>OV815288.1:42740611-47740611 GCA_929108145.2 Limnephilus rhombicus | reverse complement strand
TGATTGCTTGAACTGCGCTGAGAAGGTGGGCCACTCCACTGGGTCACCGGAGAAGGTGGGCAAGTCCTTAGCCGTGGACTGCCGCGCTATCAGGGCCGCCATCCGGTTGTCCTCCTCGTAGGTTCTCGGCGTAGCTCCGGACTGCGAACTACGGATGGCGTCGGCCACCACGGCGGCGAACTGTGCGAAAGGGTCCGGTCCACGGTTGACCCATTCCCTCGTCTGCCGTGCGGTTTCTTCTGCTGTGGGATGCCCCGGGAAGTGCACCGAGCCAGCTGTGGGCCCGGTGTGTATTGAAGCTGCGGGCGCCGCCGGCGGGAGATCGGGCGGCGTTGGGCCGGCCCCGGTGTCGGCGGCGGGCTTCGGCTGTGCTTCCCCGGCATCGCTGGTGTGCCTCGGCTGTGATGCCCCTGCATCGCTGGTGTGCCTCGGCTGCGCTTCCCCCGCATCGCCGGGGTGCCTCGGCTGTGATGCCCCGGCTGACTGGGCAGGCTCTGCTGGCTCTTGAAAGGTCCGTGACGCCTCCAGCATGCTGATCAGCCGCTCCATTTGCCGAGCGGAGTCCCGTGCCTGCTGCTTGCTGCGCTTCCTTTCCGCCCGTAGCTCTCGTTGTAGCAGGCGGAGGGTGTCTTCTGTGGAGGGCTCGCTGTCCGAAGCTGACTGCTCTTCCGCCGAAGCGGAGGCGCTCTCCGGAGCGGGGGCGTCTTCCTCTGCTCTTGCCTGCTCCGCGACCGGAGCAGCGGGGCTCAGGCCGGGGCGATCGGCACCGTCTTCTTCTCCACCTCTTCCTGACCGCAAGGACCTGGGCATCGTAGCGGCTGGTGACTGGATCCGGCTCGAAGGACCACTATGTAAGCGACGTTTCCCGCCACTCACATAGACTGTAAAATAGGGGTGCTGGGTAGTCCTGGGTAGCCGCCAAGATGCTCGTCAATAACGCCCCGGTAATGGCCCACAAGAGGAAGAGGCAGCGTCCAAAAGGGGGGGCAGAAATGAAATCCAAGTTTTTCAAGTCAAGTCCGGGAAGAGGTCCTTAGGTCAGGCAGAAGAGGCGGAGAAGTGCTTGAGACGGTACCAGATCGAGTTTGTCAAGTGCATGTGTGCGTTGGAAACGCTTCTTGTCGAATGCTCGATGTTCCCGGGGTACCGCTGTATTTATAGCCGGCCCCTTGCCCTTGCCGCCGGCGCGGGTGGGCTCGAACCTTTTGCCCATTTTTCCGGCGGTTCGAGTTTTGGCGGGCTATAACCTCTGCTGCGGGCTACACAGCAGAGTTCTCTGTTATCTCAGCTCTTCCCCTTATCCTTCTCTTATGTCTGACCCCCACGACCTCTCCCCTAGTAATTTATTTAATTTTATTATGGCATGTCAAATAACTTTCAATGGGGTCCCTGCACCCACATTTTGTCAGGGAAACTTAAATATCTAAATCATTATTAATTATACATTCATCAGAGATATTTATTAACATAGAGGAGAGTCCGGTCTATCTGTCCATATCATTTATTCGGTGACAGATTAGACCGAATTCCCATAATTTGACAAAACATTCGGAGCCTTTCGTGTATTTCCGATTCACAAATACCTACTCCCCCAGACGGAGCGTTCCTATTGGTCCGCCCGGTGGGTAGGTGAGGGGAAGGGTAGGAAGCCGTGCCTGCCCATCCACGCGGGGGGATTTCACCCCCGGCCAAGACGACCAGGAGGAGCCCGTTCTTGGGGCAAAGGAATACCTACTCCCCCGGACGGAGCGTTCCTATCGGTCCGCCCGGTGGGTAGGTGGTAGGGGAAGGGTAGGAAGCCGTGCCCGCCCGTCCACGCGAGGGGATTTCACCCCCGGCCAAGACGACCAGGAGGAGCCCGTTCTTGGGGCAAAGGGAACTGGTCTTTATTCAAACAGGGTACATTTGAATATGCATCTTTACTTACTTTGGTACTTGAATATGCATCTTTAGGATGGGGAGGATGTACCAAATCAATACTGGACCCCTTAGCCAAAGCACAGAAATCACTACTAAGGGTCATACTTAAAAAACCATTTAGATACCCCAGCAATGATTTATTCAAAGAGATAGGAGTTCTGGATGTGAGGCAACTATTTATAAGAAAAGTTATATTATACACACACAAATATCGTCACCTCTTCCCCTCCGTAGAACATTATCACAACACCCGACATGCAGGGAGGAATCCAATAGTTCCACTTGCTACTATGACATCCCTTGCTCAAAGACAATATTCTTACCTAGGTCCAAAAATGTTCAACCTTATACCCGGTTCTTGGAAATTGAAAAGTGCAAGCGTCCTGCGTAAATTAGTCAATGATTGGATTCTGAACTTAGGGAGAGTCGAAAGTGAACGTATGCTGTATAACTGATAAACAAAATCACTCAACTTTCCTGATCACTAGACCAAAATTCCTACCACACTTCACTGAGTTCAATGTTTCGACATCCTTTCTGATGTTTTTTATACATGGGATTGATGGTTATGCGCCCCTGAAGCCTGCCTGCTCCGTGTTGGTGTAGGTATATCACCGCTGTAAAGCGTTGACATGCACGTCGCTAACTCTGTGTGATACTTGGTACCTTACAATGGTAATGATTTATGATAAATAAATAATACCTACATAAAACAACATGTATGGCGTACGAAGTAATGCACCAATTTCACCAAAGTAGCAATAAATTTGGTACTATTTTATAATTATTCATAGTTTATATTTCTATCTACATTTATAGTTATTGTTTTTATTGTTTTTATATTTTAGCAGGAGTAGTTCAAGAGAGTGTATATTCATACTGTCGTACTAATAATATAATACTATTCTGAAAACATGTTTTAAATCATTGAAAATAATTTGTAGTTACAAAAATCATTACAAAAATCATTGTAAGTAGTTACATCGCTAAAAAAAATAAAATCATATAGATTATTACGTTCGTTATTATATCTATTATTGTAAATTTTAATATAGTTTCTCCTATAAGTGTACTATGTATTAAAAGTTCAAACTCCTAAACACATAGCTTAACATAATTCCTCCATATTGTTCTTGTAATTCATCCATCTTGTAAATCTGAATGTATTATACATATGTTACCAGGTTAATTCGGTAAATCCGATTATAATATATGCTACCAGATTTCCTTTTCTACTTTGTCACAAAAAAATGTATGTGTACTTATATTTATATATTTTATATACATTTTCTTTATTACACACCTTAGCTTCAGAAAAAAATTAAATTTTCTGTTTTTTTTTTTTTGGTTTTGTTTTTTGTTATGTAATTTATGTACATTTCAGGTATAATATGAACTAAACATGTCAATTTGCCTATCCTGGAACGGGAAACTTTCCTAGTTGGACAGGCGAAGCTTCCTAATTGTAATTTGTACTTTTGTATCTATAATAAATAAATAAATAAATAAATAAATAAATTTTAATTGTGAACATAATTATTAGCATATTATTTGCCTCTAACCCTTAATCCTACGTTATTTAAAGAGACGAGGACGGCCTGTGAGGGAACTCATCCTCGTCTTCGTCTACAAAATATATTTAATCTTTCTTAAAAATAAAGGAAGAAGATGTCTGGAAGGGAATCTTCTTTCCCTCGTCGACACGTCCGGTACACCTACAAACATTAATTACTGCCTTTTCCTTTTCAGTCCTTTCAGCTTCACAATGAACCTATGTTGGGGATGGCCAGTGGCGTGTCGAGAGGGGAGGGGGCGGTGCGCCCCGGGTGCCACCCGGTAGGGGGGTGACACTCGACCGTGGAAATTTTTTTAGGAAGGATATTGTTACCAAAGTTCAATTGACTCAATGTTCCAAAATTCTTCAGAGAAACGGCCTGGATGAAGGCGATACCCAGAACAGAAGATATTACAACCTGAGAACGAGAAGAGCCGACCCCAACAGCCTACCTAGGCAATGAGTTGGGACAGCGCAAGGAAGAAGAAAGAAAAGATTGTCACTAAAGTATTGTATACGTATACATGAACATGGTCTCTTATTGGACCGTCTGGAGTGCCCCGAATTTTGTGTCTAGGTCTTTTAATAGGCGAACATAACCTATATTTGTAGAGAAATCTGAAATTCTCTAGCCACTCCCCCCCCCCTCTCCCCCAGGATGGACTAATTTTATGAAGTCGAAATTAGCGTCAACTTTAAGGGGGTGGGGGGGGGGGGGGATATCAGAACACTTTCGTGCCTGTAAACTTGGCCACCCTGACAAATCGGCAATCGCCGAGCACTTAATCGAAACCGGCCATTACTTTGGAATTGTCCCTGAGGTCTTGGGAAGACCCAAAACTCATAGAGCACGCCTGATTACGGAGGCAATTGAAATTCACAAAAATCATATAAATATTAATAGAGACGACGGAGCTAAGCTCAATAGTTCTTGGTATCCGGTAATTGACGGGTACATCAAGGCTAACCGCAAAAAAACATGTTGAAGTATATTGTAGCGCCAGCACGTAGAGGAGTGGAGCTGGCGACACGGTATCGCTCCTAAGTAGATAAGTACAAACATCACCCCTAACTATTACACATCTGCCCTGATGATGGACACTGCAACGCTGTCCGAAACGTTGGCTAAAGAAGGAGGTAGCGCAACATGGCATAATACCCCAAAAACTAATAACAAAAAAGAGTAGTAATGAGTTCAATAAAAATGTCAGAGCAAGCTGTTGCAAGTTCTCCAATACTACTTTTCCACCCTTTCTTCAAACTTATAATGGTCATCTCCAATTTCAGTGTTAAGTTTCACAGTTGATTGTTATCGTCACCCCTCTGTTTACAATTATTCTCCCATTACCGTCTGGGTACTATCCCCACCCACTGTTTACTGTGTGACTGTTTGTTTACTTCTAATCCCTTTGCGCCAACAACACCCAATACGCGTGGAAGTTAATTCTTCCAGTTGCATGCGCTACCATTGTTTGCATTCGTATACAATGTTGGAAACACTTAGAAGGCTTCGATCACAGACTAGAGAGTATAATATTATATTTGCTTAGAGAAACAAATAAGTGGGCACAATGAGACAACGAGAGGAACGACTTGTGGAACCAACAATTGAAATATTATTTGTTTAATTCATTATTTACTCTTTCGTAGTTGGCGCGCGTATAATTATTTTAGGGAAAAAAATGTGGTACCCACAAAGATCAATATTGAAGATATTAAAAATCATCCACCATAAAGATCACTTCATCCCTTCGCATGTATAAAATTCATGGTGTTTTTTTTTTTATTTTTTTTATTGTACATAGCATGTTCAGAAAGTAAGACCATAACGGGCGGTGGTTTTTAGTTTTTTGAAGGTTAGCAACACTGAATGGTGGAAGGGGGTCTCCTGACCAGAACGACCATCACAGAAACATTGTAGAACATAAGCTCAAGTTGTAGTGTCCAGTTGCGTGAAAGATGTCGGCTTAAAATCCCGCCAAGTGCTGTGATCCGCTTTTAAGGAATAACATCAACAAGAAAAAAAGGTGAGGATTTCTGAGCTCTTTTGTGACTGGAAATGATAGTGGATGACTCATTACATGCCTAAAAAAACAGTGGTTAAAGTGGTCGTCGAAATCGTCAAAATTCCCCATTGTCATAAAATTGAAAACCACAATTTCGGGCAAAAAAATCATGGCATCAGTGTTTTGGAACCGAAAAGACATAATTTTGGTCGCATTTCTACTTCAGGTTGAGACCATTAATGCACAACAAATTGTGATACTCTTCAAAACCAATATTCAAAACAAAAGGCGGGAAATGCTGACCAGAGAACCGTGCTTATTTTACGAAAATGTCCGTCCTCACATAGCCTTAGCCAACAATATGCTCTTGGGCTCATTTGGTTGGGATGTTTTGAACGGTTCCATGCCAACTCTGAATGAAACCAACTCAGAAACACCTCAGAAAGGTCATTTAAAGCTATGAAAAAATAATTTTCAAATAGCTGGTAACCCTAACCTAACTTAACCTATTTACCCAATTTTTTATATTTTTTTATCATCACCCTTAATGACCTTTTTGAGGTGCTTCTGAGTTGGTTTCATTCTGAGTTGTCCGGTCACCGTTTTGAACCACCCCCCGTAATCTCTTGACTTTGCGTCTTCAAATTATCATCTTTTCACCTTATGAAAATAAATTTTCAACCGACGAGCAGGTGCTGAAAGTGATCCTGAAGTGGGGGAAGGAGCTGGCGGGAGAATTCTTCGAGGGGGGGGGGGGGGGGGGCATAAAGAAAATTGTGCCACGGCTCACAACAGTTATTGAACGGGTTGGAAATTATTTTTAAAAATAGTCAATAACTGTGTCAACAATATCCTGTAATTTTTTTTCTAATACACATTTCCAAAAAAAAAATTCAGTACACTTACTTTATACATTATACACAATAATAATATGTTACATAATATCATTCATTAACAGGTTTAAATTATCCAGTTAGTCGAGGAAATAATGTCGGGTCTATCTGGGGAGCTTGTCTATTTACTATTGTTATACTATTGACTGATACAAAACGCGTTATCACACCCGAATGTTCAAAGTAATAATATTTTACGTACTCTTCCTTCATTTCGCTAAATCTTTTTACTATTTTATCGTTCAAACACTTCTTTCCTACAAATCTTCCTCTAAGATCGCTACCAACCATGTTCCTTTATTGATAGGAATTGATATACGTTTAACGACCAGTTGAATCTTTTACTACCATTTTCCTCTCTCTTCTCAGAGTACCTTATTTTCTAAGTTCTTCTAGCATGTTCTATTTTCTCTCCTTTCTTTATTTTCTCTTAAAGTGCATTAGATCCCCGTTTAAGGGATTACAGACAGGTGGCAGATTAAGTGCACCAGTGACGTTAATGTTCAGAGTATTTTAAAGATTAGAAGCGAATCCTTTCAGTTGAAATGCTTTGCGATAATTCTACTTGCTTTCGCAGACTTAAAGAGAGAGCAAAACCCATCCATTAAATCGTTGAATTTACCTGTAAACATTTTCAGGTAAGTTTCATAATTTTTAACCAATCTATACGGGAACACAGCTGTGTTCCTGTATATGCAATATTTTTTTAAACCATCAGTTTTTCTTCGAAACCTTTCCCTTTCATATCCTTTTTTTTCGCTTGAACAATACGTTCAAAATGGTGAAAGGATTATAATAATAATACTAAGAAAACGAAGACCTGTATAGCGCCGTTTTTGTGTAAAATCACCTCAAGAGCGCTTATACAAACTTATAACATATCTCTAGCATTATACTTCTAACTATAAACTAGACAAACCATTATAACAACTCAAGGTAGAAACGGGCGGTCCGTTTGATAGATTCTCCCATCTTAACGGACGGATTGCAATCTTTAGAGCACAGGCGTCGGGTGGGAATGCTATCCTTGTTCTACCGGTATTACAATGGAAGATGCTCCGAGGAACTAGCATCATTGATCCCTTCGGCACCGGTGCATAGTCGGGAAACACGCCAAACGCGTCCCAACATTTGTACACGGTTGACATTTGTCGACTGTGGAATGATTTGCCGGCCTCTGTGTTTCCTCCTTCCTACAACATAGGTCTCTTCAAGACCAATGTTCATTCCTTCCTCTCCTCAAAAAGACCCTCCACACAGCATCCCAGATGACATAGGCCCTGAGGGAAATTATTTTCCTCAAGGCCTCCTGTGTGGAGTTAATGTAAAAAAAGGCTAAAAATTGCATCCACTGGTTCATCGATCACCGGTACGAAACTATATGTACAATGATTTGACCAATGAACGCTATGCTGCGAAAAAATGTACTGTTCGAAAATATGCAGGACCATACTTACCTGGGAGGTCACTTGAGATTAACTGTTTATCGTTTATAGAGAAATTTAGGTACAGTTCGCACGCAGAGAACATAATTCGGAATACATGATATTTAACCTTATACATATTTTGATAATAATATGGTAATACGTTCTTTAACGAGCGTTTTTTGGAAAGCAAAATCTTGTGATGGGCGGTACAATAGTACAAGGAATTGATCAGAATGTTTATCTTCTTATATGTGATTCGTCTCTTATATGCCACCTTGGTGTTACTTTTTGGGGAGATAGCTTTGCATTCTTTCTGAATCTCCAAAATTGTAACACGGTCAAATATACATCTTAATGGTACGTTTCCACGTTTGCCAAGGCTTGGCAAACCTCCGCAAGCTCCAAGCGTCCACAAATCTCGCTTGGCATTTGGAAGTCGTTTACATGCTTGTGAATGCGTCAGTGCGCTACCTACACCCGAGCATGGCGGACGCCGAACTTGTGTCGGCTATTGCGTTTGGTTTATCAAACTTTTATTTGAAATACAAGCAAAGTGTAACAAAAAACAAGGAAAGCTCGACGACCACGAGGATGATGGATGATACAGATTCATAAAAATCGTCCCAGGTCACCTCGCACAAAGAGGAGACATTATCTCACAGGCTAAATCCTATAGATTTTTGTCTCTTTTTAGTACCACTTTTTCGTTTCATCGAGTTTCAAATCACAACGGTGCTAAAGAAGTTTTCGCTTCAAAAATAATGATCGCAATTGGGACCCGAACTCGAAGATCACTTGTCTTATATAAAATTATTTTATTTTATAAAAAACGTTATTCTAACAAAAATCATATATTTTTTTACTATATAAATATATAAATGGTAAATCATCAATAAAATATTATTTATTTATTTTGACTTTTTAGGTAAATCCAGTCGCAATAAATTACATAACATAAGTGCATTAAAATTATGTACACATTTTAATAAGTCTGGCATGCCTCATACGTCATACATATGTCTCGTAATATTATAAATATTATCATAGACCGCATGGAGCAAAAACGGCGTGCATTCGCCGTCAGTTCGAAAGTTCCACTGAGCGTTTGCCGAAGCTTGCCGTTGGATCCGACCCCGACTGGATCGGCGGCAAACTCTCGCAAGCTCTTGCAAGCCTACGCAAGCCAAGCCAAACGACCTGTTTACACGTTTGCGCTTGTGGAGGCTTGCCAAGCCTTGGCAAACGTGGAAACGTAGCATAAGGATCTCATCTCGTGTTTATTTATTTGTATATTATGCGCCCGTACGTGCTTTTATAAGAGATTTACATTATAATTTCATGGAATAGTTATCATGAAGTAAAATACACAAAAGAATGGTATTAAGATAACATTTTAGCCCTCTTATAACTATATTCATTGAACACTTCTGTTGAACACATCTACTATTTCTGTGAAAGTATTGCCAACTACATGCAGTCTATTTACAAACGAATATCTAAATGACTCAGTCCTGATAATGTTATAACAAATTTATTATTTTTATTAAATAAAAATTATTTTAGTTCGTGTAGTTCTTGTTGGGTTAGAAGGCAATTAGAAGGGGTTTCTATAATATCACTAAACAATTTTTAAAAATAAAAGTAAAGTCGGAAATAAGTCTTCTATTTTAGAGATTTAATAATTTTTATTCTTTCTTCAAGTGGTTGTAATTTATTATATCTTTAGATGATCTGGATTATGGTTAAATTATCTTGGGAAATTATGCCGATTTTTTTCAAAGGAATTGGAGTGGATTTTAAAGTAAGGAGACCAAATTTTTTTCTAACCTTAGCTCCACACTGGAAGCCCTGAGGAAAATAATTCTCCTCAAGAACTATGTCATCTTTGGGGATGCTGTGTGGATGGTCTTTTTAGAATAGGTGGGTCAGGAAGTTTCGGGAAGGAAAAAGTATAAGGGGTGGGTTTGGTGGGTAAAAGTTTAGTGTGTCAAGGAGTAACGGAAGCATGAATTCATCCCTCCCAATACGGTGCAAATCGATGTTCTGAGAGAGTTCTGCTGGAGAGATCAAAAAGTATCCCTCAACCAGTATCTCCCGATCCGGCCTGCCACGCAGTTGGTGGACTGACGCTTCCGCCATCAAGACCTGGACAAACCTCACTCCATGAACCGGGGCACCTCTGCTAAATGAACCACTTAACTTGAATCAACTCAAAACAATTATTAATCGAGTACGGTATTATAGCCTGGGGAGGAGCTAACGGTGCCGCCATTGATCCGACTTTTAAAGATCAGAAACTAATTATAAAGATTATAATCAAACTACCGATCACAAGCAGTTCGGATGAAATCTTCAGAAGAATCTGTGTCTTAGAAATTAGGCAACTTTATGCCAAAACATACTTTTACGTTAACTCCACGCAGGAGGCCCTGAGGAAAACAATTTCCCTCAGGGCCTATGTCATCTGGGATGCTGTGTGGACCCTCCACACAGCATCCCAGAAGAGAGGAGAGGAAGGAATGAACATTGGTCTTGAAGAGACCCATGTTGTAGGAAGGAGGAAACACAGAGGCCGGCAAATCATTCCACAGCCGAGCTGTTGAACACAAGAACGAGTCGAAGAAACGACCCGTTCTCATGTGGCAAATGTCAACCTAAAGATTGCAATCCGTCTGTTAAGATGGGAGAATCTATCAAACGGACCGCCCGTTTCTGCACAGAGTCGAGGGTATTTTTCAGGTATTTTGGAGCTCCAGACCAGAGGTGGCTGCCAAATTCAACCGTGGGGCGCACTTGTGATTTGTACAGGGTTAGCAGTTGTGTACTATTAAAGTATCTGCGGGCCCTGTACAGTACGCCCAGTTTCTGTGAGGTACTGGCATACCTCTTCAAACACAGAACACCCCTTGAAAATGTCCAAACTGCCCGTAATGCTTAGAACCAAAGAGTATAATCTCTTGCTAATCCGTTTTGCTAAAACAACTTTTAGCCAAAGAAATTTTAGATACTTTGCGACAAAACTATATAATGCACTTGCACTAGGTATTAGACGAAACACAATGTAACTTAAATATAATTCTGACGCCAAGTCCTGGATTACCTGCCAAGACAGATCCAACATCAAAGATATTATCAAAACCAACTTGAATGTATTTTTAATGGTACGATGATGATTGTAATTTTGTGTTATTATTTGCATTTTAACGCTTCAGATTTTATGTCCGGGCTAAATCTTTCCCACAAGAAAACCTTAACCCTTTCACACACATTTCCACAAATAATCATCTAGTCAATCCACGCTATGCAATTGCACTATATAAGTATAATAAATACAATATAATACAAGAACAACATGTCAAAGAGACCAAATGGGAAAATAATTCACTGACTCCAGATATTTTCATATCACAGGGTTCGACTCGATGGAACTCCTAATTGGATCTATAAATCCTACTGATCCCTCAATATAATATTTAAAAAATCTTTTGTAATCCTACAATTTTTGCATTTTTAAATATAAATTCTATGACAAATCTAATACATCAAGCTTGGTATCAGCACTCCATGGTGGTCGAACGTGATAATATGTCAAAATGTATTTGAAAGACCATCATTGTTTTTGAATGTCATTATAGGGTCGACCCTGCCTAACCATGATAAATATCTGACAGCGTGCGACAGGTCACGTAGGCGAGAGATTTATTTTGGGCTAAGGTCAATGTAATTCGACGAATTACAGAAATCTGAACATACCTGAAGGTCAAGTTGTGTCTCACAATAGTCCCCTGCATACCCCAGCGGGCACAGACAGTGCTTCATACACTTCCCTCCATGAAGGCAGCTTTTGGAGCAACCAAGAGCACCGCATTCACCTGGAAGAAAGAGAAAACCAAACATCAATAAATGTGGAAAGTAAATGAAGAATTGAGAAAAGATTTTAGGTATTATATATAAAGATTTTACAACAGGACCGCCTGATTTGTTTTCTAAAAATTTCGTATGTGTCATCTGCAAACCTTGTGATTATCAAATGTGGAATGCAAGGCGTTAATGTTGTTGAACCTCAGTATTTATTTTATTTTAGGGAAATCAAGAATTTGCAATTTGATTAATTTATTCATGTATAATTTACCCATCTGAGAAACCAATTGTAGATTTCCTATTATATTGTGTAACTAGAAATTAATAATTAACTCAAACTGAAATCTGACAACAACTAAAAGATATTTCAAAATACACTATTGTACTGCAGCATTCATAAGCGGAACTACATTGCCCACTCTCCGATACAACGATTTCACACTATGGGAAGTCAGTACTTATGTGATGTAGACATATTTAAAATAAACTTGGCGAATTTTGTGGATCTTTTAAAAAACTAATTCCAAAACTATTCCTAAACATATCTGTATTTTTGTAAACCTATCAAATCGCGGCATTTTTGTGACTTGCGTGCATTTTTTTATCTAATTTTAATTTTATTATTTCTTTATCTGCAAATCATCTGTCATGAATTAATTGTACTACCAAACATGTTAAATAAACAAATGGGCGTTAAATAAATAAATGAAATAAAGAAATTATATTATTATAACAGGTGGTAGGTATTTACATAATGTATCATTACATTAATGCAGTTTTTCAATCATTTAATATAATTTTTAATACGCTTTTGATATAATTTTTATATTTATTTTCAAAATTGAAGATATCTATATCAGAGAGAATGTTATTGTATGTTGAACAAAGTCTTATAAGGGAAGCATTTTGGATTGATTTTGTTTTACAGTGTTTTTCTTTAAAAGTATTACATGCATTATTTCAGAAGTTTTGTGAATAGTGGGGAAGAAATCACGTTCAAAAAGTAAGTATGTTTATAATTTTGCCTTATTTTAAATCAAAACAAAACTTTCTGCTAAAAACGAAAGATTTGTAAATACGAGAGTACTTAAACACTTGCATACTTAATTAATAAACATTACGATTTACCGGAACCGTAATGTAACAAACAAATTTACAGACAGATTAAATGGTAAATGTAAAGTTAAAACAGGATTTGGCTACAACCTTTCCTTCGCTCAATCTAAAAATGAAGGATATTTTACAAAATAAGTTCGTAAATTTTGTGGAATTTTCTTTCTGTAATTTATTTCTTTGCTTTACGCAACATTTTCGTCAAAGTTTAAAACTTTGTTTATTTCGGAAGTTTTGGAATTTTCTTTCATAAAATTTCCGGTTGGTGAAATTTCAAAAAATGAGGATCACAATTGGTCGGCAAGGTCGAGAGATTTGACACCATGTGACTCTTTCTATGTGATTTTTGAAATCACATGTGTATGCCAATTAGTCACAAACAATGAGTAAGCTCACCGTTCGACCAAGTGTGTGAGATGTTTTCTGGCATTAAAACTTATTTTATTGGCAATATGTATAATGGCGATTAATTAAGTAGGTGACAGTGAAATGTGCTCATTGTGTTCCCCATGGTTCGACCAAGTTTGTGAGACGTTTTCTTTAGCCCAGTCAATAATATCGGCTGAGGGCGCCGCACTCAAGAGACATAACGTCATGTCGATTAGCGCATCTAAATAGTAAACCTTAGCTATTCATAAGGGGACGTTCAAGTATTACGTAACGCAATTTTTGAAGATTTTTGACCCCCCCCCCATGTAACGCGCCGTAACGTTTTTCCGTTCCCTCCCCCCCCCTCCCTAAACGTTACGTAACGTCCAAGTGACAATTTTTTTACCTGAAAGTAACAATGAAGTTGCGCAAAGTACTGGAAAGTCGCTTAAATACCTTTTTTCTTGTTTTAATCGCGTTTGCGGTAATAAATAAAACAAGAGATTTCGAAAACGAAAAGATTTGCCAAGACTTTAAGGTTGAAAAATTTGAATTCCCTAGTTTTTTTTATCTAAATAAAGAAAAACATGTTACGTAACGCATGGTTCGAACCCTCCCCCCTCGGAATGCACAGTAACGTTTCACAAGACCCCCCCTCCCCCCCAAGTGCTTAACGTAATACTTGAACGGCCCCTAATCAAAATCTAACCTTCCTCTTCCCATTCTCCTACTCTTCCCTTCGCCATTAAAACATACTTTATTTTGGTATTTATTTATTTTAGTGAAATCAATAGTTTACAATTTGATTAATTGATACTTGTATAATTTACCTAACTGAAAAACCAATTATAGATTTCCTCATTGTATTACTACCTTTGTGTATCTAGAAATTAAACAGTAATCTTACAACACTAAAAGATATTACATTATCATAACAGGAGGTAGGTAGGACATAATATACGTCATTACATAATATATCATTACATTTATGCAGTTTCGTACTCATTTAATACATTTTGGTACAGTTTTTATATTTATTTTGGTCACAATTGAAGATATCTATATCAGAGAGAATGTTATTATATGTTGAACACAGTCTTATAAGGCAAGCATTTTGGTTTGAATTTGTTTTACAGTGTTTTTCTTTAAAAATATTACACGAACGTGTGTGCCGTGTAGGTACTTTCAAATCTATTCTGGTCAATAATTCAGAACAGTCAGTTTTGTTATTTACGATTTTATATAGCAACATGGTGTGGTAAAACCATGTACGATCGTGTGAGAAATGTGGAGATCCGCAAAGAATGCAAGGCTGATGTAAGCGTAATGAATAAGATCAAAAAACGAACGCTCCAATGGTTTGGGCATGTAGAGCGACTGAACGAGGAAAGGAGGGTAAGGAGAATATATGACGCAAATGTGAATGGTAGAAGAAGTCGAGGACGCCCAAGAAAGACATGGCACGACCAAGTGAATCAGATACTTGAGTCGGGCCATGTCAAGAGTCAGAATAATAGAAGAGCATGTATGAGACGTTGTATGAATGTAAACGAGGCAAAGAATGTGTGCCAAGATCGAGTTGTTTGGCGGTCCGTCCTCTCTGCCTACCCCTGCGGAGAAACGGCGTGATGGTTAGTTAGTTAGTTAGTTATAGCAACATCGCATCAGAGAATTGTCTACGTACACTCAATGTGTCAATTTGGAATAAAATTGTTGTATCAAGATACAATCGATTGTACAATTTGTAAGAAAGGTATTTTACGATTTTCTTTCTGAATAGATTCAATTTTGTTTATATGTACTGCATAAAATGGAGACCACACAGTTGACGCAAACTCTAGATGGCTTCGTACATTCGCAAAGTATAGTTGTTTGATAATTACAGTGTTTGTGAATTCTTTTGTATTTCTTACGATGAAACCAAGCATTTTAGCTGCTTTATTTGTTATTTGATTGATATGACATTGATATTGTAACTTACTACCGAGAATCACACCTAGATCGCGAATATTGGAGCAGGTTACAATTTTGTTTTCATTTAGCAGATATTGATGTATAATTTTTTTTTCATTTGTATTTGTATCCGAATTGACATTAGGGGTGCCTTCGTTCCACTGGCCCCGGACAGTTCGGACTCTTGTGCGGAATTCACGTAAAAAACCAGTCAGTGGGTGAGGTCAGACATCATTAAATATGCACAATAATATCACAAAATAAGAGTTTTTTGCGTCTATTTTCAGTTCATAAAATAATTTTCAACAGCTCTGGCGTCTTGAAATATCGTCAAAAACAACATTTTATACTGCTCAATTTTTCCAATTCCAACTGCTCCCGTCTGGAGCCAGTGAGACTATGGCATCCCCAATTGGGGTATATTGTGATGCTGAAGATGGTGGGGAGGGGAAGGAGATGGGGAAGAGGAAGGTGGGGAATCACCTGGCTTCTCAGATCTGGTCACCACAAATGGCTAAAGCCATCTCTAGCAACGTTTCAATCTTGAATGATGGTCAATGTAATTATCTTTGGGGCAATTTTAATAAATTGGTTAACATAAAATAAAAAAAGTTTTTTTAGCAGTAAACAAATTTAAAAAAATAATCTCTTTTTAATATGTAATTAATCCTCTGGACATATTGTTGGTTTTGTTAGTTAAATAACAACTTTTCATTTCATGTTTATCACTAAAAAATATTATTTAGGGGTATAGAATATTTACATTACGTGTATGATTTAATTTTGTTTTGAAAAATTAAAAGGTTCGTAAACCCATAATAAAATAATAACTAGCGGTAAAAAATCACGGTTTATTATAATTGTAGGAGTGGTGAAACTTAAAGTATTAAAAACATGTTTGTCTGTGTAGCTAATCAAAAAAGAAATTTTTGGAGTGAGGAAAATAATTTTCCCCAGGGCCTATGTCATCTTTGGGAATCTGTGTGGAGAGTCTTTTTAGGAAAGGAAGGAGAGGAAATGAATATGGGTAGGAATCTGGGGGTTGGTGTGTCCAGGAGTGACGAACGCATTAATCCAGCCCTTCCACTACGGTGCAAGGTGATAGGTCGAGAGAGTCCTGCTAGAGAGGTAAAAATGTCACCTATAACCAGTCTCTCCCATTCTGGCCCGCCACTCAGCAGGTAGGCACGCGCACCCGCCGCCAAGACTCGACAAACCTCACCCCATAAATCCGGGCACCGCTGCTAAGTCACCATACGTAGTGAACCACTTGGGGTGACCTATGGCAGAGGTGTTCGTTTCCCGTAACAAAAGAAATACACAATTCAAATATAGAATTTTGAGACCTGCACTATTGCTTGTACGAGGTGATTTAATATTTGTCGGTTACAATTTAGAAGTGAGAAATGTGGATATCCGCAAAGAATGTAAGGCTGATGTAAGCATAATGAGTAAGATTAAGATGGTTTGGGCATGTAGAGCGAATGAACGAAGGAAGTAGTGTAAAAAGAATATACGACGCGAATGTGAATGGTAGAAGAAGTCGGGGACGCCCGAGGAAGACATGGCACGATCAAGTGAATCAGATACTTGAGTCGGGTCATGTCAAAAGTCAGAATAATAGAAGAGAATGTATGAGACGATGTATGAATGTGAATGAGGCAAAGAGTGTGTGCCAAGACCGAGTTGTTTGGTGGTCCGTCCTCTCTGCCTACCCCTGCGGGGAAACGGCGTGATGGTTAGTTAGTTAGTTAGTCAATTAAGAAAATTGCAAGTTCATTAAACACGAATATTCTTACGCATTACACAGGAACATTTTACATCACGCATCACGCATGCATGCACCGACAACTGAATTAGTTTTTTTTTATTAGCGCTTCGAATCGCTTCAAAGATATTGGTGAATATATTATTTTTTTTCATTTAAAGAAGGAAAACAAAATAGACATTTCTTTGAATTTCAAAGAATGAATAGGTATTTCTAAGCTTATGATTACATTGATGTTGAGAACAGAAAATAGTAGATGGATTTAGTTAATCTGTAAAGAAAATTCTGTGCAAATTTCTTAAAGCCAGACCTCATCCCTATTCGGGGTATGTTAAAGGAAAGGAGATGGAAAAGAGGAAGGTGGGAAATACCTAAAACTAAACCCGGCAAGTCATTAAAAAAATGAAATTTTAATGAATATTGGTCTTTCGCAAGGGCGGCGATACCAAAAGTATCTACCTCTGCATTGCTTTGAGTAACTGTGCAAATTTCGCGATGATAGAGCTCACTTTCAGAAAATATTTTTTTCAGCTTTTAAGAAGATTTTTTCCAATCAGTGAAAAATAAAAATGTAAACATAAGAAAAATATCAAAGAAAAATGCAGCATAAATTAGGTACATTTAATGATTTCAATGAACGTATATTTAAAGCTCCGTAACGTATCATGGAAATCACTTAGTTAGAAAATAGATTCATTGAGTTCATGCGCCAATTTCACGGTAATTGAGCTCGCCGTTGGTCATTTTATGCATCCCAAAAAACATTAAAAAAAGCAGATATGCTTTTTTTATAAGGCCCTGAAGAAAATAATTTAAATTTTAATAAATGTCATCTTTGGGGATGCTGTGTGGAGGGTCTTTTTAGGAAAGGAAGGAGAGGAAGTTTTGGGAAGGAAAGTGGTATTATGGGTGGTTAGGAATCTGGGGATCAGTATGTCCAGGAGTGACGGACGTGTGAATCCATCCTTCCCACTATTGTAAGGCGATATTCATAGAGAGTACGGCTGAAAAAGTCAAAGGGACTCCCTCAAACACTCTCTCTCGATCCGGCCTGCCTAGCAGCTGGTGGGCAAACGCATCCGCCGCCAAGACCCGGAAAAATCTGTGCTGATATATGGCAGAGATATTAATTATCCATTAAATGGTTCCCGGGGTAGCGGTACCCATACCCTCCCAAATTATAGTGCGCTCCAATGAGGAGAGAATTTATTAAAAAAATTACCAAAGAAAAACACCGTATAAATTACATAAGTAACTCCGGCATCCGGTGATTCAATATTCCCAATCTGCCGACACGCAAATCTCATCAACACTTGTAGCAAAAGTAACCCCATTTCACGGTTTATGAACTTGCAAAAAAAAAACAATATCCAAAAGCTTTGAGCGTGGCAAAAAAACATCCAATGACCCCGGTTATCTAACAGTGTTATCGGCGGCACTTTGGAATTGCGTTTTTAAATTAATTTCACCCCCTTTCCTCATTTTCTAACTTCGCCCCATTTTCTCCCAATTTAACCCCACGGTATCCCCACTTTCCAAGGGCGGGCATATTTATTCCGTTTTATAATAATTCAAGTATTCATCATTCACAACTATACTGCACACTGTTTTCGTACTGTCTCTTTCAAACACCATGACTTTAGACTTACCTGGAGCAGGTGGATGAGTTTGTGTACCTGGGTAGTATATTTACGAGATATGGGAAGGCTGGTAGAGATATTGAAAGAAGGATAAATGCACGTAATGCTATTAATGGAGGGCAGAATGCCGTTGGCACTAATAAAAAACTATCAAAAGAAGCGTAGCTAGCAGTCTACAATGGAGTCCTGGTACCTACCCTGATGTATGGCTGTGAGGCATGGAATTGGCAGAGGAAGGATGAAAGTAAACTGAATGCTGTTGAAATGAGATCCCTGAGGCAAAACCATGTATGATCGTGTGAGAATTGTGGAAATCCGCAAAGAATGGAAGGCCGATATAAGCATAATGAGAAAGATTAAGAAAAGGACCCTCAGATGGTTTTGGTATGTAGAGCAAATGAAAAAAATAAAATTGTGTGAAAAGAATATATGACGCAAATGTGAAGAAATGGCACGATCAAGTGAATCAGATACTTCAGTCGGGCCATGTCAAAAGTCAGAATATTAGAAGAGTATGTATGAGACGATGTTGCGAGGGATGCCACCTAGCGAGGGATTTAACACTTACAATGTCTCTCTCGCAAAAATAAAGTTGGTTGTTTTCAGGTGGAAAAAATATAATAAGCAGTAATTGTTGAATGAAACACTAGTATATATTGAATTATTTGGCGGGTATTTGATAAGCCCCCATAGCTCAGTGGTCAAGAGCAGCTGACCGGCAATCAGAAGGACACGGGTTCAAGTCCCGTTGGCGGCAAGTATCTTTTCTCGAAAGATTTTTCAATGTTGATGAGTGTTTCAGGCTGATAATTATTGCTTATAATAATTGTTACCCTTTGTGCTATGCATAAAAATCTTGTCTAAACGTTAGTTTATAAATTAAAAATAATAATCGACGTTTTCAGTTGTTTAATTAGAGATTTTAAAAAATCCTATCTTTTCTATTTATCGAACGGTTAGTTTAGTAGTGTTCTTAGAACATTAATTATAGAATTATCCCTAGAGAAATTGTGATTTTTTTCAGTTCGTTCAATTAAATACCCTGCTTTGTCCGAGTTTCAACAAATGCAAAATATTTTCTTGTACCCACTGATAACAAAAATATACAGATTGTTTTACCGGTATTACAATGGAAGATGCTCCAAGGAATTAGCGTCCCGTCGGTTCTACGTATTTTTTTATTTTATTTTGCTTGTTATAATATAATTATTGCGTTAATTGAAATTTAATTCCTTGGCATTATCTCTACACAATTGAGATAACATAAATAGGTCTTTTTGTAAAGTTTCGCGTCTTGTTGTCTGGATGAAAACTTTTTAAATCATCTGCATATAATATTTATGAATATAATAAAGAGTAGTGGTCCTAAATGGGATCCTCGAGGAACACCGGATGTGACTAGTCTGGGAGAAGACTCATAACTATTAACTTGTACATACTGACGCCTATGTGAAATATAAGATATAATCCATCTAAGAATGTTGCCGTGGAAACCTGTTCTTTTTAGCTTTTGGATCAGAAGAGAGCGAGTGACTTTATCGAATACCTTACTGAAATCAATATAGACTGCATCTATTTGTGTTCTTTTGTAAAAATTAGTATTTAATATATCAACATATTCAATTAAATTTGTGGTAGTGGATCTATTGCAAACGAATCCATGCTGAAGAGGGCTAAAAATATGTTTAAAATGCGCAAAAATGCTTTTATAGGATAAGGATTCGAGAATTTTCCCAAAACATGAGAGTATACTGATTGGTCGATAATTAGACATTACATATGTACACGGTTGACATTTGTCACATAAGATTGGGTCGCTTCTATGACTTATTCTTGAGTTCAACTGCTCGGATGTGAAACGATTTGCCATCTCTTCAAGACCCATGTTCACTTCCTTCTCTTCTCAAAAAGACTCTCTACACAGCATCTTCAAAGATGAGATAGGCCCTCAGGGAAATTATGTTCTTCAGGGTCTCCTGTGTGGACTTAATGTTAAAAAAATACTGAAACACATAAATTGGTAGAACGAGAGTTTGTTCAGTCTTGGATTTCAAATAAAAAAATAAATTTTTCAAAAGAAGCAAACACATTGTGACTTGACATTTTAAATAAATAAAAAGAAAACACTTTGTTTACGTCACTTTATTATTTCTTCCGTCTACCGGTTTCGGTACCTCCGTACCATCATCAGGACTGAATATAAAATACTGACAAATACAGGGAAATATACAAAATGTAAAAGAAAGAGACAGTAAATTAGAGCGGGACAGTGCGTCAGTTGTGGGAGGGAAGTGGGGGAGGAGCGATTGGGATAACGGGAAACATACTTATAATAGGGCTGAATGTTAAATTAAGTTGATTATTCAATTAAGTTAATAATCAACTAATTTAACTAATTTAAAAAAATAAATGAAAAAAACATTAATGATAATGTTTTTGATATTTTTCAAACAAATAAATTTCTGAAAAATCGGAATAAAAAAATTACACATTTTTTTAATTCTCCACGTCTTTTCCAATCCACTCACCCCTCCACTTTCCTGACTTTCCAATGTTCCCAAACTTCGCCATTGTGTTAATCTAGTGGCGAGGTCACTCGTGAATTATCGACCCCTCTGATTGTCCCGCGCCCATTACCATTACCCGCCCCTCAAACTTTGCAAATACAACCCGTTACTTATTATCACCAATCTATAGTATCGCCATCGTTTCAAACTGTTCAACTTTGGGAAACAAACTGGATTCTGAAATCATTTTAACCTTGTAGTAATGGTCACAAAACATTACATTATATTACACA
The DNA here is from genome assembly GCA_929108145.2 of Limnephilus rhombicus. Classification (NCBI taxonomy): domain Eukaryota; kingdom Metazoa; phylum Arthropoda; class Insecta; order Trichoptera; family Limnephilidae; genus Limnephilus; species Limnephilus rhombicus. Next base: position 47,719,306 of record OV815288.1, on the reverse strand, counting down.
CCTTTTGTATAAAGGATCAGCCTGGTAATGGTTCTAAAGCAAAAGCGTAGGCATATTATTTGAATTACGTAAACAACCATTCAAATTAAAAATGAATTGTATTTAGGTGTGTACAATTTATTGAAATAACTTTTGAGGGTTATACATATACGTGTATATATTTAATTAAAAGAAAACAATATTAGCGAAACTCAATCGAAAATCTGGAAACATGAAAATCAGAAAAAGATATTTGCACCTCTGGGACTCGAACCAGGACCAGGAAAATGCGCTGTAGGTGTCGAAATCCGATACGGTCATTTTTAACTGAATCACACTTCGAATAAGAACCTCCCGTATTATCTTCATTTTCTAAACGCATATTATATTTATGTATGATTGCAAGATTCAAACCCGAACTAAATGCTATCTAGATAGTGTCTGAATAAATCTTTATCCATTTTATTTAATATGCGACATCTATTGACTTTTCTGCAAGTCTAGTTTTTTTTATAACTTTATGAGTAAAACGTCAAATTGTAATATTTTTCTTATTTTTCTGTTTCCCGATTTTCTATTGGAGTTTCGCTAATATTGTCTTCATTTAAATACATATAACAATTTGAGGTTTTACTCATGACAAGACACAGAAAAAGGAAACAGTCATAACTGGGGATCGAACCCAGGACCTCCGACTTACCGGTACAATATTGATCTAACGACTAACTATTGAGACCTCAATCGGTGTAATTATTTAAATTTTCTGTTTCCATAAAAATCTTCAAAACAGCAACATTTTCATATTGCATTCAATTAAATATTTAATGCATTAGTTAATTAAACACTAACAGCCTTACTAAAAAACCCAGTGAAAATTTTATTCAATTGACAAACGGCCGCGGATGTGAAAACATTACTAATTAAAAATTTGTTCTTTGAAAGAAATACACATGGTTTCCACGGCCTGAGAGGGTAGTTTATCTCTGTTTTAACCATTGATGTCCGAACGATATTTGTAATTTTTCCATAGTATTTTGAATGTTCTATATATTTCTTATTTTTGAAGGTGTCGTAAAAACAAATACCATTTATGAAAACTAGATAAAATTACCTTTTAGATTTGAGTATTTGAAATACACTTTAGCTTTCAAAAACTGCCATATTTTATGATTCAAACTCGGAAAAACATGGAAAAAAATTTCCTCCGACAACATTTTTGACCAAAATGTAGAGAAATTTAAATAAAATCAAAATTTAAAAAACACAGTCCTTTTATGTAGTAAATTTGGAAGGAAACTATCACCTCACTTTTTTATCGTGTATACAATAAAAAAATAATAAAAAAATTCAAAGTTTTTTTTATTGCCAAAAAAATAACTTAGAAACAATAGCGAAATTTAAAACAGATTTCTTGCATCTCTAAAGACGTTAATTTTTTTGATACGTTTACGAACACATGTATTAGATTTTAATATTATTAAAAAATATCACTTTTAAGAAATTCTTTTAAAATAAAGATCTTAAAATGAAAATTTTATCTAAGTAACCTATAAAAAACAATATTCTGACAGTTTAACTTTGAAAGTACGGCGTTTGTACAATAACTTGATTAAACTGATGTAAGCCACACAAATAATATGGTAAATATATCAATTATGTGAACAGAAGAGTAAATTCGTCACTACAATAGAAATTATTTAGTAAAATCACAACGTTTAGGCACTAACAAAATTTTCCATATCCCGCCATAAACACACCGAACTGTTTTGTCATCGCGGGCCGATATGCACCGGAGCACCAATAATGCCCCTAGCGGAGAAGAATTAAAACAACATTGTTTCCTAGGAAATTAAAACCATTTACAATGTTGTCAGATCTTAATGCATTTTAACAGCGTGATCACGCAAGAAACGTTATTGGTAATAAAACGTGATTTAGTGTATACGGGGATTAATTATGTTATTACAATAACACAGTTAATTGGTCGCGCTGTGGTTTTTTTTTAGTAAGGCTGTAAAAGTTCTAAGTACAAAATAAAAGATCCAAATAATAGTTCAAAATGTAAAATCAATAAATTTATAAAGGTTAATGATCATAATTCAAAGGTAAAATTTAAAGTCAAAGATAAAAATTTGAAGTTCGAATTGCACTGCCCAAAGACCGAAGGCGAATTTCCAAGTCCAAAGCTTAAAAATCGAAGATTTTAGCTGAACAGTGAAAGCTTTTACCGTTATAAAGAAACTGTATTCACAAAGTTGTACTAAAATCTATTCAATACAAGCTGGAAACTGTATTCATATCAAATAATATCTTATTTTTATTTTTAACTTTAAGGAACGTACCATTACTACGTGACCTGTTCAGGTGGGGGGGTTTCTAAATACCAGGCTTGCTACAAATGAGCGGCGGGGGGCTTAGGTTTTTGGGTGCAAAAAGTTGGTCACGTAGTATGGGTACGTTCCCTTATGAGTTGTAATTAAATGAAGACAATATTATCGAAACTCAACCGAAAATCTGGAAACAGAAAAATCAAAAAAGATGTTGGCACCTCTGGGACTCGAGCCCAGGACCGTCGGCTTTCCGGGCCGCAGCTCTACCAACTGAGCTAAGCCGAAGGTCAATATCTTAGTGCCAAAATATCTTTTTCTGATTTTTCTGTTTCCAGATTTTCGATTGCGTTTCGCTAATAATATTTTCATTTAATTAAATAATAATAAGTGCGTTAAGAAAATGAAGATAATGTTGGTAGTTCTTAATCGATGTATGATTAGTTAAAAGTGACCGAATTTGAAATCGACACCTTAGCTCAGTTGGTAGAACACTTGCCATGTAAGCAAAGGGTCCTGGGTTCTAGTCCCAGAGGTGCCAATGTCTTTTTCTGACTTTTCTGTTTCCAGATTTTCGCTAATATTGTCTTCATTTAATAAATTAATATCTTATCATTTCAGGCAACAGTTTGAGGTTCATTCCATTTCCTTCGATGCCGAACTCAATTAGCGTTCTTCCCCTTTCACATTTAATTTCCTACTTCTCCGTCTTTCCTCTTTTCTCACTTCTGTTCATTTTCTATCCCTTGGCAAATAGCTAATGCAACAAATTCCAATGATGGGTTAATAGCTCATTAAATTGAGTCGAGATAACAGCGTTATGTTTCGCTTGAGGGAGAATTTTGCCTTTGGTAGTGTAGCAATTATAATATCCGATTAACAGACATAATAATAATTTGATATTATTGTCTTTTGATGGAAAATCACAGAAGAAATGATCAAACACCATAGTGTTGTTGTTACTACTCTGTTTCTAGCTGTAATTTTCATCATGAATTATTGATTTTCTGTGGCTAGACGAACTATTTATTGGAGTAATTTATTATTTTGTTGTGAAAAACAGTGAATTCAATTTCATTTTGATAAAATTTTCAGTTATTAACATTACATTTATTATATCAGTTGAGATCGTGTGTTAAAAAAATATTCCTGCAATCTTGAAGTTACCCAAGATTAACTGAAAAAATATTTACTTCAGAAGCAAGGTGGTTTAAGAGTGTAGTAACTCTCCCCAAAGGCCCAGCCTCTGGGAAAAATAAAAGCTGGTCCTGAAAAGCTCTGGTGAAGTTATCCAAAAAAAATATGTTAATAATGTTATTAAAGGTGAAAAATTGTTATTTCTTTGAGCCAGTAAATAGATGTATTTGTTTCATCACTTTGTTAGGACAAAAGATGAACTGACGTCAAACTTAGAATGTTATTATTGTTGATGGTTGTTCAAAATACCATTAGAAAAAAAATACAAATATTTTTTGTTGCAAGTTTAATTTGTAGAATTCGCTGAGTAAGAGAAAGATGTCTATGGTAGAACTCCATTTTAAATTCAAAAATATATATTTAATAATATTATTTACGAATGTATCAGAAAATAAGACTTACAATTAAAAACAAACAGGTATATGATTAAGATTAAGACTAAACAGCCTTACTAATAACAAAACGCCTTAACGAGCGGTCAACTGCATATTTGTTGCTTGCGCGGTGCACTGTGTTTTTACGTCTTTACTAATAACACAATCACGTATTTTATGATTTTTATGTTGGTCCCCTTGAATCTCACATAGATCTGCGCAGGCGCCGCGGCCATCTTGTTTTATAAACTTCGCGGTAAAACAATGTTTGACAATGTTCAGTTGTATTTGCAGTTAGTTTTTATGTTTTTGAAGATAATTTTCGTTTAAATGATCAATTCACTGTGATATTAGTGTAATTCAACATAATTACCAATGCTGGCTTTACTTTTTTTCAGTTTTAGTCCTTTAAATATTGTTTTATTGATGATTTAGTTTCGTTAACGATAGGTTTTAGGTTATTTCTGAAATTTTATTTTTTTAACGACTTTTCTGCGTGAATTTAATAAAACTTCCATTAAAGTAATATTATTTAATAATGTAAAAGACTCATGCATGTGTAAATATAAACAAATTCGAGAAATCGACGTATTAATTGCGTAAAAATGAATCCAAGATGTCAGATTTTTTCAGTTATTTTTTCGGAATTATTATTATATTTTTTTATCCTTTTTAATTGTATGAACGAGATAAAAAGTGAAGTAACAGTTTTCTTCCAAATTAATAAAGTAAGAGATGTGTATTTTTTAAATTTTGAATTTTCCAAAATTTTTCGACCATTTAATAGAATATGTTTACAGTCAGCTGTTTTTTTTAAATTTTTTCATGTTGAAACTTAAAATACTGCAATTTTCAAAAACGATCGTATATTACAGATACAAAAATCTAAAAGGCAATTCTATCTAGTTTCTATAAAGGTATTTGCTTTTACGACATCTTCAAAAATAAGAAATATACAAGACATTTAAAATACGTTGAAAAAATTCCAAATTTCTTTCGGACATCAGTCGTTAAAACAGAGATAAATTACCCTCTCAGGCCGTGTAAACAATGTGTATTTCTTTCAATGAACTATTTTTTAATTAATAATGTTTTCACATCCGCTGCCGTTTGTCAATTGAATAAAATTTTCACGGGGTTTTTTAGTAAGGCTGTAAAGGTTTAAATAATAATAATAATCTTTCATTCCAGGATGTGGGGAGGATAGTGCAATCCCACACGTCCCATAAAGTTATACATATTTGTACAACAGATTTAAAGTAAAAAAAAATCGAGTACTTAGAATAGGAAAAATAAAAAAAAACATGAAAGATAATAAAAATAAAATAAATAATCAATTATACGATAGGGGCGTAGTTTGGGGTGAGCTCGGGCCTAGCGCTCGCTCAGGAGTGGCGCTTGGTGCCTGAAGGCTGCGGTCACCACTGTCTTATCATTATCATTAACATTGATTTTTTGTGTATATTAGTTTTATGAATGAACCAAACAGAATTTTATTTTACGTGATTATAACAAGCCACGATGTAACTGTTTTCTTAAACACAAGCTCATTAATGGTTTTTTGTTACGAAAAAAAATGATGAAATATACATCTGAAAAAATGAATTTATAACCAGGCTGATCCTGATGTCTAGCAGTGAGCATATCAATCAATAGTGGATTGACAAAGTAAAGTAAAGTTACAGAAGAATGCACTTAGGTAATAAAACCTGATTCTTAACCCTTTCTCAACCAGATTCATTTTAAAATGACGTGAAATTTGGAAAATTTTTACTAAGTAACTACTGAACCAATTTATTTGCGGTTTAATACAAATAATTTAGTGAATCCTTCCTAGCAACATTGATTTTTTTCGTTGATCACACCTTTTGAAAAGCTATGATTTATGTTTTTTTCAATAATATTTTATTTTATTGAAAAAAATTATTTTATAATATTATAATTACAAAACTTGAATAGAACCTCCACAGAACCTAAAAATTAACATAAAATATTTGATGAACTCATCAATTTTTTTAAACAACCCATCCTTAGAATAGCTGCCAACCTGAACGTACCGGAAATATACTATTATAGGTGAATAGAACTGAATTTTCCTGGAGGGAAACGGTGAAATACTCGTAAGTTTAGAGAACTCTGATTTTGTCAAATCATGAAACTTAAACCTTTCCGCAGTATGATCAGAATCCGTTCAGGTTCGAGTTAGTTCACAGAAAATGATTCATTTCAAAGGATTAAATCTATGGCATTGGTCAGAGATTAAACCGGTGTTAAATAGATTTTCTAGGTAATAATAATTCATATCGCAGAATCACAGCCTGCGGTCTTATTTCATTTCAGAAATAAACCTAAATCATACTATTATTAATTTGTGAACTACCGTATCTAACAAGTTGCCTTTTTAGTACGTAGGATTAGACTTGAATTTAAACGTCCTTCAATGGATGTCGTTAATATAGTTAGTTATAGGTAGTTTTGTGGTGTCTCAACAGATTTATTTATTTATTTTAGGGAAAGTTGACAGCAGATCTGAGATTACACAATAAAAAAATAGTAAGATAGCTAATTATGCCAATTATGAACTTTCCACTGATGATAGTGAATGAATAATAACGTGTGTGACTTTATAAGGGTGTTTTCTTAAATTAAATTATTATTTTTTACAATATATGAAAGGGGTGGGGGGAGGAGGAACATAGAATTAGGATTAAGGGACACAGGACGGGAATATATTATATGGATTAATCTTTCTAGTTTGAGTCATGTTGCTTAGTGAGTTTTCGTTTTATGTCATGTAAAGTCGAGTTAAAGATGTCAATGTGGTAATAATTTAAGTTAAATGAGTGTGTGGATCAATAGATAAATGAGTTCTGTTTGTAGTTGGTCTTGCAAAGAGAGAGATTAAAAGTAAGTGACTGTCTGCTGTTGCGATTTGGAACATGGAATGATAGGCGTTGAAGAAGATCAGGACCATCAATTAGGTTATGTGTAATTTTAAATAACATAACCGAATCTGCTATATTTCTTCGGCAAGTTAATGTCTGCATATTGAAGAACTTTGCAGAGTCTTCATTACTAACGTGAGATCGAAAAGAGCGGAAGTTAAGGTACCTTAAGAATCTATTTTGAACACTTTCGATTCTATTTATGTGTATTGCAAAGCCTGGGTTCCACACTTGAGATGCGTATTCAAGGATACTACGAACGTATGAGAAGTATAGAATTTTGAAAGTTATAAGATCTTTGAATTGTTTACAGGAACGGATTATGAAACCAAGCATAGAAGATGCATTAGTAACTATGTGGACGATATGTTTATTGAAATTCACTTTACTATCAAGTATAACCCCAAGGTCCTTAATTTCTGATTTGATGGATAATGGTTGATGATTAATTGAGTATTCGTGGATAAATATGTTTTTATTTCTGGTGAAGCCCACAACGAAGCACTTGGATATATTTATTTCCAGACAATGGGCATTACAATACCTGTTCAAACGTTGCAAATCATCTTGAATCTTCTGACAGTCCTCGATTGAGTTTAAAGGTGAAAAGATTTTCATGTCATCTGCATACAAGATGGTCTGCGAGTTTAAAAAACAGTTACCAACATCATTGATGTAGATGTTAAATAATAATGGTCCCAACAAGCTGCCTTGAGGAACTCCCGATCTAACAGCAACAGAATCGGATTTAAATCCAGCAACCACTACTATTTGACTACGGTTGAGATATAAGAAGAGAGCCAACGATAAAAATTGCCGTGAATACCAATCTTTAAAATCTTGGTTGATTGATCCACCTTGTCGAACGCCTTAGGGAACATCCCATACTACGTGACCAATTTTTTGCAATTTTTAACCCCCCCCCCCCGGTGACCAAAATCCTAAGCAAACCAATTTTGAAGACCCCCCCCCCCCGAAGAGGTCACGTAGTATGGGTACGTTCCCATTACTATAGTCGGTATAGATAGTGTCCACTTGTATTCTGTTATCCAAATTACCCTGGAGGTACTCTGTGAAAGTTAAAAGATTTGTGGTTGTAGATTTACCACTAATGAAACCGTGTTGGGTCCTACTCAGACTAGGCTTCAAGAATTATGTTAAATACGCAAAGTTTGGAGATTGTCCTGTAGTTTTTAACGTCAGTTTTTTTTACCATTTTTGAAGATGGGAGATACATACGCGAATTTACAAATAACAGGGATAGTGCATTCGGTTAGAGAACCATTGAAAATTAAAGAAAGGGGTAAGGCTAGATTGTGAGCACACCATTTAATAAGGATTGAAGGTATTTCGTCGGGTCCGGCACCTTTGTGAGTATCAATTTCCTTAAGATATTTTAAGACAATTTCCTGTGTCACCTCAATATTGCTTATATTGGAAGTATGGTTACCGACGTCATTGGATCAGGGGTAAGTGGATCAGAGGATTTACTGAAAACTGAACTGAAATATTCTGAAAATAAATTAGCAATGTCGGATCCATTATTGGCTTTCAGTTCTCCAAGATACATACATTTTGGGACACCTTGGGATTTGTTAGAGGATTTGATGTGGCTCCAGAAGTTTTTCGGGTTTGAGGATATATTATTTTCGATTTTACTTAAGTAACGTGATTTTCTTTGCCGACATAAATCTTTGTGCCGTTTACGAAGGAGAGAAAACGTGTCACAGTCAGCCTGGTTTTTATATTTTTTATATTTGCTAAAATATTTAGATTTTTCCTTAGTTACCTTAATAAGGGCAGCGTTGTACCAAGGAGGATATTTCAAGTTCCATGAAAATTTATGAGGAATGTGAAGATTTATGAGGGATTTCAAAAACTTATGGAAAGCATCAAGCGTTGGTTCTATTTGGGAGGTAGAGAAAATGGATGTCCAATCAGCTTGTTCTAGGGCGAGATTAATTGATTCGTATTCTCCACGATTATATAGAAAAACTTTCCTTTTCGCATTTGTTAATGAAAGGGTTTCCTGAAACGGCACACTAATGGACACAGGTTTATGATGTGCATCCTCGGGAACTAGCGGGTCATCATTAGATTCGACGGAGATTAATAGATATGATAGAATTAGATCTAAGATATGACCGCTCGAGTTTAGTTCACTGTTGTATTGAGAGAGATCCAGAAAATGCATACAGTCGACGAAATGACTACTAACGTGAGTAGAGTAATTACTAGCTGCAAAGTGGGCAGATGACGTAGTTTGGGTCCATGAGATTTTGGGAAGATTAAAATCACCTAAGATTATAAAAGAATCCATGGGGTTATTTGATACTATAGCATGTTTAGGAAATTTTCGATTAAATATTGATGTTGAGTCCCTCCGGGGATGTATACGCAGCATATATGGACCGATCTGTGAGGTGTACTTTTAGTGCGAATGGTGACCCAAACGTCTTCAGCATAAATAGTCCTTTCAGGTCGGGTAACGCTGATCAGCTCCTGTTTAATAGCTAACACTACACCACCGCCAAGGCGCTTACCAGTGGAAGCGTAGTCGCGGTCTCTACGATATACATTGTACCGAGAGTCAAATATTTCTTCATCTCTGAAGCCTTTGTTGAGCCGTGACTCTATCAGGGCGATTACATCGTAATCGTTTGAATAGGTATTTTGAAAGATCGTTGTTGTTTTGGTTCGAAAACCTCTGACATTTTGATAATAAATTGCTAAAGACATGGGGGAGTAATCAAGTAAATATTATTAAGTAAACGGTAAGTTACACATATATATGATAGCTAACAAGTGAATTCGGTTATAGTAGTTATGCAATTTAACATAGTAAGTATATCTAACACAATAATTTATTGGTGTAAAATATAGTTTAAAATAATAATTATGTGTAAGTTTTGTAATATGCATCTCAGGTTCGGCTAATGATAAAATTATTCTGATATTGTTATAATTAGATAGCGGTAGGTATCCACATTTGAGGCAAGAACGGTTAGTAATATTATTAAGTACGTAATTTAGTAAATGTTGACCTAAAATGGGTGTAAGGTTGATTTGCTTACCACAGGAGGGAAGATAATTAGTGTGAGAGAGACCGTTATTGCAGATGACAGTTAAGTAGTGACTAAAGAGAGTATCATCTATCGTCGTACACGTCTAATGTACGAACGGTTACGGTAATAGCCGAAGGGATACGATAGACGGCTGGGCTTCCTTCCACACGTACCTAGCCGCAGAATGACTTTCAGACTTCTGTAGAAAGGACGTCTGGTCCATAGACATCCAAATTTAATAGACCAGAAGTTACAGATGAGGGGTAAAACCAAACTATGGAGGGTGAAGAGGGGAAGATGACTGTGATTTGTTAAAAAATCAATCTGACAGTATATAGGCATCTCGCATTTTAATATCACCATTTAGTTCTTAAAAGAAAAACTGCTTTTTAATGAATAGACCTTTTTACATGGGAGCGCGAATTGCCCGCCACGTTATTATCATATTTGCGTAGTCGAAATCAGCAAAAGAAAGTTCGCCCTTTTTCACACGGGACTATTTTGTTGCCGTGTTTAGTTGAGACACTTTTACAAATTTCATAATTTACTTACCCCTGTATCTCACTGGAGAAACGCCCACATTCGCCACGTTCACATATATTAGGGCATAATGTATAGCACAAGCTCTCACTTTTGTTCGTAAAATGTGCGATGTGACCAGCGCGCTTCTCAGGACAAGAATTATGACGTCACATTTTTTAGATTCAAGCGACGCTCTCGTAAGCCCGGCTGACTCCAAGGCGGAGCTATAGCCGGCTCCATGGGGAGGGGGAAATAATACGTTTTTATCACTTAGGGCAGGTCCAGATATATTCATATGTCCATGGTCTGGTCCAATTAAATATTCATTGTAAACCTCATGATAATGTAAATAAAGCAACTTGTAATCTCGACGCTTATCGATCTTAATTTGGAGTTCCCTCGAACATTATTCATGTAATCTTAAGAGCCTTTAACCAGCCAGCGGCCGAAAATCCACATTTTATCGAAATATGTTCTTACGATTGCATAGGGCGGTTCCAATGAGAAAGATTAATTATTCTCCATACCAGCTTTTTAAAATTATAACTCAATATCGATTTTATTTCATTCCAAATTTGCTTAAATTTATACCTGTATCCAAAAATGCTGAAAGGCGTGATGATAAAACTATTAAAATTATGTATTTTTGTAATTATTTTTTACCATAAGTATTTATCATTTTTCAATAATGTCTAAACAAAATAAGAACTTTAAAAAAATCTTATATATATTAATTTGTAAGACCGTAAATAGATAGAAAAAATAGAGAAATTTTCGTCATAAATAAGTGTTCGGATATATTTTTTGAATAATTTTATTTGAACTAAAATTAAAATTCTGAAAAATGCGATTACTAGATAATGTATTGATTTACAAAAATATTTGATAACTTGGTATGAAATATGTCTTGTAAAATAAGATTTTTTGCTTGAAATTTTAACAAATCTGCCAACAACCTATAACTTTATTTTATTATACTAAAAATAATCATTTTTTCTCAAAATTTTAAACATGCGTTAAAATTTTGAGAAAAAACAATCTTTCGAATGAATTAATATTTTTTTGCGGAAAAGAGTCAATACGTATAAAATTTGATTTAAAAATGACATATTTCCGGTTTTCTCTGGTTATACTCTCTTAATCACTGGGTTTAAAGTGCATTACAATGGGTAAAATATTATAATATATCCTAATATGATCACTTTGAACCCATGAAAACTTCGATCGTTGAATTGAATGAAGTTGAATTGAGTTGAAATTTGGTAATAATATTTAGAAGGGATTTGATTTTAATAATGCATCAAATAAGTAATGGCTTTTAGTAAATATTTACTGTATTCGAGAAAGGAAAATTGATATTGGGTAGAGATAGCTTCATATTTCAGAGTGGTATTATAGATAGGTACTCTCATTATCTCTCGGACCACCATTCAGAATTGAAACGTTTCTTTAAAATCCATTTAATCACAGGAGACCCAAGTTGTCCCAAAACATCATATGCCGTTATAATAACAGGAGACCCAGATTGTCCCTGGGCGACCGTGCATTATTAAAAGTTAGATATCTCTCTAGCGAATATTTGTGATTTCTTTTGTGTTAGAAAGCGAAATAAATAATGCTTCTCATTGCCTTAGGATAATACGAGCTATGTTATTTAGATATTTTACAAACCCGATAATAAGTGACGGTTTTATTTTGCGACGAAACACGCATTTAATTTTAAATTAAAATTGTATGAATGTAATTAAAAAGTGAGGTGACACTACAAATTTGGTTAAGAAAATGAGTCGGTATTTAGTTTATATTAATTTTTTTGTGTAAGTTTGTGGAAGGGCCCTAGTTAGCAATAAGTTAATCGAAACAGTTAGCAGAACAAGTATATTGTATATAGCGGTGAGTCATAGTTTAATATTAACACGTGTATATCTTCCTTTGTTGTTATTTAAGGTAAAGTTTAGCGAAATGGAAAACGTTGTTTTAGTGTATTCAGAACTAAGAAAACATTTCACTGTTATGAGTCAAAACCTCCGTAGTCTATTTCGACATTGCCTTTAAACTCATTACTATGTCCATAACGATATAAACTCTGTGGGAATAGCAATCTACCAGACAGTTTAGACATTAGCCACAGGGGTCTGGAAGAGATACTACTATGATAGTCATGAAGAAAAAACACAATATAATATCATGCAAAAGTCACACAAAACATTCTCAGTACCTTGATCGGCAGAATATGCTTTTCAAATTTCTTTTTTTTAATTCATTTTTTATTCATTTTTATTCTTATAAAAAGAAAATTACATTTTCACTTATTTAACTGGAAATAATTAAACACATTAAACTAAACTAAATATAACAATACAGCGCTATTCTATGTTATTACTTTGTTTATCAAGAATAAACTTTCATAATTTTTTTTTATATGTACCCATCTTATTTTCGTTTTTAATGTCGTTTGGGATGCAATTATATAATTTGCCCCCTTCGTAACCAATGGATTGTTTACCATAGTTAGTGTGGATGGTGTTTAAATGTATGTTATCGTGTCGTCGTGTAAAGTTTGTGTACTTGGGACGTTCTAATGAATTCTGTGTTTGTATGTACGAGTTTATTGTTTATTTTGTAAATAAGGAGACACTTATTGTTACCATAATTCATATCTCATGAAGTTTTTTGTTGTTTAGCGATGAAGTTAGGTTTTTGCTTGTATTTAAAAACAAGCTTTAATTGAAACAGGTTTTAATTACTTATCATCTTTCCTATTCATCAAAAAAAAGAATGGACTGTTCTTCTTCTTTCGTATGGTGGGGGTCAGAGGGGGACATCTAGGTCTGCGAGCCAGTCTAGGGCCTCAGGCGTGGCAACCCCTGTGGACCCCTCAGGGCAACCCCTGTGGACCTCATCAATCCCGTCGGGGAATGAATGGAGTGGGAATTCGTTGCACATCGCTGACTCTTTAAGGCCCCATCCATGCATCATGTGAGCACAACGGCTATGGGAGCACCTTATCCTATTTATGGCGGTCCTGAGTTTGCGAGACAATGAGAACCCAGGCTGTCTCTCAGTGGGGAGATGGGCCTTTTTGACGTTGGCCGATTGCCACTCAAGCTTCCACCTATCTTCTGGGGTGAGAGGTGTTCGAAGGAGTCTTTCTCCTTCTGTCCAGAAGGGTTTTCGAGACTTCCAGCGGCCTGCCGGTTGAGAAACGACATCATCATTCAAAGGTATTGCGCTTTTTTGCAGCGCCTTCTTGTATTCCCTTAGTGTTGCAATCTCTCCCCTGATATTTTTGGCGGGATTATGTTTGCAAGTACGGGGAGCCAAGGGAGAGAAGTTGATTTTAAATGGACTGTACCATGTGGGGAATGCTTTAAGGCTCAATAGCTCACGATGTTGCGAGCTGACAAAGATTGTATCGGAAACTGCACCTGTTTTCATATATTTTGTCACGTATTTCACATAAATATAGTTTGGGGATTGGCGTCATTGGAAACTTTGTACCTTTTCCTAACTACTCGTACAAAATTTACAGAAAAATAGTTTGTACTGATGTTTGACTTATGACGGGTTGTTTAAAAAAAATTGATAGATTCATCAAATGTTTAAAGTTAATTTTCACGTTCTGTGTAAGTTCTGTTCAAAATCTGTTAGTATATCATTATGGGCTAGTTGCTTCACAAAACTGAAATAATCACAAAATGTGAATAGAACTTACACAGAACGTGAAAATTAAATAAAAATATTTGATGAATCCGTCAATTTTTTTAAAACAACCCATCCTTATCAGACTACAAAAAAATTTTCAGGGCCATTTCTCTTTTACATAATATATATATTTGAATTTCGATTTTGTTTTCGTGAATGAATGAATGCAAATTTTGTAATAATGCTACTCTTACTCGGCAGGTAGACTTATTGTCGATGAAAATGAATTTTATGAACTTTTGGTGTCACTCACGCACATATATTTTTCTAAAAATTGATGACATTATATTATTTCAAAATTTACAGCAGTTTATACACGAAATTAATCTCTGTACCATCCAATTACCTTGACTACCTCCGTAGTCCAGTGGGTAAGACTCTTGACTCATGATCCGGAGGTCGCGGGTTCGAAATTTGATTAATTTGTGTTATTTCACAATTAATTCATTTAAAATAATATATAGTATATTTGCGGCATGTTCCAGAGTGGAAGATACTATTAGTATCGCCCTGGTGTAAGACCACCATTCAGAATTGAAACGTTGCTTTAGCAAGGTACTTCCCAACCTTCCTCTTCCCCACCTCCTTCCCCTCACCACTACCTTCAGCCTCACAACATACCCCAATTGGGGATGCCATAGTCTCACTGGCTCCAGACGGGAGCAGTTGAGATTCTTGTGCGGTATTTACTGTAAAAAAAAATAAATTAGGATTTGTCTTAAGGGTTAACGGTTTTAATTCATTTTAGCCCGTGGGGAGGATGGTTTATTTCTCAGTCAACCAAAAAATATATTATTTTAACGTTTTAAAAGACATTTTAAAGGTTCACAGTGGTTAAGACGTCGTATACCCGCTCAAAATAAAGAAGATGGAGATATATGTAATTATAAATGTTGGAGAGAGCGCGCTAATACTTAAAACGATAAAAGAAAATTGTGAAAGTGTTTAATAAAAATTACATATGATTTGCGTTTCGGCGCGGGGAATGTCTAGATATTATCTTCAAGAATAATAACAATATCCATCTTTATGATAGGAAGAGAGAAAGAAAATTTGCGCGTGCACTGCTCTTTCTTGCTCCTACAGTGTGATACAGACGATAGGCCTGCACTATGTCTTAGATATACGAAACGTAACTGGCTATGAGAGAAAGAGAGAAAGAAAATGTGTGCTCGCACCTATCTCTCTTGCCCCTACAGTAATATACGAAACGTAACTCTCTCTCTTTCTATCTTCACTAACTTGACCGTCTGGTCTTGGTCTGCGACCGGCCGCCATACTCAAACAAAAGCACTGCAATGAAAAGATAAATTCTAATTACTCTTTACAATAGGCGAAGTTATATCTCCATCTCAACTACCGTTCGCCTCGCTTTTCATAATGCTCTCATCACGCATTCACCAGCTTAATCCCCAAGTCAAACGTGCGTAAAGAAGTTTTACTTAAAAGAACTTCGTTTTTACCGTATTCAAGATAGAACAAATATATATAAGATAAATTTAAAAGTATACCAGACATTTTCTGCTTTATAGTTGAAACAACAAAGACAGTTATCTGTTCCAAGGTAATGTGTAATTCTATTTAACTCAGATAAATTACCGCGCTGGTCAAAAAGGTATGGCACATGACAAAGCTGCAACATATACTACTTCATGGAATATACCCTGTGCTCAAAGTACCCAGCGCAAAAAAACATGGGAGCAAATAAGTTTAAATGAGAGTAATTTGTTGGAGGAAAGACCCATTTTTCTGTCGTTTCAGACTTTATTCCTTGGTCTAATGGCGCTTTTTTTTAGGAATTTCATACCATGTAACGACCCTTCTCTCGGAGGATTATGTATGAACGTTTTTGAAGAGACGCAAGAAGGAAAAATATCCAACAGCATTTTATAATATTTTATCTTTTCCATGGCTTTGATGTGCTTTCCGTGTCCCTTTTCAAATTAAGTTATGGGATTTTATATATTCATGTGCTGACCAAAGTAACAATTAATATTTACTGAATATTATTTACAAAATTTATGATTTAATCAAAAAATAGAGGGGTGCAACCCAAAAACGACTGAAAAGTTGTGGCTATCATTTATAATTTTATTCAGTTGACCACAACAATCAGTAGAAGGTGATTGTGTAGCGGAAGATGGGATGAAGGTGTGAACAGTGAACAGGTCATATTTAAACATTCAATGCCTAAATCATATCCGAACTTCGAAAACGACACACAGCTTAACTTTAGTCGTAGAGCTAAGCTTGGGGTAATATTGTAGCGAATTATTCCAAGATTTATATTAAAAACTTATTTATTTGGGTTGTTAGTCCGTTAATGCTCTAATTCGACAGATTATAGAAAAAGGGTATTAAAAGGAGTAAATACTTTGTTATATTATTTTAATGTTACTTTAATATTAATTTGGTGGTTATAAATCCTTTAATACTAAACGATTATAAAATTGAAATGAAATAAACTAGGTTGGTCCTCAAATAACTCATTTGGACATGGAAAAACACTGGGCATTTATTCTGGAAACACGCAATTTAGACATGGACGTACACAGAGAATTTATTCTCCATTCATGCAACTTAGACATAGAAATTCACCAGGAATTTAGTCTCCAATCTCGCAAATTAGACAGAGACATATACTGGGAATTTATTCTCCGATAACGCAACTTAAACATGGGCACACACCAATTATTTATTCTCCAATAACGCAACTTTGACACGGGCATTCACCGGTCATTAGTTTTGCCAGATAGACGTTTTTTTCTTCAATAACGCAACTCAGACATGGGTTTTCACCAGGCATTTTTTATCCAACCACACAACTTAGACATGGGCACACATCGGGCATTTATTCTCCAGCCACGTAACTTAGATATAAAGATTTCCCCAGTAGTTGTTCTCCAACCAACGCAACTTAGACATGAACGTTCATTATGCATTTATTCTCCAATCACGCAACTTAGACATGAACGTTCACCGGGCATTTATTCTCCAATCACGCAACTTTAACATGAACATACACCGGACTCTTCGGACATGTATTCTCCAATCTAGTAACACTCACCGCACATTCATTCTCCTTCTTGAGTCGGTTCCTCAATGCTGAGGATCGTGACGTACCATTGAACGGTTCCATGACAGTTGATGCGGCGACATTTGGTCCGGCGACAGTTGGTCCGGCGACATTTGATCCGGCGGACATTTGATCCGGCGACAATTAGTCCGGCCTGATCCTTTACAAGATTTTTTCTTCAAGTAAGTATGTAAAGAGGATATACGGCCGTACAACCAAAGCGCCCCCAAATATGTCATAGACCCTGAGTGATTTTTTTTCCTCAGGGCCTCATGCGTGGAGCTATTGTAAAATTTAAAAAATGCAGTCGGCTTGGGAAAAATAAGCTTAAATTACCTACCTACATAAAAATAACAATCATAAATATGCAAAATTTGCCTTAAATATAATTTTCTTTCAATATGCATTGAATTATAAAACTATTATTGATTTATTACAATATTGTATATAAAATAAAATAAATAAATATAATTTTTTACGTTAAATCCACATAGGAGGCCCGAGGAAAGTTATTTCCCTTAAGGTCTCTGTCATCTTTGATGATGCTGTGTGGAGGGTCTATTTCATGATTTTTGTAATTTGTTCGCTGGTGTACACTGTATGTAGGTTTAGTCGGATTACTTGATATGACGTGACTAGATCTGAGTAGCCAGGTACGTTTTCCACATCTCCTTCCCCTCCCTACTACCTTCAGTATCACACCATACCAAAATTGGGGATGCCATTGGCACTCACTGGCTCGAGACGGTTGAGAGCAGTTGGGACTCTACTGTAATTTTCAGATAACAAAAGTTATACGCAAGTAGGAATCTTTTACGGTTTTCTTGTTAAACTGACTGCACGTATGTATGTACGTATGTCGTATTTTGTATTGCCGCATGCTTCTTCGGGGAGTCGAAATTATTGTTAGTAAAAATATTTTTACAGCGGATTTTCACTCAAGATGCCTTCAGATATAAGTACATCGACTTTGGTTGTACGGCCGTATATCCTTTTTACATACTTACTTGAAGAAAAAATCTTCTAAAGGGTCAGGCCGGACCAATTGTCGCCGGATCAAATGTCCGTCGGATCAACTGTCCGCCGGATCAAGTGTCGGCCGGATCAAATGTCGGCCGGATCAAATGTCGCCGGACCAACTGTCGCCGGACCAAATGTCGCCGGATCAAATGTCGGGTTTCGGAGGTATATATGAAAACTCAAATCAAAGCGTATATTCAATGTTCTATATGGCAGCTGTGAACAAAAGTGGCGCTATCTTTTGGCATTATAAGCTATTTGCTTTAATTCCCCCATTGGACATACCGCACGCCAGTGATACTTGGCCACTCCAGTGCGTTAGTAACCTTCCTCGTCTTCTCCTGCCAAATACAAGTTTCTCAGGTTGAAGTCCTCAATTAAGCAGACAATGGGTCAAAAGTATTACAAAATACTACTGTAAGCAGACAGTTGATAGCCAGTTGTGAATACTTACTATAACAGAATACTAGCTCTTACAGAATGCATACAATAACGCGCATAACTGTCCACCGAGAGTTCTGAGAGTTTAACTGAAATGCCAACATCAAGGGTCGTTCACCGCTTGTGCTTAATTTAATTGAATAAACTTCTTTTTATTACTGCTCAAACATTTACAAAATCGAAAAAGGAGACCTTCAAAATAATTACATAATTAAGGCGCCGCATCCGCGCTTAAAAAGAAGAAGATGGAGAGATATGTAATTATGAATGTTAGAGGAGCGCGCTAATATTTAAAGCGATAAAATCTATGCGAAAATTGTGAAAATATTTAATAAAACACGACTCTTTTAAAACAGAGCTAAAATCTCGTGGAAGGCGTCTTAAGTATCATTTAAAGAAACTTTGTGAATTTTTTTCACAAATATAACTTGTATAATAACTGAAACAAACCCTTTTTTTGGGTGTTATGCCGTGTTGCGCTACCTCCTCGTTTAGCCAACGTTTCGGGCAGCGTTACAGTGTCCATCATTAGGGCAGATATGTGATGGACACTGTAACGCTGGCCAAAACGTTGGCTAAAGGAAGAGGTAGCGCAACACGGCATAACACCCCAAAAACAAATAACAAAAATACTTTTGACCGTGAAAATCTAAAATCACATCTCAAACAAACCTGTTTATAATAATTTTCGGAGCATACTTTACAATTTTTTTCTATCGACGAAATTTCATATAATTTGCGTT
This sequence comes from Limnephilus rhombicus, assembly GCA_929108145.2. NCBI lineage: Eukaryota > Metazoa > Arthropoda > Insecta > Trichoptera > Limnephilidae > Limnephilus > Limnephilus rhombicus. The sequence goes on along the minus strand of OV815288.1, from coordinate 47,699,912 downwards.
TCGGCGTAGAACGCGTCTAGATATTATCTTAAAAAATAACATTTATTTTTTTAAGAGCTTAAAAACCTCAAATGTTTAAGGGAGGTTTGTAAGAAATCGGTGGAAATTCGGGCAGCGACAGCTTAAATACCACCAAGAAAACAATGTATTATGGTGCGCTGACTTTAAAAAAGTCCATGGCTAAAGAATTTTATACCTTAATTTTTGTTTTCACATTCATTTATTTATCTTTTCATCAAACCTTGTGTTTTACATTCCAATGATCAAATCGTCGACCTGTTAAACGATTTATTGCATCTTAAACCCTTTCCCAGCCGTGAGAAATAATTCCTTCCAAGGATAGTATCCAGTATTCAGTAGCCAGTACCGGGATTATATTATTAAAAGTTAGGGGAAGATCAGCCGCCACATAAAGGTCCTACCCTCTCGCGGACCGCATAAAGCGGAGGCTGCGATGTCGTTATTTCTGCCCAACAGGCGTGAAAGTGTGAATCGAGGGTGCTATTGGATTTTCGGGTAACTTCGGAAGTATTCGGAGATGTTCGGAAAATCAGGGGTGCAGGGAATTTTGTGATGTCCTTACAATAAATGGCTCCCTGAAAGAAAGGCATTGATGATGTCGATGGTAAAGTTAAATAGAACGATGTTCGAATGAGAGGATAGAAATGTATGCATAGAAATCGTGTAGTTTAGATTTTTATGTTATTTTGTTAGGAATATTTAGGATGAATATTATTAAGTTTAAAAACATAAATGGGTATATTAATGTTAATAATCATTTATGGGTACAACCACACGTTTGTGGCATAAATACATTATCAAAGTTTTTTCTCCTATAAAAACCTTCCTAAAAGACTACGTTTAATAATAAGATAATATTCTAAGATGTTATACCTACCCACGAAACTAAAACTCCAACGTTGAAAATCATGTTATAATATTATATTCTTATATTATTATTATATACTAGGGGTCATTATCAGGTAAACAGTTTAATAACCAAGAAGCTGTGATGGCATGAGAAGCAAGCTGGAGTATGCGAGCGATGTTTGGGCACCATACCACCAGAAGTACATTGATATGTTGAAGCAAATTCAGAAGAAATTCCTACGGTATGTTTATATGCGGAAGCACGGAACCTATCCAAGGTTCATACACCATATTGACTTACTTAAGGAAACTGATTTTGTAAGTCTAGAAACTAGGCGGAAAGTAAGTCTAGCTGTTCTGTCTTTCAAAATGTGGAACAATTTTATCGATAGCCCATTCCTCTTAAAATGCTATGATTTATATGTACCAGACCACTACGGCTGGAGTCGATGTCATGATCTGTTCAGAGCGCCGAACGGCAGAGCAGACGTTCTGGCAAAACATAGCATGACGAGGGGAGTGGTGCTGTTAAATGAATTTGCGAACCATTTGGATGTAATAATTACATCCTAATGGTCAATTATTGACTGTTCTCATATGCCTGAAACTGTTATTGAAGAGTCTAAATGCTGATACGGTGACTAAATTGAACAGTAATTGGAATAATATTCTGTTAATAAAAAATTAAAATAACGGTCTAGGTTTATGGTTATTGTAATGCATCATAATAGTCTATGATTTGATACATATTTCACCACAATAGTTCATAGGCTTTTCGGGTTACATGGTTTCGTTGCCGAGTCGGGCCGAAGGTCACCAAATGTAGTTTTAAGAAGTCATTAGGTTTCAAGAGCTTTCCAGATCAGAGCTAGCCTTCAGTTCAGCCTAAAAGGCCTTTCAATAAGTGTGGTATATCTGAAAGCTTCCGAGCTTGTCACATAGGGGGCAGTGCTAAGAGCTATTCCGAAAGTCCGCTAGATGGCAGTTAGTTTAGTTCGGAGTTTGAACACCAGGGGGGCCAAGGGCCGGGGAGCAGTCTCCAGCTTCCTGTTATGCCGACTATCGTAGTCACCAAACGCAATGTATTAAATAAATCTCAGACTAACATAAAAGAACTCTATTCTTTACCAAGAAGTAATTTCCTCCCAAGACGAGTTGGAGAACTGTTTGTGTGAACACAAGTATTGGAGAATACTGGTCCCGTATTTCAATATTTCTCGAGGTCGATGATTTTATTTAAGTAGATCGACGTTTTATAACAGGTGTGTTAATGCCTGAACTGAGGCGACCATTAAAGTCTAAAAGTCATTTTAGTTCTTCTCTTGGTCCTTATTCTATCCCTCGCCCTATTTCATTTCACTCACTAAAGAGGGTTTTTAAGGATCTGAATAATAGTATGAAAATATTTCGTGAGTTTATTGATGTCTGCGAAAGGATTACGGAGTCACATAAAATAAGCTATCATAAAATAAATAAGTACGCTCAACCTTTTGTCCTTGCTTTGTATAATGAATCCTTTATTCCAATGAAAGTTCTGAATTGGCTTAATCTGTGCGCTCTTATTGCTTTCCGATTATTTTAGTACTTACAAAGGACAACTTTACGCTCCGTTCGAAAATCATTTTCACAATCACAAATTTCGGCTAAATCATCATAGGTATCGCTTACCAGAGTTGATCAGGTCATAGTACCTATTCAAGCAGATGTATTTCTTGCATACAGCATGTATCAAATATGATATTTCATTGCATAAAAGAATAATGCAGTGGAAGTAGATAAGAATCTTTAATATACCAAATGAAAAGAACAAACTGTAAAACTTTTTGAACAATGAATGTAAGAAAATTTTGAATATTTTGATTTTCGAACGTACATGTCCTCACGTGTTGTTCCTTTCTCATAAAACCAAAAAGCACGCGTAAACAGGACAAAAAGTTGTTTTTCAGTGATGTTTGGGATGAGGGCGGTGAGAGGGGGGAAGGGGGGGAGGTGGAGGAGGCGGAATGGGAACCCCCCTTACACCATGCAGTTTTATTACTTATTTATAACTTCTCACCATACATTCTTATTTTTTATTTTTACATTCAAAAAAATTAACCTCACTAGGACTAGGCCTGTGTTGAGGTTAACATTTATAAAGTTGAGTGATTTTACACACACAAAATACTAAAATACACTACATTTAAAACACTAAAATATTATAACAAAGTAAGAAATAAAAATATCATATTAGTGACCAGATGGGTAATTTAAGGGTGATTTGTAACAATATAGACCATAAATAAATCTTTAATTACTATACCCACCAAGAAACAAAGCTAGTTCAAAACTCTAGGTTGACACTCCAATTTTGGCAAATGGAACTCAAATAAAATCTATTTATTTAAAAAAAGCTTACTATTATAAAAAACAAATATTATAATAAAACAAATATTATTAAAAAACAAATCTTATAATTTAAAAATTGAAATCTTATTATTTAAAAAAGGACAAGGATGAAAAAATAGTATGCCAATCCTCTGTCAACACAAATATCTTAATATTCTTTTTAAATTTAGCTAATGAATTGGAAGATTTAATGTAGTCTGGCAGAATATTAAACATGGAGCTTGGTATAAATAGTTTCTTTGGCTAAAAGATGTTTTAGTATGTATTGCCATAAAGTTCATTGTTGAGCCAATTCTAGTGGTATGGATTTGTTGGGTTCTTTCTGCAGATTAAGTATTGATAAAAAATCTACAAATTATTTTAGTAATGTACAGCTGTTTTATACACATAACATTAGATTCCTTGTAAAGTAGTTTAGATGGATAACGAAATTTGTTTTTGTACATGACTTTAATAATTAATTTGTGAGCAATATTTAGTGGTTCCACATTGGACTTTATACAGGATCCCCAGCATACTAAATTGTAAGAAAGTCGAGATTGGACTAAGGCATAATAGATAGATTTTAATTTCTCTTTATGCAACATATGACGAAGTTCTTTAAAAAATATAGGTAAGTCTTCTGATATTTTTTGTTAACATGTCAATATGGTCATTCCATCTCAAATATTTATCAATATTTATACAGTCTACTCTTTCTAAAGAGTGGCAATAACAATTACAATTTTGCAGACAATTGTATATAATTAGATTATGAGTGTTGGAAGGCTGACTTTTTGATGATATGCTAAAAGTTACATATTTTGTTTTTGATGTATTCAAAGTTAAAATGTTATTATTTAGCCAACTCTTTACTATTCTTAATCCTGAATCACATTTGTCAAAAGCATCATTCCAGGTTTTACCATCAAATATTAAAGCAGTGTCGTCTGCGAAACTAACAATGTTACCTGGAATATCTAAATTACACAAATCATTAATGGAGATTAAGAACAATATTGGTCCAAGTACACTACCTTGTGGAACCCCAAAAGAGATTTGTTTGCTTGTGCCTCAATTATCATTTATCTCTACTTGTTGCGTTCTATCGCTAAGATAGGATTTGAACCAACTTAATGCTGTACATTGAATGCCAAGAGAAGATAATTTTTTGAGGAGTAATCCGTGGGAAACCGTGTCAAATTCCTTTGATAGATCTAAGAACACAGCTTAGGCTTTGTTTCCATAATCCAGGGCACTAGTGACTTTCGACAATACCTTCAAAACTGCATCACTCGTTCCTTTATTTTCTCTGAAACCAAACTGATTGTTAGAGAGTAATTTATTTGTTTCTAAGAATGATACCAATCTCGACTTAGCCAATCTCTCTATTACCTTTGAAAGCGTGTTAAGTAAGGATATCTCATATATGTCTATAATTATTGACATCTAGTTGATCTCCACCTTTAAAAAGAGGAATCACTTTAGCTTTCTTACAGTGAGAAGGAAACATCCCACTCTTGAAACTAATATTAATAATATGAGATATGGGACAATTGATTCTACTTAGCTAAATTACTTGTGATAGAATAGTTTGTTTTATTTTTAAATTTATTATAATCAAGTTCTAACCTCAGCTCTGTCACTAGTTGATTGAACCATATTATTCCAGTGTAAGTGTAGTAATGTTGTGCAAAGCTGTTATACATTAATGGAGTGCACAAGCGACCCATTAAGTTTTGTCTACGGCTTTCAACACGTAACATGGCATGGTGTGATTTCTTTGTAATAACTTTGTGTATCTGAAGGAGGGTATTTTTAATATATGTATTTTTTAACGGTGGAACTTGAAAATCTTGGAAAAGTTTTGAGGTTGAATAATCTGGTGGTTTTTTAATTATAATTTTAATTATTAGCCTTGGAGTAATCTCTAGCGGTAAAATTGAGGTTTTATATGCTCTCCCCCATGCAAAGATACCATAAAAGTAATATTAGTAAGTGTAAGCTCTGCAATCAACATTCTGACTTTACTATGCGAAATGTGCATTCTGCGAAAACAGGCAGAGCTATCAACAACAATAAATATATGTAATTACAAGTGCCATGGACAAATATCATTGTTCCGAGAAAGTACGGCTGGAGAAGTCAAAGGGACAACCTCAACCGCTCTCTCCCGATCTGTCCCTGTCATGCAGCTGGTAGGAAGAGGCATCCACCGCCAAGACCCGGACAGACCTCAACCCATGAACCCGGGCATCCCTGCTATGTTAACAAACTTATCAAACCACTTGGGGTGACCTACGGCAGAGGTGTTGGAATATATATTATCTTTCTGACTTTTCCATAATATATTAAAATTCAATCGTGACGTTTACGTTGTTCGGAAATATTCGGTAAAGTTCGGCTCTGCACCCGAAGCCATGAGTTAAAAGTTGGTCGGAGAGCAGCGGTAATGAGTGGAACCAAATGGATGGGTGTGAAACACCCCCTTCGCCCCTCCCCCCTCTCTTCCTTCTGCGCTAGGTGAATTATTTACACACCCTAAGACCCTAAGGGGTTGATTTCCGTCTAGAAAGGGTTGCCAAATTGTTTAAGTGAATATAAATACAATATAATTTTTTGTTATACGTTTTTTTTTAATGTAATGCACTCCTAAACAATGCATGTGATTTTGGTTCGAAAATTAGATCGCTACGAAGTTTTTTTTACACTAGCTCCACACAGGAGGCTCTAAGGAAATAATTCCACTTGGGGCCTATGTCATCGTTGGGGATGCTGTGTGGAGGGTCTTTTTAGGGGAAGGGAGGAGAGGAAGGAAAAGGTATGAGGGGTGGGTAGGAATCTGGGGCTCAGTATGTCCAGGAGGGAATGAATCCATCCTTTCCACTGCGGTGCAAGGCAATTTTCAGAAAGAGTCCTGCTGGAAAGGTCAAAAGATCTCCCTGAATCGGTCTCTCCAGATCCGGCCTGCCACGCTATTAAGGGGCAGACACATCCGCCGCCAAAATCCGGACAAACCTGACCCCATGCACCCCTTCTAAGTCACCAAACGTAGCGAGCCACTTGGGGCGACCCATGGCAGAGGTATTGGTTATAGAATAAATATTTGGATTGCATTTTTTTTATTTTTTTATTATTTATTTATCTATATAAGGTATGTTAACATTACATTATTCGATGCCTGTCTCACTAGGGTATACCTGTGTTGAGACAGGCGTTAATTAATTAATTAATTAAGTACTGCTATATACGAAGTATGAACTCGTTTTGAAATAGGATGATTAAAAAATATCGAAAGGTAATTTTTTGCAATTTTGTTTGATTCAAAAATGAACCCTTTTTTTAAATAATTCTTGTTCAAAAACTTGTTCATACTTCAAAGATTAAAATGCCGTTTGGTTTTTTGTTTCGAATAAGCAGAATGCGCGAAATCCTGGTCATCGCAATTTTTAAGATGAGTGGCTAAGCTGCCGTGTATTTTAACAATGAGCGATGGTTTGAGACAGACAAAATCGTAAAGTATGCTCAAAATGCGAGTAAACACGTGGTAAAAAGTACGCACTTTTGTGTTTATTTTATTTTAATAGCTTTCACACGAGATGAACCCCTTAACCACTCGGACCCATAAGCTTGTTTTCACTATAATATAACATTACCAGACATATGTATGACGTATGAGGCTTATTAATGAGAATATCACTGTACTCGAAAAGTCCACAAATAATATAACCATAATATGCAATAAATATTAAAAAAATTAAAACTAACAATAAAATAAAGATTTAATTAATTTAAAATGAATTTTAGAGACAACCCTGTATATTATTTTTAAGGGTATTCTAAAAGGATCAAATTTCTTTAACGGGAAAACAGCCTACCTTTTTGATCAGCCTAATGCTTTTATGCTTGACGGCTGATCAAAGTTTCACCAAACCCTGAAACAGGCCGAAAACCAGGAAGGCATACAAGCTTTTATGATAATCGTTGATATTATTTACCGTGTTTGAATCTTTGAACTCCTGTTGCGTTTGACATAGTCACAAATCAACAATCAGCGCCATTTTCAATTTTTGACATTTTAACTAACAATTCATGGTTCATTTTAGCGTTGGCCACATATTAGCCGTCAAGATTACAATCAAACTTTTATGTTTGACGGATGATTAAAGTTTTACCAAACACTGAAATAGGACGAAAACTAGCAAGGCAAATAAGCCGTTTTATGAAATTCGTTTACATAACAATAAATATTATTTACCAAGGCCTTTAACCTATGAACTCCTGTTGCGTTTGACGTTGTCACAAATCAACAATCAGCGCCATTTCGATTTTTTGACATTTTAAGTAACGATTCATGCCCTGTTTTAGCGTTAACCACATTTTTATCAGCCGCCAGGTATAACAATCTTGCCTTTTTGCTTGATGGCTTATCAAAGTTTTAACAAACACTGGAACAGATCGAAAAATGGATATTAAAAATGGTGGTTTGATAGTTAATTGGATATAACTTAGCTTAATTTATTGTCTTTACAGGATGTCTGTATTATTTTTGTCCCATTTTACTATTTTTGAAAAATAATTTGTTGTCTTTACAGGATCTGTTTTATTTTTGTCCTAGATGTTATTTTATTGTTGTCCTAGTTTGTCTTATTCTTGTCCTAGTTTGTGTTATTTTTGTTCTAGTTTGTCCTATTTTTGTCCTTTTATTTTAGTTTTGTTAAGTTACGTTAGGTTAGGTAAGGTTAAGTTGCGTTAGTTTAATTTAGACAATTAGATAATTTGTCGGGGATATTTTGTCGCGGTATGAAAATGGGCGGAACCATAAAAATTTAGAGATTTTCTCAGAATTGCTGTTTTCCTAGGAAATTTCTCGCATTGCAATAATTCCATGCATTCATTAATTTATTATTTTGCCATGCATAGATGAAGATGGAATCGACGTCACAGCAGAGCGTAAACAAAAAGATTTTCTCCTTTATATTTCAGATAAAAGAAAATCCATTACAATCCACCCCCTGCGATACAATAATTCGCATTAATAATACATCAAAACAGGGGAGAGTTGCACTGCAAGGTAGTCCGGTTTTCATAAAGGCAGTCGCGGGCCTTAACCATTCAATAGTTCCACAGAGAAAGGCTTTCCAAATTTAATAAGGGATGCACACAAAGGACCCACAATAAACCGAATAATTCTATTGCCTAGTAGGTATATGCTTTGGGGAGGAAATTGAATTTACGAAATAAGCAATGTTTTAGATTTGAAATATTATCTGAGTCAAATTATTTTTTATTTGGATCTTTGCTTCACTTGAAATTCTTTCTATTTTTTCATATTTAATAGTTGATAAATTAACCCCTCAGGCTGATTTGTTCGCTTCTTGAGAACAGCTCACATGAGTCTTGTATAAATAGTTGTAGGTATCTCCCTAAATATCATGGTGATAAATATGATCTCAACGGCATTACTCAAAATACCACGCTCTATATCCAAATCTTGAAAAATTAAAATTTGCATCTTGACGAAACCAAAATTTTCGACTACAAATTGAGAAAATTTATGATTTTTTTTTTTTTTTTTTTTTTTTAACCTTGGAGCGCTTATGCCACAATATGGCACCATTTAAAATACCTCGGATTGCTTTGCTGCCAGTTTTAGACAGATTTTCTCTAGACGCATTATTTTTTTCTCAATTTTTCCATGTTAAAATTCGGAGGTATGACTTTTTTTAATGACGGCGGAAAATATTCAAAATGGTCACCAAAACATCACGAGCAATCTGAGAAAAAAGTTAAAAATCGCGCTGCCGCTCGAGTGGTTTTAAGAAATGACGAAAAGTGATGTAACAATACAAGTGGTGTATAAAAGTCAACTTGCGTGTTGTAGAATATTTAAAAAATATATATTTGAAGTCGTCTAGTGGGGTATTTAATTAAAATTTATAAAACGCAGAATTTTTTTTTTTTATATTGGCTCAATATTATTAATGTGAATTTTGTAAGATGGAGACCAAACTACCGAGTTATATTCCATTTGGCTTCTAACTAGAGATACAAACTCGTATAATAATTTAATGGGTTGCATGGAATTAATTTGTTTAGTAGATCTCAATGATAGAAATTACCTTGCGAGTTGCGTCACGAGCAGTGGAGCTTTGAAATTTCAAGTTGAGTGAAAAAAATAAGACGCGACGTAATATTGTTTTTCAATCTTCTAAAATGCTCCTTCATCCTCCATCATTGCGCAAGCAATTCTTTTTATTTATAACCTATTATATAACCTAATGATGGAAGCAGTAGGAATTCAATTTTTTACAGATATTTGTAACCTGCGAATGGTTGACTCCAATTTTTCAATCAATTAAAGAGTATTACAATTGAAATCTCGGGTTAGTAAGAAAATTTAAAAAAAAGTTACTTCCACAGCTTCTTCTCCCCCAACTCATTCCCATCCCCAGAATCTTCAGCCTCACAACATACCCCAATTAAAGATGTCATAGTCTCACTGGCTCCAGACCGTTGCGAGCAATTGGAAATCTTGTGCGGGATTCACAAAAAAGTAACATTTTTAGCTCAAATATTTTTTTAAATGTTTCTTTGTCTGAGAATTTTAACACAATTTTTCTCGCAAATGAATAAATTCGTATCTCATTAATTTGTTTGCAGCATGAAATTTCTTTCACAAAGAAAATTTCTTGAGAAACTCATAAAAAAGGGTCTGATTCTAGATACACAATTTGAGTCTCATTTCCATAAATGTCATTTGAAAGCAGCAGGCGACTTTACCAAAGGGTCAAGCGCCCTTAACTCTTGGCCAACTAATGAAAAGTCTTCTAATTAGAGTCGCGAGCTGCAGAAACTAACAACCGACTGGGCTAAAAGCCTTTGAACGTTTGCACCCCTATATACCTAGCCTCTACTCTGTATTCTGTACCCTATACCTCTTATGGCTTTCTGCTACAAATAGCGCCCTTTCCCAGCTTCAATAACGTTAGAGACGTAATGATGTTGGAGTCTAATAATATTTTTGGCAAAGCACGGAGATTTTTATGCTAATTAATTAATTATAATGACTCGCAACAATAACATTTGGCTGTCAACAGTTCTTTTGTTTTGCTCTTTCAAAAAATATTCTTAAACCAATCTTTTTATTGTGTTTTGGCTGTAAATAAGTTTAGTGTGTTGGAATCTTCTCCCCCCTGATCTTCCAGGAGTCACTTCTTGCTGCTCATTTTCAGATATTTATATAATTTTTTTACTTCTGTCACTTTTTATATTAGCTGTAATTTTTTGAACAATAGAGGAGGATTTCCCTCCTGTACCCCTTACAAAGCCCCCAGATCCCCCTCCTGACCCTCCAGATGGAGACATTTCAGATAAAATAGACTTTTCAGAACATTCAAACATTTCAGACAATGAATCTGTCATCCTAACCTCAATTAAAAAAAGAAAATTTAGTCCCCTTTCCCCAAAAAAACATGATTCGCCTTTGTCTCCTCAGTCTCCTCCAGCTCTTCCTCAACCTCCTCCAACAATCTTTTACTCTACTCATTCCCGTGGCCCCTACATTGTATATGCGCAAAAAACTGAACAAGGTAAAACCATCCATCCACTTGAATTTGGTAAATTTCTTTCAAATAACAAGAACCTTTCGATTAAACCTGGAGGTGTTAAAGCCGAGGGTCGCTTCCGAATCTCTGTTGAATTCCTGTCAGGTTCAGCCGCCAACAACTTTATCAAAAATATATTTATTTCATCAAATTCTAAATTCAAGGCGTACATCCCAACTTTCAATGTCACTCGAATGGGCCTGGTCAGGGGTATCTCGACCAATCTGTCCATTCCAGAAATCCTGTCCTCACTTTCAACCCCCCAACATATCGGCAATCCCATAAAAGCCAGGAGGCTAAATTATAAGGACACCTCTGAGGGCATCGTTTCCTGGAAGCCCTCCCAATCTGTCGTCATCACATTCGAAGGACAATCTCTTCCCTCCCATATTTATTTATTTTTCAACTCCTTACCAGTTGAAATGTACACTTATCCCACCACTTAATGCTGCCGTTTTGGTCACTGCTGCCGTTTTGGTCACATAACTGCTGCCGTTTTGGTCATACCAAAGCTGCATGCAGATCCCCTCCCAGATGTTTCAAATGTGGAGAAAACCACTCGGCTGACCAATGTTCTTCTCTCTCTTCACCTAAATGTTTTAACTGCTTAGGCGCTCATTCCGCCATTAACTCTTCTTGCCCCGAACAATCTCGACAAAAAAATATAAAAATTTCTATGGCCTCTGAGAACTTGTCTTTTCTGCAGGCTTCTAAATTATTCCCGCCTGTCAAAAAATCATTTTCCGAGGTTTTATCCAGTAACTCTTCATCCAACCCTCTCGCCTCCTCCTCAACATCTTCCCGTTCAACAAAATTCACATACAAAAACCCTATCTCTAAACAGGCTCGTGGATACGATCAGCAACAACACAACTCACTTCTCTTAAATCCCAATGGTTCTCCTCTTTCACACGCCACAAATGGGTGCGCAAACAATTATAATTCATCCTCAACAAACTATCAAAAGCTTTCTGAACAACTCTCCCAAGATAATTCTTCATTTATTCAAACTCTTATTATGCTTCTAATTGACCTAATTTCTTCTCAAACTAATCTACCGTCCAACGCTGCTTCTATTATTTCCACATTAAAATCATTTATTCAAAATGGCTCTTCAAGATGTCAGAATTCTTCAGTGGAATAGCCGCAGTGCTATTTCTAACAAATCAAACCTTCTTAACCTATTAAATTCAAACCTTGTTTCTGTGGCTGCTGTCTCGGAGACATGGTTTACTCCATCCACCCACTTTAATGTGGGAGGGTACTCCTGTCTCCGCGATGATCGCCCGGAAGGTATGGGCGGTGGTGCTGCCCTTTTTATTAAAAAATCCCTTCCGTTTTTCCCAATAAATAATATCAAACCCCCCAATGCTGACTTTCAAATGGTTGCAGCTAAAATAAAGGACACTTCCTTTGTCTCTATCTATCTTCCCCCAACATCGCACTTCAATAAACAAGCGTGGTTGCAAATCGTCCGTCAACTAAGCCCTCCTTTCTTTTTATTGGGTGATTTTAATGCCCATTCCCCCGTCTGGGGTTCTGCTTTCTGTGATCGAGACGGTCGAAGTGTGATGGATTTCCTAGATGAATCCAACCTTTTTCTTTTGAATGACGGATCTCCTACTAGAATCTCTCGCCCCAACACAAACCCCAGTGCAGTGGATCTCTCCATATGCTCTATTAATCTGGCACCTCTCTCCTCGTGGGTGGTGTCCCCCGACCCTTGCTCCAGTGATCATTTCCCGATCACCATCACTTATCAAACTTCTTTCCATTCAGACAAGTCCCATATTTCGACAAAGATTAAAACAAAACACACCAAATGGGACGAATTTAACTCACTTATGGATAAGTTTATACAAAATTTATCCTATACCAATACATTATCTGTCAAAGATGACTACGATAACTTCAAATTAATGCTCGTAACTGCAATCAATAAATCAAATCCTCCCCCTAAAACCAAATCTCTCAAAAAACTCCCTCCAACTCCCTGGTGGGATGAGGAATGTTCCAAAGTAGTGAGAATTCGGAAAACTAAATCTCTTTCCTATCGTCACAATATGACTATGGAGAACTATCTCATATACAAAAATGCCGAAGCCAATGCCAAAAGGGTATTGAGGTCAAAAAAAAAATCCGGGTGGTACAACTTCTGCAGTTCAGTATCTCCGAACACTCCAATTTCGGAAGTTTGGTCTATGATTCGAAGATTTCGATCCTCCTTCAGTCCAACATCTCCTCGAGCTTCTCATTCTAAATGGATAGACGAGTTCTTGGACAAAATTGCCCCCCCTTCTGTACCTAACTTAGATGAAATAACTCCAATCCACAACACTCCTATGTCTGATCATTGGCTTGACTCTCCATTCACTTTAATTGAATTAAAAAATTGTTTATCAACAGTCAAGGACTCATCTCCAGGCAGAGATGGTATACCTTATAGCATTATCAAAAATAGTAATGATAATGTTCTAAATCACTTTTTAAGCATCTTAAATAAAATCTTCCAGACTGGCATAATACCTGATGACTGGAGTTCTCAAATAATCATCCCAATTCTAAAATTAAACAAATCACCCAATTCTGGATCCAACTATAGGCCAATTGCTCTTTCATCCACCCTTAGTAAAATTTATGAAAAATTAATTAAAAACCGGCTAGAATTTTTTGTCGAGAGTAATCATCTTCTCTCTCCATCCCAATTTGGATTTAGGAAAAAGAAATCTACACAAGATAACCTTGCCATCATCAGCACTGATATTAATTTATCCATTTCTAACAAAGAAGTATGTCTTGCAGTCTTTATAGACATAGAAGGCGCCTTTGACAATGTTTCCATCCCAATTCTTAAAAAAAAACTTTTAGGCCTTGGCTTACCCCTCATGTTTGTCCAATCTATTATTAATCTTTTTCTCGATAGGAAAATTTTCATTGAGCTACCAGATGTTACTCCTCAGAGTAGGTCAATTTGGAAGGGTTTACCCCAAGGCGATGTATTATCCCCCTTACTGTATAATATATACACACACGATATGCATGTCACCATTCCCCCTCAAGTAAAAGTTGTTGAGTTCGCAGATGACATAGCTTTCTTCTTATCATCCAAAATCATTCCATCCGCCGTCAAATATCTTAATGAAGCCATGGATGCCCTTTGCACATGGCTTACTTTAAATGGTCTTGAACTTTCAGTACAAAAAAGTCAGTGTGTTACCTTCTCAAATCGTCATAATAACCCCCCTGTTCAAATTTTATTTAAAAACTCTCCAATCCCCAATGCTTCTGAAGTAAAATTTTTGGGAGTAACATTTGATAGGAAACTTAAATGGTCTTCCCACATTAATAATATAGTTACTAAATGTGAAAAAAATTTAAATCTTATCAGATCATTGACTGGCGTTTGGTGGGGTGCTCATCCTATCTGCATTAAGTTGCTCTACAATGCACTTATTCGAAGTCATCTCGACTATGCCTACCCACTTTTTAGTACTGCATCCAAAAATGCACTCAGTAAATTAGACATAATTCAATCTAAGTCATTGCGAATAATAACTGGCGCGATGCAATCGTCGCCCATCAATTCCCTTCAAGTAGAATGTTCTGATCCTCCTCTTTATTTAAGGCGTCAATTATTTGCTGACAAATTTGTTCTTAAATGTTTAAATTCTAAAAGTCATCAGATTATTCCCAGAGTCTCGTTGTTCAACGACTCAACACATTCATCTACAATCAGAGCTCGAACTAAACCTCTCCCTGCCATCTGTAAAAATTTTCGCTCTCTCTCAGAGCTTCAAATTATCAAAAATGATCTTCTTCCTTTGTACAAATTAAAATATAGTCACGTCACCCTATCCCCAACGATTTTAGAAGGGATCGGCATCCTTAAAAGTCATTCCAATCTCCCAGCCCGTACTGTCAATAATATGTTCAATGACATTATTTCTTCTAAATGGCCCAACTCTTCTCTTTTATTTACTGATGGCTCCAAATCTCCGGACTCTCCTAACTGTGGTATTGGTATTAACGTTTACCACAATAATTCTAATGAAAGAATATTTTATTCAATTTCAAACCAATTTTCAATATTTTCTGCTGAGTGCATTGCGATTATTGAATCTCTCAAATATATAATAAAAAATAATTTTGAACATTCTCTTGTTCTCTCTGACTCTCTCAGTTCCCTCCAAAAACTTAAAACAAGTCCTCTTCTTCATCCTGATGATCACTTTGTATGTCTTATTCGAGTATTGATAACCTCCATTCAAAGCTCTGGAAAAACAGTCACTCTGATTTGGATTCCTGGACATGTTGGCATAGTGGGTAACGATATTGCTGATTCCTTGGCAAAACAAGGAGCGTCTAACCCTACCGTTACCCTCGTAAACCATATTCCCCTGTCTGATATTTTTTCCATCATCAAAGATAGATCCCGCAATGTTTGGACAGAGTATTGGAACATTGCTAGTCAATCCAAGGGTGCCCGCTACGCCTCAATACAAAGGACTATCCCATCAAAACCGTGGTTTCAAAAATTCCCCCATTTTTCCAAAAAAGAAATTTCCTTACTTATTCGTATGAGAATCGGACATTGTTCCGTTCCTTCTCACCTTTATAAAATTCATGTGCTTGACTCCCCAGATTGTACGTTCTGTGGTCTAGATGTGGGAAATTTAGATCACATATTTTTTGATTGTCCCTCTCTAAATAAATATCCTCTCTTCTATCAAGCGTTATCAAAAATTGCCTCTCCTCCATTCAACATCTCATCTCTTCTAAGTCTGAACTCTACTCCAATCTTCCATAAAATTCTGAAATTTGCACATTTAAATAAAATTAATATATAAATTCACCTTTCCTTTCTCTGTAATTATAAATGATGGCCTAGAACACCCTTGAAGGGTGAAAGCCAGAAATAATTGAAAAAAAAATTAATTATAATGGCGTTTCTTCGGTTTCAACCAGAATATTCTTTTTAACACCCTCACTTTTCTCCGGCTCCATGCCGTTGTAAAATAATAAAATAGTGGCAATGGTAAAACGAAAAAAAAAATTTTTTTGTGCTTATTACTCAATTTAAAAAAAGTGGAAATTTTAAATTTTAACATGTTACATGAAATGTTGCCAGCAAAAAAAAATAGTTGCATTGAAAAATCTGTAAACCCCGTCTGGGCGTTGAAATTTTAACATATTGCATAAAATGATGTTGCCAGCAAAAAAAAAAATGGTTGCAATAAAAAATCTGTAAACCCCGTCTGGTCGTTTTTGCTACCATCGGATTTCCACATTATCAAGTATACTAATTAATTTTTGCATGAAATCTATCTCAATACACTAGATTTGCTATGAATTTAAGTGTCATTTCAATGATAAAATAGGTACCTACCTAAAAAATAACATTTGTAACAGAAAATGATTTTAAAACTGATTTGTCAAGAATTCGAACCATCCCGTGATTTTTCACTAGTTGTTAATAACGTACAATGTGTAGGTATGTCGCGATTTATGGAGAGAAAAATGAAAATGTTTCGTTTAGTGTGTTTAATGTTAAATATATTCCAACTACTTCCAAAATTCTATTCAGCTGTCCAAAAATAAAATATCATTAAAATGCGAGTTAAGTTGAAGAACGTCTCAAAAGTTTATTAAAACTAATCAATAAGGAATAAACCTAAGTATAATTTAATTAGATTTACAAGATTAATTTTATATTTATAGTATTCATTTCTCCGTTTGAAGTCAATTTTATAAGCACGTCAAAGCAAATATGCCTTTGCGCGGAAAATCAGCCAATTTTCACACAAAGAAAATGAAAGAAAATAAAACTTGACATGTAATTTATAAGCTTCTGAAATTGGATATTTTTAAGCAGAAGAAAAAAGAAATAGCCGCTGCTGGAACCTAAAACAATTAGAATTGCCTTTCCCCACACAATCCCAAGGGTCATTATGCGACTGTGGTACAATTTCACACACTTGAATTCAAAATAAAGAAGCATATATTTATTTGAAATTCTGGAAAGATGCGCTGTTTTGAGTCGAACTTTGTTTTTATTAAGACGATAAATTAAGTAAGGGTCGCAAAGAACTTTCGTATTAGGCAAGTAGAAGAGTTTTCCAACAAAGTTCTGATATCCTTGACTCTGGGCCTAGAGGTTGTGAGTTCAAACCTAGTGAAGGGCAAATAAAATATCATGTGATCAAAATTAACTAAATAATATTAGGGTTTCGTTTGGGAGTTGAAGATGTTTTCAGTTTAGACTTGGCGTGAAACCGTTTTTCTGAATCGAAACATTATTAACACTAGTACTTTATTCAGTAATGTAGGGGTAGTGCAATGCAGTATATTTCATCATCATCATCATGATCTTTTTCGCCCAACTATGTTTGGGGCGGCCCACTGGACGTCTACCCTCTGGAATCGCACACAGTATTATCCTCGGAATTCGGTCATCAGACATTCTTCAAGTTCCCGCCACTTCTGTATATTTCATATTTTGAAATCATTCAAAGAGGAAGTTTATTGGACCAAATAAATGAAAAATTAATGAAAAACTTTTATTAAATTTCAGCCCGTAAATAATATAGCCATTGCATGGTATTTTATGTTGTGAGAGTGGATTTATGTGTTTGTGTCAAAGAATGACTGGCGAAGGACCTTGATTTTGTGTTACTATCACTGCTTAAAAATGATAAAAATACATGTTGCATAGAAAGGAGAGGACTCACCGGAAAAGGATAATAACTTGTAGGCTGGCAATGCACTTGTATGCTCCTTTCCCATCCAACAGGAACAAAACAGTAATAGTCGTGAGGTTCGTTTATTTTGATAGTACACAGCGGAGTTATTTATAGCGGATTAACCGAGAGCGGAAGCATAATATGGCTAAACGCGGAGGGAGTTTATTGCAGACTGAATAATATTGGCGGGTAGGCAAATAGGGATGGGTAGGAAAAGGAACTTGCAACAATATTAATACCAATTCCAAACAGTGACAGTATGTATGCGTGCTATGTAAGTGTGTGTATGTGTAGGTATGTATATGGGCGTAACCAGCCATCCTTGATGTAGATGGTAAGTATTGTGGTGGTCTTTTTGTTAAAAATAACGTAGGAGTGAGCTAAGAAAACACAAAGATTGAAATTCACATAATTCTGTTGTGGTACTTATTTCCTTGCCTTTACCACAAACCAAATTTTTATATTTAATTCAGTTTTTTTTTTGTATTTATTATTTTTTAATGACTTTAAGATACACAGTGTAATGAATATTATATCCACACTCCTCACTAGAGATTCCTAATCCAAGGCGGACTGGTTGACATGTTAGAGTTGCGTCATGATTTCCCCATTTTTATTTTTGTGGAGCTCATGTTTGTTTGTTGATTTCATCTTCATGTTCGCGTACCTCATTTTCATGTTAATTGATTTACTGAACTTGATGTTGATTTCATCTTCATGTTCGTGTACCTCATTTTCATGTTTATCGATTTACTGAACTTGATGTTGATTTCATCTTCTTGTTCGTGTACCTCATTTTCATGTTTATTGATTTACTGAACTTGATGTTGATTTCATCTTCATGTTCGTGTACCTCATTTTCATGTTTATTGATTTACTGAACTTGATGTATGTTGACTGCAGATGGTTGTGAGGGTGTTACTACATAATTTTTATGATTCCCTCATTTTATTTTATTTATTTTTATTTTGCAGAAACAAACAGTACATTATTACATAATGGAAAATAGTTACAAAGTTATAGAATTAATACAATAATTGGTACCAATGACATGTCGCTGTTATCTACTTATATTTTTGTGAGATAAATAATACAATATACCTAAATTAAGTTAGTAACTTATTAAAGGAGAGGGGTGTGTAAGAGTGTTTGTATGTGTGTAAATGCGCGTGTGAGGGTGTGGATGTGTGTGTTATGTGTGCGAATTCAGCGTGCTAAAAATGTTTTTCTTAAATAGAGGGAGGGAATCAAAAAATATATCGGTATTTGTGGTTTTTTTAAATGAGTTGAAACTTTGAAGGATGCGGGAAATGGGAGAGTTGGCTGCAGCGTTCGTATTATTATTACTGGTTGTGTAAAAAAGGTTGGTGTGGCTAGTTCTTTTAGATGGGATGTTAAAATTAATTTGGGATAGAAGTTCTGGGCAGTTTATTTCGTTATGTATAATTTTATGGAGAAATGTCATTTCAGCTACCGTTCGCCTGGATTTCAGGGATTGGAGAGTGCAGATGTAATTAATGTTGTAAATTTAACCGAGATACTTAATAAATTTATTTTGTATGAGCTCTATGTAGTTGACGTATTGGGTGTATTTGGGATTCCAGACAGGCGATGCAAATTCTAGTGTACTTCTAGTGAGGAATAAAGCATTACTAGAGTATGTGGATTTCTAAATAATTTACTCAGACGTAGTATAAAACCCAACATTTTGTAAGATCTATCAGTGATATTCAGTCTCATCTTTGTGTTAATGTATTTTAATCATATTTTGGTATATTTTTGGTATGTTTGTTTATTCCTACGTTATTTTTTATTAAATTTAGGAGGGCACTATTTATTATTTTGAATTATGGAATTCTTATTCTGTCCAAAAGATGTATTTAATTATGGAATTTTAAGAAAATATTAGATTTTTGTCCTTACAGAGTGAGTGGTATGTATATAAGTTTTTTTTTCTTAAAAAGAAAGACAAACATTCCCAGGTTACGAATAATCCGACAATAATGGAAAATCTCCTACTATACCTGACTAAGCCAAAAATGTTGCTTGGGTCTTGATGGAGGACTTAGCTAGCCGAGGAATCGAACACGGAACGCCTGGGTGGGACCCAAACGCGATTCCCACTCAACCACTGACCAGTATGTATGACCAGTAAGTATAAGTACTATTGTTTGATCTTTCCACGTCTTACCGTGATGTTTTCCACTATTTCTTTAATCCCCTTGACCATCACATATATTTCCCTGACACACCTTTATCCGTTCATTCACCCAATACATCCAAACCAGACAGCGTCCAAAATATCGGAAAAGCATCCCAATAAATAAAGAGTTCTCCTACATTTATGTCTCAAGTTAAATTCCGAGTACTTATTTGAACCAGAGGTAATCCATTTAATTCCATAACAGCATGCCTTTTTTAAACGCCTCAAGCGAATTGTGATTTTTCCACTTGGCCGAAATTCCATCCACTTCAGTCTTCGGGGGTTCGGTTCCATGAACGTGAAATTCAATTCCGTTCGTGAGTGATTATTTGTTTTTCCCTAATAGGTAACATTGCCCGGGGGCTTTATTTTTTCCTCCAATTTGTATGGTGCTAGCCTGTCGAAGAGAATGACAAAGTACCCTCTATTGTAGTCTTAGATTATGGAACTGTTGAGGATGCACTGAAACGAAATTAAATTATCAATAAACAAAAAAAATATTAACTTATAGCCCGATCCTAGGTATGTTCCCATCAAGGGCGGATCCAGCTTTGGCGCCAGGGGGGGGGTCACATAGTCGTGGTCAAGTCACAAGAAGTTATAATTTAATTTTGATAATAATAGATACAAGTAAAAAGTAGGTTCACCTAGGTCCTGGACCCAGCCCAGGGGGGGGGAGGGGTTATGACCCCCATGACCCCCCCCTGGATCCGCCCTTGGTTCCCATTCAATGTCCGTTCTGTTTCCCCCACCCACTCTTCATTAATCCCTAGCCACGCCCCAGCCCCCACCCCTACCACAACACTAAGTAATAATACATTTTATCCACCCACTGTTTTGTAATTACAAGTCATTATGACTCATTATATATTTACCTTGAGGAAGGAACGGTTGTTCCGAAACCGGTCGGTGTTAATAAAATATATGAGTGGTTCTACCAAAGTCACATTGTTTAATTTATTTATTAAAAAAAAAACACTTATCTGATTTCTTATTATTTTTTTGGAGATACAGCACAACAGCCCTTCTAACCAAATGGAGTCAGACTATAGTATCTCAATTGGGATATGCTGTGAGGCTAGTGGGGAGGGGAAGGAGATGGGTAATCGGAAGGTGGGAAGTATCTGGCTATTTAGATCTGGTAACTAAACATGGCTAAAGCCATTTGAAGCAACGTTTTAATCCTGAATGGTGTTCTTTCACCAGGGCAATACCGAGAGTACTTATTTAACATTCTGGAACGTGTGCAAATATAGATTCGCTATATTATTATAAATTAATTTTCATGTTCACAACGCGGCCATGTGCCTATCATGGTGGTTGAAAAATACCCAATTCATGTAATAAACAATTCAATGATTAAAGAAAACTTAAAAAAGTAATAATTTCATATTGGTAGGCAGTTATGGATACCTGTGCTGTTATGGTGCTATGTGGTGGGCCGGATGGAGAGAGACTGTGACTGGTTCCAGCCAGAATTCCTTGACCCATCACCTTGCACTGCAGTTAGAGGGTTGGATTCATACGTCCGTCACCCCTGGACATATTGACCCCTAGATTCCTATTCGCCCCTAATACCTTATTCCTTTCCAGAACTTCATCTCTTTACTTTCTTTGAAAAAGGGATGGCATAGACGCCATAGACCATGAGGGTATTATTTTCTCATAGTTCTCGTCCCCTACACGGCTATAGCCATTTCAAACAACATTTCAATTCGGAATGATGGTCTTTCACTACGGCGATACTGAGAGTACCTATCTTACATGCTGGAACGTGACGCAAATACTCCATATTATTACAAATTATTTGCGGAACAACACAGATTAACAAAATAAAATTTACTTGCGCACGTCGGGATTTTAACCCGTGACCTCCGGTTTCGCAGCCAAGGATTGTAACCACCCATCCACGGTGACCTTCTATATCTCAAGGAGAAAGCTATCACAACTGTCCTATAAAATCAACCACAATTTACATCTAGATTCTAGTGCCTATGTACTATCATAATTTGACTTAAATTCCTGTGGATTCCCAAATTACCAACACCTCGCATCCTCCAAAGCGATTTCATCGTCCTTAGAACTATTGTACATTGAGTTGTGTAGTGGGTATTGGGAGGGGGCTGGGAAGGGGGGGGGGGGGGTTAAGGGTGGGTATACGTCAATACTCCGCCCTGAAGAGTTATTGGTGAAACTTTTCCTCGGGCGAACATGAAATTATTGACAATCGGTAGCGAGGTATCGTAGAAATGAGCATTAATTTTACAAATGTCTTGACCAAATACATTACAGGCGTTTATTTTGGTAATAGATTTTTTATGTGACTACTGCAAGATTTCAACTGCTTCAGATTTTCTGGCTTCAGTTTAACCAATAATAATATTATAATAATTTCTATTTTTCTGCGTCTTGTTCCCTTTCATATTTTCGTTTAGATTATTAATTTATCTTCTTCTTCAATGATAAATTAAGGTGTTTTTGGAAGATCTTAGTCGAAGCATAACAACATGACTAAAGTTGATTTATTTTTATTAATGTACGCCTATACGAGCATTTCCAAACATGCGATGTATATTTAAGTGTAATCATGAATTAAAATATGCAAATTAAGTTAGATAGAACATACATCGGACCTGTGGGATCAGATGTGCTTTGTGTCAAAACATAACAGAGATAATAGATCTCAATTTTCTACATTAATACTTTTTGATAAAATCTTTATTTATTCCTGGTGGGCTTTTACAAAGATAGGTAATAATAGTTAGACAGGTTGGTACGTAGTACACAATATATAATGATTAAATTAATAGTAAAAAATAAAATTAATTAAAATTAAAATCATACATTTCATTAAAGTAATTACAAAGACTTCGTTTTATAACTAATACGGAATCTTTTTAAGCATCTTAAAGTTTCGTAGAAATTTTTTGCTGTACCCTTTCTATATTGTCGGAATGTATTTTATACAATGGGGACCTAATGGGCGAATTATACTCTACCTGGCTTCTTACTAAAGAAGTGTACAATATTTTTAAACATTCTAGTGACTTAAAATTACTTGCTGTTCTGCATATAAAACTAAGCATTTTAATAACTCCATTTGTTTTTTTCATTTACGTGCAGAGTAAATGATAACTTTTCATCAAATATAACACCCAAGACCCCGATCTGAGCGACTGGTGTCAATATTACATTATTTAAAGAGTATTCATAAGTTACATGACTTTGGATTTTATGAAAACGAATAACTTAGCACTTTTGAATATTAGAAAATAGCGAGTTGATCACACACCAATGAAATAATTTATCTAAATTAGATCACGTCTGTGTACTGTAAATTTGATATTATAACATCAAATCACTTGCACTATCAATCCTTATCATGCATCCTAAAATGTGAGATTGGCGCAATTAATTTAAATGGATTTTCGGCCATGTCAAACATTTAAACAAATGTTCTTTGTTCAACTGTATGAGGAGATAAGGATGATGTTAAAATAATTAACCCCATTGAACACGTGTGAGGAATTTAATGTACACGTATCTGGTACAATCAGGCACTCCTTGTCCGATAGTACTCGGCAAAAGTATTTTTATTCAAATGACTTATATTGTTCCCACTCTAGCTCTTGCTGCTTTTAAAAGCTGGACTCTACCTGAACAACTCAGGGATCAAGGTGTCTTTGTGTGCCGGTGCCCTATTTTTATTTGTGCGGGTATTTGTGCGGGCTCCACTTACTGGTCCATACAAAACCCATGCCGGAAAATATAAGGTATTTTGCTAACATTGATTTATTGAGGTATGTTATAGTTGCAGTTGAATACATCTACTACTTCTGAGAAAGCATTGCCAACTGCACGGAATCTAGGTACAGGCGAGTATCTCAATGACACAGATACTAATATTGTTGTTACAATTAAAAATAATTTTAAATCGAGTAGTTTTTGTTGGTATATGGAAGTAATTCTTGTTTGTATAATTACGCTTAATAAATCAGAAATGTAAACAATAATTTTCATCATTGAATAAGAAGATAACATAATAATAATCTAAACGAAAATATGAAAGAGAACAAGGCACAGAAAACAAAAAAGACAATGGTCGCAACTGGGACTCGAACCCAGACCTCTCGTCTAACCGGGACGTGCGCATTAACCAATTTCACTATTGCTACCTTCTGTCAAGCCGTCATAATAGTCAATCTCATATTTCATATTTTAGAATTAACAATATTATCTTCAACTAAAATTTAAAAAAAGAAACAAACAAACAAAAATGATTAGTGAGTGTGATTGGTTGGTTGGTTGTCAATTAAGTTGAATGACTATGTGTAAAACAACAACGACTGATATTGGTACTATCTATCACTTTTTACAGGCTTTCCCCTATTTTTTTTTATGTGAATACCGCCCAACTAGACCCAACTGGAACCAGTGAGACTATGGCATCCCCAATTGGGATATGTTGATTTGCGCCTGAGTGCTGGGGAAGGAGGGGAAAGAGGAATATGAGAAATACCTGGCTATTCAAATCAAGTCACCAAACACGGCTAAAGCCACTTGAAGCAATGTTCAAATCTGAACGGTTGTCTTACACCACGGCGATATTGGGTGTATCTTCCACTCTGGAACGTACCGCAAATATAGCTTATATTATTTTATTTATTTATTTTATTTATTTGTTTATTAAGACATACACAGTACATTATAATACAGATTATAAGGTTTGTTAAATTAAATTATTACATGGTTATGTACCTATTACGTAAGTCCATAGAATTCCATTTGGTAATTACGCCTGAGATATGAACCGGTCTTAAAACTTAATTATTGAATGTATGAAGTTATAATAATAAAAAGGAAGAAAAAGGGGGGGGGGGGGGGAGATAAGTAGACATTTTAAAATCAAGAATTATATGCTCACTAATTGTAATTGACTGATTAAAGTTTAATGAAAAGTAAAGTGTAAGTAATTTTGAAACAATTATATCACGCCAAGAAATTTAATAAATTAGTTTTGTATGTTTGCAAGGAATCATGAAAAATGTCTAAGTGTAGTAATTTTTCATAGTGGTTATAAGTTATGATTGCGCGAGTAATTGGTGAGTTACTCGCTGCATTAGTGTTATTGGATTCTATATGAAAAAGAGAAGTGTGCCTGGTACGCCTCATTGGGACATTTAAACCAATAGTGGATAGCAATTCAGGACTATCTATTTTATTATTTAGCAGGTTATACAGAAACAGCAGATCTGATAATGTGCCTCTTTTTTGTAAACTTAACATGTTATTTGTAGTTTTGTTGTATTTCTTGAATAAATATTTATTAAACGATTAAATTGTAAGAGCAGGAGAACTCCGGAACGCTACGACAGCCTTACCTCTCGACCACGGATGCCGTCCACTACATATACATGTTTATGCATATTTAATGTTAACGTTTCTGTTTGTTTATGTATATTTTGTTTAGTCAATATAAACTTACATAAAAAAAATATCTTCGAACACAATGTAAAGGAAAGCGCAAAGTTTGAAGGCTTTTCAGGTCGTAAAACCTTGTCGAAAGATATTCGAATTATTCCTAAAGCGGAAAAGCTTTTGAGAATCCAATGTATTTTTTGTATTTATTATTTGAACCATCCAGAAAAGGGGAAACGTTTCCTGGCGGAATGTGAGGAATAAACACAAATTATTCATGAATAGGGCTAAATAAATAATTTTTAAAGTTCGTGGTGTTATTTTCGTACCGGGAACCATTTGGTTAGATTAAATACGAATTGTTTTTTTCTAAAATAAATGGGTTAAAGATGTTATTCTCTCCTAAAGATGGCAACTTCAAAGATTTTTATTTAACATTAACTTCACACAGGAGGCCCTGAGGAAAATAATTTCCCTCAAGGCCATGTCATCTGAGATGCTGTGTGGAGGGTTTTTTTTGGGGAGAGGAAGGAATGAACATTGGTCTTGAAGAGACCCATCTTGTAGGAAGGAGGAAACACAAAGGCCGGCAAATCGTTTCACAGCCGAGCTGTTGAACACATAAACGAGTCGAAGAAGCGACCCGTTCTCATGTGACAAATGTTAACTGTGTTACATATGTTGGTAATGACGGCCAGCGTAGTCCAGTGGTAAGGCTCTTGACTAGCACTCCGAAGGTCGCGAGATCGAATCCCGGCGTGGCAAATAAATTTTATTTGATTAATTTGTGTTATTTCACAATTTACTCATTTAAAATAATATATAGTGTATTTGCTGCACGTTCCAGAGTGGAAGATACTCTTAGTATCGCCCTGGTGTAAGACCACCATTCAGAATTGAAACGTTGCTTGAAATGGCGTTAGCCGTGTTTGGTGACCAGATCTGAATAGCCAGGTACTTCCCCACCCCCCTCTTCCCCTTCTCCTTCCCTTCCCCATTACCTTCAGTCTCACAACATACCCCAATTGGGGATGCCATAGTCCCACTGGCTCCAGACGGGAGCAGTTGGGATTCTTGTGCGGTATTCATGTAAAAAAAAAAAACGCGTTAGGCGTGTTTCCCGACTACGCACCAGTGCCGAAGGGATCAATGACGCTAGTTCCTCGGAGCATCTTCCATTGAAATACCGGTAGAACAAGGATAGCATTCCCACCCGATGCCTGTGCTCTAAAGATTGCAATCCCTCTGTTAAATTAGGAGAATCTACCAAACTTTCTCTTTCTGCACAGAGTCGAGGGTTTTTTCAGGTATTTTGGGGTTTGTTATTTGTATAGGGATATTGTGTATTGGAAGGATTAAGAAAATCGACAGGAGTTTCGAAATAATCGTTCGTGTAGTAATCTCCGTGGTCGAGGAATAAGGCTCTCGACTAGCGATCCGGAGGTCACGGGTTCAAATTTCGGTGTGCTCAGATAAATTTTATTTGATTTATTTGTGTTTTCGCAATTTTAAAATAAAAATAATACAAGGTATATTTGCGGCATGTTCCAGAGTGAAAGACACTCAGTATCGCCTTGGTGTAAGACCACCATTCCGAATTGAAACTTTGAGAAGGCTTTAGCAACGTTTGGTGACTAGATCTGAATATTCAATTTCCCATCATTTTGTTCCTTTTCCCCCGCACTCCATTCAGCTTCACAATGTTCTCCTATCAGCGGAAATTTGGGAGAAATTGAACCTCTAATGCGGTGTTCCCAAAAAAATCGATGTTGTATTCACAAACGGTAGAAGTTAATCCTTTATAAAACTAATGTAGACAAAAGTGGGAAGGCTACGAAGTTCCGCTTACCGGAGAACGATTATTCTATCTCATTCTCTCGTTGGTTAAATCCTATAGATGTATGTGTTTGTCTCTTTTTAGTGTCGCAATTTTTCGTTTCGTTTAGTTTTATATTGCAACGGTGCTAAAGAAGTTTTAACTTAAAAAATACTTAAAAGCACATTGGACAAAAAAGATACCAATCTTCATTATTCACCATACAGTATTACAATCTTCCTTCCTCTTCCCCATCTCCTCCTTCAGCCTCACAACATACCCCAATTGGGGATACCAAGGTCTCACTGGCTCCACGCGGGAGCAGTTGGGATTCTTGTGAGGTATTCACTTAAAAAAATGTGTGCAATTCACACGCGGTAGAAGTGAAACCTTAAAAAAACTAAACTTCGAGAGAATGAGACGAATGCAGTGAATCAAGAGTAGGACAATTGTAGGTGTTATTTGTTGTAATTTTGTCACAAAATTTAAAAATTATTTTACATTTTATTCTACGAAGCACCGCACAAAGAGGACACCGATTAGTCTATCTCATTCTCTCGCGGGGTAAATCTTATAGATGTACGTGTTTGTCCATTAAAAAACGAACGGTATTATGATTTGAATGTCATGTTTGACAATAAATAAAAAAAAAAAAAACTTTTTTATTACAGCGCATTAATGCCACAATGTCGCACGTTTTCGTTTCATCGAGTTTCAAATCACAACGGTGCTTAGGAAGTTTTCTCTAAAAAAAAATACGTACCATATCAAACGCGACTTGAATATTGCTGTCTAACAAACCACTATTTTTCTAAAAACAAAAACAAACATCCCTACTACTTATACATCGCGTTTGGTCCCCATAACGCGAAACTTTGGGGAGGTTATTATTCAAGTAAATCTATGAAAAACTCCTAACAAAGTTTTACACAGCAGTTCTAATTACAATAAGAAATAAACAAAATTGAAATAAAAACTTCTTACCAAGTGTAATCGCAACTTTACTTTTGCTAGTCGTAACGAAATGCTCCTGTTCGGATAACATCTGAGACTTACATGCTTATGTAACAGTAGTTATTCATTTGAAAACATGTTCCAAGTATCATTTAAAAGTTGAACAAATAAAGAGTATAAATTAAAAATCAAAGTAATTTATAGAACAGCTGCCCAATTATTATTATAAATTTAATATAAAACCGTAAAATATAAGATATTCGTCATAACTTTTTTTTTATCTTGGCACTAACGAATAATCATAAAAGGTTTTTCATGAATAATTTACACAAAATTTCGTGGTATGAGCGAAATGAATTTAATTGAATGAAAAGCCTACTTTAAAACACTTTTTCATTCATCGTCACTTTTTTATTACAATGTGGTTAAATGCATAAAAAATGGAATCTTCTTAATATTATAAAATCAAAAGTTTATATGGATGTATGTGTATTTGTTACTCTTTCACGCGAAACTACTGAATGGATTTTAATGAAACTTTACAATAATATAGCTAATACATTAGAATAACATATAGGCTATAATTTGTAAAGCTAGCTAGTTAGTAACGGGGACGCACGAGAAAGGTGATTCATGGAGAAACAATGTATTTCTTTGAATATGGCATTGCAACGCACGCCGGGAACCAGCTAGTTCCATATCCTCGACCCCATAATTAAAGCATAAAAACTAATAATAAAAATAATTCTTAAACTTCCTCTCACTACCAGCATCGATACGATCTTCAATACTTTCAACGTTATGGACATTAAACAGCTCTACGCAAAATCCATCTTAGTTTATTTACATAAAAACAACAAAATCCTTTACAAACCAACACAAATGATACACAACACCCGAGCCAAAAATAAAGAACTTCTCCAAACTCCCTTTTCTAAAACCACCTTTGGACAAAAACACTTTAAATACATAGCTTGCAAACTACACAATACACTTCCAGCTACGATTAGACAAACGGAATCAATGACTAAATACAAACAAGATATAAAGAAATGGATTATAAGTATTGGACGTCACACTACTGCTAACATCTGTAAAATAGATTACAAATAGACAGAATTACCATCTCACGTATTTCCTTATCCTTATTAAAGAACTTAAAATAGTAAAATCCTATATGTATAATATAAATTCGACAGGATTTACTACTCTATTTATCTCATCCTTCACCTATGTAATGCTCTCTTTATGGTATTTACCCTCAATTTAAATCATATTTCTGTTTGAATTGTATAAATCAGTATGTATCTTACCTTAAATATTCTTATGTTATAATTAAATATTCTTATGTATGATACTCATTTATGTACCTCTACGCCTATCTCAACACGGGTATACCCTAGTGAGACAGGCATCGAATAATGTAATGCAAACATACCTTATATAGATAAATAAATAAATATAAATTAAAGGTTTTAAAAATGGAAAAAGGTGCCTATAATTTAATTCCCCTATTATCATCAAAATAAACGGAAAACGTTGCCTGAAACTTGTATGACTTAGCTCTGCAGACGATTAAATCCGCGACGTCTGGCTGGCAACCAGACGCTTTGGACAATACGACCACCTAAAAATATTTTTTTATAAGTAACATTGTGTTAGGTGTTTTTTGCTGAATTCCAACCCAACAAATTTCAGATGGCGTGTAAGATCAAGTTATTCTGTGTTTTTCTGAACTCAACGACATTATGAGGATCTAAAGAAATCATGAAATATTTTCTTTGCATTTAAAAAATTCAAAAGTAAGATAATTTTTTATATATTTGTCAAATATGTCGATAAAATCAAAACACCATTCGTTTTTTTTTATAGATTTTCACAACATAGTTATTTAGTACGAATTCAAATGAATGATATCAATTTCACTTGGATTGAGTATTTGGAAATGAATATCTCAATTATTATTTGAATCAAAATAATAATTTTAGAAGCTAATCTTGTTGGTGCGATTTCCTTATACTCACTTCGTTCTAAGAAATTCTCGTAACTTTGTCGATATTCCTTAAATACCAGCATTACTCAGTGGTATCAACGTAATCTGATATTACCAATGGAACCCATATTTCACAAGATCCTTCCGGCAGTTTTCCCGATCTCAAAAGGTTATGTAAATTATAAAAATTCTCTCCATTCCTCTGGGACGGTAAGTTCGAAACCGACTAAAATTAAACCAAACATAAAATTGCCTCGTCTTAACTTTTATCAAAAAGGTTAAGCCGAATTTAGCAACTATACATCCTACAGGTGCATCACGTCGTATGAGGTTTACACACTATCACTGCCGTCTTAGTTAAAGACCAACACTCAGAAAGGAAATGTAGCTTGACCTAGCTTTAGCCGTGTTTCATGTCCCGATCTGAATAGCAAACTTCCACATCTTCCTCTAACAAATTTCGTTATCTCCGTAATCCTTTTGGCCTCATACCACTTTTGGGGATTCCATAGTTCCATTCCAATTGGTCCTCATATGCGATGTTTACAAAAAAATACCAATAACCCGACCGTAACCATAATGTAACGATAATCTACTTTTCCCTTTCAACCTTCTATATCTCCGTAAATACATTATTTTTGCAACCATTATTAATAATATAATATTTAAAAAATTGCAACTATTCTGTATAAAATACTAAAAAAACATTTTAATAAAAATGAACCCATTTCAATGTCAGATTTCCTCAGAGGCTCCGAGGAAAATAATTTCCCACAGGGGCCTATGTCATCTTTGGAGATGCTGTGTGGGGTATATTTAGATTAGGTCGTTGTCAGCCCTTACAAGTAGCGCATTCTACTAACATATTATGCCACCCGGAAACAATATTCTAAGTAAGGGTAAGTGCTAACTTGGCCCGAAGCTACCGGTACAGGCACAAAATCGATATATTTTTCTTACAATAAATTATTATAAGCCAATAAAAAAATATTTACAACAATACTTTAATAAAAAAAGTTTAATAAGATGTTTTCAGTATGGTATGGGGTGGGATAAAGAAGGGTTGGACAAATAAAGACGCCAATCTTAATTATTCGCTACACAGTATTAAAATAGTTAAGTTTTTTATGATATTGTACGAATACAATTATTTTATCATGCATGAAAAGACCTCTATATAAGGGATCTAGTGTTGCTTCCCCCTCTGGAATCGTAAACATTTTCACGTAGAACTCTCACGTACAAATTAATACCAGGAATTCTCCCAGTAACCAGTAGTTCACATAAAATATCCACGTTATTTGAAAGCGACTAACGGCTGAAGCAGTCCCGTTTTAAATGTTGTTTGTTTACTTGGTTCTACGTGTTTATTTTCGTGCTATTTGAGAAAGCTCACTTTAAAACAACGCCTGAACACAAGAATGCATTTCTAGTGTAAAGCGAAAAGGTAAACCGATTGTGTAAAGTTAATCTAAGCTGTATTATTGCACCTATCTGTGTAACTTTCCCTTATTTGATTCCAAACCTAAAATGTTTTGCAGATTGTAATAAAACTTGCTTTCAACGTTTTTAGATACAAAATAGAACCTGACCTAGCCCAAGCTGCTTTATTTTTTGAGCTTATATGTGAGGTTGCTGAAAATATTTCTTTTAAATTAAACATAGCCTTATTTGATACAAACCCAAAAATGTAGTACACTTTGTTATAAAACTCATTTTTAATCACAAAACAGAATCTAACCTAACCAAACTACATTATTGCTGAAACTTTTTTAGATATAATTACTGAATCTAACATAACCTAACCTAATCTATTTTCGGTGAGAGCAAAATATATATTTTTGTTGCTTACTAAATGAAATTAATAATATCGTAAGCGATACGATAATTAATAAATATTCAGAATTCAACCAAATCTACTCCGATGGATAAAAGAAATCAGACCAAGCAGCTTTTATTTCAATGCAAAACTAATTTTCTTATAAAAAAAAAACTAAATAATAATTGCACTAATCGGTAACGCCCGAGAAAGACATGGCACGACCAAGTGAAACAGATTCTTGAGTCGGGCCATGTCAATGAAGAATAGAAGAGCATGTACGAGACGATGTATGAATGCGAACGAGGCAAGGAGTGTGTGACAAAACGGAGTTGTTTGGCGGTCTGTCCTCTATGCCTACTCCTACGGGGAAACGGCGTGACGGTTAGCTTAGTTTTTTTTTAATAATTGCACTATTATGAATGCAGAATTGACAGCAATGAAAGAAGAAGTTGAATATCCAATCATTACATAGTATAAAATGAAGTCGCTCAAAATGTATGTGCGCATATAACTTTTAAACTACGCAAATGATTTTCATGCAGTTTTCACCAATAGATAGAGTGATTCAAGAGGAAGGTTTGAATGGAGTTGCCTTTAGGAAAATAGCCTACAATATTGTAGAAAAAATAAGGTCGCTACAGCAGAAAGGTGTGTTCATTTGTTTCCATTGGATTCCATCTCATGTAGTAACATATGGGAATGAAGAGGCGGATTGGTTTGCAAACGAAGCATGTGTTAATGGAATCCTATATGACTTACAAAAAATAATATGCGAAATAATCATTTTGAAATATTGTCTACTAATAAGGGAATACGGTACAGAAAGCTCCAAAATGAACCGTTTAAAAGACCATGGTTCACTTAGATTAATCTAAATAGACCGGAAATGAGAATCATTTATTAGATTAGATTAAGATCCGGACATGCACTAATGGGAAGATAATTGTTTGTTAGGCCTCTTTGATTCTCCAATGTGAACAAACTGAAGATGTTGAACACACATTACCGAAGTGCATTTATTTATTTATTTGAGACACAAACAGGATATTTATACAGCATTTTTGTGGGTAATATATAATAAATTAGAATACAAATATAAATATCCCTAGATTAATGTGTCTGCAGTAATCACAAATGCATTTTAACATAAGCAAACTTATAAAAAACATTGCAAGTATTATTTATACATAGCTTGAAAACTTAAATTCAAAATTGAAATACATAATAATAACAAGTATACAATATTTATAACGAAGTATTTACTGAAAAGTAATAAAACAACAAATTTTTTGTTTTTTTTTTTAAGTGCACAAATTGTGGAGATATTTTTTGAAAGATTTTATACCATTTACAAAAATATCTATGAAACTGTGTATTTTAACAAGATCGTTGTTTGATCGAGACATTCTAGGATTCATTAAATATGAATGAAAGAGAGTGACCACATTGATCACCTCAAACTCATCGGAAGTTCAGTATTTGATAGCCTCTGATAATTTGATAGATAATTTGATGGACTGAGTTCCACGCCATATCGAGAATAATGAAATTTATATATGATCACGTAAACTAGATAATATTTGAAAGTTAATCTTTTATAAAGGACTAAATAACCTTTTAAGAACATTAGAGATTATAATGATTATATATCAATCATTGTAATCATTATTACAATTAAACATTATGTGATTCGGAAGCCTCGATTAAATAATGATTTTTTAAAAATTTAAATGTAACCTAGCCTTATCTGACACGAACCCTAAAATGTATTACAGTTTGTTGTAAAACATTTTTTTAATATTTTAAACATAAAACTGAACATGAACTAACATAAGCTGCATTATTGCTAAACTTATCTGTGAAATGGCGGAATATAAAAATATAGAATATAGGGTAGGCTGAAAAGTAATGCACACATGCTTGTACAGCGCGAACAAAATGACTTTCAGAATCGCGCCAGGTGGAATGTGGAAGTGATATTCCCTCTCTATACGCTTGCGCAGGTTTGAGGTCGTTGAATTCATCCAGTTTATTTTGAGAAGTGGAAGTATGGAGACATGTTCTAGTGCTATGTCAATGTGAGTAAAACAGCGAGCTGTTATCGAAGTCAGCCGAACGAGAAGTTCCACATGTTTTGTTATCTTTTATAATTTTTTTTTGTTTTATAGAAGTAATATAATTTTTTTTTCACACACTTCAATTATTGTTTTTTATTTATTTATTTAATTTAACACGTGTTAACTGTCTGAATAAGTGTAAAAAATAAGCCAAATAACAGTAAACAATCGATTTTTAACATGTAAAGCAGAAAATCTGCCGAAACCGAAACTGATGTCGAAACTAGATTTTTTCTAGAAACCGAAACCGAACCTTCGGTCGGTCACTAATAATAACATTATTGAATTGAATTGATTTTTTAAAAATAAATGGTAGTCTATGATTTAAACCCAAAAACAATTAACAAACAAATAATAATGGCTTTAAAAAGAAAATCAAAGTTAAAATATGGTGAGTTGCAATTCTTGCGATATTCTCGAAAAATGAAGAAATAAAAGACAGAAAGTCGCTGTTAAAAAGGCGAAAAGTTATAATGATCTCTGTTCAATGGAGACCATCCAGATTCCAAGATCTTGAAAAGTAACAAATCGCCTAATCTCAAACTAGATACATTTCGTGGATGGCTTCGACATGGCGTAATGTTTTCCCTTAGTCGAAGAGGGGAAAAAGCCAATAGTCGATTTTCAGAAATATATTTTTCTTTTGTATATTCTGTAAGTATGCGTACAGGCCTTATGTTGTTGACGGAGTTTCCTTTGAGATATTGACAGAGCACTTGAAGTGGAATGGTTTTTGATTGAATATGATTTGATATGTTTCCGATCATTTTTTTGTAATTCAAAGATCGATCCACCCACGGACTTGAAACTAACGAAAAAAGTATTCTGCTCTGTGATTCGGGAAATGAAAAAATTGTTATTGTTTTTTTTTAATCGAAGTCTTAACGTTTCCGGTTTCTAAAATTTGTTGCATCCACTTTATTATTCAAACCAGACTCACTTTGATTAGGTGACTAAGTTTGACTTAGTTTTTCAATATTATGGTATCTAGCGGCCTGAAGAAAGTTATCTTTATGTATTTATTTATACTGGGTTTTTACAGATGTTCTCATTCAAGGTAGAACAAAACTCAGTTAATGCACAAATAAGTCCAAACAATTGCATATATCTAATCAGACAAACTATACATTTGCGTTCAACTAAATAAAGATTTTATTTTTTTTATTACAGAAAATAGGTATTTTTTTTGTTTACATTATACCTGTAAAGCTACTGCAAGTAGCTTGTCGGCAGGAAAATAGGTGGACAAAAACATAGTACAATATAAAATGTCTTACAATGGAAGAAAAAATATTACAATTTAATAAAATACGTAAATAAGTATAAAAAATAATAAAAATACGTCTAAAAAAATTAAAAATGCACGAGGAGTCAGTCAATACAGAAAATCTGATTCCAATAAGCCATGTTTTTAACAATAGTGCAAATTTATGTGTCGAGCAACATTTTTTTAATGGCAACATATTAAATATAAGTGGTACAATGTATTTAAAAGTTCGCTGTCCATGCTTAATAGAAAATCTAGGTACTATTATCCCTTCATTTTGTGTAAGCCTAGTATTGTACACGTGTACCATTGTTTTGTATGGGCTGTCTACGATATGATGTTGCATACAGATTTTATGCCAAAAAGACCTTTAATAGGTAAAACATTTATGGATTTATACATTATTGGGATATTTTGCCGCTGGACATAAACTGCTTTGCTGACGAGTAATTTGACCATGGCACGGCGTTTAGAATTTTTTTTTAAATTTTTTTCTTCACAAAAAGATACATAAATTACCCATAACATAATTACAATAATACATAATTATTATTTGACGTATCCCCATAAATAAGCAGGGCTTGGGTGTACGGGGGTGAAATTGACTGTACATGTTTGTCTTACACGAGTGCCCCCAAGAAGTTATACCATATCTCACTTTAGATTCAGCCAGGGACAAATGGATTCGTTTCATGGTTTCGATGGGCACATAATATTTAAGTTCATATAAAACAAAACAAATAAAAATACATAAAAGTTCACTCGAATGACAAATAATACAAAGAGATGCAAGAGACACAAGAGACACCAGAGACACGAGAGACACAATTAGAGACACAAACGATATTTAGTATAAATAATTAATAAAATAAAATACTTTGTTATTTATTAAAACCACGAGATTTATTAATTTATGAACCGACCGGTTTCGCTTTATTAAAGCATCATCAGGGTACAAATTAATACTAAACAAGAAGTACATAATGTGTGCTTAAATATAACAAAATATAAAGGGAGACAACATGATACAAATATTATTTAAGTTAAAAACTTATTAAATAAAAGAAAATTAGAAATATACTATTTGGGACGCGAGGTCCACTGCTCAAAGAAATACTATAGCTCCACACAGGAAGCCCTGAGGAAAATAATTTCCCTCAGGGCCTATGTCATCTTAGGGAATGCTGTGTGGAGGGTTTTTTTAAGGAAGGGAAGGATAGAAAGTTCTGGGAAGGAAAAGGGTATGAGGGATGGGTAGGAATTTGGGGGTCTGTGTGTCCAGGAGTGAAAGACATATGAATCCAACCCTTCAACTGCGGTGCAAGGCAGAAAGATTCTGGGGAGGATAAAAGACCTCCCTCAATCAGTCTCTCTCGATCCTGCCCACCACGCAGCAGGTGGGCTCACGCATCGGCCGCCTTAGTCCTTGACAAACCTCACCCCATAAACATGGGCACCCCTGCTAAGTCACCAAACGTAGCGAACCACTTGGGGTGACCTATGGCAGAGGTGTTGATTATTCAATAAATGGTAAATACCCGCCTCCCAAACCGTGCTATTCCCGCAGGTCAAATTTTTGTAGAGTTTCATCTTATTTTAGATTAGTTTATTTTCTAGTTAAACAAACATAAAAAAACATGATTTTAATATGTAAAGTTTACCCTTTCACAAAATTTAAAGACTTAGTTAGCCACATCAGATTACTGCCTTAATTTATTTGCCGCCCCCTTAAAAGTAGGAGGCGGCTTTGCATAAGTGAGGATCTCGCCTGTTTTGTCTTTGTGCATGCATAATGTATTACGGCGCGCGGCGGGAGGGCGTAAGTGCAAAAGGAGGGTAAAAGCTAAGAAGCAATATTATTATTGCAATTTTGAAGCCTTAAATACGATGTGTATTATATGGAACAAAATTGTACAGGTGTGAATTTCACGTGATATTATCACCAAATTAGACACGAGCGGAATTACACATTGACAAAATTACACACGGGGAGATTACCTCTACTTAAATTACACCTACTCGAAATACCAACATAGCTTTAATTTTTGTTTTTCAAACGTTCTTGATTTTTTTAGCACTTATAATATTTTAAAGTTTAAATTGATAAGTTGTAATTTCTTCCTGACTATGATTGATCCACGTGTAATTAGTTTTGGTAATTATCGGTTCGGACTGGCCACGCTTATTACGAATAATTTTTAGAAAAAAACTTTAGATTCGCCTTAATTACTATAAAAGGAAACTTTTTGGCTTTGGGGCGGCGGAAAACAATTCATTTTAATTTTCAATTGCATAAAACCAAAATTCACTTCGCGAACCGACACAGCGAAAATCCGCGGCCGTACCTGTCACTGTTATGTTGGTATCCTTGATAAATTAACAAGAGCTAATACGACTGTAGCCGACTTCGTAGCTTTCGTCTTGTGAGATTGTACGCCAGAATCACAAACAATGTTACACAAACCTAGCGTAGCCGCTAAACTACTTGAAAACTGGGATGTTTTTCTTGCCTTGACGCGAGTAGGCGTTATAAAGGGGCATTTTCTTTTGTATCACAAACCATGTTACACAAACAAGCCCGCTAGACAAATTTAATAATTACGCGCCTTATCCCACGAAGTCGGCTACAGTCGTATTAGCTCTTGTTAATTTATCAAGGATACCAACATAACAGTGACAGGTACGGCTGCGGATTTTCGCTGTGTCGGTTCGCGAAGTGAATTTTGGTTTTATGCAATTGAAAATTAAAATGCATTATTTTCCGCCGCCCCAAAGCCAAAAAGTTTCCTTTTATAGTAATTAAGGCGAATCTAAAGTTTTTTTCTAAAATTTATTCGTAATAAGCGTGGCCAGTCCGAACCGATATTTACCTTAGTTTTAAATAAATTTCACATTTCAAATTAAA
Organism: Limnephilus rhombicus; assembly: GCA_929108145.2. Taxonomy (NCBI): domain Eukaryota; kingdom Metazoa; phylum Arthropoda; class Insecta; order Trichoptera; family Limnephilidae; genus Limnephilus; species Limnephilus rhombicus. The sequence continues at coordinate 47,661,833 of OV815288.1, read as the reverse complement.
AAGAAAAGGTAGGTTAGGTGAAATAGTTACTGGTATTACAATGGAAGATGCTCCGAGGAACTAGCGTCATTGATCCCCTCGGCACCGGTGCATAGTCGGAAAACACGCCAAACGCGTGCCCAACATATGTACACGGTTGACATTTGTCACATGAGAACGGGTCGCTTCTTCGACTCAATCTCGTGTTAAACAGCTCGGCTGTGGAACGATTTGCCAGCCTCTGTGTTTCCTCCTTCCTACAATATGGGTATCTTCAAGACCAATGTTCATTCCTTCCTCTCCTCAACAAGACCCTCCACACAGCTTCTCAGATGACATAGGCCCTGAGGGAAATTATTTTCCTCGTGGAGTTAACGTAAAAAATAAAGTTTAGTTTTTTTATGTGTATAATTCTGGAAGGTGTAATTCTCCCCAAGCTATAAGCTTGGGCAGAATTACTGTGAATTAGCTGTGTAAGCTTGCAATGGGTTAATTTTGTCGCGTAACCTTATCATGTAAAAAGTCAAATTAAAATAAGACGAATCAAGCATTGAGCAAGTGCCAAGACAGAGATGTGTGACGGTGTTTCAACTCTGCAAACCCCTGCGTGATAGTTAGTTAGGTATTAAATAAAAATCAAAATTAATTTTATTTATAAATCTGCGATCCAAATAAGAAAAAACATTTTTCACTTTAAAACTGTTGAAGAAAAAAAAAACATTTTAAAATTGACCTCTTTTGCAAGCTGTAAATAATAGTTTCTCTAAACGGTTAAAGATTTTAAGGTTAGGTATACCTTTTCGACGAAGATCTACAAAGTTACACGACTAGTAGGAACTCGTGTCAGTAACCCTAAAAAAACTACTTGAAAAACTTTTATTTTTGTTCGAGCTTCCCCATGTCTTTAATGTTTAGAAACAACATGTTACCGGGAGTGCAGAATATACATATGCGGATATATAAATACAGACATCACAACAAGGCAAAAGGTACAGGGAACAAGGTTACATCAGTAACATTCTGCCCGTGATACAATGTGCAATGTGTCCAAAATGGGAAATTTTAAATGTTTACAACCCCCGAGTTTGTCTCGAACAGGGTTCCTCAAACATTAAACTTACATTGAAAGAAAAGGCTGTCTACACTACCCCTAAATACAAGAACACTGGTCTTTCAATATTCACCATTTGATTTTTGTGAAGTTGTCAATTAATGTCATCTATTTTATTTGTAAATAGATCTATTTGATTTTCTATTCTGTTCTCTTGATTGATTGAATGTAGTGGAATCTTGGTAATGGAATTAAATCCACTTCCCGATATTCGATCGAGCTGAAACTCGGCAGAAAGACTCGTTGTCAACGACAATGTATTATAATTACTTTTAGTCTCAATATGTGTTTTTTTTGGGTTCGTTAAAAATGTATATCCGCGAATACGGATCAGAACACGGGTATTTGGTGTCAAGATCCGCGGATACGGATCTTTATTTTCTTATTCAATCGGTGTCGGCGCGCGAGACCTTGAAACGACAGTTGACGTTACGCCCGTCGCGGTATGGTAACTTAATACGATAACATATATGATTAAGAAATAAAAAAATACTCTGAATAGAATTTAATAGTTTTTTAATTCCACCTAATCACCTGTACATAGCATTTCATCCTATCAATTGAAAATTAATAAGGTAAAAGATCCGCGAGAAAAGTAACGGATACGGATACGGATATTCGGAACATTACTAGTCTCAATCGAGCATACACATGCCGATGTATATGCATTTCTCTGTGATTGGAAGACATTAGAGCAATTTAATAAACGAATTAAATGTCGGTACTAATCAATTGGGATTTGGTCATTAGCAATGTTGACTCCGTCCCTGGGGAAGAAGGTTCAATCCTCAGCGAAAACATTTTTTTTTAGTTTTAAAAGACTTTTTAAAAGTTTACAACAGCTTAAGAGCCAGTCCCTAGAGAGATCCTTAGTCAAACCCAAAAATATCTTTGAAATTGGCTGCTAGCCGGCCCAATATAAGGCCCAACTAGGTCGGAAATTTAAAATAGATGTATTGAGTGGGTGTCACACTACGCTATAATGTATCAATAGTTTTTGCGCTTGATCTATTTCCCGGTGGAAATGCATGGCGAGCAATATGCTGAAATATGCCAAGCCACGAGAGCGTAGCACGCAAACCGCGTGATTATTATAGTAAAAAAATATTATTGACGGGTTAATTTTTTATCTATTTTTTATGTACAAGAGACCCAACTGCCCCCAAATTTCGGGAGCTAGTGAGGATTACATATGCTTTGAGGTTTAAGTTAGCGGAGAAGACATTTCAACCAACGTTTCAATTTTGAAAGGTGGTTTTTCACCAGGACCATACTCAGAGTATCTCCCACTCTGGAACGTGCCGCAAAAATCCTACATAACGTTTGTTTTAACTAGTAAAAAAATCGATAAAAAATTATTTATTTAATATTTACTTGGTAACTATCTGAAATCGTCCACCTGCGGATTGACAGTCAATAAACTTTTTCCTTGATCACGGAGGCCGTCAAAACATTTATAAAGCTGAAAACTGAATGCCGCGCGTACGGTAAGCTCTGGTGTCATGAATTTAGAAAAGGTACTTAAAATTATTTTCGCCGGATTTTTCGAATCAATTCACATTGAATGTAAAACTGATAACATGTTTCCCTTATATAAATATATATTTTTTTGACGGCCTCCGTAGACGAGGGGCAAGGCTCTCGTATAGCGATCATGAGGTCGCGATTTTAAATCCCGGCGTGCATTAGAAAATTTTATTTGATTGATTTGTGTTTTCACAATTTAAACATTAAAAATAATATTAGATAGGTATATATGCGGCACGTTCCAGAGTGGAAAATACTCTCAGTGTCACTCTGGTGTGAGACCACCATTCAGATTTGAAAATTTGCTAGAAATGGCTTTAGCCGTTTTTGGTGACTAAATCTGAACAACCACGTACTTCCCCACCCTACCTCTTTCCCATCTCCTTCCCCTCCCCACTTACCTAACCTTATAACATACCCCAATTGTGGATGCCATTGGCCACTGGCTCCAGGCAGTCGGGAGCAGTTGAGACTCATGTGCGGTATTCACTTAAAAAATGTGTTTAAATCATGTTATTTTGTTATCTCAGCCAGAATTTCGAATTTATTATTCGACTTCAGAAGAGAATCCAGTGAAATAAAAATTCACTTAAAATTTTTCATTTTTTTATTATTTTATATTCCATGATTTTTCAGGTTAATAGGCTTGACACAAATATCAAAAATGCTGTAGTAACCAAGGGTGAGTAGGTTCGAAAGTTAAATATTTGCCTAATACATAAATAAGGCGAGAAGTTGAAGGACCTGTGAAATTTGAGATGAAGATCTTCAGGAAGAGGTTGTAAAGAGGGTTTAGGGTGATGGATAATCGCTCGTCTGCCACCCAAATCATCCCTCGGAGGAAATACAAAAATATACCAACTCGTTCCCTTCCCGGGGGTTACATCCCTTTCCGTTCGACGGTGACGATTCGGGAATTCCACCCCTGACAATGTATCGATATATACCTACGTTTCAATTTATTATTTGTAAACAAATATCTATTTTTGTTGTATTTTTTTATGTATATTTAAATGGAGAATATACTATCACAAAAATCAATGAAATTGTATAATTGAAAATATCTGCGTATATAAAACTTTTGTCTAATTCCGTGTGTTTGTTACAGTAAATCTCGGAAATAAACGACTAAAATTTTTTAAAGAACTTTGCATATCAGCAGAAGAGTGTTTCTAAATATAATGAAAAGTTCTGGCTTTATAAAATGTGTATAAAAAAATTACTACAGTTTGTCCGCGAGTGATTTGAAAATGAGTGTATTTCATATATTTTAGCGGAAGTGAGGGAAGGCAGAGCGCAGATAACGAAGGAGGTGGGGTTCGGGGGAACGGTGACGAGAGAAAGGGTATGCGAGAGGGGAACGGGGACGCATGGGAATGGACACGCAGGGAAAAACAATTTATTTCTTTGAATTGCATTGCAACGCATGCCGGTTATCAGCTTGTCTGTTAAATTTGTCTGCAAGTATCAATAGATAAGTGTTTATTCCATAACTCTACTTTATGTTAATTTCGAATAAATTACAACCTCAATGGCCTTAATTTGAGAGGCGGGTATGGGTATAGCAGCCTCAGCCATTTAATGGACAATCATCACAGTTGCTTATTTTAATGAGTAATTATCACAGATCCATTTAATGGATAATCATCACAGTTGGGTGACCTGGTCACTAACAATGATTTGCTAAGTTTGGTGACTTATCACGGTTGCCCGGGTTCATGGGGTGAGGTTTGTCTTAGTCTTGGCGGCGAATGCCTTTGCACGCCTACTGCATGGCGGACAGGATCAGGAGAGACTGGTTAAGGTAGATCTAACCAAGAACCTTCCAGCCTGACATCTCGAGCAATCGCACCTTGCACCGCAGTGAGGGGGGGTGGGGTCGATTCATACGTCCGCCACTCCTAGACACATTGTCTCCCAGATTCCTACCCGCCACTCGTAAAAAATCATCTCCTTCCTAAAGAGATTATTATTTTTATTATTATTTATTAACCAAGATATTACAATATAATATATCAAAATACAATATACATTTTTTTTTGGTATATACCGCCTCACTAGGCTGAGCCTGTTCCGAGAAGGCAGGAGATCGTCTAAGACTTTGGCCATGAGAGTTTTTTTTCGTAAGTAAAGTTTAGAAAATCCTTTATTCTATTATTATAATTTATTCCTATTTGTACTAGTTTTATTACCCATCGGCGAGTAATTGCAACTCTTACTTATATATGCCGTGATGTGATTTAAAATTAAAATTGATTTAAACTAATGAGTTGACTGTATTCGCCTATTGTAACCTGCAAGTATTTCATGGGGATGGGTACACGCTACAATAATTAAATTTCATTAAGAGTACATACGATGTATAAATTCACCATTGTCATCAATCCATAATATTATAAAGATACCTATTGTTATTTGTGATTTTGCCGGTACTAGCACTACCTACCTTCCCTTTCATACTTTTTAAAACTATTTAATTTAAAAAAGTATAAATTAATTTTATACTGAATCTGTTATTTTACAATTTTTATATTTCATACTTGTTACTTTCTTTATGTTGTCGTACTTTCAATATTCATACTTATATAACGCATTAGAGTTTCAACATGTGAGTCTACGGTATTTCCATGTTGGAAATGTTGTGAGACTGGTAGAAAGGGATGAGAAGCGGATGGTAAGAGGAAGGTTCTTCCGGTATTCAGATCTGATCACTAAAGTCATTTGAATCATCGCTTCGATTCTGAATGACGATCTTTCACCAAAATCTTTCACCGCAATTTTAATAGTGCTCGTATATACTATTCTGAATCGTGCAGATTAAATGCGATAAAACATAAATGAATTAAATAAAATTTATTTGCGAACGATTGGATTTGAATCCGCGATTAAGATCCTTAGTCGAGGATTTTAACCGCTTATTTAAATCATCGATGCTCTTCTTTCGATTTAAATTGGTTAACGTACAGATCAAATTCAAAAGACGTAAAATTTTTACTTGAAACGAATCTGTTCTTATTGAGAATATTTCAAATCACGTTTTTTCCCAGAATAATTTCAGTGCAAACAGATTAGTTGTGCGAAAGATATGTTTCCAAAATATTATATTTCAAAGAAAATATAAAAAAATGTAACATATCCGAATACTCCACGTATAAGGCACGAAGCTTGTCATTTCGAACAAACACTCGCACGAGCGTGGCTAGTGGATTGGCGGATTGGACCACTCAGAGGGATCGATTTACCCTGAAATGATATACGAATGGAGGTTTTCGGTGGGCTGTTTTTGCTTTGCAAACACGGGGTAGATTTTCTATTTTTTGTTTGTTAGTAAGATATTTATGATACCTAGGTAGAAAAAAAGAAACACGTGTTTTATAATACACGGTAGTACATCAACCTAATTGGGCCAAAATAAATGGCCAAAGCTTTAGTACACATGTATGCAACGTAGTCTCGTACACAAGATCCAAGAATCCGTATTTATTATTTTTATTTATTTAACATGATGGTAAAAAAATTTACATGTTTTTATGCATTAAATAAAGTTTTTTTTTTCAAAAATACATTAGTCAATGCTTCTTACACCTTTTTTGCTACCATTTGATTATAAAATGATGATATGAATAAAGTATTCCCAAAAAAAATTCGATTCATAAAGATAGCAGCCAAAAAAAACACGCGTTAAGAAACTGAAGATAATGTTGCTAACTCTCAGTCGAAGTATGATACACTTAAAAAGGACATAAGTTGATAGGTCGAATTAGATCAGTGGTCAGAGCACTTCCCCGAAAGGAAGAGATATTGTGATCAATTCTTTGATATCCAAATAAATATTTTTCTATCTTCGTAGTCTTAAACTGTCCAAAACAATTTTATAAAATTTGTGATAGCATTTAAAGCTTTGACTTTCAAATAAGGCTTTTCAACAATTTTTCAATTTAACTTCCGGTCACAGGTCGTAGCTATTTCGCTCCACAAATGTGTGAGATAATATTTTTACAATATTGTCGATAATTTTGTGGTCGTACGACCTGAAAAATTACGTAACTATCACTAACTCTTTCAATGTGCGCTTTAAAAATCACTAAATTATCACCTTACCACATTTCAAAATAGATGTTGCATATATTATATAATGTACTACCATACGGCAGAACAGATGTTCTAGCACAGCATAGCATGACAAGAGGAATGGTGCTGTTGAATCGGAAACACTAGATATATATAACTCTTCTTTAGATAGCCTTAAGATTTTTTTGTTTAATAATCATCTTCCTAGGTGTTAAGACTGTCAAAATGAGAAAATTGTACAGTAATTGGATAAAAATCTGTTGTGCAATTAAAAAAAAAATAAAAAGTATACTATGCACAACGAAAATGTACTCGTAATATAAGTACGACATAACACATTATACTCGTATAAAATATTGAAATTATGTGCGTTGTTATTCTACGAATGTTAATAAAATAATTAATCTACTTTAAAGTAAAGGCTCAATATGATAGCTGTTTGTATCTTATCTTCTTCAAATTAGACAGAGTTTATTGGATACGCTGTCATTTACGTTTCACTCCTTTTCGATGTTACACTTCACAGGAGCATCTATGTCTGGACAGTGTAAAGACAGGGGAACTAAATCGCCATTAGATTAGGCAGGGTTGTGAAGATAGGGGCTGTAGAAATGATTTATTTATGCGCTCCTTGAAGAGGCAAGGTCTGTATTAATGGTGAAAAACAGATTCCGGTAGCTTGTTCTACACGTGAGTCACAAATGTGACGATGTTTGACAGGGACGGGTGACGTAATTTATGGATGGCCCCCTTATATTTAGAATTATATTTAGAAACTAGAAATACAACAAATCACAAAAGTTTCATCACAATCGGTTAAATAGTTTTAGAATGCGTTTGGACAAGCATAGAAATATTAATTTTTATATATTAAGATTGGGGTCGGCCATGGAAGACGCATGATAATCAAATTCATGAAATACTTAGACGAATTATAATAGTGAATAAAGCAAGAAATATGTATAAACGCATAGTTCAAAAGCATTCTATAATCATTCCCAAACCTTTCGGAAAAGGGTTTTATATTATATTCCTCCATTTTACATTCAATAATGTAGCGTATAGTTGAAATGCTTACTCAAAAGCTCAAGACAAACCAAACAAGTTTACTGCAACTTCGTTGGTGCAATATCGATCGACATAGGAGCACGAATTTTGTGAACATGCAGCTATATCAAAGACGCAAAAGGAGTCCACTTATTCCCCCATGTTCAGTACACAAACATCGAGTCGATACTAACTGCACGAGATATTACATTACATTACAGTTTGAGGCTGTAGTAAACTTAGGTTGGAGTGTTTGAGTGTATTAGAGACTGAAACGTAACATTATCATAAATTGACATTCTGTGCCATTTAGCAGTCCGTTTCAACTGAAAATCCTATCCTTTGTTCTGCCTCTGACTACCCAACGCTGAATTTTCTTTTAGTCTTCGGGTATTTTACCCCAAATATTCAGTTAACATTCTTTGAGGCTTCACTGAGTGGTTGGCTAAGGGACACAGAAGCTAAGTGTAGTTTATGGTCAGACCGAAAGCCATTCACATTTTTTGTTGGTACTTGCCAATTGATTTGAGATTTATTGTATTACTTATGTTCTCTATTTTATGCAGGTGCTTGCGGGTTTTAACAGATGCAATGCCGCCTCATGGAGCCTCGTGAATTAGTTTTTCGTTTGCCCTGTTTAATTTATCTATGTCTTACTAACCTATTTTTTGCATTTTGTTTTTCCTGTTAAGCACTTGCATACTGCTTACTAACAACGTACGCAAGGACACTGGAGGTCTAGATTCATTAAAAATAAATAAATGTAGCTTCGTTTAACAAAAAAAAAAAATAGAATCTTGCGAGAGCCTTGAAGGAGTAATCATCAGTTACTTATACCAGGGCGGGTAAGTTTGAGTCCGTTTCAACTTTTATGATCAGTGGAAAGATAGAATTGTGTTTTTTTTAATGCAATTCAGCTGATCACAATTTGATAGAAAGCTAAATCAAACCTTTCATCGACGTTTACGGGGGGACCTTTCAAATGTGAAAATAATCGAAATGGCGCTGATTGACCACCTTATGAAAAGTTTCATTAGAATTTTTCTGAGACACCCTAACCTCAAACTAAATAAAAGTATAAATGTAACTATTTTGTCAAACAATATCAATAAATTAAAATTGAAGTTTACATAATATATCGATCGTTCCATTGATTTGTTAGACACCTCCATATACTTAGTTTTTAAATAACGAGGAAAGCAATATTCGAATGCTCGCCATAAATCAAATATTATTTACACATATCTATATTTTACGTATTAAATATAGGCATAACGTTCCAGTTAATTAGTGTGACATTTTGAAATATCCTCATCACGGGTAAGCTACCGAGTGAGGCCAACATTTTTGAATTGTACTGCAAAATATTAACTAACTAGCTGGTACCCGGCATGCGTTGCTATGCCTTTTAATAAAGAAATTGTTTCTCCCTGCGTGTCCTTTCCCATTCGTCCCGTTCCCTTTCCGCCTCCCTTTCCTCTCCCGCGTCCCCTTCCCCTCTCGCATACCCACTCTGCCTCCTCCCCACTCCACTCCTCCCCTTCCCCCGTGATAATAATAATGTTATCTTTATATAGCGCCGTTTTGTGTCGTTTCACTTCAAGTGCGCAAACCCCCCTCTCGAATTCCCCGCCCCTTCAGGTTCCCTCCAACATCCATCGTTCCACGCCCCCGCTTCCCGCGAACCCTCTACCTGAGTTCTTCTCCCCCCTCTCCCCTCCCGCATTCTATACATTCAGTCCCGGTGCATTCAGTTTTCAAACACCTTTTGCAATTTCTTATACGAATTTCATAATGCCAGAGCTCACCAGTATACAAAAAGTTTTTATACAGTCCTTGTCCTGACAATAACGAACACCAAAAAAAGAATTATCCAATTTGGTGCAGTCGTTCGGAAGTTATGCGCGAATAAAATAAAGAAATAAAAAAAATAAAAATGACCCAGACAAAATCATTTTTTTTATTAAATCACCACAAGTTTTCAGCACATCGTTGTTTCATTTACTCTTTAAATAACTTACAGCTATGTTAGCTGAATTCATGGTAATCTAACCATGAAAACTACCCTCGACACTAACTACCTCTACACTAACTCTACCCTCGAACACTAACTCTACACTCAAAACTACACTACGACAACACTAACTAACGAAACGACACTACACTACGACAACTACACTATGACAATACGACAACTACAACTACAACTACGACAACTACACTACGACAACACTAACTACGAAACGACACTAACTCTACCCTCGAAAACTACCCTCGACACTATGCAAGCTATCTCTTTGCGAGATGAAAAATAAATGATTAAATTAGGAGAAAGTCAAGGGTTGGGTTAAGGTGACATTATCTCAAGGGAGACTATGCTGGCATGTGACACGATTAACAGATGACTGTCATTTGAAATACTCGTTCTTTATTGGGGGCGGAAAATACAGGTTTTCCACAGGTCAAACTAGCTGTGCACCAAAAATATCTTCAAAAAACCGACAACCATCAAAAATGTAATAGGGGAATATGTCCAAAGCTGGGCTCCAGAAAACTCTTGCAGTAAATCAAGAAATATTTAAAAATAATATATTCAGATGTTAAAAAGATGTTATTAATTGTTGTTTCTATAGCATGTGTTTTTAACAGTTAAAATAAATGCGAAAATAAATTAAATTTAAATAAGAAAACAAGACATAATAAGAAAAATGTTATTTTATTATTTCTTCAAACACAGGAAAATAATTTTGTGTCACCATTTTAATTTAAATTTAATGGAATACTTAGTTTTAACGACGTTTTTCGTTTATAAAAAAAAAAATAATATAGTACTTTGTTTTTACCACGTTTATAGTTTTAATTTTTTTTTAATGAATAGAATACTTACTTTTTATCACGTTTATAGTTTATAAAAAACCTCAACATTAATGAAAAACTTATTTTTCACAATAATTAACAGAATACTTAGTATTTACCACGTTATTGTTTATAAAAAAACTCAAAAATAAAAGAATACTTAGTTTTTACCACGTTAAAACTGGTAAAATCTATTTTGGTAAAAACTGGTAAATAAGTCAATTTTATATATAAATAAAAATAATGCACTCATCATCATCACTATTGGCTCTACAACCCCTGGTGGGTCTTGGCCTCCTCAAGAATCTTCCTCCAGTCATCTCGGTTTAGTGCCAGCTCTCTCCAGTTTAGAAGCTCCAAGATAGATATGTCAAAAATAATGCACTACAAGACTAATATAAAAAAAGACTGAAATGACATAGAATAACATAAAATAAAATTATGAAGTAAAATAGTAAAACAAAAAAAGAAATTATATGTAGGTATCTTTACATTAACCACTCGTATTACCTATTGGGATTTGTGGGAAACTCTCCGTACATGATATAGTGGTGCGCTGTGGCCCTGAACTACAGCCTGGACGAGAGTATTATCGAATTTCAGGATGCGCTGACTCATTCCGACTAACTTTATGGTGCATCAAAAGAGCGAACGTGTACTCTTCCGTTTACAAACATCTGCGACGCACTGCAAGGCCAGGGGAGGCCGAACAGTCCCTATAGGCGTGAAATCGAAGCGAGCTCGTGATGCTTTGTGTGTAACACGAATCACAAGTAAATATAAAAAATACCTTTATACAGATACTTTTAGGCATCTCAGCGAAATAGGCACATACATATAAAAATGATTTTGACGGAGGTACGAAGATAATAAACCAATATTATTACAAATTTTCAAAAATACTTTTCATCAACGTTTCTCAGATATAAAAAATATGTAATATTATTTTTTTATGATTTTAAGCGGAGCAGAGCATCTAGGTTATTTAGTTATTTATTTATTAACGGTTTAAATATACCATAAATACATATTACATTTCACAAAATATTAGTTGTAGGTACATATAAATAATTTTAAAAAAAGAGTTATAAGTTATTTGTGGCATTTGATTAAGAAATGACACAAAGACATTACATTCAATACTATAGTATAAATAAAATTAATATTTATTGGAAATATATGATAGAATAGCCTAAGGTGTTTTTAATAATAGTTTAAGGTGTTTTTCGATTTTCTTACTAAATTCTAACTGTGTACCTAAGCTCAATTTAGTAAGCTAAACTTTTTAATGAATTCGAAGAATTATTTTTAAACATCATCATGTTAAGCCCTCTTACCTTATAAGCAAGAATTAAATGTTACTTTTTATAATTTCATGGAATTAATCAAATATTTAAAATTACGGCGTTCTTTGGAGAAAAGAAAATTGGTTCTTCAATTGTATTACAATTAAATAGCCCAGACTCATGAAAAATCTTGGAATATTATAATTATTATAGGATTTAATTATTACACAGCATTCTCAAAGATGACATAGGCCCTGAGGGAAATTATTTTCCTCAGAGCCTCCTGTGTGGAGCTCATGTAAAAAAAAAAAAAAAAAAATATGTAAAGTTGAAAAATATTAATGAAATATTGGCCTTAGGATCATGCCCGTAAACACTAAATGTTGTTATATGTTATAATAATTAATTTATATTTTTATGTGACAAATATATAGAGAGACACCCAAAAAATCATCTGTCGAATGAACGCCAGCAATAAACTTCAAAAAAATCATTAATAAACTCAGAATTATATGTATTTTTGATAAATACTTCATAAATTTATAAAATTTCATTGAACTTTACGCATTACGTAGGATTACAAATTAAAATCACTCATGCACCCATGCACCAACAACCAAAATTAATATTTTTTTAATTAAATACAAAATAAACGCCTTTACGTGAGTTTACTTAAAAAAATACTCTAAATAAACAGGTAAATTTTAGACTACACATCTGTTTCAATAAAAAGTGGTGTTAAATTAATTCAAATGCAAGATTATAAAAACATGGAATTTTTTTTTTTAATTTAGGAGTCTCGTTTTATTTAGTGAAATTTACATTCTATTGTATTCCAGCTAAAATAATACATTGTAGAAATTAGTGAAAATTACGAATCTCAGTTTGAGTGAAAACAAACATTACTTTGTCAACTAAAAAACCAAGTATGGCTTTCATACAAACATACTTTGGAAATGGAGCCTCAACGTAAATCAATAAAATGGTATGGGCTATGCGGAGCGTCTACGCCACTACGCCGCTACGGCGCTTCGTTGCTACGGCAAAGTATTCCTACAACAAACTGATGTTTGATGAACAAAAGCGTTGAGAGTATAAAAAAATTGCTGGAGACAGCTGCACGATGAACGATGAACCCACGCTAGACAAAAATAGAATGCGTGTCCACAGTAAACTTAATGGTAAACATTAAATTATTTATAAACTTCGCATTCGTGGGTTGTGCTAATTTCAATATTTTTGAAATTAGCACAACATTAATTTGTGTTTACTTTTAAAAGTTATTAATAGTGTAATCCCTATGAGGAGGACTGTGCATGCAAAGAATGTCTGTTATACGATACTAACTTATTGACTGAGGGTAGCGACTAGCGAGGTCTTGTTTTAACCCGATCCTTTGGAATTTCAATTGTCAATCCAAATAGTGGTCATATTAGATACTACATTTCTATTCCGACAGAGTTCGCATGATCTTAGGTCCTGCTACAAGCTGTCAAATCGGAATAATCTTATGGCCTAGAAAGTCCTGAAGAAAGTTTGAAAAAAGTAAAAAAAAATACCGGCCTGAAGAAAGTTTGAAAAAGAACATTGTAATGGTAACATTTCTTTGGAATGATTGTATAATTTCGTATCTACATAATATATAAATATCAAAATATGCTTAAATATACATGAGTATGTATGTGAGATGTCTGTGCATTGCTAAACCATTCATCCGAATGCGATAAAACTTTGGGGATTTGATGTACGTGTGCCCGCGATGGTTTTAATAAATAATAGTTTATCTGTTTCATCTCCCGGCTTGCAGAACTAACTTGCCAATGGTTATGCCAGTCGGGAGAGTTGTCTTGTTGTTAAATAGAATCACTTCGAATATCGATATGTTTAATATCAATGAAGCACAATTCAGACAACAAGCTTTGTTGTTGTTGTTAGTATGATTGTGCTTCATAGATGTATAAATTGTTCAAATCTGTTAATATTTTATGTATTTTAAAACGCTTTAAATTTTTATTTGTAATGTTTTAAAAATGAATAAATTGAATAGAATTGAATAGTAAGTTCTTGCATCATGAAATTATGCATTGCTAACCGACTCGATTCATCCGATTGCGATGAAACTTTGGGGATTTGATGTGTGCATGCCCGCGATGGTTTCTATATACATATATTGATGAGCTCTGGCATTATGAAATTTATATAAAAAAATGCAATAGATGGCACGCGAGCTGCTTGAAAACTGAATGTAACGGGACTGAATGTATGGAATGGTGAAGGGTGGTGGGGAGAGGGAGAGCGGAATGGGACGAATGGGAAAGGACACGCAGGGAGAAACAATTTATTTATTAAGTGGCATAGCAACGCGTGCTGAGAATTCGCTAGTTTAAAATAAAAATATATAACGTTAAATATTTATGGCTTAAATTAAGTAGGTAGGTAGGTACCATTGTGATTATAGAGGAAATAATGGGTTTGATTTATTAAATAAGAGAAAATTAGAAACTGGCTTATGTATACGAAGTCCGCTGTTCACTAAGAACTGCTAGTACCTAATTAATAAAGAACATGGTAAATGCGCCTTAAATAGTAATCAAAAAAATAATAATTAAATGATATCGATTTTTTTTTATAACACATCGAGAATTCTTATTTCATCGCCACGAAACGTAGCGTTTCCTAGATTATTTGCTACGTCAATACAGACATGCCTTTTAGGAAGCTCAATTTTAGCTTATATTTGTTTTCTTTGTATGCTCGGCGTGCTTACATCATCGCGCGCAGGCACGAAACGCCGAGACCTCGTTCTTACAATCAGCCATGGTTTTTCAACGTTCAAACAATTACATTGCGCTATTAGGGAATCGGTCCAATTTACAGCAGCAATTACTTGCAAGATTACAGGGGGAGCTTTTATATGAGGTTAACCTCAAACACCCTTGAAGGCGTATAAAAAAATGCAATAAATATTGGATAAACTCAGTACGTTTTAACATTGCCTTTAGGTACAGTTTATTGGCTCAGAGCGGTAATGTAAGTTTAAGCAGCTTAGAGCAGGGTTGTAAGTTTTTGAGCAGCCTGGTATATTTTAAAACCCGTGAATTCATATGCTCATTTTTGTAAGAGTAACACAATAAATTTAATTTTTTACCAATGATATAAAAACAATACAAGACACGTTATATTCGTATATCTTTATCTTCTTCTCGTGCCCTAACTGTTCACCGGACGTTGGCTATCATGTTGGCTATACGGACTTTATTTACTGTGGCCCGGAATAGTTCTGCAGTAGACTGGCCAAAACACTATTTCAAGTTTTTCAGTAATGATGTTCTCCTTCTTCCATGGCCCCAACTTCCGGCATTCTTTCCCTGCATTATGAGATGCAAGATCTCGTATTTCTTTGGATGTCTCATCACATGTCCTAGATATTGAAGTTTACGGATTTTTATTATTTCGATACCTTATTTTTCTATCTTCTTCTTTGTGTGCCGTATCAGGTCCCCCCGACGTTGACGATCACTCTTGAGAATGTCTCTCTGTCTTGCGCTGCCCGGAATAGCTCCTCCACACTTCTAATGCCGGTCCACTCTCGTATATTACGCAGCCAAGACATTTGTCTCCTACCAGGCCCTCGGCGACCCTCTATCTTGCCTTTCAATATCAAATGGAGCAAGTGATACTTCTCCCCTCGAAGTATATGACCCAGATATGAAATTTTCCTGATTTTTATTAATGTAAGCAGTTCTCTATCTGCTCTAGCCCGCCTGAGAATTTCTGTGTTGGTGATCATGTCGGTCCATGGGACCTTGAGCATTCTCCGGTGAAGCCACATTTCAAAAGCCTCTAACCTGTTCATGGTATTTACTTTCAAGGTCCATGTTTCACATCCATAGAGCAAGACCGACCACACATAACATTTTTGCATTCTCTGCCTTAGTTTTAAGCTGATATTGTCATTGCAGAAGAGGGATTTCATTTTAATGAACGCAGTTCTTGCTGCTTCAATTCTGCATCTAACCTCCACATCTGGGTCAAGAGTCTCCGTGAGAATACTGCCGAGGTATCTAAATCTTTCCACCTTTTCGACATTGCAACCATTTAACTGTATCACTGATTCAGAGTGATCTAGTCGTCCAAATGTCATCCATTTAGTTTTTAGTTTTTTTTTTCTATATTCATCCGAACCATAACATTTTTATCCAGCTTATTTTGAGTATTCATACTAATCGAACAAAAAACTATAGCCGCTCTTGAAAAGGTTAGCCATTAAAATAATATTTATAAGAACACGTCGCTAAAGTGTGTCCACTGAACCTTGTTCAGTGAAACCACGCGCATTTATTCAGTAATGTAACATCACTCTATTAATTCGTCTAAGTTTGATTACTGTGATGCTTGTCAATTGATTGTTAAAAAAACTGCACAGTTTCAGAGAGAAATAATAATAAACATTTTGAAATGGTAGATTGTTTTATTTTTTGACATTTCAGTGCGTATTTCAAAGCATTTTAAATTCCAAGCAGAGAAGACTCTTCGCACGACGCAAGAACTAACACAGATAGATTTCGTTATCATCATTTTTAACAAAAGCTGATTGCATTCAATTATAATTTCTTAGTTTTATTATGGTGGTAGGATAGATTAAGTTGGGATTTGTTATCCTAGTATTAGGTTTTCTTCTCTTTATTTAACAAAATGTATTGGGTCTTTGGGATAATTTTTTCAAAAGATGCTTCGACAATGAACTAATCTATTTAATTATTATTATTAGGTATATTAGCAGAGGAAAGTCTTCCAAATAATTATTTACCATCACCAGACTAATTATTATTATATTTTTGAACGTAGCTATTACTCTGTGGTTATCCATTATAGAAAAATGAAACAATACAACTTTGTATAAACCACTTATATAATGTGCAAATCCGACCGGTTTCGGAACAAACGTTCCTTCGTCAGGGAAAGCTTACTTCCTACCCACCCACTCTACACTAATACCTACCCACCCAATCTACATTATTAACTAACAACGGCTCCACCCCTACCATAATAAAACATTGTTCTAAACTGTCAAATTAGTATAAGCTTTCCCTGGCGAAGGAACGTTTGTTCCGAAACCGGTCGGATTTGCACATTATATAAATGGTTTATACAAATTTGTATTGTTTCATTTTTCTAATTATTATTAGCTCAAAGCATAATCTATTTCAGTTTTTTCGGTTTAGCTCATAAGGAATTTTGTATCAATTAAATGAAACATGAAATTATTTCAAAGCATTATATTTCTTGGCAATACATCAATAGTTTTTTTTAACGAATGATGCCGAACAGTTACTGCAAACGTCTAGACTTTGTTAGCATAAGAAACAGAATAAATAAATTGCTTCAGAGTTCACCTAGAAAACGATAGTAGCTTACATTTAGGCTACTGAAATTATATTTGGCTTATTAAGAAAACCTGAACAAACAAACTAGAAGTCTCAGAACTGCTTTTAATGTACAGAAGACTAAAATGTGCGGTGATATTTCTGAAAATCCCAGGGTGAGTGCATCAAAAATAAAAATTACGTTCGTGTTGCGTGAATGATTTTAAAACAATATTTTTGAAAAAAGCTTTGTTAATATCATCTTTCATGAACTTTTATTAGTTTGTATGATTACTAAAATTAACGTTTCAAAGTACTTATTTTTTAAGGGTTTCGATTACATGCTTTGGACACATGACACTCCATCGTTGGAGAACTTACCATTGTGTGTTTTCCAAATTGCCAATCCTGGATTTTTGGCGAACCAATCTCCGAACCTATTGGAAATCAGAAGACATCTGTTCATCATGCGTCTGGACTGGCATTTCACGTGAAAACAGCTGATGAAAAGCCTTCCCGCTCTTTCGAGAAAGGATTATTTTTGGGACGTACTAGCTTCATCCGCCGAATCCTGCACCCCACGGAGATCGACTTCAACATCGTCAAGAAAATGCACGATATCGTCCAATAATTACTTTTACGAAGCAAGCCTTAATTTTGCCTGATAAAATCAGCTTTAAGATGCTAATTTGTATTTAATATAAATCTTAAACCATCAAAGTTCTTTCATTCAGTTTGCAGAAACAACAACCCCTTTCAGACGCAGATGCATTCGAATACTCATGGTTCTATAAATTTGACAATTTTACAAAACATTGGCTTGTTATTTCAATTATATTTTATCCCGTAACCCCACGATAACATTTTGGCGCCCAACGTGGGGTGTAAAAATGTGGTATTAAAAAAATTCCAAAATGTGTCTACTTCTACATTTCAGTTTTAAAACATGTAATAATAATATGATCTAACTAATAATAAAATGCACCTAATTAGAATGATAGAATCACTAAACGAGGAAAGTGTGAAAGTCAGCCTATGCATGAACAAAGACAAAACAAAATTGCTTACAAACTCTGAACCAGTAACTATAAAAATTGACAACCAACCACTCGAATATGTGTCAGATTACATCTATTTAGGACAGATAATATCTCGCAAAGATCAAACCACTAAAGAAATCGAGAGAAGAGTAGCAAATGGATGGAAGAAATACTGGTCTTTGAAAGAAGTCTTGAAATCTAAGCAGCTAAGTATGCAAATAAAAAGGAAAGTCTTCAACACGTATATACTTCCAGTCATCACCTATGAATGTGAAACTTGGGCACTCACCAAACGCCACAGAGAAAAGTTGGAACGCTGCCAGAGAGCCATGGAGAGAAGTTTGACAGGAACAAGGAAACAGGACAGAGTGAGAGGTAGCACAATAAGGGAGAAAACTAAAGTTGCCGATGTAGTTACCCGAATAGTCCAACAAAAGTGGAGATGGACAGGACACATGATACGAGATCCACAAGAGAAATGGTGCAAAAATGTCACTGACTGGTATCCCAGAGATGGTAAGAGAAGTAAAGGACGTCAACACATAAGATGGGAAGATGACCTAAAACTCACTGCTGGACATCAATGGAGAAGAGTAGCGCGTGACAGGTCCCAATGGAAAATGTTAGAGGAGGCCTATGCCAAGAGGCAAACTGAGCTTCGGGATATACTATAACAAATCAGATCATGTCTAATACATACCTAACAGAAGTCCAGAATAAAAAGGCTTATTATTATTATTATTAATAATAATAAAAAATAGTAAGTAAAGAGTGAATTTAAATGTAGCATAATTTCTGCATAAAACTTTGTAACCATTCCAGCATACATTAACTACTTTGAAAACATTAATTTTTGTAATCATGCAAACTAATAAAATTCCATGAAAATGGATATTAACGAAGCTTTTTTTTAGAAATATTGCATGTTAGTTTACTGCTGTTGCATGTCGAAGAAAGTGAGCTCAATTTGGAGTAATAATGATATCCAACTGTAATTATTTTTGGTGAAAGATGTCATTAGAAACAAAAAACAGAGTGATCACAAAGTAATTATATAGCAGGCAGTTTATTTATGACGATGACTCATCACTTAAATGGAAACATGTGAATATTTCGTCTTTGTTGCTTTGGGTGCGGTTTAGTAAATTAGCTAACAACTATTTTCTGTGAATACCACACAAGAATACCAAGTGTTCGTAGCCAGTGGGATATTTGTGAGACTAAGGAAGTGGGAAGAGCAATTTTTTTTTTTTTTTTACATGAGCTCCACACAGGAGGCCCTGAGGAAAATAATTTCCCTCAGGGCCTATGTCATCTTTGAGGATGCTGTGTGAAGGTTTTTTTTTTAAGGAAAGGAAGGAGAGGAGAGTTCTGGGAAGGAAAAGGGTTTAAGGGGTGGGTAGGAATCTGGGGTTCAGTATGTCCTGGTCATCCGCCTTCAAGACCTAGACAAACCTCACCCCATGAACCCGGGCACCCCTGCTAAATCACCAAACGTAGCGAACCACTTGGGGTGACCTATGGCAGAGGTGGTGGTTATCCAATAAAGGTTCCCGGGGCGGCGGTACCCATTCCCGCCTCCCAATGAGACAGGGCAGAGCAATTTTGGGACATACATGCCTGTATCAAGCAATGTTTTGATTCTTAAGGGCGACACCGAGGGTACATACCACTGTATAGTACGTAAGACGAGATTTTCAGATAAAAAAACTATGCTCTTCATTCAAGATCTGTATTGGATCATCAGTCAAGATTCACCTAACATTAAAGATTTTATCAAAACCAATTCACATGTTTAGTGTGCATTTCCAATGGTACAATGCTGATTGTCTTTTATTTTAAACGTAGATAACATTGTATTTTTTTTTCAATTTTATAATTGATTTTGTTATAAACTGCGCCTCCACTTAAAAATATGCGTTTCCAATGATACGATTATGATTGAAGTTTTTATAGAAGAAAACGTACTGGGAGTTAGTTCTGTTTGTGAGATTAAATGAAGATTAAGATAATGATTATAAACATTACACAAATTTAAAAATTGAACAAAAGTTCGCTACACGCCAAAGTGATTCACAAAGAAGTACTAAATTAAAATTTAATATAATTATTTTTAAATGAAACAATTCAACTTTGTTTCAACCACCTATATAATTAGTAAATCCGACCGGTTTCAGAACAAACGTTCCTTCTTCAGGGCAAGCGTATACTAATTTGACAGTTTCGAAATATGGATGGGAGCAATGTTTTATTATGGTAGGGGTGGAGCCGTTGCTAGATATTAATGTAGAGTGGGTGGCTAGGGGAATAAATCCACGATTGGGCTATAAGACAATATTTTTTTGTTTGCTGATAATAGATTCATTATTTTTAAGGAATTTCTAAACGTAATCTAAACGTTTTCCTTTATGATTAATATGAAGAATATTTATCCTTGTATTTTTTTCAAAATTATGGTTATTTTCAATGATATGGTTAGCGATCTCAGAAAAATTATTAATTACTGATTTACTCATTATATAAGTGGTTTAAACAAAGTTGAATTGTTTCATTTATCTATAATGGATAACCACAAAGTGTTAGCTTCATTCAAAAATATATATTTATTTTTTTCTAGAAGGTACAGATACCTTTATAATAAGATTCCAGTAGGTATGTCTTTTCCAACAAAACACGTACAAAAAATAAATTTTAGAAACACATAAGAAAATACTTTCTGCCAGACGTCGCCGTTTGGAGAATATAGTGAAATGCATTTCTTCAAAGTTTATTAAAGCATAAAAGTAAATGGGAAATACCCAACACACCCTCCCTGGGACGTGATGCTACGAATGCTAAACGAGAAAGCTAAGACAGATGTCTACGAACGCTACGATGCTACGACGCTATATTGCTGCGCTGAAGACTTGAAGGGAGGGTGTTACGACATGTGCAGCAGTTTCACGACTTGTAAATAATGCATTGAAATTTCTGGCCATCCGTCAAACGTGTAAAGATGTGTGCCATGTGTGTGTTATATTTTTCAAGAAAAAATATATTAACGTAAATACGTCAACCACCAAAAAGTAAATCATCTAAAATTTATTCAACTCCCTTCGTAGGTAGAGTTTATGTCAAATACCCTTTTGTACTAAAAACATCAGATTTAATCAATTGTTAACCATCATTATGAAAAGCAGAGCTGCTAAGAGCTTTGATTTTAGAGCTTTGAGGGCTTTGAGCTTTGAACTTCAAGTTTTAGCTTTGAGAATTGAACATATTTGAAGATAAATATTTTAATCAAATCCTAGTACTATTGTACCGCCCATCAAAAAAAATTGATTTCTTTTCCAAACACTTTCATTAAAGAACTCATTATATATCTTATACGAGTATATAAAAATCAATATTTGTTGGTTCGTATTTTATGCGCTGCCGTACCATTTTTCCGATTGCGATGAAACTTTGGTGATTTGTTGTGCCCACGCCCGCGAAGGTTATAGGCTATGTATTATGCTAAACTCTGGCGTTATAAAATGTATATGAATGAAAATGTGTGTATTTAATATATTTTAGCGGCAGGGAGGGAAGGCAGGAGGGAGAGGGTAACTAAGGAGGTAGGTTGCATGGGAAAAGACGTGCAGGGATAAAATTTATAATTATTTGAATGATATTGCCGGGTACCAGCTAGTTATTATTAAAATATAATCAAGGATTAAATATTTGTATTTCCAATAACATGTGTTCCCAATTATATCCTCAGCGTGCAAATTGTACCAAAATGTATCTAATAAACAATATACAGTGTCAATTTCAAGTGACCTCCCATGGACCTATTTATTTTCTGAATGTAAATATATAACAATATACATTTTGACGCAAAAAATCGGTAAAATGCATTATAAATATAATATTGTATTCGTGGTTGACGAACCGGTGGATTCAATCTGTTAGCCACAAGTTGTTTAAATAGTTTGTAGAAACTTATTGTAGAGTTTGTACAGCACCCTTGAGGTGATTTTATATAAAAACGGCGCTATAAAAATCATTCAAATATTATTAGTGTTATTATTTGTTAGGTGGCGAAACTCCCAACTCCGAATAAACGAACTGCCAGCTATACCTCGCCTCATGCAGCGGCCTCCCTCACCCCGCCCGTGCAGCTGCACCCGCTCTTTCCCCCTCAACGGCCCCAGCCACCGCTAGCGCCCGCCACTCTCCCCGGGACCTCGCTAGCAGCAGTTGCCCGCACACCACGCGATCCCCGTTTTTTCGAGAACATTCCTTACAAGCGCGATGTTTTGGTTCGCGCTCATAGAAGCCCGCCCGAGGCCTCTGCCGCTGAAGGAACACACCTGTGGCTACCACAAACACACCCTGGACTCCCTGCCCTGCCGCCCAAGCCGCCCTCCCCGGGTCCTGTGAGTAAAACAATCCTCCTTTCGATATGTGTCTCCATAAATTTCCCGCTTACCCATAACTGATCCCCAGTACTGAACTCGAGTCGAGAGAGATTTAGTAGGCTTTTCCCCCATGTATAGTTAGGCAATTAACTTACCTGTACTCAATTATTGACTGTGGATGTACCCATGTTGTATTTACAAATCACCAACAATACAAGTAATGTTTACCCCAGCTAGTGTTTTTATTGCCCTGACGAGGTACGTACAGGTTGGTTTTATTTTAGGTATTCCCCACTTGCTCCTTTAGGTACCTACCACCCTGGTGTTGGGAGACTCCACCTGCTCTGCCGGACGATGAACCTGAGCTAGTTCTGGTGCAGAAGTTAGACACTTCCATCGAGGTGCATCACATATTATTCGGGGGAAAATAATACTGATCCCAATTGTGACCCCTGTGGAACGCCAGTGAACATTTCAAATTGGTGTGAAAAATGCTGATTCAGTTTGACTGATATTTTCTTTTGGGCCGATAACTTTAAACCACCTCAAAATATTCCCTAGGGTTATCTGAAGTTATAGTATGATATTCCAAGGGTTCTTAATTTATGTATGAGAAGAGTTAAACTGTCAATAGTTTTTCTGCTTTATGCACACAGTTTCATAGCTTTATTATTCGGAAATGAAAAATTCACTACTAATTGGCGTCTTTGTAACGTCAACAAAACTGTGTCATAAAACACAATACCCTTATCAAAAATTCTATCAGCGCTGATTCTTCGTTACTTCTTTACGACAGCGGTGCAAAAAATAATTACCGCCACTTCATTATTTCGGTTTCAGCGTTTTTCCAGCCCTCTTTTAGTGGCCTGCAGGCTGTGATCGGCTAGCATAAAATTACTTCTAGACTATTAGAGACGACGTTATTTCAGGGAAATGTTCATTAAAAGTTTGAAGGAGAATTTATGGCCTGTTTTAAGTGAAAAAGATTACTAAGTATGTTCACGTCCCGGTACAAATTGAATATTTACTGTTTGGCGATGATTACAAAGTACCTAATAAAGGTGTCATTTTAAAGAATAATGTTGTAATCATATTCATAAAGTCAGAAACATTTCACCCTCATAGTATGTGATATTGTAAATAACTAAATGCATCAAAAATGTAAATAACTGTTTTAATATAATAATAATTTAGTATTTAAACCAAAGTGGAATTTTAGGGTAATTTATGAAATTGTTGTATTTAAAATAAATATCAAATCTCCTAATAAATTTATATAATGCCAATGGAATTGAAGGATTAAATAAAAATTATGCAAAAAAACGTTTGTATACAAAAAATGTCCAACGTTTTAACCTGCCAGGACATATTTCGCCCAAATCAGATGTTTGGCAAAAACCGTGATTATCTTTATTATTATTATGGTTGGTAAAAGTGGTTTATTTATGTACGAGAATCACACTGCTTTGCATCAAACTTTTACGCTCCCATTCAACGTAGACAGTTTTTTTATGTGTCCATTTTCTAGAACCCGTCCGAAGATGCGCCTCAAAAATTTCCTTAAAAAGCATATAAATAAAATAATAGAGACAAGACGAAATCTCGGTCTGACTTGCCCTTCGACCATGGAGGTCGTCAAACCAATAATTTAAAACGTGTCCATACAAGGCTATCTATTATTCAAAATATGTATTTTTTTAAGTGTTATTCTTTGCATTTTTGTACTCAGTTCACCCGGTGTACCACCATGCAACATTTAAAATATTCTGTTAGCGTTTTCAGCATCGTGTTCACCGCCTGTTTAGTTTGGGTTCAGATCTTACTTCCGCGCTAAGAGCTACAGCCTCCACTGCAAGTCACGTAGTTACATAGGTAACCCGAATGTGCTATGCAAATGTCACTTGAAAACGCAGCCTTATTTTCCCTTAGACCTTAGACTAGGTATCTCGCTAAATAAAAAAAATTGGTACCGCAAATCCATAATCAAGTTTTGTACTTAGTAATTATTGGTGAAACATTCGAAAATATATTTAGTGTAAGTTTAAATAGTACACATTTCGGACAAAGTACAAATTAGACGCACAGTAGAACCCCAAGGTTGAATTTGGCAGCCACATCTGATCTGGAGCCGCAAAATACTTTAAAAAACTCTGTGCAGAAATGTGTGGTTCATTTGATAGATTTACCTTTCTTAACAAATCCATTGCAATCTTTAAAGCTCACTGGGGATGTTATGTTGTAGCAGTGTCTACGCTTTCGTCACATCACTACTTTAACTGGCAACTATTTACACAACCACGTGACCTCGCCGGTTGACGCGGGTCTTGAGAGAACGTTCATCGGAGGGAGTTTGAGTTACTTTCTGGAAGCGAGCAGGAGCGGACTTATCAACACCTGACGAGCGGCTTGGGTAGCCGGTCACGGAGCTCACACGGAGAACAATGGAATCACACGGCGATCTTTCGTAATGTAGTTTAACCTTAATCTAATAATTATTTCCATAGTTTATCTATCAATCTTAGCTTCAGTAGTTTTCCTAATCTACTAAAATATTAGGATGGCGCCCGCAAATTCATTTAACTGCTTTTTATACATTTTATAGAAATATGTGATATTAACTTATATTACTCATACCTTCTCTCTTCGAGATAAGGCACGACCTGTAGATTTAATCTCTAATAAATTAACTAATTTATAAAATACTAGATAACACCCACGTTGTGATTGTAATAAATAAATCTTGTTTTATAATTGAGAGTTTTGTTATGTCTCATGCTCTGGCTAATATTCACCTTTATTATTACACATGTAACTAGTAATCAGCATACACCCTTTTTTATATACGCTACAATGTGTAGGGTCTTTCTAGGGAAAGGAAGAAGAGGAATTTCTCAGAATAAAAAAGGTATGGGGGGTGGGTAGGAATCTGGGGATCAATGTGTCGAGGTGTGAAGGATGTATGAATCTATCCCACTTAAAACGGTGCAAGGAAATTGTAGTATACGGGGTACCTATCACGGGGGGGGGGGGATCAGTAGCCGGAAATAGCCGGAGGTAACCGAAGGTTTCCGATCTCATTCGGACTGAGAGAGTGGTGGGGATCAGACCGAGATGTGGGCGCTCGCAGCGCCGGTTTGCCATTCCGTCAGCGAGCCTCTCTTAGCGAACACAGTAAACTTGTACAATTGTATTTAATAAACATTCCGACGTATAAACGAAACCTTTTTAATTACCACAAAAAGTATCTTTGAAGTAGTTTCAAATACACTACAGAAATGGATTGAGTCCGACTGGAGAGGCCTCAGCAAGTTGGCAAACGCATTCGCAGCTAAGACCTAGACAAACCTTACCCTGTGCACCCACTTCGGATGACCTATTATATATAGCAGGGGTGTTGGTTATCCAATAAATGGTTCCCAAAGCAATGGTACGCACCAGCTATCGAGAGAATCATTATTTGTATTACAGAATACTACTTGATAAGAAGTAATTCGCAGGGTTTAATAGATTATATTTATTAAGAGGGAATAACCAGAAAAAACCGGAAATATGTCATTATTAAATCAATTTTTAAACGTATTGACTCTTTTCCACAAAAAAATTATAAATTGATTTCGAAATATTGTTCTTTTATCTAGTAAAGGCATGTTTTAAATTTTGAGAAAAAATGTTTATTTTTAGTATAAGGTTATACCATAGGTCGTTGGCAGATTTGTTAAATTTTCAAACGAAAAACCTTATTTTACAAGACATATTTCATACCATGTGGTAATCATACATTATTGTAAATCAATACGTTATCTAGTAAACGCATGTTTCAAAATTTTAATTTTAGTTTAAGTATAATCAAAAAAAAAAATCCCAACATTTACTTGTGACGAAAATTTTAATGTATTTACTGTCTTACAAATTATTACGTTTCAGGTTTTTTTGCCCATTTTTTTTGCTTAGACATTATTGAAGAATTATGAATACTTATAATCAAAAATATCATCACGTCTTTCAGCATTTTTGGATGTAGGTATAAATTAAAATAAATTTTGAATGAAATAAAATCGATATTGAGTTATAATTTTAAAAAGCTGGTACGCAGAATAATTAACCTTTTTCATTGGAACCGCCCTTTCTCATTTGGATTCTCGGTCGCTGGCTGGTTAAACGCTCTTAACATAACGAATACATATGACCGATCTTAGAGTCTAGCTGAGAGTTTACCTAAGAGAGGGTGAGACTTCTTATGACGATTGTTTAAATACCTATACGAGTATCAATGCCATTCACCTGTCTCTCTCATGTACTCAGAAGTCATGTTACGAACTATTCAGTCCAAGAGAGAGTATATCACCTACGCCCCGAAAATCCTTAGACAAATATTAGCCTGCGGCGCATTTATATTGTGGGCTTATCAAGCTCAGTTCTCTCTTAAAGTTCTATATTACTGTTTTTCCTTAAAATACTTTCCTTTTGAAGATTTAACTTTTGTGTATTTTTCATTTAAATGTTTTTCTTTTAAATATTTTTATTTTAAATATTTTTCTTTTGGATATTATGTTTCTCTTAAAGTTTTTTATTTAAAAGATTACTCTTTTAAACGTTTTTTCTTTAAATATTTTCCCTACGAATGCTTAACTTCTATATATTTTTCATGTTTTGCTTTTAAATATTTTTCTTTTGAATTCTCTTTCAAATATTTTTCTTTTGAATATTTCGCTTCAATTTCTTTTTCTCAAACTTTTCCTCTGCACCTACTACGTATCTCTCCCTCCACCTTTCCGCACCTTCTATTCCCCCCTCTCCTTACAAATGTACGCACCTTAGTAACCACTTTTAAAAAAGAAAGTATGAGTATTATAAACTATTTTAAAATCAGTTCTGACCTCCCAAAAACAATTATATATACAATTAGCTATCTACGAGTATCTTACACTTAAATACAGATTTACACCACCCATAAAATGACATTGAATATCTACTATCAAAACGTAAGAGGACTACGCACAAAAACTGACACACTGTTGAATGCTATCAGATCCAACGAATACGATATTATCGCCTTAACTAAATTCTAGCCAACTGATGGTATCTGTAATGAAGAACTGTTCGACGATCGCTATGACGTGTTCCGCCGTGATCGAAATTACTGTTCAACTGATCAGCGCTTGGGCGGAGGTGTCTTGCTCGCAGTACGACGCGAGCTGGTAGCCCGCGGCCGCCCAGAGTGATATAAATTCAGCTTTATCAAATTTTTACTCACAAATAAACCAACTTGTAGACGCTCACATTTCGCTAAAACCAAGTAAAAACTCAAAATACCCACCATGGTATAACTCAGCTCTTATAAAGTTACCGAAGGAAAAATACAAGTATTTCAAAAAGTTTAAAATTTACAAAAATCAATCTGACTACTCCATTTTCTCTCTCTTACGATTACGCCATAAAAACTTCAACGAGAGTGTCACAACCAATACCTAATTAACGTTGAACACGAAATATCCTCCGATCCAAAAAACTGTGGAACTACGTTAAATCAAACTCTAAATCACAAGATGTGCTAAACGCTGTATTCCTTAGGGATGAAAAAGCTGAGAACGGATCTGAGATTGCTAACTTATTCTCCAAATATTTCAGTTCTGTTTACACCAACGATGTTCAAACTTCTCAAAATATGCCAGCCAACTACAACATTCACAACTCTTCCACTATTCACAGTATTGAAGTTCACGAACGTCTGGTGCAGACATATCTGGAAAACTTAAATGTAAAAAAAGCGCAGGTCCAGATCTAATCCCTCCCTTTTTCATCCTGAAGTGCGCAAGCAGTTTGTCAAAGCCGTTATCCATTAATCGAAATCGATTGAAAACTATCGTCCGGTGTTTGAAAAAATAATATACGATCAGATTTTTCCCGCTTTGAAATCCTCACTCAATGTTAACCAACATGGGTTTATGAGTGGAAAATCAACAACAACTAATCAAATAGCATTCACGGAATTCTTGCAAGATAATATGGATCAACGTGTACAAGTAGATGCAATATATATGGATTATATAGCAAGACGTAATATATAGCAAAGATTTTGACCTAGTGAATCATGACATATTATAACGCAAGCTTATGCAAATCGGCGTCCACGGTGACCTTCTTAGATGGCTCTCACCCTATGTATCAAACCGTAGTCAAGTTGTAGTTATAGGTGGCTTTAAATCGGACTGGGTAACCGTCCCATCAGGTGTGCCTCAAGGATCTCTAACAAACTCACTTCAAACACTCCAAAAAATTACTTTACGCAGATGATATGAAGATTTTTTATCCTATCAGATGTTCTGCTGACTGTTAAAAATGCAATAGGACCTAAACCGTCTTAATGTTTACTGTACACAGCATACCCTTAAAATCAATTTTAAGAAGTGTTTCGTCGTGAACTTCACACGAAATAAAAATATCGTTATCAATGAATATAATCTGAACGGCTCAACATTAATCAACAAAACAGAATTCAAAGATGTGGGAGTGACATTGGACTCTAAGCTTATTGTAATGTCTGTGTGAATTGTATGAGTGCAAGCGAGATAGCATACTTGCGAGAATCAATATAAGGCGATGCTTGCTAGATTCGTCCTCTTTTGCTTAAGGCAGCTCCCTAATAAATACCACTACAGAATACTGTTACGCTCTTCATTTAGTGTACTACCCACAATAATACTTCGTCTTACACATCTGTAAGTCCCCATCTGAATTGGCTCTGACTATACAACTAGCTCAGACGGACATCACACTTATTTTTGATATTCATATAGACTCAGTCACATCAAAAGCCTCGAAAATGTTAGGATTCATTCTTAGTACATGTAAAAAATTCAATAACTTTAGAGCAATGAAAATTCTATATTTTGCTTATGTCCGCAGCTTACTAGAATACGCATCACAAGTTTGGAACCCGCAATACAAATCATATGTGGAAAATCTAGAACGTGTTCAAAATCGTTTTCTATGATACTTAGATTTCCGCAGCTACCGCCCACACCTAAGTCACCAATATTCAGCCGCGTACTTCAATATACTATCATTAGAAGTTCGAGAAGCTCGGCCGATGTAATTTTTCTTCAAAAAATAGCCAGATCCATCGTAGATTATCCAGAATTCTTAGAACGAATACAAATGCGAGTTCCTAACAGACGAACAAGATCAGACATGATTCTTAGCCTCCCTCAGTGGAACACTAATTCTAAGCAGAACTCTTTCATCTATCGTGCATCCAACACTTTCAACACACACTATACACAATTGGACATTTTTAACTCTGCACCACACTCCTTAAAATCACACAGACGCTCTCTCGATACTCCACAATACAATACTTATAGATACCCTCTAATACAATCACCACTCTATAAACTTCCTTTTTTTTCTCTTTTAATTTTTTGACACGCATGTTTTTATTACTATACCTCAACTTAACCGATCCCCCCCATCCTACCCCCTTCCTATTCCCACCTAAATAACTCGTCTCTTGAAGTGTAATTTTTTATTAGTAAACTAGCTGACCCAGCGAACTTCGTACCGCCATATTTTTGAAATTCCTGAAAGACTTGATTTATTATTAAGCCGGCCTCGGTTTCACATGGGTAGTGTACAGTCGCGGACTAAGGAAATTTAACACTTCCCGTAAATTCAAATCAGTTGGATTATCAATATTGTCGAATGTTACACGTTACGTACTTCGTGATAAAAATGAGACACAATCTTCCGTTTACAATATGACCATATAATGAAATAAAATTACAATTAAATAATTCGATCACAACTATTGTAATGCCTTGTAAAGTACAACATTTTTCGTTTTTCCTTTTTGAGAGAAAACAAATAGCGCCACTGGTTTGCCGACTCTCGAGTACAACCCACTTCTAACGATTGGCCTTAGGATTTATTACTAATAATTGTCATTGCGAATGCAAGGCGCACTGGAAACTGGACACGTTTAAATTCAAAAGGAAAGTCAGTTGGCATTAGTGGTATTCTTGGAATAAGCACATTTTCGCCTTTGAATTTTCCTATGATTACAGTAGCTTCAATCAAATTGTTCATAATTTTTTGACAGAGAGTCTTGTTCCGTTGTACAATTTGGGCTGATTCAGATGCATAGCATAATTATCACAGAGCCAACCTTGAGTTGTAAATTGTGTAGCGGTAATCCTGGCAAATCCAATGAATTTAGGAATTCAGTAGGATAATTGACTTCTTCATTTGGATCGATAATGGAATCGATCGACTTAATGCAATTGTCTTGACCCTGAATTTTTATATTTAAATCTTCTAGGTCCTTATTTTTCGCTGCTAAAATGGTTCGTTCGCTCATCCAAGCCTGGTTTTTATAATTCACAACAATATTTGGGAAAATTTTCGATATTAATTCTTCCTTTGACTTTGTGAATTGACAAAAAATCGATGGAAACGAAATGAGGCCAGAAGAAGTGTCAACAGGAATTTTCCCATTGCCAATGTCTACTAATGCATTTGCAAACGCTTCCGCCGATATGTCATTTTGTAACGCCACTCGCATATTCACTGTTAACTTAAGATTTTTTACGTATCTCCATAAATTTGATGCCTTCAAGCAAGCATTTATTTCATCAGCAGTTGTTGATCTGGGTATAACTGGAAATCTCTGGCCAGTAGATCCATCGCGCCTCCGAAGAGGTTCTTTGCAACGCAAACTCTTAATGTTCCATCGGGTGCCTGCAATGCTTATTTGTGCGCCATCGTACACTCATTCCCAATTATTAATTTACAATTTTGTAGCACACAGGCTTCTCGATATGTTGCGCACAATTCATCATTGATCGTTCGTAGAAATTCGTTGGTCGAAAGTTGGTCCACGAACATTAACTAATAACAAACGCAAGTAAAAACATTCGTCACTTTTAAAAATTAAATGAAGACAATATTAGCGAAACTCCATCGAAAATCTGAAGACAGAAAAATCAGAAAAGATATTGACACCTCTGAGAATCGAACCCAGGACCTTCTGCTTTCATGGCAACAACTCTACCAACTGAGCTAAATTGCCTATATTCAATTCGGTCACTACTAACTGTATCATACTAAGAATAATAACTAATATTAATTCCTTTAAATACTTATTTGTACAGCGCCCTTGAGGTGATTTTTCACAAAAACGGCGCTATATAAATTAGCCAAATATTATTATTATTAACTACCAACATTATCTTCATTTTGTTAACGGACATATTATCAACCGAATTGGATATAAACACGATAACAGTTGTGCTGTCTGTTATTCCATAAACAGCTGTGGCCCTTACTTAAACATCTTTTTTAAAGTTTTGCATTGATTCATACCAATGATTCACAATTTGGGATGCGGGTATAGGTACCGCCGCCCTGGGAACCATTTTTTGGATAACCAACAACACCTCTGCCATAGGTCACCCCAAGTGGTTCGCTACGTTTGGTGATTTAATAGAGGTGCCCGGGTTCATGGGGTGAGGTTTGTCCAGGTCTTGGTGTCGGATGTGTCTGCCCACCTGCTGCGTGGCGGGCCGGATCGAGAGAGACTGGTTGACGGAGGCCTTTTGATCTTTCCAGCCGGACTCTCTCAACCCATTGCCTTGCACCGCAGTTGGAGGGATGGATTCATACGTCTGTAACTCCTGGGCACATTGACCATTGACCCCCAGATTCCTACCCATCCCTCATACCTTTTTCCTTTCCACAACTTCCTATCCTTTTTTTCCATTAAAAGAACCTCCACACAGCATCCCCAAAGATAACATAGGCCCCGAGGGCAATTATTTTCCTCAGTGTCTCCTGTCTGGAGCTAATGCAAAAAATAAAATAAAAAAATACCAGTCGTTGGATTATTAGTCTTGATCAAAAAATGATATTCATCCTCTCCTCGACAAAATATTAAGGGGTATTGTAATGCCTACCTTTTGTCAATATATTGAAGATCTCTCACACTCTTCTATCTCATTCACTCACTCACTTTTCATATTTTATGAGATTAAAAAGTAAACTTATATGAGATTAAAAAAAAATCAGTTTGATTTTTAATTTTTTTCTTTAATACAACCTTTTGTCAATATATTGAAGACCTCTCACAGTCTTCTGTCTCATTCACGCACTCAATTTTCATATCATGACATTTAAAAAAAAAATCGTTTGATTTTTAAAAATTTTCTTTCATACAAACCTTGTCCTGACAATAACAAACACAACAAAAAAAGAATTATCCAATTTGGTGCAGTCGTTCGGAAGTTATGCGCGTACATACATTTCGGCGATTCATTCTTATTTATATAGATAGATAGATAGATAGATAGATAGATAGATAGATATCTCTGTAATCATTACACTACTTGTATTCAATACCCATGTGAAAACCTGTAAATGGTTCAATTATTGTACTCAATTTTATTTACTCTGTTATTAATGTAAACTGTTGGGCTCCCAAATATAAAAATAAAATAAAATAAAATAATAAAAGTATCGTGCCTACTTGTATTAACCCCAACCCTTGCAACCGATCATCGACACGTCCGAAGTGCGGCCTATCGTGCAGCGCGGATAAACCGCACCCACCCCGGCTATATATATTTATATCGTGAAAGCCAAGGTAAGTGCTTACACAGGTATATTAGGGGTTGAACTTTAAACTTGTCGGGATTTTCCTCACGGCTTAGTCCATTATTACCGGCTGAATTGGCAATTCGCCTGCGGCGCGGCATGTAGGATGTATTTTATTTTTGTGTGATAACATCTAGATCGTATAAACACTTCGCAGAAATTGATATTACTGAAACTTTTATGTGCTTTACACACGAAGATCAAAGAATCTTTTTTGTTTGATAATGAGGGTCGACAATTCTCAGGAAAGGGTGTTTCACATAAATTCAATTCGCAGTCATTCCGCTCTATCATCTCAATACAGGTTCACCTAGTGAGGCAGGCTATGCACAACTAAAAATATTGTATAACTATGCTACTTCTGTGTAACCGTTCTTACATTACTTTCAATTTGTTAATTTTTTTGTACTGATTGATGTAATCTATTTGTAAACTACATTGAACATGTACTTTTTAAAGTTATAATTTTGCCAATTTCATTGAATTCCTTGAATTTCGTTTTGGGAGATTTAAGCCCCGGCATTGTGAATTTCTACCGTTTTATAACATATTTCTTTTGAACACTTTATTTTTTTAAGTTTCTAAAAAATGAATGTTATTTTTGAAAATAATATTTACACGCAAATTCCCTCGATAGAAAAAAATCGCAAAATATGTTCCGGAAATTATTATAAACACTTTTTTCCTGTGATTTTACAAGTTATATGCATGAAAAAATTCACGGTGTTTCGTTAAATGCTCTTTAAAGCATTTCCTATGAAATTTTTGCTCTATTTTGAACGAGTCGTGTTTTATTAAACATTTTCACAATTTTCGCTTGAATATTATCGTTTTTAATGTTAGCGTGCTCACTCTAACATTCGTATTTATATCTTCCCTTCTTCTTCTTTTTGAGCCCTTACTGCCGGGGCTTAAACTCTGATTCTGGAACCTTTTCAGCTTTTGAATATATTTTAACTGTTAGGCTGTTATGCCCGTCAGCTAATAACAATGTGATTTTTCTGAAACGAAAAGGGAAAGGGGGAGTAAACGTAGGGAACAGAGATAACACAAGTCTACAAAAAAATAAAAGTTGAGAGCTGTCCGAATAATAAAACTATATTTGGTTCAAAGAAACCATGTTCAAAAACATGAAGGCTCTTATTTAAAAAAAAGATGCTTCCTTAAAAATATACTGGTGGAAATTATGTGGACAGATACGAAACCTACAAATGACCGTCAAAATAAATATTATCTATCATATTTGAACGTTGTTGAATGTCGTGAAATTATACAGGGTGTTAAGGGACGTACTTGACTTACTTTAACCAGTGATTCCTGACATTATTTGGAGTAAAAAATGTAAAGGAAATTTTGGTCTCTGGTGACTTTTTTTGACGACTTTTTTTTTTTTGTTTCAAAAAAATTTTCTTCAAAATCAAACAAAAAAAAATTCTTCCGCATGTCGTCACTGGTCACTCAGCCGGGTGTAGGACGAACCTCTTAGCCCGCCTCCAACTGTTCAACAACTACCATTTTTTTATGTTTTTGTAGAAAAAATAAAAATAAAAAACACAAAAATGTCACCGGAGACCAAAATTTCATTTACATTTTTTACTCCAAATAATGTCGGGAATCACTGGTTAAAGTAAGTCAAGTACGTCCCTTAACACCCTGTATATGTGAATGTCATATTTTCGTTTTTGTGAAAAAGCATATTAAGGGCGCTGTGCAATTTGTTATACTCTTTCTAATTTTATTATTTATTTAGGTCACTTCTGATAAATACACTTTTGTTAGAAAGTTTATGCTTGGAGAAAGTTTAATGTTTCGAAAATAATAATTATGTTCAAAGTTTATGCTTTGCACAGATGACACAGTATTTAAAAAATAAATTGACATTGTACGATTTTACTTTTGCAACCCTTCATTTATGTTGATATTACATTTATGTTGATATTACATTTATGTTGTTATTACATTTATGTTGATATTACATTTATGTTGATATTACATTTATGTTGATATTACATTTATGTTGATATTACATTTATGTTGATATTACATTTATGAGAAGATTAGTTTGCAAAAGAACAGTTGATATTAATTTTGAAAAATTGCAGAATTTAGGAAACTTTACAACTGGAGAATATTTATGAATTAACTTTGAAAAGCTTACGAGTTCTTATTTGCTTACATATTTACACAATTACTTTCAATGTCGCAGGCTGTGAAGGTGAAGGTGAAGGTGAAAGCTTTCTGACTTTATGAAAACGACTGTCTAAAAAGTTGAGTTTTAAGTTTGTCTCTAAATTCTGCCGAGTCGGTGATCATTTTGAAATCATGTGGCAGTCCATTCCAGGCTTTTGGTACTGACCAAGCACAACTATATTTTAATATATGATCTGTACAAATATTATAAATCATAGACATAAATTATTTGTAGTAATTAAAATAAATAAAAAAACATAAATATCAAAAAGTAACGTACATATATATAACAGTAATTTTTCGGCATTAGTTCAAGATTTCTTTTTTGAGTTTAGTGTTGTATATTTTAGTAACATTGTACTCTTAACTTCCTTTGCCTTACTTTTTTTAGATATCTGGGCAAAACAAATCTAATGAAAAGCCAACCTTCTTCTTCATCATCTCGTTTTCCACCCCTCTCCGGTCAGCCTAAAAACATACCCCATTTGCAATGTCGCAGTTCCACTGGCTGGAGACCATTGGGCGCAGTTGTGACTCTTTTGCAGGGTGATCTGAATAGTCAAGTACTTAGTCATGTAAACTTTCCCTCTGTCGTCTTTTTCAACACGGAATTTCTTATTTTATTATGCCACATAACATTAACCTTAAGACGACAATATACCATAAAATATATTCAGAATCTTAAAGACGTAAGTAAAGAAGCCGTGTTTTAAAATTGCGACTCGATACCCCTGTATTGGACGGACCTACTGTCGAATTTTCCCCATCACAGAAATGAAGAAGAAGAAAAATAACGTGGGAATCTTAATGACGTAAGTGAAGAAAGCGTGTAAACAAATATGCGCCGGCGGCACGGCGTATTGGACGGACGTACAGTCGAATTCATCCTAGCAGGCCTAGAGATTCGACCTTTCCGCCGAGTTCATTTTAATTAATTTCGAAGAACATGTTACTAATATTTAAGATGTTTCTAATTGAATATCTCCCAAAGTTATTAAAATAAAATCTGGTGCTCACGGCTAACTTTATATTTGAAAAACAGGTTATAAAGTATAAAAATATGTACTTTGTACTTTCTTTTGTATCTATCTATAATAAATAAATAAGTATAAAATATATTAATGGTATGGTATTGTTTTTATTAATCGTTATCTTTATTTATTATTACTAAGTATAAAATGAAGTCGCTCACGCTGTATGTGCGCTTAGATCTTTTAAACTACGCAACGGATTTTCATGCGATTTCCACCAATAGATAGAGTGATTCATGAGGAAGGTTTTAAGGTATATAATTTGTCAAGGTTTTGTGTAAATTGGTTGAAATATATAATATATCTGGCCAATCGGCAGCGGGCAGCGTGGATTTGATTTAACAGATGGCGTTGGATATAAAGGTTTCGTTAGCCACAGCAACGTGTGTCCGGGTCTGCTAGTCTTAAATATAAAGAACTTACATCCCCAGGTGTCGGTTTAAAAAAAAGTTATTATAGTTACGAATTCGCCGGAATTGATAAACATGAGATTTGAACAAACAAGCATTATTAGGGTTGTGTACCGCCATAATACAAAGCTCTTTAGTGCCACGGGCTTCGAGCTTACCACTCGTACGTTATACACGTATAAAAAAAAATAGAATAATGAATCAATTTCCCCGGAAAACTTACACGAAAGGAGGAGTTCATGCCGCTTTATTCCCGGATATTTTCGTCATGTTTTCGGGGAGAAACGCTTTTTTCTTGATGAAGAAATCTTCTATTTGGTCGGAATAAAGATAAAAATCTCCAAAGTAACAAGTCTAGTAGCCTTTAAGAACTCGACCTAAGTTAGAATGACATTCGAAAAAGTGCCCAAATCTCCTCGGGCGAGTCAATTTATTTCGAACTCTCCGAGTTTTCCGTAACTCGAAAAAGTCGGCGCTTAATTTTTTTTTCTTCGCCAATTATGCCACCACTCGTTTTTAAAGTCGCGCTTCTCTTTTCATTGATGCGGAGGTAAAAAGATGATGGAGATCGGAAATGTTTAAACAACAATAACAATTTGGGCGGCAGGTATGGGTACCACCGCCGTGGGAACCAACACCTCTGCCATCGGTCACCCCAAATTGTTCGCTGCGTTTGGTGACTTAGCAGGAGTGCCCGGGTTCATGGGGTGAGATTTGTCCGGGTCTTGGCATGTATGGCAGGGCGGATCGGGAAAGAATGGTTGAGGGAGTCCCTTTGATTTCTTTGGCCGTACTCTCTCGGAAAATCGCCTTGCACCGCAGTGGAAGAGATGAATTCGTACGTCCGTCACTCCTGGACACACTGACCCCCAGATTCTTACCCACTTCCTAATACCCTTTTCTTTCCAAGAAATTCCTCTCCTTTCCTTTCC
The DNA here is from genome assembly GCA_929108145.2 of Limnephilus rhombicus. Taxonomy (NCBI): domain Eukaryota; kingdom Metazoa; phylum Arthropoda; class Insecta; order Trichoptera; family Limnephilidae; genus Limnephilus; species Limnephilus rhombicus. Next base: position 47,623,958 of record OV815288.1, on the reverse strand, counting down.
TAAAAAGACGCTCCACAAAGCGTTCCCGAAGATGACATAGGCCCTGAGGGGAAATATTTTCCTCAGGGCCTCCTGTGTGGAGCTAACGGGAAAGAGGCAATATCCGAATGAGACGGATTGTTTCACAGAAATAAAATTCAAGTTCTGTTATTTAGTGGAGTTCAGTGCCGATAATTCGGCGGTTATCGAATTATGATTTTTACACTTTCATACTCTTATGTCAACAAAAAACAGCAATATAGTATATAAATATATCGCATAATATTAGCTCCACACATAAATGCGTATGTCATATATTTGGAGATGCTGTGTGAATAGTTTTTTTTAGGGAAAGGAAGTTCTGGGAAGGAAAAGGGTATGAGGGGTGGTGAGAATCTGGGAGTTAAGGTGTCCAGTAGTGATGGACGAGAGAATTCATCCTTCCCACTACGGTGCAGATTAAAGAGTTCGACTGGATAGTTAAAAAAGCTCCATCAACCAGTCTCTCCCGATCCTGCCAGTGACACAGTAAATGGTCAGACGCATTTGCCGCCAAGACGTAGACAAACATCACCCAATGAACCAGGGCACCGCTGCTACGTCACGCTAACATAGCAAAATACTTAGGGTTACCTATGGCAGGGTTGTCGGTTATCCAATAAATGGTTCCCGGAGCGGCGGTACCCATCCCTGCCACTCTGCCATTAGGACCTACTTTAATTAATTTTCTTTCTCATTAGGAGTAACCTGTTATGAGGTAGGTGATTGGAATAAATAATAAAAACGTATAATTGCAATTTTATTTACAGATTAGATGTTGTGTGAAGGAGAAGAATTAATAAAGTAGTTGGTGTTTAAAGAAAAAGAAAAACAGTCCATTTTTAAACGTACTCTTAAAAAACGTTATTATTTCAACAAGGGCCGGTTGTTTCACATGGATACTAACAGAACTTGAATAGGAATTTCACAGAACTTCAAAAATAACTATGAATTGTTCAAATTCTGTGAAACAATCCGTTCTTGGTCTTTCTTCAAGGCGATAACTTTGAAAAATCATTAAAAATTATGAAAAATAATCATTAACCTAACTTAACGTAACACATTTATACAAATTTTTTATCACTATTAATGACTTTTCAGAATTTGCATGATTATGAGTTGTCCGCTCACCGATAGCAGATCTTTGAGTTCAGCGAACAGTAATAAATTACGTTGTTGAAATTTCAAATTAAAATAAGAACAACTTTTTAGATGGGCTTTGACAGAAGAAGACAGAAGGTTAAAGTCATACATAAAAAAAAAATTAAAAAATCTTGTACGAGTATAACAATGAAATCTGGTAAACTGGCTTATTGTAATGAAATGTAAAATCAGTGACATATATGAGATAACCATAGTATTCCCGGAAAGGCTAAGCCTTCTAAGGTCGGGTGGTTAAGATCCACCAATACGAATTCATAGGTCGTGGGTTCAAATTCGAAGAAAATAAAACGTAAATAATTAATGTCATAGTTCATTTATGTAAAAATATATAATGTATTTTCAGCAGCGTTCCAAAATTGAAAAATGTTCTCAGTATCGCCCTACTGAAAGACCACCATTGACTTCACTCATAATATACCCTTATTGGGGATGCCATAGTCCCACTGGCTCCGGACATGTGGGAACAATAACAGTTGGGTGATAGGCATACACATAACAAAAGACAAACATTGCTTTATTTTATAGACGACTAGCGAGTTCCCGACATGCGTTGCAATGCCATGTAATTAAGAAATTGTTTCTCCCTGCGTGTCCTTTCCCATTTGTTCCGTTCCCTTTCTGCCTCCTCTTCCCCTCCCATGTCCCTTTCTCCTCATGTGTTTCCCCTCCACCTTCCCTGACTTCCCTCTCCCGCTCCCCATTTTCAGTCCCGGTACATTTAGATTTTCATTTGTCATATATTACAAACATTCATTTTTGTATATTATAAGAACGATCAATCAAATTTGTCACCTATTTAAAATACTTTATTAGATTCAAACACCATACGTGGGTACTCATTAATTTAAAGATTTTTTTGCAAAATGTCATTCTCAAATTGTGATATGTTATTAGTTTCGTGAGAGTTTTTGTAATGATTAAAAAACTTTTCAGGTGTATTGCCATGTGGTTGTTATAATCCAGAAACCTTCACGAGGGTAGAAAGAAGATATTTTGAAAGTTTCTAACGTTTCCTATACTTAATACAGCAATACAGGGTGTCCGGGGGTAAAGTGCATTAACTTTGGGAGGTGATTCTACATGATGGTAGAAGTAAAAAAGATTAACAACTTTTTCCGAAATTTTTTCCCATACAAAAAGACGTACCTACTAAAAATCCTTAGTGTGCGGTACGATCTTACTTGCTGAGAGCCTGGCGGGCGCCCGGGCCCGTATCGTCACATCGGAAAATAATAAATCTGGCCGCACACGCCCGACTAATTTTAACTTTTTACCTCAAAACTACCCCCAAAAGATGGAATTTCGAAAAAAGTTATTTATCTTTTTTTACTTGTACTATCGTGTAGAATCACCTCCCGAAGTTAATGCACTTTACCCCCGGACAAACAAAAAATTATTTTCATATATACCTAGATGCATCATTGGAGTAAACATACGTTAGTAGTTGTGTGATGAGTCATCGGAGTTTTTTTTTTATTTTTTATTTATTGGTTAATAATGTCATTTAGTAATTATTGATAGGTGGTTGCGGGAATTCGTGTGGTTTAACAAATACATCAATCAATGTTGAATTATTAAACGCAATTCGTTGTCGAAGTAAATAATAATTTCTGATTACAAATTACTAAATAAAATGAACATTGTAATACTTTTTATTCAACTTCATTGAAACTAAAAAAACAATTACTGCAATATATTAAAAAGAATCGGAAGTCAGTAGGACTGCGGCAGTCCCAATTGGGGTATATTGTATGGTGAGGGTAGTAATGTCTATCCGAAGAAGAAGGTTGGGAAATGTTTGACTATTCAGATCTGATCATCTAACACAATTACCTAAAACCCTTTCAAACAACCAATTTTTTTTACGCAAGCTCCACACAGGAGGCCCAGAGGAATATCATTTTCCTTGGTCTACGTCAACTTAGGAGATGCTGAGTGGAGGGTATTTTTTATTAAAATAAAAGAGAAGAAGTTCTGGGAAGAAAAAATACATATAGGGTCCAGGAGTGACAGACAGACAGCATGAATCTATCCCTCCAATTGCGGAGCAAAGCGATGAGTTGAGAGTCCGGCTGGAAAAGTCAAAAGGCTTCGGTCATCGCAGAAGAGGGAATTCATTTTACTGAATGCAGTTCTTGCTGCTTCAATTCTGCACCTAACCTCTACATCTGGGTCAAGAGTCTCCGTGAGAATACTGCCGAGGTATTTAAATCTTTCCACTTTTTCGACATTGCAGCCATTTAATTGTATCCCTGATCAAGAGTGATCTATTCGTTCAGCCCAGTTGCTCACCAGCATTATTATTTTGTCTTACACGACTTCATATTGCTTAGATCTACCCCTAAGAAGTAACTCAGGAGAGCTGAGGGTAGTATGACTAAAAGCAGCGGCAATGCAATCAATTTGAGGAATGCGCTAGCTCACCACGCCTAGGGGAGAATTTTATACTCAAGGTAGGGTAAAAAATGCGCGAGACTTATTCTTATTATCTTCTTCACCTTTATCTTGCCTTTGTGATGAATTGCATTGATCAACAGTGAAAATTAGGAAATATCGTAGCTTCCCACTTTAATTTAAAAAGAAAATATCAATTACTTATAAAACGGACACGTCTACGACATCTATCGGATTAGAGTAAAGTGAATTCATATTTACGGTAGGGATCTATAATTAGACAAGGTGAGACGAGTATTGATGAAAGGATCACAGATGGTATCAACAAATAATCAGAAACAGGGTTCCCCAATATACTTTAGACCGAGATATATTGACAGCCAATTGAATTGCAGCAAAAGCGATTAAAAACCAATTCAGCCAATCAACGGGAAGAGGGCCGAACCCATTTTTAGAACAAAGGAACGACCTTTGGACTTAGCAATTAGTAATGTGATTAATGAGTTTGACGTTCCCACCAAACCGAGAGGTGAATAAACTCCATGGGAAGAAATAATCTGTTCAGGGACAAAAGAACGATGACCCCAAGAAATGTTATCATTAACCGGTACGTTCCAGGGATCAGAAACCCTAGTTCTCGAACGCATTAAAACATATCAGGTGCGGAAAAAAAGGATACACGTAAACACGATGCAAAAGTTTAAGTGAAAAAATGCAAAGCAAGTGACGAAAACGTATTGTAAGGCGTTAGGGAGATTTCCATCTATAATACGATTGTTTGTGACGACCGGAGATGATCGATTCGAGGGAAAACGTGCTAAAGGAAATGGAAATGTTGAGAAAACAATGGAAAATTATTGTTATCAATTCTAGACGGAGCTAGGATATTACGATGAAAGATTTAGGGAGGAAACGTCAAAAAAAATGAGAGTTTTAAAGAATAGGCGAGGGTACATTTCAGATGTCTAGAGCAGTAACAAGTGTTAGAGAAGAAAATAGAGTGCAGTACGGAGGGGAGTGGAAAATGCTGAAAACATTGCGATAGAAAAACTCAGGAAAAGGAGTCATTTTACGTAATTAAAATGGAGTTTATAGAGTAACATAGTACGCGATTACAGATAAAGATGAGGCATTACAATGGTTGTCGATCCCAGATGTATTTTGTTGTGATAAACAAGGAATATTCGAACATGGAAATTGTTTAGATAAGGACGATTAGCCGTTAAAAAGGTAATAAAAATTATCATGGGTCTTATGAAATATTTATATTAAAGAATTCTCATAAAATTTAACGACACTGAAATAAAAAAGGATTTATTGCCAGGTGGGTACAGGAACTAATGTATACAACTGTCAAGACATATGGTTTATGGGATTTTGCGTAAGAACGGGACAAAATTTGGAAGGCGTTCTCTATGAAGCAATAAAAATGACAGGAATTTAAGGGCCGAAGTGGGGGTATCCCCTATAAAGATGTTAAAAAATGATATATTTATTAATAACAAATAGAAAATGAAATTTTCCAAGAGGCAGCAAACATCAAAAAACGATATGGTTATATCAGGGAAGTACGGGGAAGTGAGGGGAAAGGAGATACGACAGAGAAAAACAAAGGAAATCTTAGATTAACAGTGAATAAAATAAATACGGCTTGAAATATAAAAATCTATAGAGATATGAACAATAGCGTAAGAATAAATAAGGAAATTCATGGAAAGAGTGTCGTGAATAAAAGAAAATTCGAGAAAAAAATGGAAAATTCAAATATACGACGTAAATAGAGAAAATTCGGTTTTAAATGGAAAGGTTCATATAGAATACAGAAAAACTCGAGGAAAAATAATAAAATAAAAATGAACAATTTGCGAGAAAGGCTTCGACATGAAGATATCTCTGATAGGCGAATTTGGGGACAGATTTGGAACATATGGTAGATGCCGTACGCACGGACATGTTACGGAATAGATGAAAATAGAACTTTAAAATTATTAAATTCAAGCTAATTTTGTATGAACACCAGGACAAAGGAAGTTGGGCCATTAAACATGGATCTTACTAAATCCGGATCTTGTAAGTATGGAGGTACGAGACAGAATTTAATGTATCAAACGCAAAACGTACAAAGAGACCGCATTCGACAATAATGGAGAGGTTTCAAGAAATTACGAGTTGATAGTAATTAGATTGGTTTATTATAGGAGATTCAGATACGATCTTTTGGACCTGAGAGGGGTATAAAAGTCTAGACAAATGCCAGTTGAGGACGGTCTACGGTCGTGGTCGAAAAGTTTGTAACTTCGCGGAACGTGACGAAACGGTGGGTGACTTAAAGTTAAAAAATTCTAAGTGATAATTATTTTGATACTTAGAAAAATTTCACATTCTATTCAGTGATCTACAGGAAAAAATACTTTGCAGTTAGAGTCAGTGAAAAATAAAAATAAAGCCAACGCATTAATTACTTGTGAAAAATAAAAGTGCCCGTGATAAATACAATTTGTTTTAGTGGAAAATTCGGATTTTATAATCACCTAATATCGTAATTTTAAACTTAGAAATTTCGCGTTTAATATTAGTGCAATAAATAACTGAAGTGATGTGATAATTTAGCGTGAAAAAGTTATAATTAAATACGTGTGTTCAATCTAAGTGAAAGTGTTCTAACAAATAATAAATAATTAAATTAATTATCTTAAATAATAATAATAAAACAAAATAATATTTTATTAATACATAAAAGTTCGGAGGGATAAAAATTTAATTTAACAACAATTTACCATCTCTAAATTAATCGTGAAGTAACTATCATTTAAAGTGTTATCTAACCAACGAGTTTTGAGATAAAATACAGTTTAGAACGATAGAGTTCATACATCATTTTAATTAATTAGATTAAATGAAAAAAAAAAAAATTGAAGTCAAAAAGATTTAATTAAATTTAGGAAAATAAAAAATTAATTTAGGAAAATCGCAGCAAGGTTACCGTGTATTTCCCGGTCGGAAAAAACCTTGGTAGGGGTAAGTCTTTTCCGTTATAAAATTTTACAGATTCCAAGGAGAAAGCGGAATGGAGCAAACATTGGTATTTGGATTAATTATTTGACCAAGATATTACTCTCTTAATATGTGATATGTAACTATATTAAAATATATAAATATAATAAGTATATTTTATATATTTATATATGTATGTATATAAACATATATATTTGTAATTTTATTGTTCCCAAGAAAATTTTTAATCAAAAAGAAAACACTTATATAAAAAGAGGAAGAGGGTATCGATTCCTACCTCTGAATTCATCAATAACTATTGAAAGTAGTTATGTGTGATAAATTTACAAATCAATATTTTATATTTAATGTTATGTATGTATTAATATAATTTCAGAAAATCCAGAGCATTTGAAATAAGTTATGATATTAGAAATTATTTCAATCATAAAATTTATGTATGTACATATCCATATTATAAATTATTTATTGAGACAAAGTATATATAAATGAATAAATATGTATACGTAATCGGGTATCAGACTAGACAATTGCGCTAAGTACATCATTATCAAACAAAGAAAATTTTAGAGTCATCTCACACGTCTCCGGAATGTCTAAAGTAAACATACCTCATACGCTTGAATCTAGGTCACGAGGACGTCGAGAATGTTTACAAAGCTCAAATTGTTTACAAAATAAATCGGTCACTGGGGCACTAGTTCGAGTACAGTAAAAAGAAAAAAAAAATGACCTTGATTAATGGATATCGTACTTAGGTATTAACTTCTAGGAACGGGATAAAATTATTATATTGCGCAATTATTAGGAACCACGAGGCCGTCGAGAATGTTTACAAAGCTCAAATTGTTTACAAAATAATTCGGCCACTGGGTCACTAGTTCGAATACAGTAAAAAAAAAAAAAAAAAAATGACCTTGATTAATGGATATCGTACTTAGGTATTAACTTCTAGGAACGGGATAATATTATTATATTGCGCAATTATTAAAGAAAAAAAAAAAAAAGGAATTAAACACTATTTTTAATTTGAACGTGAAGAGGTATCTACGGACCTAAGCAATTGAAAATTAACAGATTTATTATAGCAGTTCAAAAGGGTGTATTGAAGATTTACATGAAACATTTGAAAATCACGGGATAGCTTAATAGGGTGTATTGAAGATTTACATGAAACAGTTGATAAATCACGGGATAGTAAAAAGAGGTGTATTGAAGATATAACATGAAACAGTTGAAAGATCACGGGATAGCTTAATAAGGGGTAATGAGGATTTACATGCTTCAATTGAGAATCACGGGATAGCAAGAATTTATCAAAAGTTGAACATTGGAGGGGAGGGAAAGAAAAAAAAAATACAGTTCAACCAACAGAAGGCAGTGTTCGCTTCTGTAACAAGGACCATTAATCAAACCATAGAGATGGCGGATCTCTCAAACAAAACCGTCAACAAAACCAAACAAAAGCTTGGAGTTATGGCGAATCTCCAGAACACATCGCCAGATAAGATCTTATTGTACTAGTATATATTTATATTTCACACTATTCTTACGTATATATTCGGTATCAATCTGAAAATTTCACAGAATTGATGGGCGAGATCCGAGCTCGGGATGCGTTGCAAGTAGTTTCGCATTGCGAGTTATAAACCTTCCCAAAACGTATGTTTACATATATATCTTTTTATGTACTGTTCATTGAATGAAACGAACTCACTTACAATTAGTGCTTTAGGCCTGTCGGGTCACTCTCGTCTCATTTCTTGAACGTGGAGGGAGGATTCACGACCCGTAACTCCACACAAACCCGTGAGTATATGATTGCATATAGGACGAAACCGGTTCGCCCTAAGTAAATAGTAAACTTTGGAGGAGTAGGAATTTGGAGGTATCTGGGCTCGGGGGAAGACCTGAAGGCAGTGCATGATGGCGAAGGAAGGTCAATTGGGACGCGATAACTTAGGTATCAATCAATTGAACCGTGCCAAAAGACTGTGCGAATTTTGGGAGGACTCCTGATCACCCTGCTTACTTGATGGAGGCTGGAGCCAAATTTTGCCAGAAAAAGGGTTATTCTGAGTTCGTCAAATATGCAATTAACTAATTACATTAACCTACTAAATCCATCCTTATATGTACCTTATAGCAGCTGAATCTAAACGGAGGGGCGCCCAGCAGATACGAGATACAATCATAATCAAATTTACTAACATTTAACCATTTGAGTTATATTTAATTATCTGTTCAATTAGTCATGTGTAGTTTCGATTAGTATTGCTTATTCATGAATTCATTAGGATGTAGAGAATCATAATAAACGTCAAAGGGAAGTTAGTTCATTTAGAGAAATACTTAAGGTTAAATTTGCAAGAGAGAGACCAATACAGTTTTGAAATTCAACACTCTGTTTAGAATCAAGAGGGTTACCACAAAAATTTAAAGTAATTAAAATCCTATATCATAAATCAAAAAATTACACAACGTTTGATGGAGTTTAATTACAACCTAAATACGAAAATATTTACGTTCAAAGTCGTAAATAACGTATTTATTAGTTAAGTACATATATCGCTAAAGGTATGTAGTACAAGGGAGCTTTAAGTAGCTTTCTGTAGTTATCAGAGGAAATAAGGGTCCAATTTTATAAAGGCTTGTGTGACGTAGGGGAGGAATTTTCCATCCCTACCACACATATGCAAAGCCTTAAGAATTTAAATATCGATCAGAGCCAAGAGAAAAGGCGAGAATATTACAACTGTCTTGCCGATGAAAGGAGTAAATAAATAAGTACGAAAGTATGAAAAAACGAAATATCACAACTGCACAGCCGTGACAGGAGATCAGAGTTTTACAAGTTGTTTTAGAAAAAAAAAAAAAAAAAAAAAACTTTTATTGGTCAATCTATTGCAAAAAAAAAAAAAAAAAAAATATAATAATAATAATAAGTAGGACGTTATGTTAAATGAAGTGATAATAAAAATAAAATAAAAATCAGAACAGTGCGCCGTTAAATAAACACGAAAAAAATATATAAATTAATAAATAAATATACGAAAATAAATATATAAACAATACATTTAAATATAAAAAAAAAAAGTGTTAACGAATAAACTCTACATGTTTTAAAATAATTTATAAAAGTGTCGATAAAGTTTAAATCAAGTGACCATGAATTTGTTGATTGCTTATGAGATTATAAATATCGTAACAAAGAATGTAGGTCAGATACAAGCGTAAACAGTTTATTCAAGGCAGGCCATAAATTAACAGAATAATGGTATTGACATTCCTGAATCCAGAATGTTAATGACCGTAATGTAAACAATCTGATACGAGATACCGCGGTGTTTGTAAGCATCGAAAGATTGATAACCTAAGCATCGAAAGTGATAACAAAACATCGAAAAATTTTGAAGTAGGTGACATCGGGGGTAACGCGCATCGCTTTAAGAGATTGTAGAATAAACAAACTCGAAAATGATATCAACACTCGGTTACGGAAAAAATAAACAGACTTTACAGATAAAAACGGGGGAACTTACCTACATAAAGTGACCCTTTGTTTATAGTTAATGTTGTGGGTTTGTATGTGAGGATTATCACATAAAAAGTCATAACATAAAAGATAAGGAACATAAAATAAAAATAACATAAAATATTTGATTGGGGATAGTGTCGAGTTGAGAGCTTTAATATCACAGACGAATGTTTTATAGGTATATACCTATTTAAGGGAACATTTGATCATTCGGACCAAAAAAAGGAGGGGATTTGACGAAATAACATCAAGATAGGTATTGCGAACTCTAAACAGATTTTGCGAAAATATCGTAGGTATTGCGGAACTTGAAGGAATGGTTGGCATTCTAAACAATGAGTAATTATTGGTTGAACGAAAATCACGGGATATTCATTAACATTGGAGTAACAATATTCATTCCGTTTTTTTTGCAATTACCTACATTTAATTGAAATGAAGAGTGATGGTAGAGTTGATCTAATTTGGGTTACAATCATCATGCAAACAAATATAAATAATTAAAAATATTGTGTTTTATAGGGGGACAGGTTCCAAAAAAAAAAAAAAATAAATAAAATAAATTATAAATATATATAGGTATATTTATAATAAATAGTTGGTATTGAGTTAAATTCATTAAAAATTTTAAACAAAAAATGGCGGAAAAAAGGAAAGTGGATGCGACGGAATTAGAAGCTAAAGAAATACCGTCGGGAGATGAATTACGGGAGATATTTAGACGTTCAAAGAGGTCTAAGTTACGAGTCGAGGATATGATAGAAGTCGTTCAGCCAGAGGGGGAGACCGACACAAAATCGGAGGAACAGGGCGAAGATAAGCGAGAGTGTGAAGAGAGACTCACACATGATATGTTACAGGAAAAACCCGAGGAAAAGGAACAAGAAAAGTTAACGAAGTAAAAGGAAAAATAAAAAAATATAGAAAAACGAGAAAATTGAAAAAAAAAAAAATAAGTAAATAAATAGAATAAGGAAGGCAACATAATTTACATAAGGTGATTTAGGAAATTAAAATAGAGATTATAAGGTTGTCGCTTAATAAGATAAAAATATAAACATTAACCGGGCGACACTCGGAAAATAAAGAAAATGGTTGGGAAACGTGGAACAAGTAGGCGAGCCCAGGCTTTAGTGACAGCAATCGGGGAAAATGTCACAACCGAGACTTCAACAATAAACATAGGAGATATAACTACAATAATTCAGGCAGCTTTGGCACCGCTCGTCAATAAGATGCAAGAACTCGAGAAACAATTGGAAATCCCAGCAACAGTGGCGGTGATAGGAGAGGATAGTGCGCCGAAAAGCGTTCTCCAAGTAGTGGAAATGTTACCACAGCAGGAACGACCATCATTCTCCGGTGGAAATCAAAATCCCATTAGTTTCCTAGAAGATTTAAAAGAATACACTAGAAAAGTGAAACGAACGGATCCATTAGTCGTCGTACGGGAAAATTTGAAAGGGGAAGCTAAATCGTGGGCAAAATTGTACAATAAACGATGGGAGACTATGTTAGATTTCGAACGAGATTTTTTAGCTACCTATTGGGGAGACATAAAGAAAAATGAAGTTCGCCGTCGTCTTGCAGAAGGGGTATATGATGCCAAGAAAAATATATCCATGCTTACTCATTTCGCAAACTATTGGGAGCTAGCGAAGGCTTTAAAGATTACTGACACACCGTTGGGCATAGTTGACGAGATTATGAGACATTATCCGAAGGAAATTCAATCGCTATGGGTTTCGGGGCAATCAGGAGATGAGATTGTCGCCGCTGAGTTTCTACGAAAACTAGATACAATGGTATGTACACCAGAAGAACGGAACATGAAGAAGAGGAGTGGGGAGGAATCCAGCAAGAAGGACAAATACCGTGACCGTTACCACGCCATAAAAAGGAGGATACACGCAATTGAAAGTGTGGGCGAAAACGCTAGTTGCAGCAAGTGCACCGAAGTTAACAGTTCACCAAAAAGAAATTCTACAATAACTACAACCGGGAAGGAGCTAGTGGTCGCAGCCAACTCGGGAGATAAAAGGAGATTATAGCGCTTTACATTTAGCTAGATATTACACAAGTAATAAGAAACAAAAATCAGGTTTACAGTTAGTGGAAATCAACGGATAGAGTGCGAAGTTTACAAATATTTGTAAATGTTAATAAATAAATAAACGATTGAGAAATACAAATAAAAATATGTTAGGGTACATTATAATTGGGGAGGGGGAAGAAAGAAAATTACTAAAATATTAGATTATCAGATTGCTTGCGAGGGGCGGATCGTCGTCAAGTCTTTGAGGGTGAGTGGACAAGTTCTTAATAAGCGACAATCATATTCAATTATTGAAATAGAGTAAGGCAAATAAATTCGTTAATTTTGATTTTCTAGTTGAAAAAAAAAAAAAATTGACTTTTTTTATGTGTTAATGAAAAAAAAAAAAAAAAAAAAAAAAAAGGTTAGATAAGTAAGAACACTCGAAGGAGAGAATTAGAGATATTATATGGCACACAAAAGGGACATTTTGAAAAATAAACAATGCCTAGGAATTTTTTTTTTGAAATATTGAAATAAGAAAGTTTATCTATAGATATAGGGTAGACATTAAGTATAGAGATAAAAAGGTAACATTTGAATTAAGGTATAAATATTTTAGATTTCGAAAAAAAAAAAAAAGGAAAAAAGGAACGCTGAACCAATTTGAGGATAATAAAGAACATTTATAAAAATTTAAATATTAGAGTGGACAACACTTAGGCTAGAACAACTTTGGATGAATTAAGAAATTACAATTAGAAATTAAGAATTATAAAATAAAGTTTAAATAAATAAAGAAAAAAAAAAAAATGCTGGAAAATTTATATGAAACATGTATACCACTGATTGTCGGATTGGGTGAGGTCGTGCGAAAACACACAATTCACAAAAAATATTCATATTTACAAAACAAAAAACAATTAATTGCACACCAAGAGACCACCCGCTTTTCAGTTGTTCGAAAGGCCGCGAGATTGTAAACAATCTTTACTTAAATCATTGTAAGGGAGGTCTTAGTCCAATTTGGTTGGGGACCACCAAAACACGCGAGTCGAGGGGCGTGTTCCAGCAAAAAGAAATTAATTTTGAATCTATCAAAATTAAAGAAAATTTCATAAAGTAAAATCTACGCGAAAAGAAAACAAAGAATACAATGAGATTCAAATTCAAGATTGTTAACAATCCGAACAGAATGAGGAGGGGGAGATAGGAAGTAATAGGATACGGAAAAGAGATAGGGGATAACAGAATGAGGAGGGGGAGATAGGAAGTAATAGGATACGGAAAAGAGATAGGGGATAACAGAATGAGGAGGGGGAGATAGGAAGTAATAGGATACGGAAAAAAAGATAGGGGAGAACAAAATGAGGAGGGGGAGATAGGAAGTAATATGACACGGAGTAGAGATAGGGGATAACCAAATGAGGAGGGGAAGATAGCTAGTCTAAATTTGAACACAATTTCGGTGTCTAACGAAAAAAAAAAAAAAAAAAAAAAAAAAAAAAAAAAAAAAAAAAAAAAAAAAAAAAAAAAAAAAAAAAGAATAGGACATTAAAATAAAAAACAACGTTAGCCACAGCAAATTGAGTTCAGAGGAGGGAACTGTGATGAATTGCATTGATCAACAGTGAAAATTAGGAAATATCGTAGCTTCCCACTTTAATTTAAAAAGAAAATATCAATTACTTATAAAACGGACACGTCTACGACATCTATCGGATTAGAGTAAAGTGAATTCATATTTACGGTAGGGATCTATAATTAGACAAGGTGAGACGAGTATTGATGAAAGGATCACAGATGGTATCAACAAATAATCAGAAACAGGGTTCCCCAATATACTTTAGACCGAGATATATTGACAGCCAATTGAATTGCAGCAAAAGCGATTAAAAACCAATTCAGCCAATCAACGGGAAGAGGGCCGAACCCATTTTTAGAACAAAGGAACGACCTTTGGACTTAGCAATTAGTAATGTGATTAATGAGTTTGACGTTCCCACCAAACCGAGAGGTGAATAAACTCCATGGGAAGAAATAATCTGTTCAGGGACAAAAGAACGATGACCCCAAGAAATGTTATCATTAACCGGTACGTTCCAGGGATCAGAAACCCTAGTTCTCGAACGCATTAAAACATATCAGGTGCGGAAAAAAAGGATACACGTAAACACGATGCAAAAGTTTAAGTGAAAAAATGCAAAGCAAGTGACGAAAACGTATTGTAAGGCGTTAGGGAGATTTCCATCTATAATACGATTGTTTGTGACGACCGGAGATGATCGATTCGAGGGAAAACGTGCTAAAGGAAATGGAAATGTTGAGAAAACAATGGAAAATTATTGTTATCAATTCTAGACGGAGCTAGGATATTACGATGAAAGATTTAGGGAGGAAACGTCAAAAAAAATGAGAGTTTTAAAGAATAGGCGAGGGTACATTTCAGATGTCTAGAGCAGTAACAAGTGTTAGAGAAGAAAATAGAGTGCAGTACGGAGGGGAGTGGAAAATGCTGAAAACATTGCGATAGAAAAACTCAGGAAAAGGAGTCATTTTACGTAATTAAAATGGAGTTTATAGAGTAACATAGTACGCGATTACAGATAAAGATGAGGCATTACAATGGTTGTCGATCCCAGATGTATTTTGTTGTGATAAACAAGGAATATTCGAACATGGAAATTGTTTAGATAAGGACGATTAGCCGTTAAAAAGGTAATAAAAATTATCATGGGTCTTATGAAATATTTATATTAAAGAATTCTCATAAAATTTAACGACACTGAAATAAAAAAGGATTTATTGCCAGGTGGGTACAGGAACTAATGTATACAACTGTCAAGACATATGGTTTATGGGATTTTGCGTAAGAACGGGACAAAATTTGGAAGGCGTTCTCTATGAAGCAATAAAAATGACAGGAATTTAAGGGCCGAAGTGGGGGTATCCCCTATAAAGATGTTAAAAAATGATATATTTATTAATAACAAATAGAAAATGAAATTTTCCAAGAGGCAGCAAACATCAAAAAACGATATGGTTATATCAGGGAAGTACGGGGAAGTGAGGGGAAAGGAGATACGACAGAGAAAAACAAAGGAAATCTTAGATTAACAGTGAATAAAATAAATACGGCTTGAAATATAAAAATCTATAGAGATATGAACAATAGCGTAAGAATAAATAAGGAAATTCATGGAAAGAGTGTCGTGAATAAAAGAAAATTCGAGAAAAAAATGGAAAATTCAAATATACGACGTAAATAGAGAAAATTCGGTTTTAAATGGAAAGGTTCATATAGAATACAGAAAAACTCGAGGAAAAATAATAAAATAAAAATGAACAATTTGCGAGAAAGGCTTCGACATGAAGATATCTCTGATAGGCGAATTTGGGGACAGATTTGGAACATATGGTAGATGCCGTACGCACGGACATGTTACGGAATAGATGAAAATAGAACTTTAAAATTATTAAATTCAAGCTAATTTTGTATGAACACCAGGACAAAGGAAGTTGGGCCATTAAACATGGATCTTACTAAATCCGGATCTTGTAAGTATGGAGGTACGAGACAGAATTTAATGTATCAAACGCAAAACGTACAAAGAGACCGCATTCGACAATAATGGAGAGGTTTCAAGAAATTACGAGTTGATAGTAATTAGATTGGTTTATTATAGGAGATTCAGATACGATCTTTTGGACCTGAGAGGGGTATAAAAGTCTAGACAAATGCCAGTTGAGGACGGTCTACGGTCGTGGTCGAAAAGTTTGTAACTTCGCGGAACGTGACGAAACGGTGGGTGACTTAAAGTTAAAAAATTCTAAGTGATAATTATTTTGATACTTAGAAAAATTTCACATTCTATTCAGTGATCTACAGGAAAAAATACTTTGCAGTTAGAGTCAGTGAAAAATAAAAATAAAGCCAACGCATTAATTACTTGTGAAAAATAAAAGTGCCCGTGATAAATACAATTTGTTTTAGTGGAAAATTCGGATTTTATAATCACCTAATATCGTAATTTTAAACTTAGAAATTTCGCGTTTAATATTAGTGCAATAAATAACTGAAGTGATGTGATAATTTAGCGTGAAAAAGTTATAATTAAATACGTGTGTTCAATCTAAGTGAAAGTGTTCTAACAAATAATAAATAATTAAATTAATTATCTTAAATAATAATAATAAAACAAAATAATATTTTATTAATACATAAAAGTTCGGAGGGATAAAAATTTAATTTAACAACAATTTACCATCTCTAAATTAATCGTGAAGTAACTATCATTTAAAGTGTTATCTAACCAACGAGTTTTGAGATAAAATACAGTTTAGAACGATAGAGTTCATACATCATTTTAATTAATTAGATTAAATGAAAAAAAAAAAAATTGAAGTCAAAAAGATTTAATTAAATTTAGGAAAATAAAAAATTAATTTAGGAAAATCGCAGCAAGGTTACCGTGTATTTCCCGGTCGGAAAAAACCTTGGTAGGGGTAAGTCTTTTCCGTTATAAAATTTTACAGATTCCAAGGAGAAAGCGGAATGGAGCAAACATTGGTATTTGGATTAATTATTTGACCAAGATATTACTCTCTTAATATGTGATATGTAACTATATTAAAATATATAAATATAATAAGTATATTTTATATATTTATATATGTATGTATATAAACATATATATTTGTAATTTTATTGTTCCCAAGAAAATTTTTAATCAAAAAGAAAACACTTATATAAAAAGAGGAAGAGGGTATCGATTCCTACCTCTGAATTCATCAATAACTATTGAAAGTAGTTATGTGTGATAAATTTACAAATCAATATTTTATATTTAATGTTATGTATGTATTAATATAATTTCAGAAAATCCAGAGCATTTGAAATAAGTTATGATATTAGAAATTATTTCAATCATAAAATTTATGTATGTACATATCCATATTATAAATTATTTATTGAGACAAAGTATATATAAATGAATAAATATGTATACGTAATCGGGTATCAGACTAGACAATTGCGCTAAGTACATCATTATCAAACAAAGAAAATTTTAGAGTCATCTCACACGTCTCCGGAATGTCTAAAGTAAACATACCTCATACGCTTGAATCTAGGTCACGAGGACGTCGAGAATGTTTACAAAGCTCAAATTGTTTACAAAATAAATCGGTCACTGGGGCACTAGTTCGAGTACAGTAAAAAGAAAAAAAAAATGACCTTGATTAATGGATATCGTACTTAGGTATTAACTTCTAGGAACGGGATAAAATTATTATATTGCGCAATTATTAGGAACCACGAGGCCGTCGAGAATGTTTACAAAGCTCAAATTGTTTACAAAATAATTCGGCCACTGGGTCACTAGTTCGAATACAGTAAAAAAAAAAAAAAAAAAAATGACCTTGATTAATGGATATCGTACTTAGGTATTAACTTCTAGGAACGGGATAATATTATTATATTGCGCAATTATTAAAGAAAAAAAAAAAAAAGGAATTAAACACTATTTTTAATTTGAACGTGAAGAGGTATCTACGGACCTAAGCAATTGAAAATTAACAGATTTATTATAGCAGTTCAAAAGGGTGTATTGAAGATTTACATGAAACATTTGAAAATCACGGGATAGCTTAATAGGGTGTATTGAAGATTTACATGAAACAGTTGATAAATCACGGGATAGTAAAAAGAGGTGTATTGAAGATATAACATGAAACAGTTGAAAGATCACGGTATAGCTTAATAAGGGGTAATGAGGATTTACATGCTTCAATTGAGAATCACGGGATAGCAAGAATTTATCAAAAGTTGAACATTGGAGGGGAGGGAAAGAAAAAAAAAATACAGTTCAACCAACAGAAGGCAGTGTTCGCTTCTGTAACAAGGACCATTAATCAAACCATAGAGATGGCGGATCTCTCAAACAAAACCGTCAACAAAACCAAACAAAAGCTTGGAGTTATGGCGAATCTCCAGAACACATCGCCAGATAAGATCTTATTGTACTAGTATATATTTATATTTCACACTATTCTTACGTATATATTCGGTATCAATCTGAAAATTTCACAGAATTGATGGGCGAGATCCGAGCTCGGGATGCGTTGCAAGTAGTTTCGCATTGCGAGTTATAAACCTTCCCAAAACGTATGTTTACATATATATCTTTTTATGTACTGTTCATTGAATGAAACGAACTCACTTACAATTAGTGCTTTAGGCCTGTCGGGTCACTCTCGTCTCATTTCTTGAACGTGGAGGGAGGATTCACGACCCGTAACTCCACACAAACCCGTGAGTATATGATTGCATATAGGACGAAACCGGTTCGCCCTAAGTAAATAGTAAACTTTGGAGGAGTAGGAATTTGGAGGTATCTGGGCTCGGGGGAAGACCTGAAGGCAGTGCATGATGGCGAAGGAAGGTCAATTGGGACGCGATAACTTAGGTATCAATCAATTGAACCGTGCCAAAAGACTGTGCGAATTTTGGGAGGACTCCTGATCACCCTGCTTACTTGATGGAGGCTGGAGCCAAATTTTGCCAGAAAAAGGGTTATTCTGAGTTCGTCAAATATGCAATTAACTAATTACATTAACCTACTAAATCCATCCTTATATGTACCTTATAGCAGCTGAATCTAAACGGAGGGGCGCCCAGCAGATACGAGATACAATCATAATCAAATTTACTAACATTTAACCATTTGAGTTATATTTAATTATCTGTTCAATTAGTCATGTGTAGTTTCGATTAGTATTGCTTATTCATGAATTCATTAGGATGTAGAGAATCATAATAAACGTCAAAGGGAAGTTAGTTCATTTAGAGAAATACTTAAGGTTAAATTTGCAAGAGAGAGACCAATACAGTTTTGAAATTCAACACTCTGTTTAGAATCAAGAGGGTTACCACAAAAATTTAAAGTAATTAAAATCCTATATCATAAATCAAAAAATTACACAACGTTTGATGGAGTTTAATTACAACCTAAATACGAAAATATTTACGTTCAAAGTCGTAAATAACGTATTTATTAGTTAAGTACATATATCGCTAAAGGTATGTAGTACAAGGGAGCTTTAAGTAGCTTTCTGTAGTTATCAGAGGAAATAAGGGTCCAATTTTATAAAGGCTTGTGTGACGTAGGGGAGGAATTTTCCATCCCTACCACACATATGCAAAGCCTTAAGAATTTAAATATCGATCAGAGCCAAGAGAAAAGGCGAGAATATTACAACTGTCTTGCCGATGAAAGGAGTAAATAAATAAGTACGAAAGTATGAAAAAACGAAATATCACACCTTTTAACATTTTGCTTTGAAAATATAACTTTCTGTTAAGAGGTATGATAGAGCTAGAAGCATGAACCCGTGTCTGAATAAATAATTAAAAAATATTGAGATAATATTGAATAAATATATTTTTTTTACATATTAAATATGCTACAAAATAACACTGCGAGGTATTATGATCAGATTATGATATTTTTAAATATCCTAATAGTGGCCCAGAAAACATCAACACTTTTTTATTTCTCTACTAGTTGTAACATGATTAATTACATTTATGTAGGATTGTCTCAAATTGTCAGATAGGACTGTAGATTTTCACGGCTTCAAAAATATTTTTGAAGTAAAACTTCTTTACGCACGCTTGACTTGGGGAGTAAGCTGGTGAATGCGTGACGAGAGCGTTATGAAAAGTGTGATTGGACAAGGCGAACGGTCGGGCCTTTACGCACGCTTGACTTGGGGAGTAAGCTGGTGAATGCGTGACGAGAGCGTTATGAAAAGTGTGATTGGACAAGGCGAACGGTCGGGCCTTTACGCACGCTTGACTTGGGGAGTAAGCTGGTGAATGCGTGACGAGAGCGTTATGAAAAGTGTGATTGGACAAGGCGAACGGTTGGACGAGGCGAACGGAAGTTGAGAGGGAGATACAAGTTAGTGAAGTTTTACTTCAGTCGTGTGGTCTAAAGCACACTCTTTTTTTTAAATTTATTTTTGGGTGTTATGCCATGTTGCGCTACCTCCTCCTTCAGCCAACGTTTCGGACAGCGTTACATCCATCATCAGGGCAGACTGACCCGGCCACGCGTTGCTGTGGCTAACGAAACACAACATCATCTACTTTTTTTGAATATTTATTTAGATGTATGCAAAATTTAAATAACAAAATACTGGATGGTACCCAACCTAGAAAACCAAGTGCTGTCGATAAATTAACTCTCACCGCCAGCTGTCAACGACTTATGGAACTTACAAATAATTACAAAGTATTGCCTATAACAAACATTTAATTAGCAATAACAATTATTGGGGTCAATAATCGAGATAACAACCATCGAATCTTTTAAGTCGGACCAAATCACCTACATTAAGCCAAATTTCATCAAAATCAATTTAGTAGTTTTGAAGTTTATCTCGAACAAACATCGCGAGATTTTTGTATAGAATGTATAAAGATTATAAAACCTACAAATATGGGATGACCTGTGAAATCTTGGTGGATCCCTTGGCTTGGATCATTTGATTTCATATAAGTATTTGGAGATATGACATTACTTAAATCGAATGGCCGAATCGAAAACCGATCACCCAGAAACGTTCTGTCGCTCGAGTGGATAAAGGTAAATATTTATTAAATGGATGTTTACCTGGAAGATGGAAGACTTTTGAAAACTACGTGCTTGTATCCCAAGAGAATAAACTAAGCTGGCGAGGTGTCTTGTGACTAAATGCATCGGCATCGACATTATTTCAAGGAATGCGCGCTTGGCTCACCCTGAAGAGGGGAAAATTCCACACAAAATGACGGAAAAGTCTAGTCTGGAGTAATGGGTGCACTGGGGAAATATGAGCGGTAGACTGATAAACTAGCTTGGTACGGAATGTTCTAAATGTTTTTTCAAAATTTTCCCGGAAAAGTAACAAAAATAATAAAAATATCCAATAAAGCAGGAATAAATTTACTTGAGAGATATGACATTACTTAAATCTGTCCAAAGAAACGAAGCTAGCCGTCCATAATGGAGTATTGGTACTAACCTGATGTATGGCAATGGCAGTGAGGCATGGAATTGGCAGAGGAAGGATGAAAGTAGACTGAATGCTGTAGAAATGAGATCCCTGAGGCGAATGTGTGGTAAAACCATGTATGATCGTGGGGCGGCCACGTCTACCAAATTCATGGCGCCGCCACTGAACTACACAGAACGCGCTAGAAGCACACTACGAAATACCTACAGTTACTACGGCCGGCCACGCCGCCTCGTAAATAATAATTCCGCCACTTACGCGAAAGGCCTAGAACATGTGGCTGTACCATACAAGTGCCCACAGAAGGTTCGAGCGATTTCTCAGCTTTGCGTGAATTCACCCAGCATTGCCTACCGTGAGAGTAATTACTCGCCGCGAGTATATAAGCAAGCGCTCGTTCGCTGAGTCTCAGTTCAGTCTAGTTTTCATTCATGGTTCGACATCTACACACCGGGCAGTGATTCAGTGTCGCTACGCAATATCCGCCCACGCGGGCTGATATCGCTCTCGCAGCAAGTGATTTAACGCATGTCCAGTGTGACTTCAGGAACATCTTCATAACACCTTCGAGGACTCCATCTCCAACTACCATCTCGCTGTCCGGCCCACCGCGCCTCGACATGAGATGTCAAGCAACCACAACCGGCAACGAGCCAGCAACCAGCATCCTCATCGCCTCTCAAGGTTCCTTCCTGCGTCACGTGTGTGTGTCGACTCAAAGCCCACACAGCCGCCATACCTTGTCAACACGACGATGGTCGACCGCCTGGACCAAGGTCACTTCTACACCGCCATGGTGTAGAGCAACACGCCGGCTCCCTGAAGACCAGTGATTTTCACCGCCGTAGTCTCCTGACCTTCTTCACTCATCATCACGCAGCAGCAACACTATCAGCACCACTCCACTCCGCTCCGCTTCGACCTCGCTACGTAGCGCAACAATAAAGACTGACTCACTACATCGACTGACGCCTTTCATTTCTCGTCCCGACTCTGCCGATACGGCCCGCTCCCTCAATCGTGTTAGAATCGTGGAGATCTGCAAAGAATGCAAGGCTGATAAGCGTAATGTGTAAGATTAAGAAAGGGACGCTCCGATGGCTTGGGCTTGTAGAGCGAATGAACGAGGAAAAGAGTGTAAGGAGAATATGTGACGCAAATGTGAATGGTAGAAGAAGTCGAGGACGCCCAAGAAAGACGTGGCACGATCGAGTGAATCAGATACTTGAATCGGGCCATGTCAAGAGTTAGAATAATAGAAGAGCATGTATGAGACGTTGTATGAATGTAAACGAGGCAAGGAATGTGTACCAAGACCGAGTTGTTTGGCGGTTCGACCTCTCTGCCTACCTCTGTGGGGAAACGGCGTGATGGTTATTTAGTTAGTTAAATTTACTTTTTCAATCTTTGATAATTGACTTTATGGCGAAATTTTTAATTAAATGAAAACAAATCACTTTGTAAACCAAAAGTTTTTTTTGTCATGATAAGAATGGCAGGAGACCATATATTTGTCCCAGCGCACATATGTCTCATGTAAATCGCTGTAACTCACTTACTATCAGAGTGAGAAATATGTTTTAAACGGTGTTACAAAGGCAAAACACCACGATTTTCAGTAAAATCGAAGAAATAACCACTCAAAAAAGTGAAATGTTTACCTTTACAACCAAAGTTTTGAATCGCAATTTGAAAAAAAAAGTTGAAACTTTGAGAATTTTTAATTAATTATTTTCATATGAAAAGTGAAGTGACAGTCACGTTTATAATACGAAATAATAAGAAAAATGTATATTGTTTTTTTTTTCGTTATCAGTAATTTTAGTTAGAAAAAACGTGAGGGGAGCCATTTTAAAAACTTCTTTATGTTTGCATGCAAAACTTTTATATTTAAAAAATTAAATGTTTATTTGAATTGAAAAATTTGAAAGCGTATTTTATCAACTTTAAAAAACCGTTTTTAGTTTGGGGATATGTTCAGATATATTCCATTTTTTGCATTTCATTGTAAAGTGGAAATATTTTGAACATCTGAAAAATACGCCAAAATTCTAAAGCGTTAAAAAAAGACAAACAAATATAGACTACAAAACAAAAGTATTATAGGGAGTGGTGATTAATTACTTAAAAGTATCATAAAAAAAACAATGTTAAAAAACAAAATACATAAAAATTATTTTAGAATATGTAATAATTGTATTTAAATAATAAAAACTAAAAAAAAAAAACAAAAAGATATCTAAATAATAACAATAAATTATTATAAATGTAAGTGTTAATATGAAAATAAAAATATAAAAGATAGCTTTTTCAATAAAATATTTTGTTATTAATATAATATTCAATTGACTATTAACACTTTTTCTAATTTATCTAACTGTAAATCCGTTGTGTTTGTGAGTAAAATTTATAACTCTCTGATTTGTTTCCAAAATGTGGTTGGCAAATTCAGATATATATATAAATATACTCGTTTGTCTTTTGTTAATTTTATTATATTTAATCATATCTTGATGAAGAAATCTTTGGTTTCGAAGCACCTATGTAATATTGATTAAATAGTAGTGTTTTACAAAGTGATTTATTTTCATATTATAATCATGAAAAAAATCCTTGACACTTAGTAGCGATGATGTAGTGATTAAACTAGAAGTTCTGTGAACAGTAAACAGTGTTGATAGATGTTTATAAGCATTTTTTTTTATCTTAAACGGTATCCTAAAGGTTTTTAAAACCTTTTTAGTAAGTCATGGAATTGATGAAGATGTGTAAAAACCGATTTATATTTGAGTTGTGATGTGCATTGGGTTACAAACGGACGTCACGGTTGCAAAGTCCTCCATTATTGCATGAGAAACTTATGTCGTATATATTGAAGTAGGTACTTAGAGTGAAATCAAATATTGTGAGTTATTCGTAATCCTAGTGTATTTGTCTCCATTCATGTAGGTATAAAGGGTGTAACAGCACGCACCCGAATGAGCTATTCTTGAGCGTATTTGAAGTTAAAAATGTTGATGTCGTTTTGATGATATTTTTTTTATTAAAAACAAAACAAAACATTCCATCTTGGCACTAGGTAGATGAGTACAGGCTTGCGGATCACGTGATACGCACGTATCGTTCCAGCAGCACGGTAATAGACGAGACAGAGCACGTACCACGTGATACATCGTGCCGTGTAGCACTTTGAACAGTGGCGACGCATATGATTTTTTTTTTAATTGAACAAAACACTTCGAACAAGAAAATGACGTCTACATCATCTCTACTCTAAATACGAGTATGCTCAGTAAACTGGTTAAAATCTTGCAGATACGTGCTGTTGCACAAGTATTTTAAATGTTGGTTTGTGCGGATTTTCGGGTTGTGAAAATGTACAAATGAGTAGAAAGAAACAACATATTATGTTTCTGACCGGTCAGTAACTGAGTGGGCATCGCGTTTGGGTTCCACCCAGGCATTCCGTGTTCGATTCCTCATCTGGCTAAGTCCACTATCACGACTCAAGCAACATTTTCGACTGGTGTTAGTAGGAGATTTTCAAATATTGTCGGGTTATTCGTAACCCGGAAATGTTTGTTTTTCTTTAAAAAATATAAACCTATTAAATTGACAGAAAATCCAAATTGCTTCAAAAAGCACCTTTTGTGCGTAGATTTTTGAAATTCAAAACTTAATTTAGTATTCAAGTAGATTCGCATAAAAAGGGTAAAAATAATCCCAACATACGATATCTTGATATATCTACAACCATAATTCATTGGCTTTGACTGATGGGCGCAGATAAAGAATATATTTTTGGTTTAAGATATAGATTTATCTATGTAAAGGTCACCCCAGAAGACTCTGGGACTTCAAGCTTTCTTTAAAAAAAATCATTTTTGCTGTGTCATTTATTTATGGAAGTAATTTTCTGAAAATCGATAGTTCTTACTACAAAATGATAAACCAACAAATATAAGATATAAGAACGCATAAGTACCTACAATTCTATTATATTAGCTGACCCGGCCACGCGTTGCTGTGGCTAATAAAGCACAACGTCATCTACTGGATGAATTATACAACCTTCATAACCACCGCCGTCTTTGAGTTTATCGCAAAGAGACAGACAGATGCCGCGGAGGACTTTAATTTATAATACGTAGAAATGGTGTGAAAGATTATAATAATGTGCATGAAATGCTTGGGGTAACTCACGTATTTAAGTTAATAAGGATTAATACTGTATCCGTCTAAATAAATTTTCAATTACCGCAATGTACGTGACCATTTTTTTAGAATATAGAGTGCGTATAGTAAGCTATACGTAAAAGATAGATGTATGCCTTCGCGGACTTTTTTGTAGATCTTTAAAAGAGGAATATCCCACCATGCATTGTTTTGTTATATCCCAAAAGGATAAGGCAGCGTTTTCGAAGAAAGCTACCAGGCGGCTTGACTTTTTCCGACACTTCTAATAATTATTGTTATGTTTCAACGAATTTACACAAATTACATACCTAGACCTTCCTCATGAAACACTCTATCTATTGGTAAAAACCGCATGAAAATCCGTTCAGTAGTTTTCGAGTTTATCGCGAACAGACGGACAGACAGACAGACGACGCGGGAGACTTTAATTTATAATATGTAGAGATAACGATAGGAAATTGTAACCTCATTTTTAAATGGATATATCTATCTGGCTACGATGGTTTTATTAGAAATTTTCATAAATCATAAAATTTATCATTCAAATATTACCAATGAATACTTCTTATTAATATAATATTTTTTAATTGGGTTTTAAAAATTTGTATTGCTTCATTGCATATTATATTACATCAAATGTAAATTATACTGATAAAAATATTAATTATATATTGATCAAATTGCGCGTAAACAAATAAATTTTATTTATTTTTTAGTTTTGAAATAACTTAATGAGTAAAATCTCAAATTGTAATATTTAATCATTGAACACAATAGTAGCGTGTTAATAAATTAGCGATTAGAGAAGAATTTTGCAATCATACATAAAAATGGCTAATCAAAATACGCTAAAATAAAATGAAGATAATGTAGGTAGTTCTTAATCAAAGTATGATACAATTAAATAATGTGTGACTGAAGGGTTAAAGGTCGAATTAGCTCAGTGGTGGAGTAAAGTCCCAACAAGGCTAAGGTCCTGAGTTCAATTCCTAGATGTAACTGCAGAATGGAAGATACTCTCAGTAGGGCCCTGGTGTAAGACCACCATTCAGAATTGAAACGTTGCTTCAAATGACCTTAGCCGTGTTTGGTGACCAGATATGAATAATCTAAGGTACTTCCCCACCTTCCTCTCCCCCACCTCATGTCAGCCTCACAACATACCCTCACAAGAGTCTCAACTGCTCCAGATGGGAGCAGTTGAGACTCTTGTGAGGTATTCAAATAAAAAAAATATATAAAAAAACACATTCAGAAAATGAAGATAATGTAGGTAGTTCTTAACAGAAGCATGACACAGTTAAACAGTGTGTGACCGAAGGGCGTAAGGTCGAATTAGCTCAGTGGTGAAGTAGAGTCCCGAGAAGGTTAAGGACCTAGGTTCAATTCCTAGATGCGACTGAATCATTTTTCTGTATCAATTGTTCTATTTTAGACGCTATTAATTAAAAAATATATATATTTAATTTAGTAATGTTATTATCAAGTTCGGCAAGTATTTTATTTTTTTTTTTGTTACAGCTATTTCAGCCTGCAATGCCATTTTCAAGCTGTGGTTAAACCACTTTGACACGCCTTATTTTAGGCGAAACAGTTTTAACAAAAATAAGAACTAAAATACTTGCAGAACTTGATAATACCATTATTAAATAATTTACATTACATTGAAAAAAAATAATTGAGTTCTACAAATTAAACACAAACACAATTAATGAATAAATTATTAATGATTATGATTAAATACATTTTACCTGGAGAGTTTGACAAATTATACCAAAAAAACATTTTCAAAATCTGCTATAATCGCCAGTTCATCAAACGTTCGATTAATCCGATTGATTTCAATGGCTCTCGAAATGAAACTTATCAGAATGGTACTTTAAGTTGTGTAGTCAAAGTTGGCAGAGCCATGTTCTAGTTACTTCCTTGGCTGCCTCACAGGGTAGCAAGAGACGGGGTAGGTAGCTAGTGTAAGGTACTGCCTTGCTACCTTGCTACCCTGTTTGGGCGCATTTCTTCCCTCGGCGGGTTGGCAGCAAAAAAATCAATAACCCTAAGGGTGGCGGGGTAGGTGTAAAGATTAAAAAATTAAAGAGGATGACATATTAAGCTTATGCATTTGTTTAAGATTATGATATTCTAACTCGGTGATTCTTGCCGGGGCGCCAGCGCCCCTTTGTGAAAGTTTGGTTCGTCTGGCGGGGCGTTTTTAAATTTTTAGCATTTAGGGGGCAGAAGTTGCTGCGAGTGAACATTGTGACAATATAAAAAAATATTCTCATTCACGAGCGACGCACAACACTGATACACAGGCACACTTTCTTTAGGCGCAACGATTTTTTAAGTTCTTTTAAATAAACTACACGTTCATGTTCATTCGTTGATACGGAGATTATGTAGGTACTAAAGATCATGGAATAGGGTGGGGGGGGGGGGGGGCTCCACAATTTTACTGTGAATAGGGGGCGATTCTTTTTATACGGTTAAGAAACACTGTTCTAACATCAGAATCTGTAAAATTAAAATCACTCTGCGTTGTAAGACCGGAGAAAGTTTTAGAAAAGTAATCTCCAATTAAAATCTAGCGGAGTTATATCTGTTTTTTGACGTTTATGAGACACCTATTCTTAAAAGTGGTACAATTATAGTTTTTAAATCATTATCAAAATTAAACTTAATTAAAGGTTTTTTTACGTGACCTCTCCGGAATGATTCTTATTTAAAAAAAATTGTTTAGTTACTACCCTGGTGCGCTTGATTTTCAATCAGCTAAATGACAACCACGTTCTTCGTCGTGGTACATCAATTATTGTGTATATCAATTATTTAAACTTAGATTCTCGAAATGTTGTCGTCACCAATAACTAATAAAATAAATCTTGTATTGAATGTCGTGGATCTTTGTCAATCAATGATTATGAAGCTGGTTATTGCGTGAAGTGAATTATTACGCACAAGAAGCTGTGGATTACATACGCGTAGAAATTCCAAGATAAAGCACTGCATCTTTCTACTATCTTCTTCCAAACCCAATCAAATACCCTTAGTCAAATCTCGTTGTTTTTTAAAGTCCTTTCATTTCTCGCCATCGGAGCGTAAACAGATGGGAATTGATCGAAACTTGGTAGTTTACTAGACATTCCAGATAACGAAAAAAGATCATTTTTTCATCAGACAGCTCGAGAAGTATGAGATCTTGCATCTCATAATGCAGGGAAAGATTGCCGGAAGACGGGGCCCTGGAAGAAGGAGAACCTCATGGCTGAAAAATCTGAGACAGTGGTTTGGCCAGTCTACTGTAGAGCTGTTCCAGGCCGCAGTAAACAAAGTCCGCATAGCCAATATGATAGCCAACGTCCGTTGAACGGACAGGGCACAAGAAGAAGAAGAAGAAGAGAGCTCACCGTTGGAGTTTTTACAAAACTCGACAGCTCAAGGTGGAAATAACATTGCAGGCTGAAAATTATTGCGCTAACGGTATTAAGACTTCAGTCATAGCAGATGAAATGAGTGCAAATTCCAAAACGCCAGAGCTAATCGTTTGAGAGATTTTTGTTACATTTGCTCCACACAGGAGGCCGTGAGGAAAATAATTACCCTCAGGGCCTTTGCCATCTTCGAGGATGCTGTGTGGGGGGTCTTTTTAGATAAGTAAGGAAAGGAAAGGAAGGGGTAAAAGTTCTGGGAAGGAAAAAGTTACGAGGAGTGGATACGAATCTGAGGATCAGTTGGTCCAGGAGTGACGGACGTATGAATCCATCCCTCCCACTGCGGTGCAAGGCGAAGTTCGTAGTACGGCCGCCAAGACCCGGACAAACCTCGCCCCATGAACCCGGGCACCCATGCTAAATCACCAAACGTAGCGACCCACTTGGGGTGACCTATGGCAGGGTATTGGTTATCCAATAAATGGTTCCCTGGGCGGCGGTACCCATATCCACCTCCCAAATTGCTGAGATAAACAAACAACATCTCTGCTTCTAATAATAATAATTATTGTGATTACCGTTTTATGGTTAAAACTTAAAAAAGCATGTTAACTAATTTTTCATAGTTTTCCTGTGTCCATCGCTTTACAACAAATGATCTAAGGGTGTATAAGGTTCCCTTCGTTCTACTCCCACATCCCCTGTCCGGGTGCATAATTTATAGTAATGGGGTGAAGTCTAGCTACGGCCGTACCTTTATTTGGGAAAGCCGTTACAGAGGTAAGATAATTAACTTTGTTGTGAAACAGGCCTCGGAAATGTATTGTTTCGGTTTTTTGTAAAAATTATTTGTACGTGCACCCTTTTTCTGGTGGTTTATTATCGACAGACCAATCTGAAATAAATTGGTACGATGGGTTATTGATGGCAGGGACATGGGAGAACATATTATTTCCCGAAGCAATTTCCGTGGGAAGACGTTATAATGATTTTCCTTCCGTCAGTTCCGGTCAGTCAATGTCACGATCGTTGAGTTAAGTCTCCCCTTACAAATTAGAGAACCGTCTACAAATTTGGATCATCATTATTGTTTTTTTTTTTAAGTAAAACCTCTTTAGCCCCGTTAGCGATTTGAAATTCGGATAAAACGGAAATGTATAATTTGACAGTAGTGATTCTAATATAATGCGATAAATTCACAACCATGCACGGACCGCCTTCAATAGCGCCGCGGTATGAAGCGCCCGGCTCTCAGTGCCGAGAAAGACATCCAGCGAACGGAGGTTCGAAACCTACCAAATCCAAAAATAATAAACATTTTTTTTTTTTTAAATCAATATCTTCAAACCCTTTTAAAATAAACAGGCAAAAGAATAGAAAGCGACATCTAGCGACTTTCTAGTTTCACTGGGTGTGAATTGCACACTCTGAATTTTTTTCAATACATTTCCATCAGTCTACAATTTTGAATCTTTCACAGTAGGTGAATAAACACTCAACATCAGGATTATTCCAGATGTTCTAGAATGAAAATGCTATTGAAGTTTTTTGAACAGGGCAATGTTACGTACCAGTTTTTGAATGAAATAACACTTGAAGATTTTTATGATGTGAAGATCAGTTTATTTGATTTACAGTTTTAACGGAAACTTAATGTCAATACCAGAGATTCGTTAAGTACAGTACAATTGAGTCTTTAACTGATAACTGAAGTTGATTTGAAGTAAATACATTTGTGTTGGCTTATATATGCTAATAAGTATTTAAGAAAGTTATGGTTGAAGTAGTTGATATTTGTGCTTCGGGCATCTTTTAAGTGGCAATTCCGAAATTCGCGTACGATGCAATAACAGAAAGTAGAAATCAGTAGGTGCACAAATGGAGCACCATAATGTAATTAATGGTAGTATAGGGCGTTGAGCATTATAGGTTATCCACCAATTACCCGCCCTGATAACAGATGGTTATTCTTTAAAGGGTCTCTCATTTTTTTGTTAAACGAAGCTACATTTATTTATTTTGAACGAATCTAGACCTCCAGTGACCCTGCATACGTAGTTAGTAAGCAGTATGCAAGTGCTTAACAGGAAAAACAAAATGCAAAAAAATAGGTTAGTTAGACAAATATGAATTAAACAGGGTAAAAGAAAAACTCATCCATGATGCTCCATGAGGGCGTTTAATTCGACTAATAATAAATATATATATATTGTGAAAGTAGTGTTTATCCGACTTTAAATAGGTAGGTACATTTATAGCCAATCAGTCATTAAGTTACAGTGGGACAAAAAACTAGATTTAGCATTTCAAATAACTGTAAAAACTTTTCACGTTTTTAAAATCGATTAAGTTTTACCCTTTATGAATCTATTCACAAATAAAAATAAGTAAATCGTAAGCGCTACAAAAATGCTGATTCTTAGTGACATGTCGCAAGGACCTCACTTTTGGAAGTCTATAAATATGCAACATTACACTCAATGCTAAAGTATGTATTTGTCGGTGAATCGTAACCACAATAATTGATTGGTGACTTAGCAGGGGTGCCGGGGATCTTGGAGTGAGGTTTGTCTAGGTCCTACGATATGCGTTTGCCCACCTACTGCGTGGACCAGATCGGGAGAGACTGGTTGAGGGAGACCTTTTTATCTCTCCAGTCGGACTCTCTCGATCCATTGCCTTGCACCGCATAGGGAAGGATAGATGCATACATTTGTCACTCCTGGACACATTGAACACCAGATTCCTATCCACCCCTTATACCTTTTTCCTTCCCAGAACTTCTTCTAATTCCTTTCCCTAAAAAGACCCTCCACACAGTATCCCCAAAGATAACATAAAGCCTGAGGGAAATTGTTTTCTCAGGGCCTCCTGTTAGAACTAATGTAAAAAAATAGCTTGCGCTGCGCAATAGTTGGAAGAATTAGCTCTAGTTCTGTTCAATCCGTTTTTTTGTCACGTCACTATAAGACCGACCGCATTTTATTATCAAGAGACCAATAAAAGGATAGCTTGAGTACACATGGAGTTAGGAAATGATACGCACTGGCATCACGTAAAAGCGATTGAAGTAGAAAACCAACCCTTACGTTACGGTTGAAGACCCCTGTCCTAGGGCTGTCATAATTGCCTTATGTTCCTCTTTACACGCAATGATAATTCGTTTCAATTGCGTTATATCATTTTGAGGGTTGATTGAATGATTCCCCTGAGACTGGCGGTTGAAATAATTACGACTTTGCAAAAATTAGGATGGACGGTGATTTACTAAACTTCAAGGAATGAAGGAAAATAAAACATTCCGTTTGTTGCGCAGGGGACGTTGCTCGGTAAAATAAATAGTACCTCCAGATTAAAAGCATTTTTAGAGCCGGTTTTATAACCATCTTAACGTTAGGCTTGACACCATTTTTAACCTTCGTTTACTCGCGCCCAACGGTATAATTAAACACGTATACTCGCGCTCAGTCTCTCAGACCGAGATTTGAACTTGTCTGTATTACTTTAATTATACACTTTTTAAGCATTATTGGTATTTATTATATAAAAGTGGGTAAAATTGAAATAAAAAAATATTACAACTTTAACTTTATTTTGTAGAAAAATACTTTTAACTCAGCCTATAAAAAAGAACATAATGTTTTGTACTCTAACTTTAAAAACAAACTTTTTCGTGTGTTAAAAGATCTCCGAAATCTAATAAATTAAAGTAAAAAGAATATTTAAAAAAATATATAAAATAAGAATTAGGATTATTAGGATTTTCGGGTCATAATTTTTACTTACCTAAAATACCGATTACAGTAAATAAATGTCACTCGACCACTCAGCACCAATGCGCGCGTCGCACTAAACAATGCCTAACAACAATTTAAGAAGCTACTGAAGTCCCCAAAGTCCCATTGTTGTTAATTTTTGAGAAAATAACGAATTATTGTTTTGTCGGTCTGATAGACCAATGCGCGAGTATAGGAAGGTTAACAACATTATTTTGGCGATAGACCGAATATTTGTTAAAAATAGTGGCAAGCGTAACTAAGCGTTAGATGGTCGGCAGGAGTATCACTAAAAGATAAGATCAAAAGTTCACGCATTCGTGGTAGCCTGGGTGTCACAGACATAAATAGTAAGCTAGAAGAACGACAGTTGAGATGGTATGGACACATAAGACGGAGACTATCAGACCATACAGTGAGGCAGGCAATGTCTATGGAGCTTCACCGACAGTCATCCAGAGGAAGACCGAAGAACTCCTGGATGACTCAATGTTCCAAAATTCTTCAGAGAAACAGCCTGGATGAAGGCGATACCCAGAACAGAAGATATTACAACCTGAGAACGAGAAGAGCCGACCCCAACAGCCTACCTAGGCAATGAGTTGGGACAGCGCAAGGAAGAAGAAGTGGCAAGCGTAACTAACGGATGGTTATAAAATGATCTCTGGGGATCGCTTGGATGCAAAATAACATCTCTAATTCATATACTTACAATAGAGCTTTTCTCCACACTTAAAATATTCTCCGGAGAGACATAAAATAACTACTGAACCAAATAGTTAAAAACGCACTCTTCGTCAAACATACGTGTTGCCATTGTTAGAAGTGTTGTTTGCAGGGTTGAGGAGCTGGTGGAGAATGTTTGACCTGGTGCTCCGTCTCCACATCAGACGAGGCAGTACCAATACTTTACCATTGGGGATAATCAGGCTCCTGGGGATCACGGTACTTCTAGGCGGCGATCCAGTGTTCAGTAACAATTATTTCAGTAATTATATTGGATGATGATTGATAACAATTTGCTCATGTTCGAGTGATTAACATTTATTTGAGATTAAATATTTACACGATTTAGTGTTCACGTATGAAACGGGTAGAGAGGTACAAAACGCGAGTGGCCGGCAGGATCGAGCACTGTAGACGGAATAAATTGTTCGGTCATCGCCGGGGCGATCCAGAGATGCTTCCTTGCGTGGTGGGGATACCACACGCATAAATAAATAAAAGTGATGCCCATACCATTTTGCACTCTACGAGAATTGTGTCGGCAGATGTTTGACTGCTGACTCATACTAACATGTAATAATTATACATACATATTCTCATTTCAAAAACAAACATCTACTGATCTTCAAACCTTCACAAATTATTGAATTAGTTCAACAGAAAAAATAACGATTTTGAAAAATTATTCGCATTGTACCCTTAATTTATTATCTGAAAGATAATGCATCCCTTACTTATCAACTTTTAGAATGCTAATTTCTCCAGAGAATTTGTAGGAGCAGTAAACGGTCGTGTTTCGCAATAACACGAGATGCACTCACGGTAAACCCATCGAGTTATATCCCTGGGGCCTGGAATAGAACCTTAAACGTGATCTTCCACCGCATTATAGGTCCCTGGGACCCCGTGGCAATAATCCGGAGTGCGCGCAGCCTAGGAAGCGAAAATGATCAACATGATACGAGACTAGCCAACGTATACCCAGCGCTGCTCGGGGTTAAATGGTTTGGACCTCGTAAACAGACTCTCATGCTTCCCAAATTCACAAACTCATACACTTGTTCCAAGTAGATAGCTATTCATCAATTATCAAGAAAAATTATGAAGTCTTTTTTTTACTTAGCAGAAAATTTCCAAACAAAAGAGTATTAGGTCAATGTTGGAACTTATCCCGATTTGTGGAACGGGTTCGAAATTTGCGTGAGTGGCAATTGAGCCGATTAAATTGTTTTTTTTTTTTTGCCCAGTAGGCACATACCGTTTTTTTAACACAATTTTAACCTTTTGCGGCCTCCGGTTACCGTATCTCATTCCAGTGCAGAGATAATGCGTAATGCTTATGATGAAGAAAAAAAAACAACAAAAATCTAGATACATACATATTGAATAGAGTGTAACAAGTATCCGAAGGATTTTATCCAGCAATTTCTAAGCATATTTAGAGAACTAAAAGTAGATAACAATTTGCTGTCCGATGATATTTTTTCCATTAAAAACAAAAAAAATATCTATCCATCACACATCGCTACTGATCACATTCTTAAAAGTCACGGTGGGATTACGTGACAAGCGCACTGTTTCGTGTGTTACAGTGCTGCTGGAATGAGACGGATTGCTTATCAAGCAACCTTTCAATGTGATTGGTGGTCTTACTGAGAGTATCTTCCACTCTGGAATGTGCCGCAAATATAACTTATTTTAACTGATTAAATTGTGAAACACAAATCGATCAAATAAAATTTATCTGCGTCCGCCGGGATTTGAATCCGCGACCCCCGGATCGCTAATGGGAACCTTTCCTCTCGATCACGGAGACCGTCGCAAATATTCTTAGGTTAACTTAATTAACAACTGATTACGTTTCACTTCCATCATCATAAACGATACATTTAGCTTGTGCAATGATGGAGGATTTTAGCTGCATATTAAGAAACTTATATTTGTATAAATCATGGTACATAATTCGACAAAAGCTTGGTAGGGTAACAAGTTCCTTAGTTTAATAACCGTAGGTTTGGGTTAAAAACCTGGCATAATCAAAGACCTCATGTTATTAAAGTTTATTTAAGCGCACTTGAAGTGAAATATCACAAAACTGCGCTATATAAATACTATGTTATAATAATTATTATTATTAGGTATGAACTTGACAGGAAACCGGGAGCCGTTTTGTCGATACAAACGTATTCCGCAATTTTCTCTCTGGATTTTGAAAATACTGTAAATATTTTTTTAACCTAATATAAATATCAACCACTAGAACTAGAGGGTCGGTACGTTTTGATATTTTTGAAAAGTTACTTCTTATAGGAGTTAAGACCCGTTGAACCTTGTTGCCCTGTCTGAACGCCATCAACAGACCATCAGAAAACAAACTAGACAATGGGCCGTATTCATAAAAAAGGTTATGCTTATACTTGCAGAATATAATGAAATCCTTCAACTCGCATTCAAAATGTTCCGAGTAAAACCTTATACTTATAGAGTATGAGCATATATTTCACAAAAAGTATTTGAGTATTCATAAACGTTATCTTTTACTCTAAATAAAAAGGATATCCTTCAATAATTTCGAGTGTGGTCAGTAGCAGACTCAGTGTAGTGATCAGTTGTAGCGATGGCAGATGTTGTGGAACTAAGAGAGATTAAATTTCTATTCGTTCCTCCGTAGATTAAACACTATAAGCAGCGTTTATCAACACCTGTTGGTGATTACCAAGAATTTTTCTAAAAGCACAGGGGCTTTGGCAATTTCATCTGCTATGAACTGCAGATCGGTTGTACGTTGTACCATTATCTTTTTCAGTAGGTAATTTTACTGTCGCTGCTTGACGAATAGGTACATCTTCACTGATCGAAGTACTACTGTACTCAAATAACACCGATAAGAAAGAAATACCGTAAATAAACAAACCATCGAAAACAGGTTGGAACCTGCCTCGGCACAGTCGCAAGCCAACATGCCAACAACCTTTTATTATTCTTGGAGGATATTCTTGCAGGTATAAGGTAATCATTTTGATTACGAAAAAAAAAGGAAATGCTTATACTCCTACCTTTTTCTTCAACTCAAAACCTTATGCTTGCAAGGATATCCATCAGTTTTATAAATGCGAGTTTGAGTCCCGTCGGCGACATGTGTCCTTTCTCGGGAGATTTTTTTGTTGTAGATGAGTGTTTCAGGCTAATAATTTAGTTATAATAATTGTTACCCTTTGTGCTATGCATAAAAATCTTGTCTTAAACATTAATTTATCAATTAAAAATAATAATCCAATTTACTAATTTTAAAACAAGTTGTAAAAATTGGAGGTCTTCACTCAGGAGAATTTCTTTGGGTAGACTGGTTTTTTATAAATGAAGCACTTTTTGGTTTTAACTTTAAGTTCTTGATTTTTTATTGTTATGATTTGAATATTTACAAACTGACGACAATAACTTTCCCCACCCAACGGACAAGGGTTCAGTAGTATTTTAAATTCTTAGTGCAAGTTTTCGTAAAGAAGTAAGTTAATTTTACCGATGCAAGCCTTTTTATAAAGGTTTCGTACATCTATATTAACCTTGTTTGTTGTGTGAGAAAGGGACAAAAATAAAATGATTCTATCGACATCTAACGAACAAATCAGACAACTCTTGGATCGCAATCCAACCTTTGATGGTAACTCAACTCCATAATTGGTTTGAGTCCTGGGTTTAAATCTAAACAGCATTGGTTGAGTCATAGTAAACAGCATTGGTTTGAGTCCTGGGTTTAAATCTAAACATCTAAACATAATTGGTTTGAGTCCTGGGTTTAAATCAACACTTTATTAGCTCGTGTACTTGATAAGCCTATTTGAATGTGTGCAAAGGAGGGCGGTCCGTCTTTTGGCAATCCACTGTTAACAGACCGGTTGCCATCTCTAATACACAGAAGCAAAGTGGGTATGCTGAATCTGTCCTACAGGTATTTTAATGGAGCCTGCTCTTAGGAGCTAGCAGCGTTGCTCCCCTGTGCACCCGTTTTTAATTGATATTGACTTCACGAGAACAGGTCGTTTCTTTGACTCGTCTTGTGTAAGTCGGCTTCTTTATCCTACTTCACATAATCTGGTCCTCTTCAAGACCGGCATTAATAAATCCCTTCCTACAGCCCCCACTTCAACCCGCCTTACAACGCTGCACAACCGGGTGACGACATAGTTCCCCTGTCTATTATACCCTGTGCATACAGGTGTGATCTTGTGAGATGTCACAGAAAAAGTATTAAAATTAAAAAAACCTTACGACTTCCACACAACCATCATAATAATTCATCACTTCAATATAACCAATTATCGGATTCCGTGCACACAAATCATCAACCAACAAAATTAACGAAGTCTAGACAGGGCGTGTAGACGTTTAAAACGACCCCGATACCAGAATTAATGGTTCCAAAAACTGGGTTATGAAAACATTTATCAAAAAGAAAATGCATCATTAAGTGAAATTTCTATAGCCCCGCTGTGATGAAAGGGAAATGACGATTACTGCACCTGCGACGCATCAACTGCGTTCATCGGCCGCTTTGATTATGTTGTCACTTTTAAAGTCTCTTATTGGTTGAGACATGAAACGGAAATTACGCTAGGCCTGCGATCATTGGTCGCTTTGATTGTGACCTCACTTTTCAAGCATTGGTTGCGATTGTTTTGGTAAAGTTTCACTTCTACCACGTGTAAACTGCACTCGATCTTTTTTAAATTCATTTTAATTAAATTTAATAATGTTATTATCAAGTTCTGCAAGTATTTTAAGCCGTAACAAAAAAAAAACTAAAATACGTGCAAAACTTGATAATAAAATTATTAAATATAATTAAAATCAAGTTTTAAAAATTAAATGGAGTTCTACAAATTAAACAATTAATAATATATCAAGTTATTCATGGGTTAGCTGAAATATTCAACCGAATTTATAAGAGATACGCCATATCTAGAGTTCACACATCAATCGAACTATGTAAAAATAGACTTGGTTTTCGAAAAATGTTTTTTATTCATTATTCGGTTAACGCGATGAAGCAATTTCAACATTAATCAAAACATGTACTAACCCACTGCAAATCCGTCCAGCGAGTCTCCCTTGGGCCTCGCCTGGAATCGGTATTCTCTCCCGTTGATCTCCAGACTCCTGACGCACCCGGTATATCCCGTCTGGACCGGCAGCCGACTGAGGCCGCTCATATTGCCAGCGCCACCGAGAAACACTGGTTCCAAGAAGGTCATGCGGGAGAAGAGACCCTGGAACAAAATGCATACAATAAACAATTTTAATCATTTTTTTTAATTTATAGATGAAATTTATATACATACAATTAATATTTATAACTAACTAACTAACCATCACGCCGTTTCCCCGCAGGGGTAGGCAGAGAGGATGGACCGCCAAACAACTCGGTCTTGGCACACACTCTTTGCCTCACTCACATTCATACATCGTCTCATACATACTCTTCTATTATTCTGACTTTTGACATGGCCCGTCTCAAGTATCTGATTCACTTGATCGTGCCATGTCTTCCTCGGGCGTCCCCGACTTCTTCTACCATTCACATTTGCATCATATATTCTTTTTACACTACTTTCTTCGCTCATTCGCTCTACGTGCCCAAACCATCTGAGGGTCCCTTTCTTAATTTTGTAATATTTATAACACATTTCAAAATACTTTTCAAGTTTTCATTTTTCAAAGCCTGCCGATTTGAATTTGGTAGGCGGGTATGGGTAGTCATTTAGTGACTTGCAAGGGGTGCCCGAGCAAGTAAGGTGAGGTTCGTCCTGGCCTTACATAATATATGAGACGTTTTCGATATTTTTCACGCAGGTTTCTTTTTTTGTACATTAGCTCCACACTAGAGGCTCTGATGAAAATATTTCCCCTCGGGGCATATGTCATCTTAAAGAATGCTGTGTGGAGGGTCTTTTGATGAAAAGAAAAAAAATGATGTTTGAGGAAGGAAAAAGGTACGAGGAAAGGGTAGGAAATCTGAGGATCGATGTATCCAGGAGT
Organism: Limnephilus rhombicus; assembly: GCA_929108145.2. NCBI lineage: Eukaryota > Metazoa > Arthropoda > Insecta > Trichoptera > Limnephilidae > Limnephilus > Limnephilus rhombicus. The sequence continues at coordinate 47,584,571 of OV815288.1, read as the reverse complement.
GACTTATATATGAATTCATCCCTCCCACTGCGGTGCAAGGCGTAGGTCGAGGGTCTGACTGGAAAGGTCTAGGTCAGGTCTCCCTCAACCTGTCTCTCCCGATCCGGCCTGCCACGCAGTAGGTGGACAAATGCATTCGCCACAGAGACAAATCTCACCCCGTGAACCCAGGCACCCTTGCTAAGTCACCAAACGTAGCGAACCACTTTGAATGACGTATGGCAGTGGTGTTGGGTATCCAATAAAAGGTTCTGGGGGTGGCGGTACCCATAACCGCCTTGGCTATTGTCGGGGATTTTATCGAATCCAACAAAAGAACGAAATCCAAAATATACTAGGAAACAACAAAATCGCGGTAACCATTGCATAACGTAATACTTTTTGACAAGGATTCAGGTACAATTGAAACAATTCTGAAAAGAAACACGCAAGGCTGCTTTCGAAGCCACGTTTAATAATAATTCATCTGGTTGCTTTAAGCTTTAAACGTTTGAAATAATTTATTTGTCATTACGTCAAGTCTCGCTACCGGACAAGCTGTCGGAGGTGACGCAAGACTAGCGGCAGATTTTGAAAGCAATTAATCATCAGCAGGTTACCCAACAGGCCGCTAGGTGGCGCTTTATGCCTTGTAAAGTATAAAATTATTATTCTTGAGGCGGTGTTCTCAGGGTTAGCGTAATACGTACTGAATGGGGAATAGCATGTATACTCAAACTTATAACGGGCGTACAGTACCGTAATATAAAAGTTAGTAAATAATTAAGCAGAGTAGTAGACATTCTAAGTATCTCCCTGGTGAAATTTAACTCTTCAAAGCGTTGGCGTTGCTTGAAATGACAATAACCGTATTTAGTAAAAAGATCTAATTAGCCAGGTTCTTTCCACCGACCTCTTTTCTAATCTTCTTTCTAACATCCTGCAGCCTCACAACATACTTCAATTGAAAATAACTTACTACCACTGGCTCCAGACAGTTGGAAACAGAAGTAAGGTATTGAAAAATGTCAAAGAAGACAAGTTTTTTAAAAAGCGTATTTAACAGAATAAACAAGCAGATACTTTAATAGTTCACAACTGTTGACCCTGTACAAATCGCTAATACACCCCGCTGTAGAATTACGCAGACACGTTTGGTCTGAAGTCCCAAAATACTTGAAAAAATCTTTGACTTTGTGTAGAAACAGGCGGTCTGTTTGATGTATTCTCCAAGTGCAATCTTTAAGTGCACAGACTTCTCAGTGGAAGGTATTCCGAGGAACTAGCGTCGTATCCCTTCGGCACTGGTGTATAGTCGGAAAAAATCCAAAACGTGCGACCAACACTTTGGTTGAAATTTTTCACACAAAAACCGGGCGTTTCTACAACTAGTTCCTGAGTTTAATCTTGGTTATGAATTCCTTCGGCCATCCTCTATATTTCTACATCCATTGGTTCTTTCCTCTCATTAAAAATCACTAAACAATTCAAAGACCTTATTACTTTCAAAACACTGTATTTCTTATATGTTTGTAGTATCCTTGAATACGCATCTCAAGTGTGGAACCCAGACTATGCAGTACACAAAAATAGAATTGAAAGCGTTCAAAATAGATTTGTAAAGTACCTCAATTTCCGCTCTTTTCGATCTCATGTTAGTAATGAATACTCTGCAAAGTTCTTCAAAATACGGACGTTAACTTGTCAAAAAAATATAGCAGATTCGTTAATCTTATTTAAAATTACACATAACTTAATCGTTTGTCGTGACCTTCTTCAACGCCTATCATTTTATCATTCCATGTTCCAAATTGCAACAGCAGACAGTCGCTTACCTATCTCTCTCTTTGCAAGACCAACTCCAAACAGAACTCATTTATCTACAGATCCACTTATAACTTAAATTATTACCACATTGACATTTTAAAACGAAAACCCACTAAGCTATATGACTCAAAATGGAAAGTTCAATCCCTGTATATTCCTTCCTTTGCCTCTTAATCCTATTCATATGTTCCTCCTCTCCCCACTTTTTCATATATTGTAACTAAATAATAAGTTAATGCAATAATTAAAAACACTTTGTTTTTATCACAATACACTTTATTAAAAAAGTCGACATGTTTCAAGAACGATGTTCTCTTCATCAGGACGTATAATGTACTAAAAAAATGATCGAACATAGAAAGACAGGCGTGGGTAGAAATGGAAGTAGTGGGGGAGGAGAGCGGTGGAAAGGGGAGGTGCTTAGAAGAACAAAGACAAAAAAATTACAATGGAAATATGTTTAAGATAGGGTTATTCTCAAAATTAATTTGATTGTTAATAATATTTAAATTTCTATTGACATTTTTCCTAATTTCTAATATTGCTGATTTGCTGTTAACTTTCTCTACAATAAATCAAATAACAAAATAAAAATACCCTCCACACAGCTTTCTCAAAGATGACACAGGCCCTCTTCTGAGGCTGTCTCTTGTGAAAGTTAATGTAAAAAATAAAAGATCTCTGAGTTAACATACAGCATCGAAACCAAATAATTTAATCACCCGTATTTAAAAGCATCGTAAATATTGAAAAATTATTATGGGTATCGGAAAAACATTCACGTTTTTATGTCCGCTTTTAAAACCAAGAGTAGCCGATAAAGTTCACTTTAGCCGTAACAAATGGCATTCGGTTATTGCGCTAGTGCAACAACAACTCGTGTTTCCATTGGCTGCAAGAACAAGGGTAAAAAGTGCATCCGACAAATACTTAGGAAGTGCCGTTGGAATTTAATGAACTAGGGGTGCCATAACTTTAGTGTTTATTTTATCTATTATTCATTATTTATTATGTTGTATTTAGATGTGTAAAATTTTTCATATAAACCTATTTGGAAAAAGGGAATTTTAATTCTTATGCACCGGGCAATACTGGGCATTCGCGCAGTGAATTTGGAATTTAAACTTGGAACAAATCAGCAATTTAAAAAATTAGACGGTGTTCCGTTTTTTGTGGGTCAAGTCGTAAATCACGCGGATTCTGATAAATAAAATCACAATCGTCAGTATCTCAAAGATTGTAACAAAAATGGAATCTATAAAATCTATATTTATCTAAAAATAAAAATATGTTTGCTTGGGTGTGTATGAGTGAGTATTTGAGATGTCGTTGCATTGCAAAACCATTCATCCGATTGCAATGAAACTTTGGGGTTTCTATATACAATAGTGAGTTCTGGCATCATGAAATTATGCATTGCTAACATGGAGTGGGGAGTGGGGAGAGGGAAATCGGAGAAGGCCGAGTGGGAACGCATGAGGGGAAGGGGATACGGGAGAGGAAGGAGAGACGGAAAGGAACGGGACGAATGGGAAAGGACACGCAGGGAGAAACAATTTCTTTATATTTAGTGGCTTGGCTACGCAAGCCAGGAACTCGCAAGTAAAATTATAAAAAGCAATTATCTAATATTAAATACTTTCCACACCTTACTACAAGCTCTGATTTTAAATTAAAAATGGTTTACCAAGCTATCGTACAGGTTTCAAATAAAATATTTTTGTTATAAACAAACATTAATTGAGTCCTTGCCCGGAATAAAATATCCAACAATGTTCTTGTAGTTAGAAAATGGTTGAAACCAGTTTCAATTCATTTAATGCGTACGTATAAAAATGAATGTTTCTTTGTTTTTACCTTATTATTTATTTACCATTCATCCAATTGAGATGAAACTTTAGTGATTTGTTGTGCACACTAGTGATGCAACGAAAGTGTCTTAACGGAAGCATAAACGAAAACAGATGTCAAAAGTAAATCTTAGCGGAATCGGAAGCGGAACCGGGAGTGTTAATACTATGAAGAAAAAGCACAATTTTTTTTAAAAGATTTGTTTAATTAAATTAGCTTACGCTAAATGTCACGAGGCGTGGTGATGCGCAGAATGAACCAAAATAATATATTAACAAATGAACTCGTTGCGACATGTTTGTGTACCGCCCCCTGTCCAGTCGTCCTCGCGCGCCCCACCACCGCGCACCTTGCTGTATTCTTCGTTTAGAGTTCTGTTATAAAGTTTGCTGAACCAGAAACGGAAACGAAAGTAAAAAAACTTCCGGAACTTCTGCAGAAGCGGAAGCGGAAGCAGAGTTCTGTTGCAACACTAGTGCACACGCCTGCAAAGGTCTGTATATATATAATGGTGAGCGCTAGCTTTATGATTTTTTTACAAAAAATTTACAATAATATTTCACATCTGACCTGATGATGGACACGTAACGCTGTCCGTTGGCTAAAGGAGGGGGTAGCGCAACACGGCATAACACCCCAAAAATAAATAAAAATACTTTTGGTCGTAAAAATCTAAAATCATATCCAATAATATTTCATTTTAATTCTTAAAAATCACTCACCCAAATTTGGGTAGTTGTCGCTAGAGTGGCTATACGGCTAAAAATCAGGCTTAATAATATTAATTTCTGGATAAGTACTTTTTACTTCCTTCATCCTTTAACTTATTGGCTTTGATGCCTCTCCAGTTGAATACATAAGATTTTATTTTCATCCTTCATTCCCATGAATCATATCACGCTCCGCGATTGTGATGAACAACATAAATATACATGCAAAATCAATATACAATCATCGAACCACTCCCAAATAAACAGGCAAAGAAAAAACAACAAAAAACGACTCGACAACTCTCGACCCATCACCTTGCACGAGGGATGTTTTAAACGTCCGTCACTCCTGGACACACTGACCTCCAAATTCCTACCCTCCCCTCATACCTTTTACCCAGAACTTCCTATTCTTTCCTTCCTTAAAAGACCCTCCACACAGCATCCCTTAAGATGACATAGGCCTTGAGGGAAATTATTGTTTTGTGTGGAGCTAATGTACAAAAAAATCAACTGACCAAATGTGCAGGAAAAGGTGCCCTGGAATTCGACGACAAAAATACGGAACAAATCATCCTTCACATTGATAAAAAGTATTTCTTAGTCTCCCCACACTTTAGTTTTTTTTTAGGTTTCATTTCTACCGCATGTGAATTGAACACTGTGATAGGTATTTTAATATATATATTTTTATATTTATATATATATACATTAAAATACATCGTGTTTAGATGTATATTGTTGTCTCCTTCCCTCTAATTGATTATCTATTGTACCGCCCTCAAATATTTTGTCTCTATCTAACTATGTTCTTTTGTCATATTCTTTCTTCCTCTGTCGCTCAACTTATATATAACTGATAACTCTGTCTTAATATTTAGTTATTATTTTATCCTGAGGAAGCTTGGTCTAAGTGAAACCGGTAGATACATAAATAATAAATTCGTGGTTAAATACAAAGTGTTGTTTTATTTTTATAAAAAATTTAACTCCGAGATATTTATGATTTAACTGTCCTATTGTTTTTTTACATTTTGGAGTAGGAAGTATTGATGTTTGTCTAAGATTTCTGTTATTTTTAAAGGGTTCAATTTCATTTTGAATATTATCTTTATAAATTAGTAATTTTGCATGATAAAAGTACAATGCACTTTATTTTCTGACATTGTTTGAATAACAGTTCTGATAAATATGAGTAGGGTTTTTTTTTATTGTTTTTATTATTAGTTTTTGTGATATGTAAATTATTTTTGTTTGATTTATATATGTACCGCCCCATCCTATATTGCCGTATTGTATAATTGATAGACAGAAAGCAAAGCACGAGTATGTGGTTCTAAGTAATTTTTCGTTTAAAATATCTCTTAAGCATCTAAATATATATGAACTTAAACACAAATTCTTCCACATCTTTAACGTGTCATTCTCATCGACCAACCACATAGTATAAATGTATATATATATATTTATTATATCTATAGCCATTGCCATTTTTTTATTTTGGATATTTTTAGTATCGGACTGAGCGCGCTTGTGCATTTATTTGCCACGAATGCATTTTCTTTTATCACCAGACGTGAAGCACTAAGCGATAAACTTTAGTGTACTTTTTCGTGTACGTACATAATGAACGTACCATTATTGGTGGTTTGTATTCCAAGCAGGAAGTTTGTTACCAAACATTAATACTGCCAGCATATATTTTACAATTGCTCCACACAGAAGGCCCTGAGGAAAACCAGTTTCCTTCAGGGCCTACGTTATCTTTAGGATGATGTGTGGAGGGTCTTTTTAGGGAAAGGAAGTTCTGTGAAGGAGAAAAGGATGAGGAATTGGTAGGATTCTGTGGGTCAATGTGTCCAGGAGTGACGGACGTATGAATCCATTCCTCCCACTGTGGTGCAAGGCGATGGGTCTATAGAGTCCTGCTGGAGAAATCAAAAAGTTTCCCTCAACCTGTCTCCCCAATCCGGCCCGCCATGCAGTAGAAGGGAAAATGTATTGGTTTCCAAAATCTAGATCTAGACATACCCCCATGAATCCGAGCGCTTCTGATAATTCACCAAACGTAGCGTTTATATTTCACATCAAACACAGCCTAAATTAATTTGTTTGTTGGTACTTGAAATATTATAGCTACTAACAAAAAAAAATGTGTTGCAAAAAGAAGATAATTTATTAAGACATTCCCAAGGCGTACAAAGATTTTTTTCGTCAAAGTGTTAACGTGGAAAACTATAAAAAAATATATAAATATATTTAAACTATTACCAGCTGACCCGGCGAACTTCGTACCGCCTCAGAATCAATAACCGTTATATTAACTTATAAGCTGAAGTAAATTGAGTTTTTTTACAAAGTTAAATTTACACAATGAAGCAATCATCGATGCGTCCGTGTTTTGTTTTTGTCAGTAGGTATCAGAGATGGCGTTGTATATGGATTTATATTTTTTGTGATTTTCTTACTTTTCCACTTACTTACGGGAATTGCGTTTCATTTTCATTATACGTGTGTGGGAGATGTATTATAATTATTGTATTTTTCCTTAAGAGGGGTGCAGACATACGTTCACCGTTTGTCCCATTTTCGTCTGTTGACTTTTAGTGTGTAAGAAAGAGGGGCAGCATTATATATTTAAGAACAAAAGCTAAACAATCAGCGCCTTAACATTTGACGTTTTTGAGTTTTTGGAATTCACTTACTCCACAATATTATACTAATCAAAATATTCCTGCAGCTCTTTCCAAATATGAGAATTAGTTTCATACAAAATGTATGAAGGAAGCAATTTTCTACATAATTTTTTTTTCGTTATTTTTTCCAATGTTTTAATAGCTATTCGGGGCGGAGAAAAACAAACAAATCAAAGATCATAAAAATCAGTCCAGCCGTTCTCGAGTTATAAATGATGTAACTAACCCGACTTTGTTTTATGTATTAAGAAGATATCTATATTATTTAAATAATTGCTAACCGTCATAATAAAACAGCGTTCTAAAATAAAATAATGTTTTTTTATAATAATACTAATAATTGGATAGCGACGTTTTTGTGAAAAATCACCTCGAGGGCCTTGTAAAAATTTATAATGTATTTTTTCAATCTTTTTTAAAACCATTATAACAACTTAAGGCTCAAATATAGAATCCACCGGTTCTTCGATCACTGATTCAAAACTAGATGTAATAAAATGCATTTGATCAATGAACGCCACGCTGCGCAAAAAATTACATTATTATTTTTTTATTTATATTCTGTAGAGGCGGAAAATATACAGGAACATACCTGGTAGGCAAATTAACACTGTGTAGTTATAAAAGGGCCACAATAAGATACTCGTACATGAAAATATACAGGAACATACCTGGTAGGCAAATTAACACTGTGTAGTTAGAAAAGGGCCACAATAAGATACTCGTACATGAAAAAAATATTAACGAACTCAATTTCAAAGTAAGAATCATGGCTCCCTTCTCAGAAAAAAAGCTGCCATTATATGGTAAGATATACGGTATACATTACTAGAAATAGATAATAAAAAATTCATTCCTAAACTTAATGAAATAACAGAAAAATACAAGCCTTACGTAAAAGATTCCATGAATTATTATCTGAGAATTACGGCAAGTAATTGTACCTCTAATATATTATTTCATTCATTCGGAGAAGGAAAAAGGCTTACGTTCGCCCAAAGGAATTGAGACCATGTTTTATAACTTCTGACAGATTTTTCAATTCTCCGCCCATTCTATTTAATACACAAAATTATTACGAAAGGCTTTTTGAATGAGAAATTGTGAAATAATTGGCGATGAGATCTTTTTTGAGTTTGGAGATATTCGAGATTCTACAAGCTAGATGAGTTTCCACCTTCACAAAACATTTCGAAGAAACTAAACGTTTGATTTGAAAAAGTTTGTATTATTGTATTAGGCATTTTTGACAGATTTTGTGGATGAATATTTTATTTGTAACTATGTTGATAATTTTTTGAGCAGTTATGTATAAAAATCTTGTTCTTTTATTGTAACTTTCGCCGTGCAATTTTAAAACATGTAAATTCGCCTTTCTGTTTATCATCTCGAAACCATTTTAAAGCAGGGTTCATCTTTTGTTTTGAAAGTAGGGTATGGGCACCGCCGCCCCGGGAATGAATTATTTGATAACCAACATCCCTGCCACAGGTCTTCCCAAGTGTTTTGCTACGTTTGATGACTTAGCAGGGGTGCCCGGGTTCTCAAGGTAAGGTATGCCTAGATCTTGGCGGCTGATACGTTTGCCGAACTACTGCGTGTGGGGTCGGATCGGGAGAGACAGTTTGAGGGAGTCCTTTTGACCTCTCCAGCCGGACTCACCAGACCCATCGCCTTAAAAAAAGTAGGATGGATTCATTCCTTCGTCACTCCTAAACACATCGAGGAATCATTAGATTCCTACCCACCTCGCATACCTTTTTCCTTCCCAGAAATTCCCCTCCTTATTTTCCCTAAAAAGCATAGCATCCTCAAAGATGACATAGGCTCTGGGGGATTTTTTTCAGGCCTCCTGTTTAAAATATCACCTCGCTAGCGCTTGACGATGAATAAAATTATCTAGGAAAACAATAAAAAAACGTTTTGTTTTTAGAAAATCTAAGAAAAAAAAAATTTAAACAAACAAAAATGATGACCACTTCAAAACAAATATCAATTCATAATAGGATATATTATATAGATTATTATTTTAATTTATAAACTAACGTTTAGACAAGATTTTTATGCATAAGCAGTAATTGTTGAATGAAACACTAGTATATATTGAATTATTTGGCGGGTATTTGATAAGCCCCCATAGCTCAGTGGTCAGAGCATTCGACCGGCAATCGGAAGGACACGGGTTCAAGTCCCGTTGGCGGCAAGTATCTTTTCTCGGAAGATTTTTCAATGTAAATGAGTGTTTCAGGCTGACAATTATTGCTTAATAATAATAATAATAATATTTGGCTGATTTATAAAGCGCCGTTTTCATGAAAAATCATCTCAAGGGCGCTGTACATATAATAAGCATACAATAAAATAAAATGAATACGATAGGCTTACAACTAGGATTCAAACTTATAACTAGGAACCTACATTTAAGACTTATATGTAGCTAGTGACTTACAACTAAGACTTATTACTACTGACTTAAAACTGGTGACATACAAATATTTGCAACCGTGACTTAAAATTAGAGATTTACAATTAAAATAGGTATTTACATACAACAATAAATATTTTTAGTTTTGCCAGGTATCTAATATTACCAAGTGATCAACAAAACTCTACAGATATAGGTACAGACAGAGAAGAGAGTCGAAGCAGTTTGAGGATATTATATATACATGTATACATACATAGATATTTTATTCTACACATTTTACAAATTATTTTATACCGTATTTTAATATTAATATTGTTAGCGCCAGAAGAAGAAGGAAGTTCGTACATAATATTACAATTTTATAACACGGTTGTGAAAATGATTGTAATGGGTTAACAGTTTTTAAAGGAAAGCATAGGTATCTTAAATGAATGAATGAATTTAATCGTCGATATCAACTGCAATAAGATAATTCATCGCTCAACAACAGATTGGATAGCAATGTTTGAATGAAATAGCGAATTTATGGAAATGAGTGTTTAAATAGGTGAGTTTTAAGTTTGGATCTAAATTCTGTTGGACTGGTTATACATCTTAATTCCATAGGAAGTTTATTCCAAGCCTCAGGGCCGGATACTTCGAAAGCACGATCACCAAAGTTAGTGTTCGGATTTCGCTTAGGTTCTTTCAACCTTCCGATTGCAGATGATGTCGCTGATCTAAGAGTTGAATGTCTTAGACCAATATTTTCCGGTAATAATTGTTATATTATATTGCTTAGGAAAGCTTATAAGTCGACTGTGCTGCGCCATAGCTGTAGCCTAGCGACAATATGTTCCAACTAATCAGTTAATATTATACCACAGCGTAACTATGGACTAATCGATTAACACTGAAAAAATAATTATGTATCGAAGCTTATTATTGGTTGTGTTATCATTTGCAACATAGCAGGGGTGCCCGGGTTCATGGGGTGCGCTTTGCCTAGGTCTTGGCGGCCAATGCATTTGCCCATTTACTGCATGGCGGGCCAGACGGGAGCAGATTGGTTGAAGGAGACCTAACCTAGACATCGCCTTGCACCGCAGTGAGATAATGGATTCATTCGTCCGTCACTTCTAGACACATTTTTTGAAGTGAAACGGAAATGACGATTACTGCACCTGCGCTCATTGGCCGCTTTGATTATGATGTAATTTTTAAAGGCTCTTATTGGTTGAGTTATGAAACGGAAATTACGCTTGGTCTGCGCTCATTGGTCGCTTTGATTATGACCTCACTTTTCAAGTATTGGTTGTGATTGTTTTGGTAAAATTTAGCTTCTAACGCATGAAAGCTGCGCTTGAATTTTTTTTTAAAATTTTTCTTTAATCATGCTTTGATGGTTATATAATTTGTGGATTTTTCGACCACCTTGCTGGGCACATGCCCGTCTTATTGTAATTATCCCCAACATTCCTACCCACCCTCTTACCTTTTCTTTCCTAGAACTTCCTCTCCTTCCTTTCCCTAAAAAGACCCTCCACACAGTATCCCCAAAGATGATATAGGCTCTGAGGAATTTTGTTCCTCGGGGCCTACTGTGTGGAGCCAATTAAAAAAAAAAGTCTACGTCAATAGAAAACACGACGCATTAATAAAATCTGTAAATGTAAAAAATGTAGATGATATTTCATCTCCTTAAAAATCATTTACCTACTAGCGTCGTTTTCTTGTCAAACTTTTTGTTAGCTTTTAACTTTAATTGAAATCGCACTTAACTCGAGATGCTTTTAATACTTTACATCGGCCGAAAAATGGACGAAATTACAATAATTATAACTGAAGGCGTTTTAATTTCTCGTTAAGTGGCGTCTCTTTCGATTATTTTCTATCTTATTATTCTTGCCATTTTCCTGAAGCACTTAGTTATATTCAGTTTCAGCGGCATTGACAACGTCTTGAAAGGAAAATGTCTGAGGTGTTTTAAATTATACTTTCCCGTGCACACACGAGACAGAATTTTACTGTCTTTTAGCAAACCCGCTTTCTTTGATAATATTCATGTATACAAATGAGTGTACTTGAATATTTTAAAACTGTTTAAAACCCAGTTAGAGCAAAAGAGTTATAATAAATAACATTGTTCACGCAGACTTTCACGTCTAACGCAAAAGTCTAGAAAATAGATATGTATTTTTTTTCATTGTACTTATTCCATGTGTCTATTTTTTACAGGTAAATATAAAATAAATACTTCAAACGGAGTATAAACCAAAAATATTGCTGTTCTTCAGCGTAAATAAAGTTTTTATGGTAAAGGATTTTGGCTAGTGTTGCAACAGAACTCTGCTTCCGCTTCCGCTTCCGCGTCTGCAGAAGTTCCGCGAGTTTTTTCACTTGAGTTTCTGTTTCTGGTTCAGCAAACTTTATACCAGAACTCTAAACGAAGAATACAGTAAGGTGCGCGGTGGTGGGGCGCGCGTGGATGACTGGACAGGGGGCGGTACACAAACATGTCGCAACGAGTTCATTTGTTAAGATGAATATATACGTGAAATCCTATTTAGATACTATTTTGATTAATCTTTACGACAAATCGGCTTACAGTATGAACATCAAAAAATATGCTACGGATAAATCGAAGCTTTTACTAGCTTTTCTATGTATTGGAATTACAATAAAATTATTATTTACGTAACAAAAAATATATGCGTAAACCACAAAAAAATGTTTTTTCATGACTTAACTATGAAGTAATACAAGAAACAATTTTAAAAAACTACCCCTTTATGGCTAAGACTATTTTTAAGGTTTTCCATGTTCTAACTTTTTTTCGTTCTTATAAAATTATGCAGAAAATAAATCAAAACCACCTTTTCGCTTACTTGTCTCGTGCAAATAAGACGCTCGATTTTAAAATTTTGCAGGCATGAGATTCGAACTATTTCTAGCGTTTATATTCCTCTTAATATATTGGTTCATTCTGCGCATCACCGTGCCTCTAATTTAATTAAACAAATCTTCTGAAAAAAATGTGCTTTTTCTTCATAGTATTAACACTTCCGGTTCCGCTTCCGATTCCGCTAAGATTTACTTTTGACATCTGTTTTCGTTTTTGATTCCGTTAAGACACTTCCGTTGCATCACTAAATTTGGCTTGAATAATAAAATCATCTAAAATCTCTCCACCCTGCAAAAATCAGTTTCAATGAATTCTCTAGAATTCGGTAAATAAAATATTTTTTTTTTATTTCAGTAGGTACATAAGACAGGCAGGATGCCCAAACATTTTCATACATTTTATTTTTATTTTGTTGTTGAGGGGGGGAAGCAAATGGGGAAGAGGAAGGTGAAGAAGTAACTGGCTATTCAGATCTGGTCACCAAACTCGGCTAAAATCATTTCAAGCACGTTTCAATTCTGAATGGTGGTCTTACACCACGACAATACTGAGAGTATCTTCGACTCTGGAACGTGCCGCAAATATACTATATGTTATTTTTAAATTAATTAAGTGTGAAATAACACATATTCATTAAATAAAATTTTATTTGTGCACGCCGGGATTCGATCCTGCGACCTTTGGGTTGTGAGTTCAGAGTTTTACCCCTCGCGCACGGCAGCCGTCAACCGTTTATTTAATGAATTCAGTTAAGCGATGCTGTATGTAGGTACCTAACTAAATCGTCTTTTTTATTTTAATTATAATATACCGTGATTTTTCACGGATCTGTGCTAGATATTATTAGTAAGATTTGTTATAGTAATAATTGGTAATACCCATACAACAGTGGCGGTCGGTGACATTTTGTATAAGGGATGCGGAGATACCTAACATCAAATTTTAAAGTCTATGGACTAGCCCACGAACAAGATGCAATTATTGACAAAAATAGTCTGTCAAATTAGCTCTATACAACCTTTACGCTTCACATTAAATATTACAGTTTCATAATTAATTGAATTAAATAGGTATTCAGGAAGATATTCAATATATCAATCGGATTTGGCTATTCAAGACAACAAATAACTGTCGAAAGATGGTCAGGCACTATAAATCTCTAATGGTACCAAGTGGGCTCGCTTCGGATAAGCTATTCTGTGCACTATGCCTCTCTCTCTGGTTTCAATCCTGGGATTGGTTTGCAGCAATTTCATCTATTCGTTTCTTCCACTCTTCCCTGTCTTGTGCGGCTTTTTTGAATTCTGCATATGATAAGCAGCGCACGTCCACCAGCAGGTCCTCCAGGTACTCTCGGCGTGGGCGTCCCCTAGCGTTTGTCCCCTCGGTCATACCCTCCATTATGGCATGCAAGAGGCCTTCTTGTCTTATTGCATGGCCGATCCATCTTGCGCGCCTTTCGGACAAGGTCCTGAGCAGGTGTCTTCCTCCTTCGATTTTTTGGAGAACCTCCTCATTTGTGATGTGGTCTCTCCAGGAAATTCCTAGTAGTCTTCTATAGGACCACATCTCAAAAGCCTCTAGTCTCCGTTTATCTCTTTCGGATAAGCACCATGTTTCGCAGCCGTACATCAAGATACTCCATACATAGGTCTTGATGAGGAGTATTATCAGTTTCAGGTCTATATTATTCGATTCTATTATTTTCGACCTTTTATTAAATGCAAGCCTAGCCTGGTGTATACGGCTGTCGACCTCGCTCTTAGACCGACCGTCCCATGTTATTTTGCTCCCGAGGTACACAAACTCCTTGGTGTTCTTTAGTGGAACTCCTGACATCTCTACTCTCATCTGATGTTGCGTTCGGCCTACAGTCAGCAGCTTTGTTTTGTCTTTATTTATCCTCATGTTGTAATTATTTTGAAGAATGCTTTGCATGGTTGTTAAGGCCTCTTGCAGTTCTTCTTCGCTTTCAGCAACCAAAGCAATATCGTCAGCAAACCTTATCATATCCACCTTTTGCCCGTGTATCTTTACACCTTTTCTGTGACTCATTCTCTCCCTCAAGTCATCAATCGCACTTTGTATATATGCGTTAAAAAGAACAGGTGACAGAGAGCATCCCTGTCTCACCCCTTGTCTTATACTGGCTTCTTTTGTATCATTGTCACATCTAATTATAGCGGCCTCATTCTTGTATAGCGCCTGGATTATTCGTCTATCTCTATATTTGATGTCAACTCTCTTCAGAATCTCGAAGAGTCTTTTCCATTCTACTTTGTCGAAAGCCTTCTCCAGGTCTATGAATGCGATGAATGTGTTTTGGTTTCTTTTTAATCTTTTTTCTAGTAGTATTCGTAGCGACAATATTGCTTCTCTGGTTCCTACACCTCTTCTAAAGCCAAACTGGTCTCCGGAAAGGATGTTCTCTACTTTTGGTTCGATTCTTTTTAGAATGATATTAGTCAATATTTTTGAGGCATGGGATATAAGGCTAAGAGTTCTGTGTTGTTCACATTTCGTCGTGCCCACCTTCTTTGGTAATGCGACAATTAGGCATTTCTCGAAATCCTCTGGTATCTTTCCAGTCTTATACATTGTCTGTATCATTTTAAACAGGGCATCTATAGTTCCTTTTCCTGCTGGCTTAATTAGTTCAGCCGGAACGTCATCGATTCCGGGTGCTTTCCCGTTTTTGAGATTTTTCAGTGCGAGGTCAAACTCTTCTCTAGTGATTGGATCTCCCAAATCATCTGCGTCTACCTCATTTTCTCTTTCTATCAATGTTTCGTTGTCATTATTTCCCTTTGCATTGTACAGCATTTCGAGATATCTTTTCCATTTCTCTCCTATTTGGTGATTTTCGAAAAGTATTTTGCCGTCTTCTCCTTCTATTGCATTACCCTTTCCAACTCTCATCCCAAAGAAGTCTTTCACCGCAGCGTGAGCTCTTTCTACATTTCCTCTCTTGAGGTCGTCATTTATCTCATCGCATTTATTCTGGTAGAATGTTTCTTTGGCTATTCTTGATTCTCTATTTATTTGGTTTCTCAGCACTTTGTATTTCTCTTGTGATTCAGCTCTTTTATCATTTTTGAGCTCTCTTCTATCCTTTATCATATTTAAGATCTCATCGGTTATCCATTCCTTCCGTGCTTGGGGTTTTTCCTTGCCTATAGTTTCCTCTGCCGTAGTTATAATCTTCGTCTTTATCACTTTCCAGATCGCATTCACGTTTTCCTCTTCCATTAGGTTGCACTCTTGCGTCTTTTCCTTAAAACTGTCGCTAATCTCTTTCATCTTTAATACTTTTGTATCCCATTTGAGATTTTTTCTCTTTTTTAATTTTTTCAGTTTTAGAAGACTTTTGGCCATTACCATATTATGGTCACTATCTATATCTGGACCGGAATAGCTTCTACAGTCTTTTATTTGGTTTTTAAATCTGTCTAACCATTATATAGTCTATTTGCAGTCTTTGTCTGTCTCCAGGGGATTTCCAGGTGTATCGCTGTCTTGGGTGATGTTGGAAATAAGTGTTTGCTATCACTAGTTTGTGTTTTTCGCAGAATTCTGTCAATCTGTTTCCTCTGTCGTTTCTTGCACCCAACCCAAAGGGCCCAATGCAAGTTCCTTCACGTCCTTCTCCTACAACAGCATTCCAATCTCCTAGGAGAATCAGATTTTCACCTGCTTTTATCTCTAATATAAGTTTATCTAGCGAGCTGTATACCTCCTCCACTTCTTCTTCGCTATGACTAGATGTTGGCATATATACTTGGATAATTACAGTGTCTACAGGCTTAGTTTCTATTTTGACTAGAATAATTCTTCCGCTATATTGCACGTATCCCTTAACCCGTCTTCCCCACTCCTTGCACAGCACAACGCCTACTCCCCCTTGGCCAGGTTTATCCTTTATGCATCCTGTGTGGATAATTCTGTAGTTGCCACTCCAGAAGTCTCCGCAATTAGGCCATCTCATCTCTGCTATACCTAGGGCATTCAAATTTACGTTTTGCATCTCAGCTTTCAGATTATCCAGTTTGCTGTT
Source organism: Limnephilus rhombicus (assembly GCA_929108145.2). Lineage (NCBI taxonomy): Eukaryota > Metazoa > Arthropoda > Insecta > Trichoptera > Limnephilidae > Limnephilus > Limnephilus rhombicus. Next base: position 47,568,142 of record OV815288.1, on the reverse strand, counting down.
TTGCAGTAATGTGCGGACATTCCACGTTGCCCATCTCGCTATTTGGTTCTTTGTATTTGACTTTTGTTTCGCTATTGACTTTGTGTTTCTAGCATCTCGAGCAGTCCCCACCCGGAGATCCGAACGGGGGACTATTTTACCTCCGGAGAATTTTACTTGAGATTGGGTATTCATGTTTTGCTGGTTCTTGGGATGCCACTTGGACCTTTAATGTGTTAGTTTCCCGTTTCTTTCCACATCCTATGCCGTTGACCTCGAAGGTTCTTCCGCCTTTGGAGATTATTTACTTCTCCAGGACAAGAGGGTGCCCTAGACAACAGACGCCTGGTAGGGCGAAAGTTGGTGGTCAGCTTATTCCGGCCAACGCTCGGTCCCTGTCTATATTTGCCGATACGAGGTCGTTGCTCACTCCCCACCACGAGAAGGAAATAGATCAGGATTTTCCTTTCCTCAAACCTGAGACCAGAAGGCATTTTTCAGAGTTCTCCAGTACTTTAGGGGAGTAACACTATGCCTATAAGCATTAAAGTCGTTTTTTGTGCGTTGGATGCTCCAATGGAATCCGCATTCGGTCTTACTTCAACCATGGCAGTCTTGACTAATCGCGCATGCGCTAATATAAAAAAATATAAAATTCGTTCCTGCGTCGTGGATGCGGAATGAACGGAGCATCCACAGTTTTGCTGGAGTAATTATATTTCATACGTATTTTGACCTGCTCCGTGTGTTGTGTTAGTGTTGGTCTCTGAGATTGGAACGGTGGCGGTTCGTTATTGCAGTATCTAGTGCGGCTTACGACTAGAAAAAATAACTCCAAAGTTTTTTAATTCGGAATAAATACATAAAAATAATTATTATACTTATTTTAAACCTAGAAAAGAATGGAAACACAGCCGTAGTTATGAAGCTGAAGGTATTAGGTAATGGAAGGAGGTAGGGATGGAAAGGAGACGGGGAAAAGAAAGTACCTAGCCCTTCAAATCATTTTTTAAATATTACAATAAGTTAGCTCCGTCTCCGTGAACACTACATGACTTAAAAATAATAATAAAATGTAATTTTTTTTTTTTAATGAATTTTATTGGTTACAGATTTTTTGTTTTTTTTTTGGTTACCACACTAGGCTAATGCCCGTGTTGTGGAAGTCATACATTTAATAATTTAAATAGGTATTAATAAATACTATTTTATTGAAACACATAATTAAACTTACTACATTAAAATTAAGAATTACATAAAGGTAAGTGAAAAAAAAATCATATTTTAAAGAAAAAATAAATAATAATAAAACTTTGACTTGCCAATTGTGTTGAATACATTGTACTCCAAACTCTAAATTTACCGCCAGCTTAAAGTCGTTTATTTCCTACGATAACAATATATAACCGTTTGAGAGCGGAACTTCCTACCGGAAGAAGCAAACAGGAAGTAGGTTCGGCCAACTACGACAAGTCCCGCTTACCGGAAGTGAGGGCGCCACTTCCTTTGCGAAATCGCATTATGCATCAGGCTTAACTAACATAATGCAAAATTTGACGTAATAAAGACTAAACGCTACATCTCGTGACTTGAATTCCTTCACACTCCTAGTCAAGTGGTTCTAAAACTATCCTGCAGACAAAAAATCCCCCAACAAAATATCTACTTAAACCTAACCTAACCTAACCAAACCTAACCTAACCTAACCCAACTAACCTAACATTACCTAACCTATGTAACTTCACCTAACCTAACCTAACAAAAGAATGGGACAAAAATAATACAGACAACCTGTAAAGACAACAAATTATTCTTCAAACTATCCTACAGACAAAACATCCTCCGACAAAATACCCTACGGACAAAACATCCCACAACAAAATATGTACACAAACCTAACCTAACGAAACCTAACCTAACCTAACCCAATCTAACCTAACCCAACCTAACTTACCTAACCTCACCTAACCTAGCTTAACCTAACCTAACCCAACCTAACCTAACCTAACTTAACCTAACCTAACCCAACCTAACCTAACCTAACCCCACCTAACCTAATCTAACCTAACAAAAAAATGAGACAAAAATAATACAGACAACCTGTAAAGACAATAAATTATTATTCTAAAATAGTAAAATGTAAAATGAGGTTAGTTTAGGTTAGATTAGGTTGGGTTAAGTTAGATTAAAGGTAAGATAGAGTTGAAAGGCAAGATAGAGGGTCGCCGAGGGCCTGGTAGGAGATAAATGTCTTGGCTGCGTAATATACGAGAGTGGACCGGCATTAGAAGTGTGGAGGAGCTATTCCGGGCAGCGCAAGACAGAGAGACATTCTCGAGAGTGATCGCCAACGTCGGGGGAACCTGATACGGCATACAAAGAAGAAGTTAGATTAGGTCAGGTTTTAGTAGATATGTTTTGGAGGATGTTTTTTTTTATTAATGGCAAGATTATTTATTATCTTGTATATGAAAATGAATGTTTCTTTGTTTGTCCCTTATGCGTTCCTAAACCATTCATCCGATTGCGATGAAACTTTGGGGATTTGACGTGCGCATTCCCCTGATGGTTTCTATATATAATAGTGAGCTCTGGCTTTATGAAATCATTTCCTGTACCATTCATCCGATTACGATGAAACCTTGTTCAATTGTTGTACGCACGCCCGCGAAGGTTTCCATATACATTGTTGAGCTCTGGCGTTATGAAATTTGTATAGAAAAATTGCATTGGATAGCGCACGAGTTATTTGAAAAATCAGTGTATGTCATATAGTTTACCAACAGGAAGCGAAGGAGATAGGGAGAGAGGAATCCGAGGGGAGGGGAACGCGAGAAGAGAAGGAGAGGCGGAAGGGTAACGGGGACGAATCGGAAAGGACACTCTCCAGCCGGACTCTCTTGACCCATCGCCTGGCACAACAGCTGGAGGAATGGATTCATACGTCCGTCATTCCTGGACACATTGACCCCCAAATTCCTACCCCTCCTCATACCTTTTTTCCTTCTCAGAACATCGTCTCCTTCCTTTCCCTAAAAAGACCCTCCACACAGCGTCCCCAAAGAGTTATTAAGGTAAAAAATGTTTTTAAATATATATATTTACATCGACAAAATGTTTTTAGAAACGTGAAACAGCAAAGGAAAAATAGCTATTTTTCATAACAGCACAATTAAACACTAAACGAAAAAAATCGGATAGTTTAATATTTGATATTCTTCTTTTTGATTTTACTAAACATCGTTTTTTTTTCTCGTTTAGTGAAATTAAGTATGCGAGATTCGGTGATTTGCTTTTAACACCAAAAAATAATAGGCAAAAAATAGTAGCTTTTATTGTTAAAAATTTAAATATAAAAAATAAACAGTTTGAAAACCTTTGGCTCATATTAAAACACGTCGCGACGGCATTGCCTTTTAAGGGTGCATAATTTTTGGCGCGGTCTCCCTTCCCCACCTGTGGAAAAGTTGAGATGGCGACTTGACATAATTTGGCTGTAACAGGTATGCTGAATTTTAAATGGTGTTCGTTTATGTTGAAATGCCTCCGTACGTAAATTCCGGGTTTATTCGGTGGCGTCAAGCACGAAATTAATGGTACAAAAGTTTTTAGAAAATTTTCATTGAGTTTTAAAAATGTTACATTACGTTAGTGTTGCCAGATGTATAGTTTTTATCATATTTTCACGATTTTTTGGGCCATTTGTGCGTTCAAGGTTTAAAATAAGCATGTCGGATAAAACGTAGTTTTTTAACTGTCGCAAAAAGTTTGTACTTTTGAGTGGGATACGATTTTTTGCATGGGTCGCGTGGGTGAAATCCCAATGTATTGTTTAATGGATATTTTTTATTGAATAATTAAATATTATAATTTAATGAATTCAGGAAAGTAGTTTTTAAACTTCATTATGGGACTACTAGTTCACATCGTTTCTTTATTCGATTACATACCTACAATAAAATGAAATAATATATATTGTAAATAATTAGGTACCCACGCTAACGAGGTACTGTAAAATTTATAAAAAATATGATTTGAATTGCGGGAGAATTTTTTTTCCAGAAATTATTTATATTTTAATTTTATTGTTTACTTTTAAAATGATTTTCTATATATTATACTTTATAACAGTAGAAAAATTTAACTTTTCAAATGTTTTTTATTTGCATGGTTATTTGTCTAAATTTAGCCCGGCCTCCATAGCATCAGATAAGTTTTGCTAAACTATCAATATAAACGTATTTTTGAATAATATCGTTCGTTATGCCAAATTACTGGCTTATTTAATTAATGGATTGAACTAACGAAGTTCTTACAAATGAAAGAAGACGTATACGCGGTGAAGTGCATTATACTTTTATCATGCAACATTACAAATTTATAAAGATAATATTCAAAATAAAGTTGCACCCTTTAAAAATAACAGAAATCTAAGACAAACGTCAATACTTCCTATTCCATAATGTAAAAAAACAATAGGACAGTTAAATCATAAATATCTCGGAGTTAAATTTTTTAATTCACTACCTGAAAAAATCAGAAACATGAACAGTAACATAAAAAAATTTAAAATCAGCTTAAAAATTATGCCGAAAATCTGAACTGAATAAAAAATAATTAATTAAACCAATATAATAACACCCCCCCCATACAAACAAGCCCTGCTTATTTATGGGGGTACATCAAATACAAATATTATTTAATTTATTGCTTGTAATAATTGTTACCCTTTGTGCTATGCATAAAAATCTTGTCTAAACGTTAGTTTATAAATTAAAAAATAATAATTATTATTTAATTAATTATTGTCTAAAATTTATTATAATTTTTGTATCTTTTTGCGAATCAATAAAAAAAAAAATATATAAATATATATACCTAAATAATATATATATATATATATATATATATATATATATACCTAAATAATTGATCTAAAACCAAATCAATTCATACCGTTCAATCTTTGAGAAACAAAAATGGTTGAAATATTAATAGAGACCTCGTTAAATAATTGTCTCCCAATTAATCAAAACATTTTTAGGTTAGTATTTCAATTCAACATTGGGAATTTATTAATATTTTCATCTATTTGATTGGCGTGTGATGTTTCGGGATGTAAATTCTGGTAAATTCTGAGTGATGGCAGCATATCGTCACTTCTTTTGGATAGGGTTCTAACTTCACTTCACCTTGTTCTGAGATGAGGTGTCAAAGTTTTCAAAGACGATTTCTCATTATCTATTTACTTAATCTTCTGTAAGGTATTTTAATTGGTCATGTTTTAAAGGAAAGTATTTAAATAGGACATATACTTTGCAGCATGTAGCTGCCGTTCGCGCTGTCATCAATCAGTTCTTACCGTAGACGGGCCACTAGACGACGCGCGACGGTTCTCGAAAAGACCGGAGCTTCGAACATTTGACGCCAGGGCCAGCAATTTAGTGAGACGTCAGATCCAGGGTGCAGTGCGGGCCAAATGTGACTACAGGCAGAGATTGACGGCGCGGAGATTATTTCGAGATCATTTCAAGATGTCACCATTACGTATATATTTTTTATCTCTTGGTTTTCTTATTTATAACATAAATACTACTTGTCGTTTAGTAGACTTTGCTTTTGAAAACGACTGGCGCCCTTTTACGTAGAATCATTTATTTTAACATGTTATTAATTTGTCTGTCTTCCTCGAGCAGACAAGCAGACACCACCTCTAATATTATTATTTTACAACGTAGAGTCAATATTTCATGTAAATCTAACCCTTGTATTACATTAAATCATCATGTCTAAGAACAGTGTTCAATTTATAGATTTACTTGAGTATTTCACGTGCTACCTACCACTTGAGCCTAGCCTAAATTCATTTTGTAAATTCATTATAACCTTCTTTACACACTCAATAATATTAGAGGCAGTAATCATGTGCATTTTATACGTTACAACTTACAACTTACTAAAATAATTCGTTGCATCAGGTTTTAATTACATTAAAATAAACTTAAGATTTACACGTAACTCCAACAAAGACATATTGCAAGTTCCAGCACTCTCTTCCACCTTTGGTCAACGTAGCTTTAGATACTTTGCCACAAAAATATTCAACATTCTCCCAGAAAACATCAAACTGAGTCAAACACAGAGAGAGTTTAAAAAATATGTTAAAATATGGATACATTCTAATGATCGAGCCTATACTGGTGCCCTCACCAGGCGCGGCCGGTGCCTTAAATTTTTGGTGGTTCACCGATTTCATCAAAAACGTAATGTATGTAATTTATATAAATGCACTATCTTACTTATTTATAGAGAAGATCAATTCTTCGATCCTTTTGCCGAGCGAAGACTTCAATCACCCAATTTTATTTGCAAACAGAGACAGATGTACTCACCTGACAAATTCGTTATCCGATAAACACATTTATATTAGTTTTTGCTTGGAAGATACAACTTTGCAAGCGGGGATACTGCATTAAAAAATTTCAGAAATCATAAATTATTTGCTATTTTACACAATGGTTCATTTCTTTATATATTATATCTATTAGTTTTAGAGGATTAGTGGCAAAGAAGAGAAGGTATTTATTTTGAAAGACCTTCGGATATTAATTAATATCACAATAATTAACACAAGCACAAGCAATTTTAATTTTATTTGCAGCGTAGGATGCAAACGATGGCGGGTGTTTACTGACCCAATGAGCGTCGATATGAAGTTTGCAATAAGTAAAAAAAAACGCACACAAATAAAAGGTTACTTTCTGCAAAAAAAGCAAATAATAAAGTCAACGCCAAGTATGTAAATCCGTAGCACTCTATCACAAGCTGACCAGTGACCCGTTGACCCGAGGTTGCATTTTACAAGAGAAATATTATGCTTTTACTTAAATACTTCTTCAAACCCTACTTGGCTCGAGCCGTACGTTCGGAATTCTTGGATTCTTCGTTCGGATATCTCCGCTGTCCGTGCGGCGCCCTGTCGGGGTATTTTTCTTGATACGTTTTGTCAAAACCACGGTCCGGAGATGTTTCGTATGGGCTGCATATAAAATAATATTTAGCCAAACGGGGCGCTTAGGTCTAACGCGCAGATTGATATGTACCTCGGTTTCTCGTTCCTAGCCAGTGTTAACCGCGCGGGTGGAGTGTTTTTGCCGTATTTATCTCCAATATTCTTACATTTAGTATGTTATTAATTGCAATTTTAAAGATTTTTTTTAATACTTTGTTTAATTTTATTGTTTAAACATTAAGTAAGATTACGATGAGCTGTAAATTGTTTTTCAACTTTGTTGGTGGTTCGTTGCACGAGTGCACTAAGGCACCGGCCGCGCCTGGCCCTCACCCAAACGCCCAGTCATTGACAGTTGTTATTGTAGTAATAACCTTGCAGTTTATGAATTGTGTAGGTATCTGCAAACAATAATGTTAACTAAAATAAAGTTTTTGCTGTATGGAAACCCACTTTACACATTTATAAAAAAAACCATTGAAAAAATTGCGAGAAACAATTAACAAAAATTCTGCCTCAATACAGGTTCACCTAGTGAGGCAGGCTATGCACAACTAAAAATACTGTATAACTTTACTACTCCTGTGTAACCTTTCTTACGTTACTTTCTGTTTGTTAATTTTTCTGTACTGATTGATGTAATCTATTTGTAAACTACATTGAGCATGTAATTTTTTTAGTTATATTGTTGTTATTTCATTGAAGTTTAGTCACATAAAAATATGAACGAACGATGAACATATTGACATCGTTCGTCCATTTCATTCGCTGCCTAGGAATACCTGCTTTTGTTTTTTGGGGTCTCAGATTATCAATGTTCATCTGTAAAGATGACATAATCAACCCATTTTCATTTCCGTTGGTTGAAAATGACATTTTGTCACCGTTCAAAACAACTTGGAAATGATTGTTATTAATTATTATTATTATTCCTACATTCCAGTAACCAAGCAACTGTAGTCGTTACCTAGTACTGTCATTTGTCAACAAATAATTTTCAATATGTCCAAATTAAATATTTTAATGTAAACTACCCCTCAATACTACAAATCTACAATATATATTATATTTTAGAATAATGTTATCAAAATAAAATATATAATTAAATTTACCTACAAAATATATTTCAACGTAATCTCAAAATACTGTTATTTACCTTGGTTACTGAAGTCCTCACAAAAGGAAAAAAATTATATCGTATTTATTTATCTAAATATCCTACGGTTCACTGGCAGTTTATTTATTAGGTTATATATACTATTTTTATACTTATTTTATTTATTTATTTATTTACGCCCTAGTGGGCTTTACAAAGATAGATAATAACAGTTAGGCAGGTATGTAGTACACAATATACAATTATTAAAATAATAATGAAAAATAAAATTAATTAAAATTAAAATCATTCATTTCATTAAAGTAATTATAAAGATTTCGTTTTATAACTAATATGGAATCTGCAAACATGTCTACAATATTCCCAAATTTATTGCCAAAATAATGTAATCTATTTATAAGTGTATGAGCTTCATAGTTTGTTTTAAAATTGTCACAGAAGAAGGTAGCACTATTATTATCACTAGGTATTTTCAAATATTTATATGTTTTGGGATCAAAGCTAATTATTTTCTATCTGATACAATAAAAAAAAATCAGAGAGCCAAAATACAACCAAACGTCGAGGCTAGCGTTGCTAAGCAACTCTCAAAAAAAAAATATTATCATTATTACGCAACAGATTTAAATGTCCGGGTTTAATTTTCCCCACAGGAAAAACTAAACCCTTTCACACACTTCCCAAATGATCATCTGGTCAATCCACGTTATGCAATTGAACTATATAAGTATTATAATTACAAAACAATACAAGAACAACATGTCAACCTACCAGAGACCAGATGGGAAAATAATTCACCGACTCCAGATATTTTCATATCAGAGGGTTCGGCTCTGTGGAATTCCTAATTGAACCTATAAATCTTACTGATCCCTCAATATAAATATTTAAAAAATCTTTTGTAATCCTACATGTATTTAAAATTACCGATTTTTGCATTTTTATATATAAATTCTTTGACAAATCTAATACGCCTAAATTTTGAATCAGAGACCTAGGTATAATGCCAGTAGCCGAAATAACAAATGTTAATATTTTTATAGTCCGAGAATGCCAAATTCTTTTAATCTCATTTCCTAAATCTGTGTTTTTTTTCTAATTTTTTCAGAAACACTTTTTTTGAATATTACAGGAATTTGGAATAGCTACATCAATGATATAAGTTATTTTTTTTTAATTTTGTCATGTAAAACTATATCAGGTCTATTATGACTAATTGTTGTCTGTAAGTATAGTTTTATCATAATATATTTTATAAAATTCAATTTCTAAAAATGAATTTGGTTCATATTCATAATATGGTACTATATTACGGCAGTCAATCAAGTTATGTTTAATTACCAAACTTTGGTGGATAATTTTTAAAACCTGATTGTGCCTAAATGTATACTCGGACGGCGCTAATATAGAACATTCCGATATAATATGTTCTATAGTTTCCGGAAAAGCCGAACATTTTCTACATAAATCATCAATTTGATTTATATCTTTGATTATATTCTTCCTATAATTTTTAGTATTAATGACTCTATCTTGAATGGCAAGCATAAATCCTTCTATTTCTGCGCTTAACTCTCCAATACTCAACCATTTGTTTGACGAAAGTTTGTCAACATACGTTTGGTTGAGATAATTGAAGTGTTTTGCATGAATAGTTTTATTTGACCAGGAGTCTTATAATTCCTGGTTAGTATTTATAAGAATGTTGGCACTCTCGTCATATAAATTTAAAGGTGTAATGTTTATATCTGCCTTGCAAATTATTTTGTGCATTTCTGAGCTATTAGCTTTCCTATGGAAAAAAATTCTAAGCATTTCTACCTGATTGTATTTCAAAGATGTTATTTTGACTACACCTCTACCTCCTAAATTTCTAGGCAAATTAATTCGTTCTATAGCTGAATTTGGATGATGGCAATTAAACTTTGTTAACGTAGTTCTAATTAATCGTTCTAAACTATCTAAATCTGTATTGGACCATTTAATTATGCCAAATGAGTACGTTAATAGAGGTATTGCCCAAGTATTAATTGCTTTTACTAAATTTTTAGCAGATAGATTGCATTTTAAAAATTTTCTGATCCTAGTTTGAAATTTAATCCTAATATCATTTTTAATACTAGTGTGATCTAATCTATTCGATTGCGGGTATCCTAAATATTTATAAACCTCATCCCCTTTCATACTTTTAATTTTGAAATTTCTAAATATACCCTCGTCTCCATCTACAATTTTGCCTTTCTCTATATGGATCGTTTTACATTTATCTAAACCAAAAGTCATTTTAATATCATCTGAAAAGATTTTAACTACCTTAATCATTTTCTCTAAATTTGATTCAGAATTTGAAAATAATTTTATATCATCCATATATAATAGATGTGAAACTATATTACTCTCTCTTGTATTACCCTTAATTTTTATTCCAAACATGCTTTTAATTAACATTTTAGACATAGGATTCAATGCTAAGCAAAACCAAAGAGGACTCAATGAGTCTCCTTGAAAAATCCCTCTTTTTATTGAAATGCCCGGTACTACTATTTTCTTGCCTTTTAAATTTACTAGTAAATCTGTATTCCAAAAGGACATAATATTTTTCAAAAAGCTAATTATAATTGAGTTAACTTTATATATTTTTAATATTTTGATTAGCCACGAGTGCGGGACACTATCAAAAGCTTATATATATATATTTATATAAACCTGGTGCGTAAATATGTGTATATATATATATATATACCTATACACATATTTACGCACCAGATTTAAATGTCCGGGTTTAATTTTCCCCACGGGAAAAACTAAACCCTTTCACACACTTCCCAAATGATCATCTGGTCAATCCACGTTATGCAATTGCACTGTATTTATTATAATTACAAAACAATACAAGAACAACATGTCAACCTACCAGAGACCAGATGGGAAAATAATTCACCGACACCAGATATTTTCATATCAGAGGGTTCGGCTCTGTGGAATTCCTAATTGAACCTATAAATCCTACTGATCCCTCAATATAAATATTTAAAAAATATTTTGTAATCCTACATGTATTTTAAATTACCGATTTTTGCATTTTTATATATAAATTCTTTGACAAATCTAATACGCCTAAATTTTGAATCAGAGACCTAGGTATAATGCCAGTAGCCGAAATAACAAATGGTAATATTTTTATAGTCCGAGAATGCCAAATTCTTTTAATCTCATTTCCTAAATCTGTGTATTTTCTAATTTTTTCAGAAACAGTTTTTTGAATATTACAGGAATTTGGAATAGCTACATCAATGATATAAGTTATTTTTTTAATTTTGTCATGTAAAACTATATCAGGTCTATTATGACTAATTGTTCTGTCTGTTAGTATAGTTTTATCATAATATATTTTATAAAATTCATTTTCTAAAAATGAATTTGGTTCATATTCATAATATGGTACTACATTACGGCAGTCAATCAAGTTATGTTTAATTACCAAACTTTGGTGGATTATTTTTAAAACCTGATTGTGCCTAAATGTATACTCGGACGGCGCTAATATAGAACATCCCGATATAATATGTTCTATAGTTTCCGGAAAAGCCAAACATTTTCTACATAAATCATCAATTTGATTTATATCTTTGATTATATGCTTCCTATAATTTTTAGTATTAATTACTATTTCTGCGCTCAACTCTCCAATAATCAACCATTTGTTTGACGAAAGTTTGTCAACATACGTTTGGTTGAGATAATTGAAGTGTTTTGCATGAATAATTTTATTTGACCAGGAATCTAATAATTCCTGGTTAGTATTTATAAGAATGTTGGCATTCTCGTCATATAAATTTAAAGGTGTAATGTTTCTATCTGCCTTGCAAATTATTTTTTGCATTTCTGAGCTATTAGCTTTCCTATGGAAAAAAATTTCTAAGCATTTCTACCTGATTGTGTTTCAAAGATGTTATTTTGACTACACCTCTACCTCCTAAATTTCTAGGTAAATTAATTCGTTCTATAGCTGAATTTGGATGATGGCAATATATATATATATATATATATATATATATATATATATATATATATATATATATATATATATATATATGTAGAACAATTTTCTCGGTTTACCCGCGTAACGTAGTCCTTAAAAGGACTTTTTAACTCCTGACGTTTCGGACAGATCACACTGTCCATCTTCAGAGGCCTTATGTCTTGAGTTTTTGTCTCAAACTGATAGCTTTCGCATGTCTGTTCGGTCCAAAAGCTAAAACTTAAGTGAGTGCAAGTCACTTCTTATGTCTAGAACGAAGTACCCGGGTTGCAGGTGATTGATGGTCGAGGGGGTGGGGGGCGGGGCTGACAGTAGATACCTGATTGGTAAAGCTAATTGGAGACACTACTGGTAATTTTGGAAATGCCGTTTTTGGGGTATTTTCATCGATTAAGACTTTCCAGGTGTTGGGAATTCTGATTGCGTCATTTCTAGTATTCATATTATTTTTATGTTTATAAATTTCTATTGCTTCGCGGTAAATTCTTTTTGGTTCATTGTATATGCTAGCTATTGTTTTTGTATTATTAAAGTCAATTTTATGACCTTCATTAAGGACGTGTTGGATGAAGTTAAGCGTTTATTAGTGACATCTACTTTATGTTCTGCAATTCTACATGATATTTTTCTATTGCAACGTCCAATATACACCTTTTCACATGCTCCACAAGGTATTTTATAAATACCATGTGACTCAAGTGGAATGTGGTCCTTTGGACTTCTTAATAGAGACGAGATTTTATTTTCTGATTTATAAATAGTTTTGATTTTATTTCTTTTGAGGATTCGACTGATTTTATCTGTCGAGCCTTTGATGAATGGGAGAATTGCTATAGAAAGGGGTTCTTCTTTCATAAATCAGAAAATAAAATCTCGTCTCTATTAAGAAGTCCAAAGGACCACATTCCACTTGAGTCACATGGTATTTATAAAATACCTTGTGGGGCATGTGATATATATATATATATATATATATATATATATATATATATATATATATATATATTTATATTTTTATGTGCATAACTATTTTCTTTTTTTAATGTCGTATGGAAGGCAATTATATAAACTGCCCCCTCGTAGCCAATGGATTGCTAACCGTTAGGTATTTAAAAGTATGATTATTTTGATTTAGCATTGCATCGAATGAGGCTTAGAACTTCGTGTGAACTGTTTCATCAATATTGATTTTCCGCCATCACAAGCGAACCAAGCGCCATCTATTTATTACCGTTCGAACATCTCGTTTGTCTTCACTCGCAGGTTCGCGTGGCCGCCACCTAATTTCGCAATAATCGAGCGTTGCGTTATCTCTCTCGGCACAAGTGTCAAGTTTAGTGTCGAGTGACTCTCATATACAGCGACCCTCATCACCGAACCTGACAGCTCCACAATACCACATTCCCGGAGATGTCGGAAGTACCGGCGTGCGCACTAGTTGAAGCGCAACATGTGTCTGACACACGCCCGACACTTGACACTTGTCTCGCTTAGTAAACACTTCGAATTTTGATGAAGTATTATTTATACGAGAGACAATGGTCGGGACTTCCCGAGATTCCAGCTTACTTGAAAGTGGGACCCACAGTTAGACATTCTAACTATTGTAGGCGTGCTAAATAGGAACTTGGTCGTGATCGAGGGGTGAGGCTCTCAATCCGAACGTCGCGGGTTCAAATGCTGTTGTGCTCAAATAACTTTTTCTTCTTTTCGATGCAACTAGATCGATTTATAACCCAGATACGTACATTTCTCCATGTACAAAAAGCTTTATGATAAACATAACATAAAAATATCCATAGGTTAAATGGTTCAATACCCGGCTTCAGACCTAAGTTCAATTCGTTCCAGAACTCGCGGCCGCGTTTCGCCTCATAACTGAAATTTTAAAAGCAGTATTTTCCATCGCCCGAATGCAAATAGTTGTCTTTTATAGTAATTAAGGTGAATCTAAAGATTTTTCTAAAAACTTTTTGTATTCAGCGTGACCAGCGATTTCGAAAGTTTACCAAAAATACGAATTGCAACTGTAAAAAATAACTATATTGAATAATATAAATGATGAACTTTGATGTCGTCATATACGGCCCTCTACTTGAAAAGTCTGTAAACCCCTGCTTGAAATTGCGTTCGTGCCACATGCTTTCGTTCGGTAGAAGACGGAAACTCTCGAACTATCCTTCCCGTGCACCTTTTTGTGCCCAAGTTGAATACCAATGTCGAAAAATTTTGTGAGGCGTAGCACCTCTAAAGTATATCTCTATGCTTTCACGTGATTATTTTGTGTTATTTCACAATTAATTAATTAAAAATAATAAATATTACGTTTTCGGCAAGTTCCAAAGCGGGAGATACTCTCAGCATCAACGTGGTGTAAGATCATTATTCAGAATTGAAGGCGTTCCTTGAAATGGCTTTAGCCGCTTTTGGTGACCAGATCTGTACCTCTCCTTCTTCTCCCCATCTCCTTCCTATCCCCACCTTCAACCTCACAACATACCCCAATTAGGGGTGCCAGAGTCCCACTGGCTCCATACGAGAATAGTTGGGACTCTTGTGTGGTATTCACATTTAAAAAAGTAATAAATACAAAAAAATATTTCACAAATCCATTACTTAAATACAAAAATATCTTCATTTGCGTAATCCCTTGACTGCGAATACATGTGTGTCGGTCTGTACGAAGCTTAAGGAATGTTTCTCCAAGTATCACATCTTTAATTTTATTTTGTTATAAAATGTTGATCTCCCAAATGAATGATTAAATATAAAATTAATGCTATTTCTTAGTGAATACCGCACATAGGTCCCAACTGTCCGAAACATTGAGGAATTTGGGTGATCGGACATTTCAACAAAATGACACTTCATCACTTCTTTCAAAAGTCAATAAAATTGATGATTTGAACTCAATCAACGTTGGTTCGTTACTTTATCACTAAATAAACAAATATAACCACAGAAAATCATTTTTTCGCATAACTTAATGCACAAATAAAAGCCTTACATTCACTAACAATTTATTAAACTGCGCCATGTTGATTGCTTTGCAATATGGCGCATTGAAACACAAAGGGAATATTATGAACACCGCAAACCATTTTCAAACCATGAAAAATGGCAATGTTTAATTTTTTTTGCCGAGTCCAAATGAAGTAAATATTCATTTTTTCAGTTGAACAAAACCTGCACATTTTTCAATATGTAAAATAAGCAATGCGTTTTTTAAATTTTTTTATTTCGGTTAATGAATGGGTTTGTTTTATTTGGCGTGGTTACGGATAATATTATTGGTAAAACGCAACTGCAATAATTATTTATTAAACAAAAAGTCACAGACTTGATTTCAAATTTGTCATTGGGATTTTTTAACAATAAAATTATTAAATGAATTTCGAATCATCATGATTTTCCTTTCATGTGATCATCGCACTCCACTATCTCCACTGCTTAAGTTAGTTGGATTATGGCATCCCTTATTCAGGGTATCTTTTGAGGCTGATCGAAGTGGGGAATTTAGAATTTAGGTCTAGAGTTTGTATTCACTAATAGATAGTACACAACTGCTAACCCTTTACAAATCACGAATGCTGCCCCACGGTTGAATTTGGCAGCCACCTCTATTCTGGAATATCAAAATACCTGAAAAATAGCCTCGACTCTGTGCAGAAACGGGCAGTTCGTTTAATAGATTCTCCCATCTTAACAGACGGATTGCAATCTTTAGATCGACACTCGTCGGGTGGGAATGCTATTCTTGTTCTACCGGTATTACAATGGAAGATGTTCCGGGGTACTAGCGTAATTGATCCCTTCGGCACCGGTGCATAGTCGGGAAACACGCCAAACGCGTGCCCAACATTTTTACACGGTTGACGTATATCACATGAGAACGGATCGCTTCTTCGACTCGTTCTTGTGTTCAATAGCTCGGCTGTGGAATGGACCTTATGTTTCCTCCTTCCTACAACATGGGTCTCTTCAAGGCCAATGTTCATTCTTTCCTCTCCTCCACAAATCATCCCAGATGACATAGGCCCTGAGGGAAATAATTTTCCTCAGGGCCTCTTGTGTGGAATTAATGTACAAAAAAACTCCATATTTGGACAACACCTTCCATAGCTTTTTTCCCGTCGACTCTAGATCTACAAAGGCACTAGTTTTTTGCCCGAAACTTCTCAGTGAGCATACGCAATGAGAAAATCTCAATCCATGCACCCCTTTCCACTCATAAAGGCACCTTGCACATTACATATTTTAGCCTCTGTTTCAATTTTTACCCTGTCAATCAATATTCAACCGTACAGTTGGCTAACTGAACAGGCTAATCCATATGATTACCACATTCCGTACGTACATCCTTTACCTTTCTATAACGCCATGATTACACAGCCCTTCTCCAATCTAATGGTGTGTAACCCCCCTAAAACACTTGTTAAAAAGTTTGCACAACCGTGTGAAAATAATGTGGCTTGTATAATATAATAATAATAATAAAAAATCTCCTTTAAAGTATTCCTCAGCAATACTGTCGAAACCAACAGCCTTACCATTCTTCATGCAATTAATCGATTTTTTTATTTCATACATGCTGATTTCGGTAACATTCACTCCGTCATCGTTCATGAAATCACTATCACCCGGGTTGCTTGCGAAGACTTCCTCAAAAAATTTCATCCATCTCTTTTATTTTTTCCTCATTCGTCGACATTTTTCCACACATTTCCATTTTATAACATTCATGCTTCCGTTTTCTGGATCACTCCGGTTCTAGACTCCTTTCTCCCTTATAAATCATCTTAATCTTCTTTTTGAACGGTTACCACGGAGTCTAAAATGCTTTCTTTTTTGTTTTTTTGGAAAAAAAACGAATTTGTTGTACCGTAATCATACAAAACCAATATTGAAAGTTTTATTTTTACTCTGGCTCGCAACTGAGCTAGTTTTTTCTCAACAATTGATATACATTTTTAATAAGATTAACGAATTAAAACATTTGTACGGATTCCCGCTAATAAAGCTTCCGAGAACCCCTACCGATTGCTTTGAATCCACAGTGAAAAACCGTGTAACGATTCACATTACTTTATCGAAGCGTTAATCCGTATTGAACAGTTAATCAATACGCTATCAACTGTCTGACTACAACCGACGAATCCTAAGATGTTTTCGACACTTTGTTCGCCAAACTTTGTTCAACACTTTGTTCATCAACTACCTTTTGTCATGTGCGCCAATTCACTGTTACGTGGATGACAGTACAGTCCATGATAGCTTTTTGTTTGACAAGCCCCCAAAAGGCTCACCAACTTCAACGGCTCGTAGGGCTTTGAACCAAAGAATGGACGGTTACCTCGAAAGTGTTTTCTCTTGGAGTAAAAATAATCTCGTTGAATTTAATGTTTCAAAGACCCAATCTTGTTTGATTACGTCTAAAAGGGATCGAAATGAAAATCTAGTCTCTTTCAACGGAAGCAATCTTCCGAACAGGCCCTCCATTGATATGCTTGGTGTAACCCTATGTGACCAGCTCAGGTATGTGGGCTCCATCAAAGCCAGAGTAAAGTTAGCCTCCCAAAACCTGGGCGTACTGTACAGGGCCCGCAGATACCGGGTGGGAATGCTATCCTTGTTCTACCGGTATTACAATGGAAGATGCTCTGAGGAACTAGCATCATTGATCCCTTCGGCACCGGTGCATAGTCGGAAAACACGCCAAACGCGTGCCCAACATTTGTACACGGTTGACATTTGTCACATGAGAACAGGTCGTTGCTTCGACTCATTCTTGTGTTCAACAGCTCGGCTGTGGAATGATTTGCCGGCCTCTGTGTTCCCTCCTTCCTACAACATGGGTCTCTTCAAAAAGACCCTCCACACAGCATCCCAGATGACATAGACCCTGAGGGAAATTATTTTCCTCAGGGCCTCCTGTGTGGAGTTAATGTAAAAAAAAAACTGACAAATCTAATCCTGAGAAATTCATGGTCACTTGTAAAGTGTTTGGCAGAAGAAACAGACACCGTAAAGTGGTCTCGAGGCGAAAAAAATACGGATTCCTGTAGTGCCCTGATTTTCTTTATTCGTACTGAAAATTCTTAATTATAGATTCGCCCCCATAATTCTAAAACCTTTTTTGGTAATCATTCCTTGTAATAATTGGTTGTCGATATGTTTATTTACTGAATTTAACATAAAGTAGTACAACTTATATACAGTGTTTACATATGCAAATATGTACTAATATGAAAATCGCACAATAATCATCTTCTAATGTATAAAGATCATTGACTGTAGAGGGCGGGCGGCGTAGATTTTATTTGCACATAAATCTACAGTTTTTGAAATAAAGCTAAAAGCTCGACGCACAAAGCTCGAAGTTCAAATCTTAAATCTTGAAGCTCAAAGCCAAGGTTCAAGTTGGGCTCAAAGCTTTTTGATCAAAACTCAAAGCTTAAAGCTATAATCTCAAAGCTCGAAGCTCAAAGCTCGATTCTCAAAACTCAACAGAGCTCTAAATTAAAAGCTCAAAGTTGAAAACTCAAAACCAAAACTCAACTCATGCTCAACGCACACAGCTCGAAGTTCGAAGCTCAAAGCTTGAATTTAAAATTCAAAGCTCGGAGCTTGAATATCAATATGCAAAGCTTTAAGCTCGAAGTTTAAAACTAATCAAAGCAAAAAGTACAAAGCACAAATTTCAAAGCTCAAAGCTGGAAGTACGAAGCTCTAAGTTCGTAGCTCAAAGCAAAAGTTCAAAGCTCGAAGCTTAATTCTTGAATCAAGCTCAAAGCTCGGAGCTACAAACTCAAAGCTTAAAGCTCGAAGTTCGAAACCTATGTACAAGGATGATGTAAGTGTCTATATGGGCTGATTTATCTTCGGTATTTTTCGTGTTCAAACAAAACGCGTGAGAAGGAAAACGACGATTTAACTCGACCTTATCAACTTCTGTCATTTTCAACTATATCATCATACTTCGACTGAGAGCTACTAACTAATTATCTTCATTTTCTTAACGCATATTTTTGTCATTATTTATTTTATTTGGCTGCTGCCAATGGTTGTTTGTTCCAATACATTGTATTTTAATAACGTTAAAGACCACCAGAAATGAAACGTTGCGCTTAACTTGAAGTGGTGCCAAATCTGAAAAGCTAGATTATTACAGACCTTCTTCTTTACCATCTCCATCTATTTTCCATTCCTTTAAGACGCAATGGAAAACATAAAAACATAACTTTTAACGCGCGCTTGAAGTGAAATAACACAAAGCTGCGCTATACCATTTAGACAGGGCGAGTGGATGTTAAAAATGACTCTTAAACAAAATTATTGGTTCCAAAAATTGGGTTACGTAAATATTTATCAAAAGAAAAAGGACCAAAACTTTCGCATATAATATGCTTTCGAAGCGAAGTGATAGTTTTAAAATCAATTGTTCGATCGAATTTGTAAGGCATGCCTAAATCTAGAGTTGATATGTCGATGTCATGTACAAATTATAGCAATATTAATATGATATTGCTATTGTTAAAGCAATGTATGAATGTGATTGAAGAAAAGAGATTCAGTCCGTTCTCTACCTATCCATCGTCATAAATGAGGTGATAGTTATTAAATTAGATTGTAAAACTGTAACATAATAATTACAGTTTAACCGTTGAAAACACTATTCATCACACTCAAGGCAGAAAAGCATTTTGTCGCGTCTGGGAATTGAACCCAGGACCTCTGACTTCCCGGGGAAGTTCTATGACCACTGAACTAATTCGACCAAATTGACTTCTATGATTAGATATTACAATTTGAGGTTTTACTCAATAAGTTATTCTGTTTTAAAAATTAAAGTATTATTACAGACCTACAATCCGCGGTTTAACGGAAACATAAAAAGACTGGTGACATTAATAATGATATCACGCGCATCCTTCATAGATGAATTAATGGGTATATATTTTGAATTTAAATCTCTGATAAAAGATGATTTATCTGGGGGCTCCATTACATCCTTGTTCTTCGTCTTCCGCTACAGAAAAATAATCAAAGGATTGAGCAGATGATTAAGAATCGGTTCAATGAACATGAATAATTCAAAGGGAATATTCCGGAGAAGAGACTGTCCAAAAATTCGAATATAAGTAATATTTTCTTTAATGGAAAATCATTGCAAGCAAACCCAGGTAATCTGTAATCTAGAATCTCTGGGAAATCCCAGGTAATGTAATAAATCTGGCTTGTTTTGGGTTCAGCCATTGTTGGTTTAGTTCGGGGACTTTTTAGTGTTATTTGGTTTGGTTTGGAGGGGTTTTATTTTTAATGTTGTGGCTCGAATAGTTATTAAGGTGAGACAGTGCCGAATCCGAGGTAATATTTTTTTGGAAAATAAGTGCTAAAATCGTTATTTATTTTTATTTTAACTTTATGAGTAAAACCTCAAATTGTAATATTTAATTAAATGAAGACAATATAAGCGAAACTCAACCGAAAATCTAGATAAGAAAATGAAGATAATGTGGGTGGTTCTTAGTCGAGGTATGATACAGTTAAAAGTGACCGAATTTGATATCGGCACCGTGGCGCAGTGGTTAGCGCGTTTGCCCGGAAAGCAAGAGGTCCTGGGTTCATGTCCCAGAGGTGTCAATATTTTTTTCTGATTTTTCTGTTTTCAGATTTTCGGTTGAGTTTCGCTTATATTGTCTTCATTTAGCTAAAATCGTTGTTTACTTTCATTTTTTCATGATGGTTGGAATTGTATATCTTCTTCTTTCTTATGGTAGAGGGTCAGAGGAGGACATCTAGATCGGTCTAGGGCTTCAGGTGTTGCCCTGTAATTTATTAATCCCACCGGGGGTTGAATGGAGCGGCCATTCGTTGACTACGAGTTCGGTGGTTTGCAACGCACTATTATATTGTTGATGGTGGGCCAGAGTTGACGATACAATGAGAACCCAGGCTGGCTCTCAGTGGGGTCGTGAACGAGATGGGCATTTTCTATGTTGGCCGATTGTCACTGAAGTTTCCATCTATTCTTTGGAGTAGGAGGTAGTCGGAGTAGCCTCTCTCCTTCCGTCCAGAAGGGTTTTCGGGACTTCAAGCGGAATGCTGGGTGATTGATGATTTCATCGTGCAAAAGTATTGCACTTTTTTACAGCATAAATAGTTTCCCGTGTTTATCAATGTTATCTCTCAACAAAAATAACTTCAGATCTTTGTCATATCTATTTATGAAATATAGCCACACAATGTCTGGAAACTTAATCTACGTAACTGTCCCAACTGCGTAATGCGTGTAACACAATGCACAACTATCATAAATGTTCGGAATTAGTGGGAATGTAGCATCCCAGATTGGGGGTGTATTGTGAGTCTAAAAGAAGAATAAAATGGGGAAGAGAAAGAACGAGAAGTTTAAAGCTCTTCAGATCTGATCAGCAAAACGGATAAAGCCATTTCAAGCGACGATTCAATCATAAAAAGTAGACTTTCATCAGGTCGATAGTTAAAGTATCTATCTGCCAATCTTTCATGCTGACCTCAAAGACCAGTGATTCTTATCGAGGGCGCCAGTGCCCCATTGTGGGCGTTTTGGTGGTCAGGGGGGGGGGGCGTTTTTCAATTTTTAGCATTTAGGGGGCGCCACATGAGTGGCCATTGTGTCAATATAGAAAATAAGTTCATTCACAAGCTATGCACACTGATACATTGACAGACTTTCTTGAGGTGATAAGTTCTGTTAAATAAACTACA
Organism: Limnephilus rhombicus; assembly: GCA_929108145.2. Taxonomy (NCBI): domain Eukaryota; kingdom Metazoa; phylum Arthropoda; class Insecta; order Trichoptera; family Limnephilidae; genus Limnephilus; species Limnephilus rhombicus. The sequence continues at coordinate 47,546,242 of OV815288.1, read as the reverse complement.
CTTTCACGAATAAAAAATTTAAACTGAGGCGTAATACTCAATGTCAATGTAATAATGTGTTTTATTTATACTTTTCGTCATTTGGAGGGCGGGGGGGGGGGGGTGCTCGATAATTTTACTGTGGTAAAGGGGGCGATTCTTTCAATATGGTTAAGAAGCACTGTTATAGACCCATGCAATGTGGGGAAGTCGATTATATATCTAGCACACATATCTCCATACAGGGGCCCTGAGAAAAATAAATCCCCTCAGGGCCTACGTCATCTTTGGGGTTGCTGTATGGTGGGTATTTTTAGGAAAGGAAAGAGAGGAAGGTCTGGGAAGGAAACGGGTGTTAGTGGTGGGTAGGGATCTGGGGGTCACTGTGGCCAGGAGTGACGGATATATGAATCCATCCCTCCTACTGCGGTGCAAGATTATATTCCGAGAAGTTAGAAGTCAAAGGGACTCCCTCAACCGTTCTCTCCCGATTCATTATAGCAGCTGTGGGCAAACGTATCCGCCGCTGGGACCCGGACAAACTTCACCCCGTGAACCCGGACATTCCTGCTAAGTCGCCAAACATATCGAACCACTTAAGGGACCTATGGCAGAGGTGTTGGTTAACTAATGAATGGTTTCCGGGGCGGCGGTACCCACTTCGCCTCCCAAATTGATCCTATGTGCCTCTTGCCAAAGTTCATATAAAGGAACAGGTATCGCAAATGTGACACGTGGAGTGGACTGTATCAATATATTAAAAAAAATGTTATGCTTGTGAATACTTTGATACAACTATGGGGAATGGTAAACAGATGAATGGAGAAGGAAACTGACTTACCCCTTATGGTTGATGTTCTGCTCAATATTATGGGTCTGAGGGAGCACTAAATCACTCACTGCACAAGCTTCCATAAACTGGTCGATGTTATATAAAACTGAGAGAATAATGTTAATCGTTGCACAGTTTCTTTTAACAGACTGCCCGACATATTGATTTTATTGTTGTACGGTAGGTAATTTGTCAGTAGGGACAGATAATTGTGGTAAAAAAGGGATGGGTAGAAAAATGTAACAAGGTATATAGATAGGTATACATAGTTGCGTCAACAGGAACACTACAAAAAATTTAAGTTTCCGTTGAAAATCGGTTTCGAATAAGTAAAGAGATTAGATTTGGTTTTCAGGTTAAGGTTTATAATATTTCAATTTAAAACACTACCGATTTACTCTATCTGATGCTAGAACATGTTTTGCGCGGGTATAAACTGTGCGTCTCTTTTTACGTGGGTAAGCTTACTAACCAACAACCGAAAATGGTATATTTTTCCACATGGCGCCACAACCCTTGGGCCACGAGGTATATTGATATATTTAGCGACTACAAAAGCGTTTCATCCCAACCCCAGAGAAACCTTTGTACGGAAATCTTTTTAAAAAAATTTCACGTTTTTTTTAAATTATTATGAAAGGCAAAATAATACAATATACTTAAAAGGAAAAATAAAAAAATATTATTGAAAAAAAGGAAAACCCCAATAAATTACTTTTAAATAGTTTTTCATTGGATGATTTTACTTTGAAGGTAGAAATAAAACCTATTTTACCTTACTATGGAGTTAAAAATTGTATTGGAGTCTATTATGAGCAACTTTTTTTGACCGACCAATTATTCAACATAATATTTGTTTTTACGTTGATACAGTTTTTTTTAAATTTCGACAGGTAATATATTTAAACAATTAGGTATCAAATAGTCCAGCGTTCTTTGTCTATATTTGTTTAAATGCAAGTACGATTAGTCCTTTATTTAACGAAAAACGATTATTGTAAGTATGAGTCCATATCCAGTCTATTTGTGTATAGATACTGGGCCATTCATATGCTGAGATGTAATTTTACTGAGAGAACTTTGATATACTGGTAAAAATATGGAACATTACGCCATTCATTGTTCGTATAAACTTTTTTGAGCTGATAATTTAACTAACGAAGTTTGAACTGATTGAACACGATTTAAAAAAGGTTTTACAGAAAAGTTCCCAAGCCGTAATTCCATACCTTATAATACGTAGATTCATCTAATGATAAATTCATTATTTAAAGTGTGCATATTGGAACATAGAATTTAAAATAAAAGGAAACACTATTAAACAAAGCAATCAAAATGAAGAAATTCAACAATTATTCAGAAACCATCAGGGTCGAATGAGATTTAGGAGGTTAGATCGGGTTTGTGTTAGGTCAGGTTACCCCTTGGGAACATAGAATATTCAGTAATTCTCTAGTCAAATCTCGAACGTTCAACTAAACGCTGCTGTTTAAAATAACCTCCTCGTATCGGCGCCTCTCGCCGTTATGTTTGCCTGGTAAGAGCCAACTGTTTTGCTGATGTTGTAAATATTCATCCACACATCCCACAAATCCCAGTACAGGGTTGGGATCATGGAACAATATATTAGGAATATATATTAATAATTAAATTCTTATGCATAAAAATCAGGTTGTTTGATTCATCATTTCTGCCTATCCCGGCGAGGAAACGGCCCGATGTTTAGTTGGTTAGTATTTTATTGTATATTTTTTTGAATGTAGCTATTACTTTGTGGTTATCCATTATAATAAAATGAAACAATGCAACTTTGTATAAACCACTTATAAAATGTGCAAATCCGACCGGTTTCGGAACAAACGTTCCTTCGTCAGGGAAAGCTTATACTAATTTGACAGTTTAGAACAATGTTTTATTAGGGTAGGGGTGGAGCCGTTGTTAGTTAATAATGTAGATTGGGTGGGTAGGTATTAGTGTAGAGTGGGTGGGTAGGGGAACAAATCCATGATTGGGCTATATGACAATATTGTAAAAAAAAATATTGTCATATAGCCCAATCATGGATTTGTTCCCCTACCCACCCACTCTACACTAATACCTACCCACACAATCTACATTATTAACTAACAACGGCTCCACCCCTACCCTAATAAAACATTGTTCTAAACTGTCAAATTAGTATAAGCTTTCCCTGACGAAGGAACGTTTGTTCCGAAACCGGTCGGATTTGCACATTTTATAAGTGGTTTATACAAAGTTGCATTGTTTCATTTTAGTATTTTATTGTCTTAAACTTGTACACATCAAAGCGAAAATCATAAATAAGTAATAGAATCGTTTCAAAATCAATCAAAACCTCAAGGATTCCGACTAAGTTTTTGATACACGCAGTACTTTTAGTACAAAATTGAAGGCTGTTTTCCTACAAAGTACAATAACTTAGACATTACTTGGTTTATAATTTTAACTACTTTTCTTCTTTTTAAATTTCTGTATAATGTGATTTTTTATCTATATATTTTTGATCTTACCATCAAATTTTTTCCAAATAAAAATATTTGTATCTGTTTTTGTCTGCTGTTAATGTTAATTCGTGAGAAATAGTTTGGATGCAGGTGATTTCTCTATTTATTGTTTTGTATATTCTTGTCAATTGACATCTATATCTGTATTTTTCCCCTAATAAAAAAAAATTAAAAATAGCCAATAGTCCTAAATGTTGGTGTTAGACCCACGCTGTCTTCACAATTTTTATAAACTTCATATTCACTTAATTGTACTTTGAAGTTTTCTTTTAAAATTGTTTATCTTCTATGTATTTTTGTACTTATCCTGACTTTATAATGTGTATAATTTCCTCATATCCACACTTACTTACTTTGCCATATTACTTATTTTGCCATTTCAGCATGTTTTGAAGAAAAAAAACAACTTTGTCATTATTATAGAATGTAATTCAGAAAGCACATTATTTTTTTTAAATATTATTAAATTGTCACAGTCAGTTCCATGTACAGACGAGGTTAAGCACAGCTTTCATACAATATCCTGAGGTCTGATATCGCTGTGGGAGCGAGCTATGGTCTGAATATTAAATGGTCCCAAAGCAATACAAGCTGCAGACACGGATGAATCTAGGTCAGCGATTCCCAACCTAATATGACTCACCGCCCCCATTCTAAGTAGCTTTTCTACAACGCCCCCCCCCCCTTCTCTTTTAACAAAATATGACAGTGCATAGAAAAAATTGTGTTGAAGTAAAATTTTGCGTGACGTTTGCAATGGGAAGCACGCAACGACGCGTTTCGCAGTATCACGACCAACTAATCGATAGCATGGAAATTAGAGTTTCTCATTCGGGCATCGCGGGTACGATCCTCTATATATTTTTCCATTAGCTCCACACAAGAGGCCCCAAGAAAAATAATTCCCCTTCGGGGCCTGTCACCTTCCGGGATGCTGTATGGGGGTCTTTTTAGGATTGGAAGGAGAGGCAGTTCTGGTAAGGAAAAGCGTATTAAGGGTGGGTAGGAAACTGGAGGTCATCATGTCCAGGAGTGACAGACGTATGAATCCATCTTTCCCACTGCGTTTCAAAGCGATGTTCCGAGAGAGTCCCGCTGGAGAGGTCAAAGGGACTCCCTCAATCACACTCTCTCGATCCGGCCTGCCATGCAGCTGGTTGGAAGAAGCATCCGCCAAGACCTGAACAAACCTCACCCCATGAACCTGGGCACCCCTGCTAAGTCACCAAACGTAGCGAAACACTTGGTATCTAATAAATGGTTAAACTCACACCCGCTTCCCAAAATGATACTATTTTTGTCCTCCATTATTGTTATCGTTTTAAATTAGAATAATTTTTTTCTCTTGGTATTTATGTAAAATATTAAAAAATTTAAAAATATATTATAAGAACAAACTAATCTATCAATAATAGCTATCACTAATTAAACAGTTTACAGGTTTGCTAGATTCTTTTATTCGAATTCATTTGGAAAAATAAATTTTAGTACCTAAAGACCCCATATCAGCCCTTCATCGCCCCTTCGTGCCTTTGTCCAAGATGACACCACCGCCCCCTGAATCTCACCAACGCCCCCAAGGGGGGGGGGGCGATATCATCACTGTTGGGAATCACTGATGTTGGCAATATGAAGGAATCCTGTGATACAATATAAGGAACACAGAGATGCAGAATTTACAAGATGAAATTGGAGAGATTGTGGAGTTACGTGTGAAATTGGACAAGTTTAAATCTTTGTTGACTGAGCGTAGCAACGGCGTGTTTTAACTCGGATTACTCGAGAATTTTGCATTTCGTCTTTCCTAAATTCGTTTGTTACACCCTGGTTCCGGTAAAGATGGAGACCTAACCTGTCGTTCACCGCAGTAGCCGACATGCACGATAAAATCATTACTCTGCATATAAGTAGCTATACGGGGAAAATACTGATGGTAAATTAAATTCTACTTTTATAAAATGTACAAAAACACATTTTCTGGTAGAACGGTACAATTTATAAAAACCCCGTTTTGCTAAAAAACGAGTAAGTTATTATGAAAATGGAATCAACAGACGCACGGCAAAATTAAAGCTCCAACACATGACGGGTTAATGGATGAGTAAATATTAATTATTAATTAAGTAGGCAGGCATCTATTTGTACCTCCTTACTAATCTTGTGATTTCAGATGAAATTTTCGTTTTAATTATATATGCACTTGGAACACTGTACACCGATCTTTACTCCTTTATACCAAGCCCATATTGAAAGAACAGGAAGAATTAAAAAAATTTAAGCACATAAATTATAAACTAAACTTACCCTTCTCAAATTATACTGAATCCATTAAATTTCACAATTTCAAATCCCTCCAAACACGACGTCTAATTTTTAATCAAATACTATTGTTTAAAATTATAAATAATGGCCTGGACTCACCAGAACTTACCAATTTAATAAATTTTCATATTCCGTCAAGATCAACCGGACAATTTGATTTATTTTATTTACTAAAATGAAACAATGCAACTTTGTATAAACCACTTATAAAATGTGCAAATCCGACCGGTTTCGGAACAAACGTTCCTTCGTCAGGGAAAGCTTATACTAATTTGACAGTTTAGAACAATGTTTTATTAGGGTAGGGGTGGAGCCGTTGTTGGTTAATAATGTAGATTGGGTGGGTAGGTATTAGTAAGATACTAAGATTGTGTGGGTAGGTATTAGTAAGATACTAATACCTACTCACCCAATCTACATTATTAACTAACAACGGCTCCACCCCTACCCTAATAAAACATTGTTCTAAACTGTCAAATTAGTATAAGCTTTCCCTGACGAAAGAACGTTTGTTTCGAAACCGGTCGGATTTGCACATTTTATAAGTGGTTTATACAAAGTTGCATTGTTTCATTTTATTGTAATGGATAACCACAAAGTAATAGCTACATTCAAAAATGTATTTTATTTACCATCATGTAGAACAAATATTAGAAACAATTCCCCAATTCCTCGTGAATGTGCACAATATAATATAAAATTTCACAGCATTGACATTTTTAGTAATAACCTAAAGAAATATGGAGATGAAGTAACGCGTACGACCGATTATTAATATGAGAGTATACAATGTATCGGGAGCATCTCCTATTCTTTTCCTACATTCCTCTTGCTCTCCCCTTCCAATAACCCAAAATTAATTTTAAGATATTAAAACTTCATTTCCGATGTACTTTATCATAAGAAACTTCTGTGGCTTGACGTCGGTTCACTTGTATATTTATCACTGTATATTATGTAAATAAATAATAGAAAATTAGGAACCAACTTTTTTGGACCCGGGGCCTACAACATATTTTATGATACTTTGGACACGTTGCTCGCCAAATTAAGGACTCCAACTTGTAGAAACTCATAGTCACTGGCAAAGTGCAAGGCAGAAGAAGCAAAGGAAGGTCACCAATGCGCTGGAGTGACCAAATATCACTGGCGTCCGGAAGACGGTCCCTGGGTTTAGTCTCCAGACAGTCTGCCGTCAGGTGTAAGTTGAGCAGTTTTGTTGACTTCTTCGTGTCTCAAGTCAAGGCATACGTACAGAGAGTGGTTGATGTGATGGTTTGAGGTTATAATAATAAACAAACAGCTTTACAAAGATACATATAAAGAGAGTGCTAAAATAAACTGTAAGCCCAAAAACATGTTTTCGCTGATATTTTTTTTTTTTTTTAGTAGCTAGACAGGACAAGAAAAACATAAAAAAAAACAAGAAATCTGATAAATAATAGGTACAATAAATATAAATATGGATGTTAAGTGGTGTGTTGTGATGCATTACATTTATCTAATAGTGTTGCTTTGAATTTGTTGAAAGTTATGTTAAAGATGTCTGTATATGTGAGGTGTGTGTTGTGATAATGGCAGGCTCGATGTATGAATTCATTTTGTAAGTAGTTGGTGTTGGAGCGGCTGTTATAAAAAAGGGATACATTTCTGCCATTGCGACCAGGAGCTCTAATATTTATTTTTTGTAAAAGATACGGGGAAGATATCGTATTAGTTTGGATTCTGTACAATAACAATTGATCTGAAATAATTCTCCTACAATTTAATTTCGGGACAACAGAATTGACGGAAATCTTCTTTTGATTGGAATGCACAAAACGATCTAAAATTTATGTAGGAGAGAAATTTTTCCTGAACACGTTCTATTCTATGAACAAATGTTATATATCTTGGATTCCAAATTTGTGAGGCGTGTTCTAGGTGCGGACGAACATAAACACAGTGTGGTGAAGCCAACACTCAGGTACGTACCTACTTAAGGTATGTACCTGTGCAGCATGGTGATATCACCGCCTGGTACCACTGAGAACGGAACACGAAGAATATTTACCTACCTGCGCTGAAATATTTGGAATCTCGTCGCACTTTATGGAAAGTACCGGAGCATTCACATTCCCTGTAAATTAGGCGTCAGAACCATCGAGAAACGTATCGTATTCTCTCGATATTACCAGCCGAATTATTAAACCGTTACCTCCGCCACGCATTATAATAGCCGGAGTAATGGTTTGTCCCAGTCAGTCGATAGAATAGCAAGCCAAACCACTTGTACCGTTATTTACTACTCTCACGCTCCGTGTAATATTTTGAATTATTAATTCTTATTAATAAACGATCAACAGTTAAATCCAGTGTTTTCTTTAAGCGTTTACGTAGCACGTCTGATTGCTACAGGTATAATATAGCAAAATAAATGTATCGAGATAATAAAATAGTTTTGATGTTCGTAGTATACCTAACATTTGGGTGGCTTTAGTGACAATATTATTAATATGTAATTCGAATGTAAGTTTGGAATCTAAGGTAACACCCAGGTCCCGAACTGATTCTTTTCTTTTAATATCGACATTGTTTATTGAATATTTAAATAATATTTTGGTCCTATTTTTTGTAAACGATATTGAGTAACATTTATCTATATTTAGTAACAAGCAGTTAATTTTGCAATATTTGCTGAGATTATTAAGGTCCTCCTGTATTTTTTAAGCAGCACGCGATATCATCGATTGGAAGGTATAGTTTCATATCGTCTGCATATAAGATTGCCTTGCAGTGTTTAAAACATCTTGTAATGTCATTAATATAGATATTAAACAGGAGAGGACCCAAAATTGATCCTTGTGGAACTCCTGATGTAATATTGACCCAGTTTGATTTGAAACCACTTAGCACAACAGTTTGCAAACGGTTTCTGATATATGAGTCTAGCCATCTTAGTATAACTCCATGGTTAACTTTATCGAACGCCTTCGCTGGATATTGTTGTAAAACTTTAAGTATTCATTTTAGTTTTAAACTCTAGCAGCCTTACTAAAAAACCGAGTGAAAATTTTATTCAATTGACAAACGGCCGCGGATGTGAAAACATTACTAATTAAAAATTTGTTCTTTGAAAGAAATACACATGGTTTCCACGGCCTGAGAGGGTAGTTTATCTCTGTTTTAACCATTGATGTCCGAACGATATTTGTAATTCTTCCATAGTATTTTGAATGTTCTATATATTTCTTATTTTTGAAGGTGTCGTAAAAACAAATACCATTTATGAAAACTAGATATAATTACCTTTTAGATTTGAGTATTTGAAATACACTTTAGCTTTCAAAAACTGCCATATTTTATGATTCAAACTCGGAAAAACATGGAAAAAAATTTCCTCCCACAACATTTTTGACCAAAATGTAGAGAAATTTAAATAAAATCAAAATTTAAAAAACACAGTACTTTTGTGTAATAAATTTGGAAGGAAACTATCACCTCATTTTTTTATCGTGTATACAATAAAAAAATAATAAAAAATTTCAAAGTTTTTTTATTGCCAAAAAAATAACTTAGAAATAATACCGAAATTTAAAACAGATTTCTTGCATCTCTAAAGACGTTAATTTTTTTGATACGTTTACGAACACATGTATTAGATTTTAATATTATAAAAAATTATCACTTTTAACAAATTCTCTTAAAATAAAGATCTTAAAATGAAAATTTTATCTTAAGTAACCTATAAAAAACAATATTCTGACAGTTCAACTTTGAAAGTACGGCGTTTGTACAATAACTTGATTAAACTGATGTAAACCACACAAATAATATGGTAAATATATCAATTATGTGAACAGAAGAGTAAATTCGTCACTACAATAGAAATTATTTAGTAAAATCACAACATTTAGGCACTAACAAAATTTTCCATATCCCGCCATAAACACACCGAACTGTTTTGTCATCGCGGGCCGATATGCACAGGTGCACCAATAATGCCCCTAGCGGAGAAGAATTAAAACAACATTGTTTCCTAGTAAATTAAAACCATATACAACGTTGTCACATCTTCAATGCGTTTTAACAGCGTGACCACGAAAGAAACGTTATTGGTAATAAAACGTCTTTTAGTGTATACGAGCTCTATTTATGTTATTGCAATAACACAGTTAATCGGTCGCGCTGTGGTTTTTTTTAGTAAGGCTGTAGTTCTTTAAATTGGAGAATGATTTGCGAGAAATGAATTCGAGATTATTATAAACAAGAAAGAGAAAGTGACAGAATGACCACAGACAAATGAGAACATAGACAAAATTGCATAGAAATATTTAGAAGAAAGGTTGCTAGGTAGAATCTTATGAGGGCTATTTGCCAAGTATAAACACTGTTTGTGTGGGTTTTTAAATAACATTACCATCCGAAACTTTGCAGTATCCTGCGCGCCAATACTCTGGGTGGAGGAGAGCATGACACAATCTCAGAGCATGGGCACAATGGTTTGCATGATATGATGTTTTGGGTGTTAAATGAAAGATGAGGTTCGGAAAAGTAAAAGTGTAGAATATATTGATCATATTAACAAAAATACAATTATGGTAAATTAAACTTACCCCCAGGGATCGGTGGATGGTTTAAATTCTATCTAAACTAACTATAATCTAAATAACCGTGTGTGGGCGTGTGTGAGCGGATGTGAGCGGGGAGCCTCCATCAAGCCGGTGATGATCCGATCCTGTCAGACCCAGCTGGAACCATCAGGATCTCCGTCCGGAAAGAGTGTCCTGGAGACGGGACCAGCGTCTCCAACACAGGGTGGCTGATCTCAGTGCATTGAGATCCCATCTATGACAATGTGGAAGCTCCACGGGCGGATGGCCTTGGCTGCAGGCCTGAGTAGCGCCCCTGGAGAATTATGCTTCCGTGGCAGAATGCGCGGATTTACAACATCGCGTGATCGCGACTATTCACGGTAGTACATCATTCAATATCGTACATTGCGCGCGCGGACCTTATGCGGTCATTTAATCAGGCACCACACTCGACTAAACTTTTATATAAATTCGGTTAAAACTTCACCCATCATTGAGGAAACACTATTGTAACATTTTATATACGTTCACCCGTCAGGGATTCAACGAAAATTATCATTAATTGACTGTGCCAACGTTTCAACGCCGCCCGGCCGATGAAACGATTCCAGAGTGAAAAAAAAAACGGAGCCGGAAACCATAGATTCCCGGTCGTCTCTGTGTTGCCCGCCCGTGCTCTTAATAACTTTAAGAAAATTAATACCACAATGGTACGAGGTGTTAAAAAAAATAATAACTTTAAATAGGAGTTAACACCACTTCATAACAAGGTGACAGGTAAAAGTTAGGGGTAACAGAGTCTACACATGGAAGTAAAAAAAAAAAGACTTGTGAAATGCTAAGGACTAAATAATGATTTGAAATTTTAGATATAGGACAACACAATGTTCAACATCCGATACATTGGCACCGGTGTCTACAGCTCTCTACCGCAAAACCGCGAGGAGTGGAAAAACCTTGTCCTTGTCTGAAATTGGAGTAGAGGTCACAATCATCGGCAATAAAGAACCGACTTAAAGAAGAAGGTAGATACTAGATTCTCCCAGTTTCGCCGTGGTAAGAGATCACTGTTCAGAATCAGTTTGGTGACAAGATCTGACTGATTGTATATAGTAAGTTCCTACATTTTTTTCATACTTTATGCTTAAAATTTGTGGAGAGTTGCGAGAGAGTAGGCGAAAGGAAAACAATTTTCGTAATATGTTAAAAATATCTCACGTCGTATATTCTGAATGAAATTATGGTAATACGATAAAGATAAATTCTATAAACCATTTATTTGTGATATTCAGTAATGAAATTGAAATTTCGCAAAAATTGATAAATAATGGATTTGTTCCTTAAACTTGGTTCGTTGAGTCTGCTTGTAAAAGTCTGAAAATAATTTTCAAGTGCTGACAATTTATTTCCGTAAAATAATATATTATGTATATCGACAATAAAGAAATTTGGAGGATCTGTTGTATAAAAACTTAAGAAGAAATGTATTTAGATATTTAAAAAATACCAGTACATCTACCTACATAAAATCTTAATACATAAAACAAAGTTTAATTACATTATTTCTAACTCAAAAACGGCTAGACCGATGTTTATGATCTTTGATATGTTGGATTTGTCTCCGCCCCGAATAGCAGAATAGCTATTAAAACACCGGAAAAGTTCACGAAAAAAAATGACGAAAATTCTATTCCTCATACATTTTGTATAAAACGAATTCTCATTTTTTGAAAGAGCTGGGTAATTAAGAGTATTGTGATAAGTATAATTTTGAATAGTGAGTGAATTCCAAAAATTCAAAAACGTCAGATGTCAATAAAATGCTGTCCCTCTTTCTTTCACACTAAATGTCAACAGTAAAAAATGAGACAAACGGTGAACGTATGTCTGCACCCCCCCAAAAGAAAAATACAATAATTATAATAAACCTCCCTCACACGTATAAAGAAAATGAAACGCAATTCCCGTAAGTAAGTGGAAAAGTAAGAAAGATCGCAAAAAATATACATGCATTCACAACGCCATCTCTGATAGGTACTGACAAAAACCAAACACGGACAGTAGCGCAACGATAATAATTAATTGATTCATTGTGTAATTTTAATAAAAAACTGAATTTGATTCAACTAATAAGTTAACACAATAGTTATTGATTCTGTGGCGGTACGAAGTTTGCCGGGTCAGCTGGTGTGATGATATATTATATCTTGGGGATAATGCTATAAGTGCCTATTTCAGCTTCTGATAATTTAACTTTGGTACCAGTAAGTACTGTAAAATGTCCCTTAATTAATGCTTTTAATACCTATTTATGGTGATACACATTGATGAAATAGTGATCTAGCTAAACAAGAAGTCAATATATTGTTAAAGCATTTATTACATTAAGAAATTGATACTGTCACTCTTCAAAAATGGTCACATGATGTAGGTTTAATAATCAATGCTAAAAAAACAAAGCTTATGCACATCAGATCCCCTCATGCCAACATCACCATGACTCCTAAAATTGTTTCTCATGATTTTAATTGCATCCATAATTCTGTGATACAACCATGCTCATGTAAAAATATTGAACTTGTCTCTAAATACGTATATCTAGGCTTAACAATTGATTGTAATTTTAAATGGGATATACATATACAAAAAGTTTGCACACGGCTTAGAGCTATAGTGAGCAAACTTTATAGACTGAAGTTTTTTGTTCCACTAAATACTCTTAGATTAGTATATCTGTCATTGGCGGAATCCCTAATAAGATATGGAATAACCACATGGTTAAAATTATGGTAATAACCACATGGTTATTCAACAAAAACAAATCTTCTTTCAGTGCAAAACGTACAATATTCTTTGGTAGAATTATTATTAAAAAAAAACTGAATACGAACAAAGACATGATATACCAAAATCATTACTATACAACTCTGTAAATGTATTATCTGTTCGTGCTATATTGTGACTTAAAATTGCGAGTCAGCATACATCTCAATCTGAATATAATAAACTAGTGGTTCATGTTCATAATACAAGACTAACTGCAAATGATGGACTTATAATTCCCAGATACCTAAATAAATACGGTCAAAGAACTCTAGAATACCTTGTTCCAATAACTTACAACATGTTACCCAACGCAATAAAAAGCTGTGAATTGAGTTTCAGAAGGAAATGTACGCTAAAAAAATGGTTAAGTGAAAGAACTTTTTTGTACTAATTTCTGTTATTTCCGCTTTTCGTTTTAATGTTTTTTTTCCATTATTATTTTCTCTTGTCTTTTCTTTTATTTCTTTCATTTTCTCTGTTCTGTATTTCTTATAAATTTTATTAACATTTTTTTTTTCATGTATCTGTATATTTTATGTACCGGTCTCTTCGACTTGGTCGAAGACCTGTCTCAATTTAAAAAAAGTACTTGTCAAAAGAACCCGTGACAAACTGATATCAATCAGTTTAACGGGACTTAATTTAAAAATGTAAAAAAACTGTAAATAAATAATAAAGGAATTTTATTAATAATGATGAAGTGTAAATTTGTCAAAATGATATCTGATTTGCAATAGTTAAAGCTAATTATTTCCTCAAAGCAAGCAGTAATTACTAATTACCTGTTTTATATCTGTCAGTATTTTGTATTTTATGTTAGTTTTAATATTCTCCTGATGAAGGGGGGTCCCTTCCTAAACAAGTAGAACAATCATATTAAAATGAAATTCACAAACGTAAGTGTTTTTATTGTAATGATGATAAGCTATACAGTATAATGCTTATCTACGATAAAAAATCATTACTCTGCATATAATACGGCGATAATAATATGATTACAAAATTCAACACCAGAGGCCATGTTATAGTTTGTTCCATAGATATAAGCTATACGTTTATTATGTGAACCACTAGTCATAATTTACGAAGAAAAAAAATAATTCGTGTCTTTTGCAAAGTATATTAGATATGTAGAGACAAAAATATATAACATAATATAAGATGTATGTTTTAAGTTTAAAAATAAGTTTAAAAATTCTTACATTGGCACCGCCGACCCGGAACCATTTATTGGAAAGCCAACATCTCTGTTATAGGTCTCCCAAAGTGGTTCGCTACTTTTAGTGACTTAACAGGAGTGCCCGAGTTCACGTGGTGAGGTTTATTCAATACTCAATGCACGAGGGCCGGATCGAAAGAGAGTAATTGAGGAAAACCTTTTGACCTCTCCAGCAGAACAGTCTCAGAACATCATATCGACTGATTCATACACTGACCGCAGATTCCTAAATCTTTTTCCTTCCCATTACTTCCTCTTCTTCATTTCCTAAAAAATCTATCCGCACAGCATCTGGGCAGTGAGAAGTTATTTTCTTCAGGACCTCCTGTGTAGAGTTAATGTATAAAAGGCTACTTGAACTCTTGCGTGCCGCGCGCCGTAGGTAAAAGACAAAAATAAAAAAGTTTCTCTGAACTATTCTTCTGAAACAACGAAAGGTAGATTGTATATAATTTTTGTAAATATGTAAACACAGTATCCGGTAAAACAGTACTATGTACAAGAAAATTATTTTACAAAACAAAAGTATGCTATAACAAAACTTTATTTAAAATTAAAACAAATTCTCAGTACGTGCTGGGTGTTAATTATTCTGAAAAAATGATCGATTTATTTTGGTAAATCCAATGTTTTTTTTTAATATTGGTAACATTTTTAATAATACAGATACAGAAGATTTTGTTATTTTTATTTTAACTTTATGAGTAAAACCTCAAATTGTAATATTTAATTAAATGAAGACAATATAAGCGAAACTCAATCGAAAATCTGAAAACAGAAAAATCAGAAAAAGATATTGACACATCTGGGACTCGAACCCAGGACCTCTCGCTTACCGGGCGAACGCGCTAACCACTGCGCTACCGTGTCGATATCTAATTCGGTCACTTTTAACTGTATCATACTTCGACTAAGAACCACCCACACTATCTTCATTTTTCTTAACGCATATACTATTGGCTGCTATCTTTATGTATGATTGCAAGATTCAAACCCGAACTAAATGCTCTCTAGATAGTGTCTGGATAAATCTTTATCCATTTTATTTAATATGCGACATCTATTGACTTTTCTGCAAGTCTAGGATGAATAAATTCGAGTCCCAGATGTGTCAATATCTTTTTCTGATTTTTATGTTTTCAGATTTTCGATTGAGTTTCGCTTATATTGTCTTCATTTAATTAAATATTACAATTTGAGGTTTTACTCATAAAGTTAAAATAAAAATAACAATATTCATCCTAGACTTGCAGAAAAGTCAATAGATGTCGCATATTAAATAAAATGGATAAAGATTTATCCAGACACTATCTAGAGAGCATTTAGTTCGGGTTTGAATCTTGCAATCATACATAAAGATAGCAGCCAATAGTATATGCGTTAAGAAAAATGAAGATAGTGTGGGTGGTTCTTAGTCGAAGTATGATACAGTTAAAAGTGACCGAATTAGATATCGACACGGTGGCGCAGTGGTTAGCGCGTTCGCCCGGTAAGCGAGAGGTCCTGGGTTCGAGTCCCAGATGTGTCAATATCTTTTTCTGATTTTTCTGTTTTCAGATTTTCGATTGAGTTTCGCTTATATTGTCTTCATTTAATTAAATACAGAAGATTTATTTATTTATTGTTTTGGAACATTTACAGAGTATTAACAGAAAAAAGTCATTGGATTAGCATTGTAAAAAGCGAACATGTTAATGGTCCACTTAAAAATGTTCACAGAATGCACAGTTTAATAGTTGTTAACAGAAATTAGGAATATCAAAATATAAACGGAGGTATAAAAAGAGATAACAAAAATAGTGATGATACAATATAGAGATGACAAAGATAAAAAAAGATCGATATACGATGTAAAAAAACAGAAAAACAAAAAAAGTAAAGTACAAATAGAGTGAAAAACAGCCATTCACATTCAAGTTCAAGATAAGTATTTTCAATTCTCAATTACATGTTAGGTTAGTCTATTGTTAATTTGCTTTTTAAAGTAAGCGATACTATTTGCATAGATGTCTATATGGTTGCATTCAATGGAATTATACAGTCGACACATCCGAGACAGTGGATTGAAGTATGCAATATTGTTTTTAAATAATTCAAGATGAAATATATTCTGATTCCTTAAATTACGTCTATTGGGGACCTTAATAAGAATATTGCTCAGACAGTGAGTTGTTTCAAGCTTATCATGAATGATTTTGTATAGACTCATTAAGTCAGCAACTTTTCTTCTTTTTTCCAGAGTTGTAAACTTAAAATATTGAAGTCGTTCCTCGTAAGATTGGAGTAAGGCATTAAGTCCAAGTTTAAATGATAACAATCTCAGAAATTTTTTTTGCACAGATTCAATAGTTTTTGAATATTTTAAGTAGTGTGGGTTCCAGATAACACTACCATATTCCAATTTGCTTCTGACCAATGAGTTGTATAGGGTTATAATGGATTGGGGTTTTTTAAATGGTTTCGATATTCTATGTATAAACCCCATCATTTTCAAGGATTTAGTCGTGATATCACTGACGTGTACATCAAATTAAAATTTTGAATCAAGAATGATTCCTAAAAATGTTTTGATAAAAGCCCTGCATCCTCTACAGCTAAACAATTTAAGCCTACCTGAGATATAATGTGGCGTTAAGCAGTTTTGATCTGAACTTTTATCGCCAGTCTGAAAACGCACGGAGGAAATTTCGCGGAAAAATAAATCGAAAATATTTATTTTTCAGGAACACGCTCGCTGAATGAACTTTCATTGCTCCATCTACAAAACACAATGAAAGCGGAACGGGTTTACTTTGCTTTCTTTTAATAAATATATTAACGGGTATTGTTTTCGAATCGTTTGTTTTTCATGTGGTTCTATGAGTTTTCTGAGTTAGGAATTGAAGATATTCAAATAAATATGAACAAAATATCTAATGCGGGTTCGATACGTTCAAGTTGTTTTTTCGGCATAAATAATTTGGGAGACCTGCCCGGGAAACATGTGTTGGTTTACCACCACCACCACCATCACACCAGGTCACCCCAAGTGATTCACTACGTTTGGTGAATTGCTCGATAATGCGACAAAACATCCCCCAACAAAATATCTATTAAAACCTTTTTTTTTTTACAGTGAATACCGCACAAGAATCTCAACTGCTCTTGTCTGGAGCCAGTGAGACTATGGCATCCCCAATTGGGGTATGTTGTGAGGCTGAAGGTAGCGGAAATGTTTGAAGAGCCGAGCTCTTCAAACATTTAAGCGACACTATTGATGACCTCTTGCCCCGCTACCCTATGGCAGAGTTTGTGGTCCTGGGGGACTTCAATGTTCATAACGAACCTTGGTTGAAGTTCTCAGGATCAACAGACTCGGCTGGACGCCAAGCGGAATCCTTTGCCCTTTGCTACGGATTGGAGCAAATGGTTCAGGAGCCTACAAGGGTTCCTGATGTCCAGACTCACCGTTCCAATCTGTTAGACCTTTTTTTAACTACTGTGCCACACGGTTACAGTATTGAAGTCACAGCGCCTTTAGGATCGTCCGACCACTGCCTGGTGACGACATCAATCCCTGTAAACTTCAGACCACCAAACGAGAGGCTGAAGAGAAAAGTGTGGCACTATAGGTCAGCAGATTGGTTCGGTCTGCGGGCACATTTTAATGCTTTCCCATGGTCAGCTGTCTGTTTTCGGACTTCGGATCCCTCAAGATGTGCCCAGGAAATTGGTGAGGTCATCACATCCGCGATGGATGGCTTCATCCAATCTACTGTTAAGGAAACTGGTGTAGGCTCAAAGCCGTGGTTCAGTCGACAATGCGCTGAAACAGTGCGACGAAAAAACGCGGCTTAACGAGCCTACAACACATCTAGAGCATCCAAAGACAGAACAGCTTACAACAAAATGGCAAAGGAAACCAAGAGAATCATAAATAGATCAAAATTTGAGCACGACCAGCAGATCAGCAGAAAGCTGACTGCATGCCCGCATGGCAGCAGGCAATTCTGGTCGCTTGCGGGCTCAATAGGTCGCAATTTCTGCAAATCCAGTCTGCCACCTCTTACCAGACCTGACGGCTCACTAGCAAACACCGCCACCGAAAAGGCTAACTTACTAGGTAAAATGTTTGCGGATAACTCAACCCTCGATGACCAAGGTGCTGTCCCGACGTCGGTTCCTCACTGCGGTTTTCGTATGAAAAAGCTGAGGATCCGGCATCGGGAAGTACTCCATGTTTTACGAGGGCTTGATGTTAATAAAGCTAGTGGGCCTGACGGAATACCTGCCCTGGTACTGCAAAGGTGCGCTGCAGAAATAGCTCCAATTTTGACGAAGCTTTTTAAACTGTCCCTGAAGACTGGCTCTGTGCCCTCTGGTTGGAAAAAAGCGGTTATCCATCCTATTCCAAAGAAGGGTGACCGCTCCAACCCGGCCAACTACCGCCCCATAGCGATCACATCAGTTCTGTCTAAGGTGTTGGAACGTGTGATCAACGACAAACTGCTCACATACCTCGAGAAGAACAAAATTATTAACGACCGTCAATACGGATTCCGGCGGAACCGCTCGTGCGGTGATCTTCTCGCGTATGTGACGCATGTTTGGGGGCGATGCCTGGAACGTTTCGGTGAGACCCAAACGGTTGCACTGGACATATCCAAGGCCTTTGACCGGGTTTGGCACCGAGGACTTGTCAACAAACTGCATTCTTACGGACTTCCCGCATCCTTGTGTACGTGGATTGCCGACTTCTTGAGAGAGAGGTCGATTCAGACGGTAGTCGATGGTTTCACCTCTTCCTCTCACTCGATAAATGCTGGCGTCCCGCAGGGATCGGTTCTGTCTCCAACTCTGTTTTTGTTGCACATCAACGACCTTTTGTCATGTGCACCAATTCACTGCTACGCGGATGACAGTACAGTTCATGATAGCTTTTTGTTTGACAAGCCCCCAAAGGGCTCACAAACTCCAACAGCTCGTAAGGCTTTGAAGCAAAGAATGGACGGTTACCTCGAGAGTGTTTTCTCTTGGGGTAAAAATAATCTCGTTGAATTTAATGTTTCAAAGACCCAATCTTGTCTGATTACGTCTAAAAGGGATCGCAATGAAAATCTAGTCTCTTTCAATGGAAGCAATCTTCCGAACAGGCCCTCCATTGATTTGCTTGGTGTAACCCTAAGTGACCAGCTCGGGTATGGGGGCTCCATCGAAGCCAGAGTAAAGTTAGCCTCCCAAAAACTGGGCGTACTGTACAGGGCCTGCAGATACTTTAAAAGTACACAACTGCTAACCCTGTACAAATCGCAAGTGCGCCCCACGGTTGAATTTGGCAGCCACCTCTGGTCTGGAGCTCCAAAATACCTGAAAAATACCCTCGACTCTGTGCAGAAACGGGCGGTCCGTTTGATAGATTCTCCCATCTTAACAGACGGATTGCAATCTTTAGAGCACAGGCGTCGGGTGGAAATGCTATCCTTGTTCTACCGGTATTACAATGGAAGATGCTCCGAGGAACTAGCATCATTGATCCCTTCGGCACCGGTGCATAGTCGGGAAACACGCCAAACGCGTGCCCAACATTTGTACACAGTTGACATTAGTCACATGAGAACGGGTCGTTTCTTCGACTCGTTCTTATGTTCAACAGCTCGGCTGTGGAATGATTTGCCGGCCTCTGTGTTTCCTCCTTCCTACAACATGGGTCTCTTCAAGACCAATGTTCATTCCTTCCTCTCCTCAAAAAGACCCTCCACACAGCATCCCAGATGACATAGGCCCTGAGGGAAATTATTTTCCTCAGGGCCTCCTGTGTGGAGTAAAAAAAAAAAAAAAAAAAAAGCGGGGAGGGGAAGGAGGTGGGGGAGAGGAAGGTTGGGAAGTACCTGGCTATTCAGATCTGGTCACCAAACACGGCTAAAGCCATTTTCAAGCAACGTTTCAATTCTGAATGGTGGTCTTACACCAGGGCGATACTAATAGTATCTTCCACTCTGGAACATGCCGCAAATATACTATATATTATTTTAAATGAGTTAATTGTGAAATAACACAAATTAATCAAATAAAATTTATTTGCGCATGCCGGGTTCGAACCCGCGACCTCCGGATTGTGAGTCAAGAGTCTTACCTAACCTTACCTAACCCAACAATAATTTATTGCCTTTACAGGATGTCTTTATTATTTTTGTCCCATTTTACTTTTTTAAATTTTCTTTATTCATTTTGTTTGTTACAGGTTTGTTTTACATAGTTTTTCGACTACCAAGCTAGGCAAATGCCTGTATTATGTTAGTCGTAAATAATAATTTATTATATTAAAAATGACATCATATTAAAAATGACACCACAAAGACATTTGCAGGGTTTGAAGAAGTAACAGTCGTTACAGGATGTCTGTATTATTTTTGTACCATTTTTTTAAATGGGTCAGATTATGGTAGGTTAGGTTTTAGTAGATATTTTGTCCCGGGATGAAAACACGCGAAACCCCCGGGCTCAAGGGGTGAGGTTTGTCTAGGTCTAGGTCTTGGCGACTGATGCGTTTGCCCACCCACTGCGTGACGGACCGGATCTGAAGGGCCGGTTATGGGAGACCTTTCGACTTTTCCAGCCGTACTCTCCCGACCCATCGCCTTGCATCGCAGTTAGAGATCACTCGGCTCTTTCACACTTCTAGTGATTTCCTGTTCAGTTTTCTACCTTAATCCGCACCGTTGAGAGTCCAATTAATTAAAGGCTCTATTTTATTTTCTGTACTGCCTGCTGCGAGTGGTCAAGAGTGCCACTTTCCCCTTATTGGAACTACGGCGGTTTCTGAAAGCTTTCAATCCGAAGATTTAACCCAGAATCCCAAAAAAATGCCCAAGACCCGGAAATTTCAATTCTGATTTCGAAGGGTCTCTACTCAACCGAAGGCTGCTGTTTTTTTCCACGTCTATAAGATTATTTTCCTCTTCAGTTTACGTTTTTGATAGAATAAAACAACAAAATCATATCTTTTGAATTGTTGAGGGTAGGGTAAGATTGGTGGAAATACCGGGTATATACTTTAAATTATATATATTTTTAAATGCCTCCATGCCTGCTTTAAACCGTGACCCAACAGTTGGCCCCCAGAAAATATAATCATTATAAAAATTAAAGAATTTTTTTCATTGTTCCGAAATCATTGTTATAATATTTTATTATGCGAGGGTTAGTCAATAAGTAATGCCTCCTATTATTTTTAAATAAAGTTAGATATGTGAAAATTTTGAATTTGGTGCTATTCCTCTAACCTTCTTCTACAATCTGGTGCAGTAGAAACTTTTTGCGTCGACAGGTGGCAGCCCTACAGTCGCTTGCCCAATGGCCGATATCGATGTTGGTGATAGATAGCGTTCTGTGATTGATTCTTGATTATAGAAGGTGAAACGCAAAAATTCACATTCATGAAAGACTGAAAAATGATGCAAAAGTGGACGTCAGAACTGCTAGACCATGGGTTCGTTACTGTAACGAAGCTGAAGGACACATACCGCTGGCTGAGAAAAAGTGCATGCCGTTGATTGCAGCGACTGCACTCATTCGTGGTGATCTCAGATAATTGCAGATCCCGCATTCTCTCCCTCAGTAAAGGCAGTATGATGACGATTATTCGACAGCTGATTTTTCAACAATACTTTTGCAAGGTGGATACCATAGACATATGAATATTACTAGACCAGAGTTGACCAGACTACACTGTTTAACCTGAATCAATGGAATGGCATCACACAAACTCACTAACGACAAAAAAATCAAAACTGTGTGATCGACAGGGAAAGTTATGGCGATAATGTTCTTGATATGACCGTGATTGTGAAACACGTCCTTATTAAAAGATGTACCAAAGCTGTGGAAATGGACGGAGATAATATTGAAAAATAACAAATTAATCGTCAATAGTGTGGTTTTCGACACCTATAATTGCATTTTTTATACTAGACAAAAGGCCACTTGCATCACATTTTTTAAAAAATTTTCCGGTTTAGACAAATATTCTAAGACATTCTGTATTTTTTTTTATCGTATTTTTGAAACCCTGGGGATTTTTTGAAAATTTCAATCCGAGAAATCAGACCATTTTTTATAAACTGGAAAGACGGGACTTAATTTTATAGGTGCGAAAAAACGATAATTACATAGCCGAAAATCATTAAAAAAAAAATAACGTTTTCCACACGAATGGCACAGGGGAATAACGAGGCATACCAAAAATATTACATCTCATTAATATTTTTTTCCTTGATCCATCTTATTGATCATAAATCATTATAATATACAACGTATATATTACTAAATCCAATGTCATATACTTGTACTTGTAAATTATAAAAATAAAAATAATATTATAAAATTTGATTTTGTTAAAATCAGCACCATAACCATTATACCTCTAAAACACGTACCAACTTCTAAAATGTACGGGGTTCTCTTCTGTCAAAAAGTCAAACAAAATGATAAGTTCGCAGAGAACAAACAATAAATCTAGTGAACGAATTAAAAAATTCGCCTGAAATCAAAATGATGCCATATTAAAAAAATAAATCAGTGTGGAATTTTACAAAATTAATAGGAACATTTTCGGAGACGGGACATTTTCATGTAGTGACGTCACGAGCCCAAATAATGAATTTATTTATTTAAAAAAAAAAAACTGTACCTTTCTAAAAAAAAATTACTAACATTTTCGCAATCTCAATATAAAGATCTATCCACAAGATTTTTTCCAAGTCGTTATGAATTCAATGCAAGTGGCCTATTGAATGAAAATAAGGTTAATACTTTTGTTATTCGGCGGTACATCATCTCTGCACACCCCTTGGGGGACATTTAAATCTGCAATATCATGTATAACATTCGTGGATACATAGCAATTAATAAAACTTTATTTCCTAGCACCACTGTCGTAATGCTTGTTAAATATTGACGAAAGCACTAACAAGTTTTTTAAAATTATTATAAGCAATAATTATCAGCCTGAAATACTCATCCACATTGAAAAATCTTCCGAGAAAAGATACATGACGCCAACGGGACTTGAACCCGAGCCCTTCTGATTGCCGGTCAGCTACTCTCCCAATTGAGCTATGGCGGCTTATCTTATACCCGCCAAATGATTCAATACATACTAGTGTTTCATTCAACAATTACTGCTTATTATATTTTTTCCACCTGAAAACAACCAACTTTATTTTTTCGAGAGAATTGTTACCCTTTGTGCTATGCATAAAAAATCTTGTCTTAAACGTTAGTTTAACAATTTTAAAAATAATAATTAAGTTTTTTTTGTTTTTTTGCCATGAATCATCTGCTGAAGACCACAACAGGTTGAAACCGGTTTAATTTACGTAAGAAAAGTGGAATGAAGTTTGTATTATTGCTCTTTTATATTCAAAACTTTAAAACCAAAAACTTAAAATTTTAAGACACATATATATCTCAATATATAAAAATAAATGTTTATTTGATTGTCCCTCATGCGTTCCTAAACCATTCATCCGATTGCAACGAAACTTTGGGGATTTATTGGGCGCATGCGATGGTTTCTGTATATAATAGTGAGTTCTGGCATTATGAAATTATTTCCTATAACATCCATCCGATTGCGACGAAAATTTGGAGAGTTGTTGTAAGCACGCTCGCGAAGGTAGCTATCTGTATACGAGTATGCTGGTGAGCTCTGGCTGTATGAAATTTGTATAAAAAAAATTCAATAGGTGGCACGCGAGCTGTTTGATAACTGATTGTATGGAACCCGGGAGGGGAAACAATTTATTTATTAAATGGCATAGCAACGCATGCAGGGAACCAGCTAGTAATTTATAAAAATTCATTTCACATATTTTTGAAAATTATAATAACACTGAATAATTGTTTTTTTTGTAATCCTTTTTTTATAAAAAATATTTACTCTGTGTATTTAAAGGTACTTGTACCCTAAATAAGTAAGTAAGCAAGTTGACCTACCTTTGACCTCCCCTGCACGTGTCTCCCTCCATTGAGCTGAAGCCAGGCGTCCCACCGCCTCCTGTAGAGGGTCAGCGTGTTCCACTGGTTGGGGATCACTGGACTATCGGACCGGACAACGCCGGGGCCCGAACCGCAATCGAATCTGAAACAATATAGAAAATCCATCAAACCCACTAATAGAAAATATTGTGTGTTTTTTTTCAATTAATTGCTGCATACGGTACTTTGACGACTTATAATTTGAATCAACTATTAATTTGAATCAACTATCATCGATCATCTCTTGCCAATTTTTTCTTTGACTAATTCGCCTGATTTTTCCTTTTTGAAGATTGAACCTTCCTCCCCGAAGCTTGAGTCAGCGCCGCTAAAACCTAACCAAAATCCTAATTGGAAATTACCGATGTTTATTTCGTATGCTTCTGAAAATTATAAAAAATATAAACTCATCCAATTTCACAAAAATGCGCCTGCTTGCGTGTGTGCCATCAACAGTTGGTAAAATGCATTGTCGTCAAAACGTGTCTATCTGCCGAGTTTTAGCCCAATCAGATGTCGGGAAATGGTTTAATTTCCACTTCTAAGATTCCACTTAATTTATAAACGCCGCCGCTGCGCTCACGAAAAACGCCGACGAGATAAGAATCGACGGTTAAGGTAGACCGTTAAAATGTAAAAAAAACTGATCTTATTATCAATTTGTGATCACGTCAAACGTGGAAGAAGTTCAAATACCTAAATCATACCTAAGAGTTAAAAAGGTTACAGAGATGATGCGCTTGTATCTTCAAGGACATTTAAGCTATGTATAAGTTATGATCACAAAACATTAATATTTTATCAAATAAATTTGACGTGTTGTTTATGGACGTCAACTATCCTCCATCCTACTTAATAATATTATAAAGGTGAAAGTTTGTATGGATGTTTGTTACTCTTCCACGCAATAAATACTGAATGGACTTTAAAAACTCTTTCACTAATAGAAAGCTACATCATTTGCGAGTAACAAAAGCTCTATATAATGGTAAGCTCTGGCGTTATGAATAAGCTCTGGCGTTATGAAATTATTCATCATACGTTTTCTGTCCCTAACAAAATCGAGTTATTGCAAACGTCAGAAGAAAAGCAAACAAATTGTTGTCTTGGAAACGATGTTTTTTTTTAAATTAGGCCATTCACCCTAAAAAGATTGCTTTGTTGGCGTCGTAGTTAATATCTCTCTATAAAAATTAATTTCCGAAATGTATTATGCGCATAACTTCCGAACGATTGCACCAAATTGGATAATTCTTTTTTTGTTCGTTATTTTAAAAAAAACTACTGTTGGGCTCTGGTATAATGAAATTTGTGTTATAAATTGTAATAGGTGGCATGCGAGCAGTTTGAAAACTGAATGTACCGGGAATGAATGAGGGGGGGGGGGTTAGTGGAGGGTGGAAGGGTAGAGGTTGTGGGGAGGGTGGGGAAGGGTGGGCGGAGGGTGAGGGAAGGGTGGGGGGAGGGGGTAAGTTGAGTGTGGAGGGGTAGAGGGTGTGGGGAGAGGGAGGGTGAGGGGGAGGGGGGGATGAATGGAGTGGAGTGGGAGAGGGAAGGTGGAGGAGGCGGAGTGGTAATCCCCTAATACCATGCGAGCGAAGCCGCGGGAAAAAGCTAGTATGATATAAAAATGGAATACTTTAATAATGTCTTGCCAAATCGATTTTAAAACTTTCTCCGTAAAATTATATCAAATACTGACATCTCAGTAAGTACAAAAATATTTTTTTAAATTAAGAGTCTCTAGGGCTTAATGCTAGAAGTTCTATGTCATTTTAAATAATGTGAGTGAGGTGTCAGAAATAAATCTAAAATATCCAATATTTGAATACTTTAAAAGCCAATGACAGCCATTCATGAAGAATGGATTTGTGGCCTATAATATTATGCCTATTATTACATCGTTCAATTATTTCGGCTATTTTATCCAAGAAATCGATAAACAATAACCTCTCCTGGAGCTCTAACACAGTGAAGATTTTATAACGGTACACCGAGCACGGTTTTACCTTTAACAGCCGAACCGTTATTGACATGGAATAAATAAGAAATGAAACGCTAGTAAAACATAAAGTACGAGACATGTTCAGAAAGTAAATGTACTGGATTTTTGTATTTTATTTGAAAAAGCTATTTGGAAAAAAAAAGTTGATTCGCTTGTTGACTATTTTTTCACATAATCTCCATCCCTTTCGATGTATATGGTGAGCCATGGCACAAGCTTCTTTATGCCTTCCTCGAATAACTCTCCCGCTAACTCTCCGTCCTTCCCCCACTTTAAAACCTCTTTCTGCATCTGCTCATCGGTTGAAAATTAATTTCCACCCAAATGTGCCTTCAGGAAGGTGTTATCATGATAATCTGAAGGCTTTAAGTCAGGGGAATACGGAAGATGGTTCAAAACATCCCAACCAAATGAGTCCCATAGCGCCTTGGTGGCTAAGGCTGTGTGAGGATGTTTAGAGTCTAACAATATCATTGTGCATAGTTGGTCTCCCACTGAGACATAAATTTGACCAAAATAATCCTTTTCGATCCTAAAACACTGAGGTCATGATAATAAGCCAGTTATTTTGCATAACGAACGATTTTATCAATAAATTATTTGATTGACAATTAATCTAAACTTATCTAAATATGGAAGCCGAGTTAAAATTTATAAATCGTCGATAGGAATACCTCTTACGAATTATTAACCGTGATCGCAAATATTGATAACTGACGTATTTTTGTCAATATCGTGTTGATATTTGATATATGGTTTCATCGAATGTCCATGATAGACCTCCTGGAGAAATCACGTACTAGAAACAGACACCTCCAGGATTAACCCCTCGAATTATGTATTTTAGTGCTAAAAAGTCAACGACAAAATAATTCAAATACACACCTTAATGAAACCAAATTTTTCAAACCAAATTTCTGAAACCATTGGAATTTTTTATTAATTATTTTTTCATGAAACGATAAAAAAATGAGATAACTTTAATTATACATTTGCCTGATAAAATATGTATGTATTTTTATTTTTTTCGTTATCAATAATTAAATTAATTATAAAAAAAGAGGCCCGAGGCCTGAGGAGTTAAGGTAAAAAAATTCAGAATCGAATCGTTGTCGTTTGAAATTGCTTTAGTCGTGTTTAGTTAACAGATCTAAAAAGCCAGGAACTTTCAAACCTTCCTTTTCCCTATCTCCTTCCTGTACCCAATCTATTCAGCCACATAGCGTACCCAAATTGGGAATGCCATAGTCGTACTGACTGCGAGTAATTGGGAGAATTACTGCTAGGCCCTGCGGGCGGCTTTTGCTTCCGCTTTGCACATTTAGTGTTGGTGACCATTCTATAAATCAAACAGGAACTGGTTCCAAAAATAGCCCATTCCTCGGATCCACTGTCATCGAGTGACCGGGACAGAGCTACCGGGACAAAGAAACCGACACAGGCTATGACGTCATATGTAATATATTAATGACAGTGTGATTACAAGTTGTAATCACGCGGCCATAAATTGTAATTTACAACTAAGTATTACGGTAAATCTTTCTATATCCGGAGAGATACTGCATTTAAAAAAAATCGTAGCAGTTATACCTAGGGGGGACAATGTTATGATAAAATATTTGTTAAAACTCGCAGTTTATTTCATCATAGATTTAGGCAGGCAGGTACCTAATTTCAAGAGGCGATTGAATAAGATTTAAAAAAAAATAATAAACATCAATGTAAATCTATTTTTGAATATTGGAAGCTAAATTATTCAATTATTTTTTGAATAAGGTATTCAGTACTTGAAAATTTGCTTGGAGTTTCACTCATCAGCGTAGAGCCCGTGGTGGTGGACTTTATACTGCAGTCGAACGTGAATTTTAATTTTACGGGTTATTTCGTGTATTAATTTAAAAGAAAAATGATTGCTTGATTAACCGAATTGGTTCATTATCAAAAGGCCGCGACCAGTATCATTCGTAGCGCCGATAAAGTGTTTATTACACATTATTATGGAGACCGAAATAACCGCAATCCATTTATAAGGGATTTAATTAGCCTTTATTTACCGAGTAACAAGGCAATACAATAAAATATGGAACATTATTTTCTTACAAGGAGACTAGTCTGACTAAAAGATGATGGAAAGATAGCCTCGCCTGGATATGCAATTATTCCATGGTTGGAGCGAATTATTAAACCAAAACTGTTTTCAGCCATCTTTTGCTTAAGGAAATTTGACAGATTCTACATCTTGAGAAAATCAGAGGCCCGAGATTTATTTTAGATAGATAGATAATTGAATTTTTGGTCGATCCAGGGGGGTGAGTTTATAAACTTGAATTATGTTTTAATGTTCCAATATTGTTAAAAATATGTACGAATAAATCTATTATTATTATTCCTTATCAATATTGTCTATCATTTTAAATTCTTCTATTTAAACCTTAAAGTTTGAATTCCCAAGGCCCTGTGAGAGGATTATTGTTTTCCCACCTGCTAGCCTGGTTAATCAATCAGTGGAGCCCCTTTAAAAATTAAGCTAGCAGATTTTATTTCCCTTTAACAACATACCTTTATTACATTTTATTACACCTGTGATACGTTATTTATGTGTTAACTTCCTTATGTATTAAGATCACGTTTTATCAGGTAACAGCACGTCCCCATCCGACCTGCTAACGGAAGTAGCGAAATCTTGTGACAAATTCTTGAAATCGAAACCGAATTACAACGGTTGTTTTGTTTGGAATTCCACGTACACAGATGTCATTTGTGACGCGGCGCGTATGACGTGGCGTCAAACTTGCACTCGAAACCGGGGTTCTGAAATTCAACCACGCAGGCGGAAGGCCATTAATACTGTTTGATTTATTATGTGTTAAGCTTCGTGTAATTCAAATCGCTAGAAGGCCTTGCCATGTTAATTTCATTCCCAACAATGAATAAATATACCTACAGAATTGTGTAAACCCACATGAACATTATTTGAAAAACGCTTTTCACAGAGTGTTTTTAGTGGAAAACGTTTTTCCCGCAGTGAAAATAGTTTTTCAACGTGCCACTGTGAATATTTACCTGGCAATTTATTTTGCAGGGATTTAGAGATTTTTAAAGCTCGTTCTGAGCCTAGATAAACCATGTGACGCGTCAGTTAAAAAACCGCTTCTGTCGAGATAATTTCAACCTTGTTGAAACATTCCGCAGTTCGTGGATTTGTACTAGGATTGCATAATTAAGTGATATATGCTGACGAGTAGTTATAAACAGATAGACGTTCATTGTAGACTTGTCCGTGTACATTTCTAATGTTTTTTTATCATATTTTTTAAATCAATAATAACGTTATATTTGTATAGGGCAGTTTTGTGTCATTTCACAAGTGCGCTTAACTATAATAAATTTTAAAAATAATCCTACAGTGCTCTTTACGAGTCCATTACAAAATATTGATAAAATAATATGAAATAAACAATATACAGCTTTTACAAAACAATGACAAGAGTGCTGTTATACAGTGCTATTATAGCACACATCATCATCATCATCACTGTTGGTGCCTAGCATTGCTCCTTTACCTTTATTTTTCCAACTTTCAATTTCTACCTACCAATCCTTCTAATTCCTACCCAACAAATCATAATTATTCCTACCCAACAAATCCTATTTTTTCCTACGCACCATGCCGACCAGATACAATCAAGCTTCACATTGTTCAGTTGCAAATTACCCACCTTCCTGTCAACACATATCTTAAATACGGAGCTATTGTATCGAACATTTCTATAAAAGTGAAAATCATAAGTGAATATAAAAAAGAACCAGCGGATCTGAAAAGGAGAAGCAAAGGGAGAAATCTGCGGGTAAGTCGGCATCCTCAATTTTCCTTCCTTCCGCTTTGCGGGTACAGTGTGAAACCCCAACAATCACTATTGGCTCTACAACCCATAGTGGGTCTTGGCCTCCTCAAGAATATTCCTCCACTCATCTCGGTTTTGTGCCAGCTCTCTCCAGTTTAGAAGCTCCAAGATAGATATGTCTTTGAGGACGTTGTCGCTCTATCTTAGTCTTAGTATTCCCAGGCTCCTTCACCCTATTGGTCTTGAGTTCAGCAGGGACTTTGGTGCTTACTAACTAATTGGGCAATTCGGTTGTCCTGAAACAAGAAACCTTCCCACTTTAACAGACTAAGACATCATTTTCTAATGTATTGTATTACAAATATAAATGAAAAATTATTTTAAATGATAAAACTTTGAAGTATCACAATTGAATCAATAAAATATACTTGGGCACACTGGAACTTGATTTCCAGACTAGAGTCTTACCCCTCGACGACGGAGGCTGTCAGATTTATATATATTATATTTAGATATTTATAACCCACAAGAAAATACTTCAAAAACTTAGTTCCAAGAAAGATCAAACATTCCCAGTTTCCCAATCAGATTGATTTTTCTTCCACGGGAAATTCGGGGGGAAGAAACTAAAACTCGTGTTACAATGTTGGTTAGTTAAAACACTGTTTTTATCAAAGCCGACAACTGAAATTTCTCTCTGTCTAGACAAGTCATTTATTTTAATTAATATTAGCCAGAGTGATATATTTATCTTCTCAGGCGCAATTACTTCGAAACACGTATCAATGAACTAAGTTAACGCGGTACTTGTTTGGTTAATTGCGTAAGTTGAAGTATGAATTATACTATATGATTGGTCTAAAACTGATTATAGCCCATTAAAGTAATATAAATTTAAATATGTCAGACTTCATCTTTCAAGGGGTTTCCTTACTTTAGATTTTTAATTATAATTTATTAATTATTATAATTTTAATTATATTTGATAATTATTGTTTTATGAGGTGAGGCAATTACAAATTTAGATATGTTGCAATTTGGGAGACACTTATGGGTACCGCCACCCCACGAACCATTTATTGGATAACCAACACCTCTGCCAAAGGTCACCCCAAGTGATTCGCTACGTTTGGTGACTTGGCAGGGGTTCCCGGGTTCATGGGGTGAGGTTTGTCCGGGTCTTGGCGGCGGATGCATCTACTCACTAGCTGCGCGGCAGGACGGATCAGGAGAGACTGGTTGAGGGAGTCCCCATGACTTCTCAAGCCGTATTCTCTCGGAACATCGCCGTGCACCGCGGTGGGAGGGATGGATTAATACGTCCGTCACTCGTGTACATACTGACCCCCATATTACTACCTCATACCCTTTTCCTTCCCAGAACTTCATCTCCTTCCTTTCCTAAAAAATTCCTCCATACAGCATCCCCAAAGATGACATAGGCCCTGAGGGGAATTATCTTCATCATGACCTCTTGTATGGAGCTAATGTAAAAAAATGTTAATAAATAAAATAATTCACTTAAATATTAGAAGCATTACTAAAAACCTTTTGATGAATCATTAGGAATCCTAGATTTTTTTATTAAACTCGATTAAGTTGATGATTTAAGAGGTGACCGATAGAAAAAGCTGAAAAATACACTGCACGCCACGGGTTCAAGATCTGCATGACTGGTGCGAGTGCAGTTCAGCAAAGTTGTTGTTGATCGTTGCGCCAACCTCTGGAGAGAGCACAAGTTTGAAAAGAAGTTAACATGACGGAACGTGCCCAATTTGTAAAATGTATATTAACAAGAGAATTAATTAAATAATTGCACTCGATTAGATAATAGAGTAGGATCTACTCCACTTTTTGCTCTGGTGTAAGACAACCATTCATCTTTAAAAAAAAGTTGCTTGAAGTGGCAATAGTCGTGTTTAGTCACCAG
This sequence comes from Limnephilus rhombicus, assembly GCA_929108145.2. Lineage (NCBI taxonomy): Eukaryota > Metazoa > Arthropoda > Insecta > Trichoptera > Limnephilidae > Limnephilus > Limnephilus rhombicus. Next base: position 47,514,168 of record OV815288.1, on the reverse strand, counting down.
ATCTGAAAAGCCGGGTGCTTCTCAACCTTCAACCTCGTCGCCTTTTCTCTATTCTCTTCACTTCACATCCTAGGGATAGTTTAAGTATTAGCTACATAACTATGAAGTTAATATAATCTCACTAATATTATAAACGTGAAAGTTTGTATGGATGTATGTGTGTTTGTTACTTTTTCACGCTAAAACTAGTGTATAGATTTTAATGAAACTTTACAATAATATAGCTCGTACATCAGAATAACATATGTATAGGTTATTATTTATAAATCTAGCTAGGAAGGGGACGCGGGAGGGGAACGGAGACGCTCGGGAAAGGTGATTCATGGAGAAACAATGTGTTTCTTTGAATACGGAATTGCAGCGTTTGCCGGGAACCAGCTTGATTCGTGACGATGCACGGGGTTTAGAATAACCTTGTGGCCACTCCTTGCTAAATAAAACGCTTATGGACTTCGATACGAATTATGCCCGATCACCAAACAAGATCCGGTATACACAATTAAGTAATACTCACTACTGTTGTGTCTCGTGGCTTAATCTCCATTCAGTGACAGTCACAGGTGTATCCAAAAGCGTACGATACAGATTGTTCTGGTCGGTTATTAAAATCACGATAAAGTTGAGTCATGAGACGAATAAGCGGTTCACATAAAGCATTCGATGAACGACGGCGATATAATGCTTCATATTACCCACTTCCGATTGATAAATAACATTTCAACGTAGAGCAAAATGTCACATTACGATTTGTTACGATGGTTGTTGACAGACTGGCGATATTGAGGTACTTGACTAATGTCCACCGCGTAGGTAGGTACACTTAATGTGCGGAAGTCCAAAATCTGGATTCCTCCGACCTGCTAGGCTGATTGGAACACAAATACGAATGAAATCAATCAGCGTTATGAAACACAGCTAGTTTTAAATAATTTACTCTTGTATATTTTTACCATGGATTTTATTTCTCTGTGCATTTTTCTTTTTTTTTTTAAATTTCTATCCATTCCCATTAATTTGCTTTTAGGGTAAATGGCCTATTTAAAAAAAACTTAGTCGAAATTTTATTATTCTACTTCCAAAAGTACCTAAGTTTAAAAAAACCTTATTACTACATACAAATTTACACGACACCAAGTCATAAAAGACCACCAATAGCGCTCTCGTGGTGAATTTTCACGAAAACGGCGCTTTATAAATTAGACAAATATTATAAGGAATCGAAGCGTAGGCGTAGCTTGAAATGAATTTAACATTGTATGTAACCAGATCTGGATAGTTTAATACTTTTCTGCTACATCGCGATTGCCAAAGTTCTAATAGTTGCGGACAGTCGTGAACCTTGTGCAGTAGGTATTCTAACGATATTATGTTAATAAAGCTAGTGGGTCTAACGGAATACCTGCCCTGGTACTGCAGAGGTGCGCTGCATAAATAGCTCCAATTTTGACGTGCTTTTTAAAATGTCCCTGAAGACTGGCTCTGTGCCCTCTGGTTGGAAAAAAGCTGTTATCCATCCTATTCCAAAGAAGGGTGACCGCTCCAACCCGGCCAACTACCGCCCCATAGCGATCACATCAGTTCTGTCTAAGGTGATGGAACGTGTGATCAACGACAAACTGCTCACATACCTCGAGAAGAACAAAATTATTAACGACCATCAATACGGATTCCGGCGGAACCGCTCGTGCGGCGATCTTCTCGCGTATGTGACGCATGTTTGGGGGCGATGCCTGAAAGTTTCGGTGAGACCCAAACGGTTGCAGTGGACATCTCCAAGGCCTTTGACCGAGTTTGGCACCGAGGACTTGTCAACAAACTGCCTTCTTATGTACTTCCCGCATCCTTGTGTACGTGGATTGCCGACTTCTTGAGGGAGAGGTCGATTCAGATAGACGTATCCGATGGTTTCACCTCTTCCTCACACTCGATAAATGCAGGCGTCCCACAGGGATCGGTTCTGTCTCCGACTTTGTTTTTGTTGCACATCAACGACCTTTTTGTCATGTGCACCAATTAATTGTCACGCGGATGACAGTACAGTTCATGATAGCTTTTTGTTTGACAAGCCCCCAAAGGGCTCACAAACTCCAACAGCTCCAAGGGCTTTGAAGCAAAGAATGGACGGTTGTTACCTTTAGAGTGTTTTCTCTTGGGGTAAAAATAATCTCGTTGAATTTAAGGTTTCAAAGACCCAATCTTGTCTGATTACGTCTAAAAGGGATCGAAATGAAAATCTAGTCTCTTTCAACGGAAGCAATCTTCCGAACAGGCCCTCCATTGATATGCTTATTGTAACCCTAAGTGACCAGCTCAGGAATGGGGGCTCCATCGAAGCCAGAGTAAAGTTAGCCTCCCAAAAACTGGGCGTACTGTACAGGGCCGCAGATACTTTAATAGTACATAACTGCTAACCCTGTACAAATCACAAGTGCGCCCCACGGTTGAATTTGGCAGCCACCTCTGGTCTGGAGCTCCAAAATACCTGAAAAATACCCTCGACTCTGTGCAGAAACGGGCAGTCCGTTTAATAGATTCTCCCAACTTAACAGATTAATGGGAATCTTTAGAGCACAGGCGTAGGGTGGGAATGCTATCCTTGTTCTACCGGTATTACAATGGAAGATGCTCCGAGGAACCAGCATCATTGATTCCTTCGGCACCGGTGCATATTCGGGAAGCACGCCAAACGCGTACCCAACATTTGTACATGGTTGACATTTGTCACATGAGAACGGGTCGTTTCTTCGACTCGTTCTTATGTTCAACAGCTCGGCTGTGGAATGATTTTCCTCAGGGCCTCCTGTGTGGAGTTAATGTAAAAAAAAGGCGACACTGAAAGTAAATTCCACTGAAGGTCATCACGAAAAAGAAATAAAGGAGGCTGAATGTAATTAAAAAGATACTCCTTACACATTCGGTGAACCAACTTCCAGTGTAAAGGGTGAAAGGCATAACCATTCACTCATTCTTCGCGGAATTAGGATGCAGCCTAGGGCCGTAAAAAAACATTAAAGGCATACAAAGGTCATGGGTGATGTCTCCACTTTTTGGAACACCGTAGATGTGGGTAAACTTTGGTACAGCTTTAAATTATGAAGAGAGTTGTATCGTTGAAGTTTAATTGAACCAATTTTGTAAACAAACTTCATTCATTTATCACTTTCACAGTTCTCGATGGAAAACTATTCCAAATGCCTTTCACATAGCAATGTTCACACATTGTCACATTTTGCGAATACATTTTTTGTTCCAGTAATTTGTTACGTTTAAAAGATAAATAACCATTATGAATCTTTCATTTGACCTAAAATATTTTAAGCGAATTCCCAAATTAAATCGGGTAGCAAAATAACGAAAATTTGACATGTAATGTTTAAAAATACTTTGAGACTGAAAATACGGGAGGGGGGAGAGGATCTTGGGGTTCGCGGGATGGAGGAAGGGGGGGGGGGGGAGTAGAGTGAGAAGAAGGAAGGTGGAGGAGTGGGAACGCGAGAGGGGTATGGGACGCGGGGGAGGAAGGGGGGGGAGGGAGGTGAACGGGACGAATGGGAAAGGACGCACAGGGAGAAACAATTTCTTTATTAAATGGCATAGCAACGCATGCCGGGTACCAGCTAGTTCTTAATAAATATATCAATAGAACCCCTCTACTACGCTCCCTTGGCTCCCCGTACTTGCAAACATAACCCCACGAAACATCAGGCCAGAGACTACAACACTGAGGGAAAATGAGAAGACGCTGCAAAAAAGTGCAATACCTTTGAACGATTGTGTCGTTTCTCATCCGGCATGCCGCTTGATGTCCCGAAAACCTTTCTGGACAGAAGACTCCCCCGATCACCTCTCACCCCAGAAGATAGGTGGAAACTTGAGTGACAATCGGCCAACATTGAAAATGTCCATCTCGCATGAGACCCCACTGAGAGACAGCCTGAGTGCTGATTGCCTCGCAAATTCTGGTCCGCCATCAATAAGATAAGGTGCTCCCATAACATCGTATGATACATAGATGAGGCCTTAAAGAGTGTATGTGCAGATGCGTATGCACTCCACCGAACATGTGGTCAACGAATGCCCTCTCTATTTATTCCCCAATGGGATTTATGAGGTCCACAGGGTGACAGGGTGAGGCCCTAGACTAGCTCGCAGAGCTAGATATCCCCCCCTGACCCCTACCATACAAAAGAAGACTAGAACCCCGAAAAGTGCCAAGATCGTGCATCCTACTAGTGACTAGTTAGTGAGTGTGTCTGATAGTTGGTTGTGTTAGTGTTGAAGAAAAATGTTACTATTGTCTAGTTTTCCTAGTTGGTACATGGAATTCAATAGTGGCGACGATTGCAGGTTTCTATATGCAGTTTGGTTCTAAGTTATCCCAGGTCTGAAATAATTCTCCTGTCAGACAAAATTATTTGGTAAAAATGATTCATCAAACTTTTGACTTATCAAATTGTAATTTTTCCTTGTACAATAACATATCGCGAAAAAAAAAATCGGTAAAGCCCGGTAATAAAACTACTGTGTGCTTTTCTTTTTAAAATACCTTGTTTCGGTGGCAGTAGGATTTCTCGGGCTAATTCCACTTTAGCGTGCTTAGTAAAGTGGATAAAGACGGCTTTCATGAATTGGAAGAAACATTCCTCTTTGTTGTTTGAAGTTTGCCATCGGCGAGCCAAACCAGACCAACAGGAAAAACGGGCCAATCACCCAATTCGAAATAAACAATTGAATTCTACAATAAGAAAAAAACTCGTAGATAATTGGAAAACTGAGGTATTTATCGTTCCGACTTTGAAGGGTTAATGTATTTCCTGAAATGTTTCAATTTTCAATAAAATGTAAACATATTTCTAAGTTTGAAACTGACAATTGTATAATATATTAAAATTTAAACAGTTAACCTTCGTATACTCGCGCCCAACGGCATAACACATTTACTCGCGCACGGTGTCTCAGACCGAGATTTCATCTTGTCTGTATTATTTTAATTATATACTTCTTTAACATTTTTAGTATTTATTATATAGACGGAGGGTATAAATGAATTTTTAAAAAAGAAAATGTTAAAACTGTTACTTCATTTGGTAGAAACAGTATTTGAACTCAGCCTCTTAAAAATATTAAAAATGTTTGCACTCTAACTTAACAAAATTAAACTTTTTCGTATGTTATTTCAAAAAAAACTCTGAAATCTTATAAATGAAAGTATCAAGAATAATAAAATATTATAAAAAATAAGAATTAATCATTATCAGGATTTGTGGGTAGTAATCGTTACTTAAAAAGACCTATTATAGTAAATAAGTGTGACATGTCAACTTAGCACCTATACACGCTCAACACTAAATAATTACAAATTAAGAAGCTACTAAAAACCTCAGAGTCCCATTGTCATTATTTTTTGAGAAAACAACGAATTATTGATTTGTCGGTCTGAGAGACCAACGCGCGAGTATGGGAGGGTTAATAAATATTATTTTTCAACATCACATCAACATCATCGACAACACACATATATAATACTGATAGCTTCATTCTAACTGGTTATTAGTCGAGGGTGTAAAGGCGTTGCGTTCCCACACTGGAGTCACGTGTTCATTCCTCTACTAACTTCCTTCATATTGCACAAGAAACATTTTCCGCTCACAATGCCGGATGTAGAAGGAATTCAAATAATGTCAAGTTATTCACAAACCGGGAATGCATGATTTTCTTTATTTTGTTTACACATGTTCTCTTAAAAGAACCGTGTAACAGAAATAGAGTTTACAGAGGCGAGAACTTGAGGTGTAAGTTCATTAAAGGACTTACCTATATATCCAGATACGATTTGATAATATCACGTCCAAAGTTATTACCATGTATTATTTTTGGAGTATTATATATCGTGTTGAAGATTAAGAACCGACAAGGTTGTTCTGAAAACAAGGCAACTTATCAAAGCTTCCAGTATATTAGTAAAGAGGATCTAAGCTATTCTTAAAAGCCTTCAGAACTCCTGCCATATATGGTGTGTCAAAAATCCCCAAAAACGAGATCCCAATTAAACCGTTTATCCCCGCGATTGGTACACCTACGTACGTACAAACTTTGTAGTTTAATGCTGGAAAAAATGCATGTAATTTTAGTATGATTTTAAGGTAACAAATTTTCCCCTACCAAGTCCGTTATAACCAGGTAACACCCGCATGGGATAAAAATTGCGCGGTGCATATGACGCCTTTCTAATAATTGTACTCAATCTTAGAATCATTAAATTTAAATGATTCACCACTTCATGTAAAAATGAGAATGGGTATTAATAATGAAAAATAAAATTCGATGACACATCTTGTAGGTATTTTTCACTCGATGTGACCAAGAAATTTGAATTTTAATAGACCACGGCAGATAATTCATGGGTAAGATCGATAGTCCACCATCGTTGAATCTTTCGACCTTGTTACATTATTTGCTAAGCTACTTAAATGCATTTTTAATGACGTGCTTTTTTAATCGATCGGTAAAATTCCTTCCGCGGTGGGTGAATTTAAAAAAATACAAATGTGACACGCCGTAAAAGTAAAACCTCTGGAATACTAAAGTAGACACGAGGAGATCGATTATTTACGAAGCTCCGCACAAGGAAGAGACAGATTATTCTATCTCATTCTCATTCGCAGGCTAAATCCTATAGATGTCTTTTTGGGTCAAATCAAATCACAACGGTGCTAAAGAAGTTTTCACTTCAATACAGAGATATAGATAAAATCACGTGCTATCTATTAATTGTGGGATTTGTGAAGCCGAACATTTATAGAGACGCCTCAGGATTATAGCCTTTCAAAATAAAAAATTAAATTTTCAAAGTAACAAACTAGAAAAAATTACGAAATTTGCCAAACATGTGAATTAAATAAATACACATTTCAAACACGTGTTTGCAGAAATGTAGCAACACAATTTCCAAGATTCATAAAATATATTATTAGGAGTCCGAACAGCCCGAAACCAGTGGGAAAAAAGCGACCTCAAATTTGCGGTCGCTTGCAGTCCATACGGCCGAATAGCGATGCCCATCTTAACCCTTCGAGCCCGGGTTAATTAAAATTAACACCAACTTTGAAATATTTTTATTAAATGTAGTGTTCGTTTCTATCAGATGGAAAATTTTTCTGCTAGGTGCAGATCCTTGACCAGGGATCCATTATTATATTTTTTTTGTTATTTTTAGCTATTTTCGTATTTATTTTTCATTATCTTTGTCCTTATTATTTATTCACTATAAATGAATTTGTAAATGAAACAGTTCTTGGTATTTTAGGTTTTTTGTAACTAATTAAAAATACACCTTTAATACGTAAAACCTATTAACATAAAATTATAAAAATATTTATTAAACGAAAAATTTTATCACGTACAAATTAAAATATATATTATTACCTATAGTGTGTGTTATAAAGCTTTAAATCGGCCTACCACGCAGTTGGTGAGCAGACGCATCTGCCGCCAAGATCCGGAAAAACCTGACCTCATGAACCCAGGCACCCCTGCTAACGTAGCGAACCACTTGGCACTATCCAATAAATGGTTCCGGGGGGAGAGGGAGGGGCGGTTCCAATTTTCAATACCGGCCTCCCAAACTTTTGGGGTATTATGACATGTAATCAGATATACACATCTGTCCAGAAGATGGACACTCTAACGCTGTCCGAAACGTTGGCAAACGAAGGAAGTAGCGCAACACGGAGTAAAACCCTCAAAGACGTACTATTCTTACAAAAAATAGCCACCTCTACGATAGATTGCCCGGAATTACTGGAAAGAATTCAACTAAGAGTGCCCATCAGACAAACCAGACAAAACCACGCATTAAACATTCCTCAATGCAACACTAACTCTAAACAAAATACATTAATTCGTCGCGCTTCACATACCTTAAACATTTCATTCAGTGCATTCGACTTATTTAACACAGTACCTAACGTTTTCAAAACTAAAATGAATAAATAACATTTACACATACATACCATTATTTACACAGAAAGGATCCATCCTTTTCCACTCCCTTCCACCATCCCATCCACATAACATAATTTAACTATTTTTCTCTATACCTACTCACTAAATAATTAACATACTTCAGCGAAAACCTATTATTGGTTAAATTTCTGTACATATTTCATCAAACATTATTTATAATTGTAACTTTTGGTTTTCCTAATAAAATAAAATAAAACAAAAGAACTTACGATGAAATAGTGGCTGAGATGCAAAAAGTTTGGTAACTCAGTTCTCACTAAAAATTTCAACGAAAAAATTTTGTATTGCCTTTTTAAGTTATAAGGCTTTCCATTCAGGTAGTAAGCTCCCCTGGATCCGACAAAGTTTCAGCTCAAATCCCCTTTAATACTTCATTAAAAGTATGGCCGGTTTAAATTAATCTTCTCTTTATCAAACATAACCGGACTTTTCACGAACAGTTGGAAAACTGCTATAAAAGTAGTATTAAAAATATTTTTAATTTTGGTTAACAAAACAACTGAAAAATGTTTTATTTATTAACTCGCATACGCTAATTTATCGTACGAAAATAAAGCATCAGAAGAAAACAATAGGTATTATATATATATAAAAATGAATGTATGTTTGATTGCTTTCAAATTTTCACCTGTAGGTACTATTGATCCGATTGCGATGAAACTTTGGGGATTTGATGTGCGCATGCTACGGATGGCTTCAAAATATAATTGTGAGCTCTGGTGTTATGAAAGTTGTGTAAATGATTTCCTATACGCGACGAAATTTTGGTGAGTTTTTTGTGCGCACGCCCGCATAGGTTTCTAAATATATACTGGTGAGCTCGGGCGTTATGAAATTTCTACAATAAAATTGTTAAAGATGGCGCGCGAAATGTTTGAAAAAATTATTGTATTTCATACATTCAAATATATTTCATTATTATTATTCATTTCATAAACAACACCCTAACCATAGGACACCCCAAGTGGTTCCCTATATTTAGCGGGGGTGCCCGAATTCAAAGGGTGAGGATTATCTAGGTCTTGGCAGCGGATGCGGACCGGATTGGGTGGGACTGGTTGAGGAAAACTTTTGATTTGTCTAGCCGGACTCTCGATCCTTTGCCTTGCACCTCAGTGGGAAGAATGGATGACGGATTCATACTTACCCACCCATCATACATTTTACCCTCCCAGAACTTCCTCTTCTTCCTTTCCATTAAAATACTCGGCGTCCCCAAAGATGACATAGTCCCCTAAGGAGATTGTTTTACTCAGGGCCTCCGGTGTAGATTTATTGTAACAAAAAGTTTTCAAATTTTGTGGGAAAGAAACATGTAACGTAACAAAAAAGCGACATAAATATGGTTCAATGCCAACTCAGAATCAAGTCAACTCAACACCTCTTTGAAAAGTGATTTAAAGCCATGAAAAGTAATTTTGAAATAACCCATAACACTAACCTTAAGTAACCTACTTAAAAATTTTAAAAAATTTTCATCACTTTTAATGACTTTTCAAGAGTTGTCCGGTCACCATAAATATGTGTTTAATTTTCCAAACATTCGTAACGTATTTGTATATACACAAAACCATTTACCTCGATGATTACGTGAGGTCAGCCAACATCCCACCTTTTCTTTAATCTCCATTAAAAGCAAACAATAATTTAATTTGCACTCAAATTACAGAGCACATAAACAGATAATGTGTGCTCATTAGTCCGTTCTGTTGACTCCCGCGCCCATATTATTCTTCCGTTTCCGGCCGCCATTTTGTTCTACCTGCAGCCCGGGGCGCCATTTTGTTATTATTTCTGAACGCCAGGCGTCATTTTGCGTCGTTAGTGCTCCGGGCGTCCACCGACGGGTCTAATTAAACCCGTCAGGTGAGCGAAGGCGTCGTGACGCCCTATTGACGGCGTCGACACTGCTTTTACTCTCAAAGTGTAGACGTGTACGATATTATCAGACGAATGATGGAACCTGAATATGTGTGAGTCACAGGATGCTAACAAATTTATCTAACGATTTTCTTTTTAAAAGCAAGATTAACATACCTACCCAAAATGATTTACAAAACGAGTTTCCCCCCCCCCCCCCTCCCGCATTCCATACATTCAGTTTTCAAACAACTCGCGTGCCGCCGGTTGTAATTTTTTTTTAAATTTCATAATGCCAGAGCTCACCAGGCATGCTCACAACAACTCACCAAAGTTTCATCGCAATCGGAAGAATGGTTTAGCAACGCATATTTTCATAACACCAGAGCTCACTATTGTATATAGAAACCATTGCGGGCATGCGCACATCAAATCCCCAAAGTTTCATCTCAATCGGATGAATGGTTTAGCAACGCTTAGACATCTCATATGCTCATATACGCCCAAGCAAACATGTAATTTAATTTTTATGTGCACTCTTTTTGCGCTAGTCTATATATGAGTAAATACACTAGCGCAAAAAGAGCCTTGTGGGCTTGTTTTATGGTCTAATTGTATGCCCATATTGGGCTAATAATTCCATACAAAATTGTGTTTCACCGTGATAACGAAATTCATATAGGATGGCGATATACAACTTATAAGATAGGCAAGTGTAAGAGAGTGTAAATGGTCTAGAACCATAAGTTACTAAGTCAGTGACACATTTGTTGCCATTAAAATTGAATGGAAGGCACATATAGTATTATATTATTTGTTCCATGACTACCGCTTAGTAGAATTGATAGAGCGAATGTACTTCCCTGTGAAAACGCCCGCGGGTTTATTGAATCAGATCCAGTGGATATACTTTAGCGGGCTGTCAAGGCCCCGCAACCGCGCACAAAAAGAAGAAGATGGAGCGATATGTAATTAAGAACGTTAGAGAAGCGCGCTAATATTTAAATCTTAGCGAAAATTGTGTAAATGTTTAATAAAACACGACTCGTTTAAAATTGAGCAAAAATCTCGCGGGGTTTGTCATAAACAGCATTTAAAAAAAACACTGTGAATTATTTCATACATTTAACTTGTAAAATAACTGAAACAGAAGTTTTAAGATTTTCACGGCCAAAAGCATTTTCGTTATTTGTTTTTGGGGTGTTATGCCGTGTTGCGCTACCTCCTTCTTTAGCCAACGATGTCCGAAACGAAACACCCCAAAAACAAATAACGAAAATGAAACAAACGTGTTTATAATAATTTTTGGAGCATACTTTGCGATTTTTTTCTATCGAGGGAATTTTACATAATTTGCGTTCCGGCGCGACGTATGTTATATTATCTTAAAAAAAACATATATTTTATTAAGAGCTTCAAAACTTCAACTATTTAAGGAAGGTTTGCCAGAAATCGGCAGAAATTCGGGTAGCGGCGTCTTAAAAATGGCCATTTCATCCGTTCACATATATTTTTCATATGGTTTCATAAAAGGTGCTAGATATGTTGTTCATTAGCATGAAAATAACGCGTCTTTGTAAGTTTACGATCTCATTTGCGCCGACCCGTGAATAAACACGGGATATTATAATCGTAGGATATGAGAAGCTGAAAATTTTTATAAAAAAATATGTGTTTGACTCAGGATCATTACCTTTCAAAAGAAGAAATTTACCTAACCTTGACATCTTGTAACATATAATATTTACCTATAAACTTCTACCCACCATGGCTGGTCATCCATCAATATAAAATAGTGTTAATACACAAATATAACAAGCAAGGCACTGAGGGTAGGTAATTAGTAAAAGAATGCCAAGTCAGAACAATGATTAATTTATTGCAATAAAAACCTGCCCTTGGGAACATACTAAATTTAGCAATGAGACTCTATTAAAATAAATATAATTAATCATCAGGGGTGGATGCGTAAGATGTATCCAGCTGTAAATTTGATCATAAATTCTCTGACCGTGTCTATCGGAATCTTGCAGGTATTATTTAAAAGAAATAACTGATGGGCGCCTGTGATCGTATAAACGAAAACATATTTATATCTCAGTAATCTCTAAAACTAACTCAAACAATAACTCGATCTGTTACAAATAAAATTTCAATCTCACATCTCGTAGTCCGATCACGATGAAATGGGTCCCAGCAAATGACAGCCCGCGCCACCACACAACCGCACCAATCGCGGTAATTCCGTCAACTCACGAGCCGAAAATTCTCGAATAATACCTAAGTCATGCGTGGAGCGCTTCGGTGAGCAATGCAGCCAAGTAGCCCATGCAAAATTGCGAATACGCTGGCAGCACTGTTACAATCTGTCCGTTGACATTACTATAAAAATACAAGACACGTTGTATTCATAGTAATCGAACAATATGTAGTCATTCAAATAATATGATATCAAATAATATAGTTCGTTGAGAGAATGCAGTAAAGTATCTTCTTTCTAATGTTGGGAAAATAATTTCCCTCAGAGCCTATGTCATCTTAGGGGTGCTGTGTGGAGGGTTTTTTAAAGAAAAGAAGATGAGGAAGTTCCGGGAAAGAAATAGGTATGAAAGATGGGTAGGAATCTGGAGGTCTGCGTGTCCAGGAATGTATCCAACCCTCCAACTGCGGTGAGGGATGCTGGCTGGAGGTCAAAAGACCTCCCTCAATCAGTCTTTCTCGATCCGGCCCGCCACGCAACAGGTGCTAAGACCTGGAAAAACCACACCCCATAAAACCAGGCACCCTTGTCAAGTCACCAAACATAGCGAACTACTTGGGGTGACTTATGTCAGAGGTGTTGGTTATCCAATAAATGGTTCCTGTGGCAGCGGTACCTCTTTAAAATTTGAACCAAAAAAATACGCATTTCGAATAAAGAATCATTACATCATTGAAGAAGAAGATAAAACTAATAAATATAAACGAAAATATGTAAAAAAAAGCAAGACACAGAAAAATAAAAAGGTAACGGTCGCAACCAAGATACTTAAAAAATAAAAAGGTAACGGTCGCAACCAGGATATTTAAAAATAAAAAGGTAACGGTCGCAACCAAGATATTTGAAAAGTAGAAAAGTAACGGTCACAACCAGGATATTTAAAAAATAAAAAGGTAACGGTCGCAACCAGGATATTTAAAAAATAAAAAGGTAACGGTCGCAATCAGGATATTTAAAAAATAAAAAGGTAACGGTTGCAACCAGGATATTTAAAAAATAAAAAGGTAACGGTCGCAACCAGGATATTTGAAAAATAGAAAGGTAACGGTCACAACAACCAGGATATTTAAAAAATAAAAAGGTAACGGTCGCAACCAGGATATTTAAAAAATAAAAAGGTAACGGTCGCAATCAGAATATTTAAAAAATGCTGAAACGTAACTACAATTAGCCTTTCTAAAAAATGTTAAAAAGTGGTGCTGATTGACCGTCGTTAATTGATGAAACTTTGGTGACAATGTTGCATTGAATTTTCCTGAAACTTTTTTTGTTTTTTTTACATGAATACCCCACAAGAGTCCCAACTGCTCCCGTCTGGAGCCAGTGGGACTATGGCATCCCCAATTGGGGTATGTTGTGAGGCTGATGGTAGTGAGGAGGGGAAGGAGATAGGGAAGAGGAAGGTGAGGAATTACCTGGCTATTCAGATCTGGTCACCAAACACGGCTAAAGCCATTTCAAGCAACGTTTCAATTCTGAATGGTGGTCTCACACCAGGGCGATACTGAGAGTATCTTCCACTCTGGAACGTACAGCAAATATACTATATTATTTTTTAAATTAATAATTGTGAAATAACACAAATTAATCAAATAAAATTTATTTGCCACGCCGGGATTCGATCCCGCGACCTTCGGAGTGCCAGTCAAGAACCTTACCACTGGACTGGCCGTCAAACTACAGAGAGATTCAAAAGAGAAATCCAATTGATTCTTGAAAGAGCCCAATACCGATCGCAAAGCAATTCTATGTGTAGAGAACTTTACACTCCGTCGACGTTTCATCAATTTCCTGATTGTGCTGTACCTGTGATGAAATTCAAAACGGGACTAAAAATATTTCGCACACGTCGAAAAGTCAAGCGAAACCCTGTTCAGAATGAATTTTGAAATGTAGGCAAGCGAGAAACCGGCCATTAATTTTAAATGAAAAGTTTTATGGGTTGATAATTCTTTTTATTTGCTTCGCTTTTTGTGAGTTTGTTTTACAGTTTTTTTGGCATGTCTCCCTTAAAATTTGTAAATGCTGATGCTGATCAGAAACCCAACTATTCACAACCGTTTTGTGAAACCAGTGGGATTATGGCATCCCCAATATGGAGTAGTTTGTGAGGCTGAGGACAAAGGGGTTGGTAAAGAGATGGGGAAGATGAAAGTTGGTAAGTAAGGCTATCGTCATATGCATTTTGAGTTGGCGGAAATATAGGTTCTAAAATAAACTTCTTTAGCCCCGTTAGTGATTTGAAATTCGGATGAAACGGAAATGCGTCAATAAGATATATTATTTGGCGGGTCCTTGGTTCCAATAAAAGGGGTAAATTCGCGCTTCCGATAGCGCAGCGGGCAAGGCGCTTGATAAGACTCAACGGCCAGAGAGACAGACATCCAGCGAACGGATGTTCGAATCCTACGAAATCCAAAAAAATAAATATTCTTATTTTTGTGAAATCACTTCAAACTACTTTAAAATTAATAGAAAATGAAGCGACATCTAGCGACTATCTAGATTTTTTTATGGTATATATATTTATTTTTTATGTATTGTAATGTTTCGACTTTCCTCTACGGCCCTACGCATCGAACGGCACCAACTAGTTGCGCCATCTCTTTGGCTGTCTGGTAGCCAATTTCAGAGAAATGCGTGAAATAAACAGTTATCGACAACGAGTCTAACTGCCGAGTTTCAGACTAGATGTATTTAATAATTGTGAAGCTCAAGTTTTTTTTTTTTTTTTTTTTTCTTTTTTTTTTTTTTTTTTTTTTTTTTTAGAAATTTAATTAAAATTAAATTTGATAATGTTATTATCGAGTTCTGCAAGTTTTTTGGTTAGTGTTTTAGTTACAGCAGCTGTTTCGACTTGTAAGGTCATTTTCAAACTGTGGTGAAGCCACGTACGGACGACTTATTTATAAGATTTTAAATGTCAATTTTTGAAGGTGTCTAAGTTGATTTATTACCGGTTAAACCAATTTGTAGAGACACTAATTGAGATTGAGAGAGTGCTAATGTGGGATTCGGAGTATTTCCCTTTGGTTTGCCTTGCACTAAGTGTAAGGGTTTTTTTTAATTGATTTAGAATGACGTTATTGCTATGACTCATTTAAGTGCATTATATTTTTTAGGTTTGGTAAACATACTAAGTAGTGGGGAATAAATAATTTTCCTTACTTTATTAATTAGCGTTATGTTGGGGTCATTCGTTCGTTTATTGATTTCTAATTGTTCAAGCAAATTTAATCTAAGACCCTTTCGTTCTATATGTAATGGTTTTGGCTGGTTATTTTTAAGTGGAACGTGATTATTCACTAAGAGATGTTCAGCGAATTTTGAAGAGGTGTTTTTATTTTTATAACATCTTATATGTTCTTTGAATCTAGTTGAGAATGCCCTACCTGTTTGTCCGATGTACGTAGCGTTACAGTCGGCGTGGTCACATTTTAATTCATATATGCCACCGTTATTGAGTTTAGGATTTCTACTTTTTGAGTTTTTAAGGCTTGTTCCCATATTATTATTGGTTCTAAAAGCTATATTTAAACCACATTTTTTAATTTCTTTTGCAATTTTTAAAGATATTGGGCCGAGGAATTCGAGACATGCAAATTGTTCTATTTTTTTGTTATGTACCGGATATATTAAATTAATTTTATTTTTGTATTTCTTGTTTTTTATTATTTTTTCAATGTTTTTTGCCTCGTAGCCGTTATTAATCGCGATTGTTTTAATAGTTTCTTTTTCTTTTACGTATGCTTTATTATCTAAGGGAATGTTATGGAGTCGATGTACCATTGAATGGTAAGCTGATAATTTGTGGGACCAAGGATGAGTTGAATTTGCATTTATCGTAGTATCTGTAAACGTTGGTTTTCTAAATATTCATATTCATCGACTCCTTAACATTCCCTTAGATAATAAAGCAGGCTCTACAAATTGGTTTAACCGGTAATAAATCAACTTAGACACCTTCAAAAATTGACATTTAAAATCTTATAAATAAGTCGTCCGTACGTGGCTTCACCACAGTTTGAAAATGACCTTACAAGTCGAAACAGCTGCTGTAACTAAAACACTAACCAAAAAACTTGCAGAACTCGATAATAACATTATCAAATTTAATTTTAATTAAATTTCTAAAAATTAAAATGGAGTTCTACGAATTAAACACAAAAACAATTAATATAGTGAAGCTCAAGGTCGTGGAGACATTAATATTCAAACCAGGTATCTAAATATTGCTCCGGCTATTTAAGCGAATCTTTTCATTTTCGTTATTTGTTTCCGGGGTGTAATGCCGTGTTGCGCTAACTCCTTTAGTCAACGTTTCGGAGAGCGTTGCAGTGTCCATCATCGTATTTCAAACAATTATTTATGTTGTTGAATGACAGATGGCGCTAGGTCCGCCTCATCGAACTTTCATCCACATATGCGCAAGACATTCACGAGAAGCGTCGCGTCATTTTGATATTTCATTCGGCATCATTTCTCGCGGGGGCAAACCATCGAGCGTTTTTGTGTTGCCTAAAGACGGACTGACAAAAAATATCGTACACCCAATTGATCTTCGAAATTCATATTAATTTTCTTTATTTCATTTTCCTACTTTAGTCGGTGTTTTTTGTTTGTTTTTATCGGCGGTCATCGTTTACAGCTCTCCATTCCTCTTTCTGTCATATATCCCATCCCCACACACTTACAATACATTGGTTATTTTTTTATTTAACAACCAAAATATTCTCTAGAAATCATTTATATGGCAGAACAACGTTTGTCGGGTCAGCTAGTAACTTATAATATTTTCTTCAAACACAGAAAACTTTTTTTGTGGAACCATTTTAATTCAAAATTAATAGAATACTTAGTTTTTACCGCTTTTACCGTTTAAAAAACCAACTTGTTTGGAAGACAATGCTTATTTCATCAGATTTTACTTAAAACTAATTACAATAATAGACATACACTTAAAGGTATCAATGACGGGAGGGGAATGGGGAGGGGGGGTATTAGGATATAATAGGGCATAATACACAAACTTGTTCCCTTGTAAATTATGACCAAACCCCCCCCTTATGCTTACGAAACATTTTGGTATTTTTAAACAACAAACGTGGTTAAAACTAAGGACGGATTGTTTAAAAAAGGTGACAGATTTACCAAATATTTGAAGTTTAAATTCTGTTATTATATCATTTTAGGCCAGTTGCTTCATAAAACTGAAATAATCACAAAACTTGAATAGAACTTACACAGAACGTGAAAATTAACTTAAAATATTTGATGAATCCGTCAATTTTTTGAGACGATCCATCCTTAAAGCCTGTCCAGACAAAGCTATCAAATATAAAAGATGATCGCACGCTATATAAAGCTCTCCATACAATCCCTTCAGATTGTTCAAACCTAAGCGGCTTAAGATATTAGAGTGCATACAAAGAGTATATAAAATCAGAGATGCAAAATCTTCGACGGAGAGGGGGGCGTATAACTGAGGAGGAGAGGGGGTCATTTTAATTACGGAGCTGCCTTGACAGGTGGATGATAGATGTCAAGTTAACAGAATCAGTACAAAAAATGTGCATTCCGTGAGCGCTTCCTAATTCATCTGACTCCCTCTCCTACCATAGGAAGATATATTTAATAGATATAAATGTGAACGGTACAAAACATAAGTGCTCGAGGTTCAACAGAAGATATCTGCTCGCGGTTTATATTCGTATCTGAACAGGCCTTTAGTTTTCTATTAATTTTCACTTATATTTAGGTCTATATTATAGGTCTATCTCTATTATCTATGTTCCTCGTTATTATTATGCTTTAGTATTATTTTTTTTTTGCAAAATTAACCTGCTGACGAGCTGCTCTGGCGGTTTAGCGATATTTATAATGAAAAATAAACAAATAAATAAGGAGCCAAAGACCTAACCGGTCTGTTAACGAAAATCCAGTACAGCCTTAAGGAGGTACACGGCGTATACAACGAATCAAAATAAAAATAAATAGCTTGATCTTGTTAAGCGAAAATACGGCTTAATATCCTCATACCATCTTACACATAACCGTCGTTCATTCTTCCCCGCAATAATCCCCAGCGTTTAGGGCAAATTGGAACTAATGGCCCCGGATAGTGAGACTATTATGCCTTTGACCATTTTTATGCTGTATGCCTTTTTTTCAGAATTTAGAACAGAAATTCGATATCCCTGAGGCGATGGTTTTACCACACCAACACGTTGGTCTACGGCCGTGTTGCGACGTGCATAAAGATAATCAATTATTTAAACAAGACTAATGAAATTGTGTTTTTTTATTTTTTTTATTTTTTAGCTTCACACAGGAGCTCGGAGGAAAATAATTCCCCTCAGGGCCTAAATCATCCTTGGAGATGCTGCTTAGGGGTTTTTTCATCACTCCCACTGCGGTGCAAGGCGACGTTCCAAGAGAGTCCTGCTGTAGAAATGAAAGGATCTCCAGTCAGTCACTTAACTCCATTTACTAGATTCCTACCCACCACTCATGCCTCAAAAAAAGGAATACTGCCAATGATTTACTGGAGTTGGTCACATTATTAATGCACCGTAAAGAAGAAGATGGAGAGATATGTAATTACGAATGTTAGAGGAGCGCACTAATATTTAAAGCGATAAAATCGATGCGAAATTTGTGAAAATGCTTAATAAAATACGACTTGTTTAAAATAGAGCAAAAATCTCAAAGTTGTCGAAACACTGTGAATTTTTTTTATATATATATAACTTGTAAAATAACTGAAACAGACGTGTTTTGGAGCATACTTTTGCGATTTTTTTCTATTCAGGGAATTTCATATAATTTGCGTTTCGGCGCGACGAATGTCTAGATATTATATTCAATAATAAGATATATTTTTTTAAGAGCTTTAAAACTGAACTTTTTTAAGGGAGATATGTAAGAAATCGGTAGAAATTCGGGTAGCGGCGGCTTAATATTATAGGTTACGTACTTTCCTAAATAAAACCTCCACATAGCATCCCCAAAGATAACAAAGGGGAATTATTTTCCTTCTGTGCGGAGCTAAAGTAAGAAAAGAAAAAAAAAACGATTTTGGAACGTTTCACGTTGACACACTAATAGGCTGACACCTCCTCAATTCTAGTATAAATCCCCTGCAAGTCAACTAAAAACTCACCCACCAAAGTACCCTACACTTCAGCCCTCTATAAGCAATTTATTATATCACAAGGAGTAAATACTAAATATTATGTTAGCGGCGTGTCTGAGACATAACTCACGCCTTGGTAGGCATACGGCATATACATGATTATCGCATGATAAATGGTTCACGCCTGTCATATCCAAGCATATGAGACGTGTATGCAATGCAAATACTACTATCACAATGGGCGGGTGACTGGCGTATATATGTTTGACGTATGAGTATATTACGGCATGAGAAATAGATGGGATTAGATTGAAGCTTTCGTAATGAGAAACGAAATAAATAAACAGCCCTTGCAATAATCCACACAAAGCAAATATAATGGAGATTAGGGCGAGTAAGGGGCAATAAGGAACTCCAGTGAAAAATATTATGGCTTTAAAAAAATATGTTCATATAGACCAATAAACGCTGATTCTGACTATATAAGTTTTATTTAATAATATTAAACGCAGAGTTTTTAAAAAATTATTAAAAGTCCATTTTTAATCGGGTCGTAGAAACACGCCGTCAAGTTGGCATTATTGAAATTTTTAGTGGTGACGTCACTGTTCCTCGTGTCGTGACGTCATTGTAAAGTCATCGTATGGGAAATGTATGGAAATGTAGGTATGACACAAGCCATCATATTAATGTATTCGTTTTTTTACATAGTTTATAGAGATCTAGTTGTTGTGTTTATTGAAACATTATTTAGGCCTAAATAATGTTTCAAAAATAAAGGTATCTCTTATAAGTTTATCTCTATTATTTAAAATATTCAAAAACTACTGCACAAAAAAATAGAAACGCTACTTCTAGGGAGAATACTTCGAACACCGAATTCAAAATGGCGGCAGTTGATCAGCTGATTGCCCAATCCACTTTTCAGGAGTGATGACGTCACACGATTCACTATACATACGGTGGTTTTCGGGGATCTTGAAAAATTAAAACTTTGACAATTAATTATTATAAGCAATAATTATCAGCCTGAAACACTCATCCACATTGAAAAATCTTCCGAGAAAAAATACATGACGCCAACGGGACTTGAACCCGTGCCCTTGATTAACTTTGACAATTATTTTAACTATTAAAACTAACTGTAAAAAATAAATATATATGCAGTAATTTAAGTTAGAGGGTCATTATTCATTAAAAAAAATTGTACTGGAGTTCTCTATTACTGGTATGATGAAATCGAACGATTCACAGACGTTTCTTCATTAGAAAATCGTTGAACTTTGATCTTATTCGCAACTTTAAATAAATTAATCAAATTATTGACTCACCTAATAAATGAACAATTTTTTAAATGAATACTTCTTTATCACCTCGATGAAACGGAAACGAGCAACCCTTAAAAAGAGACAAACACATACATCCATAGGATTTAGCCTGTGCGAGAATGAGATGCAATAAAATATTTATTTAATTCACGGGTACTCGGTTCCAATATAATACGATAAATCCACGGCCCCACGCAAGTCTCCTTTGGTGTAGTGGTAAAAAGTGCCTCACGAACTTTGCAGACATTTAGGCGACCAACGATCGAATCCTACAAAATAAAAATGAAAATACATATTTTTATTTTTGTAAAATCAATATCCAATCTTCAAACCAGTCCAAAATGAACAGGTCAAAGAAAACACAAAAGAAAGCGATATCTACTGACACCGAAGAAGAAAAAAGAAATACTAACAAGATGACCAAATGTATAGGAAATGGTGCACTGTAATACGATGACAAAAATATGGAAAAAATCATCTTTTCGAATCAGAATCAGAATCCCCACTCTTGTCTACCGTTTTCTGAAGGTTTCACCTCTACCGCGTGTGTCCTCTCTTTCCTTCTCCCCATGGACTGGAGTCAACGGGGCTAACCCCTGAGCCAAATCCCAATTGGAGAGTACGACATTCGTACATGATTGCTGTACATTTTTAAATATAATGTCATCAAATTTCTGAAAAAATGCGTGTGTGCGCGCGTGCGTGAGCGTGAGAGCCGCCAAAAATTGATAGAATGGAATATCATTGACAACGAATCTATTTGCCGAATTTCAGCTCGATCGAATGTCGGGAAGAAGTTTAATTTACACTTCTTTCATAAATTCATTCATTCAATCAATAAAAAGTAAAGTAAACTAAAAAAAAGTTGTGAATTAACTACCTACAATACTGTTTCCCCACGGAATCAATCGACCGTCAAATTTAAACCGTTAAACAGCTCCGTCTAGTCCCAAATTCCTTACTGTTGTAGAAAAAAGGAACATTTCCATATTATATTTGACGAGTTACTAAAATAGGGTCATACGCAATACGCCCAACTAACCAGCCGCCAGCACTGACAACAGAACAAAATACGTTTTTTAATTTTCTGAGCATACTTTGCGATTAATTAATAAGTAATGCCTCCTCTTTGTTTTTCTACTTAAATAAACCCAAACCTTCTTCTACAATCTGCTGCAGTAGTAACTTTTTGCGTCAATAAGTGGCAGCACTGCAGTCGCTTGCGAAATGGCCGACATCGATGTTCGTAATAGATAGAGTTCTGTGATTGATTCTTGACTGTAGAAGGTGAAACGTAAAAAATCACATTTATGAATGACTAAAAAATGTGTACCATGATGTAACAGTGGACTTCAGCACTGCTAGACGATGGATTCGCTACTGTAACGAAGCTAAAGGACAAACACCGCTGGTTGAGGAAAAACGGAACGGCGCAGGCCGTTGATTGCAACGACTGCGATCATCCGTGGTGACCCCAGATAACTACAGTTGTCGCATTCTCTCCCTCAGTAAAGGTAGTATGATGAAAATTTTTCGACAATTGATTTTTCAACAAAACTTTTGCAAGGTGGGTACCAAGAAACTTAACCGGCCAGAATAAATAAACAAGAAAAACAATGGCCTCACAACACGTGCAGCTCTTAGTTTCTGGAAAAAATTGTGACCGGAGACGAAAATGGGTTCATTTTTTTAACCTAAATCAAAGAGGCAGTCAATAGAATGGCATCACACAAACCCACCAAGGACCAAAAAATCAAATCTGTGTGATCGGTGGGGAAATTTATGGCGATGGGGTTCTGGATATGACCGTGATTTTTACAACGCTGTTAAAAGATGGATCAAAGCCGTGGAAATGGACGGAAATAATATTTAAAAATAACAAATTATTCATCAACAGTGTGGTTTTTGACCCCTATAATTGCATTACATGACAAAAGGTCGTTGATGTGCAACAAAAACAAAGTCGGAGACAGAACCGATCCCTGTGGGACGCCAGCATTTATCGAGTGTGAGGAAGAGGTGAAACCATCGGCTATCGTCTGAATCGACCTCTCCCTCAAGAAGTCGGCAATCCATGTACAAGGATGCGGGAAGTCCGTAAGAAGGCAGTTTGTTGACAAGTCCTCGGTGCCAAGCCCGGTGAAAAGCCTTGATGGAAATGTCCAGTGCAACCATTTGGGTCTCACCGAAACGTTCCAGGCTTTGCCCCTAAACATGCGTCACATACGCGAGAAGATCACCGCATGAGCGGTTCCGCTGGAATCCGTATTGACGGTCGTTAATAATTTTGTTCTTCTTGAGGTATGTGAGCAGTTTGTCGTTGATCACACGCTCCATCACCTTAGACAGAACTGATGTGATCGCTATGGGGCGGTAGTTGGCCGGGTTGGAGCGGTCACCCTTCTTTGGAATAGGATGGATAACCGCTTTTTTTCAACCAGAGGGAACAGAGCCAGTCTTCAGGGACATTTTAAAAAGCTTCGTCAAAATTGGAGCTATTTCTGCAGCGCACCTCTGCAGTACCAGGGCAGGTATTCCGTCAGGCCCGCTAGCTTTATTAACATCAAGCCCTCGTAAAACATGGAGTATTTCCCTAGGTCGGATCCTCAGCTTTTTCATACGAAATCCGAAGTGAGGAACCGACGTCTATTGGAGTGTAAAGCTGTAACTTCTAATTAAATACTCCGTCAGTGCATATTTTAACGTTTTATAAGTTTTTTTTTCTTCTTCAAACTTAAAATTTTTCTTTTCTTTATTTCTTTCTAAATTTTCATATTATTTGTGCTATGACTGTCAATGAGTATTCTGTATGTAAATGGCACTTTTTTCCTAATTCTAAATAAATAAAATTCCCTTCCGCCTGAAACGAATACTGAGCTTTTGGGAATGTCGTAAGACGGAAGGAATGGGATATTGCGAGAATTATAAGACAGGATAAAATTTGTGAGACCCATTTCCGTACGCCCTACTTTTCAGGAGCCACCGGTTTGGAGACCCCTAAGCCTAAACATTTCTTTTTCTAAATATATATTTTTTTAATTTTTAAACTTAACTTGCAGCCACGCTCCTCCCAATTGGAAATTAAAGTAATTTTTTTATCATTTTTTACTTTCTAACTTAAATATCAGTTTTTTTAAATTATTTTTCACAAATGTCGAATTCATAGTAAAAATAATTTTCAAAGTTTGCATTTTTTAAAACCCGCCAAAACGATCGAAATCTGATGGGGTACGCATGACGTCATTAACGATTAAAAGTTCACGCATTTGTGTTAGCCTGAGTGTCACGGACATAAACTGTAAGCTGGAAGAACAACAGTTGAGATGGTTGGGCACACGAGACGTAGACCACCAGACCACACAGTGAGGCAGGCAATGTCTATTGAGCTTCATCGACAGTCATCCAGAGGAAGACCAAAGAACTCCTAGTTGATTCAATGCTCTAAAGTATTACAGAAAAACGGCCTGGATGAAAGCAATATACTCAAAACCGAAGAAGGTGTAGCGGGAGAACGAGAAGAGCCAACCCCAACATACTACCTAGGCAATGAGTTGGGACAGTGCAAGGAAGAAGAAGAAGATTGTATATTCGTTCTAATTGGGGAGTCCCACAGGCTATATACAATTGGGACTCTTGTGCGGTATTCACATTCAAAAAGCTTTATTTTAAATGTCACGATTTCAGACAGCGTATTAAGAAATTTACCGCTCCATTAAAAAGTCAATAACAATATTAATTTCATAAGAAAGATACCTAGAAATTTAATATCATCTATAAATAATAAAATTCCACACCGAATCCTGACGACAATGAAAGGGACAAAAATTTATATAAAACAGTTTTCTTTGTAAAGAAAATATTCCCCAAACTTTCCCAATATCAGTTCCCTCCCAATACATAAACGGCGTTTAAATCTGCCCCAAAACAAATAACGTTGACATTCGGGTCAACTCCGTTCAGTTTGCTCCTATTTGATCTTCCTTGGGCCATAAATTCGCTTAAGGCAACCCCAGAAACTCCAATTCTGATATTTTCCCGTCAACCGGGATACGCTTAACCCGATTTAAGATGTTAAAGGGGGCTAGAATTACTACCAATTTGTAGGACTTACTGAAACATTAACAAATCCAAATTTATTATTTAACGCAACAAAAAGAACACGCTTAGTGATTTTTGTTATTAAAATTATTTTTTTATATGAATACCGCTCAAGAGTCCCAACTGCTCCCATCTGGAGCCAATGAGACTATGGCATCCCCAATTGGGGTGTGTTGTGGGGCTGAAGGTAGTGGGGAAGGAAAGGAGATAGGGAAGTGGAAGGCGGGAAGTACCTGGCTATTCAGATCTGGTCACCAAACACGGCTAAAGCCATTTAAAGCAACGTTTCAATTCTGAATGGTGGTCTTACACCAGGGTGATACTGAGAGTACCTATCTTCCACTCTAGAACGTGCCGCAAATATACTATTTTAAATGAATAAATTGTGAAATAACACAAATTAATCAAAAGAAATTTATTTGCCCACACCGGGATTCGATCCCGAGACCTTCAGATTGCGAGTCAAGAGCCTTACCATTGGACTACGCCGGCCGTCATAGTCTATTTATAGTTTTTTTTTTTTACATTGGCTCCAAACAGAAGGCCCTGAGGAAAATAATTCCCCTCAGGGCTTATGTCATCTTTGGGGATGCTGTGTGGATAGTATTTTTAGGAAAGGAAGGAGAGAAAGTTCTAGGAACAAAAAGGGTTTTAGGAATGGGTAGGAATCTGTGGGTCAGTGTGTCCAGGAGTGACAGATCATCAGGAGTGACAATCCATCCTTCTCACTGAGGTGCCAGGCGATGTTCCGAGAGAGTACGACTGGAGAAATCGAAAGGTCTCCTTCAACAGTCTCTGTCGATCCGGCCTGCTACGTAGTTGGTGGGCAGATGTATCCGCCTCCAAGACTCGGACAAACCTCACCACATGAACCCGGACACCCCTGATAAGTCACCAAACGTAGCAAACCCTTGGGGTGACCTATAGCAGAGGAGGCGGGGTTCCCACACCAGCCTCCCAAAATATGCAATAAAGCGTTTAAGCCCAAACGAAGAAAGAAGTACCCAATTTAGGCTTATTGAATTTTATAAAACTTGTTTTACCCTATAACTGATTTCCAGAATAAGACCTTAAGGGAAGCAAAGGGTTGGCTGGAATAGGGAGGAGCCGCCGTTATACCTAACTGATATTAAGTAAAGAACTGCTGCCAAAACAGATTGCCCCAATCTGTGTCTTGTACTAAGTGTCAAGATTTATCTTCTGGAAATTGTTCTTCCTTCTTCCCAGTATCCTTTGATACATAATGCTAAAGATGTGCTTTCATGCCAACAAAGTAACTCTATTGTGGTTAAGTAAATACGAAAATGACAAAAATTCGAAACCTTCTGAGGCTTTCAAAAACAAGTCTCCTCTTGAGACAGATTTAGTTCAAGACCAGTCGAGCGACAAACTAAATAAAAACTTTTTTCTAGGATTGCTTGCGATTTTTTGGAGCTCATTTTGAATATTTTCCGCCCACATTAAAAAATTCATATGAGTTTATTTATTTTTTTACATAATTTTGTATATATTCCGTAACAAAAGAATGTCAATTGCCAGCCTGAAGATATCCATAATAGGATGAAACCGGTACTGGTTAAATAAATAAGTGGAAAAAAGTTAAAAAGTGTTTCAATTTCAATTTAAAAAAATTCATACCTCCGAATTTTAATACGGAGACATACAAACTGATTGTAGTGCTATATAGCCAGAATAAAATAGAATTCATCTATTTCTTATCGATCATCACATGGTCGTCTGATTAATAAAAAAATATTTAAAAATCGTAAACTTCTATTTAATTAATAAACAATGCAACTTTGTATAAACCACTTATAAAATGTGCAAATCCGACCGGTTTTGGAACAAACGTTTCTTCGTCAGGGAAAGCTTATACTAATTTTTTTCTTTCTTTAATTTCTTTCCCTGACGAAGGAACGTTCCGAAACCGGTCGGATTTGCACATTTTATAAGTGGTTTATACAAAGTTGCATTGTTTCATTTTATTATAATGGATAACCACAAAGTAATAGCTACATTCAAAAATATTCTATTTAATTACTTACAAAGAACGGAAAATTTTCCAAAATTGGAAACAAAGCAATCCGAGGTATTTTAAATAGTATCTACCATATTGTGGCAAAAAGCGCTCCAGTGGATAAACTCAGCTGTTCCGGATGTGATAATCTTTACGTAGGCCAGACAGAATAGACTATCTCCAAAAGGATATCAATACACTTTCGAGCACGCGTACTCGGCCATGCTGACGAATCGGCAATTGCAGAACATTTCATTAAAATCGGCCAGTGCTTCGGATCTCTTCCTGAAGTCCTGGAAAAATGCAAAACGCATCGAGTACGCCAAAATACGGAGGCAATTGATACCTTATTTATATAAATAGGGATGACGACGCTAGGCTTAATAGTTCTTTGTGTTCGCTACTGGACGGCTACCCAAAAACTAAACGCCGAAAACCTATTTGAATTATTTTTTTTTACTGAAATACCAGCCCTTGGAGGATTGGAGCGTACAACATGGTATTGGATTTACGTACATAAGCATACTCTTCACCACTTACACGTCTGCCCTTATGATGGTCAATGTCCGAAACGTTGGCTTAAGAAAGAGGTAACGCAACTAGACATAATACCCCAAACATAAATTATGATAAAGAATTCTACAGGTTTAGCACTATTTTATGTGAATATAGCTCCCTGCTGTCCGGAGTCAGTAGGACCATGGCATCCTCAATTGGACAGAGTTATAGGGCTGAAGGAGTAGCAATTTGGGAATCGGTTATGGGTGCCGCCGCCCCAGGAACCGCCCCATTTATTGAATAACCAACACCTCTGCCATAGGTCAATCCAAATGGTTCGCTACGTTTGGTGACTTAGCAGGAGTGCTCGGGTTCGTGGGGTAAGGTTTGTCCAGGTCTTGGCGGTGGATGTGTCTGTCCACCAGCCGCATGGCAGGCCGGATCGGGAGAGAATGATTGAGGGAACTCCGTTGACTTCTCTAGCCGTACTCTCTCGGAACATCGCCTTGTATTACGTGTGAAATAACACATACCTACCGATTAACCTTACCTACCTTACCTAGTCAAACCCGCGACCTCCGTATTTTTATGCGAGGAGCTTAACCGCTTGACCGGTATAAATATGATAAGTCGAGAGATAGAATCGATAGCAAAGTGTGTTCGCAGAGTAAACGTTTATTTCCAAAAAACAATCTCGACAAAGTTTTTTTTTAAAATTGATTCGAATGAAAAATTCTTTAGAAATCATCTAAATTAATTAATTACATAAAAGTAGTATTTTATTTAAATAGTGTTAATATTTCAATTGTACAGTAAGAAATCACATTGATTGTAGGTATTTAATTTTTCATATAATGAAAAAAAAAAAACTTAGTAAGCAGTATTATATATCATACAGTCTGTATTTATTTATTTATTTGTTTATTAAGACATATACAGTACATTATAATACAGATTATAAGGTATGTTAAATTAAATTATTACATGGTTATGTACCTATTACGTAAGTCCATAGAATGTCATTTGGTAATTACGCCTGAGATATGAACCGGTCTTAAAACTTAATTATTGAATGAATGAAGTTATAATAATAAAAAGGAAGAAAAGAGGGGGGGGGGAGATAAGGAGACATTATAAAGTCAAGAATTATATGCTCACTAATTGTAATTGACTGATTTAAGTTTAATGAAAAGTTAAGTGTAAGTAATTTTAAAACAATTATATCACGCCAAGAAATTTAATAAATTAGTTTTGTATGTTTGCAAGGAATCATGAAAAATGTCTAAGTGTAGTAATTTTTCATAGTGGGTATAAGTTATGATTGCGCGAGTAATTGTTGAGTTACTCGCTGCATTAGTGTTATTGGATTCTACATGAAAAAGAGAAGTGTGCCTGGTACGCCTCATTGGGACATTTAAACCAATAGTGGATAGCAATTCAGGACTATCTATTTTATTATTTAGCAGGTTATACAGAAACAGCAGATCTGATAATGTGCGTCTTTTTTGTAAACTTTGTAGTTTTGTTGAATTTCTTGAATAAATATTTAGAGAATTGTTGTGTTGCTAACTAAGTTATTTGTTTTCATTATCTCCACAGTTTGAAGAAGAAATTATTTATTTAATATTGCGGGCTTTAAGTAATTCAAAACGTTTTCTCAGATTATTATTTAAGAAATATTTATAAATTGTCGGTATCGGAAAGGTTGAAATAATACAAAATATTTTGAACTGCGGAAATTACTTTTCAGACCGCAATGCTTAAGTTTAAATATCGTTATAATTATATAAAAATCCCGTATCACGGTGTTTGTGGTCGCACTCCTCCGAAACGGCTTAACCGATTTTTATGATTTTTTTATGTATGTTTGGTAGGTATGTATATTTCATACCGCTGGGTGATTAGGGTCTCCCTATCCAGAAAAAAAAATGTATTTTTTTATTTGACTTTAAAAAATACCTAAAACCCCAAATTTTAACCCTCCTACCCCCACCCTCCCATTTTTTAATATCGATTTTAGTATTTTTGTATGAACAAATTTAACCGTCCGTTGTTGAATGATAGATAGCGCTACGTCCGCATCATCGAACTTTCATCCACACATGCGCAAGACATTCACGAGAAGCGTCACGTCATTTTGATATTTCATTCGGCATCATGTTCTCGCGTGGACAAACCATCGAGCTTATTTGTGTTGGCTAAAGACGGACTGACAAAAAATATCGTACACTCAATTGCTCTTCAAAATTCATATTGATTTTCCTACTTTAGTTGGTGTTTCTTTGTTTTTATCGGCGGTCATAGTCTACAGCGCACCATTCCTCTTTCTGTCATAGATCCCATCCCCACACACTTAAAATACATTCGTTATTTTTTTTTTATTGAACAACCAAATTATTCGCTAGAAATAATTTATATGGCAGAACATCGATTGTCGGGTCAGCTTGTAATTAATATAAATACTTGTAAACTGATTCTTCTTGTACTTCCCTGAAATTGATTGCCATCCCATTTGACTTTCGCAATAATGGTGACATGAAAAAAGGTGAAATGAAAAAATAATAAATTTTTGTATGGATATATATATATAGGCCTACACAATACACATTCAATCACTACCTCCAAAAAGAACTTTTACTTACAAATATCAAACGCCACTTAGAGCCATTTCGTAATTATTATTCTATCATTCAACTACGCATTGTCTCTATAACATATGTATATGTATGTGCATGTGTGTGTGTGTTCGTGTATGTGTATGCGTATATATATACGTGCATTGTACACACGTATGCATATTCATGTATATAAGGCGTTAAGGGAGGTATTTGACTTACTTTAACCAGTGATTCCTGACATTATTTGGAGTAAAAAGTGTATATGAAATATTGATCTCTGGTGATTTTTTGACGACATTTTTTCTTCAAAATAAAAAAAAATCTTCCGCTTGTCGTCACTGGTCGCTCCGGCGAATAACCGACGAAGCCGTCACCCCATCTCCAACTGTCGAAAACCTACCATTTTTTTTATGTTTTTGTAGAAAAAAAAACATCAAAAATGTCACCGTCACACACATGCACATACATACACATGTTATATAGTTAACGCGTAGGTAAATGATCCGATAATAATTCCGAAGTGACTACATGCCGTCGATAAATTAATAAATGAAAAATTAATATTAATCTGTGAAGGTTTCACCTCACTCTTCATATGCCAAAGGTAACAAACCTAAACCTGACGCGATCATCGAGCAATCTACGCGGATGAAAAGACGAGCCTAAATAAACGAGAGAAGAAACAAATTGAAAGGGATTGTTATACTGTAATCATTTTTCAAACATGTCAGCGGGTGGCTGTGACGGAATAAGAATAAATTACAGCCACCTTCAACCAGATTACAGAGGAAATTATATAAGGGAAAATTATTATAATATTTTGAATTTTTAACCCTGCTCCAAATACGCTGTTTTCGGATAATACAAGTACCCATTAACTTCACTTATTCGGGGTTTTTTTTTTTTATTAACTATTACGATGTCGATATTTGTTTTTGGGGTGTTATGCCGTGTTGGGCTACCTCCTTCCTTAGCCAACGTTTCGGACGTCGTTGCAGTGTCCATCATCAGGGCAAATCCGGAAGATGTGTAATTTTTAGTGGTGAAATGTGTGCTTATTTGCATCGAAGCAATACCGTGTCGCCAGCTCCACTAACTTTCACCAGTACAAAATAACCGTGACAAGCAGTGGCGTCATTGCCACGGAACGGAATAGAAACTATTACGTTGTTCCTCGAAGGGGGTGGCAGAGAGGTTGGAATACAACTCTTCTTTCAATTTTTTTTTTACATTAGTTCCACGGTCCCATGCCAACTCAGAATGTAACCAACTCAGAACCGCCTCGAAAAGGTCATCAAAAGCTATGAAAAAATAATTTTAAAATAGCCGGTAACCCTAATCAAACTTAACCTACGAGTATTTTAACAATTTTTTAAGTAAAACTTCTTTACGCACGCTTGACTTGGGAAGCTGGTGAATGCGTGACGAGAGCGTTACGAAAGGTGTGATCGGACGAGGCGAACGGTGGGGCCTTTATGCACGCTTGACTTGGGGAGTAAGCTGGTGAATGCGTGACGAGAGCGTTATGAAAAGTGTGATCGGGCGAGGCGAACGGTCGGGCGAGGCGAATGGAAGTTGAGAGGGAGATATACGTTATTGAAGTTTTACTTCAGTCGTGTGGTCTGAAGTCTAAAGCACACTCGTTTTTTAAATATTTTTTGTCATCACTCTTAATGACCTTTCAAAGGTGGTTCTCAGTTGGTTTCAATCTGAGTTGGCCGGTCACCGAGCTCCACACACGAGGCCTTGAGGAAAATAATTTCCCTCGAGGCCTTTGTCATCTTAGGCGATGCTGTGTGGTGATTTTTTAAAGGAAAGGAAGTAGAGGAAGTTCTGGAAAGGAAATAGGTATAAGGGGTGGGTAATAATCTGCGGGTCAGTGTGTCCAGGAGTGACCAACCATCCCTTTAACTGCGGTGCAAGGCGATGGGTCGAGGTATTCTGGCTGGAGAGTTCAAAAGACCTCCTAAGCTAGTTTTTATTGATCCGGTCCACCACACTGCAGATGCGCATATATATCGGCAGCCAAGACCTTGACAAACCCCACACCATGAATTTGAGCACCCCTGCTAAGTCGGGTGACCTATGGCAAAGGTGTTGGTTCAATTTGGGAGGCGGGAATGGGTACCGCCGCCCCGGGAACCTTTATTGGATAACCAACACCTCTGCCATAGGTCACCGTAAGTGGTTCGCTACGTTTGGTGATTTAGCAGGGGTGCCTGGGTTCATGGGGTGAGGTTTGTCTAGGTCTTGGAGGCGGATGACCAAGACACACTGAACCCCAGATTCCTACCCACCCCTTAAACCCTTTTCCTTCCCAGAACTCTCCTCTCCTTCCTTTTCCTAAAAAAACCCCTCCACACAGCATCTCCAAAGATGACATAGGCCCTGAGGAAAATTATTTTCCTCAGCGCCTCCTGTGTGGAGCTCATGTAAAAAAAAAAAAAAAAACAATAAATGGTTCCCGGGGCGGCAGTACCCATACCCGCCTCCCAGAATAGCCTCACCAGCCTAATGAGGTGGCATACAACAAAAATGTACCCGTATCTTGGTATAAATAAGTTTTAAAAAATAATCAAAAAATCAATATTCATAAATTGTCTTATAAATTCTCCTTGCACACCTCTCTTGCACATATCTATACCAATAAAGCTTCTCATTCTTAATACTAGATATTAATTTAAATCTTCAAAAATTCGCAATGCGAATTTTGCAGTTTTTTAGCTAATATCGCGAATTTTCTTAATATTCATACAGTTTTCTCATATTTTAAATAAAGAAAGTAAAACACACGATATATTTAAAATTAAAAAATGACATGCTGAAAAGCGATAAAATGAAAAATACAAGTAACTCAACGTCAAAAACGCCGCGTACTATATTCACACATCGATGAAAAAAAAAACTACCTCCATTTTTTTCTGCAAGGAATAATCAAGTTAACGTATCGTTTTTTTTTTTTATAAAATACTACCGCTTTTGCGAAAATTTCGCCGAAAAATCGCACGGATTTTTTAAAGTCCCTTGAATTACTCCATACGTCAGTTTTGCTCTATTTTCGCATCTCTGGGGTGTTACGTTACGAAGTGACAATGTTTTCCCCAGTTCACTGCTTCCCCTATTTTACGCCAGAATAGTTCGTAGTACCTAGATTCCCCGCACCGCGCTGAGTTCGACACGGGCAGGCCCCGTGCCGGCCGGCGCCCGAGCCGCATTCATCCGCTTGCCTCGGGCGTGACAACAGTGTCCCAAGTGATTGCGCCAAGGCACTCTCCGAGAACCTAAACTCGTGATGTTTCTATAATGTGAATTGTGCACGAAGGGGCTCCCGCCCACCAGTGGCCTGTCTGATGACTACCGCATTTCCTGCTGCTGTGAGTAATATGAACCCTTGCCCTCTTTTGTGTGCTACGTCCCGCCCTTAAATTCACTAACACGTGTGGAGAGTTGAGAGAGGAGTTCCCCCGTCATGATAGAATTCTAGTCCTAGCAAATACCCATGTGTAGTATGCCGAGGCTGGCAATTGTAAAACCCTGTCTCCTTCTAAATGAATAAACCATTTACGTGCAAAACTGTGTTCTGATTGAGGAAGGAGACCTGGAGATTGTGAGGAAAGGAGGAGGAGGTATTCACAAGCGAACTACAAGCACTCGCCTTGGTTTTGAGAGAACCTTGCTTGCGCCGGCTTTCCTGAGCTAGTTTTGTTGGCCTATTAATTGCGTGTCCTTTCCAGGTTTGGTTTAGCAAATGGCCGTAAGTAAGCGGTAATGCTAACAGGGGTTTAAACATGGTCATACGTGGTTTTTCAACACATTTCAGGGATCTCATTTACATTTATCAATTCTCTGCTAGTTCCGGAGATAGAAAAAAAGATGAAAACCAGAAGCCAATATATTACAGTACAAATTAAAGTGGAACAAATGTTCCATTTAGCCCAATAACAAGGCGCTTTGTCCCACTTACACACGCCTGACATCGTAGATCTCCATCCCATTTAAATTTCGTAAACATGGTTTTGAATTGGAAATTTAAGCCCCGATTAGGCAAATATTGGAAATAAATGGATCATGAAACACGCCCACAAGGCATACCTTATGTTCTTTTTAGTTACTAGCTAGGGTACCCGGTTTCGCTCGGGGAGTTGATATGAGATAGAACTGTTGTTCGAACCCACAACTGATCTTGCTTTATATACCCCTACCAATGTGTAGCCCATAACACACGAAAAAGGCTTCGAATGGTCCACAATGTTCCAGAACATTCCACAACATTCGAGAGTGTTCTGGAAAGTTCCACAATGATGTTTCCGATTCCATGCTCCCGAACATGTCACAACATTTTGGAATGTTGTGTAGTGCTCTCGAATACTCTCGAAAGTTCTGGATTGTTCTAGAAATTTGTAGAGGGCGAAACTTCCAGCCCTTATATCTTCAAAAGCATGCCTTTCGGGTAAAAACGGGAACCTTCTTCACGGATGGGGGATAGAGGGCTACCACACCATATAACTCCCTTGATTGTACAGGGACTTGTTTCTGAGCTTTAGCAGGAAGCCAGAGTAAAGATTGGCTCTCAAAAACTGGGCGCACTGTACAGGGCCCGTAGGTACTTTAATAGTGCACAATTGCTAATCCTGTACAAATCACAAATGCGCCCCACGGTTGAATTTGGCAGCAACCTGTGGTCTGGAGTTCCAAAATACCTGAAAAATATCCTCGACTCTGTGCAGAAACGGGCGGTCCGTTTGATATATTCTCCCATCTTAACAGACGGATTGCAATCTTTACAACACGGGCATCGGGTGGGAATGCTATACTTGTTCTACCGGTATTTCAATGGAAGATGCTCCGAGGAACTAGCGTCATTGATCCCTTCGACGCCTGTGCATAGTCTGGAAAACACGCCAAACGCGTCCCCAACATATATACACGGTTGACATTTTTCACGTTTTCACAGCTGTGGAACGATTTGCCGGCCTCTGTGATTCCTACCTCCTACAACATGGGTCTCTTCAAGACTAATGTTCATTCCTTTCTCTCCAGCATCTCAGATGACATAGGCCTTGAGGGAAATTATTTTCCTCGGGGCCTCCTGTGTGGAGTTAATGTAAAAAAAAAATTAAATCACGAAACACGCCCACAAGGCACACCTTGTGTTCTTATTATTTATAATATGGTTCCATGCCTCTCCACCACACATCATGGTTGACAGATCAATGATATCAGCAGACCATTGACGATATACATTTATTTACATAATTTTCTTACGACAGCTGTGATATCAGTTAGTTAGATGTTCTCTCAAAGTCATCAGAAAATCTCATTTCTTGGATGCCCTGCAGAAATTAAGGTTGTTCGGGCTGGCGCTCAATTATAAGTAATTCGCTGACAGGTATTATATCATAGTTAAGTAACTCTTTCTGAGGCTCAGATTGATGGCGAATGAAAAATGTTAAATGAAACGAAATAATAAATAAGGTTTTTTTCCCTAAGGATTACATCCAATCCATTTTAATTTATTCTTAATCCCATTTTCAGATTTGTTTCGTATTTTTAATGTTGTGAAAACATTTCTGAAAAATATAATAACAGAGTACAAAATGATAAAATATGAAAGTGGTAGATACTCTCAGTAGCGTCCTAGTGAAAGATTAGTATTCTGAATCGAAACGTCACTTGAAATGGCTTTAATCGTGCTTGGTGACCAGATCTGCATAGCCAGGTAATCCTTATTTTCTCCCGTCTCCTTCACTTCCACATTGCTTTTAAGCTAACTTCTTCTTCTTGTTGTGCCCTATCAGGTCCTGGACAATGTCTCTCTGTCTTGCGCTGCCCGGAATAGCTCCTCCACACTTCTAATGCCGATCCACTCTCGTACATTCGTAGCCAAGACATTTGTCTCCTACCAGGCGCTCGGCGATCCTCTATCTTGCCTTTCAATATTAATTGGAGCAAGTGATACTTCTCCCCTCGAAGTAAGTGACCAGATACGACATCTTCCTGACTTTTATCAATGTATTTCTGTGTTGGTGATCATGTCGGTCCATGGGACCTTGAGCATTCTCCGGTGAAGCCACATTTCAAAAACCTCTAACCTGTTCGTGGTATTTACTTTCAAGGTCCATGTCTCACATCCATACAGCAAGACCGACCACACCTAACATTTTAACATTCTCTGCCTTAGTTTTAAATTGATATTGTCTTTGCAGAAGAGGGATTTCATTTTACTGAATGCAGTTCTTGCTGCTTCAATTCTGCACCTAACCTCTACATCTTGGTCAAGAGTCTTCGTGAGAATACTGCCGAGGTGTCTAAATCTTTCCACCTTTTCGACATTGCAACCATTTAACTGTATCACTGATCCATCTCATCCATCCATCAGTGATCTAGTAGTCCAAGTGTCATCCATTTAGTTTTATTGACGTTGATTGTTAGGCCAAGTTTAAGCTAACAACTTACCCCGATTGAGTATTTCATAATTTGCAGTCCTACTGGCTCTGACAGTTGGGATTCTAGCGATACTGTCTGTCTTATTATTCGAAGATACGATACTGTCTTATTATTCGAAGACAATAATTGGTCAGCTGTATTTAAAAAAAGCTGAAGAAAATATTAACTTCATTAAAAAATGGTTAGATATCAACACACTTTCCCTTAACACTATATACTACTATTTATACTACAGGCCAACCTAATGATGATTACTCCATAAAAATTCATAGCTGTACGGATTCCAATGAATGTAGTGAGTGCCCCAGTATAGAGCGCACTTCACAGCTGAAGTACCTCGGCCTCACCATTGACCCATACCTCAAATGGAACCTACATACCCAGATATTTGCAAATAAAATTAGAAAAACAATACACTTCTTCAGATCCATAAGGAACTTTCTTAACATACAACTCCTAAAAACGATTTATTTTGCAATCACCCAATCTATCATTGAGTATGGTATCATTGCATGGGGAGGGGGCATTTCATCAGCTCTTGATCCTGTCGAAAAGGCGCAGAAAACAATTATGAAAATTATTCTCAAACTTCCTCTAACTGCAAACAGTGACCTTATATTCAAAATAATGAGAGTATTTGATGTTCGACAGATCTATGTAAAAACTATCTTCATGCATCTCTTTAAAAAAAAACATGTGCTTTACGAAAAAAAAAATAAACTTAAGATTTACACGTAACTCCAACAAAAACATATTGCAAGTTCCAGCCCTCTCTTCTACCTTTGGTCAAGGTAGCTTTAGATACTTTGCCACAAAAATATTCAACATTCTCCCAGAAAACATCAAACTGAGTCAAACACAGAGAGAGTTTAAAAAATATGTTACAATATGGATACATTATAATGATCGAGCCTATACTGGTGCCCTCACCCAAACGCCCAGTCATTGACAGTTGTTATTGTAGTAATAACCTTGCAGTTTATGAATTGTGTTGGTATATGCAAACAATAATGTTAACTAAAATAAAGTTTTTGCTGTATGGAAACCTACTATACACATTTATAAAAAAACCATTGATAAAATTGCGAGAAACAATTAACAAAAATTCTGCCTCAATACAGGTTCACCTAGTGAGGCAAGCTATGCACTACTAAAAATACTGTATAACTATACTACTCCTGTGTAACCTTTCTTACGTTACTTTCTGTTTGTTAATTTTGCTGTACTGATTGATGTAATCTATTTGTAAACTACATTGAGCATGTAATTTTTTTTTTATATATTATTTTTTTTGTTGTTATTTCATTGAATAAAGATTATTATTATTATTATAGCAAAATATTACGACAACAAAAATTACACACTCTGAAGGTTTCCTTATTTTCCTTTCCGTATCTATCTACTTCTGCACAAATGTCATGACGTCCCAGCCTCCCTGTACGCGAGTTGCTTGTGAAATCGGTAAAAGGATTTTTTGCTTTACAGTTAAAATTTTTATACGATATCGTTAGTTTTGAAAGACAACTTAATGTTGTTACAGTTAACTCTTCCTGACTGGGACGTTTATGTGATCCTGTTTCATATTTTTCCACCGGAGTGAAAAGACAGGGTAAACTTACAAAGAAAATAGCCCCTTTGACAGCCGTCATGAAAGGAAAAGTTTCTTTGGCGAATATGTCGCGGCGGCTGCAGTGTTATTTTTCTCATTTCGAGAAAGGCTATCCCTTGCGCGGTGAAATCATAACCCTAAATGAAAATGAACCACTGAAACTTATCTAATAAAGTAATGATATTGGACTTTATTGAACCGAATTATAAGCCGAAAATATGTATACATCGTACATAAAACAACTGAAAGTGTGTTATATGTGTGGAATAAAGTCCTAACTGTTGCAGACCGTCTTGTAATTTGTATATGCTGTGTGGTTGATGGGAATGGTTAAGAGAAGAATATGGGAATGAGGAAGTTTGAGGAAATATCCGGCTATTCAAATCCAGTCACTAAACACGATCATTTCTATTCCAAACAACGTTATGTAATGATTAGGCGTTTTTAATATTCCCACGTTTATTGAACGGTGACGGCACAAAAAGGCAATAAACGTACTTTCCTTATCACAATAATGCTACTCTTTCTTACACATTAAATAATGATGAGACAAGAGATGAGACACACAACGTACATACGAGTGTGTCGGTTTCCTCCAAAGTACTCTTTTTTTTGGAGGAAACAAGAGGCGTGGTCGCGGGTTTTTTTATTTATTTTTTTATATGAATACCGCACAAGAGTCCCAACTGCTCCCGTCTGAAACCAGTGAGACTATGGCATCCCCAATCGGGGTATGTTGTGAGGCAGAAGGTAGTGGGTAGGGGAAGGAGATAGGGAAGAGGAAGGTGGGAATGTACCTGGCTATTCAGATCTAGTCACCAAGCACGGCTAATGGCATTTCAAGCAAATTTTCAATTCTGAATGGTGGTCTTACACCAGGGCGATACTGAGAGTATCTTCCACTCTGGAACGTGCCGCAAATATACTATATATTATTTTATTAAATGAATAAGTTGTGAAATAACACAAATTAATCAATCAAGGTTAAGGCCCTTGACTCGCAATCCAAAGGTCGCGAGATCGAATCGCGGCGTGGGCAAATAAATGTTATTTGATTAATTTGTGTTATCTCACAACTAATTAATTAAAAATAGTATATCGTATATTTACGGCACGTTTTGTTGTGAAAGATACTCTCAGCTTCGCCCCGGTGTAAGAACACCATTCAGAATTGAAACGTTGCATGAAATGGATTTAACCGTGTTTAACCTTCCTAATCCCCATCTCCTTCCCCTCCCCACAACCTTCAGCCTCAAAACATACCCTAATTGGGGATGCAATAGACTGGCTATTCCCAACTGGCTTAAGACGGGAGCAGTTGGGACTCTTGTATGGTATTCATATAAAATTTTAAAAAAAACAGACATACGTACATTTAGTAGTTCATTTTTTGTCTCACCATTATTTTACAGAAAGAGCTGCGGCATTATTGTGATACTAGCTTTTACCACCGGCTTCGCTGGCATCGTATTAGAGGGGTTCCCACTCCGCCTCCTCCACTTTCCCTATCCCCACTCCACTCACCCCCTCCACCCCTCCACCCTCCCCACTCCTCCTCTCAACATATTAAGGGATAAATAAAACTAAAAGCAGATAAAAATAAAAATATAAGAATTAAAAGTAAGCTAAGAAATAAAGAGTAAAAAGATAATTTAAAGAAGATTGAAATAAACATTGGTAAGTATTTTCGTTATTTGTTTTTGGGGTGTTATGCCGTGTTGCGCTACCTCCTTCTTTGTTGGCTAAAGAAGGAGGTAGCGCAACACGGCATAACACCCCAAAAACAAATAACGAAAATGCTTTTGGCCGTGAAAATCTTAAAACTTATCATTGGTAAGTATTATTCTTCTTGAGATAAAAATTGAAATAAAATTTGGCAAGTATTCTTCTGCACGAGAGTACATGTTTGTAGTCACTTTTGATATTCGTTTTATGAAAGAAATTAGAAAGAGTGTTAGAGAAAGTAATTTTTTTTGTTTGATATTTTTTAATGTAATATTAATTACTTAAATTGGTGAAAATAACTTTTTTTTTTATTAATATTAATATTATTTCTTTTTTTAAAATATTAAGCTCTGATGTGTTGTTTGAAGAAATCTCTTCCCTTTTCAAATATCCAATGTTTGATACGGGCTTTAAAGAGAGATTTAGAATTATTCTGTGACTTTATATCGGCACTCAGCATTATACATTTTGGGAGCGATAAACCAGAATTGTCGTTGAGCGAATGAGGTTTTAGTTTTAGGGACCACGCAACCCAGGTTTGTTGAAAAACGTGTGTGTGCTTGATGTTGTAGAGCCACCAGTAGATTATTTTGGCATATATAACATACGCCTATCTTAGTAAATAACTGTCGAATATCTAAGACCTTGGTTTTAGCAAAGAGCTCATTTGAGGGATGGGTAGGTTGGCATTTAAATATAATTCTCAAAATTAGTTTTTGAACCGTAATAATGGATTGATAATGGATTCAGCACAACCACCCCATCCCACAATACCATAAGTTGCTATGGATTGGAAAAGGGCAAAGTATACGGTTCTTAGGGTCTGTAAATCTAAGATGGACCTAAGGGAGCAGAATATATGGCAGAGTTTACGGAGTTTTTTTACTGTGTCACTTATATGGGCTTCCCAACGCAGTTGGTTGTCTATGATTATCCCCAGATATTTAACTACCTTTGATGATTTAAGAACAGAACAAGTGCAATTAATATTAGGTGTTGTTTCGGGAGTGTGCAAGTTGAGTGAACATGACTGAATGATTGGTTTAGGGCAGTTGTTAGGTATATTATGTTGACGTATGGAAAAAATAATATATTGTGTTTTGTCGATGTTAAGTGTGAGGAGTTTAGTGCCAATGCTTTACTTTTATTAGGGCATTATTAGTTTTGTTAATAACGGATTGCCATGTTTCATCTTCGAATATTAAGACCGTGTCATCGGCAAATGATAATATCTTACCTCCAATATGTATTAATGTTAATTAATTTATTTAAGAAATAAAATTAGTCCTAGTATACTGCCTTGGAGTACACCATAGGATGCGGATAATTTATTACTTATGTGTTTTTTATCAGATTGGATAAGAGTTTGTTGTGTTCGGTTTATCGGGTAGTTTTCAAACCATGTGTAGGCTACTCCTGTTATTCCAATCTGTTGTAGTTTTTTTAGTAGTAAGGGATGGGAGACCGTAACAAATGCTTTTGCGAGATCAAGAAAAACAGCAAGTGGTTTGCGACCAATGTCGAGATTATAAGAAACTATCTTTGTGATGGCGGCTATTGCATCTGAAGTGCTCCTACCTTTGCGAAAGCCATATGGGTTATCCGACAGATTTTTTTTATCTTCGAGGAATTTACAGAGTCTATGTTTCACCGCTTCTTCTATAATTTTAGATATTGTGCTTAGTAAGGATATTGGTCGGTAGTTATTTACAGATAATTTGTCACCTGCTTTGAAGATTGGGATTATTGTGGCCTGTGTTATGGAGTTAGGGAAAATGCCAGTTTTGAAGCTAAAATTGATTATGAGTTTAAGAGGGGGGACGATATATTTTTGGATGTTTTTAACAATTTTTTCCGAGATGTGATCTATTCCGGTGGAGTTACTATTTTTAAGAGATGCTATTAGTTCTATAATTTCTGTTTCAGTGGTGGGAGTGAAGTGAAATGGGCTATAACTCAGAGTATCGATAGGTATATTCTTTGCAAGATCTTTCTTTGAGACACAGTTTCGGTCTAATATATTTTTTGCTAAGTTGGGTCGGTCCGATATTGGACAAAAAATTATTGAAATGGTCAGATATTTTTTTAGGTTCAGAATTTACATGTATTGTTTTGTCTTCGATATTAATCTTAATAATAGGTGTGTCGGTTTTATTAATATTAACTATATCTTTTATGATATTCCAAATCAGATATTTTTTTAGGTTCAGAATTTACATGTATTGTTTTGTCTTCGATATTAATCTTAATAATAGGTGTGTCGGTTTTATTAATATTAACTATATCTTTTATGATATTCCAAATTTTTTTTATAATCGGTAGCTTCACTGATTTTTTTTTTGTAGTAATCTCTTTTAACCTTTTCAATTATTTTTTTGCAGTTGTTTCTATAATGTATGTAAAACATGAGAGAAGTATAATCATTGGGGTTTTCCTACAGAAGTTATGAATCTTATCAC
This sequence comes from Limnephilus rhombicus, assembly GCA_929108145.2. Classification (NCBI taxonomy): domain Eukaryota; kingdom Metazoa; phylum Arthropoda; class Insecta; order Trichoptera; family Limnephilidae; genus Limnephilus; species Limnephilus rhombicus. The sequence continues at coordinate 47,472,089 of OV815288.1, read as the reverse complement.
GTTTTCTGATATAATGGAGAATAGCAGCAGTGATCCATGGTTTGAGTTTTATGTCCGTTCGTTTTTTTTTTACATTTTGTTTATGATGTTGCATTAGCTAAGTGGTTATGTAAAGTATTTCTAAAAGAATCGCATGCAGACGTGGCATCAGTACAAGAATAGGTAAGTTCCTAGTTCTCCTTCGAAACATGATTTACAAGAATTTCATAAGAAATATTTTCATGGGGATGAGTGTTTTGGGGTGGTTTGTGTTTTTTTTAGATGAAAGTGATGATTGCATAGTGGTCAGTAATAGTTGATTGGAATATAATTGATTTATTTTCTAGTTTACTCTTAACAAAGACATGATCTATACAACTGCTATTATTTGAGTCCGGTTCTCGTGTTGGAGCGGTGACAGCAGGGAAGTAACCTAATAAAGTTAATACATTTAGGTATTCATTGGCTTGAGGATACATTTTGCTGATTATATTTATGTTTATGTCACCTATTATATAGGTGTTTTGGCGGTGTTCTATGTTTGATAATATTATTTGTAGCGATTGTAAAAGTGGTGTTATGTTATGTGTGTTCGGAGATCTGTATATGGTAAGAATTGTTATGAAGTTATCATGTTAAATTTGAAGACAGTTTGCATTTCGAATTCTGACCACTTTGACTGAGTGTGCGATGTGATTTTTAATGTATACAATAAATATATTAAAGCGTAACATTCAAACACATACAGTTTCGCTATTAGTTTATAATTTTATGTTCATATAAAAAATATTAAAGGAGTGCAGCACAATTTTTTACGATTTATTAACTTCAAGTTACATATACCTATTCAACACATTAACTATACATTCTTACTAAATACACTTAAATTGCATTTCCCTAGAACAGAAGAAAAATAATTGACCTAACTTTTTTGTTTAAAATAATTCACTCCGAAATCGACTGTTGTGAACTCCTGCATCTCATTGATTTAAGGTACCAACTCGAGCGACAAGGCAAAACATAGTATTCGGCAACAATAATTCTGGAACCAACAACTACCTCACACATGCACCTATTCCACGATTTCATACACTAGCAAACAAATTCACCTCAAGTATCGATGTATTTAATACAAAGTGACCATTATTTAAGAAACACTTAAACAATATTTTTATGTAGTATAGTTTGATATTTAGGGAGAATCACATAGCACATTGCATATATTTGTGTATTTTTATATTTATCTACAATATAAAAACCTGTTGCCGTTTTGTTTTCTTTTTTATGTAAAAAGTACTGTGACATTTGATTTCAGTTGTCAAGAATTTTTTTTTTTATGTAAATTTTTTAAATACACAATGTTTACTATTTTATGCCATCTGCATCTTTAAAAACTCTCTCTTGTATTGTAATGCATTATTTTTACTAAAATGTATCTTTATACCTTCCATTCATGTGGTGTTAACTTTTTCAAGTTCATCTTTTTTATTGTTCAACTTTGTCTCTGTATTATAAACTTATGTGTAAAAGCCCATCAAGGCGTTGATATATTAATAAATAAATAAATAATATTAGTATAATTTTAACTATCAAAGAGATTTCCTTAGTAACCTAAAGAAACAACAAAATGACAGCGCACATCAAATAATTATTTATAGTTTCCGAGCAACGCTTTGCTTTTCGTCTGGACAATAAACTTACAATAAATAATTTCATAACGCCAGAGCTTACCAATATACAGGGTGTTAAGGGACGTACTTGACTTACTTTAACCAGTGATTCCTGACATTATTAGGAGTAAAAAATGTAAATGAAATTTTTGTCTCCGGTGACTTTTTTTGACGATTTTTTTTTTTTTTTCAAAATTTTTTTCTTCAAAATCAAACAAAAAAAAATTTCTTCCACATGTCATCATTGGTCACTCAGCCGGGTGTCCGACGAACCCCTTACTCCGCCTCCAACTGTTCAACAACTACCATTTTTTAATGTTTTTGTAGAAAAAAAAAAAAAAAAAAACATCAAAAAAGTCACCGGAGACCAAAATTTCATTTACATTTTTTACTCCAAATAATGTCAGGAATCACTGGTTAAAGTAAGTCAAGTACGTCCCTTAACACCCTATACAGCCTATATTACTTGCAAATAATGGAGTTTTCTATTAGTGAAAGAATTTTTAAAGTCCATTCAGCATTTTTTGCGTGAAAGAGTAACAAATGTGCATCCATACAAACTTTCGGCTTTATAATATTAATAGGATGGAACGTATGTTTATTTCCTTTTTGTACCGTTGCCGTTCCGTAAATGTAGGCATATTAAAAGCGCCTAATCGGAATGGTGGTCTTTTACTGGGACGATACTGATATTTTCATTTCATTCATAATTCTGAAACGTGCTAAAAAAATTCACTAAATTAATTAGAATTAATTGAAAATGTAAAATAACCCAACGTAATTAAATAAAAAAATATATTTACGCACGAAGAGATTTAAACCTGCGACCTCTGTAATCATAGAAAAAGATCTTAACCTCTCGATCAGACAAGTCGCCGAAATTGAACTAAACTATTAATTAGAATTCACGCAAATCCATAACATGTTTTAAACCTGCGACCTCTGTAATCATAGAAAAAGATCTTAACCTCTCGATCAGACAAGTCGCCGAAATTGAACTAAACTAATAATTAGAATTCACGCAAATCCATAACATGTTTTAAACCTGCGACCTCTGTAATCATAGAAAAAGATCTTAACCTCTCGATCAGACAAGTCGCCGAAATTGAACTAAACTAATAATTAGAATTCACGCAAATCCATAACATGTTTTAAACCTGCGACCTCTGTAATCATAGAAAAAGATCTTAACCTCTCGATCAGACAAGTCGCCGAAATTGAACTAAACTAATAATTAGAATTCACGCAAATCCATAACATGTTTTAAACCTGCGACCTCTGTAATCATAGAAAAAGATCTTAACCTCTCGATCAGACAAGTCGCCGAAATTGAACTAAACTAATAATTAGAATTCACGCAAATCCATAACATGTTTTAAACCTGCGACCTCTGTAATCATAGAAAAAGATCTTAACCTCTCGATCAGACAAGTCGCCGAAATTGAACTAAACTAATAATTAGAATTCACGCAAATCCATAACATGTTTTAAACCTGCGACCTCTGTAATCATAGAAAAAGATCTTAACCTCTCGATCAGACAAGTCGCCGAAATTGAACTAAACTAATAATTAGAATTCACGCAAATCCATAACATGTTTTAAACCTGCGACCTCTGTAATCATAGAAAAAGATCTTAACCTCTCGATCAGACAAGTCGCCGAAATTGAACTAAACTAATAATTAGAATTCACGCAAATCCATAACATGTTTTAAACCTGCGACCTCTGTAATCATAGAAAAAGATCTTAACCTCTCGATCAGACAAGTCGCCGAAATTGAACTAAACTAATAATTAGAATTCACGCAAATCCATAACATGTTTTAAACCTGCGACCTCTGTAATCATAGAAAAAGATCTTAACCTCTCGATCAGACAAGTCGCCGAAATTGAACTAAACTAATAATTAGAATTCACGCAAATCCATAACATGTTTTAAACCTGCGACCTCTGTAATCATAGAAAAAGATCTTAACCTCTCGATCAGACAAGTCGCCGAAATTGAACTAAACTAATAATTAGAATTCACGCAAATCCATAACATGTTTTAAACCTGCGACCTCTGTAATCATAGAAAAAGATCTTAACCTCTCGATCAGACAAGTCGCCGAAATTGAACTAAACTAATAATTAGAATTCACGCAAATCCATAACATGTTTTAAACCTGCGACCTCTGTAATCATAGAAAAAGATCTTAACCTCTCGATCAGACAAGTCGCCGAAATTGAACTAAACTAATAATTAGAATTCACGCAAATCCATAACATGTTTTAAACCTGCGACCTCTGTAATCATAGAAAAAGATCTTAACCTCTCGATCAGACAAGTCGCCGAAATTGAACTAAACTAATAATTAGAATTCACGCAAATCCATAACATGTTTTAAACCTGCGACCTCTGTAATCATAGAAAAAGATCTTAACCTCTCGATCAGACAAGTCGCCGAAATTGAACTAAACTAATAATTAGAATTCACGCAAATCCATAACATGTTTTAAACTTTGTAAAATATAATATCACAAATATGCCATGACTTGTCACTTGATTTGTCACGACATAACGCGTTGCAAAACTTTATTAAATTAAACTGATATAAATAATTACTCACGACACAGTTTTATACTTGTTTTGCTTCCAAACAACGTAAGTTTTTGTCATAAGCAACTGATTTTCCACTAAAATTTTGAAAAATTACTCTGCGAACTTGTATGGAAGTTGGATAAATTTTAGATAGGTTTATAAAAAAAAACAATTCTAAGAAATTTGGTGCAAAAAAGTAAATTTTGGCCAAAATGTGAGAGAGAACCTTATTGCCCCAATGGCAACAACGAACGAACTTCAATTTTTTTCAGCGTTTAATTTAACCGTAATTGTAGCAATAAATATAGCCTTTGAGATTTTTTAAGAAGTTTCTTCGTTCCGCTCCACTAATTTCCCCATTTTGCACTGTTGCGATAAAATCTTTAAAATTAAAATTTAAGTTGACGAGATTACCCTGTTCAAAGTTTATATCTTCCTTCCTAATGATGTCGATACAAGTTTTCTTTTTATGTTGAAAAACATTTCTATCTTAACCAGAGGTTCTCAAAGTGGGTGGTGAAACCGCAGCCGAAGGCTTTTGAATATGCGTGGAACTCATTGAACATCATTGTCGCTCAGTCGCACGGTCTCACTGTCCCATTGTCTCACTGTCGCACTGTCGCGCTGTCGCACTGTCGCACTGTCGCACTGTCGCATTGTCGCACTGTCGCACTGTCGCACTGTCGCACTGTCGCACTGTCGCACTGTCGCACTGTCGCACTTTTTTTTTTTTTTTTACAGTGAATGCCGCACAAGAATCTCAACTGCTCCCGTCTGGAGCCAGTGAGTCTATGGCATCCCCAATTGGGGTATGTTGTGAGGCTGAAGGTAGTGGGGAGGGGAAGGAGGTGGGGAAGAGGAAGGTTGGGAAGTACCTGGCTATTCAGATCTGGTCACCAAACACGGCTAAAGCCATTTTCAAGCAACGTTTCAATTCTGAATGGTGGTCTTACACCAGGGCGATACTGATAGTATCTTCCACTCTGGAACATGCCGCAAAAATACTATATATTATTTAAAATGAATTAATTGTGAAATAACACAAATTATTCAAATAAAATTTATTTGCGCATGCCGGGTTCGAACCCGCGACCTCCAGAATGTTAGTCTTACCCACTGGACTACGGAGGTCGCCGCACTGTCGCACTGTTGTAATCGCTTTTTACATATTCTCGGAAAATTATATTTTTAAAATGAAGGCCCATTTTCAAAAAAACGAATTCATTTCACACAAGGCTACGAAATCAGCTTGTCTAATTAAATCGTTTGTTTAACCCCTCAGGGGTCGGGCACATTCTGTCAGAATGGTATTCTGCTTTGCAATAAAATCTGCTTTGTTAAATAATTCTGCTTTGCAATAAAATCCACATGAATGGAATATTTCTTTACGTATTTGAAAACTAAAAACTGTTTTTTAAAGTGGTTGATATGCGATTTAAAATTTTATTATTAAAACATAATTTTTGATTATAAAATTTTTGAATAAAAACATAACAAAGTATTAAAAATGGCTGAACTTAAGTTTTTTCTAACTAAAATTACTGATAAAGAAAAAACTTTAAAAAATACATTTTTATGAGAAAAATGACTTCACTTTTGTATCGTCTGATGTAAAAATAATTAATAAAAGAATCACAAATAAATAATCATAATTATTTTAGAATTGTGGTCGGAAACTTTTGTTTCACAATGGTGTACATTTTAATTCTTTTGTGCTTAACTTTTAGATTTAAATATAATTTACTCGACTTTTCACAAAAGCGGCGCTGTGCAACATCCAAATATTATTACTATTAACACAAACGTAAAGTTTGGGGTTCGACACTCAGCGGCACAAATATCCATGACAATTCTCGCATTAGATCTTTGTCAAGATTATTTTTGTAAAGCTATCCACTGGAGACAAGTATGAATATATTATATTAAACGAATATTTTTGTTATAGTTTTAGAAACCCTGACAACCCTAACATCTTTTATAAAAATTTCCTAGTATTCTAAAACACGCAGCATCATTTATCAAAATCAAAAAAATAACAACTGGTAGCTACCTTTTTTGATTTATTACTACAGATTTAACGGAAGGTACACTTTTATTTTGTTTATTATTTTCATTAAAAAGCCATAATTCTTGTTATAAAAACATTTAACAAAGTTTTATTATTAGTTCGCAGCTTTTTGCAAGCGTTAAACCTTTTTTCGCTTAACTAAAGGTAAAAGCCACGATCACACAAGTGTTAAGGATGCAGAAAAAGTATTCAGGAAAAAAAATTATAGGTATCAAGATTATAGTAATGAATGATAAATATTGTAATGTATTAAAAAATCTTTTACGTTACTCCGCTAGATGTCAGTAGGGAAGTATTTCTCCGCTTGGCCGAAAGGGGCGCCAGAACCTGCGAGAAAAGCTCACTCCGGGGAGCCAGCAGATCATATTTGCCTCTCGTGCAGTTAGGTTGGCTGACTTGCAGCCTTTCTTATTATAAATACGTAACCTCAAATAAACCAGATTGTTTTTATCGTGAACCAATTATTTATTGAGAAGTTGTCCACAGTACAGTGTTCTGGAGTATAAAAAAATACCTATCATAACAGCAATGCACTTGGAACTTGACTTTGTAACGACGCCCTATCTCCACTTTATTATTCTCTAGGTGATACTACTCGCACATACTAACAACTAAACAAAAAACAGTTGATTCATTTTCTGATTCTTCCACAAACACACTGTGTTGTCACTCCCCAGAATTGCTGAGACGGCAGCCGGCTGGCTTTCACTGACTGAGCAAATTCCAAACACTATTATCTACTAATATATACACTACGCATTAATTATTCCTAAACTTTCATTCATTGGTTAAGAGTCTAGTTTTTACAATTATTACCAATACTAATTTATTAAGTATGTGACGGACGAATAGATGAACTAATGTACTAAGAATGTCTAAAGACCGAATTCCGAGGAAGATACTGAGTGCGATTCCGGAGGGTAGACGTCCAGTGGGCCGCCCCAGACACAGTTGGGCGAGGCAACTCCAGAAACTGTGTGAGGAGAGGACGGGTCTACCATGGACAGAGGCCGAACAATCAGCACAAGACAGGGACGCATGGAGGAGCCTTGCCGATGCAATGGGTCCCCGACCCTAATAGGATAAGAGGAAGAAGATGATGATGATGACGTTTAAATGCTGATCTTTCACTTTTTTTTCTACCCAGTTAAACACCAGCTCGGTCCTCCTGAGATTCTGAAGGAACGGGTTGTTATCTTGCGAATTATAAAAGAGGATGATTCAAAGAATCCTATTGTATTTAAAAAAAAAACTTTTAAAGGACTAACACTAAAACAAAACAAACTGTCAGCTTATAAGAAACCAATAATAATAATTCACCTCATTACCAACTGAGAGAGAAATCTGTTCGATAATTAATTAAAATAACTGACAGTAGGTTTTAGCTAAGTAACGAACCTTATGCTTTTGAGTTTTTACTACACAGAGAGCAGTGAGAGTTGTTTTCAAACATATAAATTGTTGTACTAACATGTTAAGTTCTTATTAATTGCAGTGCAAGAATAATAATAAGAAAACACCAAAAGAATCTAAAATGAGAAGAAAGCTAATCTACCGGAAAACTAACCAACAAGAAAAAGATTAATAAGTAAGTAATTTTATAATAAAATGTATTATTTCATCGTTACATTGGAGTTGTAAAAGAATATCGTAGGAGAGAAAAAACTTAGATGGAAACTTCAGGTGGAGTTTCCGCAAAGTTGGAAAAAGCTGAGACACAAGAAATTCCTCCCAACCAAGTACCCTACTTCACAGGGGGTAATATACATTTAATGTTTTATTTATTTGCACATAAAGGGATAAAGCTTTCTTTTTTTATTTTATATAAATTAAGGTTGCCGTGGTTACTTCAATAGACTATGAAGTACATGTTTAGATATAGGTATTCGAATTGTTGAAAACAGGCGGTTATTTTTTTATGTACGGTTTTTAAGTATTTTTATTTTTTTATACTTTCCCAGTACTTTTATTTATTATAGATAGATACAAAAGAAAGTACAAATTACATATTAGGAAGCTTTGCCTGTCCAACTAGGAAAGTTTCCCGTTCCAGGACAGACAAATTGACATGTTTAGTTCATATTATTCCTGAAATGTACATAATTACATAACAAAAACAAAAAAGTCTAATTTTTCTCTGAAACTAGGTTGTGTAATAAAGAAAATGTTTATAATATATATAAATATAAGTACACATACATTTTTTTGTGACAAAGTAGAAAAAGTAATCTGGTAGCAAATATTATAATCGGATTTACCAAATTAACCTGGTAACATATAATATATTAAGATTTACAGAGTATGAGATAAGTAGGTATGTTAGTAGTATTGAAAAGTATAAACCAGGTACCTGATAACAAGATGGAGGAATTTTAATAAGATTTACAAAATAAAGATATGAAATTATGTTAGGTTGTGTGTTTAGAAGTTTGAACTTTTAATTTTTCGACTTTTACAATACTTTCAATAAAACACATTCCACATTTGGAGTCGATTTTGTGGTATAACTTTTTTTCGATGAAGCTTTCGTTGTCGAGTAAATCGAAGCCAAAGATGGGATTTTTTAGGCAAAATTTGAAAAAAATCGATCATCATATGATTAATTCAGAGCGTTTAATGTCTTTTAAAATGTTTACCAAAAGAAACGGTATTTTTTTTTAATACCTAAATGCTCAGATACTGCAATACTTCTAAGATCACTGCAATACTTCTAAGATTAAGAAAGGGACGATCCGAATGTGGAGCGAATGAACGAGAAATGGAGTGTAAGGAGAATATATCACGCAAATGTGCATGGTAGAAGGAAGACATGGCATGACCAAGTGAATCAGATAACAAGGCAAGGAATGTGTGCGAAGACTGAATTGTTTGGGGTCCGTCCTCTCTGCCTACCTCTGCGGTGAAACGGCGTGATGGTTAGTAATTAGGTAGTTACTTATAATAGAAATCTGTATTTTAGTGAAAGTGTTATTGGTTTGAGACTTATTTCCTTATTTTTTTCAGCTAACGCTGCAATAATACTGATTAACATCAATTTCAACCATGTTGATTAAATTTGATAGTTAATAAATAATGGTCAGTGGCCAAGTTGACATCGCGTTTGGGTCTCACCCAAGCGTCGCGTGTTCAATTCATCGAGACGCAAGCAACATATCCACTTTCTGTGGTGATAGTAGGAGATTTTCACATATTATCAGGTTATTCGTAACCAGGGGGAGTTTGTCTTTCTCTTAACGAAAACAAAAAAGTCTGACTTAGATAGGATAATAGAATAAATAATCATTAAGAGCGTTTAACCAGCCAGCGGACGAAAATCCACATTTCGTCGAAAGTTGTTCTTACGATCGTGCAGGGCGGTTACAATGAGAAACATTAATTATTCTCCGTACCAGCTTATTAAAATTATAACTCAATATCGAATTTATTTCAATCCAAATTAGCTTTAATTTATATCTTCAACCAAAAATGCTGAAAGGCGTGATGATAGAACTATTAAAATAATGTACTTTATGTAATTATTTTTTTTATTATAAGTATTTATCATTTTTCAATAATATTGTTATGGTACGCCCAAACGACAAAGAATTCAAACTCCTAATTCGCCGCAAACTACACAACACCCTGCTCTCCCCCCTGTTCCCTGCTTCCTACTTCCTATCCCATCCGCCCACCCGCACGCGATCCCTTCCACCAGTTGAGAATTGCGAGCCGCCTCGGGCACACGTTAAGCCCGCGCGTTGATTCCCACTGTTCGCGCCCGGCGCACTATCGCTCGAATTGTACTCAAATATAACCTGCAATGTTAATTCAATAACCTACGGGTTTAGCGCTGATATTTCACCATGCCTGTGTAAACTTCGGTTCTGTCCTAAACTCGGGAGGTGCCCCTGGAAGCCGGAAGACGAAGACCCCCCAACATCATGTAAGCTGTACAATTGTTTCCTCATTTGATTGTGTCCTTTAACGATAGACTGTAAACTCCCGCGCAAAGCCATCACTCAGAGAGTTTCGTTTTTAGGGATCTTGGGTTATAAACACGATAGCTAGGATTGTGTAGTATGTATTTCTTGTGTTGAATTGTACTGTAATGACCTATGTACTGTGTTTTAAATTTGCAATACATGAATCTATTTAACTCAATCCTGTTATTATTCTGCTACGGCAGGAGGGTTTCCTAGAGAGGGAGTATCCTGCCAGACGACTGAGATGCGAAGGAATTTCTGAAGCCTCGAGCGACCCACCACCTGAATAGAGGGTAAATCATGCCTCCCCTGAGAGCTAGCTTGGGACATGTTTGGGGGCCCGCTCCTAACACTGGCGTCCATAGTGGGGCCCAGAATTTTTTTTTTCATTTTTGCCATTGTCTCAGTCGCCTTACGGAGTGCTCCCTGTCGAAATCTTCCCCGCATAGGAACTGTTTGTAAACATTGATTGTACTGTGTCTTGGTGTTTTATACCCAGTGAATAATGAATTCTGTGGGAAACCACAGAAATCCATGTGCAAGTTGAGTCCATAACGCAGATTTGATTGCAATTATAAAAAATTGCGTCAAAGTTGAAAACATGGCCATTTTGTATCAACCAGAAAGACGGCAGCATTTAAACCGCGAATCTGACTGCGCACGCGCCGACCCCTTTGTTCACAAAGCAGCGGACGAGCAACAGTAATTCGCGCCAAATCAACGGCCCGATGTTTCACGCGGTAAATACATACCTAATCTCTGAGTTGCGCGCGCACCCACGCGCATCGAAGCACAAAAGTGCGTTTATCGCGCCAAACTCCAACGGCAAAAAATCCGTTTGAATCAGGCAGAACAATTCCCTGTCACTATGCAGTGTTTTGAATAATAAAATCGCCCTTCTGTCACTAAGGTCGGAAGCAATGGAGATCGCTATTGTAAATTTGGTTTTGGAATTCCAATTACCTTGTGGATCCTTTAATTAAAAAATCTCACACTCACGTTTTTCTTGCACAATATACCGATCGGCCCACTTGTTGTGTCTGTCAAATTAGTACCACGTATATTTCACCAAATGGACAAAATAATGACTTTCTTTCCACATTCTACGTTATAGGTACCGCATTTTTTTCAGCATAAGTGTAAAGTGAATTGTGTTTTTTTCCTTACATAAAAAAAGTGAAATAATAATAAAACCAATGATTGGTTCCATGAAAAAATAAAATAATTTTAATGTGGTTTCGTAACAAATCCCATATTCAGTTATTTTCATCCGGAAGTTTGTCCTTATTTGCCAGAAGAGTGCCTTTTGTGAATTTTAGTGCCTTTCTCAGTGCAAAGTGGTTTGTGAAAAATAAAAAACCCGTTTTCTAAAGGTCAGTCCTGGCAAAATTTTTTGGAAATAAATAAATACTTGTGAATTTCACAGTTTTCTCAAAAGTGGTTTGTGAAAAATAAAAAACCCGTTTTCTAAAGGTCAGTCCTGGCAAAATTTTTTTTTGGAAAAAAAATAAATACTTGTGAATTTCACAAGTTTTCTCAAAAGTGGTCAGTGAAACACAAAAACCTTTACTACTTAGGTCTTTCCACGCAAAAATTTTTTCTTGCGCCTTCCTTTGACAAAGATTCTGGTGTCATATATACCAAATTGTAGTATGGAATACAGTTTTCTATAACTATTTTAGAAATACCAACCAGTGATTACCAAGTGAAAAGTGCCTCACAAAATTAATTTTGCGCTTACTAAAAGAAGACCCCTGGCAAATTTTTTCACCACCTGGGAAACTCACAATGGAAAACAATCAAGCTATGGCATCATCCAATTTGGGCATCATTCCCAACGTGCACAACTTATCCAAAACTCACTTACAAACTGCTTTAAGGGATAGAGGACTCTCGCCATCAAGCAAATCTAAACCTACATTAAAGGCTTATGCACTTTTATTCAACAAAAAGTACATTAAGAGAATAAACCTCGCTCCCTCAAGCGAAAATAATTCACGCTCGGCTACGCAAGTTTTGAATAATCTTGTTCCTAACGAAGAACCTATGCCACAAGTAATGATAAAACAGGACATCGCACCCACCTTGACACAAGATAAAACCTACGATTTATCCTCTTGGAAAATCAAATATAATGGCGTCTCCGATGTACTGGATTTTATTGACCGTATTGAAGAAACGGCTACAATCAAAAATATCCCATTCGAGATTCTACGAAAAAACTTCATAGAACTCATCTCCCCAGAATTGATACCCTGGCACCGCATTCAAAAAACTAAATGCAAAGATTGGAATAAACTCAGATCTGCCCTAATCTCGAGCTTCGGAAAAACGGAAGCCCAGCACCGGATCAAATTATCTTTACTATCTATTAAACAGCTAGTAAATGAACCTGTAGCAACATTCATAGAAAGGGCTGAATCCATTAACATCAAGCTTTCACATCCCGTTTCGGAAGCTGAACTATTACCAGTCATAACTGATGGCCTTTTAAGCAAATACGAGAACATCATTACCTCACAGAAAATTGCATCCCTAGCCCAGCTAAACGAAGTCTGTCTCCTTCTGGAATCGTACCAGGATAGGAAAAACATAAAGAATGTGTCAAATAATGTAGTTGTGCCAAGCCGTTCGTCTGGTTTAAAACCAGAATTCAACAACAAAAAAGTGTGCTCTTTTTGCAAAAAAGTAGGCCATCTGGCCACTACTTGTTTCAAGCAAGCAAGGTTTCTGGAATCTAAGGAACCCCGAACTTTCAAGAGGCATCACTCTAGGGACCGCTCTCCTCCAAGCGACGAACTGCGCAACATTTTCAAGAAATCAAGGCACAACATGGAAAGGTTACAAAACCCAAGCGATGTCAGACCTCAGGTGGATTTCTCCAAGCCCCCACCAAATTTCTACATGAAGAGGCCAAAAAACTAAATAATAACCTCTCAGGCACCCATTCTGAACCAAGGTCTAAAGAATGGACTGATTGGTTAGCACACATTAAGTATTTTAACCAGACCTTAAATGTTTCTTCGGTTTGTTGCAAACAAGCTAAAGATGGGAGACCCTACGCTTTTTTCTCTGTTAACAATGTGCCCTTTTCCGGATTACTTGATAGTGGTGCATCTGTCAGCTGTCTTGGCAACAATGCTCACCTGCCTTTTGTTAACAGTGATTTTAGAATTTCGCCCCAATCAACACACCTGACGACTGCGGATAATGTTTCCCAACCGGTCATCGGTGCCCTTGCCCTGCCAATTAATTGTAACAATAAAATAGTTACAATCAATTTTCTAATAGTGCCCTCTATATCCCAGAATTTCATCCTTGGCGTTGACTTCTGGAAGGCATTCAATGTTGCTCCCCGAGTATTTAATACTCTTGGCGAAACCTCCACTGCTGCTCAAATTAGTGAGGTCCGCACAATAATACCTCACGAAAATTTAAGCACGGACCAGGCTCTCCAACTAAAAGAAATGGTCAATAAATTCGAGTCAATATCTTTCGAAAAATGTGGATTAGGTTTGACAAATTTGGTTGAACACCATATCAAAACCAATGGCCCACCCATCAAGCAACGTTATTACAACTTAGCCCCCCAAAAACTTAAACTTTTAGAAAACGAACTTGATGAAATGTTAAAAATGGGTGTGGTGGTTCCCAGCAGAAGTGCATGGACCAACCCAACTCTTTTGGTTTCTAAAAAAGACGGCTCTGCACGTTTCTGTCTCGACAGTAGACGTTTAAACTCTTGCACGGAAGCTGATGCGTATCCCTTACCTCACGTTCACGCAACCTTAGACAAGCTGCGTAACGCCAAGTTCATCTCTTCTGTCGATCTCAGCAAAGCGTTTTGGCAAATACCCTTGGACGCAGAATCGTGCGAAAAAACTGCTTTCGTTGTACCTGGTAGGGGAATGTTCCATTTTAAAAGATTACCCTTTGGTCTAAAAAACAGCCCCGCCGAGTTACAAAGACTGATGGACAAACTTTTCGGTCCTGAAGTCGATAACAGCCTGTTTTGTTACCTTGACGACCTCATCATCGTCAGCGATACCTTTGAAAAACACCTATTAATGCTGGAAAAAGTTTTTCAACAACTCAAGTTCGCTGGTTTAACCATCAACTTGAAGAAGTCTGAATTCTGTAAGTCCCGTCTACGTTATTTGGGATTCATTATCGACGAAAAAGGTCTAAGAACAGACCCCGCTAAGGTGGAAGCCATGGCAAATTTTCCCCGACCCAAAAACGCGAAGGAAGTCAAAGGTTTCCTTGGACTTGCAGGTTACTACAGGAGATTCATCAAAGACTTTTCCACTATCGCAGCCCCCTTAAATAAAATTACCGGCATCCGTAAAGGTGTCAGCAATTTCCGATGGTCTGTCGAAGCTGAAGAAGCGTTTACAACTCTAAAAAATGCCCTTCAAAAAGCTCCCGTTCTGAATTGCCCGGATTTTGCACTCTCTTTTACCCTCCACACGGATGCCTCCAATGTAGGAATCGGTGGAGTCCTTACTCAAGAATTCCCAGATGGCGAACACCCTGTAGCGTATTTTTCCCGTACATTAAACAAACACGAGAAAAACTACGGAATTACCGAGAAAGAGTTATTGGCTGTATTGGATTCTGTTCACCATTTCCGCGGTTACATAGACGGTAGCAAATTTACTGTAGTCACAGACCATAGTAGTTTGAAATGGTTGATCTCTTTAATTAATCCCTCCGGTAGGCTCGCTCGTTGGTCCTCCCGTTTGTCTCAATACAATTTTGATGTTGTTCACCGTAAAGGCGCGGACAATATTGTTCCCGACGCCCTTTCAAGAATTGAACTGGCTTCATTAAATGTTGACACAATTGCCCCCCCTCCATCTACAAAAGATGAATGGTACTTGAAAATCTTCGAAGGTTGTAAAAATAACCAACAAAAGTTTCCTAATTTTATCATAAAAGAAGGACAACTATACCGTAATTGCAAGGTACCACTATCCATCCTCGAAGATTACTCGTGGAAACTTGTCGTTCCCCTCGAAGGTAGAGAACAAATAATTATTGACAATCATAGTGCTCCCGACTCCATACACCCAGGAAATTTCAAGACGTATAAAAAGATCTCCTTGAAGTATTACTGGCCTGGTCTCTTCAAGCAAATTCGCAATTACATCTCTAAATGTGAAACTTGTAAAGCCTATAAACATAGCACGGCAGCACCTGCCGGCCTAATGGGTAATCCCAAACGTGCCGACAGACCCCTACAATCATTGTCAATGAACCTCGTCGGACCCTTTCCCCGAAGTTATGCCGGACACATGCACATACTTAGTGTAGTGGATGTTTTCACTAAATTCTGTTGGATCTTTCCTTTAAAAAGAGCCAACGCGTCCGCCATCATCAAACTTCTGGAAAAACACATTTTTATACCTTACGGAACACCCAGAACCGTAATTGTTGATAACGGAAAACAATTTATTGCCCAAGAATTCAAAGATTTTCTTGCCAAATACGGAATCAAGGATATTTACTATAATACCTTGTATACTCCACAAAATAACACCGTCGAACGTTATAACCAAACAATCAACACAGCTCTGGCTATTCTAGTTGATAAAGATCAACGTACTTGGTGTAAAAACCTAGATAAAATTCAGGCTGCAATGAACAACACTGTTAATCTGGCCACTGGTTACACACCTTTCTTCTTAAAACACGGTATGGAACAAGTTGTTCATGGTTCTCTACATAGGAACACAAACTTTCCTACGTCAATTGCCACCACAAGCAACCCTACCGCGGACTATGCCCATCGTCTGGAAGAACTGTCGGCCATCTACAGTGAAGTCACTGATGCTTTGCTCCTGGCTCATCAAAAGAGTGCGGACAGATACAACCTACGTAGGAAACATGTCACCTTCAATACAGGAGACATAGTTTGGAGAAAGAACAACACACTTTCCCAAGGAGCCATGTATTTCTCTGCCAAGCTGGCACCACGTTTCGTGAAGACCAAAGTTCTAAGAAAGATATCAGATCTAGTGTACTCCTTGTCTGACTGCTCTGGAAAACACATTGGTAATTACCATATTAAGGATATCGCAAAATCTGGAAGTGAGGAGTCAAGTAAAACTGCCCCCACTATCTCAGCAAACTTAAAATGATCCAGTGTGTATCACCACAACCTTTTTGTAAGCACACCAAGTCTTACAATGGCTGGCGTGTAAAGTGTCAATTACATGCCCACCCTTTCGTTGATAAAACGAATATTGTTAAAAAATCATTTTTGTAAATTTATGTACAATCCACGGTGTAGTTTGCCCCGTTCATGTTCGTGAATTGGCAACCACCGTAATTTTTGTCTCACACGTTTTTTATTTTTTTTCTTTCTTTTTTCTCACCTGTTCCAAAATTGATCACTTTAGAGCAGAGACACCCCTCGAGTGACAGTGTTCGGGAAGTCATGAACCCAATCATTGCCTCTCAACCCCTCACACACTACGCAACGTTCATGCCATGGCACGCTTTGCCATGTAATGCAATATTGTAATTTTCACCATTTTTGTTTGTTGTTTTTTTTCATCATATCGGAAGGAATCTCTTCATTTTTTTTCTTTTTATGTTCTGTAAATACTGGAGCGTCGTTCTATAATCGATTTGGTAAACTCCAAAGCGTTAAATCACGACCCAAGACTAGTAAACCATCTCAACATGCTCCATATTTTACCCATCATGGTAAAGATAAGTGGTTACTCACATAATCACATTCCTTGTGTATAGTAGTTTTCAATTTTTTCTCAAATGTCAAAAATTGATGGCGTCCTACCCGAGCTCTTTGCTAACAAATTGGATTTTGACACATCCATTTTGAAATCATATGTATATAAATAAAGGAAAAGCCTTTAAATTGGTCTTTCCATCCTTGTACAAATCCTCATGGACTCGTTTCAACTAAAGTACGTAAAACCAAATACTCGGTCTTTTGTTGTTATAAGAAGTCCTCGATTTGTCCCTCTTCACAACATGTATGTCTTGTATTACATGCTTCAACCCTTACGGAAAAGGTTAATAAAACCTAACGGCAGCCCTGATTTCCGTACATAAATAACCGCAGTTTAACGTAAATCATCAATGTTTTGTTTGATCATCGTTTTACAAACATAGGCATTCAACTCCTGTTTCGCCATTTAACCAAGTATTTGCAACCTAAATTGCACATAACCTGGTATGTTGTAACCGCACAAAGGGTATGTAAAACCACAATTGGTCCCTTTTATTTGTCCCCACTGAAGTTTGCTGCAATAGACAGTATGTAAAACCATGTAGGTCTGTCTTTGTTTGTCACATGGTGTAAACAGAAATGTACTCTGTCATCACCCCGCCTTTATAACATACGAAGTGACATTAAATTGTTTACCTCCTTGTTATCCTATCGTACGCTCCTGGGCTACGGAGTTAGTTAATCTAACAAATCTTTATAAACTGTGTTAAAACAAGCATAGTTAACGTTTATTGTGTTGTATTTAAACGTAACCCTGTTACATTATAGGAGAGATCCTTAGAACATCCACCATTATAGGAGGGATCCTTAAAATACCTGCCGCGATACGAGAAGTTCGTCATAATCACTTTTTTCTCATAGCTAAATGTTATTGAGCTGGTCGTGTGACATATTTGTCATGAGAACCATTTTGTACATTCTATTTTGGTCGTGTGCCATTCATTTGTCATGAGAACCATTTTGTACGTTCTATTTTGGTCGTGTGCCATTCATTTGCCATGAGTACCACCCTTTTCGTATAACCTGTTCCGGTCGTGTGTCATTTATTTGTCATGAGTACCGCTTTTATGTATAACTGTGTATAAACTCTGTACACGAGACGTGGAGACGTAATAACAATACTTACCGTGATTCGTGTGAACGACATAATATCGGCTTTGCTATCTTCTTTAGGATGCATTGTATAAACTCTTTGACTTCTGTCTATAATTGAGTTATATCTTGTATGTACTTACATATTTTGTACACTATACGTGGAGACGTTAAAACACTTACCATGAGTCGTGCGAACGAAATAATATCAAACCCTTTGTGTGCGATCTACGAAATGTAGTCCACAACCCTTTGTTGTCATTCAACGCCAATGCCCGTGGACTTCCTGTTTTTTTACTTCTTTGCAAAAAGGAAAGAAGCCCAGGAATATCTACTATCCCAAAAGGACTAGTTTTCAGCTTCACTGTCAATTATGGGGCATAGTGCTGTGGGAGTTAATCGATTGAGCACAAAAACCACCTAACTCGTTGTCTGGAGAACGAACAAGAAAACCCCCAGGTTTGTGAAATTGGAGCAAGGGTCTGTCTTTTCTCACAATCATGTAGAAGTTTTTAAAATGACCCCTAATCTTTTGCCCAATACACGCGAAAGATTAGCCTCTTTGATATAATGTGTATTCAAATGTCTCCTCATCCTTTTTGATAAATGTAAAGAGTCAGGAAATCTGCTGGTTGATTATGTTTCATTTTCACATAGAGTTTGAATCGGAAATTAGTCCAGTCTCTAGCAAGTTTCGCAACTCGTCTCCCTTCTCCCCTCCTCCTCCCATTCCCCATGTTTCATACTTATGTTATGAAGTGAAAAATCTGTCGTTGACCATATCTCGCCCTCACTTGGAGTTCGAATAGGTAACTGTCCGGTTATCTACAGGTTTTCCCCCTCAATCTCTGCATATGTCTCACCAGTTTTTTTTTTCTCTCTTTTCTCAATTCCACGAAACACATTCATGAATGTTGGATATGTACGATATGCACTTGGCGTACCGTCTGTCTCCTTTTGACAACCTTTATTCATGAATTGGTTTCCCTTTGCCGTAACTAGTTCACGATTCTTTGTCTCGTTCTTTGAAATTCTACGAAAATGTTACCATCTCATGTTAGCATAGGCCATAGAGGGCCGGTTTTTTTTTAACCAAGACATATTGTCACTAGGCAAACGCCAAGTCATCCTGGCAAAGGAAAATGTTCATGTAATCACAATTTAGTTAGGAATCTCTCTTCGTCACTCTCTGGGTCGGTGGTTAAAATTTCGTTATTTCATTATCTGGACACATTTTGTTTCTCTCCAAACCTTTTCTTCATTGGTCCCTAGGCAGGTAAACTTCAAGAATTTTGCTCTAATAATAATTCCTCCCGGATTTAAAAAGAAGCCCAGGCGGATGTCATCACCAACAGCCAAGCTGAGCTTCACTTCCTGACAGCACGCGCTGTGGTTACAAGGTCTCTCCTGCTGCCATTTTCTACGCAATTGTTCCTGAAAGCACAGACCATACCGCCCATACGTATGTTGTCTTGTCGTGCCACAGCAAGCTGAGTTGTCCCACTATACTTTATGACACTCTAAACTACCTTTTGGGCACGCTAGCTCTTAGGTTTGTTCTTACTCTTGCTATCAATGCCAACCTTGTCGTCTCTTGCTCTGTCATGCAGTGACGCATATATCGTCATGTGTAAACCATCATTACCTTGACCCACCAGTATTCGCTGAATGCGCACCAATACAAGTTATCTTGAGCTACATTATGCTTCAATAACCATTATATACGATCCGTGTTTACCATAATAACACTTAGGATTCGCACTGGCATGTCTGCAGATACTGGATTCTTCTCTTCAATGACCTCTGTAACCATAGTCGCGGCACAGCAACCACAGTCTCCACTTCGTGAACTTCGACGTCTTCGACAAAACCAAGTGTTTTCTAAGGCCCAAGTGTACTCCTGAGCGTTGTCTCAAATGGGTCTGATTACAGTGATAATGTAATCCTTAGAATCCGTGAAGTCACGTCCTTTTCTTCGAAATTCTCCGAAACCAAACAAATCCACGCTTCACAAACTTAGCTCCAAGACCAATGAAACCTTAGAATCACACACTTTTTCTCTTCTCTTGTACAAATGTATTGTCATTCTTTCAATTGCATAACCATGTGTATTGTCATTCTTTCAATTGCTTAACCATGTGTATTGTTATTTTCAATTGCATAACCTTGTATGTTGTTTTACACCATGTACTTTTCCCAAATTTGTCTTTTCCAAACATTGTATGTACCCCCACCCATTCCCTACAAACATTGTGACCCAAACTATAGCATAAAACTGTATGTTCTAGCTAGGAAATCTCTCAAGCAACGAATCTCTCAAAAACCCCGATGGAAGCATAAGAGGATTTTTTTTTCCCTACAGCTCCATTGCCACGTCGCTTTTTTTCCAAGCGCGGGGGGAAGTGTTATGGTACGCCCAAACGACAAAGAATTCAAACTCCTAATTCGCCGCAAACTACACAACACCCTGCTCTCCCCCCTGTTCCCTGCTTCCTACTTCCTATCCCATCCGCCCACCCGCACGCGATCCCTTCCACCAGTTGAGAATTGCGAGCCGCCTCGGGCACACGTTAAGCCCGCGCGTTGATTCCCACTGTTCGCGCCCGGCGCACTATCGCTCGAATTGTACTCAAATATAACCTGCAATGTTAATTCAATAACCTACGGGTTTAGCGCTGATATTTCACCATGCCTGTGTAAACTTCGGTTCTGTCCTAAACTCGGGAGGTGCCCCTGGAAGCCGGAAGACGAAGACCCCCCAACATCATGTAAGCTGTACAATTGTTTCCTCATTTGATTGTGTCCTTTAACGATAGACTGTAAACTCCCGCGCAAAGCCATCACTCAGAGAGTTTCGTTTTTAGGGATCTTGAGGTTATAAACACGATAGCTAGGATTGTGTAGTATGTATTTCTTGTGTTGAATTGTACTGTAATGACCTATGTACTGTGTTTTAAATTTGCAATACATGAATCTATTTAACTCAATCCTGTTATTATTCTGCTACGGCAGGAGGGTTTCCTAGAGAGGGAGTATCCTGCCAGACGACTGAGATGCGAAGGAATTTCTGAAGCCTCGAGCGACCCACCACCTGAATAGAGGGTAAATCATGCCTCCCCTGAGAGCTAGCTTGGGACATGTTTGGGGGCCCGCTCCTAACAATATCTAAATTTAATAAGAATGTTAAAAAAATCTGAAATATATTAGTTTGTAAGTGCGCAAATAAATACACAAATGGACCAATTTTCGTCAAGAGACACATGTACGTACATATTTTTTAATGATTTTATTGAAACTAAAATTAATATTCTAAAACATGCTTTTGCTAGATAATGTATTAATTTATTTTACTGCATGATTACATTATTTGAAATGGGTGTGGTATAATACAAAATCTTTTTTGAAAATTTAACAAATCTGCCAACGACCTATGGAATAACTTTATTATACTGAAAATAAAAAAAATTCTCAAAATTTATTACTTGCGAATGCTAGATAAAAGAACAATCTTTCGAAATCCATTTATAATTTTTTGTGGAAAAGAGTCAATACGTCTAAAATCTGATTTGAAAATGACATATTAATGGTTTTCTCTGGTAATGCCCTCTTAAATGATTTTTTTTAAATATTAATAATATTGAGGATAATTCTTTTGATTAGGGAACATTTTGGTGAATACATTTTGCCCGAGGACGCAATTTTCAAAAACATCCCCTAAACATGTTTGGCAGAAAATACAAAAGCTCATCTTTTCTTGAACATTCAAAGGAATCAGTAATATAAATTGAATGGTTGTAAGGTCGTACTTTATTAAATTATTTCCTTTTAAAGGGATTACAATTACCAAAATAAAAGAATAACAGAAAAGACATACCTAATTCGAAAATCACAAAAACTTTTAACCTAATATTCCAAAGTGGTCCGCGAGTTCATGCTCACCATATCGCAAAATGTCTAATAATATGTTTATTAGTTAGGCTGTGGTAGCAAATGGACATAAACACAGGTTTCCCAGTTCCTATCCATGTAACGCGTGTAAATACCCCGTATTTCATCATTGCTACAGAAACATTATTAACCACTCCGACCCCTAAGCTTGTTTACACGACAATATAACAACAGCAGTCAAGTACAATAAGCTTGTTTTCAAGCTGTGAACACACGCATTAGTGCTTCCGAACACACTAATGCGAGAAAGAAATGCGAGAAAAAAAATGCACAGAAATCATTATAACTCTGTTATTGTTCTAGTGACAACCCTAAAACAAAAAGTAGAAGATCAATATCAAATCAAGCTTCACATTTCTATTCAAAGTTGTCTACAGAAATACATAAAAAATACTGTTTTTGTAGAAACAGTTTTAACCCCCAAATCGCCTACGCGCTGTTAGACATTGCTATTTTTTATTAAATATTCTTGTATGAATTGATAAAAAAGTGAGGTGACAAAATTGTTTATAATACATTTATACGATAGAATAAGTGTTTTTTACATAATCCATAATTTTAGTACCGTTTTCACATAAAAGCATCACGTGAGTCATTTTTACATTTTTTTTAATGTTTGCATTCTAAATTTAATATTTATTTGTAATAATACAATTTGAAAGCTTATTTCATAACCTTTCAAAAACAGTTTTTAGTAAGCGGATACGTTCAGCAATAATTCATTTATAGAATTTTAATTGCGAAGCGGAAATAAAACAAAGTTTTTATAAATCTAACAGTTCGTTCGACAAAAAAACTTTCATAATGCCAAAATACCCGAGTGCTTAAGCTTGTAATGATGGTAGTAGTATATTTTCAATTATCGTCGTATTATTCTTAACGTGTCTGACGGCCTCCGTGTTTCAGTGATTACGATCCTGGGCTTCGAATCTGGAGGTCGCGGGTTCAAATCCCGGCGTGTGCCACTAAATTTTATTTGCATTATTTCACAATTTATGTGTGCGGCACGTTTCGGAGTGGTAGATGTTTTAATTATCGCCCCGGTGAAAGACTTTTATTCAGAATAGAAACTTTTGCAATAGCTTTAATCGCGTTTGGTGACTAGATCTGAATAGTCAATTATTTCCCTTCTCTTCCTACCCAATCTCCTCCCCATCTCCCCAAAATAATTAAATGGCTTTAGCCATGTTTGTTGACCAGATTTGAATAGTTAGATACTTCTCGACCTTCCTCCACCCCATATCCTTCCCATCCATACTATTATTACATTTAGCTTCACAACACATTGTCCCAACTGGGGATGACATAATCCTTGAGGAAAATAATTTCCCTCAGGGCCTATGCTATGTCATCTGGGATGCTGTGTGGAGTGGAGGGTCTTTTTGAGGAGAGGAAGGAATGAACATTGGTCTTGAAGGGACCCATGTTGTAGGAAGGAGGACACACAGAGGTCGGCGAATCTTTCCACAGCCGAACTGTTAACACAAAAATGAGTCGAAAAAGCGACTCGTTCTCATGGGACAAATATCAACCGTGTACATATGTTGGGCACGCGTTTGGCGTGTTTCCCGACTATGCACCGGTGCCGAAGGGATCATTGATCATCTTTCATTGAAATACCAGTAGAGCAAACATACCCACACCTATATTCTCACACGCCTGTGCTCTGAAGATTGCAATCCGTCTGTTAAAATGGGAAAATCTATTAAACGGACCGCCCGTTTCTGCACAGAGTCGATGGTATTTTTCAAGTATTTTGGAACTCCGAGGTGACAGTTTGAGAGAACTTGTGACTCTTGTGCAGTAAGTACTCATAAAAATAAATGAAAAAATTATTAAACTACAAATATTTGTATTTAATTAGCAATATAAATTAATAATTATTATTTTTATATAATAATCAGTAATTGTTGAATGAAACACCAGTATATATTGAATTATTTGGTATTAGATAAGCCGCCATAGCTTAGTGGTCAGAGCATCCGACCGGCAATCAGAAGGACACGGGTTCAAGTCCCGTTGGCGGCAAGTATCTTTTCTCGGAAGATTTTTCAATGTAAATGAGTGTTTCAGGCTGACAATTATTGCTTATAATAATTAATAAATTAATACTAAACCGTGTAGATATCGATAAGAAGATATTATATTAGACATGTTACGTAGAAATTGTTCATATTCTTTCCGTATGTTTTACAATAGAAAGCTTACCAAATGGGTACCTATGCCTATTCTAATATTTCTTCTCCCAATGTGAAATACGTGTCGTAACAAATTTCTTTCTAGGAATTATCTTACGTATCTATTACATATACCTTTTCGAGATTTATCCGTGACGTGCAAATTGACATAACACTGTCGGCAAGATGGGATAATATTGTATGTAGGCAGTAGTCGACAGACCGTGGCGCGCGAGCCGCATGCGATTCTTTGGATAGGCTCTTCAGACATCTCCACTCAACTAGTGAGATGGAGCCGCCGAACGGTGTTTGACTCGATTAGCATCAGTATTGGCAAATCGGTTCATACTGCTGTTTATATTGCACTTAGAATGCGAGATCTTTTGAACGAGTCCCGGAACATGACATTGGTTTCAGTCGAAATACGTCAGGCAGATGAAACCGCAAATGGAAGTAATTTTTTTAACATTTGGAACACAAAACTGGCTTTAACTTAATAGTGAATCTGTGTGTGAGTCGCTAGCATTTATTTTCATTTACAGAACACACAAATTATTTTCCTCTGATTTTTGTGGAATTATTATCTGCAACTAGAATTTTGAGAATTGAAAATTGTTCTTTCCGAAATGTGTCAGCAGATAAATTCGCAACTGCAATTTTATCGTAGCATTCCGAATACAAAACTAGTTTATCTTAAGAGTGAATCTGTATGCGAGTCTCCATGTTTAATTTAATTACAACCAGAACATGAAAATGGTTTTCCTTCGATTTTTGCACCTCATAGTTTGCACCTAGAATGTTACAACAGCACTTTGAATAGAATAATGGTTTCCTTTAAAATGCGTCAGCAGGTGTATCAGCAAATAGAATTTTATGCTGCATTCTGAACACAAAAGTGGTTTTAACTCAAGAAAATATGCAAACCAATCCTCCAGCAAACATGAATTTAGATTATGCAGCTAATTTACAATTATGCACGGATTTCTTACATTTATGAAGCCATTTGAGGTGATTTTTCACAAAAACGGCGCTCGACAAATTATCCAATTATTATTATTATTATTTGAAAGAGCAGAAGTGTGGCAATACGTTAAAAATATATACAATATAAAGCAGATTGTAATTATTGTTCCCCACATTTACCACAATATATTTTTTTGCTATTGATAAACGAAAAAGCTTTATTCATCTTAAAAAGTTTTTCTGATGTACCGTGAAAGAAAACAGGTCTCGCTTTTTGAATTTTGGCAAATTAGCTCTTCACACTTAAAAGTCTGCCGACCCCTGGTATATGGCATACGGTACACGACATATTATTCTAGTACCTACCTGTACTGTCTACCTGGTTGACATTTCATAATATTACATCCTAGAATAAAAGGATTTCTGACATATTTTTCAGCATTAGATAGAATCGTAGAAACGTATTGAAATTTACGTTGTGTCATGTCTATGGGATAATATTTGTACAGAGGGTTAAGAGATGTACTTGACTTACTTTAACCAGTGATTTCTGCCATTTTTTGGAGTGAAAAATGTAAGTGGAATTTTGGTCTCCGGTGACATTTTTAATGTTTTTTTTTCATAGTAAAACTACAAAAATCAGTAAGAATTGGAGAGTAACGGTCAGGGTGAAGGATTGGGAGGTTACTCGGCTGAGTGACCAGTGATGAATTTTCGTTTTGAATAGAAAAAAATGAAATAAACACCGTAAAAAGTTACCGCAGTTTAAAATTTAATTGAATGTTTTACTCCAAATGATGTCAGGAATCGCAGGTTAAAGTACCTAATTCAAATACGTCTCTTAACACCATGTATACTTGAAAGGAATTTTCATATGTGTGTATTATCTTTGGTTCTCGGATAATGAGTTATGATATAAACAAGTTAAATTTACACTACAATATATAAACAAGTAAAATTAACACTACAATTTTAGTGGAGTAGTTCAGTCAGCTCTTATGTCGCAAATATGTCGTGCCGTTGGAGCCAATACAAATAACAATTGTTGTCATTGCGGTTGCCAGTGGGCAGGTATACTATTTTTTTTATATAAAAATACCGGCAAAAAATCTGAATTTACTTATTCAAGCATAGCACAATTTATATTGGGCCACCATTATAATTAAAAATTATAATCATTTAGTTCCAACTATTTCTATTTGCAGCATCTGGCTGGCAGACGCTGCCTCTGCATGCTTCACTTACACAGTATTCAAACAGTATGACATTTACTTACATTAGTTCCACAAATCCCCTGTGCAGCACCAGTGCCAGGTAATCGCCCGCCATGTCAGCGCGCTCACCGGTGATCAGAAGCAGCCCGTCGCGAGACGAAGGTCTGAAGTGCACGCGCAGGCGCACCCGCTTGTACGCCCCGCGCAACGCTGGGAGTGCCAGCCACCCTCCACCGGTGAAACGGGGCATCGACACTGCTGGGGCCACTGGAACAATCAAAAACATATATTAAATTAAAATAATAGAAAACAGAAGGTCGAGAAAGAGAATCAGAAGCCGCATACAGATGAGATGGACTAACAATTTGAAGAGAGCTGCAGTCTTCGGACGTGGGAAACCCATCACAAAATCTGAAAAATGTAAAAAAAATTGAAGGAGGCGTATTAAACGCCATGTTGCACGCTCAAACCGTGTAACAATATAAGATCTGTCGTAGGTCACCCCACGTGGTTCGCTACGTTTGGTGACTTAGCAGGGGTCCCCAGGTTTGTGGGGTGAGATTTAACCCATTGGCCACAGAATTAATGAGCAAAAAAATTGGCCTCTACCACTGAATTAATTTTGTACCAAAAATTGAAAACCTGCATTGGTGTACTAAATCTATTGTAACTTTTAAACCATATATTCAAATGAATTAATTTCTATAAATTTATTTACACATTCGATTAAGGTAAAGAAAAACATTAAAATAAAATTTAAAAAATATACCAAAATACGTGTAAATAAGGATGCAAACATAAACCTTCTCTTTTTTAGTAAGTTTTTCCCCCATTTTTATTCAAAAAGTTACAAAAAAACATAATATTCATAAATCGAACAAAAATAATTTTTGTTTTTTACATCCATGTATACTACTAACTAAAAAAATATTTTGGTATGATATTCCTCAAAGCAATCAGGGACGTTCAGGGTCACTACCAAAAGCCTACAACCACTCGAAATTTTGAAGAAATTAAATGGCGGCTGGCAGCACACAAAACTTGGAACACAAATATCAGGAAAAAAAACATAAGAAATCTTTTATTGCCAATTCTACGAAATGAATGATTAATTAACTGCAGAATGTTCGGCATTTAAAATTTCATTAAAAAATGTCATTGCTGAGCTCATTTTTCCGTTTTTTGACGGACCTACTCTAGCCCGTCAGCGTGCCGGGGTTTGTGGTTAAGTACCTGAGTTGCACACGCGGCAGGTTGCCGGGGTTTGTGGTCAGTGGGTTAATAATGATAACGTAGTATTTATAGTGCGCTTAACTATAATAAACTTAAAAGTAATCCTATAGTGTTCCTTACGAGAACTAATAAAAATTCAATA
Source organism: Limnephilus rhombicus (assembly GCA_929108145.2). Classification (NCBI taxonomy): domain Eukaryota; kingdom Metazoa; phylum Arthropoda; class Insecta; order Trichoptera; family Limnephilidae; genus Limnephilus; species Limnephilus rhombicus. The sequence goes on along the minus strand of OV815288.1, from coordinate 47,444,300 downwards.
AATAATATGAAACAAAGATATATAATATATACAAAGCAATACCAATAAAACAACAGCAGTGCTGTTTTGGCACAGGACAATAGATAATGATAAACAATAGCGGTGCCAACGGTGAGGTTGGCGGTGGGTGCGTCAGCCCACTAGCTGCATGACAGGCCGGATCTAGAGATGATGGTTGAGGGAGTCCCTTTGACTTCTCCAGCCGTACTCTCTCGGAATATTGAGAATATGTAGAACACTATATGTAATAGTGTTCTACATCATTTCTACAAGACATTACTCCTAACTCGTAACCTTCATCTATTCTCAGCGTCTCTCTTACGTAACTGTTTCTCTTGATGTCTTTCTTGCTAAATGTGCCATTTTTTCAAAGAAATTCGCATGTCGAAATTATCTGTTACGAGTATGATCAGTTCCTACCTGTACCTCAAAATTTGGACGAACTCAAATATTTACTGGGGAACGTTTCTCCCTGCGCATCCTTTCCCATTCGTCCCGTTCCCCTTCCACCGCCCTTTCCATACCCATGTCCCCTTCCCCTCACACGTAACCCTCCATCTTCCCCGCCATCACTCTTCCCTCTCTCGCTCCCTAGTCCCACCAACCCCCCTCCCTCATGCCACCTTTTACAATTTTTTTATTCAAATTTTAATTTGGTGTATACCTATTACATATACTATTTTTGTATATTATAAGAACAATCAATCAAATTTGGTACCTAACATAGGTACATATTTAAAATGCCTAAGATTCTTACTTTCTTAGTAAATAAAATACGAGTAAATTCATTAATTTAAAGAATTTATTGGAAAATTTAATTTTGATTAAACAATCGATGGTTTGGAAAATGTTATTCCCAAATCGTGGCATTTTGACAGAATTTTGAAACTTTTCAGATGTATTGTCTTGTGGTTGTAATAATCCAGAAACCTTCGCGTTGTAAGAAGGTATTTCGAAAGTTTCAAACATTTCCTTCGCTTAATATAGCAATATGTCGACAACTCACTTATATTATGAATATGAACCAAATTCATTTTTAGAAAATGAATTTTATAAAATATATTATGATAGAAAAATTAGTCATAATAGACCAGATATAGTTTTACGTGACAAAAATAACTTATATCATTGATGTAGCTATTCCAAATTCCTGTCATATTCAAAAATCTGTTTCTGAAAAAATAAGAAAATATACAGATTTAGAAAATGAGATTTAAAAAGTTTGGTATTCTCAGACTTTAAAAATATAACCATTTGAAATTTCGGCTACTGGCATTATACCTAGCTCTCTCATTCAAAACTTAGGCATATTAGATTTGACAAAGAATTTATATATAAAAATGCAAAAATCAGTAATTTTAAATACATGTAGGACTACAAAAGATTTTTTAAATATTTATATTGAGGGATCAGTAGGATTTATAGGTGCAATAAGGAGTTCCACAGAGCCGAACTCTCTGATATGAAAATATCTGTAGTCGGTGAATTATTTTCCCATTTGTTCTCTGGTAGGTTGACGTGTTGTTCTTGTATTGTTTTGTATTTATAATACTTATATAGTGCAATTGCATAGCGTGGATTGACCAGACGATCATTTGGGAAGTGTGTGAAAGGGTTTAGTTTTTTCTGTGGGGAAAATTACACCCGGACATTTAAATCTGGTTCATATGTACCTATTTATAAGCAAGCATAATATATTTTGATTTCCATATACATGGATCTTATTAAATTTGGAAGGCACCTACCCCAATCACCTTAATGATGTAATACATTATGTATTTATATTATTTATTCTAGCTTCTTTTTTTACATTAACTCCACACAGAAGGCCCTGAGGAAAATAATTTCCCTCAGGGCCTATGTCATCCGGGATGCTGTGTGGAGGGTCTTTTTGTGGAGAGGAAGGAATGAACATTGGCCTTGAAGAGACCCATGTTGTAGGAAGGAGGAAACACAGAGGCCGGCAAATCATTCCACAGCCGATTCGATGTGACAAATATCAACCGTGTACAAATGTTGGGCACGCGTTTGGCGTATTTCCCGACTACGCACCGGTGCCAAAGGTATCAATGACGCTAGTTTCTCGGAGCATCTTCCTTTGTAATACCGGTAGAACAAGGATAGCATTCCCACCCGACGACGCCTGTGCTTTAAAGATTGCAATCCATCAGTTAAGATGGGAGAATCTATTAAACGGACCGTCCGTTTCTGCACAGAGTCGAGGGTATTTTTTTCAGGTATTTTGGAACTCCAGACCAGAGGTGGCTGCCAAATTCAACCGTGAGGGGTACTTGTGTCATGTTCACTTGATGAAAACAAGTCACTTACAAGAACTCAGATATTATACAAATAGGTACAGAAAATTACAAAAACCTGTTCTTACTCATGAACTCGAAATTTTAAGTTTTTAAAAAGTTATCCAAAACCACTTTTTAATAAAAGAAAGAGAAGCAAGATACATAAAAGAGAAACAAGCGATGCATAATACTAGTAAATATGATTAGCCCAACAATATTCGAATATGTTTGATCCACAGCAAACCATTTTTTTTCTGAAACAATATAATCTTCTACAACTCTAATAACTTACATTTGTTTCCTTTGTGGTTGATTGGTGAATTCATGATTTTTCAATTTTGTTAATGGTGTTCATTCGAAAGGTTAATTTTTTGATTGTGTTCTCTCTAATTTGTCTACAAAAAATATAATTACATTCCAAAGAAAAGTAACAATTAATTAATTAAGTTCTTTTTAAAAGGTAAATATGTTCTTCTACATTATTAGACTTCTTTGTTTTTACGGTGTTTATTGTTTATAAAAAAGCGACTTGTTTCGTGAGCGATTTTCACTTCCTCAGGGTTTACTTAAAATTAATTACAATAGACTTAACGGTGACAAATGGCAAGTGGGAATGGAAAGGGGGGTAACTGGTCATAATTTACAAAGGGAACAAGTTTATAAATGGTTAATTTAAAAATATGTTCTTATTCTTATATATAAAAATGAATAGTTGAATGTGTTGCTAAGCGCAAATCTCGAGAGCAGCTGAACCGATTTCGCTAATTTTTTTTTTAGAATATTCCTTGAAGTACGAGGATGGTCCTTACGGAGAGAAAAATTAAGAAAATTGCGCAGAAACTTGGATAATTTCAGAAAACCTAACGACTTTCGTACGTTTGACAGTTTGCGTGTTTGAGAATGACATTTTGCAAAACAACGATTGTTAAATCAGGATTCTATTTTTGAAAATCTTTAAGTTGATAAATTTATTTAAAGTAGGTACTCCCCTAATAGTTTAATTCGAATCAAGAATTTTAGATATTTCTAAGAATTTTAGATATTTTAAATAGAAATTTGAATAAAAATTGTAAAAGGTGGCACGCGGGCTGTTTAAAAACTGAATGTACTGGGATTGGATATATGGAAAGCGGGAGGGAAGGAGGGATGGGGGAGAGGGGGTGGAGGGGTGAGGGGGGAAGAGGGGAGTGGGAGGGTGGAGGGAGGGCGGTGAAAGGGGGGTGGGGGGAGGGGGGGATGTGGAGGAGGCGGAGTGTGAACCCCCCTTACACCATGCGAACGAAGCCGTGGGAAAAAGCTAGTTATTTATAATATTTAAATTTATATTTACGCTCTTTCTGATTTCTAAGATTTCAAATTTATCCAACTGAAGGCCATTAAAATTACAATTCAGTATCTCAAATCCACTATTACACACTTACAAACCCCGAGAAAGTATTAAGGCCCGCGCACAAAGAAAGCGGTCAGAGTTCTGCGTTCTAGTGACCGTTGACCGCTCAAGAGTTCCAACGCACACAAGCGGCGTTCATATTCTCGCGTTCTAGTTTCGTTTGGGTCTTTGCACATGCAACATGTCACTAGAAAGTTCATCATCCGATGAAGAATTATTGCTCTTGTGGAGATTATTGTCTTGGATACTGCTTACTAACAACGTATGCATGGACACTGGAGGTCTAGATTCGTTCAAAATAAATAAATGTAGCTTCGTTTAATCAAAAAATTAGAATCTTGCGAGAGCCTTGAAGGATTAACCATCAGTTACTTATACCAGGGCGGGTAAGAGGTGGATTACCTCCACTGCTCTTGTGGAGCTTAGCAGCTTCTAAAAAGAAAAGAAAGTACTGGGTGCACCCAATCAACACAACGCGAGAAGAACAAGGCGAATTTAGTAGTATTTTTCAGAATTTACTTAAAGATGAACAACGATTCTATATTTATTTTCGAATGTCGATTAATAGTTTTAATGAATTGTACAGCATCATCATCCCTTAACCCTAGATTCATAACCTTATCTAAGAGGAACATTATTCATAAACATTTATCTCACAGACGACTAAATTTAAGTGACGAGTTTTGGGGTACTTGTAAATAAATTAAGTATGGCACTCTTTAATATGTTTAATTAGATAACAGAAAAAATAATAAATGAGTTAACATTAAATTTCATCGGTACATTTCACACACATGACGCACGATGGCCCATGGACATATACTTTTTGCATTGCTTGTATTGGAACCTTGTCATACGCCGTTTTTTATAATCGCAATAACCACAAACCTTTTTTTGAGTACCACTTGGACCAGGTGTGGCAGTGGTAGGCGTTTCACCTAAAACTTCGGCGATTTTCCTTTTTAAGCATCTCTTCAAATTTGGCCTTTCGTGTCTTTTACGTAATCTGATTGGTTGGATGTCGTTATCACTGTCGGAATCTGTCGGGACCATTTCATCTAATTCCACATGATCTTCGACATCACTCATTTCTACATCCTTTTGCTGACTGGTAAAATCATAATCACCAGAATCAGATAAACGATTCAAATAGTCCTCAATTTGCCGATCATCCGTTCTAAAATAAAATAAAAAGATTTTATGTAAAATACGCACAATAATACACTTTGAACGATAAAATAAGATGTAACTATAAATAATAACTCATATGGAATAATATCATATACTTACTTTTACTCTGTATAACCAGAACTCATCAAAAACAATGTTTTCAATAACTTGCAGTCTCGTAAAAATTACACTATTCATAAACATTCGTCTCTCAGACGTTCAAAGGTTTTTGTATATAAGAAGATGTAATTTCTAAGTTTAATTTTTGCATAAAATGCAGGAAAAAATTAAAAACTTGAGAAGAAGAATTGGAGGCATGTTTGTTTTTTATAAACAACTAGCGAGTTCCCGGCGTGCGTTGCTATGCCACTGAATAAAGATATTATCACCTTCCCCTCACGCGTTCCCACTCCGCCTTCTCTCTCCCCACTTCCCTCTCCCGCTTTCCCCGTCCCGCGAACTCACCTCCCGAGTTGCCCTCCCCCTCCCGCATTCCATACATTCAGTCCCGGTACATTCAAACAGCTCGCGTGCCACCTATTGCAAATTTTTAATATAAATTTCATATTGCCAGAGTTTCATATTGCCGTTTTGCATAATTTCATAATGCCAGAACTCACTATTATATATAGAAATCATCGCGGACATGCACACATCAAATCCCCAAAGTTTCATCGCAATCGGATGAACGGTTTGCAATGCATAATTTCTTGATGCCAGAACTCACTATTGTACATAGAAACCATCGCGGGCATGCACATATCAAATCCTCAAAATTTCATCGCAATCGAATAAATGGTTTAGCAGCCCATAGGCATCTAATCATCATCATCACTATTGGTTCTACAACACCTGGTGGGTCTTGACCTCCTCAAGAGTCTTCCCTTAATCATCTCGGTTTTGTGCCAGCTCTCTCCAGTTTGGAAGCTCCAAGATAGATATGTCTTTGAGGACGTTGTCGCTCCATCTTAGTCTTGGTCTTCCCAGGCTCCTTCGCCCTATTGGTCTTCTATTAAATTCGGGTACGTCCTTTTACACCTTATACATCTGACCATCATAGAGGGGACGTATAAATTGGCGACAGATAAGGCACTACCGAGATCACCCGAGGGTTTTAAAACATTAAGGCACTACCGAGGCACTACCTAAACATAAGGCACTACCGAGATCACCCGAGTGTTTTAAAAAATTAATAAGGCACTACCGAGATCACCCGAGTGTTTTAAAACATTAATAAGGCACTACCGAGATCACCCGAGTGTTTTAAAACATTAATTAGGCACTACCGAGATCACCCGAGTGTTTTAAAACATTAATAAGGCACTACCGAGATCACCTGAGTGTTTTAAAACTTTAATAAGCCACTACCGAGATCACCTGAGTGTTTTAAAACATTAATAAGGCACTACCGAGATCACCCGAGTATTTTAAAACATTAATAAGGCACTACCGAGATCACCCGACTATTTTAAAACATTAATAAGGCACTACCGAGATCACCCGAGTGTTTTAAAACATTTAAAAAATTTAACTTCAGATATATTTTTTCTTCACACCAAAACATACTCGATCTGTTTTAAATGAATTTGATTGTGGGAGTAACCGCTAACAAAACGGTATTCAGCATGATAAAACACTGTACAACTTTATCCATCTGTCCTACCAGTACACGTTAAACTTCGGCCAGACATATTGTGGTTTTGCTTAATTAAATTGCTAGTTTGCGAAATCATGAACTGTGTGAATTAATTACTACAGAACAGTTTGCAGGGGATTTAGGCTTGATGTATTGCTCTGCAATGGTGAAAATTGATTCTGAAATACACAACGTTTAGTTAAATACCTACTAGCGCCGACCCGTATTAAATCTAGGGATATTATAACTTTAATATTTGTGAAGCAGAAAAAATTTACTTCTTCAAATACAGCAAACTCTTTTGTGGCACCTTTTTAATTCAAAATTAATAGTTTTCTTTTATCTCTATATGTTTAACGTTTATCTCTACGTAAATAAAATTCAAAATGTGTATGTTTCTGGGTTTATATATATATATATATATATACAATAACATAACACTGAGCTATGGGGGCTTATCAAATACCCGCCAAATAATTCAATATATACTAGTGTTTCATTCAACAATTACTGCTTATTATATTTTTTCCACCTGAAAACAACCAACTTTATTTTGTTTCAGTGGTCAAGAGCAGCTGACCGGCAATCAGAAGGACACGGGTTCAAGTCCCGTTGGCGGCAAGTATCTTTTCTCGGAAGATTTTTCAATGTTGATGTGTGTTTCAGGCTGATAATTATTGCTTATAATAATTGTTACCTTTTGTGCTATGCATAAAAATCTTGTCTAAAACGTTAGTTTATAAATTAAAAATAATAATTAACATTTTTTACTCCAAATATGCTCAGGAATCGCTGGTTAAAATCCCTCGGGCACGTCCTGTTACACCCGCTTATAATATAAACAGATTTAGAAAGAGAGAACATCAAGCTTTCTCTACGTATTTAAAAGTTTGCCATGTGCTATCGCATAATTTTAAAATACATATTATGTAAGCTATTTTTAAAATAATTTTCTGGATAACCAATACCTCTGCCACAGGTCACCCCAAGTGGTTCGCTACGTTTAGTGACTTCGCAGGGGCGCGGGCGCCCGGGTCATGGTGTTTGTCCAAGTCTTGGCGGCAGGGAGAGACTGGTTGAGGGAGACCTTTTGACCTCTCAATCAGGGCTCTCTAGAATGCTCTCCTTGAACCGTAGCGGGAGGGATGAACTCATTCGTGGATTCACCCCTGGACAGACTGATCCCCAGATTTCTACCCACCCCTCGTGCCTTTTACCTTACCAGAACATCCTCTCCTTCCTTGCCTGTAAAAGACCCTCCAAACAGCATCTACAAAGATAACATAGGCCCTGAGAGATATGATAGACTCCTGACAAAAAAATGAAGATTGTCCTCCACAAGACAGAGAATGGTGAACATCTAGTATGGGATACAACACACAATAAATAACATACACTGTTAATAGGATTTTTATGAATTTCAATTGCCTCTGTAATTAGGCGTGCTCTATAAGTTTTGGGTCTTCCCAGGACTTCAGGAACAAATCCAAAGTAATGGCCAGTTGAAATTCATAAAAATCCTATTAACATTAATAGAGACGACGGAGCTAAGCTCAATAGTTCTTGGTATCCGGTAATTGACGGCTACACCAAAGGTAAATGCAGAAAACCATCTTCAAGTATACTGTAATTCCAGCTCGCATTGGAGTGGAGCTGGCAACACGGTATTGCTTCGAAGTACTTAAGCACACATTTTACCACTAACATTTACACATCTGCGCTGATGATGGACACTGTAACGCTGTCTGAAACGTTGGCTAAAGTAGGAGGTAGCGTAACACGGCATAACACCCCAAAAACAAACAACAAAAATACTTTTGGCCGTGAAAATCTAAAATCATACTTGTAATATTATTGTTTAAAAATGATAAAGAATTGTCAAACTCTGCCTTTCCGCTAATTTATGTTAACTAAACCACTGCGAACCGAGAGTATATTTTATATCATAATCGAATAACTGATGCATACGACATTATGCATAATATCCGGCTATTATTCATAATTCTCAAAGAAATATTCGGGCTAGTGATTAAATTGATCAGACATTTAATGAAATGCCTAGAGGCCTAGACAATATAATGATTATTGAATACAAATATTTAACAGCAAAGTACAAAATAATGGTCATTTCGAACAATATTATTTTTTTGTGTTCGGTAGTGCAGTGATTCTTTTTTTTTTGTGTTCGGTAAAGTACAAAGATTCTTTTTCTTGTTTTTGGCGAAGTGCAGTGATTCTTTTTTTGAATGTTCGGTAAAGTACAGTGATTATGTTTCTTGTTTTCGGTAAAGTGCGGTGATTCTTTTTTTTAATATTATCAGATGTAATGATTGTAATATGTTATTTATAGAGTGTTTTTATTGTAATTTGTTTCCAATCTTAATTTCATGGGTAATTCGTTAAATCATTTAACTCAAATATATTTGTAGAATTGGACTGTGGTGGTGTAACTGTGCGGGATGGTCATAGAGCCGAGGATGTTTGTTCTATTGCTATTCGAAAATAGAGAAGCTCGCTTTATTCAAACAATCTTCGTGTAATTAATTGAAAAGGCGTAATTTCTTTATAAATAATATGAAGAGAAGGGACTTTAAATTGTTGAAATAATTTGATTGTTTCCTAACATTGACTGTGTATTATATTTCAATGTTAATCAAAATCATTCCGAAAAAGAATCCATTGAATCTCGGTTGGAAAATAAATTACTTATTGAAGCTTGAAAGTAATAATAAAAATCGGTGAAACAGCAAAATTCACGATTTACGATTTTCGAAAACTTTATGATCATTTCGTATAAAACTTTATAAAATGAAACATTACATAAAAACTATTAAAAAAACGCATTGAGAAATCTGTGACGGTGAAACTTTATCATTAACCATTAACCGATATGTATTCATTGGCGTATTTATAGGAAAGAAAAAACAAGGAGGAAAAAAAGTTAAAAAACAAAAAGAAATTATTTAGATGATCTTTTACGTTAAAAATAATGCTTAGGCGTTATAAAGACATCTGTTTCTCAGAGACGATTCAAAAGTACCCAGAATCAAGGCAACAATGCTAAGGTCCTTGCTAATAAACGTATTTCAAATTTTCTACACCTGATAAATAACCAATAATGTAGGGTCATTATAATTTGGGAAGTAGGTAAGGGTACCATTTATTAGATAACCATCAGCTCTGTCTGTAAGTCTCCCCAAAGTTCGATGCATTTCGTAGCAGGGGATCCTGAGTTCACGGAGCGAGGTTTGTCTTGGCGGCATATGTGTCTGCCCAATCACTGCGCGGTGAGCCGGATCGGAGGAGACTGGTTGAGGGAGACCATTTGGCCTATCCACCTATCCAGTTGGTCTCTCCAGACCCATCCTTCTCACCGCTGAGGGAGAGATAGATTCATATGCCCGTCACGCTTGAACCCACTGATCCCCAGATCCCTAACAACCCCTTACACCGTTTTCCTTCCCAGAACTTCTGCTTCTTCCTTTCCTTTAAAAGACCTTCCACACAGCATCCCCAAAGATGAAATAGGCCCTGAGGAAAATTAATTTCTTTAGGGCTTCCTGTGTGGAGCTATTGTAAACACGTTTATTTTGAAAGGGTGTAAGTATTTACTTCAACACAGGTTTTTCCCAGTGAGTCTATAAATTGTTTTGTAAACATTGTACCTATCATGTAAAGAAACAATAAATAAATAAATTTAAAAAAATAAATAAAAGTCAACTTAACTTTAATTGTGGACTTTTAATAATTTCAGCCAGTCTGAGTAATCGGTATCTTATTTAGTATTAAATTATGAAAATAATTAGTCCCTGAAATAATTCCTGATTGTCATCTCTCACATAACTATTAGGATAAACTATTTTGCCTGGTGATTGCATCATTTAGCTTCATTACACACAAAATGAGAATGTTCAATCTGCCAAAACACCCTGGACTTTAGTTTTGTACATCGTATCACGAAAATGCTATCAAATCGAGCGCCCCTCGCAAACAAATGTTCCCAAACTGGGACCAGGTGTCGTCGGTGCAATTTAATTACTAGAAATAGAGTGTCGTGACCATGTTGTGGACAGGGCCGTCACGGGGATTAAAACGATCTTCCATTGTAGAAGCCAAATTCACGTAAAAATCAATTATTAAATCGATTTGGTGGATCGAATGAAAATTTGATGAGCTACGATTCCAACCAACTTGAAAAATGTGGTTGAGAATAAATAACCCGGCCGCTCCATTCTACCTGTTTGGTGGGCAACGCTCCCAACTATATTCCAAGATAGAATTTGATTCTATAACTTCAGGAATGTATTCTCCACACATACAAGAAGATTTTTAGGCAAAAAAAGTCGAACTTTGGGATCGGCTGGACCAGACTCCCCTTACGTGTAAGCGCTTGTTAAAAAAATAGGATTTTTGTCTCAGATTATCATCAATAGTCAAATCACCTCCAAATTTTCGCCGTATGAGCGTTGAACATGTTGTTTATATTTTCTTTTACATATTATTACTTTATATGTACCTAGAAATTGATATACTTTAAATTTTGAATTTTTGGTGTAAAAATTAATTTAACTTACCCTTGTAAAAATATCTTCCACAACGCTATGATTTATGGAAAATTATAAAATACTAGCTGGTCCCGGCATGCGTCGCTATGCCATTTAATAAAGAAATTGTTTCTCCCTGAGTGTCCTTTCCTATCGTCCCGTTCCCCTTCCGCCTCCCCTCCTTCTCCTGCGTTCTCTTCCCCTCTCGCGTTCCCACTCCGTCACCTCCACCTTCCCTCTCCCCACTCCACTCCCCCCCCCCTTCACCGTCTCGCGAACCCCCCTCCCAAGTTCCTCTCCCCCTCCCAGGTCCCCCTCCCCCTTCCCGCGTTCCCCTTCCACCTTCCCCGCCTTCCCTCTTCCCTTTACCGCTCCCTTTACCGCCTCTCCCGCGTTCCATATATTCAATCCCAGTACATTCAGTACTTAAAGAGCCCGCGTGCCACCTTTTACAATTTTTATTCAAATTTCCATTTTTCATGCATATTAAATTTGGTACCTAACATAGATACCTATTTAAAATATCTAAAATTCTTGATTCGATTCAAAGTATTAGGGGAGTACGTACTTTAAATAAATTTTTCAACTTTTCAAAAATAGAATCGTGTTTGCATAATCATTCATTGTTTTGCAAAATGTCATTCTCTAACACGCGAACTGTCAAACGTGTGATGTTTTCTGTTATTATCTAATTTTCTGCGCAATTTTCTTAATTTTTCTCTCCGTAAGAACCATCCTCGAACTTCAAGGAATATTCTAAAAAAAGAATTAGTGAAATCGGTTCAGGCGCTCTCGAGATTTGCGCTTACCAACAAATTTAGCGATTCATTTTTATATTATAAAGTAAGTAAAATCAAATGAAATTAATTGTCAATACCGCATTAAGACGACCCTTTGCCCAACATTAAACAGATTGAGGTTTTCGGCTTCCATTGATATTACTTTTTACGACTAAACTTTTAAACTTTTTACCATTACTCAGGTACCATTACTGATATTGTCCATTGGTGGGTAAATCAATAACCCTTTTCCATCAGCAGAAGCAGGGAATTCCTAGCGAATTTATGTGTAGACATCAACAATTAGAGCATAAATAAATAGGACAAATAAGTAGCAATTTGTTAATATAATAACGAATTTACGGAAATGAATGTCGGATGACTCTTAATTCGGCTCCAAATTCTATTGGGTCAAAATGCGTCTCACTTTATTCCAAGCCCAAGGCCGGATACTCCGAACGCACGATCACTAAAATTAGTATTCGGAATTTCCTTAGGTTCTTTCAACCTTCCGTTTGCAGACGGTGTTGCTGATTTAAGAGTTAACTGCCTTAGTTTACTTATTTTTTAGATCAAATAAAAATCAATTTTTTTTATTATTAAAAATGGAATTATTCCTCTTCTACCAATCCGTCTCTGCCTAGCTCCACCCAGTGCGACGTATTGGGTGATCAATCTCACTCCGTCGGCAGATGACAGCATATCAAGTAACCGTCGTGGCTGGTGGCGGAGGACATTGGACGGTGGACATTGACCGGTGGACACTGGACTCTGAACATTGTTACATTGATAAAGTAATGGAGACAGAAAACATTGTTTCAGAGTGATGCCTAACTGTTTGAAATTCAGAGGATGAAATAAATTACAGATCGTGCTATTATAGTGACGTCCTTCCGAATAACAGCCTTTGAACAAAAAAAAATCGTGGCATGCATATTTGATCATATTCATGGGGCTTCTGAGAGCCAGCACGGTTAATCGATTAAGGGTTTATCGATAATGTTGACAACTTGTCGATGTTCCCGAACACGACTACAGATCGTTAACTAACAAACAACAATTCATGTCGAATAAAAACGAGGACAATGATGACACTGAGGACAGATTGTTCGAATACAATTAGAACAATATACAAAATTTCAAAGCTTATTTTATAGTTCACTTATCATCTCAGTTGTTTGAAACAACATGTCAATAATGATATTATAATAACATAACTAAAATAGAACCTTTGCAGAACTTGAAATATGACGAAATGTTCAAATTCTAGGATACAATTGGCCATTAGTCGTTGTGAACTGTTGGTTGTTCGTTGGCCATCTGTAGTATTTCTCGGGTACGATAAGAAGTTATCAATTAAACCTTTATCAATCAACCGTGCAAGATACCTAGAGAATAACGCGTAGTTTTTTATTTATTTATTAAACGCCCTTTTTTAAAAGAGCTTTTGCAGACGTAATTCATGTCGATCATTTACAAATGTTATACAAGAAAAGAGATCAGTACATACACATAATATACTTCAGTACAATAAGTACTTATCATTTTACAAGCGCAATTCGCAATAAATTTTATTTGCTGTGATGCTCTGGACGGAGAGGATTTGAAAATAACACGAAGATCTCTATATATGTATTGCACGTTGTTAGTTCGGTGTGATTGCACTACCTGTGAATGATATGAATAATTAGTACAATGGTTATCACAGTGGAAAAAAATAGTAGAGTAGAGAAGATTTAACTAATTTTAATTAGTTTTATTTAATCCACAGCGGCTAGCAAGTCTATCTATGTTTTTTTTTCTGAATGATAAGTGCATCATCTAAACATTTTATAAGTAAAGCTTTAGGTCATCCGCAAATGGAATGAATTTGACATTATCAAATTACAAAGATAAATCATTTATAAATATGACGAAAAGAAGTGGGCCCAGATAAGAGCCATGAGGCACTCCCTAGGTTACTTTAAATTTATACGAGACTTTATTATTCAATTTTACGATAAGTTCGCGGTTATAGAGGCAACTATTCAGCCATTTTAGGAATGATCCATGTATGCAAGGGGCTTTTAGTTTCGGGAGAAGGATATTAATATTTACTTTATCAAAGGCTTTTGAAAAGTCAGTATATATTGAATCTACTAGTGCACGAGACATAAAAGCTTCACAAATATAGTGTTCATAAGTTTGAGGATTGGCTGTGGTGGTTGACCGGCCAGTTGCAAACCATGCCAATGCTGGAATAATGATATGCCCAAGTCGTCTTATCATCTGACCATCTAAGACAATACAATGTCTTATCATCTAAGACAATACTTTCAAATATTTTAGGGATGGTACACAACGCGGACATTGGGCCGTAATTTAAAGCCCAATTCTATCGCCAGATTTAAATACAAGTGTCAAGTTACTATGTTTCCATGAACTAGGAAATAGTCCAGTTTCACTTTTTTTTCATATAATACTCATACTATCAATAATTACACATCGCCCTTGAGGCGATTTTTCACAAAACTAAAAATTATTTGCCCTGATCATGGACACGAATTAATAACGAAAATGCTTTTGGCAGTAAAAATCGAGTCAATTCTGAATTATTATTAAATTATATTGAAACGAATTCTTCATAAAAACTTGGCTTAAATGTACGAGTTTAACACTACTTGATGATTATACTTAAACATACATGTTTTTTTTTTAAATATTTGTCCATTTTTATTTAATTTATTTTATATTTTTTACTGGCTGCATATTAATTTTTCTCATCTTATCTCTTAAAGAGGTGATTTTCATATATAATTTCACACGTTTTTAGCCTTATCTCAAGCGCTATGTTTTGTAACATTGCGTATTTTATAAATCAACACCTTGTACGTCCTCTACAATTGTTACCACGAACAATCCGTAGTTAAAACAAATTTATTACTTACATTAATTTTAATAGCCCAACAGGAAGTAAATAAGTAGGTAAATAAAATAACTTCACGGTAAAAAAAAAATGCTTAGAAAGGGTATAATAAATAAATTACATATTCCAATGAGATTCTCCAAGGCGCCAATTTTCCGTACAGCATAGCAACCCGTCAAAGAAGAAAGGAAATTTAATCTCGTAAAAATGTAAGTTTTCCTTGAAACAAGAGATGCCAATTTATCGGTATTTCAACCCTTTGCGTTCCTGCTTTCCGCCTTTACACACAAAATTATATATCGTAGGTTTTTATTAAAGAATTTCACAATACCGCTTCGGACCTTGTTTTTATCTGGGGAAAAACAAGTAGAACAAGTAAACAAGTAGTTCGTATGAATCGATGGATTCTGAGAATACTGATATTTACATATATAGTTTCATGTTACAATGTATTTTTAATATAATTTATAACATTTGTTTGGATTATTTATTAAGGTATGTTTACGCGAGATGGGAAGGCTGATAGAGATTTTTAAAGAAGCGTAAATGCAGGTAACCCATAGACATCCAAATGACTAGACAAGCAGTTACAGGTGAGGGGTCAAACCAAACCATGGAGGGCGAAGAGGGGAAAGATGACTGTGATTCGTTATACAATCAATCTGACAGTAAATAGGCATCTCGCATTACAATATCACCATTTAGTTCTTAAAAGCAAAATCTGCTTTGAATGAATAGACCTTTTACATGGGAGCGCGAATTGCTTGCCACGATAATAACATATTTGCTAAGGCCAAATGCTCGCCCCAAAAAGACTCGCCCCAATACACATAGCAATATTTTGTTGCCGTGTTTAGTTAAAACACTATTACAAATGTTTCATAATTTACTTACCCCTGTAACCAGCGACGAGCACACTGGAGAACCGCCCACATTCGCTATGTGCACATTGATATGTAGATATATTGTATAGAATACGCTACCGTTTTGGCGTTGTATTTCGTTAAATGTATGGATGTTACCTTCTAGCTGTTCACGGCAAGAATGATGACGTCACACATTTTAGATTCAAGCGAGGCTCTATCCCCTCCCCATGGAGCGAGCCGGTTCCAAGGAGGAGCTTCGGCCGGCGCCATGTGGAGGGGGAAATAATACGTTTTTATCACTTAGGGCAGGTCCATGTATATTCATATGTCCGTGAGGTAACCCAATTAATGGAGCACTGAACGCGTTTGGCGCTAACAAAAAATGTCTAAAGAAGTGAAGCTAGCAGTCCATAATGGAGTGTGTCTACATATACATCAGGTGTGGTGTGTTCGTCTTGATGGCGGATGCGTTTGCCCACCGGCTACGAAACCCTCTAACCTCTCCAGCTGGTCTCTCTCGACCCTCGTCTTGCATCACAGCGGGAGGGCTGGACACAAACGTCCGTCACGCCTGGTCACAGTGATGCCTCGATTCCTACCCACCCCTCATACCTTTTCTTTTCCAGAACTCCTATCCTTCATATTCTTAAAAATACTCTCCACATAGCATCCCCAAAGGAAATTAAATTAGGCCCCGAGGGAAATTATTTTCCTAGGGGCCTCTTCCGATAAAAAAAATCGTTAAGTTAAATAATTCACATTCCTTGGTTATATTTCTCAATTAAATTATAGGCACGATTTCATCGAAATTATTTATTTATTTATTTGTGAGAGACAAAAGACTTTGAGAGAGACAAAAGTCAAGCCAAAAAGTGTGTTAAAGTTACTTGGAGAGGAGTTGTATTATACCTTAAAATTATTTTCGATGAGGAGGGGAGGAAGAGGAAGATAGGATAAGGATAGGAGATGCTCCATACTTTCCACACTCTGGTATTAATTTTCCGTCGTACGCGTTACTTCTATTGGCTATTTCTAAAGGGTATCGTTAAATGTCTATATTGTAAAATTTTGTATTATACTAGCTTTTGCGCCCGGCTACGCACGCGCCACCCGCTCCCCTCCCCCCTCCATCACCCTCTCTCACCAACCCCCCCTAAAACCCGTTACATTCATTTTTCAAACAGCTCGCATGCCACCTATTAAAAGTAACAATCAAACACGCGCAGTAAATTTGAACTATCAAAGGGATCTCCATAGTAACCTAAACAAATAACAAAATGACAGCGCACGTCAAACAATTACTTAGCAACGCTTTGCTTTTCGTCTGGACAATAAACGTGTAATAAATAATTTACAAATATATACATCCTATAATATTCGCAAATAATGTAGCTTTCTATTAGTGGAAGAATTTTTAAAATCCATACAAACAAACATACATACATCCGTACATCCATACATCCAGACATCCACACATCCATACAAACTTTCGCCATTATAATATTAATAGGATTGTATAATTTGATCGTTTCGAAATATAAATTTTTATTTATTGTTGGTAATCTCTGGCGAGTCCAGGACATTATTCAGAATTTTTAATAACAAGGTTAATTGAATATAATTAATTAAACTGAAGTGAATCTTGAGCCAACCCTCGTCATTAGAGTCACGTGGCGTCTTAAAGAGTATTACCGACATCGAATGAATAAGACCCACTCATTGTCAGCAAAACTGGACACATAATTATATTATGTCCAAAGTTGAACACCATGGAAAGAAGGCCTACGATAAAGAATTAGATGAAATAGGAAGAAAGGTCTTATAATGAGCTCTAGATGGGATAAAAACAGAGAGAAACAAAACCAAGAACAAAGCCGCAACTCAAATGAGTTTCAAACTAAACGTGCTTTCCTCCGTTTTAGGGAACAATCTTTTGGTTGTTATTTTTATCGTTTTGTTTCAGTCCAACACTCGGCACAGCCAACTTTTATGGAAAGGCGTTATTTTGGCGATAAAATCATTTAAGTAGTTTCGGTCTAGAAACATTTTCTAAAATACTATCGCAAGGTGAAACAGCTGTGGCCACGAAATGGCATCAAAGGTTCAACAGTATTATTTGTAGAAAACAAAATAAAAATGGTCGAAGAATTTTCTGAGGTTACCGCGTGAGGTTATTTAGTACATATTCGTACTTACGTTGTCATGATAAAACAAACAGAAACATTGCTTGATTGGCACTGGGCGCAAAAATAATTGGCCGTAAAATAAATACAATTTCTGTTGTTCGTGCATGATAAGTTGATAAGGAATGAATGAGTAAAATTATTCAAGTTCAATGAATTCTTAATTTTTAAAATGAAAATAATAATCTTCTGTCTCTCTATTTATATTATAAATAAGGGTGTCTGTGGCAGGCGGCGTGAAAATCTACTATTTTATTCCGAGATTGATGAAATGTCTCTATGAGAGTTTAAAAAATCACCACATGCCCTTCTTCCACTCTTTAAAGCAGAATTTTTGTATTTCTTGATGAAATTTTGGACACTGGACGTTAAAAATAAGAGAAATACTGTCTGCATATAATTTCAAAAAAGACTACGGAAAACGCTGTGGACTTCAGCTAGAATAATATTCTTATTTTTTTTTTTTACAGTGAATACCGCACAAGAATCTCAACTGCTCCCGTCTGGAGCCAGTGTGACTATGGCATCCCCAATTGGGGTATGTTGTGAGGCTGAAGGTAGTGGGGAGGGGAAGGAGGTGGGGAAGAGGAAGGTTGGGAAGTACCTGGCTATTCAGATCTGGTCACCAAACACGGCTAAAGCCATTCTCAAGCAACGTTTCAATTCAGAATGGTGGTCTTACACCAGGGCGATACTAATAGTATCTTCCACTCCTGAACACGCCGCAAATATACTATATATTATTTTTAATGAATTAATTATGAAAAAACACAAATTCATCAAATAAAATTTATTTGCGCATGCCGGTTTCGAACCCGCGACCTCCGGATTGTGAGTCAAGAGTCTTACCCACTGGACTACGGAGGTCATATGGTCTTATGGTCCAAACTTCATGTTAACTTGTTTTTTTTTTACTCCCCCGAATCTTACTTTTTTCATGTGAATACCGCACAATAGTCCCAAATGCTCCCCTCTGGAGCCAGTGAGACTACGGCATCGCCGATTGGGGTATGTTTTGAGGCTGATGAAGGTATGGGGGGGCGGGAATGAGATGATAGAGAAGAAGTTGTGAAAGTACCTGGCTATTCAGATCTGGTCACCAAACACGACTAAAGTTATTTCAAGCTATTTTTCAATTCTGAATGGTGGTCTTACACCAGGACGATAATGAGAGTATCTTTCACTCTGGAACATGCCGCAAATAATCTGTACATTATTTTTAATGAATTAATTGTGAAACAATACAATTTAAACCGCGACCTTCAGCTTGCCATTCGAGAGCCTTACCCCTCGACCACGGAAGCCGTCAAAACTTAAATAAGTATATGAAATTCATGATCAAAAAGATTAAAATCTAAAATTTAATTTTCAACTATTTGTTATGCCAGTCTGCGGTTGAAATTCCTTATAGAGGCTTAAAAGGATCTTTATAGATATCGTAGGAACAAATAACTTTGATAGAATCAATAAACAAAGTAAAATACAAACGGTGGGATCCATCCATAAATGAAACTGGACAATTCGTCTCCAGGCCGATAATCGTTAAGTTTCTAGTAGCCGATGGTGGAGCGATTTGCGAAGATAAATGTATTCAGATTATATACCGGTCAATCGGATTGGGTACCTTCAATTTACATAAAAGTCAGGGATGCCAAAACATATATTTTTTTTTTTTTTGTCTCTCGTAAAAAATGTTATCACTTTCCTTTTATGTGAATACCTCACAAGAATCCCAGCTGCTCCCTTCTGCCAGAGCCAGTGAGCCAGTGAGACTAGGGCATCCCCAATTTGAGTATGTTTTGAGGCTGTAGATAGTGGGGATGTGAAGGAGATGGGGAAGAGGAAGGTAAGGAAATGCCTGATCATTCAGATTCAGATATTCATGAAATTCAGATCTGGCAAACACTGCTATTTTTACATTATCTCCACACAGGAGGCCCTTTTTTTTGTAGGCACCGCGATTATTATTATATTTTGAGTAAAATGACATCTTGACGCTGGCAACACTTGGCTGCGCAACAGGATGCGCAGACAGCGGAACTGAGCTCGCGAGTGGAACAAGCTTCGAGACCATTCCGTCTTGAACGTTCTTCTCGCTAGTAAACTATTTTTAATACGCAAATTATTGTCGCGGATAGAATCTTTGTATTATCTCACTTCTTTTACCAAATAAAATATAACTCTACCAATCAGTGTATTGATTTATAAACTAAATTCCGTGACCATTTATTTAGAGTACCCGGATATCTCTGATGAGGTAAGCAGAGATATTCGGCATATACTAAAACTGGTGACCTTTCGACTAAAGAACTAACTTACTAGCGGGAGGAAGAAACGTTCCAAGCCGGAATCCTGGACAGCAAGTAAGTAAATTCTATTGTTTTATTGCATAACTTAACGTAAAATCCCTTTTGAAATAAATGTTCCAGTAATTTTTAATAAATATACGACCGTGTTATTTCGATAGCATTGTCACACGTTCTTGTCAAACACGTGTTTTACACCTAATTATCTATTGAAACATCATCATCCCACTAATGTTTTAGTAACATAATCATTTTTTACAGAATTATAAGTGCGTTTTACATTATTATCCCGCTAAATGTTTTGTTAAAATAAATTGTTCCTTCCTGAATGATAAGTGCGTGTTACCCTCTATTTCAGTGAGAACGGATTGGCGCAGCGATGACCGTAGGAGTTCATCACCAGGGAACGCGGCATCCCGAGTTCATCACCAGGGAACGTGAATCCTGAGATTTCCGCCAGAGAACGCAGGATCCTGAATCCGTCATCAGGGAGACCAGCAGCCAGAATTCATCTGAGAATCGTCGCCGGATAAAATTGGTTCGACATATTTTTACGACAATGACGCCATATTTTTTCTTGAGGTCTAATTAATACAATAATGTTGCAAATTGCACATGTTCTGAAATATTGTTAAGATTTTTAAAGTTTCTTTCTTATCATCTAAAACTATTTAATATCATCGAAAACGAGTTTATCTATACAACAAAAATTTTAATAAATTTAAATTTTTAGCAATTTTGACGATTTTTAAAGTTTTTTAAACAACTATCGAATCAACTAATAAATAGTGGAGGTATATAATTCCCACTTATTTTTATCAGAATTATTGTTGAAAAATTTTGTAAGGAAAAAGGCATTAGTGTGGATTTTTATTTTTAATTTAAAAATTGAGAATTTCAATTTTAACTATTATTATCACAAAGGAGTTTATTTCACTGTCGGGTATTCCATATTTTTGTCTCGCCTTAATTGTCTGCACTTAAATGACATCTACCGGAGGGACACCCTCCATTGAACCAAGCGACATAGCTATAGGAACAGAAGAAATATTGCGCAAGGAAAATCCAACACCAAACATGGAATCAAACAACGAGAGCTGTTCTTCGGAAACATCACGTTTCTGTGAGGTTACCCGCCTGTTGGAGAACTAATATTGCGTTATGGTTCGCTCAGGCCGAGGCCCAGTTTACTAACTCCCGCATCAAGGAAGATTTTACTAAATACAACATCATAGTCGCCGCCTTGGACGCTGAAACATTACAATGCGTTAGCGACATAGTGTTAAACCCGCCAGTGAAGGACAAATATTGCATACTCAAGGCATCGCTGATAGACAGACTTCAAGACTCCGAACAGAAGCGGTTAACACGATTATTGACGGGATCGCAATTAGAAGACCGTAAACCAACAGGACTTCTACGACACATGCTCGAGTTAGCTGGACCAACACTAGCGGAGAGCGCTATCGTAAAAACACTATGGCTCCAACGTCTTCCGCAGCATGTACAAGCTATACTATCAGCACTTCCGGACAATAACCTAAACCAACTAGCACTAGCTGCCGATAAGATAGTTGATGTGTACCAGACAACAGAATGTGGCGCGGTTGACCACGACACTAAACCCGGAACTTCAAGATCCGAACGTAATGATACGTCAATGCAAAGCCTTTTAGAGCAGATCGCAGCTCTTACCCACGAGGTGAAACTTTTGAAGATGTCGCAGGTCCATAATCGTGACCGTCCATCTACCTACAGCGAGCACAGAAGCCAGAGCCCACGTCGCAACAATATTCGACAAAGTGATTATCAGAATCCTGCTAGAAGACCACGTTCCAGGTCCAGCGGTAGATCGCCCAACAGAAAACCAAATGGGTACTGCAGATTACATGCCAAATTCGGTGAAAATGCCCACCGATGCCAACAACCGTGTACCTTCCGCTCGAAGAGGTCGAGAAACGACGAAAGGAATTCCACAGTAGAGACATGCGAAATTCCTACTCAGACTCGTCGTCTCTTCCTTTATGACCAAGAAACAAGCCAAAAGTTTTTAGTGGACACAGGCGCAGATATTTCTGTGATCCCGAAGACATCGAAAATAGCGAAGAATTACATAACCTCCGACAAGTGCCCCACAACTTTATACGGAGCTAATGGGAATTCCATCCGTACCTACGGCACAAGGACGATTGAACTTAAGTTCGGCCTCCGGAGAACAATGAAATGGCGTTTCATAGTGGCTGATGTGAATAGAGCCATACTTGGTGCCGATTTTCTCCATCATTTTAACTTGTCGGTCAACCTAAAAAAGGGTACACTTACAGACCAGTCTACAGGCTTACGGATTCGAGGCGCAACATCCAATGGACCCTCATCCGGTATCTCCAGTATTTCCTCATCACAAAAATACAGAGAGATTTTAAATAAATATCCAAGCCTGACGCGACCGAATATGCAAGCTCTGAATAGCAAGAAACATACAGTGACGCACTGCATAGAGACCAAGGGCCCACCTGTAACCGAGAGAGCTCGCAGACTCGCACCAAAACTGTTAGAAGCAGCCAAAAAGGAGTTTAATTACCTTATGGAGCAAGGCATTTGCAGGCCGTCCAAGAGTAACTGGGCGAGCCCTTTACACATGGTGAAGAAGCCTAATGGGGAATGGCGACCGTGCGGTGATTATCGTCGTCTCAACGCCAAAACGATTCCCGACAAATACCCCATTCCGCAGCTCCAGGACTTCTCCCATAAACTCGCAAAAGCAAAAATCTTCACAACAATAGATATGCTGAGGGCATACTACCAGATCCCTGTGGAACCAGAAGATATACCCAAAACGGCTATTATAACACCATTTGGCCTTTTTGAATTTACGACTATGCAATTTGGATTATCCAACGCTGCCCAAAGCTTCCAGCGTTTCATGCATGCCGTAACCAGAGATCTGGATTTTTGCTTTGTTTATCTTGATGATATCCTTATAGCCTCCAGCAATGAAGAGGAGCATAAAAAACATTTGGATATTCTATTTAAAAGATTAGCAGATAATGGATTGGTAATTAACATTAAAAAATGTCAATTTGGACTCCCGACTGTTAATTTTCTAGGTCATACCATTTCACCGGAAGGGATGACTCCAATTAAAGAGAAAGTGAAAACTATTATTGATTTTCCTCTCCCCAAAACAGCCAAAGGACTAAGACGTTTTTTGGGAATGCTCAATTATTATAGAAGATTTTTACCCAACACTATCAGCGCCCAAACAACACTTTTTGATTGCATTTCTGGATATAAAAAGAATGACAAACGTATCCTTACTTGGACCCCGGAATTAACGGAGGATTTTAACCAATGCAAGCGACATCTCGCTTCTGCCGCATTGTTAGCACATCCAGACCCAAACGCTGAATTAGCAGTTATGGTGGACGCATCCAACCTGGCTATGGGAGCATCATTGCAACAAAATAAAGGTACAGCTTGGCAACCTTTAGGATTTTTTTCAAGAAAATTTACCCCGGCACAGCGTAAATACAGTACGTTTGACCGTGAATTAACCGGTGTTTACGAGGCAGTAAAGTATTTTAGGAGCAACTTAGAAGGTCGAAATTTTACTATTTACACGGACCACAAGCCCATCACTTTCGCTTTCAACAAGAAACGTGCCTCAAGTTCTCCTCGTCAAGAGAGACAACTAGATTATATATCCCAATTTACCACCAACATCAAACATATTTCCGGACACCAGAATACAGTTGCAGATACTCTTTCTCGCATTGAAGAGATAAATAGCCCTTCTGCAATTGACTATGAGAGAATGGGACAAGAGCAGAGTCACGACGACGAAATTACTAAGGCACTTGAGGACTCCTCCCTCTCCCTACGTCAATTGGTGATTCCTGGAACTAATTCTTCACTGTGGTGTGATATCTCTACCGGTCATGTAAGACCCTTCGTACCATCTAATATGAGAAAAGAGGTCATAGAAAATGTGCATAATGTTTGTCATCCAGGCATTAATGGGACTGTCAACAGTATTAAATTGAGATTTGTTTGGCCCAACATGGCGAAGGATATAAAGTTCTTTGTCAAACATTGCATAAATTGTCAAAAGGCCAAA
The DNA here is from genome assembly GCA_929108145.2 of Limnephilus rhombicus. NCBI lineage: Eukaryota > Metazoa > Arthropoda > Insecta > Trichoptera > Limnephilidae > Limnephilus > Limnephilus rhombicus. Next base: position 47,420,107 of record OV815288.1, on the reverse strand, counting down.
ATCTCCAGACATACAGTCGCGCCAAGAGCCACGTATGTTCTGCCTGAAGACCGTTTCCGGAACGTCCACATCGACTTGGTTGGACCCCTGCCCGCTTGTAGTGATTATCAATATCTGCTCACCATGATTGACAGATTCACTCGCTGGCCCGAAGCAGTTCCCTTAAAGAATATGTCAGCAGACACAGTCGCCACAGCACTGACAACTCACTGGATTTCGAGGCATGGTGTCCCCGAAACTATTACGACAGATCAGGGACGTCAGTTTGAGTCATGTCTTTTCAAAAAACTCACAGAAAAATTCGGAATCAAGCATACGCGGACAACCGCCTACCACCCTCAAGCTAATGGCATGATAGAAAGGTGGCATAGAACCCTCAAGTCGGCACTTATGGCTAACGGCGACCCGAACTGGTTGGAGACTCTCCCTATTATACTACTTGGATTGAGGTCAACAGTTCGTGATGATTTAAAATGCTCGCCTGCTGAACTTACCTATGGTAGAACGCTGAGGTTACCATGTGATTTCTTCACTCCTACGCCTCGCGAAGAGCCAGATACTTACGTCGGTCGACTACAAAGAAGATTTGAAAATATAAAATCTACTCCTGCCAGTAATCACGGTTCAGGAAAGTTTTTCATACATAAGGACCTACCTTCTTCTACTCACGTTTTTCTGAGAACTGATTCCGCACGAAAATCGCTTCAACTCCCTTACGATGGACCTTACAAAGTGGAAGAACGTAACGAAAAGACATACGTCATTACCATCAATGGAAAACCAAAGCGCGTCTCTATTGATCGCTTGAAACCAGCCTTCGTTCCTTCCGAAGAGAAGTTGAATATCGAAGAACCTGTCGCAGAACAGACCCCGGACAAAATTACTACTACAAGGTCCGGTAGAAGAGTGCATTTTCCAGACAGGTACCAGGCCCTTTAGAAAAAAGGCTGACAGAGACATAGTTTTTCCATATAAATTTTTTTCCGATATAAAATCACTATATACTCCCAAATTCGATTCACAGATATATATCTCATTAGTAAATCCACATTATTGACATAAATTTTGGTAGTATATTTTTAAAGATTACTGTAACTACAAATAACTAGAGACATCAACTTTTGATGGAAGTTGGAACTCTAAGTTTATTTAACTATGTTATTCTTTTACATATTTGATAACCTTGTCTTAAGGAAGGGTTATTTTTAAATCTCCATGTTCATAGAACATGATTTCATTATATAATGAAAATAATTAGAGACTACAATTTTTGGTAGAAATTGAACTCTAGGTTTGTTTAACCATCGTCATAATTGATATATTCAATAATCCTGTCTTAAGGAAGGGTTGTTTTTAAAAAATCTCATGTTCATAGAACATGATGTCAACATGTATATTTATACATAACAAAATACCATGTAATATGTGTCGTTTAGTTTTTTTCCACATTTTTTTTTAAGTGCATGATGTATTTTTCCATCCACTTACAAAAGTGTGATGAGTGTTTTCCATGTTTTTGTAGGTATGTGATGTATCATTCCACAATACCTGGGAAAACATGATGTAGTTTTCCCATACGTTTTCAGTATGAAAATTCACATATGTGTAGAAGGTACGATGCACTGCCTTCTCCATTTCCTTTTTATATTACCATATTTTGATAGGTGTGTGATGACTGTTTACCTTTCCCACACCTGTCAAAACGTGAAGCATATTGTTATCATGTATTTATAGGTAAATTTTGTACTGCTCTTTCCGTACTTATAAATGTATGACGTAGACCACCCATGTACACCTGTTAAAGCATTAAAAATTTTGTATAATTAATTATTAATTATTTTTATAAAAATGTCAAAACATGAAAAATATTTTCAACCTTTTTTCAAAATGTAAATAGGAAAAATCTTTTCAACTATTATCATAAAATGATATACCATGTTATAATATGAAGTAACTTTCCAAGATTTTTCTTGAGATGTATTATTTATCCCATGCTAATAAATGCATGATGTATGTAACGTTAGATGAACATAAATAATATGATCTAAAAATAATACAAACTATTGTATTCTTTATTCCATGCTGATAAAAGCATGATGTATATAATATTAGATGTATGATCTAAAAATAATACAAACTATTGTATTTCTTTATTCCATGCTAATAAATGCATGATGTATATAATATTAGATGTATGATTTAAAAATAATACAAGCTATATTGCACTCGTTTTCCCATGCTAATAAAGGCATGATGTAATTTTAGATGCACTTAAATGCATGACCTAATTATAATACCAACTATGGCGTGTAGTATTCCATACTAGTTAATGTATGATGTATGTATGTAATATTAGTTACACATAAATTTTGATCTGCATAGGTTACAACTTTTCATTATGATATCCCACGATTTACGGGACAGATGTCTAAACACATTTCTTAATATGGTTCACCTTATTTTTATATAGGTTTGATATTTTTATATACGTTTCCTGATGTTCTATACATAAAAAATGAACTTTATTAATTTTAAAGTACTCAAGTATATGATACCATTCTACTTATGCAGTGAATATCATACCTCATATAGATATGACGTGGTTGCCCCTTTCCTTATCTCTACGAAGTGTGATACCCATTATGTATTTTCTTTCTTGACTTATAAGTTGTGTGAAGTTTTCACATATTTATTTTTTATTTCTGGTTACATGTTTATAATGTAGATACTTGTCACTCATCTTAAATAGATTTGAAGTAATATTGACTTATAAGTTGTGTAAAATTTTCACTTATTAATTTTTATCCCTAGTTGTATGATTATAATGAAGACAGATGTCACTCATCTTAAATAGATTTGAAGTAATTTAACTTAGCCAACAGGTTACATTTTTGTATTAGCACGATGTGGTTTCCCCTTTCCGTAGCTTATGAAACTTATAAAAATTTATGAATTAATTAATAATTATTATTTAATTACAATACTTACACTCAAACTAGGTTGCTTTAGTCAGCATCGAACACGATATATGTAATTTTTGTTTAATTTTAAGTTTTTTTTACATATGTGCGTTGGTCGCATAAAATGCTGGGGAGGAGGTATGTAGGCACCGCGATTATCATTGTATTTTGAGTAAAATGACATCTTGACGCTGGCAACACTTGGCTGCGCAACAGGATGCGCAGACAGCGGAACTGAGCTCGCGAGTGGAACAAGCTTCGAGACCATTCCGTCTTGAACGTTCTTCTCGCTAGTAAACTATTTTTAATACGCAAATTATTGTCGCGGATAGAATCTTTGTATTATCTCACTTCTTTTACCAAATAAAATATAACTCTACCAATCAGTGTATTGATTTATAAACTAAATTCCGTGACCATTTATTTAGAGTACCCGGATATCTCTGATGAGGTAAGCAGAGATATTCGGCATATACTAAATTTTTAATTAATAAAATTCCTTTATTATTTATTTACAGTTTTTTTACATTTTTAAATTAAGTCCCGTTAAACTGATTGATATCAGTTTGTCAACGGGTTCTTTTGACAATCACTTTTTTTTTAAATTGAGACAGGTCTTCGACCAAGTCGCAGAGACAGGTACATAAAATATACAGGTACATGAAAAAAAAATTGTTAATAAAATTTATAAGAAATACAGAACAGAGAAAATGAAAGAAATAAAAGAAAAGACAAGAGAAAATAATAATGGAAAAAACATTAAAACGAAAAGCGGAAAATAACAGAAATTATTATTAGCCCTGAGGAAAATAATTCCTCTTAGGGCCTATGTCATCATTGGGTATGCTGTGTGGAGGGTCTTTTAGGGAAATGAAGGAGAGGAGGTAGTGGGAAAGAAAAAGGTATGATGGGTGGGTAGAAATCTGGGGTCAGTGTGTCTAGAAGTGACAGACTTATGATTCAATCCCTCCCCCTGTTCCGAGAGGTCTCTCCTCAACCAGTCTCTCCCGATCCGGACTGCCACGCAGTTTGTGGGCAGACGCATACTCCTCCAACATGCGGACAAACCTCACCCCATGAACCCGGGCATCCCTGCTAAGTCACCTAACGTAGCGAACCACTTGGGGTGACCTATGGCAGAAGTGTTGGTAATGCAATTAATGGTTCCCGGGGCGGCGGTACCCATACCCGCCTCCCAAAATGGCTAAGGTCATTTCAATTATAATTAGCGTTTCAATTATAAATAGTGATCTTACACCAGGGCCATACTGAGAGTATATTCCATTCCGGAACGTGCCAAATATACTATAAATTATTTTTAATTAATTAATTGCGAAATAACACAAATTAATCAAATAAAATTTATTTGCGCACTCCGGGATTTGATCCCGCGATCTTCGGATTGCGAGTGAAGAGCCTTATCCCTCTACCACTACTACTTCTATCCTGGTAAATCTAATGCTGAACACATTGTTTAACACCTTAAAGAAAATTTTCTTAGAAAGCAATAATTATTATAATGTGATTTGACATTAAAATACTTGTAACAAAACGATAGGCTTTATTTGACTAGATTTGAATAGCCAGATGCTTTCCAACCTTTCTCTTCTTCATTTCCTTCCCATCCCTATGACTTTCAGCCTCACAATACAATTCAAATAATTTATTTATAACAGCATCGTAAAACCACAAATTTTATCGAGATGAGTTTGAGCGAACATGGCAGTAATAATATTTGTAAACCAGCCTGTCTCGAACGTGACATCCCTTGTGAGATAGGCACAGTCCCAGCCAAAAAATAATTCCAGCGGTTGAACGGTGTTTTAGTTACACATTGAAAAAGATCTTAAAAGCTCTGATTCAATTTGTTAGTAATAAAAAAATCTTAATTATGCTCCAAAAGAGCTGGCGACGTTTCATTTCAATAGAGTGATAATGAAATTGCTGTCTTAAAAAAGGGAAGATATTTCGGACATAATTTTTTAATTGATTGTTATCACGTTAATTTAATAACAATTCTACGAAAGTGATGTTTTTTTTATAACATAAAGGTAAATATTAATTCCAGAAATCAACGATTTTACTACGCAAAATGATTTTTTGTTACTTTGTAGGTATTATATATATATTTTAAATTTATTTTTTATTGAACACGTGAGATAAAAAAAGTGGAGTGACAGATTTCTTCCCTAAATAAAAGTAATGTTTAATTTTTCAACGTTTCGAATAGAATTTTTCTTTTCTTTTCAATTTTCTTCATGTTTGAAACTAAAACATTCCAATTTTAGGAATCTTTATAACACAAAAATTTAAAAAATAATTTTTAGCTAGTTAAAATGTTTTTTTGTTTGTTTTTACGACATCTTCCAATAGAAGAAATATCTAGCACGTTTAAAATACCTTGGAAATATTCCGAAATTCGATGAGAAATTTTAAGTATTCAAAAGACAAATAAATTTCTTTGGCTGTATAACAAAATGTTTACATCTTTCCATAAACTATTTTTTGACAGTTTCTACTCTACGATTTTATTACTATAGACGCTTGACTATCAACTGTATAAATTTTTCACCATATTTATATTCAGTAAGACTGTTAAAACGTGGTTTCGTTCTACTTGGCGATTGTTTGTCTTTGGAAGACACTAGTCAACTGTTAAAATCAATGTGTCTCCTACGGTGTGGTTATCGCCGTTGACGAACAAACACGACTGTCCCAACCCTGTCCAAAAGCATCCCTTGAATATTTACAGCCACCTTCCCCGTGGAATAATGGCCGGCCACTCTTAAGTGGAATACTGTGTCGGAGGATTTATATCATTCATTTTCTGGTGTTCAGATGGGCGCTCACTTCGGCCGTGAAGAGATTGGGGTATCTACCTGCCAACCTGCTCAAATTGTCTTCAATCTGACTGACAGGGATTTAAAAATGTAACTAACATTGGTATATTATGTAGTAAATTTGACATGGCCTATAAATTAAAGATTAGCTCCATTGTTAAAGAAATTTTATGATTATTAAATATACTAAATTTGGTTGTCCGCGATGTAATGATATTCTAAGTAATGCGTAAACTATTGTTTTTTTTTAAATTGTAACTACTTATCACTATCGGACAAGCGATAAAGTAGGTACCAACATTTTTTTCTCTACTTATAAAAAGAAAATGAATAAACCAGTTATTATAGTATTCATATAGTGAATATTTTTAGACACTATGTTGGATAAGAATAATTTTCCTGGTTAGACCACCATAATGAATTGAAAAGTTATTTCCAATTAATTGTTTGCGGGAATGGGTACCGCCGTTCCGGGAACCTTTATTGGATAACCAACACCTCTGCCATAGGTCACCCCAAGTGGTTCGCTACGTTTGGTGATTTAGCAGGGTGCCCGGGTTCATGGGGTGAGGTTTATATTATTTATGTTTGTGTTTGTCTAGGTCTTGGAGGCGGATGACCAGGACACACTGAACCCCAGATTCGTACCCACCCCTTAAACCCTTTTCCTTCCCAGAACTCTCCTCTCCTTCATTTCCGACGACCTCCGTAGTCCAGTGGGTAAGACTCTTGACTCACAATCCGGAGGTCGCGGGTTCGAAACCGGCATGCGCAAATAAATTTTATTTGATTAATTTGTGTTATTTCACAATAAATTAATTTAAAATAATATATAGTATATTTGCGGCATGTTCCAGAGTGGAAGATACTATCAGTATCGTCCTGGTGTAAGACCACCATTCAGAATTGAAACGTTGCTTAAAAATGGCTTTAGCCGTGTTTGGTGACCAGATCTGAATAGCCAGGTACTTCCCAACCTTCCTCTTCCCCACCTCCTTCCCCTCCCCACTACCTTCAGCCTCACAACATACCCCAATTGGTATGTTGTGAGGCTGAAGGCTGAAAAAAAAAAAAAAAAAACAAATTCCTAAAAAAAAAACCTCTACACAGCATCCCCAAAGATGACATAGGCCCCGATGGAAATTATTTTCCTGTATGGAGCTCATGTAAAAAAAAAACTTATATGGCCAATTATTTTGCTTCTCTCTCTGTTTTGTCACTTCATAACAAACCAATGAGGTTGCCAAACACCCGCTGGTTCTGGAAAGAGAGACTTAAGAGGTATTTAAACAAAAGAAGATGATCTCAAAATACAACAATAAGCGCAAATGGTACAGAAAATGATAAGAGCATTGACCCAGAAAGTGTGAATCTACAACGTAATATTCTCGAAGACAGCAACCGCCAGTCAATGACAAAGTAAGGATAAAGTAGGTACATGTGGCCTAGCACAGTGAAATCGATAATTTTAGAATATCGAATCGAAAGGAGTAACTTCCGACGATTTTATATCGATATCCCAAGCACGGTTGCACTCTTGACTTTCGAGTCGATATTAACAGACAAGAAATCGATATAAGTAGGCTGACGGATCTATCTACGGATTTACATATGTCAAACGGCTAAGTAAAAATTAATAATACTAATAAATTGAAAATTTCGAATTGAAATACTTACTTTAATATAAATTAGCATTTCACAGGTGCCTTTGACACTAAACGGGAGTTAATTAGTCAACGAGTCTTTAGTCATATTATTTGAACCACTTTCGTTTCAAAATTAATTAAGTCTATGGATTTCGTATACGATTTCTTTAAATTCTAAGAGCTTCGTTAATTTACCTCCATTCACTAATAACAAGTCAATTATTTTGAATAATGAACGACCTTATTAAAATAATTGTGTATATTGACAGTTTATCTGACACTTGGAGGCCGCGGTGAAACAACGGCGACTTTTGACAACCGACTGTCGGAATGTTATGATGACCGTGCTCGCAAATTTTGCTAACTTACGACGGATGACGAATTTAGTCAATATCGTATTGATGTAAGGTTTTATCAATCATCTACGCTGCCCTTTGCCTTGCAGACAAGACCTTCTCTTAATCCAATAACTCACATTGTACCTACTTACCGAAAAATTATAAAACATATTGTAATCTTTCTTACTTGTCCAACTGGTAAAGTTACAGAACATTTTTTCCACAATCAGTGGAATTTTATGAAAAAAAACTTCAAATCTATTTCTTAGGCTATTGAATCAACAAGATTTTTTTTTATATTGACACTACATTTCACTGCATGGGATTGCCTGTGAATGAATCCCGGTGACGATGAAAGGACTAGTTGAGTTCAGGGTTTGAATAAGGGCTGGTGGCTTTTGTTCGAGGAATCAATAAAAACCTTTAGAACCCTTACAGCAAGCAACTGACAGAGGGGTCCTATTGAAAAAATATTCTCATAACTTGCACTGAGATATTCAGTGGTATTTATTACTTTATTCCAATGATTAAAAATAAAGTGATAGCCACAATATAATGAATAGTGAAAATTTACGTCACATCAATAAAGCAGAAGTCTCTAGAACGGTGAGCTGAGGCCTTCAAAGCTTTATTTGTGTAGAATTTCTACGTCAATGCGACGTAATTAATTACCTTGGATTGTGAAGCTTTGTATTGCATAATTATTCATTGAATGAAAAAATACACGACTTGGTTAGTTTCACGTTTTCAATATTTAATAAAATTGAATCTCGGAGTTTACATAACATTTCATCTCAATCTTATTTTACGTCTGTCTGTTGTTTGACTTTAACAATTTAGTATTTTGATCTTTCCTTATAGGCATTAAAGAAGAAGATAACACTAATAATCTAAACAAAAATTTAAAAGAGAATACGAGATAACGGTTGCAACTGGAACTTGAACCCAGAGCTCTCGTCTTACCTGGACAAACGCCTTACCAATTCGACTACTGATACCTCTTATATAAATGTAATATCTGTCAACCTCACATTTAAAATTTCAGAAATTCAAATATTATCTTCGACTATTTTTTTTCCATATTATTGGCAACTACCTTTTTCAAAGGAAACAATTTTTCGAAGAACTGGATTGTAACCTAGATAGTGTCTCGGATAAATATATCCGATTTTATTTATATTAAATATGTATCGACCTTTTTGTTAAAGACTAAATTAATTTTCAATTTTTATTAGAAAACTCTCCTTTTGAAAATTTTGAAGGTTATTCGCATCAATGTAATATGTCATTGAAGAAGAAGATTTTTTTATTTAGTAACTATATATTTATTATTTTTTACATTTTTATATGAAACATGTTAGGTATATATATAAAATTGAAATTATATTCATAGTCCTCCTCACTAGGAGATCCTGTGCTGAGGGGGACTATGTATTGTATAAGTTTTCAGCAACTTCTATGGTTTAATTTCATGGTTTGGATAAGGTTTTCCAGAAACTTCTACGACGATGTTTTAAGTATACTAGTAAGTTCATTTTCCGATAGTTCCTTCAGCCAACATTTAATGTCCTTTGTAGCTATTTTATGTTTTAATTTATTTGATACTAAGTGGGAGTGTGTTTTATAACTTTACTGCTAAAAATTTAGAACTTCTATGTCCAACACTTTGGAATATTAATTATGTTTGTTTGATTGGCTCTGGTTTTATGAGCATGTGAGGTGTCTGCCTCTGAATTATATTTGTGGTGATGTACTAGAATGTTTTTGGAATAGATTTTCTGTATGCTTGAAACATCAAACTGTTTTAAAATTTCTGTTGTTGACGTCCTTGTGGGGACCTTTAAAGTATGGTTTTTATGGTGAGTTACCCGAGATTATTATTCTGAGGTATAATACTAATAAAATCAAAACAAAAATATGAATGAAAATTAGACACAGAAAAATAAAACAGGTTCTGGGTTCGAGTGATTTATATACTTACTACATTGATGAGAATAACGCTCAAAAGTTATAAAAATTGAGTTGTTCTAATAAAAATTGAATACAGAGATTTGCTCATTCCCATTCTACAGGACATCGTCTGAATGAACGTTAAAGAAAACATGTTTTTAGTCTGAGAAAATCTGTGTTCAGAGACCGATTTCAAGGACTAAGGAATTTGGTTTTCTTTCGTGTGTTCGACTTGAAAAAAAAACTTTCGCTTAGTTTCTTGAAAATTTAAAATAAAGTCACGACACGGCCGGGCCCTCGAGGATGGGCAATATGGGCTAGCCTATGAATACAGGGTTGAGGTAGGATTTGTATATTTGGCAGTTTCATTTCAACCGAACGTTTTCGTTTCAACTATGGCAAAAAATATTTAAGTGGATAGTAAGAACTGCGGTCTGCAAAAATCAGTAGAAACCTGTAAAATCACGTAAGTAAGTTATGAATGATTTTACACTGAGCTGGCTGTTTTATGGTCAATTTAAAACTTAGAAGATATTAAGAATCTTTTTTAAAACATAGCTCAAGAGTCCCTACTGCTCCCGACGGTGCGGACTATGGCATCCCCAATTGGGGTTTGCTATTCCCAATTGGGCTGAAGGAAAAGGATATAGGGTAGAGGAAGGTTGAGAAGTACTAACCTATTCAGATCTGGCCATCAAACACGGTTAAAACCATTTGAAGCAACGTTTCGATTGTGAAAACTTACATCGGTGAAAGATCTCGGTATCGTCATTGATCCCGAATTGACATTCTCTTGCCATATATCGCAGCTCATTCAGTCTTGCTACAAACTTCTTGGGTTCATCATCAGGACTTGTTAGCAGTTTGATAACCAAGAATCTATGCTAGCGTTATTCGATGGCATACTGAGAAGCAAGCTGGAGTACTTGAGCGATGTTTGGGCACCGTACCACCAGAAGTACATTGATATGTTAGAGCAAATCCAGAAGAAATTCCTCAGGTATGTTTATATATGGAAGCACGGAACCTATCCAAGGTTCGTGCACAATATTGACTTGCTTGAGGAAACTGATTCTGTGAGAATAGAAACTAGGCGGAAATCAAGTCTTGCTATTCTGTCTTTCAAAATTTGGAACAATTTCATCGACAGCCCATTTCTCTTGGGATGCTATGATTTATATGTACCAGACCATTATAGCCGAAGTCGACATCATGACTTTTTTAAAGTACCGAACGGCAGAACAGACATCTTGGCAAAGCATAACATGACGAACGGAGAGGTGCTATTAAATAAAATTGCAAACCATTTGGATGTAAGTGACTTTTTCTTTATATGCCTTAAAAATATTATCGAAGAGTCACTTGCCTAAATGCTGAAAGGGTAACTAAATTGTACTGTAATTGGAATTTGGGAGGCGGGAATGGGTACCGCCGCCCCGGGAACCTTTATTGGATAACCAACACCTCTGCCATAGGTCACCCCAAGTGGTTCGCTACGTTTGGTGATTTAGTAGGGGTGCCCGGGTTCATGGGGTGAGGTTTGTCTAGATCTTGGAGGCGGATGACCAGGACATACTGAACCCCAGATTCCTACCCACCCCTTAAACCCTTTTCCTTCTCATAACTCTCCTCTCCTTCCTTTCTTTAAAAAAAACCCTCCACACAACATTCTCAAAGATGACATAGGCCCTGAGGGAAATTATTTTCCTCAGGGCCTCCTGTGTGGAGCTCATTTAAAAAAAAAAAAAAATTCTGTTGAACAATAATAATAAAAAATAAAATAATATAATAAAAATAAAAATAAAATCAGTTCGAACCTGAAATCATTTACCACTCTAAACGTACCGCAAATTCACAATATGTATTATTTTATACTTTTGAAAATTTATTGTTATATAAAACCGCTCTGTAATGAAGGTCATCAATGAATATATATATATATATATATATATATATATATATATGTGTAATGAAGGTCATCAATGAATGTATATTGAAATATCTTATATATTTATGGTTGTAAGTTAAATTATCTAATATTATGTGATCCATTCTAATGTTTCCTTAAAACTGTAAATGTATTTACAAATATTTTCTTAGATATTATATTAAGAATGTTTAAATTGTTAGAACCTGCAGACAAGCTGCCATATGACAGTATTGCGGGTCTTCTCAAAAAAATTTTGTACAAAATGTATTTCTGTAATTAAATAAATAAAAAAATAAAATAAAAAATAAAAAAAATATTCGTAGAACGATTACATCATTCACCAAAACCTGTCAAATCTTTATTCATAAAAATAAATGTTTCTTTGTTTGTTCCGTACGCGTTCCTATACCATTCATCCGATTTTGATGAAGCTTTGGTGAGTTGTTGTGCGCACGCCCGCGAAGATTTCTTTGCATATGGTGAGCTCTGACGAAATTCTTGGGCAAAATGTTTTTTTTTTTTCATTTGGTCGACACAGGAGGTCATCTTTGGGGGCGCTATCTGGACGGGTTTTTTAAGAAAAGGAAAGAGAGAAGGTAAAAGGTACGAAGGATGGGAAGGAATCTGGGATTCCGTCATTCCTGGACCCTCCCACTGAGTGAGAGAGTTGTGAGAGTCCTGCTGGGGAGGTAAAAAGATCGCCCTCAACCAGTGTCTTCGAATCTAGCCCGCCACACGGGAAGGGGCAGACACATCCGCCGCCAAGACCTAGACAACCCACACTCCATGAACCCGGACAACCCTGCTAAGTCACCGAAGTAGCGAACCACTTGGGGTGACCTAAAGCAAAAGTATTGGTTATTCAATTCACACCCGCCTCCTAAATTGAAAATTATCTCAAAAATAAAATAAAATATCACAATTAAGTTTGATCTAAATGAAAAGTTGCTGTATGCGAAATACGCAAAAAACGGCCAGACTTTTAAATCACGAAACATACCCTCTCGCAATTCTTGTGTTCTTCTTTCTTTCATATATGTAACACATATATCATAGTATCGATCATTTGTCGCTCTCTTCATGCCTTCCATCCTTAAACTACCCTTCCACAGCCCTATTCACCCCCTAGGCTCTGGGCGCACCCTACCCTCAAGTGGGGAGGAGTACCTCTACCTGAAAGATAAAAATCCATCCCCACTAGCAGGAAAAACCAAATGGCATCATGCAACGTAGATAACGGGACTTTTTCACACTTTTGTCACGTTTTCAATCACATTCGGAAAGAGTGGGTTTTTCGTTATTTTTTAATTTCGATTTATAACGATTGTAAATTTTACAACTTTTTACCCATCATAACAAAAATTTATGTTTTAAAATTTTTTTAAAGTGTAAACTTCTTTAACACCGTTGTGATTTGAAACTCGATGAAACGGAAGCCAACGACACAAAAACACAGACGTCTTTAGGATTTAGCTGTGAGAGATAGAGATAGCAATAAAATATTTATTTATTTCACTGGTACTCGGTTCCGGTATAGTACGATAATTCCACGGTCCCACGTAGGTCTTATTTGTTCTAGTGGTGTAAAGCGCCTGACGAACCTTAGCGGCCAAACATTCAGGCGGACTAAGGATCAAATCCTACTAAATCCAAAAAATGAAGGTTATTATAAATCAATATACAATCTTTAAGCCACTCCAAATTGAACAGGCAAAAAAAAACAAAATAAAGTGACATCTAGCGACTCCGAAGAAGAAAACTCAAATGTATAAGATGACCAAATGTATAGGAAAAGGTGCACTCAAATTCGACGACAAAAACATGGAAAAATCATCCTTCACATTGATTAAAAAAAATACTTCGTAGTCTCCCCACTATTTTCTACTTTATTTTTCAGAAGGTTTCACTTCTACCGCGTGTGAATTACACACTCTGATTTTTTTCTTTTATCCTATTTCTTTAAATTTCAGATATTAAAGAATTTACTTCGAGTTGGGTAGTCACAAAGAGATAAAATTACATATCGATCGTCCAGTTGCTTAGTCAGACATCTCAAAATACTAAGTTTTGAGATAATTGGGAAAGCAATATTCACAAGCTAACCATAAATCAAATTATTTACACATATATGTGTTTTGCGCATTAAATATGCTATAAAATAACACTGGGAGGCATAACGGTCTGGTTTATTAGTATAACATTTTGAAATATCTTACTAGTGACCCAGAAAAAAATCATGATATTGTTTAATTCGTGACAAGTTTTTCGGCATTATAATTGATTTGGTGGCGTAATCTGTAATTATTGTACCAGATGGAGGGTACACTTTTACATATACGTTACTGCATACTAAACTCTAATTTAGATTTTTCTAATATGTCTGACTAATCAACTGAATGATCGATATGTACCAATGCATTTTTTCATTATTTTTTCAATTTAGTATGAACGTGGTGACAAAGATTTCCTTAGTATTATATTTTTGATCAAAGTGCGTTTAACTTTACATGTGTGACTTGCGATGAATAAAAAAAAACATTGAAACTAATTTCATCCAATTATTTTACACTAGTTTACCTAAGAGCAAGGATTTCTAACCCAGCTAAATGTATAATCATATTTTAACTGGGTTTTAACTTTGTTATAAAGTAGAAAAAACTTTTATTAAAATAACTTCAGCTTTTCTCTACAAATACATCTGAATATTCAAATTTATTATTATTAAGTTTTATTTCCATTTATCCATTTTAATTTTGAGTTTTCTTTTATATTTTTAATAATATAATTATTTTAGAATTTGTAACAAAAAGTTGCTAATTTATTAACACGTTCTTCCGCGCAACAATTATTATAGTCAGTCATCTAATAATTATTATAGTAGGTAATTAATTCGGAAAAACCTCACTTTAACGATATTGACAATGAAGCGGTTCTCAATCGAAAAATCTGGAGACAGAAAAATCAGAAAAAGATATTGGCTCCACTGGGACTCGAACCCAGGACCCTTTGCTTACATGATAAGTGCTCTACCAACTGAGCTACAGAACCCATATCCAATTCGGTCACTTTTAACTGTATCATACTTCGACTAAGAACTACCAATATTATCTTCATTTTCTTAACGCACATATTATTGGCTTTATATCTTTATATATGATTGCAAGATTCAACTCGAACTAAATGCTATCTAGATAGTGTCTGGATAATTTTGTATCCATTTTATTTTTAATATGCAACATCTATTGACTTTTCTGCAAGTCTAGGATTTTATTTAAATTTAAGCAATGCGTTTGTGCAGTGGGGAAACTTTACATGGTAATAAGTAATAACTTTCAATAACATTGGTTCTTAACCTGGGTTCGATCGAACCCCAGGGGTTCTGTGAGGCAGTCTCGCGGGTTCGGCGGAGGTCAAGAGCAATAGCAGAAGTCACACTGATTTGCAGTAAATATTCATTATTATGTTTTCTTGTGAAAATCATGTTTTAATGGTTTTGTTCATTTTGTGCGTCTACGTATAAACATATATACATACCTATGTTTTGAATTTGAAAAAATCATATTTTATTTTTCCAATTAAGAAGGTTTCGGTGAATTCGCATATGAAACTGGTGGGGGTCAGTACCTCCAACAAGGTAAAGAACCACTGATCAATAATTTTCAACAGTTTACTCGTATACCAATAAAGGCATTGGTGAAAAAAATCAAAAGCAATTTGATTTTCATTATTTATTATTATTTAGATGTAATATATGTAGATTGTTTGTAAGTGGCCCAACCACAATTTGATAATTTATTCAGAATGCGAAACAGCTGCCACGCATAAAAATAACAATTCAGCAGTTTATAAATAAACTTTTTTTTAATTGATATTAAAAATATAAAAACAACTTTAAAAAAACAAGTGTGCTTTAGACCACACGACTGAAGTAAAACTACAAGACAAACCTCGCCCTGT
Source organism: Limnephilus rhombicus (assembly GCA_929108145.2). Classification (NCBI taxonomy): domain Eukaryota; kingdom Metazoa; phylum Arthropoda; class Insecta; order Trichoptera; family Limnephilidae; genus Limnephilus; species Limnephilus rhombicus. The sequence goes on along the minus strand of OV815288.1, from coordinate 47,404,486 downwards.
GAACCCAGGTATCCCTGCTAAGTTACCAAACGTAGCGAACGCAGTGGCCTATGACCTAGGAGTGACCTATGACCTTGGGGTGACCTAAGACCTTGGGGTGACCTACGACCTTGGGGTGACCTACGACCTTGGGGTGACCTTCCTTATCCTTATCACTCCTGAAGTCAAGCGTGCGTAAAGGCCTGACCGTTCGCCTAGCAATCGACCACCGTTCGCATCGATTACCGTTAGCATTACATTTTTCGTAACAATCACCACTTTTCGTAACGCATTTACCAGCTTACTCCCCAAGTCGAGCGTGCGTAAAGAAGTTTTACTTCAAAAAATATATTCAGGCAATCCCATCGATCCTTTTCATATACCTTCTCATGGATTCAAACTTAATTTTACAAAAATATGTTGAAAATTTTTAACAGAATATGAAAATCAAACTGTTAAGTCTTGACGTCGCGTCGCTACTATTAAAAATACTACCACTACAGTAAGCGTAAAATATTGCTAAAATAAAATGCTTGGTTTTGTTCTTCGTATAAGTAAACTTACTTCGTATAGGTAAAATAAAATGCTTGGTTTTGTTCTTCGTATAAGTAAACTTACTTCGTATAGGTAAAATAAAATGCTTGGTTTTGTTCTTCGTATAAGTAAAGTGTTCAGTAACCCGCGTACGGTGGTAATGTTATATTTTGCATTAGTCAGAAGTACACTGGAATGTGCTTCGCTAATTTGGATCCCGCCGTACAAAGTATACATAGACATTCGACAGATATTTACAAAGATAAGCATTTGTTACATATGCCAAAAAAATCTACTGGTGGCTCCACAACATCAAGCACACACACGTTTTTCATCAAACCTGGGTTGCGTGGTCCCTAAAACAAAAACCTCATTCGCCCAACGACAATTCTGGTTTATCGCTCCCAAAATGTATAATGCTCTGAGTGCCGATATAAAATCACAGAATAATTACAAATCTCTCTTTAAAGCCCGTATCAAACATTGGATATTTGAAAAGGGAAGAGATTTCTTCAAACAACACATGAGAGCTTAATATTACAATAAAAACAAATATATTAATTAATTAATTTAACTTAACATTACATTAAAAAAAAATTACAAACAAAAAAATTTACTTTCTCTAACACTCTTTCCAACTTCTTTCAGAGAAAGAATATCAAAAGCGAATACAAACATGTACTCTCGTGCAGAAGAATACTTACCAATTTTTATTTCTATTTTTATTTCTATTTTTATCTCAAGAATAATAATACTTACCAGAGTTTATTTCAATCTTCTTAAAATTATCTTTTTATTCTTTATTTCTTAACTTACTTTTAATTGTTATATCTTTATTTTTATCTGTTTTTAGTTTTATTTATCCCTAAATATGTTATTTTTTCTTTCCTCTTCTCATATTTTTTTTATCTGTTTATATAAAATAATATGTCATGTATGACTACCACAACACGGGCAATAGCCTAGTGTGGTAGTCAAAAAATACTAACAATGTACCTATCATGTAAACATTTATTAAATAATAAAAATAAAAAAATAGATAGCATAGAACATATTCAAAACAAATTTATAAAATATCTTATCTTCAAATTCAACAAAAACTTTGATTGCACATTTAAAACTTTGCAAGAAAGGCGAGCAAGGCTGATTTGACATTTGTACACAAAATTTTAAATAATAACATTGACAGTACCGAACTTCTTACCCTAGTTAATTTTAACATACCATTAAGACGTACACGCCATTCAGAATTATTCCACACGCTTAATTACAAGACAAATGCAGCATCTAATTCGCCAATCAATCGTGCTCTTCATGTGTTCAACAATATTGGTCTGAATTCTAACATAGACATTTTCTCCAATTCATTGCCCAAATTTAAAAAGAGCATCGTGTCGATAATATAAATTGTTCAATGCGCGTATATACATACATACTCACATACTCACACACACACACACACACCCTCACCATATGTATACCATAAATAAAACATTACAATGAAACACATAATAGGTACCCACCATGAAATATACTTTTTAATTCTAAATTTTTTTCACCAATTTATCTAATATACTGTTTGTTTCTGATTAAAAATAAAATTGAAGAATTAAAATATGATTAATAACAGTCCAAAAATGAACCACGACAACCTCAATTTCACGTCAATGGATAATGCTACTCCAAATTGTAAATTGAAGTGAACACAATTTGAGTTCCAGAAAGTTGGGCAGGCGGTTTTCAGTTTAGCTCGAATTGTGATATTCCATTACCAAACTTGTGATGAAAAATTCAAGTTGTACAAAGTTCTTTATTTGTGATCATTCTAAAAGATAGCTGCCAAATATATGGGAAAAATTAGTAGAGGATAATATCGTTAATTCTGAATTTAAAATATAACATCGACAAAAATGACTGAAAAATTATAGGTCCCATTGGTTGAGTTGGTTGTGTCCTGGTAAGACAATAGATTCGGACTTCGCTTCCGCGTCTTTCATCCCTCGACAAAATATAGGTCCCAATGGCAGAGTTGGTTGTGTCCCGGTAAGACAATAGATCGTGACTTCGCTTCCGCGTCTTTTCACCCCTCGACACAATACCCCCTGACAAAATATCCTACGAATAAAACATCCCTCAACGAAATATCTAGCAAAACCTAACCCTACTTAACCTAACCTAACCCAACCTAACCTAACCTAATCTATCATAACATAACCTAACCTAAAAATGGACAAAAATAATACAGACAACCTGTAAATATAATAAACTATTGTTCAAAAATAGTAAAATGGGGCAAAAATAATACAGACATCCAGTGAAGACAATAAATTATTGATCGAAAATAGTAAAATGGGACAGAAATAATACAGACATCCAGTAAAAACAATAAATTATTGAAATAAATGAAGACAATATAAGCGAAGCTCAATCGAAAATCTGTAAACAGAAAAATCAGAAAAACATATTGACACCTCTGGGACTCGAACTCAGGACCTCTTGCTTTCCGGTGTCAATATGTTTTTCTGATTTTTCTGTTTCCAGATTTTCGATTGAGTTTCGCTTATATTGTCTTCATTTATTTAAATATTACAATTTGAGGTTTTACTCATAAAGTTAAAAAATAAAATAAAATAAAAAAATACAATAAATTATTGATCGAAAATAGTAGAATGGGACAGAAATATGTAATACAGACATCAAAGACAATAAATTATTGATCGAAAATAGTAGAATGGGACAGAAATATGTAATACAGACATCAAAGACAATAAATTATTGATCGAAATTAGTAAAATGTAAACTAAGGTAAGGTTAGGTTTGGTTTTAGTAGATATATTTTGGAGGATGTTTTATCCGTGGGATGTTTTGTCCTTGGTATATTATGTCGAGGATATTTTGTCGGAGTATATTGTGTCGGTGATGTTTTGTCGCGGGATGAAATCTTCTAGTCCAGTTGCGACTGTTACCTTTTTATTTTCATCTGTCTTCTTCTGTTTCATGTTTCTAATAGATTTATTAGTTTTATCTTCTTCTTCATTGATTCAATAATAATATTTTACTAACTTCCTCGCGAAATGTAAAATAAACCACACAATACCATCTTTGACAAGCTGTCTTTGCAGACATTAAAAAAACTCCACGATCAACATTTGCATGGGAATCCCTCCTAAAACAACTCCACCGCTTTAAAAACGAGAAAGCCGATCCCGCCCTATTCAGGGGCCCAACCTCTTTCAATTCATCTCCATTCTCGGGACCACTCCACGTCTCTCGACCCTCTGATTCTCTTCCGTTGCCTGGCCGGCTACTCTGTGGATAGATTCAGAAGACAATTTCGCTGGCAGCCCTGGAAGCAGGGACACGCAAACAAATAATAATATTTTTGGATATTTAATTAAATGAAGACAATATTAGCGAAACTCAATCGAAAGTCTGGAGACAGAAAAATCAGAAAAAGATAACGTATGTTATAAATTATGATTGTCCAAACTCCTAGAACTTTCCAGTACCTTCAAGATTCACCGACGCTCTCCGCCACTCATTTCTGAAATCTTCCAGAACTTTCTCCCTCCATAACATCCTAGAGCATCAGGCAACCTTCCGGAACTATCTAGAACCGTTAAGACATACCGACACACTCCATCGCTCATTCCAGAACTTTCTAGAGCTTTATAGAGCCTTTTAAAACTTTTCAGAACCTTCTAGACTCATCGACATTCTCCTCCACTCCTTCCAGATATTTCTACAGCTTTTTTGAAATTTCTAAAACTAATCGGAACCTTCTAGACTCACCGTTTCTACAGATTTTTCGAACCTTATAGATGAATGCCGCTAAAACTGAAAGACGAGTTCCGGTACGATCAAGTGAGTTATATTGTTTGGTAGATCTCTATCCCCCATCCATGAAGAAAGTTCCTGTTTTTACCTGAAGAGCGTGCTTTTAAAGATATAAATGGAAATGGGTTGGAACCTACCGGAACATCCCAGATCATTGTGGAACATTCCAGAACACTCCTGAATGTTGTGGAATGATCTAGAACATTTGAAGTCTTTTTTTTGGATGGGGCTACCCAGATGGGGTACATAAAGCAAGATCCGTCGTGGATTCGATTCGAACGTCAATTCAATCTAACATCAACTCCCTGAGCGAAGCCGGACACCCCACTCTGTATTGAGAGCATTCCACAACGTTCCAAAATATCCCGGAACATTCTGGAAAATTGTGGAATTTTCGGGAATAGTGAATCGGGAACATCAATGTGAAACATTACAGAACATTCTCGGATGTTGTCTTGAGCGAAGCCGTTTAACCCAGCTAGTTAATAATAATTCTCATAATTTCACGTTGATCACTACTAAAAGTGATTTTAACAACACCAAATATCAACATTGCCATTTTAAGCATTTTTAAAAATAAAATGTTAGAAGAGAGGGGACAGGTTGTAGATCGCTGTGGTGGAACTTAAAGTGAAGGGGGTGGGAGGGATGGGCAGTAGGGGGGTGTTTTGTGTCGATGGAGCTCAGAGTTCAGCGGATTCCCTGAGGGGTCAGTAATATGAAGATGTTACGTGGATACCAACTGAATTTATTTATTCGCTTGAAGCGAGGGAACGCTTGCATTCAAACACTTTACATACGGTTAAAGTTGTATTTCAACATGTTTGGGTTAAAGTGTGGGCTAGAATCATCGAACAGATCTTTTCAGTTATCAGAATATTTAAAAAATGATGAATTTTACTATTCTATCAAACAATATTGCCACGAACAATATCGTAACACGCGAGAGATGGTTGAATGTAAATCTAATTTTTGTTAAACAAGACTTGACTTGACTGCGTTTTTTAACTCAATCACAGGATTGGCAAATGGAAGGAAAAAGTGCCTACCTTTTGATGGGTTCATCCGCTGTTTCTGGTTAATGATGATGCTGGCTGCACTCCACAATAACAGCACCACTATACGTCACAATTACCGACACATTGGGATTATATTGATGAGTATTTTATGATTAATTGGCGAGATTTCGAAAGCGAGATGTGATCGATATCACTGTAATTTTTCAACTCATTGAGGTAGGTAATCTTAGAGTTTTGTGCGATATTGTTTATATTCCATGTAGGTAGGAAACACCTTCCATTCCTTTGCAGTAACTAAGTAGGGACTTTCAAGGAAATATAATGAATGAATGAAGGACTTGGGAACATGGTTTAGTTTTTAAACTGTTTCAGAACTAAACAAATTATATTGTTAAAATTATGCAAAATCATTAAAAATCTTATCGTTCAAAAGTCTGAAAAATTGAACTGACCTACTAGAAATATTACAAATGCTTTAATTAAATTCTGTGTGTAGAACATACATTTTGGCCTTTGCATCAAACGTCTATTTTTTGATGAATATTTTTACGAGAAAAAAAAATTAATGGCCTTAAAAAAGATTTTGATGTATAAAATCTCCTATTTACGACCACCTTTTCGGATATGTTATTTTATTTTTTATATGAATACCGCACAAGAGTCCCAATTGCTCCCTTCTGGAGCCAGTGAGACTATGGCATCCCCAATTGGAATAGGTTGTGAGGCTGAAGGTAGTGGGGAGAGGAATGAGATAGAAAAGATGAAGGTGGAGAAGTACCTGTTGTGATGTTTGTCTTTTTTCTACTCTCTCCTATTTGTCTGTATTTTATTTACTCCTGGGCACTTGGCACCAGTCGTAATGTTTCGTCTTTTCATACTTATTTAACTCTCCTTTCATCGGCAAGACAGTTGTAATATTCTCGCCTTTTCTCTTGGCTCTGATCGATATTTAAATTCTTAAGGCTTTGCATATGTGTGGTAGGGATGGAAAATTCCTCCCCTACGTCACACAAGCCTTTATAAAATTGGACCCTTATTTCCTCTGATAACTACAGAAAGCTACTTAAAGCTCCCTTGTACTACATACCTTTAGCGATATATGTACTTAACTAATAAATACGTTATTTACGACTTTGAACGTAAATATTTTCGTATTTAGGTTGTAATTAAACTCCATCAAACGTTGTGTAATTTTTTTGATTTATGATATAGGACTTTAATTGCTTTAAATTTTGTGGTAACCCTCTTGATTCTAAACAGAGTGTTGAATTTCAAACTGTATTGGTCTCTCTCTTGCAAATTTAACCTTAAGTAATTTCTCTAAATGAACTAACTTCCCCTTGACGTTTATTATGATTCCCTACATCCTAATGAATTCATGAATAAGCAATACTAACCGAAACTACACATGACTAATTGAACAGATAATTAAATATAACTCAAATGGTTAAATGTTAGTAAATTTGATTATGATTGTATCTCGTATCTGCTGGGCGCCCCTCCGTTTAGATTCAGCTGCTATAAGGTACATATAAAGATGGATTTAGTAGGTTAATGTAATTAGTTAATTGCATATTTGACGAACTCAGAATAACCCTTTTTCTGGCAAAATTTGGCTCCTGCCTCCATCAAGTAAGCCGGGTGATCAGAAGTCAACCCAAAATTCGCACAGTCTTTTGGCACGGTTCAATTGATTGATACCTAAGTTATCGCGTCCCAATTGACCTTCCTTTCGCCATCATGCACTGCCTTCAGGTCTTCCTCCAAGCCCAGATACCTCCAAATTCCTACTCCTCCAAAGTTTACTATTTACTTAGGGCGAACCGGTTTCGTCCTATATGCAATCATATACTCACGGGTTTGTGTGGAGTTACGGGTCGTGAATCCTCCCTCCACGTTCAAGAAATGAGACGAGAGTGACCCGACAGGCCTAAAGCACTAATTGTAAGTGAGTTCGTTTCATTCAGTGAACAGTACATAAAAAGATATATATGTAAACATACGTTCTGGGAAGGTTTATAACTCGCAATACGAAACTACTTGCAACGCATCCCGAGCTCGGATCTCGCCCATCGGATTCTGCACAATCCTCAGATTGATACCGAATATATACGTAAGAATAGTGTGAAATATAAATATATACTAGTACAATAAGATCTTATCTGGCGATGTGTTCTGGAGATTCGCCATAACTCCAAGCTTTTGTTTGGTTTTGTTGACGGTTTTGTTTGAGAGATCCGCCATCTCTATGGTTTGATTAATGGTCCTTGTTACAGAAGCGAACACTGCCTTCTGTTGGTTGAACTGTATTTTTTTTTTCTTTCCCTCCCCTCCAATGTTCAACTTTTGATAAACTCTTGCTATCCCGTGATTCTCAATTGAATCATGTAAATCCTCATTACCCCTTATTAAGCTATCCCGTGATTTTTCAACTGTTTCATGTAAATCTTCAATACACCCTTTTGAACTGCTATAATAAATCTGTTAATTTTCAATTGCTTAGGTCTGTAGATACCTCGTTACGTTCAAATTAAAAATAGTGTTTAAATTTTTTTTTTTTCTTTTTGCTCCTAATAATTGCGCAATATAATAATTTTATCCCGTTCCTAGAAGCTAATACCTAAGTACGATATCCACTAATCAAGGTCATTTTTTTTTTTCTTTTCTTTTTACTGTATTCGAACTAGTGCCCCAGTGACCGAATTATTTTGTAAACAATTTGAGCTTTGTAAACATTCTCTACGTCCTCGTGACCTAGATTCAAGCGTATGAGGTATGTTTACTTTAGACATTCCGGAGACGTGTGAGATGACTCTAAAATTTTCTTTGTTTGATAATGATGTACTTAGCGCAATTGTCTAGTCTGATACCCGATTACGTATACATATTTATTCATTTATATATACTTTGTCTCAATAAATAATTTATAATATTGATCTGTATAATTTTCTGATTGAAATAATTTCTAATATCATAACTTATTTCAAATGCTCTGGATTTTCTGAAATTATATTAATACATACATAAGATTAAATATAAAATATTGATTTGTAAATTTATCACACATAACTACTTTCAATAGTTATTGATGAATTCAGAGGTAGGAATCGATACCCTCTTCCTCTTTTTATATAAGTGTTTTCTTTTTGATTAAAAATTTTCTTGGGAACAATAAAATTACAAATATATATGTTTATATACATACATATATAAATATATAAAATATACTTATTATATTTATAATATTTTAATATAGTTACATATCACATATTAAGAGAGTAATATCTTGGTCAAATAATTAATCCAAATACCAATGTTTACTGCATTCCGCTTTCTCCTTGGAATCTGTAAAATTTTATAACGGAAAAGACTTACCCCTACCAAGGTTTTTTCCGACCGGGAAATACACGGTAACCTTGCTGCGATTTTCCTAAATTAATTTTTTATTTTCCTAAATTTAATTAAATCTTTTTGACTTCAATTTTTTTTTCCATTTAATCTAATTAATTAAAATGATGTATGAACTCTATCGTTCTAAACTGTATTTTATCTCAAAACTCGTTGGTTAGATAACACTTTAAATGATAGTTACTTCACGATTAATTTAGAGATGGTAAATTGTTGTTAAATTAAATTTTTATCCCTCCGAAATTTTTATGTATTAATAAAATATTATTTTGTTTTATTATTATTATTTAAGATAATTAATTTAAATATTTACTATTTGTTAGAACACTTTCACTTAGATTGAACACACGTATTTAATTATAACTTCATCACGCTAAATTATCACATCACTTCAGTTATTTATTGCACTAATATTAAACGCGAAATTTCTAAGTTTAAAAATACGATATTAAGTGATTATAAAATCCGAATTTTCCACTAAAACAAATTGTATTTATCACGAGCACTTTTATTTTTCACAAGTAATTAACGCGTTGGCTTTATTTTTATTTTTCACTGACTCTAACTGCAAAGTATTTTTCCTGTAGATCACTGAATAGAATGTGAAATTTTTCTAAGTATCAAAATAATTATCACTTAGAATTTTTTAAATTTAAATCACCCACCGTTTCGTCACGTTCCGCGAAGTTACAACCTTTTCGACCACCACGTAGACTGTCCTCAACTGGCATTTGTCTAGACTTTTATACCCCTCTCAGGTCCAAAAGATCGTATCTGAATCTCCTATAATAAACCAATCTAATTACTATCAACTCGTAATTTCTTGAAACCTCCCCATTATTGTCGAATGCGGTCTCTTTGTACGTTTTGCGTTTGATACATTAAATTCTGTCTCGTACTCCCATACTTACAAGATCCGGATTTAGTAAGATCCATGTTTAATGGCCCAACTTCCTTTGTCCTGGTGTTCATACAAAATTAGCTTGAATTTAATAATTTTAAAGTTCTATTTTCATCTATTCCGTAACATGTCCGTGCGTACGGCATCTACCATATGTTCCAAATCTGTCCCCAAATTCGCCTATCAGAGATATCTTCATGTCGAAGTCTTTCTCGCAAATTGTTCATTTTTATTTTTTTATTTTTCCACGAGTTTTTCTGTATTCTATATGAACCTTTCCATTTAAAACCGAATTTTCTCTATTTACGTCGTATATTTGAATTTTCCATTCTTTCTCGAATTTTCTTTTATTCACGACACTCTTTCCATGAATTTCCTTATTTATTCTTACGCTATTGTTCATATCTCTATAGATTTTTATATTTCAAGCCGTATTTATTTTATTCACTGTTAATCTATGATTTCCTTTGTTTTCCTCTGTCGTATCTCCTTTCCCCTCACTTCCCCGTACTTCCCTGATATAACCATATCGTTTTTTGATGTTTGCTGCCTCTTGGAAAATTTCATTTTCTATTTGTTATTAATAAATATATCATTTTTAACATCTTTATAGGAGATACCCCCACTTCGGCCCTTAAATTCCTGTCATTTTTATTGCTTCATAGAGATCGTCCCCCAAACTTTGTCCCGTTCTTACGCAAAATCCCATAAACCATATGTCTTGACAGTTGTATACATTAGTTCCTGTACCCACCTGGCAATAAATCCTTTTTTATTTCAGTGTCGTTAACTTTTATGAGAATTCTTTAATATAAATATTTCATAAGACCCATGATAATTTTTATTACCTTTTTAACGGCTAATCGTCCTTATCTAAACAATTTTCATGTTCGAATATTCCTTGTTTATCACAACAAAATACATCTGAAATCGACAACCATTGTAATGCCTCATTTTTTTATCTGCAATCGCGTACTATGTTACTCTATAACCTCCATTTTAATTACGTAAAATGACTCCTTTTCCTGAGTTTTTCTATCGCAATGTTTTCAGCATTTTCCACTCCCCTCCGTACTGCACTCTATCTTCTTCTCTAACACTTGTTACTGCTCTAGACATCTGAAATGTACCCTCGCCTATTCTTTAAACTCTCATTTTTTTTTGACGTTTCCTCCCTAAATCTTTCATCGTAATATCCTAGCTCCGTCTAAAATTGATAACAATAATTTTCCATTGTTTTTTCAACATTTCCATTTCCTTTAGCACGTTTTCCCTCGAATCGATCATCTCCGGTCGTCACAAACAATCGTATTATAGATGGAAATCTCCCTAACATCTTACAATACGTTTTCGTCACTTGCTTTGCAATCTTTCACTTAACTTTTGCATCGTGTTTACGTGTATCTTTTTTTTCCGCACCTGATATGTTTTAATGCGTTCGAGAACTAGGGTTTCTGATCCCTGGAACGTACCGGTTAATGATAACATTTCTTGGGGTCACCGTACTTTTGTCCCTGAACAGATTATTTCTTCCCATGGAGTTTATTCACCTCTCGGTTTGGTGGGAACGTCAAACTCATTAATCACATTCCTAATTGCTAAGTCCAAAGGTCGTTCCTTTGTTCTAAAAATGGGTTCGGCCCTCTTCCCGTTGATAGGCTGAATTGGTTTTTAATCGCTTTTGCTGCAATTCAATTGGCTGTCAATATATCACGGGCTAAGTATATTGGGGGGGGTCCCTGTTTCTGATTATTTGTTGATACCATCTGTGATTTTTTTATCAATACTCGTCTCACTTTGTCTAATTATAGATCCCTACCGTAAATATGAATTCACTTTACTCTAATCCGATAGATGTCGTAGACGTGTCCGTTTTATAAGTAATTGATATTTTCTTTTTAAATTAAAGTGGGAAGCTACGATATTTCCTAATTTTCACTGTTGATCAATGCAATTCATCACAGTTCCCTCCTCTGAACTCAATTTGCTGTGGCTAACGTTGTATTTTATTTTAATGTCCTCTTCTTTTTTTTTTTTTTTTTTTTTTTTTTTTTTTTTTTTTTTTTTTTTTTTTTTTTTTTTTTTTTTTTTTTCTTCGTTAGACACCGAAATTGTGTTCAAATTTAGACTAGCTATCTTCCCCTCCTCATTTGGTTATCCCCTATCTCTACTCCGTGTCATATTACTTCCTATCTCCCCCTCCTCATTTTGTTCTCCCCTATCTTTTTTTCCGTATCCTATTACTTCCTATCTCCCCCTCCTCATTCTGTTATCCCCTATCTCTTTTCCGTATCCTATTACTTCCTATCTCCCCCTCCTCATTCTGTTATCCCCTATCTCTTTTCCGTATCCTATTACTTCCTATCTCCCCCTCCTCATTCTGTTATCCCCTATCTTTTTTCCGTATCCTATTACTTCCTATCTCCCCCTCCTCATTCTGTTATCCCCTATCTCTTTTCCGTATCCTATTACTTCCTATCTCCCCCTCCTCATTCTGTTATCCCCTATCTCTTTTCCGTATCCTATTACTTCCTATCTCCCCCTCCTCATTCTGTTCGGATTGTTAACAATCTTGAATTTGAATCTCATTGTATTCTTTATTTTCTTTTCGCGTAGATTTTACTTTATGAAATTTTCTTTAATTTTGATAGATTCAAAATTAATTTCTTTTTGCTGGAACGCGCCCCTCGACTCGCGTGTTTTGGTGGTCCCCAACCAAATTGGACTAAGACCTCCCTTACAATGATTTAAGTAAAGATTGTTTACAATCTCGCGGCCTTTCGAACAACTGAAAAGCGGGTGGTCTCTTGGTGTGCAATTAATTGTTTTTTGTTTTGTAAGTATGAATATTTTTTGTGAAATGTGTGTTTTCGCACGACCTCACCCAATCCGACAATCAGTGGTATACATGTTTCATATAAATTTTCCAGCATTTTTTTTTTTTTCTTTATTTATTTAAACTTTATTTTATAATTCTTAATTTCTAATTGTAATTTCTTAATTCATCCAAAGTTGTTCTAGCCTAAGTGTTGTCCACTCTAATATTTAAATTTTTATAAATGTTCTTTATTATCCTCAAATTGGTTCAGCGTTCCTTTTTTCCTTTTTTTTTTTTTTTCGAAATCTAAAATATTTATACCTTAATTCAAATGTTACCTTTTTATCTCTATACTTAATGTCTACCCTATATCTATAGATAAACTTTCTCATTTCAATATTTCAAAAAAAAAATTCCTAGGCATTGTTCATTTTTCAAAATGTCCCTTTTGTGTGCCATATAATATCTCTAATTCTCTCCTTTTGAGTGTTCTTACTTATCTAACATTTTTTTTTTTTCTCACTAACACATAAAAAAAAAAAGTCAATTTTTTTTTTTTTCAACTAGAAAATCAAAATTAACGAATTTATTTGCCTTACTCTATTTCATTATTATGATTGTCGCTTATTAAGAACTTGTCCACTCACCCTCAAAGACTTGACGACGATCCGCCCCTCGCAAGCAATCTGATAATCTAATATTTTAGTAATTTTCTTTCTTCCCCCTCCCCAATTATAATGTACCCTAACATAATTTTATTTGTATTTCTCAATCGTTTATTTATTTATTAACATTTACAAATATTTGTAAACTTCGCACTCTATCCGTTGATTTCCACTAACTGTAAACCTGATTTTTGTTTCTTATTACTTGTGTAATATCTAGCTAAATGTAAAGCGCTATAATCTCCTTTTATCTCCCGAGTTGGCTGCGACCATTAGCTCCTTCCCGGCTGTAGTTATTGTAGAATTTTCTTTTGGTGAACTGTTAACTTCGGTGCACTTGCTGCAACTAGCGTTTTCGCCCACACTTTCAATTGCGTGTATCCTCCTTTTTATGGCGCGGTAACGGTCACGGTATTTGTCCTTCTTGCTGGATTCCTCCCCACTCCTCTTCTTCATGTTCCGTTCTTCTGGTGTACATACCATTCTCATAATCTCGTCAACTATGTCCAACGGTGTGTCAGTAATCTTTAAAGCCTTCGCTAGCTCCCAATAGTTTGCGAAATGAGTAAGCATGGATATATTTTTCTTGGCATCATATACCCCTTCTGCAAGGCGACGGCGAACTTCATTTTTCTTTATGTCTCCCCAATAGGTAGCTAAAAATCTCGTTCGAAATCTAACATAGTCTCCCATCGTTTATTGTACAATTTTGCCCACGATTTAGCTTCCCCTTTCAAATTTTCCCGTACGACGACTAATGGATCCGTTCGTTTCACTTTTCTAGTGTATTCTTTTAAATCTTCCAGGAAACTAATGGGATTTTGATTTCCACCGGAGAATGATGGTCGTTCCTGCTGTGGTAACATTTCCACTACTTGGAGAACGCTTTTCGGCGCACTATCCTCTCCTATCACCGCCACTGTTGCTGGGATTTCCAATTGTTTCTCGAGTTCTTGCATCTTATTGACGAGCGGTGCCAAAGCTGCCTGAATTATTGTAGTTATATCTCCTATGTTTATTGTTGAAGTCTCGGTTGTGACATTTTCCCCGATTGCTGTCACTAAAGCCTGGGCTCGCCTACTTGTTCCACGTTTCCCAACCATTTTCTTTATTTTCCGAGTGTCGCCCGGTTAATGTTTATATTTTATCTTATTAAGCGACAACCTTATAATCTCTATTTTAGTTTCCTAAATTACCTTATGTAAATTATGTTGCCTTCCTTATTCTATTTATTTACTTATTTTATTTTTTTTTTTTCAATTTTCTCGTTTTTCTATATTTTTTATTTTATTTTTTTATTTTTCCTTTTACTTCGTTAACTTTTCTTGTTCCTTTTCCTCGGGTTTTTCCTGTAACATACCATGTGTGAGTCTCTCTTCACACTCTCGCTTATTTTCGCCCTGTTCCTCCGATTTTGTGTCGGTCTCCCCCTCTGGCTGAACGACTTCTATCATAACCTCGACTCGTAACTTAGACCTCTTTGAACGTCTAAATATCTCCCGTAATTCATCTCCCAACGGTATTTCTTTAGCTTCTAATTCCGTCGCATCCACTTTCCTTTTTTCCGCCATTTTTTGTTTAAAATTTTTAATGAATTTAACTCAATACCAACTATTTATTATAAATATACCTATATATATTTATAATTTATTTTATTTTTATTTTTATTTTTATTTTTATTTTTATTTTTATTTTTTTTTTATTTGGAACCTGTCCCCCTATAAAACACAATATTTTCAATTATTTATATTTGTTTGCATGATGATTGTAACCCAAATTAGATCAACTCTACCATCACTCTTCATTTCAAATAAATGTAGGTAATTGCAAAAAAAACGGAATGAATATTGTTACTCCAATGTTAATGAATATCCCGTGATTTTCGTTCAACCAATAATTACTCATTGTTTAGAATGCCAACCATTCCTTCAAGTTCCGCAATACCTACGATATTTTCGCAAAATCTATTTAGAGTTCGCAATACCTATCTTGATGTTATTTCGTCAAATCCCCTCCTTTTTTGGTCCGAATGATCAAATGTTCCCTTAAATAGGTATATACCTATAAAACATTCGTCTGTGATATTAAAGCTCTCAACTCGACACTATCCCCAATCAAATATTTTATGTTATTTTTATTTTATGTTCCTTATCTTTTATGTTATGACTTTTTATGTGATAATCCTCACATACAAACCCACAACATTAACTATAAACAAAGGGTCACTTTATGTAGGTAAGTTCCCCCGTTTTTATCTGTAAAGTCTGTTTATTTTTTCCGTAACCGAGTGTTGATATTATTTTCGAGTTTGTTTATTCTACAATCTCTTATAGAGATACGCGTTACCCCCGATGTCACCTACTTCAAAATTTTTCGATGTTTTGTTATCACTTTCGATGCTTACAAACACCGCGGTATCTCGTATCAGATTGTTTACATTACGGTCATTAACATTCTGGATTCAGGAATGTCAATACCATTATTCTGTCAATTTATGGCCTGCCTTAAATAAACTGTTTACGCTTGTATCTGACCTACATTCTTTGTTACGATATTTATAATCTCATAAGCAATCAACAAATTCATGGTCACTTGATTTAAACTTTATCGACACTTTTATAAATTATTTTAAAACATGTAGAGTTTATTCGTTAACACTTTTTTTTTTTATATTTAAATGTATTGTTTATATATTTATTTTCGTATATTTATTTATTAATTTATATATTTTTTTCGTGTTTATTTAACGGCGCACTGTTCTGATTTTTATTTTATTTTTATTATCACTTCATTTAACATAACGTCCTACTTATTATTATTATTATTTTTTTTTTTTTTTTTGCAATAGATTGACCAATAAAAGTTTTTTTTTTTTTTTTTCTAAAACAACTTGTAAAACTCTGATCTCCTGTCACGGCTGTGCAGTTGTGATGTTTGTCTTTTTTCTACTCTCTCCTATTTGTCTGTATTTTATTTACTCCTGGGCACTTGGCACCAGTCGTAATGTTTCGTCTTTTCATACTTATTTAACTCTCCTTTCATCGGCAAGACAGTTGTAATATTCTCGCCTTTTCTCTTGGCTCTGATCGATATTTAAATTCTTAAGGCTTTGCATATGTGTGGTAGGGATGGAAAATTCCTCCCCTACGTCACACAAGCCTTTATAAAATTGGACCCTTATTTCCTCTGATAACTACAGAAAGCTACTTAAAGCTCCCTTGTACTACATACCTTTAGCGATATATGTACTTAACTAATAAATACGTTATTTACGACTTTGAACGTAAATATTTTCGTATTTAGGTTGTAATTAAACTCCATCAAACGTTGTGTAATTTTTTTGATTTATGATATAGGACTTTAATTGCTTTAAATTTTGTGGTAACCCTCTTGATTCTAAACAGAGTGTTGAATTTCAAACTGTATTGGTCTCTCTCTTGCAAATTTAACCTTAAGTAATTTCTCTAAATGAACTAACTTCCCCTTGACGTTTATTATGATTCCCTACATCCTAATGAATTCATGAATAAGCAATACTAACCGAAACTACACATGACTAATTGAACAGATAATTAAATATAACTCAAATGGTTAAATGTTAGTAAATTTGATTATGATTGTATCTCGTATCTGCTGGGCGCCCCTCCGTTTAGATTCAGCTGCTATAAGGTACATATAAAGATGGATTTAGTAGGTTAATGTAATTAGTTAATTGCATATTTGACGAACTCAGAATAACCCTTTTTCTGGCAAAATTTGGCTCCTGCCTCCATCAAGTAAGCCGGGTGATCAGAAGTCAACCCAAAATTCGCACAGTCTTTTGGCACGGTTCAATTGATTGATACCTAAGTTATCGCGTCCCAATTGACCTTCCTTTCGCCATCATGCACTGCCTTCAGGTCTTCCTCCAAGCCCAGATACCTCCAAATTCCTACTCCTCCAAAGTTTACTATTTACTTAGGGCGAACCGGTTTCGTCCTATATGCAATCATATACTCACGGGTTTGTGTGGAGTTACGGGTCGTGAATCCTCCCTCCACGTTCAAGAAATGAGACGAGAGTGACCCGACAGGCCTAAAGCACTAATTGTAAGTGAGTTCGTTTCATTCAGTGAACAGTACATAAAAAGATATATATGTAAACATACGTTCTGGGAAGGTTTATAACTCGCAATACGAAACTACTTGCAACGCATCCCGAGCTCGGATCTCGCCCATCGGATTCTGCACAATCCTCAGATTGATACCGAATATATACGTAAGAATAGTGTGAAATATAAATATATACTAGTACAATAAGATCTTATCTGGCGATGTGTTCTGGAGATTCGCCATAACTCCAAGCTTTTGTTTGGTTTTGTTGACGGTTTTGTTTGAGAGATCCGCCATCTCTATGGTTTGATTAATGGTCCTTGTTACAGAAGCGAACACTGCCTTCTGTTGGTTGAACTGTATTTTTTTTTTCTTTCCCTCCCCTCCAATGTTCAACTTTTGATAAACTCTTGCTATCCCGTGATTCTCAATTGAATCATGTAAATCCTCATTACCCCTTATTAAGCTATCCCGTGATTTTTCAACTGTTTCATGTAAATCTTCAATACACCCTTTTGAACTGCTATAATAAATCTGTTAATTTTCAATTGCTTAGGTCTGTAGATACCTCGTTACGTTCAAATTAAAAATAGTGTTTAAATTTTTTTTTTTTCTTTTTGCTCCTAATAATTGCGCAATATAATAATTTTATCCCGTTCCTAGAAGCTAATACCTAAGTACGATATCCACTAATCAAGGTCATTTTTTTTTTTCTTTTCTTTTTACTGTATTCGAACTAGTGCCCCAGTGACCGAATTATTTTGTAAACAATTTGAGCTTTGTAAACATTCTCTACGTCCTCGTGACCTAGATTCAAGCGTATGAGGTATGTTTACTTTAGACATTCCGGAGACGTGTGAGATGACTCTAAAATTTTCTTTGTTTGATAATGATGTACTTAGCGCAATTGTCTAGTCTGATACCCGATTACGTATACATATTTATTCATTTATATATACTTTGTCTCAATAAATAATTTATAATATTGATCTGTATAATTTTCTGATTGAAATAATTTCTAATATCATAACTTATTTCAAATGCTCTGGATTTTCTGAAATTATATTAATACATACATAAGATTAAATATAAAATATTGATTTGTAAATTTATCACACATAACTACTTTCAATAGTTATTGATGAATTCAGAGGTAGGAATCGATACCCTCTTCCTCTTTTTATATAAGTGTTTTCTTTTTGATTAAAAATTTTCTTGGGAACAATAAAATTACAAATATATATGTTTATATACATACATATATAAATATATAAAATATACTTATTATATTTATAATATTTTAATATAGTTACATATCACATATTAAGAGAGTAATATCTTGGTCAAATAATTAATCCAAATACCAATGTTTACTGCATTCCGCTTTCTCCTTGGAATCTGTAAAATTTTATAACGGAAAAGACTTACCCCTACCAAGGTTTTTTCCGACCGGGAAATACACGGTAACCTTGCTGCGATTTTCCTAAATTAATTTTTTATTTTCCTAAATTTAATTAAATCTTTTTGACTTCAATTTTTTTTTCCATTTAATCTAATTAATTAAAATGATGTATGAACTCTATCGTTCTAAACTGTATTTTATCTCAAAACTCGTTGGTTAGATAACACTTTAAATGATAGTTACTTCACGATTAATTTAGAGATGGTAAATTGTTGTTAAATTAAATTTTTATCCCTCCGAAATTTTTATGTATTAATAAAATATTATTTTGTTTTATTATTATTATTTAAGATAATTAATTTAAATATTTACTATTTGTTAGAACACTTTCACTTAGATTGAACACACGTATTTAATTATAACTTCATCACGCTAAATTATCACATCACTTCAGTTATTTATTGCACTAATATTAAACGCGAAATTTCTAAGTTTAAAAATACGATATTAAGTGATTATAAAATCCGAATTTTCCACTAAAACAAATTGTATTTATCACGAGCACTTTTATTTTTCACAAGTAATTAACGCGTTGGCTTTATTTTTATTTTTCACTGACTCTAACTGCAAAGTATTTTTCCTGTAGATCACTGAATAGAATGTGAAATTTTTCTAAGTATCAAAATAATTATCACTTAGAATTTTTTAAATTTAAATCACCCACCGTTTCGTCACGTTCCGCGAAGTTACAACCTTTTCGACCACCACGTAGACTGTCCTCAACTGGCATTTGTCTAGACTTTTATACCCCTCTCAGGTCCAAAAGATCGTATCTGAATCTCCTATAATAAACCAATCTAATTACTATCAACTCGTAATTTCTTGAAACCTCCCCATTATTGTCGAATGCGGTCTCTTTGTACGTTTTGCGTTTGATACATTAAATTCTGTCTCGTACTCCCATACTTACAAGATCCGGATTTAGTAAGATCCATGTTTAATGGCCCAACTTCCTTTGTCCTGGTGTTCATACAAAATTAGCTTGAATTTAATAATTTTAAAGTTCTATTTTCATCTATTCCGTAACATGTCCGTGCGTACGGCATCTACCATATGTTCCAAATCTGTCCCCAAATTCGCCTATCAGAGATATCTTCATGTCGAAGTCTTTCTCGCAAATTGTTCATTTTTATTTTTTTATTTTTCCACGAGTTTTTCTGTATTCTATATGAACCTTTCCATTTAAAACCGAATTTTCTCTATTTACGTCGTATATTTGAATTTTCCATTCTTTCTCGAATTTTCTTTTATTCACGACACTCTTTCCATGAATTTCCTTATTTATTCTTACGCTATTGTTCATATCTCTATAGATTTTTATATTTCAAGCCGTATTTATTTTATTCACTGTTAATCTATGATTTCCTTTGTTTTCCTCTGTCGTATCTCCTTTCCCCTCACTTCCCCGTACTTCCCTGATATAACCATATCGTTTTTTGATGTTTGCTGCCTCTTGGAAAATTTCATTTTCTATTTGTTATTAATAAATATATCATTTTTAACATCTTTATAGGAGATACCCCCACTTCGGCCCTTAAATTCCTGTCATTTTTATTGCTTCATAGAGATCGTCCCCCAAACTTTGTCCCGTTCTTACGCAAAATCCCATAAACCATATGTCTTGACAGTTGTATACATTAGTTCCTGTACCCACCTGGCAATAAATCCTTTTTTATTTCAGTGTCGTTAACTTTTATGAGAATTCTTTAATATAAATATTTCATAAGACCCATGATAATTTTTATTACCTTTTTAACGGCTAATCGTCCTTATCTAAACAATTTTCATGTTCGAATATTCCTTGTTTATCACAACAAAATACATCTGAAATCGACAACCATTGTAATGCCTCATTTTTTTATCTGCAATCGCGTACTATGTTACTCTATAACCTCCATTTTAATTACGTAAAATGACTCCTTTTCCTGAGTTTTTCTATCGCAATGTTTTCAGCATTTTCCACTCCCCTCCGTACTGCACTCTATCTTCTTCTCTAACACTTGTTACTGCTCTAGACATCTGAAATGTACCCTCGCCTATTCTTTAAACTCTCATTTTTTTTTGACGTTTCCTCCCTAAATCTTTCATCGTAATATCCTAGCTCCGTCTAAAATTGATAACAATAATTTTCCATTGTTTTTTCAACATTTCCATTTCCTTTAGCACGTTTTCCCTCGAATCGATCATCTCCGGTCGTCACAAACAATCGTATTATAGATGGAAATCTCCCTAACATCTTACAATACGTTTTCGTCACTTGCTTTGCAATCTTTCACTTAACTTTTGCATCGTGTTTACGTGTATCTTTTTTTTCCGCACCTGATATGTTTTAATGCGTTCGAGAACTAGGGTTTCTGATCCCTGGAACGTACCGGTTAATGATAACATTTCTTGGGGTCACCGTACTTTTGTCCCTGAACAGATTATTTCTTCCCATGGAGTTTATTCACCTCTCGGTTTGGTGGGAACGTCAAACTCATTAATCACATTCCTAATTGCTAAGTCCAAAGGTCGTTCCTTTGTTCTAAAAATGGGTTCGGCCCTCTTCCCGTTGATAGGCTGAATTGGTTTTTAATCGCTTTTGCTGCAATTCAATTGGCTGTCAATATATCACGGGCTAAGTATATTGGGGGGGGTCCCTGTTTCTGATTATTTGTTGATACCATCTGTGATTTTTTTATCAATACTCGTCTCACTTTGTCTAATTATAGATCCCTACCGTAAATATGAATTCACTTTACTCTAATCCGATAGATGTCGTAGACGTGTCCGTTTTATAAGTAATTGATATTTTCTTTTTAAATTAAAGTGGGAAGCTACGATATTTCCTAATTTTCACTGTTGATCAATGCAATTCATCACACTGTCTATTCAGATCTGGTCACCAAACACGGCTAAAGCCATTTCAAGCAATGAATGAATGAATTGTGAAATAACACAAATTAATCAAATAAAATTTATTTGCCACGCCGGGATTCGATCCCGCGACCTTCAGATTACGCCGACCGTTGTTTGAAAAATATTTTTTAAAGTTAAAAAAAATGGTGCATTATGGTGATGTTTTTTGCTTATCAAAAGAGGCGGCAGAAATATCAAAGTTATCGTTATCTGCGTATGGAGTTGGCGAGTTCCACACAGAAGGACTTGAGGAAAACAATTTCCCTCAGGGCTAATGTCATCTTTGGGAATGCTGTGTGGAGGGTCTCTTTAGGGAAAGATGAGAAAAGGGTGGGAGAGGTGGGTAGAAATCTGGAGTCAGTGTGTCCAGGAATCACGAATGCATGAATCCATTCCTCCCATTGCGGTGGAAAGCGATGGATCGGGAGAGTTTAGGTTAGTTCTCCCTCACGAGTATCGTTAAATATTCTAGGTATTTTTTTAAATAAACTGATAGATATCTACTCTTCTGGTGTTATGCTGAATTGTTGACATTATTTTTTCGTTCCATTACGCACAGAATTAGTAGGAAGTGTCACGCAACGTGAGCAAATGGAAATAACTTCTAAATTATACATAAAACTTTGAAATTGAAGTTTAGTTTGGTTGGTTGAAGCTAATTTCATATGGCCGGCCTCCTGAGCACTGCTACTTAGAGCTTATAAAAAAGCGTAAGGTACAAAAGAGGTTAAAGCAAATGATACGTAAGTGGCTGTGGAAATGTGAGATAATGATACTCATGACTGTCTGAATAGACGCAATGACCTAGAAATCCAGTGAAACAAAAAACTGGATAGGAAAATAATAATTATTATTATTAAATAACGCCTCTTCCGATACGATTTTAGATTTTCACGGCCAAAAATTATTTTGTTATTAGTTTTTGGGGTATTAGTTTTTGGGATGATGGACACTGCAACGCTGTCCGAAACGTTGGCTAAAGAAGGAGGTAGCGCAACACGGCATAATACCTCAAAAACTAATAACAAAACGCCTCTTCCGCTTTAATAATAATTCGCTATTTTTGATGTCCATGTTCATGAGGTGAAGCTTGTCCGTGTCGCCTTGCACCGCAGTGGAAGGGATGGATTCATACCTCCATCAATCCTGCAGGCATTGACCCTCAGATTCCTACCCACCCCTCATACCTTTTTCCTTTACCTAAAAAGACTCTCCGCACAGAATCTCAAAAGATGACATAGGTCCTTCTGGGCAATCTCAGAGCCTCCTGTTTGAAACTAATGTAAAAAAAATCGAGTGCAGTTCATACGCGGTAGAAGTGAAACTTCACGAACACGATCTCAACCAATAAGAGCCTCGAAAAGTGAGCTCATAATCAAAGCGTCCAAAGCGGTAAGGTTTCATTCTATCTCATTCATTCTCTCGCGGGCTAAGTCCCATATATGTATGTTGTTTCCGTTCCATCAAGTTTCAAATCACAACGATGCTAAAGAAGTTTAACTTCAAAAATTTTGCTGCTTTAAAGTTAAGGTGACTAAACAGTAGCCTCCATTCGCATGCTATTTGCGTTTGTATAAAGACTGGTTCAATATTAAATTCGTTGGAACAAAAACCAAGATAAATAATATTAGCATTGGACGTTTTCAACTTTTCGAGAAACACAAAAAGATTATCTCGCAAAAATAATAATAAAAACACAATTTGCCTAAAGGTCAAATTATAATTGATGGAGAAAGGGGAAAAACGTCAAGCCAGATAAAATATTCTTTCATTTGACATCCTGGAGAGATTCGTATAATGACCAACCGCCCGCGGGCGAATGAAAATAAAACATCTAGCTAGGGTTATCCCCCTACTTCCCAACCTTCCTCTTTCCCATTTCCGCGCCTTCCTCCCTCCCTTCTCTAAATTATAATCAAATTATAAGACAAAAAGTTGACGTGACGAACTCTGAGAGCCGAGAATCTAGGAAATATAATGGATGTTAAATTTTCTTAGGAACCTAGCCCACACCCGTCCATAACTAAGTAGATTTAATAAGACAAACTAAACAGTCGACTTTTTTAATATTCTATTAAATATTTATTACTAGCTGACCACTAGAATCAATAAATGGTGTTAACTTATTTGTTGAGTTAAATTCGGTTTTTATTTATTAACTCTCGACAGGCCAAGATGTCAAAAATAACCATGCAGGTCGGCCGAAGACCCCATGCAATTTTTTTAGGCATTTAAACTATAGAAATCCTTTTTTTTGTTATTTGTCAATTTATTTGGCAGGAAATATTACCTATATTTGACAAAATATTTTTTCTTGCGATCAATGATTTTTTCATTTTTTTTAAATGGCATATTATGTTTTAATCCTTTGCGCAGGAATACCTAAAAATATTTTTAAATGTATTTAAGTAGATATTAGAAGTTATTTTGGGATCTAGCTTCGGCCCCAATTGGCTGCAGGAGAGTTAAGTTAAAATGAATGCTCAAAATGAATATAGTTTAATAAATTTACAACAAAATAACAAGTGTGCTTTAGATCTCACGACTGAAGTAAAACTTCACTAACTTATATCTACCTCTCGACTTCCCTTCGCCTTGCCCGACCGTTCGCCTCGCCCGATCACACTTTTCATAACGCTCTCGTCACGCATTCACCAGCTTACTCCCACACGTCAAGCGTGCGTAAAGACCCGAACGTTCGCCTCACCCGATCACACTTTTCGTAACTCTCTCGTCACGCATTCACCAGCTTACTCCCCAATTAAAGCGTGCGTAAAGAAGTTTTACTTAAAAAATCAAAAAGAAAAGTATTTTAATTAGGTACTTTGAAATTAATGTAATTCACGTGGCAGCAAGACATTTGCTGTATTGAAGCAAATTGAAATGATTTGCTTAGCACTTTTACACCATTTTCTGTTTCTGGATGGGTTGCACTCGGGTCGATTCCCTTTATTGAAGCACCTTGTGATATACGACATTTTTCTTGTTGTCAGGTGCGAGAACGAACAAAGCGGATGATTTACCAACACGTGAACATGCTACGTACATTTGACATTTATTTTCTAGATTCAGGTCACCAACACTCAAGGATTAGCCTTATAATTTGTTGATCGTCGTAGCGAAAAATTGCGCCTCCAAAACATCTTTTATTTATTATTATTTCATGTCAAATTTACTTGACGTAGCTATATTCAAAATTGCAACATAATTGTGATGAACTGTGGTTTTCTCTGATGAACGATCGTGAGTTTCAATGACACTCGGTTCATCAGGTTACAAGTCGTGTTTATATTTTGTCTGATTTGAAATGAAAATTTAACTGTACGTCCATAAAAACGTCCGTTGGATACTCTGTGTACTTCTGAAGCAAGAGAACTCGACACTGAGAGAGCCCAGCTGTCGATCGGATGTCATCGGCTGGTTCCGTAACACACGAACGGGTGAAGTTGACACTCTCCTTTATTACTATTTCGTCACGTCATTTGAACAAGGTTCTAACTGCGCTTTACAATGGTTAGGACTTTGACACCTAAGAAAATGTACTTAGATGTCAAAGTCCTTTCAATTGTAAGGTGCAGTTAGAACCTTGTCCAAATGAGGTGACGATTTTACTGACATCTGTTGGTACATCTCGAAACTACATATCCCTACCAATACTAACGACATATTTTGAAGGACATTGAACCTACATATTATGTATTAATTCCTAAACACCACAATAATATAATTACGAAGTTCTAGATTGGCAACCGAAAGCACACCCCCCCCCAAACAGCTCGCGTGCCACCTATAAAGCGTAACAATCAAACACACGCACTTTCGCATTTATAATATTAGTAAAGATTAGTAAAATTTTAATTATTCCGGTAACCTCTGCTGAAACTGTTTCCCCCCCCCCCTCCTAGTATTAGTATAGATTAGTTAATTTTAACTATCAAAGGGATCTCCATATTAACCTGAACAAATAACCAAATTACTTATAGTTACCAAGCAACGCTTTGCTTTTCGTCTGGACAATAAACGTATAATAAATTATTTCATAACGCCAGAGCTTACCAATATATACAGCATATATTACTCGCAAATAATGTAGCTTTCTATTAGGGAAAAAAAATTTGAAGGTCATTCAGTATTTTTTGCGTGAAAGAGTAACAAACATACATGCATCCATACAAACTTTCGCCTTTATAAAATTAATAGGATATCTTCTTTTCTAATATTTTAAATTAACCCATTTAATCACAGGAGACCAGATTTGTCCCAACGCACATAGGTCTCACATAAGACGCCGTAACTCCCTTAATATCATAGTTAGAAATATGTTCTAATCGATGTTAGAAAGGAAAAACATCATGCTTTATATTCCAATCTAAAAAATAGCCACCAAAAAAGTAAAATGTACACTTTTATGTACACAAAGTTTTGAATCGCAAATTGAAAAAAGAATTTGAAACTTCTGAAATTTAAAAAAAAAAATTTCATAGAGCGACAAAAAATTGAGGTTACAATATGTGTTTGTTATAAATTTGTCTAATAAATTATGCATGTGTTTTTATTTTTTTTTATTATCAGTAACTTGAGTTAGAAAAAATATAAGGTGAGCCATTTTGAAAACTTTTTTATGTTTGTATGCAAAAATTTTATAATTTAAAAAAAATATATATTTTTCGAATTCTATAATTTGAAAGCGTATTTCATCACCTTTCTAAAACAGTTTTTGGTTTTTGAATGTGTTCAGAAATATTCCAAATATATGCATTTTATTGTAAAGTGAAAATATTTTGACCATCCGAAAAAAAAGCCAAATTTTTGAAGGGAATATCAAAATTGTTTCAGAATGTACATTTTTAAATAACTGCATAAAACTTCTTAACCGCTTGTTAAGTGCTGTTGCAAGTGGCCACAACCCCCCATCTCCATACTTATGCTATTTATTTTGTATGGCTGTTTTGAACGTATTTATGTACGTTCCTTTAATGCATGACAGAACTCTTACAACAAACTTACTATTCTGCATTTGACATATGAAATATGTTCACGTAAACGCAGACATACATCGTTTATATACATACATGCAAGAGAAGCTTATCGTTTATATACATACATGAAAGAGATAGACCGGTGTTATTGATCGTATGAGGACTGTTTGCAAGGGTATGATTATAATTCCTACAATAATATATTGTACTTGGCTCTGAATATTTCAAAGGCATTTTTCTGAAAGGAAAAGAACTGCACTGAAGTTCGGCAAATAACAAAGGGGAATAAATTGTCGAATGTGGCAGCTCTCTTATTCCTTGAATAAAGAGTGCAATGCACAAATATGTTACCTTTAAAATAAAGGAGATAAATAAAACGATACGTAAGAACCATTATATTATATCTACCAAAAAGGATATTTTTTTTACTTTAGCTCCACACAGAAAATAATTCCCCTCAGGGCCTGTGTCGTCTTTGAGGATGCTTTGTGGAGGGTCTTTTTAGGAAAAGAAAGTTCGGGAAGGAAAAGAGGTATGAAAGGTGGGTAGGAATCTGGGGTCGGAGTATCGGGCGTATGAATCTATCCTTACCCTTATTACATTCACCTTGCTCTTGTTTTGAAGGTAAAGTGTGCAAATTTTCATAAATCTCGGAATAAAACAACAGACATTCATTTTTTTAAGATTTTCAAAGATCAGCCACTTCTGGTCTAGAGCTGCGAAATACCCGAAAAATACCCTCGGCTTTGTGCAGAAACGGGCGGTCCGTTTGATAGATTCTCCTATTTTAACAGACGGATTGCAATCTTTAGAGCACAGGCGTCGGGTGGGAATGCTATCCTTGTTCAACCGGTATTTTAATGGAAGATGCTCCGAGAAACTAGCGTTATTGATCCTTTCGGCACCGGTGCATAGTCAGAAAAACACATATACATATGAACACGGTTGACATTTGTCACATGAGAACGGTTCGCTTCTTCGACTCGTTCTTGGGTTCAACAGCTCGGCTGTGGAACGATTTGCCGGCCTCTGTGTTTCCCTCCCCTCCAGGGGCGGCCCTAGGGCGTTGCGAGCAGTGCGACCGCACAGGGCGCCGTTATAACGGGGGCGCCGAAAACACCCGACCACTGATCGACTATCTGTCGATCGTGCGCTAAAATCGTATGGTCGGTGCGGGGAGCAAGCAGTGTTGCCAACGTATGCGATTTTTCGCCATTTAGGCTACTCAGAACGAGAATCGGCGACGAAAAAATCTGAAAGGCGACTGGTCGCCTATTAGAGTACTTCAGAGACAAGTTATTTAAATCAGCCGAATCGCAAATAATTAAGAAAAAAATACAATAATGCTGGCGTTGAAAGAATTTTCAGCGTAATGGGGACAATCAAAACAAAATTAAGGAATCGCATGCAACTACCCATGCTGATCGCCATTCTTAGAATTCGTACCAATATGAATGTAAGAGGTATGTATTCCAACAACTTTCAACTAAGCAATCACATGGTTAGTTTACACGCTGGTAGAAAAATGTACGTCTCCAGTGAATCTTGCGCCAGTACTAGCACAGCAACTACATATATCTAATACTACTGATGACGGCGAAAGTCTAGTTGATGCCTTACTATTGCTAGCAGAACACGAATCGGAATCATCTTAATCTTTGTTTATTTATTTTTTAATTTTGTTTTTTAAAATGCTTTTACTTTTCTTTCTTTTAAGATACGTTATGGTGTTTTATATTAGGCTTAGGAAAAATGTTTGCGAAATTCGCTGGGAGAGTAGAGTTTCTAGCCTTGCTTCTATTCGCTATAACTACTATTCAGTTCATGATGCCCTTTTGAATCTTCACGAAGAAACGAATGATCAATTGCTGCATCAGAGGCTTTGCACTGATTCAGAACATGGAGCAATTTGAATTCATAGTTACAATGGTAGCTTGATACGATACAATTATAGGGTGCTTCTGAAACCGGTAGAGTGTTTATAAAAATAAAAATAAAAGTGGTTTACAACGAATTTATATGTGTTTTATTGTAAATAAAAATAATTTAACCATATACATCAGAATTCAATAGACCAGAACATACAGATGAGGGGTAAAACCAAACTATGGGGGGCAAAGAGAGGAAAAATGACTGTGATTCGTTAAAAAATCAATCTGACAGTATATAGGCATCTCGCATTATAATATCACCATTTAGTTCTTAAAAGCAAAATCTGCTTTGAATGAATAGACCTTTTTACATGGGATCGCGAATTGCTTGCCACATTAATAACATATTTGCAAAGGCCAAATGCTCGCCCCGAAAAGTTTCGCCACAATTCACATAGCAATATTTTGTTGCCGTGTTTGGTTAAGACACTTTTACAAATGTTTCATAATTTACTTACCCCTGTAACCAGCGACGAGCACACTGGAGAACCGCCCACATTCGCTATGTCCATATAATATGTGGGTTAAATGTATAGCACAAGCTACCGTTTTTGGCGTGTTATTTCGAAAAATGTATGGATGTTACTTCCGCGCTGTTCAGGACAAGAATGATGACGTCACATATTTTAGTTTCAAGCGAGGCTCTCTCCCATCCCCATGGAGCGATCTGGCTCCAAGGAGGAGCTCCAGCTGGCTCCATGGGGAGGGGGAAATAATACGTTTTTATCACTTAGGGCAGGTCCAGATATATTCATATGTCCGTGAATTTAACCCATTTAATTCAATTAAGGTTGCATAACTGCATAGAAAGAGCCCTATTTTTGTTAGGAGGGGGAGGGGCGTCACCAAGAGATTTCGCACCACCTAATAATTTAGCTAGGGCCCCCCTGCTCCCCTCCACACAGCACCTCAGACGATATAGGCCCTGAGAGAAAATATTTTCCTCAAGGCCTCCTGTGTGGAGTTAATGTGAAAAAAAATCTAATCTAGTAACCGTTATAGGATTCAAGTTCATTATGTAGACTTATTATTATCACAGTAATTAAGTTTATTTATTATTTACTTCAAATAGCATAAATCTCTACCATATTTTATGGCCCCATTCCACAATCCACACACGAGACATATTTTCTCTATTGAATTGGGTATTTTAGTTACAATTTTGTTTTCTTGTATTTGGTTTTTAAAGAATCATCTGCTTTAAATCTGTTATAATTATGTATTTAAAAGAATAAATATTTATATAAAAATAAAGTCCCAACACCAGACACTCTTCTTCACGTGTATATAAACCGATTTTCCTGAAAGCATTGTTATGGCAGAAGTATTGCCGTAACAAGTTTACTGTTCTGTGTAATAAAACAGTAGGTAAAACAACGAAATAACAAAAAAATTCCAATAAAAAATTATTAATGTGTGATAAAGTCAAGTAAATATTGTTTGAATAATAAATTCGTTTTTCGATCTGAACAAAGCTTGTCATTTTGAATGTCTTAAAACGGGATTTCTTCCTAGTTGAACAATCAAAGTTTTCATTCATATGTGTAATAATTTCGCTAATTTTCTGAATACAGAAAACCTTTCCAACGGTGAGCTCTGCAAATTTATAAAAAAAAAATCTGTCTATTAGTGCACCCATTTTTTTAAATGCAAACAGAAGTTCTCAAGCTTTCTTAAAATTAACAGTCAACATCAAAAAATGACAAGACAAAAAAGGGAAAAAAAACAAATCACAGTAAATCCAGATAACTAGGAATGATAAAATTATCTCGAATCGAACAACATAGGCATTATTGCAACCTATAAAAAAAGTATTACACCATTACACCTATAAAAAAAGTATTACACCATTACACCTATAAAAAAAGTATTACACCATTACACCTATAAAAAAAGTATTACACCATTACACCTATAAAAAGTATTACACCATTACACCTATAAAAAAGTATTACACCATTACACCTATAAAAAAAGTATTACACCATTACACCTATAAAAAAAGTAGTAGAATTCCCTCCTGGGGGAGAAAGAGGGAGAAAAGAAGATTTTTTGAAAAATACATTTTCTTACATTAGCTCCACACAGGAGGCCCTGAGGAAAATATTTTCCCTCGGGACCTGGCACATCTTTGGGGATACTGTGTGGAGAGTCTTTTTGTGGAAAGGAAGTAGTGAACCGTGGTCTTGAAGAGACCCTTGTTGTAGGAGGGAGGAGACACAGAGGCAGGCAAATCGATCCACAGTCAAGCTGTTGAATCTAAGAACAATTCGTGGAAATGACCCGTTTTCATGTGACGTAATTCAACTGTATAATAAATGTTGGACGCGCGTTTGGCGTGTTTTCTAACTGTGAATCAATGACGCTTATTAATCGGAGCATCTTCTATTGAAATACCAGTAGAATAAGGTTTGTATTATTAACTATATCGAGTGAAATATCTCTTAATATGCCTTAATTAGTGCTGAATCGAATGAAACCATACCCAAGTCGAAAGTATCAATATTCTGTGAGATAATACAAGTTTTTTTTAATTAAGAAACGTGAATTGAAAGTAACAAAAAAGCTTAATAATTCTTAACCCAAATTTTATTTATAGGACGCATAATGGAGAAAGAGAGCGAGAATGGTTGAATGATAGATGATGGTTGTGAAACCTAGCTATTCAGATTTGGTAGCTCAACGTTAACGTGCTACCCCCATTTCGTTTCTAAATGGTGGTCTTTAACGAGGACAATATGGAAAATGTCCCCCATTCTGGACAGCGAACAGCGTCGACGAGTGTGTTCAATTATGAACCGCAATCATTTTGAATGCACACTTTATTACTACCATAGTATTATGC
Source organism: Limnephilus rhombicus (assembly GCA_929108145.2). NCBI lineage: Eukaryota > Metazoa > Arthropoda > Insecta > Trichoptera > Limnephilidae > Limnephilus > Limnephilus rhombicus. Next base: position 47,373,119 of record OV815288.1, on the reverse strand, counting down.
TCCCGCCATTAGGAAATCATGATTGGCTGTTGACTATAAATGTTACATGGAGGAGAATATTGCAAACAACGTTGCCCAGTTCATGCAAGTTGATAAAATTATTTATGTTAAAAGGCAAAACAAAAGTATAGTGGTTGAGACGTTGAATGTTAACTTTTATAAAGTAGGTACCAGCAAAGACCGATGAAAACCTAATATAAGTACCAAATGAAATTCTTCGTGTATTTTATGCAAACAATAAACTTAAAAATTACAGCTTAATATATAAAACAAAGTCGGATTAGTTTTTATTAGAATAGCCATTAAAACATCGAAAAAATTTACGAAAAAAATAATTATGAAGAAAATTTTTTTCCTCATTCATTTTGTATGTAACGAACAAATATCTCTCAAACATAACATTTGGTAATAAAGAAATAAACGGTGAAATAGTTGGTTATGCAGACAACACAGTTTAACTCTTTCAATCTAAGGATTGAAATAATGTATTTAACATAACAAATTTAGAAATCACGAGAACGAAAACATGGCTAGACTCAAACATACTTACACTAAACATATCGAAAACAAAATTTACAACATACAGTGTAAACAGCACGGGACAACCAAAAAACAACACAAACAGCATAAAAATACAAGAATGTTTAAATAACAACATCTGCAATTGCCCTTCTCTAGAAAAAACAGAACAAATAAAGTATCTAGGAATCGTAATTGACTATAACCTAAAATGGACACATCATATCAAACAAATCACAAATAAACTCCTCAAAACAATACACATTTTCCTAAACATAAGGAACATGTATAAAACAAAACAAATGAAAATAATATATTTTGCACTTTGTCAATCAATAGTAGAATATGGAATAATTGTCTGGGGAGGAGCAACAAACTCAGCTATCGTTCACTTAAAAATCGCGCAGAAAACGATCTTAAAGGTAATTCTTAAAAAACATTGACTAACTGATACAGACCAAATATTCAACAGTTGTGACGTACTAGATATACGCCAATTATACGTTAAAGCTCTACCAAACTACATTTTCGACCAAAAAAGAAATTTCAACAATCTCAAAATATCACTAACAGACCAGTAAGACAATCGTACAAAAATAACATAAAAACTCTGACAGTGAATACAAGCTTTGGAAAAAGGCACTATAAATATCATGCTATAAAAGCATTGAAAATAAAATAGAAGAAAACAAAAATAAATTCACATTAAAAATTAAAAATTGGATTAAAGAACAAAAAAGACAATATACCCAAAATCTCATCACATAATAAGAATAAAACAAATACAAGTAACACACAAAAATAAATATAAGACACATCATTAAATAAAAACATTTTTTCTAAATTATAAACTTTTATTTTTAGTTTAATTTTAGCTTTTTTTTATGCAGCATTATTTTTATATTATTTTTAATGTAATATGTATAAATTTTTGTTTTATAAAATGGAGGCCTCAGCGCAGGTGAGCTACCCAGTGAAGCCGACATTGCTAAATTGTATTTAAAAATGTTAGATACTATATCAAATAAATAAAATAAAGAATGTCTGCGCCCCTCCAAAGGAAAAATACAATCTTACTAATATTATAAACGTGAAAGTTTATTTGGATTTGTGTGTGTTTGTTACTCTTTCACGCAAAAATAACTGAATGGATTTTAATGAAACTTTACAATAATATAGCTCATAAATCAGAATAACACACAGGCTGTAAGTAAGCTCTGGCGTTATGAAATTTGTATAAATGAAAATGGATGTATTTCGCATAGTTTAGCAGCAGGGAGGATAGGCAGGGGGAAAGGGGGGTTCTCGGAGAGGGAAGAGACGAGAGAGGGGAGGAAAGACGGAAGGTGGAAAGGGGCGCACGGGAAAGGACATTTTTTTTACATTAGCTCCACACAGGAGGCCCTGAGGAAAATAATTTCCCTCAGGGTCTATGTCATCTTTGGGGATGCTGTGTAGAGAGTTTTTTTTTTAGAAAAGGAAGGTGAGGAGAGTTCTGGGAAGGAAAAGGGGTTTAAGGGGTGGGTAGGAATCTGGGGTTCAGTGTGTCCTGGTCATCTGCCTTCAAGACCTAGACAACCGGGCCCATGAACCCGGGAACCCCTGCTAAAACACCAAACGTAGCGAACCACTTGGGGTGACCTATAGCAGAGGTGTTGGTTATCCAATAAAGGTTCCCGGGGCGGCGGTACCCATTCCCGCCTCCCAAATTGAATGTCATGTATGTATTCATGTAGGGAGAATAAATTCATTCTTTGGATGGCATTGCAACACATGCCGGGGAAAGATTTGAGTATATTTATAGACAAAACTATTTATTCATATTCTTATTGCTTACGTACGGGCGCAAAAAATTAATTCATCTTAATACTTTAAAGCACAACTATAAAAAAGTATTTTTTCCCTAAAATAATTATACTCGCGCCATCTACAAAAGAGTAGATTGTGAATTCTTTTAAATATAACCTTATCACAATGCTATCGACCTGAAAACATTTGCATTAACTTCTGCAAAAAAATGTGAAAGCTTCAGTCTAGCCAAAGATAATAATAGGTCTAGTCACGAGAAACGGCTGATTTATGTTTGGTAGAGTTTCCACATAAAATATTGCGAGTGCCAGAGAAATTCCCAGTATTTTGTAAATCGTTTGAAATATTTTGTTGCCACATTTCACAGTTAAGGCAATCAGAACTTTACCACGAATTAAATGTTTCGCTGAGCTTTTTTCTAAGCTTTATTTAAGTGTGTCTAGAAAAAAAACCTTAACGTTTATTTGAGTTCAAAATATTTGTTATTTTGTTTGGGGTTGGTTGGCTTATTTTTACAAAATAACACGGGAGGTGGGTATGGATACCGCCACCCCGGGAACCATTTATTGGATAACCAACACCTCTGCCAACAGTAATACCAAGTGGTTGGCTATGTTTGAAGACTTAGCAAGGGTACCCGGTTTCACGGGATGAGGTTTGTCCAGGACTTGGCGGACGATGGAGAGAGATTGGTTTTTCATCCTCTGCAGCAGGAATTTTTCGACTCATCGCCTTGCACCGCGGTTGGAGGGATGGATTCATACGTCCGTCACTCCTGGACCCACTGACCCCCAGATTCCTACCCACCCCTCATACCTAATTCCTTCCCTGAACTTCCTCTCCTTCCTTTCCTTAAACACAGCATCCCCTAAGATGACGTAGGTCCTGAAGGAAATTATTTTCCTCAGAGCCTCCTGTGTGGAGCTAATAAAAATGGCAATAAATGTGAAATACACCAATTTTTTTTTTACCTACATAATTAAACATACTCACGTCAGTTGTCGGTGCTTGCGTAAAATGATTATATATCCCAGCGTAAGGCGTAAAATTATTCGAGTTCAATGAACTTTCAATTTTCAAAATTAGTACTGATGAATGCCGTTGGCGTTGGCACTAATAAAAAATTATCAAAAGAAGCGAAGATAACCGTCCACAATGGAGTGCCGATACCTACTCTGATGTATGGCAGTGAGGCGTGAAACTGGCAGAGGGAGGGTGAAAGTAGACTGAATTCTGTTGAAATGAGATCCATGAAGCGTATATATATGATAAAACAATCGTCGGTACCACGTTTGACCGTGCTCGCAAATAAAGCCAACTGACAATGGATGACATATTTAGTCAATTTAGTATTGACATCGATCGACCGTGCTCGCGTATATACAGACATTTTCTCAGTTCCATAAAATTTATGGATATTATGCACTTTTATATAGCAATTGTTTCGTTTCAACTCATTGACGTTCTATTTTGTTCTCGACTACCTTTTGTCGTGTTATTAAATCAAACATAAAGCTGAAAAAGACAGGCATCGAGTTTCCTATTCCCCTGGAAGCCTTCCGGCTAGCTAGAAAATCCTCATACGCAGAACCCTGCTTAATTTGTCTACGTTCATAGCAAGTATCAATTTTCCGCGCCGTTAGAGGAAACTTCACAGAAAATGATAAAATCAAAACGTGGCCTTTGGCGAAACGAAGCGAAAAATACATTTGAAAGACGGATTAACACTCGATATTTTATATTTACAAATACCGAGCAAATCATCTCAAGTGAAAAATATGAAATTCCCATTAGAAGACTTATAATATAAATTTCTATTAAATTTTATAAAAATACACACATTAGAAGACAGACGTGAAATAAACGACTCAACTTTCTTATTCAAAATACTCCACTCTAAGTTCAACTGTGGCCAACTCCTGCAACTCATAAACTTACGAATACTCACAGTAACAACACGACCAAATATTCTATTGCAGCATTCATAAGCGGAACTACATTGCCCACTCTCTGATACAACGATTTCACACTATCACTAAATCAGAACTTAAGTGAGGTTGAAATATTTGATATCAACTTTTTAGAATTGAATTTTGAAATTGAAAATTAGATTTGATGTGGTAGACGTGCTTCTACCAAATATTTTTTTTCCTTTGAAATTTTCATATTTTTATCTAATTTTATTTTTATAATTTCTTTATCTGTTTCAAAATTATCAGTCGTGAATTAATTGTACTTTCAAACATGTAAGAGCCATCTGGGCGTTAAATAAATAAAATAAAGTGAAAAACACCATTAATATTAATAGGGACCACATACATTATTTAACTAAGTATTTTACGCATCACGGTATCACTTCTACTTACATATTAAACATATTTCATCACAATCTACGCACACGCTCCGTTGATGGACACTGTAACACCGTCTGAAACTTTTGCTAAAATAGGAGGAACTTGTGATGAATGCTAACCTTCAACCTACGAGAAGCCCACAACGAATTTTTTTTTCTCCTTAATACTATGTAGAGAATTCGGTACATTCGGCGACATCTGTCCGAGCATTTGGGAACTATTACAGAGATCTGTATAAAGACTGAAGCGAGGGAAGCCCCGTATCGTAATTGTCTCGAGAACAAAGAAAGTTTAAATTCTACCAATAAGAGAGTGTGTAAAGCGATTAATATGATCTGAACCAATCAGAGAGATTAGAGGCGTGTAGAGTTCTGGTGGACTTTGATCAGATTGAGCGGCCTTGAATAAATTCTCACAGGAACGAAGGGTGAACGTACTGTATAATAAACAAACCTTTAGACAAAGGATTGGAGGATTATTGACCCCGGATCGTGTTTACATAAGGCGAGATCGAGAACTGGAGGTTTTGGGCGCCAAAAGTTTCAAATGGAAACAAAAAAAATCTTAGACGGGAATGTTGAAAATAAATATCACCGATAAGGGCACGGAAAACGTAAGATGAATGGTCCCAGGGGACGATTTAATTAAAACCGACCTGGAATGATCGCAAAAAACGGGTGGAATCTCGGAAAATTTCAAAACTGAAGATAATAGCCTGGGAAAGGGGGAAAACCCTATTTATATGGTGATGGAACGGTGAAACGAAGTAATTAGAACCAAATATCTCAAGAGAAAACTAATTGAAACTACTTGAATAGGTACCGATATAAGGATTACTCTGTGCTGACAACACCATTCACAACAAACAGGAGATTGAGAAAATTATATATCTAAGACCGCAGTACATTTTGGGTCACTCTACAATTAAAGCAAATCGCAGGAAAAGATGCTTAACGTAGTCTGACGAAAGGAAAAATGAAAAATATACATAAAACAGTGGAAAATTATTGTTATCAATTCTAAATGAAGCGGAGATATTAGAAAGACGATTTTTAGAAGAAAATTTAATAAAAAGATGGTGGTTTCGTTGGGGCATAGAGCATGCGAGAGGGTGGCTCGGTGTGCTAGTTGCAATCTTAAAGGAAATACAATTAGTATTGTTAAGTGTCTGGGGTCAAGTAACAATACCGGACAAATTACGGATGATTTTATGCAAAAGAAATGGTCGTTTTATGTCATTTGTGCCGTTGAAAGGATCACATAATTGAGCTTGGTCACTGACAAAGTGGACGCAGGAAATGGTTGTCGACCACACATGTATTTTGTTTTCAAAAACAATGAAGATCCGAACATGCCTTTTATTTACACAAGGCCCATTAGCGATTAAAAAGGGCCATAAAAATTAACATTGCTCTAACGTAATGTTTAGACTATAGAATTCCCATAAAACTTTATTACAAACACATTAACAATGACTTATTACCAAAGTACATAAAAATTTTAAATAAATACATGTCAATGAGAAAATTTATGTGATTTCCTACGTGAGAGAGATGTTAGGCTGGTTTCGGTCTAAAACATGAGATAGGAGATTATCAGAGATTTGACAAAAGGTCGTATACGGAGGAACCGAATTTGGTTTTTTTTCTATGAAGGTCTGGGTGATCAGAAGTCATTTTCCTACGAAAGGAGAGCTTTAAGAAGTCTTTAAAACGCCATGGTTTGATAAAGAACGGGTAGTTCGTGAGGAGTTTGGTGGATAGTCCGTTGGTAGTGGGGATACAGACCGGGGTCCAGGAACAAACGTAAAACTCTTTATAAAAAGCTGAAATTTCTACAAGTGTTTGCAAAGGAGTAATTCGGTATATAATCTCCCTTTAAATTGAGGAATAAAAAAAAATCCGAAAAAGTGCTTAAAAATAATACTTCGTGAAAGTTCGGATGTTTTGTTTTATAATGAAAGTGTTTAAAGTCAGTAAATAAGAATTTAATAATATTCGGGTTTCTTTTACAACATATAGTTATTGACTTTCTAATATTTAACAAAAATACAGTGTCTTAAAATAAATACAGTTTACCGGATAAAGAAAACACATCACGCGATTAATTTTAAAACTAACAAAAGGTGATATAATAATTAAACTTTAATTTTACTTTAAATTACTTAACATCGGTGAAATTAATAACAATAAAAAAATTGCTCGATTCATGGTTTTACGACAATAAGATGCCTTAAAATTTCATGGTGAATTAAATAACGAATTATAATAAACAGTAGTGATAATAATCCGAACACTTAGAAAACGTACGTATCTACGGTTATTAATTCTAAAGTGATATTAAAATATGGAGAATAAATAATAATTTACCTTATTCCGGATTTTAAAATTTAAACATCTGAATTGCAATTTGATAAATCATTTTTCGAATCGAATGAAATAAAAACAATAGTTAATACGAGGTTAAGAAACTAAGTGAAATACCGAAGTGAATCTTAAATAGACAGATATTTGAAGAGTTTTTTCATCATCAGAGTCATTTCTCAAGAAGACCGATAGGAATCCGTTAGCTAGGAAACAAAAAAAAGGAAGCCTTGATCACAATGTCGTTGTCATAAAATTCCCGACTTGAAAAATTGTAATCGATCGAGGCTGGTAAGATTTAACCAATTATTAATTATTTTCAGAGACAGAGAAGAAAGGAACGAGCGGTATCACCATAAAACCAATCGGAGCTTTAAAGTTTTGTCACTAACACACTGATAACAATTCTCACTTGCTCGAAAATAGGTCAAATAGGAAATACCTGCTTTAGAATTACGCTAATTTATTATAGCTCATATAAAACGAATCGAGGCGCGTAGAACGTAATGAATGACTATTGAGGAATCCCCTTATCCTATATTTCGTATGCGGGAGTAACCGTGCGTCTTAAAATCAGGTCAAACAGGAAATACCTATTTAAAAATTAGGTAATACAAGTACTTGTTTTAGTTAGGTAGGTCTATTGTTTATTTAAGCGCGCATGAGGATACGGCGACATAAGATATCAGTTTGATATTTAACCGAAACACCTATATTTCTCAAAACTAGGTTAAGCAAATTATACCTTAGTTGAAACTAGGTCATCCAGATACCTCTTAGGTTAGCAAAGTACCTACTTAAACGACCAATGTTTGGGTAAAAACTAGGACAAATAAAATATAAAAGAATTAGTTAAACAATGAATCGTGTTTCAAAAGGGCAATGACCGTAGAAATAAACAATCTCTAAAGTAGGTCAGTATACCGAAGGTCGTCTATGTGAAGTGTAAACAAATAAACCATAAAAAATGATGTATCTATCCCTTATCGTTCATTCGTTCATCGGAGTTAATTAACTATTGGCGCAATGTAATTAGGTATTACTCGGTGTGATAGAAATGCGCCTCTCAATCAATTTAGGTACATTGTCATACTTGAATAATAATAATAATAATAATGATTTATTCCAGTATGTATGCAGGGGAAGTGCAATGCAATACATTCCATATTTTAAAATTACAAAATAAAGACAATAATAAGATGAGGGAAAATTAATTAACAACAACACATACATTAAATAAAACAAATACTTAACAAATAATTAGATAGAAACTCATCACTAAATCAATTTTGGCATCCTAGCTTACTTGTAAAACAAATACCTATTAGCTTCCTTTCACCAGCATGATTAGGGTATGTTTATATGACCTTCGATTGTGTATCTAAAATTTCGATTGGAATTCAATGTCACCCATTGACACAGTCACCTAGATCCATCAACAAATAAACAAAACAAAGGATAAATGCCAAGGGACAAGTTTATCAATTATAGCTTACGACAAAATCTGCATTCAATATGTGATAGCAAAACGACGTTAAATTTACTCAATTCTAAACAACTTGATTATACTAGAGCGATCGCCAATAGGTAGCATTGATTCAGCGTGCAAAATTTCGCAAAGTAAAATACTGCGAATAGCTTCAAACTCAGAGAGAGATTATCACAATCATTCAGGAGGTCATTGATTCAATGACAACATGATTCATCTCTTTTTTTTAAATTTCTCTTTAGGAAGTAGGTATCCAGGAATCCATAATCACCCGCAATCCTAAATACCTAACACACGAGGAACTAGTGACCTCATTTAAAAAACACTGGTGTTCAAATACTCATACAGTCCTAAATCCTGAATTTGCACACGTATCTAGACTTCAAGGCTTCTGTATGTGAGTATGAGCTATCCGGAAATGTAAGTGTCAACCTTTCTGGTCGGAGAGCTTTCATCTTGTGGCGGTATTGTCGAGGTGGGCATACGGGGAAGAGGAAGGACGTATGCGGACAGTACGCTGACGCGGCATTAAAGCTGCAGGTTATTTGCATACCGTAAGTCCTTGTCGAACCTGAAAGCAAACATAAGGCTCACGAGGTGCGTTTTATGTCAGCTAGTCAGAGGTGTAGTGTAACGCTGGGTCGGTCACGCGGGAGGATGGATCTGCCCGTCACAAGCTTACGCCACATTCAACGGATAGAGGCATGATAAGGGAAGATATGTAATACCCCTTCTAGACTCAGTAGAGTTAAATTCAATCCGGAGGAGACGGAAGTCGGAGTAAGACAGAAAAACGGCATGAAGACTAGGTATTCACCCCCTGCTGGCGTGAAGGGCCCCTTTCATAGCATGAGACGCCCGTTGAAGAGGGTAAAACTCGGATCTAAGGATAAGCCTAGCAAACGTACTGGGGAGAATCCGGTTTGTAATTGTTGTTCATCGGTCTTCACTTGGATAGCGGAGGAGCCGACTTTTCAGCAAACATATTATCCCCATATCCATCCATGTCCATCCATTCCTGCTCTTTCAACAATTTTGCGAATACTAACCATGAATACAAAACACTATGTTAGGGGAAGTTGCAGACAAGGACTTCGAGTGATAAAACTGGACCTTCAAATACGACCATCCTACAAAGGTAAGGTTTTCTTTCTTGAAATGTTTAATTTATTAACTGTTGGTTTATGTTATCGACGCATCAGCGGTGATAGGAAGAATTAAATAAACAAACAAAATTCCTACGGAAATCAAGTAGACACGAGGTTTAAGGGTGAGGCTAGTTTATCCAACTCGGTTTAATATACTAAAATAATAATAACTAAATAGATCGGAAAATTCTCACACTTTCTCTAAAAGAATCTAGGGTTACCACACGGAATACATTATCTTCTCTACATATGTGTGCATACTAAGTATGCAAACAGATGTAAATTCTAAAAAAAAAATACACAACGAAGAATATAGAAATAATGTGAACAAAAAATCTTAAATCTTGTTTACTGCGAGAAAATCGCAGGGATTTGAGAAAATAGGGTAAGTTCAGCTAGATTATAAAGTATAGGGGTTAGAAAAATCACGAGCCTGAGGTAGAAACAAACCGGAAAGAGGGATAAGTCAGGCCATCATACCTAGGGGTGTGATCAGTGGGACATAAGGGTAGAATTATGAACGTAGCTATGAGATTTGAACTACGAGGTAGAAGCTTAGAAAAGTTAATCAATTAGGTAGGGTTCATCACAATTGGTGTCAAAGCCAGGAGTGGCGGACCATTACAAACTCAAAGCAGCGTAAATTCGCCACAACAACTTAAATAATTATTTTGTGGTGGTATTTTTACTTAGGTGATCCACAATTTTAAATATGTTATTAATCATGAAGTTTTTCTGAGCATTATTTTCTTTTCTAATGTCCTTTCATATCGGAATTTTTCTTTCATCAAAGTAATCTTCACCGTGCAGACTGCGGCCCGAAATAACTGCACTCACTCGGTCACACGGTTTTTGTGTTCCTTTAATTCGTTTTAATCATTATTTTTCTGGATTATCAATTTTCATGCACAATATATCCACATTTCCAAATACTCCTAATTCCGTTTCATTGCTCCGTTTAGTCTGCAGGTTTTTAAATGTTACGACAGTGAGACTCCACGCTTCCCCCACTTTATAAACACACTAACAGACTCATCGCCAAAAGATGTGTTACAATTTTTTACTCCTCGAGATTGCTAAGGCGACAGTCAGCTGATTAGCTCTGACTCTCCACGTTCCCCATACCACTGAAATAATATATTCAAATATACACTAATACATTCCTTAATTTAATGTGATATCGAAAACTGGATAGACTCTTGAGTTTTCCTTTTATTTTTTCACAAGCTGAGTTATCCGGCTTCGCTCAGGACAACATTCAAGAGTGTTCTGGAATGTTCCACAATGATGTTCCCGATTCCCTATTCCCGAATATTCCACGACATACTCCACCTCTCCTTCCAGAACTTTCTAGATCTCTATCAAACCTTCTAGAACTTTCCGGAAGACTATTCTAAAAATTTCAAGAGTGCAAAATTTCCAGCCCTTATATCTTCAAAAGCACGCCCTTTAGGTAAAAAGGGGAACCGTCATCCTGAAGGGCACGTTTTTTGGACTTTCTATTATAATATATATTGATTAAAGTTAAATTTTTACTTGGTTGCTAGTTAAACATAAATCTAATAGATTCTTGTGCCATCCCCTCAATTTAAAAACGATTTTACTTAACGAGTCGGGAGAGCTTGCAAGGTGTGTGTATTTTCCAAGTACCTACTCTATCTCAAACGACCATAGATTTACGATACACCTGGTGTTGAAAGTTTTATTTCTCTTGGGATCGAGAGGCATTCTGTTCATGGCATACAAATGAGGCTTCTTTTCAAACTGTGCAACCGAACCGACCTTTAACTTTGATGACCATTTTTTTACGTAAGGGTAGCAAAATTTTTAAAGGAGAAGAAAAATGGGTGAATTTTGTAAATGATTGCGGAATTCAACTCTTGACCGTTAAAAGATAAATATATTATTAAGAGGGTTCTAGGGATTGTAAATTGCTGCAAAATTATTGGCATTGTTTAAAGAAAGTTTAATTTCAATTTAAATTTACTGTGGGTTTGTGGTTATTTGTCGTAAGCTGGCGGTTTGAGAGATGGAAGAATTCATTGGCTTTTCATATTTTTCTGATGGAGCAAAAACTCTCAGACGATTGTGTTTGACAATTTGAAATTTTTACACCCTTTTCTCTGCGACTTTTAGTTCTACGCAATTCTTATTATATTGTTATAATATTTCTAGAGTTGCATAGCTTGAAAATAAATAACAACAATTAATTGTCAAACATTTTTTTTTTTTTTTTTTTTTGTGTATTACAGACTGTGTCCATTTACAATACACATGTAACATTAACTACATATATATGATGCAAATAATACAAGTTATAGATTAATAGCATTAACATGCCTCTTGAATTCTTCAAGACTACTATTAAAAATATCGATAGTCTTGGAGGCGTTGTTTAACAGCGCCATACCTCGTGTCATGCTATGCCGAGCCAGTACGTCCGTTCTGCCACGTGGGATACAAAGCAGATCATGGTGACGTCCCTGGCTGTAGTTATTCGGTACGAACAACTTATAGCATTCCAGAAGGTATGGGCTATCTATTAAATTATTAATAATTTTGTACGCCGTTACTGCAAGAGCCCCACTCCTCCTCGAGTGGAGACTTTGGTAGCGCGTTTCGGCAAGCAAATCTTCGTGATGCATGAATCGCGGATACTCTCCGTGCATTCTCAAATACATGTATCTCAAAAACTTTTTTTGAATCTGTTCTAGTTTTTCAATATATTTTTGTTGGTATGGGGCCCATACAGCAGAGGCGTATTCGATTTTAGACCTTATAATGCAGCTGTACAAAGTCATCATTGCCTCGGGATTGGAAAATTGTTTGCAAAGTCTTATGACAAATCCGAGAAGCTTGTAGCATGATGTCGTCAACTGCAATATATGGTCCGAAAACGTAAGTTTGGGATCAAAGACTACCCCAAGGTCCTTGATGGATTTTACTTTTGACAATATATCATTTTTGATGCAATAATCGAATTTGATAGGGTTTCTCGAACGTGTATACGACATAGCGACACATTTTTTTGTATTAAAAAATAATTTATTTTCATCAGCCCATGATGAAATTGAATCTAAATCAGTTTGCAATTTGACACAATCTTGACCATCACAAATTTTCTTAAGTAATTTTAGATCGTCAGCAAAAAGCAGGCAAGTGGAATGTTTGATGCATTCTTGAATGTCATCAATTAAGATTATAAATAGTAGAGGACCTAGGTTTGACCCCTGTGGCACTCCAGAGAATGCAGAGAATTCTCTAGACCTGTATCCGTCGATGCAAACATATTGTTTCCTATTCCTTAAATACGTGACAAAAAAATTTAGGAGGGGTTAGTCGAAGCCAATTCTATGTATTTTTCGTAGCAGTACGTCATGATCAACTCGGTCGAACGCCTTGGCGAAATCAGTGTAGATCACATCAGTTTGATGTTGAGCATCTAATCCTCTTGCTACTCTCTGTGAGAGTTCTAGAAGATTAGAGACGGTGGACTTATTTGATAGAAATCCGTGTTGGTTTCCCTGAAGAAACGGTTTAATTTGTTTGTTTAGCTTTTCGCAAATTATTGTTTCAAATATTTTTGGGAGTATTGACAGAACTGCTACTGGTCTATAGTTCTGGACTTCCGTTTTTGTTCCAGATTTATGTATCGGGCTAACCTTGGTTAGTTTCCAGGATTTAGGAAAAGTGGAAGTTGAAATACTGAGGTTGAAGATAAAGCATATCGGGTTAAACAAATGTTCTTCCAACATGATAATGATATGAGGTGGGATTCCATCTGGCCCCGTGGCCTTGTTGGGCTTTTGTTCCCGAATACACGCTTTGACTTCCACAGGCTTAATTTGTTCCAGAGATATTGAACCTGTGTTTCTAGGCACCTCTGCCCGGAGACTTTCAACATCTAGGTTAGGGCTCATATGGTTGTATACCGACTGGAAATAGTCCGCGAATCTCTCTGAAACTTGTTGGGGACATTGGATTATTTTATCGACATTCATAAGTCCAATAGGAGTGCCCCTACCTGATTTTTGTGATCTAATATATTGCCAGAAGTTTTTGGGGTCTTCTTTGATCCCATTTTCAATATCGGATAAATATTTGTTCTTTTTTACAGTCATCTCTTTTTTGAGATCGGATCTCTTTGCAGAAAATAATAAATAGTCTGATTTATTATTAGTAGCTTTGTACTTCCTGCGAAGAGATTCCTTACATTTGATTTTTTCTATAATATTTTTATCGAACCAAACTGGGTAGTTAACATTTGCTTTCGATAATTTTTTTAAAGGTACACATAATTCAAATATACTAAATAATACAGAGTAAAAATATTCCACAGCTTCGTTGACAGATTTCATGTTGTATAAATATCTCCAGTTGAAGTGTGAGAATATTTTTAGACACAGATTAATATTAACGTGTTTAAAATTAAATTTGTTAAAGTTCGAATATAAGTGTCGTCCCATTTGATGACGGTTTGCACGCATTTCACGCCTGCTGTATTGTGTCCTCGCCAGGGTGGCCGAGATAGCCAGTGTAGGATGGTGGTGATCTTCTTTAACCAATGCTTCATCGCTGTACGTCACCTCACATATATTTAAATTACTTAGCACTAAATCAAGCATGTTATTGTACTTGTTTACAACTGTACTATGTTGCGTTAGTCCATTAGAGTTTATAAAACATATGTGATCAAGTATGACATCTTCAGGTTTGTTATGCAAATTGAAATCCCCCATAATGATAACATTTTTGTTGGATAATAGGTTGGCCTTATTATTGAGATGTTCATAAAACTTCGTGCGGATATCTCTGTCGTCTGTACAGTAGAAATATGCCACACATACCAGCGCAGTGAAATTAGTTTTTGTAATTTTGATCCAGATGTTTTCGCCCTCTGTTTCGAGTTCGGTTAATCTTTGTGATATAATCGGTTTTCGTACTGCAATGCAAACCCCGCCGCCTCGCGAGGCGTTCCTACTGCCGCTATGGCGGCCAGCGAGTGCACTTGTATTAGTAATATTACTATCGCATCTATCACGGCGATGTACTTCATACCTACATAAGACAAGATGAAATGTAGTGTCATGCTTAAAGGGTAGAATTTGATCATACAAAAAATTTGATCTTTTCGTCTCTAAAAGCAAAAATTACCGAACGGTTTGCTCTAGTAGCATTATATTTGCAAAACTTTTATTTATTTTTTTCATTTATTAATTTTTATTTTAGTAATTTGTACATTTAAGTTTACAAAATTTCTAATTAATTATAATATTTCATATTGCAAACTAAATTTTATGTAAAAAAAAAAAAATTAAACAATATAACTTTGTATAAACCACTTATATGATGTACAAATCCGACCGGTTTCGGAACAAACGTTCCTTCGTCAGGGAAAGCTTATACTAATTTGACAGTTTAGAACAATGTTTTATTGTGGTAGGGATGGAGCCATTGCTAGTTAATAATAACCGGTCGGATTTGTACATCATATAAGTGGTTTATACAAAGTTATATTGTTTCATTTTTCTATAATGGATAACCACAAAGTAATAGCTACATTTAAAAATATAAATTTTATGTAGTTTTATGTAGCTCCTACAATACATCTTGAACTTTCCAATTGGTGTGGACTTTAAGTTTCTGGTAGCGCGTTATATAACTTCATCCCTTTGTACAGTAAACTGTTCTGCGTATTCGCCTTGCACGTCCTTGTGTTATGTCTGTGAATGTCCTTGTTGAATATTATTTTATTCGAGAAGTGTTTTCGTAAAATGTTGTTTATTATTTTATGTATAAATATCAACGTATTCAAGGTCAAATGAATAATTAGGGAAACTCTTTCAGGTAGCATATTGGCGTTTCCTTTGTGAGCTGGAGCTTAAAAATATTATATTTTATATACCAAAGGAAAAGGTACTCTGCTGTTTTCTTAATAAGAAATAAGGGTGTCGAAACCCAGGTGAAGCTGGGTAGTAAAATTAGTATGATAATAAACATTGAATTCTTTTACTAAAATGAAACAATGCAACTTTGTATAAACCACTTATAAAATGTGCAAATTCGACCGGTTTCGGAACAAACGTTCCTTCGTCAGGGAAAGCTTATACTAATTTGACAGTTTAGAACAATGTTTTATTATGGTAGGGGTGGAGCCGTTGTTAGTTAATAATGTAGATTGGGTGGGTAGGTATTAGTGTAGAGTGGGTGGGTAGGGAAGCAAATCCATGATTGGGCTATATGACAATATTTTTTGTTTGTTGATAATAGATTCATTATTTTTAAGGGATTTTTTAATTTCCAAAGCTTCTAAATTATCTAAACGTTTTCCTTTATGATTAATATGAAGAATATTTATCCCTGTGTTTTTTTCAAAACTATGGTTATTTTCAATGATATGGTTAGCGAACTCAGAAAAATTATTATTATTAAGACACCTTAAATGTTCTTTGATTCTGATTTCAAAATTACGAGTTGTTTTTCCAATATAAAATGAGGGACAATCATTGCATTTGAGTTTATATATTCCGGAATTAGTCAATTTATGGTCTTTTACCGCTGATTTCGTCAAAATCTCCACATTAATTTTTTGTTTTCCTAAACACAGCATTCTTGGTTGTAAAAAAATGGCAAATTTTTATTCCTCTGCAACGAAAGGGTTATGATTTTTTCTGCTCACCGTCTTTACACGAGTTAGTGGGGTCAAAGGGACTTCCGGGCTGGATTCAAAAAGGGATATCGGACACTCCCTTCCGGTCTGTAATAATGGAGCGAAAAAAGGGTTATGTGGTTAAAGATGGCGGCCGAAAAATATAGATATTCAAATATGAGGCTAGAAAAGTAAAAAAAGGATAATGATCTAGGAAACGTATTCTTTAGAATTGCTAATTAAAGTAAAACTGATTTTATAGCTTTACAACGAAAAACATTTACAAAATAATAACCAAAAAAAAACTATAAGAAAAAGTTTATTAGATCTTTTTTTCATATAGGCGTAGAAAATAATTGGAGAAAAATAGTATTTTTAAATAATAATACTTCAAATTTAATTAATGACATATATTATGTCTACCTACCTCCTGTTATATGTAATATTTTTTAGTTGATGTAAGATTTCAGTTTGAGTTAATTATTAATTTCTAGGTACACAAGGTTATAGTATAATGAGGAAATCTATAATTGGTTTCTCAGTAAGGTAAATTAAACATGTATAAATTAATCACATTGTAAACTGTTGATTTCTCTAAAATTTTTTTTTTTTTTTTACAGTGAATACCGCACAAGAATCTCAACTGCTCCCGTCTGGAGCCAGTGAGACTATGGCATCCCCAATTGGGGTATGTTGTGAGGCTGAAGGTAGTGGGGAAGGGAGGGAGGTGGGGAAGAGGAAGGTTGGGAAGTACCTGGCTATTCAGATCTGGTCACTAAACACGGCTAAAGCCATTTTCAAGCAACTTTTCATTTCTGAATGGTGGTCTTACACCAGGGCGATACTGATAGTATCTTCCACTCTGGAACATGCCGCAAATATACTATATAAAATAAAATAAATAAATAAATTGAAAATATGCCAGATAGCCAACCAGCTTTTTACAAAAATATCCAAATGTATTAATGTATATATATATATATATATATATATATATATATATATATATATGTATATATAAAAATAATATATATAATGGGGAAATCTATAATTGGTTTCTCAGTAAGGTAAATTAAACATGTATAAATTAATCACATTGGAAACTGTTGATTTCCCTAAAATAAAATAAATAAATAAATTGAAAACATGCCAGATAGCCAACCAGCTTTTTACAAAAATATCCAAATGTATTAATAAATATGTATATATATATATATATATATATATATATATATATATATATATATTGAATAACATGGACAAAGGTGATTTTTTGACAAATCTGGGGTTTATAAACTAATTTATAACGATTGTAACTTTTTTACATTGGGAAGACTTTTAAAACTAAATTTTCAAACAAGTGTTAAGAAATATTTGTGGTGTTTAAATAATAATTATTATTCTGAATTTGCCAATCATATTTTGAAAAAAAAATCAGTTTTTTGATGTAAAGAAAAGGTTAAAAATTTTACCCACAAATGCAACGAGTTTACAAATACGAGTAGATAACTCAGAAATTTTACAAATAAGAAAAAGTGTTAATAGTCAATTAAATATTATTAATTACTCGGGGCCTATGTCATCTTTGGGGATGTTGTGTGGAGGGTCTGTTTAGGGAAATGAAGGAGAGGAAGTTCTGGAAAGGAAAAGATATGAGGGAAAGGTATGAATCTAAGGGGCAATGTGTCTAGTAGTGACGGATGTATGAATCAATCCCTCCAACTACGGTGCAAGGCGATAGGTCGAGAGAGACCGGCTGGAGAGGTCTATGTTAGGTCTCCGATTGACTGCCAAGACCTAGACAAAATTCACCCCATGAACCCGGCCACCCCTGCTAACTCACCAAACTCACCGGGGTTACCTAGAGCAGGGGTGTTGGTTATCCAATAAATGATTCCCGAGGCGGCGGTACCCATATCCGCCTCCCAAATTGACTATGTTCTGTCAGGATTACTACGTTTAAAATACTACTTTTATGCAAGAATACTTTGTTTTCCAAGGCACCTTTTTTATCGTAGCGTGTAATTATTTTTTTCCGTATTGATATACAGTATGCATAATTGCTACAAATTGTGTACAGAAAACAAAATACTAGGCATTGTGGATCTCTACATCAATTGCTCGAGTTAAGCCGGGCTATATCCAATTCTTCCATCTAAAGAGAATGGGACCCTGACAGTAACAGCTTTCAAAATTATAAACTATTACATTGACAGCCCATACCTCTCAGAATGATATAAATTGTTCGCACCGAACAACTACTGCCAGGGTCACCACCACGACTTGCTCTGTATCCCACATGGCAGAACAGATGTTCTGGCCCAGCACAGCATGACAAGAGGTATGGTGCTGCTAAATGATATCTCTAGGTCCCTTGACATTTTTCAAGAGTAATTTTAGGCAAGAACTCTAAAATATGTTTTATTGTAATTTTATTTTTTCTTCTTTCTCGTTTAAAGCTATGTATATTTTATGTGTATTGTAATAGAATTATATTAATCTGTAATGCACAAAAAAAAATATGTTTTCAGAGAGTTTACAATACAAAAGCGGTTATTCGATATCCAATATATCAACTTATTCTTGCTCCTCAGATGTATTTCTTGAAGTGGAATTATGAAAAAATTGTATATATTTATCGGTGACCAGAAAGTTGATCCGCCGACAATCTGCCTCGCGAAATGATATTTACTCATAGACATCAGAATTTAATAGACCAGAACATACAGATGAGGGGTAAAACCAAACTATGGGGGGCGAAGAGAGGAAATTGACTGTGATTCTTTAAAAAATCAATCTGACAGTATATAGGCATCTCGCATTATAATATCACCATTTAGTTCTTAAAAGCAAAATCTGCTTTGAATGAATAGACCTTTTTTACATGGGAGCGCGAATTGCTTGCCACGTTAATAACATATTTGCTAAGGCCAAATGCTCGTCCCGAAAAGATTCGCCCCAATTCACATAGCAATATTTTGTTGCCGTGTTTAGTTAAGACACTTTTACAAATGTTTCATAATTTACTTACCCCTGTAACCAGCGACGAGCACACTGGAGAACCGCCCACATTCTCTATGTCCATATAATATGTGGGTTAAATGTATAGCACAAGCTACCGTTTTTGGCGTGTTATTTCTAAAAATGTATGGATGTTACTTCCGCGCTGTTCAGGACCAGAATGATGACGTCACATATTTTAGATTCAAGCGAGGCTCTCTCCCATCCCCATGGAGCGAGCTGGTTCCAAGGAGGAGCTCCAGCTGGCTCTATGGGGAGGGGGAAATAATACGTTTTTATCACCTAGGGCCGGTCCAGATATATTCATATGTCCGTGTATTTACTATAAAATTATAATTTTTGTTTGCATTATTTGTTAATTTCAAATGAAAAATCGACTTCAAAAATACCCTTAGATAATGATAACATGGTATGAATATCAAACGAATATATATATACACATATACAGTATCGATTGCTGTGTACTTATGCGCTGGTTTACACAGCATATAGAACAAAACAGAATTTTCCTTGATGCATTTGAATGAAAATATGTTTTATACTTTGGTTATTCGGCAGTACATTCTCGCTGCACGGCCCTTCGGGGTTACTTTGTTATATTTGAGTAATTAGGTATAATGTATTTTCCCTAAACCGACTGCACAATGTATATAATAATGAAACCATTATTATCATATGCAGAAGAATTTTTACTAAATAAATGTAATGTTCGCAGAGTTAATAGTCCCCCGCACAATTCTGTCTCGGCACACATTCCTCGCTTCATTCACATTCATATAATATCGGCTTATACATAATCTTTTGATATTCTGACTCTTGACCCTTCTACCATTAGCTTCTGCTTCACACTAATTATTCTACTTTCTTCCTTCATTCGCTCTACATTCCCAAACCATCTGCTCGTCTCTGTCTTAATCTTAACTATTGAACGTGGATCAGTCTCGAATTTTTATTTTTTATTATATAATCAATAATATCATTATTAAATTAATAAAAACAGTTTATTTTGAAACAAATTCTGCTGTGTAATTATTATTACGCGTGACAGTTGTTTCGCCTTCTGAAGGAGAAACAGCTGTCACGCGTAATAATAATTACACAGCAGAATTTGTTTCAAAATAAACTGTTTTTATTAATTTAATAATGATATTATTGATTATGTAATAAAAAATAAAAATTAAAATGGAGTTCTACAAATTAAACTTGATAACAATAAATACAGTCTTGAATTATTTCGGTATCTCTTCATTTGTAAAACGGTCATACTAAGTCACTATAAATATTTAAAAAATAACGTTATTACAATTAGGTACTTTTGCGGTTGCGCCAATGAAATAATTATATTCCAATATGAAAGTTACTAGGCCCTACCTACATTTAAATAGGCTCATGTAAAATGTATGAATCTCAGTGGAAGCTTTTGTTGGAGTTAAATACTGTGAATTTCTAAAGCCAAAACAATACCCACAGTAAATTCTCATTGACCGGTTTTTAAAAGCTGACTATCACATTTTATTTATCGTTTATTTATATTTAAAATGAATTATTTTTACAAATACATTTTATCTTTACAATCCAAGCCTGTATTGAGGTCGACAATTGATTGCAGATCAAAGCGAATTAAAAAAAAAAACATAAATGAACAATGCTCATCACTCATTACTTATGATTATTTGAGATTTTCACGGTCAAAAGCCTTGTCGTGATTTATTTTTGGGGTATTGTGGCCATATATGGCGCCCTCTGCATCTAACTTCACTACCAACATTCAAAACTTACAAACGAGTTGATCGTAGATCGGCAAAATTTAGCGGAAATTCAAAATTTTACTTGAAACAAAGATGATGATGATGTGTAAAAATTGTGACCAACTTTTTAAATTTTTTTAACAATAGATTTTTACAGATTCTGTAAATAAAACTGTGAAATATGATTTTAAATATATTACAGACTATATAAGAATAATAAGATTAACAATTAATACGGAATATTTTATTAAGAGGGAATAACTAGACAAAACCGAAAATATGACATATTTATATCAAATTTTAGACGTATTGACGCTTTTCCACAAAAAATTATAAATTTATTTCGAAAGCCTATTATTTTATAAAGTAAACCTATGTTTTAAATTTTGAGAAAATATATTTATTTTTAGCACAATAAGGATTTACCGTAGGTCTTTGGCAGATATATTAAATGTTCAAACAAATTTTTGTATTAAACAACACACATTTCAAATCAAATAATCATGCAGTAAAATAAATCAATAAATTATCTGGGAAAGCTACGTTTCAGAATTTTAATTTTAGTTCAAATAAAATAATTTTAAAAAAGATCCGTGCGCGTGTTTTGTGACGAAAATACTTCATTTTGTCTATTTATTTACGGTCTTACAAGGTAATGTATTTAAGATTTTTTTTGCATTCTTATTTTGCTTAGACATTATTGAAAAATTAAACAGTACATAATTTTAATAGTTTTATCATCACGCCTTTCAGCATTTTTGAATGCAGGTTTAAATTAAAGCAAATTTTGAATGAAATAAAATCGATATTAAGTTATTATTTAAAAAAAGCTGGTACGGAGAATAATTAATCTTCCTCATTGGAATCGCCCTGTACGATCGTAAGAACATTTTTCGTTCAGCCGCTGGCTGAGAATTCAATGGCCCAAGGATGTGATGAATTCGAAATATTTTAAAACCACTTTTGATTGCCGGGAAATCAAGACTTTTCTGTAATCATTTGAATGTAAGCCACCTTTAAGGACCTTATGCGAATACAATTGAAACCATGGTAAAGCTACACGTCTTTGACAGAGAAATGAAAAAATGGATCTTCTTAGTTTGGAAACTTTATTATTTCTAGGAACTTCACATCATAGTGATATTAATTCTATGAAGTCTTACGGAATGGGCGCGAAATTGTTCTAACATTTTTATTCCAAATATACATAAATGACATCTGTCAGCTAAAACTACATGGTGAAATTTTCTTATACGCAGATGACACGGCAATTTTTTACTTCGGCAAAAACTTAGAAAGTCTATTAGAACAATCTCAAACGGATCTTAATGTACTAAACGATTGGCTAATACAAAATATATTAACAATAAATATTAATAAAACCGGTTACATGATCTTAAGCTCACCTAAAAGAATAATACCATCGCATAAACCATTACAAATAGAAGAAAGAGACCTACATATCCATATTTCCCCCTTGCCTGACTCCGCTTTTAAGGAATAAAGGTTTTGAAGAAGCTCCTGCCCATTGAATGTGATTTTCCTGTTGTCCGTACCAAATAGCCAGCATATTGACCACTGCTGCTGGAACATCTCGTTTTATGAGTTTTTCCCATAATAATTTATGGGAAACACGATCAAAGGCCTTGCTAAGGTCCAGAAAACACCCATAAACGGTGGTTTTTCTTTTTTGTAGTAGGCTATTGTTTGTTTTACCCCATAAATGGCCATATCAGTTGATGAGGCGCTCTTGAAGCCGAATTGGTTGTCCAAGGTAAATAGTTTTTCTTTGACTAGCGCGAATAAGATTTTTTCAAAAAGTCTCGAAAGCATTGTCGCCAAGGAAATCGGTCGGTAATTTCCTAATATCGAAGCATCCAGCTGATTGGATTTAAGGATTGGTACGATAATAGTTTGGCTCGTGTCCATCGGCATATGTGTGTGTCTTAAGAGGCTTGAATACAGGGCGGCTAGAATAGCATGAAGTTGATCTCCTGCGTATCTTATGTGCTCAATACCAATGGCGTCGTATCCTGGACTTTTACCATGGGCGGTTTGCTTAATTGCGCTTTCGATCATTTCAGGAGTAACATTCATGACCAGGTCATCATTGGCCACAGGTGGGCATGTCATTATCGAAGGTTTCGTGGTATCTCCTTGATCCTCGCTTAAAGAAAAAAAGTCTCTGAATTCGTTAGCTATGTTTTCATCCCCCGTGATGTTGTTGACGCATAGTGGAACTTTGCTCTCGGTTTTCAGCACAGTTGAAGTTTTTTTCCAAAACTTTCTAAAATCTTTGTTATGCATAGATGTAGCTATGCTATCCATCCGTGCTTTGTTTTCCGAGTGTTGGCATTTTCGGAGAGCAATTTTAAAAGATTTCTTACTTGTTTTCCTTTCGTCTGCGAAACGGCCTTCCGTGGGCCTTCCGGCTTCAACCCAGCATAGGAATGCATGTCTTGATTTGCGGTACAAAGTGGAGACTTCATTATTCCACCCAGGAACAATGTCATACTTTTTTATGGGTCCTTTACTTCTGAATGCTTTTATGGCGGAGTTTCTTAGTATATGTACAATATTACCGTAGAGAGAATCTAGTTCAAGTTTATGTTTCTCGTTATCACAGTTATGTCTTTGACATCTTGCGGCATCTGGAATTTTTATTTTTAACAGTTGTTTATTGGCCAGGGCGTTGTAAGTTTTAATATCATTTTCGGACTTTGCCGTCCATTTTCCAAAATCCCTTGGTCGATCCTGTCTGTTGCAAATAATGGGGGTTAGATTTAGATCTATTTCCACAGTTAGTGGGAGATGATCTGACCACGTTGCATTGGCTGTGATTTTTACGCTCCTTACTGCACAATTCAACCCCTGTGTCATAATGCAGTGATCATTATGTCTAATCATTTATCCTTGAACGTTTTCTAATTTATTTATTTATTTATTTATTTATACTGGGTTTTACAGATGTTCACACTTACGTGAGAACAATCCAGTTATAAAACTCAGTTATTACACAATTATAAAAATCTACAATTACATACAATTAAATACAAATACATACATTACATACAAATAGAAAAACAAAAACATCACAAATAAAAATACAGAATTATATACAAGGTCACTCAAGTAACACGTTACAATGGGTGGTAAAAGACATGTGAAATACGCGAGCATGCATAGAGAGACAATTCACACAATATAATTAGTTAGTACTTTTTAACAGTGCCAGAACTTTTTTTTTAAATCCATACAAATTATCAACGAAAATATCCACATCAGCGCACTCTATCTTGTTATACAGTCGACACATTTGGTTCAGAGGGCTAAAGTAGGCGATATTATTTTTAAATGTATTCATATGAAAAATGTTATGGCGTCTTAAACAATGGGAGTTGGGGACATTTATTTCAATACTGTTAAGACATAATGTAGTATCAAGATGGCCGTGAATAATTTTATGTAAACATATTAGATCACTCAATTGCCTTCTAGTTTTAAGTGTATCAATCTTGAAATAATCACGACGTACATCGTATGATCTGAGATGGTCATGTAGTCCACATTTGAAGGATAACATTTTTAGTAATTTTTTTTGAACTGATTCTACAATGTTTTCATATTTGCAGTAATGTGGATTCCAAATAGTGCTTCCATATTCAAGTTTACTTCTAATTAAGGCATTGTAAAGAGTCAGAATTGATTGAGGATCTTTGAAAGGTTTACATATTCGGTGAATAAATCCCATCATTTTTAATGATTTGCACTTAATGTTGTCAATATGTACATCAAATATGAATTTAGAATCAAGAGTGATTCCTAGATCCCTTATTGAAGAAACTTTTTTGAGAATAATATTATTGATAACATAAGAAAAATCCTTTATAATTCTATTTCTAGTAAAGTTTAAAATGTAACATTTTTCAACATTTAAGTGCATATCATTGACAGTACACCAGTTATTGAGTATGTCGAGGTCATTTTGAAGCAGCTGATGATCGGAAACAGATTTAATTTTACGAAAAATTTTAAGATCATCGGCGAAAAAAGCATAATCACAATTTAATTTCGAGCCAAGGTCATTTATGAATATAAGAAAAAGCAGAGGGCCAAGATTTGAACCCTGTGGTACACCAGAAGTTACAACTATAGGGGATGATTTGTATCCATTAATAAGAACTAATTGAGTTCTGTTATACAAATATGACTTCAGCCAGCGTAAAAGGTCTCCATGTATTCCAATTTGTTCAAGTTTTTTTAGTAAGATGGAGTGGTTAACTTTATCAAAAGCTTTTTGGAAATCAGTATAAATTGTATCTACTTGTAATCTTTCATTAAAAGAATTACAAACATAATTACAAAATTCCAAAAGATTTAAGTTGATTGATCTTTGAGGAACAAACCCATGTTGCCTAGTGCAGAGAAGGGGCTTAAAATGTGAAAAAATATTTTTATATATCAGAGATTCAAAAACCTTAGCAAAACAGGATAGTATACTGATTGGCCTATAATTTTTTATTAAAGATTGGTCTCCCGATTTTAATACTGGTACCACATGTGCTTTTTTCCACAGATCGGGAAAAGTTCCCGTGGTAAGGGATGCATTAAAAATGATAAAAAGCGGTAAACATAAAGATGTGAAAATGTGTTAATTTTATATAGGTTCACTGTTTAACTTCATATTTTTTCCCACATGTTTTAATTTGGGCTTTTCATTTCTTTTGTATACATATATTATTTTTTTTCTTTTTTTTTCTAACATTTTATTTTTTCTTTAACGTTTTAATTTGTGTTTGTATACTATAAATTTTTTTGCGGAAACTTCACTGGTTAATGCACCCATGTAATATTTAATTAACTCATAATATGTATAACTGTTTGTTTTCCTAATAAACTAAAATAAAAAATAAAATAAAAATCCTAGATAGCGAAAAATACCTGGGCTTATATATTGATAAACATTTAACATTTAAACAACACGTACAAAAACTAAAAACAAAAATCATCCCATTAATTGGTGTATTTGGTAGAATTGCTCATCTTCTACCAACAGAGGTAAAGAGGGGCTTATACTTTAGCTTAATCCAGTCCCACCTAAATTATTTAATAGAAATATGGGGAAACACATACATTACGTACTTAAACGACTTACAAATAATACAGAACAAAGTTATCAAAAAACTCTTCAACTATAACCCAGACACTCCCACAATAAAACTATACCAGGAAATGAACCTTTTGAAAATAAGAACATTGTACGAATATAACAGATATCTTTTAATCTACAAAATACAAAATGGACTTATACACACAAACACAACATTTATAAAAACATCACAAGTACACGAACATTATACTAGACAACACAATAAATTGTACACAAATACTGTCAAGACTGAATGTGGCAAGAGAAGTATTGGTCACGAGGGAGTTCATATATACAAATCTCCTTCCAGATAGCTTAAAAACGGAAAATAACATAAAAACCTTTAAAAGAACTATTTAAACTAAAAATGTTGGAACAAAATTAAAAATATTACTTCTTACTACTGTACTATATATGCTCTGTATTTAAGAGCGTTTAACCAGCCAGCGGACGAAAATCCACATTTCGTCGAAAGTTGTTCTTCCGATCGTGCAGGACGGTTACAATGAGAAAGATTAATTATTCTCCGTACCAGCTTTTTTAAATTATAACTCAATATCGAATTTATTTCAATCCAAATTAGCTTTAATTTATACCTTCATCCAAAAATGCTGAAAGGCGTGATGATAAAACTATTAAAATAGTGTACTTTTTGTAGTTATTTTTTGATTATAAGTATTTATCATTTTTCAATAATGTCTAAATTTAATAAGAATGTTAAAAAAATCTGAAATATATTAGTTTGTAAGTGCGCAAATAAATACACAAATTGACCAATTTTCGTCAAGAAACACATGTACGTACATATTTTTTAATGATTTTATTGAAACTAAAATTAAAATTCTAATACATAATTTGCTAGATAATGTATTGATTTATTTTACTGCATGATTACATTATTTGAAATGGGTGTGGTATAATACAAAAACTTTTTTGAAAATTTAACAAATCTGCCAACGACCTATGGAATAAATTTATCATACTAAAAATTAAAAAAAATTCTAAAAATTTATTACATACGAATGCTAGATAAAAGAACAATCTTTCGTAATCCATTTATAATTTTTTGTGGAAAAGAGTCAATACGTCTAAAAACTTTTTTGAAAATGACGTATTTCAGGCTTTCTCTGGTAATGCTAAGAAAGCGAAATATTATGTTTCTTTTAACTTACTAAAAAAAAAAAAAAAGCATTTTAGAGTAATATTCTGGAGTATATTCTTAAATTTTATAATAATAATTATTACATATTTGTCACTTTACACTGGATTTATACCTCCTCCGTCTCTCCTAGATACACTAATTTCCAGATATCCATTTGCTTCCCAAAATTTCCACTTCTTTCTTTCCTCAAAAAGACCCTCCGTGCGGCATTCCAGATGACATGGGCCCTGAAAGAAATTATTTTTCTATGTGCCTCCTGTGCGGAGCTAATATAAAAAATTATATACGCACTACTAAGCAATCAATGAAATGGCTCCACCCTTTATCTCTGAACTGTGCATTCCTGAAAATATTGGTCTAAGACAGTCAATTAGATCAGCATCATCTTCTGCAATCGGAAGGTTAAAAGTACCTAAGCGAAATCCGAACACTAATTTTGGTGATCGTGCATTCGGAGTATCTGGCACTGAGGCTTGGAACAAACTTCCCATGGAATTGAGATGCATAACCAACCCAGCGGAATTTAGATCCAAGCTAAAAACGCATCTTTTCAGACACTCATTTCGTTAAATTCGTAATTCTATAATTGTTGATGTCCACGAATTTACATATAAATATAATAAGTGGAAGCCTAAGTCCTCGATCTGTATGTTGAGCGATGAATCATCTTAATGCGGTACGACGATTCATTTTCATTCATTTAAGATAAGCTTGTGTATGTTCCTATAAATCCAGCTAAGATCATTATTGCACGGACAAATCCATTAAGATCATTATTTCACCCGTGTTCTATAATAGTAATATTCTATAAGAACTACCTCCTTCTTCTGGCGTTAATAACACTAAAAATAGAATATAATATGTATAAAATGTGTATGCACCTATGTATAAAATTTATAAATCCTCAAACTGCTTCGACTCGCAGCAATAACTTATCTATGTTACGAGTTTGTACATATACCTACAGAACTTGTTTGTTGTTTGGTTTTTAATGTTATCATTATCACTGACAACAATATCAAATACGTATTTTGAAATGTTGGTACTTATGTTAGTTTTAAGTCTCTAACTTTAAGTCACAGTTGTAAATATGTATATCATTAATCCACTAGTCTTAAGTCAACTATCGTAAGTCTTAGTCATAAGTCACTAGCTATAAGTCTTAGATTAAGCCACTAATTACAAGTCTTAGATATAAGTCACTAGTTATAAATATAAATCTTAGTTATACCAATTTTATTACATATTTACTTGTATTGTACAGCGCCCTTGAGGTGATTTCTCACAAAAACGGCGCTATATAAATAAGCCAATATTATTATTACTAACAGCACTATCTTTGCAAAGCATAATAAATGAGAAACACTATTTTTATTGGCGAGACAAGAGGCAAAAAGAGCACAGTTTGGACAAATTTTAATATTCTAGCATATTTTACAGTTATTCAAATAGTTTTACAGAGCGCACTTTTGTTATTATAAAAAAATTAATTCGTTTTTATTTAGCTGCCGCACCCTGTATATTATGCCAGTACTGTGTCCATTCAACTCTAGTTGCGATACATATAATCTTATATTCTGTTATAATAAGCTCTTATTATCTTACTACTAAATTATACAAATGTTATTATGTACATAAATAATGTAAACGGAGTATGAAATGTATATGACGAAATCTCTCGTTGCTTAAACCGCCGCTACCCGAATTTCTAACGATTTCTTACATATCCCCCTTAAACATTTGAAGTTTTAAGCTCTTAAAAAAATATATGTTATTTTTGAAGATAACATCTATACATTCCCCACGCCGAAACGCAAATTATATGAAATTCCCTCGATGGAAAAAAATCGCAAAGTATGCTTCGAAAATTATTATTTTCATGTCTGATTCATTATTTTACAAGTATATGTATGAAAAAATCAGTGTTTCTTTAAATGCTGTTTTAGACAGCCCCAGGAGATTTTAGCTCTATTTTAAATGAGTCGTGATTTATTAAACATTTTCACAATTTTCGCTTCAATTTTACCGTTTTAAATATTAGCGCACTCTCTCCAACATTCGTAATTACATATCTCTCCACCTTCTTCTTCTTTTTGAGCGGGGATACGGCGCCTTAAAACCCTTTGTCAATCCGCTCACCGGGCAACTGTGAAAAAAATACAGTTGGCAACTCAAGTCAATTTCAATGGCTGTCCGCACACAGGCAACTTCTTAAAGACCAGTAGTTGTCAATGGCGACGCAACCAGTTGCGGTCGGCGCATTGCCAGGTTGCCAGGTTACCATGGAGGTTGATAAGATATTAATTATTATTATTATATATTAAGTTTGATAATATTAATTAATAAATATAATTTATTAATGATAAATAATTTACCATTAATAAATATATCATTATATTTTAAGTTTGATAATTGATAAATTATGTATCATTAATAAATTATATTTTTGTTAAACAAGCTGATATAATTACTGATATCGTTAAGTGAGTTACGCCGTGAGAGAAGATTTTTTAAGTTGCCAACCAGTTAAAACGGGTTTAAAACTAATGTTTGGTGTCGGTTTCTCCATGAGCAAAAGGCCTAAATGTTGGAGGTCAAACCTTTTTCCTCTGTATTTTTTGACATTAAAAACCACTTTAAATAATTTGAACTAGGTACAGCTTTTTAAACCAGAACATAAATTTTTACCATTTAAAATTAATGGTTTCTTACCAAAAATAATTCTAAATTTCATGTTGCTGGAAGAGTCATAATTCACAAACTGCGCCGCTATAAAATATTTATATATTTCTCGCTGTTTAACTCGGATCCTGCCCGAATGGACCATAAATCTTATTCAAGATATTAAATAAGGTTATTCGTGTATATAAGAGGGTAGAGTATACATGTTTTATGTGTTACATCTCAAGATTTTGGGTTTCTGAGTTTAGGAACGTATAATTGGAGTCAATTGGTAAAACAAATCTTATCCAACAAAACGCTCTATAAAATCGTACAGGAAATAATATAAAATATTTAAAAAAAAATTATTTCAAATGCCAAAGCCTTTATACTTTTGAATGTAGCTATAACTTTGTGGTTATCCATTATAGATAAATGAAACATTTTAACTTTGAGTGAACCACTTATATATTTTAGTAAAGCCGACCGGTTTCGGAACGACCGTTCCTTCTTCAGGGCAAGCGTATACATAAAAAGCCTAAAGCCTTTTTTACATTGGCTCCACATAGGAGGATAATAATTCCCCTCAGGATCATCCTTGGCGATGATGAAAAAAGCATCATGGATGGGTAGGAATC
Source organism: Limnephilus rhombicus (assembly GCA_929108145.2). NCBI lineage: Eukaryota > Metazoa > Arthropoda > Insecta > Trichoptera > Limnephilidae > Limnephilus > Limnephilus rhombicus. Next base: position 47,342,409 of record OV815288.1, on the reverse strand, counting down.
TGTGGGTCAGTGTGTCCAGAAGTGACAGACGAATGAATTCATCTCTTCCACTGCGGTCCAAATCCTGCTGAGAGTCCTGCTGGAGAGGTCAACAGAACTTCCTCAACCAGTCCCTCCTGATCCGGCCTGCCAAGCAGTTGGTGGGCAGGCGCAACCGCCGCCAAGTTTCGGACAAATCTGACCCTATGAACCCTGACTGGCTAAAATACACTAGATACAGTAGATACACTGAATATTCTTTACTTATAAACTTGATCTATTTTTTTTGGTTCCATGTCCGGCGACATTTGATCCAGCCGACATTTAATCCGGCCGACACTTGATCCGGCGACAATTGGTCCGGCCTGATCCTTTAAAAGATTTTTTCTTCAAGTAAGTATGCAAAGAGGATATACGGCCGTACAACCAAAGTCGATGTACTTACATCTGAAGGCATCTTGAGTGAAAATCCGCTGTAAAAATATTTTTACTAACAATAATTTCGACTCTCCGAAGAAGCATGCGGCAATACAAAATACGACATACTTATACGTGCAGTCAGTTTAACAAAAAAACCGTAAAAGATTCCTACTTGCGTATAACTTTTTTATCACAAAATTACACTAGAGTCCCAACTGCTCTCAACCGTCTCGAGCCAGTGAGTGCCAATGGCATCCCCAATTTTGGTATGGTGTGATACTGAGGGTAGTGGGGAGTGTGGGGAGGGGAAGGAGATGTGGAAAACGTACCTGGCTATTCAGATATAGTCACGTCATTTCAAGTAATCCTACTAAACCTACATACACTGTACACCAGCGAACAAATTACAAAAATTATATGATATAAATTTTTTCATATTTTTTAAAACTTTTATCATAACACAAGAGTCCCAACTGCTCCCAACCGTCAGGAGCCAGTGAGACTATGGCATTCCTAATTATTTTTATTATTTCTTGGTACATCCGCTCAACATGTCATTCATTACACTTACATCAGCCTTACATTTTTTTCGGATATCCACATTCTTAACACAGTCGTACATACTTTTACCATATATTATGCCTTAGGGATCCCGTTTCTACAGCGTTCAGTCTAATTTCATCCTTCAACCGTCCATTTGTTGAGGCAAATTTTTGTCAATAGCGTTGGGCGTTGACGGCGGTAATGGGCATAATATCACTAAAATCTAACCTAACCTAACTTTACAGGATATCTGCATTATTTTTGTCCCATTTTACTATTATTGAGTAATAATTTATTGTCTTTACATTTGTATTATTTTTATGCTTGTATTATTTTTGTCCCATTTTAATATTTTTAAACGATAATTTATTTTCTTCATAGGGTCTTGGGGGTGAAGGCGTCTGCCCATCAGGGATGGATTCATACGTCCATCACTCCTAGACATACTGACACCCATATTACTACCCACCCCTAATACCCTTTTCCTTCCCAGAACTTTCCCTCCTTCCTTTCCTTAAAAGACCCTCCACACAGCATCCCCAAAGGTGACATAGGCCCTTAGGAGAATTATTAGGACCTCCTGTATGGAGCTAATGTAAAAAAGGATGTCTGTATTATGTTTGTTCCATTTTTTATTAGGTTAGGTTAGGTTTTAGTAGATATTTTGTTGAATGATGTTTTGTTCGTAGGTTATAAAATGCCCATTACCGCCGTCAACGCCCAACGCTATTGACAAAAATTTGCCTAACAGATGGACGGTTGAAGGATGAAATTAGACTGAACGCTGTAGAAACGGGATCCCTTAGGCATAATATATGGTAAAACTATGTACGACTGTGTTAAGAATGTGGATATCCGAAAAAAATGTAAGGCTGATGTAAGCGTAATGAATGACATGTTGAAGGATGTCGGGGATATTTTGTCCGTAGGATATTTTGTCGTGGATATTTTGTCGGGGATATTTTGTCGGGGATATTTTGTCGGGGATATTTTGTCAGGGTAATTTCGTCAGTAGGATATTTTGTCGGGGATATTTTGTCCATAGGATAGGGGATATTTTGTCGGGGATATTTTGTCCGTGGGATATTTTGTCGGGGATATTTTGTCCGTAGGATATTTTTTCGGGGATATTGTGTCGGGGATATTTTGTCGGGGATATTTTGTCCGTAGGGTATTTTGTCGAGGATATTTTTTTCCGTAGGATATTTTGTCGGGGATATTTTGTCGGGGATATTTTGTCGGGGATATTTTGTCAGGGGTATTTTGTCCGTAGGATATTTTGTCGGGGGTATTTTGTCCGTAGGATATTTTGTTGGGGGTATTTTGTCGGGGATATTTTGTCGGGGATATTTTGTCCCTAGGATATTTTGTCGGGGATATTTTGTCGCGGGATGAAAAGTCGCCGAACCATTGACGGCATCTGGCTGTTATTTTCATCGTCCAGTTATAGTTTTATACAGTACTTTTAGTGCGTAGCAACCCCCAAGTTCAAGCGGTTTTTGGGGCATTCTTAAAGGTCAAATAATATCAGAGGTAGGTAACTTACGCAGAACGTTAAAACAAAAGGTCAAAAACAAATAATCATATGGCTTCACATAAATAATACACGAGGTACATTATTCATTTCTTGTTCTTAACAGAAGAGTCACGCGAACTAAAAAGGTTTTTCACCACAACAACAATGTTAACATCAATTATTAACTGACGGCCTCCGCAGTGGAGGAGAAAGACTCTTGACTTGCAATCCAAAAGTGATGGGATCGAATCACGGCGTGCGCAAATCATTTGTATTTGATTAATTTGTGTTATTTCACAATATTTCATTTAAAATGAAGATACTGGTGTAAGACCACCATTCAGAAATGAGACGTTGCTTGAAATGGCTTTAGCCGAGTTTGGTGACCAGATCTGAATAGCCAATTACTTCCCCACCTTCCTGTTCCGCATCCCTTTCCCTCCCCACTACCTTCAGCCTCACATCATACCCATTGCAATTGCTCATGCCATAAGCGCACTGACTCCAGACGGGAGCAGTTGGGATTCTTGTGAGGTATTCACATATAAAAACATATATTACAATAATAATAATTTATTTAAAAAACCAAGTTAAATGGGGATTAGAGATATTTGCAGAGTAAGTATATAAATAATGCTGGCCGTCATATCAACACAACGTAAATTGTGTTATTGGAATTACATTTTTATACCGCTTTGATCGTAAAGGTCGCGAGCACGACTGTTAGCATAATATAATATTTTTTTATAAATTATACTCTAATCTGTTGATATTTACCGTCATTCGTGATACGGGTATGAATAAAGTAGTACGTACAATGAAATTAGCAGGAAATTTTTCTAATTAACAAAGGAAAATTATTTTAGTACTTTTGAGAACCGTATTTATTTATAAAGCAAATGTATACAGAAGGGAAGTACTTGACTGACTTTCCAGTGACCAGTGATTCCTGACATCAGAAGTAAAAAACTTAAATGACATTTTGGTCGCCGGTGACATATTTATTAATTTTTTCAACTTTAAACATTAAAAAAAATCAGTAGGTGTTGGATAGTTTGGGTCAGGGTGGGGGGTTGTGCGGTTACTCGGAGCAGTGACCAGAGATGACTGATGACCGGAGATCAAAATTTAATTCACATTCTTTACTTCAAATAATGCCAGGAATCACTGTTTAAAATATGTCAGCTATGTCCCATAACAACCTGTAATTACTGTAATTTGTGCATTCTTATTTATTTATTTATTTGAGACACAAACAGGATATTTATACAACATTTTTGTGGGTAATATATAATAAATTAGAATACAAATATAAATATCCCTAGACTAATGTGTCTGCAGTAATCACCTATCCATTTTCACATTAGCAAACTCATGAACAACAATGCAAGTATTATTTATACATAACTTGAAAACTTAAATACAAAATTGAAATACATAATAATAACAAGTATACAATATTTATAACGAAGTATTTACTGAAAAGTAATAAAACAACAAAAATTTTGTTTTTAAGTGCAAAAATTGTGGAGATATTTCTTGAAACATGTTATATTATTTACAAAAATATCTATGAAACTGTGTATTTTAATAAGATCGTTGAAAAATAAATATCCAGTATTATTGGTAAAAATTTTGGTCCAAAATATGTTTAGGGTTCTTGTAGATTTGGGCCTGTCGTATAACTTGATTTGGTTGACTAAGTTACTGTCTACACGATTATTCACAATTTTATAAAGCATTAAGAGGTCATTTATGTTACTTCTTTTAACTAGACTCTCTAATTTGAAATGTTTAAGTCTTTGTTCGTACTCGTCTAGAAGATGATAGACACCTGATCGGTAAGACAAAATCCGTGTAAATTTTCTTTGGACTGATTCGTGTCTAGATACCTGTGTAAATTTATGTGGATTCCAGACTGTTAACCCGTACTGAAAAACACTTTGGATTAAGGAATTAATTGAATTATTAGGCTATTAAAATTCTTAAACAGTTTGGTTGATCTTACAATAAAACCAAGTAATTTATTTGATTTACTCACAATGTAGGTATTCAATGTGTTTGTTGAATGTTAGTTTGTTGTCAAATATAATTCCTAAATCTTTTATTGATTCAACTGTTTCCAGATTGTGACCACATATGATATATGAATATAGAATTTTGTTGGTGTTCTTGGTGGAGTTTATAACTTTGCACTTAGCTATATTCAGTTCCATTTCATGGTCAACACACCAGGTAGATATTGTGTTAAGGTCTTATTTTAAGAGTTCGCAATCTTTCATAGATTTAATTGCTTTATATAATTTGAGGTGATCGGCATATAGAGAAAAATTATAGCGGAGTTTATATGTAAGGTCGTTAATAAAGATTAAGAAAAGTAAGGGTCCAAGGTGAGATCCTTGCGTTACGCCTGACGTAACTAATATTGGGGAAGAGTTAAATCCGTTAACAGTAACTAATTGACTTCTATTTGATAAGTATGATTCTAACCAATGAAGCAGGTTTCCGTGAATGCCGATTTTAACTAGTTTATTCATCAGGATAGCGTGACTAACTTTATCAAAGGCCTTACTGAAGTCGGTGTACACGGCATCTACTTGTGTTTTATTATTCATTGATTTACATAGAAAGTCCATATACTCGAGTAAATTAGTATTTGTGGATCTCTACAAAGCCATGTTGGAAAGGACTAAGTATATGTGTAACATGGTTAATAATGGTTTTGTATACAATGGACTCGAATATTTTGCCAAAACAAGATAAAACGCTGATAGGACGGTAGTTAGTTACATCATTTTTACTGCCAGATTTGTGGATCGGAATTACGTGGGCAACCTTCCACAGATCCGGAAATACCCCATCGTTCAGACTTTTGATGAATATTTTGTGTAATGGTATTGCAAGCTGATCTGCACAATTTCGAATAAATAGTGGAGGAATTCCATCTGGGCCGGTACCCTTATTGATATCAACAGTGTTTAATTTCGCTTTGACCTCGTCTAACTTTATTTTGATATGAGACAGTGGATAATTATAGAGTGGGGATGAAAGTTTAGAGTCACTTTTAGAATTGGATGGTGAGCTAAAAACAGAAGAGAATTAAGTAGATAACAGTTCACATTTATCTTCTCCATTTGTTACTGATTTGTCATGGAGATGCATGATTTTGGGGATAGAATTAGAAATTCTTTTCAAATTAATGAGAGCTAAAAGATTTTTGATACTGTTAGGGAGAGAATTTTCTATTGAATCTACATAGGCTTTAAGGCATGTACGTGTATGGATGCTTTTACTCTAGCCCTTAAGATAGAAAAACTGTCATAGTCATATTGATTTTTGTATTTTTTCCATTTCTTTCTAAACTTTTCTTTTTCTCTGAGTTGGTGGATCAGAAAACTGCTAAACGAAATTGGAAACTTACTATTCCTGATTCTTAAGCGCGGAGTGTGTTTTTCAATTGATAGCCATAACAAGTTATAAAAATGTAGTAGGGAGTCATTACAATTCAGCGTGTTAAGATCGTCCCAGTTATGAAGTGATAACATTTCATTGCATTTAATATAATCCGTTTTTTTGAAGTTATATTTGATGTGATCTGGATTGGTGGGTATGGGTCTGTATTTGGACATTAAAAGATCAAATTCAATGGGAGGATAATAAGAGTCAATTTTGGATAGCACATGCAAAGCAACTTGAATGAGGTTATGATTGGAAAACACTAAATCTAAAATTCGACCAATGTTGTTAGAGACATGATTGAATTGCTAGTCTGTATTTAAAGTCCAGTCAAATTTTGAAAGTCTAGTAGAGATATTGATTTTTGGCTATTATGTAAGACTGGTCTGGTGTGCGTTACATTGACAGTTGGGGAGTATTGAATAGATGGCACATTAAAATCACCCATTATTATTGTTATATCCTCTGATGAAAACTTATTATATGTCGTTTGACACTTTTCAAAAAAATCTGTGAGATTTTCGATTGGTATATCTGGAGGCACATATGCCAAACATAAGTTAATGGATTGTCTGGATGTTTTACCATTAAAAATCAAATTGTTGTCATAATTATAGCTAGATCTTTTTGCACTGTGTTTTTTTTAATAACACTGGATGGTAATCGCCTGCCTCTAACTATCCGAACTACGGCACTCCTGTAAGGAACGTTGAAGATGGGAAAATGAGCGTAAAAACTCATTGAAAGGCAGGTTACTGTATCTCTTGTACAATGCAATCATTGTACCACACAAATTACTGTAGCAGCATTCTATTCTTAGCCAACGAAGGATTAATGAAACAAATGACAATTCTACAAAACAGAGCTATGAGAACTATATTGAAGAAAAATAGGTACACTTCAGACAAGAAAATGTTGAAGGAGTTAAATATCTTGTCATTTAAACAAATTATTTACTTCAATACTATATTGTTAATCTACAAAATAATCAATGGCCATACGTCTATTGAATTTCTAAGAAAAATTGATAAACTGCAAAGCAAACATACACATGAGACAAGGAAAAGAAATGAATTAAGACTCCCCTTTAGGAAATAAACACAGAGTCAAAAGTCATTGATGTACGGAGCATGTCTACTTATTATTTATTTTAATTTTATGCTTATTTTTTGTTATTTGTGTGATGAATTTTGTTTTCATTTTATGCTTTAATTAGGTACCTACCTAATATTTAAACTATTTTTTTTGTTTTCTTTTATAGTTGTTTATGTAATATGGCAGACTGGGATTGCACTACCCTCCCAGTCTTGCTGGAATAAAAACTTAAATAAAAATAAATAAAATAATAAATTGAAGATATTTGGAGAATTACCAGAAGAAATAAAATTGGGAGAGATCATAAAAGCATTTAAAATTAAATTGTGAAGATATGTGATTGATTTGGTATAGATGTGTTATTTTAAGTGTATGTATGTAAAAGGATTGTGTTAGGACATAGATAACTATGTACCTATTTAAAATACCGCAATAAACAATAAACATTAATCTTTGCACTGCGCACACTGCACATTAAGGTGGTCCAAAAATGTATTATTTTATTTCTCATTTGGCCACCTCGTGAATTTGTTACGCGTATTTATAGAAATAACATAGTAAAATTTCAGCGAGATAGATCAAGTAGAAAGGGGTGCTCAATCGAGTGTTGTTTTTGAATTTTTTGTGTAAAATGCTTAATTTTTACTTTTTGCTACAGGCCAATTTCGTGTTAAACTATTAAATAAATATTAAAATAAACTACTGAAAAGTTTTATAGACAAATTTGAACAGTATTTGATACTTATTTAGTAGACTGTGAAGTGAATCAGTCTAGTAAAATGTGTTCATCTATTCGAAAAAAATACGAAATTTTTCTACTTGGGGTTCGAGATATTGAGCCATTGATGAGGCGACCAACATCCTTCTCTTCGGCAAGTTTTACTCCGCCATCACTACATATTGAATGATTCCAAAAATGTGAAAGATTCCGCGCATGTACTTATTCAAGAACTTATAAAAGTATGGAGTAAATCTAGTATTCCGACCAGACAACAAAATCATTGCATTGAAAAACTGATTAAGTTTCTTAAGAACTGGCTGCTATTGAATAAAGATAGAGGAAGAAATTCTGAAGCACAAAAAAAGGAGAGTATTTGTTTAAAAAAGAACTAGACAAACTTTTTGATATTGCCCATGCAAGCGCTTTGAATTTGATAAAAATTGCGGAAGACAGAGCGTTTCTCATCGATCAAAGATGAGAACGTAAGATGATTATGACCTCAATCGACAAGAAATTAGAAAATGTCAAAGAAATTTCTCTAAAACGGAAACAAAAATCTGAAGAATTGAAAAAAATGGCTATTGAAAGTAATGCTTCATCTTCGGTGGTGTTGAGACAAGAGTTAGAACTTGAGTGCAGCTTCAGTAGCACTTCTAGTAATGCTAGCATATTAGAGGATAAGTCCAAAGATGAGTTTGTAGTGCGTTGAGCTGTCTATAAGTGACATATTTATACAATACGTTACCAGTGCGCTTGATCGTAAGAAGATTTAAACTAATCAAGAGAGAAGAAAAACAAATTGTTCGATTTGTTAGTTATCATCTACACCAAAGTTTGAATCGAAGCGTCTTTGGCAGCAGATGCACCAGTAAATGACTTAATACTTTGGAATAGCTTAAAATTGAACGAAGCCATTGGTTCCGAAATCAGTATAACTGCTAGGGGTGTCTTAGAGCGTCACTTATGGTATTTGTCAGATGAACTAGTCTCATTTATCTTGTTTTCTGATAAGCTGTCTGATGCTGAGAAACAGGCCATTGTTCAAAAAATAAATTCTGATGGCGGTAATCGTTCAGTAGGAGGTGATTCTACTAAGCTTGCCTCAGAGGTTACATTAGAAGTTTTTGCAACACAAAGAACGTTGAAAACGCTCTTATTTCTTGATATCAAGGACTCTTTCTTGTAATTACCTCCTAAGACTTGGAATAACAATGTTGATTACCTTCAAGGCAAAAGCTGAGTCAAAAATTTGCGTGTTGTTAATGATACAGCGGAGAGAGGTGTTAAACTATTTGAAGATTACAACAAGATACTCACTAAGAATGAGGAAGAAAAGCAATTTTTACTTCTCATCGTTGAACAAAACAGAAAACTCGTTTCTACTGAAACATTCAAAATATTCATTCATTGTTCTAAACTGTCAAATTAGTATAAGCTTTCCCTGACGAAGGAACGTTTGTTCCGAAACCGGTCGGATTTTCACGGTTTCGATTTTTCAGTGGTTTATACAAAGTTGTATTGTTTCATTTTTCCATTTAAAATGGAGTTAACAAACACAGTTTTGAAAGATTGCGACTAATATTATGTTAATTATTGCATTGTTACCAAATTTTGTTGAAATTTAAATACGTTTTATACTTATTTGACTAAAATACTTGTAATATTACTAAACCTTAAATTACGTGTTTTGCTTAAAATCCAGAACTTTTGTCAGAAACTTCTAATTCGATGAGCACCCCCTTGTATATAAGATAGGGGGCTGAAATTTTTTACACATAATAGGAATGATAGGTGTAACAAATGGGTGGCTACATCCATATTTGAAAAAAAAAATTACCATATAGGCCTGGACCACCTTACTGCACAAAATGTATATATTACAGCACCAGTTAAAATTTTGAAGATTTTTACTAACTCGTAATTTATCATTCGCACTCAAGAATACTAATAGATACTGAATCATGGAAACACTGCTTGTATGTTGAAGATTGTCACTGCACTGACTAGTGATCTCACTATGAAGGTAGAATGACTAAGTGTGGGTAGGATTCAGGGAAAATAGTAGAAATAATCCCCTACAACCCCCATTAGGAAAATGCTGAGAGGCTGAAAAGGGTGTGGAAGTCTGTGGAAGTATAGGAGATGAGTAAGGGTAAGGTTGATTGGAAGGGACCTGGCTACTAATAATCGGATTATTTGGAATGTTTTTTAATCCAGGTTTCATATGGAACGTTTTTGCAGATAGATTCAAATGGATAAATGACGTGTTCTATTTTACACCGATTTTTGTACGGCGGACAATATTTGATATGATGTTGTTGCTCAATTTAGTGTGGAACGAATTTTTTTTTTCGAATTTTTATTTGGAATAGTTGTATTATGTTGCAAATTGCCATCAATTACCTCAATTAAAATTTTAAAAAATATCAGACAACGGTAAAAGCCCCCGCCAAGACATTGAACATTTACAAAAACTACTATTTTGGGGCTATTTGCGCGGCCTACAAAACAGTACAGAATTTATTAAAATAGGTTTATTTTATTTAATAACATATTTAAATATAGTTAACTATCCGTTGCAATCAAATATTTCATTATTGGCGCTATGACAAAGGAGCAAAGTGCGGGACGAAGCGGGGGGCGGCACGTGACAATCTACGAAATGCAGTATTTTGTTTAAAACGATAATTGTCTCAAGGTGAAGGGTCGCAAGTCAATTATATTCACGAGTACTTGTTGATAAACGTTCTACAAGACAAACGTTAAAATGTCCGATATTTGGTAAAAGTGCAGATTTGAAAGAGAATTACCTACCTATGAAAATGTGATGAAATTCTATGAATAGGTTCGACAAGACTTAAAAGTAAGGAATAACACATCAAATGAACCTATGTTTTTGGAAGTTGCCGAAATAGTTGGACCGAAAATTGAAGAATTGTGGATAAAATCTTCTATTCCAATTGTCATACACAAACGAGTCTTACAGTTACTAAAAAGTTATCACTCAAAGTGTTATAATTTGAAAAAGTCTTTGGAAAAACTTAAGGAAGAAAAGTTAGAAGAGTTTAGAGCACAAAATAGAAAGCTTTTTGACATAGATGCATGTAAATGTAAAGAATTTGTAAGCTGTACTTGTTTGAGCGAAAAAGTGCCAAAAGAGGAACAAATGTTTTAAGAAGACCAATGCACTAACAGGCTAAAACTGTTTTAAAAGTATCGAAGAGGTTTAGAGTGATTGTACAAGAGGAACATATTTCGATTATAAAAGAACCAGGTTCTATTTATGTTGGGTATGTGGTTCCAACATCGGGCAGTGCAAGAAATATTGAAAGAGCTATCAACAGCTTTTTAACGACTGAAAAGATATCCTAGTGGGTTTAATGGTTGTTGGCTGTGATGGAACAAACACAAATGCAGAGAAAGTGGGAGGCGTGATTCATATTTTGGAAAACAGACTATCTTGACCATTGCAATGGATAATTTGTCTCTTACACGCCAATGAGTTACCATTGAGGCATTTTTTTACCTATTTGGATGGCCCTACTAGTGGGTTTAATGGTTGTTGGCTGTGATGGAACAAACACAAAGCAGGGAAAGTGGGAAGCGTGATTCATATTTTGGAAAACAGACTATCTCGACCATTGCAATGGATAATTTGTCTCTTACACGCCAATGAGTTACCATTGAGGCATTTGTTTACCTATTTGGATGGCCCTACTGCAGGACCTAAATCATTTGCAGGTCAAATTGGTAAAGCATTAGAGATATGCGAGACGCTGCCGTTGGCCAACTTTGAGAAGATAGAAGGTGAACTACCTCTACAAATATCCACAGATCTCAGTACAGACCAGATATATTTAGAAGAAATTACTACTGCTGTCATAAATGGATCCTGCTCTCCTAATTTATTACAGAGAAGCTGAGGTAATCTATCCCATGCCCGCTAGTTGACAAGAGTTAATCGCATACTGCGTTTGAATGTTTCTACGGAAAATCCACAACAAAATCGTGTGACTTTAGCAAATCATACGTTCCTGACTGGTTTGCTATCAAAACACATTCATCCTGCAAAGATGGTTCAAATCATCTATGGAAGCTCATTAACAGCACTCGATATTTGTCCAACGAGTTGTTAGCGATGGTGGACCCTGTTATAATTCGAAACATTTACTTTGCTCATCCAGAAAACTTGTTGTTGAGTATGATTCACGTGAGCACATTAGAGAACTCGCTGCAAGACGCATTTTAAAGGCTCGTCAAGTTAATAAAAATTCTGTTTGGCGCATGTTTGAGGTGCCAAAAGTGGACTTAAATGCACGTTCTTACACAGACATGATTGACTGGCAACAAAATATATACAAACCCCCAATACTGATGAATATTTCCGATAAGCAGCTACAAGATCTTATTGAAAATGGAGAAGATACAGTGTTGGAGTTTATGAGACTGCCTTGCCTCACCCAGGCTGTGGAAAGATCTGTAAAAGTGGTGACAAAAGCAGCTCTAAGTGTATGCGACAAGACAAGATAAGAGAAATTCATAAAATCTAAATTAGCATCTCGAAAGCTCATGCCAAGGTTTGAGACGAAAAAAGATTTTTGTCATAAAAAATGATGTTATTCATACCTACATAACTTTCTGAACCTGTGTTTACTTTTGAAATAAATGATTTTATTAGTTAAAATCTACTTTTATTTTATCATTTAATGCATAAAATATTATATTTACTTATTATTTTGTTTATAGGGTGGATAATACAAAACGTCTACAAAAACTTAAAAAATAAAATTTCAAGTCTATGGCAGGAGCTCAAGCTATCGAGCTAGAACTTCCAAATTGAGAAGTGTTATGTAATATTACATAAAGCAACCTTTACCTGGTATTCCAATTCGAAATTCGAAAAAAAAAATTGTTTCATACAAAAGTGTTCCACCCTATATGCTCATTGCTTTATGTTACCATAGGATGTGGAAACGTTGCATGTTTATTTTGTTTTATATTTTAAGTGTTAATAAAAAAAACTATAACACTTGGTTATTACCTACTGATTGTGAACACGTATTTCTGTTCGGTTTTGCGAATTTTGCAACGTATTTTTGATGATTCGTTTATGACAACGGTAAAGGCAAATGACAGATGCCTCCATAAGAGCTTCGGTTATGATGATGTTGGTATTTTCTGATAATTAGTACCATCCCAAAATACTATTTCTTGTTATTGGCAACTATCTCTGTTGCACGTGAAAAACAAAGATTTTTCTTATGAATGCCGATATATATAGCATCCAAACGGGAATTAGTTTGAAAAATCATCATGCAAAACGCCTATTAGAGTTTCTACTGCAGAAAGATGTGCACTTCGTAACAGAACAAAACAGAAAAACTTTTTCGACAACAATTAAGCAAAACCTAAATTTCTTTTTCACTCTTTTTTTTAAATGAATATAGATCAAATATAATATTGTAATTTATTTGGTTCCACAAGTAGTTTAGTTTTTCACTTTGAAATCTGTGGAAAACTGAGTGGGGGTTGGGGAGAAATTATGAAAATGGATTCTGTATTCTGTGGGGTACTTTGAAATCTTGGACAATGTGGGGAAAAAAGATTTAAATGTACCCCACAGAATAGAGATTTTAACTCTTAAACCCTATCTGGGGTACCGGAGTACCCCCCTGGTGGGTGGTTTGGTATATTTATGCGTGACCGCCCGGCAAGTGCAGTCGCGTCCACAGGTATTCCGGGGTACCCCAGTACCCCGTGGTAGGAATAGTGTTAGTTCACTTTTGTCGTATTGTCCTATGAAGTCAGCTAAGAAGAACGTTGTAATCATGCTGTCCACCATGCATTACAGCCCTGACAAGGATAATGAAGTGAACCTTCCAGAAATAATACATTTCTATAATAAAACCAAATGCGGGGTGGATGTGTTCGACCAACTTTGTAATAAGTACTAGACGTCCGGGAAGACCAAAAGGTGGCCCATGTGTCTCTTCTACGGGTTGCTAAATGCCTTTGGTGTCAACTCTTGGGTCTTATTCAAGCTGTCAACTAACATTGACAAAGAGAAAATAACCATACGGCGTGAATTTCTTAAGAGTTTGTCAATGGCACTCATAAAGCCTCATATGAGAGCAAAATCACAATGGCCAAGTTTACCCCCGGGATATCAGAGAAACTATACGTGCTGTCTTGAATATTCATAGTGAAGATCATAGGCCGATCCCTGATAATCCCAAACCTGGTCGTTGCTGCTTTTGTCGGCGCACAAAGGACAGAAAATCTCTATCTGTCTGTAATACTTGTCGCCGCCATATTTGTGTTGACAATCAATACAAAGTCTATCTATCATGTAACGATAAAAATGTCTATTAGTTTTTATTAATAAATTTAATTGTCTTTTCTTATTACTTTGCCATAATAAAAATTATTTAAAAAAATATCAAATACTTGTATTTTATAAAAAAAATTTCTGCGAGGGGTACTTCACCTGGTAGGAATAATTACATTACCAGAGTGGTGGGGTTTAAGAGTTTATCACAATTATTTTCTCATCAAATCGTTTTAACCGGTAACATCATTTTAGGCACCATACATTACAAAGAAACATATCATAGGTACTGTGGTGTATCGTAAAAGCTTCCGCCTTGTAGACACAGATGGCGGTGATATCATCTATCAGTAGATTCCGCTAGATGGCAGGCAGCGTAGTGCCTAAGTTCTCCGGCGGGGGATCGGAGAGGCTCAGAGGTTGTGTTTCAGTGAACACTGGGCAGAACCATTATAGCTAGCTTCTATTTAGGTAGACTACCGCAGTCCCAATTGTATACGCGAAGTATAAATAAATCCAGATAACAACAAGAATCTATTCATTCCTACAAAGTAATCTCCATCCAAGTATTTGGAGAGTCTGTTAGTGTGTCCACTAAATACCAGAACACTACATTTACATTACATGATATCTGTAAATTGTTTCATCACTGTAACCAATATAATGTTCGTTCCTGTAATAAGATTGAAATTGGGCGGGGGTTAATCGAAGCATATGAATAAGTCGTCTCAAAATTGACTAACCACAGTTTGAAAATATCCTTGAAAGCCCAAACAGCTGTCAAAATAATAATAAAAAAAAACTAAAATACTTGCAGAACTTAATAAAAAGGTTATTTAATTTGATTTACATGATTTTTAAAAATTAATTGCAATGCTTTGTTATAAACCTTCCTCGTGAATCACTGTATCCATTGGTGAAAACCGCATGAAAATCGGTTGCGAAGTTTAAAATATCTAAACGCACATACAGCGGAAGCGACTTCATTTTAAGATAAAATAAATGAAATGAAATGTGAAATGTAAAGATAAAATAAATGAAATGAAATGTGGCACCCCAATGAAGTGGTGTAAAGAATTGAAAAAATATTTTCGCGACATGGTATATTTTAATTTGCAGTTTAGTCTTGTGAAATAGACACTTAAATCAGTTCTTTAAGGAAACCACCGAGGGTTGGGGTCCCTTAACATCTGAACATGCAACAAAATTATACAATTTTTGTTTTAAATTCATAATTTCTTTCAAAACAATCCATTGTTTTTGCAGGAGTAGAAAACTCCAGTGATAATGAAAAAAAAGTATTACATTAAAAATAATAAAACTGGATAACTTTTCAATTTTTCAAATTCTATGATCGTATATCTACACTTGTTTCATTATAGACTATGGCCGTAGCTATTTACACTTTTATTATATTTATTTATTTAAAAAAACTTAAAATAATATCAAAAATTTAATTTTTTAAGTGAATTCCACCCAACTTATCTCAACCGACTGGAACCAGTGAGTCTATGGGATCCCCAATTGGGGTATGCTGTGAAATTAGTGGAGAGGGGAACGAGTTTGGGGTAGTTGGGGAATGAGGAAGGTGGTGTTCAAATCTGGTCCTACACCAGGGTGATTCTGAGAGTATCTTCCACCCTGAAACGTGCCGCAAATATATAGTTTATACCTTTCAGAATTGAAACGTGGTTTGAAATGGCTTTAGCAGTTTTTGGTGACCAGATCTGAGCAGCCAGGTACTTCACCACCTTCTGTTCCATATTTTGCATTTTTTAATATTATTTTAAGTTAAATTTTTTTATCTATTTACTGTTATTGCGAAATAACATGACGTAATCAAATAAAGTTTACTTGCACGTCGGGATATGAACCAGCGACCTTTGGGTTAAAGTCAAGCATATTAACAGATTAACCTTTAACTGCTGACGTGGGGGCCGCTCCGTCCTAGCAACAATAATAATATCGAAATACTCCTCTCCCCCGCGCGCGACGCATACACCGCTTCCATTAGCTTCGAATTTAGTGACGCCAGAGCGGTAAATTTTAAATTTAAAATTTTGAAGTTGAATTTCTGTAAGTAAATTAATTTCTTTTTTTTGCGGGCAAGTCTGACCAATCGTCAGTAGCTACAGTTGATTTTTACTTAATAAAAATAACTTTACTAAAGTTTTATATATTATATATTAGTTTATTCGAGACACTATTTTAAATCTATAATATAAAAATGAATAGCTAAATGTGTTGGTAAGCGCAAATCTCGAGATCGGCTTAACCGATTTCGCTAATTCTTTTTTTAGAATATTCCTTGAAGTGCGAGGATGGTTCTTACGGAGAGAAAAATTTAGAAAATTGCACAGAATATTGGATAATTTCAGAAAACATCGCACGTTTGACAGATCGCGTATTTGAGAATGACATTTTTCAAAACATTGATTGTTCAAATCAGGATTCTATTTTTCAAAATCTTTAAGTAGATAAATTTAAAGTAGGTACTCCCCTAATAGTTTGAAATGAATCAATAATTTTAGATATTTTAAATAGGTACCTATGGAAATTTGAATAAAAATTGTAAAAGGTGGCACGCGGACTGTTTAAAAACTAATGTACTGGGATTGAATATGTGGAATGCGGGAGGAGGGTTGGCGGGACGAGGGAGCGGGAAAGGGAAGAAGGAAGGCGGGGAAGGTGGAATGGGAATGCGGGAGGGGAAGGGGACGCGTGAGGGGGGAAGGGAACTCGAAAGGTTGGTTAGTGGGACGGGGGAAGGGGGGGGGGGAGTAAAGTGGGGAGAGGGAAGGAGGAGCTGACGGAATGGGAACGCGAGAGGGCAAGAGGACGCAGGAGAAGAAGGGGAGGCGGAAGGGGAACGGGACGAATTGGAAAGGACACTCAGGGAGAAACAATTTCTTTATTAAATGGCATAGCAACGCATGCCGGGACCAGCTAGTATTATAATAAAGGTTGAATTCATTGTTTTTATTTAGTTTAATAGATAATACAGACTGATTTTTGTCCTCGAGTGATTTTTACCAAATATTATTATATAATATCCAAATTGTAAAATATAAGTTACTTAACAATAAAAAAAATATTTTATTTTATTTAAATTGTCTACTAAATAATAATTTGAACCTCAAAATTTTCACGGATCTCTAATACGTATATAAACATTTAAAGTAACAGGCCGCAAGGGCCCCACGTCAGAGTATACGTAAAAAACACGTCAGCAGTTAAGGTTAACGCAATTCAATTGTGTCTTGTAATTTGCAGTTCAATCTTGTGAAATGGGCGCTTAAATCAATTTTTAAAAGAAAAATCCACACAGGGGTTGAATAAGCACGCAACACGACAATAAAAAGAATATTCGAACTGCATTTTCCGTTTGTACTAACCCATTGTGTTTTCGGACCAAATTAATCGGAACAAATTTCCTACGGAGAAAAAAGTACAATAAATTACAAGAATACTGAATATCGGTTGAACACAACAGAGCCAGCGACATTTAAAATGATTACCTACTTTTCCAAGAAGGGGGAGGGGGGGAATCAACCCTCCCAGCGCTGGCGGTGCCTACTACACCCTCCCGCTACTCCCACCTGGCAGGGGGAGGAAGGGGTGGCCATTCGGGGTGGGTTAATCGATACTTTCCGGCACTACGTTGCGTGCTGCCAGACTTGAAGCAGCCTGAAGTCAGGGGTGGAGAAACAACACTGATTTTAATTAAATGAAAAGTTACTCTGTTTTAACATTTTTATTATAATTTTTAAATTGTACTCGTATGAAAAAGTTTAGGTTATATCGTAACTTTCTTCAACGCAGCGTTATTATAAATGAAGTATGTACGTTCACAAATATATTTTTTGTTTTTGCACGGTTGAATTTGGCAGCCACCTCTAGTCTGAAGCTCCAAAGTACCTGAAATAAACCTCGACTCTGAGCAGAGACGAGCGGTCCTTTGATAGATTCTCCCACCTTAACTATTAATGTTTAGGGTACAGGCGTCAGGTGGGAATGCCATCCGTCGTTTTACCGTCGATTTTTCGATGGAAAATACTCCGAGTAACTAGCATCATTGATTCCTTCAGCACTGGTGCGTAGTTGGGAAACACACCAAACGCGCGCCCAACATATGTACACGGTTGACATTTGTCACATGAGAACAGGTCGCTTTTTCGACTTGTTCTTGAATTCAACAGCTCGGCGGTGGAACGATTTGACGGCCTCTGTTTTTCCTCCTTCGTACAACGTGGGTCTCTTCAAGACCAATGTTCACTCCTTCCACTCTTTCCACTCCTCAAAACGACCCTCCACACATCATCTCAGCTGACGTAGGCCCTGAGGGAAATTATAAAGGTTAGAGGTTAAAATAAAGAAAAAAGCATATGACAGAGGAATCTCTCCCCTTTTCCCACGGCTCAACTGTCACGGAATCAATAATTCGATTAAAAATATATTAAATTATTTGTTATAGCGTTTAGTTTAGCAAGTTAGAAAAGCAGTTCTTTTGTATTTTAAGTACCCGGTTGCTACCTCCTTCCTTCTTGTATTCATGATGTAGTGTCAATTTATCTCTATCTCTACATATTATAAATTAAAGTCCTCCGCGTCGTCTGTCTGTTCGCGATAAGCTCAAAACTACTGAACGTATTTTCATGCATTTTTCACCAATAGATAGAGTAATTCTTGAGGAAGGTTTAAATATACAATTCGTCAAGGTTTTGTTTGAATTGGTTGTAACAACGATAATTGTTAGAAGCGTCGGAAAAAGTCAAGCCGCCTGGTAGCTTTCATCAAAAACACTGCCTAATCCCTTTGTGATATAAAAAACAATGCATGGTGGGATATTCCTCTTTTATAGATCTACAAAAAAGTCCGAGATGACGTATCTACCTTTTACGGATAGCTTACTATACCCATTCTAACTTTTAAGAAAATGGTCTCGCAAATTGCGGTAATTGAAAATTTAGATAAATACAGCATTAATCCTTATCAACTTAATTACGTTAGTTACCTCAAGCATTTCATGCACATGCCGCGGCGTCTGTCTGTCTGTCTCTTCGCGATAAACTCAAAGATGGCGATGTTTATAAAGGTTTGATAACCATCCGGTAGCAACGCGTGTCCGTGTCAACTAGTAATGATAATAATTTATCTGCCCAACACTGTACCATCTCAACGCCCCCTAATTTTCTCTGGGTCTTCTACTGCCCCCCCCCCCCCCCCCCCTCCCCCTCCGAAAGTTTTAAAATTTTGAGAATCGCAATGAAATTATGTTGATTGTTTTGTATTCAATAACCTCACACACTAATATTAACTCGCGCACCACAGTTTGTATCTCCCTGCCAAAGCAATACTGTGGGGAATTCGCGAATTCGTATACAAACTCGACGTAAGAACTGGAAATTGTAATTCTAAAGATTTATTTAGGAATTTCACGATCTGTGGAATTCGGTTGCGGGACACAAAAGGCGACACTGTTCCGTACAGAGATAAATTTGTTCGATAATATTTTTCTGAAACACCGCTAACAGTAACAAAGGGATATTTTGTACTTTTTTACAGCGATTGTGCGGACTGATTCTTGCGTGAAATAAGGGGTTTTCCAGTTCTCATTTCTTCCCGAAATTGGTTTAAATAAAAACCTGAATTTTTAAATAAATGCCGGACAAAGCGTAATGAAATAAAGGAATTCGCCTTTTTTTGGTTTGAGACCGACCAAAGTAATTATTTATTCTGCAAAAAAGTTAGTTTTCAATTCGATTATTGAATAATAATCGTGCATATTATATTATCTTATGCAATAATTATCAAAGTTTTTTAATGCCACCTATTGATTAAGAAAAAAACTATACTTTGTTTATGTAGCTAAACGTTGCAAAATTTATAAAACTGGGAAAGCTTCGGTGGCTGGGTCATGTGGAGAGAATGACCGAGCATCAAGCACCAAAGTCCCTGCTGAACTCAAGACCAATGGGACGAAAGATCCTGGGAAGACCAAGATTATGGTACCAAGATGGAGCGACAACGTCCTCGAAGACGTATCTGTATAAACTGGAGAGAGCTGGTACAAAACCGAGATAAGTGTAGGAAGACTCTTGAGGAGGAGTTTTAGAGCCAATAGTGATGATTGATTAAGAAATTCCACTCCTGCTCGACATGTTGTAACAGTTATTAAAAAAAAAGAGTTTTACCTATGTGCGGTTATATCTAGAATTGCATTGTGTAAATAATTTAATGTATGGCTAGCTACAGTCTGAGAGGTAGAACATGTAATATGAAGTCAAATGAAATAAAAGGAAGGAAGTAAAATATATAAAAATGTGATTTATTGAATATTGATTATAATAACATAGAGAAGTATTTATCAAAGACTCTTATAAAATTATATGATCTCAAGGGGTGCTTGTAATTCTCGAAGAGAATTACAACAATCAAACTATTATGCGTATTAAGAATTTAAGTTATGTGGAAGATAAAAGGAAGAGTTGGACGCCAGAGTATTTAAACTGCCTATAACAACAATCAAGAATTAAATGGTATAACCAAATGGTAACCTTGAATATATATCTAATCTAAATAAAATGTTAGGATGAAAATTAACGTTACAAATTCGATGCGCCATGGGAATGTTGGTTTCGTCCGTCGCAGGTACGTACTCCTTCCGCTGGGCTTGCTCAATCCAAACTGAAGCTTGTGGTAACAACTCGAACTAGCATTGCCTGCTGCTTGTGATGAACCAACATCAGGAAACATAAGGGCGTTGTTGACATTTTAAGACGCAGCTAGTAGCTACTTGCTACATTGTTAACCTGTTACACTTCTGCAGTCACAGAAACGACCGTTCTCATGTGACAAATTTCAACCATATACAAATGTTGGGCGCGCGTTTGGCGTATTTCCCGAATATGCACGATGCCGATGGAATCATTGACGCTTCTTCCTCGGAGCATCTTCCATTGATATACCGGTAAAATAATTTCTACCTGACGCCCGTGCTCTAAATTTTGCAGTCCATTTTTTGCCACAACCTAATTTGTAATGATTAGCCAAAAAAAGTGATTATTATAGGCAAAGAAGTTTTAAATATAATGCAACAAAACTGTTCAATTCTCTACCTCCTGAAATAAGAAACACGCAATCCATAAATGCATTTAAAAATAAAATCATTGATCACCTCAAATACAATCGTTTTTACAAGGTTTTTCAAAGATACTTCTATCTTCATTATTTTAATTCACTTTTTTATTCAATTTATATTACTCCTTAGTATATACAATCTGGAGGAAGGACGATCATAATTTAGAATGTTAAGCCCTGTTCTTCTCGGCGTATCAATGTAGGTATTGTATTGTTGTTTGTACAGGTAGCAGTAATGTGGAGACTGTTCCCATCAAGGCAGAACCAGGTCCTCGAAAAGAAGTTAAAGGGGGAATTACTTATACGGAAATTGACATAGATCACCCGGATGTTAAAAAGGAATGCTCAGAGCGCTCTGAAAGAATTACCCAAACAGAGTTTTCTATCACGAGTTTTATATCTAGTGTGTGTGTATATTATTATTTATTTATTACATAAGATACATTTATACAGCAAATATAACATAATAATAATATTTCAAAATAACTGTAAATATTAAAATATGTATAAGTGTTATTAAGTATATTTAACCATGTACCTACTGCAATCTTTTATATATATATATGTAACATACTTGAATTGTATATTTAAAGAAAAAAAAGATTTTATGTCAACCTGTCACTTTCATAATTACTTAAACAAAATCATAGATAACCACTCTGAAAATTGCCATTTCAACCCAGACGTTTCACACCTAGTGAGATGGACAATACGTCATTATTATAACCAAATGTAGTATGAAAATAATGAAATAAATTATTAAAATAAATAAAGATCGTTTTTTTACAAATTCTTTGGAAGACGTTCACAAAATAACTCGAAATGAAATAAATTCTGGATTACACCTGTCTTTCAGCAGGCGAGGTTTTGTTCTATTTAATGGAAATAGAAAATGAGGAGAATTAAATAGTGCTTTCGCGGGAAAGGCAAGGCGAGGCCAAAGTCCCGATAATCTCCAAACATGGCAACTAAACTCCACCCGCCTGTGTAGGGCCTGTACGCGCATTATTAGGGTGGGAAATGTACCAATAGAATTAAACAATGTTACATAAATGTACAGGCACATGTTACGCAGGCGGTTTGGATATTCTTACGAAATATTACTTATATTCTTACCAATAGATACAGTGATTCACGAGGAAGGTTTATATGTATAAAACATGCATATTATAGTAGAGAAAAGTCGAGAAATTCAAAGATTTAATTCAGGCAGCGGGCAACTGGCAAGCGGGCGGTGTGAATTTGATATGTATGCAAATTAACAGATGGCGTTGGTTATAAAGGTTGGATAATCCACAGAAACGTGTTTCCGGGTCTGCTAGTTTTGTTATAAAGAATACATTAACAGTATAAAGATGCTTTGACTGTACAACTAGGAAGGTCTCCCGTTCTAGGACAGTCAAATCGACAGGTTTCGTTTATATTGGGTATGTAGGTACATGATTATTCATATATTATTTTGTATTAAGCAAAGTTAACAAATTCCATTCACATAGTTATAATATACGATACAGTAGGATAGTAGTAGTAGACTAGGTACTAGAATCAATTAATTATCGAATTTGTAAGAAACAGTGTTTTCGATTGTTAAATATTGTGATAGTGACATGTGCTTAAAAAAAAGAAGTTAAATGACGATTTTTTTATAAAGTACAATTTGAAATGCGGTACTGTTGTATGGAACTAAGCTATAAAAATAAAATAAATTTAATTAAAATGAATAAAATACTTTGTTTTTAATTATATAATTAGCTAATTAGCTAATTATATAATTAGTATCAATAAAAAACCCTGAAGAAGTGAGCGTTGCTCACGAAACATGTTGGTTTTGTAAACAATAAAAGTGGTAAAAACTAAGAATTTTATTAATTTTAATCAAAATGGTGCCACAAAATAAGTTTGCTGTGTCAGAAAAAAAAATTACTTAGGACGGGTTGTTTCGATTCTAGCTTATCGATGTCAATATTCATTCGAATACACAGTGCGAGACAATCTTATTGAAACCTCGTCGAAAGTGGAATCGATACGATTATTGTGAAACGTCAGATTTCATCGAAAACGGGAATCGATATAATCGTTTTCAAACTGTCAGAATTCATTCGAAAACACAAATCGATTCACAGATCTGAGATCTACGTAATAGAGGTAGATTGCTTGACAATCTTAATATTTTATATGAACAAGATTAGCTTATACCTACTAATTTTTGACTCCACCACACCTCCCTCCCCCCCCCCCCCCCCCGTAAGATAAAAAATGCTGCCCCTGACAGTAGCTATTGCTCCCGAACTCTGAGCGATTAATTGATGAATCATTCGATTCTTTTGATGTATCGATTAAAATATATCGATGATGTAAATCCCTCGATCATTCCCATCACTAACGTGAACGATGCTTCAAAGACGACTTCATTGATTTGACTTATAAATCTCACAACGTCATGTTATTACAAATCGATTTTAAATATGAAGTAAATTAATAAAAAATAAAAATAAAATGAAATAATACAACTTTGTATAAACCCCTTATATAATGTGCAAATCCGACCGGTTTCGGAACAAACGTTCCTTGGTCAGGGAAAGCTTATCAAGAGGATGTCAGGGAAAGCGCATCGATAGCCCATTTCTCTTGGGATGCTATGATTTATATATGTACCAGACCACTACAGCCGAAGTCGACATCATGACTTATTTAAAGTACCGAACGGCAGAACAGACGTCTTGGCAAAGCATAGCATGACGAGGGGAGTGGATGAAATTGCAAATCATTTAGATGTAAGTGACTGTTCTTTATATGCCTTAAAAATATTATTGAAGAGTCATTTGCCTAAATGCTGATAGGGTTACTAAATTGTACTCCAATTGGAATTATTCTGTTGTACAATAATAATAAAAATAAATAAAATATTTTATGGTTTTGTAACTTAAATCCGGGAGACGATGTTCAACTCGAATAACTTCAACTCAACTTATGAATAAAAAAATCAGAGTGCGAAATTCACTCGCAGTAAAAGTGAAACCTTCAGAAAACTAAAGTAGACAAGAGTGGGAAGACTACGAAGCACCGCACAATAAGAAGACCGATTATATGTAGGTACTTTCAAATTCTCTCGCACGCTAAATCCTATTGATGTTTGTGTGTGTCTCTTTTTAGTGTCGCTATTTTTTGTTTCATCGAGTTTCAAATCACAGCGGTGCTAAAGAAGTTTTCACTCCAAAAACTTTATTATCATGAGAAATATATTGAATAAAAATTGTAAGAAGGCTCTCCAGATTATCAATGTAAACACTTTATGAAGAGAATTTTCTTTACCGCCATTGTATTTTGAATTCGATGAAACGGAAACGGCACTGAAAAGAGACAAACACGTACATCTATCAGCCTGCGAGAGAATGATATGGAATGAAACCTTACCGCATTGGCCGCTTAAATTATGAGCTCACTTTTGAAGGCTTGAGTTGAGATGATTGTTTGAGATTGTGTGGGCGATGGTTTCACTTCTACCGCGTGTGAACTCCACTCCACTTTATTGCGTACGTCATCAGTTTGTTGATATTACAAGTGTAAATAAAATTTAAGGATATGAAATTTTGCAAACTTCTACAAAATGTCAATTACGTTATTTGTAATATACCTGCCTAAAAAGCGACAACACCACAAAACAAAATGGATTAGCAAGTTAACGCGTTCACCTAAACTCATTAATGATAAAAGTTTTGTTTATCGATAACGACTTCAACAATAATAACAGGTGTCTCTTATCTTGTTTCTTGTTATTCTGAAAGAGCACAACCCTTGTGGGTACCTACCCTCCCTCCCTGACCTCTCCCCAGCCCCTCCCTAGCCCTCCCCAGTCTCTCCCTTATTTCTCCCCACTCTCTCCCATTTTCAGAGTATAAGTGAAGTAGATTACCAATGAGTGTGAGCGATTGCAAACCTCCCTTTGAAGGAATGTGATCACGTTAGCGTAACGTAATTAATTCTGCTATCGTTTAATTAACTACGTCACTGATTTTTCCCACAATTAAACACACCAAGAGCAGTAGCGTTCCGCGAGTTTTCAGTGAGCTACAGTGCTAAGATTGAAAAATACGAAATTACTGTTTTTTTTTCTGGAGCCAGTGAGACTATGGCATCCCCAATTGGGGTACGTTATGATGCTAAAGTTAGTAGGGAGGGGAAGGAGATGGGGAAGAGGAAGGTGAGGAAATACCTGGCTATTCAGATATCACCAAACATGGCTAAAGCCATTTCAAGCAACGTTTCAATTCTGAATAGTGGTCTTACACCAAGGCGATACTGAGAGTATATTCCACTCTGGAAGGTGCCGGAAATATACTATTTATAATTTTTTATGAATTAATTGTGAAATAACACAAATGAATCAAATAAAATTTATTTGCCCACGCCGGGAATCGATCCCGCGACCTTCGGATTGCGAGTCAAAAGCCTTACCGCTAGATGTGATAGTGATATTGTTGTAGCTGAATTTTATTTTTTTTTTTAAATTTCAACATTTGGTATGAAGATCTTTCAGTATGTGAGAAAACTCACGGACCGCCACTGACCAAGAGGTAGACAAGTATAACCCTTTTTTTGTTATTTATTTTTGGGGTGTTATGCCGTGTTGCGCTACCTCCTCCTTTAGCCAACGTTTCAGACAGCGTTACAGTGTCCATCATCAGGGCAGATGTGTGATCAAGTATCACCCTGGCGAATAACCAACATTCAGAATCGAAAAGTTCCTTGAAATGGCTTCAGTAGTGTTACAAATCAATCAAATACAAACCAATATTTCGAATTTGGGAGGCAGGTACGGGTACCGCCGCCCCGGAAACCATTTATTAGATAGATTCTGTCACAGGTCCCCTCAGGTGTTTCTGGATCTTAACTGCGAATGCGTCTGCCCACCAACAGCGTGGTTAGATCGGGAGAGACTGGTTGAGGGAGGCCTTTTGACCTCTCCAGTCGGACGCTCTCGACCCATCACCAAGCACCACAGTTGGAAGTTGAAATCATACGTCCATCTTTCCTGGATACACCGACCCCCAGATTTCTACACACCCTTCATACATACTTAAAAAATAGAAAAAGTTGTACCTTAAATTGAGTTGAAGTTATTTGCGTAATTTTAATTTAAAACCTACTGAATTAGAGTAGGAAAGACTTATTATTATGTACATTGTGTTTTCCTAGTTGTAAATAGTCTGAAGAAAAAAACTCAACATTTTTAATAGGAGAGAGTTCCACGAAAAAGAAATATGTTATTTTATTCTGATGTGTTGACACCCCGCGGTGTAATTCCACAAAAATACATCGCGACGCAGCCATTCCGTACAGCCGATTTTACGAAATTTCCGAATCCACAAAGATGTTTTACGTGTAAGTTTTTTTTTATGAATTTTCGTATTTTTATTCAGATGAGGATCTATGTCAAGAAAAGTGTTGCGATTCAAAAACAAAATTTGATGAAATGACAATAATAACTTTTCAAATTTGATAATAGCAAAATAATGGAGGACAGAGAAACAATCTCTTCCGTATAACTTCTTGTGAATGATGCTATTAATCCTATTAATATTATAAAGGCGAAAGTTCTTATGGATATATGTATGTTTGTTATTCTTTCACGCAAAAACTACTGAATGGACTTTAGAAAACTCTTTCACTAATAGAAGGCTACATTATTAGCGAGTAATATAGGCGGTATATATTGGTAAGCTCTGGCGTTATGAATAAGCTCTGACGTTATGAAATTATTTGTCATACGTTTTCTGTCCCTAACAAAATCGAGTTATTGCAAATGTGAGAAGATAAGCAAACAGTTGCCGTGGAAACGATGTTGGCATCGTAGTTATATCTATCTCTAAAAATGAATCGCCGAAATGTGTGTGGACGCATAATTTCCGAAAGATTGCACCAAATTGGATAATTTTTTTTTTGTATAAAACTAATGGTGAACTCTGGCATTATGAAATTTGTATAAAAAGTTGCAATGGGTGGCACGCGAGCAGTTTGAAAACTGAATGTACCGGAAATTATTGAGGGTGGAGGGGGGGAGGGGGTTGAGGAGTTTGGCGTGGAGGAGAGGGGGGGAAGGCAAAGTGGGAACTCCCCTAATACCATGCGAGCGAAGCCGCGGGAAAAAACTAGTATTTTTATGTATGTAGAAAAGTGTTGCGATACAATATCAAAAATAGATGATATAACTATTCAAGAAGTAATAGAACGGAAAATAATGGGGATCTTTCGTATAACTTATTGTGAATGATATTTTTATACAGATGGGTGTCAATGACAAGAAAAATATTGTGATACAATAACAAAAATAGATGAAATAACAATAAATACTTTGCAAGTTAAAGCATTAGAACGGAGGGCGGAAAAAACATTGGAATCTTCCGTATAACATCTTGGGAATGATGTTTTTATACAGATGGTTGACTATGTCAAGAAAAGTGCTGGATACAATAACAAAAATAGATCAAAGAGCAATAAAACTGTGCAAGTTAAAGCAATAGAATGGAGAGCGTGCAGAACGTCCTTTGGAGGTGTGCAGACATACGTTCACCATTTGTCTCATTTTCGACTATTGACATTGAGTGTGTAAGAAAGAAGGGCAGCATTATATGATTAAAAACAAATGCACAACAATAAACGCATCGACATTTGACGTTTTTGAATGTTTGGAATTCATGCATAGTTCAATATTATACCCCTCACAATATTGCTGCAGTTCTTTCAAAATAGGAAAATTCGTTCCATACAAAATGTATGGGGAAAATAATTTTCTTTATAACTATTTATTTCGTTAACTTTTGAGATGTTTTAATAGTTATTATCCTATCCGGGGCGGAGACAAATCCAACAAATCAAAGATCATCAAAATCAGCCCAGCCGTTCTCGAGTTAATAGTGTAACTAACAGGAAAAACAATTGGGATCATCCGTATAACTATAACCATTGTTCTACATACAAAGCAAATCTAGAAAGAGTTCAGAAAAATTTTATGAAACATGTCTCTTATCGCTTGCGAAATAATTAAAACTATGTCCCCATAAATCTTAAATCTCTTGATCAACGCCGAGATATCAGAAACCTATTCATGCTCTATAAGATTATTCATAACCTCATTATAGCCCGTACTTACTACAAAATATTCATTTCAGATGTCCATTAAGAGTTACTCGATCTCCGGACACATTTTATATCCCTAAGATCAACACAAATTATCTTGTAAGTTTATTTATAAGAAGAAGCTGTAGCACATTCAATAGATTATTCCCAAATATCGATGCGTTTAACACTAACCTTTATAAATTCACAACATTCATTAAAAATAACACTCGATCGAATACCACACGTTTAACTAAAAATTAATATTTCATTGATTTCTTTATTATTTTTAGTTCACCAAATTTCCTCCCTTACTTTTAGGAGTTCGAATTTAAATAAAATCACTCCCTGAAAAATATTTTTGATATCCATTAAAATTTCAATGTAAACCTTCGAAAATTTTTTTGTATATTTATATAAGAAGACAAAAACACTAAAAAAACACTATAAAAACACTTTTTATATATTTATATAAGAAAACAAAAATACTAAAAAAACACTATAAAAACACTTTTTGTATATTTATATAAGAAGACAAAAACACTAAAAAAACACTATAAAAACACTTTTTGTATATTTATATAAGAAGACAAAAACACTAAAAAAACACTATAAAAACACTTTTTGTATATTTATATAAGAAGACAAAAACACTAAAAAAACACTATAAAAACACTTTTTGTATATTTATATAAGAAGACAAAAACACTAAAAAAAACACTATAAAAACACTTTTTGTATATTTATATAAGAAGACAAAAACACTAAAAAAACACTATAAAAACACTTTTTGTATATTTATATAAGAAGATGCACTTTATTAGAATTGTTTATATCAGGTATTAAAGATATTGTTGTGTATTTTTGTACTATGGTTCTAAATTTCATTTTGTCGTCTGCTCAATACTAGCTGACCCGACGAAGTTTGTACCGCCTCAGAATCAATAGCTGTCGAATTAAATTCAGTTTTTTTATTAAGTTAAAAATTACGCAATGAAGCAATTATCAATGCGCAACTGTCGGTGTTTTGTTTTTGTCAGTATCAGAGATGGCGTTGTGTACGGATTTATATTTTTGTGATTTTCTTACTTTTGACCTTTCCAGCCGGAAAGTTCCCGGGTTCATGAGGTGACTCATGTTCGGGTCTTGGCAGTTGATGCGCCTGCCCACCTGCTGCGTGGCGGGCCGGATCGAAAGAGACTGGTTGAGGGAGGCCTTTTGACCTTTCCAGCCGGACTCTCTCGACCCATTGCCTTGCACCACAGTTGGAGGGATGGATTCATACGTCCGTCACTCCCGGACACACTGACCCCCAGATTCCTACCCACCCCTCGTACCTTTTTCCTTCCCAGAACTTTCTATCCTCCCCATTCCTTAAAAAGATCCTTCACACAGCATCCCCTAAGATGACATAGGTCCTGAGAGAAATTATTTTCCCCGGGGCCTCCTGTGTGGAGCTTATGTAAAAAAATGCGTTTCATTTCAGAGATTAATTATAATTATTCTATTTTTCCTTTGGAGGTGTGCAGACATACGTTCACCATTTGTCTCATTTTCGACTATTGACATTGAGTGTGTAAGAAAGAAGGGCAGCATTATATGATTAAAAACAAATGCACAACAATCAACGCATTGACAATCAATGTTTGGAATTCACGCACAGTTCAATATTATACCCCTCACAATATTGCTGCAGTTCTTTCAAAATAGGAAAATTCGTTCCATACAAAATGTATGGGGAAAATAATTTTCTTTATAACTGGTAAGTTTTAAGATTTTCACGGCCAAAAGCATTTTCGTTATTTGTTTTTGGGGTGTTATGCCGTGTTGCGCTACCTCCTTCTTTAGCCAACGTTTCGGACATCGTTGCAGTGTCCATCATCAGGGCAGATCCGGTAGATGTGTTCTTTATAACTATTTATTTCGTTAACTTTTGTGGTGTTTTAATAGTTATTATACTGTCAGGGGCGGAGACAAATCCAACAAATCAAAGATCAACAAAATCAGCCCAACCGTTCTCGAGTTATAAATAGTGTAACTAACCCGACTTTGTTTTATACATTAAGATATATATTCTTAACACTGTCATATTTTAATTTACAAAGACTTTTAACAAGGCTAATAAATAAAATAAAAAAACTTCTCGTGAATGATTTTTTTAAATGGGTGTCTACGTCAAGAAACGTGTTACGATACAGTAACAAAAATAGATGAAAAAACAATAATAACTATGCAAGTTTACTAATAGCATAGAACGGAGGACAAACAATTTTGGTCTTCCGTATAACTTCTTGTAAATGATATACTGCCACTATGATTCATGATCTTCCGCTTCCGTTGTATTTAGAGGTTTTGCTATTCAGTATTCTCCATGCTTTTTCCTAGTAGGTAAACTGCATAAATCTTGGAACATATTTGATCGGACCTCGGAGGGTTAAATTTAATTTTGAATGTAGTATTCAATATTGTGTATACTTCAATTAACGATAGTTTTTGTAGTTCAAACATGATCTCAATGAAAAAATACGTATTTTTTGGATCCAAATGTGGAATTAATTTTAATGATATTTTTTTAACCAAGATCCTTTAAAAACGTTTATTTATTTGTGTATTTCTACTTCCGTTAAGCCGGGTCTCCAGCAACAATATTATTACAAACATAGAACCAAATGTTTGTGCAAACATGAAATATTGGGAAGGGCCACAATTTTTCTTCTCGATTTTTTTTACATTAACTCCACACAGGAGGCTCTGAGGAAAATAATTTCCCTAAGGGCCTATGTTATCTGAGATGCTGTGTGGAGGGTCTTGTTGAGGAGAGGAAGGAATGAAGATTGGTCTTGAAGAGACCCATGTTGTAGGGAAGAGGAAACACAGAAGCCGGCAAATCGTTCCACAGCCGAGCTGTTGAACATAAGAACGAGTCGAAAAAGCGACCCGTTCTCATGTGACAAATGTCAACCATGTACATATGTTGGGCACGCGTTTGGCGTGTTTCCCGACTATGCACCGGTGCCGAAGGGATCAATGACGCTAGTTCCTCGGAGCATCTTCCATTGTAATACCGGTAGAACAAGGATAGCATTCCCACCCGACGCCTGTACTCTAAAGATTGCAATCGTCTTTTAAGATGGGAGAATCTATCAAACGGACCGCCCGTTTTTGCACAGAGTCGAGGGTATTTTTTTTTGAGGATTGCCGTTTGAAAACATAAAAAACGTTGTGACCACTACACAATGTTTTTTGGTTTTTGTTAAATGGTTTGAAAACATTTCGTCGCACCTTTTCTTTAAATTAACTCCACACAGGAATCCCCGAGGAAAAAAATTCCCCAGGACCTATGTCATCTTTGGTAGTCTTTTTAGGGAAAGAAAAGAAATGAAGTTCTGGGAAGAAAAAAGGAATGAGGGGTGGATAGGAATCGGGAAGTCAATGTGACATATAAATCCACCCTCCCACTACGGTGCAAGGCAATGGTTCGAGAGAGTCCGGCTAGAGAGGTCAAAAGGACTCCCTCTACCAGTCTCTCCCGATCTGGCCCGCCATGCTTTGGTGGGCGTAGGCATCCGCCGCCAAGACCTAGACAAATCTCATACCTGCTAAGTGCTATATCACAAAACGTAGCGAACCACTTGAGGTGACCTACGTCTGGGGTGTGGGTTATGTAATAAATGATTTCCGGGGCGGCGGAACCCATACCCGCCTCGCAAATTGGGAATATTCGTGTGTTAATATTATAATAATAACATTTGAGTATTATGTACACTTCCCTTGTTAGAAGCCTAATAGAACATAACTCCATAGTCTGGTCGCCATTCTACAAAATTAATATTCATAATATTGATAGAATTCACGGACATATGAATATACATGGACCTGCCCTAAGTGATAAAAACGTATTATTTCCCCCTCCACATGGCGCCGGCTGAAGCTCCTCCTTGGAACCGGCTCGCTCCATGGGGAGGGGATAGAGCCTCGCCTGAATCTAAAATGTGTGACGTCATCATTCTTGCCGTGAACATCTAGAAGGTAACATCCATACATTTAACGAAATACAACGCCAAAACGGTAGCGTATTCTATACAATATATCTACATATCAATGTGCACATAGCGAATGTGGGCGGTTCTCCAGTGTGCTCGTCGCTGGTTACAGGGGTAAGTAAATTATGAAACATTTGTAATCGTGTTTTAACTAAACACGGCAACAAAATATTGCTATGTGTATTGGGGCGAGTCTTTTTGGGGCGAGCATTTGGCCTTAGCAAATATGTTATTATCGTGGCAAGCAATTCGCGCTCCCATGTAAAAAGGTCTATTCATTCAAAGCAGATTTTGCTTTTAAGAACTAAATGGTGATATTGTAATGCGAGATGCCTATTTACTGTCAGATTGATTGTATAACGAATCACAGTCATCTTTCCCCTCTTCGCCCTCCATGGTTTGGTTTGACCCCTCACCTGTAACTGCTTGTCTAGTCATTTGGATGTCTATGATAGAATTCAAAGAAAATTTCTACGTTCCGTAAATTTTAAACTTAACATCCTTTAGAGCACATAAATTACCCGTCGTTAATAAATATTTTAAATTTTCTAACTTTTCAAAACGGCATTTTTAATTAAAATTGTTAAACTCTAAATTCGACTGTTGTGAACTCCGGCACTTAATAAATCTACATGTACCTACACGAACAACTAGACAAACATTAACATTTTATATACGTACTCGTACATCTCATTCCGACTGTGATTTACATAACTTTAAATGCATAAATAACCTAAACAATATGGATGTATTTGACAATAATTTGAACTTAGCAAACTTCAAACGCCACACAAGAAAACTATGTATTTCTACCTATTTATTTATTTATGTATATCTATATATTACAGTTTACACCTTATTGTTAACATTTTTGCATATGTAATATATTTTGAAAACATTTTTACATATTAATATTACATTTCATTATGTTGTGTGTTAGGTAGGTTTGAGTAGGTGAAACTGTTGGTTGGTAATATTGTATGTTTCGTGAACAC
Organism: Limnephilus rhombicus; assembly: GCA_929108145.2. Lineage (NCBI taxonomy): Eukaryota > Metazoa > Arthropoda > Insecta > Trichoptera > Limnephilidae > Limnephilus > Limnephilus rhombicus. The sequence goes on along the minus strand of OV815288.1, from coordinate 47,309,057 downwards.
CTCACTAGGAGAACCTGTGCTGAGGTGTGTACGTGTTTATGATTAAGTGTGACAGGTACAGGTATTTATGTGTTGTAGTAGAAAGTTAGTTTTTTTTCTTTTTTTTACATTTTAATGGTAATTGTACATAGATTACTTAGAAGAAAAAAAAATATATATAAGGTATATATGTATATTATATGTACATATGAATAGTTGGTAAATTCTTGATAGACATGTTTATTTATTTTACACTTGTTATAGTTTGGTTATGTTTGGTTAGGGATTAAAGTATTTTGAATAAAGTGAATATCTTGATTTTTGATCCATGCTGTGATATGTTTTTTGTGGATGTTTTTAGATGTATTTGCAATTAGTTGTTGTTTCAGAGTAATGAGCATATAATTAAAAAGTTTGGTTGCATAATACTGAAAATGTCTTTGTCCGTGTGTGGTGTGTGTTATTGGTATGTTCAGGGTTATATTTGTTAATGACCTGGTTTTTATTATTATTTTGGGTTGAATTGGAATATGGAGTTTGTTTTGGAGGAAGTATAGCAGAGCAGATATGGCATAAAGTTGTTTTATTGACATGACTTCTAATGTTTCCCATAAACTAATGTGAAAAACAATTTTAAACATTACCTACTTTATGTCAACTCCTATATTTTATGGACTGTATTTTGTTAATGCTTATATTTTATGTAACCTACGAGTATATTTTGTTTTTAACATATATTATCTTACCTGTATTTTGTAAACTCATTATTTTCACTGTAATTAAAAAAAAAACATGTACTGCATTCTATGTAAAAGCACAATGGGCGTTTAAATAAATAAATAAATTATACGTATGAAATTAGTATTCGTGAATCTTACTTTAGTTTAAAAATTATATTAATTAGTTTCCTAAATTTGAACATAATAATAATTGATACTTTACAAAGCCTGTTTTATATTAATTGTGCACGTGATAACACCCGTGAACTATTAAAACCATTTTCACGCGAGAGTTTGGGGTTATTGGGTGTTTTTTGGGGTTATTTAGAGTGGTTCGAGGTTGTTTAGGGTGGGCCGGGGGCTGTTTTGAGTGTATTAGGGTGGCTCGCAGTAGGCTTTAATTATTTCATAACTGTCATTAAAATGTTGACATACTAAAGTTGGGATTTTAAAGCGCTGGGCACACGGGTATGAATTCGTGTCGAGGGACAATTAGGGGCCTGTTATGGGAGCGATGAGTTCCAATTAAATAAACGCTGATTTGATTTTTAATACAGATTTGCTTGCAAAGGGGTCGTCATTTTAATTTGATAAAATGTCAATCTTCTCTTTTGAAACCATTACAATACTTTGGAGTTTTGTTTAAACATCACAACACTGGCGCTCAACAAAGCATGAATTAAATTAAATAAAAATTACATTGGCTCCACACAGGAGGCCCAGAGGACAATAATTTCTCTGAGAGCTTATGTCATCTTTGGGGATGCTGTGTAGAGGGTCTTTTTAGGATAGGAAGGACAGGAAGTCTTGGGAAGGAAAAGGGTATGAGGGGTGGGTAGGAATCTGGGGGTCAGTTTGTCCAAGACTGACGGACATATGAATCCATGTCTTCCACTGCAGTGGAGGTTGTCCACCTCTTACCCGCCCTGTTATAAGTAACAGATGGTTATAGTAATAGATGAAGGCTCTCGCAAGATTCTAATTTTTTTGTTAAACGAAACTACATTTATTTATTTTGAACGAATCTAGACCTCCAGTGTCCTTGCATATGTTGTTAGTAAGCAGTATACAAGTGCTTAACAGGAAAAACAAAATTCAATAAAATAGGTTAGTAAGACAAAGATAAATTAAACAGAGCAAAAGAAAAACTCATTCATGAGGCTCCATGAGCGGTATTGCATCTCTAAAAACCTGCAAGCACCTGCATAAAATAGAGAACATAAGTAATACAATAAAGCTCAAATCAATTGGCAAGTACCAACAAAAATTGTGAATGGCTTTCGGTCTGACCATAGACTACACTTAGCTTCCGTGTCCCTTAGCCAACTACTCAGTGAAGCCTCAAAACTGTTAACTGAATATTTGGTGTAAAATACCCGAAGACTAAAAGAAAATTCAGCTTTGGGTAGTCAGAGGCAGGACAAAGGACAGTCAAGGTCGTCTGGGAGATTTTATCAATGATCCCTCCCAGTGCAGTGAGATTCTTGCTGGGGAGGTCAAAACTTCAACCAGTCTCTTCTCTGATCCGGCTTACGACGAAGTTGATGAGTGGACGCATTTGCCGCTAAGACCCGAGCAAACCTCACCCCTATGAACCCGGGCACCCCTGTTTAGTCACCAAACGTAGCGAACCACTCGGAATGACCTTTAGAAGAGGTGTTTGTTATCCAATAAATAGTTTCCGTTTTTAAGATTAAAATATTATTAAAAGTATGAAATATATCTAGAAATGTAATTGCTTTATACCATAAAACATGTCTAAAATGGTAAACTTATGATTTATGAAATTTCGGTCTGTAATTTCTATGTAAATGTATTTTTTTTAGATCGAGGCGACGCGACGTATCCACTTTGATTTCTATTAATTTGGATGTCGAAAATAAGAAAAAAATGATAAAATAACTCCATATTACTAAGTTTCATTTTCAAATCAAAAAACCTTTCAAAATTTTTCCGGTTTGTAACTACTACTTCTATAAAAGACGGTTTTTTCGAACTGGTCTCAACCCTCTGGAGCCAGTGAGAATACGGCATACCTAATTGAGGTTGTTGTGTTGCTACAGGAAGTGGGGAGGAAAGGATGAAATGAGGAAGATGAAGGTGGAGGTATCAGGCTATTAAGAGCTGGTCACCAAACAAGAATAAAGCCATTTCAAGCAACGTGAATTGTGGTCTAACACCAAGGCGATACTGATATGTTATTTAACATGAATAAATTGTGAAAATACCACAAATCACCCAGCAACCTCCAAATCGCTAGTCAAGTGCCTTACCCATCGACCACTGAGGCCGTCAACATGTTAACTGAAGGATACTAAATATTCTAATATGTTTTCATAATATGTTAGAATATATTTTCATAATAAAATATACAAATGAAAGTATTGAACTAAAGTAGACTCGTTTAACAAAACATTTCGCCGGCCAACAGAGCCTAAAAGCACACATTACCATTACGAGCGCGACGCCACTATCGATTTTTCAGCGTGTAAAAGCTCGGCAATTTCTTAAGTCATCGACCCGGCTCATGGCATACAAAAGCTCTACTTAACCTGATCGTGCCGGGCACAGTCTGTTACTGCCTCACCCTTACCTGTGTCGGCAGGGGTGCAATCTTTTAAAGGTGCGAAACCTTTTTTAGAAATAAATTACTTTGTGAGAACTTTCTTAGAAATATTTTGAGTTTAATTTCATTTTATGGTATTTATTTGAAGAATTTTAAAGAAATTTAAATGCAAAATTGTTATCAAAAGGGACAACCAGCGCCATATTGATTTTTTGACATTTGAAAGGTCCTCTTTAAATGCCGAATTTCCGTTTCAACTTTTGAGCAAGTTATGAACAGCACAAGTACCAATGGCGGTTCCTGCCGTAGTGCATTTGTGCAATGCACTGCAACACATTCAAGGTAACATTAGACCAGTCAGTGGTTGAGTTAGCATCGCGTTTGGGTCTCACCCAGTTGTCCCGTGTTCGATTTCTCGACTGGTTAAATCCTCCATCACGACACAAGCAACATTTTCCGCTTACTGTGATGTTAGTGGGAGATTTTCCAAATATTTTCAAGTTATTAGTAACCCGGGAATGTTTGTCTTACTTAAAAAAAAAAAAACAAATATATATATATATATATATATATATATATATATATATATATATATATATATATATATATATTCACTATATCATTAATAGAAAAATGTATTATAGTCTAGTAATATCTAGAGAACCTCAGCAACTACGTAATAGACTCCCACACATGCGCAAAAGTGTCGTGCAAAATCGAAATGCCAAACATGTGTCACAAGACGTGTTCTAACTGTGAGCACTATCTCAAGTGGCTGACATTGTGAACTGAGAGAGACAGATTGATGTCTCTAATAACAGCAAATCATTTGTTAGAGCAGTGAAGATATATAGATCTCTAGTGCACACGCATAGCTTGCAGACGCATCCTTGATCGTTGCCAATACGTTGCACATGCGTAATACCAAAAGTTTGTAAATAATTAGATAGAATTACCGGATATAGAACTAATTAACAATCTGAGCCGTTAAAGCGCTAAGATTGAGATACAAAACTTGGCAGTATGTGTTCAGTATTGACACTGCGCACGGTTTTCGCAAGATTTGCTCTGTAAAAAGCTTATTTAATAATGTAAATATGTGTTGCGATTAAATGGATTTAGAAAAATAATGTCCCACCAAAGCCGCCATTATTTATCAAAATCTGTATATCGTGGAGTGAAATATATAGCTAATTTTACTGTTTTTTTGTTTTTGTTTTTATTAAATGAAAACAATATTAGCGAAACTCAATACCACTATGCTGGTGGTTCTCAGTCGAAGTATGATACAGTTAAAAATGACAGAATCGGATATCGCAACCTTATCGCAGTGGTCAGCGCATTTGCCCGGAAAGCTAAAGGTCCTGATTTCGAGTCCCAGAGGCGCAAATATCTTTTTCTGATTTTTCTGTTTCCAGATTTTCGATAGAGTTTCGATAATATTGTCTTCATTTAATTAAATATTACAATTTGAGGTTTTATTCATAAAGTTAAAAAATAAAAATATAATTATTCAGCTCCCTTTGTCATTTAATTTACCCGTATAACACGTTACCATTTTTAAAGTGAAATGCATTGCTTGCAAATTCAGTCACGGGCCGCCTCTGTCAGGCACTACTGTCATGTTGTTATTTTTGCTTTGTCAGCTGATCACAATTATTTTATAGAAAGCTGAAACAGGCCTGGAATCGACGTTTGACGTAGACCTTTTAAGCTTCAAAAAACGAAATAGCGCTGATGCCAACCTAAGTGCCTTGAAGGTCTAAATGAATTATTGATTACTAGCAGACCCGGCCACACGTTGCTATGGCCAACGAAACACAACGCCATCTACTGACAACGCCATTACCCAATCTTTATAACCAACGCCATCTGTTAATTATTATGTATTTTAACCAATTTACACAATTATATGCCTAAACCTTCCTCATGAATCACTCTATCTATTGGTGCAAACTGCATGAAAATCCGTTGCGTAGTTTAAACGATCTACGCGTACAGACAGCGGGAGCGACTTTGCTTTATATTATGCAAAGATTAAAATGTTTTCTCTGAACCTACCAAGCAGAAACGTTTAAAGCTTTAATACTTTAACTTTTACTTAAAATGTTTTTTTTTTATATGGCTTGCGCCATTTTATTAAGTTTATTAGAAATACGGAAGACATTCGACACTTTACACTAGAAAATTTTAACTCATAAAAAAGGCCAAATTTATTAGTATACACGGTGGAGTATCCAGCTATGCGACGTCAGATTGCCTCGCGTGTAAGAATACACTTACATTCATAGGTTACATACTTTTATCGAACCATTTAGAACACACCCGTAAGCCGGTCAAACGATTGGCAAACCAAAAACCCGATCAAATGCTCCTTTTTGTCGTTACACGAAATGTTCCGAGTAAAGTGAATACTGCCAGGACATTCAATTCAGACTTTACCTAAGCGTTAGAACCAGCAATCTTTAAATTATTGAGATTTCAAATGGAGTTGGGTAATTTAAAAACTGGGATATTTGATAAAGCTTAACGCTAGACTACAAACCTTAGTCGAATAGTCTACCTATTTTAGAAAAACCTGAACCTGCCGAAAACTATTTTAGATCTTTTCAAATGCGAATGAACGAATTAACAGATGAGCAGCGGATTTAGGTTTTTTGAAAACGTCACTATTCACAACATCACCTCAATGTTTTGTACCTATAAGTAATTGTTATGTTCACGGGACAGTAGGTACTAACTGATGTTATTGACAAATTTATAAATTTAAATGGTGATTGTAAACATTTTTTTTTTTCATAAACAAACTCAAATCTTTCGAGAAAGGCTAACAAATACAATATTGGATTGAATACCGATACAATATTGTATTTGTTATGGCCTTCGCTTATGGGGAAACTGAAAGAAAAACAGTTGTCGACGCAATCTCAAACAAAATCTATATTTTTCTGATCTAACATGTCAAAATGTGACAAAACTTTACAGTTTTTTTTTTTTAATTATTCTTTATTCATTGCTTAAAATTTTATGGTTACATTTATTAGAGGATTTTTCGACCACCAAGCTAGGCTGATGCCCGTGTTATGGTGGTCGATTTCACATATAGTGCAATAACAATCAATTTGGGAGGCGGGAATGGGTACCGCCGCCCCGGGAACCTTTATTGGATAACCAACACCTCTGCCATTGGTCACCCCAAGTGGTTCGCTACGTTTGGTGATTTAGCAGGGGTGCCCGGGTTCATGGGGTGAGGTTTGTCTAGGTCTTGGAGGCGGATGACCAGGACATTCTGAACCCCAGATTCCTACCCACCCCTTAAACCCTTTTCCTTACCAGAACTCTCCTCTCCTTCCTTTCCTTAAAAAACTCTCCACACAGCTTCCCCAAAGATGACATAGGCCCTGAGGGAAATTATTTTAGTGTGGAGCTCATGTAAAAAAAAAAAAAAATACGTTCGTGTAATATTTTTAAAGAAAAACACTGTAAAACAAATTCAAATTGTGACGAAAATGAATATAAAAACTCTGTCACGAGTGCATTAAAAATGTATTAAATGAGTACAAAACTTCATAAATGTAATGATTATAATGACATATATATTTTTTACTACTAATAATGTGATATATTTTAGTTAGATTACTGTTTAATTTCTGGACACGATATAATAATATGATGAGTAAATCTATAATTGGTTTCTCAGTTAGGTTAATTATGCATGTATAAATTAATCCAATTGTTAACTAATTATTTCCCTAAAATAAATAAGAACTAGAAAGAGTTTTTATTTTTACTAATTTTTGTACAAATAGATTTAAATTGCCATGGTTGTGAGACACTACCATGGCTCTCCGTCAACAAGGCAACTGAAACGCGACTGCTGGTCGGCGCGATATAAAGTGTATATGAACATAACGATATAAAGTATCGCAGCAGTCCGCGCGCGCTCAGGAACTGTCTAGTTTTCGAGTAATCTGCGATATGTCAGATCAGAAAAATATCCATTTTGTTCAGGAGATTGTTTGCGATTGCGTCGACAACTGTTTTTTCAGTTTCTCCGTGAGCGAAGACCCCAAGCCTTTCTTCAAATAATAAAATATGTTTATGGATAAAAATATTTATTCATAATAACATTGATAAATAATCAATAATATGGTTGTTGAAAATTGACATGCTACCGGCATCTATGGGTTGCTTGAGCAAACTCCTATGTTTTAACACCTCAAACAAATGGTGCGAACCTTGGATAGTGGCTGAGTTTCGGTAGGTCGGTAGCAACCTGTTTTAACTACTAGCTCATGTTGACAACACTTGCAAATGTCAGATGTTTGTAGTTTTTATTCTATAAATGTGTGCAGTGTGTTTATTCTATAAAAAGGCTAGCATCTGAATATTATTGCTTCTGTCCTACGCAAAGTTTAAATAGTAAACTACTGCCAGTGTTGGCCCGGTGCATTTAGTATTATCACCGTTATTTTATACATTTAAAACATGTTACACTGTAATCAAAATAAAAGTGAAAGTTCTCGTAAAAGAGTTATTTATTAAAGGACCCTTACAATTTTAACAATGGTATCACCTTAAAAGGTTTTATTAATCCTGTTTAATTTTTGTAGAGGATAACGACTAACATATTTATATCGAATAGATAGGTGGCACGTAAAACTTTTTTTGCAATAAATAGCCACAGTTTGTTATTATTTTTACTATGACTTAATTTTAACGGGTAGCCGAATCGACAAAATTTTGCAATAAGCGTAATATAAAATAGAGGATTGTGATCCAGGGTTAAAGAGTTAATTTTTGTAATATCTCAAAGCTCTCATAAATGCAATCATTGAATTATTGAGCGTTCAAAAATGGAGTGTGGTCATTAAAAACCATGATAAATTGGAGCAGCGCAAAGCTTAGAATTAATCATCGGTATTGAGTGTTGAAATGTATTTTTCCATTTCATGAATAAAATCCATTGCCGGGTTCAGATTTCCTTTCATTCGCTTAAAGGCAATTTAAAATTCAGCTCTGGTATTTGAAACAAGTACCTACGTAGTTCTTCGTAGAGATATCTAGTTTTATTGATTGAATTTAAAAGGGTTCGTTTTACTGAATACTAAATGACAGGTTTTATGACCTATTAATTTTGTTACTAGAATGACTGAGTTTTATAATCGGCCGATGGTGTTACCAGCCGTTATCCACTGGAGCGTTTTTTGTCACAATGTGGCACTATTTAAAATACCTCGGTTTGCTTTGCTGCCAATTTTGGCAAATTTTCCATTATTTGCAAGTAATTAAATAGAAGTTAACAATTTTATTATATTGTTTTTATAAATTCTACGATTATGTGATAATCGACAGTAGATAGGTGAAGTCATTGGCTATATAGAACTATAATCAGTTTACTTGTCTAGATATTAAAATTCGGAGGTATGATTTTTTTATGTCGGCGGAAAATATTCAAAATAGTCACCAAAAAATGTCGAGCAATTGGAGAAAAAAGTTTTGAATTGCGCTGTCGCTCCAGTGGTTGCTAATTATTATTTGCTCACAGGGAGCCTATGCTATCTTTAGGAATGCTGTGATGGTGGTCTTTTGGAAAAAAAACAGGTGATCTGTTTTCGAATGGTGGGGGGGCAAAAGGGGACACCTAGGTCTGCGAGCTTGCCTAGGGCCCCTGGAGAAATAAACTTCATCAATCCCACCGGGGAATGAATGGAGCGGGCATTCAGTGACCACATCGATCGTCCAATTGATTAGTCAGACATCTCCAAATTCAACGGGGAAAACAATATTAGAATACTCACCATAAATCAAATATTTTTACACGTATCTGTGTTTTACGTATTAAATATGCTATAAAATAACCCTAGTAGGAACAACTGTACTGTACATGACTATGGCATTTTGAAATATCTTACTAGTGACCCAGAAAATATCAATATTTTGTCTAATGCATTAAATTTTTTTCTGCATTTTAATTTATTTGGTAGTGATAAGATTTGGTAGATATCCGCATGAGGGAGTTCCGGAAAGAAATATTTTTTTGTTAATTCAGCTTTATTAAGGGCCCGCAACCCGAATTTCTACCGATTTCTTACATATCTCCCTTAAACACGGTAATTTTAAAAGCTCTTAAAAATTATATGTTATTCTTGAAGATAATATCTAGACATTGCCCGCGCCGAAACGCAAATTACATAAAATTCCCTCGATAGAAAAAAATCGCAAAATATGCTCCAAAAATTATTATAAACACGCTTGTTTCAGTTATTTTACAAGTTATATGTATTAAAAAACTCACAGTGTTTCTTTAAATGCTGTTTAAGACAATGCCCCCGAGATTTTTGCTCTATTTTAAACAAGTTGTGTTTTATTAAACATTGTCGCAATTTTCGCATCGATTTTGTAGCTGTAAATGTTAGCGCTCTCCTCTAACATTCGTAATTTCGTATCTCTCCATCTTCTTCTTTTCAAACCCGATTGCAGAGCTTTAATTAAATTATTTTGGTGACGTACTGTGCCCGTATCACTAGGAATTCCTACTTGAAACTGCTCACGTAAATAGCAACAAAAAATAAAAATAATGAAGAGATAAGCCCGTAGAAGTGTATTTTGGGTGTGTCTGTTTTTCAAAAGTCTATATTCTTTCTTTTTTTACATTAACTCCATACAGGAGGCCCGAGGAAATAAATCCCTTTAGGGCCTATGTCATCTTTATGTCATCTGTGTGGAGTGTCTTTTTAAAAAAGGAAGGAGGAAGATTTTGGAAGGAAAATGGTATGGGGGAAGGGTAGGAATCTGTGGGTTAGTGCGCCTGGACGTATAAATCTATCCCTTCCACAAGGTGCTCTTCTGCTGGAGAGGTCAAAAGGTCTCCATCAAATAGTCTCTCCCCATCCAGCCTGCCACGCCGTTCCAGACAAACCTCACCCCATGAACCCGGACACACCTGCTAAGCCACCAAATTACCTATGGCGGTTCCCATACCCACCTCCCAAATTAGAATGGATTAAAAAGTTCTTTGGCTTGTCTGGGACCTAGGAATCAATAGATTTTATATAAACTGCCGACATCAAATATCTTTCAAATCTGTTCAGCAAATACGATGTATGGATACATATTTAAAAGAGTAGCGTTAGTTGAAATACTCCCAACTTAATTCGGTAACTCGCGTATGACTTTTCATTGCGAAATTTCCAGAGAAAAGCAAAGAACATATCTTATTAGTTATTCTGATACCGTTTTCGCTGTCTCATAAATTCTCCTTTTTATCTACGGAATTCTGGAAGATCAGTTTCTTTTAATCATATTATTAATCCGGGGAATAATGTCATTCTTATCCGCGACTTCTTCTTTATTATTTAATGACTGATTATGCTTCTTACTACGCGTATTTTATTAGTCACGAATTTACGATATTTTAGCCAGAACTTTGAAGGCTTATTAGTTTATTAGCTAAACGAGCTTTTCGAAAACTGGGTCACTGCTTTAATGTGTATCATTTTTAAGGCATTATTTTTATTAGAAACAAAATTGTTACACCTTTGGCCTATTTGCTAAATATGTAATAACCGAATAGTGGCCGATTGGAATAATGCATTAGGTTTCTATTCAAGCGTTGCGGTCAATTCACTTCTTCGCAAGTCCTCCATCATAGCACAAGCAAAATTTTCCGCCTAAGATGATGATGTTGGAGAAATAAAAGTATCGAGAGGTTGTTCGTAACAATTGCAACCCGAGAGTGTTGATGTTTCTTTTAAAAAAAACGAGTGTGCTTTAGACCACACAACCGAAGTAAATCTTGTGCTCTATGAAGAGAGAAAGAAAATGTGCGCGCGCACTGCTCTCTTTTGCTCCTACAGTGTGATACAGACAATAGGCCTGCACTGTGTAACGTAACTGGCTATGAGAGAAAGAGAGAAAGAAAATATGTGCTGGCACCTCTCTCTCTTACCCCTACTGTAATATACAAAGCTTTCGCCTCGCTTTTCGTAACGCATTCGCCAGCTCACTCCCCAAGTTAAGCGTGCGTAAAGAAGTTTTACCTCAAAAATTGAACGGAGTGTTCAGATATTTTGAGTTTAGAATTTGGGAAATGGGTATGAGTAACTAACACCTTATACATGATCCCAAGTGGTTCGCTACGTTTGGTGTCTTAACAGGGGTGCCCAGGTTCATGGGGTAAGGTTTGTCTAGATCTTGGTCTGATTGTATCTGCCCACTTACTACGTGGCAGGCCGGATAGGGAGAGCCTGGTTGAGGGAGACCTTTGGCCTCTCCTGCAGGATTCTCCAGATCCATCGCTTTGCACCGCAGTGGGAGAGTGAGATTTATAGTAATATATTCATATTACTACTGAACCCACTGGCCCCCAGGTTCCTACCCACACCTCATACCTTTTTCCTTCCCAGAAATCCCCTCCTTCATTTTCTTTAAAATACCTCCACACTGCATCTCCAAGACGACATACTTTCTATGTGGAGCTAACATAAAAAAAAACACTTTACAGGATCGATTAAATACTCGTAGCAATCAGAAATAATTTTAATATTTATAAATATGTTTTAATAATATTAGAGAACTCTTATACTCTGAAAACTTTATTAACCAATCCATTTTAAGTACAAATCAAGTACTATTGTTGAATCGATTGTTTCATTTGACCCATTTTACAAGGTCATAATTAAAAAAAAAACCATGGATGCCAAATTCGACCGAAACAGGACTTTCTACCGAAACCGAATCTTCGGTAGCTGTCCCAGTTTCGGCCGAAACCGAAACCGAAAACGAAACTTTTTAGACATGTTAAAAATCTATTGTTTACTGAAATTTGGCTTATTTGAAATTTTGCTTATTTTTTACATAAATACAATCAGTTAACCCGTGTTCAATGAAATAAAAATAAAAATAACAATAATTGAAGTACCTACGTAATTTTTTTTTTTGATTTTACTAAAAATTAACAAACATATTAGGGGTCGTCCATTAATCACGTGCGGCGCGAAAGGGGGTGGGGGTTCGGAAAAAATCATAAAATATCACAAGGGAGGGGAACTATAATGAGATATCACGTGCATTTATTTTTCGTTGAACCCACGATAATATATTGAAAATTTCTGAATACTTCGTTCTAAAAAAATACACGTGATTTTGGGTATGGGGGGGGGGGGTTGTCTAAATCTCACCACATATCACCAGGGGGGGAGGGGGTTAAAAAGTTGCTAAAAAACATCACGTGCTTAATGGACGACCCCTTAACAATAATTCTTGGAACCAAAAATTTATCAAAATATATACATTTTAAAGGAAGTACTTCATTAATTGAGTATTTTAATTTAAATTGCGTTTACAATCATACATTCTTAAGACTAAATTTACAATCTATTGAGAACTTTTGCAGAAAATCTGCCGAAACCGAAACTGATGCGGAAACTAGATTTTTTTTGCCGAAACCGAAACCGAACCTTCGGTCGGTCACTAATAATAAGTCAACGGTTTCACAATTTATAATTAAAAATTCATCATTAACACTCGGTTTGTAATTTAATCACCTACAAAAATCTGCACACAAAATGTGTAAAATCATGCACACATAAATTACTCACCAAATTTAATATTCCCCTTTATTCTTCAGCATTATTATTTAATTTAATAATCCATCTTACCTTTGTCGCAATTAGCACCCATCCTCCCTAGGGGGCAGCCGTACCGGGGGGCGCTTTCGGTGTGACCTGGGCCCACTGTGGACATTGGTGGAACCTGGTGGGAGAAATAATTATAATTACATTAGTGTCTCTCTTATCCTGTTCTACTCTTAAGGGTACTAATTTTTATTACGAATATAAAAAATGTATTTTGTGTAAATGTGAAATTATTTTGTGTGGAATTGTGGGGTTAAATGGTTTGGTGCAAGGTTGATAATATTATTCGTGTTAATGCGGGGAAAGTTCAACAGCCGGATTGAAACATCGCAAAGCTTTTTAAGTTTCGTTTTGGCTTTAATTTGAGTTATATTGTGTGTCAAAACATGCAAGGGTTCTCAGCAAGCCAGCTAAAATGCAATAATGTATTTATAATATGTTATTTTTCGTAATATAATATAAATATATATAAAAATCAATATATGTTTCTATGGAGGTACGTGAGTTGTATATGCATTACTTATTAAGCTTAGGAAATGTTTGAAACTTTCAAAATACCTTCTTTCCCCCCTCGCGAAGGTTTCTAGATTATTACAACCACGTGACAATACACCTGAATTTTTTAATCATTACAAAAACTCTTACGAAACTGCCAAAAATGTCACAATTTCAGTATGATATTTTGCAAACCATCGATTGTTAAATCAAAATTCAATTTTCGAGTAAAGTCTTTAAATTAGTGAATTTAATTCTGACTAGTTATACCAAAAATCGAATACTTTGAATCTAATAAAAAATATATTTATTTTAAATAGGTAGATAACTACGTTAGGTACCAAATTTGTTTTGATAATATACAAATATTTATGAAAAATTAAAATTTGTAAAAAAAAATTGCAATAGGTGGCACGCGAGCTGTTCGAAAATTTGAATGTACCGGGACAGAATTTATTGAATGCGGGAGTGAGGAGGGGGTCGCGGGAGGGGGGTTTGCGGGAGAGGAGAGAGGGAAGGAGGGGAAGGAGGAGGGGGAACGCGTGAGGGGAAAGGGACATGGGAGAGGGAAGGGAGGCGGAAGGGGAACGGAACGAATGGGAAAAGACACGCAGGGAAAAACAATTTATTTATTAGTGACCTTGCAACGCATGCTGGGAGCTCGCTTACTGAAAGTAGTAATTTGACGTTGTCGAACTACAAACCCTCCGGATGCGAAGCCGAACAGCTTTCCGTTCTGCTACAGAAACGTAGGAGTAAAAAATGCCATTTCGAAAAATGTTATAAATTTCTGTGGATTGATGAAAGTTTTCAAGATTACGATAGTTTAGTAAAGTTTGTAAAACATCAAAATAATGATGAAAGACTGTTCATAAATGGGGAGAGAATTGAATAAGATATTCATATTTTGTCGGTGGATGGAGTATTATTATGTTGAACAGGAATAGCGAAGGCAATAATAATGCATTGTCCACGATCACAAAAGACTTCTAAAATGAGTTTAGATTGTATCCAGCCTTCACTAATTGCAAGACAATGTAAGGAAGAGTTTTCAAATGGAAATTTATTAATTTGTATTGGCATAAGGATGTTTTGGAAATACTTTAGTAGGTGGTTACAGATTCCATCATTCTTGGGGTATTCGAGAAAATCTATTTTAAGATTCAACGAAATTTGTGTTCACTCGTTGATGGTTTTAATGGTAGGTATCTGCAGTTTTTATAATCATAATAAAATAAATATTATTATAATTTTTAATAGTTAAACTAACGTTTAAGACAAGATTTTTATGCATAGCACAAAGGGTAACAATTATTATAAAAAATAATTATCAGCCTGAAACACTCATCCACATTGAAAAATCCTCCGAGAAAAATACATGACGCCAACGGGACGTCATGTATTTTTTCTCGGAAGATTCTTCAATGTGGATGAGTGTTTCAGGCTGATAATTATTGCTTATAATAATTAATAAAATAAACATAATTAATATATGGGCTTATGGTGATCGAACACGTCAATAAAGTACCTTCATCACTCCTTTTAAAAGTCATTAAAAGCGATGAAGAAAGTTAAATATAATGTTAGCTATTTTTTCCTCGCTTTTGCTTACTTTTCGAAGGAGAATTGAAATGCCACTTTGTTGAATTGCGCGAACCAAACCTCTAGACTCTAGACCCATGGTCGTCAAACTGCGGCCCGCGGCGGATATTTGTGCGGCCCGCACAAATATCTGGCGTTTTCTTAACAAATATCTTGACGTACAATTATTATACCGTTTTTTTGCGGACCGCACAAATATCTGCCGTTTTCTTTTTAAATATATTTTTTCATGTACAATTATACTATCCGTTTTTTTGCGGCCCGCACAAATATATGCCCTTTTCTTTTTAAGTATATTTTTTTATGTACAATTATATAACATAATAATTTTAAAGCGTTGATTTTAATTGATCGACATTTGATTTTAAACCGCACAGCTGGTTTTTGAACATATAGTTTTTGAACACATAGGTTCTCAAAGTGGGTGATAACGCCCCCTTGTGGTCGTTTGAGACTTTCATGGGGGCAGTAAAAGACCCAGAGAAAATTAGAGGGCATAGATATGGCGCAGTGAGGTAAAAACGTGTTCTAGAATAGACCAGAAAAACACGCTAATCACGTACTAATGAAGAAAAGTAAACTTTAATATTGGTTATTTTTTGTTATTGAATGTATTGTAATAATTTTTATCAGGTGTGCGAAAAGTTCTGGAAGTGGATGAAAATTGAACTGAAAGATTCCATTACAGATCTACACAATTTTTTTAAATATAATATTATAACTTTACGTATATTATTATTAAAGCATTGACACTTGACACTCTATCACGAGCACAAAGAACGAAGGAGGTAGCAACCCGGTACTGAAATACAAAATAATTGCTTTTTTAACTTGCTAAACAAACCCCCCCCCCCCCCCCCCCCCAAAAAAAGGAAGACAAAGCACAAAGAAATTAACCAAATTCTGGCGTCTGAGCATGTAATTGATGGTTAGCAATACGTAATTGACAGCAGTGTATGTATGTGGACCAAACAGTTAGGTGGGACCAATAGTTAGATTGAATCCCAGTATGGTTTTTACAATTTTTTTTTTATTTAAATTAATTTAAGAATTTCAAAAACTTACTTTTTGCTCCAAACTCGGCCCAAGAGTTGTCACCAGAGTCAACTCCTCGTCTCTGATAGGCTTCCTGTTAGCTGCCCCATCCAATTCCGCATTGGCAATCATATCAATATCCTTGGAAGATAATCCTTCTGCTTTCAGACTATTCAGTCCTTCCAATTCCTTGTACAACTTGAACCTATAAGGATCACTGATCCTATTTTCATCTTCCATAACACTTAGTACTACGGGAGCTAGCAAGACGTTATCGTCTTCATTTTGCTTTGGTCCTTTGGGTGTGATATGTTCTTGGTTCAAAGTATTAGCATCAATATAATTTCTGGTATAGAGAGGAGTTCCTTTAATACTCTGATGATCATTGTTTTCAAAATGAGCTTTAACAATTGGTTTGGGTTTCACTTCTTTCTTTACGTGAACCTCTTGTTTCTTCTCGTGAACAAAATCGAAACCATTGCTGAAGAAATCGTAAGGGATTGGGTACCTTTTTTGGGTTGTTGTTAGGGTAATGGATTCTGGTGTAGTGATATATTCTTTACTTCTAGACATTTGATTTTCAGAGTCTTTTGCTGGTACTAAGGCAATGTCCAGTTCGGCGGAGAACGAGGCATCTTTTTGATATAGGACATCTTCTTCGGAGTCAATGTAGTTGTCTGATATGGTCTTCAGTGTGGTGTTGACATCTGGGGAAAAGAAAAATAAATAATTTTAAAACATGTTCACTAGGTTTGCTTCAATGGTGAACTTCAAATTTTCTATTTCACAATCATTGAATTTGGAAATCACTAAAACTCTAACTGGTGTTTAGGACTAGGTGGTGAAAATAAACTGAAAAAAACGTAATTTGGCCCACTGTCTTTACCAACCAAGACAGTACTAATGGTTGACTTGGAAGAACGATTGCTGGAAATAAAATTAATGTTTTTGATGACTACGGGTATACCAATTAACAGTTTTGTATTTAAATCCATGTGTCTTTTTGAATATTTTAATGTACCTACCTATATTCTGTGTTTTTAGGTAGGTATATTAAGATATACTATGTTTCATACCCGTACTTATTTTTAAGCAAAATTAAATATAAAACCTATTTCTTTAATTAAGATAAATGTATCCTAAAACTCTAAATGTTTCATCGAAATATTAAATATTATAAATATACTTACAATTAGGCAAAATATATTTTTTTCTCTAATTGAGACAATTCATTCATAAAACTCTAAATTAATGTACTTAAAAATATATTTTATGTATTGAATATTAAGACATATCGATTTGGCAAAACCTGCAGACAAGCTGCCTTGTGACAGTTTTGTTGGACTACCTATTAATTATTTAATAAATTATTTTCACCTACAAACAAATAAAAATAAAATTAAAAAAACTTTTTTGCAATTTTAAACCATCAACACCTTCGATTTTTTTCGCTAATTAATTTTGAAGTACCACCATAAAATTACCTAAATATCGAATATGAACACCCTGATAAAATTACTGACTATTAAATTAATTGTTAGTGCAACAATTGCCGTGCCAACAATAACTTCATGAATGTATTTTGTTTTTTTTTAAATTGGGTTGATAATGAAAATACATTTTATAACTGGATAACAGCTTAAAAGACGCTGAAAGTAGGGAAACATCCGCAATAAATGGTTTTAAAAAATTTTACCACTTCTATGTAATTTTATTTCATTTTGTATTTAAATTTAACATTCAAATGGCTGACGGTAAAAGCTCTTCAAGTAAAAAAAAAACACATTGCATTGTTTGAAGTTAAGTTTGAATTATTTTTTCTATTACAAATACAATTGGAAACATTTTCCTGCAACAAGTGAGCAAGTACAGTAGCGGGGCTGCAAGCTGCGACCACATCCCGCAGAATGAAGGCTGGATAATTTCATGAAAGAACCACGGAGGTTATTTTGTACATTACTCGACATTGGTGAAACAATTTGGATGCGATTTTTTGGTCGCCAGTGTAGTATTTACTCATTGTTAATCCATGGTGCAGTCGTATAATTAGCATTCAAAATATGAATTCATGGAATGAAAAATTACGTAAAGTAATTTATGATTGGATAAGTTTTAAGATTTTCACGGCCAAAAGCATTTTCGTTATTTGTTTTTGGGGTGTTATGCCGTGTTGCGCTACCTCCTTCTTTAGCCAACGATTCGGACATCGTTGCAGTGTCCATCATCAGGGCAGATCCGGTAGAATTGATGATTAAATAAAATTAAATACATTAACGTCCCAGGCTAATTTGCTCGCTTTTCGGAATAACTCATAGAGGTCTCATGTAAATCGTTGTGTCTTACTTGTTATTATTTATTTTATTTTTATTTCTTTTTATTGAAGAAACAAACAGTCATACAGTAAAATAATTTTATAACAATAAAATTCATATGTTGTAGACCAATCAAGTTCCATTATGTTAAATATTTATTTAGTATTTTTAACTACTCAACTTATTAAATGACAAAAAAAATAAACATAATAAATAAAAACATAAAAAAGAAGAACATAAAACATAATAAAGAAAAACGTAAAATTATTAACAAACATGGTTGTACTATTTACTATGGTTTATAATAATATAATTTTCACAAAAAAAGAGAAGAAGAAAAAAAAGTATTTTAAGTTATTAATTTATTAGCTGCATTTTATATGATTTCAAGTCATGGTTGAAAATGTCGACATCTCGTCGCCTTAGTTCGTAATTGTCCAAACGACCATTTGAAAATTTTACAGGAGGAGAAGGTTTTCTTTCATTATTTCAATGAAACATTATGGTAGGTGCTTAAGATAAAGCGGTTCCCGTAAAGGCAAAAGTCTCATTAATTTAAATAATTCTTAGTTAAGTTATTAACTTTCATTTTTTATACTTTATTTTTAGTTTTAAAGTGGAGATTGATCAAAAATTAAAATGGTCGTTTGGACAATTAAGAACTGAGGCGACGATCTCGTAAGGCATTGTAAGTTTCACAGATACGTACTATTACAGAGTTTTGCGCGTATTTAGATTTACTGTGTAGTAGTCTAAATAAGTCGTTCGATCTGGTATTTTGTTTGGGGCACGAAATTCAATATTTTCTAACAGATATGATGAATCAACAAGGCAGTTCACGATTTTGTGTAAGAATAATGCATCAGAGATTTTGCTGCGTTTATATAAAGCGATAGGGTCAAATCGATGATAACTAAAACGATAAGATAGGTGTTTTATGGATATTTTCAATGCGATGAATATATGTTTGATATTGAGGATTCCAAATTACTGAGGCGAACTCGAGTTGTGACCGTATGTCATATACATATATACCAGAATTAGGGCGTGTGCTATAATAAAAGGCTTTGTAATGCGAATAATGAAACCCAATTGCTTATAAGCTTTTTCTAGAATATTTTCAATATGATCCCTAAATAACATTTTAGAGTCTAGTATTACTCCAAGATCTCTTATTGTATGTACTCTTTAATTATGTTTAGAATTATGATCTAAACGGTGTTAGAAAGATAAAATACCACGCTTCACATTCCAACCGCAATTTGAAAAAAAAATGACACTTTGGGAATTTTTTATTAATTATTTTTATATGAATCGACGAAAAAGTTAGTAGATAACATTTATAATTCATTTGTTAATAAAAATGTGAGCTTTTTTTATTTTTTAGAAAATGGGGCATGGATGGAACGTGAATGGACTCAGAACATCACCTTACATCGCTGTGGGAGGGATAGATTCATACTTCCGTCACTCTTGGATACACTGATCATCTTTCTAAAAGGACCCTATTTTTTTGTTTGTTTCCATTTAAAGACGAGAAATAAATTAATGAATCTTTTTCTTCAACCCACACCAAATTCTTCAACACGGTGGCACTAGGTATTTCTTTCTTCATACAATATCTACAGTCAAGAGTCCTTGAGAGGTGTATCGTAAAAAGTTTGAAAATTGAGGTTAAAAACTGTAGTTATGTGGGTATTTCTGCATCCCCGGAACTTACACAATCCAAAACCATGTGCAATTTAGCTTCAAAAGTAGGAAGTTGTTCTCTTAACAACTCTTGAAAGTTTAAACTCCGAAGTTGCCCCTACCCCCCCCCCCCTTACTGCGCTCAATTATAACGCGATGCAATAAAAAAGGCTCGCGAGTTCCGTGCGGGCGGAAATGCAGTTGCCATTTGCACAACTTTGCAGAATAGGATGGGATTAATCGACGAAATTATCATTTTATAAAACTTTATGAGAAAATTACCTCGGTAAAAAAAATGTTAAAACAATCTAGTAAATTTTTTTAAATGTGTTAATATACCGCATTGCGTTTCTTCCATTTTTAGCAAACGTTTCTGACAGCGTTACAGTGTCCATTCTCAGGGCAGACGCTTATTTGTCCTGGTGATGGACATAAATTCTTTTAGCCGTGAAAATCTCTAAACAATAGTATACTTATAATTTTAATTATTACTTTCCATCACTTTACCACCAATAAATTAACGAATTAGATTTTGATAAGAAATTTATTTTTATCTATTTTTTGGTACACCTACATAGATATTTACCAAAAATCCGCACCTTTGGGAATAATGTGGTTTTAATTTAATTTCTAAAGACGGGTTGTTTCACAGAACTTGAATAATTCATTAAATTTCAAGTCCGTGTAAGTTCTATTCATTCTTGACAGTGACTAAGCACGACACGCAACAGCCAAAAAAAACATTATTGTTAGCACGACAACGCTGGGACTCAAGTACTTTCTACCGGCTGCTGACGAAACGAAGGAAATCGGATATTCTTGATTGTTAGCTGGTCTAAGCTGATGGTATTGTTTCGCGAAGAATTTGGAAAATGTGCTACCAAATTTATAACGACGATTTTAGCATTGCGTGAAATGGTTTATGACGTGGGCGAATCTACCCGCGAATCTCGAAATATCCGCACGTCGTCACTGGCCACTAAGCCAATTAACCGCCCAAACCCACATCCCACCCCTAACTGTTCAATACCCACTGTTTTACATTAAAAAAAACTCAAACCGGAGTCCAAAATTTCATGTTTTTGTCCAATTAATACCAGTACGTCCCTTAACACCCTATATAAAACTGATTTTATTTGATAGTATTAGGAGGCACTGACGAAAAAAATCCCTCAGGGCCTATTTCATCGTTGAAAATGCTGTGTGGAGGGTATTTTTAAGGAAAGGGAGGAGAGGAAGTTCTGTAAAGGAAAAAGGTATGAGAGATGAGTAGGAATCTGGAGGTCAATGTGTCTATTAGTGACGAACTGTGGAATCCATCCACCCATTGCGGTGCAAAACGATGGGTCGAGAGAGATCTAAATAAGTCTCCCTCAACCAGTCTCTCCTAGGTGGGCAAACGCTTTCACCACCAAGACCTAGAAAAACCACAAATAATTAACCCGGGCACCCCTGGTAAGTCACCAAACGTAGCGAACCTCTTGTGTTGACCTATGGCAGGGGTGCGTCCTTCAATTTGTAATGCACATGCTATAGAATGTACTCTTTTATTTGTTTCTGATATTTTTTTACTATTTCGCTATTGTTAATTTTTTTTCTTTGTTAGGTGTTTATTTGGATTTACATACATATTGCTGTGATATGTAATATGCGTATTGTACCAATAACATTGTCGATACTCGAGCGTACGTGTCTAAATAAATAAAACCTACAAACGAGGGGAAAAATGGCATAGAAAATCTAAAACAGCATTGGCCTAGATACATATGAAACCGAGTAAATCTCCGTCGGAGGCATTTCGTTTAAAATAATATATTCATATGTCGAAACTACTTCATTTGCAGGTAGCAAATTAACCTCATCACCTCGTAAATTTCCGCGGAAAGTCAGCGTTTCTTCCCGAGCAGGACCAATTTTCCGATGCCATTTCCTCCAAAGCCTCTAAATCGCATTGGCGTCGGGTCGGGGCGTCGCAACCTCCCGAGCCTCACGTGATTTCAATTCGTGAGTCGCGCCCGTGTGATATCCGGTGCCAGCATAGCGGAAGTGATGGAAAACCAATTTGAATTTCAGATCGTCAAGTTAACATTACTGCTGGAAACATTGACTGTTGCTTTTGGTGAGCAAATTTTAATTTTCGACGGTTACACGGGTTTCTGCTGAAAAAGACTAAAAGCGCTGATATGATTTTTTAAATTTTAATACTTTGGTGTTTAATATACTAGATGAGGCTTGTACGAATTGAAATTCCCTCTAGAAAACGTTAAGTATTAACCTGGTCATTATTCACCTAACTTAAATTGTGTGCTGCATTAGAATATTCAACTATTTTCCGATAGGCCATTTAAGGGTTTATATTAACTTATGTTCGTTATATTAATTTATGTTCTTTATTTTCTTTGAATTTTGAAGATTATGGCAATGCGACGTCTGGATGAGAATTACCTTCGAATGTTTTGCCTGCTTGTGAAGATGTATTACGAGGTTTTTTTGTGAATGAAGCATAACGAAAAAATATTCAGCATCATGCTGACCATGCTGCAGTGAAAGCCTTCCCTGTTGTAGCCAAAACGAAGGCAGATATTTTTTCTGCTGTATTACAAGATGTTGGCTCAATTTTACAGAACGATACATGTTGTGTATAGGAGTAATATTCGTCGATATAGTTTCACTTCTCAAACGGCCTTTACAGTGGATTGTCTGTCAGTTACACGCAAACGAGCTCATTTTGCGACTACTTTTTAACTGCATCGACTGGACCGCAAAGTTTCACTGGAATTATTGGAAAATCCTTAAATAAGTGCGAACACCTTCCGATGCTAAAATTAAAAGGCATTCATTGTTCTTTGGCAAGTGTGAAAAATGAACAGGATTTAAGTATAGCTCAGCTGTGTATATGGAAAACATGTAAAACCATTGACTGATTGATGAGATTGATGATTCCAGATTCCGCAATGAAAACTTGTCAAAAAAACCGGTAAAATTGTACATTCCAGGTGGCTGACTAAAACGAAGCGGGTTCTTCGGCTTTACATTTCTACCCTAAAACCATCAGAAATTTTTTTAACTTTGACGATAGTTTACGCACCTTTGTAGTTCAACGTTAAGACCAAACCAATATGTATTTCCGGAGTTTGACATTTGCATGAATCAATATTGCTTTCACGATATTTGTCCAGTGGTTTTAAATATATTATTAATACAGTAATCCAGCGCGATGGTTTTTTGGTATCGCAAACATATTGTTAACCATCTTACACGACAACCGAAAATGGTTAAGAGAGTTGGCGTTAAGAAGAATATTGGAAGCCCGGCAAATGAAAACGCAATCAGACGTTATTCGTACCTTCAAAGTGCCTTTTTGATTTTTCGGTAGATAATTATATTGGTGTTATGAATTGGGATTCTCACCAAATTTGTTAGGGACGAGATAATTTGACAATCCATTACCGATCAAACGATAATTGTCGATGTCATGGTAAAGAATTTTCCTTGCCCACTCAAGGCATAGAGGGATGTGTGAAAATTGTAACAGAAGCCTCAGCTTCTATCAGAGAACCCTTGAGACGAGATGACTTAATAAAAACAATATAGTCACGAAACCTTACGCCACTTTTTGACACCAAAATGCAGCACCGTTTATAGCAACTTTTGCAATTTTCAAGTTTTTCAATGCGGTAAATAATATGTGTACATTTTTTATTTCCACTATTTGTTCCGTTCTACCAATCTATGAATGTATTACCTGTAAAATAAATGGTAAAATATAAATTTTATGTGTGTTTTATTTCGCGTGTATAAGCTATAAATACTTAGGTTAAATCGTGAAAATGATAAAATTCAAAGCTTTGGCGATGTCCAGGTTTTGTGAATATATTTTTTTATTATTTTTGTTGTAATTGTTAATATATGGAGCATCTTTTCCAACTATGCCGACTTCGAAATTCTCAAAAAAAAAATTCACTCCATGTTAATAACGTAATAACCATTGGACCGTTCCTCCATGCAATCAATATCAACCTCGAGCGGTCGGGATTTTTTAATCGTTATGTTTGGAAAACTTATAAAAAATCATACCTAGAATTTTCACATGGTAACAAATAAACTGCTTACAGTGTTAGATCAATTTAATTGCACCTATATTTAACCACATCACATATTTTTTAGGATTCATTAAAAAAATCTTTAAATTTATAAACGTGAACTGTGCGCATTATTTACTTTTAAATTATTTAACGTAGTACCTATTTGAAGACTATTAAATATTATGACTTCTGTTTATAATTTTTTTTATTTGAAATATACAAATATACATACATGGTTCTTAAAAATAATTACAAATAAAGTGATTTCTTGTTAATGAATCTACTCAATTTAAAAGAGAAAACATTTCTCGTGTTTAAATTGGGGAGTCGTGTCATTACAGAAAAAGATAAAAAAATAAGAAATACTTTTTTTTCGAATTAAGAACAAATAAAACTTATGAATGATAACAAATATTAAATAAAGAAATATACTAACGTAGCAGTTACTAAATTAAATATAATGTAGTTTGGATATTTTAAAGAAATAATAATGAAACAAATAAACTTATGAATGGTAACAAATATTGATAAAGAAATATACTAACGTAGCAGTTACTAAATTAGATATACGTGTAGTATAGATACACGGCCGTACACGCCGAACTAATTTTATCTTTTTACCCCAAAACTACCCCTAAAAATTGTAATTTCAAAGTCATATTTCTTTTTTACTTGTACTATCATGTAGAATCAACTCCCGAAGTTAATGCACTTTATCCTGTATATATATATATATATATATATATTTTACATTAACTCCACACAGGAGGCCCTGAGGAAAATAACTTCCCTCAGGACCTATGTCATCGTTGAAGATGCTGCGTGGAGTAAGATGCTGTGTGGAGGGATGATTGGTGATTGATTATGATTGCAAGTTCAACCCGAACTAAATGCTATCTACATAGATAGTGACTGCACAAATTTTTATCCATTTTATTTTTAATATGCGACATCTATCGACTTTTCTGCAAGTCATTTATTTATATTTTTAACTTTATGAGTAAAACCTCAAATTGTAATATTAGAGCATTTGCCATGTAAGCAGAAGGTCCTGGGTTCGAGTCCCAGCCAGAGGAGCCAATATATTTTTCTGTCTCCAGATTTTCGATTGAGTTTCGCTAATATTGTCTTCATTTAATTAAATAAAAATAATCGTTTATGTAGTAGGTGGAGGCGAATTAAT
Organism: Limnephilus rhombicus; assembly: GCA_929108145.2. Classification (NCBI taxonomy): domain Eukaryota; kingdom Metazoa; phylum Arthropoda; class Insecta; order Trichoptera; family Limnephilidae; genus Limnephilus; species Limnephilus rhombicus. The sequence continues at coordinate 47,283,754 of OV815288.1, read as the reverse complement.
TTGAATTAGTTATTTTAATTATAAAGATAAATACGAACGTATTGTTGTTAATTTCTTTGTAATTATAAATTATTAATAAAGAAATACATAGTGTGCCATTTGCACGTGCTAGAACTGAAACCTTCATAAAACTAAAAAATACAAATAGGGAGGCTACGAAGCACCGCACAAATAGGAGACCTATTTTACTATCCCATTATCTCGCAGACTAAATATTATAGATATATGTGTTTGTCTCTCTTTAGTGACGTTATTTTTCGTTTCATCGAGTTTCAAATCACAACGGTGCTTAAGAAATTTTCACTTCGAAAATACTGTAAATATTATGGCTGAAATTGGTACAAGCATCCAAAAGCTCAACTTGTATTTCCTATTTCAATGACCTCACGTCAGGGTAATGTTTAAAGTCGGATGCACAATTTTTCCAGTATTTTTATGAGAGGTCATAATTCACTTTGCGCTTTTGTCATATTCACTTTGCCTTTTAAAAGTGAAATCCGCAAATCTGCGAGTTTGCAGCTGGACGGCCCATGATGGGCTGCGTATTAGCATGTTGTGGTTTACATACGAGTAGTCACAGTTTAGGCAAGAAAACTAACAGGAAAACGCGACGTAAAATGTGATTATTATTACCGCTTTTTGCTTGTTTTCTATGGCAGCTGATACCTACCGCTGTCAATTAAGATTAGAAAATATTAAAAATGGAACTACAAAATTTTTAGGCTGGCATTACAACTTTAACTGTCAAATATTATTTTAAAGCGCAATAACAATGAATATATAGAACACTGTAAATCACATTTAAAAAAAAAACATTTTTTGTTCTTAAAGAAAAAAAAATGAAATTGAAGAAGCACTGTTGTTGAGGTACATACTTTATGACATAAATTTGATTAAATGACGTTTTGCAAAGTTATTTGCTTTAATTGAATTTAACAGTAGGTAGAAAGAAGGAATCATTGCTAATAGCTTTATGTTGTGAATTTGACATGACTTGATTGCATTTATTTTACTGACAGGAATAACTAACAAAGAAACCTGACCTAAAAAACTAATTTATTATAACTAAGTTTAAATATTATAAAGTGGGATTATTGTTTTTTTTTTCTTGCGGTTTTACTTCTCATTATGTATTTCTTATTTTTTTGTTAATTTTGTTTTTTTACATTATCTTCACACAGGAGGCCCTGAGGAAAATAATTCTCATCCGGGCCTATGTAATAATTTGGGATGCTGTGTGAAGGGCATTTTAGGAAAGGAAAGAAAGGAAGTACCGGAAAGGAAAGGGTATGAGGGGTAGGTAGGAATCTCGAGGTCAATGTGACCAGAAGATATATGAATCTATCCCTCATACTGCTGTTCAAGGCGATTTTCCTAGAGAATTTTGTCGGAGAGGTCAAAAAGTCTTCTTCAACCAATCTCTCCCGATCCGGCCTGCCATTTAGCTAGTGGGCAGACGCATCCGCCGCCAAAACCCGTACACACCTCACCCCACGAACCCGGGCACCCTAGCCCACCCCTGGTAAATAAAGTGGTCAAATATCATACGACTAAAGACCTCATTAACTAATTCACTCCGATTTAGTCTCAAAAAGTACATATATGAAGTGCAAATGTGTATAAAAGTTAGAATTTCAATTTATGATCGATTTATTAGTATTTTTAATTTTTACGTAGCGGTTTAAGGAATGTAAATCCATGGGCACATCAGCGAGTGTTGCCAGCGTATATCTATTTCTTATTTATTCCCTGTCAATATCGGTCTATCTATCAAACGATATTGTAAAGTTAACCATCAGCTACTTTCAAACCTACCTATTCCTTTCAACCTTCCTTGGAATATAAATATCAAATATCAAAGGCTCAGTGGCTCGAAGCAGTCGCGACTCTCGTGTGATTCTCATATTTATAAAGCACGTAAATAAAAACATTTAATGTAATAATGACCGCAGCGGACAAAACCCCTCTCCCTCTACCGCAGTCCACCTCTCCTAGCTTTGCAAGTTCCTGAAGTTGGACGGGCGGTATAAAAACACGGGGTGAAGTGAAAGCCTTAATGATGAGGGATGAAAGCGGCCTGCGTTAATATGGCTTTTGTTTGATGGTGGCAAAGCATGCACGAAACATCGACTAGCCGTAAATAAAAAGAATCTAACGTTGTTTTACTAATCTGAAGTTTTACTCTTTTCGTGTTTCAGATGGATACCGATGTTAATGTTATTTTTGTTTTTAATTTAGAGGTCACTGTATTCAGGTAAGTAAGTGTAATGTATTGGAAGAGGTTCTATCGGATGCCGACAGATTCCAGCAGAGAAAGTGCCTCTATCGCTTGCCGAAGGTGTGCCCGGGTAGACGGTGGCCGTCAAGACTGGTTCTCCCAGCCTACCGCTCAGATTCAATTAGCGGCTAGTATAGGCAGGTAGTGTGCCTTGTAGTATAGTTATTGTAAATACGTAAACTCATAATAAACCAGTTTATATTAAGGAACTATTGTTATTAGAACTAATTGTTTTTTTATTTGAATAATAGGTCACCCCAAGTAGTTCGCTACATTTGGTGACTTAGCAAGGGGGTTCCCGGGTTCATGGGGTGAGGTTTGGTGGGTCGGATCGAGAAAGACTGGTTGAGGGAAGCCTTTTCACCTTTACAACCGGACTCTCTCATCTCATTGCATCGCACTTGGAGGGATGGATTCATACGTCTGTAACTCCGGGACACACTGACCCCCTGATTCCTATACACCCCTCATACCTTCTTCTCCTTCCTTTCCCCAAAAATACCATCCACACAGCATCCCCAAAGATGACATAGGCCTTGAGGGCAATTATTTTCCCCAGGGCCTCCTGTTTGGAGCTAATGTAAAAAATATATTTTATTAATGTGGAAAGTTGTAGTTTTCCCAACAAATTCAATAATTTTCATATCCTTATAAATGTCTCTTTCCATTTTCATTTAAAAAATTAAATACACTCATCAACTCGTCAGCTCTACGCCGCGGCCGTCGGTCTACGGCGTAGAGTTGACCGATGCGATGGTCCTCGTACACGAAGCGTATCGACTGAAGTCAGCATTCCACTACACCTCTTCATTCATTCACATTAATATGGCTGACTTGTCGGTCGACCGACGACGCACGGCACGATGATGTTGAGCTAACGAGCTGGATCGATGGTCTTTGTTCGCGTGGAACTAGAGTTCTTCATTTATTGGACTAAATATTACCATTCACAACCGACCTACACGACTGACCTTAGGAACGTTGGTCGATGAGTTATACTGTGGGTATGTGTAATTTCGTTCAAATCACTGAATAATTTATTAACGAAAGTTACAAAGTATATTCTTAAACAAATGTGGAACGTAGCACTGAGTTCTGTGTTTCTTGAAAGGTAGGAGAATGTCGCGCCATATTGACTGACTGGTGTCCGCCGGTTCATCATTTATATAGGCTCTCGCACGGTGCATTATCAATGGAATATTCGGGAAGAATCTCCAGGCTTCTCGAAGGTCGGCACTAGTCGCTGAGCGTCTGAAATTTGCTTATCAGCGCAATTTGATACTCTTGTAGCTTCTAGCAGGTTCGTTCGTCGCTGCGCGCTGCAGGGCTACCACATATTTATAGGGCTGCCACAATACTAACGAACAGGTTGTTTTAAATTTTTTTATCTTAAAAATGGTACATGTTATGGTATTACAATACACAATTTTGTAACTTGTAATTTATACTGATCTTTCATTAAAAGCATTATTGCTTGTGGGTGGAAGAAGAGTTTACATTGCAAATACGAGTATTAATACAGACACATGTTTCACACAGATGTGTATAGCTAATACAGTCACATCGTAATCATGTGTTTCGCATAGGTATGTACAATTAATACAGTCGTACATAGTCATATCGCAATGATCCTTTAACTAAATTACAAAAACATCTATGTATTCAGTAAGAAAAAAGCAAGTAAAATTTTAAGTGTGACTTTCATGTGGAGATAGGGGGGGAAGTCTCCCCGTTGATGGTTTCTCTAAAATTCTTTTTGATAGAGTTAAACAATTGTACTCCTTCATTAATGCTTCTGATTTCTACTGGTAGTTTATTAGAGAAGTATTTTTTTTGGTGGGTATTAAATATTAACCCATATTATTCTATTTCTATGACTGCTGTTATGTAAGTGCTTTATAGATTGTTTCTATTTATTTACAAAAATAGAAACAATCTATCTAAATGTTCTTACAAACACCTACTTGTACACAAACATACGTTCATATATATAATATGTTCATTCCTTCCTCTCCTCAAAAAGACCCTCCACACAGCATCCCAGATGACATAGGCCCTGAGGGAAATTATTTTCCTCAGGGCCTCCTGTGTGGAGTTAATGCAAAAAAAAAAAAAAATACCACAAGACTTAGAGAAGGGAAGGGCCTAAAAACTCCTCGAATATTAAATAAATATGGAAGCCGTACTCTTGAATATCTAATACCAGTGATTTTCAATAAAATCAATAAAAACATAAAATTTGTAAAAAATGAGAGACTATGTCCTAAAATGATAATACTATGGTTAATGAACGAAAACTCCATCTATCCACGTATCTTTGAATATCTTAATATAGCTGCTTACATATCTTGTTATTAGGCAGGTATATTGAAATATCTTATATATTTATTGTTGTAAGTTAAATTATCTAATATTACTATGTGATCTATTCTAATGTTTCCTTAAAAATATAAATGTATTTACAAATATTTTCTTAGATATCATATTAAGAATGTTTAAATTGTTAGAAACTGCAGACAAGCTGCCATATGACAGCTTTGTGGGTTTACTCAAATTTTTGTACAAAATGTCTTCTGTAATTTAATAAATAAAAAATAAAAATAATAAAAAATGCTTTTATCACTTAATTTTAAAGTTGTATTGTAGCCTTAAATAAAACTTTTGTTAACTTGAAATAAATAACAATTAATGTTAACCCATATTGTCAATTGTCACCTTGAATTTCATATCATTTATATTCCGGTTCGGTTTTTGATAATATGTAGGTAATAAATAAAATATTTAATTGCGTTCACCGTTTTCAATTTGGGAGGCGGCTGTACCGCCGCCCCGGAAACCTTTATTGGATAACCAACACCTTTACCACCCTTACCACCTTTGTCACCCCAAGTGTTTCGCTACGTTTGGTGATTTAGCAGGGGTGCCCGGGTTCATGGGGTGAGGTTTGTCTAGGTCTTGTAGGCGGATAACCCGAACATACTGAACCCCAGATTCCTAACCACCCCTTAAACCCTTTTCCTTCCCAGAACTCTCCACTCCTTCCTTTCCTTAAAAAAACCCTCCACACACCATCCCCAAAGATGACATAAGCCCTGAAGGAAATTATTTTCCTCAAGGCCTCCTGTGTAGATCACATGTAAAAAAATTAAAATTAAAATAGTAAAAATAAGTTTTTAAAAAAATAAAAATAAATAATAAAACCGTAAAATAGCCCTAGAGTCGAATCTTCATAAAACGAATATTACCGTTATATATTATTTGAAAGTCCTGGACATTTCCAAGAAACGCCAGTAATTCTTTAAGTTCACCTTAAGTCCTGTTATCTCCCTCCAGTTTCTCCTGTCATATTATTATTAATGATAATTTCAAATCGAGCCCCGTGGTTCTACCCGAAAATTCCATTATTAAATTCAATTTCACCCCAAAACATAACAAATTAACCCCGATTATCTTCGAATAATAATTCCTGAAACTTAAGAGTTTGTTTGCAAGTCTCCGAGCAACCCTTATAATTTAACTACCGAAGCCTCCTAAGGTTTTAGATTCAAGTAGCGATATTAGTTTTGTTCGCACGCCCTCGCTCTTTGGTCCGAACCAAGTTTCAGCGGATGCTTGCCTGAAATACTGAAATATGCAGATGCTAAATTTCAGCCACGGGCGTGCAAGTAGTTAGCTACAGATTCGAAACTTCATTTACAACACTCCAAGCTGGCGGTCAACGGAGGCTGTACTCTAAATTTATAGCTGTCTTATGTTAATTGAAGAGTACTGCCCATTTATGTTTTGCAGTAGTTAATAGTTCAGTGGACAAATGCGTCTCCTTCATTGCACAAACAAAATTTTCTGCTTATGATTAAAGTAGAAGGCATTCTTAAAAGTCACATAAATCGAATGCCAGGAGTGTGTACTTCATTTGAAAAGTATTAAAATTGTTAGGAAAATCACAACATTCCAAATTAACATGACCAATGTCGTAGTAAAAAATAGTGTTTTGGGTAAGACCATCGATATATCAATTTTAGGTGGTGTGTGTTTTACAAATTCCGTCGAATAAGTTGGCCTTCTAACAAGTAATTACAAAACCTAATTCCCCATCTGATTCCGTTGCCTCGCTTCGAAAGCGTATGACCTTGGGAGACAAATTAGCTCCTTGCTGACTTACAAAAGGTAAAAACAATGCTTTGTGTGATATTTTGACTGCGAAATAAAGCATTTTGATAAATATTTTCATAATCATTTTTAACATTTATACTCCCTGTATATACTTTGTCAGTCCATGATCAAGACAGAAGATTAATAAATAATCTGAACACCGCGTTAGTCAAATAATACAAGTGAACATGATAAAAAAATGGTGGAAGTTTTCTCAGAATCGTCTTTTGACAGGCCTCAATTCAAAATCAAAACGTTGTTTGATATGGCTTTAATTATGTTTATTGACCAGCTATATCGTGTACGCAGGTACTTCCTAATATTATCTTCCCTACTTCCTGTTTTCTTATACATTTTTTTTATTTAATTACTATATTTTAACTCATATCTTTTTTTTTTCATATGAATACCGCACAAGAGTCCCAACTGCTCCCGTCTGGAGCTAATGAGACTGTGGCATTTTTTTTTTTTTACAGTGAATACCGCACAAGAATCTCAACTGCTCCCGTCTGGAGCCAGTGAGACTATGGCATCCCCAATTGGAGTACGTTGTGAGGCTGAAGTTAATAGGGGGGGTAGGAGATGGGGAAGAGGAAAGTGGCGAAGTACCTGGCTATTCAGATCTGGTCACCAAACACGGCTAAAAGCCATTTCGAGCAACGTTTCAATTCTGAATGGTGATCTTACACCAGGGTGATACTGAGAGCATCTTCCACTTTTTTTTTTTTACAGTGAATACCGCACAAGAATCTCAACTGCTCCCGTCTGGAGCCAGTGAGAAAATCGCACCCCCAATTTGGGTATGTTGTGAGGCTCAAGGTAGCGGGGAGGGGAAGGAGGTGGGGAAGAGGAAGGTTGGGAAGTACCTGGCTATTCAGATCTGGTTACCAAACACGGCTAAAGCCATTTTCAAGCAACGTTTCAATTCTGAATGGTGGTCTTACACCAGGGCGATACTGATAGTATCCTCCACTCTGGAACATGCCGCAAATATACTATATATTATTTTAAATGAATTAATTGTGAAATAACACAAATTAATCAAATAAAATTTATTTGCGCATGCCGGGTTCGAACCCGCGACCTCCGGATTGTGAGTCAAGAGTGTTACCCACTGGACTACGGAGGTCGTCAATTCCACAACAATCCACTCTGGAAGATATCCACTACATTTATAGAAGATATACATTAATTATATATATATAGTTGTAGATTACATTCTTATTCCTCCTCACTAGGAAACCCTGTGCTTAGGTGGACTATGTTTTGGATAAGTTTTCAGCGACTTCTATGGTAGGTACAACTTCATGGTTTGGGTAAGGTTTTCCAGAAATTTCTGTACGACTAGTAAGTTATTTTTCCGATAGTTCCTTAGGCCAAGATTTAATGTCCTCAATGTAGTTATTTTTAATTTATTTTGTTTGATACTATGTGGGAATTTGTTATATACCTTTACCGCTAAAACATCAGAGCTTCTATCTAAAGGTAGAATTACACTGTTACAATTTTCTCCTTCCTACTTTATATAGCCTCAAAACATTCGTATTGAGCATTGCGATTATTGATTATCTCAGATGCGTTGAAAAGACTTTTTTAGACATTTTTCAAAAACGGGAACTCTATTAACCTCGAACCGCTGTCAGCGAGCAATACACTTTGTTAAGATATTCAGATCAGGTTATTGTATGTGGAATTTATGGATTGGTAAATTTTTAAATTCGTTAATAAAGCAGATACATAAATCTGAATCGCAATCTTGCTTGGTAATGATTTTTTATACAGAAAGATTAGTATTTTTCCACCATCCTTTCAACCGATACCGGCCTTTCGCATAACGTAAATTTTCTTACTTCCTTCCTACTCCTCTGAGAGAGAATCCACTAGATGAGTAGTCCGCAATATTAGTATAAGCAATCGATTGAATTTTGCAATGTTACACGGAAATTATAATTTTTCACAGGTTGTAGCCGATTTAGTTCATGATAAATAGAACTGGTCCTAGGTCACATCCTTGAGGGACTCAAAACGTTACCGGAAATGGCAGACTAATTTTGTTTTCTATTTTAACTTTTTGAAAGCGATCGCTCATGTAATGAATGATTGATAAGTTTTAGATTTTTTCCTTCTGTATTCAGTTGTCGCAATTTTTCAAAAAGCGTTTCATAGCATATGATTAAAATGCTTTGGCTAGATCTATTTTTACTTTTATCCATGGCTTTTAGTGTTAATTGCTTTCTTTATTCACAAATCTTCTAATTTATATACATACCTAATCCACAAAATATTTTCGTGACTACTGGTATAGAATTTGCAGACTAATCGATTTTAAGTTGACAAGAGTGGATAGGTTATGAAGCACCACACAAAGAGGAAACAGCTAGGTTACGAAATACCGCACAAAGAGGAAACCGATTATACTATCTCATTCTCTCGCAGTCTCTTTTAGTGTTGCTATTTTTCGCTGCATCGAGTTTTAAACATAACTAATAAGAGACACATACATCTGTAGGATTTAGCCAGCGAAAGAATGAGAGAGAATAATCGGTCTCCGCTTTGTGCGGTGAAGCGTAGCCTCCCCACTCTTTTCTACTTTAGTTTTCTAAAGGTTTCACTTCTACCGCGTGTGAACTGCACACATGTCTCTTTTTAATACTGACCATTTGAGCAATGGATTCCAACATTGCCATGTTTTTTATTAATGAGAAATATTTAGTTCCCTGGTCCAATCTAGCCTTCGCTGTATCATTTTTCCCAGAAAATTTCTCGACCCAGCACCCAATAAATGAAAAAGATCCACTAAGGCGATCTCTTGTGAGGATTTAAACATAATTCTGTATGGCCAGGTTGGGGAAAATATAGGAAGGAAGATTTAGGTTTTCTAAGGGTTGCTTTTGAAAGTACTTAACCTTTTACAGTTTACTGGATTTCACGGTCCAAATTATTTCCACTCCATTCTTGTCATCGACAAATTGTAACTTTTTATAATATCTAATGCAAAATGTTTTATCGTCCATTACTCAAAAAAATTACTATATTGTAGATACATTTTTAGATTTTCACGGCCAAAAGTATTTTCGTTATTTGTTTTTGGGGTGTTATGCCTGGTTGCGCTACCTCCTTCTTTAGCCAAAGTTTCGGACAGCGTTGCAGTATCTATTATCAGGGCAGATCCGGCAGATCCGGTAGATGTGTGTGTCTAATGTGGTAGATGACTATATTATAGTCAAAGTTGACGTAAATAAATAACTCACACAGGTGCAATACTTGCATACAACATGTTCAAACATGTCACTAGACTTCGAAAAGAAAATTCCAAAATAAACAATAAATCATTTGAAGAAGATAATAATAATGATAATCTAAACGAAAACATGAAAGAGAACAAAACACAGAAAAAGATAATGGTCGCAACTGGGACCAGAACCCAGAACCTCTCGTCTATCCGGGACGTGCGTTTACCAATTCCGCCATTACTACTGTCAAACCGTCATAATAGCCAATCTCATATTTAAAATTTAAGAATTAACAATATTATCTTCAACTAATGTATTTTTCCATATCATAGGCAACTACCCTTTTTATTTGAAACAATCATTCTAAGAATTGGTTTATAACCTGGATAGCGTCACGGATAAATATATCCGATTATAATAATATATTACATTGATAAGAAGAAAAACTCTCTCAAAGAGAGATCTCTTAGAGATATTATCATTTTGTTTTGAATCTTGCTTGATGCATTATGTACATAAATACGTTAGGGTAGGCATACTGCCCACATTTTGTTTTCTTTCACCGTTTTCATTCCTTCATCTAAAATCCAGGATTTATTCATACTTACTAACAATTGTACATGGGCAGTAGCACCTGCATTCTACTACCTAGCAGCGTATGCGGGGACAATGGAGGTCTAGTATCTTTTTATTAAATGTAGAATGGTTTATATACAAAAAATTAGAGTCCTTGCAAGACTCTTGAAGGGGTAACCATCTGTTACCTATACCAGGGCGGGTAAGTGGTAGGTCCTCCAAGGTATCCAAAAATAATTTTGGAATCGTTATTATATTGGATCCGGAGTCGTTCCATCGAACTGATTCGGTAGTGACATCATTGTGTCACACGTGGCCAGGCTAGTACAAAATGCATTGAATAATGTGTTGTTTAAATTTCAACTACCTTCAAAAACACAAGAATACCCACGAACTGCCGATGCGCGATTTTTGGTATCATACAAATGCGGCCTATTATATTATATGTATATATATTGTGTCTAGGTAGTCATGTACAGATATAATGTATAGATAGTCCTGAATTGCTATCCGTCATTGGTTTAAATATCCCAATGAGGCCTACCAGGCTCACTCCCCTTTTCACTTAGAAGCTAACAACACTAATGCAATTATTATAAGCAATAATTATCAGCCTGAAACACTCATTCACATTGAAAAAATCTTCATGATACATGACGCCAACGGGACTTGAACCCGTGTCCTTCTGATTGCCGGTCAGCTGCTCTCCCAATTGAGCTATGGCGGCTTATCTTGTACCCGCCAAATGATTCAATATATATTAGTGTTTCATTCAACAATTACTGCTTATTATATTAAGTTTAAGTATTTCCCCAATAAATGAAGACATAATTTGTCTCGACGCCACACGATTTTAACACTAACAATGTCTCTCTCGCAAAAATAAAGTTGGTTGTTTTCAGGTGGGAAAAAATATAATCATATTGACTCTTTTCCAAAATTATAAATTGATTTCGAAAGACTATTCTTTTATCTAGTAAACCTATGTTTTAAATTTTGAGAAAATATGTTTATTTTAGTACAATAAGGTTTTACCGTAGGTCGTTGGCAGATTTGTTAAATTTTCAAACATTTTTTTTTTTATTATACAAACACATTTCAAATCGTATGCAGTAAAATAAATCAATAAATTATCTGGTAAGCTGCTTTTCAGAATTTTAATTTTGGTTTAAATAAAATCATAAAAAAAGATCCGCGCATGCGTTTTGTGACGAAAATACTACAGGTTGTCTATTTATTTACGATCTTACAAAGTAATATATTTAAGATTTTTTACATTATTAGTTTACAGAGACATTAATGAAAAATTATAATTACTTGATCAAAAAATAATTACAAGAAGTACATAATTTTAATAATTATATCATCACGCTTTTAAGCATTTTTGTGCGTGGGTATAAATTAAAGCAAATTTTGAATGAAATAAAATCGGTATTGAGTTATTATTTTAAAAATCTGGTATGTAGAATAATTAATTTATCTCATTGGAACCGCCCTGTACGATCGTAAGAACATCTTTCGACGAAATTTAAATTCTCGCCCGCAGGCTAGTTAATGGCCCTCAATATCTCGATTTGTTTTAATTTTACACAGCTGATATACCTACGATTGTGTAAACGGTTTTGTAAAATTAAATTAAAATGGAATTTTTTTTTAAATAATGTATTTAAAACAATAAAAGGTTTTTAAATAGGTTGAAAAAATTTAAATGCCACGGCCGAGAATCGAACCCCGATCCACTGCTTAAAAGGGAATTATGCACACTCATCAATCAACTATTGTAAGAATGGCGAGATAAATTTATGATATATACAGATAATATGAGAATTACGATTTTTTTTAATTTAACGATATTCTTTTTTTTACACAAGCTCGACACAGGAGGCCCTGAGGAAAATAATTTGATTTATTAATAAGGGAAATTATTTTCCTCAGGCAGTACCGGATTATCCCTAAGGCAGAGTAGGCAACTGCCTAGGGGCCCCGCATCGGCTAGGGGCCCCGCATCGGCTAGGGGCCCCGCGTCCCGAGAAAAACTGACTTGCTTCAATTAGTGAGCAACGAAGTTTCGGAAAAAGTCAGTTTTCAAGATGTTTTCATTTTTTCATTAGAAAAATTTACAGGTTACTAACATTAGGTACACGCATTAAAGAAAACATCAAATTATAATAATAATTAGGTTATAACCCAATAAATAACTAATGTTCATATCATGCACAAACAATAAATAAAAAATCTGTAATTAAAACAAATATATAATCATAGTTGTATTTTACTTTAACTTTCCTTCTTTTTGTTGCAACATTACTTAGTATCTGAAGTGATTGAAGGTGCCGTGTGTGGTTTATATTGGCATTTGTTTTGTTTTATTTCTAATTATATGTTTAAAATATAAATGTTGTACAAGCTTCAGTATGCACTACCTGTTGCTAAAATTCTTTGGGAAAGGTTGTCTGGAAGAGATCACTTTAGTGACAAGACGGATCTTTTTATTATTTTTTTTAACAATATATATTTTTGTTTCTACATATGTATGTGTCCTTTTATGTGCAGTAAAGGGTTATTGTATTTTATTGTATTGTATTCGTTTTCTTTATTAAATGGGGTGATGGCATACCTTTTGTAACGTAGTAAAAGAACAGATTAATTATGAATAAAATTACGTTTTGGTAGAAAAAAGAAAAAAAAAATTGGAAGTTAGAGAAGGGTAAAGTGCAGTGGCGGACTAAACCCGTCAGAAGCCCCGGGCGGCAAAGTTGAATGAACTCCACCCTCCCCTTAGTGAAGTTGATGTAATTTTACAAGTTTTTTATTCAGTTCACACGGGCCTCTGACTCTAGGGGGCCTCTAAACGCCACCATGTTCCCTTGATCAAATCCTAAACAAGGCTTTAAGGCCACTGCAATAAAATATATTTTTAATTCATTTTCTGAAAGATGCATTTGTTAATAATGCTCTCACTATTTGAGAAAATTGGTAAAATTGATAGAGATACAGCCTTTTATATGAAACCGTTTTTAACAGTTTGTATGTTGAATTATCCTCAGCAAAACTTTGAAAGCGATTTTCTCGAAAGTTTTTTAACACGTTTTTCAACCTGGTTGACAACATATTTAAAAAAAACTATACATTCGATTTGCATGCACCAAGTAACGTGATATGTTTTCCTAGGTAGTCAGAGGGAGTTTTTATTCGATTTTTTTTATTTTTGACTGCATTTTGAAGTGAAAAACGCGATTTTCGCTAAGAAATTTCGGTGAATTTGTTATTATAAAATGATAAAAAAAACCTCATCGCATCGGTCAAGTCAATTTTCTGAATGTTTTACATTCAGAAAAAAAAGTTTTAAAACCTTACCTACCCCTCCCCCCCCCCTTAAAGTTTTGTTAGGGATTTGATCAAGGGAACTAGGAGGCGTTTGGAGGCCCCTTCAACCCCCCCCCCCCCCCCCGCCCTCCTCCCCCTCCACCACCCGTTCGTCCACCATTGGTAAGGGGGGCCCCGAGACGTGCGTTGCCTAGGGGCCCCGACATGGTTAATCCGGCCCTGTCCTCAGGGCCTATGTCATCTTTGGGGTTGCTGTGTAGAGGGTTTTTTTAAGGAAAGGAGTGAGAGGAGAGTTCTGGGAAAAAAAGGATTTAAGGGGTGGGTAGGAATCTGGGGTTCAGTGTGTCCTGGTCATCCACCTCCAAGACCTAGACAAACCTCACCCCATGAACCCGGGCACCCCTGCTAAATCACCAAACGTAGCGAACCACTTGGGGTACGTACCTAAGATCCGAAATTATATCCTTGACTTCACAGCTAAGTATTGTTTTAACTCGGTAGTTTTACATTCCGTCTGCCTGTAAATTTGTTTGTACAATCCTTTTCCATTGTTTTTCACTTCTTCAAATCGTCCTGTTTATTTGGGATTTGTAATTCGCACTTTTTCAATATTATGGTACATACCCACCTGCTTGACGAAATTTTGACAAAAAATGTCATTGACATGGTGACGTTTCTTTGGAGTTAATGATACCGATTTATTGACATTTACAGTTAATAATAATAATTTCAAAATGTAGAGGTTCATCATGAAAATGTTAAGCCAATAATTCGCGGGTTTCCGAGAATTTTGATAAGGATTACGCATTTGTACAGCACGAAGAGCGATTTTTTGTCAAATTAGAATCATTCGACATAACGTAAGGTTTCTGGCAGGCTTATTAATTTTGAAATTCATGATCAAATGATGAGCTTGGTAGAGTAGGTCACGATTTTCAACTCGGTATCGTCCTGGTGAAAGACAACAATTCCGAATTGAAACGACCAGATCTGAATAGCCAGCTATTTTTCCACCTTCCTCTTCCCATCCTTTTCCCCTCTCCACTTACTTTCAGGCTCACAACATACCCCTAAATTGCGGATGCCGTAATCTCACCGGCTGCAGACGGGTGGGAGCAGTTGATACTTTGGTGCGGTTTCAACCTAAAAAAATCGATTAGAAGAAAATTTGTTACAGTTTATAATGAAGTTTTTAGTCGTTATTGGCTGAGTGTGGCGATGCCCTGTATTAGCTCAACCATTTAACGTTTAATCTGTCTGTGAATTTATTTATCCTGTGCATGGTTATGGGTCGCCAACTACTTGCATGAAATCAGAATAATCAATATTATGGTAGATATCTATCGACCAGAAGAAAGTTTGAAAACAGAATTGTCATTGAGATGGTGACATTTCTTTGGACCATATCTAAAAAATTTATTTGAAATAAATAATAAAAAAATGGTGGTAATTAAGAACCAACTTTTTGATTTCAGAGGAAATTTTGTTTTCGATTTATTAAAATAGAAAAAATTAGAAACATTTTTTTTTTAACGCGAGGTCTACTGCACACAGAACTACCGGTATAGACGTATAGGTAGTTGGTTTAAAATCCCTAGTTTTTGTCAGCATTTAAATGTAGAATATTTAAATTAGATTCAAATTACTTAGATATAAAGTTCTTTCAGTCATTTGGCTAATTGAAAAGTGCCCTTTGAAAGTTTTAATAGACATGAAAGTTTCTGAATAAATTATTATTTACATTAATAATATTGTTACAACCAAGTATGATTGGCTGCCCTCGGTGGATTGCTTTTGTGTTTATTTGGATTTTAAAATATTATATCCTGTGGCAATGATTAATTTCCCTTCCCCGCTCGTCCCCCAAAAACGTCGGTGTGTCAAACAAACAGCGCCGCGGGACGAAGTCCTAGTTAATATAACTCGCTTAACAAAAACATCGCGTTCTTGAAAACTATTCACATTCGCAATAACGAGTATAAAGAGCCTCAGTGCATTTAATGAATACGCATTTTTGTCATTATTCATCACAACTCGCAAGTATCGGTGTTTGAAGTGTTTGACAGCAATCATCGCATAACATAATACGCAAAGTTCATATTGAAACGAGTTAATACCAAGTGGAAAATAAGAAAAACCCATGATAAAGAACGCTGAGAGAAATTGCGCAGAATTCATCCCATTGTACATTCCTGTAAGTAATTCCTTTTGAAATATATAATCATTGCCATTGTAAGTATACGAAAGAAATATTATCATACTACAAGCTGCAAAAAATATGATTAGCCAAGTCGACTGTAAACCTAGGCACTAGATATTCATTCTAACTAAGCCATCTTTTTTTTACATTAACTCCGCACAGTAGGCCCTGAGGAAAATAATTTCCATCAGGGCCTATGCCATTTGAGATGCTATGTGGAGGGTCTTTTTGAGGAGAGGAATGAATGAAAATTGGTCTTGAAGAGACCCATGTTGTAGGAAGGAGGAAACACAGAGGCCAGCAAATCGTTCCACAGCCGAGCTGTTGAACACAAGAACAAGTCGAAGAAGCGACCCATTCTCATGTGACAAATGTCAACCGTGTACATATGTTGGCGTCTTTTGGCATTTGTCATCGTTGGCGATGCGGGAAGTCCGTAAGAAGACAGTTTGTTGACAAGTCCTCGGTGCTAAACCCGGTCAAAGGTCTTGGAAATGTCCAGTGCAACCGTTTGGGTCTCACCGAAACATTCCATCGTTTGTCGTTGATCACACGTTCCATCACCTTAGACAGAACTGATGTAATCACTATGGAACGGAAGTTGGCCGGGTTGGAGCGGTCACCCTTCTTTGGAATAGGATGGATAACTTTTAGACTTATTTGAACCAGCAAAACCAACAATAACTACCATTTATACAGGTAACAATTCTACGCTACGGTTCTAGAAAATGAATTTTGGCGCAGACCTTATAAAATTAGCTGTATGCTTTGTTTAAGGAGCTAAACGTCGCAAAATTTATAAAACTGGAAAGAATTCGGTAGCTGGGTCATGTGGAGTGAATGACCGAGCATCAAGTCCCTACTGAACTCAAGACCAATAGGGCAAAGGAGCCTGGGAAGACCAAGATTAAGATGGAGCGACAACGTTCACAAAGACGTATATCGCTTGGAGCTTGGAGCTTCTAAACTGGAGAGAGCTGGCACAAAACCGAGATGAGTGGAGGAAGACTCTTGAGGAGGCCAAGACCCACCAGGGGTTGTAGAGCCAATGCCAGCCAATAGTGATGATGATGGTGATGATACAGGTACCAAACTAACGTTTGTAATGGAAATTCGTTTCATGGTTCATCTGATCATTGTACCTTGTAATTCAATTATTAGAATATAATGTTGAAATGTAAAAAAAAATGTTTTCTTAATCGATAGGATAATCAAAAAAAACTATTTGTTGCGTAATAATTTATGCGTCTTTTTAAAAACTGTTTTTCTAGTGGTTCCACGCGTTTTCATCCCGCGACAAAGTATCCGCCGACAAAATATTCCCGACAAAATATCCTACGGACAAAAAATCCCCCAACAAAATATCTACTAAAACCTAACCTAAACTAACAAAAAATGAGACAAAAATAATACAGACATCCTGTAAAGACAATAAATTATTCAAATTAATAAAATACTTAGTTTTTACCACTTTTATTGTTTACAAAAACCAACATGTTTCATGAGCAATGCTCACTTCTTGAAGGTTTAATTAATACTAATTATAAATAATAGAAATAGACAATGGTATCAACGGAAATATGAGAATGGGAAGAGGGGCAATAGGGAACAATTTACAAAGGGAACAGGTTTAATATTGGGTCATTTAAAAACAATTTTTGATTATTAATAATATTCAAAGTAATCCCCTGACTTGGCGTTTTTAGTTTATCATCTTTTCACCTCTCTTAAGGCATATATTGATGAAATTAAAATTTAAACCGACGAGCAGGTGCAGAAAGTGGTTGTTAAGTGGGGGAAGGAGCTGTCGGGAGAATTCTTCGATGAGGGCATGAAGAAACTTGTGCCACGGCTCACCACATGCATTGAACGGGATGTCGATTATTCCGTAAAATAGTTAACAAGTGTATCAACAATTTTCTGTAAATTATTTTTAAATACGCTTTTTCAAAAAATATATAAAAATTCAGTGGTACACTTACTTTCTGAACATTCCACGTATGCTAATGTAAACTAAAAATACTGAACAAACAACCTTTATATAATATATTTTTCTACCTTTATTTTGAAAGTATGCTTTAAGCTTCCGTTCTCACAATTATTTAATTATCTCAAAGTCTGCCCACTCTACCAAAAAATACGTCCTCCACAAAGGCCTAGTCTGTCTATTTAATTTTCTGTAAAATGTTTTTCTTCACGTTAAAACATTCAAATACGAGACTAAATGGATTTCTGTCATAAACCTGCTTAAATATCCCCATTAAAAGTAAGAGCTTTTATTTCATTGCTTATATTCAGACATTAACCTACTCCACCATTCTGTTCGCCTGGTATTTTCTCTACTCGAACAAGACCTAAAAGCTATAACAACATTTCAGTGTTGGGCTAGGTATACATTTATTAGCTGTCGTAAGAAGTAAGGCTTTGTTTTATTTTAATAGATGATCAATTTAGTTTTTTTCGTCTTACGAAAATGGTCGGGATCCATTTAATTAGTTTTGTCATGATAGCTTTCAAAGATATCTTCTTAATTTAAAAAACAAAGTCTGGTTAGTTACACCATTTATAACTCAAGAACGGCTAGACCGTTTTTTACCGAATAGCAATTAAAACATCGAAAAAGTCACGAAAAATAAAATTACTAAGAAAATTCTTTTCCTCATACATTTTGTATGGAACGAATTCTCGTCTTTTGAAATAGCTGCAGCAATATTGTGATAAGTATAATATTGAATAGAGAATGAATTCCAAAAATACACTGGTGTCACGAACACTACCTTAGAACAGTCTAAGGAAGAATTCGCTAAAAAATTGGAAGAGCTTGCTCCTATTTATGATCAAGTTTCGAATGCGTTACTTCAAGCTTTTAAGAAGAATGCCCAACACTATAACTTGCGCCGTAAATCGGTGATTTACGAAGTTGGTGACGTCGTCTGGAGAAAGAACTTCGTTCAATCTAGTGGACCGGATTATTTTTCACATAAGTTAGCCCCTAGATTCGTTCGTAATGTCATTAAACATAATTTCTCAGATTTAATTTACACCTTGGCAGATATGCAAGGGAAAATTGTGGGAAATTTTCACGTCAAGGATATTGTTCGTCTTGATTAATTATTAACTAGTTTTATTATAGGAAACAAATGTGGTGGCGTGCAGGACTACCAACCATTCACGTCATTTCATTTGTTTCTTTGTGTTATTATTCTGGTCATGTGTCTTGGAGTTTGGTACCTCCAAAGCACGTGCTCATAGTGAGCACTACATTCTAGTTTTTTTATGATAAATAAACTATTTACCCTCGTTTAACTAGAATCTGATCTTCTGATCAGTGGCGCCCAAATTTTATGTTTAGGTTATATTGTGTCAACTTACCTTAACTTTGAGTGATCTATTCAGATAAATATATAACAATTTTAGAATTAATAATATATTCTATGCCGCAAACTTCTATCTTTGCTTTATACAGCTATTACAACTCACAAATCGTCACATCTCGCTAGTATTATGTATATTATTATTGTTATCTGCCTTAGAGTTAAGTCAGTGTACTTCCTCAAGTTCTTTGGAATTGTATTATTTTTGTTTTTGTGTAGAGACTTCCAGGCTCCCTTAGCTTTTTCAAGGAATTTGAAGAAGGCCATTCTTAAATTTCGTGTACGGGAAAATCTGAGCAACTTTCCAATACACGAAGTTTGTTTTTGTTATTATTGTCATTTGTATTTGTTAAATTGAAGTTTAGTTTTATAAATAAATAAACAAAATTAAAATAAGGTTATTTCATGCATAAAATCAAAGAAAGTAATGCTTCGGCATTCTTCTCATTAAGAAGTTCCAGAATGGAAATTCGAACTCTACCCTATCACGGGAGAGCTCGCTTTATGTATACATTTTAGTTATAAGTATTTTGCTTTAAATTGTAACTTACTGCTAACACCAGTGTTTTACTTTGCAAGTGTATTACTAGGGTCGATCAAATGATGCCAATGCGCGGATTGTTTCGCTTTTGTTCTTAAACATATATATATATATATATATTTTTTTTTTTTTTAATGTTCTTTATTCAGTAAAGTTTATACATTACAGTAAATGGATAATTTTTTGGCCATCACACTAGGCACATGCCCGTGTTGTAGTGACCAATTTAATGTTAAGTATAATAATACAAATTAAAAATAAGTTGAATGTAAAACAAAATAATATAAAGATAAAATAAAATAATTTATACATCTAAAACAAGTATGATGTAAAAAGGAATTAAAAATAATGCAAAATATCTACATAAGTTTAAGATATATGAATATAAAAAATAAGTATGGAAAAACAGAAAAATTTAAAATAATATGAAAAGTATATGAAAGAAAATACGTACTATTGAATTAAAAATAATACAAGGAGCATGTATCAAAAAAAAAAATAAAGAAATACAAGTACATTTGTGTAATTAAAATACTATTAAAATGTAATAAGAATACAAGTACATTAAGTACAAGTGTGTTTGTAAAAAATACAAGTACAATATAAAATCAAAGAAAGTACTATTTGGTAAGAGAGTAGGGATAAGTTATATCTTGATGAGCAATTTGCATGTGCGTGTTATGGTAACATGGGTATATAGATATATATCAGAAGTTTTGCTGTCCCACTTTCTTACACACAACATATAATACTTTCTTACCTCAACAGTTGAAAATGAGATAAACGGTGAACGTACGTCTGCACCCCTCCAAAGGAAAAATACAATAATTACAATCAATTTCCCTCACACGTATGAAGAAAATGAAACGCAATTCATGTAAGTAAGTTGTAAAAAAAATCACAAAAAATATAAATCCGTACACAACTCTGATACTGATAAAATAAAATACGGACATTTGGCATCGATAATTGCTCCATTGTTTAATTTTTTACTTGATAAAATAACTGAATTTAATTCAGCTAATAATTTAACACAGTAGTTATTGATTCTGAGGCGGTACGGAGTTCTTGGGTAAGCTAGTATTATAATATAACAAATATAAAACTTAGCTTTCAAAGTTTTTCAAATTTCCTGTGGAAATTTGACGTCTCACACTTCACACCTCACAGTTAACGTCATTTGAGGTGGGACGCCTAAATTACCTCACTTGAGGTGTGATAACTCAACACCTCCTTTCATGAGTTCCAAAACTAGTTTCGAAGGCATCAACGGTGCTGAAAAGAAGAAAAATTTGTCTCTTAAATACGTATTGTTCGTTAGCAGCTGCTTGCTTATATTTTGGTAGTTAATATTTTCACTTCTTTTCTAATACATGGAATGTTTTATATTGCATTAACCAAGGACCTTCGGCTTTCTGGGCCACTGCACTAACCACTGCGCATTTTTCTTTTTCCAGATTTTCGATTGAGTTTCGCTACTATCGTGTTCATTAATTTAAATATTATTATTAGAGGTTTTACTCATAAAGTTAAAAATAAAAATAAATATTTAAGAACTGAGACAGAAAAATCAGAAAAGATATTGGCACCTCTGGGTTTCTTCTTGCAATCATCATTATCATTACATAGTATAAAATGAAGTCACTCAAAATGTATGTGCGCATTGATCTTTTAAACTACGTAAAGGATTTTCATGCGGTTTTCACCAATAGATAGAGTGATTCAAGAGGAAGGTTGATATGTATAATACATGCTTATTATAGTAGAGAAAAGCTGAGAAATTCAAATATTCAATTCAGGCAGCTGGCAGCAGGCAAGCGGATGGTGTGGATTTTATAAAGTTTGGGTAATGGCGTTGTGTTTCGTTAGTCACAGCAACGTGTGGCCGGGTCTGCTAGTCATATATAAAGATAGTATCCAATATTATGTGCGTTAAGAAAGATAATGTTGTTAGTTCTTAGTCGAAGTATGATACAGTTAAAAGTGACCGAATTGGATACAGACACCTTAGCTCGGTTGGTAGAGCTGTTGCCATGAAAGCAGAAGGTCCTGGGTTCGAGTCCCAGAGGTGCCAATATCTTCTTCTGATTTTTCTGTCTCCAGATTTTTGATTGAGATTCGCTAATCTTGTCTTCATTTAATTAAATAAATTTTGAGGTTTTACTCATCAAGTTAAAAATTAATATTATTATTATAATTAGAATTATTTCTCAAAGATCCTGACTAATAATTATGTTACCAGCCTTTCTGCTACATGTAATATTTGTATTTATTTGTCCTGGCCTGGTTTAAGGTGGTTTTGGTTCAACTCGCCACAAACCTTCCCCAAGGCCAACGCAATACGTACTAGGTACTTACTAAAATATTTTCTGAAAACAGCTCTCTTCAAGAAAATTGTAGATGGCAGCACTTCCGATTGTAGCTAGCACGTGAAGCCAATGTGTACGACAGATTTTAGCGTATTGTGTAGATCAGGGGTTCCCAAAGTGTGCGCCGTAGAAAGTAAAGAGGGGCGCCGTGAGTCGATCCTCTCTCATTAACCACAAATATTCGCGGGTAACCTATAAAGCAGCAATTCCTATTTTGAGCACTCGCATCAGTTCTTTAAATAACATGGGTACATACTAGTCACCGTCACTCTGTGCATTGATATGGGAGTTGAACGTACGGCCCTGCTGTATTACTGCAATTCACGATGGCTTTCACGTGGAAATTCGCACTTTTTTACATGAAGAACGTCATGAAAACGCCAAATATTTTACTTAACCAGATTTTTTGCTAAAACTAGCGTACCTCTGCGATATATTTGAGAAACTAAATAATTTGAATCTTTCTTTGCAAGGCAACAATACGCACATTCTGAAACTATCGGAGAGAATTGCGGCGTTTAGGAAGAAACTGCAGTTGTGGATAAAAAAAAATGAATGAAGGCAGCGGTCAAGATTGCTTCCCGCAATTGTGTAAATATGCGGCATCTAATAAACTGGTTGCCCTTCACAAGACCTGGTGGCCCTTTTCACGGAACACCTATTGAAGCTCACCGAATGGTTTTCGAAGTACTTTGCAGATGATGATGTCGAAAAAGTTGCGTGGATCCAAGATCCTTTCCGTGCACAAGCTCCGCCAGGATTCACAACACAAGAGCAAGAGAGTCTTATTGAACTCTCTTGCGACAACAGCCTCAAAACTAGATTCACCAGTACCGATTTGGTGGAGTTTTGGTTATCGATTCAAAATGAATATCCAAATTTAACTTCGAAAGCTTTAAAAATTTTCATTCCGTTGGCCACATCATATTTATGTGAAGCTGGATTTTTAATCAAGAACAAATATCGCTCAAAGATCAATGTGGAGCAAGAACTGAGAGTAGCAGTCTCAAGACTTATTCCCCGCTTTGAAAAACTGTGCGGAAATCATCAACCTTACCCATCACATTGATTTGACTGAGCAACTATCGTATTTTTAAGTATTTTTGTAGTTCTCTGTTTCAATTCTGAATTCTTATAAATATAATAAAACTCAATTTCATATTGTGAATTTTTTTATTTTTTTATTTGTATACAGTCACTATATCTATTCCAAATAGCTTACCAGTAGGGCGCCGTGACAAAATACTAAACTTGTAAGTGTGCCGCTGGCTGAAAAAGATTGGGAACCCCTGGTATAGATTATTCATTTCAAAAAATAATATAATTTTGATGTTCGAATAATACGAATAGCAAACAAATAAAAATATCTCGAATAAAACCTTTTTTCAAGAACACAATTTTAAATTTTATTCAGAAACTCTGTGTGTGAGGCAAACGTGTACAACAGATGTTAGCGTATTGGGTATGTTATTAATTTCAACAAATAATATTATTTTGATTTTCGAATTATACGAACAGTAAATAAATAAAAATATCTCGAACAAAACCTTTTAAGCACACAATTTTACATTTTATTCATAACATTCTGTTTGTAAGGCAAATACGACGCTAACATCTGTACGACAGATGTTAGCGTATTGTGTCGATAGTTCATTTCAACAAATATTGTCATTTTGATTGCAGAATAATACGAACAGTAAATAAATAAAAATATCTCGAACAAAACCTATTTCCAAGAACAGAATTTAACATTTTATTCAGAGACAAAGGTATTCTGTTTCTTTGTTTTTAGTTCAAGGTTCTTTTGGCCACTGCCTTTATATCTAATTAGCTTATGCAAATGAGTAATGAATTACCATAAATGGAACCTTTTGGTGGTTATGGGGTTGTTTCCCTTCTTCCAGGCAATCAAACGCATCATTGGCCTTCCAAATGAGCTTAACTTCTGTTTCATGTAAAAAGTTTTGATGGTTTTTCTCGGTCTAAAAATGATAGTAATAAAAACTTAACCCCGCACAATTGGCAAAATAACGTAAATGTGTACAGGTAGGAAGTAGAAAGGAAAATACTTTATTTGTTTTTCGGACGAAAATATTTTTAAAATTATTTTAAGAAATAGGGATTGAGGGAAACTCGGCATCGTGTATTGGTCTAGCAGATTTTTCAAACGTGGTCTGTAAATCCATAGGCCGCTGGTTCATATCCGGCTCGAAGGACCATGCGTCGGTTTCAGGTGTGGTCTCCAGATAGTCTGCAGTCAAGGTGTACGTTGAGCTGCTTTTTGGCTTCCTTCAGTTCCACACCGAGGAACCGTATTGTGAGATGTGAGAGATTTTTGAGGTTTGAGGTAATCCTTTGTTAGTAAAAACACTTGTGTTTATACTGGATGTTTGATTCTTTATTATTCTGGTGAATAATTTACAGAGAGATTCTGGTCTGAGCACTTGACTGGCGACAATAATTGAGAGTAATTAAAGTTTAGCAGAAGCGAAAGACTTAAGTAGAATTTAGGAGAAAGAATGAAAAGCGGAATGACATCAAGCCATTTTATAAATACAAAATAGAAAGCTGACGTGGCCACAGACGAAAGAGATTATATACAGACAATTCATAGCAATATTTTAGTAAGAGGTGGCATAGACAGGAAAGTTTAAGGTAAGAGGCTCTACACATCGAGATTAGATAAATTAGAATTAAAAGTGTTCAGTGCTAAATGAAGTTAAATATAAAATAGGAAAATCACAACACACAACATCCAACAGTTACCAGCTGCTAAGCCTATACAAATCTCAAATATCTCCAATTAATGAATTTGGCAGCCACCTCTGGGCTCGAGTTCAAAATAAACAAACCTACTTGATTCAGTGCAAAGGAGGGCGGTCCGTTTGATTGAAAATCCGTTGTTAACAGATCTATTGCCATATCTAACGCACTTTGGACACTTTGTCTTTTATGCAGATATTTCAATGAAGCCTGTTCTAAGAAGCTTGCTTGTTGATCCTCTGTGCGTCGGTGCATGTCCGTGAAACTTGACGGACACGAATGGAACACTTGTTCACACTTTTTGGTATTGATTTCATGAGAACAGGTCGCCTCGCACGTAGAACGACCTATCGGCATCTGTTTCTCCGACTTTAAATAATTCAGACCTGTTCAAGATCAGCATTTATAATTGGTGGCGATTTAGTTTTACCCTTTACAGACAGAGGCGCTGTTGTGGATGTTACTTAAAAAAATTGAAATTTAAAATCCTTTTTATGGACATTTTTACTCGTAAAATTATTTTTATTTTCAGATACCAATAATAATTTAATGATATGGCTCTCATTGGGCCGTCTGTTGGTTCTGAGAACACTAGTTGACTGGTTTTATTTTTAGAGTTTTTATTTCTTAAATGAAATACATTAGATTGTAAAAACTATGCCTATGTCTGGTACAAAGAAGGGGGAATCATGATGAGGCGCATCACGAACAAAGGCGCATTACATAAAATGTCGGGTAATTACCCTTATATATTTCGATACAATCTACACATCATACAAAATGGATAATACTACCACAACATCTAACAAAATAAACTTATCAATATACCAGCAAAATATTAGATCTATAAACAAAAACTTTGACTAATTCCTCATCGAACTCGACCTTACTAAAATCAAATATGACATAATTATCCTGACAGAATGTTGGCAAGCACCTTACTATACTCCTAAAAACATTCCCAATTATACCCATCATCAAACCTCTAATCACTACAGACAAAACGATGGTATAGTAGCATATACATTAAACAACACTCTTAACTCATTTAATGTCTAAGAAATTTATATCACTAGCTCAAACTGTCTTCAAATAACGTACAATGTCAACCCATGTATCATTGCACTTTACCGCTCTCCTTCTAAACCTAACATCTCCTCATTTTTGCGCGACATAAACTATCACTATGCTATGCTATGCTATCTCACGGATCTACACAAAATAAAGAACTTAATTCTAATAGGGGATCTTAACATTAACATTTTAAAAAACAACGAACATCCCCAGTGCCAAGACTATCTAAACACACTGATGTTCCACGGAATGGAAAGCACAATCAATTCAGCAACACGATGTACGCCAAACTCCTCCTCCTGCATCGACCATATTATGGTTAAATCAACCAACCAATACACCTCCGAAATCCACATGTCATCAGTTACAGATCACTACGCCACCTCTTTCACAATGAGTTCCAAACACAACGTACAAAGCAAACCTTCAACCAAAAAACGAAAAAAACAATTAACTATGACAATCTTAACAAAACTTTCTAGGTAAAATGTTTGCGGATAACTCAACCCTCGATGACCAAGGTGCTGTCCCGACGTCGGTTCCTCACTGCGGTTTTCGTATGAAAAAGCTGAGGATCCGGCATCGGGAAGTACTCCATGTTTTACAAGGGCTTGGTGTTAATAAAGCTAGTGGGCCTGACGGAATACCTGCCCTGGTACTGCAGAGGTGCGCTGCAGAAATAGCTCCAATTTTGACGAAGCTTTTTAAAATATCCCTGAAGACTGGCTCTGTGCCCTCTGGTTGGAAAAAAGCGGTTATCCATCCTATTCCAAAGAAGGGTGACCGCTCTAACCCGGCCAACTACCGCTCCATAGCGATCACATCAGTTCTGTCTAAGGTGATGGAACGTGTGATCAACGACAAACTGCTCACATACCTCGAGAAGAACAAAATTATTAACGACCGTCAATACGGATTCCGGCGGAACCGCTCGTGCGGTGATCTTTTCGCGTATGTAACGCATGTTTGAGGGCGATGCCTGGGACGTTTTGGTGAGACCCAAACGGTTGCACTGGACATCTCCAAGGCCTTTGACCGGGTTTGGCACCGAGGACTTGTCAACAAACTGCATTCTTACGGACTTCCCGCATCCTTGTGTACGTGGATTGCCGACTTCTTGAGGGAGAGGTCGATTCAGACGGTAGTCGATGGTTTCACCTCTTCCTCACACTCGATAAATGCTGGCGTCCCGCAGGGATCGGTTCTGTCTCCGACTTTGTTTTTGTTGCACATCAACGACCTTTTGTCATGTGCACCAATTCACTGTTATGCGGATGACAGTACAGTTCATGATAGCTTTTTGTTTGACAAGCCCCCAAAGGGCTCACAAACTCCAACAGCTCGTAGGGCTTTGAAGCAAAGAATGGACGGTTACCTCGAGAGTGTTTTCTCTTGAAGTAAAAATAATCTCGTTGAATTTAATGTTTCAAAGACCCAATCTTGTCTGATTACGTCTAAAAGGGATCGAAATGAAAATCTAGTCTCTTTCAACGGAAGCAATCTTCCGAACAGGCCCTCCATTGATATGCTTGGTGTAACCCTAAGTGACCAGCTCAGGTATGGGGGCTCCATCGAAGCCAGAGTAAAGTTAGCCTCCCAAAAGCTGGGCCTACTGTACAGGGCCCGCAGATACTTTAATAGTACACAACTGCTAACCTTGTACAAATCACAAGTACGCCCCGCGTTTGAATTTGGCAGCCATCTCTGGTCTGG
Organism: Limnephilus rhombicus; assembly: GCA_929108145.2. NCBI lineage: Eukaryota > Metazoa > Arthropoda > Insecta > Trichoptera > Limnephilidae > Limnephilus > Limnephilus rhombicus. The sequence goes on along the minus strand of OV815288.1, from coordinate 47,256,154 downwards.
AGCTCCACAATACCTGAAAAATACCCTCGACTCTGTGCAGAAACGGGCGGTCCGTTTGATAGATTCTCCCATCTTAACAGACGGATTGCAATCTTTAGAGCACAGGCGTCGGGTGGGAATGCTATCCTTGTTCTACCGGTATTACAATGGAAGATGCTCCGAGGAACTAGCATCATTGATCCCTTCGGCACCGATGCATAGTCGGGAAACACGCCAAACGCGTGCCCAACATTTGTACACGGTTGACATTTGTCACATGAGAACGGGTCGTTTCTTCGACTCGTTCTTGTGTTCAACAGCTCGGCTGTGGAATGATTTGCCGGCCTCTGTGTTTCCTCCTTCCTACAACATGAGTCTCTTCAAGACCAATGTTCATTCCTTCCTCTCCTTAAAAAGACCCTCCACACAGCATCCCAGATGACATAGGCCCTGAGGGAAATTATTTTCCTCAGGGCCTCCTGTGTGGAGTTAATGTAAAAAAAAAAAAAAACGATTAACTCCAAATCGTGGGACACACTCTATAACAAAACTTACATGGAGGAGGCCTGGAACTACTTCTCTTCCTACCAACAAGACATCCTTGTCCAAAACACCAAAATCACCACAAACACCATTCCTAAAGCGATCAAACTTCTCAAACCTTGGATAAACCATACTATAATCAACTGCATTCGGAAACGCAATTCCATACACAAAAAATGTGCCACAAACCCATATGATAGCACACTCCATAATTTCTACAAAAGATACTGTAATATCTGCACACAAGTCATTAGGAAAGCCAAAAATCTATATTACAACAAAAAAAATTCCGAATGCAACAATGACCCTAAAAAAATATGGAAAGTCCTCAAGGAAGCTACCAATTCAAATAAAGCCACCGACACCTTAAACTCTCTCAATATCAAAGATATCACTGTAGACTTTACATCGAACCCCAACACAATTGTCAATTACATAAACCAGTACTTTACAAACATAGGTCCGGAACTAGCAAAAAAAATCCAAATAAATAACGATACGCTTGATCCAAGTGACCACGCGACCAATGATGATTTCCCAACCCGCTTTGTTCTTAAAACGATAACAGAGAAAGAAGTTTCTATAGTAATAAACTAGCTCAAAAATTCTTCATCAACCGGCATTGATGAAATATCTAACAATGTTATTAAAAAAATGCCCCTGGTATACTTCAACCATTAACGCATCTACTTAATATTAGCATCCGCCAAGGTCTATTTCCCACCATTCTAAAACAAGGTCTCATTATCCCTATTTTTAAAACTGGCTCCAAACTTGATATTAGTAATTATTGTCCTATTACGTTGCCAAATTCCCTCTCAAAATTATTCGAAAAGATCGTCAATAATAGTCTCATGGAATATCTGGAAACCAATTACTTAATATCACCGCGGCAATTTGGATTCAGAAAACATAAAAGCACCAATGATGCTATAGCCACGGACACTGACCATATTTCTGGCCACCTGGATAAGGGCTTGAAATGTCTATCGGTATTTCTTGACCTATGTAAAGCATTTGATACAATCTCATATATATCTGACAGATCCCAATGCGTTAAACTCAGTAAGACAAAGAGCCAGAATTTGCCCATTAGTTACGGGGTCCCTCAAGGCAGTGTTATAGGTCCAACGCTCTTCCTAATATATATTAACGAGTTATGCAACCTAGATATCGATGCCACTATTGTCAGTTTCGCCGATGACACTGTCCTACTATTCCAAGCAAAAGATTGGCTTACCGCATATTCCAAAGCGGAGGAAGGAATTCAACAGGTAAAATATTGGCTTGACTCGAACATATTAACTCTAAATGTACAGAAAACCAAATACTTACGGTCTAGTCTCACCAATATCCCAAAGTCAAACCTAGCCCCGCCATTAAAAATACACAAATGTAAAAATTCATCTCTAAACCGGAACTGTGGCTGCCCATGCCTAGAGCAAGTAAACATTATCAAATATTTAGGCGTAACCTTCGATACACACCTGAATTGGAAGCAACATATACATAATACTACAAACAAAATCCGAAAATCTATATACTTTTTCAAACAAACACGCAATTTCCTTAACCTAAAACTTTTTAAAACAGTATATTACTCATTGTGCCAATCTCACATCGAATACGTAATTCTAGCCTGGGGTAATGCATATTCCAATGCCCTTGATCCCATCATGAAAGCACAAAAACTAATCATAAAAATAATTCTTAAAATGCCGCTTACTACCAGCACTGATACTATCTTCAATTCCTTCAACGTTATGGACATAAAACAGCTCAAGATCCATATTACTTAATTTACACAAAAACAACAAAACACCATACAAAGCTACACAAGCAATACACAATACCCGAGCCAAAAACAACGAACTTCTCCAAACTCCTTTTTTCAAAACCACCTTCGGGCAAAGACACTCTAAATACATAGCTTGTAAACTATACAATACACTACCAACTACGATCAGACAAAGTGACTCCTTTACAAAATTCAAACAAGATATTAAAAAATGGATTATAAGTATTGGATGCCACACTATCACAAATATCTGTAAAATAAATCACACATAGACAGAAATAACTATTCACATACAACCTAACCCATAATAAATAAATGAAAATAATGGAATCCTGTCAAATTTAACCTATAAATAGATTAGGCAGAATTTATTTCATTACTCCATCTCCAACATTTATAAAATAACTCTCTTTAAAAGATTTACCGCCCTTCCAATCACCCTTCTGTTCTAATTCTATTCATAATATGTATTTTACCTGAAATATCCTTGTAACTACTATATTCATTTATATACCTGTACGCCTGTCTCGATACGGGTATACCCTAGTGAGACAGGCATACAAATAAAACCATTGTAAATATATTTTATTATAGATAAATAAATAAAAAATAAAAATAAAAATTCCCGGTTTACTTCCCACTTCCATCATTGAGACAGTTGAGACATAACAGACGGATTGCATTCTTTAGAGCATAGGCGTCAGGTGGGAATGCTGTCCTTGTTCTACCGGTATTACAATGGAAGTTGCTCCGAGGAACTAGCGTCATTGATCCCCTCGGCACCGGTGCATAGTCGGGAATAGTACTGTATTAAAATATAACTAGCCGTTGGAAACAATAGTTATATTATTTCAACGTCCAACGCTGTTGAAAATAATTAGCACCAACAGTTGAAATATAATACCTACCTACGAATATTATTCAACGCAGTCAACGATTCAACTGCCTAATAAATAAAAAGGGTTAAGAGTTTGTACTTCGTGAACAACATTATTCGATATTTTAAATGGTCTTTTGGTTATGTACGTACCTACTGCACGTTTTTTTTTCCCATCCAATACGGCCGATACGCAGCGCCAGGGAACAATCAAATTTATCAACGACAAGCAAAAAATAACCTATTGATAATTATCAACGCCGGTCGCCTAACAGCGACGTTTTGAACCTATTATTTTCAACGGTGTTGGAATGATAAGTCAAAAGGGTCAAGAGATCACACTTCGTGAACAATATTATACCCAATTAGACATGGTCTTTTGGTAATATACGCACCTACTGCACGTTTTTTTTTTTTAATTTTCCCGTCGAATACGGCCGATTCGTAGCGACAAGCAACAAGCGAATTTATCAGTGACAAGCAAAATATATCTTCAACGTCTTTTAACATTTCAACAGGGTAATATTTTCAACACCGAAACCAACGTCTTCCAACAGTTTCAACTTTCAACGTTATTATAGGATTATTATTACGTGTGTGGGGCGTGGGGCACAAATATAATAATAATTAATAATACATCAATGATTCGGGGAACCACCCGTTAAAAGGGATTCCTTAATACGATTTTGATATATTTTTTGTTTGTTTTTTTGTTAGTATCGTGTCGATCTCCTATTATAGTTGCGTCAACGTCGACGTTATTTTCAACAGCTATTTTCAACAGTTGAAAAATGCCAACGATAACGACGTTGGCGTTGGATAGAATTATTTTCAACGCCCAGTACTAGTCGGGAAACCAACTTTAAAATTTGTACACGGTTGACATTAGTCACATGAGAACGAGTCGTTTCTAAGACTCGTTCTTGAGTTCAACGGCTCGGCTGTGGAACAATTTACCTGCCTCTGTGTTTCCTTCCTCCTACAACATGGGTCTTGAAGAGACCCATGTTCACTCCTTCGTTTCCTCAAAAAGACCCTCCACACAGGATCTTCAAAGATGAGATAGGTCCTGAGGGGAATAATTTTCCTCAGGGCCTTCTGTGGAAAATTCAGAGCAGAAAATGTTGCTTACGCAACGATCGCTATCAGTCGAATTGAACTCACAACCAGATGCATTTGTCAAATCAGCTTCGACAAGTTAGTAGACTGACAAATGCATTAGGTTATGTTAAGTATATATTTACATCCGATATATCCACAAAAATTTTGAAACTTATATCTTTCTTCTGTCAATGCTTGTTATGCTATCCCAATTTCCCAAACAAGAACAATATTTAAAAAAACATAACAAAAAAATATTGTATTTCATAAAATTACTTCTATGTTATTTTTCAGATGTGTTTCTTCACTATGAGATAATACAGACGAAATAATTTTTATTTTTGTTCAATCAAACGACTCAACTAATGTATTTCCTTTTATCTTCGTAGAACAATAAGAAATGTCTTATTATGTCGCTCAAACTTTTTTTAATAAGACTCTAATACTACGTGTTCTAGTCGATTTCCGTCCCAATATTCAATTCTTTCCTAATAATATTATTTCGTAATTTTGGTGTAGAGATAAATCCCTTTGGACCTACAGTTTCCAACTAATAATAATAAGTACTTCTTGGGAAAGACAGGGGAAGAAACGAACGATGAAATAGAAGAAAAAAAGATATAAATGGAAAGCAAAGAAAGACAAAAGAAGGAAAGTAAAAGAAAAGTTTCGGCATTTCAATTAGAATCCGTCTAAACGTTGGGAATATAAAAAGATAATAATATTTGATGATCAAAGGTACCTACTTACAAATTACGTTATATCAATAATTTGAACTTTCAAATGGACTACGAATATTTGAAAAAAGTTGAACGCTTGACGATCGAAGAACTTTAGTGGCTGTCCCATTTCAAAGAATTAAAACAATTCATCAAATTTCAAAGTTAATTTTCAAGTTCTATTTAAATTCTGTTATGTTTTAAGTTTTTTGAAACAGCTGGCCCATAATGAAATGATAACCAAATTTACATAGAAATTTCGCAGAGATTGAAAATTAACTTTGAAATTAGAAGTTCAATGAAATTATAATTTTTTTGTTGTTGTCATATCAGTTACTGGCCAATGATGATATAATAGCAGAAATTGAATAGAACCTTAACAGGACTTGAAAATTTCATGTTCAAAAAGTTCACAAAATATGAAAGTTTATATTATTCAAGTTCTGTGAAATTTCTAGTCAAATTTTCTTACTATCCCAGGTACCATAAAACTTTTTACGTTGAAATTTGATACATTTTTTAATTTTGTGAAACAACTCTCCCTAAGCAGTAGTATGTAAAAAACTGAAGAGATAAATCGATAGAAGTGTATTGTGGAAAAATGTCTGCTGTGTTCAAAGTAAGCTCAATTTTTCCCTACTTCTTGTAAAATTGATGAAACATTTTTTTTTAAATTGAAGATCTTTCTTTTTTCATGAATACCTCACAAGAGTCCCAGCTGCTCACTTTTTCAGCCATTAAGTCTATTGCATCCCCATTTGTGGTATGTTGAAGGTAGTGGGGAAGGGAAGGAGATGTGGAAGATGAAGATAGGGAAGTACATGGCTATTCAGATCTGGTCACCAAACACGGCTAAAGCCATTTCGAGCAACGTTTCAATTCTGAATTGTGGTCTCACACCAGGGCGATACTGAGAGTATCTTCCACTCTGGAACGTGCCGCAAATATACTATAAATAAATAATATGAATAAATTGTGAAATAGCACAAATTAATCTAATAAAATTTATTTTCCACGCCGGGATTCGATCCCGCGACCTTCGGAGTGCGAGTCAAGAGCCTTACCGCTGTACTACGCCGTCCGTCGAAGATGTGGAAGAGGAAAGTAGAGAAGTAGCTGGCTATTCAGATCTGGTCACCAAACACGGCTAAAGCCATTTCAAGCAACGTTTCAATTCTGAATGGTGGTCTTACACCAGGGCGATACTAAGAGTATCAGCCACTCTGGAACGTGCCACAAATATACTATATATTATTTTTAATGAATTGATAGTGAAAAAATATAATAAACCAAATAAAATTTATTTGCCCACGCCGGGATTCGATCCCGCCACCTTCGGATTGCGGGTCAAAAGCCTTACCGCTAGATCACGCCGGCTGTCACTATAAGTTTCTTGACTATATGATCAATTTACAAAAGTTCCTTTTTTACCAACACTTCCATGAAACATAAATTATGGATATATGAATACGCCTATATTTGTACGTGTGTGAGAAGCAAACTACCTTAGGGGGCATACATTAATTACGTGAGTTACGTAATTAATGCATGGCCCTTTTATGATAGAGGATCTCCTATTGTTGGCTCACCCACCAATAAACTGGTGTTATGATTGACACCAGTCTTCAGCACCGCGACGGGCCGAGCTAGCCTGAATCGATTCACTCCGTGGATGGTTTGGTATGTTATGGTTCGGACGAATAAAGAAAAATAAGTAATTAAAACTATTAAAATCCGAAAACTTCAATATCTTGGACTTCCAGAGAAGTATGAGATCTTGCATCTCATAATGCAGGGAAAGATTGCCGGAAGACGGGGCCCTGGAAGAAGGAGAACCTCATGGCTGAAAAACCTGAGATAATGGTTTAACCAGTCTAATGTAGAGCAGTAAACAAATTCCGCATAGCCAACATGATAGCCAACGTCCGTTGAACGGACAGGGCACAAGAAGAAGAAGTGGTTTGGTATATTTATATCCACTCTGTTCTTGACTGCCGAGCGGGGGAGTGTATCTCCGCTCTAACCTTGAAACTGCCAAAAAATAACCAATTTCTTGTAGATAAAGCTGAATTGTAGATAGGTCTGTAATTTCGATTTCTCTGATAGGATACGAGCCATCACGTCGAACAGAAATAAATACACCAAATTTGTAATGTTGACTTCGTTGATGGGTATATTTCGTTCAAAAATCATTTTCATGAATTCTAGAGGTGAAAAAATTGTTAAAATGTGTCTACTATTGATAAAAAAAGCAGGTAATTATATTAAACTAGCAGACCCCACCACAGGTTGCTGTGGCTAACCAAACACAACGCTATGCCATAACCCAACCTTTATAACCAACTCCATCTGTTAAATCAAATCCACACCGCCCGCATGCCAGCCCGGTATTTATATATTTCAACCAAATAACACAAAACCTTAGCAAATTATAAATTATATATTACCTAAAAAGCTTCCTCGTGAATCACTCTATCTATTGGTGAAAACCGCATGAAAATCCATTGCGTAGTTTAAAAGATCTTAGTGCACAAACAGCGGGAGTGATTTCATTTCATACTATGTAAAGATTATCCGTAAACTAATTTGAATCAAGTGACGTTTGAGTTTTTAAGAAATCGTTTTGAATTTTTATTTGAAATTATCATGAAATCAAGCTTATGGGTCCAAGTGGTTAATGTTTTACATATTTCGTTTCAGAAAATGTTCGAGACTCTTTGAATGGTGTTGAAGCTGGATTATCCTTTAGGATATAGAAGCTAATTAATAATGCTTTAACTAGCAAGCAGTCTATTTTAGCCATTTCGATTCATCCATGTCCATGAAAAAAGCCCGAAGATATCGATCTAGGTATTGGTTTATTTATGCTGCCGAGATTACAGCTCTCATAGTTCTTCTGTTTGCTCTTCACCTTCTCGTTAAAATATCGTAATTTAATTATGTGTGTTAATTGACTGTAAATATAATGGTAAGTAACCTTATAAGCGTTCATATTTGATATTTATATACTATTAGCTGATCCGGTGAACTTCGTCCCGCCTCAGAATCTATAACTGTTGTGAACTTATTAGCTGAACTTGTAGCGGGTAGCTACCGGCTGCTTTCTAAATAATGTCAACAACGCCTTTTGTTCCTGATGTTGGTACGCGGTAAGCATCTGGGGTTCGCTAATACTAAGAGAACCGCAAGCTTCAGTTTGGATTGGACAAGCCTAAGGAGAGGAGCACGTACCTACGGCGGACGAAACGGACACACCATGGCGTCTCGAATTTGTAACGTTAATTTTCACATCATAACATTTTTATTTAAAATAGATATTATACTTTCAAGGTTACCATTAGGTTATACCATTTAAAATACTTGAGTGTTGTAGTTTAAATGCTTTGGCGTCCAACTTCTCGTTTTATCTTCCACATAACTTAAATTCATATTCGCATAATACCTAGTTTGATTGTTGCAATTCTCTTCGAGAATTACAAGCACCCCTTGAGATCATATAATTTACTAAGAGTCTATTAATTAAATATTTCTCAATGTCCTCATAATCTAATGTCAATAAATCATATGTTATATAATTAATTTCCTTCTTTTATTCCGATGGACTTGACTTATTTCATGTTTCTACTTTCCAGACTGTAGCTAGCCATACATTAAATTATTTACAAAAGATGAGAATTCGTTCCATGCAAAATGTATGAGAAAGGGAATTTTCTTCATAACCTTTTTTTTCACGATTTTTTCCTTGTTTTAGTAGCTATTATTCTGCTATTCGGGGCGAGAACAAATCCAAAAAAAATCGGTCCAGCCGTTCATGAGTTATAAATGGGGCAACTAACCCGACTTTGTTTTATATGTTAAGATAAAGCTATAAGATTTCCCCTTTAATCTTTATTTATTTATTTTGAAAACATTACATATCTAATCTTTATAATGATCTTTGGCTGTCCAACTAGGCAATTTGCCCGTTTTAGAATAGTCAAAATGAACAGATTTTTTACACGTAATTAATGTGTTGACTATAATATTGTTTTTTTTTTTTTCGAAGAAAACTTCTTCTAAAAGGTTGTTACTTTGTGATGTCATTATTTATTTATTAAAAGAAAATAACTTAGTTTACATCACTTTATTTTTTATACTTTATAATATCAACATGTTTCGTGAACCATGTTCACTTCTTCAGGAATAAAAGTATACTTTTATTCCTGAAGAAGTGAACATGGTTCACGAAACATGTTGATATTATAAAGTATAAAAAATAAAGTGATGTAAACTAAGTTATTTTCTTTTAATAAATATAATATTGTCTTATACTTAAATATAACACTTGATAAATACTATTAAGGTTTTGATGATAGATACAAGAAGTTAATTATAAGTGTAAATTATATTTTTAACAATAAAAAAATAAAAATATAGAGAAGAGAAATAAAAAGAACATTCCAAAAAAAATGTGTTTTTTTATTTTTATTAGCAAGTATGCTTTTCAACCATTTCAAGAAATTTTAGTATTGATTTTGATGAATTAATCAACTCGAGAATCAAAAAAAATGGATAAGAAAAAAATAATGGATTAAAAAAGAAAAAAGAAAGTACAGAAAATAAAATGCAAAGAAAAAAAATTTAAGCAGTTTTAGAACTTAAATTGTATAAAAATAATATTCAGGTAATAATACCAATATAATACCAGTATATATGAATGTCAACAAAAAAGAAAATTTAATGACTGTTGCTTAACATATTTTCGCATTCAGTTCTCCCCAAGACCAGAAGCCAATCATTTACCGGATTACTTTTTGATTTCCAAGCATCGGGTATAAGATTAAGCAATTTAGGGCCTAAGTACGAAAATTGTCTTTGAGCTAAGGATGAATAAGTGGTGGGAGGAACTACTGGGTTCCTCTTTGCATGTCTGGTGTCATGATAATGGTCTATGGAAGTGTAGTGGAGCCGCTGTTTTTGGGTATGTATTATGATTTTCCTAATATATAATTGCCTTACATCAAGAACACGAAACTCTTCAAACAATGAATCGCAGGGGTATCTGAACGATTTTTTGAGTATGACTCTTAGAAGTGAATCGCATTTATGAATTCAACGCATTTATGTGCACAGCCGTATATATAATCAGACTAAAATAATAATGATAGTGCGGCTAGCGCGGATTAACGGTGCACGGTGCACCCTACGGGTACGTTTATCCCAACCACCGAAACCCCACTTGGTTCTGTGGAATATGGGATTGCATTCCGGAAACACGGAATAAGGTAAACTGGGATTATGGAATACTGGTATTCCGCACCAGCTAAATTCTGGACGCGGAAAGCGGCGGGTTGTAATAGAAAGTATATTTTCAGTTTGTGCATATTATGAACGACGTGACTATAATAATACTTGTGAAGACGGGTACTAAAGAGAGCTATAAAAATATATAATGTTGATTAAATATAACAGGTTTGAGCCTTTTACCGAAAAAATGAATGAGGTGAACTCATGAAAATTTTTTATGTTTTGTGCAACAAATAGCATTTAATTTTTACTGTATTTTATCACGTAGGTACAGAGTTCATACTCAGTTCATTCAATAACTAAAGATTTTCAGTTTTGTGCTTCTGTGCTTTTGGCTTAGAGCGTAGAGCTTTAACTTTGAGCTTTGAACTCTGTGCTTTAATCTTTCAGCTTTGAGGTTTGAGCCTTAAGATTTGACCTTTAAACTTTGGACTTTAAACTTTTAATTTTTAACTTTGAACTTTGAACTTCGAACCTAGAACTTTGAATTTGGACTTTTAAGTTTGAACTTTGTGCTTTAATCTTTTAACTGTGAGGTTTAAGCCTTAAGCTTTGACCTTTGAACTTTAAATTTAATTTTTAACTTTGAACTTTGAACCTAAAACTTTTAATTTCAATTTTTAATTTTCAATTTTGAACATTCAACTTTGAACTTTTGAACTTTGAACTTCGTATTTGGGAATCAGGAAATCTTCAATGCGGAAGCACCTTCGTTATCAGTGTCGTAGATGCTGCGTCGTTATCTACGACGTCTTCCATCAATCTTCGCCAAGATAATTAAGTTGGGCAATATTGAGTATACCACCTCTCACAAAGTGATGAAGATGAAATATTGACAATGGGGTTTTCTTCTTTTGATATCTCATGTGCAATTTGTGGCTAATCGATGACAGTTGTTTCCTAAATAATTAACAATCGAATGTGTTTATAATATTTTGAGGATGCCCCTATAATATTACAGCCGATTTACAAAAGCAGGCGTCATTTACTCTTTAGGCGTGTCTGCACTGTCTTCACTTTCTGTAACCGTTGACATTAAGAGTACCAAAGTTATTACCACTGCCCCAAAACCATTAAAAGCAGTTAACGTCAATGGAAATAGATAAACAAACATTTTACTGTGATCCCTATGAAATAATTTGCTAATGCACATCGCTGATTAGTTAGCGAACTAATATTGTCAAGTACGTTAGGGAATTACTCTTTACATAAAATAATAATTTAAAAATAATAATATCGCTTTATCAATGCTTTTTACGGTTGGGATTATTTTAGTGCGGTGAAATCGTCATCATCATCACTATGTATGTCCATCCCAGGGTGGAATTTGACCTGCTCTCTCCTGGCTTCATTACCTCGCAATTTACCTCCAGCCCTAGGACCTTCCCGCCCTGCTTCAAATCTCTTCCAAGCAGTCTATCTGCTATTTTTTTATGTGAAAACCACCCAACCCAACCGCTCTTAACAGGGTATATTGTGAAGCTAAAAAGGGGAGGACGGGTAAGGACATTGAGAGAGGAAGATTGGGCAATACCCGGCAATTCAGATCTGCCAAGCGATTCAGTATTTTTTGTGGGATCGTTATTAGATAGCGGATGTAATATCCTTGTCAGATTTGTGTGGTTTTTATGGCTGTTATTTGCTTTTTACCTATATGTACAACTTGGGAGGCGAGTATGGGTACCGCCGCCCCGGGAACCATTTATTGGACAACCAACACTCCAGCCACAGGTCTCCCCAAGTGGTTCGCTACGTTTGATGACTTAGCAGGGGTGCCCGGGTTCATGGGATGAGGTTTGTCTAGGTCTTGGTGATGGATACGTTTTCCCAACCGCTGCGTGGCGGAATGGATCGGAGGAGACTGATTGAGGGAGGCCTTTTGACCTCTCCAGCCGGATTCTCCCGACCATTCACCTTGCAACGCAGTGTGAGGAATAGATTCATACTTCCGTCACTCCTGGCCACACTGACCCCCAGATTTCTACCTACCCCTCATACCTTTTTCCTTCCCATATCTTCTTCTCCTTCCTTTCCCTTAAAAACGCTCCACAAAGCATCCTCAATTGTTTTCTTCGGTGCCTCCTGTGTGGAGCTAATGTAAAATATAAACAACGTACATTAAATAAATAAACAATCACGCGTACTTGTAGGAATTCGTGTTTAAATTGAAAATATGTAAAAATCACACAAATCTGACCAGAGATAACGTCCGTTATCCAATAACGATCCCACAAAAGATACGGAATCGCTCGGCTGGCCCCCTAGCACAGTTGCTTCGTTAAGGATTGATAGGATAACTTTCGGTAAATTCTTATCGTCACCTAGCATGACTGCAAATCGCCAATGAATAAGTAACATTACACAATGACTAAGTGTTCTTAAGATATTCGACGTCAACTGTTGTTTTTCTAGGGATCGATAAGAAGTTACCGACAGTTATCCTATCAATCCATATCGATCGACTGTGCTGGGGGCCTAGTCACTAAAAACGCCCGAAATTTTTCAGATATTTGAAAATCCAGAATGATTTATTTATTATTCGATGAGCTTATTGCTCTGAACGGAGGCCACCATAGGACAGAGATCAATGACCCTTATTGAAAATACAAGTATTCACGCACCGTGTATGTTTGAGAACGAAACATTTTCATTTGTTGCTAGTAAACATTGGTGTTTATTAACACCGTTGTCTAGACCAGAAAGTTATGCATAGATGCTTTTAGCACAACAACACTTGGTAATTTGTTGCTCTATGTATAAATTTACTGGATGTAAATTTAAACTACGTAAGGTGTTATTTTTTCGCCGTTTCCCTACTGTCTTACACTTATATCATTTTTTAATCACTTATGACTTATTTTCTTATAAAAATTGTATCCTGCCAAAATACGCTGCAAAATCTGCTGTAAGAACAAATTTTTAATATTTAAATTTAAACAACGTATTAAGAGATAAGTTTTAAGATTTTCACGGCCAAAAGCATTTTCGTTATTTGTTTTTGGGGTGTTATGCCGTGTTGCGCTACCTCCTTCTTTAGCCAACGTTTCGGACATCGTTGCAGTGTCCATCATCAGGGCAGATCCGGCAGATCCGGTAGATGTGTCTAGACACATGTGATGTGGTAGACACATCTACCGGATCTGCCGGATCTGCCCTGATGATGGACACTGCAACGATGTCCGAAACGTTGGCTAAAGAAGGAGGTAGCGCAACACGGCATAACACCCCAAAAACAAATAACGAAAACGTATTAAGAGTCTGTCAAATAAGAGTAGAAAATATAAAAAATGGAACTACAAAATTTGTAGGCTGGCAACACCAATTTACTTGTCAAATATTATTTTAAAATGCAATCACACTGAAAATACAGAACACCGTATACACATTTAAAAATAATTCTTTGTCAAATATTATTTTAAAGTGCAATCACACTGAAAATACAGAACGCTGTATACACATTTAAAAATACATTTTTTTGTTCCTAAAAAAAAAATTTCAATCGAAGAAGCACTTTTATTAAGGTACCTACTTAATGACATAAATTTGATTAAATTGTGTTTTGCAAAGTAATTGGCTTCCATTTTATTTAGTAGGTGGAAAGGAAGAATCATTAATGGTGAGTTTAGTTACACTACTTTTAGATCTAAATGAGTTAAATATATTCAGATCTGAAATTAGAGACATGGACAACGCTAGTACGTACTTAAGCTAATATTAAAATGTGAGCAATTTCTAAAGTGTGCTTTATATTTCATTACAATATCGCTATTCTTCATTATGTTAACATAAAATTGTAAAGGTATAATAAAAATAAACCTATTTGGAATTCTAATTTTCTGATCAGTGGAACGAAAAAATATTTTTTTTACTTTTATGCCTTTTTAATTTTTAATAAAAATATAGGTTACACAGCTTTAGATTAACACCATGATTATATTTTTAGTAGTGCCATTTGGACAACAGCTTCGCCCCCCTATGTTTTCTACTCTTATTTGACAAATTGTACTTGTTTTTTTCGCTCGGTGATGTTTCGCAAGGAAATCACTGAGCGTTTTTTTTTTACATTAACTCCACATAGGAGGCCCAGGAGGAAATCATTAGTAATACAATCAATTAATTGTGTCAAATAGCCCATCATCAGGTATATTTCCCGTAAGCTCGTGAAATTCTCCATTATGCTTTAATCATCTCTTCTGTTAATTCTTTGTCACTTTCGATAAAATATATCCCTTTATGTACACATTATCTGACTATTTCTCTCTGTTCCTATGTTATATTTTAGTTTCATACTGTCGTACTATTTCTGTATTCTATCTTATATTCTGTCTTGCTCTATATGTAAATGTAAGCTAACACAATGAATTTTTTTATTTATAACTTCTCACCGTACATATGTTCTTATTTTTTTTTTACATTAAAAAAAATTAACCTCACTAGGACTAACAGCCTGTATTGAGGTTAACATTTATAAATTTGAGTGATTTTACACACACAAAATACTAAAATACATAACACTACATTTAAAAGACTAAAATAGTAAAATAAAGTAAGAAATAAAAATATCATATTAGTGACCAGATGGGTAATTTAAGTATGGTTTGTAACAATATAGACCATAAATAAATCTTTAATTACTATACCCACCAAGAAACAAAGCTAGTTCAAAACATCTAGGGTGACACTCCAATTTTGGCAAACGAAACTCAAATAAAATCTAATCGTTTAAAAAAAAGCTTATTATTCAAAAAAACAAATATTATATAAAAACTAATCTTATTATTTAAAAATTGAAATCTTAAGGACAAGGATGAAAAAATAGTATGCCAATCCTCTGTCAACAAAAATATCTTAACATTATTTTTAAATTTAGGTAATGAATTGGAAGATTTAATGTAATCTGGCAGAATAATAAACATAAGTGGAGCGTGGCCATAAGTGGATTAGTTTAATTTTTACCCTGATGATGCTTGTCAGTGGAACCGGTCGATCCAGAGAATAAATTTTAAAAAATTCTTAGTTTTTGTTTAATTTCATAAAATTGCATCTTTAATTTCGCATAATTATTTCAGGAGCCTGACTTTAATAACTCTTCAACCACTTTCGAGAATTCGGAAAGAATAGATTTAGTTACTTTGCTTTTATCTTTGTGGATTGAGACTATTATTATCTTTACTTGATCTAAGAAAATTCCATTATCCAGGGATTGATTTATATGAGATAGTCTGCTCATCAACCAACAAAGTCTAGGCATCCACCACCATGTCCACCATGAATTTTAAAAATGTCACTGAAACGAAAATCACTGGTTCCAAAAATTTGGTTACGAAAACATTTATCAAAAAGATGATCCATTGTCTCGCCGTCAAAATATCGCCAGACGCATTGATTATTTCTTTGCAAGGAGCACATATGTCTTTCAATGCATTATGATTTTGAAGTGAGGCGTCCGATTTTGGATGGGGAGGTTTGTTATGATCATAAGTGGGCCAAATTATAAGATACGCCATATCTTCAGTTTATATATCGCTAGGTCAGCTAGTGGGTTATGTCTTCGTCCGTAATCTCAAGATATTCAATTTAATTTTTCTCAGATGTGGAATTACGGTTTTTGAAAGAATTGGAATGCCTAATTTTTCAAGTTTTTGTACAGTTGGTAACAGAATTTCTAACTTTTCTGATCCTCTTTACAAAGTTTAAACGTGCTGTTTTATAAGTGCATTCAATTTCGCATCAAGCCATGGTGTATTACCTCGCAGGCGGCCTCTTGATATATTCAATGAAATTATTTAAATTTTGGTAGTTTCTTCTAGAAATTTGTGGGATTCGAGAATTGCTATTTATTTACGTATTTTGTAGATTTATGTTGTTAGTTTTTGGGGTGTTATGCCGTGTTACGCTACCTCCTCCTTTAGCCAACGTTTTGGACAGCGTTACAGTGTCCATCATCATACAGGGCATCTCCACATCTGCCCTGATGATGGACACTGTAACGCTGTCCAAAACGTTGGCTAAAGGAGGAGGTAGCGTAACACGGCATGAAACCCCAAATACAAACAACATAAATACTTTTGGCCGTGAAAATCTAAAATCATATCTATTTTGTAGATGTTGGTGGTGTTGTAAAAAGTGGCACTCTATTATTATTGTGATATTTCAAGACATTTTGATCATCCAATTTACAGGTATTATGGTACACACTTAGATTATTTGAAATCGTTGGGGATTTTGAATGTTTGAGATGATGTGGTATGTTATAGAAGTAAAGGTAACTCGTTTAGGTAAAAATCTGGTACATATAAAATAGTATGAATCGAGCTGGTTATCGTATTATAAAATAAACACAAATTTTAACAAAACAAATGTGACACCGACTCAGAAAATAACAATTGTACCTACATATTGATGAGTAGAAAAAGTTAGTTGATTATTAAGTTGTAGAAAAATTCACTCAAAGACTCAAGACTCAAAGATCCGGATAGCCTATAAAAGATTCGCCCGAGCATCGTCAATTTGCTCCTAAGAATTGAAGAGTTCCGTTACGTTGTCATGGATTCCATAATCAGAACCTAACCAAACTCTCATGAAACTATGCTTAACGTATAATCTTTCCAATAAAAAAAGAATCATCGAAATCGGTTGGCGTGATATTTAGTTATTTGTCCATTTGTCGCGCACATTCTTAATGCAAATTTAAGACAAATGGTTTTTGATGCACTATCGACTCGCTATCAGCGTGTGTATGTGATATTTCCATAGCAGATCATTAGCGGTTAATATTAAATATGATGTGCAAAAAGAACCACTAAACAAAATGAAGAAGATAACTATTTTGTCCCAAAAACATATTGATAATCACATACGAGAAATAGACTGGAATTCTTTACATAATGAAAAAAATTAATACTTTGTATCAACAAATTAAAAATAATTTCATTAATTTGTATGAAAAAAGCACTGTGTCATTTTTTGAAAAACCAACCAAAAGACCCCATGCAATAAAAAAATGGATAACTACTGATATTTTAGAGTTAATAAAAAAAGGGATTTATTGTTTCGAAGGTGGAAAAATTCTCCTCTTAATAAAATTTACGAAAATGAATACAGGTCCATGCGAAATAATGTCAACAAATTAATTACTAAGAGAAAAAATTGTTTTTTTGAAGATAAATTCAAATGTAGTTTTAATAATACTAAACAAACCTGGGATGAAATAAATAAAATATTGGGAAGAAAAACTAAAAGTAATTGTGATGAAGTCATCTCAAGATAAGTGTTAAAGGATCAGACAGTGGAGAGTGTAACAAACCAATATGTAAATTATTTCTCAGATAGTATAGGCCAAATGTTGCACAGATGTGATTTTGAAGCATCCAATGTTAATCAAGTAGAATTACCTCATAGTATGTATTTACCAAAGGCAACTCTCACTGAGATAAAAAATATTGTTAAAAAAATGAAAAATTCAAAATTCTTGGGAATGGACAACATAAGAATGTACGACATAAAAAGACATATAGATATTTTAGGACCCGTTATAACGCACATAGTTAATAGACTTATTATAGAGGCTGAATTGCCTAATGATCTTAAATGTGCTATTATTAGACCTATATACAAAGGAGGAAAGCACTCAGAAATAGGAAAATATCGACCTATCAGTATCTTGCCTGCACTTGAAAAAATTTTTGAAAAATATGTTTCCTTAAAATTAAATAAATACTTTGGCATTATAGACCAAAAACAATATGGCTTTCAGAAGAAAAAAAGTGCAGAGAATTTATTACAGGATTTTTCAAATTATATTAATAATGAATTAAACCATAAAAGACATGTTTTAGTACTATTTATCGATAACTCCAAAGCGTTTGATACAATTGACCCACAAAAATTATTAAAAATCTTAGAAGCAATTGGAATTAGGGGAAGCCTACTTAATTTCTTTAAAAAATATTTATTTAATAGACATATCTGTGTAAAAATATTAGAAAAAATGAGTGGGAGGAAAAAAATTTGTGCTGGAGTCCCGCAGGGGTCAATTTTGGGTCCAACCCTCTATATTATATTTGTATCAATAATGAAAAAACTATTTAAATATGTAAAACACTTTGTATATGCTGACGACACTGCTCTTGTCATATCTGATGAACAATTATCCATTGCGTTTAAATGTATGCAACATGACTTTACGTCCCTTATAAAATGGTCACATGACGCAGGTGTAATCATTAATACCAAAAAAACAAAATTGATGCACATACGATCTCCACATGCTTCATCACAGAAAACGCCTAAAATAATATCTCATGACTTTACATGTATTCATCAAAACATTTTGCAGCCCTGCATGTGTGATAGTATTGAACTTGTAAATGAATATTTTTATTTGGGAGTGACTGTTGATTGTAATTTTAAATGGGATGTACAAATAAACAAAATTTGTAAACGGCTGCGGGCGATAGTGGGTAGGCTGTACAAACTGAAATGTTTCGTTCCGGTGAATATTTTAAAAAGCATTTACTTATCACTCGCAGAATCAACTTTACGGTATGGATTAACAACTTGGGGACACTCTTGCAAGACTAATTTGAGCTACCTACAATCAGTACAAAATTCTATGGTAAAGTTATTAGTTCAAAAACATATTTTTTCACAGAGACGAAACATATCATTGTTGTATGGGAATTTAACAATATTACCGGTGCAGGCCTTATTATGGTACAAAATATTGATTCAGCATATGTCTGAGTCTAATTGTAAGAGGAAAGTAGAACATGATTATAATACAAGGTTCACGAAGAATGAAGGAATGCTTGTTCCAAAATATAATAATAACTACGGACGGCGAACCCTGGAATATAACGTGCCAAAAATATTTAACATTTGTTACGTTACAAGTGGCAATGTTCCCCCTAGATTCACCGTCCCCCCATTTTCGGTAGATTCCCGCATTACGCTGAGTCGACACGCGCAGGCTCCCCCGGAGCCGACGCGCAAGCATTCATTCATCCGCTGCCCGCCGGCAGGAGAGCAGTGACCAAGTAGAGCGCACTAACGCGCACTCGAGAACCTAAAACTCGCGATGTATTTTATATTGTAAATTGTGCCACAAGAAGGTCTGCTGACTACCGCATTTCCTGCTGCTGTGAGTAGAATGTTGTACCCTTGCCCTCTTTTGTGTGCTACGTCCCGCTCTTAAAGCCAGTAACGCGTGTGGAGAGTTTGAGAGAACAGTCCCTGTTAAGTTAGGATATAAAAGTGCTAACCATGCCCATGTGAAGTGTGCCCATGCTGGCAAATATAATAACCCTGTCTCCTTCTAATTGAATAAACCCTTTACGTGCAATACTGTGTTTTGATTGAGGAAGGAGACCCCGGAGATTGTGAGGAAAGGAGGAGGAGGAATACACAGCGAACCACAAACACTCGCCCTGGTTTTAAGAGAACCTTGCTTGCGCCGGCTGTCCTGAGCTAGCATCGTTGGCCTATTAATTGCATGTCCTTTCCAGGTTTGGTTTGGCTAGTGGCCGTAGGTAAGCGGTATGCCAACACTGGCGCCGTCTGCCAACACTGACGCCAACACTGACGCCAACACTGGCGTTCATTGTGAGGCCTCATTTTTTTTCCTCCCTCTTCACGGTCCCACAGTCTCGTTCTTCAATCAGCTATTGTTTAAACTTATAACCTATAATGTATAATGTTTTGTGTTATTCCCAATTCGTCTAGCATTTCAAACAAGAACACCGGCGCGAACGTAACTTCGAATTGCAATTTAAATTATCACGGGCACGATTCCTTCATTTTCGAGTCGTCACTCGACAAAACATTATCACCGGTATTCCTACGCAAGGTGCTCAACCAATAAAGTTGTCGCCACGAATAACACAGTGTCTACAAGTGTCGACCGACTAAATTTGCTAGTTTCAAATACAAGTTAATAGTGGAAATTAACACAAATATTTAAGACAACGATATTCAACAATCAAAATCCTGCATATGATAACCGACTACCCGCTTCGTTTCCCGAAAGTTAATTAACCTATTATATTATAATACACCTGTTTCGCAAAGTACTGGTCTGTTTATACCGACATATTTTGCAGCCTAGGGAAACAAGTGGATTAAATTCTTTCTGCCATTTGACAATCGGGCATTTTTTACTTCTGCCGTCCGTTTCTCATAAAAAGAAACATACGACATAAATTTAAAGATGCCTAATTCGCGTTGACGTCGATTCCTGGAAAACAAACATTATATCCGTATACACCTGTATACAACTTGTTCTGACGAAAGGAAGTTGGCGTGTAAATACCAATAATTGGTGGTGCTCAAATCAGGCTTACAGGCTAGCCACGTAAATAAAAAACCATTCCCCAAGACATTGTTGAATCTTCAAACAAATACTTCCACGAAAACTCGTATAAAAGAAAAAATATTTCTTTCTTTTCTGCAGAATTCCCCTTTGGAAAGCAAATGGAAATATTCCAAAAAACATGTTCGTTTAAGGCGAACCTCGTTCCGTTCTTTATTTACCGGACTTTCACAAATTTGAAAACCTTTTTCAAAAACATCGGAATAAATTCTAAAAACGTGTTCCATTAAGGTGAATCCTGGCCCGTGAAATTTTCGTTTTTGGACAAATTTCCAAAACGTCTGGATTTTTCACAAAATCACGTTTTTTGAGGCAAATCGCTGCCCAATTTTTTTTCATTTTTGGACTTTGAAAAATTTTTCAACAAATTTCCAAAACGTCTGGATTTCTTCTCAAAAACACGTTTTTTTTGAGGCAAATCGCTGCCCAATTTTTTTTCATTTTTGGACTTTAAAAAATTTTTCAACAAATTTCCAAAACGTCTGGATTTTTTCTCAAAAACACGTTATTTGAGGCAAACCCCTGCCCAAATTTCCAAATTTCCAAATAATCCAAACACTTGTAAAAAAAAAAAAAAAACGCGTTTTTTTTTTGCAAAAAATACGCCTCAGTGGTCAATCTCTGGTCAATTTCTTTCCAATTGCGAGTCCAGTTCTCACTTTTTCCAACATAAGGTCACTCTGACACGATCCTATACACCATGGAAGTTCCTCAAGTCACGCTGGGTATAATCCCGCACATTTTTACTTCAAGAAAGGAAGAACTACTACAGGCCCTGAGAAATAGAAAGATTTCTCCTAGGAATAAATCCAAAATGCCTTACATTGCCAAAATTGGAAATACGGAATCAGTAAATTCCATCACATCAAGTACTCAGGCGTTATCAAATTGGCAAAACATGCATCTTGTTAACCCTGATCATTATTACCCCCCTGACCTCTCTTGGCCAGTCGTCAATCAGTGCGACGCGGTCTCTTTAGAAGTCTTATAATTCTTGTCATAAATGACGTGAGTTACTTGTAAATATTAAATGTAAATAATCACCCATATGGGCATTCGTAAGGTAATCCTTACACCCGAAGGCATATCAATGTCAACGGTAGCCTAACTCCTGTACACTCTTTTCTTTTTGCATAATTTAATATGTTCTTGTACATCTTGCGTGCCTTGCCTGCTGTACCACAAGAGCACCTCTTGGGGCACCGTTTTCATAACTTGTATGCATCCTCTTCCTGAAATTGATCACTTCGGGAAAGGGCCTCCTTTTCCTTCTACCATCAACGGTTCCGGAAAACTCTTGCTCCAAGACGTCGCTTTCCTTTTCACAATTCTTGCAGCATCCGCGCGTTTTTTTTCCCACCTCATCATCTCATCTCGTCATATCACCCCTTTTTTAATTGTTTTGTGTCGGATTTTTGTCGTACCAGTACGTCCCTACCCTAATGTTGTAAATATAAAAATCATAAGTGCAAGTCTGTATAATAACCATTGGTTTTCAGACCATTGCCGCAGCTCGCTACTATGGTCACAGAACCATATTGTAAGAATGCCGCGACGATTACTGTTATAATAGGAAATCCTCCCGTTTTTTTCTCTTCTTACCTTTTTCTTGTTCCTCCTCACCCCATCCTACACATTCATAATAATGTTGTATATTGGGGATCGTCTCGAATACACCAAATGAACACACCTATCAGGTCACATTCGCTGGATTCGAAACAATTCAGGAGCAACCTTGTTGCTACTAGTGGTTTTTCTTCTTTTTCCAAAAATTAGAATGGCGCTCAACCCAATTGCTCTATTTTTTTTCCAGAATCACATTTTGTCGGATTCTGAGAAAAAAAAATTTTTTGTTATAAAAGTGACAATACGTTTTGTCCCTTCATTAACATTGTTCCGTGTACATACAACTTCATTATGAGGTACAATATTTCATCATGACATCAGTTTCTTTTGTCCCTTATTGTACCATTATTCTTGTTTGAAGTTTAAAATCTTGGCCAGATCTTCAATAAAATTTGTGTTTATCGCCTTTTGGCAAGTCTTGTAACGTATGCTAATATGAATTTATTAAGCTACAGCAGTGCCGTATTAATAACATCATTGCAACCCGCCGTCTGTATTGAATGGGGACCCACATTTTCGAACGTAAACTTTTGTAACATTATAGGTGTGAACCTTACAATATCCACTGCTATAGGCGCGAGCCTTACAATATGTACTATTATAGGTGTGAACCTTACAATATCCACTGCTATAGGCGCGAGCCTTACAATATCTACTATTATAGGTGTGAACCTTACAATATCCACTGCTATAGATGCGAATCTCATAATATCTTTGTGTTTTTACACGTCACGGGGAGTCCGTCATAACTACTCATTGTTTGCTCGTCAACACAGGGTTGTTGATCGAGAGGGTGATTTATTTCATTAAATTGTTTTAAATACCTATTGGGTTACTGTCTTTCAATACTGGGCAAAATTTGTTGTAAATCGTTCATTCCTGTCACGTGAGACGTGAAAACGTGACAATATTCACCATGAGTCGTGCGAACGAAATAATATCTACCCCATGTTTGTGTGACCTACCAAGTGTAGACCACAGGCCTTTTATTTTTCTGTTATCAGAAAATCATTGTTTTTGTAATGTGCCAGGATAACTGCTGTAGACCTTGTTTCACCTCCACTCAGAGGTCGAATTTCCGAAATAGCCAAATCCTCAGCAGTTTTCTTGGTTCAAATGTTCCCAATTGTCACCCTTTCCCTTCCTCGAAATTATCCGTGAATGGGGATATATGCGTTACGCACAGGGCGTTTCGTTTGTCAAATGGGACAGCCTTCATACACGGATCCTTTCAACTTCCTACTCCTTTCCCACTTTTCATAACTTATTTGTACTCAATGTTTTTGTTCTTCGAAAGTAGAAAAAATGCTACCGTATAGACGTGAGCATAGGTCATGGAAGACCAACTTCTTTCAAATGGGGCATTTTGTCATACGTACAAACCCTTACTCACGTGTTCTTGGAAATGTATTTAGTTTTAAAAAAAACTAAATGGGTTAAACAGAACCTTCCTTGAATACATACCTGTAATATGTATAAGTCTGTAGTTGCATTTAGTTAACTCTCTCTCCGTCTCTCTCTCTCTCTACACGCCAAACAAATCCAACCTTTCTCAACATGCACACCTTGTTTCTCTCCAAACCTTTTCATCATTGGTCTACTAGACAGGTAAACTTCAAGAATTTTGTTCCTAATAATAATTTTTCGCCGGATTAATAAGAAGACCCGCAGCTCTTCACCCTATCTACACCTGCGCCTCCCTTCATGCTGCCTTCACTACCGTCACGGAGGTCCCATGCCTTCAAAACCCTGCGTACCAAAAGCACCCGACCGCACCTAAATTAACCTAGTGTGAGTCGTGCGTGTAGTTGCGAATTGTATCATCACAAAACCATCACTCAAACAAACCCGAGCACGTCAGCTCTAGGTTGGTTCAATGTTCCTGTTGCCATTGTGCAAATGCTCCTGCGGCATCTTGCAAATGTTCCTGTTGCCATGGTGCAAATGTTCCTGCGGCATCTTGCAAATGTTCCTGTTGCCATTGTGCAAATGTTCCTGCGGCATCTTGCAAATGTTCCTGTTGCCATTCCTGCAGCTTGCAAATGTTCCTGTTGCCTTGGTGCAAACATTCCTGCGGCATCTTGCAAATGTTGCCATTTTGCAAATGTTCCAGCTGCACCTTGCAAATGCTCTGTTGCCCTCATGCCAATGCTCCTGTGCCTTTGCGCAAATAACAATACCAACGATTGTTCACACAACAATCCCACTGTATACAAACCAGTGTACCAACCACCATCACAACAACGGCTGTCTTGCACACAAACCGCCTCCTCTATAAAAAGGACAAACCACCAATTACAATTCCACTCTCCAGTACCTCAATGATGTCATACTGGCCCACCCACAGGATCCGGAAGCAGCTACCTTTTTTGACCTCTGTGACAGGTAGAACCCTCTCCACCACCAAGAAGCCTCATCCTGCGTTCTCTTCTTCGTGTTTCCTCTAAGGCCCTAGTGTTCCTTGAGTGTAATCTCAAACGGGCCAGGTTACTGTGACAAAGTAACCGTGTAATTTGTGTAACGTCCAAACACCCCAGACATCCTACGCAAAAACCACGCTACACAAACATAGCTCACAGACCAATGATACAATTTAGAGTCATTTTTTTTCTATCACTGCATAACCCTTGTACCTTTCTTCAGCAGGTCCTTGTTCATATTTATGTATGTCACTGCTCTTTCATGTACATTTATAGTTAACTCTTTGTTCACCATGTTTTTCTCTTTTGTTTTTGTTTTCTACTATTGTGTAGCTAGCAACTTTTCTCTCTCTCTCTCTCCGCCTTTTTCTTAAAATTTTTTTTTGTTTTTTGGCACAAGTGCTAGAAGGGTAAGAGGATTTCTTAGCCCTACTGCTCCATTACCACGTCGCTTTTTTGCGGCGAGGGGGGAAGTGTTACGTTGCAATGTTCCCCCTAGATTCACCGTCCCCCCATTTTACGCGAGAATAGTTCGGTAGATTCCCGCATTACGCTGAGTCGACACGCGCAGGCTCCCCCGGAGCCGACGCGCAAGCATTCATTCATCCGCTGCCCGCCGGCAGGAGAGCAGTGACCAAGTAGAGCGCACTAACGCGCACTCGAGAACCTAAAACTCGCGATGTATTTTATATTGTGAATTGTGCCACAAGAAGGTCTGCTGACTACCGCATTTCCTGCTGCTGTGAGTAGAATGTTGTACCCTTGCCCTTTTTTGTGTGCTACGTCCCGCTCTTAAAGCCAGTCCCTGTTAAGTTAGGATATTAAAGTGCTAACCATGCCCATGTGAAGTGTGCCCATGCTGGCAAATATAATAACCCTGTCTCCTTCTAATTGAATAAACCCTTTACGTGCAATACTGTGTTCTGATTGAGGAAGGAGACCCCGGAGATTGTGAGGAAAGGAGGAGGAGGAATACACAGCGAACCACAAACACTCGCCCTGGTTTTAAGAGAACCTTGCTTGCGCCGGCTGTCCTGAGCTAGCATCGTTGGCCTATTAATTGCATGTCCTTTCCAGGTTTGGTTTGGCTAGTGGCCGTAGGTAAGCGGTATGCCAACACTGGCGCCGTCTGCCAACACTGACGCCAACACTGACGCCAACACTGACGCCAACACATGTTACCAATTAATATAAAAAATTGCGATTCTACAAATAGATTCAGATATATGCTGAAACAATGGCTGCTAAATAGAGATAGTTTATATTAATTCATATGTGTTAATTGTTATAATCTGTATGGTTATAGTAATAATATTATGTAATGTTTAAATTGTAACTGAACATTAACATCCTGTTGACAAACTGCTTTATAGCGGTTTAACGGGATTGTACCTTAAAAACCAATTTTTTTTAAAGTTGTATATGGTCTTTCGCATAATTAAATTTTATTAGATATGAAGCAAGAATGAATTTTTCGAATGTTAATTTCCGTTTGTTTATCACAATAATAAACTTTGTAATATTATGACTTGTGAAGCAAGAGTAATATAATGAACACCATAATATAATTCCTTCCCCGTTATGAAACACCATGCAATACACGCAGTCTGAAATTGCAAACTGCAATATCACCAGCATACGGAAGCAGGCAGCGCCGCGCCGGGAACACGTAAACGTGGAATAATTCATGTTGGGGTGGTGGTGTTTGGGAGAGAGAGGGGCGCACTCGCCACGTAAGATACACGTAGATTCTACGTGTTGATTAATGGTACAATGGAGCGGCGGTCGGGTCTGAAAAACACGTTCTTCGGATAGGTGATCGACAACCTGTCACTGTGGTGATAGCTTATTATCAAGAATAAAAGTTTTTCTCTGAAAGTGAAAAAAAATATACAATTTTTTATGAGAACAACTCTCTTTTTAAAACTTTTGACGGTTATTCCCGTCAATGTAATACATCATTGAATAAGAAGAAAACACTAATAATCTAATAAAATAGAAAAAGATGATGGTCACAACGGGGACTCGAAGCCAGAACCTCTAACCGGGACGTACGCTTTTATCAATTCAGTCATTGCCCTCCTTCCATCAAACCGTTATAATTGTTAACCTCATATTTTCAAATTTTTAACAATATTACCTTCGAATAATTTTTCCATATTACGGGCAACTACCCATTTCATTGGAAACAATCGTTCTATGAACTGGTTTGTAACCTAGATAGCGTCTCGGATAAATGCATCCGATTTTATTTATGTGGAACATATATTGACCTTTTTTATAAATATTTAATATTATTTTTTTATAAGAATAACTCTCTTTTTATAACTTTTGAAAGTTATTCCCATCAATATAATATATCATTGTAGAAGAAGATAACACTAATAATCTAAACAAAAATACGAAAGAGAACAAGACACAAAAAAATTTTAAAAAAGATAATAATCGCAACTGATGGAAGGTGGCAATGGCTGAATTGGTAAAAGTTCGTGACTTTTGGGTATGTTAGAGTACTGATTTTACAAAAATGGCATTATTGATGTTGTTGTAGCCGAAAAAAAAAAGTTTTTTGTATGAAAAATTTCAGGAAGTTTCAGTTTGGCCGTGCGCCGCATGGATTTCCTGAAAAATCTTCATACAAAAAACCGATTTTAAAATAAAAATAAATTTCGCCAACACAACACAACATCCGTAATGCCATTTTTTAGTAATAACACCCTAGCACACCCAAACGTTACTGGGTAAAAGCGCACCTTCTGGTTAGACGAGAGGTTCTGAATTCGTGTCCCAATTGCGATCATTATTTTTTTTCTGTTTTTCTGTGTCTTGTTCTCTTTCATGTTTTCGTTTAGATTATTAGTGTTATCTTCTTCTTCAATGAAAATAAATAAAGCTCAAGAGTTCGTAGCATAACTGTTCGTAGCACAGTGGGACTACGTCGCGTCGTTCCCACATTTGGTTTGTTGTGATGCAGAGGGGAGGTAGGAGAGGAAAGATGAAGCAAGAAGGTTGGTACGTATCTGGCTATTCAGATCTGGTCACTAGAAACGACTATTGCCATTTGAGGCAAGAAGTGATCTTTTTTTTTACATGAGCTCCAAACAGGATCTTTGGACGGTCTTAGGATGGTCTTTTTATATATAATTAATGAACTTTATATTTTCCTCTCTCTTTCTTTGTTAATAAAATCTACGCTTCATAAGAGGGCACTCAGTTTGGCAAGTTACGCGAGAATAATTGCCCAAATACTGCTGAAAACCAGCTGCATTCTAGAAGAAATCCTGAATTGTAACTGAGCAGTCACTTTTTCGTCAATAGAATCAATGAAAAAAGAACAAAATATGTAATATTGTTTAAAAAAAAACGAGTGTGCTTTAGACCACACGACTGAAATAAAAATTCTTTAGCTCCAGTTATGTGACAGGAAGAGAGAAAGAAAATGTGAAAGCGCACTGCTCTCTCTTGCTCCTCCAGTGTGATACAGACAATAGACTTGCACTTTTTCTTAGATATACAAAATTTAACTGGCTATGAGAGAAAGAGAGAAATAAAATGTTTGCTCGCACCTCTCTCTCTTGCCCCTACAGTAATGTACAAAACGTAACTCTCTCTCTTTCTATCTTCACTAACTTATATCTCCCTCTCAACTACCGTTCGCCTTGCTTTTCGTAATGCTCTCGTCACGCATTCACCAGCTTACTCCCCAAGTCAAGCGTGCGTAAAGAAGTTTTACTTAAAAATCTGTTGATGAATAAATATTTTATTATTATTATTAAATACTCCAGGACAGTGTTTAGGACAGTGGTAAGCAGTGGCGGTTCTTCTTTCAGGACAATTGGTCAAAAACCACCCAAAATTATAAGATGATAGTAAAACATTGTGAAATATAATGCTAATCAAAACAACTGATATTATTCTAATGTATTTGAAATGCACCGCGAGATATAAAATGTAATTTGACTCTCAAATTCGTGAGGTAATTACAAATGAATATTATCGTATTTAATTTGATATTTTATCACAAAAAAAATGTGTTAACATGTGTTCGTGTTAACAATGATAAGTAACCAATCTTTTCAGGAGAGCAGTTTATTTACCACTTTTCACTGTCCTAAACACTGTCCTGGTCTAAAAAAGCCATAAAAGCCTTCAAAGGTGGGTATTAAATTTAAGCACCCACTTAGAACAAAAATTTGTCTTAAAGGACTTACCACTTAAAACTGTCCTAAACACTGTGTCCTCGTATTAAAATGCTACGAGAAACTTCAAAGATGTAGATTAAATTCAAGAACCCATTTAGACCCAAAAACGTATCTTAAAGGACAGTAGTTTATTTAGCACTTATCACTGTACTAAACACTGTCCTCGTGTAAACAGGCCATAAGAGACTGCAAAGGCGGAGATTACGTTTAAGCACCCATTTTGACTTAAAATTTTATCATAAATGGCGGAAGAGGCATGAGAGGCCACACATTCCGTTTATTTTCCGAAAACTTGCTGATTTCGTGTAGGCAAAGGGCTCTCTAACGCTAGTTTGAAGCTAACCCAAAGGTGATTCGGAGAACCCGAGGTACTCGTTATCACAGCGTTAATGATCACTGCTCTACGATCCCGTTTTCTACAGAAAACAAGGCAGTGGTAGAACTTGAAGGTGTTCATTTGCTAAAAAGGATGGGCGAACCGTTCTGTTGACAGTTTTCTGTTGGCAGAACGTGGCGTTTAAGTTTTTTTTACAACAGCTCCACACAACGGGAAATAAAATTCCATGGTAAACTGTGTTATCTTTGGGGATTCTGTGTGGAGGGTCTTTTAAGGGAAAGAAAGGGAAGAAAGTTGAGGGAAGAAAAAGGCATGACGGGTGGGTAGGTTGCGGTACAAGGCGATGGATCGAGAGAATCCTACTGGAGAGGTCTTGGCTAGGTCTCCCTCAATCTGCCTGGCCTGCCACGCAATTGGTGAGCAAAGGCATTCGCCGCCAAGACCTAGACAAACCTCACCCCGCGGACTAGTAGCTTAGTCTGGTAGCAGCAAATCATGTGAAAACTCTTGCATAAAAACATTACACGAATAAAGAAAAACAGTTGATCGGCAGATGATACTTCATTTGCAATATAGTAAAATATTTAAAAAAGTAAAGAAGGGTACCGCCACCCCGGTAACTATTTACTGGATAACCAACACCCCTGAAATAAGCTCCAAGTGTTTCGCTACGTTTGGTGACTTAGCAGGGGTGCCCGGGATCATGAGGCGAGGAATGTCCGGGGCTTGGCCGCAGATGCGTTTGCCCACCAGCTGCATAGCAGGCCGGATGGTGAGAGAATGGTTGAGGGAGTTCCTTTGACTTCTCCAGCCGTACTCTCTCTTGCACCAATGTGGGAGGGATAGATTTATTCGTGCGTCACTCCTGGACACACTAAGCCCCAGATTCCTAACCACAACTCATTCCTTTTTCCTTCCCATAACTTTCTCTCCTTCGTTTCCAAAAACGTCTCTCCCCACAGCATCCCCAAAGATGACATAGGTCCTGAGGGGAATTATTTTCCTCAGGGCCTCCAGTGTGTTAATGTTAAAAAAATGAAGCATTTGAGACGCAAGGGAATAAAACTTTATGAAATGTAAATGATTATATTAATGTAAGTATTTTAAAATAGTCAGGTTGTGTTATTTTAAGTGGTTCCATGATGACTCAACAAAGCGGCAATTGAACACCTCTTTGAAAAGTTATGAGAAAGTATAACCTGACCTTTCGTAATCTGTTTAACCGATTGTTTTTTCATCACTTTGAGTTATCCGTACACCATTTCAAAAACCCTTCATCTTATAATGTTACTGAAAAAATAATGAAAAGTTCACGTGTACAACTGTCGTGTGCACGTGACACTCACCTTGACAGCTGTACCCGTCCACGTGCAACACGTGCGGGGGCCGGCAGCCGCATTCGTATGTGCCGTCGTGCAGTTCGCGACACAGCTCCGCACAGGGACTACCGCGCCCGCAGCGACCTAGAAGAGAATAACGGTCATATTAGGAACTAGAACATTGATCTTTATCTTCTTCTTTTTTTAACTTCTTTTAATTTTTATTAAAAGAGGCAAATATTTCCAGGTTACTGTTTTTTTATCATCTTCTTTAAACAAACCAAATTATTTTTAAATCCTCCTATTTCCAACATTACACAAGCACAAGCAACATTTTAAATCCTACAACTTTCACCATTACAAAACAACATTTTTAAATCCTTTCCACCATTACACTAAAATTTATTTTAATCCTCCTACTTCCACTATTACACAAACAATAATTTTAAATCCACCTACTTCCACCATTACACAAACAATACTTTTTAATTATCCTACTTCCACCATTACAAAAGCATCAGTTTTAAATCCTCTAACTTCGACCATTGCAGAAGGAATTTTTTTTTAATCTTCCTACTTCAACTATAAAAAACATTTTTTTTTAATCCTCTTATTCACCATTACACAAACATTATTTTTAATTGCTCCTATTTCCACCAATACACAACCAACATTTTTAATCCTCCTCCTTTTTTTAAATTCTCCTATTTCCACCAATTCACAACCAAAATTTTTTATACTCCTCCTTTTTTTAAATGCTCCTATTTCCACCAATACACAACCAACATTTTTAATCCTCCTCCTTTTTTTAAATGCTCCTATTTCCACCAATACACAACCAATATTTTTAATCCTCCTCCGTTTTTTAAATGCTCCTATTTCCACCAATACACAACCAATTTTTTTAATCCTCCTCCTTTTTTAAATGCTCGTATTTCCACCAATACATAACCAATATTTTCAAACCTCCTCCGTTTTTTAAATGCTCCTATTTCCACCAATACATAACCAATATTTTCAAACCTCCTCCATTTTTTAAATGCTCCTATTTCCACCAATACACAACCAACACTTTTAATCCTCCTTCTTTTTTAAATGCTCCTATTTCCACCAATACACAACCAATATTTTTAGTCCACCTCTTTTTTTGCATCAGCTCCACACAGAGGTCCTGAGGAAAATAATAACCCTCAGGGTTTATGTCAACTTTGGGGATGCTGTGTTAGAAAAAGAGGGTATTTTGATGAAAGGAAGGAGAGGAAGTTCTCGGAAGAAAAAGGGTATTAGGGGTGGGTGGGAATCTGGGGATCAGTGTGTCCAAGAGTAACAGACATATGAATCCATCTCTCCGACTGTGGTGCAAGTTGAAGAAGGTTTTTACTTACACAAGCGATAGAAGTGAAACCTTGAGCAAACTAAATTAGATAAGAGTGGGGAGGCTGCGAAGCACCCCACAAAGAGCAGACCTTTTATTCTATATCATTCTCCCACAGTCTAAATCCTGTTGATGTACACGGGTTTGTCTCTTTTTCGTCGAGTTTCAAATCACAACGGTGCTAAAGATTCACTTAAAAAATTATAAATCACCACCACAAAAATATTGAAGCATCAATCTGTTTATGACATAAAAAGCTGGCAGGTTTTCCCATTGATATACAGGCAGTCCATCCAACCAAAGAACTATTTACCGGTCCATTGATTATGATTGCCCCTTCAAGCGCAATCAGCCGAACCTAAAACCACCTCCTTTCACATCAAAGGCTTAGCGAAATGTCAAAATTATTATTTTTAATAAGGAGTTTCAAAACTGATTATATCGTCATTAATTTTTAAATCCTTTGAAGCCAAAATACAAAGAACACGCTAAATGTGATGGGAGCGTTTTCATGATCCAAAAGTCTGACAGTTCGGGTCCTAAATTTCAAATGCAGATATTCAATCTCTCGATACGAATTCAAAAAAACATTTTTTTTTCAAATAAAGACCAACATTCCCAGATAACGAATAACCTGAAAATATTTTAAAATCTCCTACTACCACCACAGTAAGCCAAAAATGTTGCTTGAGTCTTGATAGAGGACTTAGCCATCCGAGGAATCGGACACGGGACACTTGCGGTCAAAAAATGGAATGGAATATCCAATCTCAGGCAACATAAGAGAGGTAGAGCGTAATACTTTCCTTCTCTCTAAAAGGTAACAAGACTACGTCGATTTGCTTTTAAAAAGCTATAAGTTATGTATATATATATATATATATATATATATATATATATATATATATATATATATATATATATATATATATATATATATATATATATATATATATATACTATATATATATATATATATATATATATATACATTACTACAACAACTACCGGTTTGACAACATCACATATTAAAGTGTCAAA
The DNA here is from genome assembly GCA_929108145.2 of Limnephilus rhombicus. Taxonomy (NCBI): domain Eukaryota; kingdom Metazoa; phylum Arthropoda; class Insecta; order Trichoptera; family Limnephilidae; genus Limnephilus; species Limnephilus rhombicus. Next base: position 47,223,162 of record OV815288.1, on the reverse strand, counting down.
GTTCTTAGCAAGTTTAAAAATATAAATCTGTACTTCCAAGTGATATATTGTGTGCAAACAATTACCTTAACAGTTATTCCGTGTACTGAACATTGAATTTGGTGGAATCAAGTGACAGGACATTATAAAATTAAAATTGAAGGATTTAATTATCATCGCAAATAATATTTATTGTTACCCACCATGAGTTCTACCTGCAACCAATGTAGCAAGTCAGTACAAACAGCTGACTGTATGAAGTGTATAAGTTGCAAAAACCTCATGCATCTCAGTTGTGCCAAAATTACCTCTGCAGTTTTTAAGAAGATGTCTGAGGAGACCAAAGAGTCATGGATATGCGCTAAATGTAAAACAGGACAATCACCGCTCTCCAGCAATCTCAACTCTAACGACTCGACAATTCTTCTCAGCGAAATAAAGAAACTCTCCTCACAACTGCACTCGATGAATTCAAAACTGGTTTCTTTTGAACAAACAATCGTCTACAATAACAGCACAATTGAAGACTACACCAATAAAATTCTGGTATTGGAAGAAAAACTAAAAAAAATGGACAAACTTGAAGCCGAAGTAATTGAATTAAAAAAGATCGTTACATATTTGGACAAAACAAACAACGATAGAGAACAACAGTCGCTCATCAATAACATTGAAATCTTCGGTCTGATCGAAAAGCAAGATGAAAACCTATTTTCCACTCTAACTAAAATTGCTTCAAATGTCGGCCTAATTATTAAGGAAGAGGACATTGAATTTATCACCAGAGCCAAACCACGCCTACATCCTGAAGAGCGAATAGCAGCGGCTCCCCGTGACACCCGCCCTCGGAACGTGGTGGCTAAATTTGTCAACAAAAGGAAGAAGGATGAGCTGCTGGCGGCCATTAAGAAGAAAAAAGGAATCACTACCAAGAGCGTCGGAATGGCTGGAGCTGATCAGAGGATTTTCGTTAACGACCATCTCACGCGGAAGAATAAATCTATACTGAGGTTCGCCAAAGGCTTTAAAAATGAACACATGTATCAGTTTTTATGGGTAAGAAGCGGAAAAATCTACCTACGGAAGAACGTCACTTCACCTCCCATACATGTCTCATGCGAATCGCAGCTAGAAAACCTTATATAATCACCATTACCATGTTAAATCATCTATCGTGTAACCACTATTTTTCTCCTGATTTTTTTCTTCATTTTATAAATATCACCCTTTTTACAATAACCCAACCTGCTCATTACTCACTAATGCTAAATCACTTAATTAATTTCTTAAATATCACCCTTTTTACATTAATCCAACCTGCTCATTGCTCACTAATGCATTCTATAATGTACTCACGCACTTTAATTGATAGTTGTATGTTTTGCTTTGCCCAGTGGACTTATGACTGTGAACATAATTCATGAATATGATGTTCTTCAAAAATATTTTACAGAAAACAAGGTTACATGAGTAATTAACAATACTTCTCAATGCTTGATTCTTTAATAATTTTTTATCAAAATGCAAGAGGTTTGCGCTCAAAAACGTTGGAATTTCATCAGAATGTGCTGCTCAATAATTATGACTTGATTTTTATTACCGAAAGTTTGTTGGTTGATAGCATCCTAGATGAGGAATTATTTGATAACCGCTATTCTGTTTACAGAAATGATAGGGATATCCATCGAACTGGTAAATCAACTGGTGGAGGCGTAATCATAGGTATTAAAAAAGATTTTTTTGTTACCCCCCGCTCTTGGAATTCAGACGCTGAAGATATTTGGATAACTGTCAATACATCAAAATCAAATCATCATTGTTATAACATCCATATGTGCTGCGTGTACTTACCTAGTGTCGGTCCAAAATTAACGTCTTCAGAAAGATTAGCATTATTTACCAGTCATACAAATACTATTTCTGACTTAACAATCCGTTTTCCCAATGACCAGTTTCTAATCATAGGCGACTATAATATGCCAAATTTTAAATGGAATAATCAACAAATGTCATCTAACAGAGACCAATGTTCACTCACGTTACTTAACTGCTTATATTTTGCAAATTTAACCCAATTTAACAATTTACCTAATAACTATGGACGAATTTTGGACCTCGTTTTCTGTAACACTCCAGCTAAGGTGTCGCTTGCCGATCACCCTTTAGTTAAAGAGGATGCTCATCATAAATCATTGGTTATAGAGCTAGAATTTCCATCCACTAATGCAACCCTCTCAACTCCTCGAACAATAAAATTATTCCATAAAGCAGATTACACCGAGATTAATGAGAAACTGAATGAGACCAACTGGTCTACCGTTATAAATGCACCGGATGTAAATACAGCGTTACATTCATTTTACGTTATAATTGAACAAATTGTCGATGTGTTTATTCCCAAGAAAGTTGTGAAATCTGGAAAATATCCACTATGGTACACGGCAGCCTTAATAAAAATAACTAATGAAAAATTAAAATTCTTTAGAGCATGGAAGCGTCACCGGAACCCTCTTGATTATCTGTCATTTTCTTTGCTTCGCAAAAGACAAAAAACGGTCGCTTCAGCGGCTTACAAAACCTACATTTCTACGATAGAATCCGGCATACAGCATAATGTTAGAAAAATATGGTCCTATGTCAATTCTCAAAGAAAATCTCCTACCATCCCCGATCATATGATTTATGGTGAAAAAACTGCTAATGACAGTAAAGGAGTAGCCAATTTATTTTCCGAGTATTTCGGTTCTGTATTTTCGAATGTTCAACCTGCTCATACAAGCAATGCCAGTGACTGTTTAAATTCAAATAGCGTTATTAGCTCAATCGAGATCAATGAAGACATAACTTTCAAATACCTTAAGTCCATCGATATCAAAAAGGGACCGGGGAACGACCAACTTCCAGGAATCTTTATAAATTATTGTAGTAAACAACTGACACCCCCCATTTTTGCCATTTTCAAACTATCGCTATCTGAAGGAACATTTCCTGACAAGTGGAAAACAGCCTTGATTACCCCAATCTTTAAAAATGGTAGTAAAAATGATGTCTCCAACTATCGACCTATATCCAAATTACCCATTCTAAGTAAAGTTTTGGAAAAAATTGTTTACGATCAATTATATTCTACCATCTCACCTTCACTCTTAACTAATCAACATGGCTTTATGAGAAATCGCTCCACAACCTCGAATCTTGTGTCTTTTATAAATTTTCTTCATGCTCAAATGGATATGCGATGCCAGGTAGATGCCATCTATACTGATTATTCCAAAGCATTCGACCGTGTTAATCACTATATTCTTTTACAGAAGTTATTTAGTCTAGGAATTCACGGTGATCTCTATAGATGGATCGCATCATATGTCAGTAATCGGCACCAAATCACGGTTGTCAACGGTTTCGCATCCTGTTTAACGGAAATCGTCTCGGGTGTGCCCCAGGGGTCGCATCTCGGACCACTCTTATTTAATATTTACATAAATGACATCTATGTATGCTTTCAAAATAGTTACTTTGTGTTATATGCGGATGATATGAAAATTTTTAAACCTGTACAGTCTTTATCTGATTGTATAGAATTACAAAGCGATCTTGATCATTTGTGCGCGTATTGTGAATCAAATTTACTCTCCTTAAACATTTCTAAGTGTCACTCAATTACATTTACTAGAAATAAAAATAAAATCATCTATTCTTACAACTTGAATAATAAACCTTTACAATCTACATCTACATGTAAAGATCTAGGTGTTTATTTAGACAACAAATTAATTTTTGATAAGCATATCGAACACATAATATCAAAATCCTACAAGATGCTAGGTTTCCTATTAAGAATATGTAAAGTTTTCAAAAGTGCTAAAACTCTTGAAATGTTGTTTTGTTCATTGGTCAGAAGTCCACTGGAGTATGCGTCCCCGGTATGGAATCCTCAATATAAGGTGTACATAGATATAGTAGAAAGTATACAGAATAAATTCTCTAAATATTTATTCAAGAAATACAACAAAACTACAAATAACATGTTAAGTTTACAAAAAAGACGCACATTATCAGATCTGCTGTTTCTGTATAACCTGCTAAATAATAAAATAGATAGTCCTGAATTGCTATCCACTATTGGTTTAAATGTCCCAATGAGGCGTACCAGGCACACTTCTCTTTTTCATATAGAATCCAATAACACTAATGCAGCGAGTAACTCACCAATTACTCGCGCAATCATAACTTATAATCACTATGAAAAATTACTACACTTAGACATTTTTCATGATTCCTTGCAAACATACAAAACTAATTTATTAAATTTCTTGGCGTGATATAATTGTTTTAAAATTACTTACACTTAACTTTTCATTAAACTTTAATCAGTCAGTTACAATTAGTGAGCATATAATTCTTGATTTCAAAATGTCTCCTTATCTCCCCCCCCCCTCTTTTCTTCCTTTTTATTATTATTACTTCATTCATTCAATAATTAAGTTTTAAGACCGGTTCATATCTCAGGCGTAATTATCAAATGACATTCTATGGACTTACGTAATAGGTACATAACCATGTAATAATTTAATTTAACATACCTTATAATCTGTATTATAATGTACTGTGTATGTCTTGATAAACAAATAAATAAATAAATAAATATATATATATATATATATATTTTTACATTAGCTTCACACAGGGAGGCCCTGAGAAAAATAATTTCCCTCAGATCCTATATCATCTTTGGGGATGCTGCAAGGAGGGTCTTTTTAAGGAGAGAAAGGTGAGGAAGTTCTGGGAAGAAGAAAGGTAAGAAAGGTGGGTAGGAATCTTGGTTTCAGTGTGTCCAGGTCATCCGCCACCAGATTCAGGTAAACCTCACGCCATGATCCTGGACGCCCCTGCTAAGTCACCAAACGTAGCGAACCACTTAAGTTAACCTATGGCAAAGGTGTTGGTTAACCAATAAATGGTTTCCGGGGCGGCATGGAATCCTTGAAAGTCCTTGATGGATGCAATATACCAAACTAAAAATTAAGCACTTAGATCCAAGCGATACCGTCCTGTCGTAATGGATAGTATTTCAAATACTGCTTCTGTGGTCGAGGGGTAAGATTCTCGATTCGCAATCCGAAGGTCGCGGGATTGAATCCCAGCGCATGCAAAAAAAACATTGAAGAAACTTCTATTTAGAGGTTTTAGACGTCTGAATACCCAGGCGTCCAGAATTGAATTCTTCGGCTGGCTAAGTCCTCTATCACGATAAAAGTAACATTTTTCGCTTACTGTGGTAATAGAAGGAGATTTTCAAAAGACTGTCAGGTTATTCGTAACCCGAGAATGGTTACGAATAACCTATTATATATGCTATTCATAAGTTCAATGTTCTGCTTTTTTTAAATGTTCTGTTTTGGAACGGAGCTGTTCTTAAATATCAGTATTTTATATAATGAACGAAGGAAGTAGTGTAAGAAGAATATACGACGCGAATGTGAATGGTAGAAGAAGTCGGGGACGCCCGAGGAAGACATTGCACGATCAAGTGAATCAGATACTTTAGTCGGGTCATGTCAAAAGTCAGAATAATAGAAGAGAATGTATGAGACGATGTATGAATGTGAGTGAGGCAAAGATTGTGTGCCAAGACCGAGTTGTTTGGCGGTCCGTCCTCTCTGCCGACCCCTGTTAGTTAGTTAGTTAGTTAGTTAGTCAGTTAGTAAAATAATTCGAATTAACGATCTCGGTAGAAATAAGGAACTGTGAAGCAAAGCCACTGGAGCAGTGGCGGCTCGTGACTTTTGGTTGTGCTAGGGTGCTAATATTTAAAAAATGCAATCATGGATGTTGTCGTATGCGAAAAAAATTTTTTTATTTCATAAATCGGTGTTTTGTATGAAGATTTTTCAGGAAATCGGTACGGCGCACCGCCAAACTGAAACTTCCTGAAATTTTTCATACAAAAAACTGTTCAAAGGTAATTTCAAAGTTCTGTGAAAGTTCTATTTAAATTCCGTTATTATTGGAGTACCGTGACAAAACAGGAAATATATTATTTTTACATTATTTGTTTTTGGGGTGTTATGCCGTGTTGCGCTACCTCCTTCTTTAGCCAACATTACCGGCATGTCCGGTAGATGTGACATCTACCGGACATGACGGATCTGCCCTGATGATGGACACTGCAACGCTGTCCGAAACGTTGGCTAAAAGAGGAGGTGGCGCAACACGGTATAACACCCCAAAAACAAATAACGAAAATACTTTTGGCTGTGAAAATCTTAAAACGTACGTGTCATTTTTAAATCAAATTTTATACCTATTTACTCTTTTCCATAAAAAAATATAAATTGATTTGAAAGACTTTTTTATCTAGTAAAGTCATGATTTAAATTTTGGAAAAATAATATTTTTTTTTTTATACAATAAAGTTTTTGTTTTGTGACGAAAATACGTTTGTCTACTTATTTACGGTCTTACAAACTAATATATAAATAAATAAATAATGCATTCTTATTTTGCTTAGACATTATTGAAAAATTATAAATACTTTTTATCAAAAAATAATTACTAAAAATAGGTTCATAATTTTAATAGTTTTATCGTCACGCCTTTCAGCATTTTTTAATGTTGGTCTAAATTAAAGGTGAATGTAGGTATAAATTAAAGCAAATTTTGAATGAAACAAAATCGATATTTAGTTATTATTTTAAAAAAGCTGGAACGGAGAATAATTAATCTTTCTTATTGGAACCGCCCTGTACGATCGTAAGAACATTTTTCGAGAAAATATGAATTCTCGGCCGCTGGCTGGTTAATGGGCTTTAATGTTTTGTATCTACTCGGATAACTTTTTCTACATTTTAATGAAAAGTGTGGGAGTCTACTACGTAAACATTCATTTGAATTGGCTCTATTGCCCTTTTTCGCTTTTTAAAGCAACTGGCTACCGCAGAATGTTATTTATTCCGGTTTTGAATTCGATTCAGAATTCTTTGATCTTCGAGTTTCCGTTTTATCGAGGCCAGAAGTAATTAAAAAGTAACCCGATGCCGGCGTAATAAGAAGTTTTCTTCTTACTAAGTCGTCGTTATAATATCAACTTTCAATTTAATTCATTTCTGATTTCTCCTACAGGTATTTCTACAGCCACGATTTTTGCTATAGAAAATTGGCTTAGAAAACTGATTGAATCCAAAATTAAGTATAGGTATTTCTCGTGAACTTAACCCGCCATTGGTGACATATATGTCTGTGAAACCGGTTAATTCGAAAAACTGTAATATTTTTTTTTACCGTTCATCGAATCACACTGCGATTTCGAGTAGCTGCCTTATTCCACGCCCCCTACCTACCCCCCTACGCCCCCTAGTCTACCCAGCGACAGCGATGCTGACGCACGTTATAGAGTTTTGGCGCCAACCCGGTGCGTGAGACCGACATCACCAACTAAGTAAGTCAAATGGTTATTTTATAAGATAAAGGAGGTAATTTTATAAGATAAAATTAAAAACATAAGTTTTACCATTAATGTTTTTTTATTTAATGCTTCAACTGTCATTAGACTGACGAAGGCTGATTGAATCGTTAAATATTTAAGATTGTTGGGTTTAAATAAATATTGTTAAAATATTTCATTATTTTAATGCATCTAAAGATATTGTGTTATATTAAATAAAAAAGAATTGATTTAAGGAATACCTATGTTTTATTGACAGTAAAAGATATCATTTTATAAACTTTCCAATGAAAAGTAGCATGAACAGTAAATTATTGAAAAACTGGTAGTCGAAAACCCCGGTGCGTGAGACCAGGGTCACCAACGATGTAAGTCAAATTCACGTCACCTCGTAATAGTGGCACTTCACTTGGCTACTCGTATACGCGTATTTGGCATATTTGCCAAACAATAGCCGTCTTACTCATGATGAAACCCTATCTATAGCGTCGTATTAGCTATACAGGGAAGAGGGCCTATACTGCTCACTTTAAAAATCTTTACTCATAATCATAAATTTTCCCAATATTACTTGACAGCTGGATTACTGCAACACTGCTTCAGAGCTGAAAAAACGCGGTCAATTTGACTTTTCGCGGTGTGTTGCCAACGTCACCTTTATTCATATGTCAACTTGGTGGCATTTTAATAGTACCTCGCAACCTCTTCGGAGCGACCGAGTCCCTCGCCACTTCAGGCCGCCGTGGCGCCGCGCAGAAAAGTACAGACCGATAGGTTTACAGCGCAGTTCACTATGAGACTTTTCTGCATGGCGGCTTGATGGCGCCGGAGTCGGTCGCTCCGAAGTGTGCGTGTGTTAGGTGCTAATGTACTGTGGAGTAAGGGTCGACCGAGATCTCGGTCTCGGTCTCCTTCTCGGCATTCTCGGCTACAAATTCTACCGAGAACACTGTCTCGGTTCTCGGCGAAAAATCGCCGTGGTTCTCGGCCATAACCGAGACCGTTGTAAGTAGGTACGGTATAGGATAATGGGATTCAAATCTACCGCGCGCGTCCACATTCGTCACTTGGTGTCAGTGCGTGAGAGAGCTGTCGATTGTGATGAAAGTTTTTATCAGCACCGCCTACTAGTGTAGCAAATGAACAGCTCTTTAGCAGAGCTGGTCAATTATACAACATGAGGCGACACTCTTTGAAGGGTGAAAACGCAGAAAAATTGCTTTTTATTTTGATTATTAAAACTATTTAAAACAAATTCTTATTACATTCTTAAATATACTACTCGTATATTATGCAAAAATAGCGCATTTTCATTTTTTTCTCAATTTATCTATTTTCGGTCTCGGCTTAGATTTTAATTTATTCTCGGTCTCGGTCTCGGCCAAGAACGAAAAACCTGTCCCGATCGACCCTTACTGTCGAGCAAGGCGGGCAATCGCAACCCTTTTAGCAATACGGGGCATTGTTTGTTGGCTAAATCCATGTATATCGTGTTACGTATCGACGGGCTCGAACCGCCTGATTACGAACTTATAACAAATTTGAAATTAAATAACACAATGATCAAGACTCAACAACAATGGTTCAATTTAAATACTTACCAAAACCAAATTATAATACAAACCTCGGCTAGCTCTTCCCAGGGATGTTGTGTTCTCAATTCGATCGGATTTGATTCAAAACGATCGTCGCTTGATTTATTGCAGGTAAGGGTTATAATATAATAAATAAAAAGATTCCTTGTTGCTTTAAATTATGAAGAATTTATTGGTGATTTTACGCTACTAGGAAAAAGCGTGTACCTCTTTGTGAACGGATTAGTTAATGATTTTAGAACCCAATCAAAGGAATGAATTAATAACATAATTAAATAAGGCTTACGTACATTATCTCGCACGGTTTACATCTGGGCAGGGCCGCTCCTCGTCAAAAAGACGTCACTGAATTTATTTCAATTTCTAAGCACGTGTTTTTAAAAAACTGTTATGATATAAAGGATCTATGCCAACCACGCAGGTGGCGTGACCGATTCTTAGCGAAGCTGGGACGAGAAGAGCCTGCCAAAAACCCCAAGCCTTCCGGCTTCGTCCCTTTGGCCCCTCCCACCGAAATCTGGGCCAATCAATGGGCACCTCGGTGTGGCAAACCTTACAAAAAATACTATTGAATTTAGTACCTAGCGCAAATTATTGTACAGGGGTTGAAAGTAAAGATTCAAGAAACTACTTCATAACACATCCCCGAAAACACCAGCAAAAAACCGCCGTTGTAACGAAGGTTTTTTGACTTTAACCCTTCAAAGAATTCCCACAATAAACTTTACAAAAAAAACATCATTCACAAAGAGATTCTGCATTAAAAAACCTAGGCAAAAAGTTGTACAGTTTACAGACACATGATAAGTTATTAAGTTTAGACAAAATATCAAAAAACAGCAAAATCAACACGTCCAAGCGGCTGACAGGAACACCGTTAAACTCAGCTTTCGAGGCAGTGATGTCCATCAGGGCGTCTACAGCAACAGTAATGATTCTCAGCAGCAGGGAACGACTCAATGAGTAACGTCAACATGAAAGCAAAAAAAATGACATAATTAGAAAAGTACGAACACCAAGAGTAAACAAAACTATCGGAATGGTAATGTATAAGCAACAAGAGATCAAAGCGTAAGGTAACTCCACATTAGATGTCGTGATGTATGTATTGACATATCGTAGAACAAAAAGCACATTTAACCCCCTTTTAAAGAACAGGTAATGGCTCAGTTAAGTCAGTATCCACTTTTTAACAGTACGGATTACTGGTTAATGACATATTAAAACAAAACAGATAACAAAATAGACAACAAAACTCAAAGTCCTTTAGTGACCCACATAGTGTCAGAAATCTTACTAGATTCCGACGTAGGTATAATTTAGGACAACAGCTGAAAAAAACTTAGCGCTAATTGGAACACCGCAGTGATCGCCCTTAAAATTAAACTGTCAGCAGAAACGGGTAGACTCCAAGATTTCTTTGACACACATTAATAATACCTCAGGTTTTATCACATTCACTGCAATATAATTGTCGTCGATATATCGCGTTTTAAGGCAATATTTGAAGTTATTAGTCAGCGCATTATATTATTTTTTTTAATGATGACAACAATAATTTAAAGTTATTATTTTAGTCAGCGCATTAGAGTATTTTTTTAATGATGACAAAAATAATAATAATGAAATAATAATTCAGAAGTCAGGGACTTTTCCACTTCATTTACGCGGGCTGTGCCGCGGGGCGCCAGCTAGTTTTTTCCCGGAACGAGCAAACCATCAAATCGCAATTATTAATCACCAACGACATTCATTCTCGAGCTTGAAAGAGAGGTGAAAATAATAGCAAGCAGAGGCTAGTTATATATGAAATACAATACGAATGTCGAATGATGTACATGAATAGTTATAAAATACAAGTGTAGTGTGTATGTAAGGTGTGTACACACTGTCTTCGAATGGGCCCCTTCGAAAACAGTGTCAAGGTTAGTGTATGTGTGCGTGGCGAATGTTAGTGGTTATCACATTCGGTTAATTACTCCGAAGCGATTGTAATGTACGTGTATGCACTATCCCAAAAGCGTCCTTTCGAAAACAGCACGATGAGTGTAGGTATGTGTGGAAGGGTGTGGTGTCAATTTCATATCTTATTTTCACAATACGTTGATTTCTCCGGTTCCTACAAAACCATTTGAGTGATAAATCAGTCAAAATACGATTCACGTCCGTCGCTTAGCGCGAAACTCTACTCAAACAAATAAATTTCAAAATTATTTGAAGAAATAATTTTCCACTTGGCTAAGATGGATTCCATCTTGATTTTCTTTGAATAACTATTTTCTAATTGGTATGGGCAAACATTATAGTTGCATTCCGTCTTGATCTTCTTCTATCAACTTATTAAATATCTGTAAATAAGTTCGTTTCTTATCTTTATTATTTCAAATAATAACTTTAATTTCAATTAACATCTATTGATTTCTATGCAATCAATCTACACCGTTAGTTGAATAAATCTAGACACTTGTTCTATCCTGAGCTAAATCTCGAAAATCAAAAGTAATAATCGAACCCACTATCACTTTTCCGTAAAATAATTAATTAATAGTAATACCTATACATTAATATTAACAGATACCGATTATATCCATCTATTTAAAAAAATAGCTATCGTACTTCCGTTACATAGACTTCGTTGTCGTATCAATTTGTTGTTGCGGGCATGGGTACCGCTGCCCCGGAACTATCTATTGTATAACCAGCGCCTCAGTTATAGGTAATCCTCTTAAGGGATTCGCTACATTTGGATGTTGCTTTATTCGCTACGAGTACCTGAGTCCATATGGGGTAAAATCGGACTGGGTGTCTAGACTACCTGCCGTCGAACCGTAATTTGGAGAAAGGAATTCCTATGTCTGTCACTCCTGGACACTGACCACTAAATTTATATCCGCCCCTCATCCCTCTTTCCTTCCTTTCCTTAAAGGGCACTCCACACAGTATCCCCTAAAATATCATAGGCACAAACATATTTATCTAATCGTTAATAGGTTTCTACTCTTCGAGAGAGAGATCGGCATGGTTACGGAGATATATAATTTCGCAAGGAATCGAACCCGCGACTGAATTTTGAAGTAAGGTAATTACGTCGGAGTGCGTTGCATTATTATCATTCCAGATTCGAACTGGTAGGTATTTATATCCCATAAGGAAGGCGGTATCATTGAACACTAAAAATTATATCTCACTGGTAAATCACGAGAATTGAACTCGATTAAATTTTTTTTTTTTTAACTGTTAAAAATCTATGTTTAAATAGGCAAATACTATTTTACCACTCTAAATCATCAGCTCGTTTCAACGAAAAATAACGCTAAAATATATGTCTCGAATATGGTCTCAACACACTCTGAGACTGGTCAATTTCTGTTTCAAACTAATGGCCGTTATTCTAAAAATAATCGCATCTACTAGGTAGGTACTTTCAGATATTTGAAATAAATTCTTTGCCTATGAAAAAAGGTTTATTTGTGAAGACAAAAGATCTCATCCGGTGCTCGGTCGTAAAAATGGACCCGTCGACCAGCGTCGACCCTAGGAGAAGTACCTGCTTCCGACCGTTTACCGCGGTTGATGGGTTTTTGTAGAATTCTTAAACTCTATCATTGCAAGTAAATTACGTCGATTTAAAATTATTCAAATATATTTAAAACCTATGTCAAGCAAACTAAACTTGAGGTCACACAATTTAAATTGGCGTGCTATGCGAGCGGCACTTACTAAAGGAAAATTTGTTAACCCATTTGCTTGTTTAGGAATTAATACATCCCAAAACACGTAATCGCGTTATACTTTCATAAGACCAAAAACGTCTCGAGCGACCTTACATTTTAAAAGCTATATAGCTTCAATATCTCTCTTCTTCTCATGCAAACATATGTATTTTTCTTTTAACCAGAAAGAGAACGAAATAATGCTTCTTATTGTCTTTGAGATATGAAAGTTATCTTGCATAGATATTTTACAATCTCAATCCAAAATGACGGTTTTAGAATTTACGCGCAAAATCCAGGCTTCCGATTTGTGAGGTGCAAATATATTGAACCAAGCAGACGGGTTAAAGAACTAACTAACAAATAACCACAACGCCGTTTTTTAGCAGAAGATCACAATATGCACCAAATATGGCTAAATCCATTTCAAGCAAGGCTTAAATTCCGAATTGTGGTTTTACTCGAATTTCACTATCTCCCTTTTTGAGCGGGTATACCGTACCTTCAATGCATTTACCTACGCTAGCAGATTTTAATCTGAGGTATCTAATTCTGAGATTTCCGGTAACCATTTTGTTTCAAGAATCGCGTAAAACAAAACGAATCTTTTCAAAATACGGCATGACTAAATATTTACCGGTCAAAAACACGTGGTGATTTGAGATGCTTCCAAAATGGCGGCTGTTAACGACAAAAACTTGATTTAAACGATCGAAAACACGTGGCGATTTGAGATGTTTCCAAAATGGTGGCTGTTAACGACAAAAAACTTGATTTAAACGATCGAAAACACGTGGCGGTTTTTTTTTTTAATCCGGAGATGCGGCCGACAAGATGGCAGATCATTAAAACACGCGTGAACTTTTTTAAATACTTCTCGAACACTTGATATACCGGCGGTTGAAAAAACACGTGGATCAAAATAGCGGCGTTTGAAAACACGCTTGAACTTTTTTAAAACTATTCACAATCACTTATTTAGCTATACATTTAAAGGGGAAAAAATTATTATTATTTACATATTTATACATACATCACGAAAAACAGCATGGAGTTTATGAAAAAAATCAAGGAAAGCGACATATCATAATGAACCAAATCTAGCTCCACGTTGAAAGGCGTCAGTGTTACGTATCGACGGGCTCGAACCGCCTGATTACGAACTTATAACAAATTTGAAATTAAATAACACAATGATCAAGACTCAACAACAATGGTTCAATTTAAATACTTACCAAAACCAAATTATAATACAAACCTCGGCTAGCTCTTCCCAGGGATGTTGTGTTCTCAATTCGATCGGATTTGATTCAAAACGATCGTCGCTTCATTTATTGCAGGTAAGGGTTATAATATAATAAATAAAAAGATTCCTTGTTGCTTTAAATTATGAAGAATTTATTGGTGATTTTACGCTACTAGGAAAAAGCGTGTACCTCTTTGTGAACGGATTAGTTAATGATTTTAGAACCCAATCAAAGGAATGAATTAATAACATAATTAAATAAGGCTTACGTACATTATCTCGCACGGTTTACATCTGGGCAGGGCCGCTCCTCGTCAAAAAGACGTCACTGAATTTATTTCAATTTCTAAGCACGTGTTTTTAAAAAACTGTTATGATATAAAGGATCTATGCCAACCACGCAGGTGGCGTGACCGATTCTTAGCGAAGCTGGGACGAGAAGAGCCTGCCAAAAACCCCAAGCCTTCCGGCTTCGTCCCTTTGGCCCCTCCCACCGAAATCTGGGCCAATCAATGGGCACCTCGGTGTGGCAAACCTTACAAAAAATACTATTGAATTTAGTACCTAGCGCAAATTATTGTACAGGGGTTGAAAGTAAAGATTCAAGAAACTACTTCATAACAATCGGCACAATCATCCGGTATCTGCCAAAAAATATATAAATTATAATAATAAGCTTGTTTGGTTATCGATTTTGCTGATTTATTTCAAAAGAATGCATTTATAAACACTATCTCATCTTCTTTCTGCCCCAGTGTCGTATGGCACAAAGAACTTGGAGATCGGTAGATACTTTGCCATCCCGTTTATTATTCACATCCAAATACGGCCGTACCAAGCCAATCAAACGTCTCATGTCAACTTTTGTAAATCTATATTTAGACCTAAAATCTCCTTCCGTAAGTGCCGAAAATGGGTCTAACCGTTTTTTTATACCTTTTCGGTAGCCGTGGTGCACAAATGCCGCAAATACGGTCAATATTTTACAAAGCTCCATTCAAAACGTCAAGATACTGTTATGGTACGCCCAAACGACAAAGAATTCAAACTCCTAATTCGCCGCAAACTACACAACACCCTGCTCTCCCCCCTGTTCCCTGCTTCCTACTTCCTATCCCATCCGCCCACCCGCACGCGATCCCTTCCACCAGTTGAGAATTGCGAGCCGCCTCGGGCACACGTTAAGCCCGCGCGTTGATTCCCACTGTTCGCGCCCGGCGTACTATCGCTCGAATTGTACTCAAATATAACCTGCAATGTTAATTCAATAACCTACGGGTTTAGCGCTGATATTTCACCATGCCTGTGTAAACTTCGGTTCTGTCCTAAACTCGGGAGGTGCCCCTGGAAGCCGGAAGACGAAGACCCCCCAACATCATGTAAGCTGTACAATTGTTTCCTCATTTGATTGTGTCCTTTAACGATAGACTGTAAACTCCCGCGCAAAGCCATCACTCAGAGAGTTTCGTTTAGGGATCTTGAGGTTATAAACACGATAGCTAGGATTGTGTAGTATGTATTTCTTGTGTTGAATTGTACTGTAATGACCTATGTACTGTGTTTTAAACTTGCAATACATGAATCTAGTTAACTCAATCCTGTTATTATTCTGCTACTGCAGGAGGGTTTCCTAGAGAGGGAGTATCCTGCCAGACGACTGAGATGCGAAGGAATTTCTGAAGCCTCGAGCGACCCACCACCTGAATAGAGGGTAAATCATGCCTCCCCTGAGAGCTAGCTTGGGACATGTTTGGGGGCCCGCTCCTAACACTGGCGTCCATAGTGGGGCCCAGAATTTTTTTTTCATTTTTGCCATTGTCTCAGTCGCCTTACGGAGTGCTCCCTGTCGAAATTTTCCCCGCATAGGAACTGTTTGTAAACATTGATTGTACTGTGTCTTGGTGTTTTATACCCAGTGAATAATGAATTCTGTGGGAAACCACAGAAATCCATGTGCAAGTTGAGTCCATAACGCAGATTTGATTGCAATTATAAAAAAAATTGCGTCAAAGTTGAAAACATGGCCATTTTGTATCAACCAGAAAGACGGCAGCATTTAAACCGCGAATCTGACTGCGCACGCGCCGACCCCTTTGTTCACAAAGCAGCGGACGAGCAACAGTAATTCGCGCCAAATCAACGGCCCGATGTTTCACGCGGTAAATACATACCTAATCTCTGAGTTGCGCGCGCACCCACGCGCATCGAAGCACAAAAGTGCGTTTATCGCGCCAAACTCCAACGGCAAAAATCCGTTTGAATCAGGCAGAACAATTCCCTGTCACTATGCAGTGTTTTGAATAATAAAATCGCCCTTCTGTCACTAAGGTCGGAAGCAATGGAGATCGCTATTGTAAATTTGGTTTTGGAATTCCAATTACCTTGTGGATTCTTTAATTAAAAAATCTCACACTCACGTTTTTCTTGCACAATATACCGATCGGCCCACTTGTTGTGTCTGTCAAATTAGTACCACGTATATTTCACCAAATGGACAAAATAATGACTTTCTTTCCACATCCTACGTTATAGGTACCGCATTTTTTTTTCAGCATAAGTGTAAAGTGAATTGTGTTTTTTTTCCTTACATAAAAAAAGTGAAATAATAATAAAACCAATGATTGGTTCCATGAAAAAATAAAATGATTTTAATGTGGTTTCGTAACAAATCCCATATTCAGTTATTTTCATCCGGAAGTTTGTCCTTATTTGCCAGAAGAGTACCTTTTGTGAATTTTAGTGCCTTTCTCAGTGCAAAGTGGTTTGTGAAAAATAAAAAACCCGTTTTCTAAAGGTCAGTCCTGGCAAAATTTTTTGGAAATAAATAAATACTTGTGAATTTCACAGTTTTCTCAAAAGTGGTTTGTAAAAAATAAAAAACCCGTTTTCTAAAGGTCAGTCCTGGCAAAATTTTTTTTGGAAAAAAAATAAATACTTGTGAATTTCACAAGTTTTCTCAAAAGTGGTCAGTGAAACACAAAAACCTTTACTACTTAGGTCTTTCCACGCAAAATTTTTTCTTGTGCCTTCCTTTGACAAAGATTCTGGTGTCATATATACCAAATTGTAGTATGGAATACAGTTTTCTATAACTATTTTAGAAATACCAACCAGTGATTACCAAGTGAAAAGTGCCTCACAAAATTAATTTTGCGTTTGCTAAAGAAGACCCCTGGCAATTTTTTTTTTCACCACCTGGGAAACTCACAAGGGAAAACAATCAAGCTATGGCATCATCCAATTTGGGCATCATTCCCAACGTGCACAACTTATCCAAAACTCACTTACAAACTGCTTTAAGGGATAGAGGACTCTCGCCATCAAGCAAATCTAAACCTACATTAAAGGCTTATGCACTTTTATTCAACAAAAAGTACATTAAGAGAATAAACCTCGCCCCCTCAAGCGAAAATAATTCACGCTCGGCTACGCAAGTTTTGAATAATCTTGTTCCTAACGAAGAACCTATGCCACAAGTAATGATAAAACAGGACATCGCACCCACCTTGACACAAGATAAAACCTACGATTTATCCTCGTGGAAAATCAAATATAATGGCGTCTCCGATGTACTGGATTTCATTGACCGTATTGAAGAAACGGCTACAATCAAAAATATCCCATTCGAGATTCTACGAAAAAACTTCATAGAACTCATCTCCCCAGAATTGATACCCTGGCACCGCATTCAAAAAACTAAATGCAAAGATTGGAATAAACTCAGATCTGCCCTAATCTCGAGCTTCGGAAAAACGGAAGCCCAGCACCGGATCAAATTATCTTTACTATCTATTAAACAGCTAGTAAATGAACCTGTAGCAACATTCATAGAAAGGGCTGAATCCATTAACATCAAGCTTTCACATCCCGTTTCGGAAGCTGAACTATTACCAGTCATAACTGATGGCCTTTTAAGCAAATACGAGAACATCATTACCTCACAGAAAATTGCATCCCTAGCCCAGCTAAACGAAGTCTGTCTCCTTCTGGAATCGTACCAGGATAGGAAAAACATAAAGAATGTGTCAAATAATGTAGTTGTGCCAAGCCGTTCGTCTGGTTTAAAACCAGAATTCAACAACAAAAGAGTGTGCTCTTTTTGCAAAAAAGTAGGCCATCTGGCCACTACTTGTTTCAAGCAAGCAAGGTTTCTGGAATCTAAGGAACCCCGAACTTTCAAGAGGCATCACTCTAGGGACCGCTCTCCTCCAAGCGACGAACTGCGCAACATTTTCAAGAAATCAAGGCACAACATGGAAAGGTTACAAAACCCAAGCGATGTCAGACCTCAGGTGGATTTCTCCAAGCCCCCACCAAATTTCTACATGAAGAGGCCAAAAAACTAAATAATAACCTCTCAGGCACCCATTCTGAACCAAGGTCTAAAGAATGGACTGATTGGTTAGCACACATTAAGTATTTTAACCAGACCTTAAATGTTTCTTCGGTTTGTTGCAAACAAGCTAAAGATGGGAGACCCTACGCTTTTTTCTCTGTTAACAATGTGCCCTTTTCCGGATTACTTGATAGTGGTGCATCTGTCAGCTGTCTTGGCAACAATGCTCACCTGCCTTTTGTTAACAGTGATTTTAGAATTTCGCCCCAATCAACACACCTGACGACTGCGGATAATGTTTCCCAACCGGTCATCGGTGCCCTTGCCCTGCCAATTAATTGTAACAATAAAATAGTTACAATCAATTTTCTAATAGTGCCCTCTATATCCCAGAATTTCATCCTTGGCGTTGACTTCTGGAAGGCATTCAATGTTGCTCCCCAAGTATTTAATACTCTTGGCAAAACCTCCACTGCTGCTCAAATTAGTGAGATCCGCACAATAATACCTCACGAAAATTTAAGCACGGACCAGGCTCTCCAACTGAAAGAAATGGTCAATAAATTCGAGTCAATATCTTTCGAAAAATGTGGATTAGGTTTGACAAATTTGGTTGAACACCATATCAAAACCAATGGCCCACCCATCAAGCAACGTTATTACAACTTAGCCCCCCAAAAACTTAAACTTTTAGAAAACGAACTTGATGAAATGTTAAAAATGGGTGTGGTGGTTCCCAGCAGAAGTGCATGGACCAACCCAACTCTTTTGGTTTCTAAAAAAGACGGCTCTGCACGTTTCTGTCTCGACAGTAGACGTTTAAACTCTTGCACGGAAGCTGATGCGTATCCCTTACCTCACGTTCACGCAACCTTAGACAAGCTGCGTAACGCCAAGTTCATCTCTTCTGTCGATCTCAGCAAAGCGTTTTGGCAAATACCCTTGGACGCAGAATCGTGCGAAAAAACTGCTTTCGTTGTACCTGGTAGGGGAATGTTCCATTTTAAAAGATTACCCTTTGGTCTAAAAAACAGCCCCGCCGAGTTACAAAGACTGATGGACAAACTTTTCGGTCCTGAAGTCGATAACAGCCTGTTTTGTTACCTTGACGACCTCATCATCGTCAGCGATACCTTTGAAAAACACCTATTAATGCTGGAAAAAGTTTTTCAACAACTCAAGTTCGCTGGTTTAACCATCAACTTGAAGAAGTCTGAATTCTGTAAGTCCCGTCTACGTTATTTGGGATTCATTATCGACGAAAAAGGTCTAAGAACAGACCCCGCTAAGGTGGAAGCCATGGCAAATTTTCCCCGACCCAAAAACGCGAAGGAAGTCAAAGGTTTCCTTGGACTTGCAGGTTACTACAGTAGATTCATCAAAGACTTTTCCACTATCGCAGCCCCCTTAAATAAAATTACCGGCATCCGTAAAGGTGTCAGCAATTTCCGATGGTCTGTCGAAGCTGAAGAAGCGTTTACAACTCTAAAAAATGCCCTTCAAAAAGCTCCCGTTCTGAATTGCCCGGATTTTGCACTCTCTTTTACCCTCCACACGGATGCCTCCAATGTAGGAATCGGTGGAGTCCTTACTCAAGAATTCCCAGATGGCGAACACCCTGTAGCGTATTTTTCCCGTACATTAAACAAACACGAGAAAAACTACGGAATTACCGAGAAAGAGTTATTGGCTGTATTGGATTCTGTTCACCATTTCCGCGGTTACATAGACGGTAGCAAATTTACTGTAGTTACAGACCATAGTAGTTTGAAATGGTTGATCTCTTTAAGTAATCCCTCCGGTAGGCTCGCTCGTTGGTCCTCCCGTTTGTCTCAATACAATTTTGATGTTGTTCACCGTAAAGGCGCGGACAATATTGTTCCCGACGCCCTTTCAAGAATTGAACTGGCTTCATTAAATGTTGACACAATTGCCCCCCCTCCATCTACAAAAGATGAATGGTACTTGAAAATCTTCGAAGGTTGTAAAAATAACCAACAAAAGTTTCCTAATTTTATCATAAAAGAAGGACAACTATACCGTAATTGCAAGGTACCACTATCCATCCTCGAAGATTACTCGTGGAAACTTGTCGTTCCCCTCGAAGGTAGAGAACAAATAATTATTGACAATCATAGTGCTCCCGACTCCATACACCCAGGAAATTTCAAGACGTATAAAAAGATCTCCTTGAAGTATTACTGGCCTGGTCTCTTCAAGCAAATTCGCAATTACATCTCTAAATGTGAAACTTGTAAAGCCTATAAACATAGCACGGCAGCACCTGCCGGCCTAATGGGTAATCCCAAACGTGCCGACAGACCCCTACAATCATTGTCAATGGACCTCGTCGGACCCTTTCCCCGAAGTTATGCCGGACACATGCACATACTTAGTGTAGTGGATGTTTTCACTAAATTCTGTTGGATCTTTCCTTTAAAAAGAGCCAACGCGTCCGCCATCATCAAACTTCTGGAAAAACACATTTTTATACCTTACGGAACACCCAGAACCGTAATTGTTGATAACGGAAAACAATTTATTGCCCAAGAATTCAAAGATTTTCTTGCCAAATACGGAATCAAGGATATTTACTATAATACCTTGTATACTCCACAAAATAACACCGTCGAACGTTATAACCAAACAATCAACACAGCTCTGGCTATTCTAGTTGATAAAGATCAACGTACTTGGTGTAAAAACCTAGATAAAATTCAGGCTGCAATGAACAACACTGTTAATCTGGCCACTGGTTACACACCTTTCTTCTTAAAACACGGTATGGAACAAGTCGTTCATGGTTCTCTACATAGGAACACTAACTTTCCTACGTCAATTGCCACCACAAGCAACCCTACCGCGAACTATGCCCATCGTCTGGAAGAACTGTCGGCCATCTACAGTGAAGTCACTGATGCTTTGCTCCTGGCTCATCAAAAGAGTGCGGACAGATACAACCTACGTAGGAAACATGTCACCTTCAATACAGGAGACATAGTTTGGAGAAAGAACAACACACTTTCCCAAGGAGCCATGTATTTCTCTGCCAAGCTGGCACCACGTTTCGTGAAGGCCAAAGTTCTAAGAAAGATATCAGATCTAGTGTACTCCTTGTCTGACTGCTCTGGAAAACACATTGGTAATTACCATATTAAGGATATCGCAAAATCTGGAAGTGAGGAGTCAAGTAAAACTGCCCCCACTATCTCAGCAAACTTAAAATGATCCAGTGTGTATCACCACAACCTTTTTGTAAGCACACCAAGTCTTACAATGGCCGGCGTGTAAAGTGTCAATTACATGCCCACCCTTTCGTTGATAAAACGAATATTGTTAAAAAAAAATCATTTTTGTAAATTTATGTACAATCCACGGTGTAGTTTGCCCCGTTCATGTTCGTGAATTGGCAACCACCGTAATTTTTGTCTCACACGTTTTTTTATTTTTTTTCTTTCTTTTTTCTCACCTGTTCCAAAATTGATCACTTTAGAGCAGAGACACCCCTCGAGTGACAGTGTTCGGGAAGTCATGAACCCAATCATTGCCTCTCAACCCCTCACACTACGCAACGTTCATGCCATGGCACGCTTTGCCATGTAATGCAATATTGTAATTTTCACCATTTTTGTTTGTTGTTTTTTTTTCATCATATCGGAAGGAATCTCTTCATTTTTTTTCTTTTTATGTTCTGTAAATACTGGAGCGTCGTTCTAGAATCAATTTGGTAAACTCCAAAGCGTTAAATCACGACCCAGGACTAGTAAACCATCTCAACATGCTCCATATTTTACCCATCATGGTAAAGATAAGTGGTTACTCACATAATCACATTCCTTGTGTATAGTAGTTTTCAATTTTTTCTCAAATGTCAAAAAATTGATGGCGTCCTACCCGAGCTCTCTGCTAACAAATTGGATTTTGACACATCCATTTTGAAATCATATGTATATAAATAAAGGAAAAGCCTTTAAATTGGTCTTTCCATCCTTGTACAAATCCTCATGGACTCGTTTCAACTAAAGTACGTAAAACCAAATACTCGGTCTTTTGTTGTTATAAGAAGTCCTCGATTTGTCCCTCTTCACAACATGTATGTCTTGTATTACATGCTTCAACCCTTACGGAAAAGGTTAATAAAACCTAACGGCAGCCCTGATTTCCGTACATAAATAACCGCAGTTTAACGTAAATCATCAATGTTTTGTTTGATCATCGTTTTACAAACATAGGCATTCAACTCCTGTTTCGCCATTTAACCAAGTATTTGCAACCTAAATTGCACATAACCTGGTATGTTGTAACCGCACAAAGGGTATGTAAAACCACAATTGGTCCCTTTTATTTGTCCCCACTGAAGTTTGCTGCAATAGACAGTATGTAAAACCATGTAGGTCTGCCTTTGTTTGTCACATGGTGTAAACAGAAATGTACTCTGTCATCACCCCGCCTTTATAACATACGAAGTGACATTAAATTGTTTACCTCCTTGTTATCCTATCGTACGCTCCTGGGCTACGGAGTTAGTTAATCTAACAAATCTTTATAAACTGTGTTAAAACAAGCATAGTTAACGTTTATTGTGTTGTATTTAAACGTAACCCTGTTACATTATAGGAGAGATCCTTAGAACATCCACCATTATAGGAGGGATCCTTAAAATACCTGCCGCGATACGAGAAGTTCGTCATAATCACTTTTTTCTCATAGCTAAATGTTATTGAGCTGGTCGTGTGACATATTTGTCATGAGAACCATTTTGTACATTCTATTTTGGTCGTGTGCCATTCATTTGTCATGAGAACCATTTTGTACATTCTATTTTGGTCGTGTGCCATTCATTTGTCATGAGAACCATTTTGTACATTCTATTTTGGTCGTGTGCCATTCATTTGTCATGAGAACCATTTTGTACGTTCTATTTTGGTCGTGTGCCATTCATTTGCCATGAGTACCACCCTTTTCGTATAACCTGTTCCGGTCGTGTGTCATTTATTTGTTATGAGTACCGCTTTTATGTATAACTGTGTATAAACTCTGTACACGAGACGTGGAGACGTAATAACAATACTTACCGTGATTCGTGTGAACGACATAATATCGGCTTTGCTATCTTCTTTAGGATGCATTGTATAAACTCTTTGACTTCTGTCTATAATTGAGTTATATCTTGTATGTACTTACATATTTTGTACACTATACGTGGAGACGTTAAAACACTTACCATGAGTCGTGCGAACGAAATAATATCAAACCCTTTGTGTGCGATCTACGAAATGTAGTCCACAACCCTTTGTTGTCATTCAACGCCAATGCCCGTGGACTTCCTGTTTTTTACTTCTTTGCAAAAAGGAAAGAAGCCCAGGAATATCTACTATCCCAAAAGGACTAGTTTTCAGCTTCACTGTCAATTATGGGGCATAGTGCTGTGGGAGTTAATCGATTGAGCACAAAAAACCACCTAACTCGTTGTCTGGAGAACGAACAAGAAAACCCCCAGGTTTGTGAAATTGGAGCAAGGGTCTGTCTTTTCTCACAATCATGTAGAAGTTTTTAAAATGACCCCTAATCTTTTGCCCAATACACGCGAAAGATTAGCCTCTTTGATATAATGTGTATTCAAATGTCTCCTCATCCTTTTTGATAAATGTAAAGAGTCAGGAAATCTGCTGGTTGATTATGTTTCATTTTCACATAGAGTTTGAATCGGAAATTAGTCCAGTCTCTAGCAAGTTTCGCAACTCGTCTCCCTTCTCCCCTCCTCCTCCCATTCCCCATGTTTCAGACTTATGTTATGAAGTGAAAAATCTGTCGTTGACCATATCTCGCCCTCACTTGGAGTTCGAATAGGTAACTGTCCGGTTATCTACAGGTTTTCCCCCTCAATCTCTGCATATGTCTCACCAGTTTTTTTCTCTCTTTTCTCAATTCCACGAAACACATTCATGAATGTTGGATATGTACGATATGCACTTGGCGTACCGTCTGTCTCCTTTTGACAACCTTTATTCATGAATTGGTTTCCCTTTGCCGTGACTAGTTCACGATTCTTTGTCTCGTTCTTTGAAATTCTACGAAAATGTTACCATCTCATGTTAGCATAGGCCATAGAGGGCCGGTTGTTTTTTAACCAAGACATATTGTCACTAGGCAAACGCCAAGTCATCCTGGCAAAGGAAAATGTTCATGTAATCACAATTTAGTTAGGAATCTCTCTTCGTCACTCTCTGGGTCGGTGGTTAAAATTTCGTTATTTCATTATCTGGACACATTTTGTTTCTCTCCAAACCTTTTCTTCATTGGTCCCTAGGCAGGTAAACTTCAAGAATTTTGCTCTAATAATAATTCCTCCCGGATTTAAAAAGAAGCCCAGGCGGATGTCATCACCAACAGCCAAGCTGAGCTTCACTTCCTGACAGCACGCGCTGTGGTTACAAGGTCTCTCCTGCTGCCATTTTCTACGCAATTGTTCCTGAAAGCACAGACCATACCCCTCATACGTATGTTGTCTTGTCGTGCCACAGCAAGCTGAGTTGTCCCACTATACTTTATGACACTCTAAACTACCTTTTGGGCACGCTAGCTCTTAGGTTTGTTCTTACTCTTGCTATCAATGCCAACCTTGTCGTCTCTTGCTCTGTCATGCAGTGACGCATATATCGTCATGTGTAAACCATCAGTACCTTGACCCACCAGTATTCGCTGAATGCGCACCAATACAAGTTATCTTGAGCTACATTATGCTTCAATAACCATTATATACGATCCGTGTTTACCATAATAACACTTAGGATTCGCACTGGCATGTCTGCAGATACTGGATTCTTCTCTTCAATGACCTCTGTAACCATAGTCGCGGCACAGCAACCACAGTCTCCACTTCGTGAACTTCGACGTCTTCGACAAAACCAAGTGTTTTCTAAGGCCCAAGTGTACTCCTGAGCGTTGTCTCAAATGGGTCTGATTACAGTGATAATGTAATCCTTAGAATCCGTGAAGTCACGTCCTTTTCTTCGAAATTCTCCGAAACCAAACAAATCCACGCTTCACAAACTTAGCTCCAAGACCAATGAAACCTTAGAATCACACACTTTTTCTCTTCTCTTGTACAAATGTATTGTCATTCTTTCAATTGCTTAACCATGTGTATTGTCATTCTTTCAATTGCATAACCATGTGTATTGTCATTCTTTCAATTGCATAACCATGTGTATTGTTATTTTCAATTGCATAACCTTGTATGTTGTTTTACACCATGTACTTTTCCCAAATTTGTCTTGTCCAAACATTGTATGTACCCCCACCCATTCCCTACAAACATTGTGACCCAAACTATAGCATAAAACTGTATGTTCTAGCTAGGAAATCTCTCAAGCAACGAATCTCTCAAAAACCCCGATGGAAGCATAAGAGGATTTTTTTTCCCTACAGCTCCATTGCCACGTCGCTTTTTTTCCAAGCGCGGGGGGAAGTGTTATGGTACGCCCAAACGACAAAGAATTCAAACTCCTAATTCGCCGCAAACTACACAACACCCTGCTCTCCCCCCTGTTCCCTGCTTCCTACTTCCTATCCCATCCGCCCACCCGCACGCGATCCCTTCCACCAGTTGAGAATTGCGAGCCGCCTCGGGCACACGTTAAGCCCGCGCGTTGATTCCCACTGTTCGCGCCCGGCGTACTATCGCTCGAATTGTACTCAAATATAACCTGCAATGTTAATTCAATAACCTACGGGTTTAGCGCTGATATTTCACCATGCCTGTGTAAACTTCGGTTCTGTCCTAAACTCGGGAGGTGCCCCTGGAAGCCGGAAGACGAAGACCCCCCAACATCATGTAAGCTGTACAATTGTTTCCTCATTTGATTGTGTCCTTTAACGATAGACTGTAAACTCCCGCGCAAAGCCATCACTCAGAGAGTTTCGTTTAGGGATCTTGAGGTTATAAACACGATAGCTAGGATTGTGTAGTATGTATTTCTTGTGTTGAATTGTACTGTAATGACCTATGTACTGTGTTTTAAACTTGCAATACATGAATCTAGTTAACTCAATCCTGTTATTATTCTGCTACGGCAGGAGGGTTTCCTAGAGAGGGAGTATCCTGCCAGACGACTGAGATGCGAAGGAATTTCTGAAGCCTCGAGCGACCCACCACCTGAATAGAGGGTAAATCATGCCTCCCCTGAGAGCTAGCTTGGGACATGTTTGGGGGCCCGCTCCTAACAATACGTAGAGTTATCCCTGGTGATCGGATGGTTTAAATTCTGGCTTATGTTAATACTCTCGTATTGCGACGGGATAAGAAAATGCGCATTCGCGCGACTGTCCCACCATTATGATTAACAATTTCACCTAACCCGTTCGTATCCTTGTGGTATTATCTAATTTTGCAATTATGAGTAAGGCCGTAGGTGTATAATCGTTTTACGATGAAAAATAAAATATTTGCTTTATGATTTCCCTACTTCACTTGGCTATTGGATACGTGAATTTGTCATATTTGGCAAACTTCAGCCATGTATAGAGAGAACATTTGTCAAAAAAAAATTTAACTTCTCCATGATATTTTTTGTATAATCGGTATATAATTGGTGAATAATAATACGTTTGTCTTACGGTAGCACTTTACTTGGTTATTCGTAGATTGATTAGCATATTTGGCAACAATAAAAACCCATGGACAGTGCATTTGATAGCATATTTTGCAACAATAAAAACCCATGAACAGTGCATTTGATAAAGTATTGGCCATCTTTGCCGAATAGGCAAATAGGTTAATTTGCGGGCTGCAGTTGATAGGGTACATATGGTTTGATATGGTTTTGAAAATTTTATAACTCCAAAGGCAAACCAATAAGTGGTTTCGATTTTTATTCTGAAATTTTAAACAAAATAAAATTAAAAATGCTCGCAGTTTTGGCAACCGATTCAAAATAGACAAACAAAAGTTTGTCACGAAACTCTTTGGTATTTTGAAATACAGATTTTGAAAGCGTAAAATAATGACAGCTTCCGTGATCGAGGGGCAAGGCTCTCAACTATCTGGAGGACGCGGATTCAATTCCCGGAGGACACAAATATTTTTTTTTTTTATTAATTTGCGTTATTTCACAATTTTATTAACTTTAAATATTAAATATGGAGATTTGAAACGTAGTTATATATAGCTTTAGGCGTGTTTGGTCATCAGATCTGAATAGCCAGATACTTTCCTACCTTCCTCCTTACCATCTCTTCCCCCTTCCCACTACCTTCAACCTCATAATATACACAATGGCCACATCCTCACTGGCTCACGAGCAGTTGAGAATCTTCTGAGATAATCACATTAAAAAATAATCCTTTGTCCAAAAAATCGCAGTAAATGTTGGCAAAACAGTACCTACTCACTCGCATTGCTTTTGCACAGCATATTTCAAAATTGTTGTTCAACTGAATAGATCTTCTGTGAATGTTAAAAAAACGTTTATTTTTTTGCTGGGTATACCAAGTGAAAGGAAACACTGTAAAGCTTTTCGAATACTTTTCATTAATCAAATTCAACCAACGTTCAGGTTTCTGTTGTCCCTTTTCCGCTCAAAACAAAACGTAACGAAATCTAAACAAAATGCTATTTCAGTGACGTTTCATAAGAACGTCACTGTTATAACAATAATACTGTTTGTTTATTTACATGCCTTTACTTTGTTTGCCACATAAAATAAAACATAAAAATGAAATAAAGAATATAAAGTTATTAATTTTGAGGCTATAACCAGACGCAATCGGAAATATACCAGTTTCAAATCAAATTCTAAATTTATCGACTCTTTTCTACAAAAAAATTTAAGTTGTTTTCGAAAGTTTATTTTAATCATGTAAAGTCACATCTTTAAATTTAGAAAAAATGTTTACTTTTGATAAAATATGGTTATTACTTTATCACTTGAATGCATTTATATTGTATATATTAAAACAAATTTTGAATGAAATGAAATCTTACTGAGTTATTAGTTAAATATGTTGGTAAGGAGAATAATCAATCTTTCTCATCGGAACCGCCCTATACAGTTGCACGGGTACGATCACAAGATCATCTTTCGACAAAATTCGAATTCTCGGCCGCTACCGGATGGACCTTGTTTGAGGTAATGTTATATGCGCACAATCCTATATTGGTTTTGCTTGAGTCAACTCTTATTGCGCTATCTGAAAACCTTTTTCATAATTTTTAAACAATGGTTTGCTTATATTATACATACTATTATAAACTATTTTACTTGTCTAAATCGGTTTAACTCGTTGTTGCCGTAGTAATTAACAAAAATTAGTTCAGTTTTATTAAATACCTAGATGTACTTGACAATCTTAACATTGTGTTTCGTTTGGATAAGTACTATATCAAAATATAACTAGCCGTTGGAAACAATATTTACATATATTGTTTCAACGTCCAACGCTGTTGATAATAATTAGCGCCAACAGTTGAAATATAACCTACCTATACCTACATGCGAATATTATTCAACGCAGTCAACGATTCAACTGCCTAATAAATCAAAAGAGTTAAGAGTTTGCACTTCGTGAACAACATTACTCGATATTTCAAATAGTCTTTTGGTAATGTAAATACCTACTGCACGTTTTTTTTTTATTTTCCCATCCAATATGGCCGATACGCAGCGCCAGGGGCAATCAAATTTATCAACGACAAGCAAAAAAATAACCTATTGATAATTATCGATGTCGGCCGTCTAACAGCTAGGTTTTGTACCTATTGTTTTCAACAGTGTTGGCCTGTTAAATCAAAAGAGTCACGATATCACACTTCGTGAACGATATTATACCTAATTTGAAATGGTCTTTTGGTAATGTGTGTACTTACTGCACGATTTTTTTTTTTTTACCATCCAATACGGCCGATACGCAGCGCCAGGGGACAATCAAATATATCAGCGACAAGCAAAAAATAACCTAATGATAATTATCTATGTCGGCCGCCTAACAGCTACGTTTACCCATAAAAAACTAATGAAAAAATTAGATAATTTGAACATTAATGAAAACGTAGCAAATTGGATAAAAAGCTTCCTAAAAAATCGCACTCAATGTGTCAAAATAAATAACATTTATAGCGACGAAGAGACATCTGAATATGGAATTCCACAAGGTACTGTGCTAGGACCCATATTATTCATCTTATATGTAAACGGGATATTCTCACAGTCACTTCATGGTAGTTTAACCTCTTATGCCGACGACACAGTACTTATTGAAAGTGGAATCACATGGCAAGTAGTAAAACAAAAAGCAACAGAAGACATAAACATACTGAAACACTGGTTTGATATAAATCTACTATCTCTTAATAGCGAGAAAACTCACGTCATTCCATTTGCAATAAAATCAAATGATGTTCCGGTTAATTTTGATAATATTATACATGACAATTCTAAAGATCAAGATAAACTGTTCCACATTAAAAATTTCGAATAAAATTAAATACTTAGGAATAACAATAGACAAAAACCTGAACTGGAAAGATCAAATCAACCTTACCGTTAACAAAATAAGGAAATTAATTTACATATTTTTAAAAATCCGAAACTTTCTCTCATTAGAAAATCTAACATCAGTCTATCATGCTATAGTACAGTCAAATCTCCAATACGCTGTAGTAAGCTGGGGAGCCGCATACAAAACAAATCTACTCCCTGTTGAAATTGTGCAACGTCTAATAATAAAAATTATATTGAAAAAAAGAAGAGATTATCCGACTCACCTAATTTTTGAAGAATTTAAAGTATAAAATTTAATGATCTAGTTCGAAAAAATATAATAATCCAAATAATAAAAGAAAAACAAAATCATAGATTTTTAACTGAAAGTCGTACTCGTCAAAAACATATATTTCCAACACAAAAATGCAACACCTCATTTGCACAACATCATTATACATATCTAGGAAAAAAATATTTTAATAGCCTACCTGAAAAAATAAGAAAAATCGAAGACGATAAATGCCTACTAAAAGCAATCAAAGAGCAATTTAAAGTAAAAATACCAAATTGATAAAATTTATCATCAGAACTTATATAACTTGTAAATTTGATATTTATCAAGAATCTACCACAAGTAAATTATAAGATACAAAATATATTTTGTTAATATACTCTTATTTTAAATATTTTCTAATCCCATAATCGTCCCTCTTCTAATCACAAGCGTCTGCTTCTATAGAAGAGAAATACCATAAAAATAAAAATAAAATGAAAAAAAATCAGTGATATTTATTATTATTTATATGCTAATTGTTAATGTTAATTTTAATTTTAATGTTAATGTTATTAATTTTATTATCTATGCATTGATTTGTAATTGTATTTCCATTGTTTTATGTATATATTTCGAAATAAATAAAAAAAAAATAAAAAAAAAAAAAAGTTTTGTACCTATTGTTTTCAACAGTGTTGGCCTGTTAAATCAAAAGGGTCAAGAGATCACACTTCGTGAACGATATTATACCTAATTTGAAATGGTATTTTGGTAATGTACCTACATACTACACTTTTTTTGGATTTTCCCGTCTGACACGGCCGATCCGTAGCGCCAAGCAACAAGCGAATTTATCAGTGACATATATCTTCAACGTCTTTTAATATTTCAACAGGGTGATATTTTCAACACCGAAACCAACGTCTTCCAACAGTTTCAACTTTCAACGTTATTAGGATTATTATTATCTACGTGTGTGGGGCGTGGGACATGGAGATAATAATAATACATCAATGATCCGGGGAACCACCCATTAAAAGGGAATCCCTAATACGATTTTGATTTATTTTTTGTTTGTTTTTTTGTTAGTATCGTGTCGATCTCCTGTACGTTTAGTTTGCTGTTTGATACTAGATAGTACTAAATTATCTAAAAAATATAATAACATATGTGATGAATGAGGTTTCATCGAATATGGAGAATTAAGCACTAAAAACATACCTGAGTTAATAAATCACTAGAAATAGTCAATTATAGTTGCGTTAACGTCGACGTTATTTTCAACAGTTGAAAATCGCCAACGATAACGACGTTGGCGTTGGATGGAATTATCGTCAACGCCCAGTACTAGTTTGGATTAGACCTTCATAGTGAAAGCATTTGAGAAACACTCAGCAGTGGAATAGAAGGATTATAATAAGGACTTGTACCTCCTTTGCAAACAGTTTCAAGATGAAATACGTTTCATTGTAAACCTATTCAAACGAAAGGAGGAAGAAATAGACGTATTGATACAAATTAACAGGAGTACACAAGTTTATAGCACAAGAGAATTACAACTAATAACTTCTGGGGGTGTGTGTGTGGTGCTTGTTTGTTGCGAGCAAGTTAATTAATTGAGTTGGTGAGCATAATAATTATTTATTTGGAAATTGGTTGAAAGTGTCATTGTTCAACCCTGCAAAGGTTCTGTGTTATAAAGTTCCGATTACGAAAGAATTGACGAGGATCCTGACTGTCACATACTGATTTTTCAAATGTTTCTGAATTTCACCCTTCAAGAGAAAGGAAATTTATATATGCGGCTAATGGCCTCCGACAACACATTGGTGACCGCAGCCTTCCAGCACCAAGCGCCACTCCTGAGTGAGCGATGGGCCCGAGCGCACTCAAGACCACGCCCTGCAAAATAATGGATTATTTATTTTTGTTATTATTTTTTTGTTCCTATTTATATTGTTGTTTCTTTACGGTGTAAATATATAAATATGTATAACTATATGGGACAACTGTGGGATTGCACTATCCTCCCCAAATCCTGGAATAAAGAATTATTATTATATGTATATAAATTTTATAATAAACACAATTAAATAATTTTGTTTCAATTCAACGTTATTATTTCTTAATCCAATCGGTTTCGGTTGATATTGAACCTTCCTCAGGGGTGAATAATTTAATTGTGTTTATAAAGTGTTTGCTACAGGTGAAGATATAAATTTTATTTAAATAAGAAAATTTCATCATTATTTGGAAGATTGGAGTCGAAATCAGACTTAGAAGAGATGAGATGTCGAATGGAGGGGAGGCAAAAAATTGGACATATAATTGTTTAGAGAAGGACAACCATAAAATATGTAATCTAAAGTTCCTACTTCTAGATCACATAAAGTACAATCTGGGGAGCAAAATTTAAAAATGTGAGTGGGAAAGGAACAATGTCTAATGTCCAATTCTCATTCGAATAGGTGAGGATATTTATTTTTTGGAACGTCTTGTTGAAGCCACGGTTCTGATGGGACCCTTGTATGCCTAAGCAGGCTTCTTTGAATTGACCATACTTTAATGCATAAATGGAATGGAATCATGTGGAATCTAAGTTTGAGGATCGAAAAATTGACAGTGAAATGCATTCAACGATTTTTTTAACTGAGTTAAAGATTTTTTAACTGCTTTTGATTCCATTGTTGCAACTCCCCCACTTAAACAATCTTATTGTAACCTCCCATAACTGACCTTTTGAAATATTGGCAAACAAAGCTCCGGACCAAAAACGCCCCTTTTTTTCATCCTAATTTTAAAATAATGATTGTTAAAAAATTTGTTTATTTGATTGTTTGTGAAAATGAATTGCCAAGGGACATGTTTAAAATTTACGGAGGATTTTTTAAGGTTTTTTATATGTGGTCCGTACGTTTTCATTGTACCAGGTGAGGCAGTTTATGGACGCGTTTTCATGGGTGGGAATTCCCGCAAAAAATGTTTCCGGGAGACTTAGATGTGTTTTTTTAATAAGAAGATTTCAGAGTCTTTGTGGAGTTGGGTTACCCTTATCCATTTGGGGGCACCCAGAGCTTTTTTCAAATGAGACTGAAGCGTGGGCCCAGATGGGGCTTGCATAAGTTAGTTTTGGCCTTCCAGTTGATTTACAAATTAGGAGTTTATTTTTTGTTAATGAACAGAAACTTCGCCAAACAGACACGTTGTCAATTTGTAGCTTTCAATAGGCTGAGGCGGTAGCAGGTTATCTATCTCTAATTACATTCAACACACTAATCATTATAATTTTATATAGGTAAGTACCTACCTAAAACCAAAAGTATTCCTAAAACTTCTTATGGATTCATTTTTATAAGACGTTTGACATGTTTTGAATTGTCTTAGAATTCATACCAAAGCAAGATAAAAATGCTGCAAAATAATTCATCTTCATAAATTTATAATTTTTTTTTATGTGTAATAAAGATCAATATTTTGCATGCAGTATTTATTTCTATTCTATCAAATGTGAATACTATTTTTTCAGAGGGTTAAAAGATGAAACTTTACAGACAAACGTATTAACTGTTAACCGAAAAATCGGCATTAATTCATTCAAGATCTGACACATTAATGGTGAGATCTGTAGGCAAGGAGTTTACCCGTCATTATTTTCCGTGATTATTTATTAAGCTTAAAACACAATTGTACTAATAAAAATAAGATAAAAACCCTTCAAAAAGAAATATGGATTTTAGAAATTGTTGTATTATTTTTTTTTCATGTGAACGCTGTGGCTTCATCCCCCATTTCTATATTCTTCCAAAAGTTCACGTATACGATTCAGCCTGGAGCTAGGCAGTGAAACCTTTATCAGAAAATGCTATTCCCACCCCCCTGAGGTACTGTGGGGTAGATATGGGGGCTGGCTGGTGGTAGGGTGAAAGGCCCAGTCTGAACTTTCCTACACCGCCTGAGATTTCAGGAAACTTCAGCCATTGTTGGCGAAACTCTCCTGAAAATGTAAAACGCCTCGCGGGCTATGGAGACTTTGCGCGGATCATATCGTGAAAATGTTTAGTTCGTTAATATATAAACAAAAAGTTTCAGATTGAACTATTGGTAAATGCGATAAAATAATATTCAATCTTTAACTAACTAACTATCATGTCGTTGGATCGGGTAGGCAGAGAGTACAGACTGTCGAACAACTCTGTCTTGGCACACTCCTTGCTTCATTCACTTTTACATCGTCTCATGCATACCCACATATTATTATGTCTCCTGCAAAAATCACGTATATCAAGGGAGCGATTGCGTATATTTTTTGTATTCTTCTTATTGTAAACTTGTAAATTATGTATTGTGAAACGTTATACTTATTTTTATAAGAAGACGAAGAAGGAGATATACATACGATGCATACGATGTTATAATTTAATTTATTTATTAGTTTTCGGGAAATCGACAGTTTACATTTATTTAAGTTTGTACATAGTATTAAATAGCCAAAATAAAACCAATTATGGATTTCATATAACTTGTAAAAACAGACTTCAAATTTTAATAAAAAACATATGGAAATAAGTAAAAATTTAAAAATTTTAAGCAACTCCGACACAAAAAAGAGCTGATGACCTTGAAACGCCTGAACAGATTTTCATGAATTGTAGCTAATCTGGATCACGTCAGCTTTCAAACAAAAAAAAATGCATCGTAATCGGTCCATTCGATTGGAAGCTACGATGTCACAGACAGACAAACAGACCCACAGACACACAGAAAGTCAAACTTCTAACATCGCTCCTTGCGTCGGAGGTTAAAAAATGGTAAAAGATAACATTGTCACTTCTGAATTTAAAATATGAGATCGACAAAAATTACCTAAAATAAATAGGTTCCATTGGCAGAGTTAGTTGAAGCGCTGCGCTGTCCCGGTAAGACAGAGATCCTGGATTCGATTCCCAGTTGCGACCGTTACCGGTTTTTATGTTTGCCTAAGATTCATGTTTCATTCTAATTAAAAAAAAAAAAAAAAAAAATTCTCGGCAAATTTTCAAAATCATTATTTTCCACCACAATAAACACCACCAGGTGTTATCTTCGCCAAAGGACAGTTTTACTTCATTTTTTTAAAGAAACCTTTCGACGAGGGTAGATTCTTCTTAAAAGGTCGCCATCTTCAATTTAATTATGTTGGAAAAATGAGTCCCTACAAAGGCGCTGCGATCACAATGTATTGTAACAAATGGCCTTTCCTCGCAGCCAATGACAGTCTTTATACTGAAATGGCCGCGGTAATGTCGAACACATTGTTACACAACCGGAACACATTATTTGTGTTTGACGGTTTTCTCCTCTGGCAATATTTTATGGGATCGACGGAAGACAAGCTTCAGTTTACATTGAACTTTACATTTTGTAAGCTTGTAATATCCCTTTTCCAGGTCTTGGAACTTTTTCTGAATCGGCGAGAAAGGTTGTAGATTTGTTGCTTAGAGCAACTTATTGTTTATTTTTTACAAGAACCATTCTCTTTTTATGACTTTTGAAAGTTATTCCCATCAATGTAATATATGATTGAAAAAGAAGATAACACTGATAATCTAAACGAAAATATGAAAGAGAACAAGACACAGAAAAATAGAAAAAGAGAATGGTCGCAACTGGGACACGAACCCAGAACCTCTCGTCCAACCGGGACGTGCACTTTTACCAATTCAGCCATTGTCACCTTCTAAGAAACCGTCGTAATTCTATCATATTTTCAAATTTTATAATCAACAATATTATTTTCGACTATTTTTTCCATATCATAGCTACTTTTTTTTTTTTTTTTACATGTGCTCCACGCAGGAGGCCCTGAGGAAAATAATTTCCCTCAGGGCCAATGTCATCTTTGAGGATGCTGTGTGGAGGGTTTTTTTAAGGAAAGGAAGGAGAAGAGAGTTCTGGGAAGGAAAAGGGTTTAAGGGGTGGGTAGGATTTGGGGTTCAGTATGTCCTGTTCATCCGCCTCCAAGACCTAGACAAACCTCACCCCATGAACCCGGGCACCCCTGCTAAATCACCAAACGTAGCGAACCACTTGGGGTGACTTATGGCAAAGGTGTTGGTTATCCAATAAAGGTTCCCGGGGCGGCGGTACCCATTCCCGCCTCCCAAACTACCCTTTACATTGGAAATAATCGTACTAAGAACTTGCTTGTAACCTGGATAACGTTTCGGTTAAATATATCCGTCCCAGTTGCGACCATAATCTTTTTCAATTTTTCTGTGTCTTATTCTCTTTCATATTTTCGATTAGATTATTAATGTTATCTTCTTCTTCAATAACTTATTATTTATTTATTTGAGACACAAACAACTTATTGGGGAGGGAATCATTTATTGGATAACCAACACCTCTGCCATAGGTCACCCCTAGTGATACGCTATGTTTGGTGACTTAGCAGGGATGCTCGGGATCATGCGGGGAGGTTTTTCCGGTTCTTTGATGCCACATGCCACAAAGACTCCGGCCTGCAACTGGTTGTGGGAGAACTTTTGACCTCTCCAGCAGGGCTCTCTCGGAACATCGCCTTGCATCGCAGTGGGAGGGATGGATTCATACGTCCGTCACATCTGGACACACTGCTCCCCAGATTCCTACTCACCCCTCTTATCTTTTTCTTTCCCGGAATTTCCTTTTCATCCTTTTCCATAAAAGACCCTCCACTCTGCATCCCCAAAGATGATATAGACCTTGTGGGAATTTTTTTCTCAGGACTTCCTGTGTAGAGCTAATGTAAAAAAAAATGCAGACCCCGTACCAATCGCAAGTCACCTCTGGTCTGGAGCCCCAAAATTTCTAAAAAAATCCTTGCATCATACAGAAACGGTCGCTCCGTTTGATAGATTCCCCTAAACAAGCGGATTGCAATCATTAGAACACAAGCGTCAAGTAGGTATACTCTTTTCTACCGGTTTAAAACTAGAAGATGCTCCGAGGAGATTACGTCATTGATCCCTTTGGCACCGATGCTTAGTCGGGAAACACGCCAAACGCGCATCCAACCTACACACGGTTGACATTTGTGAAAGAGAGAATACGAAAACAGTGTACAATATAGTTGTGAATGATGAATACTTGGAGCAGGAGGATGAGTTTGTGTGTCTGGGTAGTATGTTAATGAGAAATGGGAAGGCTGATAGAGATATTGAAAGAAGGGTGAATGCAGGTAACTCCATTAATAGAGGACTGAATGCCGTTGGCGCTAATAAAAAAAAAAACAGTCCTGGTATCTACCCTGCTGTATGGCAGCGAGGCTTGAAACTGGCACAGGAAGGATGAAAGTAAACTGAACTGCTGTTGAAATGAGATCCCTGAGGCGTGTGTGTATTAAAACCATGTATGATCGTATGAGAAATGTGGATATCCGCAAAAAATGTAAGGCTGATGTAAGCGTAATGAGTAAGATTAGATGGTTTGGGCATGTAGAGCAAATTAACGAAGAGAGTAGTGTTTATAAGAATATATGAAGCAAATGTAAATGGTAGAAGAAGTTGGGGACGCCCGAGGAAGACATGGAATGATCAAGTGAATCTGATACTTGAGTCGGCCCATGTCATAAGTCAGAATAATAGAAGAGTATGTATGGAACCATGTATGAACGAGAGTGAGGCAAAGAGTGTGTGCCAAGACTGAGTTGTTTGGCGGTCCGTCCTCTCTACCTACCCCTGCGGGGAAACGGCGTGATTGTTAGTTAGTTAGAAATTTGACTCACGAGAATGGGTCGCTTCTACTACTCGTTCTTGAGTTCAAAATCTCGGCTATGGAGTGATTTTTACCGTGTAAATTTCAAATACCAAATTTCAATTTGATAAATCACAAACACAACAATCGCAAACGTCACAGATCCCACGTCCCAGATCCTATGCAGCTCCCCTCGTAGGCTAATCGTTTAACAAACCGGATAGGCAAACCATCATAACTGGATATCCGGACAACAAAGGCCTTCCTGCTTCCGGCCGCCGTGTGCGGACAAATTCACAGCAGCATGTGGATCAATTTCAGGGATGGTCGGAGATGAAAGGAGGCTTATGGGAGGCTGGAATCATCTCTACGATGGACCCGGCTGCTGTGGAAATGCAGGTTTAACCGGCGACTAACGGACGGAAACTAGTGCCACCATTACTGCACCGGGTGAATGTGTTTTGTGTATCTCGAAATCCTTGGACTAGGATTTCGTGGTCGACGATGTTTTGTTACGTTGAATTTGTAAGTGAAGATAATTTCTAGATTTAATGCCAAGTTATCCAAGTTATATATAGTATATAATAATAAAAATATGCTTGCTTGGGGTACGTGAGTACCTATATGAGTATATTGATGTCTTTGCATTGCTAAACCATTCATCCGATTGCGATGAAACTTTGGGAATTTGATGTACGTATGCCCGCGATGGTTTCTGTATACAATGGTGAGCTCCGGTATCATGAAATTATGCGTTGCTAAACCGTACATCCTATTGCGATGAAACTTTGATGAGTTGTTGTGAGCAAACCCGCGAAGATTTCTATATATACTGGTGAGCTCTGGCATTATGAAATTTGTATAAAAAATTGCAAAGAGCTGTTTGAAAACTGAATGTATCGGGACTGAGTATAAAGATTTCGGGAGGGGGGGGGGGAACTTGGGAGAGGGGTTCGCGGGACGGAGGAAACGGGAGAAAGGAGTGAGGAGAGGGAAGGCGGAGTCGGGACGCGTGAGGTGAGGCGGAAGGGGAACGGGACGAATGGGAAAGGACACGCAAGGAGAAAAAAATCTGTATTAAGTGACGTAGCATTACACGCCGGGATCTCGCAGGTAAAACTATAAGAAGCTCTAAACAATAAAATTTTGCGTTTCAGCCAGTGAAAAACGAGGAAACCGACGAACAATATTATTTTGGAAATATTTTTTGCCAGCATTAGCATTTAATTACTGGCATTACCAGGTCTATTTTGGATGTTTTTTTTTGTAACTACCTTAACATAAATAATATTATGTGTTTGTCAGAGGGGGCGCAGTAATAGGTTGGGCGGTTTCTTGGGTGAGTGACCAGTGACGACATGCGAAAAAAAATGATTGATTTGAAGAAAAAAAAAATTTAAAAAGTCTTTTGAAAAGTCACCGGATACCAAAATTTCTTTTACATTTTTTACTGCAAATAATGTCCGGAATCACTGATTAAAGTAGTTCAATTAAGGCCCTTAACACCTTGTATATTATTAAATATTATTCTTCTTCTTCGATATGTAATACATTTACCCGTTATAAACGGTAAAGGTTGATAGGTAATCGGCTTAGACAAGAAAATACAACTTTTTCGGCAGAACTCAATTTATTTCTCCATGCTTGGTCTCCTATTTATAACTTACACCGCTTGGAGAAAACACTAAGAAAGTTTCTCAGATACGTTCAATACAAATTGAGACAACCTGTAATTTATATCTGCTACAATACAGTAATGTCTAACCTAAAATTAGTACAACTTACTACAGGGATAAGTATTAATGATTCTTATACTTTTTAAATATATTAGATAAATTCATAGAATGCCCTCAAATATTAAATTTTGTAAATATCTGTGTTCCTGTTAAATCCACTCGACTCCACCATCTTTTCCACTGTGACAACCATAGCACTAACTACACATATCATTCACCGCTAGTGCGATTTCATTGAACTGCCAATATATTTACAGACCTTTTTGATATTTTCGAATCCTCTTTGTCCTGCATCAAAGCAAAAATAGATGGTTTTGAATAAAACTGATATGATTATTTACGAGTATTATGTTTGTCAAATGATTAGTATTTATTGCATTTTTGTATTATTTGTACCTGTGAACTGTTGTATAAGTATTATGTTTGTAAATGTTAGACAAATGTATAATAAATGTCTGCAAAAGCCCAATGGGTGTTTAATAAATAAACACATTCTCTTTCTAGCCCTATAAACCTCGTTCAATGATTCTCCAATTTATCTAAACCCTCAGAATAATACGATTTTTCGAAGCCCTCAAAGTAGGCCTTTGTTTCCTCTTAATTTGACCCAAACTCTATATCTACCACCGACCCATTTTTTTTCGATGTTTGGAAATAAATAATAAAAGCAGAAGCCAAATCTGGAGAATATTGTGGAAATTTACCATTTCCACTGCGCCCTCGTGGGGGGTCCTGGTGGAAATTTTATGAAACGTAGAGTTTTTTATGCATTCGCTCAATGATAACATGCGTTTTAAGAGGGAGCTTACCAAACGCTGAACTTAATAATACATTATTGGACGTACGAATTGAATATGGAATTATAGGATGGGGGCTTGCTACACATATATAAGTACATACACAACCAGAATACAATTCAAAAAGGAATCATAAAGACCATACTGAAAGTACCCACGTAGAACGCCTACGATTGAAACTTTCAAAACTTTTGATCTACCAAATGTACAACGAATAAATGCCACAAATTTATTATTGAAGCTATTTAAAAATACTGTATCCTCTACTAGACCGTATAAAAATGATAAATATAATGAATATAAAAATCACACTAGATTGAATAAAAATGGCATAAAAACATTCCAAGTTATGAAACCACATTCGGCCAAAGAAACCATATTTACTTTACAACAAAACTCCATAACATCCTTCCCCAAGACTTAAAAATAATTTTA
Organism: Limnephilus rhombicus; assembly: GCA_929108145.2. Classification (NCBI taxonomy): domain Eukaryota; kingdom Metazoa; phylum Arthropoda; class Insecta; order Trichoptera; family Limnephilidae; genus Limnephilus; species Limnephilus rhombicus. Next base: position 47,182,411 of record OV815288.1, on the reverse strand, counting down.
ATAAATTGTGCGTACAAATCAAGAATAAAAATATGACTGAAAGAGGACAATGAAAAAACCCTAATGAAGACACTTAAAACAACAAAGAGACAAGTAAATTTTAATTAAATATAACTTTAGTCCGCATCGGCTCAGGACCCCCTAGTGAAGAGGATTAAGAAAGAACTAGTAATGTGTATACTTAATTACACCATTATATTTTGTACACACAATTATTTTATATAGTCAACATATAGGTTTTACACTCGTGATCTTTTATATTAGAAACATTTTATCTTCGTTATACAAAGCTGTACGTCTTTCGTAAACTGCTAATAATTTCGGTTACAACAGCCAGTTTTATACGAGAATTAACTTCGCTAATCTTTAACGAATAAATTCCTGTAGAATTAATCCCGTTCTCAGCCGCGATAACCGTTCTGATATATATTTTTCCAATAAGTCATATCTCCCGCCAATTTGCGCATGGCCAAGATAGCTATATAGCGCCACCAGTTTCCGGCGGCCGCAAATCTAATTAAAATCAGATAACTTCCGGCCGGTGAAAATCCCGCCAAATATGGCGACGCTTCCGGATTCGGGCGGAAGCTAAGCCAACCCCAGCCTCACGGCGTCCACCGAACTAATAGCCTCTAGTCTAATCTAAAGGTTGTGTATTTTACGGACTCTAAAATCATTATTAAAGTAATTACTTTATTGTCATTCTTCTAACCCATAATACATGATTCATTAACTGACAACTTTGATTATTATTTATTGATCGCCTGTAGCTTTTATTAACATGGCTAAAAAAGTTTATGTATAAACACATTACCGTTAGTTACTCCGTTAGTAGCTGAGTGGGTAACTGCGCCTGTTTCCCACCGATATATCGCCGGTTTAATTCTCTGCTGGCTAAGTCCCACTTCATCGCCCAACCAATAATTTGCGCCGATGAAGATGATAGTAAGAGGAAATCAAATATTTTCAGATTATTCGTAATTTGTGAATGTTAGATCGGGAAGTATCAGAATCTATCCAGATTTAGTCACCAAACACCACTAAAGCTGTTTCAAAAACTGAATGGTGCTCTTACAATGAAAACATTTTCCATTCGGAAACGTGCCGCAAATATACCTTATTTTTAATATCAATGTGTTTAATATCAATAAAGCACAATTCAGACAAAAAGCTTTGTTGTTGTTAATACGATTGTGCTTCATTGAAATATAATTTACTTAAATCTGTTTAAATTTAAAATTTTAAATTAATACTCTTTTAAAACGCATTGAAATTTTATTTTGTAATGTTTTAAAATGATTAAATTGTGAAACCAAAAATCAATCAAATAAAATTTACTGACGCCACGCCTTATGGAAACCATCTGTGAACGTGAAGTTTGTGACTAAGCTACTATCTTAATAGAACCTAATCAAAGCAAGTAGCTAATAATGCCAAACGATGGCGCCACTTACGTTAACAGCTAGCAAGAACAACGTGACAAGTTTGTGACTAAGCTGTTGTACTGTCGCCCACCGCCCGCAGAGGACGGGTTTTAACTGCTAATTATTATTTATTACTATTAAATTGTTTTGTAAATTAGTCAGCACTTAGTTTTAACTGCCATAATTTTTATGCAAATTCTTCCAAAATATTCCCGATGGTTCTGTTGTCAAAAATAAAGAAATGAATTCTTCAATTTGCTCTCTATTTCTCAATATAGTTCCCATTGCCATTAATAGAATTGACCCAAAAGCTTTTAGCAGCTAGCTTTTAAAACTTTACACAGCTTTCGCAATTTATCGCGGGTGGGTCCGGTATTTTCAATCGGTATTTTACCTACATACCTACATTTGTGGCAGAATCGCGAGATTAATGTTCCGGCCCGAAGCGATGGGTAACAAACGTTGAACAATCATTTTCTTTTTGATTTATCGTGTTGTTAAACTGTAACTTTCCTGAAATCGAAGTGTTCTCGCCGTTTTTATGATATCTCCCATCGAAATACATACATAAATAACTCATCGGCACATCGTCGCTGTTTACGCATTGGCTATTGTTGACGTTTTGAGAGTTTTATAGTGTGTGTTTAGGTCTAAAAGCAATTGAATAAACAATTAAATGTTTGCAAAAAGTTGCTTTTTTCACATCGTTTTGTTTGCTTGTACACTATCTTAAATTTAAAAAAAAAACTGTTATCACATAGCTGGCATATGGCACCTCCAAATTTATTTATTTTTTGTATTAGCTCCACACAGGAAGCCCTGAGGAAAATAATTTCCTCAGAGTCTATGTCATATTCAAGGAAGGAAAGGATAGAAAGTTCTGGGAAGGAAAAAGGTATGAGGAGTGGGTAGGAATCTGCGGTTTAGTGTGCCCAAGAGTGACGGACAAACCATCCCTCCAAATGCCATGATGCAAGGAAACACGTTGAGAGAGTCTGGCTGGAAAAGTTAAAAGGCCTTCCTCAACAAGTCTCTCTCGATCTGGCCCGCCACGCAGCAGGTAAGCAGACGCATCCGCCGCCAAGACCTGGACAAACCTCACCCCGCGAACCCGGGCAACTCTTCTAAGTCACGAAACGCAGCGAACCACGTTAATTGACCTAAGGCAGGGGTGTTGGTTATCCAATAAATGGTTCCCGGGGCGGCGGTACCCATATCCGCCTCCCAAATTGGGTATGTTGTGAGACTGAAAGAAGGAGATGAGGAAGAGGAAGGTGCGGAAATGCCTAGCTATTCAGATCTGGTAAAAAAAAACTACTCAAGCCATTTCAAGCAATGTTTCAATCCTAAATGGTGGTCTTACACCAGGGCGATGCAGAGAATATCTTCCACTCTGGAACAGGCCGAAAATGTGATGTATACATATTATTTTAAATGAATAAAATTTAAAAATAACACATTTTAATGTATAAAACAATATAATTCTATGAATAAGGTTAAAAATTGGCTTTCGAAAAAAAAATATTTATATTGATAATTGATATGAATGAAAAAATGTTGAATCTGTAGATATAAGATGTAAATTTTAAATGTAAAAAATATAAGCACCTCTTGACAAGCCAATTCAATTGCCTTAGCAGGACTAGTTTGTTGATTTTAACGTGTATATCTATTCTATCAGGGCAGATGTGTTATTGTTAGTGGTGAAATGTGTGCTTATGTAAATGGAAGCAATATCGTGTCGCCAACTCCACTCCACTACAAGCTGGTATTACCTTATACTTCACAATGGTTTTTTGCGTTTAGCTTTGTTGTAGCCGTCAATTACCGGATACCCAGAACTATTGAGCTTAGCTCCGTCGTCTCTATTAATATTAATGGGTTTTTTGTAGATATCAATTACCTCCGTAATCAGGCGTGCTCTATGGGTTGGCGACACGGTATCGCTTTCAAGTATATAAGCACACATTTACCCACTAACAATAAAACATCTGCCCTGATAATGGAAACTGTAACAATGTCCGAAACGTTGGCTAAGGAGGAGGTAGCGCAACACGGCATAACACCCCAATAATAAACAATAAAAATACGCCGTGAAAATCTAAAATCACAAATTAATTTTATAATTGTTCTTCCTTTCAAAGTGCGCCTATTACGAAGACATTTCGTCTACGAATGGAACACGTCGATTCAATAAGAAGCAATCTAAGGTCGAAATTATTCCCTTTCGACCATCTGTCGTCACCCAACAATGGAATATCCATAACGGTAAATGGTAGATGGTAAATATATCGGTGACTGTAGCAAAATTGATAATAACGATGGGACTCCGACCCGCCATCCTCCACTGGGGATAATTATTCAAATAGGACGGGCAGGCCTAATTTAGGGTTCATAGTATGCATCATGGATCCAAAACGGAACCTTAGTTAGCGTTTAATTAGGTAATTTATCCGTTTTACCATATGGAAAGTTAGGTAAGAATAAAAATAGATTTTGAATAACAAGCTCACTAGAATCGCAGCTGTCCGAAGTTCGGCCATGTCCAGTTTTAGTTAATGAGAAGGGAGAGAAGTTGAGGAAAATGACGTTAAATGGCTTACAAATAATACTTATATTTACAGACGTAATTATAAAGAGACAATATATTAAATTTAAAATACGTATTTTGAAAGCAATTTTTACCAGGCGTATTTAAAAATATTTTTTATACTTCATTTAAATAATTGTTTTTTTATTGTACTAGTTAATAATTGATCACCATTTTGTATATTGTTGGTGTCTATAATTCTTATCTGTCTATATCTGTTTGTATTTCATTTATATAAATATTTAATTAAATGAAAGCAAAATTAGCGAAACTCAATCGAAATTTTTTTAACTTTATGAGTAAAATCTCAAATTATAATATTTGAGACAGAAAAAGATATTGGCACCTCTGGGACTCGCACCCAAATTATAAAAATAAACATTCATCCTAGACTTGCAGAAAAGTCTATAGATGTCGCGTATTAAAATTAAATTAATAAAAATTTATCCAGACACTATCAAGATAGCATTTATATTAAGTATGATGCAGTTAAAAGTGATCGAATTGAATATCGGCACCTTAGCTCAGTTGGTAGAGCACCTGCCTTGTAAGCAAAGGGTCCTAGGTTCGAGTTCCAGAGGTACCAATATCTTTTTCTGATTTTTTTGTCTCCAGATTTTTTATTGAGTTTCGCTAATATTGTCTTCATTTAATTAAACATTATAATTTGAGATTTTACTGGTAAAGTTAAAAATAAAGAAATATTAAAAGTTTCGAAAATTTTAATATTTTGAAAACTGAAATTTTTTTGAATCCCTTCACACGTTAACGACACATCGCTAAAAGGTGAAAGGTTTCGAATTTTTGGATATGACTGTCTGAAGAGGTGAGTTTTAAGTTTATCTCTGCATTTGTCTAGTCCCGTTGTCGTCAAAGTGCGGCCCGCTCAAATATGTGCCATTTTCTTTTAAAATATATATTTTTCATGTACAATTATATTAACCAGCTTTTTTCAAATATTTTGCGTAAGTTTACCCTTATAATTTTAAAACATTGATTTTAATTGATTGACATTTGAATTTTAAAATTTGCTGGTTTTTGAACACATCCTAAATGGATTTTGAACGCGCGCATAGTGTACGTCATAGGTTCTCAACGTGGGCGATAACGCCCCGTGTTGTGGGCATCTGAGACTTTCAGGGGGGCAGTAGAAGACCTAGACAAATTAGAGGCACAGTGAGGGCGAGGGCAGGTAAAAAAATATGGTGTAAAAAGACCAAAAACACACGCTAATCTCGTACTAATAAAACAAAGTAAGCTTTAATATAGGCTAATTTTTGTTATTGTATGTATTCTAATCATTTTTATCACGTGTACAAAAATTCACACATTTCAGTACTTTGGTGTGGATGAAAATTGAACTGAAAGATTCCATTACAAATCATACATACTTTTTTAATACAATATTATGATCTTATGTGTTTTATTATCTGTTATTAAGAATTGACAATATATCATGAATATAAGAAGGAAGGAGGTAGCAACCCGGTACTTAAATATACAATAATTGCTTTTTTAACTTGTTAAACAAAAAGGTACGTCACACTAATTCCAAAAATTCAAAAACGTCAAATATCAATGAGCTGATTGTTTTTCTTTTATTCTTAAATATATAATGCAGCCCCTCCTTCTTACATACTAAATGTCTATAGTCGAAAATGAGACAAATGGTGAACGTATGTCTGCACCTCTCGAAAGGAAAAATAAAAAAAATATATAATAAATCTCCCTCACACGTATAAAGAAAATGAAACACAATTCCTGTAAGTAAATGGAAAAGTAATCACAAAAAATATAAATCCATACACAACGCCATCGCACTTGCTTATCGATAATTGTTTCATTTTGCAATTTTTAACTTAATAAAAAAAACTAAATTTAACTAATTCAGCTAATACGTTAACACAACAGTTATTGATTCTGAGACGGCACGAAGTTATCCGGGGGGTCAGCTAGTATAATATATATTACATTTCTACAATCTTACTTCTAACTACAGACCAGACAAGATTATAACCACTTACGGCTAACAGATTCGATCCACCACCGGTTTGATCACTAACGCAAAACTATGTTTGACCATTTTTAAAATGTGGAGATCCGGAAAGAATGCAAGGCTGATGTAAGCAAAACGGTTTTTTTTACATGAGCTCCACACATGAGGCCCTGAGGAAAATAATTTCCCTCAGGGCCTGTGTCATCTTTGGGGATGCTGTGTGGAGGGTTTTTAGGGGAAAGGAAGGAGAGGAGTTCTGAGAAGGAAAGGGGTTTAAGGGGTTGGTAGGGAATCTCCAATACCTAGACAATCCTCACCCCATAAACCCGGGCACCCCTGCTAAATCACCAAACATAGCGAACCACTTGGGGTGACCTATGGCAGAGGTGTTGGTTATCCAATAAAGGTTCCCGGGGCGGCGCACAGTGATTCGTTTCATACAAGCTAGACGCTAATAAGTCACTTTTGAATTCCCAAACAATGACGTCATGGCGACATTACCAGATAGACAGGATAATAAATGCATGCTTAATTGGGGTGATTAGTGCACGCATTTACTCATACCAGAGGCCTAAAGTCGGATAATGTGTTTTGAAATTATCATTTGCATTTATTCGCTCGTTGCAGCTCGACGTTTAAAATTGTGTACTTCGTTTGAAAGGTGTTTTTTTTCGGTTCTGTAAAATGGAGGCTACTTTGGAAGGTATGTTTTAAAGTTTTTTCTTAATACTTTAGTGTAAATAATTTTAGTTGTTTTTTAAATAATAACTAAGTTTTGTGTTTTTTTTTTGCCCTAAAAAATGTTAAATTTCTATCTTCTCGGGAGTTTATCTCAGAGAGTATATCAAAATCCCAAAAAAAAATGTTTTTTTTAAATAGTGCAACTAATATTTTATTCATATCAGTTTCGATATTAACCCACACCAAGCCACATTATTACTATTTTTTCATTTTACAGGAACCACATACGAGATTTCCAGGCTGGAATTGTTCGTGACATGGAAGAGTTTGCCGAATAAAAAAAAGGCTTGAGGGAATGTTTAACAAAATTTTAAGTACATTTGAACTTAACAAGCTCAGTGCAAGTGGCGAAAAAAAGTTAAAAACCAAATAAGGCTTATATCTTTGAAAATAAGCCGTAATTTGAGCGTAATTTTAGCAATTTATTACACTCAAAATACATTTTTTTTTTACTTTTTACATATAATTGTTTTATTATAAACCTCAAATATTTATTAACACATTATTTAAAAATTATTAAAAAAAATAATAATAAAAAAAACGAAAAAAAATAAAAACATTAATTATTTTTAACACTAATTTTCATAAAATTAGTGTTAAAAATAACATTAATTACACCTCAATAGGGGGTTAAAAATAATTTAATCATGTGTAAGAGTTTTTAGCGTCTAGCATGTATGAAACGAATCACTGTGCGACGGTACCCAATCCCGCCTCCCAAATTGAATTAATATTAAGAAAGAGGCTTACATGTTGTGGGCATGTAGAGAGGATGGAACATTTGAACTTGATATATCTACACAAGGTGTGTAGATATATCAAGTAACACTTGAAGCTAAAAGCTAATTGCTTGGTTAAGGTAGCAGATTACTTGATATCGGATTCGTCACCTGTACGAGAAGTGAGATAGATCCTTGGTACAATTGAATATTTTGACGACCATGAATATGCATGAGTCAATAGTTCAAATTATGATAATAAACCAAACTCAATTTGGCGGGGAGACATCAGAGGTTAGGCATTTAGGTAATGAGAACACGTGGCGAAATTTGTGATTCTCGTTATACCTGTACAAGTGCCTTTATGAAATTCATACGATACCAATTTCTATTCTCCTTAATTTATTGATTGTTTTTGTGTTTAATTTTTATTAAATTTAATTTTAATTTCATTTTTAAGTTCTGTAAGTATTTGAGTTTTTTATTATTGTGACAGCTGTTTCAGTTCACAAGGCCATTTCCAAACTGTGGTTAGACCACTTTGATACGACTTATTTATATGTTTCTAAATTTCAATTTTGAATGTGCCTAAAATGATTAATTACCGGCTGAACCGATTAATTGAGAAAATAATTCATGAATAAAATAAAATTATGAATTATGTGTTATTAAATAATTAAGCAGAAAAATACTTAGTCGAAAGGTCAACTCCGATTTCGTAAAATTTACGAAGCTTTTCAGTTCTATTTGACTGCGGTTATGCCGGTTACCGCCGCCCCAGGAACCATTTATTGGATAACCAACACACCTGCCATAGGACACCCCAAGTTGATTGCGTTTGGTGACTTAGTAGGGGTGCGCGGATACACGGGGTGAGGTTTGTCTAGGTCTTAATGGCGAATGCGTTGCGGACCGGATCGGAAGAGACAATTTGAGTCATCAACATCAACAAGTACATCCTAGACCTCTCCAGCCGGCCTCTTTCGGCCCATCGCCTTGCACCGCATTGGGAGGGATGAATTCATAAGTCCGTCACATTGACCACCAGATTTCTACCCACACCTCATACCTTTTTTCTTCTTAGAACTTCCTGTCCTTCCTTTCCCCAAAAAGTTCCTCCACTATATAAATGTATAATCATTAAATGTAGCAAAGGCATTTCCAAAATTCATATCAACGCTTAATTCTAATTTAAATCTTTCATATCAGGACGTGTGAATATGACGCGAGAACACGTCGTGTGGACATGAGTTGTTTGTTGGAACTTTTTAATGGAAGTGTTAAATTGTGGAATCTACACAACCAAACGTTTAAATTTTCCACGAATGTTTGGGTTCAGCAGTATTTCAGAAACATACAACTGGAGTTGGTGAAATTTCCAGCAGTTTTTGACTTAATTACACTGAAGAGCGCATTGTAGATATTTCAAGTCAGCAAGGTGAAAAATTAATAACAATCTGTCCAAGAGTGTTAATAAATTAACAAGTCTTCAGACGGCAATCTTCTTTGTTTAAGTAATGCAGCAGGTGCTAGACATTTATTTTATTCCTAACTAGCTGCAGTCCCCGGCGTTGCCTGGGCTTTTTGGGAGAAACACCAATTTTCCCACATTGAGTTGACAGAATGAATTGCAGTTCCCCATGCTCTGGGATAAGATATGAAATTCTCTACGTTGAACAAAGCCTGGTATGTGACATATTCTGCTCAAATCAGGATATGGCGCGCAAATTTGCAAAGTCACTGCCGGTGTCTAACATCCTTGTCACAAGATGGCGGCCTAACCTTGTCGCCTAATATTAGACTGTGTTACATTCAATAAATACCTACCGCCACATAAATAACCGCCCTACATATCCCATTGTCTTATCGTTAGTCATTCTAACACTTATTGTATCTTGATTTCCCGCTAAGCACTTGCATACTGCTTACAAACAACGTATGCAGGGACACTGGAGGTCTAGATTCGTTCAAAATTTCCTTACGTGTACCAGGTACCTATTCATAATAAACTAAAATTACTAATAATGAAAAAATAAAAACACACACCTATTTTATTAGGCAAATATATTTTTAATGTTATCGTTAACATACTTTTCTGTCTTTTGTATAAAATTTGTTTTTTAAAGTTTCATAAATGTACCTTTTAATTATTTTGTTGTTAGCTTTTGGATTTGAATATCTTGGTGTTTTCTTTTTTTAACACCGTTTAGATCATATTTCTAAACATGGTAGTAAGGGAGACAACGGTCTATGTGACATTTATGTCCGAAAAGCGAACAATTTAGGCTGAGGGGTTAAGTATCAAAAATCTTCTTTAAGGGATGAGGGTGGTTTTTTCAAAATTTCATACAGACAGTTAGATTCCTCCTATTTTGAAGATCATGTATGCAAAATTTCATACAGACAGTTACATTCCTCCTACTTTGAAGATCATGTATGCAAAATTTCATACAGACAGTTACATTCCTCCTTCTTTGAAGATCATGTATGCAAAATTTCATACAGACAGTTACATTCCTCCTACTTTGAAAATCATGTATCCAAAATTTCATACAGACAGTTACATTCCTCCTTCTTTGAAGATCATGTATGCAAAATTTCATACAGACAGTTACATTCCTCCTACTTTGAAAATCATGTATCCAAAATTTCATACAGACAGTTACATTCCTCCTTCTTTGAAGATCATGTATGCAAAATTTCACACAGACAGTTACATTCCTCCTTCTTTGAAGACCATGTATGCAAAATTTCATACAGACAGTTACATTCCTCCTACTTTGAAGATCATGTATGCAAAATTTCATGAATCTCGGAATAAATTTTAAAACAAACCACACCAGAAAACACGTCATATAGAGATAGATATAGAAATGTGGGCTTAATTAAATACGACGTTTCGAGATCTGCTAGTTTCCGTAAATCTTTTGTGTGACAGGTGTTTCGTCGTTTGGAGCAATTTCCAAACAGGGGTACGAAAAAAAAGTAAAAAAAATAAAATAGACCAAACTACGCAGTAAATCGTAACAACTGAAGAATAAATATGCTATGATGATCCGATGAGGGGATGGGAATGATTCAAGGAGTGTGTGTTAGCATAGGTTGTGTAGCGGTCCGTTCTCTCTACCTACCTCTTTAGGAAAACTGTTTAGGTTAGATTAGGTTAGGTGAGATTGGTTAGGTTATAGGTTTTGAAAACGAGTTTTAGTCTACAATACACTAATTCCACGATAATGGGAAAGCGGGAATTGTATTTTTCCAAGACTTTATTTACCCTGATTTTTTTTTTTTGATTTTTCAGTTACCTATGTAGCACCCACTTTTGCCAAATTCATTGCGCCTCCACTGGCTCTGTAGGAACATACGAGAACAAGTCACACCGCGTAAGACACCGCCGGTACATATCTACCTACAGCCGATAATTACTACTAGCCGGTTAATTATTCCACCACTTACGCGAAAAGCCTCGAGTCAACGGCCGTTCATCACTACGGCAACAGAACGTTCGACCTCTTTCTTCGCTTTGCGTGAATTCTGGGAAGCTACTCTACCGGTCGGCTATATAAGCGCCGCAACTCACGCGCTAGCCCAGTCTAGTCTAGTCTCAATTCATTGGTCGACTCACATACACAGTGAAGTGATTACAATAGTACAGTACCGCAACGAGTACAAGCCCTCGCCGGGCTGCCGCCTGCGCAGTCAGCAATATTTGATTTGCAAGTTTATCCAGTGTGACACCAGAAACATCTCCATAATCCCTTCGAGCCCTCCATCTCCGACCACCATCTCGCTGTCCGGCCCATCGCGCCTCGACATGAGATGTCCCCCGACCTACCAACACCAAGCACGCGCTTTCTGTTTAGGTGCAACCCATTCTCTGGCATCCGAAACCCATCGGGTTCCGCTGCCAGAGTTCATCCTCACCACCTCTAAAGGTTCCTTCCTGCGTCACGTGTGTGCTCCGACTCAAAGGACACATAGCCGCCTTATCCGTCATCACGACGTCGATCGACCGCCTGGACCAAGGTCACTGCACCACCTCCACGGTGTAGAGCAACACGCCGGCTCCCTGAAGATCTGTGATCTTCACCGCCGCAGCTTCCTGACCATCATCACGCATCAGCAACACCGAGCAACACTCACCGCACCACTGTCACTCCGCTCCGTTTCGACCTTCGCTACGTAAATCAACAATAAAGACTGACTGACGGTTTTCATTTCATCTCTCCCGTCTCTGCCGATCCGGAGTCCGCTCCCTCACTTATTTGTAACGTTTACTAGCATTTCGTTTGCAGTTTATTGTTCTAAAAAATCGTAAGATTATCTTTATTATTCAGTTTTCTACCAGGAGGAGTCAATTAATTTTCTAAATCTAAATCATTGCAAGTTAACATTAATGTGATTTTTTTATATAAATAATTTAATCTTTTTGTGGGCAGTTTTCAATTCATCAATAATTCCTATAATCGCATAATAATAAACTGCAGATCAATAAAACGACCGTTGTATGAATTTTAAGAATAACCTTAAAAATATTTTGATTAGTGCCTACTAAAATAGTAACTAGAACGATCCTAAATAATCTAATACATTTGTGGCTTATGAATATAAAGAGTTGCATTGAAGAATGTAATTTTAAGGAGAATTTCAGTTCACTTAAAAATCGATGTGTTTTGGATAATTTGTTATTGATGTAAAATATCAAACAATTGTTGAAATACAGAAACGATGAATAATTTACTTGAAAACAGTTTTTCTAAAGTTTCGTTTCAGAGTCCAGCGGTGCGGCCCACCGAACCTTGCTAATTTTGGCTTTGAGATACGTACCGGCACGTGACCGGCACAGTTCGAAATCGAATTTATTTTATTTGAAATATCCTAAAGGATTTTTTATCTTCATTGTGCGTTCGAAATTCCGCTCCGGGTCGTATTCCTATTTGTGGATTTTTTTATTATAGAATTGGGACGCGCTGTATTCATTCGTATTGGGCGGATTTGTTTTTACTATGGTGTAGTAGCGCGCTATTCAAACTGTAGTAATAATTAAAGTGAGACTTGGGTACGTTTTAAGATTTTCACGGTCAAAAGCATTTTAGTTATTTGTTTGGCTAAAGAAGGAGGTATCGAAACACGGCATAACACCCCAAAAACAAATAACGAAAAAGTGAGACTTGTTCACCGCAGTTTTTTTTTTTTGAGTTCACTGCATAGAAAAAACCACCACCGCTAGGTCATTTAAGTCTTTAAAACTTATGCGGGGAAAGTACAGTACAGCTTCCTTTAATAATTAACAGTGTTAGAATGAGTCCTTAAAGCAAAAACATTATTTTTGTAAGATTACTTAAACTTAAACCAATAAAGAGTTAATGAATTTTTTATCTTTACCAAGTATAAAATGAAGTCGCTCACGATGTATGTTCGCTTAGATCTTTTAAACTACGCGACGGATTTTCATGCGGTTTTCACCAATAGACAGAGTGATTCATGATAAAGGTTTTTAGGTATATAATTTATCAAGGTTTTGTGTAAATTGGTTTCAATGCATAATCGAGTATATCTAGCCAAGCGGGCAGCGGTCAGTGGTCAGCGGGCAGCGGGCAGCGAGCAGTGGGCTGACAAACGGGTAGTGTGGATTTGTTTTAACAGATAGCGTTGGTTATAAAGGTTTCGGTAGCCACAGCAACGTGTAGCCGGGTCTGCTAGTTATATAATGTATTATTGTTTTTGATACTTTGTTCAATATCACGCATTAGCCACACTATAAGAGCAGTACAAAGTTCAGTTACTGTATTGTAGTTTTGAAGTTCAATTGGGAGGCAGGAATGGGAACCGCCGCCGCGGGAACCTTTATTGGATAACCAACACCTCTGCCATAGGTCACCCCAAGTGGTTCCCTACGTTTGGTTATTTAGCAGGGGTGCCCGGATTCATAGGGTGAGGTTTGTCTGGGTCTTGGAGGCGGATGACCAGGACACACAGCACCACAGACTTTTACCCACCCCTTAAACCCTTTTCCTTCCCAGAACTCTTTCTTTCCTTCTCTTAAAAAAACCTCCACACAGCATCCCCAAAGATGACATAGGCCTTGAGGGAAACAATTTTCCTCAGGGCCTCCTGTGTGGAGCTCGTGAAAAAAAAACTTTTATTATTTTAAAAAAACCAGGAAAATTTTATTATTACAAAGAAAGCATCTGAAATATTAGCTACATATCCTACTACTACTACTATTTTTCCCGTTACAACTGATGCACTTGGTGAGCCGTGGCACTAGTTCCTTAATTCTCTTGCCGTTGAACTCCGCCCTAAAAAATGTTCTCACCTCTTCCAACGCGTCCTCGTCGGTCTAACAAAAATATGGAAATCATGTCATTGATTTCCTTTTTGATTCCGGAGTTAGGTGGTGAACCCGTGTTTCAAACCAAAAAGGTCGGAAAAACGATACAGAAAGCGAGGACTTTCCATACAATTTTGCTCGTCAGCATTTCGGGTTTTCAACGTTTTGCTCACCCTAATTTTTCCCTCAAAACTAATTTCTTCGAAAACAAAGAGTTTATGAACTCTTTTGAGTTGGTAGGTATATTATCGATACAATGATAATATAAAAAAGAACACAAGAAATGCCTTTTGTACGTGCTTCATTTGTGTTTTTTTTTTAGGGAAAGTTGACAGCAAATCTGATATTACACAATAAAACAATAGTAAGATAGTTAATTATGCCAATTATGAACTTTCCACTTATGAAAGTGAATGAATAATAAAGTGTGACATTGTAAGGGTGTTTTCTTATATTAAGTATATTATTTTTTTTTACAACATATGAAAGGGGAGGGGGGAGGAGGAACATAGAATTAGGACTAAGAGGCAAAGGATGGGAATATATAGGGATTCAACTTTCTAGTTTGAGTCATGTTGCTTACTGAGTTTTCGTTTTATGTCATGTTAAGTCTCGTTAAAAATGTCGATGTGGTAATAATTTAAGTTAAATTGATTTATTTATTTATTGATGTAGATGTTAAATAATAATGGTACCAACAAGCTGCCTTGGGGAACTCCCGATGTAACAGCAACAGAATCGAATTTAATTCCAGCAACCACTGCTATTTGACTGCGGTTGGAGATATAAGTAGAGAGCCAACGATAAAGATTGCCGTGAATACCAATCTTTAAAATCTTGTTCAACAAGATTGAGTGATCCACCTTGTCAAACGCTTTACTATAGTCGGTGTAGACAGTGTCCACTTGTATTCTATTATCCAAATTATCCTGGAGGTACTCTGTGAAAGTTAAAAGATTTGTGGTTGTAGATTTACCACTGATGAAACCGTGTTGGGTCGTACTCAGACTAGGCTTAAGAGCAGCGTATAGTTGATCATAAACAATTTTTTCAAGAATTTTGTTAAATACGCAAAGTTTGGAGATTGGCCTGTAGTTTTTGACGTCAGTTTTTTTACCATTCTTGAAGATGGGAGATACATACGCGGATTTCCAAATAACAGGGACACGTCTTTCACGTCTTGTCCCAATCAGAGCTTAAATTTCCACAAAACTGTATTGTCGAAATTCAAATAGGATAGGGATCTACGATGCCAGGCTAGTGCAAGTGAGACAGAGCCCTGGGCTATGGGGCTAAGTTGAAAGCACTTCTAGTTTTCTTATTTATTTTATTGACGAAATTCAAACAGGATAGGGATCTACGATGTCAAGCTAGTGCAAGTGAGACAGAGCCCTGTGCTATGGGGCTAAGCGGAAAGCACTTCTAGTTTTTTTTTTTTTATCGATACAATGTTCAATATTTCTCACCAAGCACTGGTCACACTGTACATTTGCTGTGTATTATTCAAGAATGTAGAATGTTTGTTGTTTTTTTAGAAACGTCATACCTGCTTTAGTTTTTCCCTGAAAATCCTTTATTAATTCTTTGAAATTTTCCCTACTTCCCCCAAAACTCCTAAAGGCTAATGATTTTCCAATGATTTATTGATAAATATTTACGGCAAATCTAATATTCATCCGACCCCATCCCACACACTTTCCATAATCCAGTTTCCTAACTAGGAGGATTCTACCCAAAGATCAGTAGTTGTTATACCTACCAGGGCAAAAGAACTACAATAGTGTAGTACAATTTTATATATAAAAATCTCGTGTCACGGTGTTTGTGGTCGCACTCCTCCAAATCGGCTAGACCGATTTTTATGAAATTTTATATGTATATTTGGTAGGTATGAGAATAGGTTTTAAAGTATATTCTATACCACTAGGTGATTAGGGTGTCCCTACCCAGAAAAAAAACATTTTTTTAATAAAAAAAATTTTGTATTTTTTTTTAATTTGGCTTCAAAAAATACCTATAACCCCAAATTTTAACTCTCCTACCCCCACTACAAACAGAAGGAAATTAGTTATATTGTTGAATGACAGATGGCGTAACGTCTGCCTCATCGAACTTTCCATCCACACATGCGCAAGACTTTTACGAGAAGCGTCGCATCATTTTGATATTTCATTCGGCATCACGTACTCGCGTGGACAAACAACCATCGAGCTTATTTTTGTGTTGGATAAAGACGGACTGACAAAAAATATCGTACACTCAATTGCTCTTCGAAATTCATATTGATTTTCTTTATTTCATTTTCCTACTTTAGTTGGTATTTTTTGTTTTAACGGGAGTCATCATCTACAGCACTCCATTCCTCTTTCTGTCATAGATCCCATCGCAACTCACTTACAATACATTCGTTATTTTTATTTAACACCCAAAATATTCACTGTAAATAATTTATATGGCAGATAAACGTTTGTCGGGTCAGCTAGTTGTATTATATTATTTATCCATGTATTAAATAAGGCCCGTAAATACTCCGGAGTTGTAAATACAAAATAAAAATAAAATAAAACGCTTACCAACAAAACTTTAACTTTCTGTTTGATATTTTAGTTAGAACGCTATGAAATTTTAGTTGCAATACTTTGAGTTTCCATGCTATGAAAATATTTTCATCTTTGTGCTGTTATTTCTACAAAGGTCTCGTCTAAAAGGATCAGTTGCCTCTCATGTTCGTGTATTTACATATATTTGAATACACAAGACGTTAGTCTTCATAACGATCCACCAGATGGCACCAGTAGGCAGTGGCAGACGGAACTACAGCCTTATGCTTCATACTTCATAGCAAGCAAGCCCGGAGCCGCAAAGGAGGCTGTATTTCTATTCCTATTTGCTGCTTCCAGTACGCCATTTTGTAAATTTCTATCCGTGTTGAAAATAATGAAATTAGAATTAAAGAAACATTTAAATAAATGTTACTACCTTTATTATGGTAACGATGTTAATTTTCTTATTTCGGTTTCTAGAGGTTTATGAGAGCGCGTGACCGATAATAATATTCCTTTTAATAATATTGCTTGTCGAAATGTTCCCAGTTATAATGTTACATACCGTAGAGTGGGGTGATTAGAAACTTAGGGGTGAATAGAAACAAATTAGAGACAAATCAATAACTTCACAAGCTTCCAATTTTTCTCAGAATTTGGCCAAATAATATTTATTTGATGAAATAAAAAAAAAAAACACTTTGTTTTTACCACGATAATCTTTATTTTAAAAATCAACATGTTTCGAGAACGATGTTCTCTTCATCAGGACATTTTATGTACTAAAACTAAATGATCAAATATCGAAAGACAGAGTCAAAGATTATCGTAGTGAAAACAAACGTTTTTGATTATTTAATTAATAAAATGGTGCCACAAAGTGAATTTGCAAAATTTGAAGAAGTAATATTTATTTTTCCTGGTAACCTGAAACTGCTTTTGGCATGACAGTAGTGCCAAATTTCAAGCATTTTTGTCAAAACAGTTGTTCGTGCCCGATTTTGGTCTGCAAAAATTCCTATTTTTTCCCGTTATTAATTCAGCCTGTGCTTCTCATATTTCCCAAACATATTAATAGAGAACTGATTAAGTATGAAAGGTAAGCCGCATTTCTTTTATTAACCGTAAAATTTTAATTTATATTTTTTACCGGTAAATTTCAATAGAAATGGGATGGTTAGAAACGCCATAGGGGGTGAATAGAAACGAAATATGTGGTGATTAGAAAACGACGTATGCGGTGACTAGATACATATATAAAAAGATTTTGTGGCTTGTTTTAGCAATCCCATTATTTAACGTAATATATAATATTTGTGTTTCAATAACCCATTACACTACAAGATGCTACATAACTTTAAGCTTAATCATCTATCCAGACGCGTCTTTCTCATAAAAAAGATTGAGATAGACCAAGCTGTAGAAAACGATGAAGAAAACAATAATGAAGAAGAAAAAATTGTCATTCAGGCAGAAATTATCATACTGCTAATAAATAGAAAAATTGTCATACTGCTAATAAACACAACATCAATTGTTTCGTAATATATAGACAAGCATGTTTCGAATAGGGCTATCCAGTAGATTTGTTTGATCTAAGCATCGTCGTAAAACACTACGTTCACCGTCGTCCTCCCAAGAAATGATAACCAGCAGTAGACCATCGGCTTTTCACCAAGAGCCATCAAAATCAAAAATTATTCCATGTAAATAAAATCGGATACATTTATCCAGATACGGTAATCATATAACTGCAGAAAAGCTTTTAATGTGTCTCTAGGGTCATAATAAAAAATAATCAACGTTGGTATTATTATTCCATGAAATCAAGGGAAAAAATCCATCGTTGTACAAAACCTTCCTCTCCCCAGTGGCAACAAAGGAACAAACCCTATTTTCTTCCTTCGACTCCCAGACTTGAACAAAGAGTGGCTTTATTATTCTAGAGCCGTCCCGCGACAAAAAGCTATGTTTAATTATGAACTTTGTCTTTGACAGATCTTAACTGCAAAATAGTGGCCGTCGTGGCTGCTCGCAGGCGAAGCTCGAAACGAAAATTTGCAAACATTTTCAACAGACTCAACAGCAACAACGAGGAAACTCAAATCATCTGAGTGTGTTGACGTCGTGAAATTATCACGTTTTGAAAACTTCTTTATCGCCGCCGTTGTGATTTGAAACTCGATAAAACGTGACAAACATACATCTATTGGATTTAGCCTGCTATAGATGAGATAGTATCATCGGTGTCCTCTTTGTGCAGTGTTTCGTAGTCTCACCACTCTTGTCTACTTTAGTTTTCTGAAGGTTTCAAAGACTTAAATAATTCATCAATTCACTCCGTTCGATTTTGGTGCAACGAAAATGGTTAAAGTATGTGTTATGAAAATAAGTACGGCGCATATTGTTTTATTATTGTCTATGGGTTCTTTTAACAACCATACTTTGGGCGCAACAGGTTGGTAGAAAGGATTTCCGTTTTAGGCGATTTTCACTTTCCGGCAGGGTCTCGAGGGCAGGGGATCTTACCGGGACGTCACATCGCCATGTTTTAAGTTTTTAAAATTGAAATTGTGAAATGATCGCTGGATCGTAGTTTTACGGAATTTATTTCCGACCTTGGAGATTGAAGATCAAATGATC
Organism: Limnephilus rhombicus; assembly: GCA_929108145.2. NCBI lineage: Eukaryota > Metazoa > Arthropoda > Insecta > Trichoptera > Limnephilidae > Limnephilus > Limnephilus rhombicus. The sequence continues at coordinate 47,163,421 of OV815288.1, read as the reverse complement.
ACCCGTGTAATAATGTCGAAGTGGCATACGCGTTAAATACAGTAAAAGTCGCGAGTGAAATGCACGCGCACGGAATATGGCCGGCGGGCTTAATTTGTTAATCTAAACGGTATACGACAATCTCTTCTCGCTCCGCGATCGATGCTTGCTGAAATCCAGTATATAAAGCTTTTATTTGGGACAAGCCCCATATTTGCTTCCCACTCATTCTGCCACGTTGTCTGGGACCTGAACTTCCCCCGTGCAAGGGCTACCTGGACCATCAACTCCGTATCGGAGCCCTCCATGTCTTGGGCCGGCTTCGCCCTGGCGGGCCTGTTCGTGATGCTGCAGCACCAGTGGATTGGAGGCCCTGTGATGGCTCCGTCCATGAGACACCGTGGAACTTCTCCGTCGGACATCCTTTATGATAACGTCAGTCAGTTTAGATAGAAATCATAGCTTTATACGGTCTGATCTGGGGTGAGTCATGTCTCGCATTATAATTAATCATTCCTTGTCTTTTGAGTTCAAATATAATATCGATATACTGTTTTCCATAACAAATCTCTTTTATTAAAGTTTACCCGTCATTCCTTGTGCCATTGCATTTGCAGTATTGTCCCCCTTCCTTGAAAAGAGATCTCATAATGGCTCAATGGGGTTTGGCTTCGCCCTCACAACATATCTTGGTGACAAGATTTGGCGCGTAGTGAAACAAGCTACAAATTTGGATAAACCATTGCAACACCTTCTTCCTTATTTTAATTTCATTCATACCACAAAAACATAGTAATAATAATGTTACAAATCGGGTCCATGACCTGCCCGTAACATATGACTAACGACGTCATTAACTAATTAACTCCCGTTTAGTCTTAAATAGTACATGCGAAGCGCCAATGTATATTAAAGTTAGTATTTCTATCCGATATAGTCAACTTTAATTAATTCGTAGCCATTTTACATTTACGTACATAAATCGATAGACAGTGTTGCCGCAGTGTATCGATTTCTTATTTATTTCCAATCAATATCGGTCTGGCTATCAACAATGCGGTCGTGCTCGGAAAAACAGTATAAAATCATCATTGCCCATCGATCCGATATCTATTTATTGTTGTTATACGCTCGTAGGGGCTTTTACATATAAAATAATATTTAAGTTGTCGAGGATTACACATACATAGAATTTATACCAAAAGTTATAAAAGTGAAAAAATTTTAAGAATATCCAAGTAGTTATTGAAGAAAAAACCACTTGTATATTCTTGCGTAAAACCGTGAAATATTTTAAACAATGTAATATTTGACAATAACATAGAACAAAATATGATATTAAACATTACAATAACACATCAAATCGTAAAATATATTATACCCATGTTACAATAATTTGTAGGATTTCACAAAGTGTTGGTTTAAATTGCATTTTAGAATATAAAGGGAATCAGCGAATATATCTACAATACCACCAAATTTGTTGCCTAAATCATGCATCCTATTGGTAAGTGAGTGTGATTGATAGTTGGTTGTGTATGTGTTGCAAAAGAATGTTGTATTTTGTCTAGTATTCTATGATGTCTAGATATCGTAAAGTTATCGATTTAGTGCAGGCCCTGAGGAGAATTATTTTCCTCAGAGCCTCCGGTAGAATTAATGAAAAAAACGACTGCGAAGCACTTTTTTTTATAAATGTTAAGGAAGACTTTTTCAATATTATTATTTTTTAATTTATAAACTAACGTTTAGACAAGATTTTTATGCATAGCACAAAGGGTAACAATTATTACAAGCAATAATTGTCAGCCTGAAACACTCATTTACATTGAAAAATAGTTTTATCGTCGAATTCCAGTGCACCTTTTACTATACATTTGGTCATCTTATTAGTATTTGTGTTTTCTTCTTCGGAGTCGCTAGATGTCGCTTTATTTTGTGTTTTCTTTTGTCTGTTCATTTGAGAGTGGCTTGAAGATTGGATATTGATTTTACAATTCTTTTTTGGTTATCGTAGGAATCGATATTTGGTCCACTGAGGTTCGTCAGGCGCCATAACCGCTGGAGCGCTTTTTGCCACACTATGGCACTATTTAAAATACCTCGGATTGCTTTGCGGCCAATTTTGGCAAATTTTCCTTTATTTGTAAGTAATTAAGTAGATGTTTACGATTTTATAATATTTTTTTTATAAATCCTACAAATATGTGATAATCCGCAAAAGATTGATGAATTCATTGGCTATAATCAGTTTGTATGTCTCGGAATGTGGGCGGAAAATATTCAACCAAAGAATCTCGAGCAATCTGGATCGAGATTGACTCAATCGAGACTGTGGATTTATCGTATTATATTGGAACCGACTGTCCGTGAAATAAATAAATATTTTAAATATTTAACTGCCATCTCATTCTCTCGCCGACTGTGTGTTTCTTTTTAGTGTCGCTCGTTTCCGTTTTATCGAGTTTTAAAGCACAAAGTTTTCACTTCAAAAAATCAAAACTTATTGAGTTAAACCACAAAATATAATTTTCAATCATTGATGACTCGCTGAAAAATGTGGTGAAACAGAAAAGAGTCACTGCTGCTGTCACCAGAAACTGCTAACATTATGTTACGTTTTTAGATTTTCACGGCCAAAATAATTTTCGTTATTTGTTTTAGGGATGTTATGCCGTGTTGCGCTACCTCCTTCTTTAGCCAACGCTTCGGGCAGCGTTGCAGTGTCCATCATCAGGGCAGTTCCGGCAGATCACACATCTGCCGGATTTGCTGGATCTGCCATGATGATTGCCACTGCAATGCTGTCCGAAACGTTGCCTAAAGAAGGAGGTAGCGCAATACGGCATAAGAACCCAAAAACAAATAACGAAAATTCCAACATTATCTTCATTTTCTTAATTGGCTGTTATCTTTATGTGTATTTGCAAGATTCTGGCGAATTATGTGCACGCATGCGTATACATATGTGAACCTATGTGTATATTATGTATGCATATATATGTACCCGTCTCAGAACAGACATCGTCTAGTGAGGCGGGTTACTTACTTGTTTGTATATGATAACGTTAATTCAATAAACGCCGGGTTGCCTTGAACAAATATATCCATTTTTATTTTAATACATGACATCTATTGACTTTAAACAAGTCTAGGGTGAATAATAGTGAATATTCAATTTTATTTTGTCTGGAGGTTTTAAAAAAAATACCATTACTTAGGTATTGGCTGACAAAATATATTTTCACAAAGCATAATTAGGAACGCTGAAATTTTAACGTCGGTATGACATTATCATAAAGGCAGAAATTGAAGGATGAAAATACCGAGTTGCAAAATTAAAAATACGGTTCAATAAATCATCCATAATTTTATTGAAGTCGCCTAACATCGTTCACTCACAGAGCTGAGTAATTAGGTCGATCATTTTTTTATTAAAAATTCGAGGTATGTGATATCGCTTTACTTGTCTAGACTTGTACATAATGTAACTAAGTATTCCCGAAGGGGTGTTCAGAAACGATGTACCGCTGAATAACAAAGGTATAAAGTATAAAACATATTTTCATATTTGTAAAAAGCATTAACTTTGTGGCTCGCCATAATCTTCTTTTTAATATATAAAACAAAGTCGGGTTAGTTACACCATTTATAACTCGAGAAAGGCTGAATCGATTTTTGTGATAATAATAATAATAATAATACTTGGATGATTTATATAGCGCCGTTTTTGTGAAAAATCACCTCAAGGGCGCTGTACAAACTTATTATACATTTCTAAAATCTAAAAAACTACAAGCTAGGCAAACAATTATAAACAACTTATGGCCAAAAATTGCATACATCGGTTCATTGATCACCGATACGAAAATATGTGTACAATATTTTGACCAACGAACGCGATGCTGCCTAAAATTTAATGAAAACAGGACCATACTTACCTGGGAGGTCGCTTGAAATTAACACTGTATATTGTCCATTTAAAGAAATTTAGATAGAGTTTGCACGCAGAGGACATTAATGTGAACACATGTTATTTAATCCTGAAAAATATTTTCTTCGATTTGTTGGATTTATCTCCGCCCCGAATAGCAGAATAGCTATTAAAACATTGGAAAAAATCACGACAAAACAAATAATGAAGAAAATTCTTGAAACAAATTCTCATCTTTTGAAAGAGCTGCAGCAATAAAATAAATAGGTACCTACCTATAATATTGAATTTTGCGTGAATTCCAAAAACTCAAAAACGTCAAATGTTAATGCGCTGATTGTTTTGCTTTTGTTCTTAAATTATAATGCTGCCCCTCTTTCTTATACACTAAATGTCAACAGTCGAAAAAGAGACAAACGGTAAACGTATGTCTGCACCCCTCCAAAGGAAAAATACAATAATTATAATAAATCTTCCTCACACGTATAAAGAAAATGAAACTTAATTCCTGTAAGTTATTGGAAAAATAAGAAAATCCGTAAACAACGCCATCTCTGGTACTGACATAAACAAAACACGGGCAGTTGCGTATCGATAATTGCTTCATTTTGTAATGTTTAACTTAATAAAAAAATATATTTAATTCAGCTAATAAATTAACACAACAGTTATTGATTCTGAGGCGGTACGAAGTTCGCCGGGTCAGCTTCTTTTTTTTTACAGTGAATACCGCACAAGAATCTCAACTGCTCCCGTCTGGATCCAGTGAGACTATGGCATCCCCAATTGGGGTATGTTGTGAGGCTGAAGGTAGTGGGGAGAGGAAGTAGGTGGGGAATAGGAAGGTTGGGAAGTACCTGGCTATTCAGATCTGGTCACCAAACACGGCTAAAGCCATTTTCAAGCAACGTTTCAATTCTGAATGGTGGTCTTACACCAGGGCGATACTGATAGTATCTTCCACTCTGGAACATGCCGCAAATATGCTATATATTATTTTTAATTAATCAATTGTGAAATAACACAAATTAATCAAATAAAATTTATTTGCGCATGCCGGGTTCGAACCCGCGACCTCCGGATTGTGAGTCAAGAGTCTTACCCACTGGACTACGGAAATCGTCGCTAGTTTAAAATAAAAACATAAATTTGTTGTAGACAACTTTCTTTTTTTTTATTCACACTCTACTCTTTCAGGTTTCGGAAGCACCCACGGACATATGAATATATCTGGACCTGCCCTAAGTGATAAAAACGTAATATTTCCCCCTCCCCATGGAACCGGCCATAAGCTCCGCCTTGGCGCCAGCTCGCTCCATGGGGAGGGGAGAGAATCTAAAATATGTGACGTCATCATTCTTGTAGTGACCAGCGCGAAAGTAACGTCTATACGTTTTACGAAATATCACGCCAAAAACGGCAGCTTGCGCTATACATTATAGGTACATATTATATAGACATAGCGAATGTGGGCGGTTCTCCAGTGTTCTCGTGGCTGGTTACAGGGGTAAGTAAATTATTCATTTATTCATTTATTAATCATTAACGCCCTTATGGGCTTTTACATACATTTACATTTTTATGTTTTAGTGCATACAGGTGTGTTTAGAATACAAAGAAAACATGAATAGTTTTTACACATGGTACATATAAATAAAGCTGGTAAGTAAAAAGTATAGCATTATACAATAAAGAGAAAAAAATCAGTTTTATATGTATATACGTATATAACAAATAATAATAATGGTGAGTTTTTAATATATGTGCAATTTATGTGTTGAATACATAGCGAAGTTGATTTTAAACAAAAATACATACTACCGACTTGCACCGCACTAAAATTAATATACAAAACAATTGCATTTTGACCAATTACTTTATCGTCAGAATTTCTGCAAGGAATTCAATTTCCGAAGACGAAATACTTTATACCATAAATATACCAATCCCCTTTATACTGAAACCATGGAATAATGTCAGATACTTCAGTAAACTATCACGGAGAGGACAAATGAGTTCGATAATATAATATAACAGAGTATCTAATTACAATCAAATTAAAATGTTAATCAAAGTATAAGTCGTTAAAGTAAATTTGTTATTATTACCTATTACAACGATAAACAAGAACAGTTTTTAAAAGGTTTGTTTATAAATTATAAATTACTAACCTTTATTACGCCCTATATTGTAGGTGTTTTGACGGAACTTAACTATGAGGGTTTACAATAAACTGTGCACACAAAATTTCAAGATGGGGATTTATAGTTCTATTGTTACTGTTCCAATATACTGAATTTAAATTTGGACACTGACAGATGACGATAAACATCGATTGAGTTATATTTATTTCCCAGTCGATGAAGTCTTTCGATAGGCGAGTTTTCGAAGTAATTATTAGTAGGCGCGTTAACGAAGTACGGCGCATTCAATCTTGTATTACGGGTAGGTACTCGCAGTTGGATTAGTTTGGTTAAATCCAGGGCGTCCAGTCTGCCATTTGAAATATTGAAAAGACAAATTAAATCACTCATTGTTCGTCTTGAAGTTAATTCATTTAATTTTAGTAAGTCCATTAAAAATGTGTAGTTAAGTTCTTCGATTGGAATTCCTAATTTATAGTTTATAAATCTCAAAAACTTATGTTGCACTCTCTCAATTTTTTGTTGGTGAATCTTATAAAAAGGAGCCCAGATTGTTGAATTGTACTCTAAATGGCTTCTCACTAACCCAGTGAACAGCAACTTAAATGAATTAATTATTTTAAAATCTTTTACCGTCCTCAATATAAACCCTAAGCTTTTCATGGCCTTGTTAGTTATTTCGTTTATATGAGAAACAAAAGATAATTGATTGTCAAAAATAATACCTAGGTCCTTGATTTGTTCAACTCTTTTTAGAAAGATGTTGTTGATGCTGTATTCATATTGATTAGGATTTTTAATTCGGGCAAAAGTTATTGTTTGACATTTTTCAATATTGAGGAAGAGTTCATTATGGATGCACCATTCTTGTAGCCTCACAAGATTTGTTTGTAATACGCAACAGTCATTGAGATTAGTAATTGTTTTGTAAATTTTAAGATCATCAGCAAATAAAAGTATCATAACTCCATCAAAGATTGTAGTTATGTCGTTGATGAACAAGGAAAACAGCACTGGTCCCAGATGTGACCCCTGGGGGACTCCGGAGAAGATTTCGAATTGATTTGAAAAGTGCAAGTTGAGTTTGACTGAAATTTTTCTATTGTATAAATAACTTTCAAACCATCTCAAAATATGCCCCGTTATTCCAAGGGATTTTAATTTGTGCATAAGTATTTTGTGTGAGACTTTGTCGAAAGCTTTGCTAAAGTCAGTGTATACCACGTCTGTTTGAAGACGATTGTGCATACTATTAAATAAGTATTCCTGATAGATCATCAAATTTGTGAGAGTAGACCTTTTTGACATGAAACCGTGTTGTCTATGTGAAATTACTTTATTAATCTCAGGAGATAGTTTAGAGAGCAGAGCAGATTCAAATATTTTCGGGATCGACGACTGGATACAGATAGGTCTATAGTTGGATATATCGGATTTATCACCCTTCTTGAAAATTGGAGACAGAAAGCTTGTTTTCCATTTATTCGGAAAGATGCCAGTTTTTATTGACAAATTAAAAAGTTTAGTAAGAGGATAAGTTAAGATTGATAAGCATTTAGATAAGAAGATTGTAGGAATGTTATCGGGACCAGCCGATTTTTTCGAGTCTAGGGACTTTAATTTATTTCTAATATCACTTTCTTCAAATATACATTGATTGAAATCGATCTGGTTATCATTAGATGTTGTGGCGTTGAATAATGGAGAGTTGTTTGCAGAATCGTAGACTTTGCTGAAGAATTCAGCAAACAAATTAACGATTTCTTGGGGATTATTGGCCATTTTGTTATTTAAATACATATAAGAGGGTACACCGGAGTCATTATTGTTTAGTAGGTTTGAAAATTTATAGATATTTTGAGGGTTGGCAAGAGCCAATTCTTCGCAGTTATCGATGCACTTTTTGTAACATAACTTGGAAATTTTTTTTGATGCTCGTTCTTAGTTCACAAAATTTTGCGTAATCAATAGGATCATGTGATGATTTGTAAGCTTTATGAGCGATTTTTTTGTCTCTAATTAATTTAATAAGATCGGTACTAAACCATTTTGGGTAATTATGCGTATACATTTTTGAAACGGGTACAAATAAATCAATAGCATTATTTAGAATTAAGTAAAATTTGTCAACCATTACATTGATGTTTTCTTCAGTGTCCAAAAATTTCCAGTCGGTTGAAGATAAAAAATTAATGATTTGATTATAGTCTGCTTTGAAAAAGTTCAACTTAGTTGATGCAGATGGATTTTTTTTAGTTATTGAACTGTTACATTCAATTATTAGAGGTGGGTGGTATTTGTCAACTGGGAGAATAGATTCAACAGATGCGGACACTTTTACTGATAAAGAATTGGAAAATACTAGATCGAGAAGACGAGAATTTATATTCAAAACACAGTTTAACTGTCGGAGGCTAAGAAAATTTGACATTTCGATTATATCATGAGAACCGTGGTGGATGTTGTCCGTGCATGAAGTTTTGTTGTTTTCTACGTCCCATGCAATATTAGGCAGATTGTAATCTCCTGTCAAAATAATAGTGGCGCCAGGAAATCTTCTCCGGATCGTTTCAACTTCATGGTAGTGGTCTTTGTATAGTTGAGCGTCAGAAGATGGGGGAATGTAGACGGAGCCGATAATAATTTTTTCCTTTTTAGTGGATACCATGATGGAAATTATGAAACATTTGTAATAGTGTTTTAACTAAACACGGCAACAAAATATTGCTATGTGTATTGGGGCGAGTCTTTTTGCGGCGAGCATTTGGCCTTAGCAAATATGTTATTATCGTGGCAAGCAATTCCCATGTAAAAAGGTCTATTCATTCAAAGCAGATTTTGCTTTTAAGAACTAAATGGTGATATTGTAATGCGAGATGCCTATTTACTGTCAGATTGATTGTATTACGAATCACAGTCATCTTTCCCCTCTTCCCCCTTCATAGTTTGGTTTTACCCCCTCGTCTGTATCTTCTGGTCTATTGAATTCTGATGTCTATGGAAGCACCCTTCCTTCATCAGGAGAATATTAAAACTAACCTACGAATACAATATTGATATATACATAAATTTTAAGTATTTGAGTGGGTGGGGAACAAAGGGGGTAGTTAAAGGATTTCCGAGAAGAACAGAGCGGCTTATTGATAATAATATGTCGAGAATATGGCTGAAAGATAAATTATTTATTGATTTTATAATTTCAAGTACTTCTAAGTTATTTAATATTTTACTTTTATTGTTACAATAATGATCTGCTGAAATGGTCTGGTGATTTGCAAACTATGAAAAATTATTGTTTTTTAAGCATCTAAAATGTCCTGTGATTCTAATATTTATATTCCTGTATCCATCGTTGTTCTTAACATGAATGCTCGATCTTAATACCTTAGAAGCCCGCCGAAAAATATTTTGGGGAAACATTTTTTTAAGCTGATCTCCGGTACTGTTCTGAATCCACCTATGTTGTAGGAGATTAACCTATATGTCCCTAACGCGTATACTCGTGGGAGATCCCACGCACTTTTTCATGCTCCGAAAGCGAGAACTTCTTCCTTTCAGAATGCGCCATTAAACAGAGCAATTCAACTGCTTGATTCTGCATTGAGCATCGACATCTTCAATGTTACCTATAGAGAGTTCAGTAACTATCTTTTGACATACGTCTCAACATAGTGAAAGCCCCCCATGGACCTTTTTTTCTTTTTTTAAATTTTGTAAACTTCTCCGTAATAATTTGGTGTGTAACTGTTTTATGGAGAACCTGAAAATAAATAAATTTCTAGTTGACTTAGCTATTTAGAACGATGGACAATCATTGCAACATAGTTGGTAAATGCCCGAGTGGCTTATTATATTAGGGAACGTACCCATACTACGTGACCAACTTTTGCAAATTTTAACTTAAAACTTTTTTCTCCGATTCCTCGAGAATTTTGTGGTAACCGTTTTGAATATTTTTCGCTCACATTAAAAAAATCATACCTCCGAATTTTAATATGGAGACATGCAAACTGATTATAGTTCTATATAGCCAATGAATTCACCTACCTTTTGTCGATTATGACATATTCGTAGGATTTATAAATCGTGTGTAATAAAATCGTAAACTTCTACTCAATTACTTACAAATAGTGAAAAATTTGCCAAAATTGTCAGCAAAGCAATCCGAGATATTTTAAATAGTGTGATATTTTAATATACCTAAACATACCTGATTTTACTTGAGTTCTGTACTATCATCATCAAAACTGATTGATGCTTTGCGATAGTGGAACGGGTCGGTTCTACAACTCGTTCTTGAGTTCAACAGCTCGGCTTTGGAACATTTTTTCGACTTCTTCAGTACTCATGTTCACTCTTGCCTCTACTGAAAACCGACACTGTGCTGGCTCGGCTGCAAAATGGTGAAATAAAAATATTCAATTACTCCTAGACAGATGACAATGACCGTAATAAATCCGATTGCACAATGTTGCGTATGCGATATAATGAAAACACCCCCTGACTAATAAATATGTTTTAAATCTTACACAACTGATAAACAACCACATGCCATAGTTTAATCGCTTTTTTTATGTGCATCTTATCTCAGAATTTTCGCATTACTTCTACAATACGTTTTCAAGTGAGAATCCGCTAATTCTTCAAGGCTCTTTGACGTATCGGACCTGGTAATCATTTAGACGTTAAAGGAAGGCTTTGGGTTCATTTTAACGACCTTTGTAAACCTGGTATGGTACGCCGACATACGTGTGTTCCGTACTTAGAAGCAACAAAAATCACAACACATTTCATACATAAAACTTCAAAGATTTAAGTATTTAATCTACAGTAACGAAGTTAAATAAAATTTGTGTTTTGAAGATAATTTGTTTGAAGACGATCGATTGAATTTTATTATTTATAAAAATACTAGATGGTCCCGGCATGCGTTGCTATGCCATTTAATAAAGAAATTGTTTCTCCCTGAGTGTCCTTTCCCTTTCGTCTCGTTCCCTTTCCTCCTCCCCTTCTTCTCCTGAGTCCTCTTCCCCTTTCGCGTTCCCACTCCGTCACCTCCACCTTCCCTCTCCCTCTCCCACTCCACTCCCCCCCCCTCCCCCGTCCCGCGAACCCCCCTCCCGAGTTCCCCTCCCCCCTCCCAGGTTCCCCTCTCCCTCCCTGGTTCCCCTCCCCCATCTCTCCCTCCCTCCCGTTTTCCATAGCAATAGCCGCTTCCTCGCGTGCCACCAATAGCAATTTTTTTATACAAATTTCATAATTCCAGAGCTCACCTGAAGTTTTATAAAAACCTTTTCCTGACAATAACGAACACACAAAAAAAAGAATAATTTGGTGCAGTCGTTCGAAAGTTATGCACATAGCAACACATTCAGCGATTCATTTTTATATTATAGATGAGTGAGTAATTTCTTTGTAACAAAAAAATTATATCTTACATAGCTTTATCAAAATCTAAAACATTAAAACCTTTTGAAACAGTGTACCGGCGTCATTTTTTTAAACGTTATACGAATCCCGCACAATGGCCCCAGCTGCTCCCGTCTGGAGCCATTGCGACTCCGGCATCCCCAGTTGGAGTATGTTGTGAGGCTGGAGGTAGTGGGGAATGGAAGGAAATTGGGAAGTATCTGTCTATTCAGATCTGGTCACCAAACACGTCTAACGCCATTTTTTTTTTTTTTACATTAACTCCACACAGGAGGCCCTGAGGAAAATAATTTCCCTCAGGGCCTATGTCATCTGGGATGCTGTGTGGAGGGTCTTTTTGAGGAGAGGAAGGAATGAACATTGGTCTTGAAGAGACCCATGTTGTAGGAAGGAGGAAACACAGAGGCCGGCAAATCATTCCACAGCAGAGCTGTTGAACACAAGAACGAGTCGAAGAAACGACCCGTTCTCATGTGACAAATGTCAACCGTGTACAAATGTTGGGCACGCGTTTGGCGTGTTTCCCGACTATGCACCGGTGCCGAAGGGATCAATGATGCTAGTTCCTCGGAGCATCTTCCATTGTAATACCGGTAGAACAAGGATAGCATTCCCACTCGACGCCTGTGCTCTAAAGATAGCAATCCGTCTGTTAAGATGGGAGAATCTAACAAACGGACCGCCCGTTTCTGCACAGAGTCGAGGGTATGTTGTGAGGCTGGAGGTAGTGGGAAATGGAAGGAAATTGGGAAGTATCTGGCTATTCAGATCTGGTCACCAAACACGTCTAACGCCATTTCAAGCATCGTTTCAATTCTGAATGGTGGTCTTACACCAGGGCGATACTGAGAGTGTCTTTCACTCTGGAACGTGCCGCAAAAATATACTATATATCATTTTTTATTAAATAACACAAATTATTCTAATAAAATTTATTTGCGCACGCCGGGATTCGATCCCGTGAACTCCGGATTATGAGTCAACAACCACTCGACCACGGTGGCCGTCAATCAGTTGTGAAAAAATTTATAACACATTTATTAATAAGGCCTGTATTTATATTATTTATTACCTGTATTTTTTCAATCATAAGTCCGTATTTCAAAGGAAAAGTTCTAAAAGAAATTTATCATGCTTGTGATATTCCGAAGGCGTCGTTAAACTGTCAACTGTCAAATAATGATATAAGATTAAACCTACGGCGAAACAGTTTGTCATGTGTAGACGTCGCTCATTTACAGTTAACCCACACATACACTTTTAACGAATTGTATGTATTGGTGCATATGTACAAGCTTCCAAATAGAAAGAGCCTTGTGCCTTGGTTACGCACGCTCATTGTTTTCAGGGACGATAAATGTACCTATTCCTTTTTTGGAATTGAAATATTCGAAAAATGTTACAATTTGTTTTCAATTATACATATATACTGGCGTAGATCCGTGAAAAATCAAGAGATATTATATTTGTAGGATTTGTGCCTTGAAGTTACCAATAAAAGAATAGCCTCATTTCAAAGGAAGTAATGTACCTTTAGAACATTATTAAATTTTAAAAATAACGACATCCATTCAATGAGATTATAAAAATACAAGGTACGTTGTATCCGTAATAATCTGACGTCCTTACAAGATTCTCGATTAGAATTCCGAAGGTCGCGGGTTCAAATCCCGGCGTGCGCAGATAAATTTTATTTAATAGATTTGTCTTTTCACCATTAAATCGTTTAAAAATAATATAAGGTATATTTGTGACACGTTCCAGAATGGAAGAAACTCTCAGAATCGCTCTGGTGTAAGACCACCATTAAGAATAGAAACGTTGCTTGAAATGGCTTCAGCCGTGTTTGGTGACTAGATCTGAAAAACCAGGTACATTTCCACCTTGCTCTTCCTCATCTCCTTCCCATCCCCACGTACCTTCAGCCTAACAACATTGCCTAATTGGGAGTCTCACTGGCTCCAGACTTGATCACTTGGGATTCTTGTGAGGTTATTCACAAGAGTCTCAACTGCTCCCGAGAATTATTCCAGTAAAATCGTAACACGGGCAATATAGGCATGGTTAGGTACCTTAATGCCTTTAAGTTAAAAAATATGATGACATTGCATTTAAATCACAGAGTAAAGTTAGCCTCACAGAAACTGGGCGTACTGTACAGGGCCCGCAGATACTTTAATAGTACACAACTGCTAACCCTGTACAAATCGCAAGTGCGCCCCACGGTTGAATTTGGCAGCCACCTCTGGTCTGGAGCTCCAAAATACCTGAAAAATACCCTCGACTCTGTGCAGAAACGGGCGGTCCGTTTGATAGATTCTCCCATCTTAACAGACGGATTGCAATCTTTAGAGCACAGGCGTCGGGTGGGAATGCTATCCTTGTTCCACCGGTATTACAATGGAAGATGCTCCGAGGAACTAGCATCATTGATCCCTTCGGCACCGGTGCATAGTCGGGAAACACGCCAAATGCGTGCCCAACATTTGTACACGGTTGACATTTGCCACATGAGAACGGGTCGTTTCTTCGACTCGTTCTTGTGTTCAACAGCTCGGCTGTGGAATGATTTGCCGGCCTCTGTGTTTCCTCCTTCCTACAACATGGGTCTCTTCAAGACCAATGTTCATTCCTTCCTCTCCTCAAAAAGACCCTCCTCACAGCATCCCAGATGACATAGGCCCTGAGGAAAATAATTTCCCTCATTTAATTAAAAAATAATTTCCTAAGGGACTCCTGCGTGGAGTTAACGTAAAAAAAAAAAATGATATTTGGGAGGCGGAAACGGGTACCGCCGCCCCGGGAACCATTTATTGGATAACAAACATCTCTGCCATAGGTCACACTAAGTGGTTTGCTACGTTTGGTGACTTAGCAGAAGTGCCCGGGTTCTTAGGGTCAGGTTTGGCTAGGTTTTGGCGGCGGATGGCCTGGACCCACTGAACCCCTGATTTGTACCCACCCCTCGTACATTTTTCCTTCCCAGAACTTCATCTCCTTCCTTTCCTTAATAAGATCCTCAACAGAGCATCCCTGAAGATGATATAGGCCCTGAGGGTAATTATTTTTCTCAGGGCCTCCTGTGTGAAGCTAATTTTATTAAAAAAATACCAAAAAAATTTTTTTTTATAAAAATGTTGCACCGCTTATGAAAGGGAAAGCCATTCAAAGAATTCGTTTGTATGAATGAATTTATTTTAATGGTCTGCTGAAGTGTGTCCACTGGACCTAGTTCAGTGAGACAACGTGCGTAGTCTCAGAAACGTGTCTTGACTCTCTCTATTGACGGCCTCCGTGGTCCCGAGGTAACACTCTGGACTCGCAATTCGAAGGTGGCGGGTTCGAACCTGGCGTGCGCAAATAAATTGTATTTGATTAATTTGTGGTATTTCACAATTAATTCATTTAAAATAATATATATCATATTTGCGGCACGTTCCAGAGTGGAAGATACTCTCAGTATCGCCCTGGTGTAAGACCACCACTCAGAATTGAAACATTGCTTTAAATGGCTTTAGCCGTGTTTGGTGACCAGATCTGAATAGCCAGGTACTTCTCCACCTTTCTCTTTTCCATCTCTTTCCCCTCCCCACAGCCTTCAGCCTCACAACATACTCCAATTGGGGATGCCATAGTCTCATAAGGGTAACAACATGCCCCCCTTTGGGAGCCTATAGAAACATCTGGAACGTTCTCCAAGATACGGGAGCCCATATATAAAGGTAACAACTACTGTCTGCCAACCAGTATTGATCCCAGCTCATTCCCTTACCTTATTAAATGTCAAACATTGAAACAAAAGTTTCTTTGTTTAAGTGAAAACTTCTTTAGCACCGTTGCGATTTGAAAGTCGATGAAACAAAAAAATCAGAGTGTGCAATTAACAAGCGTAAACCGTCGTAAAACTATAGGCCGGTCAGTGGCTGAGTGGGCATCGCGTTTGGGTCCCACTCAGGCGTTTCGTGTTCGATTCCTCGGCTGACTAAGAATGGCTTCCTCCATCACGACTCGAGCAACATTTTCGGCTTGCTGTGGTGGTAGTACGAGATTTTCAAATATAGTTGGGTTATTCGTAGCCCGGCAATATTTGTCTTTCTTTTAAAAAAATAAAAATAAAAAATAACTAAACTAGACAAGAGTGGGGAGGCTACGAAGCACCGCACAAAGAGGTGACTTGTTATACTATCTTATTCTCTCACAGGCTAAATACTGTAGATGTATATGTTTTTCTTTTTTTTGTGTCGCTATTTTGCGTTTCATCGAGTTTTTAATCTAAAGAAGTTTTCACTTCAAAAATAGTGACACAAAAAAGAGACAAACACATACATCTATAGGATTTAGCTTGCGAGAGAATGAGATTATTATCAGTTAAATATTATCAGTTTATTCTTCGTGCGGTGCTTTGTAGCCTTTAGGTCTCCTCTTTGTATGGTGCTTCGTATCCTTCCGTCCACCGCATGTGAAAAGCACACTCGTTTTTTTTACAATATACTTTGTTATTCTTTCTGCACATCACTTCGGGTCACGTATTTATGTTTTGTGTAAATAGGTAAATCGCTTTTTCCCTAAACCTGCTGCATCTTCTATAATATAAAAATGAATCGCTAAATGTGTTGGTAAGCGCAAATCTCGAGATCAGCTGAACTGATTTCGCTAATTCTTTTTTTAGAATATTCCTTGAAGTATGAGGATGGTTCTTACGGAGAGAAAAATTAAGAAAATTCGGCAGAAAATTGGATAATTTCAGAAAACCCGAACGTTTGACAGTTCGCGTGTTTGAGAATGACATTTTGCAAAATGTTAAATCAGGATTCTATTTTTGAAAAACTTTAAGGTGATAAATTTATTTAAAGTAGGTACTCCCCTAATAGCTTGAATCGAATCAAGAATTTTAGATATTTTAAATAGGTACCTATGTTAGGTACTAAATTTAATATACATGAAAAATGGAAATTCGAAAAAAAAATTGTAAAAGGTGGCACGCGGGCCGTTTAAAAATTGAATGTACTGGGATTGAATATATGGAACGCGGGAGGAGGGTTGGTGGGACGAGGGAGCGGGAAAGGGAAGAGGGAAGGCGGGAAAGGTGGAAGGGGAACGCAGGAGGAGGAGGGGGACCTGGGAGGGGGGGAGGGGAAATCGGGAGGGGGGTTCGCGGGACGGGGGAAGGGGGGGGGGGAAGTGGGGAGAGGGAAGGTGAGGTTGACGGAGTGGGAACGCCAGAGGGGAAGAGGACACAGGAGAAGAAGGGGAGGCGGAAGGGGAACGGGACGAATGGGAAGAGACACTCAGGGAGAAACAATTTCTTTATTAAATGGCATAGCAACGCTTGCCGGGACCAGCTAGTATTGTATATAAGTATGCCATCGGGGTATAAACTGTCATGGAACCACCCATTTATAAATACTGAAGAAAATGAAATATTCTCTAGAGAGAATATTAAAAGACATTTCACATAATGTGTGTTGGCTTAGACTTTTTTATAGTCCAAGCCCACATATATTATGAGAGTATAGTGCTCTTGTGAAACTAGCATTGTGAATAAAAATAAACAGTTTTCATCGAATTTTCTCTTCTGAACTAACCTCGGGTTTTGACTTAAATTTTGTAGTCGTTTTTGCAATGCTATATAAACGAGAAAATAGAAATATCTCCCATGTGTGTGGTAGGAGGTTATTCAATTAACTTTTACTTCCTACGTCTTAATTGCGACGGGAAATTAATTAAAACAACCTACGCAAGCAGCAGTAGATTTCGCAAACTGTATTGGGTACGTTCTTGGAACCCAAGTAGGTTAAACGGGTTAAACGTAGGATAGGTACTAACTAATATGATAGGTTAATTGGACACCCTCCTATCACGTCCTGCTCTACGGGAAAGGTAAAACGTTTATTACAGCCTTGACTGATTAATCCAATGGTTATTGAAGATTACATTCATTAACTGACCGTAAGTAGCAGAAGTAAGTATTGGTATCACAAAGATTGTGGTGCATCGGTATATATTCCTGAATTTAATTTAAATCTGTCTTATGATGTCTCAAGAAATTTCCATATTTTCTGCAGAATACTTTGCAGTTTATAATTCAAATCTAGCTTCTCAATATTCGTCAGGCCTTAAGCCATCCGCTCATGTAGAAACTGAAAAAAAAACCAGTTGGCGTCTCAATTGCAATCAACCTCCTGAACAAAATCGATATTTTTCTGATCTGATATGTCAAAACATGTGAGTTCATGAAATTATGTGTTGCTAATCCGATTGTGATGAAACTTTGGTGATTTGATGTGAGCATGCCCTCGATGGTTCCTTTATATACTGGTGAGCTCTGGCATTTTGAAATTTGTATAAAAAAATTGCAACAGGTGGCACGCGATCTCTAAGAAAACAAAATGTACCGGAATGCTGGGGGCTAGGGGGGGAGGGGGGAGGGAAACTCAGGAGGGGGGTTCGCGAAATTGGGGAAACGCGAGTGGACAGTGTGGAGAGGGAAGGCGGAGAAGGCAGGGTGGGAACAAGTGAGGGGAAGGGGACGTGGGAGAGGAAGGGGTGGCGGAAGGAGAACGAAACGAATGGTAAAAGACACGCAGGTAGAAACAATGTCTTTATTAAGTGGCATAGCAACGCATATCGGGAACTCGCTAGTATTTAATAAATCAAAACCAAAATTTCCTCTGAATTCATAAGATTTGTAAGTAGGCACTTATACCCTATATTTTATTTGCAACCATGTGTTTTACAAAAGAATTTTTATTATTTCAAGTAGGTAAGTAATTATACAATTTGTGTAAATAAACCTCATCTCGACCATTCTATTTTCGAAATTTCTTCGGGCTGGTAGGTGAAGGTACTTACTAGGTACCTACCATTAAACATATATTTTTTAAATGAGAATAACAAATTCCAAATAAACTCGATTAAAACTAAACGATTATATTGTTAATAAATTTACATTAAATAAAGCATACCAGCAGGGGCGTGCACTCCATATAGGCACATAAGCGCTGCCTACCCTACCGTATTTGTAAAAAATAATAATGTAAATAATATTATAATTTATTATTATAATTAAATTATTGCTAAAAATAAATACACACTTTCAAAAATAAGCGCGAAAAAGCTGAGCAACCGAAACTACGCGAGCGCCCCATCAAACGGCATACTACAAACGTGGCGTAAACTGTAACTAGAAAAGGGCGCCCTTCGACTGCCTCACTAAAATGCGGCCTAAGCAGGAATTATTTCTGCTTGGAGCTAACTTCATACAAGATATAATATCAATGTTTACGAAATGCACATAGCATAGAGTGGAACTGTCGTTTTGAACTTGCTTCCATGAGGTTTTTTGTTAGTATTAGGCAGTGCTTTCTGGAACAATATTACCAAATGGCAATCAGTGACGACAGTGACAGATGTTGTTATCTATTTCTATCAGCTAGTTGTCTTACCAGCAGCAAGCACGCTTAGCGAAAACTAACACGAAGGGAGTTATTTGTATTAAGTTTTTTTTTTTTAATTTATTTGAATCAATTCGGCGGTTTTCCTACTGCCTACCCTGATTAAAAATTCTGTGCACGCCACTGCATACAGGGTAGGTATCTTGTAAACGACAAACTGTTAATTTTTTTTGAGAGAATCCTTATACCATCATTGCTAAAGTTCAACTTGTTAATATGAGTACCACGCAAGAGTACCAAATACCCTGAGAATAGCATCCCCAATTGTGGTTGTCCAAATGTTGTGAGGCTGCAAAATGACGTCTACGTTTTAACTTGAAATATGCTCAGAAATCGCTAGTTAAAATTCTTCGGGTGCGTGCTGTTATAATCCATACATACACAGTATAAGTTCGGTGGTAAACTTCAGATTTAATAAATCCCGAGACAAAAAACGAGGGTGTTAAATCGGCAGAACGTGCTGTCCATAATGAGATCCTCTAAGACCGAACCAATGGCCTGAAAAGCGGATGTTGAGATTATCACAGACAATTTATTGCTGAATAATGGCTTCAGCTTGACACTACTGAAGTTATGCCTCCATATATAAACACAATAATATGTAGTTTTTTAACTTTTTGAGTAAGACCTTAAATTGTAATATTTAATTAAAGGAAGACAATATTAGTGAAACTCAATTGAAAATCTGGAAACAAAAACCAGAAAAATATATTTGCACTTCTGGGATTCGATCCGAGGAGCTGTCGCTTTCCGGGCAAATGTGCTAACCACTGCACCAAGGTGTCGATAGTCGATTTGGTCATTTTGAACTGTATCATGCTTCGACTAAGAATCACCCACATTATCTTCAGTTTTTTAACGCATATTTTATTAGCTGCTATGGAAACACGCAAACTGCAAAGGTTCTGCGAAACCTGAAGTTTGAACCGATTCCACACCCTCTTTACTCCCCCGATCATGCACGTTGTAATTTTTATATTTTTTCTTCTACTGAAGAGAGACCTCATGGATAATCACTAGCCCTCGGACGATGAGGTGAGGGCAGCTGTCAAGCCCTGGATTCGAGAAAAGTCGGAGTATTCTTTCAATGACGGATTGAAAAAACTTGTCACACGTTGGAAGACATGTGGTAGCCTTGACGGTTGTTATATTGAAAACTAAATGTATGGTTTTGAAGCAGAGCAATTGTACTTTATTGAACTTTTTGCCAGATCATGCTATTTGTTTTTGTTCGTGTCCTACAAGCATGTATGCATTACTTTTGAGCCTGCCCAAGTGGTTTAGTTCCTGTCCATTAATTGAACATAATCCAGAATGTCGGTTAGCCGATGTTTTACGACAAACATACATCTTAATTACATGTGTAAGCAGGTAAACCTCATTACAGATTTCGGTATGAAATAGTTGAATAATGTGTACGGCTAATTAAATAGGTTCCTACTTGCGTACGACGACGGGTAACCGAGAACCTCAACAAATAAAACAGATGAACTAATGACCTAACCATTGTTCCATAAACTTTGGTAATTAAATATTGTGCCAAAAAAGCTTTGTCAAAACTTTTCGAATTTAGAACTAAATTATTTTAGGTACCTAAATATTAAAATTATAAATTAAATTAAACAATATTAATAAACTTAAATTACTTGATAGTTGCTTAACTATGCAAATATAATAAACTAAAGATAATATAACACAAAACAAAAACTTGACAAAAAAATTTATTTAATAATGTTATTATTCCAGTATTTTAGTTCTTTTTATTTATTATTGTGACAGCTGTTTCGGCTTCCAAGGCTATTTTCAAACTGTGGTTAGACCCGGTAGGTGCCGTACAGGTGGCCGGGTTCATGGGGAGAGGTTTGTCCAGGTCTTGGCGGCGGATTCGTCTGCCCACCTGCTGCATGGCGGGCCGGATCGAGAGAGACTGGTGAGGGAGGCCTTTTGGCCTTTCCAGCCGGACTGTCGGCTCATCGCCTTGCACCGCAGTTGGATTCATACATTACGTCCGTCACTCCTGGAAACACTAACAACCAGATTCATACCCACCACTCATACCTTTTCCTTCCCAGAACTTCCACCCAGCATCCCCTAAGATGACATGTGTGGGGCTAACGTAAAAAGGAAAAAAGAAAACTCTTAATGAGTGTGATTGCAGAATATCTCTTAGTGGATAATCACGTTCCACTTAACAACAACAAACCCAAACCTTTACATATAGAGAGATAGGTTCGTAGGTTAAATTTACTTGAACAATAAGAAATCAATATACAAACGAAATGACCTCAATATAACACAATTATTAATGTCAGGAAACTTATTTATTGACCACTTATCAGTATGTTTACAAGATCTTAACATTGTAATAAATTTAAATAAGTCAATAACCGTCACGTTATTATTAAACAATTAAGAACACACTGACATTTATGTCGGAAAACATATTTCAAAGTACCCCACAGAATAGTGAATCTATTGTCAAAATTATTTTCTCAGTAAATCGGCTTAACCAGTAATAAATCATTGTAGGCACTTAAAAAAATAAAATTTGGCGTGGGTAAATAGAATCATATAAACAAGTTGTCTCAAAGTGATCTAATCATAGTTTGAAAATTGCCTTGTAAGCCGAAACAGCTGTCAAATGAATTAAAAAATTCTGTCACAATTTAATAATAGAAAGGGTGCCCGTGTTCATGGGTTGAGGTTTGTCCTGGTCTTGGCGGTGGATGCGTCTGCCCACCACCTGCACGGCACGCCGAATTGGGAGAGAATAGTTGAGGGAGTTTCTTTGACCTCTACTGCCGGACTCTCTCTAAACATTGCCTTGCACCGCAGTGGGAGGGATGGATTCATATGTTCGTCACTCCTGGACACACTGACCCCAAATTCCTATCCACCCTTCATACATTTTCCTTCCCAGACCTTCACCTCCTTCTTTCCCCAAAAAAACTCCCCACACAGCATCCCCAAAGATGACACAGGCCCAGAGGAAAATTCTTCAAACAACTTCGAATCCCGGCGTGTGCAAATTATTTAACAAATAATTAATTTAAAATGATATATTATATTTGCAGCACGTTCCAGAGTGGAAGATCGGTGTAAGTCCACCATTCAGAATTGAAACGTTGCTTTAAATGGCTTCAGCCGTATTTGGTGACTAGATCTGAATAGCCAAGTACTTCCCAATTTTCCTCTTCCGCATCTATTTCCCCTCCCCACTACTTTCAACCTCACAACATACCTCAGTTGGGGATGCCATTCTCTCACTGGCTTCGAGAGAGACTATTGTGCGGTATTCACATTTAAAAAAAACGCCAATACAGTGTTTGGAAAGGCTCTAATATTTTAGATTTTGGTAAAGCTATGTTGGAAATCATTCTTTTTTAATTATCGCTACAAAGAAATTACTACACTTCAAAAACATAGTTCGTCTGTACCTCATTTTTTATAATTAACTAAAATTCTATCGATTTTCTTCAAACAAACGTTTGAAGAATTTTCTTTTAAAACACTAATTATATTTAACGCCCGTCATTTTAGGCTTAAAGCACTAAAACCATTGAAGCTTTATGTAAGAAATGTGTTGTGGTTTTTATTGCACGTGTACGGAACACTGTGTCGGCGTACCATACCAGGTTTACAAAGGTCGTTAAAATGAACCCAAAGCCTTCGTTTAACGTCTAAATGATTACCAGGTATGATACGTCAAAGAGCCTTGAAGAATTAGCGGGCTTAAGGATTTTCACTTCAAAACGTATTGTACAGAAGTAATGCGAAAATTCTGAGACAAGATTTTTATTGTGTCTTTGTAAGTCCTTTCTGTGTGAATTCTTGTAAAACATTTATGATAAATTTCTTAAAATTTTGTTTTTGTTTTTAAGTTGGTACCTAATAACATTTTTCATGTAGTTTTGAAGAACATCAAGGATAATAAATTCTTTGAACAGCCCAAGATCTTTGATCTGTTTTTTACGAAGGAATTATATACATGATTTTTTTTATCCAATGAATCCTGACATTATTTGAGTAAAAAAAATATGAAATTTTATGACTGATTTTTTTTTTCCAACATAAAATATAATAAATCAATCGGAATTGGAATATTAGGTCGGTGTCAGGGATTGGGCTGAGTGACAAGTTACGAAATGTGAAAAAAAAGTTACCGTAAGGGAAAAAAAATTGATCATTTTTTTTACGCCGAATAATGTCATGAATCACTGTTTAAAATAAGTCAAGTACATCCCTATACATCCTGTATAAGGGTGAGATTGTGCTAATAAACTGTTGAACGTGGGTTGGTATTTCGAAAATCGTGCGAAAATTACCTTGATAAATTCTGTTCAAATATCGATTTAAAAACAAAGCTATTGTTTCTGTTTACCAGATAATAAACTTACCAAATACCTTTAAGGGGTACATGAAAGAGTATTTCTCTGATGTTTCATGAATATGTTATGTGTCTATGTTTCTATCGTTTATACTTTAATTCTGTTATGATTTGATTTATATGTACAACCTGGCTTCTTACGGTTAAAAATGTATTGCTATTTTGATGTCTTATGTAAATTTTAGTTTTATATACTTAATATTTTGTTTTATAAATTTTTTGTCTCATAATCCTTTTTTATTATTTCTAACTTTTTATTATACTGTTTAATCAGAGGTAAAGTCACAAGTACTTAGGATATCCATAATTGGTTTTATTTTGGCTATACAAACATGTACAAACTGGAAAAATGTAAGCTGTCGATTTCCCGAAAATAAATAAATAAAATAATATATCTTTTAATAATGTATATTTCATGATAATATCGTAAGATTTTTTCCAGAACTACTTAAGTAACTAAAAGAAATATTAAAAAATCTTCAGTTTTGGAAATAATTGTCAAAAAATATATTCATACAAATATATAAACTGATTTTTATATTAGTGTACAAACCTGAATTCCAAATACCCAATAAACTCATACCCAACATGAAAAACACAATTCAAAAGAGATTTCAAAGAACTAATGACCTTTATACTCATTTGAAAAAATAAAATATCGATCATTTCGCTATTGACAGCTGGCGAAAGCCACCCGCGAATTTCATAGAAAAATCTTTTAAAATCATTCAGAGTAGCTACAATAATCATAAGTCCCAGATTGATATTAACGCAAGCGATTCTGACCTTGTCCTTCACACGGTTTCTTTATACGTAAGGTCAAAATCGAATTAGTAATGTATGTACGCGCATAACTTCCGAACGACTGCACCAAATTGGATAATGTTTTTTTTTGTGTTCGTTATTGTCAGTACAATGTTTGTATATAACTACTGGTGAGCTCTGGCATTGTGAAAATTGTATAAAAAGTTGCAATAGGTGGTACGCGAGCTGTTTGCAAACTGAATGTATGGATGCCGGAGGAGAGAGGGGAACTCGCAGCGGGGGAGGGGAACTTGGGAGGGGGGTTCGCAGGACGGGGGAAGGGAGGAGTGGAGTGGGGAGAGAGAAGGTGGAGGAGGCGGAGTGGGAACGCAAAAAGGGAAGGGGATGCGGGAGAGGAAGGGGAACCAGAAAGGGAACGGGTCGAACGGGAAAGTACGAAACAATTTTTTTATTAAAAATGGCATAGCAACGCATTCCGGAAACCAGTTAGTTTAAAATAAAACAAAGATTTTTTTGCCTGTAGGCGGCGAACTACGGATGAATCGAGCCTGAAAATCTGATACAAATAATTATATATATATTTTTGAATGTAGCTATTACTTTGTGGTTATCCATTATAATAAAATGAAACAATGCAACTTTGTATAAACCACTTATAAAATGTGCAAATCCGACCGGTTATAAAAAAAAATATTGTCATATAGCCCAATCATGGATTTGTTCCCCTACCCACCCACTCTACACTAATACCTACCCACCCAATCTACATTATTAACTAACAACGGCTCCACCCCTACCCTAATAAAACATTGTTCTAAACTGTCAAATTAGTATAAGCTTTCCCTGACGAAGGAACGTTTGTTCCGAAACCGGTCGGATTTGCACATTTTATAAGTGGTTTATACAAAGTTGCATTGTTTCATTTAATTATATATATATTAATAAAAAAGCTTTTATTTACCTTGAAAAGCAGCCTCGAAAGTTGTTTCCAGAGGATCCGGAACGTCCACTATCTCTGAAGAGCACAAAACAAACACCCCTCCCAAAAACACCATCATTAATGAACCCATTTTATATTCCATCGTTTATAAGTTTATTCCGAACTTTTCACTTAATCACTTCTCATTATTTTATCTTTCCCATTTTCAACGACGAATTCCAAAGTCGAGTTTGTTTTCCAAATTCAAAACTCAAAAACTGTCCTCTCACAAAAGGGGAAGAATTAAACAGACGGCAAAACGATTTTGTTTGTTTAAAACTTTCGTAATTAACATTTTCACTTTACAGGACTTGTATAAACTTTGAGTCTTTCACATTTCAAATTATAAGTATTACAGTAGCTTTTCAAATTCCACAGTCAAAAATAACTATTATTACAACATTAAAAACTAATTTATTTTAACACTTTTACATTGACAACATTCGCCTGTGACTCTAATGTAATTACTGAATTTTAACACGATTTATTATGTATTTAGTTTAGGGACGTAATAAAACCGACAGAGTGCGTAAAACAGAAAAGAAAACAACAAGTTAAACAGGTTTGCGTCTCGGATATCGCCTTTCAAAGGACCACTATGAAATTTGATCCTCTATATCTCTCGAGAGGACTCGGAATATTCTCCTGGTGATGCTACGATGGTGGCGTGTCAAAACTTTTTAAGTATTCTGCACATTCCTGTAACAAAGAAAAGTTTCGTTAGTTCCAAAATATTCCGCCATGAATCAAAAATTCACTGTGGTGAACATTTTTGAGAGTTTATTAGAGGTCTACTTCAACAGGGTGACAAATAATTTTATGGTATCATTTGTAATGAAATAACGGCCAGCGTGGTCGAGGGGTAAAGCTTTCGACTAGCGATCCGAAGGTCGTGAGTTCAAATCCTGGCTTGCGTAAATCAATCAATAATAATTAATTGATTTGTGTTTTTTTCACAATTTAATTATTTAAAAATGGTGCATGTTTGCGACACGTTCCAGAGTCGAAGACACTCTTAGTATCGATATAAGACCACCATTAAAAAAAACGTTGCTTGAAATGGCTCTAGCCGTGTTTTGTGGCCAGATCTGAAAAGCCAGGTCCTCTCCACCTTCCTCTTCCCAATCTTTTTCCCCTCCGCACTTCATTCAGCCTCACAACAAATCATTGGGGATGCCATAGACACACCAGCTCCAGGCGGTTGGGAGCGGTTGGGATTCTCGTTCGGTAATAATAATCATTAAGAAATATATTTTTTATCAGGTTAGGGAGGGGAATGGAAGTTTATAAAAGTGGCTGACCATTTTAGGATATAATGTTGAGTTATATGAATATAATAAGTATTAAGATAACATAATATAATACATAATAAGAAGTTATTAAGTACTTATTAGGTAGTTATTTAGAACTCGTATTTTACTCTTCAAGATGGCGAAATGTAAATGTATTTACATTTTTATTTTTTTTACTTTATTTCCACACAGAAGACCCTGAGAAAATAATTCCCCTCAGGGCCTTATATCATCTTTGGGGGATGCTGTGTAGCTTGTCTTTTTTGAAAAGCAAGGAGAGAAAGTTTTGGGAAGGAAAAAATTATCAGGGGTGGGTAGGAATCTGGGGATCAGTGTGTCCAGAAGTGACGGTAGTATTAATCTATACCTCGCACTATGATGCGATAGAGTCCTGCCGGAGAGAGTCCTGCCGGAGAGGTCAAAAGTTCTCCCTCAAGCAGTCTCTCCCGATACGACCTGCACCCATCCGCCACCAAGACCTGGATAAACCTGACCCCATGAATCCAGGCGCATCTTTTTTTTTACATGAGCTCCGCACAGGAGGCCCTGAGGAAAAAAAATTCCCTCAGTTCCTATGTCATCTTTTGGGATGCTGTGTGAAGGGCTTTTTAAGGAAAGGAAGGAGGGGAGAGTTCTGGGAAGGAAAAGGGTTTAAGGGGTGGGTAGAAATCTGGGGTTCAGTGTGTCCTGGTCATCCGCCTCCAAGACCTAGACAAACCTCGCCCCATGAACCCGGGCACCCCTGCTAAATCACCAAACGCAGCGAACCACTTGGGGTGATCTATGGCAGAGGTGTTGGTTATCCAATAAAGGTTCCCGGGGCGGCGGTACCCATTCCAGCCTCCCAAATTGGAATCTGCTAGCAAACTGCTCGGGGTGACCTATGGCAGAGGTTTTGATAATGCAATAAATGGTTCCCGAGACGGCGATCCCTATTCCCATATATTTTTGAAGTGAAACTTCTTTAGAACCGTAATGATTCGAATTTCCAGAAAAAATAAACATTTTTATTTTTGTAAAATCAGTATCCAATCTTCAAACTACTTTAACATAAACACACAAAAGAAAAGAAAGCGACATCTAGCGACTTTCTAGTTTCACTTCTGCCGCGTGTGAAAACATCATGCTCTGCGAACTTGAGTGTATTTTACGACATTTTGTTACGGAATGTAATAATTATGGTCACGTGCAAAAAACAGAAAAGCGAAAAAAATTTCATAACTGAAAATAGTAACTAACATTCTGCGCTTAATTTCGCAGTTGATCTAATTTGCATCTACAAAAACCTTTATTTGTTCAATTCACTCCTAATTTGAAAGACGATTTTGCAATATTTGACCCCAAAGTCCGTTTTCTAGTCGGCTAAAGTTTACCTAAGCAATCCACTTGATAAAATGACAAAGATATTATAAATAAAAAATTGGCACATATCTGAATAAAAATTCCCGTCCGACTCTATTTACTTATAACTATCGCCCAAACTTTGAAAGGTCGACAATATAACAAGCAATCTTTTGAATAAATTACCAACATCGATAAATTTAAACGCGTTTATCTTTATTCATATCGGAGCCCTTGACGCTCGATTTACATTATTTATTTATTTATTTATTTCTCGAAGACGAAATCGATGTAGATTTTTTTTCAATGCGAATTTTCTCAAGGCTCTTCTAAATAACGGTTCCAAGAAACTTGACTGGAGATAAGTGTTTTCTGTTTTATCTGATTTTCCGTTGGAAATTTCCTTTTGCGTTTGAACTAATACTTATTGAATAAAGTCAAATACTGTATATCAATATTGATAGAGCAAGGGTAAACAAGGTTAACCGTTACACAACTTTATGTAATCATCAATAGATTATTATGTACCAAAACTAAACGCCTAAAACCACTTTAATTTAACTTATGATTATAGTGAAATACCGGCCCTGAGAGGACCAAGAGGATACGCTATATATTCTAAGTGTGCCTTATATCACGACGAGTATAGCTAGTAGGCTTAAAAATCGTTTGGCGAATGGAGTCGCGAAACGGTCGATTTTAGAGCAAAAGTGGTTTTTTTTAATTTATTTTCTGATTAATTTTATTATGTAGAAAAAGTTAATCAAGGAAACCTGTCATATATAATCTTAGGCATAAATATATATTTTTTTACTGGGTGTTTTTATCATGACGTATATTTAACGCTTATTTTTTTTATAATGTAATTAACAATTTTATTTTAATTCCATTCAAACTAAACGATGAGAAAAGCTGCAATTTATTAAAAACATATTTTTGGTATTCATAATGTAAACGAATTTTTAAGATTAATCGAAAATTGTGATTTCTCATGAGGCTTCGCTTTAACACGAGCACTGCAGTATGCAACCTCTACATACATAAACATAAACTTCACCACAATCTACACACCTGCCCTGATGATAAACGCTGAACAGCTATCCGAAACATTAGCTAAAAAAATCAAAGTGTGCAATTCATGCGCGATAGAAGTGAAACTAGAAAGTCGCTAGTCGCTGTTTATTTTAAAATGGTTTGAAGATAGGATATTGATTTTACAAAATAAATAATTATTTTTTGGATTTGGAAGGATTCGAACCCCCGTTCGCTGGATGTCTCTCTGGGCGCTTAGAGTCGGGGGCTTTACGCCGCTGTTCTATCGGAGGCTCGCGCGAAGTCGTGAATTTACCGCATTATATTAGAACCGAAGACCGGTCAAATAATAAATTTTAGTGATGCACTTCCGTTTCGTCCAAATTTCAAATCACAACGAGGTTATACAAGTTTCACTTAAAAAATCAGAAAGCGCAACAGAGCATGATAACCCCAAAAATTAATCACGATCCAATATATATTAAGTTCGTTGTGAGGCTGAAAAAGGAGAGAACTGATATGTTAAGGTCTGGTCACTATCAATGTTTCAATTCTGAATAATGGTCTACGATTAATTCTGGTCTGTAGTTGGAAATGGACATAGCACCAGAGGGCTGAATGAATAAATCAGGAGAGTTAAGGGTAGTTAGTACCTGCATTCATGAAGTTAACTCCATCGGTAACTCTTTTGATGGCATATGTTGAATTATGAATATTCTCCCCATTTTAACACTCTTTTGAGTTTACAATTCGACGCGTTATACAATATGTACATTAAATAGCTGATAATTTCTAGTGACCTTTTTTTATTTCACCAAAAAATTCCAACTTAGCCAGTATTACAAGTTTCCAGATACCGTACAAAACATTAAAACTTGTGACAACATTCGTGAAACCGTTTGTAATAAATGATGATCAAAATCCTACTAATTCCTACTAATATTATAAAGGTGAAAGTTTGTATGGATGTATGATTGTTACTCTTTCCCGCAAAAACTACTGAATAGATTTTAAAAATTCTTTCGCTAAAAGAAAGCTACATTATATGCGAGATCTATAGGCTATATATATTGGTAAGCTTTGGCGATATGAATAATCTCTGGCGTTATGAAATTATTTATCATACGTTTTCTGTCGCTAACAAAATCGATATATTGCAAACGCCAATTGTCGCCTTGGAAACGATGTTTTTTTTTAATTAGGTTACTATGGACATCCCTATGATATTAAAATTCATGTATAAAATACTAATTCCTACTTTACTGAATGGATTTTAATGAAACTTTACAATAGTATAAACATATAGGCTATAGCTCAGAGCTCTGGCATTACGAAATTTGAATGAAAAAATTGCAATAGGTGCACGATTAGTAAGATATCTATAATTATTTAATCGATTCAAATTATTAGGGAAGTAGGTACTTCAAATAAATTCGCTTATTTAAATATTTTCTAAAATAGAATTTTTATTTATGAATCTTTGTTCTGCAAATGTTATTTTCAAATTTTGACATTTTCTATCACAGAACAATTATTGTTTTAATTGAATAGACAGGTATCGCATTTTTTAAGTATAAAACTGCCGAACTGGATTTTTTTGTAGAATATAAAAAGAAGAATAATAATTCGTACTTAATAACTATCTCTAAAAATCAATCACCGAAATATATGTAGCGCATAAACCCGAACGACTGAAACAAATTGGATAATTCTTTTTTTTGTATAAAACTACCGTTGAGTTCTGGCATTATGAAATTTGTATAATAAATTATAATAGGAGGCATGCGAGCAGTTTGAAAACTGAATGTATCGGGAATGAATGTGTGGAATGCTTGAGGTGAGGAAGGGGGTAGGGGGGAGGAGGGGGAGGTCGTGTTGGGAGGGTGTTGGTTGAGGGGAAAGGGGAGGGGGAGGAGGGTGGGGGGAGGGGGTTAGGGGAGGGAAGAAAGGGGGAAGGGGAAGGGGAAGGATGGAGGAGGGTGTGGGGAGGGGTAGGGGGTGGGGGGAAGGGGGGGTAGTGGTCTGGGGAAAAGGAATGTGGAGGGGTAGGGGGTGAGGGGAGTGGTGGGTGGAGGGAGAGGGGGAGGGAGTTGATAGGGGAGTGGAGTGGAGAGAGGAAGGTGAAGGAGGCGGAGTGGGTTGGAAGAGAGGGGAGGTAAGGGAAGGGGAAGGGGTGGAGGAAGGTTTGGGGATGTGGAGTGGGGAGGGTGTGGGGCGGGGGAGGGGTGGGTGGAGGAGGGGGAGGGAGAGAGGGGTTGATGGATGAGTGGTGTGGGGAGAGGGAAGGTGGAGGGGGGAGGAGTGGGGAAAGCCATGGGTGGAGGGGGAGGGGGGAGGGAGATTGATGGGGGAGTGCAGTGGGGAGAGGGAAGGTGGAGGAGGCTGAGTGGAAATCCCTTAATACCATGCGAGCGAAGCCGCAGGAAAAAGCTAGTAAAATAAATAAATATGTGTAATACCAAGATATGTAGATACTTATTATACGTGTGAGGTATAACAGAGAAGATTCTAGAACGAATTCTAAATAACAACAAAATAATCAGAGTGTGCAGTTCACAAGCGGTAGAAATGAAACTTTCAGTTAACTAGAAGCACCGCACAAATAGGAGACCGATGGGCTACGAAGCACCGCACAAAGAGCAGATCGATTAGTCTAAATTCTATGGATGTATGCGTTTGTCTCTTTTCAGTGTCGCTATTTTTCGTTTCATCGAGTTTCCAATCACAACGGTGCTAAAGAAGTTTTTAATTCAAAAACGTACAAACATAAAATTTTAAAAGTTTCATAATAATATATGGCTGCCTATAAGTGCCATTCTTTTTTAAATGTATTAGGTCCACACAGGAGGCCTCGAGGAAAAATAACCTGATGCTGTGAGGGGGGTCTTTTTAGGAATGGAGGGAGAGGAAGGTCTGGGAAGGAAAAAGGGGTGAGTAGGAATCTGGGGGTCAGTGTGTCCGGGAATGACGGATTTATGAATCTATCCTTCCCACTGCGGTGCGAGGTGATGTTCCGAAGAGTTCAGCTGGAGGCGTCAAAAGTTCTCCCTCCACCTGTCTCTTCCGATCCGGCCTGCCACGCAGTTGGTGGACAGACATATCCACCGCCAAGATCAAACCTGACCCCATGAACCCGGGCACCCCTGCTAAGTCACCAAACTTAGCGAACCACTTGGGGTGACCCATGCCAGAGGTGTTGGTTATCCAATAAATGCTTCCCGGGGTGGCCGCGGCGTTTCCCAAACCTGCCTACCAAACTCTGCTGGGAATATTCAATACTTTCGTCGAAACCGCACTGAGGACTACGCTATTTGCAAACGATAGCTGTAGACAGCGGTCGTACGGCGGCTAACAGTAGGGCTAATATTGTATAAATATCTATACACCCTAAAAACTTTTGATCTAAATCAGAATTCTCTCGAACTGGTTATACGGCCTTCAACCAAAATGGGGTAAGAGAAGGAAAACAGAAAGAGGGAGGTAAAGACTCTTAAGAGTGCATATTAAGTGGATATTCAAATCTGGCTTGTAAACTCAGCCATATTCATTTAAAGCAAAGTTCCGATTCAGAAGTTTTGTCTCCGACTCTAGCGTTGATTTTAATGTAGATGCAATTTGGTAGGCGGGTATGGGTACCGCCGCCCTGGGAACTATTTAATGGATGACCAACACCTCTACCCCAAGTGGTTCGCTACGTTGGTGACTTAGCAGGGGTGCGCGGGTTCTTGGGTTAATGTTTTTCCAGGTCTTGATGGCGGGTGCGTCGGCCCACCTTCTGCGTGGCGGGCAGGATTGGGAGATGCTGGTTGAGGGAGACCCTTTACAACCGGTTACCGCTGTCCGGGCCGCTCGGTAGTACAGGGGCCCGACCCTCAGGCTCACGACTGAGGGTGGGCTGCCCCATCAACGAGTGTAAAAACCCCGCCGCTGCTGTTGTGCCGGTTCGTGACCGGAGGGGACCCAGCAGTAGCGTTTGGGGCGCATTGGGCGACCTCTCCAGCCGAACTCTCCCTGCCCATCGCCTTGCACCGCAGTGAGTGGGTTGGATACATATACATATGTACGTCACTCCTGGAAACTCTGAACCCCAGCATCCTTCCCACCCCTTTACCTTTTCCCTCCCAGACCTTCCTTCCTTTCATATCAAAAAAAAAAAAAAACAACAGTTAAAATCATGAACTTGCAACCTACAATAATTAACGTCATTACAGCGGCGAGACGTAGGCGTCCCCGGTGTGGGCCAAAACTATTGGTAAATTATAACAACATTCGCGGCCTGCACACCAATTTAAACTCTGTCCACCACCACCTTTTTTCTCAACGCCCAAACCTACTTTTCCTGTCTGAAACTCAGATAGCTGAGCCTGTAGACACCTCCTATCTGGACTGCCCGGGCTTCACCCTCGCAGGCAAGTTCAGACCTAAAGGAGGTGTCTGTCTCTATAGTCGAGCTGACGTCAACTGTGTGCGACTGTTGATTCTGGAAAACTCCAGATTCGACGTAATGTGGGTACGCGTCAATCTTGCCAGTACGGTAAGATTCTACGCGTGTTTATACCGCTCACCGAACCTTAGCGAATCAGACACGTCCGAGCTCTTCAAACACTTAAGCCACACTATTGATGACCTCTTGCCCCGCTACCCTACGGCAGAGTTTGTGGTCCTGGGGGACTTCAATGTTCATAACGAACCTTGGTTGAAGTTCTCAGGATCAACAGACTCGGCCGGACGCCAAGCGGAATCCTTTGCCCTTTGCTACGGATTGGAGCAAATGGTTCAGGAGCCTACAAGGGTTCCTTATGTCCAGACTCACCGTTCCAATCTGTTAGTCCTATTTTTAACTACTGTGCCACACGGTTACAGGATTGAAGTCACAGCGCCTTTAGGATCGTCTGACCACTGCCTGGTGACGACATCAATCCCTGTAAACTTCAGACCACCAAACGAGAGGCTGAAGAGAAAAGTGTGGCAGTATAGATCAGCAGATTGGTTCGGTCTGCGGGCACATTTTAATGCTTTTTCGTGGTCAGCTGTCTGTTTTCGGACTTCGGATACCTCAAGATGTGCCCAGGAAATTGGCGAAGTCATCACATCCGCGATGGATGGCTTCATCCAATCTACTGTTAAGGAATCTGATGTAGCCTACAACACATCTAGAACATTCGAAGACAGAACAGCTTACAACAAAATTACAAAGGAAACCAAGAGAATCACAAATAGGTCAAAATTCGACCACGACCAGCAGATCAGCAGAAAGTTGATTGCATGCCCGCATGACAGCAGGCAATTCTGGTCGCTTGCGGGCTCAATAGGTCGCAATTTCTGCAAATCCAATCTGCCACCTCTTACCAGACCTGACGGCTCACTAGCAAACACCGCCACCGAAAAGGCTAACTTACTAGGTAAAATGTTTGCGGATAACTCAACCCTCGATGACCAAGGTGCTGTCCCGACGTCGGTTCCTCACTACGGTTTTCGTATGAAAAAGCTGAGGATCCGGCATCGGGAAGTACTCCATGTTTTACGAGAGCTTGATGTTAATAAAGCTAGTGGGCATGACGGAATACCTGCCCTGGTACTGCAGAGGGCGCTGCAGAAATAACTAAAATTTTG
This sequence comes from Limnephilus rhombicus, assembly GCA_929108145.2. Taxonomy (NCBI): domain Eukaryota; kingdom Metazoa; phylum Arthropoda; class Insecta; order Trichoptera; family Limnephilidae; genus Limnephilus; species Limnephilus rhombicus. The sequence continues at coordinate 47,129,071 of OV815288.1, read as the reverse complement.
ACGAAGCTTTTTAAAATGTCCCTGAAGACTGGCTCTCTGCCCTCTGGTTGGAAAAAAGCGGTTATCCATCCTATTCCAAAGAAGGGTGACCGCTCCAACCCGGCCAACTACCGCCCCATAGCGATCACATCAGTTCTGTCTAAGGTGATGGAACGTGTGATCAACGATAAACTGCTCACATATCTCGAGAAGAACAAAATTATTAACGACCGTCAATACGGATTCCGGCGGAACCGCTCGTGCGGTGATCTTCTCGCGAATGTGACGCATGTTTGAGGGCGATGCCTGGAACGTTTTGGTGAGACCCAAACGGTTGCACTGGACATCTCCAAGGCCTTTGACAGGGTTTGGCACCGAGGACTTGTCAACAAACTGCATTCTTACGGACTTCCCGCATCCTTGTGTACGTGGATTGCCGACTTCTTAAGGGAGAGGTCGATTCAGACGGTAGTCGATGGTTTCATCTCTTCCTCACACTCGATAAATGCTGGCGTCCCGCAGGGATCGGTTCTGTCTCCGACTTTGTTTTTGTTCACATCAACGACCTTTGGTCATGTGCACCAATTCACTGTTATGCGGATGACAGTACAGTTCATGATAGCTTTTTGTTTGACAAGCCCCCAAAGGGCTACAAACTCCAACAGCTCATAGGGCTTTGAAGCAAAGAATGGACGGTTACCTCGAGAGTGTTTTCTCTTGGGGTAAAAATAATCTCGTTGAATTTAATGATTCAAAGACCCAATCTTGTCTGATTACGTCTAAAAGGGATCGAAATGAAAATCTAGTCTCTTTCAACTGAAGAAATCTTCCGAACAGGCCCTCCATTGATATGCTTGGTGTAACCCTAAGTGACCAACTCAGGTATGGGGGCTCCATCGAAGCCAGAGTAAAGTTAGCCTCCCAAAAACTGGGCGTACTGTACAGGGCCCGCAGATTCTTTAGTAGTACACAACTGCTAACCTTGTACAAATCACAATTACGCCCCACAGTTGAATTTGGCAGCCATCTCTGTTCTGGAGCTCCAAAATAGCTGAAATATACCCTCGACTCTGTGCAGAAACGGGTGGTCCGTATGATAGATTCTCCCATCTTAACAGACGGATTGCAATCTTTAGAGCGCGGGCGTCGGGTGGGAATGCTATCCTTGTTCTACCGGTATTACAATGGAAGATGCTCCAAGGAACTAGCATCATTGATCTCTTCGGCACCGGTGAATAGTCGGGAAACACGCCAAACGCATGCCCAACATTTGTACACGGTTGACATTTGTCACATGAGAACGGGTCATTTCTTCGACTCGTTCATGTGTTCAACAGCTCGGCTGTGGAATGATTTGCCGGCCTCTGTGTTTCCTCCTTCCTACAACATGGGTCTCTTCAAGACCAATGTTCATTCCTTCCTCTCCTCAAAAAGACCCTCCACACAGCATCCCAGATAGGCCCTGAGGGAAATTATTTTCCTAAGGGCCTCCTGTCTGGAGTTAATGTTAAAAAAAAAGATCATATATATCTTATATCTGTAAAATGTTGAAAATGTTTCTGGGTCCAGAGACAATATATGAGCTTTTCGCTGGGTCGCGGGGTTATCGAAACGATCATTTTGAAAAATTCTCTAGTAAAAAATGTTATTTCTTCGAAAATGCCGGCCACAAATTCTATAAATCTCTTTTTACGAGTAAATGGTCTTAGAATTTTGTCGTGAATTTTGTCCCTTGAGCCAAATGCATGTCGCTACAAGCTATTTTGTCTGTACCCCAAAGAGTTTTTTATGGCATTTTTAACGCCCCAGTTGTGTTCTTAACAGGGTTAATTTATTTTATTTATTTATTTGTAATCCTCGATCCCAGTGTAATAGTCGAACAATTCCCAATTTGTACATTATGTTTCACATATGTTTTCAGTTTTTCACGGCCAAAAGTATTTTTATACCTCCTTCTTTAGCCAACGTTTCGGACAGCGTTGAAGTGTCCATTTTGGGGTGTTATGCAGTGTTGCGCTACCTTCTTCTTTAGCCAACGTTTCGGACAGCGTTGCAGTGTCTATCATCTAAGGGTCGACTGAGGTCTCGGTCTCGGTCTCGGGATTCTCGGCTACAAAAATACTACCGAGAACTCTGTCTCGGTTCTCGGCGAAAAATCGCCGAAATTCTGGGCCATAACCGAGACCGTTGTAACTAGGTACGGTATAGGATAATGTGATTCAAATCTACCGCGCGCGTCCACATTCATCACTTGGTGTCAGTGCGTGAGAGAGCTGTCGATTGTGATTGGTCGGCTGGCAGCGAGGCGGGTTTTACTTACCGCTGCTGCCGCCGCCGCGCCGCGCCACTTTTTTTTTTTTTTTACAGTGAATACCGCACAAGAATCTCAACTGCTCCCGTCTGGAGCCAGTGAGACTATGGCATCCCCAATTGGGGTATGTTGTGAGGCTGAAGGTAGTGGGGAGGGGAATGAGGTGGGGAAGAGGAAGGTTGGGAAGTACCTGGCTATTCAGATCTGGTCACCAAACACGGCTAAAGCCATTTTTAAGCAACGTTTCAATTCTGAATGGTGGTCTTACACCAGGGCGATACTGATAGTATCTTCCACTCTGGAACTTTGCCGCTTGTTCATTTCACTACTTTTGTAAACAAACAATTAGTAAACAAAATTGAACAACATCATTATTATTACATTATTAAATAGATATACTATATTATGCAAAAACAGCGCATTTTCATTTTTTTCTCATTTGAGTCTCGGTCTCGGCCGAGAACGAAAAACCTGTCTCGGTCGATCCTTATCTCCACATCTGCTTAATCTGACCTGATGATGGACACTGCAACGCTCTCCGAAACGTTGGCTAAAGAAGGAGGTAACGCAACACGGCATAAAACAAATAACGATAATCATGTTTCACATTCAAATTTCAGGAGGTTGATTGTTGAAAATCGGTTTATTGTTTTAAAGCAACGCTGACCTTCTTTAAAGAAGTTGTGTCCATGTACCCCTAAAGATCTTATTTTTTTTATTATAAATACCACAAAAGAGTGACTACTCCCATCTGTCTGGGAGACAATGGGACTATGGCGCCCGCCAAATCGGATATGAATAAAAGGATTGGAGAGGCAAAGGAGGTGGGAAAGAGGGAGTTCGATAAGTACCTACTTTGATTTAAGATTCAGTAACTCAACAGGTCTATTTCATTAGCTCGTGAACTATTTACTGGATAACAAACACCTCCGCCTTACCCCAAGTGGTTATATGGTGACTTAGCAGGATTATTGGATTTCATGGGGTGAAGTTTTTCCGGGTTTCGACCTCGACAGCGGATGCGTCTGCAATCAGTTGAGGTACGAGCCTAATCGGGGGAAGTTGGTTGATGGAAACCTGTCGAACCGGATTGTCTCTACCCATCGCCTTGCAATACAATGAGAAGGTTGGCATACAGGCCCCCATACTCCTATCCACCCCTTACACCTTTTCCTTCCCAGAACTTCCACCATGTGGCGTCCCCGAGGATGTGAAATAATTTCCCCCAGGACTTCCCGTGTGGAGTAAAAAACAAAATTAAAAAACTACACGTCACGTTTCGATTCTGAATGGTGGCCTTGCGCCTTAGAGAACATCTTAGATAGTCAATGCCTATATCTTTAGTAAGTTTAAAATTTAAGCCAGATACAAAAAAAACGAGTTGCTTTAGACAACATGACTGAAGTAAAACTTCACAACTTGTGAAAGAAGAGAGAAAGAAAATGTGCGCGCGCACTGCTCTCTCTTGCTCCTACAGTGTGATATAGACAATAGGCCTGCACGGTATCTTAGATATACGAAACGTAACTGGTTATGAGAGAAAGAGAGAAAGAAAATGTATGCTCGCACCTCTCTCTATTGCCCCTAAAGTAATATACGAAACGTAACTCTCTCTCTTTCTATCTTCACTAACTTATATCTCCCTCTCAACTTCCGTTCGCCTCGCCCGATAACACATTTCGTAACGCTCTCGTCACGCATTCACCAGCTTACTCCACAAGTCAAGCGTACGTAAAGAAGTTTTACTTTAAAAAATCAGTGTGTGCAATTTACATGCGCTAAAAGCGAAAACTTCAGAAAATGAAAGTAGACAAGAATGAGAAGGCTATGAAGCACCGCACAAAGAGGAGACCGATTGTACTATCTCATTCTACTGATGTGTCTCTTTTTAGTATCGCTATTTTTCGTTTCATTGAGTTTCAAATCACAACAGTGCTAAAGAACTTTTCACTTTTTTTTTAAATTATCTTCATTTTAAAACAAAAATCAAAATATTATCATTTTGTATTTTTGCTCAGATTGCCAAGAACGTGAGATTAACGAGTCTTCTGTAATATAATCTTCCATTCAAAGTAATAGAGTAATAAGTATTCGATTAGTTATTATAATAATATACAATAATTCGAGAAATGGGGGAAACCGGCAATTCAGCGCTAATTACTGGGCATCGAAAAGCCATTAGGGGTCTTTGATAGCCATTTGATCCCATTCCCATCCATATGTGGCATTTAAGCATCGAGCGATATCGGTATGTGTATTTTACGATACTGTGACATAATGCTGTGGTGACGTAAACGCTATAACTTTATGATTATTGTCAAACATAATTATATATTTGTAATATTAACGATGTAGCACAAGATATGTTTGAGAAAAATCTTAATCTGTGATATTTTTTTAACAGTGAGCTTTGGCGTTACGAAATTTGGATAGCAGTTCATGTGTGTAATTTCTTGGACGAAACAATATACTTTTTTTACATTAGCTCCACACAGGGGGCCCTGGGGAAAATAATTCCCCTCAGGGCCTATGCCATCTTTGGGGATGCTGTGTGGAGGGTATTTTGAAGGAAAGGAAGGAGAATAATCGTGGGAAGGAAAAAACTAAGAAGGGTGGGTAGGAATCTGTTGGTCAGGGTGCCCAGGAGTTACAAACGTATGAATCCATCCCTCCAACTGCAGTACAAGGCAATGGGTTGAGAGATGGAAAGGTAAAAAGCTCAACCAGTCTCTTTCATGCAGCAGGATCTCACCCCATAAACCTGAGCACCCCTGCTAAGTCACCAAACGTAGCGAACCACTTTTGGTGACCTTGTAATGTAAATTTACGTAAGTAAAGGCAGAGCAATGTCGATCCATCTCAAGTTAGTGGGAAAAATTGAAGGGTTCATCTCAAATGAAAGATTTTGTTAGAGAACAATTCTTATTTATATTAAACTAAACAAACACATGTAAATACCATATGCTACTCGGTGAAAACGGTAACAGGTGAGAGAAAGAGAGCTGGACTAAATAATCCGCAAACCCACGCGAGAACTTCTTGGACCCAAAGAACGTCTTGGACATCTTCCCATCCGTGGCCAGGATTCCGGACATACGGCCTTCTTCCTCAGGAATCCCTCGAGCATCCAAGTGGGGGGGCTCTTCCGCAACCGCGTAAAGAAGCCTCAAACCGAGAATCCTCATCCCCAAACAGCACGCGCGCCTTGTCGTCCTAGCCCTCCGTGCAAATTGTTGTTTCTTGATATTATGAGCACCACAAATGAACCACACACAATACTGCTGTCAAACATGCCATACCGGCCGCGTGTGTACCCTGCAGCGCGAGTAGGCTGCTCACCAGACCCCAAAGATGTCATGCGCCGCCTCGAGAGGTTGAAAAATCTGCTCGCGGAGTAACACTATTTTTCTGAAATCTTGTAGATTCTGAAGCAATCTGTCTTTCGTTGTTTGTCCAAGTGTCGTGCATTTTGAGTTAGGACGCAATATACGATTCCTCCCTCGTCAAATCAACAATGGAAGCCGGGTCGGGGATGACAGTCATAATTGTGTGGCTGTTCTTCTTCGTTCTGACTTTAGGCATCGCTGGCGAAGAATCGTCGACGTCTGATATTTATTCCCATTATAGACACAACTCCTTTACACGTTTGAAGGTCACATTGATAGATGGCTACATTAGACCGCCAAAATCGAAACACCAGTTTTCCAAAATAAAAACGTCCCGTCCGGGAACCAAAATTTACGTCCGCTGCCATCTTTCCCGGCGCGGGCTACCAACTTCACCGTCGACAGCGTCGACAGACTGTCAAACTAAATAATAAAAATAAATTAAATTAAACAGTACCTACTCGCGTACTTAAACTCACAAAAATTAATTCGTTACAACCTATGGCAGAGGTGTTAGTTATCCAAGAAATGGGTTTATTGGATAACCAACACCCGGGGCGGCGGTACCCATACCCGCCTCCCAAACTGAAATTAATTAGTTTGACAAGATGGCAATGGGGAAATTGATTAACGCGCACGTCCCGGTCAGATGCGAGGTCTGGGTTCGAGTCAAGTTGCGAACATTGTATTTTTCTATTTTTGTGTGTGTTGTTGTCTTCCATATTTTCGTTTATATTTATCATTGTTATCTTTTATTTTGTAGTAGGTGTAAACGTTATTAATTGCAATTTGTTTTATAATATTTAATTTTGTGTTAAAATTACTCAAAGATAGGGGAAAATTAATTAATCTACTAAGCAAAGCATGAAAAGCTGATAATTTTTGGGAAAATGGATGGTTAGATGTTTTATGTAACGATTTCCGTACCTGTAACGATATCGTGTATCTTTACGAAAAATATTTAAAAATGCTAAAAACGCTACGTGGTTTTTACAAAGTCATTTGTTTTCATTTCATTAAAAACTAGCAGCATGCGTTGCTATGCCATTTAATAAAGAAATTGTTTCTCCCTGCACGTCCTTTCCTATTCGTCCCGTTCACCTTCCTCCCCCGCGTCCCATTCCCCTCTCACGTTCCCACTCCTACTACTCCACCTTCCCTCTCCTCACTCTACTCCCCCCCCCCTTCCCACCGTCTATCCGATGGCATACGATCTAATGCCATTTTGAACATTTTGACTAAATCATTTTTCTGATGACGAAACGTTTGCAGTTCTTGGACAATGGTTCGTTTCACTGTTGGATTATGAGCACAACGCCTTTCAACTTCCGCATCTTGATTGTCCATAAAACTATACAATTTGGTGTAGTTGTTTTGAAGTTATGCGCATACTTACATTTCGGCGATTAATTTTTAAAGATAAATATTAACTACGACGCCAACAAAGCACTCTTTTTAGGGTGAATTGCTTAATTAAAAAAGAAAAACATCGTTCCCAAGGCAACAATTTATTTGCTTTTCTTCTGACGTTTGCAACGAACCAACAATGAGCACCATCAAAATATTAAAATTTAAATGGCGATAATCCGAGTAATGTAGATATATGTTATCGATTCAAAACCCTTAATTTAACACGTGCTTCTATTCGAGTGGACCCGAGTCTACCGCACCAAAGGGATGAACGTCAAATGATTGACAGGAAAGTAGGTAGAACTCTTTATATGGGAAAAAAATTGTTGTATTTACTATCTTCCTCGCAATTTTTCCATATTTCAAAATATTTCAAAACCAAAATCAGCTAATTCGGCCCAGCCGTTCTCCAGTTTTAGCGAGACAGACGAACAGCAATAGATTTTTATGTATATTTATTTATTTATTCATTTATTATGGATACAAAAGAAAGTACAAATAACGTATTAGGAAGCTTTGCCTGTCCAACTAGGAAAGTTTCCCGTTCCAGGACAGACAAATTGACAGGTTTAGTTCATATTATTCCAAGAAATGTACATAATTACATAACAAACAAAAAAATAGAAAAAGTAACCTGGTAGCATATATTATATTCGGATTTACCGAATTCACCTGGTGACGTATAATATATTGGGATTTACAGTGTATAGATAGATTACACCACAAATGTATTCGCAAAGTTTGAACAAGAAAATATATTTTTTTAAATTATGTTTAAACTTTGACAAAGCTTAAGGTTAAGTACTACAAAAATATAATTAAATTTAAAATGTAAATGGTCGATGTTAAATATTCCAATGTCACCAACAACCACACAGCGGGCAACTAAATTCGCCAGTTGAATTTTTAATTCCCACTTTATGTAAAGAGCGCGCCGTTTCACTTAGCGGGCAGATGGCGCCAGTGTCGCTTCCGGGGACACGTTTGGCGGGAAATTAGGCCGGGAATACCGGATATGGAACGAGGAGATGATTCTAAATTCTGTTGATTTGAATTTTGGCGCAAATACTTGTTTTTTTTTTTAATTTGAAATTGTAATTATTCGAGAATAGTATTTGGTTGAAAATCATTTGACAAAATTTTAAAAAAGGATTAATAATCTGTGTATTAACCCTGCTGAAAAAATTCAATCAATTCTTTAAATATGTTTTTTTTACCTTACCACCACACAGGAGGCCCTGAGAAAAATAATTTCTCCCAGTCATCTTAGGGAATTTTGCGTGGAGGGTCTTTTTAAGGAAGGTAAGGATAGGACGTTTTGGGAAGGAAAAAGGTATGAGGGGTGGGTAGGAATCTGGGGGTCAGTGTGTGCATTAACTGCGATGCAAGGCCAAGGGCGAGATAGTACGGCTGGAAAAGTCAAAAGACCTCCATCAACCAGTCTCTCTCGATCCGGCCCACCACGCAGCAGGTGGGCAGACGCATCCGCTGCAAGACCTGGACAAACCTCACCCATGAACCCGTGCACCCCAGCTAAGTCACTAAAAGTAACGAACCGCCTGGGGTGACCTATGGCGAGGGTAACTACCTCCTTCTTTCGCCAACGTTTCGGACAGCGTTGCAGTGTCCATCATGAGGGCAGATCTGCCGGATCTGCCCTGATGATGGACAATGAAGCGCCGTCCGGAACGTTGGCTAAAGAAGGAAGTAGCCCAACACGGTATAACACCCCAAAAACAAATAACGAAAATACTTTTGGCCGTGAAAGTCTTTACGTAACATTTTTTTTTTATTTCAAATAAGGATTTATACAATTTGTACAAAGAAAATGCCACCATTTTAATTACAATCATGGTATCAAACTTTCTTCAAGCCAGTAGATGCTTTGAATATTGCTTATTATCCAGCAAGGCCAATATCTCAAACCGGAACCAGAACGTGACGAACAAATATAGAGACTGATGAAATGCCAAATGGTCGAGTTTAAACTGAACCTACGCTCTGTCAATTGTTACAACTCGATAGAAAATGTATTCATATCCATATCAGGTTGGAGAAGTTCCTTTGCCGATTTTGCTTCATTTATACTCGATTTTGCTCCATTAATACACGTCTGAAGCTAGTGAGACTATGGCTTCCCCAATTGGGTATATTGTGAGGCTGAAGGTAGTAGGGAGGGGAAGAGGAAGGTAGGGTTAGACCAGGGCGATACCGAGAGTACGAGTATCTTCCACTCTAGAACGTGCCGAAAATATAATATTATTTTTGATGAATTAATTGAGAAATCGGACAATTTAATCAAATAAAATGATTTGCACACGCCGGGATTCGATCCTGCGACCTTCGGATTGCTAATCAAGAGCCTTACCCCTCGACCACGGAAGCCATCAATTAAATAAGACTGCCGATTCAATAAAAAAAATCGAGTGCAGTTTACACGCGGTAGAAGCGAAACTTCACCAAAACAATCTCAACCAATACTTGAAAAGTGAGGTCATAATCAAAGCGAATAATGAGCGCAGACCAGCGTAATTTCCGTTTCATATCTCAACCAATAGGAGCCTTTAAAGGTGAATCATTATCAAAGCGGCTGATGAGCGCAGTTGATGCGTCGCTGGTGCACTAATCGTCGTTTCCGTTTCATCCGAAATCCAAATCCAATCGTTAAAATTTTATTTGTGTTGACTTTGATTAGTGTGTACTGTGTAGGGCTAAATATTTTATTATTGTACCATTATTGGTGTATCTGAATATTCCACGATATTTTTAATTATTTGCAAAAAAGGTAAAAAATTCTTTATTCTTAGTTAAAACGTAAAATATTAAGCAGCTTAGCTTTGAAATTTTGTTTAACTAACCGCTCAAACGAAAACCAAAAGGACAGTTTAAAAAAATACTCCACTCTGAAATTGTGCATCCGAAACGAATCGCTAAAAAATACCCTTTTTCCTCTCAAAGGGGTTATAAAAAGCATTTTTCCGCAATTTTTTTATTATTTTTAATGAACTCCACACAGCCTCCTGGATTCCCTTAAGGGCCGTATCATATTTAGCTATGCCATTATGTGGAATGTAGAGGTTGTTTGCAAAAGAATGGATGGGGTTAGTAGTTTTAAAGCGTTATATTTTTAAACCGGTGACAGCTTCAAGCGGTTGCATGGCATCGAAGAAAGCCTACCAACCATGAGGCTTCTATTTAATAAACCTTCAATACAAAGTATAACCCAGAACATGTTATAACAAATTATAACACTGAACCCTGAAATATAACCCTGAACATACCGATAACACACACCACACACGGACAAAGACATTTTCAGTATTATGCAACCAAACTTTTTTTAATTATATGCCCATTACTCTGAAACAATTAGTAACTGCAAATACATCTACAAACATTCACAAAAAACATATCACAGCCTGGATCAAAAATCAAGATATTCACATTATTCAAAATAATTTAATCCCTAACCAAACATAACCAAACTATAAAAAGTGTAAAATAAATAAACATGTCTTTCAAGAATTTACCAACTATTCATATGTACCTTATATATATTTTTTTTCTTCTAAATAATCTATGTACAATTACCATTAAAATGTTAAAAAAAAATTAAAAAACTAACTTTCTTCTACGACACATAAATACTTGTGCTTGTCACACTTAATCATAAACACGTAAACACCTCAGCACAGGTTCTCCTAGTGAGGTGTTCACGATACATACAATATTACCAACCAACAGTTTCACCTTCTCAAAGCTACCTTACACCCAACTTAATATTAATATGTAAAAATGTTAATAATAAGGTGAAAACTGTAATATATAGATATAAATAAATAAATAAAGGAGCATTCAGAGGCCTAATTTTTGGTAGTTGGATAGTGAAACAAGTACTGTAGCCTTAGTTAATCATCTCAGAGTCGAGTTGGTAAGAATACGAATGCATAGGGTCTCCCGGCTGCGGCTACTCGTGGTTGCTGAAGGATGTGACGACGAATTGCCCTAGTTCTGTGGAGAGTCTTTCACTAAAATACCAGTAGAATACACACCGCACACAGATTCGAAGTATATGTTCTAAATTCGTCCAACTAGCCAGAGAATCTATCACATCGACCGTCAGTTTTGTTAGAACTTAACATTGTCAAAGTCAGAAAAACGACCGAGAAGCGAAAAAACATGAAATTAAAAATTAAATAATATTTTTGTCTGGAAATTTTACTTTATATACGACAAATTAGTATTCCAACGTTATCAAATCAGTGCTTTGTAATTTAAATTTAAGCCCGTCAAAATGAATATTATAATCATTTTTATATTTTGAATTTTATGCTCGTATTTTATCATAATTACGCAGTAGTAGTAGTCGTTTATATTTTTGGATCAAGTAAATGCGTAAAACATAGAATTATATAAAACCTGTTCCCTTTGTAAATTGTCCCCCATTGCCACTTTATCCTCTACCCACTCTCATATTTTCATTGATACCATTGTCTATGTCCATTCTTTTTCAATTGACACCATTGTCTACGTCTATTATTTATAATTAGTATCAATAAAAAGCCCTGAAGAAGTGAGCGTTGCTCACGAAACATGTTGGTTTTTTAAACAATAAACGTGGTAAAAACGAAGTATTTTATTCATTTAAATAGAATTGTAATTATTACAATTTGAGGTTATACACATTCAATTATTCTAAAAACAAAAATATATTCTTTCTATTGCAGAAAAAGTCGATAGATATCGCACATTAAAATAAAAATGGATATATTTATCCAAGTCACTTATCTAGATTGCCTTTACGAGTAGTTCAGGAAGAATCTTATATATATATATATATCCTGACGTTTCGGACAGATCACACTGTCCATCTTCAGAGGCCTTATGTCTTGAGTTTTTGTCTCAAACTGATAGCTTTCGCATGTCTGTTTGGTCCAAAAGCTAAAACTTAAGAGTTAGCTTAAGTTTTAGCTTTTAGTTTTAGCTTTTGGACCGAACAGACATGCGAAAGCTATCAGTTTGAGACAAAAACTCAAGACATAAGGCCTCTGAAGATGGACAGTGTGATCTGTCCGAAACGTCAGGAGTTAAAAAGTCCTTTTAAGGACTACGTTACGCGGGTAAACCGAAAAAATTGTTCTACATATATATATATATATATATATATATTGATATCTTTACTCAAATCAATATCCAATCTTCAAACCACTTTAAAATAAACAGGCAAAAGTAAAGAAAGCGACATCTAGCGACTTTCTAGTTTCACTTCAACCGCGTGTGAATTGAACACTCTTTTTCTGATTTTTCTTTCACAAGTTTTCGTTTGAGGGTCGCTAATATAGTTTTTCATTATTAAGTTTAACATTTTAGTTTATTTGGAGAAGAGGTCGCTTTATTCATGTTTCCCACCTTCCAGTTTTGGGAGTGAAATGTTTTAGCTATTAGCTTTAACGACAGTGTTCCCGTAACGCGTGTTTGTAAATCCCCGATTAATAATACCGCACAGGACCGTTTAACTGAGCGTTAAAATGTAACACGCGTTATGAATAGTACATGAAGGTTGTGGGTGATCAGCGACGCGCAACCTGTGGCCAGCCGTCCATTCAAGCTAACAAATCTCCATAAAATAGTAATGTTTGACTCACTCCGCTGAAATTCTGAAGAGCGGTAAAAAAAATTGCTGCCAAACGGGCAGTACTCTTTTTTAATGGGATGGAATCTCCACACTACCATCACTTTTTTGCGTGAAAACATACGCGTCTTTCGTTAGTCACCGGGAATAATTTATGTTTTTGTGCTTAGCTTATATTTTAGATCATTTCAAGATCTATACGAAGGCGCAAGAACATGTAATCCTTTCCGTTGCGGGGGGATGACTAATTCGTCGCGCAGAGTGGATTTCGAGGCTCTTATCATGCCTTTCTCTCAACTTATGAGCAACGGACGATTTTTAGAATATACACGCCACTTGGCGTCACAACCCTTGGGCCACAATAATTTTAATATTCGGCGACAACAAAAGCGTTTCATTGATAACTCTGGCGTGATAAGTATGGAGCCGTAATAAAAACATTTACATGTTAAAATTTTAATATTAGCCATCAAAAAGTAGTTATTTTTAAGGCATGTTATGGGGTAAGTTTGGACCCAGATTCCAAAATTCATAACGGATTTTCTCTCTAAGTCGTAGTTTTTATTTTAAATGATAGTCACATCATTTCATCATAGTTTCTATCAATTATAGTAGTTATAATAAACACAATAAAATAACTTTGTTTCAATTCCACTTTAATATTTCTTAATCCAACCGGTTTCGGTTCATCCTGAACCTTCCTCAGGAACCTTCCTGTGTTGTATTCCCACAAGTGTTTGCTACATGTGTATCGTTGTTTTCAGCGGCCCAAGCATAATCTCACGAATAGATAAAACTTCGTGTTATTTTCTTCCTCTTGCGCCATTTCTTATCGAAGGTTAGCTATAATCACGGCAATGTCTACCCCATAACCTCTGCAGACTACAGTCCATTCGGTGAAATTCAAATCAAACCAGTTACATAGTTTTCGGAGCAATGGCGACGCCTTTTTTTCAACGTTTTTCAGTAAAGATTATAAATTATTTTAATATTTCTGTAAGCGACATTTACCCCTTTAGTGTGGATGAAGTGGGTTCCGCGCATTTTTTTATACTAACATGACGATTCCCAACAAAATATCCTCCAACAAAATATCCTACGGAGAACCAACAAAATATCGCCTGTCTCAACACAGGTATACCCTAGTGAGACAGGCATCGAATAATGTAATGTAAACATACCTTATATAGATAAATAAATACAACCAAAACCTGACCTAACCTAACCTAACCTAACAAAAAAATGGGAAAAAAAGAATAGACATCCCGTAAAGACAAAGAAATATTTTTTTACCTTTATTATTTTTGTCCCATCTTACCATTTTTGAGCGATAATTTATTGTCTTCATAGGATGTCTGTATTATTTTTGTCCCATTTTTTGAAAGGTTAGGTTATTTTAGGTTATGTTAGGTTATGTTAGGTTATGTTAGGTTATGTTAGGTTATGTTAGGTTATGTAAGGTTATGTTAGGTTATGTTAGGTTATGTTAGGTTATTTTAGGTTATGTTAGGTTATGCTAGGTTTTGTTAGGTTGTGTTAGGTTATGTTAAGTTATGTTAGGTTATGTTAGGTTAGGAATTATTTATGCATTAAACCGCTTACTCGTTAATACGGAAAACTTTTTATCCAAACAGTTATATTTAGCTTTATTATTACGAAAAGTGAGTATTTAAGTCGGGGGAGACCAAAAAACATGCAAAAAATATGCATTTAACATTTTAATTTTGTTAAAAATTGTTTGTTAAATTCACTCGCACGGTAACGCCATGTTCATTCATCATTTTTATTTTAACATTTCATCAATGCTGCCAATCATAGAAAAATATTTTTGCGTAAAACAAAGTGAATTCATCGTTGACAAGTATTTGTAACAGTAGAACATGGAAAGAAATGTATTAAAATAATTACACAAACCCGCTAGACAAACCCTGCGTAGCCAAACAAACCATTCAAAACCTGGGATTTTTTTTAAAAGTATGATGAAAAGCGAGTTTTTTTAGAGAATTTATTTTATAAGATTGGTACTTCCGACAAATGTCATATTTGATTGTCTATTAGCTAAAAAGGGAACATTGCGTATTATCCGTGCATCAAACTTCGACAACACAAACGTTCCGTATTATCCGTGAGGTGGACTAACTGCATATTTACCGGTTAGGATAGCTTAGGTTAGGTTAATTTTTAGTAGATATTTTGTTGGGGGATGTTTTGTACGTAGGATATTTTGTCAGGGATATTTTTTCACCGGATGAAAACGCAAAGTGTATTGTTTATATTATTTCCGCTTAATAATTTCAAAACTCATAACACATAGCATAATTCTCAAAACTTGTTTACCATTGCGGCTTGTAAACAACTTGGTAATACACGAATTTGTTCTGCCGGTAAAACGGTTTTGCGTCACTGATACAAGTAATGTATTCCGGGCGAACGATTTATGACTACAAATGATAATAATTAGATATCTTTGTTGAGACACGTGTTATGGTAGACATTATGCCTACTCGTGCTATATTAACACTAACTAACTAACCAGGTTACGTAATAATAATCAATACTAGCAGTTAGAACAGGCTCCGCAGGTTTTTGCTGCTAGGCCCTGCGGTTTATGGTTCGGCTTCGCCCAGTTGTAGGTGACCATTTTATAAATCCGTTAGAAACTGGTTCAAAAAATAGCCGGTTCCTCGGAAACATTATCTCAGGCGATCCAGTGACAGCTAGTCACCGGGACTGGAAATGACGTAATATATAATATATATAGACGCGTGGTAGAAATCACAACGTGGTTTTATTATTCACATTTTTGAAGGGGACCCCACCATTTTCCCAACGGCGCCGTTATAAGGAAACATATGGTTTCCTCCTTCACCTCACACGTCAAGACTCTAATTTTGGGCGAAGCTACATTTATTTGAACGACTCTATACCCTCCAATGTCCATGCATACGGGGTTAGAAAGCAGTATGCAAGTACTTACATTAACATTATACAAAAGATAAATAGAAGTAGTAGCCGGTGGAATAATTCTTCTGAAATAGCTAACATAAGAATAGAGATAATAGAGTTAGTAAAAGAGTTATTTTTCACAATTGCCAGCTACAATAATAATCATTTCATCCATGTCTCCATTCCCGGAGAGATTCACGAAAATACAAATCCAATAGTACTAACACCTGCCAGCCAACGTTCATCAAGCTAACTGTTAACATAAGTGGCGTCATCTTTTGGCAATATTGGCTACTTGGTTGAAATCAGTTCTATTACGAAAGTAGCTTTTTAATAAACTTCAAGTACGAAGATGGTTTTGCTTGAGGCTGAGATGAATTCAAAGTCTGGTTCTTAAATTTCTACCGTACAGTCGCTAGCGTAATAATAACGTCAGATAACATACATGATATTTCCAGCAGTCACTACCCGGTCCACTACTCTGAAGTTTTATTAACTGGGTACCTTTTTTCGGTTTTTTTTTACGTGTGTATAATTTTTATTAAAAATTGAAAACATATTACACTTCGATCAAGTACATACGTCAATGATATTACAAATATATTGTACTGATGGCCTTTGACAAGCTCTTTGACTCCGGACCGAGAGAATGCGGGTTTGAACGTGGGCAAATTAGGTATTTTTAATTTGACTTTTCATGTTGTTTTGCATTAAATTGAGGACATGTTCACCTCGTTAAAGAGTGAAAGATTCTCTCAACAACGCCCTGATTTCTTTTACAATAACTCCGCACATGAGGCCCTCGGGAATATAATTCCCCTCAGTTCATAATACTGTGTGGAGGGTCTTTTTAGAAAACGAAGGAGAGGAAGTTCTGGGAAGTAAAAAGATATGAGGAATGGGAGAGAATCTGGGGTTAGTGTGTCCCGGAATAACGCACCTCGCACCGCAGTGAGTGTCCTTCATACGTGGACACATTGACCCCAGATTTCTACCCACCCCTCATACCTTATTCCTTCCCAGAAGTTCTCCGCTCCTTTATTTCCATAAAAAAGACCCTACGCCCTACACACAGTATCCCCAATATCTCCATAGACCCCGAGGTATTTGTTTTCCTCAGGGCGTCCCGTGTGGAGCTAATGAACTTGTAAATGAAATTTGTACCGCTGAAAGTTAGTGGAGCTGGCAACACGGTATCGCTTCGAAGTAAATAAGCACACATTTCACCACTAAGAATTACACATCTACCGGATGACCGGATCTGCCCTGATGATGGACACTGCAACTATTTCTGAAACATTGGCTAAAGAAGGAGGTAGCGCAACACGGCATAACACCCCAAAAACAATTTCAACAAAAACCCCAAAAATGCATTTAAGTTTTTGCTGCAGGTGTAGTTAATATTTCACCACAAAATGATGATTTAAATATTTCGATATAACCGTTTGACATTTATCCTATGTTACTTTTATATGTGTTTTAGGAATTAAAAGAGTTTATCATTCAAATTTTATTCCAGTAGATTATGCTGGCAACTTTTACGTGTGACGGCTTAACGTAAAACGTTTTCAAACGCATTAAAATGCATGGGGTCTAATTAACCAAACTCTGCGCTCGGAAAAACTGGAGTGCACCGGGAATGCTATATTTAATTAGTTCAGGAGAATACCGAAATACTATAATAGGTAGTTTATTTATGTTTACCAAAAAATCTGTTGTTTTTGAACATCGCTTTTTAGTTAACATTAACTATTTTCTGGCACCCCTGTAAACTCTTTACGGAAATATTTTATTTTATTCACTTCCTTCAGAAATAACAAGTTAAATTTTTAATGAGAACTTCGTTTAACGTTTTGAAGGTAAAGACGTAAGAGAATCATATTAGTGGTCTAAACAATAAAAGTGTTTTTTTTTACATGAGCTCCACACAGGAGGCCCTGAGGAAAATAAATAAAGGGATGTTGTATGGAGGGTTTTTTTAAGGAAAGGAAGGAGTGGAGAGTTCTGGCAAGGAAAGGGGTTTAAGGGGTGGGTAGGAATCTGAGGTTCAGTGTGTCGTGGTCATCCACCTCCAAGACCTAGGCAAACCTCACCCCATGAACCCGGGCACCCCTGCTAAATCACCAATCGTAGCGAACCACTTGGGGTGATCTATGGCAGAGGTGTTGGTTATCTAATAAAGGTTCCCGGGGCGGCGGTACCCATTCCCGTCTCCCAAATTGTTAAAACCAAACTAACAATAAAAGTTATTAAAACTAATATTAAAAGCGGTTAACATTATTAATTTCGAATTAAAACGGTGCCACAGAATAGGTTTGCTGTGTTTGACGAAGCAAAAGAGAAAGGTCATAAAAATGATTCTAAAATCTATAATGGTAAAAATATCTAAAAGTAAGGAAAACATGAAATTTGTATTAGAAGAGGGGTTTCACAAGGTTCATCTTTAAGGCCTTCGCTGTTTATTATATATTTATTTATTTATTTATTTATTTATTTATTTATTTATTTATTTATTTATTTATTTATTTATTTATTTATTTATTTATTTATTTATTTATTTATTTATTTATTTATTTATTTATTTATTTATTTATTTATTTATTTATTTATTTATTTATTTATTTATTTATTTATTTATTTATTTATTTATTTATTTATTTATTTATTTATTTATTTATTTATTTATTTATTTATTTATTTATTTATTTATTTATTTATTTATTTATTTATTTATTTATTTATTTATTTATTTATTTATTTATTTATTTATTTATTTATTTATTTATTTATTTATTTATTTATTTATTTATTTATTTATTTATTTATTTATTTATTTATTTATTTATTTATTTATTTATTTATTTATTTAATACAAACGGCATAAGTATGCCATAAACATTAATTACATGTCACAAATTCATATTCAAAATATTAGTAATGGTAAAACAGTGTATGTATAACAGTTAATTGTGACGATACATTGGGAAGTGACACCAGAGATACATTTACATGCAAAAATCTATAATAGAAATAAAATTAATAGTGACTAAAAAAATATGATAGCATAGCCGTCTTGTACCTCTGTTCCGTGCAGTTAAATAGATCTATCACATCTGCATATCTATTAGTAACTTCATGCAACCTAGGTAAAAGTGAGTGTTAATATGAATAAGCGAGGGATCTCATTCATGGAAAATAAATATAGCTAAGCCTCTGTCTATCGACAACCTGGGTTTAATCTCTAGATGCGGCCGAATCTTTTTCTTATATTTCTTTTACAAATTTTCGTCTGAGAGCCGCTAATATTGCATTCAACGATTAACTTTACTGTATTACTTTTACTGATTAAGTTATTCCAAAAATAATACACTTAAAAAAATTCAATTCACGTTGCTTGTAATAAAAAATAATTTCAAACGAATAGAGCGATAAATAACGCAAAGTGAATCATATATCTCAACTGGCGTTTAGACAGGTAGATATTATGAGGCTGTACATGTTCGGAAAAGTTTCCCCGAAATGGGGAAGGTATTAATTAATATTAATGTTACCATTAGGGCATGTTTAAGGGTGGTTGTTCCCGGTTAGAGGTAGGCACAGGAAACAAAACAAAATTGACATATTCGAATTTGGAATCTATTAATCATTTTTGATAGTGAAGTCGAACCGGGTAACTGTTAAATAATTTATCCTCAGCATATCTACTAGGGAATTTGTAAACTTGGTTTAAAGGTGAGTTTATTTTACTAGGGTGACTTAGTTAGAGTTGTTGGAGGGACTGTGGTTATTGGTTGAGGAATTGAGGGTGTAATTTCCAACAAAAAGAGTAATTATTTTAATTTTCACAAAAACAAAATTAGTGCTCGCGTTGCCATTTTATAAATGACTAGCGAGTTCCCGGCATGCGTTGCTGCGCCACTTAATAAAGAAATTGTCTCTTCCTGCGTGTCCTTTCCTATTCGACCCGTTCCCTTCCTCTCCTGCAACCCCTTCCCCTCTCGCGTTCCCACTCCCACAGAACATCGCGGGCGTGCACACATCCAATCCCCAAAGTTTCATCGCAATCGGATGAACGGCTATCATCGCATAATTTCGTGATGCCTGAACTCACTTTTATATATAGAAACCATCGCGGACATGCACACATCAAATTCCCAAAGTTTCATCGCAATCAGATGAACGGTTGAGCAATGCATAAACATCTCATGTATATACCCAGAAATAAACATATTTTGAGAGGTTACTACGAGTATATATTTACGGTATTGAGAGGTTACTGTTTAAAAATAGGCGTGTGATTCTTCTAGCATATATAATCTCTTTCAGTTATCATTATACCATCAAATGAAAGCCTTAAGCCCATATGATTATATCATAGTGAGGTAACAAAGGCCGTAAGTCTGCCGAGGCATCGAAGGCCCTAATCCAAAATGGCCTACGAAGGCTGTAGAATGCGGGATTCGCATGATTCAACCCTTACAAGATGTGCCGGGCAAAGCCGGGCTTAGATCCAACCCATTCGATATCGTCGATAGATCCTCAGGATTATTTCGATAGACGATAGTTAAGCGATAGTCAAAGGGTATAATATGATGGTAGGCCCACTCGGATTATTGGGGACTGTTTATTGGCTTTTATTCTTGTATGTAATGCCAGTTTTATCAGTGGAACTTTGAGGGATTTAGATATCTCTAGAAATTGTTAAATGAGCGGTTTTAATGCTGCCTTGAAGGAATTTGACAATCGTAAGTATTATACCAACTACTTAACGAATTTCACAAATTTGCGGAATCGAAAGTTTCAGATATTTAGCAATAACAAACTTTTTTGTGAACCAAAAGCCGTTCCAAGTACAATTTTTTATTTATTTGAAACCAGCGTGTTCCCGGCATGCGTTGCTATGCCACGTAAAAAAGAAATTGTTTCTACCTGCGTGTCCTTTCCCATTCGTCCCTTTCCCCTTTGGCGTCCCCTTCTCCTCACTCGTTCCCACTCCGCCTATCCCCACTCCCCTCTCCCGCTTCCCTCGTCTCGCGAAGCCCGCTCCCAAGTTCCTCTGCCCCCTCCCGCATTCCATACATTCAGTCCTGGTACATTCAGTTTTCAAACAGCTAGCGTAACACCTATTGCAATTTTTATACAAATTTCATGATGCCAGAACTCACTATATATATACAGGGCGTCCGGGGGTAAAATGCATTAACTTCGGGAGGTGATTCTACACGACAGTACAAGTAAAAAAGATGTATATCTTTTTTCAAAATTCCAACTTTTAATGGTAGTTTTGAGGTAAAAAGATAAAATTAGTCCAGCGTGCGCGGCCAGATTTATTATTTTCCGCTGTCACGATACGGGCCAGTCACAATCGAGTCGGGCGCCCGGCAGGCTCTCAGCAAGTAAGATCGTACCTCCACCAAGGATTTTTAGTAGGTACGTCTTTTTGTATGGGAAAAAAAATTTTGGAATTTCGGTAAAAAATTTTAATCTTTTTTACTCCTACCATCATGTAGAATCACCTCCCGAAGTTAATGCACCCCCGGACACTCTGTATACAGAAACCAACGGTTAGTAATGCCTAATTTTATGATGCCAGCGCGGTCATGCGCAAATCAAATCCCCATAATTCCATCGCAATCGGATGAATGGTTTAGCAACGCATAAGATCTCATGTACATAGACAGAAACAAACATTTTCATTTATATATATATAGATAGATATTTTTTTAAATTAAATTGAAAAAATTTAGCATCCGAAACAACGTATGAGTTACTCAGCCTTAGATTAACTTGAAAATGGAGTGTGCGATACTCTTGATTTAAATGGTACGAAATGGTGTTTGATGTAATTGGGTGATTGTATGTGCAGGATAGAAGGAAAGGTGTTAGAAGGAAAAGGATAACCAATCACTTACCATTGTACCATCTCTATGAAGGAGCACACAACATAATCATTTTAATACCGGCCAGTGGTTGAGTGCTCGATTGTGCCGTGTTCGATTCCTCGGCTGGCTAAGTCCTCCATCACAACTCAAGCAACATTTTCGGGTTACTGTGGAGGTAGTAGGAAATTTTCAAATATTGTCAGGTTATTCTTACCCTGGGAATCTTTGTCTTTCTTGATAAAAAAAAGATAAATAAATGAATTTAAAAAAATATTACGTAATATATAAGTTCCACCACTATACGAGGTAATCCAAACGAATAAATACGAAAAACGATATTATGCACACAAACTTTAAATTTTATATTGGAAAGCTTATCAATTAATAATCATGTATTAATTACTTCCAGGTGTTAGAGGAGACACCCAAGAAAAACATATACAATACAAATTATTTATAATACAAATTTTGTATTGTGTATGAATATATAGTTACTTGCCGGTTCCCGGCATACGTTGCAAAGCCATATTAAAAGTTTGTATTATTTTTATTCCACATTGTTTCCCCCTGCATCACCTTTACCGTGCGTCCCCGTTCCCCTCCCGCGTCTGGTTTCTAGCCTTATAAATTATAGCCTTTCTATTATTCTGATACATGAGCTATATTATTGTTAAATTTCATTAAAATTCATTCAGTAGTTTTTGCGTGAAAGAGTAACAAGCACAAATACATCCAAACAAACTATCGCATTTATAATATTAGTAAGATTCCACTGTATTGTTTTGAAATATTGCAAATTTATTAATTTCGCAAATAAATTATTAGAAATACTTTTTTTGTGAATATCGCACACGCGATCCAACTGCTCCCAACCGTCTGAAGTCAGTAAAACTATGATATCCCCAACTAGAATGTTGGGGAAGTGGGGAAGTGGAGAAGTGCCTAGCTATTGAGAACTGGTCACCAAACACGGCTAAAGCCATTTCAAGCAACGTTTCAATTCAGAATGGCGGTTAATACTGAGAGTGTCTTTCGCTCTGGAATGTGGATTTAATATATTATGTTTAAATAAGATTTACATACGCATGCAGTGATTTGAACCTACGATCTTCGAATTGCTGGTCGAGAGTCTTAATTAACCATTGACCACGGAGACCGTTCAGTATAACACGAGTATAAAGTTCTTTACGACATACAACATTAGTGTTCCCAGATAATTATTCTAATTTAACGCTTTTAAAATCTACCATTGTTTTTCCTCGAATCATTCTGAGAGAGTTTCCCCGCGAGTTTCCATTCTACAAGCATTTGGTTCTTTCGTATGTAAATTTCTCTCGGAGTGAGCAGTTTGGTTTTTGCATAGTTGGTCATTACGTTACAGGGCGAGCAAGTTGGGCGAGCTAGTTGGACGAACGCCACTGAAAGCCAAAATCAAGCCTTTGCTGAAAGCGTTGCTCTTCCTACAATTTGTGCATTATTTGTTTAACTAGCTCGGTGTAGCAAGGGAAATGTTGATGACTCCATAATACAGGAAGAGAATAATATATAATATCCTATTAATATTATAATGGCGAAAGTTTGTATGGATCTATGTATGTACGGATGTATGTTTGTTACTCTCTCGTTACTTATTTGCGAGTAATTTAGGCTGTATATATTGGTAAGCTCTGGCGTTATGAATAAGCTCTGACGTTATTAAATTATTTTTTATATGTTTATTGTACAGACGGAAAGCAAAGCGTTGCTTGATAACTAATTATATTATTTGACGTGCGCTGTCATTTTGTTATTTGTTTTGGTTACTATGGAGATCCTATTGATAGTTAAAATTATAGTAATCTATACTAATATTATAAATGCGAAACTGCGTGTGTTCGATTGGTACGCTTTAGTAGGTGGTACGCGAGCTGTTTGAAAAATGAATGTAAAGGGTATGGAGGGGGTGGTGGGGGGGTAGGAGAGGGATGGCAGGGGGGACGAGGGAGGGGGGAGTGGAATGCGGATAGGGAAAGTGGAGAAGGCGGAGTGGGGACCCCCCTAAAACAATGCGAGCGAAGCCGGGGGCAAAGGTAGTGTTGGTATAATGTTGCATTTGTTTTTTTCATGATTTCTTAATTCACGTAGTAAGTGTCCAAGTAAACTTTAAATAAATAAAAATATCGTACAAAAAAATTTAAATTTCAAGTTCGATGTTCGTGGCCGAGCTCTTAAGATTCTCGGCCATGAATCCAGAGGTCTAGGAGTCGAGTACCTTTAATTAATTGTTTCTGTAGATGCTATTTAACCCCTGGACCGTCTGACATTTTGCAATGGTGAACCATCAAAATGCTAATGGCGCGGGATATATTTTCGCATTTCATATGATATCTGATAATTTCGCTTTTGAACGCATTTCAAATTAAAATGCTGTTTTTTAAGAGTACTTAAAGGACCTCTTTAGATTTTAGTGTTATAAATCGACATGCAATTCAAATATTAAAATTGGCGATGGTTTTGAAACTAAAATACACGTAAATATTAGATTCATTACACAAAGGTATTATAAAAGTTATTGTCACTATTTATTTTTCACTTTACTTGAAAATATTTACCATTTGCCTTCGAAATAATAGTTTTTTATTAGCCTTTTTATATACCCAGAAAAAACAAAGTATCAGATAATGAGAACTGCTTTGAAGTTAAAAAATCTCCTTCTTACGAATTCCTTTTTGATGATGGATTTATTTTATAATGTGGAACTTTAATTTCTATAGAAAAGGGTCGTAAAACATTCAAATGCCTGAGCTTCGCAAAATAAAATCAAATAGAATCAAATGAAACAATAAAACGAATTTGGCGATGTTTTTGTAATAAATCGAAACAGGCGGCTGGTGTTAAGCCGCGCGCCGCTACTTGAATTTCTACCGATTTCTTCTCTTAAAAATATGTTATCCGAAAATTATTATTTTCACGTCTTTTTTAGTTATCTAACAAGTTACATGTATGACAAAATTCACAGTGTTTCTTTAAATGCTGTTTTAGACAGCTCCCGAGAGATTTTTGCTCTATTTTAAACGAGTCGTGTTTTATTAAACATTTTCACAATTTTCGCTCCATTTTACCGTTTTAAATATTAGCGCACTCTCTCCAACATTCGTAATTACACATCCCTCCATCTTCTTCTTTTTGAGCGGGGATACGGGAATTTAACGCTTATCGCCATCTACGTTAGAACGTTAGGAGTGTTATTGTAAGCGGCCTGTTCCCGAATTTTAGACGACGCACGTGGTGTATCGCCTTAAGGCGCCGCAACCTGGCTCAAAAAGAAGAAGATGGAGATATATGAAATTATAAATGTTAAATGAGCGCGCTAGTATTTAAAGTGACAAAATCAATGCGAAAATTGTGAAAATCTTTAATAAAACGCGACACCTTTAAAATAGAGCAAAAATCTCGCGGGGGTCTTAAACAGCATTTAATGAAACACTGTGAATTTTTTCATAGATTTTACTTTTAAAATAACTGAGACAAACTCGTTTTTATAAATTTTTCGAGCATACTTTGCGATTTTTTTCTATCGAAGGAATTTTATATAATTTGCGTTTCGGTGCAGGGAATGTCTAGATATTATCTTCAAGATTTACTTATATTTTTTTAAGAGCTTTAAAATTTAACGTATTTAAGGGAGATATAATATAAGAAATTCGGGTAGCGGCGGCTTAACAAAACTATCGCAAAATTTCTGTGCGCTTTGAATGAAGATAATTTTAGCGGTTTGTTAGGACGGTTTGCTCGCTCAGTCTGTTGTTCCATTAATAAATAATTCAGACGTAACGCTCAGTTTTTGCTTTACGCCAGCTAAGCTATTCCAAACACTAAGGAGATTCAATTGACGCTATTAGCTTGAACTAGCATCAAATTTAGGCAAGTGCTTTTAGTTTTGACTCTACTTTGTCTATTTCAATAATGAACTTAAAATTCAGTACCTACGTGAAGTTTAGAGGTGTTTTAAGGACTTTAAAATAAATTATATTGTTTAATGAGATGTTTTACCCCTCAGCCTCTAGTCTATTTTGTTGGAAGGTCAAAATATTTCCGCTTTGTGTTAAAATTAAAATAAATGGAATATTTCTGAACGCATCTGAACACTAAAAACTGTATTTGTTTGTGATTTTTTTTGCATTAGCTCCGCACAGGAGGCCCTGAGGAAAATAAATAAATTTCGTATAAGGGGATGCTGTATGGATGGTCTTTTTAAGGAAGGTGAGGATTGGAAGTTTTGGGAAGGAAAAGGGTATGATAGGTGGGTAGGAATCTGGGGTTTAGTGTGTATAGGAGTGACGGGTGTATAAATCCATCCCTCGTACTGCGGTGCAAGGCGATGGGTCAAGAGAGTCTGGCTGGAAAGATCAAATGGCCTCCCTCAACGAATCTCTCGCGATTTAGCCCGCCACGAAGCAGATGGGCGGACGCATTCGCGGCCAAGACCCAAGATCTGAACAAACCTCACCCCCATGAACCCGCGCACCCCGGCTAAGTCACCAAACGTAGCGAACCACTTGAGGTGACCTATGACAGAGGTATTGGTTATCCAATAAATGGTTCCCAGGGCTGCGGTACCCATATACGCCTCCCAAGTTGAAGATTAAAACGTTTTCAATTTTTTTAAATTTGAAATGAACATACACCTTTTTAAATATACATTTAATGCAAACATAAAAAGTTTTAAAAATGGCTCACCTTACGTTTTTTCTAATTAAAATTACTGATAAGTAACAAAAAAAACACACACACACAAATATTTTATTAGGCAATGTTTTATGAACGTTATCGTTAACTCATATTTTTGTCGTTTCATGTAAAATTAATTAATAAAAATTCCCAAAGGTTCATCATTTGTTATTGTATTCACAATACCTCGACAAGCAAAATGTCCGAAATGCGAAATGTCCGAAAAGCGAACAAATTGACCTGACGGGTTTAGAGTTTTTGAATAAATTAGATTTTTTAACAAGATGTTTAACTAGTAGTTATATTTCTAATTTTCTCTTATTTAATAAATCGAAACCAAAACTTCCCCTGAAATCAAATGATTTGTAAATAGAGAGGAAATTAAATACATATCCACTTAATTCTTCCAATAAAACGTGACTATCTCAATGACAATTATCTTTTCAAACTTTCTTCCGGCAGGTAGGTACCGAAAAATTGAAAAATTACGAATTAGTAACTCCAAATAACTCCAGATTTCACATTTGAACAAAATAATTTTTACTAACCCATTGAAACCGGTACCATCTTAAATTGAATTAAACCCCCATTAAAATCCATTGGCATTTTTAAGTGTTCGTGCAACTTTCCCTGATGATGGAAGACACAAAGCTGGGTGAAACCTTTAAATTAGAAGTAGAAAGAGCAACACGGCTTAACACCCCCAAAAACAACCAACCGAACACTATCTCCCGTGAAATCTAAAATCCTATTTTAATACCCTTCCGTTCTACCCCTCAGATTTCTTCCCTTTATTATCAACCCCCATCCCTCTCGAATTTCGTCTCCTTCTGGTATATATTATATCTCACTCTGTTATTTTAATTAAGCCAATTATACGCGAAACCAGTAAAGTGAAAAGTATATATTACTCGTCTAACTGAATTCATACAAAATTCATTAATTGACTATTTAAAGTAGAATTTATCTACGCAATATTATTATATTCTCTTCAGTGTTGCTATGAACAAGGAATGAATTAGGGCATAGATGTTTTACCCTTCAGGCCTCAGTCCTATTTTGTCGGTGGGTTATAATATTTTGGTTTTTTTTTTTTTTACAGTGAATGCCGCACAAGAATCTCAACTGCTCCCGTCTGGAGCCAGCGAGACTATGGCATCCCCAATTGGGGTATGTTGTGAGGCTGAAGGTAGTGGGGAGGGGAAGGAGTTGTGGAAGAGGAAGGTTGGGAAGTACCTGGCTATTCAGATCTGGTCACCAAACACGGCTAAAGCCATTTTCAAGCAACGTTTCAATTCTGAATGGTGGTTTACACCAGGGCGATACTGATAGTATCTTCCACTCTGCACTCTTTGCAATGAAATCCAAATAAATATCAAAAATAATATTACCCATCCGAAAACTAAAATCAGTTTTTGAAAGGTGATGAAATACGCTTTCAAATTTTAATAATTTTGAATAAACATAGTTTTTTAAATATAAAAATTATGAATTCAAACAAAAAATAAAAACAACCACAACACGGGCAATAGCCTATTGTGGTTGTCAAAAAATACCAACAATGTATCATGTAAACATTTATTAAATAAAATAAAAATAATAATAATAATAATAACCCTCCTTTGGTTTTTTTTTCTAACTAAAATTACCGATATTGAAAAAAAAAAAAAAATACACATATTAATAGGCAATGTATTTATCATGAACGTTATTGTCAACTCACTTTTATGTTGTTTCATATAAAAATAATTAATAAAATTCCTAAGGTTTAATATCGCCTGCGAGAGAATGAGATAATATAATCGGTCCCCACTCTAGTCTACTTTAGTTTTCTGAAGATTTCGCTTCTACCGCGTGTAAATGGCACTCTGATTTTTTTTTTCAAATTGTGTTCGGAAACTTTAGATTCTTAAAGGGGTATGAATACGTTTATATTTGAATATAAAACTGTGTTAAAATGTGTTCTCTTATAAGGTAAGGGAAATGGTAAGGGAAACACGATTTTTGACGAGACCTATATGAGTTGTTACAAAAACTGAACAAATAAGCTGAGGGGTTCAGCAGTGGAAATGAATGTTTAAAGAAAATGTATTCTCGGCATCGCCATGGTAAAATCTGAACCTTTGGATTTAGCCACCAATTACGACTAAATAAATTACAAGCAATGTTTTGATTGATGTACTTTCACCAGGGCAATACTGAGAGTATCTACCATTCTGAAGCGTACCGCTAGTGACTATGCACTATTTTATATTTTATTTTATTTTTATTTTGCAGAAACAAACAGTACATTATTACATAATGGAAAATAGTTACAAAGTTATAGAATTAATACATTAATTGGTACCAATGACATGTCGCTGTTATCTACTTATATTTTTGTGGGATAAATAATACAATATACCTAAATTAAGTTAGTAACTTATTAAAGGAGAGGGGTGTGTGAGAGTGTTTGTATGTGTGTAAATGCGCGTGTGAGGGTGTGGATGTGTGTGTTATGTGTGCGAATTCAGTGTGCTAAAAATGTTTTTCTTAAATAGAGGGAGGGAATCAAAAAATATATCGGTATTTGTGGTTTTTTTAATTGAGTTGAAACTTTGAAGGATGCGGGAAATAGAGAAGTTGGCTGCAGCGTTCGTATTACTGGTTGTGTAAAAAAGGTTGGTGTGGCGAGTTCTTTTAGATGGGGATGTTAAAATTTATTTGGTATAGAAGTTCTGGGCAGTCTATTTCGTTGTGTATTATTTTATGGAGAAATGTCATGTCAGCTACCGTTCGCCTGGATTTCAGGGATTGGAGAGTGCAGATGTAATTATTGTTGTATTTATAACCGAGATACTTAATAAATTTATTTTGTATGCGCTCTATGTTGTTGACGTATTGGGTGTATTTGGGATTCCAGACAGGTGATGCAAATTCCAGGGTACTTCTGACTAGTGAGGAGTAAAGCATTACTAGAGCATGTGGATTTCTAAATAATTTACTCAGACGTAGTATAAAACCCAACATTTTGTAAGATCTATCAGTGATTGAATCAATGTGCGTTTTAAATATAAGTTTACTATCTAAATAGACTCCAATTATTTTTATATGAAACAACATAAAAGTGAGTTGACAATAACGTTCATGATAAATACATTGCTTAATAATATGTGTATTTTTATTTAACTATTAAATATAAAAAAGGCAAATAAATAAAAATTATGTGAACAGCGCAAGAGTCCCAAATTCCTGGAGCCAGCGAGACTGTGGCATCTCCAATTGGAGTTCGTTATAAGGGTGAAGGTGGTTGAAAGGGGAAGGAGATGGGGGAGAGGAAGGTGGGGGATTACCTGGAAATTTAAGCTAAAGTCATTTCAAGCAAAGTTTTAATTCTGAATGTTGATCTTACACAAGGGCGATACTGAGAGTATCTTCCACTCTGGGACGTGCCACAAATGCACTATATATTATTTTAAAATTATTTTATTGTGTAATAATACAAATTAAACAAATAAAACCTATTTTTTTATAGGTAACACTCTCTTTTTATAGCTTTTGAAGGTTATTCCCATCAATGTAATATATCATTAAAGAAGAAGATAACAATAATTATCTAAACGAAAGTACGAAAAAGAAGAAGAAATAGAAAACAGATAAAGATAATGGTCGCAACTGGGACTCGAACCCAGACCTCTCGTCCAACCGGGACGTGCGTGACCCTCGGATTGCTAGTCGGAAGCCTTGCCGTACTTTTGTTGTCCTTTATTATCCATTATTATAAGCAATAATTATCAGCCTGAAACACTCATCAACATTGAAAAATCTTCCGAGAAAAGATACTTGCCGCCAAAGGGGCTTGAACCCGTGTCCTTCTGATTGCCGGTCAGCTGCTCTTGACCACTGAGCTATGGGGGCTTATCAAATACCCGCCAAATAATTCAATATATACTAGTGTTTCATTCAACAATTACTGCTTATTATATATATAAATATATATATTTTCTTTTTCTACCTGAAAACAACTAACTTTATTGGTTTAACTAATTGTTACCCTTTGTGCTATGCATAAAAATCTTGTCTAAACGGTAGTTTATAAATTAAAAATAATTACCTTTATTATCCAACTTTATTATCAAAAAATATCTTTTATTTAAATTGTGTTGATTTATTTTTTACTTAAATCCACATACGACGCATTGTCACCTTTGAAGATGCTGTGTGAAGCGTCTTTTTGAGGAGAGGAAGGAGTGAACATGGGTTGTTCCACAGCCTAGCTGTTGAACTCAAGAACGAGTCGTAGAATTGACCCGTTCCCACGTGACAAATGTTAACCGTCTACATATGTTGGGCGCGTGTTGGCGTGTTTCACGACTATGCACCGGTGCCGAGGGGATCAATGACGATAGTTCCTGGGAGCATCTTCCATTGTAATACCGATACAACAAGAACAGCATTCCCACCTGACGCCTGTGCTCTAAAGATCGCAATCCGTTTGTTAAGTTAGGAGAATGTCTCTGTTAGTTGATATTTTTGTTATAAATTTTTATGTCATGATACACAAGATATCCTGGTGAGGTAAGCACAGTATATTACAAATCTAAAGCGATAAATAAAGTTTTTTGAACAGTTAAGTACAATCATTGTATCTATGCATGAAAATATATTATAATTTCGACATATTTTAAAGTGAATTGCTCGGGCACGAGGTTGAAAAGCAAGTTAGGAGAAGTTTTATTCATGAGGAATGTACTAAAATTTAGCGTTTTGGGTATCCTAAGGGAGAAAACTTCATAAAGGCTTCCAGGATTAGCGACTGAAGTTGGAAATACTCCTTCCAAACCATTCCCCATTGTCAGAAATTCATATTACAAATATTTTATTAGGGGTTGAAATTTATAGTAATTTAATGAAAATGGGGTGGGAATTTGTTTGCAAGTTTTCTCCAATATTTGACAGATGGTTTGCAGAGGGTGCAACGGTTTGAGGGTATATCCTGAAGTTACAGTTGGGCTCGATGGGATTCGAGATTGGTTGAACGATAAAGATTATTCGAACCATGCAATTGTGTTACGTGTGGAATTATTAAAGGAAATAATATTTTATTCGAAATGACGAGAAAGGCATTTATTTTGGATTGTTCTATCTACATATGTATATAAAAAATCTCGTGCCACTTCTCCGGAACGGCTCGATTGATTTTTATGAGAATAGGTCTTAAAGTATATTTCATACCGCTGGGTGAACAGACGAGCGGGCTAACAAGCGGGCGGTATGGATTTGATTTGTATGAAAATTAACAGATGGCGGTGTGAGTTGATTTATCGTGATTATAAAGGTTGGGTAACCATCCAGTAGATGACGTTGAGTTTCGATAGATACAGCAACGCGTGTCCGGTTCAGCTAGTAATTTAATAAATAAACGAAGTTGTGACCGTTACCTTTTTTTTATTTTCTGGGTTTTATTTCATGTTTCGTTTATTCCATTTTTGAAAAATTCTTTAATTGTTCCAATCTTCAAAAGATATTCATAAAAATTATTTCAACAAAATTTAATTATAATTTGGAAAGCGGGTATGGCTACCGCAGCCCCGGGAATTGTTTATTGGGAATACGAATCCAACCCTCCCACTGCGGTGGATTCATACGACCGTTGCCCCTGGAGAAACTGACCCCCACCCTTCGTACCTTTTTCCTCCCCAGAACTTCTTCTCCTTCATTTCCTCAAAAGACCCCCCACACAGAATACCCAAATATGACATAGGCCATGAGGGGAATTATTTTCCTCAGGGCTTCCTAAATGGAGCTAATGCATTAAAAAATATATGTATATAAATATATGAATGTTTTTTCTATTTGTGTATATATATATACACAAATAGAAAAAACCTATTGACTTTTCTACAATATGTAGAAAAGTCAATAGGTGTCCCTTGTAAATAAAAGTCTTGTAATTATCCAAAAAGATAGCAGTCAAAAAATATGGAAAATTTGTGGAAAATAATATTGTTAATTCTGAAATTGAAATAGACGATCCAGAAAAACGTAATGAAATCACGTTATAATGGCCCAGTGATTAAAGCGTTATACAGGTGAGACAAAGCTCCGGGTTCCCACTTGCGACCTTCACCTTTTTTATGCTGTGTGTATTGTTCTGTTTTATTATTCGTTTAGATTTATTAGGTATTAATTATTTATTATCTTCTTCAATGATTATGAATAATGTTTTACTTCCAAAAGCTTGAGTTCAAAACTTTTAATTAAACAATATGCACCAAATATGAATAAGTGATTATCTTATTTTTCTAATTTAATAGATATTTCAAGGTTTTGTATCTCATGAATAAAATGAAAGTCTCGGACGCCGTTAGTGTCAACCCTCATTTTTGTCAAAACTCTTTTTTTGTATTTTCTACACAATTCTTGGCTCTAGGAAAAACAATTTCTCTTGGGACCTATGTCATCTTTGATAATGCCCTATGGATGGTTTTAAGGGAATGGAAGGAGAGGAAGTTATGGGAAGGATAAATGGTATGAGTGGCGGGTAGGAATCCGGGGGGCCAGTATGTCCAGGAGTATGAATTCATTCCTCCCACTGCGGTGCAAGGCGGAGTCCGGCTGGAGAGGTAAAAAGGTCTCCTCCAACCAGTCTCTCCCGATCCCGCTCGCCACGCAGTAGGTGTGTAGATGCTTTCGCCCCCAAGACCTATATAAACCTCAGACCATGAACCCGGGCACCCTTTCTAAGTTGCCAAACGTAGCGAACCACTTGGAGTGACCTGTAAATGGATATCAGAGGTGTTGGTTATCCAATAAATGGTGCCCGGTGCGGCGGTACCCACACCCACCTCCCAAATGTTGTTAAGTTGAGGTGTCAGCAATTCTCGAACTGATTCGTTGCAGAAAATATAAACATAAACTAACTAACTAACCATCACGCCGTTTCCCCGCAGGGGTAGGCAGAGAGGACGGACCGCCAAACAACTCGATCTTGGCACACACTCTTTGCCTCACCCACATTCATACATCGTCGCATACATTCTCTTGTATTATTCTGGCTTTTGACATGACCCGACTCAAGTATCTGATTCACTTGATCGTGCCATGTCTTCCTCGGGCGTCCCCGACTTCTTCTACCATTCACATTCGCGTCGTATATTTTTATTACACTACTTCCTTGGTTCATTCGCTCTACATGCCCAAACCATCTGAGGGTCCCTTTCTTAATCTTACTCATTATGCTTACATCAGCCTTACATTCTTTGCGGATATCCACATTTCTCACACGATCATACATTGTTTTACCACACATACGTCTCAAGGATCTCATTTCAACAGCATTCAGTTTACTTTCATCCTTCCTCTGCCAGTTCCATGCCTCACTGCCATACATCAGGGTAGGTACCAGGACTCCATTGTGGACTGCTAGCTTCGCTTTTTTTGACAGTTTTTTATTAGCGCCAACGGCATTCAGTCCACCATTAATGGAGTTACCGGCATTCACCCTTCTTCAATGGTTCAATTCTGGGATACAATCAACCATGACCATTTTGGATGTTGCGCCGCCATTGGAGCAAACGTTGCACTTTTTAACGGGGAAAAATGCTCTTTTTACTAAGCTGCATCATATCTGGTCATTAAATTCGGCTAAATCCATTTCATGCAACGTTACTTTTTAGAACATCTACCACGCTATAGGTAACCGACGAGTTCATCGAAAATCAATTCATCGAAAGCAAATTCATCGAAAACGAGTTCATCGAAAATCAATTCATCGAAAGCAAATTCATCGAAAACGAGTTCATCGAAAATCAATTCATCGAAAATCAATTCATCGAATGATCAATTCATCGAATCGCCAATTCATCGAAAAACATTTTTTTGTAGATATTTGAGCTGTCAAAATTAAATACCCAAAAAGGTCTGTTTAACTGAGTTAAATGTGTTTTGCAACTGTCAGTTTCGTAGTGACAATGATAAATTTATAGGTTATCTCTTCGATTTTCGATTGTCTGATACTGCAAAAAAGGGATATCTAAGGAACGGTGACCAGACAACCCATAATGAAACCAACTCATAAACAACTCAGAAAGGTCATTAAGAGTGATGATAAAAAAAATATTTAAAAATTGGTTAAATAGGTTAAGTTAGGTTAGGTTAGGTTAGGTTAGGTTGGGTTAGGTTAGGTTAGATTAGTTTAGTTTAGTTTAGGTTAGGTTAGGTTAGGTTAGGTTAGGTTAGGTTAGGTTAGGTTAGGTTAGGTTAGTTTAGGTTGACCAATGCTTTTTTAACTTCTCGGTCCGCTCGGCATTTCTCTAAAATATCAACAAAATATATTTTTTCGATGAATTGGCGATTCGATGAATTGATCATTCGATGAATTGGTTTTCGATGAATTTATTTTCGATGATTTGCTTTTCGATGAACACGTTTTCGATGAATTTGCTTTCGATGAATTGATTTTCGATGAATTGATTTTCGATGAATTGGTTTTCGATGAACTCGTCGTGAACCCACGCTATATGTAGATTAACAATGCCGGCAGCATACCTTTTAGAACCAGCCCATAAGAGCTTGAACAAATTAGTGTTCACAGCTCTTTGCATTCATTAATTCAACCTGACCGCGGCATGAAAAGGAAACTTGTGGCAAAGTGAGGGTGAGAAAATAGGCAAAGAAAACTTTGTGGTTTCGGTGGGGTGAGGAAATAAGGAAAGAAACAACATCGGGAGAGAAAGGTGTGATGGAGAAACGTTGCACATGTTAGAGGGAAATAATTCTCACCCCCAGTTCGGGTGGAAGTGGCCAGGCATGGTTATGGGGTATTACAGAGCTTCAGGGTGTTTATTCACTGGAAAATAGAATAAATACAGAGAACTTTGTGTTTATGTTTAATAATTATTACGCTTTGAACTACGTATTGGGGGATGTCGCGTGGTGCGGTTATACGTTATTATTATGACAAAATATTCAAATAATATCATTATTTATACATTTCTAGTTAGTTACTGTTTGGAAAAAAAACTCAAATACAGGACACAAAAACAATAAATAAATTTTAATAGTTAGGTTCGGCTAAGAACATTTTGGCAAAGAGAAAATTATTACCTACTTTGAACATTTTGAGTAGGAACATTTTAACTGTGGACATTTATACTGGGAATATTTTAATTGGAGACATTTTAACTGGTGATGTTTCACTGGGAACATATTGACTGGCAACATTGTTACCAGGAACATTATTACCTACATGGAATCGAATAATATCGATGAGACGATGTGTGATAAACTGATCGTGATACAATGCAAGTGTGCCAAGTCATTATTGGATGGCAGTTTAGTTTTTTTATGCCTGCGGAGAAACAAAGAATAACAGCGTTCAAGAATTTGCCTTAAACAAAAATCCAATTTTTCAAAATTCAATTTTTATTACGAATAATTATAATTAAAAATTGATATTTAAAGTAAGTAAGTCGAAAAAAAAGTTCAAAGTAATGCGTAATGTTATTATCATCATCAAACGCTTGCATCTGTGTGGTTGAATTCCAGAACCCGACTTCCATTACATGTCTGAAGCCACGCCTTACGCGCCGCGCCTCAAATAACATCTGTGTTCGTGAAATTTCAAGCAAAACTGCTGTTACAATTCGGTTTTTGATTCAAGAATCTGCCAAAAGATTTCGCTACTTACGTCAGCAGCTCGCATGTGGAAGTTTATGCCCTAAGTATAAGTACTACGGATTCATAGATCCATTTTCCTGGACATAGCCAAAGCCTTCGACAAAGTATGGTCAAACGGACTGCTTCTCAAATTGCACAATACGGACATCGATCCCCAACTTCTCGGTGTCTTAAAATCATTTCTTCGGCACCGGACTTTTCAAGTAAAGATCCGAGATGCACTCTCAACTCCCAGATTCATGACAGCAGGCGTCCCGCAAGGATCCCTGCTTTCCCCCACCCTCTTCAATATCTACATACACGATATACCACTCACAGAGAACCTACATTCGTATAAAGCTTTGTACGCTGACGACACCGCCATTATGGTTCGATACAATTCTCCCAGGATGATCACACATCGCTTACAACACAACATAAACATACTCCAAGACTTTTATAACAAATAGCGTATAGACGTGAACCCTTCCAAGAGCGCTGCTATTTTCTTCTCACGAAGAAAGGTTTGCAGCACTCCTAAAGGCCACGTTTCCATGTACAGTCAAGCAATACCCTGGCAAAACAACGTTAAATACCTTGGAGTCACACTCGACAAAAAACTCACATGGCACACACACATCAAACATACAATTAAAAAAAACCAAAAACGCTGCCGCAGCCCTTTATCCGCTTTTACATTATAATAGTCAAACGTCACTACAGAACAAAATTCATATTTACAAATCAAAATTGCGACCCATCATGACTTACGCCGCCCCAATTTGGGCCACAAGTAATACTAAGAGTCTAGAAACCTTCCAAAATGTCTTGCTTAGAAGATTCACCAAAAGCCCTTGGTTCGTCCGAAATAGCATTATTAATTCAGACACGAAAATCCCTCCACTTAAAAAACACATAATAGATATAGCCAAAACATTTTTCTCCAAACTTGCTCAAATCCAAATCCAAGCATCTCATGTCTCGGGCAATCAAGTCCCGATGAAAATCTCCTTCACCGCCTGCCCGTATCCATCCTTCATCCACCTTGATGCGCGGGCTATAATAAAACTTACAAATATTTACTTAAATAAATATTTATATATATTTATTATGGTATACATAATTGTTGTATATGAATACATACATGCACGGATGTATGAAAAATGTCTGTATGTGTGTGTTTATCTATACAAAATGTATACCACTTACAGATAAACAAACCATAAAAAAAATATAAATTTACTTCATCTTGCCCAAGGTAACCCGAACATCGGGCAAAAAAAAATCCATCAGGTGACATTACTACAGTTTGCAAGACAAAGGGGTTAATTTCTCCCTGTAACTTGCCAAAAACCAATATATAATAAATAATAATAATTTAAGTATCTCTCCGGATCAGTGTTGCCAACTTAGCAACTTTATAGCTAGATCTAGCTATTAGCTATTATTTGATGTCAGACAGCTACATTTTAATGAAACTTGTAGCTAAACTTTTTAGCTACTTTTTATAGCAACTTTTCGTCATTGTTTTATAGCAATTCTTCCGGTGACTGGTGACAACACATACCAAGATATAAGTACTCTTGCTTTATCTTGCCTTTCACATTATAATGCAGAGGTAGAGAGGATTCTCTCAGATGAATTTAGTTATTAAAAATAAGCAAAGAAACCGAATGAGTTTGACAACTCGAAAAGCGAGATATTATATTTCTAAAAAACTCTTAACTCAATCCTCTGCATTAGAGACTCTCGGGAAAAGTGGTAATTGCTTCTATAACTGTGTTTTGCCTAAAGATGTGCTGCATAAAATGGGTACCACCGAAAAATATTCAAAATCACTGAAAGATGCTGAACCCCAGCCATCGACATCTTCTGATCTTCCTCTTTAAATATTAATGTTTAATTTATTTTTTATTCATTAACGTGTATAAGATATTTTTTTCTCTTCAGTTGGATTTAATGGAAATAAAAACGATTGTCAGAATTTCTCATTTTATTGTAACTTATCTACCTACTGTAAGGTTTAGCTACTTCTAGCAACTTTTTGGGGTAAAAAAAAAACTGGCAATCTAGCAACATTTTGTAAGATGTCTAGCAATTTGGCATAGCTAACAGTTGGCAACACTGCTAGATATGGCAACATGGCGTCATTGCCTGTCACGGTTACTTTAACTCGGTGACTAGCTGTCACTGGATCACAGTGGAATCGAGGAACTGGCTATTTTTGGAAGCAGTTCTTATATCGGATTTATTAAATTGGATTGTTATCTACGCTCAAACTGGGCGAAGCCGTACAAAAAGCCGACCGCAGGGCCTAGAAGCAAAAACCGGCGGAGCGGGTTTTTAATTGCTATTATGTTTATTTGTTTCTGCATCAATATTCGCAGATACGATTTTTTTTAATGAGCGCGGGAGAATCCAAAACCAAACATTCATAAATTCTCCAGCGTTTAACGTATTCCTTTGTAAATGTATTTTTTTAATAAAATGTGAAGTAGATAGATACCCGCAGAAAGATACAGTATTCCTTTTATTTAAAATCATTCAAATAAAATCTGTTCAAAGGTACTCATTTTACATGAAGTGAGTCTTAATTAAATAGTATTCTTCCTCCAACACCTGTCTAAACACCCCAAAAATTTGCAGAGGCAGTTCAATTTTGTCAAAATCGTGTCTTGGTGTTATTTAAGTCAGCCTTCCAGAAATGTGTTTTCGGAAGGGGTGGAACCTGAACACAGGGGTCGCAAGTTCTACAAAGTTAGTCAACTACCTGGAGAAAATGAGGGACATTCCTGGAAAGGCGAGGGGGAGGGGTTCGGGGGTTACAACTAGGGGTGGCATCACCGGTTTACCGGGAAATATTTGTGCTAACCGGTTTTCCTTTTTTATGTCATTACTATATAGACATTTCTGTGTCATTACTGTATAGGAGAAACTTAGGGACATTTAGGGAGGCAAGGTTTTCAAGGGTTCCAACTACGGTAGGCGTCACCGGGAAATATTTGTGCTTACCGGTTTTCCGTTTTTATTTTAGTACTATATATAATAATAATAATAAAAAGGTTCATCAATAGATTTTTTACAGTATTATACATTTTGTTCTTTTATCATTGAGTCTATTGAGTTCTTAATTTGGGAGGCGGGAATGGGTACCGCCGCCCCGGGAACCTTTATTGGATAACCAACACCTTTGCCATAGGTCACCGATTGACCTGTGGCAATCGTTCGCTACGATTTACGTTCGTGATTTAGCAGGGGTGTCCGGGTTCATGGGGTGAGGTTTGTCTAGGTCTTGGAGGCGGATGACCAGGACATACTGAACCCAAGATTCCTACCCACCCCTAAAACCCTTTTCCTTCCCAGAACTCTCTTCTCCTTCCTTTCCTTAAAAAAACCTCCACACAGCATCATAGGTGGGCATAAAGATGAAATAGGCCCTGAGGGAAATTATGTTCCTCATGGCCTCCTGTGTGGAGGTCATGTAAAAAAAAAAAAAAAATTTTATGAAAAGGTCAATGCTCAGCTACAATTCAGGATTTCTCCTGGAAAGCAGCTGGTTTTCAGCAGTGCCTATATATAGACAATATGTCATTACTATACAAGAGAAAATGATGGACGTTCCCGTGGGGCAAGGTTTCAAAGGGTTCCAACTACAGGAGGCGTCGCCGGTTTACCGGGAAATATTTCTGCTTACCGGTTTTCCGTTTATATATCATTACTATTTAGACAATATGTCATTACTATACTGGAGAAAATGAGGGACGTTCCTGGGGGCAAGGTTTTCAAGGTTCCAACTACGTGAGGCGTCACCGGTTTACCGGGAAATATTTGCGCTTACCGGTTTTCCGTTTTTATGACATTACTGTTTAGACAATATTTCATTACTATATAGGAGAAAATGAGGGACGTTTCTGGGGGGCAAGGTTTTCAGGGATTCCAACTAGAGGAAGCGTAACCGTTTTACCGGGAAATATTTCTGTTTACCGGTTTTTCGTTTGTATCATTACTAGCGCAGACCATTCCTGCATACTCCACATTTTTATTCCAATTTAAAAAAAAACCATTAAAACATTTTTTTGTTAAAACATCATATCATAGGTAGATCATACAGGAGACCCTGAGTAAAACCATTTTCCTCAGGGCGTACGTCTACGGTAATTAGGTACGTCTGTGAAGAGGTTATTTTTAAGGAAAGGAAGGGGAGAAAGTTTTGAGAAGGAAAAAGGTAAGAGGGGTGGGTAGGAATCTAGGGTTCAATGTGTCCAGGTCATCCGCCACCAGATCCAGACAAACCTAACCCCATAAACCCGGACCCCTGCTAACTCACCATAGGTAGTAAACCACTTGGTGTGACATATAGCACAGGTGTTTGTTATCCAATAAATGGTTTCCGGGGCGGGGGTACCCATTCCCGCCTTCTAAATTGAAAATCTAAATGTGTTTAAACAAACAGTTCCAATTCTGAAAATGACCCGAAAATTCAAAGCAAATGCGAGTACTGGAGTTCATTGAATCGGAGTTACAGACACAATAAATAACAACCG
Organism: Limnephilus rhombicus; assembly: GCA_929108145.2. Classification (NCBI taxonomy): domain Eukaryota; kingdom Metazoa; phylum Arthropoda; class Insecta; order Trichoptera; family Limnephilidae; genus Limnephilus; species Limnephilus rhombicus. The sequence continues at coordinate 47,088,632 of OV815288.1, read as the reverse complement.
AATCTAGTATGTGGCACTTTTCAGGGTGGAATATACTCTCAGTATTGTCCTGGTGAAAGACCACCAATCTGAATTAAAACTTTGCTTGAAATAGCTTTAGAACCTGACATTTTAAAAATATGAGCAGGTTCGTTTTAAGAACCATCATGTGGGTTTTGAATGTTGGCCTCTTGTTAAGATGACAAAAAATCGGATTTTTCGCATTTTTCACCGATTTACCGGTAACGCCATTTAAGCCAGCCCTAACCCAAAGAAGAAGGAAGATATGGAAGGTTAGGGGAAGTCGGGAGCTAGAGATAGACGTAGCTAAAAACAACCCTAGCAAAATTACTCAGCCAACACATCACTCTTTGAACAGGTGAGCCTAAATTGTACCGTGTACCTGCGTAGAAAGAGATACTCTCTCCAAAGATGGGAATAACTACCTCCGCCTGCTGTTTTTGTATGCAAAAGTTGTGCGTACTATATGTACATAGGATATGGTCCCTTGAATATTTTAAAAATGAGTTTAGGTATAACCTCACTTGGAAAAATGTGTTTTGCTGCAACTTGGGTGAAAGGTATTTTGAAGTGAAAACTCCTTTAACACCGTTGTGATTTGAAACTCGATGAAACGACAAAAAGTGACATTAAAAAGAGTCAAACACACACATCTACAGGATTTAGCTTGCGAGAGAATGGGTTAGTATAATCGGTCTCCTCTTTGTGCCACCCGCTCTTGTCTACTTTCATTTTCACTTCTACCGCTTCTTTCACTTTTTTTATGTGAATATCGTACAAAAGTCTGAACTATCAAATTTCCACAAATTATATTTTACGTACTGATTTCGTGTGCAAAGAAGTTGGATGGCGCATAAACTGTCAGAAAATAACTTCCCGTCAGAATATTAAATAACACATTATCAATAATTATTTTCATAGTGGACATTGGACAGACTTCATAATCAAACGAGGGTAGAAGGCTTGAATATTAAATAAACCAAAGTTTAGCAAACCCCTACAACAAGGGTGGGGACTTTTACCTACTTTTACGGGCGGTGATATATGATGTTAACAAATTGACATTTTTACAAAACTAAAATGAATGTCCTAGTTTTGTCAAAAATCAAACTCCATCTTCAAGTAACTCTAACGTAGGAGACCTTTTTGGCTTGACTAAATTTAACTCTGTATATTTATCTATATTTTTTATGTATAGCTGTTTGTCTCTTACAAATAAATAAATAAATATCAAAAATTCATATCATAGGTTTATTTATAAATAATTTCTGCTATGTAATTGTCATTACACGTGACAGCTGTTTCGCCTTCTGACGGTATTATGAAACTGTGGTAAAGTCATTATTTTTAATTGATAAACTAATGTTTACGACAAGATTTTTATGCATAGCACAAAGTGTGACAATTATTATAAGTAATAATAATTATTAGCCTGAAACACTCATCTTACATTGAAAAAAAATCTCCAGAGAAAAGATACATGCCGCCGTTGGGACTCGAACCCGCGTCCTTCTGATTTCCGGTCAACTGCTCTTAACCACTGAGCTACGTCGGCTTATCTCTCCTGCCCACCAAATAATTCAATATATAGGTACTATTGTTTCATTCAACAATTACTGCTTATTACATTTTTCCACCTGCAAACAACCAACTTTATTTTATATGAGAAAGGCATTGTAAAGGCATTATCCACTGAGCTACGTTGGCTTATCATTTGAGACCCGTCGGTGGCATGTATCTTTTCTCGGAAGATTTTTTCAATATAGATGACTTTTTTTTTTTTTTTTTATTACTATTTTTTTTTTTTTTTATTTGTTTTTTTTTTTATTAGGTTTGTCAACAGTGATTTACATCAAAGCTTTCACAGATAAAATTACACTGAACATGGTTGATGCTATCACTAATTAAAGACAAACACAGCATTGATAATATAATACTTACCAGTGGCGTGCACAGAGTTTTTGATCTGGGTAGGCAGTAGGAAAACCGCCGAATTGAATCAAATAACTTTAAAAAAAACTTACTACAAATAACTCCCATCGTACAAGTTTTTGCTGTGTGCTTGCTGCTGGTAAGACAACTAGTTGATAGAAATAGATAACAACAGATGTCACTGACGTCACTGATTGCCTTTTGTTAATTTTATTCCAGAAAGCACTGCATAATAATAACAAAAAACCTCATGGAAGCAAATTCATAACGACAGTTCTACTCTACGCTAAGGGCATTTCGTAAACATTGATATTATATCTTGTATGAAGTTAGCTCCAAGCAGAAATAATTCCTGCTTAGGCCTTATTTTAGTGAGGCAGTCGGAGGGCGTGCGTGTAGTTTCTAGTTACAGTTTATGCCACGTTTGTAGTGTGCCGTTTGATGAGGCGCTCGCGTAGTTTCGGTTGCTCAGCTTTTTCGCGCTTATTTTTGAAAGTATGTATTTATTTTTTAAGCAATTATTTAATAAATTGTAATAGTATTTATATGCTTATGTTTCACAAATACGGTAGGGTAGGCAGTGCTTATGTGCCTATACGGAGTGCACGCCCCTGATACTTACATATACATTACATTCATTCACACAAACACATACTATACATTACAAAATAATAATTAACAAGTTTTACAAGGAACAAGTTTTTAGAACAATGAGTTTATAGATTCATAAGTTTATAGAACAACGTAATAGGGAGCTTTAAAGCTTGTTAAGATTTGATTTGAAGTTGGCCAATGTTGACGTTGTCAAATTAATCGAATGTTTTTCATAAGCCTCATTGAAATTTCGGCACATTCTCGATAAAGCCGAGTCATGCCCCAGCTTAGTACAATATTTTTTTTAATATTTAACGGAACATAATTTACCAGTCGTGAACCAATTCTAGGAACATTGAACCTGATTTGATGAAGTAGAAAAGGACAGTTTAACCATTTACAATTTTGAATAGAAAATTTAGATCTGTATTTAGTCTTCTCTGTTCAAGGGTGCGTATATTGTAGAATTTTAGTCTATCAGTGGAGTGAGGAAGTGATCGAGCTCGCCTATCGGAATATGCCAGGTGGTACATAAAATGTTTTTGAACCTGCTCTATTCGCTGAATATGAACTTTGTAGGTTGGACTCCATACAGCACTTGCGTACTCCAACACGTTGCGGGTGAAGGAATTGTACAGCGTTATTTCTGATGTGGGATTTTTAAAATGTTTACTGTTTCGTTTGATAAATCCTAGCATTTTCATAGATCTAGAAATGATATTGTGGATATGAGGTGTGAAAGTAAGTTTTTTATCAAATAATACGCCTAGGTCCCGAATGGTTGCGACTCCCTGGAGTTTAGTACCGTCAATAAAATATTGAGTCGGAATAGAAATGTGTTTACGCGTAAAGGTTATGTGAACACATTTTAAAGAATTCAGAAACATTATATTGTCGTTGCACCACTTTGAAACTCTGTTTATATCGTTTTGGAGAAGTCTTGAGTCTAATAATGTATGGATAATTTTGAATATCTTACAATCATCAGCAAACAACAAAATTTCGGAATCCAAAATAACATCGCACAAGTCATTTATAAAAACAAGAAACAAGATTGGGCCCAAATGGGACCCTTGCGGCACTCCAGATGGAGAGTGTTTCAGTTCAAGTCCCGTCAGCGGCATCCATCTTTTCTCGGGAGATTTTTTCAATATAGATAAGTGTTTCAGGCTAATAATTATTGCTTATGATAATTGTTACCCTTTGTGGTAAAGTCACTTACGGGTGATCTATTTATATTTCTCTGAGGCGTACGTGTGATCGTGTTAGAAATGTGGATATCCGCAAAGAATGTAAGGCTGATGGAAGCATAATGAGCAAGATTAAGAAAGGGACCCTCAGATAGTTTGGGCACGTAGAGCGAATGAACGAAGAAAGTAGTGTAAAAAGAATATACGACGCAAATGTGAATGGTAGAAGAAGTCGGGGACGCCCGAGGAAAACATGGCACATGATCAAGTGAATCAGATTCTTGAGATGGGCCATGTCAAAAGTCAGAATAATATAAGAGTATGTATGAGACGATGTATGAATGTGAGTGAGGCAAAGAGTGTGTGCCAAGACCGAGTTGTTTGGGGGTCCGTCCTCTCTGCCTACCCCGGGAAATTATTTAGTTTATGGTTTTTGTTTTTTTATGTTCTTAATGAATATTAAAATGCTTTTATTTTTATTACCTACGTCCTAAGCATCTGTCAAGCTTTTGAACAAATGAAATACGCTTTTTGAATAAAGAATTATTATGTCATAAAATGTTTTTGGTAGGTAGGTACCCATTTTATAGCTGAATGATTTTATTTTATAACATCGATGAAATAACAAGCGATGCAATGAGAATACTAGGTTTTATCTTGAGAATGGGGGCAAATTTTAAAAGTATGTTAACATTAAAATATCTGTATTGCTCACTAGTACGAAGCAGATTAGAATACAATTCCTCTGTATGGTCACCATACTACAATGTTCATTCTCAATCATTGGAAAAGGTACAAAACAAATTTCTTCGGTACATCAATTTTAAAATGAAAATACCAATCGAATTTATAAATAATAATTACTTACGCGCTGAAACCAGACTTCTTAAATTATCAGATAGAAGAGTGTTAATTGATTTATTATTTTTATACAAAATTATAAAATCTTTAATTGACAGCCCTAATTTGTTGGAACTAATTTGCATTAGCATACCCGCTAGACAAACTCGTAGTAAAGATACTTTTAAATGCAACAATAAACTCAACTCTATATACTCACCAATACCAAGAATCCATAATCTTGCGAATAAATACTGCGAATCTATAGATATATTTAGTATTGACAGTTTTTAATGTTTCAAAAATCAACTTATCTCTATTCTATCTGCTAATAATTAACTTTTATTATTTTTTGTTTTTGTTTTTCTCATAAAATATTTTCTCATCTAAACCTCACCAATAAAATGTATACTTATTTTATAATATTTTTGCAGTTCTATTTACACTTTGTTCTATGTCAGGTCTTATTATTATTGTTAATAATATGTATAAATATTTAAAGCTGAATTGTTTTAGTTTTTTGTAAGTACAACTTGTACTATTTCATTTCATTTCTTTTTTATGTTGTAATATTCTTTACCTAACGAGTCGATTGCATTCATATTTATTCTGTTTTATTGTTTATGTAATACATGTAATTAATATTGTTAATTATATATTTGCTTCTTTTCTTGTAAAAGCCCACTAAGGCGTTAATAAAATATAAAATAAATAAATTTTAGGTCTGATATGATAAGTAGTTCTAATTTGTAATTAAAATTTATTGATCTTAAATATTGTTAAACATTATGCAGGAATAATTCACATTACTGATGAACCAAACCATGCACCAAAAACCGAAATTATGGGATGCTATGATCAAAATTTTAAATGCCAAAATTGTTCAATGCCAACCGAATTATGAATCATACTGAAACGTAACTCATGTGACGTCACGAGACACCATTGGAAACGTTTTAACCAAGTTCATAACTTCGTAATTTGGAAGCTCGTAACTTCGTAATTTGGAAGCTCATAACTTCGTAATTTGGAAGCTCATAACTTCGTAATTTGGAAGCTCATAACTTCGTAATTTGGAAGCTCATAACTTCGTAAATTTTAAGTTGTATTTTAAGTTGTAGTTTTTTAGTTAAATTTGTTACATTTTCATTAAATTTAAAAAATTGGGGCAACCCCATTAAGACTCTCCGAGTGATTTTTGTGGGTCTACCCTAGTGTCTATTCAATTTATCTCGAAAGCAACGTAAATTTCTATGCCATATATTTATTAATTATATACGTAACCTACGCTACAGCTGAAGCAATTATAAAGGTGTCGTAAATACCTCCTTAATAAGGACTCTCTCTCCATCCTCTCTCCCCATCTCCCAATATACATTAGTGTACATTCCCCGTGTTTATAATTATTATTATATTCTGAGCTCTTAAGTTCTCCGTATTGCCAATTAATTTAGAACTCACTTGAGTGATATTGGAAAATGATAAATTAATTACCTTGATTGGTTCAGTATTGATTACCGGCATAACTTAACTAAACCTTTATGATGACAACGAAAATTTGTCTCGTGTTACAAATAGTAAGAGCTTAGTATGGTTATGTCATGTATAGATTACTTAAATTTGTATATCCAATTTTATATTAATATGCAGCTTAAATTTGCACTTCAAATTTATATTATAATAAACAGGCGGCTTTAGTTTGTGAATCCAAATTTATATAAATAAATATACGGCTTAAATTTGTACGACCAAATTCATATAAATCATTATGCAGCTTAAATTTGTACATCAAATTTGTGTAAATATAAACATGCAGCTTTAGTTTGTACATTCAACTTTATGAAAATAATCATCCATTTAATTTTTTTAAGTCCAAATTCGTATAAATCAATATGCCGCTTAAATGTGTAGGTACATAAATAAACGTACAGCTTAAGTTTGTACATCCAAATGTAGGAGGGAAATGTGAACAATATAGTTGAAACAAATCAATTAGCTTGCCTTCTTTCCGGATCGCAAACATTTTTAATAATGTACTACAAATTTTTACCATACTTACTTCTCAGGGATCTCATATCTAAAGCATTGTACGGGGTGGCCCTTAACTGTATACCTACCTAGTTTCAATTAACAATAAATAAATAATGGTAGAACTTAGACATGTTTTATTAATATTTTGAAAAACTAAAATAAATGGAAATTTTAATGACGTTAAGTTTTAAAAATTATATTGTCCAAGTGAGCTCCATCAGCCTGTTGACATTGTCTAAGGCGGATTCGAAAATTCTCAAAAAACACGTTACAAGTTGCCCGTGGGGTAGCGTTAGTTTCCCGTACAATGTTTTGTTTTAACTGATTTATTGTTGTCGAATTGTCTTCATAGACTCTTGATTTTAAGTATCCCCAGAAAAAATAATCACACGGGCTGAGATCTAGGCTCCGTGGGGGCCACTCAATGTCTCCTCCTCGTGAAATGAGTTTTCCGGGGAACATCTCCTTCAAACGGTCCATGGGTAGTTTAGCTGTGTGACAGGTGGCGCCGTCCTGCTGAAACCAGCTCCTGGAATTGTGGCCTTCAAAATCTTGAAGAGCTGGGACCAAGAACTCCTGAAGCATCTGACAATAATTCTTAGATTTCACTGTCATAGCAACTCTCCTTTCTTTTTCAAAGAAATATTGGCCAATGATACCCCTAGCTGATATTGCAGCCCACACAACCACCTTCGGGCTATACAAGGGACGTTGATGCTTCTGTCGGAGGGTCTTCTTCTTCTTCTTCTATTCTCAGACTAATACCGGCAATTTTGTTTATTAACATGGCCATTGATATGGAAATTGGTCATATCATCTCTAAATATTATGTTGAAAAAATTGTCAAAACGTTCCAGCATCACATTGGTAAAATTAAGTCGAAGATCGGTATCATTCGGCTTCAACTCTTGCATCAGCTGAATTTTATAAGTTTTTAGATGTAAATCGTGGTATAAAATTCTTTGTAAAGTGGTCCTCTGTGCTGGATAAGGCTTGGCTTCTCTTGCGAGTAGGTTGTTGTGGAATTTCCCTCACTGATTCACTAACACGCTGAACAACTTCTGGTATCCTCGCTGACTTCGGGCGGCCTTCATTTAAAAAAAATTTCCGGTTTAGACAAATATTCTAAGACATTCTGTTTTTTTTTTTAATCGTATTTTTGAAACCCTGGGGATTTTTTGAAAATTTCAATCAGAAAAATCAGACCATCTTTTATAAACCGGAAAGACGGGAAATAATTTTATAGGTGCGAAAAAACGATAATTACATAGCCGAAAATCATTTTTAAAAAAAAGAACGTTTTTCACACGAATGGCACAGGAGAATAACGAGGCATACCAAAAATATTACATCTCATAAATATTTTTTTCCTTGATCCATCTTATTGATCATAAATCATTATAATGTACAACGTATATATTACTAAATCCAATGTAATATGCTTGTACTTGTAAATTATAATAATTATAAGAATATTATAAAATTTGATTTTGTTAAAATCAGCACCATAACCATTATACCTCTAAAACACGTACCAACTTCTAAAATGTACGGGGTTCTCTTCTGTCAAAAAGTCAAACCAACTGATAAGTTCGCAGAGAACAAACAATAAATCTAGTGAACGAATTACAAAAATCGATTGAAATGAATGTGATGCCATATTCAAAAAATAAATCAGTGTAGAATTTTACAAAAATAATATGAACATGTCGGAGACGGGACATTTTCATGTAGTGACGTCACGAGCCCAAATAATGGATTTATTTATTTAAAAATAAAAAAAACTGTACATTTCTAAAAAATTTTACTAACATTTTCGCAATCTTAATAAAAAGATCTATCCACACGATTTTTTCCAAGTCGTTATGAATTCAATGCAAGTGGCCTATTGTTTTTCTGTTGAGCCGGTTGTCTCAAATATTTTGATCCATTTCCGAATAGATTATGCTCTTGGTGCTTGATTAATGTCTCGTAAACCGAAATGAGCACGGTACATTCGTCTCGAAATCGTCACGGAATAATTGTTTATGTAATATGCACGAACACAAAATGCGCGCTGCTCTCCCGTGAACGGCTCCAAGCTCCAAGGCGACTAAAATTTCCACGAAATAACGCGTCTAACGATACCCCCGAACCGTGCTCGCCCCATGCATTGTTAACCCGGCGTCGATGACGCTGGGTCATAATGACCCGAGGCGATTTAAAACGGCCATATTATTTTTTCCCGTCAACCGTTCGACTCGAGCGCTTAAGTAGCTGGAGATACAACCCCCTTCTACCCGCACCGCCGGCGTGCTCAGTGCGACGCCGCTTGCGGAAGGAGATACACGTGCGTCAAGTTAAAACGGGTACATATTTCCTATAGTTGAAATGAAATTCTATAGCTATTTTTTCATATTTGATTTTGCATGTGTTTCTTACTAAGGTAATAAAAAGTTGATTTTTAAAATGTAATGGTATTATTTATATTTTTTTATGAGCAAAGAAACCACAAAAAATTAATAATTTTCAAAATCAAGATAACCCTTTCAGTTTTGGTACAACCCATCGATAAAATTTGGGTCACGGTTACCCGGCGTCATGGACCGCGTAATTATTTTCACGTCATTGACGCCGGGTTAAAAAAATGCGTGATGCACACCCTTGGAGACAAATTTACCTCAATTTTATTTTATTTTTTTTATTTCTTTTTATTGAGGAAACAAACAGTTATACAGAAAAATCATTATAACAATAAAATTCATATGTTGTAGACCAATTAAGTTCCATTATGTTAAAAAATATTGGTTTAGTATTTTTACCTACTCAACTTATTAAATGACAAAGAAAAAAAAATATAAACATAATAAAGAAAAACATAAAAAAGAAGAACATAAAACATAATAAAGAAAAACGTAATATCAACATAGTTAACAGAAATTTACTTGAGATATTTCAATAATAATAATAATATAAACATGCATTCAAAAATTATTTTTCCATATTGTAGCTTTATATACGCAATATGGACATGTTGAAATGAAATGTGATATTTCTCATTGTTCTTTTTTGTTATTTTTTGTTGTGATACACAAAATAATTGTATGTTATTTTAAAGTTTGAAACTACTATTATGTAATGATATTATTTTTCTTACTTTTGTACTCTATTATTTGTTTATTTTTAAAAGGCAGTATAGCCGTTAATGTATTTAAAATAAAATAAAATTAAAGTAAAATAATGTTTTACATAGTATTACCGTTGTTTAGGAGTATCGCATACATATTTATACTCCTTCTTTTTACACAAAATAGTACTACTTTTTTCTCTTTTATCTTTTCTTCATGATTTGGGAGGTAAGTATGGGTACTGCCGCCCCAAGAACCATTATTTGGATAACCAACACCTCTGCCGTAGATCACCCCGATTGGTACCCTACGTTTGGTGCCCGGGTTCATGGGGCGAGGATTGTCAAGAGAGATTTGGAGATACTTGTTCAGAGAGACCGTTTTACCTCTCCAGCAGGATTCTCTCGGCGTAATGCCTGCACCGCAGTGGGAGGGATGAATTCAAACGTCCGTCACTCCTGGACGCATTGTCTGTTTTCTTCCTTGATCTTACTCTTACATATCTTTTTCACTAAATAAAAATGTTATTTACCCGCCTTGGAACAGACTTTGTCTAGTGAGGTGGGTAAAAGAAATCTATGTACACAATGAAAATAAAATAAACGCCCGGGTTACCGGCACTGAAACTGAAAACTGAAACTGAAACTCTCCTTTCTTTTCTTAAAGAACTCTCCAGACAGCATCCCCAAAAATCGGAAAATATTCTGATTTATTGGTGTACGCACCGGACGGAAAAAAAGTTGTGTCCAAAAGCACTTCAATAAACAGATAAAAACACGTACACTTTCTTTGGGTGGCATTGCAACGCATGCCGAATAATTGATGAAGAATTTTAACCAGCGATTCCTAAGCAAGTTTAGAGTAAAAAATGTACCTGCATGTCTGTTGTGTTGTCCGATGGTATTTTCTTCATTTAACAACAAAAATATTTTTGTCACACCGTCACTGCTCACGTCTATCAACGGATCACGTGAGAAGCACTCTATCTCGTCAGTACGGTGCTGCTGGAAAGAGACCGAGTTCCTTCCTACCACTTGGCCCCTTAGACTGTAACCCAGTGGCGTTGTGTGTTAAAAGTTTTGTTTTTTAGTTTTTATTTTTTTTTTAAATCATCGGAGATCAAAATGACATTAATACTTTTAACCCCAAAATGCTTGGTTAAAATCCTTCGAATATATTATCATGATATACCCTGAATAATTACCAAAAATTTTAAACATTAAATTTGTTACAGCCCACACGCGGTTTGAATAAAATTTGAAATTATGAATATAAATTCAAACCGCCCTCTGTTTATAAATACCAAAATACAAATAATAACTCAAATACCATTCTAAAGATTCTTGAGAACACTCCCTAGAACGTAAAACATGTCAAAGTCTTCGATCTTCATATGGCTTTTTCATTTAAATACCTCCCCAACCATGAGGAGGGTTTTCAATAGGGTTTGCATCAACGGCTTTAGAATAAACGGTTTACCGGTATTTACCGGAGAAAATATTTCTAATCGCCTATTCATTTTCTACTAGGGGAATCCGGGGGTTAAGTGCACTAACTTCGAGAGATGATTCCACGTCACATTTCTGGGTTATAATAATAATAACATTTGGATGATTTCGATTTTGTGAAAAATCACCTCAAGGGCGCTGTACAAACTTATAATATATTTATAAGATCTAGAAAACCACAAGCTAGATAAACAATTAAAAGAACTTATGGCTAAAAATTGCATCCACCGGTTCGTTGATCACCGATACGAAAATGCGTGTATAATTTTTTGTGACCAATGAACGCCATGCTGCCTAAAAATGAATGAATATCGGACTATACTTACCTGTGAGGTCGCTTGAAATTAACACTGTTTATTGTCTATTTAAAGAAATTTAGATAGGGTTCGCACGCAGAGAGACATAATTGTGAACACATGTTATACAAAAATTAAAAATATTTTAATATTAATACGAATATATAATTTTTTTTTATTATTTAAGTAACACATACAATCACTTTTCAAATATTTCACAGAAACATGTCTTATGAGATTTTATAAATTGTTATAATCACTCATTTGATTTATGTACTGTTGGTGTCAAAAAGTTAAAATAAAGTATCCTCCATGATGGACTACAGAAATGCATAGAAAAACAAAATCAGCAAAATACAATTAAAGTTACGGGCTCAAAAATATACAGACTTAATACAAGATACATGACAAGATTTAAAAAAGATATAAACTGCGCCCATCATATCTGGATGTACAAAGTTTGGTACTTGGAGATAACCAGGATAGCTATCAGAACAGAGTTTGTACCTACTTATGACTCGTTATCCAAATAACATTTGAAAAAATAGGATTTCAATATATCGTTTCGAGATTTGTTAGAGGCCCGTCTTAATTCTTCAGGCAATTTGTTATAGTTAGTGTAGGCGATGTATATTCTTAATGAGTGTATTTTGGAAAGTAGAATCAACATTTAATGGTGGGATGCATAAAATCTTTGAATTCCTCCTTATTTTCATAATAAGCTGAAAACGTTGCTTGCTCAAGTGTGGAAAGCTTTGCTATCATATGATTAAAATTCTGATGATTAGGATGGTAATGTAAGTTTTTTTGTACTCGTTTGAAGGGTCTCAGCATTCCTAAAACAGTGATTTTTCTTGAAGAACCTTATTGATCTTTCAAATTTCGACCTTCCTATGTCGATACATGTATACAAGGTGATCGGACAACTCAGAATCATGCAATTTCAACGCCTCTTTTGAAACGTCATTAAATTTATTTAAAAAAATGTTTACACAGCTTGCGTAGATAAAGTTATTATGGGCTACATAAAAAAATCGTATCTGTGAATGACTTTTAAAGAGGTGTTGAAGTTTATTATTCTGAGTTGTTATGGAATCGTATGTACGTAAAATTATTAAAATTTTCGACGATCGGAAACCATTTATTGGATAACCAACTCCTACGCCATAGGTCACCCCAAGTAGTTCGCTACGTTTGATGACTTAGCTGGAGTGCCCTGGTTCATGGTTTGAATTTGTCCGGGTCTTTGCGGCGGATACATCTACCCTCCAAATGCGTGGTATGCTGGATCGGGAGTGACAGGAGTGACTAGAGTCACTGGAGTGACGGAGACCTTTTGTTCTCTCCAGCAGGACTCTCTCGAAACATCGCCTTGCTAGTGAGAGGTATGTTATACAAACGTTCATTACTCATGGACATACGTTATTACGTATGTTCATGAGTAATGAACGTATATTATTCAGATACGTTTTAAGATTTTCGCGGCCAAAAGCATTTTCGTTATTTGTTTTTGGGGTGTTATGCTGAGTTGCGCTACCTCCTTCTTTAGCCAACGTTTCGGACATCGTTGCAGTGTCCATCATCAGGGCAGATCCGGTAGATGTGATACCGGATCTGCCGGATCTGCCCTGATGATGGACACTGCAACGATGTCCGAAACGTTGGCTAAAGAAGGAGGTAGCGCAACACGGCAAACACCCCAAAAACAAATAACAAAAAAGTATATTATTCATTTTCATACGTTCATTACATTGACCACCAGATTCCAACCCACCCCATTCCCTTTTCTTTCCCAGAAATTCCTCTCCTTCCTTTTCTAAAAAGACCGTCCATACAACATCCTCAATGATGCATAAACCCTGAAGGTAATTATTCTCATCTGGACCTACTGTTGATGCACACGTAAGTAAACGATTACAATGCAGAAAGTCTCGTTTACTCGATGAATATAATAGTCCATACTTGTAAAATTGGGCAATTTACGTAAATTTGATGAGAATTATTCAAATATTATTTAGGTAAATGTCAGATGAGACTTTTGGGAAAATGTGTGACAAAATAGGAACTATTCTGCGATTTATCAAAGCTTGAGCGGTAGATTTAATCCATTTAAATTGTAGCGAGGAATGTCGTACGTAGCAAGGATATATATAGACTGGCTGATGTACCGGTCATAATTTTACTGAGGGAAAGAACCTACATAAATTCAATTATCTTTCATTTTTTCTAAGTTTGGAGCCAAAAGTTTACCCAACAGCCAAGGAGGTAATCTTGCTATAATCACATAAAAATTAAATGTATTAAAAAATCAACTTCATAAACCTTTTGACCGGTTTCTCCATTTCTCTGTACTTTTGCATGCCCTGGAAACTACCCCTACTCCACCACACGCAGTCTTCTCGCAAGGGGTAGAATGGTTTATCACCCCTGGATTCGCACCTCTGTTCGTGATATTAAAGCCTTCATTTTGAATATAATTGAATCTCCTCGTCTGGAGAAACCAGCAATGTAGAAATTGTGGAATACACAGGGATCTTGGAATTTGTGCGGCACTTCTACTATGTATTCTAATTTTATTGAATCTACGAGACGCCCCTGACTCCTGGTCTTCCTGTCTTCAAATTATTGTACAAGTGTATAACAAAACCAATTTATCTATTTATTCATTGAGTGACTTAATTCGTTTTTAACGTAGAATATTGGATTTAATCACCGATACAATATTGTATTTAAGCCTTTTTTGAAAGATTTGAGTTTTTTGTGGACAAAACTACATATTTATGCATATTGTACGGGCGCATATAATTAATTCGGTGACCGGACAACTCAGAATGAAATCAACTCAACACTCTTTTAAAAAGAGGTGTTGAGTTGATTTGTTTCTGAGTTGACATGGAACCAATTAATTCATCTTAACATTTTAAAGCCTAAATTGCAAAATTATAACGAATCCATTAAATTTCACAATTTCAAATCCATCCAAACACGACGTCTAATTTTTGATCAAATCCTATTGTTTAAATTTTTAAATAATGGCCTGGACTCACCAGAAATTACCAATTTAAAAAAATTTCATATTCCGTTAAGATCAACCAGATAATCCGATTTATTTTATTTACCCTCACGTTGAACAAATATTAGAAAAAAATCCCCAATTCCTCGTGTATGTGCACAATATAATACAAAATTTCGCAGCATTGACATTTTTAGTATTATCCTAAAGAAATATCGATCGATTAATATGAAAGTATGGACTGTATTGGGAGCATCTCCTATCCTTTTCCTATATTCCTCTTCCTCTCCCCTTCCTAATTAATTTTAAGATATTAAAACTTCATTTCCGGTGTATTTAGCATAAGAAACTTCTGTGGCTTGACTTCAGTTCACTTGTATATTTATCACTATGTAAAAGCTGTTTGTTTCTTACAAATAAATAAATAAGAGAAAATAATTAAACTTGTGCCATCTACGAAAGAGCAGATTATGGATTCTTTGAAGTATCACCTTAAGATTATACAAATGTCAACATGTTTCAAGTAAAGAGAAAGCAACATTACTTCGTTTGCTTATTAGAAAATCCATTTAGAAGCGACGCCTATTTATGCGAACATTTCCCAAAGTAATAAGACGAAACGTTTGCGGAATAAACCAGGAAACGTAATGTTCTTGTTACGCGAACTATTAACTAACAAAACTTATTTGGAAAACGATAAACCACTCGCTAAAGCAGAGTGAAGTGGGTGTTTCAACTTGCTAAATAACATCAGAATATTATTTTATGCTACGGGGATAGGAAGGCAATACTAATTCTCACTTCCAAAAACAGGATCAAAGTTTCGTTATTCTAATGCCATCTCCCGTATAAAAGTTTTCAGCCTGAACCAATTGGCACCAAGAGTAGATAAGTACTTAATTAGCATCCTTTTAATATCATTATTTCTTTTCCACACTTAAATATTTCATAAATAAATACACATTAAGAGGTCATTACCAGAGAAAACCAGAAATATGTCATTTTCAAATCAGATTTTAGACGTATTGACTCTTTTCCACAAAAAAATATAAATGGATTTCGAAAGATTGTTCTTTTATCTAGCATTCGTTAATAACGTTATTCCATAGGTCGTTGGCATATTTTTTAAATTTTCAAAAAAGATTTTGTATTATACCACACCCATTTGAAATGGGTGTGGTGTAATAATGCAGTAAAATAAATCAATACATTATCTAGCAAACGCATGTTTTAGAATTTTAATTTTAGTTTCAATAAAATCATTAAAAAATATGTATGTACATGTGTTTCTTGACGAAAATTGGTCCATTTGTGTATTTAATTGCGCACTTACAAACTAATATATTTCAGATTTTTTTAACATTCTTATTAAATTTAGACATTATTGAAAAATGATAAATACTGATAATCAAAAAATAACTACAAAAAGTACATTATTTTAATAGTTTTATCATCACGCCTTTCAGCATTTTTGGATGAAGGTATAAATTAAAGCTAATTTGAATTGAAATAAATTCGATTATGAGTTAAAATTTAAAAAAGCTGGTACGGAGAATAATTAATCTTTCTCATTGTAACCGCCCTGCACGATCGTAAGAACAACTTTCGACGAAATGTGGATTTTCGTCCGCTGGCTGGTTAAACGCTCTTAACCACAAACCAAAAAAAAGTTATGCCTTTGCCAGGAATAACGTCGTATCCGATTAAAATACCAACGTTGAGTTATTTATGGAATAATGTTGTGTATATGGTAATCAATCAAGTAGAGTTTATGGTAATCAAAAGTTGTTTATTCCTGTGGCAGCACTTTAAAGATTGGTTTGTGGAAGAAAGTTTTTGTCAAAATTACGAGTTGGAAGAAAACGGAAATCTTATGGTTTTACCTGAAAAGACTTCAAAATCAAGCAGTTGAACGTTGCAGGAAAGTACTAGGGACAGTCAAAAAGTAATGCCTCATATTTTTTTCTCAAAATGCAATTGCGTTGGTTGAAAACTACACTATTGACGATTAATTTGTTACTTTTCAATATAATCTCCGTCCATTTCCACAGCTTTGGCCCGTCTTTTATCAAGTGTATGTATCACAGCGTTGTAAAAAGCAAAGTCCTATCCAGAACACCATCGCCATAACTTTCCCGGCCGATCACACACTTTTGATTTTTTGCCCTTGATGAGTTTGTGTAATGCAATTCCATTGACTGCCTCTTTGATTCAGGATCAAAAAATGAATCCATATTTCGTCTCCGGTCACAATTTTTTCCAGAAACTAAGCGCTGCAAACGTTGTGAGGCTATTGTTTTTCTTGTTTCTTTACTCTGGCCCGTTAACATTCTTGGTACCCACCTTGCACAAACTTTTGTTGAATAATCAGTTGTCGAATAGTCGTCATCACACTGCTTTACTGGGGAAAAGAATGCGATATCTGTAGTTATCTGTGGTCACCACGAATGATGTCACCAATTCGCTCAATGTTCCGTGCAGTCACCTTTTCGTCAGCAAGCTTTTCGTAAACTAGCGGTGTTTGTCCTTCAGCTTCGTTACAGTGACGAACCCATCATCTAGCAGTGCTGACGTACAACATTTTTTCCACAATTTCAGTGTAAATTCTAATTTAATTGAATCTCTTCACCGCTTTTCATTTATAATTTTGTTTGTAACTCGTAAGAATTGTTTGTTTATTTATTTTAAATGTTAAATATAATAATAACTGGTTTAATTTTTTCTCAGAACAAGAATATTGTTGGATAGAACTTTTTTCCGGGAAAGAGCTCATTTTAGAGGAGGCCAGGTGGCGTTTTGTTCACATAAAATTATTCCAAAAGTGTTTCCCGATATCCTCTCTGGATTTTGACACTAGGGCAAATATATATTTTGAATATAATATAGACATCGTCCACTAGCGTGCTGACTTAATTTGGATTTCGGATGAAACGGAAATGACGATTACTGTACCTGCGACGCATCAACTGAGCTCATTGACCGCTTTGATTATGATGTCACTTTTTAAGGCACCTATTGGTTGATTTGATCGGATTGCTTTGATTATGACCTCACTTTTCAAGTATTGGTTGAGATTGTTTTGATAAAGTTTTGCTTCATAAATTACTTCTTATAAGAGTTAGGGCCTTCTGAAAATTCGTTAAAATTGCCTAATTTGAACGCCATCAACAGACGTTCGGTATACCAACTAGACTAGTTTTTAAAATAGAAAATCGGAGACATAGAATGTATTCTTCTAATACAGTTAGTAAAACATATTCTAAAAATCGGTCCAGTTTTGGTGGAGAAAAATGTGGAGTACAAAACCTCGATTTTGGGTTTTCTAATTTTGGTATTATCAGTATGAGATGCGCAGTTGTCGCAAGTTTGTTTTCTCTCACTAACATTGTTCGCTGTTACTAACAGCAATGGTGACAGCAACATTTTGGTAAAATATCTGTCATTCAAATTTCTCGGCGACCGTGTTTACTCTTAATAATCTGACTTTGCCAAAGAGACGAGTTGCCACACACCCCACTTACCATATCGCCGGTTTTTAGTTCGAATTTACCTTCCGCCTAAATACCAAGTAAAGTAATATAATAACTATAAAGGAAGAAAACACTGACGTAATAATTATAGTACTGCTAATTGTTAAAATCATTGGTGATGAGCAATATCTAAAAATCATTTCAAAGAGCCTCCAAAAGCAACTGACCGTGAGGAATCTAAGGACGAATTGTTTCACAGAAATTCAAATGTAACATTGCCATTAAATGCAATTCAACGTTTTTTACAGTTGAAAGGTCCTCTTTAAATGCCGAATCTAAGTCCCTTTCTACTACTGAACAAATTGGGACCAGCAGAAGAGGACTACTACGAGTATCGTGTTGGTAAGTTTCTCAGTTTATTTCATTATTATTTTTAATTTATAAACTAACGTTTAGACAAGATTTTTATGCATAGCACAAAGGGTAACAATTATTATAAGCAATAATTATCAGCCTGAAACACTCATCAACATTGAAAAATCTTCCGAGAAAAGATACTTGCCGCCAACTTACCAACCCTTTGTGCTATGCATAAAAATCTTGTCTAAACGTTAGTTTATAAATTAAAAGTAATAATTAATATTTGACAAGTTTAAGTATTTTCCCAATAAATGTAGTCATAATTTGTCTCGACGCCACCAAGCGAGGGATTTAACACTTACAATGTCTCTCTCGCAAAAATAAAGTTGGTTGTTTTCAGGTGGAAAAAATATAATAAGCAGTAATTGTTGAATGAAACACTAGTATATATTGAATTATTTGGCGGGTATTTGATAAGCCCCCATAGCTCAGTGGTCAAGAGCAGCTGACCGGCAATCAGAAGGACACGGGTTCAAGTCCCGTTGGCGGCAAGTATCTTTTCTCGGAAGATTTTTCAATGTTGATGAGTGTTTCAGGCTGATAATTATTGCTTATAATAATTGTTACAGTTTATTTCAATTTGATAGAAGGCTGAAACGCACAAAGCGGCATTTAACGGTGACTTTTCAAAAGTCAAAAATACAAAATGGCGCCGAATGGTCATTTAATGATAATGCTAAATTTGAATGTCTATGAATGTACTGGTCCTTAATATTATTGGGTCCTTGAGATTTCAATCGATCCGGGATTTGCACCTAAAGATATTATCTCTCTGGTAGTTCAGGGACAAACTTACAGCGTTTTGTGGCCCATGCGGAATCGAACAGTATTAATGCCTGAGAGTTGAATTTCGGAACGCGGCTTCGAGTGCATGTCTGACGCCACGCGGTACACGCCGCGCCATCAAGACACCTGTGTACGTGAAATTTCAAACAAAGCTACCATTGTAATTCGGCTTCGAATTCAAGAATTCGTCAAAATATGTCGCCACTTCCGTTAGCAGGTCGCACAGGGACATGCCGCAGGCAGGCATAAGTGCTACGAATTTGTGAATTTGTAGAATCTCTACGGATACGGAAAGATTGACGGTTATACTCACTTGTGAATAATATTATCAAGCGACTATACATCACGTATGACGTCATTGCCTGTATCGGTTACTTTGTCTCGGTGACTAGCTATCACTGGATGACAGTGGAGTCGAGGAACGGGCTATTTTTGGAACCAGTTCCTATTGCATTTATTAAATGGTCACCAAAACTAACTGGGCGAAGCCAAATCAAAAACCGCTCGCGGGGCCTAGCAGCAAATTCCTGCGGAGCGGGTTTTAACTGCCAGTGTATTTTAATAGTTTATTTTTATATGAATTAAAATAAGTGTTTGTAAAACGCATAAACTTTTTGGCTCACCAATAAATTTGTTATAGACCACTTTAATTTTATTTACACTCTTCCGGTTTCAGAAGAACCCTTCCTTCGTCAGGAGAATATTTATAACGATTTTCGTTCTTGACAATATTTCTGAATTATGAAGCTCTAACTTATGACCATTAAGAAGTTATAATAATTATAATTGGGAAAGTTTGATCCAATATCAATAAATAATGTTGACGAAACTTTTACGTATTATATACAAGTATTTCCTCGAAACCAATTGGCAACAATTTTGCATAAATATTAAGCTTGTTTGCGAATTAAATCAAGTTGAAAGTTTTTAAAAGCTCCAAACTGTCCTGAGCCAGTGGAACTCGGCGCCCCCAATTATTAAAAAGAAATACAAACATTCCTTGGCTCCGATTAACCTGACAATATTTTAAAATATTCTTCTTCCACCACATTAAGGGGAAAATTTTGCTTGTGTCGTGATGGAGGACTTAGCCAGCCGAGGAATCGAACATGCGACGCCCGGATGGGACCCAAATGCGATGCCAACACAGCCACTGACCGGTCAGTGAATGTATATATACAAATTGTTAAGAAAATATACAAAATGTGTATTATCCTGTATTTGTTAGTATTTTTATAACAGTCCAGGCCCCCTAGCATGGTCGATCGATATAGATTTTATCGAAAATGTCGGTAACTTGTCATCGCTCCCGAGCACGACTGCAGGCCGCTAACGAACCAACAACAGTCCACAACTACTGAGGGTAGCTAATTTATTTGACCTGAACTGTTGTTTGTTCGTTAGCGGCCTGCAGTCGTGTTCGATAGCGATGACAAGTTACCGACATTTTCGATAAAACCTATATCGATCGACCATGCTAGGACCCCTGATGATGGTACGGAGGTACCGAAACCAGTAGACTAAAAAATAACAATAAAGTGACTTAAAACAAAGTATTTTCTTTTTATTTATTTAGCTAGAATTGGACTGATATCGCGACGCCAAAAGATTTTCTATTTTTATAAGGTTATTCCCATCAATATAATATTATATTATTGAGGTAGAAGATAACACTAACAAACTAAACATAAGAGGTCTCACTAGCCGAATTGGTAGAGGTGTTTATCTCGGAGAGGTTCTGGTTTCGAGTCCCAGTTGCGGCCGTTATCTTTTTATGTTTCTGTGTCTCGTTCTTTTTCATATTTTTGTTTAGATTATTGGTGTTATTATTTCTTAAATTTATTGGTTGTCATGTTGACAAAATTTCGCCTGCTCCACACCACGCAGGTGCTTCAACCCAGATACATTATTAGATCTGCAAGATCTCACCTTAACAAAGTCTACACTCAACAGCCTTACTAAAAAAAAAAAAAACACAGCACGGCCGATAACCTGTGTTGTTGCCGCAACGTGAATAAAACAAGAATACACTTAAACACGAAATATTACTAATAAGGTTTGTTCTTAAAATGTATTTTAAATCTGGCAACAATGTAATTTTTTATAGTGTGCATAATAAATTGTTTGTTTTCCTACATAACCGCTAGGTGGCGGCGCCTGCGCATTCGCCGTTCGCGCTGAAACCGTAAAAAAAAATCACTCCGCGGATGTGTGTGAAATATTACTCAAATGTGATCGTAATTTCTGTAAATATGACTAATTCACTCTTATATTCGTATGATTGATATATTTACCGTTTTTTTGTGGTTTTGAATAAGTTTTAGTCAAGTTATAATAACAATAATCGTACCTTGAAAATTGAAATGTCAAAAAGTATTTTATATAAAACATGAAAATTGAAATTTAATTTTAAAGGATTGCATTTTATCAGAATTTCATAAAAGTGGTGTTTTTTTAATATTAATATCTAATACATGTGTTCCTATACGTATCAAAGAAATTAACTTCTTTAGAGATGCGAGAAATCTGTTTTAAAAGTCGGTATTATTTTTTAGGTTAGTTTTTTGACAATAAAAAAACTTTGAAATTTTTTATAAAATTTTTATTGTATGCACGAGGAAAATGTGAGGTGGCAGTTTCGTTCCAAATTCATTATACATATAAAAGGACTGTATTTTTTAAATTTTGTTTTTTTATAACAAAATACTTTGAAAAAATTCCAAATTTCGTTCAGACATCATTAATAAAACAGAGATAAACTACCCTCTCAGGCTGTGTAAACAATGTGTTTTTTTCCATGAACAATTTTTTTATTATAATGTTTTCACATCCGTGGCCGTTTGTCAATTGAATAAAATTTTCACTGGGTTTTTTAGTAAGGCTGTAAGTCTGTAAATAACAGATACCATATATAACAAATTTGTTCTGCAGCGCTTTTCTGTGTGTGTTTGTTTTGTTTGTTTGTTTGTTTTTGTAACTTTATTTAGATGTAAGCAAATTTTTTCATACATCTAGTATTAAAAAAACATATAAAACACATAATAAAATAAATATAGTCATAAAATTATAACGGAAAGAATACAGTTTTAAAAAGAAATACAGTTACTCCAGTTAGAAATACAAACAATAGGGTTTAAGACATACAGTTAATACAAATAAGTACAATTCATAAATTTTTCTTAATGTATGTAGCACATGTTTTACGAAATTGTGAGTTATAAATAATTTTCCACTCATTAACTCCACACAGGAGGCCCTGAAGAAAATACAAGTATGCAGTTCACACCCGGTAGAAGTGAAACCTTCAGAAAACTAAAATAGACAAGAGTGGGGAGTCTGCGAAGCACCGCACAAAGAGGAGACCAATTAGTCCATCTCATTCTCTCGCAGGCTAAATCCTACGTATATGTTTGTCTCTTTTAATGCCGCTTTTTCGTTTCATCGAGTTTCAAATCACAACGGTGCTAAAGAAGTTTTCGCTTCAAAAATTCCCCTCAGGGCCTATGTCATATTTGGGGATGCTGTGTGGAGAGTCTTTTTAGGGAAAGGAAGGAAAATAAGTTCTGGGAAGGATGGGCGGTGGGTAGGAATCTGGGGGTCAGTGTGTCCATATGTGACAGACAAATGAATTCATCCCTTCCACCGCGGTCCAAATCCTGCTTAGAGTCCTGCTGGAGGGGTCAATAGAACTCTCTTAACCAGTCTCTCCCGATCCGGCCTGCCACGGTGAGCACACGCATCCACCATCAAGATCCGGACAAACCTGACCCCATCAACCCGGGCACTTCTGCTAAGTCACCAAACGTAGTGTGAAGATTAGGAAGTACCTGGCTATTCAAATCTGATCACTAAACATTTTGCCATCTCTAGCAAAGTTTTCATGCTGAGTGTTCGCGTTTCACCTGGACGATAGAGTTAGCTACCACCATGTATATAAAATATATGTCTAAACACCAAACAAAGGGTTAAGTTCACAAAAGAAGTTAAGTTTCATTTAGTTGAACGGGGAACTCTGCATATGAATAATGCTTACAGTTCCCCGACTAAACCAATAATAACACCGCGGTTCAGAATATCAGAGAGTTCTCACAACTCACTGAACAAACAAATTCAATCAATCTTGTGAGGCTAAAGTGTAAAGATCATTTGCTTATGTTCAGGGGCAAACTTACAGCATTTTGTAGCCCATGCAGAAGGTTTTTTAATAGTTTATTTTATACGAATTAATGTAATTTCTATCCGGGTACAGATTATAAGCTTTGTGTTTGCAAGACAAAGCGTGTTAAAATTTATCTTGAAAATTTGGTACAATAATTAACATTTTACAACATGATATGTTAATGTCGGCCTCACTGGGTGGCTTACCCGTGCTGAGGTCCCCATCTTATTATAGAAAATTCAATAAGATGAAATAATAAATTTTAATAAAACATGTAGTCGGTGATATATTTTTTCTTTAAATCGGAATTACGATATTGTGTGTTTTATGATGGTATTGTGTGTTACGTGCATATTTTTTATTTTTTTATGTTTTAATATTTTTGTAATATGGCTTTTTTGTTCTTTAATCCATCTTTTAATTTTGTATCTGAATTTATTTTTGTTTTCCTCATTTTTTTAGACATTATTGAATGTTCTCGTTGCCTGGTATTTATGGTGTCTTTGTTCAAAGCTTGAGTTTTTTTTTAAACGCTTGTCTAACTGGTCTGTTAGTGATAGTTTGTGTTTGTTAAGATTTGATTTTTGTGCAATAAATTTGTTTTAAAATATAATTGACGAATATTTAGTTCATCAAACGTGAAGTAATTAAGTCCTAATTTATGATGTTTCAAAGAGAGTGTGTGAAATAGTGTGCGATATAGTTGTGAATTATGAATACTTAGGGGTGGGTGAGTTTGTGTATTTGGAACATATAATACTTAAGAGAGATGGAAAGGCTGTTAAGGATATAAGAAGAAGGAATCTCGCAATTTTTAAGATTACGAAATGGACGATTAGATGGTTTGCAGAAGGATGGACATGGTTTGAAAAAGGAGTATTAGGAAATATAATATTACGCGAAAGTTAATGGTAGACGAAGTTCCAGATGCCCGACGAAGACACAGCACGATAAGG
Source organism: Limnephilus rhombicus (assembly GCA_929108145.2). Classification (NCBI taxonomy): domain Eukaryota; kingdom Metazoa; phylum Arthropoda; class Insecta; order Trichoptera; family Limnephilidae; genus Limnephilus; species Limnephilus rhombicus. Next base: position 47,064,330 of record OV815288.1, on the reverse strand, counting down.
CAAATAATTACTTGAGTCTGTTCGTGACTAGAGTCAAATAATAGAAGAGTTTGCATGAGACTAAATACGAATGTGAATTAAGCGAGGAGTGCGTGCCGAGGCAGTGCTTTACGATGGTTCGAGCATCCGGCCCTCGTGCTCGATTATTTCGAGTATAAAAAAAATTTAATCACGTTTCTCGCAAATAACATTTCTGAATGAACATCATAACTCAAAATCTTGAATTGACTCGACCGATGCTTTTGAAATTTTGTACGCTATTTCTACACATAAATCAACAGGTAGTCAGAGGGAGTTTTTTACCATTTTATAATAACAAATTCGCAGAAATTTTTTAGCAAAATCGTGTTTTTCACGGGAAACGGGGCCCCTAGCCGATGCGGGGCCCCTAGGCAGTTGCCTACTCTGCCTTAGGGATAATCCGGTACTGGTCTATCCTCTCTGCTTACACCTGCCGAGAAGGTTAGTCAGCGATTTAGTTTTGGTTACTTATAAAAACGTTCTGCTTTTTCTCATCTTCTAGGAAGTTGTGTGTAAAATACCAAATATAAGATAGTGCAAAACAATATTTGTGGAGTCCAGATGCACGCCATTATGATATCAGTCGTTCAGGTGGATATTAAGTTGCAGTGGAAAAAGGATCTATGATATTTTCTAGTTAATTTCATTGAACAAAATGCGAGCGTTTCGTTGCGACCTTAACGATTTTGCGCCCTGGTTACACATAACATCTGCATCTACTTTTGATCCGGCACTGCTTCATTTACAAATTCGAAACTGTATTCATGGCAATGTTTAAATAGAGCAACCTATTCCCGAATCCTATGTAAAGATATCACCAACACTAAAATTGTTACAGAAATATGGTGTTTTGGTCATATCCGATACGCTCCAACTAGTTTTGACTGTCAAACAACTTCTCTAAGGTCCTTTTTATGTTACTTTTTTCCTGTTTCCCTGGAAAAGGCTAGATCTTAGTAGGTTAAGTGTTTTCTTTTGTTGGAGTTTTCTCATTCTTTCTTATGGTAGTGTGGTTGAGTGGCCCATCACGATATCCAGTAAAAAGCTTTCTCGTGGCGAAATTTCTTTGAGCCACTTTTACATGAGGTGGCATTCGTAAACAGGACGCGCCTTAGATATACTAAATATCGTCTGGTGTTAAACTACCATTCGGATTCGAAACATTGCTTGAAATGGCTTATGCAGTGTTTTGTGACCAGATCTGAATAGCCGGGTTCTTCCCCACCTTCCTTTTCCTATCTCCTATACAACTTAACAAAAATGGCGATTTTTTTTATTTATTTATTTATTTGTTTATTAAGACATACACAGTACATTATAAAACAGATTATAAGGTATGTTAAATTAAATTATTACATGGTTTTGTACCTATTACGTAAGTCCATAGAATGTCATTTGATAATTACGCCTGAGATATGAACCGGTCTCAAAACTTAATTATTGAATGAATGAAGTAATAATAATAAAAAGGAAGAAAAGAGGGGGGGGGAGATAGGGAGACATTTTAAAATCAAGAATTATATGCTCACTAATTGTAATTGACTGATTAAAGTTTAATGAAAAGTTAAGTGTAAGTAATTTTAAAACAATTATATCACGCCAAGAAATTAAATAAATTAGTTTTGTATGTTTGCAAGGAATCGTGAAAAATGTCTAAGTGTTGTAATTTTTCATAGTGGTTATAAGTTATGATTGCGCGAGTAATGCTACTAAAGTGCAATACAAGAGTTGAGAATAGTTAAGACACTTATGCTGCATTCATATAAACAAAAAAAATGAAATGTTAGAGTATATCTATAAAACGATATACAATTAGATTGTACTTTTTGTATTTTTTTTATTTCAGATATTATTTGCACACAGTCCAGTTTCGTTAGCAGTCAATAATTTACACAAGGGGAAAAACTCGGATTCAAAATAAGAGACACACTTGTTAAACCGGTATTTATTAAGTGCTTGTAAAAAATCAAGAGACAATTTTCGGTTTTTAAGACATTTTTTTATCTCAGAGGTCTCGAAGGACCAAAATACGTTAGATACAAGTTTTAAAAACCTTTGCGTAATACTCGAGAGGTTTTCTTTTAATGTTTTTGTTCAGATATCCGAAAGAAATTTATCCACGAAAGCTTTTGAAAGGTTCTGAAGTGACTGGCGCCATCTTGTTTTTGTCGTTTTCCAGCTCTTTCTCCACGCGATTGGTTTTTTGTGGGTTTTTTTTTTACCGAAAATAAAATAATAATTATTAGTGTCCTGGGATTAGATTGAAATGAAAACGTGATTCGCCGATAATAAATCCGGGTTTCTTAATACATTTGCAAAAATATAATATCCTTTCATGAAATGGGTCCTTTGAGGATTATTATATTTCGTATTTTTTATCACCGTACAACGATTGCCTAACATATAAAATGTAAAAATATATTTACATGACGCAGTAAGAACTCTAGACAAGTTGTAAGCCCGACGTTAATATTTTCTTCTTAATTCTGCATGCTTTCATATTTTTGCCTTCTCCATTTCTTCCTCCCACTCGATTGGGGATACCATAGTCCCCTGACTTCGGGAAGTCGGATTTTTGTACGATACTCATGTAAAAAAAAACACAAATCAAACATTTTTCATCACTAAATTCGTCTCACCTATCTCACAAAATAAATTCAAACCATCAAGCAATACTAATCGCCAATCAATTCAATACACAATCGACATAATCCACTTCTTTCCACTATCCAATCCACTCCACCAAACAATCCAATCCAACTCATCAATAAAATCTATAAATCAGTCATTTTTTTACATTTTTTAACATTGAAGACAATGCCCACACAAGACGCTTCTACATCGGCCCTCCCTTTAGGAAACTAAATTTACAGAACAATATCAACCGTATTACTATTTATATCAAATTTAACCTCTTGCAGTACCTTAACATAATATTCAATGTCTACTTAGTCGTAATACACGAATCATCACTATACGTTAATTACAAATTCCCTTTAAACTCTTATCAAATAATGTTAAAACATGTTTTTATCAATTGTTTGAATTGCAATTGTATTAGTAATCTGTCCATAGATATAACAATCAATCTGTCAAAACAAAAGCCTCTTAAAACCATAGACATTTTAATTTACCACAAACAAAAACAAAAAAAATCGTATGTTCAAAAATGCCCCCAATCACAGCATAATTATTTTTTTCAAACTATTTCCCAAACAATTTCACGAACATAATATTTAAAAATGCTTAACATATATTTTCAAAATGTGCGAGGTCTTCGCACAAAAACTCATAGTTTCTTAAATCAGGTCCTTTTGAACAATTACGATATTTATCTTATATGTGAAACTTGGCTAAATAAATCAATCCAGGACAGTGAATTATTTGACAATAGGTATGATGTATTTAGAGAGGATCGGAACTACTTGTTGTCTGGACAGCAGCAGGGAGGGGGGGTACTAATTGCAACATCCAAATCTCTGAAGGCTCAGAGAATTCCCTGGTCTACGTGTACTGAGGAGATCTGGATATCAGTGCCAATACTAGGTAACAATAATAAACTTAAAAATTTATATATCTGCTGCACATATCATCCACAAAACACCAACTACATCCACAACCTAACTCATCACTTCAACACCACATCAGACCTGCACGCAAATCACCCGGAAGGATTGTTTTTATTAGCTGGAGACTACAATATATCCAAACTAAACTGGAAGTTAACCGAAGGGCAAAACCAATTAGAACCAAATTTTCCAGAAGACACTGCTAGCTGTGCCTTGGTAGACTTCCTTTCATTCACCCAACTACACCAATTCAATTCTATAACCAATACAAACAAACGAATTCTTGATTTAATCATGACAAATATTTCAAAATGTAGTATAACCCATTGTACCGAACCTCTGACGCCTGAAGATTCACATCACAGAGCATTAGACATAGAGTTATCACCTGTTACTGTACCGTCTCTCTCCAGCTCATCTAGGACAGTTAAAATGTTTCACCGAGGTGATTACGGTCAAATCACTGATGAATTATCCAAAATAAATTGGAAACTCCAATTTCAAGGTAAGGATACCGAAAAAGCCGTATTAGATTTTTACAATATCATAAATGACATTATTCGCAAATATATCCCCGAAAAAAAAATTAACGGTAATTTAGAAAGGTTTCCCCCCTGGTACACTTTACCACTTATTAAAATTGTAAAAGAGAAATTAAAATATCACAAGAAATGGAAAAAATACAAGAACCTGGCTGACTACCAATCATTTTCAGTACTGAGAAATCGTCAAAAGAAGATCGCGTTAGAATGTTATGAAAACTTCGTTATGACGGCAGAAGATTCAATAAAAAAGTGCAGCAAACAGTTCTGGTCATTTGTTAAATCAAAGAAATCCTCTTCCGATTCACCAAAGCAAATGTATCTTGGAGATATTTCCTGCAATGATGGACAATCCATATGCGACCATTTTAGTGATTATTTTAGATCAGTTTTTGTATAAAATTCCAACCCTCGCCTCAATCTTATAAACCGTGAGAATGATGACGACAACTCTAATCTACATATCCACAATATTAACTTCAATCAATCATGTGTACTTAATTATTTAAAAAAACTTGATCCGAATAAAAGTGCGGGATCTGATTTAATTCCATCCATATTTTATGTAAAATGCCGGGACCAATTGGCTTATCCTCTCTCCTTGCTATTCAAAATGTCATTTGAAGAAGGCAACTTCCCCAACGTCTGGAAACAAGCACTCATTACACCAATCCACACAAGCGGGGACAAAACTAACATTACCAACTACAGGCCCATCTCCAAACTCCCAATTGTCAGCAAAATCATGGAAAACATAGTTCTTGATCAACTTTTTCCGGCGGTACAAACAATCATATCTAAAAATCAACACGGCTTTTTCAGAAAACGGTCGGTCGAGACAAACCTTCTGGAATACACAGATTTTATTTTAAATTCTATGGGTGGTAAAAATCAAGTAGACTCTATCTATACGGATTTTTCAAAAGCCTTTGATAAAATTAACATTGACCTGCTTCTGAAGAAACTGTTAAAAATCGGGATTAATGGTGACCTTCTCAGATGGATCAAATCATATGTAACAAACAGAAGTCAAGCAGTTAGAGCTAAGGGTTTCTCCTCGCGTTTTTACAGTATACCTTCAGGAATCCCGCAAGGATCACATCTCGGACCTCTCTTGTTTATTTTATATATCAATGATATAGGTAAATGCTTTAAAAATTCCAAATTCCAAATTTTTGCTGATGACACTAAGATTTACAAAAAAATCACTAATATTAATGACAGCCTAGAATTGCAAGATGATATCAATAGGCTTGGAATATATTGTGCTAACAACCAACTGTTCCTTAATCTGGAAAAATGTAACACAATATCATTCACCAAAAGCATAAACCCCCTAATATTCCCGTACAAAATCAATGACGTAGAGATAAAAAGATGTTGTGAAGTGAGGGACTTAGGAATAATAATGGACTCCGGAATGTCTTTCCGAACACATATAAATTCCATCTGTGACAGGGCGTACAAACTTCTAGGATTCATCATAAGAGTGACCAAACCATTTAGGTCTCCACATGTAATCAAAATACTGTACGTCTCTTTTGTTCGCTCAATATTAGAATTCGGATCAGTTATATGGAATCCTCAATACAAAGTAAATATTGAAAGGTTAGAAAGAATTCAAAAAAAGATATTGAAACACCTAGACTTTAAATCCTTTCGAACTTCAGAAAACCTAAAAGACTCATTAACATTCCATAATTTATCAACTTTAGAAGATAGAAGAAATATATCCGACCAAAAATTTTTATTCAAAATCATTAACAACGTTGTTGACAACAACTATCTTCTAGAACACATTAATTTCCACTGTCCAATAAGAAACACAAGGTCAAACCAACTATTCCACATCCCACACTCAAAAACAAATTACACACAACATTCATTTCTCCGAAGGACGTGCACAAAATACAATGATATCTTTTACGACGCTGATATTTTCCATTTGTCCTCAGGCCAATTTATTAAATCCATAATAGAAAAAATTAAAACAAATTGTTAATTACGAACTCTCCACCCCTGCTGCATGTTATTTTTTTCATTCTCATTATGTTGGTTTTCCTTCTTTTTATTATAATAATAATATTTGGATGATTTATATATCCCATATGCTTTAATTTGCGTGTGTGTTTTTTCTTTCATTTCTGTTGTATATATATATATTTTTCTTTTTTTTCTACCACTTTATGTTTTCTTTAATGTTTTAATCCATGTTTATATATTATAAATTGTAGCGGAAACTTCGCTGGTTAATGCAATCATGTAATATGTTACTTTCTTATAACCTACCCATAACCGGAAAACTAATATCCTTTGCAGATGATACTGTGCTTATAGCTAGACATAAAAACTGGAAAGGAGCTTTCGACATAGCTCAATATGACATAGGCCTTGTAAAGAATTGGTTAGATGATAATCTCCTCACCCTCAATGCTGGTAAAACAAAATTTTTAACCTTTAGTCTGTCTGCTGCTACCCAACCTACTAACAACCAGAAAATAACAATCCACTCTTGTCCAAAACCTCACTCTTCCTGTACTTGCCCAAATTTGGAAAAAGTTTCCCATATAAAATACCTGGGGGTCCTAATTGATCATCATCTACGTTGGAATCAGCATTTAGCCAATCTAACCCCCCGAATTCGCAAGCTCTCCTATGTTTTTCGAACTCTAAGAAATATCCTTACTCCTACAATACTAAAAAGAGTTTACTATGCTCTCTGCCAATCCCTATTAGTATATGGCATCATAATTTGGGGCGGCTGTGCTCATAAATTTATTGATCCCCTACAAAAAGCTCAAAAAACGATAATACGTGTTATCAACAAGCGACCGACAAGATACCCCTCCACTCGACTTTTCACTGAATATAATGTTCTAAACATACGGCAACTCCATCTAAAATTTACTTTAACGCATTTTATGTTCAAATATAAGAAAAAAACTCTCTTACATCATAACTACACGACCAGAACAATAACCAACCGACACTACAATGTACCGACACTACATACCACGTCAGCACGAAGACATTTCATATACCTAGCTCCTAAAATATTTAACCTTCTCCCTGAGAACTTAAAAACCGAAACCCAACCGCTCACCTTTAAAAAACATTTATCACAATGGATCCTTACAACTAGAAATGATGTTTAGAAACGATGTTCCTTTATTCCTTAATTCAACAAATAATTAAATTACTATTTCTTATATGCTATATTTTAATAACTATTATTATCAACTTATTATTACAATATTATTACTTATTTTTGTTATTATTATTCATTAATTAATTATTATTATTAATTATTATTTATTATTTATTATATTGTTATTATTATTAATTATTATTTATTATATTATTATTATTAATTATTAATAATTAATTAATAATAATTAATTATTATTAATTATTATTTTTATTAATTATTATTATTACTATTATTATTATTATTAATTAATTAATTATTATTATTATAAAATTTTGCAATTTAATTTAATCTGTACAACTTTTAATTTTATTTATCAACCATTACAAATGTATAATTTCAAATCTGTAAACTTCACCCGCCATAACACAGGGATATCCCTAGCATGGCGGATGAAACACCACAAAAAACAAAGCAATGTACAATATTCTTATAAATAAATAAATAAATAAATAAATAAATATTAAAATATGTATAACTGTTTGTTTCCTAAATAAACTAAAATAAAAAATAAAATAAAAATAAAAACAGTAGCTCCACACAGGAGGCCCTGAGGAAAATAATTCCCCTCAGGGCCTATGTCATCTTTGAGGATGCTGGGTGGGTGGGAATCCGGGGTCGGTGTAACGAAGAGTAACGGACGTATGAATCTATCCTTACCACTGCGATGCAAGGCAATATTCCAAGAGAGTCCTGCTTAATATCTCCCTTAATCTGTCTCTCCCGATCCGGCTACACAGTTGGTGGGCAGATGCATCCTCCGCCAGGATCCGGACAAACCTCACCCCATGAACCCGGGCACCCCTGCTAAGTCACCAAAGTGAACCACTTGGGGTGACCTACGGCAGAGGTGTTGGTTATCCAATAAATGGTGCCCGGGGCGGCGGTACCAATACACGCCTCCCAAATCTAACCAATCAATCAAATCTACCAATCAATCCAATCCAACTCATCAATAAAATCTATCAAATAATCCAACCTAACTCATCAATAAAATCTACCAATCAATCCAATCTAACTCATCAATAAAATCTGCCAATCAATCCAATCTAACTCATCAATAAAATCTACCAATCAATCCAATCTAACTCATCAATAAAATCTACCAATCAATCCAATGCAGCTCATCAACCAAATCTACCAAAAAATCAAATCAAAATAATCAATCAAATCTACCAATCAATCCAATCCAACTAATCAATAAAATCGACCAATCAATCCAATGCACCAATCAATGAAACCCACCAAAAGATTCATACCACCAACCCATCAAGCCCGTAATAAGTATGAAATATAATATTATATCAATTATCTAACAATCCATCAATCTATCCAAACTATTTTTTGTTCAAATACTAAAATTCAACAATCAATCCTACCTACCAATCTACCTATTCTCAGAGTTACACACTGCCTAGGTTTAGTCTAAAAATAATATTACATATACCCATGTGTTAAGAATAGTTAGTGACATCTATGAGATAAATATTGTAATTAATTCCATTTGGTTAATTATTCTTAGTTTATTAGAAAAGTGTGCATATTAGAGACCTCTGTGGGAATTTTATAGAAGCTAGTGTTATCAGCCAACAAATTTAGGGCACGTGACCTCAGTGGATATTTGCTACTTGTATTGTTATTATTGTATTTTAAAACAGTCTGAAAGACGGTATTTTTATAGTTTTTAGTAGTATAAAAAGGGCTTTACTCAAGAAATTTGTTCTCTTCCATTAACCCTTACCTAGAGTATAGACGCCGTACCGCTTGAGGCGGGGTCCGGGCTGAATTTAGTTCTAAAAGTGTTGATTTCATTATTGCTCAAAAAGTGTTTGTAAATAAAACGACTCTTCAATAAAAAAGTGTTTTACAAATAAAAAGTCCACCACCCTTGATGAGATTGAAGTGATCCTAACACCATGAGTTACTGATAATGAAAATGAATTAATTACAATTATCGTAAAAATCATTCAAAGATATCAAAATCACCCCTTAAAACCACGAAAATTCTTTGTAAAGACAAAAATTTTAAAAAAAACTGATGCGTCAAAAACGGCACGTTTCGTCAAACCCCGCGCCGCTCTTTATCGTATTTAGGGTTGCCGCAGTCAAAATACCTACACACAAAATATAATATAATATAATATGTTACAGTCATAGTGATTAAATAGCTATTATACATAATTACTGGTTATTATATATAATAACAAAGTTGTTTAGACAATGTGAAAAATTAATCACTTTATCCGGATATTATTCATAATATCGGGTCAAAGTTAGCCAAAGTAATAAATACGGTCCAACTGCACCTAACCTAACAACCTAACCTAACCTAATAAATAATAATTATGACTCAGTTGTTTTTAAATATTATTATTGTAGTTAATTCATGTCAGTTGATTTTAAATATTTTATTATTGTAGTCTTTAAAGAGTGATATGAGGTTAGGTTAAGTTAGGTTAGGTTAAGGTTAGGTTAGGTTAGGATATTGTGAATAATATCCGGATAAAGTGATTAGTTAATTCTGTGTCAATTATCACTCTGCCTAAATTGGGTAGACATTATAAATAATGGCTGGATAGTATATATGTATATAATATCCGGATTTATTACTTTGGCTGTAACATGTATATGTTATTAGATAAGGGAAGATTGGGGAGAGTTATACAAGCGAGGAATGGTAATAAAGCTTTGAAAGCACTAATTGGAGTATAGCGTGACATTTCCCCCATGTTACCCTTTTAAATGGGGTTCCTAAAACCCAGATACCTACCCTAGAAAGCATAGTAGATTTTCTCTAGGTACAATATTACGAAGGTAACTGATGCCACCTCTATTGAGTGCTGGCGAAAATTCGGAAAGAAACCTTACTTTTGAGAAGCGTTTAAATGTTTTTAAAATTAATCTTAATATATGAAACAAAACCGGGTTAATTACACCATTTATAACTCAAGCTTAGAATAGCTATTAAAAAAACGTCGACAGCTGCTCTGCACGTTTATCCCATCCAAGCTTGCCTTTCTTTATCTAACTCTAATTGGGGACACTATAGTCCCACTGTCCCTAGTGCAAAATTCACATTAAAAAACTATAATTTTCACTCTTTCAACACTCCGCCAAAAGCCACTCCAGGAGGTTCGCTGTTTTTGCTGACTTATCAGGGGTGCCAGAAGTTATAGGGTGAGGTTTTCCGAGGTCATAATGGCGTATGCGTTTGACCACCCGGGAAACCCTCTGATCTCTCCAGCCGGACTCTTATGACCCAACGCCTTTCATCGCAGTGGGAGGGATGGATACATAATACATACCTCACTCCCGAACTCATTAATTCCCAGATTCCTACCCATCTCCGCAGAACTACCTCACCTTCATTTTCTTAAAACAAACCCTCCACCCATCCCCAAAGATAATATTCGCCCTGAGAAATTATTTTCCTCAGAACCATCCTGTGAGGAGTTGACGTAAAAAAATTAAGAGTTACCATCTCCTGACCCAATTAAAACCTTTCCACAAACAAAACACTCAGATTAATACATTGTTTGTGCCTAAAGATATTTTTTTAATTCATCACATGTCCAATGTCCAATGTACAAATCAACCGTGTCGTGAATTTGTGATATGGGATCATGTGCCTTTATTTCACCCTTTTGGACTAACGCGAGTCTGATTCCTGACTGAATTTAAGGTTGTTGATAAATGTTTAATATTCACGACCGTTCGTCTTAAGGGATGTTGTTTTTGTTTAGCCCTCAACCCTTTAGGGCCCTGCGGACTCCCTCATTAATCTCACACCCGGTGAATTATAGCGGGATTATAAACTTTTCTACGTTTTGTCCTTGGGTACGGGATTCATTGGCGTTTTATAAATGTAACGAAATGGTGGGATTTGTTCTGGATTCTTGAGGTGTGGGGCTTGCGGAATAGACTGTAAAAATAACGGCTTTAAAATGTTTTTTTGGAAAAAAAGGAATGGAGGAATCTGTTCTGGATTTTTGAGGTGAGGATTTGACTGTAAAAATAACATCACAATTTTTTTTTGTAATAATTTACAGTAATGGTACTCTTTAGCTTGTAATAACTGGTTAATTCTGTAGTGAAAATGCTGCATAGCTAGGAGATTAAGTGTGGATTGTTTGAAAGAATTTGAACAATTCATCGAATTTCAAAGTCAAAATTCAAGTTCTGTGAAAGTCCCATTCAAGTTTTGTTATTGTCCAAGTACTCTAATCCTCGGCGGGACTGCATGACCGAATGACTGTATTGTGTGATTTTGTTTATTCTATTAACTTTTCTTCCTACATGTTAATAAACTTTTATTGCCGCTACATCGCAGGTGGCGGAGATGAGCGTGATACTGTTAAATAAAAAAACTAACAACATGTACGCACTCGCATACTGCCTGCTAACAGTGTATGCCCGGACATTGGGGGTCTAGAGCCATTTTAATTAAAAAGTAGCTTCTTTATAAAGTCCTGACGGGAGTACGGTGAAGTAGGAAACCATCTGTTTCCTTAGAACGCCTTGGAAAAGTGGTGGGCAACCTCCAATGTCCAAGTACTAAGAAAAAAATTAACAGAACTTAAATAGAACATTCAAATTCCGTTATATTTGTTAGGTATATCCCTCCCACTGACAAGACGATGGGTCGAAAGTGTCCGTCTGGATAGGTTTAAAGTCTCCCGTAACCAGTTTTTCCCATTCCGGGGCGCCACAAAATAGGTGAGCAAACGCATCCGCCACCAACACTTAGACAAACCTCACCCCATTATCGCGGTCACCCCTTCTAAATCACCAAATGTAACGAACCACTTGGGGCGACCTCTGGCGAGAGTTTTGGTTATCCAATAAATGGCACGGTACCCGAATCCGCCTCCTACAAAAATACCTACAAATTCAAATAAAACACTGTTTTTGTATAACACCGCTATGATATGTATGTATGTTTGTACCATAATAAAAGATATTTTTATTGTTGAAATCAGAGGTTTCCCTTATGCCTGGAAAGGTTGGCATTTAACAATAGCCAAGGGAAAATTCTAATTCCGACCCGACCGACGACATGGCTCGCAACCAAAATATTACAATAATAATGCCAAAAACCCATATTTCAGTTGTCGTATAAATCATTACAAATTCTGTGTATGTTACAGTTAAAACTCGTTTTTAGTTATAACGCGTTTTCTCTAGTTAAAACAAGTTTTTACTAACTGCCTTTGTTATAACTGAAATTGCGATTGAAAATACAGAAACTGTTTTTTTTTATATATTTAATAACTATTAATTAAAAAAACTAACCTTACATAACCTAACCTAACCTAACCTAACCTGATGTCACTCGACCAATCAGAAACAGTTTTAACTGAATCATTTCGAGAAAACGCGTTTTGCCTAGTTAGAACTAGTTTTCACTGATATTCAACAGTTGATTCTAGTTGTAACCAAGGCATTTAGTGAAAACTAGTTTATACTAGAGAAAACGCTTTGTAACTAATAACTGGTTTTAACTGTAACATATATATCTCATCTACTCTACTAGGTATTTATTTATTTATGTGAATACCGCACAATAGTTTCAAATGCTCCCGTCTGAAGCCTGTGAGATTAGGTATGGCATCTTTAACTGGGGCATGTTGTGAGGCTAAAGGTAGTGGAGAGGGGAAAGAGATGTGGAAGAGGAAGATGGGGAAGTGCCTGCTATTCAGATCTAGTCACTAAACACAGCTAAAGCCATTTTAAGCAACTTTTCAATTCTGAATGAAATTGAGAGTATCTTCCACTCTGGAACGTGCCGAAAATATACTATATAATATTTTTAATCAATTAATGGAGATCAAATAAAATCAAATAAAAATTATTTGTGCTCGCCGGGAATCGAACTCGTGTTCTTCGGAATGCTGGTCGTACCTAAGCCTTGTCTCTCGACCACGGAGGCCGTGAAATATAGCTAAAAGGTTATGTACTTTGAATTAAAAATAAAATATAATAAAATGGCTTTTACTTTCAAATGATGCATAAAATTACACACTGGTACACGGTAGGGTATGTTTTATAAAATCTAGTATTTAGGTATATGATACAATTATGTGTTACAACCATAAAAAAGCCCATGAACTCTTATGGTTTAGAATGTTATAATTGGTTATAATAACGAGAATATTTTATTTAAGCAGAATAAAAATACGTAAATAAAGGTAACTTGTTAGAAAAGTTGCCAACATCAAGTATAACTATATTATTATTCTTCACATAATATTTTGACAAATAATAATAGGAAAACCCGACCAATGTAGAAATGTTTTGAGGGTCGGGTTGACCTCAAGGCGTGAGGTCAGCAATACCGATTCCCGATCTCACTAAACATCAAATAGTAATATTGTGCGGTCCAGTTTTATTATTTCAATTTAACCCCTCAAACTAATTTTTTCGGTTTTCGTGTAGGTCTCATATAAATCGTTGTGTCTCCCTTACTACCATGAATAGAAATATGGTCTAAACGGTCTTAGAAAGAGAAAACAACACGCTTTGTAAAAAAATCTAAAAGTTAACCGCAAAATAATACCTATACAACCATATTATTCATACCATCTCATTTATCAATGTGATGTACAAAAAAAACGAGTGTGCTTTAGACCACACAACTGAAGTAAAACTTCTACTCCATCCATCTATATGATAGGAAGAGAGAAAGAAAATGTGCATGCGCACTGCTCTCTCTTGCTCCTACAGAGTGATACAGACAATAGGCCGTAACGTAACTGGCTATGAGAGAAAGAGAGAAAGAAAATGTGTGCTCGCACCTCTCTCTCTTAACCCTACAGTAATATTTTTTTTTTTAAGTTTTTAAGTTTCTTTATTCTTTGAATTGTTCATTACATGAATCGGGGATTTTTCGACCACCATACTAGGCACATGCCTGTGTTGTGGTGGTCGATTTTCATATACAGTATATTAAAAGATGCAATATAAAGAAATGTGCGAGAATATAAAAAATAAAATAAAAATATATAAATATACACATTATATATAATAATATTAAAGAAATTTAAAGAAAACAAATGAATATAAAATAATGTAAATAACTAAAGAGTATGGAAACAATAAATTACTATAGAGTATAAAAGAGTATGAAAGAATAAAGTAGAATATAAAAATAATATGAAAAGTATAGAACATAGAAGGCAATACATGAAAGAATATAAAAATGATATAATTATAAAATATATAAAGTCGAAGTAAGTACTTTGTAGAGTATGCAAATAAGAAATGATAACGATTTTAATGAAGATTTGTGTGTACGTGGTAATATTGGTAGGTACATTATTTCAAACCAATTTTTGTACAAATAAATTTTGGAATAAATTTATGTTTCGAGTCCGCCGAATTACACTGGTCACTAGAGTAAATTATTATTATTACAGTGATTTTCTGGTGGCACTGGGCTCTGAGTACATAAACATGTAGATATAGGCACTAGTACACAGTGGTGCCAAACAGTTTTAAAGAATTAGTTTTTAAAAGTATTTAAACTTTTGGCTATTTATATTATAGTGATTTATACGCCTAATGTCACGCATTCGCCAGCTTGCTCCCCAAGTCAAGCGTGCGTTTTACTTCAAAAATTCAAATTTGGTCTTCCGATTTAATTTTTGTAGGTCACAATGAATTATCAAGAAGAACTATTTTAACCATTACGCCGTTTCCCCGCAAGGTTAGGCACACAACGACACAAACCTATCGTAGCATAGATTTACTTCATTCACATTCCATAATTCCTACCATTCAATGACAAAACAGTAAAATGAAGAAAAGTAAACTGAAGTTAGGATAAAAAAACATACTTAACCTTAACTAACCCAACCTAATCTCAACCTAACCTAACCTGGCCTAATTTTAATCATGTTCTGCTTTATCATTGTTGCGTTTTTTTCCGTTTACCGTCTCATTGCAGCGTGTATAAGCATGAACCCAATAGAATTTTATTTTGAAGAGTTGTGTGTTGTGTGGGTACTTCCGCCCCGGAAACCATTCATTCAATAACCAACACCTCTGCCATAGGTCACCCCAAGTGGTACACTACGTTTGGTGACTTATTAATTAGGAGGCGGGTATGGGTACCGCCGCCCTGGGAACCATTTATTGGATAACCAACACCTCTGCCATAGGTGACTCCAAGTTGTTCGCTACGTTTTGTGACTTAGAAGGGGTGCCCAGGTTCATGAGGTGAGATTTGTCCAGGTCATGGTGGCCGATGCGGATCAAGAGAAACTGGTTGAGGGAGGTCTTTTATCCTCTCCGCCAGAATCTCTCAACTCATCGCCTTGCACTGCACTTGGAGGGATGGATTCATATGTCGTCCGTCACTCTTGGACACATTTACCCCCAGATTCCTACCCATCTCTCATACCTATTTCCTTCCCAGAACTTCCTCTCCTTCCTTTCCTTAAAAAACTCTCGACACAGCATCCCTTAAGACGACATAGGAACATTCCTGGGTGGAGCTAACGTAAAAAAATAGTCGGGTTGATGGGGGAAAGAAATGTCTAGGTTTTGACGGCGGATGCTTCTCCCACATACTATGTGGCGGGTCGGATTTGGAGAGACCGGTCGAGGGTGAAATCTCTCCAGTAGGACACTTTTAACTTATCGCTTTGGACTGCAGTGGAATAGATGAATTCAAATGTCAGTCAATCATGGACACATTGGCCGCTAGATTCCTACCCACCTCTGCCATATTTTATTACTTCCTAGATCTTCCTATCCTTCCTTACCTCAAAAAAAAAACTCGATGGTTGTCTCTTCCGAGAAGTAAACTGTAGACACAGGCCGGGTCTATAAATTAAAGACCTGGTTTAAATTTTCCTCGCTTTAATAAATATAGGTAGCTACTTTAAAAAGTAATTTATTTTCAGGTACCAATTTCGTAAAAATTATAAACAAATACTAAAGTCCACTTATTTCGTAGAAATTCAAATGTAACACAGTTATCAAATGTCCATTCAGCGCGATTTACTTTTTTTTACATGTGAAAGGTCCCCTCAAACGCAATTCTGGGTGCGTTTCAACTCTCTATTAAATTGTAATAAGCTGAAAAGCTCAATAACACGATAGTTGACCTCTTCTGCTGATCACAATTTGTTCAAAAGCTGAAACAGACTTATTCGGCATTTAACGGGAACATTTAATCTGTCAAAAAGACAAAATGGCGCCGAGTGGCCACTTGGTAACTTTGTTACATGTGAATTTCTGCGAAACAATTGAGTCTAAATGTAAATAGCCTACTTTTCGAAAGGATGTTCTGTGATCACAATCCCGGGTGCGGCAGCATAATTTCATTTTTAAACATAAAACCCGTTGTATGAATCAGAATTTTTTTATTTGTTTTGTATAATGTAGGCACATACCTAAAGTTTTGTTTTTCTTAGTTTTTGAAGATCAAATCAGCCTAGAGCTCGTTCGTTATTGGATAACGGACGTTATCTCCTGTCAGATCTGTGTGATTTTTACATATTTACTGTCACATATTTTAGTTTAGATCGATTTAAACACCAATTACTGCAAGTACGCATGTTTATTTATTCATTTAATGTACGCTGTACATATAAAAAGCAAATAACAGCAATAAAAATCTCAGAAATCTGACAGGAGATAACGTCCGTTAACCAATAACGATCTCACAAAAAATACGGAATCGCTAGGCTGGTAGGTGACGTCCCCCATTCTCCATACAATAAGTAAACCGATTTCTGGGGTTTGTCATGACTCTTGCCGGCATATCAGGCGTTATCCTGCCAATTTCTTCCTGGATGTTGGTCTTCAAATATTGTATGATCAAGACAAAACTTTATAGTTCCGCCTCTCGAACGAGATCACTAGCGCTCCGCTACGACGTCAACCGACTGACTGGCGCCCATTTTAAAAAAGGAAGTTATGCTACCGCGCCCTGAACAAGGGCTTCATAATTATTGTGTTAAACAAAAAAATACTCTTTCAAATCTTCTTAGCTCATGAAGGACATGTCGTAGCGTGTTGAAAATTGCTGTCTACGATAAATTTCCTTTGCTAACCGCACTCGTTATTATAAAATGGCACAAGCAAAATGGTGCCCTGTCTTAAATGTAATTTTTAATAGTCCAAAGGTCGTGACGCAATTAACTTTTCGCACTAAAAAATAGTTGCCGGTTGACCTGAAAAATCCAGTTTGAAAAAGCTGGATAAATTTAATCCCAACTTGTTCAATAGTTTTTTGAGCTACAGCGCACAGGTTTTTCTTATTTTTCACCGAACGCCAGCCAATCGGAAATAATATAGTATGTGATCAATACATTCTACTGGCGACAGTTTTAATCCAACTAGAAACATCCCCCTTCCATAAAAACATCCCCTAATGAAAATACAGCCGTGAAACTGAACACTTCCTATGTCCTTTTTCTGCAAGAAATATACCCTCATTCCGGTAGACAGGGCATCGAAACCTTCAGCCAGAGTAAGAATTATTCCCATAGATTTCTGGAAACAGTTTTTCACTGTCTACCCTTCCGACCAGATCGGAATCAAAATATGTCTAACCGTATTAAATTACAGTTAGATGCCGCCAATACCAACACCTCTGCCACAGGTCACCTTTGGAGTGACTTAGCAGGAGTGCCCAGGTTCATGGGGTGAGGTTGACGTTGATACGCCTACCCTCCAACTGCGTGGCAGGCCGGATTGGGAGAGACTTGTCAAGGGAGACCTTTTGACCTCTCCAGCAGGACTCTCTCGGAACATCGGCTTGCACCGCAGGGAAGGGATGGATTCGTACGTGTCACTCCTGGAGACACTGACCACCAGATTCTTACCCACCATCAAAATACCTTCTACACAGATGATATCCCCATCCCCAATCCCCAAAGATGACATAGGTCCTGATTATTTTCTTCAGGGCCTGTTCAAATCTAAATACCTACGTCCAACAATTGAATTTGGAAGCCACTTCTGGACTGGAGTTCCAAAATATTCGATAAATCAATTTGATTCTTATTTTTATTGTTAAACTAAAGTTTAAGACAAGATTTTTATGCATAGCCGCCATAGCTCAATTGGGAGAACAGCTGACCGGCAATCAGAAGGACACGGGTTCAAGTCCCGTTGGCGTCATGTATCTTTTCTCGGAAGATTTTTCAATGTGGATGAGTGTTTCAGGCTGATAATTATTGCTTATAATAATTGTTACAACTTGATTCTGTTCAAAATAGGGCGGTTCGTCTTATTGACAATAAGTTGTTAACAAACCATCTCTAATAATGCACAGGCGCAATGTAGGCATGCCGAGTCCGTTCTATGCGTATTTCAATGAAGCCTGCTCTAAGAAGCTAGCAACATTGTTTCGCTCGTATGTGGAAAGAGCTAATCCAGGTTTCTTCGAGACTAGCATTAAATCCCTTAATATGTACATCCCCTACTAAAACCCGCCTCAAAACGAGTGGGAAAGTTCCCCTGTATTTACGCTGTACGGTGACCGACTAACTCAGAATGAAACCATATCAGAACCACCTCAGAAAGGTCAATAAGAGTGATGATAAAAAAATATTAAAAAATTGATTAAATAGGTTAAGTTATGTAAGGGTTACCGGCTATTTTAAAATTGTTTTTTCATAGCTTTCTGAGGTGGTTCTGAGTTGGTTTCATTCTGAGTTGGCATAGAACCACGCTTTACAGAAACGGACGCCCTTGTGAGGTGTCACAAAAAAAAATGACCAACACCATTGAAGAAAAATTGTGTTTTTGTATTATTCACATCAACGCCAGCGTTATTTCCAATGACTACATTCAACGGTTGGCAATCGCTAACGATGCAGCGTTGGCTTTTCTTCAATTATCGTCAACGCCCAGTACAAGTTCAAATGCGATCTCCAAATGAAACATAGCAGAAGGCAGGATGCAGTGAAATGTCGTCTATACTGATGGCGTGTAGAGGATTTGTAAGTACCTGTTTTCATAATATCTCCAGGTAATTACTTACCAAAATACACTGACGCAAAGCAGGTTTGCTTTTGACTGTTCACTGGGAACCAAATCATTAACATTTTAACCAAAATCCAAGCGTTGTCACGGTGATTTAAAACGTATACATTATGCAATCGAGCCTTGAAAACGTACCACGTGAGCAATAAGCCTTCAAAGATAAATTTAAGCTGGGTTTACTGTGACTATTCCAGTGTGATTATTACGAATTCTGTCGACTGACAAATACACCACGAGTTTAGATAGTCTAGTGTCGTAACTGTAGAGGGCTCTGGTTAAGTAGATATCCAGGTCCTTCAAGAGTCAAAGGCAAACGTTTGGTACATTATAATGATTGAACTGTGTTTGACGCTCAAACCGCGGGTTTTCAGGGGTTGGTTATCAAATGGAGCATTGAAACCTTATTTAGATTCGTGGTTTATAAATTTGTTAAATTCGCTCTTTACTTTCTGGGGTTAGGGTCGTCCATCGTATTAACTCGCAGGAATTCAAAAACCAATCACAATAAAATATTTATTAGAACCGTTATTCTTTTATTTATTTTCAGATCTCTACAAAACCGAAATCCATCAATATATTTCAGAGAAGATTACAAATTTTGAATACATAAAGACCAAGTAAATAAGAAATGTTCATGATTGATTAATGTTAATTAATAGGAAAATAGTGTCGGTCTACGCAAGTAATAACTAGAATACGCCGGCGGACATCATTTTTTTCGGACTTTGCAAAAAAAAATTACCGTCGTACCAGATAATGTGTTTATATATTTATATAAACCTATGTAGTTTCCCCAGGATAGATTATATTCGGAGAAATGTTCTTTCTATTTCTGTTGTCATGAAAAATATTATATAATGAAATTTAAAAGAAAAATATTCTTGAACGTTATTATATTTTCTAGCTACACAGGCGTCCTTCACAATACAAATAAGTCAGTCAACCTCTAAATACATACTACGACTTATTAATGCTTCAAAATCAGAATTACGACATTTGACATGGATTTTCGCAACGTTCCTTTTCACATATAAATTAAACATATTTGCAAATGACGAAGCGAAAAGCTTTATTAACATTAAAGTGCATTTTTTCCTTGCCAAGCGAAAAAAAAAATTAATTTAATGAGTAAAGCCTCAAATTGTAATATTTAATCACTGAAGACAAAATTAACGACTACCAATCGAAAATCAATAGAAAAATAGAAAAAGATATAGTCGCATCTAGGAATCGAACCCAGGACCTTAGCCGTGCGGGGTCGCTTTTCTACCTCTTGGAATCTATCCTCTTCGGTCATATTTAACTGTGACACTTCGACTATCTTAATTTTCTTAACGCAAAAAAAGTCAATAGATGTCGCACATTAATTAAAAAATGATCAATTTATCCAAGACACTATGTGCATAGTATTTAGTTCGAGATGAATATTGCAATCCTACGTAAAGATAGAATTAATGATACAATTAAATGTGCTTTAGGAAAATGAAGATAATGTCAGTAGTTCTCAATCGAAGTATGATACAGATGACCGAAATCGTGGGATAGGGTCCCATTAGCTCAGTGTTAAAGCAGTACCCCGGCAAGGCTAAGGTACTGGATTCAAGCGACGTACCCTTTTCTGACTTTTCTGTTTCAAATTTTCGATTCAGAGTCGCTAATATCGTCTTCAATGATTAAAGAATTATTTTTATTTTTGTAGGCTAAGACCATTTTTTATGGTTCAAAATACCATTAAATTGAGGAAATTACTGGGAAATATTGGGATTCATCATATTACGTATATTATAATATATTAAAATTAGCAAAAAAAATACTAGAAAATCCACGGTGGATTACTTGGCAAATTAGGATTTAAATTTTAAATCCTGATTATTTGACATGTTAGGCAGAGCCTCTTTAAAGTACTATAACTCTTTTTCAGTTTTTTTTTTCTTAAAATTAAAAATAATCAGAAATTCAAGTACCTACCCAAAACAATCATCGTAAACTTCAATAAACGAAAAATATAAGTCTCCCTTAGTACATTAATTACAAACCTTTATTATTGTTAAACTCCCCTACTGTACTGTATAATACTTGGGGAACCAACTGATTACTTTTAATAATCACCGAGCCATTGTGAGAAATAAATCACTGTAATATTCATCCTTACAATAGCCTAGCGGTAGGGGTTGTAAATAGAA
Source organism: Limnephilus rhombicus (assembly GCA_929108145.2). Taxonomy (NCBI): domain Eukaryota; kingdom Metazoa; phylum Arthropoda; class Insecta; order Trichoptera; family Limnephilidae; genus Limnephilus; species Limnephilus rhombicus. The sequence goes on along the minus strand of OV815288.1, from coordinate 47,042,807 downwards.
TGTAAAAATGTACTAATATAATGAAACAAATATGAAACTTATTTCCACTTTAATTTATTTGACCGTAACCGGTTTCAGCTTATTAAAATCATCTTCAGACTGGTACAAATTATTCTTAACCTACGGTTTGTATACACAATATATGGGAGAGGGGTGGTCTATACGGATTTTATTGAATAATGTGGGTTTTCTTACATTTGTTACTAAGTCGTCTTTGACTGTTGCTAATTATTTTGGTTATTCCCAGTAAGCTTAATTATCACGAGTTTCTAGCTTACTTCGATATTGTTCAGTCCAGTGCAAGTAATATGAATTATTAATAACTTAATTTTATCGTTGTAAAATCGTTTTTTTTTACGTGAGATCCATACAGAAATGGGCCTGAGGGAAAATAATTTCCCTCATACCCGTGTCATCTTTGGGCATGCTGTGTGGAGAGTTTTTTTAAGGAAATGAAGAAGAGGAGAGTTCTGGGAAGGAAAAGGGTTTAAGGGGTGGGTAGGAATCTGGAGACCTAGACAAACCTCACCCCATGAATACGGGCACCCCTGCTAAATCACAAAACGTAGCAAACCACTTGGGGTGACCTATGGCAGAGGTGTTGTTACCCATTCCCGCCTCTCAAATTGTCGTTATTATATTTATGGTGATATGAAATTTTGGATTGATGTATTGATTTTTGAAGGGACACATGTTTTACTTTTGAATAGAAATAATCTTATAATGGTCATTATATAAACCGCGTGTGATTTAGCAGATGATTTTAATTTTTTATTAATTACAAAGTTGGGGTCCATTTTTATAGGGTAATATCTAATGATTCTAGCCTATATAGTTTATGACCTTTTTTACAAGTATGGAGAACTTTAATGTCTCTGACTTTTATCAACTAGTATATACTCTTATATTTGTCAGTCACCCATTGTGTATCATTTCATGTTTAGCTCATCTTTCTAGGAACCCTGTAAGTGGCTGTCTTATTCACCGGGTTCAATGACTCGCAAAACCAAAGCAATAAAGTAGAAAAATACGACAGAGTAATGGGTGAAAATATATCATGTTACATTGGAGCATTTTAGGAAGAGAGAAGATGTAAGAATACCACACTGAGAAAAGCTATATGTCTCACCAGTCTACAGACGTTATATTATCTCACTCATAACAGTCATAACCAGTGCTTTGTGTGTGAATAGAGAGGTGCCAGAACCAAAATTAAGATTTATTTTATAGAAAAATAAACTGAAAATATTTGAATTCTTCCCACTAACATCATAATGAACTGAAACTTTAAGTAATGATGAAGGATTCAGAAAATTTAATCTGCGATATCTGGGGGGAACCAGTCGACCGTTTCATTGAAAATTTTGGTAAAAAACTTTAGTTTATTTCTTAATTTTCTTGGAAAACTAAGAAATAAAATAACTAAAGAACTCATTTTTTAACCATAGTGGCTTCCCGTTAAGATTACTGCTCTATATTTATATTTAGCAAATGAACGGAACCCAAACAAACTAGAAATTATTCAAAACAGAGTTTTGAGATGTTTACTAAAGAAAGGCAAAATTGGAAACATTGGTCAAATGAGAGAAAAACTAAATTGGATTTCAATTTTAAAGACTGCTGTATATGAGTGTATTTTTTATGTGTAAAATTATGAATAACCAAAAAATATCAAAATACTTCATCAATGAAATTGTTATAAATATATTTTCTTTTTATTTCCTCTTTTTATTTCATCAATTTTCTTTCTTTTTTGTAAAAATGTTGGCTCCACATGTTCATACCCATAATTATTTGACTGTCCTAAAACGGGATAACACTCCTAGTTTGGCAGTCAAAATTTAATAAATTATGTATATAAATGTATGATATTTTGCTAAATAAACAAATAAATAAAATAAAAACATAAAAATAAATTACACATAAATATCAAACAACAACGTAAATAACGATTTTTTGCCGAATATGAGATAAATGGTCAAATAAACTAACTCAATTAGTAATAAATAAAAAAATATATATATATATATAACAGCGATCTAATCTAACTATTTTACCTCTCTTCGAACCAGCATACCACTAATGATAGTTAAGTATGCATTATTCACAGTTTATTCTTGGAATGACCAGCCTGTACAAATCTCTGACTATATGTCTGATTTGTAACGTGCATTGGGGACTACGAGAGATAAAAAAAATATCTACATTTAAATGAAATATTATAACCTAACCTAACCTACGCGAAATGCCCTCGATGTTTTAATCACTGAACGGCAATACATAAAATAATCAAATGAACGAGACAAATGGTATCTATTATCTATTTATTTATCGTAATTTTGTGTATTTCTCGTCCCACAAATCATCAGATTAGATATCTCTTGTTTTATTTGTGTCATGGACCAAAATTTATCCTTTGAATAGAAATAGATGAATTCACTTTTATTGAATAAAGATAACTAAATTTTTTTTTAGTCTTTAGGGATGCTCTAGATCTCTAAATGTTGTGATAATAAAGATTCATCTGCTAAAGCGATGTTTACTTTTACTTGAAGAAATGGGTATGGTATTAATCAAAGTAAATGTATTTTAAAAATACTTGTTCGTTACGGAACGCCGATCCGGTGCGTTCCATTACAAAAAAAGCACTGCTCTAACAGTGAAATACACAAAAACTACTACCCTATTTTCTAAAATTCTGAATTTCTATTTTCTGAAGTCATTTTCTAAAACTGTATTATCTTTTATAGTAAATGGTGCCAATTTTCCAGAACCAGTGGGACTACAGCATCCCCAATTGGGGAACCTTGTGAGGATAATGGGAAAGGGGTCGTCCATTAATCACGTGAGGCTCGAAAGGGGGGGGGGGGTTATTTTTTGTGATAATTTTCTAAAAATTTCAAATAACTTTGTACTAAAAAAAAATACACGTGATTTTGGGGGGGGGGGGGTTGGTCTAAAACCTCACCACATATCACCAGGGGGGGGGTTAAAAAGTTGCTAAAAAAACATCACGTGATTAATGGACGACTCCAAAGGGAATGGAAAGGCGTTGAGAAAGATTGGGAATTACCTGGCTATTTGGATCTGGTTCCCAAACACAGCTAAAGTGCTTTAAGTTCTGATGTAATCTTAAAAATATATACGATTTTGAATTAAATAATTAAAATTATGTATAGGTAATACCTGTCTGGGTTTTTTCAATGGTAGCCTAGACAAAATTTAAGCCATGTTTTATTATAACAGACAATCATTATTTCTGAATCTAAATAGGTTACGTTTTATCCTCCATGGCTACCATTTTACATCAATCATATCACAGTATTTGTAACCATTTAATGATAGTTATTGTCTACATGCACGTACTTACCAAAACATTTCTTACATTGGCGGCTTCTAGACATGAGACCAAACGCTTTTCAAAACATTTAATAATCAAAAACCAAATTATATTAAATCTTAGAAATAAATAAAAATTTTAACTCCACTTAATGGAAAACAAATTATACAGTTATGTGTTTAAAATTATTAAAAACTCTCAAAAATAAAGTATCTGAAAAGAATTCCATATTTTATAACGTGTATTAAAAGGCATTTTTTATTAGTGTTGATTAAATAAAGGGTGTACGTACTTTGCAATCAGCTCTTCGTAAATATAATCCAATATTATCCTTGGGCAAAGAACCATAAAAGTACAAAAACGTACCCACCTTTTCAAAAGATTGTTTCTACATCATATTCTAAACTAACTTTCGAAAATCTAACACGAACTAACCGCGGTAGGCAAAAGAAAATCCCGTCCCGCGTTGGACTAAGATTTCTGCACAAATTTGTGTATTATTTTTGTATTTTTTTATGGCGGCTTGGGGGATAAAAATATTTAAGACCGAACGAACGACCGAATCAACCCGAGTCGATATCCAAACTGACTAACCACCCCTTCGTGGGGGATGTTTGTGAAGTGCGCAAGCGCCTTGGAATAATCCAGCAATTCAGAAAGAGATGAAGCTATAAAAAACAAATCGAATTGGCCGCATTTTCTTCAAGGAGGACAGAGAAAAACGCTCTCTTGCCGTTGGAAGAGCGTCTAAAATGGTGGCAATTTTACGAAAATGTAGGCTTATTTTTACGCCTTTACTAATTAAATGATGCATGGGAGGATTTCGACTTTAGGATAATAAAGAAATGGCTTTAGATATCCGCGTTTTATTATTGAGTCATTCGTTTTATGTGTTGCGTTTTGTTTTGCAGCAGTAAAAGAATCATTTAGTTCCACGAGTTTACATCCCCAAACGGTTATATTTCAGGGGGAAAAGGTTTTGTAGACAGATTTTTAAGCACCGTCATTTCGTCTTTAGTTGATGAGAGAAATAAAAATGGAAATAATTAACTTTACCTAACTACGTCGGAAGATCAATTTATGATAGCCTTTGTGTTTGATTGTTACGCTTTAATGGGTGGCACGCGAGCTGTTTGAAAAATAAATATAACGGGTATGGAAGGGTAGGTGAGAGGGGAGAGGAGGAGGGATGAGGGGAGGGTGGAGTGGGGATAGGGAAGGTGGAGGAGGCGGAGTGGGCCCTAATACTATGCGAGCGAAGCCCGGGGCAAAAGCTAGTGTAGCATATTATGTTAAATTATACAATTTTGTTATTACTTGTAATCACGCACAAATTAACATTTCACTTGTTTTTTTAAATTAACCCCATACTAGAGGGCATGAGGAAAATACTTTCCCTCGGGGCCTGCCATCTTTGGAGATGCTGAGTGAAGGAAAGAAAGTTCTGGAAATGACAAAGGCACGAGGGGTGGGTCGGCATCTAGAGGGCAGTGTGTCCAGAAATGACGGACGTATAAATCCATCCCTCCCACTGCGGGGGAAGACGGGTCGGGAGAGACCATCTGGAGAGAGAGACCATCATTCAATTCTTTTGAAATTAGGTGTAGACAGTAATTTTCCCCTTGTTTTTAACGTCAAGTGTGCAAAATTTCATAAATATCGGAAAAAAACTGTGGATTTAAAAAAAAACTAATAAAAAAGACCACACGACTGAAGTAAAACTTCACTAACTTATATCTATCTCCCTCTCAACTTCCGTTCGCCTCGCCCGACCGTTCGCCTCGCCCGATCACACTTTTCGTAACGCTCTCGTCAAGCATTCACCAGCTTACTCCCCAAGTCAAGCGTGCGTAAAGAAAATTACTTAAAAAAAACAATGTTACGACGCCCGCCTCAGAAACTCTTATTTATATATACAGCATGTTCTTATGTTTTTTTTTTTTTTTTTTTCAATTATTTCTGGCTTTCACCCTTCAAGGGTGTTCTAGGCCATCATTTATAATTACAGAGAAAGGAAAGGTGAATTTATATATTAATTTTATTTAAATGTGCAAATTTCAGAATTTTATGGAAGATTGGAGTAGAGTTCAGACTTAGAAGAGATGAGATGTTGAATGGAGGAGAGGCAATTTTTGATAACGCTTGATAGAAGAGAGGATATTTATTTAGAGAGGGACAATCAAAAAATATGTGATCTAAAGTTCCCACATCTAGACCACAGAACGTACAATCTGGGGAGTCAAGCACATGAATTTTATAAAGGTGAGAAGGAACGGAACAATGTCCGATTCTCATACGAATAAGTAAGGAAATTTCTTTTTTGGAAAAATGGGGGAATTTTTGAAACCACGGTTTTGATGGGATAGTCCTTTGTATTGAGGCGTAGCGGGCACCCTTGGATTGACTAGCAATGTTCCAATACTCTGTCCAAACATTGCGGGATCTATCTTTGATGATGGAAAAAATATCAGACAGGGGAATATGGTTTACGAGGGTAACGGTAGGGTTAGACGCTCCTTGTTTTGCCAAGGAATCAGCAATATCATTACCCACTATGCCAACATGTCCAGGAATCCAAATCAGAGTGACAGTTTTTCCAGAGCTTTGAATGGAGGTTATCAATACTCGAATAAGACATACAAAGTGATCATCAGGATGAAGAAGAGGACTTGTTTTAAGTTTTTGGAGGGAACTGAGAGAGTCAGAGAGAACAAGAGAATGTTCAAAATTATTTTTTATTATATATTTGAGAGATTCAATAATCGCAATGCACTCGGCAGAAAATATTGAAAATTGGTTTGAAATTGAATAAAATATTCTTTAAAGGAAAACAATCACTTTGTTTGTAACCACGATTTATTGATTTAATTTTTATTTACCGACCGGTTTCGCTTAATACAAGCATCATCAGGGTATAAATTAAAACTGATGAAAAAATACATTGTGTGAGCTTATATATACATACAGACAGAGACAAAACATAATATAAAGTAAGAGTGAGAGATTGTAATTAACATCCTACATAGTGATAGAGAGAAAGAGACGGGTATATCTAATGAATAATTACATTATATCTACCGGGACAAAACGTCATTTAAACAGGTGATTAAGAAATAAAGTGGCTACGGGTTTTTTTAGTTTATGGGAAATATTCCTAATATCGGACTGTTGGACACATTTAACTGATTATTAAGGATTTGGGTTTTTGTTTTAACGGCTTTCTTTATTTCGAGTGCTTCTAAATTATTAAGCCTGTTACCATGACTATTTCTGTGTAAAATCTTAACACCGGTGTTTTGATTGAAGGTATGATCTTTATCAATAAGGTGATTAGCGAATTCCGAAAATCCATTATTATTTAAGCATCTAAGATGCTCTTTGATTCTAATATTGACATTACGCGTCGTTTTACCTACATAAAATGATGAACAATCATTACAATCTAATTTATATATTCCGGAATGACTTAGTTTTTCGTCCTTATCTTTCGAATTAATTAAAAAAATAGAAAACGTTGCAGTAGATATCGATACAGCTTTATATGGTAAACCTCAACGATTCTTCTACAAAAGTGCAGAAACAATAAAAAATCTAATACCTAAATTTAAATTTACTCCAAACCCCGAGACAACCGTAATGAAAAATATTCGTGCTAAATTAGAAGACGAAAATTTAATCCTGACCAAAGCGGACAAGGGAAATACCGTGATTATAATACCTCGAAGAGAATACAATACAAAAGTGCAAGATTTCATCAATAACGACAACTTCATAACTCTTCAAAAAGACCCTACTGGAAAATTCTTAGATAAAGTTAAACTAACTCTTAAAGCCTGTAAATCCCAAATGTTTCAAGATGAGTCATATCATCAAGTTAAGTTTTTAACAAAGAATTCGAAAGCTCCAAAATTATATGGATTCCTCAAAATCCATAAAAGTGATAAACCTATAAGACCAGTTGTTAGTTGCTGTGATGCCCCAAATTTTAAAATATCTTCTGTTATTACTAATGTTTTCCATAATTCCAATATTTTCTCTCCAAAATATACGATCAAAAATTCATTTTCACTAGTAGAAGAACTCAAAGATTTGGATCTCCCTAAAACTTGCAAACTCATATCGTTTGATGTGGTTAACTTGTTCCCTAATGTCCCCATAGAGGAGAGCAAATGTTTGATCTCTAATTTATTAAATACTTCTAATTTACCCAAAGATTTAGTGAATGATCTGACTTCACTATTTAATGTTTGCCTTAACCAAAATTATTTTCAATTCAATGGTGTTATATATCAGCAAATCGAAGGCCTTCCCATGGGGTCTCCTACAAGTCCTTTAATTGCTGATATATTCATGAATAATTTAGAAAACAAAATTTTAACTAGTGCCTCACCCCTTGTAAAAAACGTCTTACTATGGCGTAGATACGTCGATGACGTGTTCTGTATTTGGACAGGGACTCAACGTCAATTAAATGCCTTCCTCATCCTTATAAATTCATACCATCAAAACATTAAATTCACATTAGAGATAGGAACTAATTCAACTTTAAATTTTTTAGATCTCACCTTATCTGTCGTAAATAATAAAATAAATTTTAACATCTTTCGCAAGCCTACCTACACCGACGTCGTTATCCATAACACATCCAATCATCCTGTTTCACATAAACACTCCGCGTTTCATTCAATGGTTCATCGTTTGGTCACAATACCGTTATCTAATACTAATTTCTCCAACGAACTAGCAATAATTAAAAAAATCGCGGTTAATAATGGTTATAATGCCGAACTCATTGATGCAATTTTAAATAAAAAACAAAAACAAATAGCCACTAAGAATTTCTTATTTACTAATCATAATAATATAAATAATAATAATAATCTTTGTTACCAATGGCGTCGTATTTTATTCATTAATCAGTTCTCTTCCTGCAGTGTAAAAAATCTACCTCCCGAAATAAGACCGGCATTTTACACAAACAATAATTTAGGAAAGTTTTTAATTAATTCGAAAGATAAGGACGAAAAACTAAGTCATTCCGGAATATATAAATTAGATTGTAATGATTGTTCATCATTTTATGTAGGTAAAACGACGCGTAATGTCAATATTAGAATCAAAGAGCATCTTAGATGCTTAAATAATAATGGATTTTCGGAATTCGCTAATCACCTTATTGATAAAGATCATACCTTCAATCAAAACACCGGTGTTAAGATTTTACACAGAAATAGTCATGGTAACAGGCTTAATAATTTAGAAGCACTCGAAATAAAGAAAGCCGTTAAAACAAAAACCCAAATCCTTAATAATCAGTTAAATGTGTCCAACAGTCCGATATTAGGAATATTTCCCATAAACTAAAAAAACCCGTAGCCACTTTATTTCTTAATCACCTGTTTAAATGACGTTTTGTCCCGGTAGATATAATGTAATTATTCATTAGATATACCCGTCTCTTTCTCTCTATCACTATGTAGGATGTTAATTACAATCTCTCACTCTTACTTTATATTATGTTTTGTCTCTGTCTGTATGTATATATAAGCTCACACAATGTATTTTTTCATCAGTTTTAATTTATACCCTGATGATGCTTGTATTAAGCGAAACCGGTCGGTAAATAAAAATTAAATCAATAAATCGTGGTTACAAACAAAGTGATTGTTTTCCTTTAATTAATATGTCAAACCACAAAGTAACTGCTTTCTACCAAAATATAAAATATTCTTTCATTAGAATTATTGTGGTAAACGTTAATACCAATACCACAGTTAGGAGAGTCCGGAGATTTGGAGCCATCAGTAAATAAAAGAGAAGAGTTGGGCCATTTAGAAGAAATAATGTCATTGAACATATTATTGACAGTACGGGCTGGGAGATTGGAATGACTTTTAAGGATGCCGATCCCCTCTAAAATCGTTGGGGATAGGGTGACGTGACTATATTTTAATTTGTACAAAGGAAGAATATCATTTTTGATAATTTGAAGCTCTGAGAGAGAGCGAAAATTTTTAAAAATGGCAGGGAGAGGTTTAGTTCGAGCTCTGATTGTAGATGAATGTGTTGAGTCGTTGAACAACGAGACTCTGGGAATAATCTGATGACTTTTAGAATTTAAACATTTAAGAACAAATTTGTCAGCAAATAATTGACGCCTTAAATAAAGAGGAGGATCAGAACATTCTACTTGAAGGGAATTGATGGGCGACGATTGCATCGCGCCAGTTATTATTCGCAATGACTTAGATTGAATTTTGTCTAATTTACTGAGTGCATTTTTGGATGCAGTACTAAAAAGTGGGCAGGCATAGTCGAGATGACTTCGAATAAGTGCATTGTAGAGCAACTTAATGCAGATAGGATGAGCACCCCACCAAACGCCAGTCAATGATCTGATAATATTTAAATTTTTTTCTCATTTAGTAACTATATTATTAATGTGGGAAGACCATTTAAGTTTCCTATCAAATGTTACTCCCAAAAATTTTACTTCGGAAGCATTGGGGATTGGCGAGTTTTTAAATAAAATTTGAACAGGGGGATTATTATGACGATTTGAGAAGGTAACACACTGACTCTTTTGTACTGAAAGTTCAAGACCATTTAAAGTAAGCCATGTGCAAAGGGCATCCATGGCTTCATTAAGATATTTGACGGCGGATGGAATGATTTTGGATGATAAGAAGAAAGCTATGTCATCTGCGAACTCAACGACTTTTACTTGAGGGGGAATGGTGACATGCATATCGTGTGTGTATATATTATACAGTAAGGGGGATAATACATCGCCTTGGGGTAAACCCTTCCAAATTGACCTACTCTGAGGAGTAACATCTGGTAGCTCAATGAAAATTTTTCTATCGAGAAAAAGATTAATAATAGATTGGACAAACATGAGGGGTAAGCCAAGGCCTAAAAGTTTTTTTTTAAGAATTGGGATGGAAACATTGTCAAAGGCGCCTTCTATGTCTATAAAGACTGCAAGACATACTTCTTTGTTAGAAATGGATAAATTAATATCAGTTATCATTATATATGGCAAGGTTATCTTGTGTAGATTTCTTTTTCCTAAATCCAAATTGGGATGGAGAGAGAAGATGATTACTCTCGACGAAAAATTCTAACCGGTTTTTAATTAATTTTTCATAAATTTTACTAAGGGTGGATGAAAGAGCAATTGGCCTATAGTTGGATCCAGAATTGGGTGATTTGTTTAATTTTAGAATTGGGATGATTATTTGAGAACTCCAGTCATCAGGTATTATGCCAGTCTGGAAGATTTTATTTAAGATGCTTAAAAAGTGATTTAGAACATTATCATTACTATTTTTGATAATGCTATAAGGTATACCATCTCTGCCTGGAGATGAGTCCTTGACTGTTGATAAACAATTTTTTAATTCAATTAAAGTGAATGGAAAGTCAAGCCAATGATCAGACATAGGAGTGTTGTGGATTGGAGTTATTTCATCTAAGTTAGGTACAGAAGGGGGGGCAATTTTGTCCAAGAACTCGTCCATCCATTTAGAATGAGAAGCTCGAGGAGATGTTGGACTGAAGGAGGATCGAAATCTTCGAATCATAGACCAAACTTCCGAAATTGGAGTGTTCGGAGATACTGAACTGCAGAAGTTGTACCACCCGGATTTTTTTTTTGACCTCAATACCCTTTTGGCATTCGCTTCGGCATTTTTGTATATGAGATAGTTCTCCATAGTCATATTGTGACGATAGGAAAGAGATTTAGCTTTCCGAATTCTCACTACTTTGGAACATTCCTCATCCCACCAGGGAGTTGGAGGGAGTTTTTTGAGAGATTTGGTTTTAGGGGGAGGATTTGATTTATTGATTGCAGTTACGAGCATTGATTTGAAGTTATCGTAGTCATCTTTGACAGATAATGTATCGGTATAGGATAAATTTTGTATAAACTTATCCATATGTGAGTTAAATTCGTCCCATTTGGTGTGTTTTGTTTTAATCTTCGTCGAAATATGGGACTTGTCTGAATGGAAAGAAGTTTGATAAGTGATGGTGATCGGGAAATGATCACTGGAGCAAGGGTCGGGGGACACCACCCACGAGGAGAGAGGTGCCAGATTAATAGAGCATATGGAGAGATCCACTGCACTGGGGTTTGTGTTGGGGCGAGAGATTCTAGTAGGAGATCCGTCATTCAAAAGAAAAAGGTTGGATTCATCTAGGAAATCCATCACACTTCGACCGTCTCGATCACAGAAAGCAGAACCCCAGACGGGAGAATGGGCATTAAAATCACCCAATAAAAAGAAAGGAGGGCTTAGTTGACGGACAATTTGCAACCACGCTTGTTTATTGAAGTGCGATGTTGGGGGAAGATAGATAGAAACAAAGGAAGTGTCCTTTATTTTAGCTGCAACCATTTGAAAGTCAGCATTGGGGGGTTTGATTTTATTTATTGGGAAAAACGGAAGGGATTTTTTAATAAAAAGGGCAGCACCACCGCCCGTACCTTCCGAGCGATCATCGCGGAGACAGGAGTACCCTCCCACATTAAAGTGGGTGGATGGAGTAAACCATGTCTCCGAGGCAGCAGCCACAGAAACAAGGTTTGAATTTAATAGGTTAAGAAGGTTTGATTTGTTAGAAATAGCACTGCGGCTATTCCACTGAAGAATTCTGACATCTTGAAGAGCCATTTTGAATAAATGATTTTAATGTGGAAATAATAGAAGCAGCGTTGGACGGTAGATTAGTTTGAGAAGAAATTAGGTCAATTAGAAGCATAATAAGAGTTTGAATAAATGAAGAATTATCTTGGGAGAGTTGTTCAGAAAGCTTTTGATAGTTTGTTGAGGATGAATTATAATTGTTTGCGCACCCATTTGTGGCGTGTGAAAGAGGAGAACCATTGGGATTTAAGAGAAGTGAGTTGTGTTGTTGCTGATCGTATCCACGAGCCTGTTTAGAGATAGGGTTTTTGTATGTGAATTTTGTTGAACGGGAAGATGTTGAGGAGGAGGCGAGAGGATTGGATGAAGAGTTACTGGATAAAACCTCGGAAAATGATTTTTTGACAGGCGGGAATAATTTAGAAGCCTGCAGAAAAGACAAGTTCTCAGAGGCCATAGAAATTTTTATATTTTTTTGCCGAGATTGTTCGGGGCAAGAAGAGTTAATGGCGGAATGAGCGCCTAAGCAGTTAAAACATTTAGGTGAAGAGAGAGAAGAACATTGGTCAGCCGAGTGGTTTTCTCCACATTTGAAACATCTGGGAGGGGATCTGCATGCAGCTTTGGTATGACCAAAACGGCAGCAGTTGTAACATTGAGTGGTGGGATAAGTGTACATTTCAACTGGTAAGGAGTTGAAAAATAAATAAATATGGGAGGGAAGAGATTGTCCTTCGAATGTGATGACGACAGATTGGGAGGGCTTCCAGGAAACGATGCCCTCAGAGGTGTCCTTATAATTTAGCCTCCTGGCTTTTATGGGATTGCCGATATGTTGGGGGGTTGAAAGTGAGGACAGGATTTCTGGAATGGACAGATCGGTCGAGATACCCCTGACCAGGCCCATTCGAGTGACATTGAAAGTTGGGATGTACGCCTTGAATTTAGAATTTGATGAAATAAATATATTTTTGATAAAGTTGTTGGCGGCTGAACCTGACAGGAATTCAACAGAGATTCGGAAGCGACCCTCGGCTTTAACACCTCCAGGTTTAATCGAAAGGTTCTTGTTATTTGAAAGAAATTTACCAAATTCAAGAGGATGGATGGTTTTACCTTGTTCAGTTTTTTGCGCATATACAATGTAGGGGCCACGGGAATGAGTAGAGTAAAAGATTGTTGGAGGAGGTTGAGGAAGAGCTGGAGGGGACTGAGAAGACAAAGGCGAATCATGTTTTTTTGGGGAAAGGGGACTAAATTTTCTTTTTTTAATTGAGGTTAGGATGACAGATTCATTGTCTGAAATGTTTGAATGTTCTGAAAAGTCTATTTTATCTGAAATGTCTCCATCTGGAGGGTCAGGAGGGGGATCTGGGGGCTTTGTAAGGGGTACAGGAGGGAAATCCTCCTCCATTGTTCAAAAAATTACAGCTAATATAAAAAGTGACAGAAGTAAAAAAATTATATAAATATCTGAAAATGAGCAGCAAGAAGTGACTCCTGGAAGATCAGGGGGGAGAAGATTCCAACACACTAAACTTTTTACAGCCAAAACACAATAAAAAGATTGGTTTAAGAATATTTTTTGAAAGAGCAAAACAAAAGAACTGATGACAGCCAAATGTTATTGTTGCGAGTCATGTTCTTATGTTAAAATCTTAGAAAAAAAATCCTGATAAAGTTAAACAAAACGATTCTTCCTACATTAGAGTCTAATGTGAGAGAAGTTTGAGAGTCATGATGAACCTATTTGGATAAGGAGAGGCTGAGAAGTTTGAGAGTCATGATGAACCTATTTGGATAAGGAGAGGCTAGATTGGCGGTTATTCATTTGGAAACATGTTACAATTATCGTTTAAAAGGTAAACGAAAGAATCTAAGAACGGGTTATTTCAAAAAAATTGACGAATTCATCAAATATTTTAAGTTAATTATTACGTTCTGTGTGTTCTATTCAAATTCTGTTATTATATCATTATAGGCCAGTTGCTCCATAAAATCGAAATAATCACGGAAATTGAATAGAACTTACAAAGAATGCGAAAATTACTTCAAATATTTTATGATTCCGTCAAATTTTTTGAAACAACCCGTCTTTAGTAAATTCAAAATCTATGCAATTTATCATACTAATATTATAAAAGCGGAAGTTTGCATAGATGTATGTGTTTTGTTACTCTTTTAAGCAAAAACTACTGAATGGATTTTAATGAAACCTTACAATAATATAGCTCATACACCAGAATAACACATAGGCTATAATTTATAAAGCTAGGTAGGGGACACACGGGAAATGTGATTCAGGGAAAACAATGTTGACGACCTCCGTAGTCCAGTGGGTAAGACTCTTGACTCATGATCCGGAGGTCGCGGGTTCGAACCCGGCATGCGCAAATAAATTTTATTTGATTAATTTGTGTTATTTCACAATTAATTCATTTAAAATAAAATAATGAAAAAATAGAAAATAATAACAAAACTGAATACATCAATTGTATGACTGAACAAAATTTCATATCTTGCATAAATAAAAATACTAGAGAAATAAAAGAACATACTCCATCTTGTTTAGATCACATTTGGACAAACGTAAACATTAAAGATCTTCACAAACTAAAGTCAATTGTTTGGAAAACTAACATAACTGATCATCATTCATGCTTACTTCTGTATAATAATAATATTAAACATAAAAAACATAATTTAATACCCAAAAAATCAACAATAGACATGACTATTCTCTCTGAAAAACTAAAAAAGGAAGACTGGAACAATGTTTTAAAGAGTGATGATACTGAAATATGTTCGACTAACTTTGAAAAAATCCTGTCACAACACATTAAAAATTCGACAACTGAAATAATAATACACATAAAATCAAAATTAAGATGTTTAAAACCTTGGATTACCAAAGGACTTATAATATCTATCAGAAACAAAGAAAAACTTTATAAAACAACTTTAAAAAATCCCCATGATGAAAAAGCATATATTTTTTATAAAAAATATAAAAATAAATTAACATCTTATATTAAAAAAAGTAAGGAAGAGTTTTTTAAAAATAAAATATTATCTTCAGAAAATAACCATAAACAAATGTGGAAAACTGTGAATTTGGCCATAGACAATACAAAAAAAACACAAAATATTAAGTACATCGAACACGATAAAAAAATTATAGATGCCAATTTACAGCCTAAACAATGTGCAAACATATTTAATTCCTTCTTTGCAAATGTTGGAAAAAATCTTGCGAAAAATATTCATAAACCTTCTAACCCGGAAAAACATAAAAATAAAAATTTACATAAACGTAATATACTTTCAACATTTGAAATAACAACAGAATGTGAAATCTTAAAAATAATAGAAAATATGAAAGGAGGTTCGTCTCCCGGTTTTGATTCTATTACGGCACACATGTTAAAATCAATGAAATCTTACTTAATAAAACCCATCACTCATTTAATAAACTTGAGTTTAACGAAAGGAATATTTCCAATGAACTACAAAAACACAATAATCTCACCTATTTACAAATCTGGTGATCCACACCAAGTAACGAATTATCGCCCAATTTGTCTAATTTCTAACATAGGAAAGATCTTTGAAAAAATAGTAAAAAAACAATTAGTAAATTTCCTAGATAGTAATAAAATACTACACAAAAACCAGTTTGGTTTTATTAAATCACTCAGCACACATGATGCAATTGCTAACGTAACTTCATACATTTACGAATCATTAGATAAAGGTAAAAAATGTGCGGGCATATTTATTGACCTCAGAAAGGCTTTCGATAGCATATCCCATGAGATTCTATTAAAAAAATTAAATGATATTGGCATAAAAGGCAACGCGATTAAATGGATCACCAACTACTTAAAAAACCGCCCTCAAGTGGTAAAAATCAATCGTATTAATAGTGATCAAGAGATTTCAAGCTTTGGAATCCCCCAAGGTACAGTGCTTGGACCAATCCTTTTCACCATATATGTAAACGATATTTTTTTCAACATCTACATGGTCAAATTACATCATACGCCGACGATACAGTTTTAATAATAAGTGAAAATACTTGGGAAAATGTAGAATTACAGGCCACAGAAGACATCAATACGCTTAAGAATTTTTTCGACACTAATTTACTATCACTAAATAGTGAAAAGACATTTGTAATTCCATTTGCAATCCATCCAAACGACGGTCCCAAAAATTTTAACATTCTCATACACGATAACACTAAAATTCACAACCAACATTATTGCAAATCAAACTGTACAATATTAAAAACAACAAATAAAATTAAATATCTCGGCGTAATTATCGATAAAAATCTGAAATGGAAGGAACAAATTTGTCAAGTAGTAAACAAAATCAGAAAATTAATATATATATTTTTAAGAATTAGAAATTTTCTGTCGATAAAAAATCTATATTTAATCTACTATGCCTTAGTTCAATCCACTCTACAATACGCTATTATTAGTTGGGGATCCGCGTATAAATGTAACCTTCTTCCAATAGAAATTGTACAAAGAACAATTATTAAAATTATATTAAAAAAATCCTTAGACTACCCAACAGAACGCCTGTTTGAAGAATTTCAAGTACCCACATTTAAAGATTTATATATTAAAAATTCAGTAATTCAAATAATAAAAGAAAAAGATAAATATCCATTTTTAAATGAAAACAGAACTCGACTTAAACATGTTTTTCTATGCCCAAAACTAAATACGTCTTTTGCACAGCATCATTATACTTATCAGGGAAGAAATTTTTTTAATCGTATACCAGAGGAAATCAGAAGCATCAATGATAAGGCCCGAATGCTGCTCTCTGTCAAGAGACATTTTAAAGATGTTCTTAAGAAAAGAACTACTGTCAATTAATCTTACAAATATCTTAGTTCTCCATAACATTCTTTCTTTAAAAAAAAAAAAAACACACCATTATCAAATAAATACTGCAGCTCACATATATTTATGTACAATTAATTATTTAAGTACTAACTTATACCTAACTAATAACTAATAGCATTTATGTACACTCCCCTTCCATACACAAGCAAATGCTTTTAATGGAAGGGTAGTAAAAAAAAAAACCTGTAAAAAAAAAATATTTAGTTGTAAAATTGTAATTATAATAAATGTTTCAATAAATAATAAAAAAAAAAAAAAATAATAATAATAATATATAGTATATTTGCGGCATGTTCCAGAGTGGAAGATACTATTAGTATCGCCCTGGTGTAAGACCACCATTCAGAATTGAAACGTTGCTTGAAAATGGCTTTAGCCGTGTTTAGTGACCAGATCTGAATAGCCAGGTACTTCCCAACCTTCCTCTTCCCCACCTCCTCCCCCTCCCCACTACCTTCATCCTCACAACATACCCCAATTGGGGATGCCATAGTCTCACTGGCTCCAGACGGGAGCAGTTGAGATTCTTGTGCGGTATTTACTGTAAAAAAAAAATAAAAAAAAAATGTATTTCTTTGAATATATGCCATTGCAACAAATGCCGGGAATTAGCTAGTTTTCAAATAAAGGAATGATAGTAAATTAAAAATCAATGCAATTTATTTTCAAATGAAAGAACGTAAGTAAATTTTTAAATCAATGCAATTTATTTTCGATTAAGAGAACGTAAGCAAATTTAAAATCAATTCAATTTACTTTCAAATAAAGGAACAACATTAAATTTAAAATCAAAGCAGTTTATTTCAATAGAAAATCTGAGCGCGGAGAAGTAGTAATGATAAATAATTAATTTTTTTGGACACTTATTAATAAATAATTATAAACCTCAAAATTAATTAATAAGTTTTTCGTGAATAATTCATTTGGCGGTCCGTCCTCTCTGCCTAATGGTTAGTTAATTAGTTAGTCACACTTTATGCATACATTTTTATACACGTGTCTGGAGGTTTTGGGGACTATTCCTATATCTTTGAATTTGGATATATGTTTGCCAAAATCTTCCTCTCTATATTTCTCTGATCTAATTGTTATCAAAAGATATATGATCTTTGACGGGAAGTGAACCCGCAACCTTCTGACTCATAACGAAGTGTGATAACACTGATAACAGTGATAACCAATGAATCCCCTGGGACCTCATGAAAACAACAGCTGTTTGTTTTATAACCATATTACTCATTTTATGAAAAAGAGAATTTAATCAGAGATAAAGTTTGTATGAAAGATAAGATAATTCTTACAATAATTTGTCACATTCTGACTTTAATCGATACGTGATTTTTTTTTGTTATCGTCTAGTTTCATTGACATATCAAATTTTATCAACATTACTGATATGAAACATAAATCTCCATATTTAGATGATTTAACTGTATAAAAATCGAGTACAGTTCACACGCGGTAGAGGCGAAACTTTTCCAAAACAATCTCAACCAATAGGAGCCTTGAAAAGTGAGGTCATAATCAAAGCGGCCATGGAGCGCAGACCTAGCGTCATTTCCGTTTCATATCTCAACCAATAGGAGCCTTGAAAAGTGATACCATAATCAAAGATACTTCCATTGCGTCAATACCGTTTCATACGAATGTCAAATAACAACAGGGCTAAAGAAGTTTCACTTCAAAAACTAAGGAATTCGAAATTAAACGAAGACAATTAATTATTATTTTCGTTTAAACCACTATTTACTTAGACGACACGATACAATAAAAATAAGCGCGCGGTCTCAGTGTATTGGATGGACCTTCATTCGAATTTTCCCCTAGCAGGCCCAGAAAATGCAACCTTCCGATGGGTAAATTTTAATTAATTATGATGAACATATTACTAAAATCCCATACGTTTTTGACTGAATACCTCTGCAAGTCACTAATTCATTGTTTAAGGTTAAACGTCACGTACGTTATAATCTACGCATTCACAGATGGCGCCAATTAAATTATTTTAGATTTTTAATACTTTTTGCACGTTTTGCTATAAAATATTGAGGTGAATTATTTGTTTGCGCCGGCACATATGTAATATGAATATAAATAAATAGTTTTGTCCAAAAACACACCCAAATATTTCAAGAAAGGCTGAAAAATACAATATTGGATTGAATCACCGACACAAAATTGAATTTTTCGGCCTCTCTTGAAAGATTTGGGTTTGTTTATAGACAAAACTATTTATTTACATTCATATTAAATATGTACGGGCGCAAACCATTAATTATACCTCAATATTTTAAAGCGTAACGTGCAAAAATATTAAAAACCTAAAATAATTTAATTTGCGCCATTTGTGAATGCGTAGATCATAACGTGCGTGACGTTTAACCTTAGGGTTACTTATTTTACTTATTTTATTGGTAAGGTACTGTTTTTAGCAATCTTAAATATAATAACTTACATCCCGTATGCATTCGTTTAAAAAGAAAGCATGTTGTAGTTACGAATTCGACGGAATTAATTCAAATGTGAGCCTCAGGCAAACCCCCATAAAAGGGGGTGAGAATGTCTTCTCTTAGCTATAACTGTAGGTTTCTTTAAATAATCATCCCATATTTTTAGGATTTATAAAAAAAATATTAACAAAATCATAAACATTTTAAACGGAAATATTCTCTGGGTTTTCTAGCTATAAACTCATGTGGGAAGTTCAATTTTGCATCCGTATTATATATAAAGATTCTTTTAAATGGTCTAATTGATGATCACATACAAATATTTATATTAAAACTGAATTTTGATAAGTTGTCAAGTGTTTTAATGTTTCGTTTGAAAAAACTTTTGACACAATTTTTGGTCGAGGAATGCCAACATTTCATTGCACTAAAGTGGTATTTTTAACGTACTCACCAAAACTAACTGCGACACGTCAGACAGATAAATTCGTTATCTTTAATCCGCAATACCAATTAACTCGATTTATTTATGGAAAATAATTCATTTTCAAACATAGTCATTTAAAAATGCGAGCACCAAAATTTTTGCATTGCTTTTCACTTTTTTTTGCATTGCATTCACTTTTTTTTTAAGTCTCACGATATCGCATTGAATACTTAGATAATTCAATCATTATTACACTGGCAAAGAAATATGTTAGAAAAATTAAATAAAACACGATTAATTCTGAAGGCGACCGTTTGTTTGCTGTTCGACACATATTTGTTTTTTTGAAGTTTTGTAAACATGAAAGATGCCTGTAAAAAACGATGAACAGTGACACCTACTGATCATTATCAGAAATAGGCTATTCAGTTTTAATATAACGTGGAGTGTAGACCGCGGGAACATATAAAAAAAAATTTAACTAAAAAATTGAGAGAATATCTGCCAAATTTGGCAGCAAAGCAATTCGTGGTTTTGGAAATAGGCAATAAGCGCTCGAGTGGATAAAGATAAAGTAAGTGTTACGTTGACCGAATTTGAATACTTATTCGAAAGTATTAGGCCAGTTGTTTCGCAGAAACTCACGTGTGACGAAGTCATCAAATAGCCATTCAGCACCATTCTGTTTTTTTGGCAGTTGAAAGGTTTCCGTTGAATGCGTTTCAGTTTTTGATCAAATTGTGATCAGCCGAAGAGGACACCAGCTTATCAAATTTATTTTCAGCTTATTATAATTTGACAGAAAGCTGAAACGCACCTAAAATGGGCGTTTAACGGGGACCTTTCAAATGTGAATGTCGAATAGCAAGTTTGAATCGTGCTAAAAATTCAATCGTGTAAGTAATGTGTTGAGTAATGTCAAACTGGATGCGATACTAAAATGACAAAACATAACCTCATCATACATCTTTCATCATTATTGTTTTTTCTACAAATAATATAATCATGCAGATTACTTTAGTACCTAATTTCGTGTATTACAAAAGACACCGCAATAACCGCTTAATTTATTTTCTTTTACCGCGTAAATCATTAAAAATAAACCTACTTTATTCTTCTAAAAAGTAAAGGCGTATTGAATTTAGTTGAGTAGAATTCTGATAAACAAAACATATTATGAATTTTCAAGTTCTCAGAAAATTATATAAAAATAAGATGTTTTTCCAGTGAAACTTTATATTAAATTCTAAGACTGCTCTTAAAAAAACTCTTTCCTCCCTTTATTTAACCAAGAAACTGTTATTTTTATTGTATTAAAATTCTAAAATAATGTTTCTGTGATAGTGGTTTTGAAACAATTGTTTAATTAAAATCATAAAGATGTACGCTATTTATCATAATAATTAGTGTATTTGTGACGATACGTTAAGTGTTTTTTCTTTGTATTCTGATTATAATATCTTAGTTTTATTGTTCGTGTTTAATCCTAGTAGGTATTAAATTATGAAGCCTATTTTTGAAATCTCACTCTTGATCGTTTTTATATGTGTGTTGATGGGAAGCTCATTGTATGTAGTAAATGAGTTTATAGAAGCGACTTACGACACTTCTGTACCACGGGTGAGTAAATTCATAAAATAATATGTCAAATTTTGAAAATAATCTAAAAATCTAATAATAATAACTTTCTGCGAGGTGGTGAAATGGTAATGCGCGCTTTCATCCCGTGGCAAAATATCCTACGGGCAAAACATCCCCCAACAAAATATCTACTGAAACCTAATATAACCTAACTTACAGGTGTCTGTATTATTTTTGTCCATTCTCTCTATTTTTTGTTAGGTTAAGTTATGTTTTAGTAGATATTTTGTTGGGGGATGTTTTGTCCGTAGGATATTTTGAACAGGTGAAATACCCCTTCGTTATGATACATTTAAAGCCGTCTCTTTCAACGGTTGCTAGAGAAAAAGTAAGAGTAAAATAAATTGCCATAGTTAAATATCACAAAAATACATTTTTCAATCAATTTAACCGCCTGTTTTACGTCACTTTTAACTTTTACTTTTACTTCCCGAAGACCGATAGTTACTCTAGGTTACTTCACCATTCTGGCATATTTGGCAGTTCTGTTGGAGGTATGGTACGAAATTACGCCCTTCAACATTGATTATTTATTAATCAAGATTATTAATGTAGAAGAGAATGATAGTGAATTTCTCATTCAGAAAACCGAAAGTTATTTGGGACGAATGCCGAATTTTTGGTGTGGTTTCGCATGCCGAAAGATGTCGTACAATTTGTGACACATCAAGTTCAATGAGATATTACAACTACCGGAAAGTAAATAATATTTTTTCCATGTAATATCATACAGGTACAATGTCCGCAGATACTTTAATAGTACACAACTGCTGACCCTGTACAAATCGCAAGTGGGCCCACTGTTGAATTTGACAGCCAACTCTGGTCTGGAGCCCCAAAGTACCTGAAAAAAACCCTTAATTCTGGCAGTTCGTTTGATAGATTCCCCCATTTTAACAAGCGGATCGATAGATGATTATACCTTATCTATAGATCGAATATATATTATAGAACAAATAAAGTACCTAGAAATCGTAATTGACCATAACCTTAGATGGACACATCACATCAAACAAATCACAAATAAACTCTTTAAAACAATACACATTTTCCTAAACATAAGAAACATATATAAAATAAAACAAATGAAAACAATATATTTAGCACTTTGTCAATCAATAATAGAATATGGAATAATTGCTTGGGGAGGAGCAACAAACTTGGCTATCGGTTACATAGAAATCGCGCAGAAATCGATCTTAAAGGTAATACTTAAAAAATATATACTGACTGAGACAGACCAAATTCTCAACAATTGTGACGTACTAGATATACGCCAATTATACTTTAGAAGAAGAAACCAGGTAAGAAACTAATACAACTCGTATTTAAAATGAACCAGTAGATACATTTATTGGTAGGAAAGCATTGGCGAAAATAAAAAGAAAATTCAAATATAATTGCAAAAACCGTTAACATACTCTTGAGATGAGTGTGTTTAGTGCGACGGGTGAGCCTGCTGCTCACTGCACAATTTTTCGAATCTGGGAATAAGGCTTGATGCAACTAATCTCAATTATTTTTCCACATTTATTTTCGAGCGATTTTGCTCTTTATAACAGCAATCGCTGAAAATCCAGCTTCGCACACATATGAAGTCGCAAAAGAAATGATGACCCTAGTTTTTGCATTTGGAATCGGATACTCATTTTCGACTGATACCCAAAACTCCGTTAAATCCGAACAAGCGTACTTTTTTAGGCTATTGTAGCTCGAGAGGTCAATTAGATTTTCTTCTTCTTGCATAGTAAGCCTGAACACGGAATGGATCTTGGATACACACAAACTTCTACACTTGGTCTTCTGCGAAGTATCCGGAGCGCGGACTGGCCACGCGGTTGATTTTCCATTCCAATAAATGTTTGTTTTTCATGTCAATTTTGATTTTTAGTAGAGATATCAGGAGCGCCTCGCGGCACCCCTGATCTCTCTCCATGGCACCCCAGGGTGCCGCGGCACCCACTTTGGGAACCTCTGGATTAAAGAATAAAAAAGACAATATTACCAAAATTTCATAACATAAAATAATAAAACACACCCTTAACACATAATATATATATGTATATATATATATATATATTTTAAATGTATTCTATATTTTTTTTTATTTTATAAAATGGAAGCCTCAGCACGGGTAAGTCACCCAGTGAGGCCAACATTACTGGATTACTGAATCCTGGATCCGCCCTTGAGATATTGCTGTCCTTGTTCTACCTGTATTTAAAAAGAACCTAGCGTCATTGATTCTTTCGGCACCGGTGCGTAGTCGAGAAACACGCCAAACGCGCGGGTAAAAACAGGTAGTAAAATAAATGTTGTTCTTATTTCAGCATGTTGGAGACAACCCTTTCTATGATGGCTGCAGGCAAACCAAGTTATGCTTGGGGTCACCAGGAAACTGTTTCCAAAATGAAGACTGCAAGGCGGCAGTATCCGTACAAGTAGAAGGTACTTTAATCTAGTTAATAAAAGCACCACTTCCACTGTCCCTTCTAAATTTTACCATTAACCTTTAACAATTCTAAAACCTGGAAAAAATATTACAGTTTATTTATTCATTTAGTGATAATAATACATTACAAAATAGTAACAATAATATACATTACAAAATAGCACAATTATTCCACAATCTATGTATGTAAAAAATCAAAATTTGCTTGCTTGAATGTACACGAGTACCTATGTGAATTGTCTATGCGTTGCTAAACCAATCATCCGATTGCGATGAAATTTTATGAATTTAATGTGCGCGTGCCCGCGATGATTTCTATATACAAAAGTGAGTTCTGGCATCATGAAATTATGCGTTGCTAACCATTCATCCGATTGCGATGAAAATTTGGGGATTTTGACGTGCGCAAGTCCGCGATGGTTTCTATATATAATAGTGAGCTCTGGCATTATTAAATTTGTATAAAAAAATGCAATAGGTGGTATGCGAGCTGTTTGAAAACTGAATGTACCGGGACTGTCACGGTATGGAAATGGAGTATTAATTGGCATAGCAATGAATGCCGGGAACTCTAGTGAGTTTAATAAAACTCTTATCGGTAAGGACAACATTACACAATTAAAACAAAATAATTTTTAAACAAGCGTACGAATTTAAAAGGGGGTTTATTGAAGAGTGTACATGGAATTTAAAACAGACCAACCAGACTTGAAGAATTTTTCATAAGTACATTTATAAAAATATTCAAAAGTTAGAGTTCCAATGAAAGTTGTTGAGAAAAACTTAAGCCAATGTTTTTTTTTGTTTTTTAATCCAAGTTGGGAAATTTTACGTTACTAGGTAATGCGTTGTATTGTGTATATACAATATTGTAAGGAGTTAATTCCAAATCTCACTCGTGTGAGTAGATGAAGATAATCCGGTATTGTTCTGAATTCACCTACGTTAAAGGAGATTAACCTATACGTCCCTAACGCGTATACTCGTGGGAGATCCCACGCACTTTTTTATGCTCCGAAAGTGAGAACTTCTCCCTTTCAGAATGCGCCATTAATCAGAGCAATTCAACTGCTAAAACGATTCTGCATTGAGCATCGACATCTTCAGTGTTACATGTAGAGAGTTCAGTAACTGTTGTGGGGAACCTTACCTCAAGTCTTCTTTTGTAATGTCGATCATACTTACTTAACTCCAAAGGAAGGATCTTGCTTCAGTGAAGCAATAAAAGAGTTCTCCACGTTTTATTATTTATTTAGTCTTTGAACAGACACATTTACACTTTAGGGATCGCGGGTCAGAAATGAAAATGTGATTCTTAATTTATAATTTAGCGGCGTGTTCTCGAGACGGGTCCCGTAACTGGAATGACGTAGGTCGCTTCTGTAGGAACGGTCTTAGGCGGGACTACACTGGTCACGTGACCGGCGTTGCCAAGACAACAGTGTTGTCGTAGTTTAAAGAAATAATCAGTACTTAATCGCATTTCCATAGCCTCCCCTCCAGTGCTTACGATAAACATGAACAAATGGAAAATCGTTAAGAGGAATCATACTACTGAAGCTAATCCTATTTTGACTGAGGCACCTTCAGTCAAAACAAGATTAGCGTGATTAATTACTGATTACAATTGCTATTACAATAATGCTATAATACATGTAGTAACGCATAAATGCGGTTGTATGATGTGAATTTAACATTTTTTAATTTTTAAAATTTAAAAAAAAATTGTTTTACACTAGTAAAAACACAGTGGTGCTTGTAGTACCTTTGAAGTGCACAAATTATGCAGTTGAATGATGAAAAGTTTTCATATAAATAGAAATGATTTAAAATTGCAATAACATGATTAATATGTTAGGTTTTTTTTAAATGCATGAGTTATGCAGTTAAATGATGAATTGTTTCATCGTATTGAAGGTGTTTCACACTTGTGAATACACAATAATGATAAAAGTATATATTTCTTTAAAATACTGCGAATAACACAATATTAAAATGCACAGATTTTTTATGGAAATCCTACCTTTAATATTGACGTATGTCTTTCGACATACGTCAATATTAAAGGTAGGATGTTGTGTCGTATGTCTTTCGACATACGTCACAACATAGTGAAACTGCCCCTACGGAATTCATCGCAATTTTTTTTTTGTCCATTACAGGTTAGTTTTATCCTATTACAATTCACATAAGATATACATAACTTTAAACGAGAAAGAAGAAAAAATAAATTACAATAGTACCTACATATTTTACAGTTCTTGTCTAAAATTACTCTTGAAACTTTCAAGACTAATGTTGAAAATGTCAAGGGACCTAGAGATATCATTTAGCAGCACCATACCTCTTGTCATGCTGAGCTGGGCCAGAAGTCTGTTCTGCCATGTGGGATACAGAGCAAGTCGTGGTGGCGACCCTGGCAGTAGTTGTTCGGTACGAACAATTTATAGCATTCTAAGAGGTATGAGCTGTCAATGTAATAGTTTATAATTTTGAAAGCTGTTACTGTTAGGGGTCCCATTCCTTCTAGATTGGAGACTTTCGAAGCGCGTTTCAGATAGCAAATCCTGATGAATCTTCTCCGTAATAATTTGGTGTATAACTGTTTTATGGAGAACCTGAATAAAGTAAATAAATAAGTATACTTATTTTTACATTATTATTAATATTTAAACCAGAACTAAAAGATATCTAGATAGTGTCTTTGATAAATTTTATGATTTTTTATTTTTAATGTAGACTTTTCTACAAGTCTAGGATGAATATTTATTTTTATTTTTAACTTAATAGTAAATAATAAACTTACAATATGTCAGTTTGCTTGTATCAAAAGGAGATCTTTGTGGATGCTGTGTAGAGGTCTTGTGGATTGAAGTCTTAAAGAAATCAATGTTGCTGGATGCAGAAAACATAATATACGGAAAAGTATTCCGAAGCCGAACTATTTGGTAAAAAAAGTCCTGAAAACGGCCCTTTTCTATTTAATGGCAAAAATATCCTAGCTATTCACCGGTATCAAAACACTTTCAATTGAAATACTGATAGAACAAACAGATCTATTACTTTCATTTGTTAAGATGTTGGAATCTATCAAACGGATTAGTAATCCGAGATAACCCATTTCTACGACAAGTCTTTTTCAGATAGTATCTAGGGTGGGTAATAACTAATAACGATTTGTTTTGAAAATGGTACCACCTTTACCTGTATATATGTAGATGTGATTTATATCATAATATAGCCATTTCAAAACACCTCGCCTTTCAGCGAATTCTAATTAATTTATGTTTTAAAATCCTTTACGGGTCCCTTTTGCATCTTACCATTAATAATGCATCGGGTTTCTCAGTGGAGTAGCAAACGCCAGAGCCGCCCACAAATACAGAGCCCTCGCTAATCTATATATATATAAAAAATCTCGTGTCACTGTGTTTGTGGTCACACTCCTCCGAAACGGCTCGATCGATTTTTATGAATTTTTTTTTATGTATATTTGGTAGGTATTAGATTAGGTTGTAAGTATATATATTTCATACCGCTAGGTGATTAGGGTGTCACTATCAAAATTGATTGATAATTGACTTAGACTCAAAATTTTTACAAAACGTTTCATTTTAGCAGAAGAGTGTTTCTATATATAATGGTTAGCTCTGGCGTTATGAAATTTGTATAAAAAATTTAGTACAAGTGGTGCGCGAATGGTTTGAAAATTTGTGTATTTCATATATTTTAGCGGCAGGTAGGGAAGGCAGGAATGGACTTGCAGGGAGAAATTATAAATCTTGAATGGCATTGTAACGCATGCCGGGTACCAGCCGGGTACTAGTTATATATAAATTTCATAGCTTCAAACACTCAAGAGAAAACAAACCGACTAAAGTGTTGTTATGTTGTTATGGGCGTGTCCGTGTGTCTGAAATAAGCTCATTTGTTCCTTAGTATTGGCGAATTACATCAAACGTTTTCAAATGTATGGAAATTCCTTAATTTTTTTAAGTGAATAACTCTTTACATCAGGACGATACTGAGAATATCTTCCACTCTGGAACGTGTCGCAAATACAATAAATGTATATTTTTAATTGAATTAATGACGGAATAACACCAATTAATAAAATAAAATTATTTGCCCAGCCGGGATTCGAGCCCGCGATCTTCGGATTGTGAGTCAAGAGCCTTACCCCTCGACCACCGCCGGTCGTATTTTTTTTTTTTTTTTACATTAACTCCACACAGGAGGCCCTGAGGAAAATTACTTCCCTCAGGGCCTATGTCATCTTTGAAGATGCTGTGTGGAGGGTCTTTTTGAGGAAAGGAAGGAGTGAACACGGGTCTTGAAGAGACCCATGTTGTAGGAGGGAGGAAACACAGAGGCCGGCAAATCGTTCCACAGCCGAGCCGTTGAACTCAAGAACGAGTCATAGAAACGACCCGTTCTCATGTGACTAATGTCAACCGTGTACAAATGTTGGGCGCGTGTTTGGCGTGTTTCCCGAATATGCACCGGTGCCGAGGAGATCAATGACGCTAGTTCCTTGGAGCATCTTCCATTGTAATACCGGTAGAACAAGGACAGCATTCCCACCTGACGCCTGTGCTCTAAAGATTGCAATAACTTTTAAAAATATTTTTTTTTATTCCACCGGTATCCAGGTATGAACATTTAGTCATTTTAGTAACGCATAATACGCATTATTAAATTTACTAATTTAGGTTGTTGGTGCATAGGTAAGTAAGTAATGTGAAATATTCTTGCGTAATACGTAACATTATTCAAATTCAATGAACTTTTATTTTACAAAATCAGAACCACTTATCGTATTATCGGGCAATCAATAAAGTTAGTACCGAAATTATTTTATGCATCATTAACTTTTTTTTCTTAAAACTAATTGAAGATGCATTTTTAATTCTGAATTTCAATTATGAGATCGACATAAATAGTTTGTAATAATTCTTTATTTAAATACGTATTTTTTTTGTTCAAGTGCTTGACAAATACTTGGATGAATTAATAAAGCGAGGGTACGTTACTGAGACAAGACGTGTGGTTTCACTGAATTGTGTCTAGTGGCCATCCTTTTCATAAGCGGTACCAAGGCCGTAGCCAGAGAAAAATTTCGGGGGGGGTTTTGTTTGGTGGAATAGTGTTTATATTCCAGTCATTGGGGGTAAAAAAAGCCTTTACCTTGCAAAAGGTCATGTAGTAGCGATTATGATATATGTTGTTTAGATTGGGACTCTAACGAAAAAAAAAAGTTTTCTAGCTCGAGCCGCCATCTTGGATTGAGGGCGCCAAAATTTGGTTTGGTCAAAATAATTCCTCAACAATTGACTTTACAACAAAAATGTTCATTGAAAACTTAAAGAAGACTAAATTACATACAGTTTTTGTTGGAAGTTTTTTTAAAGTCTTATATACTATAATGACTTACAGCGGTAGAAAAAAGAAAATTTTCACAAAAAATTGTAAAACTCAAGTTTTCTTGATAAATTTTGTAAGAACATACAATATCATTTTAACGTTTTTCCATTGGTGGATTGACATTAACGCCAAACCGTGTAGTCTGTCCTAGCCTGTGAAATTTCTGAGCCGTTTCAGAGAAGAGACAGTAATGTCAGGGGTACATGTGGAAACAGGCAGTGTCAATAAGATTTTTAAAAGTTTGTGAATGTTTGGAAATAAGGTCTGGTCCTGGTTGCATTCTCCGAGAGCTTCAATAGCACATGTTGGCCGATTTAGTTCTGATTCTTCCAGCCATTTTATCTCTCACTTTTCTAATTCAGCTTTTACAGAGTCCCATTCCAAATATTTTTTAATATAGCTCTAATAGTCTTCTTGATAATTAAGTTTTTAGATTTTTTTTCGATATTTTCTTTTAAGCACTTGGTTCGTTTTGCCGAGGACTTGATAAAATTTCCTACCGATTTTATAGTACCTATAGTATTTCAAATAGGCTGTACCTGACAAGAATGACATAGAGCCAAATTCAACTGCAGTGAGCTGCAGTGAACGTATTAAGCTTCTGGATGTGACTCACGAATTACTGCCTGCACACCTTTTAAACTTCCTTTAATCGGAGAAGCTCCATCATATTCTTGTCCGATTAAATATTCGCAATCTAAATCCAAAGATTTTAATTCAGATAAAATTGCATAAGCTAAATACTTTCCTGTTGTATTCTCAACTATTATAAAAGTTTTAAAAATCTTCACATAAGACTTCAGCCTTACTAAAAAAAACCTTCCACGGCCGATAATCTGTGTTGTTGCAACAACATAAATAAAGCCCGTATACACTAAAACACGATATGTTCCTAATAAGCTTTCTTCCGCGGTCACGCTCTAAAAATGCATTGAATGTATTTTACATCTGACAATGTTGTGTATGGTTATAATTTACTTGGTAAAAATGGTTGTTTTAATTCTTCTTCGCAAGGGGCGTTATTGGCGCGCCTGTACATTTGTCCTCAGCTGCCTTTTGTTATTAAATATTGTGATTTTACTAAATGATTTCTATTATATTGACCAACTCTTGACTCTGTGCAGAAACGGGCAGTCTGTTTGATAGATTCTCCCATCTTAATAGACGGACTGCAATCTTTAGAGCACATGCGTCAGGTGGGAATGCTGTCCTTGTTCTACCGGTATTACAATGGAAGATGCTCCGAGGAACTAGCGTCATTGATCCCCTCGGCACCGGTGCGTAGTCGGGAAACACGCCAAACACGCGCCCAACATTTGTACACGGTTGACATTAGTCATTTGAGAACGGGTCGTTTCTATGACTCCTGTGTGGAGTTAATGTAAAAAAAAACTCACTCTTTTATTCATATAATTGATATATTTACCGTGTTTTTGAGGTTTTTCATCAGTTTTAGTCAAGTTATTAGCTCAATAATCGTACTTTGAAAGTTGATCTGTCAGAAAATTATTTTTTTGTTTACATAAAAATTCAAATTCACATTTTAGGATCTTTTCTTTCCAAAATTAAGATCTTTATACTCCAAAATTCGTTCAGAAATCATTAACAAAACAGTCGTACACGTGAGATAAACGACCCTCTCGGGTAAGCAATGTATTTTTCTTTTCACGAAATTTTTTTTTAATTAGAAATGTTTTCACATACACGCTTGTTTATCAATTGAATAAAATTTTCACGGGTTTTTTTAGTAAGGCTGATTATGTTTTAGCTCTGCATATCTCACACAGATGGACATCTGTTCTTGTCTTGTAGTGAAACATCTGTACTAGACGGTTGTACATAAACTAAATATAATAGGGAGCTGGCCACAATGACACGCCAATGGAGTTTGGTACGCCAGTGGATTTTGGAACGCCACTGGTCTTTTAAATGAATTTACTACTTTGACAAAAAATGCTTCTAGGTATAATGGCAAAACTGATTTGAGTACTGGATTAAAATAATTATTTTTCACTTTGGAGACTGTGGGAGACTGGGGTTTTTAGGATTTTAGGTTACTGGTATACTGGGATAGGTAAACTGAATCTAAGACTGATTAAAACACTTGAAAAGAGGTTTGAACTTGGAGACTGTTGGTATCTTGAGTATTATTTCTTCTCGGCTGATAGTTTTTTTTGCCAAGATTTTACCAACTCACGATGCCAAAGCCTCACATCATTTTTATTGTGTTTACAATAAAAGGTACAAGTATACATATGTGATATAAGGTACAATTTTAAAGAGTAAATATTTTTCTTAAAGTGCAACAATCACTGATAGACGTCAGTTTTTGGGTTGTTTTTGTAGCATATACTCATTTTTAGGTGATGATGTTTATTTCTTGATCCAAATTATTGTCGTAAATATTTACGATTCAGATTTTTCCTTTGTTCAAAATTGACCAATAGTGGCTCGGCTGGTCGCATGGTGGGGGTGACGTAAATAGTCAGCCATTTCCTTGGCGTTGATCATTGCTGGCTGGAGTCCCTTGTGGAAGCATTAGGTGGTTATTCAGATGTGTTTTCCAGTCCAATGAGGCTGCTGCATGTATTTATTATCAATTTCATTTATGTTTTCAATTGATTAGTTAGTTAAAGGACATAATAGCGTTGTAGACAAATCATTTGAAAGGGGCACCACATGCACATTATTCCGCTAGCCAATAGCAGCTCTCAGATTGTTGTGCTGGCGGCATGGTACTCTGTGGGAGCGTTAATTCCATTCTTGAATTTCCATGTCATTCAATCGTACTTGGAGGAATCAATAGAAGCCTCACCGAGGCAATTAACTCCTCAAAACCAGCCCGGTAGTTCCCGCGGCTGGGAAAATCATGTAGAGATGGAGGATTGCCCATCCTCATCCGAATTGGAATCTTGCTTTGAGCTAGTTTCAACTAGGCGCAAAAGAACGCGCACCAGCTCCAACGGATCGTTGACGCCGGTAAATTCACCGCGCTCGTCTCCGTTACTAAAAAAAGAAAATCGCGACCAGCGATAATAAATTTGCACCTTTAAGGGCGCAGTCCCCAACCCCAACGTCCCCTGCCCAAGTAGAGCCTACAATTAACGACGATGCGCCAAAAAAATTTGCGCGTATCCCACCTATTGTTTTACACAAAAAATCTGAAACGACGGCCCTTCTTCGCTCGCTTGAAGACAAGGGAATAGATTTTATGGCCAAAAATATGGGGAACGGCCTCCATATTTTAACCAAGGTGCCGCGCGACCATCATGCCGTCACGCGTTATCTCCTCGCGAAAAAGGTGGAATTCCACACTTTTAGACTTCCTGAGGAAAAGCCCTTAAGGGTGGTTCTGAGAGGAATCCCTGAAGATATCTCCCCAGAGGAGATAAGGGAAGAACTTATACACAAATATCCCGTTATTTCTGTCCACCGTATGAAAAACGGGAGGACCAAACAGCCGATCCCATTAGTTCTCGTCACGCTGACTAAAAATGAGGCAGGAAAGGATATTTTTAATAGCCTTTCATCAATCTTCCGCCTGAGAATCCAAGTGGAATCTCTGAGAAACAAATCCCGTGTAGGTCAATGCTTCCGTTGCCAGGCGCACGGACATTCAGCAACGTGCTGCCATTGCAGCGAACGTTGCGTAAAGTGCGCGGGTCTTCACCGATCCTCTGAGTGCAAAAAGCCCAAAGATACGCCGCCCAAGTGTGCCCTCTGTGAAGGACCGCACACAGCCAATTATGGAGGGTGCCCTGCCAGGCCCCAAAAAAGCCTAAATTTCAATAGAAATAAAAATTCTAATTATTATAAAAATTATAATAATAATAAAATCAACAATTATAATAATCAACAGCATAGCCAAACGCAAAGACAAGCCGAACATAGACCTATAATCAATAACCAGGCCACACCTGCAGCCTCTTGGGTGGAATACCCCCCCCCCCCCCTCCCCCCTCTCCACACCCCCCCTACCCCCGTCAAGACAGCTCCACCTCCCCCCCCTCACCGTAAGTGGCCCGAGCCACATTATTATAAGCCCCGTTCTTCCCAGAGGGAGAAACGAGCTCCCACGAACCCAGGGCCCAGTCAGCAACATAGGTTGGAGCGAGATCCCCAACCCGCCCAAGCGTCTCAACGCGCCTCCGATCCTAACCTTCCCCCGCCCACTTTAGATCCAGTTCATAAGCAAGCGCTTATCGAGCAAATGGCATCGATTGAATTACAAGTACAAAACGCCTTCAAAGAGATGGCAAGAATTCAGTCAATTTTAAGCTATTACGATGTCTAGACAAAATGTTAAATTAATCAATTTGCAGACGGCCTATTGGAACGCCAACGGCTCTGTCCTAACGCACAAGGAGGAAATAATTGAATTCCTACAAGATTACAGCATCGAAGTATTCCTCATTATTGAGACCTGGCTTAAGCCATCTAGGAACTTCAGAATTCCAAATTATATAACCTATCGTGACGACAGACTAGCCAATAAGGGAGGCGGAACCGCCATCTTGGTTAAGAACAACATTGACCACCGTCTAGCGCATTCATTCTCTAGAGTTAATATTGAATCCACATCGGTAATAATAAATACCTCTTCTGGACCACTTAAATTCATCTCAATCTATGTACCTCCTAACCGTCAATTAATTCCATCCGAATTAGATAGCCTCCTGTCCGAAAATGTCCCCACTATAATAGCTGGGGATTTGAATGCAAAACACCGATCGTGGCATTCCACACAGAATAACACAAAAGGAAACGTGCTCGCAAAGTACGCGAGTACCAAACCTATCGTAGTCGATGCCCCTGATAGACCCACGATTCATCATCACAACGGTATTCCGGATGTGATTGATATCGTTCTACTTAAAAATACCAGTCATTTACACTCCTTCCGAGTACTAAACGAACTTACTTCTGACCACGATCCAGTCCTTCTAACTTTAACAGGAGGCTCTAACCCTCTGGTCCCCGATAATCCTCCTCGCACTAAAATCAAATGGAAAAAGTTAACCGAGCTGCTAATTAAAAACATAGTTATACCTACATCAATTCCCGACGAAGCCTCCCTAAATGCCGCTACCTCCAACTTTATCCAGACAATAAAATCATGCATCACCGAGGCGTCCGATGAGATTCCCAACGTCACAACACGTCACGGAATACCCGAAGAGATCAAAGATCTTATTAGGGAAAAAAATCTTGTTAGAAAGGAGCGGCAAAGATCTTGCAACCCGATAGTGAAACAACATCTAAATCGACTCAACATAGAAGTGCGCGATGCCCTCAGCAAATTTCACAATGAGCGTTGGCACGATTTCATTTCAACTTTAGAAGACGATAGAGCAGCTTACTGGAAGCTCTCCAAAGCACTAAGACGCCCGAAAACTAAAATCTCCCCGATTCAAGGCCTCAACGGAAAAGTTTACTCCGCTGCAGACAAGGCAGAAGCCTTTGCAGATAGCCTTGAAAGTCAATTCTCTCCAAACACCGATCACGACGATCCTGCGTTCGTAGCAAAAGTGGATTCAAAAGTAGAAGCAATCTTAAATCTAGACCCTGAAGACCCCCCAATCAGGTGCACAACTCCTAAAGAAATATTGAATATAATTAGAAAATTAAAGAAGAAGAAGGCCGCCGGGCCCGATGGCATTTCAAATAAGATTTTAAAACATCTATCAAATAAAGGCATCTGCGCCATCACAGCCATCTGCAACGCGTCAATTCGGCTGCGTTGCTTTCCTAAGGATTTTAAAGAAGCTGACGTAATTTTAATTCCCAAACCAGGCAAGGATCCATTATTAACGGAGAATCATCGGCCAATTAGCCTCCTTCCATGCCTAGGTAAAATCCTGGAAAAAGTAATACTAGCACGACTGAATGCATTCACAAATAAAAGTAAATTCTTGCCAGACTTTCAACACGGTTTTAGAGCAGGTCATTCCACCTCTCACCAACTCCTACGTGTGGTGGAACACATCACGAAGGCATTCAATATCAAGAAAAAAACAGTAATTCTCTCACTCGATGTTAGTAAGGCTTTCGACAAAGTCTGGCATAACGGTCTCTTATATAAAATGTACTCTCTTGGTTATCCATTAAGACTTATTCAACTAATAGCCAGCTACCTAAGAGATAGATCCTTCAAAGTCAAAGTAGAAAATGTATTCTCCACATCCCGCCCCATATCAGCTGGGGGTCCACAAGGCAGCCAACTCTCACCATCCCTATACAACATCTATTGTAGCGATATTCCTAAACCCGTGGATCATAATGTTGAAATCACACAATTTGCGGATGACACTAACATCATTTCTAGCTCAACTGACGAGGCCACTGCTACACGCCGCGTACAGATACAAACCACTCTAACTGAAAAGTGGTGTAAAAAATGGAGAATATCTAATAACCCGACTAAAAGCGCCGCGACCGTTTTCTCAAAGACACGGCCAAGACGGCCCCCATTCATTAGACTGTTTGGGGATAATGTTCCATGGGAAAAGTCAATTAAATACCTAGGTGTGACTCCAAGCTCACCTGGAAGAAACCCATAACTGGAAAAATTAAAGCAGCTAATAAATGTCTATCTTCACTCTATCCAATGATGGGAAAAAAAAGTCGTTTATCAACGGGCAACAAATTACTTTTATATAAAACAACCATAAGGCCTGGCTTCACCTATGCTTGCCCCGTTCTGGGGCACGCGGCCCCCAGTCTCTTAGAGAAGATTCAAATATTTCAAAACAAAGCCATTAGACTTGCCTTAAATGCGCCTAAATGGAGTAGAATTTCGTGTCTCCATAAAGACTCCAACATTCCGTTGATAAAGGACTTCATTTTCTCACAAGCAACTAAATTCTACGCCGGCCTACCCGGCCACTCAAACCCCACGATTAATACGCTCGCGAAATATAGCGAAAATGATAATTTTAAATATAAAAAACCCAAGATAGTCCTCCGGAAGGAATAAAAAAAAACGTGCATACAGTCGCAGTATAGTTTTAATCTCACTTTCAAACCAACCATAATAATAAAATACCAGTAAAGTATCTATAGATAATCCATTATATAATTATGTTAGAGTCAGTAAACTCATGTTTAGGAACTCTGTAAAATAAGTCAATCAAAAGTCAAAAGTCCAGGATTGTCATACGCTTTCGCGCACTCATTCGATGCACACGGATTCCTACGACACGTTCGATACAACATCAGTAGTTTCATCAACAAGGAATGAAAAAACATTTAGCAGAATTCAACCTTTGCACCAGTTTTTTCTGGACAATTTCACCACAAATTGCAATAAGTTAATTTTGTACAGTCGGGCGTCGTCGGTAGCGTTTAACATCATATTTTCAGTGTGCTTTATTAGATTTCGGGGGGGATCAAACTCCCTTGATCCCCCCCCCTCCCCTGGCTACGGCCTTGAGCGGTACTACATTTTTTTAAATTAAATGAAGACAATATTAGCAAAACTCTTAATAAAAAAATATATTGGCATCTTTGAGACCCAAACCCAGGGCTTTCGGCTTTCCGGGCCGAGACTCTGCCAACTGAGCTAAGGTGTGCCTATCCGATTCGGTAATTTTTAACTATATCATACTTCGATTCCTGGGGTCTGGGTTCGAGTCTCAGAGTATATTTTCCTGATTTTTCTAGGGAGAATATCTTTTTCTGATTTTTCAGTTTCCAGATTTTTGACTGAGTTTCGCTAATGTTGTCTTCATTTAATTAAATATTACAATTTAAGGTTTTACTAACAAAGTTAAAGATAAAAATGAACTCAAAATTTTATTCGATTAGTATAAATGTAACTCGTCTTGTATTTTTACATCGTCATTGGACAGAAGTCGTAATTTTTCAGGTTTACTAACATTTGATAGGCAAAAATAATTATTTTCATTACAATAATCCTGAGCCATAAACTTTTTTTTGTAAATACTTATATAGTTTAGAATTACAAACAATTTTTAACACTTACTATCGTGTAGAATCCCTTCCCGAAGTTACTACATTTTACACCTTGTACATAATGTATCTGTGGTTGGAAAACAGTTTATTTTTAAAAGATTTAGACCAATTTATTGTTTTGAGGGAGTAGGGTTTTCGGTTGACGTATTTGCCCGGGGTCTAACGCTTGCGGGTGCGCCGCTGGCACTTCCCCTAATTTTCACTTATAACCCCCATTGCACCTCCCCTTTGCTTTTACTCTCCGTACCTTTGTCACACTTCCCCTATTTCCCATCATGCCTTTTAGTGAACATTGCATCTGGTTAATTTCAAAGTCGTATTTTACGTGAGGTACATTTGAAGAAAAGGGCTTTAATTTTCAAAATGGTTTCCCGATAATCTTTCTCTAAATTAACTTTTTAATTTGGTTTTTCAGTCATCTTTTTAGTTAGAAAGGTTTAGAGAGAAAAAATCGCGGTGATGTCGTAATCTATATATAGAAAAATCAATATAATATGTTTCTATGTATGTATGTTAGTTGTCTATGCATTGCTATATTAAGCATGAAATGTTTGAATTTTTCAAAATATCTTCTTTCCACCCTCGCGAAGGTTTCTGGATTATTACAACCACATGACAATACATCATTACAAAAACTATAACAAAACTGTCAAAAATGTCACAATTTAAGAATGACATTACAAGAACATTTTGCAAACCATCGATTGTTAAATCAATATTCAATTTCCGAATAAACTCTTTAAATTAATTAATTTAATCGAAGTACCTACTCACCTATGATACTAGCCAAAATCAAATACTTTGAATTATAAAATTATTTAAAAAATTGTAAAAAAATTATATTTATTTTTAATAGTTACATATGTTAGGTACCAAATTTGACTGATTGTTCTTATAATATAAAAAAAAAAATAATGTTTGTAATTTGTATATGAAAAATTAAAATTTGTAACAAAAAATTGCTGTAGGTGGAATGCGAACTGTTAGGTATGTGACTAGGGTTGCCATCTGTCCGGATTTAGCTGGACATGTTTGGCTTTTTAAGGTCGTGTCTGGCTAAATATTTACATGTCCGGCCTGTACGGCTTTTGTTAGGCTTTTTGTTAGTGTAACGCGGTGCACGCAGCGCCTTCTCTGCTGAACGAACGCAACGCAAAGCAAAGCGCAACGTGATGGACGAAGGCGGGGGCGGGGGACAATGTCTTGGTTCGCGCGGGTTTTGTCTTCCAAACTTCTGAAATTGGCGGAATATTATTTTGCTATTCCAGGCCATAACGCCAATGTTCAAAGAGTTTTCTCTTTAATAAACGCCCAGTGGACCAAGGAACTCAATAAATTGCAAACAAAAACAATTGCTACGATGATGTACACATTGTGTAATTTAAAAATGACATTTCAAGAATTTTATTAAATTACTAGTTTTATCCCGCGGCTTCGCTCGCATGGTGTAAGAGGGGTTCCCACTCCGCCTCCTCCACCTCCCCCCCTCCCCACCCTCAATAATATTTAATATTCAATCCCAGTACATTCAGTTTTTAAACAGCCCGCGTGCTACCTTTTACAATTTTTATTCAAATTTCCATTTTTCATGTAGGTATATTAAATTTGGTACCTAACATAGGTACCTATTTAAAATATCTAAAACTCTTGATTCGATTCAAACTATTAGGGGAGTACCTACTTTAAATAAATTTATCAACTTAAAGATTTTCAAAAATAGAATCGTGATTTAAAATGCCATTCTCAAACACGCGAAGTGTCAAACGTGCGATAGTCGTTAGGTTTTCTGAAATTATCCAATTTTCTGCGCAATTTTCTTAATTTTTCTCTCCGTAAGAACCATCCTCGTACTTCAAGAAATATTCTAAAAAAAGAATTAGCGAAATCGGTTAAGCTGCTCTGGAGATTTGCGCTTAGCAACACATTCAGCGATTCATTTATATATATAAGATTTCCAAAGAAAACAACGTTATATGTAGATAAAGCAGGTGAAAAAGCCAAATAAATATACAAAATTGTAGATTTTTATAATTTTTGAATAATTTGGAGAAGTCGAGATCATTTTAATTTATTTTTTTCGTTTTCGTCCACAAAGACAGAAATGTTTAATTTTATATTTATTTAATGAAAATTTTTAGTCAACTATTAAACCAGAAAAAGAGTTATGTTTTGTTTGTTAGTTTTATAAGTTTATTATGTTATGTCTACAGACGTACGAGCCAATATTTTTATTTTATTATTGACATATTCTACCTAAATGCCAAATGATGACAAGAATAAGACTGGTTAATGATTGTTGTTATTAGACTGGTTAATGTGTGTGTAATAAACAACTGTAACTTGTAACAGATTTTTTATTATTATGTATAAAAGTTATGTCCAAAATTACGTACGTACGTCCGGCTTTTAGGGCAAAATGTCCGGCCTAATATAGGGCAGAGTCAGGCTTTTTTATTTTAGAAGATGGCAACCCTATATGTGACCCAACTATGAAATTCTATCAGAAAACAGTTGAAATGTTTTTTATAACACAACAATTTTAGCCACATTTAGGAATCGGATAATATTTATTGGTTTCAAACTATCCATACCCAATGAACAAATTAATTGTGTTATTTAATAAAATGACTTGATTTAATCGACTTATAATGCAGAAAAACCATGTGCTATTGGTACTTTTGTACAAATTAGTTAATGGCTCAATGAATACACTTGACTTCAAAGCTAATAAACTTTCCGAGGAGATACCAAAACGTAACACGAGACTTCCAGAGTGGTTCTTTATTTTTTCGTCGAAAGCGAACTAGTAGTTCATTCATTCCCCAGTCCAAAGGCTACATAGGCTGAACGCGGTAGTTCATTTTCAAAAGTTGTCGAAAAATCCAAACTAGCAGTCCACAATGGAGTGCTGATATCAATCTTGATGGCAGAGAGACATGGAACTGGCAGAGAAAGGATGAAAGTAGACAATGGTGTAGAAATCAAATCCGTTATACTTGTGTCACACATAGCTATAAAAGATCATTTGGCTTGGCCTATTTCAGCATATCGCTCGCCATATACTCCCATTGGGAATGTTCGGCGAGCGATATGCCGAAATACGCCAAAAATTATCTTTTTAGGTATGACCGCGTTATAAGCGAAGGGATTTGGATAGAATGCAAGGCGTGAATGTAAGATTACTGAATAAGAAAAGGGATGCTTAGATAGTTTAGACACGCAGAACAGGTGAACGAAAAATGGAGTTGAGGAGAATATTTGAAGTTGGGGACGCAAGAAAGATAGGCACAGACTATATTGTTACTCTGAGGCACAGACCCATAATAACAGAAAAGCACCTACTTATTAGCCGATGTTCGGGAAAAAATGTAAAAGAAGCGAGGCGTGTGTGCCACGACAGATTTAGGTGGCGGTCTATCCCCTCGGCGCGAAGATTAGTTGATATACAGGGTGTAACAGCGCGTACCCGAACGATTTTAACCAGCGATTCTCGAGCACATTCGAATACAAAACGTCGATGTCATTTTGTTGGGAGGCGTCTAGTAATATCTACAGGAATTCCAAAAACTGAAAAAATCGAACTAATATCTATGAGAACCAAAGTGTTGACGAATGTCTACAGCTCAAACTGTTGACTAATATCTATGAGAACCAAAGTGTTAACGAATATCTACAGCACTGGCAGAGGTTGGATTTGCAATTATGTATAGCATATTGGAATAACGTAATATTGCGTATGCAGTTTAAAAAACTTCATTTATGTAAGTACCTATGTATGTAAAAATCCCTAATATCGGACTATTGGACACAGACACATTTAGCTGATTAGTCCAACCTACGCTCTGTAGATATTAGTCAACACTGGGACCGTCATAGATATTCGTCCGACCTTAGCTCTGTAGATATTAGTCAACACTCTGAAGTTCGTAGATATTAGTTCAAAATATGAGCTGTAGATATTCTTCCGACATACAGGCTGTAGATATTAGTATCTGGAGTCATTTTGTTGTCTGATGACATTTTGTGCAACAACAAAATATATATGTCGCCACCGATCACACTGCTACACGTCGCGACGGGATCACGCGATACGCGCTCTGTCTCGTCTGTTACCGTGCTGCTGGAACGAGACGGTGTGCATATGACATGACTCGGTAAACTTTAACCAAGTACTCAGTTGCGAGGTGTGATGGAAAAATACATTTTGGTTTTTAATTTGAAAAAAATATGTCATCAGACAGCAAAATGCGGTACGCATTTACTCCAAATATGCTCAGCTGGTTAAAATTCTTCGGGTTCATGCTGTTACACCCTGAATGTATAAAAATGACAAAAGTTTTTTATTTCAGATGGAACCTACACCTTCGAGATGATGGCCACTGGAGCAACTGGCAAGGAGCCAGCCTATATAGCAGTAGGACTATCCTCTGACAAAAAAATGGTATTTTCAATAAGTCATTTGTGGATATTGATCGTCCAGTTGATTAGACGGACATCGTTTAAATACTACGTTTTGAGATAACGAGGAAAGCTATATTCGAATGCTCACCCAAAATCAAATACTTGCCCGTGTTTTACATATTAAATATGCTATAAAATATCGCCTGGCTATCTACTCGTACCATGGTCGATCGATATAACCAATGTCAATACGATATTGACCAAATTCGTCATCTATGGTCAGTTATCAATATTTGCGATCACGGTCAACAATTGATAAGAGATATATTTCGACCGACGATTGATAAATTTTAGCTCGGACTCCCACAGTAACAGATAATTTTCGGTTGACTGTCAATATACGCATTTATTTGAATTATGTATGTCGTTCGTTGTGCAAAATAACTGGCTTATTTAATGAATGTATTGAACTAACAAAGCTTTTAGAAGTGAAATAAGTCGTAGACACGATCCGTGGACATAAATAATGTATCTGAAAATCGAAAATGGTTGAAATTTGTGAATAAAGACCTCATGAACCATTTAACTCCCGCTTAGTTTCAAAAAGTAAATGCGGAGTGCCAATGCATATTTGGGTTTCTCCGTCACCGACAGAATAGACTGGTTTATCTCCTCGCTTGCAGATCTAATTTGCCAATGGTCATGCCAGTCGGTAGAGCTGTCTTGTTGTTAAATAGAATCATGTCGAATATCGATATGTTTAATATTTATTTATTTCAAGACATAATATATTTTATCAGGGCCCGGGGGATTAATAATAACTTGTTTTATTTGTTTAGGGCAGTGATAGTTCAATGGAGTGCCAACGCGAGGGTGATCTCGTGAATATATATAACTCTTGGACCTACCCGAAAAAGAAACCCTACACTACCAGGGAAGACGTGGTAAGGGAAGCTATTTTTTAACAATTTTTTTCTCACTGAAGACAATATATTGACAAATTTCGATTGTTATATAAGACAATATATAACAATCGAAATTTATAAACAATCAGAAAGAAATAGGTCACATCTAGGAAATCAACCCAGGACCTTAGCCTTGGGGGACTTACCACTGAGCTACTGGGACCCTTCGGTCATATTTAACTTTATCATTAACTTCTTCATTTTCTTAACGCATATTATTATTGGCTGCATTTGTTTGTATGATTGCAAGATTCATCCCGAAGTAAATGCTACCTAGAAGTGTCTTGGATAAATTTATCCATTTTTATTTAATATGCCACATCTATTGAATTTTCTGCAAGTCTAGGATGAATATTTATTGTTATTTTTAATAGATTTTAAGATAATCCGGAATTCATAGATCTAACCTATCTTCTGATTTTTCCGTTTCAAATTTTCTATCGGGACTAATATTGTCTTCAATGATTAAATATTACAATTTGAGGTTTTACTAATTGTGTTAAAATAAAAATATATTTTCTGTTTCACAACCTGACGATCTCTAAAACATGGGTTGAATGTGACGCACAAGAGATCCAACTGCTCCCAATGAACTACCTAATACAAAATATTATACTGTTTATTAGGTGACCGGACAACTCGGAATGAAATCAACTCAGAACCTACTTTGAAAAGTCATTGAAAGTGATGAAAAAAATATATAAAAAATTGGTTAAATAGGTTACGTTGGTTAGGGTTATGGGCTATTTTAAAAATATTTTTTCATAGCTTTTAACGATATTTCATAGAGTTGTTAAGTTGAGTTGATTCTGAGTTGGCGTGGAACCATTTATTCTGTGACCAATTTGAGCATGCTAACTGAATTAGTTATTTTGAAAAAACACTAAGTACTGCAATGTCTTCTGCTTTTTACATTAACTCCACACATGAGGCCCTGAAAAATATATATTTTTCATCTTTGGATGCTGTGTGGAGGGTCTTTTTGGTGAGAGGAGAGAATGAATGTTGTAGGCGGTAGGAAATATAAAGGCCGACAAATCTTTCCACAGCCAAACTGTTGAACTCAGAACGAGTCGTAGAAACGACCCGTTGTCGTGTGACAAATAATGTCAAATATGTACAAATATTGGGCGCGCTTTTGGCGTACGAGTATTTCGATAGGTGCCACGCATCAGAATCGAAGAGATCACTGTCGCTAGTTCCTCGGAGCATCTTCAATTAAAATACCGATAGAACAAGGATTGAATGTTATTAACG
This sequence comes from Limnephilus rhombicus, assembly GCA_929108145.2. Lineage (NCBI taxonomy): Eukaryota > Metazoa > Arthropoda > Insecta > Trichoptera > Limnephilidae > Limnephilus > Limnephilus rhombicus. Next base: position 46,998,897 of record OV815288.1, on the reverse strand, counting down.
GCTTCTAATAATAAATAATCCGGGTTATGTGGCTGGACGGCAGTTCATTTCTTTTGTTTAGATTATGATAATGACAGTTACAACGAGTTTCCCTAGGAAAAAAATGAGATTTTAATAATAAGTACCTATACCAGTGGCGTAGCGTGGGTGTCGGCCGCCCGGGGCGGAGGAAAATTTTGCCGCCCCCGTATTTGGGTACTTCAAGTTCCGGTGGGGGGGGGGGTGCCTGTGGAAATCCATTTTTTTTATTACGACCTATTTATATACGAGCCGATTTTTTTTTACTAGTATTCTTCCAACGAAAAACATTTTTATAAATTCTACTACAAAGTTTATAACTGTTGTCGGAAATCGAGAATGGTATCCACGTAAAAGGATTTCGCATCTCGAACTCTTTAGTTAGGTTTTAACCAACGATTGATTCTGCGTTTGAGTCCCCAAATTGTAGTTACACACGGAACAATCAATTTCTCAGAATTTTGCAGCATTTAGTATGCAACTCAAGTGTAAAGCTTCACTCGGTACAAGATGAATCTGCAACTCGTCATATAATTTATCGTTTTATTCTGAACACAAAATCAGTTTGTATGCGGTGAATTAAAACTACACTCAGAACATTAAAATGTTTTTTTTTTTATTCTGGCATTAAATAAATGGTCTGCCACTAGAATTTTATAACTGCACATCGAATAAGAGAATTTTTTCCTTCGAAATGTATCAGCAGTTGAATCCAACTGGAATTTTACATTCTGAACACCAAACTGATTTAAATTAAATCTGTACCTGGCAAATTAAAACTACAATCAGAACATGAAAAAAATATATTTTTCTGGCATTAAATAAATGGTCTGCAACTAGAATTTTATAACTGCACTTCAAATAAGAGAATGTTTCCATTCCAAATGTGTCAGCAGATGAATCCACAGCTGGAAACTTTGATTCTCAACACAAAATTGGTTTAAATTAAGTCTGTATGCGGCGAATTAAAAGTACACTCAGAACATGAAAATGGTTTTCTTTTGATTTTGGCAGCATATTTAGAGTCTGCAAGAATTTTATTAACTGCACTTCGAATAAGATAATGTTTTCCTTCGAATTATGTTAGCAAATGTATCCACAATTGGAATTTTACTGAAAACTGGTTTAACCCTTCAAATAATCGAAAAAAATATTAATAAACTTTTGCCTGTCAAGGTTTGCGCTCAAAATTCCCGGTTCTTCCCATGCATTTTAAATGTTCCTTTATATTTAACAGAAAATATTTAAGAAATATTTAATAACTTTCAAGTCTTCAATGTACAGAAACTTTATTCAAAAAATATTTTATTTAAACTGAAAAAAAACATATATGTATACTCCACTGCCCAACATAAATACTCAACCAGGGCAGTAAGCAATAACATCCTGGTTACTCCCAGTTTGAACACATCTTTTGGACAGAGAAATAATAAATTCCATGCTATGAAATTATACAAGGCTCTACCAGATCAAATCAAAAATATAAATGAAATGAATATATTTAAAACAAAAGTAAAAACATGGCCGAGAGATCAAAGTGATAATAAAATTACAAATATCGTGAAGACGATATAAAGACAATCCATAACCAAATACAAATATTTAAAAAAAACTACAGGCCACCTCAGAACAGGAAATCCTAGTGAGGAGGTCTGTGAAAAAAAAAAGAATCTATACTTATACTATACATTATACATACATGTACAAACCTTGCTATTGAAACTAATAATAAATAAATAAATAAATAAATTGGCTATTTTTTATCCTTTTACAAAAAACAATTTTTTTCTAAAACCTAGATAAAATAATTTTTTCGACGTGGTTATTGGAACATTTTTGTTTCTATATATTACAATTTTGATATTGGAAAAGTAAATTGGCTCAAAATTACACAACTGCGAATGTTCGAAATAAAGTAAGTACTTAAAATAGAATAAACTTAAAATTTTCAATTCAAATTACTTTTCTTAAAAAAAATGTAATAAAACCGTCTCTTCACTTTTTATCGCATCCATACAATTTTATTTTAAAATTAAATGTTTGGGACAATTTGGGTCTCCTATAATTATAGACGGGTTAAATTAAATCTGTAAGTGGCAAATTAAAACTAAACTCAGAACATGAAAATAGTTTCTCTCAGATTCTGGCAGCACATACAACTACATACACCACATACAATCTTATATAAAATAATGGTATCCTTTGAAATGTATCAGCAGATGAATATACAACTGAAATTCAATCGTTAGATAATATTATTATTTATTGCAAAAATTTGCCCCCCCCCCCCCCACGCTGCGCCACTGACCTATATTATATTTCCTTACAGCCTCAAGATATTCTCCATCCAATAAACTCGTCCTTTATTGATGGCGTCTTAAACTGCAAGTTTACGAGAGATAATGAATCAATTGTTAAGGGGGTCAAATTCAACCTAGCAGATGACAAATACTACTTACTGTTGGTCACCGGTCTATCCTTGGCAGGTAAGTAAAAAAAATATGTACACACCACCAGCGCTGCAGTTCTTGGAGATTGTTGGTCGTTTCCTGGAAACCTTTCCATTCCTGCTAGTCTCCTGGTGTTTTCTTTCAGTTCCTTGTGTTTGCCTCCACTCTATCCAGCGATCCAGCCACCTGAGGGTAAAGCCTCACAAAACTCATTATCCTGAGAGTTTATTTATCCTAAAATAGTATTTTATACACAAAGACTAATCATTTGTTAAAAATCTTTTCAGTTTGATTATAAACTAAATAGTGTTTGTCTATCTACTGTCACATTTATCATTGGGGTCACTCTGCACTGCAAACTTTCTTTCCGTGATCACATTAATAATATCGTAAATAAATCACTTAAACTACTCGGCTTCATTCATAGAATTACCTCTGATATACAGGGTGTTAAGGGACGTACTTGACTTACTTTAACCAGTGATTCCTGACATTATTTGGAGTAAAAAATGTAAAAGAAATTTTGGTCTCCGGTGACTTTTTTTGACGACTTTTTTTTTTTTTCAAAATTTTTTTCTTCAAAATCAAACAAAAAAAATTTCTTCCGCACGTCGTCACTGGTCACTCAGCCGGGTGTATGACGAACCCCTTACCCCGCCTCCAACTGTTCAACAACTACAATTTTTTTATGTTTTTGTAGAAGAAATAAAAAAAAAAACATCAAAAATGTCACCGGAGACCAAAATTTTGTTTACATTTTTTACTCCAAATAATGTCAGGAATCACTGGTTAAAGTAAGTCAAGTACGTCCCTTAACACCCTGTATAAGTACACTTAAAACTCTTTACTGTTCGCTGGTTCGCCCTCACCTTGAATATGCTAGTTTTATTTGGTCTCCTTTCTATGCTGTCCACATTTGTCACATCGAATCCGTACAACATCGTTTCCTAAGAGCAATTGCTTGAAGGTTGGGTCTTGAAAGAGGCGAGTACTCATACGATGAAATCGAACACATTTTAAACATTTCTTCTTTAGAAAAACGTAGAAAAGTCTGATCTAATTTGCATATTTAAAATTATAAACAGTCTTACTGATACACGTGCATTGTTACAACTCATCCAGTTCAACATCCCTTCCCGTAGACTCCGAAATAATGAATTGCTGTTCCTCAATCAACATTCTACTAATTACCATTCTCTCTTATCCAGAATGTCGAGACTTGTCAACGCAAGTCAAAGCATTGATTTTTTTGGTGTAAAACTAAATGACTTTCGGCAGTCGATACGCAATATTTAAATGCTTCTTCATGCTTTGACTTGTAGTGTCTTCTATACATAGTTTTTACATTTTATATTGTCATTGCTATTAATTTATATGTGCTCTGCCCTACGAAAAATTGGATCAAGTGGTAACGGGCCGCCGAATGCCCTGCTTAAAAATCAAAATTATCTAACATGCCCAATAAAAAAATAAATAATTATCATTATAATTATTCAGTTGAGGACAGTCCGTTAATGGACTTAGGCGGCATACATTAATATGCCACTTGCATCATTATTTTTTTTTCCGTTAGGTAAATATTCTAAGACATTCCATTTTTTTTTCTTTAAATCGTATTTTTTTAAATTTCAAACCGAAAAATCGGATCATTTTTTATAAACCGAAAAACGGGACATAATTTGATGGGTGCGAAAAAACGTAAACCCATTGCCGGTTGTGCAACTCAGGTATTTAACCACAAACCCCGGCACGCTGACGGGCTAGAGTAGGTCCGCCAAAAAACGGAAAACGAGCATGATAATGACATTTTTGAATAAAATTTCGATTTCCTTAACCGATTTTCCCGAAAAGTGATACGTACACGTGTTAGAATCAGTGCAATTTTCTTGACTTCGCGAATTAATTTTAGCTCATTCCGTTAGAAAGTTATATGTGATTTTTTAAAATATGTTTCAAAATGTATTCAAAATATTGTCCGTTTTTGATAAAGTCACACAAAGCCAGTGTGTTTGCTGAGCGCGACATAAACAGTTCTAGTGTTAAGAGTGGTGTTAATTGATTTATTGTAAACTGACTAAAAAATGGACCTTCGTTTGCAAGTGTTTCCATAGGACACAAAGGATTTCATCACACATCTAAAGATAAGACTCACTCATATTACAATTTTATTTATGGCTTTCTGCGATCTGTTTATTTTAACCTAATAATAACACAATTTCTGTCAAAGAAATTAAAATTTATTGCTTTCAGGATTATTGGATTTTGTTTATTACAAAGCAGACACAAGTTAAATTCTTTCATTATTATTTCATTGAGGTACCTACGTTGCAGTTAAGTACGTAAAGGGTATACTTGAAGCAGTTAATGGTTTTGAGATACATATTCCATAACAAAAACAAGTCGAGTTACTCGCACCTATAGAAAGCATCTCACAGTTCTGGGCTTTTCGAAAATTCGTTTTCCCGTCTGACGTGTACATTATAAACAAATAATTTTTTCTTTGTCTTAATAGTTAACAGGTCAGTTTTAGGTTTTTACAGGTTTTTGGTTTCAGTCAAAATCTACCTACACCTTTTATCTTTATCTCAAATGATAAGGTTAATTAAGTCGGGTTATTACACTTCGGATGAGTTCCTTGTTCTCTTTTGAATTATCTGATTTGAATATTCAAGAAGATGACAGAAGATACGCGAAGAAACAAGAAGAGCAAAATCAGGAAAAGGCTAGAAGATGCACGAAGAGACAAGAAATGCCTCCACAAGTCAAGAAAAATCAAGATGATGCAAGAACACACCTGCAGGGCCTAGAAGAACCAATAAGATCCAAGCAAAATTAGGAGGGCCAAAAAAAAAAAACTAGAATAAACATAATTATAACATAACATTTGTGATATTTCACTTCAAGCAAGAGGAAGCATGACGAAGCAAGTTGAAGCCAGAAGAAGGGGCTAGGAGAAGCAAGAACTTGTAAGCAGATACTAGGGTAGACTGAAATAGACGAAAAAGAGGCAAAAGGAAGCAAGAATAAGCAAGAAATGACCAGAAGAAGTAAGAAAATGACAGAACTTAGAAAACAACAATCAATCAAAATCTTGATTCTTGCCTATCCTAGTTCGAGTATTGGCATATAAGGTTGCCATGTATAAATATGGATTAATCTCCGCAAGAAGTCACAAGAAATACTAAAAACAACCTAGGAGCGAGGAGAGATAAGACAAAGCAAGAAGAGACAAGAAAAGGAAGGAGGAAACTAGACGAGCCAACAAAGGGTGAAAATTGAAAGAAGGTGCAATAAAAGCAAAGGTGAGTTATAAAGAGCCAATATTACACAATAAGATGAGAATATTCGAAATGAGATAATCAGAGACAAGACAAGCGGAGACAAAAAGAGACAAGAGGAGATAAGAAGAGGCGAGAACATAAAAGAAGAGACCACACTAGACAAGAAGAGATAAGAAGATGCAAGGAGAATTAAGAAGAGCCACCACTAACCCGCCCTGGTATAAGTAACATATGGTTACTTCTTCAAGGGTCTCGCAAGGACTATAATTTTTTTTTTTTTTAATGAACGAATGAATCTACATTTAATTTTGAACGAATCTTGACCTCCAGTGTCCCTGCATACGTTGTTAGTAAGAAGAGCCGAGAAGAGAAAAGAAGGAACAAGGAAAGCAAAGAAGAGATAAAAATATTCAAAGCCATAAGAAATATCAATGACTGTCAAACATTGTCAAATAACTTGCTTAAACTTTTTGTTTGGTGCCAAGAGAACTATCTACAACTAAATATAAGTAAATGTCTAATTATGAGATTTCATAGAATAAAAAATCCAATAATTTACGAATACTCCATCAATGATGTAATGCTAACAGCTGTTAAAGAGGCGAGAAGACACAAGAAGAGACAAGAAGATCCTATAAAAACCAAGAAGAGGCAAGAACAGTCAAGGAGGGGCGAGAGGATCTGGGAAGAGCCGAGAAGAGACGATAAGATTCCAGAAGAGACAAGAAAAGCCATGAATAGCCATGAAGAACTGAGAAGAGACGAGAAGAGAAGGAAAGAATCAAGAAGAGGCAAGGATGGGCGAGAAGATCCAAGAAGAAGCAAGAAGAGCCGAGAAGAGGCAAGACAAAAACAAAAACGAAATAATAACGCTCAATCCATTCCTTTATTCCTGCCCATCCTAATTTCCAATATTGGCTTATTAGGTTGCCATGTATACCGGTCGATTAAACTCCAACCTCCTTCCCATCCTCAGAGCATGCGTTCCTAGTCCTAACAAATCAGTGCCCCCTGGTGTACCGGTCTCACCGGGACAGGAGTGCTCCTGGCTGGGGTGGTACAATCGTATCGTATCGTATCGTATCGTATATCATTATAATTATTCAGTTGAGAACCCCTTAACGTCAAGTTACCGCAAGGTTACGCACTTGCGCACTCGCATAATATATAATGTAAAGGGCTCAAGTGAGACGCAACGAAATGAGTCACCACTTTTATATTCTGCTTGCCCAAATGCAAGTGGAATCGCTTTATTGAGAATAAGTGACAAACTAACATGCGTTTAATTGTATTGGTGAATTTATTCCCGTTTTTTCCGTTCCCGATCCCTCCTCAGAGGGCCGCGATAAAATGATCAAACGTCGACCGGTCCACGGCGATAAAAAGGTTGGAGACCACTGCTCTACATGTACCATTTTCATGGTAGCCCCACATTTTATGCCAAACTAGTTTCCTATCAAGGTGTGGAGTTAATGTTTAAAACAATTATTAGGGTAGAGATGGAACTGTGGATGTGTTTGCCAACCAGTTGCATAGTGCAGCGGTAAGGCGCGTAGTGCAGTGGTAAGGCGCTTGACTAGCATTCCGAAGGTCGCGGGATCGAATCCCGGCGTGGCAAATAAATTTTATTTGGTTAATTTGTGTATTTCACAATTTATTCATTTAAAATAATATGTGTATTTGCGGCACATTCCAGAGTGGAAGATACTCTCAGTATCGCCCTGGTGTAAGACCACCATTCAGAATTGAAACGTTGCTTGAAATGGCTTCTGCCGTGTTTGGTGACCAGATCTGAATAGCCAGGTACTTCCCCACCTTCCTCTTCCCTATCTCCTTCCCCTCCCCACTACCTTCAGCCTCACAACATACCCCAATTGGGGATGCCATAGTCCCACTGGCTCCAGACGGGAGCAGTTGGGACACTTGTGCGGTTTTCATGTAAAAAAAAAATAAAAAAATAAAAATAACAGGCCGGATTGGGAGTTTAGATTCTCCAGCTAGACTTTCTCGACCATGAACTGCAGTGTTTCCTCCCTCCTACAACATGGGTCTCTTCAAGACCCATGTTCACTCCATCCTTTCCTCAAAAAGACCCTCCACACAGCATCTTCAAAGATGACATAGGCCATGAGGGAAGTTATTTTCCTCAGGGCCTCCTGTGTGGAGTTAATGTAAAAAAAAAAAAAAAAAAGTGGGAGGGACGGATTATACATACGTCACTCCTGGATACAAGGTTTGATTTCAGACAGATGATTTCGCTTTTAATGGCGTCGGCTGCCTGGTTTCTGCAACACGCCTTAACTCACGGAACCCCTGTGACCCTTCCACGGAACCCTTGAGTTCCGCGGAACATCTTTTAGGAACCGCTGTTCTCGGCCATCATTTCAAATTATGCGAGAGAAAATTATGGATGAGTTTATATATCAATTTTATATAAATGGATAAATTTCATAATTACAGTGGAACCGCGGTAATCTTGCCCCTGGCTAATCTGGCGCCCCTTGTAATCCGGCACATCAGGATCAGACTATTATTCATTTTGTCAAGCAAGATTACAAGAAAAACCTATTTCTGAGAGCCGTATCTAAGGATACACTAGCCTATAGAAAAAACGTTAAAAGAGCTCAACATGAAAGATTAGGTTTTTGCTCTTTGAAGTAGTATGATTATACGAGTACGATTAGTATGTCGTGCCTAGTAGTATGTAGTATGATTCGTAGTTCAAATAGATTCTTTGATTTGTAATTTGTCGGATTACAAGGTACTCTTATTCAAAAAATTCCGAACTATAGAGGGTCCTTAGGCAGTACTCTATAATCCGACAGATTCGATAATCCGACATCACCCTGCAAAACGTTTGTCGGATTACCGCGGGTCCACTGTATGTGTAAGATTGGCGTTAAGTAAGTTCAGACTCAGGAGAGATGGAGGTGATTCAGGTGAGAAGTGGAGGCAATTTTAAAAAAGGCTTGATAGAAAAGAGGATATTTTGCTTAGAGAGGAACATTCTAGACCAGAGAAAGAACTATCTGGGGAGTCAAGCACGTGCATTTTAAAAGGGTGAGAAGGAACGGAACAATGTCCAATTAATTGTCATTCGAATAAGTGGGGAAATATCTTTTTTGGAAAGATGGTGACGTTATCCGTATCAAAATGCAGGTTTTTGATTTTCCTCAAAGTATAATGTTATTTTTAAATTCCAGAAGATAATTTGGTAGGCTACCATGATGCAGTCTGCGACTGGAGTAGTAACAAAGTGTCCCTGTCCGATGTGAGACTGTTAGGTACTAGTTCAAGAATCTGGCTAAAGTTTCATGCTATACTGATGGTGATAGCTTGGATTGGCACCACTTCTATTGGAATCGTCATTGCCAGGTACATGAATTATTATTTTTACAACAGTTTGGAAGGCGGATATGAGTACCACCGCACCTGGAACCATTTATTGAATAACCAACGTCTCTGCCATAGGCCACCCCAAGTAGTTCGCTACGTTTGGTGACTTAGCAGGGGTGCCGGGTTCATGGGGTGAGGTTTGTTCAGGTTTTGTAAGCCCACCTGCTGCGTGGCGGGCCGGATCGTGAGACTGGTTGAGGAAGGCCTTTTGACCTTTCCAGCCGGACTCTCTCGACCCATCGCCTTGCACCACAGTTGGAGGGATGGATTCATATGTCCGTCACTCCTGAACACACTGACCCCCAGATTTCTACCCACCCCTCATAGCTTTTTCCTTCCCAATATTCCCAATTTCCTATCCTTCCCTTCCTTAAAAAGACCCCCCCCCATACAGGATCCCCTAAGATAACTTAGAGGGAAATTATTTTCCTCGGGGCCTCCTGTGTGGAGCTAATATAAAAAAATAAAAAAAATTATTTTAATGGTGTTACTGCCATCTGTGAATTTATACAGGAACTAAATTTTATCGAAGACCCAAACCAATTGATAATTTAGATGATGACCATGGCGGTGATTGTCAAAAGAATTCTTATTCCACTCTTTCATAGACGGCGCGCGTATAATTATTTTACGGAAAAAGGCTTTTTCCAAGACTTGCACACTTACATGCTTTAAAATATTAAAGAATAATTAATTGTTTACGCCCGTACATACGCAATATGAATATGATTAAATAGTTTTGTCAATAAAAAAACTAAAATCTTTCAAGAAAGGCTACATAAATACAATATTGGATTGAATCACCGATGCAATATTGCATTTTTGTTAGCCTTTCTTGAAAGATTTGAGTTTTTTAAGGACAAAACTATTTATTAATTGCTTTTTGAAAATCTTAATTAGCCCTTTTGAATACACCTACATAGAGAGAATAATAATTAAAAACAAAAAAATTAACGATTGTGGCAGTAACTTCTCTTTAAAAGTAAAGAAAAATACATGTTTTTTTTCCTGATATCGCACAATGCTCGTCAACTGTAGGATTATTATTGCAGAGGGAATTATTTATTTTATTTTTATTTATTAATTTTATTATAAAACATTGATATTATGTGTAAAATAATATTTCTATGTACACTATGTATGTACAGGTTGGCAGAGTTAACTTTACAGACGGCCAAAAAAGGAGTAGAGACTTATAAGTGTTTACTTATAATTCAGCTGTCCCTATATTATGCAAAGGGTTTCTATGAAAAATATTATTTCGCAGAAAATAATTTACTTACTTATTTAACTGTTGGTATCCGCCATATTTACAATGGTAACAATGCAACTGACTGCAAATTTAAGTGTGTCATTCTCTAACAATTCTTTTATTTTGTAGGCACTTTAAAAGCACTTGGGTGGAAACAACAAAGAGCGGAAAACAACTCTGGTTTGCTGTAAGTAAATTACTATCTATCTAACCATCACATCAATTTACCGCATGGATGGGCAGAGGGCAGAGAGGATGAACTGCTAACAACTTTGTGTTGACATACGCTCCTCGCTTCATTCACATTCATACATCGCCTAGTTATTCTGACTCTTGAAATGACCCAATCAAGTAGTGGTTTTAACCTTGCAAATAAAATTAAACAAAATTCTACTACTGTCGAAAAAACAATGAGGAATGATGATGTAAATCATGAAAACAGCCTCAATATATTCAAGATAACAAGTGATGAAATAAGAAATATTATAACCTCCTTAAACACAAATACCTCATCGGGAAATGAACTGATATCAAGCAAATCAATTAAATACCTACAAAATGAGTTAATTCAACCACTGACATACCTTGTAAATCTATCATTATCTAAAGGTGTTTTTCCCGCTTGTCTTAAAATTGCTACGATCATACCATTATATAAAAATGGTCCCAAAAATGATATTTCAAATTATCGACCAATTAGTATTTTAACTCCTCTGTCGAAAATATTGGAAAAAGTAATAAAAAAACAAGTTCTTACATTTTTGGATACCAATAAAATATTATCACCTACGCAGTATGGCTTTAGAAAAAACCTGGGTACTGGTGACGCTATAGCTAATGTAACTAATACAATTATTAGAAAACTGGATGAAGGCAAAAAATGCTTAGCTGTTTTCATTGATCTTCAAAAAGCTTTCGATATAATTGATCATGAAATACTGTACTTAAAACTAAAAAAAAATGGAATAACCGAAACAACTCTAAACCTACTTAGAAGTTATTTAACTGGAAGAGAACAAATTGTACAAATTGGTAAAAGAAAGAGCAAATCTCTTCCAATTAAATTCGGGGTCCCCCAGGGAAGCGTATTAAGACCTATACTATTTCTGATATATGTATATAAATGACCTTATGAATCTTCCCATTAATGGAAACATAATGAGCTTTGCAGATGACACTGTTATTATATTCCACGAACAAGATTGGATAAGAACCTACAAGGAGGCGGAACATGGCCTGGCTGTACTTCAAAACTGGCTAAAAGTAAACTCCCTTACATTAAATGTTAGTAAAACTAAATATCTAACTTTCTCCAAAAACAAAAGAGGACAACTAATGAATGTGCATACCCTCAAATTACATGAATGTCAAAATACTTTTCCACAATGTTCCTGCCCGTCTATAACCCAAACCAAAAGTATTAAATATCTTGGGATTGAAATTGATGAAAATCTACAGTGGAATTCACACATTGAGCTTACCTCAAAAAAGCTAACAAAACTCATCTACTTCTTCAAAAAATTAAGAAACATCTTGTCGATGAGGGATCTAAAGAGAGTATATTATGCTTTATGCCACTCTCGATTGGAATATGGAGTAATAGGATGGGGCTCAGCAGCATCTAATCACTTAAAACAACTTAAGATAACTCAGAATTGCATTATAAAGACCATTCTAAAGGTCCCCATAAGGACGTCAACAGCAGAAATTTTTAAACAGTTTGATGTTCCAAGCATACAGAAAATCTATGCCAAAAACATTCTACTACATCACCACAAAAATGATTCAGAGGCAGACACCTCACACGCTCATAAAACCAGAGCTAAACAAACAGACATACTTAATATACCAAAGTGTAACTCTTCATTTGGTCAAAGAAGTTCTGCATTTTTAGCAGTAAAGTTATATAACAAACTCCCACTTAGTATCAAACAAATAAAAATAAAAAATAGCTACATTAAGGACATTAAATGTTGGCTGAAGAATCTATCGGAAAATGAACTTACTAGTATACTTAAAACATCATAGAAGTTTCTGGAAAACCTTATCCAATGAAGTTAAACCATAGAAGTCGCTGAAAAACTTATCCAAAGCATAGTCCCCCTCAGCACAGGATCTCCTAGTGAGGAGGACTACGAATATATTTTATATATACATCTAACTAACATGTTTCATATAAAAATGTAAAAAATATTATATAGTTACTAAATAAAAAAATAAAATAAAAAATTGATCATGCAATTTCTTCCTCGTGCGTCGTCGACTTCTTACACTATTCACTTTCGCGAGATTTTATCTAAATTTAATTAGTGAATTTTCAAAATTTTTTAAAAAATATTTTTTTATCCACACTCGAGGCGCTGAGGAAAAAAAATTCCTCAGGGCTTATGTGACCTTTGGGGATGCTGTGTGGGAAAGGAAGGAAATAAAGTTCTGGGAAGGAAAAATGTATGCGGGGTGGGTAGCAAGCTGGGGATCAATCTCTCCAGGATTGACGGACGTACGAATTCATCCCTACCACTGTGGTGCAAGGCGATAGGTCGAGAGAGTCCGGCCGGAGAGGTCCTTGAGCCTCCCTTAACCAGTCTCTCACGAACCCGCCATGCATTTTTCTGAATTCAATAAATGTAGTGTTGTTTTGATACTTTGCACTTCATTTCATTTCATTCAAATCCTGAAAATACAGGCGTTTAAATCATGAAAAGCGAACTAAAATAAGGTAACAAAACGAATTTCAATTTGCAGCAGATCCGACATTATTCTTGATCGACGACAGTATATTTTACCTATTTGTTTGAGGAAGTGATTAGGGAGATGTAAAATTTAAGTTATTTGCTTTTGTTTTTAGTGGCATACGTATTTAATGACAGCGACATGGTGTTTGACAATGATTTCCTTTATAATCATCATGGTGGATGTTGGTGGCTGGACCACCATAGGTGGTGACAATCCTCATGCTATTCTCGGCATGACAACCATAGTCATATGCTTTCTTCAACCTTTTGGTAAGTTTTATCTGAAAATAAGGTAAGTAGATACCTCAGTTTACTAAAAAACACTAAAGATGTATTTATTATCGGTGATATAAATATTGATATCCTCGAAAATGGCAACCCAAAAAAATGATTATATGCAGACACTAGCATACCATAGATATAAAGGCTTAATTGATAAACCCACATGTGTGTATAATGAAAACCAAACTTGAATTGATCATATCTTTAGTAAAACTTATAAAAAAACTCAAGCCATATTTTAAACTACGACACTGACAGACCAACACAAAAATTCTATCTATTACATAAAAAAGATCACTCATAACTAAGTCTGAAACAAATTGGGAAAGCCTCAAAAGGGAGTTAACAATGAATGACCGATCAAGCCTTTTGGAAAAATATGATACTGATACTGCTTGGAGTTATTTTATAGAAATTATACAGGGAGAGTGGGGGGGGGGTTGTAAAAGATGGAAATAACTGTTAACTTTTAACAGTAATTCAGTGTCTATTGCTATTATTGTGAAACCACGACCTCCAATGCTAGAAGGCATAATCTGAGGCCTATGGGAGACCTTTGCACTCCTCCACTTATTAAAATCAGGTCTGTTGCATTTGATCTTCCGAGAAATGTGGAAAAAATATGCTGGTTGGAACAGATTGCTAAAATAAATTCGTAATGCGGCCATGCGCCTGGCACTTTTCAATTAAAAACCCATCGAGAGTTCGAGATCTAATAACAAGAAAGTTCTAATTTCAAAAATATAATATAAATGTGATAAATTTAAAAGATACCAAATTCAATACATAGAAAGCTGAAAACTACATTTTGGAATGCAAAAAATCTTCAAGTGTCATTCAGCCTGAGCTCACACTTTTGCTTGGGATGGCTATTGCAGGTCATATTTCCATTCCCTGAGCGATGAGTTTGCCTCATACCCTAGATTAATTATCTATAATTAGAAACAGCATTAGACACTCTAAACTCTAAAGCTATTGGTGACATTTTTTTTTTACATTTGGTACCTAGACACTTTCACTGTCGCCCTGATGAAAGCCCACCATTCAGAATCGAAAATTGGCTTTGTATATCAGATCTGAATATCCGGGTACTTCCTTAACTTCCTATTTCCCATCTCCTTCCACTACCCACTACTTTCAGTCTCACAGCCTACCCCAATTGGGCATGGTCTCACTAGCTCCAGACCAAAGCAGTTGGGAATTATTATTATTTGTTTGATGCAATATTATTTACATTTTTTACATAATTCAATGATGTTGGCCTCACTGGGTGGTTTACCCGTGCTGAGGCCTCCATTTCATATACAAAATTATACACAATAGATATAAATATATATATACATAATATTGGTGAAAAAAGGAAAAAAGTAAATAAAAAACATACGATTAAGATAAATTAAACTTAAAAATTAGAGATTTAGAATTAACGTAAAATTAAGAATAAATAATATTATATAAGGTTAAAAACGATATTTTTAATACGTGTTGTGTGTTTGTGGGTGATTGTATTTTGATTATGTTTTATATATCATTAAAACATCTGTATTGCTCACTAGTACGAAGCAGATTAGAATACAATTCCTCTGTATGGTCACAATACTACAATGTTCATTCTCAATCATTGGAAAAGGTACAAAACAAATTTCTTCGGTACATCAATTTTAAAATGAAAATACCAATCGAATTTATAAATTATAATTACTTACGCCCTGAAACCAGACTTCTTAAATTATCAGATAGAAGAGTGTTAATTGATTTATTATTTTTATACAAAATTATAAAATCTTTAATTGACAGCCCTAATTTGTTGGAACTAATTTGCATTTGCATACCCGCTAGACAAACTCGTAGTAAAGATACTTTTAAATGCAACAATAAACTCAACACTAATTACTCTATATACTCACCAATACCAAGAATCCATAACCTTGCGAATAAATACTGCGAATCTATAGATATATTTAGTATTGACAGTTTTGAATGTTTCAAAAATCAACTAATCTCGATTCTATCTGCTAATAATTAACTTTTATTATTTTTTTTTTGTTTTTCTCATAAAATATTTTCTCATCTAAACCTCACCAGTAAAATGTATACTTACTTTATAATATTTTTGCAGTTCTATTTACACTTTGTTCTATGTCAGGTCTTATTATTATTGTTAATAATATGTATAAATATTTAAAGCTGAATTGTTTTAGTTTTTTGTAAGTACAACTTGTACTATCTCATTTAATTTCTTTTTTATGTTGTAATATTCTTTACCTAACGAGTCGATTGCATTCATATTTATTCTGTTTTATTGTTTATGTAATACATGTAATTAATATTGTTTATTATATATTTGCTTCTTTTCTTGTAAAAAGCCCACTTGGGCGTTAATAAAATATAAAATAAAAAAAAATAAAATAAAAAAAATATTGGTTTTGTGTGTTACTTATATGTTTTGTTATTTTATGCTATGATATTTTGGTAGTATTGTCTATTTTGGTCTTCTGGAGGAATCTTCTGGAGCTGGAGATTCTGGAACTCTTGGGATTTTTTTTTAAATAATTTAAATTTTAAGTGACATCAATTTATTCATATTACTTAAGTAGATACTGTTTTTAATTTCAGGAGCTATTTTCAGAAATAAAGTTGACCCAACAATTTTTCGCTGGACGCATTTGTTCTTCGGTGATGCAGCCCATATATTAGCCAGTGAGTAACCCATTAAATTACACAATCTGTCATTTTTGCTTGTACTAGTACATGCAAAAGATAAATGCAAGTAAAATCATAATACCTACTTGAAAGGAGACAAAATTAAACAAATCGACTCTCAACTCATGGTTCGCTCATGGTTCTCAACTCATGTTTTGTGACTTAGCAGGAGTACCCGGGTTTATCCGGGGTCTTGGCAGTGAATGTGTTTGCCCATCAGCTGCATGGCAGGCCGTCTTTGACTTCTCCAACCATACTCTCTCGGAACATCGCCTTGCACCGCAGTGGGAGGGATGGATTCATATGTCCGTCACTCCTGAGCACACTGACCCCCAGATTCCTACCCACCCCAAATACCCTTTTCCTTCCCAGAATTTCCTCTCCTTCCTTCGCCTAAAATACCCCCATACAGCTTCCCCAAAGATGACATAGGCCCTGAGGGGAATTATTTTGCTCAGGGCCTCCCGTGTGGAGCGAATGTAATAAATAAAAAACACTCTTAAAATTACTTTAGTCATCTATACTGTCACAATACTAGGTGAGAACCTAAGTTATTTACATTTTCTAACTAACCTTAAGCAAGAACTATGGAATTGTTTGGTTTTAATTCTATCTGTCTTTCCAGTTATTACAATCTACTATGGTGTGCATCTGAGTCAAGCAGAGCTACCAGAATGGACCTACCTTGTCTTATCGGCGTTTGTCATCTTCTATCTCGCTGTCCATCTCGTATTCACAGTAAAAAAATAATTTTTCTATAAAAATATTTGTGTTGAAAATTTTTATTTCATTTTTAAACTAACTCGAAATATATTTTTTACATTCTATGTTACCTACTTGTTTGCGGAGGATATTGTAGAAGCCTACTTTTTTCCGTATCTACTAGTGTTCATTCCCGGGAATTCTCGGCTCGAGAATACCCGGGAAATCGTTGGGCTTTGTTCCCGGGAAATCAAGCTCGAGAAATGTCGAGAACTCGAGAAATCGTGTACTAATATAATATAATCGTTTATACCCTGCCATCACAACTTTGACCGAAAATGAGTCGGGAGTGGTAGAAGAAGTAAGCCCATCAGAACATGAACCCGAAAGCTTCGAATTCAATTTGAAAAAGCAATTAAAGGCATTTCAACAAATGAGGAGGCAAGCGCAGTGGCACTGTCAAAATCTATAGTAAATTTAACGGACGTGTTCGCACCCTCAAATCATCTTTCATCAAAGTTCATCGCTGGTGGCATCCTCTACATTTTTGAGGTCATTTCTTGGAAATTTTGCTGAAATTTCTGGCCTCGAAATGCTAATGTACCGTGCCGCCAGCGACTAATTTTGGTGAAAAGATATTTGTTTCTTTTAGGTATAAATTATTACCAAATACTTGATTATAAAGTATAATTAAATTTGTTTTCCCAACAATGTGCATGTTCCCGGTGCGACAAATAAACTCTACCTGTCACAGGTTGCCACCGGGGACAGTTTATAATTTTTCATAACAAATTTATGTTTGCTATTTTCTATTGTTTTAAATCCTGTGAGTCTTGTAGGGTAGTGACATTTATAGTCCCATTCCAGAATCCTACAAGGCATCCAGGGAAAGCAAACCGGAGTCTCTACTCCTCAAACTACCCCTTTGCCACTGGGCAAGGAGACTCCTTTGCCACTGAGCAAGGAGACTCCTTTGCCACTGGGCAAGGCAAACTACTTTGCCACCTGGAAGCAAACTCCTTTCCCACTGGGCAAGTAAACCCCTTTGCCGCCAGGAGGCAAACCCCAGGGGGCGAACCTTAAATGTATATTTTATCAATTGTTTTAACTTAGACACCCTGTAGGACAATGAAACAAATACATTTCATTCCAGAATCCTGCAGGACATCCGGGGAAAGAGAGTTTGAGTCTCTATCCCTTAATTTAACAAAACTAGGGCGTTTTTGCCCGTAAAAAAATACTTAGAAACATTTTTGCAAGAATATGTTTTTTCCCATTTTAAAAATCCAGGGACTTCGTAAGACGATGAAACAAACAGGTTTCATTAGCTAGTTTTACGGGGAACCTGGGAAAAATACTAGATTCTCCTTTAAATTAAACCTAACTAGCCAAATGGCAAATAATTCTGACAAACTACAAAAATATCTTAAACATGTGAAAAATTCGTCAAACTAAAAATCCTCTTGTAGAACTTAGCTTCAAAAATGTATTAGAATTAAGTAATCCATCTTTGTATACAAAATGTACCCTGTATAATTATTTTTTGTTATTAATTTTAAACGACCGGTTTCAAATGAACGGTCGACAAAATAGATGGCCAGCAGGCGACTGGCCCTTATATAGTTCTGGGCAAGGTCAAACCTCCCACCCCATTTTTGTACCACGTGACACGAATTGCGTGGCATTTTGGGTATAAGAGGGACACCATTTTCAATAATAAATCAGTTCAAGTTCAAGCTCAGCAGCTCAATGCTCAGCTTACCAGTTTAATTCTACTTAACTCATTTTATTACTCGTTCCTACCTCTGTAAATCTTCAACCCTACTGCCTCCTGCTGAAGTTCTGCCTGAACGAGTACCTGGTGCCTACCTCTACAGTATGGAGACTGCCAAGGCACCAGGCTCAGGCAGAAACTAGGCGCATCCAGGGCCACTACCCACTGGATGTAGGGAGGCCAGCACCAGCTCTAATCATCATCATCAGCCTGTACCTCTGGAAGACGTACACGAGACCGGTCCCTTTTTACAGTTCTTGTAAAGGCATTAGGTCTGTTACAGTAAAGAAAGAGTTCTTACTTTTTGAACAGATTGGGAAGAGGTCACCAAATTTAGAATCGATGTACAAAGCATTGCTTTCAGTTAAGCCTACTTCAACTGAAAATGAAAGAGTGTTTTCAATTTCAGGAAATATAGTTAATAAAATAAGAAACCAGCTGACTGATAAAGCTATAAACGCTTTAGTTTTTCTAAAGGCATATTACCAGGGACCGCGGAAGTACTCTATGATGGGGGGGGCAAACTTGTTTAGTCACCCTCTTCCTTCAGTCTCCTCTCCAGTCAATCAACTGGTTATAAATAAGACAAAACAGACATGACTAGGTCAAACAAATAACAGGTTCAATGAATAAAAAACTCTTTTTTTTTTAAATATTGCTTTATTGCATTCATTGAACGATACCAAAAACATTGCGTCTCTCAGCCGTCTTTGAAGCAAATTCCCTAAGAATTTCATTTAAATCTAAACTAAATGTTTCCGCCTTATGCACGTGCAGTATTGCTAGATAAGTAAGTCTTCTCTGCTTCATTGGTAGTCGGAGGAATGTTCCGATGCGTCGGAGGGCACTCAGAGACCTTTCACACGACGTAGATGTAGCTGGCACGGTGAGGAGCAAGACTACTAACTTTTCTACTTCATTAATCATTGCTCTTGAAACTTTAGGTAGATTAGCCAGTTCTCTTGCGTACTCTCGGACAGTCTATCTTCATTTGCAGTGCTAGTGAGTCAATATCAAAATCAGTTGCGTGAACGCCTAATTCGGCCTGGATGTCGCTTGCTGATAATTCCTTTGAACGGTTAAGTAGAACAGATTCGAGCTGGGCGAGGCGATTCATTCCAGGCTGTTCAAACCTTCTTTCCAACTCGTTTTTAGACCAGTCTAACAATGATATAAATTTTTGGCGGAGACTTTCCCTAGGCGACAACTGCACAGCTGGAGCTCTGCCACTGAAGCGTTTTGGAGGGGCTCGAGCACGGGGCATAGTAGGCATAGTGAGTTCCATATTTTGATCAGTATTAGCCTTTTCCGTATGTGTCCATATGCGATTGAAATCGTGTTCACCCATCGAGTTGTATACAATCCACAATAACCGTGTAGATTGTTGCGCCCCGGTGGTAGATCAATGGAACATCTCACGCTGAGGAGCTGAACATACAGACAGACACATAACAATTAGGTCAGCTTACTCCGTCTGATGTAATATGCTGTGATTGGAATTTAATTATAATTTACATTTATTTTCTATCTGAATTCTACATTTATTTTCTACATGAGTTTTCTTTCATGTTATTTTTTTGTTTTATAGAGGCTATTTTTGTTAACAAGTTTTAAGTTGATTTTTTTTTCTAAATAACCAGCCAAAAATGGTGCTGTGATTGTAATTTAATTATAAGTTAAGATATTAACATTTTTTTATGTTGATTTTTTGTTTAGTTTAATAGAAGCTACTTTTGTTTATAAGTTCTAAATAATCAGCCAAAAATGGTGCTGTCATTATAATTATCAGTCTGAATAATATTATTTCTGTATTTTTTATTAAAAAGTTTATTAGCTTATTCATAAGATTAATGTTTTTGAATATAATGTTACGTTACAAAGTAGCAACATTCCCCCTAGATTCACGGTCGCCCCATTCTACGCAAGAATACTTTCGGTAGATTCCGCACTACGCTGGGTCGACTCGCGCAGGTCTCCCCCGGAGCCCGGCGCAAGCACTCATTCATCCGCTGCCAGCCGGCAAGGGAACAGTGACCAAAGAGAGCGCTCTAACGCGCACTCGAGAACCTAAAAACTCGCGATGTATTTTATATTGTGAATTGTGCAACCAGAAGGTCTGCTGACTACCGCATTTCCTGCTACAGTGAGTAGAATGATCCCTTGCCCTCTTTTGTGTGCTACGTCCCGCTCTTAAAGCCAGTAACGCGTGTGGAGAGGTTGAGAGAACAGTCCCCGTTAAGTTAGGATATTAAAGTGCTAACCATGCTCATGTGAAGTGTGCCCATATGGCAATTGTAATAACCCTGTCTCCTTCCAATTGAATAAACCCTTTACGTGCAATACTGTGTTCTGATTGAGGAAGGAGACCCCGGAGATTGTGAGGAAAGGAGGAGGAGGAATACACAGCGAACCACAAACACTCGCCCTGGTTTTAAGAGAACCTTGCTTGCGCCGGCTGTCCTGAGCTAGCATCGTTGGCCAATTAATTGCATGTCCTTTCCAGGTTTGGTTTGGCTAGTGGCCGTAGGCCAGCGATATGCCAACACTGGCGCCGTACGCCAACACTGACGCCAACACTGGCTTCAACGTGAGGCCTTATTTTTTTTTTCTCCCTCCCTCTTCACGGTCCCACAGTCTCGTCCTTCAATCAGCTATTGTTTAAACTTATAACCTATAATGTATGTTTTGTGTTATTCCCAATTCGTCTAGCATTTCAA
This sequence comes from Limnephilus rhombicus, assembly GCA_929108145.2. Lineage (NCBI taxonomy): Eukaryota > Metazoa > Arthropoda > Insecta > Trichoptera > Limnephilidae > Limnephilus > Limnephilus rhombicus. The sequence continues at coordinate 46,977,587 of OV815288.1, read as the reverse complement.
ACAAGAACACCGGCGCGAACGTAACTTCGAATCGCAATTTAAATTATCACGGGCACGATTCCTTCATTTTCGAGTCGTTGAAACGTGTCATGTTCGTATAAAATGTAACTTTGCGGCAGAGCAGAGACCAGGGCTCAGGATAGTGGGCCAAGTAGTTATCTGTCATGTAAGTAGGGTTTTCAGTCAAATAAAAGAAGATGAACTTTATAAAAATGTATTGAATTCCAAACCAAAAAGCAACCTGGAAGTGTACAAACTTCATACCAAGGTAACAAAAGGAAATATAAAAAAATACACATACCAGATGGACTCCTAATGGACACGCTAAACTAACTATAAGGAAATAACCCCGGTAGACGAACGCGATCTTGCTTCGCAATGAGAGAACACGAGACGGGACGGGAACTCCAGTCTTCCCATATGGGAACGGCGCGGAATCCAGAGCACCAAGGTCGTCCTTCTAATTGGGCAGGAGGCCGCTATACCTCCAAGGAGCGCATTCAGCCACGGGCCATCTAGACGAACTCCAATCAAAAGGCACGTGGCCCCCAACAGTATCCAAGTCTGGCGTATTACGGTTAGCAGACCGTGATTTTGCGACGCGGGGTCGTGAAGGCATATTATAGTAGCCAACGCCAGGACCAATTCACTTCACGATTCCTTTTCCAGAAATAATTCCACAAAACGGCCAACCAGCCACATCGGAAAAAAGTGGGACTTTCACGTCATCCACTATAAATAACTCGTACACGAACCTCGCGTGTTACGTAAAAACACCCCGCGTTCTTTTAGGTTTAAAAATCGACTTAGATTCTCATGATAAAATCCAATAAAACACTTTTCCAGTGAGTGACCAATTTCCGACCCAACTGCCCAAGTTGATCGGAAGGAAGTCCCCATAAACAAAAAAGGAAGCTCTCTCTTTTCCAAAAATTACCAGTGTCCAAAAAAAACACCATAGACAAAATAACCACCTAAGCAAGAACTGCATTAGTCACATAATTATTTATGTGACATCGTCACTCGACAAAACATTATCACCGGTATTCCTACGCAAGATGCTCAACCAAGAAAGTTGTCGCCGCGAATAATACAGTGTCTACAAGTGTCGACCGACTAAATTTGCTAGTTTCAAGTACAAGTTAATAGTGGAAATGAACACAAATATTTAAAACAACGTTATTCAACAATCAAAATCCTGCATATGATAACCGACTACCCGCTTCGTTTCCCGAAAGTTAATTAACATATTATATTATAATAAACCTATTTCGCAAAGTACTGGTCTGTTATACCGACATATTTTGCAGCCTAGGGAAACAGGTGGATTAAATTCTTTCTGCCATTTGACAATCGGGCATTTTTTATTTCTGCCGTCCGTTTCTCATAAAAAGAAACATACGACATAAATTCAAAAGTGCCTAATTCGCGTTGACGTCGATTCCTGGAAAACAAACATTATATCCGTATACACCTGTATGCAACTTGTTCTGACGAAAGGAAATTGACGTGTAAATACCAATAATTGGTGGTGCTCAAATCAGGCTTACAGGCTAGCCACTTAAATAAAAAACCATTCCCCAAGACATTGTTGAATCTTCAAACAAATACTTCCACGAAAACTCGTATAAAAGAAAAAATATTTCTTTCTTTTCTGAAGAATTCCCCTTTGGAAAGCAAATGGAAATATTCCAAAAAACATGTTCGTTTAAGGCGAACCTCGTTCCGTTTTTTTATTCACCGGACTTTCACAAATTTGCAAACCTTTTTCAAAAACATCGGAATAAATTCTAAAAACGTGTTCCATTAAGGTGAATCCTGGCCCGTGAAATTTCCATTTTTGGACTTTGAAAAATTTTTTTTCTTCTCTTTCAACAAATTTCCAAAACGTCTGGATTTTTTCACAAAATCACGTTTTTTGAGGCAAATCGCTGCCCAATTTTTTTCCCGTTTTTGGGACTTTGAAAAATTTTTCAACATTTCCAAAACGTCTGGATTCTTTCTCAAAAACACGTTTTTTGAGGCAAACCGCTGCCCAATTTTTTTTTTCCGTTTTTGGACTATGAAAAATTTTTTTCAACAAATTTCCAAAACGTCTGGATTTTTTCTCAAAAACACGTTTTTTGAGGCAAACCCCTGCCCAATTTTTTTCCGTTTTTGGACTTTGAAAAATTTTTCAACAAATTTCCAAAACGTCTGGATTTTTTCCCAAAAACACGTTATTTGAGGCAAACCCCTGCCCAAATTTCCAAATAATCCAAACACTTGTAAAAAAAAAAAAAAAACGCGTTTTTTTTTTGCAAAAAATACGCCTCAGTGGTCAATCTCTGGTCAATTTCTTTCCAATTGCGAGTCTAGTTCTCACTTTTTCCAACATAAGGTCACTCTGACACGACCCTACACACCATGGAAGTTCCTCAAGTCACGCTGGGTATAATCCCGCACATTTTTACTTCAAGAAAGGAAGAACTACTACAGGCCCTGAGAAATAGAAAGATTTCTCCTAGGAATAAATCCAAAAAATGCCTGTCCCTATATGCCTCTTTCTACAACGAAAAATACATCAGGAGGTTGCAATTCCAACCAGAAGTCACCTCGGAGATCATTATTACCCCCCTGACCTCTCTTGGCCAGTCGTCAATCAGTGCGACGTGGTCTCTTTAGAAGTCTTATAATTCTTGTCTTAAATGACGTGAGTTACTTGTAAATATTAAATGTAAATAATCACCCATATGGGCATTCGTAAGGTAATCCTTACACCCGAAGGCATATCAATGTCAACGGTAGCCTAACTCCTGTACACTCTTTTCTTTTTGCATAATTTTATATGTTCTTGTACATCCTGCATGCCTTGCCTGCTGTACCACAAGAGCACCTCTTGGGGCACCGTTTTCATAACTTGTATGCATCCTCTTCCTGAAATTGATCACTTCGGGAAAGGGCCTCCTTTTCCTCCTACCATCAACGGTTCCGGAAAACTCTTGCTCCAAGACGTCGCTTTCCTTTTCACAATTCTTGCAGCATCCGCGCGTTTTTTTTCCCACCTCATCATCTCATCTCGTCATATCACCCCTTTTTTAATTGTTTTGTGTCGGGTTTTTGTCGTACCAGTACGTCCCTACCCTAATGTTGTAAATATAAAAATCATAAGTGCAAGTCTGTATAATAACCATTGGTTTCAGACCATTGCCGCAGCTCGCTACTATGGTCACAGAACCATATTGTAAGAATGCCGCGACGATTTCTGTTATAATAGGAAATCCTCCCGTTTTTTTTCTCTTCTTACCTTTCTCTTGTTCCTCCTCACCCCATCCTACACATTCATAATAATGTTGTATATTGGGGATCGTCTCGAATACACCAAATGAACACACCTATCAGGTCACATTCGCTGGATTCGAAACTATTCAGGAGCAACCTAGTTGCTACTTGTGTTTTTTTCTTCTTTTTCCAAAAATTAGAATGGCGCTCAACCCAATTGCTCTATTTTTTTTTCCAGAATCGTATTTTGTCGGATTCTGAGAAATATTTTTTTTCTTGTTATAAAAGCGACAATACGTTTCGTCCCTTCATTAACATTGTTCCGTGTACATACAACTTCATTATGAGGTACAATATTTTATCATGACATCAGTTTCTTTTGTCCCTTATTGTACCATTATTCTTGTTTGAAGTTTAAAATCTTGGCCAGATCTTCAATAAAAATTTGTGTTTATCGCCTTTTGGCAAGTCTTGTAACGTATGCTAATATGAATTTATTAAGCTACAGCAGTGCCGTATTAATTACATCATCAACCCGCCGTCTGTATTGAATGGGGACCCACATTTTCGAACGTAAACTTTTGTAACATTATAGGCGCGAGCCTTACAATATCTACTATTATAGGTGTGAACCTTACAATATCCACTGCTATTGGCGCGAGCCTTACAATATCTACTATTATAGGTGTGAACCTTACAATATCCACTGCTATAGATGCGAATCTCATAATATCTTTGTGTTTTTACACGTCACGGGGAGTCCGTCATAACTACTCATTGTTTGCTCGTCAACACAGGGTTGTTGATCGAGAGGGTGATTTATCTCATAAAATTGTTTTAAATACCTATTGGGCTACTGTCTTTCAATACTGGGCAAAATTTGTTGTAAATCGTTCATTCCTGTCACGTGAGACGTGAAAACGTGACAATATTCACCATGAGTCGTGCGAACGAAATAATATCTACCCCATGTTTGTGTGACCTACCAAGTGTAGATCACACGCCTTTTATTTTTCTGTTATCAGAAAATTATTGCTTTTGCAGCAGAATACTCATTAACATGCCCGTGGACTCCTGTCACAAGAACCCAGGAACTATCCATTATCTCAAAAGGACTAATCATACGCTTCACTCATGATTATGGGGCATCGTGTCGTAGGAGTTAAGTTGATGGACACAAAAACACCTAACTCGTTGTCTGGGAGACGAATAAGAAAACCCCCAGGTTTGTGAGACTTGAGCAAGGGTCTGTCATTTCTCGCAAACTAGTAGGAGAATAAAACGACCCTCTAATCTTCTACCCAATACACGTGGAGGATTAGACTCTTTTATGTCAGTATATTCCTTTTTGTAATGTGCCAGGATAACTGCTGTAGACCTTGTTTCACCTCCACTCAGAGGTCGAATTTCGGAAATAGCCGAATCCTCAGCAGTTTTTTTTCTTCGTTCAAATGTTCCCAATTGTCACCCTTTCCCTTCCTCGAAATTATCCGTGAATGGGGATATATGCGTTACGCACATGGCGTTTCGTTTGTCAAATGGGACAACCTTCATACACGGATCCTTTCAACTTCCTACTCCTTTCCCACTTTTCATAACTTATTTGTACTCAATGTTTTGTTCTTCGAAAGTAGAAAAAATGCTACCGTATAGACGTGAGCATAGGTCATGGAAGACCAACTTCTTTCGAACGGGGCATTTTGTCATACGTACAAACCCTTACCCACGTGTTCTTGGAAATGTATTTAGTTTCAAAAAAACTAAATGGGTTAAACAGAACCTTCCTTGAATACGTACCTGTAATATGTATAAGTCTGTAGTTGCATTTAGTTAACTCTCTCTCCGTCTCTCTCTCTCTCTACACGCCAAACAAATCCAATCTTTCTCAACATGCACACCTTGTTTCTCTCCAAACCTTTTCATCATTGGTCTACTAGGCAGGTAAACTTCAAGAATTTTGTTCCTAATAATAATTTTTCGCCGGATTAATAAGAAGACCCGCAGCTCTTCACCCTATCTACACCTGCGCCTCCCTTCATGCTGCCTTCACTACCGTCACGGAGGTCCCATGCCTTCAAAACCCTGCGTACCAAAAGCACCCGACCGCACCTAAATTAACCTAGTGTGAGTCGTGCGTGTAGTTGCGAATTGTATCATCACAAAACCATCACTCAAACAAACCCGAGCACGTCAGCTCTAGGTTGGTTAAATGTTCCTGTTGCCATTGTGCAAATGTTCCTGCGGCATCTTGCAAATGTTCCTGTTGCCATTCCTGCGGCTTGCAAATGTTCCTGTTGCCATTGTGCAAATGTTCCTGCGGCATCTTGCAAATGTTCCTGTTACCATTCCTGCGGCTTGCAAATGTTCTGTTGCCTTGGTGCAAACGTTCCTGCGGCATCTTGCAAATGTTGCCATTTTGCAAATGTTCCAGCTGCACCTTGCAAATGCTCTGTTGCCATCATGCCAATGCTCCTGTGCCCTTGCGCAAATAACAATACCAACGATTGTTCACACAACAATCCCACTGTATACAAACCAGTGTACCAACCACCATCACAACAACGGCTGTCATGCACACAAACCGCCTCCTCTACAAATAGGACAAACCACCAATTACAATTCCACTCTCCAGTACCTCAATGATGTCATACTGGCCCACCCACAGGATCCGGAAGCAGCTACCTTTTTTGACCTCTGTGACAGGTAGAACCCTCTCCACCACCAAGAAGCCTCATCCTGCGTTCTCTTCTTTGTGTTTCCTTTAAGGCCCTAGTGTTCCTTGAGTGTAATCTCAAACGGGCCAGGTTACTGTGACAAAGTAACCATGTAACTTCAGTGTAACGTCCAAACACCCCAGACATCCTACGCAAAAACCACGCTACGCAAACATAGCTCACAGACCAATGATACAATTTAGAGTCATTTTTTTTCTATCACTGCATAACCCTTGTACCTTTCTTCAGCAGGTCCTTGTTCATATTTATGTATGTCACTGCTCTTTCATGTACATTCATAGTTAACTCTTTGTTCACCATGTTTTTTCTCTTTTGTTTTTGTTTTCTACTATTGTGTAGCTAGCAACTTTTCTCTCTCGCTCTCTCCTCCATTTTTCTTAAAATTTTTTGTTTTTTGGCACAAGTGCTAGAAGGGTAAGAGGATTTCTTAGCCCTACTGCTCCATTACCACGTCGCTTTTTTTGCGGCGAGGGGGGAAGTGTTACGTTACAAAGTAGCAACGTTCCCCCTAGATTCACGGTCGCCCCATTCTACGCAAGAATACTTTCGGTAGATTCCGCACTACGCTAGGTCGACTCGCGCAGGTCTCCCCCGGAGCCCGGCGCAAGCACTCATTCATCCGCTGCCAGCCGGCAAGGGAACAGTGACCAAAGAGAGCGCTCTAACGCGCACTCGAGAACCTAAAAACTCGCGATGTATTTTATATTGTGAATTGTGCAACCAGAAGGTCTGCTGACTACCGCATTTCCTGCTACAGTGAGTAGAATGATCCCTTGCCCTCTTTTGTGTGCTACGTCCCGCTCTTAAAGCCAGTAACGCGTGTGGAGAGATTGAGAGAACAGTCCCCGTTAAGTTAGGATATTAAAGTGCTAATCATGCTCATGTGAAGTGTGCCCATATGGCAATTGTAATAACCCTGTCTCCTTCTAATTGAATAAACCCTTTACGTGCAATACTGTGTTCTGATTGAGGAAGGAGACCCCGGAGATTGTGAGGAAAGGAGGAGGAGGAATACACAGCGAACCACAAACACTCGCCCTGGTTTTAAGAGAACCTTGCTTGCGCCGGCTGTCCTGAGCTAGCATCGTTGGCCAATTAATTGCATGTCCTTTCCAGGTTTGGTTTGGCTAGTGGCCGTAGGCCAGCGGTATGCCAACACTGGCGCCGTACGCCAACACTGACGCCAACAATAATCAATAAAAGTTTTATAATTTATTTGATACTTTTATTTGAGAGGAAAACCACTGAATTTGTTGACGTTATTGGAACCAAATGATATGAGAAAACATACGTAAATGTAAATTTCTCGGCAACCCGAGAAGCCTCGAGAAATTAGCCTCGAGAATTCTCGAGACCCGATAAATTGAAAAGCTCGAGAAATCATGAACCCTAGTATCTACTCTAGATTTTTTTTTTTTTTTTGCCCCACCCTAAATCAAAACATGGCTACTCCCATAGTACGTATATTTCTTAGGCATTCCAATATTGTATGACTTAAACAGAATCTCAATTATTTTTGTTATTTATGCATGTTCTTAACTTCTATTAACTAACTTCACTGTTTTACAGGCTCATGAGCTCTTTATTACTTATGCAATTCTTATTTCTCGTATTATAGTTTACGCCTCATACTACAAGTTTTATTCTGTAAAAGCCAAAAGGTGTAGATGATATAAATAAATATTTTTTGTCTTTAAGATTTTGGATTACATGAGCCACAGAAAAGATGTAATTGCGACTTCAATCAACTTGTCAATCATACTAAGTGACCCCCCTCAAGTGGATTCTGTAAACAACACTGGTTGGCAAAGGGTAAGATATTTTTAATAATCATAATTAACTAAGGCAGAGAATGTTAAAATGTTAAGTGTGGTCGATCTTGCTATATGGATATGAGACGTGGACTTTGAAAGTAAATACCATGAACAGGTTAGAGGCTTTTCAAATGTGGCTTCGCCGGAGAATGCTCAGTCCCTTGGACCGACATGATCACCAACATAGAAATTCTCCGGCGGGCTAGAGCAGATAGAGAACTGCTACATTAGTCAGGAAAATTTCATATCTGGGTCACATACTTCGAGGGGAGAAATATCACTTGCTCCAATTTGTATTAAAAGGCAAGATAGAGGGTCGCCGAGGGCCTGGTAGGAGACAAATGTCTTGGCTGCGAAGTGTACAAGAGTGGACCGGTATTAGAAGTGTGGAGGAGCTATCCCAGACAGCACAAGATAGAGATACATTTACCAGAAAGATCGCCAACGTCAAGGGGACCTGATAGGGCACACAAAGAAGTAGAATTAAATGTTTAATTCTCCTCCATGTCCAAAGAATTATCAAAAAAAATTGAATCCACGTTGCATTTGATTGAGTCAGCTCTTTTTTGAATTTTAGACGGTCACTGTTAACCCGGCGAGATGGGGGTGGAAAATTGTTACACGGAGGTGGGGGCCGGGTAATTGTTACCGGAATAGACAATGTCACACATTTCAGTATCTATTTAAGGAAATTAATATTATTCGTTACGAGCATTGTGTTACTGTTATCAATGTAATAAAACACCAAAAAAATCTTAGAAATAAACTTTTAATCATAGGAACAAGGCTTTGAAACTTAATGTCTAAAAAAACCAACAAATTTTGGCTTCTTCTAGCAAAATCAAAGTTAAATATAACAATTATCAGTCTTCAATTGTTTAGATGTTCCTTTTATGAATCTACTAACATAAACAATTACGGAAACAGTCGAAAACACTAATAAACATCATAGTTATTGCTACAATCCTCACAGAAAGAAAAGTTACATCGAATACGGGCATGGGTAATAATTACTTTTTTCAAGTTTTGGCACGTGTAGCTCACAACGCGGCTAATGCCTGACTGATTTCATGTCAGAAACTTGTCGAGGCACTCAATAACTCCAGCTACTGGGAAAAGCGGCAACGTCGCATAAATAGATTCAAATTATAGGCAAACTTAAAAGGTGCGAGTAATCTTGACCCAGCCTCCATCTCGCCGAGTTAACCGTTGATTAACTCGGCGAGATTTATTTATTTCAGGTATTTTTTTGCCTTTTTGTACATAGTAAATTGACAGCAGTGAATGGTGTAATGTGTAAACTATGGCATGAATTATCATACCATTGTTTTACATCCTTTTGAATTTCATTATAGACATTTCAAAATAATTGTAATATATTCCAAAAAGTTAACTACTACCATTGCTTGTATATTTGTAAAAGATTTGTCAAAGATTGTGAATTTTTTATTGATTATTTTCATATGAAACGAAAAAAAGTGAAGTGAAGTTGTAATTAAATATGTTTTTGAATTTTGTATAAAGTGGAACTTTTACAGTTTACAAGGAAAAAAGAATCGGGAAGCGAGAAAAAAGGCGTAAAAATATTCCACTATTTTGAAAACATTTTTTTATATTTTAATTTGCATATGTATGCTTGCATAATTAAAATCTAAAAAGTATTTAATTTTGAGATACATTAAAAACAGGTTTTTGAAAACTATTGTCAATCGGGAATTTTTCTAAATAAATCATGAATCTAACTCTAAAGTGAAAAGATCTCAAAATACCTTAGGGGTTAAATCAGCCATTATGCCTAAGAAGACATGCCGCTATCAGTCAAACTACTAATGTCTTAATTTGTTTGGATTTTTTCAGTACGCCAAATTCCGCAAGTCATTTCTGATCCTTCACGCAACAGTGACGACTTGGGTTGTGATAGCCGTAATAGCGTTGATATCTCTTTCTGAAATGAGTGTGTAAAATTTAAGACATAATAAACAATGATAAATACTGGACTGAAGCTTTTTCATTATTTTTTTTAAGAGAAACTTTTTTTAGCACCGTTATTGTATGTATTGCAAGGGCGGCTGGTCGCACAGTATGTTCGTGTGCAGCACTGGCAAATTATAATGCATAAATTTACTTTATTTACTTACTGAAGACTATACACATCTCTAATTTAATTTCTCTAATTTAATTTCTCTAATTTAAATCTATAGAATCTCTCATTTAATCATTTCAAAATATTAGTTACCAATATAATGCCACGAATATTATCAGGGAGAATGCTTTTAATATTCCATAGCGCGGCCGCCGAGCGCCCTCGTATCGGCCGTGTGCATTCGGTTAGCAAACGAACCAAATCATGTTTTTGAATGGGATATTTAAAACATCGAAAGCGTGTCGATTTCGCTATTTGTACCAGAATTTGGCTTGAATCTGTGTGCCACCTGCCCAACATAATCCGATCCTTGCCGAAGTTTACCGATTGACCATGAACCATGACCCGAGGCGACACAAATACAATCGAATTTCGGCAAAGATCATACATAGATCAGTTTGTGTCTAGCGCAGTCTGCGCGTTTGACCCGTGGCGTGATAATTGTCATTGTTTTGTTTTTTTGTATTGTTTGTATTAAATACCAATAACCTAATTTATTAATATATAATTTTATTACAAAAATGAGTGCAGACTAAGGATGTAAAGTAGATACATAAGGTAAATGTATTATTGGGGGGCAAGAATTCCAATAATCCATGCGCTTGATAGCTGCAAGACGAGTTGTTATCTAGCCTCCTACACAGTTAAGTAAATTAAAATACGTACATATAAAAAGATATTTTATTTAATTTATTGGGGGGCTAGAATTCCAATAATCCGTGCGCTTGATAGCTGCAAGACGAGTTGTTATCTAGCCTCCTACACAGTTAAGTAAATTAAAATATGTACATATAAAAAGATATTTTATTTAATTTATTGGGGGGCTAGAATTCCAATAATCCATGCGCTTGATAGCTGCAAGACGAGTTGTTATCTAGCCTCCTACACAGTTAAGTAAATTAAAATACATACATATAAAAATATATTTTATTTAATTTATTGGGAGGCTAGAATTCCAACAATCCATGCGCTTGATAGCTGCAAGGCGAGTGGTTATCTAGCCCCCTACATAGTTAAGTAAATTGAAATACGTGTATAAAAAGATATTTAATTTAATTTATCGGGGGGCTAGAATTCCAATAATCCATGCGCTTGATAGCTGCAAGACGAGTTGTTATCGAGCCTCCTAAGTTAAGTAAATTCTAATGTAAAATCCATGCTAATTTGTACAGCGCTCTTGAGGCGATTTTTCGCAAAAACAGCGCTATATAAGTTGTCCAAATTTATTATTATTATAACCAGTGTTGAATATATAAGAGGAAATAACAGGTTGTTTGAAAATAAATTAATTATTAAAAATTCCTAATTAATAATTTTTTTTGTTATAAGTAGGTACGGATTGTCAGTAAACCACCACATTCTCAGGGCAGCGGCCGCCACTGATGTATTGTAATCATTTTTCAACCCGACGAAACGGAAACAAGCCTATAAAGAGACAAACACATATAGCAGCGGTCATCACACTTTTCTGGTCAAGGGTGTGAGGTATCGCCACGAAATCTGAAAATCTGAAACAGCAATTATATTTACCACAGCGTAGGGGGAGTAATGGGATGGGATGGGGCAAGATGGGATGGGGCAAGGTGGGATGGGATGGATTTCTCTGGGTCTCCTACTGAAAGTCTGAAACGCCCCCCAATTTTCTCTGGGTCTTCTACCACCCCCTGTGGGTCTGAAACACTCCCAAGGGGGCATTATCGCCCACGTTGAAAACCTATGATCTAAATTTTGGCAACTCAGGGCCTTGAGACCTATCAAGACCCATCATTTGACCGGTTATTGAAAACTCGTTAAGTGGGAACTTTGCTAGTTAATATCTTAAAAAATTATTTGGATAAAAGGAAAAAAACCGTTTCGGGAAGAAGAAATAATAACACAGTTTAATATTACGATAAATTTATTTTTAAGAAGGTGGTATTTACAACACATCTTATTACAATACTTGTGTTAATCTTTATTGTAAATACTAGTACCTACATAGAAACAATAAAAAAATATTTCATTTGTCAACTGCCATACATAAATTAACACTGCGGAGAGAAAAATGTAGATTTTAAAAGTACAGCAGTATGCTGAATAATAAAAAAAACAAAAAATCTTTAAAAAAGTAACCTTGTGTTGTCTAAATTCAATAAATGTAGATAGATAAAAAATTAAAAACAAATCTGTAATAACCACAGAATAAAGAATACAACAAATATATGGAAACAAATGTTTCATTTAGCCCAACCGCCCAGCTTTCCGTCTCTCTTACACTTGCCTGAAATTGTAGATCTCTATCTCATTTTAATTTCGAAAGCACAGTATTTTCCAAATTGAATCACGAAACCCGCCCATAAGGCTCTTATTGTGTTATTCTTTATTCTATGACAACAATAAAATGCATATTATTTATGACAAAACTTTTTTTTAAACTTGAAGAGTTTATTGAGACTTAAATAAAATAAATTTGTTTTTTTAATAAAATTGTAAAAAACCTATTGATATATATGTGTACTTAGATATATGTACGTAAAAATGTATTTGCACTTTATCAACGACTTATAAAATCGATTTTGACATTGGTTTTCCATTGGTAACTCTAAGTTTGATAAACTTATAGGCACAGATACTAATTTTTTTTTTGTTATATTTACTGAACACATTAGTTATGGAGTATAAAAAGCAGTGGCGGCTCGAGCACTTCTTTGATGGTAGGGATCAACGTTTTTTACGTACTGAACCGTAATCTCACCACCCGTAGAATACAATATAAATTTTTGATGGTCTAATCATGCTCATCAGATATCTAAATACAAAATAACATAAAATGTCTATAGATGTAAAATAACAATTTACAATATAGTATAGTAAAAATAAAGCTTTATCCTGCAAGATTATTATCGAATTTAATTTGAATGCGAGCGATTCCCGCCCGAAACTACGCAGTAGTTTGTCGTGGGGATTTATTCGATGATCCCCACGGTATGTGAAATTCACATACGAGGGCGCGGTTCTTGCGGATCGCACACGATCGCGAAAGAAGCGCAGGTAATTAACCAAAACATCAGGGGACAGCTCGGATTGTCCCCCAAGTGCACATTAGGTTTGCGCACTGAGAAACGTACTTTGATAGTTTGTGCGCTTGTCTGCTTAGTCGGCTATCATTCCGGTCCCTGTGGTCAGCGTGGGTGGTCGCCGGGTTGCATTAACCTCTGGGCGGCCGCTTGTCACCCGGTGGCCGCGGCATCTGCGCATGCGCGAGAAAATAATTCAAATATTTGAATAATATTTCCGACAAAAAACTTTTGGTCTACGATTTTGGCCCTTATATGTACACAATTTGTATGAAGAACAATGTCAGAATCGCTTGCGCTGTCATTACTCTCGGAGACGCTACAAGTTTCATTCACCTTGTCACCCTGGAATATTTTTAAAACGATTTTTTCTATGACAATCGGCTGTCAGAATTTGCCGCGAATTTAACGGTCGCAATAAATGCGTGTATCGCGAATAAAACGATCATAAAACCTATTAATTTACGTAATAAATGCAAGTAATGTGGTTTTCGTAGATAGTTTATTGTGATGTGAACGTGTTTCAGTTAATAAAATATACAATAGCTCAAAATTTATCAACAAAACATTCAATTCAAAATTCAAAGTGGTGGTTTTTTAGTGTTTTTTGCGAAGTTCCGCGAATTTCCGCTAAATGGCCTGGCCTCTGACTCGTTAAAATGATCCGAATTTTTGTATTGTATTTCTGCAAATCTTAATTACTTTTATGTTTAAAGAATTCATTCATTTTGATGAAGACGAAAAGCATCGACTGTTATTTCCTTTAGTAGGTTTCTAGTGTAATTGACTGTCCCAATTGTCCGCTGTGAAGAACCGCCACTGATAAAAAGGATAAATTGTTCATGAAAAAACTCAGCTTGCTTATATTCATAATAGAAGGTACGTAATTTTATGGAGATAACAACCTAAGATCAGAACCTATTATTTCTGCGAAAGTTTAGAGGATATTTCACCACCTCTGAATAAACGATTAGCACTACCCATTGTTAATATCATGTCAACTCTACAATTAAAGTTATTTGACAGTTAACTAAGAGTTAACTATGATTTAAGTTACCCGATGAATAGTTTACTCAGAGGTGGTAAAATACCCCCTGTTTAGAAACAACTTTTGAAAAACTATGTTTAAATATTTTAAAATTATTAATTTTTAATAAATTAGGTAATCGAGACTCGTTCATTTAGATAATAATAAGTTTAATAAAATATTTATTTTCTAGGTACAAAAACTATAAGAAAGAGAGTCTTAGTGAAAAGAATTGTTAGATTGGATGGAAAATTGATTAGGGTAGAGTTCTTACTTTAGTAATAATACATGAAATATTATCAAAAATCAAATTGTGGCTTTTATAAAATATTTACGGCTTCGAATTGAACTAACAGAACTAAAGATTGCAAACATTTTCGAAAAGTTGATTTTATTTTTATGTATAATCATACTAAAGTATGTTTTTATGTCAAGAACATAATAACATTACAATTATTTTACTCAATTTATTTAATGTCCTTAAAATACTATAATTCTAAATTAACTTAAATACTCTGAAAAACAACATGAATTAAAACAGGGCTGTCCAAATTAATTAGCCCAACTCTGATTAAAGGTTATATAATATGGCTCCATCGAAGCCAGAGTAAAGTTAGCCTCTCAAAAACTGAGCGTACTGTACAGGGCTCGCGGATACTTTAATTTTCACAACTGCTAACCCTGTACAAATGCATCACAAGTGCGCCCCACGGTTAAATTTGGCAGCCACCTCTGGTCTGGAGCTCCAAAATACCTAAAAAATGCTCTCGACTCTGTGCAGAAACCAGCGGTCCGTTTGATAGATTCTCCCATCTTAACAGACGGAGTGCAATCTTTAGAGAACAGGCGTCGAGTGGGAATGCTATCCTTGTTCTACCGGTATTTCAATGGAAGATGCTCCGAGGAACTAGCGTCATTGATCCCTTCGACACCGATGCATAGTCAGAAAACACGCCAAACGCGTGCCCAAAATTTGTACACCGTTGACATTTTTCACGTGAAAATGGGTCACTTCTTCGATTCGTTCGTGGAATGATTTGCCGGCCTCTGTGTTTCCTCCTTCCTACAACATGGGTCTCTTCAAGACCAATGTTCATTCCTTCCTCTCCTCACAAAGACCCTCCACACAGCATCTCAGATGGCATAGGCCCTGAGGGAAATTATTTTCCTCAGGGCCTCCTATGTGGAGCTAATGTAAAAAAATATCAAATTCTTCAGCAATTCCTGTGTCAATGACAAATTTCTGAGTTAAAGACATCAAACACCAAAATTATAGATTCACTTACGAAAGCATTTATCAAAAAGCTTAATTTTGCACTAAAAAGTTCGCAAGAAGCATTGCTTATTATTTTTTGTTGGTCTGCAAGGAAAAAAAATTATCTCCCAAGATATTATACCTTCGAAGCGAGGCGACAGAAACGATGGTGGAGTTGGGTTTTAAAATTACTAGTAGATGAACCTAATTATGTGACAGAATTTGTAAGACACTCCTTATCTAGAGTCGATATCAATGATGAAAGGCAATGAAATTGAAAAAAAAAAATTTAATTTAATTGTCTGTTTTGGACAGCCCTGCAATAAAATATAAAAACAATTTGAAGGTTTTTAAGAACTTAATAATATTATACAAAATACTTTGGAAATCATTAAACATGACATTAAACTTTTTGTCAGTGTGTTAAGTATCGCTTTTTTAATTCTAATATACCCACTAAAAGTTATGAGATATTCTTAAAACATCCACAGATATAGTAATATCTCAATGGCATTGTTAATAATTATAAAATACTTAGAATAGAAATTCAAGTTAAATACTAAACCTAAAATAAAAAACACACTAATTACCATAATCAAAAATATCAAAATACAATGAAACTCACTTAATAAGTTTTTTTTTCCGCTTAATAAGATTTTTCCAGACCCTTGGAAAACTTTATAAGAGAGAGTCACTGTATATATAAACATGTTAAACAGTTTTGTATCAGAAATTATAAATTATTTACATTACTGTCGGTTGGGAAATTAAAAGTAATGATAAAAATTGTCATATGTATTTAGTCACACTAAATCTGACTCATAATTTAGCACCCTTGCGTGATTTTTCAAAAAAATGGTGCTATACAAATAATTCATTATTTTGTAAAGTAAACTGATATATATGTAGATATATTGAAGTCAGAACTTAATATTAATGTGTACATTTTATTTTATAAAGGCACTTGATGATGCAAAGGAGATTCTTTTAAATTTCTCACGTCTTTTGAAAAATTAAAATATTATACTTTGTCAAATGTTTCTTTTGCACATAACTTGTATCATTGAAGTAGCCAAATAAAAATCTAAGGTAGGTGCCGGAAAAAAGTAGGCTTCTGCAACGTATTCACGCTTTAGACTCTGTGAATACAAAGAATATGAATGGAAGAAGAAAAAACCATCCTATGAAGTCTTGTAAATTTGAAAACGCGACTCGGTCGACAATCATCGGTCAGCCAGGGTGGGGCAAACGCCCCACCTTGCCCCACCGTGCCTACGCTCATAGCTTGTATCACACTTAGCCAATAGATGAAGGATGTAACATGTTACTTTTGCAATTGACTTATATTATGTGCACTTTTTAAATGTGCACATAGCATAATACACTTGTACATAATTTTTCATTAAACTTTAGTTTTAAAACTGAGATAAAATTACTTATAATGAAGATATAAACAGAAGGGCGATTCTGTATCTTTTGCTTAAATCAGCATTATGAGAAAATCAAGACAAAAATGTAAAATTTATCAGATATCGGAATGCATCCAACGTGCATTATCGGTGGTCAAATTTCGGTGATTTTCTATGGCTTTCAATGGTGTGTCTATGCCTGTCATGTGTTGATGTCAGCTGCTGTGGATTAATTACCTACTTAAAAACACAAATGACTATTAGGTATAATAAGTACTTACATATAAGTCTAATAGGCGTTCATAATTGTCGTATTATTTTGGTGTTTGTATACGATGACGTTCGATTTTCAAATTTTCCCGCGACTGACATCTCTTAATACGCGACAAATGCGCCGTCATCTCCGGCGTTAGTTGGTGTCTTAACACAAGCGCAGTATTTAGCTCAATATGGAGTACCGCATTTAAGAAAACTGTTAAAATGTGTCATATACTGCCGATTTAAAACACGTTACGATGTTGCAAAAGATACATAAACGCCCTTCAGATTTCTCACGCCCTTATTTCAACGTACATAAATGTTAATAAGTCACAAATAATAATAAATGGTTTTCATATCTCTCTGTTTTGAAAATAGTAACCGTTGGAGTAGCTTACAATGTTGGGCGGTTAAATCGTTTAAGCAGTTTAATTGGTGTCCTTGCCGCCGGAAATGACTTTGCTGACAGACTCCAGGGTCTCTTCAATGGGGGCCAGGCAGACCAAGCACACGAGGGCCACCACAAAGAGGATGATGAAGGTGTAGTAGACGCCCAGCAGAAGTTTTCGGAAGCCAGAGTGCTGAAATAGTAAAAAAAAATGGTTATAAAATGAATAAATAACATAACCTGTAAACTTTAGGTTATTCATTTGAAGTTTGATCAATTAGTAGTGGAGTTGACAAATGTTTCCAACCCACTTAGTCGTTGTGGGTTCAATTCCTCTGCCAGCTAAGTCCTTAACATTGCACATCACATATTTTCCGCTTATAATGATGGCAGTAAGAGGTTTTAAAATATTGTCGGGTTATTTAAATAACTTTAGCCACCCGAAATTTGGGTAAATGGTTTTTATCAATTAAAATAAATTTTAAATTAATGATTTTATTGAAAATTTTTATAAAACTTATAAAGGTGCTATAAACGGTAAAATCTAGGTCACAGATTCTCAACCTTTTTTAGCCCACCGTCCACTTTTAGAATATTTTTATTTCTAACGCCCCCTAACTCGTAAATCCGAACGGATGGGGCGTAATGGGATACCACGACGGAGGGGGCATAATGGGATACCATGATGGGGTTACATTTGCTGGTGTGATGGAATTTATTGATGTCCCCTAATGAGATGGGGTAAGATAGGATGGGGTAGGATGGGTTTCTCTGGGTCTCCTACCGCCCCCCTGAAAGTCTGAAACACCCACCCAATTTTCTCTTGGTCTTTTACCACCCCCTTCAGTCTGAAATGCCCCCAAGGGGGCGTTATCGCCCACGTTGAGAACCTATGATCTAGGTGGATTCATATATTTCCGTATTAACATTTGGAGGTATGATTTTTGTAATGAGCATGACAGAATTGAGAACTGAACACTCAGAAATATCTGTAGCTCGAGTGACCAAAAATATTTTAAATAATAAGAGTTACACTGTGGTATGTAAAAATTCCTTTTGTGGCCGCCTGCAGAGATAAGTATGTTAAACTGAAACAGGTTTTTTACATCATAAAAATTAAGCCATTTTTCAGCTGCTAGCTGCAAATAGTTCACTTTTTTTGATGACTTTTTTTTTTTTTTTTCAAAAATTTTTCTTCAAAATCAAACAAAAAAAAAATTTCTTCCGCATGTCTTCACTGGTCACTCAGCCGGGTGTCCGATGAAACCCTTACCCCGCCTCCAGGTTTTCAACAACTACCATTTTTTTATGTTTTTGTAGAAAAAAAAAAAAAAAATCATCAAAAATGTCACCGGAGACCAAAATTTCATTTACATTTTTTACTCCAAATAATGTCAGGAATCACTGGTTAAAGTAAGTCAAGTACGTCCCTTAACACCCTGTATGAGTCCTATAATTTTCAATACAAAATGAACAAGAGGAACCTAAAATTGAGTTTCAAAACCTCCCTTATCACTACCAAAAACCTCCCTTATCACTACCAAAAACCATGAACTGCGAGTGAGAAACAAAACCACTATATCATTCAAGAAATTACTATCAAAATCCGCTGTATCGGAATTCAACCAAACACAGGCAGTTATTTTGTCAATCGTATCAAAGATGGCGGGTTTAGAAACTCTCGTGTCAGGTCAGTTGAGTTTTAAAAGCCTCTATATCATGAGTATCAAAATCCGCTATATCCATTTTATTTATCGAAATTACTTAAATTATGCTAGACATTATTAACACTTTTCGAAATTATATTACTAGCAAAATTGAAATGCAATTACTTATTTATGCTATAGTTGTGACAGTTTTTTGCAGTTTCCAAATCAATGAAAGTTGATACAGTGGATGTAGAAATTAAAGGACTCATATCTGAATAGTCAGGTACTTCTCCCAACTCCCTCTTCCCTACATCCTTCTTTTCCCCACTCCCTTCAGCCTCACACAATACCCCGATTGGGGATTTTTTAAAAGTCCCGCATGCCCTGTACAGGCCCCTAAAATTGTGAGCTCTTACAGTAATAAATATAAAAATACACCAGTGGATTATGAAGATAATATGAAGTAATTACCGGTGCATCCATCTTCCTATCATGATTTAGGGATGGGCGGTTGTTGGTCATCAGATCCTTCATGGGGAAAGAGTTGACGCGGCCATTGCTGATCCGCCCGTCACTGACGCACATGGCCACCTGGAAAATACACATTATTAAATAGATTTGATGGTGAGATTGTTAACCTCAACCTGTGCAGAAACAGGCTGAAGATACGCAGTCTTTGGAGCACAGACGGTGGGAATTCTATCAACTCTTTCTATCAGTATTTCAATGGAAGATGCTCTGAGGAACTACATAGTGTCTTTGATCCCTTCAACACCGGTGGACAGTCGTGAAACAAGCCAAATGCATGCTCAAATATTTGTACATTGTTGACATTTGCAGGCCTCTGTGCTTCCTCCCTCCTACAACACTGTTGTATGTATGTTTGGGGTATAGAAGTGTTTGGGGATAACAATGTTCCCTGTAAATAATAACGTGCGTGGTCGATAACAATCTATATTTGCACAACAGGATTATAGGTGTCAGCTAGATGAGAGCTGGCTAAGAGAGAGCGAGTACTACCGTTACAATTCTTTTTATATCCCGGCATCTGCTGTCTCGCTCTAGTGCTTTAGTGATCAGTATGACCACTAAAATATTCTCACAAAAACACTTATCTTCAGGATGCGGATTCAGAACTCCATCCCTTCCTCGAAAATACTTAATTACTTAATTTTAGTGTTGCTTCACCAGACTTTGTTTAAAAACGAATTAATTGGGAGGCGGTAAGGGTACCGCCGCCCCGGGAACCATTTATTGGAAAACCAACACCCCTGCCATAGGTCACCCCAAGTGGTTTGCTACTGTGGTGTGGTGACTTAGCAAGGGTGCCCAGGTTCATAGGGTGAGGTTTGTCTAGGTCCTGACGGCGGATGTGTTTGCCTATCTATTGCGTGGCGGGCCGGATCGGATGAGAGTAGTTGAGGGAGACCTTTTGATATCTCCAACCAGACTCTCTTGACCCATCACCTTGCACCACAGTGGGTGGAATGGATCCATACATCCGTCACTCCTGTACACATCAACCCCCAAATTCCTACCCACCCCTCATACCTTTTTCTTTCTCAGAACTTCTACTCCTTACTTTCCCTAAAAAGATACACACACAGCATCCCCAAAGATGGCATAGGCCCCGAGAGAAATTGTTTTCCTCAGGGCCTCCTGTGTGAAACTAACAGCACTCCAAACTTTTGCCTTACTTTAACAAGCTTTACTTTGCTAAGCAGAGTCTGGTTATTTCAATGAGCGCTCTTCGGTGATCAATAAACGACTGATGTTATAGTTTATTGAAAGCATTCTCAAATACTGGTGCCAAAAATATGTGTCACGTGGTTTGCCTCCAAGCTCATACAAATAAATGGTACCCAGATTTCATGTTAGTGCAAGCCTATCAATTTGGATGTCTGCCAGAATTAAAAAATAAAATGCAATATAATGCAATACTTACGGAGAGAATAAGATGCATTATAACATGGAAGGCCACAAAGGCAACCAGGATATAAACAGTCCACGGGGCAAGCTCAGCTTTGTTCAAGTACACGGCAAAGAAGATGGTGATAACTAGAAGAAAGACATTAACCAACATTTATTAGATATGCAGTGATACACCTATAAAAAATTAGGATACTGTCATCTATGACATAACAATAGTAGGTATGGTTGTCAGATTAAAATACAAAGATATGACATTAATTCATGTTTACACCACTGCCATTCATATGCTCGGTGTAACTCTAAGTAACCAGCTCAGATATGGGGGCTCCATGGAAGCCAGAGATAAGTTAGCCTCTTAACCTCTAATGGGCCGGAGTCGCACGGGCGCGCGCGTATTATGCGCATGCGCGAGAAAATAATTCAAAAATTTGAATAAAATTTTCGACCAAAAACTGTTTGTCTGCGATTTTGGCCCTTCTATGTACAGAATTTGTATGAAGAACAGGGTCAGAATCGCTTGCGCCAACATTACTCTGTGAGATGCGTATAAATTTCATTCACCTTGCAACCCCAGAATATTTTTAAACGATTTTATCTATGACATAGAAATGTCATTTTTGCCGCGATTTTTAACCGTCAAAATTTATGCGTGTTCCTCGACTAAAACATGGTAAAACCTATTAATTTACGTAATTAATGCAAGTAATGTTGTTTTGGTACATAGTTTATTGTTCTAGGAACGTGTTTCAGTCAATAAAATATTTTTTTTTTTTTTTTACAGTGAATACCGCACAAGAATCTCAACTGCTCCCGTCTGGAGCCAGTGAGACTATGGCATCCCCAATTGGGGTATGTTGTGAGGCTGAAGGTATTGGCGAGGGGAAGGAGGTGGGGAAGAGGAAGGTTGGGAAGTACCTGGCTATTCAGATCTGGTCACTAAACACGGCTAAAGCCATTTTCAAGCAACGTTTCAATTCTGAATGGTGGTCTTACACCAGGGCGATACTGATAGTATCTTCCACTCTGGAACATGCCGCAAATATACTATATATTATTTTAAATGAATTAATTGTGAAATAAAACAAATTAATCAAATAAAATTTATTTGCGCATGCCGGGTTCGAACCCGCGACCTCCGGATTGTGAGTCAAGAGTCTTACCCACTGGACTACGGAGGTCGTCAATATATAATAACTCAAATATACAATAACTCAAAATTAATCAACAAAACATTCAATTCAAAATTCAAAGTGGTGCTTTTTTAGTGAATTTTCGTGAAATGGCCTGGCCACTCAGAAGTTAAAAACTGGGCATACTGTACAGGGCCCGCAGATACTGCAGATAGTTCACAACTGCTAATCCTGTACAAATCAAAAGTGCGCCCCACGGTTGAATTAGGCAGCCACCTCTGGTCTGGAGCTCCAAAATACCTGAAAAATACCCTCGACTCTGTGCAGAAAGGGGGATCCGTCTGATAGATTCTCCTAGTTAAACAAACGGATTGCTATTTTTAGAGCACAGGCATCAGGTGGGAATGCTATCCTTGTTCTACCGGTATTTTAATGGAAGATGCTCTGAGGCATATTTTTAAATGATTTTATCTCTGGAATCGAAATGTCAAATTTGCCGCGATTAAATCTGTCAAAGTCCGATGCGTGATACTTGACGAAAACATCGTAAAACCTATCGCAATACCTATCAAATTAACGCAATTAATGTTGTTTTGGTACATAGTTTATTGTTCTAGGAATGTGTTTCGGTCAATAAAATATACGATAGCTCAAAATGAATCCACAAAACATTCAATTCAAAATTCAAAGTGGTGCTTTTTTAGGGAATTTCTTGTTAGGGAACGGCCCTTGACAGGTTAAAAAGTGTTCATTTATTGTTTGATACTTACTTCCCAGAATGTGGGCAGCATTACCAAAGAACCAATGCAGCCAGTTGAAGATTGGTCTCCTGGAAGTGTTGGGGTGAGGTCTGAAGAAAGCACCTGAAAAGAGAAAAATCTATAAAATAGCTGGATAAAAAAAATGTTCATGCACACACAAACAATTTTAGTTGTGGGCATCAGTTGTGTCGTTGCATCAAAATTCATTGCAGTGTACGGAGATGCGCACACGAGGTAATGCGAGACTACAGAGACTTTTTGAAGTGAAAACTTCTTTAGCTACGTTGTGATTTGAAACTCGATGAAACTCGACCTCCGTAGTCCAGTGGGTAAGACTCTTGACTCATGATCCGGAGGTCGCGGGTTCGAACCCGGCATGCGCAAATAAATTTTATTTGATTAATTTGTGTTATTTCACAATTAATTCATTTAAAATAATATATAGTATATTTGCGGCATGTTCCAGAGTGGAAGATACTATTAGTATCGCCCTGGTGTAAGACCACCATTCAGAATTGAAACGTTGCTTGAAAATGGCTTTAGCCGTGTTTGGTGACCAGATCTGAATAGCCAGGTTGAAACGTATCATGTTCGCATTAAAAGGTAACCTTGCGGCAGAGCAGAGACCAGGGCTCAGGATAATGGGCCAAGTAGTTATCTGTCATGTAGGTAGGGTTTTCAGTCAAATAAAAAGAAGATGAATTTTACAAAACTATATTGTAGCCAATCAAAAAAAACAAACATGGGAGTGCAAATTTCATACCAATGAAAGGTTAGCATTAAATTTATACCAATGAAATATAAGAATACAAAACATAAACATACCAGATGGACTCCGGAAACACTCTAACCTAACTATACGAAAATGACCCCGGTAGACGAACGCGATCTTGCTTCGCAGTGAGAAGAGACGGGACGGGAACTCCAGTCTTCCCATATGGGAACGGCGCGGAATCCAGAGCACCAAGGTCGTCCTTCTAATTGGGCAGGAGGCCGCTATACCTCCAAGGAGCGCATTCAGCCACGGGCCATCTCTACGAACTCCAATCCAAAGGCACGTGGTCCCCAACAGTATCCAAGCCTGGCGTCTCACGGTTAGCAGACCGTGACTTTGCGACGCGGGGTCGTGAAGGCATATGATATTAGCCAACACCAGGAGCAATTCACTTCACGATTCCTTTTCCAGAAATACACCCACAGAACGGCCAACCAGCCACATCGGAAAAAGTGGGATTCACATAACCACTCAAAAATACTGCCGTACACGAACTTCTCGTGTTACGCAAAATACACCCCGCGTCTTTATAAGATAGGATCGACTTCGATTTACATGATATAATCCAATTGAAACACTTTTACAGTGAGTGACTAATTCACGCACAGCTAGCCCATAGCTGCCCGGGAGGAAGTGACCATAAACAAAAGAGCTCCTGTCTTTTCAAAAAAAATTACCAGTCCCAAAAAAAACACCATAGACAAAAAAAACAAATAGGCAAGAACTGCACTAGTCACATAATTATTTATGTGACAATTCCCCCCTTCCCACGAAAATGTTTGCCCTCAAACATGAAAAACTAAGTCCACAAACTAACTAAACTATGAGTCCATCAGGTATCTAGAAAAATGATAACAAAACATTAATTAGTAATTAAAATAACAACTTAGAACTAAATTTCTTAAAAGTAAATTTCTTAATAATAAAGAACAAATAAGAAAAGAAAGGCACGAAAACAAGGAGTCAACCAACATCTACTAAATTAAACAAAGTTTTGAATTTACTTAAAAAAGAAGACCTGTTGTTTTCGTGTCAATTTAACAAGATTTATACTTATAAAATACTCAACATTTTATATTTTAAGAAAAAACACAACCAAATAAATTGTAGAAAAGAAAAAAAAATTTGATCACTTTTCCTTATACAGGAAATAAAGGCCAATTTGGCTTCACTTTTTAGGGTTAAACAGCCCTCACTCGCACTGAATTTACGCTATATTTGAATAGCAAAAAAAAGTAACCTATCTAACTAAGTCCATCCGGTTTAACATTCTTAAGATAAAACTTAAAAATAAACAAATACTTAAAATTAAAGAAGCCTAAATTAAGAAAATATCTATATAAATATACATTTTTCAATCAGAACAATGGAGTTCAATGTTGGCAGAACTAGGACACAAGAAAATACTTTTCTGTGTTATAAGTAATATAGAATCAGTATACAAACTGTCTATCAGACGTGGGCAGAGTAGGGATCTTACATTGGATCATCTAACTGTCATTATTGAACCAGGATTTACAATTCCGAAGAAATACCTATATGTAAAAAGGTCGTCAAACTAGAATAATATTTAAATTATCCAATTTTCAAAAATCAAATCAGGTCAGGTTTTATAAAACAATAAATACCTGCCAATCAAGGTGGTCAGATTAGGATTTACATAACACAATACCTATCTATCAGATCATGACAAAAGTCAATTGGCACTTAACAGCAAAACAGAAAGTTAAGCTCGCAGCTTAGGATATCCAAAAATCCATTAAACAACCTGCATCAAAAACTCAAAAGAGTGACATTGTTTGTAAAAAAAAAAAAAAAAAATTGAGACCACGGTAATACCCAAGCTGGCATCCCTTAAAAAAACACTCTACGTGTGCACAAAAGTCAGCATTTCTTGTACAAACAAAACAAAATGTGTGATCAACTATGGCTTTCAGTGAGTTGACACTATTCGAGGTGTGATCAATTCAAAATTTTAATGAATGACACTAGTAATACTTAATTTAAAGTTTAATAATGATACTAACAGTAAGATATTAATGTTTATATTATTTAGAGTTAAAACTATACAGAACAGACTTAGACTTAAAAAACTATACAGAACACACTTTCCTGTATTAGAGGCAAAGCGATAATTCCAAAGGAATTAATTATTAGTTAAGCACGCCGAAGCAGTACTAACTTTGTTAGAGACAAAACAACTTTCTTATGAACTAAGATTTATATAAAGAACTTTTAGGAAAGCTATACCATACTTAAACTTATGAAATACAAAATATCAATAATAAAATTAACAGAACTTTTGTGCATCAGAAAGGTGCTCAAGTCTCTGAAACACAAAATTCCAAAATATTCCTTCTCAAGTTCTCTGGAGGTTCCATGGGCAATGGGCAATAAAAGAGCCTCCAGTGGACTAAAGAAAGAAGGGCATAAACTTAAAAATAATAGCATTACAACTAAATCCGTTAAACAGATGGAACAAGGAATGAAATCAGTGTGTGTGTACTCATGTGAACAAGTATATTATTACCAAAATATTCATACTTTTAATAATACAAAAAAAAAACTCGAAACTAGTGCATGTTATTATTAACAGAAAAGCATATTAACGGAGGAAAGAAAGACTTAACTAACAAAATTTGGGCGCCAGTGACCACAAGGATCACATTCCAGTTTACCGAGGGTAAATAAACGGTTTATCGTCAATGAACTAGAATTAAGTGTCTGTACTGAGCACAAGATTTGGGGGTACCAAACTCCAAATCATGAGACCAGAACAATCACAAAAGAAACAAATGTAATAATGTGAAGGGTTGGTAGGCCTGCACACTACAACATTGGCCTCCTTAAAGAAAAAAAAACTAATCTATCCGAACAATATCTTTCACGTGAAAATTACCTACAGTTCTACCTTGCATATCTGCCAATGTGTACACTAAATCCGAGACTCTATTTTTTATAACATTACGAACGAATCTAGGTGCCAACTTATGGGAAAAGTAATCCGGACCACTGGATTGAACAAAATTCTTCCTCCAAATGACATCACCTACATTATAAACCACGGATTTACGGCGTAAATTATAATGTTGGGCATTCTTTTTAAAGGCCTGTATTAATGCATTTGAAACTTGTTCGTAAATAGGAACTAAGTCTTCCAACTTTTTTGCAAATTCGGCTCTAGACTGATCCAAAGGTACGTCCACGACACTAGAAGAAACATTAATTTTGTGTAAATTGCCGTCAACAATTTGTTCCCTGCCGTGCATAAGGAAAAAAGGCGTGAAACCTGTTACAAAATTAACAGTATTATTCAAGGCTGACTGAATCTGAGGCAGAAATCTGGACCAATTACGATGGTCAGACTCGGTCAAGATAGATAAGGCAGTCCCGATAGTTTGGTTATACCGCTCAACTACATTATTTTGCGGGGTGTAATAGGCGTTATAAAAAGGCATTGGAACATTATAATCAGCCAACAATTGTTTGAACTCTTTTGAAACAAATTGTTTACCATTATCACACACCAGGGTTTGTGGAACACCGTGGACTAGAAAAATAAATTGTTCAACATTTTTTACAATGCTTTTAGTAGTAGCATTTCTGAGTGGAAAAATCCATGTATATTTGGAAAAAACGTCAACAACCGATAAAATGTACATAAAACCCGCGTAACTACGTGGAAGAGGTCCAACAAGGTCGATAGACAACATTTGCATCGGTCTGTTGACTATTTTTGGATTCGTAGAAATACCAGCCGGCGCAGATGTATTTATTTTATGTGCCTTGCACGTTTTACACTTATTAACAAACTTTTTGACGTCATTATACATACCCGGCCAAAAGTAACGGAGTTGAACTTTCTTATACGTTCTGAATACACCGGGGTGGCAAGAGTTAATAGATTCGTGTTCTTTACTTAGAATAGCGTTGCGGTCTTCAAAAGGCACAACCAGCTTCCAGGCTGTATCCTCTTGCAAAGCGAAACGAGATTTAGAATGTCGAAATAAACAATTATCTTTAATTTGGAAGTTATTGAAACGTTGGGGATTATTCATACAATTGGAAAACAAATTATTATACCAACTATCCGAAGTTGTAGGCGAAGAATCTATGGCAGCAACAGTAAAATCGTCTTTACGAGAAAGAACATCTGGAACAGTATTTAATTTACCCTTTCTGTGCACCACATCAAAAGAATATTGGGAAAGACGCGTAGACCAACGTGCAAGCCTACCAGTTGGATTGGACAACGAAACCAACCACTGCAAACTGGAGTGATCCGTCACTACTGTGAAATGAACCCCTTCTACGTAAGGCCTGAAATGATTGACTGATTCTAATACCGCAAGGAGTTCGCGCTCCGTAACGCCGTAATTTCGTTCGTGAACATTTAAGCACCTAGAGAAAAAAGAAACAGGATGTTCTTCACCGTCAAACACCTGAGTAAGCACGCCGCCGATCCCAACGTTGCTCGCGTCCGAATGGATAGTAAAGGGCAAAGAAAAATCAGGGCAACTAATAACGGGAGCAGAAGTTAGGGCTTTTTTTAATTTTTTAAACGCGTCTTCCGCTTCTGGAGTCCAAGAAAAATTACTTATTCCCATTCTAGAACCAGTGAGTTTTGTCAACGGGGCTGCAATAGTAGAGAAATCTTTGATAAAACGCCTATAATAACCGCAAAGACCTATAAAAGCTTTAATTTGCTTCGAATTCTTAGGGGTAGGGTAAGTACGAATACATTCTAATTTAACGGGGTCTGTACGAAGACCCTTCGCGTCTACGATATAACCTAGATATTTTAACTCTTCTTTACAAAACTCGCATTTTTTGAGGTTAACTGTTAGACCCGCATCTCTTAATCGTTCATAAATTTTATTCAAACTCTTCAAATGTGACTCAAAATCTTCCGAAATAACAATCAAATCATCGAGATAACAAAAGACGTTCTCGTCGAACTCAGGACCAAAAAGAGCATCCACAAGACGCTGCAATTCGCTAGGAGCATTCTTAAGACCGAACGGCATCCTCACAAATTCAAACAGACCATGGCCTGGTACAACGAAAGCCGTTTTAGGACAGGATTCCTTATCTAAGGGAATCTGCCAAAATGATTTGCTCAAATCTATCGATGAAATAAAACGAGCACCCCTTAGTTTATCTAAAATACGTGAAATGTAAGGGAGGGGGTAGGAATCTGCCAATGTGACGCTGTTCAAGCGCCTCGAGTCCAAACAAAACCTGACAGAACCATCCTTCTTAGGAACAATCAAAACTGGGTTTGACCAAGCTGAACGGGAACGGCGGACAACACCTAAATCCAACATTTCTTTTAATTGTGCTTCTAATTGTTTCTGGCGAGTTTGAGATAAAGGATAGTAACGCTGTTTAATAGGATCCCCTGTTGTATTTATTTTATGACGTACTAAATGGGTTTTACCTAAACCACGTTCTTCGAAAGAAATTGACTTAAACTTAACTATAACTGAATTTAATTTGAGATTGTCTTGGGGGGACAGCAAGGAAGCTGATGTTAATTTGCGAACCTCACCGACAACCTTCCCAAAATTAACATTGCTGTCAACTTTTGGAAACAACTGAGGGGCCACGTTGAATTGCTTCCAAAAGTCTACTCCCAAAACAATTGAAGAGGACAGCGACGGTATAACGAAAAACTTAATATATTTCTTAATATTATTATACAATACTAGTACTCGCATAGTACCAATTATATCCTGACGTTTGCCATCCGCGGTGGTAACGTAGGAATCTAACTTATTTAACTTATACCCTAAACTTATGAAAAAATTATAAACAGAACCCCCGAAACAACTGACAGATGCTCCACTGTCTAAAAGTCCTGAAAAAACCAAATCCTTAATTTTAATATTAACATGTGGTCTAACATCTCGTCCACAATCAGCTAACGGCACACATGCGTCCATGTTGCGCGTGGTAAACTTAGATATATTACTAGGAACTGACGACGATCTTCTGTCATCCTTGTGCACAGAACGCAAAAGATCGTCGGCTAGTTTTTTGAATTATATTTATTTGATTCATTATGTTTAAAATTATCCTTTTTCCATTTTTGACAAAATTGTTTCGTATGCCCCTGTTCCTTACAGTAGAAACAATTAAAAGTTTTCTGACTATTAGAAGCAGAACTTGAAAACTTCGAGTGTGGAGAATAGGAAGCCTGATTATAACTACCACGTTGAGAATACGAGCCTTGAGCTTGTGGCTGGTGCGACGGTTGCGGGCTCCGATGAGGATACGAGGTTTTAGGAAAAGTAACTCGCGAAGAAGAATTAAAGTGTGGTGAGGGTTTGTCTACTGAAAGCTTTTCAAATTTACTGCACACACTTACTAAGGCTGAAAGATTCTTTTCCGAGAAATAAGCAATGGCTAAGGCGTATTTAGATTGGAGACTGTCACAGACTAAGTCCACCAATTGTTCTTCAGAGAGTGGAACATCCAATCTTAAGTTTGCTAACTGAACATCTTCAACATATTCCACTATAGGTTGGTTAAATTTTTGCTTCATAGCAAACAAAGCTTTTAAAGCTTCTGTTTGATTGGTACAAACGTCAAAACGAGAAATGAGGAGCTTTTTCAAGGTTGACCAAGACAAAGAATCATCAAAAATAGTTCTATACCAGGAAAGAGCTCTTCCCTCCAGGAGGTCAGGGAAAGAGGTAACAACTGAGGACAACTCCACCTTCCGGCATCTGGATAATTCTTCTATGCGTAAAATGAAATCCCTGACATCCGAAGACCCAGAAAATTTTAAACCCCAAGAATGGACGGACGAAGAAGAAGTTGGAGGAGAAGACGATTGGTAATAATTATTAATTACGGTTGTAGTCTTTTCTAAACTAACTGTATTATCGTTACCTATATTCATATTGGAACCACTTCCTGTACTATCATCACCTATATTCATATTGGAAGCACTCCCCTCTTTCAAACTTTTATTAAAAGAGCGAGCCTGTTCGCGCATACTTGATAATGTAGCTTCCGGAACGATGTTACGATCCGTTAACAATTTTATCATTTCTTCCTTGGTTACCCCATTAATGTCGGAAATCGCCATTTTTAAAGAATAAATAAAAATTTTAATTTAATTTATAATTAAATTATTATTCTCAAATAATTATTTGAAAATAAATGTAATAATAGGATTAACCAAACTGTTATAATTAATTATTTATTTGTAACACGTCAATTACCAAACACCCTGTACGTATGAACTGGAAAAATAGTCATTGATTTTCAATAACGACAAAGCCATTTATAATTTATTTAAAATCACCTTAGAATGCAGTAAATATTTAAAATAATAATTATTTTTATAACATACGTTCCACAAACTCCCTTTATATGTATGAAGGTATAAACGGACACAAATGCGAACAAAAATAGTGCCGTTACTATATTCTCCCTATATTTAGTAACCGCAAGCTTATAATAAACAATTATTTATGATAAATGTCTGTCACAAGTCGTCCTATGTTTAAAAAACAAAAATAATGTATTTAATAATGAACTACCGCGGCTTTGTAAGTAAACAATGCACATAACCTGACAAATGTCAACAAGAATTGACAGCTCGGCTCCGATAAAGCATAACATAGATAGCTGACAGTTAAAACAGAATTGCCAGTAAACAGAAAAAATGTTCCCAACAATATTTCGGTTATCACCTCTAGAGATATTATGAATGAATTTTGTGTTTAACATTATCTTAATGGCAACACTTAAAGTTGGTGTCATTATAATTACATGCCTTACGAAAAGGTAAACAAACAATAATATTCAACAGAAAAAAGAACATAACACAATGAGGTGTATTTTCAGAATGACACACAGAATCTCTGCAGAACGGTTAATGTTAGATATAAAACCAAATAAATGCACACACACCGATTCATCTCTGATTTCACTAAAATTATCAGCAAAAGAACTGAAAATCCACCCCACATGACAGAAAAGTACGTTTCGGGCACCGAAAATAACTGATTTTACACGTTGGAAGCGCCACTGAAACGTATCATGTTCGCATTAAAAGGTAACCTTGCGGCAGAGCAGAGACCAGGGCTCAGGATAATGGGCCAAGTAGTTATCTGTCATGTAGGTAGGGTTTTCAGTCAAATAAAAAGAAGATGAATTTTACAAAACTATATTGTAGCCAATCAAAAAAAACAAACATGGGAGTGCAAATTTCATACCAATGAAAGGTTAGCATTAAATTTATACCAATGAAATATAAGAATACAAAACATAAACATACCAGATGGACTCCGGAAACACTCTAACCTAACTATACGAAAATGACCCCGGTAGACGAACGCGATCTTGCTTCGCAGTGAGAAGAGACGGGACGGGAACTCCAGTCTTCCCATATGGGAACGGCGCGGAATCCAGAGCACCAAGGTCGTCCTTCTAATTGGGCAGGAGGCCGCTATACCTCCAAGGAGCGCATTCAGCCACGGGCCATCTCTACGAACTCCAATCCAAAGGCACGTGGTCCCCAACAGTATCCAAGCCTGGCGTCTCACGGTTAGCAGACCGTGACTTTGCGACGCGGGGTCGTGAAGGCATATGATATTAGCCAACACCAGGAGCAATTCACTTCACGATTCCTTTTCCAGAAATACACCCACAGAACGGCCAACCAGCCACATCGGAAAAAGTGGGATTCACATAACCACTCAAAAATACTGCCGTACACGAACTTCTCGTGTTACGCAAAATACACCCCGCGTCTTTATAAGATAGGATCGACTTCGATTTACATGATATAATCCAATTGAAACACTTTTACAGTGAGTGACTAATTCACGCACAGCTAGCCCATAGCTGCCCGGGAGGAAGTGACCATAAACAAAAGAGCTCCTGTCTTTTCAAAAAAAATTACCAGTCCCAAAAAAAACACCATAGACAAAAAAAACAAATAGGCAAGAACTGCACTAGTCACATAATTATTTATGTGACAAGGTACTTCCCAACCTTCCTCTTCCCCACCTCCTTCCCCTCACCACTACCTTCAGCCTCACAACATACCCCAATTGGGGATGCCATAGTCTCACTGGCTCCAGACGGGAGCAGTTGAGATTCTTGTGCGGTATTTAATGTAAAAAAAAAAAAAAAACGAAAAATAGGGACACTAAAAAGAGACAAACATGTACATCTATAAGATTTCGCCTGCGAGAGAATGAGATAGCCTAATCAGTCTCCTCTTTGTGCAGTGCTTCGTAGACTATCATTCTCCTCTTTGTGCGGTGCTTCGTAGCCTCCCCGCTCTTGTCTACTTTAGTTTTCTGAAGGTTTCACTTTTACCGTGTGTGAACTGCACACTCCAATTTTAATTTGTATGGATTTTGAAATTAGCGCCAATTATCGTCGCAACTGAAGTTGCTTATGTGCGCCTGTACTTGGATAAGAACAATAAATTGAAAATGTGTCACACGTCTCGATTATGCAAAGTGTTAATTTATCTCAAATCCGTTTTATAAACTTATTCCAATTGGCAGAAAGACACATTTTCAGTATGTAGTATTCATTATTTAATGACAAAATTGGCAGATTTAAGTCACCGATGGGTTGCAAGAAGCACAGGACGATGGTCACAATTCCAATGATAGCGTGAGGATTGTCTCCGGTGCCTCCCCAGCCTCCCACATCTACCAGGATGATGATGAAGGCAGCCACTGTCAGCAGCCACGTGGACACCATGAAGATTCTATGCCACTGGAAACATAAAAACAAACATTATAATAGACCGGTCAGTGGCCGAGTTAGCATCGTGTTTGGATCCCACCCAGGCATCGTGAATTCCATTTCTCGGACGGCAAATCCTCCATCACAACATGAGCAACATTTTCCGCTTACTGTGGTGGTAGTAGCAGATTTTCAAATTCAATTGTTTATAAGAACAACTGTCTTTTTATAAGAGAGGTTCTGGATTCGAGTCCCAGTTGTGACCGTTACCGTTACGTTACCGTTCTGTTTTTCTGTGTCTTGTTCCCTTTCATATTTTCGTTTAAATTATTAGTGTTATATTCTTCTTCAAGATATATTATATTGATGGGAATAAACCTTCAAAAGTTATAAAATCAGAGATATTCATATAAAAAATTGAATATTCATTTAGACTTTTACAAAAAGGTCAATGTATGTTCCATAATAAAATAAAATCAGATACATTTATCTGAGACGCTATCTAGGTTACAAACCACTTCTTAGAACAAAGTTTTTAATGAAAAAGGTAGTTGCCTATAATATGGTAAAATTAGTCAAAGAGAATAATGCTAATTCTAAAATTTGAAATAGAGAGAAAGTGGCAACGGCCGAATTGGTAAAGGCGCCCATCCCGGTTAGACGAGATGTTCTGGGTTCGAGTCCCAGTTGCGACCGTTATCTTTTTCTATTTCTCTGTGTCTTGTTCTCTTTCATATTTTCGTTTAAATTATTTTCTTCTTCAATGATTTTCAAATTATTGTCAAGTTATTCACATATAATCCGGGAATGTTCGTCTTTCTTTTAAATTAAAAATAAAACAAATTTAAAAAGTTGACTAAACTAACGGGCATGTGTTCGGAGATGCCCAAATATTGTAATAATTTAGTGAGAATAAATTGTGTTATAAGTGGCACCTTTTCCTGTTTTTAGCAAAATATGTTGAACTTACAGCAAACCAAGCATCCTTTCCTCCCACCTGCTTTCCGACCCATGTCTGTCTGTAGTACCTGAAAACAAATAAGGTATATTTTTAAATTTGCTAACAAAAAGTAAAGAAATAGATGGTAAAGAAAAGCAAAGAAGTATGAATTAGGGGTAATGGGAGAATAATAACAATAGCTAAGGTAAAAGGGGTAGAATACCAAAGACCCTACAGAATTCACCAAATTCAAGAACTGATTTGCTAATGTCTGGGATTCACTAGATTGAGAACAGGAGACAGGCCATCGCTTATGTTTTATAGTACGAATTCCACGACCAACAGTTTTGAACTTCTACATATTCAAAACCTTACCTGGCCAACAGTATACCAGCGGAAGCTGTTCCGATCCAGGCTATGATCATGAAAGATCCGTGCAGTCTGAGGAGCAGCTTGGAGGCTCCGGCCAGGGTACCGACTTCTGAGAGGGACACCTTCTCCTCAGTCTTCTGGAAAACCTTGGAGTGGAATCCAACATTCGTAGCTGAAAAAATATCAAAATATTACCTACACAAAATTTGATAATTTTAAGAAAACATCCTCGAACGACTGTTAGATATGGGGTCCAACAGAATTAAAAAATTAATCAAGAAAATTTCATTGATCATAAGATATAATATAATAAACAATTTTGCCACCTCACTTTTTTACCATTTCACACAATAATATTTAATAAAAACTAACGGCACGTAGGCGATTTGGCAGGTGAAAACTGTTTCTACAAAATAAGTATTTTTATGTACTTCTATGGACAACTTTGAATAGAGATGTGAAGCTTAATTCAATATGGATTTTCTACTTTTTGTTTTAGGGTTGTCACTAGAAAAATAACAGAGTTATAACGATTACTGTGGGAACACACGTGTTAGCATGAAAACACACTTATTGTACTTGACTGCTATTGCTACATTGTCGTGTAAACACGCTTACGGGTCGGAGTGGTTAATATTTAAAAAATGAGTGCTTACGGTGTACAGAATCTCCAGCCACAATCATCAGATGGTACTTGTCCTGGGACAAGTCGAAGGTGGTTCCCCTGACTACAGATCGGACGTCTCGGGTAAACTTGCACATCAGGGTACCGTCATTGTAAGAGGAGCTCACCAGGTTTATTATGTTTTGAGGCTGGAAACAAAAATTCACTTTTAATACTCTTTATATGGGTGAAAATAGGGTCCCGTTCAGGAAAATGGATGCTGTTTTAAGCCAGTATTTTTTTGAAAACAATATACATACATTTTAATTAATTTTTTAACACAGTACTCACCACACTCCAACTATAAAAATATTGCCTGAATTTAAAGCCTAACTTTGTGACACAACTTCAAAAAGTTAACGGGTTACATGGGTCTGAAAAATTTGAATTTTTTTCCGTTTATCTGATAGTACAATGTGTCCAGAATATTCTCCTAAAGTTTCAAGTCAATCGGAGTAAAAGTCTAGGAGAGAGAGCCTTTGCAAATTCCCCGCCAGTTGGGAAAGACCGGAATACTTGAAACTTTAATCGTGTTTATCTCGAAACACCATTTTTGAAGTCTGTAGGCACTATTTCTCAGAAACCAATGCACTGATCTCATTGAAATTTGGCACACTTCTTCAAAATAGCATTGACCAGTCCCTGAATGAAGGATATTTTTTTTCGACTGCAAATAACTTTACAAGGCTATACATATACATGTACGCATAGTGTGAATTGTACCAAAAATTGAATTGTTTTACTTATAACTCTGCCAAAAATTCAAATTTCAATTTTTTGAGAAATTCTTAGTTAAGGGACAGCTTAAACTTGTCTACTAACAGAAAAAAATGTTTTTTTTTTTATTTCAGATGAAGCTGTCATGAGAAAATAATAATGCAATAATAAATTTGGACAACTTATATAGCGCTGTTTTTGTGAAAAATTGCCTCAAGAGCGCTGTGAAAAAAAAATGTTTTTTTTTATTTCAGATGAAGCTGTCATGAGTTATCCTGCCCACCGCGGGACACTTTTTTTAGGGGTCTCCGCAACCCCCCACTGGTGGAATTTTCCAAATTTTTTATGACAATTTTTTTCAATATTGTTAAGTAGTTGGTCTTTTATGGGCTCACATCACTTCGAATAAAATAATTCATACGTTACATTTTTGAAAAATCGAGAAAATATGCTTTTTTCCTTGGCTACCAGACCCATGTAACCCTTTAAAGTCAATGTTGGGCCATTTAGTGATGTCATGTGAAAAAAATTCTTGCACTCAAAAGACAAGAAGATAAAAAGATGGGGAAGACTTTTACCACATTTTTATACATATACACATAGTTAGAACTTTTACAGAGATTGGTACACAATATTCGTATACAATGAAACCCTCTTAACCTTTCCCTTTTTACTGTGCTAAAAAAAAACGCGCGCTCCGGTGCTGTGTAATCAATTCACGTGTCAAAATTAGCGATTTTATCTCGGAAATATATCAACATTCATAGCTAATCGCTTTTGTTTATCATAATTTGTGTTAAAAGTGATAATAATTGTAGTTTAATTGCTGAAAACATGAAAAAACCATCGTATGTTGCTCAAAAAACGGGCGAGGAGACCATCTCAAACGATTGCCCGCGAACGACTGAGGCGCTAGAAGCTAGAATAGTGCTAGACTGCTACCCAATACATACAGCTATGCATGTGGTCGAAACACAACTGCGCACGGCGGCTGTCTCTGTTTCTCGTGTTCCCGTATAGCGAAGTAGAGCGAGACGTCACATGGCGTGTCATCTCCCCCCGCACACTCTTCGCGTATCACGGTCCACACTGGCACACGGTTGATTGTATTTGTGGTTTATTCCCGATATTTAACAAAATATCTCTGATTTTGAATTAAATTTGCTAATTATTTAAAATATTAAATTTTAATTCAGTGCGTAAATGTATAACGGAGGAATACCTAAAATTTGAACCCAGAATTCATTATATTTATAGAGATATAAAAGTTATTAGCAGCAATGTGTAGTATTTACACTTTACAGACCAGGAAAGGTTAAGAAGTTTCATGACTTAAGAAGTTTGGTTTTTTCAGTTCCTCGGTCTTATAAGGTTTTCCTGCTTAAGAAGTTTGTTTTTTCAGGTCCCTTGGAAAACTACTTAAGGGCCTTTAACCAGCCAGCGGCCGAAAATCCACATTTCGTCAAAAGATGTTCTTACGATCGTACAGGGCGGTTCTAATGAGAAAGATTAATTATTATTCGTACCAGCTTTTTAAAATTATAACACAATATCGGTTTTATTTCATTCCAAATTTGCTTTAATTTATACCTACATCTAAAAATGCTGAAAGGCATGATGATAAAAGCATTAAAATTATGTACTTTTTTTAATTATTTTTTTATCATAAGGTTTTATAATTTTTCAATAATGTCTAAGCAAAAAACATGTGCAAAAAAAATCTGAAATATATTAATTTGTAAGACCGTAAATAGATAAATTTTTGACATAAATAAGTGTTCGGATATTTTTTTTTATGATTTTATTTGAACTAAAATTTTAATTTTGAAACATGCGTTTACTAGATAACGTTTTGATATACAATAATGTATGATTACATGGTATGAAATATGACTTGTAAAATAAGATTTTTCGTTTGAAAATTTAACAAATCTGCCAACGACCTATGGTATAACCTTATTATACTAAAAATAAACATTTTTTCTCAAAATTTAGAACACGCATTTACCAGATAAAATAACAATCTATCTTAATCAATTTATAATTTTTTTATGGAAAAGAGTCAATACATCTAAAATTTGATTTTAAAAAGACATATGAGGGAACGGACCGTATCGGCAGAGACGGGGCCAGAAATAAAAGGCGTCAGTCAGTGAAGTGAGTCCGTCTTTATTGTAGCTACGTAGCGAGGTCGGAGCGGAGCGGAGTAACAGTGGTGCCGTTAGTGTTGCTGCTGCGTGGTGATGAGTGAAGAAGGTCAGGAGACTACGGCGGTGAAGATCACTGGTCTTCAGGGAGCCGGCGTGTTGCTCTACACCATGGCGGTGTAGAAGTGACCTTGGTCCAGGCGGTCGACCGTCGTCGTGTTGACGAGGTATGGCGGCTGTGTGGCCTTTGAGTCGACACACACACGTGACGCAGGAAGGAACCTTGAGAAGCGATGAGGATGCTGGTTGCTGGCTCGTTGCCGGTTGTTGGTGCTGGCTCGTTGCCAGTTGTGGTTGCTGGCTCGTTGCCGGTTGGTGGTTGCTGAAGTTCCTCGAAGGTGCTGGAAACGTTCCTGGTGTCACACTAGACAAATGGTGTTCCACTGCTGACTGCGCGGGGCCAGTGCCCGGCGCAGGCACGTACTTAGTCGCGGCACTGCTCGGACTGTGTTGCTTGACTGATGAATGAAAACTAGACTGAACTGAGACTCAGCGAGCGAGCGCTTGCTTATATACTCGCGGCGAGTAATTGCTCTCACGGTAGGCAATGCCGGGTGAATTCACGCAAAGCTGAGAAATCGCTCGAACCTTCTGTGGGCACTTGTATGGTACAGCCACACGTTATAGGCCTTTCGCGTAAGTGGCGGAATTATTATTTACGAGGCGGCGCGGCCGGCCGTAGTAACTGTAGGTATTTCGTAGTGTGCTTCTAGCGCGTTCTGTGTAGTTCAGTGGCGGCGCCATGAATTTGGCAGACGTGGCCGCCACACATATTTCCGGTTTTCTCTGGTTATACCCTCTTAAGAGGGTTTCACTGTAAAACTATCAGAAAGCAATTTTCCTGCCATTTAAGTGGAACCGGCTTAAAAGCTAGAACTATCCTTCTTGGTGGTTTTAAGACATTTGCTACCGATCATTGAGCAGAAATTCAGATAACTTTTACTGTGATGAACAAATAGATTTTTCCATTTTATAGTTGGTTAAGATAAGAAAAAAATAGTATTCCTTACCACATTCTCTCGCGATACATAGGGGTCAATCTTAGGGTAAGTCCAGGAAGTATGAGCCGTAACTTTTCCATTTACTTGTGTACATTCCATAGAACTGTCGTCTCCCTGAAACAAATAAAATAAATTAAATGATCAGCAATGATGTACATACAGTAAGTACCCTCTCATTAATCAGTAGCTCGATTATTCAAAAATTACTACAATCTACTGTTATTTTTATTGGTTGAAAGCACAAAATCAAGATCTATAATTGGCCAGTATTCATGTGCCAAATTCAGTAGTCGGCCCCGTGCCTAGACTCGAGCACAAAGCTTTGTAGACCCGATGTGTTGGGTTGTCGTATCCTTATTTGCTACACTCACTATGTATGCACTACAATCCGCCGTTCTCACTAATGAGAGAATTCTGTACATACATATATAGTTATATAAATTCCTTCTAAATTAATTAAAATTTTCATCTAAATGGTGAAATTCACACGAGGTTGTCTTCTACAATGAAATTTCATGTTATTTACAAATAAATTTGTACATATCTACTTTAAACTAAGTGTAATAAACAATTATTATAAGTAATAATTATCAGCCTGAAACACTCATCTATATTGAAAAAATCTTCCGAGAAAAGATACTTGCCGCCAAGGGGTTCAAGTCCCGTTGGCGGGATAAAAATCTTGTCTTAAACGTTAGTTTATCAATTAAAAAAAAAAAAAAATTAAGTGTAATAAGTTTTTTCGACATTAAAAGCACCCATTGACAAATTACTAAAAATTTGTTTATTGGGACTTTAAATGCCTTTTGTTGTCAGAAAATAGACAACAAAGTTATGTGCCTGCCTTCAGGCCTCTTGAAGGGCATTAGTTCAGGGAATATTCCAGTATAATGTACGCTTAATTAAATGTGTGTTCTTACCATGTTTTTATCTCCAGAGAGACCAGCTGCTACATATCCCGGGCTGTCGGTTCCCTTCAATTCAAAAGTGTAGATGTCACCTAATATAAAATAAATATAAATATTAAAAGGCAGGATATATTTGAGATGAGGTGATGGAGTTACCAA
Organism: Limnephilus rhombicus; assembly: GCA_929108145.2. Taxonomy (NCBI): domain Eukaryota; kingdom Metazoa; phylum Arthropoda; class Insecta; order Trichoptera; family Limnephilidae; genus Limnephilus; species Limnephilus rhombicus. Next base: position 46,937,303 of record OV815288.1, on the reverse strand, counting down.
ATGAAATTGAATAAGAAATCTGATGATCCAAGACTTCTAATGGAACCCTGCTACTCTTTGTCGAAAAGTCACAAGTTGACTTCCACTGCAAATACTGAGAGCAATTATTGAAGCATTAGGTGAAGAGGCATTATCGCTAAAATTGCATTTCCAGATAATCGCATTCAAAGATAAGGGGGGGGGGGGGGGCAAATCGACGGTGTTTGGGAATAACCTGAGACAAAACAGTATGTTTACATACCATGGTGTGCACCAGTAACTATATTTTAACACCTAGAAAATAATAATATTGTTACAATGACAAGGTAGTTTGTGACAAACTAATCTACACGGTACATGAAAACATATCAAGTAAAGAAGTTCAGGGGATTTGAACAAATTATTAACAATTTTAAATAATTAAAATAAGTCAGAACAAATTCTTCTTTCTTTTAATGTATTAAGTCCCAGTAGTTTTAACAGAGAGAAGTAATTAATGTTTTCAATGAATATTCCCAATTTAAAATTAATGTGACGTAAGAATTTATGTTAGACACGCTCAAGGGAATTTTAATGTACGCTGTAATACTGATTCCAAATGGTGGAGTTATATTCTAGTTGGCTTCTTACAAAAGAAATGCATAGTAATTTGACAGTGTTTAAATTTTTAAATTATTCAAAATCCGTAAGATAAATCCCAACATTGGCAAAAAAAAAAAAATGCACTTACAGTTACATTCTTTCTAAGAACCATTAAAATATTAGGCAGCACATATTATAAACAGTTATATAAAAATAGTTAACCTTGCACTAAGACGGAAACGGCGGCTAAACAGTTCTGGTTGGCCAGGCAAGTGGCAGTATTACCAAAGCACAGTTTAATAGATCCACATCCCTCGTAGAAAGGATCGTTCTTCACCTGCAAACAACAACCAAATTAGTAATCACTTCACTACAACATTACACCTGATAATCCTAATGAAAGTTCACAATTAATACAATTGAGAGCCCATCCAAATTTAGACAGGTGGTGTACCTAAACGAGAAAATTTACATGTCAATTAAGCACACATGGCCTGGGGCCTATTTTGTCAGAAGGTCAAAATATTTTTGCTTTGCAATGAAATCCAAATAAATGAAAACTGTTTTTGAAAGGTGATGAATACGCTTTCAAATTTTATAATTCAAAATAAATTTTTAAATACATATATTTTTTTAATGCAAACATAAAAAAGTTTTAAAAATTGCTCACCTTACATTTTTTCTAACTAAAATTACTGACAATGAAAAAACAAAAAAAAAACAAAAAAAAAACAAAAACAAAAAACAACAAACATATTTCATTAGGCAAATGTATTATAAATGTTATTGTCAACTGACAATAACATTTTTTGTCATTTCACGTAAGAAATAAATAATAAAAAAATTCCCAAAGTTTAAAAAAATTTAATACTACATATTTGAATTCTCCCTACTATGGATGTACCATAATTATAAGCAGAAAAGGTAAATTTTTGAGATCGCTGGCAACGGTCAATATGCACTTTTTTTTTTAAATCTTTTGATTCACCTTAATTACATTAAAAGACAACTATTTGCATTGGGGGAAGTGGAAAATATTTCATTCTAAACTTCGATTACATAAAATTAAAATTAGCTTTCATTCTGTGAAACGAGACCATCAATTTTCAAACATTATTTTCAAATGTCATTTTGTTATGTTGGTATTCTTGTTACTGTACGAAAAGATGCTAGAGCAAAGCGTATCAGACTTCATGGGAATTCTAGGTTTGTGTAACATGGTTTGTGATACAAAAGAAAGTGCCCCTTTATAACGCCTACTCGCGTCAAGGCAAGAAAAACATCCCAGTTTTCAAGTAGTTTAGCGGCTACGCTAGGTTTGTGTAACATGGTTTTTGATTCAAAAGAAAGTGCCCCGTACCTTCAAAATCTTCTAGCCGTTCGTTATACATTCAAGTGTATCAGGAATACCAACATACCAAAGTGACAGCGAATGAGCTAATGGCGTACAATCTCACAAGACGAAAGCTAATTTTAATTTTACGTAATCGAAATTTAGAATGAAATATTTTCCATTTCCCCTAATGCAAATATTGCCTTTTAATGTAATTAAGGTAAATCAAAAGGTTTTTTAAAAAAAAAGTGCATATTAACCATTGCCAGCGATCTCCAAAAATTATCGCAGAAAATGTTGCTTGTTTAATGGTGAAGGGCCTAGCTTGCAGATAATTGAATTCTATGAAAACTGCGCCTGGGTGGGAACCCAACGCATTTTCCCTCTCGGTCATGTTCATTCTTTAGCAACAAAAGGGACAACGGAACCTCAGGATGATAATACCTAAATAAAATTGTCAAAATTGATGTTTTGTATTCCCCATTTTTCTCTTGCAAAACTGGACCGATTTTTAAGATTTTTTACCAAGTGCATTAAAAGAAAATATTATATGTGTATGCATTTTGCTTTTTTTTTTAAATACATTGTCTAGTTTGTTTACTGAACGTCTGTTGAAACCAGGCAATTTGAATGACTTTTGGGGTGTCTAATCGGGGCGATTCTAAACTTTTCATGAGCTGTAGTGGTAAGATTGAAAAATACGACATTACTGAAAATGATTCATTTTTATAATTTTTTTTTTTTTGATGAAAAATTACTGAAAATGATTCATTTTTATAATTTTTTTTTTTTTGATGAAAAATGCGTAAATAAATTTAATTTTCAGTTACAACATTAACCTGTAACAAGCCAGGAAAAACACGGCAATTCCCTAACAAAGCACCACTTTGAAGTTTGAATTGAATGTTTTATGGATTAATTTTGAGTTATCGTATATTTTATTGACCGAAACACATTCCTAGAACAATAAACTATGTACCAAAACAACATTACTTGCGTTAATTACGTAAATTGATAGGTTTTACGATGTTTTAGTCAAGTAACACGCATCGACTTTGACAGAAAGAATCGCGGAAAATTTGACATTTTGATGCCACAAATAAAATCATTTAAAAATATTCTGGGGTTGCAAGGTGAATGAAATTTTTACCCATCTTATGGGGAAATGTTGGCGCAAGCGATTCTGACCTTGTCCTTCATACAAATTCTGTACATAGTAGGGTCAAAATCGCAGACAAACATTTTTTTTTCGAAATTTTTCCGTGCGCATGCGCACAAACTGCGCACATTCGCGCGTCTCCGGCCGATTACCGGTTAATAATGTAGTAGTTTTCAATCTTAGTCTAGTTCACTGAAAAGTCATGGACCACAGGTTCTAACTCCCGTAAGAAGTAACTTATCAAGAAAAGCAAAACGTACCGAATTGCTGGTGGTCGATTCTATATTATATAAAAAAATATTTACACTAGTATCAAAATCCAGTGACGAAATTGGGAAATATGTTTTTAAGGACAAAACTGATGCCCGTTTTCTTCTTAAGAAGTTCAATTAATGAATGGCCAACCACATTAGAATGATTGCGTTATAGATGACTTCTATGAAATGAAGTTTGCTTTATGCTAATGTTGCAGATGTTTTTTATACTTGGCAGGCCCTAAAGGCAAGTAAAACTTATAACTTTTTAACATTCACTAAACATGGTGTATAATTATTAGAGATGAAATGGATAGTTGTTTGGCCGGATACCGGATATCCGGCGAGCTGCGAGGTCGGATGGCCGGATATCCGGCGACCGGATATTCGGCCCATTGTCTCGTTGCATGTCGTGACGAGTTTAGCGATCAGATCAATTCGGGGGGTTTCGGTTGCCATCGTGAGTATTCGTGAGTGATTGCGAAAATATTCTCTTTGATAAGAAGAAAAACAAGAGGTTTATTATGGTGCTGCAATGTCAGTATTTAATCATTTCAATAATATCTGTGTTTTTTACGATTTTTAGTTCACCATAATGGTGATTGTGATTAGTTAATCATGTTAATTTAAGTTTTCGCTACTCTGCGAGGTTTTTGTAAGTTTATACTAGAAGTTTTTAGTTTAGATATTTACTATTTATGTATTTATCATTAGATTGAATATCGCAGAAGAAAATTTTAGTTTTTTGTAACTTTTTCGACTTTAAATAAAAGCCGTCATAATTATAAGCCATTTTATTGATACTTACCTCACAAAGATATTAGGGAACGTACCCATACTACGTGACACGTTTAGGGGGGGGAGGTCTTCAAAATACCACGCTTGGTACAAATGGCGGCGGAGTGCTTGGGTTTTTGGTCACCAGGGGGGGGGGGGGGGGTTAAAAATTGCAAAAAGTTGGTCACGTAGTATGGGTACGTTCCCCTACCTTACAAAGATATTGCATTTTATTATAGGAAATTGTCGTAGTTTTTGAATATCCCGTATCCGGCCAGATAGTAAATTTAGGCCGGATAGGCCGGATTCCGGATAGTTACCGGATATCCGTTTCATCTCTAATAATTATTTATGTAGTGTAAAATAATCTGGTAATTATTATAATAAGTTCGCTTTATTTAGAAGCAAATAAAGTGCTCTATTACTCTCCGAACATAAAACTAAAGGAGTTTGTTTATCCGGGAATTATATTTTTATAAAGTGTGATATTATTCTGTTAGGTTGAAGTGATTGCTTGACAAAGTGCAAAAAGCTATTTTTACTTATATATTATTCTTATTCCTTATGGGTCTCTTGTGTGAAATTAATATAAAACATTAAGACATTAATTTGGCTGGACAAAAGTAAAACTTTACAATATGTATTATGAAGGTCCATCCAAAAACAGTGAAACCCTTTTAAGAAGTTTTCCAAGGGACCGGAAAAACAAACTTCTTAAGCAAGAAAACCTTACATATGTGGGAAAAATTGGGGCAGTTTTGGGCCGAGGGACCGAAAAAACCAAATTTCTTAAGCCACGAAACTTCTTAAGGAGGATCTTCTTAAGAGGGTTTCACTGTATAAATGTTATATATAAAAGAAGATTTAAAAATTAAAAATACTCTTCAAGTTCACCGAAATGTTCCTGACAATTTTTAATTTGGACATTTGACATTTTTGCCTAGACATCCAAATTGAGAGATTTGCCCTAATGTAAAATCTAGGTATCATTTCTATGAGCTGGAGCCAAATCACGTGACCGTATTTTTGGCACCAGGAGGGTTCCAGAAGGCTTTGAATAAACTACGACATTGGTCGTACATTGACCGCTAAAGAGCCCATATTGAAATAATCAGACCCTGCGCACAAAAGCAAAGTTTGCTAAAGTAAGTAAGTTTGCTGTTCGTTGTACAAATTGGGTAGCGTAACGATGCAAAAAAGAGTGAAGTAGTAAAATTGTAACACATTTAAAACTAACCAAATTAAAAAAATCGAGTCAAGTTTCTATGTGGTAGAAGCGAAACTTTACCAAAACAATCTCAACCAATGGGAGCCTTGAAAAGTGAGGTCATAATCAAAGCGGCCAATGAGTGCAGACCTAGCGTCATTTCCATTTCATATCTCAACCAATAGGAGCCTTGAAAAGTAACATCATAAACAAAGTGGCCAATGAGCACAGTTTGGTGCATCGCAGGAGCTGTAATGCATCATTTCCTTTTTATCCGAATTCCAAATCAAAACGGTGCTAAAGAAGTTTCACTTCAAAATGTAACAAAATGTTAAATTTTGGACGCAAGCTCGTATATTTGTTTACCTGATTTAAGATTTGTAGTTAAGTTTTTTTAAACAGACTGCAATTTGTGCGCCATTGTAAAAAGGACTAGTAATTCATAATTAGATCTTATTTTCAAGGACTAAATTAAATAGTGATATTACAATACGAGTTGCCTGTATTCTGTTAGATAAATTTATCGACAAATCGTAGAAAGGGAGACAGTCACGCTGCCTCTCTCTCCAGTCTGCGCAAATTGATTTCTTCCCCTTTCCCTGATGGGCCGGTCTATTAATTTGGATGTCTGTAATTTTTTAACAATTTTAGTTTGTGACAACCCCGATTTAGATTTCTATACATACAAACATCGATTGTGTGCCTCTATTGAATGCAATCAAAGGTACTCGTACATTGATGTCATGCAGCTAACAGCTAACAGAGGATGATGTGCATGAGTAAACAAGTGTTATGGGTCTAATTATACAGCATTTAATTGACAATCATTTACCGACAGCCAGTGGGAGCGCAAAGCAATCTGTAATAAAGGTTGTTTCACTGAATGTTTGTATTGTAATCAGGAGAATATTTTACGCATCAATATTGATTCTTAAATAATGAATATGAAATTGTTGTTTTTATTTAACCTGTTGAACGTTGGATGGAATTGGTTGAATTTTTTTTTTTAAGTAATTCAGTGTAACTACAATGATCAAATAGATTCTAGATTGATATTGTCGCAAGCGATTCTGACCTTGTCCTTCATACAGTTTCTTTATACATAAGAATTAAAATCGCATTTAAAAAAAGTTTTTTTTGGCGGTTGAGCTACATTTACCCACTCTAGCAAAATTAGCTATCCAAATTTAGGTACATGATTTTGAAAAATTAAAATGAATTATAAAATTTATTGATTTTAAAAAATATATTATAATACTGAAGTACGGGATAAACAACAAAGTATGGGAGTCGTCTAGATGGATTATTAACCCCTCAGGCCTCGAGCATATTTTGTCAGAAGATATTTTAAATTTGCAATAAAATTGAAATAAATGGAATATTTGCAAATATTTTCAAAAACTAAAAACTGTTTTTGAAAGGTGGTGAAATAAGCTTTCAAATTTTGTTATTAGAAATAAACATATAATTTTTAAAAATATTAAAATTTTCATTGCAAACATAAAAAAGTTTTTTCTTTATTTTTTCCAACTAAAAATTACTAATGAGGAAAAAAATAAAAGCACACGAATTTTATTAGACAAATGAATAATAAATGTTATTGTCGCCTTACTTCTTTGCCATTTCATGAAAAAATATATTTTTTTAAATTCACAAAGGAAATTTTTCTCAAATTGCATTTGGAAACTTTGGTTTCATACAAACGTAAATTTAAATTGTTGTGGGGTAACTTTTAGATTTGAATATAAAGCATGATGTTTTCTCTTTCTAACACCGTTTAGACGATATTTCTCACCATGACAGTAAGGGAGACAAAGCAATTTCTTTTCCCCAAAGGAAACAAATCAGATTGACGGGTTAATTAAATAGAATAGCCGAATCGAAAACAGAACTCCAGGAAATCTTCATCACTCGAGTGGTTATGCTGCTAAAATAATTTTTGGTTTTGACTGATAAACAGAAGCAATTTTTTTTCATAAATTGCTGGCAACCCGGGAGTTGCAACATTCAAAAATAAAACAGCAAATTTTTGGACACCGCTTGTTTTGCTTTTATATAAAAAAATTCAAGTGGGTACTTTTTTTTTAATTTTAGAGCCTGCATCCATTACTGATTCAAATAATAATTACCTACAAAAAATTTATGTAGAAAAAGATGTGCTGTATTTCTACAGCTATCCCACTCGCTCTTAATCTAGATTGCTGACTGCCAACGTATGTGCATCACATGTCAAGGACGTATAGAGCGTGAAACTTTACATAAACAAGCGCCAAAACTTAATCACACAACAAGACGTGTTTCATATGCACTTAATATCTATTCACTCAATAAAACACTATGATTTTACGTAATACAATTAATTACCTTGTGATGATTATCTCCCTGTAACAAACAATTAAAAAATGACACAAGCATTTGAATATCTAAATAATAAAGAACATTTTCTAATTTGACCACATCAGGGCTCACCACTAGCGAGTCTTTAGTAATAGATCCTAACACATTTTCTGCTTTATAGTTAAGATTAGCTTAAATCTCTGGCGTTTCTCAGGATTTACACAGACTTTTTCGAAATCAGACGTAGCCAGTGACCTTCCTCTTGTTTAAAAGGGTGAGGAGTGTAAAATTTCATCAATCTCAGAATAAAACTGTATATTTGCATCAAAATCAAACCCACGCCAGATATAAATTTAACCACTCCGGTAGTTTGCGATTATGCAAGTTTTTTGTCTTAAACGAACTGTCAGATTTATAAAAACTTTGTGTTATTTCCGCTTCGCAATTAAAGCTCTATAAATTAAACATTTCTGAACATAGCCAAATACTAAAACCTGTTTTTGAAAGGTTTTGAAAGGTTATAATATTAAAATTTAGAATGCAACCATGAAAAAATTGTAAAAATGTCTCACATGATGTTTTTATGTGGAAACGGTACTAAAATCACAGATTGTGTAAAAAACCCACTTATTCTATTGTTTAAATGTATAATAAACAATTTTGTCATCTGACTTTTTTACCATTTCATACAAGAATATTTAGATTTGGCGGGTGAAAACTGTTTCTACAAAATAAGTCTTTTTTATGTACTTCTATGGACAACTTTAGAAATGTGAAGCTTGATTCAATATGGATCTTCTACTTTTTGTTTTAGGGTTGTCACTAGAACAATAACAGAGTTATAACGAATTCTGTGGGAACACACGCGTTAGCGTGAAAACATGCTTATTGTACTTGACTGCTATTGTTATATTGTCGTTTAAACACGCTTACGGGTCGGAGTGGTTAAATAAATATATACAAGGAGATACCTAAAAGAAACCGAACTGATCTCTTGAAAGAAAACTGAGATGATGTCACCAATTTACATTTTTGACACCTGGGCCTCATTCAGACCAAAGAAATTGTTTATCTGTTCAAGAAAGAACTTTGACATTTGAAAAAGCCTAATCAATCTTCACCTGAAGTAAGGTTTAATTGACCTTATGTCTTATCTTACATCTTATCTTATGCTTCTATTGTCTCTCTTTAATAATAGTATTTAACCTGTACATTAGTTGTATTCTGGACTAAAACTGAGAATGAGCCTGAAGAAGCAAATGGTCACTGGTGGGAGTAGCGGAGGAAGGTCACTGACGCTTTGGAGTGATCTATTAATTTATTTTTTATAAAGCGGAGACGGTTTACGAACAGTTCCCGTGAGCGTTCATGCCATAGGCCCATTGTTCCATCTCCTATTTTACCTCATTCGTTTAACAGTAACCTGGTCCCTTTGATAAAGTTCACCATGGTTGTCATTGGATATGCTATGTCTTCTGGTTCCATAATGTGTCTCCCCAGGTATCTGAGCCTTGTTCGCAACAGAGCGGGACATTGGCATCATAGGTGAATTGCAATCTCTTCATCCTCTTCACATTTCCTGCATCAATTGGTGTTTTCCACTCCCAATAACTGCATGCTTCTCCTGAGATTTTAGAGACACCCGGGTTCTCATAATTCTATGCAATTCCTTAGTAAGGAGTAGACTTGAAAGTGGGTCGGTAATTTGGAGTCCACGCCAAGTAAAATATTCCCTCACATTGGGGAGTTCAGAAAAAAATTCTGAGATTTCTGTACATGAGGGAGTATGGCTATCACCCATGGCTCTACCCTACTGACTTTCTTTTGGTTATGCTCAGAAACGCATTTCTTCAGACTGTTTCGCGGATGGTTTGAAAATTCAGCTATCATGGAGGCATTCATTTCTATGTTCCCGATGGTTATCTTCGCCACCGACAGCATAGACTGTGTTCTATCTTCCGGCCTGCAGGACTAACTTGCCAATGGTCATGCTGGTCGGGAGAGCAATCTTGCTGTTGAACAGAATTAATTCGGATATCGACATATTTAGCATTAGTGAAGCTGCCTTTAAAAGGCAAGCTCTATTAAAGCTTGTGTAGTTTGTAGCCTACCATTTATTTTCAATGTATTACTTTTACAAATGTATTTTAAAAACACATTAAAATGTTAAATTTTGTAATGTTTTTGAAAGAATAAAATAAATTGAATTGAAGATGGCAGTGTCCCGTTAGTAGTCCAATCAGTTTCTGAGTTTCTGTCCATAATAAATATTCGCCTGGTTCGTCCAAGGTCTGGTCCATTTAAGAGTACTTTGGATTGCCACATTCGGAGTATTGACCGAGTACTAATAGAATGTTAGGAGTGGAGGAGCCTTGTCCACCAGAGATATTGAGGAGGGGTCCAAGATTCTCACCAATGAGGAAACGACCAAGAAGATTGTTTTATTGAATTCAGCTTACCGGTGCGGCGACTGTAGACCTAACGAAGGTAGGTTCGGTTCTGGCAGGTTGGACGGTGGGTGTCGTGTCTGGAAGTGGTGTGGATGTGATCTCGGTCTCAAGCGTTACCACCTCCACGAGGGTGGAGTCGATGCCCCCCCAGAACTGGGCGTAGTTCTCTGCTACTGTCGCTCTGGAAAAAAGAAGTTACAATCGTAAATGTGTAATAATTTTAAAAGGTTAGTTTGGAAAAATAATCTCTCAGGCCTATGTAGTCTTTGGGGAAGCTGTGTGGGAGGTCGTTTTGAGATCCATGTTGTAGGGGGGAGGGAAACACAGGGGCTGGAAAATCATTCCATAGCCGAGGTGCTGAACTCAAGAACGAATCGTAAAAATGAAGCATTTCTGTGTGACAACTGTCAACTCTGTTTCCTATACATCGGTGCCGAAGGGATCAATGACGCTAGTTCCTCAGAGCATCTTCCATTGAGATACCAGTAGAATAAGGACACCAGAGGCTTGTGTTCTAAAGATTGCAATCTGTTAAGATAGATCTATCTAAGCTTTTTTTCAGATATTTAGGGGCTCCAAACCACAAGGGGTTGCCAAATTCAACCGTGAAGGACACTTGAAATGTGTACTCCGAACACAAGGACTTTTGCCTATCATGCCAATCAACAGAGCGACTCAACCACTTAACAATGCTGCACTGACCATTGACATTTTGAACATCACTCAAAAGCTCAAACATATGCCGTGACAGTCCCTCAAACATCACAACAACATTTTTTGTTTTCCGTCTCCTCCGTTTGTTGAAACACGATTCACAGATTGGGGCGAAGTTCACACGAATATGATAAGTGGTCTGAGGTACGGACCTTTCCATGTGTACGCAATGAACACTTGACGTTTGACGTTTTTGGTGTTTATATCAATGTTAAAATGCGTTCTGATGACAAAAGAGATGCATCAGGGAGAAAACACAGATATTTTAATAGATATTTATTTATTAGGAAAGATTTCCGACTAATGTCGATTATTATTATTACAGCATCAAAAACAGAATACCGATTTGAATTGGTCAATTTCTCCCGTCTCTCTGAAACCGATTTACAAGTTAATAGACTTTATTTAATACGAAAGAAATAATCATCAATTACGGCAGTATTTATTTACAATTTAAAATCATAATTATTAGGTCCGCGCAGTTGACATAATACCAAAAAACTTGACGTTTGACGTTTATCGTTTACATAAATGTAAAATGCGTTTGATGAAGAAAAGATACATCAGGAAAAAAACACAGATATTTATTTATTAGGAAAATTTCCGACTAACATCGATTATTGCACGACCTAAAGTTACTATTAACAATTTAGAGTGTGTAAATATTTACGTCAAAAACAGAATAATAATATAAATATTTGATATTATATTATAATTTTATTATAAAATATTTTTATTATTATATTATATTTAGGTACAACTCGTGATTTTGCTCGCTTATTGCACATAAGCACCATAGGCCGTTCCGTTTATTCTCTATACATGACCTCATCGCGCGGTGTCTGTCGGAAAATGAATTATACCCCCTCGCCGGCCCCCGCCTGCCTTCCCGCTTCACCCGGGATGGAATGTTTATGAAATGTATTCCGTCGAACGTAGGAAGCTCAAACCACAACAAAAATTGTCAATATTTATGATGTTGATGATAAACATTGGATGTTATTATGGGACTGTCGAGGCAAATGTTAAAGCTACGGACCCCGCTACAGACTTATTAGCAACTATCTTTTGACACATGTCACAAAATAGTAAAACTACCCCATGATCTTTTTAAAATGTGATGAGACATCCAAAGAAGTATGAGATCTTTAATGCAGGGAAAGATTACCGGAAGAGGGGGCCCTGGACGAAGGAGAACCTCGTGGCTCAAAAACCTGAGACAGTGGTATGGCCAGTCTACCGTAGAGCTGTTCCAGACCGCAGTAAACAAAGTCCGCATAGCCAACGCCCGTTGAACGGACAGGGCACAAGAAGAAGAAGAAATGATATTTTTATACTTCTCCTGTGTTCTACATCCTATCAGCCTTTTCTAGTTATACCAATTTAACTTATATGTGCAACCCAAAAATATCATCTCTTGCATGTTCATTTTATATTCTTGTCTTTAGTATTTTCAAATCTCTACATATTATAAATTAAAGTCCTCCGCCGCATTTGTCTGTCTGTTCACGATAAACTCAAAAACTACTGAACGGATTTTCATGCGGATTCCACCATTAGACAGAGCGATTCATGAGGAAGGTTTAGGTATATAATTTGTCAAGGTTTTGTGTAAATTGGTTGAAATATATAATCTGTATGTGGTGGATGAGCGGGCAGGCAAGCGGGCGGCGTGAATTTGATTTGTATGCAAATTAACAGATGGTGATGTGAGTTAATTTATCGTGGTTATAAAGGTTGGGTAACCATCCAGTAGATGCCGTTGTGTTTCGTTAGCCACAGCAAGTGGTGGCCGGGTCAGCTAGTCATCAATATCCACAAGATATTTACTTCTACTGTATGTTGTTGCTACCACTTATTTATAGATTTTTCCTCCTTTTTTTACCATTTCTCATTTACTGTAACATTGTGTGTTCTAATTTGTAACCTTCTCTGTAATATATAGCTCTACAAATTATAAATAAAAGTTCTCCGACGCGTCTGTCTGTCCGTCTGTTCGCAATAAACTCAAAAATGACCGAACGGATTTTCATGCGGTTTTCACCAATATATAAAGTGATTCATGAGGAAGTATAAATTAATATAGTTTGTCAAGGTTTTGTGTAAATTGGTTAAAATATATAATATATAAAGGAGAATGACTGTAACGAGCAGGCTGGCAAGCGGTAAGGATTTGATTTGTATGCAAATTAACAGATGGCGGTGGTTATAAAAGTTATAAAAGGTAACCATCCAGTAGATGGCGTTGTGTTTCTTTAGCCACAGCAATGCGTGGCTGGGTCAGCTAGTTGGTGTTTTATGGAGACCATGAAAAATAAATAATCTCAAGATAATCTTATTAAAATTTAGGACTGACCTGATAATGACAGCCCCCAGGAAATCTGATGGAGCCGTCCAGGTGAACACCAGGTTGGATTTGGCCGAAGGGGAGGTATGGGTGGCAGAATCCCCCTCAGCGTTGCACTTGGTTGTCTTTGAGAGTCCGGCAGGTAAGGTTGTCCATGTTCCTAGGATCTTACTGTTATCCTGGAAGATTAATTCAATGTTTCAATAAATTGTGTAGTAAAAAAAAATAACAATGTTTTATATAGTGGTTGTTTAGAGTCCGCTCTCCTGCGACCGAAAACACAAACAAAATACAAACATTGGTTTAAACATTCAAGATGTGGGCGTGGCCGACGGAACATCTCCTTAGTGGGCTCTCATATAGGACTCATACAGGAATTGATCTCTCGGTCCTTAATATCGATTCAAACGGAGATTTGTGCATGTGCTCAGCCAAGTGACTTATCAGTGACATAATAACACAACGTGTGGTGGGAAATTCAGGTGAGTCAGATTCCCTTCCAGCGTCTAATTTTCACCATCCCCATAGTCGTGTCATTGAAATGCCATATTTTTTTTGATTCAATACGAAATTACATATTGATTACAATCCATTTTTTGATTCGCCATCTATTTGACTACAACAGGTATTAAAAAAAAAATCAGCAATTGAACCGAGTATGAGGTAATGTTCTGCTTGAAATTCTTATCCTTTATACACAAATGACAAACAGTTTTCATATCTATTATTGGTGAATAATAATAATCGTCAAAATAAGAATTGTTGCAATTATCACATTATCTACGATAATGAAGATATTGTTATTTTATATTTATGTTGACTTATAATTATACTTATAATTACATGTCCGTTTTTGTTTGTGTATATAACGTTGTTGAAGTCACACCAGCCAACCGTTGGTGACAGCTGTCTTGCCAGCCAGTTTCTTAGCGATTGGCATGATATTGTAGCCAGTTGGAACCCTTTCGGAGTATGCGGTTTTAGATGGTTTTAAAAAAAATCATGTGAACATTTAAAAATTACCCATTTTTTGTTTGCTGATCATAATCAGAAAAATAAACATTAAATCATGATTTCACTGTAAAGATACAAATGAAAGCAGATATTAATGAATGAATAAAAACAGATTGAAGACACAAATTAATGAAGGCACAAATTAATGAAGACACAAATTAATGAAGACACAAAATTAATTAAGACACAAATGAATGAAGACATGAAAGAATGAAAGCCTAAATTAATGAAGACGATGAATGCTTTAAGGAAAGTATGAATTAGACATGAATAAATGAAAACACAAATAAATGAACACATGGAACAATGAAATAATGAATGTATGAAAGAATGACCGAATTAATTAATGAATAAACGAATGAATTAATAAATGAACGAATGACTGAACGAATGAAATAATGACTGAATTAAGAATGAATGAAAGAATTAATAAAACAATGACTGAATGAATGAAATAATGACTGAAAAAATTAATGAATAAATTAATCAAAGAATGAATGGATGAATGAATGAAAGATGACTGAATGAATGAATCAATAAAAGAATGACTAATTGAATGAATGAATGAAATAAAGACCGAATGAATGAAATAATTACTGAATGAAATAATGAATGAAAAAACGAATGAAAGAATTAATTGTAGGATGTCTAAGAATGAAAAAATCACTGAATGAATGAATGGTTGAAAGAATAACTGAATGAATGAATTAAAGAATGGCTGAATGAATGAATAAAACCATTATTGAATGAATTAAAGAATGACTGAATGAATGAATAAAAGAATGATTGAATGAATGAAAGAATGACTGAATGAATGAATGAATGAAAGAATGACTGAACGAATGAATTAATGAAGACCTGAATGCATGGATAAAAGAGGTAAATAAGACAAGAATGAATGAATGATAGTAACCTGCACACTCCTGGCCTGCAGGAAGAAGCCTCCTATGGCCACGCTGGTAGGGCTGGACAGGGTGACGTTGAGTCGCCCCCCCTGGTGTACCTGGGGCGCCCAGGGCCGCAACACATAGGGGGCCACGCTCGTCTGCGGCTGGATGTTGTTGTGGAATGGAAGCATTTTCTCACACGCCTGGAAATATCATATAATACATACTCTTAGTATCCCCCTGGTGAAAAACCACCATTCGCAATCGAAATGTTGCTTAATATGGTTTTAGCCGATACTTCCTAACAATCCTCTTCTCTATCTCTGTTCCTGCAGCCTCACAACATACCCCAATTGGGGATCCCAGTCCCACTATTGTCAGGCAGTTGGGACTCTTGTGCAAAACTAACAAAAATAATATACAATACACACAGAGTGTATCAGAACATGCCTGACAAATTTTAACTGGTGATTTCAGAGCTTATTTTAAGAAAAAAATGTGGATGGTATCAGAGTGTGCAATTCACATGCGGTAGAAGTGAAACCTTCAGAAAACTAAAGTAGACAGAGCATCGCACAAAGAGGAGACCGATTATACTATCTCATTCTCTCGCAGGCTAAATCCAAAAGATGTATGTGTTTGTCTTTTTTTAAGTGTCGCTATTTTTCGTTTCATCGCATTTCAAATCACAACCGTGCTAAAGTTTTCACTTCAAAAACAGTAAGTAAGGTGGGGGCGAGGGATTGGGAAAAGATTTTTTAAATTTAAATTCAAAGCAATACTAAAAAAACATTAAAAAAAATTCAACGGAGACCAAAATGTCATATCCAATTTTTGTTCCAAATAAAGCCACAAATGGTTAAAGTTTATCGGGTACGCTCATACTGCGTAACTTTTACTTTTGCTTTATTTTGCAAGTTATGCACTTGTTCAATTATTATTAAATAGAACAGCTGACCGAGTGGGAAGAAATAATACAGGGTGTCCCAAAAGAAAGTTGATATTTGTTTTGCTTTCTGGGTGAACACAACTTTTCCCAGGGGCGCGAGGGGGATGTCAATCAGTAGTCTGGCTCTAGGAAATTTAGTCGCTATGAAGCATTTCTCGGGAGCGACCGCGCGTTGTGCGTGCGTGAGTTTTACAAAAATGGTGATTGTAGCGCGTAGAAGATTCTGCAATATTTGAGGTTTTCGTCAATTCAATGATGCGCCAAGCATTCCTCTCATTCGAAAATGGGTCAAAAAGTTTGAAAAGATCGGTACAACGCTGGCAAAACCAAAATCTGGGCGACCAAGGTCATCGAGAACGGTAGAAAACGTAGAGAGTGTTTATCAGTATTTTCGTGACGACTCAAACTTTTCGATTTGGAAGCGCGTAAGTGCTTTAAATGTGCATAGATCATCGTTACACAGCATTTTGCACAAAGACCTAATGCTGCACCCCTACAAACTTACTGGATATAACCAAAGAACATGGTTCCAGCAAGACGGAGCAACATTACATACGTCCAATACGTCTCTGCCATGAGTTCGTGAAATTTTCCCTGGCCTCCTCGTGGTCCTGACCTAACCCCTATGGACTTTTTACTGTGGGGTTATCTCAAATCTAAAGTGTGTGCCAAAAATCCGACTTCCCTGATGCAATTAAAAGAAAATATCAGTCACGAAATGACAGCCATCACGAAGCCTACCTGGCGAGCCGTCATAAGAAATTTTACTCTTCGATTAAATGAATGCCGCGAACGTGAGGGTTTACATTTGGACGATATTATTTTTCAGAAATAAATTCCCAAATTGTGTATTTTAGTATTTAATAAACATATTTTCGATAGAACCCTTACTTTTTTTTAAATCGATCCAGTAAATATTAACTTTCTTTTGGGACACCTGTAATAAGATATACGTAGATATATTTATAATAATACCTTGGGAGGTGCTCCGGATCCGTACTGCTCCGTATAATGAGCCGACAGGACCACCAGCGCCAGTAACACCGCCAGCCGATCTAGAGACCCGCCTATTCTCCCCATCTTGGGCGATGTAGGTCACACCTGAAACAATTATAAACACAAAGATTAGACACTAATAAAAAGTAAAAAATCTGTTCCCTAAGAAGGTCGGATTCTTTCCATTAATTTTTTTTATTTTTTTTTTATTATTTAATAAATGTTTACATGATAGGTACATTGTTGGTATTTTTTGACTACCACACTAGGCTATTGCCCGTGTTGTGGTAGTCATTCATCAATTGAGCTAGAAATACGAATGATAGAGTGGCGGATAAATAAAGCAATGATATGTAGGACATATTCAAAACCTTAACTATGATACAGAAAATGGTCGGTAATCGGTAGGATATAGCCATACATCTCAAAGACACACAAAATTGAAAAAAAACCCCAGCGTGATGAATAGGTATTATTTCGCAACTCAGAATCATAATAACCAATCCACTAAGACAAAGCCTAGGTAAATATTAATGAGATGTTTAGCAGCACTAAACTGGAATACCAACTTACAAAATATATATTTCCGTGAATAGTTTCAAGGGAACAGGTGAAGATATCAATATGATTAAAAATAACTTATAAATATATATAGAAAAGAGGAGCGGACCTAAGTCGGAGCCCTGGGGTACTCCAGAACGAATTAAAATTTGGGTTTCATAACTTATTGAAATGCACAACTCCGTCTTTATGTTCAGATATACAAGTAATTTTGTTTGAAATCTTTGTCAACAAAACATGTCGCAATGCTATAAATACTACCTAAATACAATATAAAATGTATGTGAGAGTTTGAGCAACCATAACACACACAAGAAAAGCAATTATCACAAGCCTTCTCATTCAGTAGTCCACTGACATAATAAAACGCAAAGCTAATGAATAGGTTTTGCAGCAAATCTAGAGCACACATAATATTGTTTAATGGCATTTAATGATTTACCATCTCCGTAAGTGTCTGTGTGTGTTTATAATGTTCAGGGACGTGCCATGATTTCAGAACAAAACTAACAATTTTTAGATCACATTTGATTACTGAGCCCTTGAAGTGATTTTTTTTCACAAAAATGGCGCGGTACAAATCACCAAAATATTTGAGTGTCGTGTAAAAAGTTGGTAACTTAAAATATTCCAAAAGTTGCACATCGTTGGGTCATAGTTAAGACATATTCAGACATTTCAGACGCATTCAAATTTACTATAGAGAAGAGGTCACAAATTTGAGTCTCGGTTGCAATCGTTTAGACCTTTTATTTCTTTTTTATGTCCTTTAAATTTAATATATAAATTATAATGAAGCGTAAAGTTCGGTCAATATTTACAAAATAAGGACACGCTTAATATGCACATTTTATTTTTCAAAACGCTTTGCAGTAAGTAGTAGTGAGGTAATAATAAAAGTATATATTTATTTTTTTTTTAAATGGAAAATAATGCATTGTAATATTTATTTCGTTAAAATTAGAATCGATTGTTCGCCCGGCGGTCATTGTTATTGATGTACAAATTTTAAGGTTAGTTTTTCGCCTCTTATTGAATTCAAAATATTAACCTACGATCCTACAATAGGTTCTTATTTGAGTATACATAAAAAAAATATTTTAATACTATTACATCACGTCATGTGAAAAAAAGACAAATTATACGTTTTACAAATAAAAATACCTACTAAAAGCATTATTTTCCATTTTCGGTAACTGAAATACTTAGGTACTTCTCATTATTATCTAACTGCTACAAAGTGTTTTTTTATCTATTTTTGAAATATTTACCTAAAGTTTTAATAAATATTTTTTAAACATTTATTTGTAAGCGTTCAAATATAAAACAACTGAAAGATCAAAGATATTTTAAAGTAAAGTGTTCATAAAAATAATCTAAGTCTTGCCCCGGTAAATCGCGAAAATATTTTTACAAAATACGGTACGCCACTGGCGTACTACTTATTATTTTCATAAGTATGTTGGATTGAGTAACATCACCTGAAATACCTTACTACATTATTTTGCGCACAGACGTTGATGCTTGTCATTCTTCGCCTGGAGAACAATCCAACTTCTGATAAAGCGTCGATGACACAGGGCTAGTTTACAAGCTACTATCTGGGAAATTCATTATCTGTTAGTAAACTCGCCCAGTGTCATCGTGTCACTTGCTAACTAGCAGCAACTAGCAGATTGTTGACAATCTACGAAAAAAAGTTGAAAGGTCGTCAACTTTACTCGCCTACACGCTTGCTCCGCTTGCTCGTGATTGGTTTATTTACGTTTCCAACATGGCTTCCAATAAACAGCTGATTTCGGCTGTCAAAAATCTGAAGAATTAGTTCACGCAGGCGTCGTTATTCTTGTTACTGGCGCTAAAAGCGACCTCAGTTTCCCACGCTTCTGAGCGAGTGGACAGTTTTGTGTGTCATCATGACAATCTCACTCGCCGATTTACCCGCTTTTAAAACTTAGTAGATAGTAGCTTGTAACTCGCCGTGTGTCATCGAGGCTTAAGACACAAATAATTAATAATAATTTTCTCCATGACTGAAAAATTTAATTTAAATTAATAGTGAACCCGAGAATCTAAGTGGGGTAAAAACGTCGTTCAATTATAATATACCTAGATTCTTAAAACCGCGATGAACTGGTCACTCTGGTCAATCAATGATCGTAACATGAAAATATGCCATATACTTCTTCTTCTTCTTCTAATGGCGCTACAGCCCATTTCGAGCCTTGGCCTCCTTCAAAATAAGCCTCTGTCCTCGGCCGTCGTCTTCCAATCTGCGACAAGGAGTATTCCTCTTGCATCCTTCCTGACACCATCCTCCCATCTCAGCCTAGGTCTGCCCGCCTTTCGTTTACCTCCCGGGTGTCCTGTCAGAACCTTCTTCGGCACTCGTGTGCTTGGCTTTCGGTGCACATGTCCGGCCCATCTTAATCTTTGGATACCATAAACAAGATACAGATAATAAACCATGCAAAACTGCTGCATGTCCTAAAGAAAATAAATTAAATTTAAGGAATCTTACTAATATTATAAACGCGAAAGTTTGTATGCATGTATGTGTGTTTATTACTCTTTCACGCAAAAACTACTGAATGGATTTTAATAAAACTTTACAATATATATATTTTTTTTAAGAAAGACAAACATTCCCGGGCTACGAATAACCCAACAATGTTTGAAAATCTCCTACTACCACCACAGAAAGCCGAAAGTGTTGTTTGTGTTGTGATGGAGGACTTAGCCAGTCGAGGAATCGAACACGCGACGCTCGGGTGGGACCCAAACGTTATGCCCTCTCAACCACTGACCAGACATAATGTAGCTCAAAATAACATATAGGCTATAATTTATAAAGTTAGTAAGGAAGGGGACGCAGGAGGGGAAATGAGACACACGGGAAAGGTGATTCAGGGAGAAACAATGTATTTATTTGAATATGGCATTGCAACGCATGTCGGGAAGCGTATTTACAATCCCTACCGCGTTTCAGTCACGTTACGGACTGAAACGCGGTAAAATTTTCAATGTAATTTTTTTTTTGAAATATAAAAAAACGCGGTCCATCTTCTCTGCTAACCCTTCTATAATTACGGTCGTCACTCTCACAAAAACGGTCGTCACAGAAACAGATAGAGCAACGAAGCGCGTAAGGCGACTGAAACGAGGTAGTGTTTGTAAGGTTTTTTTTTTACATTAGCTCCACACAGGAGGCACCGAGGAAAATAATTTCCCTAAGGGCCTATGTCATCTTTAAGGATGCTGTGTGGAGGGTTTTTTAAGGGAAAGGAAGGAGAAGAAGATATGGGAAGGAGAAAGGTATGAGGGGTGGGTAGGAATCTGGGGGTCAGTGTGGCCAGGAGTGACAGACGTATGAATCTATACCTCACACTGCGGTGCAAGGCGAAGGGTCGGGGAATCCGGCTGAAGAGGTCAAAAGGCCTCCCTCAATCAGTCTCCTCCGCTACGCAGTGGTTGGGCAAACGTATCCGCCACCAAGACCTAGACAAACCTCATCCCATGAACCCAAGGTGATTTATGCATTACAATCCCTACCGCATTTCAGTCGGTAGCGCGACTGAAACGCGGTAGTGTTTGTAAGGTGATTTATGCATTACAATCCCTACCGCGTTTCAGTCCGTAGCGCGACTGAATCGCGGTAGGGATTGTAAATACGCTGTCGGGAACCAGCTAGTCAATCAAATACGCACAAAGTACGCGAATCAATCAAATATACACGAATCAATCAAAATTATGCCAATCCAAGATACATTATGTCAGTCAATCAAATTTACTTAAATTTACGCCAATATCTCAAATTTACACCAAACCATCAAAATTACGTGAACCAATAATAAGACGTCAATCAATCAAATTGGTGCCAATAACTGAAATTTACTTTAATCAGTCTAATTTACGCCAATCAATCAAATCTTCGTACATGAATCGTATTTGAGTAAACATAATATACAAATCAATAAAAATCGAGTGTAGTTCACACGCAGTAGGAGTGAAACCTTTATCCACAAAATCTCAACCAACAGAAGTGAGCTCATAATCAAAGCGGTAACGTTTTATTCTCTCGCAGGCTAAATCATAAAGATGTATATGTTTGTTTCTTTTTAGAGTCGTTTCCGTTTCATCTAGTTTCAAATCACAACGGTGCTAAAGAAGTTTCACTTCAATAAAATTTACGGGAATCAATCAATTTTCAGTCAATCAATCAAATTTGCGTGAATCGATCAAATCGCCACTCGATCTATTATAAGCTTATGGCGCGTTTACATTAGCTCGGTGACCAAATGCGTCGACCAATGGCGGTGACGAATGGCAGCGATCCAATACCGTCAACCGAATAACAGTTTACACTAATCGGTGACCGAAAACGGGCTGCAGTCGAATACTGTTCAAAATTTTCAAACATCAGTTTTTAGCTCACAAATGGCAGTTTTGAGGTCGTATCAATTATCGCTCGCCGGCAATAACTGCTGTGAGGAGGTCAAGCCGAGGCATATAATTATTTTAAGCGGACTTCGTTGGATAAAATCTCCTTCTTGTTATAAATGTAACGCTCGTGTGTAGACTCATCGCGTGGTTTCAAGAAATAAGGTAACCTTAAGTCAACATAAGGTCACAGTGAACACACGTCATGCTGCAGAAAAATGTTAAGAATTTCAATTAATAAACTAGTTTTGTAAATGACATGAGAATAAATTTCACTGAAATTCAATTAAAGTAGATAATATGTATAAGCAGGCGCATTAATTGGTAAATATTTAGCAACGTCACCTCCCGAGAAGCTCGTTTATTATATTGCATAAATGGACATTTTTCGGTTTAATCAAAAAATACCAAAAATATTTTCTAGAAAAAAATATGTTTAAAAAATTCCAGTAGTTGACACTTGGGAATGTTTTTTGTGAAATATTATTAACTAGCTGGCACCCGGCATGTGCCCGGCATTTGCTATGCCATTCAATAAAGAAATTGTTTCTCCCTGCGTGTCCTTTCCCATTCGTCCAGTTCCCCTTCCGCCTTCCCTTCCTCTCCCGCGTTCCCACTCCGCCTCCTCCATCTTCCCTCTGCCCACCCCACTCCCCCCCCCCCTTCCCCCGTCGCGCGAACTCCCCTCCCGTGTTCCCCTCCCATCTTCCCCTCCCCCCCCCTCTCCACCCACCCCCCCCCCTTTATTTTTTGAATTCACTCAATTGAATCAATATTATACTTATCACAATATTGCGCGAGCTCTTTCAAAACATGAGAATTCGTTCGATACAAAATGTATAAGGAAAAGAATTTTCTTCATAATTTTATTTTCGCGAATTTTCCGATGTTTTAATAGCTATTTTGCTATTCGGGGCGGAGACAAATTCAACAAATCAAAGATCGTAAAAATCAGTCCAGCCGTTCTTGAGTTATAAATGATGTAACTTTTATAACTCAAGAACGGACTTACTTTACATATTATTAAGATGAATCTCTAAATGAAAAAGTTTTGTACTTTTTTGTAATATTAAAGAATGCCTAAAATTTATTTGAAAACAAGCGAGAACACGGCACGCGTTGCAATGCCATATGAAAAAAAAATGTTTCTCCCTGTGTGTAGGTACTTTCCTACGCGTCCCCGTTCCCCTCCCGCGTCCTCCTTTCCCGCGACCACACCTTCCGCTTTTTCCTCCCCCTCCTGCATTCGCCTTCCACCTTCCTCCCTCCCCCGTCCCATTACCGTGAATCGCCCCTCCTTTATCTCCCTTTCCCCACCCGAATTTCCCCTCCCCCTCACTGCCGCTAAACTATATGAAATACATACATTTTCAAACAACTCATTTATTATAAAAAATTTATACAATTTTCATAACGCCACAGCTCACTATTATATATAGAAACCTTCGCGGGCAAGCGAACGACAAATCACCAAACTTTCATCGCATTCAGATGAATTGTTTAGGTACCTACCGCCTAAGGGACAATCAAAGAAACATTCATTTTTATATACTAGGAGTTAAAGACCCGCTCTACAGGTTTATACTGCTAGGCTCTGCGGGCGGCTTTAGGTTCGCCTCCGCCCAGTTAGTGTTGGTGATAATTTTGTAAATCCAATAGGAACCGGTTCCAAAATCAGCCCGTTCCTCTTATCCACTGTCAACGTGTCAACCAGTAATGGCAAGTCACTGCGAAAAAGTAACCGGGGAGGAGGACAACATCGTATGTAATATACAGCCGCTTGATACAACTGGGTATTACCGTCAATCTTCGAAATCCGGGAGATACTCCAGGTTCACGGTTCCATGCCAACTCAGAATGAAACCAACTCAGAAACACCTCAGAAAGGTCATTAAAAGCTATGAAAAAATAATTTTAAAATAGCCGGTAACCCTAACCTAACTTTCCTAATTAAACAAATTTTTATATTTTTTTAATCATCACTCTTAATTATTATTTTTAATTTATAAACTAACGTTTAGACAAGATTTTTATGCATAGCACAAAGGGTAACAATTATTATAAGCAATAATTATCAGCCTGAAACACTCTAAAAATGTAGTCATAATTTGTCTCGACGCCACCTAGCGAGGGATTTAACACTTACAATGTCTCTCTCGCAGAAATAAAGTTGGTTGTTTTCAGGTGGAAAATATATAATAAGCAGTAATTGTTGAATGAAACACTAGTATACATATATTGAATTATTTGGCGGGTATTTGATAAGCCCCCATAGCTCAGTGGTCAAGAGCAGCTGACCGGCAATCAGAAGGACACGGGTTCAAGTCCCGTTGGCGGCAAGTATCTTTTCTCGGAAGATTTTTTTCAATGCAGATGAGTGTTTCAGGCTGATAATTATTGCTTATAATAATTATCACTCTTAATGATCTTTCTGAGGTGCTTCTGAGTTGGTTTCATTCTGAGTTGTCCGGTCACGGAGGCGATGACCAATTTTATTAGTAAACCCATTGCGAAAAATATGAACTATGGACGTCCCCTTTAACTTAACGATTAACGTAGTTTCGGGACTGGTCCTTCGGGTGTGTTGCATAGGGATTCGCTCTGCAGAACTTAACCGCCAAACAATACAGTGGAGTCGCAGTTTCGCGACACAATTTTTGGTCCTTCGAGCCGGATTTTGACATTTGCTACCCACCAAATCTTTACGAATGCATACCTAACCAGTCCCCTGCATATTGCGTGAACACGTCGCATTACGAAATAATCTATTTATGAACAAGTCGGAGAAAAATATTGCATGTTAAGAGTCGCGAGAGGTCTATTATTTTATAGCGACTAGCAATATTGTTATGAATATACGTAAATGCAATACAATGACGAGCCAGCAGAAAATAGCCAATCCTACAGCACACGTGGACAATGGATAGCAGAAATGCATCTTTTATTTCGAAAACATAGTCTTTAAGTTTGTTCTTGATCAGAGAGAAGGTTAATACATTAGGAACGTGGGATTTATGACGACCTGACGACCTCCGTAGTCCAGTGGGTTAAGACTCTTGACTCACAATCCGGAGGTCGCGGGTTCGAACCCGGCATGCGCAAATAAATTTTATTTGATTAATTTGTGTTATTTCACAATTAATTCATTTAAAATAGTATATTTGCGGCATGTTCCAGAGTGGAAGATACTATCAGTATCGCCCTGGTGTAAGACCACCATTCAGAATTGAAACGTTGCTTGAAAATGGCTTTAGCCGTGTTTAGTGACCAGATCTGAATAACCAGGTACTTCCCAACCTTCCTCTTCCCCACCTCCTTCCCCTCCCCACTACCTTCAGCCTCACAACATACCCCAATTGGGGATGCCATAGTCTCACTGGCTCCAGACGGGAGCAGTTGAGATTCTTGTGCGGTATTCACTGTAAAAAAAATATATATATTAAAAGGTATTATATTTGATTTATTAGCATTATAAACAGTCTTGAGAAATTCATTTATTAAGAATTTTTAAGTTAAGAATATTTATATCAATGACCAATAAAATAACGACATTCAAATTTAAGACCATAACAGAAAAAAACGTAACACCTACTTGCTTAAATCTACAAAATATTTATTTGTCATCTTTTATCATCATTTTAAAAGTACCTAACAAAACAGAATCTTATTACAGTTTGTTATAAATTGTTTTAATAATCAGTCGAAAAACGAAGGCTACCGTCTAACTGTGCCAGTGTCATTTCATTCCTCTTTACAAAATTAATCATTTTATATAGATAATAGTTTTAAAATAGTATTGTAAATTAGTGTAATATAGTTTTTACTTGTATATTTGTTTTCACTGTAAGTATTTGTGTTATATAATTGGTTCTTCGGAGCAGTTAAGGTAAGATTTTTTTTTTGATTTTTGTGCTGTAGATTTATTCGAAAATGGATAAAGAAAAACCACCTGATCCCCCAGATGATGGTTTGCTATCTGAATCCTCGGGTGTTACAAAAAAAATAATCGCGGTTAATATTCCGGAGGCTTCGGACTTCGTAACGATTACGTCAAAAAAAAGAAAAATTGCTAAACCAGCAGATAATAGAAATGCAACAGATTTTGAACAAATACATCTAAAAACACCCTCCACGCAAAACGACTCCCTTCCAAATAATTCTGTTTTACAGGATGTAATTCCGTCCACTTCTTCCTCGATTTCAAGTCTAAGTCCAGCAAGCCCTTCAACCACACCCGCCACACTGGTAAACAATACTCCTTCACAAATATCACGTCTGTATAATAATCTTGATAGACCACCTTACATTACACACGTGACTAAAATTTCAAAGGATGAAAAACAATCAAATTTATACGATGTGGACTTTGGACATTTTATGTTTAAAAATAAAATCCACCCTGTCTGGAATGGAGTAAAATCGGTTGGGCGTAACCGTCTTTCTGTTGAATTCAAGACAGCGGCTGAGGCCAATAGCTTTGTAAAATCTGATGTTGCCAAAAAAAACTCGTACAACGTTTTCATACCTACATATCAGGTTACAAAGTTAGGTGTCACAAAAGGGATCCCACCGCATTGGTCGATAGAGGACATCTTGGAAAACATTACTGTTCCTCAAGGTTTCGGAAAAGTTTTAAAAGCGCGTCGTCTAAATTACAGGTTTAATACGGGAAACTCTGTAGAATGGAGACCCTCCCAATCCGTTGTCCTAACATTTGACAGCAAAGACCTTCCACAAAATGTTACTATGTTTAACGTCTCTCTACCAGTAGAGCTCTATGTGTTCCCAACTGTGCAATGCTACAAGTGCTGCAGATTTGGACACACGAAGAACCTCTGCAGATCAGAACCCCGTTGCTTCAAGTGCAGTTCGTCCCATAGTGGCGATTCCTGTGATAAAACAGAGGAAAATTATAAATGTTTAAACTGCTCCGGTACCCACATGTCCATCAGCAAAACTTGCCCTGAACTGTCAAGGCAGCGCAATATTAAACACACAATGGCCGAGAAGAGCATCTCTTATGCGGAAGCATCAAGAATGTTTAACAAATCCATTCCATCTTATTCTGAAGTAACTTCCAAAAATTCTAAAAAATCCACCCCTTCTCAACCTTCTTCTTCTTCATTTAGAAAAACTGTTGAAAGGGTCGTGAAACCTAGAGTTCTAACAAAAAAAAATAATGCTAATCACGAATCCCTTCTGTGGTTCCCTAATGGACAAATTCCTTCCAGTTCAAATTTCAATTCTTACCTAAAGTCATCTACTAAAGAACAAAATTATAATATAGACCTTAACTCTACACTAATCACCTCATTTTTACATATTTTACAAACTTTAAATAAAAACAACATTCAAATACCGTCCCACGTTGCTAAACAAATTACTAATATTATCAACTCAACTAGAAATGGCTCCTCTGATGAGGATTCTTCAGTGGAATTGTCATAGTCTCAGAAATAAGACTGAAGAATTTTTAAACACATTACACTCAAACTCAATTGCAGTGGCTGCCATCTCGGAGACGTGGCTGGAACCGGATTCTGATTTCAGAGTCAGGGGATACCACTGCCTTCGAGACGACCGTCAAGATGGAAAGGGCGGCTCCGCTCTTTTCATTAAAAAATCATTACCCTTCTCCCCTGTAGATGTAAAACCAATTGGTTGTCCTTTTCAAGTGACGGCCGCAAAGGTTTTTGACACTACAATAATTTCTTTGTATATATCACCATCTAATAAACCTTCTAAATCAATCCTAAAAGCTATGTTTTCCAAGGTCACTACCCCTTCTCTTGTTCTGGGAGATTTCAATGCCCATCACGGATTATGGGGAGCTCACAATTGTGACAGAATGGGCAGAGATATTGTTGATCTACTAGATGAACTAGACTTTTGTATTATCAATGATGGTTCTCCTACTCGTCTTCAGGTGCCTGGTCAGCGACCCAGCATGGTTGATCTTACTATTTGCAATTCCAACATAGCCGCATCCCTGTTATGGAAGGTTTTGGATGACCCTCATGGGAGTGATCATTACCCCATCCTCATTGAATCCTCAAATATTTATCATTCCAACAAAAATGTCAAGTGCAGTAGTCGAAAACCAAGGTTCTTAACTGCCAGAGCCAATTGGAATGACTATTCAAATCATACAAAGTTCTCTGTGCAAAATCTGCCCTCTCCAACTACAGAAAATGTTGCGGAATGTTACGATTTATTTGTGTCTGCAGTTATTACGGCCGCAGAAAAATTTATCCCCATTAAAACGACACGTAGCAAAGGGAAACCTCCCCCAGCTCCTTGGTGGGATATTGAATGCTCAGACGCAGTAGATATGAGGAAAAAATATGCGAAAATTTATTCAACAAATATGAATATGGAGAACTTCCTTCAGTATAAACAAATTGAAGCTAAGACCAAACGTCTTCTAAAAAACAAAAAACGTCAAGGCTGGAAAAAATTTTGCACATCATTATCTCCCGAAGTTCCTCTTTCAGTTGTTTGGAATTCAATTCGCAGGTTTAAGGGTTCTCACGTCCCAACGGTGACTCGACCACTCACTTCAGAGTGGGTGAAGGAATTTGCCGATAAACTAGCTCCTCAAACTGCAAGTAATTTTAATGAAACAGAATTCACATACTCATTTAAAACACGGGGTTGGATGGACACCCACTTCAATTTAACGGAACTTAGGGAGGTCTTAAACGATCTCACAGACTCATCCGCTGGTGTAGATGGAATTCCTTATAGCTTTATTAAAAACTGCGACGTTACCAAACTAAACTATTTTCTTTCAATTATAAATCTGATCTTTGACTCCGGCAAAATTCCATCATCCTGGAAAACTCAAATAATTGTTCCCATTCTGAAACCCCAGAAAGACCCTAACTCTGGACTTTCTTACAGACCTATAGCTCTGTCATCTTCCTTAGTTAAAATAGCTGAACATATGATTAAAATGTTTTTATAGTTTATCTTTTTTATTAAAAAAAAAAAAAACTGTCTCTGTATCATAAACTTGTCATGTAAAAGCCCATCAGGGCGTTGAAAATTAATAAATAAATAAAATAAATAAAAATAAAAAAATAAATAAAATAAAAGACGTCTAGACTGGTATGCAGAAAATGAGAAAATTCTTCCCAGCTCTCAGTTTGGCTTTCGAAAAAGAAAAAGTACGATCGAAAGTGTGTCCATCCTGACTTCTGATATCCAGTTAGCCCTGGCCGATAATGAATTCCTTGTCGGTGTTTGCCTTGATGTGTGCGGAGCTTTTGACAATGTTTTATTGGATGTTTTATTTAATAAATTATTAAAAATTGGCATCCCTCGTAAGCTTTCTAGTTTTATAATTAACCTCCTTCTTACCAGGAAAATTCAAATCCAGGTGCTGGATTCTCCTCCACTGGAAAGAATAGTAAACAAGGGTTTGCCTCAGGGCTCCGTCCTTAGTCCTATCCTTTTTAATATTTATACCTTTGACCTGCATCGGAGTATGCATCCATCTTGTAAAATACTCCAGTATGCGGATGATCTTTTTATATATATTTCAGGACGAATTATTTCTATTCTGGAGGATGTGATTAACATTTGCATGAAAAACCTTGACACCTGGTTAAAAAATCACGGCTTAGAAATTTCTCCGTCCAAAAGCAATGTTATCGTCTTTTCCAGAAAACGTGTTACTCCGCGTGTAACAGTCCAAATAAATAATTCAATTCTCCCTATGCAGGTACAAATAAGATTCCTTGGGGTAATTTTAGACTCTAAGTTAACATGGAACCCGTATGTTAATTTAATCATTAACAAATGTCAAGCTGGCCTCAACACTTTACGTGCCGTTTCACGGGTCTGGTGGGGAAGTCATCCATTCACCCAAAAACTTTTTTATAACGCATATGTTAGGAGTCATTTGGATTACGCGTCATTCCTCATTGAACCCACTTCTAAAAAGAACCTCGCAAGGTTGGACCGTATTCAATTTCAATGTTTAAGATTGATTATCGGAGCAATGCGTTCTTCCCCAATTAACGCTTTACAAGTGGAGGCTGTGGAGGCTCCTCTTCATTTCAGAAGACAGTTCTTGGCTGACAAGTTTTTATTTAAATGCTTAAGACTCTCTAATCACCCACTGAAAGACAAAATTACTGCACTCACTGCTCAAGTGAAATCACTTCCATATTGGAGGAACAAATCAATCCCTCTTCTTGTTAAAAGCCTCCATACGTACTGTTCGTATAAACCCCTCTTAAATCCATCAGACAGACTTCCTTTATATGCCAACTCCTTTCGTATTCATTTGTGTAAACCAAATATTCTTTTTTCTCTCGGCATAATTAACAATCACGAAGCTCCAACAAAACTTATCCAAATTTTAAATTCGAAATATTCCAACTGGAAAATTATTTACACAGATGGTTCCAAGTCTCCCTTATCAAACCATGTGGGAGCGGCATTCCACTGTCCATCAGATCAAGTCGATAGAAAAATTAAACTTCCAAAAGAGGCTTCCGTTTTCACTGCTGAATGTATAGCCATTTTTGAATCCCTCAAATACATTGACGATGTTAACATTGGAAAATTCTTAATTCTCTCTGACTCCCTGAGTGCACTTCAAAAATTAAACTATTCCCCTTTCCATTACCCAGAAGACGATTTCTGTGTTGGAATTCGCACTTTAATTCATAAATTAACCGACTCTGGCAAGGAAATCGTCTTGGCTTGGATACCTAGTCACTGCGGTATCCCTGGAAATGAAAAGGCCGATTCATTGGCGAAAGATGCCATTATTTCGGGGGATATTTTATATAAATTTTTAAACACCGATGACATTTTCATAAAATTGAAGGAAAACATGATTTCCACATGGCAGAATCATTGGGAAGAATCTAGTCAATCAAAAGGATATAGCTTTTTCACAATTCAGCCAACGATTCCTTCAAAACCGTGGTTTTCAAGACTTTCTTTTAACAAATTCTCGACATCATCCATTTGCCGCATGCGGATAGGGCATTGCTGCCACAATGTTCACCTGACAAAAATTCATATTAAGAATTCTGCGATGTGTGAATGTCGTCTTGGTGAAGAGGATCTCAATCATATTTTTTTCAGTTGTCCTTTAAATAATTCATACAAAAATTTCTTCCCTCACCTAATCAGTTCGGGTATATTGCCTCCCTACAACATTGCATGCCTGTTATCTTCTGTGAACAAACGCGTGTATAAAGTCTTGGCTAATTTCCTGAATATTAACAGCATCAATTTGTAACTGTAAGTTAAGTTTCATGTATTTATTTATTTATTTTATTTTTTACGCACAATAAATTGTGTCAGCATATCTTTTAATTTCCTTGTTATGTTAATTAAAATCATCTCTTATTGTATTGTAATAATTTTGCGTATTATTATTATTATTATTTGTATAGTATTATTATATAATGTAGATAGGTTCTTGTTATTAAAACTAAATTAGTTAATATTAACCAAAAATTACACTCACAAAATTACACTCACAAAAGCATTCACTTGACACTGGCCAGAACACTCTTTTGGGGTGAAGAGCCATTAAAAAAAAAAAAAAAAAAAAAAAATCTACAAAAAGTACTTTTATTCCGGACAATACGCAGGGGTTGTACAGTACATTATTGTACAATGCAATGTGATCTATATTGGCATAGCTTACAGTTCAATGTATAAAAAAAATTAGAAAAGAAGGAAATATTTAAATGAATAATATAAACTAGCAATTAAAAGCCCGCTCATCAGGTTTTTGATGCTAGGCCCTGCGGGCGGCTGTTAGTTCGGCTTCAGTTTGAGAGTTGGTGACTATTTTGGGACACCCATGTCAGAGACATCTATTTAGTTTCCGGTATTCTTCCAATCACAGTCCTTCCTAAACATGAAATCACAAGCACCATCCTACAAATTACCCAACAATCAACTCACACTATCATCAAGCCACTTTACAATCAAGACATCCACACTCACAATACTCGAAATAGTAATAAAATCCGCATACCTCAAACACACACTACAAAATATGGGATAAAATCTCTGAACTATGTTGCCTATACACTATATGTATAATTCGCTACCAGATATGTACAAGGGAATCCAGCATAATAAAAAAAAATCAGAGTAATGCTTTAAAAGAATATTTTTTAAGTATGTATAAGGATGAAACTTTGTAATATTCTTGTCATGTTCAATTGTCTTGTTTCTTTTCTCTTCTTTTCTTTTCCATTAAGTTGTAATCATCCATATCTGTATAACCTTGTTCCCTTTTTCTTTGATTGTTTTCCATTGCTGTTTATTCTACTCAACCTGTATTTTATTTTTCTTCTATATTGTACGTGAATCTTATATTTTAATATCCAAATTCTTATGTAAAATTTTAACTATTTCCTCCCACCCATGATTTGTATGTTCCTCCTGTCCCAAAATGAGTTCTGTAACTCATCGGGATTGCTCTAGCAAGAAATAAAAACAATAAAAAAAAAATTAAAATAAAATTTTACAAATCCGATAGGAATTGGTTCCAAAAATAGCCGGTTCCTCGGATCCACTATGATCCAGTGACAGCTAGTCACCGGTACAAAGTAACCGCGACAGGCAATTACGTCATTTGTAGCCGCGTGGTACTGTTATTCACAACTGCCAGTTATAATAATAATCACATTACCGTCAATCTCAAGTGGTGCCATCCTTTGGCATTATTGTCTACTTGCTTGAATTCGATTCTATTACCAACGTAGCTCTTTAACAAATTTCAAGTACGAAGATGGTTTTGCATACGGCGCGGCATCAGAGTTCAGAGTTGCATTCTTAGCCAGATTTAAATTTCAACCGTACAGTCTCTTGTCTTTTAATACTGTTCGATTAAAACAATAGCTGCTTTTAGCATTCCCAAGTTTACGGAACGGCGACAGTACAAAAAACAATAGCTGCTTTTAGCATTCCCAAGTTTACGGAACGGCGACAGTACAAAAAACAATAGCTACTTTTAGCATTCCCAAGTTTACGGAACGGCGATAGTACAAAAAAGGCAAATAAACACGTTTATTATCACAAAAATGCTGCAGCTCTTTCTTACACGATAAGTCATATGGTGAGACAAAAGGTGAGACACAATGTTATGTCTATTTCCTTCAAAGTACTACTTTATTCTTTTGATAGCTCCAAATTTAATAGCTACCTATATTTTGTTAACTCTTACGTGGTATGTTACCTATGTATTGTTACTTCTTTATTTTCATTAAAGGAAAACAATCACTTTGTTTGTAACCACGATTTATTGATTTAATTTTTATTTACCGACCGGTTTCGCTTAATACAAGCATCTTCAGGGTATAAATTAAAACTGATGAAAAAATACATTGTGTGAGCTTATATATACATACAGACAGAGACAAAACATAATATAAAGTAAGAGTGAGAGAGTGTAATTAACATCCTACATAGTGATAGAGAGAAAGAGACGGGTATATCTAATGAATAATTACATTATATCTACCGGGACAAAACGTCATTTGAACAGGTGATTAAGGAATAAAGCGGCTACGGGTTTTTTTTCTAGTTTATGGGAAATATTCCTAATATCGGACTGTTGGACACATTTAACTGATTATTAAGGATTTGGGTTTTTGTTTTAACGGCTTTCTTTATTTCGAGTGCTTCTAAATTATTAAGCCTGTTACCATGACCATTTCTGTGTAAAATCTTAACACCGGTGTTTTGATTGAAGGTATGATCTTTATCAATAAGGTGATTAGCGAATTCCGAAAATCCATTATTATGTAAGCATCTAAGATGCTCTTTGATTCTAATATTGACATTACGCGTCGTTTTACCTACATAAAATGATGAACAATCATTACAATCTAATTTATATATTCCGGAATGACTTAGTTTTTCGTCCTTATCTTTCGATTTTCATTCTAGTTTAAAAAGACGTACCGCATCGTATGTAAAGGCCCTTTAGGTGTTTAAATTAAATAAATAAATGACAGAGGAGCACTGTAATGGTTAATCGAATATTTTTCATCGCCATCTTCAGATACTCTCTTCTGCTTCTCTCCCATCTCACTTCTCGCGAAACTTTTAAACTGTGCTTATGGACAAAAATGTACAACAGTCAATGATTTTTTTCGAGGAACAGGTTCTTACCTCCCAGTATTTCAATCAAAGGTAATTATTTATTTATAACGAAACATATACATATAAAAACTATTGCAGACCTACATGACTAAGTATAATAGAGTCAGTAAGTACCTTTATCTACGCAGATACCTAAAAATTAAAATCAATAAGAGCGTTGACCAGTTACAAGTGTACAAGGCGACAAGTATATTATCCACCTATTTTAAGAAAATCGACAAAGAATTTAAAAGGGGAAGTCATTGTCAAATTTCCACCTAAAATCGTGTAACTACAATTAAGTATACACATACGTATGTAAAAAAAAAATTCTTCGTAAAACATTAAAAAACCAAGGAGTCTAGGGAAAAGTCGTCGATCGTAATCGCTGAATTATTTATACGATCCTCAGTACTTTATCGGAGGTTCACTCTAAAAAAATTGTGCGTAATAAGATGTGTTTATAATTTCTCTTAGATTCGTGAGAATCAGTACCGGATTATCCCTAAGGCAGAGTAGGCAACTGCCTAGGGGCCCCGCATCGGCTAGGGGCCCCGCATCGGCTAGGGGCCCCGCGTCCCGAGAAAAACTGATTTGCTTCAATTAGTGAGCAACGAAGTTTCGGAAAAAGTCAGTTTTCAAGATGTTTTTTTTTTTTATTAGAAACATTTACAGGTTAATAACATTAGGTACACGCATTAAAGAAAACAACAAATTATAATAATAATTAGCTTATAACCCAATAAGTAACTAATGTTCATATCATGCACAAACAATAAATAAAAAGTCTGTAATTAAAACAAATATATAATCATAGTTGTATTTTACTTTAACTTTCCTTCTTTTTGTTGCAACATTACTTAGTATCTAAAGTGATTGAAGGTGCCGTGTGTGGTTTATATTGGCATTTGTTTTGTTTTATTTCTAATTATATGTTTAAAATATAAATGTTGTACAAGCTTCAGTATGCACTACCTGTCTGCTTGCTAAAATTCTTTGGGAAAGGTTGTCTGGAAGAGATCACTTTAGTGACAAGACGGATCTTTTTATTAATTTTTTTAACAATATATATTTTTGTTTCTACATATGTATGTGTCCTTTTATGTGCAATACAGGGTTTTTGTTTGTATTGTATTCGTTTTCTTTATTAAATGGGGTGATGGCATACCTTTTGTAACGCAGTAAAAGAACAGATTAATTATGAATAAAATTACGTTTTGGTATAAAAAAGAAAAAAAAATTGGAAGTTAGAGAATGGTAAAGTGCAGTGGCGGACTAAACCCGTCAGAATCCCCGGGCGGCAAAGTTGAATGAACCCCCCCCCCTCCCCTTAGTGAAGTTGATGTAATTTTACAAGTTTTTTATTCAGTTCACACGGGCCTCTGACTCTGGGGGGCCTCTAAACGCCACCATGTTCCCTTGATCAAATCTTAAACAAGGCTTTAAGGCCACTGCAAAAATATATATTTTTAATTCATTTTCTGAAAGATGCATTTGTTAAAAATGTTCTCACTATTTGAGGAAATTGGTAAAATTGAAAGAGATACAGCATTTTATATGAAACCGTTTTTAACAGTTTGTATGTTGAATTATCCTCAGCAAAACTTTGAAAGCGTTTTTCTCGAAAGTTTTTTAACACGTTTTTCAACCTGGTTGACAACATATAAAAAAAACTATACATTCGATTTGCATGCACCAAGTAACGTAATATGTTTTCCTAGGTAGTCAGAGGGAGTTTTTATTCGATTTTTTTTTTTTTTTTGGCTGCATTTTGAAGTGAAAAACGCGATTTTCGCTAAAAAATTTCGGTGAATTTGTTATTATAAAACGAAAAAAAAAACTCATCACATCGGTCAAGTCAAGTCAATTTTCTGAATGTTTTACATTCAGAAAAAAATAAAATTTTAAAACCTTACCTACCCCTCCCGCCCCTTAAAGTTTTGTTAAGGATTTGATCAAGGGAACTAGGAGGCGTTTGGAAGCCCATTCAACCCCCCCTCCCCCCCGCCCTCCCCCCCCTCTCCGTTAGTCCACCATTGGTAAGGGGGGGGCCCCGAGACGTACGCTGCCTAGGGGCCCCGACATGGTTAATCCGGCCCTGGTGAGAATGGTTTAAAATTCTATGGGAATATATCCATCTACTGACTTACTGAGTGCATATTATGCTAACAATAAGTAAGGTCAAATAATAGGCGTTCAAACAACGGACGAACCCACAAACATAATGGAGAGACACTCTCTCTGACAGAGGGCATGGGCGTGCATTCCATATAGGCGCGTAAACATTGCCTCCACTATAATATAACTAGCTGGTTCCCGGCATGCGTTGCAATGCCATATTCAAAGAAATAAATTGTTTCTCCCTGCATGTCCTTTCCCGTGCGTCCCCGTTCCCCTTCCGCATCCCCTTCCCCTCCCGCGTTCCTCTTCCACCTTTCCCGCCTATTCTCTCCCTTCTCCCACTCCTCCATCCCTCCAACCCCCCTCCCGCGTTCCGTATATTCAGTCCCAGTACATTCAGTTTTCAAACAGCTCGCGTGCCTCCTATTACAATTTTTTTATTTAAATTTTCATTTTTCATATTTTAAAAATATTCATTTTTCGATATTTTAAGAACAATCAATCTAATTTGGTACCTAACATAGGTACCTATTTAAAAAATCTATAATTTGAAAAATACAGATAGACAATTAGACAACATAGACCATTCTTTTGTTATAAAAAAAGAACAGCTGCCAGCTAAATTCACATTCATCAAACGTGCGAAGTTAAAATAGTCGCTAAGTTTTCTGAAATTATCCAATTTTCTTAATTTTTCTTTCTGTAAGAACCTTCTACAAAGCATTAGAAAACTTTTTAAAAAAGATGAATGAAATAAGTACAATCGTTCTGAAGTTATGGCGTGACCAAGGGAAACAGGTATTCATTTTTATGTATATATGTACAGATAATATTCAAATTTGAAAAAAATATATATTGCACGAAATCAACCCATACTTTCAAAAATACGCGCCAAGTTCCAGCTACAAATAGCAGCGTAGGAGCACCGCACCGAGACCGCACACTATAAGGTGTCAAAAGCAGAAACTAAGCATGCCAAATGTCATTGTATATATTGTTAAGCACTCCGACCTGAGGTGCCTACCTTCTGCCGACAGACCAGCTCAGAATTAATTCGGTTAGCAGAGCGGGGGAGACCATCATCACCAGGGTTGTAGGATCTCTGAGGCGTTAGTGTGGCATCCCTGAAATAAACTCTATCCTACGGGCCGGGGAGGCAATGAAACAATTCAGCTGCGGTAAATATCAGGTGTATTGGAAAGAATCTGTACATGAGACAACAATGGTACATAACACAGTCAAAGGTTAGAACAAGGAAGCATCAATAATCCTATCTAATTCAGGGGTAATTGGACCTAACATCTCTCTGCTTCGTGTCTCTCTCTGGGGCGGTTATTAATCTACACGTAGAATTTAAGATGGAACACACGCAAAAAGAGGGATTAATGGCTCGGGTACTCACTGCCGCAGGCTGGTGCTGGGAGATCGGTGAGGTGAGAGGTGTTCCCTGGGGGCTGGCGTCCCCCAAAGGAACTTTGATGGGCGAACTTCGCCGTGTGTTTCCATGGAGTGTTACAGAACAAAATCGGAACGATTCACGCAGCGCGTGCACTCGAGGCGCTTCCGTGGAAGGAATGGCCGTCGGGACCGTTGTCGTTCGCCGCTGGCGCGCCGGACACGTGCGGGGAGGAGGGGGAAACCGTTTGCAAACACAGTTGTGTAGCCTAGTGATCTGCAAGGGTGTATTCCGGCGTATCGTAACAATATACAGATATTTTAGAGCTTTAGACTACACAAAATATGTACGTGTGTGTTGCGTGCGTATTTAATGACTAGTTTGTGTTAGTATCTTAATAGGCAAAGCTTTTCAGAAGAAATTGGGACGGCCAGCAATATAATATAGCTAAATGAAAATATATTTCTTTGTTAGAACCATTTATATATTGTATTAACGCCGGCCGGTTTCAGACCGACCGGTCCTTCCTCAGGGCAAACATATAATGACTTGTATAGCATCATACAGTCCTATCTTAGATATGTTCCCTTTCAACGTCCGTTCTGTTTCTTCCCCCCACTCTTCATTAATCCTTAGCCACGCGCCCACCCCTACCATAAAACTTAGTAATACATTGTACTCACCCACTGTTTTGTAATTGTCAAGTCATTATATGTTTGCCCTGAGGAAGGAACGGTCGTTCTGAAATCGATCGGCGATAATAAAATATATAAGAGGGTCTAATAAAGAAATATTATTTCATTTATTTATGAAGGATAACCACAAAGTTATAGCTACATTCAAAAGCATATAATATAGCAATCAGTTCCATTTATCGGTATATCTATTAGGTTACAATCGTACGTACTAAAACGTTGTTATATCGTACTGAAAAGGGAGAGCATTTCGTTCTAAGATATACTCGTAATAACGTAAGATTTTCTCGTTGCTTATTTGAAAAGGGGTGGATACTCTCAGTATCGCACCATTGGTAAGATCACCAATGAGAATTGCAATGTTGCTTAAAATGGCTTTAACCAGGTTTGGTATTATTACAGTAAGTATCATCATCAGTTGGTATCTGTCATCCTTTTATTTTGGAAGTGAAACTTCTTTAGCACCGTTGTGATTTGAAACTGTGTCCAGGAGTGACGGACTTATGAATCAATCCCCCAATGCGTGTAAGACAATGTTCCGAGAGTCCTGCTGGAAAGGTCTACAGCTCTTCCTCAACCAGTCTCTTTTGATCCGGCCTGCCACGCAGTTGGTGGGCAGACGCTTCCACCGCCAAGATCCAGACAAACCTCATCCCATGAACCCGGGCAACCCTGATAAATCACCAAACGTAGCGAACCACTTGGGATGACCTATGGCAGAGGTGTTGGGAATCCAATAAATGGTTCCCGGGGCTGCGATACCCATACCCGCCTCCCAAATTGAAAGATATTGTGTGGGTGAAGGTTTTAC
This sequence comes from Limnephilus rhombicus, assembly GCA_929108145.2. NCBI lineage: Eukaryota > Metazoa > Arthropoda > Insecta > Trichoptera > Limnephilidae > Limnephilus > Limnephilus rhombicus. The sequence continues at coordinate 46,898,165 of OV815288.1, read as the reverse complement.
TTCTACCAAGTGTGAACTGAACTCGATTTTTTTGCTATAATTTCCGCAAATCGATTTTCCTAAGAAGGTGCAACTTTTAAATTGCGCCTTGTCCCGATTTGGGGTTAAACGTGATTATGGTAGTAGGTTATGTTCCACTTTTCTTGGGGTGAACAATTCATGAAAGGAAGTTGAAAGGAAGTGAGTTCTATGTAGCTATAACTTTTTTTCTAGGTTAGGGCCTACCACCTTTTGGTAAATAAATTAACGCGAAGAAAATTATTGCGTGTAAGAAAGAAACATTTTATGAAGAAATATTTGGGTATTTGTATTAAAAAAATTTTTTTTACGGGTCATTTTTTATTCTTTTACGGCAGATTAAATATCCATTTTCTTATTTTAACATTCCTTAACAATTGAGAAGATTTGTATGAGTAGTTTTAAGGTTATTTAAAAAGTAATTAACAGAATGTTCTCTAAAATGGACTGGAAAGAATCTCCTACTTGTGATCTCACTGAGGAAACCACTCATTCACTCTGAATGCAATTACAAATGTTCTCCAAAATGATCTTGAAAAAAAATCACATCTTTGCGATTCTTTCAAAAACATAAAGAAACCATCCCTTCGTTCAGAATACAATTTTTAATGTTCTCAAAAGTAGTATTGACAGTAGCAAATTCCTGTGATATCTTGAACGAAACCATTCCTTTGTTAAGAATATTATGAACTAAATATACAATTTGGCTGTCCTGAAACGGGTATCCTCCCAGTTGGACAGACAAAGTATCATTTTGTAATGTATAGTGATATATATGAATGTATAAATAAATAAAAAAATACGTAAAAAAAATAGACCCTCCACACACCATCTTCAAAGATGACATAGGCCCGAGGGAATTTATTTTCCTCAGGGTCTCCTGAATGGAATGTAAAAAAATGTAATGTTTTAGAAATTTCATTCAATAGCACCATTCCTCTCGTCATGCTGTTCAATGCTAGAACATCTGTTCTGCCGTTTGGTATCTTGAACAAGTCATGGTAGTTGGGTTCCCGCTGAAAAACACCAAAATTGTATTTGTTGTCATAATATATAAATTAAAAAATATAATAATTATAAATTTGTAATTAACTCGGTAACTTCAAGTCGGGCTGTTTTACGTAAGCGCACATAATTAAATAAATAAATAAAAGCAGAAAAACGTAGAAGGTATATTTGAACGACAGTGGAAGGCCAGAACTCTTAGGCTGGCCGCATACACACGTTTTCCGTATTCGATTTCCGAATTCGTTTTCCGTATTCGGACATCCGAATGCATGGAATCAGTAGAAAATACATTAAGGCGGTACACAATCCTAATAATTTTTGTTTGCTCAAAACTCACATTTTAATCATTTCTGGCGAATTCATAACTATAATAACTTTTTTTTATTTCCATGCCGCACGAGGAATGCAAGTTATTTATATTTTAGATTAATTAAAACAGTACCTTACCATTAATGTATTTTACGTACAACGATTTTAAAACTTTATAACCCGTTTTTCAACTACAAAGTTAGCGGTAAGCACCAGATTTTATTTTTCTAGACGATGAATTAATAACTTCGGAAGGACAACATGGAGACACATTTTAAATATTTGTAACACGTTCTTCAGAATTAATTCAAGTGAACGCGGCGGAAAGGTCGTATTTCCAGGACTGCTAGGGTGAATTCGACCGTACGTTCGTCCAATACGCAGTGCCGCGGCGTATATTTGTTCACACGCTTTCTTCACTTACGTCGTTAAGATTCCCACATTATTTTATATTCTTCTTCTTTTTTGATACGGCAAATTCGACAGTAGGTCCGTCCAATACACGGGTCGCGAGTCGCAATTTGTATACACGGCGTCTTTACATAAGTCGTTTAGATTCTGAATATATTTTAGGGTATATTGTCGTCTTAACTGACGCACATGTTCGCTTTTTTCCGAACGGAACAAATTCCGTACGTTTCGAATTCAAGCCGGCGCGTTCGGAGAAACCTACTGGAAAAAACCTAATGACATCATGCGGAACGCAGCGCTTGCATACATTTTAATTAACTCGCGCTAATTAATCGTCGTCCTCCACGACTATGTATAGACTAGTACTGACTACTGACTAGTATACATTCCGAATGAAGAAAAACGAACGTTTGCGCTAGTCTCGCGGAATTCCAAATCGAAATTCCGCATTAGGAAATCGAATACGGAAAACGTGTGTATGCGGCCAGCCTTAGGGGGTCGTCCATTAATCCGTGAGGCTCGAAAGGGGGGGGGGGTGTCGGAAAAAAATCACGAAATATCACAAGGAGGGGGGGGGGGGTATAATGAGGCATCACACGTATTTTTTTTTCGTTGAATGCACGATTTCGAAACCAAATGCCAGTCAAAAACAACCTGGAACCTAAATGCCTCTTTGGAAATTTTTTATCAAGATGCTTACTTTTCCAAAATTTAATCAGATTATACCTGTATTTAAAGATATTAATGGACGACGTGATTAATTGACGACCCCTTCGTACACAGCGATACTTACAAGTTAACGCAACCACAAGTAGCCTACCGATATGCTACTCTTTAATACTGGTTTCGCTACCCGAAATATACTGAACTTGATCATTTTATCAAGTGTCACCATGGAATTAATACATAATAATAACGAGTAAGCAATAATATTGTTCTTTTTTATGTTGTTTTTTGCGTTTTTATGTAATTGCCTTGCGATTTGTTTTGTTAATAATTTATTTATTTATTTATTGTTGTTATACGCCCGTAGGGGCTTTTACATAGATTATAAAATAATATTTAAGATATCAAGGATTACATAGAATTTATACCAAAAGTTATAAAAGTGAAAAAACTTTTAAGAATGTACAAGTAGTTTTTAAAGAAAACTACTATACTACCTGTTTATTTAAAAAATTACTATACTACCTGTTTATTTATGCCATGTTCCTTGTTTTGTTTTATTTGTCTTTAACTGTTTCAGTGTTTTACTGGATGAACTGAAGTCCAAACATTTTTTTTTTATCTTTTTTATTTCCCTATCCCCATATGGGTGGGTGCTGGACCTCGTCCCTGCTTCATCTTTAGTTACATTATTAATTTTGCAGATCTTTCTCAAATCTATCTGCGTCTCCCCCAATGACATGTGCAGGCTTGAAGCTTGATCAGACGACCTTGACTGTCCTTTGTCCTGCCTCTGACTACCCAACGCTGAATTTTCTTTTAGTCTTCGCGTATTTTACCCCAAATATTCAGTTAACATTCTTTGAGGCTTCTCTGAGTGGTTGGCTAAAGGACACGGAAGCTAAGTGTAGTTTATGGTCAGACCGAAAGCCATTCACATTTTTTATTGGTACTTGTCAATTGATTTCAGATTTATTGTATTACTTATGTACTCTATTTTATGCAGGTGCTTGCAGGTTTTTACAGATGCAATGCCGCCTCATGGAGTCTCATGAATGAGTTTTTCTTTTGCCCTGTTTAATTTATCTTTGTCTTACTAGCCTATTTTTTTGCATTTTGTTTTTTCCTGTTAAGCACTTGCATACTGCTTACCAACAACGTATGCAAGGACACTGGAGGTCTAGATTCGTTCAAAATAAATAAATGTAGCTTCGTTTAACAAAAAAATTAGAATCTTGCGAGAGCCTTGAAGGAGTAACCATCAGTTACTTATACCAGGGCGGGTAAGAGGTGGATAACCTCAACTGTTCTTTTTTACATTTAAAAGAAGATCTTGGATTCACCCTTACAACGAATCCTTCCCTTACAACGAATCTCCGCTAAATCCTTTTTTACGTATTCCAGTAAATTATTGTTGCATAGACATGGATATTTTCCCACATGCAGACCAAATTTAATATTCAAATCATGTTCGGACGCCATTTCTGTCAAACGAGTAGTAGAAGTTAAACAAGCGCAACTCACGTAGCGTGTTACTACAGTAGCGTGCAACTGACGTCAAACCAGCAGTCGACGAGTTGCATCGTGCACGAAGACTTGCAAAAATATTATGGTGAGTACTCAAGAGCGGCGCGGATGCTATTCGCACGAAATTCGAGTCGCTTGTCAGTGCATGTACGAATGGCTTAGGCCCTCCGTTCATGGAGATACTTACAATCTACGTAATTGTGACGAAACCACAAGTACCCTGCTGATTTACCACTTTTTAATGCTAGTCTCCGTACACGGCGCTATCCGAAATATACTGAACTTGATCATTTTTCACGTGCAGCTGTGGAGTGAACACGCTGTCATGCGATGTCATATGACTTTTTTTCCAACATCAATCCATGCCTTCTCCACTAAATCGTTTCTTACGTAATCTGGTAAGGTATAGTTATGTAAACATGCATTTTTTCCACTTCCAGAACAAATCTAACATTACTTTCATGTTCCAACGCCATTCCTGTCAAACGTCAAACGAATAAGTATCAGACAAAAATGATGCGACTGTCGCGTGCGATCAGCACTGTCGGTATCGTGATATTGATTGGAAACCGACAGCCACCGCGTAGCGCCGTGAATGGGCACCAGCAAAATCGTACGGGGGGTACTTACGATTGGCGCGTATGATACGCGCACGAGAATCGAGTAGCTTATAAGTAGCTCCGTGAACATAGGCATTTACGTATTACCCTGGTAAGAAGTATTGCAACGTTATTCTTCTTTTGAAAGGCAAGGCAATGATCCTGAGATAAATATTTTTTTATAAATACTTTCATTTTAATATTTGTGTGATTTTTCATTGGTCTGTGTTAGTTAATAACAATTCCTGTTTTATCGATATTTGATAATGTATTCCCTGATCCCGATTTTCCCTGTGCAGTTCAACAACCCTCGTATTGTATTGATCACGCCGTCATGGTAACAATCTGACTACAAACCGCGAGGCTAGCCATTTGCATGTGGCGCTTGGAATGGTTGAAAAAATGCAAGCCTATAAAAAGCTAATAGCCAAGTAATTATTGGAACGTGAACGACCCCTAACTTTACTGTCTATATCCGTCATCGGTCATTGCCATAAAGGGCAAGCGTGGGGTGATATTATTGGTAACTGGTAACTGGTGACATGCAATGATTTCACAAGTCAGTGCTTAGAAAAAAGAGAATAGATAATGGAGAGTGCATTTATAAAGCGTGTTTCACGCAATTGTGCGATTTTTTAGGGGTTGATTAATAATATTAGAAAACTAGCTGGTACCCGGCATGCGTTGCTATGCCACTTAATAAAGAAATTGTTTCTCCCTGCGTGTCCTTTCAGACTCGTCCCGTTCCCCTTTCGCCTCTCGCGTTTTCACTCCGCCTCCTTCACCTTCCCTCTCCCCAATCCACTCCCTCCCTTCTCCCGTCCCGCAAACCCCCTCCCGAGTTCCCCTCCCAGGCTCCCCTCAAACAGCTCTAGTGCCACCTATTGCATTTTTGTATACAAATTTCATAAAGCCAGAGCTCACCAGTAGTTTTACACAAATCTTCTCCTGACAATAACGAACACAACAAAAAAAGAATTATCCTATTTGGTGCAGTCGTTCGGAAGTTATGCGTATACATACATTTCGGCGATTCATTTTTATTTATACAAGAAGATAGACAGATAGATAGATAGAAGATAAAGGAAGATAGATAGATAGATATGTCAAAATAAAACATACATGATAACTTAATTTATTTGGGTTTGCTTGACAAAGAGTTCGTACAAATCATCCGCACAGCTTCAAACCCTTCAAAATTCCATCAAACCCTTGTTGTTGAAAAAAAAATTGAAACTTGTCTCATTCCACGCATCCTCAAAAAGTATATCTGACAGTATTAATAGCCTAGCGACTGTACTGAAATTTCGTTAACCATCTTCGCACTTGAAGGTTGTTAAAAAGCTACTTTTGTAATAGAACTGAATTCAAGCAAGTAGCCAATAATGCCAAAAGATGGCGCCACTTCGTTAACAACTAGCGCGAGGAATGTCGGCTGGCAGGCGCAAGTACTATGTATTGGATTTGTAATTTCGTGAATCTCTCCTGGTATGGAGAGATTGATGATAATATTATTGTGATTGACGTTTGTGAATAATTATACCAAATACCACGCTATATATTATATATGACGTCATTGCATGTCGCCGTAACTTTGTCCCGGCGACTAGCTGTCACTGGATCGACTGAGATTGTTTTTCCGAAGAACCGCTATTTTTGGAACCAGTTCCTACCGGATTTATAAAATGGTCACCAACACTCCAACTAGGCGAAGCCAAACCAAAAGACACTCGCAGGGCCTAGCAGCAAAAACCTGCGGAGTGGGTTTTTAACTGCTAGTTTTTTCAATTATTAAACTAGCGCAGACCCGCAGAGCGCAGTATTATTCTAATTATTTTAGCATGAAATTCTATGTTTTTAAAGGTTTTCATTATCCAAGGTTTTTTAATTATTATACCATCAAATGCTATTGTTTTAAATGTTCTAATTATCCAAAGTACTTGAATTTTTTTAACATCAATTTTTATTGCTCTAAAAGTTTTTATTACCCAAATTATCCAACTAATTTTTCCATCAAATTACAGTGTACCGAAGGTTTTTATTATCCAAAGTATTTGAATAATTTTACTGTCAAACTTTATTGTTTTAAAGGTTTTTATTATTCAAAGTACTTAAATGATTTTCCTTTAAAATTTTATGCTTTTCGAGGTTTTTATTATCCAAAGTATTTTCATTATTTTACCACCAAATTTCATGTGTTTAAAGGTTTCTATTATCCAAAGTACTGTTATTATTTTACCATCAAATGTTATTGTTTTAAATATTTTTTATTATCCAAAGTTTTTGAATTATTCTACCATAAAATTTTAAGGTTTAAAAGGATTCTATTTTATTATCCAAAGTATTCTACTTATTTTACCATGAAATTTTATATTTTTAAAGGTTTTTATTATCCAATGTTTTTTTATTATTATACCATCAAATGCTATTGCTTTAAATGTTTTAATTATCCTAAGTATTTGAATTATTTTACCATCATTATTACCATATTACTTTATTGTTCTAAAAGTTTTTATTACCCATATTACTCAACTTATTTTTCCATCAAATTATATTGTACCAAAGGTTTTTATTATCCAAAGTATTTGAATAATTTTACTGTCAAATTTTATTGTTTCAAAGGTTTTTATTATTCAAAGTACTTAAATAATTTCCCTTTAAAATTTTGTGCATCTCAAGGTTTTTATTATCCTAAGTATTTTCATTATTTTACCATCCAATTTTACGTTTTTAAAGGTTTCTATTATCCAAAATACTGCTCTTATTTTACCATCAAATGTTACTGTTTTATATATTATTTATTATCCAAACTCTTTGAATTAGTCTACCATCAAATTTTATGGTTTAAAAGGATTCTATTTTATTATCCAAAGTATTCTAATTATTCTACCATGAAATGTTATGTTTTTAAAGGTTTTTATTATCCAAAGTATTTGAATAATTTTCCTCTCAATTTTTACTCCTATATTACTCCTAATTTACCACCACTAGCAAAATGTGTGAACTTTGTATGGATCAACTTATGTATCTTCGCAACCGCAACATGATCACTCAACTTAATATTGATACAGAAACATTTAACAACTCAGAACACACTTTTGACAAAGCGACAGATTGTAATTTTCTGTTCACAGAAAAACACAACTTAAACATAATATCCCAAAACATTAGAAGTATTCGAAAGAACTTCGATAATTTCTCGATCCTCCTAAACGAAATAAACATAAACTTCGACATTATTATCTTGACTGAATGCTGGTTAGATGACTCGTACACAAACCTAAACTTAAAGGACTATACAACTCTCCATTCCACAAAACATCTCAATCAAAACGACGGTATAGTAATCTTTGCCAAAGATTCACTAAACTCATCAATAACCGAAATCAACCTAATCGAAGCAAACTGTATCCAAATCTCCCTCGGACCAGACATCTCCATATTTGCCGTCTACAGACCCCCATGCTATAACAATCTCTCACCTTTCTTCAACTCCTTAAATAAACTTCTCGATAAAAATAAAAAAACACAACAATTAATTATTGCAGGGGATATGAATATTAACTTACTAAACGGGCAACCAATAACCACAGAATACTTGAGTCTACTTACTCACTATGGATTAAATTCGACAATCAACTCACCAACAAGAATTACGTCAAACTCTGAATCCTGTATTGACCATATTTTTGTTAAAACTAGGAAAAAAACATCTTCATCCATTATTCGATCAACGGTCACAGATCATTTCACTACTACACTAAGCATACATATTAACAACAAACAAAAAGATGAAAAAAACAACTCCGTACAAGACAAAATCAATTTTAAGTCCCTAATAGAGGACATACATAATGAATCTTGGTCAAATGTAATAAATGAACCCGATCCAAACAACGCGCTGAACACATTTTGTTGGAACCTATATTGCTAAACATACAACAAAAAATACCCCGAAAAACTACTCACATAAAGAAAAAAAAATAACACCCTGGATCACGAAAGGATTAGTAAACAGCATTCATAAAAGAGACACAATGCACATGCAAGTACGCAAAAACCCATATGATGACAAACTAAAAAATAATTACCTGCTATATAGAAACCTTTGTAATAAATTAATCAAACAAGCCAAATACAAGTACTACAAAAAAGAAATAAAATCCGCCAAAAATGACCCCAAAAAAATCTGGAAAATCGTCAAAGATATTACTTTCTCCAATACGAAAAAAGACTCGAAGATCAAAGTACTGTTAATAAATGGAAACAAAACCCTTACAAAAAATGAACCTGGTAAAATAGCAAATTTTATTAACTCCCAATTTGCAAAAGTTGGATCTAACTTGGCTGAAAAAATTCTTTTAAAAAACGGCACAACAGAAGACTCTTTAACCAAACTATCCTCTACCATGCAACCAAATCATTCGTTTTATGCTCACAAAATAGGTACAAAGGAAATATCGGATTTAATTATTTCTCTCAAACCAAATTGCGCTGTGGGCCCAGATAACCTCTCCAATCATATACTGATTACTCTCCGAGAACATATACTTATACCACTTCAACAAATTTTCAACCAAAGTTTCAGCCTCGGCTTTGTCCCCGATCATCTAAAAATAGGTTGTATTACTCCAATACATAAATCGGGAGACAAAACGCTGATCTTAAATTACAGACCAATCACTCTCCTAAATTCGCTATCGAAACTACTAGAAAAAACTATGAAAAAAAGACTGCTCGCATACCTTGACAAACACAAACTGATCTCCACCCGTCAATTCGGGTTTCGGGCGAAAATGGGAACAGAAGACGCCTTATCGGAACTAACCACCTACATAGTAAAAAACCTAGATGGCGGTTCAAAGGTGTTAGGAGTGTTCTTAGACCTAGCAAAAGCTTTCGACACCATCTCACACAAATTACTCCAACAAAAACTCAAAAACATTGGCATAATAGGTCCACCACTAAAATGGTTCATCAGCTACATTGAAAATAGACAACAAATTGTAAAAATCAATAATCAAGAAAGTGACAAAGTAGGCAACAGGTATGGAGTACCCCAAGGCAGCGTCTTAGGTCCCATACTGTTTCTCATCTACATTAACAGTCTAACTGAGATAAGCCTAGGGAACATAGAGTACAAAGTTATCAGTTATGCAGATGACACTGTAATTTTATTCAAAGCCCAATCATGGGAAAAAGTCTTCAAAAACACGGAAGCAGGGATGACTGAAGTAAATAAATGGCTAAGAAATAATCTACTGACACTAAATATTTCTAAAACAAAATACTTAACTTTCAGTAAAACATTAGCTGGTCAGCCAGATAGTCGGCAACAACTACATCTTCACCCCTGCACAGTTACCTCATTAACTAACTCACCCTGTGTTTGTGACAAGATTGATTATGCGCAAAATATTAAATATCTCGGTTTAACTGTTGACAATAACTTAAAATGGGATCTCCAAATTAACCTAATTACAAAAAAAATACGGAAACTCTCTTACATCTTCAAAACAATTCGAAACATTATGTCACTACCTCAGCTAAAAAATATATATTACGCACTCTGTCAAAGTATTCTAATGTATGGTATTTCAGTATGGGGAGCAGCTGCAGAGACTCACCTCAAATCACTTAAAAGTAATCATAAAACAATAATCAGAATTATGTTTAGAAAGCCTTATCAACATCCGACAGAACAGATAATGATCAACAATAACCTATTAGACATAAATAAACTATTCATAAAGAAGATCATCTACAAAAACTGCATAAAAATATCACCACACTTCATAACTCACTCGCAATACACAAGAGCAAACACACACAATCAACTACAAGTACCATATGTCAAATCAAATTTTGCAAAAAAACATGAATCTTACTTGGCACCATATATATTCAATAAGTTTGTAGCCCAAACAAAGACCTACGTCGCATCTAATAATTTGAACTGGGTTTTCAAAAGATTTTTAAACTGGTTGAATGTCAAGGAAAGAAGAGAGATAAGTAATATTCTTAATATCTAATATTTTATATTTTCTATTTTCTACTCTGTTTTTAAATTCTCTGATTTTCCTCTTATTTTTTATTATTATTTTTACTATAATATATATGTTTCTTTTTTTCTTTGTTTTACCACTTAAGTATTTGTTTTTTATGTAATTAGAAATTGTTAGTTACCAGCCTCAGAACAGACTTTGTCTAGTGAGGAGGGTAAGGAAAAAAAAATCATGTTGTACATAACTAATAATAAATAAAAGCCCGGGTTGCCGGCACTGAATTGAATTGAATTGACCTAAAGAAGATTGTCTGTGACAGCGTAGATTTGATATTTATACAAATCTACAGCTTTATTATATTCCGATACTGATGAAATTTTACATACTTGACCTTCAGTTCAAGAGAAAGGTCACTGTCTACAATAGATTTCGAAAAATTTTGAGTAAAGTCCGAGCAACACCGGGGACTTCAGGGATGGAAATACAAGGACACCAAAAAATAATACAATCCCATAGACATCAGAATGAATAGACCAGATGATACAGGTGAGGGGTAAAACCAAACTATGGGGGGCGAAGAGAGGAAAGATACTGTGATTCGTTGAAAAATCAATCTGACAGTATAGGCATCTCGCATTATAATATCACCATTTAGTTCTTAAAAGCAAAATCTGCTTTGAATGAATAGACCTTTTTACATGGGAGCGCGAATTGCTTGCCACATTAATAACATATTTGCTAAGGCCAAATGCTTGCCCCAAAAACATTCGCCCCAATTCACATAGCAATATTTTGTTGCCGTGTTTAGTTAAGACACTTTTACAAATGTTTCATAATTTACTTACCCCTGTAACCAGCGACGAGGATACTGGAGAACCGCCCACATTCGCTGTGTCTATATAATATGTACCTATAGTGTATAGCGCAAGCTGCCGTTTTTGGCGTGTTATTTCGTAAAACGTATGGACGTTAGTTTCGCGCTGGTCACTACAAGAATGATGAAGTCACATATTTTAGATTCTCTCCCCTCCCCATGGAGCGAGTTGGCGCCAAGGCGGAGCTAATAGCCGGTTCCATGGGGAGGGGAAAATATTACGTTTTTATCACTTAGGGCAGGTCCAGTTATATTCATATGTCCGTGTACAATCCTAATATTCGTAACCCGGGAATGTTTTAATTTCTTTTTAAAAGTATTACAAAACGAGAATTGGGGAATTTTGTGGAAAAATAAAGTCTGTTTAGATTCGAACCTTGAAGTTGACGTTTGTAATTACTACCCTCCCAATTATAACCCAATCAAATAACATTTTGTGTTTGCATTTTTTTATCGATAAAAAAAACAACTCTATTTGATACATGTTCATGTCAATAAAATTACTACGAATTCTTGAATTGGCTTGTGGTTAATTCATTCGATTCATTTGGGATTTAAAAATAACTTGTGTACCGTGCTATATATAGAAGTTAGCGGTGGCGTAAACATGAACTAACGCTATATCTTTATGTTTTAATCTGGCAACCACACCCACTATCGTTATATCATTGACGATTTTCGCCAATTTATTTTCCGATTTTTTTTCTCAGTTTTTCCGTAAGCCTCCGATTTGCATAATTTGGGTTTTTACGCTTCGGTCAAATTTACGATAATTAACACAACAATCCTAATATTATGTTGCCAAATAAGTAGACACTGGCTAAAGGCGGGTCTCTCGTGCACAAAATGTTTTGTTTTTTCGAAACATTTACACAAATCATTGAAAAATTAGGTAATTTTTGTTTTCAAATTATGCATGCACAATGTTTTTGCTTGCCATGTTTGGTGAAAAACAGCAGCAATTTTTATGATGGACCGTAAAATAGTAAGAGGATTTGATTAGAACATTTATTTCCTTTTTTTAACGTGAATGCCTCACGTGAATGTCCCAGCTGCTCCCGTTTGGAGCCAGTGAGAATGGCATCCCCAATTATTGGGGTATGTTGTGAGGCTGTGGGGAAGGGAAGGAGATGGGAAAGAGGAAGGTAGGGAAGTACCTAGCTATTCAGATCTGGTCACTAAACACGGCTAAAGCCATTTCAAGCAAAATTTCAATTCTGAATGGTGGTCTTACACCAGGGCGATACTGAGAGTATCTTCCACTCTAAATGTGATTCGTCCCTCAAAATTGAGACAAATTGAGGTGTATGGTTTCGAATAATGTTAATCGATGAACGGACAACTCAGAATGAAATCAACTCAGAACCTCCTTTGAAAAGTCATTAAGTTAAAAGTCATAAACTCACAATTAGGGTTATGGCATAGACATAATATTCGTTATGAGCTTTTTAAAATTATATTTTTCATAGCTTTTAATGACTTTTCAAAAAGGTGTTGAGTTGACTAGATTCTGAGTTGGCGTGGAACCTGTTAATCATAAGTCCAAAATCTTCTCAGTAATCGGTTTGGTATTAAGAGCGTTTAACCAGCCAGCGGACGAAAATCCACATTTCGTCGAAAGTTGTTCTTACGATCGTGCAGGGCGGTTACAATGAGAAAGATTAATTATTCTCCGTACCAGCTTTTTTAAATTATAACTCAATAGCGAATTTATTTCAATCCAAATTAGCTTTAATTAATACCTTCATCCAAAAATGCTGAAAGGCGTGATGATAAAACTATTAAAATAATGTACTTTTTGTAGTTATTTTTTGATTATAAGTATTTATCATTTTTCAATAATGTCTAAATTTAATAAGAATGTTAAAAAAATCTGAAATATATTAGTTTGTAAGTGCGCAAATAAATACACAAATGGACCAATTTTCGTCAAGAAACACATGTACGTACATATTTTTTGTAATGATTTTATTGAAATTAAAATTAAAATTCTAAAACATGCGTTTGCTAGATAATGTATTGATTTATTTTACTGCATGTTTATATTATTTGAAATGGGTGTGGTATAAAACAAAAACTTTTTTGAAATTTTAACAAATCTGCCAACGACCTGTGGAATAACCTTATTATACTAAAAATTTAAAAAATTTCTCAAAATTTATTACATGCGAATGCTAGATAAAAGAACAATCTTTCGAAATCCATTTATAATTTTTTGTGGAAAGGAGTCAATACGTCTAAAATCTGATTTGAAAATGACATATTTCTGGTTTTCTCTTGTAATGCCCTCTTAACCATGAAAAAATATAACATTGAAATTAAATTTATCTTCGCAGCTGTTTTGACAAGCACGAACATTGTTATATAAATCAAACATTATTTCGTACTTATTGTTGTCCGCACCAATTTCGTAAACAATTAGTCATTGAAACACGAATTTTAAAGGTAAAACTCCGTTTTCAAGGCTGTTTGGTTGGTGTGTCCACGAGAGAAACGAGACAAAACTGCATTAGTACTTGGCAGGTAACAATGTAGTGTGGAAAGTGCATATCCTGCTAAATATGTCACCTGATTGCACTGCAAAGTGGTTATTTGCAATTACTGCTGATTGTAAATTAGTTACGTATGTTTGCTGTCAATAGAATGTGTAGGGCTTTCGTAATTGGAAAGTAAATAAATTGTTATAGAAAACCAATTCTGTTATTATCTTAGATTTTTACGCTTTATTTAGCTAAATATATCGTATCAAGTGGGTAATTATTTATTCTAACTCCACGCAAGAGGCCCTGAGGGAAAAAAAAACCCTTACGGCCTATGTCATCGTTGGGGATGCTCTATGAAAGGTGTTTTAGGGAAAGGAAGGCAAGGAAGTTCTGGAGAGGAAAAAGGCATGAGGTGTGGGTAGGAATCTGGGGGGTCAACGTTTCCAGGAGTGACGAACGTGTGAATCCATCCCAAACACGGAGAGAATCCAGCTAGAGAGGTCAAAAGCCCTCCCTCAACCAGTCTCTCTCAATCCTACCTGCCACGCAACAGGTGGGCAAACACATCCGCTGCCAAGACTGAGACATACTTCAGCTCAAAAACCCGGGCACCCCTCCTAAGACACCAAACGAAGCGAACCACTTGGGGTGACCTACAGCAGTATTAATCCAATAAATGGTTTCCGGGCCGGAGATACCCATACCCGGTTCCCAAATTGATACATACCATCCTATTGATAGTTTATTCTTCTTCTTCTTGTGCCCTGTCCGTTCAACGGAAGTTGGCTATCGTGTTGGCTATGCGGACTTTGTTTACTGCAGCCCGGAACAGCTCTACGGTAGACTGGCCAAACCACTGTCTCAGGTTTTTCAGCCATGAGGTTCTCCTTCTTCCAGTGCCCCGTCTTCACAAGTCTTCAATACTTGATTCAGCAAAAGTTGAAGATCCTCTATGTTACTTGTTAGAAGCTGTATCATCTGCATAACGCAGGTTGGTGAGAATCTTCCCATTTATAACAAGTCCTTGATAGCTTATCCATGGGATAATCAAATGATACAAATCAAAACGGATAAATCAGTGGCGACATTGGTTTCCATTCAAATCTACAAGGAATACATTTCTACTGCGTCTTACTTATTCAGTGGGGATACTATAGTCCCACTAATAGTTGGGAGTTAGGACTGTTGCGTGGTATAATCGTTTACTTTGGTCACTTGACCAGTTTCAACCAAAGTACAATGAACTACGTACAACTAGACGTGGGCAAAATTAAATGACCGAATTAAATGAATAAATTCAATCTTGTGACACACTCAATCTAATTCTCAATTTCAAAAGGAATTGATTCTTCATTCCTTATCTTTGGCCTTGCATCCTACGATTTTTAATGACACCATACATTTTTAATTTCCATTTATTTTACTGTTAAATTATTTCAATGAATAATGTGTTCTGTAAACGATTTAAATATTATATTGTTTCATAGGTATTTAAATATTATTAAACGGGCCGCGCGCCGCGAAGTGGTCGACGGACGGTATTGTGAACGACTCGCCTATTACGATTGTATTCCGCTACCGCCGCGCCGCCATTCTAAAAACACCCGAACATCATCAAAGTCCATGTCCCAAAATGGCCAAAACGCGGCCGCGATTCATCCGGGTTGCCCGAGCATCTCTTTCACGCAATGAATTAATCATTCATCCTAATCAATAGTCCTGAGATTGTACTAAGGTCCCCGCCGTCCCAGGTCCGTGTTCAATGTCCGCGTCCCAGGTATCTAGTCTGTCGAAATCGAGATTGTCCGATTCCGACAGACAGAGGAATTAAAACAAAAGTCTTTTTCACTTGTGACGTCATGGTCTTTTGTAAATTTCAGACCTAGAAATGACGTCAGGCGTCATCGTCACGTCAATGTCACGATATGTCCCAAACGCATCCCAGTCCTAGGTCCGCAGCTCGCGAGTAAATCAAGTCACTGCTAGGTAAGACACAAAACATTAGTCAAAAGTTACTAATTCATTCCTCAATGCCAGCCCTTAATCCGTCCGCGCGGTTCATTTATTCCCCCGCGCGCCAAGCCGTCAATTTCATTACATAGTTAGTCGAAAACTTTCGACTTTGAATCTGAACATCAGCAGTGAGAAGCTAAAATGTTGCTTATCTGTTTTTTGGTACGTACGGAAGATATTGTACCTACCTACTTTTAGACGTAGATCTTGGGTCGATATAATATGTAAATTTGCAGATATTATAAGGCCAATTAGCTGTGGTTAGCTGTCATAAAAAACTCATCTTAATGTTAAATGTATGTTTATATTAGATCACGTGAAATAGAACAAAATTATAAGTTTAATAAATAAAATAAAATCAATAAAATTTTAAGGGTGAAACGAAAACTTGTATAATTTTAAGATATAATTGCTAGCAATAAATACATTTTACATAATAAAAATTACGACACTAAAAAAAGACAAACAATATACGATTTAGCCTGCGAGATAATGAGATAGAATGTTCGGTCTCCTCTTTGTGTGGTGTTTCGTAGCCTATTGGTCTCCTCTTTGTGCGGTGCTTCGTAGCCTCCCCACTCATTGTGATTTGAAAACCGATGAAACGAAAAAGTGACACTAAAAAGAGTCAAACACATTAATCTATAGGTTTTAGCGAGATAATCAGATAGAATAATCGGTCTCCTCTTTGTGCGATGCTTGGTAGCCTATCAGTCTCCTCTTTCGCGGTACTCCGGGTACTCCGTGGCCTCCCGGTCTCGTGTGCGGTGTTAGCCTCCCCATTCATTTCAATTTTTTTTTTTTTCTTTTTTTTTTTTTTTTGGGATTTAATTGAATTAAAGGAATGAATTAAAGGAATCAATTCAAAAGGCCATGGGAATCAGACTGAATCGATTCACTCCTGGGAATCATTCTGCCCACGTCTACGTACAACTACTAGTCCACACCTACAAGATTACATTCTAGAGCAGTGTTTGTCAACTGCCGGTTCGCGAAAAGGTTTTTATTTCCTAACCCCTAATCCTCGAGCTTATTTTATCGGAAGGTCAAAATATTATCGCTTTACAACAAAATCCAAATAAATGGAATATTTCTGAATGCATCCGAAAACTAAAGACCGCTTTTGAAAGGTGATGAAATACGCTTTCAAATTTTTTTAAATATTAAAAATGGTTCACCTTATGTTTTTTTTATAACTAAAATTACTAATAAAGAAAAAATAAACACGTATTTTAACGTTATTGTCAACTCACTTTTTTTGCCAATTCATGTAAAAATAATTAATACAAATTCGAAAAGTTTCTTTTTTTTTTTTCAAATTATGGTTGGAAACTTTGGTTTCATAAAGGTGTACAATTTAATTATTTTGCAGTTAACTTTTGGATTTGAATATAAACGTGTTTTCTAGAACACCGTTTAGATTTTAGATGATATTTCTAACCAAGATGGGAAAGGGGATACGCAACAATTTCTATGATACATATACGAGTTGTTCCGAAAATCGAACAAATTTGCCTGATGGGTTAAACAAAGTTTTGGTGTAAATGAACAATTAAAAAAAAAAACAAAAGTACTTCACGTTCTAGCATTTTGTTATTTTAATTACCAAATTACTACAATTCTCAATATTCCACAAACATTACAAAATCCACCAAATTTTGCCAATTTGAACTGAGATTACAGTTTGTCAAATAAGAGTAGAAAACATAGGAGGACTGTTATTCAAATGGCGATACCAAAAATATAACTCATGGTCGAAATGAAAAGCTATGCAACCTACATTTTTGTAAAAAAATTAAAAAGGCATAAATTGAAAAAAATATTTTTTGATTGTAATATAGATAGATCCCACTGATCTCAAAATTAGAATTGTATATATGTATATTATATCTTTGCAATTTTGTGTTAACATGATGAAGAATAACTATATTGTAATTAAATACATGTAACGCACAATTTAGAAATTGCTCACATTTATTTAACACCAGCTTAAGTACCTAGCATTACCCAGGCTTTGGATCGTGTTATCTCTTAATTTTAGATTTGAATTTAACTCATTCAGATCTAAAAGTAGTGTAACTAAACTCAACATTCGTGATTCTTCCTTTCTACCTACTGTCAAATTCAAATGTATGTTTAATTAAATGAAAGCAAACCACTCTGTTAATCACCATTTAATCAAATTAATGTCATTAAGTAGGTACCTTAACAACAGTGCTTCTTCGTTTTTATTTTTTTTTCTTTAAGAACAAAAAATGTTTTTTAATGTGTGATTTACAGTGTTCTAAATATTCAGTGTTAAATTGACAGTTAAATTGGTGTTGCCAGCCTACAAATTTTGTAGTTCGATTTTTAATATTTTCTACTCTTAATTGACAGACTACATCCCTGACCTAATCGAAAATAACTAACTTGGTTACTAATAATAACGGTTTGACTTTTCTGCTTCTGTTAGTGTTAACACTATTTCGAAACAATCCATCAATTTTGATACGGCACTCAAATTCATTTGTAAAGTACGCATATCTACATCGTTTCAAAGAGCTGCAATAAATTTTGCACTTAAAACCGCAGTTTGCCGACCCCTGACCTACATCTGAAATGAAAATAGCTTTATTATTACAATCCGCAATATTCCACAATCAGGAATTGACTGTTCTGTAAACGGATGCGGTCAACTCTATTTCGAAACAATCCTGACCAGTGACCACTGAAGCAAGAAAAACAATACAAGTAGGTAAGGTCTGCGTTATGAATATGTATGGAATTTAATTGTTTTATATCATTTAATGCCACCATTGTTAAAACATGAGATACATATTAACTCGTGCATTATAAAGTCAGTTTATATGTATTAGAAACCATCGTAACTATAAAGGGGTTCCAGCGTGGAAACAGATACTCTCAGTATCGCCCTGATGTAAGGCCACCATTCAGAATTGAAGCGTTGCTCGAAATGGCTTTAGCCATGTTTGGTGATCTGAATGCATTACCTTTCTATTCAATACCTCCATCCCTACCACTACCTGTAGTTTCTACGACCCGTTCTCGTGTGAAAAATGTTAAACGTGTACATTTATATGTTGGTACTACCCCACCTTCCTCTTCCGCGTCTCCTTCTTCCCCCACTACCTTCAGCTTCACAACATACCTCAATTGGGGATACCATAATCTCACTGGCTCCAGGCGGGAGCAATTAGGACTCTTAAGCAATATTCACATAAAAAAAAAAAATATGTGGGTGTTCTAAAGCAAGATCTCCTCCGACCGTGAACATTAACATTTGCTTGAACATTACTGTAAGCATTAACAATAGGGGCGTGGCTTTGCACAATTTTATGTGCATCTGCAGAAAAGCCACTCCCCCATTGCTAATATTTATAGTTATTTAAGCCGCCGCTACCCGAATTTCTACTGATTTCATACATATCTTCCTTAAACACGTTAAGTTTTAAAACTCTTAAAAAAAATGTTATTCTTGAAGATAATATCTAGACATTTCCCACGCCGCAACGTAAATTATATGAAATTTCCTCGATAGAAAAAAATCTTTTTTTCAGTTATTTTACAAGTTACGTGTATGAAAAAATTCACAGTGTTTCTTTAAATGCTGTTTTAGACAGCCCCCAAGAGACTTTTGCTCTATTTTAAACGAGTCGTGTTTTATTAAACATTTTCACAATTTTCGCTTCAATTTTATCGTTTTAAATATTAGCGCGCTCTCTCCAACATTCGTAATTACATATCTCGCCAACTTCTTTTTGAGTGGGGAAACGGCAAATGTGTAAGGAAATGTTTATGTTCACAGTCGGAGGAGACCCCGCTAAATAAATACTAAACCGATAGATTTTTTTCTTGAATTTTCATTTTACGGCCCTTTTTCGGGTTTTACAAAATTTACAAATTTTTTTCATATACATATAACGCATCAGATACTGCACATATAAAATCTAACGACACAACCTTAACGTGCATCCTGACTGCTTACGTAATTATGATTAAAAATGCTTTAAAGATAAAGGACAAACTTATTATTACTTATTGTTACCACTCTTCGAGAATTATTCGTGCTAGATGGTAAACTTCTGTCCATTGTTCCGTCAAAGTTATTAAAATTCTAGCTGGCAAAAGTCATTGTTTCAAGTAGAGATCTAAGATTGACCTCCATAGAGATTCCCATGGATCTTACAAACAAGAGATTGAATTATTGAGCTTCTTCAAAACCCATACGAGAAAAAGATACTTTAATTGTATGCATTGTAAATGATCCTCTGCATTGGTTTCAAGGTAAGTCAGTATTTTAAATCTATGCATTTTAATCAACTGTTTTACAGTGGAAATAATGTCAGCATTTGGGTGCATTTTAACCTGACAGTAAATGTTTCAGTTTTTATTGAATACTAGCATACCCGGCCACACGTTGCTGTCGCTAACGAAACACAACGCCATCTACCGACAACGCCATTACATAACCTCTTTAACCAACGCCATCCGTTAATTTGCATACATATCAAATCCACACCGCCCGCTTGCCAGACCGCTCCTCTTATATATTATATATTTTAACAAATTTGCATAAAACCTTGACAAATTATATACCTAAACCTTCCTCACGAATCACTATCTATTGGTGAAAACCGCATGAAAATCCATTGCGTAGTTTAAAAGATCTAAGCGTACAAAAAGCGGGAGCGACTTTGCTTTATACTATGTAAAAATTTTGCATTGAACATAATATTGCAGAAGATTTTTTTATATTAACTCTACACAGGAGGACCTGAGGAAAACAATTTTCCTTAGGGCCTATATCGTCTTTGATGATGCTATGTGGAGGGTTTTTTAGGAAAAGGAAGAAGAGGAAGTTTCGGAAAGAAAAAGGTACGAGGGGTGGGTAGAAATCTGGGGATCAGTGAGTCCAGGAATCCATTCCTCCCACTGCGGTGGAGGGCAATGAATGATGTCCGACTAAAGAGGTCAAAGGCCTCAACCTTTCTCCCGATCCGGCCCGCCACGCAGTAGCTGGGCAGACGCATCCACAGCTAAGACCTAGAAAAACCTGGTTCCATGCCAACTCAGAATGAAACCAACTCGGGAAACACCTCAGAAAGGTCATTAAAAAATCACCCCATGAACTCTGACACCCCTGCTAAGTAACCAAAAATAGTAAACCACTTGGGGTGGCCTATGTGGCAGGGGTGTTGGTTATCCAATAAATGGTTCCCTGGGCGGTGGTACCCATACCCGCCTCCCATTGATGTCGATGCTTTCACAAGTTACTATTTAACTCACGGAAATCAATCGCATGACCTCCGCAACGGATTATAGGCGTGTTTCCTTAAGTCCGGAAAACACTTTTTTACGTAGGAAGTTATTTATTACCTTCCTTCAACAGCCAAATTCTGAGAACATAATAATTACCATGTATTACAAATCTTACTACAAACCATTCATAAGTTATCTACTGAATATATTCAGGGTCATTCATATTTAATATACCTATTATTAGTGGTATTCGCGGAAAATTTCCCGTAATGAATTTTCACGAATTCCCAAGCTGGCCAACGAGGTTGATTGATACAACTAAAGGTCTTTTTAAACATTTAGCTCACTTCGAGAGCTCAGAACTTACATTAGCTCCACACACGAGGCCCCGACGAAAATAATTCCTCCCAAAGAATAGGAGAGGATATTGTGAGAAGGGTAGGTGTATGAGGGTTGGGTAGGAATCTAATGTTTATTTATTTATTTATTTATTTACTATAGATACATACAAAAGTACAAAACACATATTAGGAAGCTTTGCCTGTCCAACTAGGAAAGTTTCCCGTACCAGGACAGACAAATTTACAGGTTTAGTTCATATTATACATACATAATTACATAACAAAAAAAAATAGAAATAGAACCTGGTAGCATAAAGTATATTCGGATTTGCGGAATTAACCTGATAACATATAATATATTCAGATTTACAGTGTATGAGATAAGTAGGTAATAAAGTTAGTAGCATTGAAAAGTCAAAAAGTGTAAACCAAGTATTTGATAACAAGTTGGAGGAATTACAACAAGATTCACAATATAGAGAGATGAAGTTATGTGTTTAAAAGTGTGAACTTATAATACATAGTTCACTTATAAGAGAAATACATAAAAATTTACAATATTAGATATAATTTATGTATGTAAAAATATATATTAAGTTGTTTTTTTTTATTATTTATTTATGCGCTGTAACTAATATGTAAACAATTATGTGCAAACATGACATTATCTTTACTGATTTAAAAACATGTATTCAGTACATTTTATATTATACGACAATACGAATATACACCGCGCTCATGTCTTGTAGTACTCCTGCTAAAATACGAAAACAATAACTATGAAATACTAGTGCTACTTTGGTAAAGGTATAAGTAGTATAAGGCATAAGTAATTGGTGCATTATTTCGTATGTCATACAAGTTGTGATAAGTATTGTTTATTTATTATAAATCATCACCGCTATAAAGTACCAAGATTCACACAGCTAGTCTTGATGTTAGTGAGCGACGTGAGTATATTACGCCTTACGTGAAGCACTAACAGTGAAATAGCGAACAGTATTCAGGGGCACAAAACCATAAATCTCAGGTATAAAAATATCAAAAGGATGTCGAAACATTGTGAAGCCATATCAGATCTCAATGAAGTGTGGTGGGAGTTTTGGTCTAGTGATCAGGAAAGTTAGGTGATTTTGTATATCAGTTAAACAGCATACGTTCACATTCGTCTCTTCCTAAGTCTAGAATCCAGTCGTTGACTAATTTACGCAAGACGCTTGCAGTTTTCAATTTCCAAGATCCGGGTATAAGGTTGAACATTTTAGGACCTAGGTAAGAATATTGTCTTTGAGCAAGGGATGTCATAGTAGTAAGTGGAACTATTGGATTCCTCCCTGCGTGTCGGGTGTTGTGATAATGTTCTACGTAGGGGAAGAGGTGACGATATTTTTGTGTGTATAAAATAACTTTTCTTATGAAAAGTTGTCTCACATCCAAAACTCCTATCTCTTTGAATAAATCATTACTGGGGTATCTGAATTTTTTAAGGATGACCCTTAATAGTGATTTTTGTGCTTTGGCTAAGGGGTTTGATTACAATGTAATACATTTTCACTCTTTGGCTCCTATTTTCTAAATAACTAACTAACCACTTAAGTAGCTGACCCTGAATGCCGATGCGCTGTAGTTTTTTCACGAGAATTTTGTGTGAGATAGTGTCAAACGCTTTGGCTAGATCCAAGAAGAGCGCAATGCATTTTCTTCCTCTATCGATATTGTTGGAGATGATTTTCGTCAGGTTTGTGATGGCATTTTCAGTGCTCAATCCTGGTCTGAAGCCGTACTGTCTATTGGAAAGGATATTATTTTTTTCAAGGTAATGACTGAGACGATTCTTCACAATTTTCTCAATAATTTTCGAAACAGAATTGAGCAAAGAAATTGGCCGGTAATTGTGTATCTGCGATTTATCTCCATTTTTGTGTAGCAGTATAACGATAGAGTGTTTTAAATGATTTGGAAATTTTCCTGAATCAAAGCTTAGATTGGAAATATACGCGATTGGAGTTGCTATGAAGGATTTAGTACGTTTTAGCAGAATTGATGAGACGTTATCAGGACCACAAGCATTCGATGACTTTAGTTCGTCAATTATTTTCATGACTTCGTTTGCAGTTGTTTGGATATTGTCTAGTTTATGACCGAAATTAGAGATTGTTAACTTAGCGAGATCGGATTCTGTTGTATTAAGATTGTCGAGAATTTTTTTCGCAAGTGTGACTCCCACTGACGTGAAATAATTATTGGCAAAATTCGCAATGATTTTTGGGTCTGAGGTGTTCACGTTATTGATGTTCAATGATTTAATATCGGAAGATTTATTTATTTTTGTTTTAGTTATATTGCGAAATGCTTCGAAAATGTTCCGAGAGAGTCCAGCTAGAGAGGCAAAATGTCTCGCTCAACTAGTCTCTCCCGATCCGGCCTGCCACGCAGTTGGTGGGCAGACACATCCCCCGCAATTTAATTCCAAGAACCAATTTATTATATTAGGAATTATAATTTCCTAATATAATAAATTGGTTCGGGGAACATTCCTCGTTTGGATTTTTTTATTAGTGCATATCACATTTAAATTGTTATTATAACGACAAATCACACATTTAAAATATTATTTTGACGTGAACTACGGGAGTGCCATTTACTGCTGTGTTTGGTAGGGTTCTATGCCAACTCAAAAATACCTCAGAAAGGTCATTAAAAGCTATGAAAAAATAATTTTAAAATAGCCGGTAACCTTAACCTAACTTAAACTATTTAACCAATTTTTTATCATCACTCTTAATGACCTTTCTGAGGTGCTTCTGAGTTGGTTTCATTCTGAGTTGTCCGGTCACCGTTTGGTAGATACCTCTTGGAATCCTTAAATTCGTTGGATACGTTTTGCTAAGGCGATGGTGATAGGAAGAGGAAGTTGGGAAGTAAATACATGGCTATTCAGTTGTAGTCACCAAACAAGCCTAAAGCCAATACAAGCAATGTACCGCCGCCCCGGGAACCTTTGTTGGATAACCAACACCTCTGCCATAGGTCACCCCAAGTGGTTCGACACGTTTGGTGATTTAGCAGGGTTGACCGGGTTCATGGGGCGAGGTTTGCCTAGGTCTTGGAGGCGGGTGACCATGACACACTGAATCCCAGATTCCTACACACCCCTGAAACCCTTTTCCTTCCCAGAACTCTCCTCTCCTTCATTTCCTTAAAAAACACTCCACACAGCATCCCCAAAGATGACATAGGCCCTGAGAGATTTTTTTTTCCTCGGGGCCTCTTATGTGGAGGTCATGTAAAAAAAGGGTGATATTGTGAGTATCAAACACTCTGAAATGTGTCGCAAAAATAGTACACATTATTTTTAATTTATTAAATATGAAATAGCACCTAACTTCGCGACCTCTGTAGTCATATATTCGCAGTCGAGGACCTTACCAGCTCCGCAACAAAGGTCGTCGAATGTTAGATATACAAGTTCAAATTAATTTATTATTAAGCACCTTGTAATTAATATTTCTCTGGAATTGGAGCATTCTTTAATAAACGGAATTAAAATTACAGTCGGCCAGTCCTTGGTTGAACATTGAACACCTGGTCGAAATTCCGAAACTCTTGCGAACCGTCTCACCTTGAAAGTTTGGCGAAAAGGTATCTCATTGGTAGAACACAAGGTTTTGTGATAAAGTTTTATTCTGAGAATAATGATTAACACATTCCTTTATTCCTTGTAGATAAGGTACTTGCAATGGTAACAGATAAAATATATTTAGATGATGAGGAAAAATTGTCATAACGAAAACTATGAGAAAGTTAGGACTAGGTTCATGAAATCAAGCTTCCATCTATAAACACATCACAGAGTTTAAAAAAACTAACTAGTGGTACAAAGATACCTACTCTCATTGTCGCCCCAGTGAAAGATTACCATTAAGAGGGTATAACCAGAGAAAACCAGAAATATGCAATTTTTAAATCAGATTTTAGACGCATTGACCCTTTTCCACAACACAATTGTAAATTGATTTCGAAAGATTGTTCTTTTATCCAGTAAACGCATGTTTTAAATTTTGAGAAAAAATGTTTATTTTTAGTATAATAAGGTTATACTATAGGTCATAACCACACCCTTTTCAAATTTATTTATTTATTTATTTTTTCAGGTTCTCCATAAAACAGTTATACACCAAATAATTACGGAGAAGATTATAAAATATATGAGAAAAAAAGGCCGAGGGGGCAGTTTCACTATGTTGAGACATATGTCAAAAGATAGTTACTGAACTCTCTATAGGTAACATTGAAGATGTCAATGCTCGATGCAGAATCGTTAAGCAGTTGAATTGCTCTATTTAATGGGGCATTCTGAAAGGAAGAAGTTCTCGCTTTCGGAGCACAAAAAAGTGTGTGGGATCTCCCACGAGTATACAAATCATACCACACCCTTTTCAAATCATATAATCATGCAGTAAAATAAATCAATACATTATCTGGTAAACGTATGGTTCAGAGTTTTAATTTTAGTTTAAATACAATCATTTTAAAATATATACGTACATGTGTTTCTTGACGAAAATTGGTCTGTTTGTGTATTTATTTGCACACTCACGAACTAATTAACATACAACAGATTTTTTTACATTCTTATTTTGTTTAGACATTATTGACAAGTGATAATTACTTATGATTTATGATCAAAAAATAGTTACAAAACGTACATAATTTTTATTTTTATTATATTTTATTTCGGCCGCTGGCTCGTTAAACGCCTAAGAATCGAAACGTTACATTTATTGAATTGTATTTAGCCGTATTTTGATCCAGATCTGATTTTTTTTATGTGAATACCTCACAAGAGTCCCAGCTGCTACAGTGAGACTATGGCATCCCGAATTGGGGTATGTGCGGTGGGGGGAAGAGGAAGGTGGGGAAGTACCTGGCTATTCAGGAGGCCGAATAGCCAGCTTCTAGCTGCACAAGAATCCCAACTGACCAAAGACTTTGAAATGAGACACTTTACGCTCAGACAAAATAAATTTTAGGTAAATTGTATTCGTAAATAAGGTTTAGAGAAATAAACGAAAAGTGAGAGGTATATAAAAAAATGTTCCTGATGTAAACATGGTAGTAGAGTGCAAAATAATCGGTAACTATTTAAGTGTTAATGTTTTGAAAACCATGAACATTTGCTTGAACATAGATACTATGGACATTGGCAATGGCGTGACCTTACTGCAGACGCATACAAAAATGTGCAAGGCCATGCCCCCGTTGAAAAAGTTTAAAGTAATGTTCAAGTAAATGTGTAAGCAAAATTCATGTTCACGGTCGGAGGAGACCTCGCTTCATACACCAAGGGGAATCAGTGCAGAGGTGTTCGCAAAGTTTCATATTTTAGTATAGTAGGTAGCAGTCAAAGTACCTAGTAATGTACCTAGGGTAACACAATTTTAATACGAACACAGTACCTACTCACACATAATGTTTCAAATTGGAAAAATGTTAATTTTTAATATAAGAATAGAAAAAAGAACACATTGTAAAACTTTTCTAACAATAAAATTCGATGGTCGTGTACACTTGCTGTCCCTTTCTCGCGTACAATAATAACCAAAAGGCTGTTTTTCAGTAACTCTTCGCATGGATATCGGCTGCACAGCCCAAAAAATATTTTTTTGTGTGTTGTTCGCAACCTATAACTTTAGAAAGCTTGTTCATTATAACCCTTCATCCTATTCTCAGATTTTTATAATCCCAGGTAAGTTCTAGACACCATATTATAATTTGTCCAATACTGAACGGCAATGGTTGTGTCATATTGTATCTTGGCCGATCTGACCTTGCTCTAATGAACTAAAACGACTTCCGCCAACCAACGAATGTGGCACCTGATAAAATAATTAAATAATGTATAAACCGTAATCCGTGCGGATACATGACATCATTTAGGTAATTAAGGACATTGGACACCGATAAACAACCTTTATGACAGCAGGGCCAATTTGTTTATTGCCTTTGCTAAAATTCAGTATGAAAGTTAAATAATAAAAAAGAAAGATAGAATTGAGATAGTAATGGGATAACATTATTTTGATTATTTATGCATTAAACCGCTTACTCGTTAATACGGAAAACTTTTTATCCAAACAGTTAGATTTAGCTTTAATATTACGAAAAGTGAGTATTTATGTCGGGGGAGACCAAAAAACATGCAAAAAATATGCATTTAACATTTTAATTTTGTTAAAATTAATTGACCAGCGCGGTAACGCCATGTTTATTCATCGTTTTTATTTTAACATTTCATCAATGCTGCCAATCATAGAAAAAATATTTTTGCGTAAAACAAAGTGAATGCATCATTGACAAGTTTGTACCTGTATTTATAACAGTAGAACATGGAAAGAAATGTATTAAAATAATTACACAAACCCGCTGGAAAAACCCTGCGTAGCCAAAGAAACCATTAAAAACCTGGGATGTTTTTTAAAAGTATGATGAAAAGCGAGTTTATTTTAGAGAATTTATTTTATAAGATTGGTGCTTCCGACAAATGTCAAATTTGATTGTCTATTAGTTAAAAAAGGAACATTCCGTATTATCCGTGCATCAAACTTCGACAACACGAACGTTCCGTGTTATCCGTGAGGTGGACTAACTGCATACTTACCTTATTTTGTTCTAAACCCGCTAAAATTCCCCGGTTTGAAGCCAATGAGATTCCAATAGGATTTCATTAACCATCGGCTGAGAAATCAAATTGCATAACCCTTGCAACTGTACAGGGCGGTTCCAATTGGAAGGATAGAGTCAGTACCAGCATTTTTCACTAATAACTCAAAATAGATTTCATACCTTTCAAAATTTGCTTTAATACCTATATACCTATATTCAAGTACAATTATGTACTTTTTTTAGTTATTTTATGAACATTTGTGTTTATAATTTTTCAATAATGTCTAAACATCTTTCGAAATCCAGTTTTTGTAGAACGGAGTCGATACGTCTAGATTTGATTTAACATGACATTTCCGGTTGTGTCTGGTTATTCCCTTTGAAGAGAGTGAGGAATGGAAGACGATGAGAAAAAGGAAGTTCGAGAAGTACTTGGCCATCTAGACCTCGTTACTAAATACGACCAAAGCCATTTATTTAAGCAACGATTCGATTCTGAACGGTGATCTTTAGGGCACGATTGAGAACTGTAATTCGGAAGGTTTCTAGAAGTATTTCGATATTAGATTATGAGATGTTGTATTTTTTTTTAAATTACATATGAAATAACCTATGATTATAAATAAAACATTTTTCTTTTAAATGACGGAAAAACCAGCAAATTGAAAAAATGTGATTGTACATTAAGAACTTAACTAACTAAACTAACTAACCATCGCGCCGTTTCCCCGCAGGGGTAGGCAGAGAGGAAGGACCGCCAAACAACTCGATTTTGGCACACATTTCTTGCCTCATTCACATTCATACATCGTCTCATATATGCTCTTCTATTATTCCAACTCTTCACATGGCCCGACTTAAGTATCTGATTCACTTGATCGTGCCATGTCTTCCTCGGGCGTCCCCGACTTCTTCTACCATTCACATTTGCGTCATATATTCTCCTTATACTCCTTTCCTCGTTCATTCGCTCTACATGCCCAAACCATCTGAGCGTCCCTTTTTTAATCTTACTCATTACGCTCACATTGGGCAGGTTCCAGGATATGGTCTCCAGATAGTCTGCAGTCAGGGTGTAAGTTGAGCTGCCTTATAGACTTCCTTCTGTTCCACACCGAGGAACCGTACAGTGAGATGAGAGAGTTTGAGGTGGTTTGAGGTTATCCTTTGTGTAGTAAAAACACTTGTGTTTTATACTGGATATTTGTAACTGTTTATTCTGTTGAATAATTTTACAGAGATTCTGGTCTGAGCACTTGACTGGCGACAATAATTTAGACTAATTAACGTTTAGCAGAAGCGAAAGACGAGTTGATTTCAAGGGAAACAAGCAGAGTTTATGAAAAAGAATCTAGGAGAAAGAGTGACAAGCAAAATCAAAACACGTTGTTTTATAGACACAAAATAGAAAGCTGACGCGGCCACAGACAAAAGTGATTTTAGACAGAAAATTCATAGCAATATTTTAGTAAGAGGTGGCATAGACGGGAAAGTTTAAGGTAAGAGGCTCTACACATCGAGATGAAATAAATTAGAATTAAAAGTGTTCAGTGCTACATGACGTTAAATATAAAATAGGACAATCACAACACACAACATCCAACACACATCAGCCTTGCATTCTTCGCGTATCTCCACATTTCTCATGGTTTACCACATATACGCCTCAAGGATCTCGTTAAGAACTTAGTTCTTAATTAATAAAAATTATTATCAAGGAAAAGGTTACGTGGTATTTTAATATCAAAATATAATTTAGTTAGAAAATCCATAAATATCTAAACGACCACAAGGTAAACTATACGTTTTAATGAACTGCCGACAGAACGATAACAATTTAAAATATGATCGAAATTCAAGGTAAAAATTTATTATATCCAAATCGAAGTGTTATAAACTGTTAAAAACAAGCTTTGAGCTACTTGCACGCATTTTTAATTAGCTTAAAAAATTAAGTACTTAAATATTTTTTTCTTCAGATAACACAGAAATGTTATAAAATAAATCTGTGTTTTGATTCGTGATGTAACTATGTACACTTTACTATTGTTACTATGTATACCAGTGGCGGCTAGTTCATAAGAGCTCCCGAGCGTCGCATAACCCACAAAAATTGAAGATCATAATACGAAACGCGGTTCGGTTATAAATTATTATAATATTTTCTCAAGATCTCGTACAGTACGTAGGTAGGTACCTATTATACGTGCTATCTGAGCGACGAGAGCCGGCCCTTGCGCCCATCTTCATAGCAGTTCGTTTTCGATAGCGGTCCAGAATCTTACTGCTTTGTGAGCAAATCCCGTGAACAGTCGGAAGCGTGGGTATATATACGATTCATTGCAAATTTCACGAAAGCGCGAACGTCGCTCCGAATTTTACCCCCACATCGAAAGGAGCGGTTCGTACAGTGGTGTGTTAAACGAGAACGCTTATATGTAATGTTTTTGTCCACATTTTGTCTTCAATTTAACAGCAGAGCTACTATTTTCAACGAATGTTCCGCGCGGTCTTCTCTTCAAGTCAAGGCATGTCACTATATTATAATGATAATGAGTGATTAGCTGATTAGTTGTCAACAGGCTGGCATAACTCCGATGCAAAATGTTACCCGAATCTTTGTGTAATATCGTAAATCATAAGTCCACTTTGGTTTGTTTATGGTCAACAGGCTGGCATAACTCCGATGCAAAATGTTACCCGAATCTTTGTGTAATATCGTAAATCATAAGTCCACTTTGGTTTGTTTATGGTCCCCGGCTACTACATTTTTTTTTTTTTTACAGTGAATACCGCACAAGAATCTCAACTGCTCCCATCTGGAGCCAGTGAGACTATGGCATCCCCAATTGGGGTATGTTGTGAGGCTGAAGGTAGTGGGGAGGGGAAGGAGGTGGGGAAGAGGAAGGTTGGGAAGTACCTGGCTATTCAGATCTGGTCACTAAACACGGCTAAAGCCATTTTTCAAGCAACGTTTCAATTCTGAATGGGAATCACCAATAGGAATCTTTTATTTGTTGTTGTTTTTCTCTGGTTTATTTTCGTTTGATATTTATATTTCCGAAGCAATAACTACGAATATGAATTTTGGAAATTCGCGTTCGAATGAAAATTGGGAAAACAGGACCCGTAATTGGAACAAAAGTACAAGTGAGAAACTTCCTTTGGTTGTAATTTCAGTGTTCCTACAGAATTTTTTGAAATGTATTGTTGAAATTGTATTTTAAACTGTGTTGTAAGTATATGTTTCCGTTTTAACGGAACAGAGAATAGAACTTCTTTATAAGTAGGTATGTACCTTTCCTAAATTTATTGTCTAACTTAATGACTCCGGTGAACCCCCACATATTTTGACCACCGGCCGCCACTGATGTATACACTGTTATGATGTACTTTAAACTGCTACTAACCTAATAAATATTCAATAACACTTTATCTTAAATTTGCGAACACCTCAGCACAGGTTCTCAGTGGTTCACAAAACATTACTTTATACCAGGAATATTTTTTGTATTACTTGCAATTATCAAATTTACCTGTAAACTTTACGTCTGTAAATAAATAAGTAAATATAAAATAAATACGAAAGACCTTAATTTATTATCACAAAAAATCAAAACTGGATTTTTTTAACCCTTTTTCGTTAGGTCGGCCTTTACTTGCACTTATCAAATTTACCTGTACACTTTACGCATGTGTTTATAAATAAAAAAATAAAAACGAAAGACCTTAATTTATTATTACAAAAAATCAAAACTAGTTTTTTTAGCCTTTTTTGTTGGGTCGGCCTATTGAGTTTGAAAAATTAATTTTAATTTAAGAAAATTTTAATTTAATTTAAGAAAATTTAAGTTTAAGTGAAAAATAAATTGATGGTTTTCTCCATCGAAGCCAGAGTAAAGTTAGCCTCCCAAAAACTGGATGTACTGTACAGGGCCCGCAGTTAATAGTAAACAACTGCTAACCCTGTACAAATCAAAAGTGCGCACCACGGTTGAATTTGGCAGCCACCTCTGGTCTGGAGCGCCAAAATACCTGAAAAATATCCTAAAGTAGAACAAAAATCGTCCCTCCGGAGGCGCCTTATTAAACGACCCGAATAGGACAAGATTAAGAAGATGAGATGAGAAAATAAGATTAAAAATGTTACACCTCCAAAAAACAGCTACCGTTATGAGAAACGGTTAAAAAAATAAATGTAAATCTTCTTAACCTAAAAAAAAATTAAAATACATTGTAAGTGGCTCATTGTTTAAAATATGCATAAAAAAATTGCTATTATTACATTGTTATCATTTCCACAGTCATTTCATACAAATGTAATAGCGGAAATTGAAAGGAAGGTCGAAATAAAATTAATTACGATCGTTAGAAGTTACAAATCAAGCACAATCAATTGTAATTTTAAAATAAATTAATACATTATATTTATGGTGCATGATTTCTAACGTCCTAAGTTTTCTAATAGTGTCGTAATGGAAATAGATAAAATCACCTTGGGTTTTGAGTTTTGATTATTTCACATTACGCACATCCGGGCAAATTAGAACTGTTGATGTTGATTATATTTAAACATTGCCGCCCTTACTAATAAACGTATTTTAAATTTTACGTGGTATGGTAAAACGGTTGTTTGTCAATTGTGTAAAAGTTATACTAAGATTACTGCAATGGCATCTATGCAAGTCTTCCTAAATGTCAAACTGACAAACTACAATCAGTTTTCAACGCTGCAGCACGACTTATCATCACTGGGGTACCCAAATTTTCGCACATTTCGGAACACCTCCGAAATCTTCACTGGCTGAAGTGTCCTGAAAGGATCCAATACAAGTTATGCTGGATGGTGTTTAAATCTATCAATGAAATGGCTCCACCTTATATCTCTGAACTATGCATTCCGGAAAATATTGGTCTAAGGCAGTCAACTCTTAGATCAGCGACATCATCTGCAATTGGAAGGTTGAAAGAACCTAAGCGAAATCCGAACACTAAGTTTGGTGATCGTGCATTCCCAGTATCCGAATTGAGATGCATACTCAGCGGAATTTAGATCCAAACTGAAAACTCACTTTTTCCGATACTCATTTCCATAAGTTGATTATTCTATTTAAATTTTGCAATTTTTAATAGTTTTTTCTTTCTTTTCCCTTTTTTTGTAGTTAACTCAATCTGTTTAATGTTGAGCGATGAATCACCTTAATGCGGTAAAGATCGACTATTAATTTATTTAAAACATCTATACCTTCCCGTAAATCCAGTTAACCCATTAAGATCATTTTTGCACCCGTGTTCTCGAATTTTAATATTATGTAAAAACTTCCTACTTCTTCTGGCGCTAATCTTAATTGTAAATATGTATGTTAAAGTCACCAGTTTTAGGTCAGAATCTATATGTCTTAGTCATAAGTCACTAGCTATAAGTCTTAGATGTAAGTCACTAGTTGTAATTGTAAATCTTAGTTATAAGTCAGTAATATTAATTATTTTATATATTTATTTGTACAGCGCCCTTGGGGTGATTTTCCACGAAAACGGCGCTATATAATTTAGCCAATTATTATTATTATTATTAAGAGTATCTTTCACTCTAGAACGTGCCGCAAACTTAGTATACATAATTTTAAATTACATATTGATCCGGCTCATTAAACCTGCTAATACTTAATGTTCATATAGAACTGCTTATAAACTGCCTACATATTGAACCTGCTTATATACTTAATGTTCAGTTTATAATGTTATATACTACACGCTTAAAATTATACTCCTGAATAACTTATGTATCCATAATAATGTGTTACTGTCATTGACGTATGATATCCTTTATTGATTGAAGGTTACTATAAAAGCCTTCAAGACATGTATAAATAAAATAAATTAATAATATCTAAAATAACCCAAATTAATCAAATAAAACTTACTTGAGAGGCCGCGACTTTCGGATTGCTAGTTCAGAGCTCGTTTGTTTAAAAATAACAATGCGTACCAGCGCATCGTAGTATGAAATTCCCGTTGAATGATTGAATCATCAAGATGCCATAATGAGAGTATGAGATTAGGTAGGTGTCTGCTCGTCATTAATAAAAATCATCACGATTTTCCTTGTTCTCTTCAATGTTGCCAATGACAGAATGACAAAGACGCATTTCTAAATGGAACGATGTAAAACCCAAAGTGAGTCACTAATACATCAGGGGCCATATGATTTGGCCACTTATGGTGGCAGCATGTTGTTGCGTATTTGTGATGATGTGTTTATTTTATTTGGCAATATAGTTGACTTATAGAAAAACATGCAAATAATGGCAACAAAAAGCTTTTCTCTACCACTGAGGTAATTCGACTATACCCCTTCATTGTAAAGTTTATAGATGTAGCACATTAAATTAAAAATGGATATTTATTTATTCATTGTATATGTAAAATCTTGCAATCATGCATAAATATAAACAATATAAATTAAAAAAATAAAGTGTACTACAATGTGCGTGCCGAAGATATAAGGGCTGGAAGTTTCACCGTCTAGAAATTTCTAGAACAGTCCAGAACATTCCAGAGCATTCGAGGCACTCCACAACATTCCAGAACATTCTGGAATGTTCGGGAATAGTCTGGAACGTTCGGGAACATCCCGGAACATCCCAGATCATTGTGGAACATTCCAGAACACTCTCGAATGTTGTGGAATGTTTTGGAACATTGTGGATCTATGGTGCTGGGTTCAATTCCTAAATGCGACCGAATCTTTTTCTGATTTTCCTGTTCAAATTTTTGATTTGGAGATGCTAATACTGTGTTCAGTTTTATTGAACAAATGTGTGTGCTATACCTAAAGAGAGCAATTTGATCGCTTAACAATATAAATGTTTTTTCCATTCACCGCGGAATTTTATTATTTAAATAATGCATGTTACTATATACGTTTTACGTAAAAAAATTACAAAGTAGTTTAAAGACCATTAGACAGTTGAAAGCGCAAGTTCTTCCCAACACGGCAAATGTTTGGATGGTTTATTTATTTATTTGCCTATTTGACTTATTTGTAGTGCCGAAAACCTAAAAGCGCACCAGAATTACATCTGCCGAGTGTTCGGCCGAGATAGTGCATTCGGTCGAGTGTTCTACTGACGTGATCAATACCAGAGGCGTATATCTCCGCTCTAATTTTGAAACTGCCAAAGAAGAGCCAAATTCATATATATATAAAGCTCAATTGTAGATAGGTCTGTAATTTTGATTTTCGCCACCTATCGCTTTCTACGTGTGACAGAAAGAGAGGCTCGTACACTTGCGTCATTAACGGAAACTGCTGCTGCGTACGTGTTATTTTTTACTTCGTCCGCAAGTTTATCCTGCATATTTTGAATCGAAAAATCCTTGCACATTGAATTCTAGATGTGAAAAAACAAATTAAAATGTATCAACAATTCGTCAAGGAATGAGATAATTATATAAAACATTAACATTCAGCTTAATTTATCCGTAAATCAATTTGAGGTTATCCTATAAAGACCTTAGTTATAAGTTATAAGTCAGAATCCAAAAGTTCAGTCGGTTCTGTGATCCAGTGTTTTTAATTTTTTAATGTAATTATCGATTGTCTTTCTGAAAATAAAAACACTTAAATATGTACCCTGAGTTTTTCATTTTTCTATTGTACTGATGATGGTCAGGGAGCTGCAGTGGTGAAGATAACGTTTCTACAGATCACTAGAGTGGTAGAGGATGACGAGTTCCAGGCGGTCGCTCGACGTCATGAGGACGGAGATGACGGATGACGGCTGTGACTTCGGTGAGCTGGAGTCGGGCAGGAAGAAGACCTTGTGAGGCGATAAGGAGAATCTCTGCGGCAGGGAAACGTGACAGGCTTCGGATTGCCGGAGATCGAGTTGTTTCCCGAACAGAAAGCACGGCGGGCTTTATGTGTTGCGGGCGAAGACATCTCAAGTCGTGGTGCGGCGGACCGGACTGCGAGACAGTGGTGGTAGATAAGAGCCTCGAAGGTGTTACAAAGAGTCCGAGATGCTGCGCTTGAGAATGCGTGTAAATCACATCGCACTGTATAATGTCTAGACCCGTGGTCGTCAAACTGCGGCCCGCGGCGGATATTTGTGCGGCCCGCACAAATATCTGCCGTTTTCTTTTAAAATATATTTTTTCGTGTACAAATTATATTATCCATTTTTCTGCGGCCCGCACAAATATCTGCCGTTTTCTTTTTAAATATTTATTTTTTCATCTACCTACAATTTATTTTTTTATCTGTTTTTTGCGGCCCGCAAAAATATCTGCCGTTTTTAGTATATTTTTTCCGGTGTACAATTATATAATCGTTTTTTTTTTAAATATTTTGTTTACGTATGATTTTAAAACGTTGATTTTAATTGATTGGCATTTGATTTTAAAACGCCCAGCTGGTTTTTGAACACTAAAGTCAGATACGTTTTTAGATTTTCACGGCCAAAAGTATTTTCCTTATTTGTTTTTGGTGTGTTACGCCGTGTTGCACTACCTCCTTCTTTAGCCAACGTTTCGGACAGCGTTGTAGTGTCCATGATCAGGGCAGATCTGGCAGATGTGTGATTTGTCGGATCTGCCCTTATGATGGAGGTAGCGCAACATGGCATAACACCCCAAAATACAAATAATTGACATCCTAAGTCGATTTTGAACGCGCGCGTAGTGTACGTCATAGGTTCTCAACGTGGGCGATAACGCTCCTTTGTGCTCGTTTGAGGCTTTTAGGGGGGCAGTAAAAGACACAGAGAAAATTAGAGGGCGTAGATATGGCACAGTGAGGGCGTGGGTAGGTAAAAAAAATGGTCTAAAAAAGACCAAAAACACGCTTATCCCTATCTTACACCCCCCCCCCCCCCCGAAATCATAAGTGTGCGGCCCGCTGTGATACCTCACATTGTCCTATGTGGCCCTTGACCAGAAAAGTGTGACGACCGCTGGTCTAGACGGTCCCTCGCTGGCGGGCAGGCGTTGACTGACGGATTGAGACTGACTGGAGCGGGCGAGCGAATCTGCTGCTTATATAGCCGAAGCGAGCGGTAGAGTAATTACCCTCACGGTAGGTAATACGTGCCACTCGGCAGTTGACGAGAACGTTCGGCGCTGTACAGCTATTGTACGGTGCTATCTCGAGACCTTTCTAGGCGGTGGCGATATTATTATTTCGTCGAGCCGGCACGGCAGGCGACAAAGTGCATCGCGGCCGGCATAGGTAGGTACCTAGGCAAGTAGCTTGCCGGCGCCGCGCGAATATTAGAAGATGTTTCTCGAGCGTTCTTTCTGGATAATGCGTCGCCACAGGGCTAATGAATTAATGAAGTAGGTCCAGTGCAATTATATTGTCTATGGTAGGCAAATGGTCATGAACTTCCTCTATCTTTAGTCTATTTTAGCCATTTCGGTTCATACGTGGTTAAGTTGATGACACAAAAATTTCCCTGAAAAAGGCCCGAAGATATCGATCTAGGGATTGCTTCATTTATGATCAGTACAGTCAGTACTCGGCCTGGTAACGGGAGAGTGATTTAGGCTGATAAGTGGATAGAAGAAAAGCCCAATGATTCGGTCGAGTAAGTACTCCCACACCTGCATACTCAACTCGGTGCTTCACTCGCTCTCCACTCGGTCAGTGCGATCAGCCGAGTCGTCAGTCAGTGAAAGGAAAAAATGTGATGTTTTTACGAGCGTGAAAAATTAAACAGCACAGTACTTTTATCTCCTCAGGTCTCGACCATATTTTGTCCAGAGGGTCAAAATATTTCCGCTTTGGAATAAAATATCCGAAAACTAAAAAAACTATTTTTGAAAGGCGATTAAATAGGCTTTCAAAATTTTAGAAAACAAAATAAACGTATAATAAACGTTGGCAACAAAAAACTTTGCATGCAAACATTAAAAAATTTTAAAAATTGCTCAACCACCTAACCTTTTTTATAACTAAAAAAATAATAAGACATACAAATTTTATTTGACAAATGTATTATAAACGTTATTGTCGCCTCACTTTTTCGTCGTTCCAAGTAAAAATAATAAATAAAAAAAATTCCCAAAGTATCTTAATTCTTTTTCAAATTGTTATCCAAAACTTTGGTTTCATTAAGGTGTACATTATACTTCTTTTATGGTTAACTTTTAGATTTGTATATAAAGTGTGGTGTTTTCTCTATTTAACGCCGTTTACATCACATTTCTCACTTTGATAGTAAGGGAGACAGCATTTTTTATGAAACCTATTCGATTTTTTTTTACATGTACTCCTCACAGGAGGCCCTGAGGAAAATAATTTCCCTCAGGGCCTATGTCATCTTTGGGGATGCTATGTAGAGGTTTTTTTAAGGAAAGGAAGGAGAGGAGAGTTCTAGTTGAGGAGAGTTTGAGTTGTTCCGAAAAGCGAACAAATTAGCCCAAGGGGAAAACTAATCTCAATGAACAGAATCGCCCTCTGTCCCTTTAACATTTGATCACCTGTGCTCGGCCGAGTAACAAAGCGAATGAGTCGGCCGAGAAATCGGCAGGTGTAATTCGGCCTTAACGCGTGTTCAATACTTTCCCATTAGGCAAATAAGTCCAATATTTTATCAAATACTAGCTGGTACCCGGCATGCGTTGCTATGCCATTTAATAAAGAAATTGTTTCTCCCTGCGTGTCCTTTCCCATTCGTCCCGTTTCCCTTCCGCCTCCCCTTCCTCTCCCGCGTCCCCTTCTCCTCTCGCGTTCCCACTCCGCCTCCTCCACCTTCCCTCTCTCCACTGCACTCCACCCTTCCCCAGTCCCGCGAACCCCCCTCCCGTGTTCCCCCCCCCCCCTTCCTCACCCTCCCGGTCCCAGTACATTCAGTTTCCAAACAGCTCGCGTGCCACCTATTGCATTTTTTATACAAATTTCATAATGCCAGAGCTCACCAGTAGTTTTATACAAACCTTGTCCTGACAATGACGAACACAAATCAAAAACAAAAAAAAATAATTTGGTGCTGTCGTTCGGAAGTTATGCGCGTACATACATTTCGGCGATTCATTTTTATTTATACAGATACTGTCCATAAATGGCCATTGTTTGCCAAATATACCAAATACTCGAATGTTAATAGCCAGGTGAAGTGCCACCATAATAAACATAATTGGTGAATAACATACACAATGAAATGTATATATAATATTTACGATAGGTGTTCCATACGAAAAATATCAAAAACAGGAAAAGTATAATATTTAATATCGTCGTCAAAACAAAATCCTTCTATGACAGGCACTATTTTTTTAAGTGAAACTCGATGAAAAAAAAGCGTCACCAAGAAGAGACAAACTCATACATATCCACATGATTTAGCCTGCGAGATAATGAGACAAAATAATCGGTATCCTCTTTGTGAGGTGCTTCGTAGCCTCGCAACTCTTTTCTACTTTAGTTTTCTGAAGTTTTCACTTCTACCGCGTGTGAATTGCACACTCTGAATTTTTTAAGTGAAAACTTCTTTAGCACCGTTGTGATTTGAAACTCGATGAAACGAAAAATAGCGACACTAAAAAGAGACAAATACTTACGTCTTTAGGATTTAGAGAGAATGAGATAGTATAATCGGTCTCCTCTTTGTGCGGTGCTTAGTATAGCCTTCCCACTCTTGTCTACTTTAGTTTTCTGTACGTTTCACTTCTACCGCGTGTACACACTCTGATTTTTTTTTATATTTTCTAAAAATAACCAAGGCCTATGTCATCTTTGGGGATGGTTTGTGGAAGGTTGAGAAGAGGAAATAGTGAATAAGGAAGTGAGTCGGGTCGTAGGAGGGATAAAATAGTAAATTTGTTATGTATGTAACATGTACTTATAAATAAATAAATAAAATATTGAAGCTGGCAAATCGTTCGTGAGAAAATTCCAGGTGGGTTTTATCTCGCTAACGCGTTTCGTAAGAAACCATACTCGTGTTCAAAATGCAGTTATAAATTTGTAAGTGCATTTATGCTGCCAGTATTGGTGGAAAGCAATTTCACGTTCTGAGTGTAGTTTTAATTCCCCGCGTACAGATTCACCCTGTAATTGAAACCAGTTCTGTGAAGAATGCTGCAAGAATGCACTTCCAACGCATTTCTTGTGTTGAAAGTGCATTTATAAAATTCAAGTATAGTAGTTAGTGCTTCCAAAATAAGACGAAAGCCATTTTCTTGTTCTGATTGTAGTTTTAATTCCCCGCATGCAAATTAAATCTAATTTAAAGCTAGTTCTGTGTTCAGAATGCAACGAAAAATAACGAAAAATTTCAGCTGTGGTTTCACCTACCGATGCATTTTTACGGAAACCATTCTTGTGTTCAAAGTGTAGTTATAAAATTCTGGTTGCAACTATGTGCAGCCAGAATTTTAGGAAAACTCAACCATGTACAAAAAATGAAGGGCGAGCATTTGATCTGTTTTCCGGTGCATCTTCCATTAAAATGTCTGTAGCACATTCCCAATATAAGAGGGAATAACCAGAGAAAACCGGTAATACCTATGTCATTTTTAAATCAAATTTCAGACGTTTTGACTCTTTTCCACAAAAAAATATAAATTGATTTCGAAAGATTGTTATTTTATCTAGTAAAGGCATGTTTTAAATTTTGAGAAAAAAATGTTTATTTTTAGTATAATAAGGTTATACCATAGATCGTTGGCAGATTTGTTAAATTTTCAAACGCAAAATCTTATTTTACAAGACATATTTCATACCTTGTAATCACACATTATTGTAAATCAATACGTTATCTAGGTAGTAAACGCATGTTTCAAAAATTTTATTTTAGTTCAAATAAAATCATTACAAAAAATATCCGAACACTTATTTATGACAAAAACATCTCTATTTTCGGTAGATGTGTGATCTGCCGGATCTGCCCTGATGATGGACACTGCAACGATGTCCGAAACGTTGGCTAAAGAAGGAGGTAGCGCAACACGGCATGACACCCCAAAAACAAATAACGAAAATGCTTTTGGCCGTGAAAATCTTAAAACTTATCAAACAAATAGTACACAACTGCTAACCCTGTACAAATCGCAAGTGCGCCCCACGGTTGAATTTGGCAGCCACCTCTGGTCTGGAGCTCCAAAATACCTAAAAAAAAAACCTTGACTCCGTGCAGAAACGGGCGGTCCGTTTGATAGATTCTCCCATCTTAACAGACGGACTGCAATCTTTAGAGCA
Organism: Limnephilus rhombicus; assembly: GCA_929108145.2. Taxonomy (NCBI): domain Eukaryota; kingdom Metazoa; phylum Arthropoda; class Insecta; order Trichoptera; family Limnephilidae; genus Limnephilus; species Limnephilus rhombicus. The sequence continues at coordinate 46,856,779 of OV815288.1, read as the reverse complement.
CAGGCGTCAGGTGGGAATGCTGTCCTTGTTCTACCGGTATTACAATGGAAGATGCTCCGAGGAACTAGCGTCATTGATCCCCTCGGCACCAGTGCATATTCGGGAAACACGCCAAACACGCGCCCAACATTTGTACACGGTTGACATTAGTCACATGAGAACGGGTCGTTTCTATGACTCGTTCTTGAGTTCAACGGCTGGGCTGTGGAACGATTTGCCGGCCTCTGTGTTTCCTCCCTCCTACAACATGGGTCTCTTCAAGACCCGTGTTCACTCCTTCCTTTCCTCAAAAAGACCCTCCACACAGCATCTTCAAAGATGACATAGGCCCTGAGGGAAGTTATTTTCCTTAGGGCCTCCTGTGTGGAGTTAATGTAAAAAAAAAAAAAACAAAACATCTCAACTTTGTCTATCTATTTACGGTCTTACAAATTAATATATTTGAAGATTTTTTTTGCACATTTATTTAGCTTAGACATTATTAAAAAAATTATAAATACTTTTGATCAAAAAAGAATTTCAAAAAGTACATAATTTTAATAGTTTTATCAACACGCCTTTCAGCATTTTTGGATGTAGGTATAAATTAAAGCAAATTTTGAATGAAATAATTAATTGAGTTATAATTTTAAAAAGCTGGTACGCAGAATAATTAACCTTTCTCATTGGAACCGCCCTGTACGATCGTAAGAACATCTTGCCGCTGCCTGGTTAAAGGCTCTGGAAGCATGTGCTCTAAAGATTGCAATCCGGTTGAAATGAATGAAAATTAATTGAAATCCGGGGAAAATATCAAACGGACCCATTGTGATATTTGTGATATCAAAAATTGATGAATAAAATGTACTTAAAGTCAAACTTAACATCAATTGTACCCATTGGTGCATATATAAAGATATAATGCTCTTCCGAAAGTGATGTCCTCGCGAAACTTCATGTCAATGAGGAGCAGCTTTTTTTCTTGCTTACGTCAACTTATTTTTATTAGCGAAAAAGCGACAGCAAGTGAATACGATCATAATTTTTTTTATGTTAGCAGTTAAGAACACGCAACTGGTATTACCGTCATAATATTTTATACACTACAATATTTATCACAAACTAAAGTATCTACATTTGAAGTGCAAGTTAACAATGCGCGATTGTGATTTCGGTCGTTACCGAGGCTTGAGTGGGTTCAAGGCGAGGCTTTGAACCGAGAACCTTGGGGTAGAGAGTTGTGGTCGAGACGTACCGCTGGTCCATTCGACTATCACAAAAGTTTTCGTCGTTTTTCGAGGTATTCTGAAAGGCTTTGTTTGATTGAATCCAAGAAGGGCGTTTAAGAGTTGTAATAAATGTCACGCTAGAAAAAAGCTGGTTTCTGTGTTACATTTACATTCTATGATACATTTTAAATTATTGTATATTATAATCTTAACAGACGGATTGCAATCTTTAGAGCACAGGCGTCGGGTGGGAATGCTATCCTTGTTCTACCGGTATTACAATGGAAGATGCTCCGAGGAACTAGCATCATTGATCCCTTCGGCACCGGTGCATAGTCGGGAAACACGCCAAACGCGTGCCCAACATTTGTACACAGTTGACATTTGTCACATGAGAACGGGTCGTTTCTTGGACTCGTTCTTGTGTTCAACAGCTCGGCTGTGGAATGATTTGCCGGCCTCTGTGTTTCCTCCTTCCTACAACATGGGTCTCTTCAAGACCAATGTTCATTCCTTCCTCTCCTCAAAAAGACCCTCCACACAGCATCCCAGATGACATAGGCCCAGAGGGAAATTATTTTCCTCAGGGCCTCCTGTGTGGAGTTAATGTAAAAAAAAAAAAAAAAATTGTTCAAAAACTCATAATAAAAAAACCTAAAGACTTCCCCATTGAATGTATATTGGAAGAATTCAAAGTTCCAACATTTAAAAACTTATTTGTGAAAAAGTCAATCGTACAAATTATAAAAGAAAAAGATTAATACTCATTCATAACTGGAAATCGGACTAGACTTTAACATGTATTTGTATGCCCCAAACTAAACACTTCTTTTTCCCAACACCTTTAAATATTAAATATGCATTTTCCTTGGTGTGTATAAATTATACACTAATTTAATATTTAATTAAATGAAGACAATATAAGCGAAACTCAATCGAAAATCTGGAAACAGAAAATTTAGAAAAAGATATTGACACCTCTGGGACTCGAACCCAGGACCTCTTGCTTTCCGGACAAACGCGCTAACCACTGCACCACGGTGTCGATATCAAATTCGGTCATTTTTAACTGTATCTACATCGACCAAGAACCACCCACATTGTCTTCATTTTCATGAGCTAGAGCGCCAAGATTGAAAAAATATGTCGTTAACGTTGTTGCAGCTGAAAATGATTTTTATTTTTTTTCAAAATTTCAAATTTTTGTATGAAAATCTTCAGGATTCTTTCAGTCAAGGGATGCAACGCATTCACATTCTGAAAGATCTTCATGCAAAAAGTTGAAATTTTGAAAAAAAAAATCATTTTCAGCTACAACAACATGAGTAATGTCGTATTTTTCAATCTTAGCACTCTAGCTCATTGAAATCTCACGGACCGCCACTGATATATGTGAAACATGTGACTGAATTAATTGTACTTATATGAAATGTAAACTATTATTCCATCCATAAGCAAATGCTTTTAATGGAAGACAAGTAAAATGTACCATTTTAATATAAATAAATTAATTTTAAAAATATATATATTTTACAAATATATCTGACCATAAAATTTCATCATTCTAAAGACAAGTTTTTTGGCTTAGTTTAAAACGTCGGCCTTCATTTTTACTCTACTTTCCTAAATTAATTACAAATAATTATTTCGATTATGATTTTATTCATCAAATAAACCGATTGATAAATGGTTACCAATTGCCGTGTTGAAGCACGAGAAAAGTTGTCAAGAGAAAGTTATAATTCGAGCGAAGGAAAAAATACCACGGCAATTATTTTATCATTGATCAGATCATCAATCAACCAGTTTTTTTGCACAAATTTTTGATTCTTTCAAATTAGGTACCTATTCATTTACTCGTGTGCGTGTTACTGCTCATAGACAAATTGGTTGGTATAATTTTTTTCAACAAGCAAAAAAATTTGTACATATTATGACCAATTTATTATTCTAAGTTATTGTTGATAAAGATTTTCTCACACACTTAGCTAAAACCACTAAACTTATCGTTGTTTTCATTTTTTATGTGAATGTATGTAAACTCCTACCACAGGCGACGCTTGATGCTTTTTTTATGTCAATACCTTACAAGGGTCCCCAGCTGCTCCCGTCTGGAGCCAGTGAGACAATGGCATCCGCAATTGGGGTAAAAGTGAGGGTGAAGGTGGTAGAGAGTGGATGGAGATGGGGCAGAAGAAGGTGCTTGAAATGGCTTTAGCCGTGTTTAGTGACCAGATCTGAATAGCCAGGTACTTCACTACCTTCCTCTTCCCCATCTCCTCCCCTTCCCCACTACCTTCAGCCTCACAACTTTCCCCAATTGGGGATTCAATAGACTTACTGGCTCCAGACGGGAGCAGCTGGGAGGTATTCAAAAAAAATATATATAAAAAATTGTTTGAGATGGTTTGGGCACGTAGAGTGAACGATCGAGGAAAAGAGTGTAAGAATAATATATGACATGGTAGAATAAGTCGGGAATGGCCGAAGAAGACATGGCACGACCAAGTGAATCAGATACTTGATTCGGGCCATGTCAAGAGACAGAATAATAGAAGAGTCTCATACATAGACGATGTATGAATGTGAACTAGGCAAGGAGTGAGTGCCAAGATCGAGTGGTTTGGCGGTCCGTCCTCTCTGCCTACCCCTGCGGGGAATCGACACGATAGTTAATTAGTGTATTCCCGTCGAAGGGCCTAACTCCACATGCGGGCCTTATTATTTGTAATGAAATAAGGTTTATAATTTGCATACGTAAGCGAACCGACTTAATTTTTAAGAGATGTTGTTTTTTGATAAGACATTGTTAAACGATTCGTTTTCAGAATGTTTTCAGTCATTGAACGAGTAATTATTACAACCGATAAACGGTTGCTTCCTTTCAACATGTAAAGATACAAATCACCGACAGTGGAATTAACGTATTTCAGATAATATCTATCTTGTATTTGCGAGCTTCAACACTTTCTTCATGAATAGTTAGTTGAGACTTAATCATAGTTGAGTAATTTATTGGATAATCAACACCTCTGCCAAAGGTCACCCCAAGTGGTTCACTACGTTTGGTCACTTAGCAGGGGTTCATGGGGTGAGGTTTGTCCAGCTCTTGGCGGCCGATGCGCCTGCCTACCTGCCGCGTGGTGGGCAGGATCGGATGAGACTGGTGGAGGGAGACCTTTGACTTTGATTTCTCCAGCCGGTCTCTCTTGACCCATCCATCGCCTTGCACCGCAGTGGGAGGAATGGATTCATACGTCCGTCACTCCACGACACAACGACCCCCAGATTCCTACCCACTCCTCATACATTTTTCCTTCCTAGAACTTCTCTCTTTTCCTAAAAAATACCCTACACACAGCATCCTTAAAGATGACATTGCCCCCGAGGGAAATGGTTTTCCTCAGGGTCTCCTGTGTGGAGATAATGTAAAGTAAAAAAAACTCGGATAATAATGACGCACAAGCAGATGAAAGAAGTTTGGGACGACCCAGAAACGTGGCACATGATCAAGTGAGCAGAATCGGCGGTCATGTAAAGTGTAGGAATAACAGAAGATTGCGTATGAACGCGCAAAGAAATTTGTGATAAGACGGAAACATGTGCCGGAAAGGTCTGATGGTTTTCTAGCATAAAAAATCTGTATACCTATGTATATAAAAAACAAAATAATATACTTATATACGAGTACGTATATGAGATGTCTGTGCGTAGCTAACCATTCATCCGATTGCTATGAAACTTTGGGGATTTGATGTGTGCATGCCCGCAATGGTTTCTATATATAAATAGTGAATTCTGGCATTATCAATTTGGGAGGCGGGAATGGGTACCGCCGCCCCGGGAACCTTTATTGGATAACCAACACCTCTGCCATAGGTCACCCCAAGTGGTTCGCTACGTTTGGTGATTTAGCAGGGGTGCCCGGGTTCATGGGGTGAGGTTTGTCTAGGTCTTGGAGGCGGATGACCAAGATACACTGAACCCCAGATTCCTACCCACCCCTTAAACCCTTTTCCTTCCCAGAACTTTCCTCTCCTTCCTTTTCCTAAAAAACCCTCCACACAGCATCCCCAAAGATGACATAGGCACTGAGGAAAATTATTTTCCTCAGGGCCTCCCGTGTGGAGCTCACGCAAAAAAAAATTTTATGAAATTTGTTTAAAAAAAATTACAATAGGTGGCATGCGAGCTATTTGAAAACTGGAAATGGGTGCGTGAGGGGGGTTCGCGGGACGGGGGAAGCGGGAGAGGGGAGTGGGGAGAGGGAAGGCGGAGTGGGAACGCGTGAGGGGAAGGGGACGAAGAGTGGGACGAATGGGAAAGGACAAGCAGGGAAAAACTATTTCTTTATTAAGTGGCATAGCAAGTTATCAATAAATTTGTTTAAATATGTCGCTAAAAGAAAGAAAATAGACAACACAGAGCTAGGCGAACTTGGAAACACCAATATAGATCGAAAGTGACCACCACGATTTTTTAAAGCTCTTCTTATTTTTGCTATTTTACGGAATTCAAGCACAATAAAGATCGACAAATAAAACTTTTCAGTGGTATCGCTTGTGTAGATTTTGTGGATACAATACAAACAAACAATGGTAACAAAAGATAGTATAATGATTTGGCACTAATTCCTCATATTCAAGTCGAAGAGTAGAGTATTATCGTGCACAAACACATTTTGAGCTAACTATTTAATAGTAAAACCGGTAAATTTTGTGGTATTTCAAATTATTAAAGTAAGCTGAACCCAGCTAAATTTTTCCAACATTTTTTCCTTATCGTGTGTAGCAAATTTGCACCTATAAGGTTAAAAATACTGAAAAATGCGCCTTACGAATTATGGGTCAAAATATTTACCTGTCGAATGAACGAAGTCAATCGAAATACGATGATAAAAAATGTTTAATAATATTTGTGTCAAATATTTTTTGTAAGTAGGTGGGCAGGTTGTGTAGATACCTGCATTTTACATCTATGGGCGGGAAACCACTTGGCCGAGATACTTTGCTTTACAGAGTGATTGGTAATCGATCGAAACATTTCTTTCAAAAACAAATTTAAATAAACTTACCGGTTTGGTAACATGGCAATATTATTTGTATTCCTCCTACTTCCATCATTATAAGCGGAAAATGTTGTTTTTGCGATGTTTATTTTTTTACATTAGCTCCAAGCAGGAGGCCCTGAAGAAAATAACTCCCCTTAAATTAAACAGGACAGGTAAAAATGTAATTAATCCGAAGTTCAAAGCGCTTTTTCAGTACAGGTATTTTTTTATTTTATTTAAACAGCGTACTTAAACTATGTTTTATGTTGTGCATTCTCTACCTACATATTTAAAAGTAAATCATAATGTAAAGCGCGGTTTTTGAAGTTTAAACTTCTTTAGCACCGTTGTGATTTGAAACTCGATGAAACGAAAACGAGTGATACTATAAAGAGACAAACACATACATATATAGGATTAAGTCAAGCTGCGCGACTGGCCGCTTTCATTATGAGCTCACTTTTCAAGGCTAGTATTGGTTGAGATTGTGTGGATGAAGTTTTCACTTCTACCGCGTGTGAACTGTACTCGATTTTTTTGTGAAAAATGACACAAAGTTGTTGTACCTACAAATTTTTTAGGCCGTCTCATTACAAAGAGTGAATTATTTTATGTAACTCCGGTTCAATAAATTCTAGAACTTTTACCTTGAATTTAAGTGTAATTTTCAAAAACGTTTGATTGGAGAATTTCGACAAGCGATAAAGTAAGTAGGTATCTATAATATTATATTTTTAAAAGAAAATTATTTTACCGGCCATTTTCAAAAATTGGAACTAATGATGGTCAGAATTCAGACTGTCCGCAAATAACACTGCAAAATCAAGGGTCTTCTCTACTATTTTAATAAATTTGGAAAAACAATCAAATTATAATAAAAATTACTGTAGCGTAAGAATCCAAAATCACGTGCAACTTTTTTAATTCGTCTATTTTTTTTAAATAAAAATTGTGTCTTGATTTATGTTTGGGCTCTTATATCGTGTTGAGCTACCTCCTTTTTTAATCAGAGTTTGGAACAGCTTTACAGTATCCACCATCGGGACAGGAGTGCAATATTACACATTACATTACCTATTGACGGACACCGTCCGAAACATTGACTAAAGAAGGAGGTAGCTCAACACGATAAACCCAAAAAATAAAACAACGAAAATCTGAAATCGTCAATTTTGTTATTCAACTACCAAACGCCGCACACAGCCGCCTCTACGGGAACCGGTTTTTCACGCACACAACGTATTTACACTGTACGACGCGCACCGTGGAAAATAACGAACGGATCTGCGGGTACAAATGTGTTTTTAGTATGGCCGGCCATAATAACAATAAATTATTATCAGTGACTCACGAGTAGCGTTCTACTATGCTAATAGCACTCCGCACACGATCACTTCAGAGCGACCGAGTCCCGCGCCACTTCAGTCGTGCGATTCTGTATCTTTTGTGGATACGGAATCGATTCCGTACGTAATCTACTGTCAAATTTGTGTGATTGTTTATGGCTTGGAATTGCTTTTTCTATGCTGATATGTCATAATGTCACCTGTCGTATTTCAACTAGTTTAAAATACGAAATGCTGCAAGTATACATGATTTTTTTATTCATTGAAGGGGTCATCCATAAATTACGTCACACGTATTCATTTAATGTACGTTTAAAGTTGTATACCATGGATTTGACATGAAAAATTTAAAAAAAAAACATACGAATTGCTTAGTTTGCCCAAATTAAGATAAGGCAAAGTTCATGCGCATTTAGATTGTAAAGAAACCTTTCAAATGTCAAATCCAAGGTATACAACTTTAAACGTACATTAGGGGCCATTCATAAATTACATCATACCGTAAGGGGTGGGAGGGGTGTAGAGAAGTGTGACATTGTGTGACAAGGGGTATGGGGGGGGGGTTAAATACTGAAAAATTAAAAATAATTAACTACTGTTTTAATTATTTTTAGATGTAAAATTGCAAAATACGTGACATCACACTAGGGGGGAGGGGGTCTCACTAATGTGACGATGTGTGACAGGGGCGGGTCAAAAAATCATGAAATTCGTGTGGCGTAATTTATTAAGCATGCATACTTGCAGAATTTCGTGTTTTAAACTAGTTGAAATACGACAACTGACATCAGTCGATAAAAAAAAACAATTGCAAGCCATAGACAATCGCACAAATTTGACAGTAGATTACGTATCCACAAAAGATACAGATTCGCTCTTCATACTGCCGCGCAGAAAAGTAAAGTAGGTTTACATCGCAGTTCACTGTGAGACTTTTCTGCGCGGCGGCCTGAAGTCGCGGGACTCGGTCGCTTCGCAGTGGCCGTGTAGGGGGTGCTAATACCTAGGTTTGTAGTTTGTATAAAGTTTTGTAGGTATTTACTCACTACACAGTTAGGTACTTACTATACAAATGAAAACAATTAAATTGTGTGTAGGTGTCGTGTATGCAATAGTATTCTTTCCCATTGTTTCAAGGTTGGTCGGGCGGAAATCGGAAATGTTATTTTAGTGGTTTTTTCGTTTAGTATGAAGCGGGTTTTTCAAGGCTGTGGCTGTGGTGTTGACTTTATTTTTCAAAATCAGAAATTTTTAAAATTAAAAATTTAGGGTTTATGTTATCTTTGGGGGTTCCACGACAAATCAGAATCATGCAATGTCAACAGTCATTAAAAGTTATAAAAAAAGCCCAAAACCTAACCTATGTATGCCGCCGCAACTCGAATTTCTACCGATTTCTTACATATTCCGCTTAAACGTTTGAAGTTATTAAGCTCTTAAAAAAATATGTTACTTTTGAAGATAATATCTACATATACATTCACCACGCCGAAACGCAAATTATATGAAATTCCCTCGATAGAAAAAAATCGCAAAGTATGCTCCGAAAGTTATTATTTTCACGTTTGTTTCAGTTATTTTACAAGTTATATGTATGAAAAAATTCACAATGTTTCTTTAAATGCTGTTTTAGACAACCCCTAAGGGATTTTTACTCTATTTTAAACGATTCATGTTTTATTAAACATTTTTACAATTTTCGCTTCAATTTTACCGTTTTATATTAGCGCACTCTCTCCAACATTCGTAATTAGGTAATTACATATCTACAATAAAAAACACATAAATTTGTTTAAGACCACTTTTATTTTAAAACACTCTACCGGTTTCAGAAGCACCCTTCCTTCGTCAGGAGAATATTATAACTGTTATAACCTGACGAAGGAAGGGTGCTTCTGAAACCGGTAGAGTGTTTTAAAATAAAAGTGGTCTTAAACAAATTTATGTGTTTTTTATTGTAAATTATGGCGAGCCACAAAGTTAGTGCTTTTTACCAATATGTAATTACATATCTCTCCATCTTCTTCTTTTTAGCGGGGATACGGCGCCTTAAGGACTTTTCAATGGAGGTGTTGATGTTACATGATTCTGAGTTGTCCGGTCACCTTTGGGAACGCTGTGTGGACAGTGTCAAGCAAAATATACTACTCTCAGTATCTCTCAGGTGAAATACCAACATTCAGAAATAAAATATTGAGTTGTCTAAAATGTGTTCAATCGTGTTTACTTTAGTTTTTACCAGATCTGAATAACCATGTACCATCCAACTCTACTCTTCCTCACTTCCTTGTCACTCAAAGAAAGAAAGTGTTTGTGTTTTAATTTTGTTTATTGAAGTACTTTTGGATACACAATATTGTTTTGTTTTTCCGTCTGGTGCGTACACGAATAAATCAGAAGGTTTTCCGACGCGCGAGCAGGCTACATCTACTATACAGCTGTCCGTGTGAAAAGCGTGGTGTTTCCAAATGTACCCCCTCTATGCACTACCGCTACTATGTCTCCTTTACAATCCCTCCCTTGTCCCCCACCCCTCTGTCACCTCCTTAAGCACCTTCATACAACTAAATTGGGGATGCCCTAGTCCCATTAGCTCCAAGCAGTTAGCACTCTAGTGCGGCGGTATCTAGATCTGGGTCTTGAACAAGACCATGCTTATATTGGATACCTTTTCATGGGTGAACCATTTTAAAAATAACCTAAACTTGTGGACAAATATTAAATGCATACGAAGGTGATGAATTTTACTTCTAGGTACAAAAATTTTTTCATTGATTTTATATTATTTTATTCTCAAATACACGTAAGGACTAGAGTTTATTATATCGAATTACATACTTTGATTTACGACATGCAATATAATTCTATTTTTAAAAGCATAATAACATGGTCGTAAATAAAAATATTTTCGTTGAAAGCAATAACTTACATCCTTATCAATAAACTTTTTTTTTTAATTTACACAATTGATAAACAACTATTTATCATACATTAATAGTAATAATAGTTTCGTGTTTATTGTATCGTTAGTACATAATATGTCAGTGTCTACCGATATAATACGACCAATTAAATATTCGAACTCGCATTTAATTTTTTTTTTTGGATTTAGTGTATCATTGTAAGAAGCTTATAAAAAGTATATCAAAGTATTTTTTAAATTCTTTTATAGATTTAATAGTATTATTATTTAATCTATAAAAACAGTTTATTATAAACGAATTCTGCTGTGTAATTATTATTACGCGTGACAGCTGTTTCGCCTTCCGAAGGCATTATCAAACTGCCCACAGAAGGCGAAACAACTGTCACTCGTAATGATAATTTAACAGCAGAACTTGTTTATAATAAACACAGCAGAACACAACAGAAAATAATAAACTGTTTTTATAGATTAAATAATATCTCATATTATTAAATATATAAAATAAATTAAAATTAAAATGGAGTTCTACAAAATAAACTTAATAACAATAAATATATATCAAAGTCGACTCACTCCGAACGGTAACTTTGGTAATGATGTTTTTTTAACTCCCCAAACGTATATATGTATATATTTTTTTAATCTACTAGTATTTTGATAGTTTAAATAAATGAAGGATACATGAAACAATTTTTTATTTTATAAAACATATATTTTATCCCAAGTTCAAAATTGATAGTCAACCCATTTTATGAGAACTATTTTAGAAGTCAAATTGCCAAAAAAACTTAAATATTGTATAAGATACCTATTCTAAGTATCGCCCTAAGTATCTAAGTATCGCCCTATTCCAAGTAAAGCAAGGAAACGGCTTTAGCCGAGTTTAGTGATCAGATCTGAATAGTCAGTTACTTCCCAACCTTCTTTTTTCACATCTGCTTCCCCTCCCCACTACATTTAATTTCACAGCGTACCCAAATTTGAGATGCCATAGTCCCATTTGCTATGAACAGCCGAGAGCAGTTGGGACTCTTATGCGAACTCTCATTCTGTTCAGTTAGAAGACTAGAATAACAACGAGATGTTTACATAATAATTTAGATAAATTTTTAATGTATTTTAATCAATTATCAGAAAACTACCGATTACCCAACAATGTTTATAATACTACAGAAGTACTGGAAGAATGCGAACAACGTAAGCAGGAAATAATCAAACATAATAAATGACAATTAAACATACCTATTACAAAACCGGTTTGTTTACTTAATAAAAGAACCACAAACAATTACTACAATACATTGTGTGAAATTGTACGATATCATTTCCATTCACGTAATTCTGAATGTTGTGGCATTGATAGTATTGTAAAATTGATATTTATATATTACAAACTTCTTAGGGGCAAACGTAGGTTTAAACTCTTAGGAAAATTATAGAAAAGTAGCTGGTGGTACCCGGCTTGCGTTGCTACGCCATTTAAAAAAGAAATTGTTTCTCCCTGCTTGTCCTTTCCCATTCGTCCCGTTCCCCTTCCGCCTCTCTCCCGCGTCTCCTTCCCACTCCGCCTCCTCCACCTTCCCTCTCCCCTCCCCCCTTTCCCGTCCAGCGAATCCCCCTCCCCCTCCCGAGTTCCCCTCCCCCCTTCCAAGTTCCCCTGGTTCCGCTCTCCCTCTCCCACGAATCCCCTACCCGAGTTCCCCTCCCCCCACCCGCATTCCATACATTCAGTCCCGGTACATTCAGTTTTCACAGCTCGCGTGCCACCTATTGCAATTTTTTTTGTACAAATTTCATAATGCCAGAGTTCACCAGTACAAACCTTGTCCTGATAAGAACGAACACAAAAAATATAATTATCGAATTTAATGCGGTCGTTCGGAAGTAATGCGCGTACATACATTTCGGCGATTCATTTGTATTTATATGTATAGATAGATAGATGACAACCGCTCTGTTATTTTGATAAGAGCTTCTTGAATTTTATTTGATTAATTTGTGTTATTTTGCATAACATAAAGTATACTTGCTGCGCGTTACAGGATAGAAGATGCTCTCAGTATCGACCTGGTGTAACACTATTTAAACGTTACTTGAAATGGCTTTAGTCGTGTTTGACAGGACATGTAGAGATTTTATAGTATCTAACTATTATTTTTTTCTATTTTTTGTTAAGCAATTTTTTGACATACGACTTCTAGGCCAACGAAATTGATTATCTGTTCAAGAATGAATTCAGATATTTGAAAATGTTTTAACAAATCTCAATATCACTGGGACAGTTTTAGCTTAATTCGATCACCCGGAAAAGCCCATACCACAATTCTAGTTCTTCTTCAATGGTTTTACGTAAACAGGTTTATCAAAGGTTTAAATGATCTAATTTCATTAGTCATCAAAAGATTTATTATTATTATTATTTTTTATGAATAATTTGTTTCAATGGAAATCGCTTATTGGCATAAGCATGAGTAATATAAAGTGTTACTTCTGATAAGCCCCATTAATATTACTAAGCGTTTGACATAAAATATTAACATAATCGTCGTAAAAAGCTTGACATATTTAGGCGCCGGAGTTTTTTGGTAGCGATCAAGGTGACAAATAGGAATTATTATTTTTAATTTATAAACTAAAGTTTAGACAAGATTTTTATGCATAGCACGAAGGGTAACAATTATTATAAGCAATCATTATCAGCCTGAAACACTCATCAACATTGAAAAATCTTCCGAGAAAAGATACTTGCCACCTAAGAGTATGAATACTAGAGAGACGGCATGTAAAGTGTGCCCCTCTGCCCAAAGCTTGCCTTTTCAAAAATTTTACCGAACGGTTTTTAGACGGCTGACATTGGCTTTTACGTCTCGGTCGCGCATAGAGCTCCCAGAAAAACGTTAATATAACATAGAAAAATGGTCCACTGCGCCGTAAAATTCTGTAAAAGTAGTTCTATTAAGACCTTTAAGAAGAAAGACGGTCTTACCTTTCACATGTAAGTGTTTAAACATAGCTTAAATATACATTTTATAATTTTCGGCGTGTTAATTTCAACCGCCATCGCCATGCGCCCGATGTTAACACGTGAACTACGACTGCCAATGGGCCGAATCAGTCAACTTAAATTATAATAATTAAAAAATATATATGTTTTTATTAATCATAACGCACAAATATAAATTTGAGATTTACACATATCATAGGTATGTGTTCTTTATCATTTAGCTTATTCATTTTTAAACATTTTTACTTTGTCTTTTTTGCACTGTTATTTAGAGTTTTTTTTCTACTAATTTAACACTCCTTTTACATATGTTTACAATGTTAATTCAAAGTATGTAATCACTGTATTGTTATGTAAAAGTCACATTGACATGCCCCCGTGGTCGAGGGGTAAAACTCTTGACTAGCAATCCGGAGGTCGCGGGTTCAAATCCCGGTGCGCGCAGATAAATTTTATTCGATTGATCTGTGTTTTCAACATTTCATAATTAAAAATAATATAAGATATATTTCCGGCACGTTCCAGGTGGAACATACTCTCAGTATCGCCCTGGTGTAATACCACCAATTAGAATTGAAATGTTGCTTGAAATGGCTTTAGCTGTGTTTGTTGATTAGATCTGAAAAGACGGGTACTTCCCCATCTTCCTCGTCCCCATCTTCTTCCCCTCCCCACATTTTCAGCCTCACAACATACATGCCATAGTCTCTCTGACTCCAGATGGAAGTAGTTTATATATATATAATAGTATATATAATAGTTTATATATATATAATACTATTATATATATATATAATAGTATATATAATCATTTTAAATCTATTTTATATATATATATATATATATATATATATATATATATATATATATACATCCCGCTATCATTTCTGCGTCCTTTCATCAGATCGACATTACTGCGTCTACCTGAAGGACTTGATTTTACATAGTTCTAACTAAAGTATATACTATCTTTTCAGTGTTTGATTGTAGTTAGGTATTTAAATTTTTGAAAAACATTAATTTAAAAATATACAAAACGAAAAAAACGCCCTTTAGCGTTCCACCAATCTGAACTCCTTTCATATTCAATGCAGAGAGGCATCCTGCGTATATTTACTTTAATTTGGTCCACAGTGAAGCGTCCAATTATATATTCATTTTCATGTTGACGACAAACCGACGTCTTGCGACGTTGCCGCTTATTTGTTCAAGTTTTTGGTTGAACGACTGTATAGGTATATAGAATATGAAGGCGACAATATGTCTGGCCCATACGTCGCGGACTTTAATCAACCCGGCGCGGCGGCAATGCCCACGTAAAATTTATTAAATTGGTATGAGATTTTTTGAGACTTATCATTCAGAATTAAAACGTTGCTTGAAGTGTGATTTGTTATTTTTAGTGACTAGATCTATATTGTTGGGATCTTCCTTTGCTTCCTCTTTTCTCCATTTTGATTTCGCATCAGACAGTGATTACCATATTTTGGCTATATCAGTGGACTCCTGTATGGTTTTCTCATCAAAAACAGTTTTTTCATGTTAATTTTAAAGAATGAACTCTAGATATAAGTGCTTAATTATTACTACAACACGATTATCAGTAGAAATATTATGTGACCTATTAATTATAAAGAAGCCGCAGACTTCGCAAAGAGTCAAATTGGGAGGCGGTATGGGTACCGCTGCCCCGGGAACCATTTATTGGATAACCAACACCTCTGCCATAGGTTACCCCAAGTGGTTCGCTACGTTTGGTGAATTAGCAAGGGTGCCCTATAATGTGTAATGCTCATGTGGTGAGGTTTGTCTGGGTCTTGGCAACGGATGCGTCTGCCCACCAGCTACATAGAAGGCTGGTTCGGGAGAGAATGGTTGAGGGAGTCCCTTTGATTTTCCAGCCGTATTCTCTCGAAACATCGCTTTGCACCGCAGTGGGAGGGATGGATTCATACCCGTCACTCCTATTATGTCCGTCACTCCTGGACATACTGATCCCCAGATTCCTACCCACCGCTAGTATCCTTTTCCTTCCCAGAACTTCCTCTCCTTCTTCACCTAAAAAGTCCCTCCCAACAGCATCCCCAAAAATGACATAGGCCCTGAGAGGAATTATGTTAATAATTAATGAAAAATTAAATTAGAATTATAATTAGTTAAATATATATAGCGTCCCACCGAAACAGACCTTTCCACCGAAACCGAATCTTCGGTGTCTGTCTCAGTTTCGGCCGAAACCGAAACTTTTTTAGAATTGTTAAAAATCGATTGAATACTGTTATTTGGCTTATTTTTTTATAAATTTGGTTTGTTTTATAGAAGTAATTCTTTTTTTCACATACTTAAATTATTGTTTTTATTTATTTATTTAATTGAACACGTGTTAACTGTCGGAATAAGTGTACAAAATAAGCCAAATAACAGTAAACAATCGATTTTTAACATGTCTAAAAAAGTTTCGGTTTCTAAAACCGAAACTGATGCCAAAACTTGCCGAAACCGAAACCGAACCTTCGGTCGGTCACTAATTATTTATATTTTTTTTATTATTTTGAATAATATTATAGACCGGTCAGTGGTTGAGTGGGCATCGCGTTTGGGTCCCACCCAGGCGTTTCGTGTTTGATTCCTCGGTTGACTAAGTCCTCCGTCGTGACTCAAGCAACATTTCGGCTTACTGTGGTGGTAGTGGGAGATTTTCAAATATTGTCGGGTTATTCGTTAACCCGGAAATATTTATCTTTCTTTACAAAAAAAATTAATGCTTATCATGATTGACGATGCATTTTCGTTCACGGGAGAAACAATTTTAGGGGTTTTAGTGGCTTAGGTTTTTAACAACTAAATTATATGATAAATCCTTTAAAGGAAAGGGGAAAATAGAAAAGCGAAAGCATAAAACTGTCTAAACAAATAATATAATATGACTTCGGATAATAAGTAAATATTATGTAATAATAAATGACACTGTCCTTTGCAGAGAGGACCGCCAAAGAACTCGATCTTGGCACACACTCCTTGCCTCAATCACGTTAAGTTTTAAAGCTCTCTAAAAAATATATGTTATTCTTGAATATAATATCTAGACATTCCCCGTGCTGAAAAAAAAATATATAAAATTCCCTCCATGGAAAAAAATCAGAAAGTTTGCTCCAAAAATTATTATAAACACATTGTTTTCAGTTATTTTACAAATTATATGTATGAAAAAATTCACAGTGTTTTTTTTTAAATGCTGTTTAAGACAACCCCCACGACATTTTGCTCTATTTTAAACGAGTCGTGTTTTATTAAACATTTTCACAATTTTTGCATCGACTTCGTCGCTTTAAATAAAAGCGCGCTCCTCTAGCACTCGTAATTTCATATCTCTCCATCTTCTTATTTTTGAGCCCGGTTGCGGCTCCTTACGTGCTAACTTTTGAGTGTCTGATTGTAGCCAGTCTATTTATGCCAGTTCTGAAGAATGAATTCTTAACATAAGAGGATTGAAAAAAAAATTGTCCATTGATATCAGATAATAATTAAAAGGGTTAATATTACTTCAACATTTTATCGGATGTACCATCAAGACTTGTACGGTGTACACTTAGTGTACTGGTTCATGAACTTGACCTAATAATGAAAAATTTGTTTGTATTTTTTTTTTATTAGTTTTTTATATACATATACATGTAATATAATCATGAGTAATTTAATTACCTTTTCAGGTTACAATAGATTAAACTCAAATCATTAAATACATACATATAAGTATTATAAATATTATAAACAAATACATCACATCCAAACACTTGAAATGTGGTTCCTAGAACTCTATAATGGATTAGGAGGCCCGTTACGTAACAAGGAATTCATTCATTAATTTTGTCTTCTGGAATATTGCCGATTACTCTAATGAACGGTTCATTCCATTAAAAAGATAACGTTTTTAATCTACATTTTTGACAGCAGTGCAATATCTCTCAACGACAGCGGATACCTACTTATCGAGGACATCAATCGCACCTACTGTGAAATTCATCGTGTTCTACATTGCCGGTATCCGTGGTCGAGGTGTAAGGCTCTCGAATTGCAATCAGGAGGACACGGGTTCAAATCTCAAAGTCTTTCAAATCTACCTTCAATCCCGCAGCATGAATAGGTACCCCAATTGGGGATGCCATAGACTCACTGGCTCCATTGGATGAATGGTGGTCTTACACCAGAACGAACTGAAATTATCATCTTCTCTAGAAGAAGTCACAAATATAGCTACTAATACAATTACATATTTTAATTAATAAATTTTTGTAATAATATACGTATTAAATCAAATAAAATTTTATGAGCTCACGCCGGGATTTGAACCCGAAACCTCCGGATTGCTAATAGAGAGCTTTGCCCTCGACCGCGGAGGTCGTTATTTCCTGTCTTTAGGTTTTCTTGCACGTCTAAATTAAATGGAACCGGGTCTTTTCCCTATCATTACACACTTCACGTTAAAAAATGTACCAATATTTTTTAGTTGGTTAAAATCGCCAATAGCCAATTCTAGTAGTTTTTCTCGATTAGTCTCTGAAGTTCACCTGAACGTTTTCGGTTAAGTAGGAGAACTTTGAAAAATACAATTTCTATCATTAGAAATAAGCCGGAATACAGCATCACGTGCCTTGATTTTTAAATGTTAATCTAGCAATGAATTTCAACACGTTTTTCGAGTAAGAAGAAAAGTAACGTGTCACATAGCACTCTCCTTAGGGTGAATTGCCATAAACAAAAAAAAAGAAAAGTAACAGTTTTCAAATTACTTGCAGCTTTGGCAGATTGGGTAATTATTACTACAACACCATTATCGGTAGAAATATTACGTCTTTTGCGAATCTTATAACAAAATTATAATTAATTCAATTTGGGAGGCGGGTGTGGGAACAGCCGCCGCAGGAACCTTTTATAGGATAACAAACACCTCTGCCACAGGTCATCCCAAGTGGTTAACTACGTTTGGTGACTTAGCAGGGGTGCCCGGGTTAATGGGGTGAGGTTTGTCCGGATCTTGGAAGCGGATGCGTCTGCCCACCAGCTGCATGGCAGGCCAAGTCGGGAGAGATCGGTTGAGAGAGCGTCTTTGACTGTCACTCCTTGACACATTGACCCCTAGATTCCTACCCAACCCCAATACCATTTTCCTTCCCAGAACTTCCTCTCCTTCTTTTTCTAAGAAGGCCTCTGTGTTTCCTCCTTCCTACAACATGGGTCTCTTCAAGACCAATGTTCATTCCTTCCTCTCCTCAAAAAGACCCTCCACACAGCATCCCAGATGACATAGACCCTGAGGGAAATTATTTTCCTCAGGGCCTCCTGTATGGAGTTAATGTAAAAAAAAAGACCATCCACACAGCATCCCCAAAGATGACATAGGTCCTGAGGGGAATTATTTTCCTCCCAAGGCCTCCTGTGTTGTGCTAATGTAAAATTATATGTTAAATCTCTCAAAAGGAAAATCGAAAGCATAAAACTGTGTAAACAAATAAAATAACACGCCTTTAATAATAAATAAATATTATCTCACAAAAACTAACCAACCCGCTGTTTCCTCGCAGGGGTTCGCAGAGACGACCGCCAAACAACTCGGTCTGTGCATATGTCATAGTCAAAGGTCTGTATGCAGTCTCTTCGCGGAATGACTGGTATATCGGGCTAACCCCGAAATAAATTCCAATTTCGGCCTTTGATTAAAGTATTTTTAGCCAAACCTAGAAGTTCCTAACTTTTCAGTCAAACATCGAAATTTCATTAAATTGAGTTTTGACGTTTGCCTGAACAAATTAGTTTCTCCTAGGTTTGACGAAAATTCGTTAGTCAGTGGCCGAAAAACTTCATTTGTTTGGGCTTTGACTAAGACTTCAAGTCAGACCTGAGGATTGACTAGTCAAATCTAGGAGCGCCGGAGCTTCGAGAATTGACTATATCATACACACTCCTTGCCTCATTCACATCCATACATCGCTCTTTCATTCTGTCTTTCGACATTACTCGAGAATTCGGTTTACTCAATCATGCAATGTCTTTCTCGGGCATCCCCGAATTTTTCTACCATTCAAGTTCACGTCATATGTACATATAATCTCATTACAACCTATCTTTAGATCATTGGCTCTACATGCCCAAACCATCTAAGATTCCTATTATTATCTCATTACACTCATCAGTCTTGCATTCTCTGTGAATCTCCAAATATTTTCATATATTTTTTACTGTCAAATCAGTCATAAATTGAAGAGAAAATTGTTTTATTTATTCTAGTTATTTGTAGTAAGTTTTCAAATTACTAATATATTAAGAACATTGATTTTATCTTGTTTAATAATAATAGAGTGGCTTGGCACACGATTAAGCATTGTAGGAATTTATAATCATGGATAAGAAAATATCTAATATTTGTTTAAAAATAGTAATATAAAAAAATTAAGTTGCTGATATATTTGCCGTACAATAATAATATAATCAAAAGCTGAATTTGAATGAAATCATTTCTTTTGTTATCTTAATTGCAATGTGCGATGTTTTTACTGTGAATGATCTGTATCAGAAGAAACGCTATTAAAAAGCGATGTTGCCAAATGTAGGAGTTGCGATACGCGAGTCAATAAAAGCCAATAAAAACGTATATTATGCTAAAAATATACGCTGGTCTACTACAGCGCCACGGCTCGCCGCTCGGTGACAAAACACTGAACTAAAATAGCATATTTCAGTTGATTTAGGTACCAAAACTGCGTCTGGCTTATTTTCGTTTTTGGACTGTATGAGGGTAGAGGAGTGGGGAAAACTTGAAATTACATGTGTTCGATCCTGCGTCCGTATACCGGACGCAGAATGACGGTCGGACGCAGGATTGAATGAAAGTGGACCATTAGAAGACGCAGCAATGATAGCGGGATGTATATATATATATATATATATATATATATATATAAAATAGATTTAAAATGATTGATTGATAGATTATAAATAGATTTAAAATGCCCGTTTTCTTGAAAATTCACCTCAAGGGTGCAGTATGAACATAATATACATACATAAAATTAAATAATATTCTATTATTATTAAAGGATTCCAAAAGACCCTGAAAGAAAAAGAAAATGGGTTGATGCCTTAAATCGGAGTGATGACTGGTTTCCAATCAAATCAACCCGCATTTGCTCCTATCACTTTTCGCAAGATTGCTTCTATACAACTGAGAAAGGATTTATAAAATTGCACAGACATGCAGTACCTTCGCTTTCAATTGAAAAGGTACTTAATATTTTATTGCAATAACGCTTTAAAAAAATTCGGAATTGGGCTGGATATCAAATACAATTTTTTTTTCAGCCTACGACTGAATCAGCAGACCCATCAGCCTACAATAGATCACATGAGTCACTCGATGAAGTGGAAGACACTCCTCGTAAAAAAAAACTTAGATTAGAAGCGAGGAAGTGGAGAACGCTCTTCATTGAACGCAAAAAAGAGCTAAAAAGTTTGAAAGCGTCACGTAGACGGCACTTAAAAAAGATTGCCAGTTTGCAGGGGATTTTAACATGTTTACAAGAAGGTAAACATGTTAATGAAAACGAGTTTACGGACTTGGAGTCAATTTCAATCAGCAGTAGAGAACTTTATAACCGGCAGCTCCAGAATAAAGGAAAACCGACAAAAAAAAAATTCTCCCCGGCCCTTAGATCGTTTGCTCTAACTTTACATTTTTATTCTCCAAAAGCTTACGATTACGTACGAAGAAGTTTTGATACATGTTTGCCACACGCTAGGACCCTTGGGAAGTGGTACGAGAGTATTGATGGCCAGGCTGGTTTCACAGTGGAAGCATTTCGTGCTTTGAAGATGAAGGCTGAAGCTTCAAGTAAAAAAATACTCTGCGGACTAGTGATCGATGAAATGGCCATAATGACTAAGGTCGAATTTGATGGCTCCAATTACCATGGATTTATTGACATGGGTGCTAAGTTAGACGGTGATTGCCTGACAAGGGCAAAAGAAGCCTTTGTCTTAATGGTTGTGGCAATCAATGATAGTTGGAAGTTGCCTGTTGGTTTTTTTTTAGTAAATGGAATTTCCGGTGAACAAAAGGCAAATTTGGTATGTAAATGTTTGGAAAAGATTCATCTTACGGGTATTGATGTGGTGTCTTTAACGTTTGATGGGTGTCCGGCAAACATTTCTATGGCCAAAATTTTAGGCTGTTCGTTCGATCCTACACAATTAAAAACTTTTTTCGAACATCCAACTACTAAAGAAGATGTTTGCATATTTTTAGATGCGTGCCACATGATAAAATTAGTTCGAAACGCTTTTCAAGCCAAAAAAGTAATAGTTGATGAAAATAAGATTGAAGCCAAATGGAATCATTTGGAAAGCTTAAATCAAATGCAAAATGAAAAAATATTACATTTTGCGAACAAATTGAGGCCGATACATATAAATTTTCAAAATCAAAAAATGAAAGTTAAATTAGCAACACAGTTGTTCAGTGAGAGCGTTGCTGACTCTCTAATTTTATGCCGTAGTTATTTGAATTTGCCTGAGTTCAAAAATGTTAACGGCACCGTCCGATTTTTGAAAATGATAAATGATTTATTTGATGTCTTAAATTCAAGAAATTTGAAACAATTAGGTTTTAAAAAACCCTTAAACCCTGAAAATTTTAATAATCACCTTGCTTTTTTAAATAAAGCCAAAGAATACCTTATGGCACTTAAGTTCAACGATGGGCAAAATGCTATTTCGTCTAATAGAAAAACTGGTTTTATTGGATTCTGCATAGATATTGAGAGTACGGTTAAAATGTATAACAGTTTAGTAATAAATAAAAAGTTGCTAAATTTTTTACCACTCTATAAGTGCAGTCAAGATCACTTAGAACTATTCTTTGGGAATATTCGTTCTCACGGCGGATGCAATAATAATCCGACAAGTCGCCAATTTAAAGGCATTTATAAAAAAAACTTATTGCACATGGAACTGCGTGATTCTTTCAGCGGTAATTGCATTCCTTTAGATAATATTTCCATATTAACTAGTACATCGGCAATAAAAACGATAAATCAATCATCAAATAGGTATAGGGTCGAGGATTGTGAAAGTATTTCGGATGAAGAAAATGTTTCGGAAGATTTTGACAATTTTGATATGAATTTTGTATTTAATCCCGTTGATATCTCTTCGGATTCTGACCGACAGATCATAACTTATATAGGAGGATATGTTGTCAGATCCTTACGCAAAAAAATAATGTGCGAAACTTGTATCAGCTCATTACATTCAATAAACAAATCGTTCCAACATGTGTTGATTGCGCTTAAAGATAAAGGAGGTCTTGTCTATCCTTCTGATGATGTAGTCGCAATTTGTGTGAAGGCTGAATCGATCATAAAGACGATGTTGTCTGAAAGTGGAGGTAAAATGCTTCTTCCAAAATATGACAAAGCGACCATTGTCAGTAAAACTTTAAAAGCATTCATAGGTATTCCGATATTTAAGTCTTTGGAAGACCACATGCATGAACAGTTTCCAACATCGAACCATCTCATTAATTTACTTAAAGCAGTATTAGAAAAATATGTCGATATTAGAATTCATTACATTAGTAAGCAGTACGATCACATACCCGCCAAAAAGCGACAATTGTACAATAAGTTATTGCATTTTAAGGGACAGTAGGTTAACAGATTCTGGCTTTAAGTGGTTTTTATTAAATTTAAATGACCGAGGAGTTTTTTATAAATGTTTTTAAACTGCAGAGCATTCGAGTTATTATTATGACCTCCATGTGATCTTAAATTGCCGAAAAGGTACTCTATATGGTTTTGGCTTAATTTGTAACAAGCTAATTTTTTTACTTAATAGTCCTCAATTAAATTTTTGCATAAATATTTCAGACTTTGTATGCCCGCTATACTATTCCCAAGAAGCCTGTTTTGTACACACTTTGTTTTTCGTTTTTTGTTATTTTAAATGTTTTGTTTTCTTTATTCATCCGTTTGGTTACAATAATTATTTTGTTAATTATAATTGTTTGGTTACTATAATTATTAAGTGTTAAGATAATCAGTGGCTCCACCTAAAAAAATCAATACGGTTTCTCGATTTCGAGAGTTTAAAACGTCAAAGAGATCATTCAAGATTTTAACAACTTGCAAGTGGCTTCTGAATCTTTGTATTACGCCATTTTTAACTCTTCTCTACAAAATTATATGACTGTAGTAGCACTTCGGCTTAGTAGTTGGGTTGCTAGATTGACCTTCATTATCTGTTTTCTGAAATAAAGTGTTGGTATGTTATTTCATGGGCGAAATTTAGGCCTTGCTCTTCTTGGGTCCTAATAACTTTTTCGAGAAATTCCCACCGCGCTACCTTGCCGTCTTTGTCGATAATTATTTTGTTTGGATTCCTGTGTAAATATATTCTTGTCTAACTTTATCATACGGTAAGCATCTAAAGTTGCACTAACCTCCCGCACATCGGTTGTTGCAAATTGTGGTAAAGGAGCTAGCTCGTTGATTACAGCGGAAGTTTCAGCAGGATCAAGAACCAGTTCTGTTAAAGGAGAAACACTGATAGTATCTCTCTTCACGTGACACTTATTTTATTATGCTTTTATAACTTTTAAATTGTTATTAATGTCTCCTGTACTTATCCATCCTTTGTTCGAGCATTCTAATTTTTTTTTAAATTTTGTTATCACTGTAATTACAGTTTTTATTAGATTAATAACGATCACTTCTTTCCTAAAACTCAAACACCAGCTTACATCAAGAAAAAATATAAAAATGCATACACTGCAAGTCTGTTGATTATTTAAAATATGTTTTAAAAAATAATAGTAACTAATATATATTTTTTTAATCTACACGTATCAATCATTATCTTGTTTCATAATCTTTTTTTTTAATTAAGTAAACGCTGAGGAAGTGAGCATTGCTCAGGAAATATGTCGGTTTTTTATAAACAATAAACGTGGTTAAAACTAAGAAAATTATTAATTATGAAAAAGAAATTCGTTCAGCAAATAATACGTAATGGGCTATTATATTTTGTGCTTAAAATACGAAAAAAAAAACTGAGAAACGTTATTTAATTAAAAAATAAATTAAATAATGAGCCCATTACCAGTTCGGCCCTTCCCTGTAAAGCGTTTACCCTCCCCCCGCTTGCTGAGCGGTAACCCCGTTTCTATCCCCACTCCCCGCCTCCGAAAAATGGAGAGAGCTACACTGGTTCTGGCGGTATAATAGGATCCGAACTGTTTATGCCGCTTCCATAGAATTATAGTTCCATGCTTGCCACCAACGGGACTTGAACAGAAGGACACGGGTTCAAGTCCCGTCGGCGGCAAGTATCTTTTCTCGGAAGATTTTTCAATTGTTGATGAGTGTTTCAGGCTGATAATTATTGCTTATAATAATTGACAAATAGGAGCCTATGACAATGACGACGTTTTCAGTGACTGCTATTTATTAGTCGTATTAAGGGGAACGTATGCGCTTCACATTTCTGCCCGTTTCATACAAATCTTAGATTTGGATTTGAGACCAAAATACCCAACCAAACATAAAAATTATTTTTATAATCAAAAGGTATATCAAATATCTAGTTAGGATGTGAGCTATTTTATTTATTTTTGCTTTTAAATTGTAAGATATAGGCCATTAAAGATTTTAGTGTTTCATGATTTTGGAGGCAACTTAGGCAATTATTTGTGAGTAAAAGAAAACCATAAAAAAATATTTTACAATATTAATTTTTAAAATACAATGAAAAATAAAAAATTCTTAAAAATGCATTTTTTGGCTAGTAATTTTAATATATAAACGACATTTTTTTATTCCGCCGTCGATAGGTAATTTGTATTTTTAATTTACACCCACCAAAATAATTTTTTTTATTTATATTTAATCATATTTGTACGATAAAATAATATTCGTATGGTAAAATAACTTTTTTATTGTTTATCATTTACTCACAAATCGCCTCGAAAATCCCGAAACATTAAATTCTTTAATGGCCTAAGCAAAAATAAATAAAGTAGCTCACGTCCTAACTAGATATTTGAGAGACCTTTTGATTAAAAAAATAATTTTTATGTTTGGTTGGGTATTTTGATCTCAAATCCAAATCTAAGATTTGTATGAAACGGGCTGCGCATACGTTCCCCTTAAAACTAAAGGATTTATTCACACAAAGTCATAGTTATGTAGTGTTGTCTAATGTATTCATTACCTTAATTCATGGTATTCTGTAAGGAACTAAGTAAACTGCATTTACTTCGGATTTGGTTGATGAGATTCCTGAAAAAAAAACACTTGACTCTGTGCAGAGACGGGCGATCTGTTTGATAGATTCCTTTGGTGCAAAGACGTCAAGTGTCAATGTGTCCTTACAACTGTACAGTCTTTGGAGCAAAGACGGTCAAGGAGCATGCTGTCCTTACTGCGTACGGTCTTTGGAACAAAGACGTCAAGTGTCATGCTGCCCTTACTGCTGTAAAGTTATTGGAGCAAGCAAAGACGCCAAGTGTCATGCTGTCCTTACTGTTGTACGGTCTTTGGAGCAAAAAATTCAAGTGTCATGCTTTCCTTACTGCTGTAAAATTATTAGAACAAAGACGTCAAGGGTCATTGTATCCTTACTACTGTACCAGTCTTTGGAGCAAAGACATCAAGGAGCATGTTGTCCTTACTGCGTATACGGTCTTTGGAACAAAAACGTCAAGTGTCATGCTGTCCTTACTGCTGTAAAGTTATTGGAGCAAAGACGCCAAGTGTTATGCTGTTCTTACTGCAGTACGGTCTTTGGAACAAAGATGTCAAGTGTCATGATGCCTTTATTGCTGCTATTGGAGCAAAGTCGTTAAGAGTCTTGCTGTCATTACTACTGTACAGTCTTTGGAGCAAAGACAAGTATCATGATGTCCTTTCTGCTGTAAAATTATTAGAACAAAGACGTAAAGGGTCATGGTGTCCTTACTACATAAAGTCTTTAGAACAAAGATGTCAAGTATCATGCTGTCCTTACTGCTGTAAAGTTATTGAAGCAAAGACACCAAGTGTCATGCTGTCCTTACTGTTGTACGGTCTTTGGAGCAAAAACATCAAGTGTCATGCTGCCCTTACTGCTGCTGTAAAGTTATTGGAGCAAAGGCGTCAAGAGTATTGCTGTCATTACTGCAGTACAGTTTTTGGAGCAAAGACGACAAGTGTCATATTATCCTTGCTGATGGATGTACTATCGGTATTTCAATGGAAGGAATGGAAATATATTTATGCACCGTAGAAATGCACAGCCGGAAAATACACCAAACATTGCCACGTATACACCAAACATTGCCAGCTTC
Organism: Limnephilus rhombicus; assembly: GCA_929108145.2. Classification (NCBI taxonomy): domain Eukaryota; kingdom Metazoa; phylum Arthropoda; class Insecta; order Trichoptera; family Limnephilidae; genus Limnephilus; species Limnephilus rhombicus. The sequence continues at coordinate 46,829,870 of OV815288.1, read as the reverse complement.
TACGACTTGTTCTTGCTTTCAACAGCTCGGTTTTGGAATGATTTGACGGTTTATGTGTTTCCACCCTTCTACAATATGCGTGTATCTTCAAGATCCAAAAACGCTTAGGCCCTGAGTGAAATTATTTCCTTCAGAGCGTCCTGTGTGGAATTAACATTAAAAAATATATTTTTAGTACGATAATAATAGATCACAAATATTTTAACTGATGAATGATGATTATGTGGGTGAACGCTATTTGGGTTTACCCGTCAGAGATTACATCAAAATCAATGCCGAAATATAGGATATTATTTACAACTGAAGGTTGCTCACCACAAAAAACGTCATAAAAACAAATCAATTTTTTAAAAGCAAAAAGTACTTGTATAAACATATACTAAACAAGATGTTTTTTAAGCCCTGAAAATATTTACTTTAAAAACAATGGCAAATCTAGATTAATTTAGCTTTTTAAATGATTAATAGTAGGTACTAGGTGTCTACCTAAATCACGGGTTACAAAGGTTAATGGATTCAGTCACTCACAAATACGAAGGCTTTCATTTTTCATACTAATTAATTATTAATAACTCTTCACATAGTAAGTTAAAAAAATGGCTTTTACCTTCAAATTTTATCGTCGGTGCTTTCCTTGTCTCCACTTCCCCTGAAAAAAAACATAATTAATATTTTGAATTAAAAACACAACCTATCATTAAAGAAGATAATGAATTTAAATCATAGATTCTCAACCTTTTTTTGCCTACCACCTTTTTTTACTTTACGAAAAAAAAAATAAACTTAAGGTTTACACGTAACTCCAACAAAGACATATTGCAAGTTCCAGCACTCTCTTCCACCTTTGGTCAACGTAGCTTTAGATACTTTGCCAAAAAAATATTCAACATTCTCCCAGAAAACATCAAACTGAGTCAAACACAGAGAGAGTTTAAAAAATATGTTAAAATATGGATACATTCTAATGATCGAGCCTATACTGGTGCCCTCACCCAAACGCCCAGTCATTGACAGTTGTTATTGTAGCAATAACCTTGCAGTTTATGAATTGTGTAGGTATATGCAAACAATAATCTTAACTAAAATAAAGTGTTTGCTGTATGGAAACCTACTTTACACATTTATAAAAAAAACCATAGATAAAATTGCGAGAAACAATTAACAAAATTTCTGCCTCAATACAGGTTCACCTAGTGAGGCAGGCAATGCACAACTAAAAATACTGTATAACTATACTACTCCTGTGTAACCTTTCTTACATTACTTTCTGTTTGTTAATTTTTCTGTACTGATTGATGTAATCTATTTGTAAACTACATTGAGTATGTAATTTTTTTTTTTTAGTTATATTGTTGTTATTTCATTGAATAAAGATTATTAATTTAAATTTAATTTAAAAAGAAAAAAAAATTTAACCTTTTTTTGTCCACCACCTTTTTTTACTTTGAGAATATTTTTTTTTCGAGCACCCCCTAGTCCGTGAATTGAATCCAAAACAGCAATTGTCGTGGGCATATGAAGGGAGCGTAATGGGATACCACGACAGGGTTACATATACCACAACGGAGGGGGCGTAATGGGATAGGGAAAATATTTTTTGGCAGTCGCATGTGTCAATGGGATGGGGTGGGATAGGTTTCTCTGGGTCTCCCTACCGCCCCCCTAAAAGTCTTAAACGCTCCCAATTTTCTCTTAGCCTTCTACCGCCCCCCCTGAAGGTCTAAAATGCCCACGTTGAGAACCTATGATTTAAACGAAACATGAAACAGAAAAGACCCAGAAAAATAAAAATGTAAGGGTAGCAACTCGGAATCGAGACCAGAGGAACGCGGGCGGTGTTCTGACAATACAAACACATTACCCTATTTCCTCTCTGGATTTTGCAAATGCAAATATTGCATATATTTTTCATTTCATTTCAGAATTTGAGTAAATATTCTACAAACATACGAGTACATTCATACAAACTCATTTTGAAATCGAGTCGTATCCAACACTACATTGATGATATGTTTTGGACTTTGGACATATGGAATGGAAAGGAGTGCCAGGGGAATGTATATGACGTGGAAGCGAATGATAGACGAAATCGGATATGCCCGAGGAAGAAATTGGTCTTACAGACAGGAAAATAATACATTACTGTCTTCGAAGAAACATCGAGAGATAGTCATCACAGTCATAACAAATATGAATCATGATGTGGGACTTTTCAGTCACAATTACAATAACTAATGACGTATTTGTAACCAAGGATATATTCATAAAAATAATCATAATAATTAAATTGAGCCTTGTCCGAAAAAACCCAAGAAGAATTAGTAAACCATTCCAGACATTTAGTAATGTGTTCCGAGCTATAGACAAACAACATATTGATCATTGGTGACGAGGATAATATTAATAAATCTAAACGAAATATGAAACAGAACAAGACACGGAAAGATAAAAAGGTAACAGCCGAACCCAGGATCTTTTGCACTTAGCGCCTTAACCAACTCGGCCATTGTTTTTTCTGTCATTTTTGTCGATCCCATAGGTGTCCCATATAAATAAAATCGTTTGTGTTTATTTGAGCAACTCTCTAGGTTAAAAAGGTGTTTTAATCATTCAAAAACATAGCTGCCAAAAATATGAGAAAAATTAGTAGAGGGTAATAATGTTCATTCTGAATTTGAAAAGAACTAGGGTTCGACTCCCAGTTGCGACCGTTACTCCAATAAAAATTGAACAGATTATTGTTATATTATTACCATTGTAATGGCCCATAGCGCAGGGAGTAAAGGAGCTCCCGGCGTCTTTTTTAGCCAATAACGATCATTTGCAACACTTTATGAAATTATTAAAAATTAGTAAATTATTAACCATTGGCTGGTTGGACCTACAGGCAGGAAGAGAGAATAAACTATGATGATTGACGAGGCAGGCTAAAATACAGGGTGTTAAGGGACGTACTTGACTTACTTTAACCAGTGATTCCTGACATTATTTGGAGTAAAATATGTAAATGAAATTTTGGTCTCCGGTGACATTTTTGATGTTTTTTTTTTCTACAAAAACATTAAAAATGGTAGTTGTTGAAGAGTTGGAGGCGGGGTAAGGGGTTCGTCGGACACCCGGCTGAGTGACCAGTGACGACATGCGGAAGAATTTTTTTTTTGTTTGATTTTGAAGAAAAATTTTTTGAAAAAAAAAAGTCGTCAAAAAAAGTCACCGGAGACCAAAATTCAATTTACATTTTTTACTCCAAATAATGTCAGGAATCACTGGTTAAAGTAAGTCAAGTACGTCCCTTAACACCCTGTATAGACTCGCCATCAGAAACATAGACTCGCGGGCTCCATACCATAGAGTGGAACTGAGCATACCCAGAAGGCAGTTAGCCGGATAGAACCAGCCATAATGACCACTCTCCCTTATCTAGAGAAATCTCAGAAACTTTTTCTGCCATGCAATTCTGTATCTTTTGTGGATTACGGAATCTATTCTATACGTAATCTCTACGGTCAAATTTGGGTGTTTTTTTTTTTACATGAATACCGCACAAGAGTCCCAACTGCTCCCGTCTGCAGCCAGTGGGACATTGGGGTATGCTGTGAGGCTGAAGGTAGTGGGGAGGGGAAGGAGATAGGGGAGACGAAAGTGGGGAAGTACCTGGCTATTTGGATCTGGTCACCAAACACGGCTAAAGCCATTTCAAGCAACGTTTCAAATACTGAATTGTGGTCTTACACCAAGGCGATACTGAGAGTATCTTCCACTCTGGAACGTGCCGCAAATATACTATATGTATGTATATATATATATTTTTTAATGAATAAATTGAGAAATAACACAAATTAATCGAATAAAATTTATTTGCCACGCCGGGATTCGATCCCGCGACCTTCGGAATGCTAGTCAAGAGCCTTACCGCTGGACTACGCCGGCCGTCAAATAAGATAGAATAATCTATGATGACAGGCTAAGATAGTCATCATAACATAGACTCGTGCCAGTTCTCAGTATAGCCTCGCAGCAATCTGAACAAGTGGTGGCGGCATCACTCTCTTCTGGACTGTAAGGAGTGAAATCTGAGCATGCCCAGAAGAAAGTAGAGCCAGGGATAATGACCGCACTCCCTCGTGTAGAGTAATCTCACTAAACCCTCTCCGATACGACGTAAGACTCAATGATATATATTAACTAATTTAGATATTTAGTATGCGTAACAATAATCATCTGTTGGTAAGTATGACAATAGCAATTTAAATAATAAAGTGGCCCAACAAAACGCTTACAGCTGTTTGCTAGGCCGAAATTACGGATGTTGTTTGCTGATAGCGTAATCATAACCTTTTTAGTCAACAATAATGGCTCTCAAAACCTAAACCAGTACTTACCAAACTGTCGACCGTTTATACATAATATATTAATAGTTCATGTAAGGACGTATAGTCCAGTCAAGTTAAACATGAAAAGCGGGTTGTGCTTGCAAAAGGTTCAGTCATTCTAAATTTTTTATATGTTATTAGGACCTAAACCAACATAAAAAAAAAAACAGATTTTCAATTTCCGAAGTGCTGTGCGAGCGGCGGTGGACCCAAAAAACCATGACGGACTTTTTTCTTTTTTTGTAGCGTCTGCGTGGTTGAATTTAATAGGGCGGTAGACAATCCTAATAATTTTAATTTGCTCAAAACTAACATTTTAATCAATTCCGGTGAATTCGTAACTATAAAAAAAAAAATTATTTCCATGCCGCACAAGGAATGCGAGTTATTTATATTTTAGACTAGCAGACCCGGCCACACGTTGCTGTGGCTAACGAAACACAACGCCATTACCCAACCTTTATAAAATCCACACCTATGCTATGTAGCCAATGAATTAACCTGTATTTTACCGTTTATCTCATACTAGCAGACCGGCCACACGTTGCTGTGGCTAACGAAACACAACGCCATTACCCATGTTTACTTTATAAAATCCACACCACCCGCTTGCCAGCTGCCCGCTGCCTGGATTGAATATTTGAATTTCTCGGCTTTTCTCTAATGAAATAAGCATGTATTATACATATAAACCTTCCTTTTGAATCACTCTATCTTTTGGTGAAAACCGCATGAAAATCCGTTACGTAGTTTAAAAGATCTACGCGCACATACATTTTGAGCGACTTCATTTTATACTATGGATGATGATTAATAAAAACAGTGCCTTACCATTAATATATTTTACGTACAACGATTTTAAAACTTCATAACCCGTTTTTTCAACTGTAAAGTTAGCGGTAAGCATCAGATTTTATTTTTCTGGACGATGAATGAATAACTTCGGGAAGACAACATGGAGACGTATTTTAAACGTTCACGTTCTTCAGAATTAATTAAAATGAACACGGTGGGAAGGTCGAATCTCCAGGCCTGCTAGGGTGAATTCGACCGTACGTCCGTCAAATACGCCGTGCCGCAGGCGCATATTTGTTTACACGCTTTCTTCCATTGATATAAATTTATATACCTCAATGCTTTCTTCACTTACGTCGTTAAGATTCCCACATTATTTTTTTTAAATTCTTTTATTTGATGGGGCAAATTCGACAGTAGGTCCGTCCAATACACGGGTCGCGAGACGCAATTTGTATACACGGCTTCTTTACTTACGTCGTTAAGATTTTGAATACATTTTAGGGTATAGTGTCGTTTTAGTAGTTCATTTAAGGACGTAGAGAAATTCCAAGGTTGAGTGAATTTAGTAGTGAATCTCTTAGGAAGTACTTCTCCAACGTGTGCACCTAAACAATTGCTCTAAACAAAACATAAATAATATGGCTCACAACCCGTGAAATACAAAGTAAAAGGTTTACCGTGGAAGATTTTGGTGAACTAGGTATCTTATTTACTGAGCAATGTTGACAAATAATTAAATGATTTAAAAGACTAAAGAAAAATGACGGTTGTATGCACGGACATATGAATATACATGGACCTGCCCTAAGTCATAAAAACGTATTATTTCCCCCTCCACATGGCGCCGGCTGGAGCTCCTCCTTGGAACCGGCTCGCTCCATGGGGAGGGGATAGAGCCTCGCTTGAATCTAAAATGTGTGACGTCATCATTCTTGCCGTGAACAGCTAGAAGGTAACATCCATACATTTAACGAAATACAACGCCAAAACGGTAGCGTATTCTATACAATATATCTACATATCAATGTGCACATAGCGAATGTGGGCGGTTCTCCAGTGTGCTCGTCGCTGGTTACAGGGGTAAGTAAATTATGAAACATTTGTAATAGTGTTTTAACTAAACACGGCAACAAAATATTGCTATGTGTATTGGGGCGAGTCTTTTTGGGGCGAGCATTTGGCCTTAGCAAATATGTTATTATCGTGGCAAGCAATTCGCGCTCCCATGTAAAAAGGTCTATTCATTCAAAGCAGATTTTGCTTTTAAGAACTAAAAGGTGATATTGTAATGCGAGATGCCTATTTACTGTCAGATTGATTGTATAATGAATCACAGTCATCTTTCCCCTCTTCGCCCTCCATGGTTGACCCCTCACCTGTAACTGCTTGTCTATTCATTTGGATGTCTATGGTTGTATGCCATTATCTGGTCACCAGTAACTATTAAGTAACTATTAATTGACAAATTTCCCTGTGTAAATATTGTGTAGGGAAATTTATTAAAATTCAATGGTATTCATTCAGCTAATGATAAATAATTAATGTATGGGTACCGCCGCCCCGGGAACCATATATTGGATAACCAACATCCCTGCCATTGGTCACCGAAAGTGGTTCCCTACGTTTTCGACTTAGCAGGGGTGCCCGGGTTGCGTATTTACAATCCCTACCGCGTTTCAGTCGCTTTAAATTTTCAATATCAAAATTTAAATATTTAGAAATAAAATTATTAATTTCTAATATACACATTGGAAAGATTATTTTATCTAGATTTTAGAACAATTTTTGTTTTTGCAAAGTGATAAAAATTTATCAATATAGAGATGTATTTACAATACATGGGAATAATATATTGTAAATACACCTCTTTAGATATAAAATTATTAATTTCTGATATACACATCAGAAAGATTATTTTATCTAGATTTTAGAACATTTTTTGTTTTTGCAATGTGATAAAAAATAACCAATATAGAGGATAGAGGTATATTTAAAATGTAAATTGTCGTTACCGCGACTGAATCGGTATAGGTTTTGTAAATACGCGCCCGGGTTCATCGGGTGACGTTTTTCCAAGATTTTAATGGCGGGCCAGATCGGGAGAGGCCAGTTTGGTGAGACCCCTTGACCTCTCCAGCTGGTCTCTCACAACAACAGAGGGAGGGGTGGATTCATAGGTCCGTCACTTCTGGACGCACTGACCCCTACATAACTACCCACCCCTCATACCTTTTTCCTTCCCAAAACTTCGTCTCCTTCCTGTCCTTAAAAATACTATTTACATACAAATATAGGTATAATATATAAAAAATGTTGAAAGACTTCTCCAATAAACTCTGTTTAAACCTTTATGTTTCCCTTTTCACTACCATAACTTCAAAACTAACATCATACATATACCTACTTGTTACTGTACGTTACTGTACTGTATGTTTCACTTTTTTACTATAATATTAATACATAGTATTTCAAAATCGTAACTTTAAACTTAATATTTTTTATACTTTATAGTTTTTTTTTATGTATCTTCGGTTATATTAGGGAATGTACCCATACTATGTGACCAAATTTTTGCAATTTTTAACCCCCCCCCCCCCCCCCCGGTGACTAAAAACCTAAGCCCCGCCGCTCATTTGTACCAAGCGTAGTATTTTGAAGACCCCCCCCTGAACGGGTCACGTAGTATGGGTACGTTACCTTACTCACAAACAGGCAATGCTTTGGGCCTGTGTGATCTTTGGGGATGTTGTGAGGGCGATATTTTTAAGGAAAGGAAGGAGATGAAATATTGGGAAGGGAAAACGTATGAAGGGTGTGTAGGAATCTCGAGTTCAGTGTGTCCAGGAGTGACGGACGTATGAATCCATCCCTCCAAGTAGTCCAAGACGACTGGTTGCGAGAGACCGGCTGGAGAAGTCAAAAAGTCTCCCCAAACCGGCCTCTCCAGATCCGAAAATTACAATTGTAACTCTGGCATTGCGAAATCAATAACTTTACAATATCGGATCGATAGACGTAATTTTCGACGTAAGTTTCACCGATGACAGCCGAAACGATATTGACAGGGAATAAATAAGAAAGCGATATAATATATACGCTGGCAATAACACTAAAGGTATTTTCTATAATTGACACTACGAAATGTCAAACGCCAAGCAATTACGTAAAAATATATTAATAAATAGGCAACGTTGATTGAAATACTGACCTAAATATGCATTGGCAGTTCGCATTTACGTATTGACATTAAACGTAAGTTTAATAAGTTAATCAATTGGGAGGCGGGTATGGATACCGCCGCCCCGGGAATAGGGTTGCCATACGTCCGGAATTTTCCGGACAAGTCCAGAAATATAGGTCTTTGTCCGAAATGCGGGGGGAATTCTAAACAGTCCGGAATTTTTACAATTAAGTGAAAAAATTAAATAAACCAAATTATTTTTATTACAATCAAAGTAAAAACATCACTTCTGATATTTAATGCTCCCAGAAATATTGTTCAACACTTCCGAATCTTTAATAATAGTTTTGTAGAACATTTCGCAAGTCATATTTTTTAAATTATACTGTGTTAAGAGAATCGACTTGACAGACTCTTCTTTTGACCATTGGTTCCCCCCCCCCCCCCTCCCCACCCCCGACGAGGGTTTCGATATGCCACGATGCATAACGACATTCATATTATATTTACAAGAAAGTCCGGAATTTTAATCGAATGTCGGGAATTTTCTCCGGGATTTTGATGTTTTGATCTGGGAACTCTACCCGGAAACCATAGGCTTTGCAAGTATTGCAAAGTTAACTGTTTAGCTATCAATGTTTCCAAATGTCACTATGACATTTACCAGATATAAACATGTAATTAGGTACACTTATTCACTCAACAATGAACCTGTCATCTCTAAAATGGAATGAAAAGATCTTGGTGTTTACCTTGATAGCAAACTTATATTTAATAAGCACTTCGACTCAATCGTTCGCAGGTCATATAAAATGCTTGGTTTTGTTCATCGTATAAGTAAAATGTTCAGTAACCCGGGTACAGTAATAATGTTATATTTTGCATCAGTCAAAAGTACACTGGAATAATGTTATGGTCAGGTTTAAGTAGATTTTTTTCATGTTTATTTATTTACTTATTTAACGCCCAGAGGGCTTTTACATGTTGAGTAGTACAATTATTTCATGACAGATGATTTTTAAACAGATAAAGAAATAATAAAAATTAAATTAGATAAAAAATGCACACAAGTCACAAAAATACAGCGATTTGATAGGTTTACAAAAATACATATATGTTTAGGAATAGTTTTGGAATAAGTTTTTTACAAGATTCACAAAATTTGCCAAGTTGGTGTTAAATGTGTCAAAATCACCTAAGTACTGATTTCCCATAGTGTGAAATCATTGTATCTGAGGGCGACGTAGTTCCGCTTATGAATGCTGCAGTAGAATAGTGTATTTTGTCGTGTGGTTACTGTCGGAATTCGGAAGTTTGTGAGTTGCGGGAGTTCGCAACAGTCGAATTAAGAGTTAAATATTTTGAATAAAAATGTTACGTCTTTTATTTTACGTCTGTCTTCTAGTGTGTGTATTTTTAGAATATTTAGTAATAGATTATATTTAAGTCTTCTAGTGGGATATTTAATTTAAAATTTATAAAACGCAGATTTTTTTTTTTGTATCCGCTCAATGTTATTAACGTGAATTTTGTAAGATGGAGACCAAACTACCGAGTTATATTCAATTTGGCCTCTAACTAGAAATACAATTATATATGGTCGGAGGATATTTTGTCGCGGGATGAAAAGTCGCGGAACCGACGGATTTGATCAATATCGTAGCAGGGTTTAATCTCGACCTAGCACGGTATGAATAAATTTGAATCTAACCATGACTTTGGACTAGTCCAAACAGTGTCTATAATAGTATTGTATAGCTATTCAAGGCAAAAAATGTTTTCTGAAGTGGTAGAGCTCTTGCATTCTAATCGTGTGGTCACGGTGTCTATTTTCACATTTAGAAATCATGACCACGTCTTTTCCGAGTGGTCAAATAATTGGCAACTGCATTATGTTGTCATTGTGTTGTGTTACGCAGGAAATAATAACACTGGTGTCACATATTTTATTGAAGGAGGTCATAGATAGAAAGCCATATAAATGACAAAATGACGGAAGACGTGAATATTTCAAATTTGTTAAAAATGGTTGCGTAAAATAATGTCGTTACAAATAATGTCACCGTGTTTAGTGACCAGATCTGAATAGTCTGTCAGAATGGTTTCTCCATTATAAGATCCTTTATTAATACTTTTTTACAGAGGCAGTGTCTTAAACGTCAGCGTGTATGTTTATTCGAGGTACATCATTGATAGGACGATAGATGGAGCAGTGATTTCTCCGGCCTCCCGTTTTGCTTTTGTTTGTAAACATACTTATAATGCTGCCCCTCTTTCTTACACCCACTACTGAACGTATGTCTGCACCCCCCCAAAGGAAACACACAATCATTATCATACATCTCCCTCACACGTATAAAGAAAATGAAACGCAATTCCCATCGCAAAAAAGTAGTACTTTGGAGGAAAAGGTCACACGCATTTTGTGAGCCTCACCATTATTTCATGTGTAAGAAAGAGCTGCAGCATTATAGTGATAAGGAACTTATGTTTAGTACATTTTTTGCCGTTGAGGTACCGTTACCGTGAATCGTCACGGTAAATACAAAAGCGTCCATTTTGAGGATTTTTTTTGTTCGTCTCGGCCTAGAGAAGTTTCCTCGCGCATTTGAAAAGTAATGAAGTCACAAAAAATACATGTATATCTGTATGCAACGCCACCTCTGATACATGACAGAAAAAAACATGGACAAAAATGAACATGGCGTTGTATACTGGTTCCGGTAATGCCAAAAGATGGCGTTATGTGCATTATCCTTTGACGGTTGATTCACTTACGCATAGATAAATAAGTAATTTTGAATTGTAATTGCATCATTTATTGCGTAATTTACAATGCAATGAATTTAATTCAGCTAATAAGTTAACACAACGAGACTTGACTCGCAACAATAACATTTGGCTGTCAACAGTTCTTTTGTTTTGCTCTTTCAAAAAATATTCTTAAACCAATCTTTTTATTGTGTTTTGGCTGTAAAAAGTTTAGTGTGTTGGAATCTTCTCCCCCCTGATCTTCCAGGAGTCACTTCTTGCTGCTCATTTTCAGATATTTATATAATTTTTTTACTTCTGTCACTTTTTATATTAGCTGCAATTTTTTGAACAATGGAGGAGGATTTCCCTCCTGTACCCCTTACAAAGCCCCCAGATCCCCCTCCTGACCCTCCAGATGGAGACATTTCAGATAAAATAGACTTTTCAGAACATTCAAACATTTCAGACAATGAATCTGTCATCCTAACCTCAATTAAAAAAAGAAAATTTAGTCCCCTTTCCCCAAAAAAACATGATTCGCCTTTGTCTTCTCAGTCCCCTCCAGCTCTTCCTCAACCTCCTCCAACAATCTTTTACTCTACTCATTCCCGTGGCCCCTACATTGTATATGCGCAAAAAACTGAACAAGGTAAAACCATCCATCCTCTTGAATTTGGTAAATTTCTTTCAAATAACAAGAACCTTTCGATTAAACCTGGAGGTGTTAAAGCCGAGGGTCGCTTCCGAATCTCTGTTGAATTCCTGTCAGGTTCAGCCGCCAACAACTTTATCAAAAATATATTTATTTCATCAAATTCTAAATTCAAGGCGTACATCCCAACTTTCAATGTCACTCGAATGGGCCTGGTCAGGGGTATCTCGACCGATCTGTCCATTCCAGAAATCCTGTCCTCACTTTCAACCCCCCAACATATCGGCAATCCCATAAAAGCCAGGAGGCTAAATTATAAGGACACCTCTGAGGGCATCGTTTCCTGGAAGCCCTCCCAATCTGTCGTCATCACATTCGAAGGACAATCACTTCCCTCCCATATTTATTTATTTTTCAACTCCTTACCAGTTGAAATGTACACTTATCCCACCACTCAATGTTACAACTGCTGCCGTTTTGGTCATACCAAAGCTGCATGCAGATCCCCTCCCAGATGTTTCAAATGTGGAGAAAACCACTCGGCTGACCAATGTTCTTCTCTCTCTTCACCTAAATGTTTTAACTGCTTAGGCGCTCATTCCGCCATTAACTCTTCTTGCCCCGAACAATCTCGCCAAAAAAATATCAAAATTTCTATGGCCTCTGAGAACTTGTCTTTTCTGCAGGCTTCTAAATTATTCCCGCCTGTCAAAAAATCATTTTCCGAGGTTTTATCCAGTAACTCTTCATCCAACCCTCTCGCCTCCTCCTCAACATCTTCCCGTTCAACAAAATTCACATACAAAAACCCTATCTCTAAACAGGCTCGTGGATACGATCAGCAACAACACAACTCACTTCTCTTAAATCCCAATGGTTCTCCTCTTTCACACGCCACAAATGGGTGCGCAAACAATTATAATTCATCCTCAACAAACTATCAAAAGCTTTCTGAACAACTCTCCCAAGATAATTCTTCATTTATTCAAACTCTTATTATGCTTCTAATTGACCTAATTTCTTCTCAAACTAATCTACCGTCCAACGCTGCTTCTATTATTTCCACATTAAAATCATTTATTCAAAATGGCTCTTCAAGATGTCAGAATTCTTCAGTGGAATAGCCGCAGTGCTATTTCTAACAAATCAAACCTTCTTAACCTATTAAATTCAAACCTTGTTTCTGTGGCTGCTGTCTCGGAGACATGGTTTACTCCATCCACCCACTTTAATGTGGGAGGGTACTCCTGTCTCCGCGATGATCGCCCGGAAGGTACGGGCGGTGGTGCTGCCCTTTTTATTAAAAAATCCCTTCCGTTTTTCCCAATAAATAATATCAAACCCCCCAATGCTGACTTTCAAATGGTTGCAGCTAAAATAAAGGACACTTCCTTTGTTTCTATCTATCTTCCCCCAACATCGCACTTCAATAAACAAGCGTGGTTGCAAATTGTCCGTCAACTAAGCCCTCCTTTCTTTTTATTGGGTGATTTTAATGCCCATTCCCCCGTCTGGGGTTCTGCTTTCTGTGATCGAGACGGTCGAAGTGTGATGGATTTCCTAGATGAATCCAACCTTTTTCTTTTGAATGACGGATCTCCTACTAGAATCTCTCGCCCCAATACAAACCCCAGTGCAGTGGATCTCTCCATATGCTCTATTAATCTGGCACCTCTCTCCTCGTGGGTGGTGTCCCCCGACCCTTGCTCCAGTGATCATTTCCCGATCACCATCACTTATCAAACTTCTTTCCATTCAGACAAGTCCCATATTTCGACAAAGATTAAAACAAAACACACCAAATGGGACGAATTTAACTCACATATGGATAAGTTTATACAAAATTTATCCTATACCAATACATTATCTGTCAAAGATGACTACGATAACTTCAAATCAATGCTCGTAACTGCAATCAATAAATCAAATCCTCCCCCTAAAACCAAATCTCTCAAAAAACTCCCTCCAACTCCCTGGTGGGATGAGGAATGTTCCAAAGTAGTGAGAATTCGGAAAGCTAAATCTCTTTCCTATCGTCACAATATGACTATGGAGAACTATCTCATATACAAAAATGCCGAAGCCAATGCCAAAAGGGTATTGAGGTCAAAAAAAAAATCCGGGTGGTACAACTTCTGCAGTTCAGTATCTCCGAACACTCCAATTTCGGAAGTTTGGTCTATGATTCGAAGATTTCGATCCTCCTTCAGTCCAACATCTCCTCGAGCTTCTCATTCTAAATGGATAGACGAGTTCTTGGACAAAATTGCCCCCCCTTCTGTACCTAACTTAGATGAAATAACTCCAATCCACAACACTCCTATGTCTGATCATTGGCTTGACTCTCCATTCACTTTAATTGAATTAAAAAATTGTTTATCAACAGTCAAGGACTCATCTCCAGGCAGAGATGGTATACCTTATAGCATTATCAAAAATAGTAATGATAAAGTTCTAAATCACTTTTTAAGCATCTTAAATAAAATCTTCCAGACTGGCATAATACCTGATGACTGGAGTTCTCAAATAATCATCCCAATTCTAAAATTAAACAAATCACCCAATTCTGGATCCAACTATAGGCCAATTGCTCTTTCATCCACCCTTAGTAAAATTTATGAAAAATTAATTAAAAACCGGCTAGAATTTTTTGTCGAGAGTAATCATCTTCTCTCTCCATCCCAATTTGGATTTAGGAAAAAGAAATCTACACAAGATAACCTTGCCATCATCAGCACTGATATTAATTTATCCATTTCTAACAAAGAAGTATGTCTTGCAGTCTTTATAGACATAGAAGGCGCCTTTGACAATGTTTCCATCCCAATTCTTAAAAAAAAACTTTTAGGCCTTGGCTTACCCCTCATGTTTGTCCAATCTATTATTAATCTTTTTCTCGATAGGAAAATTTTCATTGAGCTACCAGATGTTACTCCTCAGAGTAGGTCAATTTGGAAGGGTTTACCCCAAGGCGATGTATTATCCCCCTTACTGTATAATATATACACACACGATATGCATGTCACCATTCCCCCTCAAGTAAAAGTTGTTGAGTTCGCAGATGACATAGCTTTCTTCTTATCATCCAAAATCATTCCATCCGCCGTCAAATATCTTAATGAAGCCATGGATGCCCTTTACACATGGCTTACTTTAAATGGTCTTGAACTTTCAGTACAAAAAAGTGAGTGGGTTACCTTCTCAAATCGTCATAATAACCCCCCTGTTCAAATTTTATTTAAAAACTCTCCAATCCCCAATGCATCTGAAGTAAAATTTTTGGGAGTAACATTTTAGGAAACTTAAATGGTCTTCCCACATTAATAATATAGTTACTAAATGTGAAAAAAATTTAAATATTATCAGATCATTGACTGGCGTTTGGTGGGGTGCTCATCCTATCTGCATTAAGTTGCTCTACAATGCACTTATTCGAAGTCATCTCGACTATGCCTGCCCACTTTTTAGTACTGCATCCAAAAATGCACTCAGTAAATTAGACAAAATTCAATCTAAGTCATTGCGAATAATAACTGGCGCGATGCAATCGTCGCCCATCAATTCCCTTCAAGTAGAATGTTCTGATCCTCCTCTTTATTTAAGGCGTCAATTATTTGCTGACAAATTTGTTCTTAAATGTTTAAATTCTAAAAGTCATCAGATTATTCCCAGAGTCTCGTTGTTCAACGACTCAACACATTCATCTACAATCAGAGCTCGAACTAAACCTCTCCCTGCCATCTGTAAAAATTTTCGCTCTCTCTCAGAGCTTCAAATTATCAAAAATGATCTTCTTCCTTTGTACAAATTAAAATATAGTCACGTCACCCTATCCCCAACGATTTTAGAAGGGATCGGCATCCTTAAAAGTCATTCCAATCTCCCAGCCCGTACTGTCAATAATATGTTCAATGACATTATTTCTTCTAAATGGCCCAACTCTTCTCTTTTATTTACTGATGGCTCCAAATCTCCGGACTCTCCTAACTGTGGTATTGGTATTAACGTTTACCACAATAATTCTAATGAAAGAATATTTTATTCAATTTCAAACCAATTTTCAATATTTTCTGCTGAGTGCATTGCAATTATTGAATCTCTCAAATATATAATAAAAAATAATTTTGAACATTCTCTTGTTCTCTCTGACTCTCTCAGTTCCCTCCAAAAACTTAAAACAAGTCCTCTTCTTCATCCTGATGATCACTTTGTATGTCTTATTCGAGTATTGATAACCTCCATTCAAAGCTCTGGAAAACAGTCACTCTGATTTGGATTCCTGGACATGTTGGCATAGTGGGTAACGATATTGCTGATTCCTTGGCAAAACAAGGAGCGTCTAACCCTACCGTTACCCTCGTAAACCATATTCCCCTGTCTGATATTTTTTCCATCATCAAAGATAGATCCCGCAATGTTTGGACAGAGTATTGGAACATTGCTAGTCAATCCAAGGGTGCCCGTTACGCCTCAATACAAAGGACTATCCCATCAAAACCGTGGTTTCAAAAATTCCCCCATTTTTCCAAAAAAGAAATTTCCTTACTTATTCGTATGAGAATCGGACATTGTTCCGTTCCTTCTCACCTTTATAAAATTCATGTGCTTGACTCCCCAGATTGTACGTTCTGTGGTCTAGATGTGGGAACTTTAGATCACATATTTTTTGATTGTCCCTCTCTAAATAAATATCCTCTCTTCTATCAAGCGTTATCAAAAATTGCCTCTCCTCCATTCAACATCTCATCTCTTCTAAGTCTGAACTCTACTCCAATCTTCCATAAAATTCTGAAATTTGCACATTTAAATAAAATTAATATATAAATTCACCTTTCCTTTCTCTGTAATTATAAATGATGGCCTAGAACACCCTTGAAGGGTGAAAGCCAGAAATAATTGAAAAAAAAAAAAAGTTAACACAACATTTATTGATTCTAAGGCGGTACGAAGAAAGAGTGAAAGATACTCTCAACATCGCCCTGGTGTAAGACCACTATTCGGAATTGAAACGATGCTTGAAATGGCTTTAGCCGTTTTTGGTAACCAGATCTGAACAGCCAGGTACTTCCCTACCTGCCTCCTTCCTATCTCCTTCCCACTACCTTCAGCCTCACAACAAAACCCAATTGGGGATGCCATAATCTCACTGGCTCCAGACGGGTACAGTTAGGACTCTTGTGCGGTATTAAAATTTAAAAAAAATCCTCTTCCTCATCTAGTATCCCTTCCCACTACCCCCTGTACTACGGCTTCAAATGGTTGGGAGCAGTTGGGACTCTTGTGCGAAAATCACGTAAAAAAATCATTGTATCGACAAAATTATTATTCCAAACCTATCAATAACAAATTTTTACTCCAATTCACAATTTTGACTTATATACTTGAAATTTAAAAAAAAATCCACCTATAAAAACTTATGCCAGATTTGATTTTAATTGGGTAAGAATAAAATGTCAACATCTCCGTCATAACATCATAAAAACAGAAACTGGGTATCACACCACAAAAAAATTTTAGCCAAATTGGACATCAGTTTAAATTTAGTAAGATAACAATTCGTATGTCAATGATGAGTATCTATATTTGAATGTGACGTATTATTTGATGAACGTTGTGTAATAATTTCATAGCACGTATCTGCATGGATTTGGAATTTTGTAGATATTTTTAACATAATTTATGTAGAGGCTGCGCGCATACGAATAGCAAAAATTACTGTAATATGGGCATATTTGTGGGAAGATAAATTCCTAAGCAAAACCTTGAACACTAGATGTTCCTCAAAGTAGAATATGTATATATGGCACTGCCACCGAGAGCTCCTTTTTGATCATTCTTTCTGTGTTACAAGAGTTGTTTTTTAAAGAGGGATTTATAGCAACGTATACCTAGTAATCTTTTCGCGGTTGCTTCGTTCTTTTTACATCCATCCTATTCCAAAGAAGGGTGGCCGCTCCAACCCGGCCAACTACCGCCCCATAGCGATCACATCAATTCTGTAAAAAAAAATAGAAAATATCCAAAATCGAAAATTGTATCAAATACGATATTTTTATTTATTTATGTAACTGTATTGGTTCATGACATCTGGCGGTTGAAATTTTAACTATTATTTTCAATTTTAACTAATAGCTTACAAATCTATTTATTGTCTTTGCATTAGTATTTGTGATCACTAATACTAACACAATGTGTAGGTACATACATAGAAATGTATGCTATTTTTCGTCATTTTTTTCTAAGCCACTCTCATGTGTTGGTTCCCAATTGCGTATGATTATTGACTATGCCTTGTTCCAAACACGAAGTCCTTTTTGACAGATTAATACGCCAATAGAATGTTACTGAGACGCATACAAACTTTGTATGCATCTCAGTAACATTATATATTAGTTAGAAGACAGCTTTTTAGTTTCTGATATTTTTGTAATTATTACCTAATAAAAATGAATATTGCTGAAAATACCTTCATTTTTACTGAGATTTTTGTACATTAAAATAATGCACATTGTGTACAAAAATTACTATTGATAATATTGAGCCGAATTCACTATTATTTTAAAAACGCAAAATCTTTTGAAAATTTGACCGATATATCGATTCATCGATATTTTTTCCTCGATATATCGACGTCGATATTGATATTTTAATAAATATCGATACATAGATATTTTTTTCACTTTCGATATCCCTACGCGAACACCGCTTACGGTTGCTTCGTTCCTATCCTGTAATTAGTGGTACAACATTAAGAGATTGTAAAACGTTTCGTTCGGCAGCAGGTACGCGGCTAGTGTATCTATATAAACGGTGTAACAAAATCAATCTTAACCACTCGGACCCATAAGCTTGTTTTTATGATAATATAACATTACCAGACATATGTATGACGTATGAGGCGTACCTGACTTATTAAAAAAAATACTGAAACAGACAAACGTCGATAGCTCAAAGTCAGAACATCTAAAATTTTGGGGTAAGTGAGTTGTTATGAACTAGAAACTAGAGTCTTCCACGAAGAACCCAAATTTGTAAGGCCCTCCGTTCATGGAGATACTTACAATCTACGTAATTGTGACGAAACCACAAGCACCCTGCTGATATACCACTTTTTAATGCTAGTCTCCGTACACGCCGCTATCCGAAATATACTGAACTTGATCATTTTTCACGTGCAGCCGTGGAGTGAACACGCTGTCATGCGATGTCATATGACTTTTTTCCAACATCAATCCATGCCTTCTCCACTAAATCGTTTCTTACGTATTCTGGCAAAGTATAGTTATGTAAACATGCATTTTTTCCACTTCCAGAACAAATCTAACATTACTTTCATGTTCCGACGCCATTTCTGTCAAACGTCAAACGAATAAGTATCAGAAAAAAATGATGCGACCGTCTCGTGCGATTGGAAGCCGAAGGCCACCGCGTAGCGCCCGTGAACGGGCACCAGCTAAATCGTACGGGGGGTTCTTACGATTAGTACTGTATTAAAATATAACTAGCCGTTGGAAACAATAGTTATATTGTTCCAACGCTGTTGAAAATAATTAGCGCCAACAGTTGAAATATAATACCTACATGCGAATATTATTCAACGCAGTCAACGATCAACTGCCCAATAAATAAAAAGGGTTAAGAGTTTGCACTTCGTGAACAACATTACTCGATATTTCAAATGGTCTTTTGGTAATGTGCGTAGCTACTGCACGTTTTTTTTTATTTTCCCATCCAATACAGCCGATACGCAGCGCCAGGGGACAATCAAATTTTACAATGACAAGCAAAAAATAACCTATTGATAATTATCAATGTCGGTCGCCTAACAGCTACGTTATGTTCCAATAGTGTTGGCCAATTAAATCAAAAGGGTCAAGAGATCACACTTCGTGAACGATATTATACCCAATTAGACATGATCTTTTGGTAAGGTACGTACCTACTGCACGTTTTTTTTTTATTTTCCCATCCAATATGGCCGATACGCAGCGCCAGGGGACAATCAAATTTATCAACGACAAGCAAAATATATCTTCAACGATTTTTAATATTTCAACGGGGTAATATTTTCAACACCGAAACCATCGTCTTCTAACAGTTTCAACTTTCAACGTTATTATAGGATTATTATTTATTACGTGTATGGGGCGTGGGGCATAGAGATAATAATAATACATCAATGATTCGGGGAACCACCTGTTAAAAGGGATTCCTATACGATTTTGATATATTTTGTGTTTGTTTTTTTGTTAGTATCGTGTCGATCTCCTATTATAGTTGCGTCGACGTTATTTTCAACAGTTGAAAATCGACAACGATAACGACGTTGGCATTGGATGGAATTATCGTCAACGCCCAGTACTACTTACGATCGGCGCGTATGATACGCGCACGAGGATCAAGTAGCTTGTAAGTATCTTCGTGAACGGAGGCACTTAGTGTAAAAATTTCGCATCTCTAACTTTCGCATCTCGCCACAATATCATTCCAATTATAGATGTTTAGATACAACATACATGTATATATTTCAACGCAAATCAAATTTTCCAAGACATTAAATTATTCAATTTGGCTTATCAAGAAATAATGGTTTATAGAGATTTCAAAGTTTTATATGGATTATTACTACGATCTCCACAGCGCAGTGGGGTATTTTGAATGTATTTATTTTACGTTTTATGTATATTATGAGTGTTATGCAGGCGCCAGACATGAGTTCAAATAAGTGATCACTTCTTTGAAGACTTTGCGCACTCATTTGGTCACATATTGTTGCATTTGCCAGATATGTGTTCAAAGACTCCTTTGAGCTCACAGTTTTAAAGTAGACTTCACACAACATGGACGACGATTTCGTCGACAGTTTGCTTATATTATTTATGTGCATCTAATTATTTATTACATGTGCAAATAAATAAACAAAAATATTATTTCGATTTTTATGCCCTTAGGTATATCTGGCTCTACTTGCATCAACTCTATAAACTCGAAAACGCTCTCATTATTCCACTTCATCGATAGTTCGCAGGCACGCAAACATTTGAACTTTGATCCCTTTGATGTGCGCTAAAAAACCGATACTGAACGGCAAAGCGCACTTAAGTGATCACATATGTGACAACAGTATCAAATGCCCGTGCCACACATGTGAACACTAGTTGATCACTTCTTTGAACTCATGTCTGGCGCCTGCATTGCAGACTTGCATGACTCAAGCTCCGTCTCCTGCGACCTCCGACAATGGCAAAATGCATTATCTGTGACATGGCAAAAGCTGTCAAAGCCGAAAAGTCGAACTTGTTGTTTTTTTGTTCTTTTTCAAATGCATATAAAGGTATTTATTTATTAGCAAACACCTTTGAATTGCGTTTTTTCAAGTAGGGTGTCTATTCAGGTGTGTGTAGAAATAAAAAAAAAATCAGTTCATTTTCGTATGAATATATTTTTTTAAGCAAAAGTCAGAAGGTAATTTCCGCGCGGTTTTTGACAAATATACCGGGCCTTTGACAGGGTTTTGTCAATGGGGGCGTGGCTTTAAACAATTCCCATTCGCAGATGCAATGTTCGTGCTTTCCGTAGCCGGTGGAAAAAGTTCTCCTCCTGGGTGAAACGGGGAAAATTAGTTAATTTTTTTACAGCAGCCCCGCGATGCGGTCAGAAAAGCAGAATAAATCGAACGAGTATTTGGGGTTATGTCAACTGTCAACTGCGCGAGCCTAAAGCCGGGTCTCCAGATTGAGCAAACATGAAACATTGGGGTAGGTAGTACCACAACGTAATTATTATTTTTTTTTATTATAATCCTAATTTTTTTATGTTACATAGTTAATTGTGCTGTGCCTGTCTCACTAGGAGTTCCTGTGTTGAGAGCAGGCGCATTTTAACATAAATAGTTTAAAAATGGTGTATAAAGGATAACAACAACAATGTTATTTACTTAAATGAAGACAATATAAGCGAAACTCAATCGAAAATCTGAAAACAGAAAAATCAGAAAAAGATATTGACACATCTGGGACTCGAACCCAGGACCTCTCGCTTACCGGGCGAACGCGCTAACCACTGCGCCACCGTGTCGATATCCAATTCGGTCACTTTTAACTGTATCATACTTCGACTAAGAACCACCCACACTATCTTCATTTTTCTTAACGCATATACTATTGGCTGCTATCTTTATGTATGATTGCAAGATTCAAACCCGAACTAAATGCTCTCTAGATAGTGTCTGGATAAATCTTTATCCATTTTATTTAATATGCGACATCTATTGACTTTTCTGCAAGTCTAGGATGAATATTTTTATTTTTATTTTAACTTTATGAGTAAAACCTCAAATTGTAATATTTAATTAAATGAAGACAATATAAGCGAAACTCAATCGAAAATAGTGTGGGTGGTTCTTAGTCGAAGTATGATACAGTTAAAAGTGACCGAATTGGATATCGACACGGTGGCGCAGTGGTTAGCGCGTTCGCCCGGTAAGCGAGAGGTCCTGGGTTCGAGTCCCAGATGTGTCAATATCTTTTTCTGATTTTTCTGTTTTCAGATTTTCGATTGAGTTTCGCTTATATTGTCTTCATTTAATTAAATATTACAATTTGAGGTTTTACTCATAAAGTTAAAATAAAAATAAAAATATTCATCCTAGACTTGCAGAAAAGTCAATAGATGTCGCATATTAAATAAAATGGATAAAGATTTATCCAGACACTATCTAGAGAGCATTTAGTTCGGGTTTGAATCTTGCAATCATACATAAAGATAGCAGCCAATAGTATA
The DNA here is from genome assembly GCA_929108145.2 of Limnephilus rhombicus. Classification (NCBI taxonomy): domain Eukaryota; kingdom Metazoa; phylum Arthropoda; class Insecta; order Trichoptera; family Limnephilidae; genus Limnephilus; species Limnephilus rhombicus. Next base: position 46,807,330 of record OV815288.1, on the reverse strand, counting down.
TGCGTTAAGAAAAATGAAGATAGTGTGGGTGGTTCTTAGTCGAAGTATGATACAGTTAAAAGTGACCGAATTGGATATCGACACGGTGGCGCAGTGGTTAGCGCGTTCGCCCGGTAAGCGAGAGGTCCTGGGTTCGAGTCCCAGATGTGTCAATATCTTTTTCTGATTTTTCTGTTTTCAGATTTTCGATTGAGTTTCGCTTATATTGTCTTCATTTAATTAAATATTACAATTTGAGGTTTTACTCATAAAGTTAAAATAAAAATAAAAATGTTATTTACATTTAGAGTAAAAGTACAAGGACAATCAGCATCGTATCAATGGGTTAGCATTCATTAGGAGGTTCTAAAAATATTGTTGATATATGATCTGTCTTTGGCAGTGATCCAAAACTTGGTATCTGTTTTGTATTTTATGTGATTAGTGTGCTGTCTAATGGTCAGTGGAAGTGTATTATAAAGTTTTGTTGCAAAGTACCTGAAGTTTCTTTGACCAAACGTTGTTTTGGCGAAAGGGATAAGTAAGAGATTTTGCCCTTTGGTTCTCGTATCACGAACAGTTTGGATATTGTCAAAAACAGTTCTATGTTTGAATAGATAAATTAGTATATTTTTGGCATAAAGTTGCCTAATGTCCAAAACACCGATTCTCCTAAAGATTTCATCCGAACTGTTTGTGATCGGTAGTTTTAGAATAATCTTTATAATCTTTTAATTAGCTTTCCTTGGCTATTGAAAACAAAATGGGCCTCGCCACAATGTTTTTGTTCGATGCTTTGAAAACATTTGGTCGAGGGAAACCTGACTTAATAATTGTGAGTTTAATAAATCAACTAGAATTAAACGATACGAGGAAAATAATTTCCCTCAGGGCCTGTATCATCCTTGAAGATGCTGAGTGGGGGTCTTTTTGAGGAAAGGAAGGAGTGAACATGGGTCTTGATGAGACCCATGTTGTAGGAGGGAGGAAACACAGAGGCCGGCAAATCGTTCCACAGCCGAGCCGTTGAACTCAAGAACGAGTCATAGAAACGACCCATTCTCATGTGACTAATGTCAACCGTGTACAAACGTTGGGCGCGTGTTTGGCGTGTTTCCCGACTATGTATCGGTGCCGAGGGGATCGGTAGGTAACCGTCCATTCTTTGCTTCGAAGCTCTGTTACCTAGTTGTAGTAATTACCACACGAAAGAATAAGTTACTAGTATACACCTGCGTCAAAAAATAAAAAAGTATAGATATGTGTTAACTAATGTACGGGTTTTGTATAGATATTATAATGAGTAGGTTCTTAAGTAGATAGAATGCAGAAGAGCCGGGGGCGTCCAAGGAAAAGCTGGCACGATAAAGTGGCACACATTTTAAAAGAAGGTCACAACATACAAACGAGAGAGAGATAGAGAACAGAGAGAAGGTAAACGAAACTAAAAGTATAAAAAACAAAGAGGGATTAAAATTATTACAAGCAATAATTGTCAGCCTGAAACACTCATTTACATTGAAAAATCTTCCGAGAAAAGATACTTGCCGCCAACGGGACTTGAACCCGTGTCCTTCTGATTGCCGGTCGGATGCTCTGACCACTGAGCTATGGGGGCTTATCAAATACCCGCCAAATAATTCAATATATACTAGTGTATCATTCAACAATTACTGCTTGTTATATTTTTTCCACCTGAAAACAACCAACTTTATTTTTGCGAGAAAGACATTGTTAGTGTTAAATCCCTCGCTAGGTGGCGTCGAGACAAATTATGTCTGCATTTATTGGGGAAATTAACCATTTGTGCTATGCATAAAAATCTTGTCTAAACGTTAGTTTATAAATTAAAAAAATAATAAGGGATTAAAATGTTAAGTCATTCATATTTTTGCATATTGATAGGATTCAATGGTGTTAGTCCAAACGAGAGGTCGTGCGTGACGCGATCTTCTTATAATATTATCTTCTGTCTTATGCTTTCATACAAGAACGAAGAGGAAGATAGAGGTACGACTTCTTGCTGGGACTATTGTACCACGGAGGTCGTTTCGGAAATAGCCTTATTTAACTCACCATCATTATTTCATTATAAAGGGCCAGTGCGAATGAGTCTAAAGTTAAAAAAATGAGTGTGCTTTAGACCACACGACTGAAGTAAAACTTTACTAACTTATATCTCCCTCTCAACTTCCATTCGCCTCGCCCGATCACACTCTTCATAACGCTCTCGTCACGCATTCACCAGCTTACTCCCCGAGTCAAGCGTGCGTAAAGGCCCGGCCGTTCGCCTCTCCCGGACACACTTTTCGTAACGCTCTCGTCACGCATTCACCAGCTTACTCCCCAAGTCAAGCGTGCGTAAAGAAGTTTTACTTCAAAAATTAATAATTCAAGGAAAACCGTTCATCGAATTCATTAATTTGGGCATTCAATGCGTCAGAAAATGGTTTTGTAACATTTATCAATTTCATCATAACATAATATTCAATATAATGGGTTTACATACAAGTTCTCAGCGATTATAGCAAACACGTTATTTTGTTTGAAATCAGACTTAAAGAGTGACCTTCCTCTTGTTATGAAGGTCATATGTGCAAAATTTCATGAACCTCGGAATAAAACTGTAGAATTGTATAAAACCACAGACACGCCGCTCGCCCGGTGTCCGCCACGCGGCTGCCCGCCACAGACACTTTACCCCCGGTCACCCTGTATAAATAGAAGGTGGATAAGGCAAGAGTGTTCGAAAAGATTTTTTTTATATCTGTAAATATAGTAAAAAGCTAAAGAAAATAGCGTGTTTAACTAACTAAATAACTAACCATCACGCCGTTTCCTCGCAGGAGTAGGCAGAGAGGACGGACCGCCAAACTCGGTCTTGGCACACACTCTTTGCCTCACTCACATTCATACATCGTCTCAAGCGTCAAAATATCGCGTCGAATATGGCAAAATGATATTGTAACAATCTAATTGCTATGCAGATTTCCGCGCGTGTTTTAAGCCGCCGCTACCCGAATTTCTACCGATTTCTTACATATCTCCCTTAAACACGTTAAGTTTTAAAGATCTTAAAAAAATATATGCTATTCTTGAAGATAATATCTAGACATTCCCTAAGAACATCGCAAAGTATGCTCCAAAAATTATTATAAAAACGTTTGTTTCAGTTATTTTACAAGTTATATGTATGAAAAAATTCACAGTGTGTCTTTAAATGCTGTTTAAAACCCCGCGAGATTTTTGCTCTATTTTAAACGAGTCGTGTTTTATTAAACATTGTCACAATTTTCGAATCAATTTTATCGTTTTAAATATAAGCGCGCTCCCTCCAACATTCCTAATTACATATCTCTTCATCTTCTTATTTTTGAGCGGGGATACGGCGCCTTAAGGGAACAATCAAGTTTCCTTTCGGAGGACCGACACAGGTGTAACCTCTAACCTGTTTACCAGTGAAATTATTGAACTGCTATATACATTACACATGTGTCATACATACATGCAAATTGATTGTACCCAAAACAAAGAAAATTGTGTTCACCGTTAAATTGTGCATTTATTTAAAAAAAAAATATATATATATATATATATATATATATATATATATATATATATATTTTTTTTACAATAATAATGTTACATTATCAGTTTTATGGTACATTATCAGTTTTTATGGTTACCCAATCAGTAGAGAAATATTCTCGGGTCTAATTGGGGAGCTAGTCTATGTACTTATATTTAGAACTGCTTATAGATAATTTGTTACAAAAATGAAAATAAAATACTGTAAGATATTACAAAAAATTGTAAAATTAGAAAAATACATATTATTATAGAAATATAATATCAGCAAAATATTGGAAACAGATTGTATCTGAAAATCATCGATACAAATAAGATAATCTGTTGCTTATCTGAATAAATACAACGCGAGTTTTTTTTTAAATTTAATATAGTTTTTCTCACTTTTTATTGCATTGGGTAATTCGTTATATAGCTTTGGGCCTACGTATTCATAATAATTATCCCATTACAATGTGTAATTTTCAAAAGATCCATTTGTTGGAAATTGTTTCACCTCCGCCAAGTTTTCAATCCTGCATTAGTATCTATATAGCACAAGGACCTGTTTCCTTTTCTACTCACCTGCTAAATGGTGTCAAATATAAAATAAGAGTCACCTCCAAATATTTACAACTGAGGTCGACCCTAATCGACATGAAAAGAATCGATTTTACGTTATTTCCTTATGAAACATGCGGGCTAGCTAAAGCTATTGTGGCCAATCGTATGGGTTGATAAGAAAGAACCCGTGGCGAAAACAGAAAACCATTGTTCTTTCAAGTGTCAGAAATCAACAAATGAAAAACATTAATTAATCTAGCTATTTAAAAAGAAATAAAACTGAAAAATCTGTGGAAAGTGGATATGAACAGAGTAATTTTTTTACTAGTAATGTTGAACATTGATCTTTTATATCGTTGACGAAGATAATATTAATAAAAAGGAAAATTGAAAAAGAGCAAGACTCGATACGATTGTACCCTCCAGCCAGGAGCACTCCTGTCCCGGTGAGAACGGTACATTGATGGGCACTGATTTGTTAGGACTTGGAACACGTGCTGTAAGGATGGGAAGGAGATTGGAATTTTAATCGACTGGTATGCATGGCAACCTAATAAGCCAATATTGGAATTTAGGATGTTCAGGAATAAAGGAATGGATTAAGCACATTGACGTATGATATCTCGAAGATTAAGCATTATGACTTTTTTTCCTTTCTTTATGCCTTCTGTCTTCTTGTCTATTCTTGCTTCTTCTTGGGTATTCTCGTCTCTTCACGGTTTTTCTTGGCCTTTCTCGTCACTTGTTGTTTCTTCCGGCTTCTTCTTATCTCTTCTGGAATCTCATAAAATATTCTTGGCTCTTCTTGCTTCTTCTTGGATCTTCTTGCCTTATCTTGTATCTTCTCGTCCCTTCTTGGCGCGTCTTGTATTCTCTTGGCTCTTCTTCAATCTTTCAACTGCTTACCGACCCTTCTTGTCTATTTTTGTCTTTTTTAGTCTATTCTTGGCACTTCTTGGTTCGTCAGGACTCGTCTTTTTACTTCCTGTATCTTGGCTCGAATTAGCTCTAAACCTAACCTAACCTAACTCCAGAAAAATAAAATGGTAACGGTCGCAACTGGGACTCGAACCCAAAATATCTTGTCTCACCGGACAAACACCTTAACCAACTCGGCCATTGGGACCTCTTAATTTTCAGTCATTCTTGTCGAACTTATACTTCAAATTAAGAATTAACAAAATTTTTCCTGTAACATATGTTAACAAGAGTTATTAAAATAAATAATATATTTATTTAGACTTTCAGAAAGGGATAACAGGTGTCCCATATAAATAAAATCGGACATGTTTATCCGAGATATAATCGAAGTTACAAACCAATTCTTTAGAAATTTGAGATCATTTAAAACACTTCAAAAATTTGTAATTTTTTCAGATGGTCAAAATATTTTCGCTTTACAATAAAATGCAAATATTTGGAATATTTCTGAGCACATTCAAAAACCAAACACTGTTTTAAAAAGGTGATGAAATATGCTTTCAAATTATAGAATTAGAAATAAACATTTTTTTTTAAATTAAAATTTTTTGCATAAAAACATAAAAAAGTATTCAAAATGGCTCCCCTAACTAAACTTACTGATAATAAAAAAATAATAAAAACACATATATATTTTATTAGACAAATGTACAACAAACACATATTGTAACTTCACTTTTTTGTCGCTCTATGTAAAAATATATTTTTTTAAATTCCCGAAGTTTCAATTTTTTTTTCAATTTGCGATTCAAAACTTTGTGTACATTTTACTTTTTTGGTGGTTATTTTTTAGATTGGAATATAAAGCGTGGTGTTTTTGCTTTCTAACACCAATTAGAACATATTTCTAACTATGATAGTAAGGGAATTACAGCGTTTTATATGAGACCTATGTGCGTTGGGACAAATACGGGCTCCTGTGATTACGGGTCAAACAAGGTAGCAATAAAAAATTTGGGATATATGATGTGGTTAATTCTGAATTTGAAATACGAGATCGACAAAAATGACATCTACAAACAAGTATGCTTATGTCACTGTACAAAACGTGACAAGAAGCTTTTTAGAGCATTGCAAATCCTAATTTCAATGCTGTTCGAAAATACATTTTCAAGGTTAGAGCACTTCACTTGTTAAGCGCCCATTAAAAAGCAATAAACGCTGGAAACAAAAGGCAAGCTCTATGAAATTGTTTAATGAACCGAACAAATCATACCTACTGAGTTTCACGACGTGCTGCCTCAGATGATCTAAGCTTACTGCATTTAATTGTAAAATAATATAATATTAACATTTATATTCGTTAATGGAATCTTATGTATAATGCAGAAAACATGTTTATTGATATTAGTGGGTTGCCATATTAGTAGGGACAGTACCAATATTTTGTTATTTTTGAGTTTACATAGTCTCTACTTCTAAATAACTTGTAGGTGACCAGACAACTCAGAATGAAACCAACCCAGAAGCACCTCAGAAAGATCATTAAGAGTAATGCTAAAAAATAAAATAAATTGGTTAAATAGGTTAAGTTAGGTTAGGGTTGCCGGCTATTTTAAAATATTTTTTTCATAGCTTTTAATGACCTTTCTGAGGTGTTTCTGAGTTGGTTTCATTCTGAATTGGCATGGAACCAACTTGCATATGGTGGCCATTACTTCGTTATTTTTGCTGCTGATATCAACACTGACTATTTTAACAAGTGGAAACACTAGTAAAGTATAATATCTCTCAAAAATTTAATGTTATTTTCACGTGGCCAGCATTTTTCTGAAAACGCCTAATCGAGGGTAAGTCTCATAAATAAATATTCGTAATAATTATTTTAACAGTTCAGCTACACAAAAAGGTAAGTAATTATTGATTATGTATCATTTTTGTAAAGTTTTTATTCATTCCTAATTTCAATTAATAGTTTTGCCATGTTGAACCCAATATTGGTTTTTTTCGGGATGGTTTGTTTTTCAAACAACCAAGCCATCCTGACAAATTGACAAGGTAAAACGTGCAGGTTTTACCTTGTCAAGGGGATTCCCCTGACATGCATGAACCCCTTTGAAAACCTGTGAGAGCTGAAGAGGAGGGAGATTGCCAAGGAAGTGATCACAACCAAGGAGCAGCTCATCGAAATCCTCATCCGAGAGTGGCATTACTATCCTGAGCTAAAGCGCAATGCAAAACTGTGCATTGAGAGGATGCTACGGCTTGTACAAGCTGTGATGCTAAAGGCAATATAACAAAATATTAACTTCCGTGCGAAAAAGTTTCCAAATAATTTAACAAAAAAAATAAATGCAGATTAGGGACAAAAATTGTGTTCAAATAATCCAAACTACATGTTCTTCTTAATAAATAATAATAACTGTACCTAAAATCATAAATCCATTTGTTGTACAAATACAAGAGTGAGAAAACACATTTTTCAAAGGTGTCCCTACTAATATGGCAACCCACTGTAAGTACCACACATTGGGAGGCGGGAATGGGAACCGCCGCCCTGGGTACCATTTTTTGGAAACCAACAGCTCGGCCATAAGTTATCCCAATTAGTCTGGTGAATTAGCAGGGGTGCCCGGGTACCTGAGCTGTTTCGGGCCGCAGTAAACGATGCTCGTCTGGGATGTAACGACTGTACCTCTAGTTTTCTTTAGTATCATTCAAACCTGCTCAACTACTCGGGTAATAGGTACAAACATTTTAAAATCATCTTCATTCAACCATAATTTATTGACAAATTGTGCATAGGCGATGAAGAAATAATAAGTCTTACATCACCTCCAATTGGCCAGGTATCATACCGCTGACAGCTCCATCGTAACCTCTCTCTCTCTCTCTCTCTCTTATTGACGACGAATGTAGCAGAAAAGAGGTACGCAAGACAGTACGCTGTTAAACTGTTAACGACGTGTTTGGGATCACCGAATGCACTGAACAAACAATACGTAGAAGGTAAAAGTGTCATCTAGAAGACAAAACACACAACTTCAAATAGTAGATTTGAATGGAAACCGATGTAGCCACTGACATAATGGCATTTTACACATTGTTTTTTTTTTGTTTAATTCCTATAGATACCTATTTTCTATAGATAAAGTGCGAGCAAATATCAAGCAATAAAGTATCTTAATAAGCGTTCAAAAATAAGAAGATTAGGTACCTACTGAAGATGGTTTGAAAGGGAGATTTTACGTAAACAAATAAATGTTAGAGAGCAAGCTAATATTTAAAAAAAACTGTTTTAATTAATGTAAGACAATGTTGTCAAAATATTTAATAAAACACGTCTTAATATTAGCAATAGTATCATAAGTAGCCTTTAAAGAAATGCTGTAATTTAATCATGCCTATAACAGAGTCAGGTATGTTTTTCTATAATAATCGGAGCATGTTTTGCAATTTTTTCCTATAGAGGGAATTTCATGTAATTTCACCAACACTAATAAAAACTAAAAATAAAAATTTAGAATTAAGATAAAATTATAGGTAAAATGTATTTTTTATGATTAGTTTTATATTTGTTGTTGTGTGTTACGTGTGTGTTTTATTCTTATTGAGATTTTGGTAATATTGTCTTGTTTGTTCTTTAATCTATTTTTTAATTTTGAGAATGAATTTATTTTTGTTTTCTTCTATTTTATTTTCAAGGGTAGGACTGTTGAATGCTTTTGTAGCATGATATTTATAGTGCCTTTGTCCAAAGCTTGTATTCACTGTCAGAGTTTTTATGTTATTTTTGTACGATTGTCTTATTGGTCTGTTAGTGATATTTTGAGATTCTTGAAATTTGTTTTTTTGGTCGAAAATGTAGTTTGGTAGAGTTTTTACGTAAAATTGGCGTTTATGTAGTACGTCACAACTGTTGAATATTTGGTCTGTATCATTCTATGTTTTTTTAAGTATTTATTACCTTTAAGATCGTTTTCTGTTCGATTTCTAAGTGATTGATAGCTGAGTTTGTTGCTACTCCCCAGACAATTATTCCATATTCTATTATTGATTGACTAAGTTCAAAATATATTGATTTTATTCGTTTTATTTTATATATGTTCCTTATGTTTAGGAAAAAGTGAATTGTTTTGAGGAGTTTATTTGTGATTTGTTTGATATATTTATATATTTGTATAGAAAAAAGTTTCGAATTTTTGGTCAACTTCACTGGAAATAAGATTATAATAGAGCTTAATTAACTCGGGCACGCGGACACGCGCACAAAACACGCCTATTGGTTAATTTATTCAGTGACCGAATAGCTTAGTATGACGTCACCGTCCCAAACACTGAAGAATGTGCCGATTGTGGAACTGGCACTATGCAAGCATACATTACCTAATATTATAGTATGTGGGACGTACGAGTATGATGTTTGCATTACATTACTGCGACTTATGCATATACAATAATAACATTGCTGCACCAATTTACGATTCCCCGATATTAAATCAACATTTTTTTAACATTACCTCCACACAGGAGGCCCTGGGGAAAATAATTCCCCTCAGGGCCTGTGACATCTTTGAGGATGCTGTTTGGAGGGTCTTTTTAGTGAAATGAAGAAGGGGATGTCGTGGGAAGGAAAAATATTGTCCAGAAATAACATCTAAAACCGTGTTATTCACAAACAGATCAAGGGGTAATGTAGGTACACATAATTCCCAGCAGTATTTTTGTTGTTGTGACATTATCTGTTGATTCAGCTAGAGTGGAAATTCCGCAACAACTAACTACGAGCATAATGTGCTGACAAGAGTGACAAGTTTGGCATATTTCACAATCTTGTAGAAACCCACATTCCAACTTTTGAACAAAATTATTGATTATTTGTTTAAAATAATCAATAATTTTGATCTTGGCCTGCGCCATATTTATGGAAGTAACAGCGATTGCATTTTGTTCAAAATTGTTCCGTTGTTTACCGAAGTGGTCCTGACGCTTGTTATTTTTTGGGACAAAACAAAGAAAGTTATTTTTGTGGGACATTCCAAAGGTTTGTGGTTCTGATTCTTGTTATTTTTGTGCCTCATTTCAAAAGTTTGTGGTTCTGATTCTTGTTATTTTTGTGGTATATTTCAAAGGTTTATGGTTCTGATTCTCGTTATTTCGAGGTATATTCCAAAGAATTATGGTTTTGACGCTTTTTTTACGAGACATTCCAAGGTTTAAGTTCTGATTCTCGTTATTTCGTAGTGTATTTCAAAGAATTGTGGCTTTGACGCTTGTTATTTTGTGGGTCATTCCAAAGGTTTGTGTTTCTGATTCTTGTTATTTTCTTGGTACATTCCAAAGGTTTGTGGTTCTGACTGTTATTTTTGTGAGATATTTCAAAGGTTTTTCTTTCCGACGCTTATTTTTGTGGGGCATTCAAAAAGTTTGGCATTTAGAAGAATTAGAGTTGAGGATACCAAAACATAGCTACTTAGGATTTTGTGTATTGGTGCACATTACGTGCACACTTCCGACAGTGATGTCCCTGCGAAGCGTCACTGAGAAACACAATTCTGTCTTAAATACGTCTACTTATTGTTTTTTTAGTAAAACAGCCATGCACCCATGAATATACATATATGTACAACCATGCAACTATACATACCTACAGAGTGTTAAGGGACGTACTGAGGTAACCAGTGATTACTGAACTTATTTGACGGAGACATTTTAAAAGTTTTTTTTCTACTTAAAATGTTAAAAACATTTTCGTAAACGATTTAACAATTTTAATTGAAGTATTTTAGTATATCATATTTAATTGAAAATATTTAAGTAGGACGTGGCCCTAGCTTGGAATTGCTTTAGGGAAATGTAATTAGGATCTTTTGCAATGAATTATTATGCCCTAGCTATAGTTGCATATGGTTCTATTTACATGTTTAGGTATGTTCTAAAATGGTGATTATACGTCATATGTAAATACTTTCCTTTAAGGCGCCGCAACCGGACTTAAAAAGAAGAAGACGGAGAGATATGAAATTACGAATGTTAGAGGAGCGCGCTAGAGTTTAAAGCGACAAAATCGATGCGAAAATTGTGAAAATGTTTAATAAAACACGACTCGTTTAAAATAGAGCAAAAATCTCGCGGGGGTTGTCTTAAACAGCATTTAAAGAAACACCGTGATTTTTTTCATACACATAACTTGTAAAATAACTGAAACAAACGTGTTTATAATAATTTTTGGAGCATACTTAGAGATTTTTTTCTATAGAGGGAATTTTATATAATTTGCGTTTCGGCGCGGGGAATGCCTAGATTATCTTCAAGAATAAGATATATATTTTTTAAGAGCTTTAAAAATTAATGTGTTAAGGAGATATGTAAGAAATCGGTAGAAATTCAAGTAGCGGCGCGAGGGCTTAAAATATGTTCAATTAAAATACTTCACACAAGATTCAACCTCAAAATCGGAAATTGGTAAATAGATAATCGCCTTTGAAAATTATGACACCTCATAGCTCAGAACAAGGTGAAGTGCATGAAGTTAGAACCCTATCCAAATGAAGTGAAGTGACTACATGCCTAGTAGTGTTTTTTCCTATTTCAGTATACGAGTATCTAAGGCGAGATAACATCATCGACCAAAAATAACATGTTATGTTTCAAAGTATTTAACAGTTCATTATGTGTCATATGTAAATTAGCCTCTCCTAAACTCCTCCTAAATAATGTACATATTTTAGTCGTTTACTCACCATGGACAAATTAAAACTAGTCAGAAACAATTATGTGAAAAGTAATTCGATAGTAAATAATACACTATCGACTCGATATAATGGAGGTAAAACCGTCGACAACTGGAAAAAGTAATTACTGAACATGGCCAAAATGTTAAAATAGGTTTTACCCAAGGTTCATATAAACTAACTAACTAACCATCACGCCGTTTCCCCGCAGGGGTAGGCAGAGAGGACGGACCGCCAAACAACTCGGTCTTGGCACACCCTCTTTGCCTCACTCACATTCATACATCGTCTCATACATACTCTTCTATTATTCTGACTTTTGACATGGCCCGTCTCAAGTATCTGATTTACTTGATCGTGCCATGTCTTCCTCGGGCGTCCCCGACTCCTACCATTCACATTTGCATCATATATTCTTTTAACACTACTTTCTTCGTTCATTCGCTCTACGTGCCCAAACCATCTGAGGGTCCCTTTCTTAATTTTGCTCATTATACTTACATCAGCCTTACATTCTTTGCGGATATCCACATTTCTAACACGATCATACATGGTTTTACCACACATACGTCTCAGGGATCTCATTTCAACAGCATTCAGTTTACTTTCATCCTTCCTCTGCCAGTTCCATGCCTCACTGCCATACATCAGGGTAGGTACCAGGACTCCATTGTGGACGGCTAGTTTCGCTTTTATTGAAAGTTTTTTATTAGCTCCAACGGCATTCAGTCCTCCATTAATGGAGTTACCGGCATTTACCCTCCTTTCAATATCTCTATCAGCTTTCCCATCTCTCGTAAACATACTACCCAGATAAACAAACTCATCCACCTGCTCCAAGTATTCATCGTTCACTACTATATCGCACACTGTTTTCGTACTCTCTCTTTCAAACACCATGACTTTAATAAAATACTTTTAATTAGGTTAGCCAGCGCCTTCTGTGATAGTGAAGTTGTCTTTGGGTTAGCTCATCGATGGGGAGTGCGGTGATTGGCTAAATATTCGCGACGTAGCTTGAAGTCCATTTTCCACTGTGAGATTAACTGCAATACAAGTGTGGCAGTGTTTTACTTAAAGCTACGTCACGCGTTCGAAATTTCGAAAGCGGACCGACGAGGTTTTTTTCGAAAAAGGCCCGCATGAGCTCAACCTTGTTAAAAGCATTTTCTACGAACCTTGGGTTTTAACCAAAAACATAGGTAACCTCAGTTGGACATGTTTCTAAACGACACTTTTTTCAAAAATGAATACATAACCAGTAGCGTAGCTAGCATGGGTGGCACCCGGGGCGGTGTCGAAGTTATAACATCAAGATTTTAAAGCTTTCGTTTATTTTACAAGGTTCTAACATCACTTTAAACCATTTGCAATTACCATTTCGTTTGTTTCTGAAAGTTGAGGCGCAGTGTAGTTCGTCACTTTAGTTGGATAGGGTTCTAATTTCGTCTTACAATGTTCTGAGGTGTTTAAGTTTTCAAAGACGAATTCTCATAAATCATTTAACAATTTTATTTCTGATTTTGAGGTTCCATCTTGAGTAAGTAAAGAATTTTAGTTTAACATATTTTAAATGAAAATATTTTATTGGAAAGTGACCCTATCTTGGCTGCAAAAAAATTACGTTAGAACCTTACGCAATGAATTAGCTGGTCACTTGGGGTTCTATCTGCACCTATGTTCCCTATTTAAATATTTTCCTTTAAAATATGTTAAACTAAAATACTTTACACAAGATTCAACAGTAAAATCAGAAGTTGGTTAACAGATAACTCGAGAAGTTAGTTAGAGAAATTGTCTTTGCAAAATTTGACATCTCACATCTCAGAAAAAGGTAAAGTGAAGTTAGAACCCTATCCAACCAAAGTTGCGATAGTTATTAGACCTCCGTGGTTTTACCAATTATGAAAGAATGATGGTGCTAAGTAGATGTGTCACAATTTTTACAGGGAAAACAGTTTCATGTTAAATTTCGAGGTTGCAGGTCATTACCATTATACGGATAGCCCCGTTGTAAAATCTCAGTCTTCCTCATAAATATAATGCATGTGAGGGAGCGGGCCGGATCGGTAGAGTCGGGACGTGAAATGAAAGGCGTCAGTCGATGTATGAGTCAGTCTTTATTGTTGCGCTACGTAGCGGGGGTCGAAGCGGAGCGGAGTGACGGTGGTGCCGTGAGTGTTGCTGCTACGTGATGTGAAGGTGAAGGTCAGGAGACTACGGCGGTGAAGATCACAGGTCTTCAGAAGTGACCTTGATCCAGGAGGTCGACCATCGTCGCGTTGACGAGGTATGGCGGCTGTGTGTCCAGTGGGTCGGAGCACACACGTGACGCAGGAAGGAACCTTGAGAGGCGGTGAGGATGCCGGTTGCTGCTCGTTGCAGGATGCTGGTTGCTGCTCGTTGCAGGATACTGGCGCGTTGCCGGTTGTTGTTGCTGGCGCGTTGCCTGACATCTCATGTCGAGATGGTAGTTGGAGAAGTTCCTCGAAGGTGTTATGAAGATGTTCCTGAAGTCACGCTGGATATGAGTTGTATCAAGTTGATATGTCGTTTTCTGTAACACTCCAGCTAAGGTGTCGCTTGCCGATCACCCTTTAGTTAAAGAGGATGCTCATCATAAATCATTGGTTATAGAGCTAGAATTTCCATCCACTAATGCAACCCTCTCAACTCCTCGAACAATAAAATTATTCCATAAAGCAGATTACACCGAGATTAATGAGAAACTGAATGAGACCAACTGGTCTACCGTTATAAATGCACCGGATGTAAATACAGCGTTACATTCATTTTACGTTATAATTGAACAAATTGTCGATGTGTTTATTCCCAAGAAAGTTGTGAAATCTGGAAAATATCCACTATGGTACACGGCAGCCTTAATAAAAATAACTAATGAAAAATTAAAATTCTTTAGAGCATGGAAGCGTCACCGGAACCCTCTTGATTATCTGTCATTTTCTTTGCTTCGCAAAAGACAAAAAACGGTCGCTTCAGCGGCTTACAAAACCTACATTTCTACGATAGAATTCGGCATACAGCATAATGTTAGAAAAATATGGTCCTATGTCAATTCTCAAAGAAAATCTCCTACCATCCCCGATCATATGATTTATGGTGAAAAAACTGCTAATGACAGTAAAGGAGTAGCCAATTTATTTTCCGAGTATTTCGGTTCTGTATTTTCGAATGTTCAACCTGCTCATACAAGCAATGCCAGTGACTTTTAATTCAAATAGAGTTATTAGCTCAATCGAGATCAATGAAGACATAACTTTCAAATACCATAAGTCCATCGATATCAAAACGGGACCGGGGAACGACCAACTTCCAGGAATCTTTATAAATTATTGTAGTAAACAACTGACACCCCCCATTTTTGCCATTTTCAAACTATCTATATCTGAAGGAACATTTCCTGACAAGTGGAAAATAGCCTTGATTACCCCAATCTTTAAAAATGGTAGTAAAAATGATGTCTCCAACTATCGACCTATATCCAAATTACCCATTCTAAGTAAAGTTTTGGAAAAAATTGTTTACGATCAATTATATTCTACCATCTCACCTTCACTCGACTAATCAACATGGCTTTATGAGAAATCGCTCCACAACCTCGAATCTTGTGTCTTTTATAAATTTTCTTCATGCTCAAATGGATATGCGATGCCAGGTAGATGCCATCTATACTGATTATTCCAAAGCATTCGACCGTGTTAATCACTATATTCTTTTACAGAAGTTATTTAGTCTAGGAATTCACGGTGATCTCTATAGATGGATCGCATCATATGTCAGTAATCGGCACCAAATCACGGTTGTCAACGGTTTCGCATCCTGTTTAACGGAAATCGTCTCGGGTGTGCCCCAGGGGTCGCATCTCGGACCACTCTTATTTAATATTTACATAAATGACATCTATGTATGCTTTCAAAATAGTTACTTTGTGTTATATGCGGATGATATGAAAATTTTTAAACTTGTACAGTCTTTATCTGATTGTATAGAATTACAAAGCGATCTTGATCATTTGTGCGCGTATTGTGAATCAAATTTACTCTCCTTA
This sequence comes from Limnephilus rhombicus, assembly GCA_929108145.2. Lineage (NCBI taxonomy): Eukaryota > Metazoa > Arthropoda > Insecta > Trichoptera > Limnephilidae > Limnephilus > Limnephilus rhombicus. Next base: position 46,791,496 of record OV815288.1, on the reverse strand, counting down.
AACAAGTGTCACTCAATTACATTTACTAGAAATAAAAATAAAATCATCTATTCTTACAACTTGAATAATAAACCTTTACAATCTACGTCTACATGTAAAGATCTAGGTGTTTATTTAGAGAACAAATTAATTTTTGATAAGCATATCGAACACATAATATCAAAATCCTACAAGATGCTAGGTTTCCTATTAAGAATATGTAAAGTTTTCAAAAGTGCTAAGACTCTTGAAATGTTGTTTTGTTCATTGGTCAGAAGTCCACTGAAGTATGCGTCCCCGGTATGGAATCCTCAATATAAGGTGTACATAGATATAGTAGAAAGTATACAGAATAAATTCTCTAAATATTTATTCAAGAAATACAACAAAACTACAAATAACATGTTAAGTTTACAAAAAAGACGCACATTATCAGATCTGCTGTTTCTGTATAACCTGCTAAATAATAAAATAGATAGTCCTGAATTGCTATCCACTATTGGTTTAAATGTCCCAATGAGAAGTACCAGGCACACTTTTTTTCATATAGAATCCAATAACACTAATGCAGCGAGTAACTCACCAATTACTCGCGCAATCATAACTTATAACCACTACGAAAAATTACTACACTTAGACATTTTTCATGATTCCTTGCAAACATACAAAAATAATTTATTAAATTTCTTGGCGTGATATAATTGTTTTAAAAATACTTACACTTAACTTTTCATTAAACTTTAATCAGTCAATTACAATTAGTGAGCATATAATTCTTGATTTCAAAATGTCTCCTTATCTCCCCCCCCCCCCCCTCTTTTCTTCCTTTTTATTATTATTACTTCATTCATTCAATAATTAAGTTTTAAGACCGGTTCATATCTCAGGCGTAATTATCAAATGACATTCTATGGACTTACGTAATAGGTACATAACCATGTAATAATTTAATTTAACATACCTTATAATCTGTATTATAATGTAATGTGTATGTCTTAATAAACAAATAAATAAAAAATAAAATAAAATCACTTGCTGCGAGAACGATATCAGCCCGCGTGGGCGGATATTGCGTAGCGACACTGAATCACCGCCCGATGTGTAGTTGTCGAACCATGAATGAATACACTAGACTTGAGACTGAGCTGTATGCGGCTCGCGCTGACATATACTCTGCCGGCCGGGCAAGTAGTTTCGAGAACGGTAGGTAATACCGGGTGAACTCACGCAAAGCCGAGATATCGCTCGAACTTTCTGCGGGCACTTGTAAGATACAGCCAGATGTTCTAGGCCTTTCGCGTAAGTGGCGGAATTATTATGGGCTCTCCACACGACACTGCATGTAGTGACTGCGGCAGTAACTGCAGAGAGCGTGGAGTTGAGCAAACTAGCGCTGTCTCGTTTGTTAAAGGGCCGCTAGAACGAGACAGCGCTAGTTCGCTTAACTCCACCCTCTCTGCAGTCACTGCCGCAGTCACTAAATGCAGTGTCGTGTGTAGGCCGCTTTATTTCTAGGCGACCGTTGGTACTACGCTGAATGTAGGTAGATGTATCGGCCGTAGTATGTGCTTCCAGCGAGTTCCGTGGATATCAGTGGCGCAGCGGTAGATTTCGCAGAGCGGGTTAAGTGACCGCTACACATGTAACGGAAAGGACATTTACAATGGAGTAGGACTATCATAATGTTTCGGATAAAACTTCACACGAACACTATAAATTTCTTCAATCCTAAATTAACTGAACCAACGTCCGTTCTAATAGATGCAAGAGAACTCGACACTGAAGGTGCCCAGCTGTCGATCGTATATCATCGGCTATTTCCGAAACCGTTCGGCTATCAGGCAGTTGCCACTCTCCTAAGGTACTAATTAAGAATTAACTGACATCTGTTGAGACACCTCAAAAGTACACATAACTACCTGTACTTACAACATCTGTTGCATTGAAGGAGGCATTGAAACTACGTACATAATCCTACAAACCACAAAAACTGTACTGATTATTTTTAATCTAACCGTGACAGGCAATGTAATCTCTCCATATCCAGAAAGATACTTAAATTGTATAAATCCATAGTAGTTATATCTACGGAAGAAACGTCCACATGCGAGCTGCCGACGGAAGTAGCGACATCTTGTGTCGAATTCTTGAATTAGAAACGGAATTATAACAGTAGCTTTCCACGTACACAGATGTTATTCCGTCTCGTAGCTGGGTTCTGAAATTCAACCACGCAGACGCAAGCCTATTAATACTGTTCGACATTTAAAAAAAACTTTCATTGCTGCACATAAAGGTAGATACTTCCACACTTCACGGTCAGTCGGCCCAGTTTTAGTAGAGTAGAGGAGGTCAACAAATAATAATGAGAGGTGGAATACTAACTATTACGGACTTAATGTGTTTTGCAGAATTATCAGAATGCGACCCAACCCACGTTTGGTCATACTTGTGACCTTCCCAGGTGAAGAATATAATGATTTAAGGCAATCCAATAGTCCAGGAAAAAATGGAAATCGGAATTCACGCCCTTTATGGGAGGAGTTTAAAAATACTTGAGAAAAAGCTCTGGAAAGATTGGAAAAAGTATTTGAGATTTTTTTTTACAGGTTGATTTCGTAAAGGCCTGTTAAAAATATTAATTCCTTTTTTACGCATTGTTAATTGTAATAAAACTGAAATTTAAAATTGATTTCACGAAACTAAGCGAAGCGCAGTCATACGTCTGTTTCCCGCTCCGGCCGGGGCGTGACTGATGCGAAATAGGTGTGCCCAGTGCATGGTTCTTGTTTGTGCCCATGCCATAAGGGTCACTACAAGAATCTAAATTCGTAGAGTGCGGGTCGTATCGATTGATGTCAAAAATAACAACGAGAAAATGCATATTTTATTTTATTTTGTGAAGTTCGGGCGTAAATATCAATTTTTTTGCGATTATTATAAAAGAAACTGAATTCGCCATATTATACAATAAAACCATATCCGAAAAGGGGTTTATAAGTAGGAGAGTTTGCACTGGAAAGTGTTTTTTAAAGACCTAATACATTTTTTTTTGGCTTATTAAAAGACATTAAAAAAAATGACCGACATTTTTAAGGGCCAAGATATATTCTACACGCAGTATTTAATTGAACCATCTATAGTAGGTACTTCTAAGCGATCACATTTTTAAAACAAAAACATATGATTTTGCATTATTTAGTATGGCTTCATCTTAAACCTTCAAGCCTCGGAAGGACATTACTAAACACAAACATCACATTCCATTGGATTCTCTTGCGTCCATCATTATCAAAGTTTTTTTTGTGATGCGATTTGTCCCCCATTAGAAAGAGATATAATCATACTTCTCAAAAACAAAAATACATGTTTCCGTTTCACGTCGCCACTGATCACACTGTCATACGCGGCGACGGGATCACACGATGAGCACTCCGGCGAATAGTTGCTGTCTGCACAGTCAACCGCACAACATCTTAATGGATAGAATTTGCAACGAAAGGAATATCTACTTATGTTTGTGATTATATTATTTACTAGCTGACCCGGAGAACTTCGTACCGCCTCAGAATCAATAACTGTTGTGTTAACTTATATTATTAGCTGAATTAAATTCAGTTTTTTTATTAAGTTAAAAATTACACAATTTATTTATTTATTTATTTAAACGCCCATTGGGCTTTTACATACATTGTTATTAGTATTATTACATTAACTATATGGCATATAAAAGTTTAAGTACATATATGAATAAAATAATTATTATATGTGTAGTACCTACATAAATGTTTTACAAATAATATAGAATACCATTATGGAGAACAGTTTTTTTTTTGTACTTACAAACAAAAATAACGGGATTGAAATTAATCAGCATTAGTAGGGACTTAAGCATAATCGAAATATAAATTAAATTACAATATTAATTTGTAAAGTTACATATATATATTAAAGTTTAAAAGTCTAAAAGAAAAGAGTGAAATAAATAGAAGCTAAAAAGGGTTTTTCACTATGGAATGGTGAAGTCATACATTTCAGCAAAGTGTTTATGTAGATTTCGTTTAAGCACTGCTACGGAATCTCTAAATATATCAACGACATTACCAAATTTATTACCAAAATTTTGTATTCGATTTAGGGATATGTGCGCTTGATAATTTGTTTTGAAATTGTCACAGAAAAACGTGGAATTTTGTCTCGTATTTTTGGAAGGTACAAATAATTTTATTGTGGCCAGAATTTCAGGGCTGTCGATTCTATAATTAATAATTTTATTTAGTAGAACAAGGTCGGAGATAATTCGCCTATCTGACAGCGTAATCAAATTTAGTTGGTGCATCAGCTGGATATAATTTATATTTTGGATTGGAATATTTAGTTTAAAGTTAATAAATCGTAGAAATTTGTGTTGTACCCTTTCAATATTGTTGGAATGTATTTTATAAAAGGGGGACCAAATAGGCGAATTATACTCTACTTGACTTCTTACTAAAGATGTGTACAGTGTTTTCAAACATTCTAATGACTTGAAGTCGCATGCGGTTCTACATATAAAACCAAGCATTTTTAAGGCTTTATTTGTGATTTCATTTACATGCGGATTGAATGTTAACTGTTCATCAAATATAACACCCAAGTCCCTGATTTGAGTGACAGCTGTCAATTTTACGTTATTTAGCGAATATACATAAATTATATGATTTCGTATTTTACAAAAACGAATGACCTGACATTTTTTAATATTAAGAAACAGAGAGTTGATGATGCACCAACGATATAGTTTATTTAAATTAAGTTGCAAAGTATAACAATCGTCTAAACTACGTATTGTTTTATATATTTTCAAGTCATCTGCGAAGAGAAGAACTTCCACATCTTTAAATATGCTAACAATATCATTAATAAATAACATAAAAAGAATTGGTCCCAGGTGAGACCCCTGAGGAACCCCACTTGTGGCTTCGAAAACGTAAGATTCCACAGATTTTATTTTCACACATAGCTCTCTTTTACTAAGATAACTATCAATCCAACTTAATAGATTACCCTTGATGCCCAACATACTTAATTTTTGTACAAGGATATGTCGCCTTACTTTGTCAAAGGCTTTGGAAAAATCAGTATAAATTGAATCCACCTGATGCTTCAAGGCAAGAGAATCAGTTATGTAATTTTCGTATATGATCAAGTTACTTAGAGTGGATTTACCTGTGATAAAGCCATGCTGGTTGGGTACAATAATATTATTAATTTGTTTAATAATGACATCTAGGACTAACGATTCAAATAGTTTGGGAATAGCGGACAATATACATATTGGTCTGTAGTTAGATACATCGCTTTTATCTCCCTTTTTATGAATAGGCGTAAGATAGCTTTTTTTCCACTGATTTGGAAAACACCCTGACGACAAAGACTTATTAAATAGTTTAAATAGTGGATAAGTCAAACTGCGAACACAAGATTTTAAATATGTTGGAGAGAAACCATCCGGTCCAGCGGATTTATTAGTATCTAATGCTTTTATAGCCTTTTCTATAGCGTTTATTTCAATAAAACAATGGTTTAGGTTAAGTGATTCTTCAAGTGATATATCGTTTGGGATTTCATTATCAGGAATACTATCATCATAAACACTTTTGAATAAATCTGCAAAAAGATTGACAATGCCTTCGGTACTGTCCGCACAATTGTTATTCAGATGCATAATATTTGGTAAACTACAGTCATTTTTTCGCTGAGCATTAGAAAAGTTCCACAATTTTTTTACATTATCATGAACCTCCATTTCTATTAAACTAATATAATCATTATAACATTTTTTGGACAATTCTTTGCACTACCTTCTTAAGTTAGTAAACGTTATATAATCATCTACGTTTCTAGATTGCTTATATATTCGGTGAGTTTGTTTTTTAGTATAAATTAATTCTTTTAATTCTTTTGAAAACCATGTGGGGTAAAAGGATGCATTAAAATTAACTTTTGGAACATGACGTTCTTTTGAAGTGTTTAGGATTGAATAAAACTGTTGGACTTGATTTTCAATATTGTTTTCATCTTCTAGAAATGACCAGTCTATATGGTCAAGATAATTAATAATATTTGTGTAGTCAGCTTTATTAAAATTGTACGATGAAGTTTTTAATTTCTCCAATTTTCTAGACACATTTGTAATAATAATATCTAACGCTGGATGGTGTTGGTCTAAAGGTAATAACAATTCGTCCGATTTATGAAGCAAATATCGATGCGCAACAGTCCGTGCTTTGTTTTTGTCAGTATCAGAGATGGCGTTGCATATGGATTTATATATTTTTTTTGTAATTTTCTTACATTTCAACTTACTTACGGGAATGGCGTTTCAATTTCTTTATACGTGTGAGGGAGTTATAATTAGTGTATTTTACCTTTGGAGGGGTGCAGACGTACGTTCACCGTTTGTTTCATTTTCGACTGTTGACATTCAGTGTGTAAGAAAGAGGGTCAGCATTATATGTTCAAGAACAAAAGCAAAAACAATCAGCTCATTGACATTTGACATTTTTGGAACTCACTCACTATTTCGAATATTATACTTATCACAATGCTGTTGAAGCTCTTTCAAAAGAAGAGAATTCGTTCCATACAAAATGTATGAGGAAAAGAATTTTCAGGAAATCATTTTTAAGGAAAGATGTCTTAATAGATATTCTGCTATTCGGGGCGAAGACAAATCCAACAAATCAAATATCATAAAAATTGATCCAGCCGTTCTTCAGTTTTAAATGGTGTAACTAACCCGACTTTGTTTTATGTATTAAGATTTTGAATTTTAATATTATATGATTTAATTTGAATTTTGAGTTAGGTATACGATTTAATTTAATTTTATTTTCATTATTTATTGTATGTGTTATAGAATGAATGTAAAATAAACAAGATGTGTACATTTGTAAAAATCCATTCACAAATGGACGTTGTTATTATTATTAAATACTCGTTCAAGAGTGGCGAAGGTCGAAATTTAAGAAGGTCTAAAATGAAAAATGTTTAATTAATCACATAAAGTTTACATTAATAATAAGTGCGTAATTAATTAGGCGGTATAAACCATTAAATTAAATGTAATCTTGATGTCGTTATTTCCGTTAGATAGGTACGTTATTTTAGATAGAGATCGGATTAGCAAACTTTTGCCGCAGTTTCACGATTGTAAAAATCATTCTCATAATGTTTGTTTGATAACTTGCCAACGAACCGTCATGTTGTTTCTCCTTAGTGAGAAGAATAAAGGAACATTGTCTTTGTACACGAAGCCATCGTACGTACTTTTGTTATTCTGACTCTTGACACGACCTAAATTACTTCTGATCACACCTGAATCAATTAAGTATTCCAAGTAATAATTATTAGCCTGAAACACTCATCTACATTGAAAAAAATCTCCCGAGAAAAGATAAATGCCGCCGACGGGACTCGAACCCGCGTCCTTCTGATTTCCGGTCAACTGCTCTGTCCACTGAGCTACGTCGGCTTATCTCCTGTAAGCGGCTTATCGCTGTTAATAAGCAGTAATTGTTGAATGAAACACTAGTATAAATTGAATTGTTTAGCGGGCAGGAGATAAGCCGACGTAGTTCAGTGGACAGAGCAGTTGACCGGAAATCAGAAGGACGCGGGTTCGAGTCCCGTCGGCGGCATGTATCTTTTCTCGGGAGATTTTTTCAATGTGGATGAGCGTTTCAGGCTAATAATTATTACTTATCATAATTTTTACCCTTTGTGCTATGCGTAAAATTCTTGTCTTAAACATTAGTTAATCAATTACTACAACTACAACACGGGCATGTGCCTAGTGTGATGGCCAAAAAATTATCCATTTACTGTAATGTATAAACTTTACTGAATAAAGAACATAAAAAAAATAAAAAAATAATTATTAAGTATTCGATTCGTTTGATCGTGCCCTACATTCCCAAGGCATTATTTTATATTCGACTTATGAGTACTTATCACCGTTCGCTTTCGTTTACAATACAATTCAAAATTTCCTCGTAAATCTATTATTTATTTGTTTTATTTTACGCCCAGAGGGCTGCTTTTACATAAATAAATAATAAAGGCAGTACATCTTTAACATGAGAAGGAAATAAAATAAATAAAATTACAATAGAAATAAAAATATAAGCAACAAAAGTTTAAAGTACAGTGAGATATAATAACGATAAGTTACGATAAAAAAATACACACGTGATACAAAAATACAAACAACAAAAATTTAAAAGGTGATGAGAGGTTTACAAAATTACAACATTAACCATGTCTAATAAAACTATTAGACATGGTTAATGTTGTTGTTAAAGTATTAATTTTGCAAAGTGCCAAACCGCTACTTCGATGGTACCTCCAGTACCTCAGCAAGTTGCAGGAGTTCGGAACTGTCCAATTTGGAATTCAATATTTTTGATAAGATTAAAATTATAATCAGTATTTTTTTAAATTAGCTCCACACAGGAATTCCTGAGGAAAATAATTCCCCTCAGGGTCAGTGTCATCTTTAGGGATGCTGTGAGGAGGGTTTTTTTAGAAAAAGAAGGCAAGGAAATTCTGGAAAGGAAAAGGATGGGAATAAACAGGTAGTGGCAATACATGTTCCTCTGGACATTTGCCAGTTTTTAGTAAACTTTATTTTTTTTCTTCTAAACTATTAGCAATTTATTTTATAAATGACATATTTTGGAGGTCAGATAAATGATCTATTGTAATCTGATTTTTTATTTGCTACTTTTTTGTATATTGCGAAATAAACGCAATTGAAATAAAACTTGTTTTTTGTCCAGAGGAACAATACCCTGTAAGTTCCTCTGGTCACTGTGTAATGTTTCCCTGGACAGTACTTGTTCCTCTGTACAGTGAACAATAAATGTTTTCTGAGTCATAAACACGATAAAACAATAACAGGAATACATTGTTTATTTAAATAATAGAACAGTTGCTATAGTCTAGAATATTTTTCTTGCCATAATTTTTTCTAGATTATGTACTGTCATCGTAGGTTGATAAAATCTATTTTAGAGTCATCTATTTTTTTTTATATAGGTGACAAAATATTCGCAAAAAGGACTACTTAAGACTACTACCGAAGTATTTTTCCTGATTTTTGCCTCACAATTCCGCTAACCATTACAAAACAATATTTTATTGCAAAAAAATACATTTATTTATGCGGCATTTTCCAACAAATCGTGGTTAAGGAGGTGTTCCCTCGTTCATCCCAATTTACCGCGTGGCACTAAAATATTAATTAACAGTTAAAAACCCTCAATATTAATATATTATATATAAGCTGTACATAAGAATATTGTAGATTGTTCATGTCCAGAGGAACAAGCAAAAAAATGTCCAGAGGAACACAGGGTGGTCATTTTTTACAATTTCAAAAGATTCTCATTTTGAAGTTATGTTATTAGAAAGATAAATACCTACCTTCGCGGTTTCTTGGAAAAACATGCATTCCAAAGTAGAGTTTAAATAATACAGACTTTTAAAACTTCACAAAATAAAGTCACTCAATAAAAACCAAAAAAAAATACTTTTTCGATGAAAAAAATATAATCATCGTCTCTCACTTTAGCTTTGACAGGAGAGAATGGAGATTAAATAAGTGTTAACAACTTTAAATGCGCATTTGTTGGGGTACTTAATTAATACAAAAATTGATAGTTTATGAAATAACACTACTGTCTAGAGGAACAATCGTCCAGAGGAACACGTATTGTCCCTAGATATAAAATGGTAGGAATCTGGGGGACAATCAGTGTGTCCAGGAGTAACTGGCGTACGAATTCAACCTCACATTGGGGTGCAAGGCGAGGTTCCGAGAGTCTTACCGGAGAGATCAAAACGTTTCCCTCAAACTCGGTCCTCTCTCCCGATCGGCCTGCCACGCATCCCTCGCCTAGACCCGAACAAATCTCACCCCATCCATCCCGGGCATCCAAACTAAATCACAATCTAAGTCACCAAACGAAGCGAACTTGGGCTGACCTGTGGCAGAAGTGTTGGTTATCTAATAAATGTTTTGGTAGCGGTACACACAACCGCCTCCCAAATAGAATCATTTATTTGAAGCGAAAGGCCCAGTTGAACCTCTCTATCTCCGCCATAAACGATTAATGCAACAGGACTAGAGCAGAGCGTACTATGACACAATCAATCAGTGCGTAAGTTTATATGGCTTATCGTTTCAATTCCCACACACTGTGTTGACTGTTCTGGTGACTGCTTTCACTTCACAAGGGAACGCTTCTTATGACAACAAAAATACGCGAATGCTCCTGCAGAGTGCAGACTACAGAGGGAGCTGCTATTAGAAACCACTTCAAAAATATTAAACAAACTAAATAATAATACATATCAATATTCAATAGGCCACTTGCATCACATTTTTTTTTTAAATTCCGGTTTAGGCAAATATTCTAAGACATTCTGTATTTTTTTTTTAATCGTATTTTTGAAACCCTGGCGATTTTTTGAAAATTTAAATCCGAAAAATCAGACCATTTTTTATCAACCGGAAAGACGGGACATAATTTTATAGGTGCGAAAAAACGATAATTACATAGCCGAAAATCATTTTAAAAAAAGAACGTTTTCCAAACAAATAACACAGGTGAATAACGAGGCATTCCAAAAATATAAAATCTCATAAATATGTTTTTCCTTGATCCATCTTATTGATCATAAATCATTATAATGTTCAATGTCTATATTACTAAATCAAATGTAATATACTTGTACTTGTAAATTATAATTATAATAAGAATATTATAAAATTTGATTTTGTTAAAATCCGCACCATTATCATTATACCTCTAAAACACGTACGGACAACGTAAATTGTACAGGGTTCTCGTCATAACATCTGTCAAAAAATCAAACCAAATGATACGTTCGCAGAGAATAAACAATAAATCTAGTGAACGTTAAATGTCAAATTCAAAAATTCACCTAAAACCAAAGTGATGCCATATAAAAAAAATAAATCAGTGTGGAATTTTATAAAAATGATAGGAACATTTTCGGCGACGGGACATTTTCATGTAGTGACGTCACAAGCCCTAATAATGGATTTATTTATTTAAAAATAAAAAAAAACTGTGCATTTCTAAAAATTTTTACTAACATTTTCGTAATCTTAGTAAAAAAATATATCCACACGATTTTTTCCAAGTCGTTATGAGGTCCATGCAAGTGGCCTATTCAAATATTCACATTTCAAAGCGTTTTTAAAAGAGATAAAATATTTAAGATAAGATATGTAGATTTAAACTAACAGCGACAAGCTTGCCGTCTAAATTGTGCTTCATTGGTGTTAAAACACATCGATATTCGAAGAGATTCTATTTATGGGCCTTTAACCAGCCAGCGGCCGAGAATCCAAATTTCGTTGAAAGATGTTCTTACGATCGTACAGGACGGTTCCATTGAGAAAGATTAATTATTCTCCGTACCAGCTTTTTAAAATTATAACTCAATATTGATTTTATTTCATTCAATATTTTCTTTAATTTATACCTACATCCAAAAATGTTGAAAGGCGTGATGAAAAAACTATTAAAATTATGTACTTTTTGTAATTATTTTTTGATCTAAAGATATATAATTTTTCAATAATGTCTAAGCACAATAATAATGTAAAAAAAAACTTAAATATATTAGTTTGTAAGACCGTAAGTAAATAGACAAACTGAAGTATTTTCGCCAAAAAACACGTGCGCGGACCTTTTTTTATGATTTTATTTAAACTAAACTCAAATTATGAAACATAGCTTTCCCAGATAATTTATTGATTTATTTTACTGCGTGATTATATGATTTGAAAAGTGTGTTGTATAATACGAAAACGTGTTTGAAAATTTAACAAATCTGTCAACGACCTACGGTAAAACCTTATTGTACTAAAAATAAACATCTTTTCTCAATATTTAAAACATGCATTTACTAGAAAAAAGAATAATCAAGTTTTAATAATTTATTTTTTACACTGTAATATAATTTAACGTTAAAAAAAACGTGAAGCCGTTGCTATATTAATGCAAATTAATTTTTATTTCATGATTTTAGTATTTTGACTGCAAATTTAAAAATTATGCTGATTACCTATACATATAAATAAATAGATAAAATTAATACATTTTTTTCCAAACAAAGTATCACATAAGATAATTTATTTTATGCATGACAGGTTCTGCAAATTTCTCTCTCGAACCCACAGCAAATCATTATGTATGGAATGCCAATAACCTATCACACACCTTTCTAATAATAGTTAACATTATGTACCTGAGAGGCTTCGTTCAGACGATGCGGTTTCGGCTGCGCGTCAATTTAAATAAACCGGAAGTCAAATAAGCAATATGTATGTTTGTGGTTTATCTAAAATCTAAATAATTACACTCCTAACAGAGATCATATGTAAATTGCACTCCTATTAGAAAGAACTTCAATTTGGGAGGCGGGTATGGCCGCCGCCCCGGGAACCGGATATTGAATAACCAACACCTCTGCCACAGGTCACCACAAGTGGTTCGCTACGTTTGGTGATTTAGCAGGGGTGCCCGGGTTCATCAACAGAGATCATACGTAAATTGTATCCTTCTTTTTACGTAAAATATTTACGGTTTATAAATAAAAAGGTAGATATTTATTTACCTTCTTATAAATCTCACAATCTCAGAAAAATAAGAAAAAGATTAAGAGAGAAAAGAAATTAAAAAGTAATAAATTATTATACTACCAGATAAAAATTTTCAAAAAGGTTTTCCGAATCTGTACTGTTACATTAGATTTTATTCATAGACTACTTTAAATTTCGAAAAACTCGATGTAAAGCCTGGGCAATGTCGGGGACTTCAACGGGTTTATAAAATACGGTCGTATAATATTAATATAACAGCGGAAACTAATTGCTAACTTCATTCCACCATTAGAGAATGAACGATTAGTAGTTATACCTACACCTGAGTTGCTCTCACTTTTCTAGGCGATGATAATTTATTGCCCGTTTTGCCATTAACGGCCAGTAATAAAGTACTACCTCTAATCAAAAAGCAGGAACTATTCGAGATAGAGTTAAAGTCATACATGATAAAACCTTGTTATATTTACTGAATAAGGAAAATACGCAATTTGATCTGAGAAATATTTTCTTGATGCCTATTTGGTGCCTACTTCATGTCTGCAATATTCAATCTACGTATATTGATTGACTTCTAGATTATTTGGGGAAAGATGATTTTGATTTTGTGTCTACGTGAATTAGGTAGGTTGGTTGTTCTTTTTTTTGATCTACATAAAGTTGTCTCCACCAGAGATTCGAGAAAAATTCAACAGAATAACCAATATTATTATTTTATAAACTTTAAAATCTACAATACTAAAGACGTAACGACTGTGAGCGTTTTAAAAGAATGTGTTTTTGGAGTAAAAATTACGTGACAGAGTTGTAACTCCTTGTGATAGAAGTGTATTTCATACGAATCACAGTTGTCTCCTGCCTAAATATTAACTATTTTTAAACTCCAAAATGCATAACCTATTAAGTAACAGCGATTATTATTTTATATGATGTTAAATAAAATATTAAAAAAAACTCAACTTGTTTCCTACAAATTTAATATCGTACGTCAACTCTGTCACGTGGGTTGTCATTCGAAATAGGTAAACACGCAGCTCGTGTTTGTCACCCCCGATAGGCATTTTAGGCATCCTTCCCCCCTACAAATTCCCCTCTGAGATCCAGAGAGAATTCATTTATAGTAAAAACAAATGTGACGGAGGGAATGTGACAGAGTGGTAAAGGTGACAGTGTGGTAATCGTTATGTAGGTTAAAAAGAAGAACAACCCAGGTACTCTAATGTTTTGAACATTTTTCGCTATACTTTATTTCAGGGTTCAAAAATAACACGATACTCGTATATAAATATCAAAATATTCCGACGATATGAGGGGGGTAAAAACAAAACTTGTAAAATTCGCCTAGGTGAAATAATGGGAAATCAAAAAACTGTTTTTTGAAGTGAAAACTTCTTCAGCACCGTTGTGATTTGAAACTCGATGAATACATGTGATTTAGCCTGCGAGAGAATGAGATAGCAATAAAATATGTATTTAATTAACGGATACTCGGTTCCAATATAATACGATAAATCCGCAGTCCCACGCAAGTCTTCTTTGGTGTAGTGGTATAAAGCGCCTGACGAATCATTGATAAAAAAATAAATAAAATTTTTTGTAAAATCAATATCCAATTTTCAAACCACTCCACAATAAAAATAAAACACAAAAAATTGACATCTAGCGACTCGCAAGAAGAAAACACGAAACTACTTAATAATGACCAAATGTATATGAAACTAGCTGAAGTCCCCGGCGATGCCCGGCCTTTACACAGAGTTTTAGAAATCAAATGTAGACAGTGATCTTTCTCTCGTTTTGAAGGTCACATGTGCAAAATTTCATCAACCTCGGCATAAAACTGTAGATTTGCATACCAATCAAATCCACACTGCCCGTCCTCCACACATACAGACATTCTCCTTTACGCAAAACCTTGACAAATTATATACCTAAACCTTTCTATGAATCACTCTATCTATTAGTGAAAACGCATGAAAATCCGTTCAGTAGTTTTTTAGTTTATCGCGAACAGACAGACAGACGCGGCGGAGGACTTTAATTTATAATATGTAGAGAAGGTGCACTGGAATTCGACGACAAAAATATGGAAAAAATCATCCTTTACACTGATAAAAAATAGTGTTTCATAATCTCCCCTCTCCTGTCCACTTTAGTTTTCTGAAGGTTTCACTTCTACCGCGTTTGAATTGCACACTGTGATTTTTTTAAACACATTAATATTAACAATTTCATAATGTTTTTGAAATAATAAATTGAAAAATATAAATAAAAATGAATCACTGACATGTATGTACGCGCATAACTTCCGAACGAGTGCACCAAATTAGATAATTCTTTTTTTTTGTTCGTTATTGTCAGGACAAGGTTTGTATAAAACTACTGGTGACCTCTGGCATTATGAAATTTGTACAAAAAAAAATGCAATAGGTGGCATGCAAGCTGTTTGAAAACAATGTACCGAGACTGAATGTGTGGAATGCGGGAGGGGGGAGGGGAACTCAGGTAGAGGGTTCGCGGGACGAGGGAAGGGGGGAGTGGAGTGGTGAGAGGGAAGGTGGAGGAGGCGGAGTGGGAACGTGACAGGGAAAGGGGACGCGGGAGAGGAAGGGGAGGCGGAAGGGGAACGGGACGAATGGGAAAGGACACGCAGGGAGAAACAATTTCTTTATTAAATGGCAAAGCAACGCATGCCGGGTACCAGCTAGTTGAATTATAAAACAACATTTTATTTGGTTTCTACTGACATCAATATGATCGTGTGAATTAATACAGAATTATAATATTTATTTAGTATCAGTGAACTTATTGTTCTCTTTATCATCGTCAACACGTCACTCTTTGCTGTTCACATCCGTTGTCCTTTTTTACTATCACATCACTGTCATTTATCTTTATCCTACATTCCTCAAAGCTAAAATAACACATCTCTCTTACCATGGGAAGGTTTGAAATTCATTCTACATTTGTACAAAATTGTGTGCATGCCGTAGACATACGAACGTTTAGTCATTTTTGTTTGTTTTAAAACCTTCGGGGTAGGTAGGTATACTTGGTCGAAGTTTACAACACATGAAAGGGGTGTTTGAAAACAAATTCTGGTGTAGTTTTGGTATGTGTTTTGGGTTGTTGAATACAAATCCCAGTTTTGCCAACAAAAAAATGGTTGGAATTAGACGTGGGCAAAATTGAATGAATAAATTCAATCTTGTGACACACTCGATCTGATTCTCAATTTCAAAAGGAATTGAGTCTTCATTCCTCATCTTTGGCCTTGCATCCTACGATTTTTAACGGCACCATTAATTTTTTTCCATTTATTTTAATGTTAAATTATTTCAATGAATGATGTGTACCTACCGTAAACGATTTAAATATTATAATGATTCGTAAATATTTAAATATTAATCTATGGGCGGCGCGCCCATATAATAATATTTAAATAATAGTGCAAAACACGTAAAGTATCCCTTTCCCGCGCGCCATTCGTAAAATACCCGTAGGTATCAACTTCATCGTGGTCAGCCCAAGCGAAATACGAAAGCGAATCGGCCGAGTCACTAGTTTCGAATCTGTCTCTTTCACAACGCAGGAATTAATAGGTACATTGCTTCTATTCAGTATATGATCCAGTCATAGTCCCGTCGCGCCGATCGAACCCGTCCCGCGTAAATAGTCTCTGGTTTATAGTCTGTCGCTAACAAGTTTGTCCGGGGCGCGAAGTCTTTTTCACTAGTTCAGGAATTAAATCTCAATTCAGTTGTGACGTCATCGTCTCTGTGATCGCGTCAATCTCAGATCCCAACACCCAACAGGACCAAACCCAGGTCCTGCTAGGTCCGCAGCTCGCGAGTAATCAACTCACTGCCAGGCAAGAGGCAAGACACTAGTCAAAAGTAACTAATTCATTCCTCAATGCTCGCCGCGAAACTGACCGTGCGGGTTCACTCATTCCTCTCCGTTGGCCAAGCCGTCAATTTCATTACATAGTTGATTGAAAACTTCCGACAAAGCTATTGGAATACAAATACCTACCTACTTTGAGACGCCGAACTTCGGCAATCGGCTGTGGTCAGCTGTCATAAAATAATGCTTAATACTAATGTATGAAACATACATCAATGAATTACAGGTTATTCAAAATAAGATAATCAAAAAACTATTTCACTACGAATCCAAAACATCCACAAAAAAATTATATTTGGAAACAAAACTGCTAACATTAAGAAAACTATACGAGTACAATACATGTGTCCTTATATACAAAATAAATAATAAACTCATACATACAAACACAGAATTCATTAAAACGTCCCAAGTACACGAACATTTTACACGACAACACGATAACATACGTTTAAACACCATTCATACTAACTACGGTAAACAATCAATTAATTACGAGGGGGGCAATTTATATAATTGCCTTCCAGATGATATCAAAAACGAAAAAAGTGTGTGCAAATTCAAAAAAAAATTGTTCATGTTTATTCACAAAAAACAAAGTAGTGATAGTGAATAATATCGTATGGTAATATAATATCATGTAAATGTTAGTATTGCAATCTAATGTAATGTAAGGTTATGAAATGTAAAATCTTTGTAATATTCTAGTTAAGTAAGTGAAAATGTTATTTTCTTTTTTACTGGAATAAAAACTTATGAAAAAAAAAAAAAAATGATAAAATGTTTGTTTATATTAGATCACGTCAAATGGAATAATTTTAATTTAATAAATAAAATAAAATTGGTAAAACTTTAGGGGTGAAACAAAACACTGTTTAATTTTAAGATTTTATTGATATTCTAATGTAAATACATTTTTCTTGTCAATTTTTTTTTTGTTTTAACAAATGTAGTATTTTAATATTGCATTAACCCCGTAGCACAATTTTTCAGAACGACATAATTCGTAATATTAATTTGAAGTGAAATAGGCAATTTTCGTTATTTGTTTTTAGGGTGTCATGCCGTGTTGCGCTACCTCCTTATTTAGCCAACGTATCTGAAATAGGCATATTCACCCTAGGAACAGTGCTTTGCGTAGTGAAAACTTCTTTAGCACCGTTGTGTTTTGAAACTCGATGAAACGAAAAATAACGACATTAAAAAGAGGCAATTTGGGAGGCGGGAATGGGTACCGCCGCCCCGGGAACCTTTATTGGATAACTAACACCTCTGCCATAGGTCACTCCAAGTGGTTCGCCACGTTTGGTGATTTAGCAGGGGTGCCCGGGTTCATGGGGTGTGGTTTGTCTAGGTCTTGGAGGTGGATAACCAGGACACACTAAACCCCAGATACCTACCCACCCCTTAAACCCTTTTCCTTCCCATAACTCTCCTCTCCTTCCTTTCCTTAAAAAAAACCCTCCACACAGCACCCCCAAAGATGACATAGGTCCTGAGGGAATTTATTTTCCGTAGGGCCTCCTGTGTGGAGCTCATGTAAAAAAAAGGCAAACACCTACATTTATAGGATTTAGTCTAATCGGTCTCCTCTTTGTGCGGTGCTTCGTAGCCTATCGGTCTCCTCTTAGTGCGGTGCTTCGTAACCTCTCCATGTCTTCTTTGTTTTCTAAATTGGAGAGTACATAATTTTTTTTTTTTTTTTTTTTTTTCTTTTGAATTAATTGAATAAGGAATGAATAGAAGGAATCAATTCAAAAGGCCAGGAGAATCAGACTGAATCGATTCACTTCTGGGAATAAATCTGCCCATGTCTATTGGAATTTGAGTTTTAGCCCAAAAACACGAAAAAAATAATTACTGTTTTTTTAATTAAAAAATTATACCTACTCAAAAACTAACAAATTTTTAATTTTTTTTAAACGAACTGCCTACGATTCATTTGGTGCATGCGTTAAAGGAAGAACTAAATACGTTAAATTATTATTTTAACCTAACTACTAACTATCAGGCCTTCTCTCCGCAGGGGTGGCAGAGAGGACAGACCGCCAAACAACTCGATCTTGGCACACACCCCATGCCTCGTTCACATTCATACATTGTCTCATACATGCTCTTCTATTATTCTGACTCAGGACATGGCCCAACTCAAGAATCTGATTCACTCGGTCGTGTCATATCTTCCTCGGACGTCCCCGACTTCTTCTACCATTCACATTTGCGTTATATATTCTTCTTACACAAGATACTTTCTTCGTTCATTCGCTCTACATGCCCAAATCGTTTTGAGGGTCTCTTTCGCTTATCATTACGCTTACATTAGCCTTGCATTCTTTGCGGATCTCCACATTTCTCACACGATCATACATGGTGTTGGGTACCACACATACGCCTCAGGGATCTCATTTCAACAGCATTCAGTCAACTTTCATCCTTCCTCTGCCAGTTCCATGCATCACTGCCATAAATTAGGGTAGGTATCAGCCCTCTATTGTGGACTGCTAGCTTTGCTTCTTTCGACAATTTTTTATTAGCCAACGATCAACTTTAATTTGTTTCAACAAACTGCATAATTACCAGACTAAAGGAAGAACTAAATACGATATGTTATTAGTCAAAGCAACATCATTTCTTAATCAGTTTTAAAATATCAATTATTATGTATAATAAAATAGGGAATAAAATCGTTATTCGACAAGAAAAAAGTAGAATGGAAAAAAAATAATAATATCTGTATACATCTTATCTTCTTTCTATATTCTAATATATAGGTAGGTACTCGTAAAGGTACATCTGTATATGGCCGGGCGGGCGGCGAAGATTTGATTTGTATACAAATCTACAGTTTTATTCAGAGGTTGATGAAATTATGCACACATGACCTTCAAAACAAGAGGAAGTAACTGTCTACAGATTTGGAAAAACCACCCTCCATCCCATTTTCTCAACCCTAAAAGCAGTATTTTGATACTTCTTGATGAAACTTAGCACACTTGGCATTCAAAATAAGAGGAAAATTAGTGTTTACACTTGACTTTGAAAAACTCTGTGTAAAGCCCTGGCAACGCCGGGGACTTCATGAAGTTACGCGCTACAGTAAAATTTTATCAAAGTGTACAATTGGTGACTCTCAGAGCTGTTTCTCAGTGACGTTTCGCAAGGACATCATTGTCGGAAGTGCGTATAAATTCAGCATTACAAACAATCTTAATTGTGTGTTGTTACGTTGTTTGGGTCAAATACAAGTCTCTGAATGTTTTGCCCGTCAGAGGATTATTGTTTTATAATATTGTAAGTCAACATATTGTTATAGGTATCTCATTCCTTGTATAGGGAAAGAGTTTTCCATAAACAAAATACAATATTCACGAAATTTACTTATAAAGACAGCGAAAGAACCCTAAACTCTAAACTATATTGCACCCGGAATATTTAATAAACTACCAATTACAATTTAAAATAACAACCGCTTTACTGAAGTCACATATAAATAATCTAAGGAAATAGCTATTAGATACTGAAGATTTATATTGATGCCCTACTGAAGTCCTTGTTTTCCTAATTGGAATTCACATCCTAAGGAAATGGAAAATCAATATAATTTTGTATTACCTTATGTATATTAAACTATAGAAGTACTTGTTGATTATATTCATTTGTGCATATTACATTCTTTTGTACTCATTTGTTATATAAGGCTTATACTGATTTTTACATATTTATATTTATAGATACTATTCTGTAATTTTACCCACCTATCGTTATTGTTAATTTATCAACAATATTTTTTATATTTCATTATATTTATTTATTGAAACATATAACAAGGTTACAATTTCACAACATAATATAAACATCAATATTATTATTCTGCGGGCAATTTAAAAATGTTTCGCTAGAAGTAAGGCATTTTTCGCTCGTATAATCGCGTAGATCACCGAATTTCGGCCGAACGATATAGCGCCGTTTACACGCACACTTTGGAGCGACCGAGTCCCGCGCCACTTCAGGCCGCCGCGCAGAAAAGTAAAGACCGACAGGTTTACAGCGCAGTTCACTGTGAGACTTTTCTGCGCGGCGGCCTGAAGTGGCGCGGGACTCGGTCGCTCCGAAGTGTGCGTGTAAACGGTGCTTATATTCGTAAACAGGGAATTTTTCTAAATTCTGACATCGATTTCATTCGTGTGGCCGATGAGATATTTTGCCGCATCTGGAGGATACCTATAATGTCATTTTAAAATACATTCAGATTCAATCGAAAAAATTCAACACAAATTCTTAAGATATATTAATTTTAACCTCGGTATTCCCATTGAAAACATAAATTATAATTACTTGATGAAAGAATTAAATTTACTAAGACTGTCAGATCGAAGAATTATATCAGACTTAATATTAATGTTCAAAATTGTAAATGGTAGAATAGACAGTCCTGATCTAACTAAGCTCATTGAATTTCATATTCCCACGAGAACCACTCGTTCTAAAACCCTTTTTAAATGTAACAATAATCGGACTGAGTATACGAAACACTCACTTTTACCTAGGTTGCATGAAGTTACTAATAGATATGCAGATGTGATAGATCTATTTAACTGCACGGAACAGAGGTACAAGACGGCTATGCTATCATATTTTTTTAGTCACTATTAATTTTATTTCTATTATAGATTTTTGCATGTAAATGTATCTCTGGTGTCACTTCCCAATGTATCGTCACAATTAACTGTTATACATACACTGGTTTACCATTACTAATATTTTGAATATGAATTTGTGACATGTAATTAATGTTTATGGCATACTTATGCCGTTTGTATTAAATAAATAAATAAATAAATAAATTTGTTAGGTACTTCTCCCCACACAAAAGTTGGCCGAACGGTTTTTTTTTTTCATAACAAATTTGCGATCACCTTTTGCCGTTAGTTTTGGTAATGTGGCACGTCGGATATTTTCATCCCAAAAAATGACACCGGAAGTCGTCGCTTTCCAGGACTCCTCCCGGGCCGAAATCTGGATGATTGCGTTTTTTTAACTAATCTTATTTGGGGCTAAAGCCCAGTGCTTATTTGGTTCATGTGGCCTATGGGATGATTTTTACGGTCATCGCTTGGACTATAATAAAGCAGCTGCTTGTGTTTAGGAGAGGACAACTAAATATTTTTTACATTTGTTTAAATTAAACAAAAAATATTAGTAATTTAACAAAAAATATTAGTGATTGTTAATGAATTATTCAAAGAATTGATAAGGCAAAAACATATTTCTAAACAATAAGTAAAGTTACGAGGTAGTACCTACTAGAGTATTTTTTTTATTTTTTTTTTTATATTTGTCGTAGTTTTGTTCCGATCGTATATCAAGGGGTAATTTATTAAATAATTTTATACCCTTGAATATATAGTGATGCTGTGCTGTTGTGGTTCGTACTAGTGGCACGGTTAGTCATCCAACAGATATTATTCTTTTGCTAATATTTAATTGTGGTAAATTATTTTTACTAAAGAAATCTTTATGTATTTGTAATAGTGCAATTTTGTCATAATTTTTTGTAAGTGGGGGAATCGGGAAATCTTGAAAAACATTTTTAGTTGGGTAGGTAGTAATAGGGCTTTTTTAAAATGATTTTTATTAATAATTTTTTAATTGTTTCCAATGGGAGTAGGGATGATTTATATGCACCCCCCAAGCCACGATTCCATGTTTCATGGATTCCATTCCATGCACAGAGTGCGCAAGTGCATAATAAATATATTTTATTTTTAATGATACAGTACCTACCTATTTCTTAGTCTAAAAAATTTATAGATCAGTTTTCTCATTCTCATTATACATACATACATATTGTTTACCATTGTACCATGTTATTACAAAAAAAGTTGTCATTATGCACCTGCTGACAAACTACACAAGTATCGTAAATAATGTCAAAAATGGTTTTACGCACAATGCCTTAGGGATCCCATTTCTAGAGCATTAGTGAATTCTTGAGAGGAATTTAAATTAGGTGTGTTATTTCGTGGGTGTGTTTTGCACGCACTAATAACTTGAAAACTAAACTAAAAAACAATCATTGCTATTCGGAATAATTATTTTTAAAAGTGGTTCGTTGATGCGAGACAACCTCCAAAATAAATGCATAGTGATATGAATGCATTATTCATTAATAATTAAAATGATTTAATATTATTATAAACCAGTCAATGTTGAATTTAAAATTAAAGATTTCTACATAATTAAGCAATAATAACAATGCGAGCTCTTCCTGCATTACAAGCTAATCTCTACATATTATAAATTAAAGTCCTCCGTCGCGTCTGTCTGTTCGCGATACACTCAAAAACTTCTGAACGGATTGTCATGCGGTTTTCACCGATAGATAAGAGTGATTCATGAGGAAGGTTTAGGAATATAATTTGTCAAGGTATTGTGTAAATTGGTTGAAATATATAATATATAAAGGCGAGTATCTGCATGTGGTGAACGAGCGGGCAGGCAAGCGGGAGGTGTGGATTTGATTTGTATGCAAATTAACAGACACGGTGTAAGTTATTTCATCGTGGTTATAAAGGTTGGGTAACCATACAGTAGATGGCGTTGTTTCGTTACCCACAGCAATGCGTTGCCGGGTCAGTTAGTTTTTATTAAATGTGAATACTCGAGTCCCAACTGCTCGCAACCAGTGGGATTGTGACATTCCCAATTATTGAGGTATGTTGTGAGGCTGAAGGGTGTGGGGAAGAGGAAGGTCGTGAAGTATCTGCATAATAATAATTGGATAATTTGTAGATCGCCGTTTTTGTGAAAAATCACCTCAAGGGCGCATATTCAGATCTGGTCACCAATAACGGCTGAAGCCGTTCCACGAAAAAAATCGATTCTGAATTGTGATCTTTTGGGCGATTCTGAAAATGTCCTAGGTAGGTACCTACCTACTATCAACTCTAGATTTCAACCGACGCCAAATTTCGGCTCTCGTTCTAGATAGATAGGTAGTTTCGGGAAAAACCGAAAATTATTTAAATAAACTTTAAAAACACTATATACCCCGAATTTAGGAGTTTTTATTGTTTAAAAAAACTTATAAACTGGTCCCAGCGAGAGTTCGTACCGGCGCGGCGTCCGTCCCACTGCTCACACGTTTTGTTTGAAAACGAAAAAGACAGAAGATAGGTAGGTAGGTACCTACTAGAACAATGACTTCACGTACGATCTATAGCTGAGACCACGAATTGAACCCCCTGAACCCGCTATTACAGTGATCTCCTGGGTAGGTACTTACCTAGACGGTTACAGGTTTCAAGGGGTGCCAAAATTTTGCGCCGTTTTCATCTCTATTTTCATATCTGCGATTTAAGTTGGCATCACAGCAAACAGCATGGTTCATGTGTTGTTTGCAGTGATGGCAATTGAAACCGTAGACATGAAAATAGCGATCGCGTAGGGCGAAAAATGTTGAATTTTGTGTCTAAGTGGAATCGGGCTGAAAAAACCTATCGTGTATAACGGCCATTATAGGGCCGGCCCTGTTTGCACATTGCTCTCAAATCACTTTTTTCCACACAAGTATTAACATTTTTCTCATAATATGACAAGTTTCTAACTCATGAGAAGAGTTTCAGTTGTTATAGGTAGTTTCTAACTCATGAGAAGAGTTTCAGTTGTTATAGGTAGGTACCTACCTTCAGTACACCGGACACACCTTTTTTACTTTGACGCTAAAAATAACATAGGTAGGTACCTAGACACGAAAAAAAACAGCAACACAAAAATATGGTGGTAATTCGACATAGACACCTGTGTAATATTATTAATATGTTTATTTTTGTACATGTTTCCCTCTTTGTTTATTTTAAAATATAAAAATAATACTATTCCTTACGTACCTACCTACAGGTGTGACATTTTCAAAATTGGAGCTGATCTCTTGAACAGAATTTGTTCAAAGCCAAAAATGCGATAGAGTAGGTACCTACATATACTTATATTTATTTTGCCAGGTCATTGTTTTTATTCTTTATTTAATAATTTTTATTTTGTAATCTGTTTTTTCATCTTCTTATCAAGTCACAAACCCGTGATTTTTCGCGGGAAACAATTACCTACCTTCTCATTATTCTACAGTATTAAGTATCATTAAAATTTTACATAAATATTTATTATGTCGTACGAATCACTAAACACGAGGAATGAGGTTGATGAATAAGAAAAACATGACTTACCACGAGAAGAGAATCTTATTATGAATCCAAATCAAACCACAAAAACTTTATTCAAACTAGCACCAATTTAAAAATCACACTCTATCTGATAAACAAGCTGTATAAAATATCTAAACACGCATAGGAATGCCCTTTAAAATCAAACTATAAACCAATATCGCCACATTTACTTTGAATAAACAACACAGAAACGAGCGACGCAACCTCACGGCGCAAATGCTCGAAGCAAACTGGAATTGTTGAAGTTGAAAATTGAAAAGTAAAAAAAGTTGTAAATTCTTCGGTGCTTGAAGGCTTCTACAAGAATCAAGAATTCACCGCATGCATTCGTAATTCAAAATTCAAACCACAAAACAACAATGTTTCATCTGACTCAATAATATTATGTAATAATAAGCTCTACGTAAACCTACTCAAAAGTTTATTATCGCATATGTTTGCTGTGTCGTACAGATCTTTGTTATTCTTGTGGGTTGGCGAGTTGACTAAACAACTAATCTAATTAATCTCTGGTAAATTTTTAGCCGGAGTAAAAAAAGTTACAATATTAATTAAATATATACCTCATATTCTTACAATGGTTTTATCCTTTTACTACACACGAATCACATTTTTACAATAATAGCAATCTGACCACGCCGTGAAAGCCACGAGAAAGAAAGGTAAACTAAACACGATAGTTTGTTGTTAGTATGAAAATAGTATGGATCTTTTTGTAAAGTGTCGAATCACTATTTGAAAGGCGTGGACTTGTCTTGGGTCACTTTCGACCTCGGCAATAATGGTTTCCTATTATTTGTCAGGGCGTAACTATTCAGGAATTAAATTTAGTATTATTATTATTTTAGAATTTTTGATATTTATTTGTTCTAGAAATAACGGCATACTTCCATTTTGTGAAGAGTAATATTAATTATTATTCCATATAATTAAAAAAATCAAGGTTAGCCTTCGTAGATTTTTTTGCAATATAATTGGTACCGAAGTAGGTAGGTACCTAGGTAGATAATGTACTTACAATTCCAACCAATCTTATTTTTCTGTGCAAAGTTATAGGTAGTGTAGAGTGTGCACCTACTATCGTATGCAATAAGAAAATTATAATATTGATATATCGTGTAATTACTGTAATAACGCAGTACACTGGTAAT
Organism: Limnephilus rhombicus; assembly: GCA_929108145.2. Classification (NCBI taxonomy): domain Eukaryota; kingdom Metazoa; phylum Arthropoda; class Insecta; order Trichoptera; family Limnephilidae; genus Limnephilus; species Limnephilus rhombicus. Next base: position 46,765,553 of record OV815288.1, on the reverse strand, counting down.
ATATAAAAATATGTACTATCTCAGCAACAGATCGAAGATCGAATTGTTATTCACAGTCAAAAATTAAAAACCATGTTTCAGAGTAAAAAAAAACATGTTTTGAGGGATAAAACAGAAGTTTTTCGTAAGTTTTTTTTGAGAATATAAATAAACGGTGCCGAAGTAAAGAATCTGTAATGCTTTATTAAAAACAATCATTTTAAAGTTTTCCTTTGAATGAGAGGAAAAAAATAATGTTTTAAAAAAAATCACTCTTAGAAATGAAAGTTTTTTTTAAAAAAAGGGAGTTTTTTTTACTTTGTCGTAAATACCCATTTGTCAGAATTCAGATTCCATTTTTAAATTTTAAAATATTTTTTTTCAGATCGATGAGTTCAGGGAGAAAAAATTCCCCCCAACTCAAATAATAATTTTTTTCTTCATTTTACAGCATTTAGTGTAAGTAGGTAACTTATTTAAGTAACACGAATTAATTTTAATTGTATTAATTTTCATTAATACATATATTAAAATTATTTATTAACAAAGTTAGAATAAGATATTTATCTCGATTGAAAAATCACATTCTTGATTTCCCCAAACCACACGGCATCCAAAAGTACACTTTTGATGACAGGTAAAAAAACCATGTCTTGTTATATTATGTAGAAATGCTCTAAAAACCGCGAAAACATGGTAAAAACCATGCACATGGCAACAATTTATTTTTTTAGTGTTCGTTCTTGGTTATTTCAAATTTAAGGGTGGCAAGCTGTAAAGACAATAATTCCAATAGTAAAAATATTATAATAATGATTGCCATAAAACAATAATAAATTGCGGAAATACTTCTTTAATAATTTATGTATGAAATGACAGCAATAGTTTATGATTGGTTCTCTATTGAAATTATCTTGGAAATTACACCATCAAGATTATATTAGTTGAGTGTAAAAAGAATATATGATGCCAATGTGAATGGTAGAAGAAGTCGGGGACGCCCGAGGAAGACATGGCACGATCAAGTGAATCAGATACTTGAGACGGGCCATGTCAAAAGTCAGAATAATAGAAGAGTATGTATGAGACGATGTATGAATGTGAGTGAGGCAAAGAGTGTGTGCCAAGACCGAGTTGTTTGGCGGTCCGTCCTCTCTGCCTACCCCTGCGGGAAACGGCGTGACGGTTAGTTAGTTAGAATGGTTTTCACCGACTAAACTGCGAACTTATTATTTATTAATTTGAAGGGAATAGTAATAATATCATTGTTTCTATCGCAGAACATTATATGTATTATACGACTATAAAATATAGACCTTCGCTATAATTAAATAAGTATTATTGTTGTTGTACCCGTCTTGCGAAGTGTTTTACATTATCCTGTCATAAGAAATTTGCAGTATTTAACTCCGAACTCCAAACCAATAAACGCTCGAAGCTCTTTGACTCTAGCGCTAGGTTGAAGGCGCCTGTTCATAATAGATTTCTGTAATCAGCATAACTGCAAAGTTACGTAGATTGCAATAATTTATTTCTGAGGCGCGAAACGTGACGAAACGAAAAAATGGACACACGACAGAGCCAACGAATCAAATCCGGCTTTTTAAATGAATAGCTGTAGCATACAGTAGCGTAGCGAGGGAGGCGGTCCACCCCGGGTGCCACCCGACAGGGGGGTGACACTCGACCTTGGAAAACGAAGGATATTGTCACCGAAGTATTGTACAAATGAACACGGTCTGTTATTTATATTTTCATAGCTCCAATTTTGAACACCACGCCGCGCCCCGGGGGGTGACATCCGCCCCGGGTGCCACCCATGCTAGCTACGCCACTGACTCGTAATATAAGTCAGAAGTAGAAGTAATTGTAAGGCAGAATGGCAGTCAGAACACGAGTATGGTTTATCTCGGCTTTGAATAATGAGTGCGCTTTTTTAAATCGATTTAATTAATGTAAATGAAAATTGTGGTCAGATCATTATTTTTACATTAAAAGATTTTTTTTTTTACATCTGAGTAAAACAAATCTCTCTGCTGGAGGATGCTGTGTGGAGGGTCTTTTAAGGGAAAGGAAGAGAGAAAGTTCGGGGAAGGAAAAAGGGGTGGGTAGGAATCTGGCGGTCAGTGTGTTCAGGAGTGACGGACGCACGAATCCATCCCTTCAACTGCGGTGGAAGGCAATGAGTCGAGAGAGTCTGGCTGGAAATGTCAAAATTCAAGCAGTCTCTCACGAATCTTAATCTTGGTCGACAGCCTGTCCGCGAAAAAATGATAAAATTTTTGCAGGTCAAAAAAACGTTGGGGAACGCTCGTTGCGATAACAGGAGACATAAAGCTACGGACACACATGCTCATTAGTCGCATTCTTGCTACTAATGAGCAAATGATACATAGCACTGCTATATGTGTGTCATGCCCAAATGAGCATCCTCATTGATTCGCAGGTGGAAGAGGTAATGAGAATACTCATTTATTTATTTATTTATTAATTTACGGACAACAGTCCATTAAAAACATAATAATAACACGAATAAAAAATAAAAAAAACAGAAATGACAGTGAAGGGAGAGCACATAAAAATTAATAGCAATGACAATATAAAATATAAAAAGTACATATAGAGACACTACAAGTCAAAGCATGAAGAAGCATTTAAATATTGCGTAACGACTGCCGAAAGTCATTTAGTTTTACACCAAAAAATCAATGCTTTGACTTGCGTTGACAAGTCTCGACATTCTGGATAAGGGAGAATGGTATCCGTAATTAGTAGAATGTTGATTGAGGAACAGCAATTCATTATTTCGAAGCCTACGGGAAGGGATGTTAAACTGGATGAGTTGTAACAATGCAGGTGTATCTGTAATACTGTTGATAATTTTAAATATGCAAATTAGATCAGAGTCCTTTCTACGTTTTTCTAAAGAAGGCATGTTTAAAATGTGTTCAATTACATCATATGAGTACTTGCCTCTTTCAAGACCCAACCTCCAAGCAATTCCTCTTAGGAAACGATGTTGTACGGATTCGATGTGACAAATGTGGACAGCGTAGAAAGGAGACCAAATGACACTAGCATATTCAAGGTGAGGGCGAACCAGCGAACAGTAAAGAGTTTTAAGTGTACTTATGTGTTTGAAGTCAGAGGTAATTCTATGAATGAAGCCGAGTAGTTTAAGTGATTTATTTACGATATTATTTATGTGATCACGGAAAGAAAGTTTGCAGTCTAGAGTGACCCCAAGGTCCTTGATAGATGTGACAGTAGATAGACAAACACTATTTAGTTTATAATCAAACTGAATAGGTTTTTTGGTTCTATAAAAGGACAAAATTTTGCATTTATCAACATTAAGTTCCATGCAGTTAATTTTGCACCAATCGATATCAAGTTGAAATAGTAAACAGTCAAGGTGGGATTTAATAATCTTAAAAATCTTATTATCATCATCAAATAGCCAGAAACGTGTGTGAGAAAAAACTTTTGTGATATCATTAATAAAAAGGTTAAAAAGAAGCGGGGCCAAATGGGCTCCTTGGGGAACGCCGGAAGTTACATCAATGTTAAAGGATTCAAAGTTATTTATTTTAACCCTTTGTTTTCTATCTGTCAAGTAAGAGTGAAAGAATGATAACAAAGGGTTTCTAATGCCTATAGCATAAAGTTTGGCCATGAGAATACGGTGATTAACTTTGTCGAAGGCTTTGGAGAAGTCAGTGTATAGAACATCAACCTGAGTGTTATCTTCTAAGGCTTCCACAATGGTACTTGTAAAGGAAAGTAAATTTGTTGTTGTAGATTTCGCCGATCTAAATCCATGCTGTTCCTCAATTAGAACACTTTTGAAAACAGGAGTAATTTTCTTTGTAATTATCGACTCAAATATTTTTGGAATATTAGATATAATTGATATCGGTCTGTAATTTCCAATATTCGACTTGTTTCCGGACTTAAAAATGGGTCGAATATATGAAATTTTCCATGAGTCGATAATTACAAAGAATGTGGTTTAGGTATTAAATTTGTCATGGTTTTGTGTAAATTGGTTGAAATATATAATATATAAAGGAGAATGTCTGTATGTTGTGGACGAGCGAGCTGGCAAGCGGGCGTTGTGGATTTGTATGCAAAGGACGGTCACTGTCTACATTTGATTTTGAAAACTCTGTGTAAAGCCCGGTGTGGGGAGGATAGTGCAATCCCACACGTCCCATAAAGTTGTACATATTTACACAACAGATAAAGTAAAAAAAGTAAATAGAACAAACAAATATAAAAGACATAAGCGATAATAGAAATAAAATAAATAATCAATTATAATGTAGGACGTGGTCTGGAGTGAGCTAAGGCCCAGCGCTCGCTCAGGAGTGGCGCTTGGTGCTGGAAGGCTGCGATCACCACTGTGTTATCGGAAGCCATTAGCCGCATCCTGGCTCCAGTGACCCGGTGTCTCATCAGACCGGCGAATCCGTGTAGTCCTAGCTCCGTAAACATTGAAGATGCGCTGCTGTATCTTCTGTATCCAAATATAATTCTGCAGGCATCATTATATTGGATCCGGAGTCGTTCTATTGAGCTGGTACGATAGTGACACCATGTTTCACATGTATATAGGTTAGTGCAAAATGCATTGAACAATGTTTTTTTACATTGTTACTGCATTTGAAGAATCTTCGGGCAATCATATTAGACAGTATACTGATACTTCTCCGCTGTCGTTCAATATCACCGTCATCCGAGAGGTCTTCAGTAATAATGTGTCCCAAGTATTTTACATTCTTAGATGCGTTTATATTTTCCTCATTAAGTTTTACAGGGAGCATTTTCTCGGGATTTTTTCCATGGTGGAATGCGATTAGTTCCGTCTTCTTGGGGTTGTGCATCATGTTGTGGTCATTTGCATATTCTTCACAGATTTTTAATAATGTTCTCAACCCCTTGATCGACGGAGCTAGGAGAATCATGTCATCCGCACAAATTATGTGATTTAGGCATAAATTATTAATACGACAGCCTGCCCTGGTGTCCAGGCGATTTGATAATTCGTCCATGTATACATTGAACAGGATTGGGGACATACACCCTCCTTGCCTTATTCCTGATCGCAAATATATCGGTTGGGAGTACGTACTTGCCCACCGTACAACGTTTTCCTGCTAAGAGTGCCATCGGGATAGTGTGTTGATATACATAGTAGGTATATTTCTAGCTTTCAATTTCTCCCATAAGGTTTTATTACAGACCCTGTCGAACGCTTTGCTCAGATCTAAGAAGCATCCGTATACAGTAGTTTTTCGTTTCTTGTAATATTCTATTATTTGCTTAGCGGAGTATATTGCCATATTAGTGGATAATCTGTACTTAAAGCCCATCTTTAGAGTGAAAGAATGATAACAAAGGGTTTCTAATGCCTATAGCATAAAGTTTGGCCATGAGAATACGGTGATTAACTTTGTCGAAGGCTTTGGAGAAGTCAGTGTATAGAACATCAACCTGAGTGTTATCTTCTAAGGCTTTCACAATGGTACTTGTAAAGGAAAGTAAATTTGTTGTTGTAGATTTCGCCGATCTAAATCCATGCTGTTCCTCAATTAGAACACTTTTGAAAATAGGAGTAATTTTCTTTGTAATTATCGACTCAAATATTTTTGGAATATTAGATATAATTGATATCGGTCTGTAATTTCCAATATTCGACTTGTTTCCGGACTTAAAAATGGGTCGAATATATGAAATTTTCCATGAGTCAGCAAATGTTCCAGATGAAAGTGACAAGTTGTACAACATACAAATTGGGTTAGATAGTGTATATTTACATTCTTTTAGCAAGATTTCTGGAATGCCATCAGGTCCGGTACTTTTTTTGTTAGAGAGATTATTTAAGGATCGGTAAACCTCCTTAAGTGTAATTTGGCAATCATTTAAGTCAATATTATGGTCATAGTTAAGTGGAGGGATGTTGCATGATGCATCAGAATATACAGAGGAGAAGTGTTTGGCAAAAAGGTTGGCGATATCATGGCCTTTAGTAGCATGAGTTTCATAATAATACATACTTGAAGGAAGATCATTATCAGTACGCTTTTGCGCAACAAATTGCCAAAATTGTTTAGGATTTTGCAGTAACTTTGTCTCTGTAACTTCTACAAAATATTTATAACATTTGGCTGATTCGATTTTGGACAGTTCCCTTAATTGAGAAAATTTATGATAAAAGCTTAAGTTCCCAGTGTCTTTAAATAATTTATGAGTCTTCTTTTTTTCAATTATTAACTGTTTAAGTTTCATGCTAAACCAATTTGGAAACTTAGGTTGAGAGTAACACCCCTTAGGAACAAACAATTCTACAGCATGTGATACACATTCATTAAATTTAAGTACAGCGTCATTAATATCAGAATTTAAAAATAGTGTCGACCAATCAATCTGGGATAGATATTTGTTCATATTAAAATAGTCGCCGTTAAGATATTTGTAGTGATAAGAGACATTTGGTTTCAAGGAATCAAATTTGAAAAAATGTGTAATTTTAATAGAGAGAGGTGGATGATATTTATCCAAAGGTAACAAAGAGACATCAGCTTCACTTACTATGACATTTGGTATGCTAGTGAAAATCAAATCCAGGCAAGAGCCTAGATAGTTAGTGACTGGATTTACTTGAAACATATTCAAATAGGCAAAAAAATTTACGATTTCAACAGCTTGTGGAGAAAGATTACTAGAAGGAGTTTTGACACCTTGATCGTCATTCAGCCACAATATTTTAGGTAAATTATAATCGCCACAAATAAATAGGGAATCAGCGTTTCTAGACACATGTTCAATTGAAGCAGTATATTTTCCTTTTTGGGGCAGGCATCACGGTTGTGGCCAACTTTGGCGCAGTGGGGACAGGTGGGTGAGTCTGCTTGGCACTTGGAAGCTGTGTGGCCATATAGTTGACAATGGCCACATTTCAAGCTATCTACCCAGTCTCTCACGCGGTGAAGCTGCCAGTCTATAGCAAGTTTGGTGCGAGATATTAGAGAGTGACGCACAGATGACGGGACTCTAAAAATATGGATGCAGCTTCCAGTGCGAGGCCCAGATTTATGAGAAAAGGGCATGTTCTCTTTTAAATTTTGTAAAGACCGACCGGTATCATTGGAAGATTGATGATGAACGGCACTTATGATTTCATCTGCCGAAATATCTTGAGGGAGGTTGTGAATGGCGATCCGTGGGAGGCGATTTGGAGCAATAGTTGCTTTAAGTCCCGCTTTGTTTAGCGCTGGAGCATTCGCAAGTTTATCTGCCTCAGCAGAAGTACTAGGATGTACTAAGACATCGCCACTTTTTAATTCCCTCATTCCAGTGACACGGATGCCCAGTTCACTGGGATTGACTGCATTTTTTAGTGATTTTAGGGTCGACTCGGAGGTGGACGGGGTATCAGTTGACTGGTGGATTATAACTGAAGGTCTGGCAGGTCCAGGAGGAGCATTATTCCTAGTAATAGGAGGTAATCGTGGAAAATTTTCTGATTCAATTTTCGAGTGATGCTCATCACGATAGTTGTTTTCCCTTAAACTTCTATTTTCACCAGTTCGCTAATTACACCTAATTTAGTTATGGTCTTTGGATTCAATTTATTCATTTGCTCCTTGCTAAGTTTCGTTGAAGTATCATTAATACAGTTTTGCATCTGTTTTACCGCTTCCGTAGCTTTGGTAATGTAGCTCTGGGGATCCATCTTGAGTTTTGAGTTTTTGAAATGTAAAAATGAAATAAATGTCTATGGTAAACTCAGCTCGCGAAATTTTTCTGTTATTCTCAGCTTGACTCTACCGTCTATTTCCACAAGTATCTATGGTTAACTTAACTGTCAAAATCACTTTAGAACCTAGAATTCTCGAAGTTTATTTACGGTAATGAAAAATGAGCATGTGTGTCAGTACCATAACAGGATATAAACTCTAGTGCCCTGTGTGTGTAATACACACTGTGTATTGTGTTGTGAGGTAAAAAATAGAAACTCGCAAAGGCATAAAAAACCCCTAGACTTTTTGTTAGCGGCGTTATATTGTTATTACTATTGAACAAGGAAAAAACATTTAAAAACCGAAAAAAAATCCTTGCAATAAATCAGATGGATGAGGGGTACCTAACCCAAATCATTTGGTGGGCCAACAAAAATAATTAAATTTACAATAAGCCGCCGCACTTTTAATAGGCACAGATTTTGGAAAGTACACTATTTTTAAACTTAGTCATTCTAAATTTCGATTACATAAAATTAAAATTAGCTTTCGTCTTGTGAGATTGTACGCCAGAATCACAAACCATGTTACACAAACCTAGCGTAGCCGCTGAACTACTTGAAAACTGGGATTTTTTTCTTGCCTTGACGCGAGTAGGCGTTATAAAGGGGCACTTTCTTTTGTATCACAAACCATGTTACACAAACCTAGCGTAGCCGCTAAACTTCTTGAAAACTGGGATGTTTTTCTTGCCTTGACGCGAGCAGGCGGTATAAAGGGGGCACTTTCTTTAATGTGTGCAAATTATTTTACTATGAATTATCACTATGTGGTTTCTATGGACAAGATTCAATATGGCGTCGGCGTCAAAACGGAAAATTACGCGAATAAAAGTTTTAAGATTTTCACGGCCAAAAGCATTTTCGTTATTTGTTTTTGGGGTGTTATGCCGTGTTGCGCTACCTCCTTCTTTAGCCAACGTTTCGGACATCGTTGCAGTGTCCATCATCAGGGCAGATCCGGCAGATCCGGTAGATGTGTAATTTTTAGTCGTGAAGTGTGTGCTTATTTACTCCTAAACGGACTTGCCCCTGACTAGCATAAATACCACGTTTTAATGAGCTTTCTATTCCGTTCCGCGGCGATGACGCCACTACTTGTCACGATTATTTTGTAATGGTGAAAGTTAACCATTGTAATTTTTATTTATTTTATTTTATTTTTTCTTAAATTCTTACCATTGTGATTTCTAATTTTAGATTTCATTAAGAGATGGAGCCACTTCCGTCGGCGTCTCGCAAACGGACTTGCTCCTGGCTAGCATAAATACCACGTTTTAATGAACTTTCTATTCCGTTCTGCGGCGATGACGCCACTGCTTGTCACGATTATTTTGTACTGGTGAAAGTTAGTGGTGCTGGCGGCACGGTATCGCTTCGAAGTAAATAAGCACACACTTCACGACTAAAAATTACACATCTACCGGATCTGCCGGATCTGCCCTGTTGATGGACACTGCAACGATGTCCGAAACGTTGGCTAAAGAAGGAGGTAGCGCAACACGGCATAACACCCCAAAAACAAATAACGAATACGCGAATAAAAGTTTTTACGAATATAATTTTAAATGCACGTTTTTCCGCCGTTCTCGACTGAAACAGATGGTTCTTGTGGTAATTAAGTTTAAGGGTAGTTTATTTTTTAAAATATATGCCTATTAAAAGTGTAGTGGCATGCGGCGTCTAGTCGTAAATTTACCCAAAAATATTCCTGAGCTTAGCGGGGCACACATTGTAAATTTGCGAATCCTACTTTTGTCGTTAATTTATATATCACCAGCACTGTCGATCAATAACTTTCGGTAATTATGAATGTAATTCATAACGGTAACTTCTCATTGTTCATTGCAGTTCATCAGAGTGGAAGATACTCTCAGCACCGCTCTGGTGTAAGACCACCATTCAGAATTGAAACGTTGCTTGAAATGGCATTAGGGGGCGTTCAAGTATTACGTAACGCAATTTTTCCCCTCCTCCCTCCTCCCCCCATGTAACGCCCAAGTGACAATTTTTACCCGAAAGTTACAATTAAGTTGCGCAAAGTCGCTTAAAGTATATTTTTTTCTTGTTTTAATCGCGTTTGCGGTAATAAATAAAACAGGAGATTTCGAGAACGAAAAGGGTTGCCCAACTTGGAAGATTTCAATTCCTTATTTTTTATCTAAATAAAGAAAAACATGTTACGTAACGCGTTGTTCGAACTCCCCCTCCCCCCCCTCTCGTAACGCACAGTAACGTTTCACAAGACCCCCCCCAAGTGCGTTACATAATACTTGAACGGCCCCTTAGCCGTGTTTAATGACCAGATCTGAATTGCCAGGTACTTCACCACCTTCCTCTTCCCTATCTCCTTTCCCTCCCCACTAACTTCAGCCTCACAACATACCCCATTTGGGGATGTCATAGTCTCACTGGCTTTAGACGGGAGCAGTTGAGACTCTTGTGCGGTATTCATATAAAAAAAATAAAGTTCGCGAATGAATAAATAACAGTTCATAAGAGGCCATCCATAAACAACGTCACACCTTAACCCTCCGTCAGGCGCAATGCAAATCCTGACACGATCGGGCGCAATTCATCTGTGAGATTATATCATAGAAAAACAGATCAAAAGAGATTTTTCCCTTAAATTTTGCAAATTTAAGGGAAAAATCGATGAAAGGTTGATACAACTAATGAATTTTATCATTCACGAAAGTTCTCCAGGCTGCCGCTAGAGTTGACGTTAACGGGTAGAGCTGCAATTGAACAAGTTCGTAATGGTATATATTTATATGGAATATATACCAGCCGGACTGCTGAGTCGTGGATGGTTTGGTATATTTATGGCTGAGCCGTCCGCAGGGCAAGGCAGCAAGAACCCGCGGAGCGGGTTTTTAACGTTAATTATTCCGGTAATTCCAATTTTTTTCATGTGTTTTATGAAGTCTTTCCCAGATGTGAAATCCAAAATTTCGAGCTTGACGCACTAGCACTCTCACCGCCATTTTGAAAAATCCGAAATGACGCCAAAACTTAGTTTCCATATAACTGCGTACCGCATTGCTTTCGTTGAAGGTTCAGCCAACGCTACCCGAATTTCTACCAATTTCTTACACACCCCCCTTAAACATTTGAAGTTTTTAAGCTCTTAAAAAAATATGTGTTATTTTTTAAGATAATATCTATACATTCCCCGCGCCAAAACGCAAATTATATGAAATTCACTCGATAGAAAAAATCGCAAAGTATGCTCCGAAAATTATTATTTTAAGGTCTGTTTCAGTTATTTTACAAGTCATATGTATGAAAAAAATCACAGTTTTTCTTTAAATGCTGTTTTAGAAAGCCCCCAAGAGATTTTCGCTCGATTTTAAACGAGTCGTGTTTTATTAAAAATATTCGCAATTTTCGCTTCAATTTTTACCGTTTTAAATATTAGCGCACTCTCTCCAACATTCATAATTACATATCTCTCCATCTTTTCTTTTTGAGCGGGGATAAAGCACCTTCACGAAATACTAAATAGAAAATTGGTGCATGGGGTGAGGTTTGTCTAGGTCTTGGAGGCGGATGACCAGGACATACTGAACCCTAGATTCCTACCCACCCCTTAAACCCTTTCCTACCCAGAACTCTCCTCTTCTTCCCTTCCTTAAAAAAACCCTCCACACAGCATCCACAAAGATGACATAGGCCCTGAGGGAAATTATTTTCCTCATGGCCTCCTGTGTGGAGCTCATGTAAAAAAAAATAGTTGATATTTAATTTATAAATTAATTCCTTTCAATGCTAGAAGGCATAAATTGAATTATAATGTTAGGGGATGAACCGCCAAATTCAAATCGTAGAAAGATGAAAACCTTATTTTGGGCCGCATGCAATCTTCAATTGGGCCCCACGCGGCCCATGGACAGCTGGTTGGGTATGCCTGACATAGATGATACAAAAAATTGTTTTTGGGATTATCCATGTTTTGACCTGGCAACAGTGAACAGTGTCGATGCCGCGTGGCGGGAATTTTATAAAGCCAGTATAAAACTAACATACAACATAGGACTGGCACTGTTTATCTTTTTTTTAAATCAATACTTTGTTATTTTAAAAAAAAGTTGTGAATCGAATGAATATAATTATTGTGTAATTATGCTTCGTCATTAGAGTTTTGTGCAAAAGAATGCTATTTTGAAACTTCAGTGTTACGTTGAATGAACTTTACTTGATGTTGTGAAATCATTAGTCATAAGCATAGACATTCTAATTGATAGACGGGCTCATATTCAGAGAAAGGGAAACAAACGAAGAAACGCGGAGAATGGAGGCGTGACCTTTCTGTGATTTATAAATAAACTAGTATCAACGTAGTCGACATTCGTTCTCTTCTTTCTAATGCGTCTTATATAAAAAATAAAAGTACAAGACTACTAGACTAGAACAATGACGTCACGCACGATCTCTCGCTGGAACTTGTACAAATGAACATGAGACTTGTTTCCAAATTTGAATAGTTTTTTTAATGTTATTTAGTTAGTCACTTTTACAAATGTGTTGAAATTTAGCCAACTCACTAATTTTAGCGACGCTAAATTCTTACTCAATACTCCACACTCAATCTTTAGAGAACAAGCGTAAATCCCCTCGGCACCCAAGGGCGGGTACCAGAATTTTTTTTCTGGGGGGGGGGGGGGCACAAGAGGTGGACGGGCAAAAAAATCAACAATTACTATTAAGATTTTTTTCTGGGGGGGGGGGGGGGCACATGGGGCGGACGGGCAAAAACATCAATAATTACTGTTAGGATTTTTTTCTGGGCGGGCACAAGGCGCGAATGGGCAAAAAATCAACAATTTTAGAAATAAACTTGAAGTATCATAATTCAAGTTATTTCTACAAGTTCAAGTATGTATAGGAAGATTTATGAAAGTGTCAAAACAATCGAAAAATTAAATGTTCAAAAAAGACAGTTTTAGCTTCTAAGTATGTACTGTGATAGAATCTCCACAGTACACAAAAATACGTCCCCCCCCCCCCTAAATCCGCCCTTGTCGGCACCGGTGCATAGTCTGGAAACATGCCAAACACGCGCCCTAAATTTGTATACAGTTGAAATTTGTCACATGAGAACGGGTCGTGACTCGTATGGAAATTGGCTGTGGAACGATTTGTCAGCCTCGGTGTTCACTTCAAGACCCATGTTACCATGTTCACTCCTTCTCCTCTAAAAGACCCACCACCCAGCTGACACAGCATCTTCAAAGACGACATAGGCCCTCAAAGAAATTATTTTCTTCAACGCCTCCTGTGTGGAGCGAATGTAAAAAAAATCCGATTTGATGGCGGTACTGTTTTTTAATCGTTTTTACGAACGTTCAGATTCTGCGCAGAAAAGTCCCACAGTGGACTGGGCTGCAAACCGTTTCCTAACTTTAACTTTAGCGAACCTTACTTTTCTGCGCAGGGTTTTGATTATTTTCGATGCTCAAATCACGAATATGCAGAGTATTCTCGAACCCTTCATGCAGGGCCGTATTATCCATAAGGCAGTGTAGGCAACTGCCTTATGTGTAATACGGCCTTATAGATAATACCTCGCATCAGGGGCGTATATCTTCGTTCAAATTTTTCAACCTGACGTGAAAAGCCACATTCACAGATAAAGTTTCATAGATGGAGCTGTATAGATAGGTCTGTAATTTAAATTTTCGCCATCTCTCACTCTCTACGTGTGTCAGATAGAGATGCTCATACACTCGTACACGTCACTAACTAAAATTGTCCCAACAACGGAAGAACGGAAGTAACAGGAACTAGATTCGCCATGGTTATTTATGTTTGCCGTGTTTGCTCATGACGCCGATAATTTTGCACTGCTGGTTCGCCGATGGACATGTTTAATTCGAAAAGTGTTTACATGAATTCTAGAGGTCACAAAATTGCATAATGTTGGTCAAGAAATCAGGTAATTACATAAAACATTATCATTCATCATTTATTTGTAGATCAATTTGAGGTTAAAATTGTAGATCACTTTGAGGTTAAAATTGTAGATCAATTTGAGTTTTTACGAAATACTTTTTTGAATTCATCGTGAAAACAAGCTTATGGGTACCGGTGGTTAATGTTTTTTCTTATTTCGTTTCAGAAAATGTTCGAACACCTCATAACTCGGATCATATTATCACTGTGGCTGGATGGTTGTCACTTTTCGTTCGCGAATTTATTCTGCATATTTCGATCGAAAAATCAATGTACATTGAATTCCAGATGTGAAAAATGATTACAATGTGTCAAGAATTCGTCAGGGAATGAGGTAATTATATAAAACATCAATATTCAGCTTAATTCATCCGTAAATTAATTTGAGGTTAGGTCGGTTAGGATACCAAAATTTCAGTCGGTTCTGCGACTCAGTGTTTTATGTGTTATTATGGATTGTCTTTACTGAAAATAAACATTATTTAAATATGTACCCTGAGTGTTTCATTTGTCTAATGTAATAAGAAACCGAACATTTTCTGGTTCCGATCATTTTTGTTTTTAAATAATTTATTGGGCTAATAGGTTGCAGTAGGTCGAGTGCAATTATATTGTCTATGGTAGATGAATAAACTTCCTCCATCTTTAGTCCATTAGCACCATCGATATGAGTTCATCCGTGGTTAACCCTTCAAAAATTTGGCTTTTTTTTCGGATGGTCAAAATATTTTCACTTTACAATAAAATGCAAATATTTGGAATATTTTTGAACACATTCAAAAACCAAAAACTGTTTTAGAAAGGTGATGAAATACGCTTTCAAATTATAGAATTCGAAAATATATATTTTTTTTTAAATTATGAAATTTTTGCATACAAACATAAAAAAGTTTTCAAAATGGCTCGCCTAATGTTTTTTCTAATTCAAGTTACTGATAATAAAAAATAATAAAAACACATGCATAATTTATTAGACAAATGTATAACAAACACAAATTGTAACCTCAATTTTTTGTCGCTCTATGAATTTTTTTTTTTTTAAATTTCAGAAGTTTCAAATTCTTTTTTCAATTTGCGATTCAAAACTTTGTGTACATAAAAGTGTACATTTTACTTTTTTGGTGGCTATTTTTTAGATTGGAATATAAAGCTGTTTTTCCTTTCTAACACCGATTAGAACATATTTCTAACTATGATAGTAAGGGAGTTACGGCGTCTTATGTGAGACCTATGTGCGTTGGGACAAATCTGGTCTCCTGTGATTAAACGGGTTAAGTTGATGACAAACCGCTTAGAAGGAAAAGGCCCGAAGATATCGATCTAGGGATTAGTATATTTATGCCTCGCATCGGCTAGAGGCACCAAGGGTAAAGGGGCCCCGAGACATGCATTGCGTGGGGCCCCGACGTGTTTATTCCGGCACTGCCTCCAGGTGCCAAAAACATGATCACGTATTTTGTCTCCAGCTCGTCGAAATGATACCCAGATTTCATGTTAGGGCACGTCTATGAATTTGGATGTCTATGCTTAGGGTTTATTTATGGCCGGAGCTGTCAGATGGCTGTCAGTTTGCGGTTCTGTCAGTGTCAGTTCACACCGGTGTCAACAATAACAGTAAGAATACTGGAAGAATCGCCGGTCTTGTAAAGTTGCTTGTTTTAATGCTTTAATTCTGGATTCATTACTTTCACAACAGTTTTAACATCCTTTATATAATATAAAATTCTACGGGATAATAAATATGTCTGTACATTAATTGCGCAGTTTCATCAGATAAACCACATTCATTGATCTTAAGTGTCTGTCAAATGCTTTTAGCAAATGGGATTCATTTTAAAGTAATTTCGGTAATTGTTCGGAACAAACGTCAACGGTTAATACGCACTTTTTTTCGATAAAACTTTTAGATTCTTCTTAATTACCATAAAAGACAACTATTTGCATTGGGGGAGGTTGAAAATGTTACATTTTTAATTTTATTTACGTAAATTGAAAATTTGCTTTCACACTGTCAAAATCACTCTGTTTTGCAGTTCGGACAAACGTCAACGGTTAATACGCACTTTTTTTTATAAACTTTTAAAATTAAGATAATATACACAAGCCCGCTACACAAACCTTGCTTTGCCAGACAAACCATTCAAAAACGTAGGCTGTTTTTTAAAGCAAAGATAACATACACAATCCCGTTACATAACCGTTGACGTTTGTTCCGAATATTTACCGTAATTTCTAATATTCGAGTGATCGAAATCTAATGAAAGACTTTTTAAGTATTAACTTAAAAATAAGTTTTGGGAACAGTTTTCAGTTTGCGCATTATTTGAGAAGCCCCCAGCGACATTACAAGGCTGATGTTTACTTTGCTGTCAATGTGTGAATGTTTCAGAGTGTTGTTTATTTATCAACACCAGCGCTAAGTTTATTAAACTTGTCTTACTTTTCTTCACGGTTAATACGGAATATTTCTTATTTACATAGTTAGATTTAGCTTTATCATTGGGGGCCATCCATAAATTACGTCACACCTTAAGGGAGGAGGGGGGGTAGTAGAGAATAGAGAAGTGTGACAAGTGGTATGGGGGGGGGGGGGGGGGGGTCATAAACTTTGTCACGTCACATGCACAAAACGACTGCAACACACGCGACAGCCACAGAAATATTTACCCTATCCCATTACGCCCCCTCTGTCGTCGTGGTATATTAAATGTTGATGAAAAACTTAAAAATATTACCAACTATTATTTTTGGTGACCAGACAACTCGGAATGAAACCAACCCAGAAGCACCTCAGAAAAGTCATTAAGAGCGATGATAAAAAAATATTAAAAATTGGTTAAATATGTTAAGTTAGGTTAGGGTTACCGGCTATTTAAAATAATTTTTTCATCGCTTTCAATGACCTTTCTGAGGTGTTTCTAAGTTGGTTTCATTCTGAGTTGGCATGGAACCATTATTTTTACCTCTAAAATTGCAAAATATGTGACATCACGCTAGGGGGGAGGGGGTCTCAAATGTGACAATGGGTGGCAGGGACGAGGGGGGTCAAAAAAGAGAGAGAATTTCTGGGATAAAAATTTCTTCAAAAATATAGGCTAGCTTCGACTATAAAAATACCGTTAGACACAAAATTCTCCCGTCTCAGGGAACTCCACAGGGAGCCATAAAGCTACAGACCGTGCTCTTGGGGGGTGACACTCGGTCGGGTGTCAACCCCTTTCAGGTGGCACCCGGGGCGGACCGCCCCCCTCGCTACGCCACTGATTATAGGTCATAAATTTTATAGTTAACTTAACTTACTGACAGAAAAAAAAAATTATATACCTAAGGGGAATTAACTTAGGTAGTACACACATAATTGAACAATTATCATTAAGCTACCATTAGTAATTGTAATCAGTAGTCACGCAGTGGCTTCGGTTAATACCGAGTGAAAATAGTGTCTGTAGGCATTATTAGTGGTCACCAATTGAGGAAAAATATGCATTTTAATTCTTAGAATAATAGTACTCAATGGAACCCAATACATGATGGGTTTTACCGACACAAATACATAAGTGTTGTATTATAGTCTGTATTAGTAAGAAATACATTTAAATAAGTTGACCGAAAGTAGCTACAGTTAACCCTCCGTGTACCAGGTGACTAAAAATCTCATCCCGTACTAGGTGGGGTATGCCCTGTGCCCTGTTCCCTGTCCGCTCAATGGACGTTGGCTATGCGAACTTTGTTTACTGCGCCCCGGAATAGCTCTGCAGTAGACTAGCCAAACCACTGTCTCAGGTTTTTCAGCCATGATGTTCTGCTTCTTCCAGGACCCCGTCTTCTGGCAATCTTTCCCTATATAAGATGCAAGTATGAGATGCAAGATCTCATACTTTTCTGGATGTCTCATCATATGTCCAAGACATTGAAGTTTTCGGATTTTTATACTTTTAATAACTTCTTTTTATTTATTTACTTCTTTTTATTTATCCACATCTCGAATGCCTCAAGTCGCCTAATTAATTGTTCAGTAAGCTTCCATAAAATAATATCAAAAACATGTAGCATCTGACCATTCACATTCGTAATCCAAGGTTGAGATCAAGACTGCAGAACATCTTTTTCATGAGGTAAAGATTGCAAGAGCTTACTCAATGCGGCATTTGATTTCAACCGAAGGATCCCATCTATAATTTACATTGCATCCCAAGTATACAATACTCTGTACCTTCTCTTGTTTTGTTCCAGCAATATAAAGATTTTCATTCAATGCATTATTTTTGCTTATTAGCATGTATTTTGTTTTATTTATAATATAATAGTGATAAAATTATCATATTTATTTTTTTCGGCAGAATTAAACATTTGGTATTTATAAATAGACAAGCTTTTTCCCATGGCTTCGCTCGCATGGTATTAGGGGGGGGTTCCCACTCCGCCTTCTCCACCTCCCCCCCACCAGCCCACCCCCCCAACACCCAAACACCCCAAAAAATCAGTATGCTCCATATATATCGGAGCGTAACATTTTTTACAAGTGTATTTAGTTTTACGATCTTTGTTTCTGAGCAACTTGAGTACCTTTTCATAACATTAGACCTTTTTGCGGGAGGTTCTCTGATAAATTTAGCGATTCTATTGCGTGTGTGGTACGCATACGCACTTTAGGGGCGTGTAACTCACTTGGCGGTCGCTGCCGGACTGACTTAGCAACACTGAGCAGAATTCGAACTTTGGCACTATCACAATTTTGAAATTATTGCAATTTTTGAAGAACTGGGGTATGTCACACCCCACCTCGTACACGGAGGGTTAAATGCCTTTGAAGAGCAGAACAGCTGTCTGAAAATTCAGTTTAAGTGTTTACTTGAAATTTAATTCAGATGTTTAATTAAAATCATAGATTCTCTCTTGTATGTAAATTTGGCATACATACCTACATCTGTTTGATCTTATTAAACACTGTAATATATTATATTACAGGGTTTAAGATCAAACAGGTAAACAGTACTACAGTAAGGTTTCAAACCAACTTACTATAACCATCACACAGTTTCACTGCAGAGGTAGGCAGGGAGGATACCCCATTGCAAAACTCTGTCTTGGCACTCGCACCTTGCTTCATACATATTTATGCATCGTCTCAGACACAACCTTTTGTTATTCTGACTCTTGTCATAACCGTATTTGATTCACTTGATCATGCCATTTCTTCGGGTGTCCCCGACTTCTTCTACCATATTTTCTACCGGCACACCTTTCTCTCTTCATCCTCTACACATTAAAACAACATAAAAATTTTCTTTGTCGAATATATTGTAAATTTCTTTATTCTATTTGTTTTGTCTTTAAAAATCTGATTCTCTTTGTTCATGATTTACTCTTTCCAAAGTATTTTCCATTTCTCTTTCCAAAGTATTTTCCATTTTAAAATGATCCTATAGTAAAGCATATTATTTTTTTCTATTTTCAGTTGATACATCTGCACCATGGAAAGCACAAAATCATTACTGGAAGAATGTCTTTCTATAGAAAAGCCGTCAGTGAACCCAGCCATTTCGGTTTACGATGAACTCAGTGCCAACAGTGAACAGTTTCCCATCAAATTCCCAGTTCAATCCGTCAGGTAGTAGAACTTTCAATTTATTTGGACTAATCGACCTTAGTATTTATTTAATAAAGTTTAATAGAGGGACCCAAATAAATTAGTGAGTCTTCTTAGAAAAATTAAAAAATGAAAATGGATAGAACTTTTCTTTGACGATGCGATTCATTAAAGATCTTGAAATTCAAACAAAATCATCTATATGTTGCACTTTGAAGACCTTTTTTGTCACAATAACAACTGGAGCGACCACGCAAAATAAATAAATTTGTCTCGATTGCTCGAGATTTCCAGAAGATCATTTTAAAAATTTTTTGTCAACATTAAAAAAATCATACCTTCAAATTTTAACATGGAGATGTAAAAACTTATTATAGTGCTATGTAGCCAATGAATTAACCTGTATTTTACCGTTTATCTCATATTTTTTGTAGGGTTTATAAAAAAAAAGTCATAAAGTTTATAACCCCGCGAATCCTGCGTCTTTGTTACTTTGAAACTGCCGTGAGAGGTACTTATTAGAGTCAACATAGAAAATGTTCGATTTCTGTACGTTGTCTGTGGTGTACTTGATAATGAAAGGTATATCTACGGAAAAAAGGTCTTAATTTTAATCGTAAATAGCTGATCAGAAATTCTGCATGAAAAAAATATTTTAAAAATTTATTTTTAGCTTTGTTATAAAATAGTCTATGAAGTTCGGATTTGCTACATCTATGATCATAATAGATAAAGCATTTCAATAGCTTCGTTTTAAGTCCAAAATAACAAATGAGAGAGCTACAAATAACAAAAAAAAAAAACAATTGCAGAATCAAGAGATAATGACCTTTTTTATTTAAGCAATCGGAGATATTTAAAATAGTGCCAATACATGGCAAAAATCGCTGCAGTGGTTATTCAATGTGAGAAAGTTTGAAAAAGAATTCGCAAGTAGAAGATTTTATATTTCACAAAACATTTTTACAGATCTGAATCTTTATTTTTTAAGTCTTATAACTTATTATAAAATCGTAAAAATATGCCCAGTTAAAATGAAGGCCATGAAGTGTTTCTCACAGAATTTGATTAATTAAAGCATGTGTAATATTTTCAGATGATTTATTTTTCAAACTAATAACCTATGATTTCGCACTACTTTGGGTAAAATTACAGAAAAGTGGGGCACGGTTTAAAAGCATTTTAAAAAAATCACTTTAAAAAAAATCACTTTTTATCTGTTGGATAACAACGAGAAGTAAGTAATTCAGTTTCCAGAAATGGAAAATAATTTAACTCCTCAGGTCTCAAAGAAATCATTATTGTATCTCCCTAAAGCCCCGTTCTGATTGGGCAAGTATTTTAGTCGAGTGGCGAGTATTTTAGTAACTAAACGTGTCCGAACACCATACATTTAGTAGTAAGTAGGAGCATTTTGGTCAGTCAAGTGGGGAGTTACTCGCTACTTGACTAAATTACTTGCCCAATCAGAACGGGGCTTTACTGTCATGGTGAAAACCATGTTCAACAGCATTAGAAAGAAAAAACACCACGCTTTATATTAAAATCTAAAAGTTAACCACGGAAGAATTAAAATATACGTATATATTAAAATATACGTAATATACATATATGAAACCAATGTGATCAAATGCAATAGAAAAAAATACGAAAATTTGTGAATTAAAAAAAATATATTACATGTGAGGTGAGGTGAAAAGCCATATTTAAAATTTTTAATATATTTCTAACACTACTAGGGGCAGTCAAAAAGTAATGCCTCCTAAGTTAGTTAAGTGAAAATTTTGAATTTGCTGCTATTCCTTCTACAATCTGATGCAGTAGTAACTCTTTTGCGTCAACAGGTGGCAGTACTACAGTCGCTTGCAAAATGGCCGACATCGATGTTCGTATTAGACAGCGTTTTGTGATTGATTCTTCACTGTAGAAGGTGAAACGCCCATTAGTATTCATGAAAGACTGAAAAATGTGTACCATGATGCAACAGTGAACGTCAGCACTGCTAGACGATGGGTTCGTCACTGTAATGAAGCTGAAGGACAAACACCGCTGGTTGACGAAAAGCTGGTTGATGAAAAAGTGACTGCACGCAACATTGAGCGAGTTGATGACATCATTTGTGGTGACCCCAGATAACTCTTTCTCTCAGTAAAGGCAGTGTGATGACGATTATTCGACAACTGATTATTCAACAAAAGTTTGTGTAAGGTTGTTACCAAGAAAGTTAACAGACCAGAGTAAAGAAACAAGAAAAACAACAGCCTCACAACACTTGCAGCGCTTAGTTTCTGGAATAATTTGTGACCGGAAACGAAATATGGATTCATTTTTTTGATCCTGAATCAAAGAGACAGTCAATGGAATTTCATCACACAAACTCACCAAGGGCAAACAAATCGAAAGTGTGTAATTGGCCGGGAAAGTTATGGCGATGGTGTTCTGGATGTGACCTTGCTTTTTACAATACTGTGATACATGCCCTTGTTAAAAGACGGGCCAAAGCTATGGAAATGGACAGAGATTATTTTGAAAAGTAACAAATTCATCATCGTGTAGCTTTCAACTAGTACTGTATTAAAATATAACTAGCCGTTGGAAACAATAGTTATATTATTTCAACGTCCAACGCTGTTGAAAATAATTAGCGCCAACAGTTGAAATATAATACCTACATGCGAATATTATTCAACGCAGTCAACGATTCAACTGCCTAATAAATAAAAAGGGTTAAGAGTTTGTACTTCGTGAACAACATTACTCGATATTTTAAATGGTCTTTTGGTTATGTACGTACCTACTGCACGTTTTTTTTTATTTTCCCATCCAATACGGCCGATACTCAATGCCATGGAACAAACAAATTTATCAACGACAAGCAAAAAAATAACCTATTGATAATTTTCAATGTTTTGTACCTATTGTTTTCAACGGTGTTGGAATGATTAAGGTCAAAAGGGTCAAGAGATCACACTTTGTGAACAATATTATACCCAATTACACAAGGTCTTTTGGTAATGTACATACCTACTGCTCGTTTTATTTTATTTTCCCATCCAATACGGCCGATACGTAGCGCCATGGAACGATCAAATTTGTCAACGACAAGCAAAAAAATAACCTATTGATAATTTTCAATGTTTTGTACCTATTGTTTTCAACGGTGTTGGAATGATTAAGGTCAAAAGGGTCAAGAGATCACACTTTGTGAACAATATTATACCCAATTACACAAGGTCTTTTGGTAATGTACATACCTACTGCACGTTTTATTTTATTTTCCCATCCAATACGGCCCATACGTAGCGCCAAGCAACAAGCGAATTTATCAGTGACAAGCAAAATATATCTTCAACAGGATAATATTTTCAACACCGAAACCAACGTCTTCCAACAGTTTCAACTTTCAACGTTATTATAGAATTATTATTACGTGTGTATCGCGTGGGGCATAGAGATAATAATTTATTAATAATACATCAATGATTCGGGGAACCACCCGTTAAAAGGGATTCCTTAATATGATTTTGATATATTTTTTGTTAGTATCGTGTCGATCTCCTATTATAGTTGCGCCAACGTCGACGTTATTTTCAACAGCTATTTTCAACAGTTGAAAATTGCCAACGATAACGACGTTGGCGTTGGATAGAATTATCGTCAACGCCCAGTACTACTTTCAACCCATGTAATTGCATTTTTTATAACTCGACAATTAAAGGAGAAAAAAAATAGGAGGCATTACTTTTTGACTGCCCGAGTATATGCTTATTTCTAATAATAAAATTTGAAAGCTTTTTCCACCACCTTTCAAAAACAGTTCTGATAGGCTCAGAAATATAATTTATTTGGATTTTATTGCAAAGAGGAGATACTATGATCTTCTGACAAAATATGCTAGAGGCCTGAGGGGTTATTGGTTATTTTGTTAACATTATATCGATTGTTCACTTGACGGCCATTGTTATTGATTTGAAAACTTTATGGTTAGTTAAGAAAAGATGTTAAATTATGTTTTATATAATGAAATGGCTATTAAAATGCACTATTTTCCATATTCGGTTACTGTAATAGTTGTTTCTCATTGTTATCTAATTTAAAACAAAACGCTTTTCTGTATATTTATCTTAGTTTGCAATGCATCGCTTTAATGAGGAAAACTAATTAATATTGTATAATGTTTTATTTTATGCATAATTTCTGATTTTTATTTGCAGGTGCAAGACTTTGATAAAAAATGTCCCTAAAAGCACTCTGGAGGAAAACATTGTGTCTACATATCCTCTCGTACATGAAAAGGCTCTTAACATCATGTGCAAATTTCTCCTATTGAAAAGGTACCTACAAATTAATCCTACTTCCTACTAATATTATAAAGGCGAAAGTTTGTATGAATGTATGTTTGTTACTCTTTCACGCATAAACTACTGAATGGATTTTAAAAATTCTTTCACTAATAGAAAGCTACATCATTTGCGAGATCTATAGGCTATATGAATAATAATAATAACGTAGTATTTATATAGCGCAGTTTTGTGATATTTCACTTCAAGTGCGCTTAATTATAATAAACTTAAATAATCTCTGGCGTTATGAAATTATTTATCATACGTTTTCTGTCCCTAACAAAATCGATTTATTGCAAACGTCAGAAAAAAAACAAACCAATTGTCGCCTTGGAAATGATGTTTTTTTTTTAATTAGGCAATTCACCCTAAAAAGAGTGCTTTGTTGGCGTCGTACTTAACTATCTCTAAAAATGAATCACCGAAATGTATATATAAACCCGAACGACTGCACCAAATTGGATAATTCTTTTTTTTGTTCGTTATTTTGTATAAAACTACCGTTGAGTTCTGGAATTATGAAATATGTATAAAAAATTATAATAGGTGGCACGCGAGCTGTTTGAAAACTGAATGTATCGGGAATGAATGTGCGGAATGCGAGAGGTGAGAGGGGGGAGTGGGGAGGGAGGGAGGGGGTGTTGGGAGGGTGTTGGTGGAGGGGGAAAGGGGAGGGGGAAGAGGGTGGGAGGGGGTTAGGGGAGGGAGAGGGGGAGGGAAGGAAGGTGAAAGGGGAAGGATGGAGGAGGATGTGGGGAGGGGTAGGGGGTGGGGGAAGGGTGTTGATGAGGGGAGTGGTGTGGGGAGAGGGAATGTGGATGGGTAGGGGGTGAGGGGAGGGGTGGATGGAGGAATAGGGGGAGGGGGTTGATGGGGGGAGTGGAGTGGAGAGAGGGAAGGTGGAGGAGGCGGAGTGGGGTGGGAGAGGGGGGAGGGAAGGAATGGGGAGGGGTGGAGGAAGAGGGGGGGGGTGGAGTGGGGAGAGGTATGGGGTGGGGGAGGGGTCGATGGAGAAGGAGGGGGAGTGAGAGGGGGTGATGGATGAGTGGAGTGAGGAGAGGGAAGGTGGAGGGGGAAGGAGTGGGGGAGTGGTGGGTGGAGGGAGAGAGGGGGAAGTAGGGTTGATGGGGGGAGGGGTGGGTGGAGGGGGAAGGGGGGTTGATGGGGGGGAGTGGAGTGGGGAGAGGGAAGGTAGAGGGGCGGAGTGGGAAACCCCTAAGGGGGAAGGGGGGTTGATGGGGGGAGTGAAGTGGGGAGAGAGAAGGTGGAGGAGGCGGAGTGGGAAACCCCTAATACCAGGCGAGCGAAGCCGCGGGAAAAAGCTAGTAATGTAATAAGAACACGTTATCTTGGAATATTACGAACACCGTAAAAAGACACATGCCTAACGCATAATATCATCGTTTAGCATAAAATATTGCAAATGCGGCAATTTCAATTCCATTCGTTAACAATTTTTCCAAATATATTCACAGAATGCTAAATACGTATTTTTTTAAATATTCGCCTTTTGGACAATATTTAAATATGCAGCATTATTTTTTTTATTTACATTAACCTCACACAGGCGGCCCTGAAGAAAATAATTTCCCTCAGGGCCTATGTCATCTTTGGGGGGGGGGGGGGGGGATGATCTAAATAGCCAGATACTTCTCAAATTTCTCTTACCATCTCCTTTACCTCCTCACTTCTTTCGCCTCACAAGATACGCCAATCGATTAAGCCGTAGTCTTACATTCACTAAAATGTTAAGAATTGTAAAGAAAAAACCGAAAATCACATATTTCCAACAGATATTATTAAATTGTAAAAACTTTTTCAAAAGATAATAGAACAATTGCCTACAAATGTTTTGACAAAAAATTAGTACATTTGGACAATTATATACATGCTAAAAGGTTAAACAAAACTACAAAACTTTGAACCTCGATTCTGGAGAATGACTCCCATGTGAATTACTCTGTATTACGTGTGTACCATGGCAGAATACCGCCCTCACATATTTATCATGTTAATGATGATTTGATAATTACAAAATTATTTTTCTGCAGGGAGCATGGCACAAACAAAGAAAGGGAACTGTACAAGGACATGGGAATAGAAGCATTCATCGACAGACTGTTATTAAAGAGATCCGTGATGTTCTGCGGACCACAAGATAAATATTTACTCCTGTCAGGAGAAAGGGGGTAAAAATACTTTTATTTATAAATATTCTACTACACCTTCGTTTGTGATTTGGATCCCTGAACACAATATATACATATTAGTTTCATATCTTCTTGTGTTTCAATGCTTACAATCTAGAAAAAAAGCCAAAACGAAAAAGTTATTGTGGTCTCAGGTTAGGTATATTTATCAACTTTTTGAAGTGAAACTTCTTTAGCGCCATTTGTGATTTTAAATTAGGATGACACGGAAATGCGTCACAACTCAGTTCTACACAAATACTCGGTTCTAATATAAGCGGTGAATTCGCACCTCGGCGCGTGCCTCCCATAGCGCAGTGGGCAAGATGCCTGACAAAGTCTCAGCGGCCAGAGAAACAGACGTCAAGCAAATGGAGGTTTGAAGAGAATCTTACGAAATCAAAAAAAAAACATTTAAATTTTTGTTAAATCATTTTCCAATTTTCAAACCACTTTAAAAGAAACAGGCAAAACAAAAGAAA
This sequence comes from Limnephilus rhombicus, assembly GCA_929108145.2. Lineage (NCBI taxonomy): Eukaryota > Metazoa > Arthropoda > Insecta > Trichoptera > Limnephilidae > Limnephilus > Limnephilus rhombicus. Next base: position 46,739,211 of record OV815288.1, on the reverse strand, counting down.
GCGATCTAGAGACTTTCTACTTTCACTTCTACCGCTTGTGAATTACACTCTGATTTTTTTATTTATTGTAGAATTGATATTTGATAAAAGTAAAAAAAAATAAATCAATAGGGTGACTTGTTTTATTTTACAAGTTTTAGACTGCTTGAGCTCACACATTGCGTGCAGGAATGGGTACCGCCGCCCCGGGAACCATTTATTGGATAACTAACACCCCTGCCATAGGTCACCCCATGTGGTTCGCTAGGTTTGGTTACTTAGCAGGGGTGAGATTTGCCCATTTCTTGGGGTGAGATTTACCTAGGTCTTGGAGGCAGATCGGGAGAGGCTGGTTGAGAGAGACCCATCGCCTCGTACCGCAATGGGAGGAATGGATTCATACGTCTGTCACTCCTGGACAAACTGACCCCCAGAATCCTACCCACCCCTCATACCTTTTCTTCCCAGAACTTCCTCTCCTTCCTTTCCTTAAAAAGACCCCCTACACACCAACCCCAAAGATAGGCCCTGAGGGAAATTGTTTTCCTCAGGGCCTCCTGTGTGGAGCAACGCAAAATAAAAAATAAAAATTTGCAAGGTTTAGTGAGACTTTCAATATAGTTGGGATAATTCGGACCGAATTCATTATGCCAGATCTATTATTTTAGATTTATCATACTGGAAAACTTTGTATAGGTGATCTTTACATTCCATTACAAAAATTTATATGTAATCCAATTTTTATTTTTAGCAAATAATAGAAACTATTGTCTTTTTGCCGACTTCTTTAACCATCCACATTTGGTTGCGCTTTCAGAATGTCAGGATGGATGGAAGTGGGCACAGACAATGAGAAAGAACCCGTCGTTCTGAAGAACTGTTTGAGCTATGACGAAATGAAATTATCCGCAACAATGTATGTGTCCGGCGATACTGTTTTCATCAACGATGGCTCCAGACAAAACAAGGGCAAGGAGGCGCCTCTGGACACCATTGAACGCCATGGGGTCATTATTGGTGAGAAGTTATCAACATAAAATTTTGCTGTCATATAATATTCATGGTTATCAAATGTTTTTACAAGAATTTTGTTTTGAAAATCATAAGAAACCAGCTGAAGTCCCTGGCGTTGCCCAGAATTTTTCGAAATCAGATGTAGACAGTAATTTTCCTTTATTTTTAATGTCAAGTGCATAAATTTAATTTTAATGCAAAATTACATCAAAATTCTGCTTTAAAGGAGTGGGAAAAGGGGTTTCATGACAACTTAGAATCATGCAACTTCGACACACATTTGAAAAGTCATTAAAAGTTAAAAAAATAAAAATATTCAATAGCGCATAACCTAACCTAACATAACCTATTTAACTATTCTAAAAAAATGAATTTCTTCTCTTTTCAAAAGAGGTGTTGAAGTTGCATGATTCTAAGTTCTCACCGGGAAAAGGGGAGTAGTGGTTTTTAGAAATCTCATGGAGATAGACCTTCCTCTTAGTAAAATTTAATCAACCTCGGAATATGTAGATTTGTATAAAAATCAAATTCAAGCCTCCACAAACACTCTTCTTTATATAGATAGAAATAACGAGGTTTAAATTTTTCTAGTCCTTTTCTCTTGTATTGTTTTAAATAAAGTAACATTTTATTTTATTTTCGCTTTTATTACAAGTTGCCAACCTTTCAGTCTGTTGCTTATTCGTGGCGTCAAGTTCAGCTCGTAGTGTAGTGGAGCTGGCAACACGGTATCGCTTCCAAGTAAATAAGCACACATTTCACCACTAACAATTACACATCTGCCGGATCTGCCCTGATGATGGACACTGCAATGCTGTTCAAAACGTTGGCTAAAGAAGGAAGCAACAAGGCATAACACCCCAAAAGCAAATAAAGAAAATACTTTTGCCGTGAAAATTAAAAAAATATCTACAGTGGGTTGCCATATTAATAGGGACAGTAACATTTTTTTGGTTTTTTGATGTTAACGTTGTCTCTACTTCTAAATTACTTGGATATGGTGGCCATCCCCTTATTATTTTTGCTGCTGGTATCACCACTGACACTTTTAAGAAGTGGCAACACTGGCAAAGCTTCACATCTGTCAAAAATTTAAGGTTATTTCTAAGTGGCCAGCATTTTTGTGAAAACGCGTGATCGAGCGTCTCGTATATAAATATTGAAAATAATTATTTTAAGGAGTTTTATAAGTTCAGCTGTACAAATAAGTAAGTAATAATTAATTATCTATTAATTTTGTGTAGTTTTAGTTCATTTTTTTTATTTCAATGAATAGTTTTGCCATATTGACCCCAATATTGTGTTTTTTCAGGATGGCCAGGTCTTCAGATACGTCCCCAAGGAAATGTGCGGAAATAAAAACACTTTTACTAAACACTAAACATTCCCAGAGGGTAATAGCAGCCCTTGCAGGTGTTTCAAAGTCTGTTGTTAATAGGATAAAGAAAAAAATCTATGAAAATGTACCCCTTGAAGCGGATCGTAATGGGAAATGTGGCCGAAAAAGAATTACCACACCTCGTACTGACCGCAAAATCAGAGACGTGTGTCTACAAAATCGCAAGAAAAGTGTTTCTTTTCTGACCCTGTTGATCAATGAAGGAGGTATCAAGGTCTCTCAAAGGACAGTCCAGAGGAGATTGGCGGAGGAGGGCCTTGTTGGTTATCGGCCAGCTAAAAAACCTCGCCTCACAGCAGCCATGACGAAGAAACGACTGGAATGGGCCAAAGCACACCAACACATGACTATTGAGGACTGGAATAAGGTAATTATGTAACATTATTGTGGTTTACAAGCTTTTAAAAAATTCCAGTGGTGTGATTATAGACTTTTCTAGGTGTGCTTCTCTGATGAGTCCATTTTCCAAATTTTGGTGGACAAATCATCGTTCGTCCGACGACGCAAGGGAGAGAAATTCCACCCGGACTGCCTTGTGGAGACGATTAAACACCCTACCAGTATCATGGTGTGGTCTGTCATCTCTTCCATGGGGATGGGGCGCCTCCACATCGTGCAAGGGACTATGAGGCAGGATCAGTACAGACAAGTACTGGAAAATCGGTTGATACCTCAAGTCGAAGAATGGTTCCCTGGTGGCCAGGATTTTGTTTTTATGCATGACTCCGCACCCTGCCATAAAGCCAGGTCTGTCACTGCATTCCTAGCTGAAAAAAACGTGCAGGTTTTACCTTGGCCTGGGAATTCCCCTGACATGAACCCCATTGAAAACCTGTGGGAGCTCACGAAGAGGGAGATTGCCAAGGAAGTGATCACTACCAAGCAGCAGCTCATCGAAAACCTCATCCGGGTATGGCATCACTCTCCTGAGCTAAAGCGAAATGCAAAACTGTGCATTGAGAGTATGCCACGGCGTGTACAAGCTGTAATTGCGGCCAAAGGCGGTATTACAAAATATTAGCTTTCTGTGCGATAATGTTTTAAAATAACAAAACAAAAAAAAATAAATGCAAATTTACAACAAATATGGTCTATAAATTATCCAAATGAATTGTTCTTATTAATAAATAATAAAAACTGTACCTAAAGTCATAAATATCTTTGTATTGCGAGTACAAAGTGAGAAAAACGTATTTTTCATAGGTGTCCCTATTAATATGGCAACCCACTGTAGTTCAATGTTAATTTTTCAGGGTTGATTGGAACAAGACTGAAGAAGAAATATGTGATGGAATACCAGGAGATGATAATTGAGAAGAATCAAAATATCCCCAGCAACGGATATGGCTCCAACCAAAGTCAAGGTCTATTTAAGAAGTTCAAATCCTCTTCAACGCAGGATAATGCATTTAAGACTTTCTGGAGGAACTGTTGGTATGAACTTTATGGGGTATGTCACCTTTTACTATTCATTGTGCCAGATTATTGGATATGCAAGGTTTTTACCCATTTTAAGATTATCCAGCAACGTCTTTTCGAACCAATTATTGGATATTTAACATCTCTGCCATAGGTCACCCCAAGGGGTTCGCTACAACTTAGCGGGGGGACCCGGGTTCTTGGGGTGAAGTTTTTCTAGATCTTGGTGGCGGATGCATCCGTCCACCAACTGCGCGTTGTGCCGGATCGGAAGATACATATGGTTGAGGGAGACCTTTTGACCTCTCCAGCAGGACTCTCTTGACTCATCGCATTGCACTACGTTGGGAGGAATGGATTCATACGTCCTTCACTCCTGAATATACTGACCTCCAGATTCCTGTACAGTACAATTTCACTAATCCGGCACTATTGAGGGTGCCGGATTATTGGAATGTTCGGATTACTGGATTATAGAGATAAAATCATAATAAATAAAACAAATTTCATAAAGAGAATATACAAACTATGCACACTTCAAAACAACAGGTAAATACGTACGCACGAGCACACAATATAAGTTTTGAGGTTAGACTGCTAGACGACGATGCGGCGATGTAGCGCATAGGCGTAGAGGGGCGAGGGAGGCGCGGGCGGAGGGTGCCGGATTATTGGAAGTTTCGGTCTATTGGCACTTCAATAGACCGAAACGTCCATTAACGTGGATTAGTGAGATTGTACTGTACTTACTACTGAAATTTGTATTTATTACAGGAAAACCTCAAATGACCATTTATTCGGTCCTACGAAAGTACATTAAAACCAGAAAAACGTGTTCATATTTCTATATTTAACATTTTTCGTTACATGAGGGAGAAAAAAAATCATTTCTTTGAATACATATAAGTAGATATTCTTGGTAAACAAATAATTAAATTATGAAAATTCATACTCATTTTTTCTGATAAGATAACACAATTTACTAAAACATTATTTTGTGTTATTATGAAATTATAACCAGCAATGCCTTTCATACCCTGCACATGGCGTAAGTTATAGTGGCATTCCAAAGGTTAATATTTTTTGAAGTGAAACTTCTTTAGCCCCGTTAGCGATTTGAAATTCGGATGAAACGGAAATGCATCATAAAAATTTATTATTTGACGGTCCTCGATTCTAATATAATGCGGTAATATCGCGCGTCGGCGCGGGCGTTCGATAGCGCAGTGGGCAAGGCGCTCGACAAGTCTCAGCGGCCAGAGAGACAGACATCAAGCGAACGATTGGAATCCTACGAAATAAAAAAATAAACATTTTTATTTTTGTGAAATCAATATCCAATCTTCAAACCACTTTAAAATAAACAGGCAAAAGAAAAGAAAGCGACATCTAGCGACTTTCTAGTTTCATTTCTACTAATTTTAAAATTTTTTAAACATGCAATTTCTTTTTCACTATAGGAACGAAGCCCGACTTATACAGAGGCAATGGGAATTCACAAGAAACAGCCCAACAGGAGATTTATTGCAGTAAAAGATCTTTATTTTGACAATTGTATCTATTCCCGGCACATCTCTATTGCATTCGACTGTTCTCTTTTGGAAGCCAACAAGAGAGCTAAAGACAAGGGGAAAATGGCTTATCTCCACATTGTTGGAATTGGTAAAATTAATTACTTATTTTATTTTTATGATGCAATCTGTAACCAATAGGGTCGGTATTTTCACAAAATATTAATACTATTAAAATGTGTAATAATTTTGTTAAAAAAGATTAAATTAAAACTGCACATTCCTAAACAGTTGGAGCTGGCTACAAAGTCTTTATGATGTAGAAAAGGCGATTGGCTGGGTTTGGTTAGGTTCTTAACTCCAATCTTAATATTCCACAAATGGAGATGTCCCGCAGTTCACTGACCCTGAACAGCTAGAACTCTTGCGTTTAATCAATATATTTTTTTTCAATAGGAGCCATTCATTTATTACGTAAGACGAATTTTGCTAGTTTTCGACCCCCTCCCCCCATTATAAGAAAATAATAATAATAGGCCGACCCCCTCCCCCCTGTTTAATATAATATTTATTGATTATTATTATTATTTTTTTTATTGTTAAACTAACGTTTAAGACAAGATTTTCATGCATAGCACAAAGGGTAACAATTATTATAATTTGTTAATTAATGTATAATTAATTTATTAATATGTAACAATTAACATAATTTGTCTCGACGCCACCTAGCGAGGGATTTTAACACTAACAATGTCTCTCTCACAAAAATAAAGTTGGTTGTTTTCAGGTGGAAAAAATATAATAAGCAGTAATTGTTAAATGAAACACTAGTATATATTGAATCATTTGGCGGGTACAAGATAAGCCGCCATAGCTCAATTGGGAGAGCAGTCCCGTTGGCGTCATGTATCTTTTCTCGGAAGATTTTTCAATGTGGATGAGTGTTTCAGGCTGATAATTATTGCTTATAATAATAATATTTATTGGTTTGTTTTAATGTCTATTTTTCAAAGTAACAATTTTTAGAAATGTTTATTTGTACTTACAAAGGTACTAATAATTTTAACTTTGCGCATTTTTGTGATCTTACGTAAGAACTATCGAGACTCCCTCCCACCCCCTTGTAAGAAAAAATAAGACATGGTCGACCCCCCTCCCCCCCTAAATCGTCTTACGTAATAAATGAATGGCCTCATATTATTCAGTATATTGATAATTTTTCATCAATCAAATTTTTAATCATCATCATTTTAATCATGAAGACAGTATAACCACTCTCAAACAAAAAAATGTGAAAAATAAATGTCAGAAAAAGATTTGGTCGCACCTGGGAATTGAACCTAGGACCTCTGCCTTGGCTGTTAATTTTGTCTTCAATGATTAAATATTACAATTTGAGGTTTTACTCATTAAGTTATACCATTATAAAATTAATATTGATGAATTTTGTTTTTAGGTTTGGGTGTTTGGCGGGCATTTAAACAACAAGACAATTTTTTTGTCAAGCAGTTTTTGGTCAGAACAAAGGAATTATCTCCCCATCTATCCGCAGTTTCTGACGTCCATCTTTCATACATGCGTGAAATATCTGCCGGTAAGTTTTATATCCTTTGTCACTGGTCACCATAGTGTGATGGTAAATATGGTTGATGATAGTTCGGAAGCTGTAAGTTAAATAACATCTGTAGTGTAAATGTTAAGACCGATGTTAAGGCCCACTGTATTTGTTATTTTAAATTTTTTTTTTAATTAATCAATTACACAGTTTATCCAAAGAAATGTCACCATCTCAATGACAACATAACGATTGTTCAGATTTGACAGATCATAATAGGAACCACGATCATGCTTATTCTGGCGAGATAACAAGGTCACCATCTGAACCAGAACTGGAACGTAATAAACAAATTTACAGACAGAAAATGTGCTAAAAGGTTGAGTTAAAACAGGACTTTGCTAGGCTCAGTCAACAAGGGGTCAAGTGAACGACAGCACAAAGAGAATGAGGTTAGCGGGTGACAAATGTATTTGGGTTTCGTCTTATTTGCCAGCTCCGGTGTTGCCATAAGTTAAATATTGCTAACAGAAAGACCTTCTTAACTGTGCGTTCAATGGTGTTGCTACAGCCTCGATGACACACGGCGAGTTACAAGCTACTATCTACTAAGTTTTAAAAGCGGGTAAATCGGCGAGTGAGATTGTCATGATGACACACAAAACTGTCCACTCGCTCAGAAGCTTAGGAAACTGAGGTCGCTTTTAGCGCCAGTGACAAGAATAACGACGCCTGCGTGAACTAATTCTTCAGATTTTTGACTGTCGAAATCAGCTGTTTATCGGAAGCCATGTTGGAAACGTAAATAAACCAATCACGAGCAAGCGGAGCAAGCAAGTAGGCGAGTAAAGTTGACGACCTTTCAACTTTTTTTCGTAGATTGTCAACAATCTGCTAGTTGCTGCTAGTTAGCAAGTGACACGATGACACTGGGCGAGTTTACTAACAGATAGTGAATTTCCCAGATAGTAGTTTGTAAACTAGCCCTGTGTCATCGACGCTTATTGCAGATATAAAAAATCCGAATTAAAAAATATATGTATTTTTCTTTCGTCCGTTAGTTTCTCTTTTGACCGCAAGTGTGATAAGGTTACACTACAAATCTGCTATGTATTTATAAAAATATTATATTTATGTTTCAGATGTTTTGACGGAGGCTGGAACTTTCATTGAGTGCGCTTCTCACCCACTGGGTAGTAAATTATTTACATCTCTATATATATATATATTATAAATTGAAGTCCTCCGCTGTGTCTGTCTGTCTGTTCACGATAAACTCAAAAACTACTGAATGGATTTTTATGCTGTTTTCACCAATAGATAGAGTGATTCACAAGGAAGGTTTAGGTATATAATTTGTCAAGGTTTTGTGCAAATTGGTTGAAATATATAATATATAAAGGAGAATGTCTGTATGTGGTGGACGAGCGGGCTGGCAAGCGGGCGGTGTGGATTTGATTAGTATTCAAATTAACAGATGGCGGTGGTTATAAAGGTTGGGTAACCATCCAGTAGATGGCCTTGTGTTTGGTTAGCTACAGCAACGAGTGACCGGGTCAGCTAGTTATTAAGAAAGTGCAGAAAAATTGAGTAATAATGTTAACCTCTCTAGCAATTTTGGGAGTTATTTCTCCCAAACTGATGCGGATTCCTAAAATTCATGCTATCTCATTTTGTATTATGGTGAAATATATTATTTAAACAGTTTTAGAAAGAGAGAAAAACACGCTTTCGGTTTGCTTATAAAGGCTTTCCTCACACTCCTTAAAATTTTGAAATAATTTTTAAGAAACAACTTTTAGCCTATTTGTCTTTTTGTATAAATATTTGTATTTATAACTTTTATAATACCTTTGTCTAAATAAATATGTTCTTTAGTTTTGTATAAAGTGATTATTATAGTTTACACCGTAAAAACCATTAGTAAAAGACTTAGAATTTTTCTGTACAGGTGTCCGGAGGTGATTCTACATGATATTATAAGTAAAAAAGATAAAAAATAATTTTTTTATTAATTTATTATTTTTTTACTTAATTCGGTTACTTCGGGAGGTGATTCTACATGATATTATAAGTAAAAAAGATAAATAATTATAATTTTTTTTTTGAAATTCCAACTTTTAGGGGTGGTTTTGTGGTAAAAAGTTAAAATTAGACCGGCGTGTGTAGCCAGCTTTATTATTTTCCGCTGTTATGATACGGGCCAATCACAACCATGAATGTTACCACAATCGTGCCCGGCAGGCTCTCAGCAAGTAAGATCGTACCTCACACTAAGGATTTTTAGTAGGTACATCTTTTTGTATGGGAAAAAAAAGGTGGAATTTTGGAAACGTAGAATCACCTCCCATAATTAATGCAGTTTAACCCCGGACACCCTGTATTTGTATTCAAAATTTTAATATTTTTAACTACGAGTGTCGATATGTAATACTAAAATGTGAAAGATTCTTTCATCTGTTTTCAAAAACAGTGTTTTATTTTAACAAACATGTATTCAAAAACAGTAAATTTATCTAGAATCGAATGTAATGTGAAAATATTTAAAGCTCAATCATCATTTTGACATTTCAAGAGTTACATTGCAAAATATAGAGGCTGTAGGGGCGGGGGGGGCGGTCCGCCCCGGGTGCCACCCGATAGGGGGGTGACACACGACCGTGGCTTTTTTTTTTTTACGAAGGATATTGTCACCAAAGTATTGTACACATGAACACGGTCTGTTATTTATATTTTCATAGCTCTATGGCTCTTCGCGGAGTGCCCCGAATTTTGTGTCGCGCGGTCTTTTTATAGGCGAACGTTGCCTATTGGAGAAAAATTTTTATCCCTGAAATTCTCTAGACACCCCCCCCCCCCACCCACCCCCAGGATGGAACTTTAATAGGGGAGGGGGGGACACCACGCCCCGGGGGGTGACATCCGCCCCGGGTGCCACCCATGCTAGCTACGCCACTGTGTATAGGTTAATACTGTATGTTGTAAGCTCTAACCTTATAACTTTTCACAGGAGGAATAAAGGTGCACATGTCACCAAGACAACCTTCAGCCAGACTGACCGGGGAGCACGCGGGCAAACTGGTTGTGGAAACTTATGCGTGGGATTCAAATGCGCAACCTGGGAATGAATTTTGGTAAGAATGCATTCACAAGAGTTACTCAGCTGCCCAGAGTGGTAGATACTCTCAGTATCGCTCTGGTGAAAGACTAGATTCAGAATAGAGGAAAACGAATTTCGAGGATAATTGGAGGAAAACCAATTTCGTGTACTTAATAATTAAAGCTGGGGACTCGCACCTTAACTATCTCATTCTTATTTATGCACTTTATTCACTAAATTTAAAACCAGTTTTGTGTTCTTCACTTAAAATTCTAGTTGCGGTTTCATCTGCTGATGAATTTCGAAGCAAACCATTCTAATGTTCCAAGTGGAGTGTAAAATTCTAGTTGAATATTTGCTGCAAAATTTGGGAGAAAGTCCTGCATATTCTGAGGGCATAATACGCAGATATTTAACATTTTATTAACATTACGTATTTCTCGCTGCAAAATTCAGAAAAAACCATTTGCTTGTTCAACTATTATGCATGTGGACTCACGCAGCCTCACTCTGGAGTTAAAACCAGTCTTGTGTTCTAAACGTAACAAAAAATATCAAAATGCGAACTCCTGTGACATAATTCAAAGGAAACTATTCTCGCTTTTTGAGTGCAATTATATATCTAATTGTAGAGTTGACGAACTTGAAGTCTGGTCGTGCATTTATAATTTTTTTTATTCGAAGAATTCATGTCAAATGTGGCATATAAAAATCGGTTTATTTTTAAAAAATTGGGGGCCTAATAATATATTGAGGTTTCCACACCCCCCCCCACCCAAGCCTGAAAATCTTAGTGCGGCCCGCGGGTAATACTACAAAAATTCAAATGGCCCCCGACGGTAAAAAGGTTCCCCACTACTGATATAAAATTTAATAATATTTTTTAATGCACTCAAAGGATTATTAAATTTTTTAAAATAATATTATTGCTATTTTTAGGAAGGGAAGTCTTGCGACTTCAGGAGATCCCGCAGCAGCGTGCTCCTCTCAAGTTGCGGAACTCCACAACTCATATGTGAACAAGAGATTCGTATGCGGCAAGAATCTACATGTGGCTGGCAAACATGGCATTAAACATATCAGTGAATACGTCAAGGATATCCTAGCAGAGTAAATTAGATTTTTGTTTGTTTCTGATGCGTTATGCTATTGCCTTATTATAAATTCTATTAAACTAGCTGACCTGGCGAACTTCGTACCGCCTCAGAATCGATAACTGTTGGGTTAACTTATTAGCTGAATTAAATTCAATATTTTTATTAAGTTAAAAATTACACAATGAAGCAATTATCGATATGCAACTGTCCATGTTTTGTTTTTGTCAGTATAAGAGATGGCATTGTGTACAGATTTATATTTTTTGTGATTTTTTTACTTTTCCACTGAGAATTGCGTTTCATTTTCTTTATAACGTGTGAGGGAGATTTAATATAATTATTGTATTTTTCCTTTGGAGGGGTGCAGACATACGTTCATCGTTTGTCTCATTTTCGACTATTGACATCTAGTGTATAAGAAAGAGGGGCAGCATTATATGTTTAAGAACAAAAGCAAAACAATCAGCGCATTGACATTTGACATTTTTGAATTTTTGAAATTTACTCACAATTCAATATTATATTTATCACAATATTGCTGCAGCTCTTTCAAAATATGAAAATTCATTCTACAAAAAATGTATGACAAACATAATTTTCTTTACAATTTTTTTTTTTTCGTGAATTTTTCTGATGTTTTATTAGCTATTCTGTTATTCAGAGCGAAGACAAATCCAACAAATCAAAGATCATAAAAGATCATAAAAATCGGTCCAGCCGTTCTTGAGTTATAAATGGTGTAACTAACCTGACTTTGTTTTATATATTAAGATATAAGAAATTATTTACATACTATAATATGTTTATATTTTAATGGTAAATTAATTTTAAATGTAAGAAATTATTTACTGCAACGTATTTATATTTATTGATCAAATCACAACCACAATGTTTTATATTTCGACTGCCCCAATGAACAATGTCGGATGTGCAAATTGGTAACTGTTAATTAGAGCTGTTAAAATTTTTCTGTATTAGAATACGTATGTAATAATATGATTTCTTTATATTTGGGCATTTTCAACAAAGTTTTAACACATTTTTATAACTTTTATGCTTTCCATTCCATTACTTTTACATTTTATTTCTAAGTTTTCACCAATACCAGATTATTAGAAATCAGGATTTTTTTTAGTCTAGAAATTCAAGGACCCACTATTATAATATGTAGTCCTCATTGCCCAGAATACTAATGCAGGGTAGTGATTTCTGCAATTTATCACTTGAAAAGATTGCAAAAGTTTAGTCCTAGATTTATAAAATTAGTTTCTAAATCAGACTTTATTTCCTTGATCTAAATAATAAATTAAAAATATATACAGGTTTGAAAGTTGTATTTTTGACGGCCGGCGTGGTCTAGCTATAAGGCTTTTGACTCTCAATCCGAAGGTCGCGGGATAGAATCCCGGCGTGGCAAATAAATTTCATTTGATTAATTTGTGTTTTTTCACGATTAATTCATTTAAAATAATATATAGTATATTTGCGGCATGTTCCAGAGTGGAAGATACTCTTAGACATTCGCCCTGGTGTAAGAACACCATTCAGAATTGAAATGTTGCTTGAAATGGCTTTGGCCGTGTTTGGTGACCAGATCTGAATAGCCAGGTACTTCCCTACCTTCCTCTTCCCCATCTCCTTCCCTTTCCCTTTACCTTCAGCCTCACAACATATAACATACCCCAATGGGGATGCCATAGTCTCACTGGCTCCAGAGTGAGCAGCTGAGACTCGAGGTATTCGTATAAAAAAAAAGTAAATAACTGACTAAATAAAGTAAATTAATAAATTTGTGTGTTAAAAATATATAACTTTCCAATATTCCATAATACATATCTTTGTAAAATCCAATCAAATTCGTGGAACTTTGGTGAAAATGCCCATTTCTGTCTGTTTTGTAATCATATTAATCCTCTTCATCGAAATCATAAAAATAACATTTATAACGATACAAAGTCAGCAATCTATCACTGTAAAAATAATATTTGGTTGTTTAGTATGAAAATTCCCTCCCTCTGCAGTGTAAGGCGATGGGTCTAGAGCAGTGGCTCTTTACCTGGGTTCGATCGATTCCAGGGGTTCAATGAGTCAGTCTCGCGGGTTCGGCGGAGGTCAAGAGCAAAGCAGAAGTCACACTGATTTCTAGTATATATTCATTATTCTGTTTTTGTTCATTTTGTGCTCCTACATATAAATATATACCTATGTTTTCAATTTAGATTAAGAAATATTTTTAAATTTATTTACATTAGGGAAGTACCCATACTGCGTGACATGTTTAGGGGGGGGGGGATCTTCAAAATGTCACGCTTGGTACAAATGAGCGGCGGCGGGCTTAGGTTTTTGGTCACCGGGGGGGGTTAAAAATTGCAAAAAGTTGGTCACGTAGTATGGGTACGTTCCCTTATACGTATTTATATGTAATAACATATTTATTTTTATACAAATTATATATTTTTTTATATATGGATCTTAGGATTCCATGATCAGTAGTTCATTTCTGTGACAAAAATAAAACTTCATATTATATAATAGCGTAGGGAGTGTGGCGAACCCATCGCTCAGGGAGTGGAAACACAAACCTGCAATAGCCAACCCAAGCCAAGGTGTGAGCTACCGTGCTCAGGCTGAATGTCCTGGGGAACAGTGTCACGAACGGTGCCTCCGAGAAACAAGGTCGCATCTCGGAGTATTTAGACCTAACTCCAGCATTCGGGGCTCTGCTGGAGTGGACCCTCTATTTCCCTGGTAACTCGTGGGACAAACAAAAATTGGACCATTCGAAAACTAGGGGGCTTTTGGGAACCTAGGAGTGCTGAGGCCACCTCTGTGGACTTCCTTCCTGGGGCCTGTAGGAGGAACCAAGAAGAGAATCCAGAGAGGAGAGCTGAGGACCTCCATAAACTCTTCCCTTGTAGGGCCTTTGGTGAACCAAGGGGAAGGGCACTCTTCCAGCGCGGGGTCTTTGAGGAACCAAGGAGGAGTGAAGTGGAGAGAGATGATGTCCTCTTCCCATGTGGGGCCTTGAGGGAACCATGTAGGAGTGAAGAGGAGAAATGAGGCCTAAAAATCTCTGTGAACTCTTTCCCTGTGGGGCCTTTAGGGAACCACGGAGGAGTGAAGAGGAGAGATGAAGTCCTGTTCCCTCCTGGGGCCCTCGGGGAACCAAGGTAGAGTGGACTTTTCCCTTGTGGGGCCTTTAGGGAACCAAGGGGAGGTGGACTCTCCGTAATGGAGCCTTCGGGGAACTAAGGAGTGGAGAGGAGAGATGAAGCCCTCTTCCCTCGTGGGGCCTTCAGGGAACCAAGGAGGAGTGAAGTGGAGAGAGATGATGTCCTCTTCCGATGTGGGACCTTCAGGGAACCATGTAGGAGTGAAGGGGAGAAATGAGGCCTAAAAATCTCTGTGAACTCTTCCCCTGTGGGGCCTTTAGGGAACCACGGAGGAGTGAAGAGGAGAGATGAAGTCCTGTTCCCTCCTGGGCCCTCTGGAAACCAAGGTGGAGTGGACTTTTACCTTGTGGGGCCTTTAGGGAACCAAGGGGAGGTGGACTCTCCGTCATGGAGTCTTCGGGGAACTAAGGAGTGGAGAGGAGAGTTGAAGCCCTCTTCCCTCGTGGGGCCTTCAGGGAACCAAGGAGGAGTGAAGAGGGGAAATGAGACCTGGGAAGACACATTGTCAAACCAGAAGATGTAACTTCATTTCCAATGACAATCCTGGTGAACTTTATAAAAGGGATTGGGTTACTGTCAAAGGAATGAGGTAAAATGGGAGAAAGTACAACGCTGCTCACGGGAACTATATATATGTAAACCGTCTCCGCTCTTTAAAAAAAAAATATATATATATATATATGTATATAAATATCATTTTATTAATTATACAATTGTTGATTATTTTAAGATTATTAAATTTATTATTTGTATTATAAATAAATAAGACATTATGAGAATTTTTGAGAGATATATCACACTGTGATAGTGTTGTGTTAACCCTTTCATACCATGCTCGTATTTGAAAAAACATAGATTTTGGAATGTTTTCCTGCCTAAATAAAATTGAGAATAATTTGTTTTTTCAAAGAATTTCAGCTACTCTTTCAAGCGGTAGCCATTTTTATATATTGAAAGATATTTTTTTTGTTTAATCGATTTTTTTATAATTAAATTTTTATTCAATTTTTTTAAATTAGTACAATGTAATATTTTTTGTATAACTCTCTTAGACCTAAACTGACATCCGTGGTTCTTTCAAATGAAGGTAATAATTACACTGAGACAATTGGAAAAAAAGTACTATTCATGTAACTCCGACCAATAGAATATTACCAAACATCAAATTTTAATATGTTTTACCACTGCCAGTTTTAATTCAGGTCTGAGAGGGTTAATTATGTAAGACGCAAACCTCAGTTTAACACTTTGTACGTAGGTACTTGTTTTGCAATGTTTGTTACTGATGCCTATATTTTTATACATATGTATTTTATTTTTTATACATGTTTTCATATTTTATGTGAAGTGTGGTGTTTAATTACTGCATCTATTGTTTTATGTACTAAAGTAAAAATAAATAAATAAATCTTGCCATTTTTTTTATTATCAACATTCCCTCCTTTCTTAACCCCTTTTCGAGTAGTCATCAGTGCTACCACAGTAACTGTAAGAAGGCTATTTCTATTTTCTGTTTTCAAATTTTTAAGCACATTTTAAATTTCCTCTCAACGGAAGGGTTGGAAAATGGTAAAACGAGCAATAAATAACATCTCATAATGCAGGGAAAGATTGACGGAAGACGGGGCCCTGGAAGAAGGAGAACATCATGGCTGAAAAACCTGAGACAGTGGTTTGGCCAGTCTACTGTAGAGCAGCTGTTCCGGGCCGCAGTAAACAAAGTCCACATAGCCAACGTCCGTTGAACGGACAGGGCACAAGAAGAAGAAGAGCAATAAATGTTTAATTAGACTGACATGGACTGGGAGTTGCGGATTCCAATATGTTATTTTTGTAGTTCAGGTCCCGATCTTCAGGAATCCCCCCAATGTTATTGTTTAGAAATAAATGCTGCAGTGCTGCCATAAAAAAACCACAAAATCTTCTATACCAAAAAATGTCCAGAATTCGGGTAAAGTTCGGTTTATGTCCGAAATTCCTAAAAAATAAAACTAGTTATTTTTATACTAATTTGGGGTCGGGGAATCCGAATCTGAAAGAATTAGGGAATAAATTCGGTGTTTGGGTAAAATTCCTAAAAAATAAAACTAGTTATTTTTATACTAATTTGGGGTCGGGGAATCCGAATCTGAAAGAATTAGGCGGCGGCAAGCAATATTAACTGAATTAAACGACTTTAAAAAATTTTATACACATACAGGAAAATAGCCATTTTGGAAGCATTTTGATTCCTAGAAAATCAAACTAGTTATTTTTATACTAACTATGGGCTGGGGAATCCGAATCTGAAAGAATTAGGCCGCGGCAAGCAATATTAACTGAATTACACGACTTAAAAATTTTCTATACACACACACTTGAAAATAATCATTTCGGAAGTATTTTGACACATGTAGTACAAAGATCATAGAAAAACAAGAAATATACAAAAACATGTGCCGGTAGTGTTACCAGCTCTCAAAAACATACCTTATAAATCGACCAAGTCTTCTTCGTCCGTCGTATTAACACATTAACCTGATGAATTACGACTATCTCAACGGCGTATTCTTAAATCAAAAGTATGAAAATTCGTAGTCTTAAAAATGCGTAACCTAACCTAACCTAACGTTAGGTTTGTGTAACATGGTTTGTGCCCCTTTATACCGCCTGCTCGCGTCCCTAACCTAACCTAACCTAACGCTAGGTTTGTGTAACATGGTTTGTGCCCCTTTATACCGCCTGCTCGCGTCACGGCAAAAAAACATCCCTGTTTTCAAGTAGTTTAGCGGCTACGCTAGGTTTGTGTAACATGGTTTGTGCCCCTTTATACCGCCTGCTCGCGTCCCTAACCTATCCTAACCTAACGCTAGGTTTGTGTAACATGGTTTGTGCCCCTTTATACCGCCTGCTCGCGTCACGGCAAAAAAACATCCCTGTTTTCAAGTAGTTTAGCGGCTACGCTAGGTTTGTGTAACATGGTTTGTGCCCCTTTATACCGCCTGCTCGCGTCCCTAACCTATCCTAACCTAACGCTAGGTTTGTGTAACATGGTTTGTGCCCCTTTATACCGCCTGCTCGCGTCACGGCAAAAAAACATCCCTGTTTTCAAGTAGTTTAGCGGCTACGCTAGGTTTGTGTAACATGGTTTGTGCCCCTTTATACCGCCTGCTCGCGTCCCTAACCTATCATAACCTAACGCTAGGTTTGTGTAACATGGTTTGTGCCCCTTTATACCGCCTGCTCGCGTCACGGCAAAAAAACATCCCTGTTTTCAAGTAGTTTAGCGGCTACGCTAGGTTTGTGTAACATGGTTTGTGCCCCTTTATACCGCCTGCTCGCGTCACGGCAAAAAACATCCCTGTTTTCGATTAGTTTAGCGGCTACGCTAGGTTTGTGTAACATGGTTTGTGCCCCTTTATACCGCCTGCTCGCGTCATGGCAAAAAAACATCCCTGTTTTCAAGTAGTTTAGCGGCTACGCTAGGTTTGTGTAACATGGTTTGTGCCCCTTTATACCGCCTGCTCGCGTCACGGCAAAAAAACATCCCTGTTTTCAAGTAGTTTAGCAGCTACGCCGGGTTTATGTAACATGGTTTGTGATACAAAAGAACGTGCCCCTTTATAACGCCTACTCGCGTCAAGGCATAAAAACTCCACAATACTAGTTGGTGTACCTTCCTAAAATATTTGAGAATCAATTATAAAAAATAAGTACTTAAAATATAAACATGTTATTTTACGTTATAAATATTACTGCTTAATGGCAACACTTAATTTTGTGTGGTAAAAACATCTATGTTATCGTGTTTTTCTATGATATTTGTACTACATGTGTCAAAATACTTCCGGAATGATTATTTTCATGTGTGTGTGTATAGAAAATTTTTAAGTCGTGTAATTAAGTTAATATTGCTTGCCGCCGCCTAATTCTTTCAGATTCGGATTCCCCGGCCCATAGTTAGTATAAAAATAACTAGTTTGATTTTCTAGGAATCAAAATGCTTCCAAAATGGCTATTTTCCTGTATGTGTATAAAATTTTTTAAAGTCGTTTAATTCAGTTAATATTGCTTGCCGCCGCCTAATTCTTTCAGATTCGGATTCCCCGACCCCAAATTAGTATAAAAATAACTAGTTTTATTTTTTAGGAATTTTACCCAAACACCGAACTTTAGCCAGAATTAGGCGGCGGCAAGCAATATTAACTGAATTACAGGACTTTAAAAATTTTTATACACATACAGGAAAATAGCCATTTTGGAAGCATTTTGATTCCTAGAAAATCAAACTAGTTATTTTTATACTAACTATGGGCCGGGGAATCCGAATCTGAAAGAATTAGGCGGCGGCAAGCAATATTAACTTAATTACACGACTTAAAAATTTTATACACACACACACCTGAAAATAATCATTCCGGAAGTATTTTGACACATGTAGTACAAAGATCATAGAAAAACACGATAACATAGATGTTTTTACCACACAAAATAAAGTGTTGCCATTAAGCACTAATATTTATAACGTAAAATAACATGTTTATATTTTAAGTACTTATTTTTTATAATTGATTCTCAAATATTTTAGGAAGGTACACCAACTAGTATTGTGGAGTTTTTATGCCTTGACGCGAGTAGGCGTTATAAAGGGGCACGTTCTTTTGTATCACAAACCATGTTACATAAACCCGGCGTAGCTGCTAAACTACTTGAAAACAGGGATGTTTTTTTGCCGTGACGCGAGCAGGCGGTATAAAGGGGCACAAACCATGTTACACAAACCTAGCGTAGCCGCTAAACTACTCGAAAACAGGGATGTTTTTTTGCCGTGACGCGAGCAGGCGGTATAAAGGGGCACAAACCATGTTACACAAACCTAGCGTAGCCGCTAAACTACTCGAAAACAGGGATGTTTTTTTGCCGTGACGCGAGCAGGCGGTATAAAGGGGCACAAACCATGATACACAAACCTAGCGTAGCCGCTGAACTACTTGAAAACAGGGATGTTTTTTTGCCGTGACGCGAGCAGGCGGTATAAAGGGGCACAAACCATGTTACACAAACCTAGCGTAGCCGCTAAACTACTTGAAAACAGGGATGTTTTTTTGCCGTGACGCGAGCAGGCGGTATAAAGGGGCACAAACCATGTTACACAAACCTAGCGTAGCCGCTAAACTACTTGAAAACAGGGATGTTTTTTTGCCGTGACGCGAGCAGGCGGTATAAAGGGGCACAAACCATGTTACACAAACCTAGCGTAGCCGCTAAACTACTTGAAAACAGGGATTTTTTTTTGCCGTGACGCGAGCAGGCGGTATAAAGGGGCACAAACCATGTTACACAAACCTAGCGTTGGGTTAGGTTAGGGACGCGAGCAGGCGGTATAAAGGGGCACAAACCATGTTACACAAACCTAACGTTAGGTTAGGTTAGGTTACGCATTTTTAAGACTACGAATTTTCATACTTTTGGTTTAAGAATACGCCGTTGAGATAGTCGTAATTCATCAGGTTAATGTGTTATGTGAAGAATTATCGTGTCGGAAATTATTGATATAGAGATAAATATTTTTGAGAGCTGGTAACACTGCCGGCACATGTTTTTGTATATTTCTTGTTTTTCTATGATCTTTGTACTGCGTGTGTCAAAATACTTCCGAAATGATTATTTTCATGTGTGTGTGTATAGAAAATTTTAACGTCGTTTAATTCAGTTAATATTGCTTGCCGCCGCCTAATTCTTTCAGATTCGGATTCCCCGGCCCATAGTTAGTATAAAAATAACTAGTTTGATTTTCTAGGAATCAAAATGCTTCCAAAATGGCTATTTTCCTGTATGTGTATAAAATTTTTTAAAGTCGTGTAAATCTGTTAATATTGCTTGCCGCCGCCTAATTCTTTCAGATTCGGATTCCCCGACCCCAAATTAGTATAAAAATAACTAGTTTTATTTTTTAGGAATTTCGGACATAAACCGAACTTATTCCCAGAATTCCCTCATTTTCCCCGCAAAAATGTTCTCCCCGCAAAATACTCAATTCTTGAAAAATCTTGAAAATTCCCCACAATTTGGGGAATTCTCCGCGATTTGGTAACCCTGGTTCTGTCAGTGTCAGTCATAAATAAACCAATCCCTAGATCGATATCTTCGGGCCTTCTCCATACTAGAAATTTCGTCATCACTGTCACCAACTTAACCAAAAATAAAATGGTCCACCAAAGACTATTGTCTTAATAACATAGAGGAAGTTCAAGGCCATTTGCCACCATAGACAATATAATCGCATTGGACCTACTTTATTAATTCATTAGCCAAATAAATTATTTAAAAATAAAAATGCTTGAAAGCAGAAAAATGTTTTAGTTTCCCCAAGAAAACAACCTTCCATCTGACAAAGCCTGAGGGAATGAGCTTTACATAATTTTTAAGCTCATTTCCTCAGCAAGGAGCTTTGTCAGATGGAAACCTGTTATCCTGAGGAAATCAAAAATTCAAGCGTTTGTAAAAAACCTAAAATACTTGAAATATGAACTCCTTATAAAAGGAAAACATTTTCAAATAATGATTGGTTTTCTACGACGAATTTACATTTTTCTGCTTGAAAAATGATAACTCGGGGGTACATGTTTAAATTCTTTTTATTTTGAGAAAGACAATCGATAATAGCACATAAAAACACTGGTTCGGTGAATTCGATGAATTGAAAAATTGTTTGAAAAAGAATATCGACAAAGGAATGGAAAGGAAACATGGCTAAAGCGTCATACAGCTGTGACATTAAAGATCAACATAAACAATAGCTGTATTGTTTGTTTACATACGTTCATCTTCAATGTCACATCTATATAGCGTTTTATCCATTTTTCCTTTCCAGCAGTCACCGTACAGTTCTTGTAGAATGAAATAAAAAATCTACATATTCTAAATTTCCTTTCAACCGAAATTAAACAGAGTACCTATACCTTCATCGGGGACCCATTTCAGCCATCTCACGGTAAAAAGCGCATCATGTGTTCTGAAAAAAATATATCACATTAAACAAAGTTTGTGAACAGAATATACAGTATTTTTCCCTTGTGATGACATACTTTGTTTATCACAAGGGAAAAGTATTCTCACTTCTGTTCATATGAACATATAAATTAGTAGCATTATTAATTTTACCTGCCATTAACGGTGTTATGGTCTGCCAAACAATGTTATAAGGTGTTCCTAACGTTAAGCTCCAAAATCATTGAAAGTCTGGAACATTTTCTGAAACAATATTTGTGAAACATTAACCACTCGGACCCATAAGCTTGTTTTAACGATAATATAACATTAACAGACATATGTATGACGTACGAGGCGTACGTATTACAATTATACTTATTAAAGTAAAATTAATGAAAATTTTATCAATACAAATGTCATTTAACCTCAAATAGATTTACAGATAAATTAAGCTGAATGTTAATGTCTCATGTAATTACCTGATTTCTGGATCAATTGCGGACACATTTGAAACATTTTTCCACCTCTGGAATTCCTGTAAACGATTTTTAAATGAAATATACCCATGGCGATGTCAACAACACAAATTCAAATTCGTTTGATAATCGCATGACGCAATTTGACATTTAAAGTTAGACCTATCTATAATAAAATTCAGCTTTATCTATAAGAATTTGGTTCACTCCTGTCAGTTTCAAGCAGGGGCGTAAATCTTGGCTTTAACCTTGAAACTGACAGGAGTGGACAAAATTCTTATAGATAAAGCTGAATTTTATTATAGATAGGTCTAACTTAGTAGTGTTCAATATCGGTACTTTTACTACCCGTCGGTATCCGTTACTTTCACAGAAAGTAATCGTTACTATGTAATCGTTACTAGTTACTTTGATTACTTTCGGGTAGTAACTAGTAACTACTACAATTATCAAATCGTTACTGAATGCTTTGATTACTTTCGGGTAGTACCGACTACTAGTATCAATTCGTTACTGAATGCTTTGATTACATCTGACTACTTTCGGTTCCGGATACCGCTGGAAACTTTTATAGTAGATACAAATCGTTACTGGTTACATTTTGACGTTTGTGTATTTCGTTAGCATGAATAGCGCGTACTTTGTTTATAAATTATTAGGATTCTAGGTTAGGTATTTATAGGTACTTTGAATGTTTTGAAGAGTTTTGTGTGTTTAGATTTTTTAAAAGTTTATTTTTGATTTTATACAAACAATCAGAATACCGGAGAAGATATTTTATATGGAATACAGCTATATAATATATTATATTTATGTGTAGATACATACCAAAATATTGCTGCATCTTTCATCAGTCGTTATTGGATAATATTAAACTTATTTGCACAATCGCAATCATCGGGCATATATTATTGTTATTTTATCGAAAACAAATACCACCAAATAATTTCAACAACAACTTTATTACAATAATATAAACAATTTGAAATGGAATCTATTCCCCGTAGTTACAACAAGATCCCGGTTCTTTTTTGTTTACGTAGGCACTTTTGATCGTAAATTACATTGGATTGAATTATCATTTTCCTTTGAAATTCGAAACGTAATTTTACATGCGAGTTTTGATTTTTGTTTTTCAAGCTTTGGGATAAGTTAATAAAATACTATTATAGGCTGATGGTAATTTTTTATACATTTTATTTATTATTTATTTACATCTCACATAATATCATATTATACCTATGATAATAGATGTTATAGGGGGTCTTTTTACTTTGCGGAAATTTCTACAAACCAAATTCATCTTTATAATCACAAAATGAATCAATCAAGCGCATATTGTATTATTATTATTTTTTGTTAACTCCACAGAAATTTAAATCTTATAATGTGTGAAGGAAAAAAAGCAGTGTTAAAATTATAACTATGAAAACTTTTGATAGTCGTAATAATATCTAATATTCATATTTTTTATACCGCTCGAAAATTGTAGTAGATACCTACCGTCAAAAACTTGAATACTTAGTATAAATTGGTAGCAATATATTACATCAGATAGCAAGGTACACAAACTTAAATATCAACTGAAAGCATTTTTTTTTACCGATGTAAACACCGTAGTATTTTTTTGTCTCTGGCAATACCGTTCCTAACCCGTTTACGCTTCGAATAGCTGGCTCTGGCGTGGTAGCGCCTCCAGCGGCACAAATAGAAACTACCAAGTAGTCGGTTCAAAGTGTGGTTTATTTATGAACAGCTGGCTCTAACGTAGAGCGCCTCTAGCGGCACAAATAACAACCAAGTAATCGGTACTGAAGTATCCGCATCGAAAGTAATCATTTTGAAGTATCAATGAAAGTAATCATATCGAAAGTAACGGATACTCTTCGTTTTTAGTAGTCGGTACTTTGATTACTTGGTGAGTACCGATTACTTCAGTACCGAATGATTACTTTTCATGCATCTCTAGTCTAACTCTAAACGTCAAATTACGTCATGCGATTATCAAACGAACATGAATTTGAATTTGTGTTGTTGACATCGCCATGGGCATATTTCATTTAAAAATCGTTTACAGGAATTCCAGAGGTGGAAAAATGTTTCAAATGTGTCCGCAATTGATCCAGAAATCAGGTAATTACATGAGACATTAACATTCAGCTTAGTTTATCTGTAAATCTATTTGAGGTTAAATGACATATTGATAAAATATTCTTTCAATTTTACTTTAATAAGTATAATTGTAATACGTACGCCTCGTACGTCATACATATGTCTGTTAATGTTATATTATCGTTAACACAAGCTTATGGGTCCGAGTGGTTAATGTTTCACAAATATTGTTTCAGAAAATGTTCCAGACTTTGAATGATTTTGGAGCTTTACGTTAGGAACACCTTATAACATTGTTTGGCAGACCATAACACCGTTAATGGCAGGTAAAATTAATAATGCTACTAATTTATATGTTCATATGAACAGAAGTGAGAATACTTTTCCCTTGTGATAAACAAAGTATGTCATCACAAGGGAAAAATACTGTATATTCTGTTCACAAACTTTGTTTAATGTGATATATTTTTTTCAGAACACATGATGCGGTTTTTACCGTGAGATGGCTGAAATGGGTCCCCGATGAAGGTATAGGTACTCTACTCTGTTTAATTTCGGTTGAAAGGAAATTTAGAATATGTAGATTTTTTATTTCACTCTACAAGAACTGTACGGTGACTGCTGGAAAGGAAAAATGGATAAAACGCTATATAGATGTGACATTGAAGATGAACGTATGTAAACAAACAATAGAGCTATTGTTTATGTTGATCTTTAATGTCACAGCTGTATGACGCTTTAGCCATGTTTCCTTTCCATTCCTTTGTCGATATTCTTTTTCAAACCATTTTTCAATTCATCGAATTCACCGAACCAGTGTTTTTATGTGCTATTATCGATTGTCTTTCTGAAAATAAAAAGAATTTAAACATGTACCCCCGAGTTATCATTTTTCAAGCAGAAAAATGTAAATTCGTCGTAGAAAACCAATCATTATTTGAAAATGTTTTCCTTTTATAAGGAGTTCATATTTCAAGTATTTTAGGTTTTTTACAAACGCTTGAATTTTTGATTTCATCAGGATAACAGGTTTCCATCTGACAAAGCTCCTTGCTGAGGAAATGAGCTTTAAAAATTATGTAAAGCTCATTCCCTCAGGCTTTGTCAGATGGAAGGTTGTTTTCTTGGGGAAACTAAAACATTTTTCCGCTTTCAAGCATTTTTATTTTTAAATAATTTATTTGGCTAATGAATTAATAAAGTAGGTCCAATGCGATTATATTGTCTATGGTGGCAAATGGCCTTGAACTTCCTCTATGTTATTAAGACAATAGTCTTTGGTGGACCATTTTATTTTTGGTTAAGTTGGTGACAGTGATGACGAAATTTCTAGTATGGAGAAGGCCCGAAGATATCGATCTAGGGATTGGTTTATTTATGGTTTCAAGGTTAAAGCCAAGTTTTACGCCCCTGGTGTCAGTTGTGAGTTGTGAGTTGTGAGTTGTGACGGGATTGGTACCACAGTCCGGGATTGGTATATTTATGCACAGTCCACAGTGGTATATTTATGGTCCACAGTTGTCGGTTGTCGGGTGGGTGCAGGGGCGTATATCTCTGTATTGACCTTGTAACTCCAAAAAATATCGGGTCCATAGATGAACTGAATTGTAGATAGTAGGTAAACGGAAATGACAAATACGCCATTGAACCAGCATATCCGGTTTGGTTTATGATTGCATTTGTCAGAGTGAGTAGTCAGTCGCGTTATACCAATACGTAAATATTTTGATTTTAAAATGGTTCTTGCAAAAGCACTTCGAGGAAGTTTTAAAAAGCCGTGCTGCGTTAAAGCTGTGTGGACAGATATTCGATTCGACATAGATATCCCAACTACATAATTAAAGAAAGTCAGTTTCGTTAGTGGTCGTAATGACGACGAAAATGCAGGTGATAATCTCTCATCCGTTATTACATTTGTTTTTATGTTTCATTTTGTTGTTTTTTGCCTAAAACTGTATTTACTTTTCATTGTAGACCCCAACTCGACAAAATCTCACGACATTAAGTATTATGAAGCCAAGGGACCACGATTACGTCAAACATCATAAAGGTAGGTAATCTTGCATCATTATTCTTTTTTATATTTATTCAGATTTAATTCATGTTTGCTGAGGACAAAGTTGTAGAAATTATTGCAAAACGTAAAATCGCAAATGGTATAACGCTATGGTTTGTTCACAAACTTTGGTTAATTATATTGATTTCAGTGCATAATGACTTCCCAAGGGCCATCGGTGTGGTTGTTCCTACCAGGGAAAAAATAAAGTAGTTTTTGTTCCAAAATTTTAGCTAATTCATACATATATTTATTTCAGATCAAAATGTCTACGAAGGCACCAGCAGTGAGATTGTTCCTGCCGAAGGAGTCCCAGGAGTTAACGAAGGTATGTTCATTTTGTATACTTAGGCACACTGAATAAAGGACGGTCTGAGTAAATGAACTTGCACCATTTCCAATGCCTTTAGGCATCTACGGTACCTACCTGACCAGTGAATCAGATACTTGAGACGGGCCATGTCAAAAGTAAGAATAATAGAAGAGTATGTATGAGACGATGAATGAATGTGAGTGAGGCAAAGTGTGTGTACCAAGACCGAGTTGTTTGGCAGTCCGTCCTCTCTGCCTACCGCTGCGGGAAACGGCGTGATGGTTAGTTAGTTAAGTACATATGGCATGCCCCAGACGTTCGCTATTTGGATAATATTTTATTTTAAGAATCCAAAAAGTTTATTACAAAGCTCCTGGATATTTGTTGAAAGGGAAAAAGTATTCTACTTTTTATTTCCAAACTTTGGTTAATGTGTTAAATATATTTATTTCAGAACAAACCTTCTACCTAGGGACCAGCAGTGAGGTTATTCCTACCAAAGGGATACCAGGAGTTAACGAAGGTATGTATATTTGTTTTATATTTCTTGAAAGGGAAAAAAAAAGTTAAGTTATTAAATAAAGTAGTTGTAACTTGCCTCGCAAATTTTTAGTGACAGGGTGTCTGCTGCCCTAGAAGCATCAAACCATATACATCCAGAAGCGTTTACTAAAAATCCATTGGACACTCACGAGTTTTGAAATTCTTTGATATACTATTCGATAGTGTCAATGGAACTTCATTTCACCCCAAAGGGGGCAAAAAATATCATGTGGCTTTATCAAATGACTCCCCCCACTTTCAATATTGTGGAATGAGTCGTTGCAAATATTGCGCACGATGAAATACGTCCATCAGACGACAGGGGCAAATATTAGGACTTTAGCTCCAGTATTAAATAACTGGATTTTTTCCATCCACGGCATAATGGAGTTGTGGAAATTTCTCGAAAATATAGGTTTCAAATATTTAAAATGTAGATATCTAAACCAAGATCCATTAGAAAACTTTTTCGGTTCGATACGATGTCGTGGGGTCCGAAATCCGTCCGCTACCTTATTTTCAGCAGCCTATAAATCATTAATGATTTGTAATTTGTGGTCCGCACGTTCACCGGGTATGAATTGCGAAGCTGACAATTCAACCGTCCTTCTGTCTAACATAGCAGATTTTATTTACACCCAATCTTCAACTTTAAATCTAAAGTTAACGTCTTTTTTAGCTATAGCAGACATACATGCCCAATTTGGTGAAATTTTAGATTCATTTTCCATACAAAAAATGAGTATTGACGCCTATGTCGCTGGATTTTTGTTAAAAAAGGTGTTAAAATATATTAGAAATTGTAAAGAATGCAAATCATCTTGCATTGGTGATCCGTATGATTCCTTAAATGCCTTTATTCTGAGCCGTGAATACCGCATCACGGAAAGGCTCAGCCTTAATTATCCAACAAAAAATTTTGCACTAAACGCTTTGAATATTCGTTGTGTCATTGAGAATGTACTAAATCATTATTGCGAAAATGTACATCTTGTGTCCATTATAAAAAATACAATTTTCAAATATGTATGTTTTGATTGGATTAATTGTCAAGAGCATAAAAAAAATTTGACCGAATCTATTGTGAAATTCGCCGTGCCCTTTAATATTAATGTTTGGTGCGGAGATATTAATAAAAAAATATCTGGAAAAGATACCAGACCTTATAATGGACCTGATTCCATGAGGAAAAAGGCAATGTTGAGGTACACAAAATATTCTAAGTATAGAAAAAAATGGTAGTCTTAGTATTTTTTTTTCCTTATTTACATTTATTTATATACATACATATCTCAACTCAATCTATTGTAGTAATATATTGTTTGTCAAATTCTTTGTCTTTGTGAGGGCGCTTAGTACTTTCTTGAATATCTTTCAACACCTTCTTTAATTAAAATATGTTTAGTATTTACATATTTTAATATAAATTTTTTGTCCTTACATATTTTGACCGTGCATCAACTGAGGAGATGCCTCCCAAGGCAGCAGCTGCATAACCCTCCCGCGCCTCCCCCGTTGCCATGAGCAGGCCCGAAGACTGACCGTAGCGGACCGGTGCCCTTACACCCTGCCTCTGGTGACCCGATGCTCACTTTTTTCCCTAGGGTCTTCAGGTTTCTTTCCCCCTTAATCCCAACATTCTCTTCGAGGGCCTACCGGGAAGCCGGCTTGGGATGGCTCCGCTCATTCTCGGCGGGACTGCCTTCTCTCAGAAAGAACTCTTCTTCCTTTATATTAATAAACTTTTATTTCAGATACATCAAGTGGCGGAGATGAGACGTGATACAGTGAAATAAATAATTAACAACATGTACGCACTCGCATACTGCCTGCTAACTATGTATGCCTGGACATTGGAGGTCTAGAGTCATTTTAATATTTAATAAAAAGTAGAGTCTTTACAAAAAAAAATTAGAGTCCTGACGTGTACGGTGAAGGAGGAAACCATCTGTTTCCTTAGAACGCTGTGGGAAAGTGGTGGGCAACCTCCAATGTTTACATATTTTTGTATAAAGCTTTTTGTGTTTACATATTTTGACCATGCATCAACTGAGGAGATGACTCCCAAGGCAGCAGCTGCATAACCCTCCCGCGCCTCCCCCGTTGCCATGAGCAGGCCCGAAGACTGAATGTAGCGGACCGGTGCCCTTACACCCTGCCTCTGGTGACCCGATGCTCACTTTTTTCCCTAGGGTCTTCAGGTTTCTTTCCCCCTTAATCCCAACATTCTCTTCGAGGGCCTACCGGGAAGCCGGCTTGGGATGCTGACGCCGAGTCTTGCTTGCGACTGGATTGATGGCTCCGCTCATCCTCGGCGGGACTGCCTTCTCTCAGAAAGAACTCTTCTTCCTTTATATTAAAAACTTTTATTTCAGATACATCAAGTGGCGGAGATGAGACGTGATACAGTGAAATAAATAATTAACAACATGTACGCACTCGCATACTGCCTGCTAACAATGTATGCCTGGACATTGGAGGTCTAGAGTCATTTTAATATTTAATAAAAAGTAGAGTCTTAACAAAAAAAAATTAGAGTCCTGATGTGTACGGTGAAGGAGGAAACCATCTGTTTCCTTAGAACGCTGTGGGAAAGTGGTGGGCAACCTCCAATGTTTACATATTTTTGTATAAAGCTCTTTGTTTTTGTGTTTTTTTAAATTTTTTTGTCCTGTTTTTGTGCTTTTAATTTGTGCTATTCTTTTTTATGTATTTGTATTTATTGTACATTTTATAGAAAAGATTACAGAGTTAGCGTATTAAGCCAAATAATGTATTAATGGATATTCCGTTGGATATATGAACAATTATAATACTGTTAATTATATGACAAGTACAATGAATGAATACATTATGGCCCAGTCAGCGTTAATTTCTGACTCATGCTCAATCTATGGGTGGAACCTCCTACTCTGCATTTTTATGTATTGTTTATCCATTGTCTTTTTAAAAATAAAAAATATTTAAAACATGCACCTGTGAGTTTTTCATTTTTCTAATGAATTGATTTTTCATCTCCTCAGGATAACAGGTTTCCATCTGACAAAGCTCCCTCCTGAGAAAATGAGCTGTAAAAAACCATGTAAATCTCATTTCCTCGGAACCGTCTTTGGCACATGGAACCTTGTTGTCCTGGGGAAAAGTTTTTTTTTTCATTTTTCTGCTTTTCAATTTTTTTTTTTATAATTTATTGGGCTAATAAAGTAGGGCGAGTATATTGTCTATGGCAGACCTTGTACCATTGTCTATGACAAATGGCCTTGAACTCCCTTCTACCAACATCGGGATTGTTTTTCCGTGGTGAAGCTGGTGTCGACATTTGTCCCATAGAAAAGGCCCGAAGATATCGATCTAGGGACTGGTATATTTATGGGTGGGTGGCAGGGTTGCCAAACGTACGAGGTTCCTCGTACAAATACGAGATTTGTGGCCCTCCGTACGAGGTACGAGGACACTATCAACCTCGTACAATTATGTACGTGATTTTGATAATACCAATGGCTATACGAACATTTTGCATCACTAATATATAATAGTAAAACTAGTGCCATCTATCAGAACTACAAGTTCTGATAGATGGCACTATTACTCAAAATCGAAGACTCTCCAAGCTACCTCATTTTGCCCTTTCTGCACTATCTCTACCCCGTGCGAATGCTGACTGCCAGCGGGTTTTTAGTAAGGTAAATTTAATTAAAACAGATATAAGAAACCGGCTAACTGTGAAAACAGTGAACGGCACACTTCTTGCTGCAGAAAGCGCAAAAGGTTCAACTCGTACTGGGGTCCTAGCATGGTCGATCGATATAACCCTATATCAATACGATATCGGTATAATCCGTCATTTATGGCCAGTTATCAATATGTGCTAGCACGCTCAACAATTGATAAGGGATATTCCGACCGACGATTGACAAAAGCCCACCAAATCGTATGCATTCTTGTATGGATAAAACCCCAATATTAATACGAAATGTAATAAATCCGTTGTCTATGGTCAGTTAGCGATACTTGCGAGCACAGTGAACATACAATTCCGACAGTCGGTTGACAAAAGACGCCGTTTTTACCGTGGCTTCCGGAGTGACAGATAAGCTGTCAATGTACAGATTTTTAAAAATAATGTCGTTTGTTACGCAAAATAACTGGCTAATTAATGAGTAGAGGTGAACTAAAAAAACTCTTAGAATTTAAAGAAATCGTATACGAGACCCATAGACTCAGTTAATTCATTTAAAAGGCGATCAATTAATTGCTTTCAATTTCGAGAAACGAAATTTGTTAAAATGTCGTTTAGTCTCAAACAGTATCAACATGCGAAACGTCAATATTTATTTGAGTTCGTATTTCAATTCGAAATTGTTAATTTATTGGTATTTTTCATTTGTACGTAGGAGCACATTTCAAATTAAGAAACGAAAATTCATTCAAAAGATCCCCAGTGTTGCCATCGTATGTCGATTCCTTATTTATTTCCCTTCGACGTCGGTCTGCCTATCGATGGTGCAAGCGTGCTAGGGCAATCGGTTCGTTATCGATATGAGATTGTAAATCACTCTGTCCTCTATTTAACTGGCGATATATCTACACAACTTTATTAATAATGACATTCTT
The DNA here is from genome assembly GCA_929108145.2 of Limnephilus rhombicus. NCBI lineage: Eukaryota > Metazoa > Arthropoda > Insecta > Trichoptera > Limnephilidae > Limnephilus > Limnephilus rhombicus. The sequence goes on along the minus strand of OV815288.1, from coordinate 46,707,878 downwards.
TCTGCATAATTACTGGTTTATTAATGAACGGAGGCAGATTATCGAAGATTGCAGGATTGAATTTAATCGGAATTCAGACGTTTTCGTTTGACAGTTTCGTACATACGAATATATCTCGTATTACGGCAAATGATCTCATTGTCCAATTAACTCCCTTTTTTATTGTCAAAAAATACATGCGGACTTCCAACGTATATTAAAGTGTGTGTATTTAATATTATTATGAAATCTCAGCAAAAATCTCGATGTAAATGGATCTTTAAATGTTCAAAAGAGAAGATTATTATTTAGTTGTCATATTATTCCATTAATGGATTACGATATTTTTGACAGGTATTATAGACCGGGAGCCTGGCTATACAAACCCACGTCGTCGTGTACACTGGTGAAACTACTTTGTAGTGATAATGGACATTTAGTAAGCCTTAAACAAGCTAGTCTGCCGGTGCACCTCTTGGCAGGTTCCACGCAGTCATGGAAATAGTGAGCGATTTTTGAAGTAAAACTTCTTTACGCACGATCGACACGGGGATGGGGATGGGGATGGGGATGGGGATGGGGATGGGGATGGGGATGGGGATGGGGATGGGGATGGGGATGGGGATGGGGATGGGGATGGGGATGGGTACCCGGCATGCGTTGCAAGGCTCCTGTAACCTCGCGGTCAACTGTAATGGTTCCATGCTATATAACATTATATACAACGGGTACCCGGCATAAGTTAGTGAAGTTTTACTTCAGTCGTGTGGTCTAAACTAAGGCACACTCATTTTTTTTCGAAAAAATTGCGTAGATTGGTAGATGAAAAAATTAGCAGGTCTGCCAAATTGGGATGTAAATTTTACGTCATCGAGTACACGAATGAAACCAAGGAATAACTGTAGTCTAGATTCTAAACCATCCCATTGAAGAATTTCACTAGTTCCATGACTGCGCGGAATCTGCCAAGAGGCGCGGCACACCAGCTTTTTTAAGGCTTACTAAATGTCCATTATCACTACAAAAGTAGTTTCATCCTTGTACTCGTAAGGTTTGTGACGTAAGATTTATGTACCGGCTCCCGGTCTATAACTGCGATACCATAGACATTGTGACAGCTACGTAGAAAGTACCTCAAGTGTTGCCAGCGTATAACAATTTCTTTTTGATTACCTAACATTGCCCATCAATATCGGTTCGGTACAAAATCGTCGGTTGTTATGCCATATCGATTCGATATTGTAAAGATAACGATTTCAGTGTGCTAGGACCCCTGGAATCTGCGTCAATTTTGAACCCACAAAAGAAATGTATAGCCGCATGACAACAGACAAAATATACGGCAAGAAAAACGATGACAGTGAGGATGTACCTGACGTAACATTTGGAGAGGATTAAATTGTTAAATTATGTTACCTTGATTTACATTTATTTTTTGTGATTTAACTTGAGTAATAATAAAGATTTTTTTAAATACAACACAAAGGGATGTTTTATTTAGTAGGAAACTTGCAAGACTTTATTTCATTCAGTAAAAAGTCCTAAATCCAGTAGTTGTAATAAATGTACGAGGTTTGAAAGTCAAAGTACGAGATTTTTAGCTGCATCCGTACGAGGGAATTTTTTTTACGGTTGGCAACCCTGGTGGGTGGTTTGGTATCATGGAAATATGAACTATGATTGAATATCCATACTCTTAGTTTGGTACAAAATCGCCGGTTACAATCTTGTAAGTTGCTTGGTTGTATCGTTTTAATGCTAATCATTTGGATTCAATACTTTCACAACAGTTTTAAGTGAAATAATACAAATCAATCAAATAAAACTTACTTGATATTACAATTGAGAGCCTAACACTTTATTGAACATTATTCATTAACATCTTTTATTTCTATAAATTTGCAACACGTTATTTTGACATTTACATGATAAGCCACAATTTAATTGTGGCTTATCATGTAACTTTCATTAAAGAGGGAGACATTTTATAGTAATTTGACTAATTTCTTATATTCAAATGTTCGAAATCTGACAAAGGCTTTTCCAGTAAACTCTAAAATAGAAGTTATGGAAACAGTTCTCACTCTGTGAATTATTTGAGACGCCCCCAATGACATTACAATGACCCTCCGATGTTTTTGCAGTCAATATTTCGGAGAATCGGTTTGTGAGTGTTGTTTGTTTATCAACACATCTTTAATAGTGTAGGCATAAATAAACCAATCCCTAGATCGATATCTTCGGGCCTTCTCCATACTAGAAATTTCGTCATCACTGTCACCAACTTAACCAAAAATAAAATGGTCCACCAAAGACTATTGTCTTAATAACATAGAGGAAGTTCAAGGCCATTTGCCACCATAGACAATATAATCGCATTGGACCTACTTTATTAATTCATTAGCCAAATAAATTATTTAAAAATAAAAATGCTTGAAAGCAGAAAAATGTTTTAGTTTCCCCAAGAAAACAACCTTCCATCTGACAAAGCCTGAGGGAATGAGCTTTACATAATTTTTAAAGCTCATTTCCTCAGCAAGGAGCTTTGTCAGATGGAAACCTGTTATCCTGAGGAAATCAAAAATTCAAGCGTTAGTAAAAAACCTAAAATATTTGAAATATGAATCCTTATAAAAGGAAAACATTTTCAAATAATGATTGGTTTTCTACGACTTACATTTTTCTGCTTGAAAAATGATAACTCGGGGGTACATGTTTAAATTCTTTTATTTTCAGAAAGACAATCGATAATAGCACATAAAAACACTGGTTCGGTGAATTCGATGAATTGAAAAAGAATATCGACAAAGGAATGGAAAGGAAACATGGCTAAAACGTCATACAGCTGTGACATTAAAGATCAACATAAACAATAGCTGTATTGTTTGTTTATATACGTTCATCTTCAATGTCACATCTATATAGCGTTTTATCCATTTTTCCTTTCCAGCAGTCACCGTACAGTTCTTGTAGAATGAAATAAAAAATCTACATATTCTAAATTTCCTTTCAACCGAAATTAAACAGAGTACCTATACCTTCATCGGGGACCCATTTCAGCCATCTCACGGTAAAAATCGCATCATGTGTTCTGAAAAAAATATATCACATTAAACAAAGTTTGTGAACAGAATATACAGTATTTTTCCCTTGTGATGACATACTTTGTTTATCACAAGGGAAAAGTATTCTCACTTCTGTTCATATGAACATATAAATTAGTAGCATTATTAATTTTACCTGCCATTAACGGTGTTATGGTCTGCCAAACAATGTTATAAGGTGTTCCTAACGTAAAGCTCCAAAGTCATTCAAAGTCTGGAACATTTTCTGAAACAATATTTGTGAAACATTAACCACTCGGACCCATAAGCTTGTGTTAACGATAATATAACATTAACAGACATATGTATGACGTACGAGGCGTACGTATTACAATTATACTTATTAAAGTAAAATTGAAAGAATATTTTATCAGTATGTCATTTAACCTCAAATAGATTTACAGATAAATTAAGCTGAATGTTAATGTCTCATGTAATTACCTGATTTCTGGATCAATTGCGGACACATTTGAAACATTTTTCCACCTCTGGAATTCCTGTAAACGATTTTTAAATGATATATGCCCATGGCGATGTCAACAACACAAATTCAAATTCGTTTGATAATCGCATGACGCAATTTGACATTTGACGTTTAAAGTTAGACCTATCTATAATAAAATTCAGCTTTATCTATAAGAATTTGGTTCACTCCTGTCAGTTTCAAGGTTAAAGCCAAGTTTTACGCCCCTGAGTGTAGGTGAAACTAATACCTACATACATAACCAGAGAGATAATATATTCTTTATGGTATTAACACACATGTTCATAAATCAGCATGCTTATGAGCTCATAAATAAGCATGCTCAAAGCCAACAATTATTATTATTATTTTTTTTAATTTTTAAAAAGAAAGACAAACATTCCTGGGTTACGAATAACCCAACAATGTTTATAAATCTCCTACTACCACCACAGAAAGCCGAAAATGTTGCTTGTGTTGTGACGGAGGACTTAGCCAGCCGAAGAATCGAACACGCGACGCTCGGGTGGGACCCAAGTGTTATGCCCACTCAACCACTGACAGGTCATTAAACACACATGTCCTTTCTTGTCAACAAATAGAGTCAGCCCCAGAACTATACAAATTAATCTTATTGCTTGCAATGCAATTTTTTAAGAATCTTTTTAATACTGGAAAGATAGTCTACGTAAAATTTACGCGTTCATGCTAGGTTTATTGCTCTCTCATTCTAATTAAAGCGAATTCGTCGCTGTGCTTGAACCTCTATTGTGGTATTTTAGTTTTTTTTTTACATTAACTCCACACAGGAGGCCTTGAGGAAAATAATTTTCCTCAGGGCCTATGTCATCTGGGATGCTGTGTGGAGGGTCTTTTTGAGGAGAGGAAGGAATGAACATTGGTCTTGAAGAGACCCATGTTGTAGGAAGGAGGAAACACAGAGGCCGGCAAATCATTCCACAGCCGAGCTGTTGAACATAAGAACGAGTCGAAGAAACGACCCGTTCCCATATGACAAATGTCAACCGTGTACAAATGTTGGGCACCCGTTTGGCGTGTTTCCCGACTATGCACCGGTGCCGAAGGGATCAATGATGCTAGTTCCTCGGAGCATCTTCCATTGTAATACCGGTAGAACAAGAATAGCATTCCCACCCGACGCCTGTGCTCTAAAGATTGCAATCCGTCTGTTAAGATGGGAGAATCTATTAAACGGACCGCCCGTTTCTGCACAGAGTCGAGGGTATTTTTCAGGTATTTTGGAGCTCCAGACCAGAGGTGGCTGCGAAATTCAACCGTGGGGCGCACTTGCGATTTGTACAGGGTTAGCAGTTGTGCACTATTAAAGTATCTGCGGGCCCTATACAGTACGCCCAGTTTCTGGGAGGCTAACTTTACTCTGGCTTCGATGGAGCCCCATACCTGAGCTGGTCACTTAGGGTTACACCAAGCATATCAATGGAGGGCCTGTTCGGAAGATTGCTTCCGTTGAAAGAGACTAGATTTTCATTTCGATCCCTTTTAGACGTAATCAGACAAGATTGGGTCTTTGAAACATTAAATTCAACGAGATTATTTTTACCCCAAGAGAAAACACTCTCGAGGTAACCGTCCATTCTTTGCTTCAAAGCCATACGAGCTGTTGGAGTTTGTGAGCCCTTTGGGGGCTTGTCAAATAAAAAGCTATCATGAATTGTACTGTCATCTGCGTAACAATGAATTGGTGCACATGACAAAAGGTTGTTGATGTGCAACAAAAACAAAGTCGGAGACAGAACCGATCCCTGTGGGACGCCAGCATTTATTGAGTGAGAGGAAGAGGTGAAACCATCGGCTACCGTCTGGATCGACCTCTCCCTCAAGAAGTTGGCAATCCACGTACACAAGGATGCGGGAAGTCCGTAAGAAGGCAGTTTGTTGACAAGTCCTCAGTGCCAAACCCGGTCAAAGGCCTTGGAAATGTCCAGTGCAACCGTTTGGGTCTCACCGAAACGTTCCAGGCATCGCCCCCAAACATGCGTCACATATGCGAGAAGATCACTGCACGAGCGGTTCCGCCGGAATCCGTATTGACGGTCGTTAATAATTTTGTTCTTCTCGAGGTATGTGAGCAGTTTGTCATTGATCACACATTCCATCACCTTAGACAGAACTGATGTGATCGCTATGGGGCGGTAGTTGGCCGGGTTGGAGCGGTCACCCTTCTTTGGAATAGGATGGATAACCGCTTTTTTCCAACCAGAGGGCACAGAGCCAGTCTTCAGGGACATTTTAAAAAGCTTCGTCAAAATTGGAGCTATTTCTGCAGCGCACCTCTGCAGTACCAGGGCAGGTATTCCGTCAGGCCCACTAGCTTTATTAACATCAAGCTCTCGTAAAACATGGAGTACTTCCCGATGCCGGATCCTCAGCTTTTTCATACGAAAACCGCAGTGAGGAACCGACGTCGGGACAGCACCTTGGTCATCGAGGGTTGAGTTATCCGCAAACATTTTACCTAATAAGTTAGCCTTTTCGGTGGCGGTGTTTGCTAGTGAGCCGTCAGGTCTGGTAAGAGGTGGCAGACTGGATTTGAAAAAATTGCGACCTATTGAGCCCGCAAGCGACCAGAGTTGCCTGCTGCCATGCGGGCATGCAGCCAGCTTTCTGCTGATCTGCTGGTCGTGCTCAAATTTTGACCAATTTATGATTCTCTTGGTTTCCTTTGCCATTTTGTTGTAAGCTGTTCTGTCTTTGGATGTTCTAGATGTGTTCTAGGCTCGGTAAGCCGCGTTTTTTCGTCGCACTGCTTCAGTGCATTGTCGACTGAACCACGGCTTAGAGCCTACACCAGTTTCCTTAATAGTAGATCGGATGAAGCCATCCATCGCGGATGTGATGACTTCACCAATTTCCTGGGCACATCTTGAGGGATCCGAAGCCCGAAAACAGACAGCTGACCACGGGAAAGCATTGAAATGTACCCGCAGACCGAACCAATCTGCTGACCTATAGTGCCACACTTTTCTCTTCAGCCTCTCGTTTGGTGGTCTGAAGTTTACAGGGATTGATGTCGTCACCAGGCAGTGGTCGGACGATCCTAAAGGCGCTGTGACTTCAATCTTGTAACCGTGTGGCACAGTAGTTAAAAATAGGTCTAACAGATTGGAACGGTGAGTCTGGACATCAGGAACCCTTGTGGGCTCCTGAATTGCTCCAATCCGTAGCAAAGGGCAAAGGATTCCGCTTGGCGTCCAGCCGAGTCTGTTGATCCTGAGAACTTCAACCAAGGTTCCTTATGAACATTGAAGTCCCCCAGGACCACAAACTCTGCCGTAGGGTAGCAGGGCAAGAGGTCATCAATAGTGTCACTTAAGTGTTTGAAGAGCTCGTACGTGTCTGATTCGCTAAGGTTCGGTGAGCGGTATAAACACGCGTAGAATCTTACCGTACTGGCAAGATTGACGCATACCCACATTACTTCGAATCTGGAGTTTTCCAGATTCAACAGTCGCACACAGTTGATGTCAGCTCGACTATAGAGACAGACACCTCCTTTAGATCTGAACTTGCCTGCGAGGGTGAAGCCCGGGCAGTCCAGATAGGAGGCGTCTACAGGCTCAGCTATCTGTGTGTCAGACAGGAAAAGTAGGTTGGGGCGTTGAGAAAAAAGATGTTGGTGGACAGAGTTTAAATTGGTATGCAGGCCGCGAATGTTGGTGTAATTCACCAACAGTTTTGGTCCGCACCGGGGACGCCTACTCCTCGCCGCTGAAATGACGTTAATTGTTGATGATTGTATATTCATGATTTTATTTGTAGGGTTATTTAAGTGTGATATGAGAGGAAGGAAGGTCAGGGAGGGAAAAGGTAAAATGGTGGGTAGGATGCTGGGGTTCAGAGTTTCCAGAAGTGACGGACGTATGTATCCAACCCACCCACTGCGGTGCAAGGCGATGGGAAGGGAGAGTCCGGCTGGAGAGGTCGCCCGATGCGCCCCAAACGCTACTGCTGGGTCCCCTCCGGTCACGAATCGGCTCAACAGCAGCGGCGGGGTTTTTATGGGGCAGCCCACCCTCAGTCATGAGCCTGAGGGTCGGGCCCCTGTATTACCGAGCGGCCCGGACAGCGGTAACCGGTTGTAAAGGGTCTCCCTCAACCAGCATCTCCCAATCCGGCCCGCCACGCAGAAGGTGGGCCGACGCACCCGCCATCAAGACCTGGAAAAACATTACCCCAAGAACCCGGGCACCCCTGCTAAGTCATCAAACGTAGCGAACCACTTGGGGTGACCTGTGGCAGAGGTGTTGGTCATCCAATAAATGGTTCCCAGGGCGGCGGTACCCATACCCGCCTACCAAATTATTACTGACCTGTGTTACAAAAACATTTGTGACTCTTATAATAAATCATGATAAGCAAGGTTTTTTCGTCTCCCCAATGGACCATTTTTTATATTTTTGCAAAGAATGCGCTTGCACAGCTGCCGCTCATAAGCAAGCCTATTCACACATGCTTAGAGCACTTCCCCTTCCACCCGCGAATCCAGTGGCATGCTTACAAATCTACCGGCTGTTGTTTTTTTGAGCATGCTCAATACTAGCAACATCACTGACACACATGCCACTAAGTAGCATTTGCTCATTAGTAGCATGCTCTGGTGCTACTAATTAGCATGTCTGTCAGTACCTTTACTCTATTCCAATAGCCTAGTACTGTTTGCTTAACTTACATATATATAAATATATATATACATATATACACATATACACGATCACCGTTTTCATCAGTTTGTGTTGTAGATTCGTAGAAGTGAGTGCTATTTTGGATTTGTATTGAATCTGGTTAATATTGAATGTACTCCTTAGATCTGAAGTAAAAGGTAGTTTATACCTGTTTTTTGCATGTCAAATTATCTGTAATTCTAATCTCTTGTGTAGAAGTTTGGCTTGCAGCCAAAGATTTTTGATTTCTTTTTATGTGAACACTGCTAGATTCCCTCAAAGCCAGTAGAATTATGGCATCCCAATGGAGGCATGTTGAGAGACTGAATGCAGTGGGGAGGGTAAGAAGATGGGAATGAGATTGGGGAAGATCTGGTTACCAAACACTGCTTTTAAATAATTCCCTCAGGGCCTATGTCATCTTTGGGGATGCTGTGTAAAGTTTTTTTTTAAGGAAAGGAATGAGAGGAGAGTTCTATGAAAGAAAAAGGTTTAAGGGGCGTGTAGGAATCTGGGGTTCAGTATGTCATCCGCCTCCAAGACCTAGGCAAACCTCACCCCATGAACCCGGACAAGAATTAAGACATTTCAAGCAATATTTTGATTCTGTTTGGTGGTTCTTCAATGGGGCGATACCAAAGATATTCAAATACAAAAGAGATATGCTATGAAGTCCGCTCTACTGTCGGCGGACTACGACCTAATCACAGTAGTCTGCATACGAAAAGAATTTGTTCACTTCGTTGAATGTGTGCATTAGTATTGGTTAACAATATAGTTTGAATACGGAAAGAATTCGTTCATTTAGTTTAACGTTCGTTTGGTTTATTCGTTAATTTTTCGTTCATTTGGTTTATTTGTTAATTGGTAAACAATATCGGCGACACCCGGAAGCGCAGTCCCATCAAGGCATTTTATTATGAGTTCTTCGGATCTATTTAATTATATTATTTAAAACAGATACATAAAAAATACATACAGACACTACTGAGTGGTCACCAATTGAAGAGAGTACATAATATAACCAATATAATATGGTTGTTATTACTGGCAAGGATGAATGTAAACGAGGCAAGGAATGTGTGCCAAGATCGAGTTGTTTGGCGGTCCGTCCTCTCTGCCTACCCCTGCAGAAACGGCGTGCGTTAGTTAGTTAGTTATTACCGGCACAAATACATTCGCATTGCAATATAGTGTGTAGTGGTAAGAAATACATATAAATAAGTCGATTGTACGTGGCCCACCTATACTTTAAGTATCTTAAAGGGCGAACAGATGTCTGAAAATTCAGTTTAAGAGTTAAATTTTACTTAAATTTAATGCAGATGTTTAATTAAGATCATACGGGCCTATCTTATTTGCAAAATTAGCAGACATACCCAGTGGCGTAGCTAGCATGGGTGGCACCCGGGGCGGATGTCACCCCCCGGTGCGTAGTGTCACCCCCCCCCTCCCCCATGACATGACCGTGTTCATGTGAATGCAATATCTTGGTCGAGTGGCACCCGGGGCGGTCCGCCCCCCCCCTCGTAACGCCACTGGACGTACCTACACCTGTTTGATCTTAAATCCTGTAATATATAGGGTGTTTCTTTTAGAGGTATACAAATTCAAAATGAAAAAAAAGTGAGTGTGCTTTAGACCACACAACTGAAGTAAAACTACAAGACAAACCTCGTCCAATGAACCCAGGTATCCCTGCTAAGTTACCAAACGTAGCGAACAGGGTGACCTATGACCTAGTGGTGATATATGACATTGCTTATCCATTGACCATCCTTTTCCTTATCACCGTTCGCCTAGCAATCGATCACCGTTCGCATCGATTACCGTTCACATGACATTTTTCGTAACAATCACCACTTTTCGTAACGCATTCACCAGCTTACCCCCCAAGTAAAGAAGTTTTATATCAAAACACATTAAAATAATGTTGATATCTATAGATGATTTTATGCCATTATTTTTTAAATATGATTTCGGGCATATGAGCGCCACGGCTAGCTCGAATAAAGCGCAATTGTGAAGTCAATTTTTGACAACTTTATCGAGCAACTGGGGCCATATATTGGCAATAACACGGCGAATGTTGACTTCCAAATGGTCCAACGTCTCTGGTTTATAAGCATAGACTAGTGACTTCACATACCCCCAAAGAAAGTAATCTAATGGTGTGAGATCACACAATCGTGAAGGACAGTTCACAGGTCCATTACGTGAAATTATGCACACACCAAATATTTTCCGCAATAAACTAAAAAAAAAAATAAATGCAATAAAATAAATTTGCACAATTTGCAAGCACTGTTCTGACGTCAGTCTATTCATGGTGAAATGGCAAAACATACTGACTACAAATTAACTGTCAACTGTCAAATTGACAGTCTGTAGAAACAATCTTGCCAGTTGCCTTGCCTGCTGGCCAGCATGCAGTGTCGTGTGTAGGCCGCTTTAAAAACCAAACCTCTAAAAAAAAAACCCCAAGGATTCAAACACTTACTATACCATCACACAGTTTGGCTGCAGGAGTAGTAGGCAGAGAGGATAAACCATTGCAAAACTCTGTCTTGGCATTCGCTCCTTGCTTCATACATATTTATGCATCGTCTCAGACATTCTCTTTTGTTATTCTGATTCTTGAGATGACTGGACTCAAGAATTTGATTCATTTGATCATGCTATTTCTTCAGGCGTCCCCGACTTCTTCTGCCATATATATTCTCCTGGCACTTCTTTCTTTCTTAATTCTCTACACATTGAAACAACAAAACATTTTTTTGATGAATTAAGAAATGAAAATTTCTTTTTACTGTTTATTCTGTCTTTAGCAATCTCCATTGTATATGATTTACTCCACCCAAAGTATTTTCCATTTTAAAATGATCTTGCAGTAAAGCATATTATTTTTTCTATTTTCAGTTGATACATCTGCACCATGGAAAGCACAAAATCATTACTGGAAGAATGTCTTTCTATAGAAAAGCCATCAGTGAATCCAGCCATTTCAGTTTACGATGAACTCAGTGCCAACAGTGAACAGTTTCCCATCGAATTCCCAGTTCAAACAATCAGGTATTAAAAATTTCAATGTATATGGACCAATCTGTCTTAATAATCTACCTTAGTATTTATTTAATACAGGGATGGTTTGACATCATAAAAGATGTTAAGCAAGGTTGCGTAATGTCACCATTGTTATTCTATACATGGATAATTGTGTGCAAGAGTTGAAAGAGGTGGGATTGGGCACGAAATTGAGTAATCTGAAAGTAAGTTGCCTGTTGTATGCTGATGATACGGCACTGATTTCTAATAGTATGGAAGATCTGCTATCTTTCGTGTCTGGGATGAACAAAGTATGTTTGAAGGACAAGTTAATGATGAATTTAAGTAAGTCAAAAGTCAAGGTGTTTGAAAGAGAGATTACGAAAACAGTGTTCAATATAGTTGTGAATGATGAAAACTTGGAGCAGGTGAATGAGTTTCTGTATCTGGGTAGTACGTATACGAGAGATGGAAAAGCTGATAGAGATATTGAATGATGGGTAAATGAAAATGACTGAATGCCGTTGGCTCTAATAAAAAAAGCTGTCAAAAGAAGCGAAGCTAGCAGTCCACAATGGAGTGCTGGTACCTACCGTTATGTATGGCAGTGAGGCATGGAATTGGCAGAGGAAGGTTGAACTGAATGTTATTGAAATGAGATCCCTGAGGCGTATGTGTGGTAAAATCATGTACGATCATGTGAGAAATGTGGAGACCTGCCAAGACTGCAAGGCTGATTTAAGCGTAATGAGTAAGAATAAGAAAGGGACCCTTAGATGGTTTGGGCATGTAGAGCGAATGAACGAAGAAAGTAGTGTAAGAAGAATTTATGACGCAAATGTGAATGATAGAAGAAGTGAATCAGATACTTGAGACGGGCCATGTCAAGAGTCAGAATAATAGAAGAGTATGTATGAATGTGAATGAGCGAAGAGTGTGTGCTAAGACCGAGTTGTTTGGCAGTCCGTCCTCTCTGCCTACCCCTGCCGGGAAAGGGCGTGATGGTTAGTTAGTTAGTTTATTTATTTATTTATTTCAACGCCATAAAATGGCTATTACATCCTGTGATACATGATACACAGTGGTATAAATAGTGGTTATACATAGGTTATGATTATTACAAACAAAAAAGAATATGAGCTCATACAAAATACACATTTTTTTGCAGAATAAAAATAAGTAAATAAAGGTGAATTCTTAGAAAAATTCTCAACATCAAGTATAATATACCTACTTGACTTTTATTTGTACGTATTGTTGGATTCTAGGAATTGGCTAAAATGGACTAACTTAGTAATGATATTATTGTTACCTTCAGTTGAAATGACTGAAGTTTAAAATTACTACAGGTACTGCTAATTAGTTCAGCTTTTCAGGGCTGCCAGTTAGAGAATCAATAATAAATCTTTGGTTTAAAAATAATAATTTTGAAAAAAAAAATTATACATTATTAGCTATCACTTAACTAGTCTGTCTGATAGTTAATATAAATGAAGCAAGCAGTTTGGAATCTATATTAGAGTATGATATAGACGCCGTGCAGACGAACACTATTATACCTAGCATTAATTATTGTCATTGTTTGTTTAATAAAGGGATCCACAATATCCAGTTCTTCTTATAAAAATTAAAATAATTTGTATAGAACTCTCTTTTAACCTTTTTACGATGATATCGTTAAAGAATTTGCAATACCCGTGGACGGGCAGATTTTTCGCGATTTATAAATCTAATTATAATTTAATATAGTGTCACTTAAAAAATATTCAAATACGTAGATGTAATCTAAACAGTTTAAAGATAACAAATCAAATCCACAATCAAACATTTCGTTATCTTAATAATTATAAGAACGTAATAGTGTTGTATATAGATGACGCTCGTCTTATAGACATGCGATCGGTTAGCATGTACACATAACGCTCTTTTCAAATAAGTTAAGGCGATGCAATTAATTAAAGACCTTGAAATTCAAACAAAATCTCACAAACCTTAAGCTGGTGGCAATAAGTTTGAAATTGCCACATAACGATAGCCGCCTGTTTCGATGCAAAAAAAGAAAACATTGCCAAAGCATGTTTTATTTTACTTTATGAATCTCAGGCACAAATATTAACCACTCTGACCAGTAAGCATGTTTACACGACAATATAACAATAGCAGTCAAGTACAATAAGCCTGTTTTCCCTTGTGTTCCCACAGACGTCGTTATAACTCTGTTATTGTTATAGTGAAAACCCTAAAACAAAAAGTAGAAGATCCATATTGAATTAAGCTTCACATTTCTATTCAAAGTTGTCCATAGAAATACATAAAATTTTCACCCACCAAATCGCCTACGTTTGAAGACATTGTTAATTTTTTTAAATATATAAAAACATTCTTGTATGAAATGGTAAAAAAAAGAGGTCACAAAATTGTTTATTATACAATAGATTAAGTGTTTTTTTTTTACATAATCTGTGATTTTAGTACCGTTTTCACATAAAAACATCATGTGAGTTATTTTTCCAATTTTTTTATGTTTGCATTCAAAATTTTAATATTTATAATTGTTAATATTTATTTGTAATATAACAATTTGAAACCTTATTTCATAACCTTTCAAAAACAGTTTTTAGTATTCGGTTACATTCAGAAATGTTTCATTTATAGAGCTTTAATTGTGAAGCGGAAATAACACTAAATTTTTATAAATCTGACAGTTCGTTTAAGACAAAAAACTTACATAATCGCAAACTACCGGTGTGGTTAAAATATTTTTCTGGTTGCACTTTGAAGAACTTAATTTGCCACAGTATAAAATGTAAGAAGGTCCGTAAAAGGTTTCCTAAGAAAAAGATATTACACTTCACATATTAAATATGCGTATATTGATAATATTTGTGTGGGTGGTAAAGATGCAAAGGAGTGTTTTAATACTTTGGATAAAGTTTAATGAGTTTAAAATAAAAATTATTATGTCAAAAAGTGAATTTTTTGTGTCTTCTTTTGAATTTTTTGGTTTTACTTTGTCAGGTCAAAGCAAAAGTCCGTCTTTGTCGAAGGTTGAGAAAATGGTGTCCAGAAAATGCTACTCCACTAAAGTCATATTTTTCAATGTTGAATTTTTGTAGGAATTTTATTCTTATGTATCCTACTGTGCTAGAGCCACTTCATAATTTATTAGCTTAGTTTGCAATGCATCGCCTTAATAAGGAAACTGAATAAATATTTTATATTTTTTTATTGTATGCATAATTTCTTGAGTTATTTTTATTTGCAGGTGCAAGACTTTGGTAGACAATATCCCTAAAAGCACTCTGGAGGAAAACATTGGGTCTACGTATCCTCTCATACATGAAAAGGCACTAAACATCATGTGCCGATTTCTCCTATTGAAAAGGTAACCCTGGGTGAAGTATCCACAAATATACTCAAAAATACCCACTGATATCAACAAAAATATCATTAAAGTGACAGAAATATGCTTAAAATATCCACTAATATCACATTTTTAAACACATAAATTATAAACTTTATTTTTATTTTTTTTAATCATTAGGTACATATTACAAAGATCTTTGGCTGTCCAACTAGGAAATTTACCCGTTCTAGGACAGTCAGAATGAGCAGATTTATTACATGAACTATTGTTTTGTCTATTATATTGACTTTTACTTAGATATACACTTGGTGGATAATATATTAAAGTTTTGTTGGTATGTACAAGAAGTTGCTTATGAATGTAAATATATATTTTAAAATAATATAAACAATATAAACGTAGAGAAGAGAAATAAAAAGAAAATTCAAAAAGAAACAAAATATGTATAAACATGTAACATTCCATGAAATTTTAGTTTTTATTTTAATGAATTTATGAACTAGAGAATCAAAAAATAGATAAAGAAAAGGAAGTAAAGAAAAAGGAAGAAGAGAAACGCTAAATGCAAAGAATAATTTAAGCATTTTTTTAAAATTCCATTGTTGTAAAAATAATACTTACCAATATAATAAGAAAGCTCAATAAAAAAAAAAAAATTATGGCTCTTATTTAGCTTATATTTTCGCATTCAGCTCTCCCCAAGACCAGAAGCCAATCATTTACTAAAACTAAACTTACACTTCTCAAATTAATCCATTAAATTTCACGATTTCAACTCCCTTCAAACACGACGTCTAATTTTTGATCAAATCCTATTGTTTAAAATTCTGTTGTTTAAAATTCTAAATGGCCTGGACTCACCAGAGCTTACCAACTTAATAAATTTTCATAATCCGTCAAATCAACCCGACAATCCAATTTATTCTATTTGCCCTCACATAGAACAAATATTAGAAAAAAATCCCCAATTCCTCATGAACGTTATGTGCACAATATAATACAAAATTTCACAGAATTTGTAGTAATAATCTGAAGAAACATCCATATGAAGTAACGCATACGATTGATTATTAATACGAGAATATGGAATGTATCAGGAGCATCTCCTATCCTTTTCCTATATTCCTCTTCCTCTCCCCTTCCTTTAACCCAAAATTAATTTTAAGATATTAAAACTTTATTTCCAATGAACTTTAGCATAAGAAATTTCTGTGGCTTGACTTCAATTCGTTTGTACATTTATCACTATATTATGTTAAAGCTGTTTTGCTTCTTACAAATAAATAAATAAAATTAAAAATATGTTATTCGGCGTGCAATATCGCAAATGTGACAATTTTTCATCAGTGATATTTTAATTCCATTCTATTCATCATTTTCTTTAAATTCACAGAATGCTGAATATTAGATTTCCAAGAACAAAGCAGCATTTTCGTGGTGTTGTTGTTTCTTTCAGTTTGTTTTGTGTCGCTTGTTTGATATTGCACACCGAATGACAATATAGTATATTTCTCTAGGAACCATGATCATGGTAACGATCATAGTAACTTAACTTGACTTTGATGAGACATGAATAAAAATGCACTCAAATTAAATGTCTTGTCCTAAATGCAACGCCAGGATTGAATTGAACCATGTCCGATGATTTGAATTGAATTGAACCATGTCATGATGAATTGAACCATGTCTTTGTCACATCACTATTGTTGTATGTTGCACATCATTAGTGATGAACTACTTCTTATAATTATTGTCATCTGTGGTCTATTGGGAATTAATGTCAATGGTGTAAACACCTCTTCAATAAAAAGTCTTTTATAAAATAACAGTGTTTTCCATATTAAATATATAACAAAACAGTCTTGTCCTAAGTCCTAACCCGTCTGCTTGTTTAGGAATAAATACATCCCAATTCACGTAATCGCCTTATACTTTCATAAGACCAAAAACGTCCCGAGCAACCTTACATTTGAAAAGCTATATATCTCCCTTCCTCTCATGCTATTTTTTCTTTTAACTAGAAAGAGAACAAAATAATGCTTCTTATTGTCTTTGAAATATGAAAACTATCTTGCATAGATATTTTACAATCTCGATCCAAAGTGATGGTTTCAGAATATACACGCAAAACTGAGGCTTCCGGATTGTGAGGTGCGAATATATTGAACCAAGCAGACGAGTTAAATGCAACACCATATTATATACACATTTCAAATGGAAATACTGTGAAAACTTGGGCGTATCTACCAATCTTACAATGCCCTAAGAGATATTAACTCTTTGAAATATTTAAAATCAAATTAACCTTACAGTGCACTTAAATCTAAACTAATATTTCTTTGTTGTTTATTTTTAATCATTTTTTACTTGTACTATGAACTATTATAACTTTTTTTAACTAATTGTTTCATAATCAGTACCTAACCATCACAAAAAATATTACAAATGGATTATAACCAATGACGTTATATAAATAAATAGACTCGCCATAGTCTCATATACTCACAATATAATGTGGAAAGTAAGGAACACTCTTTTGTTTTCAGCGATTTTCAGTATAATTTCTTAATTCAAAAGTTTATTCCTGTGTGATAAAGATAGACAATCAAATAATGCGTGTGTACGAATGACATGGATATATATGAGCGGGCGGCGTATTGCTTGTCAGTTTTTAATGGAACGTTCGCTGTCTCCTTTTCTTGAGGCCCACTAGAATAAAAGGTCCGGCTGCCTGTCGGAGTTTGATATGTCGAGCTACGCAATAAATACAATTAATAGGGCAACGACAGTTTTCAAATAGTGGCGATTATCATCAATACTTGTTAGAACTACTGATTTATGTGTTGTTTTACCGCAAGCAAACAAATAAACAGAGTGTTTAGGCTGATTAGTCTAAATGTTATTCATTCGCCTTTACTATTATTTGCCGTGTAATTGAAACATTTTCTAATCACGCAGGAGGGCATTTTGACACTTTTTAAAACGCAATTTACTTACTGGTAAGACGCAACCTTACTCGACGCGTAGCAGTTTAGTACTAAAGTATGTACTAGATATAGAGATCGGTACAATTGTTCTTGTCTTCCCACTTTGAGATTTCTACCCCTCGTCTAATAATATGTAACGTCATTGATTATAACTGGTTCATATCACAGTGAAACTCTCTCTGCCTCCTGTTTTATATTGTATTTTAGTTTTAATGATTCTTGTTTTAATGGCACCGTTATTGTTTATCATTATCTATTGTCCTGTGCCAAAACAGCATGTTAATTTTGTTCTCTTGGCATTGATTTGTATATACTGTATATTCTTTGTTTCATTTTATTTGATCAATATTTTGTTAGGACTCGTAAGGAACACTGTAGGATTACTTTTATATTTTTATGTATTGGAGTATCAGATGGTTGCCGCATTAGATCGTTGGTTAGAGCCTTCATCCGGTTACGTTAGATTAGGTTCCTTAGATCCCTGCATTGTACGAGTATATGTAATTTCTACGTAAGAGGTGGCTAGACTGCATGAAGAGGATTGGAGCAGGAGGGAAGGTCTGAGGACTGGAGGCGAATGCGGGGAGGTCAATACCACCCACATATCTACATAATGTTGATGATTTGATAATTACAAAATTATTTTTCCGCAGGGAGCATGGCACAGACAGAGAAAGGGAACTATACAAGGACATGGGAATAGAAACATTCATCGACAGACTGTTATTGAAGAGATCCGTGATGTTCTGCGGACCTCAAGATAAATATTTACTCCTGTCAGGAGAAACAGGGTAAAAGTACTTTTACTTCTAAATAACTTGTACTACTGTATGCCTTCGTTTGTGATTTGGATTCTAGAATATAATATTGTGTCGTAATTACTACAACTAGATAACTCCAAATCAACATTTTTGAGTTATGCACCAAAAGCATTACTACACTTCCTCGTCTATTTTTTTTATTTTTTTTTATATTAACTCTAATTAACTCCATTTACTCCACACGGTTGACAAATGTCAACCTTGTACATATGTTGGGCACGCGTTTGGCGTATTTCCCGACTATGCACCGGTGCCGAAGGGATCAATGACACTAGTTCCTCGGAGCATCTTCCATTGTAATACCGGTAGATCAAGGATAGCATTCCCACCCGATGCCTGTTCTAGAATCAGAATCAGAATCTATCAAACGGATCGCCTGTTTTTGCACAGAGTTGAGGATATTTTTCAGGTATTTTGAAGCTTCAGACCAGAGGTGGCTGCCATATTCAACCGTAGGGCGCACTTGTGATTTGTACATTTGTGTACTATTAAAGTATCTACGGGCCCTTTACAGTACTCTCAGTTTTTGAGAGGCTAACTTAACTCTGGCTTCGATGGAGCCCCCATATCCGTGGTGGTCACTTAGAGTTACACCAAGCATATCAATGGAGGGCCTGTTCGGAAGATTGCTTCCTTGAAGGAGACTAGATTTTCATTTCGATCCCTTTTAGACGTAATCAGATATGATTGGGTCTTTGAAATATTGAATTCAACGAGATTATTTTTACCCCAAGAGAAAACACTCTCGAGGTAACCGTCCATTCTTTGTTTCAAAGCCCTCCGAGCTCTTACTCTATTGCTACTTCAAATTACAGGCCCATCTCAATCTTACCAATATTATCAAAATTTTTTGAATGTGTAATCTACGAAAGATTAAACAATTTCCTATTAAAAAAATCATTCTTTTATAAAAAACAGTATGGCTTTAGGAAAAAATCTAACACACTTGCGGCAATAAACGACTTAATCAGTAAACTTAGGAGTGGTATTGATGGTGGAAATTATATCTTATCTATACTAGTTGACCTTCAAAAAGCCTTTGATACGGTAAGCCATGATATACTTCTCAAGAAACTCGAGAAACTTGGTGTAGTTGGTCCTGCTCTTAATCTATTCAAATCATATCTAAGCAATAGAAAGCAATTCGTAAGCATTAACAATCAAAATAGTAAGCACCTTCCAATAAACTATGGAGTTCCGCAAGGATCCATACTAGGGCCACTACTATTCCAAATTTATATCAATGATATTTCTCAATTAAAATTAAACGGTGAAATTTTCTTATATGCAGATGATACTGCAATATTCTACTGGGGTAAAGATCTAAACATACTACTAGAAAATGCACAAAGTGACCTAGAAAGAATTTGCGGTTGGCTCCAATCAAATATCCTAACAATGAATATAAAAAAAACGGGATACATGATTTTAAGTTCAAACCGTAAATTAATTCCTCCACATGTACCATTAAAAATTGAAAATAACGATTTGCAAATCCTAAAACAGGAAAAATATCTTGGGCTGTGCATCGATAAGCATTTAACTTTTAAACAACACATTTAAAATGTAAAAGATAAAATCACACCCTTAATTATCGTTTTTAGCCGGTTATCTTATCTATTACCAATTAAATTAAAAAAAAGTTTATACTATAGTCTCGTACACTCACACCTAAATTACCTGATTGAAATCTGGGGAAATGCGTATGAAACATACATCAATGAATTACAGGTAATTCAAAATAAGATAATCAAAAAACTATTTCACTACGAATCCAAAACATCCACAAAAAAATTATATTTGGAAACAAAACTGCTAACATTAAGAAAACTGTACGAGTACAATATATGTGTCCTTGTATACAAAATAAATAATAAACTCATACATACAAACACAGAATTCATTAAAACGTCCCAAGTACACAAACATTTTACACGACAACACGATAACATACGTTTAAACACCATTCATACTAACTACGGTAAGAAATCAATTAGTTACGAGGGGGGCAATTTATATAATTCCCTTCCAGATGATATCAAAAACGAAAAAAGTGTGTGCAAATTCAAAAAAAATTGTTCATGTTTATTCACAAAAAACAAAGTAGTGATAGTGAATAATATCGTATGGTAATATAATAACATGTAAATGTTAGTATTGCAATCTAATGTAATATAAGGTTATGAAAAGTAAAAACTATGTAGTATTCTAGTTAAGTAAGTGAAAATGTTATTTTCTTTTTTACTGGAATAAAAACTTATGAAAAAAAAAAACAACAGAAAAGTTGCAACACATTGGTATCAAGTTATTTGAAAAAAAAAATTGCGGCTATTTCCTAAAAACGGTTTTGTTTAATTATATTATAATTAGATTACTCTAGTTATGTAAGTGTTTTACCATGATTCAATTAGGCAACTAGACTTAACTGGTTGTAACACTTAAATTTGTGAAATTGCTTGTTGCTTTCGTTGCATTTTTATATGTAATTTATTTATTTATAAACAGAAAAAAACATTACATTAGATAAATTGTTGAAAAAAAAAAGCAATTAATAAGTAAACTTCATATGGGTACCTATTATGTGTTTCATTGTAGTGTCTTATTTATGGTATGCATATTAAGTAATTACCAGGTGATGTGTGCAGTGGGAAGGTGTGTGTGTGTGTGTGTGAGTATGTGTGTATGTATGTACGTATGTATGTGCAATGAACAATTTATATTATAGATTAATTTATGCTCTTTTTAAATTTGGGCAGTGAATCGGAGAAAATTTCGATGTTAGAATTTAAACCAATATTATTGAACACATGAAGAGCACGATTGATTGGCGAATTTGTTGCTGCATTTGTCTTGTAATTAAGCTTGTGGAATAGTTCTGTATGGCGTGTACGTCTTTGGTATGTTAAAATTAACTAGGGAAAGAAGTTCGGTACAGTCAATGTTATTATTTAAAATTTTGTGTATAAATGTCAAATCAGCTATTGCTCGCCTTTGTTGCAAAGTTTGAAATGTGCATTCAAAGTTATTGTTGAATTTGAAAGTAAGTCATTCCTTTTTGGAAAAAAGTACATAAAAAAATGATTAGCCATTTTCTTATTTTCAAAATATAAGTATTACTATTCCCAACACATCAAACTACGATTTTACAATAATTATCAGTATAAATATATTATATTAACCGATTTATCAGATTTTTTTTGTTGTTTAAGGCAATTCATCCTAAAAAGAGTGCTATCAGTGGCGGCTCGTGACTTTTGGGTGTGCTAGAGTGCTGATATTAAAAAAATGGCATTATTGATGTTGTTGGAGCCGATAAAAATTTTTTTTTTTTTTTGAAAGTCAGTTTTTTGTATGAAAAATTTCAGGAAGTTTCAGCTTGGCGGTGCGCCGCACCGATTTCCTGAAAAATCTTCATACAAAACACCGATTTTTGAAAAAATTAAATTTTTTTTTCGCATACGACAACATCCATGATGCCATTTTTTTTAATATTAGCACCCTAGCGCACCCAAAAGTCATGAGCCGCCACTGAGTGCTATGTGAATTTATCAGATTGATTACCATTTTATTTCCCAACAAAGCTGATCACAGAGTTACCTATTTGTAATAATTATCTCACAATATGTACATATTGGTTCCATGACAGTTGATCCGCCGACATTTGGTCCCCCGGCGTACTTGTATACAATGTGCAGTCGGTTTAGGAAAAATACTTTTTAACCTAATTACACAAAATATAACTAAGTGACCCCGTAGGGATGTGCAGAGAGGATGTACCACCGAATAACAAAATATATTTATATTCAAATGCAACAAGAAATATCTGCTTCTCAATTTGCTGTGTGTACAGCGCATAAGAACAAAAAAATTGACACTGTAAAATTCTTTTCATATAAACTGAATGTCTTTTACTTTTGAAATTGGTAAATAATACGCAAAAAAATATAATTTTATAGTTAATTTCATTTCGGGGGATTAATTGTCGGGGATCTAGCAGTAAGGCTTTTGACTCGCAATCAGAAGGTCGCAGGATCGAATCCCGGCGTGGGCAAATAAATTTTATTTGGTTGATTGGTATTATTTCACAATTTCTTCATTTAAAAAAATATATAGTATATTTGCGGCACGTTCCAGAGTGGAAGTTACTCTTAGTATCGCCCTGGTGTAAGACCACCATTCAGATTTGAAACGTTGCTTGAAATGGCTTTAGCCGTGTTTGGTGGCCAGATCTGAATAGCCAGGTATTTCCCTATCTTCCTCTTCCCCATCTACTTCTCACCCCCACTACTTTCAGCCTCACAACATACCCCAATTGGGGATGCAACAGACTCACTGCCTCCAGACGGGAGCAGCTGGGACTCTTGCGAGGTATTCATACAAAAATAAAAAACCGTACTCTCTCGACCCATCCCCTTGTGCCGCAATGGGAGGAGTGAATTCACATGTTCGTTACTCCTGAACACACTGACCCCAGATTCCTACCCACATCATCATGTGGAGAAATGTAGAAAAAAAAAAATTGCAATATTTTAGTGGGACTTTTAAAACAGATTTCTGCTTTGTAGTTAAAATTCGGACTGAATTCATTACGCCAGAGCTCACTGTTTGTGGCTCTATTGTTTTAGATTTATGATATTGGAAAGCCTTGTACATACTGTTATTCTTTACATTCCATTTCAATAGTTTATAATTATTTTTTATCTTTAGCAAGTGATTGTAACCGCTAGCTTTTCTCCCACTTTTTTAACCTGTCATTTGCCAGAGACGCGGAATTGCGGGCGGATCAAATTTCAAAAAAGAATATTGATTCAAATAATTTGGATGCGATTTTAAATTTTTTGCATAAAGAAACTGTACCAAGGAAAAGGTCAGAATAGCTTCCTCCATTCTTGTTCTTAACCCCTCCGAATTTTCGAGAATATTAGCTTTTGGTGTCTTAAACGAAATGACATTTTACGAAAACTTTGTATTATTACCGCTTCACAATTAAAGCTCTATAAATGAAACATTTCTGAACGTAGCCGAATAGTAAAAACTGTTTTAGACAGGTTACAAAATAAGCTTTCGAATTATATTACAAATAAATATTAACATTTGTAAATATTAAAATTTAGAATGCAAACATTAAAAAAATGTGAAAATGACTCACGTGATGTTTTTATGTGAAAACGGTGCTAAAATCACAGATTATGTAAACAACAATACTTATTCTATTGTATAAATGTGTAATAAACACTTTTGTCACCTCACTTTTTTATCATTTCATATAAAAATATTTAATAGAAATTAACAATGTCGGGCGCCCGTAGGAAATTTGGCGGGATAAATTATGTGTCAGACTGCGCGTCTGACAGAATGTTCTTTTTATGTTTTTTTTTTTTTTTTTTTTTTTTTTTTTTTTTTTTTTTTTTTTTTTTTTTTTTTTTTTTTTTTTTTTTTTTTTTTTTTTTTTTTTTTTTTTTGTGTATTACAGACTGTGTCCATTTACAATACACATGTAACATTAACTACATATATATGATACAAATAATACAAGTTATAGATTAATAGCATTAACATGCCTCTTGAATTCTTCAAGACTACTATTAAAAATATCGATAGTCTTGGAGGCGTTGTTTAACAGCGCCATACCTCGTGTCATGCTATGCCGAGCCAGTACGTCCGTTCTGCCACGTGGGATACAAAGCAGATCATGGTGACGTCCCTGGCTGTAGTTATTCGGTACGAACAACTTATAGCATTCCAGAAGGTATGGGCTATCTATTAAATTATTAATAATTTTGTACGCCGTTACTGCAAGAGCCCCACTCCTCCTCGAGTGGAGACTTTGGTAGCGCGTTTCGGCAAGCAAATCTTCGTGATGCATGAATCGCGGATACTCTCCGTGCATTCTCAAATACATGTATCTCAAAAACTTTTTTTGAATCTGTTCTAGTTTTTCAATATATTTTTGTTGGTATGGGGCCCATACAGCAGAGGCGTATTCGATTTTAGACCTTATAATGCAGCTGTACAAAGTCATCATTGCCTCGGGATTGGAAAATTTCTATGGACAACTTGAATAGAGATGTGCAGCATGATTCACTATCGACCTTTCACTTTTTATTTTACGGATGTAACTAAAACAATAACGGAATTATAACGGTTTCTACGGAGACACACGCGCTGACGTGTAAACACGCTTATTGTACTTGACTGCTGTCGTATTTTTAACGCATATATCTGCTTACGTTGCGGAGGGGTTAAGGTAATTTCCACGCGATTTTTCCAAAAAACGCTGACCCTTGAGGGGTTAACCTCCACATTTTGTTGCACTTTCAGATTGTCAGGATGGACTGAAGTGGGCACGGACAATGAGAAAGAACCCATCGTTCTGAAGGACTGTTTGAGCTATGACGAAATGAAATTATCCACAATGTTGTATGTGTCCGGTGATACTGTTTTCATCAACGATGGCTCCAGAAAAAACAAGGGCAAGGAGGCACCTCTGGACACAATTGAACGCCATGGGGTCATTATTGGTGAGAAATTATCAATGTCAAATTTTTCTACGCCATATAATATTCATGATCATCATATCGATGCTGGAAAGGAAAAATGGCTCTAAAAAATAGCCACTCTTCCTTTCTAGCATCGATATGTGTTTATAAGAATTTTGTATTCAAAATCATAAGAAACTATCTGAAGTCCCTGGGCTCTATGCAGAGTTTTTCAAAATCATATGTAAACAGTATTTTTCCCCCTCTTCTTGCTTTTGAAGGTCGAGTGTGTAAAATTTCATCAACCTCGGAATAAGTAGATTTGTATAAAAATCAAATTCAATCCGCCACACAACATTTTAACACACCCACTTTACATAAATAGATTTGTGGTGGGCATATTTATGCATTTATTACCGCGTTGCCAGCACTTTACAAATAATAAACCTCACCCGTATTTGGCACCCCACTAAAAGTATCAAGTACAAGTATGTATACTCGTTCTGTTAAGGGAACGTACCCATACTACGTGACACGTTTAGGGGGGGGTCTTCAAAATGTCACGCTCCATACAAATGAGCGGGTTGCTTAGGTTTTTGGTCACCGGGGGGGGGGGGGGGGGGGTTAAAATTGCAAAAAGTTGGTCACGAATTCAATCATCAATTTGTAAATCTGTACATTTTTATTATGTAATAATAATCTGATAGTATTAATACGCTAGCGTCTGTACAGTTAAAATTTAAGTACCCAACTTCAAATACATCTCTGACGCCGCACCTTATGCAAAACCATCTTCGTACATGTATGTTACTTACAAAGCTACTGTCACGTTGCCCGCTGCCCGAAGGGCCTAGTAGCAACAAGCTTTTTCTAGAAATTATTAGAATGTTCATTTTTCAGGGTTGATTGGAACAAGACTGACGAAGAAATATGTAATGGAATACCAGGAGATGATAATTGAGAAGAATCAAAATATCCCCGGCAACGGATATGGCTCCAATCAAAGTCAAGGTCTATTCAAGAAGTTGAAATCCTCTTCGACGCAGGATAATGCATTTAAAACTTTGTGGAGAAACTGTTGGTTTGAACTTTACAGGGTACGTCACCTTTATTATTCATTGTGCCGGAGATGCCTGTTGGTTATGCAACATATTTATCCGTTGTGCATCCAGCAATATCTTTGCGAACCATTTATTAGATATCTAACACCTCTATCATTTTATGTAAGTCACCCTGACATCTGTATCATGGGGCCCGGGTTCTTGTTGAAGTTTTTCTAGGTCTTGGCGGCGGATGCTTATGTCGGAATGCGGTATGCCACATCGGGAGATACTGTTTGAGGAAGACCTTTTGACTTCTCCAGCAGGATTCTCTCGACCCATCGCCTTGCACTGCGGTGGGAGGGATGGTTTAATACGTCCGTCACTTCTTGACACACTGACCCTCATGATGGCCGATGGCATTCCAAAATTTGACCACATTTTCCTACCATTCGTAAAACATTTATTGTAATTATTTAAAACATTTCCATTGCCAGCCATTTATTTTATTAAAATGCTTAATCTATTATGACCATGGATGTCGCAAATCCGAACTTCGTAGACTATTTTAGAATGGTTTTAAAAATAAATGTAAATTTTTTTTTTCTGCCAAATTTTTGATCAGCTGTTTATAGTTAAAATTGAGTCCTTTTTGAATAGATATGCACCCTTCAATATCAATTATACCACAGAAAACATACAGAAATCTAAAATATTCTATGTTGACTAGAATAAGTACCACTCATGGCAGTTTTAAAGTAAAAAATACGCAGGATTCGCGCGGTTGTAAACTTTACGATTTATTAATATTTTTTTTATAAACCCTACAAATATGAGATAAACGGTAAAATAAAGGTTAATTCATTGGCTGTGTAGCACTAATAAGTTTTTATGTCTCCGTGTCAAAATTCGAAGGTATGATTTTTTTAAGGTTGTCGAAAAATTTTTAAAATGGTCATCCTAGAAATCTTGAGGAATCGAGGCAAATTTACATGGCGTAGGTTGTACAGGCCTTCCAAACATTAAACTTTTTTTTATAATATTCAAATTTTTTAAACATTGAAACATATCATGTGTAAAGTGGTAAAATGTAACTTTGCGGCAGAGCAGAGACCAGGGCTCAGGATAGTGGGCCAAGTAGTTATCTGTCATGTAGGTAGGGTTTTCAGTCAAATAAAAGAAGATGAACTTTATAAAAATGTATTGAATCCAAACCAAAAAGCAACATGGAAGTGTACAAACTTCATACCAAGGTAACAAAAGGAAATATAAAAAAATACACATACCAGATGGACTCCTAATGGACACGCTAAACTAACTATACGGAAATAACCCCGGTAGACGAACGCGATCTTGCTTCGCAATGAGAGAACACGAGACGGGACGAGAACTCCAGTCTTCCCATATGGGAACGGCGCGGAATCCAGAGCACCAAGGTCGTCCTTCTAATTGGGCAGGAGGCCGCTATACCTCCAAGGAGCGCATTCAGCCACGGGCCATCTCGACGAACTCCAATCAAAAGGCACGTGGCCCCCAACAGTATCCAAGTCTGGCGTATTACGGTTAGCAGACCGTGACTTTGCGACGCGGGGTCGCGAAGGCATATTATAGTAGCCAACACCAGGACCAATTCACTTCACGATTCCTTTTCCAGAAATAATTCCACAAAACGGCCAACCAGCCACATCGGAAAAAAAAGTGGGACTTTCACGTCATCCACTATAAATACCTCGTACACGAACCTCGCGTGTTACGTAAAAACACCCCGTGTTCTTTTAAGTTTAAAAATCGACTTAGATTCTCATGATAAAATCCAATAAAACACTTTTCCAGTGAGTGACCAATTCACGCACAGCTAGCCCATAGCTGCCCAGGAGGAAGTGACCAAAAACAAAAGAGCTTCTCTCTTTTCAAAAAAAATTACCAGTCTCAAAAAAAACACCATAGACAAAAAAAAACAAATAGGCAAGAACTGCACTAGTCACATAATATTTATGTGACAATTCCCCCCTTCCCACGAAAATGTTTGCCCTCAAACATGAAAAATTAAGTCCACAAACTAACTAAACTATGAGTCCATCAGGTATCTAAAAAATGAAAACAAAACATTAATTAGTAATTAAAATAACAACTTAGAACTAAATTTCTTAAAGGTAAATCTCTTAAAATTAAATTTCTTAATAATAAAGAACAAACAAGAAAAGAAAGGCACGAAAACAAGGAGTCAACCATCATCTACTAAATTAAACAAAGTTTTGAATTTATTTTTTAAAAAAAAGGAGACCTGTTGTTTTCGTGTCAATTTAACAAGATTTATACTTATAAAATACTCAACATTTTATATTTTAAGAAAAAACACAACCAAATAAATTGTAGAAAAGAAAAAAATTTGATCACTTTTCCTTATACAGGAAATAAAGGCCAATTTGGCTTCACTTTTTAGGGTTAAACAGCCCTCACTCGCACTGAATTTACGCTATATTTGAATAGCAAAAAAAGTAACCTATCTAACTAAGTCCATCCGGTTTAACATTCTTAAGATAAAACTTAAAAATAAACAAATACTTAAAATTAAAGAAGCCTAAATTAAGAAAATATCTATATAAATATACATTTTTCAATCAGAACAATGGAGTTCAATGTTGGCAAAACTAGGACACAAGAAAATACTTTTCTGTGTTATAAGTAATATAGAATCAGTATACAAACTGTCTATCAGACGTGGGCAGAGTAGGGATCTTACATTGAATCATCTAACTGTCATTATTGAACCAGGATTTACAATTCCGAAGAAATACCTATATGTAAAAAGGTCGTCAAACTAGAATAATATTTAAATTATCCAATTTTCAAAAATCAAATCAGGTCAGGTTTTATAAAACAATAAATACCTGCCAATCAAGGTGGTCAGATTAGGATTTACATAACACAATACCTAACTATTAGATCATGACAAAAGTCAATTGGTACTTAACAGCAAAACAGAAAGTTAAGCTCGCAGCTTAGGATATCCAAAAATCCATTAAACAACCTGCATCAAAAACTCAAAAGAGTGACATTGTTTGTAAAAAAAAATGAGACCACGGTAATACCCAAGCTGGCATCCCTTAAAAAAAACACTCTACGTGTGCACAAAAGTCAGCATTTCTTGTACAAACAAAACAAAATGTGTGATCAACTATGGCTTTCAGTGAGTTGACACTATTCGAGGTGTGATCAATTCAAAATTTTAATGAATGACACTAGTAATACTTAATTTAAAGTTTAATAATGATACTAACAGTAAGACATTAATGTTTATATTATTTAGAGTTAAAACTATACAGAACACACTTTCCTGTATTAGAGGCAAAGCGATAATTCCAAAGGAATTAATTATTAGTTAAGCATGCCAAAGCAGTACTTTCCTTGTTAGAGACAGAAACAACTTTCTTATGAACTAAGATTTATATAAAGAACTTATAGGGAAGCTATGCAATACTTAAACTTATGAATACTTAACTATCAATAGTATAATTAACAGAACTTTTGTGCATCAGAAAGTAGCTCAAGTCTCCGAAACACAAAATTCCAAGATAATTCTTCTCAAGTTCCCTGGAGGTTCTATGGGCTATGGGCAATAAAAGAGCCTCCAGTGGACTGAAGAAAGAAGGGCATAAACTTAAAAATAATAGCATTACAACTAAATGCGTTAAACAGATGGAACAAGGTATGAAATCAGTGTGTGTGTGTATGGAACGTGTCGTAGGAATCCGTGTGCATCTAACGAGTGCGCGAAAGCTTTTGACAACCATGGAAATTCAAGAATGGAATTTACGCTCCCACAGAGTACCATGCCGCCAGCACGACAATCTGAGAGCTGCTATTGGCTAGCGGAATTATGTGCATGTGGTGCCCCTTCCAAATGACTTGTCTACAACGCTATTATGTCCTTTAACTAACTAATCAATTGAAAACATAAATGAAATTGATAATGAATACATGCAGCAGCCTCATTGGACTGGAAAACACATCTGAATAACCACCTAATGCTTCCACAAGGGACTCCAGACAGCAATGATCAACGCCAAGGAAATGGCTGACTATTTACGTCACCCCCACCATGCGACCAGCCGAGCCACTATTGGTCAATTCTGAACAAAGGAAAAATCTGAATCGTAAATATTTACGACAGCGAATTCATCTTCCGAAAAATTTGGAGCTCAATTTCGAGAAATTGGGAATAATTTGGATCAAGAAATAAACATCATCACCTAAAAATGAGTATGTACTACAAAAACAACCCAAAAACTGACGTCTATCAGTGATTGTTGCACTTTAAGAAAAATATTTACTGTTTAAAATTGTACCTTATATCACATATGTATACTTGTACCTTTTCTTGTAAACACAATAAAAATGATGTGAAGCTTTGGGATCCTGAGTTGGTAAAATCTTGGCAAAAACTATCACACATAATTTTAACACAGCTGACTTCCAATCGTAGCGACCAGGGAAATTACCTAAAACAAGTACCTTAGAAAAATTAAGGAGGTTCTGTCCCCCAAAAGTCCGACCTGAGTTTGTCCTATAAAAATAGAAGTCAAACCGGTAGGAAGTCAGTTCAAAACTATCAGCCAAGAAGAAACAATACCTACTCAAGATACCAACAGTCTCCAAGTTCAAACCTCTTTTCAAGTGTTTTAATCAGTCTTAGATTCAGTTTACCTCTCCCAGTATCCCAGTAACCTAAAATCCTAAAAACCCCAGTCTCCCACAGTCTCCAAAGTGAAAAATATTTATTTTAATCCAGTACTCAAATCAGTTTTGCCATTATACCTAGAAGCATTTTTTGTCAAAGTAGTAAATTCATTTAAAAGACCAGTGGCATTCCAAAATCCACTGGCGTACCAAACTCCATTGGCGTGTCATTGTGGCCAGCTCCCTATTATATTTAGTTTATGTACAAACGTCTAGTACAATTGGTCCTTCGAGCCGGATCCACACATAACACGCCTTCAGTCTTACCCAGTGGAAATGCCGTCTCTTCGCAGTGGCCGTAAGACCCCGACATCTTCCGAAACATCGCTGTCTAAACCTAACGCCCCGGGAACAAGCCGAAACATGCCAGTGGCACCCCGTCGGACCCCGGGCCCACGCACCGTAGACATCGATGAGACGCCATCCAGCGGAACCCGCCACGATCTATCTGGTGCGAACCCTGCCAGGAACCCTGACCTCATCACTCTTGACCAACCTGCTCCAGAATGTGTCGCCAAGAGCCTCCACGGATCCAACAGTAAAAGCAGCGAAACAACTTCTGAATCAACTGAAGACTCCCTGCGATTGCTGCGCCGAGAGATGCGCATCCGGGACAGACGTCACGCCAAGCAGACAACCAATCTGCTCGCAGCCCTGAACGCTGCAACACGCCAAGCAGTCAGCCAACCTACCCAGGAGCCCGCACCAACCAGCCCGACCCTGCGAGCCAACCTCGGTCAGGCAGTAATTCAAACCCAGGCACCAACCGGCCCGTCTACGAACGAGTTCGCAACGAGATATGCCACTCGAGTACACACGTCAGACGGCCCGTCTACCGGAGAGTTTGCAACGAGATATGCAACAACTCAAGTGCACGCACCAACCGGCTCTTCTACTAATGAGTTCGCAACGAGATATGCCACTCAAGTACACAAGCCAGCCGAAGAGTTTGCAACGAGATATGCAACTACTCAAGTGCATGCACCAACCGGCCCTTCTACTAATGAGTTTGCAACGAGATATGCCACTCAAGTTTACAAGCCGGCCGAAGAGTTTGCAACGAGATATGCAACTACTCAAATGGACACACCAGCCGGTCAGCCTACCAATGAATTTGCTGTAACCGATCCAACCGGATACGCCGCCGCCGCCACCCAAGAGTACACACTACTGACGGGCCCTGCGAAGAACATCCCTACGGCCGAATACAGCCATATCGGACCCGAGCGCCCACTTTACAACACAGCAGGGTACCAGCATCAGCCAGCCTCCTCCGGCCAGGATTCCCCATTATTTACACCACCGCACACAGCCAATCAGACAGCACGGCACACCCGAGAATGGTTGCAGCATGGCAACGACCCACTGGCCCAGATCGCCTCTGTGATGGCAGAGGCCCTTCGCTCTTCCAGAACGCAAGATAGCCCCCGCACATTAGAAGATGATTCAAGAATGGCTGCCCTCATTGCCAGACAATCCACAGCAAAAGATTTGCCTACCTTCTCCGGAGACCCCCTGGAGTGGCCCACCTGGAAGGCGCAGTACGCTCAATCCACCGCCACCTGCCAAATGACTCCAAGCGAAAATCTCATTCGGCTGCAGCGCGCCCTCAAAGGCAAGGCACGAGATACCGTGGGTCCCCTACTAATGGATCCTGCGCAAGTCCCAGAGATCATCAGCGTCCTCGAGCAGCGATACGGCAGCGCTAACTCCATAGCAAAATTTATGCTAGACAAGGTTAAAAAACTACCTTACCTCACGACCGAGGTATCACTCGAGGACCTGGCAGATTTCTCCGGAACGGTACAAAACCTGGTGGCATCTCTCCGGATCCTGAAAACCGAAGGTTATCTCACCAATCCTGCATTAATGAATGACGTCACTGACAAAATGCCAAGTTCCCTGCGTCTGGCATGGCTAATCGAGATCCGCAAACAACACGCTCCGGCCACCATAACCCAGCTCGCTGCCTTTCTGAAAGAGGTGTCAAACGCAATTCCAAACAGTGGGATGGTGGACCACATACGATCTCGACCACGCCGTGAACAAATACATGCCGGGTATCAGGAGGAAGAAGAGAGTGATCGCATGCGACTTCTACCGAGCCATGAGCAAATACATGCCGGACATCAAGAAGAAATCAGGGATGGCCCAAAAGAAAAGATTGCCCCCATAAAACGCAAAGTAAACGAGGAACATACTTACCCTGGACCAAGCCGAAAAAGAAAAACTGCTGATGAAAGCTGCGCCCAATGTGGCGGCGATCATAAAACCCGCGAATGCAAAGAATTCGCAGCCAAAGATGTTGAACTCCGATGGGAAACTGTACGCACGGGAAGATTATGCCGCAAGTGCTTAGAAAAACACCACTCACGAAGCTGCAAAATAAACCAATGGTGCAAAGTAGGAGATTGCAGATCCCCACACCACCCCCTGCTACATAATCCCGAGTTCGTACGAAAAAGCGCCGTGGAAAATGTCAATTTGTGACGCCAGGACTCCGGACAGAGAGTACTATTAAAAATTGCGCCAGTCATATTAAGCGCTCCAAACAAAGAAGAAGTGTCAGTGTTCGCTCTCCTGGATGAAGGATCCACAGTAACACTTGTCGACGCTGACACCGCAATACAAGTCGGAGCAAACGGCCCAGTTCACGGACTGCGAATCCACGGCGCGAAAGGAATGTGCACCTCCGACAATCTCTCCCAACGAGTGAGACTAAGAATACGAGGTGCAGGCAACAGTAAAACATTCCACATATCTGCCAGCACAATAAGCAACCTCAACCTGCCGGAGCAACAGACCCAAGGAAGGTCGGTCGTCCCGAAGCTGCTAATAGGCCAAGATAACGCTCACCTGATCGTGTCAAGGGAAGTTCGTGAATGCAATGATACTGCGCGAATAGCATCACGCACCGCACTAGGATGGATCGCTCATGGGGGAGTCAACCCCAGAGATAATAACACGACCACCACTTTGGCACTACAACCAGAAACGGCCGCAGACATACAGTTGAGGGAGCTAGTAAAAACCAACTTCGCCATCGACTCCCTCGGAGTAACATCAGCCACCAGAGTCAATGCAAGCGAACAACAGGCAATTGCACTTATGAATGCAACTACCCGTCCTCTTCCTGTAGGAAGGTGGGAAACCGGTCTACTATGGCGCAAACCAGAAGCCACGTTACCTGACAATCGGCAGTGTGCGCTGAAACGACTTCTGTCCCTGGAGAAAAAGCTAGAAAAAGACAAAAATCTAGCAGTGGCCTACAACGACAAAATAAATCAACTTATCAACAAAGGCTATGCCAAGAAGTTATCAAGCCATGAAGCTTCCACCACCACACCTCGCAAATGGTACCTGCCCCACTTTGCAGTAATCAACCCAAATAAGCCAGGAAAAATCAGAGTGGTGTTCGATGCCGCAAGCCGATGCCGAGGAACCTCCCTCAACGACCAGCTGCTTACTGGTCCTGACCTGCTGTCCTCCCTCCTGGGGAATATAATACGCTTCCGGGAAGGAAACATCGCTATTGCTGCAGACATCAAAGAAATGTTCCTGCAAATAAAAATAAGGCGAGAAGATCAGTCGTCCCAGCTATTCCTGTGGAGGACATCACCCCATCACGAACCAGACACCTATCAAATGTCATCGATGATGTTCGGAGCCACCTGTTCCCCAAGCAGTGCCCAATTCGTCCGAAATAAAGTGGCTGAAACATACGAGCACGAGTACCCGGCCGCCGCAAAAGCCGTACGCACCAAGTTCTACATGGACGATTACCTAGATGCAGCAGACACACCCAATGAAGCTGCTGCACTCGCCCAAAGTGTAAGTGCCCTGCTCGCGAAAGGAGGGTTCCACTTGACAAATTGGGCGTCCAACAGCCCGGCGGCCCTAGCTAGCGTACCTATAGAAGACCGTGCCAGCTCCACGATACAAATCAGCAGCGGAGGTCCGGAAACAGAGCGAGTGCTTGGTTTAATCTGGGACCCCACCACAGACCGCTTCCTGTACTCATTTCGTGAGGCAATCTCCCACGACACGGCCACACAACCTACCAAGCGGCAACTATTATCTATAGTAATGAAGATCTTCGACCCAGTCGGCTTCGTTGCCTGCCTTACCATCAGATCTAAGATGCTACTGCAAGCAGTGTGGCGCTCAAGCGTCGGCTGGGATGAACCCATTGCCCCTGAACACGCCCAGAGATGGACAGACTGGCTAAATCTGTTGCACACGAACAGCATCTCAATCCCGAGACGTTGCCTCTACAACAAACTAAACAACGTAACACTACACCTTTTCTGCGATGCATCCGAGCAAGCTTGCTGTGCCGTGGCCTACTTCACCGAAAAAATAGATGGATCCTTACGAGTAACATTCCTTGCAAGTAAATGCAAGGTAGCGCCACTGAAGCCTCTCTCCATTCCACGCCTCGAGCTTCAAGCCGCCCTCATAGCAGCGAGACTAGCCCAGACGATCCAAAAAGAAAGCAAAGCCCTGATATCCCGCACCTGCTTCTGGACAGACTCCACAACTGTACTATGCTGGTTACGCACCGACCCACGCGCCTACTCAACCTTTGTGGCAAACCGATTGGGGGAAATAGACGAACTAACCAACATACCCGACTGGAAATGGGTACCCACAAAACTCAATCCCGCTGACATAGGAACACGAGACTTAGAGGTACCAGACTTAACACCAGAAGGAAGATGGTTTACTGGCCCAGCCTTTCTCACTTCCCCGGAGGGTGCGTGGCCAAAAGAACGGGCACCCGCCCACAGGCCTGACGACCTGACACTAGAAGTCAAACCTCACTACGTTGGCCTTGTGTCCACCAGGGGCGAAGCACTCCCATCAGTAGAGCGGTTCTCCTCATGGCACCGGCTGATTCGCTCCACAGCTTGGATCCTCCGATTTATCAGACGATGCAAGATGGGGCCCAATAAACCAGTAGAAGGCCCACTACTAGCCGATGAGATAAAAGCAGCAGAACACAGATGGATCAAAAGGTCCCAGGAAGACGCTTTCACAACTGATCTACACATCATCCGACAAGGTCAAAAACTGCCTGCTGGCAGCCGCCTCAACTCCCTGAACCCATTCTTTGGACCAGATGACCTACTACGAATGGGGACCCGACTACAAGCCTTGGAAAGAACAAAGAGTGTGGCCCGAACTCCCATAATACTGGACGGCGACGAACCCTACACTCGACTTCTTATCAGTCACTACCACAAAAAGGCGGATCATCCTAGTACTGAGAAAACAGTAGCAGAAATACGCAATCATTTCTTCATAATACGACTACGCACAACAAGCAGGAAGATAACGCACGCCTGCCCCACTTGCTTCATACGACGCAGCAAACCGACTCCACCTCTGATGGGCGCATTACCACCACCCCGCCTGATGCATCACGTCCGCCCATTCACACACTGTGGGCTTGACTATTTCGGCCCTATGGCTATCACGGTCGGTAGGCATCGAGAAAAACGATATGGAGCCATCTTCACCTGCCTCTCGACACGCGCCATTCACCTAGAACTAGCCGCTTCACTGACTGCTGACTCGGCCATCATGGCCCTACAAAGAATGACCGCCCGCAGAGGACAACCAGCAGCCATGTACTCGGACAACGGGACAAACTTTCACGGAGCTGACACCGAGATGAGGGACGCCCTGCTGTCAATAAGTCAAGACGCCAGAATGATTGACGCAATAGCTACCCAGGGCATCGAGTGGCACTTCATACCACCACTAAGTCCGCACATGGGGGGAGCTTGGGAAAGATTAGTACGATCAGTAAAGAAAGCCCTAAGCGCTACACTAAAGGAAAGAGCACCAAAAGAAGAAACGCTACGCACCGCACTTGCAGAAGCTGAGTTTGTGGTAAATAATCGTCCACTCACCCACATTTCAGTTGACCCACGTGATGAAGAACCTCTAACACCCAACCACTTTTTGCTAGGGTCAGCCGGGAAGCGCCCTCAATTATCCTTCTACGACAAAAAAGAAGAGGAAACAT
Organism: Limnephilus rhombicus; assembly: GCA_929108145.2. Taxonomy (NCBI): domain Eukaryota; kingdom Metazoa; phylum Arthropoda; class Insecta; order Trichoptera; family Limnephilidae; genus Limnephilus; species Limnephilus rhombicus. Next base: position 46,671,116 of record OV815288.1, on the reverse strand, counting down.
GCCTACGCCGCCAGTGGCGCATCGGACAACAACTTGCAGACACCTTCTGGAGGCGATGGCTGCGGGAATACCTACCTACCATGGCTGTCCGGCAAAAATGGCACCATCCAACTACACCAATTAAGAAGGATGACCTAGTGATCATCATGGACCCAGCACTGCCTCGAAACAGTTGGCCACGTGGCCGTATCATCGAAGCAATACCTGCAGCTGATGGACAAGTCAGAACTGCCCGGATCCAAACCAGCACTGGGATATACGTAAGGCCGGCAGTCAAAATCGCCGTCATTCTGCCTGCCACGCCAGCAACTGATGAAACTGTACACTCTGCGAAGACACCCGACTCAAAACTCAGACATCGGAAAAGGACACGCCCGACGAAGTAGCTGAGCACAGTCGAGACTGCACTGAGGGGAGTGTATGGAACGTGTCGTAGGAATCCGTGTGCATCTAACGAGTGCGCGAAAGCTTTTGACAACCATGGAAATTCAAGAATGGAATTTACGCTCCCACAGAGTACCATGCCGCCAGCACGACAATCTGAGAGCTGCTATTGGCTAGCGGAATTATGTGCATGTGGTGCCCCTTCCAAATGACTTGTCTACAACGCTATTATGTCCTTTAACTAACTAATCAATTGAAAACATAAATGAAATTGATAATGAATACATGCAGCAGCCTCATTGGACTGGAAAACACATCTGAATAACCACCTAATGCTTCCACAAGGGACTCCAGACAGCAATGATCAACGCCAAGGAAATGGCTGACTATTTACGTCACCCCCACCATGCGACCAGCCGAGCCACTATTGGTCAATTCTGAACAAAGGAAAAATCTGAATCGTAAATATTTACGACAGCGAATTCATCTTCCGAAAAATTTGGAGCTCAATTTCGAGAAATTGGGAATAATTTGGATCAAGAAATAAACATCATCACCTAAAAATGAGTATGTACTACAAAAACAACCCAAAAACTGACGTCTATCAGTGATTGTTGCACTTTAAGAAAAATATTTACTGTTTAAAATTGTACCTTATATCACATATGTATACTTGTACCTTTTCTTGTAAACACAATAAAAATGATGTGAAGCTTTGGGATCCTGAGTTGGTAAAATCTTGGCAAAAACTATCACACATAATTTTAACACAGCTGACTTCCAATCGTAGCGACCAGGGAAATTACCTAAAACAAGTACCTTAGAAAAATTAAGGAGGTTCTGTCCCCCAAAAGTCCGACCTGAGTTTGTCCTATAAAAATAGAAGTCAAACCGGTAGGAAGTCAGTTCAAAACTATCAGCCAAGAAGAAACAATACCTACTCAAGATACCAACAGTCTCCAAGTTCAAACCTCTTTTCAAGTGTTTTAATCAGTCTTAGATTCAGTTTACCTCTCCCAGTATCCCAGTAACCTAAAATCCTAAAAACCCCAGTCTCCCACAGTCTCCAAAGTGAAAAATATTTATTTTAATCCAGTACTCAAATCAGTTTTGCCATTATACCTAGAAGCATTTTTTGTCAAAGTAGTAAATTCATTTAAAAGACCAGTGGCATTCCAAAATCCACTGGCGTACCAAACTCCATTGGCGTGTCATTGTGGCCAGCTCCCTATTATATTTAGTTTATGTACAAACGTCTAGTACAGTGTGTACTTATGTGAATAAGTATATTATTACCAAAATAATCATACGTTTAATAATACAAAAAAAAAACTCGAAACTAGTGCATGTTATTATTAACAGAAAAGCATATTAACGGAGGAAAGAAAGACTTAACTAACAAAATTTGGGCGCCAGTGACCACAAGGATCACATTCCAGTTTACCGAGGGTAAATAAACGGTTTATCGTCAATGAACTAGAATTAAGTGTCTGTACTGAGCACAAGATTTGGAGGTACCAAACTCCAAAGCATGAGACCAGAACAATCACAAAAGAAACAAATGTAATTAAATGAAGCAGTATGAAGGTTTGGTATTCCCCCATGCCACCGCATAAAAAAAAAATATTTAAAAAACTTAATAGTTTTTAATATATCTAATTATATGAAGGTAGTATTATTCTAATACTAATATATGCATAGTATTAATTATAAAGATAAGTATACCTATAAATAAATATAGCTAACTATGTATAAACGACTACTTATAAATACCTATAAATAAACTAGGATTTTAATCAAAATATACTTATGAGGTCTAAAATCCTCGCCAAAATTTGTCATTAAAATATATGCGTCCATATTGTGTAACTGACGACGACCTTCTGTCATCCTTGTGCACAGAACGCAAAAGATCGTCGGTTATTTATGATAAATGTCTAACCATGTAAATAAAATTTTTAATTTAATTTATAGTTAAATTATTATTCTCAAATAATTATATGAAATTAAAGGTAATAATAGGATTAACCAAACTGTTAAAAATAATTATTTATTTGTAACACGTCAATTACCAAACACCCTGTACGTATAAACTCGATAATTAGTCATTGATTTTTAATAACGACAATGCAATGTATAATTCACCTTGGAATGCAGTAAATATTTAAAGTAATTTCAGTTACCGCAAGCTTACAATAAACAATCACTTATGATAAATGTCTGTCACAAGTCGTCTGATGTTTACAAAACAAAAATAATGTACTAAATAATGAACTTCCGCGCCTTTTTAAGTAAACAAAGCACATAACCTGACAAATGTCAACAAGAATTGACAGCTCGGCTCCGATCTCCGATAAAGCATTACATAGATGAAAAAATAGACAGCTGACAGTAAAAATGAAATTGCCAGTAAACTGAAAAAATGTTCCCAACAATATTTCGGTTATCACCTCTAGAGATATTATGAATGAATTTTGTGTTTAACATTATCTTAATGGCAACACTTAAAGTTGGTGTCAAAGTAATCAGATGCCTTACGAAAAGGTCAACAAACAATAATATTCAACAGAAACAGAATATAACATAATGAAATGTATTTTCAGAATTTAATTTTCTTAATAGCAATTAAGTGACACACAGTATCTCTACAGAACGGTTAATGTCATTTGACGGCAATAACAATAATTAATAACAATAATACGACACACAGTGTCTCTGCAGACCGGTTAATGTCATTTGACGGGATGAAGAGGCGATAAGTTAATCAAGCTCTATATCAACAAGATAGATATATAACCAAATATATGCGCACACACACCGATACATCTCTAATATTATCAGCAAAAATTCTGAAAATCCACCCCACATGACAGAAAAGTACGTTTCGGGCACCGAAAATAACTGATTTTACACGTTGGAAGCGCCACTGAAACATATCATGTGTAAAGTGGTAAAATGTAACTTTGCGGCAGAGCAGAGACCAGGGCTCAGGATAGTGGGCCAAGTAGTTATCTGTCATGTAGGTAGGGTTTTCAGTCAAATAAAAGAAGATGAACTTTATAAAAATGTATTGAATCCAAACCAAAAAGCAACATGGAAGTGTACAAACTTCATACCAAGGTAACAAAAGGAAATATAAAAAAATACACATACCAGATGGACTCCTAATGGACACGCTAAACTAACTATACGGAAATAACCCCGGTAGACGAACGCGATCTTGCTTCGCAATGAGAGAACACGAGACGGGACGGGAACTCCAGTCTTCCCATATGGGAACGGCGCGGAATCCAGAGCACCAAGGTCGTCCTTCTAATTGGGCAGGAGGCCGCTATACCTCCAAGGAGCGCATTCAGCCACGGGCCATCTCGACGAACTCCAATCAAAAGGCACGTGGCCCCCAACAGTATCCAAGTCTGGCGTATTACGGTTAGCAGACCGTGACTTTGCGACGCGGGGTCGCGAAGGCATATTATAGTAGCCAACACCAGGACCAATTCACTTCACGATTCCTTTTCCAGAAATAATTCCACAAAACGGCCAAACAGCCACATCGGAAAAAAAAGTGGGACTTTCACGTCATCCACTATAAATAACTCGTACACGAACCTCGCGTGTTACGTAAAAACACCCCGCGTTCTTTTAAGTTTAAAAATCGACTTAGATTCTCATGATAAAATCCAATAAAACACTTTTCCAGTGAGTGACCAATTCACGCACAGCTAGCCCATAGCTGCCCGGGAGGAAGTGACCAAAAACAAAAGAGCTTCTCTCTTTTCAAAAAAAATTACCAGTCTCAAAAAAAACACCATAGACAAAAAAAACAAATAGGCAAGAACTGCACTAGTCACATAATATTTATGTGACAACATCCTATTTCTTTTTTACTTAGGAACGAAGCCTGACTTATACAGAGGCAATGGAAATTCACAAGAAACAGCCCAACAGGAGATTTGTTGCAGACTGTGACCTTTTGTTTGACAATTGTATCTATTCCCGGCACATCTCTATTGCATTCGACTGTTCTCTTTTGGAAGCCAACAAGAGAGCCAAAGACAAGGGGAAAATGGCTTATCTCCACATTGTTGGAATTGGTAAAATTAATTACTTATTTTATTTTTATTTATAATTATTAGTCAGTGAGTGGCTTAATCCTCACAATTAAAATTTATATATTCAACTTCGGAACTGTAGTAAACCTTATATTATTTAACATAATGTATCTTATTCATTTGTATGATTGACGCATAAATTTATGTTTCTGTTTATGAATCACAACATTTTTCTCTGTAATATCATACCTACAGTAGGTATATTGATATTTTTAATCATTGAAAACAATGTAAACCAATCAAACAACAAAATGTGAAAACGAAAGACAGAAAAAGATTTGAAGAATTGCTCTGACATATCAACTTCCATATTTTTAACTGTATCATTCTTTGACTAGAAACTGCATACCAACATTATCTTCAATTTTCTTAATGTAATGGTTTTTTTGTCCACTTTCTGGATCTATCTTTTTTCGTTTCACATTTTTTGTTTGAGAGTTGTTAATACTGATTAAATATATATTATAAAATATATGTACAAAACTGTGCGTCCTGCTAAAACTCAGAAATGAGTCCCGGTATAATCAAGGGAGTTTTATGGTGCGGTTGTCCTCTATCCCCCGTCCATGAAGAATGTTCCCGTTTTTACCTGAAGGATGTGCTTTTGAAGATAGAAGGACTGGAAGCCCACCAGAAATTTCTAAAACAGTCCAGAACATTCCATAGTATTCGAGAGCATTCCACAACATTCCAAAACCTCCCGGAACATTCTGGAATAGTCTGGAATGTTGTATCCCAGATGATCGTGGAACATTCCATAACACTCTTGAATGTTGTAGAATGTTCTAGAACATTGTGGACCATTCAAAGCTTTTTTGTATGGGTAGGGTTTTCCATTGGTAGAGGTACATAAAGTAAGATCCATTGTGGGTTTGAACATCAGTTCAATTCATATTAACTCCCTGAACGAAGCCGGGTACCCCAGCTAGATCCATTATAAAATTAATATTGATGAATTTATTTTTTAGGTTTGGGTGTTTGGCGGGCATTTAGACATCAAGACAATTTATTTGTCAAGCAGTTTTTGGTTAGAACAAAGAAATTATCTCCCCATCTATCCGCAGTTTCTGACATCCATCTTTCTTATATGCGTGAAATATCTGCCGGTAAGTTTTGTATCCTTTGTCCCTGGTAACCATAGTGTAACGGTAAGGAGAGTTGATGATTAGCTTGTGTCGCTCTCCATAGAGAAAAAAAGATCTTATTTTTAAACGCCCGGGGTCTCAGAAGTTTCGTATGATCTGTAGCTATTCGAAAACGTTAAAATAAATAAAATTTTTGTTCACTATTAGCCCGCTAAAATGGCCAGAAGTTTAAAAAAAAAAATAGATTTCGTGATTTGGAAAAAAAATAAAACAATGGGTTCATATTTTATATTTTGTACCAAACTTAATTTTTATTCCATAACTGTAGTACAAAGAACGCAAAATTTTTTTTTTTGAAACATACAATGTGTTTGTTACATTTAAAAGGGGAAAATAACACTTTTTCTGGATAAAATCAGAATTCTTGTTGACTTACTTGTATTCATAAACTTGATTTTTTTAAAAAATTTTTGTCGGCTATACGCATTTTTTAATAACAAACTAACGTTAAAAGGTATAATTATTGAAAAAAAAAAAAAAATAATTTAACAAAAAAGGTTTGGGTTTGTTTTCTGATTTTCAATGCATTTTAGCGGGCTAATAACCATTTTTAAAAAAATAAATTTAAATACAGTTCTCATTTTCTTTGTAAGACGCAACTTTTGAGACCCCGGGCGTTTCTGAATTCAAAAGTTGAAATAATTGACACCCTAATGATGATGGTTCGGAAGCTATGAAATCCGAAGTCTTTCCGAAGTCTTGGATGCTCAATACGATATCGCATCCAAACGGCGGGCGGGGCAAGCCGCTGTTGCTGGTGTGTGTGTGTTTACACGTTAGTTTATTAGCATGATATACATGAGAATGTGTACGTATTTCGAGTCGCTTCATGCGTCGCTCTGTTTCTTGAATGTGTTTTCTTTTAGTAAATTGCAGTATTGTTGTTTACGGCTAGAAAATAAAATCCTATGCTTTTTGACTAGAAATCGAAGGGATGCGGCGCTTCCACCGTATGTATGGAGGAACCGTGCCTGGTATTCAGGTACCGTAATGTTTGCAAGCCCAGGTGTTGCCATAAGTGAAATATCGCTGACAGATCGACATAATTAACTGTGCATTCAGTGGCGTTGCTATTGTAGATATCGCGGATATAAAAAATCAAAATTTAAAAAAAAATTGTTCTTTAGTCCGTTAGTCTGTCCATAGTTTCTCTTTTGACCGCAAGTGAGATAAGGTTACACTACAAATCTGCTATGTTTTAAAAAAAATAAATTATTTATCTTTCAGATGTTTTGACGGACGCCGGAACTTTCATTGAGTGCGCATCTCATCCACTAGGTAATAAATTCTTTACATTATTAAGAAAGTGCAGAAACATTGAGTAATACTGTTAACCCCTAGAGCAATTTTGGGAGAAATTTTTCCCAGACTTCAAACAACCTTTTCGTGAATTTTATGAAAAAAAAAATTATGTTACCATAACTTTTATTATACCTTTGCTAGAGTAAAATAAATTGCAATTGTTAAAAATCACAAAAATGCTTTTTTCAATCAAATTATCCGCCTGTTTTATATTTTGCCACTTTTAACTTTGGCTTTTACTTTCCGAAAACCAATAGTTACTCTAGAGTTACTCCGCCATTTTGATATATTTGACAGTTCTGTTAGAGTTATGGTAACAAATTGGGCCCTTCAACATTGATTATATTATATCATGATTAATATTATAGAAGATGACGATAGTATCGACGAATTCCCCATCCAATATGTCTTGCAGCGAAAACCAAAAACATTTCAACCCCGTGTTAATAATATCGTTATTTGGGACGATCCCGAATTTTTGGCATGATATCGCATGTCAATATATCTCATAAAATTTGTGACACACCAAATTCAAGGAGATATTACAACTACTGGAAAGTAAATTATAATTTGTATAATGTCGTGTACATTATAATAGGTCATAATTTATTTTTAAATATTCATACAAATATTTTTATAGGAACAAAGCTGCCAGATCCTACAATGACTTGAAATAAAACACAGCCAGATTTATAGTTTTCAAATTTAATTTATGGTGTGGCCGCACCACAAAATAATGCGGTGCCTTTTTTTTTTACATAATTTCAAGGAATATTCTGCTTTTTAGACTGGCCACTTTATTTTTATTTATTACTTTAGCAAAATTACACTTGACACAGCGTGCGGACCTATTTAACATCCTTGTTACTTTAACTGATGGTTAAAATTAAAATTTACTTCACGTTTTAGCTGTCTGTTGAAATAGACGGCCCGTAGTTTCTTATGGAGTTGTTATTGCACTTTACACAATAAAAACCATTAGTTAGTGATTGTAAAAACTTTTTTCTATGTTTAACTGTGTATGTCGATATGCACTACTAAAATGTGGAAGAGTCTTTCATCAGTTCAAGAATAATACTGGGTACTGTGGCTGTAGGGGTAATTGCTAAAGTGCCATTTAGCATTGTGTCCCAGCATCGATATGAGTTTGTAGTAGGCTCTAATCCTATAACTTTTAACAGGAGGAATAAAGGTGCACATGTCGCCAAGACAACCTTCGGCCAAACTGACCGGGGAGCATGAGGGCAAACTGGTTGTGGAAACTTATGCATGGGATTCAAACGCGCAACCTGGGAATGAATTTTGGTAAGAATACATTCACAAGAGTTACTCAGCTGCCCAGAGTGGTAGATACTCTCAGTATCGCTCTGGTGAAAGACCACCATTCAGAATCGACAATTTGCTTGAAATTGCTTTAACTGTGTTCACTGACCAGATCCTGAATAGATAGATACATTCCTACCTTCCTCTTTCCTATCTCCTCATCCCCACTCTCTTCTGCATCACAATACACCCCAATTGGGTCATTGCCACTCTCTTCTGCATCACAATACACCCCAATTGGGTCATTGCCACTCTCTTCTGCATCACAATACACCCCAATTGGGTCATTGCCATAGTCTCACTTTAGGATTTAAACCTGCAATCACTGGATCTAGAAACAACAAGTTTGCTGCAAATAAATATTTAATTATATTTTTTTTATTCACTCAAAGAACTGTTACAAATTTTTTTTAAATATGTAATACCATTGTTATTTTTAGGATGGGAAGTCTCATGAGTTCAGGAGATCCCGCAGCAGCATGCTCCTCGCAAGTTGCGGAACTCCACAACTCATATGTGAACAAGAGATTTGTATGTGGCAAGAATCTACATGTGGCTGGCAAACATGGCATCAAACATATCAGTGAATATGTCAAGGATATCCTAGCAGAGTAAATAATATTTCTTTTTATGTTGCTTTTGATGCATTACTGCCTTATTATAAATAATTAGCTGACCCGGCAAACATTGTTCTGCCGTATAAATTATTTCTAGTGAATGTTTGGTTGTTAAATAAAAAATATTGAATGTATTTTAAGTGTGCGGGGATGGGATCTATGACAGAAAGAGGGATGAGGGTGAAAATTTGGGGTTATAATAATTTTTGGTGCCAAAAAAAAAACAAATACAACAAAAAACAATTTGTCAAGAAAATAGAAAAATTTCTGGGTAGGGACACCCTAATCACCTAGTGGTATGAAATAAACTTTACGACCTATTCTCATACCTACCAAATATACATAAAAAATTTCATAAAAATCGGTCGAGCCGTTTCGGAGGAGTGCAACCACAAACCCGAGACACGAGATTTTTATATATAAGATATTAAATATAACAATTTTTTTTTACATAATATAATCCTATTTATAATATTATAAAGGCGAAAGTTTGTATGGATGTATGGATGTCTGGATGTATGGAAGTATGGATGTATGCATGTTTGTTACTCTTTCACGCAAAAACTACTGAATGGATTTTAAAAATTCTTTCACTAATAGAAAGCTACATTATTTGCGAGTACTATGGGCTATATATATTTATATGCTCTGGCGTTATCAAATTATTTAATATATGTTTATTGTCCAGACGGAAAGCAAAGTTGCTTAGTAATTGTTTGACGTGCGCTGTTATTTTGTTATTTGTTTAGGTTACTATGGAGATCCCATTGATAGTTAAAATTTACTGTGCTTATTTGATTGTTACGTTTTAATTGGTTAAGCAGCTAATAAGCACACGAGCTGTTTGAAAAATGAATGTAACGGGTATGGAGGGGGGTGGGTGAGGGAATGAGAAGGGGGAGGGGGATGACGTCTGTACGAGGTCGATGACATCTGTACGAGCTCTCACTGAGACTTATTTAAATTGTTAATTTAAGCCAATGATATTCACAGTGAATGTATTGTTAATAGAATATTTATACAGATTGACATACTTATCTCTGCAGTTGAGAGCGTCGCCAGTCTCGATTTTGTGAATGCATAAAAATCTATGAATCATTAGTTCCTATTTTGATCACCTGCAAAGATAAGTATGTCAAGCTGTACCCAGAGTAGATTCTCGATTTACGTGAATTATTCTTCTTTAGTCGTTCCCTCATTGCTGATGATCAGGAGCCGTGGATATTGATGCTTCCGACACTAGATCAGTCCAACACATCAGTGAACTTCCTTTGCTTCTCCTGCCTTCGACCATGAGTTTCTCCAGGTTCCAGTTTGATGAGCGATGCGTCCGAATTTGGGAGGAGGGTACACCTTTGCCGTAGGTCACCCTAAGTGATTGATGAAATAAGTGGTCCCATCAAAAAGAGACAATAGTGACATCTCGTGGATTTAATTTAATACGGTTTTCGTGGGGGGTAGATAATCATAATCACTTTATTATTCAGTTATTTACTGGCGTCCCGCAGGGATCGGTTCTGTCTCCAACTCTGTTTTTGTTGCACATCAACGACCTTTTGTCATGTGCACCAATTCACTGCTACGCGGATGACAGTACAGTTCATGATAGCTTTTTGTTTGACAAGCCCCCAAAGGGCTCACAAACTCCAACAGCTCGTAAGGCTTTGAAGCAAAGAATGGACGGTTACCTTGAGAGTGTTTTCTCTTGGGGTAAAAATAATCTCGTTGAATTTAATGTTTCAAAGACCCAATCTTGTCTGATTACGTCTAAAAGGGATCGCAATGAAAATCTAGTCTCTTTCAACGGAAGCAATCTTCCGAACAGGCCCTCCATTGATTTGCTTGGTGTAACCCTAAGTGACCAGCTCAGGTATGGGGGCTCCATCGAAGCCAGAGTAAAGTTAGCCTCCCAAAAACTGGGCGTACTGTACAGGGCCCGCAGATACTTTAAAAGTACACAACTGCTAACCCTGTACAAATCGCAAGTGCGCCCCACGGTTGAATTTGGCAGCCACCTCTGGTCTGGAGCTCCAAAATACCTGAAAAATACCCTCGTCCGTTTGATAGATTCTCCCATCTTAACAGACGGATTGCAATCTTTAGAGCACAGGCGTCGGGTGGGAATGCTATCCTTGTTCTACCGGTATTACAATGGAAAATGCTCCGAGGAACTAGCATCATTGATCCCTTCGGCACCGGTGCATAGTCGGGAAACACGCCAAACGCGTGCCCAACATTTGTACACAGTTGACATTAGTCACATGAGAACGGGTCGTTTCTTCGACTCGTTCTTATGTTCAACAGCTCGGCTGTGGAATGATTTGCCGGCCTCTGTGTTTCCTCCTTCCTACAACATGGGTCTCTTCAAGACCAATGTTCATTCCTTCCTCTCCTCAAAAAGACCCTCCACACAGCATCCCAGATGACATAGGCCCTGAGGGAAATTATTTTCCTCAGGGCCTCCTGTGTGGAGTTAATGTAAAAAAAAAAAAAAAAATTTACTTATATATTTTTTTAGGTTCCGTATAATCGAGAGTCGAACATACATTATATATATTTATAATATAATAACATATTTATTTTTATACAAATTGCGTGAAATGCATGCATATTTTTTTTACACGGACCAGTAGTTAATTTCTGTGACAAAACGAAAACTTTTCATAATATACAAATATTATCGAATTATTATACGATTGTTGATTTTTTGAAGATTATTCAGGTGTTAACCTTTGTATTATAAATAAGGCACAATGAGATATATTTGTGATAGATATGTCACACTGTGATAGTGATGTGTTAATCCTTTCATACCGTGCTTGTATATTAATATACAGTGGTACCTAGAGATATGAGTGCTCTAACATACAAGATATTTGATATGCGAGCCGCCGAGCGAGCGAAGTTATACTTAGAAATATGAGGAACGGCTGGCTGCCTCACAGCGTGAAAACACATTTTGTTTGTTATGACTTTACATATTCATCTTCTCATAAGAGAGATTTGAAGAAACACATTCTGACTCAATGTGGAGAAAAACCTTTTTCATATGATTTTAGATTTTCACGGCCAAAAGTATTTTTGTTATTTATTTTTGGGGTGTTATGCCATGTTGTGCTACCTCCTCCTTTTGTCAATGTTTCAGACAGCGTTACAGCGTCCATCATTAGGGCAGATGACATCTGATGATGACATCAGATAACATCTTCCCAAAAATCGTTTTTCAAAAAGTATATTTGACACACCACAAGCTGAGATACAGTGGAGAGGTGTGTTCTGTGTACTGAGATTCATGTTTAGACTGTAAAATATCATTTAGTCAAAAACAATCTTTGACATACCACATGCTGACACAAAGTAGAGAAAAACCCTTTTCATGTTCCGATTGTAAAAAATTGTTTAATCAAAAAAGTTCTCTCATGAACCACATGTTGACCCATAGCTTAAAAAAACCTTTTGCTTGTTATGACTGTACATATTCATCTTCTCATAAGGGAGATTTTGGGGGCTGGAGCGGATTAATGGCATGTCAATTAATTTCAATGGGGATTTTTTTGAATTTTAAAGTTTTCTTTATTTATTGAATTGTTTGTTACATGAATTAAGGATTTTTCGACCACCATGCTAGGAAAATGCCCGTGTTGTTGCCCAATTGTTTTGAGATACGAGCAAATTGACATACGAGCGAGGTTATGGAATGTATTAAACTCGTAATTCGAGGTATCACTGTACATAGATTTCAGATTGTTTACCTCCCTAAATAAAATTGTAAATAATTTTTTTTGAATTTTACTTCTTGTTCAAGCAGTAGTCATTTTTATATTTTTAAAGGTATTTTTTTTGTTTAATCGATTTTTTTTAATGTTAGTTTTGAATGTATGTTTTTATTGTTTAATTTTTTATACAATTTTTTTAAATTACTAAAATGTAATATTTTTTGTACACACTCCCTCTTAGACCTAAGGTTCTTTCAACTGACCTCCATGGTTCTTTCAAATGAAAGTAGCAGACAATTATTGGAAAAAATATTCATGTAACTCATACCAATAGAGAATTATCAAACATCAAATTTTAATAATATGTTTTATCACTGCCAGTTTTAATACAGGTGTGAAAGCGTTAATTATGTCATGAATAAACTTCGGTTTTACTTTTTGTATGTAGGTCTTAATGGCTATATTTTTTATACATGTTTTCATATTTAAGTGTATCTGTTCACTGTTACAATAGTTATAAGTGCATCACATTGTGATTAACATGTTTTAACGTCAATTAAATTATTTTATATCTACTTATTAATTGAATTGTTATTTAAAAACATTTAACTAAACATTGTTGTCGCACTTTTATTACTTTCTTTTTATTATTTAATAAACTGATTTTATTAAATATTAACCTAATCTAACCTTTTCTGTTGTTGTGTCGTATTGATGTGTTAAGAGCCGGTTTTATAAACGAAGTTTATTTTACGTACTATAAACAAATTTGCATTACTAGCGGTCATCGGTTACGTTTAGTCCTAAAGTTTTTTTACTGGCAATGTTTTTGGCAAATTATTGTCTCTGATATTGTTTTTATCTATGGGTATTACTTTAGCTGTCAAAGTTGATTGTTATTTATGCAGAAGTCCTGATTTGTGTCACTATTCATGGTTATGTAATTGTTTCTCAAGGAGGCTATTATTTTAGTAACTCTCCACACAACGATGCATGCTGTCGACTTGGAGACTCCCGTGAAGTCGCCAGCAGCTTGCAGCATTGATCCCAAAGCGTAGAATCGTAGTGTCAGTGACAACTGCTGTGCGGGCGTAATTGGCTGGTTTCGATGTGTCGCCGGCACTAATTGAGCTTCAATTATATTTAAAATTTGAGCCACGGTTCTCTTTGACAACCGAAATCTCATTTTAAAATCGATGTCCGCATCATAATTAAAATAATCCGGTCTATGCATAAAAACACGTAGACGTCTCCGTCCTCCCGCAGCTTCGTCTTCCCTGCTACTGCTATTAGATGGCGACGATAGCGTGTCACCTTCAAGCATTGCCAAATGCCCATCCTCACTTTCACTGCTCGATGAATAATCCATGTCACAAATTCAAATATTATAATACTGTCTCTTTAAAATAAGCGATCGTCGGGCAACAACCAACTACTACTGACAGCTGTCAAATAACATTTGAGCGCCGACAAGCAACAAAACGGATCGTTATCCGTTTAACTGGTCAAAATCAGTCAGTTAAGCATTAACCGAAACATAACCTACCGATAACCTAACGAACGTTTATAAAACGGCAAAATCAGGCGGTAGACCAAATATTTGTGGCGGTAAACCAAAAATGGTATCAAGCGTAACGAACGGACGTTTATAAAACCGGCCCTAAGCCGGAGATGGTTAATATCATTCGCCAATTGTTTATGTGAATTTACATCACTGATGCATCCAATTGATCATTAGCAAAGTGTTTGCCAATGCAACTTCTCATTGATAGGGCGATGATTCGTATTTTGACTGAGCATATTAAGAGGAATGTTTCATACAAATCTTAATTTTGGATTTGAGATCAAAATACCCAACCAAATTGAAAAATTATTTTTGTAATCGAAAGGTACAAATATCTAGTACGGATGGGAGCTACTTTATTTATTTTTGCTTTAAATTATAAAGTATAATCCATTATAGATTTTAATGTTTCATGATTTTGGAGGCAACTTGGGCATTTATTTGTGAGTGAATGAAATAAACTTTTTTTTTTAATAAAAAAAAAAATCTTTAAAATTGTTTCAGTTACATGGCAAACAGTAGTAAAAGCGAAAAAATAACATTTAATTTATAAGTACACACAAATACTTATTATTATCGATTATTATAAATAAAACAATTAATTTTCATATTTCCTGCCCGACGATTTTATACGTCATTAGAGAAAATACACACACATTCTTTGATTGTCTTATGGTACGACCACACTGAGGCCAACTTCCAACTTCAGACGTTCGGATGATTGTGTAGAGGGGTAGTTCGTGCGTTGGAAGTTCGAGTTGGAAGGTTGGAGCTTGACTTGGCCCGGGATCGCCTCTTAGGCGATCGGCGATGGCTGGTTTGTGCTAGTTGGCCCAACACATCAGTTTGCGCAATATTATTATTGGAGAGTGGTATAAAAATTGGTTTAAAATTATAATTTTTTTAGCTTTACGAATCGAAATCAATATTATGGAAACTGAAGCATCGCCTACACAATGGTAGGCAACTGTTCGACAAGCCGTTCGTCGTCCGTCATTTTGGAGTTTGGAGTTGGAGGGTTGGCCGCAGCCATCACACGATCGAGCAACATTCCAGCTCCGAACTCAGTTCGGAGTTGGAAGGTTGACTTCGGTGTGGAAGTAGCACATCTTTTTAATGCATGAATAACTTTTGAATTAAGAAATGACTGAAAACCGCTGAAAACAAAAGAGTGTTGTTTACTTGCCACATTATTTCTTGAGTTTGTGAGACAATGGCAAGTCTATTTAGAAAATGTCATTGAGAATAACTATCAGGTTTTCAGAAAATAAAAGAAAAAGTTAAAGTAACGTAAAACAGGAAGTTAAATTGATTGAAAAATACATTTTGGTAAAATTTTACTTTAGCAATTTCTTTTACTCTTACTTTTATTCTAGCAAGCTTTGAAAAAGACGGCTCTTAGATGACATCATTTCGACGTAATTATATTTCTAATAGATAGCTCACACGACAATCAATTTTTTTTCAGGTTTTTGAAAAATGAGGATTTGCTGCAAAATTGTTTGTCCATTGAAAAGCCTGAGTTAAAAATGTTTGACTATATTTTAAATGACTTGGAAGAGAACAGTGAGAAATTTCCAATTCTATTTCCCATACAAACAGTGAGGTAATTACCTTTATTCATTTACTTAATCGTTATTTTTGTCATTGCGATAGCCTAGTGGTTAGAGCAGTTACCCAGTTAGGGAAAGGTTACCAGGGATGGATCTAAGACTCAAAAGACAGTCAGCAAATATGGGTAAAGTTCGGTTTAGGGGCGGCGTTCCTAGATAATAAAACTAGTTATTTTTATACTAACTATGGGCAGGAAAATCCGAATCTGAAAGAATTAGGCGTCGGCAAGCAATATTAACTGAATTACACGACTTTAAAATTTTCTATACACACACAGGAAAACAAGCCATTTTGAACGTATTCTGACACTACAAGTCATAGAAAAACAAGAAAAATGTTACACCACATAAAATTAAGTGTTGCCATTAAGCAATAATATCTAACTAATTTAAGTAATTATTTTTTATAAATTTTACTCACTTTTGTATCACAAACCATGTTACATAAACCTAGCGTAGCCGCTAAACTACTTGAAAACTGGGATGTTTTCTTTCCTTGACGTGAGTAGGCGCTATGAAGGGGGCACTTTCTTTTCTATCACAAACCATGTTACACAAACCCAGCGTAGCCGCTAAACTACTTGAAAACTGGGATGTTTTCTTGCCTTGACGCGAGCAGGCGGTATAAAGGGGCACAAACCATGTTACACAAACCTAGCGTAGCCGCTAAACTACTTGAAAACTGGGATGTTTTCTTGCCTTGATGCGAGCAGGCGGTATAAAGGGGCACAAACCATGTTACACAAACCTAGCGTAGCCGCTAAACTACTTGAAAACTGGGATGTTTTTCTTGCCTTGACGCGAGCAGGCGGTATAAAGGGGCACAAACCATGTTACACAAACCTAGCGTAGCCGCTAAACTACTTGAAAACTTGAAAGTTGGTAACACTGCCGGCACATTTTTTGATATTGGTGACCGGTCTACGTCACAACTTTTTAAGATTACGAATTTTCATACTTTTGGTCTAAGAATATGGCCGTTGAGATAGTCATAATTCATCAGGTTAATGTGTTATGTGATGAATTATCATGTGAGGAAGTATCGTGTCGGAAAGTTTTACGTTATTGATATTATTGCTTAATGGCAACACTTAATTTTATGTGGTGTAACATCTTTCTTGTTTTTCTATGACTTGTAGTGTCAGAATACATTCAAAATGGCTTGTTTTCCTGTGTGTGTATAGAAAATTTTAAAGTCGTGTAATTCAGTTAATATTGCTTGCCGACGCCTAATTCTTTCAGATTCGGATTTTCCGGCCCATAATTAGTATAAAAAAAATAAAAAAAATAATCTAGGACTATCGCCCCTAAACCGAATTTATTCCGCAAATATACCCAAGGGGCCCTTGGGAGGGGGGGTGTCACATTAAAAAAAACTATTTTGAAAGTGATTTTTAAGAAAAAAAATTTATAATGAACGGCTGCGTAGTCTTTTCATGCAAAACTTGAAACAAAATAAATTTTGTATTTATTGCCAAAATATCCAGCAAACCTTTTGAACAGAACAGATTTTTTTATTAAATCCAAAGGTGGGGTAACAGGATAAAAAATAGCAAGACAGTATAATAGATCAGAAATAGAAAATATACTGAAATCAAATACAGACTAAAACCGAATCTAATGAACTGAATTATAAAAAAACACTATCTTATTTACTTTATAAATATTAAAAAAAAAAATACTACATGATATATGTTATGTCGAATTCATATTATTCTTATAATTAAATTATAAAATGTAAATGAAATCCTCAGCACGGGAGATCCAAGTGAGGATATCATTATCTCTATTTGTTATTAAGAAATGAAGACAATAAATCATTATTATTATTATTATAACAAACCTTAACAAAAACTTTACGGGTTACAACCGTTTTGGTCCTCTCAAAGGAAACTAATTGTTCTCTTAAACATTTGTTTCACCAAAACGGTTTCAACGAGCATCTTTGCTCTGAGTTAGCTGAACTCTGAAAGCAGATGATTTACAAAGCGTCCCTTGGTTCAGTCCTGATAAAGTTCAGTCCTGCACCTGAAGTAGCGAGGGAAGAACCGGGAAGCAACTCGCTTTCTAGAGATAGCACATTCGGTCATCAAAACTATGACATCCCTTCCAGGGATCAATTCATATATTATTTTCTGAGTTCTCTGTGTACCATTTTCACAGCATCCCCAAAGATGAAATAATGTTCCCCAAGGAAGTTTTTTCCTTTAGTTAATGTTAAAAAATAAATGTGAAGTGTAGTCATGCATGACAACAATGGCGCTCAAATAGGTATGCTTAAGGGCCCTTTAAATATTAGGAAAATACTGCGATTGCCCCGGGCGGTCCGTGCCTATGGGTAAATTGAACATGTGCCCATAGGGCAGGGGTCGGCAAATTCTCAAGTGAGAAGAGCCAATTTGTCAAAGAAACAGGATAACAAATATATAAGGGTTCCATGAGCTGGGTTGATAACACTGATGCTGATCGAGTCAAAGTTCGTTTGGCGGCTCCATCTCATAAGGCTGGTTGAGTAGGGGGAAATTGGAATTGATGTCTGAAGAGCCGCAGACGCTCATGCAAAGAGCCCCAAATTCCAACCCCTGCCATAGGGTAAAGACGGAACTGCAAGGGGAGTCCAGTTACTGAAATACTGTTCATTAGATCTACCTCTGAAGATCACAGCATTCAATTTCTGGCGACAGCTGTATAATTTAATTTTCCACTAGGCCAGTGGAATCCCCAATTTGGGGAAGGGAAGGAGATGGGAAAATGAAACTAATTGCCTATTGAGATCTATATAAAACGATTCAGAATGGTGTATATACTATACTGAGAATGTAATGATTTGTTTTGATTGGATTTTCAGATGTTCAACGCTATCCAAAGATATCTCTAAGACAGATGTTCTTAAATTTAATATCACTTCAACTTATCCACTGATTCATGAAAAGGTTTTAAAGCTGATGTGCTCATTTCTCACTTATAAAAGGTAAAACATTTTATAATTTATTAGTAAGAAACAAACAACTTTTATAGTAGAAAGATTTGGTGTACTAATACATAGGGGACCAAACTAGGTTAAAAGATTAACTGCCGATCACGAGTTAGTACGTGATGAGGGGGGTGCACATGATCACGGGCGTAGCCAGGTTTTAGTTAAGAAAATAAAACTCATGTCGGGGGGGGGGGGGGGGGGGGGGTCGGACTTTGTATTAGGTCCTTACATATGAAATAAACGTTTTGCTGTACTGGCAACTTTGATCTCAAATATCTTCTCTTTGGTTAGGAATTCCAAATTCAAATTTATGAAAACTTGAAATATCGCGATATTTACGAGTACGAGTTCCACCGTGGCACAGTGCTGCAGAAACGGCTAGAAGGATTATTGATGTATATGGCGACGGTGCCGCAAAAGAAAACACAGTGCGTTTTTGGTTCCAACGTTTTCGTTCTGGAAATTTCAACCTGCAGAACAAGCCCCGTGGACGGCCGGAGACCAAAGTTGATAATGAAGAATTGAAGGCTATTGTGGAAGCTGATCCATTGCAAACTACGTCCGAGTTAGCTGCAGGCTGCGGTGTTAGTGATAAAACTTTTAATCCACTTGAAGCAAATTGGGAAGGTGAAAAAGCTTGAAAGGTGGGTACCTCACGAATTGAGTGAAGCAAATCAACAAACGCGTGTTAACTGCTGCGTTGCATTACTCAACCGGCACAATTATGAAGGGATTTTAAATCGAATCATTACCTGCGATGAAAAGTGGATCCTGTACGATAATCGGAAGCGCTCATCGCAATGGCTGAACCCTGCTGAACCAGCCAAACCATGCCCCGATAGTTTCGATATTTCAAGTTTTCCATATTATAAACTAAGTGACACAAAGAAAAAAAAAACAATTAAGGAAAAAACAAATGGATTATAATTTCCAAAACACAAATACATTAGTAAATAGCTATATAAATTTGAATTTGGAATTCCTAACCAAAGAGAAAATATTTGAGATCAAAGTTGCCAGTACGGCAAAACGCCAATTTCATATGTAAGCACCTAATATTTCTAACAATTTGTGTTGAAAACTTTTATTTTCTATGTACATTGGTTACTTATTTATTTATATTTTTAATTTTTTTTTCTTCTTTTTTTTAATAAAATTAAAGCAACAATAGTAGGTATATAGAAAAAATAACTTTTCAAAACAAAATACATAATAAAACTTCGTTGTACATGTTATAACATTTTAAGCAGTCAAATTTTTCAAATAATCACATTTATGCAAGTACGTATTCACCTGACTGTAACCTGTAACACTAATCCTGTTATATTTTATATATATTTTTTAAAGAAATACAAATATTCCCGGGTTACGAATAACCCAACAATGTTTTAAAATCTCCTACTACCACAACAGAAAGCCGAATATGTTGCCTGTGTTGTGATGGAGGACTTAGCCATCCGAGGAATCGAACACGCGACGCCCGGGTGAGACCCAGGCGCTATGCCCACTCAACCACTGACCGGTCTGTTGTTTATGTTATGTCTGTTGTCCGATGTTTACTAAACACTTTTTGCTAAGTGAAATAATAATTTTAAAGTACGTATACACTTACCACTGATTAGAAACGGAATTCCAAATAAAAATCACTTTACAAAATAAAAATCAACCGCAATCACCGAAAAAACGGAACTTGCAAGTTAAATTTTTTTTTTCTTTCAGAGGTCCCCATTTATCTTTTTAGATACATAATATCATTTTGAGAGGTCAGTGTTAAAAAAACATTCTCTTTACTCTCCTTATTTTAGTATTATTGATGTTGGTATCTTAACTTTTCGGGGGGGGTTTGAACCCCCAAAACCCCCCCCCCCCTGGCTACACCCATGCACATGATAACAGTGTTAGCAATGTTGTTTGTATCCTGTGATTTTGGAGGAAAAAAGTAGGCTTTTCCCAGTCTTCACTCTTGTCAGAGTGGCGGTCAACCCGATAAGTCTTCTAAAGTTTGTTGTGCCAATGTTAGTTAGAGGTAGGAGTTGTATTTTGCCTTAAAACAATAATAAGGTAAAGGAAAGAGAAAGAGGAATATAGGATAAGGATAAGATGGTCTCGATATATTCTATGGGTCATTGAAGAAGAAGATAACAATAATAAAATCTAAATGAAAATATGGAAGAGAAGAAGTTACAGAAAAATAGAAAAAGATAATGGTCGCAACTGGGACTCGAAACCAGAATTAATTAATCTGAGACGCTATCTAGGTTACAAACCAATTTTTAGAATGACTGTTTCCAATGAAAAGGGTAGTTGCTTCGACCAAGTATACCCTAGACAAGCCCTTTCATAGAGAACATCATAATAAAAATAACACCAGTAACAGTAATTTCGCAACAAAACTCTCCTTCGAATTCCGCCATCTTGCATACGCGTTCCCGGCAAAATAGAACCGACCACCGAGCTATCCTGTTGTGTAATTCTTCGCACTCACACATCAATAGTTCGTTCACGTTTTGGTCTCATGAACAGTTTCGACAACCAGTGGTTTTCAAAGGGGACACGATACATTTATAAACTTTATTATGATAAGCGATTCAATTCGGAGGCGAGTATGGGTACCGCCCGCGCTGCCTCGAGAAACAATTTATTAGATAACCAACACTCTGCCATAGGTCACCCCAAGTGGTTCGCAACATTAGGTGACTAAGCAGGGGTGCCCCGGTTAATGGAGTGATATTTGTCCAGGTCTTGGCGTCGAAAATCACAGGATTCTGTTCTGTTTTGCAAAAAGTATTAGCCAAAAACTATAATCTTTCTTTAAAGTTTTGAATCAGTTGCTGAAAACATTAAGTTTTTTTTGCGTATAATAAATAAAAAATGACAAAAATTCGTGGTTACTTAAGACCCGGCAGTAAGCGCTCAAAAAGAAGATAAAGGGGAGATATGTTAATAAGAAAGTTAGAAGGAGCGCGCTTATATTAAAAACGATAATATTTAAGCGAAAATTGTTAAAATGTTTAATAAAACATGATTCGTTTAAAATACAACAAGAATCTTGCGGGAAATATTTAAATAGCATTTAAAGAAACAATGAATTATGATTTTTTTCAATAATTTATAATAATTATAATAATAAGAGCATATCTTACGATTTTTTCTGTCAGGGAATTTCATATAATTACCCTTTCGGTATATAAATATTTTAAAGAAAGACAATCATTCCCGGCCCACTAATAGCCCAACAATGTTTGAAAATCTCCTACTACCGCCACAGAAAGCCAAAAATATTGCTTGTGTCGTGATGGAGGACTTAGCCAGCCGAAGAATCGAACACGCGACGCCCAGGTGGGACCCAAGCGCTATGCCCACTCAACCACTGATCGGTCAAATATTATCTATTATATTATTATCGTGAAAAAAAACATGTATTTTTTTTAAATTTAAAAACTTAAAGTGTTTGTGATGAATTGCATTGATCAACAGTGAGAATTAGAAAATATCGTAGCTTCCCACTTTAATTTAAAAAAGAAAATATCAATTACTTATAAAACGGACACGTCTACGACATCTATCGGATTAGAGTAAAGTGAATTCATATTTACGGTAGGGATCTATAATTAGACAAGGTGAGACGAGTATTGATAAAAAAATCACAGATGGTATCAACAAATAATCAAAGACAGGGACTCCCCAGTATGCTTTAGGCCGTGATATATTGACAGCCAATTGAATTGCAGCAAAAGCGATTAAAAACCAATTCAGCCTATCAACGGGAAGAGGGCCGAGCCCATTTTTAGAACAAAGGAACGACCTTTGGACTTGGCAATTAGTAATGTGATTAATGAGTTTGACGTTCCCACCAAACCGAGAGGTGAATAAACTCCATGGGAAGAAATAATCTGTTCAGGGACAAAAGTACGGTGACCCCAAGAAATGTTATCATTAACCGGTACGTTCCAGGGATCAGAAACCCTAGTTCTCGAACGCATTAAAGCATATAAGGTGCGGAAAAAAGGATACACGTAAACAACGTTTGAAAAGTTTAAGTGAAAAATTGCACAGCAAGTGACGAAAACGTGTTGTAAGGTGTTAGGGAGATTTCATCTATAATACGATTGTTTGTGACGACCGGAGATGATCGATTCGAGGGAAAACGTGCTAAAGGAAATGGAAATGTTGAAAAAACAATGGAAAATTATTGTTATCAATTCTAGACGGAGCTAGGATATTACGATGAAAGATTTAGGGAGGAAACGTCAAAAAAAAATGAGAGTTTTAAAGAATAGGCGAGGGTATATTTCAGATGTCTAGAGCAGTAACAAGTGTTAGAGAAGAAATAGAGTGCAGTACGGAGGGGAGTGGAAAATGCTGAAAACATTGCGATAGAAAAACTCAGGAAAAGGAGTCATTTACGTAATTAAAATGGAGTTTATAGAGTAACATAGTACGCGATTGCAGAAAAAAAATGAGGCATTACAATGGTTGTCGATCCCAGATGTATTTTGTTGTGATAAACAAGGAATATTCGAACATGAAAATTGTTTATATAAGGACGATTAGCCGTTAAAAAGGTAATAAAAATTATCATGGGTCTTATGAAATATTTACATTAAAGAATTCTCGTAAAAGTTAACGACACTGAAATAAAAAAGGATTTATTGCCAGGTGGGTACAAGAACTAATGTATACAACTGTCAAGACATATGGTTTATGGGATTTTTCGTAAGAACGGGACGAAATTTGTAAGGCGTTCTCTATGAAGCAATAAAAATGACAGGAATTTAAGGGCCGAAGTGGGGGTATCCCCTATAAAGATGTTAAAAAATGATATATTTATTAATAACAAATAGAAAATGAAATTTTCCAAGAGGCAGCAAACATCAAAAAACGATATGGTTATATCAGGGAAGTACGGGGAAGTGAGGGGAAAGGAGATACGACAGAGAAAAACAAAGGAAATCTTAGATTAACAGTGAATAAAATAAATACGGCTTGAAATATAAAAATCTATAGAGATATGAACAATAGCGTAAGAATAAATAAGGAAATTCATGGAAAGAGTGTCGTGAATAAAAGAAAATTCGAGAAAAAATGGAAAATTCAAATATACGACGTAAATAGAGAAAATTCGGTTTTAAATGGAAAGGTTCATATAGAATACAGAAAAACTCGAGGAAAAATAATAAAATAAAAATGAACAATTTGCGAGAAAGACTTCGACATGAAGATATCTCTGATAGGCGAATTTGGGGACAGATTTGGAACATATGGTAGATGCCGTACGCACGGACATGTTACGAAATATATGAAAATAGAACTTTAAAATTATTAAATTCAAGCTAGTTTTGTATGAACAACAGGACAAAGGAAGTTGGGCCATTAAACATGGATCTTACTAAATCCGGATCTTGTAAGTATGGAAGTACGAGACAGAATTTAATGTATCAAACGCAAAACGTACAAAGAGACCGCATTCGACAATAATGGAGAGGTTTCAAGAAATTACGAGTTGATAGTAATTAGATTGGTTTATTATAGGAGATTCAGATACGATCTTTTGGACCTGAGAGGGGTATAAAAGTCTAGACAAATGCCAGTTGAGGACAGTCTACGTCGTGGTCGAAAAGGTTGTAACTTCGCGGAACGTGACGAAACGGTGGGTGATTTAAAGTTAAAAAATTCTAATTGATAATTATTTTGATACTTAGAAAAATTTCACATTCTATTCAGTGATATACAAAAAAAATACTTTGCAGTTAGAGTCAGTGAAAAATAAGAATTAAAGCCAACGCATTAATTACTTGTGAAAAATAAAAGTGCTCGTGATAAATACAATTTGTTTTAGTGGAAAATTCGGATTTTATAATCACTTAATATTGTGGTTTTAAACTTAGAAATTTCGCGTTCAATATTAGTGCAATAAATAACTGAAGTGATGTGATAATTTAGCGTGACGAAGTTATAATTAAATACGTGTGTTCAATCTAAGTGAAAGTGTTCTAACAAATAATAAATATTTAAATTAATTATCTTAAATAATAATAATAAAACAAAATAATATTTTATTAATACATAAAATTTCGGAGGGATAAAAATTTAATTTAACAACAATTTACCACCTCTAAATTAATCGTGAAGTAACTATCATTTAAAGTGTTATCTAACCAACGAGTTTTGAGATAAAATACAGTTTAGAACGATAGAGTTCATGCATCATTTTAATTACTTAGATTAAATGAAAAAAAAAAAAATTGAAGTCAAAAAGATTTAATTAAATTTAGGAAAATAAAAAATTAATTTAGGAAAATCGCAGCAAGGTTACCGTGTATTTCCCGGTCGGAAAAAACCTTGGTAGGGGTAAGTCTTTTCCGTTATAAAATTTTACAGATTCCAAGGAGAAAGCGGAATGGAGCAAACATTGGTATTTGAATTAATTATTTGACCAAGATATTACTCTCTTAATATGTGATATGTAACTATATTAAAATATTATAAATTTAATAAGTATATTTTTATATTTATATATGTAAGTATATAAACATATATATATGTAATTTTGTTCCCAAGAAAAATTATAATCAAAAAAAAAAAAAAAAAAAAAAAAAAAAAGAAAAACACTTATATAAAAAGAGGAAAAGGGTATCGATTCCTACCTCTGAATTCATCAATAACTATTAAAAGTAGTTATGTGTGATAAATTTACAAATCAATATTTTATATTTAATGTTATGTATGTATTAATATAATTTCAGAAAATCCAGAGCATTTGAAATAAGTTATGATATTAGAAATTATTTCAATCATAAAATTTATGTATATACATATCAATATTATAAATTATTTATTGAGGCAAAGTATATATAAATGAATAAATATGTATACGTAATCGGGTATCAGACTAGACAATTGCGCTAAGTACATCATTATCAAACAAAGAAAATTTTAGAGTCATCTCACACGTCTCCGGAATGTCTAAAGTAAACATACCTCATACGCTTGAATCTAGGTCACGAGGCCGTCGAGAATGTTTACAAAGCTCAAATTGTTTACAAAATAATTCGGTCACTGGGGCACTAGTTCGAATACAGTAAAAAGAAAAAAAAAAAAATGACCTTGATTAGTGGATATCGTACTTAGGTATTAACTTCTAGGAACGGGATAAAATTATTATATTGCGCAATTATTAGGAACAAAAGAAAAAAAATTAAACACTATTTTTAATTTGAACGTAAAGAGGTATCTACAGATCTAAGCAATTGAAAATTAACAGATTTATTATAGCAGTTCAAGAAGGTGTGTTGAAGATTTACATGAAGCATTTGATAAATCACGGGATAGTTCAAAAAGGTGTATTGAAGGCTTAGATGAAACATTTGATAAATCACGGGATAGCTTAATAAGGGGTATTGAAGGCTTAGATGAAACATTTGATAAATCACGGGATAGCTTAATAAGGGGTAATGAAGGCTTAGATGAAGCAGTTGAAAAATCACGGGATAGCTTAATAAGGGGTAATGAAGGCTTAGATGAAGCAGTTGAAAAATCACGGGATAGCTTAATAAGGGGTAATGAGGATTTACATGATTCAATTGAGAATCACGGGATAGCAAGAATTTATCAAAAGTTGAACATTGGAGGGGAGGGAAAGAAAAGAAAAAAAAATACAGTTCAACCAACAGAAGGCAGTGTTCGCTTCTGTAACAAGGACCATTAATCAAACCATAGAGATGGCGGATCTCTCAAACAAAACCGTCAACAAAACCAAACAAAAGCTTGGAGTTATGGCGAATCTCCAGAACACATCGCCAGATAAGATCTTAATGTACTAATATTTATTTATATTTCACACTATTCTTACGTATATATTCGGTATCAATCTGAAAATTTCGCAGAATTTGATGGGCGAGATCCGAGCTCGGGATGCGTTGCAAGTAGTTTCGTATTGCGAGTTATAAACCTTCCCAAAACGTATGTTTACATATATATCTTTTTATGTACTGTTCATTGAATGAAACGAACTCACTTACAATTAGTGCTTTAGGCCTGTCGGGTCACTCTCGTCTCATTTCTTGAACGTGGAGGGAGGATTCACGACCCGTAACTCCACACAAACCCGTGAGTATATGATTGCATATAGGACGAAACCGGTTCGCCCTAAGTAAATAGTAAACTTTGGAGGAGTAGGAATTTGGAGGTATCTGGGCTTGGAGGAAGACCTGAAGGCAGTGCATGATGGCGAAAGGAAGGTTCATTGGGACGCGATAACTTAGGTATCAATCAATTGAACCGTGCCAAAAGACTGTGCGAATTTTGGGTTGACTTCTGATCACCCTGCTTACTTGATGGAGGCAGGAGCCAAATTTTGCCAGAAAAAGGGTTATTCTGAGTTCGTCAAATATGCAATTAACTAATTACATTAACCTACTAAATCCATCTTTATATGTACCTTATAGCAGCTGAATCTAAACGGAGGGGCGCCCAGCAGATACGAGATACAATCATAATCAAATTTACTAACATTTAACCATTTGAGTTATATTTAATTATCTGTTCAATTAGTCATGTGTAGTTTCGATTAGTATTGCTTATTCATGAATTCATTAGGATGTAGGGAATCATAATGAACGTCAAAGGGAAGTTAGTTCATTTAGAGAAATTACTTAAGGTTAAATTTGCAAGAGAGAGACCAATACAGTTTGAAATTCAACACTCTGTTTAGAATCAAGAGGGTTACCACAAAATTTAAAGTAATTAAAGTCCTATATCATAAATCAAAAAAATTACACAACGTTTGATGGAGTTTAATTACAACCTAAATACGAAAATATTTACGTTCAAAGTCGTAAATAACGTATTTATTAGTTAAGTACATATATCGCTAAAGGTATGTAGTACAAGGGAGCTTTAAGTAGCTTTCTGTAGTTATCAGAGGAAATAAGGGTCCAATTTTATAAAGGCTTGTGTGACGTAGGGGAGGAATTTTCCATCCCTACCACACATATGCAAAGCCTTAAGAATTTAAATATCGATCAGAGCCAAGAGAAAAGGCGAGAATATTACAACTGTCTTGCCGATGAAAGGAGAGTTAAATAAGTATGAAAAGACGAAACATTACGACTGGTGCCAAGTGCCCAGGAGTAAATAAAATACAGACAAATATAAGAGAGTAGAAAAGACATACATCACAACTGCACAGCCGTGACAGGAGATCAGAGTTTTACAAGTTGTTTTAAAAAAAAAAAAAAAAAACTTTTATTGGTCAATCTATTGCAAAAAAAAAAAAAAGTGAAGAAAAAAAAAATAATAATAATAATAAGTAGGACGTTATGTTAAATGAAGTGATAATAAAAATAAAATAAAAATCAGAACAGTGCGCCGTTAAATAAACACGAAAAAAATATATAAATAAATAAATAAATATACGAAAATAAATATATAAACAATACATTTAAATATAAAAAAAAGTGTTAACGAATAAACTCTACATGTTTTAAAATAATTTATAAAAGTGTCGATATAAAGTTAAATCAAGTGACCATGAATTTGTTGATTGCTTATGAGATTATAAATATCGTAACAAAGAATGTAGGTCAGATACAAGCGTAAACAGTTTATTCAAGGCAGGCCATAAATTGACAGAATAATGGTATTGACATTCCTGAATCCAGAATGTTAATGATCGTAATGTAAACAATCTGATACGAGATACCGCGGTGTTTGTAAGCATCGAAAGATTGATAACCTAAGCATCGAAAGTGATAACAAAACATCGAAAAATTTTGAAGTAGGCGACATCGGGGGTAACGCGCATCGCTTTAAGAGATTGTAGAATAAACAAACTCGAAAATGATATCAACACTCGGTTACGGAAAAAATAAACAGACTTTACAGATAAAAACGGGGGAACTTACCTACATAAAGTGACCCTTTGTTTATAGTTAATGTTGTGGGTTTGTATGTGAGGATTATCACATAAAAAGTCATAACATAAAAGATAAGGAACATAAAATAAAAATAACATAAAATATTTGATTGGGGATAGTGTCGAGTTGAGAGCTTTAATATCACAGACGAATGTTTTATAGGTATATACCTATTTAAGGGAACATTTGATCATTCGGACCAAAAAAAGGAGGGGATTTGACGAAATAACATCAAGATAGGTATTGCGAACTCTAAACAGATTTTGCGAAAATATCGTAGGTATTGCGGAACTTGAAGGAATGGTTGGCATTCTAAACAATGAGTAATTATTGGTTGAACGAAAATCACGGGATATTCATTAACATTGGAGTAACAATATTCATTCCGTTTTTTTTTTGCAATTACCTACATTTATTTGAAATGAAGAGTGATGGTAGAGTTGATCTAATTTGGGTTACAATCATCATGCAAACAAATATAAATAATTAAAAATATTGTGGTTTATAGGGGGACAGGTTCCAAAAAAAAAAAAAATAAAATAAATTATAAATATATATAGGTATATTTATAATAAATAGTTGGTATTGAGTTAAATTCATTAAAAATTTTAAACAAAAAATGGCGGAAAAAAGGAAAGTGGATGCGACGGAATTAGAAGCTAAAGAAATACCGTTGGGAGATGAATTACGGGAGATATTTAGACGTTCAAAGAGGTCTAAGTTACGAGTCGAGGATATGATAGAAGTCGTTCAGCCAGAGTGGGGAGACCGACACAAAATCGGAGGAACAGGGCGAAAATAAGCGAGAGTGTGAAGAGAGACTCACACATGGTATGTTACAGGAAAAACCCGAGGAAAAGGAACAAGAAAAGTTAACGAAGTAAAAGGAAAAATAAAAAAATAAAATAAAAAATATAGAAAAACGAGAAAATTGGAAAAAAAAAATAAAATAAGTAAATAAATAGAATAAGGAAGGCAACATAATTTACATAAGGTAATTTAGGAAACTAAAATAGAGATTATAAGGTTGTCGCTTAATAAGATAAAAATATAAACATTAACCAGGCGACACTCGGAAAATAAAGAAAATGGTTGGGAAACGTGGAACAAGTAGGCGAGCCCAGGCTTTAGTGACAGCAATCGGGGAAAATGTCACAACCGAGACTTCAACAATAAACATAGGAGATATAACTACAATAATTCAGGCAGCTTTGGCACCGCTCGTCAATAAGATGCAAGAACTCGAGAAACAATTGGAAAGCCCAGCAACAGTGGCGGTGATAGGAGAGGATAGTGCGCCGAAAAGCGTTCTCCAAGTAGTGGAAATGTTACCACAGCAGGAACGACCATCATTCTCCGGTGGAAATCAAAATCCCATTAGTTTCCTGGAAGATTTAAAAGAATACACTAGAAAAGTGAAACGAACGGATCCTTTAGTCGTCGTACGGGAAAATTTGAAAGGGGAAGCTAAATCGTGGGCAAAATTGTACAATAAACGATGGGAGACTATGTTAGATTTCGAACGAGATTTTTTAGCTACCTATTGGGGAGACATAAAGAAAAATGAAGTTCGCCGTCGTCTTGCAGAAGGGGTATATGATGCCAAGAAAAATATATCCATGCTCACTCATTTCGCAAACTATTGGGAGCTAGCGAAGGCTTTAAAGATTACTGACACACCGTTGGGCATAGTTGACGAAATTATGAGACATTATCCGAAGGAAATTCAATCGCTATGGTTTTCGGGGCAATCAGGAGATGAGATTGTCGCCGCTGAGTTTCTACGAAAACTAGATACAATGGTATGTACACCAGAAGAACGGAACATGAAGAAGAGGAGTGGGGAGGAATCCAGCAAGAAGGACAAATACCGTGACCGTTACCGCGCCATAAAAAGGAGGATACACGCAATTGAAAGTGTGGGCGAAAACGCTAGTTGCAGCAAGTGCACCGAAGTTAACAGTTCACCAAAAGAAAATTCTACAATAACTACAGCCGGGAAGGAGCTAGTGGTCGCAGCTAACTCGGGAGATAAAAGGAGATTATAGCGCTTTACATTTAGCTAGATATTACACAAGTAATAAGAAACAAAAATCAGGTTTACAATTAGTGGAAATCAACGGATAGAGTGCGAAGTTTACAAATATTTGTAAATGTTAATAAATAAATAAACGATTGAGAAATACAAATAAAAATATGTTAGGATACATTATAATTGGGGAGGGGGAAGAAAGAAAATTACTAAAATATTAGATTATCAGATTGCTTGCGAGGGGCGGATCGTCGTTAAGTCTTTGAGGGTGAGTGGACAAGTTCTTAATAAGCGACAATCATATTCAATTATTGAAATAGAGTAAGGCAAATAAATTCGTTAATTTTGATTTTCTAGTTGAAAAAAAAATTTTACTTTTTTTTATGTGTTAGTGAGAAAAAAAAGAAAAAAAAAAAAAATGTTAGATAAGTAAGAACACTCAAAAGGAGAGAATTAGAGATATTATATGGCACACAAAAGGGACATTTTGAAAAAAAAATAAACAATGCTTAGGGATTTTTTTTTTGAAATATTGAAATAAGAAAGTTTATCTATAGATATAGGGTAGACATTAAGTATAGAGATAAAAAGGTAACATTTGAATTAAGGTATAAATATTTTAGATTTCGAAAAAAAAAAAAAAAGGAAAAAAGGAACGCTGAACCAATTTGAGGATAATAAAGAACATTTATAAAATTTTAAATATTAGAGTGGACAACACTTAGGCTAGAACAACTTTGGATGAATTAAGAAATTACAATTAGAAATTAAGAATTATAAAATAAAGTTTAAATAAATAAAGAAAAAAAAAATGCTGGAAAATTTATATGAAACATGTATACCACTGATTGTCGGATTGGGTGAGGTCGTGCGAAAACACACATTTCACAAAAAATATTCATATTTACAGAACAAAAAACAATTAATTGCACACCAAGAGACCACCCGCTTTTCAGTTGTTCGAAAGGCCGCGAGATTGTAAACAATCTTTACTTAAATCATTGTAAGGGAGGTCTTAGTCCAATTTGGTTGGGGACCACCAAAACACGCGAGTCGAGGGGCGAATTCCAGCAAGAAGAAATTAATTTTGAATCTATCAAAATTAAAGAAAATTTCATAAAGTAAAATCTACGCGAAAAGAAAATAAAGAATACAATGAGGTTCAAATTCAAGATTGTTAACAATCCGAACAGAATGAGGAGGG
The DNA here is from genome assembly GCA_929108145.2 of Limnephilus rhombicus. Taxonomy (NCBI): domain Eukaryota; kingdom Metazoa; phylum Arthropoda; class Insecta; order Trichoptera; family Limnephilidae; genus Limnephilus; species Limnephilus rhombicus. The sequence goes on along the minus strand of OV815288.1, from coordinate 46,639,210 downwards.
GGAGATAGGAAGTAATAGGATACGGAAAAGAGATAGGGGATAACAGAATGAGGAGGGGGAGATAGGAAGTAATAGGATACGGAAAAGAGATAGGGGATAACAGAATGAGGAGGGGGAGATAGGAAGTAATAGGATACGGAAAAAAGATAGGGGATAACAAAATGAGGAGGGGGAGATAGGAAGTAATATGACACGGAGTAGAGATAGGGGATAACCAAATGAGGAGGGGAAGATAGCTAGTCTAAATTTGAACACAATTTCGGTGTCTAACGAAAAAAAAAAAATTAAAAAAAAAGAAAAAAAAAAAAAAAAAAAAAAAAAAAAAAATAGGACATTAAAATAAAATACAACGTTAGCCACAGCAAATTGAGTTCAGAGGAGGGAACTGTGATGAATTGCATTGATCAACAGTGAGAATTAGAAAATATCGTAGCTTCCCACTTTAATTTAAAAAAGAAAATATCAATTACTTATAAAACGGACACGTCTACGACATCTATCGGATTAGAGTAAAGTGAATTCATATTTACGGTAGGGATCTATAATTAGACAAGGTGAGACGAGTATTGATAAAAAAATCACAGATGGTATCAACAAATAATCAAAGACAGGGACTCCCCAGTATGCTTTAGGCCGTGATATATTGACAGCCAATTGAATTGCAGCAAAAGCGATTAAAAACCAATTCAGCCTATCAACGGGAAGAGGGCCGAGCCCATTTTTAGAACAAAGGAACGACCTTTGGACTTGGCAATTAGTAATGTGATTAATGAGTTTGACGTTCCCACCAAACCGAGAGGTGAATAAACTCCATGGGAAGAAATAATCTGTTCAGGGACAAAAGTACGGTGACCCCAAGAAATGTTATCATTAACCGGTACGTTCCAGGGATCAGAAACCCTAGTTCTCGAACGCATTAAAGCATATAAGGTGCGGAAAAAAGGATACACGTAAACAACGTTTGAAAAGTTTAAGTGAAAAATTGCACAGCAAGTGACGAAAACGTGTTGTAAGGTGTTAGGGAGATTTCATCTATAATACGATTGTTTGTGACGACCGGAGATGATCGATTCGAGGGAAAACGTGCTAAAGGAAATGGAAATGTTGAAAAAACAATGGAAAATTATTGTTATCAATTCTAGACGGAGCTAGGATATTACGATGAAAGATTTAGGGAGGAAACGTCAAAAAAAAATGAGAGTTTTAAAGAATAGGCGAGGGTATATTTCAGATGTCTAGAGCAGTAACAAGTGTTAGAGAAGAAATAGAGTGCAGTACGGAGGGGAGTGGAAAATGCTGAAAACATTGCGATAGAAAAACTCAGGAAAAGGAGTCATTTACGTAATTAAAATGGAGTTTATAGAGTAACATAGTACGCGATTGCAGAAAAAAAATGAGGCATTACAATGGTTGTCGATCCCAGATGTATTTTGTTGTGATAAACAAGGAATATTCGAACATGAAAATTGTTTATATAAGGACGATTAGCCGTTAAAAAGGTAATAAAAATTATCATGGGTCTTATGAAATATTTACATTAAAGAATTCTCGTAAAAGTTAACGACACTGAAATAAAAAAGGATTTATTGCCAGGTGGGTACAAGAACTAATGTATACAACTGTCAAGACATATGGTTTATGGGATTTTTCGTAAGAACGGGACGAAATTTGTAAGGCGTTCTCTATGAAGCAATAAAAATGACAGGAATTTAAGGGCCGAAGTGGGGGTATCCCCTATAAAGATGTTAAAAAATGATATATTTATTAATAACAAATAGAAAATGAAATTTTCCAAGAGGCAGCAAACATCAAAAAACGATATGGTTATATCAGGGAAGTACGGGGAAGTGAGGGGAAAGGAGATACGACAGAGAAAAACAAAGGAAATCTTAGATTAACAGTGAATAAAATAAATACGGCTTGAAATATAAAAATCTATAGAGATATGAACAATAGCGTAAGAATAAATAAGGAAATTCATGGAAAGAGTGTCGTGAATAAAAGAAAATTCGAGAAAAAATGGAAAATTCAAATATACGACGTAAATAGAGAAAATTCGGTTTTAAATGGAAAGGTTCATATAGAATACAGAAAAACTCGAGGAAAAATAATAAAATAAAAATGAACAATTTGCGAGAAAGACTTCGACATGAAGATATCTCTGATAGGCGAATTTGGGGACAGATTTGGAACATATGGTAGATGCCGTACGCACGGACATGTTACGAAATATATGAAAATAGAACTTTAAAATTATTAAATTCAAGCTAGTTTTGTATGAACAACAGGACAAAGGAAGTTGGGCCATTAACCCGAAGGATCCGACCAACTGTATACGTAGTTGAAAGGAAATTCTCATGTGGGCCGACCCACTGTATTAGTAGTTTGGAGAATTCGTCATGTTCATCTCTAAATATTGAGATAATTTACTAGTAAATGTTCGTAGTAAAAGATTCATATTATAAAACCAAGTGTTTTGTACCATGTCCTTTAAAGAGAAAGACCTTTTTACTTACAGTTATTTTTTAAATTAATTTTTTCATCATAGCGAACCTTTCAAATTACGTCGAAGTTTTTTTGGACCGCATACAGTCTCGTCTTGCGCGTCGATGTGTTAGTGCGTGCCGGTACCGAGCAAGCGTGCTTACATTGATATCGTTTATTGCGGTGCACATTATTTCGCGAGGTCTTATCTTTTTATGGCTGATAATAAACTGATTGAGATGAGTTATGTCCTTTGTCGGCTTCATGAGATCCGTGTAGATATTTACGTGAAATTTGAAACCTACGATTTTATTTATGAACATTTATTATTTCGGTAACTTTAAAAATATCTCATTGCGGTGCATATTCTTTCGTGGCCCATGTTTTATTATATTAAATAATTTCAGACAAGTATATCAGTGTACAGTGGGTTTATAATTCTTAAAAATGGATAACGAAGATATCGAAAACTATGTGTTAGATTGCGATTCGGAGTTCTCCATGAGTGATGAAGAAGACTACATTCCAGAAAATTTGGAGAGTTCCGATGAATCAGAAAACGAAGATAATGAAATTAACAATTCTGGATTGGACGACCATTTATCCTCTGATACAAATTTTATGAATTTCTCGCCAGTATGGGAAAGTGCAATAAACTTCCAACCCGATGTACACAATTTCAACCAACAATCTGGTTTACGAGATTGTGAACTCAATCCGGAGAGTAGTGAAATTGACTTTTTTGAGCTTTTCCTAAATACAAATGTCGTGGGTTGCATTACAACCGAAACCAATAGATATTTTACCACTGTAAAGTCACAAAAAGTATTTGCTCCAAATTCAAGTTTACACAAATGGAAAGATGTTGATACAGAGGAGATGTACGTATTTATTGCCCTTACTATGCTTATGGCGAGAAGCAAAAAAGGGAAAATTCGTCAATATTGGACACTGGACAAGTTGATTTCATCCCCAATATTTGGAGAAACCATGTCAAGAGATCGCTATATGTCAATTCTGAGCATGCTCCATTTTTCAGATAACGAAAAACAAAAAAAGGGCGATACGACCTTCAAAATACGAAATTTTGTAGATATGGTATGCGGCCAATTTAAAAAGTACTTTTATCCGTTCGAGAATTTGTGTATTGACGAATCGCTGGTGCTATTCAAAGGAAGATTATCGATCAAACAATATCTTCCAGCAAAAAGACATAGATTTGGCGTAAAACTATTTGTTTTATGTGATTGCAAAACCGGTTTTGTTTTACAGTTTGTTATTTATTGTGGCGCCAAAACAAACATAGACATACCAAATATGGATGAAGGCATATCAAAGCAATTGTTGGTTTCTGGAAAAGTTGTGGTTTCGTTACTAGCCGATTATTTAGGAAAGGGACACACAGTATACACGGACAACTGGTACACGAGCCCTTTTTTATTTAGTTATTTACACAATAAATACACTAATGCGTGTGGCACTGTTAAAAAAACGCGAAAATGTTTACCATCATTTGGAGATGTAAAAAAAGGAGATGTGGAAAGGAAGAAATTTGGATGCCTACTTGCAATAAAATGGCACGATAAGAGGGATGTTCATATGCTCACTACATCACACAATGATTCAATGGTAGAAACAGGAAAAGTGAATTGGAAAACAAAGGATCCAATAATAAAACCCAATTGTGTTGTAAATTATAATAAGAATATGGGGGGTGTTGATAGGTCGGATATGTTGATAACATTTGTGCAATGTGTTCGTAAAACCGTTAAATGGTATAAAAAAATTGCGTTTCGGACAATCGATGTAGTTTTAATAAATGCCCACGCGATGTATAAATACACAACTAAAAAAGAAGTAAGCCTAACAGATTTTCATTTAGAAGTCATAAGGCAACTAATTCAAAAACATCACATTGCCGGCTCAACAAAAAGAGTTAATCGAGTTGGTGAATATCCGCTAAGGCTAACTGCCAGACATTTTCTGTCGGATGTTCCACAGTCTGCGAATTCGAAGAGAAAAACAGTTTACCGGGAGTGTTATGTTTGCAAACACTCAATGCGAAATCCAAAGCGTCGAGTTCAGACACGTTATTGGTGTTCACACTGCGAAATTGCGTTATGCCCCACTACCTGTTTTAAAATATATCATACTGTACAGAAGTTTTAATTATTAAAAGTGTCCGCCGCGCCTAACAATCTTATGGTGACCCTATCTAATATAGACATGGTGTCGCGTAAGTGTATGTGTGATCACCGGAAAAAAATGACTGCGTAGTAAGAAATCAATAATTGTAATCAATGTGTAAATAAACCTCCAGATAAATCTTGATAATGTGATTGCCAAAAGTATATTATTTATGTAAAAACAAAAAATTCTTCGATATTACAATGAATAAATAAACTGTGAGTGATTATAATTCGGGTGGCTGCATTTTTAAGGTAAATTTTCGTTTATATTTCACATAACACCTAATCAGAAACCAAAAACCTAATATTAGATTTATAAATATAACAATTCAACATTTAAGAATGCATTAAAACAAAATTTATAACTGAAAACTTGGTTTGTGCAGCTGTATGATTTTTTAAACAAAAACCCAAAATAAAAAACACAACAGAAATTCATGCCGTTCCAGGCAGCCAATTCAGTAAAATCCTTCTCGGTGCCTAAGGGTTAAACATGGATCTTACTAAATCCGGATCTTGTAAGTATGGAAGTACGAGACAGAATTTAATGTATCAAACGCAAAACGTACAAAGAGACCGCATTCGACAATAATGGAGAGGTTTCAAGAAATTACGAGTTGATAGTAATTAGATTGGTTTATTATAGGAGATTCAGATACGATCTTTTGGACCTGAGAGGGGTATAAAAGTCTAGACAAATGCCAGTTGAGGACAGTCTACGTCGTGGTCGAAAAGGTTGTAACTTCGCGGAACGTGACGAAACGGTGGGTGATTTAAAGTTAAAAAATTCTAATTGATAATTATTTTGATACTTAGAAAAATTTCACATTCTATTCAGTGATATACAAAAAAAATACTTTGCAGTTAGAGTCAGTGAAAAATAAAAATTAAAGCCAACGCATTAATTACTTGTGAAAAATAAAAGTGCTCGTGATAAATACAATTTGTTTTAGTGGAAAATTCGGATTTTATAATCACTTAATATTGTGGTTTTAAACTTAGAAATTTCGCGTTCAATATTAGTGCAATAAATAACTGAAGTGATGTGATAATTTAGCGTGACGAAGTTATAATTAAATACGTGTGTTCAATCTAAGTGAAAGTGTTCTAACAAATAATAAATATTTAAATTAATTATCTTAAATAATAATAATAAAACAAAATAATATTTTATTAATACATAAAATTTCGGAGGGATAAAAATTTAATTTAACAACAATTTACCACCTCTAAATTAATCGTGAAGTAACTATCATTTAAAGTGTTATCTAACCAACGAGTTTTGAGATAAAATACAGTTTAGAACGATAGAGTTCATGCATCATTTTAATTACTTAGATTAAATGAAAAAAAAAAAAATTGAAGTCAAAAAGATTTAATTAAATTTAGGAAAATAAAAAATTAATTTAGGAAAATCGCAGCAAGGTTACCGTGTATTTCCCGGTCGGAAAAAACCTTGGTAGGGGTAAGTCTTTTCCGTTATAAAATTTTACAGATTCCAAGGAGAAAGCGGAATGGAGCAAACATTGGTATTTGAATTAATTATTTGACCAAGATATTACTCTCTTAATATGTGATATGTAACTATATTAAAATATTATAAATTTAATAAGTATATTTTTATATTTATATATGTAAGTATATAAACATATATATATGTAATTTTGTTCCCAAGAAAAATTATAATCAAAAAAAAAAAAAAAAAAAAAAAAAAAAAGAAAAACACTTATATAAAAAGAGGAAAAGGGTATCGATTCCTACCTCTGAATTCATCAATAACTATTAAAAGTAGTTATGTGTGATAAATTTACAAATCAATATTTTATATTTAATGTTATGTATGTATTAATATAATTTCAGAAAATCCAGAGCATTTGAAATAAGTTATGATATTAGAAATTATTTCAATCATAAAATTTATGTATATACATATCAATATTATAAATTATTTATTGAGGCAAAGTATATACACGGTGTCCGAAAACTCGTAGTACAAGCGGAAAACTGGTGAACCTGCATCACAAAGAGAACCCAAATAAACATAAAGATATTCAATTTAAGCATTTTTACATTTAAAATTTAAAAAAATAAAATAAATAAAAAAAATTTCGGCTATATGAGGGTTAAAGTTTTTTCCGATACACGGAAATCTCATGATTTTAGAGCGAAGATGCTCTCTAAAACTCTCTCGCTAGGTACTTTACTTAGTACTGGATCAATTCGAACAACGAACAAGCCTTGTGAGAAAAATTACTAGCATAGGTGTGTTCTAAACTTACATTATGTTGTAACGTTCCTTAATCCAAAAACACTAGGTAGGTAGTACATCACAAAAAACACAACATGTCATTGGTACATCACAAAAAACGCATTAACATGCGTTGGTATATTCCATTATAATCCACAATATTCTCAATATGAAAATACCCCAAAAGTTTGTTAAAAACCAGCGAAATTAATTACTGTTATTCGCAAATATTCACTTTTCAAGTTTGAAAACACAAAGGGGTGTTAACGATATCAAGACCCATACTAAACTAAACTGCGTAAAAATATTTACCCAGATAAGGGAGTTCCCGTGTCCCATTGTCTTGCTATGGTCAGTCGAATCGTGTTCCCCCGTGCAGTAGTGTTTAATTTGCGCTGAACACTGGGAATATTATTTTTAATTTATTTAACATTCCAAATTTGCAGTTTTGAACTCACTTACGACGTTTATGATTGAGTATTGTTTTATTTTCTTAATTCACTTATTTTTTTATTAGTTTATTTACTTATTTTTTCACTTTTAATCAAAACAATAACTTTCAACAATAATATGAAATTAGAAACCAACTTTCTAGTTTAAATACGGTACGACTTAATTTTGTCCTATAACTTATCACTTAGAATTAATCGGCCTTTGTATTCCTAGGTAAAATTTACGGCTTATTTGCATTTTTGTTAAGTTACTCACGAGTGCATTTACATACAAAAATATTGCTCATGTTGTTCGGGAGTTTAACTTAGGGGGCATTAATTACGTGACCTCAAAATGGGGGGGGGAGTCCAGCAAAATCTCACCACATCTTGAACAGTTTTTAAGCGTATTGTCGCGATCATATTTACCTCAACGGGGGGGGGGCGTAATGGGATAGCATGGGGCGGGATGGGATAGTCTGGAATCCCAGATACACCACTGATCTCACATGATTGTTGCAGAGTTAATTAGTTAATTATTGCGGACATCAAACAAAAAGAGGTATACCTACCAAGGGTATGAGGGGTTGGTAGGAATCTGAGAGTCCGTGTATCCAGGAGTGACGGACGCATGAATTCATTCCTCCCATGGAGGTGGAATATAATTAATAGTCCAGTCAGCCTATGTCGTAGAACACCAGTTGAATCACCATCGACTACTATTATTTAGACAAGTGTTTAGCCAGAAGTCCCCGCCTCTACCCCCCTTACTTCCCCGCCTACGCCCCCCTCCCCAAAACATGAAAAGTGTAAGGGTTTCGTAAATCGCGTCTATCTCGATTACTAAACAACATATCGGGTTGCAATTTTTTATTTTCTTTATTGTAACATTGTTTACAATTAATGTCCAGTTAACTTTCGTCGTAACTTTTACCGTTTGTTTGTAATTCGTATTAAAAGGTAAAAATTTGTATATTTTTTGGTATGTAATTTTACATTTTGTCACAGAACTTTTTAGGCCGACATTTTATGAAAAAATGTTTCCTACAAAGATTGTAGCCCTTTCTATGAGCTGTAAAATTATATATTTTAATGTGTACTTTATGGCTAGAAAACGCCAGATATCAACCGTGAATGCTTGGTTCACCATCTCTGCATCGCTCTGCGGCAGCCGATTCATTAACGAACTACTCATGTATGATGTTTAACTCATTAATTGTATTTTTTGTCAATTGTTTTAAATTTTGGTTTTACTGAAGAAGTGAGATTATGCTTACTGGTATCAGTTCAAGTTGCCATAGTATTTCAGTTTAAAATCTATAACTTTATTTATTGAATGGAAGTATAAACTAGCTCCATTATGAATAACCCCCACTAACACGAGTATTTCACGTTCACGATTTCCACATAGCTTTAGTGCACTAAAACCAACGAAATAATGACAAGACTAGAAGAAGTGTGTGAAGATTTGGTTAAAACTAGTAGAAATTCAAAACTGTGGCTACAAGAGTTTAAATTGGTGAATTTGGTTCTAGACTTTATTCTGGCGGAGAGAATCAGCGATTGGAATTTGCACATTAATACAGTCAAGCAAATGATACCTTTTTTGCATGCTGATGGTCATTTGCTCTACGCCAAATCCGCACAAATACACTTAAAACAAATGTTGAGCGTACAAACAAAGAAGTCAAATGTAGACTTCGAAAGGTTCGTCAATAATTTCCGATATTTAAAAAAGGAGACAAAAATGAGGTGAGCAATTACAGACCGATCTGCCTTTTATCAACTATTGTAGGAGCTAAAACTTTTGTAGGAAATATTTTTTCATAAAATGTCAGCGTAAAAAGTTCTGTGACAAAAAGTAAAATTACGTGCCAAAAAAATTTATCTTTTCATACGAATTACAAACAAACGGTAAAAGTTACGACGGAAGTTAACTGGACATTAATTGTAGACAATGTTACAGCAAAGAGAATATAAAAAATTGCAATCCAATATGTTGTTTAGTAATCGAGATGGACGTGATTTACGAAACCCTTACACTCTTCATGTTTATGGGGGCACAGGGGGGGAAGCAAGGAGGGGTAGGGGCGGGGATTTTTGGCTAAGCACTTGTCTAAATGATAGTAGTCGATGGAGAAAAAATTAGCTTTATACTATTTTTTCAATCTAATTATTACATTATTAAAAAAAATGATAATAACCTTGTTCACATTCGTTTCGAACACTACTGTACCATGCGACCATTTTTGTTGGCGTCCATGTTTGTTTGTGTACCCGAGGATGATACGAATGCAAGTCCAAAATTTGAAGAAATGAGTTTTTGATGCAGACTTGAAGTAAATTATCATGTTTATCAGTGGCAGAAAGAGTCCTATCATGAAGAAAAATAGGATTTTCAAAATTGCATATGGATGCAATTACCATGATGCAACAACTATCTTAGAAGCAGAAGGATGTACCATGGACTTTATTCCTTTTATAATACACCACATGTCATAACAAAATAGTCCACTTCAATTAGAGGCAGTAGGACTCAAGTCCATGTTTTTGTTTGACTCAAGTCAGCGTTTTTTTTTAAACAACTATTTTTAAAGGCTTTACTATAAAATATTTCGATTTATTTGCTCGTTTTTAAAACAAAACTAATTGATTTAATAATAACTTTTTTTGTTATCTATCAGCACGGATATCCGAAGAAGTTTTTTTTTTTTTACATTAACTCCACAAAGGAGGCCCTGAGGAAAATAATTTCCCTCAGGGCCAAATGTCAACTGTGTACATATGTTGGGCACGCGTTTGGCGTGTTTCCCGACTATGCACCGGGGCCGAAGGGATCAATGATGCTAGTTCCTCGGAGCATCCTCCATTGTAATACCGGTAGAACAAGGATAGCATTCCCACCCGACGCCTGTGCTCTAAAGATTGCAATCCGTCTGTTAAGATGGGAGAATCTATCAAACGGACCGCCCGTTTCTGCACAGAGTCGAGGGTATTTTTCAGGTATTTTGGAGCTCCAGACCAGAGGTGGCTGCCAAATTCAACCGTGGGGCGCACTTGCGATTTGTACAGGGTTAGCAGTTATGAGACCATACTTACAGAAAAAATACTTTTTTGGCTCTCCTGAACATTTACCTTTTTGGACTTGCATCCGTATGCTTCTCGGGTAAAGAATTTGGTTCGTGAGCTCACAGTTCAAGGTCAAGTCATTTTTTGAAAAATGTAGCTTACCTCTTCTAATTGTGTTCATCGAACCGAGCGCAGAAAGGGACAGCAAATTTCGCATTGCACTCTGACGAGCGCGAAAATAATATTAGGCCAGCTGTTTTTAACCGTGAAATGACCGAAAAACACGGAATAAAATTATGGATAATTTCAAAATAATGCTTTAAATCCGGATTTCTTTGTTTGTTTTCTTTTAAATAGTTTTTTTTAGTTAGGTACTATGATCGTCAGTAATAATTTATAAGAATTTGACCAAAAAAAAAATCAACTTCTGACTCGATTTACTCGAAAACGAAAGCTCAAATCAAAAAAAATTATACTACAAAATCGACTCCAAATGTGATGAGGATTCACCAGTTTTCCGCTTGTACTACGAGTTTTCGGACACCTTGTATAAATGAATAAATATGTATACGTAATCGGGTATCAGACTAGACAATTGCGCTAAGTACATCATTATCAAACAAAGAAAATTTTAGAGTCATCTCACACGTCTCCGGAATGTCTAAAGTAAACATACCTCATACGCTTGAATCTAGGTCACGAGGCCGTCGAGAATGTTTACAAAGCTCAAATTGTTTACAAAATAATTCGGTCACTGGGGCACTAGTTCGAATACAGTAAAAAGAAAAAAAAAAAAATGACCTTGATTAGTGGATATCGTACTTAGGTATTAACTTCTAGGAACGGGATAAAATTATTATATTGCGCAATTATTAGGAACAAAAGAAAAAAAATTAAACACTATTTTTAATTTGAACGTAAAGAGGTATCTACAGATCTAAGCAATTGAAAATTAACAGATTTATTATAGCAGTTCAAGAAGGTGTGTTGAAGATTTACATGAAGCATTTGATAAATCACGGGATAGTTCAAAAAGGTGTATTGAAGGCTTAGATGAAACATTTGATAAATCACGGGATAGCTTAATAAGGGGTATTGAAGGCTTAGATGAAACATTTGATAAATCACGGGATAGCTTAATAAGGGGTAATGAAGGCTTAGATGAAGCAGTTGAAAAATCACGGGATAGCTTAATAAGGGGTAATGAAGGCTTAGATGAAGCAGTTGAAAAATCACGGGATAGCTTAATAAGGGGTAATGAGGATTTACATGATTCAATTGAGAATCACGGGATAGCAAGAATTTATCAAAAGTTGAACATTGGAGGGGAGGGAAAGAAAAGAAAAAAAAATACAGTTCAACCAACAGAAGGCAGTGTTCGCTTCTGTAACAAGGACCATTAATCAAACCATAGAGATGGCGGATCTCTCAAACAAAACCGTCAACAAAACCAAACAAAAGCTTGGAGTTATGGCGAATCTCCAGAACACATCGCCAGATAAGATCTTAATGTACTAATATTTATTTATATTTCACACTATTCTTACGTATATATTCGGTATCAATCTGAAAATTTCGCAGAATTTGATGGGCGAGATCCGAGCTCGGGATGCGTTGCAAGTAGTTTCGTATTGCGAGTTATAAACCTTCCCAAAACGTATGTTTACATATATATCTTTTTATGTACTGTTCATTGAATGAAACGAACTCACTTACAATTAGTGCTTTAGGCCTGTCGGGTCACTCTCGTCTCATTTCTTGAACGTGGAGGGAGGATTCACGACCCGTAACTCCACACAAACCCGTGAGTATATGATTGCATATAGGACGAAACCGGTTCGCCCTAAGTAAATAGTAAACTTTGGAGGAGTAGGAATTTGGAGGTATCTGGGCTTGGAGGAAGACCTGAAGGCAGTGCATGATGGCGAAAGGAAGGTTCATTGGGACGCGATAACTTAGGTATCAATCAATTGAACCGTGCCAAAAGACTGTGCGAATTTTGGGTTGACTTCTGATCACCCTGCTTACTTGATGGAGGCAGGAGCCAAATTTTGCCAGAAAAAGGGTTATTCTGAGTTCGTCAAATATGCAATTAACTAATTACATTAACCTACTAAATCCATCTTTATATGTACCTTATAGCAGCTGAATCTAAACGGAGGGGCGCCCAGCAGATACGAGATACAATCATAATCAAATTTACTAACATTTAACCATTTGAGTTATATTTAATTATCTGTTCAATTAGTCATGTGTAGTTTCGATTAGTATTGCTTATTCATGAATTCATTAGGATGTAGGGAATCATAATGAACGTCAAAGGGAAGTTAGTTCATTTAGAGAAATTACTTAAGGTTAAATTTGCAAGAGAGAGACCAATACAGTTTGAAATTCAACACTCTGTTTAGAATCAAGAGGGTTACCACAAAATTTAAAGTAATTAAAGTCCTATATCATAAATCAAAAAAATTACACAACGTTTGATGGAGTTTAATTACAACCTAAATACGAAAATATTTACGTTCAAAGTCGTAAATAACGTATTTATTAGTTAAGTACATATATCGCTAAAGGTATGTAGTACAAGGGAGCTTTAAGTAGCTTTCTGTAGTTATCAGAGGAAATAAGGGTCCAATTTTATAAAGGCTTGTGTGACGTAGGGGAGGAATTTTCCATCCCTACCACACATATGCAAAGCCTTAAGAATTTAAATATCGATCAGAGCCAAGAGAAAAGGCGAGAATATTACAACTGTCTTGCCGATGAAAGGAGAGTTAAATAAGTATGAAAAGACGAAACATTACGACTGGTGCCAAGTGCCCAGGAGTAAATAAAATACAGACAAATATAAGAGAGTAGAAAAGACATACATCACAACTGCACAGCCGTGACAGGAGATCAGAGTTTTACAAGTTGTTTTAAAAAAAAAAAAAAAAAACTTTTATTGGTCAATCTATTGCAAAAAAAAAAAAAGTGAAGAAAAAAAAAATAATAATAATAATAAGTAGGACGTTATGTTAAATGAAGTGATAATAAAAATAAAATAAAAATCAGAACAGTGCGCCGTTAAATAAACACGAAAAAAATATATAAATAAATAAATAAATATACGAAAATAAATATATAAACAATACATTTAAATATAAAAAAAAGTGTTAACGAATAAACTCTACATGTTTTAAAATAATTTATAAAAGTGTCGATATAAAGTTAAATCAAGTGACCATGAATTTGTTGATTGCTTATGAGATTATAAATATCGTAACAAAGAATGTAGGTCAGATACAAGCGTAAACAGTTTATTCAAGGCAGGCCATAAATTGACAGAATAATGGTATTGACATTCCTGAATCCAGAATGTTAATGATCGTAATGTAAACAATCTGATACGAGATACCGCGGTGTTTGTAAGCATCGAAAGATTGATAACCTAAGCATCGAAAGTGATAACAAAACATCGAAAAATTTTGAAGTAGGCGACATCGGGGGTAACGCGCATCGCTTTAAGAGATTGTAGAATAAACAAACTCGAAAATGATATCAACACTCGGTTACGGAAAAAATAAACAGACTTTACAGATAAAAACGGGGGAACTTACCTACATAAAGTGACCCTTTGTTTATAGTTAATGTTGTGGGTTTGTATGTGAGGATTATCACATAAAAAGTCATAACATAAAAGATAAGGAACATAAAATAAAAATAACATAAAATATTTGATTGGGGATAGTGTCGAGTTGAGAGCTTTAATATCACAGACGAATGTTTTATAGGTATATACCTATTTAAGGGAACATTTGATCATTCGGACCAAAAAAAGGAGGGGATTTGACGAAATAACATCAAGATAGGTATTGCGAACTCTAAACAGATTTTGCGAAAATATCGTAGGTATTGCGGAACTTGAAGGAATGGTTGGCATTCTAAACAATGAGTAATTATTGGTTGAACGAAAATCACGGGATATTCATTAACATTGGAGTAACAATATTCATTCCGTTTTTTTTTTGCAATTACCTACATTTATTTGAAATGAAGAGTGATGGTAGAGTTGATCTAATTTGGGTTACAATCATCATGCAAACAAATATAAATAATTAAAAATATTGTGGTTTATAGGGGGACAGGTTCCAAAAAAAAAAAAAATAAAATAAATTATAAATATATATAGGTATATTTATAATAAATAGTTGGTATTGAGTTAAATTCATTAAAAATTTTAAACAAAAAATGGCGGAAAAAAGGAAAGTGGATGCGACGGAATTAGAAGCTAAAGAAATACCGTTGGGAGATGAATTACGGGAGATATTTAGACGTTCAAAGAGGTCTAAGTTACGAGTCGAGGATATGATAGAAGTCGTTCAGCCAGAGGGGGAGACCGACACAAAATCGGAGGAACAGGGCGAAAATAAGCGAGAGTGTGAAGAGAGACTCACACATGGTATGTTACAGGAAAAACCCGAGGAAAAGGAACAAGAAAAGTTAACGAAGTAAAAGGAAAAATAAAAAAATAAAATAAAAAATATAGAAAAACGAGAAAATTGGAAAAAAAAAAATAAAATAAGTAAATAAATAGAATAAGGAAGGCAACATAATTTACATAAGGTAATTTAGGAAACTAAAATAGAGATTATAAGGTTGTCGCTTAATAAGATAAAAATATAAACATTAACCAGGCGACACTCGGAAAATAAAGAAAATGGTTGGGAAACGTGGAACAAGTAGGCGAGCCCAGGCTTTAGTGACAGCAATCGGGGAAAATGTCACAACCGAGACTTCAACAATAAACATAGGAGATATAACTACAATAATTCAGGCAGCTTTGGCACCGCTCGTCAATAAGATGCAAGAACTCGAGAAACAATTGGAAAGCCCAGCAACAGTGGCGGTGATAGGAGAGGATAGTGCGCCGAAAAGCGTTCTCCAAGTAGTGGAAATGTTACCACAGCAGGAACGACCATCATTCTCCGGTGGAAATCAAAATCCCATTAGTTTCCTGGAAGATTTAAAAGAATACACTAGAAAAGTGAAACGAACGGATCCTTTAGTCGTCGTACGGGAAAATTTGAAAGGGGAAGCTAAATCGTGGGCAAAATTGTACAATAAACGATGGGAGACTATGTTAGATTTCGAACGAGATTTTTTAGCTACCTATTGGGGAGACATAAAGAAAAATGAAGTTCGCCGTCGTCTTGCAGAAGGGGTATATGATGCCAAGAAAAATATATCCATGCTCACTCATTTCGCAAACTATTGGGAGCTAGCGAAGGCTTTAAAGATTACTGACACACCGTTGGGCATAGTTGACGAAATTATGAGACATTATCCGAAGGAAATTCAATCGCTATGGTTTTCGGGGCAATCAGGAGATGAGATTGTCGCCGCTGAGTTTCTACGAAAACTAGATACAATGGTATGTACACCAGAAGAACGGAACATGAAGAAGAGGAGTGGGGAGGAATCCAGCAAGAAGGACAAATACCGTGACCGTTACCGCGCCATAAAAAGGAGGATACACGCAATTGAAAGTGTGGGCGAAAACGCTAGTTGCAGCAAGTGCACCGAAGTTAACAGTTCACCAAAAGAAAATTCTACAATAACTACAGCCGGGAAGGAGCTAGTGGTCGCAGCTAACTCGGGAGATAAAAGGAGATTATAGCGCTTTACATTTAGCTAGATATTACACAAGTAATAAGAAACAAAAATCAGGTTTACAATTAGTGGAAATCAACGGATAGAGTGCGAAGTTTACAAATATTTGTAAATGTTAATAAATAAATAAACGATTGAGAAATACAAATAAAAATATGTTAGGATACATTATAATTGGGGAGGGGGAAGAAAGAAAATTACTAAAATATTAGATTATCAGATTGCTTGCGAGGGGCGGATCGTCGTTAAGTCTTTGAGGGTGAGTGGACAAGTTCTTAATAAGCGACAATCATATTCAATTATTGAAATAGAGTAAGGCAAATAAATTCGTTAATTTTGATTTTCTAGTTGAAAAAAAAATTTTACTTTTTTTTATGTGTTAGTGAGAAAAAAAAGAAAAAAAAAAAAATGTTAGATAAGTAAGAACACTCAAAAGGAGAGAATTAGAGATATTATATGGCACACAAAAGGGACATTTTGAAAAAAAAATAAACAATGCTTAGGGATTTTTTTTTTGAAATATTGAAATAAGAAAGTTTATCTATAGATATAGGGTAGACATTAAGTATAGAGATAAAAAGGTAACATTTGAATTAAGGTATAAATATTTTAGATTTCGAAAAAAAAAAAAAAGGAAAAAAGGAACGCTGAACCAATTTGAGGATAATAAAGAACATTTATAAAATTTTAAATATTAGAGTGGACAACACTTAGGCTAGAACAACTTTGGATGAATTAAGAAATTACAATTAGAAATTAAGAATTATAAAATAAAGTTTAAATAAATAAAGAAAAAAAAAATGCTGGAAAATTTATATGAAACATGTATACCACTGATTGTCGGATTGGGTGAGGTCGTGCGAAAACACACATTTCACAAAAAATATTCATATTTACAGAACAAAAAACAATTAATTGCACACCAAGAGACCACCCGCTTTTCAGTTGTTCGAAAGGCCGCGAGATTGTAAACAATCTTTACTTAAATCATTGTAAGGGAGGTCTTAGTCCAATTTGGTTGGGGACCACCAAAACACGCGAGTCGAGGGGCGAATTCCAGCAAGAAGAAATTAATTTTGAATCTATCAAAATTAAAGAAAATTTCATAAAGTAAAATCTACGCGAAAAGAAAATAAAGAATACAATGAGGTTCAAATTCAAGATTGTTAACAATCCGAACAGAATGAGGAGGGGGAGATAGGAAGTAATAGGATACGGAAAAGAGATAGGGGATAACAGAATGAGGAGGGGGAGATAGGAAGTAATAGGATACGGAAAAGAGATAGGGGATAACAGAATGAGGAGGGGGAGATAGGAAGTAATAGGATACGGAAAAAAGATAGGGGATAACAAAATGAGGAGGGGGAGATAGGAAGTAATATGACACGGAGTAGAGATAGGGGATAACCAAATGAGGAGGGGAAGATAGCTAGTCTAAATTTGAACACAATTTCGGTGTCTAACGAAAAAAAAAAAATTAAAAAAAAAGAAAAAAAAAAAAAAAAAAAAAAAAAAAAAAAAAAAAAAAAAAAAAGAATAGGACATTAAAATAAAATACAACGTTAGCCACAGCAAATTGAGTTCAGAGGAGGGAACTGTGATGAATTGCATTGATCAACAGTGAGAATTAGAAAATATCGTAGCTTCCCACTTTAATTTAAAAAAGAAAATATCAATTACTTATAAAACGGACACGTCTACGACATCTATCGGATTAGAGTAAAGTGAATTCATATTTACGGTAGGGATCTATAATTAGACAAGGTGAGACGAGTATTGATAAAAAAATCACAGATGGTATCAACAAATAATCAAAGACAGGGACTCCCCAGTATGCTTTAGGCCGTGATATATTGACAGCCAATTGAATTGCAGCAAAAGCGATTAAAAACCAATTCAGCCTATCAACGGGAAGAGGGCCGAGCCCATTTTTAGAACAAAGGAACGACCTTTGGACTTGGCAATTAGTAATGTGATTAATGAGTTTGACGTTCCCACCAAACCGAGAGGTGAATAAACTCCATGGGAAGAAATAATCTGTTCAGGGACAAAAGTACGGTGACCCCAAGAAATGTTATCATTAACCGGTACGTTCCAGGGATCAGAAACCCTAGTTCTCGAACGCATTAAAGCATATAAGGTGCGGAAAAAAGGATACACGTAAACAACGTTTGAAAAGTTTAAGTGAAAAATTGCACAGCAAGTGACGAAAACGTGTTGTAAGGTGTTAGGGAGATTTCATCTATAATACGATTGTTTGTGACGACCGGAGATGATCGATTCGAGGGAAAACGTGCTAAAGGAAATGGAAATGTTGAAAAAACAATGGAAAATTATTGTTATCAATTCTAGACGGAGCTAGGATATTACGATGAAAGATTTAGGGAGGAAACGTCAAAAAAAAATGAGAGTTTTAAAGAATAGGCGAGGGTATATTTCAGATGTCTAGAGCAGTAACAAGTGTTAGAGAAGAAATAGAGTGCAGTACGGAGGGGAGTGGAAAATGCTGAAAACATTGCGATAGAAAAACTCAGGAAAAGGAGTCATTTACGTAATTAAAATGGAGTTTATAGAGTAACATAGTACGCGATTGCAGAAAAAAAATGAGGCATTACAATGGTTGTCGATCCCAGATGTATTTTGTTGTGATAAACAAGGAATATTCGAACATGAAAATTGTTTATATAAGGACGATTAGCCGTTAAAAAGGTAATAAAAATTATCATGGGTCTTATGAAATATTTACATTAAAGAATTCTCGTAAAAGTTAACGACACTGAAATAAAAAAGGATTTATTGCCAGGTGGGTACAAGAACTAATGTATACAACTGTCAAGACATATGGTTTATGGGATTTTTCGTAAGAACGGGACGAAATTTGTAAGGCGTTCTCTATGAAGCAATAAAAATGACAGGAATTTAAGGGCCGAAGTGGGGGTATCCCCTATAAAGATGTTAAAAAATGATATATTTATTAATAACAAATAGAAAATGAAATTTTCCAAGAGGCAGCAAACATCAAAAAACGATATGGTTATATCAGGGAAGTACGGGGAAGTGAGGGGAAAGGAGATACGACAGAGAAAAACAAAGGAAATCTTAGATTAACAGTGAATAAAATAAATACGGCTTGAAATATAAAAATCTATAGAGATATGAACAATAGCGTAAGAATAAATAAGGAAATTCATGGAAAGAGTGTCGTGAATAAAAGAAAATTCGAGAAAAAATGGAAAATTCAAATATACGACGTAAATAGAGAAAATTCGGTTTTAAATGGAAAGGTTCATATAGAATACAGAAAAACTCGAGGAAAAATAATAAAATAAAAATGAACAATTTGCGAGAAAGACTTCGACATGAAGATATCTCTGATAGGCGAATTTGGGGACAGATTTGGAACATATGGTAGATGCCGTACGCACGGACATGTTACGAAATATATGAAAATAGAACTTTAAAATTATTAAATTCAAGCTAGTTTTGTATGAACAACAGGACAAAGGAAGTTGGGCCATTAAACATGGATCTTACTAAATCCGGATCTTGTAAGTATGGAAGTACGAGACAGAATTTAATGTATCAAACGCAAAACGTACAAAGAGACCGCATTCGACAATAATGGAGAGGTTTCAAGAAATTACGAGTTGATAGTAATTAGATTGGTTTATTATAGGAGATTCAGATACGATCTTTTGGACCTGAGAGGGGTATAAAAGTCTAGACAAATGCCAGTTGAGGACAGTCTACGTCGTGGTCGAAAAGGTTGTAACTTCGCGGAACGTGACGAAACGGTGGGTGATTTAAAGTTAAAAAATTCTAATTGATAATTATTTTGATACTTAGAAAAATTTCACATTCTATTCAGTGATATACAAAAAAAATACTTTGCAGTTAGAGTCAGTGAAAAATAAAAATTAAAGCCAACGCATTAATTACTTGTGAAAAATAAAAGTGCTCGTGATAAATACAATTTGTTTTAGTGGAAAATTCGGATTTTATAATCACTTAATATTGTGGTTTTAAACTTAGAAATTTCGCGTTCAATATTAGTGCAATAAATAACTGAAGTGATGTGATAATTTAGCGTGACGAAGTTATAATTAAATACGTGTGTTCAATCTAAGTGAAAGTGTTCTAACAAATAATAAATATTTAAATTAATTATCTTAAATAATAATAATAAAACAAAATAATATTTTATTAATACATAAAATTTCGGAGGGATAAAAATTTAATTTAACAACAATTTACCACCTCTAAATTAATCGTGAAGTAACTATCATTTAAAGTGTTATCTAACCAACGAGTTTTGAGATAAAATACAGTTTAGAACGATAGAGTTCATGCATCA
This sequence comes from Limnephilus rhombicus, assembly GCA_929108145.2. Classification (NCBI taxonomy): domain Eukaryota; kingdom Metazoa; phylum Arthropoda; class Insecta; order Trichoptera; family Limnephilidae; genus Limnephilus; species Limnephilus rhombicus. The sequence continues at coordinate 46,618,783 of OV815288.1, read as the reverse complement.
TTTTAATTACTTAGATTAAATGAAAAAAAAAAAAATTGAAGTCAAAAAGATTTAATTAAATTTAGGAAAATAAAAAATTAATTTAGGAAAATCGCAGCAAGGTTACCGTGTATTTCCCGGTCGGAAAAAACCTTGGTAGGGGTAAGTCTTTTCCGTTATAAAATTTTACAGATTCCAAGGAGAAAGCGGAATGGAGCAAACATTGGTATTTGAATTAATTATTTGACCAAGATATTACTCTCTTAATATGTGATATGTAACTATATTAAAATATTATAAATTTAATAAGTATATTTTTATATTTATATATGTAAGTATATAAACATATATATATGTAATTTTGTTCCCAAGAAAAATTATAATCAAAAAAAAAAAAAAAAAAAAAAAAAAAAGAAAAACACTTATATAAAAAGAGGAAAAGGGTATCGATTCCTACCTCTGAATTCATCAATAACTATTAAAAGTAGTTATGTGTGATAAATTTACAAATCAATATTTTATATTTAATGTTATGTATGTATTAATATAATTTCAGAAAATCCAGAGCATTTGAAATAAGTTATGATATTAGAAATTATTTCAATCATAAAATTTATGTATATACATATCAATATTATAAATTATTTATTGAGGCAAAGTATATATAAATGAATAAATATGTATACGTAATCGGGTATCAGACTAGACAATTGCGCTAAGTACATCATTATCAAACAAAGAAAATTTTAGAGTCATCTCACACGTCTCCGGAATGTCTAAAGTAAACATACCTCATACGCTTGAATCTAGGTCACGAGGCCGTCGAGAATGTTTACAAAGCTCAAATTGTTTACAAAATAATTCGGTCACTGGGGCACTAGTTCGAATACAGTAAAAAGAAAAAAAAAAAAATGACCTTGATTAGTGGATATCGTACTTAGGTATTAACTTCTAGGAACGGGATAAAATTATTATATTGCGCAATTATTAGGAACAAAAGAAAAAAAATTAAACACTATTTTTAATTTGAACGTAAAGAGGTATCTACAGATCTAAGCAATTGAAAATTAACAGATTTATTATAGCAGTTCAAGAAGGTGTGTTGAAGATTTACATGAAGCATTTGATAAATCACGGGATAGTTCAAAAAGGTGTATTGAAGGCTTAGATGAAACATTTGATAAATCACGGGATAGCTTAATAAGGGGTATTGAAGGCTTAGATGAAACATTTGATAAATCACGGGATAGCTTAATAAGGGGTAATGAAGGCTTAGATGAAGCAGTTGAAAAATCACGGGATAGCTTAATAAGGGGTAATGAAGGCTTAGATGAAGCAGTTGAAAAATCACGGGATAGCTTAATAAGGGGTAATGAGGATTTACATGATTCAATTGAGAATCACGGGATAGCAAGAATTTATCAAAAGTTGAACATTGGAGGGGAGGGAAAGAAAAGAAAAAAAAATACAGTTCAACCAACAGAAGGCAGTGTTCGCTTCTGTAACAAGGACCATTAATCAAACCATAGAGATGGCGGATCTCTCAAACAAAACCGTCAACAAAACCAAACAAAAGCTTGGAGTTATGGCGAATCTCCAGAACACATCGCCAGATAAGATCTTAATGTACTAATATTTATTTATATTTCACACTATTCTTACGTATATATTCGGTATCAATCTGAAAATTTCGCAGAATTTGATGGGCGAGATCCGAGCTCGGGATGCGTTGCAAGTAGTTTCGTATTGCGAGTTATAAACCTTCCCAAAACGTATGTTTACATATATATCTTTTTATGTACTGTTCATTGAATGAAACGAACTCACTTACAATTAGTGCTTTAGGCCTGTCGGGTCACTCTCGTCTCATTTCTTGAACGTGGAGGGAGGATTCACGACCCGTAACTCCACACAAACCCGTGAGTATATGATTGCATATAGGACGAAACCGGTTCGCCCTAAGTAAATAGTAAACTTTGGAGGAGTAGGAATTTGGAGGTATCTGGGCTTGGAGGAAGACCTGAAGGCAGTGCATGATGGCGAAAGGAAGGTTCATTGGGACGCGATAACTTAGGTATCAATCAATTGAACCGTGCCAAAAGACTGTGCGAATTTTGGGTTGACTTCTGATCACCCTGCTTACTTGATGGAGGCAGGAGCCAAATTTTGCCAGAAAAAGGGTTATTCTGAGTTCGTCAAATATGCAATTAACTAATTACATTAACCTACTAAATCCATCTTTATATGTACCTTATAGCAGCTGAATCTAAACGGAGGGGCGCCCAGCAGATACGAGATACAATCATAATCAAATTTACTAACATTTAACCATTTGAGTTATATTTAATTATCTGTTCAATTAGTCATGTGTAGTTTCGATTAGTATTGCTTATTCATGAATTCATTAGGATGTAGGGAATCATAATGAACGTCAAAGGGAAGTTAGTTCATTTAGAGAAATTACTTAAGGTTAAATTTGCAAGAGAGAGACCAATACAGTTTGAAATTCAACACTCTGTTTAGAATCAAGAGGGTTACCACAAAATTTAAAGTAATTAAAGTCCTATATCATAAATCAAAAAAATTACACAACGTTTGATGGAGTTTAATTACAACCTAAATACGAAAATATTTACGTTCAAAGTCGTAAATAACGTATTTATTAGTTAAGTACATATATCGCTAAAGGTATGTAGTACAAGGGAGCTTTAAGTAGCTTTCTGTAGTTATCAGAGGAAATAAGGGTCCAATTTTATAAAGGCTTGTGTGACGTAGGGGAGGAATTTTCCATCCCTACCACACATATGCAAAGCCTTAAGAATTTAAATATCGATCAGAGCCAAGAGAAAAGGCGAGAATATTACAACTGTCTTGCCGATGAAAGGAGAGTTAAATAAGTATGAAAAGACGAAACATTACGACTGGTGCCAAGTGCCCAGGAGTAAATAAAATACAGACAAATATAAGAGAGTAGAAAAGACATACATCACATGTTCAAGAGAAATATATTATAAAACGGTAGAAATTCGGAATGCCGTGGCTTAAGATAGGTTAACTTTACCTTTATTGAAGAAGAGTGCATCTGTTCTTCGTTGAGATCTGTGTTTAATGTATTTTATAGGTTTCCGTTTTACAAAACAACTAAAATTTTCTTGGCAAAATATTGTACTTATAAATATTGCAATTCCAAACGAAAATAAACCAACACCATTTATTGGTTTTACCTTGAACGTAGTAAATATTTGTCTGGCAATTTTGACAAACTATTAACTGCCAAAATTGAAAGTACTTTTATAAGTTCGTTAATATTATCAAATGAAAAAGTCGAGAACATTGTTTTGGCCCTGCGGATATAATATTTTCACCTACGGCGCTTTATTTTTACCCACTTAGATAGTTTTATTACAAATTTTGTTTTACAATATATAAAGTAGGTTTGCGACTCCACCCACAACAAAGTTAACCAGGTAATGTTATACATACCCTCCCACCAAGGTCCCCATACAAACTAATAATGGATACAATAATAATACTTCGACTAAACAGGTTGATTATTCCTAAAAAAAACAGCGGGGGTGAATTTAAAAGCGGGTCGCGCTTTAAAAAAGTTTGAACACCACAGCCATATTGTGACACAGCACTCATTGTATGTATGTAGTCGGTCTGTCGTGACGTCACAAGCATCGTGGAGAGCAGAAACATTGCCAGAAACAAAATTAAGAACTTCCCTTTGTCACGTTCATGAATGCAGTGCCTAAAAGCTATCTGTAAGACATATATTTTCTTTTACATTGAGATAGCTGACTACATTTTCAAAAATAAAGTCCGCGGCGTGTATCTTGTACAATACTCGGAAATGTGATATTTTTGTGTTTGAAAAAATTAACGCGGTCCAGACGGCTAACACAAAAAATAGTTTCAGTGTAGACCTTGAAGGCCAATAAAAGGTACAACACAAAGCTCAATGCGATCTAATCGGTTCAAAACAATGCACGGACTTTTTCATAAATGGACCTTGAGCCAATTTTATTTTGGGTTCCGGCGTCATTTTGCCTTTCACAGGGCTTGTCTAGAAATCACAGGTCAATGGGTAGTTGCCTATAATATGCAAAAAAAATAGTTGAAGATAATATTGTTAATTCTAAAATTTGAAATATCAGATTGACTAATATGACGGTTCGACAGAAGGTGGCAATGGTGGAATTAGTAAACGTGCACGTCCCGGTTAGACGAGAGGTTCTGTGTTCGAGTCCCAGTTGCGACCATTATCTTTTCTATTTCTGTGTCTTGTTCTCTTTCATATTTTTGTTTAGATTATTATTGTTATCTTCTTCTTCAATGATATATTATATTGATGGGAATAACCTTCAAAAGTTATAAAAAGTTTTTGCATTAGATTAAATAAGTAAGCATAGTAAGACAAAATAATGTTTTTCAGTGATGATTTTCAAAGAAAAAACACTGTCAGAAGTGTAAATATATACCTATCTAGATATGGTATATATCTACCAATACACACAATCCCAAGCAGAATTCGACGGATACGAGCCGAACGCACATTCACAGTTGACGTTCGCTTCATGAGAACGGGTTGTTTCTTCGACTCAAGCAGAACGAGCTACAGGCTTCTGATTTTCCTCCTTCATATAATCCAGTCTTCTTCAAGATCTGCATTAACAAATCCCTTTCTGCAGCCCCTACCTTAACTTTTCTTTCCCCCAGTCTTTACACTGTGAAGACAGGGGCACTCTTATGAGGTCATGTAAAAATAAAAATAAAATGAATTTCGCATCAACTGTAATCAAGCGACCTATAACTCAGTCAAATTGTGAAATCATTTTTTTAATTTCAGGTTATATGGCACCGAAAAAGAGAAGACCTTGTATCAAGATATGGATTTATCACAATTTATTGACAGGCTGCTGCAGAAGAGAGCTGTTGTATTTGTTGGGAGGGGTGACCATTATTTGCTACTTTCTGGTGACAGAGGGTAAGAAACAAATTCAAGTGTTAAATAAACTGACTCAACCAAAATTCATTTCATTAAAATAACCACTGAAGCGACAGCGCATTTTAAAACTTTTTTCTCAACATTAAAAAAATCATACCTTCGAAACATGGAAACATAACTTATTACATTGCTATAAAGCCAATGAATTAACCTGTATTTTACCGTTTATCTCATATTTGTAGGATTTATAAAAAAAATCGTAATGTTTATAACTGCATGAATCCTCATGTTTGTTACTTTGAAACTGCCATGAGAGGTACTTATTCGAGTCAACACAGAATATTTTCGATTTCTGTATATTGTTCCTGGTATACTTGATAATGAAAGGTGCATATCTACAGAAACAGGACTTAATTTTAAGCATAAACCGCTGATCAGAAATTCTCATCGAAAAAATATTTTAAAAATTTATTTTTAACATCGATATAAAATAGTCTACTAAGTTCGGATTGAGCATTGACAGTTCGGATAAAGCGTTTCCATAGCTTCGTTTTAAGTCCAAAATAAGAAATGTGGGAGCTGCAAATATTTAAAATAAATTTTTTTGCTGAATCAAGAGATAATTGCCTTTTTTATCCAAAAAGCAATCGGAGACATTTAAAATGTCGCCAATATATGGCAAAAATTGCTCCAGTGGATAACATCATTGTTTGTCTTCAAAGTCGAAATATGTCAGTGTAGCGCAAGAAGTCGTTAACCCCTCAGGCCTCGCGCATATTCTGTTAGAAATTCACAATATTTCCGCTTTGCAATAAAATCCAAATAAATAGAATTTTTATGAACGTATCCGAAAACTAAAAACTGATTTTTAAAGGTGATGAAATAAGCATTCACATATTATTATTAGAAATAAACATATAATTTTTGAAATATAAAATTTTTTAATGCAAACATAAAAAAGTTTTAAAATGGCTCATGTTACGTTTTTTCTAACTCAAAATTACTGATAATGAAAAAAATAAAAACACAAATATTTCATAAGGCAAATGGCAAATAAATGTTATCGTCAATTCACTTTTATGTCGTTTCATGTAAAAATAATTACCTAGCTAAAAATTCCCAACTTTCATAATTTTTTTTCGAATTGCGGTTGGAAACTTTGGTTTCAGGTGGAAATTTTAATTATTTTGCGATAACTCTTAGATTTGAATATAAAGCGTGGTATTTTCTCTTTTTAACACCGTTTGGATCATATTTTTAACCACGATAGTAAGGAAGACACTTGGACTTAAAAGTCTAACATTTGGGCGTATACAAATAAATAAACAAGAACATGTATTTTTGTTTCCAGTTCATTAGGCTGGGAAAAGATTGGTGGAGACGAAGAAAAAGAACCACTTGTGTTACAAAATTGTTTGAGCTACGATGAGATGAAAATATCAGCCCTACTGTATGTTACAGGGCATACTTTCTTCATAAACAATGGTTCGAGGTATAATGAGGGAGTTGTTGAGACAAACACAAGCAAAATTGAAGAACTCGGTGTCATAATAGGTAAATTTATGTACAATAAATATGCGTATATAATAATAATAAATATATATATATTTTTTTACATGCGTTAGAGAAAGAAAGGAGAGGAAGTTCTGAGTATTAAAAGGTATTATCTGGGGGTCAATGTATCCAGGACCGACGGTCGTACGAATCCATCCTTCCAACTACAGTGTAAGGCAATGGGTTGAGAGAGTTCATCTGGACAATTCAAAAGGTCTCCTTCACCCGTCTCCCCCGATCCTACCCGCCACGCAGTAGGTGGGCAGACGCATCTGTCGAAAAGACCTAAACAAACCCATGATTCCGGGCACCCCTGCTAAGTCACTAAACGTAGCGAACCACTTGAGGTGACCCATAGCAGAAGTATTGGTTATCCAATGTTCCCAGGGCGGTGGTACCCATACCCGCCTCCTAAATTGTAACTTCTTACGATAACCTATTTTTCTGCAATGTGTATAACTAGGGGAAATTTCTGAATTGGTAGATTCTCTTAGTATCGATCTGTTGAAGAACAACCATTCATGAAATGGCTTTAGCCATGTTTATTGGCCAAATCTGAATAGCCAGATACTCCCAAACCTTCCTCTTTCTCATCTCTTTCCCTTTCTCACTCCCCAATAACCACTCGAGCGACAGACCAATTTAAAACTTTTTCCTCAGATTGCTTGTGATTTTTTGGTGTTTGAATGTTTTCCGCCCACAATTTTTTAATGTTTTCCGCCCACATTAAAAGATCATACCTTAACCTAATGATAAAAATTAAGTACAAATGCATCTAGAGAAAATTTGCCTAAAACTGGCAGTAAAGCAATCTGAGATATTTTAAATGATGCCATATTATGGCAAAAAGCGCTCCAGTGGATAAGCGATTCCATAGGACTCTGAACATTTGGGACTCATTTGTGGTATTTGCATACTTTGCATATCTTTGAAAATCATTTGCCTATTTAATTTTCCATATTTTATTCTTCAGGTCTTATTGGCACGCGGTTCGAAAAGAAAAACTTGATGGAGTCTCAGGAAATACTTATAAACAAAGGACAAAATACAGCAAAGAATGGTTATGGTGCTCAAAAACCTACAAACAATGATTATGTTTCTAAGTGGTATTGGAAACAAATATGGGCTGAATTTTACGATGTTAGTACATAATTTACATCATTATTATGGTTTAGTTTAGAAAATGTATCTTATCAATCTAGTCTCCTTCAACGGATCCTTGCAATGATATGCTTGGTGTAACTCTAAGGGACCAGCTCAGGCACGCGGGCTCCATCAGAGCCAGAGTTAAGTAGCCTCTCAGAAGCTGGGCGTACTGAACAGGGCCTGCAGAAAGTGCAGATAGTATACAACTGCTGGTGCGCCCCACATTTGAATTCGGCAGTCTCCTCTGGTCCTGAACCCTGAAATTCCGAAGAAAGATTCTCCTCTAATAGCAAAATGACATTGCCCTGACGGCCGGCGTAGTCCAGCAGTAAGGCTCTTGACTCGCAATCCAAAGGTCGCGTGATCGAATCCCGGCGTGGCAAATAAATTTTATATGATTAATTTGTGTTATTTCACAATTTATTCATTTATAATAATATATAGTATATTTGTGGCACGAAGATACGCTCAGTATCACCCTGGTGTAAGACCACCATTCAGAATTGAAACATTGCTTGAAATAGCTTTAGCTATGTATGGTGACCAGATCTGAACAGGCAAGCACTTCCACACCTTCCTATTTCCTTCCCCTCCCCACTACCTTCAGCCTCACAACATACCCCAATTGGGGATACTATAGTCTCACTGGCTCCAGGCGGTAGCTGTTGGGACTCTTGTGCGGTATTCATGTAGAAAAAAAAAGTTGCAATTTTTAGAATACAAGCATCGAGTGGGAATGTTGTTCATCTTCTACCGGTATTTCGATGCTCTAAGGAACTAGCTTCATTGATCCCTTCGGCACCGGTGCACAGTCGAGAAACATGCCATTGTGTGCCTGACATTTGTACACAATTGACTGTGACATAAACAGGTTGTTTTTGAGTTCTGGCCTCTGTGTTTCCACCTTCTTGAAACATACGTCTCTTCAAGACCCAGAATCACTCTTTCCTTTCCTCGAAAATACCTCGTAAACACCACATTATCCCCAAAGATGACACAGGCTCTGAGGAAAATAATTTCCCCCAAAATCCAGAATCGGTCTCCTCAAAACCGGTATTCAGAATCAAAATGTTGTTGTTGAATTTAACTAATTGTCTAACTTTTTCTTTTCCATCTCCTTTTCTCCCCCACTGCCCCATTGTGCCAGCCCCATTGGATCCAGACAGTCGGGAGCTGTTGGGACACTTCTGCGGTATTCAAATAAAAATGTACTTTATTTTCTTACAGGAGCCAAGATTAACCTACGAAGAAGCTCTACAAAATTACCGACAAGAAGCCTCGAACTCGGATCAAATTAATCCCAAGGACTTTTACACAAAGAGATTTGTTTTTCTTAATGATATACTGTTTGACAATGCGACGTACGCAAAACACATTTCTATTGCGTTTGATTGTGCATTACTGGAGGCCAATCTGAGAGCATTGAAACAAGGAAAAATGGCTTATCTACATGTTGTTGGAATAGGTAAATATTTACAACATCCTCCACTATGAATCCAGAAGTTGCGGGGCTCAAATATTGAAATACTGAAAAATCTTCATACGATAAATTGAAATTTAAAAAAATAAATAAATAAAGTTTTCAAATTAATAAAATACTTAGTTTTTACCACTTTTATTATTTACAAAACCAACATGTTTAGTGAGCAACGAACTATATCAATAAAAAACCCTGAAGAAGTGAGCATTGCTCACGAAACATGTTGGTTTTGTAAACAATAAAAGTGGTAAAAACTAAGTATTTTATTAATTTGAATCAAAATGGTGCCACAAAATAAGTTTGCTGTGTTAGAAGAAGAAATTAAGTTTTGGCGAAATTTAAACTTAATTTTGGTGCAGCTCGATAATTATTATAAAATTTTTAAAAATCTGTTATTAATGACTGAAATAGGGTGTAATATTCATCGGCAAACCGACAACCGACCACCGAAATTTTGATAATGTATTTTAAATATTGTTATTATTCTTGGAGTTAAAGGTTATAAATAGGTTCATACTTTTATTAATTATATTTTGAAGAGAAAACTTCTTTAGCACCGTTGTGATTTGAAACTCGATGAAATGAAAAAACGACACTAAAAAGAGACAAACACATACATCTACAGCAGTGGTTCCCAAACTCTTAGGCCCACGAACACGATAGGGTGGAACGGAAAATTTACCACAATGGAGGGGGCGAAATGGGATGTGGGGTGGAACAGGGTAGGATGGGGTGGGGCGAAACATCACGCCCCATCCTATCCCATTACGCCCCTCCCCCGACGAAACTTCCATATGAATAACAATGTGTCAAAACCTTGCCGCGGACCCCCTAACGTCATTCAGGGACCCCCAAATCAATTTTTATTTTTCACAGACCCCCTGGATGATCCTGGGTATCCCTTTGGGAACCACTTATCTACAGGATTTAGCCTGCAAGAGAATGAGATAGAATAATCGGTCTCCACTTTATGCGGTGTTTCGTAGCCTCCCCATTCTTGTCTACTTTAGTTTTCTGAAGGTTTCACTTCTACCATGTATGAACTGCACACTTGTAATTTTTAGTTTTGGTTGACTATGAATATAATATAATATTATATAGGTGTGGTAAAGATCATTATTATCTGACATTTTAAATTATATCCTCAAAAATTCTGATCAGGACCAAGTGTATTTAACAAGATTAGCTCTCTATGCTATAGGACAAGATTTGCTATGAAAATTAACTTCAAAAATATATAGAAGGTAAAAAAAATTAAAAGGGCTGGAATTCCTTATTTATATTTTAAATAAATATTTCAGGTTTGGGTGTCTGGAAGGCATTCATGCATCAAAACTCAGTGTTTGTGAAAACGTTCTTGGAAAGGATAAAAATTCTATCTCAACAACTCTACCAGTTATCAGATGTTCATTTTGCATATTTCAGAGACGTTCCCGCTGGTATTTATACATCACTATATAAATAAATAAATAAATTCTTGTTAAATTAAATCACACTAAAAGTAAAAAAGACACACCCTCTAAAAATCTAACATTTTATAATTTACTTTCAAGATACAATTTAAGGTGAGCGTCCATCTGTCCGCGCCGGCCGCAACGCACGCATGGCACGCAACGGATTTTTCTATATCTTTATATGAATTAGTACAGCACTGCGTCCACTAACGGCAAATACCGGCGGTCGGTACGGGCAACGGATTTTTCTATATAAAGATATTATATTTATAAAGATATAGAAAATTCCGTTGCATGCCGTGCGTGTGTTGCAGCCGGCGCGGACAGATGGACGTTCACCTTACAAGATATATTGTTACCTGTACGCAAAGATATTGAAATATAAGAGATGTGCTATCGGCTATTAACAATATCTATTGATATTGTATAGATATTGTTAACCAATACTGCACACCTTAAAAAAAATCCGACGGTGGGGCGACCATCATAGCATATCTCTTGTATTTCAATATCTTTGCCTGTAAAAATGACGCTATAGAAATCATTCCAACTTTATTATTATTAATATAGATGTCACTAAGTGCTTTCTGAATTATTTTGTTTCAGAGATCCTCCCTCCCAGCGGGATGTTCATAAACATTGAATCTCATCACTCAGGTAAGAAGCACTTAATTAATAATTTAGCTCGGATGTTCATAAACATTGAATCTCATCACTCAGGTAAGAAGCACTTAATTAATAATTTAGCTCAGCAGAAAAACATTCAAGCCTTAAATTAGTACATAGTTTTAAATGTTTTCTTTAAATGATTATTTTTTATAGGTGGAATAAAAGTTCACTTATCAGATAGAGAGCCCTCATCAAAACTAACAGGTGTAAACCAAGGAAAACTATTGGTGGAAACTTATGCATGGGATGGAAACGCTCATCCTGGGAATGAGTTTTGGTAAGGTTGCACCATTTTACGATACATAATTTCAATGAAATCGAAATACTAAAATTCAATATACTAATGCAGTAACATACAAATGTCTTAGCTGCTCATAGTTAAAGGCGGATTCGAGGTCCGTTTCAGCTTTTGAACAAATGTGATCAGCAGAAAGCTTTACTATCGTGTTTTTATGCTTGTCAGCAGTGGCAGTTTTCTCTAAAGAGCGTTTGTGCGGCGAACCACCATTAAAAAGATGAGAAAATAAAACAAACTTGTTTTATAATAATATTATAAACATATAAAATACGTAATGTAAAAATAAATATATATAATGTAATAATATAATAATATTATAAACACTACTATATGTAGCGCGCCATCAAATACGTTATTCCCATTTGGTGCGTTTGAAAATGTGCACCAAATGCTCCGTACAAAAACATGCTACTCTTGCAAACCGCTCTGACGGTGATTTTAACAAAACTAGGCTTTCTGTATGCAAAATTCACACACCCTTGTACGATGATCCCGATCATTATGTCCGAACATTGTCCGAACATGATGTCCGATGAGACGAGTGTCGCGATGCCCGCGATCCCGCGGAGAGCCCGGGAGCGCAGACTGACCGTTGACCTTTAAACATAGATTTTTGTTTTGAGTTTTCATATTCATTTTTTTTAGATAAGACGATATATCCTTCAGTTATATTTACGATGATTAGTATAGAGATTAGAGAAAGAACTACTGATAACCTCTATTCCTGATTTTAATACCTGCGTAATTGAAGTGTTTTCAAATGCAAAAGTCGGCGCATGCATTTTTTGTATATCTAAGTGAATTTTTTTTTTATATCATGCCACCTTTATTTGTTTTTTGTTTTTATTTAATGTTTTAAAATATCAAATATATATTCTACGTAATTATTCTTGTTGAAAAAACAATAATAATTAGCAACGTATATTGAAAAAAAAAACATTAATTTTTTTTTTTTTTTTCGTTATCTCGTTATTATTAATAATTATGTTGAGTGTCAAGTGATTTGAAAACAATAGTATGTAGGTACCTCTCCTACTTATGTTGTGTGAGTGACGGGGTATTCGACGGTTTTACAGCATAAGTAAATTTTGATTAGATATATCTTCTCTTGAATTTCTGAACCCTCTGTTAAAAAAGACCACGAACCGCCAGTGCTTGTCAGCCTATCAAAATTTAATATAATGACCAAGAATTGAAATTTAACGGCCAGAAATTGCAGTAAATAAAAAAACCTTTATTAAAGCCAACACATAGACAATACCGTACTTGATAAAGTGGCATTTTTATCTTTAACTAACCTAGTAAAGGTATTATCCGAAGACAAAATGAATGCGTAAGGTCCGCACTGCAATTGCAGTGCTTCGCACCTTGCATAGACATGATTTTTCAATACTGCTATTGCTGGGCCTCTAGGGGTTAACGGGGACTTTTCAAAAATCATAATGGTGCTGATTGGCAATTTGACGACAAGTGCAATGGTAAGTTTGTTTCGTATTATATTTTTTATGAATAATTATTGTCATCTTATACATGGTGTCCGGAAACTTGAGTACAAGCAGAAAACTGGCGAATCTACACCACATTTGGAGTCGACTTTGCGGTATAAGTACGTTTATTTTGATTTGAGCTTTCATTTTCAAGTACATTGAGTCCAAAGTTGGAATTATTTTGGTTTTTTTTTTTTTTCAATTATTTCTGGCTTTCACCCTTCAAGGGTGTTCTAGGCCATCATTTATAATTACAGAGAAAGGAAGGGTGAATTTATACATTAATTTTATTTAAATGTGCAAATTTCAGAATTTTATGGAAGATTGGAGTAGAGTTCAGACTTAGAAGAGTTGAGATGTTGAATGGAGGAGAGGCAATTTTTGATAACGCTTGATAGAAGAGAGGATATTTATTTAGAGAGGGACAATCAAAAAATATGTGATCTAAAGTTCCCACATCTAGACCACAGAACGTACAATAAGGGGAGTCAAGCACATGAATTTTAAAAAGGTGAGAAGGAACGGAACAATGTCTGATTTCTTTTTTGGAAAAATGGGGGAATTTTTGAAACCACGGTTTTTTTTTTTTTTTTAAGTATATTTATTCAGTTTTTTTTTTTAAATTTTACAATATTAATCTTTAAAATCTTACAAAACTGATCAATCAGTTTGATTGTAAGAAATCTCTCATTTGTCCTATTTAATTAATACTATTATACTTTTATGTTTTACATTGTAATAACTGTGTAAAATCTAAAATACTAATTATTATAAACTACTAATTATTATAATGTTTATGAATACAGTGTGTGATAGTAATTTCCAGGTATTTGATCAATATTCGATCTGGTTATTTGTATACAATATTATTTGTTTTCATGTTCTACGGAGATAGAATGATTTAATTTTTTTTTTGATATTTGAATAAGATGTCTCATTTTTAATATTTTCAGGTAATGCGTTAAATATTTTCGGAATTCTATGCCTCTTTGTTCTATCACCGTATACATTTTGAGATTTATTAATAATAAACATTTGTGCTTCTCTATGCCTAGTAGGGTATTTGTTGTTTATAGGTTTTTTGAATTCTGTATTCCAGAATTCATCTAGCGTTAATTGATAATCTACCTTACTGTGTATAGAGAGGACATTACACAAGGAGAAATTTTTTTTATAATCGCCTTCACATAATTGAACTTTTTTTTTGCCTGATATCAATTTTAGGAAACGGATTTGTAATTGTTCTATTTTATTTAAGTACGTTTTGTACGTTAATCCGTAACTATTTATTCCGTATCCTATAATTGATTCTGCTAATGCGTTGTATATACAGTATAATATATTTTTATCAGCAAAGTTTTTTAGGTGGTAAAATTTCCCTAATATGGATCTTAATCTATTACATACATTTTCAATATGATTTGACCAGTTAAAATTGACATCTATAGTAAGACCAAGGTATGTATATTGGTACACTTTTTCTATATTTGGGCAATTACGATGATGGATGTTTTTAGTTCGTCAGGCATGATACTTTTACTTACACAACGGTTAATTAATTTAGTCAGTACTGGGATTATATTATCAGCAATTAACTCTAGGTCTTTAATTCTTATTTGGTCATTGCCTTCTGATTTTTTAACATCCATATCATTAATTATTTTTTTAACATCTTTTTGTGATACAGGTCTAAATCTCATTGACATAATAGCAGGAGTTGTATACGTGTTACGATCTAGGAATTTTTTAGTACAATTATGTCTTATGTCTTTTATTTCATTTACGAATGTTGTAGCAAATTTATCCCATAAAAATTTTGTGTCTCCTTGACTTCCCATATGTTGAAGGATTATTTTATCTAGATTTTGTTTAGGTTTTCCGATTAGATTATTTATTTCGTCCCAGAGTTTCCTCGGGTTGCCGTTTAAGCTATTTATTAAGTTTTTATGGAATGTGTTTTTGGTAATATTAATATGTTTGTTTGTTTTGTTTCTATATTGCGTATATTCTAAACGAAATACCGGGTTATTTGGGCTATTCTTGCATTTTCGGTAAAGATAATCTCTTTTTTTAATCATGTTCTTAATTTCTTCCGTAACCCATGGATTGCTGTGTCTAAGATTACTTTAAAATAATTTTTCTTTTTTCGAGGACGCATAGATGCGATAGACCATTTGATGGGATAGTCTTTTGTATTGAGGCCTAGCGGGCACCCTTGGATTGACTAGCAATGTTCCAATACTCTGTCCAATTGCGGGATCTATCTTTGATGATGGAAAAAATATCAAGACAGGGGAATATGGTTTACGAGGGTAATGGTAGGGTTAGACACTCCTTGTTTTGCCAAGGAATCAGCAATATCGTTACCCACTATGCCAACATGTCCAGAGCCAAATCAGAGTGACAGTTTTTCCAGAGCTTTGAATGGAGGTTATCAGTACTCGAATGAGACATACAAAGTGATCATCCGGATGAAGAAGAGGACTAGATTTAAGTTTTTGGAGGGAACTGAGAGAGTCAGAGAGAACAAGAGAATGTTCAAAATTATTTTTTATTATATATTTCAGAGATTCAATAATCGCAATGCACTCGGCAGAAAATATTGAAAATTGGTTTGAAATTGAATAAAATATTCTTTCATTAGAATTATTGTGGTAAACGTTAATACCAATACCACAGTTAGGAGAGTCCGGAGATTTGGAGCCATCAGTAAATAAAAGAGAAGAGTTGGGCCATTTAGAAGAAATAATGTCATTGAACATATTATTGACAGTATGGGCTGTGAGATTGGAATGACTTTTAAGGATGCCGATCCCTTCTAAAATCGTTGGGGATAGGGTGACGTGACCATATTTTAATTTGTACAAAGGAAGAAGATCATTTTTGATAATTTGAAGCTCTGAGAGAGAGCGAAAATTTTTGCAGATGGCAAGGAGAGGTTTAGTTCGAGCTCTGATTGTAGATGAATGTGTTGAGTCGTTGAACAACGAGACTCTGGGAATAACCTGATGACATTTAGAATTTAAACATTTAAGAACAAATTTGTCAGCAAATAGTTGACGCCTTAAATAAAGAGGAGGATCAGAACATTCTACTTGAAGGGAATTGATGGGCGACGATTGCATCGCTCCAGTTCTTATTCGCAATGACTTAGATTGAATTTTGTCTAATTTACTGAGTGCATTTTTGGATGCAGTACTAAAAAGTGGGAAGGCATAGTCGAGATGGCTTCGAATAAGTGCATTGTAAAGCAACGCAGATAGGATATGCACCCCACCAAACGCCAGTCAATGATCTGATGATATTTAAATTTTTTTCACATTTAGTAACTATATTATTAATGTGGGAAGATCATTTAAGTTTCTATCAAATGTTACTCCCAAAAATTTAATTTCGGAAGCATTGGGGATTGGAGAGTTTTTAAATAAAATTTGAACAGGGGGGTTAGACGGTTTGAGAAGGTGATACACTGACTCTTCTGGACTGAAAGTTCAAGACCATAAAGTGAGCCATGTGCAAAGGGCATCCATGTCTTCATTAAGATATTTGACGGCGGATGGAATGATTTTGGATGATAAGAAGAAAGCTATGTCATCTGCGAACTCAATAACTTTTACTTGAGGGGGAATGGTGACATGCATATCATGTGTGTATATATTATACAGTAAGGGGGATAATACATCGCCTTGGGGTAAACTCTTCGAAATTGACCTACTCTGAGGAGTAACATCTGGTAGCTCAATGAAAATTTTCCTATCGAGAAAAAGATTAATAATAGATTGGACAAACATGAGGAGTAAGCCAAGGCCTAAAAGTTTTTTTTTAAGAATTGGGATGGAAACATTGTCAAAGGCGCTTTCTATGTCTATAAAGACTGCAAGACATACTTCTTTGTTAGAAATGGATAAATTAATATCAGTGCTGATGATGGCAAGGTTATCTTGCGTAGATTTTTTTTCCTAAATCCAAATTGGGATGGAGAGAGAAGGTGATTACTCTCGACAAAAAATTCTAACCGGTTTTTAATTAATTTTTCATAAATTTTACTAAGGGTGGATGAAAGAGCAATTGGCCTATAGTTGGATCCAGAATTGGGTGATTTGTTTAATTTTAGAATTGGGATGATTATTTGAGAACTCCAGTCATCAGGTATTATGCCAGCCTGGAAGATTTTATTTAAGATGCTTAAAAAGTGATTTAGAACATTATCATTACTATTTTTGATAATGCTATAAGGTATACCATCTCTGCCTGGAGATGAGTCCTTGACTGTTGATAAACAATTTTTTAATTCAATTAAAGTGAATGGAGAGTCCAACCAATGATCAGACATAGGAGTGTTATGGATGGGAGTTATTTCATCTAAGTTAGGTACAAAAGGGGGGGAATTTTTTTATTTTTATTTTATTTTTTTTTGGTTAAATTTGAAAAAAAATCGGTCCTAGACCCAGAAGTTTTCTCACGATAATATAACATTACCAGATGTAAGATGTACATATGAGGCTGACTACCTGACTTATTAATCACTACTAAGCTATCAAGTGATTTTGGTTTGAAAATTAGATCACTTTGAAATAATTTAGATGCTTTAATTAAATACTATTAGTAGATCACATATTTGCCTTTGAAATAATTGAGTTTTTTTTAAATTAGTATTTTATAAGACCAGAAAAAAATAAAGTATCAGGCAATAAAGTATAAAAACTGCTTTTAAGTTCAAAATCTCCTACTTACGAACCTCTTTTCGGTAATGGTTTTATTGTATAATGTTTAAAATTAAATTCTTTAGAAAATGATCATAAAACATTTAAATATTTGTGGCTGAACTTCGCAAAATAAAATAAAGCATGCTTTTGGGCTATGTTTCTTTCGTGAATAAATCAAAAAAGGCGGCTGGAGCCATGTGCGTAGGAAAGGTCGGGCGTTTGCCCCAAGCTGGCTGGCTGATGCATGACCTCTGGGATTTTCGACCGAGTCGCGTTTTCAAATTTGCAGGACTTCATATGATGGTTTTTCCTTCTTCCGTTCATATCCTTTGTATCCATAGTGCCTAAAGCGTGAATGTTTTAGAAGCTTACTTTTTTTTGGTACCTACCCTAGATTTTTATTTTTTGCCCGATTCTAAATCAAAAGCTGGCTACGCCCATGGCTGGTGCTAAATGGGAATTTAAACCTTATCGCCATCTATACAAACAGTGTTATTGTTAGCGGCCTGAACCAAAGATGGTAGAAGAAGTCGGGGACGCCCGAGGAAGACATGGCACGATCAAGTGAATCAGATACTTGAGACGGGCCATGTCAAAAGTCAGAATAATAGAAGAGTATGCATGAGACGATGTATGGATGTGAGTGAGGCAAAGAGTGTGTGCCAAGACCGAGTTGTTTGGCGGTCCGTCCTCTCTGCCTACCCCTGCGGGAAATGGCGTGATGGTTAGTTAGTTAGTTAGTTCTGATCCAAATTTTACATCACGTGGTGGATCATCTTCATGTCTTTCCCTTTAGTTGCTTAAAGAAAAATAAAAATTGAAAAAAATTAAATTGCAATGCTCAGATCGAAAAAAAATAAATTTTTGTATTGTCCATAGTCTACATGGTGTAGATTCACCAATTGACAATGTATTTTGGGGAGGTCAATGTCCACATGACATGACTGGCTGTAATCTGAGTTTCAAATTAAGTGAATTCCATCTTCAGGTCTGGCGGTCTATCTGGTTCCGGAGATCCTGCAGCAGCCTCATCGTCGCAGGTCTCTGAGCTGCACAACGCTCACATCAACAAGGTGTTTGTCAGTTCGCACAATCTTCACGTGGCGGGCACGCATGGGGTTCATCATGTCAAAGACTACGTCAAACATTTGGAAGGAGCAATAGTGATTAAAGATTTTATATAATTTTATGACAAACAATTCGTCAGAATGCTGTAGAAATGAGATCTTTGAGGATTATGTGTGCTAAAACTTTGTATGAGCATGTTATGGAGATCCAAAAACAATGAAAGGCTGATGTACTCCTTAAATTTGCTTACTCTTGTAAATTACCATTTTAGTGAGATAGGCGTATAAATTTAGCGTAGGGAGTGTGGCGAACCCATCGCTCAGGGAGTGGAAACACAAACCTGCAACAGCCATCCCAAGCCAAGGTGTGAGCTACCGTGCTTTGGCTGAATGTCCTGGGGAACAGTGTCACGTACGGTGCCTCCGAGAAACAAGGTCGCATCTCGGAGTATATTTAGACCTTACTCCAGCAATCGGGCCATTCGAAAACTAGGGGGCCTTTTGGGAACCTAGGAGTGCTGAGGCCACCTCTGTGGAATTCCTTCCTGGGGCCTGTAGAAGGAACTAAGAGGAAAAGCCGTGGAGAGGAGAGCTGAGGCCACCTCCATGAACTCTTTCCTTGAGGGGCCTTCAGGGAACCAAGGAGGGGTGAAGTGGAGAGAGATGATATCCTCTTCCCATGTGGGGCCTTCAGGGAACCATGTAGGAGTGAAGAGGAGATATGAGGCCATCTCTGTGAACTCTTCCCTTGTGGGGCCTTTAGGGAACCTCAAGGAGGAGTGAAGAGGAGAGATGAAGTCCTCTTCCCTCCTGGGACCCTCGGGGAACCAAAGACTGGACTGGAGTGGACTCTTCCCTTGTGGGGCCTTTAGGGAACCAAGGGACAGTGAACTCTCCGTCGTGGAGCCTTCAGGGAATTAAGGAGTGGAAAGGAGAGATTTCAATTCAATTCAATTCAATTATTTATTCATTTTAAAACATTACAAAATAAAATTTCAATGCAGTTCTATGAAGTCCTCTTCCCTCGTGGGGCCTTCAGGGAACCAAGGATGAGTGAAGAGGAAAAATGAGACCTGGAAAGACACATTGTCGAACCAGAAGATATAGTTTCATTTCCAATGGCAATCCTGGTGAACTTTATAAAAGGCACTGGGTTACTGTTAAAGGTATGAGGTAAAATAGGAGATAGCACAATGAGGTAAAATAGGAGATAGGTCTACGGCCAAACTATGTACATATATGTAAACCGTCTCCACTCTTAAAAAAAAAAAGGGATAGACAATATGTCAGCACCTATATCAATTAATTGTATACAGTGTGTAACTGCACATACCAGAAGGATTTTAACCAGCAATTCCTGAGCATATTTGGAGTAAAAAATGTACATGACAATTTTCCGATTTTTTTTTTCAATTAAAAACAATAAAAATATTTTTCCATCACACGTCGCAAACTGGTGGTCCATTAATCCGGTATAACATAACGGTTTGTCGCATGATAAGCATTCCATCTCAATCTAACAGCATTGTAACATACAAAACTAATGAAACACGGTAATATGACTTGAAAAGAAGAATTTATTCTCACAAAGTAAAACATGTAGGTACACTGAGCTACAACTAACAGATCCTAGATGGCGTTAGGTTTAACATTATTTTGTTATAATCTAACACCCTCTCGTAACAAAATAATCCTAATTTCATTTTAACAAAAAACAACAAGATTTAAACTTCCGATATGCCCATTGAACTTAAAAATTTATAATGTTTATTTATACAGACTTTTCGTCAATCAATCAGCTGGCATATTGTAGGTTGAAACATAATCAAGTTTCACTTTATTATCAAATACACATTCACTAACAATATGATGCCGTACATCAATATGTTTGGTATGTTTATGAAACAGTGGATTAACAGCTAATTTAATAGAACTTTGACTATCACTATACAAACATACAGGTGTATTTTTATTGACTTCTATCATATCTGACAATAAACTCTTTAAGTAAATAGCCTCTTTGCAGGCCTCGAATAAAGCCATGTACTCCGCTTCTGTACTTGACAAAGCAATTGTTCTTTGTTTTCTGGATTCAAAAGAAATGACACATCCTGACATTATGAAGCAGAAACCAGTATATGACTTTCTATCTAAAGAAACCATGTAAAGGGTATTCATTTTTCTTATAAACTAAACCCTAGCTTTTAGTTTTCTGTAGATATTTTAACAATCTTTTTAAATGTTTCCAATGAGTTTCATTTTAACAGTTAGGTACATAAGACTTCCTATCAGCTGTTGGTATGGATATTTTAAAATATCAACATTATTATTTAAATCTTCTTTAAATTTACTTCCATAGGGGTTTCTGAAGTATGACAATATGACATATTGAACTTATTTAAAATATTGTTCATAAAATGCTCTTGGTCAACAGTAATACAATCTTTTTTAGCATTTACCCTCATTCCTAAACACGGTTTAATCTGCCTTAAATCTTTTATCTTATATTTATTGACAAGTTCAGTCTTTAACTGCTCATAATAGTTTTCTGAATTATAAAATACAAAGAAATCATCCACAAATAATGTAACAAATATTTTAACATTATTATTACTTTTTATAAACAGACAAGGTTCATATTTGGATTTTTTGTAACCTAAATTCAATAAACATTCATTTTACACTTAAGGCAAATTATAGTATAAGGATAGAATATCTTAAATATAAACGCACTTCACCGTTACTTTTATATATCTATAAGCACACACTTATTTTTTATCACTGTGACATCATTAGTCCTATCCACTAACTCCCAAATGAATTGTTTTCTATTTCACCTTTTTAGGTCCAGTTATAGCCTCAGTGAGAGAAATCTGTTCACTCGACACGTCTTCTATACACATGCTCGTGTAACCGTAGTAGTCTGGTTTACGTTTGACTCGTTTTTCCGGAGCAATGTTAGTATCATCCGGAAAAACATCTGTGTCGGCCGGGGTTAACGTCTCATAAAAAGTGTCTTCTGACTCACTAGTCGATTCCTCAGGAACATATGTAACGTCATTCACATTATCCTCTTCAAATGTGTCTTCAACGAAAATAGTTGCTGTTGAACTGTCATTTGTATTTTCCATGACAACAACATCTCTAGCAATAATTAATTTTTGTGACTCTGGATCAAACAATCGATAGCCTTTGGTATTTTCCGAATAGCCAACTAGGAACATTTTAGTTGCCTTTTATCCCATTTTTTGCACTTTTCTTTTGGAATATGGACCATCACTCGACTGCCAAAGATTCGTAAATGGGAAACATTTGGCTTTTTTCCTGTCCACATTTCAAAAGGCGTAGTACCACGGTTTAGTCCCGCCGTTGGTGACCTATTTTTAAGATACACTGCTGTATTTACAGCCTCTGCCGAAAACTTTTTTTCGAGCTGTGCATCAAATAAGAGACACCGTGCTTTCTCCACAATTGACCTATTGTATCTTTCGGAGAGCCCATTTTGTTCTGGAGTATATACTTTGTTTTCTGATGCACTATACCACACTGCTTCAAGTAAATTTTCATTTCCGCTGAGCAGAACTCGCCACCATTATCAGATCTTAATATTTTTATTTTCTTTGATTGCTGATTTTCAAATAAATTTTTAAACTCCTTGAAGTATTTGAATGTTTGATGTTTTGACTGTAGAAAGTATACAAAACACATTCTGCTATAGTCATCCACAAATATTAAAAGTATCTGGCCATTCCAAGTGAATTATTCTCCATTGGCCCACATAGATCACTATGAACCAATTCCAGCGTTTCCTGACTTTTGCTTGTACTCAGGGGAAAAGGCAGTCTAGCCTGCTTGCCCTCACAGCATATTTTTGTTGAAATGTCACACCTTCAACTGCTCCGTTCTTCATCGCATTCAGAGTTTTACAATTAATGTGTCCCAACCTTCGGTGCCATATTTCACTAGTCACATTTGTTGCTGTACACGCAAACAAATGTTCTGACTTAATATTCAATTTATACACTCCATTTATTAAATTTGCAATTCCTACCAGTACATTCTGTCGATTGCGTATTTTGCAAACTGTTGCTTCAAAGTTAACTTTGTTTCCACTTTGAATCAGCTGACTTACTGATAACAAATTAGTTGACAGATTCGGAACACATAAAACATGTTTGACAGGGATATCAAACTCCGAATTGTTCACTACGGTCGTAATCATCGTGCTTCCTGAGCATATAACCGGTATTTTCTCTTGATTTGCAATAACTACGTCTTTCACTTTGTGATTAAATGATACATTCTGCAAACAACGTTTATCGACAATCATATGTGAGCTTGCAGCTGAATCCACGTACCAATGTGAATTTTTGAATGTTCCATTCAAAAATATTGCACTAAATGCATTGTTTTCACTTTTTTTCTGTGTATTATTCGGGCACTTATTCATATAATGACTGAGTTGTTGACACTTGTAACAGCGGATTGTTTTGACAGAACTCGAAGATGGCGACGGGGTCGACGCTTTCCATTTTGTCTTAAAAGCAGGGCTACCAATGCTGCCATTTCTCTTGCTGTTTCGGTGCTGCCAACCTTTTGACAAAAATGCACTATTTGTTCCAGAGCTGCCAACTTCGGAACTCATGTCCAGCAATTTCGATTTTATGACATCCGTGCTGATAACCAAACCACTATGTTCAATCACCATTACCGTTTATCCGTTCCGTTCCATTTAGAGATCCAATCCACTCGTCCGTTATCTGGAAACCGGTACCTTTAAGTTTCTGTGCTGTATCAACCATTTGAGTTACATAGGCACCCATTGATTCTGAGTCTTCTAGTCGAATAGATATTAGCTGACGTAGTAATAGGTATTTTTCAGATTTTTTTAACATTCTTATTTAACTTAGACATTATTGAAAAATGATAAATACTTATAATCAAAAAATAATTACAAAAAGTACATTATTTTATATTGCCATTGCCTTTCAGCATTTTTGGATGTGGGTATAAATTAAAGCAAATTTGAAATGAAATAAAATCGATATTGTGTTATAATTTTAAAAAGCTGGTACGGAGAATAATTAATCTTTCTCATTGTAACCGCCTGCACGATCGTAAGAACAACTTTTGACGAAATGTGGATTTTCTTTTAATTTTTTGAAAAATATTTAATTTTATTTATTTGTTCTGATTGGTTGATAAAACAGCGCAATTCAGAAGGGAGGTTATTTTATAGTTTACTAAATTAATGATTTTGCATTTTTGTTGTTTTAAAATTAATTGTATGAATGGATTTCCATTTCTCGTTAGTTTATAAAATTCTTGATATTCTTTGTTATGTTTTTCTATACATATTTTTTTATAGGTCATCAAAATTTGTTGATGACATAAATATGTCATCGACATCTGGTAATGGAAATAATTATTAAATACATATAGGTATATATTTTATATATTATATATTAAACACGGTTAAGTTTATATAAAAATTTTATTCCTGGTTAACAAGTATTAAATACGTATTTAATTAAGTAAAGTGATTTTTATACATTCAGATTTTTTTATTTTCATGCTAACTAACATGCAATAAACAATTAACAAATAATAAACTGAAACTAGCAGTTAAAAACCCGCTTCATGGGTTCATGTACGAAGATGATTTTGCATAAGGTGCGGCATCAGAGATGTACTCGAAAAGTATTCTTAAATTTCAACCGTACAGAAGCTAGCATATTAATACTATCAGAAAATGTATATGTATCACTGATGTCAGAATTTACTCTGTTAAATTTACTGTTAAATGGAAGTGCCTATTTATTGGGGCGCCCCGGAACAACAGAGAAATATTGCAAAATAAATAAAATAGATTGTGAAATAATGATATTATTCCTCTGTTAATGTATCAGGTCTACCTATGTATCTGAAATTTGTCCCCTAAGTGGTTCGCTAAGTTTGCTAACTTAGTAGGGATGCCCGGGTTTATTCCCTGCTGCGTGGGCCGCATTGAGAGACACTAGTTGATACACACTAATCGAGGGATTCTTCACCTTACACTGCAGTTGGAGGGATGTATTTGTACATCTGTCATTTCTGGACACACTGACCTTCAGATACCTACCCTCATACCTTTTTCCTTCCCAGAACTTCCTCTCCTTCCTTTCCTCAAAAGATCTTCAGGGCCTCCTCTGTGGAGCTTTTTTTTTTTTTTTACATTAACTCCACACAGGAGGCCCTGAGGAAAATAATTTCCCTCAGGGCCTATGTCATCTGGGATGCTGTGTGGAGGGTCTTTTTGAGGAGAGGAAGGAATGAACATTGGTCTTGAAGAGACCCATGTTGTAGGAAGGAGGAAACACAGAGGCCGGCAAATCATTCCAGAGCCGAGCTGTTGAACATAAGAACGAGTCGAAGAAACGACCCGTTCTCATGTGACAAATGTCAACTGTGTACAAATGTTGGGCACGCGTTTGGCGTTAATGTTAAAATAAAATATACCTTTGTATATTTGTATTAAAAAATAAAATAAAAAAACAGGGCCACAGAATTAAATCAGGTCACACCAATGAAAAGACACTTCCACGTTATATTAAAAGTAAAATTAATTCTATTTTGTATTGTTATTTCCAATGAGAACAAGCATGCAATCATTTTGATTATTGAAACCTATACACATTTTATATGTTATTCATAATAATTAAATAAACTATTCTTATATTTACAATAAATCATTGTTTTTCTTCTGACTCTTCAAATTTTTAATATTTTTCAAATTGAGTTTTTTCACCTGAAACAAAACAAATGAAACAATCATCTTTCAAATGAATCAGTTAGTAGCTGAGTGGACAAACGCGTTGGGTTCTCACCCAGACTTTGCAGGTTCATTACTCTGCTAGCTAAGTCCTCCATCATTAAAGAAGCGACATTTTTCGCTTATAATGGTGGTAATAAGTGGCGATCCTTCCCTCAGGACAATTGTTCAAAGACCTCCCAAAATTATAAGACGACAGTAAAACATAATATTATGAAATATTATGCAAATCAAAACAACTGGTATTATTCTAATGTATTTGAAATGTACTGCGAGATAGCGACATCTAACTTCTTACCCACGCACTATGATTGGCCGGGTCAATTTATAAATTGTCCCAATATCATGTCTACTGTCTCTTTACATGCCATACAATAAATGAGATGGCACTATGTCGTCTGATAAAAATGCTTTCAGATTCTGAAGAGAGTTTGGGTCATTGCCGTGAGGGAGAGAATTAAGCGTCTGAAAGAGATGGTTTGATAAACGTAGGTTGATTTTGCGTTTTGTACGCTTGTCGCATGAAATAATTTACTGTAATAAATGTAATTTGACTCTCAAACTCGTGAGGTATCTACAAATGAATATTACAGTATGTATTTAATTTGATATTATATGATAATATAATTTTTCAGCCGTCTGCAGCCGTGGTAATGGTTCCATGCCAACTCAGAATCAAGTCAACTCTACACATCTTTGAAAAGTCATTAAAAGCTATGGAAAAAATAATTTTAAAATAGCCCATAACCTAACATAACCTATTTAAACAATTTTTAATATTTTTTTTTCATGACTTTTCAAATGAGGTCTTACATAAAAGTATTTATAACAAGGTGTGTGCACCCTTTTCTACACACTTTATTTATGGTTTCGGTGTGCGGTACCTCTAGTGCTTGCCCATTGACATTTGGGCAATGGTAATATTGCAAGGCCTGCAATATTTTAGAATGCAACAGTTGTTGATCCTGGACAAATTCTTTGTGCAGCAGCCGAGAGCTCAGGGCGGTTCCCTCGACCGCAACACGACGGATCCTTTTTGAAGATCACTACGATTGTGATTGTGAATTTTGGAAGTCATACTCGCCATCTTGGGAGCTGACTGGAAGTCATCCTGGAGGGACATCGAGAATCATCCACCTTTCCTGTTTCTGGAGGGTCCTTTTGGCTGGGAGCCATTTCTCTGGAGTCCTGCCCATCTCACGATGTGAGATTCGTTTCACAAAAGAAGATTTCATCATGCCTCATTTCAACTTACCACGGTATCAAAATTAACTATTTAAACCTAAGCAAACCGTTGCCAGACAGCCTAAGATTCAGGATGCCATTTTTGTTTTAATATATTTATTTTGTATTTAAAATACCTTCTTTTCTTCAAAATCATTAACCTGCTCCTTACATCTGCCATGCGAATCATTGCTAAATAATCTACCTTGTACATTGTTGCCACCTCACCCCAGGTAACAGAGGTTCTGAGTTGATTTCATTCTGAGGTCTCCGGTGGTAATAGTAGGAATTTAAATATTGTCGTGATGTTATTCGTAACCTGGAATATTTTCGTGTTTGAGTCTCCAAATAATAACTAAAAGTATTCCTACCTTATCATATTTGGTATCATTCAAATCAGCCAGTATTGTCAAAACAGGACGCCCATGTGCACATTGGAATGGTACCCTGCATTTCGCCAGGCATTTTATCATCTGTTCACATTGCTGTTTCGTCAGCTCCATGCCAAATTTAATGGCTCCATGACATGCCTGGAATCATATTATTGCAATCAATAGTTTACCCACTAGAGTGACCCCTAGAAAGACCCCACTGATGCTCCTATAGCTGTTGTGACCACATGATGCATAGATGGGGTCTTAAAGAGTCGGCGATGTGTAAATGCAGTCCGGTGCGGACCACAGAACATGTGGTTAACGATTCCCGCTCCATTCATTCTCCTGCAGGATTGATGAGGTCCATGGGGCGACACCTGAAATCCTAGACTGGCTCGCCGATCTAGGTGTCCCCCTCTCATACCAAACCATACGAAAGAAGAAGAACACCCCTAGAGTCTTGTTGGAAGAGACTCTCCCAGTCGGACACTGACTGATAAAAGTCAAGATATCTCACCGTAGTGTGAGATATATGATTTTAACAGTGTTAGAAAGAGAGAATACCACGCTTTCTATTTGCGTTTAAAAGTTTACCATAGAGGCTCTGAAAAAAAATTGACATAATTCTATAAAACAAAATTTCGGCAGCATAGAATTGTTTTGAACCAAGTCACCCATAGAGCAATTTTGAGTTTTTTTCATCTGCTTCCAAAAGCAGTATTTTATTTTGAAATATATTAAAAAACACCGAATTTGAAATATTATATAATTTTCATATATTTTTAAATTTACTAAAATCTTTACTTTTACGAAGTTGGATAACAAGTTTAAAGCATGATGTATGCAAGAAATGCATCTGTGTGAGAACTGCATTTGCGTTAATTATGGTTACGATGCCTTTAAATTGGTAGTAATACATTCTCTTACTTTAGAACTAATCACTTTCATCATGGCTGAAGGAACACTGCTGGTGTTTCTCTTTGTGGTTTTGAATATGTCCATCTCTTCGGCTATCAGCTGGTCTACAAGTTGCAGTAGACTGTCGTCCTGAATTTAACAAAATGTTGACAAATCGGTGGTTAAAGGAAAACATCACATTGTAAAAATCAAAATGGCGGTGATAGCAAATTTGAATGAAAATCTCAAATGTGACAGCTGAACCTAAATATAATAATAAATTTTAACAATCTATGCTTGTGAAAGTATCAGCCGAGCGATTCTATATCTTTTGTTGGATCGTTATCGAGATAACGGATGTGATCTTCTGTCAGATTTGTGTGATTTTTACACATTAACTGTCACATATTTTAGTTTAGATCGTTTTAAATACTAATTTCTGCAAGTATGCATGATTATTTATTCATTTAATGTATGTTGTACATGGAACAAGCTAATAAATTACACAAATCAAAGGAGTTCACGTCCGTTATCTCGATAACGATCCCACAAAAGATATAGAATCGCTCGGCAGATTATCAAACTAACCTCGTTTAACTCCTTGCATTGAAAACAGGAAGGAATTGACGTGACTTCAATTTTACTTTCGTCCATTTTACTCTTTTGAAATGTCAGCCCCAAGTTCTCAAAGCTTTCCTTGTAATTCAGCAATGTGACAATGTCGTACTGTTGTAAGTCTAAAATTAATGGTCTCGTGATGGATACTGATTTCCATTTATTTCCTTCCTGGTATTCTAAAAATCAGAAATAGTCAATGAATTTGCTTTTTTTATTGTTCCATATGTATCAAATAATATAATGGTTTCGATTGTTGATATTTCAAAAACCCATAGCTCATGGTGGAAATATCAATTCATTGCAAGTAGAAAATTGTTGACCGAGACTTTTCACATTTTCCACAGCACGTGATGAAAATGATGTTGATAGTTGAAAAATAGTTGCATTCGTAGAGAAACCCTAGACAGAAAAGCTACAAAAATTTTATGACGCCAGAGCTCAAGAGTTTTTAGATATGTACATATGATTTTATCACTATCATATTTTTCCAAGTTAATAAACAGTAACACTGTTAATGTGGATAATATCCACTTGTTAGTGTTGAAGAAAGTCTCGCTAGTCCGTGGTCCGAAGACAATGTCCATTAAATGTATTCATGTACAAACCTGTACTTGTATTTAAAGATAATATTCTGAAAATTTCAACATACTTTGTACTAAAAAAATACACATGATTTTGGGTACGGGGGAGGAGGAAAAAAACTGAGGTCTAAAACCTCACCACATATCACCAGGGGGGGGGTTAAAAAGTTGCTAAAAAACATCACGTGATTAATGGACGACCCCTATGTAGATCTCGCAGCCAAAAAAGTATGTTTCTTATTTTCTCTGAAGATTTGTAAGTAGGTACTTAAATACCTACCTACATAACTGATAAACATGAGAATTTCACATTTGAAAAAAGAATCTTGAACCATTAAAACGGCCACCATCTTGCACAGGAATTGGAATGCAACAAATTTACAAAATGGCTGAGTTGAAACAGATCTTTGTTACCCTCGGACAATTATACGATTGATTAATGAATTAATTACCATTCAAAAGATATTCCAGCCTTATTCTCTCGTGAACAGCGTGTTGATCGAATAAGGTGAGAAATTTACACTTTCCCTTTGTATCTTCTACAATTGTTGCTATAAATTTCTTATCCACTTGATTTATCACCTGAAAACAAATAGAATTTGAAATGTTTTGACTTTATCATATTATTATTTAATCATCACCATAAAAAATCTACACTCCTGCTGGTCATCTGCTGTCTCCCTCCAGTTCCTTATGGCTAAGTCTGCAGTGTTGATCTCCACACCATTCAGCCACTTAAATTTAGACCTCTAACAGTCTTATGTCCTGCAGGATTATTAACCCTGTAAAGATGGTCTTCACAAAATTTACACATGCGTGTTAGAATTATTGCTCTCTCATTCTAATTAGTGTGAATCCATCGCTGTGCTTTTCAGACTTCTCACTCGCTGCTCTGACTTTCCGTGGAGCGCGTGCGTCGCTGAAGTAGGTGTCACCAGTTTTGAGATATTACGACCGCATGAGTCAATCATCATGATATTGATACGTTCCAAAGACTCCTCAGAAAGGTCATTAAAAGTTATGAAATTTTTTTTTTAAAATAGCTGGTAACCCTAACCTAACTTAACCTATTAACCCAATTTTTAACATTTTTTATTATCACTCTTAATGACCTTTCTGAGGTGGTTCTGAGTTGGTTTCATTCTGAGTTGGCCGGTCACCATTCCAAAACTGTATCCGATAGATTTTTATTTTTTATTATTTTTAACTATATGTTATTATTGAACATAATATATCTTAATTATTTAATACATTAGTTAAAATGGCTGATAATTATGAGTAAGAAGTAAGTGATTTGAGAAAAAAAAATACTAAATTTTGTTGATTATTGAAGTTTCGTTTATTTTTTCATATAACAAATAAATATATATTCACAAATTGTTATATTTCTTATGTCATTTTTTTAAAAAATATAATAGCGATTGGTTTATTCAAATCTATTAACAAAATAAAATATTACAGCTGGTTAAAACTCAATTTTACGAATGATTATCTTTACCGTACATCAAAATAATATTATCTTTGGGGGCATACATTAATTACGTGAGTTCAAAAGGGGGTGGGAAGGGGGGGGGGGTCCAGCAAAATCTCACCAAGGTAGGGGGGGGTCTAGATTGGAAGAAAATCTGCTCACGTAATTAATGTACCTGTGCCCCCTTTCTAGGGTTAAAGAGCAGCGTCTTTAGTGTTGGGCTAACTTCCATCCTTACTTCTTGTATTGCCCAGCGGAGCTGTTGGAGTTTTATAAACCTTGTCATGACGGCTCTTTAAACAATTGGTATAGCTCAAGGATTTAGTATATTAAAATATAATGTTGTATCTTGATAAATACCTTCACTGAATTCAGAAGCAACTTATCAAAAACCATCGGGTTATGTTTGCAGTAATTCTTAACATTCATTATTTTTTGGCATCCAGGATCTACTCCGATTTTCAATGCGTCCCTGTTCTTCCTAAGTTCAGTTGCAAAGTCATCATACAAAGCCTGGCAAATGTAAAAACTGTTCAATATTCATACAATAAAAAACTAAAATGAAGAGTTAAAATTTCGCCTACTATCTGGAAGCAGATGCTTCTATACCTACAAAGGACTACTGCAGTCGAAAATTTGAGTTACAGAAGCAAACTGCTCATGTGTAAAAAAGAAAATAAGACCGATGGCTACACACCAACGACATGAGGCATGCTTAACAATTTTTGGACCTATGCTAGAAAATCTATCATACGGAAAACAAATAAACAATGAATTCAATAATTTTATTGAGCATGAATGCATTATAAGAAATTCTGAAATACTGCGATGGAAAGAAGATGAGCATGAATGCATTATAAGATTCTGAAATACTGCGATGAAGAAAAGATGACAAGCATTTGTGTGCGCCCCATCGGAAGCGACCAGAAACGAACGGCTAGGAATGAAAGCTGGCAGATAAAAATTGTGGAAGAGTTCAAATAGATGCCATTTTTTGCAATATTGATATCCCTGCATTGAACAGGGTACCTACCTCACTGTAATACAATTCACCCCATTTCACTTTAGACAAAGGGTCAGATGTTGCATTGACTTTTGAATTTATGAAAAGATGAAAGTCAGCAGGCTTTTCCAGTGCGGTCTTTCCAAGCTTCAGTATTGGCGACATTCCTGCATCGAAAATATTAAACATTTATTCTTGATAACATTATTATCATAACATTCGTATTATCATGATATATTTTGTTGATTTACAACTTCATAGCATCAGTATGAGGATGAAATTGGTAAAGAATATCTATGTTTTAAATTTATTTAACAGGTTACCTTTTGGTAAAAATCCTGGTCTCTTGCAAATTGTATATGGACAAGGAGTATTTTCATCAATGTCTGGCTTTTCATAAACTGTCATCCCGGTTCTGTCATTTATATAAAAAATCTTTCCAAAAGAATCTGTATTCATACTCCATTCACTGTTTCTTTTCACAACCGGCGTTATACAACTTATTCCGTCTTCAATTTGATCAGCTAATTTATTCCGAGTCGAAATAATTGAACTCCCATCTTCGTTTGAAATTTTTATAAAGTCTTCTTTTATTATTTTCAAAGATTCTAAATACTTATTGTCATCATCATTAGAAATATGTCTACCGCTCGTGTTGTCTACACAATACGAATTTGGCGTTTTTAAAATTGACATGCTTTTTGTTGTGCAAATTAATTCCTGATTATCATCGGATGATTTATTGAACTCTTTATTAAGACAATTTTGAAAACTGGCGCTGAGAAGACTAAAATTTTCGTGAGATTTTTCTACAATTTTAGTGTATGCTTCTATGTTTGATGTATGAGTGTTTTCCATGGATTTTATGTCACTTTTCTTACTCGCATTGAATTGAAGAGGTGAATAATTATTTTTCATTTGTTGAGCTGATTCATTAACGCAATCATTATCTTGATTTACGACATCTGCATTTTTTCGAAAAATTTCAAATTCTTCTACCGCATCCCCTGTATACTCGTTACTTTGATTTCCATTAAATTTCATATTTTTTAAATCTATTGAAAAATTGTACATATTCTCTGAAATGGATGTAACATTTTTCTCTGTGTGCGTTGCGCTAATAAAGCTTTGTGTTTGTTTAACAATTATTTGATTTACACATAAATCCTCACTTACACGCTTTTTCACACAATCATTGTAAGAATCAATATCATTCAACATACTTTTATCCAATTCGGAAATATTAAATGCGACAGAAGCCGTATCTAAAATTTGAGGTTTTTCTAAATTCTGTACACAATTTATCTTGTCATCAATGCTATAGGTTTCATTGCAATTTTTAATATGTGAAAATTTACGATTATTGTCCTCATTTTTGTAAGTTTTTTGGTCTAATGAACCATTGCTCCTTTTACAAATTGAGGAAATATAATTGTTGAAGCTCATGTTTGACAAACTCCTCGAATCTATTTCTTGGCTTTTTTCCCAAGTTTCTTGACCACAGTCTTGTTTGCATCTCTGATTTTCATCATGAATAAAATCTTTTGCGGAGTTTTGAAGCTCTTTTGGAGAAGAGTCATGTTTGAAACTATTAATTTCATTTAGAGTACAATCTTGTTTGGAAAGTTGAATTTCTTTTGGAGTAGATTCATCTTTAGAATCATGAATTTCATTCAGATTACAATCTGTGGAATTTTGAATTTCTTTCCGTCCTCGTTCATAATTTTCAATTTCCTTATACTTATTTTGTAAATTTTGCATTAAAATTTCTAAATCCATAAAACACAAGTCTGTTTGCACTCCAAAGTCTTTCAAAGAATAAGGCTTCATCGAAAACATATTATTGTTTACTTCCGACTTATTTTTACACACAAAACCATTCCAATCAAATGAAGGCACGTCAAATGAAATTTTTTTGTCATTGTTTTCAATGTTGTGAGTTGCTTTAGGTTTTATTATAGTTTTAATCATGTCATGTGTAGTTTTAAATTTACGCATAGGTAAAGCAACATGCTTTTTGTTAGCGTAATTACAATTTGATTTCAATAGTTTCCTTGGTATTTTGATTGTATACTCTTTAAGATTTTTGCAATGTGTAACATTATAAGTTTTTGATGAATTCAAATTATTTTCTGCTTCATTAAAAACGTTATTTAGAGTGTAGTTTCGTTTTGTCTTTTTAATAGTGCGTTCGATGCCAATTTGGGATTTGTTGAAAAATTTATTTTTTAACCAACGTTTAATTTCCTGAATAGTTTTATTATGACTTGAATGTTCTTTTACAACATTAGGATTGATGTTATTGTTATATTTCAGGTGTATTAAACTTGAATGTGTAATGCTAGTATGTGACTCGGTAGTCATTTTATTCTTTTCCATGAATCCAGTAACTTTTACATTGTGGCTTGATTTTTTAACTGATTTCACTAATGGGGCTGAATTAATGCCAAAGTCATTCGAGAAAGTTTTAGCTGTGTCCTGTTTATTCAAATCTTGTCTGCCCAATGTTGCGAGTTGCGACCAAACCAGTGGAGTTTCTCGCATATTATTTTGTGTATATTTTGCATTTCTTAAAATTAAACAAGAGTTTTTCTTATATTTCTTAAATTTTTTTGACTTCTTAATCTTTTTTCTAACTAAACTAACGTTTTGTGTTGGTGTGAAAAATTCTGGCACCGGGTTACATATTTTTTCAATAGAGTCTTTTGATTTCTTAATCTTCCTGTTTCTTTCTGAATGCTTACTCCTTCGTTTGGCTGGTACACCTTTAACAAAAAATAAAACATTTTAAGTGAGTCAATAGTCAAGTAGAAATGTTGTGACTGTTAGTTAGTTAGTTAAGTGATAAACTCAGTACCGCTCTGGTAAAATAAGAATTTGGAAAGGCTGTGCTATTTTAATGAAAAGATACAAATATATAAAAATAAAATAATTGGGCAATTAAAAAAATCTAAAAATATTTGATAATAACTACCTTTTATTGCATTTTGCAACTGCGATGCACCAAAATCAGCAGCATTTTTCCACAAAACAGTTTTCAGCAAATCACCTTCCTTTTTTTCTAAGGTTCTTTTCTCTATCTCATCTAATTCGGTAACTTCTTCAATATCTTCTACGATTTCTACATTTGTATCTCCCAATTCTTTCTTCACAAATTCTCTGACAAATGTGCGAATCAACTTTTGAATATCTTTCCAATTTTTAAATTGTATCAATGACTTGTCTGGTAAAAATGTTGTATCGTACATTGTGTAGGGACAAGAGATGTTTATCAGAAACACAGGAAACTTTTTTCCGCTTAAGTTTGATTTAAAATCAGGCCACTGATCATTCTGAAACAATAATGTATAAGTATGATTATGTCGATTTTCTCATATTATGGTTTGATGACCTTCATGACAAGAGTAGTAAGTGATTTAGAAGCTGTTAGCTCAAAACCGCATGAAATTCAAACGAAAATTTATCCAGGTGGTTAGGTAGTCCATTAATCTCATTATGAAAATGACATTGGGAGCCAGTAGCGTAGCGAGGGGGGGGAGGGGCGGACCGGGGGGGGGGGGGGGGGGGGGGCGGACCGCCCCGGGTGTCACCCGACGGGTGGGTTACACTACACCCGATGGAAGGTCACACCCGACCGTGGAAAAAAAATTACGAAGGATATTGTCACAAAAATATTGAATATGGTTTTATTTATATTTTCGAAGCTCTATGGCTCCCCTTGGAATGTCAGAAAACAGGGAGAATTTTGTGCCTGACGGTAATGACGGGGGGTGCCCTCCCAGGACAGACCAATTTTTTTGGCAGATCAATTCAAATTGTATATTACGTATTTGTGCTTTGTGAAACAAACTTCCATTACCGCCTTGTAGTAACAACAGTCTCTCATTAGGGGTGCCATAGTCCCACTGTGTACGGGTTTTCTGGTTTTCACATTTAATAAAATCTTCACTTATTCTCACTAAAATAAAATATTATTTTGATGTACTTACAGGATAATTGGATTTAGTCTCCATTTTATCAAATCTTGTGTTTTGTTCTCTGAACAAAAAACTCTGTTTCTGTAAAAGATCATTTACACACTTTTGTATTTCTGAATGTTTAATCGGTCTCTTGTTTACATAGATATACTGCAACATTCTATTGTTATGTGTTCCTTTAGCAATGTATCCGTCCATCTTGTAGTTATCCATCTCAATCTCAATGGGTTGCAGTGTATCACCGACTCTTTCATCCAGCAAGAAGAAGAATGCCTCTCGAATGCTTTTACTTTTATGGGTTTTGAGAACGAGTCTGCCATCGCTATCATCTCTGATACTGAACGATATGTGGAAGTTGATCAACGCGATCGTCTCAACAGACAGTCTGATCTCTTCCATGTCCAAAATCGGATCCACTCGCTTTTGTCTGACACCCAAATTGTACATGAAATTGTTTATTGTAATCTGAAAATGAACAATACTCTGGTTAAATTTTTTTTGTTTTCGTTTTTAAAAAAGACAACATTCCCGGTTTAAGGATAACCTGGAAATGTTTTAAAAACTTCTGCAATCATTACAAGTGACAAATGTTGCTTATGCAATGATATACGACTCAGTAGAGGAATTAAGATTACAAAGCCTGGGTGGGAATTCAGCTCATT
Source organism: Limnephilus rhombicus (assembly GCA_929108145.2). Lineage (NCBI taxonomy): Eukaryota > Metazoa > Arthropoda > Insecta > Trichoptera > Limnephilidae > Limnephilus > Limnephilus rhombicus. Next base: position 46,582,374 of record OV815288.1, on the reverse strand, counting down.
GACAACTTTGTCAACTCAGCTACCAATAAACACATTAAAACATTAATTATTAAAACAGGAGACGCTGAGAAAAAAAAATTCCTCAGGGCCTATGTCGTCTTTGGGTATGCTGAGGATTTGTCAATGTGCCGTATAGGCCACGGCCTAGGAGAAGCAGCCTGCAAGTGAGTGATTATGATAGGTGGCAACTTCTAAGAAGGAGGAAGGGGCGGCGTAAATGAAGTGGCCTGTACTTATGAAAAGTATAAATCCGCCACTGGTGGAGGGTCTTTTTACGGAAAGGAGGGAGATGAAGTTCCAGGATGGAAAAAGGTATAATGGGTCAGTGGCGAACTAAGGGGGGGGGGGGGGGTGAGAGCATTCTTTACAAGTGCATCTTTCAAAAAATTAAATAAAAAGATGACAATTTTTTTTTTTTACAGTGTCCTGGTGCCTTAAAGCCTTGTTTAGGATTTGATAAAAGGAACACGGAGGCGTTTGGAGGCCCCCGGGACCAGGGGCCCGTTTGAACTGAATAAGAATCATGTAAAATTACATCAACTTTTTAAATTAGGGGGGGGGGGCTCATTCAGCTTTGCCGCCCCGGGCCTCTGACGGGCTTAGTCCGCCACTGGGATGGGTCGAGCTAGTTTGGCTGTAGAAGTCTAGGTTAGGTCTCCCTCAACCAATATATCAGTAGGTGGGCAAATTCATTAGCCTTCAAGGACCTCACCAAACATAGTAAACCATTTGGGGTGACCTACGGCAGGGGTGTTGGTATCCAATAAAGGTTCCCGGGGCGGCGGTACCCATACCTGCCTCCCAAATTGTAGATGAGTAGGTAATCAGAAGTATAATCTATAGGTACCTCATTAAGAAATCTAAAAGTTGATGAAATGGTTTTAACCATGTTTGGTGAACAAATCTGAATACCCATGCCATATGTACCTGGAAATACAATAAGCAGATACTTTAATAGAACACAACTGCTGACCCTTTACCAATCGCAAGTGAGTCCCACGGTTGAAATTAGCAGTCACCTCTAGTCTGGAGCCCCAAAATACTTGAAAAAAACCATTGACTCTGTGCAGAAATGGGCAGTCTGTTGATAGATTCCTCTAACTTATCAAACGGATTGTAATCTTTAGAACACAGGCGTCAGGTAGGAATACTGTCCTCGTTCTAGCAGTATATTAATGCAAGATGCTCCGAGGAACTAGCGTCATTAATTTCTTCAGCACCAGTGCCAAATCATTTATACACACTTGATATTTATCACATGAGAACAGGTTGTTTCTATAACTCGTTCTTGATTTCGTTTGAAAAGCTCGGCTGTGGAACGCTTTGCTGGCCTCTGCGATTCCTTTCTCCTACAACGTGGCTCCTTTCAAGACCCATGTTTACTCCTTCCTCTCCTCAAAAAGACTATTGAAAAAAATTCAACATACCGTGGTTCCGTGGGTAGGTCTCATTTTCACCGACTGAATACTATCATCTCCTATTCCTTTCTCAAAAGATTTCTTGTATGTCTTATAGTGTTCATAATGGAGACTTGTAACTGCCACAGACTTGGACATGTTTATCACACTGGCCAATGCTTCTCCTCTGTACCCAAACTTGTTAAGGTTGTGTTGCAGATCGTAGAGGGATTTGCATTTGCTGGTCATGTATCGGTTACCGACTGTCCGCATATCGCTTGGTAATATCCCTGACCCATTGTCCACAACTTGTATTTTGTGCTTCTTCAAATCTATCCTCATTGCTATTGATGTGGCATCAGCATCCAAGCAATTGTAAATCTATAAACAACAAGATCAAATATTATTCTATTCGTATACTAGCGCAGGCCCGTGAAAAAACACAGCATATTATAATTTTAGGATTTGTGAAGCTGAAAGTGTTTAAAACGTGGCATTTGTATCGATAGAGGACTAATCTAGCAGAGGATTGAACCCGCAATGTCTTGATGGGAATCTAATGCATTTATCCACCCGTTTACTGACAATAAATATGGCAGAATATATATTTTTTTATTTATGAGTGCTTAGTATAATATTATCATTGGTTAACCTTCCATCAGGCGCAATACAGTGCTTTACATAAAAGAATTAAAACTATGGCTAAATGATACAGATGTTGAAACACTTTTTTTACAAACTCTATGTAAACCTTCATGCTTCACTTTTACAATTCTACTGTAACTTCAAGACTAACTTTATTTATCTTCTTGAAACCGTAACAAAAAATCAACTAACTTATATGTGTCACTTTGTTACTACAATATTTTCAAAGATACATTACCTATATTTTTAAACTTTCACTTTGAAATCTTCATTTCTTACTTGTACCGCCAACTTTACTTAATATTACCCACGCACAGGCAGTGCCTTAGTGGGTTCCCATTATCTACTTTTGTCTTATATATATTTTTTATCTTGTGTATTGTTATATATATTTAGAAAATATGTAAAAATTACTTTTGAAATGTATGAAGATATAATGGGAAAAAAAAAAGAAAAAAAATACAAATTATAACACGATCGGGCGCAATTCATCTGTCAGATTAAATCACAGAAAAACAGATCAAATTAGAATTTTCGCTCAATTTTTCGAGACGATCGGAAACTGGCCGTCTGTGAGTGGTGGGGAAGGTGGAAAAGTTAGGAGGCCACGCCCCTAGATCAGCGATATTTACCCTTTGGGGCAAAAATAACAGATCACTTCATCTCACAGATTAGTTGCGCCTGACGGAGGGTTATGAGTGACAAGTGCAGGGGTGTAGCTACTGCCGTATCAATGATACAGGGCCCCCGGGCTACAGGGCCTTATATTTCTTTTGTGAGAAATCATTATCCTTCATTTGGGCCCCCCAACTAATTTTTATACAGGGCCCCTCCAAGGCACGCTACTCCACTGGACAAGTGGCTAACATATTTGCCAAATTGAGTTTTGTAAGAATTGTAAAGAACACCTTGATTATTAAATACTCAATCAGTGGTTAGTTAGCCATTTGTCACTAACCGATTATAGAATGCTGTTGAAATTAGATCCCTGAGGCATATGAGTGTAAAAAAATCATTTCACAGTGTTACAAATGTGGAGACCCGGAAAAGATTCTGCCGAGCGATTCTCTATGTTTTGTGAGATCGAGTTAGATCTCGGGCGAGATCTCCTATCAGATTTATGTGATTTTCTTTGGCTGTTTTTTGCTTTTTCTATACGCCGATGTCAGAATTTCAGTTGTGAGCTGTCACGTAAGTCGTTTTGAACATGAATTCATGCAAGTATGCATAATTATTTATATATTCATTTAACAGCCTTAGCAAACCACACAAATCTGACAGGAGATCTCACCCGAGATCTAGCTCGATCTCACAAAACATAGAGAATCACTCGGCTGATGGCTGATATAAGTATAATGAATAAGATTAAGAAAGGGATGCCGGATTGGACACACAAAGCATTAGGAGAATAAGTGATGCGAAAAAGAATTATATTAAAACTGAACTTTTTGCAAATCACTGGGATTTACTTTTCTGAAACCCGAAAAACAAGTTTGGAAGGTGCTACACACAAGCTGCAATACAATTCATAAACAATAATGTCATTGCCCATTCCGTGAATTTAATATTTTTAAAAATCAATGTGCACAAATTGTAAGTTTCTGATTAGCAACTAATAAGTGGTCCAATATTATTAGGTTTCATGTTTTTTACCAGTTCCAATATGCATTGTGAATATCCATTGATATTAATATTTGACCGTATGGTTGATCGGACATCTGATGGCAATTTAATAATACTTCCCTGGGTGCACATCATTTGACATTTTCTCTCAAAACAAAGTGATTAAGTATTATTTTTTTCAATTGTTTTCAAGAATACAATTTTTATTCTTTTATTTAAAAAATATAAAGTGATGGGTAGCTAATTAATAAAGGATTCCAAATTCAAAATAATAATAATTTTTATTTTTACTAAGCCTCACTTATTTAATTTTATATAAATACCAATACTCCTATGGCAATGATGGACGACCCATGGTCTGCCGAGCTTGTTTGTGCGGCTCGCGGGCTCATTTTGAATGGATCGCTTGGCTTTAAAACCACTTGGGTCAGATAGTGCTAAATCTGTCACCAAAAAGGATACATCTTCATTAAATTCGTTCTATCTCCTTTTCTATTTTGGTCAGACATTATAAACGGATTTAGAAAGAGAGAACACCAAGCTTCCTCTTTCCGTATAAAAGTTTCCCATAAAAATTCTCCCGTATCATTTGAAATAATTCTATAAAACAGAAAACCGCAGTTCAAACGAAAGAAAAAACAGTTAACCCGGTCAAAGTTTGCCAATTTTTAAAATATGAAAAAAGTGAAGTGACAATAACCTTCGTAGTATGTTCTTCTAACAAATTTTTATACAGTGCCCCTCCAAGGCACGCTACTCCACTGGACAAGTGGCTAACATATTTGCCAAATTGAGTTTTGTAAGAATTGTAAAGAACACCTTGATTATTAAATACTCAATCAGTGGTTAGTTAGCCATTTGTCACTAACCGATTATAGAATGCTGTTGAAATTAGATCCCTGAGGCGTATGAGTGTAAAAAAATCATTTCACAGTGTTACAAATGTGTTTTTTAGTTTCGTGTAAAGTGGTACATAAAATATATGAGAAAAAATCTTGGCCTTGAGGAAAAAAAATCCCTCAGGGCCTGTCATATTTGGGGATGCTGTGTGGAGGGTCTTTTTAGGAAAAGGAAAGAGAAGTAGTTCTGGGAAGGAAAACGGTATGAAGGGTATGAATCTGGGGGTCAATGTTTCCAGGAGTGACAGATGTATGAATCCATCCCTCATTGCAGTGGGGGGCGACGTTCCAACAGCCCGCCGCGCAGTAGATGGGCAAACGCGTCTACCGCCAGGACCTAGACAAAACTCACTGTTCGAATCCATCCCTTCCGCTGCGGTATAAGGCGATGGGTGGAGAGTGTTCAGGTAAGAGAAATCAAAAGGTCTCCCTCACTAGTCTCCCCCAATTCGGCCCGCTCGCAGTAGGTCTGCAAACGCATTTGCCACCAAAACTGAATCTAAATCACCAAACATAGCGAATCACTTGGGGTGACCTATGGCAGGGGTGTTGGGTGTCCAATAAATGGTTCCCGAAGCGGCGGTACCCATATCCGCCTCCCAAATTGAAAACCTTTAACTTGAACATCTCCTAGCAGAGAAAATTTTGTAGAGATTTTTATGTTATATACCAACTAAATCCCCAATTATTTGATTTTGCGAGCTTGAAACGATTGGGGAGGAAAATGGGGAAGAGGATGGTTGGGTCAGTTAGCCTGAGTATAGGTACTGGAAATAAAATAGGATGATATTCGTAATCAATTTTTAAGCTATTTTACATGAAAAGTCAAAATAGGAATGTTTTTATATATCTGGCTACAAACACATTTTTGAAACATTCAATAATATTTTAAAAATATATATATGTCACTCATGTCAAAATTCACAGTGTTTTAAGGTTTTTATATTTGAAAAAAAAAATAGTAAAAGATTTTCAGTTTTAAAAGCATCAACCAAGACAAAATGCATTTGATCCCATTTGCAATTGTCTTTATTTCTATGACTGGTTTTCCTGTTTTACGCAAGAAGGTGAGTTGAAGCAGTTTTACCATTAATAATGTTTTTAGGATAGGGTTATATCAGCAAAAATAAATATTTGCATTTTTTCTTCACATCAAAAAGATGGTTCCGACTGATGTTGGGATGTCTTTGCATATTTATTATTTAAGCTGAATAAAATAAAATCAGAAAACAGCTGAATATAAATCAATTTTGTGAATGTTGCAATGAAACTAATTGGTAATAATAAAGGAATTTAGTAAGATGGTGAGTATATAATTATTAGATTGAATAATATAAAATTAGAAATACATCGTAATATATTTTCCCTGCGAGGTCCTGGAATCCGACGGCCTCCGTAGTCGAGGGGTATGGCTCCCAACAGCAATCAGAAGGTCGCGGGTTCAAATCTTGGTATGCGCAAATAAATTATATTTGGGAACAGTTGGGATTGTTAGAAGTTGTGGTATTTTGTAGGAATAAAAAGGTAAGTATCTGAATGGTAATATTTGTTTAATTATTCAGAAGGGCATTTTTTCATAATATGAGGACGTAGATGAGGGGTTATTTGTTTATCTAAGGGAACGTACCCGTATTAGTGACCCACTTTTTGAATTTTTAACCCCCCCCCCCCCCTCTCCCCCGGTGACCATGTGTAGTATATTCCAAGACTTGCTAACAAAAAGTAAAAAATATATATTGTATTTGGCTTATATTTGTCTTTAACGGCGCTTACTGCGTGACGGCAAGAGTGCATGCATACCTATAATTACAAGTGGAAAAAATAGTAAAAAGTTAGTGGAAAAAATATAAAAGATTTCTAGATTGACTACGTGATAAAAACCTAAGCCCCCCCCCCCATTGTGATCAAGCGTGGTATTTTGAAGACCCCCCCCCCCCCCCATAAACGGGTCATGTAGTATGGGCAAGGGCGGATTTAGGGGGGGGCATACGGTATTTTTGTGTACTGTGGATATTCCATCACAGTACATACTTAGAAGCAAAAACTGTCTTTATTTTAAACATTTAATTTTTCTATTGTTTTGAAACTATCATAAACCTTAAACTTGAAGTACATACTTCGTAATTTTTTTTGCCCGTCTGCCTCGTATGCCCCCCCCCCCCCCCCCCAGAAAAAATCTTAACAGTAATTGTTGATTTTTTTGCCCGTCCGCCCCTTGTGCCCCCCCCCAGAAAAAGTCCTGGATCCGCCCTTGAGTTTGGGTACGTTCCCTAAGGTAAAAAATGGACCGCTTTTATTATTCTGTGATTGACGGCGGTCCAAAATTGAACCACTTTTTTTTTACCAAAGTTCTTCGATTTCATAATATGTTTTTTTTATAAATTCTATGAATATGTGATAATCGACGAAAGACAGGTGAAGTAATTGGCTATATAGAACTTTTATCAATGTGTATGTCTCCATATTAAAATTCGGAGGTATGCTTTTTTATTGTGAGCGGAAAATATTCAAAATGATTTCCAAAAAAATCATAGGCAATCAGTGGAAAAAGTTTTAAATCGCGCTGTCGCTCGAGTGAAAAAATCTACATATTATATCTATATTTTTTTAAAGAGAGAGATAAACATTCCTGGGTTACGAATAAACTGACAATATTTGAAAAAATTCTATTACCACCATAGTAAACGGAAAATGTTAAGTACATTTATTGTGTCGTGGTGATGAAGGACTTAGTTAACTGAGGAATTGAACTCACAAATGACCTCACGATGCCAACTCAGCCTCTGACCGGCCATTATTATATATTCACTAGGTATTATATTTCTTTCTCACCGTGTTCGCATTAATTACTAAAACATATTTTTTCAAAAATGATTTACATATTTAATGTAAAGTTATCAATGGAGGTGGCCAAAAAATTAACCATTGTACCATTTCCGTGGTAGTACTGCCTTCACAAATGGGTTTTTTCAACTTGTATTAGCATTTAATTTTAAAATACTGAACTCCTGGCAAAAAATTATTCAGTACCTACCCGACTGATAATTTTCTAACTGGCTGGTAAAAGAGACTCGCAACCGCCAACAAAAAAAATCGCAACATGACAACCAAAATACTCGAAGATCAAGATTTTCGTTGACGTTTGTCGGCGCCTATTTGAATATTTTGACTGTGAGCATCTTTTTATTCGCGCAGCAAAACGACCGAACTCCGCGATATTCCACTGATATATTCACCATGTCCGACAACCACGGGGCTCTGGTGAAACAGTTCACAGACGTGACAGGCTGCGATGAGCAACGAGCGACATTTTTCCTCGAATCATCAGCATGGGAACTAGACGTAATTATTTTACCTTTTCAAATTAGTTTAACCTATTTTCTGGACGTCTAATTAGTTCTTGAGTTCATTTGTTATTCGTAGTGATTATTTGGAGTGGCTCATTTCGCCCCTCAAAGCCGAGGAAATTATAAACAAAAGCAAAGATGACTGTCAGGTGGTTTTACTATTACAAAGGACAACTTGAATTTTTGGTAACCTTTAGGATAGGTAGGCATGCTTATCGAAAAAAAAAGTTAATATTGATAATGTGTTGTGCCGTCGGTGCATACCTACTGTATATTCAAAAGCTGGAAAGACCGTAAAAAAAGTTGTGAAATAGGTTAATTCCAGATATTGAAGCTATATAGAAATGTCAAAACCACACAGATAATTGATAATATCTTTATTTGCATTCTTAATTTAGTTTTTATCATTACTCAGATTACCATTAATGTGGTTTCCTGCTTATTAAAAGATTGGCTTTTGAAGTTGTCCGTATTTCTTACTTGTGTTGAGGAAATTATCAATTAATGATTCAAGCTAAATACATATTTGGTTTTATCTTTCCAACTTAAATTGTCCAATGAAAATTTAGGTAAACTTTCGAAATTACTGGACCCGCTTAATATGAATATTTTTTAGAAAAAATCTTTAGATTCACCTCAAGGTGCCGTATCCCCGCTAAAAAAGAAGAAAATGGAGAGGTATGGGTAAATATTTCCCTATGGAGTCCACGCTCAAAACACACTTTAAAAAATTAAATAAATTGTACCAGGTAGATTACAGTTAGTAATAAGTAATTCTGCAACCGGAATTGAAAAATATTGCAATTTAATGGTTATTTTGTTATCTTTAAAAACGTAAATGTCATTTCTCAAGGAACGCCATGTTGTTAATTGCGACGGCAAACGTCTCGCGTGATTTTTCGTGTTAATGAAACCGAACAAAATAATGATTAATACGTTTTATTTATCATTTCCGAAGATTGCAATTCGTACTTATTATTGTTTAACTGACAGAAATTGATTTTTCCTTTTAAAAGTGTGTATTTCATCGTCGTAATTTACATGGCGGTCCTTGAAAATTGACATTTCGCGTTATTAAAATTAAAAAAAAAACATTAAAACGCAAAATTTTTCAATTCCGGTCACTGAATTTCTTATTACTAACCATTATCTACCTAGTACAATTTGCTTTAATTTTTTAAAGTGTGTTTTGAGCGTCCACTCGATAGGGAAATATTTACCGAGATATGTAATTACGAATGTTGGAGAGAGTGCGCTAATATTTAAAATGGTAAAATTAATTTGTGAAAATGTTTAATAAAACACAACTCATTTAAAATAGAGCAAAAAACTCTTGGGGACTATCTAAAACAGCATAAAGAAACACTGAATTTTTTCATACACATTACTTGTAAAATAACTGAAACAGTCATGAAAATAATAATTTTCGGAGCATACTTTGCGTTTTTTTTCTATCGAAGGAATTTCAAATAATTTTCAATGTATAGATATTATCTTCAAAAATAACATATATTTTTTGAAGAGCTTAAAAACTTCAAATGTTTAACCCCCATATGTAAGAAATCGGTAGAAATTCGGGTAGCGGCGGCTTAGTTACTATAAAAGGCAACTATTTCTGTTGCCCCGAATGAAAAAAAGTTGTCTTTTACAGTAATTAAGGTGAATCAAAAATAAAATCAAATATATATATTTTTTAAATATTTGTATTTTAAGCGTGTCCAGTGATTTCGAAAGTTTACCAAAATTTATCAAGGTTCTAGGAATTTATTTGGATTAGTGTTAGTAATTAATTAATAAAAGTGAAATCTGGAATGTCAGGGCAGCCTCTAGCACTAATTCCAGTAAAGTTTAATGTAATGTATTCCTAACAAAATTACTAACCCAGTCCATGTTTTTAAAAACAAATGTTAGGTAAATTTTCGGGATTAGTGTCCATGGTTATTACAAATAATTTTTAGAAAAAAACTTTAGATTCGCTTAATCACTATAAAAGGAAACTTTTTGCATCACGGCCGGTGGAAAATAATGCATTTTAATTTTCAATTGCGTAAAATAAAATTTCACTTAGTGAACCGATACTGTGACAACCGGGCGGCCATTTCGTCACTGTTATGTTGGTATCCCTGATACAAACAGGAGCTAGATACGATTGTAGCCGACTTCGTGGGATAAATGAAAAGGCGCGCAATTTGCATTTAGTCCACCTCACGGATAATACGGAATTTTGAGGTTAAACTACGAAAGCTGCATGTCATCATTATTTTAAAAAACATCCCAGGTTTTGAATGGTTTGTTTGGCAAAGCAGGGTTTGTGTAGCGGGCTTGTGTATATTATCTTTATTTTAAAAAACATCCCAGGTTTTGAATGGTTTGTTTGGCAAAGCAGGGTTTGTGTAGCGGGCTTGTGTATATTATCTTTATTTTAAAAAACATCCCAGATTTGAATGGTTTGTTTGGCAAAGCAGGGTTTGTGTAGCGGGCTTGTGTATATTATCCTTATTTTAAAAAACATCCCAGGTTTTGAATGGTTTGTCTCCATTCCAGTACCTGATTAGAGGTTCGTTTACATTATACTATTAATTCTGTTTTTCATAATTACGCGCCTTATCATGTATCCCACGAAGTCGGCTACAGTCGTATCTAGCTCTTGTTTGTTTCAGGGATACCAACATAACAAACAGTGACGTAATGGCCGCCGGGTTGTCACAGTATCGGTTTGCGAAGTGAAATTTTATTTTACGCAATTGAAAATTAAAATGCATTCTTTTCCACCGGCCGTGATGCAAAAAGTTTCCTTTCATAGTGATTAAGGCGAATCTAAAGTTTTTTTCTAAAAATTATTTGTAATAACCATGGACACTAATCCCGAAAAATTACCAAATGTTATGTCTTTTAATATTGTTATAACTTATCCGATCTGCTGATTATTCACACACAACGCTCTTCTTCCCTTTGTCTTATGTGGTTCGGGGAATCTTCCTTGTCCCGGGGTATTTCTGAGGCCTCCTTTAACAGTTCCTTCCATAACGCAGCCTCTCTTCGCGGTGAACCCATGGAGTTTCTTTCCCCAACTTTGCTTGGGAGACGCTCTGAACTTCTCTCATCAGGGATTAGCACCAGTGTTTTGTGCGGAAGTCACTCTTCTGGCATTATATGCCCATCCAACCCTCCTCATTTGCGACTTTTTCATGGAGAGTATCAGTAGTTCGATGCTAAGCCCATCCCAGATAATCGAGTTTTTCAATTGATATTATTTTGAGACTTCACTCCACTGCTACCAAAATCTCTTTTCGGCAGCTGATTATATATGTATTTACATCCTATTATTCATCTAGGGTGATGAATTTTTGTGTTCATCTAGAATTTGTCAAAAGATGTCGCCAATTCAGTCGGCAGCTCGCATGGGGACGTGCCCCAGGCAACTATAAGTACTACGATTTAGTGAACTTGCAGTATCCCTCCGTGGCTATATACTACATATGACACCACTGCCTGTCTCGGTTACTTTGTACTGGTGACAGTGGATTCGAGGAACAGGCTATTTTGGAACCAGTTCTTATTATAGTACACCTGATACGGAGTCAATTGAAATCTACAACCATTTTGAAGTATACTGTAATACCAGCGCGTAGTGGAGTGGAGCTGGTAACACAGTATCGCTTCCAAGTACATAAGCACATATTTCACCACTAACAATCACACATCTGCCCTGATGATGGACACTGTAACGTTATCTGAAACGTTTGCTAAAGAAGGAGGTAGCGCAACACGGCATAACATCTCAAAATCAAATAACAAAAATTTTTGGTATATTTTTTATTATATTATATTTTTATTATATTATATTTTTTATTATTTATTTTTATTTTTTTATTGTTGATACATTATTTTACAAAATTTCATAGTACAATCCAGTAATGTTGGCCTCACTGGGTTGTTTACCCGTGCTGAGGCCCCCATTTTATAATATAATAATTTATACATAACTAGCTGACCTGGCCACGCATTGCTGTGGCTAATAAAACACAACATCATCTACTGGATGGTTATCCAACCTTTATAACCACCACCGTCTTTGAGTTTATCGCGAAGAGACAGACAGATGCCGCGGAAGACATTAATTTATAATACGTAGAGATGGTATGAAAGATTTTAATAATGTGCATTTCATGCACATTATTATAATCGTATTTAAGTTAATAAGGATTAATACTGTATCCTTCTAAATAACTTTTCAATTACCGCAATGTACGTGACCATTTTTTTAGAAGATAGAATGGGTATAGTAAGCTATCCGTAAAATATAGATATATGCCTTCGCGGACTTTTTTGTAGATCTATAAAAGAGGAATATCCCACCATGCATTGTTTTCTTATATCCCAAAAGGATTAGGCAGCGTATTCGATGAAAGCTACCAGGCGGCTTGACTTTTTCCGACACTTCTAACAATTATCGTTATGTTTCAACCAATTTACACAAATCCTTGACAAATTACATACCTAAACCTTCCTCACGAAACACTATCTATTGGTGAAAACCGCATGAAAATCCGTTCAGTAGTTTTCGAGTTTATCGCGAACAGACAGACAGACAGACGACTTTAATTTATAATATGTAGAGATACAGCTTGAATAAAAAGAAATATACAATGTTGGTGATGAAACAAAAAAAAATAATTAAAATAAAGATAAATTTAAACTAAAAATAGAGATCAAAAATTTAAATTAAATTAAATTAACAAACTAAAAAAAAAAAAATTTAATGAAAATCGGCGTATATTATGTTTTATGTGTTTGTGTGAGTGTTACGTGTTTTCTATCGGTTTTGTGTGTTGCGTGCAAAGATTTTGTATTTGAATATCTTTGGTTGCGTGTATATGTTTTATTCATTTATGTTATAAAATTTTGGTAATATTGTATTTTTTGTTCTTTAATCCATTTTTTTTATTTTGTGTCGGAAATTATTTTTGTTTTCCTCAAGTTTTGTTTCAAGTGAAAGACTGTTGAATGCTTTTATAGCATGGTATTTATGGTGTCTTTGTCCAAAGGTAGTGTTTACCGACGGAGTTTTTATGTTTTCTAAGTACGCTTGTCTAAAGGCCGGTCCACACGCTACGTTTTGCACAATCTTTTAAGTCTGCGCAGTCTTAAAACGTTGCAATTTTGAGCGTCCAGACGGTGCAGTCATATTTGTATTTTTCGCTCAGTCTTGTGTGATATCGTCATGGAGGAGGTTCTCCTGCGGTCAATTTTTGCATACTCGTTAAAAAAAACGATTAGATCATCTCAGAAGAACCGGGCGTTCGAAGTGGTCGCGTAAGTGGCTTTTAAAAAGGTGGGACTTTTCCCATATTAGATTATTGCGTGAATTACGTGATGAACCTAATGATTGGCTGAACTACTTGAGAATGGACATAGACACGTAACGTATAATAGTCATAAAGTGCAATAAAATCGGTTAGAAACTCCCAAGAACATTGCCGAAGGTCAGCCATCGTCGAGTGATTAGGGAAAACTGAGGAACAAAACGAATCGGAAAACGGAGCAAGCATCCACATGCACCGACTTGGATTGACACTTGGATTTACATGACCGCACAGGTAATGGATTTCAAAGCTCATTTGCTCAGTTATCGCTGCAACTGTATCGTCTTCCCGCCGGGCTCAAAACTGCCCAGTTTTCCGATCCACACGCAACGTTTTAACTGCAACGTGTTGAACTGCGCAGACAAAAGGTTGTGCAAAACGTAACGTGTGGACCGGCCTTAACCGGTCTATTAGTGATATTTGGCGTTTGTTGGAGTGTGTTTTTTTAGTCAAAAATGTAGTTTAATAATAATATTTAATAATATTTGGATGACTTAAATAGCGCCGTTTTTGTGAAAAATCACCTCAAGGGTGCTGTACAAACTTATAATACATTTCTAAAATCTAAAAAACTATTATAAACAACTTATGGCCAAAAATTGCATACATCGGTTCATTGATCACCGATACGAAAATATGTGTACAATATTTTGACCGATGAACGCGATGCTGCCTAAAATTTAATGAAAACAGGACCATACTTACCTGGGAGGTCGCTTGAAATTAACTCTGTATATTGTCCATTTAAGGAAATTTAGATAGAGTTCGCACGCAGAGGACATTATTGTGAACACGTTTAGTAGTGTTTTAACATATAATTGGCGTATATCTAGTACGTCACAACTTTTATATATTTGATCTGTATCGGTTAGTCTATGTTTTTTAAGTATTACCTTTAAGATCGTTTTATGTGCGATTTCTATTTGAGCGATAGCTGCGTTTGTTGCTCCTCCCCAAACAATTAATCCATATTCTATTATTGATTGACAAGGTGCAAAATATATTGTTTTCATTTGTTTTATTTTATATATGTTTCTTATGCTTAGAAAAATGTGTATTGTTCTGAGGAGTTTATTTGTGATTTATTTTGATTTGTCCATATAAGGTTATGGTCAATTACGATTCCTAGATACTTTATTTGTTCCGTTTTTTCTAGAGGAGGGCAATCGCAGATGTTTGTGTTTATTAATTCGTGTATTTTTATGGTATTTGTATCGTTTTTTGGCTGTCCCGTGTTAGTTATACTGTATGTTGAGAATTATGTTTTTGATATGTTTAGTGTTAGAGTCCAGCCATGTTTTGACTTGCGTGATTCCTAGATTCGCTGTGTTATATACGTTATTCCAATCCTTAGATTTAAAGAGTAAAACTGTGTCGTCTGCATAACTAATTATTTCACCGTCTATTTCCATGCTGCAAAGTTCATTTATATAAAAATGGTGAAAAGAATGGGTCCTAGTATGCTTCCTTGTGGAACTCCATGTGTAATCGGCAGTGGTTTGCTAGTATGGTTATTAATTTTGACTTGTTGTGTTCTGTCGCTCATATAACTTTTCAATAGTTGGAGTTCTTTATCTTTGATACCCATATTTTCTAATTTTTTAAAAAGTGTTTTGTGGCAGATTGAGTCAAACGCTTTAGCTAAATCTAGATATATCGCTATGCATTTATACCCTTGATCTAAGTTGCTACGTATATAATCTATTGTAGGTACTTGCCAAAGCTTCTTTTGTGCTTCTTTTTTCTCTAAAACCATATTGTTTATCCGAGATTAATTTGTTTTCTTCCAGTTATTTTATAATTTGGTTTTTTATTATTTCATGATTATGTATTACATTTGTTTAGAGACTATTTATCCAATAATAACATGGTACACAGCATTATAATACATATTATTACAATTTATAAACTTAATTTTGATGAAATACATGATTCATGCAATACCGTAAGTTTTTCTAGTTTCAGTGTAATAAGGGGGCATACATTAATTATGTGAGCAGTTTTTCTTCCAATCTAGACCCCTCCCCCCCTGGTGAGATAAATTTGGACCACTTCGTATATTCTTTTCAAGTAATGTAAGACTTTGCCCTCCCCCCCCTATTTCCACTTTCTTTAGCCAACGTTTCGGACAGCATTACAATGTCCATCATCATGGTATATTTGTAGATTATGGTGTGAAGTGTGTGTTTGTGTAAAAGTTATACATACTGTATTGCTTTCGTTAATCCTCTAATGCAGTGGTACTGACCCCCACCAGTTTCATACGCGCATTCACCGAACCTTTCTTAATTGGACAAGCGGGGCGCGTCATCACTAATCATATGAGTCGAGGATGAGTCTTGACCTCCGCCGAACCTGCGAGACTGACTCACCGAACCCCTGAGGTTCGATCGAACCCAGGTTAAGAACCACTGCTCTAAGGGCTGGTATTTCAGTACATCAATTAGTAAAATTAATGTGGTTTTCTAAGATTATGTTTTGGTGTAGCCGTCAATTACCGGATACCAAGAACTAATAAGTTTAGTCCCTGTTATTTATCTGGTATTTGGGTTTTATTATGGAAGCCATCTTGTATTATTATCCTATTGCATATAAATATCTCATCCATTATTTAATCTCTTCCAGCTGGCCATATACCGATTCTTTGAGAATGACGGTGCACCGGAACCAGCGCTACCCGTGCCCCCGGGCCCCCTCGCGGCCCAGGAGCCGGTGATCAACCTCTCCGACAGTGACCCGGAACTGCTCAATGACGATGATGATGATGACGATGTGGAGGATCTCCCCGCCCGGGTGCAGAAGAAGGACAAATCCAAGAAGAACACCAATACGAGGTTTGCAACGCTGGCCAGCCTGCAGCAGGACAGCAGCAGTGATGAAGAGGAAGGTGAGATTAACTATTTATTACACACTTTGTCTGGAAATCCACAGTAGAAGCAGGAAAAGCGAGTTTACATTAGCATTTGGAGTCGATTTTGTAGTAAAAAAATATTTGATTTAAGTTTTCGTTTATCAGTTCAAATCGAGTCCAAAGTTGGAATTTTTTAGGTAAAATTAAAAAAAATAGATTGCTGGGGATTTATATCAACTATTTACTGTCTTTTAAAATGTGTCAAAAGTCTTTTATTAGCCTCTTTCCTTTTTTTGAACATATGTGTTTATATCTAACCTAACTTTGGGTAAACATGTTTGAGAATCTAAACCAAAAGCCATATAATGCTACTGTAGCAATAAACTGGATAATATTATTCTAGGAATAGATGCGACCGTATCTTCCCAGATGTGACTGTATCTTTTTCTAATTTTTCTCTTTCAAATTTTCGTTTGAGAGTTGCCAATATTGTCTTCAATTATTAAATGTTAACTTTAGTTGACAATCCTAGTTATAAGCTGGATGATGTGTGTAGGGGATTTACATTACGCCATTTAATTTTTTCGTTCATCGGTTTGCCTTTATCGATTTTTAAAATGTCACTTTATTTTACACGTTATTTAGGTATAGTTTTAAAACCTTTGTTTGTATTTTAGGTCAAGCCTTCTATGCCGGAGGCTCGGAAAGAAGCGGCCAGCAGATCATAGGACCCGGGAAGAACCAAGACATTGTCGGAAACATGTTCAAAAGTGTTCGGAAGTAAGTTTTCTTTTCTTTACATTGACCGCAATTCGATTTTTACCGTCTTGATATTATTTTGAATCTGACTGGAAATGGAGACATCTTTTTAAGCGGTTCGTGTGTTGAGTAACTACTCTTCAAATAACTTTAATCACAGGTTTAGCATAGCTGTAAAAACTGATACTACTCAACGGGGTAGCATTGCCTTAGCTGTGATGAAACACATAATACATATATCGATTGTCTAGTTGATTAGTCAAACATCTCCAAATACTGAGATAATGCGGAAAGAAATATTCGAATGCTCACGTCTGGTTTAACCCTAGATCACTAATTATTCGTCTCACAGTCGACCAGCATCTGTCGCGTTCGATGTTTGGATATGTTCTCGACACTTTGTCGCCCCGCCCCTCTCAGTACCTTCCTGATTTTCTAATTAGTGACTCGTGCGGAGGCGACACGGCCGCACGCTTACTAGTTCTGGAGTTATAGCAAAATAGTCGACTTATATACGAATGTGTAGTGACTACATACATGTATTAATACATACTACATACATAAAAGCAATTCTAAAAATCAATGATGTTTCTCCTAGTACGTCTCAAGGACAAACAAATAAACGCAAGATATGCGGATTTTGTTCATAATATGAAAAATGCAGAATGACTAAATACTCATGCCACTCATGCAGAAAAGCAATTTGCGGCAAGCACACAGTCCCTACATGTAATGACTACAAAGATTGAAAAAAAACATCGTTATAAAAATATTCAGATTAATAAAAGATTAAACTTGGCTATGTCGTTAATTATTCCATTTAATTACAATAAATAAATAAAACACATGCATTTTTATTTGTTCGTCTGTAAGTCGAAGTTTAGTGACAGAGTTATATCGAAATATGTTTAGTGAGCTAGGGTTAAATATTAAATATGCTATAAAACAACACCAGGAAACACAATTCCGGTCAATTCAAACGAGGGTCCGGTATATTAGTATGACATTTTGAAATATCAATTTTTTGTTTATTTCACTACAAGTTTTCCTGCATTAAAATTGATTTGGTGGTGTTTATGAGAAATCCGAGTGTTGAACCAGATAGAGGGTACACTTTTACGTACAACTGCATACTCAAAATTAGATTGTTCAGAGATATCTGACTAATTAACTGGACGATCGATATGTTACTCAACAAGTAGCACCAATTGAAAGTTTACTTTGAGGTGGTGAAACCCCAAAAGTTCTAGGCGTTGATTTAGCTTCAGAACTGAGTAAGCAGCTAACGTCATCTTCATTGTTCCTGTGTTATGGCGGACGAAATTATAAAATTTGAAGCAATTAAATTTGTGGTAAATTCATGGCTCCGCGCGAGCCTCCAATAGCGCAGCGACTTAAAGCGTCTGACTCTCAGCGCCCAGAGAGACATCTAGCGAACCAATCTACCAAATAAAATAAAAATAAAGATTTTTATATTTTTAAAATCAATATCCAATCTCTAAACCACTTTAAAATAAATAGGCAAACGAAAAGAAAGCAAAGTCTGGCGACTTTTTAGTTTCACTTCTACCAGGTGTGAATTGCACACTCTTATTTTTTATTTATTTTAATTTCAGACATGGCCAAATGGTGGAAACACATGGCGGAGGAAATCCCTCGAGTTCTACATCTTTTGGAGGAACCGGCTATAGATTGGGTAAGTCAGACTTTCATAAGTCTTCTATGAAGCTAAGAAAATATGAAGCCGCCATTACGGTGGTACCCCCTAACTCATTATTTAACAAAAAGTAAATGGATTTCTTTTATGAACAGGTTCTCATGGATTTATTTTATAAAAAAAATTATGTTACGTCTAGTTTTTGTCGACGATTGGTCTTGTTTTTTGACGCAATTCAAAGTTTTATTCGATGCCCTGAGGTTAAGAAGATTATAAAATTTATCATAATATGTCAACCTGCCTATCTAAGACTATCGCCACTGTCAAATTGCTTTTCAGGTTGACAATGTGCACAATTTAGGAGGCGAATATGGGTACTGCCGCCCCGGGAACCATTTATTGGATAACCCTACCATAGATCACCCCAAGTGGTTCGCTACGTTTGGTGACTTTGCAGGGTTGCCCGGGTTCATTGGGTGAGGTTTGTCTAGGTCTTGGCCGCCAATGCGTTTGCCCATCTACTGCACGGCGGGCCGGATCGAGAGAGATTGGTTGAGGGAGATCTAACCTAGACGGTCTCTCTAGACCAGTAGTTCCCAACTAGTGGTCCGTAGATCACAGGTGGTCCGCGAGATCTAAAATGTGGTTCACAAAATATTTATTCATTTTCTACGAAAACCGAATCGAAAGGTAACAAAGCTGATTTGTAACCCTTTTGGTATTAATGATGGAGAGATAGCTGAAGAATGCCAAGAAGAGCACATTGAATTGCAAAATGATAGTAATTGCAAGGACAGTTCATCATTATTGTACCTTGTGGTCCCTGTGAGAACAAATAAATAACCTAGTGGTCCCTGGTCAAAAAAAGGTTGGGAACCACTTCTCTAGTCCCATCTCCTTGCACCGCTGTTGGAGGGATGGATTCATAATCCGTCACTCCTAGACACATTGACCTCCAGATTCCTACCCACTCCTCATATCCTTTTCCTTCCCAGAACTTCCTCTCCTTTCTTTCCCTAAATAGACCCTCCACACAGCATCCCCAAAGATGACATAGACCCCGAAGGAAATTATTTTCTTCAAGGCCTCCTGTGTGGAGCCAATGTAAAAAAAGTACATATAACTTTGTTAATAAATTAATTTGAAATTTTGTAGGTGCTACACCGGATGACACAACTGTAGTTAATTCTAGAAGACCAGCCAGAAGAGGGGAGTCAGAAGTAGTAAGTCATTTACCCAAAGTATTACCTCATTATCCACAAATCCTCCCGTCACTTTTTAATTGATCAACATTCTGCAAATCTACTTCAAATTATACACTCAAACGCATTTATTTATCTTTGCAGAATATATATATATATATATTTTTTTTAATACTTTTCAGTGTTTTGTTTATTATCACATTTTAATTCTGATATATTAGTATATATAAAAAAAGAGTTTTGAGTACATACCCAGTGCATTCCTAGATGTGTAATTTAGGTCTTACAATCACTAAAATAAGGTGATTTTTATTGTTTTGTCTTATCATGGATGTTTGTTTGTATTCTAGGAAAATGTAGTTTTGCGTTTATGGCGCAATGGATTTAGTTTAGATGACGGAGAGCTGAGGCCGTACACTGACCCGACCAATGCAGATTTCCTGGACTGTGTGAAGAGAGGGTATGTTCATTTTTATCACAAACATCACTTAAAAAGCTATCTTTTTTCCTTCAAAATCAGGGCCATTCAAAAACTTCCCAGTATGTACATTTGTATATTTACCCCTTTTCTCCGTATCGTGGTTCTGAAATATATTAATTGAAACATTGCTTTAACCTGTCAAAGGCCCGCAAATTCCAGGAAAAATACGGAAATTTCGTAACAAAACACGATTTTGAATTTTGAATTAAATGTTTTGTTGATTAATTTTGAGCTATCGTATATTTCATTGACTGAAATACGTTCCTAGAACAATAAACTATGCACCAAAACAACATTACTTGCGTTAATTACGTAAATTAATAGGTTTTATGATGTTTTAGTCGAGGAACACGCGTCAAAACTGACAGCTTCAATTTGCACCAAAAATGACATTTCGATTCCACAGATAAAAATCATTTAAAAATAATCTGGTATTGTCAGATGAATGAAACTAGTGGCTATATCATCAATGATGTTGGCACAAGCGATTCTGACCTTGTTTTCATACAAATTCTGTACATAGAAGGGTCAAAATCGCGGTCAAACTTTTTTATTTCGAAATATTTTTTTCGCGCATGCGCAAAAGCTGCGCGCAAATCCGCGGCTCCGGCCGTTTACAGGTTAAAATAGATAGCCTTAGTTGGTGACTAGACCTGAATAGCCGGGAACTTCCCAACCTTCCTCTTTCCCATCTCATTTCCTTTCTTCAGCCTCACAATACGCCCCAATTGGAGATGCCACAATCCCAATCTGGCTCTGGGCAGATGGGACCCTTGGACGGTATTTATGAAAATAATGAGGTTGCTCCTATCTAGAAATATTGATTCAAATTTACTTTCTACGCATCAAATGTTTTAAGTAAACCCTGATAAGGTGAGCATTGCTCACGAAACATGCCGATTGCATGAAAACAACAAAAAATGTTTAAAAAGGAAGTGCAAATTATTTTAACCAAATGCATCAAATATCAATGGTGTCCACATTTTGTTAAAATCTGCCGAAATCTTATAAAATTATCTTCACATTTTTGTAGTTTCAAATTTTGTACAAATTATTGCACTTATTTATTTTAACGGTATAAGTATACCACAAACAATAATTGCATGTCAGAGTTAAAAACAAGCACAAGAAATAAATTAAAAATAACAGTCAAGTGAGTTGTTCAATTTCTATATCCGCTATATCAACTTTCACTGATTCGGAGAAAACTGCAAAAAACTGTCACATCTCTAGCGTAAATGAAAAATTGCATTTTTATTTTTATATAATGAATTGGAGTAATATACATTCGAAAAATATTCATTTTTCAATATTTTTGGACTTTCGTGAAATCTAAACAATCATCTTCTGGAGTACCTAATAACCGTGTATTACAAAAACATTTCCTCAAGTGATGGGCAACGAATTTGCAATATTTTTAACGATTATTTCCAATCTGTCTTTGTCCCCAATACAACTGCTAATAATACTTCCACAAATTTTGTTGATATAAGTAATGATGATGCCATAAATTCAATTAATCTTAATTCAATTGATATAACTGCACCATTAGTGTTAAAACATCTTAAAAATGTGGACAGAAGAAAAAGTGCCGGTTGTGATAAGGTACACCCAATTTTTATTGTTAATTGTGCCGAAACACTAGTTACTCCTGTAACACTACTGTTCAAAAAATCTCTTAAAGAAGGTGTATTTCCTACCATTTGGAAACAACCTTTTGTTACACCTGTTTTTAAAAAGGGGGACAAGCACAACATTGAAAATTATAGACCTATCTCTAAGCTATGTATCTTTAGTAAAATCCTGGAAAAAATCGTGTGTAACCAACTTTTTAACATATGCAAAAATATTATTATTAGCCCCCAACAACATGGTTTTTTCCAAGGCAGATCTGTTGAATCGAACCTAGGACAGTTTACTGATTTTGTTTTTAACTCTATGGATAATAGGAAACAGGTTGATTCCATTTACACAGATTTTTCTAAGGCTTTCGACAAAATAAATCACGACATACTGTTAAACAAGCTCTCGAAGATTGGAATATGTGGAGATCTTCTGAGATGGTTCTCTTCATATGTTAAAAATAGAAGTCAAGCTGTTGCTTTAAAAGGTTACATGTCACAAATTATAACTATTCCCTCAGGGGTACCACAAGGGTCTCATCTAGGGCCTCTATTGTTTATTTTATATATAAATGATATGAACCATGTTATAAACCATTCTTGTTTCCTTTTTTATGCCGATGACATGAAATTATATAAATGTATTAGCTCCATAGATGACTGCAACCAATTACAAGAAGACGTTAGCAAAATTGAAGAATATTGCGAAAACAATCAATTATATCTAAATATAGATAAATGTAATGTTATTACTTTTACACGAAAAAAAAATCCAATTAATTACATTTACAAATTAAACCATGTACCTCTACAACGAGTAGAAACAATAAGAGATCTTGGAGTAATATTGGATTCTAAAATGTTATTTAGGGATCATATTGAAAATATTCTAGAAAAAGCTTATAAGCAATTGGGTTTCATTATTCGCATTACAAAGCCTTTTAATATAGCACACACCCTAATTCTGTTATATATGTCATATGTACGTTCACAACTCGAGTTCGCCTCAGTAATTTGGAATCCTCAATATCAAATATATATTCATCGCATCGAAAATATCCAGAACAAATTTATAAAACACCTATCCTATCGTTTTAGTGATCATCGATTTAACCCTATCGCTTTATATAAACGCAGAAAAATCTCTGATGCATTATTCTTACACAAAATCGTGAACTGCCTTGTTGATTCATCATATATGTTAGAAAATATTGCATTTTGTTGCCCCAAACAAAACACCAGATCGAACGACTTATTTAGAATACCACACAGTAAATCTAAATATGCGCAAAACTCTGTAATAGTACGTATCTGTGAAACTTACAATGCCTTACGAGATGTAGACATTTTCAACCATGACTTGAAATCATATAAAATGCAGCTTAATAAATTAATAACTTAAAATACTTCTCTTTCTCTTTTTTGTGAAAATTATATTATTATCAACCATAGTAAATAGTATAACCATATAACTATGTTTGTTAATAATTTTACGTTTTTCTATATTATGTTTTATGTTCTTCTTTCCTTTATTATGTTTATTTTTTTCTTTGTCATTTAATAAGTTGAGTAGGTAAAAATACTAAACCAATATTTTTTAACATAATGGAACTTAATTGGTCTACAACATATGAATTTTATTGTTATAATCATCTTTCTGTATGACTGTTTGTTTCCTCAATAAAAAGAAATAAAAAAAAAAAAAGTATCTCTAGAAATATTTAAGTAATTTTGATAAATAAAATGTATATAGCGGATTTTGATACGCACTTCGTGATTTGTATGGAATATAGAGGCTTTTAAAACTCAAGTGACCTGAGGGGCGTGTTTCTACACCCGCCATCTTGGCAAAATAACTGCTCGTGATTGGTTGAATTCCGATACAGCGGGTTTTGATAGTAACTTGTTGAATGATATAGCGAGTTTTGTTTCTCACTCGCAGTTTTAACATGGTTTTTGGTTGTGATAAGGGAAATTTTAAAACACAATTTTAAGTTAGTCTTGTTCCTCGCAAAAATGTGAACAATATGTCATACTCAGATCATTTCGTCAAAAAATCGGATATAGCGGATTTTGAAATTATAGGACTCAAGTATGGCATTTGATCACACAATGACGCCAGAAAGTGTAAAACTAATACAAGCTCTTGAAGGATATAAAAGGGAGGGATATGTACAAAGCATATTATAAGTAGACGAAGGTTAAATTAATATTGATCGAAAAGATGCGATAGTATACCCTTCTTGTACCTACCTTTCGTGCAGTTAAATAGATCCACCACAACTCCGTATCTATTAGTAACTTCATGTAATCTAGATACAGGCGAGTTGCAATTTGGGAGGCGAGTATGGGTACCACCGTCCCGGGGAACATTTATTGGATAACCAACACCTCTGCCATAGGTCACCCCAAGTGGTTTGCTATGTTTGGCGACTTGGCAGGGGTGCCCAGGTTCAGGGGTGAAGTTTGTCCAGGTCTTAGCGGCGGATGCTTTACCCACCTGCAGCATGGCGGACCGGATCAGGAGAGAAGGAGAGACTGGTTGAGGGAGGCCTTTTGACCTTTCCTGCCGGACTCTCGACCCATTGCCTTGCACCGCAGTTGGGGGGCATATATTAATTACGTGAGCTCAAAATGGGGGGGGGGGGTTCCAGCAAAATCTCACGTTACTTGAAAAGAATATACGAACTGGCCCAAATTTATCTCACCAACGGGGGGGAGGGGTCTAGATTGGAAGAAAAACTGCTCACGTAATTAAAATATGCCCCCTTGGAGGGATGGATTAATATGTACGTCACTCCTGGATAATTGACCACCAGATTCCTGTCCGCCCCTTGTACCCTTTTCCTTCCCAGAACTTCCTGTCCTTCCCTTCCTTAAAAAGACCCTCCGCACAGCATTCCCTAAGATGACATAGGTCTGAGGGAAATCCTGTGTGGAGCTAATGTAAAAAAAAAAGTTTGAAATGCTCAGTCCTGGTATTGTTACATTCAAATAGGATTTTCGAAAGCTTTCGTAGGTAAATGAAATTCAATGTAGTTAAGGCGCCATATCCCTGCCGAATGATGGAGAGATATGTAATTACGAATATTGGAGAGAGTGCGCTAATATTTAAAACGGTAAAATTGAAGCGAAAATTGTAAAAATGTTTAATAAAACACGACTCGTTTAATAGAGCAAAAATTTCTTGGGGTCTGTCTAAAACAACATTAAAAGAAACACTGTGAATTTTTTCATACATATAACTTGTAAAATAACTGAAACAGATGTGAAAATAACAATTTTCGGAGCATAATTTGCGATTTTTTTCCATCGAGGAAATTTCATATAATTTGCGTTTCGGCGTGGGGAATGTATAGATATTATCTTCAAAAATAACATATATTTTTTAAGGGGGGTGGGGGGGGGGGGGGGATATAAGAAATCGGTAGAAATAAATTAATATTACCATTTACAGTTTTGCACGAGCAAGCATCAAGGGATAATGATAACTTTCTACTGTAATGGATGTTTTATTTACTTCCTTCCCCAGAGAGATTCCTCGCGAACTGCGCAAAGGACCCGAGGTGCACCTGACGATGGAGGATCATCGTCACGAAGAGTTCTCCAAGACATCACGCGGCCCGGCCAAGCCCTTCCATGGGAAGGGGCATCTCCTGGGAAGGTTCATATTTTCATATTAGCTTTATAAATGATTATTCTTCTTCATGGACTTGCGGCATAGACTTCCCTCGAATATGTAACCCGTAGAACCGAGCGGAAATTACCTTGTTGCTTTCTGGTCAAATACCCATACAAAAACAAAGGAATTGTTTTTATTTGTGATTGTTTTCTGTTTACCAGGTTATATCTTATTATTCATGTATATTACGTGATAATATTGTAAGAAGTTTTTCCAGAATAGCTAACTAACTAAAAAAAAGATTTGAAAATCTCTCATTTGGGAAATAACTAACTAACTAACCATCACGCCGTTTCTTCGCAGGGGTAGGCAGAGAGGACGGACCGCCAAACAACTCGGTCTTGGCACACACTCTTTGCCTCACTCACATTCATACATCGTCTCATACATTCTCTTCTATTATTCTGACTTTTGACATGGCCTGACTCAAGTATCTGATTCACTTGATCGTGCCATGTCTTCCTCGGGCGTCCCCGACTTCTTCTACCATTCACATTCGCGTTGTATATTCTTCTTACACTACTTCCTTCGTTCATTCGCTCTACATGCCCAAACCATCTGAGTGTCCCTTTCTTAATCTTACTCATTATGCTTACATTAGCCTAACATTCTTTGCGGATATCCACCAGCCTTACATTCTTTGCGGATGTCCACATTTCTCACACGATCATACATTGTTTTACCACACATACGTCTCAGGGATCTCATTTGGGAAATAATTGTCAAAAAATATAATCACACAAATATAAACTGATTTTATTATTTCTACATAAATCTGAATGCATACCCAACATGAAAAAACACAATTCAAAGGAGTTTGCAAATAAATTAAGACCTTTATACGCATTTGAAAATGTAAAACATCGATTTTTTTGCCTTTGACAGTTGCCGAAATTGACCTGCCAAGTCATAAAAAATTCGTTTAAAAATATTCCGAGTAGCTAGATTAATGAAACCAACGGTTTCGTCAAGAATGATATTGGTGCAAGCGATTCTGACCTTATCCTTCGTACAGTTTCTTTATACATAAGGATTAAAAACGCATTTAAAAAAAAACAAAAGCGGGCGGGCTCGTGACAAACGACTGGTTAAGTTTGTATCTACATGATTATGACTCAAACTATAAATATAGTTACTTTTGTGTATAAATCAAACAATTTAAGTATAAGGCATAAATCACAAGCAGAAGTGTAAGAATAATGTCACAATATTCACAGTCCCTTTAGTAGGGTTTTCTATTCTGAGGCTTTATTTTTTATTATTATTATTATTTTTTCATTACCTACTTTACATATTTTATTAAAATTTATTACATACTCCATCTTATTCAATTTTGTAACAAATATATGTAGTTATTTCGAGCGCATTTTGAGAAGTGTTCACGCTCGAATACTTTCTCTGTCTTGCATTGGTTGTCCCTTGCTGCCGCTAGGGCAGCGGGACCATAGGTATATAAAGACAAGCGAAACCTTAGAGTTTTGTGCTTTGGCCTGCTGGGGAGTCCCGCGCTAAGCTCCAAGAAAATAGTAAAAGTCGAAGTCTGCTTTCCGAGATCAGCTTGCGCGGCTTCAAGGCACTCGTGAACCTTTTGTATAAAGTGACGAGTAGGTAATTAAGGATAATTAGGGTCCTTTGGAGTTATTATGATAATAATAACCATAAAGCTACTGTTGTAGTTGGTACGTTTAAGTTACTACTGTTTTTTACGATTTTGAACTGACTACTTGTGTAATTGATTGTACCAACCCAATAAAAGACTAATTGTGTTTATAGAAGAAAAGTGTGGATTTTATTTAATTACCCCGCTATAATTTTGTATTTAAAAAGAGAGCTGCAGCAGTAAGCCATCCATTGAGGCCAACATTATGAAATTATATTGTAAAATTTAAATTATTGTACCAAATAAATAATAAAATAAATGTTTGCTAGTTAATTTACGTTTTAAATATACACATTAATTTCAGTTATTTTTTTGTTTAATTTAGTGTGGCATTATAAAGTTTCAAGCATGAAGTTTAATATTTCTCTGCCTAAAAGATGTATTTATTCAAACTGGGAATAACCGGTATATTTTGGTTTATTGCCCTTGTATAGTGTTTGTTTTGCAGTGGAGTATTCAGAAGTATTTTTTATAATAATTATAATATTAAGATATATTTTGTACAACCTAATTTAATCTTACATTAGTTGTAGTTTGACACTCTGTAAATAGCCTAAAACGAGTGTGGTTGTTTTCCAGCCCCGCGCCCACCACCATTGGCTCCACCTCCCCTCAGGGGGCGAGTCCCCTGGACCAGCAGGCCAATCAGAACACAGCGCAGGCCGGCCTCAACATCAATGAATCAGAACCCGTCACTAATATTCAGGTAAACAAACATACCTACTCTCAGTTATGAACCATTCATTTATTCTTTTGTAAAACCTCACTAGTCTATACCCACGTAATGACAACCTGTTGGACATTGTGAGACGGGTTAAGCAGTGATGGCAGGTGACCTTTGTGGGGGTGTAGGGGTGCAGTAAAAAAATAATATCCTACAAAAAACTAAATATACATTTTGTAATAAGAAAATACTGGGGTGAGTTGTACAATGACTGCACACACACCCCCATCTGGCATTTCGAAATTGAAGTTAGTTTATGCAAAAACTATGAGATAAACAACGCATATTTCAGAAAGAGAGGCTGCAGTGAAGCTCACACCATCAAGAGCATACTGATAAACTTTGTTTTATATTGTAACTAGGTACTATACGAATTTCATTAAACTATTTTTTTATTTGTTCGCAGTTCCGCCTCGCTGATGGTTCAAGAATAACAGGGAGATTTAACCTTTCCCACACGGTAGCCAACCTCAGGGAATATGTCATCACGTATCCTTTTCCAACATTCATACATCAACAAAATAAATGTCATAATATCAATGCATCCCACGTAACATAGGCACTTACTTTTCAAAAATCACGCAGTTACCCAAAAAAAAAACTTTCAATGCCGATAGGCACTCTGGCACTCAAAGGATTGAGAGATAATGTATTATCCACTGGAGCGACCATGCGAAATAAATAGATTTGCCTTGATTGCTCGTGATTTCCCAGAAGATATTTTTTAAAATTTTTCACCAACATTTAAAAAATCGTACCATAATCATGAACATGGAAACATAAAAAATTATTATGGTGTTATATAGCCAATGCATTAACCTGTATTTTACCATTTATCTCATATTTGTAGGATTTATAAAAAAAATATAAAAAAATCGTTAAATTTATAACTCCGCAAATCCTGCGTGTTGTTACTTTGAAACTGCCATGAGGGGGGGTACTTATTTGAGTCAACATAGAATATTTTCAATTTCTGTATGTTGTCTGTGGTATACTTGACAATGAAAGGTGCATCTATGGAAAAAGGACTTAATTTTAACCGTAAACAGCTGATCAAAAATTCGACATGAAAAAAAAAAATTTGACATCATTCTAAAATAGTCTACGAATTTCTGATTTGCAACATCTATGGTCATAATAGATAAAGCATTTCAATAGCTTTGTTTTAAAATAAATGGCTGGCCGGGAAAATGTTTCAAATAATTACAATAAATGTTTTACGAATGGTAGGAAAATGTGCTTGAATTTTGGAGCGCTATCAATCGCAGAAAAATAAAAGTGATTATTTTTTCGACCATAATCGCTTCAGTGGTTATGTAATTGTTACTCTGCCGTGTATTCCTTAACTTATTAAACTTCAGAGCGGCCCCCGCCTACCAGCTGCAGACCTTTATCCTTCAGACCACCTTCCCCAACAAGGAGCTGACGCAGATGGACCAGACCATCAAGGATGCCGGACTCCAGAACGCCCTGGTGGTCCAGAGACTGAAGTAGCTGTACAATAATAGGAAACCAATGGATTGCCATCTATATAGCCACATTGGAAGAAAACACTTATGGACAATTATTTCACCAATATTCAATAATTATTGTAAAATTTTCATCAAGGTCCACAATCAATGCCATTTTAATTTTCTTTTTAACATTTGAACGGTTCCTATTAAATGCCGCTTCTAGGCCGGTTTCTGCTAACAATATGGCCGTTATGCTTGTCAGCTTATCACAATTTATTTTAAAGCTAAAACGGGCCTAGAATCGATGTGTAACGGGGACCATTAAATGTAAAAAAAAACATTGTTTGTTGGCACTTTGATGACAATGTTATATTTAAACATCGATGAAACAGCTGGCCCTTAGATTGTATTCTAGAACTGACAGAATACAAAAAAATTATTATTTTCGATCATCACAGTAAAAGAAAGGGCGATTATTGTAACCTCCATTACTTATGAGGAATGTTTTATTTTATATGAGACTCTTTCTTCTGTCTCGATTTATCTGTGACCAATGTTTCTGCATAGATTCTTTTACTTCTTGCTTAAACTACGCAATAAATTTGGTAAAGTTTTTTGACAAAGCCCGTCGTCCCCCTGGTAACTATTTGGAATCAACAAAAACCGAAAACCCTGCGCACAAAAGTAAAGTTCACTGCGGCTTGCAGTGCAATCATTTTGGGACTTTTCTGCACAGGGTCTGCGGTTTTTGTCGATTTCTTAAGCCTCGATTACATTGAGCGAGTTTACAAGCTACTAGCCGGCAAGTTTAAAAGCGGGCGAATCGGCGAGTGAGATTGTCATGATGACACACGAAACTGTCCACTCGCCCAGTAGCGACTAGGTAGCGAGGTTGAAACCATGTTTTGCTATCTAATCTTTTCTGAGTGTTCCAGCCTTAAAAATGAAGTGGAACATAAATCATATCTGTTTTGCTTTCCTTTTTAATAACATGAGTTAAAATAACAACTCCCGCGTGAATTAATTCTGTTGACATTTTGTAGAAAACTGAGTTCACGTCTACCGCCACATGCTAGCCAGTAGCGAGAATAACAACTCCCGCGCGAACTAATTCTGTCAGCTGTTTGACAGTAACGAAATCAGCGGCGGGCCGCCATTTTGTGGCACAAGCTGGTGATTAGGGAGCAAAGTTGACCCTCTTTCAATTTTTTTTTGTAGATTGTTCACAATCTGCTAGTTATATGATTTTATGACGAGTTTACTAGCAGATAATGAATTCGCCGGCTAGTAGCATGTAAACTCGCTCAATGTCTTTGAGGCTTCACTGTTACTGAGCCAGTGGGATGACAGACTAAGGTGTAAAATAAAATTTTTTCCACATACAGCAGTAATGCTTTTTTCTATTATCAGCATTAAAATATACATTTTTAGCTTTTTATAATCAGATTTTAAACAAATTCTAATAGGACCAATAACAATAATAGGCAACGTTGTTGTTTTCAAAAGTGAATGAAATCACAAAGTTTTTAACAAAAACAAAAGTCTCAACTACGAAAACGTATTTAAGAAAATTATCAATCTCAACATAAAAAATTTTACTCCGAGTTATCATGATCATCATCGCCATAGCGCTACAGCCCAGGGTGAGATTTGGCTTTCTCCTTAAATGTTCTCCAATGGCTGCATTCCCTCGCCATTTGCCTCCATTCCTCTCAGCTCTTCCCGTCTTGCTCCAATCCTTTTCCACCTCTTCCATGATCTGTCTCTAGGCAGTGGCAGACTAAGGGGGGGGGAGGAAGGGGCGGCCCGCCCTGAGCCCCTGGTCATGGGGGCCTCCAAACACCTCCATGTTCCCTTGATCAAATTCTAAACAAGGCTTTCAGGCACCAGGACAATGTACCAAAAAAATTGTGTCATTTTTTTATTTAATTTTTCTGAAAGATGCACTTGTTAAAAATGCTCTCACCAAATTTTTTAAAGAAATTCGAAAAATTGACGAAGATGTTTGTATGTTGAATTATCCTTCAGCAAAACTTTGAATTTGTTTTTCTCGAAAAGTTTTTTTTATTGTGTTTTTCAACCTGGTTGACAACATATTAAACACACTGCACTGGATTTTCGAACAGTTTGAGACTTGTTGCATGCAAATCGGATGTATAGTTTTTTTAATATAGGTTAAAAAACATAGTTTTGAGAAAGACGCATTCAAAGTTTTGCTGAAGGATAATTCAACACACAAACTGTTTAACCCATTACCTCCATGATTTTATTTTTATTTTTATAAACTTGAATCATTATTATAACCCGATAGTATAGACTTAAAGGAGTGCCCAAAATCAGTTTTAGAATTTTCCGCCCCCCCACCCTCTCACCAGAGCTTCTAGAAAATTGATGCTCAAACGCAACGCTTGGAGGTAACCCCCCTAAGCAAAATGTACGTCAACTATGGGTAAAATGCAGTAAACTGTATGATTTATATTGATAATTTAAAATAAATAATTGCCATTGTTTATAATTCAATGAAAAAACAATTTATTAATGGAAAATACGCAAAATAACAAATAATTCAATATTAGAAAAAACATTCAAGAATGAGGAAAACTAACCAAATCTAACCAAATTATTCTCTAAGTGATACCGTTCGAAGCAGTCAAAATGAAGGGCGCGGTTGCAGGCCCGGCATCGATAGACCGTTGGATTTTTTTTACACAGAGCACAACGAATATGAGTTTCTCCACGATATGGCAAATGAAATTCTTGCATTCGAGGCACATGATTCCCATCTTCTGCGTCATGGCCTTCCTTTACACGAGATTCTCCGAATTCGGCATTGACCTGATTTGGAAAAGACAATAAAAGAGTACGGGTAACCTCCACACGGAATGCCTTCTGGGAAGGTTTTCTCTGTCGCCTAGTCATCTGGTTTCCCATATCATGCTCGTACTTCCTCAAGAAGCATTGCAACTTCCATCCATTTACAAGAGCGCTGCTGAGGCAAGATACAAATAAAGGCCAGTACCACTTCTTTGACCGAATGTTGACCCGATAATTTTGAATACCATTATCATGGAGGTCTACTCCACCCATTCCTAAATTATAATTTCGTATTGGCGCCGGGCAATCGATTTTTTTTTTGTATGCTTCCTCCAAAACTTTGCCTTTTTTGTCTTTCTTCGATTTCTGCCAACGCTGCACTTGACTTACTGGCTCCATTCGATCATAGTTCGTGGCAACTGTTACTTCACGGTTGTCCTGCCAACGGCATACGAGAATTTGGTTTTCTACGTCTACCACCGCATCAAATTCACCTGTAATTATAAAAGCGGTGAGAGGTACACTTTGACTAGGTAAATGAACGCTATGCACAAGGGAAATAAATATAAAAGAAAATGTTACCTTTAGGCAATTGCTTTCCTGTCTTCAACTTTCCTGAAGCTTCAAGGTTAGGGAAGCGAACTGGTTTACATGTGCCAGTAGCGCACATTCTCTTATCCTTCAGGATACACATCAAATGGTGAGATGTGAAGAAATTGTCCATAAAAAGCTCATGGCGTGCGGGGAACTCTATATATTCCATCATAGACAGTACGACGGACGATCCCTGACCTAATTCGGGGTCGTATGTATCAGATGCTCCGGAATACGGCATTGCTTGGAACAGGTAGCCTTCGGAGGAAGCCAGACACCAAATCTTGTAGCCAAATTTGATTGGCTTATTCTGAATGTACATCTTGCAAGAATGTCGACCGAAATATGGCACCATTTGCTCGTCGATGGAAAGTTTTTGTGCAAAAACACCAAATTGAAGATATTTCACGTTCAGCATGTTGAACAATGGACGAACCTACAAGAAAAGATGGAACGATTAACTTTAGTCGAGAATAATAAATATAAAAAACTTTATGTTATGGCTACTATACCTTAGCCATTCTGTCGGTTTTATCTAGATTGTTGTTATCGCAAAAATGTATATAGCGCTTTATAAGCTCGAAACGTGGTCGTTTAATTCCCTTTTTGATGATGCTTACACCCAAGGTCGGGTCAGACGAATAATAATCTGTGGTAGATGGCAATGTATTGTAGCCGGTCAACACAAGAAAACCAAGAAAACGCTTCAATTCGTATATATCTAACTGGAATTCGGTATTGCTTTTAAATCGAGCGTATTTGATTGTACTCTCAAGAATAAACTGAAGCACTTCATCATCAAAGAATAATGAAAACAATTGGAAAGCATTATAAGACTTCAACTTTTCGTACATATCTTTATGCACCACATTCAGCGGTTCAGGAACGCAACAGATATGGCTGGTGTTTCTTTTCAATGCCTTAGACCACTTTTGTTTATAGTGAGACTTCTTTTTGTACTGTAGTTTTGATTTTTTGGCTGGTGGTGCATTTGAAATAGATATTCGCAAGGTGTTACGACTCGTACTAGATGATGTCGAAGGCTGATTCCAGTCAAGGTCATTAGCGAAATCATCTGGTTCATGCTCGGCATGGCATGACTCATCAATTTTCTCAATTTCGATGTTGCGCTCGATAACGAATGTGCCGGCAATATCTCGAAAGTTATCCACCTCCGCATCTTCGTTAAATGCCATCAAATCATCGTCAATATGCTCTTCGTCCGTCTGTTCATCGACGTTCTCTGGAGGAATCACAACAACAGCGCGCACATTATTGTCATCACTTTCACAATCGCTAAAAGAGCGCTCCAACTCTGCTATCATTTCATCGTGATTTAATGGTTTCGTATTATAACGACGAATAAGAGTTGAAGAAGTAGGTATTTTCGACATGTTTGATCAAAATATACGAAAACCGCAGACAAACTATTAATTTTAATAAAAATCACTCACAAAAACACTAAAAAACCGTATTGTTTGAAGTAAAGTTAACCAAAAACGTATGTAAACACTGTGACAGCTAACCTCCAAACGTTGCGCGCAGGCATCAACTGATTTCAGTGACATCTAGCGGTCATCTTATGCATAAAATACTATGTTGAAACAGTGTTGCCAACCATTTAACCTTTTGATAACAATATGTGATTCACACATGTTTTATTTTTTTCTGTTTTAATTTTTTTATTTTTTATTTCAAAATGGGTCTATTTTCAGGGTTTTAGTAAAAAAATTATTAAAAATATAATAATTAATCAAATTTATTAAATGATGTTAATTATTGAAAGCTAACATACCAATCTGTAAGTGCTGCATAAAAACTTGGTGGGATTTATCTTTATTCACAGTGAAAAAAAATCATACTTTTCATCTATTTTTTTGATGCCTATAGACATCGTCATGGAGGTAATGGGTTAAAACGGTTTCATACAAGATGCTGTGTCTCTGGCAATTTTACGAATTTCCTTACAATATTTGTAGAGAGCATTATTAAGGGTAAACGTCACGTATGTTATAATCTACGCATTCACAGATGGCGCCAATTAAATTATTTTAGGTTTTTAACACTTTTTGCACGTTGCGCTTTAAAATATTAAGGTAAATTAATTGTTTGCGCCCGTACATATTTAATACGAACATAAATAAATAGTTTTGTCCATAAACAAACCCAAATCTTTCAAGAAAGGCTGAAAAATTCTATTTTGTATCGGTGACTCAATCCAATATTGTATTTTTCAGCCTTTCTTGAAGGATTTGGGCTTGTTTGTGGACAAAACTATTTATTTATATTCACATTAAATATGTACGGGCGCAAACAATTAATTTACCTCAATATTTTAAAGCGCAACGTGCAAAAAGTATTAAAAACCTAAAATAATTTAATTGGCGCCATCTGTGAATGCGTAGATTATAACATATGTGACGTTTACCCTTAAGGTTAAACGTCACGTACGTTATAATCTACGCATTCACAGATGGCGCCAATTAAATTATTTTAGGTTTTCAATACTTTTTGCACATTTTGCTTTAAAATATTGAGGTGAATTAATTGTTTGCGTCCGTACATATTTAACACAAATATAAATAAATTGTTTTGACCATAAACAAACCCAAATCTTCCAAGAAAGGCAGAAAAATACAATATTGGATTGAGCCACCGATACAAAATTGAATTTTTTAGCCTCTCTTGAAAGATTTGGGTTTGTTTATGTACAAAACTGTTTATTTAGTTTCTTAATAAATATGTACGGGCGCAAACAATTAATTTACCTTACTATTTTAAAGCGTAACGTGCAAAAAGTATTAAAATCCTAAAATTATTGAATTAGCGCCATCTGTGAATGCGTAGATTATAACGCACGTGACGTTTAACCTTAACAAATGCATCTTTCAGAAAATTAAATAAAAAAATGACTTTTTTTTTTTTACGGTGTCCTGGTGCCTTAAAGCATTATTTAGGATTTGATCAAGGAAACATGGAGGTGTTTGGAGGTCCCCAGAACCAGAGGCCCGTGTGAACTGAATAAAAAGCTTGTAAAATTACATGAACTTCTTAAACTAGGGGGCTTCACTCAGCTTTGCCGCCCCGGGCCTCTGATGGACTTAGTCCGCCACTGCCTCTAGGATGCTTCTAGGAAGTCCACACAGTGATCACTTTTACAATTAGATTTTTATTTGTAAAATTGCTTGACTTCAATCTGTCGCATTTGGTTCTCTGCACATATTCCATTTCTGACTGGATCAGGGATTAATTAGTGAAAGCAGTGTACTATTGAATACTGGTAAAATGTGCCAATTTTCAAGCCACATTACGTCGTTGAGGTGTCGAAGTTATTTTCGAGAATTTCTTACCTTTGTGGCTGTATTTCGATTGAATCCAATCCATCATCTTAGTTACTTAACATTAATTTTTGGGATTTTTAAATATTAGTGTTTTGATCTTAGATATTTTTTTTTTTGCTTTTAGGTTGGAAACCAAATAATGCTGCATTTTAGCATTTAAAACTTTTATTATGTAGTATCTATAACGAATTATTATTATTATTATTTTCCACCAAAGTGTATAAACTTTTCCATTTTTGCATCAAACATCTTTTTTTTTATATTAACCGCTGGAGCGCTTTTTGCCACAATATGGCACTATTTAAAATACCTTGGTTTGCTTTGCTGCCAATTTTGGCAAATTTTCCCTTATATGTAAGTAATTTAGTGGAAGTTTACGATTTTATAATTTTTTTTTTATAAATCCTACGAATATGTAATAATGGACAAAATATAGGTGAATTCATTGGCGGTGTAGAACTACAATCAGTTTGTATGTCTTCATATTCAAATTCAGAGGTATGATTTTTTTAATGAGGGCGAAAAATATTCAAAATGGTCACTAAAAAATCTCGAGCAATCGGAGAAAAAAGTTTTAAATTGTGCTGTGGCTCCAGTGGTTATTTCCTATTTGAATAGAAGTACAATATTGCGTTCGTTTGAATTTTAAAGTTGCTAGCATTAAAGACGGCTGACCAATATTTCTT
Source organism: Limnephilus rhombicus (assembly GCA_929108145.2). Lineage (NCBI taxonomy): Eukaryota > Metazoa > Arthropoda > Insecta > Trichoptera > Limnephilidae > Limnephilus > Limnephilus rhombicus. Next base: position 46,545,570 of record OV815288.1, on the reverse strand, counting down.
AGCCATAAGTGTATAGAAAAGCATCAATGTAAATTAAATTTATTAACATAAAATACCTAGATTAGGAACAATCTAATTAAAGAAAAATATTGCAACATAGTTTTTATTTATATTATGTCTCTAAAAAATACATTGCTCATTTTTGCTGTAATTTTATTTTTCTTGAAAGTGATTTACAAAATTTTCATTATTTTTAGCTTTTCCTGTATTTACCACGTAAATAAATTTTTAATTTCAATTCAGTGGGATGGTGTAAAAAAATATGTTTAATTTAATTTATATTAAATCATGGATGTTTGCTATTCTGTATAGGATCTCATGTAATTTAATTGAATTAAAGTTTTATACCAACAAACCTTGTTTATTAATCACCTGCGAGTTCCTGGCATGATTTGCTATGCCGCATAATAAAGAAATTGTTTCTCCTTGCGTGTCCTTTCCCATTCGTCCTGTTCCCCAACCTCTCTGGCGTCCCCTTTCCCTCACGCAGTTCCACTCCGCCTTCCCTTTCCCCACTCCCCTCTCCCGCTTCCTCCGTCTCGCGAACCCCCCTTCCGAGTTCCATACATTCAGTCCCGGTACATTCAGTTTTCGAACAGCTTGCATGCCACCTATTGCAATTTTTTAATACAAATTTCATAATGTCAGAGCTCACCAGTGTATATAGAAACCTATGCGGGCGTGCTCACAACAACTAACCAAAGTTTCATCCTAATCGGATGAACGGTTTAGCAAGACATAATGCCAGATGCATGATGATGACATGACATGACATTTCATGATGCCAGAGCTCACTATTATATACAGAAACCATCGCAGGCATGCATACGTCAAATCCCCAAAGTTTCATCTTAATCGGATGAACGGTTTAGCAATCATAATTATGATGCGAGAGCTCATTATTGTACAGGGTGTCCGGGGGTAAAGTGCATTAACTTCGGGAGGTGATTCTACATGATGGTAGGAGTAAAAAAGATTAACAACTTTTTCCGAAATTCCAACATTTTTTTTTCCCATACAAAAAGACATACCTACTAAAAATCCTTAGTGTGAGGTACGATCTTACTTGTTGAGAGCCTGCCGGGTGCCCGACTCGATTGTGATTGGCCCGTATCGTAAGAGCGGAAAATAATAAATCTGGCCGCACACGCCGGACTAATTTTATCTTTTTACCTCAAAACTACCCCTAAAAGTTGGAATTTCGAAAAAAGTTATTTATCTTTTTTACTTGTACTATCATATAGAATAACCTCCCGAAGTTAATGCACTTTACCCCCGGACACCTGTATATTATTTTAAATGAATAAATTGTGAAATAACACAAATTAAGCAAATAAAATTTATTTGCCATGCCGGGATTCGATCCCACGACCTTCGGTGTGCGAGTCAGGGCCTTCCCGCTGGACTATGCCGGCCATCAATAATAATATCAAAAGAAAAATATTTAAATAGAACATACCTTGGAATTGTGTTAGGGAAATGTAATTAGAACCTTAATGCATTAAATGATTTTGCCCCAACAGGTTGCAGATTTTCTTATTTCTTTCGATTTTCTGCACGAAGTTAACCAGAACGGAGAGTGACATCTGTTGATTTCTTCAAAACTTAAATTCATTATTTTTCGCTAGGGTGAAGTACGCCTATTCAATCATAGATGTCTCAGTATATCGATGTATGTTTATGGCTTTTTGACAACAGATTCCGCGATATACGAGAGATGGGAAGGCTGATAAGAGATATTGAAAGAAGGGTGAATGCAGGCAACTCTATTTGGAGGACTAAACGCCGTTGGCGCCAACAAAAAACTGTCCAAAGTAGTGAAGTTAGCCGTCCATAAAGGAGTGCTGATACCTACCCTGATGTATGGCAGTGAGGCATGGAACTGGCAGAGGAAGGATGAAAGTAGACTGAATGCTGTAGAAATGAGATCCCTGAGGCGTATGTGTGGTAAAACCATGTATGATCGTGTGAGAAATGTGGAGATCGGCAAAGAATGCAAGGCGTGTAAGCGTAATTAGTAAGATCAAGAAAGGAACGCTCCGATGGTTTGGCCATGTAGAGCGAATGAACGAGGAAAGGAGTGTAAGGAGAGTATATGACGCAAATGTGAATGGTAGAAGAAGTCGGGGACGCCCGAGAAAGACATGGCACAACCAAGTGAATCAGATACTTGAGTCGGGCCATGTCAAGAGTCAGAATAATAGAAGAGCATGTATGAGACGTTGTATGAATGTAAACGAGGCAAGGAGTGTGTGCCAAGACCGATTTGTTTGGCGGTCCGTCCTCTCTGCCTACCCCTTCGGGAAACGGCGTGATGTTTAGTTAGTTTGGATTCCGCAACTCATGTTTATTTCTTTTTGACTAATAGAGAAGTCTGAAAACAATTTTTTTTATAAAGGCATTTTATGTTAATTGTTTTTTTTACTATATAAATAGATGTCGGGTGTTCGAAATTTTTTATAAAAAATATATATTTTTTCATTTTAATAATATATTAACTAACCATCACGCCGTTTCTCCACAGGGGTAGTCAAGGGATGACGGACCGCTAAACGACTCAGTCTTGACACACACTCCTTGCCTCATTCACATTCATACATCGTCCCGTAGGTATTGTTATTACTACGAGAAAGTATTTTTATTAAAACGAATAAATCTAACGCTTTTAAATTTATACCTAACCTAATACCCTGATGAAGGTTGAGACAAGTGAAACCGGTTGCAAAAAAAATCACAGGTTTCGTCAGCCAGAAATGGAAAATATTTACCCGATTTTATGTTTTGATCAAGCGGTCGGTAAGAAACCAGTGGCGGACTAATGGGGGGGGGGGGGGGGCGGTGGGCCCCCAAACGCCTCTATGTTCCCTTGATCAAATTCCAAACAAGACTTTAAGGCACCACTCTAAAAAAAAAATTTGTAATTTTTTTATTTCATTTTTGATAGATGCTTTTGTTAAAAATGCTCTCACCGATTTTTTTTAAAGAAATTCGAAAAACTGACTGAAATACAACATTTTATGTGAAACCGTTTGAAACAGTTTGTATGTTGAAATATTCTTAAGCAAAACATTGAATGCGTTTTATTTTTTAATTAATTTTAATTTCGATTGTTTATGGTAAATTTTCATCGTTCATAAAAAAAGAAGTGGGCCCTTTATAAAACAATCCCTACGTAGTGTCATAATTACAGCCGGATTAAACATGTCGGGGCCCCTAGGCAAAGCACGTCTCGGGGCCCCTATACCATAGGGGCCCCTAGCCGATGCGTGGCCCCTAGGCAGTGACCTACACTGCCTTGTGGACAAAAGGGCCCTGCTAGGGCCGGCTTAAACATGTCCGGGCCCCTAGGCAATGCACGCCTCGAGGCCCCTTTACCCTAGGGGTTCCTACCCGATGGGGGGCCCCTAGGCAGTGGCCTACACTGCCTTGTGGATAATATTGCCCTGCCAGGGCCGGCTTAAACATGTCGGGGCCCCTAGGCAATGCACGTCTCGGGGCCTCTTTACTCTAGGGGCCCCTACCCGATGCAGGGCAGGGGCCCTAGGCAGTTGCCTATACGTCTAATGGATAATACGGCCCTGGCTACAGTGACTGGATTTTAGAAGGCAGTGGTCTACACTGCCTTATTGACAAGATGGCCCTGCCAGGGCAGTTGCCTATACGTCTTATGGATAATTTGGTCCTGGCTATAGTGACTGGATGTTCGAACTGTTTAAGACTTGATGCATGGTGCATGCAAATCAGATGTTTAGTTTTTCTAATATGTTGTCAACCAGGTTGAAAACCGTAGTTTTGAGATAAACGCCTTCAAAGTTTTGCTGAAGGATAATTCAACGCACAAACTGTTTAAAACGGTTTCATATAAGATGCTGTATGCTGTGCTCCGTCAATTTTACGAATTTCCTTACATTTGGTGAAAGCGTTATTAACAAATGCATCTTTTAGAAAATGAAATAAAAAAGTGACAAGTTTTTTTTGTGTCCTGGTGCCTTTAAAATATGCTTAGTACCTATCTAAGAGGTGATTTGGAGTTGGGAGGTCCCATACAAACATCATCCCATAAAGATAAAATAGGAATAAATAAATATAGCCTGAACCGATAATTTACAAATTTTAAAATAAAAATAGTACTACTAATCTTTCTAATGTCTGTACAGTTTTAGTTCCAGTTTCACTTACGTATTGCACTTCGTATTATTTTTAGTATCTTAGGCCCTTTGCTAAAGGTTATCTTATCATTAAAGATAATATTGATAGTAATAAAATAGGCAAGTAATTAAAATGATTCAGTGGCGGACTAATTGGGAGGGGAGGGGGGGGGGGGGGGGCGGAAGGGGCGGCCTATGGTCCCCGGGGGCCTCCAAACGCCTCCAAACGCCTCCATGTTTCCTTAATCAAATCCTAAATAAGGCTTTAAGGCACCAGGAAACTGTAAAAAAACGTTTGTAATTTTTTTATTTATTTCATTTTCTAAAGTTAACAATGCTCTCACCAAATGTTTTTACAGCATTTTATGTGAAACCGTTTGAAACAGTGTGTAGGTTGAATTATTCTTCAGCAAAACTTAGAATGCGTTTTCTCCAAACTTTTTTTAACTCGTTTTTCAACCTGGTTGCCAACATATTAAAAGAACTTTATATCCGCTTTTGTTTATGTATTTTATTGCAATTGCATTTACATTTGCATGAACCAAGTCTTAGGCTGTTCGAAAATCCAGTGTCTATGGTACCACGTAGGGGAATTTTCATATCTAAAAAAAAAAGAAAAATGGTGGTCCAGCGAATTTTTTATTCGATTTTTTATGGAAAATTTTCAGCGTTCTTAAAAAAATAGAAGGGGGCCCTTTATAAAAAAAATCCCTATGTGGTGCCATGCCATAGTGACTGAATTTTCTAACAGTGTAAGACTTGGTGCATGCAAATCGGATGTATAGTTTTTCAAATATGTTGTCAATCAGGTTGAAAAAAGTAGTTTCTAGAAAAATGCGTTCAAAGTTTTGCTGAAGGAAATTCGACTTACATACTTTTTGGGGGGGGGGGGGGGGGGCTCATTCAGCTTTGCCGCCCCGGGCCTCTGACGGGCTTAGTCCGCCACTGTAAGAAACATACACAAATTTTATATATTATCCAGTAATAAGCCACTTGCATCACATTTAAAAAAAAATCTAGTTTAGGCAAATATTCTAAGACATTCCGTATTTTTTAAATTTTTATTCGTATTTTTGAAACCCTGGCGATTTTTTGAAAATTTCAATCCGAAAAGTAAGACCATTTTTTATAAACCGGAAAGACGGAACATAATTTTATGGGTGCGAAAAAACGATAATTACATAGCCGAAAATCATTTAAAAAAAAGAACGTTTTCCACACGAATGACACGGGAAAATAAAGAGGCATATCAAAAATATTAAATCTCATAAATATTTTTTTCCTTGATCCATCTTATTGATCATAAATAATTATAATGTTCAATGTCCATATTACTAATCAAATGTAATATACTTGTACTTGTAAATTATAATATTAGATACCTAATAAGAATATTATAAAATTTTATTTTGTTAAAATCCGCACCATTATCATTATACTTCTAAAACACCAACGGACAGCGTAAAATGTACGGGGTTCTCTTCAGAACATCTGTCAAAAAGTCAAACCAAATGATAAGTTCGCAGAGAACAAACAATAAATCTTGTGAACGATGTCAAATTCAAAAATTCGCCTGAAATCAAAGTGATGTCATATAAAAAAAAAAAATCATATGAACATTTTCGGAGACGGGACATTTTCATGTAGTGACGTCACGAGCCCAAATAATGGATTTATTTATTTAAAAAAAAAAAAAACTGAACATTTCTAAATATTTTTACTAACATTTTCGTAATCTTAGTAAAAAAATCTATCCACACGATTTTTTCCAAGTCGTTATGAAATCCATGCAAGTGGCCTATTGTTCGTTATCTAGTTCGCTACGTATGGTGACTTAGAAGGGGTGCCCTGGTTCGTGGCGTGAGGATTGCCTAGGTCTGGCGGCGGATTTTTATTAATAAGCTATTTTTATTTACCTCACAAGAGTCCCAGCTGCTCCCGTATGGAGCCAGTGAGACTTGAGACTATTGCATCCCAATTGGGGTATGTTGTGAGGCTGAAGGTAGTGGGGATGGGGAGGGGATGGGAAGAGGAGGAGGAAGGTGGGGAAGCACCTGGCTATTCAGATCTGGTCACCAAATACGGCTAAAGTCATTTCAAGCAATGTTCCAATTTTGAATGGTGGTCTTACGTCTTACACCAGGTCGATAGGTACTGAGAGTATCTTCCACTTTGGAACGTGCCGCAAACATAGATAAGTTGGTAATATTTATTTACATATATACCCGTAGATATTATTTTAAACGAATTAATTGTGAAATAATCAAATAAAATTTATTTGCGCACGCCGGAATTCGATCCCGCGACTCTCGGATTGTGAGTCAAGAATCTTACAGCCCACATACTGTGTGGCCGGCCAAATTTGGAGGGACTGATTGATGGAGACCTTTTGACCTCTCCAGCAGGGCTCTCTCGACCCATCGCCTTGTACCTACCGAAGTTGGAGGGATAAATGAGAGTTGAGGGATGGACACACCGACCCCCAGATTCCTAACCACCCCTCGTTCCCTTTTCTTTCCCAGATCTCCCTCTCCTTCCCTTAAAAAAAGCTGCAGCTGACTTGCCAAGGAGTGAAGGCGCTGATAATGGCCTAATAATGTCAGGCGCCCTGACATTATTAGTGCCGGCCCTGCCTACATGCAGAACAATTTCACAAATTTTAGTCGTTCAATCGATAAAAAAAACTTCTACATTGATTAGGTACCCTATATTTTGAAGGCATCTAATTATTTAAAAAAAAAACGGTTTTGGATATCATTTTCTACGAACCTTAGCGCCCGCCCGCTGTAGTAGGTACCTACCTACTTATTTATACAATGTATAGCCCGCCTTTGTGGCAACACCAAAAAGACACCAAAGACAAATTAAATGACACAAGCAAGCTAATTTCTACGGAGCCAATGGCAGCCAAGTACACTCGAGGTCCCTCTCCCATTGGCTGCCGAGTCTTCGTTCGCTACATTTCCGCTACTCTTGCTGCTTTGTGGATTCTGCGCAAAGAGCGGGAAAAGATTGATGCAACATTTCGACGGTGAGTAGGTATCAACCTATTGCCGCAGTACACATTTTCTTGCGGCGAAGATTTCGAGTGCCAGAACGTAGTCATTTTCATCAGATTTTTACCTATCTATACCTACATGGACATTGCATTGAATACAGTGATATTATATTATTACATTTGACTAGGAGAACTCATTCAGAGTTCCTTCCCTTTATCAGTATCCACCTAGGCAGTAGGCAGTAGGCACTAGGCGCCTACCCACATAAAAGCTAAACACACGTTTTTTTCGAGAATTCTCCAAGTTTTCCGAATTTGATATCTATCATTTTCAACCCATTTATCCTGTCGGTCGATTTAACCTAATCTAACACAACTCAAATGATTTTAAACGTACTGAAATGATAATTTCAGCAAAAAATGATACTTTTCAAGTTTTTTTTCTTTTAGGCAGGTAGATACCTATATTTTTTTACATTAGTTCCACACAGAAGGCCCTGAGGAAAAAAATCCCTCAGGGCTTGTGTCATCTTTAGAGATGCTATGTGGAGGGTTTTTTTAGGGAATCCAGGAGTGACGAACGTGTGAATCCATCCCTTCCAATGCCGCGATGGGTGTTGAGTGTAGAGAGTCCGGCTGGAGAGAACAAAAGGTCTCCATTAACCAGTCTCTCCCGATCCGGCCTGCCACGCAGATCGTGAGCAGACGCATCCGCTGCCAAGAGACCCGGATAAACGTTACCCAATGAACCCCGGCACCAACCGTAGCGAACCTTGGGATGACCTATTGCAGACGTGTTGGTTATCCAATAAATGGTTCCCGGAGCGGCGGTACCCATACCAGCCTCCCAAATTGTAAAGAAGTTCGTAGTAATAAAGCGCTGGACAGAAAACATAAATTAAAATGAAAATCGATAGAAAAACTTATTTATGTTAGGGAAGCCTTACTGAATTTACGAATTTTGGGTATTATGGGGTATGGGATACATAGTAGGTACAAACGATAATGTTTAATCTCATGGGGAAAGTCTAAAATAGGATTTAAAAACACTGTGAATTTTTTCATACACATAAGGGGTCGTCCATTAATCACATGATGTTTTTTAGCATCTTTTTAACCCCCTCTCCCCTGGCGATATGCGGTGAGGTTTTAGACTACCCCCCATACTCAAAATCACGTGTATTTTTTTTTGTACAAAGTATATTGAAATTTTCGGAATATTATCGTGCGTTCAACGAAAAATAAATACACTTGGTATATCTCATTATATATATCCGCCCCCCCGTCCTTGTGATATTTCGTGATTTTTTTCCAAGCCTCACGTGATTAATGGACGACCCCTAAACTTCTAAAATAACTGAAAAAAAGTGTTTATAATTATTTTCGGAGCGTACTTTGCGATTTTTCTTTAACATTTAATACTTTATAATTATCCTCTCCCCACTACCATCAGCCTCACTAATTGGGGATGCCGCAGTCCCACTACGTACTCCCAGATATTTGAAACGTTTAAAAGATCGACAAATAAATAATATCTAATAATAAAATATTTTTAGCCCTTTTGAAATACGAGTAGGTACGTAGGAGTCTAAAATAAATCGCAGAAACTCACCTCACATCTTACCTTACCCCACTGTTAAACGATTCCACCCAAAACAAAATACAGTTTAAAAATCGTCACCCCTGCTGAAATCAAACCCGGCCCCGACGCGCCCGATCGTTCGGAAAAACGTCTACACCGCTTCCAATTAAAGGAAAATTAAAAAGTGTTCCCTGGTCCTCCGCGCGACTTGTTTCCAGCACAACAATACCCCGCGATGCCCTCTGTTCCCGCTACACCCTCCATACTCTCTCCACACTCCATACCCTTCACTCCACACACTCTCCGCTCTCTCCTCTTTGCACCCGCAAGGCGGAGAGTGGAGAAAGCTGAACGTGTGGAGAGAGCAGGGGCGTAGCGACTGAATGGGTTATAAATGCAACGATCCATGCGACCCACGCGATTCGAATCGTTCACATGTTTGGAATAAAGACGAACCATAGGAATCCGATGTGGGCGAGCTTTCAGAAAAATGATCTTTCAAAATAGCTATAAATAATATTAGAGTATTATAATTTCAAAACCCGCTATATCCGATTTTTGACGAAATGATCTGAGTAGGTAGGTACCTGTGACATCTTGTTCACATTTTTGCGAGGAACAAGACTAACCCAAAATAGAGTTTTAAAATCTCCCCTATCACGACCACAAACCATGTTAAAACTGTGAGTGAGAAACAAAACCTGCTATATATCATTCAAGAAGTTACTATCAAAACCCGCTATATCGGAATTCAACCAATCACGAGCAGTTATTTTGCCAAGATGGCTGGTGTAGAAACACGCCCCTCAGGTCAATTGAGTTTCAATAGCCTTTATATTCCTTACAAATCACGCAGTGAGTATCAAAATCCGTTATATCCATTTTATTTATTCAAATTACTTAAATATTTCTAGATATATTTTGAAAAATGAACACTTTTCGAATGTCTATTACTCCAATTCATTATTTAAAAATAGAAAATGCGATTTTTTTTACGCTAGAGATGTGACAGTTTTTTGCGGTTTCCTGCGAAGCAGTGAAAGTTGATATAGCGGATATAGAAATTGAACGACTATTTTTGTAATATGTGTCTTTGGTCTTCGGCTGCGCAGCCTTCTTCATACTTAAATTTGGATTTGAGGCCAAAAGTCTTAACCAAGCTGAATATTTATTTTTTAAAGTAAGTAGTATTTATTAACTGTAGGTACCTGATGCAGCAAATATCGAGTACCTATGTAGATAGATGTTACGGTTTTTCCAGTTTTTTTCGTTTAATTTTTCTTTAGTGCCATTTTAGTTACATACTAGTAGGTATAGGTACCTACGTACCATGTAGGTTCTAATACACTTCCTAGTTTTCTAGAAGCATCATTGATATAGTTTTACGCTACGAATTTATTGCTTTAGATTCATGGCGGGACACACAATAATATTGTCTTTCGCGATTAAGTGGTTACTTTATCTTTAGCAGCGAATCTGGAGGTCACGGGTTCAAATTTCAAATCCTGGTGTGCAAGTAAATTTTACTTGATTATTGTTATTTTGTTATTTATTAATTCTGTACCTTAAAGGATAAACCACTAAGTCCATAACAAATTATTTATTTGTTATAAAAGTATCTACATTCACAATTTAAGGAAGCTTTGACTGTCCAACTAGGAGGTCTCCCGTTTTAGGACAGTCAAATTGACAGGTTTCGTTTACATTAGGTATTTAGGTACAAGATTATTCATATATGTAGTATTAAGTAAGGTTAATATTCACAAAATTATAATATATGATACAGTAGGATAGTAGTAATAGACTAGGTTCTAGAACCAACCATCGAATATACAAGAAAAGAGATATATAAGGCGCTCGTATATAATAACAGGTAACATTTTTTCTGACTCCGTCTTGCCCAAATCTAGTAACCATTTAGTTGTTTTTGGGCCGAAGGATGACACTTCGCGTAGTTTTAGTTATGAAGGGATTTTGTTATACAATTTCGGACCATGGACTAATAATTGCAACGGACTTACATGGTTTATCCTTCAAGCACGCAATTACATACACAATACACGGTGTATTTACGGCGCATTGCAGATTGGAAGATACTTTCGATCTAGTGTAATAATTGGTCCCGATCTGTACCATTTTTCCATCTCCTTGCCTTGCCCACTACCTTCAGCCTCACATTGATGCCATAGTCTCACTGGCTCCAGACAGTTGGGAGCAGTTGCAACTCTTGTGCGGTAGGTACTCTCATAACTATGTAATAAAATCGGTTGTCTCTTTGCCACGGGGTCCGATACACTCTCCTTACGCCACTGCATTGTACAGTGAACATTGTAGGTACATAACACCCCCGCCCATTATTCAAGTCATTATTTACGGACGTGTTACTATTCGGTAGGGCGTACCGTTATAATTGACATTCCATTCAAATAATATTGTAAGGTATTATCGACGAGAGGGGGTAAAAGTGGGGGTGGAGGATTGTTTGCGATAATTTCGTGGCTTTGCTGATTTCCAAGGATAATGAAAATCCATAGATTTAGGATTGTCGCTTTGGTTTTTAAACAGAATATCCTCCTTAGGCAAGTTTTCTTTTTCATTTAAAAAAAGACGAACATTCCAGGGTTGCAAAAAAGTTGCCTAATTCCGGCCTGCTTCCAGCATTATAAGTAGATAATAATGTGACTTGTGCAGTGATGGACGTTTTACCCGTTGGTTTTTTCGCCCAATTTCCAAATGGGTCGTCTTTTACTATGGACTCGGGCTGAAAAACGGACGGTTTATATTTTGGTACCGATTTTTCGACACTTTAAGATGGCGGGTACTAAATAGCGGCGCCAGCGACTCGCCGTCTGTGTTCTTGAGTTCGATGAGTGTTAGTGTGAGTAAAAGATATATATTTTTTTTATTGGCCTTACAAAGAGCATGGCCTTCCAAGGTCCACCCACCTTATTTGAAATCACCGGAGTGGAAGATGGTAACGGCAAAGGCAAATAAGAGATGCTTTCGTGTGGTCTATGGTTGTCTTGAAGGTGCTGCCACTTTTTAAAGATTTAGTACAGTTCCAAAGCATTATTTCTTCTCTAATGGCAACTTTCTGTTCGAAAACGCAAGTTTGAAAATAATGGTCCACGTGGCTATCGGTTTCACGTAAAATGCCCGCTAGAAAACCATCAACTGAAGCCAGTAGAAATTTGGCATCCCCAATATTTTTTGAGGCTAAAAGGAATGGGGAGGGCGACGAGGAGGAAGGCTGAGAAGTACCTTGCTATTTCGATCTGGAAGTCTAGCATGGTCGATAAAACCCTTTATCAATACGATATTGACTAAATCCGTCATCTATGGTTGGTTATCAATATTTGCGAGCACGGTCAACAAATGGTAAGAGAAATTAAAACGACGGTTGACATTTTTTAGCGAGGCGGCCATAGTATCGGATAACTGTCAATGTATGCATTTATTTGCATAATGTCGTTCGATATTCAAAATTATTGGCTTATTTAATGAACGGATCGAATTAACGAAGCTCTTAGAATTAAAAGTCGTATGCGCGATCCATAGACATAAATAATTCACCTAAGACGCGACCAGTTGACTACGTTCGATCTTTGAGGCTCGAAAGTGGTTGTACTCGTAATATGACTAAAGACCTCTTCAACTAATTAACTCCCGTTTAGTGTCAAAAAGTAAATGCGAACTGCCAATGCATATTTAATTATTTCAATTCAATATTGCCTATTTATTAATATTTTTAAGTAATTGATTTGTGTTTGACGTTTTGGAATGCGAATACGTGGAAAGATTCGCCAGTGTTGCCAGCGTATATCGATTTCTTGTTTATTCCCTGTCGATATCGGTTTGGCCATCAACGTTGAAATTGTCTAAGGGTATGGATATAAAATCATCGGAAGTTACGCCTATCGATTCGATATTGTAGTAATTGATTTCACCGCTCTAGAGCTCCAGAGGTCACTAAACTCTGCTTTTGCTATTTAATTCTCCGTTATAACCGTTCAAAAAGAAGAAGAAGATTACTGAACATGGTTTGAAAGGGAAGTATGTAAATACAAATGATAGAAGGAACGTCCCCAACACTAAAAAATATATAGGTAATTAACAGGCAACTCGAAATAGCAGAAATGCGAATGCTTAGATGGTCGGCAGGAGTTTCACTAAAAGATAAGATTAAAGGTTCACGCATTCGTGGTAGCCTGAGTGTCACGGACATAAACAATAAGCTGGAGGAACGGCAGTTGAGATGGTATGGGCACATAAGACGGAGACCACCAGACCACACAGTGAAGCAGGCAATGTCTATGGAGCTTCATCGACAGTCATCCAGTGGAAGACCAAAGAACTCCTGGATGACTCAATGCTCCAAAATACGTCAGAGAAACGGCCTGGATGAAGGCGATACCCAGAACCGAAGAAACTACAACCTGAGATTCCTGAGAACGAGAAGAGCCGACTTCAACAGCCTACCTAGACAATGGGTTGGGACAGGGCAAGGAAGATGAAAAAGAAGAATTGGCGTAAGCGTGTATAAGTAAATGTTCAATTTTTGAAGTAAAAACTTCTTTAGCACCGTTGTGATTTGAAACTCGATGAAACGAAAAAGAGACAAAAACGTACATCTATAGGATTTAGCCTGCGAGATAATGAGGTAGAATAATCGGTCTCCTCTTTGTGCGGTGCTTCGTAGCCTCCCCATTCTTGTCTACGTGCTTTAGTTTTCTGAAGGTTTTACTTCTACCGCGTGTGAACCGCACACATGTATTTTTTTAAAAGCTTAAAAAAATAAAGTTTATTTACTAGCTGACCCGGCGAACTTCGTACCGCCTCAGAATCCTGAATTAAATTCAGTTTTTTTTATTAAGTTAAAAATTACGCAATGAAGCAATTATCGATGCGCAACTGTCCGTGTTTTGTTTTTGTCCGTATCAGAGATAGCGTTGTGTAGGTACCTACGGCTTTATATTTTTTCTGATTTTCTTACTTTTCCACTTACTTACGGGAATTTTCATGTTTACACGTGTTATACGTGTGAGGGAGATTTATTATAAAGTTATAATTATTATGTTTTTCCTTTGGAGGGGTGCAGACCTACGTTCAACGTTTGTCTCATTTTCGACTATTGACATTTAGTGTGTAAGAAAGAGGGGCAGCATTATATGTTAAGAACAAAATCAAAAAAATCAGCGCATTGACAGTTGACGTTTTTGAATTTTTGGAATTCATTCACTATTTAATATTATATTTATCACAATATTGCTGCAGCTCTTTCAAAAGATGGATAATTCGTTTCATACAAAATGCATGAGGAAAGATTTTTTCAAAGATAATAAAAATCAGTCCGGCCGTTCTTGAGTTATAAATGGTGTAACTAACTCGACTGAGAAATTCAGAACACGTTTCTATTCTGAATGGTGGTCATTCAGAATCGAAAAATATAATACTTGATTATGAGGTATCTTTATTGAATCTAATTTTAAAGACCTCCCTTGCAAATATTCCTAATGACCCTTGAAAAAAGAAAACGTTTCTTCACTGGGTCACTTCCCAATTAGTCCTTCACTCTCGCAAAAGATCATCCCCTACGAGTGGCTGACGAAAAGAGGGCACTGCCGCATTGTGCAACAGCCTGAGGGATGTTTACTATCCTCATTGGAGTCAGTTAAGGGTGGGAGTGTGGGGTGTGGGGTGTGGGTGGCTATTGGGTGTGGGTGGTGTGTGGAGGGGTTTGGGACAGGGACCCTTCTTCATAAGGGTTCATAAAGAGGGCAAACTTTGCGGTGAATTGGAAAGTAATTAGGTGGCTTGCATTTTGTATGCACAATTGCAAACAGTTTAATGGTGGTTGCATAATGTTATGTGTTTATTAAAGTAATTTTCCTTTAAGTATCCAATTTTTATATCCATTAAAATTGATTGTTATATCTGTGTTATATAACTGGTAGGTATAGGTACTTAACTACCTAAAAATATAATCGATATTTTCGATACTTCTATTTCTGCTCATTTGCAGGCAACTAACGGGTTATTGAGCGATTTGACGTGTGAACGTGGATGAATCGTGGAGGAGTGTGTGTTAAATTAAATATATGAAGAAAAAACGATGTTTGAATGTGGATGAAGCGAGGATGAAGCGAGGAGAAGCGCAAAAGGGGGCCGAGGAGCTTCCTGCTCAATTTGTTCGGTTTTTGGAACGACTCATACAGGTCACATAGAAATCGTTGTATCTGCCTTATTATGATAGTGAAAAATATGATTTAAATGGTGTTAGAAAGAGAAAATACCACGCTTCACATTCAAATATAAAAATTAACCACAAAATAAGTAAAATGTAGATCTTTATGAATCCAAAGTTTTGAATCGCAATCTGAAATAAGTTTATGAAATTTTGGGTTTTTTTTATTAATTATTTTTTAATGAAACGATAAAAAGTGAGGTGACAATAACGTTTGTAACAAATCTGTAAAATAATAATTTTTTTCATAAATTTTTTTAAAACATTTCACGTTTGCGTGCAATTTTTTGGTACCTATTTCAAAGTTTTTACGTTTATTTATAATTAGCATATTTCATCACCTTTCCAAAACAGTTTTCGGATACATACAAAAATATTATATTTATTTGACTTTTATTGACCGCCCCCCCCCCTCGCTACGCCACTGCCTGGGCGTTAAATCTAATTGAATGCATCGTCCGAATAACGTAGCAAACAACAAAAAATCGTAAAGTGATTTTTTGGTGGAATAATGTTCTTTATATGTACATCTATCTATCCTACTCTTTCACATTATGAAAAAAATCTATCTCCCTCTTTTAGTAGCATCCAAAATGCGCTGGGGAGCCAGTCTCAGTGGAAAAACGTTGCGCGAGCCGACATAACATAACATAACATAACAGAAGCTTTTATGAAAACCTACCGGCTCAGTTTTTTATTTTATTTATTTAATTATTTTCATATTACATTTGGTTATAAAATGACGTATTGCCCATCTCACTAGGTGTGAAACGCCTGTGTTGAGATGGCAATTTACAGAGTGGTTATCTAAGATTTTGTAGTAATATTATGAAAATGGCAGGTTAATATAATTTTTTTCTTTAAATATACAATTCAAGTATGTTACATATATATAAGAAGATTGCAGTAGGTACATGGTTACATATATACACACAGTAGGTATAAAGGTAAGTCTGTTTTTAAATAATTGTGATGGATATGTTTATTTGAGGTGATCAATGATTTTACTTTTAAATGTACTTTTGGTTTGCGTGTTTCTAATTTCAGGAGGTAGAGAATTGAACAGCTTTGTTGCATTATATTTAAAACTTCTTTGCCCATAAGAAGTTTGACAAACTGGGATGTTGAAAGATTTTACATTTGACTCTCTTAAGGCTCTTGTGTTCATTCGTTCTTCAAACATGTGTGTATTTTTAAATTGATGAAGCAGGATATTTTTTGAATACAATTTTTGCAGGTTCGAAACATTTAGTGTCTTAAAAATGCTCAGTAACGTTATTCCACATTTTTTTTTGTTTTATGTCGATTATTTCCTTTATTTTAATGGTTTTTTAAAATATTTTTTCACATGTACCCTTGTTTATGTCTAAGTAATATGAAACTGTAAAAAATTGGATGTTTTCTAATAAAAAAATCATTTAAAAAACGTTTTTTCTTGTTTCTGAAAAATCTTGTTTTTGTTGTTTGCAACGTTATTCGGGCAATACATTCAATTATTATTTTCACGGCCAAAAGTATTATCGTGATTTATTTTTGGGGTATTATTCCACCTGCGCTATCTACTTCTTTAGCTTATAGTGTGGGTGTAGCTCGATGGTGGGAAAGTATGTGCTCATGTATTTAGTTTGTACGTTCCTACATATAACGTAATCTGGTAATTGACAGCTACATCAAAACTAAACGCAGAAAACCATTTTAAATTATACTGAAATACCTACCAGCTTGTAAAAGATTGGAGCTGGCAACACGATATCGCATCTACATAAATAAACGTACACTTTTCCACTATTCTTTACACATTTGCCTTGAAAATCAACCCTGTAACGCTGTCCGAAACGTTGGCTAAAGAAGGAGATACAATACGGCATAGTACCCCAAAAATAAATCACGACAATTTATTTATGTTTTAATAGCATCGGAGGTTGCTAAAAACACAAGTACTATAATCTCCTCTATTGAGAGGAAGAATCTTTCTTTTCAGACAAAAATGAAAATTTCTATATGTTACTAATAAAATGATAATATCAAAAGTTCGTAAAGCTAATTTTGAACGTCTTTGTTGAAATAAATAACAAGGTAAACGTTAAAATAGGTACATAAAAAAATACAAGGATTCAAAGTAATTTGATAGCGCCCCCTCCTTACCGGCGCCCGCGGCTACACCGCTATAGTCTGGTACGGTATAAGTTACCGACACATTGGCGCTCAAAGCAATCTGTCTACTGTGGAACAAGTTAACTCTGTTCTACTCTCTCCTCTCTCTGCTCTAGGGCTTTCTTATTTCTTCTGTCCAGGGAAGCGACAAATTCCTCCTCGGGCTGGGGTAGGTACCTACCCACCACCACCACCGAGATATTGTAGACGTGGAGAATGCGAATGGCGATGAAATATTATATCTAACTAACTAACCGCCAAACGGCACACACTCCTTGCCTCGTTCACATCATGCATCTTCTCATACATGGTCTTCTATTATTCTGACTCTTGACATGGCCCGACTCAAGAATCTGATTCATGATCATGTCATGTCTTTCTCGGGCATCCCCGACTTCTTCTACCATTCACATTTGCGTCATATATTCTCCCTACACTCCTTTTCTCGTTCATTCGCTCTACTCATTACGCTTAGGTAGGTACATCAGACTTGCGTTCTTTGCGGATTTACACGTTTCACCACATTGCACATATGCCTCAGGGATCTGATTTCTATAGCATTCAGTCTACTTTCATCCTTCCTCAGCCAGTTCCACGCCTCAGTGCCATAAGTCAGGGTAGGTACCAGTACTCCATTATGGAGGGATAGCTTCGCTTCTTTGGCCAGTTTTTTGTTGGCGTCAACGGCGTTCAACCCCACATTAATAGAGTTAACAACATACACCTTTCTTTCAATATCTCTATCAGCCTTCCCATCTCTCGTAAGCATACTTCCCAAATACCTACCTACACAAACTCACCCACCTGCTCCAAGTATTCATTATTCACAACTATGTTGTACCTACATTGTTTTCGTACTCTCTCTTTCAAATACCATGACTTTTGACTTACTTATACATACATTATTAACTCATTCTTCATACATATTTCGTTCATCTTAGACACGAGAGACTGTAGATCTTCCATATTGTTAGAAAAATAATCGTTAATAAAAATAATTTTATTCACTATTTTTATGGCAATATAGCTCAAAGATTGCAGAGATTAAATCCGTCCATCCCGCCCAACTCTTTCCCATTCCTTATCCACTCTTTGACAAGGGCGTAGCTAGGATTTTGTTAAGGGGGGGGCAGGTGTAGACAAACCAAGAATATATGTAATGTAAATGCTGCAACAAAATAATACCTACTAGGGGGGGGGGGGGGGCTAGAGAATTTCAGAAATAGGCTATTTTCGTCTATAAAAAGAACGTCCGGCACAAAATTCTCCCCGATTCGGGACATTTCACGGGGAGCCATAGAGCTACGAAAATATAAATAACACCGTATTCAATATTTTTGTGTCAATATCCTTGGTAGTGTCACCTCTCCGTCGGGTGGCACCCCGGGCGGTCTGCACCCCCCTCTCGCTAAGCTACTGCGTTCAAACGGTTTTTAGTCATCGTTGATCTCAGCCATGTTTTAACACGACGCAGTGTAGAAAAAGACCTCTCTATGTTACTTGTAGTGCAAGGTTGTGCCAAGGAAATAAGTATTGCTTTTTTTTGTTGCAGGAAAGAAAATGTTCGCCTCCTTAAACACTAGTTTAAAATCTAGTATTTCGAGATCTTTTCTGGTCAGAACTTGCAAAAAGGATTTCAAGTTTTTTGTGATTTTATTAGTTACTAGCTGGTTCCCGGCATGCGTTGCTATGCCATTCAGTAAAGAAATTATTTCTCCCTGCGTGTCCTTTCCCATTCATTCCGTTCCCCTTCCGCCTCCCCTTCCTCTCCCGCGTCCCCTTCCTCTCTCGCGTTCGCACTCCGATTCCTCTATATTCATTCTCCCGCTCCACTCCCCCCTTCTCCCGCCTAGCGAACCCCCCTCCCAAGTTCCCCCCCCCCCCTTCCCAGGTTCCCCTCCCCTTCTTGGGTTCCTGACCCCCCTACCCCCTCCAGCATTCCATACATTCAGTCACGGTACATTCAGTATTAAGCAGCTCGCGTGCCACCTACTCCAATTTTTTATACAAGTTTCATAATGCCAGAGCTCACCAGTAGTTTTATACAAACTTTTTCCTTACACTAAAGAACTCAAGAAAAAAAGAATTATCCAATTTGGTGCAGTCGATCGGAAGTTATGGGCGTAGATACATTTCGGCTATTTATGTTTATTTGGTTTCATTATTTTGTTTTATTATAAGTTTAACAGCAATAAAGGCTAATTTTATTTTATTTAATTTATTTATTTATATAGAAGATTGGCTAACATTTTGTTTCCTGTCGTTAGAACATACGGGTATGTTTACACCGTAAAATAGTTTTCTTAATACTTTTTGTGTAAAAACTGTTTTATAAAAGCTATACTTGTACCGTAAATAAATAAATAAATTACTCAACCCTTCTCATACTTTTCCCACCTCTTCCCCAACCATTAGCCATCCTTCCCCTTCCCATCTACTCCTTACCCCTACCCCATCCCTTCACCATCCCTACTCTATCCCTACCGCAACTCTTCTCCACCCTTCCCCACACCATCCCCATCCCCCCACCCATTCCCCATCCATTCATTTTTTAATTCATAATAAATTCCTCACCCCTTACTTACACCTTACCTGTACCTTCCCAAACCATTAGAAAATAAATATATATATATATATATACATAACACCGTCTAATATATAATAATATATATCTATATATATATATATATATATATATATATATATATATGTTAGACGGTGTTATGTATATATATATATATATATATATATATATATATATATATATAAATCCCGCTACAGATTTGGCGTCCTTTCACTTCGCATCCTTTTGGCTACCACTGCTTACGGTAGGTTTTTAAATAAAATTGCTGTGAATGTTCACATGTTTTTAGGTTGACAAAAGAGTGATAGTAAAAGAATTATCCAGAAATTGTGTTTTGAGGGTATTCAAATTTTTGATAGGTACGTATACTTTAGAGTCTTTTGGGCGTCCTTTCATATTGCCGCCGTTTTGGCAACCGCGTATATCGTACGTATATCACACTTCATTCCATATTTAGGGCGTCCGTTCATTACGAACATTTGACGACCTCCGTATATTCCTGTATGCAGTACGTTTAAATTACGATGCTTTCAGAATCCTTTTAATTCGTTCTCGATTTGCCAACGGTCTATCTATCGTAGGTACATAATGATTGGTTACATAAATATTATTTTGAAGGAAACCAAAACAGAATCCCAAGAAGTCAAAACGGTAGACTGTTATTATATCATTTTATATTTGGGAGGAAAAACAACAATCAAATTAAAAATTTGGGAGGCAGGTGTGGGTACCGCCGCCCCGGGAACCATTTACAAGATAACTAACAGCCCTGCCATAGGTCACACCAAGTGGTTAGATATGTTTGGTGTCTTAGCGGGGGTGCCCGGGTTCACGGGGTGAGCTGTGTCTAGGTCTTGGCAGCCTATGCATTTGCCCACCTACTACATGGCGAGCCGGATCGGGAGAGACTGGTTGAGGGAGACCTTTTCATCTCTCCAACCGGACTCTCGATCCACGCCTTATATCACAGTGGGAGGGATGGATTCATATGTCTGTCACTCCTGGACACATTGACCCCCAGATTCCTAACTACCCTTCATACTTTTTTCTTTCCCAAAACTTCCTCTCCTTCCTTTCCCCAAAAATACCCTCCACACAACATCCCCAAAGATGACATAGGCCTTGAGGGAAATTGTTTTCCTCAGGGCCTGCAGTGTGGAGCTAATGAAAAAAAAATATATAGAGTGAACAGGAACTAGGTTATTTTAGTTACCAATAATTATTCGGGATGCATAAAATTGGCTCCTTATTGCGATAGGTAGCAATTGACAAGTGCAATAAAGGCAGAATTTTTTTTTAAGAAAGACAATCATTATTGGGTTACGAATAACCAGTCACTAATTTAAAATCTCGTACTTTTTTTTCTTTTTTTTACATGAGCTCCACACAGAAGACCCTGAGGGAAATTATTCATCTTTGGGTATGTTGTGCGGAGAGCTTTTGAAGGAAAGGAAGGAGAGGAAAATTATTTTAAGGAAAGGGGTTTAAAGGGTGGGTAGGAATCTGGGGTTCAGTGTGTCCCGGTCATCCGCCTCCAAGACCTAGACAAACCTCACCCCCATTCTGAAAACGACCTTCGTTCGTCGTTTCCACAAAACTTTAACGTATTGACCAAATCCAAGAAGAAAATTGATAAAGAAATAACAAAAAAAAATACAGGGCGCAGTTCACACGCCGTAGAAATGAAACCTTCAGAAAACGAAAGTAGACAAGAGTGGATAGGCTACGAAGCACCGCACAAAGAGAAGCCCGATTATTATCTTATTCTCTTGTAGTCCTATAGATGTATGTTTTAGCCTCTTTTTAGTGTCGCTATTTTTAGTTTCATCGAGTTTCAAATCACAACGGTGCTACAAAAGTTTTCACTTCAAAAGAGGTCGAATGCCGGATTTTTGTTTTTATTTCGAAAAGGACTCGAGGCATATTTTCAGAAACCACGAGATAGAATGTGAAATTCAAAATATCCTGACAATAATGAATGGCAAGGAAAGAAAAGGTCTTCTGCTAAATTGCATAAAACGGGAGATTATGTACAAAATTATCAGGAATACAAAAAACCCATTACAAGAAAATACCATTCCTCATTTAATGATTATTTGCCATGCCCCAAATGCTTGCGATTTTTTTCGATTAAACAATATGAAAACATAGAAAACTATGCTTAGATATTTAATTTAAATGTACCTAGACAGAAAATTTAATATGTATGAAGAATGAGTTAATGATAATAACACACTACCAGAAACTTTAAAGTCCACACCAATTGCAAAGTTCAAGATGTATTGTAGGAGCTACATAAAACTTGAAAAAATATAGTGAATATGAAATATTATTATCAATTAGAAATTTGTAAACTTAAATGTACAAATTACTAAAATAAAATAATAATAATTATTATTATTATTATTATGAATGTAAGTAAGTCTAAAATCGTGGTGTTTGATACGAAAACAATGTGAAACTTAGTTGTGAATGATGAATACTTGGAGCAGGTGGATAAGTTTTTGAAGTATGTATTGTGAAGTATATTTGGGAAGTGTGTTTACGGTAGATAGGAAGGCTGATAGAGATATGTGAAACAAGGTTAAATGTAGGTAACTCCATTAACGGAGGATAGAACGCCAGTGGCGCCAACAAAAAAACTGTCCAAAGAAGCGAAGCCAGCTATCCATAATAGAGTGCTGGAACCGACCCCCATGTATGGCTGTGAGGCATGGAACTGGTAGAGGAAGGAAGAGGAAGGAAGCAAAGGAAGGAAAGTAGGCTGAATGCTGTAGAATTGCGATTCCTGAGGCGTGAGTATGGTAAAACCATGTACGATCTTGGGAGAAACGTGGAGATCCGCGAAGAATGCAAGGCCAATGTAAACGTAATGAGTAAAATTACGAAAGGAACGCTCGGATGGATTGTAGAGCGAATGAACGAGAAGACGTGTGGCATTTCAATTTGGGAGGCGGGTATGGGTACCGCCGCCCCGGGAACCATTTATTGGATAACCAACACCTCTGCCATAGGTCACCCCCAAGTGTTTCACTACGTTTGGTGACTTAGCAGGGGTGCCCGAACTCATTGGGTGAGGTCTTGGCAGCGGATGCGCCTGCCCACCTACTGCGTGGCGGAGAGAGACTGGTTGAGGGAGGCCTTTCGACCTTTTCAGCAGGACTCTCTCGACCCATCGCTTTGCACAGCTATTGGAGGGATGGACTCATACGTCCGTCACTCCTGGATACACTAAACCTCTGATTCCTACCAGGCGCGGCCGGTGCCTCAAGTTATAGGTGGTTCACCAAGCCATTCATAAAAAAACGAAAAAAAATCTAGACATCATGCATAATTTTACATTATTTGCTAAGTACCTAAAAATATCATGTAACTGTAATAGTAAAAATATCGTGCTATGTAAAAACATGCTGATGTCTAGAGTTTAATATAGTGAATTGACCTGCCAGGTAAGTAGGTATGTTTTATGTATCTGTTTGTAAATTCAAATAATAAAAATACATATACCCTAGGAACTCATAATAAATGGTACAACGCAACATAACTAAAACGGCGCTCTAGTAATTATCCAATTATTATAGAATTATTCTGGTATCAATATTTTTAGAAGCATTTTACACTCCATTACTATTGATATTACATCTATTAGAAGATTAGTGGAAAGGGTGGGTGTGATATCCATTTAAAAATACTCAACCTTCCAAAGATAATAATAATAACGCAATAATCCTATAATAATAATTAACACACAAGAAACATTTCACTCTGCGACGTGAATCGCCAATATCGCCATTTATTGTCGTGACAACTTCGATCAATGGGTGACAAACAAATAATAATGTCAAAAAGGTACATCCCAAGGGCTCAAACAAGATAATGTCACACGAGACGCATAGCTGACCCTTTGACTAATGGTTACATTTTAGAAGAGAAATATTATTACTTAATATTATCTTGTTCAAACCTTACTACCGCTGGAACCAAAGCTTCGGAATATTTCCGAAGAATGCCGAAGCTCTTCGGGTCGGCCATGCGGCACGCGGTCAGCCGATTTTTAGTGACATGTTTCTGACGTTTTGGGATTTTTTACTACGAGCATCATTCAAATAACGGGGCGCTTAGCTCTGGCGCGCGGTTTGGCATTGTACCTACCTCGGTTCCTCGCTCCTAGCGGGTAGCCGCCGTAACTGGCGGGTGGGATCAATGCGTTTATTTGGCCGTAATACATTGTTAATTGTTAGATTGATAATTAATTATAATTTAATTTAAAGATTGTGCTCAATTTTATCAATTTAATAAATAAACACATTACGTAGAAATACGATGAGTTATAAAATGATGTTGAAAGACCCTCCTCACTGCATCCCCTAAGATGACATAGGGCCTGAGGGAAATTATTTTTCTCATGGCCTTCTGAGTGGAGCTAATATAAAAAATGGCAAGACCAAGTGAATCAGATACTTGATTCGGGCTGCATCAAGAGTCAAAATAATAGAAGAGGATGTGTGAGACGATGTATGAATGTGAACGAGGCAAGGAGTGTGTGCCAAGACCGAGTTGTTTGGCGGCCCGTCCTCTCTGCCTACCCCTGCGGAGAAACGGTGTTATGGTTAGTTAGTTAGTGAAGGATGATTTTATACATATTTTTGACGTCGAATTCTGGTGCACCTTTTGCTATACATTGGGTCATCATATTAATAATTATGGTTTCTTCTTGGTGTGGTTCATTTTCATTTTGTGTGGTTTGAAGATTGAATATTAATTTTGCAAAAATTAAAACGTTTTTTATTTTATTTTATAAGACTCGAACCCACGCGGTCTGAATTGTCTGGCCACTAAATTCGTGAGGCGCTTTACGCCGCTGGACTATGGGAGCCTTGAGTGAGAGCGAGGATTTACCGTACCTATTATATTAGAACTAATTAACTATTATATTAAAATAATAAATTTTCGTGGCGCATTTCTGTTTCATTTGAATTTCAAGTCGCTAGTAAGTAAGTATCTAAAACTTAAAATAATTAACAAAATTTATTATTACACTATGAATGAAAAAATAAAAAAAATGAAAAAAGTACTTATTTACTTATCACTTCTGAGCGATAAGTATAAGAGATTAGACAGACTAATCGGTCTCCTCATTGTGCGGTGCTTCGTAGCTATTCGATCTCCCCTTAGTGCGGTGCTTCGTAGCTTCTTCGCTCTTGTCTACTTTAGTTTTCTGAGGTTTCACTTCTACCGCGTGTGAACTGCACACTTGTACTTTGAAGTGTAAACTTCTAGCACCTGCAAATCGCCTAGTACCGTTGTGATTTGAAATTCGATGAAACTAAAAATAGCGACACTAAAAAGAGGCAAAAGCATACATCTATAGGACTGCGAGAGAATGAGATAATAATCGGGCTTCTCTTTGTGCGGTGCTTCGTAGCCAACCCACTCTTGCCTACTTTAGTTTTTTGAAGGTTTCATTTCTACGGCATGTGAACTGCGCACTGTATTTATTTTTCGTTATTTCTATATTAAAGACGTGGTAATATCGTGATAAATTTTTATGTTTTCACCTACCGATATTTGTTTATTCATACTTTAAATCAGTAAAAACAATACAAAAAACATAAAAATCGTTTTAGAAATTTTATTCTCTACAAAACTGTACTGAAAAAGAGGTACGTACAGAAAACCAAACCAAGTCGTGCAATTTACTTGTTTTTATAAACTTATACACATTTTTACGGCTGTGTATCTCAATACTTATTAGAGGTAGAAGACATTTTTTTAAATAAAAATTGTAGGTAATTTTATGTTCTACAAAACTTGTGAAGTTACCTTAGCCAAAATTTTCATTGGGAACGAAATATTTGAGAAAAACTAGATTTTGGCGCGATTTCGGCAGGTTTTTTCAAAATGGCGGCGAAAGCTCAACTGACCCAAGGTCGAAAACTCAGATTTTTCATCAGGAGATGAGTGTATAAAACATATAAAAAAATTGGGTCTACCGAAATAATTCCGATCGCGACCCCCTTTTTTGCACTAATTGCACCGTCCTATAAGTCAGGCGAGATCAAAATGCTACAAAGAACAAATAATTATTTTGCGGATAGGCCACTTGCATCGCATTTAAAAAAAAAAAATCCGGTTTAGGTAAATATTCTAAGACATTCGGCATTTTTTTTAATCGTATTTTTGAAACCGGAAAGACGGGACATAATTTTATGGGTGCGAAAAAACGATAATTACATAGCCGAAAATCATTTAAAAAAAAGAACATGTTCCACAAGAAAGGGCACAGGAGAATAGCGAGGCATTCCAAAAATATTACATCTCATAAATATTTTTTTTCCTTGATCCATCTTATAGATCATAAATCATTATAATGTTCAACGTCTATGTTACTAAATCCAATGAAATATACTTGTACTTGTAAATTATAATAATAAGAAGAATATTATAAAATTTGATTTTGTTAAGATCAGCACCACTACCATTATACCTCTAAACACGTGCAGACATCGCAAAATGAACGGGGTTCTCTTCATAACATATGTCAAAAAGAAACCAAATGATAAGTTCGCAGAGAACAAACAATAATTCTACTGAACGTTAAATGTCAAATTCAAAAATTCGCCTGAAATCAAAGTGCTGCCATATAAAAAAATAAATCAGTGTGGAATTTTACAAAATTAATAAGAACATTTTCGGCAATTATTATAAGCAATAATTATCAGCCTGAAACACTCATCAACATTGAAAAATCTTCCGAGAAAAGATACTTGCCGCCAACGGCGTTGGCGGCAAGTATCTTTTCTCGGAAGATTTTTAAATGTTGATGAGTGTTTAAGGCTGATAATTATTGCTTATAATAATTGTTACCCTTTGTGCTATGCATAAAAATCTTGTCTAAACGTTAGTTTATAAATTAAAAATAATAATTAACATTTTCGGCGATGGGACATTTTCATGTAGTGACGTCACGGGCCTAAATAATGGATTTATTTATTTAAAAATAAATTTTAAAAAACTGTACATTTCTAAAAAATTTTACTAACATTTTCGTAATCTTGGTAAAAATATCTATCCACACGATTTTTTCCAAGTCGTTATGAAATCCATGCAAATGGCCTATTGCTTGGGTAGGTAGTAGGCCAATCAATAAAGAGTTTGAGGTACGCAAAAATTCCTCCGTCGATGAAACCTTTGCAGTCACCTGGAGTATCATTTAGGGATGACGAATGACAAAAGATCCAACAAAATATTTAACGGGAAGTTACCTAGTTATTTTTAGCAAAAACTGAAAAAAAAATTATAACTCTCGCTAGAAAAGTATTTCTTTCGAAAACTCTTCACATCTTGTAGGTAATTAATATCCACCTGATTAAATAGAAATTCAACAATATTATTGTTGGGAAAGTGTGTTTTTAAAAAGAGATTTGTTTTTTTATTTCTATTCTTGCCGGGAAAATTCCTCCCTCCAATTTTTGATCACGAAGTGTCTTTATATTGGTGTAAGCTTTATTTAATCAAAAGATCCAACATTTTTTTCTTTTGGTACATGCTTTTTTGATATCAGTCAAAAATATCGCTCCGGAAAAATCCTCCGTCCAATTTTTTAAGTCAAATTGATAGGATAGCTATGTTAAAATGATTTCTGCAAAGATCCAACTAAATTTTCAACGGCGACCAATTTTTTTAAATTGATTTCGATTGCACGCAGATTCCACGTGACTTTTGTATGAATAGGAGTCCGCGGGGTAAGGGAAGCGGTGGGGCTATTCGCACGGGGGGCAAGCGAGCCGATCGGCGCGGGATATAGCTGGATATAGCGAAGTAAGCGCGGCCGTGGCGGGGGCGGGGAGGGGTAGGAAGCCGACTTGATTTTTTTTTGTGTTTTATGGGATGTCCGAAAGTGCGAAGAATTGCAGAAGCATTGAAAACTATACCTCAATGAAAGAATGAATGTTTTAAACAAAAATTGCTTTGATTACTGTAAAAGTGGTTTATAATAACCATAGAATTATAATTTTACTAATGGTTTATATGCGAAGTGCAATATAAACTAACTCAATATACCTATATTTTTTAATTATTGTGGCATTGTAAATGAGGTTGTTTCGTTACTCAAATTCTCAATAAAAAGCAACACAAACAGGCAATTCCGAAAGCGTTGTTAAAATCAATGAAATAGACCTAAAGCTTCTATATTCATTTTAATTTTAAAATACTTGCATAATACAATGTTATTTTAACCAATTAATTATTTTGACAAATGCCTTTTTATGTGACCGAAAATTAAATGTGTTTACTTACTGTAGTTGAATAATAATATTAATTATAAGACATTATAGGTACCTACAAATGACAACAATTGGGATCAATTTTTAGTTTTATAGTTTTATTGTTGAATCAAAATCTACATATATAAAAATCAATTGTTGTTCATTTGTGTCGCTAAAACTCGAGAACGGCCGGGCCGATTTAGATGATTTTGAAATATTTGTCGTAGTCGAGGGAAGATTTAAACAGTGAGAAAATATGGAAAAATGGCGAAGAAGATAGTAAAAACAACAATTTTATTTTCCCGTATAAGCTAGTACTTTCCTGTGAATTGCTAACCGCTCATCCGATTGCGATGAAACTTTGGTGAGTTGTTGTGAGCACGCCCGCAAAGGTTTCTGTATATACTGATGAGCTCTGGAATTATGAAATTTGTATATAAAATTGCAATTGGTGCCACGCGAACTGTTGGAAAACTGAATGTACCGGGACTGAATATATGGAATGTGGGAGGGGGTGGCAGATGAGAAAGGGGTGAAGGATGAGGGAGGGGATGGGATGGGAACAAGGGAGGGGAACTCGGGGAAGGGTGTCCGCGGGAGGGGTGGGGAGGGGAACCCCGAGAGGGGGGAGGGGAACTCGGGAGGGGGGAGAAGAGTACGGGAGGGGGATTTAAGGGATAGGGGAAGCGGGCGAGGGAAGTGAGGAGAGGGAAGGCGGAAAAGGCGGAGTGGGAACGCAAGAGGGGAAGGGGACGCGGGAGAGGAAGGGGAGGCGGAAGGGGAACGGGACGAATGGGAAAGGACACTTTGCTCTGGCATCATGAAATTTGTATAAAAAAATTGCAATAAGTGGCACACGAGCTCTTTGAAAACTGAATGTATCGGGAATGAATGTATGGAATGCAGAAAGCAGAAGGGGAACCTGGGAGGGCGGAGGGGAACTCAGGAGGGGGGAGGGGATATCGGGAGGGGGATCTGCGGGAGGAAGGAGTTGATTATGGGAGGAGGAAGGTGAACGGGACGAATGGGAAAGGGAGAAATAATTTCGTTATTAAATGGCATAGCAACGCATGCCGGGTACCAGCTAGTCTATTATAATATGAAAAAAAGTGTTACACTTTAAAAACATTACTTTGCGAAACTAACAAGATCGTTTACCAACTGACCATAAAAATAAAACAAAAATACAATAAAATAAGGTATAATTTTTTTTATTATCAAAGTAGAAGTTAGAAAAAAATATAGAAATAGAACTACATTTTTTTTCACAATAAGATCATAATAAATATTTTTAAACTATCTAGAACAGTGGTTCCCAACCTTTTTCTGACCCGGGACCACTTGTTGAATTCGAAATTTGTGTTTTGTCAACTACGGGGGAAAATCGTAACTCCACGTTATCCGCCCTATCCATTCCTGGTGCCACCCATGCTAGCCTAAGCCACTGCTTGTGGTCAGTGGCGTAGGCTAGCATGGGTGGCACCCGGGACGGATAGCGTCGGGAGGGGCGTAATGGGATAGGGTAGGACGGGGTCTAGCAGAATATTTACCATAACGGAGGGGACGGAATGGGATAGGGTGGGACGGGTTCCAGCAGAATATTTACCACAGCGGAGGGTGTAGAACTGGGAAGGATGGGGTGGGGCGAAACGGAATACTATAATGGCCACTGACCACAAGGTACAATAATGATAAACTGAATACTCTCCCGATATTTATTATTCAGACTTCTCGACCAGGAACCGCCCGCGCGTTGCCTCGTTTATTGACCGGCGGACAATCGCGGACCACCTTCTACCCTCTTGCGGACCACTAGTGGTCCGCGGACCACTGGTTGGGAAACCCTGATCTAGAATCTAGATAAAACAAATAGCATGCCCCACAAAAAATGTGCTGCTACTCTAGTTCTCCTAACTTTTAGGGATGAATTTACAGCTGCGATGGATAAAACTCTATCCTTTCTTGAGTATGAAACTTCATGAAAATTTTTACCTTCAGTATTTTGCATAATATGTATACCAATATCCTGAGCGTCATGACAGTTGATATCATTACCTCCCGTTATACCTGTACCCAAAGACATTAGTTTATTCAAATAAGGAATCGGACCATGACTTTCAAACCAGGTTTCAAATGTTTCGATATCCTTTGAATCGCGAATTATTCGCGAGGTGCGATTGTCGACATGTTGCTCGCTAGATGAAGAACAAACCCCAGAGAACTCCTCGATTGCTGACGAAATTTTAAGAGTTTGCATAGCCAGCACACCATCTGTTAATCCACGTCCATGCATACGTTAAGTCACCGTTTTTACTCGTACTTTTTTTTTTAACCACATGTATGTACCTTAATTAATAATTTCATTTATATTTTGTGATTATATTGATGGATAATGTTGCTGTCACGTATGTTACGTGACAGCAACATTACTGTCACGTATGTTACATGTTATTTCAACAATAATTGTTTAAAAAAACGAATAATCAAGGTATGCCAAGATCAAACACTATTCTACTGATTCAATTTTTGACCTAATTTTTGTAATAGAACCTGGATACCTAATTGCGATAAAAACATTAAACATATACCTAAGTCTTTTATAAAATTTTGTTTTCTACAAAATTGATATTTATAATTTTTTCACATAATTGTACTGGAAACGAGATACGGACAAAAAACCTAACCAAGTCGAGCAATTTACCTGTTTTTATAAACTTATACACATTTTTACGACTGCATAACTCGATATTTATTAGAGATAGAAGAAAATTATTTGCATAAAAATTGTAGGTAATTTTATATTCTACTAAACTTGTGAACATACTTAAGCCGAATTTTTTATTGAAAACGAGATATTTGGGAAAAAACTAGATTTTGGCGCGATTTCAGCTGTTTTTTTCAAAATGGCGGCGAAAGCTCAAGTGACCCAAGTTAGAAAACTCAGATTTTACATCAAGAGATGAGTTTGTAAAACATATAAAAAAAATTGGGACTACCGGAATAATACCAATCGCGGATCGCTAATCGCACTGGCCGCATTGTCAATCAACCATGCAAACAATGCCCTTCGTTAAGAGCTATGCCGGTCATTTAAAAATATCGTCGATAGGTATTATAACGAATGTCTTTTGTTCCACTCCGCACTTCCCTCAGGGGAACTGAGCGAAAGGGACAACTGCATATCGGGCCGAAAATACCTAAATAAAATCGTCAAAATCGGTGTTTTGTATTCCCCATTTCTCTTCTCCAAAACTGGGCCGATTTTAATTTTTTTTTTCACTAACTGTATTAGAAGAAAATATTCTATGTTGGAACGTTTTGATTTTTTTTCAAATACATTGTTTAGTTTGTATACTGAACGTCTTTGACGGCATTTAAACCAGGCAATTTTATTCATTTTTGGAAGGTCCTAATTTCTATAAGAAGTAAATTATCTAAAAAAAGCAAAACGTACCGATACGCTAGTGGTCGATATCTATATTATGTAAAAAAATTGCTCTAGGGTCAAAATCCAGAGAGATAAACGGGGAATACGTTTGTAAGGAAAAAACGCAGCCCGCATTCCCTCTTAATTTTACACAGACGCAGACTTCGCGGTAGTCGCGTATCGCGTAGCGTAGTCCCGAATGCGACTAGCCCTAAGAGTATGGATACTATCTTAGTTCCATGGACTAGCCCCATCCCTTCCCTTACCCCGCGGGCTCCTGTTCATACAAAAGTCACGTGGAATCTGCGTGCAATCGAAATCAATTTAAAAAAATAGGTTGCCGTTGAAAATTGTGTTGGATCTTTGCAGAAATCATTTTAACAATAGCTATCCTATCAATTTGACTTAAAAAATTGGACGGAGGATTTTTCCGGAGCGATATTTTTGACTGATATCAAAAAAGCATGTTCCAAAAGAAAAAAAATGTTGGATCTTTTGATTAAATAAAGCTAACACCAATATAAAGACACTTCGTGATCAAAAATTGGAGGGAGGAATTTTCCCGGCAACAATAGAAATAAAAAACAAATCTCTTATCTATAAACAAAATGTTAGTTGCACTGACAAAATCGACCAGTTGTCTCTAGCTGTTTTCTGCTGAATATGAGTGCCGTGGGCGCTTTCTGCAGATTGTTAAACGGTGTTTTCGTGATCAGTAAATATTTAAGAAGGCGATTACTACGAATTTTTGTATGAAAGCGACCTGGCTGGTTTTAATAGAACATAGAATGGACGTTTCTCCGTCGGATTACAACAATATCTCATTTTTGCCAAAATTGTGGCCTGGCTGCTTTCTGCATAACTACGTTCAATTAATGTTTGGGTTAGCCTCAGTTTGAACCTCTATTGTCTAGTCTGTAGGTACCTACCTATATGCACGGCTTACGGCACGCACTTCCGAGTTCCGAACACAAGATGCGCTAGGCTAGACGCTACCGGCTACACCCACAATGCATAACAGCTGTGTGGGTGAGGTGTAGGGAATCTCAAGCGGGGGGATAGGGAATTCGGCCGGCAACAGCTAAGTTTGTGTGCGCTTATTGTTTTGAATTTCGTTAGTGTGCGTGAGCTTGGTTTCAACGCGATAAAGTAGATATAATGAAATAACGCTGATGCGCAGGTTAAGCGAAACCGGTCGATAAAAAAAAGGTTAATGGATGAATTGTGGTTACAAACTAAGTGATTGTTTTATTTCAATTAATATCTTTGTCAAACCACAAAGTGACTGCTTTCTACCAAAGTAAAAAAAGGATTTAATTATCACTTATAATGAATTTTCATCTTCTTATGTACATGAAAAGATATAAAACGTTTAAAAAGAATTAAAAATATATAATAATAGGTAGCTAAATAGGTATCCGAAACAATTTTAAAAAATCCGAGTACGCAATTAAAAGTGAAACCTTCAGAAAATAAATTAGAATACAGTGGGAGGAGTGGCTACGAAGCACCGCACAATGAGGAGACCGATTATACTCTTATTCTCTCGTTGGCTAAATTCCATAGATGTACGAGCATTTTTTTACTATGTATATCTTACTAATTTTAAAAATTTAAATATTTAGAGATGATGTAGGTACATAAATTAAACTCGAGTACGTGTAAACTTCTTTAGCACCGTTGTGATTTGAAATTCGATAAAACGAAAAATAGCAACATTAAAAAGAGATAAAGACATACATCCATAGGATTAAGCCTGCAAGAGAATGCGATAGACTAATCGGTCTCTTCTTTGTACGGTGCTTCGTAGCTATTCAGTCTCCTCTTCGCGCGGTGCTTCGTTGTCGTCTCCCCACCCTTGTCTAGAGTTTTCTGAGGTTTCACTTCTACTGCATGTGAACTGCACATTTGTATTTTGAAGTGAAAACTTCTTTAGTACCGTTTTGGATTTGAAACTCGATGAAACGAAAAATAGCGACAATAAAAGGAGTCAAACACATACACCTATAGAATTTAGCCTGCAAGAGAATGAGATAGTATAATCGGTCTCCTCTTTGTGCACTTCTTCGTAGCCTTCCCGCTCTTGTCTACTTTAGTTTTTCTGGAGGTTTCACTTCTACCGCGTGTGAATTGCACACTCTGAATTTTTTTACTGTAGTATGTTTACTCGCGACTGTCTGATAAGGATTTAAGAAACTTTTATATGGTTGTGATGCATTTGATGTGGTGGGTTCTGGTTCATTTCAATATTTTCACCTACGACTTAGTCATCTAATGATTCATGGGGTGTGGTTTGTTCGGGTCTTGGTGGCGAATGCGTCTGCCAACCAGCAGCATGACAGGTCGGATCGGGTGAGAGTGGTTAAGGAAGTCCCTTTAACTTCTCCAGCCGCACTCTCTCGGAACATTGCCTTGCACCGCAGTGGGAGGGATGGATTCATACGTCCGTCACTCCTTGACAAACTGAACCCTAGATTCTTACCCACCCCTAAAATCCTTTTCCTTCCCATAGCTTCCTCCCCTTCCTTTCCTATACGCAGCGTCCACAAAGATGACATAGGCCCTGAGGTAATTATTTTCTTCAGGGCCTCCTGTGTGAAACTAAAGTAAAAAACAAAAACATTTATATTAAATTTAGTCGCATTGTTTTCGATGTTGTTTCCTCGAATACAATGTTTCTGAAAACACGCCTCGAATAATTAAAATTATAATTAACGGGTTGTTAAAAAAAAATGACAGATTCTTCAAATATTTGAAGTTAATTTTCACAATCTGTGTAAGTTGTATTCAAGTTCATTGTTATAACAACAGAACTTGAATAGAACTTACACAGAACGTGAAAATTAACTTAAAATTTTTAATTTTTGATGACTCCTTCAAATTTTTAAAACCACCTGTCCTAAGTCCTTTTCGAAATAAAAACAAAAATCTGGCAGTACTATTTTGAAGTAAAAACATCTTTAACACCGTTTTGATTTGACACTCGATGAAACGAAAATTAGCGACACTAAAAAGAGGCAAACACATACATCTATAGGATTTAGACTGCGAGAGAATAAGGGGGCATACATTAATAACGTGAACAGTTAATTTTCCAATTTAACCCCCCCCCTCCTTTGGTTAGATTTGGTGCCCCCCCCTCTCCCCTCACGAGACATCAGTTGTGTATCTGGGGTCCCACTCTATCCCATCCCGCCCAATGCTATCCCGTTACGCCCCCCCCCCCCCCGTTGTGGTAAATATGATCGCGACAATATGCTGAAAAACTGTTCAAGATTTGGTGAGATTTTACTGGACCCCCACCCCCCATTTTGAGCTCAATTAATGTATGCCCCTAAGATAGAATAATCGGTCTCCTCTTTGTGCGGTGCTTCGTAGCCTACCCACTCTTGCCTACTTTAGTTTTCTGAAGGTTTCATTTCTACGGCATGTGATCTGCGCACTGAATTTATTTTTCGTTATTTCTATATCAATTTTCTTCTTCGATTTGGTCAACACGTTGAAGTTTTGTGGAAACAATGTTCGTGGGTCGTTTTGATTAGATGAATCATCCATGCAATATTTTTATTTTTTTGATTAAAATTAATTGGTGAGCTCGCCTTTTGTTTCACACATGGGATTTGGGTCGTATCCCACCATCACCGTCAGAGTAAGTGAACTCCTGTAAAATAAGAATAGGGAATTTTAAAGAAGTAAATTTGACCGTATAAATGACCGAAAAGAAGAATTATTAATTGAAGGCAAGTACCTCAGATTATCCGAATTCTATGTCATAGGTAGGTATGACTCCAAAGAATCATCTTGATATTGCATTTCTGTTAGTCTTTCAATTATTTTGTTCCGTTTCATTGTGTCAACCGTAATCAATAATGTATTGTAATTAAGACACTAAAATGGTCGGTCGCCAAATACGTACACTCCAAATCACATGTACGTTAATGCTCGGTATACGATAATACGATTGATCACGATAAAATTTTAAAAGGCAAAACATTCGAGGCAACCGAGGCTAAATAAGCGCGGCGGCAACGTCGCAAAACACGCCACCGCCACGTGCACCTCAACTCTTGTACGGGAGTTGGAATTAAGCGGCAACGTTGTTTCCCAACACATTTGCCAACGCCATCGGTGGCGGGTAAATGCTAGGAATGAAAGGCGGCATGTTATGTCACACCGGTCGCCTAAATGTCGGTAGGATGAAGGGCAGTATACATGGCCGTGTATATCACCTAGCGCCTAGCTGCGTAGCGACAGATGGCGGAACTTTAATATTCGAAATCATCCACTTCACGCCCAATTTGGCTACCAGGACAATTTTTGCCAAAATGCTTGTGACGACATGTACTATGAACTGTGTAAAAATTTCGAAAAATAAAGTGGCGACCGTATACCGGTCGCCAAATGTCGGTGGTCGCCACTTTAGATGCATATTTGCCCATGCTGGTCGCCAAATAGACGGTGTTATGTATATATATATATATATATATATATATATATATATATATATATATATGTTAGACGGTGTTATGTATATATATATATATATATATATATATATATATATATATATATTTATCAAACCATTAGAAAATAAATATATATATATATATATATATACATAACACCGTCTAACATATATATATATATATATATATATATATATTCATATCTTAAAACATTCACATCTTTATAAAAAATATATTCATGTCTTCTCAAAACATTAATATCTTCGCAGTCCATTTCCTTCCCAATCCATTCTCCATCCCGTCCCCACACCATTCCAAAACTTTCCCCATCCACACACCGAATCCCTTTTATGACATTTTACCCATTTACCCAGGAATTTTAAATTCAGTAATTTTCATTTCGGGAATAAATATTTTTTTCACGCAAAAACTACTGATTGGATTTTAATGAAACTTTACAATAATATAGCTCAAACGTCAGAATAACATATACGAGCTCTGGCATCATTAAAATGTGCATAAAAAAAATTGAGATAGGTGGCACGCGAGCTGTTTGAAAACTGAATATATCGGGTATGAATGTATGGAATGCAGGAGGGGGGAGGGGAACCCGGGAGGGTGGGGAACTCGGGAGGGGGGAGGGGAACTCGGGAGGGTGATCCGCGGAAGGGGGGAGGCGAATACGAGAGGGGGGAGGGGAACTCGGGAGGAGAGTTCGCGGGATGGGGGAAAGGGGGGGGGGTAGAGTGAGAAGAGGGAAGGTAAAGGAGGAGGAGTGGGAACGCGAGAGGGGAAGGGGACGCGGGGGAGGAAGGGGAGGAGGAAGGTGAACGGGACGAATGGGAAAGGACGCGCAAGGAGAAACAATTTCTTTATTGAATGGCATAGCAACGCATGCCGGGTACCAGCTAGTATAATAATATTAATATAACCTTTTTGTTTATATGAAGCAGATAGGTACCTCTGATGTGACATTATAATTTAAAATGAAACAATAACTTAGTAAACACCACTTTCACTCACTTATTACCAGAGAAAACCAGAAATATGTCATTTTTAAAACAGATTTTAGAAGTATTGACTCTTTTCCACAAATAATTATAAATGGATTTCGAAAGATTGTTCTTTTATCTAGAATTCGCATGTTTTAAATTTTGAGAAAAATGTTTGTTTTTGGTATAATAAGGTTATACCATAGGTCATTGGCAGATTTGTTAAATTTTCAAAAAAGATTTTGTATTATACCACACCCATTTCAAATAATATAATCATGCAATAAAATAAATCAATACAATATCTGGGTATCGCATGTTTTAGAATTTTAATTTTAGTTTAAATAAAATCATACATGTGTTTCTTGACGAAAATTGGTCCGTTTGTGTATTTATTTGGGCACTTATAAACTAATATATTATAACAGATTTTATTAACATTCTTATTTAACTTAGACATTATTGAAAAATGATAAATACTTATAATCAAAAAATAATTCCAAAATATATTTTTTTAATAATCACGCCTTTCAGCATTTTTGGTTGAAGGTATAAATTAAAGCAAATTTGGAATGAAATAAAATCGATATTGAGTTATAATTTTAAAAAGTTGGTACGGAGAATAATTAATCTTTCTCATTGTAACCGCCCTGCACGATCGTAAGAACAACTTTCGACGAAATCTGGATTTTCGGCCGCTGGCTGGTTATACACTCTTAAGTTATTTTATACTTCACATGCAAATATATACTTTATGTACAAATATATAAGTGGTTCAAACAAAGTTATATTGTTTCATTTATAAGTTATTTTAAATTAAATATAAACTATTTTACTAAAACACCACACATAAAATAATTAGGATTTCAATTTCATTAATTTACTTAAATAATATAAAATTATTATCCATTTAATATAAATTATTAGGTGACCGGACAACTCAGGATGGAATCAACTCGAAACCTCTTTAAAAAATTATTAAAAATTGGTATAGGTTGCTTTGTGTTGGGGTGAGAAATACATTGAGATAATAACAGATATTTTCATAAATATTATGTTTATTTTAAAATTGTGGCAGCCCTACAAAATATTATCCAACTTGTCTGGGAACGAATATTTGAAATGATCCTTGTCGAGAACTATTAGCCAAGTTCCAAACCATACCTTTTGTATACACCTCCTGTCGAATGCGATCAAAAGTAAATTTCACGACTGGTCCGAAATGATTTTTTTTTGTGCGGAGAGCGGGGCCTTAAGGCCAAGTGTAATCATTTATTCATTTTAAATAATGATAATATTATTATTCAAATCGATTAACATAAAGTTTTTAATATGAAAAATATTTTTTATACATTTTTAAAATTATTTTTTTCATAGCTTTTAATGAGTTTTTAAAGAGGTGCTGAGTTGACATGATTCTGAGTTGGCTTGGAACTAAATTACACATGACGTGTAAAAAAGAAAAGAATTTCCGAATCCATAATTTTTAAATTATTTATTTTTATAAAAATTTTTGTAAACTATTTAATATGTGTAGTTTATAAAATAATAAACGTTTTCATATTTTCAAAAAATTTAAATATTTCATTAAAAAAATCATTTTAATTTCTAAAACGAAATAAAATTATTTACTATGACACAATTGTATATGTTTACATTTAGTAATATTATAATTAAATTATTGTAGTACATAAAAAAAATATGAGGCAAAAGTATGTTTGCTGTAAGGCTTACAGCAAACGTACTTTTGCCTCATATTTTTTCTGTAAGCCGTAAGAATCTGTCGTACTAAAATATTATTTCTGTTGAAAATAACTCGCAATCCGATAAGGTTTGAAACCCCGCTATCTACGAATAATATTAATCTGTCTGAAAATCTAGGTACCTAGATTGTCGCATTAGGTACTGCTTTTGTAAACCGGGCAATGGGATGTTAAAAAATATACAATAATGCCACATCACAAATATAATTAGCGTGTCTGCTTCAAAATATTATGATAAAAGCGTAATAAAGTGTTCAGCAATTCTTACACAATACTGAAACAGTCGAATCCATTTTATTAAAAAAATCATAATTCTATTTTGAAAAAATAAAGCCAATATCGGTTAAGTAAAAAAAATAATTTAATAAAAAAGAAAATAAAAATAATTTACTACAAGTTTCTAAAAAAGTAATGTAAGATTCGCAAATAAAATAAATAAAAAAGTGCTTCGCAGCACACTTTCCTTCGAGCCGGATTTGAACCAGCGGCCTATGGATATCTATACAACTTCACTTTACAGTCCACCGCTCTACCAACTGAGCTATCGAAGGCGATGTCAGTTGTGTCAAAAATGTTAACGACCTTTATATTACGTGTTTTTGCTCTTTGTGGCGTACTATTATTATAATATGACGTATTTTATTTTAGAAGTTTTGCATTTTTATTAAGTAATAAATAATTACTTGTAGAATGTGGGTCTGTTGTGAAACATATCAAAATTGAATCCGTGAACACTTTTGAAAAGTAATAAAAAGTCACGCTTGTAAAAAAACTTAACTAAAAATTAACCTAATCACATTACTTACCTAGTTTTTTTGATAGTTTTTCATAATTTTTCATTACTGTTTCACCGTAGGTAATGAAATTGAGTAATGACATTGTAAATTGAAATTTTTTAGGAAAGACATTGAAAATGTTGTATAATGAGGTACCTCCCGTAGTCACGTGTTCTCGGAAAACGAGAACGGTTTTCTTTCACAGATTTAGGAAAGAGTAGATTTTTAATTCTTTTTAAGAATCACCTTAAATTTGGATTTGAGGCCAAAACACCCAACCAAACTTGATCATATTTTATAAAATATAATATTTATTAGGAAACATTTAATGGGTTACTTTAATTATTTATCTTTTAAATTAAAAATTATAGGCCATTAAACAATTCAATTTTTCATCATTTCAGAGGCAACTTGTGGGTTAATGATAATTATAAAAATAATTTTTGCCCATTTAATATGTAAATATTGGTGAAATAAAAATAATAAAATGTTAAAAAAGCATTTAGATGGGCGCAAATTTAAATTACAAAGAACCAATTTACTAATTTATCGAAGAATACTTCTTCCGAAAGGTTTTCACTTTGTGATGGCATTATTTATTTTAATAAAAAGACAAATAACCTAGTTTACATCACTTTTATTTATACACAATCAACATGTTTCGTGAACGATATTCACATCATCATCGTATACATCATCCTGATGATGTGAACATCGTTCACGAAACATGTAGATTGTGAATAAATAAAGGTGATGTAAACAAAGTTATTTGTCTTTTCATTAAAACCAATTTACGTTGGAACAAAAGTTATTGTATATAAAAATTAAAATTTCTTCTGAAAAACATTTTTTTCGACTGTCTATTTTTTTTTGTGTTTTATTATAATGTAATAGCATATATAAGACTTTATTATTTTTAAATAATTACACTCACAAAAAAATGCCACAGTTGCCTTTAAATCTTGAAAGACTGAATTCTTTATTGGCAAATATTTTATATCATTACTATCATTGCTGAATTGTATTTAAAAATGTTAGATATTATGTCAAATAAATAAATAATAATAATAATTTAAAACACAAATAAATAAAATAGAACATTTTGAATTTGGGAGGCGGGTATGGGTACCGCCGCCCCGGGCACCATTTATTGGATAACCAACACCTCTGCCATAGGTCACCCCAAGTGGTTCGCTACGTTTGGTTACTTAGCAGGGCTGCCCGGGTTCATGGGTGGAGGTTTGTCCAGGTCTTGGCGGCGGTTGCGTCTGCTCAACTGCTACGCGGCGGGCCAGATCGAGAAAGACTGGTTAGGGTAGGCCTTTTGACCTTTTCATCCGGATTCTCTCGACCCATTGCCTTGCACCGCAGTTGGAGGGATGGATTCATACGTCTGTCAGTCCTGGAAACACTGACCCCCAGATTCCTACCCACCCCTCTTTCATTTTCCCTTCTCAGAACTTCCTATCCTTTCCTTCCTTAAAACGTAACTAACACACAGCATCCCCTAAAATGACATAGGCCCTGAGAGAAATTATTTTTTATCAGAAATGAGTAAAATAAATGCTTTGGCGTTCGAAGGTCATTTTTGAAAAAAAAAGTCAGTTAGAATCTTCTCCAAATGAGGTGACGATATTATTCACCATTAATTTTGTAATATTAAATTAATATATTTCGCCCTGAGGGAGGTACGATTATTCCGAAATCGGATAAGAAAAAATATAGTGAAATCAAATAATATATTTCATTTCTCGACAGTCAACCCTCAGGTCAGCAGCGTCATCAGCTATCGGAAGGAAAGGAACCAAAGCGCACACCAGATACTAAATTCGGTGAGCGCGCTTTCGGAGTGTCAGGACCTAAAGCCTGGAATGGACTGCCACATTATATAAGGGCGCGCAACCCGGATTTGTACCGATTTATTACACATTTCCCTTAAACACGGTAAGTTTGAAAGATCTTAAAAAAATATATGTTATTCTTGAAGATAATATCTAGACTTTGCCCGCGCCGAAACACAAATTATATAAAATTCCCTCGATAGAAAAAAATCGCAAAGTATGCTCCAAAAATTATTATAAACACGTTTGTTTCAGTTATTTACAAGTTATGTGTATGAAAAAATTCACAGTGTTTCTTTAAATGCTATTTAAGATAATGCCTCCGAGATTTTTTCTCTATTTTAAACGAGTCGTGTTTTATTAAACAATTTCGCAATTTTCGCATCGATTTTGTCGCTGTAAATGTTAGCGCTCTCCTCTAACATTCGTAATTTCGCATCTCTCTATCTTCTTCTTTTCGAGCCCGGTTGCAGAGCCCACAGACTCGGTGGAATATAGTGCTAAACTTAAAACTCACCTTTTCAGACAGTCGTATCCATAAACTCAAAAACCTTTCACCTTCACTGCCCGCGTAATTGTAAATAACCAATTTGTTAAAAAAATAAGCAAATAAGAACTTGAATTCATAAAAATTCTCCAGTCCTAAATTCTCTAGTCTTTCAATATAAAATTTGGGAGGCGGGTAAGCGTACCGCCGCCCAGGGAACCATTTATTGGATAACTAAGTGGTTCGCTTCGTTTGGTGACTTTGGGTGCCCGGGTTCATGGGGTGAGGTTTGTCTAGGTCTTGGTGGCTGATACGTCTGCCCACGAGATCTTTTGACCTCTCCAGCCAGACTCTCTCGATACATCACCTTGCACCGCAGTGGGAGAGATGGATTCATGGCTCCATCACTTCTAGACATATTGACACCCATATTAATATCCACCCCTAATATCATTTTCCTTCCCAGAACTTCATCTCCTTCCTTTCCCTAAAAAGACCCTCCACACAGCATTCCCAAAGATGACATGGAGCCTGAGAGAATTTTTTTCCTCAGGGCCTACTGTGTGGAGCTAACGTAAAAAAAAACTACTTTTGCCACTAATCTTCTCATTAAATAAACAGTACCTAATTGGGGATAGCAAATTTAAAAGTGCAATGTCCAGTATTTTAAGTCCGGGCGTTCCAAATTTCTACCAATACACAGTTCTCTTGTCAACTTTAAATCTTAAAAAAAATATGTTATTTTCTAATCTATCATTATACAGGGTGTTAAGGGACGTACTTGACTTACTTTAACCAGTGATTCCTGACATTATTTGGAGTAAAAAATGTAAATGAAATTTTGGTCTCCGGTGACTTTTTTTGACGACGTTTTTTTTTTTTTTTCAAAATTTTTTTCTTCAAAATCAAACAAAAAAAAATTCTTCCGCATGTCGTCACTGGTCACTCAGCCGGGTGTCCGACGAACCCCTTACCCCGCCTCCAACTGTTCAGCAACTACCGTTTTTTTATGTTTTTGTAGAAAAAAAAAAAAAAAAACATCAAAATTTTCACCGGAGAACAAAATTTCATTTACATTTTTTACTCCAAATAATGTCAGGAATCACTGGTTAAAGTAAGTCAAGTACGTCCCTTAACACCCTGTATACATTTTTGTAGTCGAAACGGAATTTATATGAAACTAGCTATTTCCCGCGGCTTCCCTCGCATGGTGTAAGGGGGGTTCCCACTCCACCTACTCCACCTCCCCCCTCCCCCCCCCTCCACCCACTCTCACCGCCCTCCGTCCCTCTCCCCCCTCGCCCCTCCCCCCTCCCCCCTTTCCCGTTTTTAATGTTAGTGGGCTCCCTCTAACATTCGCAATTAAATATCTTCCTTCCAAACCACCTTCTTCTACTTTTTGAAGCTTTCTACGGAGCCTTAAATATAGAGTCCTCTTATCTTCTCCAAGCATAAAGTGTGCTTATGGGAAGCGACCTGCGAGGTAAGTATGTGTTCTGTATCCATTTGTAAATAATAAAAGTAGATAGAGAGTAGGAAAAGAAATAATAATAATTTGTACAGCGCCCTTGAGGTGATTTTTCGCAAAAAACGGCGCTACACAAAATATCCAATTAATATTGAATCGTTGAAAACAATATCAACCACTCCCAAACGAAAAATGTGAAATTGAAAAAAAAAACCAGTGTGCTTCAAACCGCACGACTAAAGTAAAACTTCACTAACTTATATCTCCCTCTCAACTTCTGTTCGCCTCGCCCGACCGTTCGCATTTCTCGTAACGCTCTCGTCACGCATTCACCAGCTTCCTCCGCC
This sequence comes from Limnephilus rhombicus, assembly GCA_929108145.2. Classification (NCBI taxonomy): domain Eukaryota; kingdom Metazoa; phylum Arthropoda; class Insecta; order Trichoptera; family Limnephilidae; genus Limnephilus; species Limnephilus rhombicus. The sequence continues at coordinate 46,502,023 of OV815288.1, read as the reverse complement.
CAAGTCAAGGGTCCGTAAAGAAGTTTTACTCCGTAAAGATTTTTCAATGTAAATGAGTGTTTCAGGCTGACAATTATTGCTTATAATAATTGTTACCCTTTGTGCTATGCATAAAAGAATCTTGTCTAAACGTTAGTTTATAAATTAAAAAATAATAATTAATATTTAACAAGTTTAAGTATTTCCCCAATAAATGCAGACATAATTTGTCTCGACGCCACCTAGCGAGGGATTTAACACTAACAATGTCTTTCTCGCAAAAATAAAGTTGGTTGTTTTCAGGTGAAAAAAATATAACAAGCAGTAATTGTTGTATGAAACACTAGTATATATTGAATTATTTGGCGGGTATTTGATAAGCCCCCATAGCTCAGTGGTCAGAGCATCCGACCGGCAATCAGAAGGACACGGGTTCATGTCCCGTTGGCGGCAAGTATCTTTTCTCGGAAGATTTTTCAATGTAAATGAGTGTTTCAGGCTGACAATTATTGCTTATAATAGAAGTTTTACTCCTAAAACAGAAAAAAAGATTCAGTTTTAATTTAAGAATAATATATTTCTATTTGAATTCAAATAATGGAACTTGATTCTTCCATCCTCGTCGGTAGATGTAGGTGGGTAGGTACCAGGGGTGGTGACAGAAGAGATGGGGTGGGGAAGGTTAGGGGGCAGCTACTTGCTCCAAGTTAGACGGTTATCTGATCGTTTCTACTGTGATTCTTCGGGAAGCCGTTTTTGAGTTACGATCTGCTCACGAGGAAAATTAAACGACACAAGTACCAAGTGAACCAGTTTCTTTTGTTCTCTGAAAGAAGTACGAACTTGATTATTCGTGTATTTAATTTTGAATTTTTGTACTTAGAGGTTATAGATGACCAAACGTAGCTAAAAAGAGCACTTCTTATAAATATCATATGAGTTTGATTCCATCCACGCCAAAGTAAAAAAATCAGAGTGAGCAATTCGCATGCGGTAGAAGTGAAACCTTCAGAAAACTAAAGTAGACAAGTGCGGGGGAGACTACGAAGCACTTTTTTTTACAATGTGAAGGATGATTTTTTCCATATTTTTGTCGTCGAATTCCAGGGCACCTTTTCCTATGTTATTCTTCTTTTTCTGGCGCTAATCTTAATCTAATTGTAAATATGTATGTTATTAAGTCACTTGCTTTAGGTTAGCATTTATATGTCTTAGTCTTAAGTCACTAGCTATAAGTCTTAGATGTAAGTCAGTAGTTATAATTGTAAGCCAGTAAAATAAGTCTCTAGCTATAAGTCTTAGATGTAAGTCACTAATTATAATTGTAAATCTTAGTTGTAAACCGGTAATATAAATTCCTTTAAATACTTACTTGTACAGCGCCCTTGAGGTGATTTTTCACAAAAACGGCGCTATATAAGTTAGCCAAATATTATTTTTAAGCACCAGATTTAAATGTCCGGGTTTAATTTTCCCCACAGGAAAAACTAAACCCTTTCACACACTTCCCAAATGATCATCTGGTCAATCCACGTTATGCAATTGCACTATATAAGTATTATAATTACAAAACAATACAAGAACAACAACATGTCAACCTACCAGAGACCAGATGGGAAAATAATTCACCGACTCCAGATATTTTCATATCAGAGGATTCGGCTCTGTGGAAATCCTAATTGGATATTATTATTATTAGCCATCTTATTTGTGTTTTGTTCTTCGGAGTTGCTTTCTTTTGTTTCTTTCTTTGCTTTCTTTGGAGTGGTTTGATGATTGGATATTGTACAAAAATATATATGTATATACATATTTTTTTTGGATTTCTAAGGATTCGACCCTTGGTCCGCTGAATGTCTGGCCGCTAAGGTTCGTCAGGCGCTTTATACCACCAGACCAAAGGAGACTTTTTTTTTTTACATGAGCTCCACACAGGAGGCCCTGAGGAAAATAATTTCCCTCAGGGCCGATGTCATCTTTGGTGATGCTATGTGGAGGGTTTTTTTTTTTGAAAGGAAGGAGAGTTGAGTTCTGGGAAGGAAAAGGGTTTAAGGGGTGGGTAGGATCGGGGTTCAGTATGTCCTGCTCATCCGCCTCCAAGACCTAGACAAACCTCACCCCATGAACCCGGGCACCCCTGCTAAATCACCAAACGTAGCGAACCACTTGGGGTGACCTATGGCAGAGGTGTTGGTTATCCAATAAAGGTTCCCGGGGCGGCGGTACCCATTCCCGCCTCCCAAAATATATAGACTTGCATGGGACCGTGGATTGATTGGATGATTGGAACTGAGTACCCGTGAAATAAACAAATGTTTTATTGCTACCTCTCTCGCAGGCTAAGAGCTATAGATATAAGTGTTTTTCTGATTTTAGTGTCGCTCGCTTCCGTTTCATCGAGTTTCAAATTACAACGGTGTTAAAGAAGTTTTCACAAAAAAAAAGATTTACCACAACGACTGCGATCATTCAATCAACGCACTTTATATTAGCTCCACGAAAAATAATTTTACTCAGGGCATAATATGACATTTTCGGGGATGCCTTGTGGAGGGCCTTTTAAGAAAATAGGAGAGGAGGTTCTGGGAAAGAAAAATGTATGAGGGATGTTTCCAGAAGTGACAGACGTTCAAATTCATCTCTCCCACTGCAGTGAAAGGTGTTGGATCGACAGAGTCCGGCTGGATCGGTGAAAGGTTTTCCTTCAACTGGCCTCTCCGGATCCGACCCGCCACACAGTTGCTGTGCAAACCCGTCCGCCGCCAAGACCTGGACAAACATCATCCTCATTAACCCGGACACCCCTGTGAAGTCCGAACCACTTAATGCTATAATATTGTGTTATCCAATGAATGGTTTCCGGAATAGCGGTACCATAGGGTAGGGCGGGGCTAGTTGAACATGATTTTGCTAATTTGACCCAGACTCGAAACTCTTATAGATATTTTTGTTTTTTCAATTTATGAAGATAGTTTCATCATCTGGCTTTATAATGGTATTCACGAAATGATATATTTAAATTTTTTAATGTCCCGACGGACATTAAAAAATTTAAATATTACACACTTAATAAAGTCATGAATATGAGAAGTTAGTGAAAGAATTTTCTTCTGAGAAAATATAAAAAATGATGAATTAAACCAGCAAGATCTTAAAGTAAGATACTAAAGCAATTTCCTGGCGAAACACAGTGGCGTAACTTGGCTTTAATGTGAACATAAATACCGCTGTTTTGAAGTTACAGAACGAACAGTGAATATAATATCTCAGTTCTTGGCGCTACAGCCTAGAAGAGAGGGGCAAGGGGAGAACCTCTAGGGACTTTAATACTATGAATGGGGTCTAAATAACTATGAATACACTTTTACTTCGGGTTCAATGATTGTCTTTTTATAAATCTATATATATATAAAAATCAAAATATGCTTGTTTGGGTTACAATGAATATATGAGATATCTATGCGTTGATAAACCATTCATCCGATTGCGATGAAACTTTGGGAATTGGATGTGTGCATGCCTACGATGGTTTCTATATATATATCTACTAGTGAGCTCTGACGTCATGAAAATATGCGTTACTAAGCCGTGCATCCGATTGCGATGAATGGTTTAGAAGTGAGGGGAAGGTGACGCGGGAGAGGAAGGGGAGGTGGAAGTGGAACAGGACGAATGGAAAGAACACACAGGGGGAACGATTACCTTACAGCAGTTAAAAACCCGCTCCGCAGGTTTTTACTGCTATGCCCTGCGGGCGGCTTTTGTTTCGGCTTTACCTGGTTGGTGTTAGTGATAATTTTGTAAATCCAATAGGAACTGGTTCCAAATTAGCCCGCTCCACCTATCCACGGTCAACGTATCAACCAGTGATGGGTAGTCACCGCAAAAAAGTAACCGGGACGGGCGATGACGTCATATGTAATATACAGCCACTTGGTACAACTGAGGGACCATCAATCTTCCGGGAGATAATACAGGTCCACAAATTCGTAGAACTTACACCTAGGAAGGGCACGTCCTTTGCGTCTTGCCGACGAAAGTGGCGTCATCTTTAAAAAACGAATTACAACGGTAGTTTTATCTGAAAATCTACGTACACGAATGTTTATAGGGTGCGACGGGTAAGACGCGGCGGCAGACAAGCGTTGAAAGCTGGATTCTTAAAGTCAACCACGCAGACGCAAGGCTATTAATAACGTCCATTTAAGTGACATAGCAACGCACGTCGGGAACCCGCTAGTATGTATGTAATAATGGTTCCATCAATTCACCAATTTTGCAAGAACATTACAAGTAAGTTCACTTAGAGTGAAAAAAGCACGGAAAAAGTAAAGAGAGATGGTACAAATTATGCAAACTAAGTTTTGTAATATGGTTTTAAAAATACTATTTTCGGTAACTCCTCTTCAAAGAACACTTTTTTTTCCTTAATCGTAAAATAATGTATGTTTAAAGTTTTAACAGGCTTTTCAAATACTAAACTAGGCGTATGCCCTTATGGTATTCTAGGATTTGCTTTAAATTTATTTAAAAATTGGAACTGGTTGTGGGAACATTTCAGACAAGCGATAAGGTAGTGATTTTTCACAAGTCTGCGCTGGTACATAATAAATGTAAAATATATTTAAGCTATGGCTATTTTGTGACACGCTTCAAAAAATCGTAAATCTATAGGTACCATTATCGATTACACACCTGTCCTGATGATGAAAACTGTACCGCTGTCCAAAACGTCGCGTCGGCTAAATAAGGTAGTAGGCTTATGCCTACCCGAAAAATAAATAACGATAATACTTTTGGACGTCAAAATCTAAAATAATTAACTAATATTAGATACGTTTTAAGATTTTCACGGCCAAAAGTATTTTCGTTATTTGTTTTTGGGGTGTTATGCCGTGTTGCGCTACCTCCTTCTTTAGCCAACGTTTCGGACAGCGTTGCAGTGTCCATCATCAGGGCAGATCCGGTAGATGTGTCATATCTACCGCATAACGATAATTAACTGATGTTGTTTATGTGTAGTAAAATCAGTTTTTGATTCTGTGATGAAAATATCTCAATTTTCATCTTGACAAGTCAAGTCACAACCCGACATTTTCACGGATAACAACTATACTGCATTAATAATATATATTACATAACACATAATAACTACGATGTATATGATAAAATTTGGCAAAAAAATTTACATACATTTTATAAAATAACTAACTAGTTTCCGGCATGCATTGCATTGCCACTTAAATAAAACATTGTATCCCTCTGTGTGTCCTTTCCTATTCCTGTTCCACTTCCGCCTTTCTTCCTTTCCCGCGTCCTCTTCCCCTCCCGCATCCCCCCACCACTTTACACGCTTCATGCGTTCCTTTTCCACCTTCCCCGCCTTTCCCGCCTTCCCCGCCTTTCCCGCCTTCCCCGCTCTTCCCCGCCATCCCCGCCTTCCCCGCTTTCCCCGCCTTCCCCGCCTTTCCCGCCTTCCCCGCCTTCCCCGCCTTCCCCGCCTTCCCCGCCTTCCCCGCCTACCCGCCTCTCACAAAAAAAAATTAATAACGCCAGAGCTCACTATTATATATATATACATATAGAAAGCATCCCGGGCATGCGCATATCAAATCCCCAAAGTTTAATCGCAATCACATGTATGGTTGAGGAATGCGTAAGCTTAAGTTATTTAATGATATTCTATGTTAGGGAACGTACCCATACTACGTGACCAACTTTTTTGCAATTTTTAACCCCCCCCCCCCCCCCCCCCCCCCGGTGACCAAAAACCTAAGCCCCCGCCACTCATTTGTACCACGCGTGGTATTTTGAAGATCCCCCCCCCCGAGCGGGTCACGTAGTATGGGTTCGTTCCTTTATGTATATTTGTTTTATTCTTTTACGTTATAAAATTTTGGTAATATTGTTTTTTTGTTCTTTAATCCAACCTTTAATTTTGTATCTGAATTTATTTTAGTTTAATTTGACTTCATCCACAGTATATAAGGTCCTCGCGAACAAGTGTGCACGGTTCGCTTGGCGTGGCACTCTGCTCAAAGGGAGTTCTTATTCTTACTTGCCGGTGTCTTTTGTCAACACAATATGTCCTTTGAGCGCTGGAAATTGTTTTAACTTAGAACCTCCCCCTCCCACTCTCCCTCCCCCCCTACCCCACCCAATCCCCAACAGCCTTATTCTGTTTCCCCTTTTCTCCTTCCTTCACCCACTCCTGATGTGTACCTATGTACTTGCTGTGCGCATTTTGTTTCGGAACAGCCAACCAAAGGGAATAATTTGATTTTATTTTTTTATTCCAATTATTGTAACTACGCTCACCTTTTGACATATTTTTATGGTGAATATTGCTACTTTACCCCCCTTTTGGCATTTTTACGTGGTAGATATTGTAACTTTGCTTCTATTTTGGCATTTTTATATGATTGGTATTATAATTGTGCTCCTCTTTTGGAATTTTTACATGGTTGATATTGTAACTATGCTCCACTTTTGGCATTTTTAAATGGTGGATATTATAACAACGCCTCCCTTTTGGCATTTTTACGGAGTGGATATTGTAACTAAGCTCCTCTTTTGGCATTTTCGTATGGTTGATATTATAACTTTGCTCCCCTTTTTGCAAGTTTATATGCCCCCCTTTTCTATGGTACCTAGACATTAGTAATAAGGTTCCTCTTTTGGCAAATTTAAATATTTGATATTTCAACTATGCTCCTTTTTGGCCTTTTTATTTGGTTGATGTTGTAACTATGCTCCCTTTTTTAATTTTTGTGTGGTTGGCTCCTTTTTTGTATGTTTATATTGTGGATGTTGTAATTATGCCCCCTTTTCTATGGTGGATATTAGTTACTATGCTCCTCTTTTGGTTATTTCATATATTTGATATTGTAACTATGCTCCTCTTTTGGCATTTTTATGTAGTTGATATTGTAACTATGCTCCTCTTTTGGCACTTTTATGTAGTTGATATTGTAACTATGCTCCCCTTTTGGCCTTTCATATGGTTAATGTTGTTACAATGCTCCCTTTTGGCATTTTTATATGGTTGATCTTGTAACTATGCTCCCTTTTACGTATGTTTATATTGTGGACATTTTGATTATGCCCCCCTTTTCTATGGTAGATATTACCATCTAGGCTCCTCTTTTGGCAACTTTATATGGTTGATATTGCAGCTATGCTCCTCTTTTGGCATTTTTATATGATTGATGTTGTAACTATGCTCCCATTTTTAATATTTAAATTGTGGCCATTGTAATTTTGCCCCCCTTTTGTAAGAGTTACTAGGATATTAGTAACTATGCTCCTATTTTGCCATTTTTATGTGGTAGAAATTATAACTATGGGCCTCACGTTCAGTCAATCGCCGTTTATTATTTTTATATAGTAGAAATTATAACTATGCGCGCCACGTTCAGTCAATCACCGTTTATTATTTTTATATGGTAGAAATTATAACTATGCCCGCCACGTTCAGTCAATCGCCGTTTATTATTTTTATATGGTAGAAATTATAACTATGCCCGCCACGTTCAGTCAATCACCGTTTATTTTTTTCCCTTATGTTTATAGCAAATTAAAGAGTAGAAAATTACTTTCTCATCACCGTACCACTTATATTTTATATCACGGTTTGGAACAATATAAGCGTTGCGGAACTGTTCTAGGTAGAAGGACGGAGAGAAACCGACAGAAAAGAGTGAACAATCTAAAACGTTTCAAAGGAGCGAACACCGACCACTGGAGCATATAGGGAAGTGGGGAGGGACGGGGAGGGAAACGGGGAGGGGGAGGCGAGGTGAGAAAGGAGAACATTGTGCTTACTGCTGCCATTAACACATTTCCTTTTTAAATATAATTTACCTTAAATAAAAATATTTACCAAGACGTATTATACTACCTAGGAGTCTAGCACAGACGATCGATGTAACCCTATATATGATAAAATCCTATATATGTTATATAATATTATATGATATTGAATAAATACGTCATCTAGGTTCAGTTATCAGTATTTGCGAGCACGGTCAACAATAATAGGCCACTTGCATGGATTGCATAAAGTCTTGAAAAAAGTCGTGTGGATAGATTTTTTTACTAAGATTACGAAAATGTCAGTAAATTTTTTTAGAAATGTACACATTTAAAAAAATAAAAAAATCCGTTATTTGGGCTCGTGACATGACAATCGCTACATGAAAATGTCCCGTTTCCGATAATGTTCTATTTTATAAAATTCCACACTGATTTATTTTTTTATATGGCAACACTTTGATTTCAGGCGAATTTTTGAATTCAACGTTTAACGGGCACTTTGTAACAATAATTGTGGTCGTTCATAACTTTGGCCCAATAGTTTCGAACCGACTGAAATTATGGATTCTTCATAATAATCATGATCTGTACACGAATCAATCAAAAAATCTACAAAGAGAATAATAAAAAAAATCATCGTTTTAGCACTTGGGTTCGGTCGATTTAGCACATGGGGTCGGACGTTTGAACACTTGGAGTCGGTCATAACTTTGGCCATATGGCTCCAAACCCTGTGAAATTTTGAATTCTTACTAGGAATCATGGTCTGTACTTGAATCAATCAAAAAATCTACAAAGAGAATTAAGAAAAAAATCATCGTTTTAACACTTGGGTTCGGTTATTTTAGCACTTGGGATCGGACGTTTGAACACTTGGGGTTGGTCATAACTTTGGCCCTTTGGTTCCAAACCGACTGTAATTTTGGATTCTTATTAAGGATCATGGTCTGTACACTTGGGTTCGGTCGTTTTAGCACTTGGGGTCGGACGTTTGAACACTTGGGGTCGTTCATAATTTTGGCCCTATGGTTCCGAACCGACTGACATTTTGGATTCTTACTAACAATCGTGACTTGTACACGAATCAATCAAAAAATCTACAAAGAAATGAAATCATGTTTTTAACACTTGGGTTCGGACGTTTGAACTATTGGGATCGGTCATAACTTTGGCCGTATGGTTCGGAACCACCAAATTTTGGATTCTTACTAAGAATCATGGCCCGGACAGGTATCAATAAAAAAATCGACTAAAAGTAGAATTTTGCAATAATTCAAAGTTTTACGGGCGCTTTGTAACAATAATAGTGGTCGTTCATAACTTTGGCCCAATAGTTTCGAACCGACTGAAATAATGGATTCTTACTAGGAATCATGGTCTGTACTTGAATCAATCAAAAAATCTACAAAGAGAATTAAAAAAAAAAAATCATCGTTTTAACACTTGAATTCGGTTATTTTAGCACTTGGGGTCGGACGTTTGAACACTTGGGGTTGGTCATAACTTTGGCCCTATGATTCCAAACCGACTGTAATTTTGGATTCTTACGAAGAATCATGGTCTGTACACTTGGGTTCGGTCGTTTTAGCACTTGGGGTCGGACGTTTGTACAATTGGGGTCGGTGATAACTTTGGCCGTATGGTTCCGAACCAACTGAAATTCGGGATTCTTACTAAGAATCATGGCCCGGACACGTATCAATAAAAAAATCGGCTAAAAGTAGAATTTTGCAAAAATTCAACGTTTTACGGGCGCTTTATAACAATAATTGTGGTCGTTCATAACTTTAGCCCAATAGTTTCGAACCGAGTGAAATTATGGATTCTTTTCAAATAATCATGATCTGTACACGAATCAATCAAAAAATCTACAAAGAAAAGAAATCATGTTTTTAACACTTGGGTTCGGACGTTTGAACAATTGGGATCGGTCATAACTTTGGCCGTATGGTTCGGAACCACCAAATTTTGGATTCTTACTAAGAATCATGGCCCGGACACGTATCAATAAAAAAATCGACTAAAAGTAGAATTTTGCAATAATTCAACGTTTTACGGGCGCTTTGTAACAATAATAGTGGTCGTTCATAACTTTGGCCCAATAGTTTCGAACCGACTGAAATTATGGATTCTAACTAATAATCATGGTATGTACTTGAATCAATCAAAAAATCTACAAAGAGAATTTAAAAAAAAAAATCATCGTTTTAACACTTGAATTCGGTTATTTTAGCACTTGGGGTCGGACGTTTGAACACTTGGGGTTGGTCATAACTTTGGCCCTATGGTTCCAAACCGACTGTAATTTTTGATTCTTACTAAGAATCATGGTCTGTACACTTGGGTTTGGTCGTTTTATCACTTGGGGTCGGACGTTTGAACACTTGGGGTCGTTCATAATTTTGGCCCTATGGTTCCGAACCGACTGAAATTTTGGATTCTTACTAACAATCGGGACTTGTACACGAATCAATCAAAAAATCTACAAAGAAAAAAATCATCTTTTTAACACTTGGGTTCGGACGTTTGAACAGTTGGGGTCGGTTGAACAGTTGTAACAATAATTGTGGTCGTTCATAACTTTGGCCCAATAGTTTCGAACCGACTGAAATTATGGATTCTTTTCTAATAATCATGATCTGTAAACGAATCAATCAAAAAATCTACAAAGAGAATAAAAAAAAAATCATCGTTTTAGCACTTGGGTTCGGTCGATTTAACACATGGGGTCGGACGTTTGAACACTTGGAGTCGGTCATAACTTTGGCCATTTGGCTCCAAACCCTCTGAAATTTTGAATTCTTACTAGGAATCATGGTCTGTACTTGAATCAATCAAAAAATCTACAAAGAAAACAAAATCATCGTTTTAACACTTGGGGTCGGACGTTTGAACACTTGGAGTCGGTCATAACTTTGGCCATTTGGCTCCAAACCCTCTGAAATTTTGAATTCTTACTAGGAATCATGGTCTGTACTTGAATCAATCAAAAAATCTACAAAGAGATTAAAAAAAAAAAAATCATCGTTTGAACACTTGGGTTCGGTTATTTTAGCACTTGGGGTCGGACGTTTGAACACTTGGGGTTGGTCATAACTTTGGCCCTATGGTTCCAAACCGACTGTAATTTTTGATTCTTACTAAGAATCATGGCCCGGACACGTATCAATAAAAAAATCGGCTAAAAGTAGAATTTTGCAAAAATTCAACGTTTAACGGGCGCTTTGTAACAATAATTGTGGTCGTTCATAACTTTGGCCCAATAGTTTCGAACCGACTGAAATTATGGATTCTTACTAATAATCATGATCTGTACTCGAATCAATCAAAAAAATCTACAAAGAGAATAAAAAAAAAATCATCGTTTTAGCACTTGGGTTCGGTCGATTTAGCACATGGGGTCGGACGTTTGAACATTTGGAGTCGTAGGTCATAACTTTGGCCATATGGCTCCAAACCCTCTGAAATTTTGAATTCTTACTAGGAATCATGGTCTGTACTTGAATCAATCAAAAAATCTACAAAGAGAATTAAAAAAAATCATCGTTTTAACACTTGGGTTCGGTTATTTAAGCACTTGGGGTCGGACGTTTGAACACTTGGGGTCGGTCATAACTTTGGCCCGATCATGGCCTGGACACAATTTTGGATTCTTACTACGAATCATGGTCTGTACTCTTGGGTTCAGTCGTTTTAGCACTTGGGGTCGGACGTTTGAACACTTGGGGTCGGTCATAACTTTGGCCCGATCATGGCCTGGACACGTATCAATAAAAAAAAATCGGCTAAGAGTAGAATTTTGCAAAAATTCATCGTTTTACGGGCGCTTTGTAACAATAATTGTGGTCGTTCATAACTTTGGCCCGATAGTTTCGAACCGACTGAAATTATGGATTCTTACTAATAATGATGATCTGTACACGAATCAATCAAAAAAAACTACAAAGAGAATAATAAAAAAAATCATCGTTTTAGCACTTGGGTACGGTCGATTTAGAACATGGGGTCGGACGTTTGAACACTTGGAGTCGGTCATAACTTTGGCCATATGGCTCCAAACCGTCTGAAATTTTGAATTATTACTAGGAATCATGGGTCTGTACTTGAATCAATCAAAAAATCTACAAAGAGAATTAAGAAAAAAATCATCGTTTTAACACTTGGGTTCGGTTATTTAAGCACCTGGGGTCGGACGTTTGAACACTTGGGGTTGGTCATAACTTTGGCCCTATGGTTCCAAACCGACTGTAATTCTGGATTCTTACTAAGAATCATGGTATGTACACTGTGGTTTGGTCGTTTTAGCACTTGGGGTCGGACGTTTGAACACTTGGGGTCGTTCATTATTTTGGCCCTATGGTTCCGAACCCACTGAAATTTTGGATTCTTACTAACAATCGGGACTTGTACACGAATCAATCAAAAAATCTACAAAGAAAAAAATCATCTTTTTAACACTTGGGTTCGGACGTTTGAACAGTTGGGGTCGGTTGAACAGTTGTAACAATAATTGTGGTCGTTCATAACTTTGGCCCAATAGTTTCGAACCGACTGAAATTATGGATTCTTTTCTAATAATCATGATCTGTAAACGAATCAATCAAAAAATCTACAAAGAGAATAAAAAAAAATCATCGTTTTAGCACTTGGGTTCGGTCGATTTAGCACATGGGGTCGGACGTTTGAACACTTGGAGTCGGTCATAACTTTGACCATTTGGCTCCAAACCCTCTGAAATTTTGAATTCTTACTAGAAATCATGGTTTGTACTTGAATCAATCAAAAAATCTACAAAGAAAACAAAATCATCGTTTTAACACTTGGGGACGGACGTTTGAACACTTGGAGTCGGTCATAACTTTGGCCATTTGGCTCCAAACCCTCTGAAATTTTGAATTCTTACTAGGAATCACGGTCTGTACTTGAATCAATCAAAAAATCTACAAAGAGATTAAAAAAAAAAAAAAATCATCGTTTTAACACTTGGTTTCGGTTATTTTAGCACTTGGGGTCGGATGTTTGAACACTTGGGGTTGGTCATAAATTTGGCCCTATGGTTCCAAACCGACTGTAATTTTTGATTCTTACTAAGAATCATGGCCCGGACACGTATCAATAAAAAAATCGGCTAAAAGTAGAATTTTGCAAAAATTCAACGTTTAACGGGCGCTTTGTAACAATAATTGTGGTCGTTCATAACTTTGGCCCAATAGTTTCGAACCGACTGAAATTATGGATTCTTACTAATAATCATGATCTGTACTCGAATCAATCAAAAAAATCTACAAAGAGAATAAAAAAAAAATCATCGTTTTAGCACTTGGGTTCGGTCGATTTAGCACATGGGGTCGGACGTTTGAACATTTGGAGTCGTAGGTCATAACTTTGGCCATATGGCTCCAAACCCTCTGAAATTTTGAATTCTTACTAGGAATCATGGTCTGTACTTGAATCAATCAAAAAATCTACAAAGAGAATTAAAAAAAATCATCGTTTTAACACTTGGGTTCGGTTATTTAAGCACTTGGGGTCGGACGTTTGAACACTTGGGGTCGGTCAGAACTTTGGCCCAATCATGGCCTGGACACAATTTTGGATTCTTACTACGAATCATGGTCTGTACTCTTGGGTTCAGTCGTTTTAGCACTTGGGGTCGGACGTTTGAACACTTGGGGTCGGTCATAACTTTGGCCCGATCATGGCCTGGACACGTATCAATAAAAAAAATCGGCTAAGAGTAGAATTTTGCAAAAATTCATCGTTTTACGGGCGCTTTGTAACAATAATTGTGGTCGTTCATAACTTTGGCCCGATAGTTTCGAACCGACTGAAATTATGGATTCTTACTAATAATGATGATCTGTACACGAATCAATCAAAAAATCTACAAAGAGAATAATAAAAAAAATCATCGTTTTAGCACTTGGGTTCGGTCGATTTAGAACATGGGGTCGGACGTTTGAACACTTGGAGTCGGTCATAACTTTGGCCATATGGCTCCAAACCGTCTGAAATTTTGAATTCTTACTAGGAATCATGGGTCTGTACTTGAATCAATCAAAAAATCTACAAAGAGAATTAAGAAAAAAATCATCGTTTTTTAACACTTGGGTTCGGTTATTTAAGCACCTGGGGTCGGACGTTTGAACACTTGGGGTTGGTCATAACTTTGGCCCTATGGTTCCAAACCGACTGTAATTCTGGATTCTTACTAAGAATCATTGTATGTACACTGTGGTTTGGTAGTTTTAGCACTTGGGGTCGGACGTTTGAACACTTGGGGTCGGTCATAACTTTGGCCGTATGGTTCCGAACCAACAAATTTTGGATTCTTACTAAGAATCATGGCCCGGACACGTATCAATAAAAAAATCCGCTACAAGTAGAATTTTGCAAAAATTCAACGTTTTACAGGCGCTTTGTAACAATAATTGTGGTCGTTCATAACTTTGGCCCAATAGTTTCGAACCGACTGAAATTATGGATTCTTACTAATAATCATGATCTGTACACGAAACAATCAAAAAATCAAAAAAGAGAATAAAAAAAAAATCATCATTTTAGCACTTGGGTTCGGTCGATTTAGCACATGGGTTGGACGTTTGAACACTTGGGGTTGGTCATAACTTTGGCCTTATGGTTCCAAACCGACTGTAATTTTGGATTCTTACTAACAATCGTGACTTGTACACGAATCAATCAAAAAATCTACAAAGAAAAAAAATCATGTTTTTTAACACTTGGGTTCGGACGTTTGAACAATTGGGATCGGTCATAACTTTGGCCGTATGGTTCGGAACCAACAAATTTTGGATTCTTACTAAGAATCATGGCCCGGACACGTATCAATAAAAAAATCTGCTAAAATTAGAATTTTGCAAAAATTCAACGTTTTACAGGCGCTTTGTAACAATAATTGTGGTCGTTGTTCCGAACCGACTGAAATTTTGGATTCTTACTAACAATCGTGACTTGTACACGAATCAATCAAAAAATCTACAAAGAAAAAAATCATGGTTTTATCACTTGGGTTCGGACGTTTGAACTATTGGGGTCGGTCCATAACTTTGGCCGTATGGTTCCGAACCAACAAATTTTGGATTCTTACTAAGAATCATGGCCCGAACACGTATCAATAAAAAAATCTGCTAAAATTAGAAATTTGCAAAAATTCAACGTTTTACAGGCGCTTTGTAACAATAATATTGGTCGTTCATAACTTTGGCCCAATAGTTTCGAACCGACTGAAATTATGGATTCTTACTAATAATCATGATCTGTACACGAAACAATCAAAAAATCAAAAAAGAGAATAAAAAAAAAATCATCATTTTAGCACTTGGGTTCGGTCGATTTAGCACATGGGTTGGACGTTTGAACACTTGGGGTTGGTCATAACTTTGGCCCTATGGTTCCAAACCGACTGTAATTTTGGATTCTTACTAACAATCGTGACTTGTACACGAATCAATCAAAAAATCTACAAAGAAAAAAATCATGTTTTTAACACTTGGGTTCGGACGTTTGAACAATTGGGATCGGTCATAACTTTGGCCGTATGGTTCGGAACCAACAAATTTTGGATTTATTTATTGTTCTTATACGCCCGTGGGGGCTTTTACATAGATTATAAAATAATATTTAAGATATCGAGGATTACACATACATAGAATTTATATCAAACGTTATAAAAGTGAAAAAACTTTTAAGAATATACAAGTAGTTTTTAAAGAAAAAACCACTTGTATATTCTTGCTTAAAACTGTGAAATATTTTAAACAATGTAATATTTAACAATACCATAGAACAAAATATAATATAAAACATTACAATAACACATCAAATCGTTAAATATATTATACCCACGTTACAATAATTTGTAGGATTCCACAAAGTGTTGGTTTAAATTGCATTTTAGAATGTAAAGGGAATCAGCGAATATATCTACAATACCACCAAACTTGTTGCCTAAATCATGCATCCTATTGGTAAGTGAGTGTGATTGATAGTTGGTTGTGTATGTGTTGCAAAAGAATGTTATATTTTGTCTAGTATTCCTTGTCGGTACATGGAGTTTAATACTAGAAACGATGGCAGGGCTGTCAATTAGGTTGTTCATAACTCTGTACAATAAAATTAGGTCTGAAATAATTCTTCTGTCAGACAGCGTAATTAAATTTAGTCGATTCATTAAACTTAAATAATTAATGTTTTCTATTGGAATTTTGAGTTTGAAATTTAAGTACCTAAGAAATTTGTGTTGAACACGTTCTATTTTGTTAGAGTGTACTTTATAGAAAGGGGACCAAATAGGTGAATTATATTCTACTTGACATCTAACTAATTGAAATGTAGAGTGTTTTCATGCAATCCATGGACTTAAAATCAGTTAGGGTTCTACAAAGGAAGCCAAGAATCTTTAAAGCCTTATTAGTTATATCATCTATATGTGCTGTGAATGTTAAGTTTGAATCGAATATAACTCCCAAGTCGCGAATTTGTAATACTGGTGTTAATTTAACATTATTTAAATTATATTCATGTAAAATATGAGAATGAGTTCTGGAAAATCGTATTACTTGACATTTCTCAATATTCAAAAATAACATATTTTGTTCGCACCATTTAAAAAATTCATCTAAATTAGCTTGCAAAATTAGTCAATCATATATATTTCGTATTCTTTTAAACAATTTTAGATCATCTGCAAAAAGTAGGACTTGTACATCTTTAAATATGTTTACAATGTCATTAATGAATATTAAGAAGAATATTGGGCCGAGGTGGGACCCTTGCGGGACACCACTTGTGGCCTCGAATACATAGGATTCTATAAAATTAATCCTGACACTAAGCACTCTATTACTGAGGTAACTGATAATCCATGTCAATAAACTTCCTTTGATGCCTAACAGTCGGAGTTTGGATATAAGAATGTGATGTCGAACCTTATCAAATGCTTTACTGAAATCGGTGTATATAGAATCCACTTGTTGTTTCAGACTAAGGGATTCGGATATGTAATTATTATAGATAGTTAAATTACTTAAGGTAGATCGACCTCTGATAAAGCCATGTTGGTTAGGAACAATAATATTGTTGATAGGTTTTACAATGGTATCTAATACTAATGACTCGAAAAGTTTGGGTAATGCAGACATAATACAAATAGGTCTATAGTTTGATATATCGCTTTTGTCACCTTTTTTATGAATAGGCGTTAAATAACTCTTTTTCCACAGAGCCGGAAAACAGCCAGATGCTAAGGATTTGTTAAAAAGTTTGTGTAAGGGATATATCAAACTATCAATGCAAGTTATTAAAAATATGGGAGGAATACCATCCGGTCCAGCAGATTTATTACTATCTAATGCGTTTATGCCCCTTTCTATAGATTCTAATTTTATGAAACATTGACTTAGGTTTAATGACTCTTCCACTGAAGCACTGGAGACTGCATTGACGGGAATATCTTTATCGTAAACACTTTTAAATGAGTCAGCAAAGAGATTAACTATACCCTCGATACTGTCGGCACATTTTCCTTTAAAATACATGCTATTAGGATATCCACAGTTGTCGTTTCGCTGAGATTTAGTAAAATTCCAGAATTTTTTCACATTGTGACGACGTACCTCATTTTCTATTACGTTAACATAGTTATTATAGCATTTTATTGATAATTCTTTACATTGTTTTCGTAGTTTAGTAAATGTTATATAATCGTTAGGATTTCTGGTATGTTTATATTTTCTGTGGATACATTTTTTTTATTAATTAAATTAGTTAATTCCCTTGAAAACCATTTTGGATAATTATGATGTGAAGCTAACCCTGGGAACAAATTGTTCAATAGAGGTATTTAAAATCGTGTAAAAGTGTTCTAATTGATCATTTATATGATTATCCTCATCTAAAAAGGACCAATCTGTTTGGATAAGGTACTCAGTAATATGATGGTATTCAGCTTTGGAAAAGTTATACGATGGGGCACTTGTTTTTTTTGAAGATGTTAAAGGCAAATTTGTTATGATAATATCCAATGGTGGGTGGTGTTGATCTAACGGTAATAATAATTCGTCGGATAGCTCAACTACTATTTTCGAATCACTTGAAAACACTAAATCCAACATTCGATTGTTAAAGTTGAAAATCTTGTTTGATTGAGTTAGTCCCAAGAATAAAGACATATCACGAATTTCACTGCATTTAGCACACTGTAATTCGGCTTGGTTTGTAGCAGGTCCATTGTCATCTTGGCTGGTCCAGTTAGGAAGGTTATAATCACCGGCAATAATGAATTTTGCTTTAGGATATTTGAATTTGAGTACTTCTATGTCCTCATTGTGATTTTTATATGTTTGCAAATCCGATGCAGGTGGGATATAGACACAGCCGATAATAATTTTTCCATTGGGTATATTGAGCAATACAAAAATTTGTTCAACACTTTTGTGTTTAACCGGTAATTTAGTAGATGATATATTCTTGGATACGCACAGCATCACACCTCCTCCATTAGACTTTTTGCTTGTAATAGAATTTCGATCAGAACGATATGTAGTATAGTGATGTAAGCCTAATTCTGACGAGCTGATATCAGCATTTAACCATGTTTCAGTTAAAAGCAGAATGTCGTGTGAGAATATTGGGGAGTTAGTTTTAAGTTGGTGCAATTTCGTACGCATTCCCCGTACATTTTGATAATATCCTGTAAGTCTAGAAAATCTGTTCTGTTTGTTTTTCAGTTTTTTGCTTGAGTTTTGATGATTTTGGGAATTCCATTGAAATGTTTGATTCGTAAATCGACTTCACCCTTTTCTTTCCTCTCTTCTAATTCCTTCCAGAGGTCAGTTAAATGTTGTCTTTGTTGTAGAGTTCTGTCAGGTTTGATTATAATTCCATTGGACAGAGTAGTTTTGTTAAAGAGTATAAGTTTTGCCTGTTTGACTTCATCAAATTCTAATTTAATTGGCCTGGTTTTGTTTGGAATTTTACTTCCAAGCCTGTAAATTTTCACATCTTCTAGATTGAACTCGCTATTAATTTCACTAATAGCTGCTAATACCTTTTTTCCATCCTCCAAGACGCTCACCGTGGTTGAGTTCGAATTACACTCGGGGACGTTGAGTAAAATGACGTTCTTCGAGCGGGTCTTGCGTTCCTCTATCTCAGCGAGCACGTCACAAATTGGTGTTGTTTCCTGTGGTAATACTTTCTTTTCGATGATTTTTTCGAATGTCATAACTTTTCCTTCAAGAACTCCAACAGTTACTCCTAGGTCTTGCATAGTTCCAGAGAGATTAGAAAGTTTACTAAGTATTTTTGCCATTTGGTCTTTGGTTATTTTCAAAGCAGGATCGGTAATGGCATTGTGGATGCTATTAATCTCCTCCTTAGCTTTGTTTAAGAAAGCAATTGCTTCATTATTATTCATTTTGAAAGTGAGATTTTTTTTTTTTTTTTAAGAAAATAATATGAGTGACAACCCTGCTCGCAATTTACAGGTAATTAGGAATAGTAGGTAGTGGGAGCGTTCACAAGTGTTATTCAGTAAGTGCGAGGGAGAGATATGTCACTACCTTATCCTGTCACTTGTTAGAGCGAGACGTATGGAACACTGCACACAAATGATTATTGAACAAATTGATTTACAAATTTTGATAATAATGTTGAATATTATGGTTGATTTTGCAGTGATTATTAATAAATAAACGTAGTGCACTAAATTATGTTGCATAACACTGAAACTTGTTTAAATACACTGTTTTATTTGTTCTATTTATAAGTTTCTAGTAGGACACAAAAAAAACTCGACAGCTGTCAATGATATTTATTGTTGTAATCTAATCTAATCTTGTTGTATTGATTCATACTAAGAATCATGGCCCGGACACGTATCAATAAAAAAATCGGCTAATAGTAGAATTTTGCAAAAATTCAACGTTTTACGGGCGCTTTGTAACAATAATTGTGGTCGTTCATAACTTTGGCCCAATAGTTTCGAACCGACTGAAATTATGGATTCTTACTAATAATCATGATCTGTACACGAATCAATCAAAAAATCTACAAAGAGATTAAAAAAAAAAAATCATCGTTTTAGCACTTGGGTTCGGTCGATTAGGCACATGGGGTCGGACATTTGAACACTTGGAGTCGGTCATAACTTTGGCCATTTGGCTCCAAACCGACTGTAATTTTGGATTCTTACTAAAAATCGTGACTTGTACACGAATCAATCAAAAAATCTACAAAGAAAAAAAATCATGTTTTTAACACTTGGGTTCGGACGTTTGAACAATTGGGATCGGTCATAACTTTGGCCGTATGGTTCGGAACCAACAAATTTTGGATTCTTACTAAGAATCATGGCCCGGACACGTATCAATAAAAAAATCGGCTAAAAGTAGAATTTTGCAAAAATTCAACGTTTTACGGGCGCTTTGTAACAATAATTGTGGTCGTTCATTACTTTGGCCCAATAGTTTCGAACCGACTGAAATTATGGATTCTTTTCTAATAATCATGATCTGTACACGAATCAATCAAAAAATCTACAAAGAGAATAAAAAAAAAATCATCGTTTTAACACTTGGGTTCGGTTATTTTAGCACTTGGGGTCGGACGTTTGAACACTTGGGGTTGGTCATAACTTTGGCCCTATGGTTCCAAACCGACTGTAATTTTGGATTCTTACTAAAAAAAAATTCCAGAAATTTTTTTCACACCAAATGTTTTTTTATCGAAATTTTTACAATTTATTTGGGTAAGCTCACAAAATAAGATTGTGTTATTTGAAAAAATCGATTTTTGGGAAAATAAATCATTTAATTTTGTAAATTTGAATCTGAGAGGAATCATGGTCTGTACACTTGGGTTCGGTCGTTTTAGCACTTGGGGTCGGACGTTTGAACACTTGCGGTCGTTCATAATTTTGGCCCTATGGTTCCGAACCGACTGAAATTTTGGATTCTTACTTACAATCGGGACTTGTACACGAATCAATCAAAAAATCTACAAAGAAAAAAAATCATCTTTTTAACACTTGGGTTCGGACGTTTGAACAATTGCGATCGGTCATAACTTTGGCCGTATGGTTCCGAACCAACTGAAATTTGGGATTCTTACTAAGAATCATGGCCCGGACACGTATCAATAAAAAAATCAGCTAAAAGTGGAATTTTGCAAAAATTCAAGGTTTTACGGGCGCTTTGTAACAATAATTGTGGTCGGTCATAACTTTGGCCCAATAGTTTCGAACCGACTGAAATTATGGATTCTTTTCTAATAATCATGATCTGTACACGAATCAATCAAAAAATCTACAAAGAGAATAAAAAAAAAATCATCGTTTTAGCACTTGGGTTCGGTCGATTTAGCACATGGGGTCGGACAATTGAACACTTGGAGTCGGTCATAACTTTGGCCATTTGGCTCCAAACCCTCTGAAATTTTGAATTCTTACTAGGAATCATGGTCTGTACTTGAATCAATCAAAAAATCTACAAAGAGATTAAAAAAAAAAAATCATCGTTTTAACACTTGGGTTCGGTTATTTTAGCACTTAGGGTCGGACGTTTGAACACTTGGGGTTGGTCATAACTTTAGCCCTATGGTTCCAAACCGACTGTTATTTTGGATTCTTACTAAGAATCATGGTCTGTACACTTGGGTTCGGTCGTTTTAGCACTTGGGGTCGGACGTTTGAACACTTGGGGTCGTTCATAATTTTGGCCCTATGGTTCCGAACCGACTGAAATTTTGCATTCTTACTAACAATCGTGACTTGTACACGAATCAATCAAAAAATCTACAAAGAAAACAAAATCATCGTTTTAACACTTGGGTTCGGACGTTTGAACAATTGGGATCGGTCATAACTTTGGCCGTATGGTTCCGAACCAACTGAAATTCGGGATTCTTACTAAGAATCATGGCCCGGACACGTATCAATAAAAAAATCGGCTAAAAGTAGAATTTTGCAAAAATTCAACGTTTTACGGGCGCTATGAAACAATAATTGTGGTCGTTCATAACTTTGGCCCAATAGTTTCGAACCGACTGAAATTATGGATTCTTACTAATAATCATGATCTGTACACGAATCAATCAAAAAATCTACAAAGAGATTAAAAAAAAAAAAATCATCGTTTTAGCACTTGGGTTCGGTCGGTTTAGCACATGGGGTCGGACGTTTGAACACTTGGAGTCGGTCATAACTTTGGCCATATGGCTCCAAACCCTCTGAAATTTTGAATTCTTACTAGGAATCATGGTCTGTACTTGAATCAATCAAAAAATCTACAAAGAGAATTAAAAAAAAATCATCGTTTTAACACTTGAATTCGGTTATTTTAGCACTTGGGGTCGGACGTTTGAACACTTGGGGTTGGTCATAACTTCGGCCCTATGGTTCCAAACTTGGGGTCGGACATTTGAACACTTGGGGTCGTTCATAATTTTGGCCCTATGGTTTCGAACCGACTGAAATTTTGGATTCTTACTAAGAATCATGGCCCGGACACGTATCAATCAAAAAATCTACAAAGAGAATAAAAAAAATTTATCGTTTTAGCACTTGGGTTCGGACGTTTGAACAATTGGGTTCGGTCATAACTTTGGCCGTATGGTTCGGAACCAACAAATTTTGGATTCTTACTAAGAATCATGGCCCGGACACGTATCAATAAAAAAATCGGCTAAAAGTAGAATTTTGCAAAAATTCAACGTTTTACGGGCGCTTTGTAACAATAATTGTGGTCGTTCATAACTTTGGCCCAAAAGTTTCGAACCGACTGAAATTATTGAAACATTGAACACTTGGAGTCGGTCATAACTTTGGCCATTTGGCTCCAAACTGTCTGAAATTTTGAATTCTTACTAGGAATCATGGTCTGTGCTTGAATCAATAAAACAATCTACAAAGAGAATTAAAAAAAAAATCATCGTTTTAACTCGTTTGGTTATTTTAGCACTTGGGGTCGGACGTTTGAACACTTGGGGTTGGTCCATAACTTTGGCCCTATGGTTCCAAACCGACTGTAATTTTGGATTCTTACTAAGAATCATGGTCTGTACACTTGGGTTCGGTCGTTTTAGCACTTGGGGTCAGACGTTTGAACACTTGGGGTCGTTCATAATTTTGGCCCTATGGTTCCGAACCGACTGAAATTTTGGATTCTTACTAAAAATCGTGACTTGTACACGAATCAATCAAAAAATCTACAAAGAAAAAAAATCATCGTTTTAACACATGGGTTCGGACGTTTGAACAATTGGGGTCGGTCATAACTTTGGCCGTTTGGTTCCGAACCAACAAATTTTGGATTCTTACTAAGAATCATGTCCCGGACACGTTTCAATAAAAAAATCGGCTAAAAGTAGAATTTTGCAAAAATTCAACGCTTTACGGGCGCTTTGTAACAATAATTGTGGTCGTTCATAACTTTGGCCCAATAGTTTCGAACCGACTGTAATTTTGGATTCTTACTAAGAATCATGGTCTGTACACTTGGGTTCGGTCGTTTTAGCACTTGGGGTTGGACGTTTGAACACTTGGGGTCGTTCATAATTTTGGCCCTATGGTTCCGAACCGACTGAAATTTTGGATTCTTACTAACAATCGTGACTTGTACACGAATCAATCAAAAAATCTACAAAAAAAAAAAATCATCGTTTTTTTTATTTTTTTTATTTTTTTTTTATATTATAATATTTAATCGAGGCTTCTGACTCGCATACTGCTGTCATTTTTTGCCTCATCTTTTTAACACTTGGGTTCGGACGTTTTAACAATTGGGGTCGGTCATAACTTTGGCGGTATGGTTCCGAACCAACAAATTTTGGATTCTTACTAAGAATCATGGCCCGGACACGTATCAATAAAAAAATCGGCTAAAAGTAGAATTTTGCAAAAATTCAACGTTTTACGGGCGCTTTATAGCCATAATTGTGGACGTTCATATCTTTGGCCCAATAGTTTCGAACCGACTGAAATTATGGATTCTTACTAATAATCATGATCTGTACACGAATCATTTAAAAAATCTACCTAAGAGAATAAAAAAAAAATCATCGTTTTAGCACTTGGGTTCGGTCGTTTTAGCACTTGGGGCCGGACGTTTGAACACTTGGGGTCATTCATAATTTTGGCCCTATGGTTCCGAACCGACTGAAATTTTGGATTCTTACTAACAATCGTGACTTGTACACGAATCAATCAAAAAATCTACAAAGAAAAAAAACCATCGTTTTAACACTTGGGTTCGGACGTTTGAACAATTGGGGTCGGTCATAACTTTGGCCGTATGGTTCCGAACCAACTGAAATATGGGATTCTTACTAAGAATCATGGCCCGGACACGTATCAATAAAAAAATCGGCTAAAAGTAGAATTTTGCAAAAATTCAACGTTTTACGGGCGCTTTGTAACAATAATTGTGGTCGTTCATTACTTTGGCCCAATAGATTCGAACCGACTGAAATTATGGATTCTTACTAATAATCATGATCTGTACACGAATCAATCAAAAAATCTACAAAGAGAATAAAAAAAAATCATCGTTTTAGCACTTGGGTTCGGTCGATTTAGCACATGGGGTCGGACGTTTGTACACTTGGAGTCGGTCATAACTTTGGCCATTTGGCTCCAAACCGTCTGAAATTTTGAATTCTTACTAGGAATCATGGTCTGTACTTGAATCAATCAAAAAATCTACAAAG
Organism: Limnephilus rhombicus; assembly: GCA_929108145.2. Lineage (NCBI taxonomy): Eukaryota > Metazoa > Arthropoda > Insecta > Trichoptera > Limnephilidae > Limnephilus > Limnephilus rhombicus. Next base: position 46,477,504 of record OV815288.1, on the reverse strand, counting down.
AGAATTAAAAAAAAAATCATCGTTTTAACACTTGGGTTCGGTTATTTTAGCACTTGGGGTCGGACGTTTGAACGCTTGGGGTTGGTCATAACTTTGGCCCTATGGTTCCAAACCGACTGTAATTTTGGATTCTTACTAAGAATCATGGTCTGTACACTTGGGTTCGGTCGTTTTAGCACTTGGGGTCGGACGTTTGAACACTTGGGGTCGTTCATAATTTTGGCCCTATGGTTCCGAACCGACTGAAATTTTGGATTCTTACTAACAATCGTGACTTGTACACGAATCAATCAAAAAATCTACAAAGAAAAAAAATCATCGTTTTAACACTTGGGTTCGGACGTTTTAACAATTTTTGGATTCTTACTAAGAATCATGGCCCGGACACGTATCAATAAAAAAATCGGCTAAAAGTAGAATTTTGCAAAAATTCAACGTTTTACGGGCGCTTTATAGCCATAATTGTGGACGTTCATATCTTTGGCCCAATAGTTTCGAACCGACTGAAATTATGGATTCTTACTAATAATCATGATCTGTACACGAATCATTTAAAAAATCTACCTAAGAGAATAAAAAAAAAATCATCGTTTTAGCACTTGGGTTCGGTCGTTTTAGCACTTGGGGCCGGACGTTTGAACACTTGGGGTCATTCATAATTTTGGCCCTATGGTTCCGAACCGACTGAAATTTTGGATTCTTACTAACAATCGTGACTTGTACACGAATCAATCAAAAAATCTACAAAGAAAAAAAACCATCGTTTTAACACTTGGGTTCGGACGTTTGAACAATTGGGGTCGGTCATAACTTTGGCCGTATGGTTCCGAACCAACTGAAATATGGGATTCTTACTAAGAATCATGGCCCGGACACGTATCAATAAAAAAATCGGCTAAAAGTAGAATTTTGCAAAAATTCAACGTTTTACGGGCGCTTTGTAACAATAATTGTGGTCGTTCATTACTTTGGCCCAATAGATTCGAACCGACTGAAATTATGGATTCTTACTAATAATCATGATCTGTACACGAATCAATCAAAAAATCTACAAAGAGAATAAAAAAAAATCATCGTTTTAGCACTTGGGTTCGGTCGATTTAGCACATGGGGTCGGACGTTTGTACACTTGGAGTCGGTCATAACTTTGGCCATTTGGCTCCAAACCGTCTGAAATTTTGAATTCTTACTAGGAATCATGGTCTGTACTTGAATCAATCAAAAAATCTACAAAGAGAATTAAAAAAAAAATCATCGTTTTAACACTTGGGTTCGGTTATTTTAGCACTTGGGGTCGGACGTTTGAACGCTTGGGGTTGGTCATAACTTTGGCCCTATGGTTCCAAACCGACTGTAATTTTGGATTCTTACTAAGAATCATGGTCTGTACACTTGGGTTCGGTCGTTTTAGCACTTGGGGTCGGACGTTTGAACACTTGGGGTCGTTCATAATTTTGGCCCTATGGTTCCGAACCGACTGAAATTTTGGATTCTTACTAACAATCGTGACTTGTACACGAATCAATCAAAAAATCTACAAAGAAAAAAAATCATCGTTTTAACACTTGGGTTCGGACGTTTTAACAATTGGGGTCGGTCATAACTTTGGCGGTATGGTTCCGAACCAACAAATTTTGGATTCTTACTAAGAATCATGGCCCGGACACGTATCAATAAAAAAATCGGCTAAAAGTAGAATTTTGCAAAAATTCAACGTTTTACGGGCGCTTTGTAGCAATAATTGTGGTCGTTCATATCTTTGGCCCAATAGTTTCGAACCGACTGAAATTATGGATTCTTACTTATAATCATGATCTGTACACGAATCAATCAAAAAATCTACAAAGAGAATAAAAAAAAACATCGTTTTAGCACTTGGGTTCGGTCGATTTAGCACATGGGGTCGGACGTTTGAACACTTGGAGTCGGTCATAACTTTGGCCATATGGCTCCAAACCCTCTGAAGTTTTGGAATTCTTACTAGGAATCATGGTCTGTACTTGAATCAATCAAAAAATCTAAAAAGAGAATAAAAAAAAAAAATCATCGTTTAAGCACTTGGGTTCGGTCGATTTAGCACATGGGTCGGACGTTTGAACACTTGGGGTTGGTCATAACTTTGGCCCTATGGTTCCAAACCGACTGTAATTTTGGATTCTTACTAAGAATCATGGTCTGTAATAATAATAATAATAATAACGTAGTATTTATATAGCGCAGTTTTGTGATGTTTCACTTCAAGTGCGCTTAATTATAATAAATTTAAAATTAACAAATAAAAATTAATTAAATAATGTGAAATAACGAATATACAAAAATATCCAAAGCAATTCCTAAAGAACAATATTAACAACAATAGTGAGTGCTGTTTTGGCACAGGACAATATATGTATAATGATAAACCATCACGGTGCCATTCAACAAGAATCATTTAAACTAAATTATATAGAACAGGAGGCAGTTAACATTTAGAAATAATACAAATTCAGAGTGCACATAAAACTATAGTAAAGAGGTAATCGAAACCAAACAATTACCAGAAACTTGAGGAACATGGCTTATTGTAGATTGAAAAGGAATTAAAATTCATGAAAGGTATGATTTTTTAAATAAGTTTGTTTTTAAAGCTCTTTTGAATTCAGCCAAGTTCTGGATATTAGTAAGAGCTGAGGTAAGTTTGTTCCAAATGAGCGGGCCAGTTACACGAAAAGATCGATCATAGTAAACGGCTCGATTTGACCTAGAAAGTTCGATTAAACGATTAGTAACATCTCGATCTGCTGACCTTAGAGTAAGCTGCCTATCGCTTAAGTTTTGTCGGACACATAGTTCCGATATATAGGCTGGCGCCATTCCTTGCAATGCTTTGAAGGTCATTAAGCAGATCTTGAACTCTATTCTTTCAGGGCATCGAAGCCAATGAAGATCCTTTAGAAGCGGGGTTATACGGCAATACTTAGATTCCCCAAAAATCATTCTCGCCGCAGCATTAAAAACGGACTGGATTCTATTGAATTGTTTTTTAGGCAAGCCAGCATACGCACTATTACAATAGTCCATACGTGAGACAACGAACGAATTTATGAGTGACTTTGCTCCATCAGAGGGAAGGCAACGCCTGATTGATTTTATCTGCCTTAGATGGAAAAAGCCTGAACTTACAGATTTTGAAATTTGTGATTCTAGAGAAAGACTATTGTCTATAGTGAAACCTAGAAACTTTATTTCTGTAGAAGGAATTATATCTGTGCCCTGAATATGGATTGGATTAGAGTCGATGAGGGCTTGCCTTCCAGGAGAAGCTATCCAAATAAATTCCGTCTTGGTCGGATTAAGTTTGAGTTTATTGACAGACATCCAACTTGAGACTGTGTTAATGAAACTAACCACCTCGTTTTTAAGGACGTCTTTTTCATCCGGGGAACAAAACTTGAAAATGAAACGATCGTCTGCATAGCCTTGTGATTCAAAGCCAGCTGATTGAATGAGTTTCTCGAGGCGATTCGTATAGAGAATGAAAAGAATGGGACCCAAGACAGAACCCTGGGGAACTCCACATTCTATGGGAGTTTCAGGTGAAGTAGAATTATTGAAAATTACTGAGGCTACTCGTCCAGACAGGTATGATTTCATCCATTGGAGAACATCACCTCGAACGCCAAATTCGGTTTCAAGCACATTTAATAAAATACTATGATCTACCGTGTCAAATGCCGCACTCATGTCAAGAACAGATACCAAACCCAACTTACCTGCTTCCATCCCGATGATCAAGTCTGAAATTAACCGCAGAAGAACAGTTTCCGTTGAATGAAACTGTCGATAAGCGGATTGATTTTTGGCAAATAGACCGGCGGAGTTCAAGTACCCCACCAATTGTTTGGCAACGATTTTCTCAAGCAGTTTAGAAAGGAATGGTAGATTGGATATTGGCCTGTAATTATCCGTATTGTCAGTATCAAGATTTTGTTTTTTTAGAATCGGAGTTATTATTGATTTCTTGAGTGTTCCCGGTACAAGTGAATTTACTAATGACTTCTAGATAATTGCGGTAATTACAGGCGCTATATCCGGAAGACATTGTTTTAAGAGCCAGGTAGGTATGGGGTCTTGAGTACATTGCTTGTTAGGGCAAGACTTTATAGCACGCGTGACATCTTCTTCCGTTACTGCTGCAAAAGTAGAGAAGTCACCGGAGAGCGGACTTGATGCTGCGATAGAAGACGATCCTACCACACTGAAGGCCTGAATTTGTTCAACCTTACTTCTGAAGTATGTTGCGAGGCTGTTTGCTTCAAGAGAGGAATCTACCTTATTGTTGCTCTCTCCAGACAGAGTCCTTATGTTTTGCCAAAGTTTTCGAGGGTCCTTTTCTGTCTCAATTTGCTCACACCAAAAGTTAGATTTCTTCTGTGTGACTTCTTCCTTGTAAACTTTTTGCTTGGTAATCCAAAGCTGCCGATTGCTGAAAGTCGAGTTTCGTCTGTAAATCCTCTCAAATTTCCGCATTTCCCTCTTCTTTTGAAGACATTCATCATCGAACCATTTGCTGCAATTCCTAATGCGGCAGACCTTCTCTGTGAAAGGAGCATTTTTATCGAGTAATGCCCGTAGCGTAGAATTATATAGAGTTACTAACTCTTCTGCTTGGCTCTCGTTATACTTTTCCTTATCACAGAGAGGCGACGCTTTCAAATCACTGCAAAATGCCTCGAAGTCGAATTCTCTCCAATTTCTGGAGACAACGGATTTGAACTCTAATTTTGGAGGATCGAAGGCAAACTCGGATGTGACGAGACGATGATCCGATAGTCCAATGTCAGTAACATTTACGCTATTTGGGGGAAACCCTACCCGGGAAATGATTACATCAAGTGTACCCCCCGCGTCATGAGTAGGTGAGTTCACCCACTGGTCGCAGCCGAAGTCACGTAGAATTTTGTTGAATTTTAGGGCCAAGGGATTGGTTTTCTTTTCCAAGTGAATATTTACGTCTCCCAGAATAATAACGTCGCAATTATAGTTAGAGGTGCACTCTAGGAGAGATCTAAATTCATTGAAAAAAATTGCAGTGGCTGCACATGACCCGGGACGGTAGATGGAAATTATCACGAGGGATGCGCCATTAGCGGAAGCCTTGCAGCCGACAAACTCAAAAGTGGTATATACCTGACGTATCCCTATACTGTCTAAGCGAATACCATTTTGCGCTACAATTGCAACTCCCCCGTGATTCGTAAAATTAATATTACTTGTGTTGGATTTTATCGGCCTTGCAGCTTCATACACCGAGAACCCACTTGACCGAAGGGTTTTGATGGAGTAGGAGTCAGCATTTTCATGCCAAGTCTCCGATAGCGCCAAAATGTGAATACCTTTGCTAGTTATCAGATCCACAATGTCTTCGTGTTTATTGGCAATTGATCTCGCATTCCAAGCGGCAACATTTAGAGACTTGGGCAGGCGCAAATTCCTAGTTTGTGCTAACCGCAGGTTTTTTACTAATCTAACCTTTCTCCCAGCTCTACAACCTCTTTTTCTTCCTTTCCGTTGGGGAAGAAGTACACTATTTTTATTATCATTATCACTACCATTGTCACTTAAGGGTCGTAAAGCGTACAGTTCGTCCAAAGTATACCTAATCATGATTTACAACCTTACGACCCATTTCGAATAATTCACACAAAAAATAAGAGGTAACCTTCGGTCATCGGTCCACCCCGGCAGAAAAAACATGTGGCATACATCTGTCAACCCACACTGCACTGTTACAAACACTAGGTCTGTTAAAAGTTTTTGAATGAAACTATTACTTTCAAAATTTAAAACTATCATATCTATTAGAATTTACACTATACAACTATTTTAACATAAAAAACAAAACAATTTTAATATTTCACTTAAAAGGACGCACTTTCAGAACTCAAGTATAAAAACTACCCCGTCAAAAGAATTAAAAACCGGGAGCTTATGCAGTTACGTGTCTGCAGCTTCTGAGCGCGGACTCGATTCTGTACACTGTACACTTGGGTTCGGACGTTTGAACAATTGGGATCGGTCATAACTTTGGCCGTATGGTTCCGAACCAACTGAAATTCGGGATTCTTACTAAGAATCATGGCCCGGACACGTATCAATAAAAAAATCGGCTAAAAGTAGAATTTTGCAAAAATTCAACGTTTTACGGGCGCTATGAAACAATAATTGTGGTCGTTCATAACTTTGGCCCAATAGTTTCGAACCGACTGAAATTATGGATTCTTACTAATAATCATGATCTGTACACGAATCAATCAAAAAATCTACAAAGAGATTAAAAAAAAAAAATCATCGTTTTAGCACTTGGGTTCGGTCGGTTTAGCACATGGGGTCGGACGTTTGAACACTTGGAGTCGGTCATAACTTTGGCCATATGGCTCCAAACCCTCTGAAATTTTGAATTCTTACTAGGAATCATGGTCTGTACTTGAATCAATCAAAAAATCTACAAAGAGAATTAAAAAAAAAATCATCGTTTTAACACTTGAATTCGGTTATTTTAGCACTTGGGGTCGGACGTTTGAACACTTGGGGTTGGTCATAACTTCGGCCCTATGGTTCCAAACTTGGGGTCGGACGTTTGAACACTTGGGGTCGTTCATAATTTTGGCACTATGGTTTCGAACCGACTGAAATTTTGGATTCTTACTAAGAATCATGGCCCGGACACGTATCAATCAAAAAATCTACAAAGAGAATAAAAAAAAAATTTATCGTTTTAGCACTTGGGTTCGGACGTTTGAACAATTGGGTTCGGTCATAACTTTGGCCGTATGGTTCGGAACCAACAAATTTTGGATTCTTACTAAGAATCATGGTTCGGACACGTATCAATAAAAAAATCGGCTAAAAGTAGAATTTTGCAAAAATTCAACGTTTTACGGGCGCTTTGTAACAATAATTGTGGTCGTTCATAACTTTGGCCCAATAGTTTCGAACCGACTGAAATTATTGAAACATTGAACACTTGGAGTCGGTCATAACTTTGGCCATTTGGCTCCAAACCGTCTGAAATTTTGAATTCTTACTAGGTCAAAGCATATTCACTAAATAAAGAGTAATAGAGGAGGACCGAAGAAGACGGGAGCAATACGTGTAGCACCTGAAACAAAGATGAATTTAGTCTAGGTCGGCGACTCTAAGTACAGGCCATCTCTCTACCCAGGACTTGACAAACTTTTTCAAGCATTCGAAATTCTCTTTGTTCGACACAAGGTCAGCATTCCACGCTGGTCTTGTTATTCCACGCAAACCATCCAACATTTCCTCTCGTGCTTCCTTCATCAACTCGCAGTGCCACAGAATGTGCTTGGCGTCTTGGTTAGTATCACCACATGCGCAGTTTGGGTGAGGAGAGAGGGTCAAGCTATGAAGCCGACCCCTGAACTCCCCATGCCCAGAAAGCATCTGCGTCATGTAGTGATCTAGTTTAATGTATGCCCCTTCCATTCTGAATTTAACTGAAGGAAAGAAGGAGAAAGCCCATCTGCCCTTCGTCGACCTATCCCATCGCTCTTGCCATACACTCAGCGTCCTCTCACGCATCGCTTTGAGCAAGCCAGGGAGGGCCACTACTCCTCCCGGTGTCAGCTCGACTCCCAGGTGGACAGCAGCCCTGCCTCTAATAAGTTCCTTTTTGGTCAATATTTCCCTAATTTCAAGGTCAATCGGCAGGACGCCGGCCAGAACCGGTAATGCATCTGAGGCCACAGTCCTATAAGCGCCCAAGAGCGCCAACAGAGGAGTCCGCTGACCCCGTTTAAGAGCCGAGTTTATCAAGACGTTATCCAAGCGATGCTCCTACACAGAGGCAGCATATGAGACTTGCGACACATATACCCCTCTGTACAGCAGGCGAATCGCCGGAGAACGCAATCCCCACTCGGCAGTTGAGAGTCTTCTCAGTTTCTGAAACAGGGCCTGGGCCCTGTCGGAGGCGTTCTTGACGTGGGCTAGGAACGAGGAAGATCTGTCCAAAATTACGCCTAAATACCTGGTGTTTTCTGCAAATCGGATGGGTGTGCCTCCCATTCTGATGAAGGGGTTCCTGCCTCGGCTGAGCATGCCCTTCATAAGGAGGCCCACGGTCTTGTGGGGAACGAAGTTCAGTCTATTTATCTGTCCCCATTCAAGGATCACTTGTAAACCTTCTTCAGCCTTAGATTCCACTTCCCTTCTACTGTTCCCAGAGACCAAAAACAATTTGTCATCTACGTAGTCGACCGATATACAACCTTCAGGCAAGGGCAACCTGGAGGAGTCGTCAAACAAGATTTTCCACAGGTCGGGTCCGAGGACCGACCCCTGCGGACATCCCATGTCGACTGTTCGAGTGATTAAAACGTCCCCGTGCCCTATGATAACTGTCCTACCACTTAGGTAGTCACTAATAATCTCAAACAGTTTACGCGGGCAATTCCTGCTTTTCAGCTTGGTAAGTATCATCGGCCACCACGCGTGATCAAAGGCACCCGAGATATCCAAGAAGATGCCTATGACGTACCTCTTTTGGCATACCCTCACCCATTCAAGCGCATATTTAATGGCGTGCTCCGTGGATTTGCCGGGGACAAAGCCGAATTGAAGATCGCTAGGCGGCGTTAGGGTGAGGTGTAGACGGTGCTTGATGATGTTTTCCAATATTTTACCTAGAATTGGCAATAATGTTATAGGTCTATAAGCTCCTAAGTCCGTCTTCGGCTTACCGTTGCCCTTTGGTATAATCCGGAGCACGCCCTTCTTCCATTCCGTAGGGAATTTTCCCCTACGTAAGCACGTCTCCAACACCTGGTAGAACTCCTCTTTGGCGTGGATCCAGACATTCTTCGCAATTATTCCATTCAATCTATCAAATCCCGGTGCCTTTTTTGGACCCAAACCCTTAATTATTATCTCCACTTCGATTCGACTTAACGGTGGCACGCCGTTCCCCTGGGCGGGCTCACTAGGTGGTAGCCGTGACAGATTTCTAATCTGTTTATGGTGAACACTTTCCCCTATTACTGAGTCTAACGGAACTAACTTGCCCAGAAGTGTCTCAAGAGTGGAGGTAACATCGACACTCTCAACGTTCCCGAGCACCACGCTCGACAAGTAACTTTCAGATCCTTTTCCCGTTTTTCCAACGACGCTGTGGATTTCCCACGGGTTGGCGTTACCCACTTCATTAACCCAATTATATAAGAGCGATAGGCACCTCGTGCGGCCCTAAAGCGGGCTTGGAGGACAATAGCCTCTTCGGGCGAGCATAAACTCTGCCTGACCACACTGAGATTTCTGTAAGCGCTTTTAAATGTACCCTTCAGCAAAGTCAGCTCTTGTGTCCACCACGGCGTCCTAATAGCCTTTTTAGGGTTAGTTCTTCCCAAAGAGGCTTCTGCGGCCGATACCACCGCCGCGTTGAAAAAATTCCCCAAATTGTCCGGTTCCCTAGCTGCTACGTCGTGAAAGCCCCTTAATGATTGACGTAGCGCCTCCCCGAATTTATCCCAATCCGCCCTTGTGGTTCTGAAATTCCACGTAGACCGTGGAGCTTCTGTCTTTGGAATACCCACAGAAAAGGTTATAAGTCTATGATCAGAAACTAACGCATACTCGTGAACTTTCCACTGAGATATTTTAGTCGCAACAGATCTAGAACATAGAGTGAGATCAATGTTGCTTTCGCCTCCGGCTCCTGAAAAAGTAGAAAGCATGCCCGGTTCATTGAGGATGAACAGACCTTGCGCCGCAATAAGGTCTTCGACAGCAAAGGATCTTTCCGTCCGAATTCCGTTATAGTCGAACCAGAGAGGCGATCGCGCGTTGAAGTCTCCACCGATAATTACGTTTCGACCTCTTAATTTGTGAAGCGCTCGCGTTAAGCTCAAAATATGTGGTTCAACAGGATTACCGTATTTAAAGTAAACGGAGATCACGATGATTTCCGTGTTAGCTAATTTAATGGATACACAGGTTTGGTACTCGTTTGAGAGCCCTCCCAAGAGGAGGGGTCTGATCAAGGAAGTATTGACCAGGACACCCGCACCCGGAGAGGAACCCACCTCGAGCACCGCACCCGGACTATTAATTCCATTCGTTGCGCGAATCATACCGACCCGCGCTCCGCCCTTGTTAAATCGTTTCTTTGAGCAGATTTCTGCCCAATTTTAAATAGTAATAGTGTGTATACAGTGTGAAATAACAGTGCCGAATTGAATAACGTGTTGAAACATAAAATATTCGACTCCATTAGAAGCCTACCGGCTGTGGGAGCCTTTTGGCGTCCCACAAAAAAGTGTCGAAGTCTGTAACTCTGGAGAACGGAAACGGACCGCAGAAAAAAATATTTCAGTGAATGCGCGCTATCAAACTCTATCGAATAAGTGTACTTGGTGTTAAAATTTATTTTTCTGAAAAAACATTATTCAAACTTTAAAAAAAAAATTCCACAAAAAAGTGTAGATACCTATAACTTTTCCCAGTGAAAACAAATCGTGGAAACAGTTATACTATTAAAACCGCGCTGTGAAACTCTACGGAATAAGTGTCGTATCCCGTAATTTCATTTGTTTTAATCTTGCATTCGGAGTGTAATTATTATCTACATTTAAATTCACTTCTTAAAACTACGGTAAGTTATGTTGAGGTAAGATATGGACCGCGCAGATGAGATTTTAAAGCGGATCTCGGAAGACCTAGACCGCCAAATGGCCCACAGGGCACGTCTGGCGGAGATGGAATATGAGGATGCTGTGGAATTTGCTCGTTCGCTGGAGACCACAGATCCTACTGCGGGAACATCTCATAAATCCCCGGTAAGAGATAAAACTAACTTGGGCTTGTCCTTACAGATTGCTGATATGATTACGCAGTCTCCCGATAAGGATCAGGAGTCAGATCCTCGGCGACTTACGGCAGGCTTCTGCAGTAATGTTAATGAGGGAGTGGGAGGTAAGTCTCCAATTCAAATAAACAAAAAGCGCCCACGCTCTGAGGAAGTTCAACCTTTCGAAGATTTCCTGAATAAGTTTTGGGAAAACCTCGCAAAAATTACAGGTGCCGTCACGGAGGGTAGGAACAAAATGAATAAGGAGGAGAAACAAGTTGTCGCTCAAGCGATCGACATAATCAAGAGAGACCTAGTTATCCTGGTTGTGGAGAATGCGTCGCTGAAGGCAAGGGCTAACGCTCTAGAGGAAGTCATTACCTCTCAAGCTGGCTTAGTTGAAAAAATCGACCATTTAATCAAACATAAACCGACTGCTGCCTCCCCCTCAGGCGAAAAACAAACAAACGCGAGCAAAAGAACGTACGCGAGTGCGGCTGGCGCGACACCTAGCGCCTCGATCTTTGTCGATGGACAGGAGCGCGGCTTACCTCCTCAACAGCCGACAGTATTGTTCTACCCCACGGTACCGGAAGGTAAAACGTCGGAGGACACTAAAAAAGTGATCACCTCCATCCTAGATCCAAAGTCAGACGGATTCCAAGCGGTCCGCACTAGAAGTATTAAGGGAGGAGGCTTTCTCCTCCAAACATCCAGTGCCGGGGGGTTGAAAAATATACAGAAGGCTGCCGAGAAACTCTCTGCTAGTGGTATAAAAATGATCAGTCCACAGGGCCGCCTACCCAAAATTGTACTTTATGACGTCCCGAGGGGTGACGTCTCAAAAGATGCCGCCTTATTTGAGGAAATCTTCGTAAATAATATCACAGGGAACTGCACCCTCACTAAGGACGACCACCTCAGAACCATGCGGAGGGTATCACTTTTTGGTAAGAGGGATGCCCCTACCATGAATATGATTATTACGTGTCATCCTGACTGCAGGAAGGTTCTAATAGACAGCGGACATTGCTACCTTGGGTGGAACGCCTGCCGTGTTCGGGATTACTTGGGTGCAACGAGATGCTATAAATGCCACTTGTATGGCCACGTGAGCAAATCTTGCACCCAGGAGACGACAACATGCCGCCACTGCGCCGCAACCGGCCATGACTATGAGGATTGCCCCAAAAAAGCACTGGCCGCTGTCTGCGCTACCTGCTCAAGGTTTAAAAAACCGGCGAACCACTCTACGGGAGATCGTGCTTGCCCTGCCCACAGAGCGGCTATAGAGGTCCAAGTACGTATGACGGACTATGGCGGGCGCTAATTCCCTCACCATTGGTCAGGCAAACCTGCAAAGATCTCGGGTGGCCACCCTGGAGACCCAGCGGGTGATGTCTGACCTTGGCATAGACATCATGCTTATTCAGGAGCAGTACGTGTGGCAAGGCAAAAGTACACGAATCAATCAAAAAATCTACAAAGAAAAAAAATCATCGTTTTAACACATGGGTTCGGACGTTTGAACAATTGGGGTCGGTCATAACTTTGGCCGTATGGTTCCGAACCAACAAATTTTGGATTCTTACTAAGAATCATGTCCCGGACACGTTTCAATAAAAAAATCGGCTAAAAGTAGAATTTTGCAAAAATTCAACGTTTTACGGGCGCTTTGTAACAATAATTGTGGTCGTTCATAACATTGGCCCAATAGTTTCGAACCGACTGTAATTTTGGATTCTTACTAAGAATCATGGTCTGTACACTTGGGTTCGGTCGTTTTAGCACTTGGGGTCGGACGTTTGAACACTTGGGGTCGTTCATAATTTTGGCCCTATGGTTCCGAACCGACTGAAATTTTGGATTCTTACTAACAATCGTGACTTGTACACGAATCAATCAAAAAATCTACAAAGAAAAAAAATCATCGTTTTAACACTTGGGTTCGGACGTTTTAACAATTGGGGTCGGTCATAACTTTGGAAATAAGAAAGTAAGAACTAAGAATCATGGCCCGGACACGTATCAATAAAAAAAATCGGCTAAAAGTAGAATTTTGCAAAAATTCAACGTTTTACGGGCGCTTTGTAACAATAATTGTGGTCGTTCATAACTTTGGCCCAATAGATTCGAACCGACTGAAATTATGGATTCTTACTAATAATCATGATCTGTACACGAATCAATCAAAAAATCTACAAAGAGAATAAAAAAAATCATCGTTTTAGCACTTGGCTTCGGTCGATTTAGCACATGGGGTCGGACGTTTGTACACTTGGAGTCGGTCATAACTTTGGCCATTTGGCTCCAAACCGTCTGAAATTTTGAATTCTTACTAGGAATCATGGTCTGTACTTGAATCAATCAAAAAATCTACAAAGAGAATTAAAAAAAAATCATCGTTTTAACACTTGGGTTCGGTTATTTTAGCACTTGGGGTCGGACGTTTGAACGCTTGGGGTTGGTCATAACTTTGGCCCTATGGTTCCAAACCGACTGTAATTTTGGATTCTTACTAAGAATCATGGTCTGTACACTTGGGTTCGGTCGTTTTAGCACTTGGGGTCGGACGTTTGAACACTTGGGGTCGTTCATAATTTTGGCCCTATGGTTCCGAACCGACTGAAATTTTGGATTCTTACTAACAATCGTGACTTGTACACGAATCAATCAAAAAATCTACAAAGAAAAAAAATCATCGTTTTAACACTTGGGTTCGGACGTTTTAACAATTGGGGTCGGTCATAACTTTGGCGGTATGGTTCCGAACCAACAAATTTTGGATTCTTACTAAGAATCATGGCCCGGACACGTATCAATAAAAAAATCGGCTAAAAGTAGAATTTTGCAAAAATTCAACGTTTTACGGGCGCTTTGTAGCAATAATTGTGGTCGTTCATATCTTTGGCCCAATAGTTTCGAACCGACTGAAATTTTGGATTCTTACTTATAATCATGATCTGTACACGAATCAATCAAAAAATCTACAAAGAGAATAAAAAAAAACATCGTTTTAGTACTTGGGTTCGGTCGATTTAGCACATGGGGTCGGACGTTTGAACACTTGGAGTCGGTCGTAACTTTGGCCATTTGGCTCCAAACCGTCTGAAATTTTGAATTCTTACTAGGAATCATGGTCTGTACTTGAATCAATCAAAAAATCTACAAAGAGAATTAAACAAAAAAAATCATCGTTTTAACACGTTCGGTTATTTTAGCACTTGGGGTCGGACGTTTGAACACTTGGGGTTGGTCATAACTTTGGCCCTATGGTTCCAAACCGACTGTAATTTTGGATTCTTACTAAGAATCATGGCCCGGACACGTATCAATAAAAAAATCGGCTAAAAGTAGAATTTTGCAAAAATTCAACGTTTTACGGGCGCTTTGTAACAATAATTGTGGTCGTTCATAACTTTGGCCCAATAGTTTCGAACCGACTGAAATTATGGATTCTTACTAATAATCATGATCTGTACACGAATCAATCAAAAAATCTACAAAGAGAATAAAAAAATATCATCGTTTTAGCACTTGGGTTCGGTCGATTTAGCACATGGGGTCGGACGTTTGAACACTTGGAGTCGGTCATAACTTTGGCCATTTGGCTCCAAACCGTCTGAAATTTCGAATTCTTACTAGGAATCATGGTCTGTACTTGATTCAATCAAAAAATCTAAAAAGAGAATAAAAAAAAAAATCATTGTTTAAGCACTTGGGTTCGGTCGATTTAGCACATGGGTCGGACGTTTGAACACTTGGGGTTGGTCATAACTTTGGCCCTATGGTTCCAAACCGACTGTAATTTTGGATTCTTACTAAGAATCATGGCCCGGACACGTATCAATAAAAAAATCGGCTAAAAGTAGAATTTTGCAAAAATTCAACGTTTTACGGGCGCTTTGTAACAATAATTGTGGTCGTTCATAACTTTGGCCCAATAGTTTCGAACCGACTGAAATTATGGATTCTTACTAATAATCATGATCTGTACACGAATCAATCAAAAAATCTACAAAGAGAATAAAAAAATATCATCGTTTTAGCACTTGGGTTCGGTCGATTTAGCACATGGGGTCGGACGTTTGAACACTTGGAGTCGGTCATAACTTTGGCCATATGGCTCCAAACCCTCTGAAATTTTGGAATTCTTACTAGGAATCATGGTCTGTACTTGAATCAATCAAAAAATCTAAAAAGAGAATAAAAAAAAAAATCATCGTTTAAGCACTTGGGTTCGGTCGATTTAGCACATGGGTCGGACGTTTGAACACTTGGGGTTGGTCATAACTTTGGCCCTATGGTTCCAAACCGACTGTAATTTTGGATTCTTACTAAGAATCATGGTCTGTACACTTGGGTTCGGTCGTTTTAGCACTTGCGGTCGGACGTTTGAACACTTGGGGTCGTTTATAATTATAGCCCTATGGTTCCGAACCGACTGAAATTTTGGATTCTTACTAACAATCGTGACTTTTACACGAATCAATCAAAAAATCTACAAAGAAAAAAATCATCGTTTTAACACTTGGGTTTGGACGTTTGAACAATTTGGGTCGGTCATAACTTTGGCCGTATGGTTCCGAACCAACAAATTTTGGATTCTTACTAAGAATCATGGCCCGGACACGCATCAATAAAAAAATCGGCTAAAAGTAGAATTTTGCAAAAATTTAACGTTTTACGGGCGCTTTGTAACAATGATTGTTGTCGTTCATAACTTTGGCCCAATAGTTTCGAACCAACTGAAATTATGGATTCTTACTAATAATCATGATCTGTACACGAATCAATCAAAAAATCTACAAAGAGAATAAAAAAAATCATCGTTTTAGCACTTGGGTTCGGTCGATTTAGCACATGGGGTCGGACGTTTGAACACTTGGAGTCGGTCATAACTTTGGCCATTTGGCTCCAAACCGTCTGAAATTTTGAATTCTTACTAGGAATCATGGTCTGTACTTGATTCAATCAAAAAATCTACAAAGAGAATTAAAAAAAAAAATCATCGTTTTAACACGTTCGGTTATTTTAGCACTTGGGGTCGGACGTTTGAACACTTGGGGTCGTTCATAATTTTGGCCCTATGGTTCCGAACCGACTGTAATTTTGGATTCTTACTAAGAATCATGGTCTGTACTTGAATCAATCAAAAAATCTACAAAGAGAATTAAACAAAAAAAATCATCGTTTTAACACGTTCGGTTATTTTAGCACTTGGGGTCGGACGTTTGAACACTTGGGGTTGGTCATAACTTTGGCCCTATGGTTCCAAACCGACTGTAATTTTGGATTCTTACTAAGAATCATAGCCCGGACACGTATCAATAAAAAAATCGGCTAAAAGTAGAATTTTGCAAAAATTCAACGTTTTACGGGCGCTTTGTAACAATAATTGTGGTCGTTCATAACTTTGGCCCAATAGTTTCGAACCGACTGAAATTATGGATTCTTACTAATAATCATGATCTGTACACGAATCAATCAAAAAATCTACAAAGAGAATAAAAAAATATCATCGTTTTAGCACTTGGGTTCGGTCGATTTAGCACATGGGGTCGGACGTTTGAACACTTGGAGTCGGTCATAACTTTGGCCATATGGCTCCAAACCCTCTGAAATTTTGGAATTCTTACTAGGAATCATGGTCTGTACTTGAATCAATCAAAAAATCTAAAAAGAGAATAAAAAAAAAAATCATCGTTTAAGCACTTGGGTTCGGTCGATTTAGCACATGGGTTGGACGTTTGAACACTTGGGGTTGGTCATAACTTTGGCCCTATGGTTCCAAACCGACTGTAATTTTGGATTCTTACTAAGAATCATGGTCTGTACACTTGGGTTCGGTCGTTTTAGCACTTGCGGTCGGACGTTTGAACACTTGGGGTCGTTTATAATTATAGCCCTATGGTTCCGAACCGACTGAAATTTTGGATTCTTACTAACAATCGTGACTTTTACACGAATCAATCAAAAAATCTACAAAGAAAAAAATCATCGTTTTAACACTTGGGTTTGGACGTTTGAACAATTTGGGTCGGTCATAACTTTGGCCGTATGGTTCCGAACCAACAAATTTTGGATTCGTAAGAATTAAAGTAATTAATTACTAATTAAGTAATAAGAATCATGGCCCGGACACGCATCAATAAAAAAATCAGCTAAAAGTAGAATTTTGCAAAAATTCAACGTTTTACGGGCGCTTTGTAACAATGATTGTTGTCGTTCATAACTTTGGCCCAATAGTTTCGAACCAACTGAAATTATGGATTCTTACTAATAATCATGATCTGTACACGAATCAATCAAAAAATCTACAAAGAGAATAAAAAAATATCATCGTTTTAGCACTTGGGTTCGGTCGATTTAGCACATGGGGTCGGACGTTTGAACACTTGGAGTCGGTCATAACTTTGGCCATATGGCTCCAAACCCTCTGAAATTTTGGAATTCTTACTAGGAATCATGGTCTGTACTTGAATCAATCAAAAAATCTAAAAAGAGAAAAAAAAAAAATCATCGTTTAAGCACTTGGGTTCGGTCGATTTAGCACATGGGTCGGACGTTTGAACACTTGGGGTTGGTCATAACTTTGGCCCTATGGTTCCAAACCGACTGTAATTTTGGATTCTTACTAAGAATCATGGTCTGTACACGTATCAATAAAAAAATCGGCTAAAAGTAGAATTTTGCAAAAATTCAACGTTTTACGGGCGCTTTGTAACAATAATTGTGGTCGTTCATAACTTTGGCCCAATAGTTTCGAACCGACTGAAATTATGGATTCTTACTAATAATCATGATCTGTACACGAATCAATCAAAAAATCTACAAAGAGAATAAAAAAATATCATCGTTTTAGCACTTGGGTTCGGTCGATTTAGCACATGGGGTCGGACGTTTGAACACTTGGAGTCGGTCATAACTTTGGCCATATGGCTCCAAACCCTCTGAAATTTTGGAATTCTTACTAGGAATCATGGTCTGTACTTGAATCAATCAAAAAATCTAAAAAGAGAATAAAAAAAAAAATCATCGTTTAAGCACTTGGGTTCGGTCGATTTAGCACATGGGTCGGACGTTTGAACACTTGGGGTTGGTCATAACTTTGGCCCTATGGTTCCAAACCGACTGTAATTTTGGATTCTTACTAAGAATCATGGTCTGTACACTTGGGTTCGGTCGTTTTAGCACTTGCGGTCGGACGTTTGAACACTTGGGGTCGTTTATAATTATAGCCCTATGGTTCCGAACCGACTGAAATTTTGGATTCTTACTAACAATCGTGACTTTTACACGAATCAATCAAAAAATCTACAAAGAAAAAAATCATCGCTTTAACACTTGGGTTTGGACGTTTGAACAATTTGGGTCGGTCATAACTTTGGCCGTATGGTTCCGAACCAACAAATTTTGGATTCTTACTAAGAATCATGGCCCGGACACGCATCAATAAAAAAATCAGCTAAAAGTAGAATTTTGCAAAAATTCAACGTTTTACGGGCGCTTTGTAACAATGATTGTTGTCGTTCATAACTTTGGCCCAATAGTTTCGAACCAACTGAAATTATGGATTCTTACTAATAATCATGATCTGTACACGAATCAATCAAAAAATCTACAAAGAGAATAAAAAAAATCATCGTTTTAGCACTTGGGTTCGGTCGATTTAGCACATGGGGTCGGACGTTTGAACACTTGGAGTCGGTCATAACTTTGGCCATTTGGCTCCAAACCGTCTGAAATTTTGAATTCTTACTAGGAATCATGGTCTGTACTTGATTCAATCAAAAAATCTACAAAGAGAATTAAAAAAAAAAATCATCGTTTTAACACGTTCGGTTATTTTAGCACTTGGGGTCGGACGTTTGAACACTTGGGGTCGTTCATAATTTTGGCCCTATGGTTCCGAACCGACTGTAATTTTGGATTCTTACTAAGGATCATGGTCTGTACTTGAATCAATCAAAAAATCTACAAAGAGAATTAAACAAAAAAAATCATCGTTTTAACACGTTCGGTTATTTTAGCACTTGGGGTCGGACGTTTGAACACTTGGGGTTGGTCATAACTTTGGCCCTATGGTTCCAAACCGACTGTAATTTTGGATTCTTACCTAATCATAGCCCGGACACGTATCAATAAAAAAATCGGCTAAAAGTAGAATTTTGCAAAAATTCAACGTTTTACGGGCGCTTTGTAACAATAATTGTGGTCGTTCATAACTTTGGCCCAATAGTTTCGAACCGACTGAAATTATGGATTCTTACTAATAATCATGATCTGTACACGAATCAATCAAAAAATCTACAAAGAGAATAAAAAAATATCATCGTTTTAGCACTTGGGTTCGGTCGATTTAGCACATGGGGTCGGACGTTTGAACACTTGGAGTCGGTCATAACTTTGGCCATATGGCTCCAAACCCTCTGAAATTTTGGAATTCTTACTAGGAATCATGGTCTGTACTTGAATCAATCAAAAAATCTAAAAAGAGAATAAAAAAAAAAATCATCGTTTAAGCACTTGGGTTCGGTCGATTTAGCACATGGGTCGGACGTTTGAACACTTGGGGTTGGTCATAACTTTGGCCCTATGGTTCCAAACCGACTGTAATTTTGGATTCTTACTAAGAATCATGGTCTGTACACTTGGGTTCGGTCGTTTTAGCACTTGCGGTCGGACGTTTGAACACTTGGGGTCGTTTATAATTATAGCCCTATGGTTCCGAACCGACTGAAATTTTGGATTCTTACTAACAATCGTGACTTTTACACGAATCAATCAAAAAATCTACAAAGAAAAAAATCATCGTTTTAACACTTGGGTTTGGACGTTTGAACAATTTGGGTCGGTCATAACTTTGGCCGTATGGTTCCGAACCAACAAATTTTGGATTCTTACTAAGAATCATGGCCCGGACACGCATCAATAAAAAAATCAGCTAAAAGTAGAATTTTGCAAAAATTCAACGTTTTACGGGCGCTTTGTAACAATGATTGTTGTCGTTCATAACTTTGGCCCAATAGTTTCGAACCAACTGAAATTATGGATTCTTACTAATAATCATGATCTGTACACGAATCAATCAAAAAATCTACAAAGAGAATAAAAAAAATCATCGTTTTAGCACTTGGGTTCGGTCGATTTAGCACATGGGGTCGGACGTTTGAACACTTGGAGTCGGTCATAACTTTGGCCATTTGGCTCCAAACCGTCTGAAATTTTGAATTCTTACTAGGAATCATGGTCTGTACTTGATTCAATCAAAAAATCTACAAAGAGAATTAAAAAAAAAATCATCGTTTTAACACGTTCGGTTATTTTAGCACTTGGGGTCGGACGTTTGAACACTTGGGGTCGTTCATAATTTTGGCCCTATGGTTCCGAACCGACTGTAATTTTGGATTCTTACTAAGGATCATGGTCTGTACTTGAATCAATCAAAAAATCTACAAAGAGAATTAAACAAAAAAAATCATCGTTTTAACACGTTCGGTTATTTTAGCACTTGGGGTCGGACGTTTGAACACTTGGGGTTGGTCATAACTTTGGCCCTATGGTTCCAAACCGACTGTAATTTTGGATTCTTACTAAGAATCATAGCCCGGACACGTATCAATAAAAAAATCGGCTAAAAGTAGAATTTTGCAAAAATTCAACGTTTTACGGGCGCTTTGTAACAATAATTGTGGTCGTTCATAACTTTGGCCCAATAGTTTCGAACCGACTGAAATTTTGGATTCTTACTAATAATCATGATCTGTACACGAATCAATCAAAAAATCTACAAAGAGAATAAAAAAATATCATCGTTTTAGCACTTGGGTTCGGTCGATTTAGCACATGGGGTCGGACGTTTGAACACTTGGAGTCGGTCATAACTTTGGCCATATGGCTCCAAACCCTCTGAAATTTTGGAATTCTTACTAGGAATCATGGTCTGTACTTGAATCAATCAAAAAATCTAAAAAGAGAATAAAAAAAAAAATCATCGTTTAAGCACTTGGGTTCGGTCGATTTAGCACATGGGTCGGACGTTTGAACACTTGGGGTTGGTCATAACTTTGGCCCTATGGTTCCAAACCGACTGTAATTTTGGATTCTTACTAAGAATCATGGTCTGTACACTTGGGTTCGGTCGTTTTAGCACTTGCGGTCGGACGTTTGAACACTTGGGGTCGTTTATAATTATAGCCCTATGGTTCCGAACCGACTGAAATTTTGGATTCTTACTAACAATCGTGACTTTTACACGAATCAATCAAAAAATCTACAAAGAAAAAAATCATCGTTTTAACACTTGGGTTTGGACGTTTGAACAATTTGGGTCGGTCATAACTTTGGCCGTATGGTTCCGAACCAACAAATTTTGGATTCTTACTAAGAATCATGGCCCGGACACGCATCAATAAAAAAATCAGCTAAAAGTAGAATTTTGCAAAAATTCAACGTTTTACGGGCGCTTTGTAACAATAATTGTGGTCGTTCATAACTTTGGCCCAATAGTTTCGAACCGACTGAAATTATGGATTCTTACTAATAATCATGATCTGTACACGAATCAATCAAAAAATCTACAAAGAGAATAAAAAAATATCATCGTTTTAGCACTTGGGTTCGGTCGATTTAGCACATGGGGTCGGACGTTTGAACACTTGGAGTCGGTCATAACTTTGGCCATATGGCTCCAAACCCTCTGAAATTTTGGAATTCTTACTAGGAATCATGGTCTGTACTTGAATCAATCAAAAAATCTAAAAAGAGAATAAAAAAAAAAATCATCGTTTAAGCACTTGGGTTCGGTCGATTTAGCACATGGGTCGGACGTTTGAACACTTGGGGTTGGTCATAACTTTGGCCCTATGGTTCCAAACCGACTGTAATTTTGGATTCTTACTAAGAATCATGGTCTGTACACTTGGGTTCGGTCGTTTTAGCACTTGCGGTCGGACGTTTGAACACTTGGGGTCGTTTATAATTATAGCCCTATGGTTCCGAACCGACTGAAATTTTGGATTCTTACTAACAATCGTGACTTTTACACGAATCAATCAAAAAATCTACAAAGAAAAAAATCATCGTTTTAACACTTGGGTTTGGACGTTTGAACAATTTGGGTCGGTCATAACTTTGGCCGTATGGTTCCGAACCAACAAATTTTGGATTCTTACTAAGAATCATGGCCCGGACACGCATCAATAAAAAAATCAGCTAAAAGTAGAATTTTGCAAAAATTCAACGTTTTACGGGCGCTTTGTAACAATGATTGTTGTCGTTCATAACTTTGGCCCAATAGTTTCGAACCAACTGAAATTATGGATTCTTACTAATAATCATGATCTGTACACGAATCAATCAAAAAATCTACAAAGAGAATAAAAAAAATCATCGTTTTAGCACTTGGGTTCGGTCGATTTAGCACATGGGGTCGGACGTTTGAACACTTGGAGTCGGTCATAACTTTGGCCATTTGGCTCCAAACCGTCTGAAATTTTGAATTCTTACTAGGAATCATGGTCTGTACTTGATTCAATCAAAAAATCTACAAAGAGAATTAAAAAAAAAAATCATCGTTTTAACACGTTCGGTTATTTTAGCACTTGGGGTCGGACGTTTGAACACTTGGGGTCGTTCATAATTTTGGCCCTATGGTTCCGAACCGACTGTAATTTTGGATTCTTACTAAGGATCATGGTCTGTACTTGAATCAATCAAAAAATCTACAAAGAGAATTAAACAAAAAAAATCATCGTTTTAACACGTTCGGTTATTTTAGCACTTGGGGTCGGACGTTTGAACACTTGGGGTTGGTCATAACTTTGGCCCTATGGTTCCAAACCGACTGTAATTTTGGATTCTTACCTAATCATAGCCCGGACACGTATCAATAAAAAAATCGGCTAAAAGTAGAATTTTGCAAAAATTCAACGTTTTACGGGCGCTTTGTAACAATAATTGTGGTCGTTCATAACTTTGGCCCAATAGTTTCGAACCGACTGAAATTATGGATTCTTACTAATAATCATGATCTGTACACGAATCAATCAAAAAATCTACAAAGAGAATAAAAAAATATCATCGTTTTAGCACTTGGGTTCGGTCGATTTAGCACATGGGGTCGGACGTTTGAACACTTGGAGTCGGTCATAACTTTGGCCATATGGCTCCAAACCCTCTGAAATTTTGGAATTCTTACTAGGAATCATGGTCTGTACTTGAATCAATCAAAAAATCTAAAAAGAGAATAAAAAAAAAAATCATCGTTTAAGCACTTGGGTTCGGTCGATTTAGCACATGGGTCGGACGTTTGAACACTTGGGGTTGGTCATAACTTTGGCCCTATGGTTCCAAACCGACTGTAATTTTGGATTCTTACTAAGAATCATGGTCTGTACACTTGGGTTCGGTCGTTTTAGCACTTGCGGTCGGACGTTTGAACACTTGGGGTCGTTTATAATTATAGCCCTATGGTTCCGAACCGACTGAAATTTTGGATTCTTACTAACAATCGTGACTTTTACACGAATCAATCAAAAAATCTACAAAGAAAAAAATCATCGTTTTAACACTTGGGTTTGGACGTTTGAACAATTTGGGTCGGTCATAACTTTGGCCGTATGGTTCCGAACCAACAAATTTTGGATTCTTACTAAGAATCATGGCCCGGACACGCATCAATAAAAAAATCAGCTAAAAGTAGAATTTTGCAAAAATTCAACGTTTTACGGGCGCTTTGTAACAATGATTGTTGTCGTTCATAACTTTGGCCCAATAGTTTCGAACCAACTGAAATTATGGATTCTTACTAATAATCATGATCTGTACACGAATCAATCAAAAAATCTACAAAGAGAATAAAAAAAATCATCGTTTTAGCACTTGGGTTCGGTCGATTTAGCACATGGGGTCGGACGTTTGAACACTTGGAGTCGGTCATAACTTTGGCCATTTGGCTCCAAACCGTCTGAAATTTTGAATTCTTACTAGGAATCATGGTCTGTACTTGATTCAATCAAAAAATCTACAAAGAGAATTAAAAAAAAAATCATCGTTTTAACACGTTCGGTTATTTTAGCACTTGGGGTCGGACGTTTGAACACTTGGGGTCGTTCATAATTTTGGCCCTATGGTTCCGAACCGACTGTAATTTTGGATTCTTACTAAGGATCATGGTCTGTACTTGAATCAATCAAAAAATCTACAAAGAGAATTAAACAAAAAAAATCATCGTTTTAACACGTTCGGTTATTTTAGCACTTGGGGTCGGACGTTTGAACACTTGGGGTTGGTCATAACTTTGGCCCTATGGTTCCAAACCGACTGTAATTTTGGATTCTTACTAAGAATCATAGCCCGGACACGTATCAATAAAAAAATCGGCTAAAAGTAGAATTTTGCAAAAATTCAACGTTTTACGGGCGCTTTGTAACAATAATTGTGGTCGTTCATAACTTTGGCCCAATAGTTTCGAACCGACTGAAATTATGGATTCTTACTAATAATCATGATCTGTACACGAATCAATCAAAAAATCTACAAAGAGAATAAAAAAATATCATCGTTTTAGCACTTGGGTTCGGTCGATTTAGCACATGGGGTCGGACGTTTGAACACTTGGAGTCGGTCATAACTTTGGCCATATGGCTCCAAACCCTCTGAAATTTTGGAATTCTTACTAGGAATCATGGTCTGTACTTGAATCAATCAAAAAATCTAAAAAGAGAATAAAAAAAAAAATCATCGTTTAAGCACTTGGGTTCGGTCGATTTAGCACATGGGTCGGACGTTTGAACACTTGGGGTTGGTCATAACTTTGGCCCTATGGTTCCAAACCGACTGTAATTTTGGATTCTTACTAAGAATCATGGTCTGTACACTTGGGTTCGGTCGTTTTAGCACTTGCGGTCGGACGTTTGAACACTTGGGGTCGTTTATAATTATAGCCCTATGGTTCCGAACCGACTGAAATTTTGGATTCTTACTAACAATCGTGACTTTTACACGAATCAATCAAAAAATCTACAAAGAAAAAAATCATCGTTTTAACACTTGGGTTTGGACGTTTGAACAATTTGGGTCGGTCATAACTTTGGCCGTATGGTTCCGAACCAACAAATTTTGGATTCTTACTAAGAATCATGGCCCGGACACGCATCAATAAAAAAATCAGCTAAAAGTAGAATTTTGCAAAAATTCAACGTTTTACGGGCGCTTTGTAACAATGATTGTTGTCGTTCATAACTTTGGCCCAATAGTTTCGAACCAACTGAAATTATGGATTCTTACTAATAATCATGATCTGTACACGAATCAATCAAAAAATCTACAAAGAGAATAAAAAAAATCATCGTTTTAGCACTTGGGTTCGGTCGATTTAGCACATGGGGTCGGACGTTTGAACACTTGGAGTCGGTCATAACTTTGGCCATTTGGCTCCAAACCGTCTGAAATTTTGAATTCTTACTAGGAATCATGGTCTGTACTTGATTCAATCAAAAAATCTACAAAGAGAATTAAAAAAAAAATCATCGTTTTAACACGTTCGGTTATTTTAGCACTTGGGGTCGGACGTTTGAACACTTGGGGTCGTTCATAATTTTGGCCCTATGGTTCCGAACCGACTGTAATTTTGGATTCTTACTAAGGATCATGGTCTGTACTTGAATCAATCAAAAAATCTACAAAGAGAATTAAACAAAAAAAATCATCGTTTTAACACGTTCGGTTATTTTAGCACTTGGGGTCGGACGTTTGAACACTTGGGGTTGGTCATAACTTTGGCCCTATGGTTCCAAACCGACTGTAATTTTGGATTCTTACTAAGAATCATAGCCCGGACACGTATCAATAAAAAAATCGGCTAAAAGTAGAATTTTGCAAAAATTCAACGTTTTACGGGCGCTTTGTAACAATAATTGTGGTCGTTCATAACTTTGGCCCAATAGTTTCGAACCGACTGAAATTATGGATTCTTACTAATAATCATGATCTGTACTCGAATCAATCAAAAAATCTACAAAGAGAATAAAAAAATATCATCGTTTTAGCACTTGGGTTCGGTCGATTTAGCACATGGGGTCGGACGTTTGAACACTTGGAGTCGGTCATAACTTTGGCCATATGGCTCCAAACCCTCTGAAATTTTGGAATTCTTACTAGGAATCATGGTCTGTACTTGAATCAATCAAAAAATCTAAAAAGAGAATAAAAAAAAAAATCATCGTTTAAGCACTTGGGTTCGGTCGATTTAGCACATGGGTCGGACGTTTGAACACTTGGGGTTGGTCATAACTTTGGCCCTATGGTTCCAAACCGACTGTAATTTTGGATTCTTACTAAGAATCATGGTCTGTACACTTGGGTTCGGTCGTTTTAGCACTTGCGGTCGGACGTTTGAACACTTGGGGTCGTTTATAATTATAGCCCTATGGTTCCGAACCGACTGAAATTTTGGATTCTTACTAACAATCGTGACTTTTACACGAATCAATCAAAAAATCTACAAAGAAAAAAATCATCGTTTTAACACTAGGGTTTGGACGTTTGAACAATTTGGGTCGGTCATAACTTTGGCCGTATGGTTCCGAACCAACAAATTTTGGATTCTTACTAAGAATCATGGCCCGGACACGTATCAATAAAAAAATCGGCTAAAAATAGAATTTTGCAAAAATTCAAAGTTTTACGGGCGCTTTGTAACGATAATTGTGGTCGTTCATGACTTTGGCCCAATAGTTTCGAACCGACTGAAATTATGGATTCTTACTAATAATCATGATCTGTACACGAATCAATCAAAAAATCTACAAAGAGAATAAAAAAAAACATCGTTTTAGCACTTGGGTTCGGTTGATTTAGCACATGGGTCGGACGTTTGAACACTTGGAGTCGGTCATAACTTTGGCTCCAAACCATCTGAAATTTTGAATTCTTACTAGAAATCATGGTCTGTACTTGAATCAATCAAAAAATCTACAAAGAGAATTAAAAAAAAAAATCATCGTTTTAACACTTGGGTTCGGTTATTTTAGCACTTCGGGTCCGACGTTTGAACACTTGGGGTTGGTCATAACTTTGGCCATATGGTTCCAAACCGACTGTAATTTTGGAGTCTTACTAAGATTCATGGCCTGGACAAAAATCGGCTTTAAATAGAATTTTTGAAAAAATTCATCGTTTTTCCGGCGCTTTGTAACTATAAATTGTGGTCGTTTATAACCTTGGCCCTGTGGTTTCGAACGGACTGAAATTTTGGATTCTTACTAAGAATCATGATCTGTACACGAATCAATCAAAAAATCTACAAAGAGAATTTAAAACAAAAAAAAAACTTCGTTTTAACACTTGGGTTCGGTCGTTTTAGCACTTGGGGTAGGACGTTTGAACACTTGGGTTAGAACTTAGAGCATCCAATAGGACGGACGTCTGGTAGATACAGTTATTTATTTATTTAACGCCGAAAGGGCTTTTACATGTTTGGTAGTACAATTAATTCATGACAGATGATATTTAAACAGATAAAGAAATAATAAAAATAAAATTAGATGAAACAGCACACAAGTCATAAAAATACAAAAATACAGCGATTTCATAGGTTTACAAAAATACAGACATGTTTAGGAATAGTTTTGGAATAAGTTTTTCACAAGATCAACGAAATTCGCCAAGTTTATGTTAAATATGTCAACATCACCTAAGTACTGATTTCCCATAGTGTGAAATCGTTTTATCGGAGAGTGGGCAAGTTCCGCATATGAATGCTACAGTAGAATTGTGTATTTTGTCGTGTAGTTACTGTCGGTATTCGTAAGTTTATGAGTTGCAGGAGTTCGCAACAGTCAAATTTAGAATTTAGTATTTTGAATAAAAAATTTAAGTCGTTTTTTTTACGTCTGTCTTCTAGCGTTTGTGTTTTTAGAATATTTAATAATAAATTATATTTTAAGTCTTCTAGTGGGATATTTAATTTGAAATTTATAAAACCCAGAATTTTTTTTTGTATTCGCTCAATGTTATTAATGTGAATTTTGTAAGATGGACACCAAACTACCGAGTTATATTCATTTGGCTTCTAACCAGAGATACATATAATAATTTAATGGCTTGTGTGGAATTAAAGTTAGTACTCATTGTAAATCTTACGAAACGCAAGGTAAAGCAACTTGTTATCTCGAAAAACCTCGATCTTTATTGGAGTTTTCTCGAACATATTTCAATTAATCAAAATCATTGCGATTGAGATCTGGTGAGAGACCACCATTCTGATTTGAAATTGTTTTAGTCAAGTTTGGTGACCAAATTTGCATAGCCAGGTAAAATATACTATTTTAATAGTTTTCCTCCTTAGGGTAAGAAACAAGGAGTGGTTTTATTTACCTTACATATCCAACTTGCATCATTTTCTAAGTTTTCTGTAGGAAATTGGATAGCTTTATAAGCTAAACCATTTATGCAGGATATATTTTTAGTACCCACATCAAATAATACATGATATACTTAAAATAAACTTAAGATTTACACATAATTCGATCACAGACGTATTGAAAGTTCCAGCACTCTCTTCCACCTTTGGTCAAAGTAGCTTTAGATACTTTGCCACAAAAATATTCAACATTCTCCCAGAAAACATCAAACCGAGTCAAACTGAGTCAGAAAGCGTTTAAAAAATATGTTAAAATATGGATATATTCTAATGATCGAGCCTATACTGGTGCCATCACCCAAACGCCTTTGGGTGAGGGCACCAGTACAGTTGCTGTTATTATATAAGCTTGCAGTTTTTGTATTGTGTGTATGCAAACAATAATATAAACTAAAATAAAGTTTTGCTGTATAGAAACCTACGCTATAAAAAAAAAACATAGATACAATGCGAGAAACCATTTACAAAAAGTTCTGCCTCAATACAGGTTCACCTAGTGAGGCAGGCTATGCACAACTAAATAATAATAATAATAATATTTATTTCACAATGAAACATATGTGGAAACTTTGACTAGCCAACTAGGAATGGATCCTGTTTTAGGCCAGTCAAATTGACAAATTTAGTTCATATCATAATTTCATATTACATTGATTAATTATATAAACATATTATTTATTGAATGAAACAAGCGTTTTTTTTTTTTTTTTTACATGAATTCCACACAGGAGGCCCTGAGGAAAATAATTTCCCTCAGGGCCTATGTCATCTTTGAGGATGCTGTGTGGAGGGTTTTTTTTAAGGAAAGGGAGGAGAGGAGAGTTCTGGGAAGGAAAAGGGTTTAAGGGGTGGGTAGGAATCTGGGGTTCAGTATGTCCTGGTCATCCGCCTCCAAGACCTAGACAAACCTCACCCCATGAACCCGGGCACCCCTGCTAAATCACCAAACGTAGCGAACCACTTGGGGTGACCTATGACAGAGGTGTTGGTTATCCAATAAAGGTTCCCGGGGCGGCGGTACCCATTCCCGCCTCCCAAATTGTACGATCCCGCCTCCCAAATTGAGCGTTACGATTGAATTCCTCGTAGAAGCTTTAGTTAATAACTACAATTTTGAACTCATAAAAAAAAGAATAAGCGAAGAGAAAAAACAATGTCTTAAAGTACAGATTTAGTATCGAATGCTTGTTTAACAATATATTTATATATTAAAAAATATATTGTATAATTATGTTACTTCTATGTAACCGTTCTTACATTTCTTTCTGTTTGTTTTTACTTTTGTACTGATGTAATATATTTGTTAACTATTTTGAACATGTACTTTTTTAGTTATATTGTTGCCAATTTCATTGAATAAAGATATTATTATTATTTATTAGTGATATGGTTAGAAAATTGTAGGAAAAGCGCAGAAGAACCTTAGGAAAACAAGACATTAACAGATACTGAAAAGATGAAACGAGAAAGGAATAGAAAAAGATAGAAGAGGAATGAATAAGAGGGTAAATAGGGGTAACGAGTGTTATTAGCCCGATTGCCCGATATGGTAAACAAGTCCCACTTGACGGAAGTCCCATTAATAGTCCGCAATAACCCTTTACTGCAGATGCTATTTTTGATCGTCTTCACGAGTACAATAAAAAAAATTGAAGATGTGGGGTGGTTCATAAGAGAGAAAAATAAATATTTTATGTAATGTGAGAATCTATCAAAAATAAGTTATAACTATTTTATTATAATTGGCGTTTTACTAAATGATTTTTTGTTCTAGAGATCGGCTCAGGTACGGGGGCTCCATCGAAGCTAGAGTCCAGTTCGACTCCCAAAAGCTGGGCGTGCTGTACAGGGCCTGCAGATACTGTAATAGCACACAGCATACTAATCATGTAAAATCGCAAGTACGCACCACGATTATATTTAGAAGCCACCTCTGGTCCGAAACTCCAAATTATCGGAAAAAACCTTCGACTCTGTGCAGAAACGTGCGATCCGTTTGATAGATTCTCCTATCTTAAGAGGGAATAACCAGACAAAACCGGAAATATGTAATACTCTACGGTAGATTTGCCAAACCACTCTGTCAGGTTTTCAGCCACGAGGTTCTCCTTCTTCCAGGGCCCCGTCTTCCGGTAATATTTCCCTGCATTATGAGATGCAAGATCTCATACTTCTCTGGATGTCTCATCACATGTCCAAGATTTTGAAGTTTTAGAATTTTTATAGTTTTAATTACTTCTTTTCTTTATTCGTCCGAACCATAACATCTTCATTCGTAACCCTGTCCATCTAGCTTATTTTAAGTATTCTTCTTTAGATCCACAACTCGAGTGCCTTAAGTCTCCTAATTAGTTCTTCAGTAACCGTCCATGCTTCCATTCCATAAAATAATATCGTAAATACGTAACATCTGACCATTCGAATTCGAAATTAAAGGTTGAGATCATGACTGCATAACATCTTTTTCATGCGGATGAAGGTTGCACGAGCTTGCTCAATGCAGCATTTTATTTCAACCGAAGGTCCCATCTATTATTTACATTGCAGCCCAAGTATACAATACTCTGTACCTTCTCTACTTTTGTTCCAGCAATGTAAAGATGGACTATGAAACATTGAAAACAATTTGTTCAATTTTTGTAAAAAAATAGTGGTATTTGTAACCTACGATTGTTTACATTAGAATTGAAGTAGGTAGTACTTTGGAACGGTACCTGCTAAATCTTCAAAAAATGTCAACACCTTGACCATAATCATATATCACTCGAGAGAATCTGTCATTTGCCTTCACAAATCATCAAAAATACACGTGAAATTAACAATACCGAGAGTAAGTATATATTTCAAATGTGCGTTTATTTTGTTTAAATTTTTGACACATTTTTAAAGATTACTAACAGGGCTCGTACGAAAGAAGAATTTTTGATCGCCTCTAACTATTTTTAGGTTTTCAATGAACTTGAGGTAAATATTTTATAAATTCGCTTCACAAATTCCAAAATTAAAATATTCCGTGATTATTCACGGATCTGCGCTATTAAATACATAAAATTATAATTTTCTTTTTAAATTTGAAAAAAAAAATCAAATAACGAAAATCAATATCTATGGTAAAGATATTATTTCGTTTAATTGCGTGTGAAATATTAAAAAAACCAACCTGTAAGAGCAATGTTTTTTTACTAAAATACATCTATTTTCTATTTTCGACCTAGAAGAGTATTGTCTTCGACAAAGAATGTATTGTCAACGACAATCTGCTGAGTTTCAGCACGTTCCGATGTCGGGAAGTGGGTTAATTACCACTTCGATTTGCAATCATTCAAATAGATTTAAAAATATATAAGTATATTTAACTTTGGATTCAAAAAAAGTTTAATTTTACGAGTAGGTACAATAGAACATGAAAGCTTTATTGGATGATAATTTAAAAAAAAACATTTACACATTTATTATCACATTTGGGCATTGAACCACCCCTATTTTTATATCGAGCACTGAGAAGTGAGTGCATTTTATTGCCATTAAAAGAAAACACCCGCTTCGATAATGTCGCTTAAAACTACATAAAAACTGTAAGCGTTTTAATGAACTCCATTGGATTCGTAAAAACAAGATTTATCTACCGAGAGGGGACAAGAAAATGAGGTTTTACAATTTTTTTTATGAATTTCGTTAAATAACTGACACTTCTGTCATTAAAATATCACGAACAGTTTTAAGAGGCCGATTAAGCAAAATATTAAAGAATACATAGCTAATTCCATTGTTTAGTTTTATTTTCGAAGTTAGCCCTTTGCGATGGAAAAATTCTGTTATAAATTCTTGGTAAATACACAAATTATTTATGATTGAAGTAATAATTGTTTATCGTGTTAAAACCCCCAAAAAACCACTTACGTTTTTTAAAAATAGATATAATTGAGGGATCTAAAAGCAAAATCGCCACCATCCACAATTTGTTCATTTTGACCTAGTGATTGATACTTGATAAGTAATCTGTATCTCACTCTCCACACCATACAATCTACAATACAAAGCAAAAACCCCTCTAAAGCGTCGATGACACGTGGCGAGTTTACAAGCTACTATTTGGTCACTTGCTAACTAGCAGCGACTAGCAGATTGTTGAAAATTTACGAAAAAAAGTTGAAAGTTCGTCAACTTTACTCGCCTACACGCTTGCTCCGCTTGCTCATGATTGGTTTATGTATGTTTCCAACATGGCTTCCGATAAACAGCTGATTTCGACTGTCAAACATCTGAAGAATCAGTTCACGCACGCGTAGTTAT
The DNA here is from genome assembly GCA_929108145.2 of Limnephilus rhombicus. Lineage (NCBI taxonomy): Eukaryota > Metazoa > Arthropoda > Insecta > Trichoptera > Limnephilidae > Limnephilus > Limnephilus rhombicus. The sequence goes on along the minus strand of OV815288.1, from coordinate 46,444,937 downwards.
TCTTGTTACTGGCGTTAGCAGCGGCCTCAGTTTCATACGCTTCTGAGCGAGTGGACAGTTTTGTGTGTCATCATGGCAATCTCACTCGCCGATTTAGCCGCTTTTAAACTTAGTAGATAGTACCTTGTAAACTCGCCACGTGTCATCGACGCTTAAGCAATTCAAATACTACTTTTTAAACGGTGGTAAAACGCAGATTCATCTCTCTTCTACTTTTGGTGAGGCTCAAAAACGCCTCCTGGAAATCGACAGTTTACATTTTATGGATTTGTAGTGGCTAAATAGCCATAATAAAACCAATTCCTCTAATGAGACAACTCATAAAAAAGTTATGTATTACATAATTATATGAGGGTCTCCGTCGTCGAGGGGTAAAACTCTCGAAATCCGTGAGCAAATAAATTTTATTTGATTAATTTGTATTATTTCACAATTAATAAAATAAAAATAATATAAAGTGTATTTACGGCACGTTCCAGAGAGGAAGATACTCTGGTGTAAGACCACCATTCAGAATTAAAACGATGCTTGGAATGGTGTTTGGTGACCACATCTGAATAGCCAGGTACTTCCCCACCTTCCTCTCCCCATCTCCTTCCCCTCCCCACCACCTTCAGCCACACAACATACCCCAATTGGGGATACCATAGTCTCACTAGCTCCAGAGGAAAGCAGTTGTGGGACTCTTGTGCGGTATTCACATAAAAAATAAAAAACAAAACAACGACAAAAAATTAAATATTTCAGAAAAATATCATCGTCACAGCTGTCATTTGTTATCCAATAAACGGTTCCCTGGGCGGCGGTATCCATACCCCAAATGATCGTGAAATGAATGTGAATAAATACATCCGATTACAAAGCCAAGAAACTAATGCTCTGTTAACTAAATCTACTAGTTGATAGATGAGTTGGTGAATATGTAAAAAATGTGTTTTTCATGTAAAAAATGTAATCAACCGACCACCATAACACGGGCATGGGCCTAGCATGGTGGTTGAATGAATAAAGAAAAAAAAATCTCGCACTAAAACTAGTTCAAATAAATAAATACGAATTGATCTCGTGCGCATTTACTACGGTTTTCCCAACTCCCAATATAATATTATATCCCAGGATAAAGAAAAGAAATAATTTTGATATTTAACCCCAGTAAATAAAAGAAATAGAATTTGTATGAAGAAAGCCCCTTGATATTTCAATAATATGTGAATTTGTCCGTTTTCCAACATAACCTTGAAATATCTCTGCTTTGAATCCGTTCAAACTGACAGTAACAATGCCCAATAAAAAAATATCCACTTGACATAGGGCGCCATCTATGAACTGAATCACATTTACGGTGTTTTGTTTGCAATACTTTCCCCTTGAGTATCCTTTTAGCGGTATAACTGTCAGATGCAGGGCGACGTAAAAATGATACAGAATCTGATCTGACAACATCTGTAAGGGTTGTTTTTTTGGCACAACCCTTATTTTTATAACATTATATTTTCTCTTTGCCGTCGATTTTGGGAAGACAATCCTAATACTGTATTTTGCAGGATGTCTTTTAATCCTAATATGTATTTTACTCTCTCGTGACTTATTTTTTCATCGAAGAAGGTAAAACTAATAATCTAAACGAAAATATGAAAGAGAACAAGACACATTGGTGGTTTTCCACCACTTACCCGCCCTGGTATAAGTAACAGATGGTTACTCCTTCAAGGCTCTCGCAAGGATTCTATTTTTTTTGAATGAACGAATCTACATTTAATTTTGAACGAATCTAGACCTCCAGTGTTCCTGCATACATTGTTAGTAAGCAGTATGCAAGTGCGTAGCGGGAAATTAAGATACAATAAGGGTTAGTATGACTATAAACAAGACAATGGATAGGTTGGTGATAGTCCACGAGGAGGCAAGCGCTGGGTGAATAATCGGTGCTTCGTAGCCTCCCCACCCTGTCTACTTTAGTTTTCTGAAAGTTTCACTTCTACCACGTGTGAACTGCTCACTTGTATTTTTTTAAATAACCTCATGTAATATCATTAATTTATCACCTAAAAAGAATATGTATGTTTTAATTTTATGTAATTCTTAAATTATAAAAAAGTTGTAAGAATTACCATAATACGCACGCACAAGATTTGCCTTTACGATTTACGTATTATTTCAATTTTTATAACAGTTCCAATGACACGTAATGAAACAAATTTTCTATGGAAAAATGATAAAAATCATTCTCACTGGTTACCACCGCAAAGACTTACCACTGATAGCTCCATTATAAAATGTCCATTTTCTTCTCTTTCTTTTACATAATCAACCGTGTCAGAATGAGATTTTGTTTTTTTGTTTTTTTTATTTATTTTTATTTTTTATTATATAATCAATAATATCATTATTAAATTAATAAAAACAGTTTATTTTTAAACAAGTTTTGCTGTGTAATTATTATTACGCGTGACAGCTGTTTCGCCTTCTGAATGCATTATCAGCATCGCCTTCTGAAGGCATTATCAGCTTGTTTAAAAAAAACTGTTTTTATTAATTTAATAATGATATTATTGATTATATAATAAAAAAATTAAATTAAAATGGAGTTCTACAAATTAAACTTGATAACAGTAAATAGAGATTTTGTTTGTTGAGTTCTGAGCGGCATTACCATAAGAAATGAATTATTACCCTTAGCAACAGTCTAGTCAAATAATATTAAATCTATATATATATAGGGTGTTAAGGGACGTACTTGACTTACTTTAACCAGTGATTCCTGACATTATTTGGAGTAAAAATGTAAATGAAATTTTGGTAAAATTAAACAATGCAACTTTGTATAAACCACTTATAAAATGTGCAAATCCGACCGGTTTCGGAACAAACGTTCCTTCGTCAGGGAAAGCTTATACTAATTTGACAGTTTAGAACAATGTTTTATTAGGGTAGGGGTGGAGCCGTTGTTAGTTAATAATGTAGATTGGGTGGGTAGGTATTAGTGTAGAGTGGGTGGGTAGGGGAACAAATAATAATTTAATTAAATTAAATAATTAAATAATTCCCCTACCCACCCACTCTACACTAATACCTACCCACCCAATCTACATTATTAACTAACAACGGCTCCACCCCTACCCTAATAAAACATTGTTCTAAACTGTCAAATTAGTATAAGCTTTCCCTGACGAAGGAACGTTTGTTCCGAAACCGGTCGGATTTGCACATTTTATAAGTGGTTTATACAAAGTTGCATTGTTTCATTTTATTATAATGGATAACCACAAAGTAATAGCTACATTCAAAAATATGAAATTTTGGTCTCTGATGACTTTTTTTTTCAAATTTTTTTTCTTCAAAATCAAACAAAAAAAAAATCTTCCACATGTCGTCACTGGTCACTCAGCCGGGTGTCCGACTAACCCTTTACCCCGCCTCCAACAGTTCAACAAATACCATTTTTTATGTTTTTGTAGAACAAAAAAAAAAAACATCAAAAATGTCACCGGAGACCAAAATTTCATTTACATTTTTTACTCCAAATAATGTCAGGAATCACTGGTTAAAGTAAGTCAAGTACGTCCCTTAACACCCTGTACAGTACCGCTTCTCAGGACTACACAGTTGACTATTTCTGTTTATTTCACTACAGGTCAAGTGCACGGGGCACTGTGTAGTCATTGTATACCATATATTACTATTATACCTAATATACACCGAGTACACATTGGATTCTGTATGAGGTCGGTGGGCGCTGCTCTGTCAGACAAACATGCCTTCTCTATTGGCTAACTATAACAAGACCGACTAGTTGGGATGTGGTTCTCAAATTACGGAACCGCAAATTACTAATATTGTGGTGGGTTAATTAAATAAAATCCACAATTATTTTAAAGGGGTCCGCGCGTTTTCATCCCGCGACAAAGTATCCTAGGGAAAAAACATCCCCCAACAAAATATCTACTTAAACTTAACCTCACCTAACCTAAACTAAACAAACTAAAAAATGGGACAAAAATAATACAGACATCCTGTAAAGACAGTAAATTATTATTATCTGCATTATTTTTGTCCCATTTTACTATTTTTGAACACTAATTTATTGTCTTTTCAGGATGTCTGTATTATTTTTGTCCCATTTTTTTGTTAGGTTAGGTTAGGATAAGCTTTAGTAGATATTTTTTTGCGGGATGTTTTGTCCCTAGGATATTTTGTCGGATGAACCTTTTAACAAAAGGTTTACGAGTATTCACAAAGGCTTTTTCATTAGGATGCGCGGGTAGGCCTGGAAGGCAACTCAATTTCTCGAGGTACCTCACGACCTTTTATCGGTTATCCTAGCTATGACATCTGAAGATTCTAGCTATGTATCGTCACCCCTAATTAGTAAGCGACGAAGCGATGCGGGAATGGGAAAGCAAATCTCAATGTTCAATAAATAAAACGGTTTTGTTACAATACAACTTTTTTTACGTTTGCCACATTGTTGTCTGAGTGTAGGCAACACCACACAGTTAAACTGTCGAATGACAGACCGTTCTTCGAGTGGCAAAGGTGTGGATATATACGTACATATGGTAGGTAATAATTGGATAATTTGTCCCTCAAGGATAATTACCTCAAGGGTGCATTACAATTTATTTGCGTTCTTAGGTTCTATCTAATTTAATTATTTACAAAAATTAACACACTTTTATTAGAAAGGTTATGCTTTGAAAAATACGACTTTGCGCGCAAGCGATACTATATTTAAAATACTGGAAACAGCATTTTTTACATTGCCTCCATACAGGAGGCCCTGAAGAAAATGATTTCACTCAGGGCCTATGTCATCTGAGATGCTGTGTGGAGGGTCTTTTAGAGGAGAGGACGGAATGAACATTGGTCTTGAAGAGACCCACGGTGTAGGAAGGAGGTCACACAGAGGCTGGCAAAACGTTCCACAGCCGAGATGTTGAACTTAAGAACGAATCGAAGAAGCAACCAGTTCTCATGTGACAAAAGTCAACCGTGTACATATGTTGGGCGCGCGTTTGGCGTGTTTTCCAACTGTGCACCGGTGCCTAAGGGTTCAATGACGCTAGTTCCTCGGATCATCTTCCATTGAATATGCTCCAAGGATCGAAAAAGATATATTTAACCCATTAACTAATAGTATCTTCACATAGAGGTACACAGTTTGAGAACATTGGAGGACCCACCACTTACCCGCCCTGGTATAGGTAACAGATGGTTACCCCTTCAAGGCTCTTGCAAGGACTTTTTTTGGTGAAAACGACTCTACATTTGATAACGAAACTAGACATCCAATGTCCCTGCATACGTTGTTAGTAAGCAGTATGCAAGTGCTTAGCGGGAAATACAGACACAATAGGTGTTAGTATGATAAAATATAGACAAGACAATGGGACAGGTTGGTGAAAGTCCACGAGGTGGCAAGCGCTGGGTGATTGTATCCAGCGTATCCTACAAGCACCTGTTTGGGAAGAAGACACAGTAGATAAGTAATATGTGAATGGCAAACGGTTGGGAGTCCTCTTCAATCGATTGGCAGTCCCAGCAAGAATGCGCATGACAGTTTGAGAACACCTGTGACAGAATCTCAGCAGGTAAACAAAGTGTTGTTAGATGTTGTGACGTTTGGGCCGACTCTAGAAATATAGATATAGTGTGGCCGCGGACTAATGTGTAGGCAAATACACGCTTCGAGTCAACACACTGTCAACTGTCAACTGGCACAACACTTTCAAGACCGGGGCCAGATTTAACAAAATAAAAAAAATAATTTAAATTAAGTGTCGGGTAAGAAAGTGTTATTTTTTCGTATTTACAAAAAGTACCTTTAAATACAGAAAATGACATTTTTACAAACAAAAGAAGGATAAAAAAACAATTCTACAGTGTAAACATACCTACCAGTAAAATTAGTCTCCCAAAAACTATGCGTACTGTACAGAGACCGCAGATTCTTTAATAGTACACAACTGCAAACCCTGTACAAATCGCAAGTGCACCCCACAGTTAAATTTGGCACATGAGAACAGGTCGCTTCTTCGACTATTTTTATGTTCAACAGCTCGGTTGTGGAACGATTTGCCGGTCTCTGTGTTTCCTTCTTCCTACAACATGGATCTCTTCAAGACCAATGTTCATTAATTTCTTCCCCTCCTCGAAAAGACCCTCCACACAGACATCTCAGATGATATAGGCCCTGAGGGAAATTATTTTTCTCGGGGCTTCCTGTTTGGAGTTAACGTAAAAAAAAAAATATATATTATCATTTAAATTAATCAAAATTAATTAGCTGTAGAAAACAAAATGTAAATTAATAACTGAAATTATGTTCAATGTTTTTTATTAAAGTTCTTTCGGTGCTATTGATAAAATCCCCTTTCATCATTTTTTTCATTAAAAGACATAGAAGGTTTTTTTAAAAAATAATAATTATTTTAATATTTATTTATTTAAATATGTATAAGCCAATATTTCTGCTACATCTTCATGTTGGTTATCTAAGCTGCGTGCCTGGTCTAAGGGAGTTTATAAAGAAATTTTGGTATTGAAATTATTGTTGCAGAGAAATATATATTTTGGTTCATGTGAATTTGTTAGGGGTATAAAATTAAATCCAAACCAATGACGCAGGGCAGTCAATAAGGGAATTAATGAATAAAAATGTCATCAAATACAGTTGTAGTTCGTAAACAGGTTGACCAAGAATTAAATATCTTTACATATTTTCGGCAACGAGGACGTAGACTTTGCCCTACAAAACGAGCGATGATCCGGCTCGGTAGCTGCTTCAGTGCGATCTTTGCATCCGCTTGAGATGAATGCTCCGCTCTCGAGTCCCGCGCCGTGCCGCCTGCAAATTACGTTCAATTATTCGCTATCTCTTCCAGGTGGGAGTTTGCCCTGTTGAAGACCGTGAGTTCGCAATTTTGGTCCCAGACATCAATCAGTAAGTCTACCATACCAAAAATGTTTGCTCGTTAGGTGCTCAGAATACCGAATGACAAGATTTACATATTTTTGTTCACCTCAAGCAACATTTGGCCGGAAAATGTTTGGAGGCCGACGAAGACGCGAGGAAGAGGTGAGAACATTTTTTGCGGCGGAGTTCAACGACAAGGAGATCAAACAACTAGTGCCACGGCTCACTGAGCGCGTCAATCGTAACAGGGTATACGTTGAAAAGTGGTGGGTAAATGAAACTAATATATTTGATAAGGATATTTACGTCCATTGACCAATAAAATAACGACAAATTGAAATTTAGGACCACAATATAAAAATTTACAAACAATATACCTAGATATGATACTAGATTTTCTCGGCCAAAAGTATTTTTGTTATTTGTTTTTGGGGTGTAATGCCGTGTTGCGCTACCTCCTCCTTTAGCCAACGTTTCGGACAGCGTTACACTGTCCATCATCAGGGCAGATGTGTGAATGTTAGTGGTGAAATGTGTGCTTAAATGTGTGTTACGAAGTGTGTGGTGAAATGTGTGTTTCGAAGCAATACAGTGTTGCCAGCTCCACTCCACTGCGAGCTGGCATTACAGAGTCTGCAGTCCACATCTGCCCTGATGATGGACACTGTAACGCTGTCCGAAACGTTGGCTAAAGGAGGAGGTAGCGCCTGATAAAGTGCATATTCTTACTTAAATAACTTTTGACCTCTCCAACTGGACTATCTCGACCCTTAAGCTTACACCGCAGAAAGAGGAATGGATTCATACGTCCGTCCAGCTTTTCATACTAACAATGATTAATTACTCATCTCCCCTGTTTCTATTGTCTATAGTTGGGACTCTTGTGCGGTAACAAAAAAAAATCTCTAACAAAATTCCTTGCGTCAACACAATACATAATATCTTATATCTCAGAGAAGAATTATTGAAGAACTTCTATGGAGGGGTGCGATTGGGTGTCAGAGGGTGGTGTTGGTTGGAGGGGGGGGGGGGGGGGGTGGCAGCAACCTCCGACTGAGAATTTTACAATTGAGCGGTTCAATTCTTTAACCCTTTTCATCCCCGACTAAATATCTGCCGCAGGGGTAGTTTTATAAAGGATCGCGTTAACAATTTATTATTATTTCTTATGTCGGTATCGCCATTCGCAATCGAAACGTCTGCGTCGTTTTGTGGATTTAGCCATACTTGGTTAACTCAGGGCCTAAGTCATCTTTGGGGATCCTGTGTGGAAGGTCTTTTTGAAGAGAAGCAGGAGTGAACATAGGTTTTGAAAAAACACATGATGTAGGTGGGAGGAAACACAGAGGATGGGAAATCATTTTACAACCGAGATTTTGGCGAGCTGGTCGTAAAAACGATCCGTTCCCATGTGACAAATATCAACAGTGTAGAAATATTGGGCTACGATGCGGGGCCGAAGGAACAATGACGCTAGTTCCTCGGAGCATCTTCCATTGAAATACTGGTAGAACAAGGACCAGACGCCTATTCTCTAAAGCTTGCAATACGTTTGTTAAAACAGGAATATATCAAACGGACCCGGTCCGTCCGTTTCTGCATTGAGTTGAGGCTTTTCATCAATTACTTTGGGGCTTCAGACTAGAGGTGGCTGCTAAATTCAACAGTGGGGCACACTACCACTTCCTTCAGTCTAGCAACATAGTCTGAATTTTTTTTTTAATATTAACAATTTTACCTATCCATCTGTTATTCTTCACACAATTTTATATTTATCTAGACCATATTATGAGTTTTCACTTATTTAATTATATAGTCGCTAATAAAAAATTCAAACTACATACATATGTTTATAATAAGTGTCGCGGTTTGGTTTTGTTTTTAAAATAAGTATTCAATTTATTCCAACCATGATGAAATTTAGCACACTTATGGTGGGTTTCTTCATTTACCGAGAATGCTAAATGCAATGCTAACTGTAAAAGTAAACGGTCAAATGCACAGAAATTTCGTTTAAATTTTAAATTTCGATCTTTATTTTTACAATTATTAGCATTGCATTTAGCATTCTCGGTAAATGAAGTAACCCATCCTTAAACTTCAAAACTGGAGGAAGGTCACTATCTTGTTAAGAAACCATCTTGTTCTCTTTTCCATTTTCAGCAGAATTTTGATCATTCTTGTTAAAATTTTGCACATTTGAAGTTCAAAATAAGAAGAAAATTACTGTCTACATCTTATTGCGAATAACTCTGCATAACGCCAGGGCAACGCCGGGGACTTCATCTAGTTTTCTGTAAAAGGTAGACCAACATTTGCGGAATACGAATAACTTGACAATATTTGAAAAACTCCTACTTACTTCATCAATCAGTAGATACGAAAAGAAAATGTTGCAACAATACCGAAGTAGCTACAAACCCGAGGTAATTAAGCGACTGGGAATAACCAAAATAATTAGATTTTCGACAGTCAAAGACGACTTAGTAACAAATGTAATTAATATAATTGATTTAAATCCTTGTAGACCACTCCTCTCCCCCTCCCTCATATGTAATGTACAGGTATCAGTCAAAAAGTAATGCCTCCTATTTTTTCTACTTTCGTAAAGTTAGTTAAGCGAAAATTTTGAATTTGGTGCTATTCCTCAAACCTTCTACAATCTGCTGCAGTAGTTACTTTTTGAACCAACAGGTGGCAGCACTGCAGTCGCTTGCAAAATGGCCGACATCGATGTTCGTATTAGACAGCGTTCCGTGATTGATTATTTACTGTAGAAGGTGAAACGCCGAAATATGGTTAATTTTTTTGAACCTGAATCAAAGAGGCGGTCAATGAAATGGCATCACCATAAATATACCAAACCACCCACGGTATCACACAAACTCACCAAGTACAAAAAAAATTCAAAACTGTGAGATCACCGGGGAAGGTTATGGCGATGGGGTTCTGGAAGTGACCGTGCTTTTTACAACACTGTAATACATGCCCTTGTTAAAAGATGGACCAATACTGGGGAAATGGACGGAGATTATACTGAAAAGTAACAAATTAATCGTCAATAGTGTGGTTTTAAACTCGTGTAATTGCATTTTTTTATTTCTTGACACCGAGGCATTGCTTTTTGACAGACCCTAGTAACATAAGAATAATTTGTACCAGTCTGAAGATGGCTTTAACAAGCTCAAATTGGCTACGGTCTAATAAATTAAAGTGGAAATAAGTTTTATATTTGTTTTATTATAATATATTATATGAATTATTTAAATAATAAAATTATAACAGTTTATAATGAACACCTCTTTGCGTTGATTGAATCTTATGTAGTAGTTAAAGGTACAATGGATTCAGCTTCTCGCTGAAGTTAATGTATTCCGGACTATTCTATCTAATTACTGTTCCAGAGGTTTACTTCAAAGGATTCCACGGTAACTTGAGTGAAACGCCAGTCTTATATTATTCACACTTATACCCATTTATTGAGTAAAAGTAGAAAGCGCCGATTGCCCCAAAATTACTCTTATCTGCGCTTAAATGCGCTGTTCATGGTGTTCATACGAGTATTTATATCTATAATCTACATATATATTTTCAGTTTTATTAAGAAAAGCGTCATGAAGATTTTATTCAATTGATAAACAACCGTGCATGTGAAAACCTTACTAACTGAAAACTGACATAACTGTTGTGTTCACTTATTAGCAGATTTTTTTTTTCATTAATTTAAAAATTACACGATGAAGCAATTATCGATGCGCAACTCTCCGTGTTTTGTTTTTGTAGGTATCAGAGATGGCGTTATACAAATATGGATTTTTTCTTACTTTTCCACATACTTACGGGAATGGCGTTTCATTTTCTTTATACGTGTGAGGGAGATTTATTACAATTGTTGTATTTTTCCTGTGGAGGGCTGCATAGGTTCATCGTTGGTCTCATTTTCGACTATTGATATTAATTTATCTCCTCTTTAACATATAATGCTTCCCCTCTTTTTTTAATATTTTATTGGTAATAAAGTGGGGAAGCATTATATGTATATTAATGACATATAATATTTATCACAATATTGATGCAGCTCTTTCAAAAGATGAGTATAGATTCCACACAAAATGTGTGAGGAAAATCCAACAAATCAAAGATCATAAAAATCGATCCAGCCGTTCTTGAGTTATAAATGGTGTAACTAACCCGCCTTTGTTTTATATATTAAGATTTCTTAAGCCACCGCTACCCGCATTTCTACCGATTTCTTACATATCTCCCTTAAACATTTGAAGGTTTGAAGCTCTTAAATCGTTTTGAATATTAGCGCGCTCTCTCCAACATTCGTAATTATATATCTCTCGGATCTCTACATCTGCGTCTTTTTGTTTGGGGATTTGACGCCTTAAGGATCTGCAACCGGACCCGAAAAGAAGAAGATGGAGAGATACAAAATTACGAATGTTAGAGGAAAGCGCTAACATTTACAGCGACAAAATCGATGCGAAAATTGCGAAAATGTTTAATAAAACACGACTCGTTTAAAATAGAGCAAAAATCTCGCAGGCATTATCTTAAATAGTATTTAAAGAAACACTGTGAATTTTTTCATACATATAACTTGTAAAATAACTGAAACAAACGTGTTAATAATAATCTTTGGAGCATACTTTGCGATTTTTTTCTATCGAAGGAATTTTATATTATTTGCGTTTCGGCGCGGGCAAAGTCTAGATATTATCTTCAAGAATTTATAGAACATATATTTTTTTAAGAGCTTTAAAACTTACCGTGTTTAAGGGAAATATGTAATAAATCGGTACAAATCCGGGTTGCGGGCCCTTGTATTTTAATGACCTAAATATTTCTTATTTTTGTAGAAGTCGTCAAAAGGAAATCCTTTATAGAAATACCAATTGAGAATAGATAAAATTACCCTTTGGTTTTTTATATTTGAAATATAGTTTAGTGTTTAAAAAAATGCAGTATTTTAAGCTTCAAACATTGAAAAAAGCTCACCTCAACCAATTTCTATTAAAACGTCTAAAAATGTCGAAAAATTTCAAAATGAAAAAAAGGCAGTCCTTGTATTTAAGAATTTATCACTTCGCTTTTGTTATGTTTGAACAATTAAAATTTTAAAAAAAAAGTATTATAATAATTCCCCAAGAATAACTGAAAAAATCTGACATTTTGGATGCATTTTTGTTGATTTCTCGAATTTGTATTGATTGTACAAGCATAAAGCATTTATATTATTAAATAACACTACTTTTGTGGAAGTTTTATTAAACTCACGCGGAAAAGTCAATTAAAAAATAATGCTTCAGAAATAACTTTAACTGTTAACAATACTAAGCTAACAACGAGACATTGTTTAAAGGATTAAAACTGATGAAAAACAACACAAATAATAGTAATTATGTTGAATTATACTCATATAATAGTGAATAGGTCATTTGGATGGAAATTATGTACAAAAACATTTTACGAATCGCGCCTAAAATATCATAATAATCTAAGATCCCGATATAAAACGGCCATCACCGAGATGGTTATTTGATGAAACGTATTTTATATTTTATTTAATACGTCAATAAATATATTGCATATGGGTTGCCTAACAAATTTTAGTCCAGGGTATGATTAATTAATATTTTTTTTTTTTTAAACATTTCACCGGTTTGAGTGAATGTGTGCGACTGAGAGGTCCCAACCAACCATCCCATGCGATAGAAGAGGACACAGCATAGCAGCTGTTTGAAGTCCGTCCATTTAAAGAAAGAGAGTGCGCATGCTATTTGTTCTTGAAAATGAAAAGGATAGCGATAGACTCGTATACGCTGTGCATCATTTTGGAGTAGTTTTTACTAAAATAGAGGAATAGTTATTAAATTATTTTTTTTAATCAATTAATTATTTATGTGTGTATATTTTGATACCACCGTGGTCATAATGAAATAATCTTTAATTTAATTTAATTTTAATTCAATAATCAGACCGGTGCAGTATCTATTTACCTGTTTATACCTACCTGTTTAAAAAAAATAATTTTTTAAATTATTAATTAATCATATCCTGGACTAAAATTTGTTAGGCAACCCATATGCAATATATTTATTGACATATTAAATTATATATAAAATACTTTTCATCAAATACACATCTCGGTGATGGTCGTTTTATATCGGGATCCTATACTATAAGTCAAAAGCGTAATTTCGATGCGCTTGAAAAGAAATATATCGAATTCGCGCATGCGCAGATCTACCAATATAATGACATTTTTTATTTTATTTTCCAAAAAATAAAATGTTCAGTCTTTATACAACAAGTAACAAAAACACAGTGTAACAGTCTTGAAATGTTTTTTATTAGTGAGGCTGAAGATACGTATGTATTGTACAGGTAAGAGAGTAAAGGGACAGCAGCACCTCTGGCTGATAATATCTACCTAAGTAAAATCATCAAAACTGAGGCTTTATAGTCCCCATTTTTCTCCATCAAAACAGGACCGATTTTCATGATTTTTTTTTTAGTAACTGTCTTGCTTTGCTTTTAAAAAATACATTTTCTAGTTTGTGGATAACAGTGTCTTGGTTGTGGATAACAGCACTTGAAACATCAGGACTTCGTGTCAGCAGGTCAAAAACGGAGCACTTGGAATGTAATTTCAGCAATACAGCGAGCAACACCACCGTTTACTATCCAGACAGAATGCCGGTGCCAAAAGTAGAATCCTTCAAATACCTTGGCTCAGTAATAACAAAAGATGCAAATGTAGAGGCCGATGTATCTCACAGAGTAAATGTTGCGTGGCAGAAGTGGCGATCAATCACTGGAGTACTGTGCGATTTAAGCATGCCCATTCGCACAAAAGGCAAAATATACAAAACTGCAGTGAGACCAGCAATGCTGTATGGGGCTGAGTGTTGGACAGTGAGGGAAAATCACGTCCAAAAACTGCACGTTGCAGAAATGAAAATGCTTAGATGGTCAGGTGGGGTTACGAAACTGGACAAAATACGAAACAAACATATAAGAGGTAGTTTCAAGGTAGCCCCCCTTCCTGAAAAACTAACAGAAAGTCGCTTACGGTGGTATGGTCATGTAATGAGAAGAGACAAAGAACACGTGTGCCATCCGCCTAAACGCCTCCTGGTTTCCTCTAAATGCCATTTTTATCTGTCAAAATTTGAACGGTCCCATTAAAGCGCTAATTCTCGGTCAGTTTCAGCTTTTGAACATTGCGCGCAGAACATCACCACACTTGACAACTGGTCAAAATTGGGACCGAAAATATTATAACCGTGAAAAGTTATATAAAATACACCAATTAAGGAAAGGTGAGGCATAAAAGAAGTATATATTTGTAGAGATTAGAGAAAAAAAATAAAAGGACTGTCTAGGTCAGGGGTTCCCAAACTTATAAGTATCACGCCTCCCTACTGCTTAAAATGAATATGCCCCCCCCCCCCCTCGGCCCAGGGCCCAGCAAGTAGCAGCAAGTGGGCTCGTCAAGCAATTGTAAATAAAATAAGGGTAGGTAATAAAGTCTGAAAATACATTTTCAGATGTTTTATTACCATTTTTAGATAATTCATCTGACGCTTGGAGCACTTTCTCAGATGACTGAGCAAAAATCCAGTACTATCCAATTTCATGAGCTTCAAACATGCAGATTTTAAAAGAAAAAAAATCCTTTGGATTGTCTTTTGTGTTTTGTTGACAAATGCGTTCCATGAGCGAAGGTCTCATGGCATCATTGCTCAATACTTCATAACAAATAACACACTGCGGCTGGTCGATACCACTTTTATTCATAGAAGCAAAACCGTATTTCATATAATTGCGTTTTTTCGTCGAGCTCATGACGAAATAGAAGTAATAACCTGCCACTCACTACTCTAACAAACGTGTTCGCTAGGCGCGTGCGGTGAGGGAAGTGAGGTGCGTGCGGTGCGGGAAATGAGGTGCGTGCGGTAGCACGGGCGCAGGCGGGCGACCAGAGTGATAACCGCCGCCCACGCCCGCGCCCCCCTGTACATGTCTTCGCTCCTCCCTAGGGGGGCGCGCCCCCCACTTTGAAAACCAATGGTCTAGGTGACTATATTGTAGTTATCTAGTTTCATGTCTTTCTCTTACTAATCTTACCCACCTTCTTGCAATTAGCAATTCAGTACATCTTTTGGTGAACGAGGAGAGGAGGCATACGAATAAATATTAAAGTTTTACGAGTCCCTAAACGTAGATATCACTAAGATTTCAAGTAACCCTTATGAATACCCGTATGAAAGTTTCAGGCATTTAAATTATCAGACGTTTCGAAAAATAATCTTAGAGACCTAACTAATGTGTATAAAGTTATAAGTTCTTATTACGCAGGTACAGTAGTTAGTTGCAAAATGTATAGTAGGTAAAACAGTGTTTATTGCAAGAGCAAATGAAAAATAATATGAATGAAAAACAAACTTTGTAATTATTATAAGCAATAATTATCAGCCTGAAACATCATCTACATTGAAAATATCTTCCGAGAAAAGATACATGACGCCAATGGGACTTGAACCCGTGTCCTTTTGATTACCGGTTAGGTGCTCTCACCACTGAGCTAAGGCGGCTTATCTAAAAGTAGTGTTTCATTCAACAATTACTGTTTATTACATTTATGCTTAAACAACATAATTATTCGTTTTCCATTTTTCTGTAGATCGAATCAGAAAATTAAAAAAAAAATTAAAACCAAATTTCAGATGAATATATTTTAACGGAACGTACTTTATAAATCTACAACACACTTTAAAACATTTTTTGCAAGTCATGCTTTAAAATATTAATCGTTTGCGCCCGTACCTACATATTCAATATGAATATGAATTAATAGTTTTGTCAATAAACCAACTCAAATCTTTCAATAAAGGTTAACAAATACAATGTTGAATTGCGTCACCTATATAGAATTGGATTTGTTAGTCTTTTTTTGAAAGATTTGGGGTTGTTATGGACGAAACTATTCATTCATATGCATATTGCGTATATATGGGCGTAAACAAATAATTCGTCTTAATGTTTAAAGCCCAACTTGTAAAAAGTGTTTTATTTTAACTCTAAAATAATTAAGTTGAAGCCATCTGCGAATGCGTAGATTACTACGTAGGTTCCGTTTAACCTTAAAAGGCGAAACTGATTAGCAAATTCGGTAAGAAATCATCAGCAGTAAAGTTACTGTGCAATTTATAGTTCTTACTTTTGACTTTTCAGTGGTAACAGGATATGGAAAAAGTAAGCCATTTGATTTAGTAAAGATCACGCACAAAATGTTTCCAAGTTTTCGTTCACTGATTTAGAATTTAAACATAATTTATTTACCATTTAACCCAATCTTTACGATTGCGATTTTACATCAAACCTACACCCTAGGCTTGCCATTGAAGTAAAATCATGTATGGTTTCATAGTGCTTTCAAACAAACGAAGTTTTTAATTCCGTAATTCTAAACATAAACTTTAGAAAGCACAGTTTACACCCACGCTATGCAAGCGGGTTCCTTACAGTGCGTCGGACCATCTCATTTAATTAGGCTCTATTTAATTACTCGTACATTTACTTCAGAAACGCTTTGTTGATATTTTAATAATACGAATATTGCAGAAAAAACACAGCAAATTTGTACTACTAGAATTGAAAAGTAAACTTTCTTTTGGTCAAAGAATTTTTTTGTATGTATCAGGCTCCACTCATATTTAACAGCTTTCCAAAATATATTAAATTATCTAATTCCTTGTGCACTTAAAAAAAGATTGTTAAATTTTTGTTAAGTTATCCGAGGATTGCCAAAATTTGTTTCATCTTTCCCTTTAAATTATATTTCAAATTTAAATTGACCTTTCTAAATCAATAGCATAATATTTTGTAAAAGTAGTCGTATTATATTTCTACTTTTGTGTTTGCTAAGAAAGAACTTCTTTTAAAAATAATTCCATTTCAAGTCAAATATCAACACAAGTTCACCATACATGTTTTAATTAAAATGTACTAACCTCCGTCAGCTTAGTAAGTAACTTGTAAAAAACATTAATATAAGAAAATTGTTCTTTCAAAACCTATATTATTTGGAATCATTTTTGTTACTATGTACAATTGTTAAATTCAACACAGTCTTGTCCTAGTGAGTTTAAAAAAATAATTTGACAGTAATACCTATCATGTAAAGAAATAGTATATAAATTAATAAACAGAAAACCACCTCATCCCCAAGTAAAATAACAATTCCCGTATTAAATTCAAAATCCCAAATAATTTCCACCTCACTTAAATATATAATTCAACAATATATCACCTCAACTGACAGAATAATTTTAATATAATATCTCCGAAGTTAATTGAGGTAGAACGTCTTGATCCATGAATCATTTTTAGTTCAATGATTCCCAAAATCTGCCCAAACTTTGTTCTACCTTTAACAATGCCTCCCCTTAAGGCCTTTGTAATGAATAGCCCGCTTTTCGTAGCTTTTTAAATCTATGTCTTACAATGAAATAATAATTACACTTTTCACCATTAATTTGACTGTCTTTAATGAATTTTTTTTCCCAAACTGAAATGCGTACTCACTTTGTAATTAATGAGGAAAGAATTTTGCAATAAAATGGTGATTAATAGAGAACTCCAGTACAATATTTTTTTTTAATAATGACCTTCTAACTTAAATAACTGCACATTTATTTTTATTTTCGAGTTATTTTTAATAGTTAAAATAATTATCAAAGTTTTAATTTTTCAAGATCCCCCGGAAACCACCGTATGTATAGTAAATCGTGTGACGTCATCACTCCTGAAAAGTTACTATAGGATCGGGCAATCAGCTGATCAACTGCCGCCATTTTAAAATTCGGTGTTCGAAGTATTCTCCCTAGAAGTAGCATTTTTTTGTGCAATAGTTTTTGAATATTTTTCAATAATAGAGATAAAGTAATAAGAGATACTACCTAACTAATATTTCAATAAACACAACAACTAAATCTCTATAAACAGTATATAAATAAACGAATTAATTAATAAGATGGCTTGTGTCATACCTACATTCACGTCACGGCACGAGGAACAGTGACATCACCACTAAACATTTTAATAATACCAACATGACGGCATGTTTCTAAGACCCAATGAAAAATTGACTGTTTAATAATTTTTTTAAAACTCTGCGTATAATATCATTAAATAAAACTATATATTCAGAATCAGCGTTTCTTGGTCTATATGAACATATTTTTTAAAGCCATAATATTTTTCACTGGAGTTCCTTATTGATTAAAAATACCATATTCAATATCAAAAGGGATTTAATTTTTTTTTAAAGTAGAAAGTTTTCTGTGTAGAAAGTTAACTCCAAGAAACTAATATTAAAGACATTTAAAAAAATATTATAAATGTCTGAATACCGCATAAGACTCCCAACTGTTTAGAACGGTTTCCAACTGCTCCCAACTGTTCCCAACAGTTCCCAATTGTTCACAACTGTTCCCAACTATTTCCAACTATTCCTAACTGTTCCCAACTATTCTCAAACGTTCACAACTGTTCTCAAATGTTCACAACTATTCCCAACTGTTCCCACTGTTCCCAACTTTTCACAACTGTTCTCAAATATCTGGAGTCAGTGGGACTATGGCATCCCTAATTAGGGTATGATGTGAGGCTGAAGGTAATTGGGATGGAAAGGATATGAGGAAGAGGTGGGAAAGTATCTGGTAACTCAGTTCTGGACACCGAAATTTCAAGAAATGTTGGGATTTTGAATGGAGGTCTTTTACCAAAGCGATACTGACAATATCTTCCACTCTGGACTCTGGAACGAGCCTAATTATGAGAACTTGTAAAACAGCATAAATTAGTTAATAGGTATATTTTCGTATTAATTAATTTGAATCGTAGTCGATGACTTTACCCCTCGACCAAACATACTGCAGCGTTCATCGATTTTTGAATGCTCTTAAAAAGTGTTAGGATTGATAGGTAGGTATAAGTCATTTTTTTAAATAGTTACCTTGTCAGCCAGATACCTTCTTTCTTTATCGATTATTGAATTGTTGAAGTGAAACTTCTTTAGGGCCGTTAGTGATTCGAAATTCGGATGAAACGGAAATGCGTCACAACTCAGATCTACACAAATACTCGGTTCTAATATAATGCGGTAAATTCGCACCTCAGCGCATGCCACCCATAGCGCAATGGGAAAGACGCCTGACAAGTCTCAGCGGCCAGAGAGACAGACATTAAGCGAACAGAGGTTCGACTTCTACGAAATAATAAAAAAAAAACATTTTTATTTTTGTGAAATCATTACCAGTCTTCAAACCACTTTAAAAGAAACGGGCAAAAGAAAAGAGAGCGACATCTAGCGACTTTTGTTTAACTTAACGCGTGTGAATTACACACTCCGATTTTTTACTACTAACTGGTTCTTGGCATGCGTTGCAACGCCATACTCAAAGAAATACATTGTTTCTCCCTGAATCACCTTTCCCGTGCGTCCCCGTTCCCCTCCCGCGTCCCCTTCCATGGCTAGCTTTATAAATTATAGCCTATATGTTAATCTGATGTATGAGCTATATTATTGTAAAGTTTCTTTAAAATCAATATAGTAGTTTTTGCGTGAAAGAGTAACAAACACACATTCATCCATACAAACTTTCGCGTTTTTAATATTAGTAAAATATTTTTTATTAATTATATTTGATTTATTAATTAAATAAATAAATTTTATTTGATAAATTTCTACTATTTCACAATTTATTGATTTTAAGTAATATATGTATAGTATATTTGAGGCACGTTCCAGAGTGGAAGATACTCTCAGTATCGCCCTGGTGTAAGACCACCATTCAGAATTGAAACGTTGCTTGAAATGGCATTAACCGTTTTTGGTGACCAGATCTGAATAGCCAGGTACTTCCCCACCTTCCTCTTCCCTATCTCCTTCCCCTCCCCACTACCTTCAGCCTCACAATATACCCCAATTGGGGATGCCATAGTCTCACTGGCTTCAGACGGGAGCAGTTGGGACTCTTGTGCGGTATTCATATAAAAAAGTAAGATTTACGTTAATTATACTCGTACATGTACTTCTAAGGCAAAAATCTTTCGAAATTATAAATTGATCTCCAACCTGTCTATACCGATATATCTATCTGTCGTAGGTACTAAAACGCAAATTACACCGAACTGATTGATTTTTCCGCTGGATTGAGGCGATGCGGTCTCACCGCCTCAGTGGCAATCTGAAGCAACCCTTCCTGCCCCCCCCCCCCCCTTCTCCCTTTTGCCCCACCCGCCCCCGCCCCCGCCCTCGCCCCCGCCCTTGCTGGAGCCCTGCCCTCCCCTACTTGACACTGTCTGCGCATTAGCCTGTTACTGACACTTCCAATCTAATTCCCGATACACTCCAATCCCCGGAAGCACAGTGGGATGTTTTCGAAGCCTTGTGAACATTTAAATTGATATACAACAAATTGCGAAACTATTGGGATGTGTAAATGAGAACGACTATACTGTTAAAATGTTTTTCATTAGACCCATTTTGTGACTTTTACAGAAAACGGTAAATGTTCGTTTTACGTAGACATTATTCATTTATTCATTTTTGAGAAAAAAAAATAAATTTACATTTTTTCAGTTTCTACATGTGGATTATGGACAAAATAAAACCAATTATTGATTTCTTCTTTGTGATTTTACCTCTGATTAGACAGCATAATAAAGAATAAGAAGTAATTAAATTTATAATAAAGGAATATGAAGCCAAAAATTATATAAAACAAAAAAAATATATAAAAGGAAAAATCAACTCATACTATATCAATAAATTATGGTCTTAGATTTTTAAATACTAATGGGGGTTTCTTTGACTGGCTGTAGTGATGCTTAATCCTTGGGAACCATCGGATTATTTTTATTTTTTGGTAGAGATGAAAAATCTCATCAGGATTGTGGGGAAAATATACAAGTTTCTTATTTGTGAGGTTAGATTGAATATGGAATAAAAGATTTGATTTAAAATAACAGATGCTAGTACATTGAAATAAAAGGCCACTGTAGTCATTATAATGACACGGTTTAGAGAATCAAAATATAGCTAGGTTTGGAAAAATTAATAAAGAACATAAAATAAATACCTGTTGGACCATGCGATATTCTAAATAATAACTATCAACCCGCAAACACTTTGATGAAGACCACATCACGCACCAGATGCTGGGAATATTCTGAGAATATTTCAGGGAATATTCCTGGGAATATTCAACTCAAATTTTTCTAACTTCTTCGGTTTCTTTTTTTTCCACTCGCATTTTTGTTAACCCTCTAATATTAATTCAGTCGAAATTAATTTATAAATATTTAGGAGATTATACAAGTTAAAACTATATTCTAATTATTCATAATAGAGTTCCAACTCACAATCTGCTCATGCTTATTTTTCAGGTGGAAGAAGGCATAGAAGAATAGAGAAATAATCCCAATTGTTTTACAAATTCTGAAAACGAATAGATTAATTATAGATTTTTTTTTTAATCAATTGCCTATGAGTATAGAAAAAAATTACAATTTTTAATTCAACATCACCACAACGAACGTCATATTACAGTATTTGGAAGCATTTTTTAAATGTTCACATTTCTGAACACTTAGACCGCAGTGCACCGCCAAGGGGTAAGCTGTACGATCTATTTAGCATCTTTAAAAATCTAATTTGATCCTTTGATTATTCGATATTGTCAATAATTTTGAAATTTCGTGGAAATAAGCAGATAAATTGGACTGTTGATTTTCTGATATACATATATACATATTAATATGGAGTATTAATTTGAATAATTTATGTACCGATGGTAACACTATATTATATCAGTTTTAATGGCAGTTAACCATGACAAATTACCACTATATATTTGTTTAGACCTCCACCACCTCAATCGTCAAAAAAACGACTGCTATCACAAGAAAAAACTTAGCGAACACCTGAAAGTAAAAATTTTCGCTCAGGTTTATAAATACCAAAAATTTACCAACGTTTTTATTAGAATTCCCACACTTTCTTAAGCGTAATATGTAACATTTTCAAAATATTGTAAATGATGTGTCTCTGTTTAAATAATTAATGCACAGTTAAAAATCCGTGTTTAGGCAAGGCTGTCTTCATATTATAGACGGCGAAATTGGTGAATGTATATCATAAAAATGTACCCCAAAGGATAAACCACGTAAATCCATAGCTAAGTCCTAAGTCTATAATAGCTATGTGTAATTTATCCTTTCAGGTACAGAAAATAGACTTTTTTGACAGATTTTTTTCGATACGAGCATTTCAATTTTTTTTTAAATATAGCATCTAAAGGGTTAAAAAAATCTTCAAAACAAAAATACATTAAATAGATAGCGAGTTTTTTAAATTTAACCTAAAAAATACAAATTTGGAATCGATTTACTCGAACACGAAAGCTCGAACCAATAAAAAGTTAAACCATGCAATCTACTTTAAATGTGTTATGTATAGATTTGCCAGTTTTCCGCTTACACTACTAGATTCCGGACATCGTGAATGAATGAACTCGAAATGAATATCCAACAAAATAATTCATAAACATTCCCAACCAGATAAAAAATAATTAAGTCTTCAAAATGGCAAAATCAAGTATTTGAAATTATTTGTGATTATATTAATTATTTTCGGACCGTTCTATCAATGTTCTACAATAATAATTGCTTGAGACCGGTTCGCACGTGCATAGCTCATGCGTCGGACGCCTCTGGGAGTTAGATCGAGTCTAAGGATGGGCATATGCCGAATGTGTAGAGCAGAGTTTTGTAATGTATGGACCTTGTATGAAACGATATACGCTGAGGGATAGGCACGTGCACAGAAACGCGTCTGCTCTGCTCTACTCATTGATTCGCGGATGGAAGAGAACATGAGAATGCTCATTTATGAGCATGTGTGTGAAGCCAGCTTCAGGCCCCTTGGACAACCTATTGATAGGACAACTTTCGGTAACTTCTCATCGATTCCTAGGACAACTGCAGATCGCTAGCGAACAAACAAGAGTTGACGTCGAATATATTAAGAACACTTAGACATTGTGAACTGTTACTAATTCGTTGGCGATCTGTAATTATGATAGGGAACGATGAGAAGTTAACGAAAGTTAGCCTATCAATCATTGTCGATCTGCTAGAAGGCCTGATGTACACAATTCGATGCAAACTACCGCCAGCGGACTCGGGTACTGAGTTCAGGCGCAGTTGCTGTGCGACGCGTGCACAAGCGGACAGTAGGTATTTCCCATAAAAATCTCTCTTTTTAGGTATTTGCTCTTTCAAAGACTATTAATATTAATATTTAAAATTAATAAATAGTTAATTATTATATTTAATTAAATGAACACAATATTAGCGAAACTCAATCGAAAATCTGGAGACAGAAAAATCAGAAAAGATATTGGCTCCGCTGGGACTCGAACTCGATTGAGTTTCGCTAATATTGTGTTCATTTAATTAAATATTATAATTTGAGATTTTACTCATAAAGTTTAAAAAATTAAAAATAAAAGTAAATTATTAATTTTACAGTAAGAATAGGGCTCGGAACTCCACATTCTCACAAACGACCAGCATCCAAGCAGCTTATATCATAGCATATGTATGTTGGTCACCGATTTCTGCGTCATCTGTCAAAATTTCTGCTCTGCGCATTTTGCGCGGCCTGCCTCTCAGTATATGCCTATCCTAAATTACGTTTTTCGGGCCACCGCATATTCAATAACATGTTTAATATGTCAGTCACGATCTCGTATCTATAAAATGATAAACAATTTTTTAAGAAAAGTTTTAAAGTCCAGGTAAACAATGTAGTGTTTTAGCATTATTGGCAATTCAAACAAATTATTGTTTCTTAATGTTGGAATACTAAGTGGGTGGTCATAATAAATACAGTGGAAATATGTACAATTTCGCAATACCTGAGATCATTATTAATGGGTTTCCTCAGGTATCATGGAAGCAATGGTCGCCAAACGGTGGGCCGCAGTAAAAAAACAAACGTTTGCGCTATTAGAACAATGCAACTCCAATACCAGACGTTCTAAGATTTTCACGGCCAAAAGTATTTTCGTTATTTGTTTTTGGGGTGTTATGCCGTGTTGCGCTACCTCCTTCTTTAGCCAACATTTCAGACAGCTTCGCAGTGTCCATCATCAGGCAAGATGTGTAATTTTGTGTCGCCAGCTCCACCACAGTCACCGGTACAAAATAACCGAAATAATTCTAATTTTAGAATTCGTTAAAAGATGGAGCCACTTCCGTCGGCATCTCGCAAAGGGACGTGCCCCAGGCTAGCATAAATACCACGATTTAGTGAACTTTCTATTCCGTTCCGTGGCAATGACGCCACTGCTTGTCACGGTTATTTTGTACCGGTGACCGTAAAGGAGCTGGCGACACGGTATCGCTTCCAAGTAAATGAGCAGTATGAGCACACATTTCAGCACTATAATATTGTATAATATGTATGTTTATGTATGTTTATTCTAAAAATTCCCATAAAGTATATATTTCACATAAAAACAGACACATACACCCCACACCACAAAATGCAGGATTTCATATACCGAAATCACTGAAGGCCGACCAGTTTCATGTTGACTGCCGGCCGACTCTTCCCGGATGAGGTTTTTCATGGTTTCCTCATTCCCAAAGGCAAATGCGGAAGAACTCCAAATTTAATAGGACATGACCGCCTCCTTCCCACTCCCAACATAACACAAACAGACACGTATGTATATATGGCATTCGACCGCCGCTGCTCTGATGATGAAGATTGATGTTGAGTCTGGACGAAACATGCAATTTTAGTAGGGTTTTTAGATAACAATTTTTCCCTACCGATGAAACACGAGACCTTTAAGACTATAATAGCCAGGTAACATTTTTAAATACCCACATGAGGTAAAAATTGCAAGGCGCAAATAACGCCGTTCTATTTATAAAGAACATTAACTTTAAATTCAGTAAATTTAAATGATTCATCTCTTCAAGATATATAAGAATCTAGTAAATGAAAAAAAAAAAAAAAATTTCAGCACTAAAAATTACACATCTACCGGATCTGATGAAGGACACTGCAACGCTGTCCGAAACGTTGGCTAAAGAAAGAGGTAGCGCAACACGGCATAACACCCCAAAAACAAATAACGAAAATTTAATAAACCTGTTTTAAAAGTTTACAATATTATCTAATAAATAACTAATTTAACATGTAATGGGTTATGTAATTCGTCCGCCGAAGAACCAGAAAACATAGTTGCCCCAAAGAGAGATCGTACGTACGTCATCGACGCTCGTCCTCTTCCCGCTCACACATATTGTTTGAAAATGAAAAAGACAGAAGATATTTGAACGGCGAAGAACTAGAATACCTCACGTAAGACCTCTCTCCAAGCTACTATAGATTAAAATCGTTACAAAAAATGACTCTAGGAAGGGAGGGAAATTGATTTATTGAAAAAACCTATGGAAAACTTATTTTATTTTAAAATAGCCGATAACCCTAAACTAACGCAACCTATTTAAACTTTTTTTTTTCATCACCTTTAATGACTTTTCAATGGAGGTTTTGAGTTAATTTCATTTTCGTCCAAGTTAATCATACAACGTTCCGTTTCCAAAAAAACGAGTTTGCTTTAGTTTTAGTAGTGAAGTAAAACTTCACTAACTTATATCTCCCTCTCAACTTCCGTTCGCCTCGCCCGATCACACTTTTCATAACGCTCTCGCCACGCATTCATCATTGGAAGGGATCCCACCACTTTCCTAACGGCGTTATAAGCAAACATATGGTTTCCTCGTTCACTGCACACGTCAAGAATCTATTTAATTGAACCAAGCTACATTTATTTGAACGACTCTAGACCCTCCAATGTCCATGCATACGGGGTTAGAAAACAGTATGCAAGTACTTACATTAAGATAATACAAAAGAATAATAAATCTGACAGCCCGTAGAATAATTCTTCTGAAATCTATACATAGAAAAATATATACAGATAAAAAATATATACGCATTCATCAGCTTACTCTCAAGCATGCGTAAAGGCCCGACCGTTCGCCTCGCCCGATCACACTTTTCGTAACGTCACGCATTCACCAGCTTACTCCCCAAGTCAAGCGTGCGTAAAGAAGTTTTTCATCAAAAAAATGTTGTCTTTCATTTTGCGTACGCTAAAATGAAATTCATGTATGTATAAATGGTAATCTGAATTGAAATACGTTCCTGTTAGTTGAGGTTTTGAGTTAATTTAGTCTTTTTGCTTTTTCTACGACATACAATACTTGCTATTGAAGAATACAAGAAAATATTCATCCAATATGGTTTACTCAACTTTTTTTACAGACGCTCAAGTTTTGAAGAGTAATTGGGAAATAGTATAGATTCCCCAAATTAATATTTTTTTGAATTTTTTAATTAAAATCAATAAATCAATAAGTATGTAATATATTAACATTCATCGAATAAATAGATTGCGTATTTAAAGTTCTTAGAAAATTAGTGACACGATTCATAATTGCTAACGAATAGGCAAAAAGAAGTAGTTATTATAATTACTTAATTGTGCATATATTTACTCAACCTGTGCAAGTTTGTAATGTATGAGTAAACTAACCGGGTATTTACCTACTAATCTACACACTGGATGGTAAAATAAAACAGTCCCAGCGAGAGTTCATACTGAAAAACAAAAAGACAATATCTTTACATAGTATAAAACGATGTCGCTCCCGCTGTACGTGCGCTTAGATCTTTTAAACTACGCAGCGGATTTTCATGCGGTTTTCACCAATAGATAGAGTGATTTAAGAGAAAGGTTTATATGTATAATACGTGCGTATTATAGTGGAGAAAAGCCGAGAAATTCAAGGATTCAATTCAGGCGGTGTGAATTTTATATGTATGAAAATTAACAGAAGATGGCGTTGGATATAAAGGTTGAGTAAGCCACAGCAACGTGTGGCCGGGTCTGCTAGTTTATATCTAAATTAATGAGTAAAACCTAAAATTTTAATATTGAATTAAATGAAGACAATATTAGCGAAACTCAATCAAAAATCAAGACAATTTTTTTTTTCAAATTTCGGCCGAAATTTTGGCTTATAAAGGTGTACATTTCGGTTATTTTGTGATTTTAACTACTAGATTTGAATATAAAGCGTGGAATTGTCTCTTTCTAACACCTTTTATATCATATTTATCACCATGATAGTAAGGGAGACAACGATTTCAGTGTTCAGTGACTGAAATTCTGATAGGTTTTGTTGTGCAAAATTATCTATAAAGCCTAAACTGTTTCAGTTACGCTGACGACACAACACAGTAATAGAATGAACTTTGTGCGTGCATTTACTCGAACCTTGATATTTAAAAAAAAAATAATTTAATATGAATTCCCAATTGCTCCCGTATGGAGCCGGTGAGATTATGGCATCCCCGATTGGGGTATGTTGTGAGGCTGAAGGTAGTGAGGAGGGCAAGGAGATGGGGAAGATGAAGGTGGGAAGTACCTGGCTATTCAGATCCGGTCACCAAACACGAGTAAAAGCCATTTCAAGAAATGTTTCAATTCTGAATGGTGGTCTTACACCAGGGCGATACTGAAAGTATCCTCCGTTCTAGAACGTGCCGCAAATATACTATACATTATTTTAAATGAATAAATCGTGAAATAACACAAATTAATCAAATAAAATTTATTTGCCACGCCGGGTTTCGATCCCGCGACCTTCGGATTGCGAGTCAAGATTGAATCACATCGGCCACTATTTACAAAGCCCCACCATTTACAGAAAGAATAGACCGCCAAACAACTCAGTTGTACTGCTTGCTTCAGTCACATTCAAACATCGTCTCGTATACATATCTACATGCCTGTGCCTACTTTAGTCATGGCAAGAGACCATAATACCAGCAGGCCGCTTTTCCGCTGAGGTACCTAGGCAGAGAGAATGGACCGCCTAACAACACGTTCACACTACTGTCGTAACAGTTGGGACTCTTAAAATTCTAATAATATTTCTAAAATTCTAAAATTCTCTTAATATTCATAAAAAAAAAATCTCACCACTATATATATTAACCATCGCGGGCATGCGCACATCAAATCCCCAGAATTGCATCGCAATAGGATGATTGGTTTAGCAACGCGTATGGAACAAACATACATACAAGCAAACATACATTGATTTTTATACATAGATGTTTCCTTGAGTTCCTTGCAGAATTGTATAATATTATCATTATTTTTTCCGGAGCTCTTCTAACAATACATGTCTCAGCTAATATTGAATGAACTAAGCAAAAGGGTGATTTCTCGTCTTGACGAAAATATATTGACATATAAAATTAAAATTTTGTTTCGGTGGTTTCTCGCGTTTTTACTGTGTACACGTCGAAACGCGGGACACCGGACACACTAACACCATTACGAAATATGTCGGGAGTCTCCCATATTATAGGACGTGTCGCTATAGATATTATCAACAAAAGGGGCATTGCACCGTCTTCGTGCAAGTATTCGAGCTTGGAAATAAATGCCTTATTTTGTTTAACGCTCTATTTACTTATTTACAATTTTACGTCATGCATCCGATTCCCGTATCTCCTATAACAATATAATATCTCCGTTAATTTCAAGGCCCTACACAAAAAGATCATTCCTCGTATTCTCCGATAAAATGATGTTACATAATAATTACGCGCCCTTTTCTTTAAAACTCTATAACACCATATTTTGCTCGCTAGCGCTGCAACTAAATACCACTACATAGAAATCTTCCATTCCCGCCTCCCCGCTACACACCGCAAATACAATATTTCGTTAGAAAGGGACAAACGAAAGACATGAGATTATTGAAGATCTACTTCGGTCGCCGGCAAACAATGGTCTTAAACGGTGTATTCTTTGTAGATGATTTTGCATAACAATTTTGTCTAGTAAATGTTTGCGGCGAATGCGTTTGCCCACCACCGCGTGGCGTGCCGGATCGGAAGAGACTGGTTGAGGGAGATCTTTTGACCTCTCCAGCCGGATTCTCTCGACTCGTCGTCTTGCACCGCAGTGGGAGGGATGGATTCATTCATCCGTGAATCCTGGACTCATTGACCACCAGATTTCTATCCACCTCACATACCTTTTCCCTCCGCAGAACTTCTTTTCAAAAATACCCTCCACATACCACACACCATCCCCAAAGTTGATATAGGTCCTGAAGGATTTTTAAATGCAGGGCCTCCTGCGTGGAGCTAATGTAAAAAAAAATCATTGTTATAACAATATTTTCTTTGATATTACATTGATGTATAAAACCTTAAAAAATTATTCGCATAAATTGAATTCATTCTTACATATATTTTTTTTTTACTTGTTCACAATTTAAATACATTGCTTATCGTGTAATTATACTAACCCCACTAGGGTTTGCCTGTATCGGGGTTAATTATTTTACAAATTAATAAAATTAACATACGTAAATATCGGTAATTACCAAACAGTTAAGTAAAAGCAAAATAATAAAATTAACGATGATAAATGGAGGAAATTTTTAGAAAAAATAATAAATTATTAACAAGAAAATGTTGGGAGTCAAACAACAAGTTATTATTCTTTGTGCCATTAGTACATACCATTTTCAACAATAGAGAAAATTAAAAAAAATATGTATCCTAGTGATTCATAAAAAACTAACATAATGAAAAACAAAGATTAATAAGCGAATCTTTCTCTGAAGACAACAAGGGAATCTAAGATAATATTAAAGTGAATATAAAATAATTTTTGAACCTTTTTCATCATGTTATTATCCAGCATCACATCTGTATCTATGCAAATAAGAAATTATCGCCAAAGTGTGCCAGTGTACACATATAATAGCACCCTCAATAGCTACCCTTGCGGATGGGTAATGGAAGGCGGAGGTGTTAGGGGGTTGTGGGAGGCTGTGGGGGTGGGGGAGGGGGGGGGGGGGGGGTGGTGATCCCCCAGGCTTGAGTGGTCCAACAGACATGTGAAGTTATTAATGCATCAGCCGTCACGGGGTAGTGACGGAATCTTCAATTGCAAGCAGGAAATTACCACCTTGGTTCAATCAGCGAATACAACCATTTGCACTGTGGTAGCGAACGATGCAGCTATTTTGAATCGTGAAATCATTCCTTTTGGCTCCTCACACGCCAATAACGATCCCTCAAAATTTCCAAATTAAGAGGAACCATTCTGTTCCAGACTGCCGCTGCCGACGACTTGATAGCTTCGTATATCACTACTTGTTCGCTCCAACTTTTTATATACGAATATTTTATAAATTCAAATTATGGTACGGATGTAAAACTTGTAAGTATAGTGTAAAATGATTATTTGATGTATACACATTTACACAACCATACATCATTTATTTATTATTTATTTATTTTAGTACTTATCTTAAAAAATGGAACATGTTACAATGTTATTTTTCCTCCATTAAAAGCATTTGCTTGTGGGTGGAGGAAAAGTTAACATTTGAAATATGTACAATTTATACAGTCAGGTGTTTCACATATGTACAGATTCACAGTTAACATACTGTTAATATACCGTTAATACACAGTTAAATCATATCGCAATCAAGACCCTTTAACTAAAAGATAAAATCATCCACATGTATTCAGTAAGAAGTGAAATAGGTATAATTTTTAGTGTGACATTCAAGTGGTGATGGGGGAAGCAGCAATTTTCCCGTTGGTGATTTCTCTCAAATGCTTCAAATCATATCTCCCATAGTTTTACAATGTGGCAATTGGGTAGCGATATATTACAATTTTTCTTATAGATTCAGTTAATATTTAATTTATGAAGGTTCAATACCCGTTAAATATATTTTTTTTTGTTGAAGAAGACGATATAATCAGCAACTGTCCATGTGGACGGCCATTTTATGGAAAGGAATTAGAGAAAGACCTGTGAAGGAAAAAAGGTGCGAGGGGTGGGTAGGAATCTAGGGGTCAATACGCCCAGGAGTGACAGACGTATGGAACTATTCCTCCCAATGCAAGGTGATGGGTCGAGAGAGTTTGACTGAAAAAGTCTAGGTTAGGTCTCCCTCAACCAATCTCTCCCGATCCACGAACCCGGGCACCCCTGCTAAGCCACCAAACGTAGCAAACCACATTAAATAAAAAGGAAGGTAACGGTTGCATTTGGGACTCAAACACAGATCCTACTATCATTCCGAGACTGGCGTCTCTACCAATGCTATTGAGGTCTTATTAACCACTTAAATTTTTAAAAATCACGTTAGCGAGAGTTGATACCAGTATTCAAACAGATGCATTGTTTACATACAACATATCCGGCTTCACAAAAGAAAATGCAAGTGAAAGAAAAGAAAAATTTAATTTCAAAAGGATAAAAAGAAGACATTCTAAAATTTTCCAATATCTACACTTCACTTCTCATTTTTTGGCTAAAAGCAATAAGTGGGCACTTTAACTCATTATAATTTTTTTTTTAAATTACGTAATAATTTTTAGGTGAAAGGCTGTATCTAGGTGTACTGTTTTTTCGCATTTTGTTTTCCTGTTAAGCACTTGCATACTGCTTACTAACAACGTATGCAAGGACACTGGAGGTCTAGATTCGTTAAAAATAAATAAAGGTAGCATCGTTTAACAAAAAAATTAGAATCTTGCGAGAGACTTGAAGGAGTAACCATCTGTTACTTATACCAGGGCGGGTAAGAGGTGGATAACCTCCACTGTATCTAGGTGTCCTTTCCTAAGGACATCTCTGTCGGAAGTGTTTCCATATGAACGGACACACATGCACAATCCTATGTTTGTATTGGTTTATTCAATTTAAATTGCGCAACCCTTCACAAGAAAACAAATAAAAAACCACAATCTTTGCAAGTTCTCTATCACTTCAAACCATTGAAATCAACGTATCCTTCAAGTAAAACACGCCATACCTTTAGCCTTCAACATCAAGAACCAAAGTACGCTCCTAATAATGGGAAATTAACGACATTGGACAAGTAGGCTTACCGCCATTATATTATAAGTATAACGTATTATTTATAAAGAAAAACAAAAATATATTATTAAATCAATCGTGCGTGTGTTGGAACAATGGAGTCAACAGCAATTGGGGTATATTGTATTATTATTATATTATCAAATAAATGGTACTTTCACTTGAGTTTTCGAGAACCAGCCATTGTATATTACGCCATTGTTCAGAACACATAGAGTTATAATATGTATTAATAATAGGGGATGTAATAAAATCACTTTGAGAAACTGTCGGGGGTAGAAACAAAAGGTTTCATACAAATAATACTGTACACAACAATCAGACGGCTTTGCAATTATTCGTTGGGAATAATATTGCTAAAGGGTGGTTTATTGTGTATCGTGTTGAGGTTTGTATAGGATATGTGCCGACGATAAACGCCATGATTGCAATTTTGTCTATATTCAGTGATATTTTTTTTTGCTTATTCTTTAAATTGCTTATTGTTGATTATAATAAAAATATATAAACGGTTTTGGGAAAAATTTTAAAAATCGCCTTGTTTTACATTGTGTATGCCTCTTGCTTTTTTTATTTATTTATTTATTAACGCCGATTATAGCGGCTTTTACAAAAGAATTACAATTATTTTACATATATATACAGAATATACATAGAAAAAGAAAAAGAAAAATATAAATATAAAATTCATAAAGGAGAACAATAAAAATTGTAGTATCGACATAAAAAAGTACAAAGAGTAGGTTATTATAAATACAATACAACATATTATAAATCCCGGATATTATGTATTAAGAAATTAATACTTTAAATCTGTATTTGATTATAGTCAAACTGAGAAGCGCTGACAGACAGTTTTAATTAAGTAGTGTTTGTATGAGGTTAGACTAGCAATGTTTATAGATTCATCCAAAACATATTTATTTCCAAGTACATGCAGGCGATTCATTATGGAATTGAGTTCAGCGTTAGATCCTGTATTGTTGCAATGATAAGGTAATTTGAAACGAACTGATCGACTAGGTACATGGAAACTTATTAGAGAAAGAAGTTCAGGGGAGTTCAACAGGTTGGTAACGATTTTAAATAAATAAAATAGGTCTGAACAAATTCTTCTTTCTTTTAATGTATCGAATCCCAATAATTGTAACAGAGAGGGATAATTAATGTTTTCGAGGAATATTCCCAACTTAAAATTAATATAACGTAAAAATTTATGTTGGACTCGCTCAAGAGAATTCTCATGTACACTGTAGTAAGGATTCCAAATGGTGGAGTTAAATTCTAGTTGGCTTCTAACAAGTGAAGTGTAAAGTAATTTGACATTTTTTAAATTTTTAAAATCTTTTGAAATCCGTAAGACAAATCCTAACATTTGCATTGCTTTACTGGTTATATTATTAATATGTTTAATGAATGTTAATTTAGTGTCAAAGGTTATACCAAGGTCTCTTATTTCATCAACAGATAATAATATGTGATTATTGAGAAATTAGGTGAACAACAATGGGTTTTTTTTCTTTGGAATCTCATAAGTTGACATTTTTTTACATTAAGAGTTAATTTGTTGATAAGACACCAATCATAAAAGCTATTAATATTAGATTGAAGTGTCAGACAGTCCTCGATATTATCAATAATTCTAAAAATCTTCATATCATCAGCGAACATTAGAATGAGAACACGGGTGAATATGTTTGTTACGTCGTTAATGAATAAATTAAAAAGTAAAGGACCAAGATGCGAACCCTGGGGTACGCCACTGGTGGCTTCGAACATGTAGGATATGTGATCATTACATACAATTAGCTGACGCCTAAGTAAGTAACTCTTAAACCAAGATAAAAGGTTTCCATTAATGCCGAGTTTCAAAAGTTTATTAATGAGAATTTTAAGACAGACCTTATCAAACGCCTTACTGAAGTCGGTGTAAATAGAATCAACTTGTTGTTTGTTGGCAAGTGCATTAGAAATGAAATTTTCATATAATGTAAGGTTAGTCAAAGTTGATCTGCCGGAGATAAAGCCGTGTTGACAAGTTACAAGATACAAGAGTTTACAAAGAAGCTGATTTTCTTAAGAATCAATTTCTCAAAAAGTTTAGGTATAGACGATTGAATACAGATAGGCCGATAATTTTCAACAAAGGATTTATCACCGCTTTTAAATATAGGAGTTAGGTAGCTAAGTTTCCATATTTGTGGAAAGTGTCCTGTAGAGAGTGAGTTATTAAACAGTATATTAAGCGGAACAGATAAACTTTGGACACAATTCTTAAGTAAGATGGAAGGAATCTTATCAGGTCCCGAGCTTGTTTTGGGTTCAAGTGATTTAATACAGACTATGTCTTCAATATCGATGTGTATTTACGATAAGTGTAAATTTATATCCGAGTTGAAGTACGGAATGAAGTCATCTGGAATATCAGGTACATACACGTCCTTAAAGTAATCAGCAAACATGTTAACAATTTCATAAATTTTACTGGAGCTGTTTTGTCTGTAACGTATATTACCGGAAATACCAGCATCATTGTTTTTCATTGATTTTGTGTATTTCCAAAAGTATTTTACACTATGAAGTATCGTGTTCTCAACCGAATTAATGTAATTATTATAACATCTTTTTGTAATTTTTTTTGCAATCTCTTCCAATATTGTTGAATGCCATATAGTTGGGAATCGTTCTGTGTTCTTTATATTTTTTATGTGTTTCTTTTTTAATAACAATTAACTGAATTAATTCTTTGCTGAACCATATCGGATATTTTCATACTTTATGATGAATTAGAGGAATAGTGTCGGAAATGATACTATTCAGTTGATAGTAAAATAGTTCTACGCTATAGTTGAGATCACCTTCCTTGAGAATAGACCAATTTACTTTGTTAAGTGCATGATTAATGTCCTGGTAATTAGCATTAATGAAATTACGACTACAATTTTTAATTAGGGGGTCACACTCTATTCTATTAGGTACTAGTATTGTAAGTGGAGGGTGGTGATTATCAATTGGGTCAAAAGATTCGGCTGACTCATAGACTTTTATATCCTGATCAGTAGAAAAAATTAAATCAAGTATCCGATCACTGCAATTCGGCACATTGTTACATTGAAATAGACCTAAATAGTTCGACATGTCTAAGATTTCTCTCTCGCACGCCGTAAGTAATCCAGATCATTAAATTTACAATTGGGTAGGTTATAGTCACCGCAAATTATAATATTGTGATTAGGGTGGTTAGATTTGAGTAGCTCGACATCTTCACAGTGATTTTTATACATTATTATATTAGAATTTGGTGGAATATATACACATCCGATGATAGTTTTTTTGGATTTATCGTTTAACATTACAAAAATTTGCTCAACATCATTTTTTTTGTTTTTTAATAATTTCGATGAAATTTTTTTATTTACTGCTATCAAGACGCCTCCTCCTCTTGATTTGGAGCTGGTGTTCCGATTGCGGTCAACTCGGTAGATACTGTGGTTAGGTAGACCGAGCTCCGCTGAGTATATCAATGGATCCAGCCAGGTCTCAGAGAGTATGATGATGTCCTGTGTAAAGTCACTGAGTTTAGTCCGAAGTCCCCTGACGTTCTGGTAGAAGATGTAACGTGGCACGGTTATAAGTTTCTTGGTATATTGGTTATAATTTTAGGTCTATTGTTGATATATTTAATCATTAAATTATTTTCTCTCTTGCTTTTACGATCCTCCAGCTCCTTCCACAAGTTTTGTACTTCTTGCCGTTGAAGCATTGTTAAGTCGTTCTTGGTCTTGATAGTTACACTTCCATACGGTATTCCTTTTTTCTGTAGAACAGTTCTGGCTTGATATTTATCGGACAGTTCTATCTTGATGGGGCGTGTTTTATTAGTGTCCGTTTTACCCAATCGATACACTTTAATTAGCGAGGTATCTACGTTATCAACATTGTTAAGAATATTCTTGACTTTATTTAGATCTTCACTCATTGTTGCAGTTTGAGAATTGCCCGAGCTTTCAGGAACATTGAACATTATTACATTTTTAGATCGCGATTTTCTCTCGTCCATTTCAGCCAAAGTTTCGCAAATTCCTGTTAGTTGTTCCGTAGCGATGTTGGTAGATGCCAAATGTTTTGATTGATTAGGTGAAATGTTCCTGTAGGCATTTAATTCACCTTCAAGATTTTTATCATCAACAATATTCTTAAAGGAAACATGAAACAGATAGACAAAAAATAAAAGGTAACGGTCGCTATTAGAACCCTAGTACGGAACCTTAATCTAACTAGGACTCCGGACTAGAACCCATAACCCTACAGTAAGTAAGACTAGGTGTATGATTTCGGCAAGAAGTTCCCCAAAGTTTGGCGTGTACTATACCTACCCCCAGTAGGTATAGTACACGCCAAACTTTAATACCGTACCGACATGTTTACAATGTATTATGATAATTGCTTTTATCATCGCTTTATAACGATCTCAATTCTCTGCAGTATTTCAGTTTAAAGGAATCTTCAGTCCTGAAAATGTTGTGAAAAACCTTATGTCAAAATCATTATTTCTGTGACGTGTCGAACGTAGAACATTCTCGACAAGGATCATCATTATCATCACTCTTGGCTCTACAACCCCTGGTGGGTCTTGGCCTCCTCAAGAGTCTTCCTCCACTCGGTTTTGTGCCAGCTCTCTCCAGTTTAGAAGCTCCGAGGTAGATATATCTTTGACGACGTTGTCACTCCATCTTAATCTTCCCAGGCTCCTTCGCCCTATAGGTCTTGAGTTCAGCAGGGACTTTGGTGCTTGATGCTCGGTTATTCTCTCTACATGACCCAGCCACCTAAGTCTTCCCAGTTTTATAAATATTGTGACGTTTAGATCCTTAAACAGAGTATATCTCTCTCTGGTTTCAATCCTGGGATTGGTTTGCAGCAATTTCATCTATTCGTTTCTTCCACTCTTCCCTGTCTTGTGCGGCTCTTTTGAATTCTGCATATGATAAGCAGCGCACGTCCACCAGCAGGTCCTCCAGGTACTATCGGCGTGGGCGTCCCCTAGCGTTTGTCCCCTCGGTCATACCCTCCATTATGGCATGCAAGAGGCCTTCTTGTCTTATTGCATGGCCGATCCATCTTGCGCGCCTTTCGGACAAGGTCCTGAGCAGGTGCCTTCCTCCTTCGATTCTTTGGAGAACCTCCTCATTTGTGATGTGGTCTCCAGGAAATTCCTAGTAGTCTTCTATAGGACCACATCTCAAAAGCCTCTAGTCTCCGTTTATCTCTTTCGGATAAGTACCATGTTTCGCAGCCGTACATCAAAATACTCCATACATAGGTCTTGATGAGGAGTATTCTCAGTTTCAGGTCTATATTATTCGATTCTATTATTTTCGACCTTTTATTGAATGCAAGCCTAGCCTGGTGTATACGGCTGTCGACCTCGCTCTTAGAAGAAAACGGCCTCGACCTCGCTCTTAAACAGAGTATATAGATGTGCCAAAATCCATTTTCTAAAACCGAAGATACGTTTCAAAATATTCCTTTCAAAAACGTCCAGTGCTCGCTCATTCCTCTAAGTTAGTACCCAAGTCTCAGCTGCATATGTGAGTACTGGTCTGATATCTGATAAGTGTTTTGTACACTAATATCTTATTAGTGTTTCTGGACAGAAGTCTGGATTTTAGTTGGTTTTGTAGGCGAAAATAACAGCGATTTGCATTCATTATGCGCTTCTGGATTCCTCTGTGATATTATTGTCGTTTTTTATCAGGGAGCCTAGGTATGTGAATCTTGGTACCGTTTCCAAATTTTGGCTTCCACGTGAGAGAGTTGGGGTTTGTTGAGCGCATCCTATGGCCATGTATTGGTCTTCTGCTGGTTTACTACGAGACCCATATTTTTGGCAGAACTTTCAATATTTATGAAGGCATCACGTAAAGCATCGGGAGTTTTCGCGATTAAGTCGTTACATGTTTTTAAAGAGTTTTGCCGAAAGTTATGGTCTAATATGGATCCTCGAAGTGCTGCGGTGCTAAAGATCGAGATTTATCCATCCCGTAAAATCCACAGTGAATAATCGCAACTGTCGTAAATAAATTCATTATTTTGTCTCACTTTGCTTATTGGTTAATACAGAATATTTCTTAACAAACAGTTAAATTTGCTTTATTATCACAAAAAGTGAGTATTTATGTTGGGGGAGACGAAAAAACGTGTAAAAAATATGTACGTTTCATTTTAATTTTGTTAAAATTATTCACTCATGCGGTATACGAACTTCGCTACGCCATTTTTATTTTTTGTCATTTTTATATTACATTTCATAGACAATCAATCATAGAAAAAATATTATTGCCATATAAAACAATAATTTATTCATGTTATGAAGTGAATAATTAGTTATAATAGAAGAAAACGGAAAGAAAGGTATTAGAATAATTACACATACCCGTTAGACAAACCCTTCTTGTCAAACAAAGCATTCAAAACCTGGGATGTATAATATCTAAATGACGATGACATGCAGCTTTCGTAACTTGAACCTCAACCCATGGTAGGTGCTAATAATAATTCGAAGTGGTACTTTTTTGTTTTTATTTTGATGAGAATTTATTTTATAAAGTTGGTACTTCCGACAAATATCATATTTGATTGTCAAATTTAAAAATGGAATATTCCATACTATCCGTGTATGGAACTTCGACAACACCAACGTTCCATATTATCTGTGAGGTGGGCTTATATATTTTTACCCATAACGTGTTTTTATTGAATTTTTGATTTTTTAAAATAATTTGTGTCTGAATAGTAAAGTGATTTTGGTTATCTATTCCCCACAAAAAACCGTATTTAAGTTAGATCACCCCTTCTCCGCTAGATTTAGCTAGTGTCTCTTTTCGACGGGATCGTTCGTTTCATCAATCACAATTTGTTTTCGCTCTCCTATATTTTAACATTCACTCTTTTGACTTACGACTCTGTGCGAAATGACTACATAAAATAATGTATTCTACTTTATAAATCTTTGTTCAAAAAATTTCAAAGATTGTTTGTTTTCTGTAACCCACTTAGTTTATAATACATTATTAAAGGAATACCTTTGCTTTTTATCAACTTTATTATAATATCTTTCATCTCTTTGGGAATAATAATATATTTCACGATGTACTTATTTGCTTACAAATCCTTTGTCAATGGGACAAAGCGATCTTTGTAGATAGAAAAGGCTATTTAATATTTATTTTTCACAATAGACTGGATATCAGAAGACTCTATCAAGTCTTGGGTATGAAATCATATGCCCTAGGTAATTTAGGTAAAATTTCATAATGTTTGTTGATTTAGGGGTTTCTTATGGACTTATGAACATGAGTTAAAGGGGTTTTATCAAATTTAAGTTACTCCTCATTGTGGTATAGGTAGCTTTGCACTTAGTATTTATACCTAATGTGAGGAATTATAACATTGATGAACAAATATTAACCAGAACTGCCAGACTGTTGAGGAAATAAAGCATCAAGACTGTCTTCGGAACCACGACCAAAATACAAGACCTACTGAGGTCTGCAAAGACCAAGTTTCCTCTGGAAACAGATGGAGTATATAAACTCAGCTGATCCGGATGTGATAAGGTCTATGTGGGCCAGACAGAGCGCATGATCTCCAAAAGGATATCGGAACACTTTCGAGCATGTAAACTTGGCCACCCTGACAAATCGGCAATCTACGAGCATTTAATTGAAACCGGCCATTACTTTGGATTTGTTCCTGAAGTCCTGGGAACACCCAAAACCTATAGAGCACGCCTAATTACAGAGGCAATTAAAATTCATAAAAATCCTATTAACATTAATAGAGACGATGGAGCTAAGCTCAATAGTTCTTGGTATCCGGTAATTGACGGCTACACCAAAGCTAAATGCAAAAAACCATATGAAGTATACTGTAATGCCAGCTCGCAGTGGAGTGGAGTTGGCAACACGGTATTGCTTCGAAGTACTTAAGCACACATTTCATCTCTAACATTTACACATCTGCCCTGATGATGGACACTGTAACGCTGTCCGAAACGTTGCCTAAAGGAGGAGGTAGCGCAACACGGCATAACACCCCAAAAACAAATAACCATAATACTTTTGGCAGTGAAAATCTAAAATCATATCCAAATATTAACAAGTTTACCATAATTTCATTATCCAACTGTAATAAACGCGCGACTGATGTCTTGTGTGAGAGAGACTTCATGAAAGAGAGATAACTATGAGTATGTACCATCGACCAAATATATGCCTACAGTTTCGCGTGATTGCCCGATGGCTCTTCATTATCAGTATTATCACATGGCATCTGTGATAATACCTAAATTGCATTAATTAAATCTGTTGATTACTATAACCTTATATCAGTAGCTTAACAATTAGATATATACTATGTTTATATTAAGTTTACGCGTGTGAGTCGTATACAAAACTGTTCACAAAACAAACAAAAGAGTTGGATATTGGGTGATTGCGCCCATTCCCAAAAACCTAACTGAAAATGAAAACTAGGCTGGCGTAATTTTTTTTCAGCAAATAAAAAATATTCAATGTTATTAGAACAACTTTTCAAGGTCATCATGAGGTCAAGGATGAAAAAAATCATATTAGATACCAACCTCCTTCAATAACACCATATTTTTTACACATTGTATATTCTGTTTTTCACTCGGTGAGAGCATAAAACATGTTTTAAGGAGGTATTCTAGTCTAGAAAAAAAATTTCTTCATATTTTAGTAGTTTAGATATTCAAGAATATCACCTTAAAAGGATTTTTGAAAATTCAAATTATTTTAAAGGTTAAAGCCAATTTAGTTCGACCGGTTTACACAAAATCTAAATAGAGCAAAACTTTAACCACGTTTTTCTCAAAACTACTTTTTTCGAAAAGTGTGTGAAAATGTGTGTTTTTGCGAAAAATCTGAAGTTCTAATTGACTGATTTTCTTGATATTTGGCATGAATTTTCTTTATATATCTCTCTTTGGTAGAAACCAACAAAAAATTTTATTTAATTTTTCTTGGTTCCTACTCTAAATACTTTTTGTACTGGTAAAGAATCTACCTATTTTATCTTTTAAATGAGAAGAAGGGTTAGAATCTACTTTATCAGCGTCTACCTTCGTGAAATACAGGTATATATATTTTTTTGAAATTTTTTTTTGAATTCTTAAAAATAAATAAATATACTACAAAAAATGTATGGCTAAAATATTAATACCATCAAAAAACGTCTGAAATTTGGGCTTCTAGACTAGAATACTCCCTTATGTATGGAATAAATTATTCGCTTTCACGATTTTATCAGCCCGTTCGAATTCACAATTATAAAAAAAACCCTAGTAAGAGTATTGCCCAGTTATCTGTATCTAAAATCAACAAAATCTGGTGTATTTTCAGCCCCAAAGATCCTCCAACAGGTGTCCTTTCTTCAAACAATCCCCTGCCCCAGGTAAACAAAGCTTTTATACAAAGTTACACAAAATCTGGATCGTGGGAGCTTTAGGTCTGTAAAAGCTGTCTGTGTTTGCAGGCCACTTAAACACTGTAACAATTTACATTCCCGAGTAAATATAGCCTTTGGATTGACAATCTTAGATGATCTTAGATAACTTGCGCAATGGCAGGGCCGGAAGAAGGGATTACTGACAAATTTGACGAATTTGTACGGTCCCTGTGTCTGGAGGTCTGAAATCGGTCATAGATCGAGCTCCTTGTACGATTTCTTTCGTTTTACAAAATAAGGTGGTTGATCAGACTCTAATGATTGAGGTTATGCTCGGAAAAACACTTGCACAATTACAATTTGGGAGGCAGGTATGGGTACCGCCGCCCGGGAAACATTTATTGGATAATCTGCCATTGGTTACCCCAAGTGGTTCGCTACGTTTGGTGACTTAGCAGGGGTGCCCGGGTTCCTGGGGTATGCGTCTGCCCACCAGCTGCATGGCAGGCCGGATCAGGAGAGAGGATCGGGTTGAGGGAGTCCCTTTGACTTCTCCAGCGTAGGTACTCTCTCGGAACACCGCCTTGCACCGCAGTAGGCGGGATGGATCCGTCCATCACTCTTGGACAAACTGACCCAGATTCCTACCCACCCCTAATACACCTTTCCTTCCTAGAACTTCCCCTCCTTCCTTTCCTAAAAACACCTCCCACACAGCATCCCCAAAGATGATGATGAAGAAAAAATTTGTGCTAATTTATTTGTACATTGGTTAATTGCTTGTAAATGGTTAAGATAAACTTGCAATAAAGGAGAATAGTTACCTAATGATTTGACACTTTTTTCTTAGTGAAAGCGTAGACAAAATGATATAAAGACAATTTTTTTGTATAAAAATGAGATAAAATGTGACACAGACGTTATTGAAAGTAGAAGAGTATAACTACGTTAGGCATTTAAGGATTCATTTATGAATTTAGGTATAAAATGCTATATAAAATTAAGTTAAGTATTAGGTCCTTACATATGAAATTGGCGTTTTGTATGGGAGGAACATAAATATTTATTTAATCAAATATAATATATTTATTTAATCAAAGTATGTACCATTGCTATCTATGCACTTTTACCATCTCATAGGTAGTTCATCGATCCCTTTACTAAAAAAACCATTCGGACGGGAATCAATAAAATCTTTGAAGGCGGTTTGGACTGCCCCATCGGAGTTGAATTTTTTCTCTTGCAAGAAGTTATCCAAATTTCGAAAAAAATGGTAATCTGTTGGGGCAAGGTCCGGAGAGTACGGTGGATGTCTTAGACATTCCAATTGAAGCTCCTCTAATTTGGTAGCCGTCTGTTGTGCAGTGTGTGGTCTAGCGGTCAACGCGCGTTTGTTGATTTGCTTCACTCAATTCGTGAGATACCCACCTTTCAAGCTTTTTCACCTTCCCAATTTGCTTCAAGTGGATTAAAACAGTTTTATCACTAACACCGCAGCATGCAGCTAACTCGGACGTGGTTTGCGATGGATCCGCTTCCACAATAGCCTTCAATTCTTCATTATCAACTTTGATCTCCGGCCGTCCACGGGGCTTGTTCTGCAGGTCGAAATTCCAGAACGAAAAAGTTGGAACCAAAAACGCACTGTGTTTTCTTTTGCGGCACCGTCGCCATACACATCATTAATCCTTCGAGCCGTTTCTGCAGCACTGGTGCCACGGTGGAACTCGTACTCGTAAATAGTTTTTCATTTTGTAAACTAAGTGACGCATGGAAAAAACAAATGAATTATAATTTTCGAAACACAAATACATTAGTAAATAGCTGTATAAATTAGAATTTGGATTTCCTAACCAAAGAGAAGATATTTGAGATCAAAGTTGCCAGTACGGCAAAACGCCAGTTTCGTATGTAAGGACCTAATATATAGAGTTGTGGAGTCCTATTTATATGCATTAAATAGGACTACACAACCCTCAACAAATGGTATACCTACCTACAAGGAAAATTTTAATGGTTAAAGGTGACAACGCCAACTCCTTGATTTGTCCATGTACAACAAGGTTTTTTTTTTAAATAGGCAATTCACCTTAAAAAGAGTGCTAAAACAGGGTTTAAAAAATTACGAAATTGTTACATTAGTGAAACTTTGGTGATACATTCATCTTGGAAACATGGAAGAAACATTAAAATAAATAATACAATGGTTGTAGTAGGAGATTTTCAAATATTGTCGGGTTATGCTTAACCCGGGAATGTATGACTTTCTTTATAAAAACAAATATATATATATATGTAAAATTGTTTTATAAAGCAGAAATGATAGTAGTAAAATTATAACGTATTAACATTTTTTACATAATTCTTAATGTTTTCCTTTGAATTAATTTCTGTCCCTTATACCTACTGAATGTGGTAATGTTCGTTTTAATTCTAATCGTCATTTAATTTTTGAAGTGAAACTTCTATAGCCCCACTATGATTTGGATTTCGGATGATACGGAAATGACGATTACTGCACCTGCGACGCATAACTGCGCTCTGACCGCTTTGATTATGATGTCACTTTTAAAGGCTCCTATTGGTTTAGATATGAAACAGAAATTACGCTGGTCTGCGCTCATTGGTCACTTTGATTATGACCTCACTTTTCAAGTATTGGTTGAGATTGTTTTGGTGAAGTTTCGCTTCTACCGCGTGTAAACTCCACTCGATTTTTTTTATAATGCATAAAATAATTCTTTCTAAACAGTATTTAAATTTTGGATACGTTAAAATACGGTCAAATTAAATGTCAAACGGTAATATTTGATGGTATGTTATTAAATATCCCACTAAACCAACACTGGAAAGCATTATTCGCAAGTATCACTTACATATTCCACAATTCTATAACCACATTAGGCATACAAACATCTAAAAGCTCTAAAGGTGAAATACTTGTAGATATTATCAAGGAGATTTGCAGACAATGGCACTTTTCGTACCTCCGCCTGCCATTCAAGAACTCTTCCACGAGTTCAATTGATATCAAAACCTTTGTGGGTTGTTTCATTCTTCCTTCCCACACAACTAGTGGTATTGTGGTGAGGGGACGTCTTCCAGTCAAAAGATAAAGCTGAAAACATCTC
Organism: Limnephilus rhombicus; assembly: GCA_929108145.2. Classification (NCBI taxonomy): domain Eukaryota; kingdom Metazoa; phylum Arthropoda; class Insecta; order Trichoptera; family Limnephilidae; genus Limnephilus; species Limnephilus rhombicus. The sequence continues at coordinate 46,400,319 of OV815288.1, read as the reverse complement.
AAGACTGAAGAGTCGAGGCAGTTTAAATGTTGGGAAGATTTCACCTGTGTGGGGGTGAGATTAGGCATCGAGATTTAAGGGAAGCTGGGTATGGGGGTATTCATTTCAAGTTTATTAGTAACAACAGTTTAGGGTTCATATCCCGAAGTGAAGGGTAGGTACGGTAATTTGTGGTCCGTGTAGGTATCGAATGACTCATTTTTTAGTTTAACAGGGATGCTCACGAAGGTATTGAACACACGGTAAATTTATAAGTTTAATGCCAGTGATTTGTAATTAATTAGGGTAGAGCTGCTTAATTAAAACAACAACTAAATTAAATACATAAATATAATTGAACAAATTTAAAAAAAAAAAAAATTCCTAAGGTATGTTTACACGCGATCTTACGGAATATATCCGAAATTCATGCATCACGTGGAACTGCTAAAGGAGACAAATTATCAAAGCCTAGAGACCAGGCGTAATGCCGGACTCATGGTATTCGAATTAAAGTTAATAAAAAACCTTATTGATTGTCCATATCTCCTGTCATGCTGTGGCTTATTCGCTCCTGACAAATACTGTCGAACTCGTAGCCACGCCCTATTCTACATACCGCAGGGTCGGACAGATGTCATGGCTCAACACAGCATGACAAGAGGTATGGCATTGCTTAATGCCCTACCAGCGGATATAGATGTGTTTGATATCACCGTACCATGTTTTAAAAAAACTATATACATGTATTGTTAGTTATAAGAAAATTGAAAATTAAAAAAAAAAAAAAAACAATTAATTCGATAATTTTTCATTTTTATACATGTTTGGTAGGTAGGTAGGTACCTACCTACTTTTATATGTGGAGTTTAAATTTCATTTGTTTTTAATTGGACAGGGTTCCATGACAACTTAAAAACATTTCAACACCCTTTTGAAAAGTCAAGAAATTTAAAAACAAATAGCCTATAACCTAACCTAAAGTAACCCGTTAAACGTTTTTTTTCATAACTTTTTCAGAGAAGTGATAAAGTTGTACATTTGTATTTTATTATAAACTGCTGATGTTTTGTAACGTCTGCTTTCAATATAGGATTTCATGGCGAGACAGGCATTGCACGTTACCATTTGTAATCTAGAAATAATAAATATGAAAAAATAAAATTTAATTACTACGCAATCGAAAATATTTTTTGACAAGATTTATTATACAATTTCGGAGGCCATTTATTGGATAACCAACTCCTTACATACATATCCGCCGTATGTCACCCCAAGTGATTCGCTACTTTTGGTGACTGGCAAGTGTTCCCTGGATGCGTCTGCCCACCAGCTGCATAGCAGGCCGGATCGAGAGAGATTGGTTCAGGAAGTCTCTTTAACTTCTCCAGCTGTGCTCTCTCGGAATATCGCCTTAGATTCCTACCCACCCCTAATATCCTTTTCCTTCTCAGAACTTCCTCTCCTTCCTTTCCTAATAAGGTCCTCCACACATAAGCATCCCCAAACATGACATAGGTTCTGAAGGGAATTATTTCCCTCAGAACCTCCTGTGTGGAGTTAACGTAAAAAAAATAAAATGACAGAAAATCCCTCGATAAATGTCTAGCATTTAAACAACCACCGTGAATTTCATACTTATGTCATGTGAAATAACAGAACAGGTTGTGCTTTTTATCAATATATAGAGATTATATTAAAAAAACTTACATATTTCTTAAAAGTTTAAAAACTTATAGAGTTCAAGTATGTTATTTCGGAAAAAAATCGGGATTCCGGGTCTGAAGATCTACGTACTTAGTAATTCTTTAAACTTATTAAATAGTTACGCCGGTATTTTGAAGGCATTTATGGAACCACCCCTGATTTAGGTAAATTATTTCAAGTGAGCTTAGGTACCTCTGAACCCAACAATATCAAATAACGTCCAGACATCTGAATAACGCAATCAATAGAATTGCTCAATGGGTTTAAATGGATATAAAAGACTTTTTAATGTTTTCATTCAGTCTCTAAAGTCCTTTGTACCGTTGCTGCTCGAATAATGCGATCTTTTATTGGAATAAGCGGTTAGTTTTTCTTCCTTTACATACAACCCTTCATGCTTTATACTTGCCTGGCAGAAATAAAAGATTTCCCTGGGATTCAATGTAAGTAACCTATCATTTACCATTTAATTTAACTTCCACACTATTATTTTGTAACCACTGTAGTAATTGATATTATTTAATTTGATATACCGACGTACTGGCATCTATTATATAAAAATCAAAATGTGCTTGCTTGGGTGTATATATATAGATGTAAAACAATTTTCTCGGTTTACCCGCGTAACGTAGTCCTGAAAAGGACTTTTTAACTCCTGACATTTCAGACAAATCTCATTGTCTATCTTCACAGGCCTTATGTCTTGAGTAGCGATCGGTTTGAGACAAAAACTGATCGCTACTCAAGACATAAGGCCTCTGAAGATGGACAGTGAGATCTGTCCCAAACATCAGGAGTTAAAAAGTCCTTTTCAGAACTACGTTACGCGGGTAAACCGAGAAAATTGTTTTACATATATACATATATATTTATGAGTTGTGTATGCATTGCCTTATTAAGCGAAGGAAATGTTTGGAACTTTCAATATACTTTCTTTCCATCCTCGCGCAGGTTTCTGGATTATTATAACCACATGACGATAAATCTGAAAAGTTTTTTTAATTGTTAAAACAACTCTTATGAAACTGTCAAAAATTTCAACATTTGAGAATGATATTTTGCAATAGAATGATGGTTCCATCAAAATTCAAATTTTAGAAACAACTTTAAATGAATGAAATGTTTGAAGTACCTACTCACCTATGGTAGGTACTAACCAAAATCGAATAATTTGAATCTAGTAAAAGATTATATTTATATTAAATAGGTACCTATGTTAGGTACCAAATTTGATTGCTTGTTCTTATAATATACAAAAATGAATGTTTGTAATAGAAAATTTGAAAAAAAATTTGCAATAGGCGGCACGCGAGCTGTTTGAAAATTTGAATGTACCGGGACTCAATATATTGAACGTGGGATAGGGGAGGGGATCGCGGGAGGGGGCTCGCGGGAGAGTGGAGATAGGTGGGGGAAGGCGGGGAAGGTGGAGGGGGAACGCGTGAAAAGAAGGGGTCAAAGGAAGGGAAAGGGAGACGAAGGGGAACGGGATGAATGAGAAAAGACACACAGGGAGAAACAATTTTTCGCTAGTACCTACTTGATAAATAAATATCAAATATATGTTTTCTTTGGATTGCTGCAAAGAAACGGTTTAATAAATTCCTAGTGAAAACTGTTTGGTCCTTAAAAATATTGTAACCACAAAACATAATAAATATATGATTCTCAGATGCGTCTTCCCTACTGATTTAAATTTCTAAAAAAAAGGAATGGTGTAATGAATAATTGCTTTAATTGTTTTATATTTTTGTTTTAAATATGTATGTATGTATATATATATATATATATATATATATATATATATATATATATATATATATATATATATATATATAAAAAATGTATTCGAAGACTATACATACGCAACTATGGAACTTATCAACTCATACCAACGCAAACTCTTATCAGAAAACTTTATACCCATTGTACGCCGTTATCTATCCCCGCCATAGATATTTATATATATATATATATAAATATCTAGCCCATTTACTGATTAAAGTTGACATGATAATAAATTATGAAATAAATTAAGGTTGTTCCGGTAGGATGTTTACCTGTAGGAACCCACCTTATTATCTCTAACCCCACTCGAATGAACATCCAAAGGATCAGAGGACAATTTGTAATTCTATAAGTATTTTCTTCCGACTAAACGACAAATCGATTGTTGACAATTTACTCGATTTCGAGTTGATAAAGGTACTCAAAAGTCCAAGAATGGATGTTTTAAGTTCTAACCATCCTTTCAAAAACCCACTAGTGTTATTATGTCGTGATAGCCAGTCAATCGAAAATCCGGTAATGTATTATAATTGGTTTATAACATTTAAAAAAATGTTTTTATATCGAAATATTATTATCAAAATTTCAATGGAATGTTATTGCGGAATGTTGTTATAATAGATTATTAATAGGTACCTGATCTAACCATTGCCAACTCAGAATGAAACCAACTCAGAAACACCTCAGAAAGGACATTAAAAAATAATTTTAAAGTAGCCGGTAACCCTAACGTAACTTAACCTATATAACCAATTTTTTAATATTTTTTTATCATCATCATCACTCTTAATGATCTTTTTGAGGTGATTCTGAGTTGTTTTCATTCTGAGTTGTCCGGTCACAAAAAAAAACAATTACCGAAAGCAATTTTGCTAGTGGCTAGAGCTTAGAAAATAGATTTCTATAATACTGTCACAAACCACAATAAATTGATCCCATACCACAAGATATCAGCACTTTCAAACCCACCTGCTTAATATTTCTTAAATTTATTTTTAATTTAAATTAGACATTATTTATTAAAGTTATCTTAAATTTGTAGATAAATAGACTACATAAAACTGTCACAAACCATAACAAATAATCGACAAAAAAAATCAGCATTATCAGACCTACCTGTATTCTATTTCATATATTTATTTTTAATTTAAATTACAAATTATTTACTAACGTTATAAACAGTTTTTATAAATTCGTATACAACAGTATTAAGAATATTTATGTCATTGACCAAAAAAATACACAACAATATAGATACCTAGTAAAAACAGTTCTGATAAAATGCATCTTCTCGCTTGTATCTGGAAAAAATGTTTTATGAAATATTTCCCAGGTTTATATTAAAATTGGAATAGATATATCTTTGAAGCAGTGATTTTATTTAACAGCTGAATGCAACAAAAGGGAATGTGATAAGCAAAAAAGGGGGAAAAATCAATAAAATTTTTGGTTTCCTTATAAACGTATTAGATCGGATGTTATTTTTTTACCAATGTTGTAAATTTGTCTAGGTTCATGTTATACACATCGATAGATGCGCATAATCTATTAAAATTGCTACAGCTTCTTCTTATAAATACGTTTTCATAAAATAGATAACTTGTATTGGTCTTAATCACTGGAGCGCTTTTTGCCACAATATGACCCTTTTTAAAATACCTTGGATGGCTTTACTGCCAATTTTGGCCAATTTTCCATTATTTGTAAATAATTAAGTAGAAGTTTACGATTTTGTAATTTTTTTTATAAATCCTACGAATATGTGATAATCGACAAAAGATAGCTGAATTCATTGAATACATATAACTATAATCAGTTTGTATATCTCCATATCAAAATTCTGAGGTTTGATTTTTTATCTGGGCGGAAAATGTTCAAAACGATCTCCAAAAAAATCTCGAGCGATCGGAGAAAAAAGTTTTAAATTGCGATATAAAATGTGTCCGGAGTGTATATGAGGTTTGCTTCAAAGGTGTGCATTTTTTTTTCATATATATAACTTTGATACACCTTTGTACCTACCTTCCCACTCATCTGACAAGACAAACTTTCAAACGTGGATGTTTTTGTAGTTTTTTTTTAATATTCTTCTAAAAAAACGAAAACACAATCTTCAACACAGCATTTTAGATAGGCAACAATCGTTTTTTGGTGAAAATGACAGGAACATGCTTTTTGAATGTTCATACCTATCTATCTCCTTGACAATGTCATCTGAGATGCTGTGTGGAGGGTCTTTTTGAGAAGAGGAAGGAATGAACATTGGCCTTGAAGAAACCAATGTTTTAGGAAGGAGGAAACACAGAGGCCGGCAAATTCTTCCACAGCCGAGCTGTTGAACACAAGAACGAGTCGAAGAAGCCTCGTTCTCATGTGAAAAATGTCCACCGTGTGCATATTATGTTGGGCACGAGTTTGGCATGTTTTCCGACTATGCACCGGTGCCGAAGGGATCAATGACGCTAGTTCCTCGGAGCATCTTCCATTGAAATACCAGTAGAACAAGGACAGCATTCACAGCGGACGTTTGTGTTCTAAAGACTGCAATCCGTCTGTCAAGACGGGAATAAGACGTTGGGAATCTATCAAACGTACAGCCCGTTTCTGCACAGACTCGAGGGTATTTTTCAGGTATTTTGGAGCTCCAGACCAGAGGTGGCTGCCAAATTCAACCATGGGGCGCACTTGCGATTTGTACAGGGTTAGAAGTTGTGTACTATTACAGTTTCTGCGGGCCCTGTACAGTATGCCCAGTTTTTGAGAGGCTAACTTAACTCTGGCTTCGATGGAGCCAGCTAAATGAAATGAATTGAACTTGTATTAAAAAAGCTTATAATTGTTTTCTTTTCACGTTTGTACGCAAGCAACGGATCAGTATTAGTATATTGCAGCAACTCTTGCCGCGATGCTTATAATCAAACAAACAAACTATACAAAAGAATTCACAAACACTGTAATTATCAAACAACTATACTTTGCATATGTACGAAGCCATCTAGAGTTTGCGTCAACTGTGTGGTCTTCATTTTATGCAGTATATGTAAACAAAATTGAATCGATTCAGAAAAAAATCATAAAATACCTTTCTTACAAATCGCACAATCGATTTAATAATTATCTTGAAGCAACAATATTTTTCAAAATTGATGCATTGAGTGTACGCAGACAATTCTCTGATGCGATGTCTGATGCTGAACGGCACACACGTTCATGAAATATTTTTAAAGAGAAACACTGTAAATCAAATTCCAACCAAAATGCTTGCCTTATAAGAATGTGTTCAACATATAATAACATTTTCTCTGATATAGATATCTTCAATTGTGACGAAAGTAAAGATAAAAATTCTATTAAGTGTATTAAAATTATTAATTGAGTACAAAAATGCATAAATATAATGATATATTATGTAATGACGTATATTATGTCTACGTACCTCCTGTTATATGTAATATCTTTTAGTTGTTGTAAGATTTCAGTTTGAGTTAATTATTAATTTCTAGATACTCAATGTAATAGCATAATGAGGAAATCAATAATTAAATCAATAATCTATAATTGGTTTCTCAGCGAGGTAAATTAAACATGTATAAATTAATCAAATTGTTAACTGTTGATTTCCCAAAAATAAAATAGATAAATAAAAAATGTTATGTTTTTAAATTTAAAATTCTAAATCCTCTTAATTTGTCTCCAGATCAATCGTTCAGGGTTGCCACACGACCTCTGGCCGGATTTAAAAACACAATAAAACAAAATAAAACAATTGCGGCCAACAATAAAACACGGCGCGTGGCACACAGACTCCGCCTGGCGGATTAAACCCGAAGCTCAAAATTAACCCCTCATTTTAGAGCTTGCTTTCTCCCACTAATTTGTGCCCTTCCATACAAAGTTGGGCTTAGCGAACTAGCAATAATTTACCGTGCGTTTGTATGCATATTTAAATGCCAGTTACAATATTCAATTGACTGAGTTCTGTATATTAAAAATATATTTATTGTCGGGTTAATTCAGAAGTGGATTTAAATTGCAATTATTAGATCGTCAAGAATGAGAGCTGCATTTTAGTTATATTTTCGATTTCATTTGTTCATTTTAGTAATGGAATAATGGTATCCATCATAATGGTATCATTTACAAAATTTATATTGTCTAAATTTTAGACAATCTAAATTTTGTAAATTAGGAAGAGTGTAAAAATGAGTTTTAGAATTATCAATAACCTAAAAACCTTTTTAAATAATCCGTTGTCAAATTAGTTCCCTTTCTAAATTATGCCCTGCCCCCCCCCCCCCCCCTCCTTTTTTTCCACTCTCGCCACAATCCGTTGATATCTTTAAGTCCTAAAAATTAAATTAATATCGTAGTTAGATTTAATTAAAGCCCGCTGGAAGTAAGCATTGCTTAGGAAACCTATTAGTTTTTTACACATTAAAAGTGGTTAAGGCGAACCAATAGTCCGGGAAAAATCGAAATCAGAATTCACGCCCCTTTATGCGAGGAGTTTAAAAATACTTGAGAAAAAGCTTTTGGTAAGGTTGGAAAAGGTATTTGAGAATTTTTTGGCATGGGTTGATTTCATAAAAACCTGTAAAAAACATTAACTTCCTTTTCACGCATTGTTTATTGTAATAACAACGAAATTGTAATTGATTTCACGGAACCAAGCGACGCGGAACCACACGACTGTTCCCCGCTCCGGCCGGGGTGTAACTGATTCGAAATGGGTGTGCCAAGTGCGTGATTTTTGTACCCATGGCATAAGGGTCACTAAGAATCCAAATCGTACAGTGTGGGCCGTATTGATTGATGTCAAAAATATCAACGAGCAAATGCGTGTTTTATTTTAATTTGTGAAGTTTGGGCGTAAATATCACTTTTTTGCAATTATTATAAAAAAAATTGAATTTTCCACATTAAACAATAAAACCACGTCCGAAAAAGGGTTTATTAGTAGGAGAGTTTGCACTTGTAAGTGATTTTTTTATAAACCTAATTACTTCTAGGCTTAAAAAGACTTTACCGATATTTTTAAGGGACAAGATATGTTGTATATGCAGTATTTAATTGAAGCATCTACAAATACTTCCAAGCGATCAAATTTTCAAAACAAAAACATACGATTTTGCATTATTTAGTACATGGCTTTATCGTATTTATTAACATTGATTTAAAATTGTGAAACGAAATAAGTTTGCGTCTTTGAAGAAAAAATTTTTTAATACTAGTTTAAATAAGAATTTTAATACCATTTTACCATGAAACAGAAAAAAACAAAAATAGAAGAAAAAAATAATTGCTGGGGTCTCGAATACAACTGGAGCGTTGTGTACAGGTATCCTTAATTTTTCGCAAAGCGGCGCTATACAAATCATCCAAATATTATTATTCTAATCACCACTCCAAGAAGGCTAAAGAAAATCATTAGTTGGCGTCTTCTGTAGTCAAAACTCATACCAAAATAATATACCTCCTGTGATTTTATGTAGATATAAAAAGCTCTTTCTGTGCGATGTCATTACACAACTCAAATTAGAATACTTACATTACTGAAACAAAAATTGCACTTCATGTATGGTATTATACGAATCCAGGGGTCGGAATTTGCGTCTCTGCATAGGCGTCTGCGGCTCTTCAGATATCAATTACAATTTCACCTCTACTCAACCAGCCTTATTTTTGCATTCCGAACACAAAACTGGTTTTCATTTAATAATGCGCGAATCCGTTTATAGAAATATTTGGATGGACAGAAGTGTGTTGACATTTACCATAGTACGATTATAATATATTTACCCCGCCCCGTTATAATATATTTCTTTGGCAAATTGATTCTTCTCACAAGAAAATTGGCCGACCCCTGTATAACCCCCGTAGGATACGGAAATCATTTGTTGGCGACCCCTGTAGCCAAAAATCAACAAAATATAACCAGTGGTCTAATATAGTAACTCGATTAGAGATTCCGATCTTCTGTGGGAATTCCAGGGGTGTTCTTTGAATAGCCCAGAAAATTGAAGAGTTCATTTTAAATTAGAATCGGAATTATAAATTTTAAATATCCCCCCCCCCAAGCCCCGCGAGATGGGGATGGGGCAGGGGGGTTGAACAGATTGAAAGTCCTGCCGGTGACACATTAAATGCCATACTTATTTTTATTTTATTTGGTTTTAATTCGCGCGGGGAGCCGAATCCCCACGCCCGCAAAAGTCTTTTAATTTATTTCACAATTTTAATACTTTCGCAGAAGGGGGATCGCGACCGCGGCTCGCCACTTGTGATCTGTCTTGTGTTCAGGAAATAAAACCTTTATAATTTTCGACAGCTAGAACCTTTTGTTTTTAGATTAGCCTTAGATTATGGTGGCCTTTAGATTATGGTCCTTTTGTTTTTAGATCAGCTCCCAATCAAAGGCCCTGAGGAAAATATTTTCCCTTGTATCATCTTTGGGGATGCTGTGTGGAGGGTCTTTTTAAGAAAGATTGGAGAGGAAGCTCTGCGAATGAAAAAGGTGAAGAAATGTAGAATCCTGGGGTTTAGTGTGAGTAAGAGTGACCCACGTATGAATCTATCCCTCCAACAAACAGTCTTCCTCAATCAGTCTGTCCTTATCCGTCATGCTACTCAGTTGGTGGGCAGACGCATCCGCCTCCAAGATCCGTACAAACCTTAATCTATGAACCCGGGCACTTCTTTTAAATCACAAGACTTTGCGTACCACTTGGTGTGACCTAAGGCTGAGGTTTTGGTAATCCAATAAATGGTTTTCGGGGAGGGCGGCGCGGCGGTACCCATTCCCGTCTACCAAATTGGTCCTAGTTTGGTCGTCGTAAAACTTGTAAGATCCTAAGGTAATCTAACTGTTCGAAGTTATATATACACACCCCATTTTTCCAGTTACTTTTCTTCTAGGCACTACCGAGAAACTGGCTTAAGGGCGAGGATGACGGGTTTCGTGCACGGTCATTCTGAAGCCCATGCACTTTCTCCCTGGGACTGCCAGCTGAATGGTGGAAAACATCCCCCGGATTAGTAAATATTAATTACTACTTTTTACATTTCTTATTTTGTTGTTCTTTTTTATCTCTTATTTGCAGATGCTCGCAGTCCTACAGACAGCAATTATGTCTTTTTACTTTCTTTTGTCCTTTTTTTCTTCTTCAAGGTCATCAAGCGGCTCTTAAGGAATTAAGACCAATGCCCAAAGGAGCGGTCATTTTTTATCTCTATTGACTACTAACACTTGCATTCTGCTTCCTAACACTGTATGCGGGGACATTTGGAGGACTAGATTCGTTCATTTAAATATAGAATCGTTCTTCCAAAAAAATTCTTGCGAGAGCCTCGAAGGAATAACCTTAAGTTACTTATACCAGGGCGGGAAAGTGTTGGAGCCCTTCAAATGTTCTAAGTTATTTCATAAATAATTGTACCTAAACAAAAAAAAAAATTAGGAACATAGTGACTTTTATGTCTAATTTTTATAATATTATTGTGACATCTTCTATTTCCACCAGAATAAACTCCTTAAAATATATGTTTTTCTTACATGCCTTGAGTGATTGTTTTTTTAAAATATAATTGTGTTATAAATTTCATTATTTTTATTTTTGATTTATACCTACTATACTTGTACAAACTGATGAAATGTAAACTGTCGATATCCAGAACATTAATAACTAAATAAGAAAGGCTGAAACTAGTTTTGTTTGTCTCATTTAAAACTCTCGGAGGGTAAAAGATCTTGTCTAGAATTTGAACGCAAAAGTATCACTTTAGCTTGCCCAATCCTCGACATTTTCCTAATGAGCAGCAAAGTTTAAAATATTCATTCACCTTTATTGGCTCTTCTGGTATCATATCTCTTTTGAATCTTCTAGTCTCTTCTCGGTTCTTCTTGCCTCTTCTTGTCTCTTATTGTCTCTTCTTTTCTATTATTGTGTCTTCTTGGCTCCTCTTGCCTTTTCTTGGATGTTTTCATCTCTTCTCACCTATTCTTGGCTCTTCTTGTCGCTTACCTATTATTGGCTCTTCTTGCTTCTTCTTAGATCTTCTCGCTTCTTCATTGGTCTAAAAAAGCTCTAAAATAAAGTAGGTAGCTATTTTGTTAATACATAATGTTGCGAGCGTTGGTGTTGTTTTGTTATTTCAGCGAATTTATCACCCGGTTACGTCCGAGCTATTTAAAAAAATATTTAATCCCAATATTGCTTTTATTATAGCTACCGGCTGCCAGAGCCAGCTTATGTTGTGAGATTGAAGGGAGCGGGGAAGGGAAGAAGATTGGAAAGAGGAAGGTTGGATCTAAAATCTTGCTCTTCAGATCTGTTCATCAAACACGACTAAAGCCAATTCAAGCAATATTTTGATTCAAAATGATTACCTTTCACTTGGTCGATACCGAAAGTATCTCCCACTAGACTAGTTAGAAATTTAATAAAATTGAGTTTATAAATAAATCGTGAATTATTGTTGAAACCGAAAAACCTTTATTTAAGTTCTCAAACCGTCCACCGCGCTTCTATCACAATGAAATCTAACTACAAAGAAGCGGCGGTACAACTTCGCAGGGGGTTACTCTTCAGCGAGATCGCCCCCACTACCGCCCCCCCTGCCCTCCAACCTGGGGATGGGGGGGGCGCTAAAGGGGGGCGATATGGACAGACTCAATCCGAGGCAATTACATTACTCTTGCTTCTGACTGCTTTCCTAGTAGTGGGTAACCCCGAAACCATTGTTCATTGCTTGACAATTGCTTTTTAAAGCGAACTTTTGCACGATCGAGAATGAATTCATGCTCCTTAAGTATGAATTTTATAACATAATATCAAACCGCATATTTCCAATCACAATTATTAATTTATGGGACTTTTTGATACGTGTTTAAAGTAACAAATACTCTAGAAATTTCCTAAATAATATATTATTTATGTTGCACTGAGTTTGGTCCCTTCCTATAACCATCACCTCAGAACATCTATCATCGGACCAAACTCAGTGCAGCAGACTCACCAATGGGACTCGGCTGAAACAGGTGGACAGATTCAAATACCTCGGGATTGAATTCTCCAGCGATGGACGGCAAGACGTAGAAATTGATCGAAAAATTGGTGCGGCAAGCGGTGTATTGCGTCCTCTCTACAGCTCAGTGATAAGGAAAGCCCAGCTCAGTATCAAGACCAACGTATTAAGAACAACCAAAAACTTTAATTCCATTCAAGTCATTAAATTATTATATGTATCTCTAGTTAGAAGCCTAATGGAATATAACTCGGTAGTTTGGTCTCCATCTTACAAAATTCACATTAATAACATTGAGCGAATACAAAAAAAAATTCTGCATTTTATAAATTTTAAATTCAATATCCCACTAGAAGACTTGAAATATAATTTATTATTAAATGTTTTAAAAATACACACACTAGAAGACAGACGTAAAATAAACGACTTAACATTTTTATTCAAAATACTTAACTCTAAATTTGACTGTTGCGAACTACTGCAACTCATAAACTTACGAATACTGACAGTAACTACACGACAAAATATACTATTCTACTGTAGCATTCATAAGCGGAACTACATTGCCCACTCTCCGATACAACGATTTCACACTATAGGAAATCAGTACTTAGGTGATATTGACATATTTAACATAAACTTGGCAAAATTTGTTGATCTTGTAAAAAACTTATTCCAAAACTATTCCTAAACCTATCTGTTTTTCTGAAAACCTATGAAATCGCTGTATTTTTGTATTTTTATGACTTGTGTGCTTTATTATCAAATTTTATTTTTATTTCTGTATATGTTAAATAATCTGTCATGAATTATTTGTACTACCAAAATGTAAAAGCCCATTGGGCGTTAAATAAATAAAAAAAAATTAAAAAAAGACAAAGATGGCAGTGTTCAAAACTGTATACCGCCCGACGCTCACTTAAGGACGGCCTTGTATACGGATGCTAAATGAAAGAACACGCTCTAGAGTCCAAGCTGCCGAAATGAGGTACTTGAGAGGAGTGGCAGGAGTTATGAAATGGATCATATAAGAAACTCGACGATCCGAGACGATCTAAACATCGAACCACTGCTCCTCTTCATAGAAAAATCGCAACTGAGGTGGCTTGAGCATGTACTAAGAATGTCTGATGACCGAATTCCGAGGTAAATACTGAGTGTGATTCCAGAGGGTAGACGTCCAGTGGACCGCCCCAGACACAGTTGGGCGGGGCGACTCCAGAAACTGCGTGAGGAGAGGATGGGACTGCCATGGACGGAGACCGAACAAGCAGCACAAGACAGGGACTCATAGAGGAGCTTTGTCAATGAGCGGGTCAGTGAGCCGATGCAGTGGGTCCCCGACCCAAATAGGATAAGGGGAAGAAGAAGATGATGATGATGGTATATTATTTATTGACATATTATTAATAATTTACAGCATGTTACCCAACTCAATAAAAAGCTGTGAATTGAGTTTCAGGAGGAAATGTAACCTAAAAAAATGGTTAAGTGAAAGAACTTTTTTTGGACTAATCTTTTGTTTTTCGGCTTTTTATTTTAATGTTCTTTTCAATTATTCTTTTTTTTTCTTTCATTATCTCTGTTCTTTATTTTTTATAAATTTTATTAACAATATTTTTTCCAAAAATATGTGTTTTTATGCATACGTTTAATGTAATAATGTATAGATACTATATATATACCTGTGTCAATTTAATGTTGAAAAATGTAAATAAATAATAAAAGTTACATTTTTTAAAAAGGTTTCTTTCAGGAGATTGACAAGTTTTTGTCGTTTTTATGATGTAAAGTAAATACCGGCGATCCATTTGAATTGGGGTGTTTGATTGTTGATTAGTTAATTTGTTTAAATGTATTTTAATAAAATTTCGTTTTCGTTGAAACTGAAGCTGTTTCTATTGATAAGACCATTTTCAAAATGTGGTTGAACCACTTTGAGACGATGTATTTATATTATATCTATATATAGAGGTATTGAAATGCCAATTTTTGAAGGTGCATAAATTGATTTATTACCGATTAAACCAATTTGCTGAGAAACTAAATAGGGACAGTAGACACTCCATTATGTGAGAGATCTGTTTTCCCGCACTAAGTGTTAAGGTTTCCTTAATTGTTTAATAATGATTCGTATAAATACGTCATCTCAAAGTGGTTCAACAACAGTTTGAAAAAAAAATTATTGTACGAATTAAACCCAAAAACAATTAATTATTGACAATATTTGGGTTTATTTCAACTTTAATTTTCTTATTCACTTAATTTTTGTTCCCTTCCCCCCCCCCCCTCCCCCCAGTCGACCCTCCATATCAGTTTAGCGACGAACAATAATCTAGCCTGGATAAGTTTATAATGGAAGTGTTTTTGTGGTCCACATTTGGCGGCGCAGCGATGAGTTATTCGAGTTTGTTCCGTTTCGGCCCCACCAACTTCCCCCCGTGCAGGGCCGGGTAAGGGAAAATTCTTCAAATTACGCAATCTTCATAAAAATGTACTTTTGAATGTATCTACTATTGAAAAGAGATAAGTATGATTCGAAAAAGTTTTTATATGTTTTGATGTGCGTAAATATAACGAAATCAAAAAAAAAACCCAACCCACACCCGTTTTTTTATATATTTTTATATTGGCTCAACATAAAAGTCTTCTCTTTAGACCAGTGGTTTCCAACCGGTGGTCCATGGACCACAGGTGGTCCGCGAGGTCTACAATGTGGTTCACGAAAAATTTATTAATTTATTACAAAACCGAATTGAAAGGTATCCAAAAGCTGATTCGTAACCCTTTTGGTATTAATGATGGAGAGGTAGCTGAAGACGTCCTAGAAGAATACATTGAATAATTGCAAAATGATAGTAATTGAAAGGCCGCATTTAATTACGCGATTAACAGTTTATCATTATTGTACCTTGTGGCCCCTGTGAGAACAAATAAATGTCACAGTGATTCCTGGTCAAAAAAGGTTAGGTACCACTGCTCCAGATCTACGTGATCTTTAGGAAAGCTGCGTAGAGAGTCTTTTATGGAAAAGGTAAGATGATTCTTCACTAAAACGGCGCTGTACAAGTCATCAAAATATTATTATTATTATTATTATTAAAGGAAGGAGAGTTAGTTTCGAACTAAAAAGCTAAGAGAAGTGGGTAGGAATCCGGTGAATGCCACGCAGTAGGTGGACAAACGTATTCGCCGCCAAAATCTGGACAAACCTCACCCCATGAACCCAGGCACCGGTGTGACCTACCGAAGGGGTTCGGGTTATCGAATAAATGGGGTGAAGTTGTTTTTTTTTTAAATCTTTCTTATTGATATTTTCAAAAATCAATATAAAGTAGGATCAAATCATCTACAATATTTTTTTCAAAATATTTTGTTATAAAATCAGCATGTGGCATTAAAAAATCGTCAAAAAAACGAAAATAATATTTACAAGAATATAAATTACTTAAGGGGTATTTCACCATCCTCTTCGTTGCTTATTCATAGGATAACGCATATTTTCGATTTATGATATACGGTTAATTTATTTATTAATTTAGAGTTTGTAATTCGGTCCTCGAACTTGTAAATAGTGGCTATATACACGATAAGTTGGCCGAGTTTTTAACTATTGCGAATATTTTATATTTTATTAATATTTTTTATACTGTATATGGATAAGCTATCAAGAGGATCTATGGGAGGACACCCCCTATCAGGATACCCTCCTTAGTATAATTAGCTTGGAATAAGAAATAACATTGACGGCCGGCGTAGTGCAGCGGTAAGGCGCTTGACTTGCATTCATAAGGTCGCCGGGTCGAATCCCGGCGTGGCAAATAAATTTTATTTGATTAATTTGTGTATTTCACAATTTATTCATTTAAAATAATATATAGTATATTTGCGGCACGTTCCAGAGTGGAAGATACTCTCAGTATCGCCCTGGTGTAAGACCACCATTCAGAATTGAAAAGTTGCTTGAAATGGCTTCTGCCGTGTTTGGTGACCAGATTTGAATAGCCAGGTACTTCCCCACCTTCCTCTTCCCTATCTCCTTCTCCTTCCCACTGCCTTCAGCCTCACAACATACCCCAATTGGGGATGCCATAGTCCCACTGGCTCCAGACGGGAGCAGCTGGGACTCTTGTGCGGTATTCATGTAAAAAAAAATAACATAACATGAATTGTGCAAAAACTTTTTCTTAAATTTAGTCCGCATAATACATGCGTTTATCAACAAGAAAAAAAGTAAGTCAATTTCGGGCGAATTCGGATTACAGTTTAGTTACATACATAGAAAAGAAAACTAACACTAAAAAGTGATATTGTACAACCCTGTGTGACTCCAGTTGCCATATCGCATGCTAAATAGTCACGGTTATTAATTGCAAATTACTTCACCGTTATAGCAGCATTGGAATGCGCCGTCTGTTGAACTATTCTGGAACTGTCTTCCATTTTCAAAAACTTTAAAATTAATATGTTAATCAACTACAAGAAAATTATTTAATCGGAAAGAGATATTTTTCATTTTAAAACTATTTGTGTGAGATTCTAAAATTCCAAAATATAAAGTAAACTTACACATCAAAAAATGTATTTTTTACGAACTGCTGTTTTTTTTAATGTGAATATCTTACAAGAGTCCCAGCTTCTCCCGTCAGGAGCTAATGAGACTGTGGCATCCTCAATTGGGGTATGTTATGAGGATGGAGGTAATGGGGAGAGGAAGAGGAAGGTGGGAAATACCTGGCTATTCAAATCTGGTCACCAAACACCGCTAAAGCCATTTCAAGCAACAATTCAATTCTGAATGGTTGTCTTACACCAGAGCGATACTGAGAGTAACTTCCACTCTGGAACAATATATTATTTTTAAATTAATTAATTGTGAATAACAAAATTAAGCAAATAAAATTTATTTGCGCACGCCGGGATTCGATCCCGCGACCTTCGGATTGTGAGTCAAGAGTGTTATCCCTCGACCACGGTAAAACAAATATGAAAATAACATCAAATCAAACAAAATTAGGAAACAAGGATACCTAGTACCTAAATGCACATGAATAAAGCGATGACAAAAGGAACAAAATATGAAAATAAAAAGGTACCTACAAATTTTGACAGATTTTTGAAAATGTCCGGTTAAGAGAAAAGCGGGCGGTGCTTTGTCCGTAGAAACGTATTCTTCGATTTCCTTTCTGGATTTTGATAGTAGTGGAAATATTTTTTTAATATAATATAGTTATCGACCACTAGCGTGTCGGTACATTTTACTTTTTTTTAATAAGTTTCTTTTTGATTACTTCTTATAAGATTTGGGACCCTTAAGGCTCCGCAACCGGGCCCGAAAAGAAGAAGATGGAGAGATACGAAATTACGAATGTTAGAGGAGAGCGCTAACATTTACAGCGAAAAAATTGCGAAAATGTTTAATAAAACACGACTCTTTTAAAATAGTGCAAAATAGTGCATTGTCTTAAACAGCATTTAAAGAAACACTGTGATTTTTTTCATACATATAACTTGTAAAATAACTGAAACAAACTTGTTTATAATAATTTTTGGAGCATACTTTGCGATTTTTTTTCTATTGAGGGAATTTTATATAATTTGATTTTCGGCGCGGGCAATCTCTAGATATTATCTTCGACAATAACATATATTTTTTAAGAGCTTTAAAAACTTAACGTGTTTAAGGGAGGTATGAAGGAAATCGGTAGAAATTCGGGTTGAGGGCCCTTAAAAAATCATTAAAATTGTTTGATTTGAATGTCTTCAGTATAAAAAATATACCAAGTATTTTTAACAAAAAGCGAAACGTATTTATATTTACAAAATATCCCCGATAAAATATCCCCGACAAAATATACCCGACAAAATATCCTCAGACAAAATATTCTACGTACCAAGCATCCCCCAATAAAATAGCTACCAAACCCTAACTTAACTTAACAAAAAAATGGGACAAAAATAATGCAGACATCCTGTAAAGACAATCCTTCAAAATCCCCCAAAAGGATCTTTCAGTTGATATCAATGCCGCATTGAGCAAGCATGACCTTTATCCGCATGAAAAAAATGTTTGCAGTCATGATCTCAACCTTGGATTACGAATGCGAATGGTCAGATGCTACGTGTTTTGATATTATTTTATGGAATGGAAGCATGGACGCTTACTGAAGAACTAATTAGGTGACTTGAGGCATTCGAAATGTGGATCTACAGAAGAATACTTAAAATAAGCTGGATGGACAGGTTACGAATGAAGATGTTATGGTTCGGATGAATAAAGAAAAGGAAGTAATTAAAACTATAAAAATCCGAAAACTTCAATATCTTGGACGTGTGATGAGACATCCAGAAAAGTATGAGATCCTGCATCTCATAATGCAGGGAAATATTGCCGGAAGACAGGGCCCTGGAAGAAGGAGAACCTCATGGCTGAAAAACCTGAGACAGTGGTTTGGCCAGTCTACCGTGGAGCTGTTCCGGTCCGCAGTAAACAAAGTCCGCATAGCCAACATCTGTTGAACGGACAGGGCACAAGAAGAAGAATTAAAGACAATAAATTAATATTGTCCGTATTATTTAGGTCCCATCTTACATTTTTTTAACAATAATTTATTTGTCTTTACAGGTGTCAAATTATTATTTTGTCCCATTTTTTGTTAGGTTAGGTTAGATTAGGTTTTAGTAGATATTTTGTTGGGGGATCTTTTGTCCGTAGGATATTTTGTCGGGGATGAAAAGTCGCGGAACCAAAATACGCATTACAGTATCGGTTAGACACAACAATCACCCTCGCAGAAAGTAATTGAATCCCAGCTAATGAAATCCGCGGGTGGTGTTGACATTTTAATCTCGATAATACCCCCAAGTGCCCTCCCCCCCCCCCCCATCCCGCACCTTTATTGTGTTTAAGTGCCCTTCTCGATATCTCATTCAATATACAACTCGAGTACGACTGTCGCTGACCGTTTTAAATTAATTTTACATTGTTTTCATTTGACATTGTTCGTAATGCCAAGTGGATTTGGTTTCAAACACTTTGTTTGAGTTTATTGTTATTGGGAGGTACTAGGTTTTCATTTATATGTACTTTTTTAAGTGTTACATAATCAATAATTAGATTTGTTTAACATTATTATGTATCATTTGTGTCTTTAATTATATGTCTCTTGTCTTGCCTCTGTTTAATTGTCATTTGAGTAAACTTTGTCTTTTTATAATTTTTTATTTCTAACTGTTTATTGTTTTATTTTATCAAATTTTTATTTGAACTGTTAATTTAGATTTTAAAATTTAACCATTGTATATTTTGGCTGATTGATTTTATACAAATCTTTACCTATTTTCTTATTTGAACAATTAACTGAGTTTTTATAACGGGGTTGTTCTCACGTGTATGAGAACGATCTGTAAAAACACAGTATGAATAAATAAATAAATAAAATAGATCCACACAAAAGGCCCAGAGGAAAAAAATTCCTTCGGGGTCTCTTTCATCTTTGGGGACGCTCTGTGGGGGGACTTTTTAGGGAAAAGAGGGAGAGGAAGTTCTGGGAAGGAAAAAGGTGTAAGGCTTGGGTAGGAATTTGGGGGTCAATGTGTACAGAAGTGACGGATAAATGAATCCATCCCTCCCACTGCGGTGCAAGGCAATGGATCGAGAGATTCCGGCTGGAGAGGATAAAATGCATCTCTCAACTAGTCTCTCTCGCTGCCAAGACCTGGACAAATTTTACCCCATGAACGCGGACACCCCTGCTAAGTCACCAAAGGTAGCCAACCACTTGAGGTGACCTATCCAATAAATGGTTCCCGGGGCGGCGGTACCCATACCCACATCCAAAATTGAACACGCTTCAAAAGGTTTACAACAAAAGGGGGCTTACATTAATTACGTCAGCAGTTTTTCTTCCAATCTAGACCCCTCTCCACCCCTTGTTGAGATAAATTTGAGCCACTTCGTATATTCTTTTCAAGTAACGTGAGATTTTGCTGGACCCCCCCCCCCCATTTTGAGCTCACGTAATTAATGTATGCCCCAAAACCCTAATTTTGATATTTAACGAATTTGTATGCTATCGTATTTTTGATGTAAGGGTATGTTTTAGATATTTTACTCTATGATGCGGTGGAAAAAGTGCCTTGTATTGATCTTTTGAGCAAATGTGGTCTTTGTATTTGAAATTGGATATTGGAATAATGTAAAGGTTTATCTTTCCGGAATGTTTGCCCTTTGCTGCCAAAATAACTAGACGAAGTGTTTGCCAGATATTTTAAAATTTGAATCTATTTGACCTACGAGAGTGTCCTTAGCAAAAGCACATAATACAAATTCGTGCACATTTTACAGCACATAATATAAAATCGTGAACATTTTACAACACGTAACAGTAATTTGTGCACATTTTACAACACGTAACAGTAATTTGTGCACATTTTATAACACATAACAGTAATTTGTTCACATTTTACAACACAGTAATAGTAATTTGTGCACATTTTATGACACATAATAGAAATTTGTGATCCGAAAGCCTGTCCAATTGGGCCTTAAATTTCCAAAACAAAATTGCGTTATCACCGTAAGAGAGACAGAGCGGGTGCTAAATGGGCTAGAACCAAAAGATACTAAGTCAGTGTCGATATTAGTTTCCATCCAAATCCTCATGGAAGACGTATTTAGTGTGTTTCATCTATTCAAGTTCATACTAATAAACGTGATTTAAGTTTTACTCAACTGATAAACGACCGTTTACCATTCATGGTAAATTATGCAATTATCCAATTATGAATCAGATTGTCAATCAGATTCACTTACATAAGTATCAGATTTACTTACGTTTAGTAGTAAAAAGCCACGCGTTTGGCCGTGAGTTTTCTTTTTTTTACAATATCTCCACACAAGAAGCCCTGAGAAAAAAATACTCTAGGGCGTACGTCATCTTTGGAGGGTATTTTTGGGGAACGGAAAAAGAGGAAATTCTGGGAAGAAAAAAGGTATGAGGGGAGTAGGAATCTGGGGTCAATGTGTCTAGGAGTGATGGATGTACGAATCCCACTGCGGTGCAAGGCGATGCGATGGGTCGAGAGAATCCAGCTGGAGGGGTCAAGGTTAGGTAAAGGAATGGCGAAATTATTAAAACAATGGCCTTCAGATCATTTCAAAAATACTATTTTCCTTTTTTTAAGAAAAACAAATAGTTTAAAAAAACTGTTTTCTTTTTTATTTCTACCTAAAAATTCCAAATTCCTACCGATTTTCTCGAAAACGAAAACTCAGATAAAAAAATAAAAATCACTTCACAAAATCGGCTCCTCATAATGTGACATAGGTTCAGCTGTTTCCTACTTGTTCTGCGAGTAGGTATATCATATTATTCATTTGTTTAAAAATATCATTCAACTCTTTACCGGTAAATTTTTGATAGCGGTGTGATTGAGAGGTTCGTTTGTCCAGATTGATTTCTGAAGAGTAGAGAATCGGAGAAGTTGACACGGAGATAAGTGCAGACAGGATACAGGAGATGGTAGACGGGAGACAGGACAGCAGACGTGAGACTGAGGTAGATTGGACATCCTATTCTGCAGGTATGAAGGATGACCTGTACATACTATATGGGGATAGAATTAGGGTGGGATCGTGGTACAAATATTTTTTTATTATTGTAGAAAGCAATCACTTTGTGGTTTGACATATTTAATAAAATAAAATACTTTTTTGTTTAAAACCAAACGGTTTTTCAGAAATCGCAAATCATTTGATCGATAAAGATCATACGTTCTGTCATAGCACCGGTGCTAACATCTTACACAAAAACGGGCATGGTAACAAACTAAACACTCTAGAGGCGCTAGAAATAAAAAAAGCTGTAAAAACCAAAAGTCATATACTTAATAATCAATTAGACATATCAAGTAGTCCTATATTAGGTCTGTTTCCAATAAACCCTTAAAAATAAAAATTCCCAGGGCTCCCTACCACCATGCCAGTTGATGCTTTGTTTCTCCAAATTTATTATTATAACCCATTAGTCTACATAATTATCTTTCTGTTTTTTCCCATTACTTGAGTAGTTATGTTAATGTATTTTATGACCGTTTATTTGTATCGTGTTGTCTCCCTCTATATTTTGTTATATATAAGCACACACTCTGTATTTCTTGTTTAGTATTAATTTGTACCCTGAAGATGCTTAAGTTAAGCGAAACCGGTCGGTTAAAAAATTAATAAATATCGTGGTTTTAAACAAAAAAGTATTTTATTTTATTAAATATTTTTTTTACTGAACAGCATAGTAAATAGAGAAGGTACGGTCTCGTGTGCCGCTTTTTTTTTAAATTTCGCTTACCTAATACTTTGATTCCGCTTAATTGGTACACCTGTTTATCGGGACAGTCGGTTATTTGGGTCAAGAACCAAATGTATAAACTAATATGACAATCCGCGAATTCCGGCCGGTACGGTTCATATTTAACTTGCTCCGCATAGAAATTCTTTCTAGTCGGTAAAAACTTATAAAAACACCCAATTTTTTAGTGTCATCTAGTATAAAATCAATAACTCTATCTAGTGAATATACAAATAAATAGTTGTTTCGTTTATTAAAAACGGATTTTGACCCGTTTTCGTTTTAGAACTGAAGTGTCAAACGCGACGAATCAAACAATAAGCCATCTCCCTATTAATAGTTATTAATCCTTGGTAATAGTTATTAATCGTAATCAACCACTTAACATAAACATAGTGATTCATTCTGTCATCTTTTTAGTGTTTAAATTTTTTTAATCGGACCAGTGCAAGTTAGTAAAATTAATATTGTAAAGTTTATTTGGCAAAATTCATAAACACATCTACAGAACATTAGTTTATAATTGCAATCAAACGGTGCCTCCCAAATACAGGCGGTGGTCTAGTGGTGAGGGCGTCTGACTCTAGCTCTGGGGACCTCAGTTTGAAACCGCGTGGATCCAAAACAATTTTCGTTATTCTTTTATTTTATTAATAAATTTTTTGAATAATATTAGCACCATCTATCGTAATCTAAAAACTAAGATCATATTTCTAATTTAAAATAATAATAAATGAGCAGACACATTAAGAAACCAACGACATCTTGCGACGCAGAGGTAAATGACACATTATACCAGGCTGCTTCCAAACAGAAAACCAAAGACATTCCATGTGACGTATCCCAAAAAGCAATTCTAAACGAAATTATCGAAAATATAGCATTATGTACGCAATGAAGAAGGATTTGGAGTCGCTAACGAACTCAACAGAATTCCTATCAAACAAATACGATGAATTAATAACACTCCACTCAAATATGGGCAAAAAACTTATAGAAAATAAACTAAATGAAGTGATCAAAAAAAATACCGATCTTGAAAAATGGAACCGAACACTAGAATATCGAATTCAAGAAATGGAACAAACCGAAAAAAATTGCAATGTAGAAGTGTTTGGTCTTGAAATGATGCAAGATGAAAATATTGGAAAAACCGTTCAGAAAATTGCTGAAAAACTGAACACCGATAGTAAAAATATAGAAAAGGTGTGGAGACTTCCCAAAAGAACGGACTCCAAGCCGGCCAACATTATTGTTAAGTTCACGCACCAAACATTCCGAGACGAATAGATACAAAAAAAGAAAACTCTACTGAAAAACAATACAATATACATTAACGAAAATCTTACTAAAGAAAAAAAAGAACTACTATACAATAAAAAACAATTATTGAAAACTAAATGTAAATTCATATGGGTTCAAAAAGGCAAAATATTAATTAGAACTGAAGGTGAAGGAAAAATAATACACGTTAAAAATGAGAGTGACATAGACAAACACATCTAAAATTAAATTAAAAACGCCTTGCAACTCTGAGCCCTTAAATTATCAAATCCTCGCCATGGAAGTTTCAACACTATTTGAATCTCATAAATTTATCAAGCATCAAAATTTGGATACCTGGACATATGACACAAAGATCAAAATGAGCGCCCATCATAATCTCAAAGAAGGCAAACTTGAAGAAGATGGACCGCGAGCCTCCGGTAACAAGATTCAACCGAGTAGATGCAGAAGGTCCTCAGCCAAGCCACACATCAATACAAGGCGACTCAATTTTAAACTGTGTTATAATTTAGAAAATTTACATAAAAATAGAAATGGATGATTACATTATTCAACAAGTAGAAAAAAAAATTTACGTACACAATTTAATTTGTGACACCACAAATGACTGTAACACAATACTTTAATGACTCCAAACTCCTTTACCGTAATACATTTAAACATACGATCCATAAAGAAAAATTTTGACCATTTTCTAGTAAATCTAAATTTATTAAAAAAAACAGACATAATCATACTGACTGAAGCCCATCTAAACATTAATTCCATCATTCCAACTCTTCCCAATTACATCAACTTTCAAAGTTCACATTATATTAATAAGAATAGTGGTATTGTAATATACACTAAAGCAATATATAAGGACGTATGCTTTGCTGAAATAAATATGACCAATGCAAACTGTATTACTGTAAAATTGAATATTAATAATACACTGCATATACAAATAATGACAGTCTACAGGACACACTCAGCTGTAATACCAACTTTTATAACCGAACTGAATAATATTATCCTAAACAATAAATGTGTAAACAATTTTCTAATTGGTGATATTACTATAAAAATTGCTGAAAACAACCATACTATTGAAAAGGACATTTATATCAACATGATGACCGCTTTAAACTTTAAACCCTGTATAAATAAGTATACTAGAGAATTTAACAATCAAATGCCATCGTGTATTGATCATATATGGTGTAATTCCAACTACACTGAAAATCTCCAAACAATAATATGGAGAAACAACATAACGGACCATCATACATGTATACTTAGCCTCAATATAGAAAAACAAAAAATAAATAATAATAGTAATGACTCTGCCATTCCAAAAATAAAAATAAATCAACAAGAACTATATGAAAAACTGTCTCACGAATCGCGGGAATCTGTACTTACCACAGAAGATGTGAATAAGAGTGCATCACAATTTCATGACACCTTTCAAAAACATATAAAAGATTCAAGCTATGAAATACCCAACAAAACATATAAAAATAAATTTCATAAACTTAAACCATGGATCACTCATGGCCTCGTGATTTCTATACGAGAAAAAGAAAAATTATTCAAACTAACTAAAAAATATCCACTAAATAATACAATCACCTCATACTTTAAAAAATACAGAAACAAACTAACGGCACTAATTAAAACTACCAAAGAGGAATTTTATAAACAAAAGGTATTGAATTCAGGAAACAACAATAAACAAATTTGGAAAACAATGAATGAAATAATTGATAAAAAAAGGAAAACAATTGACATTTTAAAGCTACGTATTAATAATAATATGGTACAAGTTTTGGATAACCCTAAACAATGCGCAAACGCTTTCAATAAATTTTTTTCTAATGTGGGAAAAAATCTCGCAAGCAAAATAACTTATATCGTAGATAATACCACATCTACCGCAGAAAATGATGTAACATCTTTAAAAAAAACCATAGGAAAATTCGAAACGGTAACTGAACAAGACATTGTTGATATAATAAAAAACCAAAAAACCGAATCAGCACCAGGTTTCGATGGGATCACTGTTGAAAATCTAAAGACACATCTTAACTTTTTGAAAAAGCCTATTACATATATTACAAACAATATTCTTAAAAAGGGGATATTTCCATCAATGTACAAAAAACTATTATTACACCGATTTATAAATCACGTGACTCTAAAGAAATTAATAACTACCGACCTATATCAGTATTATCAAATATCTCAAATTTTTTTGAAAAGGTAGCTAAAAAGCAAATACAAAATTTTATTGGAATTAATAATATATTGAGTGACCAACAATTTGGTTTTCGCGCAAAAATAACCACACAGGACGCAATCATAGATTTGACAACAAAAATACATCAAGCACTAAACAAAGGCAAAAAATCTCTTGCAATTTTCATAGACCCAAGGAAAGCCTTTGACAACATAAGTCACAAAAAATTTCTATAACAAGCTTAATGAAATCGGAATTATAGATAACGCTAACACATGGATAGAAAGTTTCCTGAACTCTAGAAATCAATAAGTAAAAATAAAAAACATTCTTAGTGAACCGAGTACAAGCGACTTTGGAATACCACAAGGCACGATTTTGGGCCCTCCTCTATTCATCTTGTATGTTAATAATATCTTTGAATTACCAATAACAGGAAAACTTTTTTCATATGCAGATGATAGTGCAATTATATTCCAAGCAAATTCATGGAATGAACTTGAAACAACTGCTAATAATGATATCAATATCTTAAAATAATGGTTTGACGAAAATTTATTAACATTAAACATTGAAAAAACCTATTATATACCTTTTAGTATAAAATAGTGCATAGCAAATAAAAAAGAAATAAAATATTTGGGTGTAATAATATAGATAGTAACCTTAACCTTGGAAGACTCAAATTACCAATACTATAAATAGATTAAGAAAACTTATATACATATTTATTAATTTAAGAAATATACTTAACTTAAAAATTCTTAAAAATATATACTATGCTCTAGCCCATTCGATAATACAATACGGTATCGTTGCATAGGGAGGAGCTTACAAAATCTCAATTTTGCCGTTGGAAAATACTCAAAGATTGATAATCAAAATTATTACTAAGAAACCATCAGATTATTCAACCTCTCAACTTTTCCAAGACTTTCAAGTCCCACCTCTAAAAAATACATAAATAAAAAATACGTTGCTTTAAATACACAAGACTATTCTAAGAAGTCGCACCACGCCATGGTACGCGTTGAGACCAATAGGCAAAACACAGTGGGTCGCTTATGTACGCCATTAATGCATACCAGTTTTGCACAACACTACTACACGTACAATGGATGGTGTGGTTTAATCAACTAGCAATAGAGCTGAGATTAGAATCTGACTACAATAAATTCAAAAATAAATTAAACAATAATATCTTAAATAATTCAGCTACTTAGAACCGCATTAACCTTTAACTAACAATACTTATTCAATAATTTATTTTATATTATTTTTTTTTTTTAATATTATTTTATTTTTTATTACATATGATTTATGTAAGTACGTATATATAATGTATGTGTTATAATTTTTAATTTTCATTTTTTTAATTTAAAAAAAAATATATATTTTCTCTTCCCTTTACACACGAGTAGTTACACTCTCGTAAAGGTTATATATTATATACATATATATGTTTATACTGTTTCTAATCAATGTTGCATGTTAGTATTTAATGATTTGAGTTTAATCCGATTGTAACCTGAAAATGGAATTACTCATGATTATATTACATGTATATGTATATAAAAACTAATAATAAAAAAAATACTAATATACTTCGTTTATCTTGAACAAAATTCCGTTTAAGGCCCGGTTTCCAGCATTTTTACCGATTTATTACATATTTTCCTTAAATACGTTAAGTTTTAAGGCTGTTAAAAATATTTGTTATTCTTGAAGATAATATCTATCAAAGATGAAACGGATATCCGGTAACTATCCGGTATCCGACCTAATTTTACTATCCGGCCGGATAACGGATAGTAACTCAATATCCGGCCGGATAACGGAAATTGAAAAACTACGACATTTCCTATAATAAAATGCAATACATTAATCTTTGTGAGGTATATATCAATAAAATGGTTTATAATTATGACGGCTTGTATTTAAAGTGGAAAAAGCTACACAAAAGCCATAAGGCCTTCCAAAAGACAAAAATTTTCTTCTGAGATATTCACTGTAATGATAAATACATAAATGGTAAATATCTAAACAAAAAACTTTTAATAAAAACTTAAAAAAATATTATAAAATTATGTTTTGTATTCAGTTATTTAACAAGTAATATAAAAACAAAAACTAATAAAAAATTATATAAAATAATTATATAAAAAATAAAAATTATACAATGACCATTAGGCTGGCCCACCTGAAGACTAGGGCCAGTCTACCTCTGGTTTTGATCTATCTAACAGCTCCACCTGATTATGATTAGTCGATCTGGATCCATAGAAACCATCCTGCTTCCTACATAATATTATAGAGAGGCCGTTTGACCCTACTTCCGATGAGCCACAGAGCATAGGGTATAGAGCCATAGAGCCATAAAGCCGTGGAGGAGAGCAGGATGTGAAGGGCTGACGACCATAGACAATGGATGCTGTCAATAGAGAGCAAAGCGATGTCCAACCGAACCATACATTCATTGCAAGCGAATGCCTTGAGTGTCAGTACAATGAATCGCAGTGGCGTGGAGTGGCGATTGACTGAAATCAAACACGCTAATTATTTAGATAATTATTGAACAAAATGATAACAAATCTCAATGATAGACGAAACAGTAAATGAAAAGCTAACCTGATCATCTCTCAGAACGGGACAATGATCTCCCAATTAATTGAGCAGCTGAGAGCTAGTTGTATTCGGTCATTTTTAACAGTTTCATATTTTAATTTAAGAATTACGAATTAATTGAAGAGTATTTAATTTATTGTAATAATCAGTGGGAACAGTTTATAATAGTTGGGTATGTAGAGCGAATGAACAAGGGAAAGAGTGTGATGTGATAAGTGTGAGTCACACAATGTAATAAATTACTACTTTTTGTCCTTTGGAGGAAACAGACATACATGTGTATAGCTTGTGTCACTCTCCATGGAGAGGAAAAAAATTGCCTTATTTTTAAACGCCCGGAGTCTCAAAAGTTACATATGATCTGTAGCTATTCGAAAACGTAACAATAAATGAAATTTGTGTTCACTATTAGCTCGCTGCAATGGCCGGAAGTTTTGAAAATAAAAATGGAATTCGATATTTGGGAAAAAAATAAAACAAAGGGTATATATTTTATATTTTATAGCAAACTTAATTTTTATTCCATAACTGCAGAACAAAGATCGCAAATTTTTTTTTTTTTAATCACATGTTTGTTAAAAATATAAAAGAGGAAAATAACACTATTTCTGGATAAAATCAGTATTCTTGTAGACTTACTTGTATTCATAAACTAGTTTTTTTTCTTCTAGTTTCATCAGAGATATACGCAGTGTTTTACAACAAACAAATGTTAAAAGGTTAAAGTATTGAAAAAAAAATTATTACCATAATTTAAAAATACATGTTTTATTTTTTTTTTTGATTTTCAATGCATTTTAGCGAGCATTTAAAAATGAAATTATATCCCTTTCTCATTTTCTTTGGACGCGGCTTTTGAGATATCAGGCGTTTCTGAATTCAAAAGTTGAAATAATTGACACACCATAATACACCAAATTTATTCCTCCAAAGTACTACTTTTCCTCTGGAGGTAACAAAGATATGTACATTGTGTGTCTCATCTTCATTTAATGTATAAGAAAGAGCAGCAGCATTATTGTGGTAAGAAAGTACGCTAATTCCTTTTTTTGTACTGTCGCATCGCCATTCCGCAAACATGGGAATACCTACTAAAAGCGCCTATTATGATTTAATGTTTTTCTTTTATACTTTCAATAGTGTTGTTATTATTTAATCTTATATATAAAAATCTCGTGTCACGGTGTTTGTGGTCACAATCCTCCGAAACGGCTTGACCGATTTTTATGAAATTTTTTATGTATATTTGGTAGGTATGAGAATAGGTATTAAAGTATATTTCATACCACTAGAGGTGATTAGGGTGTCCCTATCCAGAAAAAGGAAAACAATTTTCTTTTGTATTTCATTTTTATTTTTATTTGGCATCAAAAAATACCCATAACCCCAAATTTTAACCCTCCTACCCTCACCCTCCCATTTTTTAATCGCGATATTAATATGTTTGTATAAAAAAATTTAAACGTCTTTCGTATTTCAAACAGTACGAAATTATTTATGTTGTTAAATAACAGATGGCGCAACGTCTGCATCATCGAACTTTCATCCACACATGCGCAAGAAATTCACGAGAAGCGTCGCATAATTTTGATATTTCATTCGGCATCATGTTCTCGCGTGGGCAAACCATCGAGCTTATTTGTGTTGGCTAAAGACGGACTAACAAAAAATATCGTACACTCAATTGCTTTTCGAAATTCATATTGATTTTCTTTATTTCATTTTCCTTCTGTAGTTAGTGTTCTTTTGTTTTTATCGGCGGTCATCGTCTACAGCGCTCCATTCCTCTTTCCGTCATAGATCCCATCCCCACACACTTACAATACATTCGTTATTTTTTTATTTAACAACCAAAATATTCACTAGAAATAATTTATATGGCAGAACAACGTTTGTCGGGTCAGCTAGTTTATGTATTAAAAACTGTTTATTTATGGACAAGTTCTGTTGTGTAATTATTATTAAAATATCTTCAATAGGTGAAAACGCTGCCATGCGTATTAATAATTAATTACACAGCCAAACTTGTTTATAAATATATGTATATATTTTTTAAACAATAATATTGTTGAATACGTAAAATAAAAACATTGAATTAATTAAATAATAATATTTATCCTCAACCCACCACTGCTTCTCCATTGCACAATGACGAACCCTGCCAAAACGTCACCCGAATGTTCTGCCTTTAAAAAATTGTAAATTTTTTTGGGTCGTTCTATTTTCCGAATTCAAATTCGCGGAGCACGCGACAATGGAACGCGTCATGTGATTGGCGTGGGTTTCAAATGAATAAAAAATGGCTTCGATCCAAAGAGTTTTTTAATTTTATTTTGGAGGTTTTGTGATGAAGGTTTTTGAAAGATCGAGTATTAATTAGATCGAGATTTTTTCTATATATATTTCTAAACAGATAAACTTATGTACTTCAGTAGCTTCCTTTTTAATTAAGTACCTGAGAATATGACGGCTCGCTTATAAAATAGGTTCATATGAATGCAGTGATACCGTTTTGAAGTTGCAGTATCTATGGTTTTTTTAAATTTTTTAAAAATTATTTACTGAGTTTGTTTATACTACATTAAAATCCTATTAATATAATAAAGGCAACAGTTTGTATGGATGTATGGATGTTTGTTACTCTTTCACGCAAAAACTAATGAATAGATTTTAAAAATTCTTTCACTAATAGAAAGCTACATTATTTGCGAGTACTTTAGGTTATATATATATATATTGTTTAGCTCTGGCGTTATGAAATTATTTATTATACGCTTATTGTCCAGACGAAAAGCAAAGCGTTGCTAAGTAAATAATTGTTTGATGTGCGCTGTCATTTTGTTATTTGTTTAGGTTACTATGGAGATCCCTTAGATAGTTATAACTATCTTTTTTTTTAAAGAAAGACAAACATTCCCGGGTTGTGAATAACTTAACAATGTTTGAAAATCTCCTACTACCACCACAGAAAGCCGAAAATGTTGCTTGTGTTGTGATGGAGGACTTTGTCAGCCGAGGAATCGAACACGCGACGTCCAGGTGGGACCCAAACGCTATGCACACTCAACCACTGACCGGTCGAAAAAAATCTAAAAAGGTCTAATATAAACTATGTAACATTTCATCTGATAAATTTAAATATTTTCACAGTAAACATAACATTTCTTTATAAATACATTCATTATTTCTTCATCCTCCATACTTTCAGGCATTTCATCATGTTGGCCGTCCGGCGTGACCTACCTTCGACGGGGCTCCGATTCAGATGTTTGAGGGTCGCTGTTCAGAGCACGGAAAGAAAGGAGAAAAGTGTGATGATGAGATGAGAAGACGAGCGGATGAAAGAAATGAAAAGCTAGATGCTAGATGTTTGTTTGTTTGCTGAGAAAGCGGAAAACGAAACACGAGGTTTGAAGATTCACGCGCCATTTTGTTCCGACACTTATTTGTTGTTGTTTTATTATTATGACGGTGTTGGGACGGGAGAGAAGATGATGGACGGCACACTTGTGGGTTGCGGAATTGGGAACGAACGCAACATTAATAAGAAATAACAAGCAAGCATAAATAAAAACACTCACTATAATAGGTATAACAGATATTATATCACTCGCATGTTACCTGTATTTTGTCAACTCTTCTTTTTTAATGCATTAAATAAATCATCACCCAGATCATCGTCTAACATACATTAGGCAGTTCTGTGAAATGATTTTTTCATATGTCGCAATCTATCTCTATTTATTTTTCACGTTTCGTAAATACGTAGGTACATCTTTATTAAAAACAATTTTACCCTTAAAGTATGTTGGTTTTTCATAAATTTGTGAACAAAAATTAACACTTTTTTATTGCAATCCAATTTAGCTCCTCTCTCATTCGATCAACGCTTGCGTATTTGCATTTTCCCAAGTGTACATCTCATAGCTCTGTTCTACATAATTTCTGGCTAGTTCAAATTTCCTTCATTGGGCAAATATAACATCTTAGATAGGGATGTCGAAAGAGAAAAGAAATATCGATATATCGATGTATCGATATTTATTAAAATATCAATATCGACGTCGATATATCGAGGAAAAAATATCGATATATCGGTCAAATTTTCAAGAGATTTTGCGTTTTTAAAATAATAGTGTATTCAGCTCAATATTATCAATAGTAATTTTTGTACACAATTTGCTTTTTATAATGTACAAAAATCTCAATAAAAATTAAGGTATTTTTCAAAAAGTAAAATGCTGTCTTCTAACTTATATGTAAACTGAGATGCATACAAAGTTTGTATGCGTCTCAGTAACATTCTATTGGCGTATTAATCTGTCAAAAAGGACTTTGTGTTTGGAACAAGGTATAGTCAATAATCATAGACAATTGGGAACCAACACATAGGAGTGGCTTAGAAAAAAATGGTGAAAAATAGCATACATTTCTATGCATGTACATACACATGAGATAGTATTGGTGATCACAAATACTAATGCAAAGACAATAGATTTGTAAGCTATCAATAGTTAAAATTTCAACCGCCAGATGTCATGACCCAATACAGTTACTTTTTTTCGTTCGTTCCTATACGGTTTTGGATTCTAGTGATTTTAAATACATAAATTTAAAAAAATATATCGTTTTTGATACAATTTTCGATATTGGATATTTTGTATCGATATATCGGATCAAAATATATCGGCTAAAAATATCGATATTTCGATATATCGATATTTTTTCAACAAGCCTAATCTTAGAGCAGTAATCTAAATGTGAAGCAACAATAGTTTTATTAAAGTTGGAGGTTGAATTGTGTGGCTTGCAGAAAACTCCTCGAACAGCTTCCAGAAAGAATCGCTCAACGAGAGATCTCCTGGACAACAATGCCTCCCAGATAATTGGCCCGTCCAGATGCAGGAAGATTCGAAGAATTCG
This sequence comes from Limnephilus rhombicus, assembly GCA_929108145.2. NCBI lineage: Eukaryota > Metazoa > Arthropoda > Insecta > Trichoptera > Limnephilidae > Limnephilus > Limnephilus rhombicus. The sequence continues at coordinate 46,366,419 of OV815288.1, read as the reverse complement.
ATTACAAAATCCTCCAAGAATGACCTCAAGACCATGAATGACCAATGATGGCCAATTAACCAATCATGGATGGTCTTGATATTGACGAGTCGACACCTTGCTTTCATTTGAATTTCCAAGTTTCATGTCCTGCCTGCAGGTTTGGCAACAGTTCAGAACAGTCTGACCAATGCACAATTGTCAATTCACAAATAGTGAAGACGCCACACACCGAAACCATATATATGGGGTGTGTAAAAGCGTGGACACTTATTATAAATGCTTTATGTAACAAATGTTACCGATTATTAAACATTCCAAAAATTTTGGGACAATCCATAACTTCTCACTAATACCTACATTTACAGCTATTCCCAGATGTACGCAAACCCACAAGACATAAATATCTACTAGGGGTTTTGTGAAGTGTAGACCTCGCGTCCCAAAAACGTGAGTTTCTAATTTTCTCTTATTTTAAAATTAACTAACTAACCATCACGCCGCTTCCCCGCAGGGGTAGGCAGAGGGACGGACCACCAAACAACTCGATATTGGTACAAATTCCTTGCCTCGTTCGCATTCAGGGTTGAATTTGGCAGCCACCTCTGGTCTGGAGCTCCAACATACCTAAAAAAACCCTTGACTCTGTGCAGAAATGGGCGGTCCGTTTGATAGATTCTCCCATCTTAACAGACGGACTGCAATCTTTAGAGCACAGGCGTCAGGTGGGAATGCTGTCCTTGTTCTACCGGTATTACAATGGAAGATGCTCCGAGGAACTAGCGTCATTGATCCCCTCGGCACCGGTGCATAGTCGGGAAACACACGCCCAACATTTGTACACGGTTGACATTAGTCACATGAGAACGGGTCGTTTCTATGACTTGTTCTTGAGTTCAACGGCTCGGCTGTGGAACGATTTGCCGGCCTCTGTGTTTCCTCTCTCCTACAACATGGGTCTCTTCAAGACCCGTGTTCACTCCTTCCTTTCCTCAAAAAGACCCTCCACACAGCATCTTCAAAGATGACATAGGCCCTGAGGGAAATTATTTTCCTCAGGGCCTCCTGTGTGAAGTTAATGTAAAAAAAAAAAATTTCGTCTCATACATGCTCTCTTCTATTATTCCCTCTTCACATGGCCCGACTCAAGTATCTGATTCACTTGGTCGTGCCATGTCTTCCTCGGGCGCCCCTGACTTCTTCTACCATTCACATTTGCGTCATATATTCTGCTTACACTCCTTTCCTCGTTCATTCGCTCTACAGGCCCAAACCATCTGAGCGTCCCTTTCTTAATCTTACTCATTGCGCTTACATCAGCCTTGCATTCTTCGCCGATCTCCACATTTCTCACATGATTGTACATGGGTTTACCACACATACGCCTCAGGGATCTCATTTCTACAGCATTTAGTCTACTTTCATCCTCACTGCCTTACATCAGGGTAGGTACCAGCACTACATTATGGACGGCTAAATTCATTTCTTTGGACAGTTTTTTGTTGGCGCCAACGGCATTCAGTCCTCCATTAATAGAGTTGCCTGCATTTACCCTTCTTTCGACATCTCTATCAGCCTTTCCATCTCTCGTAAACATACTTCCCAAGTACACAAACTCATCCACTACTTCAAATACTCTTCAATCACAACTGTTTTCATACTCTCTCTTTCAAATTCCATGACTTTAGTCATACTTACATTCATCATTAACTCATTATTCATACATACTTCGTTCATCCTAAACACGAGAGACTATAGATCTTCTATACTGTTAGAAATCAGAACCGCATCATCAGAAAACAAAAGGCAACATACTTCCAGATTACTCAATTTCGCGCCCAATCCATCTCTTTAAATTCTTGCATACAATTATCCATGTATATGTAGATTGAATAACCACGGTGACATTACGCAGCCTTGTTAGTAAATCCTACAAAAATATCATTTGAAACCGCAAGATTTGTAAGTAGGTAGGTACTTAAATACCTACAAAATTAAAATAAATTTTACTGAACCATCAAAAAGCCTACCATCTTGAAATTGCAGCCGAAAAATTTGCAGCTAGATTAAATGCCGAATTATGTTTTCTATTCGACTTTGCGGCAATATTCTGCTTTCAATTTTTCCGAATAAATAATATCCCACTAGAAAAACTACCGCGTCGCCTACAGAATGAAAAAAAATGCCCAGTGCCCAGTTTTCGTGACAAGGGAAATAATATGAGACGTTATTTAAAATACATTTATATTCAAATGTGATTCGCCCTTTCTTTTCTATCTACGAATAAAGGGTGAAGAATGGGTACCTACCAGTGGCATGGGGACAAACAGTCGACCTCCGGGCAAACAAGCACTGGGTCATAACCCTCTAAGATAATCTCATATTACTGGAGTGCATTTTGCCACAATATGGCATTATTTAAAGTGCCTGGGAATGCTTTGCTGCCAATTTTGGCAAGTTTTCCCTTATTTGTAAGTACTTAAGTAGAAGTTTACGATTTTATGATATTTTTTTATAAATCCTACAAATATGTAATAATCGACAAAAGATAGATGATTTCATTGGCTATATAGAACTATAATCAGTGTGTTTATCTCCGTAATAAAATTCGGAGGTATGATTTTTTTTTAATGTGGGTGGAAAATATTCAACCAAAAAATTTCGAGCAAACGGAGAAAAAAGGTTTAAATTGCGCTGTCGCTGCAGTGGATAAGTGTGATCTTCTACCAATTCAAGATAAATGGCGTATTATCTTTCGCCTCTTAGTACCTACTCATATCGATCGTCCAGTTGATTAGACAGATATCTCCAAATTCACAGTATTGAGATACCTAATGAGGAAAGCATAATTTTAGAATGCTCATCATAATCATCAAATGTGTCGTGTTTAATTTTTTTTACATTAGCTCCATGTTAAAGGCCCTGAGGAAAATAATTCCCCTCAGGGCCTATGTCATGTTTGGGGATGCTATGTGGAGGGTCTTTTTAGAATAGGATGGAGAGGAAGTTCTGGGAAGAAAAAGGTATGAAGGTGGATAGGAATCCGGGTTTCAGTGTGTCCAGGAGTGACGGACGTATGAATCCATCCCTCCAATCGTGGTGCAAGGCGATGTTCCGAGAGAGTTCGGTTGGAAAGGTCCAAAGGCTTCCCTCAACCAGGCTCTCCCGGCTCGGCCAGCCACGCAGTTGGTGGACTTCAAAACTACAGACAAACCTCACCCCGCATACCCGGGCACCTCTGTTAAGTCACCAAACGTAGCGAACCACTTGGGGTGACCTATGGAAGAGGTGATGGTTGTCCAATAAATGGTTCCCGGTGCGGCGGTACCCATACCCGCATTCCAAATAAGCTATAAAATAACACCGAGAAGTGTAACGGTCTGGTACATTAGTATAACATTTTGAAATTTGATGGTAATTCTAAAGGTACCTACCACAGGTAATTTTTATCAATCTCATATTTCAAATTCAGGATTAACAATATTATCTTCCACTATTTTTTTCCTGAATTTTTAAGTAGCTACCTTTTTTTAAAAGATGACAAATGTTCGAAGAACTGGTTTGAAACCTAGATAGAGTATCGGATAAACAAAATCGATTTTATTTATATGGGACACCTGTTGCCTTTTTCTAAAAGTTTAAATGAATATAATTTATTTTTTTACTAGTATAACCTTCGTTTATAACATCTTTTTAAGGTTGTAATTAATATAAGAGAGGTTTATTATAATAAAAAAAATTAACCCTGCAGTTTCGCGGTATGAGCATGATGCACTCAGGTTATCTCCTGAAACCACCACACTAAATTACATCTTCCACAACACAGCAGTAAACAGAACCCACTGGGATATGAAGGAAGCAAGGAAAGCAGAAATCAAGAAGAGGTGCTGGTTAGGGATATCAGGGTACGTTGGGTTGGTATATTGGGCGGGTGGTATTGGGTGTATTGGCCGGTGGTATCGGTGGTGTTGGAGAGCAAAGTGAAGCGTAGGCACGATCAATCCTCCGGCGGGAAGCTGTGGGCTGGACCGGACATAATCCTCCCATCTCCTAAACTCCCATGCAGTCCGTTGACAAATCACCTATCTTTCATCCCATCTCGACCAGGGTGACCATACTGAATATGCCGCTGTTATTTATTTTGATGCAATATTATTTACATTTTTTTACATAATTCAATGATGTTGGCCTCACTGGGTGGTTTACCCGTGCTGAGGCCTCCATTTCATATACAAAATTATACACAATACATATAAATATATATAAACATAATATTGGTGAAAAAAGTAAATAAAAAACATACGATTAAGATAAATTAAACTTAAAAATTAGAGATTTAGAATTAACGTAAAATTAAGAATAAATAATATTATATAAGGTTAAAAACGATATTTTTAATACGTGTTGTGTTGTGTGTGTAAAAATATATAAAAATTATTTTAATCATTGCATACAATATTACCGACTCTCAAATAAAAATTTGAAACAGAAATCATTCGGTTTTAAGAATTGAACCCGGATCTTAGACTTGCCGAGGCTCTGCTCTGCATTGAGCCAATTCTACCCTACTCCTTACGGGCATATTTAACCGTATCGTACTTCGATTAAGAACTACCGAAATCACTTCATTTTCTAAACTCATATTTTTATCGGCGACTATCTTTGTGTATGATTGATTCTACTCGAACTAAATGCAATCTGAATGGTGACTTGGATAAATATATCAATTTTTAATTTAGTTTCGGGCAGATCTCCGGCAAGGATCAGCATTTGACATTTAAACAGCGTATTCAAGGTATTAATGAAAAAATCATCCCCTTAATTAACGTATTGAAAGCGGCTATCATATCTGTCGCCAAATAAATTAAAAGAGGTTTATATTATAGTCTCATACACTGACATTTAAATTATTTGATTGAAATCTGGGGAAACGCATGTGAAACATACATAAATGAATTACAGATAAAACAAAACACGGTAATCAAAAAAACTATTTAACTATAAGCCCAGAATATCCACAAAAAAATTATATATGGAAACAAAACTATTATCATTAAGAAAACTATTTGAATACTATATGTCTCCTTATATACAAATAAACAATAAACTCGTACACACAAACACAGAATTCATTAAAACATCCCAAGTACACAAACACTTTACACGACAACACTAATAAACATACATTTAAACACCATCCACACTAACTATGGTAAACAATCCATTGGTTATGAAGGGGACAACTTATATAATTGCCTTCCAAATGACATTAAAAACGAAAATAGTTGGATAAATTTAAAAAAAATTATTAATATTTATTCTTGATAAACAAAAAAAGGAAATAGAAGAGCACTGTATTGAAACATTTAGTTTATTTTAATGTGTTTAATTATTTCTAGTTAAGTGAGTGAAAGTGTAATTTTCTTTTAACTGGAATAAAAAAAAAACAATGTGCTACCGAATGTTTTTCTGATTGTTCTGTTTCAAATATTCGTTTGACAGTCTAACTGCGGATACCATTTTGCTAACTCAGGCATTGTGACTCACACATAAAACTTATTCGGTAAGCTCACTCAAAACTTGCTCACTTCCGTGAGCAACTAACACTCATTAAATCAATACACCAGCCGGCGTAGTGCAGCGGTAAGGCGCTTGACTAGCATTCCGAAGGTCGCGGGATCGAATCCCGGCGTGGCAAATAAATTTTATTTGATTAATTTGTGTATTTCACAATTTATTCATTTAAAATAATATATAATATATTTGCAGCACGTTCCAAAGTGGGAGATACTCTCAGCATCGCCCTGGTGTAAGACCACCATTCAGAATTGAAACGTTGCTTGAAATGGCTTCTGCCGTGTTTGATGATCAGATCTGAATAGCCAGGTACTTCCCCACCTTCCTCTTCCCTATCTCCTTCCCCACCCCACTACCTTCAGCCTCACAACATACCCCATCGGTGATGCCATAGTCCCACTGGCTCCAGACGGGAGCAGTTGGGACTCTTGTGCGGTATTCATGTAAAAAAAAAAAAACAGGGCTTTAGCATAGTCAATTTTTCGGTTAATAGGCGTAACCGAGCTCGGTTTCGCTGTTGACAGCCGAACTGATATTTACAGGGAATAAATAAGAAATCGATATACGCTGGTAATACTGGAGGTGTTTTCTGTGAATTGACATTACAATACATCAAACGCTAAAAAATCCGTAAAAATATTAATAAATTGGCAATTTTTAATTGAAATACTAACTAATATGCATTGGCAGTCCACATTTACTTTTTGACAGTAAAGGGAAGTGGAGTAGTTGATGGGGTCTTTAGGTCATATTTCAATCATATTCGTTTATCCAAGATCGAAAAGAATAAATTGATCGCATCTTGGATGAATTACGGTCGCGTATACGATTTCGTTTAATTCATTAATTAATTAGCCAGTTATTGCATAACGAAGAAAATTATTCAAAATGTTTTATTTTTGTATATTGACAGCAGACACTCTGGAGTGCTGTAGATATTCGTCAACACTTTGGTTCTCATAGACATTAATCAACAGTTTGAGCTGTAGATATTCGTCAACACTTTGATTCTCATAGATATTAGTTCGATTTTTTCAGTTTTTGGAATTCCTGTAGATATTAGTAGACGCCTCCCTGCGCATCTGGTGGGCGCATAGCAAACTCACGCCACCGCCAAAACAAAACTTACATTTACCAGATAGCGTTCAGAGACAGGATTACACGTTTAACATAAAGGATTTCGGTATTATACTCTTTTTAAAGTTGGCTTGCACGCTTTCCTAACGGCTAGATTTGTTGCACGTATATTGGTTGTATATTGGTTGCACGTAAACGTGGCAATAAATTGACTACAGACTAGATATCTGCAGAGCTACGATCAGTACACACATCAAAACATACTAAGGTACGAAATTTTTTTATCTTTTTAGCTTATTTTAAGATCAAAACCAATGAATTACCTCTAATAGTTTTCTTTATAACAGTTATTTTAAATGTTGTCATTTTTTTTATGACCCTGTACTAATCATTTGTTTACCGTGCTCGAAAATATTCTGAAGAATTTGGTTCATGTATATGTCCATGCTAAGCCTCCAGCAACGTTCAATGATAGGCAAACTTTCAAATAAGTGTAAGTTTTCCAACATTCCTTCCCTTCCCTTAGAATTTCCACTTCAGCTAAGTAAAAACTGCGTATATTAAACTCAAAGCATCTTGCACAGACATAAAACGGTTACATTAAAAGTTGTTCCACTGTGTGAAGCACTCATGGTGTACCGGTGTCACCCGACCCCAATAATCTATTGGATAAACCCTCAATAATACGTAGAGACAACAGACAAATGACTGGTGATATCTACAAAGGCGAGTCTGTCTGTCGGGTATGGTATACCCGGACAGGGAGCACACAGCAGCAGCCTGCATAACTACATACTTTTTCTTCGGACATGACATCAACAGGAGAAGTCATATCTCAATGTGTCCCGTTTTACCCCGCACTATCCCCCCTCCCCACCCTGCTGAATCTATCGGTTGAAGGTGGCATATTCAATATTCTGAATATGTTGTTGTTAATGTGTTATTGGAATATATTTCTAAGTATGTTGACGAGTATTTTAAAAGGGTTTAAAAATGCCACATACTCGTAAGGCAAAATAAAAATAAAAATCTAAACTTTTTTAGAATTCAGAGTGTGTTCATTACAAAATAATTTTAACATTTTTTATATTTCCCGAATTGTATATTATGGCGTACGGAATTTTTTAGTACAAGTGTGAAACTGGTGAACCTTAATTAAATTTGGATTTGATTTTATGAAAACTTCTTTAGCACCGTTGTGATTTGAAACTCGATGAAAGGGAAGCGAGCGACACTAAAAAGAGACAAACATTTTTTTTTACATGAGCTCCACAAAGAAGGCCCTGTGGAAAATAATTCCCCTCAGGGCTTATGTCATTTTTTGGGATACTGTGTTGAGGGTCTTTTTGGGGAAAGGAAGGAGTGAAGTTATGGGAAGAAAAAAGGTATGAGGGATGGGTACGAATCTAGTGTGTCCAGAAGTGATAGACGAATGAATTCGTCTGCTGAGAGTCCTGCTGAAGAGATCAAAAGGTCTCCCTTAACCAGTCTCTCTCGATCCGGCCTGCCACGCAGTTGGTGAGCAGATGCATCCGCCGACAAGATCCGGACAAACCTGACCCCCATGAACCCGGGCACCCGTGCTAAGTCACTAGACGTAGCGAACCACTTGGGGTGACCTATGGCAGAGGTGTTGGTTTTAAAATGAATGGTTCCCGGGGCGGCGGTACCCATATCCGCCTCCCAAATCATACATCTATCAAAATATATGGAATTTAGCCAGCGAGAGAATGAGATAGCAATAAAATATTTATTTATTTCACTGGTAATCGGTTCCAATGTAGTACGATAAATCCACGGTTCCATGCAAGTGTATACTTTGGTCTAGGGGTATAAAGCGCTTGACGAACTTTTGCGGCCAGACATTCAGCGGATTAAGGATCAAATCGTACGAAATGCAAAAAAAATGTTTTTTTAAAAATCAAATCCAATCTTAAAACCACTCCAAAATGAACCTGTAAAGATAATACAAAATAAAGCGACATCTTGCCACTCCAAAGAAGAACACACAATATCAATAAGAATGTGGGAATAAGTACTGACAGAATTAAGTTACGCGGATTTCTATCACGGGCATCCCAAAGCGGATTGCAACACTGGTTGTCACGGCAACGCCGTCTATCAACTCATTCCTGTTTCTGCTATCCTCGTTGTTGGTCGTATAAAACCTATTCTTTTTTTTATTTTTTTATTAGTTTCAATAGCAAGGTTTGTACATGTATGTATAATATATAGTATAAGTATAGATTCTTTTTTTTTTCACAGACCTCCTCACTAGGATTTCCTGTTCTGAGGTGGCCTGTAGTTTTTTAAAATATTTGTATTTGGTTATGGATTGTCTTTATATCGTCTTCATGATGTTTGTAATTTTATTATCACTTTGATCTCTCAGCCATGTTTTTACTTTTGTTTTAAATATATTCATTTCCTTTATATTTTTTATTTGATCTGGTAAGGCATTGTATAATTTCATAGCATGGAATTTATCATTTCTCTGTCCAAAAGATGTGTTCAAACTGGGAGTAACCAGGATGTTATTGCTTACTGCCCTGGTTGAGTATTTATGTTGGGCAGTGGAATATATATGTAAAGAAAACCACTTATGAGTGCTTTCCTTAAGATTGTATTCACTGAGTAAGTACTGAGTAAGTACTGAGCTACTTGGTGGCCCACTAGATATCAAACAAATGAATCGAGTTAGGAAAATATAACTGTCAGAATTATTGGATTAACAATTCCTGAAAATATTATCTTATTTTATTTATTATTTATTAAAGAAACCTGAAATAAGGGCTTTAAATGTTGTTTCTTTTGTTTTTATAGGTAAGTGAATCTTTTGTTAACCGATAATATAATTTTTAAGAGTTGTAAATACGTATTGTTAATAAATCTTTTGTTTTTATAGAGAAACGCAATTACGCCTTTGTTTTATTCAAGAATATAAGGAAAATCATTATAAAACAACATTTTCTATACTTAACTATTTCACGGAAAATGGAAAAATTGAGGTTTGATTTTGCTGTGAGACCAGCGGCAGATGGAAAATCAAACGTCATATGCATAACCTCGATCGCTACACCTGATGGACGGATTTATGGAATACCACACGAATCCCAACCTACAAATCTACACCAAGGAATTACAAACACTCCAAATTATGATAAGGTAAAAAAATCATTAAATAAAAGACATCAAACAAGAAAAATATGGATAACCTTGACGGATGATATGTCAAAAATATATTTAGATACAGAACAAAACTTACAGTTTAATGATATTTACCTGGAAGAAATTATGGAAAACACAAATAAAGCGGAATCTATACTTAGTGGATCAAGTCAAACACTGGAAAAACTGTTAGAGAAATTGCTTGAAAGTAAACAAACAAAATCTGAAACTCAAAATTTAGGGAAAATTGCAAAGGATTTCATGATTGGCAAATTTACTGGCAGAAGCTCAAATGCGAACCAGTGGATTGAAGATTTGGCTAAAGTTCGGTGTTTGGGTAAAATTCCTAAAAAATAAAACTAGTTATTTTTATACTAATTTGGGGTCGGGGAATCCGAATCTGAAAGAATTAGGCGTCGGCAAGCAATATTAACTGAATTACAGGACTTTAAAAATTTTTATACACATACAGGAAAATAGCCATTTTGGAAGCATTTTGATTCCTAGAAAATCAAACTAGTTATTTTTATACTAACTATGGGCCGGGGAATCCGAATCTGAAAGAATTAGGCGGCGGCAAGCAATATTAACTTAATTACACGACTTAAAAATTTTCTATACACACACACATGAAAATAATCATTCCGGAAGTATTTTGACACGTGTAGTACAAAGATCATAGAAAAACACGATAACATAGATGTTTTTACCACACAAAATTAAGTGTTGCCATTAAGCAGTAATATTTATAACGTAAAATAACATGTTTATATTTTAAGTACTTATTTTTTATAATTGATTCTCAAATATTTTAGGAAGGTACACCAACTAGTATTGTGGAGTTTTTATTCCTTGACGCGAGTAGGCGTTATAAAGGGGCACGTTCTTTTGTATCACAAACCATGTTACATAAACCCGGCGTAGCTGCTAAACTACTTGAAAACAGGGATGTTTTTTTGCCGTGACGCGAGCAGGCGGTATAAAGGGGCACAAACCATGTTACACAAACCTAGCGTAGCCGCTAAACTACTCGAAAACAGGGATGTTTTTTTGCCGTGACGCGAGCAGGCGGTATAAAGGGGCACAAACCATGTTACACAAACCTAGCGTAGCCGCTAAACTACTCGAAAACAGGGATGTTTTTTTGCCGTGACGCGAGCAGGCGGTATAAAGGGGCACAAACCATGTTACACAAACCTAGCGTAGCCGCTAAACTACTTGAAAACAGGGATGTTTTTTTGCCGTGACGCGAGCAGGCGGTATAAAGGGGCACAAACCATGTTACACAAACCTAGCGTAGCCGCTAAACTACTCGAAAACAGGGATGTTTTTTTGCCGTGACGCGAGCAGGCGGTATAAAGGGGCACAAACCATGTTACACAAACCTAGCGTAGCCGCTAAACTACTCGAAAACAGGGATGTTTTTTTGCCGTGACGCGAGCAGGCGGTATAAAGGGGCACAAACCATGTTACACAAACCTAGCGTAGCCGCTAAACTACTTGAAAACAGGGATGTTTTTTTGCCGTGACGCGAGCAGGCGGTATAAAGGGGCACAAACCATGTTACACAAACCTAGCGTTAGGTTAGGATAGGTTAGGGACGCGAGCAGGCGGTATAAAGGGGCACAAACCATGTTACACAAACCTAGCGTAGCCGCTAAACTACTCGAAAACAGGGATGTTTTTTTGCCGTGACGCGAGCAGGCGGTATAAAGGGGCACAAACCATGTTACACAAACCTAGCGTTAGGTTAGGTTAGGTTAGGGACGCGAGCAGGCGGTATAAAGGGGCACAAACCATGTTACACAAACCTAACGTTAGGTTAGGTTAGGTTACGCATTTTTAAGACTACGAATTTTCATACTTTTGATTTAAGAATACGCCGTTGAGATAGTCGTAATTCATCAGGTTAATGTGTTAATACGACGGACGAAGAAGACTTGGTCGATTTATAAGGTATGTTTTTGAGAGCTGGTAACACTACCGGCACATGTTTTTGTATATTTCTTGTTTTTCTATGATCTTTGTACTACATGTGTCAAAATACTTCCGAAATGATTATTTTCAAGTGTGTGTGTATAGAAAATTTTTAAGTCGTGTAATTCAGTTAATATTGCTTGCCGCGGCCTAATTCTTTCAGATTCGGATTCCCCAGCCCATAGTTAGTATAAAAATAACTAGTTTGATTTTCTAGGAATCAAAATGCTTCCAAAATGGCTATTTTCCTGTATGTGTATAAAATTTTTTAAAGTCCTGTAATTCAGTTAATATTGCTTGCCGACGCCTAATTCTTTCAGATTCGGATTCCCCGACCCCAAATTAGTATAAAAATAACTAGTTTTATTTTTTAGGAATTTTACCCAAACACCGAATTTATTCCGAAGATTTTAATAAAGAATGTGAACGCTTCCAAATCAACGAAGACAAAAAGAAAATTGAAATTTTAAAACATTTTTTGGAATACTCCGGTGTAGAATGGTACAGCTGCATGCTAATGAAACTTACAGTGGAATCGGAATGGGACAAATGGGAAAAAAAAATTTGTGATACTTTTACAAACAAAGGATGGTCACCCATTAGATATGCTCTCGCCTTTAAATATCAAGCTGGTTCATTGCTCGAGTATGCTTTAAAAAAAGAAAAATTATTGCTGGAAGTAAGGAAATCAATTGATACTGGGACACTTATCGACCTCATAGCATTTGGTTTACCTAATTATGTGACTGATAAAATTGACAGAGAAATTTTACAAGGAACGGAAGATCTTTACAATAACATAGGAAAATTAGAACATCTTGTTGGGAAGAATAAGTATGAAAAAAAAAGTATTATGTATTCTGACGTTAAATCCAAAGAAATTGAAGAAAAAAAACCATGCCGAATCTGTGTTAACGAGAAAAAAGGGAAACGTTACCATCTTGAGGAAAATTGCTGGTTTAAGGAGAAAAATAAAAAAGCAGTTGTAAAAACGGTAAATAACTCTGAATTGGAAATTGAACTAAACGAGAAGAATCCAAAAAACTAGATGTGCCACCATTAATAAAAGTCGAGTTACTATTAAATGATACTTTAAAAATTTCTGGAATTTATGATTCGGGATCAAATGTGTCATTAATTAATGCAAAATTATTAAAGATACAGCCAAGAGCATGTACAAGTGATACACAAATAGTTAACTTGAAGACTATTAATGGTGAGAAGAAAACAAAAGGTATGGTAACACTAAAAATAAAAATCTACAATATAGAAAGAATTGTGGACATATTTGTAGTAGATAATGAACATTTTAATTACGATTTTCTAATTGGTTTGGATTGTATCAAAAATTTCAAATTAATGCAAAACGAAGAATTAAAGATCATACAATGTAACAAACCAGAAGAAGCGACCTCAAATGAAGATATAAAAAAGAATAACTACTCAAAAAATGATACTTCAAATATAACAAATATCAAAATTCCTGATGTACCAGGTAAAATAGAGGAACAAGACACCAAAAACATAAACAAAGGTGAAATAAATTTCAACGAACATATAAACACGGATGGATTTGAACTGATAATAAACCATCTAGATTTATATCAACAATCAGAAATTGATAAGTTGGTAGAAAAATACAAACCAATCTTCGCCAAAGATAAATACGACGTCGGTACTGTAAAAGATTATGAAGCTCAAAAAAAGAAGAAAGCAATATACCTAGAATGTCTGGCAATAAAAGAAGCTGTGAAATATTGGCAACACTGGCTTATGGGAAAAGAATTTACCGTCTACTCAGATCATAAACCATTAGAAAATATGAACATAAAGGCTAGAACCGACGAAGAACTAGGGGATTTGACGTATTATTTATCCCAATATCAATTTAAAATTAAATATAACCCAGGAAAATCAAACCAAGAAGCAGACTGTTTAAGCAGAAATCCAGTTCTAGAACCTTATGAAAATACTGATGACTTTTTAAAAGTAGTAAATTTAATAAACCTAGAAGATATAAAAAAGGACCAACACACCAATCTAGACTTACAAAATGGAAAACTTATATTGGAGAATGAAATATACTACAAAAAGAATAAAAGAAGGAAAAAAATTGTACTATCAGAACAACTTAGCAAAAGTCTAATAACGAATGTCCACGATACTTACTGCCATATTGGGAGAACCCAGATGACAAATAAAATAACACCATTCTATACAGCAAAGAATATCATCGAAAACATTAAACAAATTTGTGAAGAATGTGAAATTTGTATTAAAAACAAATCAAGGAGGAAGCCAAAATATGGTTTAATGTCACATTTAGGTCCAGCAGCACGTCCCTTTGAAATTATATCTATTGATACCATTGGAGGCTTTGGAGGGTCACGCTCAACAAAGAAATATTTACATCTTCTGGTTGATCATTTCACAAGATATGCTTATATTTTCGCATCGAAAAATCAAAGCTCCAGTGATTTTATAAAATTAATAAAAAATGTGTCACAAGGATACAACATTGATATGGTATTAACGGACCAATACCCTGGTATAAATTCCAAAGAATTTAAAGAATTTCTGAAGAAGGAGAACATAAGAATGGTTTTCACTGCTGTGGATGCACCATTTTCAAACGGGCTGAATGAAAGGCTAAATCAAACTTTAGTCAATAAGATAAGATGTAAAATAAATGAAAGTGATAAGAAAACATCATGGACTACGATTGCACAGAAATGTGTAGAAAAATATAACGAAACAGAACACACAGTCACCAAGTTTGCTCCAAAATACCTCTTGGAAGGCGAAAATGTGAATATTCTACCACTTGAATTGAAATCAAGACATACAAGTGAAGACCTGAAAAGAGATAGGGAACTAGCTCTTAAGAACACAATAAAATCACACAACTATAATAAAAAAATATTCGACATACACAGGGAAGAATATAAATTGGAAGTGGGAGACAGAGTCTACGTGGAAAACGGAAATCGACTAAATAGGAAGAAATTGGAGGAATTGCGGATTGGACCATACAAAATTCTAAAGAAGGTCTCAAATTCAATCTATGAAGTTGATACCGGACACAGGAAAGCAGAATCAAACCTCTACCACATTACAAAACTGTGTCCAGTGTTTGCTAGTAAATGAACAATTGCATGCATTCTCTTTTGCAATTGTTTCTCCCTAGGGGGGGAGATGTAAAGAAAACCACTTATGAGTGCTTTCCTTAAGATTGTATTCACTGAGTAAGTACTGAGTAAGTACTGAGCTACTTGGTGGCCCACTAGATATCAAACAAATGAATCGAGTTAGGAAAATATAACTGTCAGAATTATTGGATTAACAATTCCTGAAAATATTATCTTATTTTATTTATTATTTATTAAAGAAACCTGAAATAAGGGCTTTAAATGTTGTTTCTTTTGTTTTTATAGGTAAGTGAATCTTTTGTTAACCGATAATATAATTTTTAAGAGTTGTAAATACGTATTGTTAATAAATCTTTTGTTTTTATAGAGAAACGCAATTACGCCTTTCTTTTATTCAAGAATATAAGGAAAATCATTATATATATATATATGTTGTTTTTCAGTTTAAATAAAATATTTTTTGAATAAAGTTTCTGTACATTGAAGACTTGAAAGTTATTAAATATTTCTTCCGTCGGAGTTCTAAGCGGAACTTTCAGTATTGTCTTTAGTACTCCTTTTTGGGCTATATTGAGTCTGTGTGAGTGCACAAGGCAGACCCCCATCCAGTTATACCGTACTCTATTTGTGATTGACACAAAGCATAGTATACTTTTTTAATATCGTTTATGTTGAGGACATTACGAATGTTTCTAAAGAAGTATATGTACCTGGTTAGTTTTTTTGTAATTACTTCAATTTGTGAGTTCCATCGGAGATAATCATCAATTTCAATTCCAAGACATTTGATGCTTTTGGAGTGTGCTATAGTGGGACAGAGGCATGATAAGCCTTGATTTTGTTGATAAATTCCTTGGCATGTGTGTAATTTGAGATTTAAGTCCTCCGACGGCTGCCCTCTAGCTGTTATAGAAAATGTAAGATATTTTGTTTTATTAAAATTAAGCGTGAAGGAATTTCTTTTAAGCCAGGTTTGCAGGAGACTAAGCCCGTGTTCCGCTTCTTTGTAAGTATTTATCCAATCTTTTTCGTTAAATAAAATTACTGTGTCATCAGCAAAACTAATAATTTTTCCTCTTGTTTCTAGGTTATAGATATCATTGATGTATATCAAAAACAATATTGGTCCTAGTACGCTTCCTTGCGGTACGCCATGGTTGATTAGGAGATGTTCGCTTTTTCTCTTATTAATTTGAACGCTCTGTGTACGCTCCATCATATAGCTTTATAGCAAGTTTAGTGTTGTATTTGTCATACCAATTTTTGTAAGTTTAGCAAAAAGTATTTTGTGGTCTATTGTATCAAAAGCCTTTTGTAAGTCTATGAAGATTGCCAAAGTTTTTTCTCTACTGTCTAAACTTTTAGTGATCATATCTGTAATTTTTTCTATGGCGTCACTAGTACTTAAGTTCTCCCTAAAACCATACTGTGTTTCCGATAATATTTTATTGTCTTCTAAGTAGGATAAGAGTTGTTTTTTTAATATTCTCTCCAATATTTTTTAAAATGTGTTGAGTAGGCTTATTGGTCGGTAATTGTTTATGTCATTTTTACATCCTTGTTTAAAAATTGGTATAACAGTAGCTTTTTTGAGAGCCGTAGGGAATATGCTTTCAGTTATAGACAGGTTGACTAAGTATGTTAGAGGTACGATAAGTTCTTTACAGAGATATTTTATTGCATTGGTTGTGATTAAGTCCTCCCCCGTAGAAACATTTGATTTTAGAGAAGAAATTGTGTTTTTATATCATCAGCTGTAATTTGTTTAAACTCGAGTTTCT
The DNA here is from genome assembly GCA_929108145.2 of Limnephilus rhombicus. Lineage (NCBI taxonomy): Eukaryota > Metazoa > Arthropoda > Insecta > Trichoptera > Limnephilidae > Limnephilus > Limnephilus rhombicus. The sequence continues at coordinate 46,349,711 of OV815288.1, read as the reverse complement.
TTCCTTGTTCAGGGGGTTCATTTATTAGTATAGCGTCATTACATTGTGTAGCTTGCTTTGCTAGATTTGATCCTATATTTATGAAAAATTTATTGACGTATTCAAGAATTTGGTCAGGATTATCAGCGTATGTCCTTGGGACATTGTTTATATTCAGCACGTCAATTGATGTCATGGTAGAAGATTTAGAACTGGTTATTTCATTAATCATTTGCCACATTTTCCGGGGATTTTGTTTACAATCTACAATTTTTTTCTTGTAGTAGGTTTCTTTTGTATATGTAATAACTTTTTTGATCTCGTAAACCTTCTTGATTATTTAACGTTGATCGTATGTTTAATTATTTGTTGTTTTAAAAATAAACTTAAAGCTTTCTCCAAACCATTCGGAGTTATTATTATTTAGAACCAGATCAACATATGGCATAGTATTCGTTAAAGTAAGCCAACGGCTACGATACTATTAAGCCATGAGATGATAAAATGTATAGGAAAGGGTGCACTGGAATTCGACAACAAAAATATAGGAAAAATCATCCTTCACATTGATAAAAAAGTGCTTCGAAGTCTCCTCACTCCTGTGTAATTTATTTTTGTGAATCCGCGTGTGAATTGCACACTCTGATTTTTTTTATTTGATCTTCCGTTTTCGAGATATTGAGTCTATTTAAGATCAACTTCTAGAAAAATTGGTCGCTAGGGTGTATAGCGTCTTTTAAAATGCACCGGACCCGTAGACCGGCTCCAAAAGTTGTTGTTTTAACCATTTAATTGCAGAAAAATAGGAAAAAAAATAAAAGTTGATGCTCCATCAATGTAGATTCAACACTTGCACCATGACTACCTGAACACCGTGTGTAGCAGAAAATCTGTTGTGGTGAGATACAGTGTCATGATTTTTGCACAACAGCCTCTAATTTTTTTTTAAACCATTGGGGAGACAGTTGGACCGATTTTAACACACTCACTTTGAATGAAACAATTTATTTTTCTTGCAATAATAATAATGGATGGAGTGCAGATTGAGATGAAGAACAAATTTTTTTATTTAAAAAACGATGAACTCTGAGCCAGAAAATTGGCGGAATTGGTTATCACGCAACTCAATTTCCGTGTTGAGCTTTTATTTTCAGTTTAGTTAAAAATGAAATGGTGTTTAAAATATTAACAGGTGGTAAATCTTGACTGTTGTATTAATAATTTATTTATTTCGACGTACACGACACGACATGAGCCATTAACATAATATCAATAGTAGAACAACGTAAAGAATGTAACAGTACACATAGGGTGGGTTTTTTCATTTACCGAGAATGCTAAATGCAATGCTAATTGTAAAAGTAAACGGTAAAATGCATAGAAATGGGTTTTTTCATTTGACATTTACCGTTTACTTTCACCTTACATTTTACAGGCCCACAATGGTGCTGCAAATGCGAAAGGAAAGGTAACCAAAATGGCGGCCGTTGTCTAAATGTCACTTTGGTGACAGTTCGGAGATTTTCTGGCTATCTATTTTACGGTATTTGCTAGTATTTTATCATTATGTACGCAACAAGTGATGGTTCATCAGGTTCTGACGATGAACTAATAATTAATTATATGACACGACGTGTAAAGCGACATAATAAACGCAGGAATTTCTATCTAATGGAAGACGTAGATTTCGCGTTAATAAAGAAACTGCTCGACTTTTGACTACTTAATTGCAGATATGATATGATAATATGTTATTCGAAAGAATTACTCATTGCTAATAATTTTATTACAATTTAAAACGTGATCCCTGAGACGTATGTGTGGTAAAACAATGTACGATCGTGTGAGAAATGTGGATATCCGCAAAGAATGTAAGGCTGATGTAAGCATAATGCGTAAGATTAAGAAAAGGACCCTCAGATGGTTTGGACATGTAGAGCGAATGAAAGAAGAAAGTAGTGTAAGAAGAATATACGACGGGAATGTGAATGGTAGAAGAAGTCGGGGATGCCCGAGAAAGACATGGCACGATCAAGTGAATCAGATACTTGAGTCGGGCATTTCAAAAGTCAGAATAATAGAAGAGAATGTATGAGACGATGTATGAATGTGAGTGAGGCAAAGAGTGTGTGCTGAGACCGAGTTGTCTGGCGGTCCGTCCTCTCTGCCCACCCCTGCGGGGAAACGGCGTAATGGTTGGTTAGTTAGTTAAAACGTGAAACAAATATCAATGCAACCGTAGATGAAGCAATTCGCACACAATGTTTGACATTTATTGTGTGGGTTGCCACATGAAAAAAATATATACACAGTTCCCAATACGAAAATGTGGGAATTAGGTTAGTTTTTATGCTGTCATCCCTATTTACTTTTACCTAAGCAGTTGGCATCGTGAAAAAACTCATTTTGCCGTAAATGTCAAATGCACTGCGAAATGAACTGTAAACTGCTAAGCTAAAGTAGAGTGCAAATGAAGAAACCCACCCTAAAAGTAAAAGGTAACAAGTAACATGTTAAAATTAATAATTAATAAGTAAAAAGTGTAAAGAGGCATGAAATAAAATAGTTAAAGTTGAAACGTGTAAATTACAAAATATCTTTAAAAAAGGATAAATAGTAATTAATTGATGATACGAATCGAGTTGATTGTTTTAAGTACAATTATCAATTTATTGGGATGATGCATTTTTGACCGTTTGGCTTGAATAATTGAATATCCTTCTTGAGATGAAGCCATAGTAAATAATGAAAAATCCTAAAAAATCATATGTTTTTGTTTTGAAAATTTGATCGCTTAGAAGTATTGCTTCAATTAAATACTGCGTGTAGAATATACCTTGGCCCTTAAAAATATTGGTCATTTTTTTAGAAGTCTTTTAATAAGCCTATGAGTTAATATTTTAAAAAGGTATAAAAAGTAAGTAATTCGCTTAGTGGGAGATAAAAAATATAAATAAAGTATGTACTTATTACTCGAAGACAATTTTTGTTTTTAGGATCTACCGGCATTATGGATAAAATAACCCTTAGAATAATCATTAAATCATTATCTAATCTGTGCAAGCGATGTATCATTTAATTTTGTTCTGCATTAGTGCCAGTATTGTTGCAATAATAAGGTGATTTGATTCGAGTTGGTCTACTAGGTACATGATCATTTATTAACGAAACTAATTCAAGGGAGTTAAACCAGTGATATTTAAAAAGAAAACTCTTAAACTTAATTTAAAGTAATATTAAAAAAGAAAACATTTGAACGGAGGCGGAATATAAAAACCCCTGTAAATTAAATTTCATGAAGCTTCAGAGTGGCACAAGTATTTTTCTTGCAAGCGCCTTATTTCAGTTTCATTTTGAATTACAATTTCCCAATAAGCGTGAAAATATTATGTACCTCGGTACTTTCTTATAACACCATCCCTCTCCAGTCTCCAAGGCAACTCCGTACATAAGAACTCAAGTACCTACCTACGAGAAGGTTTCATCTATTGTATACAGGGGCGAACTTGTGATCTAAAACATAACCTTATATTTGCGTAAGTGTCCTTAAATCATTTCTTTGAAAATAAGTAGTTATTCGTGGGGAAAATAATTATGGTGGCTTATATACACACACTGGTAAGCCGGTACAATTTACAAATATTACCTATGGTTTAAAATTAAAATTTGTACGCACACATCAAATCCCCAAAGTTTCGTCGCAATCGGATGAACGGTTAGCAACAAATAATTTTATGGTGCCAGAACAGAACTCACTATTGGGAGAAACAATTTCTTTATTAAGTGGCATGCCGGGAAATCTCTATTATATTTAGAAACCATCGCGGGCATGCACCAAATCCCCAAAGTTTCATCGCAATCGGATGAACGGTTTAGCAACGCATAGGCATCTCATATACTTATACCAGGGCGGTTAAGTGGTGGATAACCTCCAAAGTACCTACCTATTAGCAAATATCACCAAATTCAAATGTGACCATAAATATATACTTTTCTAGACTTTTTCATACCAGATTCTTGATCAACTAGCGTTGAAATATTTTACCTCATATGAAATAATTGGCATAATTTTACACGTATTCAAATATTACCTACTTTTAATATTTTTATTTCTTCTTTCTTCTGACTTCTTTAAAACATTCTTTATTATTCAGTAGGTGTATTTTAAATTTACATATTTGTATTTTGTTTTATTTTTCCTTAAATAGGTTTTTCTTTTCTTATTTGTTTCACCAAAAGGTTATTTTTCGAGTTCTTATATCATAATTTATAATTTAAATCGTTTATGACTACCGTAATATGTGCCCAATATGGTAGTTGAAAAAATCACAAAAATCAGAGTATTCAATTCACCCTAAACCTTTATAAAACTAATGTAGACAAGAGTGAGGAGGCCGATTATACTATCTTATTCTCACGCAAACTAAATTCTATAGTTTTTTTTAAGTATGTTTATTCAATTTTTAATTTAACAATATTTTATATTACAAATCTTACAAAACTGATCAATGAGTTTGATTGTAAGAAATCTCACATTTTTCCTATTTAATTAATACTATATACTTTTAAGTTTTACATAGTAATTACTAAGTATAATACTTAATATAATGCACCTGTTTATCTCTTTTTGGTGTCGCTATTTCCGTTACATCGAGTTTCATGTCACATCGGTGCTAAAGAAGTTTTCATCTCAAAAATTGTAATTGTAGCAAGTAGGTAATTCGACCCTGACAGTATCCGTATAGAAGTCGACAACAACTACTGTCGAAATGCCAGAAATGTATATGAAGGTAGCGGTAGGTTACAGAACCTCCCCGTAGGAGGTTTCCAACGTTGCTGTAGTATTCAAATTAATACTGGGTGGCTTGACACAAACTATTTTTTAATTTTTCAAAAGAAGCAAACACATTGTGACTTGACATTTTAAATAAATAAAAAGAAAACACTTTGTTTACGTCACTTTATTAAGTGACGTAAACAAAGTGTTTTCTTTTTATTTATTTAACTATTTTTTAGTTAATCTATTGATTAATAATACGACATTGATAACAAAAACTATTGCCTTTTCTAATACGCAGATGACATGCAGACAAACCGATTCAGTTTTGCTGGTATTAAAAAATGCTTTTATGAGCCAAGAAATGGCCAGATGAAACAAGAAGAGACAAGAAGAGGTAAAAATAAAAAAAAAGCAGACATAAAGAGGTTAGTAGAAGCAAGAAGAGGTAAAATAAGAAAAAAGCACACATAAAGAGGTTAGTAGAAGCAAGAAGAGGTAAAAATAAGAAAAAAGCACACATAAAGAGGTTAGTAGAAGCAAGAAGAAGTAAGAAGATACTAGGAAAAAAAACTAGTCGAAAAAGAGTCAATAAGAGTCAAAACGAAGCAAGAATTGACAAAAAAAGATTAGGGGAGGCAAGAGAATGACAGAACTCAGAAAACAACCCCAATCAAAATCCTTATTCCTGCCCATTTTGATTCGATTTTCGGCTTATTAGGTTGCTATTTATACCGATCGATTAAACTCCGCAAGAATTTGTAAGAAATACCAAGAAGAGCCGAGAAGTAAGCAAGAAGAGATAAGAAGAGGCAAGAAGAGATAAGAAGAGACCAGTAAAAATAAAAAGGAGCAGGAAGCTACAAGATTATGCAAGAAGAACCGAGACGAGCCAAAAAGTAGTAAGTTCACGATTACTCCTTCATATGTGAATATATTTTCGATTTATCTCACATATTTACGTTGTACTGGCGCAGATTGGTGAAAAATCACTGGATGATACGGATTCTTGACACAATTTTGAGAAAGACGGTTAAAATTATTTTCCAAAATAACAATATTTTAATTAATTAGAAACTTTAACCGTTTGTTTGAAATCTAGATACAATCAGTTACAATTTTGAAAATTACACTTGAATTCTGAACAAATCCGAGTTAATTGAACCAGAGTTACAATCACAGACAGACCTTTTTTATTGGTTTCAAGGTACAATCTCGTTAAACCGCAATAAAGCAGTTTGTCAACAGGATGTCAATTTTCAATTACAATTTAAACATACATACATACTATTATTACAATAACTACACAGATTGTTACAATTAACAAAAATGAATTAATATAAGCCATCTCTATTTAGTAACCATTGTTTCAACACATATCTCAATCTATTTGTAGAATTGCAATATTTTAAATTAATTGGTAACATGTTAAATATTTTTGGCACGTTATATTCCAGGTTTTGCCGCCCGTGGTTATTATTATATTTTGGAACAAGCATTCCTTCATTATTTGTGAACCTTGTATTATGTTCATGTTCCACTTTCCTCTTATAATCAGACTCAGATATTTGCTGAATTAATATATTGTACCATTATAAGGCCTGCACCGGTAATATTATTAAATTCCGATACAACAATGATATGTTTCGTCCTTGTGAAAAAAATGTTTTTGAACTAATAAATAATTTAATAATAGCATTTTGTACTGATTGTAGGTGGTTTAAATTAGTTTTGCAGGAGTGTCCATGTCCAAGTGGTTAATCCACACTGTAAATTTGATTCTGCTAGTGATAAGTAAATAATTTTTAAAATATTCACCGGAACGAAACATTTTGTATGATGATTGTATCTCTTATAACAAAAATATTTTTTTTTGTTAAATATTTTGTATACGCTGATGATACTACACTTGTCATATCCCATGAAAATTTGTCTATTGCAATGAAATTATTGCAGCTAAATATACAATATGGTCAAAGAACACTTGAATATATTATACCATTAATATTTAACAAATTGCCATACGAATTTAAAGAAAATTGCTCTATAATGAAATTCTCACTGATGTTAAAATCATGGCTATTAGGGAGTAACCTTATGAATTAAGTTTATATTTTGCTCACTCTCACTATGTTCTAATTTGCAATTGAGTTATTAATGACTAGTGTATTAAATATTCAACTGTCTAATGATATTAAAAAAAAAATCTTAATTTACATTTTTTCACCATAATATACGGTCTCTGAATAATAATGATCAACATTGCGTATCACATTATCACAATGTTTAGTGTATATATATAAATATGTTTATGGTTAATGTGCTGTTATATGTGTATGTTGTTGCCACGCTGACGCGTTTATTATTATTTTATGTATTGTTTTAACTAATCTGTGGAACTAATCTTCTGCTGACAAGCTACTTGCAGTAGCTTAGCGGGTATAAATTCCCATTGTATGTAACTTTTATACAATAATATTTTTTTTTAAATTTGATGAATGATAGTGGCACCGAAATTAAAAGTACTCCGGTAGGTAGGTAAATGAAATAAATAAAATAAGTACAAAATTCAAAATCTACATAGAAAATGTTTTATTATTTATGTATTTTCTTTCTCCACCCAACACTGCTTTCCATATTGTAATATAAATTCAATTTCCTTGGAGTTCCATTTCCAGAATGTATTTTGTGGAGAGAACTTTGCTAATATATTATCACGTTCTGTGGAGGATCCATAACTATTCCGTCTCCCTCTTCCACCCACCCCACTCCCTCCCACTGCCAATACAATATGTTGAATTAAATGATTTCGGGATAGTCTTTGATTACATTATATAAATACAAAAACAAATCCAGCAATGAAAATGCTCGATTTCAAAATAAGAATTGGCCCAAGACTTTTCCAATATATCAACTTTAAAATGTTTGTATTCTTCGTTAGTCCGGAGTCAAATTGAGTACAACTCACCCATTTGGTCACCGCATTGTAAGGTTCGCTCAGATTCTATTGAAAAAATACAGCTGAAATTTTTATGCTTATACTCCTACTGAAAATATAAACTATACCTGTCTAATGTAAAATTTAAATGAAGCTGTTTGATAAAAGATCATTAATTCGCTTATTGACAGTCCTGCATTATTGCAATTGATTTCATTTCATGTTCCTAATAAAGTCACATGAAATAATTTACACAAAAACACTTCAAATACATTTAAAAAATATTTATTAGTTTACAAAATTGTAAATAATTTAAATCATATGTTTACACCGTATAAATGTCTCTTAACCCATTTTTATGTAAAAAATATTTCATTCTGTACAAAGTGAATAAATAAAAGTACCTATGTAGGAAATACTTATTAGTTACGCCTTATACCCAATTCGTGGAATAGTAGGTTATGATTTTTCATCGTATGTCACAAGTAGGTAGGTGTAGGTAGCCGTAGTAATATTTTCATAGCGCCCTTGAGGTGATACATTGTTATTTATTTGTGAATTTTTGAAATAATGGCATTCAGAGCTCCGGGCCAAAATGGTTTAATTTTGTTGTATGTTAAAATTATTTGCGGACATGGCTGCAATATGGGGAGGTTAATCTTTACGGAGGATTTGTTTAGGTCTTTTATGTGTGGTACGTACGTTTTCGTCGTACTGGGCGAGGCAGTTTGTGGACGCGTTTTCATGGATGGGAATTCCCGCATAAAATGTTCGCGAGACTTAGATGTGTTTTTTTAAAAAGGGTATATCAGAATCTTTGTGGAGTTGAGAGACCTTTATCCATTTGGGGGCACCCAGGGCTAAGCGTATGGCTTTATTCTGAAATGTTTGAAGTTTTTTTAAATGTGACTGAAGAGTGGGCCCAGATGGGGCTTGCTTAAGTTAGTTTTGGCCTTATCGTTGATTTATAAATTACGATTTTTTATTTGTACCTATTATTAAAGCCTTTCGGCTTTTAATCACCTCTTCCATAGGTCACTCCAAGTAGTTCGCTACGTTTGGTGACAGAGCAGGGGTGCCCGGATTCATGGGGCGAGGTTTGCCTAGGCCTTAATTCCTGTTTTACGCATTGTTTATTGTAATAAAACGAAAATTTAAAATTGATTTCACGAAATCAAGCGACGCGGAGTTACGCGTCCATCTCCCGCTCAGTTGGGGGCGTGACTGAGGTTTGGCGACTGTGGCGTGAACAGTAGTTCTTCGGTGGACGCCATAGGGTTCACTTTGAAAAACCGAATTCGTCGACTAGCGGCCGTATTGTAAAATAACAACGCAAAAATGCATATTTTATTTTATTTTGGAAAAATTGGATGTAAATATCAACTTTTTTTGCGATCATTATAAAATAAACTGAATTTGCCACATTATACAATAAAACCATAACCGAAAAGGGGTTTATAAATAGGAGAGTTTGGACTTGAAAGTGTGTTTTTTAGACCTTATACTTTATTTTTTTATAGGCTTATTAAAAGACTTATAACAAAAAATGACCGATATTTTTAAGGACCAAGGTATGTTCTACACGCAGTATTTAATTGAAGCATCTACAATACTTCTAAGCGATCAAATTTTCAAAACAAAAACATATGATTTTGTATGATTTTGCATTATTTACTATGGCTTCATCTTAAGACGCACATAATTAATTGTCCCGCTCCCACTTCTATCGTGCTTCCCTTTACGTTATATTATAATATATATGCCGAAAGACAAAATTTATTATAAATAAAAGCTGACAGTGCGTGGATATTAGATCAAATACAATAGATCAAATTTAATTAGGTACTCTATTTGTCTATCTCTCGACTCAGGGAGTGGATAAAGTTCGAAGAGAAGTTAACAGTCAAAATGACAATATAATCCAAACAATCTCATGGTTTTGATCTTCTATCAACTATCGTTTAGATAGTGAATCTAACGGGCGCCATTTTATTTTTTAATATAACAACAAAAGAGTGAGAAGTGAAAGAAAAATCTAAAAGTTTAAATTACTAACTCTTTTGTGCTTTCGAGCTTTAGAGCTTGTGAAGTCGCCAGAGCTGTCCAATCCAAGCAGAATTGCAACTCTCAGCCCGCTCGCCGTGAACCAGTGATAGACATCCATTTTTTCCTTGGATTTCAGAGCAAGACTTCCCAAATTTTAGAATAAGTACAAACATCCATAAATGATGTGCTCAATTACTAAATCCCCCCATATTTGAATGAAATTTCCCCAGATTTTTTACCTTAAGTGGTCAGCATTTCAAAATTTCCGTAGATTTGAACATTTTCACTTTTCCCTAAAAATTTTTACCCTCCTCTAGATCTTTGAAAATTTTCCTAGACATACCATCAATGCTGCGAACTGGAGCAAAGATAAATTCAACCCGATACGACCCTTCCTGCCGGAGTTGACATTCTGTAGGATTCCATGACAGTTGATCACCTTAAAGATGACCCCCCGGCATACTTACATAAAATATACAGTCGGTTTAGTTAAAATACGATATACCTTCTTACACAAAAGCTTACTAGGTGTCCCGAAATTGTATGCAGAGAGGATGTATCGCCGAATAACAAAGTATAAAATGTATTTTCATTCAAATGCATCGAGGATATTTTTTATTTAGTAACTATATATATTATCAGCTAATCCAATTGTTAGAATCAACTATATGTACTTACCATCTAACACCTACCTAGAGAAATGCAATAATATTATTTTTATTTTTACTACATCTATGTATATTATTACTTTTAAATATCTATACTACATGTATATCTAATTTAGCAGCTGCTACGTTAGTAAATTTCTTTATCAATATTTGTTATCATTCATAAGCTTATTTTTTCTTAATTAAAAAAAAAGTTTGTCTTATTTCTTTATCTTTTTCTATAATGACACCATTCCCCAATTTAAACACGAGAAATGTTTTTCTCTTTTAAATTGGGTAGATTCATTAACAAGAAATTACTTTAGGTATTTGTAATTATTTTTAAGAACCATATATTTTCTTTAAGTAAACCTGTTTTATATATGTATATTTCAAATTAAAAAAAAAAAAAAAATATATATATATATATATATTTATTATTTTTTACATTTTTATATCAAACATGTTAGGTATATATATATAAAATAGAAAATATATTCGTCGTCCTCCTCACTAGGAGATTCTGTGCTGTGGGGGCTATGCTTTGGATAAGTTTTCAGCGACTTCTATGGTTTAACTTCATTGTTTGGATAAGGTTTTCCAAAAATTTCTATGACTATGTTTTAAGTATACTAGTAAGTTCATTTTCCGATAGTTCCTTCAGCCAACATTTAATGTCCTTAATGTAGCTATTTTTTGTTTTAATTTGTTTGATATTAAGTGGGAGTTTGTTATATAACTTTACTGCTAAAAAATCAGAACCTCTTTGTCCAAATGAAGAGTTACACTTTGGTATATTAAGTATGTCTGTTTGTTTGGCTCTGGTTTTATGAGTATGTGAGATGTCTGCCTCTGAATCATTTTTGTGGTGATGTACTAGAATGTTTTTGGCATAGATTTTCTGTATGCTTGGAACATCAAACTGTTTAAAAATTTCTGTTGTTGTCGTCCTTATGGGGACCTTTAGTATGGTCTTTATGATGCAATTCTGAGTTACCTTAAGTTGTTTTATGTGATTAGATGCGGCTGAGCCCCATCCTATTACTCCATTTTCCAATCGAGAGTGGCATTAAGCATTAATTAATTATGTTGTCTATATATTTTATCCTAAACTACAATATAAATAAATTCGTTTATTATCCATGCCAACTTAATGTTAAAGGTATTAATGAACTCAATGTTCGGTTTGAAATTGATAAAGAATGCACAATAAATTAAAATGTTATAAAAATTATAATTTTTGGGGGGCCAACTGTCGGGGACCAACTCTCGGGTCAACGTTTCATAGTTATTGCATACTTAATAATATTATTTTGTCAAAGACAAACTGGGATAGGAAAATATATCTGTTACATTGTAACGTTCCAGAGTTCAGTATTGCCCTGGTAAGACCACCATTCAGAAATGAAACGTTGTTTGAAATGACTTTTATTGTGTTTGGTGACCAAATCTGAATAGCCAGGTACCTCCCCTCCTTCAACTTTCCCGTTTCCTTCCCCTTCCCACTACCTTCAGCCTCACAACATACCCAAATTCGTGATGCTATAGTCTCACTGGATCCGGACGGGAACAGCTGAGACTCTTGTGAGGTATTAACGTAAAAAAATTAAAGATAGCAGATAAATGAATAATAAATAGAATTAATGCATTGTAATGTCAATGGCATTCAGTTGGATAAACTAGAAATTTTAGAAATCCAAAAGAGTGTTAATGCGAATTTGAATATTATTAATAACCAAAAATTGTTAAATGATCCAATATTAAACCTGTTCCCTTTGTAAATTGTCCCCCATTGCCCCTCTCTCCTCTACCCACTCTCATATTTTCATTGATACTATTGTCTATGTCCATTCTTTTTCAATTGACACCATTGTCTACGTCTATTATTTATAATTAGTATCAATAAAAAACCCTGAAGAAGTGAGCGTTGCTCACGAAACATGTTGGTTTTGTAAACAATAAAAGTGGTAAAAACTAAGAATTTTATTAATTTGAATAAATGAAAAATGTTTTAAGTATTATAGAGATTTATTCATACATGTTAAGTATATTTATTTATTTTATCGATTACATTTCATATTAATTCATGGATTATTTTACAAACTTTGACACTATTACACTAGATATTTAAAATGTCATCAGAACTACATAACTTAAACATAATGATATTTTCTAATCTACATTTACTACGGAATTATAATTAAATACTTATTTCATTGAATGAATCAATAAATTAATCGTAATCAATGTACTTTGTACAATATCTTAAATTATTTGATAAACCTAATTATATCATCTGCCAATTATTTATGTTTTAATAATACTATTATATGTGTTTATCTAATCATGAATAAAATCAATTGGCAACTACCTCAATGTACGGATCCTCAATTTACTTAAATATTCGATATTTTTTTAATATCTACCTTAACTATAAACTAGGTACTCTTATTTTAGCAACGAACAGAATATGTACATTTAAATATGTATGTTCCTCAAAAGTCAATGGTCGAATGTCCTTTTGAGCCAAAATTTTAAGCGTAACGGCTGCGCGGACTTAGTCATTCAAAAATTAATTTTGGATTTGAGGCCAAAACACCTAACCAAATCGAATAACTATTTTTTATTGAAGAAAAAGATAACAATAATAATTTAAAGGAAAACATGAAAGAGAACATGACACAGAAAAAGATAATGGTTGCTGTTATGTCGTGGTGAATATTAATAAACACGGTTAACTTTGCAAACTTATTTATTTAACCTGATGAGCTGACCTTCAGTTTACAAGTGGCAAATGACAGGAAGCGTACCACAGACCATGAGGTAGAAAAGACAATCTTATGAGCATAAACAATAATACCAACAGTTGCAACTGGGACTCGAACCCGAATAATGGCGGAATTGGTAAACGCGCATGTCCCGGTTAGATGAGAGGTTCTGGGTTCGAATCCCAGTTGCGACCATTATCTTTTTCTATTATTCTGTGTCTTATTCTCATTCATTTTTTCGTTTAGATTATTATCGATATCTTCTTCATCAATGATATATTACATTGATGTGAATAACTTTCAGCAGTTATAAAAAGATAGTTTTTCTAATAAAAAATTGATTTTTTTTATTGAAAATATGTAGCTAATTTGTATTTCGAATATGGAGCTACTTTATTTATTAATGTTTTAAATTATGAAATAAAGGCCATTAAAGAAATCAATTTTGAATGATTTTGGTGGCAACTTTGGCATTTTTTTGATTAATTATTATTTAAAAAAAATGATTAGCTTTTTCTTGGTTAGAAATTTAAATTTATCTACGACAAATTTGTACACCGACGTAAATCGTTCATTTGTAATTTAAATTTATGCCCATTTAGATGCTTTTTTTAATAATTCAATTTTTTACTATATATTCAACATATTTTTACAATAAATAGAGCACAGTTATTTTTAATAGCTACCGTTAACACAACTACCTACCTCACAAATATTTGCCAAAGTTGCATCAAAAATCATATTACATTAATTTTGGCCTGTACCTCATAATTTGAAACACAAATAAATAAATAGCACACATCCAAACTATATATTAGTTAACCCTTTTGATTTTTAACAAATGTTTTTCAATTTGATTGAGTATTTTGCTCACAAATCCAAAATTATTTTTTTTTTGAAAAATGCCTCGCAATCGTTCCTCTTAATACTAAACCACACGCCATGGATTAGTTTAGGTACATATTATTGAAATTTTGTTTTTTCACATTAAATTGGGGTTTTGACTTTTAATGTGAAATTTAAAATAAAATGCTTCCAAAGTAATATTTATTCTAAAAGAGCTTTCTGGACAACTTAAATATGGCTCAATTTTTTAAAGTTATGTAAAACATTAATTGTAGTTTATTTTAATCATTATATTAATTATTTTACTAGAGTAGTTCGAGTATTACAGATCATTCGAATCAAGCATTAAATAATATTGATATTATTTTACAAATAGCACAATCATTAACATAATAAATATGTAGATATTTTTTCAGAATCAAATGCGAAAACAAATATAATCTCACCAACCTACCAATAAAAATCACTATTCATAGTAATATAGTTATATTGTTAAACTTGGTTTTTACAGAGTATTTCTCAATGCCTCCTAATTAAGTTGATTGAAATTGAAAGTCTGATTCTACTTAGAATAAAAAGATTTTTACCTACAATTTTTGAAATAAAAGGTATTTATAATTGAAAACTTTTAAAAATAGTTAGGTACCTACTTACATATTAATAAAATATTAGAAACCATTTTGGAAATCTGTACAATTTTTGTTATCTATGTTTTAATTATTATGTTTCTAAATCATAGGTGGAATACAATCAAAATTGGTTTTTCCACATTTTTTGGTAAAACGAACTTTCTGAATTGCCAAACAAATCAAAGATTTCCTTTGCTTGTGGGTTATTTTTTGGAAACTATGATATTAGAAAACTCCTGAAATATGATGTCGGCGATTGAACTCTTATATAATTTTTATCATGCACAACGGTTTTCAAAATGTGTTTACCACCGAGACTTTTCATGAAGACCAACATAATTTAGTATAATATTAATAATATATGTCTTTTAACTTTGTCTTTATGATTGAATGCACATACCAAAAATTCGAAAAAATAATGTCACATCATATTCCATAAGGCCGACTAGAGTACAGACCTGGACTCGCGATTGCCAAATAACGAAGTCAGTGTTCGTGGCTAAGTTAGCTTCACTGTTAAAAATAGTCTAATCACTCTGTTTATGTAAATTAATGCACAAATCAGCAATAATAACTAGTATCAACAACAAACCGCCGCCATTTGCAAACTGTCGTTGCTTGATGGAACTGAATTCGGCCTTGATATTCATCCGTCCCTCACGTCATTTTTATTGTGGGTTTAAATATTATTTACAAATTGGTTAAGTTGTTATTTATAATTCTTCTTCCGCAGATCCTGAAATGTATCTTTTAAAATTCAGTCCGAAAATCCGTCAGCATTTGCATGATCAGATCTGGGAGATGGCGGTGAAGCTCTCGCTCGTCTAGCCATCATCTCTGGTGTAGGAGGAAGAAAACCAGACAGGTATTCTGCAGGAGGTCTAATCACTGTAGGAAGATATCCAGTCCCGGAATAAGGAGGAGTCAAGAACCTTCTGGAAGGAGAAAACTTCATATTCTGTCCACCCAACGGAGAAAACGCAGACTTTGCTTGATAGCCAGATAAAGAATAAGGAGGAGAATCTTGGGTCATGGCGTAACCAAGATGGTTATTCATGAAATTGCTGACCGCACTACCACTTAACATTGCTTCCATAGCTAAAACAACATCTCCTTTACATTTTGATAGGATATTCTCAATTTCTGATCGTCTTCTTCCCGGAAACACCCTCATCAAGACGTCTACTGGAGATCTGTTACCAGGACTGGTACTGTATTGAGGAGATATCTTCCCACTTTCAAAAGAGCTGTCCAATTGCGACTCGTTGATAAGATCGCTTCTATTCGGAGAACTATGATCACTGTCAATGATGGTGGATTGTTGCGGTACTAGCTCAGGGGTATCGCTTGAAGAACTGAGCCCTCTAACTGTCTTTCTGTTGTCCTGTTCATCTCTTGGACACGTGAGGTTTTGAATCTGATGTGAGTATTTATTGTTTTGAGGGCTTGATGATGTGATATATCTTGAGTCGTCAATCTGGGGCCATTTCTCGTTGGTCTGTTCGTGTTTGATGCGGATGTCATCATATTGAGGAGGTCTGCTTTCCTTGAGGGACAGGTTTTCTGGTGCCCCGACGGAGCTCTGGTTGGAGTTGTCGTCTTCTTCTTCCTCCACGTTGAGCTCGTGGTCTGTGTTGGGAGAGGCGGCGCGGGGGCTCGGGGGGGAGAGGGCCGGGGAGGCGCCCCCTTCAGGGTCTGTGGGACACAATGGCCCTGTGATGCGGGGCCGCTTTTGCACTGGAACAAAAAAGAAGAAAATATTAGCATGAGTGTTATAGTTACGTTCCTACATTGTGTTCTTGATTTTCTAAGGTAATCTCTCTGCCAAAAACTTAACATCAGATTTTTTAATGTAACTTTCTGTCAAAAACGACCAAAACTTAATTTAAATGCAGGTATACTGGAAACACATGGACATTAATAATTACCCACAATTATAAATAGAGATATTTTTTATATATTACGTAAAAAATATTTTTTGAACCGAAGTGAAAGAAAACAATAAGGGAACGTACCCATACTACGTGACCTGTTCGGGGGGGGGGTCTTCAAAATATATACCACGCTTGGTACAAATGAGCGGCGGCGTCCTCAGATTTTTGGTCACCGGGGGGGAGGGGGGGTTAAAAATTTGCAAAAAGTTGGTCACGTAGTATGGGTACGTTCCCTAAACATACTTCTATGGAAACGCTAAGAGGTAAGCAGGCAGCAATAAGCAAGTAAGAAGCTGCGTGAAGCGGTAAGTAGAAAACTATGAAGCGGGAAGCGGGAAATAGGAGGCAAGAAGCAGCGGAATCGGAAAGCACTAGAAAAAAGGAAGGAAGAAGCAGAGAAAAGCTGGATGTTGGAAACGAGAAGCAAGAAGCAGCGGAAAGCAACAACCAAAAAAAACACTGTGTGCCGGAAGCGTGAAGCAGAAAGCTGGATGCTAGAAGCGAGAAGAAACGGGAAGCAAAAAAAAAGTGAGAAACGAAAACCAAAGATCAATGCAATTCTTTATTCCTTAAATAATCCAAGAAAAAATATAATCGTTTTTCCATTGTAGTGATTTAGTTTCTTATCGATTTTACATTAAAGTAAGCATTAGACACAAAGCTAGATTTTCCTATAAACAAACAACGAAAAAACATTATCAATTCTCTAGAACCACGAACAAACAAACAAAACCAAATACTGTTCAAACTTCGGCCCCCGAACAAAGCTATTTGCTTTTTTATAACACTGGAGTTTTAAAACCTATTCATGTTATTTGAATATGCCATCATGGCGAACGAATCGTTTTATCATTGCATAATGGCCACCAGGTAAAAATAAAATAAATAATAAAAATTAAATATGCCCCGCGACACACAATGGCGTATTATTTATTCACTTATGTCTGAGCGCACCAATGAAAGCGTTGCATTATGCCTAGCCTTTTATAGCGCTTACTAGGGGTTCTGAGGGTACCGCGTACCGCGTACTCCCTACCCCCTTTTGACGGAAACTTTCCAATGACAAACGGCAAAAATAAAATTAGACAACCGGTTAAATTATTGCAGTGGCGGTGCAAGAAAAGTACGTGGGCGGTAAATCTTTGAAAGTTTGTTTAAAATCTTATTTAAACAAAAATAAACACAACAATCACAATTTTTTCACCTTTCATAACTTCTTATCAACTTCATAATCGTTGAGATTGTTTAAAATATTATAGATGCTTTAATTAAATGCAAAGCCGAACACTTCTTGGGTTTTACCGAAACATTTTTTCAGACCTATATATTCTGAAGATATAATCATTTTCTAAGATCCTTTTTACGGAATCACTTTTATTGTTTAAATAGGTCATTTAAGTTTATAGAGTGCGACCGAAACAAAATTTATTTGTATTAGTTCATTACACAAAGATAATACAAACATTATTGTTTGCATAAATCTAAAAAGCAGTTATTAGCGTTCAAAATGAAGAAGAAGATTACTAAATATGGTTTGGTAGGCAGATATGTTAATACGAATGATGGAGGGAGTGCGCTAATATAAAAAAAATAAGCTTAAACGACTCTTATGAAAATATTTACTAAAACATGACTCTTTTGAAAAAACCAAAAATCTCATCTGGGGTGAGTAGTATTTAAGGAACAACTGTGAATTTTAACATACCTATAACACGTATGACAGAACCAGGTATGTTTTTATCATATTCAGAACATACTTTGCGATTTTTTTCTATTAATTTCATATAATTTATTTTTCAACTCGGCATCTGAATAGCGATTATCATCAAAATAAAAATTTTACAGTTGTCAAGGAAATTACTTCATGTATTTTATCGGTAGAGATGCGGGGTCTTATCCCTTTCTTATTTAAAATATTTTTACCTTCAAGTCCCAACGTGATGGTGAAATTTCACAAAATTTCGAAATGTTTCTGGTGTATTTTAATTATAGATACATATATTGTTTTAGAGGGCATACATTAATTACGTGAGCTCAAAAGGGCGGGGGGGGGGGGGGGTCCAGCAAAATCTCACGCTACTTGAAAAGAATATACGAAGTGGCCCAAATTTATCTCACCAAGTAGTGGGGGGGGGTCTAGATTGGAAGAAAAACTGTTCATGTAATTAATGTATGCCCCCTTATGTTTATTGTTTTTGCGGTGGTCGTAAAGAATCCTATTTTAGAAACTAGATAAAATTATCTTTGAGATGTTTGTATTTGAAATAAACATTGACATTTCTAAATAATACAATTTTAATATCAAACGTGATAATGAAAACAAAAAAAAACTTTGAAAGAATTTGTTATCTAGAAAACACAATCTTTTGTGCAGGAAATTTAGAACAATTTTTTTTATTAATTTTTAAACATTAAACTGTCAACGATAAAAATCCCCCCATTTTGAAGTCGTACACTATGGCATTTTTTAAATTTTATCCTAGGAATGAAGTATG
The DNA here is from genome assembly GCA_929108145.2 of Limnephilus rhombicus. Classification (NCBI taxonomy): domain Eukaryota; kingdom Metazoa; phylum Arthropoda; class Insecta; order Trichoptera; family Limnephilidae; genus Limnephilus; species Limnephilus rhombicus. Next base: position 46,330,652 of record OV815288.1, on the reverse strand, counting down.
TATGAATATTACTTTCTATCTATACGTATATCCGCATTTTACATAGAAAATCTACCGCTACCTATCTAAATCTACTTCTACCGTGTGTAATTCACACGCGGTAGAAGTGAAACTAGAAAGTCGCCTTTCTTTTGCCTATTTATTGTAAAATGGTTCGAAGATTGGATATTGATTTACAAAAATTAAAATGTTTTTTTTTTTTTTGATTTTGTATGATTCGAACCTCCGTTCGTTGGAGTTCTCTGGCCGCTGAGATTTGCGACGCGCTCTACCGTTGCGCCACCGGGAGCTCGCGCGGAGTTTTTTTTTCTTTTATTAATATTTGTTTCATTTATATTTTCATAATATTGCTTACATATTTTTATACACTCTCCTAAGAAAGCAAATGCTTGTGTTTAGGAGAGGACAACTTGTTAATAACTTAAAATTATTTAAAAAAAGATCCTTATCACAAACTAAAGAGTTTAACTTGTGAAGAGATTTAGACATATTTTAAAAGTTCATGGGAGTAATTAAACAAGAAATGTATATAGGATGTACATAAAACATTAAGAATAACTGTGAAAAATATATCTAGGAGAAAATTAAAATTATGTGGTGGTACTACCAAAATAAGATTTTATTTTTAAGAGTTGTTAATTTATCGCATTATATTAGAACCGAGGACCCGTCATATAATAAATTTTACTGGCGCATTTCCGTTTCATTCAATCTAAAGAAATTTCACTTAAAAAAATCGTAATATAATGGACGCTCCGGTCAGATCTGTCCTTCAGTGACTGTAATGGAATATCGTGTTTGTGGCTAGTAACGTCCTTCCAAGGCTGGAGGGGTTAAGGGCGATTTCAACTTTATCTCAAAGGAAGCGCAAGGAATGTGTGATTTAGTTCGAATTTCAAAATCTTTGAAGAATTGCATTGCATGTACTATTTGTGTGTTTAAATTTCAAAACCCCTGAAAAAACCTACACTAGAGTGACAGTATCTGCATAAAAAAACAACATTCATTGGAAAGAGACGGAGGAGGCATTATTTAGTATGGCCAGGTGTGCGGGCGGAACAGAGACGGAGGTACGCCAGTTGAAAGTTTGAAGGCGCAAAGTTTCAATGGGGTTTGGACCGTGGCTATTGTGCGAGTATTAACATGTCAGGGGTACTCAAGGTGCTACCCGAGAATTAAAAAAATAATTATCTAAATATGTTGGTTTCTTTATGGTGCCATTTTTTCACGATGACATTTAATGCGCTAGTTAACTTCAATTGGTATCTTTTTTTTAGGAATCTGTTTACTGAAACAAAATTTAGAATTTTTCTATGAGTGCGCATTAAAGGTTTGTACTTTCGTCTATAAAAAATGCAATTTTTATGATATAGTTAAGCTACAATGTGATATTTATTAAAATAAACTTTTTCTGTGATTTGGGAGGCGGGAATGGGTACCGCGGCCCGGGAACCATTTATAGGGTAATCAACACCTCTGCCATAGGTCACCCCAAGCAGTTCGCTACATTTTGTGACTTATCATTCATGGGGTGAGGTTTGTCTGGATCTGGCGGCGAATGACCTGGACACACTGAACCCTAATTTCTACCCATCCGTCTTATCATTTCCCAGAACTTCCTCTTCTTCCTTTCCTTAAAAAGACCCTATGAGCAGCACCCCCAAAGATGGCATCGGCCCTGAGAGGAGTTTTTTTCTCAGGGCTTCCTGAGTTGAGCTTATGTTAAAAAAAATCCTTAATGTTTTAAAGCTGTCATTTCTTTCTTATTTTTAGAAGCTAAAAAAATATACCAAGGCTTAATAGCTCATGATGGTAATGGTGTTGCAAGCTGATGATATTGGCTTTAACCCAGAAAATAGTGTAGAAAAGTTGTTCAAATTTTTGAAGTCAAACTTCTTTAGCAGCGTTGTGAAATGAAACTCAACGAAACGGAAACGACACTAAAAAGAGACAAACACATATATCTATAGGAATTTCGCCTACGAGAGAATGAGATAGAATGAAGCCTTACCTACTTACCGTAAACAGTACCTACCTACGAAGCGTCGTATTAGCCGTTTTGATTATGAGTTCACTTTTCAAGGTTCCTATCGGTTGAGATTGTGTGGGTGTAGTTTCGCTCCTACCGCGTGTGAACTGAACTCGATATTTTTTTAAGACAGAATTCATTGTAATTTATTACCAACATAGCTGAATATCTAGCCAACGCGTCGTTCACCGAAATGCGTAAGAAGTGGTGATATAACGCCGCACTCTTTACACTCATTGCTTCATCCACATTCATACATAACTGCACATTATTTTGGAGTACTACACGTCCAAACCAATTACGAGCTCATTTCTTAAATGCATTTATCCAAACATCATAAAAAATACTAGTATAATAAATCCAATATTTTTCATTTGAATTACGAAATAAAAGTTCAAACACTAAACTCCCCCCCCAATACCGCAATCTCCGCAGTCGCAATTCAAACTTGACAGCAACACATAATTATTAATTTAATCTCCCGGGCCCCCGCCGCGCTGCCACTGTGTTCTCACTAACAATGGTCATTGTACCGGCAATATTGTATGGCGGGTGTTGTATGGGGACGCGCCAGTGGCGGGTGCGGGACGGGTCGGGCCGGGGCAAGGGGGCATTGTGATTGTCAGATCGTATATTATTATATTTCAATATCTTCCCCATAGTCTAAACTGGATTGTCAACAGTTGAAGAGCATATATTATTTTATTTCAGGATTATTTATTTACCCAGCAGCCTCCGGGGAAAAGCGGTAAGGCTCTCTTAACAAGTAAATTTTATTTGATTGATTTGTGTTATTTCAGAACTTGTTAATTAAAAATATTATTTCGCATTTTTGCGGCACGTTCCGGAGTGGAAGTTACTCTCAGTATCGCTGCGGTGTAAGTCCACTATTAAGAATTGAAACGTTGCTTGAAATGGATTTAGCTATGTTTTGTGACCAGATATGAATATCAAGGTACTTTCCATCATCTCTCTTCTTCAGCTCCTATCCCTCCACACTACTTTCAGCATCAAAACATACCCCAATAGGGGATGGCATAGTCTCACTGGCTCAAAACGGGCACGGTTTTTTTTTACATTAGCTCCACACAGGAGGCCCTGGGGAAATGAAGGATTAAAGAAAAGGAAGGAGAGGAGAGTTCTGGTAAGGAAGAGGGTTTAAGGAGTGGGTAGGAATCTGGGGTTCAATGTGTCCTGGTCATCCGCCTTCAAGATTTAGACAAACCTCACCCCATGAACCCGGGCACCCCTGCTAAATCACCAAACGTAGCGAACCACTTGTGGTGACCTATGGCAGAGGTGTTGGTTATCCAATAAAGGTTCCCCGGGAGACAGTACTCATTCTCGCCTCCCAGATTGGAACAATTGTTGGGACTATTGTGCGGTGTTCACTAAAAAAACTACTAATTCATACAATTTTTATTAATGAGTACTTTACATAGATTATAAGATGTTTACATGTTACAATAAAGTACCTATAAGCATTGATGTATATTATTTAGATGAGGAAATAAGCTAGGAAATTGGAATCACTTTTTTTACTTTCAATTGACCTCCAACGCACTAACGCTGAACGGCCGGCAACTGCCGAATCCTGTCTAAGCGCACCGCCTCCTATAGCGTTCTAATAGTGGAACACATTTAGACGAGATATTAGTACGCAATAGCGGATCCAATTGTATAGCTAAATACATGCCAGTTATTTATTAGCTTACAAGGCGATTACTTCAATTATTATATATTATAATTTGGGAGGCGGGTGTGGGTACTGCCGCCCTCTATAACGAACACCTCTGCCATAGGTCACCCCAAGTGTTTCGTTACGTTTAGTGACTTAGCAGGGGTGCCCAGGTTTATGGAGTGAGATTTGTTCAGGAATTGGCGGCCGATACGTCTGCCCACCTGACATGTGGCGGGCAGGATCGAGAGGGACTGGTTGAGGGAGGTCTTTTATCTTCTCCAGCAGAAATCTCCCAACGAGTCCCAACTGCTCTCGTCTGGAGCCAATGAGACTATCGCATCCCCAATTGGGGTGCGTTGTGAGGCTGAAGGTAGTGGGGAAGGGAAGGAGATGGAGAAGAGGAGGGTAGGGAAATACCTGGCTATTCAGATCTGGTCACCAAACACGGATAAAGCCATTTCTAGCAACGTTTTAATTCTGAATGGTGGTCTTGCATCAGGGCGATACTAAAGGTACATTCCACTCTGGAACGTGCCGCAAATATACCTACTATATATTATTTTGAAATAACACAAACTAATCAAATAAAATTTATTTGCTCTCGTCGGGATTCTATCCCGCGACCTTCGGTTTACGATTCAAAAGCCTTACCGCTAGAGCACGCCGGCTCTCAAACTAACCCCCAGATTCCTACCAACCCCTCATTCTGACCGGTCAGTGGTTGAGTGGGCATAGCGCTTGGATCCCATCCGGGCGTCGCGTGTTCAATTCCTCGGCCGGCTAAGTCCTCCATCACAACACAAGCAACATTTTCGGCTTTCTGTGGTGGTAGTAAAAGATTTTCAAACATTGTTGGGTTTTTCGTAACCCGGGAATGTTTGTCTTTCTTTTAAAATAAAAAAAATCCTTTTTACTTCCCAGAACTTCCTCTCCTCCCTTTCATAAAAAATCCCTCTACACAGCATCCCCTAAGATGACACAGGCCCCGAGGGAAATTATTTTCCTCAGGGCCCCCTCTGTGGAGCTAATTTTAAAAAAATATATAGGAAAAATGTGTTTGAAATTTTGAATGTGGATGTAAAATTTCAGTTTTCATCTTAGTGAGTCAAGTCCCATAGTTTTCAACCGGTCAAAACTAGTTAAAAATATCTAACTACAAAAAAAAAAAAAGTACCTACTAGCCTCTCGGACACACGAAATCTATGTGGGTTAATAATTGTTTAATCGGCGTACTAAAATGATTACTCAGTAAGTCTAGTATACTGCCAGTAGAGTTGTCCCGTCGCGCGCGTTAAAGTTGTGTAATTTTTTTAACAAAGCCGTCGAAAAGACTTCCATTAGGGTGTTTAATTCTAATTGGTGTCCTGCGGAGTCTCCGCTTAAATGGGCCTGACTTTCGTTTGATTTTTATAATCGCGCCGGGGGTTAACTCTACCTCAGAATGTAGGACACCCCATAAAGTATCTAACAATTTGGATGGCGGGTTTCGGTACCGTCGCCACATGAACCATCTATTGGATAAGCAACACTCTAAGTTGTTCGCTTTGGTTGGTGACTTAAGAGGAATATAAACGCTAGAAATATTTCGAATCTCATGCCTGCAAAAATTTTAAATCGAGCGTCTTTTTGCACGAGGCAATTAAACGAAAAATTGGTTTTTATTTATTTTGTGAATAATTTTATTAGAACGAAAAAAAGTTAGAACATGGAAAACCTCAAAAATAGTCTTAGCCATAAAGGGGTATTTAAAAAAAATTGTTTCTTGTATTACTTCATAGTTAAGTCATGAAAAAACATTTTTTTTTGGTGGTTTACTCTTATATTTTTTGTTACGTAAATAATAATTTTATTGTAATTCCAATACATAAAAAAGCTAGTAAAAGCTTCGATTTATCCGCAGCATATTTTTTGATGTTCATACTGTAAGCCGATTCGTCGTAAAGATTAATCAAAATAGCATCTAAATAGGATTTCGCGTGTATATTCATGGGTGAGGTTTTTTTTTCATAAGTTTTTATTCCAGTAAAAAATAAAATAACATTTTCACTTACTTAACTAGAATATTACATAGTTTTTACATTTCATAACCTTACATTACATTAGATTGCAATACTAACATTTACATGATATTATATTACCATACGATATTATTCACTATCACTACTTTGTTTTTTGTGAATAGACATGAACAATTTTTTTTTTGAATTTGCACACACTTTTTTCGTTTTTGATATCATCTGGAAGGCAATTATATAAATTGCCCCCCTCGTAATTAATTGATTGTTTACCGTAGTTAGTATGAATGGTGTTTAAACGTTATGTTATCGTGTTGTCGTGTAAAATGTTTGTGTACTTGGGACGTTTTAATGAATTCTGTGTTTGTATGTATGAGTTCATTATTTATTTGTATATAAGGACACATATATTGTACTCGTATAGTTTTCTTAATGTTAGCAGTTTTGTTTCCAAATATAATTTTTTTGTGGATGTTTTGGATTCGTAGTGAAATAGTTTTTTGATTATCTTATTTTGAATTACCTGTAATTCATTGATGTATGTTTCATACGCATTTCCCCAGATTTCAATCAGGTAATTTAGGTGTGAGGTTTGTCTAGGTCTTGACAGGGGATGCTTTTTCCCACCTGCTGTGTGGCGGGTCGGATCGGTAGTGACTGGTTGAGGGAGACCTTTTGACTTCTCCAGCCAGAATCATCCCATCCCATCGCCTAATCAATCGCTCAATCAACCCATCGCCTTGCACGGTTGTGAGAGGGATGAATTCATACGTCCGTCACTCCTGGACACATTGAACCCCTAATATATGTTTCCATCCTTTCTTTCCTTACCCTAAAAAGACCCCCCATACAGCATCCCCAATACAAATTTTATTTCTTCGGGGCCTCCTATTTGGAGTTATTGTAAAAAGTGACATTTTTTTCAAAATGGTATGAAAAAGGAAATATAAGATATTTTACAAAGAGGGATAGATCGGAATATTTTATTACCTACTAATGACGTTATTTTAGTATAGCGCAATTTTGTGTCATTTCACTTTAAGTGCGCTTAACTACAATAAATTTAAAAAATAATCCTAGAGTGCTCCTTAAAGGTCCTTTACAAAATATTGATAAAATAATTTGAAATAAAGAAGATACAGTATTTACAAAACAATGACAAGAGAACAAAAATGAACAATAACAGTGCAGTTTTAGGGACACTTTTCCGATCCTTATCATCGTGGTTTATTTTTGAGGTATTATACCGTGTTGCGCTGCCCCCTTCTTTAGCCGAAATTTCCAGTAGGTTTATTAAATAAATTCACCCCACTCCCCTAAATAAGAGTGTAAAGGTAGCAGGGGTGGCGGGGTTAAATATTTGCGAATGACCCTGTAATAATGCCCTTGAGGGAGTATCATGAAGGGTGGTTTGCGGAAACCTCTAATTAATTGGCGTTTAATAGGGAGGGTTATCGGATGCTGCGACTTTATATTAACTAAACAACTAACTATTAGACATGACTTCATTACACTGCAGAAGCAGACAAGGATGGATGTATCATATATTATAATTATGTAAACGGAATTTGTGAATCTTAACTTTATTTAATACTATATGAATCTTGGTATACCTAACTACCTAATATCTACAAAACCTGTCAATTTGACTGTCCTAGTACGGGAAACCTTCCGAGTTGAACAGTCAAAGCTTCCTTAAATAAATTGTAAATGTATTTTTATAACAAACTAGCTGACCCGACGAACTCGTACCGCCTCAGAATCAATAACTGATGTGTTAACTTAAGTAATTTATAAGCTGAATTAAATTCAGTTTAAAAATTACACAATGAAGCATTTATTGATGCGCAACTGTCCGTGATTTGTTTTTGTCAGTATCAGAGATGCATGGCGTTGTGCATGGATTTATATTTTTTGTGATTTGTTACTTTTCTAATTACTTTATACGTGTGAGGGAGATTTATTATAATTATTGTATTTTTCATTTGGAGGGGTGCAGACATACGATCACCCTTTGTCTCATTTTCGACTAGTGACATTTAGTGTGTAAGAAAAAGGGAGAGCCTTACATGTTTAAGAATCAGCGCATTGAAATTCAGCAAAACAAAACAATCAGCGCATTGAAATTCGACGTTTTTGAATTTATGGAATTCACTCTATTATATTTATCACAATATTGCTCCAGATCTTTCAAAAGATGAGAATTCGTTCCATACAAATTGCATGAGGAAAAGAATTCTCTTCTTAATATTTTTTTCGTGATTTTTTACGATGTTTAAACAGCTATTCTGCTATTCGGGCGAAAACAACCCAACAAATCAAAGTTTATAAAAATCGGTCTAGCTATTCTTGAGTTATAAATGGTGTAACTACCCTGACTTTATTCTATATATTCAGGATATGAATAAATAAATAAAAAAATAAATTATATGACGATGTTCACACAAATCTCACAAAACACGTCGTATCCTACAATACATGTAACACTCTTTCATAATACCCTGGAGTGGTGACTGCTTCTGACTGGTTCTGGAAAAAACTGCTGAGGATTCCATGTCCATTCTGGGAGAGCTAGGCATCCACAATAGGCTCTCAACCATCTGCCTACAACGTATCTTAAGATACTTTGAATACGTTGCTCGACACACTGAGGACTCCATCTTGGAGAAATTCATAGTCACTGGCAAAGTGGAAGGCACAAGATGCAGAGGAAGGATATTGAATGACAAATCAGTATCACCGTCTGCAGCTCTCCACGCAACAAAGAATCGCGAGGATTGGAGAAAATTCAGGAAAATGTAGTAGGGGTCACGACCCTCAGCAATGAGGACGTGACCCGACTTAAGAATGATACCCCTACTCCATTGATCAAGTCCCTTTTTGCATATTTGATGCAGATGACAAATAGAATGATGATGCAGATGTCTGGAGAAAAGGTTCATAATAATATTTTTATAACCCAAACCATCCGCTTGATCAAAAATCTTCTTATCTTTCTTATCCCATACTCCTAACTTAATCCACATTCATAGATCCCCACCTTCATTCACCATCTAAAATTTAGATGGTGAATGAAGACTTGAACTGGGATATGTCAACATTTAGATTCTAAATGTTGACATATCCCGGTTCAAGTCTTCGATTCTCAAGTACCTCCTACTCACATTCGCTATATTTTGAACAAAAAAAGAATAAGGTTTCTTTTCTTGGAAGAAATTAGAAGTATCTATAAAAAAAGTTTAGGTACTAATTTATGAAACAACGGTTTAATAATTTATTATTTATTTATTTATTTATTTATTTATTTATTTATTTATTTATTAACGCCCTTTTTCGGGGCTTTTACATATGAATATTAAGAAATATACAGTATTTATTGTACATAACTGAACTGCCTTCGTAACAATATTTTATATTTGTTTAAAGATAAATTGAATATGTCCACTGACTTGGTATAATTGTTTCCCTCCATTATTATTACAACTTATTTAATTTTAATTAAATTTAATAATGTTATTATCAAGTTCTGTGAGTATCTTAGTATTTATTTTTGTTACAACTGTTTCGGCTTACGAGGCCATTTTCAAATAGTCAGTTTGAAAATGAATATATTTGGCTTATAAGGTGTTGTTGCACAATGTTGCTTTTCTTCTTCTGCAAGTCTACCACCGTTTTTCACATCTGCGGATGGATGCAGATGTTATCCGGTAAGTTCTTTGATGACAGTTTCTTTATGAATATTATTTGACGTCAGACTGTCAGTTGGAAAATGACCCAACATAATAAAAGTTCAAAATGTATTACTTATGTAAAAATGTTCATAATGAAGTAAACACTGTAATATATAGAAATAGATAAATAAATAATAAATAGTAAATGGCCTTATAAACTGAAACAGCTGTAACAGATATAAAAACTAAAATACTTGCAGAAGTCGATAATAAGATTAATTAATGTAATTTAAATTAAATTTAAAAAAAATAAACGGAGTTCTACAGAATTAAACACAAAAACAATTAATATCGAATATAAAACAATGGCTGCACAACACTTATACCGCTGTTCTAGTGTTCTCTATATAGTCTATAATATTTATTTGGTACAAAAACTTTACATGTTTTAAATCATATTTGATGTTGTGGTCCTCACTAGTGCCTTACTTATTTCAATGTAACTTCTTTTTTATGCGAATACCACCCAAGAGTGCCAACTGCTCCTGACTGGAGCCAGTGAGGCTATGGCATCCCCAATTGGGGTATGTTGTGAGGTTGAAGGTAAATGGGGAGGGAAAGGAGTTGGGGAGAAAAGGTTGGCTAATTTCTGAATAGTGGTCTTACAGAGAGTATCTCGTGCCGCAAATATAACTTATATTATTTTAAACTAGCTGAAGTCCCCGGCAGTGCCCGGGCTTTACACAGAGTTTTCGAAATCAAATGTAAACAGTGACCTTCCTCTTGTTTTGAAGGTTACACATGCAAATTTTTCTCAACCTCGGCGTAAAAGTGTAGATTTGCACACAAATCAAATCCACACCGCAAGCTTGCCAGCCTGCTTGTCCACCATACGCAGACATAGATTTCAACCATTTTACACAAAACCTTGTTAAATTATATACCTAAACCTTCCCCATATTACTCTATCTATTGGTGAAAACCACATGAAAATCAGTTCATTAGTTTTTATAATTTATCTCGAACAGATAGACAGACAGACGCGGCGGAGGACTTTATTTTATAATATATAGGGATAAAAAGACCATTCAATTGTGAAAACACAAATCGGCACAGTCATTCGTTATATCGCTAGTTGAGAGCCTTGCCCCTCGACCACGGAGGCCGTCAAGGTTGAAGCGAGCATGTTTCTGTACTTAAAATTTATTTCACATGATGCAATGCTGCCTCATGAGCTTCTTTAACTATCATTTTTGCTCGTATTGTTTTTCCTGTTAAGCACTTACATACTGCTTTCTAAAAACGTATGCAAGGACACTGGAGGTCTAGATTCGTTAAAAATAAAATAGAATCTTGCGAGAGCCTTGAAGGAGTAACCATCTGTTACTTATACCAGTGCGGGTAAGTGGTGGATAACCTCCAAAGTTTCTATACTTCTAAACCTAACCCAGCTCATGGGCTATACTACGATCTTCTACACCGCTACGCCGGTAGGTGTCTACGCCTTTACAGCGCTACAGGAGCCGTAGCAGAAGCCGGGCAGTCCCGGTGGAAGGGTAGCATTCCCAAACACCCAACACTTTGTTCTTCCCGTGATGAATGCCGGCAAGCCTTTGTGGCAGCGACAATAAATTGCCACTACGTCCTGAGCAGTGAGCAGTGAGCAGTGAGCGGCGCGCATCAGCCTGCTATTCGGGTCCTTGGTGCTTATTCGGGCCAATTCAGCCCCGGCGATAAATTACTATTAACACAAGCCCCGGAGTCATAACTCAGCGCGGGCACAATGAGAGACAAAAACAATAACGGTTTCACGGAGTCGGGAAGGGTTGGACTTGTGGTAACTTCATTATTGTCCGATTCAATTGCTAATTCTATCTGCCTGCTTGGTAGGGTAATGCGCGTTTTCTCGCGTCAAAATATCCCCGACAAAATATCCTTCCACAAAATATCCTACAGACAAAGTTTCCTAAGGACAAAATATCCCCCAACAAAATATCCACTAAAACTTAATCAAACCTAACCTAACCTAACCTAACCTAACCTAACCTAACAAAGAAATGAGTTTCAAAATAATATAGACATCCTGCAAAGACAACAAATTATTGTTCAAAAATAGTAAAATGGGACAAAAATAATACAAATATCAGTAATTTATTGTTCTTTCTGAATGTCTGTATAATTTTTGTCCCGTTTTTTGTTGGGTTAGGTTGGATTAGGTTAGGTTAAGTTAGAATAGGTTAGTTTAGGTAAGGTTTAGGTAGATATTTTGTTGGGATCACTGATTTCATCATGCTTAGGAAAAGTCGATGATAAAGATAAACTACGTACGAATACCAACTAGGAAATATTTAATATTAGTAACCATGCTAGGAACTATTACGTACTGCCGTATACGGCAATTGTTGCCAAGTACGCCCAATACACGAAAATGAACAGCCCAGAAATGTGTCACCATTTGCCAATATTTTGATAAAAATACTGCCCACACATGGCTATTGTTTGCTAATTATGCCAAATACGCCTATATGGTCTAGCCAAAATAGACGAAAAAAAGTACTAAGTTTGGATTAATTCCCAATAAGCTGGATTTTTGTACAGGTCTTGAATAAATACAAATGCTACAAGTATGTCAGGAGTTCCCCACGTTTTTTATCCGAGGTCAAAGGCCACAATTTTTCATTTTTGCGTATATCTCTGAAACGGTGAGAGATACCGAAAGAATTCATGAGAAGAGTTTGTAGATCGTAAAATTTTCTACAAAAGAGTCTTGCATTTTTTTCCTTACAAAGCGATTATCACGATTTCAGACCGTATGTATGCACAATTTCCGCACCACCTCTACTCGGTGCTTTTTTTAACGTGGTTTCCCCAGTATGAATACTCCACGATGTATTTCGATCACGGAAATTTAATGAGACAATATTTTATTAATAGGTATAATGAACATTATAGCAGCAAGAAAATTACATTCTTCATCATCAAATTCTACTTTATCGCTCATTTCTTCTTCCTCGCTCTCTTCTGGCTCAATTTGTTAAATGTCAATTGGGACTTTTGACATTGCATTTGTAATGAATACAAAAATCCAAGTTCTTGGGAATTAATTCAAACTGGAATATCTATTTTATCTGGACTACATACGAATAGCCGAGTAAGGTGCGACCATTAGGAACAAATAATTATTTCAATGTGAAACACTTTTAGAAGATTTTTAGAATATTAATAAAAATTAACACAAAACTTTGTTTGTGAAATTTCTAGAAAAACTGCAATCACCATATACAATTCAATTATTGCTCCACACTTCAACTACTGCTCAAGTATACTTTTCCTATGTAACGAAAGAGAACAAAATAAGTTACAAATTCTCCAAAACAGGGCAATGAGAATAATTCTTCGACGAAATAGATTTTCAAAAATAATTAAAATGTTAAAGGAACTAAATTGGTTGACCGTGAAACAGATGCTGACGTTGAACACGATGGTATTTATCCACAAAATATTGAACAACACGTTACCAAAATACTTCTCAAATAAAATTGTATATAATAAAGACATTCACAGATATAACACAAGGACGTGCAAGGAAATTAGGCTACAAAAAAAGGACAAAGCGAATACGCAGAACAGTCTACTGTACAAGGGAATGAAGTTGTATAACACACTACCAGAAACTTTAAAGTCCACACCAATTGGAAAGTTCAAGATGTATTGTAGGAGCTACATAAAACTTGAAAAAATATAGTGAATATGAAATATTATAATCAATTAGAAAATTGTAAACTTAAATGTACAAATTACTAAAATAAAAATTATTATTATTATTATTATGTTTTGTGTGCACCTTACAACTGCTCCCAACCGTCTAAAGCCTGTGAGACTATGGCATCACTAATTGGGGTTATGTTGTAAGGCTGTTGGTAGTTTGGTAAGGGAAGGAAATTGGGAGAAGGGAGGTGTTAAATTATTTGGCTGTTCAGATCTTGTCACGTCTACGTCATCTTTGGGGATGCTGTGTGGAGTTTCTTTTTATAGAAAAGAAGGTGATGAAGTTCAAGGAAGGAAGAAGCTATGAAGGGAGGTAGGAATCTGGGGTTCATGTGTCCAGGAGTGACTGACCTATGAATCCATTCCTTCTATTGTGGTGCAAAGCAATGGGTCGAGAGAGTCCTGCTAGGGAGATCAAAAGGTCTCCTTGAACCATTCTCATTAACAAACGGATTGCAATCTTTAGAGCACAGGCTTCGGGTGGGAATGCTATCCTAGTTCTACCGATATTTCAACGGAAGATGCTCCGAGGAACTAGCGTCATTGATCCCTTCAATGCAAAGTCGAGAATCACGCACACATATGTAGACCGTTGACATTTGTTACCTGAAAACGGGTCGCTTTTTTGACTCGTTCTTGTGTTCAACAGCTCGGAACGATTTGTCGGTCTCTGTGTTTCCTCCTTCCTACAACATGGGTATCTTCAACCAATGTTCATTTCTTCATCTCCTCAAAAATACCCTACATACAGCATCACCGATGATAGAAGCCCCGAGGGAAATTATTATCCTCAAGACCTCCTGTGTGGAGTTAATGTAAAAAATTGCCCGCCTCTCAAACCGAAAAATTGTTTATTTTTTAAATGAATTAGGCACTCGTATGAAACCACTAATTAAATAAATATAATTTAATGGCACACCCCTGATTTGAGCACTCAGCCTCCGGATTCGCAGTCGAAAGCCATACCCACCAATCATGGAGGCCGGATACATGGAATGATAAAGCGCTCTCCTCACGACACTAAATGTAGAAATGCCTGCATTTAGTGTGGTGAGGAGTCACAACCGCCTGCGAATTGGCACAAATCACCAGCCGTTAGCCCCTAAAGTAAAGCAAACTTTTTCTTCGAATTATATAAAGATCGTTGTAATAATAGATTACCTAAAATGTTTTTGTAAGGCTTATTGTGCAGTTCAATTGAGCTTACATAAATGGATTAACAGTTTTATAAGGAACGTCGATAAGTAAATAACAACAATATATTTAATAATCTCACTTCTTTAGACCATTGATATTTAATACCATAGGTAATACAATAAAGCAATAAACCACAAAGAATCAATTCATTGTGTTACCCAAAACAACGATTATTATATTTCCACAAAACATTCAATAAAAAATATTGACAATAAAAAACGTCATATTTTGTAGCGTAAAACACAACTAACATTCTATTGAATCAATTTTTTTACAAGAATTTCTTTACACGGTACACTCGTGTATCGGATGACCGCTTCCTTGATTTGAATTTCGAAGGAAATATAAAAAACAACCCCTATGTAGCATGAATCCTACTGAGAATTAGTGTGTTGTATTATTTTGATTTCTAGAAGGTTTTTTACCATTTTGATCAAATTTTGACTAACTTACTGTGAGCGTTATGTTCATAAAATCTCCGCAATTTTTTTCCGGAATTTTTACAGTTTTTTATCTTTGGAAGCTCAAAATGTTATTATGGTCTGTGGATATGTGGTATAATTATTCATTATCTGACAAATACATAATTCAGTCCTTATTGAAGTAAAAACTTCTTTAGCACCATTGTGATTTGAAACTCGATAAAACGGAAGCGAGCAACAATAAAAAGAGACAAACACATATTTACATCTGCAGGATTTAGCTAGCGAGAGAATGAGATACTATAATCGGTCTCCTCTTTGTGCGGTTCTTCGTTGCCTACCGGTCTCCTCTTTGTGCGGTGTTTCGTAGCCACCCCACTCTTGTCTATTTTAGTTTTTTTTTTAAATGTTTCACTTCTACCGTGTGTGAATTGCACACTCTGATTTTTTTTAATTTCTCGTCTCATCCTAAATCAATTCAAGATTTCTAAGTGATAATCCTGTGGGAGGTGTTGATGGAATGAATAGGCAAGTCCGGGTATCTAAAATTTTTTATCTATTTTTTTATATGAATAGATGATGACCGGACAACTCAGAATCAAGCAACTTCAATACCTCCTTTAAAAAAGTCAATAAAAGTGATGGATAAATACAAAAAAAATGGTCAAATACTTCATTTATTATTATCCATTTGATAGATTGATAGATTCCGTCGATAGGTCGGTTTGATAGATTCTCCCAACTTAACAGAAGGATTGCAATCTTTAGAGCACAGTTGTCGGGTGGGAATGCTATCCTTGTTCTACCGGTATTACAATGGAAGATGCTCCGAGGAACTAGCATCATTGATCCCTTCGGCACCGGTGCATAGTCGGGAAACACGCCAAACGCGTGCCCAACATTTGTACACGGTTGACATTTGTCACATGAGAACGGGTCGTTTCTTCGACTCGTTCGTATGTTCAACAGCTCGGCTGTGAAATGATTTGCCGGCCTCTGTGTTTCCTCCTTCCTACAACATAGGTCTCTTCAAGACCAATGTTCATTCCTTCCTCTCCTCAAAAAGACCCTCCACACAGCATCCCAGATGACATAGGCCCTGGGGGAAATTATTTTCCTCAAGGCTTCCTGTGTGGAGTTAATGTAAAAAAATAAAAAAAATTTATATGACTTTTCAATACATGAAATTGCATAATTATGTCATGGAACCGAATGAATACTGCACAATTGTCCTAATGTTAGGAGCTAGTAGGACTATGGCATCCCCGATTGGGGTATCTTATGATGCCAAAACTAGTAAGGTGATAATGAAGTTCACGACAATTCAGATCTGGGCATTAAACACGGTTATTGCCGTGTTTAATGCCCAAATCTGATATACTAAGAAAATCTACCATTCCACTATTTCAGTAAATTTAGTTACCTAGTTAAACGTGGTTTAAAACCTGAAAATGTATTCGCTTCAACTAGTGCAAGAGGCTATATTCCAAGAACCATTTTTGTGCAATTTAAGAATCGTTAAGAAGTTTGTATCCATTGTAAGTAGAGTCTAAGGATAAGGACCAGTGACCAGTGGCGGTACGTGACTTTTAAGTGAGCTAAAGTGCTAAGTTTGAAATACACGACTTTATTAAATTTGTTTAAGATTAAAAAAAAAATTATATAATTTTTTTACCACTGGAGGAGCGACTGCGCATTTTAAAACGTTTTTTTTCCGTTTGCTCGACATTTTCGGAATATCATTTTTTAAATGTTTCGTCAACATTAAAAAAATCATACCTTCGAATTTTAACATGGAAACATAAAAACTTATTATGGTGCTATGTAGCCAATGAATTAACCTGTATTTTACCTTTTGTCTTATATTTGAAGGATTTATAAAAAAAATATAAAAAAATCGTAAAATTTATAACCGCGCGAAAACTGCGTGGTCGTTACTTTAAAACTGTCGTGAGAGGTATTATTCGAGTCAACATAGAATATTTTCGATTTCTATATATTGTCTGTGGTATACTTGATAATGAAAGGTGCATAGATATCTATGGAAAACGGACTTAATTTTAACCGTTAACAGCTGACCAGAAATTCTGCGTGAAAAAATTTAAAAAATATCTATTTTTAACATAGTTATAAAATAGTATACGAATTTCGGACTTGCTACATCTGTGGTCATATTAGATAAAGCATTTTATTAGCTTCGTTTTAAGTCCAAAATAACAAACGTGGGAGGTACAAATATTTTTAAAAAAAGCTGAATCAAGGAGATAATTGCCCTTTTATCCGAATAGCAATCGGATGCATTTAAAATGACGCCAATATATGGCCAAAATCGGTCCAGAAGGATTTTCAGATTCATTATAGAATAAACCCACCTATCTGAAAGAATCATAAAATTCTTCTTCATACACAAAAATGACGACGGCCTTCATTGTTGAGTGGTTACGATCCTTGTCTATGAAACCGGAGGTCGCGGGAATAAATACCGTGATAATTTAAATAAATTTAAAATGATTTTGTCAAATAGCAATTCAGCGACTTTTAGTTTTTTTGACATTTGAAAGGTTCCCGTTAAACGCCGATTCGTACGTTTCAGCTTGATTTTATATATAAGTAGGTATTATAGATGGGTAGTTACTTCGATTGAATTCATTATTCGAAAATTGAATTTTGATTTAGCATTTGTGTTATTTCTATTTATATTTGTAAATTTATATTGGCCGCATGTTTCAGAGTGGAAGCTACTTACAGTGTCGCCTTGTACACCATTCAGAATCGAAACGTTATTTGGATTTAGCTATATTTGGTGATAATTTCTGAAGAGCCAGGTACTCTCCTACCTTCCTCCTCCCAATCACCCCCCCCCCCCCCTATACCGTCAGTATCGAAATATAGATACCACAATCGGGGATGCCATAGTCTAACTTACTCTCAGATGGTCGTCGGAACTCTTGTGCGATATCACATAACTAACAAAAACATATATAGGTATTTTGTCTCTAGTCTGAGCTAATTTGTTCGCTTTTCGGAATAGCTCATATAGGTCTCAAAGAAAATATTGTGACTCCCTTATTGTCATGGTGAGAAATATGATCTAAACGGCGCTAGAAAGAAAGTTAACCACAGCAAAATTATAACGAAATAAACATCGATGGAACCAAAGATTCCGAATGCAATTTGAGAAAAATTTATGTTTTTGTGATTTTTTTTAAATTACCTAAAAAAGCGAGGTCACAGAAACGTTTATAATACGTTTGTATAGTAAAATATGTGCATGTTTTTTTTTTGTTATCAGTAATTTTATTAAGAAAAAACGTAAAGTGATTAATTTTTAAAACTTTTTTATGTTTGCAATCAAAAAAATAATATTATTAAAAAAAAAAAATTTCATTTATTAATAAAATTTTAAAGCTTTTTTATTTTTTGTTATTTCTTTTTGGGGTGTTATGCCGTCTTGCGCTACCTCCTCCTTTAGCCAACGTTTCGGACAGCGTTACAGTGTCCATCATCAGGGCAGATGTGAAATGTTAGTGGTGAAATGTGTGCTTAAGTAATTCGAAGCAATGCCGTGTTGCCGGCTCCAATCCACTGCGAGCTGGCATTACAGTATACTTCAAGAGGGTTTTCTGCATTTAGCTTTGGTGTAGCCGTCAATTACCGGATACCAAGAACTATTGAGCTTAGCTCCGTCGTCTCTATTAATGTTAATAGGATTTTTATGAATTTCAATTGCCTTTGTAATTGGGCGTGCTCTATAAGTTTTGGGTCTTGCCAGGTCTTCAGGAACAAATCCAAAGTAATGGCCGGTTTCAATTAAATGCTCGGCGATTGCTGCTTTGTCAGGGTGGCCAAGTTACTGTAATGCCAGCTCGCAGTGGATTGGAGCCGGCAACACGCCGGTATTGCTTCGAAGTACTTAAGCACACATTTCACCACTAACATTTACACATCTGACTTGATGATGGACACTGTAACGCTGTCCGAAACGTTGGCTAAAGGAGGAGGTAGCGCAACATGGCATAACACCCCAAAAACAAATAACAAAAATACTTTTGGCCGTGAAAATCTAAAATCATATCTTTGTTTATTTTTTTTTTATAATGGTAATAATTACATTTTTTTTATACATTAAATGAAATTATTCTATTAAAATATATTAAATAACTCGTTTCACACCCCTTTTAAGAGCAAAACTCGAGCTTATTTCATCACCGTTCAAAAACAGTTTTTAGTTAGTTAGTTAAGTTTAGAAAGATTCCATTTATTTAAATTTGATTGCAATGTGGAAATACTACCTTCTACTAATTCAGTTTAAAAAAATATCATTAATAAGTAGTGGTTTTCAGTGTTAGCACTCTAAAAGTGACGAGCCGCCACTGCCTACGGCCATATTATTATGATTCGAAGAACTACCCAATGTAGGCAACCTTCGCAAAGTATAAGGTATCAAATGATTATATTGTGTCAAGTTGAGTGAAGCCCAATCACCCAGGCCAATAACAATGAGGGCCCGAGGGTCGTATGCATTTCACTTTTTTTGTGCTGGCTACAAAATATACGCGGGGAGCAATGTTTGATTCTGTGTAATCAAATAAAAGTATCGCGTTACGTAGTTCACTGGAGGGACGGGATAAGGTTCTCAAACTTTACAAAATGTTCATTTTTAAGTGAAAACTTCTTGTGATTTTAAATTCTATGAAACAGAAGCAAGCGACACTAAAAGAAGACAATACGTACTATACGAATACGTAGAATTTAGCCTGCGAGGGAACATTTTGAGAGATGATCTTGTGATTCCCCAGATATATTTATAATGAAAAAAATTAGAGTGTGCAATTCACACGCGGTAGAAGTGAAAATTTCAGAAAACTAAAGTAGACAGGAGTGCGGAGACTACAAGCACTTTTTTATCAATGTCAAAGATGATTTTTTCCCTTTATTTGTCGTCGAATGTCGTCTCATTGACCTGCTCACTGCGCTTTGATTATGGCCTCCCTTTTCAAAGGCTCCTTGGTTCTTCATAGTTTGAGATTGTTTTGCTAAAGTTTCCCTTCTATTGCGTGTTAACTGCACTCGAATTTTTTAAGTAAAACTTCTTTACGCACACTCGACTTAGGGAGTAAGCTGGTGAATGCTTGACGAGAGCGTTACGAAAAGTGTGCTCGGGCGAGGCGAACGGTCGGGCCTTTACGCACGCTTGACTTGCGGAGTAAGCTGGTGATTGAGTGACGAGAGCGTTATGAAAAGTGTAATCGGGCGAGGCGAACGGTCGGGCAAGTGCGAACGGAATTTGAGAGGGGATATAAGTTAGTTAAGTTTTACTTCAGTCGTGTAATCTAAAGCACACTCGTTTTTTTTTTTTTTTATTTCGTAGGATCAAATCCTTGGTCCGCCGAATGTATGGCCGCTAAGTTTTGTCAGGCACTTAATACCACTAGACCAAAGGAGACTTACGTGGGTCCGCGGATTTATCGTGTTATATTGGAACCGAGTACCCGTGAAATAAATAAATATTTTATTGCTATCTCATTCTCTCGCCGGCGAAATCCTATATATCTATGTGTTTGCCTTTTTTTACTGTCGCTCACTTCCGTATCATCGAGCTTCAAGTTTTCGCTTCAAATACACAGACGAATGTTTTTGAGAAGAAAAATGATTTAGTTTTTTAAATGCCCGATAAAACTTTGAGAACCATTGAAGTCCACCCCTGCAGAGGGAGAAATTTTTTAATAAACTCTCAACACCCTTATTATCAAGGTAACAAATACGTTATTCGCACAAAGAGCGATATTGTATTGCTGGCGTTCTATTACTATTTCTAGCTTTATAATATACATTTCTGTTTGGTACTATTTTGCACGCAGTCTTTGTATACATTTCCATTTAGTACTATGTTGAACCAGAAATTAATATCTTATTATGCAGTCCTTAGTATTGTTGTATTGTCACTGTTATATTGTCACCGGGATTTTGTCACTGGGACATATTGACTGAATTATGATCGAATTACTCAGGTGACAGCGATACTAGGGGGGCATTTTGTCGCTAAATGTTATTGTCTTGTTATTTCGACCCTCGTCGCATTGTGAATTGTGAATGGGATCAAATATTTTGGCCTTTCGTGTATACCTACCTATTGATTTAATCTATTGTTTGAATTTTGCATACTTGTAAGTAGACATGGTTTTGAATAGGTTAAATGTCCGGTTTCGTTCAATATTAATTACATCGAGTAGGAAGTAGATAAATACCCAAATCTCCAAGGACGAGAAATGGGAAGGCTGATAGAGATATTGAAAGAAGGGTGAATGCAGGTAACTCTATTAAGACGACAATATACCCTAAAATATATTCAGAATCTTAACTACATAGGTAAGTAAAGAAGCCGTGTATACAAATTGCGACTCGCGACCCGTGCACTGGACGGACCTACTGTCGAATTTGCCGTATCAAAGAAAAGAAGAAGAAGATAAATAATATGGTAATCTTAACGACGTAAGTGAAGAAAGCGTGTAAACAAATATACGCCGCGGCACGGCGTATTGTACAAACGTACGGTCGAATTCACCCTAGCAGAGATTCGACATTTCTACCGCGTTCATCTTAATTAATTCTGAAGAACGTGTTACAACTATTTAAAATTTGTCTCCATGTTGTCCTCCCGAAGTTATTAATTCATCGTCTAGAAAAATAAAATCAGGTGCTTTCCCCTAACGATATAGTTGAAAAACGGGTTTTAAAGTTTTGAAATCGTTGTACGTAAAATATATTAATGGTATGGTACTGTTTTTATTAATCTAATATATAAATAACTCGCATTTCCTCGTGCGGCATGCAAATAAAAACGTTATTATAGTTACGGATTCGCCGGAAATGATTAAAATGTGAGTTTTGAGCAAACAAAAATTATTAGGGTTGTGTACCGCCTTTGGAGGACTGAACGCCGTTGGCGCCTAAAAAAACTGTCCAAAGAAGCGAAGCTAGCCGTCCTTAATGGAGTACTGGTACCTACCCTGATGTATGGCAGTGAGGCATGGAACTGGCAGAGGAAGGATGAAAGTAGACTGAATGCTGTAGAAATGAGATCCCTTTTTTTACATGAGCTCCACACAGGAGGCCCCGAGGAAAATAATTTCCCTCAGGGCCTATGTCATCTTTGAGGATGCTGTGTGGAAGGTTTTTTTTAAGCAAATAAAGGAGAGGAGAGTTCTAGGAAGGAAAAGGGTTCTAGAAGGAAAAGGTGGGAAGAAATCTGGGGTTCAGTATGTCCTGGTCATCCGCCTCCAAGACCTAAACAAACGTCACCCCGGGACCCTCAAGCCATGAGGAAAATAATTTCCCTCAGGGTCTATGTCATTTGAGATACTGCGTGGAGGGTTTTTTTGACGAGAGGAAGGAATGAACATTGGTCTTGAAGAGACCCATGTTGTAGGAAGGAGGAAACACAGAGCCGGCAAATCGTTCCACAGCAGAGCTTTGAACACAAGAACGAGTCGAAGTTCTCATGTGACAAATGTCAATCGCGTACATATGTTGGGCACGCATTTGGCGTATTTCCCGACTATGCACCGGTGCCGAAGGGATCAATGACGTTAGCTCCTCGGATCATCTTCCATTGAAATACCGGAAGAACAAAAATATAGATTCCCACCCGCCGCCCGATGTGCTCTAAAGATTGCAATCCATCTGTTAAATTAGGAGAATCAATCAGACGGACCGCCCGTTTCTGCACAGAGTCGAGGGTTTTTTTAGGTATTTTGGTGCTCCAGACCAGAGGTCGCTGCCAAATTCAACCATGGGGCGCATTTGCGATTTGTACAGGGTTAGCAGTTGTGTACTATAAAAGTATCTGCGGGCCCTGTACAGTACGCTGAGTTTTTGAGAGACTAACTTTACCCTGGCTTTGATGGAGCCCCCATATCTGAGCTGGTCACTTAGAGTTACACCGAGCGTATCAATGGAGGGCCTGTTCGGAAGATGCTTCCGTTGAAGGAGACTAGATTTTCATTTGACCCAATATATTTAGCAATCATCATCATCATCTTGGCTCTACAACTCTTGATGGGTCTTGGTCTCCTCAAGAGTCTTACTCCACTCATCTCGATTTTGTGCCAGCTCTCTCCAGTTAAGAAGCTCCAAGGTAAATATATCTTTGAGGACGTTGTCGCACCATCTTAATCTTGGTCTTCCCAGGCTCCTTCGCCCTACAGGTCTTGAGTTCAGGAGGGACTTTGGTGTTTGATGCTCGGTTATTCTCTCTACATGACCCAGCCACCGAAGTCTTCCCAGTTTTATAAATTTTGTGACGTTTAGATCCTTAAACAGAGTATATAGCTCATTGTTGTAACGTCGGCGCCAAAATCCATTTTTTAAAACTGGTCCGAAGGTACGCCTCAAAATTTTCTTTTCAAAAACGTCCAGTGCTCGCTCATTCCTCTTAGTTAGTACTGGTCTGATAAGTGTTTTGTACACTAATATCTTGGTGTCTCTGGACAGCAGTCTGGATTTTATTTGGTTTTGTAGGCGAAAATAACAGCGATTTGCGTTCACTATGCGCTTCTGGATCTCCTCTGTGGTATTTTCGTTTGTTTTCAGGGAGCCTAGAGAGAGTTGGGGTTTGTTGGGTGCATCCTACGGCCATGTATTTGGTCTTCTGCTGGTTTACTACGAGACCCATACTTTTGGCAGAACTTTCAATATTTATGAAGGAGTCAAGTAAATTATCGGGAGTTTTCGCGATTATGTCGATATCATCAGCGTAACCCAATAGTTGGACGGAGTTGTCAAATATTGGTGCTCTTATCTCAATGCCTGAGTCACGAATAGCTTTTTATAAGGCCATGTTGAATAAGAGGCAGGCCAATCCATCTCCTTGTCTCACCCCGTGGAGCGCTTCAAAGGGCTCGGACAGATCACTGCCAACCCTGACTCTACACGTTACTGGGGATATTGTTAATTTCACCAGAATGATCAGCTTGCGCGGTATTCAAAACTCACTAATTGTAATTGCATTGTACTATTCTACAATGCATTCCTTTTTTCCTATTTCCTATATTCCTATTTATTTATTTATTTACGCCTATTTAGGCTTTTACATACATATATATAACAATATTAACGAAATTATACTAGTAAATAGTGCAGGAAACTACTGTTTAAAACACTTGCACAAAAATAAATACAAAGTAAAAATATTAGGTATTGAATTTGAACCACACAGTATGTAGGTACAAAATACAAAAAATCCGAAATAGTCTTTTTTTTCTTTCAGCCAACAAAATACTGTCAATGTGTTAGTCAATTTTAATAGCTTTAGCAAAATATTCCCCTATTTGATGAAAAAAACTTCAATAAGGTATGCTTATATAATAAAATGGATGTACTAAATATATCAACAACATCGGAGTATTTGTTTCCAAGCTGTTGAATCCGTCGCATGGGAGTATAATATTGACTTGTTGACAGAATTGCTACAATAATATGGTAGATACTGTTTTGTGACTGACCTGCCTGGAGTATGAAAAGAAATTACATATAATAAATCAGGGGTAGCAAACATTGAATTTATGATTTTATACAAACAGGTTAAATCGGAAATGATTCTACGATCAGATAATTTTATTAAATTTAATGAACAAAGTACGTTATCGTAATTTAGGCATTCACTAGGAATGCCCATTTTAAAATTCACATATCTTAAAAATTTATTTTGGATTCTTTCAATCGCATGTGAATGAACCTCATAATTTTGGGACCAAACCGTGGAATTGTATTCTAAATGACTCCTTACGAGTGATATGTATAATGTTTTTACAGTATTGATATTGTTGAAATCACTAGATACCCTTAAAATAAATCCCAACATTTTCAAAGCTTTATTGGTTATTATTTCTATATGCTTGATAAAGTTGAGTTTCGTGTCAAACCAAATACCTAAGTCATTGATTTCCGAGACAGATACTAACGACATATTGTTAATGGAATAATCGAATATTGTGCAATACTTCAATATAACTTACAGACGGTCAATATTATTGTTCAATATGTGCAATATATTGACCATAATATTGAATGTCTGGGGGCCGCTTTAGATAGTTAGTTATATCTTAAGTACAGCGCATAGCAAATTTGCAATAATAACCGGATTATCTGCTTTCATCATCAATAACAATATACCAAAAAGGAAGTTTTGTCAGAGAGAGCTCCATTAAATCCTCTCTTTCTTTTACAAGGTAACACGCGAGAAAGAGGGAGAAGTAACAGCGGTCCCACCCCATACCTTGAATACACTCATTGAAATGGCTCATGGGGTGAACCTTTGATTAAATTTAATTTTGGAAATTTTGACAATGGAGGATTGAGCCTAAATTAAATTCTTTCTTCGATCTATTGTTATTTAAATCCTATTAAATTAATAGAATGTGTTGACTTCTATATAGTCACATAATTAATTATAGAATGTTAGATACTCTCAGTATCGCCCTGGTGAGAGATTACCACTCAGAATTGAAAGGTTGCTTGAAATGGTTTTAGAAGTAGGCCAAATCTGAATTAGTCAGGTACCTACTTCCCCACTTTTCTCTATCTTATCTTCTTCCCCTCCCTATATCCTTCAGCTTCACAACATACCCCAGTTGGAGGTGCTTTATTCTCTTGATGTCTGTCTGTTTGTCCACTGAGACTTGTCAGGCACCTTGCCAACTACGCTGTGGAAGGCACGCGCCGAGGTGCCAATTTAAAGCATTATATTAGAACCGAGTATTTGTGTAGAATTGAGTTGTGACGCATTTCCTCCGAATTTAAGTCATTAATTTAAGTTTCACTTCAATAATATAATATACAATTTGGGAGGCGGGTACAGGTACCGTCGCCCGCAAACATTTATCGTATAACCAACACCCCTGTCGTAGGTAACCCCAAGTGTTTCGCTACGTTTGGTGACTAAGACCCGGGTTCATCAGGTGAGGTTTTTCTAATTCTTGGCGGACACCTGGTTGAGGGACACCTTTTGATTTCTCTAGCCGGACTCTCTCGACTCATAGCCCTGCGCCGCAGTGGGAGGAATGGATTCGATTCCATCACTCCCGGACACACTGACCTCCAGATTTCTACACACCACTCATCTCTTTTTATTCCTAGAACTTCCTCTCCTTCCTTTCTTTAAAAAGACCTTCCACATAGCATCCCCACAAGATCACATAGTCCCCGACTGAAATTGATTTTTCTTGGGGCCTCCCGTGTGGAGCTATTGTAAAAACAATGATGCTGCGAACAGATCCTAAACTCCCTCTTTCTTTTCTCCGTCATATCTACTACATCCTTCATTCTTACAACATTCCTCAAATGGGGATGTCATAGTATAGGTACACCAAAAACACGTGGAAGATTTCGACTTCAAATAAAATCTGAACATCAAAACTATGGTCTGGAATACAGTGCCAAAAAACATCTCACAAAACAGTGTTTATTTGTATTTTTTTTCAGTTATCTCGTCAATCTGTCTTTTATTTCGATATCACACAGCACAGTGCTACCTGTATATTGCCTAATCCTTCAGAGAAGTAATTTCTTTAATATCTCTAACATCTTGTAATACGCACAGCCTCCGGTTACTGAAAGTGTCCCGCCAGATCTCATTTCGCGTCTTGGATTTGTTTACTTTTTGGCTTTTTCTGATTCAGAGTCGAATTCAGGCTTTTCAGAAATATATTTTTATTTTTTCTGCAAAAAATACTGGTGGTAGGGTTTAATTATAATGATATGGTTTAACTATGTTAGTAAGGTTAATTGTGTTGGTAAGGTTTAACTATGTTAGTAAGGTTTAACTATATTGGTATGGTGTAACTAAGGACTATGTTGTTTTATTGTATATTATTTTTAAACTTATTTTAATGGTTTGTTTTCTTATTCTACTCCATTTTCTTAATTGACTCCATTTTGATAAAGTTTCTTTATACAATTTGGAAAATTAAGTTCTTTAAAAAATAATCAGAAAACATTTTAATATTTGTACCTGAATTTCACAAAATAAATAAAACAATGCAATTTCGCACTGTTTCTTTCGGCATGAATCGAAATGGTCGGGGTTCAACGAATTTTGAATTGAGAATTAAACCTTATATCGTCCGCATAAAGACTATGTACATTTTGTATCAGTTATGCCCCGCCTGCGGTGGCGAATAGACGTCCATAGACTCGCAGGGTCCAATTGATTCAGAGAAATCGATTTGAAATTTATTTCTTAATAGTAATAAAGAATGAATAAAAAAAGGAGTTAATGTTTTTTCCAGGCCTTTACGAAATCAAACTGCGATAAACAACTCTCAAATATCTACTCACACCTTTCAAAAACGTCTTCTCAAGTATTTTAAATCCCTCCCAAAAAGAGACGTGGATTCCGATGACGAATTTTCAATGACTAGTGGATCAGCTTAAAGTTTTTTCACAGATACCTATGTGTTAGAATTTTTTCTGATCTTTGTTTATATATTTTTTTTTTATTGGCAATGTTTATTAAAAATACATATGAAGTTACAACAGTTACATAGTTACATAAGGTTAACAAAAAATAAAAATAAATTGCCTTTCCTCACCATAAAGAGACAATGCTCTTGTGTTTGGTGAGGGAGTTCAAGCTCAATTAGTAAATTAATGATCGTATAAGTTAGTAATAACGGCTATTGTAAATAATAAGAAGGTTAAAAAATCTTGTATAATTTAAAAATAAAAATCCTGAAGAGTTTAAAAAAATCATAATATAAATTAAAAAATCATTATAAATGGAAGAATCATGTTAGTTACAAAAGTAACAAAATTTTTTGTAATAAGTAAGTAAAGGATACGTAAGAAAGAACGCAAGATTTATACAATAGTAGACTCAGAGATTTAGAAACTAAGAAATGAAAGAAAAAAGAAGGAATAAATGATTTATAAAATAGCAGACTTTAAGATACAAAGTAAACATATTTGGGACTTTTATAGTAGTTTCAGGTAATTTTTTAATTTGGGCTTAAATTCCTGCATATTTTCGATGGTTTTTAATTTTAATGGGAGGTTGTTATAATAGTAAGATTAAGAAAGGGACCCTCAGATGGTTTGGGCATGTAGAGCGAATGAACGAAGGAAGTAGTGTAAGAAGAATATACGACGCGAATGTGAATGGTAGAAGAAGTCGGGGACGCCCGAGGAAGACATGGCACGATCAAGTTAATCAGATACTTGAGTCGGGTCATGTCAAAAGTCAGAATAATAGAAGAGAATGTATGAGACGATGTATGAATGTGAGTGAGGCAAAGAGTGTGTGCCAAGACCGAGTTGTTTGGCGGTCCGTCCTCTCTGCCTACCCCTGCGGGGAAACGGCGTGATGGTTAGTTAGTTAGTTAGTTAGTTGTTATAATAGATTATGCCCAGATAAAGATAGGAATTTTGGATGTGCTTAGTATTAAATTTAGGAATTTTAATAGTTTTCTGGTATCTTGCTGATGTATTGAATTGGAAGTTACGAGTATTTAACTGTATTTCTTTGTAAATTTGAAGAATTGAATATTTTTTATAGATTTTGTCTATTATAGGCACATTGAATATTGAAAAAAGAATTTCAGTAGGAAATTTAGACGGTTTTTTTAAGATTACCTTAATTATCAACCTTTGAACAATTTTGAGGGGATTTAAAATATTGTCATATGTTCCTCCCCAGCCAATAATACCATATTGCAATATAGATTGAACAGTTGCATAGTACACTCTTTTTAGGTTTTCTAAGCTAAGAATATTTCTAAGTCTAATAAATATATAAATACATTTCCTAATCCTTTTGACGAGTTCACAAATATGTGTTTTCCATTTAAAATGTTGATCTATATATACACCAAGATATTTGATTTTGGGAGTTGGACTAAGTATAGCACAATCTTGATTGCAGTTAGTTTTATTACATTTACTTTGGTGTATTATGATGTTTAAATTTGGTTCTAATTTGAATTTATTGATTGTACATTTTTGTAAGGCGGCCCTGTTTGACGCGCAATAAGTTTTTTCCACGAGACTTGAAATCTGAAGACATTGTCTGCTTATAAAGAAATTCCACGGTATTATTTCCCAGGATATAAAGAATCCTGCATGGATACATACATACTACAAATAACTCTCGTGTTCTTTTTAAGATACTGTACCACTTTACACAGATATTTATATTGAGAAACGAACACCATCATTCATTGATCCTCCTTTTTTATACGAGTACCGTATTTCAATGTTTTTTTTATTGATTATTATACAAAAATTGCATACGATTGGAATTTATTACCCGCGAAGCTAATGCAAGTAGCTTATCAGCAGGAGATTAGTTACAACCTCAAATCAAATAAGGATAAACGCATTAGCGTATATTTACATAAATAAACATACACATATAACATACCTACCAACATTATGATGTGGAATAGGAAAATATATATATATTTTAAATATCAAAAGTTCAGAAACATTAAAACAGCAATACATTAGTAGTTAATCATATACTTGCAATTTAATGCATGGTAAGAAAGAGCAAAATATAATCTTAATACATAAGGTTACTCCATAAGACAGATGATTTCAACTTCAGTGAGAATTTTGTTATAGAGACATTTTCTTTAAATTCGTTTGGCAATTTGTTAAATATTAATGGTATAATATATTCAAGGGTTCTTTGACCATATTTGTTTTAAAACACAGGTACTTTCATTCCTTTATTTTGCATGAGTCGCGTATTGCGTGCATGTTCCACCATTGTTTTATATGGACTGCCGGATATACGCTGCAATACAATTTTTTGCAATAGCACGCACAGGTAATACATTGATTGATTTACATATATACGAGACTAATATCTCGCCTTTGGTTAAAAACGGTTTTGCTTACTAGCAACTTTACCAAGGCGTTTTGAATCATTTTTACATGTTGTATGTTGGTTTTACATGATTGACCCCAAGAAGTTATCCCATATCTCACTGTTGATTCTGCAATACAAATAAAACAATTTCAATGTGATTTAAATATGGGTACCACCGCCCCGGGAAGCACTTATTGGATAACCAATACCCCTGCCAAAGATTAAGCGGGGGTGCGCGGGTTCAAGGGATGATGTCTAGGTGTTGGCGGCCAACGAGTCCGGCCGGAGTGGCCTGGGTTAGGTCTCCATCAACCAGCCTCTCCTGATCCGACCCGCCACGCAATAGACCTAGATGAATCTCACCCCATGAGACACTCATATTTGGACACTACCCTCAACTCAATTCAACCAAAACTAAACTCATAAACATCCTAAAATATTAAAATGTATCAAATTTTAAAATATACGTCCATTTGGTTCTTGTTTGCGTAAACAAAATCATTGTAAGCATTTCTTTTTCAAACCCTCCCGCGACTATCAAATTTCACATATTATTTCTGTGTGCTTAGTATTTGCTTTGATTGTACGGGGTTTTTCAAACCCCGGTTTTGTTTATAAAAATGCAACACAATCATAAATTGTCTACGTATGATTTTATTATTTTTGAAATCACTAATTTTTCTCTGATGAAAGGAATTTTTTTTATTTATTTTTTATTTAAATAAAACATACAACGAAGTTGCATTCCCATGAGTTATCAAAACTCATTAAGGGATCGCCAATGGGTACTTTTGAAAAGTTAAACCTAACCCATGCAGACACAATAAATGAAGAAAAATTTTACAAAACATTTCACAGAAGCAACAAACAGACACAACATATGAAGAATCACTTTACAAATATTTCACAGAAACGTGTCTTATAAGATTTTATGAATTATTATAACCACTCATTTGATTTATGTACTGTTGGTGTCAAAAAGTTAAAATAAAGTATCCTCCATGATAATACAATAAAAGGTACGGGCTCAAAAATATACAAGATCTAAATATACCGACTGCCGCAAGCCGGCCGACACTATTTTAAAATACCATAAAAACAAGGCAAATGCGGTGAGCTAACTAAATCCAAGATGGATTTTTTGGCATTCTACGGCTCATTTTACTTCCCACAATAAAAAAATCAATTAATCTTAACAGGTGAACCCCAAATGCCGACCTACCCCCGTGTACCACTTACTTCTCACGGTAAATCAATATAAAACACTTCTTGCCCCGAGGGGAAGAT
Organism: Limnephilus rhombicus; assembly: GCA_929108145.2. NCBI lineage: Eukaryota > Metazoa > Arthropoda > Insecta > Trichoptera > Limnephilidae > Limnephilus > Limnephilus rhombicus. The sequence goes on along the minus strand of OV815288.1, from coordinate 46,299,713 downwards.
TGCCTCGAACTCCCCCAGGATCCCCTCCCCCCCCCCCCCCCCCCAGGCTAGGAAACCTTGAAAGTCACGTGAAGCGATTGAAACAGGTTTTTTTTTCGCAGGTAATTGAAACTTTGAACCGCCGAAGTAATCACAGATTCTACAGAATGATACCTGTCAATTAACACGGTGAACGCTTACAGAATTCTTAAGTACTTCTGTGAACAGTAGACCTCGCGTCCAAAATGGTATGTTTCTAAATTTTCTCTCATTTTAAATCAAAATCAAAATTTCCTCTGAAATAATAAAATTTGTAAGTTGGTAGGCACTTAAATACCTACCGGAAATATTTTACATTTCTTTATGTTTATTGTGTCGTACCGTATATTTTTTATTTATTTATTGCTTCTTCACAATTTAAAAACATTATTTAGCATGTAATTATTAATCCCACTGGGGTTCGCCTGTATCGGGGTATAATAATTAGTTTATGTATTTTTTATAAAAATTGTACATAATCTACCATAAGTATTTTCCCCCCAGAATAAGTAATATTCAGAGAAAAGTTTTTTTGATCATGCCCATCGGTTACTGCGGCACAAGAGTGGATAAAACGGCCACCATCCTCAAACCGGAACCAAATCGTAACGAACAAATTTAAAGACAGTTAATATGCCAAATGGTCGAGTTAAAACAGGAATTCGCTATTCTCAGTCAATAAAAACATGTATTATTCTTGATAACAATCAAGTGATTTTTATTAGCTTTATTACATTTCGATGTCTTCTAGATTGACGCGGAAATCTATTGTAGGAAACATTAGATAAAACCCCCGAACGGTGAGATCTTGCGTCATGAAATTTGTACGGCTTCTATGTCTGAAACTTGTACAACAACGCAATTCATTTCATCTTGTAAAGTCATTTCTATTGAGAGCGTGGAAAGTTGAACAAATGAAAATAAGACCAAAAATAGATAACCACGTTGGTGACTACCTAATCAATTTAGTCGTCATGTTGTTTGTTTGTCTTTTTAAATTCAAATTTCGGGCGAAACCGGGTGGTAAACGCCAATTTTATTTACGTAAGTTGGTAAATGGATAGATTTAGTATTGTCATAGTGAAATCAGCTAAACGGAAATGGTGACGACACACAAATAAATAACACTTAGATAACTACCTACATAATAATGCATTTACATAAATTTTTATTCATTACATGATTTTTAATGTCTTAAAAATATTTGTGGCTAATATGTGCATTCCTTATTAATTTTATTGATATTCAATTAACATGAGCAATCTTATATAATTAATTTTATAATTTTTGGTGGTTACTACCTAATTCATTTTTTTTTACATAAGTATTGAAGATTTTGTTTTTGACGTCACAATTATTCCATTTATAAAGCTTTTAGCTGATTTGTCCTCGAAAATGTGTAAAATGAGAACATTGCCGCAGTGTTTCTCCAATAGGAATGTCAGAGAACTGTTAGGCAAATAATCCATACAAATATTGCCTTTTACCACACTAAGAAACCGTCTCGGTAAAATGAGTAAAGACCAGTTTCAGTAGAAGAAGAAGACGAATAAGAAGAAGTTGATCCCAAATATTGACCGTCACGGGTTTTGCAACAGAACGTTGTAGTGTCAACAGAAGAAGTCAGATGTTTGTGGATCTCAAAACTTTAACAGTAGATAGCATTCCGGTTGTATTCACAAAGTATAAAATGAAGTTGGGAGGAATGCCATTTCAATGACAATGTCAGTTTTATCGTTGCAATAAATATGATTGTAAAAGAAAATTCAAGTTGTTTATCAGAAATTGAATAATTCTTCAAATTTTATCATAATTAAAGTTGCTTTATTTATTTTTTATTTTTTTATTTTAGCGACTATCTAAAATCTTTACATAATTGTCACATAAATAATTATGTGACTAATGCAGTTCTTGCTTAGGTGGTTATTTTGTCTATGGTGTTTTTTTTGGACACTGGTAATTTTTGGAAAAGAGAGAGTTCCTTTTTGTTTATGGGGACTTCCTTCCGATCAACTTGGGCAGTTGGGTCGGAAATTGGTCACTCACCAACCTGGTGTTTAAATTTACGTTTAATCATGAGAATCTAAGTCGATTTTAAACCTAAAAGAACGCGGGGTGTTTTTTACGTAACACGCGAGGTTCGTGTACGAGTTATTTTTAGTGGATGACGTGTAAGTCCCACCTTTTTTCCGATGTGGCTGGTTGGCCGTTTTGTGGATGTATTTCTGGAAAAGGAATCGTGAAGTGAATTGCTCCTGGTGTTGGCTACTATACTATGCCTTCACGACCCCGCGTCGCAAAGTCACGGTCTGCTAACCATAATACGCCAGACGTGGATACTGTTGGGGGCCACGTGCCTTTGGATTGGAGTTCGTAGAGATGGCCCGTGGCTGAATGCGCTCCTTGGAGGTATAGCGTCCTCCTGCCCAATTAGAAGGACGACCTTGGTGCTCTGGATTCCGCGCCGTTCCCATATGGGAAGACTGGAGTTCCCGTCCCGTCTCGTGCTTTCTCACTGCGAAGCAAGATCGCGTCCGTCTACCGGGGTTATTTTCGTATAGTTAGCTTAGCGTGTCCATTAGAAGTCCATCTGGTATGTGTATTTTTTTATATTTTCTTGTGTTACCTTGGTACGAAGTTTGTACACTTCCTTGCTGCTTTTTGGTTTGGATTCAATACATTTTTATAAAGTTCCTCTTCTTTTATTTGACTGAAAACCCTACCTACATGACAGATAACTACTTAGCCCACTATCCTGAGCCCTGTTCTCTGCTCTGCCGCAAGGTTACCTTTTTATACGAACATGATACGTTTCATAGTATAAGATGGTGCGCTTTAATCTTTTAAACTACGCAACGGATTTTCATGCGGTTTTCACCAATGAGTGATTTTTGATTTTGAATTTTCACCAATTCACCAATGAGTGATTCACGAGGACGCTTTTTAAGTGTATAATTTGTCAAGGTTTTGTGTAAATTAGTTGAAATACATAATATATCTGGCCAAGCGGCAGCGGGCAGCGGGCAATGGGCTGACCTTATATTTCAATATCTTTGGGGCTGACAAACGGGCGGTGGATTTGATTTAACAGATGGCGTTGGTTATAAAGTTTTCGTTAGCCACAGCAACATGTGGCCGGGTCTGCTAGTGCTAGTAGAAAATATAATGATGAATTTAAGTATAAGGTACATAGATATTGTATTTCTTGGTCTTCCGCACTAGGTGGTCCTGTACTCAGGAAGACTAAAGTTATTTAATTATAGTTTATTTATCTTCATTTTTTCATGTCATTTTTAGTACCTTTATTAGGGTTTTTTCATTGACCTTTTTCAGCCATACTTTTATTCTTCATTTGTACTAGAGTTCATTTTTTATTAGTTTTATGTCTTGGGGAAGGATATTATAGAGTTTTGTTGCAAATTAAGTGTAGTTTCTTTCTCCGAGTGTGGTGTTTTTTTTAATTTTCAATGTTTTATATGTCATTTTAATTCAATCTAGTGTGATGGATAAACGGTGTAGTGGAGGATTCAGTATTGTTGAATAGCTTCAATAATATATTTATGGCATATATTTATCATACATTTGGTACGTTAAAGTTATTGAAAATGATTACCGTGAAACAACTGGCCAATGGAGAAATAATAACAGAACTAAGATTATTTTGGGGATGTTATTACTAGAGTATTGACCACGGATGGGACCATGACAACCCAGAATATTACTAGAGTATTGACCACGGATGGGACCATGATAACCCAGAATAGAGAATGTTAAAAAAAAACTTGGTATTTTTTCCGACTTCCCTATTCCCAATCTCCTTCCCTTACTCAGTCTCAAAACATACCCGGATTTTGGATGCCATGGTTCAACAGGCCTTGGATGGTATAATATGTGAAATAATAGAAAGATATATTATTAATTTTTCGAAGAAAACTTCTTCGGAAAAGTTTTCACTTTGTGATGACATTATATACATTTGATCCTGATGATGTGAACATCGTTCACGAAACATGTAGATTGTGTACAAATAAAAGTGATGTAAACAAAGTTGTTTGTCTTTTCTTAAAATATATTATTAAATTGCACACCCCTAGCTTCGAACCGGAGACCTCTGAACCGAACAGTGAAACTCAACTCATTGTTAGTTCAACTTTTGTTTTGAACAAACGAGGATCAACAATTACAATTTGGGAGGCGGGTATGGGTACCGCCGCCCCGGGAACCATTTATTGGATAACCAACACCTCTGCCATAGGTCACCCCAAGTGGTTAGCTACATTTGGTGATTTAGCAGGGGTGTCTGGGTTCATGGGGCAAGGTTTGTCCAGGTCTTAGCGGCCGATGCGTGTGCCCACCTGCTGCGTGGTGCGCAAGATCGAGAGAGACTGATTGAAGGGGGTCTTTCATTCTCTCCAGCCAGAATTTAGACCCACCGCCTTGCACCGCAGTTGAAGGGATGGATTCAAACGTCCTTCATTCCTGGACACACTGACTCCCAGATTTCTACCCGTCCGTCATATCTTTTTCCTTCCCAGAACTTCCTATCCATCCCTTCCTTTAAAAAATCCTCCAAACAGCATCCCCTAAGATGACTTAAAATTAGGAAATTATTTTCCTCAGGGCCTCCTGTGTGGAGCTAATGCAAAAAAAAATCTTTAAAATAAAAATAGTGCTCAAAATAAATCAGTTAGGTATTATATTACACAATCAAAAGAAAACACATAGTTTAAAAGACAGCCTTCCAAAAATATTAAACTACCAATTCAAATCTTTAATACACCCCAGCAGAAATTCCTTTTGTATGAGAACACATTTTAATTGCAGAGTAAAGAGTAATATGGTGGATTTAAAACGCTATCAATGGCGAAGGGATAAGGGATGAGGGCTGTTTGCCTGAATTAAGGGCCTGCGGGGGGTAATTTGCTACCCCTGTGGGGGTCGGGGTTGGCTTCAATGAATTATTTGCCAATTTGTACTCCGGCCGCCGCCCACTTCTTTTAAAACGCGGATAATATCAAATACAGTTTGTTATCAGGGTAAATTATATTTGTGATGTCTCGGAGGACTAAATAAACGTTGTTGCGATTAAAAATGTCATAGTTTTTGTAAGTATAGCTTGGTAAACGATAATTTTAGCGTGGTTTATGTCTTGTTTACAACTATTGAGAACAAAAACAGAGTATTATACTGCCCTGATAAAGCTACGGTTGTAGCGAAACCCGGTCGGCATAAAGTATAAAAATAAAAGTGGTGTTTACAAAGTTATTGTTTTATTTTAAATTAAAAATGTTTTTGTTTGTATTTAAATGTCCGTTTTACAATTTTTATATTTTAGTTAGGCACGGACAAAAATAATACCTACCTGTCTATCTTTGGAGAAATCAAAATGGATACCTTAAGCGGATAAACCTTTAGCCGGTGTCAATGATTTCCAAAATTTTGGTGTCGAAGATCGAAGATTGAGATCTATAAACACCGTCGATAAGCACAAACTTTAGACACACATACGTACTTATATATAGTACCACAATTTTTTAATTTATATTATGATTTTTTTAAACTCTTCAGGATTTTTATTTGTAAATTTATACAAGATTTTTTAACCTACTTATTATTTACAATAGCCGTTATTACTAACTTACACGATCATTAATTTACTAATTGAGCTAGAACTCCCACACCAAACACAAGAGCATTGTCTCTTTATGGTGAGGAAAGGCAATTTTTTTATTTTTTTGTTAAACTTATGTAACTATGTAACTGTTGTAACTTCATATGTATTTTTAATAAACATTGCCAATAAAAAAATAAAAAAATAAAAAAAAAAATTTAAAAAAAATACCAGACAATAAAATCATTCACTAACCTTACAGTCGATACAAAAATTGTAGGAAACTAAAAACAATTCGCAAACAAAATTAAGATATGAAAGGCGTATCAAATAAAAAAATTATCTTAAAAGAATAAAACATATTATAGTATGCAATATTTATATTAACCGTAAAGTATTGTACACAACCGTGCCAATATTACATGCATGCTATCTATTTTTTATTAATTCTTTATTTTTTATGTTTATTACATTTTTTTAATAATTATTCTTTGATCCTTGACATTTCATTTCTTCTTCTTTGTGTGCCGCATCAGGTCCCCCCGACGTTGGCGAGAGAATGAGAATGTCTCTCTGTCTTGCGCTGCCCGGAATAGCTCCTCCACACTTCTAATGCCGGTCCAATCTCGTATATTACGCAGCCAAGACATTTGTCTCCTACCAGGCCCTCGGCGACCCTCTATCTTGCCTTTCAATATCAAATGGAGCAAGTGATACTTCTCCCCTCGAAGTATATGACCCAGATATGAAATTTTCCTGATTTTTATTAATGTAAGCAGTTCTCTATCTGCTCTAGCCCGCCTGAGAATTTCTGTGTTGGTGATCATGTCGGTCCATGGGACCTTGAGCATTCTCCGGTGAAGCCACATTTCAAAAGCCTCTAACCTGTTCATGGTATTTACTTTCAAGGTCATAACATAACATTTTAGCATTCTCTGCCTTAGTTTTAAGCTGATATTGTCATTGCAGAAGAGGGATTTCATTTTAATGAACGCAGTTCTTGCTGCTTCAATTCTGCATCTAACCTCCACATCTGGGTCAAGAGTCTCCGTGAGAATAATGCCGAGGTATCTAAATCTTTCCACCTTTTCGACATTGCAACCATTTAACTGTATCACTGATTCAGAGTGATCTAGTCGTCCAAATGTCATTTCATGACATTTCATTTAACTTCGTTTAATTTCATTAAATTATATTTAATTTCAACACAGTTCATTTTATTTTAGCACATATTTTGTATCTTTTATACGTAATGTAAAATCTCGCAATTTCCAGTGTTTAAAATATAACGTCCTCCGCGTGCAAATACGTATCTTCTCCAAGCATAAAAACATTCTTATTGAAGTGTGTTTATCTAAATTAACCTGCCAGGTAAGTATGTTTCTTTAAAAATATTTGTAAATAATAAAGTTAGATAGAGTCTAATAAATATAAAATATTACAATTCGTAATAAATTGTACAGCGCCCTTGAGATGATTTTTCACAAAAACGGCGCTGTACAAATAATCAACTTTTATTATTATTATTATCGAAGGTTGTGCATCGTTAAGGCAATCTTTAACCCGCAGGCTGCATCCAGGAACTTAACTCAACCTTAATAATGATGCGCGTAAAAACTCTGATACGAAAAAAATCACCCAATTGCCAGAGTTATTTCAATATTATTATTATTCAATTCAATTTCTTTAACTAAATCTCCACCACTTGAAGCGTTCCTTACAAAAGTATTAAATAAACTTCCCCTTTTGAAGCATCTATCATCCCCAACAAGATATCCTTCCATTGACCACAGGACCCGAGGTTCTCAAGGGTTGGAGAAGTTTACTTCAAGCACTTGATTTTTTTCAAATTCCAAAGATACGACCACTCTCTGATATGATACGACCGACCACTTTACGGCCATTACCCTAAAGTCCGCGGGGATGTTTGGAATAGGGGTGAAGATGCAGTTATCGGTGAACATCGTAACGAGGTTAAACGATGAAATCAATAAGTGGGAATAAAGGGGGTGATTTTTTATTTAAAAATCCATCTTTCAACCTATATTATATTACAACTGCTGGATTTCAACATATGAATCCTTTTCTACACCCATTAAGCCACTTAAAACATATTACAGCCCACGAACCGAAAACGTTCAAACTATGAATTTTCTGATAATTTATGCATAATAAATATTATCAATCAGATAATAAAAAATTATACTAAAAATTTAACGTTTGGCATTACATTCTGTCGGTGATTTTTATTTTTCATTCCGGTTCCGGTTCAAGATGGTGGCCGTTTTAAGACGCCGCTACCCGAATTTCTACCGGTTTCTTGCAAACCTCCCTTAAACCTCCCTTGAAGTTTTTGAGCTCTTAAAAAATATATGTTATTTCTAAAGATAATATCTAGACATTCGTCGCGCCGAAACGCAAATTATATAAAATTCCCTCGATAGAAAAAAATCGCAAAGTATGCTCCAAAAATTATTATAAACACGCTTTTTTCAGTTATTTTACAAGTTATATGTATGAAAAAAATCACAGTGTTTCTTTAAATGCTGTTTAAGACAACCTCCGCGAGATTTTTGCTCTATTTTAAACGACTCGTGTTTTATTAAACATTTTTTACAATTTTCATATTGATTTTGTCGCTTCAAATACTAGCGCGCTCCTCTAAAGTTCATAATTTCATATCTCAACAACTTCTTCTTTTTGTGCGCGGTTGCGGGGCCTTAATGATTCAGTAAAGACTGTAATGTAAAATAATCTTTATTTTTAAAATAATCTCAAATTAAAATATTTTATTAAATAAAGACAATATTAGCGAAACTCAATCGAAAATGTGGAGACAGAAAAATCAGAAAAAGATATTGGCACCTCTAGGACTCGAACCCAGGACCCTTTGCTTACATGGCAAGTGCTCTACCAACTGAGTTAAGGTGTCGATATCAAATTCGGTCACTTTTAACTGTATCATACTTCGACCGGAACTACCAATATATAAAGATAGCAGACAATAATATGTGCGTTAAGAAAAATGAAGATAATGTTGGTAGTTCTTAGTCGATGTATAATACAGTTTAAAGTGACCGAATTAGCTCGACGGCCGGCGTAGTCCAGCGGTAAGGCTCTTGACTAGCACTCCGAAGGTCGCGGGATCGAATTTTATTTGATTAATTTGTGTTATTTCACAATTTATTAATTTAAAATATTATATAGAATATTTGCGGCACGTTGCAGAATGGAAGATACCCTCAGAATCGCCCTGGTGTAAGACCACCATTCAGAATTGAAACGTTGCTTGAAATGGCGTTAGCCGTGTTTGGTGACCAGATCTGAATAGACAGGTACTTCCCCCCCTCCCTCTTCCCCATCTCCTTCCCTTCCCCATTACCTTCAGCCTCACAACATACCCCAATTGGGGATGCCATAGCCTCACTGGCTCCAGACGGGAGCAGTTGGGACTCTTGTGCGGTATACGTATAAAAAAAATAGCTCAGTTAGTAGAGCACTTGCCATGTAAGCAAAGGGTCATGGGTTCGAGTCCCAGAGGTGCCAATATCTTTTTCTGATTTTCCTGTCTCCACATTTTCGATTGAGTTTCGCTTATATTGTCTTCATTTAATTAATTAAAATCATCTTGTTTATTAAGCCAGATAGGTCTTGAAGAAATTGTTGTACCTCCCTTATTATAATAGTGAGAAATATGATATATACAGTGATAGAAAGTAAAAGTTTACCATAAAATAAGAAAAATGTAGGCCTTAACACTATGGAAGATCTACAGTCTCTCGTATCTAGGATGAACGAAGGATGAATGAAGAATGAGTTAATGATGAATGTAAGTTAGTCTAAAGTCTAAAGTCATGGTATTTGGAAGAGAGAGTATCTATACGAAAACAGTATGCAATATAGTTGTGAATGATGAATACTTGGAGCAGGTGGATAAGTTTGTGTATCTGGGTAGTATGTTTACAAGAGATGGGAAGGCTGATAGAGATATTGAAAGAAGGGTGAATACCGGTAACTCCATTAATGGTGGACTGAATGCCGTTGGCGCTAATAAAAAACTGTCAAAAGAAGCGAAGCTATCAGTCCACAATGGAGTCCTGGTACCTACCCTGATGTATAGCAGTGAGGCATGGAACTTGAAGAGGAAGGATGGAAGCAAACTGAATGCTGTTGAAATGAGATCCCTGAGACGTATGTGTGGTAAAACAATGTATGATCGTGTGAGAAATGTGGATATCCGCAAAGAATGTAAGGCTGATGTAAGCATAATGAGTAAGATTAAGAAAGGGACCCTAAGATGGTTTGGACATGTAGAGCGAATGAACGAAGAAAGTAGTGTAAGAAGAATATACGACGCGAATGTGAATGGTAGAAGAAGTCGGGGACGCCCGAGGAAGACATTGCATGATCAAGTGAATCAGATACTTGAGTCGAGCCATATCAAAATTCAGAATAATAGAAGAGTATGAATGTGAGTGAGGCAAAGAGTGTGTGCCAAAACCGAGTTGTATGACGGTACGTCCTCTCTGCCTACCCCTGCGGGGAAACGGCGTGATGGTTAGTTAGTTAGTTTATGAAACCAAAGTTTCGGATCGCAATTTGAAATAAATTGTTTAAAAATTTAATTTTAATCTATCTTGGGAGATGCAATAAAGTAGATGGAACCATAAAAACATCGAAAGCAATGTTAATCGCGAAACCATAATAAGGGTGTGAAATCAATAATAGGCGATGGGGTGGGGAAAGGGGTGGTGGAAAATTTACCGCAAAGTTACACTGAGTGCGAACTGTGGGCAAACATACCTACACACTTACCATCCAGACAGGGGAACGGATCTATTTTACTATGGATGCGTTGTTTAGACAACTAAAATTGTTTGAAATAAAAACAAGTAAGTAGGTACCTATATACACAAATTTTTGATCAAAATTATTGATTTACAGTAAGTTCAACCATCTTAATAAAGCTTTGAAAATACGAGTTAATGAGATTGATGCGTTAAACTTAGGAGTAGGTAGGACCGTACAAAATAAAGCATAGGCAAACAATTTTTTTTTTTAAAGTAAAACTTATTTACGCGTGCTTGTCTTGGGGAGTAAGCTGGTGAATGCGTGACGAGAGCGTTACGAAATTGTCATCGGGTGAGGCGAACGGAAGTTGAGAGGGAGATATAAGTTAATGAAGTTTTACTTCGGTCGTGTGGTCTAAAGCACACACGTTTTTTTTACACGAGCTCCACACAGGAGGCCCTGAGAAAAATAATTTCCCTGAGGGCCTATATCATCTTTGGGGATACTGTGTGGAGGGTTTTTTTAGGAAAAGGAAGGAGGGGAGAGTTCTGAGAATGAAAAGGGGTGGGTAGGAATCTGGGGTTCAGTGTGTCCAGGTCATCCACCTCCAAGACCTAGACAAAGTTCATCTCATGAACCCGGGCACCCCTGTTGAATCACCAAACGTAGCGAACCACTTGGGATGTAAACGTAGCGAACCACAATATTCATATTTCAACAATATTTCATTTATTTTCAGGATCATGTCAGGAATGAATGAAGAAAGGAGTTTAAGAACGTTATGTCGCGAAAGTTAATGATAGAAGAAGACGGGGACGCACGAGGAAGACATGGCATGATCACGTGAATCGAATACTTTAGTCGTGTCCTGTCAAGAGTCATCTGAAAATCAGAAGAGTATCTAATAAACGGTCCATGCATTTGTATTTTGACGCAGTTATGTGGCGGTCTATTCCATCTGCTACCCCTGCGGAGAAACGGCGTGATGGTTAGGTAGTTAATAAAAATATTTTTGAAGTGAAACTTCTTTAACACCGTCGTGATGTGAATCTCTATGAAACGGAAACGAGTGACACTAAAAAGAGTGACATTAAAAAAGTACATATTAATTGAAATAAAAGAATAACTTAGTTTGTAACCACGATTTAACTATGATTTTTTTATAATACCGACCGGTTTCGCTTTACACAAGCATCAGTTTAATTTTATACCCTGAAGATGCTTGTGGAAAGCGAAACCGGTCGGTATTATAATAAAATATAATAATTAAATCATGGTTACAAACTAAGTTATTGTTTTATTTCAATTAATATGTCAAAACACAAAGTGACTGCTTTCTATCAAAACATATCTACTTATTAGATTGAGCCTGCGAGAGAATGAGATAGAATGAAACCTTACTGCGCGCATTGGCCGCTTTGATTATGAGCTCAATTTTCAAGGCTCCTATTGGTTGAGATTGTGAGGTGTGAAAGTTTCACTTCTACCGCGAGTGAACTGCAGTCGATTTTTTTCTTTTGGAAAAATTACACAGAAAATCATAAATCCATTGCGTAGTACTTAGATACTTTCCATCGTATTAAATAATCATAGGGAATATTCATATCTCAATGGGAATGTATGGCGGGCGTTATCCTGAAATAGGTCAAACCTCCATAGCGTAGTCTGACACAGGCATTACACTTTTCCCGCCGTGGGGAGGAGGGGGGACTCTTCCGTCTACGCCACTGGCTGGATAAACCCCTTCACAATATAATTGAATGGGCATCACAACATGAAAACATGTTCTGTGGCGTACCATGTTATAATTGTGTGCTTTACGAGTGGTCAGTGGCAGCGCTTGGAATGGGCAGGAATGGGGCAACCTCGTATAATTAGATATATAAATAATTGGAAGTTACTTCCCAACTTCGCCCGAGTCAAAACTCAAAACATTAACCGTTTGGAAAATGTGGAACAAAGATTGTAGTGTCTGACCATTTTTACATTTAAATGGATTATATAAAATATCTTCTAAACTATTATATAAAATATCTTGGAGCTTCTAAACTGGAGAGAGCTGGCACAAAACTGAGATGAGTGGAGGAAGACTCTTGAGGAGGCCAAGACCCACCAGGGGTTGTAGAGCCAATAGTGATGATATAAAATATCTCATAATTGAAATAATTTATTCAACGGAAAATTGTTTCGTTAATACCAAAATTATAAAGATTAAAATTTATAAAGTTTTCTTTTTTTTTGATTTTCTATATTCACGCATGTTTTTTTTATATTCTCGTAGATTTATTATCATCGCTTAAGAAATATCAATTTCTTGATAAAAAAAAGACAATCCGCCGTTTTTAGACGGGGTAACCACAAATAAGTGTCATCCTATTGGTGGAGGGTAGGCCTGTTGAAAAAGTATCGATATATCGATATTTTTATCCGATATATTTTGATCCGATATATCGATACAAAATATCCAATATCGAAAATTGTATCAAAAACTATATTTTTTTAAATTTATGTATTTAAGTCACTAGAATCCAAAACCGTATAGGAACGAACGGAAAAAAGTAACTGTAGGTATTGGGTCGTGACATCTGGCGGTTGAAATTTTAACTATTAATAGCTTACAAATCTATTGTCTTTGCATTAGTATTTGTGATCACCAATACTATCTCATGTGTGTAGATACGGACATAGAAATGTATGCTATTTTTCGCCATTTTTTTCTAAGCCACTCTTATGTGTTGGTTCCCAATTGTCTATGATTATTGACTATACCTTGTTCCAAACACGAAGTCCTTTTTGACAGATTAATACGCCAATAGAATGTTACTGAGACGCATACAAACTTTGTATGCGTCTCAGTTTACATATAAGTTAGAAGACAGCTATTTAGTTTTTGATATTTTTGTAATTATTACGTAATAAAAATGAACAGTGATAAAAATACCTTCATTTTTATTAAGATTTTTGTACATTATAAAAAGCAAATTGTGTACAAAAATTACTATAGATAATATTGAGCTGAATATACTATTATTTTAAAAACGCAAAATCTCTTCAAAATTTGACCGATATATCGATATTTTTTTCTCGATATATCGACGTCGATATTGATATTTTAATAAATATCGATGCATCGATTTTTTTTTGCACTTTCGACATCCCTAGTGGAGGGGTAAGGCTCTCGACTGGCAATCCGGCGGTCACCGGTTTTAATCCCTTTAATTTATTATTTTGTGTTACATTCATTATACTATTTGACTGCCGGCGTGTTCGAGGTAAGGTAAGGTAAGGCTCTTGGATCGTAATCCGAAGGTCGCGGGATCGAATCCCGGCGTGGGCAAATAAATTTTATTTGATTAATTTGGGTCATACCACAATTAATTCATTAAAAATATATATTTGTGTCACGTTCTAGAGTAGAAGATACTCTCAGTATCGCCCTCAGTAAGACCACAATACAAAATTGAAACGTGGCTTTAACTGACTTTAGCTGTATTTGGTGACCAGAACAGAATAGCCTGGTACTTCCCCACCTTCCTCTTTGCCATCTCCTTCTCCTCCCCACTACCTTCAGCCTCACAACATACCCCAATTCGGGATGCCATTGTCTCACTGGCTCAGACGGGAGCAGCTGGGACTCTTGTGAGGTATTCACATAAAAAAATTACAATATATTCATTAAAAATAATGTACACTATACTTGTGGTTATTTGTACACTATACGAGTGGAAGATATTTTCAATATCGCTCTGGTATAAGACATAAGACCACCATTCAGAATTTTAAAGTTGCTTGAAATGGCTTTAGCCATGTTTGGTGACATGTGAATATCCAGGAAATTCCCCACTTTGTTCCTCCCCATCTTCATCCCCCCTAATACTTTTAGCCTCACAACATCCGCTAAATGGAGATGCCATAGTTTCACTGGCCCTCGGCGGTTGGGAGCAGTTGGGACTCTTGTGCGGTATTCACATAAAAAAAAAAAAATTAAAAAAATTAGATATGTCAAGAAGAAAAAAAAACATGAGTGTAAATTTTAATTAAAATTAAATTTAAAAAAAAAACTCTTGATGGGTATCTATTGAACATTTAAAAAAAATCACGTTGAGCCCATTGATTAATAAACAATTATTTTAAAATTGTTTACGTTCAAGTATCTATATATAATATAATGATTTCACCACCCCTTTCACTGACTGTACCCTCTCGAAGTGTATTCAGTGTACAGTCGGTGAAATACACATACACACACACACACACACACACACAACCGCCCATTTGTACGAAAGAGATTCGAAGTGGACACTCGAAATATAAACGATTCCAATTTCGAAATGTGAGTGGGATATGTACCAGAATGGTACTAGTGTAGTTCCACAGGGTTTGATATTGTCGAATAGAATTGTATGGATATTGTACAACATATTGTGCTATAGATAGCTCTGTACCTGCCGTCTTTATAACGATGTGCAGGGGCGGATTGGCACGGAGAATGCCAGGGATGTTGCACCGGGCCCACAAAGTTAAGGTCAAAGTTTTTACAAATTGCGTTTTTGTACTTTTTGAAACTCATATGAAAAAAAGTTAACCGGCAATATTTTTATGATATTCTAAAGCAATTTTATTTTGAAGGAAGTAAAAAGACTGGCTGGCTTAACAATTTAAATTATTTTTTTTGTATCTCTTTTTATGTATTTACGGAAGATTCAACACTTTAGTATTCAATACTTTTTTATAAAGGGGATATTTACTTTAAAGAACATTTTATTTTTATTTTTATACTATAGATCCATTAAAACTCAAGAGATCTTGTAATTATAGTAGATTGTAGGAATTGTGAATCTGATAGGTTTAAAAAAATATATATTTGCCTTGGGATTATTGCCTTTAAAAAGAAGAAGTTTCGCTTTCAATTGTTACGACATCTGTCAAGCAATTAAACAAAAGAAATACACATTTCAATTTTTTCAAAAAAACTCAAAGTCAAAGATAAATATTTTACACAAAACATATTATAACATACATGTTCTTTAATCTGTGCCTCACTAGCCCACAATAGCAATGATTACAACGTAAGTTCCTTTTGTGTCGTTTATTGTGAATTACAATGATCGGTAGTAATATTGTATTTATGTTATTTGGTAGCGACTGTTTACTAAGGCTTCCTAAGTAGATCTGAGCGCTGCCGAATAGGCCAGTTGTTCCACTGTACTGTGCTCACTCGTGAATCGAGCGAGCGCGGTGTGTGAGTATACCTATATACAACGTACAATACACAACCTAAGTAAGAATCGTGGCTCCTTTCAGACACAAGAGCTCCTCTTTTCTGTTAAGATATACATGACCAATGATGAAATATAAAATTTTGTAAAATACGTATGGATAAATGTAATTAATATTAAATGTAAACATATGTTTAAACATATTTCCATTGTAATTTTTTGTCTTTGTTCTTCTAAGCACCCCCTTTCCACCCCCCCCCCCCCCTCCCTCTTGTTGATCTTCTAAGCACCTCCCCTTTCCACCTTTCTCCTCCCCCACTACTTCCATTTCTACCCACGCCGTTCTATGTTTGATCATTTAGTATTTAGTACATTTTATGTCCTGATGAAGGGAACATCGTTCCTGAAACATGTTGACTTTTAAATAAAGTTTATTGTGGTAAAAACAAAGTGTTTTTAATTATTTCATTAATAAAATGGTGCCACAAAGTGAATTTGCTAAATTTGAAGAAGTAATTAATATTATTTAAATTACAAAAAATAAAGTTTTTAATCAATTAAAAAAATTTGAGCACGCTTAATACGAATGTTGAAAAAAAAACCGTTTTGATTTACTCAATTACTGTAAAAGACATTTTTTGCATTCGGGACGATGGAGAACATTGCCTTCAAAATTTCAATTACTGGTATGAGTTCGTGGCATTCGCAGCGGCTAGATTTTGGAAAACTTATCGCTTCATAGATGCAGGTACCCATGCACCGACAATCGAAATTAGCACATTTTGATATTGTTCAATTCTGTAAAGTATTTTAGTTTTGGTCTAAATACTCCATATACCTATTCAGGCAAAAAAGGTTAAAGTGTTGAATTTCCTACGACGGTGTACTTTTTTAGATAACGTTGTTTGACAGTAAGTATAGAATATTTAGATACAATTTAAATACAGACAGAAAGGGCGTTTACATTATTCTGAGTCTCAGTCCACCTCTGGTGATCTCCTCGATCATTCTGCGCCCCTGTCCTGATACCTTTTGCCATATTTGATCGTCAAGTGCGTATTGAATTGGACGTGCTTTTCATAAATGATCTCTGCATGATTCTGCGTTCCGTGGATTTTAAATGGAGGTTATTATTTTTGCATGATGCGAGCTTTATAAAATGTCAATAAAATTAATATTCCGTGATGTGAAACACCGTTTAAGGATTATATGTGTTTGTATCTACGTAAATGTGTTTTAAATTTCTTTTATAAAAAAATTCTTCGTGAAAAGAGAATGGGCGAAAATTCAAATGGAAATTGGCCCATCCCTCAATTTTATTAAGTCAATATTCGTATATCTACCACTGCAAAGGTTTTTGAAGTGAAAACATCTTTAGCACCGTTGTGATTTGAAACTCGATGAAAGGCCAAAAAGCGACACTAAAAAGAGGCAAACACATAGGTACTCATACATCTATAGGATTTAACCTGCGACGGAATGAGACAGAATAATCGGTCTCCACTCTGGTCTACTTTAGTTTTCTGAAGATTTCACTTCTACCGCGTATGAGCTGCACACTTGTAATTTTTGAAGTGAAACTTCTTTAGCAACGTTGTGATTGGAAACTCGATTAAAAGGAAACAACACTAAAAAGGGACAAACACATACATCTGTAGGGTTTAATGACACCCTATTTTGAAATATTTATTTTCATTTTCTACTTGTCATTATTATTCAAATTCATCTTGATTCATTTCCATCTTTTATTTTCAATGTAACGTCTGTGTTGCATTTTACATTTTTTTTTCAACATAAGTGTTAGTCATTGTATCATATTTTCTACGCTTTAGTTGCCACCTCATTCCGAAACTACATTTATTCCTTGCTAAAACTCGATTCCTTTTCTAAAAGCAACAAAAATCATTTCACTATTGCAAGTTTATCTGAACTTTTACTCAACCAATATATCAGTAACAGGGTAAATGCAGTATTTGTAATATAGTGTTTTCAATGCATTTAACATGTGTAAAAAAATTAACTAAACTCGAATATCATATTTACAAACCCCCATAAAAAAAATTATTTAATTAATTCACTTTTAAATTTGTACGAAAATTCAAATATCAAAAACGAGTCAAGATTGACTGCAAAATTGTGACGTCACAACGCACCCACTGACTTTGGTTTTGTTCCGGCTGCTGTTTGATAGTCATAATCGTTTAATTGCGCATACTAAACCAATTCGTTCGTATAAAACATATATTGTAAATACATACTATCATGACAGACAGTGGTTTTCTACAAGGACAATCTGATAATTTGCCAAAAATCGACGCGATTATGATGACAGTTTTTTAATGCACCTTTTCATCCCATATCACCGCTTTTTACACATAATAACATAAGTTTGGACCTTTATAAATAGTTTGTTTGGTGTTGAAGATGTTGTATTAGTAAACTTTGGTACAATAAAGTATTTACAAACGGTATTTACGGACATTTTCCTCGAAAAACAAATGATCAACTTGGATCAACTGAAGACTGATTACTGGATTACGACTAATGAGAGCTGTCAAGAAGTGCGCAGATTGTGACAAGCCAAAACATTAAAAGGCATTTTAGCCCTATTTTGAAATGTGAAGAATATTCAAAACGTTGTTGAAGGACTATTCCTATCGTAAAAATGTTTGAATATTCCAGTTTGTAATTTTATCTCTTAATTTTTGGTAAAAAAAAGTGATTGTACCCTATTGAACACAAGTGTTTTATTTCGAATTACTGTGGGAATGACCCTCTTATTTTGGAAACAAAAGAAGTCATGATGGACGGCCTCCGTAGCCCAGTGGGTATGACTCTTGACTCACAATCCGGAGGTCGCGTGTTCGAACCCGGCATGCGCAAATAAATTTTATTTGATTAATTTGTGTTATTTCACAATTAATTCATTTAAAAAATAATATATAGTATATTTGCGGCATGTTCCAGAGTGGAAGATACTATCAGTATCGCCCTGGTGTAAGACCACCATTCAGAATTGAAACGTTGCTTGAAAATGGCTTTAGCCGTGTTTAGTGACCATATCTGAATATCCAGGTACTTCCCAACCTTCCTCTCACCACCTCCTTCCCCTCCCCACTACCTTCAGCCTCACAACATACCCCGATTGGGGATGCCATAGTCTCACTGGCTCCAGACGGGAGCAGTTGAGATTCTTGTGCGGTATTCACTGTAAAAAAAAAAAAAAAGTCATACAAGGAGCTCGCTTCGCAACCGACTTCAAGACTCCAGAGGCGAGTAAGGGCTTAAGTAGGTATTTTGGCTAAGGGCAAATGTCTGCCCATTTGGAATAAAACTGTTGGAAATTGATTTTCGTATGGCCGGTCAGTTGCTGAGTTGATATCGCGTTTGGGTTCCACCCGGCCGTGCGTCGCGTGTGCGATTCCTCTGCTACCTAAACCCTCCATCACGACACAAGCAACATTTTTCGCTTACTGTAGTCGTATTAGGAGATTTTCAAATACTGTTGAGTTTTTTTTTTTTTTTTTTTTTTTTTTTATTATTTATTGAAACATTTATCATAATTACAATTTTACAAATAAATATTTTTTTTTACAGGTTTTTTTTTTTACTACCCTTCCATTAAAAGCATTTGCTTGTGTATGGAAGGGGAGTGTACATAAATGCTATTAGTTATTAGTTAGGTATAAGTTACTACTTAAATAATTAATTGTACATAAATATATGTGAGCTGCACTATTTATTTGATAATGGTGTGTTTTTTTTTTTTTTTTTTTTAAGAAAGAATGTTATGGAGAACTAAGATATTTGTAAGATTAGTTGACAGTAGTTCTTTTCTTAAGAACATCTTTAAAATGTCTCTTGACAGAGAGCAGCATTCGGGCCTTATCATTGATGCTTCTGATTTCCTCTGGTAGACGATTGAAAAAAGTTCTTCCCTGATAAGTATAATGATGCTGTGCAAAAGACGTATTTAGTTATTCGTAACCCGGGAATATTTGTCTATCTTTTACGAGAAAAAGAGAAAAAAATGATCTTAGGTGAGTTCCAACCTTTCTCAAATCACACGCGAGAATTTCAATACTACACGAACAGAATTACACAATTAAATAAATAATAAATTTCGCATAGGGCATACCCGCTAAAAAAATTAAAAGTAACATAACCTAACATAACTTTTGTTTTTTTTCAAGTGTTAATTTATTTAGCACAGAGTTAAACTCTAATTATATATTTCATATTTCTTTATTTTAAATAGTATTTTGACGTGTGTAATTGTAACTGTTTTAACGCGACCATTTGGCATTTAATTTGTCTGTAAATTTGTTTGTTACGTTCCAATTCCGGTTTAAGATGGTTATATTAGATGCTACCTTTTTTCCCACTAGATTTCGCATGACCGTGGTTCCTACTACGAGCTGTCACATCGGAATAGGGAACGTACCCATACTACGTGACCGACTTTTTACAATTTTTAACCCCCCCCCTGGTGACCAAAAACCTAAGCCCGCCGCCGCTCATTTGTACCAAGCGTGACATTTTGAAGACCCCCCCCCTAAACGTGTCACGTAGTATGGGTACGTTCCCTTATCAATATTATTTGCCTACTGTCAGAAGAAAGTTCGAACAAAGAATTGTCCTTGAGATGGTGACATTTCTACGAACAAATTGTATAATTCCTAACTTTAAATTTTACTTAAAATGTACTTATATCTATATTATTAATATGCTAGCGTTTGTCGTACGGAAGTGCTGCCATCTATAATATTCAAATAGAACTATTGAAGTTTTCATATTATAGTTTTCCTGTGGATACGGGTTTTCCCCGCTAATTATTTATAATTAGGCAGGCAAGTATTAAAGTACCTATCTACTCAATAAATAAACGTGAATACGGGAGTTACTGTCGTTAAAAAAAAAGGACCAAAAAACTTCGATATATATTATTATTTGAGATGCATAAATATTGGAAATGTCAGGGAGTAAACTTATTGCCAACAAACTAAAACATTTCTCAAATTAAGAAGTTAAGGAAATCTATGTTTGAAAAACACTTATTTAGGCAAAGAGCTTTTACAAATGACAAAGTTAAAAGTTACGTGCATTAAAAGAGCGATAAAAATGAAATAAAGCCGAAAAGCTCATGAAAAAATTCAATTGGCCAGCTTAATTAAGCTTTAACTAAAATAAAATAGAAATAAAACGAAAACAACCTCACATTAGCGCGGACAAAGTGCAAAGTTTAGCCAAAAATGGCTTTTGAAAGGGAAAAAAGACCTCCGCTTTGACTGAAACTTTCCATACATTAATTATATTCAGACGTACCCGGCCCACCTCCTTTCAGAGGGTAGTTTAGGTAGCAGGTTCCAGGCTAAAACAAAACCCGGTCCGAGAGAACCCGGAACGGCCAACCCGGAACAGGAAACCTGGAATAGAAAGCCCGGTCGAAAAGACGTAGATATTTGTACCTACGTTAATTGCCCGAAATAAAAGGCCAAACCGACTGAATCCAACGAAATTAAACATTCACGTTCTATGAAACGTGAAAGGATTGTATTTCAATTGCCTTTTTTAATAACGGGCGGAATCCTGACGCGCGGAAAACGCGAAAAAATCTTTAGATAAATTTTTGTGGTTGGGTTATTTCATAGAAATTGTATCTAACGATAATGTACTATTATTACAGCAAGCATAACATTCTTACATTTTCTATACTTTAAAATGGGTATTCCAGCAATTACGTTGAACTATAATACTATTTTAAATGATATGAATATGCTAAAATTGTTAGACATAAGGATTTTCATTGACTAGGTATTTCTGTATAAAATTCTAAATGATTTAGTTGATAGTCCGGTATTGCTTGAATTGATAATACTAGAAGTCAGAATTAATTTCAGTATTAGAAATTCTGGGACTAACTTCCATCCGATTCTCTGATCAGACAAAAGTCGATTCGAAAACCGGATTGGTTTAATAACGGGGCCACGTCCGTTGTCGGACCGGATTGGACGCGCCGGCGCAGAAAGGCGTGGCCTATTTTCATTACCGATCCGGTTTTCGAATCGGATGTGTGCGGTGTTTATCAATTTTCATAAGAAATGTATGACGCGAAGGCCTCCCGGTTGTCTGATCAGACAATCGGATCAGACAAACAGATGGAAAAATCTGAAGTATGTGCCAAGCCTTAGACGGAAGAGGTTAAACAAAGTGTGTTTTTGACCAAATGATTCGTATCATGGTAAATATGGAGTGGTTGTAATCCTTGGCTACGAATCCGGAGGTCGCGCATTCAAATCCCGGCAAGTGGAAGTAAATTTTATTACATTTATTTAGTGTTTTTTATAATTGTTTCATTAAAAATGATATTCATATTTTCGGCAGGTTCCAGAGAGGAAGAGACCTACTTTCGGTAAAGCGCTGGTAAAATACATCCATTCAGAATCAAAGCGTTGCTTGAATTGTCTTCAGCTGTGTTTCGTGACCGGATCTAACATTAACATTTGGGGTGGGGGGGCAGTGAGACTATGGCTCCCCCAATTGGGAAGCCATAGTCTCACTGGCTCCATACGTATTGCATATATTCAGTCTGTACTTTTTTTTGTATCTGTGTTCCGTTTCAGTTTCAAGATGGTTGCGGTTTTAGTGGTTATTCGGACTGTAAGTGCCTGAAGAAAGTTTGAAAAAAGATTTACAATTTATTATTGAAGTGAAACTTCTTTAGCCTCGTTGTGATTTGAATTTCGGATGAAACGGAAATGCATCAATAAAATTTATTTTTTGACCATATCCAAAAAAAAATTAACATATTTTTTTTTGTAAAATCAATATCCAATCTTCAAACCACTTTAAAATAAACAGACTTTCTATTTTTTTGTTTGTTTATTAAATACTCGACGGTCCTAAAGAACATTGTCGGATATGGACAAAAATTAAAATCATTTTTTTGGCTTATTTTAATTTCCTTTTGATGATTTAAAGATCTGTATTTTCGGAATTTTTAATGAAATTCCAAATATCAAAACAACACTACAATTCTTCATCTCAAAAACAGTAAAACTTAATTTTTCGAAGAAAACTTTTTCGGAAAGGTTTTCACTTTGTGATGACATTATTTATTTTAAGAAAAGACAAATAACTTTGTTTACATCACTTTTATTTGTACACAATCTACATATTTCGTGAACGATGTTCATATCATCAGGATCAAATGTATACATTTGATCCTGATGATGTGAACATCGTATACGTATACGAAATATGCAGATTGTGTACAAATAAAAGTGATGTAAACAAAATTCTTAAAATACAGTAAAACTGTAGAAACGATTTTTTAAACAGCTCTAGAGCAAAAGCACAAAATCTCACATCAAACATAGAACGTCTAATATTTAATAAAACATTTTGTCACATACTGACTGCATTTTATTTTTTTATTTATTTATTTATCTATAATAAAATATGTTTACAATGGTTTTATTTGTATGCCTGTCGAATCGAATAGAATTAAAACAGAAGGGTGATTGGAAGGGTAATAAATCTTTTAAAGAGAGTTATTTTATAAATGTTGGAGATGGAGTAATGAAATCAATTCTTGAAAGCATTACACAGTAAGGGTGCTGGGGGGGGGGGGGGGTGACATACAAAGATATTAAATAATGCATCTTCATAACATTCCCATAAATCCCACCCCACTAAGTGTCCCCTTCCTTTAACGACACCATAAATGGCAGGGGAAGACGAGACTACATGCAACAGGGGTACGTCGCAACAATCGGTTTAAATCTTCAACCGAAAGCGTTATCAGAAAAATGTTCAACTCTCAAGATAGATAACGGCATGATGCATGTTTCGGTGTAATTTCAATTATATATGTTGCATTGAATTGATGTCGTTTTATTTTACGTATTTTTGGATTACATAATGTCAAAAGCATGTGGTGTAGATTACATTACTTGATTTTCATAGGATTTAGTAATTAACCTTAAATGTGGTTAATCCTTAAGGTGCGATTCCGTGCCACGCGGCAGTCGGCAGACGGCGACAGCAGACGGCGACTGCAGTGCCGCCGACGGCAGACGGCACTACTTAACTCTATGCACTTGTATTGGACCGTTTCCGACACACCACTACAAGTGCCGCGCGGCACTTGCCGTCGATGACTGACGCGTGGCGGCAGACGGCATTCGGGTGCAAACATAGTACTGCCGTACTGCCGTCGACTTCAGACACAATGGACGTGTTGACAGACGGAGAAAGCGAGAGTCTTATTTTATATTATTTTATTTTTATTTTATTTTTATTTGGAAAACCAACAGTTATATTATTTACTTAGGTGTATTTACATATGTATATGTTATTGAACCAATAATAGGTTTTCACTGGTGTGTATTAATTAGAGAGATTAAAAAGTTATAAAAGTTATAATAGCTTATTGGGATGGGATGGTGGGCGGGAGGGGAAGGGGACGGATCTAATCTGGGGGTGAATAAGTTATTTGTATAGGAGTATAATAGTTTGTATATGTTTAGAAGTTATTTATTGTTTATTTTTTTTAGAATTTGGGGTGCTGTGTTGAATAAGTCGAATTCATTGTATGAATTGTTAAAAAAGTGTGAAACGCGGTTAATGAATGTGTTTTGTTTAGAGTTAGTATTGCATCGAGGTGTGTTAAGTGTATGATTTAGTCTAGTTTGTCTGGTGGGCACTCTTGAATTCTTTCAAGTAATTCCGGGCAATCTATCGCAGATTTATTAATTTGGTGTCTAAAAATCCGTGGTTATTTGATTGCAAGAATGTTCATTATAAAGATCAAAGGATAAGAGAAAACGTTTGGAAAGAAATCGCTCAAGATCTCAATTTTATTTAAACGACAATTACTTCTGAAAATGTCTTCACTCTCATTTAGATGTCTTTTTATCAAAGTTTCATAAGCGCCTTCTTCTAATCTATTTAAGTACATTGGCAGTATAGGCTTTCTACTTGAATAATAGTACAATAATAAATCATCGTCGTCTTCTTCTTCTTGCAATAACACTTGCAGCATTTTATTATTCATAATTTTAAATGGAAGACACAACCGTCGGCAGTACGCAGCGGACGCAACTGCAGTGCCATCAATGCCGTCGACTTTGGAACCTGCGCGTTAGCGCCGCCTGCCTTCGGCGGCACTGCAGTCGCCGTCTGCTGTCGCCGTCTGCCGACTGCCGCGTGGCACGGAATCGCACCTTTAGAAATTTTTAGATTGTGTGTCACAGTGGCGGTTCGTAACTTTTCAGGGAGCTGGCTTGCTAATATTGAAAATTACGACATCATTGATGTTGTAGCTGAATTTTTTTTTAAATTTTGGAGCAGTTGTGCTTATACCCAGACCCAAAAACCTTCATGCAAAAATATTTCATTTTGAAAAAAAAAATACCCCAAGAACCCGGTCGCTCCTGCTAAGTCATCAAACTATATATTTTATTTATTTATAAACAGAATCAAACAGTAGGTACATTAGTTTAGTGAAAAAATTTACAATTAATAAGTACATTACAATTTGGGAGGCGGGTATGGGTACCGCCACCCCGGGAACCATTTATTAGACAACCAACACCCCTGCCACAGGTCACCCCAAGTGGTTCGCTACGTTTGGTGACTTAGCAGGTATGCCCGGGTTCATGGGATGAGGTTTTTCTAGGTCTTGGTGGCGGATACCTTTTCCGAACCACTACTGGGAGTCTGGGAGGCGGGCTGGATCGGAGGAGACTGATTGAGGGATGCCTTTTGACTTTTGACCTCTCCAGCCGGATGATCCTGACCCTTCGCCTTACACCGCAGTGTAAGGAATAGATTCATACGTCCGTCACTCCTGGGCACACTGACCCCCAGATTCCTACCCACCCCTCATTAATAATAATTAATTAATTAATAATTGGCTAATTTATATAGCACCGTTTTCGTGGAAAATCACCTCAAGGGCGCTGTACAAATAATATATAAAAGAATTAATATTACTGGCTTAAAACTAAGATTTACAATTACAACTAGTGACTTACATCTAAGACTTATAGCTACTTATATTACTGGCTTAAAACTAAGATTTACAATTATAGCTAGTGACTTACATCTAAGACTTATAGCTAGTGACTTATGACTAAGACATATAGATTCTAACCTAAAACTGGTGACTTATTAACACACATATTTACAATTAAGATTAGCGCCAGAAGAAGTAGGAAGTTTTTACATAATATTACAATTCGAGATCTTTTTCCTTCCCATATCTTCTTCTCCTTCCTTTCCCTTAAAAAACCATCCACACAGCATCCTCAAAGGTGACATAGGCCCATAAGGAAATTGTTTTCCTCGGTGCCTCCTGTGCGGAGCTAATGTAAAAAAAAACACACATTTCATGGTGGGTACCTATTATGTGTTTCATTGTAGTGTCTTATTTATGGTATTCATATTCAGTAATTACCGGGTGATGTATGTAGTGGAAAGGTGTGTGTGTGTGTGAGTATGTGTGTATGTATGTATTCGAATTGAACAATTTATATTATTAACATGATGCTCTTTAGTGAATCGGAGAAAATATCGGTGTTAGAATTTAGACCAATATTATTGAACATATGAAGAGTACGATTGATTGGCCAATTAGACGATGCGTGTGTCCTGTAATTAAGCGTGTGAAATAGTTCAGTATGGATGTTATATATTAACGAATAAAAAATATATCAAAAATCTATGCAAAATCCCGAAAAATCAAAAAAAAATCTATGCAAAATCTATGCAAAATCTAAACATTAAATTTATGCGTATTGGCAAAATGTTATATTGCTAATACATTTCCAGAATTTAAGAAGATGGGTGTATTCATACTTAGAGAAAATATTAATATCACTTCTGTCATGTAATCTGTAGTGTACGGAATGAAGGAGTGTGAACGTGTATTTATTATGACACTCTATTCTGAAAAGACACATAAAGGTCTTACTGTTCTTGACAATCATATGCAGTGGTAGAGAGAACTAACGATTTCTTTCAGGTTCCATTTCAAATCAGAACAGTGGAAAATCCGACAAAAAATGGAAAGTAACTAATAAGTAATAACAAATATTTTCATTTTAGAGACAGAATGCCAAAATATCCCGTTTCAGAATTTTCCAGGCATAAATGATTCATTGATAGTTCTTAATGAACGCATTATGGCCAGACATAATCACGTTTATCGGGGGTTTGCCCGAGGCTCACATAGTAATTTATTTCGGCGAATTCGTAATTGATTATCATTTTTATTTCCATGCCTCACAAGGGATGCGAGTTATTTATATTTTAGATTATTAAAGCCAGCACGTTGCCATAATTTTTTTAACGTACAACGCCTTAAAAAATGTAATATATTGTACAACTAAAGTTGGCGGTGAGCACCAGATTTTATTTTTCTAAACGATGAAATAATAACTTTGGGAGGTATTCATTTAGAAACATCTTAATTATTAGTAACACGTTCTTCAGAATTAATTAAAATGAACCCGGCGGAAAGGTCGAATCTCTAGGCCTACTAGGGTGAATTCGACCATACGACCGTCCAATACGCCGTGCCGTGGGCGCATATTTGTTTACACTGTTTCTTCACTTACATCGTTAAGATTCCCACATTATTTTTCTTCTTCTTCTTTTCTTTGATATGGAAAATATACTCAGAATCTTAACAACGTAAGTAAAGAAGCCGTGTATACAAATTGCGACTCGCGACCCGTGCACTGGACGGACCTACTGTCGAATTTGCCGTATCAAAGAAATAATGTGGGAATCTTAACGACGTAAGTAAAGAAAGCATGTAAACAAATATAGGCCGCGGCACGGCGTATTGTACGAACGTACGGTCGAATTCACCCTAGCAGGCCTGGAGATTCGACCTTTCTGCCGTGTTGATTTTAATTAATTCTGAAGAACGTGTTACAAATTAAAATGTGTTTTCATGTTGTCCTCCCGAAGTTATAAATTCATCGTCCAGAAAAATAAAATCTGGTGCTTACCGCTAACTTTATTGTTGAAAAATAGGTTATAATTTTTTTAATCGTTGCACGTAAAATATATTAATGGTAAGGTACTGTTTTTATTAATCTAAAATATAAATAACACAGAATTCGCCGGAAATGATTAAAATGTGAGTTTTGAGCAACCAAAAATTATTAGGGTTGTGTACCGCTTTAAGAACAAAAGAAAAACCAACAACGCATTATCCTTTGACGTTTATGAATTTTTGGAATTCACTCACACTTCAATATTATCCTTGTAACTACGATATATTCCATACCTTCAAAATTATAGTCACGGCTCGTTAGGTAGGGTCTACGGAGACAGAAAAGGTGCGGTGTGTGTGAGAGAAAATGATTACTTTTTTTACTTTGGAGGAAACAGACCTACGTACATTATGTACCTCATCTTTTAAAAGAGCTGCAGCACTATTGTGCTAAGGAATGTATTTATATTGCCAGTAAGTATTGAATTACGTAAGTCTAAACTAAAACTGAAGGGCGCACAGTTTACACCCGCGTTGTGCAAGCGGGTTCCCCACAGAGCGTCGGACCATCCCATTATATTACATTTAGAATACACATAGACCCAGTTTTAAAATAACTCTCATTTTACTTTATCTAACTAACTAAGCAATGGGGTATTTCCACAAACGAGGAATTCTATGGAAAATATACGGAATATTTAAAGATTATTTTTCTGATTTTAATAATCCTACTAAAAATGTTTGATTTTTATTTTTATTTTACTTTTTTTAATTTTTTTTTTTTTTTTAATTGTACAACAGATTTTTATCCAATTACTGTACAATTTTCTCATTTTAACAGTCTTAACACCTAGGAAGATGATTAATATACAAAAAAATCTTAAGGCTATCTAAAGAAGAGTTATATATATCTAGTGTTTCCGATATTTCGTTCAACAGCACCATTCCTCTTGTCATGCTATGCTGTGCTAGAACATCTGTTCTGCCGTATGGTATTTTGAACAAGTCGCGTCGACGACTACGGCTGAAATTTTCAGGCACGTATAAGCCATAACATTCCAAGAGGAATGGGCTGTCAATACGATTATGGATTATGTTAAAACTAAGAATTGCAAGATTTGCATAACGTCTAGTTTCCAAGCTAAATCTATTTGTTGCCTCAAGTAATTCCATATGGTGCATGAATCTCGGGTACGTTCCATTCATCCGCATATAGACATACCTAAGGAATTTTTTCTGAACTTGTTCTAGCATATTAATATATTTCGCTTGGTGCGGAGTCCACACACCACTGGCATACTCCAGCTTACTTCTTATGACTCCATCAAACATGGCTATCATTGCATCTGGGTCATCAAATTGCTTACATATTCTGATGATGAAACCCAGGAGTTTGTAGCATGCTGGAGTGAGCCGTGATATATGATCCGAGAATGTCAGTTTGGGATCAAAGACGATACCGAGATCTTTAAAGCTATTGACTCGGCATAATGTTTTCCCTTTAATGTTGTATTCAAAAACTATGGGCTTCTGGGAGCGGGTATATGTCATGGTTACACATTTTTTAATATTGAATTCTAATTTGTTTTTTACTGACCATTCTGCAATAGCATCAAGGTCGGATTGCATTTTTAAGCAGTCATAGTAACAGATTATTTCCATCAAAAGTTTGAGGTCATCTGCAAATAGAAGACATTTGCAATATTTTACACAAACCTGGATGTCATCTATAAGTATAAGGAACAGCAAAGGACCAAGGTTTGAACCTTGGGGAATACCTGATAACGTCGGGAATTGTTTAGATTCATGTCCATTTATTATTACGTATTGACTTCTAGCTTTTAAATAGGACGCGAAGAATATAAGTGTTTGTTGATCGAAACCAAGTTTGTACATTTTAAGTAGTAAAATATCGTGATCAACTCGATCAAAAGCCTTGGCAAAATCCGTATACACTACATCTATTTGGTGTCTCAAGTCCAGTCCGACGGCCACCAATCGCGAAAATGTTAACAAATTTGAAACCGTGGATTTTCTTGGCATGAAACCGTGTTGGTTTTCTCCTAGAAATGGCATAATTTGGTGATGTAATTTCTTGTAAATAATCATTTCAAATATTTTTGGTATAGTTGACAGTACAGCTACTGGTCTGTAATTCCTTATATCAGACTTGTCTCCAGCCTTGAAAATTGGGCTTACACGCGTGAGTTTCCAAGAATGAGGGAAACACCCAGTCGATATGCTAAGATTAAATATATAGCTCAGCGGTTGACAAATGGTTTTTGACATATGAGCAATTATATTAGGGGGTATTCCGTCTGGGCCTGCGGCCTTGTCGAGCTTTAAAGTTCGAGTACAGGAGTCTACTTCCTCTGGACAGGTTAGCTCAAGACCAATTTTACCAATATTCCAGGGCCTCTAGGTTCGAGTAAAGTCTAGATTTAGTTGAGGAGCAATCTGACTGTACACTGATTTGAAATAATCGGCAAATTTTTGGCTTACTATTTCGGGATCGGAAAAAGTTTCCGTTCTATCACTCAAGTTAATTTGGGTATGCGGATTTGCCTTTTGGGATTTAATAAAAT
Source organism: Limnephilus rhombicus (assembly GCA_929108145.2). Lineage (NCBI taxonomy): Eukaryota > Metazoa > Arthropoda > Insecta > Trichoptera > Limnephilidae > Limnephilus > Limnephilus rhombicus. Next base: position 46,269,479 of record OV815288.1, on the reverse strand, counting down.
CCCAAAAACATTTGACATCATCTTTGATCCCATACTGAACTTTTTCTAAATACTGACGCTTTGCAATTGCTATATCTTTTTTAAGCTCAGATCGCATCGCAGAGAATAACAAGTAATCCGATTGATTCTTGTGCAGTGTTTTTTAGAGAACCACGCCGGATAATTTATATTTTTACATATTTTTTTCCTAATGGGGACACATATTTCAAAAATACTGAATAATACATTGTTTAAGTACGCAACTGCGTCATTTGCTTCCGATATAGTATGTAGGTAGTTCCAATCAAATTCTGAGAGTATGTCGCATATTAACTGCATATCTGCTCGCTTGAACTGGAACTGATGGTTGGAGGTTGGTACTAGTGCCGGGCGAATAGCGCTGTTCCGCAGCTGACGCCGGTTACATTTTGTCCTGGTTAATTTAGTATGAATTGCTAAGGTCGGATGAAATTTATCTTCGTTGACCAAGGGTTCATCACATCGACTTACGTCGCAAATAGTCGTGTTACTTAGTACTAGATCAAGTATATTGTCAAAATGATTTTTAATTTCATTTTCTTGTTTGAGGTTATTGGAGTTCAGGAAATATAAGTGCTCTAACATAACCTCTTCGGGTTTTTTATTTAAATTGAAATCCCCAATTATAAGGACGTTTCGGTCTTTTAAAATTCTTGATTGACATTCCTGATCAATATAATCGTAGAAAGTTGTGCGATTCTCAGAGTCATTGGTGCAATAAAAGTATACAACACAAATATAGGCGGTAAATTTATTTTTTGTTACCTTCACCCATATGTGTTCGCCTTCCGTTTCGAGTATTTGTATTTTTTTTTTTTTTTTTTTTTTTTTTTTTTTTTTTTTTTTTTTTTTTTTTTTTTTTTTTTTTTTTTTTTTTTTTTTTTTTTTTTTTTTTGTGTATTACAGACTGTGTCCATTTACAATACACATGTAACATTAACTACATATATATGATACAAATAATACAAGTTATAGATTAATAGCATTAACATGCCTCTTGAATTCTTCAAGACTATTCTCTGGGACGTAAGTGTATTCTTAACCGCAATGCACACACCGCCACCGCGTGCATCATTATCTCTGTCCCGCCTGTAGACACTATAGCGCCTGTCGAACAATTCCGAATCGAAGACATTGGAGCTCAACCATGTTTCGGTCAAGCAGATAATTTCGAAGTTTTGTGGTATCGAGTAGCAATCAGGTTAAAACCACGTTATCAGGCGCGGGTTTTAACCACGGCGTGCGCAAGTAAATTTTATTCGATTGATTATTGTTATTTTACAATACAATCATTTAAAAACAGGCTAAAATTTAAAGGTAAATTTGTGGCACGTTCCAGAGTTGGAGATACTCTCGATGTCACCCTGGTGTAAGACCACCATTCAGGAATGAAGCGTCGCTTGAAATGGCGTTTAGCTACGTTTGGTGACCAGATCTTCTTTATCATACCTTCCTCTTTCCGAATCTCCTTCCTCTCCCCACTTTCTTCAGCCATAGATGACATAGTCTTAATAGCTGTTGGGACTCTTGTGGGGTATTCACATAAAAAGGCAGAAATATATCTATCTTTATATATATATATATGTACCTACCTACCGACTCTAATAATGATCTACTTTTCCTTGCCGACACAACAAAAATTCCATGTATTAAAAAAATTCTCTCAAGAATTCCACCTTTTAAACACCTGAGTCGTTTATGTATTTATTACAACACAGTAAGAATATAAAATAATAATATTTCTTCCACAAATGGTGGCTCACCTCGCCCATAAACGATACTGTGGAATTTTTCATATGGGGCGCCATAGGGCCCGCACTTGGGATTCCACGCATTCTTGTGGAACCGCGGTAGTTCCACTATGTCGATTCTATTATATTATTCCATTATTGTGGAAGTCTCGAATGATGACGTCACACTTTTCCAGCGTCTTCGGGAGCAGTTCGTAGATGGCGTTCGATTGTGGAATTTTATAACGCTGGGATATAATGGCTTTTGTAATCGCTTTTCATATTTAATGGTGTTCAATGTTAATCTTACGAAATGACAATAATAAAACCTAATACATTTCTTCTAATACTGGCTTTGTAGAAAGGTATCGCAGAGAATATTCAGTGAAACAAAGTACGTAGGTACTCACACAGATGCATTGCTCACGTTCAGTAGATCTCAAAATTAACCACCATCGTGTTAAACTTTTAAAATAACTATTAAAACTTTCGCCATATAATTAAATTCTACCAGCATATTATAAAAATACAAACATAAGTAAACAAAATTTTTCTTCCTTTTTCGCTTTTTAGAACAATAATTAGCCCGTAAGCAAGGCAAAATATTTTTTTCTCAGTGTTGTATCACAAAGACAATGTTGTCGGAAGTGTGGTTTCACACAATATGCACCAATATACCCAATATCAAATATGTTAGAGCCTCAAATATGATAGAGCGATCTAGTAGTATAAACTAAGGTTCGACCGAGATCTCGGTCTCGGTCTTGGCATTCTAAGCTACAAATTCTACCTAGAACTCTGTCTCGGTTCTCGGCGATTTTTTCGCCGAGATTCTGGGCTATAACCGAGACCGTTGTAAGTAGGTACGGTATAGGAAAATGGGATTCAAATCTGCAACGCGCATCCACATTCGTCACTTGGAGTCAGTGAGTGAGAGAGCTGTCGATTGTGATTGGTCGGCTGGCAGCGAGGCGGGTTTTACTTACTGCTGATGTCGCCGCCGCGCCGCGCCGATCCATTTCACTACTTTTGTAAACAAACAATTGTAGTTAAAGGAAGTTTGTTTGAATTTTGTTCGTAGTAGAAAAAAATGTAAATATGTTTGAGAATACTTAGTCCTGCAGCAAAAAAGTTTTTATCAGCACCGCCTACACTAGTGAAGTGAACATTTGGACAAAGAAACTATTCATACTTTGCAACAAAACTCCATAACATCCTTCCCCAAGACATAAAACTAATAAAAAATCCAATTGAATACAAATCAAGAATAAAAATATGGCTTGAAGAGGTCAATGAGAAAACCCTAGCGAAGACGCTAAAAACGACATAGGAGACAAATGAACTATTTTTAAATAACTTTAGTCCGCCTCGGCACAGGACCCCCTAGTGAGGAGGACTAAGAAATACAATATTTTATACTTAATTTCACATTGCATTTTGTATGTAAAAAATTTTATATAGTCGCTATAATAAAAAAAAAAAAAAAAAGAACAGCTTTTTAGCAGAGCTGGTCAATTATACGACATGAGGCGACACTCTTTGAAGGGTGAAAACACAGAAAAATTGCTTTTCATGTACTACAACATCATGTTATTCAATTTCGATTATTAAAACTGTTTAAAACAAATTATTATTACATTCTTAAATATATTAGGTATATTATGCAAAAATAGCGGATTTTCATTTTTCTTTTCTCAATTTATCTATTCTCGGTCTCGGCTCTCGGTCTCGGCTCTTGGTCTCGGCCGAGATTTAAAAACCTGTCTCGGTCGACCCTTACTATTAACAATTCACAATTAATCTACTTTAATTAGAAAAAAACTCTTTCACAATAACTTCTTTTGAAGGTTATTCCCTTCAATGTAATATATCATTGTAAAATAAGCTAATCCTAGTACCTAAATATAAACGAAAATATTAAAAAGAACGAGATATTAACTTAATTGTACTTGTACTGGTAACCTAACTAATCGTACTCGAACTTAATTGTACTTGTACTGGTAACCTAACTAATCGTACTCGAACTTAATTGTACTTGTACTGGTAACCTAACTAATCGTACTCGAACTTAATTGTACTTGAACTGGTAACCTAACTAATCGTACTCGAACTTAATTGTACTTGTACTGGTAACCTAACTAATCGTACTCGAACTTAATTGTACTTGTACTGGTAACCTAACTGATCATACTCGAACACGGGAACACTCGCCTTCCCTGGACTTACTTCTTACTTGAGCCTCAATCAACTCGGCCATTGAGACATCTTATTTTTTAATAATTTTTTCAATCTCATTTTTCAAATTCAGAATTAACAATATTATCTTCAAGCAATTTTTGTTTCATATTTTGGCAGCTACCTTTTTAAAGTAATCACAAATGTTCAAATAACGAATGTTAATTCTGAAATGACTTAAAAATAAGAGGCCTCAATGGCCGAATTGGTTGAGGCGCTTTACCCGGTAAGACGAGAGATCCTGGGTTTGAGTCCCAATTGCAACTGTTACCAATTTTATTTTTCTGTCTCTTACGCACCAGATTTAAATGTCCGGGTTTAATTTTCCCCACAGGAAAAACTAAACCCTTTCACACACTTCCCAAATGATCATCTGGTCAATCCACGTTATGCAATTGCACTATATAAGTATTATAATTACAAAACAATACAAGAACAACATGTCAACCTACCAGAGACAAGATGGGAAAATAATTCACCGACTCCAGATATTTTCATATCAGAGGGTTCGGCTCTGTGGAATTCCTAATTGAACCTATAAATCCTACTGATCCCTCAATATAAATATTTAAAAAATCTTTTGTAATCCTACATGTATTTAAAATTACCGATTTTTGCATTTTTATATATAAATTATTTGACAAATATAATCTGCCTAAATTTTGTATTTTCATTTAGATTTATTAGTATTAATATATTCTTCAATTAATTAATCATCCAATTTGTTTCAAAACGCTGTATTTTTTCAATTCCCAGCTCTGCTTTGAACCAACTGGTTGCAAAGTGGGTATAAAATAAAGTAATTATGGCAACAACGTTTACCAAAGTCCACTCCGAAGTTCCTTGGCCGGAAAAATTAACGTTGCAGACCAATTATTATTGGGAAAAGTTAGAATGTTGAGGGCGGGGTGAAACACCCAACACCCCACACCCAGTGGGGGGAAGGTAGTGTTATGTTGCAGTGTGGTGGAGTTACAGCAGTGGCCATTTGGCAGCCAAAGAAGGAAATGTGGCGGAAAATGGATGGCAGATCCGCATTCAAATTTTAATTACTACAATTTTTATAATGTGTAGCTCTCCGTGGTTATTTAAACAAAGTAGCGTTATAACTGATGAATGAAAGAAGAAAACTCAAATTCACGCCGAAGTAGAACAAAATATTAAGGCGATCCAATAGTTCAGGAAAAAATCGAAATCGGAATTCAAGCCCTTTTATGGGAGGAGTTTGAAAATACTTAACAAAAAGCTTTTGGAAACATTGGAAAAGGTATTTGAGAAAAAAATTTTACATGTTGATTTCGTAAAAACCTGTAAAAAACATTAACTCCCTTTTTACGCATTGTTTATTGTAATAAAAAGGAAATTTAAAATTGATTTCACGAAATCAAGCGACGCGGAGGGACGCGTCCACCTTTCGCTCCGTTCGGGGCGTGACTGAGGTATGGCGACTGTGGCGTTGACAGTAGTTCTTCGGTGGACGCCATAGGGTTCACTTTGAAAAACTGAATTCGTCGACTAGTGGCCGCATTGTAAAATAACAACGCGAAAATGCATACATATTTTATTTTATTTTGGGAAGATTGGGCGTAAATATCAACTTTTTTTGCGATTATTATAAAATAAAATGAATTTGCCACATTATACAATAAAACCATATCCGAAAAGGGGTTTATAAATAGAAGAGTTTGGACTTGAAAGTGTGTTTTTGAGACCTTATGCTTTATTTTTTATAGGCTTATTAAAAGATTTAAAAAAAAATGACCGATATTTTTAAGGGCCAAGGTATGTTCTACACCCAGTATTAATTGAAGCATCTATAATACTTCTAAGCGATCAAATTTTCAAAACAAAAACATATGATTTTGTATGATTTTGCATTATTTACTATGGCTTCATCTTAATGTTACTTTTTACTACATAAAATATGTCTCAGTAAGTAAGGTTACACATTTTGCGTAATGCACATGCAAGTTGGTAAAAACAGACCAGATCGCCTCAGGAAGACTTGCAGTCAAATACCTACATGTGTTCTGGAGGAGTAGGTATGTGTGAAGTGAGCGTAGGGAAATTATTTTCCTTAGGGCCTTCTCTGTGGAGATAATGTTTAAAATAGATGTTCGTAGGCAGATACTTGTGACGTAGCGTACTCTCTGCCTACCTCTCTGTGAAATCTTATCCTAGTTAGATAGTTAGCAAAAAATATATAAATTAAGATGAAGCCACAGTAAATAATGCAAAATCACACAAAATCATACGTTTTTGTTTTGAAAATTTGATCGCTTAGAAGTATTATAGATGCTTCAATTAAATACTGCGTGTAGAATAGAACCTTGGCCCTTAAAAATATCGGTCAGTTTTTTTATAGGTTTTTTAAAAAGCCTATAAAAAAATAAAATATAAAGTCTGTAAAAAACACTTTTAAGTCCAAACTCTCCTATTTATAAAGCCCTTTGCGGATATGGTTTTATTGTTTAATGTAGCGAATTCAGTTTCTTTTATAATAATCGCAAAAAAAAATATTTTTACGCCCGAAGTTCACAAAATAAAATAAAATAAAATATGCATTTTCGCTTTGTTATTTTACAATACGGCCGGCAGTAGACGAATTTGGATTTTCAAAGTGAACTCTATGCCGTCCACCGAAGGGACATAACTAGACACGCCCGTTTTTTATCAGTTCGCCCCCGAACGGAGCGGTAAACGGACGTTAGGCTTCACGTCGCTTTGTTCCGTGAAATCAATTTTAAAATTCTGTTTTATTACAATAAACAATGCGTAAAAATGATTTGATGTTTTTTACAGGCTTTTTCGAAATCAACCTGTAAAATAAATCATAAATACCTTTTCCAACCTTTCCAAAAACCTTTTCTCAAGTATTTTTAAACTCCTCCCAATGAATCCCAAAAAGGGCATGAATTCCGATTACGATTTTTTCCTGGACTATTGGATCGCCTTAAATTAAAAACATATCTATCTAGGTACTACTACATTACAACTAAGTGAGCCTTACTCTAAGTGGCTGAAAAACTACGAGTACAACATTTGAAAGATCTTTAACTGGCCTGTTTAATAGCACTTGAAGCGATTGATTCACTGAACGATATTGTGAAAAACGAAAACTTATATTTATAAACAACTTATATTTATAAATATACTAGCTGACCCGGCCACGCGTTGCTGTGGCTAATAAAACACAACGTCATCTACTGGATGGTTATCCAAGCTTTATAACCGCCGTCTTCGAGTTTATCGCGAAGAGACAAGAAGATGCCGCGGAGAACTTTAATTTATAATACGTAGAGATGGTGTGAAAGATTGTTATAATGTGCATGAAATGCTTGGGGTAACTAACGTATTTAAGTTAATAAGGATTAATACTGTATCCGTCTAAATAACTTTTCAATTACCGCAATGTACGTGACCATTTTTTAGAAGATAGAATGGGTATAGTAAGCTATCCGTAAAAGATAGATATATGCCATCGCAGACTTTTTTGTAGATCTATAAAAGAGGAATAACCCACCATGCTTTGTTTTGTTATATCCCAAAAGGATTAGGCAGCGTTTTCTATGAAAGCTACCAGGCGGCTTGACTTTTCCGACACTTCTAACAATTATCGTTATGTTTCAACCAATTTACACAAATCCTTGACAAATTACATACCTAAACCTTCCTCGCGAAACGCTCTATCTATTGGTGAAAACTGCATGAAAATCCGTTCAGTAGTTTTCGAGTTTATCGTGAACAGACAGACAGACAGACGACGCGGGGGACTTTAATTTATAATATGTTAAATAAAATATAATAAAATAAAATAAAATGTTATGTAATGTAATATGTAATGTAATGATGTAATGTAATGTAATGTATACGTATGTATATATGTATGTATATGTATGTATGTGTATAGAGATATAGAGATAGAGATGTATTTCAAGTGCACGCTTTTAATTTATATGTCAGAAATTGCGACATATTTCAAATTCAAAGTTTCCTGTTGAGGCTCTGTTTTATTCAAGCGGCCGCGGCGTAGAGCCTAACAAGTGGCTTGGTTAATAGGTGTAAAAAGCACTGCTCTGAAACATTTACAAAGTGGTTGAACACTGAACTGGGGAGACCGTAGCTACGCCGTAGTACCTACGGCGTAGCAATTCGTAGCTAGTTTCTGGCTGTGGATGCTCTGCATACATAGGCAGTTAATTGCTTTGGCGTAGGCATTTGCTACGCTGCTGTACAAGCAAATAACGTCGGTATTTTATTTTATAAGTATTCATAACTCTTTGGTTAAATTATGATTTGAACCTGTTACTATATTAAGAGCTCTTTTGCAAGTAAATTTCTGTTTTCTTTGGGTTATTACTAGCAGCGTATAGTACCGTCGCTGGTTTTGCCGCTAGGCCCCTTATGCTGTTATTTGGTTAGACTTTTTCAGGCTGGGTTTTGAGAAATTGATTCGTTCCCGGTTTAGAGAATTGGACCATAAGGCGTTGGTCATACGTTCAATATTTATCGCGATTCATATCACGATCTCTAGACTTTCAATATTTGTAGTGATACGCACATATTTTATTATTGAACTTGTAAGCTAGGGCTGTCGTATTGACGTATCACAGGATTTCTACAATCCTGAATTCGGAATCGTGATATGGATCTTTTTAAATACTGATCAATATTTATCACGATCTGTGTGAATTCAGAGATCTAGACATCCTGTGATCCATATTGTGATCGGTTAATACGCTAATAGTCTACACGTTCAATAAATATCACGATATTTTATAAAAATTAGCGGATCACAATAAATATTGAACTTGCAGGGATTTAATGTGGAAAGAATGATAAACTAAATGCCACAGTTTCAACTCCACACAGGAAGCACTGAGTAAAATAATTTTCCTCGGGGCTTATGTCATCTTTTGGGATGCTGAGTGGAGGGTCTTTTTAAGGAAAGGAAGGACAAGAAGTTCTGGGAAGGAAAAAGGTATGAAGGGTGGGTAGGAAAAATTATCCCGGAGAAAATGGTGAAATAACTGCACGTATTGCTAGTTATTGAAACAGGATGGGAAGACCTGCGGATTTTAAATAAATACAAGACTCTAAGCAACGATGGGGATGGCTGAATTCATTTTGGGAGGCGGTATCGCCTTCCCGAAAACGATTTATTGAACATTTTTACCCTGCCATGCATTTGGGACTGAGGGTTCATGGGGTGAGGTTTGTCTAGGTCTTGGCGGCAAATGCATTTTCCAACCTACTCCGGATCGGGAGAGACTGGTTTAGGGAGATCTAACCTAGACCTCTCCAGCCGGATTCTCTCGACCCATCGCCTTGCACTGAAAATAGCCACTGGATGTATAGATTCGTTCAAAATTATTTTTTTTTTACATGAGCTCCACACTGGAGGCCCTGAGGAAAATAATTTCTCTCAGGGCCTATGTCATCTTTGGGGATGCTGTGTGGAGGGATTTTTTAGGGAAAGGAAGGAGAGGAGAGTTCTGGGAAGGAAAAGGGTTTAAGGGATGGGTAGGAATCTGGGGTTTAGTGTGTCCTGGACATCCGCCTCCAAGACCAAGACAAGCCTCACCCCATGAACCCGAGCACCCCTGCTAAATCACCAAACGTAGCGAACCGTGTTGGTTATCCAATAAAGGTTTTCGGGGCGGCGGTACCCATTCCCGCCTCCCAATTAGAGTCCTTGCGAGTGCCTTGAAGGAGTAACCATCTGTTACTTATACCAGGGCGGGTAAGTGGTGGATAACCTCCAAAGCCCCCCCAGTACGAACTAATTTTCTACACATTTGTGAGGTCGAAATTGGGGGGGGGTTGACACCACGTTATCCGCCCCGGGTGCCACCCATGCTAGCTACGACAATTTTCATACCCACCCCTCCCTCCTCAAAGCATCCCCAAAGATGACATAGGCCCTGAAGGGGGGGAAAAGCGTCGCGACTATAAAATAAGAACAACAAAGTTTATTGACAGCCAAGTGGTAGGCCTTATGCTTTCCGGATTCCGTGATATAACAGAATTAGATTAATACAGATTTAGAGATGATTTGTGTAGAAAATTGAAAATTACTGGTAAAGCAACTCCTGAAGACATACAAGATATGCAATCAGGCGACTTGGATACAATGTAGAGATTCTAATAAGATGACAATGTATTTGGGTTCCATTGTTAATCAAAAAGAGGTTGTTTTCAGTATGAGAATCACTTGACTATCTCTTAAGAAAAACAAGACAAACAAGGCAAGAAGGCAACTAGAAAACTAGGCAACAAGGCGACCAGGCAACAAGGCGTATTGACAGACAAGCGGTGGTAGTCGCGCGGTATGTTTGGACTCCATTAGCGTTGCGCAACCTGACGAGACACTATATCTGAACAAACAAAGATCTTTAAAGTAAACACTCCGCTTAATACGACCAATAGAAAACTTCAATGTTCTGCAACTAAATATGAAAGTATTATTAAATAAACCGCCCAGGGACGGCGCGTGCTGGATGATAATTGTGTAAATTAATTTATGCAGAAATTCCATTCTTTTCCTTTTTTTACATGATCTCCACCCAGGAGGCCCTGAGCAAAATAATTTTTCTCAGGGCCTATGTCAACTTTAGGGATGCTGTGTGGAGAGTTTTTTTTTAAAGAATGGAGGGGTAGGTAGGAATCTGGGATTCAGTTTGTCCTGGTCATCCGCCTCCAAGACATAGATAAACCTCACCCCGTGAACCCATCCCTGCTAAATCACCAAACTTAGTGAAGCACTTGGGGAGACCTATGGCAGAGGTGTTATGGTTATCCAATAATGGTTCTCGGGGCGGCGGTACCCATTCCCGTCACCTAAATTGAATATATGTTTTTTAGACTGGAATTACGTATCTTACTGACGTGATGTTGATGCATAAATCGTCGCAAAAGCCGAGTTTAGGGTCAGTAAAGTGGCATGTCTCCCCGCCCACATCTTTCTCTGTCAGACGTGTGTTTTACGCGTCTTTCTCTTTCGCTTACGGTCATTGTAAAGTGACTGTACCTGCGCGAGAAAGAATCGTATCAGGTTTGGGTCGGCATTGATATTCAGACTATGGTTTCGGTCCCAAACTCTGCTAAGCAAATTAATGGAAAAGAACAGAACTGATAACAAATCTATTTAAAAAAAATGGTGCCGCTACTGATATTTAGTATTTGAATAAATAGTCGCGGTGTTCTCCCGGCCATGAAACTGTATGTTTTTATAAAACTAAACAAACAGCCATACATTACTGTAAGCGCTCGCATGGGCCCGCACAACCTACTAACAATAATATCTGCCGACTCCGTGTCGCGTTGGGTGCTAGTGTGGCCCTCACGGGGGCGATTTAACCACAAATATCCCAGACAAAATATCCCCAACCAAAAGTCCCCGACAAAATATCCCCGACAACATCCCCGATAAAATATCTTACGGACATAACACCACCATAAAAAGTGGTGTTTTACAAAGTGTGTTTTTTCATTTATTACCTATATAATGTCACACCACAAAGTATTTGCTTCCTTCGATAAAATAATAAATTATTGTTCGAAAATAATAAAATTGGACAAAAATATTACAGAAAACCTGTAAAGACAATAAATTATTGTTAAAAAATAATACAGACACCTGTAAAATTAGGCTAGGTTGGGTTTTAGTAGACATTTTGTTGGAGGATGTTTTGTACGGCCACACTTGGGCCAACTTCCAACTTCAAACGTTTGGAAGACTGTGTGGAGGAAAAATTGAAAAACTAAAATTGCAAAATATGTGACGTCACGCTGGGGGGGGGGGGGGTCTCACAAATGTGACGATGTTGAACAGTGATGGGGGGGGGGGTCGAAAAATCATGAAATTCGTGTGACGTTGTTATGAAGTCGTGTTAACTCTTATTTAAAGTTATTATTTTTCTAACACCTCTTCACAACAATAACCATTATTGTTTTAATTTTCGTAAAGTGATTAAGAGCACGGGCGGGCAACACAGAGACGACCGGGAATCTATGGTTTCCGGCTCCGTTCAGTTTTCACTCTGGAATCGTTTCATTGCCCGGCAGGCGTTGAAATGTTGGCACAGTCAATTAATTATAATTTTCGTTGAATCCCAGACGGGTGAACGTATAGGAAATGTTACAATGGTGTTTCCTCAATGATGGGTGAAGTTTTAACCGAATAAATATAAAGTTTAATCGAGTGTGGTGCCAGATTAAATGACCGCATAAGGTCCGCGCGCGCAATGTACGATATTGAATGATTTACTACCGTGAATCGTTGCCATCGCGCGATGTTGTGAAACCGCGCATTCTGCCAAGGAAGCATAATACTCCAGGGGCGCTACTCTGGCCTTATTTCCCACACGGTATTCGTATTAACGAAACACGCGCTCTGGACTGCACCAGCCAAGGCCATCCGCCCGTGGAGCTCCCACATTGTCATAGATGGGATCTCAATGCGCTGAGATCAGCCACCCTGTGCTGGAGACGCTGGACCCGTCTCCAGGACACTCTTTCCGGACGGAGATCCTGATGGTTCCAACTGGGTCTGACGAGATCGGATCCTCACCGGTTTGATGGAGGCTCTCCGCTCACACCCGCTCACACACGCCCACACACGGTTATATAGATGATAGTCAGCTTAGATAGAATTAAAACCATCGAACGATCCCTGGGGGTAAGTTTAATTTACCATAATTGTATTTCTGTTAATATGATCAATATATTCTACACTTTTATTTTTCTGAACATCGTCTTTCAATTAACACCCAAACCATCATATCATGCATACCATTGTGCCCACGCTCAGAGATTGTGTCATGCTCTCCTCCATCCAGAACATTACTCGGGAACCGAGTATTGGCGCGCAGGATACTGCAAAGTTCCGGATGGTAATGTTATTTAAACACCCACACAAACTGTGTTTATATTTGGCAAATAGCCCACATAAGAAACTACCTAACAACGTAATTTATGGATGGCCCTAAGTAGTGTAGAAACTAGATGCCACAGTGGATCTTATTGTCACTCGTCTCGTCATCCATCTCGCATCATCCTATCTCATTGCCCCCCCCCCCGTTGTGTTAATCACGACCCCCGTCCTATCCCATAACGCCCCCCCCCCCCCCCCCTTGTGGTATCCGCCGCCACTGATGTCACGCACCGCTTTTCAATTAAAAAGGAAACTGGTGGGGTTCAGTACCTCCAAAAAGGTTAAGAACCACTGCCATAGTCACTAGGTAAATAAAAATGTTATATTTCAGAATCTAACCATTGAAAAAAAGTAGGTTATATAATACTAGCAGACCCGGCCACACGTTGCTGTGGCTAACGAAACACAACGCCATTACCCAATCTTTATAAAATCCACACCACCCGCTTGCCAGCTGCCCGCTGCCCGCTGCCCGCTTCCTGAATTGATTATTTGAATTTATCGGCTTTTCTCTACTATAATGAGCATGTATTATACATATAATTGTACCAATTGTGACAATTATACCAAGTCAGTGGACATCTTCAATTTATCTTTAAACAAATATAAAATATTGTTACGAAGGCAGTTCAGTTATGTACAATAAATACTTTATATTTCTTACTATTCATATGTAAAAGCCCCGAAAAAGGGCGTTAATAAATAAATAAATAAATATAAACTAATTAACTCGCCACTAATCATACAATGCTTGCAATGCAACACTGGATATTTGAAAAGGGAAAATCAAATACCTACTTACTCTAGACATCTATTTTCCAATTTCTTCCGTAGAACGAATTTCAAAAGTGACTATAGTACGGCCCGCCAGCCGTTTCAAATCGCACAAAAATATGTTTTCTTTGAATTTCTCGGCTTTTCTCTAATATAATTTACATGTATTATACATAAAAACATTCCTCTTCAATCAGTCTATCTCTTGGTGAAAACCGTATGAAAATCGTAAAAGATTCACGCGCACATACATTTTGAGCGACTTCATTTTATACTATGTAATGATTTTACTATACATAATATTTTTTTACTGAATTTAGGGTAGAATTTTGAACGTCCTACGCATTCAGAGTTGTTCGTCATCTGTACGTACGTTGGGCCCATCTATACGTAACTGCACCAGTGTTAAACTGTGACAAGCTGGCAACCTAGGTGGTCAAATTGATATGCGAGTTCAGCTACGAGTATTGCCTACAAATAATAATATCCGAGAACGTCTTCATTTCAAGTGTCTGACTTAACTCTCTCTCTCCCTCTTCACGGTGTTTGTCTGCTTTAATAATAGTAGGCTAGTTAGATATTACCCGGCTTTGCCCGAGTTACAATACTTATTTGTCTACGTTTTTTTATTATTGCTTGAAACAAAACAATATCAGGGACCTATTACACCCATTTTTTTTATTTGTAGATAATAAAGAATCATATGTGAAAGGGGTGGTATTTCGGCATTCAGGATTTGAATGTCTCAATTATCGGTTTTCTGACTTTAGACGGGCCTAGGTTTTTCAACACACAATGCTTTTTCTCCCTTTTCTCCTTGCTTCATTCGTATTCATACATCGTCTCTACTCTTCTTTTATTCTTACTTTTGACATGACCCTGTCTTCCTCAGGGATCCTGAACTTCTTTTACCACTTCTTTCTTCGTTTATCTGCTCTACATGCCCAAACCATCTTTCTTTCTTAATCTTCACTATGATGCTTACATCAACCTTGCATTTCAAAAATGTATTAATAAAAAAATTAAAGAGAAGCCTAAGCTTCATTATCTGAATTACGCATCCCGGAAAATACTGGTCCGAGGAAATTAACTATTAGATCAGCAAATTCACAGGCTATGGGCAGACTAATAAATCCTATACAAAAGCCAAATACTAAGTTTGGAGATCGTGCTTTCGGAGTATCTGGGACTAAGGCTTGGAATAGGCTCCCTCCAGAATTAAGATGCATAACAAGCCCAACAGAGTTTAGGTCCAAACTAAAAACCTACCCTTTTGGGCTCCCATACCTTAATTTTTTAAATATACTTATCTGATAGTATCATACTTGCATTACCTATAATATGTCTTAATCACACTTTTCTTATGAAATTAAAATTACTCGAATCCTTACACATCAATCTGTCTCTTCACGAATCACATTTAGGAAAATCAAATTCTTGTACTACTGTACCGCCCACCATAAAATATTGCCTTTGCTTTCCAAAATATAGGTACCTACTCATTAAAGAATATAATATTTAAACAAAATATATATATTTCATGATTAAATAACACGTGTTCACAATAACTACTCCATCTGCGTACGAAATCTATCTAGGTTTTCCTGTAAGTATGGTCCTGTATACATTTTTAGGCTGCATCGCGTTAATTGGTCAAAACATTGTACATATATTTTCGTATCGGTGATCAACGAACCGTTGGATGCAATTTTTAGCCATAAGATGTTTTAAATTGTTTGTCTAATTTGTAGTTTTTAGAAATACATATATTATAAGTTTGTACAGCGCCCTTGAGGTGATTTTTCACAAAAACGGCGCTATATAAATCATTATTTATACAACCATACCAATGGTAGGTATCAATATCGTACTTAATTGTGTAATTCACTTAAAGGAAAACAATTAAATGAACAATATATGTTTTCAAACGTCAGTTCCTACCTTACCAGTAAAATTTGAAAAGCAAAAGAATTCATGAAGTTGTTTAAAAGACTCACGATCTCTAATTCGAACGAAAGTTACAAATTCCGGACAACCCACAAAAGACTGCGATGAATATTTATTTATTTATTTATTTAAACGCCCAAAGGGCTTTTACATATAACGCAGTACATTTTTTTATTACAAACAAAATAAAGAGTTGACAAAATACAGATATCATAAAATGTAGAAAATAAAATAAAGGTTACATAAAATACAAGATGCAAAGTATTCCAGAACTATCTCGAATGTTGTCCCGAGCGAAGCCGGGTAACCCAGCTAGTATTAGATAATTTTCTAATATCCTCCATATCAACAATAATATTAATAAAAGTGCATAAAATTGGTGTTCACAATAGTTAATGAAACAAGTTGAAATAGTTGGCACATAACGGCGTTTAAAGTTTGCCAAGTTAAAAATTGTTATCAAAACATCCATATTGTATAAGTATTTGTTACCAAGACTATGTAAAGGTTGTATTGTTGTATGTAATATGTATTCTTCTTTTCAATATAAATTGGGTAATGACTTGCTTATATTTGGTGAATGGTGTGTTGAATATGTCAAGTGATGATATGCGTAAACAAAAAATACCCCTGCCATATTCTAGAAACATTTACCAATGTTTCTGATCAATTGTTCCTGTGTGTTCTACTTGGTACCAAAAAGCTTGTACTTGGTTGTGTTTACATTCCTCCCTCCTCTTCGGTAGAAGTCTATAAGTCGCATACTGCTTCAATTGAACATGTGTCTAGAAACGCTGATTCCCTATTTATTTGTGGCGATTATAATTTACCTAAAATATTGTGGCTGAATGACGATCAAGGTGTCAAAACTCCTTCTAGTAATCTTTCTCCACAAGCTGTTGAAATTGTAAATTTTTTTGCCTATTTGAATATGTTTCAAGTAAATCCAGTCACTAACTATCTAGGCTCTTGCCTGGATTTGATTTTCACTAGCATACCAAATGTCATAGTAAGTGAAGCTGATGTCTCTTTGTTACCTTTGGATAAATATCATCCACCTCTCTCTATTAAAATTACACATTTTTTCAAATTTAATTCCTTGAAACCAAATGTCTCTTATCACTACAAATATCTTAACGGCGACTATTTTAATATGAACAAATATCTATCCCAGATTGATTGGTCGACACTATTTTTAAATTCTGATATTAATGACGCTGTACTTAAATTTAATGAATGTGTATCACGTGCTGTAGAATTGTTTGTTCCTAAGGGGTGTTACTCTCAACCTAAGTTTCCAAATTGGTTTAGCACGAAACTTAAACAGTTAATAATTGAAAAAAAGAAGACTCATAAATTATTTAAAGACACTGGGAACTTAAGCTTTTATCATAAATTTTCTCAATTAAGGGAACTGTCCAAAATCGAATCAGCCAAATGTTATAAATATTTTGTAGAAGTTACAGAGACAAAGTTACTGCAAAATCCTAAACAATTTTGGCAATTTGTTGCGCAAAAGCGTACTGATAATGATCTTCCTTCAAGTATGTATTATTATGAAACTCATGCTACCAAAGGCCATGATATCGCCAACCTTTTTGCCAAACACTTCTCCTCTGTATATTCTGATGCATCATGCAACATCCCTCCACTTAACTATGACCATAATATTGACTTAAATGATTGCCAAATTACACTTAAGGAGGTTTACCAATCCTTAAATAATCTCTCTAACAAAAAAAGTACCGGACCTGATGGCATTCCAGAAATCTTGCTAAAAGAATGTAAATATACACTATCTAACCCAATTTGTATGTTGTACAACTTGTCACTTTCATCTGGAACATTTGCTGACTCATGGAAAATTTCATATATTCGACCCATTTTTAAGTCCGGAAACAAGTCGAATATTGGAAATTACAGACCGATATCAATTATATCTAATATTCCAAAAATATTTGAGTCGATAATTACAAAGAAAATTACTCCTGTTTTCAAAAGTGTTCTAATTGAGGAACAGCATGGATTTAGATCGGCGAAATCTACAACAACAAATTTACTTTCCTTTACAAGTACCATTGTGAAAGCCTTAGAAGATAACACTCAGGTTGATGTTCTATACACTGACTTCTCCAAAGCCTTCGACAAAGTTAATCACCGTATTCTCATGGCCAAACTTTATGCTATAGGCATTAGAAACCCTTTGTTATCATTCTTTCACTCTTACTTGACAGATAGAAAACAAAGGGTTAAAATAAATAACTTTGAATCCTTTAACATTGATGTAACTTCCGGCGTTCCCCAAGGAGCCCATTTGGCCCCGCTTCTTTTTAACCTTTTTATTAATGATATCACAAAAGTTTTTTCTCACACACGTTTCTGGCTATTTGCTGATGATAATAAGATTCTTAAGATTATTAAATCCCACCTTGACTGTTTACTATTTCAACTTGATATTGATTCATTTAACGATTGGTGCAAAATTAACTGCATGGAACTTAATGTTGATAAATGCAAAATTTTGTCCTTTTATAGAACCAAAAAACCTATTCAGTTTGATTATAAACTAAATAGTGTTTGTCTATCTACTGTCACATCTATCAAGGACCTTGGGGTCACTCTAGACTGCAAACTTTCTTTCCGTGATCACATAAATAATATCATAAATAAATCACTTAAACTACTCGGCTTCATTCATAGAATTACCTCTGACTTCAAACATATAAGTACACTTAAAACTCTTTACTGTTCGCTGGTTCGCCCTCACCTTGAATATGCTAGTGTCATTTGGTCTCCTTTCTACGCTGTCCACATTTGTCACATCGAATCCGTACAACATCGTTTCCTAAGAGGAATTGCTTGGAGGTTGGGTCTTGAAAGAGGCAAGTACTCATATGATGAAATTGAACACATTTTAAACATGCCTTCTTTAGAAAAACGTAGAAAGGACTCTGATCTAATTTGCATATTTAAAATTATCAACAGTATTACAGATACACCTGCATTGTTACAACTCATCCAGTTTAACATCCCTTCCCGTAGGCTTCGAAATAATGAATTGCTGTTCCTCAATCAACATTCTACTAATTACGGATACCATTCTCCCTTATCCAGAATGTCGAGACTTGTCAACGCAAGTCAAAGCATTGATTTTTTTGGTGTAAAACTAAATGACTTTCGGCAGTCGTTACGCAATATTTAAATGCTTCTTCATGCTTTGACTTGTAGTGTCTCTATATGTACTTTTTATATTTTATATTGTCATTGCTATTAATTTTTATGTGCTCTCCCTTCACTGTCATCTCTGTTTTTTTATTTTTATTCGTGTTATTAATATGTTTTTAATGGACTGTTGTCCGTAAATTAATAAATAAATAAATAAATAAACAACATCTTTATAGTCATTTCCCAAATTTTGTATGCGGCGAGCGGGGGTATACAACTGTGATTCTGTGTTGGAGTTATCACAATAGAACGGTAGATATTGCCTCGATGTTGGTTTGCGAGGTATATGAAAAGAAATCAAGTATAATAGTTCATGGCTGTCAATTATTGAATTTATGATTTTATATAAACATGTTAGGTCATTAACTATTCTACGTTCAGATAATTTTAATAAATTGAGTTGGCATAGTAGATAATCATAGTTGACACAATCCCTTGTAATACCCATTTTAAAATTAATAAATCTTAAGAATTTATTTTGAATTCTTTCTATCGTGAGCGAATGACTAGCGTAGCTGGGTATCGTACACAATAAGGTCAAATCGCTTACAAGTTAATGTAGAATGGTAGCTACCTACACACTCACTAAGAAGAAATCAGAGAGAAGTTAATGTGGGAAAGTAGGTTCATACTCACTAGGAAATGAAAAACTGGTTAAATTTCAAAACATAAAGAAGAAAACAGACAGAAGTTGATGTAGGAAGGTAGGTTCATTCTCACCAGGAAATGAAAAACTGCGTGAATGTCTAAATTTAAAGAAGAAATCAGACAGGAGTTAATGTAGGAAGGAAGGTTCATACTATCTATGGAAAAAACGGCGTAAATTTCAAAACATAAAGAAGAAATCAGACAGAAGATAAGGTAGGTATTATAGTACTCACTAGGTTGATGCATCTCCTCCTTGTAGTGGCCCCTCTGCTGCGGTGCTCCCTGTGGCCCCGCGTACAGCAGCCCGAGCTCGCGGGCCTCACTCTCCTCCTGGGCCTGTTGTCTGCGGAGCGCCACCTGCGGCACGAGGATAAACTGGACACATGTAGTCGTGTATATTGTAAGATTGCTACCAAATACACTGGAATTATGTTAGGAGGTAGTCATAGAACAAACAGGAAGGTACTGGCTATTTAAAATATTGTTCATAAACTCATCATCGTCATGATGAGTAGACGCTACATGCAAGGTTCGCCATTGTCCTCCACCCTTTCGTTGTCTTCCAATACTCTTCGATACAGTACATCCACATCTTCCTCGGTTTGCCTCTGAGTCGCCTCCGCTAGGGCACTCTTCAGTCATAATTTTTGGCGTTTTGTCATGGAGCATTCTTTTTATATTATGTCCAATTCATAGCAGTCTTTGAGGTCCACAGAATCTTACAATGCTCTCATGCTTTATAAGATATTCTAGTTCATAATTTATTGTTATCCCGTAAGATTCATTTTTGTGTACCTAAATGCAAATTATAGGACACCGGTTATAAAGGCGTAGTTAAAACATAGGTGCCTAAATGACGCTAGTCGTAGAAGGCACGGAAAATACAAACAGCTAAACTGATCACAAATCGTTATTTTCATAGATATATTTTTTTTTTTTTTACATTAACTCCACGCAGGAGGCCCTGAGGAAAATAATTTCCCTCAGGGCCTATGTCATCTGGGATGCTGTGTGGAGGGTCTTTTTGAGGAGAGGAAGGAATGAACATTGGTCTTGAAGAGACCCATGTTGTAGGAAGGAGGAAACACAGAGGCCGGCAAATCATTCCACAGCCGAGCTGTTGAACACAAGAACGAGTCGAAGAAGCGACCCGTTCTCATGTGACAAATGTCAACTGTGTACAAATGTTGGGCACGCGTTTGGCGTGTTTCCCGACTATGCACCGGTGCCAAAGGGATCAATGATGCTTGTTCCTCGGAGCATCTTCCATTGTAATACCGGTAGAACAAGGATAGCATTCCAACCCGACGCCTGTGCTCTAAAGATTGCAATCCGTCTGTTAAGATGGGAGAATCTATCAAACGGACCGCCCGTTTCTGCACAGAGTCGAGGGTATTTTTCAGGTATTTTGGAGCTCCAGATCAGAGGTGGCTGCCAAATTCAACCGTGGGGCGCATTTGCGATTTGTACAGGGTTAGCAGTTGTGTACTATTAAAGTATCTGCGGGCCCTGTACAGTACGCCCAGTTTTTGGGAGGCTAACTTTACTCTGGCTTCGATGGAGCCCCCGTACCTGAGCTGGTCACTTAGGGTTACACCAAGCATATCAATGGAGGGCCTGTTCGGAAGATTGCTTCCGTTGAAAGAGACTAGATTTTCATTGCGATCCCTTTTAGACGTAATCAGACAAGATTAGGTCTTTGAAACATTAAATTCAAAATTAATAAATTGATTAATAAATAAATTAATTAATTGTATCGCAAGTTAATGGATTGTTTCAGGGGTAATATATATAAACAATTGAAAACAAGAACCATATCGAAACCAAAAGACATTGAGCAAAAGTTTTTATATAAATATAGGTATTTAACAACAGAATTCTGGAATTTTCAAATCTTGATGAAAGAATTTCGAAAAAGCCTTGGAAATACACTGATTGGTACAATATAAAGAAGAGATTGAGGATAAGAATACAAAACGATGTTAATCGAATCCAGTTAACTCGTGCAAATTTTAAGACTGGGTCAGTTTGTGAGTAGAGAAACCGAAAGTCAAATTCACAATAGAAAATGGTAGGGTTGTTGAAGAAAGAAATTAACCAAAGATGTCGTTAAAATTTGTAATTACCACGACCAACAAAATCATGTTTCCAGGAATCATTTCTTGCAGGGGTCTATTTATATTAAAAGCCAGAAAGCTCCCGGCAACATAAAAAAATTAAGTACCTATTGACAGCCTCAATAGACAGTTTTGGAAGAACTTCAACTCCCTCCCGTAAGACTCCATACAAAAATTGGACGACAATAAATGTGTGAAAAATACCAAGCATTGTACAAGAGCAAAAATGAAACAAAGGTAGAAAAGGCAATTGAAAAACATTGAAAATGCAAATGTGTCAAATACAAATTTTATACAATGTATTGAGCCAAACAGAGAAATGTAAAATGAAAAAATATGCAAGGGGGTGAAAGGCTATAAAGGGTGATGGTGGGTTTTCAATTAAAAGATATTGTGTTATGTACTAACCTGAGCGGCCATTACCCTCTGTCTCTCTGCTATCAGTGTGCACTTTGCACACACACAATCCCTCCACCTGCAATAGCGCTTATGTCCCTTGAGGGCCGACACCACACCGTGGTTTCTGCAACGAGCACATTTTGGGGTGCGCTGGAAGTAAAATAAATAGATTAGAAATTGAAGAAAAGCATCTAAATATAACGCTAAGTTAAAGGGAAAGGAAAAGAACTATTCTGTACACCCTCGAAGTTTAATAGTTCTAAAGACCCTCAAAGAATTTAAAAAAAAGTCTACTGAACGTGGTTTGCTCCGTCAAAAGTGAATGGATCAAGAATTTTGAAAAAGAATACTCTGACCAACTCCGTGTTCAAATTATAAGATTTTAAAACAGGTAAGTACCTAGTACTTACCTGTTTTACAATCCTACTTACGACTGATGGTGGGCGACTTTAGTCCTTGATGGAACAAAAAATATAGGTCGCATATATGACGAGATACGCTGATGACTAAAGAGAATTATCGGCTTTCAATGAATGAGCATGTAGGTATAGCAAGGATTTTGCAGGATATGCGAAATTTGAGTAAGGTCTATGTTAATTATTGTTGGATGCCTGATGGCTTGTGAGGAAATCAATAAAGAAATTCAAAAGATATACGGTGGGTTATTGGTTACAGTCTTACGAACCTAAAGAGATTTTAAACAACTGCAAAAGTGTCATAGATATTATTTGAACTTGAACTAAGAATTTTAAAAACATAAACCAGGAATAGGTACGCATGGTAGTTATTAGATCTGGTCAGCTCATAAACTAACCTACCTAAAGACAAGTTGTCTCGTGGAATGATGAATGAATTCTGAACTTCATCAACATATCATTTTCTCTATTTTATTTGTTTAATTAATTCATTAGCCAGAAGTAACTTCATTAATTGTCGGATATATAGGTAGTTAGAAATAGGTAGCTCTGCTAGAGCATTTAATAGTGTAAAAAAAAGTTTATTGTACAAAAAGCCCAAAATGGCTTGGATAGGGATAAAAAATTACAAAGAAATATCCAATATCCCTTACAGAAAAATGTAGGTCAAGAAGGAAAGAGAAAAAAATGTGGTAGGTAGTCAATAATCTAACACAGGGAAACTCAATACTGATTGAAAGTTTCTAATAAACGATTGAAACTTTCTAGCACATCATGTAAACAATAAAATTAACAACTTTACTATTGAACTGTTTTTCAAATTCAAATTTCTACAAGAATCACAAATCACTAAGATCTACAAGGATGGTGCAAAAGCAAACCACGTGTGGCTGATAGCAGCCTGGTGGCAGGACCTGATATCGCTCCGAGGCCCTCAGGAAGAAAGCTGGCGGGAGTGCCCCAAGGACGGGATGTTGGGCCACCAGTTGCGAGACATCCACACCGTTAGGAAGAGACATCTCCATTTCGATTTATTTAAATTTCTGATCCTTAAATTATCCGTAATCACTTTAATGGCTCATCTCCAAGAAGGCAGTTCAAAACCTCTTGATGATAAATGTTATATCTTTTGATTTGAAAACTTCTTGCTCCGTTATCCAGATAAAGATTCTGTTTGGTTTTTTGGTCGTGGATGCTTAAGTTTCTTTCCCGCTTTTATAAATCATGTCATTTTGACAAGGCAAAGTTAATCCAAGCTTTCTAAACTAGATTTATAAAAAACTTTTTCTTGTCCTTGAAGATTTCGTTAACTTTTTTTTAACAAAGTTCTCACAAATTACTAACGATTCCACTCTTTATCAAAATATTTTTAGATAATTGTAGACATAGAAAAAAATTCAGTAGATTGTACTTTAAAATTTTTTACTGTGTCGAAAAGTTTACTAAAATGTAGGTTAACACGTCCGTAAATATTTTTGTTAAATGTTTCAGAAAGAGAACTTATTTTTTCAATTATTTTTCATGTGTATTATTATTATTTTCCGGTTCACATAAAACAGAATAACGTTATAGAAAATCACTTAGAAGCCCCGAACAATGTCCACAAAAATCGTCGAAATACTGTCGAAACAAACAAAAAACTTGCAAAATTTTATAATTTTCCAAAAGCAACAAATTAATTAAAATTACGCAAAATTCAACTTAGAATCGAATCGTTCTATCGGAGACACGCGCGGTTGGCTTGTCAAAACGAACTGACAGACATAACCTTACTTTGTACGTGGGGCCCAAGTGACATCTATGGACACAGTTAGACTCTTCTCCGCTACATTAAACTTCGCCTCGTCTCTCTCTACCCGACGTGAAACTGTATGAGCGGTGTGCGAGATACAAATGTAAACAGTTCTAAGTGACAGTAGCCAATGGGAAGGCTCGGTGTCCCCGCCCCTCCCTCTCATTGGTCAGTTCCACAATGGAGGCCTCTGGGATTCCTATTATGAAATTGTAGTTATTTTTTGAAATTGGAATTGTGATTATTCTTTTTGTGGAGTTATTTCATTGTGGCCACTCCCTCTGCGTTTGTTTTCTATTCAAAATAATGTTAAATGAACACAAAGGATCTTTTATATTTCGTTTGGAGAGCTGTCAACTTGAAATATACCAACCCACAATGGACGGAAAACTTTTTTAGGAACATTAACGTCGGACACCAGTGTGGGTTGAATGAGTTATAGATATCAACTTTATAACAACATCTATAGGAACCAACCTAGGTACATTTCATTAAATTTCGCAGAGTAGAACTTGCACATCGTTTACATCTTTAAGTAAGTAGATATTAGGTAGATCAAGTTTCTTAGGGCATAGGTGCCTTGATGGGTAATAAATAGGGTGTATCAAAAAAAATAAAAATTTCAAGTTGATAAAAAAAAATATATTAAAGACATTCAGGTCTCCTGCAAGAGGCATACCTACCTAAACTGAATAAGTAAGTACCTAGGTAATTTAATAAAAATAACTTTTTTTTGTAACGACAAAAATATGTCAACAAATAATGTAGATAGGTACCTATCTACAAAAGTAATAAATAAGTTAAATTTGTTAAAATTTCCTAATCAGTTTTAGGCAAAATAAGGGAGATCTTAATCCTACATTAGAGTTTTTTTTGTATTTTTTCAACCTCGGTAAAAATCGCTTCATCGAATCACAATTCAAAAATTTAAAAATGATTTTTTTCGAGAAAAAACTTTGGCCTGTTGCAGGTTGCAGGAGACATAGGTAGGTACTAAATGTTTCCAATTGGGCCATTTTCTTTAAGGCGATCCAATAGTCCAGGAAAAAATCGAAATCGGAATCACGCCCTTTTATGGGAGTAGTTTAAAAATACTTGAGAAAAGGCTTTTGGAAAGGTTGGAAAAGGTATTTGAGACTTTTTTTACAGATTGTTTTCGTAAAGGCCTGTAAAAAACATTAACTCATTTTTAATAAAACAGAATTTTAAAATTGATTTCACGGAACAAAGCGACGTGGAGCCTAGCGTCCGTTTCCCGCTCCGTTCGGGGGCGAACTGATAAAAAAACGGGCGTGTCTAGTTATGTCCCTTCGGTGGACGGCATAGAGTTCACTTTGAAAATCCAAATTCGTCTACTGCCGGCGGCCGTATTGTAAAATAACAAAGCGAAAATGCATATTTTATTTTATTTTGTAAACTTCGGGCGTAAAAATTTTTTTTTTGCGATTATTATAAAATAAATTAAATTCGCTACAAAACAATAAAACCATATCCGAAAAGGGGTTTATAAATAGGAGAGTTTGGACTTAAAAGTGTTTTTTACAGACTTTTTATTTTATTTTTTTATAGGCTTATTAAAAGACTTATAAAAAAACTGACCGATATTTTTAAGGGCCAAGGTATGTTCTACACGCAGTATTTAATTGAAGCATCTATAATACTTCTAAGCGATCAAATTTTCAAAACAAAAACGTATGATTTTGTGTGATTTTGCATTATTTACTATGGCTTCATCTTAAGGTGGGTGTATACCCACGGTTCCATATGGAAAACGTTTTATCAACTTGAAATATTGAATGTCAAAATAAAGTTTTTTCCGAACACCTTACTAGATAATCACCTATACTTAGGTAGGTACCCACCTACCCACCCACAAATTACATAGGTATTTATAGATTTTTTTAGTTGTTTGGTAGAATAAAAATACTAGCCACCCTATTTTTTCAGTTTTAATTGTTTCAGAAAAAAAAATTGCCTATTAAAAAAAGCTAAGAAAAACTCATTTGTAAAAAATGTAGGTACCTATAGAAAAATCCAAACTTATTCATCCAGTCGAAAGATTATTAATATTTGTTGCGAGTTTAAAATTATATCTAAAGGTATCTAATCGTGAGATTAATTTACCTTATTTCGTTCATCAATTAGCTACCTACCAGGTACTACTCCCTCCTTTGGTCGCCTCGATCATTCCCTATTTCCATTTTTGATCGCCTCCACGTACCTATAAGTTTGTAAATCGGAAACAGTAGGTAGACACCTACCACATCTCCTTCCCCTTTCCACTCCCTCAAGTGTCACAACATTCGCCCAAAGGGGTTTCCATAGCCCGACTTCGATGTTTTCCTTTTACTATTATATCTATGTAAAAAATAATTCAAAGAAATAATAAAACAAAACTTATCTCTACAATGGTTAGGTACCTAACCACCGAAAAACTATAAATAATAATAAGAACGTAGTATTTATATAGCGCAGTTTTGTGATATTTCACTTCAAGTGCGCTTTTTTTTTTTTTACAGTGAATACCGCACAAGAATCTCAACTGCTCCCGTCTGGAGCTAGTGAGACTATGGCATCCCCAATTGGGGTATGTTGTGAGGCTGGAGGTAGTGGGGAGGGGAAGGAGGTGGGGAAGAGGAAGGTTGGGAAGTACCTGGCTATTCAGATCTGGTCACTAAACACGGCTAAAGCCATTTTCAAGCAACGTTTCAATTCTGAATGGTGGTCTTACACCAGGGCGATACTGATAGTATCTTCCACTCTGGAACATGCCGCAAATATACTATGTATATATATATATATATTTTTTTTTTAAATGAATTAATTGTGAAAACACAAATTAATCAAATAAAATTTATTTGCGCATGCCGGGTTCGAACCCGCGACCTCCGGACTGTAAGTCGAGAGTCTTACCCACTGGACTACGGAGGTCGTCGGCTTAATTATAATAAACTTAAATTATTATTTTTAATTTATAAACTAATGTTTAGACAAGATTTTTATGCATAGCACAAAAGGTAACAATTATTATAAGCAATAATTATCAGCCTGAAACACTCATCAACATTGAAAAATCTTCCGAGAAAATTCCGAAAAAATGTAGTCATAATTTGTCTCGACGCCACCTAGCGAGGGATTTAACACTTACAATGTCTCTCTCGCAAAAATAAAGTTGGTTGTTTTCAGGTGGAAAAAATATAATAAGCAGTAATTGTTGAATGAAACACTAGTATATATTGAATTATTTGGCGGGTATTTGATAAGCCCCCATAGCTCAGTGGTCAAGAGCAGCTGACCGGCAATCAGAAGGACACGGGTTCAAGTCCCGTTGGCGGCAAGTATCTTTTCTCGGAAGATTTTTCAATGTTGATGAGTGTTTCAGGCTGATAATTATTGCTTATAATAATTAATAAACTTAAAATTAATCCTATAGTGTTCCTTACGAGTCTTGACAAAATTGATTTAATAATATGAAACAAAGAATATATGTACAGTATGTATATAGGTACAAAGCAATTCCTAATGAAGAACAATATTAACAACAAGAATTATTAAAACTAAATTATAATAAAGAATAGGAGGCAGTTTACGTTTAGAAATAATAATAACAGAGTGCACAGAGTAACAGTGTGAAACAAAGAATATACAAACAAACAAAGAATATACAGATAAGTTTTAAGATTTTCACGGCCAAAAGCATTTTCGTTATTTGTTTTTTATTATCACATCTACCGGATCTGCCGGATCTGCCCTGATGATGGACACTGCAACGATGTCCGAAACGTTGGCTAAAGAAGGAGGTAGCGCAACACGGCATAACACCCCACAAACAAATAATGAAAAAGAATATACAGTTTATACAAAGCAATTCCTAAACAACAATATTAACAATGAGAATCATTAAAACTAAATTATATTAATAAAGAATTAAAATACCTAATAAAGAATAATAATAAAGAATAAACCCCAAAGATTGGAAATTCCAAGACATGTGTCTAGGGTAAGAAACCACCTGCATATCTATTTAATTATTTGATAAAACAACAATCTTTACGCAGATAAATATTATATCTACCTACAAACAAAATATTACCTAGGTACATTGTTTGCGAGATCCTCGCCATCAATAACATTGATTTTTTTACACGTCTCGAAGTTTCTCCTTGTTGAAAATACTCCAAAAGAAGCCCTCAAAAAGGAAAAACAAAAAGTTACCAAAAACAAAAAAGAAATAAAGAACAATATGAAAACAATACAAAAAAAAATCCACGTGTATCAAATATCAATTTCTTTTATATTATCTCTGGTAAAGACATAGGCAACAACCTACCCACAAACAAAACGGAGCATTTGAAAGGCTTTTGACTCAACCTGCCCTAAAGTTTTTTGGCTACCTATAACCTATATACTCTTAATTATTATTTTTGTTGGTTTTCGTTTGCATTGGATTTTATTCGAAAAAAATATTTATGCTTTTGTTTTGATTATGTACCTAAAATAGGTTTAATTAATTTATTATGGCTTTTAAAATATTATTGTTAAATAAAAGAAAATTAAAAAATGTTGAAGCCAATTGAGAGTTTTGTAGAAAATTAATTAAGTTAGGTAAGGTAGCCTAAGGTAAATAACAATGTTTTATAGGTGGGTTGCAGTG
Source organism: Limnephilus rhombicus (assembly GCA_929108145.2). Classification (NCBI taxonomy): domain Eukaryota; kingdom Metazoa; phylum Arthropoda; class Insecta; order Trichoptera; family Limnephilidae; genus Limnephilus; species Limnephilus rhombicus. Next base: position 46,240,589 of record OV815288.1, on the reverse strand, counting down.
GCGTAGGTATAGCATTTGTAAGGCTGGGGAATGGGGAAATTTTTTATAAAGTTTTTTGTTTTTTATTACGATCCATACTGACAGATCCATCAGTATGGATTTTTGGACAGACCAATTTTCTTATTATTAGGGGAGAGTATGGTATATATCGTGCCGGTCAGTAAATCGTACCACCTCATGATTTTCTCTTTGGGTCACAGTTGTTCCGCCATTTTGATTTAGTGTTGGATTGTGCGTGTGTAGGTACCTATGCAGTGGAGTTTGCTGAAACTTTGGTGAATCGCGAAGGTTTCCCTATATATTAGTGAGCTCTGGCATTATGAAATTATTTCCTATACCTTTCATCCGATTTCTATGCAACTTTGGTGACTTCCACATTATAATGGTGCGCTCTGACATAATGAATTTTGTGTAAAATTATTACAACAGGTGGCGCACGAGTTGTTCGAAAATGTGTGTATTTCATATACCTAATTTAGCGGCAGGGTAGGAAGGCGGTAGTGGTTGGCAAAAAAAGGGGGAAGGTGGGGAAGGATGAAGGGGAATGCGGCAGGGGAACGGGGGCGTGAATGACGCTTGGGAAAGAACACACAGTTTCCTTGTTGAGTGCAAAAATACTCATTTATGTTTATTGTATTTTTATTTTATTTATCTTTATTTATTCTCACTGTACTCATAAAATCAGTCGTATCGTATATTTTTTGTATTCATCCTATACCTACCTACTTATCTTGTACCTACCTACATACCTACATCTACTTAGTATTATTATTTATCTACATCTACATCTACTTATTATAATAATTACCATTTCCAATATAATGCATGCACCTAATTGCTTATATAATATATACTAGCTGACCCGGAAAAACGTTTTTCTGCCATATAAATTATTTCTTTTGAACATTTTGGTTGTTAAATAAAAAAATAACGAACGTGTTGTAAGTTTGTGGGGATGGGATCTGTGTTAGAAAAGAGGAATGGAGCGCTATAGACGATGACCGCCGGTAAAAACAAAAAAAATATAACATAGTGATAAAATATAACACCAACACAACAATATAATATAACATAGTGATACCTTACGTAACAAATGCCAAATGAAATGCCAAAATGACGCTACGCTTCTCGTGAATGACTTGCGCATGTGTGGATGAAAGTTCGATGAGGCTGACGTAGCGCCATCTATCATTCAATAACATAAATAATTTCGTTCTGTTTGAAATACGAACGAAACATAAATTTGTTCATACAAAAACACTAAAAACGCGCTTAAAAAAATCGGGGGTTGGGGTAGGAGAGTGAAAATTAGATATTTTTTTATGAAAAAAAAAAAAAAAAATCAAAAAAAAAATCAAAAAAATGGAAAAAAAAATTGGATATGAAGACTCTAATCACATAGCGGTATGAAATTATAAAATATACTTTACGACCTATTCTCATACCTACAAAATATACATAAACAATTTCATAAAAAATCGGTCCAGCCGTTTCGGAGGAGTGCGACCGCAAACACCGTGACAAGAGATTATTATATATTATAGATCAGGGTTTCCCAAACCGTGTTCCGCGGAACACCAGGGTTCCGCCGAACCTGAGTAGGGGTTCCGCGACTTCCGTTCGGAAGAATTTCATTTAAGATAAAATACAAATATTCATATTTCAACCCCACTGATATTATTCACAAGAAATTATTATTTGTATAAATATTTCACAATAGTTCTTAAGTTAGGTGCTAGATCTTTCCAGGTAGAGAAGTTGAATGAGCCGTTTATGCTGTTATTGAAGTAAATCTTCATTTTACATACTAAAAAAACTCAGAAATTTATAACTATGGTTTATAATTCAGTGGTAAGAGTCAATAATATGAACATCTGTGCGATGTGGAAACAATAACAACGAGAAAACGGATCTGCATGTGTTTCACGAAATCCCAAGGAACCCAACCATATTTAAATCTTGGTGAAAAAGTGAAAAAAATTATAATTTTGGATTTCATCAGTTCAATCTAGTCATTTTGATTGTTTTCCAGCCTTACGTGAATGTTTGAATAAATTCAATTTTAAAAAAGATGAAGAAGTTTCCAAAGAATTTGAAGAGAACCTGCATAACTTGAAAACAACTATTTTGCTGTAGGATTTAGCTCAAGTGAATAAGTATCAATAAAGTGAATATGAAAATCTTTAATTAGTGATTAGTGATTTCTGGACGAGTTTGTCAAAAGAGTAAGTACCCCAATTTATCAAAACAAACTATTATTATTTTACTTCCGTTTTCTACAACCTATTTATTAGTGTCCGACCGAAATAGGAATTTCTACCGAAACTGAAACCGAAATCGAAAATTCTTATTACACGTGTTAAATGAAATAAAAAACAATAATTGGAGTGTGAAAAAATAATTATATATTTTATAAATATCTGCAAAACAAACAAAAATTAACAAATGTGCTAACTACTCCTTGGAACAAAAATTTGTCAATAAAATCAACACTTACATTATAAAGGAAAGACCTCATTAATTGAGTATTTTAACCGGCTGATGCGAACTCAGCTGCTGATGGCGGGTGACACACGAGCCACGAACTCATCCGAAGTCAGCCGAACGACGCGCGATAATTCACGAACGCAGAGTTCCGGTGCGCCCGAAGGTTCGGCAGATTTTCTGCCGAAACTGAAACTGATGCCGAAACTCGATTTTTTTGCCGAAACTTGCCGAAACCGAACCTTTGTTCGGTCACTACTATTTATGCGAAGCGGGATATTCTAAGTATGCTGCAACGAAGTCAAAGTATAGGAACAGGCTCGATGCCACACTAGGTATTAGAATCCAACTTCCAACTTACCAATATTGTGCCTGATCCATAGACATCCAAATGACTAGACAAGCAGTTACGGGTGAGGGGTCAAACCAAACCATGGAGGGCGAAGAGGGGAAAGATGACTGTGATTCGTTATACAATCAATCTGACAGTAAATAGGCATCTCGCATTACAATATCACCATTTAGTTCTTAAAAGCAAAATCTGCTTTGAATGAATAGACCTTTTTACATGGGAGCGCGAATTGCTTGCCACGATAATAACATATTTGCTAAGGTCAAATGCTCGCCCCAAAAAAACTCGCCCCAATACACATAGCAATATTTTGTTGCCGTGTTTAGTTAAAACACTATTACAAATGTTTCATAATTTACTTACCCCTGTAACCACCGATGAGCACACTGGAGAACCGCCCACATTCGCTATGTGCACATTGATATGTAGATATATTGTATAGAATACGCTACTGTTTTGGCGTTGTATTTCGTTAAATGTATGGATGTTACCTTCTAGCTGTTCACGGCAAGAATGATGACGTCACACATTTTAGATTCAAGCGAGGCTCTATCCCCTCCCCATGGAGCGAGCCGGTTCCAAGGAGGAGCTCCAGCCGGCGCCATGTGGAGGGGGAAATAATACGTTTTTATCACTTAGGGCAGGTCCATGTATATTCATATGTCCGTGGCCTGATCTCAAGAGGATAAGCAATTCACGGACTCAAAATCGTCAAGGTCATTAGATGCTTTATGTATTCCACTTTTTTGTTTATATTCCATTTTTTTGTTTGTAGGTATACAAAATTAATGAGTTTAATAACATTTTTTAAAAAATTTTACTATTAGCAATTTTTGAAATAGGCTATTCACCCAAAAATAGTGCTTTGTACCCCAACATACCCAACCAAAAAATAAGCCAAGTATTCCGTTAAACTTTACGGGGTTGTAAAGTGTTCCATTGCAGAAAAAGTTTGGGAAACCCTGTTATAGATTATACCTACCTAGGTACTTACGTACCTACTTACTCATTATAACACGGATTATGTTTATGAAAAACGTTTTTGGCGTACATGTAAATAAATACCTAGGTACATTGTTTTAAAATATTTTTGTGATAGGTAGATATTGCACCGCTCGTAGATATTAAAAGAGCTTTTGTATCACTTGACTGAACATTGGTAGAAACCTACAATCAACAATGTATCTAACTATCAACGGTGATGTTTTTTAATTATTTTTTTTTTTTCACAAAAAGATACAAAAATTACAATAAATTTTATACACTAATTAATTACATAATATATCTATGTATTTGATTTACCCCCATAAATAAGCAGGGCTTGCGTGTATGGGTTATTATATTGGTTTAATTTGTTTTTATTCAATTCAAATTTTCGGTAAGTAAAATTTTTAAGCTGAGTTTTAAATTATTTTTACATAACAAGAATTCATGTTTCTGATTTTTTTAGGTAGTGAATTAAAAAATTTAACTCCGAAATATTTATGATTTAACTGTCCTATTGTTTTTTTTACATTTTGGAGTAGGAAGTATTGATGTTTGTCTAAGATTTCTGTTATTTTAAAGGATTTAACTTTATTTTTTAATATTAGGTATCTTTATAAATTTGTAATGTTCCATGGTAAAAGTATAATGCACTTAATTTTCTGACATTAAATTGCTTGAATAAAAGTTTTGACGAATATGAGTAGGGTTTGTTTAAAATTGTTTTTATTATTAGTTTTTGTGAAATGTAAATTGTTTGTGTTTGATTTGTATATGTACCGCCCCATCCTATAATGCCGTATTATATAATTGATTTACAGAAAGCGAAGTATTTGATTCAAGTAATTTTTCGATTAAAATATCTCTTAAGGCGATCCAATAGTCCAGGAAAAAATCGAAATCGGAATTCACGCCCCTTTATGGGAGGAGTTTGAAAAAGCTTTTGGAATGGTTGGAAGAGGTATTTGAGAAAAAAAAATTACAAGTTGATTTCGTAAAAACCTGTGAAAAACATTAACTGCCTTTTTACGCATTGTTTATTGTATTAAAACGGAAATTTAAAATTGATTTCACGAAATCAAGCGGCGCGGAGTGACGCATCCATCTCCCGCTCCGTTCGGGGCGTGACTGATACGAAGTAGGTTTGGCGACTGTGGCGTGGACAATTAATAGTTCTTCGGTGGACGCCATAGGGATTACTTTGAAAAACCGAATTCGTCGACTAGCGGCCGTATTCTAAAATAACAACGCGAAAATGCATATTTTATTTTATTTTGGGAAGATGGGGAATAACTATCAACTTTTTTTGCGATTATTATACCCAAAATAAACTGAATTTGCCACATTATACAATAAAACCATATCCGAAAAAGGGTTTATAAATAGAAGAGTTTGGACTTGAAAGTAAGTTTTTTAGACCTTATACTTTATTTTTTTATAGGCTTATTAAAAGACTTATACAAAAAACGACCGATATTTTAAGGGCCAGGGTATGTTCTACGCGCAGTATTTAATTGAAGCATCTATAATACTTCTAAGCTATCAAATTTTCAAAACAAAAACATATGACTTTGTATGATTTTGCATTATTTACTATGGCTTCATCTTAAACAACTAAATAAATATATTAGTTTCATTACTCTGTTGTTCAGAACATTTATGTAATTGACATGTTGAGATAACGTTGATAAAAATAAACCGATAGGTACCTACTTTTTTAGAAAAGGGTCATCAAACTATTGTAAACTTCAAATAATATAACGATTTTTGTATTAATTATTATTTTTAATTTATAAACTAACGTTTAGACAAGATTTTTATGCATAGCACAAAGGGTAACAATTATTATAAGCAATAATTATTAGCCCGAAACACTCATCGACATTGAAAAATCTTCCGAGAAAAGATACTTGCCGCCAACGGGACTAGAACCCGTGTCCTTCTGATTGCCGGTCAGCTGCTCTTGACCACTGAGCTATGGAGGCTTATCAAATACCCGCCAAATAATTCATTATATACTAGTGTTTCATTCAACAATTACTGCTTATTATATTTTTTCCACCTGAAAACAACCAATGTTGATGAGTGTTTCAGGCTGATAATTATTGCTTATAATAATTGTTACCCTTTGTGCTATGCATAAGAATCTTGTCTAAACGTTAGTTTATAAATTAAAAATAATAATTAATATTTGACAAGTTTAAGTATTTCCCCAATAAATGTAGTCATAATTTGTCTCGACGCCACCTAGCGAGGGATTTAACACTTACAATGTCTCTCTCGCAAAAATAAAGTTGGTTGTTTTCAGGTGGAAAAATATAATAAGCAGTAATTGTTGAATGAAACACTAGTATATAATGAATTATTTGGCGGGTATTAGATAAGCCCCCATAGCTCAGTGGTCAAGAGCAGCTGACCGGCAATCAGAAGGACACGGGTTCAAGTCCCGTTGGCGGCAAGTATCTTTTCTCGGAAGATTTTTCAATGTTGATGAGTGTTTCAGGCTGATAATTATTGCTTATAAGAATTGTTACGATTTTTGTAGACTAATTGTAAAAATATGTAAACAAGTACTTAAGTATCGGATATTTCTAAAGGTAGATAGAAATGAAAGGTGAGTAAAACTTACTCGGAATTATACCTAACCTATATGTACAGATCTGTAGCTGTAGGTAGGAATCCATCTGGAGTCTGGAATGCGACTTCGTTTAATTACTTTTATTCCTGATTTCCATATTTTAATTCAATAACTCAAGTTTGTCTACAGTTAGTATAAATGAACCCTCTATCTCTAAATAAAGCGGCAGGTACAGCGATGTTCAAACTGTGGATACAATTCTCCGTTTCAAATTTTTAGATGAAGCCATACTAAATAATGCAAAATCATACAAACTCATATGTTTTTGTTTTGAAAATTATATTAGAAGTAGGTATTGTAGATGCTTCAATGAAATACTGCGTGCAGAACATACCTCGGCCCTTAAAAATATTAGTCATTTTTTTTAAAGTCTTTTAAATAAGCCTAGAAAAAAAAAGTTTTAGGTCTATAAAAAATACTTCTAAACCCCTTTTCGGATACGGTTTTATTGTTATATGTGGCAAATTCAGTTTATTTTATAATAATCGCAAAAAAATATTTATATTTACGCCCAAACTTTACGAAATAAAATAAAATATCCATTTTCGCGTTGTTATTTTACAATACGGCCGCTAGTCGACGAATTTGGTTTTTCAAAGTGAACCCTATGCCGTCCACCGAAGAACGACTGACCACACCACACCTATTTCGTATCAGTCACGCCCCGGCCGCAGCGGGAAACAGACGTGTGGCTCCGCGTCACTTGATTTCGTGAAATCAATTTTAAATTTCCGTTTTATTATAATAAACAATGCATAAAAAAGGAGTTAATGTTTTTACATGCCTTTACGAAATCAACCCGTGAAAAAATTCTCAAATACCTTTTCCAACAAAGATATTCAAATACGAAAGAGCTATGCTATGATGTTCGCGCAACTGTCGGCGGACTACGACCTAATTAGAGTAGTTTGTTCATTCGTTGATTTTGTGAAGGTGTGCATTAGTAGAGGAGATGTACCGAATATGGAATAGCTTAGGTAAAAAAAATCTAATTAATTATAATTAAATCGTTTATTAAGTATTATACATTGAAATCTTTGGAAATATAGTTAGGAACTTAAAATGTCAACGGAACATTAAAAGAAACACACAAACGTCTTAATTTAAACGAAATGTAAAACAATAGAAAAAACCGATATCAAAAAAGTACTCCTATTATGGGTTACACTGATTTTTTTTAATTTTGCGAGCAATAATCACAAAAAAACAATATTATCGGTTCCCGAACACTCAAAATGGCATCAATGCCAGCAGGCTAAACATTAGATCCACTCTTCGCCTCTGATATACCACGGTCTTCGATTTTACAGCTTCCATGACTTTTATCATTTTTTTTTTCCCACGTCTTCCGCTGTTTCTTCTACGACATTGTTTCACACTGTTTCGACTACGACAGGCCAAAATATAACCTGCAATAGCAAAAAGAAATTTAGTTCTACTAGAATTCTATTTTGGAAACACTCTTCCTAATATGAGATAGTATTCCATATTAGGGTCATCAAAAAATCCCATATTAGGAACAAGATCAATACAAACAAATATATTCGTAGAATAAAATCTATTTGAATTTAACTTCAAATTATTATTAAAACATAAAATTGAAATAATAATATTGTCAGTGAAATAATAATAATGTTATCAGTGAAAGATTAACAATTTTGTGGAGAAAAATTTTTGAGAAAAAATTAAGTGCAACTTACGTAAATATATAATCGGTGAGTCACAAAAACTTAATCACTCTCTCAGGTGAGTGTGGTACGGTCGGCGTCAGGACGAGTCCTGAATATTCAAGGTCGGTCGGTGGGTAATCGGGAAGGCTGGGTTACAGAGGCTGTTCTTACTTAAATTTTGAGAAACACCACCATCTCATATTAGGAACGTATGCCATATTCGGTACATCTCGTCTATTGGTTAACAGTGTAGTTTAAATACGGAAAGAACTCGTTCATTTAGTTTAATGTTCGTTTGGTTTATTCGTTTATTATTTGTTCATTTAGTTTATTCGTTAATTGGTTAACAATATCGGCGACACCCGGAAGCGCAGTCCCACCTAGTAAAAACTGCAGATAGCACATCTATTATATTTCAATATCTTAGCTTTTCCAACCTTTCCAAAAGCTGTTTCTCAAGTATTTTTAAACTTCTCCCATAAAGGGGCGTGAATTCTTACTTAAGGTAATATTAGTATCTATACTTAAAACCCTTCTTTTAAATAGATTACGTGGTACCTGAAAACAGTTTAACAAGCACTGAAAAGTCGGATACGTCTGTAGGTAGCACATTCTACTCCGATCCGTACAATAGTAGATGAATAAGTTTAACAGTAGGACGGCGAATGTGTTTAATCCCAATTTAATGAAATTCCGCTTCTCTGGTGGGGGCGGTAAGGAGAGGGGGCGGCGCGGGGGCAGGAATCTGCACGGCACGCCACTGGCGCGATCTGTGGGGACGGCAGTAACGGGATTTGGGTAGGTGCAGGTACACAGCTGAGGGGAGGATAGGTAGAAAGGGGGATCCATACTGCGGTAAGGAAGAGGTTGAGGGAAAATGTCAGATGAATTATCTAAGTTTCTACAGGGAAGAATAGAGAGAGAATTTCATATTTTTCAGTGTATATTCTTGATAATAATAATAATATTTGGATGATTTATATAGCGCCGTTTTTGTGAAAAATCACCTCAAGGGCGCTGTCACCTCAAGGGCGATACAGGTGAAAGATGAAATGGCTGGTGATCAGATCTGAAAAGCCAGGTAACCAGATAGTCTTCACCATCTCCTTCCACTCACAACTTACCCCAATTGGAGATGCCGTCATCTCACCGGTTCCAGACTCCGGTTCTCACCGATTTCAATTTGGGAGGCGGGAATGGGTACCCCGCCCCGGGAACCTTTATTGGATAACCAACAACTCTGCCATAGGTCACCCCAAGTCGTTCGCTACGTTTGGTGATTTAGCAGAGGTGCCCGGGTTCATGGGGTGAGGTTTGTCTAGGTCCTGGAGTAGGATGACCAGGACACACTGAACCCTAGATTCCTACCCACCCCTTAAACTCTGTTCCTTCCCAGAACTCACCTCTCCTTCCTTTCCCTAAAAAAACCCTCCACACATCATCCCCAAAGATGACATAGGCCCTCAGGGAAATTATTTTCCTCAGGGCCTCCCGTGTGGATCTCATGAAAAAGACGGTCAAGAGCGGTTGGGACTGTTGTGCGGTGTTTGTATTTAAAAATACATTATACCAACGATGGAAATAAAACTGTTACTAGGGTAAACCCGAGTCTGCACACGATACTAAGTAACTCCGAGATATTTGAAACTTGCTTTATTTGACGTTGTTTACCAGTTTTCGGGACAATTCATATAGGTCTCATAGAAACGTTGTGCCTCCCTTACTACCATGGTTATAAATATGATCTAAACGGCGTTAGAAAGAGAAAACACTAAGCTTTATTTTAAATCAAAATTTTAAATTAAAATATACCCACACCTTTTGTGAAATCAAAGTTTAAAGATTATGAAACTTTGTGAATTTTTAATTAATTATTTTTACACGAAACGACAAAAGAGGATTTGACGATAACGTTAATAATATCTTACCAGTTATCAGGGGAAGGCGATTTATCAACGTAGATTTTTAGGTATTATGTTACCTTATTTTATTCCAAAGGTCAAAGGATCGGGGGAAGTTGAGTAGACTTTATACAGGCACTAAGGACGTAACACGTAGGTATATTATTGAAAATACAAAAAACGTTCGCGTTGTGCTCAGTTCGTACATTTTGTACATTTATACCAACTACTTATATACCTACTAAGGTGGGTCATTTAAAATAAAAACTCTAAGAGCGATAAAAGGGTGCAAAATGGGTTCAAAACGACGTGTTTAAATTTTTTTAATTTCTGATACGATCTCCTTCTTCCGGATTCACTTCAAAGTTTTGAAAATTTTCATTATAAGGAGTTATTTCTAGAATACATGTAAAGGAATACCTACCTAGGTATGCATAGGGATTCCTTCGTATTCAAATAATGAATTACTTTTCAAATGTGATTCATTTGATGTGTTGTCATGGTGACATACAAACACATTATTATTGTTTTTGACGAGCTATGTAGCAGAGATTCAATTAATCAAGATATCAGAAAAATAAGTGTTAAAGTGTTATAATGTTTTTTAAAATCGACAAATAAACTTCAAATGTAGTTTCTTTGTTAACAGAGCAACACATGATTTGTTTTGCCATAAATAATACCAATAAAGAAGTACAATCAATAGACAAATTGTCTTATAAATTTTAAAACTTACTTTCAATTTTTAAGCCATATTTCTTGTAATCTTCCGTAGCAAATATACCTAGTAGATATATTTTTACGAAATCAATTACAAAAAGTCCCAAGATTGAGTCTCGAAAAATAATGCCAAAATTTGAGAGTAAGAAGGATTTTGCTGGTATTTTAATACACTGCTTTGAGATAATTTGAATTAAATTAATACATTTTTTTAAATAAATAAATCAAAATATTACCTCTATTTCGAGTTTTATTAAAAAGACTTAATTTTTAATAATTTATCTAACATTTTTTAAAGATTTGACAAGGGTGGGTTTTTCTCTATTATGTGAAATTTCAAAATCAATCCGGAAGAAGAAGATGATATCCAAAAATTATTAAAAAAAATATTATATCTCCATTTAACACCCTTTTATCACTATTAGACAAATCAAATTAAGAATTTTTTCCCATACAGTCGTGACCCACCCTATCATATACCTAGACGCAAAATATTATGTTTTTTCAGAAGACTCGGTCACTTTTTTAATATTCTCGATAGTAGTTTAAGAGGTTACTCATAAAATGCACTAAATCTATCGATAACGCAAGGATCGAGACTTAAGGTAAATAAATATGATTGCAATCTCAAGGTCGGAACCCTTATTATATTAGGTACCCATCTTTCCTACCGCCTGCCATAAAAGTTCAAATTGCGTAGTTGACCTCGGAGTTTTCATTTAAAGAGTTTATACAAAAAAATGGTTAAACGTCACGTACGTTATAATCTACGCATTCACAGATGGCGCCAAATAAATTATTAATAGGTTTTTAATACTTTTTGCACTTTACGCTTTAAAATATTAAGGTAAATTAATTGTTTGCGCACGTACATATTCAATATGAATATAAATAAATAGTTTTGTCCATAAACAAACCCAAATCTTTCAAGAGAGGCTGATAAATTCAATTTTGTATCGGTGACTCAATCCAATATTGTATTTTTCAGCCTTTCTTGAAAGATTTGGGTGTGTTTATGGACAAAACTATTTATTTAAATTCATATTGAATATGTACTTGCACAAACAATTAATTTATCTTAATATTTTAAAGCATAAAGTGCAAAAAGTATTACAAACCTAAAATAATTTAATTGGCGCCATCTGTGAATGCGTAGATTATAACGTACGTGACGTTTAACCTTAAGTCTAAATTCTAGAATTAGGTAAGCTAAAAAAAAACGCTAGACGACAAAAATATGAAAAAAATCATCCTTCACATATAAATCAAAAAAGTGCTTGTGATCACATTGTTCGTATATATGCTTGTGACACCATAATCACCTAGTGGTATGAAATATACTTTACGACCTATTTTCATACCTACTAAATATACATAAAAAAAACTTAAAAATCGGTCGAGCCGTTTCGGAGGTGTGCGACCACAAACACCGTGAGACGAGATTTATATATAGGTATGTAGGTAGATGTCTTCCACAACAAAAAATGAGTCAGAAAGTGTTTTATGAGGACGTGTCATTAGAATGGAAGAAGAAGAAGGAAATGGGTAGAGAAAGATTAGTATTTGTCTGGATATTCAGATCTGGTTACAATACAGAGCTAAAATTATTCCACCATCGTTTCGATTCGGAATGGTTGTCTTTCATCAGGCCGATACTGAATCTATCCCTGATAAATAAATATGATTGTATTAGGCACATTCAGTTATATTTGATACACGTCTCGTTACCCACCGATCTATTTATTTTTCGTTTTGAATGAATTGACGGCCTCCGTGGTCGAAGGGTAGATATCACTGGAAGCAAATTTTCGGTTGGAAGCAATTGACACTCCTGTGCGATATTCACATTTAAACATATCTTAGGGAAAAAATAAATATCTAGAGAAGTTACCGAAGAGAGTAGGCTTCTACAACATATTATGCATGCTTCAGGCTCTATGCATACAAAGAATATGAAAGGAAGAAGAAAAAACCATCATACGAAGTGCTGTAAATTTCAATACGCGACTCGGCCAACAATCCTAGAGTAGATGCATCAGCCAGCCAGGGTGGGGCAAACGACCATCTTACCCCACCGTGCCTTCGCCAATTATGATTTGTATAAGTTTCTTGAAAGAATAATTGAGATTTTTGGCGGCAAAACTAAATGCACATTCATATTCCGTTTTTACCACGCGCAAAAACAAACAGAAAATTTAAAAAAAGGAATTATAAGATAAATATATATACATATTTTTTTGTTTATTTATGAAGTTGATGAATTAGGTACCCTATTTATTACATTAATCATGCAAAAAATGTTTTTACCCAATATTATCGCCATCTATGAACGCGTAGATTGTACGAAAACTGACATCTATTGTCGAATAGATTAAACACAAGTTTTCGATGAATTTATTTATGAAAAAGCAATGTTTCAAACCGCGAATATCTCCATCTGTAGACGAGTGTCGAAAGTAATTTGACATATTTCTATTAAATTATTATTCCAGTGTTATAAAAATGTCAATAGATGACTCGCTAGTCGCATTTTGAAAGGCTTGCGTCTGTAAAACTTCTGGTTTGCTTAATGGATATAAAAAACATTATGTTTGTATAAATGCTTGATAGATGACGCTGAATATTTTTAATAATATCCAATCGGAAATAATCACACCGCAAAAATATCGATTTTCTCAAAAATAGCAAATGGAACCGTTTCACTCTCACCTAATATTTACTGCTGTTCAGAGTAAATTACAGACTTTTTGAAGTAAGACTTCTTTACGTACGCTTGGCTTGGGGAGTAGGCTGGCGAGTGCGTGACGAGAGCGATACGAAAAGCGAGGCGAACGCTTCGTATTTATATTACTTTAGGGGCAAGAGAGAGAGAGGTGCGAGCACACATTTTCTTTTTTTTTTCTTTCTCTCGTAGTCAGTTACGTTACACAGTGCAGGCCTATTGTCTTTATCACACTGTAGGAGCAAGAGATTCTTTCTCTCTTCCTGTCATGTAGATGGAGCAGAAGCTTTACTTCAGTTGTGTGGTCTAAAGCACACTCGTTTTTTTTAATAACATATATCATAGATCATAGATTCTAAACCTTTTTTCGCCCACCGCCCACTTTGAGAATATTTTTATTTCTAGCGCCCCCTAACTCGTGAATCCGAAATAGTAATTGACCACAACGGGATACCAAGACGAAGTGGGATATCACGACAGGGTTATATTTGCCACACCGGAGGGGGCGTAATGGGATAGGGAAAATATTTTTGTGGATGGATGACCCCTAATGGGATGGGATGAGGCAAGATAGGATGGGGTAGGATGAGTTTCTTTGAGTCTCCTCCCGCCTCCCTGAAAGTCTGAAACTCCCTCAAGGGGGCGTTATCGCCCACGTTGAGAACCTATGATATTGATGTATAGATAGACGCAAGTCAGTTTCAATAAATTTCGCAATTTTAGTATCTATTCGTATATAATAATGCCACAGTTTAAAATATTATGTGGACAAGACGAAACAATAATTCAAACACAATGTAATGTTCATTTTTATCGTAACTATTATCTAAATAAAAGCTCGAATTATAATAATACTTAATCACTGGACAATCTTAGCGACTCTCAATCGAAAATTTGAAATAGAAAATCTGAAAAACGATACGGTCACTGACTGTCATTTCTAGCAGCGTCCCGGCAAGCTAGAGGTCCATTTGCATTGGGTTTTTATAATTTACCTATTTATATTTGTTATTTATTTTTCGGGTGTTTTGCCGTGTTGCGCTACCTCCTTCTTTAGCCAAAGTTTCGGACAACGTTACAGTATCCATCATCAAGGAAGATGTGATGATGGACACTTTAACGCTGTCCGAAACGTTGGCTAAAGAAGCAGGTAGCGCAACATGGCATAACACCCCAAAAGTAAATAACGAAAATACTTTTGAATGCTTAATAAAAACGAATGTTTCTTTTTTTGTCCCTTTTGCGTTCTTAAACCATTCTGATATGAACCAAAACTTTGGGGATTTTGTGCGCATGCCCGCGATGGTTTCTATAATACATTATTATATAATAGTGAGCTCTGGCTTATGAAATTATTTCACACTATTCATCCGATTGCGACGAAACTTTGGTGAGTTGTTTATATATATATATATATATATATACTGGTGAGCTCTGGCGATATGAAATTTGTATTAAAATATTGAAATAGGTGGCCCCCGAGTTATTTGAAAAATGGGGGTATGTCGTATACTTACTTTAGCCGGGTGGGAAGGAGGGAGGGAAGGGAAGGGGAAGAGGAACGGGAAAGGGGACCAATGGGAAGGGACACGCAGGGAAAAATATTTTTTTATTGTGTTTATAGTAGCATTGCAAAGCATGCCGGGAAATCGCTAGCATATATTATAAAATGCCATTATGTGTCTTTCGTTGTTCGAGATATTGAAGTTAAAATAGATGTAATAGAAATTAAAAAATCCAGTGAAGTCACAGCTAGTAAAAGAGACGGCCTCCATGGTCGAGGGGTGCGGATGTCGACTACGAATCCGAAGGTAGCAGGCACAAATTAATCCCGGTGTGCACAAATAAATTTTAATGTTTAAATAATTTTTCTTTTCTCATAATCGATTAATAATTAAATAATATGAGGCTTGTTCCAGAGTGGAAGATACTCTCAATACCGCCCGAGTGAAACAGCACCATTCAAATTTAATCGTTGCTTGAAATGGCTTTAGCCGTGTTTGCTGACTAGACATGAATAGCTTGGTACTTCTCCACCTGCCTCTTCCGCGTCTCCTTCCCCTACCCACTACCTTCAGTGGCACAAACTACGCCTATAACTGGGGTTGCCATAGTCTCACTGGCTTTAATCGGGAGCAGTTGGGACTCTGGTGCGCTATTCACTAGAAAAATTAATAATATTTATAATTGACAGATCTGGGTTCTGTGGCAGTGACAATAAAATTACAGTGGAGTACCTACCTGTGTAAGTTTCTACCTGCAACAGTATCTATCATTTAATTATCTGTGATAGAAATTCAGTGATAGAAAATCAATGATAAAAAATCCGTGATAGAATATCAGTGACAGAAAATTTATATTACAATTGTTCGCAACATTCAACACCAACAACATGGATTTTTTCAAAAAAGATCGGTACTAACAAATTTGGTAAATTTTACCAATTATTCATCGATCAATATGGACAATATAAAACCAAATAGATGTGATCAATACTGACTACTCGAAGGCCTTCGATAAGGTAAACCATTTAATTTTAATTAAATCAATTAGGCATTCATGGTGAATTACTCCTATGGCTCACTTCATACATTTCAAGTAGACTCCAATGCGTCTCAGTTGAGGGATCAAAGTTCAGCTTCTTTTCGTGCCCTCCGGCGTACCTCAAGGTTCTCATCTAGGCCCATTAATATTTAATGTGTATATTTATGTTATTCACAAATGTTTTTTACACTCTAATTATCTACCATACGCAGATGATATAAAAATATACCTAGTTGTTAAATCAATCGAAGACTGCATTAAACTTCAAGAGGACCTCAATCGTCTGTTTGTCCACTGTGAATTGAATAAACTAGTCATAAATATCTCAAAATGTAATAAAATATCATTTACACGTAATCAAAATAAAATTTCATTTGATTATACACTAAACGGGACACTTATCAACGAAGTTGAATCTATCAGGGACCTTGGGGTAACACTTGATTCTAAATTAAACTTTATCCAACACTCCTATGAAGTCATCAACAAAGCCAACAAAATGCTGGGATTTATAATTCGTATATCGAAACCTTTTCGAAAGATAAATACTCTATATTCCCTATAAACCGCATGTATCCGCCCACACTTAGAACACTGCACACCGATCTGCCTATCCTAGCATGGTCGATCGATATAGGTTTTATCGAAAATGTCGCTAACTTGCCATCGCTCCCGAGCACGACTGCAGGCCGCAAACGAAAAAACAATAGTTCACAACGACTAAGGTTCTTAATTTATTTGACGTGAACTGTTATTTCTTCGTTAGCGGCCTGCAGTCGTGCTCGGGAGCGATAACAAGTTACCGACATTTTCGATAAAACCTGTATCGATCGACCATGCTAGATACCCTGGACTCCTTTCTACCAATCCCATATTGTTAGGATCAAAAGAATTAAAAAAAAATGTAAACACTTAAATTATAAACTTAATTTACACTTTCTAAATTACACCGATTCTATTAAATTTCATCTCTTCAACTCCCTTCATACACGACGATTAATTTTTGATCAAATTTTATTATTTAAAATTCTAAACAATGGCCTGGACTCGCCAGAGCTTACCAATTTATTAAAAATCCATATTCCTTCAAGATTAACCCGACAATCAAATTTACTTCATTTGCCCACTTGTAGAACAAACCTTAGAAAAAATTCCCCGATTCCTCGAATGTGTGCGCAATACAACGAATTGTTTCGCAGCGTAGACATTTTAAATTTAAACCTTCAGATGTATCGAATGATTGATACGGGGGTGTGGAAGGTATCGAGAGCATCTCATATCCTTATCCTATATTATCCATCCCCCCCCCTCCTCTCCCCTTCCTAAGCCTAAAGTTTAGTTAAATTAAGAGTAAGATAAATTAAAACTCCATCTCCAAACAATATTACCATAAGAAACTCTTTTGGCTTCACTGCAGTTCACATGTATATTTATATCTGTCTATTATGTGTATATAAGCTGTTTGTTTCTTACAAATAAAATAAAATAAAAAATAAAATTAGTGATAGAAAATCTGTGACAAGTCCGTGATAGAAAATCCGTGATAAGTCCGTGACAGATGTCAGTGATAGAAAATCCGTGATAGAAAAACGTGATAATAATACCGGAGAAAACCGGAAATATGTAATTTTTAAATAAAATTCCATACGTATTGACTTTTTTCCACAAAAAAGTATAAATCGATTTTGAAAGATTGTTCTTTTATCTAGTAAAGGTATGTTTTAAATTTTGAGAAAAAATGTTTATTTTTAATATAATAAGGTTACATCGTAGGTCGTTGGCAGATTACTTAAATTTTCAAACACAATTTTGTTTTATACAACACACATTTCCAATCATACAATTTTAATTTTAGTTTAAATAAAATCTTTAAAAAAAAATCCGAGCACATGTTTTGTGACGAAAATACTTCAGTTTGTCTATTTATTTAACGGTCTTACAAACCAACATACATCAATTTTTTTGAACTTTTTTTTTGCTTACACACTTACACTTAACAGTACACAATTTGAATATTTTTATCATCACACGTTTGAGCATTTTTGAATATAGGTATAGTATCAAAATAAATTCTTATTGAAATTGTAATGTTCTTTTATTGTGGCCTTACTAGCCCACAAATAATGAGATGTACACGTAAGTTCTTTTCGTCTATTTATTGTAATGTACAATGGGTTCGATAGTATTATATTATTGTCTAACGTAGCGAGTGATTACTAAGGCTACTGAAATGGTTCTGCGCGCTGCCACGGGAGAGACCGCTGTCTGACCCATGAGACGTTCGTCAACGTTCGGCGGAACCCGAACGTTTCCGAATGATCCAATACATGGATAATTACATATACTACAGAAATAAAATCGATATTGAGTTATTATTTTAAAATGCTGGTACGGAGAATAATTAATCTTTCTCATCGGGACCGCCCTGTACAGTTGCAAAGGTACAATCGCAAGACCGTCTTTCCACGAAATTTAAATTCTCGTTCGCCCTTAATATGCTCTACTACGGTAGATAGTTACTAGTTACCTATATGGAATTTATGCATTTAATTTGAATGGCATATTATTTATTTATTATTTATTATTATGCCATGTTTCTGTGACGTTGATATGTTTTGGAAACAATGTTTCCCCTCGCATTGTATTCCCGATCCTGCAGTTGACAGGTAGTCAGCGCTTCTCAACATGTTCATGCGTTATTTCAACGTTACAAACTTTTTCAAAAAACTTTTTGAAACTTTCGATATCATCGGTATGCACAAATACAACGCTGTTATGCGCTCTTTAAAATGGTTTCCCGGTACCTAAATAAAACGTGAACAGTCAGCAAACAGTGTTTCTAAAACATGTTAATAATTTTTTGGTAGTCTTTGGACGAATTAATATTGTCAAAATAATTGAATTATTTTAATGGAATTATTATTACAGAAAATTACTTGGTCATTGAGCTATTTATAACGTAATTAGCATATTGATTTTTATAGTGCCGATAAAATCTATGGATTTCAAACAATGTTATTAATAATAAAATTACTATTGGACTGTAGTATTGAAACTGAGGCAAAACTGGTTAGTACAACTAGTTTATTACTAGCTGACCCGGCCACGCATTGCTGTGGCTAATAAAACATTTATAACCACCGCCGTCTTTGAGTTTATCGCAGAGACAGACAGATGCCGCGGAGGACTTTAATTTATAATACGTAGAGATGGTGTGAAAGATTATAATAATGTGCATGAAATGCTTGGGGTAACTAACGTATTTAAGTTAATAAGGATTAATACTGTATCCGTCTAAATAACTTTTCAATTACCGCAATGTACGTGACCATTTTTTTGGAAGATAGAATGGGTACAGCAAGCTATGCGTAAAAGATAGATATATGCCTTCGCAGACTTTTTTGTAGATATATAAAAGAGGAATTTAGATAAATAAAAGAGGAATATCCCACTATGCATTGTTTTGTTATAAAGGATTAGGCAGCGTTTTCGATGAAAGCTGCCAGGCGGCTTGATTTTTCCGACACTTCTAACAATTATCGTTATGTTTCAACCTTTACACAAATCCTTGACAAATTGCATACATAAACCTTCCTCACGAAACATTCTATATATTGGTGAAAACCGCATGAAAATCCGTTCAGTAGTTTTCGAGTTTATCGCGAACAGACAGACAGGCAGACAGACAGACAGACAGACAGACGACGCGGGGAACTTTAATTTATAATATGTAGAGAAGAGATAGAGATAAATCAAAGTTCTATAGGACACCAAACCACCCCCTTTCCACCACGCATTCAACCCCCATAAGCATAAGCAATATTTGCTCTGGGCACACAATACACCGAGAAGAATTTCATTGCTCGACTCCGCCATTTCGATTAATGTTTTACGAAAAGTTACATAATATCTTTTCGCAAAACAAATAGAAAAGTGGAACTCGGTTCAAGTGAGGTCAGAACTTTTCAGATCCACGAGTAGTTCTCTATGACTAGAATAGGTAAGTTACTTTTTTGTCATTTTATCAACGTTTTTAGATTTTACTAGCAGTTGTACCTATTAGAGTGCACGCATTTTTGAGGTTCACCAAACATAATAAAATTAATTTTTACCCCCAGCTTGTGGACGCCTAAATATTTTCATCAATTCTTACGTTGTTGCAGAGTGCAAAATATAACGGTGATGGTTAGGCATCATAATATGGATGTACTAGACGTTAGTACATAAACTAAATATAATAGGGAGCTGGCCACAATGACACGCCAATGGAGTTTGGTACGCCAGTGGATTTTGGAATGCCACTGGTCTTTTAAATGAATTTACTACTTTGACAAAAAATGCTTCTAGGTATAATGGCAAAACTGATTTGAGTACTGGATTAAAATAAATATTTTTCACTTTGGAGACTGTGGGAGACTGGGGTTTTTAGGATTTTAGGTTACTGGGATACTGGGAGAGGTAAACTGAATCTAAGACTGATTAAAACACTTGAAAAGAGGTTTGAACTTGGAGACTGTTGGTATCTTGAGTAGGTATTGTTTCTTCTTGGCTGATAGTTTTGAACTGACTTCCTACCGGTTTGACTTCTATTTTTATAGGGCAAACTCAGGTCGGATGTTTGGGGGACAGAACCTCCTTAATTTTTCTAAGGTACTTGTTTTAGGTAATTTCCCTGGTCGCTACGATTGGAAGTCAGCTGTGTTAAAATTATGTGTGATAGTTATTGCCAAGATTTTACCAACTCAGGATCCCAAAGCTTCACATCATTTTTATTGTGTTTACAAGAAAAGGTACAAGTATACATATGTGATATAAGGTACAATTTTAAACAGTAAATATTTTTCTTAAAGTGCAACAATCACTGATAGACGTCAGTTTTTGGGTTGTTTTTGTAGTACATACTCATTTTTAGGTGATGATGTTTATTTCTTGATCCAAATTATTCCCAATTTCTCGAAATTGAGCTCCAAATTTTTCGGAAGATGAATTCGCTGTCGTAAATATTTACGATTCAGATTTTTCCTTTGTTCAGAATTGACCAATAGTGGCTCGGCTGGTCGCATGGTGGGGGTGACGTAAATAGTCAGCCATTTCCTTGGCGTTGATCATTGCTGTCTGGAGTCCCTTGTGGAAGCATTAGGTGGTTATTCAGATGTGTTTTCCAGTCCAATGAGGCTGCTGCATGTATTCATTATCAATTTCATTTATGTTTTCAATTGATTAGTTAGTTAAAGGACATAATAGCGTTGTAGACAAGTCATTTGGAAGGGGCACCATATGCACATAATTCCGCTAGCCAATAGCAGCTCTCAGATTGTCGTGCTGGCGGCATGGTACTCTGTGGGAGCGTAAATTCCATTCTTGAATTTCCATGGTTGTCAAAAGCTTTCGCGCACTCGTTAGATGCACACGGATTCCTACGACACGTTCCATACACTCCCCTCAGTGCAGTCTCGACTGTGCTCAGCTACTTCGTGGGGCGTGTCCTTTTCCGATGTCTGAGTTTTGAGTCGGGTGTCTTCGCAGAGTGTACAGTTTCATCAGATGCTGGCGTGGCAGGCAGAATGACGGCGATTTTGACTGCCGGCCTTACGTTTATCCCAGTGCTGGTTTGGATCCGGGCAGTTCTGACTTGTCCATCAGCTGCAGGTATTGCTTCGATGATACGGCCACGTGGCCAACTGTTTCGAGGCAGTGCTGGGTCCATGATGATCACTAGGTCATCCTTCTTAATTGGTGTAGTTGGATGGTGCCATTTTTGCCGGACAGCCATGGTAGGTAGGTATTCCCGCAGCCATCGCCTCCAGAAGGTGTCTGCAAGTTGTTGTCCGATGCGCCACTGGCGGCGTAGGCATGTTTCCTCTTCTTTTTTGTCGTAGAAGGATAATTGAGGGCGCTTCCCGGCTGACCCTAGCAAAAAGTGGTTGGGTGTTAGAGGTTCTTCATCACGTGGGTCAACTGAAATGTGGGTGAGTGGACGATTATTTACCACAAACTCAGCTTCTGCAAGTGCGGTGCGTAGCGTTTCTTCTTTTGGTGCTCTTTCCTTTAGTGTAGCGCTTAGGGCTTTCTTTACTGATCGTACTAATCTTTCCCAAGCTCCCCCCATGTGCGGACTTAGTGGTGGTATGAAGTGCCACTCGATGCCCTGGGTAGCTATTGCGTCAATCATTCTGGCGTCTTGACTTATTGACAGCAGGGCGTCCCTCATCTCGGTGTCAGCTCCGTGAAAGTTTGTCCCGTTGTCCGAGTACATGGCTGCTGGTTGTCCTCTGCGGGCGGTCATTCTTTGTAGGGCCATGATGGCCGAGTCAGCAGTTAGTGAAGCGGCTAGTTCTAGGTGAATGGCGCGTGTCGAGAGGCAGGTGAAGATGGCTCCATATCGTTTTTCTCGATGCCTACCGACCGTGATAGCCATAGGGCCGAAATAGTCAAGCCCACAGTGTGTGAATGGGCGGACGTGATGCATCAGGCGGGGTGGTGGTAATGCGCCCATCAGAGGTGGAGTCGGTTTGCTGCGTCGTATGAAGCAAGTGGGGCAGGCGTGCGTTATCTTCCTGCTTGTTGTGCGTAGTCGTATTATGAAGAAATGATTGCGTATTTCTGCTACTGTTTTCTCAGTACTAGGATGATCCGCCTTTTTGTGGTAGTGACTGATAAGAAGTCGAGTGTAGGGTTCGTCGCCGTCCAGTATTATGGGAGTTCGGGCCACACTCTTTGTTCTTTCCAAGGCTTGTAGTCGGGTCCCCATTCGTAGTAGGTCATCTGGTCCAAAGAATGGGTTCAGGGAGTTGAGGCGGCTGCCAGCAGGCAGTTTTTGACCTTGTCGGATGATGTGTAGATCAGTTGTGAAAGCGTCTTCCTGGGACCTTTTGATCCATCTGTGTTCTGCTGCTTTTATCTCATCGGCTAGTAGTGGGCCTTCTACTGGTTTATTGGGCCCCATCTTGCATCGTCTGATAAATCGGAGGATCCAAGCTGTGGAGCGAATCAGCCGGTGCCATGAGGAGAACCGCTCTACTGATGGGAGTGCTTCGCCCCTGGTGGACACAAGGCCAACGTAGTGAGGTTTGACTTCTAGTGTCAGGTCGTCAGGCCTGTGGGCGGGTGCCCGTTCTTTTGGCCACGCACCCTCCGGGGAAGTGAGAAAGGCTGGGCCAGTAAACCATCTTCCTTCTGGTGTTAAGTCTGGTACCTCTAAGTCTCGTGTTCCTATGTCAGCGGGATTGAGTTTTGTGGGTACCCATTTCCAGTCGGGTATGTTGGTTAGTTCGTCTATTTCCCCCAATCGGTTTGCCACAAAGGTTGAGTAGGCGCGTGGGTCGGTGCGTAACCAGCATAGTACAGTTGTGGAGTCTGTCCAGAAGCAGGTGCGGGATATCATGGCTTTGCTTTCTTTTTGGATCGTCTGGGCTAGTCTCGCTGCTATGAGGGCGGCTTGAAGCTCGAGGCGTGGAATGGAGAGAGGCTTCAGTGGCGCTACCTTGCATTTACTTGCAAGGAATGTTACTCGTAAGGATCCATCTACTTTTTCGGTGAAGTAGGCCACGGCACAGCAAGCTTGCTCCGATGCATCGCAGAAAAGGTGTAGTGTTACGTTGTTTAGTTTGTTGTAGAGGCAACGTCTCGGGATTGAGATGCTGTTCGTGTGCAACAGATTTAGCCAGCCTGTCCATCTCTGGGCGTGTTCAGGGGCAATGGATTCATCCCAGCCGACGCTTGAGCGCCACACTGCTTGCAGTAGCATCTTAGATCTGATGGTAAGGCAGGCAACGAAGCCGACTGGGTCGAAGATCTTCATTACTATAGATAATAGTTGCCGCTTGGTAGGTTGTGTGGCCGTGTCGTGGGAGATTGCCTCACGAAATGAGTACAGGAAGCGGTCTGTGGTGGGGTCCCAGATTAAACCAAGCACTCGCTCTGTTTCCGGACCTCCGCTGCTGATTTGTATCGTGGAGCTGGCACGGTCTTCTATAGGTACGCTAGCTAGGGCCGCCGGGCTGTTGGACGCCCAATTTGTCAAGTGGAACCCTCCTTTCGCGAGCAGGGCACTTACACTTTGGGCGAGTGCAGCAGCTTCATTGGGTGTGTCTGCTGCATCTAGGTAATCGTCCATGTAGAACTTGGTGCGTACGGCTTTTGCGGCGGCCGGGTACTCGTGCTCGTATGTTTCAGCCACTTTATTTCGGACGAATTGGGCACTGCTTGGGGAACAGGTGGCTCCGAACATCATCGATGACATTTGATAGGTGTCTGGTTCGTGATGGGGTGATGTCCTCCACAGGAATAGCTGGGACGACTGATCTTCTCGCCTTATTTTTATTTGCAGGAACATTTCTTTGATGTCTGCAGCAATAGCGATGTTTCCTTCCTGGAAGCGTATTATATTCCCCAGGAGGGAGGACAGCAGGTCAGGACCAGTAAGCAGCTGGTCGTTGAGGGAGGTTCCTCGGCATCGGCTTGCGGCATCGAACACCACTCTGATTTTTCCTGGCTTATTTGGGTTGATTACTGCAAAGTGGGGCAGGTACCATTTGCGAGGTGTGGTGGTGGAAGCTTCATGGCTTGATAACTTCTTGGCATAGCCTTTGTTGATAAGTTGATTTATTTTGTCGTTGTAGGCCACTGCTAGATTTTTGTCTTTTTCTAGCTTTTTCTCCAGGGACAGAAGTCGTTTCAGCGCACACTGCCGATTGTCAGGTAACGTGGCTTCTGGTTTGCGCCATAGTAGACCGGTTTCCCACCTTCCTACAGGAAGAGGACGGGTAGTTGCATTCATAAGTGCAATTGCCTGTTGTTCGCTTGCATTGACTCTGGTGGCTGATGTTACTCCGAGGGAGTCGATGGCGAAGTTGGTTTTTACTAGCTCCCTCAACTGTATGTCTGCGGCCGTTTCTGGTTGTAGTGCCAAAGTGGTGGTCGTATTATTATCTCTGGGGTTGACTCCCCCATGAGCGATCCATCCTAGTGCGGTGCGTGATGCTATTCGCGTAGTATCATTGCATTCACGAACTTCCCTTGACACGATCAGGTGAGCGTTATCTTGGCCTATTAGCAGCTTCGGGACGACCGACCTTCCTTGGGTCTGCTGCTCCGGCAGGTTGAGATTGCTTATTGTGCTGGCAGATATGTGGAATGTATTACTGTTGCCTGCACCTCGTATTCTTAGTCTCACTCGTTGGGAGAGATTGTCGGAGGTGCACATTCCTTTCGCGCCGTGGATTCGCAGTCCGTGAACTGGGCCGTTTGCTCCGACTTGTATTGCGGTGTCAGCGTCGACAAGTGTTACTGTGGATCCTTCATCCAGGAGAGCGAACACTGACACTTCTTCTTTGTTTGGAGCGCTTAATATGACTGGCGCAATTTTTAATAGTACTCTCTGTCCGGAGTCCTGGCGTCACAAATTGACATTTTCCACGGCGCTTTTTCGTACGAACTCGGGATTATGTAGCAGGGGGTGGTGTGGGGATCTGCAATCTCCTACTTTGCACCATTGGTTTATTTTGCAGCTTCGTGAGTGGTGTTTTTCTAAGCACTTGCGGCATAATCTTCCCGTGCGTACAGTTTCCCATCGGAGTTCAACATCTTTGGCTGCGAATTCTTTGCATTCGCGGGTTTTATGATCGCCGCCACATTGGGCGCAGCTTTCATCAGCAGTTTTTCTTTTTCGGCTTGGTCCAGGGTAAGTATGTTCCTCGTTTACTTTGCGTTTTATGGGGGCAATCTTTTCTTTTGGGCCATCCCTGATTTCTTCTTGATGTCCGGCATGTATTTGCTCATGGCTCGGTAGAAGTCGCATGCGATCACTCTCTTCTTCCTCCTGGTACCCGGCATGTATTTGTTCACGGCGTGGTCGAGATCGTATGTGGTCCACCATCCCACTGTTTGGAATTGCGTTTGACACCTCTTTCAGAAAGGCAGCGAGCTGGGTTATGGTGGCCGGAGCGTGTTGTTTGCGGATCTCGATTAGCCATGCCAGACGCAGGGAACTTGGCATTTTGTCAGTGACGTCATTCATTAATGCAGGATTGGTGAGATAACCTTCGGTTTTCAGGATCCGGAGAGATGCCACCAGGTTTTGTACCGTTCCGGAGAAATCTGCCAGGTCCTCGAGTGATACCTCGGTCGTGAGGTAAGGTAGTTTTTTAACCTTGTCTAGCATAAATTTTGCTATGGAGTTAGCGCTGCCGTATCGCTGCTCGAGGACGCTGATGATCTCTGGGACTTGCGCAGGATCCATTAGTAGGGGACCCACGGTATCTCGTGCCTTGCCTTTGAGGGCGCGCTGCAGCCGAATGAGATTTTCGCTCGGAGTCATTTGGCAGGTGGCGGTGGATTGAGCGTACTGTGCCTTCCAGGTGGGCCACTCAAGGGGGTCTCCGGAGAAGGTAGGCAAATCTTTTGCTGTGGATTGCCTGGCAATGAGGGCAGCCATTCTTGAATCATCTTCTAATGTGCGGGGGCTATCTTGCGTTCTGGAAGAGCGAAGGGCCTCTGCCATCACAGAGGCGATCTGGGCCAGTGGGTCGTTGCCATGCTGCAACCATTCTCGGGTGTGCCGTGCTGTCTGATTGGCTGTGTGCGGTGGTGTAAATAATGGGGAATCCTGGCCGGAGGAGGCTGGCTGATGCTGGTACCCTGCTGTGTTGTAAAGTGGGCGCTCGGGTCCGATATGGCTGTATTCGGCCGTAGGGATGTTCTTCGCAGGGCCCGTCAGTAGTGTGTACTCTTGGGTGGCGGCGGCGGCGTATCCGGTTGGATCGGTTACAGCAAATTCATTGGTAGGCTGACCGGCTGGTGTGTCCATTTGAGTAGTTGCATATCTCGTTGCAAACTCTTCGGCCGGCTTGTGAACTTGAGTGGCATATCTCGTTGCAAACTCATTAGTAGAAGGGCCGGTTGGTGCATGCACTTGAGTAGTTGCATATCTCGTTGCAAACTCTTCGGCTGGCTTGTGTACTTGAGTGGCATATCTCGTTGCGAACTCATTAGTAGAAGAGCCGGTTGGTGCGTGCACTTGAGTTGTTGCATATCTCGTTGCAAACTCTCCGGTAGACGGGCCGTCTGACGTGTGTACTCGAGTGGCATATCTCGTTGCGAACTCGTTCGTAGACGGGCCGGTTGGTGCCTGGGTTTGAATTACTGCCTGACCGAGGTTGGCTCGCAGGGTCGGGCTGGTTGGTGCGGGCTCCTGGGTAGGTTGGCTGACTGCTTGGCGTGTTGCAGCGTTCAGGGCTGCGAGCAAATTGGCTGTCTGCTTGGCGTGACGTCTGTCCCGGATGCGCATCTCTCGGCGCAGCAATCGCAGGGAGTCTTCAGTTGATTCAGAAGTTGTTTCGCTGCTTTTACTGTTGGATCCGTGGAGGCTCTTGGCGACACATTCTGGAGCAGGTTGGTCAAGAGTGATGAGGTCAGGGTTCCTGGCAGGGTTCGCACCAGATAGATCGTGGCGGGTTCCGCTGGATGGCGTCTCATCGATGTCTACGGTGCGTGGGCCCGGGGTCCAACGGGGTGCCACTGGCATGTTTCGGCTTGTTTCCGGGGCGTTAGGTTTAGACAGCGATGTTTCGGAAGATGTCGGGGTCTTACGGCCACTGCGAAGAGACGGCATTTCCACTGGGTAAGACTGAAGGCGTGTTATGTGTAGATCCGGCTCGAAGGACCAAATGTACTAGACGTTAGTACATAAACTAAATATAATAGGGAGCTGGCCACAATGACACGCCAATGGAGTTTGGTACGCCAGTGGATTTTGGAATGCCACTGGTCTTTTAAATGAATTTACTACTTTGACAAAAAATGCTTCTAGGTATAATGGCAAAACTGATTTGAGTACTGGATTAAAATAAATATTTTTCACTTTGGAGACTGTGGGAGACTGGGGTTTTTAGGATTTTAGGTTACTGGGATACTGGGAGAGGTAAACTGAATCTAAGACTGATTAAAACACTTGAAAAGAGGTTTGAACTTGGAGACTGTTGGTATCTTGAGTAGGTATTGTTTCTTCTTGGCTGATAGTTTTGAACTGACTTCCTACCGGTTTGACTTCTATTTTTATAGGGCAAACTCAGGTCGGATGTTTGGGGGACAGAACCTCCTTAATTTTTCTAAGGTACTTGTTTTAGGTAATTTCCCTGGTCGCTACGATTGGAAGTCAGCTGTGTTAAAATTATGTGTGATAGTTATTGCCAAGATTTTACCAACTCAGGATCCCAAAGCTTCACATCATTTTTATTGTGTTTACAAGAAAAGGTACAAGTATACATATGTGATATAAGGTACAATTTTAAACAGTAAATATTTTTCTTAAAGTGCAACAATCACTGATAGACGTCAGTTTTTGGGTTGTTTTTGTAGTACATACTCATTTTTAGGTGATGATGTTTATTTCTTGATCCAAATTATTCCCAATTTCTCGAAATTGAGCTCCAAATTTTTCGGAAGATGAATTCGCTGTCGTAAATATTTACGATTCAGATTTTTCCTTTGTTCAGAATTGACCAATAGTGGCTCGGCTGGTCGCATGGTGGGGGTGACGTAAATAGTCAGCCATTTCCTTGGCGTTGATCATTGCTGTCTGGAGTCCCTTGTGGAAGCATTAGGTGGTTATTCAGATGTGTTTTCCAGTCCAATGAGGCTGCTGCATGTATTCATTATCAATTTCATTTATGTTTTCAATTGATTAGTTAGTTAAAGGACATAATAGCGTTGTAGACAAGTCATTTGGAAGGGGCACCATATGCACATAATTCCGCTAGCCAATAGCAGCTCTCAGATTGTCGTGCTGGCGGCATGGTACTCTGTGGGAGCGTAAATTCCATTCTTGAATTTCCATGGTTGTCAAAAGCTTTCGCGCACTCGTTAGATGCACACGGATTCCTACGACACGTTCCATACAATGGATTTGTTTTGATCTCGACAATAATAAAAAAAAAATGGTTTATTGGCGGTCTCTATGTACTTTCATGGACAATAAAGTATATTGTGCAATTTGAATTAGATTCAAATCAAATAATTTTTAAGGGTATAACACCCATTAAGTCTGAGGTTATTTACAGACCTCAGACTTATATTATGATTTAGATAATAAATAATAAGTAATAACTTTGTAAATTAATTTTATATTCAAAACATATATTTAGATTGTTATTTACGAAAAATATATATTTAGATTGTTTTATATTAAACTTTAATACTGGCCTGACGTTGATAAAGAAATCCTCGCATTAGGCGAGTTTAAGGTCAGAAAAGTAGCATGCCTTCCCGCTCACGCCTTCTGTCGCACGAATGTTTTTACGCATCTTTCTAAGGTTAGTAAATCCGCGAGAATGAGCGCTTTCAATATTTCCACGTTTACGGAACGGTGATGGTAAAAAAAGACAACAAACCTACGTTCCTTGTCACAATAATGGTGCATCTCTTTCTTACACATGAAATAATGGTGTTTTTTTTTTAAATAACACATATTTGCGGTATTCGGTACTTTGAAGCTTCACCAAAACAAAACCAAATTAATTTTTCCAACTATTATACAGAAATTCTAGCCCTACACGTATAAACACACGTTTCACCAAAATCTATAGATCTGCCCTGATGACGGAGACTAACAAAGCAGGAAGGGTACCTGAAAATAACTCACGATTGTTTATGTTTTTCATAGCATTGCAAAGTGCATGAATGAATATCAGTACCTTTATACTTACATACTTGATCGAACGATTATTAGGAGGCTGTATTGTTAAAACTACCCCTTTCTCGGGGGGGAGGGTGGGAGGGGGGGGGGGGTAGCAGCTATCAGCAGGGGTTGGCCTGTCGCGGACTGTATCTGAAATGGGAGAACAATACGCCTGGGACCCAATTCTCCAATCCAGTCGCTTGCAATTGACGTCGAAAGTGCGTACATTGGTCGACTTGGTTTTTCTTTAGTCTAGTCGAAGTTATACACTTAGACGCCAAACATTAAAAGTCATTCCACTCAAACAACGAGTCGACACCAACAAAACTGTTAAAATCTGGTAAATTGCATATTAAGTTGGTTTCTATTTAATACTTAACTGCAATACACAATGTAGAGCGAGCTGAAGGATCTGCTTTGAGGTCAATAAGAACGTTTCGTCAGTGGGTGGATACTGTTGCCAATTTCACAGACGAAGACTTTCGACGAATTTGACAGGAATTTTAGGCTGGTGGTCACTTTGTCTCCTGTCATAACACCCCCATACCATTCTTCAGCTCTTTTTTTACATTAGCTCCACACAGGAGCCCCGCGGAAAATAATATCCCTCAGGGCCTATGTCATCTGATATGTTGTGTGGAGGATCTTTTTGAGGAGAGGAAGGAATGAACATTGGTCTTGAAGAGACCCATGTTGTAGGAAGGAGGAAACACAGAGGCCGGTAAATCGTTCCACAGCCGAGCTGAAGATGTCGAAACTAAGGTGAGTGTAAAAATGACTTTAGAAAACGTTGATAGTTTTGCATAAAAATTAACTTCCTCATTGATCTGTTTCAATGTCGTTTTGCAGGTGTCAGCGGCATTAAATTTATTTTCCATCTGCTTTTGGCATTGAGTAACATTCCCGCCAGGTACAAATAAAGTTCCGTCATAATTTTAAATTCACACTAAAGATACATCAAAAACATTATAAATATTCACAGGGCTGCCAAAACAATCATTTCTTCAACCCTTTGACATTCAAGAATAAGTAAAAATGAAACATTAGACGAAGTTCGTCGAGACGACGGCGACGGGTTTAAGTTTTCGTTCGTAGATGGTACATAATAAATAACTCTTGATCGCCATTGGTGAATCGGGGAGGGGGGAGAGGGGTGATCTTCAAGGATTTTATTCAATTATATGGGTTTTCTTACATTTGTTACTAAGACTGTCGAATTTCTAATTATTTTGGTTATTCCCAGTAGGCTTAATTATTACTTCGATGATGTTTGGAGAATACCTTACAAGTAAAATGAATTATCAACGACCTAATTTTATTGTTGTCATGCCTATTCTTAATTACAAAAGGTAATTTTTCATTCGCAGATGGCGCATAACAAATTAATAACACTTGATCGCCATTGGAGAATTGAGCCCCTGGCCTTTTATGTAACTATGTAACTTTGCGTACCATCCTGTCATACTTTATTGTGTCGATAATATTGCATACAGAAGATGGCATTTTAATACGTCGTGTTGTGTCCGTGACATATTAAACCTGTTGTTAACAAATTTGTTGTTTTGAAGGGGTGTATTATTGTTTGTCGTGGGTAACATTCTCATCTAATAGATAGATAGAGTACCTAAAAATAATATTACAATGATTTCTATAGCGCCGAACTTTTGTGAAAAATCATCTCAAGGGCGCTGTGCAAATTGATAACATATTTCTACAATGCTCCTTCTTGCTACTAACTCCAGACTAGACAAACTATTATAACAACTAACTGGCTAACAGATTAACTCCACCAAAAACAAATTATGAGTTGGTCATAATATTAGGGGAAAGTGAGAAACTCCGAATGATTGAGTTTTAGAAGGTTTCGATACCTCCACACTCATATCAGTACCAAGCGCACCATGCAAAAGTCGCTTCGTTTGGCAGCACTGAGATGTATTTTGTAGAGGGAAATTGGTAGAGGATAGAACCGTCATATATTTTCATTATAAATTATGTTATGTGTACATTTTTAAATTACTTATTACAGATAGTATAGTGCTGTTTCATTTAACAAAGTAACTATCACTTACCTATCTGCATATTTATGTATCCATACATTATTAGATGTCCATTAAGAGTTACTCGAACTCCGGACACCTTTTATATCCCTAAAAGCAACACAAATTAAATTGAAAATGTATTTATAAGAAGAAGCTGTAGCACACATAACAGATTATGCCCAAATATCGATGTGTTTAATACAAACCTTGATAAATTCACAGCATGCATCAAAAATAACACTATTGAATGCCACATGTTTAACTAATAACTTAATGTTTCATTGATTTCTGTATTTCTCTTTTTTATTTTTAGTATCACCACATTTATTTTTAGTATCTCTCCTACTTTTAGCAGTTCGAATTGAAATAAAATCACTTCCTGAAATATATTATTGATATCCATCAAAAATTAAACGTAAACCCTTGAAAAATTTCATTTATCACTTTTTGTAAATTTAAGTAAGAAGATGTACTTTATAAGAATTGTTTATATCAGGTATGTATTTTTGTATTATGGTTCTAAACTTCAATTTGTCGTTATTTTATTGGTCAATGACATACATTTTATATTATCACTGTCGTTTATGAATTTATACAGACTGTTTTTAACGCTTATTAAAAAAAATAATAATAATGTTAAATGTGAATGAATGAATAAACCAAATAAAATGTTGTAAACCCTCATAGTTAAGTTCCGTCAAAAACACCTACAATATAGGGCGTAATAAAGGTTAGTAATTTATAATTTATAAACAAACCTTATAAAAACTGTTCTTGTTTATCATTGTAATAGGTAATAATAACAAAATTACTTTAACGACTTATACTTTGATTAACATTTTAATTTGATTGTAATTAGATACTCTGTTATATTATATTATCGAACTCATTTGACCTCTCCGTGATAGTTTACTGAAGTATTTGACATTATTTGTTTAAACCTGAAATGTTCCATGGTTTCAGTATAAAGGGGATTGGTATATTTATGGTATAAAGTATTTCGTCTTCGGAAATTGAATTCCTTAAGCAGAAATTCTGACGATAAAGTAATTGGTCAAAATGGAATTGTTTTGTATATTAATTTTAGTGCGGTGCAAGTCGGTAGTATGTATTTTTGTTTAAAATCAACTTCGCTATGTATTCAACACATAAATTGCACATATATTAAAAACTCACCATTATTATTATTTGTTATTTACGTATATACATATAAAAATGATTTTTTTCTCTTTATTGTATAATGCTATACTTTTTACTTACCAGCTTTATTTATATGTACCATGTGTAAAAACTATTCATGTTTTCTTTGTATTCTAAACACACCTGTATGCACTAAAACATAAAAATGTAAATGTGTGTAAAAGCCCATAAGGGCGTTAATGATTAATAAATAAATAAATAAATATGAATGTTAAAATTAAAGCACATTGTTTTGACGCACCTGCCCTGATTATGGACACCGTAACGCTTTCCGAAACGTCGGCTAAAGAAGGAGGTAGCGCAACATGGT
This sequence comes from Limnephilus rhombicus, assembly GCA_929108145.2. Taxonomy (NCBI): domain Eukaryota; kingdom Metazoa; phylum Arthropoda; class Insecta; order Trichoptera; family Limnephilidae; genus Limnephilus; species Limnephilus rhombicus. The sequence goes on along the minus strand of OV815288.1, from coordinate 46,207,347 downwards.
ATAATACTGTAAAACATTATCAGTTTTAAAAAAAATTTCATACAATTTTGCATATTAATTTTTTTTTAAATATCAAAACCTATCGTTTTATTTCAAAGGGAAGATAAAAAATTTGATTTATAGAAAAAAAAGTTTAATTTATGTTTACGATTTGTTCTTGGTGTTCGCTCTTACCCTGATCTCCCTTTATAATTATGGCTTATTTTACCTATATCAAAAATTATATTAAATTAATTGATAGATATTAAAAAAAGGTAGTTGCGTACGTAAAAAGTAAAGACGATCTGTAAATATACGTTTGATATCTTCTGATGTATTTATAGGGAAACGTCCTCATCTACGAGTACCTTGGAGCTTCTAAACTGGAGAGAGCTGGCACAAAACGGAGATGAGTTGAGGAAGACTCTTGAGGAGGCCAAGACCCACCAGGGGTTGTAGAGCCAAGAGTGATGATGATGATGATTTATAGGTTATCTACTTTTTTTACAAAAACTATTTATTTATTTATGTATATATATATATTTATTTATTAAAACTACTGTGTATGTATTTGTATCTACTTTTTTAGAACTCGTGTGTATGTATTTATATTTACTTTTTACAACTACTGTGTATGTATTTATTTCTACTTTTTTACAATTACTGTACTATGTATATGTATTCATATCTACTTTTTACAACTACTGTGTATGTATTTGTATCTTCTTTTTTATAACTACTGTCTATGTTACAACTACTGTGCAAATATTTGTATCTTCTTTTTTACAACTACTGTGTATGTATTTATATCTACCGTTTTATAACTACTAACTATTTATGTCTACTTTTTTACAACTACTGTGTATATATTTGTATCTTCTTTTTTACAACTAAGGTGTATGTATTTATATCCACTTTTTTACAACTACTGTGTATGTGTTTATATCTACTTTTTCACAACTGTGTATATAAGTATGTATTTATATCTAATTTTTTACAACTCTGCAGGTATTATTGCCATTTTTTTACAATTACTGTGTATGCATTTATATCTACTTTTACATTGCCAAATTAATTCAGGCGATCGCGATGTGTTGAAATTATCAGCTTGGCTACTCGATAAATAATGGAGGTAAGTCGGATATTGTTTACCCTCTACTTCCCCACTTCCTGTCAGGGTTGTATCGGGGGTGGTACAGGGTTGAAGGATACGAAGGATCGTCTTAGGAGGTCAGCGGAACAAACATCCGTTCAACTTCCCTCTTCCCCTGGTAACTATTACAATGTTACAACCACCCTCAACCCACTACCCGAATAAGGGGCTGTATCAAATTAATATCTCACTATGCACATATTACTTGATTGTTTGTTTTTTCATTTCTTCGTCAAAAGGACAGCTGCTTTGATTTGAGAAAATTATGGGCACAATAATTCAATCAGCTATAATACATTAATTTAATTAAACAGATATTCGATACATAACATTTGTTTTTACATTGTTCGTAAGGCGCGGTGTACCCGCTCAAAAAGAAGAAGATGGAGAGAAATGTAAATAACAATGTTAGAGAGAGCGCGCTAGTATTAAAAACTATAATATTTAAGCGAAAATTATGAAAATGTTTAATAAAACACGACTCGTTTTAAATAGAGCAAAAATCTCGTGGGGATTCTCTAAAATAGCATTTAAAGAAACACTGTGAGTTATTTCATACATATAACTTGTAAAATTGAAAAAAATGTGTTTATAATTATTTTTGGAGCATACTTACAGATTGTCAATATTTTTCTAAGTAGATAACTCATACGAGTAACATTACGCGTTTTACAACCCATTTAATTTATTCGAAAACGAGTGATGGCATGACAAACTTGTAAATTGTTATATTTTGATTTCAGTTAGCATCCGTGGAAATCTGGCAGCCCGATAACGAGAAATCATATGAGCCAGTTTTTTAAAGCTGCTCGTCCAGGAGATTAAACTAACGACAGCGAGCGACTAAACAGCCCAGTACAGGGGTCGGCAAACTGCGGTTCCATTCATAGGTGTTTGCGTCTCTCCGGACATCACATTTGACTTGAACCAGAGATGCCACGTCCCAAAAATAAAAATCCATGTTTTACCATATTTTGAGGAATGAAAAAGATGTTCAGCGTCATGATCTCAACCTGGATTACGAATGCGAATGGTCAAATGCTACGTGTTTTCGGTATTATTTTAAAAGAACTGACAAGGCGACTTGAGGCATTCGAGATGTGGATTGTGGATCTACAGAAGAATACCAGCAGGACATAGTTACGAATGAATATTATGGTTCGGATGAATAAAGAAAAATTAGTTATTAAAAGCATCAAAATCCGAAAACTTCAATATCTTGGACATGTGATGAGACATCCAGAGAAGTATGAGATCTTACATCTTATAATGCAGGTAAATATTTCCGGAAGACAGGGCCCTGGAAGAACATCATGTGTCAATGTAGAGCTGTTCCGGGCCGCAGTAAATAGTCCGCATAGCTAACATAATAGCCAACGTCCGTTGAATGGACAGGACACGAGAAGAAGATGAAAACAATGGTTTCATAATTTTCCTTTGAATAATGGAAAAATGATGTTTTTTTGGAAAACCTTAAAAAACACTTTTTTTCAGATTCATGAGATAATGAGCAGAAGTGCTTCCAATACATTTATTTTTCTACATTTTGCATAAATAAGTGTAGGTACCAAATTAGTGTAACACGAAATATTAATATTTTATTAATGTATTTATATTATTAATTGACAAAAATAATAAATGATAAAGACATTGTAAACGCGTACTGAAGGATACAGGATTTTCACCGAATTTAAGTATTGTTGGTGACCGGTAAAAAACCACGAAAACGTGGTAAACAACATGCATCTGGCAACATTGACTTGAATAATGAACAACATCAGTGCTGCCAACTTAGCTATTTTCAAGCTAGATTCAGCTCTAAATTAGCTTCCAAAAAAGGTTTTTCTCAGACATTACAACATTCACGTAAAAAAAGTTATTTAACCGATTGTTTCTATTAACATCTTTGTTTTTATCTAAATATTTTTATTTTTTATCTAGCTTGATTGAAGTCACCTGCATTGCTTGGGCACACAGAGTGTTCAAAATCAGTTGCAGACAGTAATTTTAGTTTATTTTGAATGTTAAGAGTGAAAAATTTCATGAAGGATTATCTATATTCTGCTTTAAGGGGTGGAAAAGGGGAGCGGGGTGGTTTTTTTGAAATCTAATGAAGCGAATATATTCTGAGGGACTTGTTTCTTCTTTCTCACAAAATGTTTTAGCCCCCCTCGGATTATATGACTCTCTGATATATTTGTCATCATTTTTCCTTTACATTTTGGCAATTCTCCCTTGAAAGTCTACCGACCCCTGGCCTGATACAAAAGCTCGCAGTGTTAATTAACCAGAGTTGCTGCTCGCGAAATCTATGGATTCTCTGTATGAGATTAGCGTTGCTTAACCAGCAAGCTGCAAATAATGATGTCCAAACACAATCAGATTATCTCTTCACTTCGACCCTAATACTGCATTGGAAAGCATTATTCTACTGTTGCGTTAGCTGTCGATTTTTTATTATAAAATGTAACAACATTTTTCGTTTAATTTTCCAAAAAACGTCTACATAATTAGGTACACTGACTTCCTTAAAATATTTGAACTAACTGAACGTTCTTTGAAGAATGTACAATGAGAACTAAGTGTATTACTCTACTACAAAAAACTTTCTACCTGGATAAAGCAGACCAAATAAAATATCTAGGATTCATATAATTGACTATAACGTCAGATAAATGAAACCATAAAAGAACTTCTCAAAATAATGCACATATTACTAAACAAAAGAAACATATATAAACTAAACAAGCGAAAACATTACATTTCTCACTTTTTCAATCTATAATAGAATATGGAATCTTTGCTAGGGGAGGAGCAACAAATCAGCTATCGGTCATATTGAAATTGCACAGAAGATCATCTTAAAGATAAACTTAAAAAAACGTAGAATAACTGACATAATATAAATTTGATGAACTAGATTATATAATAATAACACTGCTAAACTACATTTTGAATATAAAATGTTATTCCATCAAACACGAACTTTGAACAAATATTAGGCAATAAAAGCATTCAACAATCTCTCACTTGAAAAATGACGAAACAAAAATAAATTACGACTACACAAAATTAAAAGATGGATTATAGAAAAAAAGGCAAACATTACTAATTTTTTTACAACGTAAAAGAATAAAACTTACCACACAATACTATTATAAAACTCACATCATTATATACGACCGTACCTCATAATATTTTTCGGCTTTTTTAATATCCTAGTGAAACAGGCATCATATCTATTTAAACTTTATGAAGATAAATAAATAACAATTATAAATACTAGAAAAAATTTATAATTTATTTTTTTTTTTTCAAAGAAAGGCAAACATTCCTGGGTTACGAATAACCTGACAATATTTGAAATTCTCCAAGTCTCACCACAGTAAGCCAGTTAGTCAGCCGAGGAATTGAACACTCGATGCCTGCGTGGGGATCAAACGCGATGCCAACTCAGTCACTGACTGGTCTGAATTGAAAATGCGCATTTGTTTCGCTGTTTTTAAATTAAAGCGGTTACTGTAACAGTTTTCTCATTCTGAATAATGATATATACCTAGCACATTTTTATTATGTGCATATATGTATGTCGTATGAGGTCCAGTGACCCACCGGCAGAATCCGATCACCATTCATGAGATGCAACCACGGTTTCTGAAGTGGTCACGTAGGGATTCAAATTAATGTACGAAAAATCACTTTAGTTGTACAGTATACTAACTTCACTTCTAGGCGTCAATGTTTGCAAAGACGATTTATTTTAATTAAAGTCAAAACTTCTTTAGCACCGTTGTGATTTGAAACTCGATGAAACGAAAAACGAGAGATGGGAAGTGTACTAACGAAATAATCAGGAAAACTTTATGAATTAAAAAGTAGAATTCGATATAATTTAAATACCCGTTAGGTCGTTAATAATTAAGAACTGTGTAAAATTAATTCTACGATTCACTGTTTGAATTCGTTCTTTGAAATGACATTTCAATTCACGTAATATTTCATAGCATTCATTCGTTTTGCCAAAGAAAGAATTTATTATGAGAATTTATCTAAAGGTTCGCTGGTTTCCGGCACCAAAAATGTTCATGCACGGGGCATGAACATTTTTGGTGCCGGAAACCAGCGAACCTTTAGATAAATTCTCATAATAAATTCTTTCGTTTTGCCAAAGAAAGAATTTATTATGAGAATTTATCTAAAGGTTCGCTGGTTTCCGGCACCAAAAATGTTCATGCCCCGTGCATGAACATTTTTGGTGCCGGAAACCAGCGAACCTTTAGATAAATTCTCATAATAAATTCTTTCTTTGGCAAAACGAATGAATGCTATGAAATATTACGTGAATTGAAATGTCATTTCAAAGAACGAATTCAAACAGTGAATCGTAGAATTAATTTTACACAGTTCTTAATTATTAACGACCTAACGGGTATTTAAATTATATCGAATTCTACTTTTTAATTCATAAAGTTTTCCTGATTATTTCGTTAGTACATTTGTTTATTTAAAAAAAATGGCTAGTACTTTACAAGGCTTGCGTAGAAGACGGAACGTAGCCATTAGCAGAATAAACAAGGTGTATGAGGTCGGTCAAAGCGTTTTGCAAGATGCAACAAATTACCCATTATTTTTAGCGTATTATACGAGGTTGCAAAACATTGTTAATGATTTTGAAACCGTTCACGCTGACATCTTAGCTTTAGATGAGACAAACAAGGACATTGAAAATCAAGTTCGCGAAGCTTTTGATAATGTTTATTTCAAAATCGTCGTAATTCACAAGGAATTAACGAATCAATCTTTCGAATCGGAGCCCGCGAACATTATCGTACAAAACTTTTCAACATTTCATAATGAAGCTGTCATAAAACAAACGTCATCGCTTACTTGTGACACGATGAATGCAAAACCTGAAATCAAAGGGTCCTTGACTGCGTTCACTTCAAAGTGCGCGTTTTGCAAGGGAATTCACTATATCGCTAAGTGCAAATCATTTGCACTCAAATCGGTTCAGGAACGTGCTCAATTCGCCAAGGCACACCGTTGGTGCCTGAATTGTCTCACGCCTTCTCATTCTCTCACGAATTGCAAATCTGTGTTTGATTGTCAGAAATGTCATCGTAAGCACCACACTCTTCTTCATAGGGAAGACAACATTTCTGCTGAAGAGGAGTACCAACGACTCACCACGTTTGCCATTCAAGGAGCTTCTATTTCTGATCCTCCAGTTCTTTTCCTCGCTAACTTCGGTGACAGCTCCATCGTACGTTTGCCTACTGCTCATATTAGCAATCGTGATTCCTCCGGCAGTTTTCAAACATTTCGTGGGTTGACCGATTCAGACAGTCAAGCACACTTCGTATCTAATCGCACTGGCGAGCGTCCAGTCAGCTCTCAGAAAATCCGTGGCTTAGGCCAATCTTCTATAACCGCGTCAGGCGTCACTAATTTCGATGTCGATGTTAAGGGACAAACTACCTTCAACACGAAGTTACTTCCATCGCCAACGATTCAATTCGACCAGTTATCTTGTCATCTGTTCCAAGACATACTTCATGCCGACTCTGACTGTCACAAACTGACAACTGACACAGGAGCGACTGACCTACTTCGAGATGTTGAGATCTTGCCATCTTTACCGAGACCCCAATTAACGGGTGATCTTCACCAGCCTTCAGCTATCAATTCACCATTCGGTTGGCTTCCTCTGGATTCGGTTGGTTTTGCTACCGATCGTCAAACAAACTCCTTCATCGAAACCAACCAGTCTCGTCTTCCAGAAGAAGTCAAGAGACTGAGGGAGTTGGACATATTTCCTCAGTCTTCACAGCCCACTAAACAACGTAGTGACCAAGTGTATCGCATTTATCGCTCGCGTGACTTTTCTAGTCAATTTATCGAAACCAACCAGTACCGTCTTCCTGAAAAGGTCAAGAAACTGAGGGAGTTGGACACATTCCCTCAGTCTTCACATCTCACCCCTGAAGAACAACGTGATGAGCAGGTCCATCACACTCATCACTTACGTGACCCTTCGGGACAATTCATCGTAGCCTTACCTTTTAGTGAAAAGGATAAGGATATCGCTTCCCCAGGTTCGCGTGAAGCCTCTTCGCGCATCATCCTTTCACTCGAACATAAACAGACATTAAAGCTCAGTTTACGTGAACCGTACTTCGCTTTCATGACTGACTACTTGCACAGTGGTCACATGACACGTGTTCCTGGAAAAGATTTACTCAAGGAAATGCATCACATACTTCGTCATTGCATTCTTCGTCCGGGCACCGTTACCACTATGTTGCGAATGGTCTTCGATGCCTCGGTGACGGAGGTGAATGAATCATCGTCAAATGATGCCTTCCTTATCGTTCCCAAGCTCCAAACGAACATTGCTGAACTTCTGCAAAACTTTCGTTCACCATCTGTGGTGTTCATTGCTGAGGTGCGGCAAATGTATCGCCAAATATTTCTTCAAGAGCCAAATCACGCGTTCCAAAGAATATTTTGGCGTCATCAATTATCGGAATCTACCCCGGATTACCCATTACACCCTGTGACTTCTGATATCTCTGCCTTTATTCTGTCCTATCGTATTGTCAGATCGTTGACAGAAAAGAAAGGTTACGGATTATCACTCACACGCCACGCGATCACTTCGGACTCAAATATCGATTCTATCGTCATCGGCTGTTCCAGTCTGGAACAAGTTCAACTAACGCAATCCGAAGTCATCGAACATACCAAACGAGGTCAACTTGAACTGCAGAAGTGGGATTGTAGCAAACCGAAACTTCGCGCCTTTCTACCGTCGGACTACTATCTCACTGATGTAATCTTAAAAAATGTTGATCATTCTTTTACTCTCAGAGTATTGGGATGGAAGTGGAGGCCACCGGATGATTCACCCGATGATACTCGTCACGGGAATCGTTACACCGACCAATTATCGCTTTTGACAGTTATCGCATCTAACCATCGGCGTCAAGCATCATCGGTTGATAATTCATCGGATACCGCTTCACGTGGTCATTCTCCGGCCGATCTAAACCGTAACGTGTTATGGTGGGCGGAGCCCTCCGGGTTTGTCCAGCCAAACGACTCTTGGCCCATTTTAGATGGCCATGTTAACAAAACTGAACTCCACTCTGAGGAACGAGTTCAATCGTCATTAGTCCAACATGATGATATTCTGCTGGACTTTTATTAAAAAAAATATATCGTTTTCGGAAACTCCAACGCCTTATGGGTTCTTGTTATCTATTCGTACACAACTTTCATAACAAAGCCTCTCGTCGTTCGGATTTTCTACTTAATCATTTCGAAATTCGTATTCTATCTTTAACCAAACATTGGACATCACTCTCTACGGATGAGGTGATTAGAATCATAATTAAAAATCTTGTGCTTATCGCTACGTTTCGTACTTTGAATGGATCTTCTCTTACAAGATTCACCATTCACCAAATCGTATCCATTGCCTAGGCAATGTGACTAATCATCATCATTTCGCGGTTCGTTTTATTCTTTTTTACGTCTATGTTAATCGTAACATTTAGTTTCTTATCGTCTAGCTTGTCTATATCTCGTTATCGTTTAAAATGACTTCTTTTGCTTCGTATTCTTTTCATCTACGTCACGTTTCATGGCATTCTGCGTTTCGCTTAACGTTCAACTTTTCTTTAAAATACAATTAGCTGTATTTTGGTGGGCGGAATGTTTCATAACGCTGATGGATTTCATTCGTTTTGTGCTCCGATTATCATACGGGATCGGAGGAACCCTGATTTTGGACTTCCGCACAATAAGGGTGCCTACCTACACGGAAAACAAGTGTCAAGCGCTTTATCGTGAGTCCGTTGCTAACCACCGACCGTATCGTGACATTTCGCACCACGCCGAAGTGTTATTCATCATATCGTCACATAAAGTGTAAATCCTACCGTATTCTTTCGTATACTTTGTGTGAACTCGTGACTCAAACTTTACCGAAGTTCTAACAATCAAATAGAACAATCTCGAACGCTTATGGACATCTATGACTGTCACCAAGCCAGAAGACAACAGACGTGAGTACCACTTAATTGTGATATACCTTTCTTGTTTGGTGGTTGGGCATAACTTATCGAAATCCATAAGCGACTTAGCAAGAGTAGCCGCAAGGTTACCCTCATCACCATGCCCCGTGCGTGATCATTTTTGATGCCCAACCACCAAACAAGAAAGGTATATCACAATTAAGTGGTACTCACGTCTGTTGTCTTCTGGCTTGGTGACAGTCATAGATGTCCATAAGCGTTCGAGATTGTTCTATTTGATTGTTAGAACTTCGGTAAAGTTTGAGTCACGAGTTCACACAAAGTATACGAAAGAATACGGTAGGATTTACACTTTATGTGACGATATGATGAATAACACTTCGGCGTGGTGCGAAATGTCACGATACGGTCGGTGGTTAGCAACGGACTCACGATAAAGCGCTTGACACTTGTTTTCCGTGTAGGTAGGCACCCTTATTGTGCGGAAGTCCAAAATCAGGGTTCCTCCGATCCCGTATGATAATCGGAGCACAAAACGAATGAAATCCATCAGCGTTATGAAACAGGAAGGCTAAGGGAGATATTGAAAGAAGGGTAAATGCAGGTAACTCTATTAAGGCGATCCACTAGTTCAGAAAAAAATCGAAATCGGAATTCACGCCCTTTATTGGAGGAGTTTAAAAATACTTGAGAAAAGGCTTTTGGAAAGGTTGAAAGGGGTATTTGAGAGTTTTGTTTTACAGGTTGATTTCGTAAAGGCCTGTGTAAAAGATTAATTCCTGTTTTACGCATTGTTTATTGTAATAAAACGGAAATTTAAAATTGATTTCACGAAATCAAGCGACGCGGAGTTACGCGTCCATCTCCCGCTCAGTTCGGGGCGTGACTGAGGTTTGGCGACTGTGGCGTGAACAGTAGTTCTTCGGTGGACGCCATAGGGTTCACTTTGAAAAACCGAATTCGTCGACTAGCGGCCGTATTGTAAAATAACAACGCAAAATGCATATTTTATTTTATTTTAGAAAGATTGGATGTAAATATCAACTTTTTTTGCGATCATTATAAAATAAACTGAATTTGCCACATTATACAATAAAACCATAACCGAAAAGGGGTTTATAAATAGGAGAGTTTGGGCTTGAAAGTGTGTTTTTTAGACCTTATACTTTATTTTTTTATAGGCTTATTAAAAGACTTATAACAAAAAATGACCGATATTTTTAAGGGCCAAGGTATGTTCTACACGCAGTATTTAATTGAAGCATCTACAATACTTTTAAGCGATCAAATTTTCAAAACAAAAACATATGATTTTGTATGATTTTGCATTATTTACTGTGGCTTCATCTTAATACAGGACTGAACGCCGTTGGCGCCAATAAAATACTATCCAAAGAAGCGAAGCTAGGCGTCCATAATGGAGTGCTGGTACCTACCCTGATGTACGGCAGTGAGGCATGAAACTGGCAGAGGAAAGATGAAACTAGACTGAATGCTGTAGAAATAAGATCCCTAAGGCGTATGTGTAGTAAAACCCTGTACGATGGTGTGAGAAACGTGGAGATCCGCAAAGAATGCAAGGCTGATGTAAGCGTGATGAGTAAGATTAATAAAGGTTCGCACCGATGGCTTGGGCGTTTAGAGCGAATTAACGAGGAAAGGAGTGTACGGAGAATACGTGAATGACGTGACCAAGTGAATCAGATACTTCAGTCGGGCCATGTTAAGATTCAGAATAATAGAGAGAATGTATGAGACGGTGTATGAATGTCAACGAGGCAAGGAGTGTGTGCCAAGATCGAGTTTACCCCTGCGGGGAAACGGCTTGATGGTTAGTTAGTTAGTTAGTCTTACATGTGTAAGATTTAGCCTGCGAGAGAATGAGATAGACTAATCTGTCTCCTCTTTTTGTGGTACTTCGTAGCCTATCGGTCTCCTCTTTGTGCGGTACTTCGTAGCATCCGCACTCTTGTCTACCTTAATTTTCTGAAGGTTTCAATTCTACCGCGTGTGACCTGCACACTCTATTTTTTTCACTCTAATTCAATGCTTTGATGTAATCGTAACACAATTTGGGGATTTTTCGACCACTATGCTAGGCACCAGTGGCGATCTGTGAGTTTTCAGTGAGCTAGATTGAAAAATATGACGTTGTTGACGTTGATGCAGTTGAAAATATTTTTTTTTTTTTCAAAATTTTAACTTTTTGTATGATTTAGGAATCTTTCGGTCAAGGGATGCGCCGCATCCACATACTGAAAGATCTTCATAGAAAAAACAGATTTTGAAAAAAAATAAAATTCATTTTCAGCTACAACAATATCAGTAATGTCGTATTTTTCAATCTTAGCACTCTACTCAGCGACAACTCACGGACCGCCACTGCTAGGCACATGCCCGTGTTGTGGTGGTCGTTATTTCTTACAATCTATTTACCGATTTCTGATATTGAGGTTAAATATTGTGTTAAGTATTTTAGTTTAACATGTTTTAAGAGTAAAATATTTTTAAATAGGGCCACGTTCTATTTAATTTTTTCCGTTAAAATGCGATAAAATAAAATACTTCACACAAGAATGTGCCTAAAAATCAAATATTGCTAAAAAGGTAACGAAAAATTGTCTTTGCAAACTTTGAAATCTCAGAACATGATAATGCGCCTTGTAACAATGATCCACCGCCAGATACGAACAAAATAGATAGATAGTCTAAATGATGTTAGAACTTCGTAAAATAAATTTAGCTTGATTTTAGAAATTCTTCATACAAGCATCTACGGAAATACAACATAAACGGTTCTGAATTTTTTTTATAGAAATGTGCAAAAGAAGTGGTTTTTATTTAAAGAACAGTTTTTAAAGATATGTCAGTTAGAACTTTGTCCAACTGAGCTGACGATTACTGAAAAAATAGGCAAATTTAAAATGAGAGGTATGTAGTAATTCAGTTGCTTATCTCATGCCGTAATACAGTTTCTTTTTATATTAGCTCCATACAGGAGGCACTAAGAAAAAATATCCCTAGGCGCTATGTCATCTTTGGGGATGCTGTGTAGAGGGTCTTCTTAGCGAAAGGAATGAGAGGAAGTTCTGGGAAGGAAAAAGGTATGAGGGGTGGATAGGATTCTGGGGGTCAATGTGTTTAGGAGCGACGGACGTATGAATCAATCCCTTCCACAGCGGTTCAAGGTGATGGGTTGAGATATTCCGGCTAGGTCTAGGTTAAGTCTCTACCAGTCTCTCTCGATCCGGCCCACCATGCAATATGTGGGCAAACGCACTCGCCGCCAAGACCTGGAAAAATCTCACCCCATAACGGTCAGGGCTCGGAGTTGATCGGGTATCTATTTATTATTTTTCTAGCTAAATTCCCGGCGTTTTGCTGGTTTTACGCAGACTTTGAAAGAGAGGTTTGAAAATTATAATTATAATTCTAATATTTTCTATCAGTACTTCTATAAAGAAATTTTACAATTTAAAGTAGTTGGTGCTGTAATGGTCAGTATAGGTGCTTCCAAGCAGATGATCGTGGTCGATTCGATATAAAAAATTTATTTAAAAAAATATTTTTATTTTTATTTAATATCTACAATTAAAAATTCTGTTTCCGTGATTTTCACGGGTCTGCGCGAATCTAGTACACATTAAAACCATCAATTATTACCGAATAGTTTTCTATCCCAAACTATATCGCATTAATATCGTCGTACCACCTTTGCTAGACCTACGTGAAATATGGGAGCAAACCTTTTGTATGTAGACATAATATGATTGAAATATATGTAAAATAAATCAACTAGAATTTGAATATGTAGAAAAAGCAAGTGGGACAGTGAATTCGAATATGTAAAACCATTCGAATTCCCGTTTAATCATAAATCATTGTATCTCCCTTACTCTCATGGTGAGAAATGTGAATTAAACAGTGTTAGAAAGAAAATATAAGGATAATACGTAATCTCTATTGGTACCAGAAAGGAGCAGTAAGAGCAGAGCAATGTCTAACAGACGAAGTAGAAATAAAGAGAATCGTGCGACAGGGTTGTATTCTTTCACCTATGCTCTTCAACTTATATTCAGAAGAAATATTCAATGAAGCTCTGAAAGAAGCTACTCAAGGACTTGTTATAAATGGGAAGATTCTGAACAACCTGCCTTATTATTACAACTTTTGCTGAATCAAGTAGTGAAGACTTGTGAGAAATTTGGGCTAGAACTGAATATAAATAAGACAAAATACATGCTCATAAGCAAAAATAATGCATTGGATGAAAATCTTTATATTGCTGGAACAGAACTAGAGAAGGTACAGAGTTTTTTTTTACATTAACTCCACACAGGAGGCCCTGAGGAAAGCGATTTCCCTCAGGGCCTATGTCATCTGGGATGCTGTGTAGAGGGTCTTTTTGAGGAGAGGAAGGAATGAACATTGGTCTTGAAGAGACCCATGTTGTAGGAAGGAGGAAACATAGAGGACGGCAAATCATTCCACAGCCGAGCTGTTGAACACAAGAACGAGTCGAAGAAACGACCCGTTCTCATGTGACAAATGCCAACCGTGTACAAATGTTGCGCACGCGTTTGCGGTGTTTCCCGGCTATGCACCGGTGCCGAAGGGAGTATTGTATACTTGGGCTGCAATGGTCAGATGCTATGGGTTTTTGATATTATTTTATGGAATGGAAGCATGGACGTTTACTGAAGAACTAATTAGGCGACTTGAGGCATTCGAGATGTGGATCTACAAAAGAATACTTAAAATAAGCTGGATGGACAGGGTTACAGATGAAGATGTTGTGGTTCGGATGAATAAAGAAAAGGAAGTAATTAAAACTATAAAAATCCGAAAACTTCAATATCTTGGACATGTGATGTGACATCCAGAGAAGTATGAGATCCTGCATCTCATAATGTAGGGAAATATTTCCGGAAGACGGGGCCCTGGAAGAAGGAGAACCTCATGGCTGAAAAACCTGAGACAGTGGTTTGGCCAGTCTACTGTGGAGCTGTTCCGGGAAGCAGTAAACAAAGTCCGCAGAGCCAACATGGTAGCCAACGTCCGTTGAACGGACAGGGCACAAGAAGAAGAAGAAGAAGAAAGAAAAAACTCCACGCTTTGTATTCATATATAGAAAAGTGAAATTTAAATGCGCACCTCTACGAAATCAAAGTTTCCGGTAGCAATTTGAGAAAGAATATATGAAATTTCACTTTTTAATTTTCAATTATGTTCAGAAATGTTATATTTTTTAAAACCTTCCTTTGATTTCCTTCTTTTATCACCTGCTAAAAAGGATGCCCGATTTCTGAGGGGTTAATCAATAACACTTCCATGTTGCATTCAATTCCAATATATTTTTTTGCTTTTGTGAGCGATGTTACCTACAAACCATAAGGGCTCGTTAGCTAGTCAGCACACCTGAGATCACAACTCATACTTCTTACAATCTTCCGATGTGTAAGTAGGTAGGTAGATGCCTATGAAAAGTGGTGATTGTTACGATAAACGTCGTGCGAACGGTAATCGATGCGAACGGTGATCGATTGTTAGACGAACAAGGATAAGGCTAAGGATAAGGATAAGGATAAGGATAAGGATAAGGATAAGGATAAGGATAAGGATAAGGATAAGGATAAGGATAAGGATAAGGATAAGGATAAGGATAAGGATAAGGATAAGGATAAGGATAAGGATAAGGATAAGGATAAGGATAAGGATAAGGATAAGGATAAGGATAAGGATAAGGATAAGGATAAGGATAAGGATAAGGATAAGGATAAGGATAAGGATAAGGATAAGGATAAGGATAAGGATAAGGATAAGGATAAGGATAAGGATAAGGATAAGGATAAGGATAAGGATAAGGATAAGGATAAGGATAAGGATAAGGATAAGGATAAGGATAAGGATAAGGATAAGGATAAGGATAAGGATAAGGATAAGGATAATGATAAGGATAAGGATAAGGATAAGGATAAGGATAAGGATAAGGATAAGGATAAGGATAAGGATAAGGATAAGGATAAGGATAAGGATAAGGATAAGGATAAGGATAAGGATAAGGATAAGGATAAGGATAAGGATAAGGATAAGGATAAGGATAAGGATAAGGATAAGGATAAGGATAAGGATAAGGATAAGGATAAGGATAAGGATAAGGATAAGGATAAGGATAAGGATAATGACAAGGACAAGGACAAGGACAAGGACAAGGACAAGGACAAGGACAAGGACAAGGACAAGGACAAGGACAAGGACAAGGACAAGGACAAGGACAAGGACAAGGACAAGGACAAGGACAAGGACAAGGACAAGGACAAGGACAAGGACAAGGACAAGGACAAGGACAAGGACAAGGACAAGGACAAGGACAAGGACAAGGACAAGGACAAGGACAAGGTTAAGGATAAGGATAAGAATGTTCACCCCAAGGTCGTAGGTCACCTCAAGGTCGTAAGTCACCCCAAGGTCGTAGGTCACCCCAAGGTCGTATGTCACCCCAAGGTCATTGGTCACTCCAAGGTCGTAGTTCACCCCAAGGTCGTAGTTCACCCCTTGGTCATATTTAACCCCAATGTCATATGTCACCCCTAGGTCATAGGTCACCCCGTTCGCTACATTTGGTAACTTAGCAGGGATACCTGGGTTCATTGGGAAAGGTTTGTCTTTTTTTTTTTTTTTTTTTACATGAACTCCACACAGGAGGCCCTGAGGAAAATAATTTCCCTCAGGGCCTATGTCATCTTTGAGGATGCTGTGTGGAGGGTTTTTTTTAAGGAAAGGGAGGAGAGGAGAGTTCTGGGAAGGAAAAGGGTTTAAGGGGTGGGTAGGAATCTGGGGTTCAGTATGTCCTGGTCATCCGCCTCCAAGACCTAGACAAACCTCACCCCATGAACCCGGGCACCCCTGCTAAATCACCAAACGTAGCGAACCACTTCGGGTGACCTATGACAGAGGTGTTGGTTATCCAATAAAGGTTCCCGGGGCGGCGGTACCCATTCCCGCCTCCCAAATTGAGTCTTGTAGTTTTACTTCAGTCGTGTGGTCTAAAGCACACTCGTCTTTTTTTAATTACTGATTAGGCAAATGTATTTATTATAAAAGGTTATTATCACCACTTTCAATATGGGAACCGGGTATTTGGTATCGCCGCCCCGGGAATCATTTATTGGATAACCAACACCTTTGCCATAGGTCACCCCAAGTTGTTTGCTATAAGTTTGGTTGCTCGTAGCAAACGTAGCAAACGTGGTGACCGGGTTCATGGGGTGAAGTTTGTCCGGGTCTTGCGGATACGTCTGCTCACCAGCTGCATGGTAGGCCGGGTCGGGAGAAAATAGTTGAGGGAGTCTCTTTGACTTCTCCAGCCGTACTCTCTTGTAAATCGCCCTGCACCGCAGTGGGAAGGATGGATTCATACGTCCGTCACCCTGGCCCCAGATTACTACCCACCCCTCTTAACTTTTTTCCTTCACAGAACTTCCTCTCCTTCCTTTTCCTAAAAAGACCTTCACACAGCATCCTCAAAGATGACACAGGCCCCGAAGGGAATTATTTTCCTCAGCGCCTCCTGTGTGGAGCTATCGTAAAAAAATGTAGCTTTTAAGTACCTACCTTCTTGCAAATCTAGTATTTTCGGAGGAAAATTTGGTAATGATTTAAATTCAATTTTAATGTGTGAAGTCCCTTCACAGAACTATTAGAGATATTATTAGAGTCTACTCACCATCCGATTTGCAGAACTGCTTGCAGAACAGCATGCTGAATCGCCAACGGGACTTAGTTCCTCGGAGCATCTTTTATTGAAATAACGGTAGTATACTATCATCTCCAGGGTACGTTACTATTTCTTTAAATACTTGAAATTTAAAAACAAAATAGATACATCTCAAAAAGTAAAGGTTCGCATTGAGATGGTCTAGTCAAAGAGATTTCAGTAATAGGAACAATTGCGCGGCCCTTTCAACACAAACCTTAATTTTGGATTTGAGGCTAAAATTCCCTAAACGACTATTTTAAAAACAAAAATGTGTGTGTATGTTTACATAAATGTGTAGGTATATATTTAGAATGTTAGCTATTTTATTATTCCGACGTCGCGTTAAATAGAATAATATTAACAATTATTATAAGCAATAATTATCAGCCTGAAACACTCATCCACAATAAAAAATCTTCCGAGAAAAGATACATGACGCCAACGGGACATGAACCCGTGTCCTTCTGATTGCCGGTCAGCTGCTCTCCCAATTGAGCTATGGCGGCTTATCTTGTACCCGCCAAATGATTCAATATATTGGTCCCGTTGGCGTCATGTGTCTTTTCTCGGAAGATTTTTCAATGTGGATGAGTGTTTCAGGCTGATAATTATTGCTTATAATAATTGTTACCCTTTGTGCTATGCATAAAAATCTTGTCTTAAACGTTAGTTTAACAATAAAAAAAGAATAATATCAATTCGGCCGGCGGTTTTGCCTACAAACTATCCGATTTGCAGAGCCCCTGGTACCACTGATCACGAAAATGCTAGTTTTCTCTGATAAAAATAATTCTTGGAACTGAAGGAAAGCATGTACGCGTCCGCCCTAGGTTTTGGCAAATTTCACATTGAATTAGTGGATGGTTTGCGGTGGTTGGGCGGTAGGTGGGGGAGGGCGGGCTTGCCGCAAGCCCCGCCCAAAGCCTCCCCACACGTTCACCTCAAACTGTCAAATTTTTAACCAAATTATATATATCATTATCAACTTTGGTTTATTTTATTTGACTCTAAATTGTACTAGTAAAGTATGATCAGGTTTGTAAGTAGACTAATTCAATTAATTTAGGTGTAGAAATTAATAACGACTTAACTTTATAAAGTACTGTATTATTTTATTATATTTTTACCTGGAAAAGACATTCCCCTCCATACCCCAAACGAAACGGTACAAAAACTATTCTTTATAAGTTATAATGTAATGATTCTAATAATCATTCATTTCACCGTCGCAAATATATGAGAGCAATAGTGATGACGTTGCTTGAAATGGCTTTAGTCATGTTTTGTGACCGTCGACCGGACAACTCTGAAAACGATATATATAGAAAATTAATTATTATTTTTAATTGTTAAACTAACGTTTTTAAAGACAAGATTTTTATGCATAGCACAAAGGGTAACAATTATTATAAGCAATAATTATCAGCCTGAAACACTCATCAACATTGAAAAATCTTCCGAGAAAAGATACATGTCGCCAACGGGACATGAACCCGTGCCCTTCTGATTGCCGGTCAGCTGCTCTCCCAATTGAGCTATGGCGGCTTATCTTATACCCGCCAAATGATTCAATATATACTAGTGTTTCATTTGCTTATTATATTTTTCCACCTGAAAACAACCAACTTTATTTTTGCGAGAGAGACACTGTTAGTGTTAAATCCGTCGCTAGGTGGCGTCGAGACAAATTATGTCTTCATTTATTGGGAAATACTTAAACTTGTCAAATATTAATTATTATCTTCCGAGAAAAGATACATGGGCGTCATGTATCTTTTCTCGGAAGATTTTTCAATGTGGATGAGTGTTTCAGGCTGATAATTATTGCTTATAATAATATAGAAAATTGTTAAATTAGATTAAGGTAGGATAGGTTATGGGCTATTTCAATTTTTTTCATTACTTTAATGACTTTTTGGAGGGGTGTTGAAATTGCATGATTCTGAGTTGTCATGAAACATCTGTGACCAGATCTGAATAGCCAGGTACTTCCTAACCTTTCTCTTCCGCATCCCCTTCCCCTCCCCCATACCTTCAGCCTTACGACACAGCCCAATTGGGAACTCGCATTGGCTCTAGACAGCTGGGAGCGTTTGGGAATGTAGTATTCTCAGATATAAAAAATTCTAGTTTGACGGCGTCCGTGGTTGAGTGGTTACAATCCTTTGCTATGAATCCAGAGGTCACGGGTTCAGTCCACAGTGTGCGCAATAAAATATTCGTCTTAAAAGTCTTTTCACATTTAATAATTAAATATCCTCTTTGCTCCACGTTCCAGAGAGGAAGATACTTTTGTGACCCGATCTGAACTTCACAACTAGAGTACATCAAAATGTTGCTTGATAGCCTTGCTTTGTGACTCGATCTGAACTTCACAACTAGGATACTTCGAAATGTTGCTTGATTGCCGTGTTTTGTGACCCCATCTGAATTTCACAACTAGGGTACATAAAAATGTTGCTTGATAGCCGTGTTTTGTGACCCGATCTGAACTTCACGATTAGGTTACATCGAAAGGTTGCTTGATAGCCGTGTTTGTGAGCCGATCTGAACGTAACAACTAGGTTACATAGAAATATCGCTTGATTGCCGTGTTTTGTGACTCGGTACTTCACAACTTTCCTCTTACACATCTCTTTGTCCTTCAAACTACCTTCACCCTCTTAACATACCCCAATAGATGATGCCATAGTTTCACCGCACTGACTAGCTCCAGACAGTTTGAAGCCGTTGGGACTCTTGTTACTCACAAATAAAGTTGTGTGGTTTGGTATATATTCGAAAATATTTTATCTTCATTTAAAGTTTCCAACGTGTTATTTATTATATTAAAAACGAGGCTTTTCATTTCACCTCAATTTTCTTTTGCGTAGGTAGGAAATAACATTTTTTAAACCAGCTGTATGCAAGCAGTGCATCTGTGTACGTACTGTGTTCATGTCAGCTCTAGTTGTTTACATTATATATATATGTACACTTATAATTTAATTTAATTTTATGTATCCTACGTACTTTAATCGGTGTTTATGTTTTCTTTATTGTTTTAATCAGGTTTTTTTTATATAATACAATGAATTTTTGCAGAAACTTCGCTTCATGCAACCATGTAATATGTAATTACCTTAATGAAGTATGTATAACTGTTTGTTTCCATAATAAACTAAAATAAAATAAAATAGCAATTAAGATAAACACTCTTTAGCCAATGGCACATCGTAACATAAATTTAAATTTTGGTAAAAAAAACATTAAAGAAAATGCCTGAGAATCTTGCATATTTTATTAACTAATGGAATTGCAATACGAAGAACATATGAAGCACTTGTTCGCAGCATCCTAGAATACAGCTCCATTATTTGGGCCCCCTCTGAACAAAACCATATCCTAGAAGTAGAAAGAGTACAAAAAAGGTTTATGCGTACCTGTATATGAGGGAATATACATACATACTACCCATTCCTATATCCATCGTTGTTCTTAACGGGAATACTCGATCTTAATACCTTAGAAGCCCGCCGAAAAATAATTTTGGTGAAACATTTTTCTAACCTGATCTCCGGTATTGTACTGAATCCACCTACATTAAAGGAGATTAACCTATATGTCCCTAACAAGTATACTCGTGGGAGATCCCACGCACTTTTTATGCTCCGAAAGCGAGAGCTTCTTCTTTTCAGAATGCCCCATTAAACAGAGCAATTCAACTGCTTAACGATTCTGCATTGAGCATTGACATCTTCAATGTTACCTGTAGAGCAGTGGTCGTCACACTTTTCTGGTCAAGGGCCACATAGGACAATGTGAGGTATCACCGCGGGCCGCACACTTATGATTTTGGGGAAGGGGGGGGGGGGGGGGGTGTTGTACCTTTTTTTAGCAAGTTAAAAAAGCTTTTTTTGGTATATTAAGTACCGGGTTGCTACCTCCTTCCTTCTTGTATTCGTGATGTAGTGTCAATTCTTAATAATAAAATGCACGCAATGGAATCTTTCATTACAATTTTCATCCACTTCCCGAACCATTGAAAGTATGAATTTGCGCACACGTGATAAAAATTATTACAATACATACAATAACAAAAATTAACCAATATTAATGTTTACTTTGCTTTAATTAGTACATGATAAGCGTGTTTTTTGGTCTTTTTAGACCATTTTTTTTTTACCTACACTGTGCCATCTCTAAGCCCTCTAATTTTCTCTGGGTTTTCTACGGCCCCCCCTGAAAGTCTCAAACGACCACAAGGGGGCGTTATCGCCCACGTTGAGAACCTATGACTTACACTATGTGTTCAAAAACCAACTGGGCGATTTAAAATCAAATGTCAATCAGTTAAAATCAACGTTTTAAAATCATGTGGGTACGTACACAAAATATTTGAAAAAAACGGATAATATAATTGTACATGAAAAAATATATATTTTAAAAGAAAACGCCATGAAAAAAATATATTTAAAAAGAAAACGCCAGATATTAAAAAACCGGATAGTATAATTGTACATGAAAAAAAATATATTTAAAAAGAAAACGCCAGATATTTGTGCGGGCCCCAAAAAAAACGGATATTATAATTGTACGTGAAAAAATATATGTTTAAAAAGAAAACAACAGATATTTGTGCGGGCCGCGAAAAAGAAAGATACTATAAAATTGTACATGAAAAAAAAATATTCAAAAAAAAACAGCAGATATTTGTGCGGGTTGCAAAAAAAACGGAAAGTACAATTGTAAGTACGTGAAAAAAAATATATTTAAAAAGAAAACGCGAGATATTTGAGCGGGCCGCGGGTCTGACGACCACGGCTGAAGAGAGTTCAGTAACTGTCTTTTGACATACGTCACAACATAGTGAAATTGCCCCCACGGACTTTTTTTCTTATTTTAAATTTTGTAATAATTTGGTGTATAACTGTTCTATGGAGAACATGAATAAAATAAATAAATAATTAATTAAATGAAGACAATATAAGCGAAACTCAATCGAAAATCTGGAAACAGAAAAATCAGAAAAAGATATTGACACCTCTGGGACAATATCTTTTTCCGATTTTTCTGTTTCCAGATTTTCGATTGAGTTTCGCTTATATTGTCTTCATTTAATTAAATATTACAATTTGAGGTTTTACTCATAAAGTTAAAATAAAAATAAAATAAATAAATACTATTCAACTTCACTTTAAAATAACCTATATCGTACACCGGTATCAACACTAGCATGGTGGTCAATAAATCCTCAGTTCAACAATTCAATGAATAAAGAAAACTTTAAAAAAAAACTTTATATATAAAAATTTACACGTCTTTTTTTGTCCCGTATGCGTTCCTATACCATCCATCTAATACAGCATTGAAACTTTGGTGATTTAAAATGATGTGAGCTCTGTCGTTATGAAATTTGTGAAAAAAATTAAAATAGCTGTCGCGCGAGTTTTTTGAAAATGTGTGTACTTCATGTAGTTCTTAGCGACAGGTAGGGAAGGTGAGGAGGGAATCTGGGAGGGGAATACTTACGGAAACGCAAATGCGTGAACTAATCCCTTACTCCATCTCTGATTATAAGACTTACTCACTTCCTTCTAAACATACTTCGCATGACGGTCTAACGATTTTCTATAGTGCACATAAAATAACCGATGTAATAATAAACATCCCAAAATTTAAGTTTTCAAATGCCATACATTTATCATTCAAGCTAAACAATAAAAAATACTCTAAAATTGCTGTTTATCGCTCCCCTTATTTAAATCTTTAATCACAGAATTAAAATATTTCATAAACGAAAATAATTGCAACCAATCAGATTTCTCATTTATCGTGGGGGATATAAATATTAACATAGAACATTCCATCCTGAGCCCAATTGCAAATGAATATATAAATGTTATATTCAGCGAAATATATCTATCTTATATAAATAGCCCTACCAGATACGGTTCTTGTCTTGATCACATATTTCTTAAAACCAATAAAAATTGTATACCCAAATCAGCTGTCCTAAAAATTGATATAACCGATCATTTCCCAACTTTTTTCGGTCACAGTACCTTAAAGTATCATCATACAACTAAAGCCTAACAAGTGGGAAAAAATAAAATTAACTATCAAACCCTAAACAGTTTTTTAAAAAAAGAAACTAGGAACTCAGTTTTATCCAATGATGACCCAAATCAATCGCTAAACACCTTCTATTCAATATTAAATGATAATATCTTGAACTAATTATCAGCCTGAAACACTCATCCACATTGAAAAATCTTCCGCGAAAGGATACATGACGACAACGGGACTTGAACCCGTGCCCTTCTGATTGCCGGTCAGCTGCTCTCCCAATTGAGCTATGGCGGCTTATCTTATACCCGCCAAATGATTCAATATATGCTAGTGTTTCATTTGCTTATTATATTTTTGCACCTGAAAACAACCAACTTTATTTTTGCGAGAGAGACACTATTAGTGTTAAATCCGTCGCTAGGTGGCGTCGAGACAAATTATGTCTTCATTTATTGGGGAAATACTTAAACTTGTCAAATATTAATTATTATTTTTAATTGTTAAACTAAGACAAGATTTTTATGCATAGCACAAAGGGTAACAATTATTGTAAGCAATAATTATCAGCCTGAAACACTCATCCACATTGAAAAATCTTCCGAGAAAAGATACATGACGCCAACGGGACTTGAAACCGTGCCCTTCTGAATGAAACACTAGTATATATTGAATAATTTGGCGGGTATAATATATGCCGCCATAGCTCAATTGGGAGATCAGCTGACCAGCAATCAGAAGGGCACGGGTTCAAGTCCCGTTGGCGTCATGTATCTTTTCTCGGAAGATTTTTCAATGTGGATGAGTGTTTCAGGCTGATAATTATTGCTTATAATAAAAAAAATATTGTGTATCACTTCGACAAATAGAATTAAAACACAAACTCGCTCTTGTTTTGAGTGGAATTGCAACATGTGCCGGATACTCGCTAGTATTATATAATAATATAAATAATTAAACTCCATTAAGATATTTACTATTATTAAATATTTGCTACATGCCGACAGATACAATAATAGGCCACTTGCATCACTTTTTTTTTTCTGGTTTAGGCAAATATTCTAAGACTTTCCGTTTTTTTGAAACCATGGCGATTTTTTGAAAATTTCAATCCGAAAAATCAGACCATTTTTTATAAACTGGAAAGACGGGACATAATTTTATGGGTGCGAAAAAATGATAACTAGCCGAAATATTAATTTTTTTTAAATAACGACGCATACCAAAAATATTACATCTCACAAATATTTTTTTTCTAGATCCGTCTTATTGAGCATAAATCTTCATAATGTTCAACGTCTATTTATGACTAAATCCAATGTAATAAACTTGTACTTGTAAATTATAATGATAATAAGAATATTATAAAATTTGATTTTTTTTAAATCAGCACCATTACCATTAGGTACACCTCTAAAACAGGTCCAGAAGGCATAAAATGTACAGGGTTCTCTTAATAACATCTGTCAAAACGTCAAACCAAATGATAAGTTCGCAGAGAACAAACAATAAATCTAGTGAACGTTAAATGTCAAATTCAAAAATTCGCCTAAAATCAAAGTGTTGCCATATAAAAACAAAAAAAATCAGTGTGGTATTTTACAAAATTAATAGAAACACATTAGTGACGTCACGAGCACAAATAATGGATTTATTTATTTAAAAAAAAAAACTGTACATTTCAAAAAAATTTTACTAACATTTTCGTAATCTTCGTAAAAAAATCTGTCCACACGATTTTTTCCAAGTCGTTATGAAATCCATGCAAGTGGCCTATTCTTCGTTCGTATTAAATCTATCTAAATACTCCCTGCCATTCAGCACTGCATGTAAAATAACTAATGTAATTTAAGAATAGCTTGTCTTCTAGATAACAAACTCTGTAATTTACATATATTTATCACTAAGCAAATATTTTAATTGATCTTTTTAAATGTGAACACCTCACAAGAGTCCACATTGCTCCCATCTGGGGCCAGTGAGACAATGGCATCCCCAATTGGGGTATATTGTAAGACTGAAGGTAAGAGGGGAGGGTAAGGAGGTGGGGATGAGGAAATAGTTCAATCTGGGAGGCGGCAATGGGTACCGCGGAAACCTTTATTGGATAACCAACACCTCTGCCATAGGTCACCCCAAGTGGTTCGCTGCGTTTGGTGATTTAGCAGGGGTTCCCGGGTTCATGGGGTGAGGTTTGTCGAGGTCTTGGAGGTGGATGACCAGGATACACTGAACCCCAGACTCCTACCCACGCCTTAAACCCCTTCCCTTCCCAGAACTCTCCTCTCCTTCCTTTCCCTAAAAAACCCTCCACACAGCATCCCCAAAGATGACTTAGGCCTTGAGAAATAATTTTCCTCAGGGTCTCCTATGTGGAGCTGAAGTGCCTGACTATTCAGATCTAGTCACCAATCACGGCTAAAGCAACGTTCTCGTTCTGAATTGGTCTTCAATTCTGAATTGTGGTTTTACACAAGGGCTATACTGAGAGTATCTTTCACTCTAGAACGTGCCGCAAATATATCTAATATTAATATTATAAAAGTGTACTGGTTTTTGATGTCAGCCATATCTCTCTATCTATTTACATAAATAAAAGTGTCTGTGGCAAGCACAATTTGATTGTTAACAAATTTTACAGTTATGTTCCGAGATTGATGAAATTTTGCACACTTGACCTTCAATACAAGAGAAAGATTAGTATCTATATGAGATTTTTAAAAAACACCCCCATACCCTTTTCACACCCCAAAGCATAATTTTGACAAAAATCTTGATCAAATTTTTCATACTTGACGTTCAGAAAAGACGTAAATGAATGCGTACATCCTTCATTAGTTACTATGATAAGATATTATGATTTGAGACTTTAGTTACTTTCAAGATTGGGTTCTAGTTATCCGTGTTCAAAAGATAAAGATTTTATTTTTATATACTTATATTTTAATTTATTCAGGTTACTTAAATAAATACAAGTAAATATATTTTATTTAAAAATCGTTATAATTTATTTTTTTAAAGTTGTTTTTGCATTACAATTTCATTGTTGTGTAAAGAAGAATAAAGCACAAGTGGTCACTTACATTAAATTTGGCTGATTTAGCAGACTTGTGAAAAATTGCGAATAGTATGAATTTTCAACAAATCAGTTCTAATTTTGAAAATGGCAATTACAATAATTTTTAGTTGAAAATATAATGTGTATATTAATATTTTTATATCGCTTGTTTATTCTGCACTTTGAATTTAGAAAATGAAACCTATTTAATTGCAAAGCAAATCCGAGTTCTAAAGTTCATTGACCCAGAGTCACAGACAGATAGACGGAGTCTCAACCGAAATTAGTATTTTTAATCTTTTATTTAACTATTAACTAAATTGATTTATGAGTACATAGTAACAACACCGTGGGTACAATGTGTCTTAAAATGGGCTACCCCAAGGCCACAAGGGGACCCGTTTTTCTTTTCTACTGTGTTAATGTATAATAAACTAGCTTGTTCTCTGCATGATTGCTCAATCCCGGTACATTCAGTTTTGAAACAGCTCGTGTGCCACCTATTGCAATTTTTGTATACAAATTTCATAATGCC
Source organism: Limnephilus rhombicus (assembly GCA_929108145.2). NCBI lineage: Eukaryota > Metazoa > Arthropoda > Insecta > Trichoptera > Limnephilidae > Limnephilus > Limnephilus rhombicus. The sequence continues at coordinate 46,180,776 of OV815288.1, read as the reverse complement.
AGAGATTACCAGTAGTTTTATACAAACCTTGTCCTGACAATAACACAAAAAAAAGAATTATCCAATTTGGTGCAGTTGTTCGGAAGTTATGCGCGTACATACATTTCGGCAATTCATTTTTATTTATATAGAAAATAGAAAAGATAAGAACATAAAAGATCGATAGATAGATAGATAAATATAAATCCAAACTAAAAATATCTTTAAAAAAATACCGGCATAGACACTCGATACATTATTCAGATTTAAATCGGTATTACAATGTAGACAATTTCCGTAAAATCAAAGAAAATTCCGCGCCCCTCGCTGTTAGAACCATCCCCCGAAACCTCCTGCCGAGCGGGTGGGAAACTTACCTCCCACCTGTTGGGTGAGGTATTCTGTAGTCACTCCCGCCCGAGTTGCAATCTGCAATCACTACCAGTCAGTCTTTGCATTGCATCGCTCCGAGCAGGACCGCGGCCTGTGAACTCTGAACCGTGGATTGTGACCGATCTATGTGTCAGTCGACTAGATTTTATCTGTAATAGATAATAGTCCTGCAAAGACTGCTGTAATCTGTGGTAGATTATTTACCTGCTTTCCATTCGACAAAATCTACTGTAAAGTCCAGTAAAATTTTCGCGTATTTAATATTCTGTCAGTCTCGAGATGATAGACAATAAGTTCTACATAATATAAGTGTGATCGGTGATACTGTTTATTTGCTCTCTTCTGCAGTAACAAAACCTGCTTGCTAATTGTTACATTCAGAAAGTTTAACAAAATCATCGAAGTTGTGAAGGCTGTGAATTCTGACAGTGTTGAGATAAGTATTATCTAGCTGCTGGTGTGATCTTTGGTGTATTTCTCTGCTGTCTTCTGCGGAGAAAACGTCTGCTTGTTGATTGTTTTTGCCATGAACTTTAATACACAGTACACAGAAAATCAGTACACAGTAAAGTACATCGATCAAATTTATCACAAAAAAAATATCAGTGGTAAGGTAGTCAGCAAAAACGTAACAATTTAGTGATCGGCGACTGGTGCAGTGATCTCCGACATCAAACATATTGTGGTTTGTTGAATGTGGTAGTCAAGTAATTAAACAAAATCAGCTGTAAATCACAGTGATTATTTCTCTTGGAAAAACGGTTTGGTTCGACTGCGGTCATGCTGTCATTTCAACTAAAATCACTCTGTTCAGATGAAAATCTCGAATTTATCACTAAAAACAGTGTATTGTTGCCGCTGCTATCATAGAAAATTATTCCACTGGAAGGATAGAAAAGAAAATAAGTCAGATCTTATTAAACAGCTGGCAAATTGAGTGTTTAAAAGATAACCTTAACCATAACCTTCAAACTCATCTCCCATTGGTAACAAGAATAGTATATCTACGTTTGGGGTTTATGTGAAAACGAAGCATACCAAAAAATGGCGGTGAACTTTAAACCCGACGGGTCAAGTTTGTGGCCGTGAAAACGAAGCGCCAGTTTTGCTTGTGATGTTGATGAAAGTGATGTGTATGCCAAAGTGAAGTGAATTGAAGAAAAGCAAGAGATTTCAAACATCCCTTCATCAATTTGAGCTAGCAGAAGGCGGACTTGTTTTATGTTAAATTGAATTGCGTTTTACGCAAGGATGAAGTGGAGTGAAGTAAGAACTTAACTATGGTGCGATATACGAGGCAGTTGGGAAATTAAAATGACCAGGCTAATGCAATTTTTCATAGAGGCAAGTCAGGTTTATCTAACAATGAAGCGAACTAAAACTGGGCGCATTTCTAAGGTGAAGTGATTGAAGCTATCAACAGTACCGTAGTATGATGTTATGATTTATGTTAGATTGAAGTGAGTTTTATGTCAGGGTGAAGTGAACTAAAATTGACACGTATTAAAGATGACATGATTAAAGGTAGCGGGAGGCTAAAATCGTAATGTTTAAGCGGCTTATGCGACGTTGAAATCCGTCATGTGAAGTGATCTAAAACAAGTTACATTCTAAGGTGAAGTGTTTAGAGCTAGCGGGAGGCTAAAATGCTTATGTTACAGCGGCTTATGTGATGTTGAAGTCAATTTTATGTCATGTTGAAGTGAACTAAAATTACGCGCTTTCTGCAGTGAAGCGATTAAAGCCGACAGCAATGGCAGTGTTTTAGCGGCTTATGTGATGTCGAAGTCAGGTTAATATCAGAGTGAAGTAAGGCACGTTCCAGGGTTGCCATGGTATCGCGAGAGTTCGGAGAGCTGAGCTACTCCAGGCTGCTGCAGGAAGATGAGTACCTGGGTCCACTGGACCCGACCTTACTGCCAGACCTGCCGCAACCGCTGGATGTGTGCGAGTGAGTTTCAATTACAATACATAATCCACTAGTTAACATAACATAATTACATTTTTATACGTCTATTTGAAAATCACTTATGTTTTCTTCATTGGATGAATGAATGTATGAATGAAGCGTTATCTTGGAAGATATCCGATCGAGCTGAACTCGGCAGATAGACTATTTGTAGATGACAATGGCAATCACGCACATACATGCGGACATGTACCCATTTCTCTGAAATTCGATGACATCACAGCAACGAAATACATAGTTCCATGGCCTTATCCATTACAAATCAAGAATAGAAATATGGTTGAAATAGGTCAATGAAAAAACCCAAATTAAACGCAATCGAAAATCTGGAGACAGAAAAATCAGAAAAAGATTTTGGCACCTCTGGGTCTCGAACCAAGGACCTTTAGCTTTCCGGGCAACAGCTCTGACCACTGAGCTAAGGTGTCTCTATCCGATTCGGTCATTTTTAACTGTATAATACTTCGTCTGAACTTGGCTTACTTTAACCAGTGATTCCTGACGTTATTTGGTGTAAAAAATGTAAACGAAATTTTGGTCTCCGGTGACTTTTTTGACGACTTTTTTTTTCAAATTTTTTTCTTCAAAAGCAAACAAAAAATATTTTTTCCGCACTTTTTCACTGGTCACTCATCCGAGTAATCTAACAACCCCTAGACCCGCCTCTAACAGTCCAACACCTACGATTTTTTTATGTTTTTGTAAAAAAAATAAAAATATTTATATGTGTATCAAAAATGTCACCGGAGACCAAAATTTTATTTACATTTTTTACTCCAAATAACGTCAGGAATCACTGGTTAAAGTAAGTGAAGTACGCCAGTGTAACATAAAATAATAAAAAAATGGCAATCGACTTAATTAAAATATTGCGTAGTTAAAAATAAGTTTTTATACAGGTTGTTTTTTATGTGAACAACATCGGTGACCATCTTGCTGTATGTGTTTGGGCCTTTATACCGGTGGTGATGATTATGATTAAGCTGTGTGTAGACTCCTTTTTAGTTTTGTGCCTTTGTTTATCGGTTCCGTTCTTTTTTGTGTGTATACCGCACAAGAGTCCTAACTAGTCTCAACTGTTTGGAGCCAGTGAGTATCACCAAATGAGGTAGTTCTATGTCTTAAGACTGAAGGAAATGGAAAGGAGGCGGGGAAGATGAAGGTGGGGAAGTAATTGACTGTTCAGATCTTGTAACCATCTACGACCAAAGCCATTTAAAGCAACGTTTAGTTTCTAATTGGTGATTTTTCACCAGGATGATACTGAGAGAATATAGTACACTCCGGAAGGAACTCACCGCAAATGTTCTACATAGTATTTTTCAAATTGTAAAGTCACACAAATTTATCAAAATAATATTGACTTGGGCACGCCGGATTTTGAATCCGTGATCTCTAGATTCGTAGGCAAGGATCGTAACCAGTCAACCACGACGCCCTTGGGGAAAAATATCTCTAAGCCATAAAAATTCCACGTTATTAATATTATCATTAAACGGCTTCGAGGGAAAGCCACACCTATGCGATACCTTGGCTGGAAGATTATTTTGCAAAACAATCCATTTCGTAGATTTATTTCGGCAACCCTAGTATTCACTACTCACTAAATGCATTGCTTGCGTATAGAATTTCGGTATTTCGACATTATTTGATACTAGCTGACCCGGCCACGTGTTGCTGTGGCTAACGGAACACAACGTCACCTACTGGATGGCTACCCAACTTTTAACTCACACCGCCATCTATTAATTTGCATACAAATGAAATTGATCGGTCGCTCCATTTATATTATTATAGCGAGTTCCCGATATGCATTGCTATGCCACTTAACAAAGAAAGTGTTTTTCCCTGCGTGTCCTTTCCCATTCGTCCCGTTCCCCTTCCACCTCCCCTTCCTCTCCGGCTTCCCTTCCCTCACCTCACACCTCTCGCTCGCTTCCCCCGTCCGGCGAACCCCCCTCCCGGGTCCCTCTCCCCCCTCCCGAGTACCCCTCCCCCCTTCCGGGGTCCCCTCCCCATTCCCACATTCCATTCATTCAGTCCCGGTACATTCAGATTTCAAACAGCTCACGTGCCAACAATAGCAATTTTTTATACAAATTTCATAATGCCAGAGCTCACCAGTATTATATATAGAAACCTTCGCGGGCATGCACACATCAAATCCCCAAAGTTTGAATGAAATAGGTAAAGTCTTGGGAAGTTATGTGCGTACATACATTTAGGCGATTCATTTTTATTTATATAGATATATAGATATGTGTAAAATGACAGAAGTCCTCGAAATGTGGGGCTGGAGAAAAATGCTCAGGTTTCCACGGACAGCCAGACGCACAAAATGCGTCCTTTCTGGAAGAGCTGGGCAAACTGTCTGTGTTCATTCCAGAATGCGATTTATCCATTTCGCTTTAAGTAAAATAATTAGTCGTATCATTCGTGTTATTTTAGTCATTTTAGTTAAACGTATTTTCACCTTTGCAAATAAAATTCCCCCTTGGGTTTTTCAAGTAAGCTCCCAACCTTTAGAAATAAATGTATTCTGCCTGATATTGTATGGGGACATTCCTTTACCGATAAGGAACAAAAGGTTTATTCCTTAAATTGTTTATTTTTAAGTAGTTATGTATACCTGTACAGTTCAAATAGAACCCATAAATATTTATTGCAGCCGCCAAAATGGAAAGGGTTTGCTGGCAGCATTTTTACCTAATAATAGGAACCGCCCTATTATCATAAAATTCCAATATTTGTTAATCCCCTAGGTTTAAGATGTATCATTATTGATGTGCCCTTTTTGGCAAACTTTTAAAAGTAATTTTATTGTTTTATTGGTGGCCCTTTTGGACCGACCTTAGGGCAATTGTTTTATTGCGGGATTTTAAAATCCAGATGGGGAAGCAGCACAAATATGCTGTCTCACCTTTGTATGTTTTTCTTTAAATATTGTGAATTTGGAACAGAGAAGTCAGTCTTGTTATTGCGGTTGAACTGAAAGATACGCGAGGTGTATCTTCAGTTGCGCAGAGGGAAGATAGGCCCTTTGCGTTAGTTTTGCTAGTAGAGTAAAGCTAGAAGGTACACGCTGTGTGCCTTCACTTGTGTAATTATACTGAAGCTGGGAGGTACGAGTTATACCTACGGTTCAGTATTGGAAAACTGACAATAGAGAGATCGAAGTAGAGACTTCGATATTTGTCAGTGTGGTGTGGTCGTGGACCACCCGAGTAAGGGTAAATAGACCCTCGTGTAATAATTGTATTTATTGCATTAAATAAATTGTGCTGAAGAAGAAGAAAAATAAGTGTTTTCCTGCCAACTCCATTCCGTTGTGTTCTCGTACCACGATAGTAGAAATAGTCTGCTTATAAAGTATTGTAAGATCTTTTGGATACGTTACTCACTAAACTGAGGACTCCAACTTGGAGAAACTCCTGATCACTGATAAAGGGTTTGCGAGGAGAAGCAGAGGAAGATCACCAATGCACTGGAGTGACCAAATATCACTGGAGTCTCGTGTGTAGGTGTCGCCAAACAGCACAGAACCACAAGCAGTGAAGGAAAAAGGTGCACCACGAAAATTGAAGTAGGGGTCTCAATCCTCAACAGTACTACCTGTCAGTACCATTGACAGGTAGCTCCTAAATAAGCTCGCTCATTTCTCTTCCCATCTGTGAATCCATTAGCATGCCCACAGAGCAACAGTCGATTGATTTGTGAGCGTGCTCGTTTGGACCTGTAGCAATTATTTCAACTTTTGAATTCAGAAACGCTCGGGGTCTCAAAAGTTGCGTCTTACCAAGAAAATGAGAACTGCATTTAATTTAATTTTTTTATGGTTATTAGCCCGCTAAAATGCATTGAAAGTCAGAAAACAAACCTAAAACCATATTTTTTTCTTAATAATTTTTTTTTCAGCAATTTAACCTTTTAACGTTTGTTTATTATTAAAAAATGCGTATAACTGACAAAAATGAAAAAAAAGTTCAAGTTTATAAATACAAGAAAGTCAACAAGAATTCTGATTTTATCCAGAAAAAGTGTTATTTTCCCCTTTTATATTTTTAACCAACACATCACATATGATTTTTAAAAAATGGGTTTGAACTGCAGTTATGGAATGAAAAATAAGTTTAGTACAAAATATAAAACGTGAACCCTTTGTTTTATTTTTTTTTCCAAATCACGAAATCTTTTTTTTTTTCAAAACTTCTGGCCATTTTAGCGGGCTAATAGTGAACAATAATTTCATTTATTTTTATGTTTTCGAAAAGCTACAGATCATACGAAACTTTTGAGGCGTTTAAATATTATGCCATTTTTTTCTCTCTATGGAGAGCGAGACAAGTTACTGTAGGTAGCATTTGCTTATTGGTAGCAAGAGAGCATGCTATTAAGCAGAACGTTCGTGCGGCCCGTTTCGGCCCACTTCATGCAAATCTTAATTTTGGATTTGAGACCAAAATACTCAACCTAACTGAAAAATTATTTTTGTATTCAAAAGACAAATCAAATATATAGTACGGATGTGAGCTACTTTATTTATTTGAGCTTTAAATTACAAAATAATATAGGCTATTAAAGATTTTAATTTTTCATGAATTTAGAACCAACTTGGGCAATTATTTGTGAGTAAATGAAAAACATTTTACTATATTTATTACAAAAATTGACGAAATACATGATAAAAAATAAAATATGGTTATAAAATGTGTTTTTTTTTTAGTAGTAATTTCAATATTGTATAAACTACAAATTTTCGTTCTGACGTAAATAGGTCATTTGTAATTTAAATTTACACCCATTAAATGATTTGTATTTTTTATTTTATATTTCATCATATTATTTATAATAAATAAGGTAAATTTTTTTTAATGTTGTTCATTACACACAAATAATTGCCCAAGTTGCCTGTAAAATCGTGAATCATTGAAATCTTTAGTGGCCTATATCTTATAATTTAAAAGGAAAAAAAATAAAGCAGCTCACATTCGTACTAGATATTTGATATACCTTGAGATTACAAATATAATTTTTCATTTTGGTTGTGTATTTTGATCTCAAATCCAAAATTAAGGTTTGTATGAAACGGGCCACGCAAGCGTTCCTCTTAATGAGGCATGTCTGTCAGTACCGTAAGGAACTGAATTAGGGAGAAAAAAGTAAAATAAATGAGCATTGATCAAGGAGATTAAAAAACAAGTTTTTATTTTTTTAATTTTGCAAGCACCCCTGAGGTTTTTTACAGTGAATACCGCACAAGAATCTCAACTGCTCCCGTCTGGAGCCAGTGAGACTATGGCATCCCCAATTGGGGTATGTTGTGAGGCTGAAGGTAGTGGGGAAGAGGAAGGTTGGGGAGTACCTGGCTATTCAGATCTGGTCACCAAACACGGCTAAAGCCATTTTCATGCAACGTTTCAATTCTGAATGGTGGTCTTACACCAGGGCGATATTGATAGTATTTTCCACTCTGGAACATGCCGCAAATATACTTTATATTATTTTTAAATGAATTAATGAGGTAATAATAATTAATTAATGAAAATAAGATAAACCATTATTATTATAACTTCTTATTCTCGGCAGTGCAGGTTTTCCTGGAAAGTGACACACGAAATGAATAAAAACGTAATCACACAAATAAGTACCTGTGAATATGTAACAGGTAGTTAGCTAACTCAAAACAACAATTAAATAAACATATCTATACAAAACATTAGAAGAGTCATGTCAATAAAACAACTTTATGCCAAATCTGCTCTGCTATACTTCCTCCAAAACAAACTCCATATTCCAATTCAACCCAAAACAATAATAAAAACCAGGTCCAAAATATAACCCTGAATATACCGATAAAACACACCACACACGGACAAAGACATTTTCAGTATTAAGCAACCAAACCTTTTAATTATTTGCCCATTACTCTGAAACAATTAGTAACTGCAAATACATCTAAAAACATTCACAAAAAACATATCACAGCCTGGATCAAAAATCAAGATTTTCACTTTATACAAAATACTTTAATCCCTAACCAAACATAACCAAACTATAAAATAAATAAACATGTCTTTCAAGACTTTACCAACCATTCATATATTCATATATATATATACCTTATATGAATGTATTTTTTTTTCTAAATAATCAATGTACCATTAAAATGTAAAAAAAGGAAAAAAATAGCTTTCTACTACAACACATAAATATACCTGTACTTAACTAACTAACTAACTAACCATCACGCCGTTTCCCGCAGGGGTAGGCAGAGAGGACGGACCGCCAAACAACTCGGTATTGGCACACACTCTTTGCCTCACTCACATTCATACATCGTCTCATACATACTCTTCTATTATTCTGACTTTTGACATGGCCCGTCTCAAGTATCTGATTCACTTGATCGTGCCACGTCTTCCTCGGGCGTCCCCGACTTCTTCTACCATTCACATTTGCATCATATATTCTTTTTACACTACTTTCTTCGTTCATTCGCTCTACGTGCCCAAACCATCTGAGGGTCCCTTTCTTAATTTTGCTCATTATACTTATATCAGCCTTACATTCTTTGCGGATATCCACATTTCTAACACGATCATACATGGTTTTACCACACATACGTCTCAGGGATCTCATTTCAACAGCATTCAGTTTACTTTCATCCTTCCTCTGCCAGTTCAATGCCTCACTGCCATACATCAGGGTAGGTACCAGGACTCCCACTTAATCATAAACACGTAAACACCACAGCACAGGTTCTCCTAGTGAGGTGTTCATGAAACATACAATATTACCAGCCAACAGTTGCACCTACCTTACACCCAACATAATGAAATGTAATGTTAATATGTAAAAAAAAAATTCTAAATATGTTATGTAAAAATGTTTATAATAAGGTAAAAACTGTAATACATAGATATAAATAAATTGAAAAAAGAATAGTATCTGTGTATTCCGAGATTGATGAGTTTCTGCAGTTTTGACTTTCAAAATAAGAGAAAGGTCATTGAATGCATGATATTTAGATACTCAAGGATTCATGCCCGTCACTCGTGGACAGTGGACACACGACACGTTGACACACGTTGACCCCCCAGATTCCTTCCTCTTAGTCCTTTCCCTGAAAAGACCGTCCACAAAACATCCCCAAAGATGACATAGCTCCTGAGGGAAAGTTTTTAGTGTGGAGCCAATGTAAAAAAAACACGCCGCCGCTACCCGAATTTCTACCGATTTCTTACACATCTCCCTTAAACACGTTAAGTTTTAAAGCCTTTAAAAATATATGTTATTCTTGAAGATAATATCTAGACGTTGTCTGCGCCGAAACGCAAATTATATAAAATTCCCTCGATAGAAAAAAATCGCGAGGCATGCTCAGTTTCAGTTATTTTACAAGTTATATGTATGAAAAAATTCACAGTGTTTCTATAAATGCTGTTTAAGACAACCCCCGCGAAATTTTTGCTCTATTTTAAACGATTCGTTTTTAATTAAACATTTTCACAATTTTCGCATCGATTTTGTCGCTTTAAATACTAGCGCGCTCCTCTAACATTCGTAATTTCATATCTCTCCATCTGCTTCTTTTTGAGCCCGGTTGCGGTGTCTTAAATAAAACGTACAATTAATTAAGGCAAATGGGAAGGAAATCGATTTACTTTCAGCGCTTCTTGTTTCGTTGTTACATAACAGTTATTCAACACGCTCTTTAGATATTTTAACTTTAAATTAATTACAATACAAACTATTTAACATAGTAAACAAATCAGTCCATGTGGTCCTCAATAATGTTTACATTAGACAAGAGCCATTCAATATCTGTAATAATATTTATTTGAGACACTATCTAATTCACAAATAAATTCCAAAACTTTGTAATCATTCAAAAAGATAACTCCCGAAAATGATTGGTAAAATAGTCGAGGATAATATTGTTAATTCTGAAATTGAAATTTGAGACCCGAAAAGGACAGAAAAATAAAAGTCCCAAGGGTGAGTTGATTCAAGTTGCTGTATTTCGATGAGACAAGAGATCCCGAGTTCAAGTCCCTTTAGTCGAGTCCAGTCAGTGACGATCGTTGTTTTTGTTATTTTTCTGTTTCATGTTTCGTTCAGATTTAATAGTATTATTTTCTTCTTCAATTTATTATGGTTAATTAAAGTACCAAATGTATATAGAAAATAAATCTTATTTTAAGCACCTCAACCAGAAACGGAATTCCAAATAAAAATCAACCGCAATCACCGAAAAACGGAACTTGCAAGTTAAATTTTTTTTTCTTTCAGAGATCCCCATTTATCTTTTAAATACATAATATCATTTTGAGTTGTCAGTGTTAAAAATAACATTGCTTGAAAAAATTGCTTGTAAGTACATCAACAATGTTTAAGATTCATGGGAATTCCAAAAAACATATGGGTAGGTATATAATACCAGTAATATTGGAATCCAAAATACGCCCATGAACTACAAACTCTTTAAACTTTGAACTTTAAGACAACTTTTATAAAATGCGTAACAGCTATATAAAAAAATAAGTGTCAGTGCCTAAGTTGACTGGCCAAGTCCTCATCTATCTATCATACTGTGGTGGTAGCAGGAGTTTTCAAATTTTGTCAGGTTATTCGTTACTTGGCTACGAAGCACCGCACAAAGAGGAGGCCGATTATACTATCTCATTCTCTCGCAGTCTTATACCCTATAGATGTATGTGCTTGTCGTTAGTGATGCTATTTTTCGTTTCATCGAGTTTCAAAAAAATGTTAATTTAGAGGCGTTCGCACGCGCACGGTTAATCTGAATGTTACCCGACACAACACGAACGCAGATTAATTTTTATTCGCAAATTTTTGGCCGAAACCAAAAATTCGGTCGGTCACTACATACTATACCTATGTATATCGGTCTGCAACAAGCACATAATCAAAAGGCCAACGAATATATGAAATATTCTATCACGATAAATTATTCTGCATGATACTAGTAACAGAGGCGGCTCGTGACTGAAATTGCAAGCAGTACATTTAAATTTCAAAATTATTTTCTAGTATGTTTTTTTTTACATGAGCTACACACAGGAGGCCCAGAGAAAAACAATTTCCCTCAGGGCCTATGTCATCTTTGGGGATGCTGTGTGGAGGGTTTTTTAAGGAAAGGAAGGACAGGAGAGTTCTGGGAAGGAAAAGCGTTTAAGGGGTGGATAGGAATTTGGAGGGTATGACCGAGGGAACAAACGCTAGGGGACGCCCACGCCAAGAGTACCTGGAGGACCTGCTGGTGGACGTGCGCTGCTCATCATATGCAGACTTCAAAAGAGCCGCACAAGACAGGGAAGAGTGGAAGAAACGAATAGATGAAATTGCTGCAAACCAATCCCAGGATTGAAACCAGAGAGAGAGAGAGGAATTTGGGGTTCAGTGTGTCCAAGTCATCCGCCTCCAAGACCTAGACAAACCTCGCCCCATGAACCCGGGTACCCCTGCTAAATCACCAAACGTAGCGAACCACTTGGGGTTCATTCACACAAATTTAAGTTGCCTTTTCGTTTCGCCCATTGTTTAAAGAAAATATTGTATTTGGACCATTATGAATGCTACGCAACGACATAGCAATCAATTTTCGGAAGTTGGACTTGTGGATAGTTTGCTCAGGGATTGCGAAAGTTTCTCCGCCAGCCAGAGCAGCTGCTGTCCCTCGTAACGGAATAGTTGCTTCGTACAGACCGTGGTTTTGTTCAACAAGTCGGAGAGGCCCAGTGCATGCATCTGCAATTTGTTCTGTGAAGAATTATTGTTTGGCGCTTGTAGTGATGCGGCAGTCGACCTAGAGTGACTTGCAGTATCCAGGGTTGGTTGAAGAGCTCGCCTGGTCTGACCTCAGTGCTGAAGACGTAAAGCTGGGACGATCTGCCTTTTGGAGCTGGAGCTGTTGGTGTGGAATCTGCCAAGGGAGTTACTAAAATAACTGATATATCTCTCTCTCCTCCACCTTTTGTGGGTACAATTTTTAAGGTATTTATGTGGATCATGTTTTGTTTGACAATGTTGAGAAGTACACTTTGTTCTATTGATAAGTTATTTTATTTACATCCAGATAGTAGCCTTTTTATCCCACTCAGGACCCTGAAAGGATGAGAGCTCATGTTAACGGAACCTATTTGCTATGCCAACAGAGCAAATACGTGTGTCAACAGCTGGCAGGTATGTGCTTGCGTATGCAACTTAGTTTCTAGAAATCGGGTTAGAAAGAAATATGTTCGTGATCCAACACACTTTTTTTTAAATTATTGATTATTTATTGTACAATAGGGCAATGAATATCGAAAAAATATCTCAGTATTGATGACAATTTTATTTAAATAAGTAGAAAATATTATTAAACATAAATTATTGTAAATAGTTAAATAAACAAATAATTATAAAGAAATTATTGCACTCAATAAATTTGCTGTAAAATGCAGGAAAACTATTCACATGTTCAGAGTACAATGAGTGGACCCCTAAGCAGATCCATTCCTGAGTTAAAACCACTCTTGTGTTCATAATGCGAATTGTTTTGGATTCATCTGCTCAGTCAATTCGAAGGAAACCATTCATGTGTTTCTAGTGCAAAAATTCGAAGAAAACCTTTCACGTGTTGTGAGTACAATATAATTATAGCTGGTGGACAAGTGGACCCCTACGCAGATCTTTTTCTAAGTTAATACCACTCTCGTGTTCATAATGCCATTTCTGTTGCGGATTCATTGCTGACGCAATTCGACGTGTTTCTAGTACAAAAATTGGAGGAAAACCATTTTGTGTTCTGGGTGTAACATGAAATAAAGCTGGGGACTCGCATGCAGATTTACTCTTAATTTAAAACCAGTTTTTTATGTTCAGAATGAAATGATAAAATCTGCTGACACATTTTGAGGGAAACCATTCTCTTATTCGAAATGCAGTTATTAAATTCTAATTGCAAACTATGTATGTACTGCCAGAACAAAAGAAAAACCGTTTTCATGTTCTGAGTGTAGTTTTGATCCACCGCATACAGATTTAATTTAATCCAGTTTTGTGTTCAGAATATAAAGATAAATGAATTAATTCATCAAAGGAAGCCATTCTTATGTACCGAGTGAAGTTTTACATTTAAGTTACCACCATATGCAACAAAATTCTGTGGGGAACTATTATTTAAGCTTGTGAACGCAGAACAAACCTTAAGTTGAAACCTAACTCGTGTTCTAAACGCAATGTAAAAATTCGATAGCGAAGGGATAGATTCTCGTTTTCAAAGAGCAGTTATAAATTTCTAGATGCAGAATTAGTGTACTTGATTTTACTTTTTTATTGGAAGAATACTCGTCAAATGTGTTGAATTTCTTAGATTTCTTAAATATTTTTAATAGGACTTTTAAATGTGGAATTTATTAATTATTAATTATATTAATTTATAAAATGACATGTACGTGTACTATGTATATACTATGTACATGCATGTCGTGAAATATGCACACAGGTAGAACAAAATATTAAATACCAAGGCAGGTATTCACTAAATGAAAACAAATCACTTTTTCACCACTTATTTAATCAAAATATTAACGTGTTTCAAAACCAATGGTTTCTTTAACAGAAAAAAATATTAACAAAGATAGAAATAGACAAACAAGTATCTTTAAATAATTAAATCTAGTCTCCTTCAACGGAAGCAATCTTCCGAACCGGCCTTCCATTGATACGCTTGATGTAACTATAAGTGACTAGCTTAGATATGGGGGTTCCATCGAAGCCAAAGCTAAGTTGGCCTTTCAGAAGCTGGACGCGCTCAACAGTTTTGCAGATACTTTAGTAAACAACTGCTAACCCTGATATGATTTTAGATTTTCACGGCCAAAAGTATTTTTGTTATTTGTTTTTGGGGTGTTATGCCGTGTTGCGCTACCTCCTCCTTTAGCCAACGTTTTGGACAGCGTTACAGTGACAGCAAACAAAAACAAATAACAAAAACTGCTAACCCTGTACAAATCGCGTTTGTGCCCACGGTTGAATTTGGCCGTCTCCACTGGACTGGAGCCAAACTGGAGCATTAGGTGGGAAGTCTGTCCTTCTTCTACCGGTATTTCAATAGAAAACTCTCCGAGGAAATAGCGTCATTGATCGGGAAACACGTCAGACGCGCGCCCAATACTAAATTTCCTGCCCCCTGACATAGATATTTTTAAACTAAATATTCATCAATTCAAAAACGCTATAATTACTTAATAAAATAAAATGTATGTTTATTATTGGTTATGTATAACTGTAAATGTGCATTTAAAATAAAATAAATAAAAACATTTGTACACAGTTGGCATTTGTCACAAGAGAACGGGTCGTTTCTACGACTTCTCGGATTTGTGGGACTCTTTATTTCTTAATTCCCTCCTAGAAGTTGGGTTTATTCAAGATCCAGGTTAAATCTATCATTACCACAAAAAGATCCTCCATACAGCGTCTCCAAAGATGATATAGGCCCTGAGGAAAATTATTTTCCTCAGGGTCTATAGAAAAAAATCTAATGCAGTTCACACGCGGTATAAGCGAAACTTCACAAAACAATTTCAACCAATAGGAGCCTTGAAAAGTGAGATCAAAATCAAAGCGACCAATGAGCGCAGTTTGACGCTTCGTGGGTACCGTAATGCGTCATTTCCGTTTCATCCGAGTTTCAAATCTAAAGACGTTTCACTTCAAAAACGTACAGACAGATAAATAATGACCTCTCAGGAAGGTATTCAATCAAGCATTTGCATTTTCCAAGATGATAAGATTAATTTATAATCTGAAGCATGCTTGTAGGTAAGCACGTAAATGTTTTGATAATAATTAGTGTGCTGTGCTCATAGCGCATGTATCTTTTACTATTCTATGTAGTATTCCTGACAGTATCTACTAATACACCTCAGTACCTTCACACAGGCTAGGCGTGTCGTGCAATCTCTGCTCGTGTAAACGTTTCCATTGACTGGGGAAGTCCATAAAGACCACAAAGTGACCATAAGAGAATCCTTTTGGTACACTCGTTAATGGTAACCGACGAGTTCATCGAAAATCAACTCATCGAAAGCAAATTCATCGAAAACGAGTTCATCGAAAATCAATTCATCGGATCGCCAATTCATCGAAAAACATTTTTTTGTAGATATTAGAGCTGTCAAAATTAAATACCCAAAAAGGTCTGTTTAACTGAGTTAAATGTGTTTAGCAGCTGTCAGTTTCGTAGTGATAATGTAAAATTTATAGGTTATCTCTTCGATTTCCGATTGTCTGATACTGCAAAAAAGGGATATCTAAGGAAAGGTGACCAGATAACTCATAATGAAACCAACTCATAAGCAACTCAGAAAGGTCATTAAGAGTGATGATAAAAAAATATTTAAAAATTGGTTAAATAGATTAAGTTAGGTTAGGTTAGGTTAGGTTAGGTTAGGTTAGTTTAGGTTGAACAATGCTTTTTTTAACTTCTCGGTCCGCTCGGCATTTCTCTCAAATATCAACAAAATATATTTTTTCGATGAATTGGCGATTCGATGAATTGATCGTTCGATGAATTGGTTTTCGCTGAATTGATTTTCGATGAATTGGTTTTCGGTGAACTCGTTTTCGATGAATTTGCTTTCGATGAATTGATTTTCGATGAATTGATTTTCGATGAATTCGTTTTCGATGAACTCGCCGTGAACCCTCGTTAATGCTATCAACAATATGTATTATTTACGTTAAAATAATCTGAATTCAAAACTAGCGCTTGAGTCAACTGGTATAAATTGCGACCCCATTGCTAGGGAATATGGGGAGGAATCTATCTAATCTATCTAATCTTAATCTAGCTATCTAAATAATCTAAATTAAAAAAAAATATAAAGCCGAAATGTATGTACGCGCATAACTTCCGAACGACTGCACCAAATTGGATAATTCTTTTGTTTTATGTTCGTTATTGTTAGGACAAGGTTTGTATAAAACTACTGGTGAGCTCTGGCATTACGAAATTTGTACAAAAAAAGCAATAGGTGGCACGCGGGCTGTTTTAAAACTGAATGTACCGAGACTGATTGTATGAAAAGCGAGAGAGCGGAAGGGGGGAGGGGAACTCGGGAGGGGGGTTCGTGGGACGGAGAAAGGGGGGGGAGTGGAGTGGGGAGAGGGAAGGTGGAGGCGGAGTGGGAACGCGAGAAGGGAAGGGGACGCGGGTGAGGAAGGCGAGGCGGAAGGGGGAACGGGACGAATGGGAAAGGACACGCAGGGAGAAACCATTTTTTTATTAAATGGCATAGCAACGCACGCCGGGAACCAGCTAGTAATAAATAAAGTAAAGTCAAAGAAGATAGACGATAAGATTATCTGTTATAATTCCAAATGTTATAATCAAAGAGTGTTATAATCAAATGTTATATTAACATCATGTCAATTAAACAACTATATTCTAAAACTATACTCATTCACATTCATAAGTACAAAACCCAAGAAATAACAACTAATACGTACATTAGAAACACTAGATCTCATGGTCAAAAACTTATCCAACAAGTAACTACTAACACAACATTTGGGCATAAAGCTTCTTATATTATGGCATTAAACTCTACAATAAAATACCACTCTCACTCAAAAACCTCAACATTATGACATTTAAATTTCAAATAAAAATCTGGATACTAAATATAGGGAGATCAGAAATAGAAAATACACTGATATCAAATACAGACTAAAATCAAATCTAGTAAACTGAATTATAAAAAAAACCACTATCTTATTTACTTTATAATTATTTAAAAAAAAAATACTACATGATATATGTTATGTCTAATTCATATTAATTTCTTATAATTAAATTATAATATGTAAATGAAATCCTTAGCACGGGAGATCCCAGTGAGGATATCATTAACTCTACTGTTACTAAGAAATGAAGACAATAAATCATTATTATTATTATTATTATTAAAAAGCATAAACACCACATACACAACACAAGTAATGTGAGTCTTCGATCAGATAAGTGGTTTGTTTAGTAATGCTCGATTCGTCTATTGGTCGGAGAGTTGCACAAAATCTCACGATACTTGAAAAGAATATACAAAGTGGCCCAAATTTATCTCCCCAGGGAGGTGGAGGGGTTCAGATTGGAAGAAAAACTGCTCACGTAATTAATGTTAACGTAATTAATGTATTGACCTTCAGACAATTTTAAACAATGCAGTAAGTACGATTTTTAACAAAGACACATGCCGCCCAAATAATTTGGCGCATGCCTCATTTTCAACGTTTTATGTAATGTCTCAAAGCTCGCTCATGATGACAAATACATAGTGGCATTACCCTAACATAAATACACACGTAAAGGTGTGCAAATTTTAAGACGTTAGCGCTCACCGTTTGAATGTTCTACAGTAGGTATAGTACGAACAGACTTTTAGCTTATGAACCAGCAAAATATTTGAAAATGCACTTTTAAATTATAAAAAAATCATCATGTAGTAGAATTGGTTTTACCCGTTTTCATCCCCCAACAAAATAACTACTAAAACCTAATCTAACCTAACCTAACCTAACATAACAAAAATGGGACAAAAATAATACAGACATCCTGTATATACAATAAATTATTGTTTTCTGTTTTATTTTTGTCCCATTTTACTAATTTTTAACAGTAATTTATTGTCTTCACAGGATGTTTTTGTTATTTTTGGTAGGTTAGGTTAGGTTAGGTAGATGAGTTTGTGTACTTCGGAAGTATGTTTACGAGAGATGGGAAGGCTGACAGAGATATCGAAAGAAGGGTAAATGCAGGCAACTCTATTAATGGAGGACTGAACGCCGTTGGCGCCAACAAAAAACTGTCCAAAGAAACGAAGTTAGCCGTCCATAATGGAGTGCTGGTACCTACCCTGATGTATGGCAGTGAGGCATGGAACTCTAGCAGAGGAAGGATGAAATTAGACTGAAGGCTGTAGAAATGAGATCCCTGAGGCGTATGTGTGGTAAAACCATGTAAGATGATGTTAGTAATGTGTAGATCTGCAAAGTATGTAAGGCTGATGTAAGCGTAATGAGTAAGATTAAGAAAGGGACGCTCAGATGATTTGGGCTTGTAGAGCGAATGAACGAGGAAAGGAGTTATTGGAGAATATATGACGCAAATGTGAATGGTAGAAGAAGTCGGGGACGCCCGAGGAAGACATGGCACGACCAAGTGAATCAGATACTTGAGTCGGGCCATGTGAAGAGTCGGAATAATAGAAGAGCACGTATGAGACGATGTATGAATGTGAACGAGGCAAGGAGTGTGTGCCAAGATCGAGTTGTTTGGCGGTCCGCCCTCTCTGCATACCCCTGCGGGGAAACGGCGTGATGGTTAGTTAGTTAGTTTTAGGTTAAGTTTTAGTAGATATTTTCTCGGAGGACGTTTTGTCCGGAGGATGTTTTGTCCGGGAGATATTTTGTCTAGGTTAATAATAGGTCACCCCAAGTGGTTCGCTACGTTTGGTGATTTAGCGGGGGTGCCCGGGTTCATGGGGTGAGGTTTGTGTAGGTCTTGGAGGCGGATGACCAGGACATACTGAACCCCAGATTCCTACCCACCCCTTAAATCCTTTTCCTTCCCATAACTCTCCTCTCCTTCCTTTCCTTAAAAAACCCTCCCCACAGCATCCCCAAAGATGGCATATGACATCCTGTGTGGAGATCATGTAAAAAAAAACTAACTAATGCAGATGATCCCAGAACATTAGGCAATCGAACAGTCACCCTCGTCTGATATTGCAGTAAAGTGCATTTAGCGGTGCATGCGCCATGCAGTCCCAATACAAAGTAATCTACGGCCACCTTGACTGTGATCCCGCGCAAGGCTGCACGCACACCAATGCGCAATACACCACACGCTGCAAACACTTGCACAATACGCGCATTGCACTCTCACACCCATGAGCACTGCGCAGTGCATGCACTTGTTTATGGCTGTCATTATCATGACACAAAGCAGGGCTGTTGCACTTTAAACATTTCGTCGCCTTATTTCTTAACTGTCTAAACGACCATTTTAATTTTTGTTCAATCTCCACTTTAAAATTAAAAATATAGTATATATAATAGTATTTAATTTCTTAACTAAGGATTATTTAAACTAATGAGACCTTTCATAAAGTTTCATTGAATTAATAAAATTTATTTAGTTTATTCAATTTATTTAATTTATTTAATTTATTTGATTTATTTAATTTATTTAATTTATTTAATTTATTTAATTTATTTAATTTATTTAATTTATTTAATTTATTTAATTTATTTAATTTATTTAATTTATTTATTTTATTTAATTAATTTATTTATTTATTCTGGTTTTTACAGATTGGTCGCACGCATGTGAGAACAACCCAGTTATAAAAACTCAGTTAATTATACAAATAAGATCTTCTTCTTTTTCTTTGCCACTTCCCACTTTAAGTGGGGTCGGCTCTCCTAATCAATCTGCGCCAAGACGGCCGGTCTTGGGTTGTTGGATTGGGGAAATTTTGAGCTATTTTTGCCATGCTGGTCCACCATGTCAGAGGGGGGCGTCCTCTTCCTCTTTTTATTTCAGGTATAGCTAGCGCTTTATGGCACACGTGTTCTTTGTCTCTTCTCATTACATGACCATACCACCGTAAGCGACTTTCTGTTAGTTTTTCAGGAAGGGGGGCTACCTTGAAACTACCTCTTATATGTTCGTTTCGTATTTTGTCCAGTTTCGTAACCCCACCTGACCATCTAAGCATTTTCATTTCTGCAACGTGCAGTTTTTGGACGTGATTTTCCTTCACTGTCCAACACTCAGCCCCATACAGCATTGCTGGTCTCACTGCAGTTTTGTATATTTTGCCTTTTGTGCGAATGGGCATGCTTGAATCGCACAGTACTCCAGTGAGTGATCGCCACTTCTGCCACGCAACATTTACTCTGTGAGATACATCGGCCTCTACATTTGCATCTTTTGTTATTACTGAGCCAAGGTATTTGAAGGATTCTACTTTTGGCACCGGCATTCTGTCTGGATAGTAAACGGTGGTGTTGCTCGCTGTATTGCTGAAATTACATTCCAAGTGCTCCGTTTTTGACCTGCTGACACGAAGTCCTGATGTTTCAAGTGCTGTTATCCATTCTGTCAAGGTATTTTGCAGATCTTCCGCAGTTTTGGCAATCAGTACGATATCGTCTGCATACAGAAGGTTCCAGGGTAGTTTCTTTTGAATATTTTTGGTGATGTAATCCATTACTAAGTTGAACAGTAATGGGCTCAGCGCCGAACCTTGGTGAACTCCCACCTCAACCTCGAATTCTTGGCTCAGACCGACCGGGCTTCTGACCCTTGTGCGGGTATTGTTATACATGTCTTCTATGAGGTTCACATAATGTTCTGGTAGTTCCTGAGCTCTCATAGCTTGCCACACAAGTCTTCTTGGTACTCGGTCGAAAGCTTTTTCTAAGTCGATAAAGATGAAGTGTAAGTTTTCCCTATTGAGACGGTATTTTTCCATTACTATACAAATAATATATAATATTAATTATACAAATAAGATAAATAAAAAATAAAAATTAAAAATAAGAAAAAAATAAGGTCAAAATTTATATGAAATCAATCAGCCAAATTATACAATGGAGTCCGATTCGAGCCGCGGTCAACAGTGGTTGTGTGTACCTTACCTATTGCTTAGTGCCGTTCGCCCGTTCCTGTGCCTCATACAGATAAGAGATTATTGTTACATTTTATTTAATTTTGTTTATCGTATACCTATTTGTTTGCATTCCTGCTTACGGCTAATCCGTTTTTGTTTGTACAGTCAATGAAATAGACTGCGTATTATTTTTTCAGTTTAATTTTTAAAGGTTAAGTTTTTTTATATAATGGAGGAAGATGAAGATAGGCCTCCCAACCCAGGGTCGATATTAGATTTTTCTGATTCGGATTCTAATACTAGCCATGTTTCTATTGCACTCCCATCTCGTAAGCGACGACCATCGCATAGCCTTCACATTCCATCGAAAGTTAAACCTATACCGCCGATTCAACAAACCTCGACCTCTAACGACCTTAACACCAATAGTAACACCCAGACAAGTACTTTAACTAGCGATAATACAAAAAATATTGACTTACTTTATCCTGCTTCCGCTTCCAGTCCTTTTATCGTTATGGTTCAGAGAACTGAACAAGGAAAACTTATTCATCCTTTAGATTTTGGAAAATTCTTATTTGACTCAAAAAATAATAACCTTGGTATTTTTAACGGTTCAATTAAACCGGAAGGACGATATAAATTATCTATCGAGTTTAATACTGCCGCTTCCGCAAATGGTTTTATAAAAAAAATTCACTCGCTCTCAAACCATAAATATAAATCGTTCATCCCGACATTTAACCTTACGAGAATGGGTCTTGTGCGAGGAATTCCAGCGGAGATCCCAGAGGCTGAAATTGTTGATGCTTTGAATAATTCCCACGGAACCCCGAAAGTATTAAAAGCACGCCGACTGAACTACAAGGATTCTACTGATGGAAACACGATCTGGAAACCTTCCTAATCTGTTGTTATTACGTTTGAAGGACAATCCCTACCGTCTCGTGTGTTTATTTATTATACCTCGCTTCTCGTCGAAGTTTATAAATTCCCAACTATTCAATGCTTCAATTGCTGCCGGTTTGGACATTCAAAACCCGTATGCCGCTCCCCTCCACGTTGTTACTTTTGCGGAGAAGGTCACCCATTTGATCAATGTCCGAAATCTTCCAATGACCCCATTTGCATTAACTGTTCGGGTGCACATACCGCGGTCAGTCTAGCCTGTCCGGAATTTTCAAGACAGAAGAACATAAAACATAAAATGGCTACCGACAACATTTCGTACTTCCAGGCCTCAAAGTTATTCTCTCCTGCGAAAAAATCATTCGCAGAGATGACATCGTCCTCAGCTCCTTTCCAAACAACCACCTTTTTAAATTCAACGTCATCTTCTCACAGAGATACCATTCTCAAGCCAGTCAAACCCAACCCAAAATATACCCCTTACCTTGATAAAAAACAATTGAATAATATTTTGGCCAGCCAGAATGGGAATGCCAAATCCCAGACCCCCCAATGGGTGTGCCATTAATGGTAATACTTCCCCTCCTGCTCTCCCCGAAATAATGAATAATAATTCTTTTATACAAACCTTAATTACCCTTTTAATTTCTATCCTTACAAACAACAATACTGTACCGTCCAACGCTGCCGATTACATTAAATCTTTATTGTCTTGCCTCCCCAATGACTTCGAAACTGCACAAAATTCTTCAGTGGAACAGTAGACGCCTCTTCTTTAACAAATCTGACCTAATTCAATTACTCGACGAACACGACGTTTCAGTAGCCGCCATTTCTGAAACGTGGTTAAAACCCTCCTTTCACTTAAAAATTGCAGGTTATTATTGTCTCAGACACGACAAACCGGATGGTAAAGGCGGCACGGCTCTGATAATACATAATTCTATCCCGTTTAAACAAATTAATATTCATACTCCCTCCGACGATATCCAGATAATAGCAGCTGTCTTATCTGATATCACAATATTATCAATATATATTCCTCCCTCTACGACTTTTATTGAAAATGAATGGGCACCAATCTTAACCCAGATTTGTTCCCCTTATATGATCCTTGGAGATTTTAATGCACATTCCCCTTCTTGGGGTAGCAAAATAACAAATCGTTCTGGCCGCAATCTTTTAGATTTTATTGATACCCATAACCTATGTTTTTTAAATGACGGATCTCCAACCCGATTTACCCCCCCTCATCAACGGAAAAGTGCTGTTGATTTATCTCTTTGTTCGTATTCGTTAGCATCTAAATGCTCTTGGGACATCCTAAACGATCCCCTCTCTAGTGATCATTTCCCAATTATAATCCGATTCCACCATCAATCTAACACTTATCGCCCCCCAGTTAAAAATAATCTCAAATTTAGAACAAAAGATGCGAATTGGAGCACTTTCTCTTCTGAACTAGATAACCTTATTAATTTAACAAAATCGTCCCCGGGAGACATCAGAATGCAATGTGAGACGTTTCCCTCTATGGTTATAAATGCAGCAGAAAAATCGATCCCGAAACACAATGCGAACATTAAAATAAAACACTCTACTCCGTGGTGGGACGAGGAATGCACTCGCTCCGTAAACTCTCGTAAAAAAGCAATTTCCTCTTTTCGTAAGTGTATGTCACTAGAAAATTTTTTATCAGTTAAAAAAGCCCAGGCAGAAACCAAACGAATTTTGAAAAATAAAAAACGCCCTGGATGGCGGAAGTTCTGTGAGAACCTGTCTCCGGAAACTTCCCAGTCTTCAGTTTGGTCTAGCTTAAAAAAAATCGGATCATCGTATTCTCCGCCGAGAATCAAACATATATCAGAAGAAATTCTTAAAGGATTTGCGGATAAAATAGCCCCCCCATCAGTGGCCGGATGAGAAGAAATTCCTTCTATTAAGCCATATCCATCTCATTCTAACTGGCTAGATGCTCTTTTCTCCATTGATGAGATGAAACGAGTAATAAGAGCCCTTTCTGACTCTGCTCCAGGTCCCGATGGAATATTTAATAGTTTCATTAAATCATTTTCTGATATGGCGGTTGAATATTTCCTATCTCTTATTAATAATATGTTTGAAACAGGACTAATTCCGGATGATTGGAAAACTCAAAAAATCATTCCCATTTTAAAACCTGGAAAAAATCCATCTGAAATTTCGTCTTATCGGCCTATTGCTCTTTCATCATGTTTGATGAACGTAGCGGAGCGTTTGATCAAAACAGATTAGAGTGGTTTGTTGAAAGTCAAGATATTATCTCACCAAATCAGTATGGTTTTCGGAAAAAGAAATCTACAATGGATAATTTAAGTTTGTTCACAACTGATATCCGAGTTTCTCAATCCCTAAATTCTTATACATTGGCCACATTCCTTGACCTTTCATCAGCTTATGATGATGTTTTACTGAATGTTTTGAAAGAAAAGCTAATTAAAAAACAAATCCCCCCGAAATTGGTCCAATTTATTATTAATTTGCTCTCAGATAGGTCCATTATTATTGAGTCTTCCTCTAAATGCTTAAGGCGTAAACTATGGAGAGGTTTGCCCCAGGGTTCTGTTATTAGTCCTCTGTTGTTTAATATTTATATAAGCGACCTAGACTCAGTAATTCCTTTTTCTATCAAGCGACTTTACTTTTCGGATGATATCCTTATATATTTGTTACATAAAAATATTATTCTTGCAGCTAAGGAAATGAATTTGGCTTTACAATATATTAAAAGCTGGTTGTCAATAAATGGGATGAATCTGGCGGCATCTAAAACAAGGGTCGTGGCTTTCACGCGCAAAAGAAAAATTCCCCAATTCTCAATCTCTTTTGATAATGTGCCTCTACAAACCGCTACTCAAATCAAATTCCTTGGTCTTCTTTTGAACCATAAACTTTCCTGGCTTCCACACATTCAGATAATTTCTACAAAGTGTGAAAAGGGACTTAATATGATGCGAGCAGTTTCCAGAGTATGGTGGGGATCTTAAATTAATGTATAATTCCCTAGTTCGGAGCCACTTGGATTATGGCTCATTCCTTTTTGACCCACTCCCTAAATATTTAGATAAGAAAATGGAAAGAATTCAATCAAAAGCCCTCAGAATGATTATTGGAGCTATGAAGTCTTCTCCAATTAATGCGCTTCAGGTGGAATGTGGGGAGCCTCCATTATATTTCAGAAGGCAATTCCTTGCCAATAAATATATTTTCAAGGCTTTATCGTTATCACATCATCCTATTAAACATAGTCTTAATCGATTAAGTGTCAATTTGAATTCTAACAAAAGATTGAGAGAAAAACAACGTTTTCCTCTCCTAATTAAAAGTTTTCATCTCTATAATTCTCTATCATCTTCCCTCCAATATCTTCAAGAAGTTCCCAATCTCCCTATATACAATATTCCATTTAAGGCAATCACTTTTATGCCAAACACAATAACATCAGTCTTTCAGAAGAATATTTTATCCTCCCCAAATAGATTTCAAAATGTGGATGATTGTTTTTAAAGCATTGTGGCTTCGAAATTCCCTGGATTTTCCATCCTTTACACTGATGGTTCCAAATTTGAAAATAAAAGATGTGGAGCATCGATATATAGTCCAGAATTCAACATCAATCTCACTTATAAATTACCGAAAGAATCTTCCATATTTACAGCTGAATGCTTTGCAATTGAACAAGCGCTAAATCAAATCCTGGTTCTCAACATTCATCGAGCCTTACTATGTATTGATTCGCTAAGTGCTCTTAACTAAAATTAGGTCAAATATTCTATGTTATCCGGAAGACAATATTATATGTAAAATAAAATATCTTCTCAATTCTCTAAGTGAATCTGGGTTTGAGACGATATTGGCCTGGGTCCCTGCCCATTTGGGTATCGAGGGTAATGAGATGGCCGATTTTCCCGCCAAATCTGGTTCAGATTCCGGAACTATCCCACTAAATTTTAGAATTCCTATCTCCGATGTCTTCCCGATTCTTAAATCCAACATGACTCGTGCCTGGGAAGAAAATTGGGCAGTCTCCAAAATAAGAACTGGATCTTTCTATGCTGGAATTCAAAACCATATCCCTGCTAAGCCATGGTTTCACGGTAAAAAACTTTCAAAACGATTCATTTCATGTATTTCGAGAATGAGAATTGGTCACTGTTCAATTGCATCTCATTTGTCTAGAATTAGAGTTTTAGATGATCCGGTCTGCCAGTGCGGTGTGGAAGAGAAAACCCTCGACCACGTTTTCTTTAACTGTAAAAACCATTCATCTTTCAAGAACATATACCGCCGGCTTATTAAAATCACACACCAGTCCCCCCTTAACATTTCATACTTTTTATCTCTTAACAATTCTCGTGTTCATACAGCTTTATGTAAGTTTATTAACCTGAATGAATTCAATATTTAATTTGTTTTAGTGATCTAAATGAGTCCAATATTTGATTTGTTTTATTATTTTCCCAATAGATTAACTGAATTTTTTTATCCACTTTAACTATTACCGGCACAAAGCACTCTTTTCAGGGTGAATTGCCTAAAACCAAAAAAAATAAAAATTATACAATGGTTGAAATTTGAAAAAAATAGATAAAATAAAACAAAAAACAGTTAGAAATAGAAAATTATAAAAATAAAAAATTTACTCAACCGTATAAATTATCGACAAAAATATCTACTTCAGCACACTCTATCTTATTATAAAGTCAACACATTTGGGTCAGAGGGCTAAAATAGGCGATATTATTTTTAAATGTATTCATGTGAAACATATTATGGCGTCTTAAACAATGGGAATTGGGAACATTTATATCAATATTGCTAAGACACAATGAAGTATCAAGATGTCCGTGAATTATTTTATGTTTTTTTTTACATTAACTCCACCCAGGAGGCCCTGAGGAAAATGATTTCCCTCAGGACCTATGTCATCTGGGATGCTGTGTTGAGGGTGTTTTTGAGGAGAGGAAGGAATGAACATTGGTCTTGAAGAGACCCATGTTGTAGGAAGGAGGAAACACAGAGGCCGGCAAATCATTCCACAACACAACAACGAGTTGAACACAAGAACGAGTCGAAGAAAAGACCCGTTCTCACGTGACAAATGTCAACCGTGTACAAATGTTGGGCACGCGTTTGGCATGTTTCCCATGTATTTTGGAGGTCCAGACCAGAGATGGCTGCCAAATTCAACCGTGGGGCCCACTTGTGATTTGTACAGGGTTAGCAGTTGTGTACTATTCGGGCCCTGTACAGTACGCCCAGTTTTTGGGAGGCTAACTTTACTCTGGCTTCAATGGAGCCCCCATACCTCAGCTGGTCACTTAGGGTTACACCAAGCATATCAATGGAGGGCCTGTTCGGAAGTTTGCTTCCGTTGAAAGATACTAGATTTTCATTTCATGTAAACATATTAGATCAGTCAATTACCTTCTGATTTTAAGTGTATTAATTTTGAAGTATTCAAGTCGCATGTCGTATGACCTAAGATGTTATTGTAATCCACATTTAAAAGATAACAGTCTGACCATTTTTTTTAAACTTATTCTACACTGTTTTCATATTTGCAGTAATGTGGATTCCAAATAGTGCTTCCATATTCAACTTTACTTCTAATTAAGGCATTGTAAAGGGTTAGAATTGATAGAGAATCTTTGAAAGGTTTACATATTCTAATTTTAAATGATTTGCACTTAATGTCGTTAATGTGTGCATCAAATATGAATTTAGAATCAAGAGTGATTCCTAGATCCCTTATTGAAAACACTTTTTTAAGAATAGTGAAATAAAACCTTTTCCTCCTGTGAAATTTTCTAATGGTCGTTTGGACAATTAAGAACCAAGGCGATGATTTGTGACAGCTGATCACACCTTTGTGGAATTTGGAACTATGGCGGTTATGAATACAGATCAACACTTCAAGTGGTTCGCTACGTTTGGTGACTTAGTAGCCGGGTTCATGGAGCGAGCTTTGTCCGGGTCTTGGCGGTGGATGCATCTGGCTACCAGCTGCATGAGACCTTTCGACCTCTCCAGCAGGACTCTCTAGGAACATCGTCTTGCACCGCAGTGGGAGAGACAGATTCCTACTCACCCCTCACACTCTTCCTTCCGAGAACTTCATGTTCTTCATTTCCTCTAAAGACCCTCCACACAGCATCCACAAATATGAAACACGCCCTGACGGGAATTATTTTCCTCGGGGCTTCCAGCTAATGTAAAAAAATAATATAGGTATAATTCTCCAAATCAAAGCGGCCAATGCGGTAAGGTTTCATTCTATTTTATTATCTCGCAAGTTAAATCCTAAACATGTATATGTGTTTGTCTCTTTTAATTGTCGTTTCCGTTTCATCGAGTTTTAAATCACAATGGTGCTAAAGAAGTTTCACTTTTAAAAAATCTGAGTGTTCAATTCACACGCGGTAGCAGTGAAACCTTCAGAGAAACTAAAGTAGACAAGAATGGGGAGGTTACGAAGCATCGCATAAAGAGGAGATCGATTTAGTATCTCATTCCCTCGCAAGCTAAATCCTATAGTTGTACCTATGTGTTTGTCTCTTTCTAGGGTCGCTAT
Organism: Limnephilus rhombicus; assembly: GCA_929108145.2. Classification (NCBI taxonomy): domain Eukaryota; kingdom Metazoa; phylum Arthropoda; class Insecta; order Trichoptera; family Limnephilidae; genus Limnephilus; species Limnephilus rhombicus. The sequence goes on along the minus strand of OV815288.1, from coordinate 46,152,227 downwards.
TTTAGTGGTGCTAAAGAAGTTTTCACTTCAATTATAATAATAATTATCACATTTTTAATATTTATTTATTTTAGAAATCAACAGCTTTACTTAATATACAGTGATAAATATCAGTCAAGCCACAGAAGTTTCTAATGCTAAAGTTCATTGGAAATGAAGTTTTAATATCATAAAATTAATTTTGGGTTATAGGAAGGGGAGAGGAAGAGGAATATAGGAAAAGGATAGGAGATGCTCCCGATACATTCCATACTCTCATATTAATAATCGATCGTACGCGTTACTTCATATCGATATTTCTTCAGGTTATTACTAAAAATGTCAATGCTGTGAAATTTAGTATTATTTTTTTTTTTTTACATTAGCTCCACACAGGAGGCACCGAGGAAAACAATTTCCCTAAGGGCCTATGTCATCTTTGAGGATGCTGTGTGGAGGGTTTTTTAAGGGAAAGGAATGAGAAGAAGATATGGGAAGGAAAAGAGTATGAGGGGTGGGTAGGAATCTGGGGGTCAGTGTGGCCAGGAGTGACGGACGTATGAATCTATACTTCACACTGCGGTGCAAGGCGAAGGGTCGGGAGAATCCGGCTGGAGAGGTCAAAAGGCCTCCCTCAATCAGTCTCCTCTCCTAAATAAATCAGGTTGTCGGGTTGATCTTGACGGAATATGAAAAAAAAATTATGTTGGTAAGCTCTGGTGAGTCATTTAGAATTTTAAACAATAAGATTTAATAAAAAATTAGACGTCGTGCTTGGAGAGAGTTGAAATCGTGAAATTTAATGAATTCGGTATAATTTCAGAAGTGTAAGTTTAGTTTATAATTTATGTGTTTAAATTTTTTTTAATTCTTTCAAAATAAATATATTCATCGGCCGCGACCCCAGATTTGCACACCTAACCCAGTGACCATTCGCCCATAATACTATAAGTACTGAATCACGTAACACAATATTACGTTACGTAACGAAACCGTACCTTCGTCACCAGTGTACTGGTCGCTGGTACCTACCGAGTATAGTACAATCAGGCAGAGATCGCATCCACGTCATCAAAAAGCATTCGATAGTGGTAACTTGCTTCTTATAATATTGATGGGTGACAATTATTACCAATCTTCTATAATTCACTGGACCTTTAAAATACAAATAATCTACCTACATCGATAATTCAGATGTGTAATATTTTATTTGTATACTTACATTAATTAATACATTTGTAGAATCGAAATAAAGACGCTAGTTAAGAATTTTATTTATTTACAACGCCATCTGTTAAATCAAATCCACACCACGCTGTCCGCCGCTGCTTGGCGCTTATATTATGTATTTCAACCAATTTACACAAATTGACATATTATATCCCTAAAAACCTTCCTCGTGAATCACTCTGAGCGTGAGCGACTTCATTTTATACTATGTAAAGAAGATAAGTACGTAATATTTAGGGGTTCAGTCAAAAATGAATGTCTGAAGAAAAAACAATAAATATCTTTACATAGTATAAAATGAAGTCACTCTCGCTGTCTGTGCGCTTAGATCTTTTAAACTAAGCAACGGATTTTCATGCGGTTTACACCAATAGACAGAGTGATTCATGAGAAAGGTTTTTAGGTATTTTAAGTATCACTGTACAGGGCCCGCAGATACTTTAATAGTACACAACTGGTAACCCTGTACAAATCACAAGTGCGCCCCACAATTGAATTTGGCAGCCACCTCTGGTCAGGTGCTCCAAAAAACCTGAAAAATACCCTCGACTCTATGCAGAAACGGGCGGTTCGTTTGATAGATTCCTCTCCCATCTTAACAGACGGATTGCAATCTTTAGAGTTCAGGCGTTGGGTGGGAATGCTTTCCTTGTTCTACCGGTATTACAATGGAAGATTAGCGTCATTGATCCCTTCGGCACCGGTGCATAGTGGGGAAACACGACAAACGCGTGACAACCATTTGTACACGGTTGACATTTGTCACACGAGAACGACATTGGTCGCTTCTTCGACTCGTTCTTGTGGTCAACAGCTCTACTTTGGAATGTTTTACGGCCTCTGTGTTACCTCCTTTCTACAACATGGGCCTCTTCAAGACCAATGTTCATTCCTTCCTCTCCTCAAAAAGACCCACAACACAGCATCTCAAATTACATAGGCCCTAAGGGAAATTATTTTCCAGGGCCTCCTGTGTGGAGTTAATGTTAAAAAAAGGTATATAATCTGTAAATGTTTTAATATAATGTGTGGATATCATGAAATGTCTATAGGAATATGATTAAAGACATTTGACATTCTAGTCTGACTTTCTCGTTTTTATACAAGACGTGTAAGTAAAAAGATTTTTATGAATGACTTTTAGGACGATCGTGCTCACGTCTCTCAATTTGGGAGGCGGGAATGGGTACCGCCGCCCCGGGAACCTTTATTGGATAACCAACACCTCTGCCATAGGTCACCCCAAGTGGTTCGCAGCGTTTGGTGATGTAGCGGGGGTGCCCGGGTTCATGGGGTGAGGTTCGTCTAGGTCTTGGAGGCGGTTGACCAGGACATACTGAACCACAGATTCCTACCCACCCCTTAAACCCTTTCCCTTCCCAGAATTCTCCTCTCCTTCCTTTCCTTAAAAAAACCTCCACACAGCATCCCCAAATATGATATAGGCTCTGAGGGAAATTACAAAAAATCCCCGACAAAATATCCACGACAAAATATCCTACGGACAAAACATCTTCCAACAAAATATCTACTAAATCCTAACCTTACCTAACTTTACAGGATGTCTGTATTATTTTTGTCCCATTTTACTATTTTTGAACAATAATTTATAGTCTTTACAGGATTTCTGTATTATATTTGTCCCATTTTACCACCTTTGAACAACAATTTATTGTCTTTAAAGGATTTCTGTATTATTTTTGTCCCATTTTTTTGTTAGGTTAGGTTAGGTTTTAGCAGATATTTTGCTGGGGGATGTTTTGTCCGTAGGATATTGTAGGGGATATTTTGTCGGGGATATTTTGTGAAAAGTCGCGGAACCGTGCGCACGATCTCTGCCTGGGTCTGGTATATATACGGTACACGCGCCGCGCCACTCCGTTGCTAGGAAATGTATATGAAAATGATTATGTTTATCGCTCAATGCCACTCAATAACACAATCATAATAATATCATATAATATCAATTCGATACATTTTATTACGTAAATTTATATAAATTTGATACGTTTAAATTACAATAAATAAATATTTATACAGGAGGCCCTGAAGAAAAAAAATCCCTCGTAATCTTAAGAAAAGAAATGTGATCTTAAGAAATGCCGTGTGGAGAATCTTTTTAGGGAAAGGAAGGAGAGGAACATCTGTCGAAAAAGATCACAAAGTATGCTGCAAAAATTATTATAAATACGTTTGTTTCAGTTATTTTACAAGTTATATGTATGAAAAAATTCACAGTGTTTCTTTAAATGCTGTTTAAGACAATGCCCGCGAGATTTTTGCTCTATTTTAAAAGAGTAGTGTTTCATACATTTCGCAATTTTCGCATCGATTTTGTCGCTGTAAATGTTAGCGCTCTCCTCTAACATTCGTAATTTCGTATCTCTCCATCTTCTTCTTTTCGAGCCCGGTTGCGGAGCCTTAAAACACCATTCAACGGTTGTGAAGTATTTTTCTTATAGGCAATGCTGTTAGAATTTTAAGAATACATTAATTTCTCTTAATTAAAGAAATAGGTATATTTTTATTGCTTATCAAACAAGAATAATACGTAATATATATCTAAATGTACCTACCTAAAAATGAAGAATTTAGGTAGGTACATTAAGATACTCAAAAGCATGTTAATTAATCATTTATTAGTTTATTGCCTCAGTTTTTTTTTCATTTTATTGTTCTTAAATTTTAAATTGGTTAATTGGTACCAAGTGTGGGAATGTCTTGGTTTTATATAATGTCTGGTCAGTGGTTAATTAGGCATTGCATCTGGGTAGCATTCACCGTGAGTTCGATACCTCGGCTGGCTGAATCCTCCATCACGACACAAGCAACATTTTCCGCTTACTGTGGTGGTAGTAGGAGATTTCCAAAATATTGTTAGATTATTCGTTAACCTGGGAATTTTTATCTTATATTAGCTGACCCGGCCATGCGTTGCTGTGGCTAATAAAACACAACGTCATCTACTGGACGGTTATCCAACCTTTATAACCACCGCCGCCTTTGAGTTTATCGCGAAGAGACAGACAGATGCCGCGAAGGACTTTAATTTATAATGCGTAGAGATGGTGTGAAAGATTATAATAATGTGCATGAAATGCTTTGGGTAACTAACGTATTTAAGTTAATAAGGATTAATACTGTATCCGTCTAAATAACTTTTCAATTACCGCAATGTACGTGACCATTTTTTTAGAAGATAGAATGGGTATAGTAAGCTATCCGTAAAAGATAGATATATGCCGTAGCGGACTTTTTTGTAGATCTGTAAAAGAGGAATATCCCACCATGCATTGTTTTGTTATATCCCAAAAGGATTAGGCAGCGTTTTCGATGAAAGCTACCAGGCGGCTTGACTTTTTCCGACACTTCTAACAATTATCGTTATGTTTCAACCAATTTACACAAATCCTTGACAAATTACATACATAAACCTTCCTCACGAAACACTCTATCTATTGGTGAAAACCGCATGAAAATCCGTTTAGTAGTTTTCGAGTTTATCGCGAATAGACAGACAGACGACGCGGGGGACTTTAATATTATTATTATAATATTATTATTAAAAAAAAAAAAAAAAAAATATATATATATATATATATATATCTATATATATAAATGAAAATAAAAAAAATATTATGTATTTAATTCATTGGAAAAGAGTTATGGTTGCAGGTTATTTATTTTATTTTATGTGAAATTATCATTGCGTTCAAGATCAGCAACTGCTTCACTGTTAGCTAATTTAGTTCCATTAACATTTTAGTTACTTTTGAAAATCTATTTTAACTATTTAATTATTATCCTATTCTGGACCATTTTAACCTTTTTGGTTCTCTGTCTTAAATAAGAAAAGAATCGGATACGTTTTAAGATTTTCACGGCCAAAAGTATTTTCGTTATTTGTTTTTGGGGTGTTATGCCGTGTTGCACTACCTCCTTCTTTAGCCAATATTTCGGACAGCGTTGCAGTGTCCATCATCAGGTCAGATCCGGCAGATCCGGTAGATGTGTAACACGACATAACACGCCAAAAACAAATAACGAATAAGAAAAGAATCGATGAGTTCAAAAGTGGTCAATGATGAATCGTATATAGTGATTGTAGTTTTTCGTGATTTTTTTGACCAGTTATTCCAAATAATTATAATTACAGACTTAACAAGTAAAAAGGTGACTACGTGGAATATCAATAGGATACGTGATTTTACTTGGGATAACTATTAGATTTACAGCTCGTAACCTCAGTTGGACAAGGTTCTAACTGACATTTTTTTTTAATTATCTTTTTTTTACATTAGCTCCACGCACAGTGAATTTTAGATTTCTAAGTACATGAATAGTTTCGAAATACATTAATAGTTGCAGTCGGAACATTAAAAAGGTTTTTCTCCACTATGAGTCAGCAAGTGACTTCTTAGATATCGCTTTTGAGAGAACGAATAATTGCAGTCAGGACATTTAAAAAATCTGTGAATCACACTGTGGATTTTTATATCTCCCTTTTGATAACTTGCATAACTGCATTAGGAACATGAAAAAGTTTTAATCCACTATGAGAGCGCTTGTGAATCATGTAGAGTAAAGTGTTGCTCCACAGGGAAGCCTAAGGAAAATTACTTTCCTCAGGGCCTCCTCAGTGGAGCTAATAAAAAAAAAATGTGTCGTAAAACCATATTATTTATAACCATTCATTACTTTTTCGTTCAGAAGGAAATATACTTCAAAATCAAAAAGTCTTTGACCAACAGAAAATGAAAAATAGTAAAGATGCTAGATTTTACTAAAACAATACGATAATTCTGTGATAATAAGATGAAATATAAGAAAGCCGAGTCGATGCCGCAGGCGGTGTAATAGGCAATCAAAGGTGACACCTGACACCTTCGGTGCTGCTCCATAGTACGTACTCAAGCCTGACCAAAGGATTTTTACGTTTTACGATATCTAACCAACTGGATTAGATACTAAAGGAACAAATAATATTTCTTTCACAGTGCAAATGAGAAATCGCTAAGGGAACGTACCCATACTACGTGACCAACTTTTTGCAATTTTTAACCCCCCGGTGACCAAAAACCTAACGTAAAAACCTGGGTACGTTCCCTATGTTATTATGTAACAAATAACGTAGATACGATTTTAGATTTTCACGGCCAAAAGTATTTTTGTTATTAGTTTTTGGGATATTATGCCGTGTTGCGCTACCTTCTTCTTTAGCCAACGTTTCGGACAGCGTTACAGCGTCCATCATCAGGGCTGATTCGCAACCACCGCAAATTTTGCAATGGTATAAGTTTACCGGGAATTAAAGTTACAATATATTGTAATTACATGAATTAACCTCTGCTACTTGTTGAACTGATGTGTGATGAGTAATTGGAAGGTTAAAATCAAGGGCAAGATAAAAAATGTTAAATGTCTTCGTTGCTTGGTTTATCTCCTCAAGCATTAAAATTAACCGTTTAACAAAATTGAGCGTTTCAGAATTTTTTTCTTTAATTAATGCTATTGACCAGTAACCAATAAACTAAGTTTTACTTTTTTATATGAATACCGCACAAGAGTCCCAACTGCTCCCGTCCGAAGCCAATGAGACTATGGCATCGCCAATTGGGGTATGTTGTGAGGCTGAAGGTAGTGGGGAGTGGAAGGAGATAGGGAAGAGTAAGGTGGGGAAGTACCTGGCTATTCAGTTCTGGTCGGTTAATTTAGTTATGCCGTTTCAATTCTGAATGGTGGTCTTACACCAGGGCGATACTGAGAGTATCTTCCACTCTGGAACGTGCCGCAAATATACTATATATTATTTTAAATGAATAAATTGTGAAATAACACAAATTATGCAACAGAAACGCTTTTCGCAGATTTCACGGTGCCTCGAGTAGAGAATATCTTAAAAAAAAATGCAATTATCCAAATTTACAAAGATAATATTGTCAAGAAATTTGAAACTCACCAATCAAAAAGATATGAAGACAACATCAAAATACCAAAATTTATTACCAAACTAATGCAAAACGATTATATCTATTTAGGAATAAAGTTTTTCAACAACCTTCCAATTGAAATAAAAAAAACCAAAGACATCAATAAACTGAAACTCAAACTGAAGCTACACTTCATCAGGAATAATTAACTAAATAATTACCTGTTTTTCTCTTTCTTTCTATTTATTTTTAATACATATTCATCTCTATTTTATTTAGATTTTTCGAATTTCTCCTAAGTGCACAATATCTTAGTATGTAACCGTATCCTATGTATGTTCACCTACACATATAGATGATCCAGAAGTCTCAATTGATCCTTTTATACACTTACCTATTGCATAATGTTATTCTATTTAAGTTGTAATTAGTGTAACTCGCTCATCAAGCACAAGAACTAGCTTCTTCTTTGGTGAGATTGCAATTTTTAAATAATTTCTGTACCGATATGTAATTTCTATAACTCAACTGTACAATTTTATATCTATATTAAAAAAAAAAAATTAAATTAAAAAATTTATTTGGCACGCCGGATTCGATCCCGTGACCTTCGGTGTGCGAGTCAAGAGCCTTACCGCTGGATTACGCCGGCCGTCTTGCATTATTTGGATGGTTTTTTTTTAATAAATACTTCGTTTAAGCTTTATATTAACATTTTTTTTTAAATTTTGATTTGAATTCCTTCTAAACATTCCTAAAAACTATTTGCAAAGTTTTGTAATACAGATGTTGTGCTCTAATAAAATAGTTTCACATTTTTTCCCTTTAAATTTAACAGTAAAAAATATTTGTTATTGTTATTTTCATGGACCTGTACTATACGGAAACAAGTCCGAAAAACCCTAAAATACGATATGGATGTGAAAAGATTCGCCTATTTACAATTTTAAGCATCAGCAAAAAATAAATGAACATGTTTGACTCCTTAAGAGTCGAAAAACCTGATTTGAAAATAACCAAGTTTTCAGATTTGTACTACTATTTCGAATTGTTTCCAGTGAAAACAGATGAGATTGTTTTAAAAACAATGGTTTGCATTTGAGGTAAAGTAGAAATTTCAGAAAAAAGTATTGAAATTTGATATTTTTGCATACGTATAGGCGATACCCAGAACAGAAGATATTACAACCTGAGAACGAAAAGAGCCGACCCCAACAGCCTACCTAGGCAATGAGTTGGGACAGCGCAAGGAAGAATGTAGATTAGCGTAAAGACAAAATATTGCTTCTTTTAGAACAACGGATTTGGACTTGTTGCAGTTTATACTATGCGATCTATTTATCGGTTTCATGCCAACTGAGAATCATGTCAACTCAACGCCTCTTTCAAAAGTCATTAAAAGCAATGAAAATAATAATTTTAATATAATCCATAACTCTAACCTTACATAACCTATTTAAACAATTACCAATCAGTCTTAATGACTTTTCAAAGGATGTTCTTAGTTGATTTCATTGTGAGTTGTCCGGTCACAATGATAATCCGCAAGAAATGGTTAGGATGCCGGCGAAATCTCTAGTTAATATTTTCTAGTTTTATATTTTCTTGTCAATTACTGGTTGTATCTGGGTTTTCTACTAAATAAAAATATAAGAAATTCAACATCAATTTCACTCGGAGTTAGACAAAATTAACCTGCTAGAAAACCTAATTCTCAGTTGTCACCCCTGCTAATATCAATGTCCCATTTTAAGGCGGTACACTACCGTAATAAATTTGTTTGCTCAAAACTCACCCGGCGAATTCGTAACTATAATAACTTTTTATTCCAACAGAACACTGGGGACGTAAGTTCTTTGTATTTAAGATTAATGAAAACGATACCTAACCATTAATATATTTTACGTACAACGATTTCAAAACTTTATAACCCGTTTTTCAACTATAAAGTTAGCGGTAAGCACTAGAATTTTATTTTTCTAGACGATGAATTAATTAATAACTTTGGGATTGCGACATGGAGACACATTTTAAATATTAGTAACACGTTTTTTACAGTATTAATTAAAATTTACGCGGCGGAAAGGTCGAATCTCCAGGCCTGCTAGGATGAATTCGACCGTACGTGCGTCTAATACGCCGTCCCGCCGGCGCATATTTGTTTACGCGCTTTCTTCACTTACGTCGTTAAGATTTCCAAAGTAATTATCTTTTTCTTTTCTTTGATAAGGCAAATTCGGCAGTAGCTCCGTTCAATACACGGGTCGCAGGCCCAAGCTCTCATCGCACAGCCTCTGTATTTGTTTCTTCGAATGGTGATGGAATTTGATCCCATTCCAAAAGTAATTAATTAATGTAATTTTATATTTTCAGTAACTCCGTCTACCTCGGCCTGTCCGGCTGTCCCGCAGAGCAGTGTATGCCCCAGGTCGGCCCATGTCCCGGTATGTCCGGCCAGTGTCCAGGGCTGTCCGCACAGTGTCCGGAGCCCCAGGGTCCCTGCCCCGACCTGTCCCTCGGGTGTCCGGACCTAGCGGCGCAGTGTTCGGATATGGCCGGACAGTGCCCAGAGTTGACCGGGCCTGTGGCGGTGGCCGGACCATCCGGGGCTTCTCCCTATAGTATGGACACGCAGCTGACGGAACTGCCGTCGAGAAAACGAAAATCATCTTTCCAGTAAGTTCAATCTTATTTATATTATTTTGTTTAAGAACCAGCACAAAAAGAAGAATGTAAATACGAATGTTAGAGAGAGCTAATACAAATTAAAAAGGATAATATTTTAGTGAAAATATTTAATAAAACACTATTCATTTAAAATAGAGCAAAAATCTCATAAATCGGCGAGAAATCGCCGAGATTCTGGGCCATAACCGAGACCGTAGTAAGGGAGGCGTCTACTAATATCTACAGGAATTTCAAAAACTGAAAAAATCGAACTAATATCTATGAGAACCAAAGTGTTGATGAATATCTACAGCTCAAACTGTTGACTAATATCTATGAGAACCAAAGTGTTGACGAATATCTACAGCACTGGCAGAGGTTGGATTTGCAATTATGTATAGCATATTGGAATAACGTAATATTGCGTACGCAGTTTAAAAAACTTAATTTATGTAAGTATGTATGTAAAAATCCCTAATATCGGACTATTGGACACATTTAGCTGATGACCTACGCTCTGTAGATATTAGTTAACACTGGGACCGTCATAGATATTCGTCCGACCTTAGCTCTGTAGATATTAGTCAACACTCCGTAGTCCAGTGGGTAAGACTCTTGACTCACAATCCGGAGGTCGCGGGTTCGAACCCGGCATGCGCAAATAAATTTTATTTGATTAATTTGTGTTATTTCACAATTAATTCATTTATTATTTTATTTATTTATTTTATTTTATTTATTTATTTAAACGCCCATAGGGCTTTTACATATGTAGAATGCAGTACATTTTTTTTAATTACAGTGAAAAGAATGGGTTTACAAAATACAATACACAATACAAGTAACATAATATGTGTTAAAAACAAAATATAGGTTACATAAAATATAAGGGTTAAAAAAAAAAAAAAAAAATAATAAAAAATTTAGGTTACATAAAATATAAGCGTTAACAAAATACAGGTAACATAAAATTTAAGAAACAAAATATAGTCCATAAAATATAGTAGTTGACATAAAGTAGGTAATTTTTAAAATTGTTGTTCTCATTAGTTTACGGGATAGGTAGAAATAAATAGTTGGCACATATGGCGTTTGAAGTTTGCTAAGTTCAAATTATTGTCAAATACATCCAGATTGTTTAAGTATTTGTTACCAAGACTATGCAAACGTTGTATTGGAGAATTTAAATCATAGTTCGAATGAGATGTACGTATATAAAATGTCAATGTTTGTCTAGTTGTTCGTGTAGGTACATGTAGATTTATTAATTGCAGGAGTTCACAACTGTCGAATTTAGAGTTGAGTATTTAAAATAATATATAGTATATTTGCGGCATGTTCCAGAGTGGAAGATACTATCAGTATCGCCCTGGTGTAAGACCACCATTCAGAATTGAAACGTTGCTTGAAAATGGCTTTAGCCGTGTTTGGTGACCAGATCTGAATAGCCAGGTACTTCCCAACCTTCCTCTTCCCCACCTCCTTCCCCTCCCCACTACCCTCAGCCTCACAACATACCCCAATTGGGGATGCCATAGTCTCACTGGCTCCAGACGGGAGCAGTTGAGATTCTTGTGCGGTATTCACTGTAAAAAAAAAAAAAAGTTCGTAGATATTAGTTCAACATATGAGCTGTAGATATTCGTCCGACATACAGGCTGTAGATATTAGTATCTGGAGTCATAGTAAGTAGGTACAGTATAGGATAATGGGATTCACATCTACTATATTACGGATATTAAAACTATTTAAAACAAATAATTATTACATTTTTAAATATACTATATTATGCAAAAATAGCGAATTAATTTTTTTTTCTCAATTTATCTATTCTCGGTCTCGGCCGAGATTTTAATTTATTCTCTAAAAACCAGTCTCGGTCGACCCTTAATATCATTCATTCATTCCCTTTGGTTCATCTTTGATCTCAATATTACTTGAAAATGATCGAATCCTGCAAGATGCGTTTGGATAGACAAATTACACGGAGGGCAAACTCCTTGGAGAATAAAGTGTTATTATATATCTTCCAAAGCAGATATAACCACTTATTGGTTCGTTACAGAAATTATAATTACCCATGGCGACTGGGGGTTAATTTAAGAGAGACCGTTTCAAATTACATGGGCGATTGACCCTAATGAAGATTTTACCTCTTTCCACTGGTAGACATTACATTGCAACACCTCACTTGAACCTTTACTAAAGATAGTAGAGAATTGTGTATATTAAATTACCATGTTCCCATGAAAAATCACGGGAAATAATAATTTTGAGAGAAATTGTAATCTTAAATGTACTCATCGAATTGCTTTTTTCATACATAAGCTACACACAGGGGGCCCTGAGGAAAACAATTTTCTCCGGGGCCTATATCATCTTTAAGGATGCTATGTGTAGGGTGTTTTTAGGGAAAGGAAGGAGAGGAAGTTCTGGGAAGGAAAAAGGTATGAGGGGTGGGTTGGAATCGGAGGGGGTCAGTGTGTACTGACACCTGAATCCATCCCTCCCATTATAAGCCGATGGATTGAGAGTCTGGCTGGAGAGATCTAGGTTAGGTCTCCCTCTACCAGTCTCTCCCGATCCGGCCCACCACTCGGTAGGTGGGAAAACGCATTCGCCGCCAAGACTCATGGACCCGGGCTAAATCACCAAACGTAACGAACCACTTGGGGTGAGTTGTTGAAGGGGTTTTGGTTATCCTATAAATGGATCGTGGGGCGGCGGTACCCATACCCGCCTCCCAAATTGAAATGTTAATAAACTTGAAAAATTACGACTTCATCTGTCCAATGACATCTTAAAAAAGACACCTTGTATTCAATTTAATATGACGGCCTCCGTGAACGAGGGGTAAGGCTCTTGACTAATAATCTGGAGGTAAGTTTCAAATTTCGACGAGCGCAAATAAATTTTATTTGATTAAATTGTGGTATTTCACAATTATAATAGGAGTGTAAAGAAAATATATGATGCAAAAATGAACGGTAGAAGAAGTTGGGGACGTTCGAGGAAGACATGGCACGATCAAGTGAATCCAATACTTGGATCGGGACATGTCGAGAGTAAGAATAACAGAGGGGTATTTATATGTGTGAGACGATGAATGCATGTGAATGAAGCAAGGAATGTTGTATGACCTAGATTAATATTTATTTCAGAAGACAGTGGTAAAAATTCGTGTGTTCACAGTATAGTTTTTTTTTTAAATTTATACATTGTAGATAAAGGTCAATTAAAAGGAATGGTTAAAAAGTGACTAATTAGCTAGTTTGCATTAATGCTATCGGCAATAATTAACGGAAGCTGTTCAAATGCTGATGTGACGTGGGTCAAAACCCCAACCTATCTAAGTAAGAACTCATTAATTTTATTTTTGTTAACTTGAAACTCTGCGAGGAAAAACTGTCTACCAAGATTCGAACCTTAGAAATCTTCATGCATAGTTAAAAATACTAATTAACAAGGCGAGAAAAATAAAAACACGGAGCAGTAAAAGTTATTAATTAGATTTTCATCATTCACTTTAATTTTTTTTTCATTTCAATAGTTACTTCACGATTTTCTGTAGATAGATTATTTACTCTAATTAGAGGTAAAATGTTAATAAAAACCATTTATAAGAGAGAAGGCATTCAGAAGTCAGAAGTTCGTTATAGATGCAATACACACAATTTTTCACCTTCACATTCAATGCCCGTGACACTGTAAATAACTAATTTGTAAAAATGTAGGAAAAAACCTATTTGTAAGCGTTTTGTTTCATTACGCTGATGGATTTCATTCGTTTTGTGCTCCGATTGGTATACAGGATCGGAGGAATCCAGATTTTTGGAATTCCGCACAATAAGGGTGCCTACCTATATGGTAGAAAGGTGTCAAATACCGCATTACCGTGAGTCGGTTGCTAACCATCATCGTATCGTGACATTTCGCTCTATGCCGAAGTGTTATTTATCCTATAGTTACATAACGTGTAAATTCAAGAATGGTTCCATGTCATCAAACCTGAAAATTAGTGACGTTTGGTGGACTCCATGCCTAGAAGAATTGAGGAAGTTAATAAACTTGAAGGATTTCCAACGAAATACTAACGTTAAATGTTAATTGTAAATATTATGCAAAATCTTCGAAATTAATAAATAATTTGTTTTTTGCCATGTCGTTTTTTTATTCAGCATTTTTGTTATTTTTCTAAAAAAAAAATCTATTCAAATCTATTCAAAATATAACAGTATAACATGCTATTGAATTAATTAGCTAACAAAATTACAGTTAAACACCAACGTGATTTGTCTACTAGTGTAGTTGTGAATGATGAGTTCTTGGAGTAGGTGGATGGTTTGTGGATTTGGGAAGCATGTTTAAGAAAGATGGGAAGGCTGGTAAAGATATTGAAAGAAGAGTTAAAGGGTGAGGCCGATACACGACAGTTTAGCGGGTGCTTAAAACGAAGATAAAAAATATATGTACCTATATAAATATATTCATTCTCTCTCATTTCTTAGTTTCTATATATCTTTAATCTACTAGGTATTGTATAAATCTTGCGTTCTTTCTTACATATCCTTTACTTACTAATTACAATAATTTTTGTTACTAACTTACATGATTCATTAATTTATAATGATTTTTTAATTTATATTATGATTTTTTAAACTTATCTTGATTTTTTTTTTAAAATTCATACGTGATTTTCTAATCTTAGTAATTATTTACAATTGGCGTTATTACTACTTACACGATCTTTTCATTTACTAATTGAGCTTGTAGACTGGGAGGCGAGATAGGTAAACCCTACATCATCGAGAACACGAATGAAACTACTTTGTAGTGATAACGGACATTTAGAAAACCTTAAAAAATCTGGTCTGTTGGTGCGCCTTTTGGCAGGAGCCGCGCAGTCATGGAAAAAGTCAGCGATTTTTTTCGAAAAAATACGTCATCGAGTACACGAACGGGAATGGTCTCATATGATAAAGGTCGTTTAGAAAATGAGAAAAAAGCAGGTCTGCCAACCGGCACCCTGGCACGTTCGCCGACAGCCGGCGTCAAAGTGGGGTAAAAAATAGTAAATTTTACGTCATCGAGTACACGAATGAAACCAACGAATAACTATAGTCCAGATCATTCCATTTAAGAATTTCTTGGTCTGCCGACCAGCAGCATGGCAGCTTTTTGTGTACGATTTTTTAAAGTTTTTTTTTTTTTAATTTTTCGTTTGTCTTTGTTATTATTTTTATTTCACTATATTTTTAAAAACTTTGAATGCCATATTTTAAAAAAATAAGCGAAAATTATTTAAAAAAAGTAATTTGAGAGTTCCGAGTGTACTCATCCGTCAGGCGAGCCTTTCGACGCCAAACCACTTACAAAACCTGCCGCGGAGTCCCTCACCGCTGTCGCGTGTCCATATTTTGTACAAATTTATAACAATAATAGTCCTTTTAAGATTGCCTTATAGTCCAAAGTAGTTGGAAGTTCGAACAACCAACCCACCGCCGACGTAAGAGCTGCGTTCGTCCGAAAAACGACGGAAATTTCCGAACCCCGTCAATTTCATATCGGTTTCGCTTGCCCTGCTGCATCTATTGCATCGAATACAAGTTCAAAACTAATGAAAACCTATAGTCTAGATCATCCCATTTATGACTTCTTTGGTCTGCCGACCTACAAGATCAAAACTAATGAAAACCTATAGTCTAGAACATCCCATTTATGACTTCTTTGGTCTGCCGACCAGCAGCCTGGCAGTTTTTTACGTACGATTTTTAAAGTTTTGAAATTTTTTTAAAATTATTTCATAATCTTTATTATTATTTTTATTTCAATATGGTTTTAAAAATTGGAATGCTAGATTAAAAAAAAAGGGGCAATGAAAAAAAAAATTTGAGTGTACCAACCAGGCTATAATATGGGCACGCGATGGCGGCGAAGGGCTCCGCGGCCAATTTCCAGTAAGTTGTTTCGCGTCGAAAGGCTCTCCCGTCCGATGGGTGCAATCGAAACACTCAAAATTTATTTTTTTATCATTACAAATTATTTTATTTAAAATCTGGCATTCTAAGCTTTTAAAACCATGTTGAAATATAATTAATAATAAAGATATTGAAAATATTTTTTTTTTAATTAAAAAAATTATAATTTTAAAAGATCGTACACAAAAAACTACCAGGCTGCTTGTCGGCAGACCAAATAAATCATAAATGGAATTATCTAGACTACAATTTTTCGTTGGTTTCGATCTTGTATTCGATGTAATCGATGCATCAGGGCAAGCGAAACCGATATGAAACGGACTTCGAACTTTCAACCACTATGGACTATTAGGTTATCTTAAAAATACTATTATTATTATAAATTTGTTTAATAATATGGACACGCGTTGGCGGCAAAGGGCTCCGCGGCCAATTTCCAGTAAGTTGATCCGCGTCGAAAGGCTCTCCCGTCCGATGGGTACAATCGGAACACTCAAAATTAATTTTTTTTTTTTGATTACAACTTACATTATTTAAAATTTGGCATTCTAAGTTTTTAAAACCATATTGAAATAAAAATAATAATAAAGATTTTGAAAATATATTTTTTTTGCTTTTTTCTCATTTTCTAATCGACCTTTATCATATGAGACAATTCCCGTTCGTGTACTCGATGACGTTTTTTTTTCGAAAAAAATCGCTGACTATTTCCATGACTGCGCGGCTCCTGCCAAGAGGCGCACCGGCAGACCAGCTTTTTTAAGGTTTTCTAAATGTCCATTATTACTACAAAGTAGTTTTATCCGTGTACTCGATGACGTAGGGTTTACCTATCTCGCCTCCCAGTCTATTGAATTCCCTCACCAAACACAAGAGCATTGTCTCTTTATGGTGAGGAAAGTAATTTTTTTTGTTTCTTTGTTAAAACCTTATGTAACTATGTAACCGATGTAACTTTATATGTATTTTTAATCAGCATTGCCAAAAATAAATAAATAAAATAAAAATATGTAATATATGTATATAATAAGTTGAGAGGTTTAATTCCTTTATATTAATCTATAATATAAAAATGAATCGCTAAATAAGTTGGTAAGCGCAAATCTCGAGATCGGCTGAACCGATTTCGCTAATTCTTTTTTTTAAATATTCCTTGAAGTGCGAGGATGGTTCTTACGGAGAGAAAAATTTAGAAAATTGCGCAGAAAATTAGATAATAACAGAAAACATCGCACGTTTGACAGTTCGCGTGTTAGAGAATGACATTTTGCAAAACAATGAATGATTGTGCAATCAGGATTCTATTTTTGAAAAGTTGAAAAATTTATTTAAAGTAGGTACTCCCCTAATATTTTGAATCGAATCAAGAATTTTAGATATTTTAAATAGGTACCTATGTTAGGTACCAAATTTAATATACATGAAAAATGGAAATTTGAATAAAAATTGTAAAAGGTGGCACGCGGGCTGTTTAAGAACTGAATGTACTGGGATTGAATATATGGAACGCGGGAAGAGGGTTGGCGGGACGAGGGAGCGATAAAGGGAAGAGGGAAGGCGGGGAAGGTGGAAGGGGAACGCGGGAAGGGGGACCTGGGAGGGGGAGGGGAACTCGGGAGGGGGGTTCGCGGGACGGTGAAGGGGGGGGGGGGAGTAGAGTAGGGAGAGGGAAGGTGGAGGTGACGGAGTGGGAACGCGAGATGGGAAGAGGACGCAGGAGAAGAAGGGGAGGCGGAAGGGGAACGGGACGAAGAGAAAGGACACTCAGGGAGAAACAATTTCTTTATTAAGTGGCATAGCGACGCATGCCGGGACTAGCTAGTTTATAAATAAAACACTTGTGTTGCAAAGTTTTTTAACAAAGAAACGACATTTGTGTTTATTTATATCACTTTTCTTTGAATGGTTTCTTCTATCAATCAAATAATAGCAAAAACAAAACAAGTGACAATTGATAATTGCATTCTAACTGACACTACAGGATTCAAATTTAAATGGAATATTTTTCATTTACATATATATTTTTTTAAATGTAAACCAATACTTAATCCCTTATGTATGTGTTTATGGCAGGGTAGGTGAGTGAAAACTAAGGCCTTCATTCGGTAGATTGCTGATAAAATAATACCGACGCACAACCCTTGGCGTAAATCTCTTCGTAACAACATTATGCAAGATGTGCGATGTTGATACTTGCAAGAGGAGGGCGGGAAACAGGGAGTGTTATGAAACACCCGGGTGTTACCAATCCCTCCTCCCCTTTCCAAGTGATCCAAGCCCAAAGGAAGTTTTGTTCCTAAGTAAAAAATACTTGCAAATTGGTGCCAACAACTATTTTGTCTTAATCAGTTGAATAAGAAATATTACATAGTTTAAAAAACGTTAGGTATGATTTGATATATTCACGGCTAAAAGTGTTATTGTGATTAGTTTTGAAGTAAAAGAATACTTTACGAAAAGTGGTGATGTGTTACGAAAAGTGGTGATGTGTTACGTAAAAGTGGTGATGTTTTACGAAAAGAGTGATGTTACGAAAAGTGTTATGCGAACGCTAATCGATACGAACGGTGATCGATGACGATAGGGATAGGGATAGGGATAGGGATAGGGATAGGGATAGGGATAGGGATAGGGATAGGGATAGGGATAGGGATAGGGATAGGGATAGGGATAGGGATAGGGATAGGGATAGGGATAGGGATAGGGATAGGGATAGGGATAGGGATAGGGATAGGGATAGGGATAGGGATAGGGATAGGGATAGGGATAGGGATAGGGATAGGGATAGGGATAGGGATAGGGATAGGGATAGGGATAGGGATAGGGATAGGGATAGGGATAGGGATAGGGATAGGGATAGGGATAGGGATAGGGATAGGGATAGGGATAGGGATAGGGATAGGGATAGGGATAGGGATAGGGATAGGGATAGGGATAGGGATAGGGATAGGGATAGGGATAGGGATAGGGATAGGGATAGGGATAGGGATAGGGATAGGGATAGGGATAGGGATAGGGATAGGGATAGGGATAGGGATAGGGATAGGGATAGGGATAGGGATAGGGATAGGGATAGGGATAGGGATAGGGATAGGGATAGGGATAGGGATAGGGATAGGGATAGGGATAGGGATAGGGATAGGGATAGGGATAGGGATAGGGATAGGGATAGGGATAGGGATAGGGATAGGGATAGGGATAGGGATAGGGATAGGGATAGGGATAGGGATAGGGATAGGGATAGGGATAGGGATAGGGATAGGGATAGGGATAGGGATAGGGATAGGGATAGGGATAGGGATAGGGATAGGGATAGGGATAGGGATAGGGATAGGGATAGGGATAGGGATAGGGATAGGGATAGGGATAGGGATAGGGATAGGGATAGGGATAGGGATAGGGATAGGGATAGGGATAGGGATAGGGATAGGGATAGGGATAGGGATAGGGATAGGGATGGTTACCCCAAGGTCGTAGGTCATCCCAAGGTCGTAGGTCACCCCAAGGTCGTAGATCACCCCAAGGTATCTATCCCTGAAAACTGTACATGTTTTACATACAAATACACATTTACAATACACTTGTTTTACATAGAGCATACCTTCTCAAGCCGTATGTACGTAGTTTTTGTCGCTTGGCCGCAATTTGCAATTTGGGAAGCGGGAATGGGTACCGCCGCCCCAGGAACCATTATTGGATAACCAACACCCTCTGCCATAGGTCACCCCAAGTGGTTCGATACGTTTGGTAATTTAGCAGGTGTGCCCGGGCTCATCTCTCTCTCTGGTTTCAATCCTGGGATTGGTTTGCATCAATTTTCTCTATTCGTCTCTTCCGCTCTTCCCCGTCTTGGGCGGCTCTTTTGAAGTCTGCATATGATGAGCAGCGCAAGTCCACCAGCAGGTCCTCCAGGTACTCTCGGCGTGGGCGTCCCCTAGAGTTTGTGGGCTTATGGGGCGAGGTTTTTCTAGGACTTGGAGTTGGATGATCAGGACACACTGAACCCCAGATACCCACCCCTTAAACCCTTTTCCTTCCCAGAACTCTCCTCTCCTTTCATTCCTTAAAAAAAAAACCTCCACACAGCATCCCCAAAGATGACATAGGCCCTGAGGGAAAATATTTTCCTCAGAGTCTCTTGTGTGGAGCTCATGTAAAAAAAAAATGTTTAAAAGTTTTAAAACTATTAAAAATTGCCGTTACAGCGTCCGTAATCACTTTCAGGGCAGATGTGTACATTATGGTGAGTTTATGTGTGAACTGAAGTGATACCGTAATCAGGGCAGATGTGTAGATTATGATTAGTTTATGTGTAAACAGAAGTGGTACCGTAATCAGGGCAGATGTGTAGATCATGATGAGTTTATGTGTAAACAGAAGTGGTACCGTAATCAGGGCAGATGTGTAGATCATGATGAGTTTATGTGTGAACAGAAGTGATACCGTAATCAGGGCAGATGTGTAGATTATGATTAGTTTATGTGTAAACAGAAGTGGTACCGTAATCAGGGCAGATGTGTAGATCATGATGAGTTTATGTATAAACAGAAGTGGTACCGTAATCAGGACAGATGTGCAGATTATGGGGAGTTTATGTGTAAACAGAAGTGGTACCATGGAAAAACTTTCGGTCTGAAAACGTGTGCACACGAATTGATTTTATGTATATATTATAATATGAATACATAATTCTGAGTGTGTGTTGGTCGGTGAGACGTTTCTCATTGGATTTATTTTATCACAACTTTATGCAAATAAACAATTGAAATAGTTTTGAAAAATCGTTTCTCGATCATAAAAATTGCATGTGTAAGGAAGGAAATAAATGCCACTGATTTTCATCGAGAGAATAATTCGACCTTCATCGTGGTTTCAGGTACACTTTAACGATTATTTTCAACCCTTTACTGTTTGGAATACTTCAATACCTACCTCTGAAGCAGGTGAAGGGTTATTGTTACCCGTGTACAGTCGCAGGACAAAGACGCGACAAGTTAATTAAATCAAGCCGAACGACAATATAAGAATCCTTAAAAATACTTCACAAATTGGAAAAGTTACAACTCTTGTAATTGGTATGGGGGTGAAATTCCTCACACCTTTGATATTCCCAGTTATTAGGTAAGAATGTACGTATCAATTTGCACACAGTTATTCGTTATCCTAAGATTAATTGGATAAATTGTGGAGCACCGTTTTTCGTAAAAATTACATGATGGGCGCTGTACAAATTATGGTGAGTTCTTAGACTCTATGTAATTATTTTTTTTTACATTAGCTCCACACAGGAGGCTCTGACGAAAATATTTCCCTCAGGGCCTGTGCCATCTTGGGGGACGCTGTGTGGAGGGTCTTTTTAAGGTAGGGAAGGATAGGAAATTTGGGGAAGGAAAAAAAGTATGAGGGGTGGGTAGGAATCTGGGGTGTGTGTGTCCGGGAGTGAGGGACTTATGAATCCATTCCTCTAACTGCAAGGCGATGGGTCGAGAGTCCCGCTGGAAAGGCCAAAAGGTCTCCCTCAACCAGTCTCTCTCGATTCGGCGGATACCTCCGCCCGGGAACCATTTATTGAATAACCAATAGTTCACCGCAAGTAGTTCGCTACGTTTGACTTAGCAGGGGTGCCCGACTTCATGGGTTGAAGTTTGTCCAGATCTTGGCGGACAATGCGTCTGCCCCCCTGCTGCGGGGTGGGGAGGATCGGGAGAGACTGGTTGAGGGAAGTATTTTAACCTCTCCAGCCAGAATCTCTCGACCAATCGCCTTGCAGTTGAAGGGATGGATTCGTACATATGCATTACCTAAATTAATGTCCTAACATTAGTTATTAGTAGATGCAGTCATTTACATCATCGCTGTCTGTGAAAAATATCAGGTATTGTTCGAGATTTTTTAAGAGTTTTTTCAGGATTTTACAAATTGTAAACAGGATGTCTATATTATATGTAGTTTTGTGGGGACTAATGATTACATTAATAAGTTCGATGTCTTTAACCATAAATTCTATAAGTCATTATAATATTTATTTCAATTTACTTAAAATATGTTGTGCATATGATCTAAAATTAACATATAACAACACAAAAAGGTACCTACAAACAGCGTTACTTATAAAAAAATTAGAAATTACAAACATTTTAAATTATGCTTCACATATCGATCCTCCATTTGATTACTCAGACATCTTACAAATACTAAGGTTTGGTGGAATGAGTAAGTATTATTCGATTGCTCACCATAAATCAAATATTATTTACGAATGTCTTGTTTTACATGGTGACCGAATAACTCAAAATGAATTGAACTAAACACTTCCTTTGAAAAGTCATTAAGTGATGAAAAAAAATATATTAAAAATTGGTTAACTAACTTACATTAGGTTAGGTTATGGGCATTTTTGCAATTTTTTTCAAAGCTTTTAATGACTTTTCAAATAGGTGTTGAATTGATTTGATTCTGAGTTGTCATGGAACCGTTTTAGATATTAAGTTTGCTATAAATTAACACCGGGAAATTTTTAAATTTCCTACTAATAGGCCAGAAAATATCACTTTTTGGTTCATTTCACAATAAGATTTTGTGCATTATAATTGATTTGGTGGTGTTTTTGAGAGTGATCTGAGTATCGTACAAGGTAGAGCAGTGGTTCCCAACCGTTTTTGACCAGGGACCACTATGACATTTATTTGTTCTCGCAGGGACCACAAGGTACAAGTATGATAAACTGTATCGCGTAATTAACGCGTCCTTGCAATGACTATCATTTTGCAATTTATAGTGCTCTTCTTGGACTTCTTCAACAAAATCTCCATGATCAACACCAAAAGGGTTAAAAATCAGCTTTTGGATACCTTTCGATTCGGTTTTTGTAGTAAATTGTATCAATTGACTGAGCATGAGTTTTGTATGTTGCAGAACAGGCAGCGAGGATTACGAGGACGACACAGGAGATGACAAGTCCGTCAGGACAACGGATGACAATAAAAAGTGAGTAGTTTTTATATTATTCAGAAAATCAGTTTTTGAACTGCAGAAGGCATATAACAAACAATGATAATGAGTGGGTTCTGAATACATAGTCTTTTATTGAATTTCTCAAAGGCAGGGGGGGGGGGGGTGACACTACGCTCCGGGGGGTGACATCCGCCCCGGGGCTTGTTTTTATTCAGGTAGAAGTAGCTTACATTTTTCATAAATAAATTCGGTTACTTCGGGATTTTGGGATACGCAATATACATAAAACGCACAATCCTCAAAATATCTTTGCTGTAGGTTTTTGATCATCGATCACGAAACGCGTCCAAAAGTTTGATTTGTTTCTTCCCATTACACAGGTCTGCGACTGTTTTTTTTTTCTTCTTTGAAATAAGAGGTAATTCCCATTTATTTTTGGTTGCTGAATTCGGAAAAATTATCACAAAAATTCCATCACGTAAAGTTTTTCCGGAAAACTCAAAATACTGTGGGATCGCCTATCTTAAGGCGCAAAACGAGGTTTATTGCCGAAATATTTTATTTTTATTAATTCCAACTTATTATAAGTTATGTTATATTTTATAGACTGAAACAAAACATTTAGTAACTCGTGACGATAAAATTAGTCTACGTTGAATCAAAAATATCGGAATTTTCCATAGTAAGATGAGAGAATGCCG
Source organism: Limnephilus rhombicus (assembly GCA_929108145.2). Lineage (NCBI taxonomy): Eukaryota > Metazoa > Arthropoda > Insecta > Trichoptera > Limnephilidae > Limnephilus > Limnephilus rhombicus. The sequence continues at coordinate 46,128,788 of OV815288.1, read as the reverse complement.
AAATTCCCAAGTTGCCCAATCCCTTCCATGCCCTTTCATTTATTTATATCTGTTCCAACTTTCGTAACGTGCATTTCAAAAAGACTTCAAGAGGTTGTGTAAATTCTTCTGAGAGTTTTTGCTATATTTGTGGTGAATTTGTAATGAAAAAACAACAAAGAAATATTACTGATTTTGTTAAAAAAGTGTATTTTGCGTATTTGGTGTGAAGATAGGGGACCGGGACAAATCTTGGGCCCCGCATGGAGTTTGTTCAGGGTGTGTTGAAGGACTTAGAATGTGGTCAAAAGATAAAGTTAAATCTTTTCGTTTTGGTGTTCCCATGATCTGGAGAGAGCCTCGAAGCCACAGCGATGACTGCTACTTTTGTTCGTGCAATGTGCAAGGGTATAGTACCAAAAATTAAAAATAAAAACAAATTTGTTACCCACGGGCCTGGCATTCCTACATCACAAGCACCCCAAAGCCTAGACGATTTGCCATCATCAGAAAGTGAATCAGAAGAAAGTTCTAGTGACGAGTTTCAAGTAGGCGACTCCAGCGGACCTCAACAATTTTAATATAACGTCCCACAAAAGAAAAAGCACAAAACGCAGCGTCGAAACTAAAAACAGCAGATTTTATATAGATTTATAATTGTATATAAAGTAGATAAAATATTTTATGACTTAAAATTAATTAAATTTGTAAAATTTCATGATTTTTTTTCTTTTGAACATTTCCTACAGAAGTGCTGTAAGGCGGGTTTTGCCTATATTTTAATTTCCACTTTGCGGAAAATCCTTACGGGATGGGTCGAAATGAATGCCATACTCGAATTCAGCATACCGAAATACATATAATTCACTCATTACCATTTAAAAAAAAATTTAAAAGTAAATTTGCAGACCTCTATTATTCGCTGGTCAAGTGGTCCATTTTTGCCAATATCCCCAGTCGGCATCTCACTACACCTCCACCAACTCTCCGCTGCCATTCGAAGCAGAAGATCTACACTCCTGAATTGGGTACCATTCGTATTACCAGTATATCTATTTTAAACAGTGTTTTGCTGGCAGGTTGTCTGCTTGCTATTTTAGCAGCTGTTAGGGGTTGGCTGGTGGGTAAGAGGTAAGCCGTACATGTGGAGATTATGAAATAACGAGGTCAGTGGTATAGCGGCTGCGAGGGGCTTCCGGATTACTGGACGGTCAAGGATACCTGCAGAACTTTGTGTACTCTGGATAAAGAGAATTTCTACATGTAGAAGAAATTGAATAGATGATTTGTAACTAATGTAGCCCAATAGGCTTCTCCATTCAAAAGCCTGTCGAGGACGAGGACATGTCGGAAGAAGTAATCATAGGATGGTGCGCAGGCGAAGACCGAATCAAAGAAATTGGAGTTGGACAAAAAAATTAACTTAGAACGATTGTTAAAAATTTCACATCATTTGAAAAATTCAAAAAAACGAGTGTGCTTTAGACCACCCGACTGAAGTAAAACTTCACTAACTTATATCTCCCTCTCAACTTCCGTTCGCCTCGCCCGATCATACTTTTCATAACGCTCTCGTCACGCATTCACCAGCTTACTCCCCAAGTCAAGCGTGCCTAAAGGCCCGACCATTGCCTCGCCCGACCACACTTTTCGTAACGCTCTCGTCACGCATTAGCATCCTCGCACCAGCTCCAAGTCAAGCGTGCCTAAAGGCCCGACCGTTGCCTCGCCCGACCACACTTTTCGTAACGCTCTCGTCACGCATTAGCATCCTCGCACCAGCTCCAAGTCAAGCGTGCCTAAAGGCCCGACCGTTGCCTCGCCCGACCACACTTTTCGTAACGCTCTCGTCACGCATTAGATTAGTCGTTTAGCATCCTCGCACCAGCTCCAAGTCAAGCGTGCCTAAAGGCCCGACCGTTGCCTCGCCCGACCACACTTTTCGTAACGCTCTCGTCACGCATTAGATTAGTCGTTTAGCATCCTCGCACCAGCTCCAAGTCAAGCGTGCTTAAAGGCCCGACCGTTGCCTCGCCCGACCACACTTTTCGTAACGCTCTCGTCACGCATTAGCATCCTCGCACCAGCTCCAAGTCAAGCGTGCCTAAAGGCCCGACCGTTGCCTCGCCCGACCACACTTTTCGTAACGCTCTCGTCACGCATTAGCATCCTCGCACCAGCTCCAAGTCAAGCGTGCCTAAAGGCCCGACCGTTGCCTCGCCCGACCACACTTTTCGTAACGCTCTCGTCACGCATTAGATTAGTCGTTTAGCATCCTCGCACCAGCTCCAAGTCAAGCGTGCTTAAAGGCCCGACCGTTGCCTCGCCCGACCACACTTTTCGTAACGCTCTCGTCACGCATTAGATTAGTCGTTTAGCATCCTCGCACCAGCTCCAAGTCAAGCGTGCCTAAAGGCCCGACCGTTGCCTCGCCCGACCACACTTTTCGTAACGCTCTCGTCACGCATTAGATTAGTCGTTTAGCATCCTCGCACCAGCTCCAAGTCAAGCGTGCTTAAAGGCCCGACCGTTGCCTCGCCCGACCACACTTTTCGTAACGCTCTCGTCACGCATTAGCATCCTCGCACCAGCTCCAAGTCAAGCGTGCCTAAAGGCCCGACCGTTGCCTCGCCCGACCACACTTTTCGTAACGCTCTCGTCACGCATTAGCATCCTCGCACCAGCTCCAAGTCAAGCGTGCCTAAAGGCCCGACCGTTGCCTCGCCCGACCACACTTTTCGTAACGCTCTCGTCACGCATTAGCATCCTCGCACCAGCTCCAAGTCAAGCGTGCCTAAAGGCCCGACCGTTGCCTCGCCCGACCACACTTTTCGTAACGCTCTCGTCACGCATTAGATTAGTCGTTTAGCATCCTCGCACCAGCTCCAAGTCAAGCGTGCTTAAAGAAGTTTTACTTCAATAAAAAATAAATAAACTGGGAAAAATAAAAATGAATAATTTGTGTACCAGTGTTTCTGTGAAAAATCACCTGATTATAAGCGTAAATATTGCTGTTGTAAGGATGAAGAACCTAGTTAACACAAGAATTGTACCCACTATGTCTGGGTAGGAACTCGATGCATTTGTCAACACTTCTACTAATCGGTAAGTATTGGATAATGAACAAAGATGTATAACAAATAATTAGGCGTTTCTCGCGTTTGTATTCTTAAAATGATATTTCAGGGATTGATTTTTTTTATTTTTTACATGAGCTCCACACAGGAGGCCCTGAGGAAAATGTCATCTTTGGGGATGCTGTGTGGAGGGGTTTTGGGGGAAAGGAAGGAGAGGAGAGTTCTGAGAAGGAAAAGGGTTTAAGGGGTGGGTAGGAATCTGGGATTCAGTGTGTCCTGGATTGCTCATGTTTTAAAAATATATACGAAAGTAAAATGATTATTTAATAAAATAAAATACTTTTTTGTTTAAAACCACGAAATTTATTAATTTATGAACCAACCGGTTTCGCTTATCTTAGGTACAAATTAATACTATTAATTTGACCCCTAAGTATTAATTTGTACCCTGAAGAGGCTTAAAATAAGCGAAACCGGTTGGTTCATAAATTAATAAATTTCGTGGTTTTAAACAAAAAAGTATTTTATTTTATTAAATATGTCAAGTGATTGCTTTCTACAATAATATAAAATGATTATGTTGATCCAAAAATTCCTGACATAAAGATAAGCTGTGAAATTTGCCTGATGCCCGTGATCACCACATAAGATCGGCTGTTACACACTATCGGCTGTTACACCTACGAATGAACTGAAATTGTAACACAACAAAATATAATGAAATAAAAACAAGTATAGGAAAGGGAGTCATCCATAGCATAATAAGTTCAGTAAAGAAAAAACCCTCCCAAAACCCCCGACAGTTCGCACACGCAAGGTCTTTAGTGGTTGCAGAAGGTGACAACTAATTCTTATGTAAAGTCGTCTAACTCACCCTTACATCACACACAAGAATGTCACCAGAACTGTGGCGTTCTTTACACTTAGCGCATTAAGTAAGCGTTTTTAAGTAGGGTTTACCTGTTTAAGCAAGATTTTAAAAAATAGGTAATAAATTATATATTACACTGTGAAAGGCGGATTGTAAAGCCAAAGAAGATTTTTGTGACTGAGGAACAAACAAATTAAAATGGTGTTTGGAGGACGAGATACAACCACGAACTATTTGAAGATTTATCAAAAATAAGACTATATATCTGCGATGGATCTGCCAGCAGGGCAAGCAGCATGGATGAAAAATAGTCTTCCATCAAAGGAACTTCTTTGTAATCATTATACGAAGAAGTGTTGGGATATCTAAATTTATATGGGAAGATGGTAAAGAGGGGAATATCGCATACTTAACCTTAAATATAAAGTCCCAGGAAGAAACATAATGAAACTGTGCTAATTCCCGGTTGCAAAAGATCGATATTTATTTCGTATACTAATTAAAGTAATTTTATTGAAATTCGGAGAACTGCATATACGTCGCGATTGCCACCAAAATTCGGTAACATGCTTTATTATCGACTATAAGTCTATCTGCCAAAATTTCAGCTCGATCGGTTATCGGAAAGTGGGTCAATTTCCACTTTCAAAATTTCACTTTATTCATACTACGTTCATTCAATCAAGAAAACCAAAATTAAATTCAAAAAGAGGTATTTAAAAATACCTCGAAATATTTGTGACTCCATATGTAAACAGGGCAGTAATGAATGATATATTTTACTCTACTATTTTAGCCTAAATAAATTGATAGTGCTATTCCTGACTTCCATCTTCAATCATATGGACAAAGGAAGCATTTCTAACAAACATAATATGCATTGTATTCCAGGCAGAACCACAGCGAGATTGAAAAGCGCCGCCGCGACAAGATGAATACATACATACAAGAGCTATCAGCCATGGTGCCCATGTGCCACGCCATGTCCCGTAAACTGGACAAGTTGACAGTCCTGAGGCTCGCAGTCCAACATCTTCGGAGCGTGCGTGGTGCGGTCCATAGCTACACAGAGGGCCGCTACAAACCCAGCTTCTTGTCTGATGCGGAGCTTAAAGCTCTAATTTTGCAGAGGGCGGATGGATTTCTATTTGCTGTTGGGTGTGATCGAGGAAGACTCCTGTATGTCTCCGATTCTGTCGAGCAAATCCTGAACTACTCTCCGGTAAAGCTTAATGCATTTTTTAATATTTGATTAGCTCCACCCAGCCCAGATTTTTGACTGATGCGGAAGTTAAAGCCCTGATCTTTCAGAGAGAGGATGGGTTTTATTTGATGTTGGGTGTTATCAAGGATAGCAATTTGGCAATGGACTCGGAAGTTGCCTTCCTAAAAAAATAGTATTTTTACATCCCAAAATAAGAATAGCTGAAACTCCCAGAATTCACCAGATGCTTCTGTACCGGGTTGCTTGTTTTGATATAATGTTAATTTCTAATTTTGATATGGTTTGCCTGAGTTTGGTGACCAGTTCTGAAGCTTGGCACTCCTTAAATTTGTTTTCCTCGTCCCTAATTCCTGAATGTCATAGTATAACTATCCTGCAGTTTGGTTTTGAATGCCATAGTAAAATTATCCTGCAGTTTGACTTTTTTTTAACACAAATAATTATTTACCTTTGATCCACAAATAAAAACTAATAAAGTTTTGAATTTTGTTGTCATGGGATTGGTGAACTCTGTTGGAAACCCAACAATATCCACAAACTTCGGTGCTTTCCTGCTTTAGCGCTTTTCAAAAGACCAAAGCGTCTATGAATCAATTTTGTTTCTGGCTTCTGACTCATTGTTCAGTGCATCAGCCACTACAGTGTATTGTTAACACATTAACAAGAACAGTCTTTTGCAGGGAGATCTCCTAGGTCAGAGCTGGTTTGATATCCTCCACCCGAAAGACGTCGCTAAGGTCAAGGAACAACTCTCCTCATCCGATCTCAACCCAAGGGAGAGGCTCATCGATGCCAAAAGTATGTTGTAATAATAAATTCCCCTTTACCTTGCAATAAAATGCCTTCATGTTCTCGTAATGTAACGCATTGTTATTATGGGAGTTTTATATCTTATTACCCGTTTTGATCTCAACATATTAATTTACATGGATGCTAAAATATCTGATTTAGGATAACCTACATGAAAAAAATTGATTTGATTTAACATTTATACCCATTTAAAGAGATATGGAAAGTAGGTATCGTTACATCATGGATACGGGAAGGTTTTAAGATGAAGCCATGCGAAATAATGCTTACACAAAATCATGTATTTTTGTTTTGAAAATTTGATCGCTTAGAATGAGTAAAACATATCTTAGCCTTTGAAAATATCGGTCGTCTTTTAACAAGCCTAGAAATAAATAAAGTATTAGGTCTATAAAAAAACACTTTCAGGTGCAAACTCTCCTACTTATAAACCCCTTTTCAGTTATGGTTTTGTTTTTTAACGAGGTAAATTCAGTTTCTTTTATAATAATCGCAAAAAAATAATATTTACGGTTGAACTTCACAAAATAAAATAAAATATGCATTTTCTCGTTGTTATTTTTGACATCAATCAATACGGCTGGCACTCGACGAATTTGGATTTTTAAAGTGAACCTTATGCCATCGGCATAGGAACCATGCACTTGGCACACCCATTTCGTATCAGTTACGCCCCACCTACGAAGGTAATGCGGAGTCTAGGCGGACTCCACGTCGCTTAGTTCCGTGAAATCAATTTAAATTTCCTTGTTATTACAATAAACAATACTTTAAAAAGTAGTTAATGTTTTTTTACGGCCTTTACGAAATCAACATGTAAAAAACAATTTTCCAACCATTCCAAAAGCTTTTTCTCAAGTATTTTTAAACCCCTCTCTAAAAGAGGCGTGGATTTCAATTTCGATTTTTTCCTGGACTAGTGGATCACCTTAACTTGCTTCCTTTCCTCTGCAGCGATGCTACCAGTGAAAACGGACCTGCCCGCCGGCACCAGCAAGTTGTGCCCGGGTGCGCGGCGCTCTTTCTTCTGTCGCATGAAGTGCCGATCCGCGCACCCGACCTCGCTCAAGGAGGAATCCGACTCCATGTCGACCATCTCTTCGACGTCGTGCCCTCGAAAGCGGAAGCAAACAGGATCAGGTAACCAGCCACCATAACTAAGACATTATGCCCACATGCTTCGTCCATTTTGGATGAGAGACTGCGTAAATCTTCCATACTGTTAGAAATTAGCACCGCATCGTCAGCATACAACGGGCAATGATTCTTTTAGATTCTTGCAATATCATTTATTAACCGTGCAAATATTGAATAAACTGGTGTATAATCACATATTACAAAAACTTACTCACCCGCTGTTATTGAATTCGGTCTGTCCGGCTGCTAGTCGAATGTTCTACCCACCGGACCACTTGATGGTTTTGGTTTAACTGTCCAATTTTGAAGAGCAGCATCGTCGGAAATTGTTGAATAGATAAAAACCAAATTTAGTGACTCAGGAGATTAGTGTGGATGTGTAGTTCTCCCAACCGAGATAGTTGAACCCCGGTGACTATTCTATAGCTTCCGAGACCTGTTACATTTTGGAGATCTTTACACAAAATTCTTTTCTTCTCCTTCATAATCCATCTGGCATTCAAGATTTGAAAATAGGCCTCCCTCAAATTTCTCCAGATTTTCCAACTTTTGAAGGCTTTCGCCTACATAAAGTCAGCTGACCTCTTTAGATTGTCAGTCCATCTCTTTCTCAAGGAAGGACGCTTTACAAGATTCAAGATTGAAGTTATCTAATAGTATGGCAGTCAAGTCGCAAAGTTGGTCACGCATGAAGGGCACATACCCAAATGATTTTAACTACCGATTTCTTCGAAATTTTAAGTAAAAATGTAAATGTCATTTGGCTCTCCGATGATATTTCTTTATAATTAATAACAAAAATAATATTTTTCTAGCACACGTCGCCACTGATCATACTTCTTTCTACCTTCTACTTTTTTGTCAGACAAACGCTACCTCGTGATCCAATGCAGCGGCTACCTGAAGAGTTGGGCGGGCGATGGTGGTGCAGGGGGTGCGGGCAGTGCCAGCGAGGGGGGCGCCGAAGGAGAGGCGGAGTGCAGCGGAGGCGGTAGCCTGTCCTGCCTGGTGGCTGTGGGCCGCCCTCGCCCAGAGCCTCCTGCACCGCCCAACCACCCGCCTCCCCCCTGCCGCCCGCTGCACTTCATATCCAGGCACGCCATGGATGGAAAGTTCTTATACGTGGATCAAAGGTAAATAATTAATTTCATCTCTTCTATCAGAGATTGGCAATCACTGGAAACATCTCCAAATCAATCAGAAGAAGTCCAGAACAATTTACCAGAATTGATCTCATACTAGTTACGTTGGTTTCGAAACCTCGTGGTACGGGATCTTTCTGTGTCTGCTTCGTCATATCAGACTTCAAATAACTTGCATATTTATAAATTATTTAGGGTTTGTTGGACCTCCTCCAAGAATGTTCTTCAGTCAACAGGCCGTCCCATCCTTCTATATTATTGCACGCTTTTAGTCCACCATACGATCTATCTATGGGTCTCTCTTACGTATCTCCTAAGTTCCATTAAGATTCCAGAAATAATTAGAAATATAAAATACCAAGGGGTCTACTTTCAAAAGGCATTCTTAATACTACTAGCTTCGGAACTTAATGCGCGAAGGATATCTTATTTATACCATTGTTAAAGAAACTTTTTGATCTTCCTCTGATTGATATTTGATCTACCTCTGCTTCTCCTATCCTCATTACGGTAATAATATATTTTTTTTAATTCCAGGTCAACACTTGTGATGGGTTTCCTTCCCCAAGAGTTGTTAGGTACCAGCATGTATGAATATTTCCATCGCGAGGACATACCGGGACTGGCCGAGGCGCACAAGCTGGCCCTGTTGGGCGCCACTCGAGTCCTCACCCCGCCCTACCGAGCCCGCACAAAGGACGGCTCCTTCGCCCGCCTGCAGAGTGAGTGGAAGGCCTTCCGCAACCCCTGGACCAAGGAAGTGGACTACCTAGTGGCCAAGAACTCCGTGGTGCTATCGGAAGATGTGCCCTTCAATACCGGCCAACTGCTTCAGAACAACACACCTACGACTTTTGACTTCTTGGGACAGTGTAAGACAATGATTATCTATGTCCATTTGTACACATATATAGGTAAAAGGTAGAATTCGTTGCCAAAAACTTTGTGGTGCTGTCGAGAGATGTGTCGTCTGAAACTGGAGGTTTCTTCAGCACAATACGTCGACGACTTTTGATTTCTTGGGACAATATAAGCTGCTTTATTGTGAAGCCTGGTGCAATATTATGCACAATGATCTTAGCTGAACAGAGCCAGCGGAAATATGACATAGACAATAGACATTTGGAAAATTTTATGAGGCTGAAGAAAGTGAGGGAGGAAAATAATAAAGAGAAGAGGAATTTAGGAAAGCACTGGCTATTCAGATCTGGAACCCAATATAGCTCTGCCATTGGGTTATCTGTTACTCCACGTTCTCTATATTCTGTACAATCAGCATTAATCATTACTACTCCCGTTTCCTTCATTATATAGCAGGCAGTATTTTCTGTCATATACTAGACCAAAATGTGCTCAGTACCCAAGACCGCTTTCCAAATTTCGAACGCGTGACTTGTTTGAAGTAAAATACTGCCACTTATTTTAAAGGCGATTCCAGACTCACGGCGAGAAGTCTCGGCGAGAAATTCTCGCGAGAACAAGCACTTATCCACACTCTCATTCTCGCCGAGACTTCTCGCGAGAACAAGCACTTATCCACACTCTCATTTTTCTCACTCGTGATCTGTTTCCCATCCGGTATGGATGACATTACAGACGATATTAAAAATGCAGCAAGTTTGGCTCTGTGCGCCATGGCATATTATTATTTTGTTGTAACTAAAAATAAAGTTAAAAAAAATAGAAAAGCCAGACGATGGTGGGTAACGCAAATTCATCGAAACAGAACAGGGTTGGTAATTTTTTTTATTTAATATTCTTTCGTTATTATTATAATCATGTATTCTTATATATAAACTGTATTCTTTAGTTTCAGTATGCTAAAGCAGTTGGATGAACTAGTTGCTGAGCCAAGCGGAGAATTTAAAAAGTTTACTAGTCTGTTCCACGCATCGAGGTTCAAGCTTTTGTCTTTATAATTCCGATGTTTTGCGTCCCATAACACCGGTTCATTTTGGAAATACTCTATAAATTCCAACTCTTGTTGATTGTTCCACATTTTAAAGTAAACAAAATTTTCGATACAAAAACAAAAATATATCGCACGTCTACTCTCAACCGCTCACTAAACAACACTGAGACAAAACGTGAGTGTAGACCCTTCTCGCTTCTCGCCCGAGAAATCCTTTGAAGCGGCCAAATTTACCGACAGCCATCCGAGAACAGCCGAGCACGAGAAAGAGAATGCGAGAAACACATCACATTCACGCTTCTCGGGTGTTCTCGGGGCTTCTCGCCGTGAGTCTGGAGGGGCTATCAGGTTCATTCAAATCTCCCAGTGGAACATAGACTTCAAGCTTTGTTACGAATTTTTAGCCAATCATTTCTCTACCCCTCGATGAGCCGCATTTTCTACGAACCTTGCTCAGTACCTATATATTTGGAAGAGTTGTTGCCTTTCTCGCCTATTTCAAATCTGCCATCATGTTCTACCACTGTTGATTCCTTGTATTTTGCAGCAAGTGGCAGTGATATGTACAAATACATCAGCAGCCATGTGGAATCCAGCAAGATCGGCAGTCAGATAGCGCACCAGGTGCTGTCCACCCAGCGCAGGGGAGATTCCTCATCCTCTGAGAGCAGTCCCGATCCCGGCCAGCAATCTGAGCAGGTAAGCTGGTACATGTTGCCTAAAACCCTGACCCTAGCCCCAATGTCTACATTACTGTTGACACGTTATGCATTTCCCCCGTAAGAGCTTCCGTCGTAGACCCATTGTGTCAACAAGTATGTTTTTATTTATTTATTCTTAGCATATTTACATTACAAAGGTATAATATTTTGTCCTCCACACTAGGAGTTCACCTGTGATGTAAAGGAAATTTTTCAGTTGTAAATTAAAAATTGTGAAAAGTAAAACAAAACAGTGTTCTTAGTTAATATAAAAAAGAAGAGAAACAATAAAAATCAATATATAAAATCGGCTTCAATTCGACAAAATTATAAATTAAAAGTTAAAAGGATTGTAGCCAGTTTCTTTATGTGCTTTTTGTATTCAATAATATTAGTTGTTTTATATTGTGTTGGAAGAGAATTATATAGTTTTATAGCCTGGTATCTGGAGTGTTTTTGTCCAAAGGATGTGTTTGTTTTTGATATTTTGGTGTGCATGTCGTGTTCTAGTATTAAGCTCTTATAAATGAAAGATAGTATTTGTTTTGAATATAAATTTTTAATTTTCAGTACTGGGAATTTTTCGAATATGATTGAAGTGGATGATGGTATTGGTAATTTAATTACTACTTTATTAGGGTTTTCTGAGCTTAAAATAGTGTATTAATGTATTTTTCCCCAGGCAATAATGCCATATTCCATTATGGATTGTGCTAGTGCGAGGTATATATATTTTTATATCATATATGTTTAAAATATTTCTAAAGTTTTTAAGAAAGCATATCAACATATTTGACATCTCATTCCTTCGACAGTGGCTAATCGAGGGTTGTTTTTGTAGTTCTTTTTTGCAAAATTTCATCAAGAAATATCAAAAAACTGTAGATTTGTATAAAAATTAAAATCAAACCACCTCGGACACTCGTCTTTATATAAGCACTTTACATAAAACTTTATAAACATGATCAAACATTAGTTAAGTTTAGGTTAAGTAGATTAGTCGTGTTACATCTCCTTTCTTTAGTGTTTTAGTGGAACACACCCCCCCCCCCCCGGGTTGTTGAAAGTCATGACTATTTAAATTTGGGAGGCGGGAATGGGTACCGCCGCCCCGGGAACCTTTATTGGATAACCAACACCTCTGCCATAGGTCACCTCAAGTGGTTCGCTACGTTTGGTGATTTAGCAGGGGTGCCCGGGTTCATGGGGTGAGGTTTGTCTAGGTCTTGGAGGCAGATGACCAGGATATACTGAACCCAAGATTCCTACCCACCCCTTAAACCCTTTTCCTTCCCAGAACTCTCCTCTCCTTCATTTACTTAAAAACACCCTCCACACAGCATCATAGGTGAGCATAAAGATGACATAGGCCCTGAGGGAAACTATGTTCCTCAGGGCCTCCTGTGTGGAGCTTATGTAAAAAAAAAAAATTCAAAGTACCTATAGCACTTAGGTTATTCACATCCCTCCTCATCAGGGATTCTTGTTGACTGTGCTTAGTTGTGTTCAAGGGCGGATCCAGCTTTGGCGCCAGGGGGAGGGGGGTCACATAGTCGTGGTCAAGTCACAAGAAGTTATAATTTAATTTTGATAATAATAGATACAAGTAAACAGTAGGTAGGTAATTTTGATAATTATAGAGACAAAAAATATATAAAAACATTATGTTTAATTATTTTAATTAGTGGTTCACCTAGGTCCTGGACCCAGCCCAGGGGGCTGACCCCCATGACCCCCCCCCCCCCTGGATCCGCCCTTGGTTGTGTTGGTGTTACATCAGGATTTCCTCATAATTTTTTTTAATTTCTTCATCTTTATGTTGTCGACTATGTTGGTTGATTTCCTCATCTTCATATTTGTTGATTTCCACATCTTCAAGTTTGTTGACCATAGGTAGTCTTGGTATTACTTCATAATTTTTATGATTTCTTCATCATCATGTTTATGTCGTAGGCCGATCGTAAAATCAGGCAGAACACGATTCGCCTTGCCCAGGGGTCGGCAGTTTGTCAAGTGAGAAGACCCAAATTGTCATGGAAACAGGATAACAAAAGTACCATAGAGCCGCATATATTATGTAATATAATATAATATGTATAGTGTACCTATACGGACAACAAATGCAAAGAGCCGCTTATTCCAACCCCTGGCCTGGCATGATCTGCCGCATCGTGAAATGGCGGCAGATGATCTGCGAAATTGCCCTACGAAATTTACATAAGGTTTTCATGTCATGTTTTGATTTTGTTTATGTTCATCTCCACGTTATTTTCGATTTCATTAGGAAGGGCATTATATATTTTTGTAACAGGGATTTTATTGTTATTCTGTCCAAAAAATGTGTTTAATTTTAGGGTGTTTGATAGATTTGAGATAGTCTGCTTTGTAATGTAGGTGTTCTGGTCCTTAAGGTACTCATTTCGGATGACTAAATTTGTATTGAATTTTAATTTCAGGATTCAGAGCTATCGTCCTCTCTTCCGCAGCCCCCTTTGGTGCCCCCCAACGGGCTTGCCCCCTCTATGGAAGGGCCCCCGGCTGACGGCAGTGATGAGGCAGCCATGGCGGTCATCATGAGTCTTTTGGAGGCCGACGCGGGGCTCGGAGGGCCAGTGGATTTCACGGGCCTGCCGTGGCCATTACCTTAACAGAATTATTAGCATAATCATAATCATCATCAAGAGACAAACAATATTTTATGCAAAATCGTAGTTCTGTCCGTTTTAGCCGTAGATGTATTATGAACCAGAATAGTGTCGTCCGAGTGGCGTAGTTCCATTTGCTTGTTCAGTAGAGGCATCTGCCATCCTATCAAATCAATACTGGTTTATTGTAGCTATATCAACGAACGAGACTGTGTCCAGTTCAGTTCAGTACGAGTTTGTACAACAATTGACCATCGAGCAACGAACACTGCACCTCAAAATATCTCGACGGCCCCGAAGATTTTGTATTTTTGCAGTAGAATTGTTTAAAGTATCTTTTCTGCTTATTGAATGTTTTTGAGATCAAGAAACATAGAGTGTTGTTTTGATATTTTGCATTTCATTTCATCGTATTCAAAATTCCGAAAATAAACACAAAAATAATTAAAATATCCAACAAAACGATTAATAATTTTAGCTGATCTGACATTGTTCTTTGGGACCTTTGGCATAATACTACAAACCTTGCTGATTTCAAGATGGAACGTGAAAACGAAATACTTTTGACGGTACAAAACCTTGAATTCGTTAAATTCAGCAAAACCGTGTTGTTTTCGGGATGGCATACGCATCTACGTTGTAAGATTTTTTTTTTAAATAGTTGCCAACTTACTGTCACCACAACTAAAGTAGTTCGTGTGCAGGGGTGCTCAGAGACAGCGAAAGGAATTGGATAGACTGATAGACGTTCCCGATATGCGATGCTGGGGAGAAAAGAACGATATAGGACGTGGTGCATCTATCTGTCTATTCTGGAAGAACAGACAACCAATGTAGGCTGTGAGCTTTCCACTAACCACATATCCTAAGCTATCTGAAACGTGGAGAATCTCACTGGCAAAGTGTTGGTAAGCAAAGGAAAATCACCAATGCACTGACCTTGAATCGATTTAATGATCTCACTACTGATATATTTGGTATCATTGTATCCAGGACACATGACCAAACAACCTACGACAACCCAGGAGAACTTTACGAAAGGAGCTGGGCTACTGTTAAAGTAATAAGGTGAAACGTAGAAGATAGCACAATGTATGTACATAATATTGCCCTTAGGGCTTACAGACCATTAAAATTAGTAATAATAATTGTTTGGTAGCTTAAGAGACTTAGACGGCACCGTGAGATAAAGATATGTACCTACAAGAAGTTATTTAAAAAGTATTTTACCATACTCTCGACTATAAGCGCTATCCATGGGATAACTTACATTTTAGATTAACGATTAATTTATTTATAGTATAGATAAATCCGAGTTAACTATTCGGTACTCGAACCTGTGAATAGAGTTTTATACCTCTTACGAGTATTTATAGTTTTTGGTTTGTTTATTTTGTAATACTTCCTAAGGAGCTTAGATGCCAAAAACACTATTCGTAGATATATCATATTTTCGATTTATTTATTTACTAGTTGACCGGGCCACGCGTTGTTGTGGCTAATGTAACACAGCGCCATCTGTTAATTTGCATACAATTCATCAATTCATACAGACATTCTCCTTTATATAATATATTTCAACCAATTTATACAAAAACTTGAAAAATTACGTATCTAAACCTTCCTCACGAATCACTCTATCTATTGGTGAAAACCGCTTGAAAATCCGTTCAGTATTTTTTGAGCTTATCGCGAACAGACAAATAGGCGCGGCGGAGGACTTTAATTTATAATATGTAAAGATAATGTCCAAGTTTACTATTCGGCACTCTAACCGACATAAATAAATTAGCCGAGTTTTCTGGTTCCGCGATTTATCACCCTGCGACAAAATATCCCCGACAAAATATCCTTCGACACAATATCCTACGGACAAAACATCCCTTAACAAAATATCTACTAAAACCTAACCTAACCTAACAAAAAATGGGACAAAAATAATACAGACATCCTGTAAAGACAATAAATTTTACGCACCAGATTTAAATGTCCGGGTTTAATTTTCCCCACAGGAAAAACTAAACCCTTTCACACACTTCCCAAATGATCATCTGGTCAATCCACGTTATGCAATTGCACTATATAAGTATTATAATTACAAAACAATACAAGAACAACATGTCAACCTACCAGAGACCAGATGGGAAAATAATTCACCGAGTCCAGATATTTTCATATCAGAGGGTTCGGCTCTGTGGAATTCCTAATTGAACCTATAAATCCTACTGATCCCTCAATATAAATATTTAAAAAATCTTTTGTAATCCTACATGTATTTAAAATTACCGATTTTTGCATTTTTATATATAAATTCTTTGACAAATCTAATACGCCTAAATTTTGAATCAGAGACCTAAGTATAATGCCAGTAGCCGAAATAACAAATGATAATATTTTTATAGTCCGAGAATGCCAAATTCTTTTAATCTCATTTCCTAAATCTGTGTATTTTCTATTTTTTTCAGAAACAGTTTTTTGAATATTACAGGAATTTGGAATACCTACATCAATGATATAAGCTATTTTTTTTAATTTTGTCATGTAAAACTATATCAGGGGTCCTAGCATGGTCGATCGATATAACCCTATATCAATACGATATCGGTATAATCCGTCATTTATGGTCAGTTATCAATATGTGCTAGCACGCTCAACAATTGTTATGGGATATTCCGACCGACGATTGACAAAAGCCCACCAAATCGTATGCATTCTTGTATGGATAAAACCCCAATATTAATACGAAATGTAATAAATCCGTTGTCTATGGTCAGTTAGCGATATTTGCGAGCACAGTGAACATACAATTCTGACAGTCGGTTGACAAAAGACGCCGTTTTTACCGTGTCTTCCGGAGTGACAGATAAGCTGTCAATGTACAGATTTTTAAAAATAATGTCGTTTGTTACGCAAAATAACTGGCTAATTAATGAGTAGAGGTGAACTAAAAAAACTCTTAGAATTTAAAGAAATCGTATACGAGACCCATAGACTCAGTTAATTCATTTAAAAGGCGATTAATTAATTGCTTTCAATTTCGAGAAACGAAATTTGTTAAAATGTCGTTTAGTCTCAAACAGTATCAACATGCGAAACGTCAATATTTATTTGAGTTCGTATTTCAATTCGAAATTGTCATTTTATTGGTATTTTTCATTTGTACGTAGGAGCACATTTCAAATTAAGAAACGAAAATTCATTCAAAAGATCCCCAGTGTTGCCATCGTATGTCGATTCCTTATTTATTTCCCTTCGACGTCGGTCTGCCTATCGATGGTGCAAGCGTGCTAGGGCAATCGGTTCGTTATCGATACGAGATTGTAAATCACTCTGTCCTTTATTTAACTGGCGATATATCTACACAACTTTATTAATAATGACATTCTTTCTGCATAATTACTGGTTTATTAATGAACGGAGGCAGATTATCGAAGATTGCAGGATTGAATTAAATCGGAATTCAGACGTTTTCGTTTGACAGTTTCGTACATACGAATATATCTCGTATTACGGCAAATGATCTCATTGTCCAATTAACTCCTTTTTTTACTGTCAAAAAATACATACGGACTTCCAACGTATATTAAAGTATGTGTATTTAATATTATTATGAAATCTCAGCAAAAATCTCGATGTAAATGGATCTTTAAATGTTCAAAAGAGAAGATTATTAGTTAGTTGTCATATTATTCCATTAATGGATTACGATATTTTTGACAGGTATTATAGACCGGGAGCCTGGCTATACAAACCCACGTCGTCGAGTACACTGGTGAAACTACTTTGCAGTGATAATGGACATTTAGTAAGCCTTAAACAAGCTAGTCTGCCGGTGCACCTCTTGGCAGGTTCCACGCAGTCATGGAAATAGTGAGCGATTTTTGAAGTAAAACTTCTTTACGCACGATCGACATGGGGATGGGGATGGGTACCCGGCATGCGTTGCAAGGCTCCTGTAACCTCGCGGTCAACTGTAATGGTTCCATGCTATATAACATTATATATAACGGGTACCCGGCATAAGTTAGTGAAGTTTTACTTCAGTCGTGTGGTCTAAACTAAGCACACTCATTTTTTTTTCGAAAAAATTGCGTCATCGGGTACACGAACGGGAATGGTTTCATATGATAAAGGTCGATTGGTAGATGAGAAAATTAGCAGGTCTGCCAAATTGGGATAGAAATTAGTAAATTTTACGTCATCGAGTACACGAATGAAACCAAGGAATAACTGTAGTCTAGATTCTAAACCATCCCATTGAAGAATTTCACTAGTTCCATGACTGCGCGGAATCTGCCAAGAGGCGCGGCACACCAGCTTTTTTAAGGCTTACTAAATGTCCATTATCACTACAAAAGTAGTTTCATCCTTGTACTCGTAAGGTTTGTGACGTAAGATTTATGTACCGGCTCCCGGTCTATAACTGCGATACCATAGACATTGTGACAGCTACGTAGAAAGTACCTCAAGTGTTGCCAGCGTATAACAATTTCTTTTTGATTACCTTACATTGCCCATCAATATCGATTCGGTACAAAATCGTCGGTTGTTATGCCATATCGATTCGATATTGTAAAGATAACGATTTCAGTGTGCTAGGACCCCAGGTCTATTATGACTAATTGTTCTGTCTGTTAGTATAGTTTTATCATAATATATTTTGTAAAATTCATTTTCTAAAAATGAATTTGGTTCATATTCATAATATGGTAGGTACTATATTACGGCAGTCAATCAAATTATGTTTAATTACCAAACTTTGGTGGATTATTTTTAAAACCTGATTGTGCCTAAATGTATACTCGAACGGCGCTAATATAGAACATCCCGATATAATATGTTCTATAGTTTCCGGAAAAGAAACATTTTCTACATAAATCATCAATTTTATTTATATCTTTGATTATATGCTTCCTATAATTTTTAGTATTAATGACTCTATCTTGAATGGCAAGCATAAATCCTTCTATTTCTGCGCTCAACTCTCCAATACTCAACCATTTGTTTGACGAAAGTTTGTCAACATACGTTTGGTTGAGATAATTGAAGTGTTTTGCATGAATAATTTTATTTGACCAGGAATCTAATAATTCCTGGTTAGTATTTATAAGAATGTTGGCATTCTCGTCATATAAATTTAAAGCTGTAATGTTTACATCTGCCTTGCAAATTATTTTATGCATTTCTGAGCTATTAGCTTTCCTATGGAAAAAATTTCTAATCATTTCTACCTGATTGTGTTTCAAAGATGTTATTTTGACTACACCTCTACCTCCTAAATTTCTAGGTAAATTAATTCGTTCTATAGCTGAATTTGGATGATGGCAATTAAACTTTGTTAACGTAGTTCTAATTAATCGTTCTAAACTATCTAAATCTGTATTGGACCATTTAATTATGCCAAATGAGTACGTTAATAAAGGTATTGCCCAAGTATTTATTGCTTTTACTAAATTTTTAGCAGATTGATTGCATTTTAAAAATTTTCTAATCCTAGTTTGAAATTTAATCCTAATATCATTTTTAATACTAGTGTGATCTAATCTATTCGATTGCGGGTATCCTAAATATTTATTTTTATTTGTTATCTATATTATTTTTGTCCCATTTTACTATTTTTGAAGAATGATTTATTGACACCCTGTATTATTTTTGTCCCATTTTTGGGATATTTTGTCGGAGGATATTTTTTCGGGAATATTTTGTCGCGGGACGTAAACGCCCATTACCGGGTTTTCTACCTATTGCTAGCATTTATTTATTTTACGGGATAATTTTGACAGCTTAACGAGAGTATAATGAAATACAAGTACCTCAAATTATAATTAATAATTTATTTTTTACTAACGTCGGTCGGTACCGATCTCTTAAATGTATCTAGTTAGTCAAAATGTTAGTATTTTAAATGTTAAAATAGTGCACTGGGCATTGAAAAACTTATTGCTTATAAAAAACAAAAGATTTTAATTAAAGACACTACCTCTACTGGCGACGAATAATGTAAACAATGATCTTTATAAAACGTGAATTAAGTACCAAATAGTTATTTGATTACTTTTCTAAACGATAGATGAATTAGTTAAATAGATACAGCAGGAAAATTTGATGCAAACATAGTGTAATAGTAGCGATAGTAGGTACCAAAGACATTGAAATATAAGAGATAAGCTACGATAGCCGCCCGACGGTCTAATGGTCCTGGTTTGAATACGGAATTTAATTGATTTTTTTTTAAAGTTGTGCATTAGTATTGATTAACAATATAGTTTAAAAACGGAAAGAATTCGTTAATTTAGTTGATTTTTTAAGGTGTGCAGTAGTATTGGTTAACAAAATCGGCGACACCAGGAAGCACAGTCCCACCCAGTAAAAACTGCCGATAGCACATTTCTTATATTTAAATATCTTTGGTAGTTTATCAAATTGGTGCATTCCTCACATGCAGTATGTTTTTAACTTATTATTATACTCGTCAGTGAAACTAAAAAATAGTTGCTTGCTTTATAATAAAAGAACCTACCGTAGAATGGGGTGATTCGAAACTCGGGGGTGAATAGAAACAAATTAGAGAAATAACTTCACATGCCTCCCATTTTTTCTCAATCTTTATTATTACGTTTTAAATTTTCACCGTAATTTGGCAAAATAATATATTTATGTTTCCTGGTAACCTAATACTGCTTTTGGCAAGACAGAAGTGACATGACTAAATGATTAATTTGTCTCGCGCGTTTCTATTGAAATAATATATTAAAACAAATTAGAGAGCATGCCTGATTACGGAGGCAATTGAAATCTAGAAATAGACGACGGAGATAAGCTCAATAGCTCTCGGTATCCGGTAATTGACGGCTACACCAAAACTAAATGCAAAAAACCATGTCTATGTATACAGTAATACCACCTTGAGGTAAACCATTTTGTTTTATACCTTTATATTGGCTAAATTCGCTTTAACCATTGTAATTCTAATTTTAATATTCTTGTTATTGTGATTTCTAAAGATTGAGCCACTTCCGTCGGCAACTCGCAAAGGAACGTGCCCCGTGAACTTGAACTTGCACGATTTAGTGAACTTTCTATTCCGCTCAGCGGTAATGACGCCACTGCTTGCCACGGTTATTTTGTGCCGGTGAGAGTAGTGGAGCTGGCGACACGGTATCGCTTCCAAGTAAATAAGCACACATTTCACCACTAAAAGTTACACATCTACCGGATCTGCCGTGATGGTGGACACTGCAACGCTTTCCGAAATGTTGGCTAAAGAAGGAGGTAGCGCAACACGGCATAACACCCCAAAAAAAATAACGAAAATACTTTTGGCCGTGAAAATCTTAAAACGTATCATTAGAACAAATTTTTCTATTGACCGAAATAGAAGGTGAATAGAAACATCTCAGTTTTATCTTATTATCTCAATGAGAATGCAAATTTCATGTTATAACTAACTAACTAACTAACCATCACGCCGTTTCCCCGCAGGGGTAGGCAGAGAGGACGGACCGCCAAACAACTCGGTCTTGGCACACACTCTTTGCCTCACTCACATTCATACATCGTCTCATACATTCTCTTCTATTATTCTGACTTTTGACATGACCCGACTCAAGTATCTGATTCACTTGATCGTGCCATGTCTTCCTCGGGCGTCCTCGACTTCTTCTACCATTCACATTCGCGTCGTATATTCTTCTTACACTACTTTCTTCGTTCATTCGCTCTACATTCGCCCAAACCATCTGAGGGTCCCTTTCTTAATCTTACTCATTATACTTACATCAGCCTTACATTCTTTGCGGATATCCACATTATTTCATTTTATAAGTGGGTAAAAACAAAAAGACTAACCAAAGAAACATATTTCTAAGACATTTCAATGTACTTTGAACGTACAGTTTCTGAGCTATAAGGTCGAAAATGTGCTAAACTGTTTCTAATCACCCCATTCTATGGTACTGTAAAACTTTTCGAATAACTAAGGTAACTATAAAAACGCTTTAAATATTCAAATTGATCAACTTTTTCGCTAAAAATGATGAGTAGGTGTAAAAGCAAGACAAAACGGCTGTTCTCAGCGATGTTTCACAAAGTTATCGCTGTCGGAAGTGTAGGTATACATAAGCACCAATACATACAATACGGTTGGTCACTTCAACTCTAATAGTTCGACCTGTTCCTATAATTGGTCTGGTTCTTGTCTTGATCTTACCGAATCTTATTTTTGGGAAAATTTTGGAAGTTGGTATAAAAGAACTCGACTGTATACACGGTGTCCAGAAACTTGTAGTATAAACGAAAAACTGGTGAATCTACATCCATTTGAACATTTTGATTTTTAGTATTAAAAAACATTTTCGAGTCCACGGTTCAACGCATTAAAAAAAAACATTTACAGCTGATGTCTTCTAGGCACACCATGTATAATTTGTACGTTAGTACTTAAACGTTGTATACAGGATGTCCGGGAGTAAAATGCATTAACTTCGGGAGGTGATTCTACATGATAGTACAAGTAAAAAAGATGAATAACTTTCTTTGAACTAAATACCTTGGACACATAATCACCAGTAATCTGATGGACGATGACGACATCGATAGGCAAAGAAGAGTTCTCAGTGTAAAAGCTAATATGCTCAGTAGAAGATTCCGCCTTTGCAGTACCGCTGTAAAAAGGACGCTCTTCCTTTCCTTCTGCGCAACACTGTATACGTGTGAACTCTGGGCAAACTACAAGAAGAGTAGTATAGAAAGACTTCGGGTTCAGTATAACAACGCCTTCCGCATAATGTTTGGTCTCCCCAGATATTGCAGCGCTTCCCGGATGTTCACGGAGGGGCGAGTTCCTGGCTTTGCAGCCCTTATTTGATCCAGGGTGGCAGGAATTAGGGAAAGGATAACCAGCTCTGGAAACATCCTCTTCATGGAAGCCCGCCTCAGTCCATCATCCAGTATTGATGCACACTGGAGAAAAATACTGGCTCCTTACGTGCTCACAGAATCCTGAAAGCTTAATATTATTATTTCTTTTGTTTTTCCTTTTACTACTATTAGCTTATTATCTTTTTTTTGTTTCGTGTACATTCATATCCACCTTCTTTTTCTTTTTTTCTTTTCAAATACTTTGTACATGTATGTGTATATTACCCTTATGGAATGTGTGGGATTGCACTCTCCTCCCCATATACTGGAATAAACACTTATTTATTTATTTTGAAATTCCAACTTTTAGAGGTAATTTTGAGGTAAAAAGATAAAATTAGTCCGGCGTTTGCGGCCAGATTTATTGTTTTCCACTATTACGATACGGGCCAATCAGCAAGTAAGATCGAACCTCACACTAAGGATTTTTAGCAGGTACGTCTTTTTGTATGGGAAAAAAGATGTAGGAATTTCAGAAAAAGTGGTTAATCTTTTTTATTCCTACCATCATGTAGAATCACCCCCAGAAGTTATGCACTTTACCCCCGGACACCCAGTATATGTAGTCCTATATTATTGTGCAAAATATTATTTGGAATTTTATAAAAAAAATTATTGGATGTTATTGTCTTAAATTAAATTAAAATAGTTTTATAAAAATTTGAGGAGTGAAAGAAAAGACCCACTTTGTGGAAGGGGGGAAACACAGAGGTCGACTTTATTGTGATTTAGTCCATTATTTAGATAGGTATTGTAAAAATGTATATGATTGAGCCAGCAAAAACTGTGATAAATTAATATAAAACAATACAATTTACTTTAGACATTTTTAAACAATTCTAATGTAGGTATTTCTAAGATATCTTATTGTAGATATCGTGTATTAATGGAAGAGTTGATAACATTAATATTGTGTATTGATGTGATTTAAGGCGAGTTAACCTAATTATTATTAAACAATGTTTGAAATGTGTTTTTATTTATTTATTACACGCCCTAATGTGCTTTTAACGTTATTTTCTATTTTATAAGTTGTTTGTATCAGTGTTATTGTAAATATTTGAAAATTAAAACAATGAATAAAATATAATATAAGTAATGAAAAATAAAATTAACAACAACAGCATAAAATAAAATACATTGGTAAAAATGTTAACAGATATTAGCCACTCGAGCGCTTTTTGCCACAATCTTGCACTATTTACAAAACCATGGATTGCTTTGCTGTCTGTTCAAAAAGTGAAGGCTACTGCCATCTAGCGGCGTATTTTTGTAGCTTCTTGTTTTTGATGACAGATTACAGATTAGCGACGTAAGGCGACACTGAACTAAATACTAGACGATAAAGCAGATTTCGGAATCTGTATCGTATTTTATAGATTAACAATGGTGGTTTGTTTTGTTTGTGTAGGAAATGTGTTTTATAAATAGCCTGCATTTTAGTTAAAAACGCTCTCTCAATTCGTGGATCTCCTGTAAACAGCTAGCATTATCTAGCAAGTGGTCGATGTGACCAAAGTCAGTGTTTTGTCGGGTCGGGAACAAACAAAAAGTATTGTAACATGTGCTTGTGAATAAACGAGAAGAATTCCGCCATTGAAGCCAGATGTTTTCCTTGAAGTCCTTCTGCCAAATACCAAATTATAACACTGTCCAATTTGGTAAGTAATGTAAGTATTTTTTTTATTACGTTAACTCCAAAGACTGAGGAAAATAATTTCCCTCAGGGTCTATGTCATCTGGGATGCTGTGTGGAGGGTCTTTTTGAGGAGAGGAAGGAATGAACATTGGTCTTGAAGAGACCCATGTTGTAGGAAGGAGGAAACACAGAGGCCGGCAAATCATTCCACAGCCGAGCTGTTGAACACAAGAACGAGTCGAAGAAACGACCCGTTCTCATGTGACAAATGTCAGCCGTGTACTATGTTGGGCACGCGTTTGGCGTATTTCCCGACTATGCACCGGTGCCGAAGGGATCAATGATGCTAGTTCCTTGGAGCATCTTCCATTGTAATACCGGTAGAACAAGGATCTAAAGATTGAAATCCATCTGTTAAGATGGGAGAATCTATCAAACGGACCGCCCGTTTCTGCACAGAGTCGAGGGTATTTTTCAGGTATTTTGGAGCTCCAGACCAGAGGTGGCTGCCAAATTCAACCGTGGGGCGCACTTGTGATTTGTACAGGGTTAGCAGTTGTGTACTATTAAAGTATCTGCGGGCCCTGTACAGTACGCCCAGTTCAAAAATAACCCAAAGTATACAATATATATTAAACTGAATATCCTACTTCTGCTTATGATCAGTGTCAGTGTTCTTTGTTTTTTACAGGAATCTTTCATGTTTACAAAAACTCAATTAAATAAAAATATCTCAAACGGTCGGTGTCAGAAATTCTGACTTAGAATGCTCGCGTATAAAATGTCATTATTGATCGTGTTTTTGTGGATTTTTCTAACATATTTGTATAACAGTGTAATAATGATTGTCAATGTATTCGTTGAAATAACGTGAAACTAAAATTTTAAAAATGTTAATTTTTTGATGCTGGCGTTCACGAATCACGGGGTAATAATTTGTCGAATTCACTATGTTTGAGAATGGATTATTTTCAATAAATAAAGCAATTATCATATTGTGGATAATTTGAATTGTGGATTAAAAATAATGAATGTTTCTGTCTGAAGTGTTGCAATTATTTTTGGTGAGTTAAAAATTCCATTTTAGTGCAACGAAATTTTGGCATTTCTCGACAAACTTTTCTTTTCAAACGAACCATTAAATCTCTACACAATTTATCAGCATTCAGTTTTGTTATATATTTTTTTATATGTGATCATTGAAGACCGGATTATATGCAATTTAATAAGCTATTAGTTCTCAAGGATATCAATCAAAGATAAACAATCGTATTTTCGAAAATATCAATTACTAAATCAAATATGCAATAAAAATAGCTTTAATTTGCACCACGAAAATCCATAAAAATGGCCAAAATATGCGACATGAAATAATACAGGAAGTTGTGTCATTAAATATTTTTTTTATTTTAATAAGCTATTAGTTCTCAAGGATATCAATCAAAGATAAACAATCGTATTTTCGAAAGTATCAATTACAAAATGTATTTAACAATGAAATTTACAATTTTCCTTTAAAAAGGTATATGACTAAGTGTGATGACCGTGGCCGGTTATCTACATTACTCTGGACTCCTGGTGGTGGATCCAGATTCCTCTTGATGATGATCTCAGTGGGAGGCAATAATAAGAAGTGGGTAGACTATTACTGTTTATTCCGAGGTCGTACAGAGGTGCTTCGTAGGAAGCCTAAAAGCAAAGAGAGGACGAGTAGACAACATTCACGCCTTTTATACGTTCCGCATGCTGTCTCACTCATACACACATGTCTCTTTCATACTGCAAGACATACGTTCACTACACTAAGCACTGTTCTAAATGTTCTGTAGACAAATTGTGTCTACGATCGTTTAATATATTTTTGTAAGCGGAAAAGGAGCGTTCTACGTCTACTGATGTGACTGTTCAGAATTTAAATTTGGTTGCGATTTTTGAACTTATTGTGCCGGGCAAAATTTCACCTGTCCCGTTGATGAAGCCATCAATTTGGCACAAGGGTTCAACAAACCCTGGGTTATTGTTCAGTAAGTTTTAAAACTGTTCTTAGAGTTTACTCGGGAATAGCTTTGGCAACCAGGAATTAATAAGGCGAATTTTCTACATAACCTGAATAGATTCAATCAACGCCAATCCATGAGTTTCAAGCGCTTTTATACTTGCAGGTGAAATGAGTGCCAATCATAGCAAATTTTTTTTTTTAATACTATCATCGTCAAACGATTCTTTGCACTGGAAAAATTGCAAAGCCTCTGCACTATCGAAGACATTGATATCACCCTTGATGGCCTTAAAGTGTTCATCTTACGTTTATAGTGTCACTATATGAGGCATCTGAACGATGAACGAGATCGAGCGTAAATATGCAAGATATCGTTTTTTTTCTAAAATATGCAACTACCGCTGAAAAGGGTTTAAATATGCAAATATGCATTTGCTTATAATCCGGTCTTTAATGATCATCAATTAGACTATTTAGAAGAAATGTCATAAAACATATTTCATATGGACGCAAAATTGAACAAAAAAAGCATAGCAATGCTAGAAAACCCTGAGAATATTTCCGTTTATAATGTTTATGATTTTTTAATGATTTTTTAATAAGTCTTTTTTAAAATATAAGATAATTATTTAAATATAATATGTGAATTTATTGCTTATTTGGTTTACGTAACTCTGATATGATTTTTTCAATATGAAAGGAAAATTTTCAAAATGATCACCTTAAAATTTTGAGCAATCAAAGAATTTTTTTTTAAATTGCCCTGTCGCTCCAGTGCCTAAGATTGATATTGATACTAACTTGGTGAAAGCTGACACTTAAATGCGCCAATAGCGCCCCACTTTGGTGGAAATCGAGAGTCGAACATCAAAAGTATGAAGACTCGTCTTTTTTGACCGGTCGTTTTTTTTTGCTGGGTTGGCATTGCATTTGGGTCCCAAACAGGCGTCCCGTGTTCGATTCCTCGGTTAGCTAAGTCCTTCATCACAACATGAGCAATATTTTCCGCTCTGTGATAGTAGTAGGAGATTTTCAAATATTGTCAGGAAATAATCGTAACCCGGGAATATTTTTCTTTTTACAAAAAAATACCAAAAGACCGTTATGTAGAACGCTCTCTTCAGACCCGTCAGAACCCCTCGCGTTAACAACCGCTCAATTCTTTCTGTTGAAAAACTTGCCCGCCGTGGAAATCGAGGAGGATAATTTGAACCTTCTATCACGTCATGATTTGATCGATAAATTGATTCAATCGTTCTGCAAACTTTTGAGGTTGGATTACTTGGATTCCTTGCAAGAACGTCAAAATGGAATACTCCTGCTAACCCCGCTACGGTCGGTAAGGTAGTAATTGCGGGGACTGAAACCTCCCCACCATTGCATTGGCCTAAGGACGAAGTTATTCGTGTTGCTCGCTTTAATTAAAACAGTATCGGGAACAATACATTCGTCCAGTAGTGAGACTTTACACTTTGCCGACGCAATAGTATTATAGCCCGCAATAATATTGCGACACTTGCCAAGCTTGTGACAATTCTGTTAGTGACACTTCTGCTCAGATGGTCAGCCTACCCAAATGTGCAAACCCAAACGATGTTGCCTATATAACAAGTCTGAAAAATGTTAGATTTAGGGACCTAAAGGTATCCACTCGCTGAAAACTATAAATTGTCTGAGCTACAGATCTGTGACCATATGAGGACCACCTGAAAAGACCTTGAGAAAAATCCATTCGAACCAGAGGTAAGTTTGTGGTTTCCTCACCTTTACTTTCCTCTCCCTTCATTTAGGCAATTCAATATTGTTGTTGTAATGCACCCGCAATGAACGAAATTTGTGACAGTGCAAATATTGCGTAAATAAAAAAATTTTATGATGTCAATTTCGAAACAATGATTTACAATAATCAAAGTGTTTATAAGTCAAATAGGAAGCCAAATTATGAGTATCTACCTACTTTTAAATATTTGATTGCCAGCAACGAAATCATTGTTGAAATACGCAAATTTAAAATACTTATTTAATTTTAAATAGTGGGTTAAATTGCTGGGCCGAAAAGGCTAAATTGAATTTAATCAGCAAGCACACGGGATGCAAACTGGTTTAGGAGGATTGCATGGAGCCGGCTGCGGGTTGCATGGTGGAGGTGGTGGAGGATTGCATGGAGCTGGCTGCGGGTTGCATGGTGCAGGAGGTGGAGGATTACATGGAGCTGGCTGCGGGTTGCATGGTGGAGGTGGTGGAGGATTGCATGGAGCTGGCTGCGGGTTGCATGGTGGAGGTGGTGGAGGATTGCATGGAGCTGGCTGCGGGTTGTATGGTGGAGGTGGTGGAGGATTGCATGGAGCTGGCTGCGGGTTGCATGGTGGAGGTGGTGGAGGATTGCATGGAGCTGGCTGCGGGTTGCATGGTGGAGGTGGTGGAGGATTGCATGGAGCTGGCTGCGGGTTGCATGGTGGAGGTGGTGGAGGATTGCATGGAGCTGGCTGGGGGTTGCATGGTGGAGGTGGTGGAGGATTGCATGGAGCTGGCTGCGGGTTGCATGGTGGAGGTGGTGGAGGATTGCATGGAGCTGGCTGCGGGTTGCATGGTGGAGGTGGTGGAGGATTGCATGGAGCTGGCTGCGGGTTGCATGGTGCAGGAGGTGGAGGATTACATGGAGCTGGCTGCGGGTTGCATGGTGCAGGTGGTGGAGGATTGCATGGAGCTGGATGCGGGTTGCATGGTGGAGGTGGTGGAGGTGGTGGAGGATTGCATGGAGCTGGCTGCGGGTTGCATGGTGCAGGTGGTGGAGGATTGCATGTAGCTGGCTGCGGGTTGCATGGTGCAGGTGGTGGAGGATTGCATGGAGCTGGCTGCGGGTTGCATGGTGGAGGTGGTGGAGGATTGCATGGAGCTGGCTGCGGGTTGCATGGTGCAGGTGGTGGAGGATTGCATGGAGCTGGCTGCGGGTTGCATGGTGGAGGTGGTGGGGGATTGCATGGAGCCGGCTGCGGGTTGCATGGTGGAGGTGGTGGAGGATTGCATGGAGCTGGCTGCGGGTTGCATGGTGCAGGAGGTGGAGGATTACATAGAGCTGGCTGCGGGTTGCATGGTGCAGGTGGTGGAGGATTGCATGGAGCTGGCTGCGGGTTGCATGGTGGAGGTGGTGGGGAATTGCATGGAGCCGGCTGCGGGTTGCATGGTGGAGGTGGTGGAGGATTGCATGGAGCTGGCTGCGGGTTGCATGGTGCAGGAGGTGGAGGATTACATAGAGCTGGCTGCGGGTTGCATGGTGCAGGTGGTGGAGGATTGCATGGAGCTGGATGCGGGTTGCATGGTGGAGGTGGTAGAGGTGGTGGAGGATTGCATGGAGCTGGCTGCGGGTTGCATGGTGCAGGTGGTGGAGGATTGCATGTAGCTGGCTGCGGGTTGCATGGTGCAGGTGGTGGAGGATTGCATGGAGCTGGCTGCGGGTTGCATGGTGGAGGTGGTGGAGGATTGCATGGAGCTGGCTGCGGGTTGCATGGTGCAGGTGGTGGAGGATTGCATGGAGCTGGCTGCGGGTTGCATGGTGGAGGTGGTGGGGGATTGCATGGAGCCGGCTGCGGGTTGCATGGTGGAGGTGGGGGAGGACTGCAAAGAGCCGGTTGTGGTGACTGACATCTTATACAGGCTTGTACTAGACGTTAGTACATAAACTAAATATAATAGGGAGCTGGCCACAATGACACGCCAATGGAGTTTGGTACGCCAGTGGATTTTGGAATGCCACTGGTCTTTTAAATGAATTTACTACTTTGACAAAAAATGCTTCTAGGTATAATGGCAAAACTGATTTGAGTACTGGATTAAAATAAATATTTTTCACTTTGGAGACTGTGGGAGACTGGGGTTTTTAGGATTTTAGGTTACTGGGATACTGGGAGAGGTAAACTGAATCTAAGACTGACTAAAACACTTGAAAAGAGGTTTGAACTTGGAGACTGTTGGTATCTTGAGTAGGTATTGTTTCTTCTTGGCTGATAGTTTTGAACTGACTTCCTACCGGTTTGACTTCTATTTTTATAGGGCAAACTCAGGTCGGATGTTTGGGGGACAGAACCTCCTTAATTTTTCTAAGGTACTTGTTTTAGGTAATTTCCCTGGTCGCTACGATTGGAAGTCAGCTGTGTTAAAATTATGTGTGATAGTTATTGCCAAGATTTTACCAACTCAGGATCCCAAAGCTTCACATCATTTTTATTGTGTTTACAAGAAAAGGTACAAGTATACATATGTGATATAAGGTACAATTTTAAACAGTAAATATTTTTCTTAAAGTGCAACAATCACTGATAGACGTCAGTTTTTGGGTTGTTTTTGTAGTACATACTCATTTTTAGGTGATGATGTTTATTTCTTGATCCAAATTATTCCCAATTTCTCGAAATTGAGCTCCAAATTTTTCGGAAGATGAATTCGCTGTCGTAAATATTTACGATTCAGATTTTTCCTTTGTTCAGAATTGACCAATAGTGGCTCGGCTGGTCGCATGGTGGGGGTGACGTAAATAGTCAGCCATTTCCTTGGCGTTGATCATTGCTGTCTGGAGTCCCTTGTGGAAGCATTAGGTGGTTATTCAGATGTGTTTTCCAGTCCAATGAGGCTGCTGCATGTATTCATTATCAATTTCATTTATGTTTTCAATTGATTAGTTAGTTAAAGGACATAATAGCGTTGTAGACAAGTCATTTGGAAGGGGCACCATATGCACATAATTCCGCTAGCCAATAGCAGCTCTCAGATTGTCGTGCTGGCGGCATGGTACTCTG
Organism: Limnephilus rhombicus; assembly: GCA_929108145.2. Classification (NCBI taxonomy): domain Eukaryota; kingdom Metazoa; phylum Arthropoda; class Insecta; order Trichoptera; family Limnephilidae; genus Limnephilus; species Limnephilus rhombicus. Next base: position 46,097,939 of record OV815288.1, on the reverse strand, counting down.
TGGGAGCGTAAATTCCATTCTTGAATTTCCATGGTTGTCAAAAGCTTTCGCGCACTCGTTAGATGCACACGGATTCCTACGACACGTTCCATACACTCCCCTCAGTGCAGTCTCGACTGTGCTCAGCTACTTCGTGGGGCGTGTCCTTTTCCGATGTCTGAGTTTTGAGTCGGGTGTCTTCGCAGAGTGTACAGTTTCATCAGATGCTGGCGTGGCAGGCAGAATGACGGCGATTTTGACTGCCGGCCTTACGTTTATCCCAGTGCTGGTTTGGATCCGGGCAGTTCTGACTTGTCCATCAGCTGCAGGTATTGCTTCGATGATACGGCCACGTGGCCAACTGTTTCGAGGCAGTGCTGGGTCCATGATGATCACTAGGTCATCCTTCTTAATTGGTGTAGTTGGATGGTGCCATTTTTGCCGGACAGCCATGGTAGGTAGGTATTCCCGCAGCCATCGCCTCCAGAAGGTGTCTGCAAGTTGTTGTCCGATGCGCCACTGGCGGCGTAGGCATGTTTCCTCTTCTTTTTTGTCGTAGAAGGATAATTGAGGGCGCTTCCCGGCTGACCCTAGCAAAAAGTGGTTGGGTGTTAGAGGTTCTTCATCACGTGGGTCAACTGAAATGTGGGTGAGTGGACGATTATTTACCACAAACTCAGCTTCTGCAAGTGCGGTGCGTAGCGTTTCTTCTTTTGGTGCTCTTTCCTTTAGTGTAGCGCTTAGGGCTTTCTTTACTGATCGTACTAATCTTTCCCAAGCTCCCCCCATGTGCGGACTTAGTGGTGGTATGAAGTGCCACTCGATGCCCTGGGTAGCTATTGCGTCAATCATTCTGGCGTCTTGACTTATTGACAGCAGGGCGTCCCTCATCTCGGTGTCAGCTCCGTGAAAGTTTGTCCCGTTGTCCGAGTACATGGCTGCTGGTTGTCCTCTGCGGGCGGTCATTCTTTGTAGGGCCATGATGGCCGAGTCAGCAGTTAGTGAAGCGGCTAGTTCTAGGTGAATGGCGCGTGTCGAGAGGCAGGTGAAGATGGCTCCATATCGTTTTTCTCGATGCCTACCGACCGTGATAGCCATAGGGCCGAAATAGTCAAGCCCACAGTGTGTGAATGGGCGGACGTGATGCATCAGGCGGGGTGGTGGTAATGCGCCCATCAGAGGTGGAGTCGGTTTGCTGCGTCGTATGAAGCAAGTGGGGCAGGCGTGCGTTATCTTCCTGCTTGTTGTGCGTAGTCGTATTATGAAGAAATGATTGCGTATTTCTGCTACTGTTTTCTCAGTACTAGGATGATCCGCCTTTTTGTGGTAGTGACTGATAAGAAGTCGAGTGTAGGGTTCGTCGCCGTCCAGTATTATGGGAGTTCGGGCCACACTCTTTGTTCTTTCCAAGGCTTGTAGTCGGGTCCCCATTCGTAGTAGGTCATCTGGTCCAAAGAATGGGTTCAGGGAGTTGAGGCGGCTGCCAGCAGGCAGTTTTTGACCTTGTCGGATGATGTGTAGATCAGTTGTGAAAGCGTCTTCCTGGGACCTTTTGATCCATCTGTGTTCTGCTGCTTTTATCTCATCGGCTAGTAGTGGGCCTTCTACTGGTTTATTGGGCCCCATCTTGCATCGTCTGATAAATCGGAGGATCCAAGCTGTGGAGCGAATCAGCCGGTGCCATGAGGAGAACCGCTCTACTGATGGGAGTGCTTCGCCCCTGGTGGACACAAGGCCAACGTAGTGAGGTTTGACTTCTAGTGTCAGGTCGTCAGGCCTGTGGGCGGGTGCCCGTTCTTTTGGCCACGCACCCTCCGGGGAAGTGAGAAAGGCTGGGCCAGTAAACCATCTTCCTTCTGGTGTTAAGTCTGGTACCTCTAAGTCTCGTGTTCCTATGTCAGCGGGATTGAGTTTTGTGGGTACCCATTTCCAGTCGGGTATGTTGGTTAGTTCGTCTATTTCCCCCAATCGGTTTGCCACAAAGGTTGAGTAGGCGCGTGGGTCGGTGCGTAACCAGCATAGTACAGTTGTGGAGTCTGTCCAGAAGCAGGTGCGGGATATCATGGCTTTGCTTTCTTTTTGGATCGTCTGGGCTAGTCTCGCTGCTATGAGGGCGGCTTGAAGCTCGAGGCGTGGAATGGAGAGAGGCTTCAGTGGCGCTACCTTGCATTTACTTGCAAGGAATGTTACTCGTAAGGATCCATCTACTTTTTCGGTGAAGTAGGCCACGGCACAGCAAGCTTGCTCCGATGCATCGCAGAAAAGGTGTAGTGTTACGTTGTTTAGTTTGTTGTAGAGGCAACGTCTCGGGATTGAGATGCTGTTCGTGTGCAACAGATTTAGCCAGCCTGTCCATCTCTGGGCGTGTTCAGGGGCAATGGATTCATCCCAGCCGACGCTTGAGCGCCACACTGCTTGCAGTAGCATCTTAGATCTGATGGTAAGGCAGGCAACGAAGCCGACTGGGTCGAAGATCTTCATTACTATAGATAATAGTTGCCGCTTGGTAGGTTGTGTGGCCGTGTCGTGGGAGATTGCCTCACGAAATGAGTACAGGAAGCGGTCTGTGGTGGGGTCCCAGATTAAACCAAGCACTCGCTCTGTTTCCGGACCTCCGCTGCTGATTTGTATCGTGGAGCTGGCACGGTCTTCTATAGGTACGCTAGCTAGGGCCGCCGGGCTGTTGGACGCCCAATTTGTCAAGTGGAACCCTCCTTTCGCGAGCAGGGCACTTACACTTTGGGCGAGTGCAGCAGCTTCATTGGGTGTGTCTGCTGCATCTAGGTAATCGTCCATGTAGAACTTGGTGCGTACGGCTTTTGCGGCGGCCGGGTACTCGTGCTCGTATGTTTCAGCCACTTTATTTCGGACGAATTGGGCACTGCTTGGGGAACAGGTGGCTCCGAACATCATCGATGACATTTGATAGGTGTCTGGTTCGTGATGGGGTGATGTCCTCCACAGGAATAGCTGGGACGACTGATCTTCTCGCCTTATTTTTATTTGCAGGAACATTTCTTTGATGTCTGCAGCAATAGCGATGTTTCCTTCCTGGAAGCGTATTATATTCCCCAGGAGGGAGGACAGCAGGTCAGGACCAGTAAGCAGCTGGTCGTTGAGGGAGGTTCCTCGGCATCGGCTTGCGGCATCGAACACCACTCTGATTTTTCCTGGCTTATTTGGGTTGATTACTGCAAAGTGGGGCAGGTACCATTTGCGAGGTGTGGTGGTGGAAGCTTCATGGCTTGATAACTTCTTGGCATAGCCTTTGTTGATAAGTTGATTTATTTTGTCGTTGTAGGCCACTGCTAGATTTTTGTCTTTTTCTAGCTTTTTCTCCAGGGACAGAAGTCGTTTCAGCGCACACTGCCGATTGTCAGGTAACGTGGCTTCTGGTTTGCGCCATAGTAGACCGGTTTCCCACCTTCCTACAGGAAGAGGACGGGTAGTTGCATTCATAAGTGCAATTGCCTGTTGTTCGCTTGCATTGACTCTGGTGGCTGATGTTACTCCGAGGGAGTCGATGGCGAAGTTGGTTTTTACTAGCTCCCTCAACTGTATGTCTGCGGCCGTTTCTGGTTGTAGTGCCAAAGTGGTGGTCGTATTATTATCTCTGGGGTTGACTCCCCCATGAGCGATCCATCCTAGTGCGGTGCGTGATGCTATTCGCGTAGTATCATTGCATTCACGAACTTCCCTTGACACGATCAGGTGAGCGTTATCTTGGCCTATTAGCAGCTTCGGGACGACCGACCTTCCTTGGGTCTGCTGCTCCGGCAGGTTGAGATTGCTTATTGTGCTGGCAGATATGTGGAATGTATTACTGTTGCCTGCACCTCGTATTCTTAGTCTCACTCGTTGGGAGAGATTGTCGGAGGTGCACATTCCTTTCGCGCCGTGGATTCGCAGTCCGTGAACTGGGCCGTTTGCTCCGACTTGTATTGCGGTGTCAGCGTCGACAAGTGTTACTGTGGATCCTTCATCCAGGAGAGCGAACACTGACACTTCTTCTTTGTTTGGAGCGCTTAATATGACTGGCGCAATTTTTAATAGTACTCTCTGTCCGGAGTCCTGGCGTCACAAATTGACATTTTCCACGGCGCTTTTTCGTACGAACTCGGGATTATGTAGCAGGGGGTGGTGTGGGGATCTGCAATCTCCTACTTTGCACCATTGGTTTATTTTGCAGCTTCGTGAGTGGTGTTTTTCTAAGCACTTGCGGCATAATCTTCCCGTGCGTACAGTTTCCCATCGGAGTTCAACATCTTTGGCTGCGAATTCTTTGCATTCGCGGGTTTTATGATCGCCGCCACATTGGGCGCAGCTTTCATCAGCAGTTTTTCTTTTTCGGCTTGGTCCAGGGTAAGTATGTTCCTCGTTTACTTTGCGTTTTATGGGGGCAATCTTTTCTTTTGGGCCATCCCTGATTTCTTCTTGATGTCCGGCATGTATTTGCTCATGGCTCGGTAGAAGTCGCATGCGATCACTCTCTTCTTCCTCCTGGTACCCGGCATGTATTTGTTCACGGCGTGGTCGAGATCGTATGTGGTCCACCATCCCACTGTTTGGAATTGCGTTTGACACCTCTTTCAGAAAGGCAGCGAGCTGGGTTATGGTGGCCGGAGCGTGTTGTTTGCGGATCTCGATTAGCCATGCCAGACGCAGGGAACTTGGCATTTTGTCAGTGACGTCATTCATTAATGCAGGATTGGTGAGATAACCTTCGGTTTTCAGGATCCGGAGAGATGCCACCAGGTTTTGTACCGTTCCGGAGAAATCTGCCAGGTCCTCGAGTGATACCTCGGTCGTGAGGTAAGGTAGTTTTTTAACCTTGTCTAGCATAAATTTTGCTATGGAGTTAGCGCTGCCGTATCGCTGCTCGAGGACGCTGATGATCTCTGGGACTTGCGCAGGATCCATTAGTAGGGGACCCACGGTATCTCGTGCCTTGCCTTTGAGGGCGCGCTGCAGCCGAATGAGATTTTCGCTCGGAGTCATTTGGCAGGTGGCGGTGGATTGAGCGTACTGTGCCTTCCAGGTGGGCCACTCAAGGGGGTCTCCGGAGAAGGTAGGCAAATCTTTTGCTGTGGATTGCCTGGCAATGAGGGCAGCCATTCTTGAATCATCTTCTAATGTGCGGGGGCTATCTTGCGTTCTGGAAGAGCGAAGGGCCTCTGCCATCACAGAGGCGATCTGGGCCAGTGGGTCGTTGCCATGCTGCAACCATTCTCGGGTGTGCCGTGCTGTCTGATTGGCTGTGTGCGGTGGTGTAAATAATGGGGAATCCTGGCCGGAGGAGGCTGGCTGATGCTGGTACCCTGCTGTGTTGTAAAGTGGGCGCTCGGGTCCGATATGGCTGTATTCGGCCGTAGGGATGTTCTTCGCAGGGCCCGTCAGTAGTGTGTACTCTTGGGTGGCGGCGGCGGCGTATCCGGTTGGATCGGTTACAGCAAATTCATTGGTAGGCTGACCGGCTGGTGTGTCCATTTGAGTAGTTGCATATCTCGTTGCAAACTCTTCGGCCGGCTTGTGAACTTGAGTGGCATATCTCGTTGCAAACTCATTAGTAGAAGGGCCGGTTGGTGCATGCACTTGAGTAGTTGCATATCTCGTTGCAAACTCTTCGGCTGGCTTGTGTACTTGAGTGGCATATCTCGTTGCGAACTCATTAGTAGAAGAGCCGGTTGGTGCGTGCACTTGAGTTGTTGCATATCTCGTTGCAAACTCTCCGGTAGACGGGCCGTCTGACGTGTGTACTCGAGTGGCATATCTCGTTGCGAACTCGTTCGTAGACGGGCCGGTTGGTGCCTGGGTTTGAATTACTGCCTGACCGAGGTTGGCTCGCAGGGTCGGGCTGGTTGGTGCGGGCTCCTGGGTAGGTTGGCTGACTGCTTGGCGTGTTGCAGCGTTCAGGGCTGCGAGCAAATTGGCTGTCTGCTTGGCGTGACGTCTGTCCCGGATGCGCATCTCTCGGCGCAGCAATCGCAGGGAGTCTTCAGTTGATTCAGAAGTTGTTTCGCTGCTTTTACTGTTGGATCCGTGGAGGCTCTTGGCGACACATTCTGGAGCAGGTTGGTCAAGAGTGATGAGGTCAGGGTTCCTGGCAGGGTTCGCACCAGATAGATCGTGGCGGGTTCCGCTGGATGGCGTCTCATCGATGTCTACGGTGCGTGGGCCCGGGGTCCGACGGGGTGCCACTGGCATGTTTCGGCTTGTTCCCGGGGCGTTAGGTTTAGACAGCGATGTTTCGGAAGATGTCGGGGTCTTACGGCCACTGCGAAGAGACGGCATTTCCACTGGGTAAGACTGAAGGCGTGTTATGTGTAGATCCGGCTCGAAGGACCAAATGTACTAGACGTTAGTACATAAACTAAATATAATAGGGAGCTGGCCACAATGACACGCCAATGGAGTTTGGTACGCCAGTGGATTTTGGAATGCCACTGGTCTTTTAAATGAATTTACTACTTTGACAAAAAATGCTTCTAGGTATAATGGCAAAACTGATTTGAGTACTGGATTAAAATAAATATTTTTCACTTTGGAGACTGTGGGAGACTGGGGTTTTTAGGATTTTAGGTTACTGGGATACTGGGAGAGGTAAACTGAATCTAAGACTGATTAAAACACTTGAAAAGAGGTTTGAACTTGGAGACTGTTGGTATCTTGAGTAGGTATTGTTTCTTCTTGGCTGATAGTTTTGAACTGACTTCCTACCGGTTTGACTTCTATTTTTATAGGGCAAACTCAGGTCGGATGTTTGGGGGACAGAACCTCCTTAATTTTTCTAAGGTACTTGTTTTAGGTAATTTCCCTGGTCGCTACGATTGGAAGTCAGCTGTGTTAAAATTATGTGTGATAGTTATTGCCAAGATTTTACCAACTCAGGATCCCAAAGCTTCACATCATTTTTATTGTGTTTACAAGAAAAGGTACAAGTATACATATGTGATATAAGGTACAATTTTAAACAGTAAATATTTTTCTTAAAGTGCAACAATCACTGATAGACGTCAGTTTTTGGGTTGTTTTTGTAGTACATACTCATTTTTAGGTGATGATGTTTATTTCTTGATCCAAATTATTCCCAATTTCTCGAAATTGAGCTCCAAATTTTTCGGAAGATGAATTCGCTGTCGTAAATATTTACGATTCAGATTTTTCCTTTGTTCAGAATTGACCAATAGTGGCTCGGCTGGTCGCATGGTGGGGGTGACGTAAATAGTCAGCCATTTCCTTGGCGTTGATCATTGCTGTCTGGAGTCCCTTGTGGAAGCATTAGGTGGTTATTCAGATGTGTTTTCCAGTCCAATGAGGCTGCTGCATGTATTCATTATCAATTTCATTTATGTTTTCAATTGATTAGTTAGTTAAAGGACATAATAGCGTTGTAGACAAGTCATTTGGAAGGGGCACCATATGCACATAATTCCGCTAGCCAATAGCAGCTCTCAGATTGTCGTGCTGGCGGCATGGTACTCTGTGGGAGCGTAAATTCCATTCTTGAATTTCCATGGTTGTCAAAAGCTTTCGCGCACTCGTTAGATGCACACGGATTCCTACGACACGTTCCATACAAGGCTGAATAAGCACCCTACAAGAAATAAAATATTAAGGAATCTGTAGTACTTGTAATTAGTATTATATTATTGATGACATTAGGATTGACTGAAAAGAACATACCTGCAAGAGTAGAAGTGCCCCCAGACAAGAGAGACCACTGTTCCTAGAGACCACCATGTTGCTGAGCTGAGAGGATTGGAATATCTTCAGAGCTCTCTCACTGCCGCTTTTATAGTCCAACATCGAACATAAAGATCTCCGTGACGGAAGATTAATAATTATTACGAATAAAATCACGATTTTGTTATCTAAGTTGATCATAATTTTCATAAATTAAACTGGCTGCTGAACGTGACTCTTCAGTCACATCTGTTTTGCGCTATCAGCAAATTCCGGGCTGGTTATCAGAATTGCATCAACAATTTTTATTCAAATTCATTAGTGTCAACAGAGACAGCTTTGTCCGAAAATTATAAATAATACGAAAATAATAGGTTTTCCCTCTTTCGTTAGCTTAGGGATATATTTAAAGAAAAAACGTCAGGTCCTGGGTTCAATTCAATTTTCTGTTTCACATGTTTCGTTCCAAAGTTGTTAATATTATCTTCAGTGATTAAATAAAAAGGATTTTGATAAATGCTCCCACGACCTATCCATTCCGTAAGTTACTTCGAGAGACTTCCCGTGCTAAAGTGCATCTATGCAAGGCACCCCAATACTAGTAACGACTATTTGCCAACCAACAAAATACCAGAAAATTTTCAGTTTCAGGTGGTGCACTTCGGAAATCTGAATGCCATTGTATGTTAGGCTCGTTTTACGAGTAAGCTTCGCACAACCCTCTATCGTATTTAGCATGGCAATAGAGGAAAACAGGCTGAACGGTGATTACGTCACTTTGGATAATGCACTTGATCATTTCTCCGTTGTCAAACAAAGTATTATGTACGTAGGTATGTAGAAATTTATTGTTTCAGTCAATAATTTAAGTTTTTAGTGTAGTTTTAGGACAAATTATTGTTATAACTTCCATTCTTCGAAGATGGATTAAATCATATGTCACGAACAAAAGTCAAGCAATTAGATCAAAAGGTTTCTCCTCACCTTTCTATAATATACCATCAGGAATTCCACAAGGATCACATCTCGGACCTTTTTTTATTTATTTTGTATATCAATGATACAGGCACATGTTGTCAAAATTTCAACACCAAATTTTTGGTGATGGCACTAAAATTTCCATAAAACAATCAGAAATATTAATAAAAGCCTAAAATTGCAAGAGGATATTAATAGACTTGGAATGACCAACCAACCAACTGAACCTTAACCTGGAAAAATGTAACACAATATCATTCACCAAAAGCATTAACCCCCTGACATTCCCGTACATAATCAATGACGTAGAACTAAAAAGATGTAAGCAAAGTAAAGGACTTAAGAATAATAATGGACTCCGGAATGTCTTTCGGATCACATATAAATTTCATCTGTGACAGGGCCTACAAACTTCAAGGACTTATCGTAAGAGTCACTAAAGCGATCAGATCACCAAATGTAATTAAAATACTCGTACTATATGTCTCTTTTGCTCGCTTAATATTAGAAGAGTCGGTCATATGGAATTCCCAATACAAAGTTAATCTTGAACGGTTAGAAAGGTTAGAAAGAATTAAAAAAATGTTTTTTAAACACAGGGTGGGTTTCTTCATTTACCTAAATTACCATTTGCTAAATGCAATGCTAATTGTAAAAATAAACGATCGAAATTTAAAATTTAAATGAAATTTCTATGCATTTCACCGTTTACTTTTACAATTAGCATTACATTTAGCATTCTCGGTAAATGAAGAAACCCACCGTTAGACTATAAAGTCTTCCGAACACCAGAACATTTAAAAGTCTTACTAATAATAATAATAATATTTGGCTAATTTATATAGCGCCGTTTTTGTGAGAAATATGTAAAATTGGTTATTAACATTCCACAATTTATCAAGTCTAGTGTAGATAGAAGAAATACATCCGACCAGAAATTTTTATTCGAAATCAGCAACATCATTGTTGACTGCAACTATCTTCTTGAAAACATTCATTTCCACTGTCCAATACGAAATACAAATCCAACCAACTACTCCATATCCCATACTCAAAAACAATCTACAAACTTTATTTCTCAGAAGGACGTGCATAAAATTCAATAATGTCTTTTCCCTTTGTCCCCTAAATGTATAATAGAGAAAATGAAAACAAATTATATTATTAATTAAGAACTCTCTACCCGTGCTGTGTGATATTTTTTCATTCTCATGATATTTTACTTTTTTTTATTGGGTTTATTTTATAGTTGACATTATGTTATGATGTGAAAAAATATTATTTTTATAAGGTACGTGGTTTCTTTACACATTATGTATCGTATATACTTTAATTTACGTTTTTTTCATTTCTGTTTATTTTTTTACTACTTTATGTTATTTTGAATTCTCGTTAAGATTTGTGGCCTGAAGAAGAATCAAATCAAGGGAAAATCATCATTTTACGGGCATGGTACAAGCCTTGGGGTCGAACTTTGAGAGCTGTTTTCTCCGACTCTGTGTAGCCGAACCGTCTGAAAGTTTGGATTCTCGCTAAGAATCGTGAATCTGAAAAGCAATCATTGCCAAAAATTTTAATAAGTTGAAAATTTTGGGAAATTCGTCATTTTCATGGGAATGATGCTCTCCTTGGGGCCGAATTTTGAGAACTGTTTTTTTAATAACGTCGACATAATAGTGTGGGAACAGCTTCGTATATCCCCTACAGCCACTAGCTAGAGCAACCGATTTTTAAATGGAAGTGGCAAATGGCCCTGAGTCAGTGGCGTAGCACCGGGGCCCCTAAACCCAGGGGGCCTTTGGACCCTGACCATCAAAACTCATATTTAACTAGCTACAAATTTTCCCACCTTTGGATTGTAAATAAAATAGGTTGCATCATTAACTCATTAGCCAGAAACGGTTGGTTTTGTACCGAAAGGATGGCATCCCGAACGTTGGGGTGGTTTGAGGTTTTGGTGCAGTCCCAATATTGCATTGGTTGACGTAAAAAATAGGCACATTAGCAACAATGGGTTGGTTTTGTACCGTAAAGGTAGCAGCCCGAACGTAAGGGTGGTTTGAGGTTATTGGCGCAGTCACAATATTGGATTGGTTGACGTCAAAAATAGGCAAAAATGGGTTGTTAGCAACAATCGGTTGGTTTTGGGTCGTTGAGGAAACAGCCCCAACGTGGAAATGTCTTTCGTTTATAGTAGCATTCCCAACGTTGGAATGGTTTCTGGCCTTGGTAGCAGCCACATCTCTGGGATTGGCTTGTAGAAGTTGAGGTCATTATCAGGCCCCCATGAATGCTACTGAATGGAAATTCTGATCTTAGGTGTGAGCCAGGAGGGAGTGTGGGTTCTCTGTGCTCCATCTCTCTAGCCTTCTGTTTCTGTTCGAGAGCGTCATTAAGTCGCATATTCTCATGTACGAGTTCAGAATTCGATAAAATATGCTCATTATCCGTCAATAATAAAATACGAGCACGGATTCAAATCGATTTCAAGTCTGCACTTAAACATAGATTCGCTCGGCTCAAATGACTCTGAATTTATATTACCAAAACGTAAGAGGGCTTCGCACTAAAACTGATACGTTGTTGACGGCTGTTCGGTCCAACGAATATGATGTTATCGCCCTGACTGAATCGTGGCTCGTTGATGGCAACCGCAACGAAGAATTACAACGAAGACGTACACCGCCGAGATCGAGACTATGCTCGTACGGGCCAGCTCTTGGGCGGGGGTGTCTTACTCTCTGTTCGTCGTGAGTTGGTAGCTCGCGAGCACCCGGCATAGCACTCACGAGCTGAGGACGTCTGGATAACATTAGAATCCAAAGGACCTAAGCACACAAATCTTCACATATGTTGTGTTTATCTTCCTAAAGGACCAACATATCGTGAAAACATGGAAAGCTTCCTCACCCAAATTTCTACACTTACGTTGCAGTTTCCCTCGGACAAATTTATTATCTTAGGTGACTTCAACCTCACCGAAATTTCATGGAGTAAGTCTCCCACTAACACGTCCTTTATACCCAGTAATCGCTTATCACCTATTAGCGCCTCATTCATTGACTGCATGTATTTTTCTGGATTGTATCAATATAATGGAATTCCAAATAGTAATGGCCACTTTCTCGACCTTGTCCTATGTAATGACTTCCTTACGGTCTATGCTTGTGACGAACCATTAATTTTAGAAGATTCTCTTCACACTTCCTTAATCATGGAAGTTATATTTTCTGAACCTATTCCACTAGTGGAGGAGCCTAGAAGGGCTTACGTCTTTAGACGCGGCGATTACGAGCAAATTAATACATCTCTCGATCAGGTAAACTGGCATGAGCTTCTCTCGGTTGGTGATATGAACACGGCATTAAAAAAATTCTATTCATTTTTATATCAACTTATAGACACCTACATTCCGAGTAAACTATGTAGGAATTCTAAATACCCACCATGGTATAATTCAGCCCTCATTAAATTAACAAAAGAAAAATATAAATACATACATACTTTAAAAAGTTCAAAACTTACAAAAACTCCTCTGCCTATGCCTCTTTCTCTCTACTAAGATCGCGTCACAAAAAACTTAATTGGGAATGCCACAATAAATACCTAACTCAAATCGAACATGACATATCTTCCGACCCAAAAAAAGTATGGAATTACATTAAATCCAAGTCCAAATCCCACGGTGTTCCAAATATCATGACACTCAAAGATGAAAAAGCTGAAAATGGGTCTGACATCTGCAACTTATTCTCTAAATACTTCCTTTCTGTCTACAACAATAATAATCAAAGCACCCAGATTCTACCGGACAACCCCAATGAGCCCTGTGTTGCTAGCATTCATAATATTGACGTCGATCAGCATCATATACAGAAACACTTTGAAGATCTAGATCCCAAAAAAGGTGCAGGCCCAAATAAAATTCCCCCTTTCTTCATAAGCAAATGTGCGCGCAGCCTGTCTAAACCACTATCAATAACTTTTAGTCGCTCCCTTAAAGAGGGAATAGTGCCAAACATCTGAAAAACAGCCTTTATAACCCCCATCTTCAAAAACGGCCAAAAATCTGACGTCAAAAATTATAGACCAATATCAAAGCTCTGTATTTTCAGTAAAGTTTTCTAAAAAATTGTGTACAACCAGATGTTTCCGGCCCTGAGATCGTCACTGAATATCAACCAACATGGCTTTTTGAGGGGAAAATCTACAACCACAAACTTAACGGCGTTCACTGAATTATTACAAGACATGGACCAGCGCATACAGGTAGATGCAATATATACAGACTACAGCAAAGCTTTTGATTTAGTAATTCATGATATATTATTGATCAAACTCTCACAAATTGGCGTACACGAGGACCTTCTCAGGTGGCTCTCGGCCTATATAGCAAACCGCAACCAAGCAGTAGTTGTCGGTGGCTATAAGTCAGATTGGATAACCGTACCATCGGGAGTACCCCAAGGATCACTATTGGGACCATTACTCTTCAACATATATATTAATGACATTGGAAAATGTTTTCACCACTCCAGGACTTTGTTATACGCAGACGACATGAAAATATTTTCCCCTGTCACGTGCACCAACGACTGTTCCCGCATACAAGAAGATCTTAATCGTCTTAATATTTATTGTGCACAGCACAACCTTCAAATAAATGTTAAAAAATGCGGCGCCATCAGTTTCACCGGCAATAAAAAACCAATTACTTTTAATTATGCACTTAACGGTACAGTACTAACAAAAATGACGGAAGTCAAGGACTTGGGAATAGTGTTAGACCCGAAACTACTATTTGATCATCACATTGAATCCATGGTATCAAAGGCTTCCAAGATACTAGGCTTTGTACTTAGAACCTGCAAAGATTTTTTAAAAGTAGAAACCATGAAAATGCTTTATTTTGCGTACGTACGCAGTTCTCTGGAGTACGCCTCTCAAATCTGGAACCCCAAGTATATATGTCACATAGATAGGATAGAGAAAGTGCAAAACCGATTTCTACGTTACCTTGATTTTCGGAGCTATCGTCCTCATCTGAGCCACGAAGAGTCAGAGGCGTTCTTCAGGATATCGTCTTTGGAAAGTCGAAGAAATTTGGCAGACGTACTATTCTTACAAAAAATAGCTACCTCTATGATAGATTGCCCGGAATTACTAGAAAGAATTCAACTAAGAGTGCCCATCAGACAAACCAGACAAAACCACGCATTAAACATTCCTCAATGCAACACTAACTCTACACAAAATACATTCATTCATCGCGCTTCACACACCTTTAACATTTCATACAGTGAATTCGACTTATTTAACACAGTACCTAACGTTTTCAAAACTAAAATGAATAAATAACATTTACACATACATACTATTATTTACACAGAATTGATCCATCCTTTTCCACTCCCTTCCACCATCCCATCCACATAACATAATTTAACTATTTTTCTCGATTTTTCTTTATACCTACTCACTAAATATAAATAATAATAAATAATACTTATTTTAAAGTTTAAAACTACTATTATGTAATGATATTATTTTTCTTACTTTTGTACTCTATTATATGTTTATTTATAAAAGGCAGTATAGCCGTTTATGTATTTAAAATCAATAAATAAATAAAATAAATAATTTACATACTTCAGCGAAAACCTATTATTGGTTAAATTTCAGTACATATTTCATCAAACAGTATTATTAATTGTAACTGTTGGTTTTCCTAATAAAATAAAATTAAAATAAAATAAAATTCACTTTTGTTTTCGTTTCTTAGGCCCTCCGAAACCGACAGACGTCGCGTAGCGCCGTGTACGGGCTCCAGCAAAATTGTACGGGTGGTACTTACGATCGGCGCGTATGATACGCTCACGAGGATCTAGTAGCTTGTAAGTAGCGTCATGTACGGCGGTACATAGACTGGCAACTCTATCAACACGATTTCCGGCAAGGTATTTTTGATTTACCGCCGACACGTGAAGCGAAGGGGATTCGATTTGTCACCTAATATCTATTATAGTTTGTGTTTTTAATATGGTATAATTCCTACTTTGAATTATGGGAATTGACACCGCGTGCCGGATCTTTAAGTTTGTGATCTTTAAACACGAGCCCTTGTAGATATTCGGGCAATATCGATAGCGAGAACGCTATCTTGACATGGCGTGTCCTTGTGCTCTTTGAGAAATCCATATGATCGTGCCTTGTGGACTTTCGCAATCGGGAATTTAAATGGACTTGGCTCCCCCAACACAGCCGTATTTAAGATCGACGGAATCCCTGCGGTTTTTCCCTTGGTAAGGGATCACACCGAGGGTCAGCGAAATCCTGGCAAGGTCGCCACGGCGAAATCCTGACGATTCCTCGTACGCACGGCCTGGAACCTGGAGGCGGTTCTGGTTGATAATCCTGCAGCTAGACAACGAGAGAGTGGCAGCTGCCCTGGAGTATATTCTCAGAATATTCCCAGCATCCGGCGCGTTTTATGTGCTCATCATCAAAGTGTTTGCGGGTTGATAGCTATAATTTAGAATATCGCATGGTCCACGGGTATTTATTGTAATTACTAGCTGACCCGGCGAACTTCGTACCGCCATACTTTTTTTCTTGAATATTTTCGAAATTCCTGAAAAACTTGTTGTTCTATTCACATGGGTGGTGTACAGTCGCGGACTAAGGAAATGTAACACTTCCGGTAAATTCAAATCAGTTGGATTATCAATAATTCCATATATCGAATGTTACACGTTTACAATACGACCATCAAAAAAAATAAAATAACAATGAAGAAATAAAATAACAATTCGAACATAACTATTTTAATGCCTTGTAATGTACAATATTTTTCGTTTTTCCTTCTGGAGAGAAAACAAATAGCGCCGATGGTTTGCCAACTCTCGAGCACGCAACGTACCCCATGCGAAAAACACGGCAATTCAAGGTTTATTCCACACACTTCCAACGATTGACCGTGGGATTTATTAATTGCAAATGCAAGGCGCACTGGAAATTGGACACGTTTAAATTCAAAAGGAAAGTCAGTTTGCATTAGTGGTATTCTGGGAATAAGCACATTTTCGCCTTTGAATTTTCCTATGATTATTGTAGCTTAAATCTAATTTTTCCTAATTTTTTTAACTGCAAGTCTTGTTCCGTTGCGCAATTTTGGCTGATTCAGATTGCGTAACATAATTATCACAGAGCTAACCTTGAGTTGTAAATTGTGTGGCGGTAATCCTGGCAAATCCGTGAATTTAGGAATTCAGTAGGATAATTGACTATTTCATCCCAGATCGCAGCTACTGCCAGTGCTATTTTACTTTGTGCCCGAATCGTATCTAAAATTAATGAAATCAAGAATGTTTTACCAGTTCCGCCAGGTGCATCAAGGAAAAAAATTCCTCCAATGCCGACATTAACTGCTTTCATTACCGTATCGTAAGCTGTTTTTTGCTGCTGATTTAAAAGTGGAAACTTACTTTGTACGGATTGACTCAAAACATTTATATCATATTGCCATTCTCGTTCAAATTCACGATTGAATGCATCGTGTATGGGGCGATTAGGCTCAGGCAATCCTAATTTGTGCAACATCTTGCCGGACATCATCATGCACAAATCCTCTAAAGATATCAATACCTCATTGTGTATCTCTGCGCAAATTTCAAGCTCGGGATTTGCCGTTATTGAACGTACTCTATGCAAAATGTCTTCAGCCATATTGTCTTTGTATTTGTTCCACAAATTATGTGGGCTCGATGGAAAGCACGTTGGAATAAGGATGTCAAAAAGTGATTGAATTTGATGCGAAGTAGGTGAAATAACAGCATCAGCGAGTGTGTGATCTCAATGAATATCATCCTCCGGTAAATGTAAACGTTGACAGGCCTCTCGATATGTTGCGCACAATTGATCATTGATCATTCGTAGAAATTTGAATGAAGTTGGTCCACGAACATTAACTAATAACAAACGCAAGTAAAAACATTCGTATTGCTTGGGTGAACTGTGTAAATGCTGAATATACATTCACGTATCAGGGTAAGGGCTGTCCTTGTTTCCGACGTTGGAATTTTTTTGTATGACGCATTCCATGTACAATGTTTTGGCATTTTCGAGTGAAGCAATGTTCTTGTAAATGGATCGTATGCGCATGTCTCGAAGAAGCTTGTCAGAGTTGTCGCTGGTGGTCGTTCAGCTCTTTGCGCTGCGTTTTCTGCCATTAAATAAACTCGTTGCCCATTCTCCAGGTGAACAGCTAAATGGACTACGGTGGAATGACGTCCATGTATAGAAAATGAAAATATTCTCCAAACCGCCTCATTGCTACTAACTACTAACGTATCTTCCCATCTGATATTTTGAAACTTCGTTGTTATTATTTGAAGCTGCAATACCAAATACAGCCATGTCGTTTCCTTTCGTGACGTACTTGCAAAAAAATTTTATCGACTTGACCGAATTGCAGTACTCAACATTGCAATGCGCTTTAAATGTTTTGGAAAGTAGCGGCGAATATGGAACAATCCAGCTGTTGTTGACTATATCCTTATTTTTGACTTTCAATGTTATTGTTCTCCCGTTATCTTCTACAGTGCGACGACGATACAGAGGGAAACCATCATTGCCTGTAATTGTATCAGCCAAAAAAGCACGGGGATAACGCTTCGAGCATTTGTTGTCGATCATGCACGGTGATTCACAATTGTGTTCGCTACACGGTCCTTGAATCATCTTCTTCTTAACTAATTCATGCGATTCTGGGTCTACTTCGGCATCAGCAATTTCTGCGCAAATTATTGAGTCATTTTCATCCTGTCTTATTTTTTCGACCATCCACAGGAGAATATGCTCATAAGGCAGTCCACTCTTCTGCCACTCTCCAAAGACATGATATTTTACGATAAATTTCATGAGCGCTTTGAGTTTCTGCTTGAACACTCTTGTGCTGTTATGTCGTGACAATCGCTGGATGATTGACTAGGTAATAACAGATTAGTGATTTCGATCCATTTTGCGTTGCACGTGAAAGTGATAAATAAATCTGGTCGACCGTATTGGCGCACGTAGGTCATAGCATCTTGCGCGTATTCATGCATGTGTCTCGTGCTTCCCACATACATTGCTGTTAAAATAGTAAGTCGGCCGACATTATTTCCATTTCCATCTGCGTTCATGGCATCGCGCAAATGAACGTATTCTTCTGAATGTATTTTTTTCTGATTTAAACGTATATACGTCAAACATTCTGTTTCAATTTTGACATACATATCAACGGCGAACTGATGAAATAATCGGCGGTATTTCAAAATGTGGTTATCCTCGTTTAGACGAATCATGAAACGGTGTGCATAAAAATTCATCGAGCTGACCTTTTTGTTTGTTTCCTGACCTGTAGAAGAATAATTTACTTTATTTAGGAATCAATTATTACAAGCAATAATTGTCAGCCTGAAACACTCATTTACATTGAAAAATCTTCCGAGAAAAGATTCTTGCCGCCAACGGGACTTGAACCCGTGTCCTTCCGATTGCCGGTCGAATGCTCTGACCACTGAGCTATGGGGGCTTATCAAATACCCGTCAAATAATTCAATATATACTAGTGTTTCATTCAACAATTACTGCTTGTTATATTTTTCCCACCTGAAAACAACCAACTTTATTTTTGCGAGAAAGACATTGTTAGTGTTAAATCCCTCGCTAGGTGGCGTCGAGACAAATTATGTCTGCATTTATTGGGGAAATACTTAAACTTGTTAAATATTAATTATTATTTTTTAATTTATAAACTAACGTTTAGACAAGATTTTTATGCATAGCACAAAGGGTAACAATTATTACAAGCAATAATTGTCAGCCTGAAACACTCATTTACATTGAAAAATCTTCCGAGAATCAAAATGAACAACTTTTTATAACAACAGTAGAGTAACATTTTAAAATAATTTCTGCCATTAGTTGTTTTATACTTGCATTGATGCATTTGTATACATATGTACATTCAGTAACGTGAGGGAAAACATTGTGAGTAACCTTGTATATCCATCTAGATATGAAAAATTCAGTGCCACATTGATGTATACGTTTACAAACGTGAGCAAAACATTGTCAGTAAACTTGCATATCTTACTACATGTAACTGATAACACTTGTGCTCTCTGTAATTCCATTTACAGCTTTGGCCACAACCTAAACATTTTTTTTTTGCATTAATACATACCAGTCGCTGGATTAATCATCTTGATCAAAAAAAAATCCATAATCCTCCTCCTGCCTCCTCGGCAAAATATTAAGGGATATTGTAATATATCATATGAACGATGTGTTTCGCTAATACGCTGAAGGTTGCCACCATTACGTCGTTGAATTACAATATCGCTAGACTCCATATTCTCACTAACAACCACAATGACAACTTCGTTTAACATTGGTGCGTTGAAGCGTCTCTCATGTTGTCCTGCAGGTCTTTTGTCTGCTCTGATCACTATTTTATGATCGTCCGATGGCATCATGCCTAAGGCTGCTTTGAACAATTGGATCAACTGATTATGTTAATGTAACAGTTGCAGCTGTATGATTATCTCTCTCCTGGATGAACTATTGATAGCACAGCGTTGATTTACTTCATATTCAGAATTTCCCACGTAATAAATTTGAAGAAATTTGTATTCACCATCAACTGATGGCAACAATGCTCCTGCACGGTGGTGAATTTGTCCTTGAATCTGTAATATTGAACATAAGAAAATAATTGTAACCCTAGAAATATAGTATACGTAAAATTTACTCGTGCATGTTAGAATTATTGCTCTCTCTTTCAAATTAGTGCCAATCCATCGCTGTTCTTTTCAGACATCTCACTCCCTGCTTGGCCTTAGGGGGGTAAGTATTACCAGTTTTGAGATATAACGACCGCATGAGTCAAAAAGCATAATATTGATACGTTCCAAAGCTGTATCTGATATATTTTTATATAACTGTAAGTATGCTATTATTAAATATAAAATATATATTTATTATTCAGTACATTAGTCAAAATGGTTGATTGTTTGTGAAAATAAGTAAATTGAGAAAAAAAATATTATTCCAAGTTTGGTTGATTATTGAAGTAGTTTCGCGTTTCGTTTTTTTCCATATAACAAATAAATATATACTGTTGTATTTCTTATTTCATTTGTTTGTAAAAATATAATACCGATTGGTTTATTCAAATCAATTTACTTAAGAAGGAGTAACCAGACAAAACCGGAAATATGTAATATTTAAATAAAATTTTAGCCGTGTTGACTTTTCCACAAAAAAGTATAAATTGATTTCGAAAGATTGTTCTTATATCTGGTAATGTTATGTTTTAAATTATGAGTAAATATGTTTATTTTTAGCATAATAAGGTTATACCGTAGGTCATATGGCCAAAACATAATTCATAATTTTAGTAGTTTTATCATCACGCCTTTCAGCATTTTGAATGTAGGTATAAATTAAAGCAAATTTTGAATTGCCGCTGGCTGGCTAATGGCCCTTAATAAAATATTATAGCTAGTTAAAACTCATGCGTCAATTTTACGTATGATTATCTTTACAGTATACCAAAATATGATTATCTTTCTAGGGTTAAAAAAATCTTCATTTATGAGCCTCAATAGAATTTTCATATATGAAGGTTTATGTTACAAATGATTTATATAATGTGTATCACAAAATATAAAAATACCTTAAAAGTTGGATTGAAACCACGTTCTTCAATTATATTTGCACCAAATGATATCACTTGGAACACACTGTTGAAATTTTGAATACTCTACAAAAAATTCTTTGATAGAGGTTCTTGCCCTGAAAGCAATGAATTCAGTGGTTCAGGTAGCGTCGTTAGTTGTGTTAATTTGACTTTTCCATTCGCATAACATAATCCTGGCTGTTCGAGTCGAAACCTCAAAGCATTTTGCCTCCAAATGCTGCGAAACTCTCTTCTTCAGTCTTATTGTCTCGAAGATTGTGAACTCAACTTGGGTTACGCGTACGCCGATCGATATTTTGACGCCTCACGGGTGGCATTTTCTTATCAATAACAATAAATAACACGACGGTAAACCCCTAAACAATTATTAAAAAAAAAAAAAAATTATTTAGAAAAAAAAATTCTGTTTAATAATTTTTCTTTCATACAAACCTTCTCCTGATAATAACGAACACAACAAAAAAAGAATTGTCCAATTTGGTGCAGTTGTTCGTAAGTTATGCGCGTACATACATTTCGGCGATTCTTTTTTATTAATATAGATTATGTTCTTTAGTAATTTCTCCAATCTTAAATATTCTTTGGTTCTCAAAACCGTGGCGTTATAACAATGTTCATACAATGTTCAATGCTACAATGTTTTATTTCATATTCAAT
Source organism: Limnephilus rhombicus (assembly GCA_929108145.2). Lineage (NCBI taxonomy): Eukaryota > Metazoa > Arthropoda > Insecta > Trichoptera > Limnephilidae > Limnephilus > Limnephilus rhombicus. The sequence continues at coordinate 46,076,896 of OV815288.1, read as the reverse complement.
GCTCACAACTGTTACTTTTCCACTATCTTGTTGAGAGTCCCAGCTCTGCCGCTAAAAAATAATAAAAATAAATAATAAAAATAAAAGGGGAAGGGGGGGGGGGTCCCACCAAATCTCACTTAATCTCACCAAAGGGGGGGGGGAGTCCAAATTGAAAAAAAAACAGCTCACGTAATTAATGGATGCCCCCTAAGTAGTTTTGCTGTACCATTCAGTGCACGATAACGAGCTGATGATAAATTAGTAGCTTTATATCTTATATAAAACCTAAACCGTTTAGTTAGGGCCCCAGTTTTTTTTGCAGTAGGGTCTTTGGTTACCTAGTTACGCCTCTGCCCTGAGTACTGTAATTGATATTATTATAGCAATGTACCTACCTATTATTATTTGTTTGGAAAATTGGAATAAGTCCGCCATTTATTATTCCACAAGTTTTTCTATTTAAAATCCATGATTAAATGAGAAAATTGTTTAAAAATGCATTGAAATGGACGGCAGTTTTCTCTTTCATTGTTTGACCTGAGAAACTATTTTGTATTTTCAATGCATTTTGAGAATTCGGTATTTTGCATTTGAAATACTTTTCTAAAAATCATTTCACATTATGTTTATTTCACATTCATCATGAATTTTCAAGTGGGAATTTTCAAATGGGAACCCAATTTCCAATTTGCATTTCAAATGGTTTTGGGTACCGATTTTGCACATTTCTGAATATAATCTATCGTAAAACAATAAATACGAATAGGTTTACGTTAATTTGGTTTACAACGGGAGATTTTAATTTACGATGAAACATTACTAGATATTATATATTTATAAATAAATCGGAAATCATTATTTTTCTGTATTATTTTTGGATGTACTTGTCTAGTATTTGCATTATCACCATCTATGATAAAAAGGGAAAACTATTTAGTTACTCTCTACTAAGAGTTCATTATTATTGTATGCAGTATCACTATTGCACTAAAGAATAGAAGAAAAATCTGACAACAGAACATTTTTCTTACAGAAAAACAAGTAATGCAAGATTTTAACAAAATATCTTTTCATAATTAAATGCTTTTATTTCTATTTCAGTTTCAAAGTTAGGATTAATTATATTGACTCAAATTTATACTGCTACCTGTTGGGCGATAGAGAAAATTTATACTGCCACCTATTGGGCGATAGAGAAAACAAAATAAATGATTTGCTATAATAGGCACCTGTTTTGTCAACAACCTGACAGTGTATTGTATGTGTTGGTAGTGTTTAAAAAGTCAGAAAAATAGGGGAAGGTAGCCACTTGAGAACACTATTTTTTTAAGTTTTTATGTAACTTCGAAACTTGTGCTTTGAGATTATGTTGGTCTTTCGGACAATTTTTTCATGTGTATTTAAACACTGCACCTTTTAAAGTGGAGGGAATTATTACTTGACGTGAATAAATCTGATCTAAATTTAAACTCGATAAAATTCAAAATCTGGTATATAAAATATTTGAATCATCAAATGTAGTAGAAAATTTTTCAAGAAAATGTTGTCGAGGTGCGTGGATAATATGAACTGGTCAATTAGATGTCAATTTTTATTACCAACTTTTTTTGTTTACTTTAGAACTATTTTTGTTGTAAACAAATTAACCCTCCTTATGTAACCCTGGATCTGCATTTAAAAAAAAAACATTTATAAGAACTTTAAAAACAAAACACACCCAGATTGCATTTTCAAAACATATCTTAAATACAATTCCCGACAGATTAAAACTGTACTTCAGTACATGACTTCAGTGCAATTTTTTTAATATTCTATCTTCAGTCTACAATAATTAAACAAACAAAAAAATATTGATTTATTGGATTCATTAAATGTTTATTTCAGGAAAGCTGAAGAATTAACCAAAAAGGGGGCATTCATTTATTAAGTAAGACGATTTAGGGGGGGGGGTCGACCATGTCTTATTTTTCTTACAAAAGTTAAAATTATTAGTACCTATGTAAGTACAAAAAAACATTTCTAAAAATTGTTACTTTGAAAAATAAACATTAAAACAAACCAAACGTGTATTATTTTTTCCTTTTAGATTCTTACCAAATAAATATTAAACAGGGGGGGAGGGGGTCAGCCTACTCTTTTTTTTCTTATAATAGGGGAGGAGGGGATTGAAAACTAGCAAAATTCGTTGTTATCATTAATGTATGTAACGTACACTTACGTAATAAATGAATGGCCCCCAACACATGAAAAGAACAATTGATTCGGGAGCCTGAATTTTTTTTTTTTTTTTTTTACTTTATTTATTCCCATTTCTTTGTACATATAATGTATAATAGCAAATATTATATGTATAATAACACAATATATAATAACAATTATGAAGAAGAAATGAAAACCCACTAAGGCACTGCCTGAGTGTGGGTAATATTAAAACAAAATACTACATTTCTAAGTACCCAAAGTATAAATTAGACTTAAAAAAACACATTAAATATAAAGATAGTATAAAAAATAAGTATTACATAGGTAGAATAAGTGAAAAGGGTTTTTTTCAGCTATTATAAAAATAAAATAAAAATATGGAGAAAAACATACAATTTTTTTTTTTTTTTTTTAGTAATTATAAAATAAAAATAATAAAATAAACAGAAAACTTATTGTACTACAGTTAAGAAGTTACAGCAAATGAGTTGTAGAAGGATGGATAAATTTATAGAAAAAGCGTTTCAATATCTACATTATTCAACCATAATTTTACCTCTTTTACATATTTTATCATTTTATTTATCATTTGAGTTTGTAGTGGTAGAAGGTTAAATGTACGAGGACCAATGAAACTGCTATGTGTCTGCAATAATTTAGTATTGGTTTGTGGAGTATAAAATATATTATTTATTCTTTTGCTCGTTCTGTTTTCATTTATTTCGAAATTATTTTTGTTTTTAAACACATATTTCAAAGTTTGTAATATAAATAATTGACGTATATTAAATATTTTACTTTCTTTGTATAATAAGTTGGTCGAGAATGTTTTATTTTTGTTATATATGACTTTAATTATGCGTTTTTGAATTATTTGTAGAGGCTTCATAAATGTATCAAGTGCACCACCCCATCCTATAATGCCATAAGTGATTGATGATTGCACCAGGGAAAAGTAGATCATTTTCAATTTTTCAATGTTTAGTACTTCCTTAAGTCTATAAAATATGTAGGTCAGATATCTTAATTTAGAAGTGATTTGATTAATATGTGATTTCCAATTAAGATTTATATCTATTGATACTCCTAAATATTTTATATTTTCGACATCAGTGAGTTCGTTGCACATGAAGCACATTTCTTGATTGCAACTACTATTATGGATTCTAATTTTAAGGTTGTCTTTAGGTTTATTTTTAATGGTTTTATAAAAAGGTAAGTAAAATGTTTTGCTATAGTTTAAAACGAGTTTGTTGTATTTTAGCCACGTTGAAACCAATGAAATACAATCAGTTGCTTTCGAAAAAGTTTCTTTCCAATGATTACCATCCACTATTATTGCCGTGTCGTCTGCGTAAGAAACAATTTTACCAGGGATTACAAAATTACATAAATCATTAATATACATTAAGAATAAAATCGGGCCAAGCACAGTTCCCTGTGGAACCCCATTTTTTATCTTTGACTCTGAACTGTAATTATTCCCAATTTTTGTTTTTTGTGTTCTGTCTGTAAGATAGTTAGAGAGTAGTTTTAGTGTGTCTTTTTTGAAACCTAGTTGATTTATTTTTGTAATGAGTAAATTATGATTTACGGTGTCGAAAGCTTTTCTTAAATCTAGGAATATGGCAAGACATTTCTTTTTTTTATCGATAGATGAGTATATCTTTTTTGTCAGTTCATATATCTCATCCTCGGTGCTTAGGTCTTTACGAAAGCCGTATTGGTTTTTCGATAGAATTTTATATTTTTCTAAGTGTTCAATGACTCTAAACTTGATGCATTTTTCGAATATTTTCGAGAGGTTTGAAACAAGAGATATTGGTCTATAATTGTCTAATTTATTCGTATCTCCAGATTTATGAATAGGTATTATAGTGGAGATTTTAAATTGCTCTGGAAAATGACCATTTTTGAGGCATAAATTAAAAATATGTTGCAATGGAGTTAGGACATGTTGTTTTATTTTTTTTAACATATCACAAGATAATCCATCATTTCCCTTAGAGTTGGATGGTTTTAGGTTATCAATATATTTTTCAATTTCATTAAAAGTAACAGGAGAAAAATATTCAATGGAGTTAATTGAATCATTATTTGAATCTAATTGAGGAGATGTCTCCATATAAGCATCATTAACATTAATGCCGGATGATTCAAGTACTACGTCTACTACATTTGTAAAATAGTTATTAAAGCTTTCTGCAATGGTCGATTTGTTAGTTATTATTTCATTATTTATTATAACCTCATTTACAATATTTGAAGACATACTTTTTTTGTTGGCAATTTCATTTATAATATTCCAAGTTTTTTTAGTATTATTTTTAGCATTTTCAATTTGTATACTATAGTATTTCTTTTTGCAGTTTCATATCAGCCTATTGAGTAAGTTACGATACATTAGATATTTTGTTTTCAGATAAGGCATTGTTCTGAGATTATTCTTTCGGCAATCTATTTGATATTTAAACATTTCTCTATATAATTTATCTCTTTGTTTAATTGATATAATTAATCCAACTGTTATCCAAGGCTTAATTTTTTTATATTTATTGTTAGTGACAATTATTTTACTTTCACTTTTTAGAGTATGATCTCTCAGAGTTTTATAGAAATTCTCTAGTGCGAGATGTGGATTTTCTATTGATATCACATTTTCCCAGTTTTCTGACCGAAGTAAAGAGTTTAGAGATTCATAATCAATGTCTACTTTTTCTAGATTTTCAGAATTTCGGTTTTGAGGAGTATTTTTGAAATGGTGTCCATAAAAGGTCGGGTAATGATCTGTGATATTTGTTTCAAGAATTGAAGAGATGATATTAACCGCCTTGTGCGACTTGACAAATATGTGGTCTAAACATGCCGAGTGACTTAAGGTTACTCTTGTTGGTGAGTTAATGTATGACATATGTCCAGAGCTTGATAAACAATCAAGATACTCATTTTGACAATTTACATTTGTATTATTATCATTAATATTTATATTGATGTCTCCTGTCACAATGGAAAAAGTGAAATTGTTTCTATCAAGTTTACTAACAAAAGATTTTAATTCTTTTACAAATAAACAATCATTTAATGAAGGGGATCTATATATGGCTAGTATATGATACTTATAGTTGTTTTGACAAAAAGTTACTTTTATTGCATTGGCTGTTTTAAATTCAATAAATTCAGCGGCAACATTTTTCAGAGTATTATGACAAAAGACAGTAACTCCATCATGACCAGTGTGCTTACAGGCAGATGAAATTGTTGTATATTCTGGTAAGTTGTATGGAATTACTTGTTTCATTTGGGTTTCACTTAAAATAATTACGCTTGGACAAAAATCTAGGTTATTAATAAGTACACAGAGCTCATCGAAGTTTTTCCTTATACTCCTAATATTCATGTTTAAGATCGAGAAATTAACATTTTTAAATAGGTGATTTAGTTCACATGGGTTTTTACATTTATAATTTTCGTGTATATAGTTTTCTTCAGACATTTTGAAAGGTTGATAGTAGTTTGCTATGTGGTTTTATTATCCTTTATTCGGATTAAAAACCAAATTGATAAACTAACGTCGCTAAGCACCCGGTTTCTTTGGGCATTTGCGGGGAGGGAGAGGACCGGGCGGGTGTTCCAAACTAGCCCGAAAAACTTTTAAGAAACTTCTGGTACCACAAACACATTTATGTGATTAAAATGATTTGTCTGTACTTTCTGAAGTGAACACTTCTTTAGCAGCGTTGTGATTTGAAACTCGATGAAACGAAAAAAAGCGACAGTAAAAAGGGACAAACACGTACATCTATATAATTGAGAATATTGATTGGAATGAGATAATCGGTCTCCTCTTAGTAGTCCCTTGTCTACTTTAGTTTTCTGAAAGTTTCACTTCTGCCGCGTGTTAATTGCACGCTCTGATTTTTTTTATTTAAAGAACCCTAATAAAAGTAAGAGATATGCTATATGTTTTCTATTGTTATTATCCACCAAAAGTGCAGTTAGCAAACGCTAAACTTTATGTCAACAACTACGAATTAATTTTAACGTTTTAAGGTAATAAATACTTAAAAGAATTCAAAAGCTAGTCTTTCACAGACGGCGGTAGTTTAATTAATATATTACGTTAAAACATTTTTTGTAAGTTATGCTATAAAATATTTGTTGGAGCCCAAGCACACGCAATAATGAATTTGAATAAAAACTTTTGTTCATGAACAAACTGAAATCTTTCAAGAAATGCTAAATTACTACTAATTAATTGTGCCAATTAATTTGGAAATATGTTTTCGGTTGAAAACAAATTTTTTTTCGTATATTTTTAAAAACTTGCCGGATTTGTCCAACATGCGACAGGTTTCCTCCCGCGCTGTTCCATCCCTCTCGCACACTCGTTTCGTACATTCCATGGCTCGCCGTCCCGCCCGCTCGCGCCCCTCTCGGCTATCGCCGTCTCGCTCGGCTTCCTCCAAACTTAAAAATGCCGCCGCAATGTTCCCGAATCAATACTGCGCCGAGCGTGCCACGTGACTGCCAACAACCAATCAGCGACCGGCAAACTTTGTCGCGAGGGGACCCGAACACGAAACACGACGATCGACGATTTTAGTTTGATCGCGGACGGCGAGCGAGTAGAGTGTTTCTGTTCGTGTCGGTCTCTAGCGCGCACTATTCCCGCGTAATATTTATTTTATTTATTTATTAATTTTCAACGCCCTGATGGGCTTTTACATGACAAGTTTATGATACAGAGACAGTTTTTTTTTTTTTAATAAACAAATACGTGTTTTTTTTTAATAAACAAATATGTATTGACAAATACGTGTTGTAACAATGTATACACAATGGTAACAAGTGTCCCGCAAAGTTTGTTCGGAGTGTAGATTCCCCCAGTGCGACTTGTGGCTAGTTTGTTTATTCATCGGGAGTTTATACCAGTTGTCGTCTCTTCAACTTTGTGAACTGTGAAGTTAGTTCGGACGCTGTTTTCCATATTAGAAATGAGCGGAGCCGACCTTCGGAGCTTGTCGGGGCCCGGCTCTAGCGCCCTGTGATAGTTCCCCAGATGTAGCGAAGCAGAAGTCACAACAAAATGCAGAACAGTAGGAAGAGGGCCCTGGAGCCCAAGCTGACGGAGAGCTGGGGGGCCGAACAGACGGGGCTGGCGGAGCCCGGCGTGCCCCGGCTGTGGCGGCCCCCGCTAGGCCCCTGCGCGCCCCCGGGCCCCGGCACTGGCACCCACCAGCCCCGGGCACCCAGACCCACGCACGTGTCGCGCCTCTACCCCGAGCTCCTGGCGCTGATCTTCTCGTGGCTAGAGGTGGCCGACAAGGGCCGCGCGGCGCAGACGTGCTCGGCGTGGCGCGAGGCGGCCTACGCGCGATCCGTGTGGCGCGGCGTGCAAGCGCGCCTGCACCTTCGTCGCTCCAACCCCGGCCTGTTCCCCTCGTTGGTGCGACGGGGCATCCGGCGCGTGCAGGTGCTGTCGCTGCGGCGCTCTCTGCGCGACGTCGTGCTCGGCCTGCCCGAGCTGGAGGCCCTCAACCTGTCGGGCTGCTACAACCTGACGGACACGGGGCTGGCGCACGCCTTCTCTTCCGACCTGCCCCGCCTGCGCGCGCTGGACCTGTCGCTTTGCAAGCAAGTGACCGACACCTCTCTCGGCCGCATCGCGCAATACCTCAAGAACTTGGAGACGCTGCAGCTGGGCGGCTGCTGCAACGTGACCGACACGGGGTTATTACTGGTGGCGTGGGGTTTGCGGAAGTTGAGACGGCTAGATCTGCGCTCGTGCTGGCACGTCGGAGACCGCGGGATCGGTCACCTGGCGGGTCTGGAGCGTGACGCCGCTAGAGGCACGCCGGCTCTAGAGCACCTAGGCCTGCAGGACTGCCAGCGCCTGACGGACGAGAGCTTGCGACACCTGGCGCGCCTGCCTGCCCTGCAGACCCTCAACCTGTCATTTTGCGTGTCCATCACCGACGGCGGCCTCAAGCACTTGGCCAAGATGCCGGAACTGCGAGAACTGAACCTCCGCGCGTGCGACAATGTATCCGACGCCGGCGTGGGATACCTGGCGGAGGGCGGCTCTCCCATCAGCTCCCTGGACGTCAGCTTCTGCGACAAGGTGGGTGATGCAGCACTGGCGCACGCCTCGCAAGGACTATTCAGACTGCGCGCCCTGTCTCTGGCGGCATGCCCGATAACGGACGCCGGCCTGGAGCGCGTGGCGCGCGCCCTACCAGAGCTAGAAGCCCTGCACATCGGGCAGTGCGGGCGCGTGACGGACCGTGGCCTGGACAACATCGCGGGCCTGAGCCGGCTGAAGAGCATCGACCTGTACGGCTGTACGGGGGTGACCCCCGCGGGGCTGGGGCGCCTGGCGCGCCTGCCCCTGCTCAGCTCCGTCAACCTGGGTCTCTGGCACTCTAGCTGATCCGCCACCCACCCCGACATACCCTAATACACCCAGTAAGTCACCCAGCCCACCCAATCACGTGTCAACAGTACTGCCTTATCTTATGTTATCAGAAGTATCTAACCGACCGAGCATTGACTCGGAACTAGAGTCACCTCAAAAGTCTCCTATGTTCTTTATCTTTGGTAAATAACTTACCAAAACACCTTTATTCGTTTGATTCCCATATGTACACTTCTTACTAAGATTGGGTTGTTTCAAATTCTCGTTCCGTTTCAGTTTTTAATCAAAACTGTGACAAGCATAACAGTTATGTTTGACGGCTGATAAAAATTGAAATGGACGAAAAAATTACGATAACGGAGACCTTTTAAACTTGACTGATCGATGATCTGACGAACATGTTTGTATTTGAAACACCTCAACTTTAGTAAAGTTCAAAAGAAACTGATTGCAATTAAAAAGAACAAAATATATCTTGGTACCTTGGGACCTACCTACCTACCTTGCTATCAACTTGATATCGCGATGATTATGAAAACCTGAAAACTTGTACCATTTTCCAAACAAATTAAGAGAACACTAACGCTAGTAGAATTTTTCCCTAGGAACTTAATTGTTACCAGAGTTAGGTATTTTGAAATAGAGACATCTATAAATAGACTAATTTAGATTTTATTTTCTTGTATAAAAACGTATTTTTTTATTACGTGTTGATTTTTACTCTGTTCTTCTGGTCTGAAATTGTTATGGGTAGGTACATTTTTTGCATAAAATTTAATTGCATAATATTTATATCTCCAACAATGTATTTTTTGTTATCTTTTTGTACCTACCTAGGTAGGTATATCAAGACACTATTTTTGGTTCAAAGCAAAGATATTCTATTTTTGTAGCGATTTGATACGAAAATATCACAACATTTGAACAACTCTAGATAAACACGTGAACAGATAAGATTTCCTAATCTGTATGTTGAATTATACTTACAGAACACTGGATTACATCTTACTGTATATTAGCTACGTATTAACTTACCTAGTTTAACACAAATAATAATAACATGAACGAATATGTAGGTATATATTTGTTGTTTTATATGACTAGTTTTAGGTATTCAGGTGTATAGATATACGCAATATCTAAAGCCAAATTCACACTTCTAAAATACCTACGCAATTTTTATAGTACAGCATTTGCATCTAAAATATGCAAATTCTAAAGTAAAAACCTTTAGGTACCTACCTACCTACCTACTACATTGAAAAACGCAATTTCGAAAGTAAAAATCCTTAGAAAAAATACCTTATTTCTAAAGTACGCAATTTGGAAGTTAAAAATCCTTACTAGATATACGCAATATCTAAAGCCAAATTCACACTTCTAAAATACCTACGCAATTTTTATAGTACAGCATTTGCTTCTAAAATATGCAAATTCTAAAGTAAAAACCTTTAGGTACCTACCTACCTACCTACTACATTGAAAAACGCAATTTCGAAAGTAAAAATCCTTAGAAAAAATACCTTATTTCTAAAGTACGCAATTTGGAAGTTAAAAATCCTTACTTTTATATTACGCAATTTCGAAAGCAAAAACCCTTCTAAAATATGCAATTTTAAAACTAAAAACCCTCATAAAATACACAATGTCGAAACTAAAAACCCTTCTAAAATACGCAATTTCGAAACTAAAAACCCTTCTAACATACACAATTTCGAAACTAAAAACCCTTCTAAAATACGCAATTTCGAAACTAAAAACCCTTCTAAAATACACAATTTCGAAACTAAAAACCCTTCTAAAATACGCAATTTCGAAACTAAAAACCCTTCTAAAATACACAATTTCGAAACTAAAAACCCTTCTAAAATACGCAATTTCGACACTAAAAACCCTTTCAAAATACCTATGCAATTTCGAAAGTAAAAACCCTTGCTTCTAAAATAATTATTTGATGTCATCTTTCCCTTAAAGACCCGTTGCTTGTTGCTTTATCCTAGAACTTGAACAATTCTTCAAATTTCAGAGTTCGTATTCAAGTTCTGTGAAACAACCAGCAAAGTTATTCTAATCCACGTTCCAACCACGAATTTTGTACGTTTTTATAACAGAAACTGTTTTTATGACAGAAACTGTAAGTACTTATAAAAAAAACTGTTTTTATAAAAGAAACTGTTTTCATAACAGACGCTTTTCTGTTTTATCGAGATGTTCGCTAAGCAATCGCTTGCTGAGCTTCTTGTCAAGCAAAACTGTCAAAGATAATAATCTACTCGATAAGTCTCGCATTTAATTTCGGAACGGAGTCTAACCTCTGTGACGTCACATTCCCCCTTCCTCAGGCTACCAACCGGTTTGACCAGTCGCTTGTCTCCACTGAAGCAAGTGGATTCTTACGTTTTCTTGGTACGCTATCAAATAATTTTAAATGTCCACTAATAATAATTCTATATTCTCAGTTATATCGTGATGTTAATGCAATTCCAACACAATAAAAATTTCAAAATTATGACATTGTCAGGCTTTTCGTAACCTGAAAATGTTCGTATATCTATCTTATAAAATTTAATTTTATATGCATACAAGATATCATAATTTGCAACCGTTTTAAAATTTCCCACTATATTAAGGAAAAATTTCTTAAAAATTGTTTGACGTTGTGATCCGACTCCTGACAAAAATCGCTACAAAAATAATGATGAGTTGATGACTTGCTTTATTCTGTTTCTTATTTTATATTATTTGACCATAAATTTCAGGAAAATGGTTTAAATGGCCTCTGGTAACATAAGATGGTAAAACTGCTAACTTATTTCATAAACTAAGTACCTACCTAGGCATAACATAAGTGTCTACATCTATAACTTCATCAAAGTGTGGTACCTATTTGGGAAACTTCTGGGACGTAAAAAAAGACATAGGATCGACTCTGAAACGAGTTATGGCCATAATTTTATACGTTTATATTTGTAATTATTCTTATGTTATTATTGTATTTCTGTCTTGTTTGTTAATTATTATGCACTGTGCATGCCCATTTTTTGTATTTTATTTTTTATTTTTAACTTACCAATTTCTATTTTTATCTAAAACTCCACAAGACTGTTAAGTTTAATTTGATGTAGGCCAGTTTGGCACACTTTTGAATTTGGAACGAAAAACAAAATCAAATTTGGACAAAACCCAAATATGTGTTCCAAACACAAAAGTGTCATTGTAAACGATTGTAAGGATGGTTGTTTGTTTGACTTTGTACAACTCTTGTCACCCTTGTTTGTAATATTATGTGTTATTTTCAGATATTTTGTTGAAATATCATTATTTTTTCACGTTTTCAAGTAATATTAACCAAAGCTGCAAATATTTTAGCAGTTAAAACCTCCAAAAGACGTTTGAAGTTCTTTGCAAAAAAAATTTTTTGTAAGTTTTTGTTCGACTGTGTTTTTTTTTAACACTAGATATAACATAGTGTTGGTACACGTACCTTCATATACAACTTCAGTTGCATATAGATTACTGAAAAAATATCTTAATTTAACCATTATAATTCGATCGTCCAGTTGTCCAGGAGTTGGTCATCAAATCACATCACGTGTTATGCCGTCTACCTCCTTATTTAGGCAACGTTTTGGCAGATGTGCACTGATGATGGACACTATAACGCTGACCGAAACGTAGGCTAAAAAAGGATGCAGCCCAACACGGCATAACACCCCTTAAAATAAATAACGAAAATTGTTTACTTTAGTTTTCTGAATGCTTCACTTCTACCGCGTGTGGACTGCACACTTATTTCTGATAGTATTTTTAGTATTTTATTTAAAAAAAAAAAAAAACTAAAATTGTGCTTTAAGATCACACGACTGAAGCAAAACTTCACTAACTTATATCTCCCTCTCAACTTCCGTACGCCTCGTCCGATCACACTTTTCATGAAAAAACTACAATCGATCTGACAATTTGAACTTTTTTGAAGTATACGCACGCTTATATTGGGGAGTACGCTGGTGAATGCGTGACGCTCTCGTTACGAAAAGTGTGATCGGGCGAGGCGAACGGTCGGGCCTTTACACACGCTTGACTTGGTGAGTAAGCTGGTGAATTCCTGACGAGAGCGTTATGAAAAGTGTGATCGGGCGAGGCGAACGGTCGGGCCTTTACACACGCTTGACTTGGTGAGTAAGCTGGTGAATGCCTGACGAGAGCGTTATGAAAAGTGTGATCGGGCGAGGCGAACGGTCGGGCCTTTACACACGCTTGACTTGGTGAGTAAGCTGGTGAATGTCTGACGAGAGCGTTATGAAAAGTGTGATCGGGCGAGGCGAACGGTCGGGCCTTTACACACGCTTGACTTGGTGAGTAAGCTGGTGAATGCCTGACGAGAGCGTTATGAAAAGTGTGATCGGGTGAGGCGAACGGTCGGGCCTTTACACACGCTTGACTTGGTGAGTAAGCTGGTGAATGCCTGACGAGAGCGTTATGAAAAGTGTGATCGGGCGAGGCGAACGGTCGGGCCTTTACACACGCTTGACTTGGTGAGTAAGCTGGTGAATGCCTGACGAGAGCGTTATGAAAAGTGTGATCGGGCGAGGCGAACGGAAGTTGAGAGGAAGATATAAGTTAGTGCAGTTTTACTTCAGTCGAGTGTGCTTTTTTCTGATTGTATTTTATTAAAATTTCATTCCAAGTCCGTTCACGGTTGGCCATTGTGTGTCCGCTAGTTTTATTATGCGATACATCCACATCTAGTGGGTGGAACTGTCAGTGTAACGGCACCCCAGCACGGTACGGCACGGAGGCCGAGTGTGACGCCACCGCTACTACCTAGTATTGTCACAGTTGGCTTATCATACAGTCACGCATCCCCGCACGTCGCGTCGCTTGGACTTCCGTTGAAACGACGACCCGACTAGAATAAAGAGTATTTTTTAATATTAACGGTCATAGGAATAATTCTCATTGTATATGTTCTGAGAATCTGCACCTAAAAAAACTAACAACTCTTTATTTTTTGTTGAATGAAGTCTGTTTTATTCTAAAGGGACGTTTGGTCTTCTTCTTCTTGTGCTCTATCCGTTCAACGGACGTTAGCTATCATGTTGGCTATGCGGCCCGCAACAGCTCTACAGTAGACTGGCCAAACCACCGTCTCAGGTTTTTCAGCCATGAGGTTCTCCTTCTTTCAGGTCCCCGTCTTCCGGCAATCTTTCCCTGCATTATGAGATGCAGGATCTCATACTTCTCTGGATGTCTCATCACATGTCCACGATATTGCTACTCTTAGAAAAAGATCAAAAAAAATGCTAAAAGAATGCTACACATCCTACATCAATCTAGTTGAGCGTGGGATAAAAGATAATGTTAAGGCTTTCTGGGCTTATTCTAAATCATTGCGTAATTCAAATTCGATTCCAAAAACAATGCATATGGATTCTATGATTGCAAACAATGGACAGCAGATTGCCAATATGTTCTCTAATTATTTTGGATCGGTTTATACTCAGTCGAATCCCACATCAAATACTTCCGGACTGAATGTTCCTCAATTCAACCAATTTAATCTTAGTAAACTTAACGTAAGCATGGGAACTATCAAATCTTGTTTAGAAAGCATTGATATACATAAAGGCCCAGGACCAGATAAAATACCTCCTTTGTTTTTAAGATGTTGCTCTAGCGCGTTGATCAAGCCACTTTTCATTATATTTAACGAATCATTATCTACGGGAACTTTCCCAGATTTGTGGAAAAATGCACATATTGTCCCAATACATAAATCTGGCGATCAATCTTCTGTGAAAAATTATCGACCAATTAGTATATTATCATGTTTTGCAAAAGCCTTTGAATCTATAATCTATAGTTCCATATTCGCACACTTTAAACCACAATTATGCATCAATCAACATGGATTTGTTCCTAACAGATCCACAAATTCCAATCTTCTCGATTTCTGTGATTATGTTTGCAATGCGTTTAATGAAAGAACTCAGGTAGATGCTATTTACACAGATTTTCAAAAGGCTTTTGATAAAGTAAATCATTTTATTTTACTACAGAAGCTTGGTCGTATAGGTATTCACGGTGATCTATTTAGGTGGCTTAAATCCTATTTGGAAAACAGAACACAGCTCGTTCTTATAAATGGGTATGAGTCACCTCCCGTAATTGTAACCTCTGGTGTACCCCAAGGGTCCAATCTTGGCCCTCTGCTTTTCTTAATTTTCATTAATGACCTAGGCCCCATGTTACGCTGTGATTTTGTTTTATTTGCCGATGATTTAAAGATTTACCGTAAAATTTCCAATGATTCTGACCAAGTTATGCTTCAAGAAGACCTTTTCACACTACATAACTGGTGTATTCAGAATGATATGTTTTTGAATATTGAAAAATGTTACATTATGACTTTCAGCCGTAACAGAATGCAAAAAGATTATGCATATTCCATAAATAATGCTCGATTAAATGCAGTTACAACCATCAGAGATTTAGGAATCATTCTTGATTCAAAATTTAAATTTGATGTACACGTCAGTGATATCACGACTAAATCCTTGAAAATGATGGGGTTTATACATAGAATATCTAAACCATTTAAAAAACCCCAATCCATTATAACCCTATACAACTCATTGGTCAGAAGCAAATTAGAATATGGTAGTGTTATCTGGAATCCACACTACTTAAAATATTCAAAAACTATTGAATCTGTGCAAAAAAAATTTCTGAGATTGTTATCATTTAAACTTGGACTAAATGCCTTACTCCAATCTTACGAGGAACGACTCCAATATTTTAAGTTTACAACTCTGGAAAAAAGAAGAAAAGTTGCTGACTTAATGAGTCTATACAAAATCATTCATGATAAGCTTGAAACAACTCACTGCCTGAGCAATATTCTTATTAAGGTCCCCAATAGACGTAATTTAAGGAATCAGAATATATTTCATCTTGAATTATTTAAAAACAATATTGCATACTTCAATCCACTGTCTCGGATGTGTCGACTGTATAATTCCATTGAATGTAACCATATAGACATCTATGCAAATAGTCTCGCTTACTTTAAAAAGCAAATTAACAATAGACTAACCTAACATGTAATTGAGAATTGAAAATACTTATCTTAATACTTATCTTGAACTTGAATGTGAATGGCTGTTCTTCACTCTATTTGTACTTTACTTTTTTTGTTTTTCTGTTTTTTTACATCGTATATCGATCTTTTTTTATCTTTGTTATCTCTATATTGTATCATCACTATTTTTGTTATCTCTTTTTATACCTCCGTTTATATTTTGATATTCCTAATTTCTGTTAACAACTATTAAACTGTGCATTCTGTGAACATTTTTAAGTGGACTATTAACATGTACGCTTTTTACAATGCTAATCCAATGACTTTTTTCTGTTAATACTCTGTAAATGTTCCAAAACAATAAATAAATATTGAAGTTTTCGGATTTTTATAGTTCTAATAATAACTTCTTTTTACGTTTGGTCACATTGTTGAAATATTAGGTTTCATTTGAGCTGGTCAATATGGTCGATAAATTTTTCTTCCGGTGTCAGGGTAACTCAAATCTTCCTGATTTTCGATACCAATTCTTCTCTTTGAGGATATTGAGGTTATGTGTACCTATCCTTCCTATAGTGTTTCCGTTGTCATAAAGGTCTCATCATTTTTGTAATATTTTCATTTTGTTCTTGCAGCACTACCATAATTTCAATGTTTTAGAGTCTTATCCAATTCGTTAGAATTGTCTTATATTAATTTTCAAGACGATCGACGTTGCACAAGTTTGTTCAAATACTTGAAATTTGGTTGAGAAGTCATTTAATTTGGTGTTACAGGAAACGACGTTTTTAACTGTTCTGACATTGATTTGATTAGCTTTGCGAGGAGTTGTTCTTTGGCTAAACTCTTTCATTGATGTTAAGGTTGTATTTTTCAGGGCGTTTCTTTTGATGGCCACACGGATCAGAATTTCGCCGAGGTTAGATGTTTTATGGGTAAGGGAACGTACCCATACTACGTGACACGTTTAGGGGGGGGGTCTTCAAAATGTCACGCTCCATACAAATGAGCGGCGGGTTGCTTAGGTTTTTGGTCACCGGGGGGGGGGGAGGGGGGTTAAAAATTGCGAAAAGTTGGTCACGTAGTATGGGTACGTTCCCTAACATTAAATTATCCCTTTTTTTAGGGATCCCCATTATATCTAGGTGTTGATCTAGTTGGTTTTTATTTTATCGACAACCTCGTGTACTTCAAATTCGCAGATGTACGCAAATCTACGTTTCCAGTTCTCCACTTTTTGTATCTGATTTTTAATTAATTTTAAACTTCTTGGACTGGTCTTCTTTGCGTAGAACTTTGATATCTTCGTGAAGGTTCTTGAAGAATCGTTATTCAGTCTTAATTCTTTTGATATCTGCCACGGTTCTGCCGGTGTCCTTGTAAATGGAAGATATTCGTTTCGTTGGCTACCTAGTTTGGTTTGAAGAACTATTTTTGTGTGTAAAATAGTAATATTGCATTCATATCTTCGTGAAAATAATATGATTTTTACTACTTTAGTGTAAAAATATTATGGTATCTGCTTAGTAAAACTGAAAAAAATTGTTTTACTATCTATTTTTGTTAAATTACTAGGTACACCATTTGGAACATTCTAGCAGTGGAGGAGCTGTGGATTTTATTATGCCGTTTCGTCTGCATTTTTTAATAAATTATTTTACGAGTATGTTAATTTGTCATTTGCATTTTTGTTGCATTAATTTATGTCTCTGAAATGAACGAATGTCGAGTTTTGGTAATGATCAAAAATAATTCCAAAATGTCGACTAGCTGGATTTAGGTGTATTGATTCGTGTATTTTATAGTCCTTTTTATTTCAAATTTAAAGTCGTAGGTTAGGTACTATCAACTTTATCATCTCTAAGGGCGAGTTGTTTCACATAATTTGAACAACACATCAAATTTCAAAGTTAATTTTCAAGTTCTGTTATTGTTCCATCGTGAGCCAGTTGTTTCACAGAATTGAAATAATAAGAAAACTTGAATAAAAGTTTATTAATTAACTTTGAAATTTGATAAATTGTCCAAAATCTGTGAAACAACTCTCCCTTGAATTTTTTAAATATTGTTTAAAAAAAGTTAAAACCATTAAAAATACTTCATCTAGCTGCTTATCTTAACTGAGCCAAGTAGGTATATATGTGAAGCCAGTCATATTCTAGTTTGTGTAAAAGTATTTGTGAGATGTGGCTCTCGACTACAAATCTGGATGTCGCGGGCTCAAAATCCTGACCCGCGCAAGAATTTTTATTTGATTAACTTGTGCTGTCTCACAATGAAATCATTAAAAATGATGTGTAAAAAATTTGAGGCATGATCCAGAGTGGAAGTGAAACCTTGTTTGAAATGGCATTAGCCGTGTTTGGTGACCAGATCTGAATAGTTAAGGGCTTCTACAACTTCATCTTACTTTCCTTCTTCTCACCACTGACTTCAGACTCACAACATACCCCGATTGGGGAAGCCATATTATTAACTAGCTACTAGCTCCAGACGCTTAGAATCAGTTATTCACATTTAAAAAAAAATCTGGTCTTAACTTTTGCACTGTTGCATTATTTTTCTTGTCTTTAAATACATACTCAGTGGACATTTTAAATTTAACGTCAATTTAATTTCTTTGATAATGTAGGTACCTACGCTGCAGAAAATTGTTTTCTTCAGATGAAATACTTATCTTTAAACGACTGGAAGTAAATATGGAACTTAAGTCATTAGTCATTAGATTCGGTCATGGATTGCTGGCTGACCTCCGAAGAACCTTGACAATTTCATCAATCCGTTGTGCTAAACATAAAATTACCATCAGTATCGCCCTTGTGCAAAGATATCGCAAGAATCGAGACATAGATTGAGAAATAACGATTTTTAGCCTTCAGATTTTTTACTCAATGGAGACTCTGTTTCTTGTTGCTTTTGCTTACAAAAAATGCTCAGTCTAGCAACATATTAGGTAGGTATTGATACCAGACGTACAAAAATACGTCAGTTTATCTAATACGGGACGTCTGGGTGGGATGCTAACTCAGCCACTGAAAAAAATTTCCAGCCCCCCTTCAGTGGCGTAGCTAGCATGGGGGGGGGGGGGGCAAAAGAATTTCAATATTTCAATTCAGAAATAGGCTTTTTCGTCAATAAAAAGACCGTCAGGCACAAAATTCTCCCCGTTTCGGGACGGTCCAAATATAAATAAAATCGTATTCAATATTTTTGCGATAATATCCTTCGTAATTTTTTAACAATCGGATGTCCCCCCCCCCCCCCCCCCCCGTCGAGTTAACAAAAGTTTCAACAAAAATAAGAAACTTTTAAATTAACTAAATTATTTATATGAATTTCAAATAGGTATATTTATTAATTTATTATGGATCTTTAATAGAACAGTGGGTACACTTTCAAACTTTTACATTTCTTAGTGGTATTTATGTCTAACAACTTTTTAAGTAATTTTAGAACAAATAAAAAAAACTTTTAAATTACTATTGAGATGCTGGAGCTTGCGTGCTCTGTACCAGATGATCGATTATGGTCTTTGCTTTCAATAGATTTTTTTTCGGAAATGCAAACGTACCTATTACACCCCCCCTGACATTTCTCTACGCCCCCTAGGGGGGCGTGCCCCCCCCGGTTGGGAAGTTCTGATCTATAGGATTTAGTGTTAGATTTAAAGGGAATGGTTGTAGGAAAGTACCATACATTTCCCATTTCTTGAGCCAACGTTTCAGATACCTTGCAGTCTCCGTAAAACAGTTGTTCACCAACATATTACAGATAAAGAGTGGGCAGATATAGATGGTTAGTGGTTATTGCAAGACTCTTCGAAAGCTTGTCTAATGCAGTAAGGGAACGTACCCATACTACGTGACCTATTCAGGGGGGGGGTCATCAAAATACCACGCTTGGTCACAACGGGGGGGGGGATTAGGTTTTTATCACGGAGGTTTTTAAGTTCGCGGAATGGGAAGGTAAGTGATTAATGGGGGTACCGCTGAATTAGGTACTAATTGAACAACTCATTTTTAGGATAAACACCGGGTTTTATCGTAATTAGGTCACTAGTCTTTGAGCTATCCTCGACCAAACACTTCAATCGGGAAGAAATTGTGAAATGTGGAGAAAATTGAGTTCCGCGCTGTTATAAAGTTCCTTTAAGTTAATTTAAAGATCGGAAAAATGTATTAGGGTAGTAGGTGAATATGTTGAATGTTCAGGGAACGTGTTTGTTGAAGATGATTGAGATGAAAAATGTTTATAAAAATAACAAGACTTTCGTTTCCATAAATTACGTTCTGGTTTCAATATATTTTGACATAAGTTTTATCTTGATAATATTTTTTCCACTTGTAATGCATGCAATCTTGCTGTCAAAGACAAATATAAACCAAATAATGCATTTTTTATTTTTTGTTAGCAAAAAATGATTCGAAACCATATTTATGAAATACTACGTGAAAACTGTAGGGGGGGGGGGTCTTGGAATATACTACACGTGGTCACCGGGGGGGGGGGTAAAAAATTGCAAAAAGTGTGTCACGTAGTATGGGTACGTTCCCTAAGTAAGAGAGAGTCGAAGAAAAGTATAAGGTTTTATTATTTAGTCCTACCTTTATTTAATAGATCGTAATTGGAACCTTTTTGAGGAAACCTTTGATTATGATGCATGTTTTTTTATCATAAAATAGAACGCCCAGATATAATTAAACTTTTTTGATCGACATTATTCATTTTGGCAGTTCCCTTGAAACGTTGTTGACTTAATATTCATATTATAATGATTGACCTTTATGACATTCAGAGAAAGATCGGTCCCCTGAGTCCTCCATAAGCCTGATACTGAGGAGACGAACTGTTTCTTCATCAAGTCGAATAATGAAAAATTCATTCTTCATGCGAGCGGCAGGTTTTTTCTCCTATTTTCTTTTCTCAATACCGAAATAAAGGGACAAAAGACCGCCGCTGAGAAGAATGGGTTTCAATAGGGCTTTGAGGAATAAAGGAATAAATATATTATGTTTAAAAACGTAGGGGCGGGATGTGACCAGTGGGGTATTACGAGGGGTCCCGCAAGGATCGAATTTTATCCCCGTTTTATTTATTTTTATTTTCGCTGTAACTTTGCTTCGATAGTCTTCAATATATATATCATATAATCATCTCATTTCTTTAACTTCAATATGTCTTCTTATATTTTATTATACCTATTAAATCCCTGGAGTTAGTTATCGTGAATATCTTGGGACGTAACCAACTTTCCACCTTTTTCCCGGCACGAGCATAGACATTTCGTTGTTGTTTTTGCTGGATTTTACGGATTCTTTGGTAATTTCAACTAATTCTAACTATCTATTCTCCATAGCTTTTCCGGAAGGGTAGTTAGATTGCTTCGATCACATTCATACATCGTCTTATACGTATTCTTCTGTTTTTTTCTTACTCTTGACATGACCCGACTCATTTGATCGTGGAGTGTCTTCCTTGGATGTCCCCTAGTTCTTCTACCAAGTGTTTTCCTGACACTCGTTCATCCGATCTACACGTCCAATCCATCTATGCATTCCTTTCATCTTGTTCATTACGCTTACTTCGCGCATTCTGTCCCGATCTCTATATTAATTTGTAATACGGTCGCGTATGTGGGTTGGTTTTACTCGTTCCATGCCAACTCAGATCGAAACCAACTCAGAACCACTTCAGAAAGGTCATTAAAAGCTATGAAAAAATAATTTTAAAATAGCAGGATACTCAAACCCAACTTAACTTATTTAACCAATTTTTTATCGTCACTCTTAATGACCTTTCTGAGGTGCTTCTGGGTTGTCCGGTCACTGGATTTACTATACGTTCGCATTGAGGATCTCGAATAATAATAAAAGAACATTATTTGTATCTCGCAGTTTTGTGTCGTTTCACTTCAAGTGAGCTAACTGTTTTGTTAGTACAACTAGAAGAAAAGCATTTTTTACTTAAATAAAAATAAAATTAATTCACATCGCGAGGCAGGTTGCTCGTACATCAAAAAGCACTCACTTTCATAGGTGAAGCCTGTTTTTTCGCATAATGATTTAATTCCATAGAAAGTCGGGTGCATTCACCCCTCCTGACCTCCACCTGACCCCCCGGTGACGTCACGACCCCTTCTTATCACCCTTTCTCATCCCTTCCCATTCTGCTTGCAGTTAGGGGAGGCCCCGAGGGGTGCGTGTGTGCCCTCTTACAGCGAAAAATTTTAATGCCCTGTTTTACATATTTTTCAAATGATTTATCCAAAGAGTAGAATACAAACCCTTTTTCCATTACTACTTTCTCCCTTATTTCCTGTATCGGTAGTCTCTAGACATGTCTGTTCATTTTCCCTTTTGTTTATGATAATTCAGACGATTCCATCGAATTTAATCATAAGGGCCTGTTGTTTCAACCGTAGACAGCTACAACGGAAGTTTAAAAGTTAAAATATATTTACTACTTACCTAATTCAGTAAAGCTTCTAAAACAAGCTGTTAGATCGCCTGTCACTTAGAAGTGGATCATCATCATCATCATCACTCTTGGTTCTACAACCCCTGGTGGGTCTTGTCCTCCTCAAGAGTCTTCCTCCACTCATCTCGGTTTTGTGCCAGCTCTCTCCAGTTTAGAAGCTCCAAGGTAGATATATCTTTGAGGACGTTGTCGCTCCATCTTAATTTTGTCCTTCCAAGGTTCCTTCGCCCTATCGGTCTTGAGTTCAGCAGGGAATTTGGTGTTTGATGCTCAGTCATTCTCTCCAAATGACCCAGCCACCGAAGTCTTTCTAGTTTCCCTTGGAAGTGGATACTACACGATTTTACCATATGTGTCAGGAATATCGATCCACCAGTTTTTATTAATTGTACAGTTACATGTGACCCCTTGCTTTTTTTTTAAATTCACTTTATATAAAATGTTCATTAAAACCGACAAATTTTTCTTAAATTTTGCATACAGGATTTATTGTTCGCACTGTTCTTAAAGTCCACTTGGATTTTGTAGGAATGACTGCGCGACCGATTTTCATACGAATCTTAAATTTGGATTTGAGACCAAAATCCACAACCTACCGAAAAAAATATTTTTTTAATCTAAAGGTACATTAAATATCTAGAACGGATATGTGCCGTTTTATCTATTTTTGTTATAAATTACGATATATTGGTCATTAATTCAACTTCGCATAATTTTGGAGGCAAATTTGATATTTCGCATTTCAACATTCGACATTTTTTGTGAGCTAATTATAATTATTAAAAATATATTCTTGCTCCATCTACTGATTTAATACATTGAAAAATAAATTTTAAAAATGAAGTTTAAAAAATATGTCTTTGGGTAGGCATTTTAATATGTGTACAATCAATTTGTGTTAAAAGCGTAAATAGGTTGTTTTAAATTTGAATTTATATACTTAAAAAACATTTTTTTATCATTTTTGAAAAATGGGATTTATTCGGATTATTTAGGACACCGAATAAAATATTGATATTGGATGTATTGCTCATGATGGGGAAAGAAAATCCGAAACGAATGAATGGAAATAACTAATTTTTGGGCAAAAACGTCATATGGGTCATATTGTGCGTGCAACCACGATATGACATTAATTTGTCGGCCGGATAGATATCAACTACCTGGGAGTACTTGTGTATTAGTGAAGTGTGTGCTGTACTGTTTCACTAGAGCACGTGTGTTTGTCGACTGTGCCACTATGTATATATACATATTCTGGAGGTGGCAGCTGTACAAATAAGGTATCGCAGGAAGGCTTCGCAGGTTTGGGCGATGGCCGCCATTCTTCTGAACCGTTACGCGGTATTTAAAGGCTTTGCTGGAACATTTTGGAGGCTCTTTTGGTTTTTGATAATGTTTTTCTAATGTTGGACTGTTGCTAAAACACTGCGTAGTATTGCAATGTTTCTTAAGAGTTTATTCAAACAGGGTCATTGAATCCTACTAAATTATAAAGGCGAAAGTTTGTACGGATGTATGTATGTTTGTTACTCTTTCACACAAAAACTACTAAATGGACTTAAAAATTCTTTCACTATTAGAAAGCTACATTATTTGCGAGTAATATAGGCTGTATACATTTGTAAGCTCTGGCGTTGTGAAATTTTTTATAATACGTTTTCTGTCCCTAACAAAATCGAGTTATTGCAAACGTCAGAAGAAAAGCAAACAAAAGGTTGCCGTGGAAACGATGTTAGCGTCGTAGTTAATATCTATCTCTTAAAATAAATCGCCGAAATGTATGTGGGCGCATAACTTTCGAACTATTGCACCAAATTGGGTAATTCTTTTTTGCATAAAACTGCCAGTGAGCTCTGGCATTATGAAATTTGTTTAAACAATTGCAATAGGTGGCACGCGAGGAGTTTGAAAACTGAATGTACCGGGAATTAATGTATGGAATGCGGGAGGGTGGAGGGGGGGAGGAAATGGGGGGAGGCGAAGTGGAAACCCCCCTAATACCAAGTCGCGGGAAAAAGCTAGTTTATAATATGACACTCGCATGGAAACCAATCCGGTAAAATAAATTATTAAACAATTTGGTACAAATATTGTTCATGTGGTTCTCTGCAGAAACGGGCAAAACAAACTTGTATTCATTTACAACTAGCAGTTAAAAAACCGCTCCGCAGGTTTCTGGCGGCTTTTGATTCGGCTTCGCCCAGTTTGAGTGTTGGTGACCATTTTATAATGACGCGGCGTCAGAGTTGCCGTCTTAGCCGGATAAAATAATAAATTTATTGTTGCTTAAAGTAAATTTGACAGATTCGTTGTAGGTATCATATAATATTCTGTTTTCAAGTAAAGTCCTAACCGCGAGGTGTGTTTGAGAGTTGAGAGTATAGTAGAACAGGTAGTATGTAGTGTAGGGTGTAGAAGCCTGACTAACCGGTATATCCGCTACAGAGCTCGCCACTGGACCCACTTTACACAGATCTCGCCTGCTCTCCGTTCATCTCTCTACCACTTTTCTTAACTACTGTTTGTTACAATATTACGTTGTATGCAGATGGGTAACATCTATCTCAAAAGGTTCTAGCTACCGAATTTCTACCGATTCATATTTTCCTACAACGCAAGTTTTTAAGCTCTTAAAAAAATAATATAAGTTGTTCTTAGACAATCTACGTATCTACATTTATTAACCGAGCCAAAAAGTAATTATATGAAATTCCTTCGACAGAAAAAATAGCGTGTGCTGTTAACATTATTGAAAACGTATTTGGTTCTGTTATTTAATATGTTATAGGTACAAAAAAATTCCCTGTGTTTCTTTCAATGCTACTTTTTTTGATAAGGAATTTTTCCTCTATTTTAAATAAGGCATGCTTTATGAAATACTAGCCCACGCGGTGCTGTGGCTAACTAAACACAACGCCATCTACGGAATGATTACCCAACCTTTTTACTCACACCGCCATCTGTTAATTTGCATACAAATCAAATCCACACCTCCCGCTTACCAGTTCGCTCGTCGACCATTTATAGACATTCTCCTTTAATTATATATTTATATAATTAAAGAAGAAAATATTTATAATATTTATATTTTAATATTTATATTGTTAAATCCGTCGCCACCTAGCGACGGATTTAACACTAACAATGTCTCTCTCGCAAAAATAAAGTTGGTTGTTTTCAGGTGGAAAAAATATAATAAGCAGTAATTGTTGAATGAAACACTAGTATATATTGAATCATTTGGCGGGTATAAGATAAGCCGCCATAGCTCAATTGGGAGAGCAGCTGACCGGCAATCTGAAGGGCACGGGTTCAAGTCCCGTTGGCGTCATGTATCTTTTCTCGGAAGATTTTTCAATGTGGATGAGTGTTTCAGGCTGATAATTATTGCTTATAATAATTATATATTTATACCTCAACCTTCCTCACGAATCACTCTATCTATTTTAAAACCGCTTGAAAATCCGTTCAGTAGTTTGAGTTTATCGTGAACAGATAGAGAGACACGGCGGAGGACTTTAATTTATAATATTTAGAGATTTTCGCTTCGCCTCCGAATTCGTTTGTGTGGACAAAACGCCGCCCCTTTTCGTGTACTTCAGAAAGTACAACAATTTTACTACCGTGACAATCCAATGATATTTCAATACCAAACTGAATCATAATGGAGATTACTTAAAAACTTTTACAACGGAATATTTAGAATTAGAAGGCATTTCAATACAATGTATCTATTCTTATTCACGTGATGTTGCATGCCGCACTGTTCTGTAACAAGTATATATATTTTTTCATATTAAAGTGTGACAAGAGTTGTTCAAATATTGGTATCCTTGTGGACTCTCGACTTCTGTTTTGAGTCGAGTTAAGAGTTGTCATTATTTTTTAAGTTTATTGTTTATAATTTGTCTTTGTTTATTTCAATTATTATATTGTTAAGAAATGAACTGTTACTTTTAACTGATTGTGATATAAAGTGTAAAATGGTGACGATGAGATCATTTCGATATAAGTGATACGTAATATTATCTATTAAATAATATATTGTAACAAATGTCTAACACCAAAAATGTAACGTATATATTCAAACACGTCTTTCACAGTTGAACTCTTATCTCTGAATAAAGAGGTTAATTTTATAACAGGTGACTTTAACTTGTAGTTAATGTTCTTTTACACAATTTTGTAAATACATTCTTTCTGTGTCCAGTTTTTTAATGCAATAGAAATGTTATTTTTAAACAATCCATAATATACTAAGAGATAATAATAAATACGGTATACACACATTGGCTATACTATACATATTAAAATATTATGTACGTCCCGAAAATTATTAAAATTTAACAATGTAAATTTTATAATTATAAATACTAGTCAAGAAAAAAGACAATGTTTTGTACCAAAAGTGATTATCAAAATTAATTGCGTTACCTTTCTCTCTTTTCTGGACTATTTTTACAATAATTGTAGGTATTTTTACCATCTTTTAAAAAATAATTGTGTACAACCATTCTTTAATGTTTCTTTAAATTTATTTTAAGTTTATTTTTACCAATTGTATGTTTTACAATATTATGTTATTTCTGTATTAATGGCTTGTTTTTTTGTATGTAGGTATAGCCGAAGCGGATGTCAAAATACTATTTGAAAACAAATAATATATTATTTAATTAAATAAGATAAAATTAGCGAAACTCAATCGAAAATCTGGAGACATACAAATCAGAAAAAGATATTATTACCTCTGGGACTCGAACCCAGGACCTTCTGCTTACATGGCAACAACTCTACCTACTGAGCTATATCCAATTCGGTCACTTTTAACTGTATCATACTTATATTAAGAACTACCAATATTATCTTCATTTTCTTAACTCATGTATGCTGACTTTATATACGACGACGAAGTAACCGAATTGGATATAGACACCTTAGCTCATAATATATTATTACCTTAGCTCAGTTTTTAGAGCATTTGTCATGTAAGCAGGTGGTACTGGGTTCGAGTCCCAGAGGTGCAAATATCTTTTTCTGATTTTCTGTGTCTAGATTTTCGATTGAGTTTCGCTAATATTGTCTTAATTTAATTAAATATTACAATTTGAGGTTTTACTCATAAAGTTAAAAATAAAAATAAAAATATTATTTGCTCCAAATGCTTAGACGACTATAACTCTCGATCAAACAACAAAAAAACCGGTTAGTATCTATTAACACCAGCTTTAGCTACATCACTTCTGAAACAACCGGGCCTTACTGATTTGATTTTTAAATAATGTGATTAAGTTTTTTTAAATTTTCTGTTCTTATGTTTACATTTAATTGACGATTGTTTGTTATGATTTATTATATTATATTCTGGAACGTTCCCCACTGTTGGGACCCTGTGTAGAAAATGTATACAATGAATTAGGAGTTAATTTAGGGTAACTGTATGGATTTAAGCATGTATACATTAGATAGGTTCGTACGTATGAATGTAAATATAGGTTAAGGAATCATCCTCAACCGTTAGTCTCATGTTAGCTAGGACAATGTATAGTAAAGTAAGGTTAGGTTAGGATAGGTTAGGTAGGATATACAATTAATCCAACAGCTGCAGATTCTGTACCGCGAAGTGATGGCACATTGTCATTCGCATTTGCCCAAAATACAAATGAATATTTTATTTGTTCAAAATTAACACTTTTCTTTCATTTTTATTGTTTCCCATACCCATTCCTTCCCTGAAGTAGGTTTTATACCATCTACGATTTCAATTGTCATCACTGCAAACAACACATGAACCTGAACCATGCTGTTTGCTATGATGCCAACTGAAATCGTAGATATAAAAATAGCGATCGCGTAAAGCGAAAAATTTTGACGGCCATAGTTCACCATGCTTAATACATTATATGACAAGAAGTGTCCATGTAAGTATAATAGATTCATCTGAAATTTAAAAAAAAAAAAACAATTTTTTATTTATTTAAAAAAAAGAAATTTTAATCTTTGAAAGTGTTGTATGCAAAATAACTCAGTTTTAGGTACAATTTACACTACATATAGCTCTGTAAAATTATTTGCAGACGAAAAAAAATCTTCTTTCAGGGATTAGTCAATGCTATTTTGAAGAAGTTTTGCCAAATTTCAATGAGATAGGTGCATTGGTTTCTGATGATAAATCGTGCCTACCGACTTCAAAAATGGTGTTTCGAGATAAATGCGATTGATATTTCAAGTAGGAATAAAACGGATATATTTTTTTAATAACTCCCAGCACCATATAACAAAAGAGCCTGCTGCAGCTGCGATGTCGGTCGATAAAAGGAAAAAGAGAATTTTTTCAAATTTTCGGACCAATGCAACCCCTTAAGCCTCAGACATTATACAGCGCCCTTCAGGTGATTTTTCACAAAAACGGCGCTCTATAAATTATCCAATTATTATTATACATGAACGCAAGCCGAGCAACGAATTATGCGAAAGGAACGAACAGCGGCAAACGGCGCGAAACTCTGAATTCTCGTCGCGAATGATGGTGAGCTCTATATGCTGAAATAAGCCAAACCAAATAACGCTGACGCTTTTGACGCTAGATGTGTCACTAGCATAATTCGTGGTTCGGTTCGCGGAAATGCCTACCTGTTTATATGCAGCATTAGGTTCCTACTTACGCGCAAAGAAAACTTCACTGGAGTGATAATTAGGTACTAAGCACGTGTATGGTGCAGGGTTTTCAAATCCCGCGGGATTTTTAATAAAGGGTATCTATTGACTTGAAATAATATCGACTTATCATTATTTTTTTACTTGTATCAATTATCTTTGATACTCGTAACTATATTTATTATAAAATAGACATTTAAAAGATGCGTAGTAAGTCATCTAAGAGGTTTTTTCTTATGAAAGAATTTTTCGTGGTCTCAGCTTTCCTGTCCATTCCTCGTTAGTTCCTGAAGGCCCCAAGAAGGAAGAGTTCATGGAGGTGACCTCAGCTCTCCTCTTCACTCCCTCTTGGTTCCCTGGAGGTCTCACGAGGGGAGTTGAAGAGCCTCAGCTCTCCTCTCCATGGTTCCTCCTTGCAGTTCCCACGAAGGAAGAATCCACGGAGATGGCCTCAGCTCTCCTAGGTTCCCCAAAAACCCAATAGTACAATTTTTCGTCCTACGAGTATCTGGAGAAATAGAAGGTCCAGTCCAGCAGAACCCCAAGTGCTGGAGTTAGTTCTAAGTACTCAGAGATGCGACCCTGTTTCTCGGAGGCACCGTTTGTGACACTGTTCGCCAGGTCACGGAGGAAGAGTAGGCTGAGCACGGTAGCTCGCACATTAGCAACGACTATTGCAGTCGTGCTTTGGCGATGTGTTCGCCACACACCCTATGCTATAAAATAAAGGCATGATACTAGTACTATTGTAAAAAGGTATCGAAATGATAACATAATAAGTAATTTAAGAAGACTGAGAAAAACGTAAAAACCAGACTTTGGGGAGTCCTGTAAACCGACATTTGTGCTCAAAAGCCCGGCAGCGGAATACACTCTGTTTCCACAGTAGTTAGTGGGACTGTCATCAAGAAGGTGTGCGCTAACTGAAGGTTTCTCCGTCTAAAACCTACGTTCTCAAAAAACGGCATCTCTTCTAAATCAATTCTTGGTCTTGGGAAGTTTCCGAGTTTGAGATGCGGCTTTATCCTCTACTTAACCTCAAGTTCAGTTCCTCTTTCATTGTCAAGATTGACCACCAATTATTTATATAAACAGCATGTTTTTGGTATAAATTTAGTTATTTGTTTCAATCCCGCATATTCGCAGGATGAAATACTGCTGAAATCCCGCTGGATTGCAAACCCTAGAATGCGCCGTATAGTTCATAGACGATGTAAAGAAGTTACGCATGCTGAATAGAAAAGAAAAAGGTAATAAAATGCTTTGATCTGATCTTTACAAAAATTTCAAAAAGCAGTCTTAGAGAACCCTGAATTCGATCTAAGAATGGGGGGCATACATTAATTACGTGAGCAGTTTTTCTTCCAATCTAGACGAGATAAATTCTCTGGTGAGATAAATTTGGGCCACTTCGTATATTCTTTTCAAGAACGTGAGATCTTGCTGCCTCCCCTCCCCTCTCTTTTGAGCTCATGTAATTAAAGTATTGTTACCTTATGTAAATATCGAATACCTATCTGCATCTACGCCAATTAAGGTGCGAGTAATTAAACTTGAATGGTTTAATGGCGTTAATATGACTCTGGAAGTAAATGTTTGTTTATTTGAGAACTTACAAATCACCAGATAACATGGGCACTTACAATGGTTAGTAAAAAACCAATTCATTGTATCTTAAAGTAAATTATCAGTAGCGGGTGATCGAATGTTATGAACACAAAGGAAAAGGTAAGTTAGAGCTGTGATGCCACGTCATAAAAGTAAAACATGTTTCATGGGTAAAAATATTTATTAAATATTTATTTAAATATTTTGAATCCGTCTCCCAAATTGAGAAATACTTACAGTTACTGATTTTTTTATTACCGAAACTTATTATTCATCTCAACCAACGAAATCGTCTGTAAAATATAGTTTTTGAGAATAGAAATAAATTTAAAAAAATTAAACTTGTTTTCTGTTTTTATGCCTTGATTTAAGAATGATCACAGACTCGATAGAATTCAGTCCACCCATGTAAGGGAACGTACCCATACTACGTGACCTGTTTAGGCGGGGGAGATCTTCAAAATACCACGCTTGGTCACAATGGGGGGGGGGGCTTTGGTTTTTATCACGTAGTTAATCTAGAAATCTTTTTATATTTTTTCCGATTAATTCGCTTCTCCGCTCTGCAAACAAAGCGTCTGGGAAACAGAATCACCAACCAAACTGGCAAATTATTACAACACTGTCCTTTCAACCCTTTTAAACAAATACGCTCCCACTTCCACAAAAACTCGGCGACTACGAAAATCTGATGACTGGTTTGACGAAGAATGTCGGAGCCAGAAGTGATCAATGCGCAAATTGGAGAGGTCCAACAGACACTCAGGGGTTACTTCGCGGGACGATTGGATACGGGCTCAAAAAGAATACACGTTATTAATTCGTTCGAAAAGGTCTGAATATTGGACAAGTAGGATCGACTCAGAGCGTCAAAACCCGCGAAGTTTGTGGAACTCGATAAAGATGGTCGGAGCCGACGTTCGTGCACAAAATCCAACTGACATAGCTCCGGAAATCTTCTCTAATTTTTTTCTCAATAAAATTAAGTCAATACGCGCCCAAACAGCCTCTGCCCCACCACCATCTTTTACTAAATGCAATAGCGGAAACTTTTCTTCCTTCAAACCTACATCCCTTGAAGAAGTTAATACTCACTTCACCGAACAAGCAGTGCTCACTTGACCCTATTCCAACGTGGTTATTAAAGAAGTGTTGCAATGAGATTTCTCCCTTTCTGGTTTGTCTTTTCAATAAGTCACTTAGCATGGGTGATTTCCCAAAACCCCTTAAATCCGCCATCGTAACTCCATTAATAAAAAAACCGCAAT
Source organism: Limnephilus rhombicus (assembly GCA_929108145.2). Taxonomy (NCBI): domain Eukaryota; kingdom Metazoa; phylum Arthropoda; class Insecta; order Trichoptera; family Limnephilidae; genus Limnephilus; species Limnephilus rhombicus. The sequence goes on along the minus strand of OV815288.1, from coordinate 46,045,206 downwards.
TGGACGCTGAAGATCTTTCAAATTATCGACCGGTTTCAAATCTTCCATTAATATCCAAAATCCTAGAAAAAATCACTGCTTCACATATGTCACTTAAACTCAAATGAACTGCTGACTAAATACCAATCCGCATATAGAAGGTTTCACTCGACGGAAACTGGATTACTACGTGTTTTGTCGGATATAACGCTTGCTATCCAGTCGGGTAAACTGGCACTCCTTTCAGTCTTAGACATGAGTGCCGCTTTTGACACGATTGACCATGATTTCCTTATTAAACGATTAGAAGAATCCTTTGGTTTAAACTATGGTGTAAAGGACTGGCTGATATATTACTTGGTCAACCGCGTACAAGCCGTTAAAGTGGGTAAAAACCAATCAAAATATGCAACCCTTTCATTTGGAGTTCCCCAGGGGTCTGTTCTGGGCCCACTTCTCTTCATCCTCTTCACAAATGATGTCGCTAAAATTATCGAATCATTTGGTCTTCTATCTCACTGCTACGCTGATGACCAACAAGTTTACTTCTACTGCTTACCAGATGAAATAGACAGTCTTAAAACTAGCATAACCGAGTGTCTAGAAGCAATCACTCGCTGGATGACCTCAAATAGATTGATACTGAATCCTGCAAAGACTGAGTTTCTCTGGACAGCCACAAGTAGACGTCAGCGTAACATTGATAACTCCCCAATAACCATTTCAGGAAGTGACATCACTCCAAAGACATTCATAAAACTACTAGGCGTCAATCTGGACGCTGATTTTTCCCTTAAAAGTGAACAGAACTGTAAGCACGGGGTTCTTTCAATTAAGGCAAATTAAAGCAGTACGGAGAAACTTGACAACAGAGGCAACCAAATTACTAGTCAATTCGTATGTTGTTTCACGTCTAGATTATTGCAACGGAATATATGCTAGTCTCCCAAAATATCAAATCAACAAATTGCAATCTGTGTTCAACGCTGCGGCAAGACTCATCACTGGCGTATCTAAATATTCCCATATTTCTGAGCATCTCAAAAATCTGCACTGGCTCAAGTGCCCCGAGAGAATCCAGTTTAAGCTCGCTGGATGGTATTCAAGTCCCTTGACAGAATGGCTCCGACTTACTTATCGGAAATGTGTATTCCAGAAAACTCCAATTCTCGACAATCAACCCTCAGGTCAGCAACAACATCAGCGATCGGAAGGTTGAAGGAACCAAAGCGCACACCAGATACTAAATTCGGCGAGCGTGCTTTCGGAGTGTCAGGACCTAAAGCCTGGAATGGACTGCCACACGAGTTAAGAATGATCACAGATTCAACGGAATTTAGAGCCAAACTTAAAACTCATCTTTTCAGACAGTCGTATCCATAAGTTTAAAAATAAAGCAAATTCTTAAAATTCTAAAGACTTTCAAAATAAATATTAACTCAACTTTGGCATTAATCTTCTAATAAATATAAATCTAAAACCAACAGTGATGAGGGTAGCAAAGGTAAAGTCATGCATCGTCCAATGTTTTAAATATAATGTCCTCCACGCGTGCAAAGTCGTATCTTCCCCAAGCATAAACTTTCTAATAAAGTGTGTTTTATCGGAAGTGTCCTGCAGGTAAGTATGTTTCTGTATCTCTTTGTAAATAATAAAATTAGATAGATCCTAAGATTCATATTAAATTGTAAAGCGCCCTTGAGGTGATTTTTCACAAAAACGGCGCTCTACAAATTATCCAATTATTATTATTATTATTATTAACTTTTAATTATAAGTGTGCATCCACTCTTGCCGTCACGCAGCAAGCCCCGCGCTGTATTAATAAAGACAAATATAAGCCAAATAATTTTTTTTAAATTTTTTGTTAGCAAGAAATGATTCAAAACCATATTTATGATTTATTACGTGAAAATTGTAGGGAGAGGGGGGTCTTGGAATATACTACACGTTGTCACCGGGGGGGAGGGGGTTAAAAATTGCAAAAAGTGGGTCACGTAGTATGGGTACGTTCCCTAGGTATTACATGTGTGGACCAATGACTAAAAAAAAGACATTATAACAGTATTGACATGACAAGAGCGAATGAAAGAGGAAAGGAGTGCAAGAAGAATATATGATGCAAATATGAATGCAGAAGAAGTCGAGGACGCCTATGAAAGACATGGCACGACCAAGTGAATCAGATACTTGAATCGGGCCATTAATAGTCAGAATAATAGAAGAGCATGTATGAGACGATGCATGAATGTAAACGAGGCAAGGGGTGTGTGCCAAGACCGAGTTGTTTGGCGGTCCGTCCTCTCTGCCTATCCCTGCGGGAAAACGGCGTGGTGATTAGTTTAGTTAAGTTTAGTTTTTACCAATTTGGTTATTTACGTATTTAGTTCAAATTTAGCAAGATTAAGAAAGACACCCTCAGATGATTTGGGCTTGTAGAGCGAATGAACGCAGAAAGAAGAATATATGACGCAAATGTGAATGGTAGAAGAAGTCGGAGACTCCAGAGGAAGACATGGCACGGTTAAGTGAATCAGATACTTGAGTCGGGCCATGTCATGAGTTAGAAAAATAGAAGAGTATGTATGAGATGATGTGAATGTGAGTGAGTCAAAGAGAGTGTTCAAAAATGATGAATGGTTTAGGGACACACAAAGGAACATTCATTTTTATGTGGTTTCCTCAATTTGGGAGGCGGGAATGGGTACCGCCGCCCCGGGAACCTTTATTGGATAACCAACACCTCTGCCACAGGTCACCCCATGTGGTTCGCTACGTTTGGTGATTTAGCAAGTGTGCCCGGGTTCATGGGTTGAGGTTTGTCTAGGTCTTGGAGGCGGATGACCAGGACATACTGAACCCCAGATTCCTACCCACCCCTTAAACCCTTTTCCTTCCCAGAACTCTCCTCTCCTTCCTTTCCTTAAAAAAAACCCCTCCACACAGCATCCCCAAATGTGACACAGGCCCTGAGGGAAATTATTTTCCTTAGGGCCTCCTGTGTGGAGCTCATGTAAAAAAAAAATGGTGGTGACCGCAGACTTCCAACACCAAGCGCCACTCCTGAGTGAGCGATGGGCCCGAGCTCACTCAAGACCACGACCTGCATAATAATGGATTATTTTTTTGTTATTATTTTTTTTTCTACTTTTGAATGTAGCTATAACTTTGTGGTTATCCATTATATAGATATTTCAAAATTGTTCTATAAGGTGTGTAAAAGAAACAATGTTACTTTGTTTGAACCACTTGTATATTTGTTTAAAGCCGATCGGTTTCGGAACGACCGTTCCTTCCTCAGGATTTTTTTTCTGTTTATGTTCTTGTTTCTTTACTGTGTAAATATACAAATATGTGCCACTTTATGGGACGTGTGGGATTGCACTATCCTCCCCACATCCTGGAATAAAGAATTATTATATATTATTATTTTCATGTATTAATTTATATTCTCACGAGCAATGGTGTGGGTCCCCTGAAATGGTGGATGCACAAGACGAGAGTACCTACGTGCAGCCAGCAGTAGTAAGCAGCCATAAGCATACCATAGTAGCGAGCAACAGCAGTAGTGAGAGCATCCTGTGTATTGTGAATTGTGATCCCAAGGATGGGATCCAGTTATCGGTACATCCGCCCTGACCCACCATTCAACACGCCCAGCCAACTCTACCGCATCGTGCTGTGGGATTTTGATTTTAATATAGTTTATTTTGTTTGATCATGCAGGTACATCATGTTTGATCAACTTGATTAATAATAATAATAATAATAATAATAACGTAGTATTTATATAGCGCAGTTTTGTGATGTTTCACTTCAAGTGCGCTTAATTATAATAAACTTAAAATTAACCTACAGTGTTCCTTACGAGTCCTTAAAAAATTAATTAAATAATGTGAAATAACGAATATACAAAAATATACAAAGCAATTCCTAAAGAACAATATTAACAACAATAGTGAGTGCTGTTTTGGCACAGGACAATATATAATGATAAACCATCACGGTGCCATTCAACAAGAATCATTTAAAATAAATTATATAGAACAGGAGGCAGTTAACATTTAGAAATAATACAAATTCAGAGTGCACATAAAACTATAGTAAGGAGGTAATCGAAACCAAACAATTACCAGAAACTTGAGGAACATGGCTTATTAAAGTATATTGAAAAGGAGTTAAAATTCATGAAAGGTATGATTTTTTAAATAAGTTTGTTTTTAAAGCTCTTTTGAATTCAGCCAAGTTCTGGATATTAGTAAGAGCTGAGGGAAGTTTGTTCCAAATGAGCGGGCCAGCTACACGAAAAGATCGATCATAGTAAACGGCTCGATTTGACCTAGAAAGTTCGATTAAACGATTAGTAACATCTCGATCTGCTGACCTTAGAGTAAGCTGCCTATCGCTTAAGTTTTGTCGGACACATAGTTCCGATATGTAGGCTGGCGCCATTCCTTGCAATGCTTTGAAGGTCATTAAGCAGATCTTGAACTCTATTCTTTCAGGGCATCGAAGCCAATGAAGATCCTTTAGAAGCGGGGTTATACGGCAATACTTAGATTCACCAAAAATCATTCTCGCCGCAGCATTAAAAACGGACTGGATTCTATTGAATTGTTTTTTAGGCAAGCCAGCATACGCACTATTACAATCGTCCATACGTGAGACAACGAACGAATTTATGAGTGACTTTGCTCCATCAGAGGGAAGGCAACGCCTGATTGATTTTATCTGCCTTAGATGGAAAAAGCCTGAACTTACAGATTTTGAAATTTGTGATTCTAGAGAAAGACTATTGTCTATAGTGAAACCTAGAAACTTTATTTCTGTAGAAGGAATTATATCTGTGCCCTGAATATGGATTGGATTAGAGTCGATGAGGGCTTGCCTTCCAGGAGAAGCTATCCAAATAAATTCCGTCATTGATTAGATTTCAATTCAGGAGGCGGGTATGGGTAGCTACTGCCGCTCTTGGAACAATTAATACCTCTGCCATAGGTAAACCCCAAGTGGTTCGCTACGTTTGGAGGTATAGCAGAGGTGCCCGGGTGATTTGGGTGAGGTTTGTCCAGGACTGCGCAAAAGAGGTCGGTTGAGGGAGACCCTTTGATCTCTTTAGCCGGACTCTCACAACCCATCGCCTTACACCGCAGTGGGAGGGATGGACCCTCATACGTTTTTTCATTCCAAAACTTCATCTTTATCCTTTCCTTAACCTTTAATTCCTGACGTGGGCGTCTGTTAGACGGCAGCATGTATTTCGCCTCAAATTAATAAGGATATCCAGATAAACATTTTGAGCAATTTTTTTACGTTTGTACAAAATGTTGAAGGCAGTAAGTAGTACATAATAAAACCCATCCCTCGGGTGGGTTCTACGAGTCCTACCTACCAACCCACGTCAATAGTTAAACGTTAAATAAACCCTTCACACAGCATCACCAGTTTTTCAATTTGGGAGGCGGGAATGGGTACCGCCGCCCCGGGAACCTTTATTGGATAGCCAACACCTCTGCCATAGGTCACCCCAAGTGTTTCGCTACGTTTGGTGATTTAGCAGGGGTGCCCGTGTTCATGGGGTGGGGTTTGCCTAGGTCTTGGAGGCGGATGACCAGGACACACTGAACCCCAGATTCCTACTCACCCCTTAAACCCTCTTCCTTCCCAGAACTCTCCCCTCCTTCCTTTCCTTTAAAAAAAACGATAATGGTGCGGATTTTAACAAGATCAAATTTTATAATATTCTTATTATTATTATAATTTACAAGTACAAGTATATTACATTTGATTTAGTAATATAAACGTTGAAAATTATGATGATTTCTGATCAATAAGATGGATCAAGGAAAAAAAATATTTATGAGATTTAATATTTTTGGTATGCCTCGTTATTCCCCTGTGTCATTAGTGTGGAAAACGTTCTTTTTTCAGTTTATAAAAAATAGTCTGTTTTTTCTGGTTGAAATTTTCAAAAAATAGCCAGGGTTTCAAAAATACGATTAAAAAAATATATACTATATACCGAATGCCTTAGAATATTTGCCTAAACCGAAAAAAAAATTTTTTTTTTTTTTTTTCAATTATTTCTGGCTTTCACCCTTCAAGGGTGTTCTAGGCCATCATTTATAATTACAGAGAAAGGAAAGGTGAATTTATATATTAATTTTATTTAAATGTGCAAATTTCAGAATTTTATGGAAGATTGGAGTAGAGTTCAGACTTAGAAGAGATGAGATGTTGAATGGAGGAGAGGCAATTTTTGATAACGCTTGATAGAAGAGAGGATATTTATTTAGAGAGGGACAATCAAAAAATATGTGATCTAAAGTTCCCACATCTAGACCACAGAACGTACAATCTGGGGAGTCAAGCACATGAATTTTATAAAGGTGAGAAGGAACGGAACAATGTCCGATTCTCATACGAATAAGTAAGGAAATTTCTTTTTTGGAAAAATGGGGGAATTTTTGAAACCACGGTTTTGATGGGATAGTCCTTTGTATTGAGGCGTAGCGGGCACCCTTGGATTGACTAGCAATGTTCCAATACTCTGTCCAAACATTGCGGGATCTATCTTTGATGATGGAAAAAATATCAGACAGGGGAATATGGTTTACGAGGGTAACGGTAGGGTTAGACGCTCCTTGTTTTGCCAAGGAATCAGCAATATCATTACCCACTATGCCAACATGTCCAGGAATCCAAATCAGAGTGACAGTTTTTCCAGAGCTTTGAATGGAGGTTATCAATACTCGAATAAGACATACAAAGTGATCATCAGGATGAAGAAGAGGACTTGTTTTAAGTTTTTGGAGGGAACTGAGAGAGTCAGAGAGAACAAGAGAATGTTCAAAATTATTTTTTATTATATATTTGAGAGATTCAATAATCGCAATGCACTCGGCAGAAAATATTGAAAATTGGTTTGAAATTGAATAAAATATTCTTTCATTAGAATTATTGTGGTAAACGTTAATACCAATACCACAGTTAGGAGAGTCCGGAGATTTGGAGCCATCAGTAAATAAAAGAGAAGAGTTGGGCCATTTAGAAGAAATAATGTCATTGAACATATTATTGACAGTACGGGCTGGGAGATTGGAATGACTTTTAAGGATGCCGATCCCCTCTAAAATCGTTGGGGATAGGGTGACGTGACTATATTTTAATTTGTACAAAGGAAGAATATCATTTTTGATAATTTGAAGCTCTGAGAGAGAGCGAAAATTTTTACAAATGGCAGGGAGAGGTTTAGTTCGAGCTCTGATTGTAGATGAATGTGTTGTGTCGTTGAACAACGAGACTCTGGGAATAATCTGATGACTTTTAGAATTTAAACATTTAAGAACAAATTTGTCAGCAAATAATTGACGCCTTAAATAAAGAGGAGGATCAGAACATTCTACTTGAAGGGAATTGATGGGCGACGATTGCATCGCGCCAGTTATTATTCGCAATGACTTAGATTGAATTTTGTCTAATTTACTGAGTGCATTTTTGGATGCAGTACTAAAAAGTGGGCAGGCATAGTCGAGATGACTTCGAATAAGTGCATTGTAGAGCAACTTAATGCAGATAGGATGAGCACCCCACCAAACGCCAGTCAATGATCTGATAATATTTAAATTTTTTTCACATTTAGTAACTATATTATTAATGTGGGAAGACCATTTAAGTTTCCTATCAAATGTTACTCCCAAAAATTTTACTTCGGAAGCATTGGGGATTGGCGAGTTTTTAAATAAAATTTGAACAGGGGGATTATTATGACGATTTGAGAAGGTAACACACTGACTCTTTTGTACTGAAAGTTCAAGACCATTTAAAGTAAGCCATGTGCAAAGGGCATCCATGGCTTCATTAAGATATTTGACGGCGGATGGAATGATTTTGGATGATAAGAAGAAAGCTATGTCATCTGCGAACTCAACGACTTTTACTTGAGGGGGAATGGTGACATGCATATCGTGTGTGTATATATTATACAGTAAGGGGGATAATACATCGCCTTGGGGTAAACCCTTCCAAATTGACCTACTCTGAGGAGTAACATCTGGTAGCTCAATGAAAATTTTCCTATCGAGAAAAAGATTAATAATAGATTGGACAAACATGAGGGGTAAGCCAAGGCCTAAAAGTTTTTTTTTAAGAATTGGGATGGAAACATTGTCAAAGGCGCCTTCTATGTCTATAAAGACTGCAAGACATACTTCTTTGTTAGAAATGGATAAATTAATATCAGTGCTGATGATGGCAAGGTTATCTTGTGTAGATTTCTTTTTCCTAAATCCAAATTGGGATGGAGAGAGAAGATGATTACTCTCGACGAAAAATTCTAACCGGTTTTTAATTAATTTTTCATAAATTTTACTAAGGGTGGATGAAAGAGCAATTGGCCTATAGTTGGATCCAGAATTGGGTGATTTGTTTAATTTTAGAATTGGGATGATTATTTGAGAACTCCAGTCATCAGGTATTATGCCAGTCTGGAAGATTTTATTTAAGATGCTTAAAAAGTTATTTAGAACATTATCATTACTATTTTTGATAATGCTATAAGGTATACCATCTCTGCCTGGAGATGAGTCCTTGACTGTTGATAAACAATTTTTTAATTCAATTAAAGTGAATGGAGAGTCAAGCCAATGATCAGACATAGGAGTGTTGTGGATTGGAGTTATTTCATCTAAGTTAGGTACAGAAGGGGGGGCAATTTTGTCCAAGAACTCGTCCATCCATTTAGAATGAGAAGCTCGAGGAGATGTTGGACTGAAGGAGGATCGAAATCTTCGAATCATAGACCAAACTTCCGAAATTGGAGTGTTCGGAGATACTGAACTGCAGAAGTTGTACCACCCGGATTTTTTTTTTGACCTCAATACCCTTTTGGCATTCGCTTCGGCATTTTTGTATATGAGATAGTTCTCCATAGTCATATTGTGACGATAGGAAAGAGATTTAGCTTTCCGAATTCTCACTACTTTGGAACATTCCTCATCCCACCAGGGAGTTGGAGGGAGTTTTTTGAGAGATTTGGTTTTAGGGGGAGGATTTGATTTATTGATTGCAGTTACGAGCATTGATTTGAAGTTATCGTAGTCATCTTTGACAGATAATGTATCGGTATAGGATAAATTTTGTATAAACTTATCCATATGTGAGTTAAATTCGTCCCATTTGGTGTGTTTTGTTTTAATCTTTGTCGAAATATGGGACTTGTCTGAATGGAAAGAAGTTTGATAAGTGATGGTGATCGGGAAATGATCACTGGAGCAAGGGTCGGGGGACACCACCCACGAGGAGAGAGGTGCCAGATTAATAGAGCATATGGAGAGATCCACTGCACTGGGGTTTGTGTTGGGGCGAGAGATTCTAGTAGGAGATCCGTCATTCAAAAGAAAAAGGTTGGATTCATCTAGGAAATCCATCACACTTCGACCGTCTCGATCACAGAAAGCAGAACCCCAGACGGGAGAATGGGCATTAAAATCACCCAATAAAAAGAAAGGAGGGCTTAGTTGACGGACAATTTGCAACCACGCTTGTTTATTGAAGTGCGATGTTGGGGGAAGATAGATAGAAACAAAGGAAGTGTCCTTTATTTTAGCTGCAACCATTTGAAAGTCAGCATTGGGGGGTTTGATATTATTTATTGGGAAAAACGGAAGGGATTTTTTAATAAAAAGGGCAGCACCTCCGCCCGTACCTTCCGGGCGATCATCGCGGAGACAGGAGTACCCTCCCACATTAAAGTGGGTGGATGGAGTAAACCATGTCTCCGAGACAGCAGCCACAGAAACAAGGTTTGAATTTAATAGGTTAAGAAGGTTTGATTTGTTAGAAATAGCACTGCGGCTATTCCACTGAATAATTCTGACATCTTGAAGAGCCATTTTGAATAAATGATTTTAATGTGGAAATAATAGAAGCAGCGTTGGACGGTAGATTAGTTTGAGAAGAAATTAGGTCAATTAGAAGCATAATAAGAGTTTGAATAAATGAAGAATTATCTTGGGAGAGTTGTTCAGAAAGCTTTTGATAGTTTGTTGAGGATGAATTATAATTGTTTGCGCACCCATTTGTGGCGTGTGAAAGAGGAGAACCATTGGGATTTAAGAGAAGTGAGTTGTGTTGTTGCTGATCGTATCCACGAGCCTGTTTAGAGATAGGGTTTTTGTATGTGAATTTTGTTGAACGGGAAGATGTTGAGGAGGAGGCGAGAGGGTTGGATGAAGAGTTACTGGATAAAACCTCGGAAAATGATTTTTTGACAGGCGGGAATAATTTAGAAGCCTGCAGAAAAGACAAGTTCTCAGAGGCCATAGAAATTTTTATATTTTTTTGGCGAGATTGTTCGGGGCAAGAAGAGTTAATGGCGGAATGAGCGCCCAAGCAGTTAAAACATTTAGGTGAAGAGAGAGAAGAACATTGGTCAGCCGAGTGGTTTTCTCCACATTTGAAACATCTGGGAGGGGATCTGCATGCAGCTTTGGTATGACCAAAACGGCAGCAGTTGTAACATTGAGTGGTGGGATAAGTGTACATTTCAACTGGTAAGGAGTTGAAAAATAAATAAATATGGGAGGGAAGAGATTGTCCTTCGAATGTGATGACGACAGATTGGGAGGGCTTCCAGGAAACGATGCCCTCAGAGGTGTCCTTATAATTTAGCCTCCTGGCTTTTATGGGATTGCCGATATGTTGGGGGGTTGAAAGTGAGGACAGGATTTCTGGAATGGACAGATCGGTCGAGATACCCCTGACCAGGCCCATTCGAGTGACATTGAAAGTTGGGATGTACGCCTTGAATTTAGAATTTGATGAAATAAATATATTTTTGATAAAGTTGTTGGCGGCTGAACCTGACAGGAATTCAACAGAGATTCGGAAGCGACCCTCGGCTTTAACACCTCCAGGTTTAATCGAAAGGTTCTTGTTATTTGAAAGAAATTTACCAAATTCAAGAGGATGGATGGTTTTACCTTGTTCAGTTTTTTGCGCATATACAATGTAGGGGCCACGGGAATGAGTAGAGTAAAAGATTGTTGGAGGAGGTTGAGGAAGAGCTGGAGGGGACTGAGAAGACAAAGGCGAATCATGTTTTTTTGGGGAAAGGGGACTAAATTTTCTTTTTTTAATTGAGGTTAGGATGACAGATTCATTGTCTGAAATGTTTGAATGTTCTGAAAAGTCTATTTTATCTGAAATATCTCCATCTCGAGGGTCAGGAGGGGGATCTGGGGGCTTTGTAAGGGGTACAGGAGGGAAATCCTCCTCCATTGTTCAAAAAATTACAGCTAATATAAAAAGTGACAGAGGTAAAAAAATTATATAAATATCTGAAAATGAGCAGCAAGAAGTGACTCCTGGAAGATCAGGGGGGAGAAGATTCCAACACACTAAACTTTTTACAGCCAAAACACAATAAAAAGATTGGTTTAAGAATATTTTTTGAAAGAGCAAAACAAAAGAACTGATGACAGCCAAATGTTATTGTTGCGAGTCTCAAAAAAAAAAAAAAAAATTAAAATGTGAAAAGTGGCCTATTATAACATCCTGTGACTATTCATAGGTCTACGATAGTTTAATGTAAATATTGTCAGACGTGACATTGTTAATTCATTTGTTATCGAATTCCAAAAACTATGGTACTGAACTTAATATTTGATTCATTATATTTTAGGACATATTCGTATTACTAAAATGTTGCGCGGCCTTTTTCACAAAGAACTTAAATTTGGATTTGAGGCCAAAATACCAAACCGTACTTGACTTAATTTAACCAGTTATTCCTGACAGTATTAAATTTGGATTAAAAAATTTAAAACGAAATTTTGGTCTCCAGTGACATTTTGGATGTTTTTTTTTTAATAAAAATCAGCAGGTATTGGACAGTTGGAGTTGGGGCAAAAGTTAGGGCGGTTACTCGGCTGAGTGACCAGTGATGACAAGTTGAAGAATATTTTTTGTTTGGTTTAATAAATATATAAAAAATTCGCCGTGGACGAAAATGTAGTTGACATTTTTTCATCATCAATGAATCACCGGTTAAAATAATTTAAGTTCCTGTATTGGCCTCTGCGTAACAAGTTACTAATTATAATAATTAGTACGTACCTAATTAACCATTTTTCTGTCATGATTGGTGTAATAAATATGTTCACATTCGTCAGCCCCACGAGTTCACGGCTCTACATGATATAATAATTTTATTATTGTGTGTAATGAATGGCCTACCAAAACATACTATTATTGTAATTATGTGGGTATGTACTTTGGTTTCCACATAAATAATACCTGCTTAGGTAGATACTTAACGAGGAATGATTTTGTATGACCTTTACCCAATTTCTAAGTGATTTGAGGCGTTCATTATTCTACAGCAGACTATAACAAGTCTAGAAATCGGATGCCAATTTTTACATACAGATATGTAAGTATTTCAATATCATTAGATCTTTTAAACTACGCAACGGATATTCATGCGGTTTTCACCAATAGATAGAGTGATTCAAGAGGAAGGTTTATATGTATAATACATGCTTATTATAGCAGAGAAAAGCCGAGAAATTCAAATATTCAATTCAGGCAGCGGGCAGCTGGCAAGCGGGTGGTGTGGATTTTATAAAGGTTGGGTAATGGCGTTGTGTTTCGTTATCCACAGCAACGTGTGGCCGGGTCTGCTAGTGTAGTAATATGATGATGTAAAGAACAACTTTATCTCACGTGAATTTATTCACCCCCTCCCTCCACCATACATATTTCCTCCCCTCTCCTTCCTTTCCTTAAAAAAACCCTCCTCACAGCATCCCCTAAGATGACATAGGACCTGGGGGAAATTATTTCCGTCTGGGCCTCCTGTGTAGGGCTAATGTAAAAAAATAAATAAAAACTGAAAAAACTCGGTCTTGGATTAGACTCCTTGATTCAACCTCCACATTTTCATTTGGGAGGCGGGTATGGGTACTGCCGCTCGGGAACCATTTATTGGATAACGAACACCTCCCTAGGTCCACCCAAGTGATAAGCTGCATTCGGAGACAAATAGCAGGGGGCCGGGTTCATGGGGTTAGGGTTGTCCCAAGTTTTGGCGATGGACGCGTCAGCTCACCTACTGTGTGCGGGGCTGGATTTGGAAACGCTGGTTGAGGAAGATTGTTTTACCTCTCCAGCGGGACTCTCTCCAACTCCAACCATCGCCTTTCACCGCTGCGTCAGGAATGGATAGGAGGCCTTGAGGAAAATTATATCCCTCAGGGCCTATGTCATCTTACGGGATGCTGTGTAGTGAGTTTTTTTAAGGGAAGAAAGGAGAAGTAGTTCTTGGAAGGAAATAGGTATGATGGGTGGGTAGGAATCTGGTGTTTAGTGTGTCCACGAGTAACGCACGTATGAATCCATCCCTTCAACTGCGGTGCAAGGCGATGGCTCGAGAGATTCTGGCTGGAGGATAAAACATCTCCCTCAACTAGTCTCTCTTGACACTGCCCACCACGGAGCAAGTGGGCAAAATATCGGTCGCCAAGATCTGGACAAACCTCATCCCATGAACCCGGGCACCCCTGATAAGTCACCAAACGTGGTGAACCACTTGGGGTGACCTACGGCAGAGGTGTTGGTTATCCAATAAATGGTTCGCATATCCGCCTCCCAAATTGAAAACGTATGTCACCTCTGGACACACTGATTCACCCACCCCTGATGCCTTAATAATAATAATAATAATTGGCTAATTTATATAGCGCCGTTTTCGTGGAAAATCACCTCAAGGGCGCTGTACAAATAATATATAAAAGAATTAATATTACTGGCTTAAAACTAAGATTTACAATTACAACTAGTGACTTACATCTAAGACTTATAGCTACTTATATTACTGGCTTACAACTAAGATTTACAATTATAACTTGTGACTTACATCTAAGACTTATAGCTAGTGACTAATGACTAAGACATATAGATTCTAACCTAAAACTGGTGACTTATTAACACACATATTTACAATTAAGATTAGCACCAGAAGAAGTAGGAAGTTTTTACATAATATTACAATTCGAGAATACGGGTGCAAAAAGTATAATTAAGGTTAACTGGATTTACGGGAAGGTATAGATGTTTTAAATAAATTAATAAATTTAATAGTCGATCTTTACTGCATTAAGGTGATTCATCGCTCACCAGTAAACAGATTGAGGTATCACAATTAACAGATTACATTAAACAGATTGAGTTAACTATAAACAAAGAGAAAAGAGGAAAAAAAACTATTTAAAATTGCAAAGTTTAAATAGAATGATGAATTTATGGAAAGGAGTATCGGAAAAAGTGAGTTTTCAGTTTGGATCTAAATTCCGCTGAGTTGGTTATGCATCTCAATTCCATAGGAAGTTTATTCCAAGCTTCGGGGCCGGATACTGCGAATGCACGATCACCAAACTTAGTGTTCGGATTTCGCTTAGGTTCTTTCAACCTTCCAATTGCAGAAGATTTCGCTGATCTAAGAGTTGACTGCCTTAGACCAATATTTTCCGGAATGCATAGTTCAGAGATATAGGGAGGAGCCTTCTAAAAAACCTTCACACAGAATCCTCGAAGATGACACAGGGTCTAGGAGAAATTATTGTCCTCAGGGCCTCTTATGTGGAGCTAATGTAAAAAAACATGCTTTTATCACACACCTCGGGAATCTCTATACCTGCGACTGTGTACGATTGGGAATATTTTACAATATTATTTAGCAAAACACAATTCCATTTCAACAAACTTCCAAAAGCACTGCAATGAGGCTGTAAGAAGCCACCATGGATGGGGAGGGGTGAGGGAGGGGGTGAGTAGGTAAGGCAGGTAGCATTTTTTGTTGTTAACCCCCCCCCCCCCCCTCCCCCTCTCTGATCATCCGCCGCCATGCAACCTGCAACCATCCAGCCTCTGCCTCACAGCGGGCCGACGCAGGCCAACGAATGAAGGAACCACGGAGCCGAAAGTGGATTTGCAGGCTGGAACGTCAGCCGACATTTTGAGTAAGTACAAAAATAATTAATATTATTTATCGTGATTAATTTTTTAATTTTGGGTTATTGTGCCATGTTGCTCTTCAACCTACAGCGTTGCAGTTTTTGGGAAATTAACAGTTGAATTATATAATTTTTTTATGTCATACAAAAATATAACCAATTATCGATTTCTTCATTTTATAAATTATATCTTGACCTGCCCTAAGTGATAAAAGCGTATTATTTCCCCCTCCCCTTAATGTTTCCATGGAGCCGGCTCGGCTTACTAGAGCCTCGCTTGAATCTAAAAAATGTGACGTCATCATTCTTGACCTGACCAGCGCCAAGCTCGCATCATATATTTTTTTTTTACATGAGCTCCACACAGGAGGCCCTGAGGAAAATAATTTCCATCAGGGCCTATGTCATCTTTGGGGATGCTGTGTGGAGGGGTTTTTTAAAGGAAAGGAAGGAGAGGAGAGTTCTGAGAATGAAAAGGGTTTAAGGGGTGGGTAGGAATCTGGGGTTCTGTGTGTCCTGGTCATCCACCTCCAAGACCTAGACAGACCTCACCCCATGAACCCGGGCACCCCTGCTAAATCACCAAACGTAGCGAACCACTTGGGGTGACCTATGGCAGAGGTGTTGGTTATCCAATACAGGTTCCCGGGGCGGCGGTACCCATTCCGCCTCCCAATACATTTTACCAACAAAAATGTGAGTTTGTGCTATACATTATACCCTAATATATGTGGATATAGCGAATGTGGGCGTTTCTCCAGTGAGCTCGTCGCTGGTTACCGGGGTAAGTAAATTATGAAACATTTGTAAAAGTGCCTTAACTAAATACGGCAACAAAATATTTCTCTGTGAAAATGGGCGAACTTTACTTTGCCGCATTTGGACTACGCAAATATGTTAATAACGTGGCGGGCAATTCGCGCTCCCATGTAAAAAGGTCTATTCATTCAAAAGCAGATTTTGCTTTTAAGAACTAAATAGTGATATTATAATGCGAGATGCCTATGTACTGTCAGACCAAAACCCACAACCCACAAAAAAAAAAATAGCATATTATCGAAGGTGGACATTTTCAATTCTGAACTTTCCAAATATAAGGGGTACATAAAAGAGTATTTCTCTGATGTTTCATGAATATGTGGTGTCTATGTTTCTATCGTTTATAATTTAATTCTGTTATGATTTTATTTATATGTACAACCTGGCTTCTTATGGTTACCAATGTATTGATATTTTTATGTAAATTTTAGTTTTATTTACTTAATATTTTGTTTTATAAAATTTTTGATCTCATACTCCTTTATTATAAATTCTATTCTTTAAAATTTGTTATTATGCTGTTTAATCAGAGGTAAAGTCACATGGAGGAAATCCATAATTGGTTTTATTTTGGCTACACAAACATGTACAAACTGGAAAAATGTAAACTGTTGATTTCCCGAAAATAAATAAATAAATTTTATTAGAGATATAAGTATAAGATATAATACGGCTATTTTAAATCCCAAAATATTTCTCTTCTCCTTTAATGGCGCTACAGCCCATTTCGAGCCTTGGCCTCCTTCAAAATAAGCCTCCACCGCCCTCTGTCCTCGGCCGTCGTCTTCCAATCTGCAACATGGAGTAGTCTTCTTGCATCCTTCCTGACATCATTCTCCCACCTCAGTCTAGGTCTGCCCGCCTTTCGTTTACCTCCCGGGTGTCCTTTTAGAACCTTTTTGGGCATTCGGGTATTTGGGAGAATATTTTTATTTTAATTTTCAGACTAATCCCAAAATTTGTATATTTTTGCACTTATCGTATTGACCAACAACATGGCGTATAAACTGCCTTTGAATTCTGTATCATTTGGTAACAGAACAGCTCCTTGCTAAGTTTCTTGGAATTTTGGAGAAAAAATCACAGCCTTAATTTTTTCCTTCGCGTCCCTTCTCAGATTTCTTAAGAATTTGTACCTAAGCAGTGGGAGGGTAGGTAGTAGGTAGCAGCCTATTGTTGGTCATTTTCGGGTTTAGTTTTGGTGTGAAACAGACATGAACACTGCTAAACATGCGTTTTACGAATAAAACCATGAATATCTCTATGATAAAACTCAAACGTGTAGTGGAATTAGTGGAATAGGTAGGTACCTACTGCATTTATGGCAACGCTGCGAACACCAATGTAGGATTTATTGCATATATGCAACGTTGTTATCCGTATCTAAACAAAAAAAAATTTTTTTTAAACGAAGACAATATTAGCGAAACTCAATAAAAAATCTGGAAGTTTCGCTTATATTGTCTTCATTTAATTAAATATTACAATTTGAGGTTTTACTCATTAAGTTAAAATAAAAAAATAAAAAACGTTAGTATTTTTGTGCAAAATCGATTTGTGTTAATTGCTACAAGATTTTTTATCCTATTTCGCATTGCTTTTCATACAAGGCGTGTTTTAATAATAATTATTATAATATTTGGAAGATTTATATAGAGCCGTTTTTGTGAAAAATCACCTTAAGGGCGCTGTACATAATATATTTCTAAAATCTACAAAGTATTTCTAAAATCTATAAAAACTACAAGCTAGACAAACAATACGGCCAAAAATAGCATCCATCGGTTCATTGATCAATTGATCACTGATACGAAAATATATGTAGGTACAATATTTTGACCAATGAACGCGATGCTGTCTAAAAATGTTAACAGGACCATATTTAAACTTGTTTTATGATTATTCTTTTCTCTTTTTGTGTTATACACGGTGTCCGGAAACTGGTGGTAAAAGCGGGAAAACTTCTCCTGTACAAATTTTATACGAGTACCGCACAAGAGTCCCAAGTGCTCCCGCCTGAAGCCACTGACGAAGTCTTACCTACAAACTTTAACATTATAATTGTATCATTTGGTGCAATTATCACATTTTCATAAAACCTTTTGTTGTAGCACTACGGCTACTATCTCTTCTCTTCTCTATATATTATAAATTAAAGTCCTCCGACGCGTCTGTCTGTCTGTTCGCGATAAACTCAAAAACGACTGAACGGATTTTCATGCGGTTATCACCAATAGATAGAGTAATTCGTTAGGAAGGTTTAGGCATATAATTTGTCAAAGTTTTGTGCTAATTGGTTGAAATATATAATATTAAAGTCCCACGACGCGTCTTTCTGTCTGTTCGCGATAAACTCAAAAACGACTGAACGGATTTTCATGCGGTTTTCACCAATAGATAGAGTGATTCATGAGTAAAATTTAGATATATAATTTGTCAAGGTTTTGTATAAATTGGTTGAAATATATTATGTATAAAGGAGAATGTCTGTATGTGGTGAACGATCGGGCGCGGGCGGTGTGAATTTGATTGTATGGAAATTAACAGATGTTGGGTACAGTGGCGGCTCGTGACTTTTGGGTGTGCTAGAGTGCTGATATTAAAAAAAATGGCATTATTGATGTTGTTGTAGCCGAAAAGAATTTTTTTTTTTTTTGAAAATCAGTTTTTGTATGAAAAATTTCAGAAAGTTTTAGTTTGGCAGTGTGCCGCACCGATTTCCTGAAAAATCTTCATACAAAACACCGATTTTTGAAAAAAAACATAAAAATATTTTTCGCATACGACAACATCCATGATGCCATTTTTTTTTAATATTAGCACCCTAGCACACCAAAAGTCACGAGTCGCCACTGGTTGGGTAACCATCCAGTAGATGGCGTTGTGTTTCGTTAGACACAGCAACGCGTGGTCGGGTCAGCTAGAAGTTTATAATCATTTTTCTGTGTTTTAGGTAACGCCACTATACTAGTCTTTATTTGTATTTTTCCTATTGGTCTCTTAAATGCATGTGATATCAATCCCACGTCTTCTAATCAATATGGCCAATTCTTTGCTTTTTTCTATAAGAGTTTCCAGATTCCAAGTAACTTCTTTAAATGGACAACACACAGTGTTAATTTCAAGCGACCTCCCAGGTAAGTTTGGTCCTGTTTTCATTAATTTTTAGGCAGCATCGCGTTCATTGTTCAAAACATTCTACATATATTTTCGTATCGGTGATCAATGAACCCGTGGATGCTATTTTTAACCATAAGTTGTTTTTAATTGTTTGTCTAGCCTGTAGTTTTATTAGATTTTAGAAATGTATTTTAAGTTTGTACAGCGCCCACAAAAACGGCGCTATATAAATCATCCAAGTATTATTATAATTATTAACGTCTCTTATCCTTTCCAACCCAGAACCACTGGCTTTCCTCCGCTTCATTCTGCTTGCCCCTGGACTCCTGGAGTCCGCCTCCGTTTTTGGAGGGTCAATATCTAGGTGACCTCTGGTATTATCATAATATTAAAAGAATTGGATTATCTCGTATTGAAGTCAGTCAGCTCTTACCAACGTCTGCGCTGCATTGAGACTTGTCCAACCTTGGGACTTGAGACATGGAACTATGGAAGTTAGACTAACACCAGCCTTACCTAACACACCATCATCTCTTGCAAGATCTCTTCTAGACACTAGGCGGTCGGTAGGTACTTCTATCCCTATATGTTATATTATCTCTATCACTGAGTAGATAGTCCCAAGAAGTGCACGAGACCTTACCGATTTTAAAGAAAACGGTCTTTCATGGTAAAAGTAGATTGAACAAGAAAGAATTTCAATATGTGATCAATTTCTTCAAAATTACTAATAATAATTTGGGAGGCGGTATGGGTACCGCCGCCCCCGGATCCATTTATTGGATCCCCCTGCGACAGGTCACCCTAAGTGGTCCGCTACGTTTAGTGAGTTAGCAGTGGTGCCCGGGTACATGGGGTGAGGTTTGTCCGGATGTTGACGGCGGATGCATCTGCCTACCAGCTGCATGGAAGGTCGGCCGGAGAGAACGGTTGAGGAGTCCCTTTGACTTCTCCAGCCGTACTCTCTCGGAACATCGCCTTGCAGCCCAGTGGGAGGGATGGATTCATACGTCCGTCACTCCTGGACACACTGACCCCCAGATTCCTACCCACCCCTAATACCCTTTTCCTTCGGGGGCGTATATTAATTACGTGAGCAGTTTTTCTGGATTTTGCTGGATCCCCCCCCCTTTTGAGCTCACGTAATTGATGTTTCCCCCATTTCCAGAACTCCCTCTCATTCCTTTCCTAAAAAGACCTCCACATAGCATCCCCGAGATGACAAAGGCCCTGAGGGGAATTATTTTCCTCAGGGTCTCTTGTGTGGAGCTTATATAAAAAAGGGGAAATATTTTGACCCTGCGACCAAAAAGACCCGAGGCCTGAGGGAAAAAACGAAAAACTCGCAATGTATGGATAGTTCATGAAAATATTGAATAAATAGCGAATATCTCATTCAAAAGTGTAATTTTTACAAAAAATTCTGTCCAAATATTACAATAATAAATAAATTGTTATCATTGCCAACCCTAATTCGCAAATAAGTAAAACCTACGATATCCCCTTGCAGTTTTGAAAAGTAATGCTTTTAGAGAAGATAAGTGGATAATACCTACATGACTTTTTTTTTTCAATGTATTTCCTATTGAAGAGAACTAACTAACTAATAAACCATCACGCCGTTTCCCCGCAGGGGTAGGCAGAGAGGACGGACCGCCAAACAACTCGGTCTTGGCACACACTCTTTGCCTCACTCACATTCATACATCGTCTCATACATTCTCTTCTATTATTCTGACTTTTGACATGACCCGACTCAAGTATCTGATTCACTTGATCGTGCCATGTCTTCCTCGGGCGTCCCCGACTTCTTCTACCATTCACATTCGCGTCGTATATTCTTCTTACACTACTTCCTTCGTTCATTCGCTCTACATGCCCAAACCATCTGAGGGTCCCTTTCTTAATCTTACTCATTATGCTTACATCAATCAGCCTTACATTCTTTGCGGATATCCACATTTCTCACACGATCATACATTGTTTTACCACACATACGTCTCAGGGATCTCATTTCAACAGCATTCAGTTTACTTTCATCCTTCCTCTGCCAGTTCCGTGCCTCACTGCCATACATCAGGGTAGGTACCAGGACTCCATTGTGGACTGCTAGCTTCGCTTTTTTTGACAGTTTTTTATTAGCGCCAACGGCATTCAGTCCACCATTAATGGAGTTACCGGCATTCACCCTTCTTTCAGCCTTCCCATCTCTCGTAAGCATACTACCCAGATACACAAACTCATCCACCTGCTCCAAATATTCATCATTCACAACTATGTTGCATACTGTTTTCGTACTCTCCCTTTCAAACATCATGACTTTAGACTTACTTACATTCATCATTAGCTCACTCTTCATACATACTTCGTTCATTCTAGATACGAGAGACTGTAGATCTTCCATAGTGCTAGAAATCAGCACCGCATCATCAGCATACAACAGGCAACGTACTTTCAGATTACTCAATTTCGCGCCTAATCTCACCTCTTTCAATTCTTGCATACAATTATCCATGTATACATTGAATAACCATGGTGACATTACGCAGCCTTGCTTGACACCTTTTGTGATGTCAAACCACCCCGTAAAACCACCGTTCACCCTAACACACGCAACGCTTCCCTCGTACAGAGACGCAATTGAAGAGAAAGGGATGAAAATAACATTATATTTTTATGTATTATACGGTAAACAAACATGTTTCCGTCTTTGAACTGCAGTTAGAAAGTCGAGTGAGTAAGGAAAATTTGTGTTAATTTCTGGCACACAGATACGACCACTACTCATTTCTATCGGTTCATCTCGTCAGTGGTCTCTGCAGAGAGTTGCAGAGGAAGACCGGGTACCTATAATATAATATTATTAGTTGCAGCGTGAAATAAAGGCATTGCGTGACGCCATTTCAAGGCTGCTCCGAGCATTGCTGTTTCTATTGCGAGACTGCTGCGGCTGGGAAATTCATATACCTATTACTGCGCAATCACACTACCAGTGTTATCACGGCACTGCTGTGGCTGCTTTGCACGATCTTGTCACCGGTCTAATAGCTATATACATAATGGGTCACCGATAAGATCCACGATTCGATTCCCGTATCCGCACACTCAGTAGGCACTGGAGCTACAGTCGTATCCGCACACTCAGTAGGGACTGGAGCTACAGCCGCATCCGCAAACTCAGTAGGCACTGGAGATACAGCCGTATCCGCACACTCAGTAGGCACTGGAGCTACAGCCGTATCCGCACACTCAGTAGGCAGTAGGCACTGGAGCTACAGCCGTATCCGCAAACTCAGTAGGCACTGGAGCTACAGCCGTATCCGCACACTCAGTAGGCACTGGAGCTACAGCCGTATCCGCACACTCAGTAGGCACTGGAGCTACAGCCGTATCCGCACACTCAGTAGGCAGTAGGCACTGGAGCTACAGCCGTATCCGCACACTCAGTAGGCAGTAGGCACTGGAGCTACAGCCGTATCCGCACACTCAGTTGGCAGTAGGCACTGGAGCTACAGCCGTATCCGCACACTCAGTAGGCACTGGAGCTACAGCCGTATCCGCACACTCAGTAGGCAGTAGGCACTGGAGCTACAGCCGTATCCGCACACTCAGTAGGCAGTAGGCACTGGAGCTACAGCCGAAATGGAAGCTTTTTTCTCGGATTGCTCGAAAATTTTTGGTGACCATTTTGAATATTTCCCGCCCACTTTAAAAATATCATATCTCCGAATTTTAATATGGAGACATACAAACTAATTATAGTTCTACATAGCCAATGAATTCACCTACCTTTTGTCTAATAGCACATATTCGTAGGATTTATATCGAACATATTTTAAAATCGTAAACATTTGAAACAGAAATATTCTCAGGATTTTCTACCTTGTAAACTCTCGTAGGAAATTCAGTTTTGCGTTCACATTAAATATTTTCTTAGAAGTTTCTTTTAAATGGTCTAATTGATTATCATAATCTATTAGACCATTTATAATTTTATACAGGGTGTCCGGGGGTAAAGTGCACTAACTTCGGAAGGTGATTCTACATGAAATTCCAATTTTTAGGGGTAGTCTTGTGGTAAAAAGATAAAATTAATTCTACTCAAGCGAAACCACAATGAAAACTTCATTTTATTCAATACATATTTTTTTGCATTCATAATGTAAACCTATTTGTAGTAAAGATTCATCAAAAATAGTTATTCCACGCTAAGCTTCGCCTTCTTCCAACTAGTGCAACATTCTTTTACATCAGTCCACCAATTTTTCATCGTACGTGTAGCGTAGTCAATTTGCAGGTGGATTAATCCCACGGTTTATTTATTAGCAAAGGAGAGTTTTGAGACTCAGATCAGGTTTGGCTTACATTCACACTCGAAATAGAAGAGGAATGTTTATTTGACAGTTACGAGTATATTTAAATAATAGGACTTGGTAGTCGTTATAATCACAAACAAATTAACGAAGAACAAAAAAACATACCTGTTGGACCATGCGATATTCTAAATAATAACTAACAACCCGCAAACAATTTGTTGGGGGCCGCATCACGCACCGAAATGCAGCTAGTGGCAAACACGAAAGAACACCAGTTCGAAAACTGGGAATACTCCAGGAAATATTCCAGGGCAGCAGCCTCCCTCTCGTTCTCGAGCAGCAGGATTCAGAATCAGAACCTTCTCCAGATTCAAGGCCATGCGTATAAGGATTTTCCGGGATTTCGCCGACCTCAAGCATGAGCCCTCATTAAAGAATAACAAATACGGATGTATTGGGCCTGCCAAGGCCTTTTAAATGCCCTCTCGCGAAATTCCGTCGCAATACGAAGCTCGATCATATGGATTTCTCCCAAAAAGCTCAAAGACACGCCTTGTGGAGATGGCGTTCTGACTATCAACAACGCCCAAATATCTACAAGGGCTCGTGCACAAATATCACAAAGTGTACATTACACTTTACAGCTAATCTAACGTAATACTTTAAGAAAATAACAGATGTTTTCATAAATATTACGTGTATTTTAAAATTGTGGTAGCCCTAAAAGTTATTATCAACTTGTCTGGGAACGAATGTTTGAAATGATCCTTGTCGAGAATTATTAGCCAAGTTCCAAACCAGACCTTTTGTAATTTTAATAATTAATACCACCTCCTTTCGAATGCGTCTAAAAGTAAATTTCGCGACTGGTCCGAATTGATTTTTTTTGTGCGGAGAGCGGGGCCTTAAAGATCCGGCAGGCGTAATATAATGAAGGGATTGTACCATATTAAAAACCAAAAACTGTAATATTAGGTGACGAGTCGAATCACCGTCGGCTCTCGATCGGCGGTAGTTCAAAAAGTGCATTGGACCGGAAATGCTCTCGCAGTGTTGCTAATCGGCGAACAAAAAAAAATGCGATTGATTTATTGTATATCTGGCCAGGAGGCGTCAAATAAATCAGCAAATAACTAAAAGAAGTAAGAATAGGATTTTTAGGTCAGGACAATAATTAATACATAGGTTATAATTATAATCGTGACGTAAGCTCACTGAAGCAAACCTAGACAGTTTAAATTTTTAGTATTAGAATAATGCATTTCTGCTGCACTTACTTAACTCGAGGATTGTGATGTGTGTTTTCTCGTCTTCAGTTGTACATAATGAAAATGATGTTCTACAGAGACGAGGAGCAGGTAAGTACAGTTTTACAACGTATTCGTGTGCTAAATTCTTTAAGACATCTCGTGAAGCAATTCATCATTTCTACATTTTACCAAGAGAGAGATGATCACATTCCTACGAGTAGAAGTACCTACCTGTAACTTGTATCTGGCAGAATGCAGTAAGTGGATACTTGTGCCATATAAGTATTTCTGTAAACACCAGCAGCCTTACTAATAAAAAAAACTCTTCCCAACCATTAAAAATGTCTTTGTTACACATTGAATAAATAATGTACAAACTCTATTTGTAATTTTCACTAATAAAAAATGACTTTATCTCCGCTGCCAAAGAGGTTGCAACGTCGCATTTTGGAAGACTTACACGAGATTCCCGTCTTGAAAAAGTTAGGTTATTTCTGACGCATCATTTTTTTATCGTCTGAAACTTCGCGAATTTAATAAGAATTCCGTAATAGTGATGTTTTTTTAATAACATAAATGCCTTGTGCATGTGCAAGGAAATTTGAATCCAAGATATCAAAGCTGATATTGCGCAAACAATGAATACTAAATGTCAAATTATTTTGAATTATTATTATAATTTTTTTATTGAATGAACGAAATAAAAAGTGAAGTGACAGTTTTCTTAGAAAATTCCCCAAATGAAAATGCAACCAAATTTTCTAAATTTCGTATTACCTATGTACAATTTTTCGACGTTAAGAGTAAAATTGTTAGTAGTTTTTTTTTTTTTTACTTTTGTCAGGTTAGAAATTAAAATATTAAAATTTATAAATATTAAAGCACCTTTTATAAATAAAAAAAGTGGTGTTCGCTTCTGCGACGTCTTCAAAAAGAAAAAAATATGAACTATTTTATGGCTTTTTTTTGTTATTGGTTTTTGGGGTAGATATTATGCTGTGTTACGCTACCTCCTTCTTTAGCCAACGTTTCAATGCAACGGCATAATACCCCAAAAACTAATAACAAAAATATTTTTGGCCGTGAAAATCTAAAATCGTATCTATTTTATGGCTGTTTAATTCGGTTTTTATTTTTCGTTTCTATTAGTGAGGTTTTATTCCACGGTTGTTTTTGTTTACATTAGCTTCACACATCTGCCTGTGGCATCTTTGGGGATGCTGTGTGGAAAGTCTTTTTAGAAAATTAAGGAGAGGAAGTTCTGGGAAGGAAATAAGGGGTTGGTAGGAATCTGCGAGTCAGTGTGTTCAGGAGTGGCGGAAGTATGATCCATCCGTCCCAATGCAATGCTAGGCGAAGTTCCGAGAGAGTATAGCTGGAGAAGTCAAAGGGACTCCGTCAACCATTCTCTCCTGATCCGGCCTGCCATGCAGCTGGAGAGAAGACGCATCCGCCGTCAAAAGACCCGGACTAACCTCACCCCATGAACCCGGGCACCCCTGCTAAGTCACCCCTGGTTGTTTGTCAATTCTATAAAATTTGCACCACGTTTGTTTGAAAACAGCAGTCTAACGGCCGTTGTTCCCAATGCTAGGTACTGATCAACTATTGAGCCGAAATTTTGGCTCAACAATCCTCCAGTGCATAAATACGCTCTTCCCAACGCAACTTAGGGATGTCGAAAGTGAAAAAAAATATCGATATATCGATGTATCGATATTTATTAAAATATCAATATCCACGTCGATATATCGAGGAAAAAATATCGATGTATCGATATATCGGTCAAATTTTCAAGAGATTTTGCGTTTTTAAAATAATAGTGTATTCAGCTCAATATTATCAATAGTAATTTTTGTACACAATTTGCTTTTTTTAATGTAGAAAAATCTCAATAAAAATGAAGGTATTTTTCAAAAACTAAAAAGCTCTCAATAAAAATGAAGGTATTTTTCAAAAACTAGAAAGTCTTCTAACTTATATATGTAAACTGAGATGCATACAAAGTTTGTATGCGTCTCAGTAACATTCTATTGGCGTATTAATCTGTCAAAAAGGACTTCGTGTTTGGAACAAGGTATAGTCAATAATCATAGACAATTGGGAACCAACACATAGGAGTGGCTTAGAAAAAAATGGCGAAAATAGCATACATTTCTATGTATGTACATACACACATGAGATAATATTGGTGATCACAAATACTAATGCAAAGACAATAGATTTGTAAGCTATTAATAGTTAAAATTTCAACCGCTAGATGTCATGACCCAATACAGTTACTATATTCCGTTCGTTCCGACTTTAAATACATAAATTTTAAAAAATATGGTTTTTGATACAATTTTCGATATTGGATATTTTGTATCGATATATCGGATCAAAATATGTCGGCTAAAAATATCGATATTTCGATATATCGATATTTTTTCAACAAGCCTAACGCAACTCTCCAACTAACAGGCAAATCGAGCGTTACTTATCACATCACTCAGCTAATCAGCGACTCAGATTGATCGATCGAAAATATGGGAACAACAACTGTCGTTAGTCTTACTGTATACGATGAGGAAGGTATAATAATGTTTTAATGTATGTACCCATAGATAGATAATAATGTGAGAACTTAAAGAAGATGTTAATACTGGCTTTTAGCTTTGTGCCCACAGTCGCATAATCCTCTCACGGTTTCTGAGTTCCTGGAATCTCGTAATAATTGATTTGCTGACATTCTGTCAATCTTGTCGCATAATTCACAGCGTCTTGTTCAATCTGCATTCATCTCGTGCTTAAATGAGATGTTTCCAGCGAACTCAGCGTGGATGGTTCTTCATTCATCTAAATTCCTTTACAATTCACCTGGTCTCTTCAAACCCCGGTTCCCATCTAAGGCTAGCTTTACACTCATAAGTAAAATTTACGACTTAACGTAAGTTTTTGATAAGTTACTCACAGGAGCATTTACATATGCAACCGACTTGTGGTAATTAATACTCACGGTTGCTCGAGTTGTTCGGAAGTTCAACTTGTGTAAATGCTCATGCGACCGTTTAGGTACATCTGTAAATTTATTTGCGGTAAGATGGCTTAAGATGGCGGTAAGATGGCTTCCTTTCAACAACGATCTGCTACTGTCAAATTTACGAGATTTTGGCAACCGACTTCGAATTTAAATACGAAATGATTGAGATTAGAAGGATTGGACCGATAATTGAATAGAAGGATGATCATTTTCAGAAAACTTAAATAAGTGTAAATAAATACTAGTTTTATGGGAAAAAAACCCACGAAACAGCTGTATTTTAATTTTTGACATCTCCCAATGGTGCATTTTGATACTATTTCTTGCGGCAAGTCTCTCAACATATCAAACTGATTTTATAAGCTGTGAGAAGGCTGGAAATTCGCGCGGACGCCATTAGACCTGACAAAAAACTCGCGAAAAAAGACCTTCTGTAATTTGCTACAAATTATGATAAGTGACTTTTGGTGACGTTTACATTAGTAAGTTGGCCATAAATCGCTTACGCGACCGGAAAACACTTACGAGTGTAAAGCTAGCCTAAGAGGAGATCACCAAGTCTTGTGCATACATGTCTGAAGACTTACCTATCCTATTTGATATCTTTTCAAGCATCGTTTGACAACTATTGTCCAAAATAAAACACATTGATTTTTATTCGAGAATTTGAAAGACAGGTAAGTAAGTAATTGTGTGGGTAAAAGAATATATCTGAGGTATATAGGAATATAGGTATACTTCGGCTACCTTTCAATGGTTATTGGTTTGATCTAAGGAAAGCCTAAAGAAGCTATACTATTCATTGTAACAGTTTCTTTTATGTTCTAACATGTTACTTTATTTTTGTAGAATGCAATCACATAATGGTTCGACACACGTGAAATGAAAAATACGCTTACTGTGTGTAGGTAGGCACGAACAAAATAATCAATTAATTTCATAACCTATTGTTATTTTTCAATAGGTAGATTCGTACCTTGTTTCAACGCTCAATGTTTTATTACAAATATCTAACTGAATTCCCCGGCGTTGCCTGGACTTTAATAAAGGTTTTTGAAATCAGGGGAATCTACATAGTAATTTGCCTTGTTTGAATGTCAGGTGTGCAAATTTTTTATTAAAATTCGGCTTTAAGGAGTGGAAAAAGGGGTTGTAGGTAGTTCTTCGAATTCTCGTTTAGACAGTGACCTCACATGTTTTGGAACATGTGAGGTCGGAATAAAATTGTAGATTTTTATTTCTGGACTGTTCTAGAAATTTCTAGAGGGCAAAACTTCCACCCCTTATATCTTCAAAAGCACGCCCTTCAGGTAAAAACGGGAACCTTCTTTATGGATGGGGGATAGTAGGCTACCACGCCATATAACTTTCTTGATCATACCGGGACTCGTCGGGGCGCAAACTTTTGTACACTCTCTTTTATAATATACTAGCAGACCCGGCCACACGTTGCTGTGGCTTACCCAACCCTTATAACCAACGCCAGCTGTTAATTTGCATAATACATATCAAATTCACACCGCCCGTTGCCCGCTGCCTGAATTGAATCTTTGAATTTCTCGACTTTTCTCTACTATAATATGCATGTATTATACATATAAACGTTCCTCTTGAATCGCTCTATCTATTGGTGAAAGCCGCATGAAATTCCCCTGCGAAGTTTAAAAGATCTAAGCGCACATACAGCGGGAACGACTTCATTTTATACTATGTAAAGATATTGACTACCTCTAAATATCATTTCGAAACCTATGAACTGCTTACAATGCTTACTTTTTTTTTTTTTACACGATTACCGCACAAGAGTCCCAACTGCTCCCGTCTGGAGCCAGTGAGACTATGGCATCCCCAATTGGGGTATGTTGTGAGGCTGGAGGTAGTGGGGAGAGGAAGGAGATAGGGAAGAGGAAGTTTGGGAAGTACCTGGCTATTCAGATCTGGTCACCAAACACGGCTAAAGCCATTTCAAGCAACGTTTCAATTCTGAATGGTGGTGTTACACCAGCGCGATACTGAGAGTATCTTCCACTCTAGAACGTACCGCAAATATACTATATATTATTTTAAATGAATAAATTGTGAAATAACACAAATTAATCAAATAAAATTTATTTGCCACGCCGGGATTCGATCCCGCGACCTGCAGTTGAAAACCAATTAATCCACCTAGATTTCAACATAGGTCGAATATTTTTACGTTTTAAAAAAATAAATAAAAAGTTTTAAATGTATAATCCATTTTCATTTATAAAAATTACCTACCTAACTTTGGGTAGCTATCGCTCGAGTGGATATATAAAAATATATCATTAAAAATGACAGCTTTATAGGAAAAAAAGTTAAATTAATAAATTACTAAAAATACATTTTCACTAAATCACGCATTCCAAAGTAAATCGTGTGAACAAAATAATATCGCCTTCTTTGAATTAAAAACTCTAACTCAACAATTTATTAATTTCTTGCTGATTTCGTCATTTTTCATTTACATAATATTAAATAATTAATTTTGCTGAATCTTATGTGTAGGTACCTATATAGATACCTATGATAAAGGGAAAACCCGTATGAGTACCAAAATGCTACACTTTTGCAAGGAAATAAGAGATTGGCAACAATTATTATTGTGACGTCACGTGAGCCATCGAGCAACGAAAGTTTGTAACTGACGGCGATTGTTGTTGATACTCGTTGTTACTGCTGATTTGTGTACTCTAGTCGGCTTTATGGTGACGTCCATAGACATCCAAATGGATAGACAAGAAGTTACAGATGAGGGGTAAAACCAAACTATGGAGGGCGAAGAGGGGAAAGATGACTGTGATTCGTTAAACAATCAATCTGACAGTATATAGGCATCTCGCATTACAATATCACCATTTAGTTCTTAAAAGCAAAATCTGCTTTGAATGAATAGACCTTTTTACATGGGAGAGCGATTGCTTGCCACGTTAATAACATATTTGCTAAGGCCAAATGCTCGCCCCAAAAAGACTCGCCCCAATACAAATAGCAATTTTTGTTGCCGTGTTTAGATAAAACACTTTTACAAATGTTTCATAATTTACCTACCCCTGTAACCAGCGACGAGCACACTGGAGAACCGCCCACATTCGCTATGTGCACATTGATATGTAGATATATTGTATAGCACAAGCTACAGTTTTGGCGTGTTATTTCGTTAAATGTATGGATGTTAGCTTCTCTCTGTTCACGGCAAGAACGATGACGTCACACATTTTAGATTCAAGCGAGGCTCTGTCCCCTCCCCATGGAGCGAGCCGGTTCCAAGGAGGAGCTCCAGCCGGCGCCATGTGGAGGGGGAAATCATACGTTTTTATCACTTAGGGCAGGTCCAGATATATTCATATGTCCGTGGTGACGTCTTATGATTCACCGAATTCCAATAACCCATGCGCTTGATAGCTGCAAGACGAGTTGTTATCTAGCCTCCTACCCAGTTAAATAAATTAAAATACGTACATATAAAAAGATATTTTATTTGATTTATTGGAGGGCTAGAATTCCAACAATCCATGCGCTTGAAAGCTGCAAGACGAGTGGTTATCTAGCCCCCTACATAGTTAAGTAAATTGAAATACGTGTATAAAAAGATATTTTATTTTATTTATCGGGGGGCTAGAATTCCAATAATCCATGCGCTTGATAGCTGCAAGACGAGTTGTTATCGAGCCTCCCAAGTTAAGTAAATTCTAATTTAAAATCCATGCTAATTTGTACAGCGCTCTTGAGGCGATTTTTCGCAAAAACAGCGCTATATAAGTTGTCCAAATTTATTATTATTATTATTATAAAGCAAGGCCGATTAGAATTCAGGTCAACTATGAAGAGTCACACGATCAAATCAGTGCCATCTAGCAACGACAATTTGTAATTGGCATCGATAGTTGTTGATGCTCGTTGTTACTGCTGATTTGTGTAATTGTCCTTATTATGACGTCATCTGATTCAAAATCGTATGAAGCTCTTATCATTTCAAATTAAACTCGTTTTAACGAGGCAAAAACTAACTTTAAATTTATTTATTTTTATTTTCAAGTTTTTAGAGATACCGCATAATTAGATAGTTGATTAGATTCATACCTATTTAAATACCTATGTACGTATATCATTTAATTCAACAATTGTCAACATTGATTAATTACCCTATGCCCTATGACTTACATCAGATACCTCCACAGTGGCTAATAATTTAAAAAAATACTAATTTCGAATGTTGGTGCATGGGTAAGTCAGTAATGCGAAATATTCCTGCGTAAAGCGTAAAAAAAACATGTAGTTCAATAAACTTTTAATTTTCAAAATTGGAACTACTTATCGCATCAGACAAGCGATAAAGCTGTTAGGTACCTAAATTGTTTTTAAGGCGATCCAAAAGTTCAGTAAAAAATCGAAATCGGAATTCACGCCCTTTATGGGAGGAGTTTAAAAATACTCGAGAAAAAGCTTTTGGAAAGGTTGGAAAAGGTATTTGAAATTTTTTTACAGGTTGATTTCGTAAAGGCCTGTAAAAAATATTAATTCCTGTTTTACGCATTGTTTATTGTAAGAAAACTGAAATTTTAAATTGATTTCACGAACTAAGCGACGCGGAGTCACACGACGGTCTCCCGGTTAGGGCATGACTGATACGTAATAGATGTGCCCAGTGCATGGTTCTTGTGCCCATGCCATAAGGGTCACTTCAAGAATCCAAATTCGTAGAGTGCGGGCCGTATCGATTGATGTCAAAAAAAACAACGAGAAAATGCATATTTTATTTTATTTTGTGAAGTTCGGGCGAAAATATAATTTTTTGACATTATTATAAAAGAAATTAAATTTGCCACATTATATAATAAAACCAAATTCGAAAAGGGATTTAAATAGGAGAGTTTGGACTTGAAAGTGTTTTTTATAGACCTTATACTTAATTTTTTAATAGGCTTATTAAAAGACTTACAAAAAAAATTACCGATATTTTTAAGGGCCAAGGTATGTTCTACACACAGTATTTAATTGAATCATCTATAATACTTCTAAGCAATCAAATTTTCAAAACAAAAACATATGATTTTGCATTTGTACAAATTGAGTTCGAATGCCTGACAGATTCTTAGATAGTGAAGATTCGTTACAGTTTCGGTTTCAATGTACAAGGTCCAGTGGATAAATTTATTATTTTGAAAGACAATGATCAGTATGATCACCTATTTAGTATCAATACACGATACACCTCGAGGTTCAGCTTTAGATATAAGTCAAGTATTATGAGCAAGTAAGGCGTACAGTGAGGCTAACATTATCAAGTAAATGACGTTTTGATTTAAGTACCAAATAAAATAAAAATAAAAAAAGATCTGCATAATGTGTATATTGTATGGGACGCGGGAGAGGGTGGGGAAGCGGAAAGGGGAACGGGACGAATGGGAATGGACACGCAGGGAGAAACAATCGCAATTTGCAATGCACATTCATAATTAATAAATTAGCTTGTGTGTAAAATTATCTACTTTAATTCACGAGTTTACAGTTAGGTTAGCCACCTTCTGAACCCTTTACAAAAATTAAATTAATTAAGAAACATTCAGGAATGTTAATAATTTGCGTTTTTTATTTTTATGCGAGTACTGCACCAGAGTCCCAACTGAACACGACCGTCTGGCACCAGTGAAACTATAGCATCCCCAATTGGGGATGCTGAAGGTCGTGGGGAGGGAAAGAAGATGGAGAATAGTAGAGGTACCTGACTATTCAGAGCTGGTAACGTAAGCAAGATTTCGATTCTTTGATAACGGTAGTCTTTCGATGGCGATATTCAAAATATCTACCACTCTGAATTGCTTGCATCTCAATACTATTTTTGCGAAATTTCTAGGTAGATAAGAACATTTCAGAACTCCCATACGAATAATAATATTTGACGATAATTATTCGTGTAATAATTATACAAATAATAATATTTGATCAGTAGGATTTATAGGTTCAATTAGGAACTCCACAGAGCCGAACCCTCTGATATGAAAATATCTGGAGTCGGTGAATTATTTTCCCATTTGGTCTCTGGTAGGTTGACATGTTGTTCTTGTATTGTTTTGTATTTATAATACTTATATAGTGCAATTGCATAGCGTGGATTGACCAGATGATCATTTGGGAAGTGTGTGAAAGGGTTTAGTTTTTCCTGTGGGGAAAATTAAACCCGGACATTTAAATCTGGTGCGTAAAAAATTTTCCCATTTGGTCTCTGGTAGGTTGACATGTTGTTCTTGTATTGTTTTGTATTTATTAAACTTATACAGTGCAATTGCATAGCGTGGATTGACTAGATGATCATTTGAGGAAGTATGTGAAAGGGTGTAATTTTTCCTGTGGGGAAAATTTAACCCGGACATTTAAATCTGATGCGTAAAGAATGACTTGTAAAGCGCCGTTTTTGTGAAAAATCGCCTCAAAGGCGCTGTACAAACTTATAATACATTTCGATAAACTAACTTTTAAATTCTAAATACAAACTAGACAAACCATTATAACAACGTTAAGGCAATTCTCATACACATAAGGAAAAATGATTTAACACTCAAAACTCAACAAAATATTTACACCCGCTATTCATCACACCAAAAATTCAAAATACCTCCAACAAAAACAGCTTTCGCCCAACGATAGTTCTCTTACAGACTCCAGATACTAATATCTACAGCCTGTAAGTCGGACGAATATCTACAGCTTATATGTTGGACTAATATCTACGAACTTCAGAGTGTTGACTAATATCTACAGAGCTAAGGTCGGACGAATATCTATGACGGTCCCAGTGTTGACTAATATCTACAGAGCGTAGGTTGGACTAATCAGCTAAATGTGTCCAATAGTCCGATATTAGGGATTTTTACATACATTCTTACATAAATTAAGTTTTTTAAACTGCATACGCAATATTACGTTATTCCAATATGCTATTCATAATTGCAAATCCAACCTCTGCCAGTGCTGTAGATATTCGTCAGCACTTTGGTTCTCATAGATATTAGTCAGCAGTTTGAGCTGTAGATATTGAATTCGTCAACACTATGGTTATCATAGATATTAGTCAACTGTTTGAGCTGTAGATATTCGTCAACACTTTGGTTCTCATAGATATTAATTCGATCTTTTCAGTTTTTGGAATTCCTGTAGATAGACGCCTCCCGCTTACATCGCGCCTAAAATGTTTAACTTACTGAGTATTGATATTAAGACATCGAAAACTGATGATCTTTATGCCATTAATATACAGAACTGGTTATTTACTCAGGGAAGGAAATATTATAAATAATGCCTTACATCTTAAAAACTGTTCTTATTTTTTCGTATTTCTCGAATAAAAAATCTTATCCCTAAATTAATTTTTAACCAAAACTTTATTATATTTATTGACATCGTTCGTCCATTTCATACGCTGCCTAGGATTACCTACTATACTAGGATATGGGCATTTGCCTAGCTTGGTAGTCGAAAAACCATGTAAAACAAACCCGTAACAAACAAAATGAATAAAGAAAATTAAAAAAAAAAAAAACTTATAGCTAAAAATTGCATCCACCGGTTCATCGATCACTGATACGAAACATATGAAGGTACAATGATTTGAACAATGAACGCGATGATGCGTAAAAATGTACGGTAGAGGTAGAAAAAAAATTATATTATACTTGATGTTGAGAATTTTTCTAAGAATTCACCTTTATTTACTTATGTTTATTCTGCATAAAAATGTGTATTTTGTATGAGGTCATATTATTTTTTGTTTGTTATAAACATATTTGAATCCTATAACTAAATACTAGTTGTTATCATACTTGTTTAATGTACACTATTGTAATTACCCTCCTATGTACCACTGTGTATCATGTATCACCGGATGTAATAGCCATTTTATGGCGTTGAAATAAATAAATAAATAAAATATACAGGATACAGGGCCATACTTACCTGGGAGTCACTTGAGATTAACACTGTTAGTACGAATATTTATTGAGATGAAAAAGTTCTCATTTTCTTTGAATGTACTTTTGTAATGTAATTTTCGTAGGAAAAGCAAATAAGTAGAACCCTTTGCATTTATCCACCCTTGCTCCATTCGCCTTTGTAACCCCTTTCCTACATTTTGCAACATAAATTATTTATTTTAATTATGCACGAATTTCCTCCACCTTCTGCAGTGTTCACCTAGCGCTCTGTGTGTGTACTTGTATGTATCCCCCCTAGAAATTACCCAAGCAAGTACTTACCTAAGTTACTATAAACGGACTGCATGCAGTATGGTGTGTGGTGCGCCTGATAGTAGTGAAATATAGTATGGTACTTATAATGTTATTAGGTATGGTGGCGACCCATCGCGTGTCGGACCAACAGGTGTCTGTCAGACAACAGACAACTGACAGGAGACAGCCTTACCTTTAGCTGGGAACCTTGCAACGTGTATTCTATGTTATACCTAGTCTCAGGGAGAGATCGTATGCATTTCATCGACGATCATCCTAAAAGTTGTTCATAAAAATTTTCCTACTCACACGCCTTGTATGAAAACGAAAAAGACACTAGGATGTCACTAGACAGTTATAAAAATCAGCAAAAAAAAATTAAACGCATACTTTATTTCACGGAACAAACAGTTAAACACATTCCTATTCGTTAATAAATTTAGCGTAAAATTTTTTAATTTTTTTTTATTGTTTTTATTTCTTGCTAGAGCAATCCCGATGAGTTACAGAACTCATTTTAGGACAGGGGGAACATACAAATCATGGGTGGGAGGAAATAGTTAAAATTTTACATAGGAATTTAGATATTAAATACACCAAGGGGCACATGCTGGGACAGCTGAACGAGCAACAGTACAAGCTGTGGATCGACATGTTGTGTTGCGATGAAGAAACAACGGAAGACGAGATATCAAAGGATTAAATAACATGTGTTCACAATAATGTCCTCTGAGTGCGAACTCTATCTAAATTTCCTTAAATGGACAATATACAGAGTTAATTTCAAGCGACCTCCCAGGTAAGTATGGTCCTGTTTTCATTAAATTTTAGGCAGCATCGCGTTCATTGGTCAAAATATTGTACACGTATTTTCGTATCGGTGATCAATGAACCGATGTATGCAATTTTTAGCCATAAGTTGTTTATAATTGTTTGCCTAGCTTGTAGTTTTTTAGATTTTAGAAATGTATTATAAGTTTGTACAGCGCCCTTGAGGTGATTTTTCACAAAAACGGCGCTATATAAATCATCCAAATATTATTATTATTATTATTATAAGTTTCACATACAATATAGACGAAAAATAAAAGACAGGTTGAGTAGAACAAACAACAATAGAAAACAATTAAAGAAAAAAGAAACAAGGTTATACAGATATGGATGATTACAACTAAATGGAAAAGAAAGGAAGAGAAAAAGAAACAACACAATTGAACATGACAAGAATATTACAAAGTTTCATCCTTAAACATACTTAAAAAATATTCTTTTAAAGCATTACTCTGAATTTTTTCATTTTGCTGGATTCCCTTGTACATATCTGGTGGCGAATTATAAAGTGTACAAGTAACATAGTTCAGAGATTTTTTTTAGTGTGTGTTTGAGGTATGCGGATTTTATTGCTATTTCGAGTATTATGAGTGTGGATGTCTTCGTTGTAAAGTGGCTTGAAGTTAGTGTGAGTGGATTGTTGGGTAATTTGTAGGATGGTGCTTGTGATTTCATGTTTAGGAAGGACTGTGATTGGAAGAAAACTGAAACTGTGATTGGAAGAAACTGAATAGATGTTTCTGACATAGGTGTCCCATGGAAGTCCAAAAACATTTCTGAGAGCTCGGTTTTGAACCACCTGCAGATCAGCTATCAATTTCTTTGAGGCAAATCCCCAGATACAGCAGAGTTAAGAAAGGTGTGAATGTACCATCGCGTAGTACATTGATGTTAGTAAAGGAACGGGTAGAAATCCTTGGAGTCTTTAAAGTACACCAGTTATGGGTGCAATTTTCTCTTTTACATGATTTATGTGGAGATTCCACGAAAGTTGGGAATCTACGATCAGGCCCAAATATGTTGTGCTCATTTTCTTTTCGAGGCAGTTATCATCAACTTTGATATTGAGGCTGATATTTTTCTTGTTGCCAAAAAGTACATAATGAGTTTTTTTTACGTTAAGAGTTAGTTTGTTTATTCTTAACCAGCTTGTGAGTTTAGAAACATTAGCATTCATTTCCGTTTCAAGCTCTGCTAGGTTCTGTTTATTGTAAAAAATTTCTGTATCGTCCGCATAGAGTTGTAGAGTTCCTTTAATACCCCACTTTGTTAAGTCATTCACATAGATAACAAATGGTAACGGTCCAAGAATTGATCCCTGTGGCACTCCACATGTTATTTTACCCAACTCACTCGTTTCTCCTCCCAGGTCTACTGCCGAAAAGCAATTTGATAGGTAAGATCGGAAAAGTTCCAGAGGAGTACAAACAATACCCAAATGTTTCACTTTTTCTATCAATACGTTATGATCCACCTTGTCAAACGCCTTCTTTAGATCAATAAATATTGCCGCCGTAAAATCCTAACTAACTAACTAACTAACCATCACGCCGTTTCCCCGCAGGGGTAGGCAGAGAGGACGGACCGCCAAACAACTCGGTCTTGGCACACACTTTTTGCCTCACTTACATTCATACATCGTCTCATACATTCTCTTCTATTATTCTGACTTTTGACATGACCCGACTCAAGTATCTGATTCACTTGATCGTGCCATGTCTTCCTCGGGCGTCCCCGACTTCTTCTACCATTCACATTCGCGTCGTATATTCTTCTTACACTACTTCCTTCGTTCATTCGCTCTACATGTCCACATTTCTCATACATTGTTTTACCACACATACGTCTCAGGGATCTCATTTCAACAGCATTCAGTTTACTTATCGACTTATTATTATTACCGTCAAGGCTTGTCCAATGTTAATACGCTTGTGATAAAATATCCTCCGACAAAACATCCTCCAATAAAGTATCTACTAAATCCTAACCTTATTTTAGATTTTACTATTTTTGATTAATAATTTATTGTTTTTACATATATTTTTTTAAGTAAAACTTCTTTACGCACGCTTAACTTAGGCGTAAGCTGGTGAATGCATGACGAGAGCGTTACGAAAAGTGTGATCGGGCGAGGCGAACGTAAGTTGAGAGGGAGATATAAGTTAGTGAAGATAGAAAGAGAGAGAGTAACGTTTCGTATATTACTGTAGGGGCAAGATAGAGAGGTGCGAGCACACATTTTCTTTATCTCTTTCTCTCATGGCCAGTTACGTTTCGTATATCTAAGATACAGTGCAGGCCTATTGCCTGTATCACACTGTAGGAGTAAGAGAGAGCAGTGCGAGCGCACATTTTCTTTCTCTCTTCTTTTATAAGTTAGTGAAGTTGTACTTCAGTCGTGTGGTCTAAAGCACATACGTTTTTTTATTTATTTTTTATATCTCGGTATTATTTTTGTTAGGTTAGGTTAGGTAGGCGTCGGGTGGCAATGCTATCCTTATTCTACCGGTATTACAATAGAAGATGCTCCGAGGAACTAGCATCATTGATCCCTTCGGCACCGGTGCATAATCGGGAAACACGCCAAACGCGTGCCCAATATTTGTACACGGTTGACATTTGTCACATGAGAACGGGTCGTTTCTTCGACTCGTTCTTGTGTTCAACAGCTCGGCTGTGGAATGATTTGCCGGCCTCTGTGTTTCCTCCTTCCTACAACATGGGTCTCTTCAAGACCAATGTTCATTCCTTCTTCTCCTCAAAAAGACCCTCCACACAGCATCCCAGATGACATAGGCCCTGAGGGAAATCATTTTCCTCAAGGCCTCCTGTGTGGAGTTAATGTTAAAAAAAAAAGGTTAGGTTTTTTGTATCTGGATGAATAGTCGCGGAACCGTGTCCAATGATTCATCCATGATGGTTGTAAATAATTAAATATTATGATTTATAGTGTTGTGTGTTTGCTTTTTGTTTTTTAAAAGCCATGACAGGACAATGTGTGACAGAAGTGTGTTATTGCGCCTCGTCATACAACATACAGTACAGCGTGGTACACTGCATATAGCATGTCACGTGAGCCGCCCTCCGGCCTCGGTCAGTGTGTGTGTGTGTGTGTGTGTATGTTGTGACAGACTAGGGACTAGGGCTGGTGGGATAGGCCCCCCGGGTGGGTGAGACCACTTGCCCCCGGCAGTGTCACGCGGGGGGCTGCCGGGGGTCATATCGACACACCGTGGGGGGAAACTAACTTATCCAGAGTTGAAATGTAATATTAGAGAATTTGTCGTAATTTAATTCGTCGTGGCCAATTTTGCGCGATGTGCATTCTTTGTTTTATAATTATTTTTTTTTCTATTTTGGGATTTGTTGATTTTATACCGACTCACGTATGACTCCACGCGTACCCCGACAAATTTTGATTGTTAAATCAATCTTTGAAAATTATTTTAACTGTAAAACCGGTGAATATTAATTTTTTTATAAGAACAACTCTCTTTTATAACTTTTGAAGGTTATTCCTATTAACGTACTATATCATTGAAGAAGAAGATAACACTAATAATCTAAACGAAAATATGAAAGAGAACAAGACACAGAAAATTTCAAAAAGATAACGAAAATTCCAATGAAAAGCGTGGATTTTACCCATGAAATGGAAAAATTAGTCGAAGATATTGATATTGTTAATTCTAAAATTTAAGATTGGCAATTATGACGGTTTGATGGAAGGTGGCAATAGCCGAATCCCGGTTAGACGAAAGGTTCTGGGTTCAAGTCCCAGTAGCGACCGTTATCTTTTTCTATTTTTCTGCGCCTTGTTCTCTTTTATATTTTCGTTTAGATTACATCTTCTTCTTCAATGATAGGAGGTGAATATTCATTTTAAAAAAAGGAAAGTGGACTAGAATTTCTTATATTCTTTTGGGAAACGTTGAACATGTAAATATATTTATTAATTTATCAATCAGGTACCAAAAAAAAATTGTTAATTTTCTCTTTACGCTGCTTTTCTCCACAATCCGCTTAATTCATATTTCAAAGGTTTTATTTTTATTTTCTGAAACATTGTGTGGGTAAATGCCAACAGGGTGCAGGGCTGAGGGTATCACAATATTGCTCCGTAGCTTATGGAGGGCAGGGCTGTCCAACCCGCCTATGAAAATATCATGTAAAAAATATATTATCGCGGGGTATGTTTTAAACGGTGACCGGACAACTTAAGATCTCCTTTAACCCTAGAAAGATAATCATATTTTTACGTAGATAAAGATAATATACGTAAAATTGACGCATGAGTTAACTAGCTGTAATATTTTATTTTGTTAATCGATTTGAATTAACCAATCGGTTTAATATTTTTACAAACAAATGACATGAGAAATAAGTACAACAATTGGTGAATATATATTTATTTTTTATATGAAAAAAAATTCGAAACGTGAAACTCCTTCAATAATCAACAAAACTAATTAATTTTTCTTTTATCTTAAGTCACTTATTTCTTACTAATAATAATCAGCCATTTTGACTAATTTACTAAATAATTAATAGATATTATGTTTATTAATAATATATATCTAGTTATATAAAAATTAGTGATGCAACGAATACTACTTTTACGAATACGAATACGAATATCAAACCTACTATCCGGCGAATACGTATACGAATACGAATAACTTGGCAGAGTAATAAAACACTCATTTATTTAACCTTGTTCTGTTTGTTTTATTATAGGTACCTACTAATAATTAAAATGTACAACTGTCAAATTTTTATTCAGAAAACATAACATCTGTAGATTCGCTGGTGGTAGGCTATTTCTTTTTTCTTTCTTTTTTTGGCCTGTGCTATCGACTGTCAAATACTGAAACTACTAAGAGAAAGAACGCATATTAAATGAAAAATTCGAGGTTCATAGTACAGTGCCACAAAATCCATAGACATTTTGAGTTTTCTGTGACAATTTATTAATTCAAAAGTTTTTTTTTATAGTATTCGTATTCGTAAATATATATTCGCCGAATACGAATATTCGGTAAATGTCTACTATTCGGCGAATACGAATATTCGTATTCGTATTCGTTGCATCACTAATAAAAATCAATCAAATACAGCTTTAGAACGTATCAATATTATGA
Source organism: Limnephilus rhombicus (assembly GCA_929108145.2). Lineage (NCBI taxonomy): Eukaryota > Metazoa > Arthropoda > Insecta > Trichoptera > Limnephilidae > Limnephilus > Limnephilus rhombicus. The sequence goes on along the minus strand of OV815288.1, from coordinate 46,003,468 downwards.
TTTTTGACTGATGCAGTCGTTATATCTCAAAACTGGTGACACCTACCTCAGCGACGCGCGCGCCCCATTGAAGGTCCAAACAGCGAGTGAGATATCTGAAAAGCACAGCGACGGATTCGCACTAATTAGAACAAGAGGCAATAATTTTAACACGAATGCGTAAATTTTACGTAGACTATCTTTCCAGGGTTAAAAAAAGTCTTTATAAGTGATGAAAAAAAAATTGGTTGAATACTAAAGTATATATGTATAGTACGTTAGGTTAGGTTATGAGCTATTTATCTTTTTTTTATTACTTTTAATGAATTTTCAATGGGGTGTTGAAATTACATGATTCTGAGTTGCCATGGAACCATTTCAAACAAGTCCCTGTAACTGACAAAAAAAACGAGTGCAGTTCACACGCGGTAGAAGTGAAACTTCCCCTACACAATCCCATCCAATAGAAGCCTTGAAAGTGAGCTCATAATCAAAGCGGCCAATGCGCTAAGATTTCATTCTACCTCATTCTCTCGCAGGCTAAATCCTATAGATGTATGTGTTTGTCTTTTTTTAGTGTCGTTTCCGTTTCATCGAGTTTCAAATCACAACGGTGTAAAGAAGTTGCACTTCAATAACTGCGATCCATCCTATTATAATTCAGGGCTTGGCACGATTGTTACAAAATTTGTCATGCTCATGTTTTACTTTCTAATGAAATCATACAATTTGCTTTTCCTTTCCTCACAACGTACATTAAAGAACATACAGTATTCGCATGTAACTAACTAACTAACCATCACGCCGTTTCGCCGCAGGGATAGGCAGAGAGGACGGACCGCCAAACAACCCGGTCTTGGCACACATTCCTTGCCTCGTTTACATTCATACAACGTCTTATATATGCTCTTCTATTATACTGAGTCTTGAAATGGCCCGACTCGAGTATCTGATTCACTTGGTCGTACCATGTCTTTCTTGGGCGTCCTCGTCTTCTTCTACCATTCCCTTTTTGCTTCATATATTCTCCTTACTCTCCTTTATTAGCAAGTAAGTTCTTATTTTTAAACTTTTGTAAAGGTCATTAAATAAAAATTCGAAAGAGCCCTAAATTCTCCACTCTTTCAAAATAAATATCATCTCTACTTTTGGCGTTACATCTAAACCTTTTTAAAGAGTGTACATTAATCCACTTTAATGACGTAATATTTTCGAAGAAGATTTCTGGTCCTCTAAGGTTGGGCTGGTTGGCTACCCCTGGCGGAGGGCTGGCAGGTCTGCCGAACGGGGGGCCGGGCGATAAAGGGCCCACGCTGAGATAACCCACCGGGGCAGGCAGAGCGGTTGCTGCTTCTTTACACCCCTCCCCCCCGGCCAGACTGGCTTTACTTTCAACCTTGGTAGGAAAAATGCTTCTAGTAAAAGTTGGGCACCACTAATTGATAACCTGACAGATAAAGTAGTCCTATAGTTCCAATTTGGGAGGCGGGTGTGGGTACCGCCGCCTCGGGAACCATTTATTGGATTACCAACACCTCTGCCATAGGTCAACCCAAGTGGTAGGCTACGTTTGATGACTTAGCTGGGTTCGTGAGGTGAGGTTTGTCCGGATCTTTGGCGTCTGCCCACCAGCTGCACGGCAGGCCGGATAGAGAGAGAATGGACAATGGAGGATGACATCGCCTTACCCGCAGTGGGTGGGATTGATTCATACGTCCTTCACTCCTCGACACACTGTCCCCCAGATTCCTACCCACCCCTCATGCCTTTTTCCTTTCCACTACTCCCTTTCCTTCCTATCCCTAAAAAGACCCTCCACACAGCATCCCCAAAGATGACAAAGGCCCTGAGCGGAGTTATTTTCCTCAGGGCCTCCTGCGTGGAGCTAATGTAAAAAAAAGTTAATAACGATCGTTCTCTTGATTCTCAGACGTCTTGTATGAAAACGAAAAGGACAGAAGGTACTAAAACGATGACGTCAGGTACGACCTCTCCTTGGCAGGTACTGCAATAATATATATATTTTTTTTATTTATAAAAACGTATAAATTCATTTTACATTTTAATAGTGAATATAATATAAACTAGTTAGATTCCATTCCATTTCCAAGGCAGCCACCTCTCGTCTGGAGCCCCAAAACACCTGAAAAAACCCTCGACTTCTGCGCAGAAACAGGCGGTCCGATTAATAGATTCTCCTATATTATCTAACGGATTGCAATATTTAGAGCATAGAATTCGAGTGAGAATGCTGCCCTTATTGAATCGGTATTTCAATGGAAGATGTTCCGAGGAACCAGCGTCATTGATTTCTTTTCTGCGCGGCCTGAATCTCAGTAACCCTAAGTGACCAGCTCAGATATGAGATATGAGGGCTCCATCGAAGCCAGAGTTAAGTTAGCCTTCCAAAAACTAGGCGTAGGTACTGTACCTACAGGGCCCGCAGATCCATTAATAGTATCTACACAATTGCTAACCCTGTACAAATCTCAAGTACGCCCCAAGGTCGAATTTGGCAACCACCTATGGTCCAGAGCCCCAAAATTCCTGAAAAAAAAACCCTCGACTCTGTGCAGAAACGGGCGGTCCGTTTGATAGATTCTCCTAACTTAACAAACGGATTGCAATCTTTAGAGCACAGGCGTCGCGTCGCGTCGGGTGGGAATTCTATCCTTGTTCTACCGATATTTCGATCGAAGATGTTCCGAGAAACTTGCATCATTGATCCCTTCGGCACCGGTGCACAGTCGTTGTTAAAATACACAAAATTTTTATTCTAACAAATATTTTATTTTAACAAATTGATTTCTGCAATAAAAAAATTTTTAAAAAACATAAAAAACAAAAATAAATTAATCAGACACCTTGGTCGACTGGACGAGTAATTGCGAAGTATTTCCAGCATTGTGTTTGTATGCAAAATTATTAGGTACTTATAAAATTGTCTAATTAAATACAGAACAAATCATAACAAATCACTACAATCACCCTGACTCCAAAAACATAAATACCCATAACACTTTACTGCTCCTTTGTTCACCATTGTTGGAGACCGTATAACACAAGCATATTCAAGATGGGGGTGAACGTATATGTATATATATGCAATAACTCGTTGGATGTCTTCAAACAAGCTGAAGCTGAATCCATCTTAGACTGAGTTTCTATGGGCGGCCACAAACAAACGCAAACATTTCATAGACAATACACCTATTTCCATTTCCGGCAACGATATTATTCTAAAGACAACAGTCAAACTTCTTGGCGTTAATTTAGATTCAGACTTTTCGTTAAAAAGTCAAATAAATAGGACAGTAAGCACCGGTTTTTTTCACCTAAGACAACTCAAGTCAGTTCGAAGAAACCTTTCTACAGATGCGACAAAACTATTAATTAACTCTTACGTAGTCTCGCGGCTTGATTACTGTAACGGCATCTACGCTAGTCTTCCCAAATATCAAATTGACAAACTTCAATCCGTGTTTAATGCAGCGGCAAGGCTCATAACTGGGGTTTCTAAATATTCGCATATTTCAGAACACCTTCGTAACCTTCTCTGGCTCAAGTGCCCTGAGAGAATCCAGTACAAATTGTGCTGGATTGTTTTTAAATCAATCTACGAAATGGCCCCACCTTACATCTCCGAATTATGCGTCCCGGAAAATACCGGTCCGAGACAATTAACCTTTAGATCAGCAACTTCATCTGCTAAAGGCAGACTAATAGAACCTAAACGAAAGCCAAATACTATGTTTGGAGATCGTGCTTTCGGAGTGTCTGGGCCTAAGGCTTGGAATAGACTCCCTCCGGAATTAAGATGCATAACAAGCCCAACAGAGTTTGGGTCCAAACTAAAAACCTTCCTTTTTGGGCTCTCATACCCGTAATTTAAATATACCTATTTGAGAGTATCATACTTGTATTGTCTATGATATGTTTTAATCACACTTTTCTAACTGAATTAAAATTACTCGATTTCTTACACATCAATCTGTCTCTTGACGAATTACATTTAGAAAGATCAAATCCTTATAGGTACTACTGCACCACCCACCTTTACATGTTGCTTTTACTTTCCAAAATACACTCGTCAAAGAATCCATTACATATTAATATTAAAATATTTTTCAGGATTAAATAACATGTGTTCACAATAATGTCCTCTGCGCGCGAACTCTATCTAAATTTCTTTAAATGGACAATATACAGTGTTAATTTCAAGCGACCTCCCAGGTAAGTATGGTCCTGTTATCATTAAATTTTAGGCAGCATCGCGTTCATTGGTCAAAATATTGTACACATATTTTCGTATCGGTGATCAATGAACCGATGTATGCAATTTTTAGCCATAAGTTGTTTATAATTGTTTGCCTAGCTTGTAGTTTTTTAGATTTTAGAAACGTATTATAAGTTTGTACAGCGCCCTTGAGGTGATTTTTCACAAAAACGGCGCTATATAAATCATCCAAATATTATTATTATTATTATATATATGAATGGTTTACCCCTATCTTGAATATGCTTGTGTTATATGGTCTCCTTTTTATGCTGTCCATATTCGTCATATTGATTCCGTTCAACATCGGTTCCAAGGGAATTGCTTGGAGGCTAGGATTAGAGCGAGGCAATTACTCGTATGCTGAAATTGAACAAACTCTAAACCTTTCTCCTTTAGAAGACCGTCGGAAAAAATTTGATCTCATTTGTTTCTTCAAAATTATTAACTGTTTAATCGATTCACCTACATTACTACAACTCATCCCATTCAGGGCCGATTTTATAACCATCCGTTCGTCACGCTTGATACAATTTTTAACTAATATTTGGTCAACCGCTTGATTTTGCCGTTTTATAAACATTCGCAAGGCTACCGGTCGGTTATGTAGCTGTTAATGCTACGGACCGATTTTGGTCAGTTAAATGAATAACGATCCGTTTACTGACGTTTTTTGACAGTTGTAAGTAGGAAGTTGTTCTCGGTGCCTGGTTATTTATTTGTTATCAAAATCAGTCAGTAACACCAGCCCAGCTTTATTTCTTTTATTTTATATATTCAATAATATTATTATTTAATTTATAATTATTTATAAACGAGTTCTGCTTTGAATATTCTATACATAGAATAACTTGTTTATAAAAAATAATGTTTTTTTTTAAATTGCATAATAGTGCTATTTATAAATTGAATAACAATATTAGAATATATAAAGAAAATTAAAATTAAAATGGGATTCTACTAATTAAACTAAAACAATAAATAAGTTATTATTTACACTACGTTTCTAAGCTCTAGCATCAATGCTGCAAGCAGCTGGCGATTTTACATGAATCTCCAAGTCGACCCATCCGTATAACAATGCACTACCTGCTTTTAACAATGCAAGTAGTGCATTGTTATACGGAGAGTGACCCAAGTAATAAAACTTTCGGACTAAATGTAACCGATGGCCGCTAGTAATGCACATTTTTTTATAATACATAAAATAAGATAACGAACGGTTCGTTACGTAACTGAAATTTGGTAATTCGTTTATAAAACTGGCCCTCAATATACCTTCTAGACTCGGAAATAAAGATCTGCTCTTCCTCAATCAGCACTCGAATAATTATGGTTATAATTCACCACTGTTCAGAATGTATATAATGGTCAAATCACGTAAGAACCTTGTTTTTTTTTGTATAAGCTTAAATGATTTCTGTCACTCTTTAAACAATTGAAGACATTTTATATTATTTACTCTAATTTTTGCAAAGTCTTGACATGGCTTGAAACTTCTATTTTCTTCGATTTTCTCTGTTTGTTTTTGCCTTCATGTACCATCCTTTATCCTTACAATGTACATTTCCAAATTTTGTGATACTTTATTGTAAATAATAACAGCAGCCTGAAAGCGGAATTTTTTCTTACAACTATGTTTCTTCAAACTGGGTCTGGGAAATCTGAGATATCTGAAGAAAAAATTGGTGCTTCACGTCTGCTCATCAAGCATAACTTTTAGGAACATAATCCATATGGCGTCAAGTTTCCTGTGGCCAGTTGGGGTGTAGCACGGTGCACTGTAGATGGGAGATTTTACTTGCTCCATATCTGCAATATCTGCATGGGTGATGTTCCATACTCCATAGCAACAACCCACTCACCATACGCCATTCTCCATACCATTCACCTATTTTAGGAGGAACCACCTGCGCACGGCGTATATTGCAGCTGGTGTAAGATGGGAAGGTACTTGTAGAGCTTATACCCTGTTCAGACGGTTCAATTTGGATTGATTAAGGCGATGCAACACGTCGCGTAAAATTAAGATTTTACAAAATAATAATAATAATAAGCGAGTTTACAAACTACTAGCCGGTGAATTCACTATCTGCTAACAAACTCGCTCAGGGTAATCATATTTACTAGCTCTTCAAAATGTCGACAGAATCGCGCGGGAGTCGTTATCGTTGGTTTCAACTAGTGATGTTCCGGATATCCGTATCCGTATCCGTATCCGCGGATATACGAGGGAGAAGAAACATCCGTATCCGTTACTTTTCTCGCGGATCTTTTACGGATCTTTTACCTTATTAATTTTAAATTTATGGGATGAAATGCTATATGTAGGTGATTAGGTAGAATTAAAAAAAAAACCATTAAGAGGCCGTTCAAGTATTACGTAACGCACTTGGGGGGGGGGAGGGTCTTGTGAAACGTTACTGTGCGTTACGAGGGGGGGGAGTGGGGGTTCGAACAACGCGTTGCGTAACACGTTTTTCTTTATTTAGATAAAAAAAAACTAGGTATTAAAATATTCTAAGTTGGCAACCCTTTTCGTTCTCGAAATCTCTTGTTTTATTTATTGCCCCAAAAGCGATTAAAACAAGAAAAAAGGTATTTAAGCGACTTTCCAGTACTTTGCGCAACTTAATTGTGGCTTTCAGGAAAAATTGTCATTTGGGCGTTACGTAACGTTTAGGGGGGGGGGGGGCACGGAAAAACATTACGGCGTTACATGGGGGGGAGGGGGGGTCAAAAATCTTCAAAAATTGTGTTACGTAATAGTTGAACGCCCCCTAAATTCCATTCAGAGTATTTTTTATTTCTTAAAATCAAATCATTTTATCGTATGCGGCGGGCATAACTCAACTGTTGTTTCAAGGTCTCGCGCTCCGACACCGATTGAATAAGAAAATAAAGATCCGTATCCGTATTCCCGGATCTTGACATCAAATATCCGTATTCGGATCAGTATCCGCGGATATACATATTTATATCGATCCGGCACATCACTAGTTTCAACTCGCTAATTAGTTCGCTATTGAGCGAGTGGAAAGTTTTGCGTGTCATCATCACAATCGCACTCGTCCGCTTTTAAACTTGCCTGCTAGTAGTAGCTTGTAAACTTGCTCAATGTAATCGAGGCTTAACAGTAACACTCCTTCTATGTAGATTGTGAAAAGGTTTAAATTCCCCCTTGACACCAGTCGCCTGTTTTGATTTATGTTTTGCTAGAAAAAAACCCCGCCAAAAAGTGTTTTTTTTTTATTTTGCGAAATAGTAAAAAATAAAATTTTCCATATATTTTCTAAAGAACTTAATTATACAATAATACACATTATACAATAAAATCATAACCGAAAAGGTGTTCGGAAGTAGGAGATTTTGAACTTTAAAGCAGTTTTTACAGGCCTGATACTTTTTCTGGGCTTATAAAAGGGCTTTTCGAAAAATGCTTGGTTATTTCAAAGGTCAAATTATGTTCTCCTCGCAGTATTTAATTAAAGCATTTAAAATGTTTCTAAGCAATCTAATTTTCAGACCAAAAAATACATAATTTTGCATTACGTCATTGAGTCATAGTGATTCACCTTAAGCGAGCTCAAGTATTTTGGGACTCCATATTAGAGGTGGCTGCAAATTTTAAAAAAATTAAGCGACTTATGGTACTACAATATTCTTCATAATATTATCGATAGTACCTATTGCAGGTTTTAGGAAAAAAATATTCTCCTGAAAGACACTTCACAACCAATAAAATTAAAATACCAGTTATACACGCTGTCTGGAAACTCGTGGTACAAGCCGAAAACAGGTGAATCTGGTGAATCTACATCACAGAAAACCCAAAGAATACTTATTTTTTCGATCTTGTTATAACTTATAACTAACTAACCATCAAGCCTTTTCTCCGCAGGGGTAAGTTGAGGACGGACCGCTAAACAAATAGGTCTTTATACACACTCTTTGCCTCATTCACATTCATACATCCTCTCAAACATACTCTTCTATTATTCTGACTCTTGATTTGCCCGTCTCAAGTATCTGATTCATTAGATCTTGCCACGTCTTCCTTGGGCGTTCCCGACTTCTTCTACCATTCACATTTGCGTCATAAATACTTCTTGTTCTTACACTACTTTCTTCATTCATTCGCTCTACATGCCCAAACCATCGGAGCATCGTAAGCTTACGTCAGCCTTGCATTCTTTGCGGATCTCCATATTTCTCACAGATCTTATTACAAATACTTATTAGATAATTATATAAAAATACTTATTACTATAAGTTTGTACAGCGCCCTTGGGGTGTTTTTACAAAAATGGCGCTATACAAGTTATTTAAATATTATTATTATCTGAGCAATTTAATTAATTATTAAGCGACTTATTTTTTAAAATTAGATTAAAATTTCTAACTTCAAACAATATAATATATCAATGCTTCATGCTAGGGACTTCAATGCTTCAGACTCGGCTAAAAAAGTGCAAGCGTTATTTGGCTTGGCGTATTTCGGCATACTCGCCCGCCGTGGATATCCGTAAAGAATATAAGGCTGATGGCATAATGAGTAAGAAAGGGACCCTCAGATGGTTTGTGCACGTAGAGCGAATGGACGAAGAAAGTAGTGTAAGAAGAATATATGACGCAAATGTGAATGGTAGGGGAAGCCCGAGGAAGACGTGGCACCATCAAGTGAATCAGATACTTGAGTCGGGCCATGCCAAAAGTCAGAATAATAGAAGAGTATGTATGATACGATGTATGAATGTGAGTGATGCAAAGAGTGTGTGCCCAGACCGAGTTTTTATGGTTAGTTAGTTAGTTAGTCTCATGTCGCTCGCCATACAATCCTAATGGGAATGTATGGCGAGCGACATGCTACAATAGCCAAGCCAAATAATGCTGTCGCTTCTATAGCTGAGTCGTCGGTCCTCTCAGAGTCGATTTACTCAAAAACGAAAGCTCAAATAATAAAAAAAAATAACCACAAAATCGACTCCAAATGTGATGAAGATTCATCAGCTTACCTCTTGTTTAATATTTTCCGGACGCCCTGTATAGTTAACTTACAATAAATTAAACAATTTGACACAACTTTATTACAGAATTACAACAATCCTTACTTCGTTTTCCCAAAAACATCAAACAACAACATAATAACGTTCGACTGTTCGTCTAAAACGGTATTTTATTATAGAGGCCACCAATAAAAAACGTTTCGGTCTCTATCCAACCTTCACCATCGCATCGGCCCGAACTTTTATAAGTACCGAATTTAATATAGTCCCCGAAGGGTCCGGGCCAGGCCCCGAGGGCCGATAAGCCATACGAGTATTGCAGGGCCTTCCGAGAATCGGCCCGATCCCTTCAGCCTACCTTTACAAGTTGCCGACAGACCGTGGTGTTTTTTGTGCCCAAAATCTGGGAATTGAACTGAAGTATTTTGGGACTGCTGTGGAGAGCTCAGTTGTGATCACCTTTTCTATTACATACGTCGCTCATGAGAAAGAGGGAGATGTTAAGATGTTACAAGAGGTAAGTCTGGTGTTTTGGTGATGGTATTTTTGTTTTTGTCTTGCGTGTTGTGAAGTTGCAGGTTGCAGGAAACGGATTTCTATCGATCGTTGAAACATACAATTTGATGTTAGGCCATGTTCGATGCAAGTTTTCGTAGCTTCCTAGGAAAATTTATTAGTTTCACCTACTACCGACCTACAGTTTCTACCTACCTGTGTAAATAAGTAAGTCTAAAGTCGGGTCCATTGGGCGGGAAAACGCCAGACTTTTGCTTTGATAGTCAAGGTCAAAACATTGAAGGTCATAAATGTTTGACAATTTTTGTAGTGTTTGAGCTTCCCGTGTTCTGCGGAAAACAAAACAAAAACAAAACTTAAACATCCCATCTCGGGTGAAGCGGGAAGGCAGGCGGGGGCCGGCAGGGGGAGAATTCATTTTTTGACAGAAGATACGCGATGCGGTCGTGTGTGGGGAAAACGGAATGGCCTTTTATGGTTAATAATAATAATATTTGGATGATTTATATAGCGCCGTTTTTGTGAAAAATCACCTCAAGGGCGCTGTACAAACTTATAATACATTTCTATTTTATGTGTTATGTGCCATGAGCGAGCATAATCACGAGTTTAAAATATTATTAAACCTGAATATAATATAATAATCAAAATATTTGATAATAAAATTTTAGTATTATATCAAATATTTATAATTATTCTGTTTTTGACGTAAATGTTTAGGCACTCTAAATTCTAGTAACTTTAGGTCGTGCAATACAATGACGTTATTATATAATGTTATTGGTGCAAAACCTAATCGATATTTGTCGGAAATCTTTCCTGATAAATAAATGTCTGTGTTTTCTTCCTGGTGTAGCATCTTTTCCACATCGAACGCATATTTACGTAAACGATAAACGTCAAACGTCAAGTTTTTTGGTTATCAACTGCGCGGACCTAAAATTATTATTTATGATTTTAAATAAACACACTGTCGTAATGGATGATTATTTCTTTCGTGAACTCACTTGTAAATAAAGTCTATTAATTTATAAATCGGTTTCAGAGACACGAAAGAAATTGACCAATTTAAATTTATTCTATTTTTGATGCTACGTAATTATTCACGCACTCTAAATTCAATAGTAATCGATATTAGTTGGAGATATTTCCTAATAAATAAATATTTATTAAAATATCTTTGCATCTCAAATTCAATAGTAACTTAGGACATGCAATAAACGCCAAACGTCAAGTATTGCGTACGCGTGGACGTCCGTATTCCAGACCAGTTGTCAAATTGTGTGAACTGCGCGAACTTCACCCTAATTAATTGTTTGAAAGTCCTCCAAGCGCCGAAATGACCTTCAAACGCCGAACACTGGAAACTCAAACACTACAAAAATTTATGACCTTGAATGTGTGTTATGGGACTGTCAAAGCAAACGTCGGGCCATAGTCTGGAGTTTGCCCGCGCAATGGACCCGTCTTAAAGTCATGGTGTTTGAAAGAGAGAGTACGAAAACACTGTGCGATATAGTTGTGTAGATGAATACTTGGAGCAGGTGGATGAGTTTGTTTATCTGGATAGTATGTTTACGAGAGATGGGAAGGCTGATAGAGATATTGAAAGAAGGGTAAATGCCGGTAACTCCATTAATGGAGGACTGAATGCCGTTGGCGCTAATAAAAAACTGTCAAAAAAAGCGAAGCTAGCAGTCCACAATGGAGTCCTGGTACCTACCCTGATGTATGGCAGTGAGGCATGGAACTGGCAGAGGAAGGATGAAAGTAAACTGAATGCTGTTGAAATGAGATCCCTGAGACGTATGTGTGGTAAAACCATGTATGATCGTGTTAGAAATGTGGATATCCGCAAAGAATGTAAGGCTGATGTAAGTATAATGAGCAAAATTAAGAAAGGGACCCTCAGATGGTTTGGGCACGTAGAGCGAATGAGCGAAGAAAGTAGTGTAAAAGAATATGTGATGCAAATGTGAATGGTAGAAGACGTCGGGGACGCCCGAGGAAGACATGGCACGATCAAGTGAATCAGATAGGTACTTGAGACGGGCCATGTCAAAAGTCAGAATAATAGAAGAGTATGTATGAGACGATGTATGAATGTGAGTGAGGCAAAGAGTGTGTGCCAAGACCGAGTTGTTTGGCGGTCCGTCCTCTCTGCCTACCCCTGCGGGGAAACGGCGTGATGGTTAGTTAGTTAGTTAGTTAAAATACTATTTTCGGTTGTGTGTCCGTAATTCTGGTTCAACGAATTCTAGAATTGGGTGGAATTTAGTTTTGAATTTAAGTGCATTTTCTAAATTCAAATTGAATATACCTGCAGTACAATATTTTTTACCGGATTTCTTTTGAATAAATTTATTTAATAGGTACGTTATTTTTTACTTGTATTTCAGTTTAACTTCAGCCGATTGATTAAGCCGCCGCTACCCGAATTTCTACGGATTTCTTACATATCTCCCTTAAACATTTGAAGTTTTTAAACTCTTAAATACGTTATTTTTTAAGATAATATCAAGACGCGTTCCGCGCCGAAACGCAAATTATATGAAATTTCCTCAATAGAAAAAAATCTCTAATTATGCTCCGAAAATTATTATAAACACATTTGTTTCAGTTTTTTACAAGTTATAGTTGCGAATAAATTCACAATGTTGTATAAAAATGATTTTATAAAACATTGTGAACGACCAGGTGTGAAAGGCTAGGTACTTCTCCACCTTCCGCTTCCCATCTTCTTCCTCTTCCCACTACCTTCAGCTTAAAAACACACCTCCAATTGAGAATTCCATAGACTCACCGAATAAATATGGCATCCGGTCAGTAGCTGAGTTGGTATCGCGTTTGGGTCCCACCCGGGCGTCGCGTGCTCGATTAAGTGTAGTAGGAGATTTTCAAATATTGTCAAGTTATTCGTAACTCGGGAATGTCTGTCTTTAAAAAAACAGATAAAATAATGCTCAATTTCTTTCTGGTGAGATGCCAGTATTCGGAAATAAAACTTGCAATGGCTTTAACTACGTTAAATGACCAGACGTGAATAGCCAGGTATTTGCCCAGCTTCCTCTTCCCCACCATGTTGTGAGGCTGAAGGTGGTGGGGAGGGAAAGGAAATTGGGAAGAAGAAGATAAAGAAGTACCTGGCTATTCAGATCTGTTATTTAAATATTTGACTTACGATCCTTTTCTACGGGATGTATGCATTTATATATTGCATATTTTTATATATTTACGGCTAACGCCATTTCAAGCACGTTTCATTCTGAATGGTGATCTTACACCAGGGCGATACTGAGAGCGTCTTCCACTCTGGAACGTGCCGCAAATATACTATATATTATTTTAAATGAATTAATATTGTGAAATAACACAAAATATTTAAAAAAATATATATTTTCCCAAGCCGGGATTCGATCCCTGCGACCTGACCCCTAGACCACACCGTCACTACTATTCTTATAGTAATTAATTTTTAGTTTATATAGTTAGACACTTTGGTCTAACTATATAAACTAAAAATAAAATGATTTTTGCTCTATTTTAAACGAGTCGTGTTTTATTTTCACAATTTTCCTATCGATTTTATCCATTGACCTATCGTCAAAGATTTTATCGCTTTAAATATTAGGGCGCTCCTCTAACATTCCTAATTAAATATCTCTCCATCTTCTTCTTTTTTGAGCGCGAATGCGGTGCCTTAATATTTTTTTGTAGGTAATTGCTTGGCGTTCGACATTTCGAATAATTCATAGAAAATACTTTCAGTGTTGCCAGAGTATATCGACTTCTTATTCCCATATCGGTTCGGCTGTCAACGGTGAAATCGTGCTAGGGATATCGATATAAAATCGTCGGAAGTTAGTTGTCGTAATATTACCGATTTCATGGTACTAGAGTTCCCGCTATATTATGAAATTTCGAAATTAGAAAAAAGTGTCACAAATAAATGATATGGTAGAAGTTTTCTGCAGCGGTGAGCTTGGTAAGAGATTGTTGTCGTTTTTGATAAACCGGTGTTGAATTAAATAGTCGTACCCGTCGAGACACCCGTTAGGGATTTGGGAATGTAGATGGTCATTTTGTAAAAATGTCTTTGGAAAACGGGTTTCTGTAATTCTAGTCAGGTTCCTAAAAATGATATTCATAACAATAATTCTTGAATTTATGGCTAATTTAAGCAAGAAAAATATGTTTTTCCCGATGACCTCAACAAAGACACATGCCAAAAACGACATAGACTATTTTTTAAGTGGAATAGAATTTATAAATAATTCTCAAAATTTAATTTTTTTTCAAACTGCTGTCGGAAACTTGGTAATGTACATTTTAATTATTTTGTAATTTACTTTTATTTTATTTGAACACAAAGCGTGGAATTTTCTCTCTCTAAAACGTTTACATCATAGAATATAGTACCTACAGTAGAACATAGTTGTCTCCCATATTTTTGTGCTATGGATGTGCTACGGAATACTTGGAGCAGGTGAATGAGTTTGTATATTTGGGAAGTATGTTTACGAGAGATGGAAAGGCTGATAGAGATATTAAAAGAAGGGTGAATGCAGGTAACTCTATAAATAAAGGACTGAACGCTGTTGGCACCAACAAAAACCTGTCCAAAGACGCGAAACTAGCCGTCCATAATGGAGTACTGGTCCCTACCCTGATGTACGGCTGTGAGGCATGGAACTGGCAGAGGAAGCATGAAAGTAGAGTGAATGCCGTGGAAATGAGATCCCTGAGGCGTATGTGTGGTAAAACCATGTATGATCGTGTGAGAAGCTCCGTAAAGAATGCAAGGCTAATGTAAGCGTAATTAATGAGTAAGATCCAGAAAGGAACGCTCCGATTGTTTGTAGAGCGAAAGAACTAGGAAAGGAGTATAAGGAGAATATATGATAAAAACGTGAATGGTAGAAGAAGTCGGGGACGCCCAAGAAAGACATGGCACGAATCAGATACTTGAGTCGGGTCATGTCAAGAGTCAGAATAATAGAAGAGCATGTATAAGACGATGTATGAATGCGAACGAGGCAAGGAGTGTGCGCCAAGAGCCAAAACCGAGTTGTTTAGCGGTCCGTCCTCTATACCTACCCTGCGGAGAAACGGCGTGATGGTTAGTTAGTTTCTGTGAGACCTGTATGAGTTTGAAATCGTTGACACAACGATTTCTGTGAGACCTGTATGAGTTGTTCCGAAAACCAAACAAATAGACTTGACAGGAAGGCTCTGCAACCGGGCCCGAAAAAGAGAAGATGGAGAGACACGAAATTACGAATGTTAGAGGAGAGCGCTAACATTTACAGCGACAAAATCGATGCGAAAATGTTTAATAAAACACGACTCGTTTAAAATAGAGCAAAAATCTCGCGGGCAATATCTTAAACAGCATATAAAGAAACACTGTGAATTTTTTCATACGTATAACTTGTAATATAACTTGTAAAATATCTGAAACAAACGTGTTAATAATAATTTTTGGAGCATACTTTGCGATTTTTTTCTATCGAGGGAATTTTATATAATTCGCGTTTCGGCGCGTCTAGATAGTCTAGTCTAGATATTATCTTCAAGAATAACATATATTTTTTAAGAGCTTTAAAACTATCGGTACAAATCCGGGTTGCGGGCCCTTCAAGAGATATCTTCTAGGCCAGTACCAGATCTGAACTCCTGTATGAATTGTTAATCTCGATCAAGATTTGTTGCCATTACGTCGTCATCATTCTATTCTGGACCACCCACCGAAAATCTTTCGAGGTAGGTAAGTAAAAAGGTTCTCATTACCCATCTTTGGAGATTTCCCCAGTCAGCATATTATGCACAGAATGATGTAGAACTTGATAGCAGCGGTCAGCTGTGCAGGCAGCAATACAGCGGAACATCTGCTCGCCAGGTGTACACTGTACACTGTACGGTGCAGTGCGCGTTGTGCAATGCGCATGGTGCAGGATGTCGGAGAGAACTGCCCACCATGGTGCAATTAATAATACCACATGCCTTGATGGTGGGTGGCAAACGAGGGCAGCTCAGTTTGGGTACCGCCGCAACGGGAACCAACTATTTGATAGTTGGCTCGCTAAGTTTGGTGATTTAGCAGGGGTACCCGGATTCGTCGGGTGAGGTTAGTCTAAGTCTTACCTACTGCGTGGCGGGCCAACCAAATCGGGAGAGACTGGTTGAGGGAGATCTTTTGACTTCTTCAGCCGGACTCTTTCGACACAACGCCTTGCAGCGCAGTTGGAGGATTGGCTTCGTACGTTCGTCAATCCTGGACACCTGGACAAAATGACCCCAGATTAGTACCTACACACCCCTCGTACCTTTTTCCTTCCCAGAACCATCGCTGAAGTTGACATTGATCCTGAGAGTACTTTTTCATCAGGGCATCCTGTGTGGAGTTAATGAAAAAAGAGCGTACCTACAGCATTCACATGGTGGGATTCGATGGGGGGAGGGTTCGACCCTGAAGTGGGATTTGATTTTTTATTTTGTTATATTTGAACACTGCACAAGAGTCCCAACTGCTCCCGTCTGGAGCCAGTGAGACTATGGCATCCCCAATTGGGGTATGTTGTGAGGCTGAAGGTAGTGGGGAGGGGAACGAGATGGGGAAGAGGAAGGTGGAGAAGTACCTGGCTATCCAGATCTGGTCACCAAACACGGCTAAAGCCATTTCAAGCAACGTTTCAATTTTGAATGGTGGTCTTACACCAGGGCGATACTGTGGCGCAAATATACTACTGTATATTATTTTTAATGAATTAATTGTATAACACAAATTAATCAAATAAAATTTATCCTGCGACCTTCGGATTGCGAGTCAAGAGCCTTACCGCTAGACCACGCCGGCCGTCAAAGTTTCCGAGGGTAGAAAGGGAAAAAGTAAGGTGTAATTTTGTTTATTAGAAAGCTTTTAGGAACCTCTGCTTAAAACAACTTATTGTTTTACATCACAGTGATAAAATAGATGAAAATAATAATGTTGTACTAGCTGTTAAAAACCCACTCCGCAGGTTTTTACTGCTAGGCCCTGCGGGCGGCTTTTGATTCGGCTTCGCCCGGTTAGTGTAGGTGACCATTTTAGGAGGCGTCTACTAATATCTACAGGAATTCCAAAAACTGAAAAAAATCGAACTAATATCTATGAGAACCAAAGTGTTGACGAATATCTACAGCTCAAACTGCTGACTAATATCTATGAGAAGTGTTGACGAATATCTTCAGCACTGGCAGAGGTTGGATTTGCAATTGTGTATAGCATATTGGAATAACGTAATATTGCGTATGCAGTTTAAAAATCTTAATTTATGTAAGTATGTATGTAAAAATCCCTAATATCGAACTATCTGTTTACTGGTGAGCGATGAATCACCTTAATGCAGTAAAGATCGACTATTAAATTTATTAATTTATTTAAAATATCTATACCTTCCCGTAAATCCAGTTAACCTTCATTATACTTTTTGCACCCGTATTCTCGAATTGTAATATTATGTAAAAACTTCCTACTTCTTCTGGCGCTAATCTTAATTGTAAATATGTGTGTTAATAAGTCACCAGTTTTAGGATAGAATCTATATGTCTTAGTCATAAGTCACTAGCTATAAGTCTTAGATGTAAGTCAATAGTTATAATTGTAAATCTTAGTTGTAAGCCAGTAATATAAGTAGCTATAAGTCTTAGATGTAAGTCACTAGTTGTAATTGTAAATCTTAGTTTTAAGCCAGTAATGTTAATTCTTTTATTTATTATTTGTACAGCGCCCTTGAGGTGATTTTCCACGAAAACGGCGCTATATAAATTAGCCAATTATTATTATTATTATTATTGGACACATTTAGCTGATTAGTCCAACCTACGCTCTGTAGATATTAGTTCAACCTACGCTCTGTAGATATTAGTCGACACTGGGACCGTCATAGATATTCGTCCGACCTTAGCTCTGTAGATATTAGTCAACACTCTGAAGTTCGAAGATATTAGTTCAACATATGAGCTGTAGATATTCGTCCGACATCCAGGCTGTAGATATTAGTATCTGGAGTCACCATTTTATAGATCCAGTACGAACTGATTCCAAAAACAGCCCGTTCCTCGGATCCGTTGTAGCTAATCACTGGGACAAAGTACCAAAACAGAGCAATGACGTCGTATGTAATATATAGCCACTTGATACAACATGTATTACCGACCTGCTGATGGAAGTAGCGACATCTTGTGTCGAATTCTTAAATTCGAAACCAAATTATAACAGTAGCTTTATGTGAAATTCCACGTACATAGATGTGATTTGTGGCGCGGCGCATGTGGCGTTGCGTCCGACATGCACTCGTAGCTGGGTTAACCACGCAGACGCTACGGTATTAATATAATGTTGTATTTTCCAGAAACGTATCTAAGAAAACGCTTCTCTTTTTTCTACACAAAACTGATACAGATGAGGGGGGGGGGGTTGAACCCTTTAAATCCCCAAACATATATATTTTACGCACCATTACCCACAATCTTAAGCTGTTGCGTTTACTTATTAAAACCGCACACCTGTGTAAATTATATTAAACAGGACGAAAGAAGCCTTTTCTTTAAAAATGATTACCAAAACGGCTCCTGCCTAGAAAATTATTCACTTTTATGGACACACATTGTGACGTCAAATAAGATAATTCTAAAAATTTGCAAGTAAAGTAATTGTTCTTGTAAAAAGGGTCAGAGTCATTACTATACTTATTTACCTGTCCGGGTTGGATGCAAATGACCCTTCGGTACATTTACGTGCCGAACACGCGGAAAAGTAATTTTTGAAGATTTTATCTGTAGGTATCTGTAGGTAGTAAAAATAATATTGGATAATAATATTATTTTTTTTTGACAAAATTGATGCTAATTTGTTTTGAAAATGTTAGGCGCACACCTGATATTGCTTTTTAATGGTGTTTTCGTGGCATAATAATATTATCGATATATCAACTCTAGATATGGCGACGTGTCTTAAAAAATCAGAATAATTCGGCAAAAATTAACAAGTGGCTAACTTCTTCCCCATGTGATTCCGTCACCTCGCTTCGCAAGTATAATATCTTGGAAGACAAATTTTAATCACCAAATTTCGAGTCGTTTTCAACGCTGCTGCAACATTTATAACCGGCTTATCAAAATATTCCCATATTTCAGAGCATCTTAAAAATCTTCACTGGCTCAAATGTCCTGAAAGAATCAAGTTCTGATGGATGGTATTTAAGTCCGTTAATAATATGTATATAAATTTGTTTCTATATATGTGTCCTTTTATGTGCAATAGAGGGTTATTGTATTTTATTGTATTGTATTGTATTCGTTTTTTATTGAATGGGGTGATGGCGTACCTTTCGTAATGTAGTAAAAGAACAGATTAATTATGAATAAAATTACGTTTTGGTAGAAAAAAAATAATTTTGGATGTTAGAAAAGGGTAAAGTGCAGTGGCGGACTAAGCCCGTCAGAAGCCCGGGGCGGCAAATTTTAATAAATATCGGTGAATCGAGCATGAGGGCAAATTAGGGAAATTTTGAGTCATTACTCAATATACTGACATGTTGTACATTCAGAAAAATTAAAAAAAAAGTTTTAAAACCTTACCCCCCCCCCTTAAAGCCTTGTTAAGGATTTGATCAAGGGAACAAGGAGGCGTTTGGAGGAACCTTCACCCCCCCCCCCCCCCTCCCCCCAGTCCACCATTGGTAAAGGGGCCCCGGGACGTGCATTGCCTAGGGGCCCCGACATGGTTAATCCGGCCCTGCCGACAGTCAACTCTCAGGTCCGCAGCGTCATCACTGTCATCGCTATCGGAAGGGTAAAGGAACCAAAGCGCACACCAGATACTAAGTTCGGTGTTCGTGCTTTCGGAGTGTCAGGACCTAAAGCTTGGAATGGACTGCCACATGAAACAGAACAAGACACAGACAAATATAAAGTTAACGGTCGCAGCTGGGACTCGAACCCAGGATATCTTTTCAATTTCAGAATTAACAATATTATCAACTACTTTTTCCTATAATATCCTGCCAAAAATATGGGGAATTTTAGTTAGAAAATACTGATAATTTATGAGATTGTAAAAAGGACAGAAATGAAATAGGTATGTCCCAATGGCCTCGTTAAAATTTGAAAATTTGCGGAAAAGTTACATCTTTTGTGTAGCAAATTCTGAAAAACCTCATGTGTATCGTGTTATAATGAAGAAACCTTTCAGATATTCGAGCGACGCTCTCTTCAGGGAATTTAATGTACTAGACGTTCGACAGTGTTACATTAAAAAGATAATAATTTATGCTCATAAAAATAAATATAAAATGAAAAAAGTCGAATACAAACATCAAACCAGAAGTAAGGGCAGAAATGACCTTTCTATTCCAACAAACAACACAGCAGCTTATCAAATGATATTCTCATACCTGGGACCGAAATTGTATAACAAAATCCCTTCACAACTAAAGCTGTGTGAAGTGTCATCCTTAGTGTTAAAAAAATAACAAAATGGTTACAAGATTTAGGCAGGACAGAGTCAGAAATATTATTAAAAAAATGTTATTTGATAATTTTGTTTTACGAGCACCTTATATATTTCTTTTGTTTCTAAAATTTTTCTTTTCTTTTTATTTTTCTTTTACTTACCTACTGTTTTTCGTGTTTAATCACTTCGAATATCTACACTTTTTCTTGTAAATTAATTGATTCCAGAACCTATCACTCCACTGTATAATTATGTAAATGCAAATTGTGAAGCTTAACTTTACTTTAATACTTTATGAATGATAATGTACCTACCAACCTAATATGAATAGGTATGTCAATTTGACTGTCCTAGAACGGGAGACCCTCCTAGTTGGACAGTCAAAGCTTCCTTGTACTGAATGTATTTTATAACAAATAAAATAAATAAATGAATAAATAAATAAAACCACCCTCGTTCAACATTTCTTGCAGTTTACCTACGTAAAACACGTTACCCCCTCTCTCTTACCTGCCTTCTTCTCGCACCCCCACCAAAGTTGACCTTCCCCCTTCCCCCCTTCTATGTTACATGTGCACTAAAACTCTGTAATTATTTTATATATCTATGTTTTTATGAAAAAAAACCGTGATGAAGGTTCACGTCGAATTGAAACCGGTTGGTATTTATAGGGTGTTTTATACTGATTATGAAAAAAACTCATTAATTCCTGGATTCAATTCCCGGTACGACCGTATCTTTTTCTGATTTTTTTGTTTCAAATGTTTTGTCTTCAGTTATTAAATGATGTTTAACAATTTGAGCTCGGTATGTTAAAATAAAATCGATAGATGTCGCACAGTAAAAAAAATGGCTAGATTTACCCAATTTACTATCTAGATAGAATTTACTTCGAGAAGTATCTTACAATCAGGCATAAAGACAGCAGCCAATCATTCAAAAAATGAAGATAATATTGGTAGTTCTTAGACGAAGTATGATACAGCGCCCTTGAGGTGATTTTTCACAAAAACGGCGCTATATAAATCTTCCAAATATTATTATCTATTATTATTAGTTAAATATGACCGAAGAGGATAGGGTCCTGGGTTCAGTTCCAAGATGCGAGACGGGACGGCAAAGTAGAATGAGCCCCCCCCCCCCTAGTTTAAGAAGTTGATGTAATTTTACAAGCTTTTTATTCAGTCCTGGGGGGTCTCCAAACTCCTCCATGTTCCCTTGATCAAATGCTAAACAAGGCTTCAAGGCACCAGGACACTGTAAAAAAAATGGCATTTTTTTATTATTTAATTTTCTGAAAGACGCATTTGTTAATAATGCTCTCAACAAACTTTTTCAGGAAATTCGTAAAATTGACGGAGATACAGCATTGAATATTAGCCTTCAGCAAAACTTTGAACGCGTTTTTCTTGAAACTACGTTTTTCAACCTGGTTGACAACATATTAGAAAAACTATACATCCGATTTGCATGCATCAAGTCACTGTTCGAAAATCCAGTCACTATGGCACCACGTAGGGATTTTTTTTATAAAGGGCGGCCTACTACTTTTTTTTATGAACGATGAAAATTTTCCATAAAAAAAACGAAAATAAAATTCGTTGATGTGCCATTTTTTAAATTTTATTTAGATTTCAAAATTCCCCTACGTGGTGCCATAGACACTGGATTTTCTAAGAGTTTAAGAATTGCTGTATGCAAATCGGATGTACACTTTTTTCTAATATGTTGTCAACCAGGTGGAAAAACGTGTTAAAAAAGTTTCGAGAAAAACGCATTCAAAATTTTGCTGAAGGATAATTCAACATACAAACTATGTATTTCAAACGATTTCACATAAAATGCTGTATCTCCGTCAATTCTTCTAACTTCTTTAAAGCATTTGGTGAGAGCATTCTTAACAAATGCATCTTTCAGAAAATGAAAAAAAAATCTATACCATTGACCTATTGTCTACAGTGGTTCAATAAAATTTGATTAAATTGTACAATACTGTTGACTTTTTTTGGACCCCATTAATATCGACCTCGGGTTGCGATTGTTGCGAACCCCGAGTCTATCCTCTCTGTCTGCCCTTGCGGGAAATGGCATGTAAGTTTGTATTGGTAACTTAATAATAATAATAATTGGATAATTTATAAAGTGCCGTTTTTGTGAAAAATCACCTCAAGGGCGCTGTACAATTTACAAGGAATGCTTAGGTTCTAACTAATTTTACTATTTACAAATGGATACAGAAACATACTTACCTGGCAGGTCACTTCCAATAAACACACTTTAATTAGAAAGTTAATGCTTGGAGAAGATACGGCTTTGCACGCGGAGGACATTACAGTTAAGACACTGGACATTGCATGATTATACATTATTTGCTACCCTCATCACTGTTAGTAATACATTGATGAATAGATTAGTGGCAAAAGTAGAGTTCGTATTTATTTTAAAATACTGGAGAATTTACGACTATTGGAGATTAGTGGCAAAAGTATAGTTATACGAATAACTACTAGGATATATTTATAAATTAATACCAACCTTTTTTATACCTATCTACTTTTAAAAACAACAACAAAAATTTCCATCAAATTTCCAAGCTACCAAAGTACCTACTCGCATGCATGAACGTTATTTGCAAGTACTGCCAACATCTACAATATACATACTCCCTCGCTACTTATTCGTATAAGTCTACGCAGCTATAGCGTGATAGTGGATTGCATGAAAATAAGCGCCGAAACAAAATAATAATAAAAAAAACACATAAAACTCCCACATTAATCCAAAAACTTTTTCATTACTATGTACAATTATTAATACTACAGTACTAATGGTAATGCTTTTTTGTGCGTGGGTGTTGCTCGTTGCCGTTTGTGTCCGATGGGTACGGTTTAGTAGGTAGTTGGTACGAGGAAAAAGGTATCACGCACACTAATACACGCGCAGTTCACGCACTCTATAGAAACGCACACACTGACAAGCACGTGTACGTACTCCCTCACATTTTGCACACAACATTGTTGTGTATTGAAGTAGGTATCTATCGGAAACTAGCCACTGAATGTTAAACTGTTCTCTTTGTAATATTGATGTCGGGTTACAAAATAGCTGAAAAGTGGTGCTGTACTTCTTCAGAGTCGCTAGATGTAGCTTTCTTTGTGATTTCTTTGCCTGTTCATTTTGGAATGGTTTGACCATTGGATATTAATTTTATATTTTACAAATATTTGTTTTTTTTTTGATTTCGAAGATTCGATCCTTAGTCCGCTGAATGTCTGGCCGCTAAGGTTTGTCAGGCGCTTTATACATTAATGGTTTTATACCTTCATACCTTCCCGTCCTTTTTGACCAGGGACCACTATGACATTTATTTGTTCTCACAGGGGCCACAAGGTACAATAATGATAAACTGTTAATCGCGTAATTAAACGCGCCCTTTCAATTACTATCATTTTGCAATTATTGCGCCCTTGAGGTGATTTTCCACGAAAACGGCGCTATATAAATTAGCCAATTATTAATTATTATTATTATTCAAAGTGCTCTTCTTGGACACCTTCAGCTACCTCTCCATCATTATTACCAAAAGGGTTACGAATCAGCTTTTGGATACCTTTCGATTCGGTTTTGTAGCAAATGAATAAATGTTTCGTGAACCACGTTTATTTATTTATTATATTGGAACCGAGCACCAGTTTTTTTTTTTTTTTTTACATGAGCTCCACACAGGAGGTCCTGAGGAAAATAATTTCCCTCAGGGCCTATGTCATCTTTGAGAATGCTGTGTGGAGGGTTTTTTTTTAAGGAATGGAAGGAGAGGAGAGTTCTGGGAAGGAAAAGGGTTTAAGGGGTGGGTAGGAATCTGGGGTTCAGTATGTCCTGGTCATCCGCCTCCAAGACCTAGACAAACCTCACCCCATGAACCCGGGCACCCCTGCTAAATCACCAAACGTAGCGAACCACTTGGGGTGACCTATGAAATATATAAATATTTTATTGCCATTTCATCAATCCTATTGATGCTCGTAGGACAACTCAGAATCATGCAACTTCATTACCTCCTATTAAAAGTCATTAAAAGTGCTGAAAAACATTTTTAAAAGCGTTTAAATTGTTATAGACCTGTGCCATGATGCGTGCTTTATGGCAAACCGGAGTTAAATATATCTAATTACATTTCATTGCAAACGTAAATCACACGGATTTCCACAAATACGGAAAAACATTTAAACACCGGTCACCTAAATAACACCGGACAACTCAGCATACACTCACCTCAACACTTTTGGTTAAATTGGTTACGTTAAGTTAGGTTATATACGTTTTTTTTTTTTCATAAGTTTTTATTCCAGTAAAAAAGAAAATAACATTTTCACTTACTTAACTAGAATATTACATAGTTTTTACATTTCATAACCTTACATTACATTAGATTGCAATACTAACATTTACATGATATTATATTACCATACGATATTATTCACTATCACTACTTTGTTTTTTGTGAATAAACATGAACAATTTTTTTTTGAATTTGCACACACTTTTTTCGTTTTTGATATCATCTGGAAGGGAATTATATAAATTGCCCCCCTCGTAACTAATTGATTTCTTACCGTAGTTAGTATGAATGGTGTTTAAACGTATGTTATCGTGTTGTCGTGTAAAATGTTTGTGTACTTGGGACGTTTTAATGAATTCTGTGTTTGTATGTATGAGTTTATTATTTATTTTGTATATAAGGACACATATATTGTACTCGTATAGTTTTCTTAATGTTAGCAGTTTTGTTTCCAAATATAATTTTTTTGTGGATGTTTTGGATTCGTAGTGAAATAGTTTTTTGATTATCTTATTTTGAATTACCTGTAATTCATTGATGTATGTTTCATACGCATTTCCCCAGATTTCAATCAGGTAATTTAGGTGTGAGTGTACGAGACGATAGTATAAACTTTTTTTAAATTTAATTGGTAATAGATAAGATAACCGGCTAAAAACGCTAATTAAGGGTGTGATTTTATCTTTTACATTTTGAATGTGTTGTTTAAATGTTAAATGCTTATCGATGCACAGCCCAAGATATTTTTCCTGTTTTAGGATTTGCAAATCGTTATTTTCAATTTTTAATGGTACATGTGGAGGAATTAATTTACGGTTTGAACTTAAAATCATGTATCCTACGTTATATATTATATTTAATGATCTTTCAAAGAGGTGTTGAAATTACATTATTTTGAGTTGTCATTGAACCAATTTTCTCTTAAAATTAAGGAGTTGAATTCCTTTATCATAGTGCATTATAAACTGAGAGTATTGTTTGTGAAAGGTCAAAACATGTTAACAATTTGTATATTTTCCTTCCGTTCTTCTATAGGTGCTTAGCCTGTAAATACTCGTAGGTGGCATGTTTGGCAACGAATGAAATAAACTACGTCTATTCGAATTGGAACCAAAGGAAACCGCCTCAAAAAAAATTATAGATCGCCTTTGTTGGCTAAACTGGTACTTTTCAAACACCGATTTACTTCATAAATCATTAATGGTCTTAAATTCATTAATATTTACTGGTCTGCTTGGGAAATAATTACAATCAGCCATTTTACTTTCATACCCTTTCAAAACTTCAAGGCACTTGACACTACGGACACGAACTGCTACTATATTGGAAAAAAATCTTTGGAGGCCTAGATGTTTCACAGAATTTGAAAAATTCATCGAATTTAAAATTTAATTTTTAGATTTCATGAATGTTCTGCTATTTTTTCAGTTCTGTGAAACAACTGGCCCATTATGGAATAATATACAATACAAGAATTTGAATAGAATTTAATTCAATTCAATCCTATTTTAAAAACATTACAAAATTAACATTTTAAAGCGTTTTTAAAAGACAGAGAATATTTAAGAATAGATAAGCAGATTTAAACTGACAACAAAAAAGCTTGGTGTATAAATTGTGCTTCATTGATGTTAAACATATCGATATTTACAAGATAACTCTCCCGACTGGAATGACCATTGGAAAGTTAGTTTTGCCAGCCGGGAGATAAAACAGTCTCTGCCGCCGCCCCGGGAACCATTTATTGGATAACCAACACCTCCGCCATAGGTCACCCCAAGTAGTTATCTGCGTTTGGTGACTTAGCAGGGGTGCCCGGGTTCATGGGGTGAGGTTTTCCGGGTCTTGGTGGCGAATGCGTCTATCCTCCAGCTGCATGGCAGGCCGGACGGAAGAGAGTGGTTGAGGGAGTCCCTTTGACTTCTCCAGCCGTAGGTACTCTCTAGGAACATCGCCTCGCACCGCAGTGGGAGGGATGTATTCATTCATCCGTCACTCCTAGACACACCGATCCACAGTTTCCTACCCACCCCTAATACTCTTTTCCCTCCCTTCCTCTCCTTCCTTTCCTTAAAAGACCCTCCACACACCATCCCAAAAGATGACATAGACCCTCGGGGGAATTATTTTCCTCAGGGCCTCCGGTGTGGAGTAAATGCAAAAAGTGCTATCTAAAAAAATCAAGTTTAAATTCTGTGAAACAAAACATCCTAACACATTTTAGATCACTTGGTTGGCGATGGCATTGGCATGTTTCTTCTTGGAGATTATTGTTTTTTAACGTCTTCATATGAGTTCTACTTGCTGGTTTTGTTGTGTTGTGTGTATTCGTAATTTAATTTAGGTAAAATACTAATATAACAAGACCCGGGAAACTACATTATAATGCAAGCGCCTGCACTATATAATATTATATACAACGGGTACCTGGCATGCGTTGCAAGGTCACTGTAACCTCGGGGTCAACTTAACTGTAATGGTTCCATCCCAAGTCCCGGGAAACTACATTATAATGCAAGCGCCTGCACTATGTAACATTATATACAACGGTTACCCGGCATGCGTTGCAAGTTCACTGTAACCTCTGGGTCAACTTAACTGTTATGGTTCCATCCCAAGTCCCGGGAAACTACATTATAATGCAAGGGCCTGCACTATATAACATTAAATACAACGGGTACCCGGCATGCGTTGCAAGACCACTTTAACCTCGGGTCAATTAAACTGTAATTGTTGCATCCCAAGTCCCGGGAAACTGCATTATAATGCAAGCGTCTGCACTATATAAAATTATATATAACGGTTACCCCGCATTAGTTAGTGAAGTTTTACTTCAGTCGTGTGGTCTAAAGCACACTTTTAAAAAAGTTTATTTTCAATAGTGAGCTCTGGCATCATGAAAGTATGCATTGCTAAACCGTTCATCCGATTGCGATGAAACTTTGGAGATTTGATGTGCGCATGCCAGCGATGGTTTCTGTGTACAAAAGTGAGCTCTGGCATCATTAACCGATTGGTATTTAATTTAACACACACTCCTCCTCGTTTCATCCACGTTCACACGTCAAATCGCATAGTGTTTTAAGCCGTTAGTTGCCTCTTCAACGGGCAGAAGCTAGTCCTAATATAATTGTGTCGTTTTAGTCCACAGTTTGAGATCCAGAGTAATTTCAGTACTTTGGTCGCCTGTCCGTGTCTGACGCTCCTAGCATCCCTCGTCTCCCTCTAGCGCACCGACAGCCCCTATAGCTCCGTCCTTCTCGCTACCTTCCAGGCACCAGTATGACGATAGAATTGTAATATAATCAGGTACCTGAATATAATTTATTATAATATTAAACCAACGGGAAAATTCATGGAAAATCACATTTCATAATTTTGTTGGAGGGAATGCACGGCGTAGAGTTTAGCTTATATTGTGGATGAAATAACAGAACTGAAATAAAACGAGATTACGTAATAAAAATTATAATAATTGGACAGTTTGTGGAGCACCGTTTTTGTGTAAAATCACCCCAATGGCGATGTATAAGAGTTCTAAGGTTCTGTCTGATTTTATTATTTACAAACATATACAGAAAACATACCTACCTACTGCAAGTCACTTCCTATAAACACATCAGAAAGTTGATGCTTGGAGAAGATTCGATTTTGTACCCAGGAACACTTTTTTTAAACCACTAGACATTACATTATTTGCTGCCCCCCATTACTGTTAATCATACAATTATGAGAAGATTAGTGACCATCGTGCTTGATATTTACTTTGTAAAACTGTAGAATTTAGGACTCTTTACCACTGGAGAATTTTAATGAAATGATCTTAAAAAGCTTACAAGCTCTTGTTTGATTATAACTAACCAACCATCGTAGTAGGTATATAAGGTAGGCAGAAAAGATGGACCGCCAAACAAATCTCTCTTGTTTCATATAAATTCTTATTTTTTAATTGTTAAACTAACGTTTAAGACAAGATTTTTATGCAAAGCACAAAGGGTAACAATTATTATAAGCAATAATTATCAGCCTGAAACACTCATCCACATTGAAAAATTGAAATTGAAAAAACGGGACGTCATGTATCTTTTCTCGGAAGATTTTTCAATGTGGATGAGTGTTTCAGGCTGATAATTATTGCTTATAATAATTGTTATCATATAAATTCATTTATTTATTTATACCGGTTTTGCGGATAAATAAATTAATTAGTTCCATAATAAGTGATATATTATTTTATATGTATTCAAGTGAAACATGCTACAGCGTCTTGGAAATGGGAACATTATTTCAATATTGCTAAGACATAATGTAGTGCATATCAAGATTACCGCGAATTATTTTATCTAAACATAGTATATCAGTCAATTGATTTCTAATTTTGGGTGTATTCATCTTGAAGTTTTCAAGATGCACGTCGTACTAAGTCGAGCTAAGATGGTCATGTAGACTACATTGGAAAGATAACAGTCTTAGCGTTTTTAATGGATTATACAATTATGTTCATATTTACATAATGTAATGTGGATTCTAAATACTTCTTCCACAATTAAGTTTACTTCTAACTAAAGCACTTTAAAGGTTTACATTGATTGAGAGACTTCGAATGTTGGCATATTCCTCTATTGATATGGACCGACTCAAATAATTGAATCACTTGACCACGCCACGTCTTTTTCAAATAAGAACACATTTTGGCCTTTGAAATAATTGAGCATATTTGTTTGTTAAGATTTTGTATAAACCCAGAAAAAAAATAAAGTAATAAGCCCTAAAGTTCAAACTTATGTAATAGCCCAGGCAACGAAGACCAAAAAATACCAAATAGGGGAAATAATTCATGTAGAAACCAATTTTGGCACAGTTTTAGGGGAAGGTGTCCTTAACAAAATACTAAAAGTACTGGTGGGTGGGGGGGGGGGGGGTCTTAAGGTCCCTTTTTTCAGGTTTTCATTAATAACTCGAAAACTACTGCCTCTAGCGAAAAAATGTTTAGGTACTAAATTATCTAAATAAAATTCTCTACAAAAAAAGGTTCTATAAACTTTTTTGTTAGGATCAATGCTTAGGGAGATAGGAAGGGGGGAAAATGTAAAATTAAAAAAAAAAAAACTGATTTAATTTTTAAAAATGAAATGTTTGTCGGTAAAAATGAAATGCTTATTGTTAAAAATCAAATAATTAGTGCTTAAGGATGTACCTTGAACATTAAATTTCGTAAAAATCTAAACTTTCATCGTCATCAATGCTGTCTTCGACGGGGGCTCCGTTCATACATGAGCCGAGGCAGCCGCAGGCACCGGAGCAATCCCTGCTTTGCGGCAACCGCAGCGCATCCCACACCCAGTCGTGCATCGGCAAAAGATCGTGTTCAAAATGGAGATGGGTGCCACCAGGGTCGTTCATGTTAACTGGGTTAAGGATCCCATCTTCTCCCTTAACCCAACCCCATTGGATGGGTGGTAGGGGGTTGCCTAGCAACTGTTGTATCTGTAAAAAAGTAATGAGACCAAGGTAAGCATTCATCACAAATGAATATTTGTAATAAGAAAGCAGTATTAAAACTATATATAACTGGATTTAATTACCTATAGATATACTCTGAGCCAGTGTTGCTTTGAAGCTCCTCTGGTGGGAGGAAGAATGGCCATGTCTGCTTTGGGCTTCGTTGACGCTTTCAAAAATGCCGAGTACCGGTGTTTGTTTAGGTTGTCTTAATGATCAGGCGCTTTGTATACAGCCAAAAAAAGTTTCTCGCTAGCCTGTTTAATATTCTCAGGTGATGCTGGGGGATCAGAGAATATTGGTGAAATGTCTTGGGCGAGGCCAGGATTTTCTGCGAAGAGCTTAGCGATTCCCACTTTACTCTTTCCATATATCGCCGAGGTGGTGTCGCATCCGGAGAAGCTATGGAGAAGGAGAATCATTTTGGCGATTGGAAGCTGTTGATGTTGTCGCACCGAAAACAATTTGGTCTCCAAATTCCCACGGCCCGGCTTCATGAAATATATATTGATTGATGGTGGTGCCAATCCAATGAGGAGAACTAACAAGTCCACATCCTCCCCAACTATTGCTATATTTGAATGTAGAGCAGCTTCATCCAACCCAAACCTCACAATAGTGCTATCAGCACCCTCTGTAGCAACAGTTGTTTTAATCCCGGCTGCTGTCATTTTCTCGCTGAGCAAGTGAATAAACCTTGTTTTGTTTCTTTCGAGCGGAGCAGAAGCGAAGGGGGCTCACAAAAACTTCTGTTGACATCAACTTTCACGAAAAAATGACCATCACTATTCAACAAGAGCATTTTCTTGCTAATGAAAGAAACAAAACACTCTTTGCCTGACTCACATTCATCCATCGTCTTTGATGTCATAGATTCTGAATTTTGACATAGGCCCTGAGGGAAATTATTTTCCTCAGGGCCTCCTGTGTGGAGTTAATGTAAAAAAAAGCATCTAATTCACTTGATCGTGCCATGTCTACTTCGGGTCCCCGACTTCTTCCACCATTCACATTTGCGTCACATATTCTTCTTACATTCATTCGCTTTACATGCCCAAACTATCTGAGGGTCCCTTTTTTAATCTTACTCATTATGCTTATATCAGCCTTACATTCTTTGCAGATCTCCACATTTCTCACACGATCATACACGGTTTTACTACATATACCCCTCAGGGATCGAATTTCAACAGCATTCTGTTTACTTTCATCCTTGCTCTGCCAGTTAGGTACCAGGACTCCATTGTGGACTGCTAGCTTCGCTTCTTTTCACACTTTTTTATTTGCGCCAACTTACGGGTACCGCCGCCCCGGGAACCATTTATTGGATAACCAACACCCCTGCCACAGGTCACCCCAAGTGGTTCGCTACGCTTGGTGACTTAGCAGGGGTGCCGGGTTCATGGGGTGAGATTTGTCCGGCGGATGCGTCTGCCCACCAGCTGCATGGCAGGCCGGATTGGGAGAGAATGATTGAGGGAGTCCCTTTGACTTCTCCAGCCGTACTCTCACGGAACATCGCCTTGCACCGCAGTGGGAAGGATGGATTCGTCCGTCACTCCTGGACACACTGACATCCAGATTCCAACCCACCCCGAATACCCTTTTCCTTCCCAGAACTTATTCTCCTTCCCTATCCTAAAAACACCCTCCACACAGCATCCCCAAAGATGGCGTAGGCCCCGAAGAGAATAATTTACTCAGGGCCTTCCTGTGTGTAGCTATTTAAAAAAAAGGCGTTCATACCTCCGTTAATGGAGTTTATTACCTGCATCTTTTCAATATCTCTATCAGCCTTCCCATCTCTCGTAAACATACTACCTCATCCTCCTACTCCAAGTATTCATCATTCACAACTATATTGCACACTGTTTCGTACTCGACGATGAGACGATGTATGAATGTGAGTGAGGCAAAGAGTGTGTGCCAAGACCGAGTTGTTTGGCGGTCCGTCCTCTCTGCCTACCCCTGCGGAGAAACGGCGTGATGGTTAGTTAGTTAGTTAGTTTTCGTACTCTCTCTTTCAAACACCATGACTTTAGACTTACAGAGCTTATTATTTTAAGCAGCAGGAAAGCATTGACAAATATAACAAAGATGACTCTTTCAGTTGATAAATTTGAAAAAAAAAAAAATTTTGTTTATAGCCATTCCTTCGCCATTCTTACTTCATCTCCCTCCGCCGTTCTTATCTAGAGCCCCCAGTAAGAATACAATTCCCAACATTGCTGTCATCCATTCAACAATTCACAAACTTCCTGGGCACGCCGTTACATGCCTAGCCGGTCCTGCAAACAAGTTTCTCATACCATCCTTACCAGAATTTCAAACAAGACTGAGCGAAACTTACACTAAAACTATGCTTCGTATACAGGTTGTACAAGTTTCGCGGACATTTCTGTAAGGAATTCTTATAATAAAGGGAGGAATTTGTAGAAGAACTTCGGCTCTGTTTTTCAGTGTACAAGTTTTGCGGACATTTGTATAAAAAGTTCTTGTGTAAGACGGGAGAGATTTGTATAGGAACTCTAGCTCTGTTTTTCATCGCATAAGTTTCGTTAACGTTTAGGCGTAGATTTTGTATTGGGATGGGAGAAATTTGTACGAAGCGGCTGTCCGCTCGGCTCGTAAGAAAAAATGGAGATAAGAAGTCGAGTCGGCTGCAGAGAATTTTGAATTTCGAACGAATTTTGGAATCTCTTCTCCTGGCGTTGCAAACAGGAAACTGCGGAATTCCAAATTCAAACTTTCAACCGACGAACTAATAATATATGGAATAGCGAATTCATTACAAATTATTGTTTTACCTATAGATAACTAGCTGACCCGGAGAAATTCGTACCGCCTCAGAATCAATAACTTCTGTTTTAACTTATGACCTAGACCTATGCAAAGCATTTGATACAATCTCACATTCCAAACTAATACAAAAACTATCAAACAATGAAATAAATGGGAATGAACTTAGTACCTATTATTCGAAATTACCTTTCAAACCGTAAACGAAGTGTAAAAATCAACAACTGCCTCAGCAATCAACTGCCAATTAGTTTTGGCGTGCCTCAAGGAAGCGTCGTGGGTCCCACGTTATTCCTAATTTACATAAATGAACTGTGTAATCTGCCTATTGATGCCAAAATCGCTAGTTTCGCTGATGATACGATTCTCCTCTTCAAATCAAGTAACTGGTATGATGTTTATATAAAAGCAAACAGGGGCATAGCTATTGTTAAAAGATGGTTAGACAATAACACTAACAATGAATGTGTCAAAAACCAAATACATTGAGTTTAGTATTAATCCGTCCCTAAGTAACCCAGAAAATAATATTCAAATATGTGCTTGCCCCCTGTCAAAAGCTAATATATGTGATTGCCCCTATCTAGAACGTGTTACAAAAATCAAATACTTGGGTATTATTTTTGACAGTAATTTAAAGTGGAAAGAACATATTATCACTACAGCAAACAAACTTCGAAAATCTATATACCTTTTAAGACAAACTCGCAACTTTCTTAACTTGAACCAACTCAAAACAATTTACAATGTAGTATTTCAATCTCTAATCGAGTATGGTATCATAGCCTGGGGAGGAGCAAACGCTGCCGCCATTGATCCGATCTCTAAAGCCCAGAAACTAATTATAAAGATTATTCTAAAACTACCTATCACAAGCAGTTCGGATGAAATCTTTAGGAGAATCTGTGTTTTGGACATTAGGCAACTTTATGCCAAAAATATACTAATTTATCTATTCAAACATAGAACTGTTTTTGACAATATCCAAACTGTTCGTGATACGAGAACCAAAGGGCAAAATCTCTTTCGCCAAAACAAGGTTTGGTCAAAGAAACTTCAGGTACTTTGCAACAAAACTTTATAATACACTTCCACTGACCATTAGACAGCACACTAACAAAACAGATACCAAGTTTTGGATCACTACCGAAGACAGATCATATATCAACAATATTTTTAGAACCTCCTAATGCATGCTAACCCATTGATACGATGCTGATTGTCCTTGTACTTTTACTCTAAATGTAAATAACATTGTTGTTGTTATCCTTTATAAACTATTTTAAAACTATTTATGTTAAAATGCGCCTGCTCTCAACACAGGAACTCCTAGTGAGACAGGCACAGCACAATTACCTATGTAACATAAAAAAAATTAGATTATAATAAAAAATAAAATAAAAATAAAACTTATAAGCTGAATAAAAGTGAGTTTTTTTATTAAGTTAAAAATTACACAACGAAGCAATTATCGATGCGCAACTGTCCGTGTTTTGTTTGTCAGTATCAGAGATGGAGTTTTGTATGGTTTTATATTTTTCGTGATTTTCTTACTTTTCCACTTAGGTACTTACGGGAATTGCGTTTCATTTTATTTATACTTGTAAGTTAGTGTTATTATAATTATTCTATTTACATACGTTCACCGTTTGTATCATTTTCGACTGTTGACATTTAGTGTGTAAGAAAGAGGGGCAGCATTATACAGGTGGGGCAGATAGGAGTTACTGATTTTAAAAAAATCACTGAAGGCCCCCCAGACCGAGCAGAGGGGCGGGGTGGGTGCCGTTAGGTTGGGGAAGTTAGGTTAGTTATCGATGATTTAAAGGGGGCTCTGCTCCCGGTTATGACAACATAGATGTAAACATATTAAAAACAATGAAACAATATCTAATTTGCCCATTAACTCATATAATAAATACAAGCCTTATAAAAGGTGTATTTCCAAATAATTACAAAAGAACAATAATAACACCAATATATAAAGCAGACTGCCCAAAAGACCCACAAAATTACCGCCCTATATCCCTTTTATCTAATATATCAAAAATATTCGAAAAAATTGTAAAAAACCAAATCTGGGCCTTCTTAGAACAACATCACATTATAAATTCTAAACAGTATGGTTTCAAAAAAAACACCAGCACCCATGATGCCATTGCGAAAATAACAAACTATATATATACCGCCCTAGACTCAAATGAAAAATGCATTGGAATATTTATTGACCTAAAAAAAGCATTTGATAGTATATCTCATACTAACTTAATAAAAAAATCAAATCAATTGGAATAAATGGACTGGTGCTATCCTGGATTATAAGCTTTTTGGAAAATAGACCACAACAAGTAAAATTATTAAATGAACTAAGTGATTCCGAAAGTAGTAACTTCTCAATACCACAAGGCACAGTTCTAGGACCACTTTTGTTCATATTATATGTAAATGATATATTTGAAGTTGCTAAATACGGGGAAATTATCTCATATGCAGATGACACAGTGCTTCTTCTAAAAGCAAACACATGGTTAGAACTCAATAAAAAGGCTAACATCGACATAAATGAATTAAAAACATGGTTTGACAATAACCTACTAACATTAAACTCTAAAAAAACACATTACATACCATTTTTCATAAAAAAACCAAACACGCCGTATGAAATAAACATAAGGATCCATTCCGCACCACACACTCAACAACACCACTGTAACTTATTGTGTACTAATATTGAAATGAAAACTTCAACCAAATATCTAGGAATCACTATTGACCAATGTCTAAAATGGATACCGCATATAACTATTCTTAAAAACAGAGTACGAAAATTGACATATATTTTTAGCTGTTTGAGACACATTCTAAGTAAAGAACTACTGAGAATGACGTACTTCGCATTCTGTCAATCCATAATCCAATATGGTATAATAGGATGGGTGGCGCCTATAAAACTCACATACAATCTCTTTACATTGCGCAAAAACTAATAATTAAAATAATATTAAAAAAATCTTTTCTATATCCATCTGAACTCATATTCAAAGAATTTAAAGTCAGAAAATTAAATACTCTCTTCCTGTATCATTCAACCTTACAAGTTTACAAAGAGGATATCCTAAACAAATCCATACCCTTCAAAAACACAGTAAATCTCAGGCAAAAATACATGTTACCAATTCCCATTTGTAAAAAAACTTTGGGTCAACAAAACTATAAATACTTAGGAACAAATTTCTTTAATAAATTACCAGAAAATATAAGATCCCTTAAGGACAGTTTCAAAAATTTCAAAACACAATTAAAAAAATATACTGAAAACCTTAACTAAAAAAAAATAAATAATAAATAATAATTAAAAAAATATGTACATATACACACATAATATGTTTCTCTTATTCTTAATATAAACTAAATTTAAAAAAAAAAAAATCAAAATAACCTAACAAATAATACTTCCTCCCGTACACACAAGCATTTGCTTATTATGGGAGAACATTTAAAAAAAAATATGTATATTTGTATTTAATAATTGTATTAAGTTTTTTTTTATATACTTTCATTATATTTATGTATCTATTGTATGTACTGTACCAAAAAAAAAAAAAAATTTCAAAAAAAAAAAAAAATATATATATATATATATATGTATATATTAGTTTTTTTGCATTCTTAATTTGCTTATACATTAGATATTGAAAAATTATAAATACTTAAGATCAACAAATAATTACAAAAAGTACATAACTTTAAAAGTTTTATGCCTTTCTTTACGCCTTTTAGCATTTTTGAATGCAGGTATAAATTAAAGCAAATTTTGAATGAAATAAAATCGATACCTATTGAGTTATTATTTTTAAAAAGCTGGTAGGGAGAATAATTAATCTTTTTTTTTTTTTTTTTTACATTAACTCCACACAGGAGGCCCTGAGGAAAATAATTTCCCTCAGGGCCTATGTCATCTGGGATGCTGTGTGGAGGGTCTTTTTGAGGAGAGGAAGGAATGAACATTGGTCTTGAAGAGACCCATGTTGTAGGAAGGAGGAAACACAGAGGCCGGCAAATCATTCCACAGCCGAGCTGTTGAACACAAGAACGAGTCGAAGAAACGACCCGTTCTCATGTGACAAATGTCAACTGTGTACAAATGTTGGGCACGCGTTTGGCGTGTTTCCCGACTATGCACCGGTGCCGAAGGGATCAATGATGCTAGTTCCTCGGAGCATCTTCCATTGTAATACCGGTAGAACAAGGATAGCATTCCCACCCGACGCCTGTGCTCTAAAGATTGCAATCCGTCTGTTAAGATGGGAGAATCTATCAAACGGACCGCCCGTTTCTGCACAGAGTCGAGGGTATTTTTCAGGTATTTTGGAGCTCCAGACCAGAGGTGGCTGCCAAATTCAACCGTGGGGCGCACTTGCGATTTGTACAGGGTTAGCAGTTGTGTACTTTTAAAGTATCTGCGGGCCCTGTACAGTACGCCCAGTTTTTGGGAGGCTAACTTTACTCTGGCTTCGATGGAGCCCCCATACCTGAGCTGGTCACTTAGGGTTACACCAAGCATATCAATGGAGGGCCTGTTCGGAAGATTGCTTCCGTTGAAAGAGACTAGATTTTCATTGCGATCCCTTTTAGACGTAATCAGACAAGATTGGGTCTTTGAAACATTAAATTCAACGAGATTATTTTTACCCCAAGAGAAAACACTCTCGAGGTAACCGTCCATTCTTTGCTTCAAAGCCTTACGAGCTGTTGGAGTTTGTGAGCCCTTTGGGGGCTTGTCAAACAAAAAGCTATCATGAACTGTACTGTCATCCGCGTAACAGTGAATTGGTGCACATGACAAAAGGTCGTTGATGTGCAACAAAAACAGAGTTGGAGACAGAACCGATCCCTGCGGGACGCCGGCATTTATCGAGTGAGAGGAAGAGGTGAAACCATCGACTACCGTCTGAATCGACCTCTCCCTCAAGAAGTCGGCAATCCACGTACACAAGGATGCGGGAAGTCCGTAAGAATGCAGTTTGTTGACAAGTCCTCGGTGCCAAACCCGGTCAAAGGCCTTGGATATGTCCAGTGCAACCGTTTGGGTCTCACCGAAACGTTCCAGGCATCGCCCCCAAACATGCGTCACATACGCGAGAAGATCACCGCACGAGCGGTTCCGCCGGAATCCGTATTGACGGTCGTTAATAATTTTGTTCTTCTCGAGGTATGTGAGCAGTTTGTCGTTGATCACACGTTCCATCACCTTAGACAGAACTGATGTGATCGCTATGGGGCGGTAGTTGGCCGGGTTGGAGCGGTCACCCTTCTTTGGAATAGGATGGATAACCGCTTTTTTCCAACCAGAGGGCACAGAGCCAGTCTTCAGGGACAGTTTAAAAAGCTTCGTCAAAATTGGAGCTATTTCTGCAGCGCACCTTTGCAGTACCAGGGCAGGTATTCCGTCAGGCCCACTAGCTTTATTAACATCAAGCCCTCGTAAAACATGGAGTACTTCCCGATGCCGGATCCTCAGCTTTTTCATACGAAAACCGCAGTGAGGAACCGACGTCGGGACAGCACCTTGGTCATCGAGGGTTGAGTTATCCGCAAACATTTTACCTAGTAAGTTAGCCTTTTCGGTGGCGGTGTTTGCTAGTGAGCCGTCAGGTCTGGTAAGAGGTGGCAGACTGGATTTGCAGAAATTGCGACCTATTGAGCCCGCAAGCGACCAGAATTGCCTGCTGCCATGCGGGCATGCAGTCAGCTTTCTGCTGATCTGCTGGTCGTGCTCGAATTTTGACCTATTTATGATTCTCTTGGTTTCCTTTGCCATTTTGTTGTAAGCTGTTCTGTCTTCGGATGTTCTAGATGTGTTGTAGGCTCGGTAAGCCGCGTTTTTTCGTCGCACTGCTTCAGCGCATTGTCGACTGAACCACGGCTTTGAGCCTACACCAGTTTCCTTAACAGTAGATTGGATGAAGCCATCCATCGCGGATGTGATGACCTCACCAATTTCCTGGGCACATCTTGAGGGATCCGAAGTCCGAAAACAGACAGCTGACCACGGGAAAGCATTAAAATGTGCCCGCAGACCGAACCAATCTGCTGACCTATAGTGCCACACTTTTCTCTTCAGCCTCTCGTTTGGTGGTCTGAAGTTTACAGGGATTGATGTCGTCACCAGGCAGTGGTCGGACGATCCTAAAGGCGCTGTGACTTCAATACTGTAACCGTGTGGCACAGTAGTTAAAAATAGGTCTAACAGATTGGAACGGTGAGTCTGGACATCAGGAACCCTTGTAGGCTCCTGAACCATTTGCTCCAATCCGTAGCAAAGGGCAAAGGATTCCGCTTGGCGTCCAGCCGAGTCTGTTGATCCTGAGAACTTCAACCAAGGTTCGTTATGAACAT
This sequence comes from Limnephilus rhombicus, assembly GCA_929108145.2. NCBI lineage: Eukaryota > Metazoa > Arthropoda > Insecta > Trichoptera > Limnephilidae > Limnephilus > Limnephilus rhombicus. The sequence continues at coordinate 45,964,157 of OV815288.1, read as the reverse complement.
TGAAGTCCCCCAGGACCACAAACTCTGCCATAGGGTAGCGGGGCAAGAGATCATCAATAGTGTCGCTTAAATGTTTGAAGAGCTCGGACGTGTCTGATTCGCTAAGGTTCGGTGAGCGGTATAAACACGCGTAGAATCTTACCGTACTGGCAAGATTGACGCGTACCCACATTACGTCGAATCTGGAGTTTTCCAGATTCAACAGTCGCACACAGTTGACGTCAGCTCGACTATAGAGACAGACACCTCCTTTAGGTCTGAACTTGCTTGCGAGGGTGAAGCCCGGGCAGTCCAGATAGGAGGCGTCTACAGGCTCGGCTATCTGCGTTTCAGACAGGAATAGTAGGTTGGGGCGTTGAGAAAAAAGGTGGTGGTGGACGGAGTTTAAATTGGTATGCAGGCCGCGAATGTTGGTGTAATTCACCAACATTTTTGGCCTGCGCCGGGGTCGCCTACTACTCGCCGCTGTAATGATGTTAATTTTTGTTGTTTGTTTAATCTTTCTCATTGGAACCGCCCTGTAAGATTGTGAGAACATCTTTCAACGAAATTTGAATTTTCGGCCGCTGGCTGGTTAAGTATATTTTTTTAGTTATTAATCGAAGGTCATCTTTTTTTATAAACAATAGCTGACCCGGAGAACTTCGTACCGCCTCAGAATCAATAACTGTTTGTGTTAACTTATTAGCTGAATTAATTTCATTTTTTTATTTTGTTATCAGTTTTTGGCGTATTATGCCGTGTTGCGCCACCTCCTTCTTTAGCCAACGTTTCGGACAGCGTTGCAGTGTCCATCATCAGGGCAAATAGTTAGGGGTGATGTTTGTACTTATCTACTTAGGAGCGATACCGTGTCGCCAGCTCCACTCCTCTACGAGCTGGCGCTACAATATATTTCAACATGTTTTTTTGCGTTTAGCCTTGATGTAACCGTCAATTACCGGATACCAAGAACTACTGAGTTTAGCTCCGTCGTCTCTATTAATATTTATAGGATTTTTGTGAATTTCAATTGCCTCCGTAATCAGGCGTGCTCTATGAGTTTTCGGTCTTCCCAGGACTTCAGGAACAAATCCAAAGTAATGGCCGGTTTCAATTAAATGCTCTGCGATTGCCGATTTGTCAGGGTGTCTTTGAGGCCTGCAAAGACCAAGTTTCCTCTGGAAACAGATGGAGTATATAAACTCAGCTGTTCCGGATCTGATAAGGTCTACGTGGGCCAGACAGAGCGGACGATCTCCAAAAAGATATCGGAACACTTTCGAGCATGTAAACTTGGCAACTTGGGATGTCGTTTATGAATGGGGAATGAGAATATACGTCAAATCGCCTCATTGTAGCGCACCAACTTGATAGCAACTTGATAGTTTGAACGCCAAAAACCACCATATCGCTGACTTTTGTGATAAATTTGCAGATGTATTTGATTTACTTCACCGAATTGCAATACTCCACGTTGTAATGCCAATGACGTTATATAAATGGACTTGCCGTAGTCTCACAAACTCAAGATATCATGTGGCAATTAATGAAAACTCTTTTGTTTTCAGCGATTTTCAATAATTTCTTAATTCAAAAGTTATTCGTGTATGATAAAGATAGACGCTTAAAAGAATATGTGCATATGGACGAAACAAAAGATAGAACGCGGGCGGCATTTTCGTATTCAAAATTCAAAAGTACTTTAGCAGGCCTTGAGTTCTCTAATGACGCATAACATCTTTGGGCGGAAAGCAATTGTATTATTTTTATAATCGATAATAATAAGTAATTTGCATGTATTTACAAATGAAATGTTATTCCTTCGCTTTTACTACTGTTTACCGTGTAATGGAAACATTTTCTCATCACACAGGAGGGAATTTTGGCGCTTTTTAATGCATTTTACTTACTAGTAGGACACGACCTTACTCGACGCGTGGCAGTTTAGTACTAAAGTACTAGAAATCGAGTACTCTACAATTGTCTTGTTGTTGGCTTCCCATTTTGAGATTTCTACCCCGCGTCTCAAGTATGTAACGTCTTTGTGTAATGCGCCTTGAATGTTTTGGAAAAAAGTGACTGTTTTCCTGGAGTTGTGCAGACATACGTTCACCGTTGGTCTCATTTTCGACTGTTGACATTTAGTGCGTAAGAAAGAGTGGCAGCATTATATGTTTAAAAACAAAAGCAAAACAATCATCGCATTGACATTTGACGTTTTTGAATTATTGGAATTCACACAAACTTCAATATTATACCTAACATAATATTGCTGCAGCTCTTTCAAAAGATGAAAATTTCTTTCCATACAAAATGTATGAGGAAATGAATTTTCCTCATAACTTTCTTTTTCGTGAATTTTTGCGAGTTATAAATAGTGTAACTAACCCGACTTTGTTTTATATATTAATGGCCAAAATTTTTGTCAAAAAACTTTTTTTGTTTCGAGAAGCCGCCTTTACAGATATGGTGGTCACCGCAAGATGCCTTTTTGAGAGGAGCTTCTGGAGATCAGCTATAGCAGCTTTCAAAATTATTATTTATACAAATAAAAAAATGTTAATGTATTAACAACATTTATGTTGTAAATGTTGTTAATACATTTAAAAGATACGATGATATGTGTACAAATTTTTACATTAATAAATATAAAGGTATTCTCAGAAAAAAAAACAATTAAAAAATCGCTTGGGCCTCTTAACTGTATATAAGCCCTTAAGATTGCTACTCCAAAGTAATGGTCTCGGTCTCGGTCTCGGCATTCTCGGCATTCTACAAATTCTACCGAGAACTCTGTCTCGGTTCTCGGCGAAAAATCGCCGAGATTCTCGGCCATAACCCAGACCGTTGTAAGTAGGTTCGGTATAGGATAATGTGATTCAAATCTACCGCACGCGTCCACATTCGTCACTTGGTGTCAGTGCGTGAGAGACCTGTCGATTGTGATTGGTCGGCTGGCAGCGAGGCGGGTTTTTTCACTACTTTTGTAAACAGACAATTGGTGAAAACGCAGAAAAAATTGTTTTTTATGTGCTGCTACATTGTGTTGTTAAATTTTGATTATTAAAACTATTTAAGCCGCCGCTTACCGAATTTATACCGATTTCTCACATATCTCCCTTAAACATTTGAAGTTTTTAAGCACTTAATTTTTTTTTTTTTTACATGAGCTCCACACAGGAGGCCCCGAGGAAAATAATTTCCCTCAGAATCTATGTCATCTTTGGGGATGCTGTGTGGAGGGTTTTTTTAAGGAAAGGAAGGAGAGGAGAGTTCAGGGAAGGAAAAGGGTTTAGGGGGTGGGTAGGAATCTGGGGTTCAGTATTCAGTATAGGGTTCAGTAGTCATCCGCCTCCTAGACCTAGACAAACCTCACCCCATGAGCCCGGGCACCCTGCTAAACCACCAACCGTAGCGAACCACTTGGGGTGACCTATGGCAGAAGTGTTGGTTATCCAATAAAGGTTCCCGGGGCGGCGGTACCCAATCCCGCCTCCCAAATTGAATGTTATTTTGGAAGATAATATCTAAACTAAAGAGAAGCAGTGATTTCATCTGCAACCAATACGAAGATCTGCTTACAAGATTTAAAAAAATGGAGGATCTTCACAAAGAGACCAAATACCTACGCGAGGAAAATGAAAATTAAAACATCAGAATCTCTTCTCTAGAATGTCGTCTGGCAGAATTGGAGCAGGAAAATCATTTTGACAGCATAGAGATGGCGGGCGTAAAGTTGCAGCCGGGAGAACCACCTGTGGAAGCGATACTTCGGGTCGCTAGCTCGCTGGGAATGCCCCTGTTACAGCAGGATCTGCGAATGGTGACCTCAACACAGGACCGGAGACACAACACCCCGGACAAACTCCGTGCTGCCTTCCACAGCCTGAAAACTAGGGATTCCTTTTTAACACTCAAAAACGCGGCCAAGACATTAATTCCAAACTCCCCCATATACATAGATGAAGTATTAATACCGTACTACAAAGAATTACTTTGGAAAACGAAGCAATCAGAAAAATACAAAAACTTCCAATTCGTTTGGTTTAAATCCGGAAAACTGCTAGTCCGGAAAGGCCGGAGAAAAAGCTATACAAATTAAACATGAAAATGACTTTAAAAAATCATGTAACTAATGAAGTTCACTCAGACCTCGTTACAAACTATCCTGATTTACATAACATCATGGCTAATCTACTCTCAATTAACTTAAATAGCTCACATCAACATCATAAAATCAATGACTCAAATCTATGTGATGATATTTTTAACAATCCAGGATCTCTGACACTGTTTAACCAAAATATAAGATCACTTAATCGTAACTTTGACGAACTTGACACACTCTTAAACAACTTTAAAACCGATTTCAAAATTATAATCCTAACGGAATGTTGGATATCAACCGCTTTTACAAAAAAACATAAAATAAATTATACTGCGTATCACACATTAAAAAACAAAAATCAAAATGATGGGATTGTTGTGTACATACATGATAGTCTTAACGCCTCTGTTTCAGAAATCGACTTGATAAATACTAACTGTCTACAAATAATTATCGACTCAGACACGTGTACCCTCGCTACAGATCACCTTCCACACATAAAATTACACCATTTTTAATAGCTCTAGATTCTCACCTTAAAAAAACTCACTTCATACAAAAACATCATCATAGCTGGTGATCTAAACATAAACATACTTCCTAATGGTCACCCTCAAAATATTGATTACCAACTGTTGCTTCTGGAACATGGCATTATAAGCACCATTAACACTCCTACCAGAGTAACCAAAGACTCAGAATTATGTATAGATCACTTTATGGTTAAATCAAAAAGTCAAATATGTAGTGCTGTATACGAATCCACAATCACAGATCACTACACAACTATGTTAGGCCTGACTTCGCTAACTAGAAAATCAACGTTCCAAAATAACACAGCCAACAAAATAATTGATTATGTTAATCTAAATCAATGCTTAGAAAAACAAACGTGGGAACATCTTACAAAATTTAACACGGCAGAAGAGGCCTGGAATTTCTTCATAACACATCTACAAATTCTCATTACCCAAAACACCAAAACGATATACATACCTATCCCGCACCGCAAAGTAAGACTTACAAAATGGATTACCCAAAGCATTATAAATAGCATTAAAAAAAGGGACAAACTACACAAACAAGTTAAACTGAACCCTTACGACACTCCGCTTTATTTCTTCTACAAAAGGTACAGAAACATTTGTTATCTAATAATACGTAAAGCCAAAGAACTGTATTATCAAAACAAACTTATAGCAGCAAACTATGACCCTAAAATCGTATGGTCAATTTTGAGGGAAAGTACGCATTCACAGAAGAACAAAAATGATACCATAAAAAATTTACTTATTGATGATGAAGAAATCCACTTCCACGACAATCCTACACGTATCCTCAATTATATTAACAAGCACTACACTAATATAGGAGCTAGCCTAGCTGAAAATATAAAAAAAAATCACAGCCTCTCAAAGATATTCAGGAACCTCAAAACACTGCCACTAACATCAGCAATGAAAATATGAACAGACACTTCAAATTACAAAACATTACACTAGAAGACACCAATAAAATAATTCAATCACTAAAGAATAACACAACAACGGGAGCCGATGGTGTGGACTCCAAAACTATCTTAACAGTAAGCCAACAACTACTCAAACCACTCACATACTTAATTAATCTTAGCCTAAAAGAAGTAATTTTTCCTAGCTTACTAAAAAAAGGTCGTATCATTCCAATTTTTAAATCAGGACAAAAAAATAACATAAACAACTACAGACCCATTACGCTACTAAATACGTTTTCAAATTATTCAGCATATATTTACCCCGCAACATAAAGATAAATTAGAACATAAATACAGCACTAGATTCACGCGTAACGACGCGTTAATAGTTCCGAAATTTAACAATAAGTACGGACAGAGAACGTTTGAATATACCATACCGAAGATATTTAATTTATTACCTGACACTATAAAGCAATGTAATTCTATGAATAAGGTTAAATATATGGTGAAAAATTGGCTATCGGAAAAAAAAGATTTATATTGATTTTGATATGTATGAAAAAATGTTGAATCTGTAGATATAAGATGTAAATTTTAAATTTTAAAAATGTATAAATATGTAACTAAAATATAAGCACCTGTTGACAAGCCGATTCAATTGGCTTAGCAGGACTTGTTTGTTGATTATATTATGTATTATCTATTATTTCAATTAAAAAAAAAAAAAAAAAAAAAAAAAATTGGAAAAAATTATTAAGAAACAGCTTCAACACTATCTGGAAACCAAACAAATACTGTCGACAAACCAACATGGATTCAGGAAAAACAGAAGCACAGAACATGCAATAGCTACTGTAACGGACTTCATCACACACAATCTTGATGCTAAGAAAAAAGTTATTTCAATTTATTTAGACCTATGTAAAGCCTTCGACACAATCTCACACGAAAAACTTTTCAAGAAGTTAAGAAGCATTGGTATTAACGGAGTAGAATTCGACTTAATTAAAAGCTTCATGTCTGACCGAACTCAACAAGTTAAAATTGATAACAAGATAAGTGAACCACTCTTAATTACGTACGGAGTCCCACAGGGGAGTGTACTTGGCCCTTTATTATTCCTCATCTACATAAATGAACTATGTGACATTGAAATTGAAGGTAAAATCGTGACCTTCGCTGATGATACAGTTCTTCTTTGTCAAGCTGCCACATGGAAAGATGTATTCGTAAATGCCGAAAAAAGTTTATCAGTGTCAAAAAATGGCTAAACAGTAATACGCTTACCGTCAATACTATCAAAACAAAATACATCACACATAGTATTACACAAAGAGGTCAACCTCCATCAAACATAGACCTGCTTCTGCATGACTGTGAACAAACTTCTTCCAATTGTCAATGCGAGCATATATAAAGGGTCAAACAAACAAAATACCTAGGGGTTATTATTGATACACACTTACGCTGGACTGAACACATAACTTTCATCACAAATAAACTAAAAGGAGTCATGCACCTAATAAAATCCATTAAAAACATTTTCCCACTAACAATACTCAGATCCATATATTTTGCACTTTTTCAATCCATTGCGACATATGGAATACTGGCTTGGGGAAGTGCTACAAATGTAGCAATTGACCCAATTCAAAAGATACAAAAGGCAATAATTAAACTAATTCTGCAAGTGCCTTTCTACACAGATTCAACCAAAATATACAAAACATTAGAAGTCATGTCAATAAAACAACTTTATGACAAATCTGCTCTGCTATATTTCCTCTAAAAGAAACTCCATATCCAATTCAACCCAAAATAATAATAAAAACCAGGTCATTAACAAATATAACCCTGAACATACCAATAACACACACCACACACGGACAAAGACATTTTCAGTATTATGCAACCAAACTTTTTAATTATATGCCCATTACTCTGAAACAACAACTAATTGCAAATACATCTACAAACATCCACAAAAAACATAACACAGCCTGGATCAAAAATCAAGATATTCACTTTATTCAAAATATTTTAATCCCTAACCAAACATAACCAAACTATAAAAAGTGTAAAATAAATAAACATGTCTATCAAGAATTTATCAACTATTCATATGTACATATATACCTTATTTATATATTTTTTTCTTCTAAGTAATCTATGTACAATTACTATTAAAATGTAAAAAAAAAAGAAAAAAAAAACTAACTTTCTACTACAACACATAAATACCTGTACCTGTCACACTTAATCATAAACACGTAAACACCTCAGCACAGGTTCTCCTAGTGAGGTGTTCACGAAACATACAATATTACCAACCAACAGTTTCACCTTCTCAAACCTACCTAACACACAACATAATGAAAAGTAATATTAATATGTAAAAATGTTTTCAAAATATATTACATATGTAAAAATGTTAACAATAAGGTGTAAACTGTAATATATAGATATAAATAAATAAATAAAATAAATAAATAGACGCGTTCCACGCCGAAACTCAAATTATTTACAATTCCCTCGATAGAATAAAATCACAAAGTAGGTATGCTCCGAAAATTATTTTAAACGCGTTTGTTTCAGTTATTTTACAAGTTATAGTTGTGAAAAAATTCATAATGTTTCTTTAAATGATACTTAAGATACCTTCCACGAGATTTTAGCTCTATGTTAAACGAGTCGTGTTTTATTAAATATTTTCGTAATTTTCGCATTGGTTTTATCGCTTAAAATATTAGCGCACTCCTCTAACATCTCCATCTTCTTCTTTTTGAGCGCGGATGCCGCGGCTTAAAACAAATTACCTATTATATTCTGAAATATAATATATTATGCAAAAATAGCGCATTTTCATTTTTTTCTCATTTTATCTATATTCGGTCTCGGCCGAGATTTTAATTTATTCTCGTTCTCAGTCTTGGTCTCGGCCGAGAACGAAAAACCTGTCTCTGTCGACCCTTACTCCAGAGTTCTAAATCGGCCCACCGATCTTAGTAGAACTTTTTGGTTACTTCGGATATCTGATGAAGCTGCTGAAGGTCTATCATAGACGATGGATAAAACCCTTGGTCCTACATCAATACGTACGATATTAACCAAATCCCTCATCTATGGTCAGTTACCAATATATGCAATCACGGTCAACGATTGTTAGGTAGATAATATTCCAATCGACGATTGATGAATTTTAGGGCGGCCTCCATAATTCATCCATACTATCAGATAAGTTTTGAACTGTCAATATAGGCACACATATTTTTTAATAATGTCGTTCGTTACGCAAAACTACTGGATTGAACTAACGACACCCTTAGAATTGAAAGAAGTCTTGGACACAATTCATATTTTTGTAATAATGCATCTAAGACGCAATGAATCTATTCCGATCGATCCTTAAGGCCAAGTGTAATCATTTATTAATTTTAAATAATGATAATATTATTACGCAAATCGATAAACATAAAGTTTTTAATATGAAAAATATTTTTTATAAATTTTTAAAATTTACATAGGCTTAGCATTTATCAAAACCAAAACAGAAATACGACCTTATTCTGACCGTTTTTCGTAAATTTTACAAAATATTTTTAACTGCTGAATATCCTCAAAGTCTACCTTTAGGGGTTTTCTTTAAAACCTCGAAAACAAATTTAAAATAAATAGATAAATACGTTTTTAGTTAAATTTTTTCATAAACACCAATTTTCGTGTTTTTTTAAACGCTGAATACAAAACTTTGGATTCGTTTATTTACCAAAACGTTACGAGAAATTGTTGGTATTATATTTCTCCATTTTTTAAAGACAATTTTATAATTTTAATCTTCAAATTTAGAATGAAAAACAGGATTTTTAATTACTAGCAAAAGCCCTCTGTCGTGTGGCGCCCATTTATCTTTCTCTACACGGTACAATTTTGAACTAAAACCATTTTTCAAAAATTTTCAAAAGATGGCAGTAATCAATCAGGGTGAGAATCTAAGATATTATTACATTTATTTTTGGAAACTATGATACTTCTATCATCTATCTACCTATACATGTAGGTATCTATTCGTTTTAATATAATAACCTGACTACTGTTTTATATCGACGTCAAGCTAGTAGAGTGCAGCTGTGCCAAATTTTAAATGGTTATTATATTATTATAATAATACTTAGGGAACGTACCCATACTACGTGACCAATTTTTTGCAATTTTTAACCCCCCCCCCCCCCCCCCCGCGACCAAAAACCTAAGCAACCCGCTGCTCATTTGTATCAAGCGTGACATTTTGAAGACCCCCCGAACAGGTCACGTAGTATGGGTACGTTCCCTTACGTAAATACAATAAAATAACACGGAAGTGAGTGGTAGAAGAACTCCGTGATGCCCGGTGGGTAAGAACTTGGCTATTCAGATCCAGTCACCCAATACGTCTGTCGCCATTTCAGGCAACGTTACGATTCTTTTTTTAAATATATTTATCTATTTTTTTAAATAGATAGCACTAACAATCTAAACGAAATTATTTAAAAATGATATATTGTGGAATAACACAAATTAATCGCATGAAATGTTGATAGGTACTTGCGCACGCCGGAATTTTAACTCGCGACCTCCGGATTCGTCTCCTTCTCCTCCCCACTACCTTCAGCCTCACAACATACCCCATTTGGGGTATGCGGGGTATGCCATAGTTTCACTGGCTCCAGACGGGAGCAGCTGGGACTCTTGTGAGGTATTCAACACATAATAAAAATAAAAATCTCTCACTAGGTATTTATACATTTTCTGAGGTCTATATACATCGATATATTATATCTTTATGTCTACATTTTACAATCTGAATTCTGAAATGTGGTCTTTCAACGTCTTTCACTAGGGTCATTTGCAATGAAGCACAAAACATAGGTACGACTGCCATGTGTCATGTTTTGTGAATGGTGAGCCAGCGTCATCACGTAACGGCCATGTGGATAGGTAGGTAGGTATTATGCATGTGTTTGTGACTCAAAGACTGCGTTTGTCGAAAAATGAAGGGAAGGAGTTGGGGAAGAGGAAGGTGGGTAAGTACCTGGCTATTCAGATCCGGTCACCCAACACGGCTAAAGCCATTTCGCGCAACGTTCCGATTTTTTTTTTTAAATTTATTTCTTTAAAAAATATGTAGTTACCTATTTTCAACTTTTGAAGATTGTTCCCACCAATGTTATATATCATTGAAAAAGAAGATAGCACTAATAATCTAAACGAAATTATTTAAAAATAATATATTGTGGAATAATACAAATTAATCGCATAAAATGTTGATAGGTACTTGCGCACGCCGGAATTTTAACTCGTGACCTCCGGATTCGTAGCCAACGATCGTAACCGTTCAACCACCGAGGTCTGGAATATCGATACGCTTTCAAATGTTCTAGTATTATTATTATTCGTGATTACGGTTGCTTACCCTTGGTCGGAAGTCTGCCACGTGTAGACATGTATACTTGTATGCAATACGTCTCAATGGAAACATCAAATGTTTTTATGGTCGTTTTTTATTTTAGTTATTTGCTAGTAGAAGTGTCGACTGGTGTTCAAATTTGAGCGAGAGGTTCAAATCCCAGGCCATCCAATTTCTTTTCTAAGTTTTTAAACGTTTTTGAAAGTAGATGGTAAAAACCTTTTTTACGGTTTTTTGTAGGTTTTGATCAAAGAAAAAAAATATTTTGTGGACTGATTTTATAAAGTTTCTTGAAATATAATTTATTTATTTACGCCTTGAAGGCTTTTACAAGTAACATCGGTAAGTTGTACAGTAGCATCATAACATAACAGTTTATCATGATCCATTGTTAGTTTTTTACGGTTTTTTTGTAGGTTTTAAAAGACATTTTAAAATAGGTGAATTATAGAAAAGAAAGTTTAAGTGGACTAATTTTTTAAAGTTTCTTGATATGTAAGTAATAGCTTTACCTACGATAAAAAGTTATAAATGTACATACCTACTCGTATTTTTATTTTTGTTTGTGATTTTTTCAAATAGGTCCATAGTTAGGTACCCATTGTCCTAATACAATCCTTATTTGTATCTACCTACATTATATTTAAAACTTTTTTTTTTAAATTTGAATCAATCACAGATGTTGGTAAATTAGAGTTAAATTTATTTACATTTTCTCCTAATTTTATTTGCTTTGGTATAATAAATATAGTGATGAACGGGACGTAGTAGGTAGTTACTCCCATTATCGTCCTGGTGTAAGACCACCAAACACAATTATTGAAACGTTACTTGAAATAGCTTTAGACGTGTTCGGTTACTAGAACTAAATCACTAGGTACTTCCCCACCTTCCTTTTTCCCAACTCCTTCCCTTCCCCGCTACCTTCAGCCTCACAACATACCCCAATTACCAAACACACAACATACCAAAATATACAACTATTATAATGACTTCAAACATGCTACGGGTAGTTTTTTTCTGAAAACATTGCCTAGTGGACACGTGCGTGCATGGCACCCCTAGCCGGCCGTATTCCGACCAGCGACCAGATGCAACATTTTGAAATAAATACACATAATATTTATTTTTCTAGTGGCATCTTTCGGATTTTAACGAAACTTTTTGAAAACAAAATAATCTCAAAATGAATGATAGAGACCGCTTTGTCCGCCAGATTGCTCTGATGCTGTTTTGTACTAATATTATACCTATTCCTCTTCGCGTTAAGAAAATAAAATGGTTAAAATATAACTAAATGCGGAGTGCCAATGCATATTTAGGTTGGTATTTCAATTCAACATTGCTAATTTATCAATATTTTTTCGTAATTGATTGGCGTTTGACGTTACGGAATGTAAATTCGTAGAAAATACCGGTAATTCCAGCGTATATATATATATCTTATTTATTCCTTGTCAAAATCGGTTCGGTTGTCAAATGATATAAAATCGTTGGAAGTTACTTCCATTGATCCGATATTGTAAAGTTATCGATTTATCTATGCTTGACTCAGTGGCGGATTAAGAGGGGGGGGAGCGGGGGGGGGGGGGGGGGGGGGCGGCCTGCCCTGGGCCCCCGGTCCGCCTCCATGTTACCTTGATCAAATCCTAAACACCAGGCCACCAATCCTAGGCACCAGTTTAAAAAAAAATTGCAATTTTTTTATTTCATTTTTTGACACATTCGTTTTTCTCGAAACTTTTTTTAACACGTTTTTCCATCTGGTTGACAACATGTTAAACAAACTATACATCCGATTTGCGTTCACTTATTCTTAAACTGTTCGAAAATCCAGTGTCTATGGCACCATGTAGGGGAATATCGATATCCAAAAACGATAAAATGGCGGACCAGCGAATTTTATTTTCCATTTTTTATGGTAAAATTTTATCGTTCGTAAAAATAAAAAATAAAATGAAGGGGGCCGTTTATATAATAATCCCTACGTGGTGTCGTAGTCAGGGCCAGATTAAACATGTCCGGGCCCCTAGGCAATGCACGTCACGGGGCCCCTAGACAGTTGCCTACACTTCTTATGGATAATACGGCCCTGGTTATAGTGACTGGATTAAAAACGCAGAAAAAAAAATGTAAGCGTTTGTAAAGGTCATTTCATGAACATTCTCCAGCCCAAAACAGTCCTAAATTCTACAGTATTTTAAAATAAATACCAACTCTACTTTTGCCACTAATCTATTCATAAATGTAACACTAACAGTGATGAGGGTAGCAAATAATGTAAAATCATGCAATGTCCAGTGTTTTTACTGTAATGTCCTCCGCGTGCAAAGCCTTATCTTCTCCAAGCATAAACTTTCTAATTAAAGTGTGTTTATTGGAAGTGACCTGCCAGGTAAGGATGTTTCTGTATCCATTTGTAAATAGTAAAATTAGTTAGAAGCATTCCTAATAAATTGTACAGCGCCCTTGAGGTGATTTTTCACAAAAACGGCGCTCTATAAATTATCCAATTATTATTATTATTATTAGTGGCCTTCACTGCCCTACGGACAATACGGCCCTGCCAGGGCCGGCTCATTCAGTTTTGCCACTGGCTTGACTCCCAGTTGTCATGGTGTTTTCAGGAATGCATACAGATTGGAAAAAGTTAGGTGGGAACATTCCGTTAATTGCTTTAATTAGGTACTATCGCGCAAGACTAGAACTGAATTCCTTCAGAACACGTGAGCCAGTTAAGATGTTCAAGAGGTTTCGAAAGAGTTCGATAAATAGTACCTACCTACCTAATAACCTACCGAAGGCAATACAATATTTTTTAATAATATGCGAGGTGTCCGGAAACTCACAATACCTACAAGCGGAAAACAGGTGAATCTACATCACAAGGCTCCCATTGGTTGAGATATGAAACGGAAATGACTAGGTCTGCGCTCATTGGCTGCTTTGATTATGACCTCACTTTTCAAGGCTCCTTGGTTGAGATAGTTTTGGTAAAGTTTCGCTTCTACCGCGTGTTAACTGCATTGACTGATTTGAAGGAAGGTGTGATTTGAGGAGGTGTGTCCTACAACACAGGTCTTAAAGAGACCCATGTTTTAGGAGAGAGGAAACACAGAGGACGGCTGACAGGAGTCTCTGAGGAAAATAATTTCCCTAAAAGCCTATGTGATCTTTGGGGGTGTAGTGTGGGGGGTTAGAATTAAGAAGATGAGCTTCTGGGAAAGTAAAAGGTACCCTTGAGGGGTAGGCAGGAATCTGGCAGTCAGTGTGTCAAGGACTTGTTTTTTTTATCTTTTTTCGGTAACTAAAGTGCTGTTTTTAAAATGGGTAAATTCAACAGTCGATATTATAAAACTCATAAGTTTATTTTAAAAAATCCAATTTCGGGTTCGATTTACTCAAAAACTAAAGCTCAATTTAAAAAGGTGATATCTACCATAAAATCGACTTGAGATTATCCAGTTTCTCCTTGGACAACGAGTTTCCGTACACCATGTACCTATATGACGTCACGTCACAAAATTGTTTTATGACACTGTTACCAGTGTAGTGGAGTGCTGTGATTTATGATTCACAGAACAAGAATACCTAAATACTTATTCAGATTCAATCAACAAATCGGTAGGTAGGTAGACTAGGTATAAAATATACTTTGGGAATATTTGGGTTTCATGTGTGCTGTGTATTTTGATTATCGTAAAATGGGGTGATTTTATTCAATTTTCAACTTTGAAACTTGTTCGCGCCGCTTTTAGTGATAACTCGGTGAGATACTTTTGTGTTCTTGAAATGGATTATTTATTCTATTTATGGCAACAAATGCATCCTTTCCCGTCTCCCCTCTTGCCCCCCCAAAAATCCAATGTGTTCACGCAGCTCCCGCGAGTACGAGGTCCTCGTTAATATAAGTCGCTTAAAACAATCGATTTATCGCATCGCATCGCATTCTTTGAAAACTATTCAAATTCGCAATAATTCATCAAGTAAAAAAGTGAACTACATCTTTGATAGTGATTTCATCTTGAAAGGAACTACGTCCCAGATAAAACTGCTGCCTTCTAACTTCCGTGAGTGTTACCTACCTATCATTTTGTAGCCATTGTATTGATACAGAAGTGGATTGCTGAATATTTAGTTGTAAACTTCTTAGCGGGAACAAAACTAAATAACTTTAACAAAGATATTGTTTTGAATAATTTTATGTCGAATATTTAGGCTTAGGGCCAAAAACATTGGCGACCAAAGTCACATTTCGGAGTGTGGCAACTTTGATACAGATACCATTTTTTTATACGCCTGTTGCAATGACATATAGAGCGAATGAAAGAAGAATATACGACGCAAATGTGAATTGAAGAAGAAGTCGGGGACGCCCGAGGAAGACATGTCACGATCAAGAGAATCAGATACTTGAGTCGGGTCATGTCAAAAGTCAGATAATAGAAGGGTACCTATTAATGAGACGATGTATGAATGTGAGTGAGGCATACACATAATAACATATAATATATCGTTTTTAAAATCATCAATGTTACCCTGTTGCTCTTTACAAACTGAGATAAAACTTTGACGTAGGTATTGTTTCTGTGAAGATTGAGAACTGCCTTATTGACTCTCCAGCCCTATTAGAAAAGTTTGCATTTCGTTGCCCTTAATGCAATACCAGATCGAAAACCTTATTTTATCAACAACATTTCATATTGAAATACGCACCAAACTCTTTGCTTGGGCGTATCTGCAAATCTTTTAAAGTCCTAAGAGATATTGATAATTTCGATTGAACCTACCCTTGAAATGTTTAAAATCAAATTAACCGTAGGGGGCGTACATTCATTACGTGACCAGTTTTTCTTCCAATCTAGACACCTCTCCCCCTTGGCGAGATAAATTTGGGCCACTTCGTATATTCTTTTCAAGTAACGAGAGATTTTGCTGGACCCCGCTCCCCCCTTTTGAGCTCACGTATTTAATGTATGCCCCCTTACAATTTACTTAAATCATAACTATAATTTCTTTTAGACTCATTTATCCTTTTTTTTAAATTTTTTTTTTAAACTTATTCTATTACTTATATTATGTAAAATTATATCTTTTTATATGTATTTGCTTACCAAACTGTAACTGAAACACAAAATATTATAAATGGATGTAAACTGGTTAACATTAGATTTAAAATATATAAATGTAAATTTCCTAAATAAATTTCAATAAAAAGATAGGCGTATTTCAGTATAAATTATACTAAACAACTAAACTATTATAATAGTTCAGAAAAACTATCTTTTTTTCAATTCAAGCTTTTCAATTCAAGCCACTCGACTCTGTGCAGAAACGGGCGGTCCGTTTGATAGATTCTCCCATCTTAACTGACGGATTGCAATTTTTAGAGCACAGGCGTTGGGTGGGAATGCTGTGTTATCCTTATTCTACCGGTATTACAATGGAAGATGCTCCGAGGAATTAGCATCATTGATCCCTTCGGCACCGGTGCATAGTCGGGAAACACGCCAAACGCGTACCCAACATTTGTACACAGTTGAAATTTGTCACATGAGAACAGGTCGTTTCTTCGACTCGTTCTTGTGTTCAACAGCTCGGCTGTGGAATGATTTGCCGGCCTCTGTGTTTCCTCCTTCCTACAACATGGTTCTCTTCCAGACCAATGTTCATTCCTTCCTCTCCTCAAAAAGACCCTCCACACAGCATCCCAGATGACATAGGCCCTGAGGGAAATTATTTTCCTCAGGGCCTCCTGTGTGGAGTTAATGTAAAAAAAGGCGACAATATGTTTGAATATAACTAGAAACCAACTAATTTAATTAACACTTATTTTCGATTGTCACGTTGTCCGAAAAAAATATTTGTTATTCTTGAAGATAATTTCTGAAATTCCCTCGACAGAAAAAAATAGCAAAGTATGCTCAGAAAATTATTATAAACACGTTATTTTCAGTTATTTATAAGTTATATGTGTGAAAAAATTCACAGTGTTTCATTAAATGCTATTTTAGATATTCTTACGAGTATTTTAAACGAGTCGTATTTTATTAAAACACATTCACAATTTTCGTTTAAATATTATTGTTATTATTCTAAATGTTGTTATAGCGCACTTCTTCTAATATTCGTACCTATTTACATATCTTTCCTTCTTCTTTTTGAGCGGGTACTACCGGGACTTCAAGGGAGCGAGTAATTTTATACTGATAGCGAGAATTATGCATTGGTCTATCTGCAATGATTCTCTGTCGTCCCACGGTGGAAAAGTCGCCCCATCTTACAGGTAAGTTGCTGGTGCTGGGTTAATATTCACACCACTGCAAGCTCTCCCTTGCACCATCTTCAGGCCTCCAATAGGTTTCTACTCCAGCTCCTCACGCTCACTCCAAGTCCTCGTGATGCATAGCAGCTGAAGAGGGTAGAGTGCCATTCCTCACTGGAGAGTAGACACTCTTCACCGGAGAGGGGTTGGAAGGAGCCTACACGCCAGAGGCGTGCCGTCCATTTAGGCACTTGAAGACTGCCTACTCTACTCGCATAAAATGCAGATAATATTAAAATGTATAAAGTTGTGGCAAGAATAGTCTTTAATTTCAAAAATGTGCGCTAAGTATCTACTAACTACGAAACATAGCACCACACCGACCTCACAACTATAACCCGCCAAAAGCAGAAACTAAGTAGGTAGGTAAGCTTTTTTTTCATTTCTTAGAATCTTATTTGTGAATAAGTTAATTAATTATTCATAATTTAATTGTATTAAATCAATACATATTTGAAGCAAACATGCTTTAATTTTTAATTTCTTTTTAAATTTAAACATATTTTCAATCTTATATGGCAAGGGATTTAGAAGTCATAATATTCAAGTGACGATTTTATTACACACAAAACGATCACGTGTGCGTAAGGGACGATTTACGTTTGGTGACTTATCAGGGGTGCCCGGGTTCATGGGGTGAGGTTTGTCTAGGTCTTTGCGGAAGATGAGTTTGCTCACCAGTTGAGGGAGGTCTTTTATCCTCTCCAGCCAGAATCTCTAGACGTCTCGCCTTGTACCGCAGTTGGAGGGATGGATTCATACGTCCGTTACGCCTGGAAACACTTCCTACCCATTCCTCATACCTATTTCCTTCCAGAACTTCCAATGCTTCCTTTCCTTAAAAATCTCTTAACACAGCATCCCCTAAGATGAAATAAGCCCTGAGGGAAATTATTTTCCTCGCGGCCTCCTATGTGGACATAATGAAAAAAAATTATTAGAATCATTTAAACTTTTTTTGAAAATATTGTCGCATTTACTCGTATTTGGAGGAAAACAAATGGAAATTCTAAGTTTCCATTAATTGGCTTGAAATGTGCATAAATACAGGGATTAATTGGATATTTGATGTGGTTTAGGTAGTCCCAACAAACATATTCTGCAGGTAGAAGGTTAGCGACTTGATTCGATTACGAAGCGTGTTTTCTTTTTTTTTTTTTACATTAACTCCACACAGGAGGCCCTGAGGAAAATAATTTCTCTCAGGGCCTATGTCATCTGGGATGCTGTGTGGAGGGTCTTTTTGAGGAGAGGAAGGAATGAACGTTGGTTTTGAAGAGACCCATGTTGTAGGAAGGAGGAAACACAGAGACCGGCAAATCATTCCACAGCCGAGCTGTTGAACACAAGAACGAGTCGAAGAAACGACCCGTTCTCATGTGACAAATGTTGGGCACGCGTTTGGCGTGTTTTCCGACTATGCACCGGTGCCGAAGGGATCAATGATACTAGTTCCTCGGAGCATCTTCCATTGTAATACCGGTAAAACAAGGATAGCATTCCCACCCGACGCCTGTGCTCTAAAGATTACAATCCGTCTGTTAAGATGGGAGAATCTATCAAACGGACCGCCCGTTTCTGCACAGAGTCGAGGGTATTTTTCAGGTATTAATCATTAATTATTTCTGCATTGAGATATCAAACAGTATTAATAGCCTTGCGTCTGCGCGGCTGAAATTTAAGAACCCGGCTTCGAGCGCATGTCTGACGGCGCGCCGTACGTGCCGCTCCATATACACATCTGTGTACGTGAAATTTCAAACAAAACTTCCGTTGTAATTCGGTTTCGAATTTAAGAATTCGTCAAAGGATGGCGCCACTTACATCAGCAGATCGCATGAGGAATATGAGGATGTGCCCCTGGCAGGAATAAGTAGGTACTACAGATTTGTATCTCTCCGGATACGGAAAGATTGATATTTAATAGCAGACTTACCTTTATACCTACTGTGTGTATATATGTAACCATGTACCTACTGCAATCTTCTTTTTATATATATATGTAACATACTTGAATTGTATATTAAAAGAAAAAAAAATATATTAACCTGCCATTTTCATAATATTACTACAAAATCTTAGATAACCACTCTGTAAATTGCCATCTCAACACAGGCGTTTCACACCTAGTGAGATGGGCAATACGTCATTTTATAACCAAATGTAATATGAAAATAATTATATAAAAAAATAAAAAATACTTAGTTATGAATTTTTTTCTTACATGAGCTCCACATAGGAGGCCCTGAGGAAAATAATTTCCCTCAGGGCCTATGTCATCGTTATATATAGCCGCGTAATATTAAATTGAATAATAGTATTACGCAGCTATATATTATACATGACGTCGTTGCCTGTCGCGGTCGTTTTGTCCCGGTGACTAGCTGTCACTGGATCACAGTGGATTCGAGGAACCTGTTATTTATAGAGCCGGTTCCAAACACTTAAACTTGGTGACGGCGAACCAAATGGCACCCGTAGGGTCTAGCAGCAAGAACCTTGAGCGGGTTTTTAACTGTTAGTATCAATGGTTGACTGGTGAGATTTAAAAATATATCGATTCATTCGCTGTTTTTTCTAACAGCTACCCTGACTACAAACTCTGTGCACGCCACTGTATGTATTTATATACATGAAGGGATTGTTATAGGTAGACCTACAGTACTTACATTGGTGGGTGGGCGTGGGAAGGATAGCAACAAGTGTAAAGAACAGAAAATATGCTATAAAAAAGGGATTCACTGTCTGAGTCTGTCACGAATGGAAACTACAAATTATAATAATAGTAGATAGTAAGTTGATGTTGGTGCCAGATGGAAGTGAAAGATGTGGATGAGAAGGGGTTTGGGCTGCTTTGTTTGTAAGGTTGTGCTCTGTGTGACCGCACGTGGAGCGGTTCTGGTCTGGCACCCCCCAGCAAGAACCTAAAAGACCCATGAAAAAAATACTTTGCCTCCAAAAAAATATTTTTATGACATGGCGTATTCCGTGTCTCACCAAATACCAAAAATGTCATGAGCGGTTATAATTATTGCAACAACAATGTAATTTGTTTTTAATAATTTTATACCACTTTGCGTACAAATCATATCAAAAGTTTGGCGTGAAAGATGGCCGCCAGACGATTTCCCCTCACCGTAGATTTGGCTTCAATGTCATTCATACAAAATCACACTAATGTTCTAGTAAGTTCATTCCCCCAGGGTTTAAGTTTTTTTTTATTTTTTATATTAGCTCCACACAGTAGGCCCGAGGAACATAATCCCCTATCTTTGGGGATGCTGTAGGGTCTTTTTCAAGAAATGAAGGAGAGAACGATCTGCGAAGGAAAAAGGTATGAGGGGTGAGTAGGGATCTGGGAGTCAATGTGTCCAGGAGTGACGGACGTGTAAATCCATTCCTCCCATTGCGGTGCAATACGATACGTCGAGAGGAGAAGACGAAAGGCCTCCTTGAACCAGTCTATCTCAAACCGGCCCGCCACGTAGGAGATGAGTAAACTCATTCGCCGCCAAGACCTAGACAAACCTCATCCCATGAATCCTTGCACTCCTGATGAGTCACCAAACGTAGCGTGGCTATGACAGAGATATTGATTATCCTTATATCCAATTTTACCCGCCTCTCAAATTGCTATGCAGGTATTGTTAAACAACCTCGAATACCTTACCCAAACCATGAAATTAAGTAGGTTTTACACGTCTCTTTTTTCTACCCGATTCCAATTAGAGACCAAAGTCAACATTTCTCGCTTTACGCGATCGCTATTTTCATCTCTATTTTCATATCTACGATTTCAATTGTCATCACTGCAAACAACACATGAACCATGCTGTTTGCAGTGATGCCAACTGAAATCGTAGATTTGAAAATAGAGATGAAAATAGCGATCGCGTAAAGCGAAAAATATTGACTTTGGTCTCTAAGTGGAATCGGTCTGAAAAAAATAGATGGCAAAACCTTCATAAAACCTTAGAAGTCGCTGAAAACTTACCCAAAACTAAGTCCCCCTCAGCACAGGAACTCCTAGACTCCTAGTGAGGAGGATTACGAAAATAATTTCCATTTTATATATATACCTTACGTGCTTCATATAAAAATGTAAAAAATAAATAAATATATGGTTTAGACCAAATAAAATAAATACAAAAAAGTATATTCTGCTGTCGTACCTACTATTGAAACTACATTGCATTGTAGGCGGGTAAGTAGGTAACCGGACACGGGTTGATATTGAATTAATTTTCCAGTTGCAATTTCAAAATCATTGTTTCCTTTTGAAGGGCAACCGATGCGAAATTAATTCAGACAGAGGTCGAATGTTTTAATACCTATTAATTGTTTCAATCAGCATTATATTAATAAAATTCTGGAATCAAATCGATCGTCCAGAAATAACGGCTGAATTACAGAATAGGTCCATTGTTTTTTTTTAGGAGGCCCTGAGGAAAATCATTTCCCTCAGGGCCTATGTCATCTTGGGGATACTGTGCGGAGGGTTTTTTAAGGAGAGGAAGCGGAGGAGAGTTCTGAGAAGGAAAAGGGTTTAAGGTGTGGGTAGAAATCTGGGGTTCAGTATGTCCTGGTCATCCGCCTCCAAGACCTAGACAAACATCACCCCATGAACCCGTACAACGTATAACTGAAGAAGGAATCAAACAAGACCTGCTGGAATAAAATCAAATAAAAATGGAAAATTTCACTTAGTTAAGCTACTGAGAGTTACATTGTAGGCATAAATACATAGCCTGCGAACTGCACAATACACTAGCAGCTACGATTAGACAAACAGAATCAATAACAAAATTCGACCGAGATATTTAAAAAAATGGATTGTAAGTATTAAACGTCCCACTACAGCAAGCATCTGTAAAATAAATTACACATAGACAGAAATAACAATTTACGTACATCCTAACCCATATAAAAAAATTAAAATAATTGAATGTTGTCTAATCTAACTAGGCTTGTTGAAAAAGTATCGATATATCGATACATCGATATTTTTAATTCAATATATCGATATTTTAGCCGATATATTTTGATCCGATATATCGATACAAAATATCCAATATCGAAAATTGTATCAAAAACGATATTTTTTTAAATTTATGTATTTAAAGTCACTAGAATCCAAAACCGTATAGGAACGAACGAAAAAAGTAACTGTATTGGGTCATGACATCTGGCAGTTGAAATTTTAACTATTAATAGCTTACAAATCTATTGTCTTTGCTTTAGTATTTGTGATCACACTGATCACTAATACTATCTCATGTATGTAGATACGTACATATAAATGTATGCTATTTTTCGCCATTTTTTTCTAAGCCACTCCTATGTGTTGGTTCCCAATTGTCTATGATTATTGACTATACCTTGTTCCAAACACGAAGTCCTTTTTGACAGATTAATACGCCAATGGAATGTTACTGAGACGCATACAAACTTTGTATGCGTCTCAGTTTACATATAAGTTAGAAGACAAATTTTTAGTTTTTGATATTTTTGTAATTATTACCTAATAAAAATGAATACTGATAAAAATACCCTCATTTTTATTGAGATTTTTGTACATTAAAAAAAGCACATTGTGTGTAAAATTTACTATTGATAATATTGAGCTGAATACACTATTATTTTAAAAACGCAAAATCTCTTGAAAATTTGACGATATTTTTTTCTCGATATATCGACGTCGATATTGATATTTTAATAAATATCGATACATCGATATATCGATAGTTTTTTTCACTTTCGACATCCCTAAATCTAACTCCATAAATAGATTTGACAGGATTTACTACTTCACTTCATCTCTTCCTACATTTATAAGATAACCCTATTTATGGGATTTATTCACACTTCCAATTTCCAATCACCTTTTTGTTTTAATTGTATTCAAATTAATATCTATCTATTTAACTTTAAATATGTATTATTGTAACTAGGTATGATATTACTAGGTTATTCATAGATTCTAACCTATCGTGGAACTCCCATGTTGAATATGTTAAATCCAAAATTTCCCCGATAACTGGTGTACTCTATCGACTTCAAGATGTCCTCCCCACAGCTTTACTGCGTGCCACATATTATGCTCTGATCCACTCTCACCTAAGTTATCTGGTTAGTATCTGGGGCACCATTACTAAGAAACAAATATCTGAAATACAAGTAATCCAAAATAGAGCCATAAGAAATATATACCATCTACCATGGGATACGCATGTCAAAGACATATACCCTCTGTCAAAGACAGTGCCCTCACCCAAACGCCCAGTCATTGACAGTTGTTATTGTAGTAATAACCTTGCAGTTTATGAATTGTGTAGGTATATGCAAACAATAATGTTAACTAAAATAAAGTTTTTGCTGTATGGAAACCTACTTTACACATTTATAAAAAAACCATAGATAAAATTGCGAGAAACAATTAACAAAATTTCTGCCTCAATACAGGTTCACCTAGTGAGGCAGGCAATGCACAACTAAAAATACTGTATAACTATACTACTCCTGTGTAACCTTTCTTACATACTTACTGACACAAATTCTTCCCTTTACCATTCTGCCAAAATATAGCATCACCACTGCCATCCTACAAATAATTCAACACTCGTCACACACCATCACTAAACCAGCCTTTAATTCCGATATACACCAGCACAAAACACGATCACAAAATCAAATACACCTATCGTTATCTACACACACAACTAAATTTGGAATTAACTCCTTACAATACATCGCACATACGCAATACAACGCATTACCTAATGTCCTAAAACTACCAGAATCAAACAAAAAAATATTGGCAAAGGCTCTAAAAGGATATTTTTTCAGCAACTTTATTAACCAGTGACGAATTTATCTGTCTTCCTTTGTAACTCTTGTATATTCTTCAATTACCTGTATCAAGTGTGTCTAGTCCATTTAAAAATCTATGTATTATTCATTGATTTCCGTGTTCTTATGTAAAAATAATTTTCCTTTAGATGTATAATGTTGTCCTTTCCGAAATGAGTTTTATTAAACTCATTTGGAGATAAATTTTATGTAATAATTTTGTAATATATTATCTCTAATAAATAAATAAATAAAATATTAATTTATATATCTCTATGCCTGACTCGACACAGGTATATCCTAGTGAGACAGGCTTCGAAAAACCCAATGTAAACATAGATACTTTTTAGAGATAAATAAATAAAAAAACAAGTGTGCTTTAGACCACACGACGACACGACTGAAGTAAAACTTCACTAACTTATATCTCCCTCTCAACTTGCTAAGTTATTGCTTAAGCGTCGATGACACAGGGCTAGTTTACAAGCTACTATCTGAGAAATTCACTATCTGTTAGTAAACTCGCCCAGTGTCATCGTGTCACTTGCTAACTAGCAACAACTAGCAGATTGTTGACAATCTACGAAAAAGAGTGGAAAGGTCGTCAGCTTTACTCGCCTACACGCTTGCTCCGCTTGC
The DNA here is from genome assembly GCA_929108145.2 of Limnephilus rhombicus. NCBI lineage: Eukaryota > Metazoa > Arthropoda > Insecta > Trichoptera > Limnephilidae > Limnephilus > Limnephilus rhombicus. The sequence continues at coordinate 45,939,355 of OV815288.1, read as the reverse complement.
TCGTGATTGGTTTATTTACGTTTCCAACATGGCTTCCGATAAACAGCTGATTTCGACTGTCAAAAATCTGAAGAATTTAGTTCACGCAGGCGTCGTTATTCTTATTACTGGCGCTAAAAGCGACATCAGTTTCCTACGCTTCTGAGCGAGTGGACAGTTTTGTGTGTCATCATGACAATCTCACTCGCCGATTTACCCGCTTTTAAAACATAGTAGATAGTAGCTTGTAACTCGCCGTGTGTCATCTAGGCTTTACTCCCCAAGTCAAGCGTGCGTGAAGGCCCGATCGTTCGCCTCGCCCGATCACACTTTTCGTAACGCTCTCGAAACGCATTCACCAGCTTACTCCCCAAGCGGGCGTAAACTTAAAGCGTTACTTCAAAAATTCTTTATGGGAATGAGGAAGAAAAAGAGAAGCCAAGGAGCGACACGCCTTTAAATGCATAGGTACTAGAATTATTTTATGGGTGCAGTTTCATTGTTGCACTCGCGAATTTGTTGTTATAAGCCAAAAAATGGTGTTTTAAAAAAACAAATATGAGTGTGCGATTATAATAATGATATTTGGATGATTTGTGTAGCGTCGTTTTTGTAACAAATTACCCAAAGGGCGCTGTACAAATTTGTAATATATTTCTACAATCTTACTTCAACTACAGATTAGTAAAAACATTATAAAACAATTTATAGCTAAAAGGTTGAATCCACCGGTTCGTCGATAACTAGTACAAAATTATTAATTACAATGCACTTGACCAATGAACGTCAAGTGCGTTAAAATGTACCTACATTGTTTTATTCATACTCTGAGCAGGCAGAAAATATACAGGACCATACTTAGGTATCTTGGAGGTCACTTGAGATTAATTCATCAGGCTAATTTGTTATCTTTTCGGAACAACTCATATAGGTCTCACAGAATCATGAGAAATATGATGTAAATGGTGTTAGAAAGAGAAAACACATTTTTTTATTCAAATCTAAAATTTAACAGCAAATAAATTAAAATGAACAAACACATTGGATAAGTTTTAAGATTTTCACGGCCAAAAGCATTTTCGTTATTTGTTTTTGGGGTGTTATGCCGTGTTGCGCTACCTCCTTCTTTAGCCAACGTTTCGGACATCGTTGCAGTGTCCATCATCAGGGCAGATCCGGCAGATCCGGTAGATGTGTGAAACGTTGGCTAAAGAAGGAGGTAGCGCAACACGGCATAACACCCCAAAAACAAATAACGAAAAAGAACAAACACATTATTTAAAGCGAACCAAAGTTTAAAAATTATGAAACATCTTGAATTTTTTAGTAATTTTTTTTATTTTTTATTAGTATCTATAGCAAAATTTTTACATAATGTATTTTTAAATTATATTATATTAAGTTTTTTTTTTTCACAGTCCTCCTCACTAGGGTTTCCTGTTCTGAGGCGGCCTGTAGTTTTTCCACATTTGTATTTAGTATTCAGTTGTCTTTACATGGTCTTCAGTATGTTTGATAGTTCATTTTCACTTTGTTCTCTCAACCATATTTTTACTTTTGTTTTAAATTTATTTATTTCTGTTATTTTTTTTTGTTTGAGTTGGTAGAGCGTTGTATAGTTTTGTCGCATTGAATTTCATATTTCTTTGTCCAAAAGATGTTTTCAAACTGGCTGTAGCTAGAATATTTTGGTTTATTACCCTGGTTGTGTATCTATGTTGGACAGTGGAGTATTCTAATATGTTTTTTTTAATTTTAAATAAAATATTTTTTGCATAAAGTTTTTGTATGTTGTAGACTTGAATGCTTTGAAACAATTCTTCTGTCGGAGTTCTAACCGGTAATTTAAAAATTGTCTTTAGTACTCCTTTTTGGGCTATATTGAGCCGGTCCATGTGAGTGCTCAAGGCAGATCCCCATCCAGTTATCCCGTACTCTATTTGTGATTGACATAAAGCGTAGTACACTTTCTTAATGTCGTTTATGTTGAGGATGTTAATTATTTTTACATTGACAAAAGTTAACCATAAAACAAATAAAGTGTACACCTTTATGAAACCAAAATTTCGGGTCGCAATTTCAAAAAAAGTTATGAAACTTTGGGAATTTTTTAATAATTATTTTTACATTGAATGACAAAAAAATGAGCTGACAATATGAGATAACTGAGGCGAATATGTGATGTACGATCCATGTACGATCGTGTGAGAAACGTGGAGATCCGCAAAGAATGCAAGGCTGATGTAAGCGTAATGTGTAAGATCGAGAAAGGGACCCTCCGATGGTTTGGGCCTGTAGAACGAATGAACGAGGAAAGGAGTGTAAGGAGAATATATGACGCAGGTGCGAATGGTAGAAGAAGTTGAGGACGCCCAAGAAAGACATGGCATGACCAAGTGAATCAGATACTCGAGTCGGGCCATGTCAAGAGTCAGAATAATAAAAGAGCATGTATGAGACGTTTTATGAATGTAAACGAGGCAGGCGTGATGGTTAGTTAGTTAGTTGTCTACTGTTTCCAAAATACAAGTGGTGAAAATAATTAAGCAGCGTTGAAAAATTCCTGTTGCGAACGGGGCTCAAGTCAGGGAACGCGCTAGAAACCAAAAGTCAACAACAATGGAGAACAAGCAACGAAGATTAAAGATATCATAAATAATAATAACAGCATTGCATTGGCCATTGTATGCAGTTGGAGTTGCAGTAGTCATAGTGGATGCTGGTGGTATGCAGCCAGGGGCGTCTCATCCTCATGTGCAATGAATGCAACGCACAGGGCTGCCAAATCAAGGGGCGTATTCTTTCATTTCATCTATTTTTTTTACAATAGCTCCACTAATATGAACTTGGATAAAGGAGCATACATATAAAGTGTTCAAACAATAGTTTCCCATATATTGGATACGAATTTTACTTTAGACTTTAATAATGATTTTTAATTTGCTACACTCTAATGTTCACGGTATCCCTTTAAGGCCCGTAATAAATGCTCAAAAAGAAGAAGAAGGGGAGATTTGTAAGTAAGAATGTTAGAGGGAGCGCGCTTATATTAAAAACGATAATATTTAAGCGAAAATTGTAAAAATGTTTAATTAAACACGACTCGTTTAAAATAGAGTAAAAATCTTGCGGGGAATGTCTACAATAGCATTTAAAAAACCACTTTTTTTATACATATAACTTTAAAAATAACCGAAAAAACGTATTTACAATAATTTTCGGAGCATATTTTGCGTTTTTATCGATCGAGGTAATTTTATATAATTTCCTTTTCGGCGTGGGGAATGTATAGATATTATCTTCAAGAATAACGCGTATTTTTTTAAGAGCTTTAAAACTTGTGTTTAATGAAAATATCTTATAAATCCGTAGAAGTGCGGGAAGCTAGGCCTTAATAAAACACGACTCGTTTTAAATAGAGCAAAAATCTCCTGGGAAATATCTTAAATAGAATTTAAAGAAACACTGTGAATTTTTCATACTTAGGTTTAAGTTTTAAAGTACCTAACAAAAGAGAAAAAAACCGGAGCATTCCTTTGCGATTTTTTTCTATCTATTTCATATATTTACGGTTTAGGCGTGGCAAAAGTATAGCTATTAACTTAAAAATAACATATATTTTTTAGAAACTTAAAAACTGTGTTCAAGAGAAATAAGTTTCAAAGCGGTAGAAATTAGGAGTGCCGCGGCTTAAGCAGGGTCTCCTTCGACTTCGACCGAGAACATGAATATTTGCTTCCCTACACATTTGCTTAAAAATGTTGCAAAGCAAATGTTCATGTTTTCGGTCGGAGGAGACCCTGCTTTAAACTTGAAATCTTTGAAATTAGAAAAAGTGTAAAGATGAGTTTAAATATTATGAGTAAACAAAAAACAATTTTAAATGACCCATTATTAACTATGTTCCCTTGGTAAATTACGCCCTGTCCCCATCCCTTTCCCACTCCCGCCTATCCAATAACATCTTTTCTATAATAGTAAATAGTTTTAAATCAACCCTGATGAAGTCAGCACTGTTTTGGAAACATATTGGTTTTTTAAACAATAAAAGTAGTTAAAACAAAGTACTTATTTCAAGTACGCCCCACGGTTGAATTTGGCAGCCATCTCTGGTCTGGAGCTCCAAAATACCTGAAAAATACCCTCGACTCTGTGCAGAAACGGGCGGTCCGTTTGATAGATTCTCCCATCTTAACAGACGGATTGCAATCTTTAGAGCACAGGCGTCGGGTGGGAATGCTATCCTTGTTCTACCGGTATTACAATGGAAGATGCTCCGAGGAACTAGCATCATTGATTCCTTCGGCACCGGTGCATAGTCGGGAAACACGCCAAACGCGTGCCCAACATTTGTACACGGTTGACATTTGTCACATGAGAACGGGTCGTTTCTTCGACTCGTTCTTGTGTTCAACAGCTCGGCTGTGGAATGATTTGCCGGCCTCTGTGTTTCCTCCTTCCTACAACATGGGTCTCTTCAAGACCAATGTTCATTCCTTCCTCTCCTCAAAAAGACCCTCCACACAGCATCCCAGATGACATAGGCCCTGAGGGAAATTGTTTTCCTCAGGGCCTCCTGTGTGGAGTTAATGTAAAAAAAAAATAATAATAATAATTTTGAATTAAAATGTTTTCACAAAATAAGTTTGCTGGAAAAGAAGATGTTATTATTTTTCGTTAAGGCACCGCTACCCGGATTTTTACTGATTTCTTACATATCTCCCTTCAACATTTGAAGTTTTAAGCTCTTAAAAAAATATGTAATTTTTGAAGTTAATATCTAGACGCGTTCCACGCCGAAACAAAAATTATATAAAATTCCCTAGATAGAAAAAAATCGCAAATTATGCTACGAAAATTATTATAAACATATTTGTTTCAGTTATTTTACAAGTTATAGTTGTGAAAAAATTCACAGTGTTTCTTTAAATGATACTTAAGATTCCTTCGACGAGGATTTTGCTTTATTTTAAACTAGTCGTGTTTTATTAAACATTTTCACAATTTTCGCATCGATTTTGTCGCTTTAAATACTAGCGCGCTCCTCTAAGATTCGTAATTTCATATCTAGAAGATGGATATCTTCTTCTTTTTGAGCCCGGTTGCGGCGCCTTAAGGCTCTGCAACCAGGCCCGAAAAGAAAAAGATTGAGAGTTACGAAATTACGAATGTTAGAGGAGAGCGCTAACATTTACAGCGACAAAATCGATGCGAAAATTGCGAAAATGTTTAATAAAACACGACTCGTTTAAAATAGAGCAAAAATCTCGCGGGCATTATCTTAAACAGCTTTTAAAGATACACTGTGAATTTTTTCATACATATAACGTATAAAATAACTGAAACAAACGTGTTAATAATATTTTTTGGAGCATACTTGGCGATTTTTTTCTATCGAGGGAATTTTATATAATTTGCGTTTTGGCGCGGGCAAAGATATTATCTACAAGAATAACATATATTTTTTTAAGAGCTTTAAAACTTCCGTGTTTAAGGGAAATATGTAATAAATCGGTACACATCCGGGTTGCGGGCCCTTAACAGACTGTTTGTACTTAGTGCGGCCCTGGGTGTTGTGTACTATGAGAATGTACAGTGTGTGCAGTGTGAAATAGACAATCACCGCTATAATAGACAATGCTGCACTCGCCGTTGACCTTGGCTAATGTTTAACAACACAACCTGTTTGTTCCCAGTCCCGTGCAACTGACCTGTGACCATAGAATAAATAATATCACCTGTGACCTATGTGTATAACTATATTTGCACACATGGGTACACAAGTAAAAAAAAAGAAAAAGTATTCCAGTTCAAAAAAATAGAACATGATTCCTACATTCCTACCTCTCATTATGTAGGGTTCTATAATTTTTGTAAAATTGATTATGTATATATAGTCTTATACCTACTATTTATTTCGATGATAATGATTTTTTTAATACTTACTTATATTTTTAATAATATATGTTTATATTTTTCATTAGCTGCACACAGGAGGCCCTCAGGAAAATAATTCCACTCAGGGCCTATGTCATCTTTGGGATGCTGTGTGGAGGGTGTTTTTAGGGCAAGAAAGGAGATGAAATTCTGGGAAGGAAAGGGTATGAGGGGTGGGTAGTAATCTGTGGGTCAGTGTGTCCAGGTGTGAAGGGTGAATGAATGATCACTCAACCATTCTCTCCTGATCCGGCCTGCCACGCTTTTGGTGAGCAGGCACATCTGCCGCCAAGATCCGGACAAACCTGACCCAAGCAACACGGGCACCCCAAAGTCACCAAACGTAGCGAACCGCGACCTATGGCAGAGGCGTTGGTTATCCAATAAATGGTTCCGGTACCCATAACCGCCTCCCAAATTGAATATAGTTTAATATAATATTATGTTTTGTTTTTTTTAAATGGAAGGTAAAAACACAGAATTTTATTATTATTTTCTTATTGATGTAATATTGCCTACCTAGGTAACTTGATCTTCAAAACAAGAGGAAGGTAATTCTGCAACAAAACGACTTGGTATATAACAATCTAAAACACTTTAGTAAGAATTATTTAAAAAAAAAAGTTTTTGGAATGATATTCTGTCCAAGAATAAAAATTAAATAATCTGATCTCGGTTGGAATTTATGATCATATATTAAGAAGATAGGTACCTACCTACCTATCAGACCTACTGAAATATTTTGTATGCAGCGCTTGGGTCGGTAACGTCGGTAAGGCAGATTCCTGCTATCCCCTCTGACATATCAACTGTCATGGCGCTGTCGTTTCTCTCAATTCTGTGCCGGAGTTGATTTTACATTTCTGCGTAATGTAAAGTGAAAATCTACATATCGCGATGACATAAACTCGACGGTTAAATGTGCGCTTTCGAGTTATCACTGTGCGTTCTGTAAGTGGCCAAACGGCGATATCGACAAAATGGACAAGAAAAATGCCATCCGTCGTGCGAAACGACAATCCAAAGTTTTAGAGGATAATTTTTGGGATTGCAGTGTTTGTACTTACAGGAATACAGCGGAGGCGTTTAAATGTCTCATGTGTGACGTCAGAAAAGGTAAATTATCATTCATTTTAGTGCTATTAATCCGGAACGTTCCCAAATAATTTTAGGTTAGGTTTGTTGTCAAAACACAACCAGAATGTTTTCACAAGAACCCTTGAATTTATGACATAAAACAATTATTAAATCACCCCACCTCTAAAATTTATTAAAATCCTTCGCATTTAAATATGTAATAAAGATGCTTAGACTGAAATAATTCATACATTTTGTATGATAGTGACGGTTTATTAGGTTAGTGACCTTCTTGGAGAAATTTATTTTGTGCAAATTTTAATCAAGTGCAAATTGTATGTAAAACCGATGTTTGTATGGCGTTTTGTTTGTATTTGTAATAATTAATAATGTATTATTGGCATATTGCTTTTCTCCCGTTACCACATATTGTGTCTTACCGGATTCCGAGAACGTGTAAATTCCGCAAATATTTGAATCGATGCAGGTTATAGGCAGGTATTCATTTTGTATTAGTGATGCACCTCGATCGCATACGAACACCAATTTACACGAGAGAGATTATTTATCTCAACCTTGTCTATCGTATAATAAATTTTTGATGAAATGTGTAAACATTAACTAAATAAGTATTATAATTTTGTTTGGTGTTATATCCACCAATAAGAATTCAAATAAGATTCCGAAATATAGCTCCCTACCTAGGTAGTAGGTACCTAGGTACTTCATACAAATTATAAATTAATTGATTTTTCATTCAAACAACATTGTATGCGATTGTATAACTGTAACTTTTGCTGACGGAGGTTTAAAACCAAACCTCGGTTAGCGGTTACGATAAGAAACTCTAACGGGAGGTTAGAGGTTAGGTAGGTACCAGACATTGCACCGAAGGGTGATCTTTGCAAGTCTATTCACCCTGACATTTGTAGTTTGTACACGAGTTTTTATCACGCAGTACATAAATTTAAATATTTTGTATTATATATTTTTCACTAGATGCACGAGTAACGAAAGATAAAGTAATACTTATTGAATTTTGTTTTATGTGGTTCGTTGACATCTCTAGCCTCCCCCCAGGATGGGAAAATTTTTCTTTCCAAGAAATTCTCTCGAAATTCCCCCCCCCCCACTATAGTTTTATATATTTTTTGAAGTGAAACTTCTTTAGCACCGTTGTGATTTGAAACTCGATGAAACAGAAACGACACTAAAAAGAGACGAACACATAGGTACATCTAATGGATTTAGCCTGCAAGAGAATGAGATAAAATGAAACTTTACCGCATTTGCCGCTTTGATTATGAGCTCACTTTTCAAGGCTCCCGTTGGTTGAGATTGTGTGTCGAAAGTTTAATTTCTACCGCGTGTGACTGCACTCGATTTTTTTTTTGAGAAACCGGTTCCAAAACATTACGTTAAAAAATTGGTTCAACATTGGTCTCCGGTAACTGGAACCGGAGTGACAACCCACTTTTGCTATTAAACCATCTCTATTTTCAATTGCCTTGACCTACATATAAGGCATCTAATCTTTATTTTCTTTGCAAATTACCTTGGTGTTTGCTGTGTGGTCCAAAGATTCGGGTTCCTAGGTACTCAATCTGGAGGCGTCTACTAATGTCTACAGGAATTCCAAAAACTGAACAAATCGGACTAATATCTATGAGAACCAAAGTGAGGACGAATATCTACAGCTCAAACTGCTGACTAATATCTATGAGAACCAAAGTGTGGACGAATATCTACAGCACTGGCAATTGGATTTGCAATTATGTGTAGCATATTGGAGTAACGTATCTAATATTGCGTATGCAGTTTAAAAAACTTAATTTATGTATGTATGTAGGTATGTAAAAATCCCTAATATCGGACTATTGGACACATTTAGCTGATTATTAAGGATTTGGGTTTTTGTTTTAACAGCTTTCTTTATTTCGAGTGCTTCTAAAATTCTAAATTATTTAGTCTGTTACCATGACCATTTCTATGTCGGTTAGGTTTAGGGAACGTACCCATACTACGTGACCAATTTTTTGCAATTTTTAACCCCCCCCCCCCCCGGTGACCAAAAACCTAAGCAACCCGCCGCTAATTTGTATGGAGCGTGACATTTTGAAGACCCCCCCCCCCTAAACGTGTCACGTAGTATGGGTACGTTCCCTTAGGTTAGGTTAGGTTGTGGTGCCGTGTATTTAGAAATAAATAAATATCTTTGTATTATGACCTCCATGTTTGTTCAATAGATTATTGTCCTCGTAAACAGCAAAAACTTCATGTGTGTACTTTAAACGTTTAAGCCTTTACGTAATTAGTAATTATGTAGTTGAAGTAATTTATGCTTTTCCGTACAACTTCTTGCTCAGCTGCCCTCTGTAGATATTGTCCAATCTACGCTCCATAGATATTAGTCACCACTGGGACCGTCATAGATATTCGTCCGACCTTAGCTCTGTAGATATTAGTCCACAATCTGAAGTTCATAGATATTAGTCCAACATATGAGCTGTAGATATTCGTCCGACATACAGGCTGTAGATATTAGTATCTGGAGTCCCCAATCTTCACCGGGTTCAATCCATTGTTAGCCAAATCTTGCATCATTTCACAAGCAACGTTTCCCACCTATAATGACGGCAATGAGAAGAATTCAATATTATTAGTTTATTTGTAAAATGCGAATGTTTGCCAACATAAAAAAAAACTATTGCACCATGATAATTATCTTCTTGAACCTGTTTTCCGTTGCAGCAAGTTGCACACCTTTCGGTGCTTCCATTTCTACCTGCAACTTGCATCTTTCTCGGTACTATTTCTTCACCCATTCATTCCACTTATCCAAACACCATAAAAGTAAACCATCTTGCTATCCTACCTGTAGAATCTTATCAACCTACTTGTTTGGTAACGTGTGTTTTATTGCAATCGACAAGCTTCTTGCTTTACAATAGGTTGCTAATGAGAAAAAAGGTGTAAATTTCGATGATTTCCTCATTACTGAGGATCATGACCTGAATTGTGAATTATTGCACCGTTGAACTGCAAGTCTTACGTTCCTGATCTGCATGTATTAGGTTACCTCCGTGTTTATTTATTTATTATGAACTAGCTGGTCCCGGCATGCGTCGCTATGCCACTTAATAAAGAAATTGTTTCTCCCTGAGTGTCCTTTCCCATCGTCCCGTTCCCCTTCCGCCTCCCCTTCTTCTCCTGCGTCCTCTTCCCCTCTCGCGTTCCCACTCCATCACCTCCACCTTCCCTCCCCCTACTCTACTCCCCCCCCCCCTTCACCGTCCCGCGAACCCCCCTCCCGAGTTCCCCTCCCCCTCCCAGGTCCCCCTTCCCGCGTTCCCCTTCCACCTTCCCCGCCTTCCCTCTTCCCTTTACCGCTCCATCGTCCCGCCAACCCTCCTCCCGCGTTCCATATATTCAATCCCAGTACATTCAGTTCTTAAACAGCCCGCGTGCCACCTTTTACAATTTATATTCAAATTTCCATTTTTCATGTATATTAAATTTGGTACCTAACATAGGTACCTATTAAAAATATCTAAAATTCTTGATTCGATTCAAAATATTAGGGGAGTACCTACTTTAAATAAATTTTTCAACTTTTCAAAAATAGAATCCTGATTGCACAATCATTCATTGTTTTGCAAAATGTCATTCTCTAACACGCGAACTGTCAAACGTGCGATGTTTTCTGTTATTATCTAATTTTCTGCGCAATTTTCTTAATTTTTCTCTCCGTAAGAACCATCCTCGCACTTCAAGGAATATTCTAAAAAAAGAATTAGCGAAATCGGTTCAGCTGATCTCGAGATTTGCGCTTACCAACACATTTAGCGATTCATTTTTATATTATAGATTAACACCGATTAACGACTTTTACATAGGAATTCAATAATTTGAAATGGATATAGAATATACACAGTTAAGGAAAAAAAACATTCATATGACAAAAAAATAAAAAGTACACATTGAAGTGACAGCATAAAGTACAAATAGTAAGCTATTATAAATACAAATATGAAGATAAAGAAAATCTCATATACATGTAAACAATATGTTTTGAAGTAAAGAAATAAATTTAAAAATTCCATTAGTAAATATTGATGAAGAATATAAATATTCAAAGTAGGTATATTGATTATAATCCAATTGAAAAGCGCTGTCAAATAGCTTTAATTAAATAATGTTTGTACGTTAATAATCTTTCAATATTTATTACATCATTAACAACATATTTATTACCAAGTATAAATATTTAGGCGATTTATTATTATTATGGAATATAATTCAGCATTAGAACCTGTATTGTTACAATGGTAAGGTAATTTGTGACGAACTGAACTACCCGGTACATGAAAACATATTAACGAAAGAAGTTCAGGGGAAGTCAACAAGTTATTAACAATTTTAAATAAATACAGTCTAATGATGCAAACAAAAAATATTAAAATCTAGCTTTTTACGGTTTTAATCGTTACACCCTTTTCAACATGTTTTTTTTTCACATTAACTCCACACAGGAGGCCCTGAGGAAAATGATTTCCCTCAGGGCCTATGTCATCTGGGATGCTGTGTGAAGGGTCTTTTTGAGGAGAGGAAGGAATGAACATTGGTCTTGAAGAGACCCATGTTGTAGGCAGGAGGAAACACAGAGGCCGGCAAATCATTCCAAAGCCGAGCTGTTGATCACAAGAACGAGTCGAAGAAACGACCCGTTCTCATGTGACAAATGTCAACCGTGAAAAAATGTTGGGCACGCGTTTGGCGTGTTTCCCGACTATGCACCGGTGCCGAAGGGATCAATGATGCTAGTTCCTCGGAGCATCTTCCATTGTAATACCGGTAGAACAAGGATAGCATTCCCACCCGACGCCTGTGCTCTAAAGATTGCAATCCGTCTGTTAAGATGGGAGAATCTATTAAACGGACCGCCCATTTCTGCACAGAGTTGGGGGTATTTTTCAGGTATTTTGGAGCTCCAGACCAGAGGTGGCTGCCAAATTCAACCGTGGTGCGCACTTGTGATTTGTACAGGATTAGCAGTTGTGTACTATTAAAGTATCTGCGGGCCCTGTACAGTACGCCCAGTTTTTTGGAGGCTACTCTGGCTTCGATGGAGCCCCCATACCTGAGCTGGTCACTTAGGGTTACACCAAGCATATCAATGGAGGGCCTGTTCGGAAGATTGCTTCCGTTGAAAGATACTAAATGCCTTTTCGGTGGCGGTGTTTGCTAGTGAGCCGTCTGGTGGCAGACTGGATTTGCAGAAATTGCGACCTATTGAGCCCGCAAGCGACCAGAATTGCCTGCTGCCATGCGCGCATGCAGCCAGCTTTCTGCTGATCTGCTGGTCATGCTCGAATTTTGACCTATTTATGATTCTCTTGATTTCCTTTGCCATGTTTGGACTGCTCTAAAAGTATCACAAGAACTCCTGCATCTTTATCTGAGTACATCTTGCTTAGTAGTAAGTGTCCCGTAAGTAAGTTAAAGCTATATTATTGTGAAATCTCTCTGTAATCCTCTACAGTCTACAGAGATGTTGTAGATATTATATGGTGTCATGATAACCGCTTGCAACTTAACACAAGCAAATGTCAAATTATGAGGTTTTATCGAATAAAGAATCCAATATTTTTCGATTATTCCATTAACATTATTATTCCATTTCCCTTCGCCTTGCACCGCAGTTTGAGGAATAAATTCATACGTCCGTCATTCCTGGCCACACTGACCCCCAGATTCCTACCCACCCCTCATACCTTTTCCTTTCCATATCTTCTTCTCCCTTCTTTCCCTTAAAAAACCCTCCACACAGCATCCTCAAAGATGACATAGGCCCCTAGGGAAATTGTTTTCCTCGGTGCCTCTTGTGTGGAGCTAATGTAAAAAAAAAAAAAACAATTTGTCATTAGTATCTGTCTCGGAAATTAATGACTTAGGTATTTGGTTTGACACGATATTCAACTTTTCAAGCATATAGAAATAATAACCAATAAAGCTTTGAAAATGTTGTTGAAAATGATTTATTTTAAGGGTACCTAGTGATTTCAATAATGTCAATACTGTAAAAACATTATATATGTCACTAGTAAGGAGTCATACAGAATACAATTCCACGGATTGGTCCCCAAATTATGAGGTTCATTCGCAAATGCCTAAATTACGATAACCTACTTTGTTCATTAAATTTAATAAAATTATCTGATCGTAGAATCATTTCCGATTTAACCTGTTTGTATAAAATCATTAATTCAATGTTTGACACCCCTGATTTATTATATGTAATCTGTTTTCATACTCCAGACAGGTCAGTCACAAGGCAGTACCTACCGTATTATTGTAGCAATTCTACATCAATATCCCAATATTACACTTCTATGCGACGGATTCAACAGCTTGGAAACAAATACTGCGATGTTGTTGATATATACATATTTAATACATCAATTTTAATATATAAGCATACCTTATTGAAGTTTTTTTCATCAAGTAGGGGAATGTTTTGATGAAGCTGTTTGAATTGACTAGCATATTGGTGGTGTTTTGTCGGCTGAAGGAGAGAAGTTATTTTGCATTTAAAAAAAAAATATTTAGTGCCTGCGAACTGTGTGGATCAAATTCAATAGTATTTTTGCTTTATATTTGTTTTTGTGCAAGTGTTTTAAACAGTCATTTCCTGCACTATTTATTAGTATAATTTCGTAAATATTGTTATATATATGTAGTGTTAAGGGACGTACTTGACTTACTTTAACCAGTGATTCCTGACATTATTTGGAGTAAAAAATGTAAATAAAATTTTGGTCTCCGGTGACATTTATGATGTTTTTTTTTTCTACAAAAACATAAAAAAATGGTAGTTGTTGAACAGTTGGAGGCGGGGTAAGGGGTTCGTCGGACACCCAGCTGAGTGAGCAATGACGACATGCGGAAAATTTTTTTTTTTGTTTGATTTTGAAGAAAAAATTTTTGAAAAAAAAAAAAAGTCGTCGAAAAAAGTCACCGGAGACCACGGACATATGAATATACATGGACCTGCCCTAAGTGATAAAAACGTATTATTTCCCCCTCCACATGGCGCCGGCTGAAGCACCTCCTTGGAACCGGCTCGCTCCATGGGGAGGGGATAGAGCCTCGCTTGAATCTAAAATGTGTGACGTCATCATTCTTGCCGTGAACAGCTAGAAGGTAACATCCATACATTTAACGAAATACAACGCCAAAACAGTAGCGTATTCTATACAATATATCTACATATCAATGTGCACATAGCGAATGTGGGCGGTTCTCCAGTGTGCTCATCGGTGGTTACAGGGGTAAGTAAATTATGAAACATTTGTAATAGTGTTTTAACTAAACACGGCAACAAAATATTGCTATGTGTATTGGGGCGAGTCTTTTTGAGGCAAGCATTTGACCTTAGCAAATATGTTATTATCGTGGCAAGCAATTCGCGCTCCCATGTAAAAAGGTCTATTCATTCAAAGCAGATTTTGCTTTTAAGAACTAAATGGTGATATTGTAATGCGAGATGCCTATTTACTGTCAGATTGATTGTATAACGAATCACATTCATCTTTCCCCTCTTCCCCCTCCATGGTTTGGTTTGACCCCTCACCCGTAACTGCTTGTCTAGTCATTTGGATGTCTATGCCGGAGACCAAAATTTCATTTACATTTTTTACTCCAAATAATCTCAGGAATCACTGATTTAAAGTAAGTCAAGTACGTCCCTTAACACCCTGTATATGTATGTAAAAGCCTAAATGGGCGTAAATAAATAAATATTGTACACACGGTTCAACTTTTAAATCAACCATTGAACCGCTCAACCAAATTGAATAGTCTGTAGGGCACATTATATGTTATGCCTACCTATTATTATTAGATATTATCAAATAATCCAGTTCCCTAGAGACGGAAAGCTGATAAGGAATTTGATGGGGGTGAATACGGGAAACTCAATTATTGGGGAGCTCAATGCAGTTATCACAGTCGATAGCTAAATGTTTTCATTTCGATTGAAGCCTACAGTCCACAGTGGAGTTCTGATATCAACCCTTAAGTAGGTTTGGCAGTGGGATATTGAACTGGCAGAGGAAGGACGAAAGTATACTGCATCCAGTAAAAAAATATTATGCAAAGTATTGTGCAAATTAATGGAATAATTGTCAATAATACTAATAATAATACCATTTATTGCTTCTAAAATTGTTTTTATTGTATTGTAATTATAATACTTATATAGTGCAATTGCATAGCGTGGATTGACTAGATGATCATTTGGGAAGTGTGTGAAAGGGTTTAGTTTTTCCTGTGGGGAAAATTAAACCCGGACATTTAAATCTGGTGCGTAAATATTTTTGCATAATTATTATTATTTTTTTTTTACAGTGAATACCGCACAAGAATCTCAACTGCTCCCGTCTGGAGCCAGTGAGACTATGGCATCCCCAATTGGGGTATGTTGTGAGGCTGAAGGTAGTGGGGAGGGGAAGGAGGTGGGAAAGAGGAAGGTTGGGATGTACCTGGCTATTCAGATCTGGTCACTAAACACGGCTAAAGCCATTTTCAAACAAAGTTTCAATTCTGAATGGTGGTCTTACACCAGGGCGATACTGATAGTATCTTCCACTCTGGAACATGCCGCAAATATACTATATATTATTTTAAATGAATTAATTGTGAAATAACACAAATTAATCAAATAAAATTTATTTGCGCATGCCGGGTTCGAATCCGCGACCTCCGGATTGTGAGTCAAGAGTCTTACCCACTGGACTACGGAGGTCTATTATACAACAACTATTATACAACAACCATTATGCAAATTAAAAGGTAATATTTCCCTCAACCAGCCTCTACTGATCCGGCCCGCCACGCAGTAATGCAAACGCATAAAACGCCAAGACCTAGTCAAACCCCACGAACCCAGGTACCCTTGCTAAGTCACCAAACGTGGCAAACCACTCGGGGTGACCTATGACAGGAATGTTATTGGTGTAATTTATAGGTTATCCAATAAATGGTTCCTGGGGCGTCGGTACCCATACCCGCCCCCAAATTGTTATTGATGTTATACATTCTCCTTACATCCCATCTGCTCGACATGTCGAACTAGTTGATTAGTCAGATATCTCCGAAAAATCGAAATTTGAGTTGAGTATGCGGTTGTATGTAAAAATGCACACAACTCGTCGCCTCAGTTCTTATTTGTCCAATAGACCGTTTTAGTTTTTGTTTAATCTCCACTTTTAAATTTAAAAAAAAGTATTACAAATGATAGTTAATCACTTAACTAAGAATTATTATTTTAACTAATGAGACCACTACGTTTACGGAAATCTTAAACATCTTAAACCTATCATAATGTTTCATTGAATACTGTTCTATGTAAAACTTTTAGTGAATTAATACTTAAGTCATGTACGCCTCCTACGTCATACATAGATATGTCTGGCAACAATAAATTATCGTGAAAACAATGTAAAAATGTACCCAACCGTCGCCTCAGTTCTTATTTGTCTAAAGACCATTTTAGTTTTTGTTCAATCTCCACTTTAAAATTAAAAATGAAGTACGTATTACATAACATAAGTAGGTACATATTGATAACACCTATCATGATGTTTCATTGAATACTATTATATGTAAAACTGTATGTGAATTAATACCTAAGTCAGATACGCCTCCTACGGCATACATATGTCTGGCAACAATAAATTATCGTGAAAACAAGGTTATGGGTCCGAGTTGTTAAACAAAATGTTGGGGTCGACCGAGACCGAGAATAAATTAAAATCTCGGCTGAGGCCGAGAGCCGAGACCGAGAATAGATAAATTGAGAAAAAAAAATTGAAAATGCGCTATTTTTGCATAGTATAACAACAATAAAACATTATACCTACTTAGTAAACGATGCAGCACAACGATAAGCTTGTCATCTGGTCTGGGAGATGTAACGTTTCGTCTTGTTACAGGAAGCTAGCTCAGGTTAATCATTGATGTAAGGTTAAATAAGTGCAGTTTTTATACCTACCTCTGTACTTTCTCCACTCTGCCTTCTCATCAGTTCGGGTCGCTTGGGTTGGGGCAAAAGGGGGATGAATGTAATTATAGAGATTTTAAATGTTAGGATTTTAATTAGGTTTGGCCAAATTAATACACAATCTTAATTATACTTATATCTAAATCTTAAATGATTGTCATATGGTTCGGGGTTGCTTCTCCATTGTTCACTGAAACTACCTTCGTGTCACTGGGTTATCTGCGGGTGCCTTGGTAAGGCCGAGGTCCTCGATGGCAGTTCCTGCAGTTCAGCAGCTCAGACCCTCCTAGCCGAGTCGAGTCTCCTACAGCCTGCGCCATCGTCTTCGTACGTTGGTCACTGTTCGCACCTGGTCGCCGCTCTAGGTCACCGGGCGGGGAAATACACATCTTGCGAATCACTTTCTTCAACTCAACTATAACTTCTTCATCCACCGCCCAGCACCACGTCGCTGGGCGGGGAACGCATACTTTCTATTGTACACCACTCGTGTCTCCTCTCTTCCCGTCTAGATCTTGACTGTTTGTCGCGGCGTGCCCTATGAATTCATAGGACCCGTGGCTCTACCCCGCACTTCTTTCTTCTGCCGTTTTAGCCCTTTCACCCAAATCTGTCATCACTTTCTTTGTCTTTGCTGCACAGAGCGAGACTCTTTCATAACACTAAATTATTTATTCAAATTTATTGGTGACGAAATTTGATTCGTCACAGAGACCAGATACGGAGAGGGCTTGTCAGGGTGTTGCAGCGTTACTGTCTCCCAGAATGGTTGAATGCATGTCGCAATATGAATGTGTAAATCCGAGAATAACGTGGATCCGATTCAAAATTGGTTTGACAAGGGTGTTTCTGGTTATTTGCTATGCCCCTGTTAATTCTGAAAGCGACGAAGTGAAAGATGATTTTTGGACTGGTGTGAACGATGTAATGAGATTAAAAAATTCGAATGAAAGGATTATAATGGCGGGAGATTTGAATGGGTGGGTGGGAATTAGACGTGACGGATTTGATTCAGCCTTAGGTAAGTTCGGGGATGAAAGAACGAATGCCAATGGGAACAGAATACTTGAAGTATGTTTAGAATGGAACCTGTTTGTATCGAATACTTTTTTTCGATCATAAATGTGTCCACCAATATACATGGGAAAGAGGAAATGAAAGATCAATAATTGATTTTGTGGTAACATGGGAAAGAGGAAATGAAAGATCAATAATTGACTTTGTGGTAATTGACTCTAGGTTGAGAGCCGTTACCGAGGACACCAGAGTTTTCAGAGGGGCGGAGGTTGAAACTGACCATTTTCTGATGGTGTCGAGAGTAAACCTCTTTCGCGGCTGGTGCTCTAAAGTGAAAACGATATCAACTCCAACAAGAGTCAAAGTAGAAAAACTGCAAAATGCTAATGTCAGAAGTGATTATGAGAATTGTGCAGAGATGAGATTGAATGAGAAGGAAATGGACGGTCTAAGCATTGATGAAACATAGAACCACATAAAGGTGAGTCTTTGTGAATCTGCTAGAGATGCATGTGGAATAAGTACGCAAGGTAGGAAGAAAGGTGACCCATGGTGGGATGACGAGATCAAAGCACTGGTCTCAGAGAAGAAGAAAGCATGGTTACGTCTGATAGCGGCTGGCACTGATTCTAGCGAAGAGAGAGATAGAGCGAAAGAAGTTTATAAGGGATGTAAGAAAAAAGTAAGTGTTGGAGTGAAGAACGAAAGAAACGCCTGGAAGAGGAAGAGGGAATGAAAATGACAAAACACTTCCTAGAAAACATTAAACTGTTTTGGAAAGAGGTCAAAAGGTCCCGGAGTGGTTCAGAGAACGGAAGCCTGAAAGTCATAAAATCGAAAGATGGAAGAATGTTGACGAATGAGGAAGAAATAAAAGAGAGGTGGATGAAATATTTTGAGGAGGTTTTCGAAAGCAATCCGGGTGATAGTGAGGCCAGCGGTGAATCGGGTATGAACGATGACGGAGTGAATGTAATCAAAATCAGCGTGGATGAAATAAAAAAAATCGATAAAATGCATGAAGAATGGTAAGGCTGTTGGTTTCGACAATATTGCTGCCGAATACTTTAAAGGAGATAGCCATATCATTCTCACATGGTTGTGCAAACTTTTTAACCAGTGTTTAGAGGAGGGTTACACGCCATTACATTGGAGAAGGGCTGTAATCATGCCGTTATACAAAGGTAAAGGGTCACGTATGGAATGTGGGAATCATAGGGCTATTAGCCTACTAAGTTCAGTCGGCAAGCTGTACGGAAGAATATTGATTGAAAGGGTAAGAATGGAAACAAAGGATAAAATATGGGATGTGCAAGGTGCCTTTATGAGTGGAAGGGGATGCATGGACCAGATTTTCTCCTTGCGTATGCTCACTGAGAAGTTTCTGGCGAAAAACCAGAAACTTTTCTGCGCCTTTGTAGATCTACAAAGAGTATACGACCGAGTCGACAGGAAAAAGTTATGGAAGGTTTTGTCCAAGCATGGAGTGAATACAAATCTCATACAGGCAATTGCGTCTCTGTACGAGGGAAGCGTTGCGTGTGTTAGGGTGAACGGTGGATTTACGGGGTGGTTTGACACCACAAAAGGTGTCAAGCATGGCTGCGTAATGTCACCATGGTTATTCAATCTATACATGGATAATTGTATGCAAGAATTGAAAGAGGTGGGATTGGGCGCGAAATTGAGTAATCTGAAAGTATGTTGCCTGTTGTATTGCCAATGGACGACGATGAAGCTCTTGTTGTCATGTGGTACTTATTAAACAGAAGGAAAAAAGTGAAAAGAAAATTTTGGGTACACCCAATTATAGCTGAGATTTCTCGCCAAGCCGATAATTTTAATGAATTATTTTTATATCCTTCTGTGGTTTTATCCCATAGCACAACTCTTTCTGCGACCAGTGAGATTAAATTTTCGAGATTTATTTCCTTATCAATTATTGTAATTATTACTATAATAAATATTATATAATAATATTACAAACGCCAAACGCGCGCCCCATAAAAACACAAACGCGTAATTTGCCTGCTTATTCTAGCGTCTGGGAGCGGGCGGTGGGGAAGCGGGGTGTGGCGGGGTCAAAACGGATCCGTTCTCCGTGTAGTGTGAACAGCTTCATTGAAATGTATGAGCCAGCGCGTTCCGTTCCGACTTCAAAACGGACGCTCTGCATAGGCGATCTCTCCGGCAAAAAATAACGGATCCGTCTTCACGCCGGAACCGCCAAGTGTGAACAGCTCCATAGAGCCGCTACAGCGGCTAGGGCTTCCGTTTTAAAAACGGTACCCGCCTCCGTCTTTAAAACGGAAGTGTGAACGGGCTCTAAATCGAACTAACATCGACAGCTCTCTCACGCACTGACACCAAATGACCAATGTGGACGCGCGCGGTAGATTTGAATCCCATTATCCTCTACCGTACCTTCTTACAACGGTCTCGGTTATGGACCAAATCTCGGCGATGTTTCGGCTGAGGTCCCGGTCGACCCTTAGAATTTGTAGCCGAGAATGCCGAGACCGAGATCTCGGTCGACCCTTAATAATTATGCTTCCCGATGTTATTTTATAGCATAAACACCGACACCTGTAAATAATATTTGTAATATTTAATCAATGGAGACGACAATATTAGCGAAACTCGTCGAAATCTAAAACAAAAAGATACGGTCACATCTGGGACTCGACCACAAGTTCTTCCCAGTCTTCATTAATTAAGTATTACAATTTGAGGTTTTACTCTTTAAGTTAAAAAATAATAATGATTTTTGATTAATGGTGATCATTCGGATATTGCTTTCCTCATTATATCTATACTTATTATTTGGAGATGTCTGACTAATCAACTGGACGATCAATCTTTCAACCGGTTCCATGACAACTCAGAGTCATGCTATTTGACACCCCTTTGAAAAGTAAAACCCCGTGAAAAATAGTTATGGAAAAAAATTGAATTCTTACATATCTCGCTTAAACATTTGCAGCCTTACTAAAAAACCACGTGAAAATTTTATTCAATTGACAAACGGCCGCGGATGTGAAAACATTACTAATTCAAAAATTGTTCATTGAAAGAAATACACATTGTTTACACGGCCTGAGAGGGTAGTTTATCTCTGTTTTAACGATTGATGTCCGAAGGAAATTTGGAATTTTTTCAACGTATTTTAAATGTCTTGTATGTTTCTTATTTTTGAAGATGTCGTAAAAGCAAATACCTTTATAGAAACTAGATAGAATTGCCTTTTAGATTTTTGTATCTGAAATATACGATCGTTTTTGAAAATTGCAGTATTTTAAGTTTCAACATGAAAAAATTTGAAAAAAAACAGCTGACTGTAAACATATTCTATTAAATGGTCGAAAAATTTTGGAAAATTCAAAATTTTAAAAATACACACTTCTTACTTTATGAATTTGGAAGAAAACTATCACTTCACTTTTTATCTCGTTCATACAATTAAAAAGGATAAAAAATATAATAATAATTCCGAAAAAATAACTGAAAAAATCTGACATCTTGGATTTATTTTTACGCAATAAATACGTCGATTTCTCGAATTTGTTTTTATTTACACATGCTGAGGCTTTTACATTATTAACTAATATTACTTTAATGGAAGTTTTATTAAATTCACGCAGAAAAGTCGTTAAAAAAATAAAATTTCAGAAATAACCTAAAACCTATCTTTAACGAAACTAAATCATCAACAAAACAATATTTAAAGGACTAAAACTGAAAAAAGTAACGCCAGCATTGGTAATTAGTAATTATGTTGAATTACACTAATATCACAGTGAATTGATCATTTAAACGAAAATTATCTTCAAAAACATTGTTTTACCGCGAAGTTTATAAAACAAGATGACCAACATAAAAATCATAAAATACGTGATGTTATTAGTAAAGGCGTAAAAACACAGTGCACCGCGCAAGCAACAAATATGCAGTTGACCGCTCGTTAAGGCGTTTTGTTATTAGTAAGGCTGTTGAAGTTTTTAAGCTCTAAAAATATATGTTATTTTGCCCTCGCCGGAACGCATATTATATGAAATTCCCTAGGTAGAAAAAAGTCGCGAAGTATGCTCCAAAAATTATTAAAACCAGTCTGTTTATATAATCTTTTAAATTATATTTGTGAAAAAATTCACAATGTTTCTTTAAATGATACTTAAGAAGCCTCCCACGAGATTTTTTGCTCTATTTTAAACGAGTCGTGTTTTATTAAACATTTTCGCATCGATTTTGACGCTTTAAATGTTAGCGCTCTCCTCTAACATTCGTAATTTCATATCTCTCCATCTTCTTCTTTTCGAGCCCGATGCGGCGCCTTAACCAATTTTTCATCACTTTTAATGACTTTTCAAAGTAGGTGTTGAAGTTGCATGATTCTAAGATGTCCGGTCACCGTTTAAACCATCTCTTAGCTTTCGCTTGAACTGGCTACACCTTTTTCGTTATTTGTCTCCTTCTTTCGCCAACGTTACGGACAGCGTTGCAGTGTCCATCATCAGGGCAGATCCGGTAGATGATGACATCTGCCGAATCTGCCCTGACGATGAACACTGCAACGTTGTCCGAAACGTTGGCTAAAGAAGGAGGTAGCGCAACACGGCGTAACACCCCAAAAACAAATAACGAAAATACTTTTGGCCGTGAAAATCTTACTACATCTTCTTTAATATGGGTTTGGATCCCGCTTGGGAATACCTTGCCGGTGTTGGATCTATGCGTATTGCATTATGTAACTATTAAATTATGGTAATCATTTTCAGACAGAATTTCTTATCGTATTGCAACAGCAATTATCTCACACTGCATACAACGCAGTATGGTGAGCAGTATGTATGCAGTAGGTATGCAGTGTGTATGCAGTAGACATGCAGTTTGCTCGCAATATTATGATTATTTGCCATTGTCCGCTGGGTGAGTGGAGTGCAACAGAAACGCATCTGAATACACTGTTGTTTGTTTATTGGCAGAAACCTGTTTATGGCTCTCTTTATTAGCTCTATTAATTTTATTCTACATTCGTGATCGCCGATACCGAAAACACGAGATCACACCTTCCATAGTAAATGGTTGCTTACATTTTTTCAACATAACAAATTGATTTACGCAATTAGGTACGCTATTAAATTTTAATAAAATTTTTTATGATAGTATTTTACGATTTCCTAATATTCATGATTGTCAGACCTCATCTTCACGTTTGTTGACTGCGGTTGTTGATTTCCTTGTCTTCACACTTCTTGACTGTGTTTTTGGATTTCCTTATCTTCACAGTTGTGGACTGTATTTGATGATATCCTCACCTTCATGTCCATTATTTGTAATTGTTGATCTCTTGATTTTTTAAACTCTGTATATTTCCACATCAGTAAGTTGACTTTGATGATTTCCTCGTCTTCATCTTTTTTAACCGTGTCGATTTCCTCAACCTTATCTTTGTTGACTGTGTTTATTGATTTCCTTATGTTCACGTTTGTTGACACTGTAAATTGATTCCCTCGTCTTTTTACGTATCATATTTGTGCTTGTTGTTTTTCACATCTTTATAAATCTATGTTGTTTGTTAATTTCCTCGTCTTTTATGGTAGGTATTAAACTGGGTTACTCTTCCTCCTGCTTTACAGGGGCGAATCTAAAACTCCAAAGACAGTCAGAAAACACAACCAAGGGGCCAAGACACGGAAAAGCGCCGCAGACGAATTATATTATATCCTAAAATGAGGTACCTAATATGTTGTGGACAAAATTAGTGGAATACTATTAAGTATTATTATTTTTTTTAATAATTTTTTATTTTTAATAATATGTTTTACAAGATAATTTTACATCTCAGATTTTTTTTACTACCCTTCCATTGAAAGCATTTGCTTGTGTATGGAAGGGGAGTGTACATTAATGTTATTAGTTAGTACTAACTTAAATAATTCATTGTTCATAAATATAAATAAAATCATGGAACTGGCAGAGGAAGGATGAAAGTAAACTGAATGCTGTTGAAATGAGATCCCTGAGACGTATGTGTGGTAAAACAATGTATGATCGTGTGAGAAATGTGGATATCCGCAAAGAATGTAAGGCTGATGCAAGCATAATGAGTAAGATTAAGAAAGGGACACTCAGATGGTTTGGGCATGTAGAGCGAATGAACGAAGGTAGTAGTGTAAGAAGAATATACGTCGCGAATGCGAATGGTAGAAGAAGTCGGGGACGCCCGAGGAAGACATGGCACGATCAAGTGAATC
This sequence comes from Limnephilus rhombicus, assembly GCA_929108145.2. Lineage (NCBI taxonomy): Eukaryota > Metazoa > Arthropoda > Insecta > Trichoptera > Limnephilidae > Limnephilus > Limnephilus rhombicus. Next base: position 45,915,028 of record OV815288.1, on the reverse strand, counting down.
AGATACTTGAGTCGGGTCATGTCAAAAGTCAGAATAATAGAAGAGAATGTATGAGACGATGTATGAATGTGAGTGATGCAAAGAGTGTGTGCCAAGACCGAGTTGTTTTGCGGTCCGTCCTCTATGCCCACCCCTGCGGGGAAACGGCGTGATGGTTAGTTAGTCATAAATATATGTGAGCTGCAGTATTTATTTTGATAATAGTGTGTATTTAAAAAAAAAGAAAGAATGTTATGGAAAGGTAAGGATATTTGTAAGATTAATTAAGTGACAGTAGTTTTATTCTTAAGAATATTTTGAAAATGTCTCTTACAGAGAGCAGTATTCGGGTTTTATCATTAATGCTTCTGATTTCTTCTGGTAGACGATTGAAAAAAGTTCTTCCCTGGCAAAAGACGTATTTAGTTTTGGGCATAGAAAAACATGTTTAAGTCGAGTTCTGTTTTCATTTAAAAATGGATATTTATCTTTTTCTTTTATAATTTGAATTAATGAATTTTTAATATATAAATCTTTAAATGTGGGTACTTGAAATTGTTAAAACAAGCATTCTGTTGGGTAGTACAAGGATTTTTTAAATATAATTTGAATAATTATTGTTCTTTGTACAATTTCTATTGGAAGAAGGTTACATTTGTTTATACGTGGATCCCCAACTAATAATAGCGTATTGTAAAGTGGATTGAACTAAGTGTAGATTAAATATAGATTTTTTATCGACAGAAAATTTGTAATTCTTAAAAAAAATATATATATTTATTTATTTATTTACTAGCTGGGTTACCCGGCTTCGCTCAGGACAACATTCGAGAGTGTTCTGGAAAGTGTCACATTGATGTTCCCGATTCCCTATTCCCGAACATTCCACAATTTTCCAGAATGTTCCTGGATGTTCTGGAACGTTAAGTATAGAATGCTCTCAAATACTCTGACTGGGGTGTCCAGCTTCGCACAGGGAGTAGATGTGAGGTTGAATTGACGTTCGAATCCACGACGGATCTTGCTTTATATACCTTATATGGGTAGCCTTATACAAAAAAGACTTCAAATGTTCCAGAATAATGTTCCAGATCATTCCACAACATTCAGGAATATTCTTGAATGTTCCACAATGATCGGGGATGTTCCGGTATGTTCCTGAACGTTCCATTCTATTCCCGAACATTCCACAACATTCCAGAATGTTCCGGGATGTTCTGTAATGTGGTCGAATGCTCAAGAATAATCTGGAATGTTTTGAATTGTTCTAGAAATTTAAAGGGGGTGAAAATTCCAGCCCTTATATGTTTAAAAGCACGCCCTTCAGGTAAAAAAAGGAACTTCTTTCATAGATGGGGAGGGCTACAACACAATATAACTCCCGTTATCGTACCGGGACTCATCTTCGAGTTTTATCGGCATGCACATTGTACACTTTTTTTAATAGTGTATATTGAAGACTAAGATTATCTAGAACTTTCCAGAGCTTTCCGACTCACCGACACTCTCCGCCACTCATTTCTGAAAGCTTCTAGAACTTTCTCCCCCCATACACACAAGCCCTGCTTATTTATGGGGGTACATTGAATAAATGTATTTTGTAATTAATTATTGTGTAAAATTTATTATATTTTATGTATCTATTTGTAAATAAAAAAAAACATCCTGGAGCATACAGCTTCCAGATCTGTCTAGAACCGTCTAGACACACCGACACACTCCTCCACTTCTTTCAGAACTTTCTACAGCTTTATCGAACCTTCTTGAAATTCCCGGAACCTTCTAGACTCGCTGACATACTGCTCCACTTCATCCAGAACACTCCAGAGTTTTATCGAATTTTCTAGAAGTTTCCGGAATCTTCTAGACCCTTCTTGAAATTTCTAGATTCTTCTTAGAACTTTCAGCCCTTATATCTTCAAAAGCAAGCCCTTTAGGTAAAAACGAATACCCTTATTCCCTAGGGGGGATAGAGATCTTCCATACCATATAACCCCCTTGATCGTACCGGCACTTGTTTCTGAGTTTTTGCGTTCCGCACGTTTTTTTGGACTTTATTTTATAAGATGATTACTCCGAGATATTTAATTTTATTTGTTGTTTTTAATTTGCAATAATTTAGGCTATGAATTTTAGTATTATCGTGTATGACAACGTTAAAATTTTTGGATGGATTGCAAATGGAATTACAAATTAGTGTAAAATTCTTAAGCGTATTGATGTCCTCTGTGGCCTTTAATTCTACATTTTCCCAAGTCTTTTCACTTATTATTAATACTGTATCGTGAATGATGTAATTTGACCATGTAGATCTTGAAAAAAGATATCGTTTACATATATGGTAAATAGGATTGGTCCAAGCACTGTACCTTGAGGGATTCCAAAGCTTGAAATCTCTTGATCACTATTAACACGATTTTTTAAGGCGGTTTTTTAAGTAGTTGGTGATCCATTTAATCGCGTTGCCTTTTGTGCCAATATTTATTAACACGATTTTTTAAGGCGGTTTTTTGGTGATCTATTTAATCGCGTTGCCTTTTATGCCAATATTATTTAATTTTTTTAATAGCATCTCATGGGATATGCTATCGAATGCCTTTCTGAGGTCAATGAATATTACATTTGAATTATTACATTCACAAAGACTTATAAAAAGTGCAGGCGAATTGATTTCTATATCGGCAATTAATAAATGCTTTCAATTTTTGTTTTCCGGATAGTGTGTTTTCCAACACTATTTAGACGGAAATTTTTTAGTATTTTCTGAAATGGAAAACTTTTAGTACTGTTTAAAACGGAAGCCTTTAAAACATGTCAGCTTAACCGGCTAGTAACCGAGTGGGCAAAGTTCCCAAAGCCCATATATTTCCGTAATGAACTTACGAGTACACATTTCCTATCGGGGCCTCCTGTGTGGAGTTGCTGAAGTGCTGAACGTTAGATCCGCCCTGCTCCTTTAGCCAACGTTTTGGACAACCTTGTAGTTTAAGTTTCATTGTCAGAGTTTAAGTAGAATGGTTTACTCTAACTGGCTTACTTTACTTTCGGCTGTCAGTTTTGGAGTACCCATTTTATGATTTTATTCATCCTGATTCCAAGAAAATGATGTATGACCAGGAGCTAGAGACCGGAGACTTGTTAGCAGTGAGAATGATAATATCTTTTTATTTTAATTTAATTTTTTATTTTATTTATTTTAGGGAAAGTTGACAGCAAATCTGAGATTACACAGTAAAACAATAGTAAGATAGTTAATTATGCCAATTATGAACTTTCCACTTATGATAGTGAATGAATAATAAAGTGTGACATCTAAGGGTGTTTTTTTTAATATTAATTACAATATTTTTTTACAACATATGAAAGGGTAGGGGGGAGGAGGAATATAGAATTAGGACTAAGAGGCAAAGGATGGTAATATATAGGGATTCAACTTTCTAGTTTGAGTCATGTTGCTTAGTGAGTTTTCGTTTTATGTCATGTAAAGTCTCGTCAAAAATGTCAATATGGTAATAATTTAAGTTAATTGAGTGTGTGGATCCATAGATAAATGAGTTCTGTTTGGAGTTGGTCTTGCAAAGAGGGAGATTAAAAGTAAGTGACTGTCTGCTGTTGCGATTTGGAACATGGAATGATAGGCGTTGAAGAAGATCAGGACTATCAATTAGGTTATGTGTAATTTTAAATAACATAACCGAATCTGCTATATTTCTTCGGCAAGTTAACGTCTGCATATTAAAGAACTTTGCAGAGTCTTCATTACTAACGTGAGATCGAAAAGAGCGAAAGTTAAGGTACCTTAGGAATCTATTTTGAACACTTTCGATTCTATTTTTGTGTATAGCATAGCCTGGGTTCCACACTTGAGATGCGTATTCAAGGATACTACGAACGTATGAGAAGTATAGTATTTTGAAAGTAATAAGATCTTTGAATTGTTTACAGGAACGGATTATGAAACCAAGCATAGAAGATGCATTACTGACTATGTGGTTGATAAGTTTATTAAAATTCAGTTTACTATCAAGTATAACCCCAAGGTCCTTAATTTCTGATTTGATGGATAATGGTTGATGATTAATTGAGTATTCGTGGATAAAAATGTTTTTATTTCTGTTGAAGCGCACGACGAAGCACTTGGATATATTTATTTCCAGACAATGGGCATTACAATACGTGTTCAAACGTTGCAAATCATCTTGCAGCTTCTGACAGTCCTCGATTGAGTTTATAGGTGAAAAGATTTTCATGTCATCTGCATACAGGATGGCTTGCGAGTTTACAAGTTTACCAATTCGCCGTTATCCGCCGTTATCGCCGTTCCGGAAGAACAACGACGCAACTTCAAAAATTGGTAAAATAAGGTTAAGTCCATAAACGGTCTCAGAAAACCATTGGGCAAGCTGGGGAAAAATGACATAACTGTAGTTCCTATTCGGACCTCCAGAGGGTAGTTACGTCGTTGTTGAAATATCAGCTGTTTGTTATATTATCTTCCTTCAGGGAAACAAAGCCGCAAGCTTCAGTTGTGTTGAAGAGTGACTAAAGGAGTGTTATATTGTGTGGATCAGTGACAGAAATCAAACAGTTATGACGTAATTGCTCTTATCAGTTGAAATTGGGTGTTAAAATTAGGGTTATAAAATTCTAACTTCTGGTGATTGAAAGAAATTTACGTACTTAAATTTGTTTTACCATTGTTCTCTGTCGCATATACACTCTTTAATAAATATTTCATTAAACTACACATAGTTTTTTTTTGTAAAATTATAATTCTTCCAAAACAGCCATATTATCTTTCCATTACACTCTTGCCTTTTGTCTGTCGGTCCACTTGACCACTTGATGACTTATTTAGCTTCATTAACGTTACCTACTTCACTAGATACTTCCACAGTTGCGACTGCTATTGTGTCATCAGCTCTGCTGTCTGTCCCGCACGACTAATTTGCAAACTGTGAATTATTATTACTGTTTGAATGCAAGTCACATCTCACAACAGATCTGATGCCAAATGAACTGGGCTTGGGTCAATAGATGACAACCCCATTTGATATTATTAAGAAGCCCTCTGTAGTGTGGGTTAAGTACTGATTTTTCAATTTTACTCATTACAAATACTGTAAGGCAAAACTCAACAATATAATAATGTACTTTGAATTCGTACGACACGATCCGATTGTACTATCCCAGCCAAGGGCACTCCTGTCCCGGTGAGACCGGTACTCCAGGGGACACTGATTTGTTAGGACTTGGAACACGTGCAACTGAGGATAGGGAGGAATTTGGGGTTTCGTACCGCTCTACGTGGCAACATTATTAAGCCAATATTTAATTTTAGGATTGGCAGGAATACCTAAAGGAATGGATAGAGCGATATTTTTTTCCTTTCTTTACATTTTTTTTTAATAGTGATACCACACAAGAGTCTCAACTGCTCTCTGGAGCCAGTGAGACTATGGCATCCATTGGGGTATGTTGTGAGGCTGAAGGTAGTGGGGAGGGGAGGGAGATAGGGAAGAGTAAGGTGGGGAAGCGCCTGGCTATGCCTTCGCCTTCCTACGCCTTCTTTCTTCTTACCTCTTCTCGGCTCTTCTTGGATCTTATCGTTTCTTCTTGACTCATTTTGCCTCTTCTTGGATCTTCTCGTCTCTTCTTGACTTTTCTTGTTTCTTCTTGGTTCTTCTAGCTTCTTCTTGGATATTTTCGTCTCTTCTTGGCTTATCTTTCCTCTTCTTGGATCTTCTCGTCTCTTCTTGACTTTTCTTGTTTCTTCTTGGTTCTTCTAGCTTCTTCTTGGATATTTTCGTCTCTTCTTGGCTTATCTTTCCTCTTCTTGGATCTTCTCGTCTCTTCTTGACTTTTCTTGTTTCTTCTTGGTTCTTCTAGCTTCTTCTTGGATATTTTCGTCTCTTCTTGGCTTATCTTTCCTCTTCTTGGATCTTCTCGTCTCTTCTTGACTTTTCTTGTTTCTTCTTGGTTCTTCTAGCTTCTTCTTGGATATTTTCGTCTCTTCTTGGCTTATCTTTCCTCTTCTTGGATCTTCTCGTCTCTTCTTGACTTTTCTTGTTTCTTCTTGGTTCTTCTAGCTTCTTCTTGGATATTTTCGTCTCTTCTTGGCTTATCTTTCCTCTTCTTGGATCTTCTCGGATCTTCTTAACTGTTCTTGTCTTTTTGTGACTTTTCGTCTTGTCTTTTCTTTTCGTCTCGCCTCTTCTACTTTGAATTCATAATTAAAAATTGTGTAGGTATCTACTTAGTTATCTATGGTCTAATATAATAACTTCATTTCATGTCATATCAAAAATTAACATCACAACATAGTTTATATTTATTGTATACTTTAAGTAAAATGTATGTTATAAAAATGAAATAATTGAAGTTTATTTATTATATTTATATATAGTTTATATTTATTGTATACTCTTAGTAAAATGTATGTTATAAAAATGAAATAATTGTAACTCCTACGCCAAGCTCAAGAGCTAGTACTCTTCATTGACGTAGAAATTAATTAAATCTTGTTTCTTGTTCTTTTACTTCATTAATAAAAAAAAAATAAAATAAAAATATGCAGTAAGCTATAGTATAAAGGACAGACGAGAGACTCCACGGACAGTTTTCATCTCACAACGTCATTTCCACCTGAGATTTTTTAACCCTTCAGGTCATTTGTTCGCTTTTGATAACAACACTTATAGGTCTTTTGGAAATTGTTATATTTCCCTTATTATCGTACCGAGAAATATGATCTAAACGGTGTTAAAACAAAACGCCAAGCTTTATATTCAAATCTAACCAAGTGATCCACAAAATAATTAAAAAGTACTCCCTTATTCCTTTAATTTGAAAAAAAATTATGAAACCTTGTGAATTTTTTATCAATTGTTTTTACACGAAACAACAAAAAGTGATGATAACGTTTATAATTCATTTGTCTAATAATATATCCGTGTGTTTTTATTTATTTTTTATTATCAATATTTTTAGTTTGGAAAAACGTCAGAAGAGTCATTTTTAAACTATTCTTTTATTTGTTCTTGTAAATTATTTATTTTTTGATAAATTATCTCCATGTTTATTTCTAATAATAAAACTTGAAAGTATATTTCATTACCTTTCAAAAACAATTTTTAGTTTTTGGGTACAATTGGAAATATTCCATTTATTCGGATTTTTTCACCTTCTGGCAGAATATGGCCGAGGCCTGAGGGGTAAAATTTTTATTTTATTTTTTTATTAATCATAATGTAAATTCTATAGTTTAAGAATTGTACAAGACATTGTATTGATAAAGACAGATTTAGAGCATTTTCCTACTCCTCACCTGAAGATTCTCCACGGAGGCGAACTGGTACTAACGAATAGTGGGCTTTCTGCGAAGTCTATCGTTCAATTCAAGGATTGGGTCGGGTATTTTTGGTAATTTCAATTATGTTTGATAATTTCTCAAAACAAGCAGGTTCTTTTTCGAATAATTCCTTAAGGATAAACGTCACGTACGTTATGATCTACGCATTCACAGATGGCGCCAATTAAATAATTTTAATTTTTCAAAAGAAGCAAACACATTGTGACTTGACATTTTAAATAAATAAAAAGAAAATACTTTGTTTTACGTCACTTTATTGTTATTTTTTTCCGTCCGGTTTCGGTACCTCCGTACCATCATCAGGACGAAATATAAAAAAAATACAGTATTTTTTTATATTCAGTCCCGATGATGGTACGGAGGTACCGAAACCGGTAGACGGAAAAAATAACAATAAAGTGACGTAAAACAAAGTATTTTCTTTTTATTTATTTAAATAATTTTAGTTTTTTAATAATTTTTTCACGTTTTACTTTAAAATGTTGAGGTGTATTAATTGTTTGCGCCCGTACATATTTAATATGAATATAAATAAATAGTTTTGTCCATACACAAACCCAAATCTTTCAAGAAAGGCTAAAAAATACAATAATGAATCGAGTCACCGATACAAAATTGAATTGAAAAGTTTTGGGTTTGTTTATGAACAAAACTATTTATTCATATTCATATTAAATATGTACGGGCGCAAAAAATTAATTTACCTTAATATTTTAAAGCGTAACGTGCAAAAAGTATTAAAAACCTAAAATTATTTAATTGGCGCCATCTGTGAATGCGTAGATTATAACGTACGTGACGTTTAACCTTAACGGCCGTTGTCCCTATCCTACTGATCAACAACTACTGTTGAACCGAAATTTTGGCTCAGCACTTCTCAAATGCACAAATACGTTCGTTTACCTTTCAAATACAATTTTTTACAAATACGTTTTACATCAATTGTTGGTGATAGTCTTGCCACCGAGATCTCCGTTGTAACCTTTGAGTGAAGCGTGATAATCGTTATCGCTGTTGGGTGTTTTTGACCCTCGGGATCCGTTAAACGCACCAAACGATAAGAACTTGTTGACAATCAACTGGCTTCAGCTGGGTGACCGATTAAACCCGGCCCCAGAACAAAGAACGGACGCAGACTTAAGCGGCCTACACACGACACTGCATGTAGTGACTGCGGCAGTGACTGCAGAGAGTGTGGGTTTCACGCTCTCTGCAGTCACTGCCGCAATCACTACATGCAGTGTCGTGAGGAGAGCCCATTAAGGATATTTTGGTTCTAACATATTTGTTATCAATTGTTTTGGGTATTCATCATTTGCGTCGGTACCGTCGACCCGGGAACTATTTATTGGATAGCCTACACCCCTGCCATAGATCACAGTAAAAGTGAAATATGATGTTATTCTGCGTGCCTACTACTAACGTTTTGTCTCATAAACAGAGACGGTTCCTTAAGCCTCGATTACATTGAAAGAGTTTACAAGCTACTAACCGGTAAGTTTAAAAGCGGGCAAATCGGCGAGTGCGATTGTGATGATGACACATAAAACGTTCCACTCTCTCAGTAGCGAACTAGCTAAAATAATGACTCCCGCGCGAAATAATTCTGTCGACATTTTGTAGAAAACTGAGATATTCGCAGATAGCTCACCGCTCACCGCTAGTAGCTATTTGCCGGTTACTTAACAGATTGTACAATGAATAATCCAGATCAAGCAGTAGTTTGACGGTTACGAAATCAGCTGTTCGAGGGCCGCCATCTTCCCATCAGCCGTACACGCTAGTAGTGAGCAAAGTTGACCCCCTTCCAACTTTTTTCGTATGTTGTTCACAATCTGCCGGTTAGCTAGTAATACGATTAAACTGAGCCAGTTTACTAGCGTAATATAGTGAATTCTCCGGCTAGTATCTTGTAAATTCGCTCAATGTCATCGAGGCTTTACTCTACTCTACTCCCTGACGGAGATGTACGATTTTACGCACCAGATTTAAATGCCCGGGTTAAATTTTCCCCACAGGAAAAACTAAACCCTTTCACACACTTCCCCAAATGATCATCTAGTCAAACCACGCTATGCAGTTGCACTATATAAGTATTATAAATACAAAACAATACAATAACAACATGTCAACCTACCAGAGACCAAATGGGAAAAAAAATCACCGACTCCAGATATTTTCATATCAGAGGGTTCGGCTCTGTGGAATTCCTAATTTAACCTATAAATCCTACTGATCCCTCAATATAAATATTTAAAAAATTATTCATAATCCTACATGTATTTAAAATTATTTAAGGCGGCCCGTAGACGATCAATTATATTGCTCAATATAACGAATTGTGCAATATTATTGTCCGTTTAGGGTTAATATTGGAGAGTGTTCAATGATTGAACAAAAGTTTGAGCGAGTTTAATTTTATTGCATCATATTTTTCCATTGCATCGTGTAGGGTCAGTATTTCACAATATTTTTTCGTTTTTCATTTTATCAACTCGAAAACATTGAGCAGTTCCTTTATTGTGCAATATAATTGATCGTTTTATTGTGCAATATAATTAATCATTTAATTGCAATATAATTTATCGTTTTATTATGCAATATAATTGATCGTTTGGATTCTAAGCGCCTTTCAATCTTATTGAACAATAAAATATATTGTACAATGTTATTGTATCGTCTAGGGGCCGCCTAACAAATGTAATTTAATGTAGCGAAAGAATTACAATACCCCCATTATTTAATTTGCTACTAGTACACTTTAAAAGTAAAATGCACTGCTGGCAATTTCAGGCGCCTCTGATTATGGCTCCCGGTTTTATAGGTTCTTTATCATTCGATGTTCGACATGTTGGACATTTTAATAATCTGAGCAAGTTGGGCGAGGTTATCTCACGGTGACCTTATTGCTGTGCTTCCCTGGCCCCAGATAGTCGCCACACTTTGATAAATAATTATCCCGTTCGTCTTTTTATCTGTCGACTTGTTTACTCCAACTTCTATTTATAAGTCCGCCATTGTGCATCTCATTAATTTAAAGAGAAGGTCGCATTAATAAATTGGAAATTAAAATGCGCTGATTATTGAACGACAGTTCAAAATTATGGGCGTCATACGATTTAAAATGAAAAGGCTAATGATTTTAAAAAATATATTTTCCATACCGATTCTGAAGATGTGAACGTTATTGTGTACCTTACAGAACTATTCAATTGCACAACCAACGTCTAAAAGTTTTCCGGATAACTTCTGAAGTTAGAGAAATCCACTTCACCAGTTTTAGATATGTTTGATTCTGTGTACCTCTGTCCCTTATCTCTGCTTCGTATTCATTTTCATGAGCATGTCCAGTTTTGAACGTAGACCGATTAGGCCTCCCTATTTTTCCAAATTTGCCGATTTTTTATGGCATTCACCCTGCAGTTTTCTTCAAATCGTACACAATCGTAATACCGTCACGTCTCATCTAATGATGGTTAGACCACCACTTTTCTTTCACAATCAACTCTACCTCTGCTTGGGTTCTCAAAACTATTACCCTACCTGTTACCCTCTGATCAAAAATATCTTGGTGTATTCTTTGCTTTCCAGAAAGGTTTTCTCATTATTTCATTCTAAATTGCCTGTTGTGATTATTTTCTTTCTACTGTTTCTTTCTTCTTCCTTGCGCTGTCCCAACTCATTGCCTAGGTAGGCTGTTGGGGTCAGCTCTTTTCGTTCTCAGGTTGTAGTTTCTTCGGTTCTGAGTATCGCCTTCATCCAGGCTGTTTCTCTGAAGTATTTTGGAGCATTGAGTCATCCAGGAGTTCTTTGGTCTTCCTCTGGATGACTGTCGATGAAGCTCCATAGACATTGCCTGCTTCACTGATGGTCTCCGTCTTATGTGCCCATACCATCTCAACTGACGCTCCTCCAGCTTACTTTTTATGTCCGTGACACCCAGACTACTACGAATGCGTGAACTTTTAACCTTACCTTTTAGTTATACATTCGCATTTATGCTGTTTCGAGTTGCCCTGAGTAGGAGTTGTACATATTCCAGTATTCGGAGCCATACATTATCGCGGGCCTAACAATAGTCGAATTCTTTCTACTATTTGGTATGACATAACTAATTGGTTTGTTTGTTTGTTTGTCTATCAGGAACCTCAACGCGAAAGCCGCGGCTGAACCAGGCTCTCGCGGCCCAGCAAGCGGGCGCAGCAGGAGGGACGGCGGGAGCGGCGGGCAGCGGCGCGGCAGCGGGGGGGCCGGCGGGCGGCGCGGCGGGCGGGACGGCAGGCGGCGCGGCGGCTGGCGCGGCCAAGCGGCGCGTGGGCGGCGGGCGGGGAGCCGGGCGGCGCCGCCGATGGCCGCCGCGGCTGCGAGACGTGGACCGCAGCTCCGCCCAGCAGCGCGAGGTGACGGTCAACAGCGTCACGGTGGTCATCACGGAATACAAGCGCAGAACACCGGCGCCGCACACCAGCGATAATGAGGACTCCAGCGACACGAGACCATGATCTCAGCCGGCCCTCGGTAAGAAACTCGTCATCATTTTTCTCCCTTAGCCCTATTCAGGTCGTGGACCCATCGCTTCGACGAGGCTTTTCTAACCTAGACAACTTCTCTCCTCGCACGTCCTATGGAGTATTTTAAGCGGATGTCGGTCTTTTGGCATTCCAAGTAATGCCAGAAGACCGCTATTTTTCCTCAGCTTTTCTATGAAGGTTGGTAGGGGCTCGATGCCAAGCAAACCTCAGATCATCGTCGTTCTTACCCCAATTGTTTTACTTCTGCCCCTCTCAAAATTTTCATTTCGGCATCTTGAACCATAGAACATATTGTATCGTTCGTCATCCAGATTTGAACATCGTGTAGGAGGGAAGGGCCTTACACTGATTCACTTTTTTTCACTTTCATCTCGATTCTCGATATCCACTCCTCATACTTCGCCCATGGTATCTTAGGATGATGCGTTGGTAAACGTTCGAGAATCTTATGATTGATTTTGGGTAACAAGACTAGTTGCGCTTGCATTATCGTAATAGGTAGTAACCCATTGAATAAATTCGGACCAAGAAATCTTCCCTGTGGGATTCCGAATTGGAATGTTATTTTAGGATGCGTTGTTGGCAAACGTTTAGAATCTTATGATGTTCCATTATATTAGTAACTAATAACCCAAGGAACAAAATCGGACCAAGATCTGTACCTTGTGGTACTCCGACTTGGAATAGATAAAAAATTTAAAAATATATAATTAGCTTCCCTTTATTGCAGGTTTAGTGTGTGTTGTGAACCTCAATAGACTCGATGTGGCCAGCAGCGACCTCCAGAGGAACAAGGCTGAGTCTCCCGAATAGTGAGCCCCACTTCCCGCCTCCGACTCTCCGATGACTGATGTACTCTGGCTATTACGGCCAGCCCAAAGCATCCCCAATACACTGTGTTCAATTTATTTATTAAACCAACGCTTGTATCCATTACGCCAATAACTTATTCTACTCATAGTGAAATAGACAATAGACAAGTGTTATACCTATTCATTGACATTTACATTATCATACTTCACCACTTTAGTTCTAATTTATTTATAAATTCGGTGCGGATATAATGGACATCGCCAATGATTATGATGTCTATAGTTCTATTAAGTAGGCTAGATCGACATATTATAATATCTTCTTAATAATTGTGTGCATCGGTGATTTAAGCATCTATTTCTGAAGCGTACGTGTTCTTCTTCTCTCTTCTATAAGTCTATGGTATTTCTTAACTTATTTGATATCATCCAAAGTCCTGAAAAATTAAATTACGTACATCCATCAAATTTGGTCAATACCATAAAAAAATCAAACTCCTGAATTTGAACTGATCTAAGGAATAGTTTTATACTTGATGGTAATTAGGTGCTTGGGGCCTTATACTCTCATACATAACCGATACTGTTGACCACATATTTTCACTGCCCTCCACGCTAGCAATCAGTCACGTAAAAATGTGCGAAATCTGTGAACCAATCGAAGATATTAGCTATAAATTACCATAAATCGAATATACCGCTCTGCAACACTAAAATTTTATATAACAATTTTTAGACATAATGAAACAAGTTCTTTTTTTTAAACCACTTTATTTTGATTTAGTCGACCGGTTTCGTTTGACCTCAACCTTCTTCAGGGTCCATGGGATGAGGTTTGCCTAGGTCTTGGAGGCGGATGACCTGGACACACTGAACCCCAGATTCCTACCCACCCCTTAAACCCTTTTCCTTTTCAGAACTCTCCTCTTCCTCCTTTCATAAAAAAAACCCTCCACACAGCATCCCCAAAGATGACATAGGCCCTGAGGGAAATTATTTTCCTCTGGGTCTCCTGTGTGGAGCTCATGTAAAAAAAAACATTTAAACTTTATAATAAGCATATAAATTCAGTTTATATGTTTATTGACCTGAAGAAGGTTGAGGTTAACTGAAACTGGTCGAGAAATATAAATCAAAATAGAGTGGTTTAAAACATAGAACTTGTTTCATTCTGTCTAATGTCAAGCCACAAAGTTTTAGCTTTCTTTTTTTTTTTTTTTTACATTAACTCCACACAGGAGGCTCTAAGGAAAATAACTTCTCTCGATAATGTAACAATTTTTAATTAACAGTCTGTAAATTTCTGATAATTTACATCTTAGCCGACAAATTAAATAAATATTAAGCTAGTGTGGTGAGATGTTAATTTGTTCATTTGTTGGAACTGTCAAAATACGCAGTTAATGATTGTCGTAACTCTCATTAGGCGAAATTGTTTTACACCTGCCATCCATCTGTTAATTAACCTTTACTGTACTTTTTACTTGTATCTTTTACGTGCGTGTTGTGGTTTTTTTAATTTGTACTGACATTATTTGCGTGTTTTCTTATCGATTATTATTATCAATATTACAAAGATAAAGTTGATCCATCAGCGGGTTCATTTGAAAGACATTTTTGGTCGTTTTAATGTCATCCATTCTCAAAATAGATATTAAGGCCATCCTCGCTTTCACCTTAGGTTTAGTTCATCCATAAACTCTAAAATTTTAAATAAGTTATTCATTTCTGCCATCATCATTTTTAAAGCAAGTTTCTTATGTTACCTCAGCCTGTTGAAGTTTTATTGACGTAGTTGAATTGAAATAATTGAAATCTGTTTTTTATGTTCTTGAGTCAACTGCATTTCTAATATTTGCTCTAACTAATATAAGCTGGGTAAATGTTTTCAGGTATTTGAGGTTCTACTTTTGGAGTATATACTATTAGATGGGTTGTAAATTTGAAACTAAGTGCACCGGCCGGCGTTTGTGTAATTGTGATACTGGCCCAGTATTGATTTTGAAAATTGAGTAAAGTCTGCTATCGGAAAATGGACTGTCAATAATATCTAGTTAAGAATATTTTTATATTAAATTAATTATTGAAGATGGTTGAAGTTACCTCTCGATGTCGGAATAACTGTGCAGGATGCATTATTTCTTAATATAATATGAAAGGATTATGGAAAATAGTCCATTTTAAAAATAATTTGAAATTTTAGTGGATAAGTATGTATTGTCTTGCTGCTGAGAGCTCCATTGTAACCTTTCTTTCTATAACAAGCGTCGTTAACGTGAAAAAAAGATAGAGAAAAGTAAAAGCATAGACATTTAAATGAATAGACCAGCCAATCAGGAAAAGGGGAACAAACCAATTTGCACGGAGCGTGTCTATAATAAATAAGTTTTGTCAATAATAAATCTGACAGTATGCGTAAACAGCCAACTCACATTGTGATATCACTATTCAGTCCTCGAAAATAAAATCTGTTTTTTAAGATAAATTTCTTCCTTAACCCCCTTTCTATGGCGCGCAAATTGCTGACTGCGTAAAAAACTTAACTTCAAATCCCATATTCGAATGTAAACAAAACTCCGGGCTTGTTTCCAAAATTTTATATTTTGTTACACTATTACAAATGCGTTTTAATTCACCCGCCTCACTCAATTTTAGCGTTGCTACGCCAGGCAGTTCACTCAGATCCTGCGCAGAAAAGTCCCACAATGGACTGCACTGCAAACCTTTGCCTTATTTTAGCAAACTATACAAATCTTTCTCGCACCCTCCTTGTGCCAAACATATGGTCACGTGGTTTTCCACGAAATGATACTTAGATTTCATTATAGGACTAGTATATCAATTCGGATGTCTATGAGCAAGTCGTTATCAGCCGCATGTCACTATAAATGGAGTAAGCACGTATCTGTTTCTTTTTGTTTAATAACGATTAAGTAGAATTTTTATTGAAAAATTTCTGTTATTGTGGCTTAGTAATTATTGTATTGTTATAATATTGTATGTTTTGGGTTTGCAATGTTTGTTATTTTTACTTAGTTATTACATACCTGACAATTTATTTGATTTAATGTGAAATTCTCATAAACGTCACAAAATTATTATGATTATGAAATGTCACATATTTTTAATTATCGTAATTTCTTCAGTGTCCGATAATTTATATTTTTATGTGTTTCTTCGCAGTTTTGTAATGTTTAAACTAAGTTTCTTGATATGAAAGTAATTAAATTATTTGTTAACGATTGTAAAGTTTGTTTGGGTGCGATATTGACATAATTGCACTATATAAACTAACCACTTAATGTGAATAGGATAAGTTGTAAATAGAGCGTACGATTGAATCCTCACCTCTTTGTTAATCGGTTAAAATTGTCTCCAGGTCTCATGTTACTCATGGTGTACACGGACCGCCACTGTATCCTATTTGTGTCTTTTGCACTCACCCTCCACTTATTAATATCAGGGCAATTGCATTCCATCTTCTGAGAAATGTGCGGAAAAATATACCGGTTGAAATTGATTGCTAAAATAAATTCGTAGTTTGGCCATGCGCCTGACCCTTTTCAAGCAATAAATCAAAACCCCTATCGAGAATCCGAGGTCTAATAACAAGAAAGTTATAATTTCACAAAATATAATATTAATTTAATAAACTTATGAGAACAGTTTTTCTTTTTCTTTTTTCTGTGAATAACAAAATACAAATCATAGAAAACTGAAAACTTCATTTTGGGCCGCAAAAAATCTTCAATTGGGCCGCAGGTTGGGCTTGCCTGTTCTAGATGAAAGGGAAACTAAAAAAGATTTTTTTTTCGAAATTCTAACATTTAGTATTTTTTTAGATAAAAAGTTTAATTGTTGGTAAGCATGAAAAAAATACGGAAAAAAATGTATGTGGAAAAAAATTGAATTTTTGAAAAACTTTTAAACTCTTTTTATTTCTACCATCTTGTTTCTTGTTTTCTAGAATCTCCTTCCGAAGTTAGGGCACTTTCCGGACACATTGTGTTCTTATTTTCGAGTCCAATATAATTCGGGAGGCGGGTATGGGCACCGCCGCCCCAGGAACTGGGTGATTTAGTAGGGATGCCCGAGGCCGGTTTGGGGAGACTCTTTGACCTCTTCAGCTGGTCTCTCTCGACCCATCGTCTTGCACCGCAGCGGGAGAGATCGATTCATACGTCCGTCACTCCTGGACACACTGACCCCTAAATTCCTACCCGACCCTCATGCTCATATTCCCATAACTTCCTCTAATTTCTTTTCTTAAAACGACTTGGCGGGTCTTGACGACAGTTGCGCCTGCCCACCTACTGCGTGGTAGGCCGGATCGGAAGAGACTGGTTTAGGGAGACCTTTTGATTTTTCCAGCCGGACTCTCTCCGAACAACGCCTTTCATCGCATTGGGAGGGTTGGATTCATTTATCCTTTACTCCTGGACACACTGACCCCCAGATTATCCACCCTACCCACTACCCACTTCTCACACTTTTTTCCTTCCTAGAACTTCCTCTTCTTCATATTCTAAAAATACTCTTCACACAGCATCCCCAAAGATGACATACGTCTTGAGGGGAATTATTTTCTTCGGGGCCTCCTGTGTGGAGATAATGAAAAAAAATCATATTGTGCAATTCACACGCAGTAGAAGTGAAACTAGAAAGTCGCTAGATGTCGTTTTCTTTTCTTTTGCCTGTTTATTTTAACGTTGTTTGAAGATTGGATATTGATTTCACAAAAATAAAAATGTTTAATTTTTTTTGGATTTCGTAGGATTCGAATCTCCTTTCGCTTGATGTGTGACTTTCTGGCCGCTGAGACTTGTCGAGCGCGTAGCCCACTGCGCAATCGAAGGCCCGCGTTAATTTACCGCATTATATTAGAACCGAGGACCGTCAAATCATAAATTTTTGTGACGCATTTCCATTTCATCCGAATTTAAAATTGCTAACAGGGCTAAAGAAGTTTCACTTAAAAAAATCAGCCCATCCAGGACCGTCAGTAACTTCTTCTGGCTTCTCTTCCTTACTCGTTCCCTATACGGTTTTGTTACATGTCTCGATAAGTCGTGCTTTAAAAAAAATCTATCTAGCTAATTTTATGTTTATCACTATTGGGTTTGTACATACCTTTTTAAGAAAGTCTATAAGTATGGTAAAATCAACAACATTTTTTTAAATTCCTAGATAAAAATGCCTCATTAGGTAATTTAAATACACGCATGGTTTATCACCACGTACCCAACTGAGTTTAACTAGCGATTTCTGAGCATATTTGGAGTAAAAAATGTGGATGTCATTTTGCTATCCGAGGATCCGTTTTTTTTTCAATTAAAAACAAAAATATATATCTTTCCATCACACATCGCCACTGAGTGCATCACGTGATATGCTTCCCGTATGAGACGCAGCACTATCACGTGATCCATTGCGTTCGCAACCGCGTGACAATTTGATCAGTAGCGACGTGTGGTAGATTTTTTTTTGTTTGTTTTTAACAGAAAAAAAATTATTTCTGCATTTTTTACTTCAAAAACATTGACGTTTGTATAATTTATTGAAGATACCTATAATGATTGTATTTCTGAATTAATTGTTTTATAATATTCCTTGTGTATTTATTATTTTAACCTACGCTAATTGTTAAGTATTTTTAACCATATGTTTTACATAGATTTTATTCTTCACGGATTTTATAGTTTTTTTTTTTATTATTAGTGAATTTAATTAGCTAAGAATTATTTAAGAGATTTTTAAATAGGTACCTAATTTATTCGCCATCTTATTGTAGTTGGTGATAGTATATTACCTACCTATATATAGCCAGTGGTTTTTAGTTTGTTTATCTTCCCATTTGTGAATGATTTATTGGCTAATTAGCTAATTTTGCTATTTAACTATGTAACTATTTATTTGTATGTGTCCTTTCAGTTGAATGTCATTTTATTATAGTAATATAATATATATATGCAGGGTTTTAAGGGACGTACTTAACTTACTTTAAAACCAGCGATTGCTGAAATTATTTGGGGTGAAAAATATAAATGAAATATTAGTCTTCGGTGACATTTTTCAATTTAAGCCGCCGTATCCCGAATTTCTACCTACTGAAGTTATTGGTATATTTAGGGTTTTTTTGTAGAGGCCCTTGTTTTAATCACTATTTGAGGTTTCATTGGAATGTGGAGTTCATGTTGGAAGAAGTATAGTCGTACAGATTTGGCATAGAGTTGTCTTATTGTCATGACGTCTAGTGTTTCGTAAATTACATTCGAGTTTGTGTGGAACGGTACTTGGACGATGAGTTTAATTGTTGCCTTTTGAATTTTTTTCTATTGGATTTATTGCTATATTCTTCCCCAAGCATTTGAAGTTTTTAAGCTCTTAAAACAATATATGTTATTTTTGAAGATAATATCTAGACGTTTCAATTTTTTCGCGCTCTTTCTAACATTCGTAATTACATATCTCCCTATCTTCTTTTTTTTGAGCGGGTATAAGGCTCCTTAACCATAGAAGCCCAATCATATTTTGCTATTTAAAAAGCCCAATCACAGGTCAAATTTACCTACAACAATAAATATACCTGTAACATAATTTATTCTGTGTAATTTATAATGTTTTATCATTATTTATTCATATTAGGCAACTATTTAGGAAATGAAAAAACACATAATTAGAATAATATTTATTTATTACACTTTGAAAAAAATAACCATTACTAATTAATACAAAAATTTAGTACAAAATGAGAACCTTTCGGTTTGCTTCTTTTAAACTAAAAATAAAAAAAGTAAACATAATCTTTTTTTTTCTACCAACCAATAAATGTTTTATAAAAATTAAACAGTTTTATTTAATTATTTTTCTTTATAAACACTTTTCACAGACAACGTCAAACAAAAAGCCTAAACATAGGTCAAATTGACCTACAACAGTACGATAACTCCAATATGAAGGGACTTCCCAAGGTAACACCGCCGTCTCCTGTAGCCCTTGGCGGGTACTAAGTTGGTTCGATCAATCAGGGCAATCTAATGAAGTGTGCGAAAGAGAAAGCAGATATTTGTTTGCGTATAGGTAAAAATGACCTAGATTGGGCTCCTAAGGTTAAAGTAGATTAAATTTATATGCGGATGAACCTACACTTATGAAAAAAATTAGGTATTATAGGACAAAGTTATTGCAAAATTAAGGTAGATTTTTTTGTCAATTTTCATTATATGTCACCTTTTTTGCAATCAACATTTTTTTTTGCCTACTGTGGTTCATACACCGTCGGAGTGAGCGGTTCGTTTACGGGAGGGGAGACCTACTGTGGTTCATACACCGTCGGAGTGAGCGGTTCGTTTACGGGAGGGGAGACCTACTGTGGTTCATACACCGTCGGAGTGAGCGGTTCGTTTACGGGAGGGGAGACCTACTGTGGTTCATACACCGTCGGAGTGAGCGGTTCGTTTACGGGAGGGGAGACCAAAGTTTAATTCGTATTTTTTACGCCAAATAATGTCAGGAATCACTGGTTAAAGTAAGTCAAGTACGCCCTTTAAAACCCTCACCTGTACAGTGTCCTGGGTGTGCAGGAGTTCTAATGTCCTATTTGTGAAATCGAGTAATTGAAATGTTGAATTGTATTTATTGTGTATCGAAATGTTGTAAGGGAACAAAACTTGTACTTCTTAGTTTAAGGAAAGAATTATTAAATTATTTTTATGTTGAATAAAACCAAATGCGGAAATTTTTTTGTTTCAATTTCCTATCCACCCCACTTGATAAATCCGTCGAGAATGAGAAAATTGGTAAGATTTTTTTTTTAATTTTCACAACAACACTGAAAATAATACAAACAGGTACCTACTAGCCTACTAGCGAAAAACGTGAAAAATCAAGGGATAACATTTATTTATTTATTTGTTTGTTTATTTAGCACAGCAATATACATTTATATACATAATTTATTAAATTTTGACTGCCCAACTAGGAGTATTATCCCGTTTTAGGACAGTCAAATAATTATGGGTATGAACATGTGGATAAAAAAAGGAAATAAAAAGAAGAGAAAGAATATAAAATAAAATAATAAAAAAAAGTTTAAACATAGTACCTAACTGTTATTTGTTTAGCATAGCAAAAGAAAAAAAAAGTGATGAGAAAGAATAAAATAAAAATGAAATAACCAATTAAAACATAAAACAGTCGTGGATTGTTTAGCATAGTTGTTGAAATGGTAATAATGATAAATAAACATTTATTTACAAGCAAATGATTAAAATATAAGGTGGTAACTGGGGTTTGGATTTCATATTATAGTCCTACGAACACATTTTGCATAGTGAGAACTAGAAAGAGAACAGAAACAATAAAGTAAAATAAAATAAACAATTAATGCTTGATTATTACTGCAGTTTGCTAAGCATAAATATTAAAATAATAGGTATATATATACTTATAACTGGTGTTTACATTGCATATTATAAGTCTACATACATATTTTGTATAAATATGAATAAAAAAGAGAAGAGATAGAATTAAATAAAATATGAAATTAACATAAGATTGATAGCTGTTTTCTAATTTAAAAGTAATAGGTAGGTTCATACAGATAGGTAGATACACATAATAATATAGATTAGAAGAAAAGGGTATCTTAGGGTATCTACTTAGTTCATTTTTGTTGGAATTTTTGTTGTTGTTTTTGGTTTGTGTTTGATTTTATTTTTTATGTAGTAAAAGTTCACTCTCCTTTCTCCCTAATTGTTGAAACCAAGTAGTGGTCAATTTACGAAGAACACCTGTGCTTTCCTTTTTCCAAGCATCAGGCATGAAGTTGTATAGTTTTGGACCTAAGAAAGTGAAGTGTCTTTGAGCGAGAGATGTTTTGGTTGTGAGTGTTACAATTGGATTTCTCCGTGAGTGTCGGGTGTTGTGAGAGTGGTTAATAGATGGGTAGAGGTGGCGTTGTTTATGGGTGTTTAAAATTAATTTTCTCATGTACAGTTGTCTAACATCCAGAACTTCTAAGTCTTCAAATAGTGCATCACTGTGATATCTAAATGGTTTTTTAAGGATTACCCTTAGTAGTGATTTTTGAGCTTTTGATAGTTTGTCCAAAACAGTTTTTACACATCCACCCCAACCTAAGGATGCATAGTCTAGAAGTGACCCGCACATAGCATCATAAATGAGTTTCAATTCTTTTTTACGTACGATATTTCTGATTGTCATAAACATGTACGTGAGCTTTCTAACCTTTGTGGTGACTAGGTCCACGTGACCGTCCCATCTAAGGTATTTGTCTAATACAACACCAAGGTATTTTATATTGTCCACGCATTCTAATTTATAGCAAGTACAGGTTGTTGAGTCAGTGCATTTATGTACAAAAATATTAAATGCTTCCTTGGGTTGGCCGGCTTCTGTCGCACTAAATCGTATAAATTTTGTTTTTTCCGAATTGAGTGTTAACGGATTACTGTCTAACCAAAGTTTTAGCTCGTTTATTCCATCTTCTGCTTTGCAATGTACATCGTGCCATGTTCTTCCTTCAAATATTAAGACAGTATCATCTGCAAATGTTATAATGTGATTGGAAAAATTGCTATTGCATAGATCATTTATATAAATACTGAACAAAATAGGTCCTAAGGTGCTTCCTTGGGGTACACCAAATTCTACAAGGGCCGGATCACTAAAAGTATCATTAATTTTGACTTTTTGGTATCTGTTAGCTAAGTAACTACCCATCCATTTGTGTAGCTGTCCCTGAATACCTATAGCCTTTAGTTTTTTTAGAAGTATTTTATGCGAGATGGTATCAAAAGCTTTGACAAGATCTAAGAAGAGAGCAATAGATTTATTTCTATTGCTCTCTTCTTAGATCATATTATAGGATTTGTGAAGCTGAAATTGTTTATAAAATATATGCCTTAGATTTTCTTTTTTAAAGAACCATAAGTTTACCTTTTGAATGACCACCGTTAGTACCAAACTTGAAATATCACGAAATATGCCAAAAATTTGGACAATAGCTATTTGTAATTAGCGATTTTAAATATAAATTATTAATAATTAACAATGAAATATTTTTCTGATTAATTGTAGGCACCTACGAATGTGATACTTAAATTCAAAGCGAATTTGATTTGAACACTGAAGGTGAAAACTTTCACATAAAAAATAACGTTTTCATCACAATGATCACAGACAACCGAAATAAGAACTTTTTATTTTTATTTTTTTTTTACAGTGAATACCGCACAAGAATCTCAACTGCTCCCGTCTGGAGCCAGTGAGACTATGGCATCCCCTATGAAGGTAGTGGGGAGGGGAAGGAGGTGGGGAAGAGGAAGGTTTGGAAGTACCTGGCTATTCAGATCTGGTCACCAAACACGGCTAAAGCCATTTTTAAGCAACGTTTCAATTCTAAATAGGGCGATACTGATAGTATCTTCCACTCTGGAACATGCCGCAAATATACTATATATTATTTTTAATGAATTAATTGTGAAATAACACAAATTAATCAAATAAAATTTATTTGCGCATGCCGGGTTCGAACCCGTGACCTCCGGATTGTGAGTCAAGAGTCTTACCCACTAGACTACGGAGGTCGTCGACTTATGAACATGATGATAAAATAATTGTTTCTTTGAACAATAGGTTCCAATTTTTATCACGGCACTTAAATTCAAATCAAATTTGAGTTCATTCAACGTGAAAAAATTCACGCAAAAATAACTGAAGCACATCTTATCAAACAATCGAAATTAATATTTGTTTTGATGATGAAATTATTTTCAGATGTGAATACATATACCTAGTAGTTACCTACTTCATCACTTTTCTGAATAATCAGTTCAAGTTTTCAAATATGTACCACAATTCAAGGCAAATTCGAATTCATTGAACGTGAAAAATTCTAGCACATCATCACAGACAACCGCAAATGTTGATTGTAGTTTTTTTTATGTAGGTAAAAACTGCGAGAAACTTTGAAATAAGGATAAAAGGACATATGAAATCTTTGTAAATTGTGTCTTCAATTACTTCCCCCCCCCCCCCCTTCCGACTCCTACCTTTCCATTGACACCATTAAGTTTATTTATAATTTTATTAGTTTTTAGTAAACCCTGAGTAAAAGAGCATCGCTTTCGAAACGTGTCGGTTTTATAGACATTAAAAGTGATTAAAACAAAGAAATCCTTTAATTTTGAAAATGGTATGTTTCATATGCGATGCGAATGAAACGAGAAACTTGCCACACAGAACATCAGTGTGTATCGAGTAATCTAATTATTTGATTATCATGATCGTGTCATATCTAGGGATCCAACGATACATCGGAAAACCGATAAATATCGATATATCGACCCCTAAATATATCGATATTTATCGATATATCAATATCGAAAAACTCAATATATCGTATCGAAAAATCGTTTTTTTTTTCAAAGGCAGAAGCCACTATAACTCAAAGCAGAAGCCGACCACAAGGAAGCAGACTGACAAAGTTACTATTTAATACATAGTTAATTAATAAATAGTTACGATTACAATGTACTGGAATTATTTTAATTTTAAAAAATTTATGAAAAAAAAACACATTTTTTATACCTAACAAAATTTTGTGATTATTCACACAGATAAGTATTAAAAATTATACACATACGATTACATAATCAATAAACGTTTGATATAACTAAAACTACATTGGATTTCTATAAGATTTAAAAAAAAGATGAAATATCGATATATCGATATTTTTAAAAACCTTGCATCCCTAGTCATATCTCCTTGGGACGATCTCGATTTCTTATTTCTCCCGCGCAGTGGCCTCTATTTATTTTGATAAAGTGTTCTAATATTATAAAAACGTAAAGCAACGAAAAAATCAATTTCGCTGGAAAACCCAGATTTACTAAAATTATTCAAAATATTTTTAGAACGGATCAATAAATCCAGTGGAGTTGTCCGATACACAGATAACCCGATCATTTCACCAAACTACATCCGCTTCCCATATCGAGTGACAGATTTATCGACAAGTTGGAAATTCTTATTACGTTTCATTATTAAATTAAGATCTCGCCTCGAGATACGGAGGAAATGGCTGGTACAAATAGCTACCTGCTCGCTGTCCTACTGAAAATACTGGGCTTAGTGAGACTTACTAGGAAATGATCATTTTGATACCCCCACAAACTGCTACCAACGGTGAACAGGATTTCGAGATCCTATTTTACTTATTTATTTGAATGCGAAATAGCTATTAGGTAGAATTTTAAACCGACTTATAATATATTTTCAAAGAAAGTGACAAATAGCCGTTTTACACCATCTCTTTTTCAGCCTGATTCCCGTGTGGAGACCATCGTCATCTTCTTCCCCTTGTCCTATTCGGGTATATGCATCGACAAGGCTCCTCCATACTTACCTGTCTTGCGCTGTTTGTTCGGCATCCGTCCATGGCCAGGGCTGGGCAGTATTTGAATTACTTGTATTTGAAATACGTATTTGAAATACAAATACGTATTTTGTATTTGTATTTCAATTACTTCCTAAAAATGTATTTTGTAATTGGTATTTCAATTACCTGATGCTGAGGTATTTTGTAATTTGTATTTCAAATACTTATGGCTTCAAAATACATTTTCAAATACATTTAGCGATCTTAATAATGATAATGAAAAATAAACTGACATAGATAATACGTAGACTAAAAACGCTAGAATCCAGAGCAATATATTATGTATATTAATATCTAGAGTTGGCAACACGTCCTGCTATAATAGCACTGTTATTGTACATTTTCTATCATATTTGTATCATATTATATTACGCTTGTCATTGATTTGTATTGTACATTTTTGTGTCATAGTATTAGATCAAGCACTATAGGAATAATTTGACTGAATACTAGATTATTTTTAAGTTAATTACAGTAGAACTTGAAGTGAAATAACTAGTGTCCGACCGAAACAGGATTTTCTACCGAAACCGAAACCGAATCTTCGGTATCTGTCTCAGTTTCGGCCGAAACCGAAACTTTTTTAGACATGTTAAAAATCTATTGTTTACTGAAATTCGGCTTATTTTTTACACTTATACTCATTATAAAGGAAGGACCTCATAAATTGAGCATTTTAATTTTAATTGCGTTTACAATCACAACATTTTTTTTACATTAACTCCATATGAAAATAATTTCCCTCAGGGCGTATGTCATCTTTGAAGATGCTGTATGGAGGGTCTTTTTGAGGAGAGGAAGGAGTGAAGGGTCTTGAAGAGACACATGTTGTAGGAGGGAGGAAACATAGAGGCCGGCAAAACGTTCCACATCCGAGCTGTTGAACTCAAGAACGAGTCATAGAATAGACCCGTTCTCATGTGACTAATGTCAACCGTGTACATATGTTGGGCGCATGTTTGGCGTGTTTCCCGACTACGCACCGGTGCCATCAATGGCGCTAGTCCCTCAGAGTATTTTCCATTGTAATACCGATAGAACAAGGACAGCATTCCAACCTGACGCCTATGCTCTAAAGATCGTAATCCGTTTGTGTTAGGAGAATCTATCAATTGGAACACCGGTTTCTGCACAGAGTCGAGGGTTTTTTTAAGGTATTTTGGGACTCCAGACCAGAGGTGGCTGCCAAATTCAACAGTGGGGGGTACTTGCGATTTGTACAGTGTTAGCAGTTGTGTACTATTAAAGTATCTGCGGGCCCTGTACAGTACGCTCAGTTTCTGAGAGTCTAAAACTCTGGCTTCGATGGAGCTCGCAACTTGAGCTGGTTACTTAGAGTTACACCAAGCACATCAAAGGAGGGTCTGTTCGGAAGATTGCTTCCGTTGAAGGCGACTAGATTTTAATTTTTTATAAATAAAAATAAAAATTTGAAATAAATAAAAATAATTGAATTATGTGATCACATAAACTCACAATACAAGCACGCCGCGCCGTTGATGATGGTGGATGACACACGAGTCACGAACTCACCCGAAGTCAGGCAAACGACACGCGATAATTCACGAATGCAGAGTTTCGGTGCGGTCGAAGGTTCGGCAGATTTTCTGCCAAAACCGAAAGTGATGCCGAAACTAGATTTTTTTACCGAACCTTGCCGAAACCGAACCTTTGGTCGGCCACTAGAAATAACACAAAACTGCACGCTACAAATGTCACGTTATTATAATAATAATATTATATCCAATAATGCCGTTGGCGCTAATAAAAAAAACTGTCAAAAAAGCGAAGATAGCAATCCACAATGGAGTCCTGGTACCTACCCTGATGTATGGCAGTGAGGCATAGAACTGGAAGAGGAAGGATGAAAGTAAACTGAATGCTGTTGAAATGAGATCCCTGAGACGTATGTGTAGTAAAACAATGTATGATCGTGTGAGAAATGTGGATCTCCGCAAAGAATGTAAGGCTGATGTAAGCATAATGAGTAAGTAGGTACTTTGTTAGCGTGAATCACTACATTGTAGTCTGGGACATCAGGTGGAACACTTTGCATGGCAGTTTTAAAAGATTGTACATATCTATTATGTGAATGCAACATGTCTTGCAAAGACCTGACTATAGAGCTATCTAGTGATGCTCTTGTATTAACACTGTTTGTATTAAATCGAGTAGCTGTTTGAATTTCTAGATGAGCAATAAAAAAAATCTGTAAAGATTTATGGTCATCAGGTCGATATGGAAGAAGACTACCTGCCAGGTGGTAAACCTGTCCCTGGACCTTAAATGTTGGCATAAAACCGTGTTCAACCACCCGTTGGCTTTTGAATGATGTCATCTGAAAAGCGTTATTTTACCGACGAATATTACGTATGAATTCTATATGTTTTGGGTGATTTCCGTCAAGGAGTGATTTTAAAGGATCTGGGGTCCTAGCATGGTCGATCGATATAGGTTTTATCGAAAATGTCGGTAACTTGTCATCGCTCCCGAGCGCGACTGCAGGCCGCTAACGAACAAGCAACAGTTCATAAAGACCAAGGGTTCCTAATTTATTTGACGTGAACTGTTATTTCTTCGTAAGTGGCCTGCAGTCATGCTCGGGAGCAATTTCAAGTTACCGACATTTTCGATTAAACCTATATCGATCGACCATGCTAGGGGGCCTGGTGGCGCAACGATGTCGTCTAGTTTAACCTTATCTACTATTGGAACAACATATACCCTTGGACTCATCTTTCCGTTTTAGAGCTGAGCAGTATTGACAAACAACGGAAGGAGAACCTATGCTAATCGCCGTATCGTTTCTGTAATCAATCGTCGAATCGTAGTTCATTGCAGAATATTCTTTATTGGACCATCGGTGTGAGTAACGCGCTTGAATTCGATAACTCCTAAGATATTCATTTAAATTATACGGTGCGAAAGATTATAATAATGTTCATGAAATGCTTGAGTTAACTAAGGTATTTTTTAGTTGATAAGGATTAATACTCTAAATAGCTTTCCAATTTTCCTGCAGATAGGAATAAAAGGGATTCCGCTTGAATGGTTTAAGAGCTATCTAACAAACAGATCCCAGTCAACTATTATCAATTCCGCTAAAGAATACAGAAGTTCAAGTTTACCAATCACGTATGGCGTGCCCCAAGGCAGTGTATTAGGCCCACTTCTCTTTCTAATATACATTAACTCTTTATGCAATTTGAATACTGGTGGCACTATAATATCTTTCGCTGATGACACAGTTATTGTATTTGAAGGTGAAAATTTCAATTCAACCTTTGAAAAAGCAAACTATGGCATAAATGTAGTAAAACACTGGTTAGATTCCAACCTCCTTACTCTTAATATTGATAAAACAAAATACCTAATTTTTTCTATACGGAAACCAAATCTCCCCCAAAACTGTCATAAACTTACCATACATTCATGTTCACAGAACCCTAACACGCCTACATCACTTCACAAAAACTGTTCATGCAATGACCTAAAAATATCAAACGAAATTAAGTACTTAGGGGTTATTATTGACGATCACCTGCGTTGGGAGGCACACATCAATTCTACAACAAAAAAACTTCGCAAATTATGCTACATTTTCTACTCTCTCAGATCTATTCTTAACTTACAAACACTGAGATGTGTTTACTTTGCACTTTTTCAATCAATTGCTACGTATGGTATTGTGGGATGGGGAGGGTGTGCAATGTCAATTCTATATCCCATAGTCTTAATTCAAAAACTTCTGCTAAGGATAATATTCAAATGTAACCCATCAGAACCACCTTTAAAAAAATTCACAGTGTTAGACATTCGACAATTACATATAAAGACAATTCTCATATTCCTATGGAAAAATGATTTGATGGAAAAAACACAAAACAAAATTCACACTCGGTACTCGTCACACCTAAAATGCATAATTCCTACGACCAAAACTACTTTCGCACAGCGACAGTTCTCCTATATTGCCCCCAAAATGTTCAACTCATTGAGTATTGATACTAGGAAATCGAAAACTGATAAGCTTTATATCATAAGTGTACAGGATTGGTTATTTACAAAGGGGAGGAACTATTTTAAAGAATGCCTGAAGTCTACAAATTAAGTTAATTTGCTTTATTTTTATTATTTTTATTTTACTATTTTTATTTTTTTTAAATTAAAATTTAAAAAAAAAACTTTTAATAGTTATCATAATAATATTTATATTTGGATGACTTACTTTCAAAGGGGAGGAACTATTTTAAAGAATCTCTGAAGTCTACAAATTAAGTTAATTTGCTTTATTATTATTATTTTTTTTAAATTCAAATTCAAAAAATAACTTTTGATAATTATCATAAAAATATTTATATTTTTATGACTTATTTTCAACATCTCCACAAGAAGAGTCATTCTTTTATTTATCTACTTATCATGTATTTATGTACCTATTTTACTTAAGCGAAACATCAGCCTACAATAAGAATGGTTTATTTATATGTTTATTATTATATAAATATTATCTACTAAATTGACAAACCACTTAAAGAATTCGTTGTCATACAAAAACATTGTACGTAACTAAACTATATATTAACCAATAACAATTCTTACATTTATACAATTATATACATAAATCGACTATCATAATACGGGCATGTGCCTAGCGTGGTAGTCGAATCACCTGTAAAAACTGTATAAAAATTTATATGATGAATAAAGAAAAAAAAATTACCGCATTGTACGTGACCATGTGTTTTAGAAGATAGAATGGGAATAGTAAGCTATCCTTAAAAGATAGATATATGCCGTCGCGGACTTTTTTGTAGATCTATAAAAGAGGAATATCCCACCATGCATTGTTTTCTTATATCTCAAAGGGATAAGGCAGTGTTTTCGATGAAAGCTCCCAGGCGGCTTGACTTTTTCCGACACTTCTAACAATTATCGTTATATTTCAACCAATTTACACAAAACCGTGACAAATTCAATACATGAACCTTCCTCACGAATCACTCTATCTAAAAACCGCATGAAAATCCGTTCAGTAGTTTTTCAGTTTATCCCGAACAGACAGACAGACAGACGCCGCGGAGAACTTTAATTTATATTGAAACTTTATTGAACTTTTATTGAAATTTTTATTGAACTTTAATTTATATGAACTCAAACTGAAACTACTCTTCATCGGGAACAATTAACTTAATAATTACCCGTTTTTCTCTTTCTTTCTATGTATTATCAATCTATATTCATCTCTATTTTATTTAGATTTTTCGAATTTCACTTAAGTGCATAATATTTTAGTATGTAACCGTATCCCATGTATGTACACCTACACTTATAGATAATCCAGAAGTTTCAATTGTTCCCATTATATAGTTACCTTTTGCATAATGTTATTCTATTTCTGTTATAATTAGTGTAACTCGCTCATCAAGCACAAGAACTAGTTTCTTCTTTGGTGAGATTGCAATTTTAAATAATTTGTGTACCGATATGTAATTTATATAAAACCACTGTACTATATATCTATATTAAAAAAAAAAAAAAAAAAAAAATATATATATATATATATGATCCCATTTCGTAACCCCTGCCACTCCTCTCAAGTACCTCATTTCGGCAGCTTGGGCTCAAGAGCGTGTTTGTTTGAATCTGTCCACCTGTTTCAACTGAGTCCCATTAGCGAGTATGTTGCACTGAGTTTGGTTCCTTCTTATAACGATCACCTCTGTTTTTGAGGTACTCATCTTCATTCCCGCCGCCGCGCCGTGCACTCTTCGTTGAATCGGTCGATCCACTTTTGTAGTCCATCCTGTGTTGTTCAGTCGAGCACGCGTATAGAGACCAAAGACAATAATTTTTTTCGCTTTACGCGATCACTATTTTCATATCTATTTTCAGTTGGCATCCTGCAAACAGCATGGTTCATGTGTTGTTTGCAGTTTTTCCAACTGAAATCGTAGATATGAAAATAGAGATGACAATAGCGATCGCGTAAATCGAAAATTTTTGACTTTGGACTCTTAAGTGGAATCATACCAAAGACAAAATTTGCATGGTTCATGTGTAGTGATTCCAACTATAATCCTAGATATGAAATACAGTTGAAAATAGCGATCGTGTAAAGCGAAAAATTTTGTCTTTGGTTTTGGTGTCTGAAAAAAGAGATGGTGTAAAACGGCTATTAGCAGTTGCTAGTAGGTATGTATGATGTTTCCATCTTGGTCATTCATGAACAAATTTTTCATTTTAGATTTTTTTTCGTAATAAATTAGATAGAATCATAAATGTTGGTATACAAGTTAAATTGTAGTTATCTACACGAGAGGGAGCACTGGTCTTTAAACAAGTGATGGCCTCTGTAAGAGATTTTTCTATAACTTTTCTATAACGCGCAGTAACGGAAAAACATTACTGCGCGTTACATGGGGGGAGGGGGGGTCAAAATTCTTCAAAAATTGCGTTACGTAGGTCATTAATCATTAAAAAAAAGAAAAAATTGGACAGGAGTTCTCAATTGCGTAGCACGCATTTTTATAAAAATGTCAAAAGTAGTTGCCTGTTTTACTCCCGTTCAGTGGGGGTTTACTCTAATTTTAAAGTCTCATGTCTACGCGAGAGCTAAATGAATCCCACATGTGTGTTATGAAATCAGCAACTTTGGGATTCTCCGTACTAAGAAATAGTTCACACATTATATAAAAGGCGCTTCAGGCCCGGCCTCCCGCATTTCTACCGATTTATTAATTAATTATTGGATGATTTTTATAGCCCCATTTTCGTGAGAAAATCACCTGAAGGACGCTTTACAAATTCATTTATACATTTAATCTATACATGTATACGAGTACTACAAGTGGCTTTTATTATAACCAAGATTGATAAATAATCGTAATAAAGATAACAATGACTTACAACTAAGACTTATATGACTAGTGACTTAGAACTATACTTATTTTTATGACCGAGTTTGTACTTGCAAGTCATAATACGGATAGAGCAGTAACAATACTGATGTGCAACTGTTTTAAAATTAGTTATTTACCACTAACATACTTATTTACATTTATAAACACATATTGTTATTATTATTTTTAATTGTTAAACTAACGTTTAAGACAAGATTTTTATGCATAGCACAAAGGGTAACAATTATTATAAGCAATAACATAAATCATACAACAATACCTACATTCGATTGACAGCTGTGTTTTGCTCTACTCCCGAAATAAATAATTATTTTTTCTGTTTTTAGTGAACTAATGTTTCAGCGCATTTATCAAACTGATAAGAATCTTAATTTATACTTAGACAGTGCTTCCTTCCCACTTGCGAATAATTGATTGACAGTTTTACAAAAGAAAACAAAAACAGGATATCACAAGTGAATTCCAAGTGTCAAGTAAAAGGGAATATAGGCAGTGTTCGACCTTACAAACTAAATTCAGTGCTCAAAATGTCAACTACAGATAAAAATCTGAGAAGTAAAGGACAAACAACCGGGACCAGTGCTACATCTGATCCCCAGGGAATAAATATTGATGTCCTGTTGGAGAAAATTGAGATGAAGATGGAAAAAAAATTAGAAACTTTTAAATCCGCAATCCTAAAAAAAATTGATGATGAAAATAAAGAGAACCGGAGCACAAGAGACTTCATCAGTCAGCAATATGATGATATACACCTAAAGATGGAGACTATAATTAAACTGGTCTCGGAAGTAGAAACCATGAGAAAGGAAATAACGGCAAAAGATGGCATAGTAAAGAGCCTTCAAGTTAGATTAGCAGAAGTGGAACAAAAAACGCGTGAAGATACCCTTGAATTTGCAGGGATTCCAGAAAAAGAGGTTGAGCAGCCTGCAGAAATAATTAAACGGGTGGCCGCTGCTGCAGGTGTCGACATAAAGGGCGATGACATCCTCGAAATCAAGAAAATTCCGGACCGACGACCAGGAGTCCCCCCAAAATTCCACGTCAGATTCACTAACCCCCAAAAAAGACGGCAGATTCTACTGAACAGGAAGCTACTCAACCCTACCGCAACCCAAGGAAACGGACACCAGAAGATTTTTATTAGTGAAACCCTTGGCGCCTACTTCAAAGATCTTCTGTGGAGGTCGAAGACTAAGGCAAAAGAAATGGGATATAAATATGTCTGGTACAAGGAATGTAAAGTGAAGGTTAAAAAAAATGAAAGTGATAGTGTAATTTATATCAAACACTCTGATGATCTTAAAAAAATTGATTAGTTTTTTTTATTGAGAGCCTCACTTTTACAGGTCATTCACTGGGTCGATTCCCCTCAGTTCAGTGGGACATATTGCTTGCATTTATTTTCAAACTGCAACAATAATTCACCTGTACCTCTTTCAATCAAAGGTTTAAATCCCCAGTAATGGCCTCAGACTAGTGGAGCTCTCATTTAAGGGAATTAAACATTTTTTTTTGTAATATAAATTATAATATGGCTATTAACATTAATAACACATACAAAGAACTAGGTGATCAAGATAATTTGTTTGTAACATCAGATGCGAAAATATGTAAATACCTAACAACTGATTCAAAAAATACTATTATTATGCCGCAAAATATCAGGTCTATTAATAAAAACTTTAATGAACTCCAGATACAGCTTAACCACCTAAATATAGACTTTGATGTTATTATTCTCACAGAATGTTGGTTGACAAATATTTACACTCCTAAATTCATAAATCACTACTCTTCCTACAACTCATCAAAACACGATAGTCAGAACGATGGAGTTGTGGTATACACAAAAAATGACCTAAACTCTAATGTAACTGAAATAAACATTATTGACGCAAGCTGTATGCAAATAATGTATAATAATGATACGTGTATTCTAGCAATATACCGCTCTCCATCTATTCGTAATATAACACCATTTCTTAACAGTCTAAATAGCATACTCTCTAGTCTTTCCTACACTAAAAACTTGATAATTATGGGAGATTTAAATATCAACATACTTCCAAACAACCCTCACCATCAATGTCACGACTACCTGAACATATTAGAGTTTCATGGATTAATTAGTACTATCAATACACCAACAAGAATAGCTAATGAATCAACATCGTGCATTGATCACGTAATGGTCAAAACTAATAAACAAAACAAAAGTATTGTTTACAAATCAACAATTACAGACCATTACACAACAATTTTCACATTGCAATCCGACACCACAAAAAACAGAAGAGATCAGTCAATCGTATACAATAATATTAATTTTGAGAATTTAAAAAATATAATTAAAAATAAATCTTGGCACGAGCTTTTACAAATAAAAAACTCAGAGGATGCATAGAATTATTTTGTTGACTTTTTGAAAAATGAATTAATTAATAATACAACAATTTTAACAAAAAAAAATCCTAACAAAATTAAACCCTTGAAATCATGGATAAACTACTCAATTATCAACTGCATTCGTAGAAGAAACGCATTACACAAAAAAGTAAAAGAAAATCCTTATGACATAATATCAATAAACATCTACAAAAGATATAGAAATACATGCGGCGAAGTCATTAGGAAGGCGAAAGAAATCTACTACAGAGACAAAATCCAAGAAAGTAACAACGATCCCAAAAAAATATGGCAAATTCTAAGAGAAGCCACAAATACACAAAACACCAAAGACAAACAGGACATTAGTAAACTTTGTATTGACGGAAAAATTATTGACACCTCAAAAAACCCCAAGCTCGTTGCGGATTACATCAATAACTTCTTCATAAATATTGGTTCAAATCTTGCTTCTCGTCTACCAAATTGTAGAAATGCTCTACCTGCTGAAACAGAATTTCAATTTCCCAATAGAAGATTCAATTTCCAAACTGTTTCAGGGGAGGAGATTCTAAAAATAATCAATTCCCTTAAAAACACTTCTTCTGCCGGGGTTGATGGAATAACAACCAAGATTTTGAAAACGCTGTCTACGGAAATTACATTGCCCCTAGAACACCTAATTAACCTTAGTATCAGTCAAGGACACTTCCCCTCAAACCTGAAACAAGGTATTGTTATTCCCATACATAAAACAGGTAACAAGACAGACATAAACAATTACAGACCAATAACTCTACTGACCAGTCTATCCAAAGTATTTGAAAAAATTATAAATGCTCAGTTAGTAAAATTTCTAGACAGCCATAAACTACTTTCAGCAAATCAATACGGGTTTCAAGAAAGCAAGAGTACATCAGATGCTATGGCCGCCGTAACTGACTTTATTGTAAAAAACCTTGACAAAAGCAAAAAATGTATTTCAATTTTTTTAGACCTGTCTAAAGCCTTTGATACAATATCACACATTAAATTAATAAACGAACTTCAAATAATCGATATTACAGGCAACGAACTTAACTTTTTTAAGAGCTACCTTGATGACCGCGAGCAAAAAGTGAAAATAATGAACACACTTAGCAATCAGTGCTCAACTCACTATGGGATACCTCAAGGTAGCATATTGGGACCATCTTTGTTCCTTTTATATATCAACGACTTATGTAACATTAACATTCAGGGAAAAATAGTTAGTTTTGCCGATGACACTGTTTTATTGTTTGAAGCTGACACTTGGCTAGCTGTCTACAATAAAGCAGAAACGGAAATAAACATTGTAAAAAAGTGGTTAGATACAAATACACTCACATTGAACACCGAGAAAACTAAATATGTCACATCAAGCATAAATATAACAGGTCAACCTCATGATGATGCCACTATTAGAATACACACATGTATGTATTGCGATGAATATTGTCAGTGTCCCTACATTGAGCGCACTACACAGATAAAGTATCTCGGCCTCACAATTGATCCATATCTCAAATTGAATTTTCACACTCAAATAATTGCAAACAAAATAAGAAAAACCATGCACTTTTTCAGAAAGATACGAAACTTTGACACTTGAAAATGATTTATTTTGCAGTCTGTCAATCTGTTATTGAGTACGGTATGATAGCATGGGGAGGCGGTACTGCATCAGCACTAGATCCAATCATAAAGGCACAAAAAACGATTATAAAAATAATTCTTAGATTACCCCTAATTACGGACTCGAACTTTATCTTTAATATTATGAATGTGTTTGACGTTCGTCAGATATATGCAAAAACAATCCTCACTCATTTATACACAAACATACATAAATACTACGAAAAAAGACTAAATTATCGCTATACTCGAAACAATAACAAAGATTTACTACAAATTCCCATAACTCATACTACTTTTGGTCAACGAAGCTTTAGATATCTTGCAACAAGACTTTACAACATTCTTCCAATTAGTATAAAAAAATGTGATTCACAAAAAATTTTCAAAAAAAACATAAAAATTTGGATAAAAAATAATGATAGAGCACGGTGCACTCACCCAAATTCGAAATTAGTAATGAACCAAAGCTGTTATTATTGTACCAATGTTATTGTTATTATTAATGCAACCAATCTATTGTGTGATTACATTCTAATATAAGTGTAGGTATGTTCACAGCATTATAAATTGATGTAAAATAACTGCCTCAACACAGGCTAGCCTATTGAGGCAGTTTACGAGAAACCTAAATTTATAATTACAAATCTCTACTCTTTAAGTAACTACTGTTTATATGTATATTGTTTTTTGTTATTAACTTTTGTACTAATGTTACTTTTAAAATATTGTAAGATGTACTTTTTTCTTGTTTGTTATAAACCTTAAAATTTTTGTTCAATAAAGATATTATTGTTATTATTATTATTATTATTAATAATAATAATAATATCTTTATCAGCCTGAAACACTCATCCACATTGAAAAATCTTCCGAGAAAAGATACATGACGCCAACGGGACTTGAACCCGTGCCCTTCTGATTGCCGGTCAGCTGCTCTCCCAATTGAGCTATGGCGGCTTATCTTATACCCGCCAAATGATTCAATATATACTAGTGTTTCATTCAACAATTACTGCTTATTATATTTTTTCCACCTGAAAACAACCAACTTTATTTTTGCGAGAGAGACACTGTTTGTCACCAAACACGGCTAAAGCCATTTTCAAGCAACGTTTCAATTCTGAATGGTGGTCTTACACCAGGGCGATACTGATAGTATCCTCCACTCTGGAACACGCCGCAAATATACTATATATTATTTTTAATGAATTAATTGTGAAATAACACAAATTAATCAAATAAAATTTATTTGCGCATGCCGGGTTCGAACCCGCGACCTCCGGATTGTGAGTCAAGAGTCTTACCCACTGGATTACGGAGGTCGTCGGTTCTGAACTCAGATGAGCTGTCGATCTTTCGCGAATGTGAAGGGAGTTTGTTCCTTGCTGTTGGGCCTGCCACTGCAAAAGCCCGGTCTCCGAAATAGGTATTGGGATTGCGCTTAGGTACTGAGAGTCTACCTATGGCTGTTGAATATGCTGATCGAAGGGTTCCTTGCCTAGTATTGACATCGTTTGGAATGCACAGTTCCGACAGGTAGGGTGGCACCAATGCGTCTGTTGCTTTTAAAAATCATCCAGTAGAGTTTGCATTGGATTCTCTCAGGACACTTAAGCCAACGAAGGTTCCGCAGATGTTGGTAAATGTTACATATTTTCCTTAAACACTTTATATATATATAAAGTGGACACATATATATATGTGTCCTACTGAAGCTCTTGTATTCCTAATTGGAATTCACTTTCGAATGAAATGGAAAATCAATATAATATTTTAATACCTCATATATATAAAACTGCTAGAGGGCAGCAGTACCTGGCAGTATTGAATCAAGGCGGAGAAGAGTAACTTCGGTACTGCTTGGTATCAACATTTTGCAAGCGATGATAACGTATTTATCTAACCGGTTGCAAAACTGCGATGAGGAAAGCAACGGGAAACTACCTCATTATACCTTCCCAGAAAAATCATTGTAATGGCTGATAAATACAATGGCCCCGAGTACGGGCGCCCCTTAAATGGGGGCAGGGGTGCTATGAATCTCCCGGTCAGCTGCTATCAAGATAAAAAGAAAAGAAGAAATGAGTAAAATAGGAACATGGAATGTAAGGAGTATGCTCCAACTAGGACAAATTCACAACACCATAAAAGAAATGCAAAGATTGAATATCAATATACTTGGTATAGGAGAGATGGGATGGAAAGATTCAGGAAAATGTACTGTAGACGACTATACTGTCTACTACTCTGGTGATACTAAATCCCGGAATCGAAATGGAGTTGGCATTATCGTTACAAACAAAGTAGCAGGTGCCGCGACGAATATCATTCCACATTCAGACAGGATCATTATGATACAAATTCAAACATCAACAGTAAATACTAATATTATTCAAGTATATGCACCTACATGTGATTGTGAAGAAGAAGAATTGGAAAACTTCTATGAAAATTTAACGAAAGTTCTTTCCTTCACAAAAAAATATGAAATAACTATAATAATGGGCGATATTAATGCTAAAATCGGTAAGGGTAAAGAAGAAGATGTTGTCGGGGAACATGGTCTCGGTACAAGGAATGAAAGAGGAGATCGGTTTGTCCAATTCTGCTTAGAAAACGAATTAGCAGTTACTAATACATTCTTCAAATTACCGGAAAGACGTTTATATACATGGAAGTCGCCAGCAGACTCAGTCCAGAGAATTGTACGAAATCAAATTGACTACATTACCATTAACAAAAGATACAAGAACTCACTACAAGATACAAGAACTGCAAAAACATACCCGGGTGCTGATGTACCATCAGATCATAATCTACTCCTGGCTGAATTTAGGTTGCGTTTTAAGAAAATTGTTAAAAAAGAACGGGCTTTGAAATTAGATAAAAAAACAAGCTAAAAAATAATGGTCTGTGTAAAGAAGCAACGCAAATATTAGAAAAACAATTCGCCGACCTCCAGACTCAACTATACAATAGTGAAGAAAATATCGAAAATATTGAATACATCTGCAATGAATCAAAGAAAATCATCACAGAGATTGCAAAGGAAAAATTCAAAGAAGAGACGCCGCAAAAGAAACAGAAATGGATGACAGACGAAATACTAAACCTCATGGAAGTAAGAAGAAAATACAAAAATCGAAACATGGAAGAATACAAAAGAACCCAAACAGAAATTCGAAGTAAAATTAGGCAAGCAAAAGCTGATAGGCATATTCAACAGTGTGCTATAATTGAAACCCACAATGATAATTATTATTTTTTTAATTTATAAACTAACGTTTAGACAAGATTTTATGCATAGCACAAAGGGTAACAATTATTACAAGCAATAATTCAGGTGGGAAAAAATATAACAAGCAGTAATTATTATTACAAGCAATAATTGTCAGCCTGAAACACTCATTTACATTGAAAAATCTTCCGAGAAAAGATACTTGCCGCCAACTTGGACTTGAACCCGTGTCCTTCCGATTGCCGGTCGAATGCTATGACCACTGAGCTATGGGGGCTTATCAAATACCCGCCAAATAATTCAATATATACTAGTGTTTCATTCAACAATTACTGCTTGTTATATTTTTTCCCACCTGAAAACAACCAACTTTATTTTTGCGAGAAAGACATTGTTAGTGTTAAATCCCTCGCTAGGTGGCGTCGAGACAAATTATGTCTGCATTTATTGGGGAAATACTTAAACTTGTTAAATATTAATTATTATTTTTTAATTTATAAACTAACGTTAAGCAGTAATTGTTGAATGAAACACTAGTATATATTGAATTATTTGGCGGGTATTTGATAAGCCCCCATAGCTCAGTGGTCAGAGCATTCGACCGGCAATCGGAAGGACACGGGTTCAAGTCCCGTTGGCGGCAA
Organism: Limnephilus rhombicus; assembly: GCA_929108145.2. NCBI lineage: Eukaryota > Metazoa > Arthropoda > Insecta > Trichoptera > Limnephilidae > Limnephilus > Limnephilus rhombicus. Next base: position 45,875,012 of record OV815288.1, on the reverse strand, counting down.
GTATTTTTTCTCGGAAGATTTTTCAATGTAAATGAGTGTTTCAGGCTGACAATTATTGCTTGTAATAATTGTTACCACAATGATGAACATGATATTTTCCAAGTGCACAAGAAAATCAAAGAATTGACTGGAATAAATCGTAAAACCAACATAGGGCAACTGGAGGACCGAGATGGAAAACTTCTAACCGATATTAACGAAAAACTAAAAAGATGGAAAGACTACATCTCAGAACTCTTCAATGATAATAGAAGCGCAGAATATGATATGGGAAATATACAACAGGCCCACCAATCACAACAAATGAGGTAGAACACGCAATTCGTCTCTCTAAAACTGGGAAAGCAGCGGGCCCAGATGGAATACAGGCTGAAATCCTTAAACTTATAAGAAACAAAGGGATCCTAGTATTGACGAGTCTCTTTAACTCAATATATAATACAGGAATTATTCCACTAGATTGGCTTCGATCCACTTTTGTTACTCTCCCTAAGAAAGCAAAAGCAAGAAAATGTAGTGACCATCGCACAATTAGTTTAATGAGCCACTTACTAAAGATATTTTTGCGAATTATACATGGACGCGTATATCGCAAAGTGGAAGAAAAGATAGGTGTCACACAATTTGGCTTTCGAATTGGGTTGGGTACTCGGGAAGCGTTATTTAGTATTCAAGTACTAATCCAAAGAGATGTGAATACAAATGTACATGCATGCTTCATTGACTTCCTTAAAGCATTTGATAGAGTTAGACATGACAAAATGATCCAAATTCTGAAAACCTCCGGGATAGACGATAAAGATATAAGGATAAGGTAATCTTTATTGGAACCAGAAAGGAGCAGTAAGAGTAGAGCAATGTCTAACAGACGAAGTAGAAATAAAGAGAGGCGTGCGACAGGGTTGTATTCTTTCACCTATGCTCTTCAACTTATATTCAGAAGAAATATTCAATGAAGCGCAAGAGGCTACTCAAGGACTTGTTATAAATGGGAAGATTCTGAACAACCTGCGTTATGCAGATGATACAGTACTTCTATCAAGTAACATTGAGGATTTACAACTTTTGCTGAATCAAGTAGTGAAGACTTGTGAGAATTTTGGGCTGGAACTGAATATAAATAAGACAAAATACATGCTCATAAGCAAAAATAACGCATTGGATGAAAATCTTTATATTGCTGGAACAAAACTAGAGAAGGTACAGAGTATTGTATACTTGGGCTGCAATGTAAATGATAGATGGGATCCTTCAATTGAAATCAAATGCCGCATTGAGCAAGCTCGTGCAACCTTTATCCGCATGAAAAAAATGTTCTGCAGTCATGATCTCAACCTTGGATTACGAATGCGAATGGTCAGATGCTACGTGTTTTAGATATTATTTTATGGAATGGAATCATGGACGCTTACTGAAGAACTTATTAGGCGACTTGAGGCATTCGAGAAATGGATCTACAGAAGAATACTTAAAATAAGCTGGATGGACAGGGTTACAAACGAAGATGTTATGGTTCGGATGAATAAAGAAAAGGAAGTAATTAAAACTATAAAAATCCGAAAACTTCAATATCTTGGACATGTGATGAGACATCCAGAGAAGTATGAGATCCTGCATCTCATAATGCAGGGAAAGATTGCCGGAAGACGGGGCCCTGGAAGAAAGAGAACCTCATGGTTGAAAAACCTGAGACAGTGGTATGGCCAGTCTACCGTGGAGCTGTTCCGGGCTGCAGTAAACAAAGTCCGCATATCCAACATGATAGCCAACGTCCGTTGAACGGACAGGGCACAAGAAGAAGAAGAAGATATAAAACTATTAATTTACTTGTTAATTGTATTTATTTGTTCATATAACGAGGGTAGGCTGAAAAGTAGTGCACAGATGCTTGTACAGCGCGAACAAAATGACCTTCAGAAGCGCGCTAAGTGAAATGTGGAAGTGACATTCATCCTCTATACATACGCGTAAGTTTCAGATCGTTGAATTCATCTAGTGTATTTTGAGAAGCGGAAGTATCGAGACGTGTTTTAGTGTTATGTCAAACCAAGGTAAACAGTGTGCTATTATCGAATTTTTAACTTCTGAAAAAGTGACTCCTACTAAAATTCATCGTCGTTTAAAGGATGTTTATGGTGACGATGCTATTGATAGGTCTACTGTAAATCGATGGGTAATAAAATTTCATGATTGTGAGCCTGGAAAAGCAATAATTGTTGATGAAACACGCAGCGAACGTCCGATCATTGATACAGGCGATAAACATTCCAACCTCGTCTACGATTTGATTCAAAATGACCAGCGAGTCACTCAAAAGCGTACCACAAACCATTTTGGAATATCCAAGCAATACGTCGGCTTCAATGTTGAACAATTTGGACACCGTAAAATCTGTGGACGATGGGTACCACGTCGTTTTACAGACGAGAACAAACAGCGTCGATTAGAGCTTTTGCAAAACCTGAAGTTTGAACCGATTCCACACCCTTCTCACTCCCCCGATCTTTCACTTTGCGATTTTTTCCTCTTCTCAAGAAACACTTTAAGGGTAATCGTTACACCTCGGACGATGAGGTGAAGGCAGCTGCCAAGTCCTGAATTCGAGAAATGTCAAAAGAATTTTTCAGTTACGTGATGAAAAAACTTGTTAAATACACGTTGGGAGAAATGCGTTAGCCTCAACGATAACTATGTTGAAAAAATAAATGTTTGAAATTGGAGCTTTTGAATCGTACTTTTGGCCCGATCTAGCTATTTGTTTTTGTTCGTGTTTTATAAGCATGTGTGCATTACTTTTCAGCTTACCCTAGTACATTCATTTGTATTTTTTTTACATTAGCCCCACACAGAAGGCCCTGAGGAAAATAATTCCTTTCAGGGCCTATGTCATCTTTGGGGATGCTGTGTGGAGAGTCTTTTTTAGGAAAGGAGGTAGAGAAAGTTCAGGGAAGAAAAAGGGTATCAGGAGTGGGTAGAAATCTGGAAGACAGCATGTCCAGGAGTGACGGACGTATGAATCCAACCCATCAACTGCGGTGCAAGGCGATGTTCCGAGAGAGTACGGCTGGAGAAGTCGAAGGGACTCCCTCAACCATGCTCTCCCGATCCGGCCCACCACGCAGCTGGTAGGCAAACGCATCCGCCGCCAAGACAGGACTCACCCCATGACCCGGGCACCCCTGCTAAATCACTAAACGTAGCAAACCTGCACTTGGGCGACCTATGGCAGAGGTGTTGGTTATCCAATAAATGGTTCTTGGGGCGGCGGTAGGTACCCATACCGCCTCCAAAATTGTAATATATTTGTAACATAAGGCTTGCTGCTATTTAAATATGTATGTATTTACATATAATTTAACCACTTTATCTAATTTTTATTTTATCATCGACGTTATACATGTACACACCATTTGAAAATGTACCTTGTTATTGCATAAAATATTGTCATTATGTACCTGCTGACTAATAAAAAAATAAAAACCACTGCTCAAATGCACAATTACGCTCTTCCCAACACACAAGCATCGCCTAAGCATGCCGTAAGCATCGCTCAATCTAAGGATGCCAGACTAGTGGATTAAGCTCGTATGCCCCAGACCAAAGTACAGCACCACACCGGATCAGCAGGTTGTCGCGATGAAAAAAAAAATTGTAAAATGTGTCACAAATGATAATTAAAATTATTTGTACCCTTTTTTAAACAAGTACCGACACTTCTTTAAAATTTCATAAAGAATTTTTTTTCTTCTTTTTTTTTTAAAGAAAGACAAAAATTCCCGGGTTACGAATAACCCAACAATGTTTGAAAATCTCCTACTACCACCACAGAAAGCCGAAAATGTTGCTTGTGTTGTGATGGAGGACTTAGCCAAAAGAATCATAAATAGGTCAAAATTAGAAAACCAGGAATAAAAATAGGAAACCAAGAGAATCATAAATAAGTCAAAATTGGAGCACGACCTGCAGATCACCAGAAAGCTGGCTGCATGCCCGCATGGCAGCGGGCAATTCTGGTCGATTGCGGGCTCAATAGGCCGCAATTTCTGCAAATTCAGTCTGCCACCTCTCACCAGACCTGACGGCTCACTAGCAAACACCGCAACCGAAAAGGCAAACTTATTAGGTAAAATGATTGCGGATAACTCAACCCTCGATGACCAAGGTGCTGTCCCGACGTCGGTTCCTCACTGCGGTTTTCGTATGAAAAAGCTGAGGATCCGGCAACGGGAAGTACGAAATTTTTTACGAGGGCTAGATGTTAATAAAGCTAGTGGGCCTGATGGAATGCCTGCCCTGGTACTGCAGAGGTGCGCTGCAGAAATAGCTCCAACTTTGACGAAGCTTTTTAAAATGTCCCTGAAGACTGGCTCTGTGCCCTCTGGTTGGAAAAAGGCGGTTTTCCATCCTATTCCAAAGAAGGGTGACCGCTCCAACCCGGCCCACTACCGCCCCATAGCGATCACATCAGTTCTGTCTAAGGTGATGGAACGTGTGATCAACAACAAACTGCTCACATACCTCGAGAAGAACAAAATTATTAACGACCGTCAATACGGATTCCGGCGGAACCGCTCGTGCGGTGATCTTTTCGCGTATGTGACGCAAGTTTGGGGGCGGTGCCTGGAACGTTTTGGTGAGATCCAAACGGTTGCACTGGACATTTCTAAGGCCTTTGACCGGGTTTGGCACCGAGGACTTGTCCACAAACTGCCTTCTTACGGACTTCCCGCATCCTTGTGTACGTGGATTGCCGACTTTTTGAGGGAGAGGTCGATTCAGACGGTAGTCGATGGTTTCATCTCTTCCTCACACTCGATAAATGCTGGCGTCCCACAGCGATCGGTTCTGTCTCCGACTTTGTTTTTGTTGCACATCAACGACCTTTTGTCATGTGCACCAATTCACTGCTACGCGGATGACAGTTCAGTCCATGATAGCTTTTTGTTTTACAAGCCCCCAAAGGGCTCACAAAACCCAACGGCTCGGAGGGCTTTGAAGCAAAGAATGGACGGTTTCCTCGAGAGTGTTTTCTCTTGGGGTAAAAATAATCTCGTTGAATTTAATGTTTCATAGACCCAATCTTGTCTGATTACGTCTAAAAGGGATCGAAATGAATATCTAGTATCCTTCAACGGAAGCAATCTTCCGAACAGGCCCTCCATTGATATGCTTGGTGTAACCCTAAGTGACCAGCTCAGGTATGGGGGCTCCATCGAAGCCAGAGTAAAGTTAGCCTCCCAAAAACTGGGCGTACTGTACAGGGCCCGCAGATACTTTAATAGTACTCAACTGCTAACCCTGTACAAATCGCAAGTGCGCCCCACGGTTGAATTTGGCAGCCACCTCTGGTCTGGAGCTCCAAAATACCTGAAAAATACCCTAGACTCTGTGCAGAAACGGGCGGTCCGTTTAATAGATTCTCCCATCTTAACAGACGGATTGCAATCTTTAGAGCACAGGCGTCGGGTGGGAATGCTATCCTTGTTCTACCGGTATTACAATGGAAGATGCTCCGAGGAACTAGCATCATTGATCCCTTCGGCACCGGTGCATAGTCGGGAAACATTTGTACACGGTTGACATTTGTCACATGAGAACGGGTCGTTTCTTCGACTTGTTCTTGTGTTCAACAGCTCGGCTGTGGAATGATTTGCCGGCCTCTGTGTTTCCTCCTTCCTACAACATGGGTCTCTTCAAGACCCATGTTCACTCCTTCCTTTCCTCAAAAAGACCCTCCACACAGCATCTTCAAAGATGACATAGGCCCTGAGGGAAATTATTTTCCTCAGGGCCTCGTGTGTGGAGTTAATGTAAAAAAAAAAAAAAGTCAGCCGAGGAATCGAACACGCGACGCTCGGGTGGGACCCAAGCGCTATACCCACTCAACCACTGACCGGTTATTTTTTAATTATTTCTTTTAATTATTTCTTTAATTATTTCTGTAGTTTTATTAAATTATTACTATCTTTAATAATAATGCTGATATATTTAGTATAGGGGGCATACTTATGTAATATATATTATCTATAATCCACGTAATCGTGAACATGTTTTTATGTGCAGATTTAACATTGACCTGAGCAGAACGGGGAAGTACGCAGTCACAGATAACAACGGGGATTTTGAACAGCGATGAATAACATGCAATGACTGAATTTGAAAAATCGGCCAATTTATCCCATTTTTAGTTGAAAGATAGATATTGTATTGATTCAACCCACAACACAGTCATAATAATAATAATAAGAATTGGATAATTTGTAGTGCGCCGTTTTTGTGAAAAATCCCCTCATGGGCGCTGGTTACTAGGTAACTAACAGCACAATAAAACAAAACAAATAGAGAATTGACCCTAAGATGGCCGCCATTAGAAAAATTTAAAAGAAAATGCCTGCCTTGATTGAAATGAATCACACAAGGCTCCATCTCATATTAAAACATAATTTCGAATAATGATAATATATATGTAATATGTAATTATTGATTGTCTGTATATCTTTTCTTGTAATATTCGTTGGCCACACATAAAACCAATGTTAGAAATACTAAACCAAAAGTTACACCAAATTAAACCTCATTAAAACCTTTCACACCGATTTTATTTTATGAGAACACATATTTAGGCATATGGATATTTTCCATAGAGAAAATATGCTTTCATTTGATATTATAATTTTTTTTATCTCAAAAAACTATTAGTTAATTTGGGAGGCGGGAATGAATTTATTGGATAACCAATACCTCTGCCATAGGTCACCCCAAGTGGTTCGCTACGTTTGGTGATTTAGCAGGGGTGCCCGGGTTCATGGGGTGAGGTTTGTCTAGGTCTTGGAGGCGGATGACCAGGACATACTGAACCCCAGATTCCTACCCACCCCTCAAACCGTTTTCCTTCCCAGAACTCTCCTCTCCTTCCTTTCCTTAAAAAAACCCTCCACACAGCATCCCCAAAGATGGCCCCGAGGGAAATTAATATTAAATCGTATAAAGTTGCGGAATAACTATATAGATGAATATTTATTTTTATTTTTAACTTAATGAGTAAAACCTCAATTTTTAATATTTAATTAATGAGGACAATATTAGCGAAACTCAATCGAAAATCTGAAACAAAAAAGTTACGGTCACTTCTGTGACTCGAATCCAGGACCTGTGACTTGCCGGGTCAGTGCTCTACCAACTGAGCTAATGCGTCCCTATCAGATTCAGTTATATTCAATTGTATCATTCTTCGACCAAGAATTACCAACATTATGTTCATTTTCTTAACTCTTATTTTTTACGGACACTTTAGCTCAGTTAGTAGAGCTCTGACCCGGCAAGTTATAGTCCTGGGTTCGTATCCCAGATGTCACCGTATCTTTTTCAGATTTTTAATTGAGTTTCGCTAATATTGACTTAAATATGTTACACCTACACTCACATACGTCATTTTTTTTCTTGGTTCTGCACCACTGTATAAATGCTTCATAAATACGTGCATGACATTCGCAACAATCTTATTCCAATATTGAATTGACTGTTGGTCGTCAAGAACAAACAACATGTCTTGGAGCGTATTGTTTTTGTGTATTTGTGTGTGCGTTACTACTTTCGCCATGCAAGGTGAGAATCAAAAATAAATTATTATTTAATCTTGTTAGTACGCCCATTAGTATGATAGTGGCCACTGACAGTGCCCAATGACTAACGGGCAGGAGGGAGGGGGGGGGGGGGTGGGGGTGAAAGGGGCGCCCCGGACCCCTGGTGGACCTCCAAAGGCCTCTATGTTCCATTGACCAAATCCTATTAATTGAATAATAATATTATTGATTATATAAAAGAAACAAAAAATTAATAATCTCTTTCTTCTGTACATCTCTACATATTATAAATTAAAGTCCCCCGCGTCGTCTGTCTGTCTGTCTGTTCGCGATAAACTCGAAAACTACTGAACGGATTTTCATGCGGTTTTCACCAATAAATAGAGTGCTTCACGAGGAAGGAAGGTATGTAATTTGTCAAGGATTTGTGTAAATTGGTTGAAACATAACGATAATTGTTAGAAGTGTCGGAAAAAGTCAAACCGCCTGGTAGCTTTCATCGAAAACGCTGCCTAATCCTTTTGGGAAATAACAAAACAATGCATGGTGGGATATTCCTCTTTTATAGATCTACAAAAAAGTCGCGAAGGCATATACCTATCTTTCACGGATAGCTTACTATACCCATTCTATATGGTCACGTACATTGCGGTAATTAAAAAGTTATTTAGACGGATTCAGTATTAATCCTTATTAACTTAAATACGTTAGTTACCCCAAGCATTTCATGCACATTATTATAATCTTTCACACCATCTCTACGTATCATAAATTAAAGTCCTCCGCGGCATCTGTCTGTCTCTTCGCGATAAACTCAAAGACGGCGGTGGTTATAAAGGTTGGATAACCATCCAGTAGATGACGTTGTGTTTTATTATCCACTGCAACGCGTGGCCGGGTCAGCTAGTAATAAATAAAATAAAGATCAAATCTTAAACAAGGCTTCAAGGCACCACGTCACCGTAAAAAATGTTATTTTTTATTTCATTTTCTGAGATATGCATTTGTTAAGAATGCTTTCAATACATGTTTTACAGATATTTCGAAAAAATGACGGAGTACAGCATTTTATGTGAAACCGTTTGAAACATTTTGTGTGTTGAATTATCCTCCAGCAAAACTTTTTTAACACGTTTCTTAACATTTAAAAAAACTATACATACGATTTGCACACACCAAGTCTAAAACTGTTTGAAAATCCAGTGTCTATGCTGTAGGGGAATTTCGATGTATGAAAAGAAGAAAAAAATGCGGACCAGCGAACTTTTTGTCGATTTTTTATGGAAAATTTGTATCGTTCATAAAATAAAAATAGAAGGGGGCCCTTTATAAAAAAATATGTGTATAAAAAATATGTGGGGCCCTTTATAAAAAATATATAAAGTGGTGCCATAGTGATGCCACTGGATTTTCAAACAGTTTAAGACTTGGTGCATGCAAATCGGTTGCATAGTTTTTCTAATTTGTTGTCAACCAGGTAGAAAAACGTAGCTTCGATAAATGTGCTCATAGTTTTGCTGAAGGATAATTCAAAATACAAACTGTTTAAACGGTTTCATGAAAAATGCTGAATCTCCGTCAATTTTACAAAATTCCTTAAAATACATTTTGTGAGAGCATCAACAACAAATGCATCTTTCAGAAAATGATATACTGTGTCCTGTTGCCTTCAAGCTTTGTTTAGGATTGGATCTAGGTAACATGGAGGACTAGAGGCCCGTATGAACTGACTAAATATACTGTGTCCTGGTGCCTTCAAGCTTTGTTTAGGATTGGATCTAGGTAACATGGAGGACTAGAGGCCCGTATGAACTGACTAAATATACTGTGTCCTGGTGCCTTCAAGCTTTGTTTAGGATTGGATCTAGGTAACGTGGAGGACTAGAGGCCCGTATGAAATGACTAAAAAGCTTATAAAATGTCATCAACTTCTTAAACTTATCATTCAGCGTTTCCGCCCCGGGCGTGAGACGAGCTTAGTCCGTCACTGGCAGTCAAAATGAATTTACATCCTAGTAAAAAGAAAATTAAACGTAGGTATAACTAAACATAAATACAATATTATTTTTACTTGATAAACTAACGTTTAAGACAAGATATGCATAGCACAAAGTGTAACAATTATTATAAGCAATAATTATCAGCCTGAATCACTCATCTACATTGAAAAAATCTTCCGAGAAAAGATACATGACGCCAACACAGTTTGAAACGTAAATAACCTGTAGTGCTCTCATGTGACACAAAATCACACGGGAATCTGAATATACAGGGTGTTAAGGGACGTTCTTGACTTACTTTAACCAGTGATTCCTGACATTATTTGGAGTAAAAAATGTTAATGAAATTTTGGTCTCCGGTGACTTTTTTTGACGACTTTTTTTTTTTTTTTCAAAAATTTTTTCTTCAAAATCAAACAAAAAAAAATTTCTTCCACTTGTAGTCACTGGTCATACAGCCAGGTGTTCGACGAATCCTTTAGCCCGCCTCCAACTGTTCAACAACTACCATTTTTTTATGTTTTTGTAGAAAAAAAAAAAAAAAAAAAACATCAAAAATGTCACCGGAGACCAAAATTTCATTTACATTTTTTACTCCAAATAATGTCAGGAATCACTGGTAAGTCAAGTACGTCAAGTACGTCCCTTAACACCCTGTATTATGCTGGTAGGTGTTATGGTGGTAGCCACGAATTGTGGGAAAATAACAAAGAACTGAAGAATTCTTTTATGTATCACCTTAAGGCGATCCAATAGTCCAGGAAAAAATCGAAATTTACGCCCCTTCATGGGAAGAGTTTAAAAATACTTGAGAAAAAGCATTTGGAAAGGTTGGAATAGGTATTTGAGCATTTAAAAGGGCATTGAAAATTTACAGGGCCTGTAAAAGACATTAACTCATTTTTTTAAGAATTGTAGTCCTTCGGTGAACGGCATAGGGTTCACTTTGAAAAAATCCAATTCGTCGACTAGCGGCCGTATTGGAAAATAACAACGCGAAAATGCATATTTTATTTTATTTTGTGGAGTTCGTGCATAAATATAATTTTTTTGCGATTATTATAAAAAAAACTGAATTTGCCACATTATACAATAAAACCATACCAGAAAGGGGGGTTTTAAATAGGAGCGTTTGGACTTGAAAGTATTAGTATTTTTTAAAGACCTTATACTTTATATATTTTTTAGGCTTATTAAACTTACTAAACTTCCGCTTTACATAAAAGAGTTAAAATTGTGGCTAAACCATACAGATGTAAAAACTCTATTTATTTAATCTTACATCATTTTATGTTTCTCACAAACTTCACACGTATTATTACACCGTATATCTATTATTACACTATACACTTATTCACACATACACTATTGTATACACTTTTTGTACAAACTGTTTTAAACAAATTTTAATCATGTTTTTACTTTATGTACCACTGTTTATTTTATTTTGTTTTTTCTAGGTACTAAAATAAAATGTCTTTAACTATATTACCCACGCACAGGCTGCGCCTTAGTGGGTTCCCACATTTTTGTTATGATTTTCAAAATATGTAAATATAAACTGTAAAATATAGGAAAAATATAGGAATAAAAAAAATAAAAAAGACGTATGAAAAAATTAACCGATTAACCTTTTAAGAGCCAAGGTATATTCTACACACAGTATTTAATTGAAGCATTTATAATATTATACTTTTGAAACAAAAACATATGATTTTGTGTGCTTTTGAATTATTTAGTACGGCTTCATCTTAAATTCTGCCCCCACAAAAGTGCAAAAATTTGAATGGCGGTTATTACAGGGCCAAGTCAAGGTTATGGTTTCAATGTCATGTCATGGTTTCAATTTTTTTTTGTTTCGTGAATTACAAATTAAATAAGTTAGAAAAAAAGTATTTATTTCAAAAAATTAAATTGATAAAGAAATGAACAACTTAACGCCAAACGATAAATCGTAAAAATGATAAATTATTAAAAATTCGTTCTGGAGCAGTAATTTTTTCACAATATCTCTACACAAGTAGAAAGTAATTGAGGAAAATAATTCTCCTCAGGGCTTATGTTAACTTTGGGGATGCCGTGTGAAGGGTTTTTTTTAAGAAAGGAGAGGAAGTTCTGTAAAGTATAAAGGAATGCGGAATGGGTAGGAATCTGGGGTCAGCGTACCCAGGAGTGACGGAAGCATGAATCCATCTCTCCCACTGCGCGCCCGCCTTGCAAGGCGATTTTCCGAGAGAGTCCTGCTGTCCTTTCAGTACAACCTCGGATCGTAATATTAACACTTCAAATCGAAGTGTTATCAATATCAAAATCAAAATCAAAATAATTTATTGTACAAAATTTTCATTTAGTACAAAAGGTATAACTTATACCTATATCCTATTTCTTCCAGTTAACCTAACATGTTATACAGATATGAAGACAAACAGGGCCGGATCTACGAAATCTGGCGCCCTGTGCAGTAGATACCGATGGCGTCCCCCCTACATTTTTATTGTGATTAAAATTCGTTCACCCAATTTTTAAAATTTTTTTATTTAATTTTTTTTTTTACACTAATTTATCAAATAAAATCAACACATGTAAAGGGTGAACTTTTCCAAGTGACCTGACTTTAAGAGAGAATCGCCAGGAGCCCTGTACTCTCTGAATCTATTGGGTAAACATAAAATTATGGTGCTATTTTAATTATTTTAGGAAAAACTCTTTTTGCAAGTTATGCTTTAAAATAATACAACGAATTGTTTGTTTGTGCCTGTACCATGATTTAAAATATAGGTTACCAGACAATGCGGGTGGTTTCGCTGAACTAGGTCCATTAGACATTCTTGAGATTTACTGCGTTTATGTATATACCCAACGCGAATATTAATAGAAAAAGCAAATACAAATACGTTCTCATGGCAACGTACAACACAAGAATAGCATCTACAGCTTCTGACTAATAAGAATATAACCTCAAATTTGTACCTTGCATTTCCCCTGTGTTGAGCGAACAAACACCACACAAACACTAAACACTGACGTATGGTATCAACGGCTTACGAAAGACGCTTACACTGACACCGTAAAATAACAAATCCAATAAATCTAATAGATATTAATTATACATTTAACGAACTTCAAATAATATATGTCAAATCAATGATGAAACATGAAATTGTCAACACGTAACACGTTGCAACCTGCAAATCCTACAAACCGTTCGATGTTTTTGTTAATGGAATTTACTGAAGATTTCATAAGAAAATGATCTTTAACTACCTTCTCCTAGAGACTTAAATCGTACAAAATAAAACAATAGCGAGCGTACGCTAACTAAAATTGTCATTTCGGTTTGTTTGATTCTCTAGAACAAAAGTACGGCGCTGTGATTGGTTATTGAATTTAGATCGCACCCATTCGTCGTAAAAGACGGTAAAAGATATATGGAAAAAAAGATCTTACGTTTAAACTAAATATATGGAATTTGTAAAAAAATTCTGAAACTGACTATAAATTCGTAAGCCGTTGATACCAACCTGATGCGTGCGCATTCTGTTTTTTTGGAAAGTGTTACTAGAGCGTAATAATTATTTCGTACTATGAGTAATTTTTAAACGATTCAGGGAATATTATAACAAAATTTTAATACAATATTTATTTTCTCACGGCGCCCCTTCGGAGTTGGCGCTAGGTTTTTTTGCACGTTTTTGAACGTATGGCAGATCCGGCGCTGAACACAAATGAAATATAAATATAAAAGTGGTGTAATACAAAGTGAATTTGTTTTAATTTATTATATAAACATAAATATAAAAACAGTTGTACCTATGTGAGGTATTCACTTAATGTGTAATGAGACCTGTTCAGAAGGAATGTTTTTAGTGATGACTTATCTGAGTGTATCTTGTATTTGTTTAATATCATTTGGAAGGTTGTTGTATACTTTAATGGCCATGTAAAAGGGTCCTTTTTGGAAAATAGTTTTGTTTGCCTTTGGTATTAATAAATTTTCTGTCAACCTTGTAGCGTGTTTATGTGTAGAGTTTTTTTGTGGAAACTTTTCTGGAAATGATCGCACTAACATGCATAACTCCATTATATATATGTCGGTGACTGTAAGAATTTTCAAATTTTTAAATATAGGCCTACATGAATCCCGATTAGCAGAGTTTGTCATTTTTCTTATACATCTTTAATTCCGTATTTTATTATTGAATATACATAACTATAGTATGCGGCCATTACCGATTCGATGTAAAAAATAATGTTTAATATATTTCTCAGTGTACCTAGAACAAAAGAAAAGCTACTGATTTTGGCTACTATTTTGGATACTATCTTCTTCATTCCGATCTTCTTCTATTGCTGTAAACATTAAATTATAAAGTGCACGTAATATTATTATGAATGATTGCTTTTGGATCTGCTTAGAAATAATTAATGCACTCAAATGAATTCCGTGTTTTAGTTCCACCTAAGGAGCAGCCACGCCCAACTTTCCGAAATGACTACACCTACTCTGAAGCCTTGAAGACGTTTTACAAGGAACATAGGGAAACGCTGCCATGGAGAGATGCCGTGAAGAGGTGCTCCCTAGAGGGTGCAGCGCTCGCAGTGCCGGCCTCGGAAGATGAGGTGAACTATATGCGGACCTTCATGAGCACCGACACAGCCAGTGTATGGTTAGGCCTCCACGACCTCTTCGCCGAGATGAATTATGTGACCGTTGAAAGTAAGGGGATTTGCTTTTGTTTTTACAGCGATGTTTTTACAGCAAGGGAGTTACAACATTTTATATGAGACTTATGTGAGACAAATTTGGTCTACTGTGATTAAACCAGTTAAACATGTTTCCAGGATGCAATCATTTATGGTTAATCTATCACAAGGTAGACATGCTAAATAACCAGGCAAATGACACAAAGAGAAATACGAACGAAAAAAAAATAAAGCATGACGTAAGATAAAGATAAAGAAAGATAATTAATTATTTCAGTCAATTTTGCGAAATTCATTGCAAAGGGTCGGGTAAATTTGAATGTTTGAAGTATTAAATATATTATTTAGTATTAAGGTGAGCGTCCATCTGTCCGCGCCGGCCGCAACGCACGCACGGCACCCGTACCGACCGCCGGTATTTGCCGATAGTGGACACAGTGCCGTACTAATTCATATAAAGATATAGAATTATATTATTAGTGAAACAAATTAAAAATACTTTGTAATCAAAAGTTTTTCATTGAATGAACCAATGCACATGGAAAGTTAAATCTAGTCTTTCTTTGGATAGATATTCCTGCGACAGACGTGTACATGAACTACCAGAACCACCACGAGGGGGGCACGGCCCGGGACTGCGTGAAGATGGCTCGCACCGGCGTCTACCAGGACACGAACTGTGACACCGTCGAGAGGTTCATCTGCAAGGCGGACCGTGGGAAGTGTGGGACCTATGACAAGGGTAAAGTTTTATTCATAACATCATCATCATCACACTTGGCTCTACAACCCCTAGTGGGTCTTGGCCTCCTCAAGAGTCTTCCTCCACTCATCGCGGTTTTATGCCAGCTCTCTACAGTTTACAATCTCCAAGGTTGATATATCTTTGAGGACGTTGTCGCTCCACCTTAAACTTGGTCCTTCGCCCTGTCGGTCTTGAGTTCAGCAGAGACTTTGGTGCTTGATGCTCGGTCATTCTCTCTACATGACCCAACCACCGAAGTCTTCCCAGTTTTATGAATTTTGTGACGTTTAGATCCTTATACAGGGTATATAGCTCATTATTACAACGTCTGCGCCAAAATCCATTTTCTGAAACCGGTCCGAAGACAGGCCTCAAAATTTTCCTTTCAAAAACATCCAGTGCTCGCTGATTCCTTTTAGTTATTCATAACCATAGACATATGAATATATATATATTAAATTTGGATGTCTATGTTCATAACACTATGTCTTAATACTAAATCAACACACGATTACACGGGATTATAACCGTTTTAAGTAAGTAAGTAAGCCCGGTTTGAATGGGTAGAAAAAAAAAATAACTAACTGAATTAGTTGTGTCGTTGTGTGTCACTTGAGACTTGTGGGGGGAGTCTGGTCCAGCCGAGTTTTTTTCTCAAAGCGTTTTTTCAAAGATAAACTTTATCTTAGTTCACGAAACATTTGTTACATGTAAATATACATTTGAAGAAGAAAAAACACAATTGAAATTTTGATTTGAATATCTACGGCTAGAATCCTGGAGTCTTGGAAAATTATCTGAAACATTATGTTAAAAAAATTTGTTATATATATATATATATATTAGATGACCGGTCAGTGGCTGAGTTGGCATCCACCGTTTGGATCCCACCCAGGCATCGCGTGTTCGATTCCTCGGGTGGCTAAGTCCTCCATCACGAAACAAGCAACATTTTCCGCATGCTGTGGTGGTAGTAGGAGTTTTTTAAAAATCATATTGTCAGGTTGTTCGTGACTTGGGAATGTTTGTATTTCTATTTAAAATTAAAAAAATAAAATAAAATAATATTTTTATGAATGTAGAATGCGCTTGCATCTCAGTTTGCAAAGAAAATTGGTAGATTGCAAAAATGGCGGACATAACATGAAAATTGACGAAAAAAATCGTCTCGTGATAAGATTTTTTAATAAAAATTTGGTTTTCTTTGATGAAAATTTGATGGGCTACGATTCCAGCCGACTTTAAAAATGGGGTTTGCGAAAAGCGCATTTAAAAAGCGTAAGTTTTCAAATATTCAATTAATAAAGAATTTTCAATTAATAAATAATTTTCAAATGATAAAGAATTTTCAATTTATAAAGAATTTTCAATTAATAAAGAATTTTCAATTAATAAAGAATTTTCAATTAATAAAGAATTTTCAATTAATAAAGAATTTTCAATTAATAAAGAATTTTCAATCAATAAAGAATTTCAATTAATAAAGAATTTTCAATAAATAAAGAATTTTCGAATTAATAAAGATGAATTGATAAAAAATTCTTACTGCTTATTAAAACTTATTTGCGTTTCCAGGAGAGTATAAAAAGATTTTTTAATAAAAATTTAGTTTTCTTTAATTTAAACTATGAATGAAAATTTGATGAGCTACGATTCCAGCTGACTTTAAAAATGTGGTTTTGCCAAAAGCGCATTTAAAAAGCGTAAATTTTCAATTAATAAAGAATTTTCAATTAATAAAGAATTTTCAAATGATAAAGAATTTTCAATTAATAAAGAATTTTCAATTAATAAAGAATTTTTAAATGATAAAGAATTTTCAATTAATAAAGAATTTTCAATTAATGAAGAATTTTCAATTAATAAAGAATTTTCAATTGATAATTAAAGAATTTTCGAATCAATAAAGATGAATTGATAAAAAAATTCTTACTGCTTATTAAAGCTTATTTGCGTTTCCAGGAGAGTATAAAAAGATTTTTAGGCAAAAAATCGATGTTTTGGATCGGGCTGGACCTCCCTTAACTTTTCCCTTAATCCGTGTATTTGCTGAACCACTTGGACCCATAAGCTTGTTTGCCAGACATACGTGTGACGTAGGGGGCGTACCTGACTTGTTCAGTAGCGCAATTAACAACAGACTTTTTGCGTCAGTAAATCGATTTTTGTTAAATTTCTTTCAGGTTATAAAAAATATCCATCGATGGGGAATTCCTGCCACAAACTACACATGAAGGCGACAAGCTGGCACGAAGCTTTTAAAACTTGCGTCGCCGAACAAGCCCAACTCGTCATTATAAATAGTGCTGAAGAAGCTAAACTCTGCATTGACCTTGTTAACAGATATCCTGTGCAAGGAAACTTCCTCAAAACTTACATTCACATTGGATTCACTGATTTGATAACTTCGGGAGAATATTTTACAATCGATGGTAAGTAATTTGCTGCTACCTAATACTCTTCCAAATATCCATTACTAGCTGACCCGACAAACGTTGTTCTGTCGTATAAATTATTTCTAGTGAATATTTTGGTTGCTCAATAAAAAATAACGAATGTATTGTAAGTGTGTGGGGATGGGATCTAAGACAGAAAGCGGAATGGAGCGCTGTAGTAGACGATGACCGCCGATAAAAACAAAAAACACCAACTAAAGTAGGAAAATGAAATAAAGAAAATCAATATGAATTTCGAAGAGTAATTGAGTGTACGATATTTTTTGTCAGTCCGTCTTTAGCCAACACATATAAACTCGATGGTTTGACCAGGCGAGAACATGATGCCGAATGAAATATCAAAATGATGCGACGCTTCTCGTGAATGTGTTGCGCGTGTGTGGATGAAAGTTAGATAAGGTGGACGTAGCGCCATCTGTCATTCAACAACAGAAATAATTTCGTTCTGCTTGAAATATGAAAGACGGTTAAATTTGCTCATACAAAATACTAAAATCGCGATTAAAAAATGGGAGGGTGGAGATGGGAGGGATAAAATTTGGGGTTGTAGGTATTTTTTGATGCCAAATAAAAAAATACAAAAAAATATAGTGTCAAAATTTTTTTTTTCTGGATAGGGACACCCTAATACCTAGCGGTATGAAATAAAGATACTTTAAAACCTTCTAATACCTACCAAATATACATTAAAAAAAAATCATAAAAATCGGTCAAGCCGTTTTGGAGGAGTGCGACCACAAATTCCGTGACACGAGATTTTTATATATAATATTATTTCTTCCGACAAGGGAAATTTACAAATACTAGTTATCAGTGTTATCACTCATCACACACAAATATAATCGTTTTGTTACATAATATAAATATTGTCTAGTGAAATAAAACAATTCCTTTTTAATTTGGTAGGCGGGTATGGGTACCGCCGCCCTGGGAACCGGTCACCCCAAGTGGTCCACTACGTTTTGTGACTTAGCAGGGGTACCCGGGTTCTTGGGGTGATATTTATCCAGGTCTTGATGGCGGGTGCGTCGGCCCACCTTCTGCGTGGGCTCCCTGCCCATCGCCTTGCACCGCAGGTGGGTTGGATTCGTAAGTCCGACACTCCCGGTAACTCTGATTCCCAGCATCCTAACCACCCCTCATACATTTTCCTTCCCAGACCTCCCTTCCTCTCATATCATTACGCTTAAAGAAACATCATATAAAATCAGAAATTCACAACCAATAATAATTAACTTCAGGCGAGACGTAGGCGTCCCCGGTGCGGTCCAAAACTGTTGGTGAATTACACCAATATTCGCGGCCTGCACACCAATTTAAACTCTGTCCATCGCCACTTTCTCTCTCACGTCCCCGGTAAGATTCTACGCGTGTTTATACCACTCACCGAATCTTTGCGAATCGGAAACATCCGAGGACTTTAAACATTTAAGCGATACTATTGATGACCTCTTGCCCCGCTACCCTTCGGCAGAGTATGTGGTCCTGGGGGACTTCAATGTTCATAACGAACCTTGGTTGAAGTTCTAAGGATCAACAGACTCGGCTAGACGACAAGTGGAATCCTTTGCCCTTTGCCACGGATTGGAGCAAATGGTTCAGGAGCTTACAAGGGTTCCTGATGTCCAGATTCACCGCTCCAATATGTTATACATATTTTTAACCACTGTGCCACACGATTACAAGATTGAAGTCACATCACCTTTAGGATCGTCCGATCACTGCCTGGTGACTACATCAACCCCCGAAAAATTCGGTTCCATGCCAACTCAGAATGAAACCAACTCAGAAACACCTCAGAAAGGTCATTCAAAGCTACGAAAAAATAATTTTAAAATAGCTGGTAACCCTAACCTAACTTAACCTATTTAACCAATTTTTAAATATTTTTTTAACATCACTCTTAATGACCTCAGCTTCTGAGTTGGTTTCATTCTGAGTTGTCTGGTCACCAAAAATTCAGACCGCCAAACGAGAGGTTGAACAGAAAAGTGTCGCACTATAGGTCAGCAGATTGGTTAGGTCTGCCGGCACATTTTAATGCTTTCCCGTGGTCAGCTGTCTGTTTTCCGACTTCGGATCCCTCAAGATGTGACAAGAAATTGGTGAAGTCATCACATCCGTGATGGATGGCTTCATCCGATCTACTCTTAAGGAAACTGGTGTGGGCTCAAAGCCGTGGTTCAGTTGACAATGCTCTGGAGCAGTGCGACGAAAGAACGCGGCTTACCGAGCCTACAACACACCTAGAACATCCGAAGACGAACAGCTTACAACAAAATGGCAAAGGAAACCAAGAGAATCATAAATAGGTAAAAATTCGAGCACGACCTGCAGATCAGCAAAAAGCTGCCTGCGTGCCCGGAGCATAGGATTCTTGTCGCTTATCGCAATTTCTGCAATTCCAGGCACCTCTTACCAGATCTGATGGCTCACTAGCAAACACCGCCACCGGAAAGGCTAACCTATTGGGAAAAATTTT
This sequence comes from Limnephilus rhombicus, assembly GCA_929108145.2. Classification (NCBI taxonomy): domain Eukaryota; kingdom Metazoa; phylum Arthropoda; class Insecta; order Trichoptera; family Limnephilidae; genus Limnephilus; species Limnephilus rhombicus. The sequence goes on along the minus strand of OV815288.1, from coordinate 45,855,042 downwards.
GCGGATAACTCAAACCTCGATGACCAAGGTCTGTCCCGGCGTCGGTTTCTCATTGCGGTTTTCATATGAAAACGGTGAGGATTCGGCATCGCGAAGTATTCCATGTTTTACAAGGGCTTGATGTTAATAAAGCTAGTGGACCTGACGGAATACCTGCCCTGACACTGCAGAGGTGCGCTGCAGAAATAGCTCCAATTTTGACGAAGCTTTATAAAATGTCCCTGTCCTCTTTTAAATGCTCTGTGCCCTCTGATTGGAAAAAAACGGTTATCCTTCTTAATCCAAAGAAGGGTGATCGCTCTAACCCGGCCAACTACCGCCCCATAGCGATCACATCAGATCTGAGGTGACGGAAAGTTCGATCAACGACAAACTGCTCACACACCTCGAGAAAAACAAAACTACCGACCGTCATTACGGTTTCCGGCGCAATCTTTTCGCGTATGTGGCGCATGTTTGGGGGAGGTGCCTGAAATGTTTCGGTGAGACCCAAACGGTTGCACTGGACATTTAAAAGGCCTTTGACCAGGTTTGGCACCGAGGACTTGTCAACAAACTGCCTTCTTACGGACTTCCCACATCCTTGAGTACGTTGTACGTGGATTGCCAAATTTTTGAGGGAGAGGTCGATTCAAACGGTAGCCGATGGTTTCACCTCTTCCTCACACTCGATAAATGCTGGCGTCCCACAGGGATCAGTTTTGTTTTTGTTGCACATCAATGACATTTTATCATTTGCACCAATTCATTGTTACGCCGATGACAGTACAGCCCATGATAGTTTTTTTGTTTGACAAGCCTCCAAAGGGTTCACAAACTCCAACGGCTCGGAGAGCTTTGAAGCAAAGAAGGGACGGTTACCTCGAGAATGTTTTCTCTTGGGGTAAAAATAATCTCGATCAATTTAATGTTTCAAAGACCCAATCGTGTCTGATTACGTCTAAAAAGTGTCGAAATGAAAATCTAGTCTCCTTCAACGGAAGCAATCTTCCGAACAGACCCTTCATTGATATGCTTGGTGTAACCCTGAGTGACCAGCTCAGGTCTGGGGTCTCCATCTCCATAAAGTTAGCCTCCCAAAAGCTGGGTGTACTGCACAGGGCCCGCAGATACTTTAATAGTACACAACTGCTAAACCTGTACAAATCACAAGTGCGCCCTATGGTTGAATTTGGCAGCCACCTTTGGTCTGGAGCTCCAAAACACCTGAAACATACCCTCGATTCTGTGCAAAAACGGGCGGTCCATTTGATAGATTCTCCCAGCGTAAAAGGCGGATTGCAATCTTTTTAAGCACAGGCGTCGCGTCGGGTGGGAATGTTATCCTTGTTCTACCGGAATTACAATGGATGATGCTCCGAGGAACGCGTGCCCAACATACACGGTTGACATTTGTCACATGAGTACGGGTCGCTTCTTCGACTCGTTCTTGTGTTCAACAGCTAGGCTGTGGAACGATTTGCCGGCCGTGTTTCCTCCTTCCTACAACATGGGTCTCTTCAAGACCAATGTTTAATCCTTCCTCTTCTCAAAAAGACGCTCCACACAGCATCTCAGATAACATAGGCCCTGAGGAAAATTATTTTCCTCAGGGAGTTAATGTAAAAAAAATATGATTTAATTTTTTTAATACCAACCGGTTTTACTCAACACAAGCTTCTTCAGGATATAAAATTAAACTTTAAACTCGGTTTAATTTCTGAAGATGCTTATGTTAAGTGAAACCGGTCGGTATTAAAAAATAAATAAAATAAATCGTGGTTACAAACAAAGTACATTGGAGGTTATCCACTACTTACCCGCCCTGGTATAAGTAACAGACGGTTACTCCTTCAAGGCTCTAGTAAGGACTCTAATTTTTTTAATGAACGAATCTAAATTTAATTTTGAACGAATCTACACCTCCAGTGTCCCTGCATACGTTGTTAGTAAGCAGTATGCAAGTGCTTAGTGGGAAATCAAGATAACAATAAGTGTTAGTATGACTATAGACAAGATTGGTGACAGTCCACGAGGAGGCAAGCGCAGGGTGATTGTATCCAGCGTATCCTGCAAGCTCCTGTAGGAAGGAAGACACGGTACATAAATAATAAAAGTATAGCGCTGGAAAACGGGTGGGATTCCTCTACAATCGATTCGAAGTCCCAGCAAGAATGCGCATGACGTTTGATCCAGCCGTTAACTTCACTCCACTTCCGCGCCCCTTAGCCGGTTCCTCGGTGGTGCCTTAAAGAAAAGTAAATGGGAGATTGGGGAGAAATGACCGACGACCCTAAGGAATTCTAAATTCAAACAAAGTACAGTACAATATCACTAATCCGGAATTTCATTAGACCGATACGTCCAATAATCCGGCACCCTCCTCCCGCGTCTCCCTCGCCCCTCTACGCGCTCCATCGCCGCGTCGTCGTCTAGCAGTCTAACTTCAAAACTTATCTCATGTGCACATGCGTACGTATTTACCTGTTGTTTTGAAGCGTGAATAGTGTGTACATTCTCTTTATCTCTTGTTTTTAATAGTGCCGGATTAGTGAGAATGTACTGTAATTGTTTTATTTCTTTGAATATGTCAAATCACAAAGTGAGTGCTTTCTACCAAACTGTAATATACGAGTACCTAATTGTATTGTCCTTCACACCCCCTCCAGGGGCTCAACTGTTTTGTTGTGGATATTTTTCAATGAAAAATTATAATTTATCTGACTTGACACTTAGTCATTCTTTTTAAAAACCAGTTATTCTAGAATTCTACGAACAGAGTAGTTCGCCTTCACCTTATTTGTTTCGAATATAATCCTTGGATGATCAAAGAGATGGTATTGGCCATAGACATATGAATATTTCTAGACCAGAACATAAAAGTGAGGGGTGGACAACAACTTCAGCGGGGTGCAGAGCGGGAAGATGACTTTGGAGATATGTGATTCATCAAGAACTCAATATGACAGTAATAGGCATCTCGCATAACAATATCACCATTAAGTTTTTAAAAGTTAACTCTGCTTTTGAATGAATAGAACTTTTTACATGGGAGCGCGAATTGCTGGGCGCGTAATGAACAAATTTACGAAGTCTAAATACGGCGAAGTAAAGTTCGCCTATTTGCAGACTCCAATATTTTGTTGCCGTATTTAGTTAGGACACTTTTACAAATGTTTCATAATTTACTTACCCCACTAAACATCGACGAGCACACGCCGTGTATCTCGAGTCATAGTATATGTTTACACATTTTCAAAACACATGTATTGGCGCTGTTACAGGCAAGACGCTCGAGGAGTCCGGCTTCAACTCGTGGTCCGCAGGTCAGCCGGACAACGCCGGGAACAACGAGCACTGTGGCTCCCTGCACATTAACAAGCTTCTCAATGACGCCCCGTGCACCATCGAACTCTTATTTGTGTGCGAGAAAAAAATTGATGATGAAATCCAAGAACATGAAGTTCCCAAAGTGAACCGTTGTTATCACGATGTTTATTGAATAAAGGAACAAGCATACCATGTGGTTGCGATGTGATTTTACTGTATATTAAGTGTTTATTAGCTTATTAACTGTACCTATATATGTGAAACACGTGACTGTATTAATCTTTAATATAAATCAATGTCAGGTTAGTTACACCATTTATAACTCGAGAACTGCTGGACCGATTTTTATGATCCTTGATTTGTTGGAATTGGATCCGCCCCGAATAGCAGAATAGCTATTAAAACATCAAAACGTAAAAATTAACGAAAAAATAAATTATGAAAAAAATTCTTTTCCTCATACATTTTGTATGGAACGAATTCTCATCTTTTGAAGAAGCTGCAGGAATATTGTGATAAAGATAATATTGAGTAGTGAGTGAATTTCAAAAATTCAAAAAGTGAAATGTCAATGCGCTGATTGTTTTGCTTTTGTTCTTAAACATATAATGCTGCCCCTCTTTCTTACACACTAAACGTCAACAGTCGAAAATGGGACAAACGGTGAACGCATGTCTGCACCTCTCCAAAGGAAAACTACTATAATTATAATAAATCTCCCTAACACGTATAGAAAGAAAATGAAACGCAATTCCCGTAAGTAGGTAAGTGGAAAAATAAGAAAATCCAAAAAATTATAAATCCGTACTCAACGCCATCTCTGATACTGAAAAAAGCAAAACATGGACAGTTGCTTCATTGTGTAATTTTTGACTTAATACAAAAACTGTTCAGCTAGTTGTACACATATGAAATGTAACATCTTCTTCCATCTACAAGCAAATGCTTTTAATGGAAGATAAGTATTATTATAATGTGTTCCGTTTTTAAGATAAATAAAAAAAAATATATATATATATATATATAAAAATATTTCAGCCAACATGTTCTCCCGTCCTACCAGAACCTTCGACCAAGTATACCCTACGACCTCTACGCCAATGACCAGAACCCAATAGCCATAACGATTTTTGACAGACCGGAACCCCAACTAAAATTGACATCAACTTTCTAGATCTCACCTTATCGATTGTTGATAATAAAATACATTTTAATATTTTTAGAAAACCTACCTTCACAGACACTGTAATCCATAAAACGTCCAACCACCCAATCTCCCATAAACATTCATCGTTCCACTCTACGGAACACCGCTTAGTAACTACTCCTTTATCAAATATTAATTATGCGAATGAATTAAGTACAATTAAAGTAATACATCATGATGATGGATACGAAACGGGCCTTATTGATGGAATCCTAATAAAAAAATTAAGGATAAGCTTTCCCTGAAGAAGGAATGTTTGTTCCGAAACCGGTCGGGATTTTCGCATTATATAAGTGGTTTATACAAATTTGAATTGTTTCATTTATCTACTAAAAAAATTAAGATTTATTTATTTATTTATTGCTTCTTCACAATTTAAATACATTTTTTGGGCATGTAATTATTAACCCCACTAGGGTTCGCCTGTATCGGGGTTAATAATATTACAATTTAATAAAAATAACACCCGTAAATATCGGGCATTACCAAACAGTCAAGTAAAAGCAAAATTTAAAAATAAGGAGAAAATTATAAATGATAAAAATATATGAATTAACAACAAAGTGTTGAGAGATCAAACAAAATGTTATCATTCATTATATAATTAGTTCATACCATTTTCAACATTAGAAAAAATTAAAAAATATATATCCTTAAGGATTTAAAAAAAAAAAAATCTGTTAAAAATAACATGATGAAAAAACAAAGATTTATAAGCGATTACATTAAAGCGAATCTTTCTTATACAATATTAAAGTGACTATCAAATAATTATGAAATAAATATGAAAGAAACCGTTTTGATCACAACGTTATTGTTTTCATTCCGTTTAAGTGCCCGTTTTCGTTTCCGTTTTCATTAAAATATGATTGTATTTTATAGTGTAAGTGACACCTTAGAAATGCCATCCGTGTGATCTTTTAGTTTTAACAAAGTTATGGGTTACGATAACCCCTATATAATAATAATAAATTTGGACAACTTTTATAGCGCCGTTCTTGCGAAAAATCGCCTTAAGAGCGCTGTACAAATTAGCATGGATTTTTCTTTAGAATTTATTTAACTATGTAGGAGGCTAGATAACAACTCGTCTTGCAGCTATCAAGCACATGGATTATTGGAATTCTAGCCCCCCAATAAATTAAATAATTTTTTTTTATATGTACGTATTTCAATTTACTTAACTATGTAGGAGGCTTGATAACAACTCGTCTTGCAGCTATCAAGCGCATGGATTATTGGAATTCAAGCCCCCCAATAAATTAAATATAATTTATTTATTTATTGTTTCTTTACCTTTTTAATTTAGGTGTCATTGTTTAAATTTAAATTTTGAACCTCATTTTGACTTGAAGTTAACAATTTTATAAAGTACACAAAATAATATAGGTGTTGAAAGACAATATTGTTACAATAATATTTCTCACAGAATGGGCCTCTACTGTACTATAGGAACTAATACATTATAACGTAAAACATGTAGAGTGACCATATATGTTGATTGATTTCCATAAACAAATACATTTAAAATAGTCCACCACAATAATAATAACCTTAACCACCAATGGCGGAGGATTTTATATATTAACAAGCTGAACCGGCGAACTTCGTACCCCCTCAGAATCAATAACTGTTGTGTTAATTTATTAGCTGAATTAAATTCAGTTTTTTTTTATTAAGTTAAAAATTAAACAATGAAGCAATTATCGATCCGTAACTTCCGTGTTTTGTTTTTGTCAATATCAGAGATGACCTTTTGTACGGGTGATTTTCTTACTATTCCACTTACTTGGGGGCCATCTATAAATTACGTCACACGAATTTCAAGATTTTTTTACCCCCCCCCCTCCCCTCGTCACTGTCACACATCGTCACATTTATGAAACCCCTCCCCCCTAATATGACATCTAAAAGTAATCAAATTCAATTTTTTTTACATGTGAAGTCACAGAGCTGATGACCACCCCATACCCCTAGCCACACTTGCTACTCCCCCCCCCCCCCTTAATTTGTGACGTAATTTATGGATGGCCCCTTATGGGGATTGCGTTTCATTTTCTTTATGCGTGAGAGGGAAATTTATTATAATTATTGTATTTTTCCTTTGGAAGGGTGAAGTCACACGTTAACCGTTTGTCTCATTTTCGACTGTTGACATTTATTGTGTAAGAAAGAGAGGCAGCATTATATGTCAAAGAACAAAAGTGAAATAATCAGCGCATTGACAATTGACGTTTTTGAATTTTTGGAATTCACGCAAACTTCAACTGACACAAGATTGCCACAGCTCTTTCAAAAGATGAAAATTCGTTCCATACAAAATGTATGAAGAAATGAATTTTCTTTATAACTTTCTTTTTCGTGAATTTTTGGGATGTTTTAGGTATTGGTTATTCTGTTATCCGGGCCGGAAACTAATCCAAGTTATAAATAGTAACTAACCCGACTTTGTTTTATATATGATAACCTTTCCTCTTCATGTATAATTGAATTCCCACCAGAAATTAAACCAACCTTTTATAAAAAAAATCGGTAAATTCAAAGGTTGAAATCATTAATAACCAATTTGATTTAATCGTCAGCCCTCTTTTAAGTATGTTCCCAGTTATTATATATTTTCGGTCCCGAAGACCGGCGAAAGCAATCAGTTTGAGACAAAAAGTCAAGACATAGGGTCTTTGAAGATGGACAGTGAGATCTGTCCGAAACGTCAGGAGTTAAAAAGTCCTTTAAGAACTACGTTACGCGGGTAAACCGAGAAAATTGTTCTACATCATCCACCCGTCAAAACTTTAACCATAAGGTAATATCTTTAAGATAATATCTATACATTCTCCCCGCCGAAACGACAATTATATGAAATTCCTTAGACAGAAAAATTCGCAAAGTATGCTCTGAAAATTATTATAAACACGTTTTTTCAGTTATTTTAAAGTTATATGTATGAAAAAATTCACAGTGTTTCTTTAAATGCTATTGTAATCATTCCCATGAGATTTTTGCTCTATTTTAAACGAATCTTTTTTTATTAAACATTTTCACTATTTTCACTTAAATATTATCGTTTTTAATATTAACGCGCTCTCTCTAACTTTCGTATTTACATATCTCTCCCTCTATTTCTTTTTGAGTGGGTACACCGTGCCTGAAGTTGTGTTTGAGTTATGTAGGTATTTTATGTTTAATGTGTGAATGCTATGTGATGTGAATGCTTGTCATAAGTGGATAAAGAGTTTACCGTAGGGTTACCTCATGTCGGTTAATGCTTTTTGTTACTGATTTTTCTTCGCTTCGATTTGTAAAATAATCAAATGTTCTTCAAGCCTTTCACTGTAGACGTAATCGTCCGCCAGGCTTCCAGTAGCCACCACCTCCCTACAACCCCTCGTAACCACCATAGCCCCATAGTCCCTACAGCTAGTTGCTGGTGTAGCCCCTATACTATTAGCCCAGGCAACGAAGACCAAAAAATACCAAATAGGGGAAATAATTCATGTAGAAGCCAATTTTGGCACACTTGTAGGGGAAGGTGTCGTTAACAAAATACTAAAAGTACTGGGGGGGAGGGGGTGGAACTAAGGGTGGGGGGGGTCTAAAGGTCCCCTTTTTCAGTTTTTCATTAATAACTCGAAAACTACTGCCTCTAGCGAAAAAGTGTTTGGGTACTAAATTATCTACATAAAATTCTCTACAAAAAAGGTTCTAAAAACTTTTTTGTTAGGATCAATGCTTAAGGAGATAGGGAGGGGGGAAAATGTAAAAAAAAAAAACTGTTTTAATTTTTTAAAATGAAATGTTTGTCGGTAAAAATGAAATGCTTATTGTTAAAAATCAAATAATTAGTGCTTAAGGATGTACCTTGAACATTAAATTTGGTCGAAATCTAAACTTTCATCGTCATCAATGCTGTCTTCGACGGGGGCTCCGTTCATACATGAGCCGAGGCAGCCGCAGGCACCGGAGCAGGCAATCCCTGCTTTGCGGCAACCGCAGCGCATCCCACACCCAGTCGTGCATCGGCAAAAGATCGTGTTCAAAATGGAGATGGGTTCCACAGGGTCGTTCGTGTTAACTGGGTTAAGGATCCCATCTTCTCCCTTGACCCAACCCCATTGGATGGGTGGTAGGGGGTTGCCTAGCCACTGTTGTATCTGTAAAAAAGTAATGAGACCAAGGTAAGCATTCATCACAAATGAATTTTAAACACTGCTTTCTTATTACAAATATTCATTTGTAATAAGAAAGCAGTATTTAAAACTATATGTAACTGGATTTAATTTCCTGTAGATATACACTGAGCGAGTGTTGCTTTGAAGCTCCTCTGGTGGGAGGAAGAATGGCCATGTCTGATTTGGGCTTCGTTGACGCTTTCAAGAATGCCGAGTACCGATGTTTGTTTAGGTTGTCTTGATGAGCAGGCGCTTTGTATACAGCCAAAAAAAGTTTCTCGCCAGCCTGTTTAATATTCTCAGGTGATGCTGAGGGATCAGAGAATATTGGTGAAATGTCTTGGGTGAGGTCAGGATTTTCTGTGAAGAGCTTAGCAATTCCCACTTTACTCTTTCCATATATCGCCGAGGTGGTGTCGTATCCGGAGAAGCTATGGAGAAGAAGAATCGTTTTAGTGATTGGAAGCTGTTGAAGTTGTCGCACCGAAAACAATTTGGTCTCCACATTCCCACGGCCCGGCTTCATGAAATATATATTGATCGATGGTGGTGAAAATCCAATGAGGAGAACTAACAAGTCCACATCCTCCCCAAATATTGCTACATTTGAATGTAGAGCAGCTTCATCCAACCCACACCTCACAATAGTGCTTCAGCACCCCCTCTAGCAACAGTTGTTTTAATCCCGGCTGCTGTCATTTTCTCGCTGAACAAGTGAATAAACCTTGTTTTGTTTCTTTCGAGCGGAGCAGAAGCGAAGGGGGCTCACAAAAACTTCTGTTGACATCAACTATCTGTTACCTATACCAGGGCGGGTAAGTGGTGGGTCCTCCAATGTTGACATCAACTTTCACGAAAAAGTGACCATCACTATTCAAAAAGAGCATTTTCTGCTAATGAAAGAAACAAAACAAGGTTGATTTACAAATAATTAGTGCTTAAGGTACATCCTTAAGCACTTATTATTTGGTTTTTTAACAATAAGCATTTCATTTTTACCGACAAACATTTCAGTTTTAAAAATTAAAACAGTTTTTTTTAATTTACATTTTCCCCCTCCCTATCTCCTTAAGCATTGATCCTAACAAAAAAGTTTGAAGAACCTTTTTAGTAGAGAATTTTATGTAGATAATTTAGTACCTGAACACTTTTTGGCTAGAGGCAGTAGTTTTCGAGTTATTAATGAAAAACTGAAAAAAGGGACCTTTAGACCCCCCCCACCCTTAGCTCCACCCCCACCCCCCAGTACTTTTAGTATTTTGTTAAGGACACCTTCCCCTACAACATATATTTATGAGAAACCTAAATTTATAATTATAAATCTCTATTCTTTAATTACCTACTGTATATACGTATTTTGTTTTTTGATATTAACTTTCGTACATATGCAACTTTTAAACTGTACTTTTACTGTACTTATGATGTACTTTTTGTTTTTGTAGTTATAAATCTTCATTTTTTTTTTGTTCAATAAAGATATATTATTATTATTATTATTATTAACTGTGCCAAAATTGGCTTCTATATAAATTATTTCCCCTATTTTTCCTTCGTTGCCTGGGCTATAAATATAACAACTATAGGTTATACCTTATAGTACTGAAGCCAGTGGCGCGTCGGTCCAGTTTCAACCCACTCCGCGAGTCAGCCAGTCCGCCATGGGGCCCTGCATTGTTCGTGGGCATCTGAGAACTTGCGAAGAATTCGGGGGGCAGACCGTACGATAACAATATGAAATTCCTGGAATCCTCAACCCCCTACCAACCCCGTCCCTCCCCGCCCTTCTGCTCTCCTTGGAAAACGTGTAACGAGGTTTCTTGTTTCAATTTGTTACAAAACAATTTTGAATGTGGGCCTTACTAGACTTTTGCTTGAAGGTTCGTATTTTTTATGGCCTTTTACTTCCATTTCGAGGAAATGACGACTAGATACATGAGGAAAACCGAGAAAATGAAATATTTCTAAAAGATTTTCGCCATATTTCAAATTACCGATATGGACTTGCTCTCAGGTACAATTAGATATGAATAATACTTAATCTACAACTGAAAAGACGATGTTTTTTCTTATGAAAGTGAATAAAAAAGCGGGAATCAACAAATTAGAACATTTTTGAAAACCGGTATAAAGTCACGAAAAAAAAGTTATCTAGGTCAGGTTTTTAAGCTACTTTTTTTTCAGTACCTACTTAACTAGTTTATCCGCAGGGGTAGGCAGAGAGGACGTACCGCCAAACAACTCGGTCTTGGCACACACTCCTTGCCTCGATCGCATTCATACATCGTCTCATACATGCTCTTCTATGATTGTGACTCTTGACATGGCCCGACTGAAGTATCTGATTCACTTGGTCGTGCCATGTCTTTCTCGGGCGTCCCGATTTCTTCTACCATTCACATTTGCGTCATATATTCTCCTTACACTCATTTCCTCGTTCATTCGCTCTACATGCCCAAACCATCGGAGCGTTCCTTTAGCTTACTCATTACGCTTACATCAGCCTTGCATTCTTTTCAGATCTCCACGTTTCTCACACGATCATACATGGTTTTGCCACACATACACCTCAGGGATCTCATTTCTACAGCATTAAGTCTACTTTCATCCATCCTCTGCCAGTTCCATGCCTCTCTGACATACATCAGGGTAGGTACCAGTACTTCATTATGGACGGCTAACTTCGCTTCTTTGGACAGTTTTTTTGTTGGTGCCAATACTGCCAATAGCGTTCAGTCCTCCATTAATAGAGTTACCTGCATTCACCCTTCTTTCAATATCTCTAGATGACAACCTTAGATGAAAAATAATATCCTCATGTTATGACAGCTTGGTGGCTAGATTCGTGCTTACCCGTTAAAGAAGCAGTGATTAAGCATTATAACATGGATTGTTCTGATCTCGATAATAATTAAAAATATATTTATATAATCAAAATGGTTGTTCGGCGGTCTCTATGTTAATCAGGAATATATTGTTCCCGTTAAACAGTGGAAGAATCATACCCGGCGTGAGGTGTTCTTTTGGAAAATAATTTGAATTTTTCAAATAATGAAAAACAAAAACCTGTGAGTTCATTGTGAATTTTGCACTGGCTGGATCAACTTGTACTGAAGACCTAATTTGTTTTTGTTTTTTGTCACTAAATATTATCAAATTGTGCATCAATTCTAATGTATGGAAAACACCTAAAGGTCGCCTACGCAGCAGATGATCGCTCTATAAGGTTAGTGTCGTTTAGAGTATTACATTAATGATTACTATTATTACATCGAGTATTACGTTGATTCATTTTTTCACAATCTTATTTTTTATATTCTATTGTTTGCCATAATGTAAATTGTTATAAATTGAATCAATTTCCCCCTTTATTTTACGTAAAGGTCCTAAGGGCGTACGTAAATAAATCTACGTAGTTATTATTTGAGAAAACATATTATTTCGACAGTGGTTTGGCAAAACCCTTCAACCCACAAAATGAAAACTTTACAGGATACGATAAAAAATCAAATATTTACAAATTCGTAAAATTTATTTTAAATCTTGAATTTTTATGGAAGTGGTTGTTTGTTTTTCAAAATTTTAAAGAAATATAGTACAATTCTATTTATATTTATGAAAGTTTTGTGGGTTGAGTATTTTGATATATGTTTTTTTCGAAATAACCTATTTTTTACATATAAATTAGTTTTTAGTATTAAAGATGCCCAAATCAGTAAAAAAATATTTTACCATTTTGTACTGCGAAGATTATTCTAATATGAAACCATTGAAATGTAACATTCCCAAATATGTTGCTTGAAGAAAACACAATCAATTTTATTTAAAAAAAAAATTATAATATGATACATACATAATGTATTATATTATAATTTTTTTTATTAAATTACCTTTTATTGAATTATGAAGCATTCCTTGTAACCAATCACCATAAAACAAAGATGGTGGTTTAGTAGCAAACACAGCAATCACCAATGTTCTCTCTCTCTGGTTTCAATCCTAGGATTGGTTTGCAGCAATTTCCTCTATTCTTCTCTTCCATTCTTCCCTGTCCTGTGCGGCTCTTTTGAAGTCTGCATATGATGAGCAGCGTACGTCCACCAGCAGGTCCTCCAGGTCATGGGCGCCCGCAGAAAATTTTCTAGGGGGGAGCAAATATTTTTAGTAATGTTTTGAGACGCCGCTACCCGAATTTCTACCGATTTCTTGCAAACCTTCCTTAAACATTTGAAGTTTTTAAGCTCTTAAAAAATATATGTTATTTTTGAAGATAATATCTAGACACTCGTCGCGCCGAAACGCAAATTATATAAAATTTCCTCATTAGAAAAAAATCTCAAAGTATGCTCCAAAAATTATTGTGAACACGTTTGTTTCAGTTATTTTACAAGTTATATGCATGAAATAATTCACAGTGTTTCTTTAAATGCTGTTTAAGACAACCCCCGCGAGATTTTTGCTCTTTTTTAAACGAGTCGTGTTTTATTAGACATTTTCACAATTTTTGCCTCGGTTTTATCGATTTAAATATTAGCTCCTCTAACATTCGTAATTACATATCTCTCCATCTTCATCTTTTTGTGCGCGGTTGCGGGGCCTTAATGTAGGTTTAATTTACTGTAGCGTATTTGTAGGGCATACTGTAGCAACAATTTTTTTAATAACACAATATATGTATATAACAAAAAATATTACAACATAAATTTAAAAGTAACATTATTTGACTATTTTCAATCAATCCAGGGGGGGGGGGCAAGGGGGGGCACTTGCCCCATTAACATTATTTGACTATTTTCCAACATTATTTGACTATTTTCAATCAATCCAGGGGGGGGGGGGGGCAAGTGCCCCCCTTGCCCCCCCCCCCCCCCCGCGGGCGCCTATGCTCCAGGTACTCTCGGCGTTGGCGTTCCCCAGAGTTTGTCCCCTCGGTCATACCCTCCATTATGGCATGTAAGAGGCCTTCTTGTCGTATAACATGGCCGATCCATCTTGCACGCCTTTCGGAAAAGGTCCTAAGCAGGTGCCTTCCTTCTTCGATTCTTTGGAGAACCTCCTCATTTGTAATGTGGTCTCTCCAGGAAATTCCAATAATGTATGAAGCAAAAGTAGCAACCTCCCTATACTTTTTTAAAATCTTTTTATATTATTTATAAATTTGATGTAATATATTACAAAATTATTACATCAAATTTATAATACATTACTCCCAGTTACTTTTACTTCAGTTACCAATTACTTCAGTTTAGTAAAACTCATTTCGGGAAGGACAACATTATACATCTAAAGGAAAATTATTTTTACATAAGAATACGGAAATCAATGAACAATACACAGATTTTTAAATGGACTAGACACACTTAATACAGCTAATTGAAGAATATACAAGAGTTACAAAGGAAGACAGCTAAATTCGTCACTAGTTAATAAAGTTGCTGAGAAAATATCCTTTTAGAGCCTTTGCCAATATTTTTTTGTTTGATTCTGGTAGTTTTAGAACATTAGGTAATGCGTTGTATTGCGTATGTGCGATATACTGTAAGGAGTTAATGCCAAATTTAGTTGCGTGAGTAGATGACGATAGGTGTATTTGATTTTGTGTTCGTGTTTTGAGCTGGTGCATATCGGAATTAAAGGCTGGTTTAGTGTTGGTGTGTGAGGAGTGTTGAATTATTTGTAGGATGGCAGTGGTGATGCTATATTTTGGCAGAATGGTAAAGGGAAGAATTTGTGTCAGTAAACAAAGTTATACTTGCAAACAAAGTCCGAGGAAGCCAATAATCCCTGATATCAAAATATTAATTTTTTCAGCTTCTCGCGAGATCTCATTAAATATTTACAAGTATTTAGCCCTTTTCTCAAAAACACAAAAGTGGGAGATTGCTGCCGTTGCTTTTACACGCCCCAAATATGATAAATTTATTGAGTAAAAATGTTCTTTTGGCTCAAGGTAGAAGGCTACCTACGTACCCTACTGATATTATTAGATAGGTAGATTCCCAGCAAGGTTCCAACAAGGAATGTTACAAATATCCTACTGATCTGGTATATCTGGTGTGTTGGTGTACCTAGTGTCTGTACCTACACGAGGAGTGTTCTGGGTATTGGTGATTTCATTAAGCAACTCTGTAATTTCAACTTAAGCTGGAAGCAATCAATTCTGTAGGGGATGGTGGTGCCACTAGCCACCTACCCCGTATACCTACCGCCTACCACCCACTGAAGAGGGGGTGGGAATCGCAAGTATAGACAGGCGCCTCCCCTTGCTCCTGGTCTGGTACCTAGAGGCTATCTAGTATCTAGTACGCAATTCTCGACATTCTGCAAGCTCCACACAGTCGGGGGTGGGTAGGAACTTGTACCCAACCTTCCTCCCATCTCCCACTTCACTATTGTACATAATGGCAACTTTAGATTGGACACAGCTCAAATCTATACAGGTTCTTGTGTACGTAGGTTGTGTAGGTACCTACCACCTACCCTTAAGGAAAATTCTGTTGCTCTAAATATAGTTTGACATTTTGCGAACCTGAAGAAAATACACAACTTTACCCGTTTGCTTTATACTTATTATAGACTCTTGTCTGCAAGAAACACGTGTTCTATTTATTGATAGTCCATTCAAGGAAGTAGGTGTAGAGTGCGTGAGCAGGGACCTAGGCCATTCCTTCAGAAACTTGTTTAGGGTGCTTAGGGTGTGAACATGCTAAAAGTCCTGACATCTAGGTGGTGAGCTAGGGGGGGGGGGGGAGGTTCCAATTTTCGGCTTTCCGCTTGTATCTCAAAAACGGTGCGTCGCAAAGGAAAATTTTTTGAGAATAAGTAAAAGCTCATAAAATTATCATTATATATTATAGTTGACAAAAATCATATTAATTAAAAAATTTTAAATTGTGTTTTATAATGATAATGATAATTATGTGATGATAATTTTATAATATTTCGTTATATTAAGCACATAAATTCGGCCCCTTAGGGTCAAAAAAACGTATCTCATTTTTCTCTACTTTACAGGAGAGCAAAAAAACATAGTTCTCAATCAATCAATGTTGTCTACTTTTAAACAAATGGAACATATTAATAATTTCTTCTCGTTTAGTTAAAGGGTGGTATTTTGTGCTTCTAAATCATCTTTCAAATATAAAATAGTAATTCATTTTCATATGTTTTTTAAAATTTAAGTACAGCTATATCTCAGTTACGTTTCTTTGAGCCTAACCAAAGTGAAAATTACAATCACTGAACTCAAGTTACGAAAAACTTCCTTTGATATTTGACTTTTTTTACACCCGAAAATTTGTAAAGATGATTTATAGAAATTAGGATAGTGGTGGAACAGTAATAAAAATATTTCAAGTCTAGAAATATTTATTGAAAAACTTATTTATAACAGAAAAACATATAAAATATTTAGGTAACTATTTTCCAACTGATACTATGCTAAAAAAAAACTTAATATGCTACATAATATTGTAACTTGTTTAAAAAACTGGAATCTTGTACCTGACTAACTTACTAACTACCTAACTAACCATCACGCCGTTTCTCCGCAGGGGTAGGCAGAGAGGACGGACCGCCAAGCAACTCAGTCTTAGCACACACTCTTTGCTTCACTCACTTTACTTCAACCAACACCTCTTCCATAGGTCACTCCAAGAGGTTCGCTACGTTTGTGATTTAGAAGGTGTGCCCTGGTTCATGGGGTGAGGTTTTTCTAGGTCTTGGAGGCGCATGACCAGGACACACTGAACCCCAGATTCCTACCCACCCCTAAAACCCTTTTCTTTCCCAGAATTCTCCTCTCCTTTATTTCCAAAAAAACCCTCCTCACAGCATCCCCAAAGATAAAATAGGGCCTGAGATAAATTATTTTCCTCAGGGCCTCCTGTGTGGAGCGCATGTAAAAAAATAAGTTCAGCTCGTTGCCTTGTTTTAGGAACTTAATAAATATGATCAGGATCTTCTTTTGAATGTGATTTTTAACTAGTTTACATCCATGCCATTTTTATGTCTGTTTGTTTTTAATTAATTGTTTCCTCAAGTTGACGAAACTGAATAAATACTCTTGTCCCATCTCAATGACATCATATTTGGATTTTCTGGAAGCTAATCTAACTGCTGGGTACCACCATGAAGGATCAAATATATTTATTTTCTTTGTAGAAGTTTCGATATATCAACAGGTATCACTCATCAGAATGAACTTCTTTCCATTAGCATTAGCTACCAAATACTTATATATACATGAAGCGATTTCATCTGAGCCACGACCAGCCACTCATTCATGTCACATGTAATTTCTAGCTTCATTGCTCCGAACATTAAAAAAAGTTAAATTGTAAACTGCCAGGTGTCGTATATAAAAAATTATCTTCGAACGTATTCTAAATTAAACTCGATGAAATTTACAGTGGATTCAGAAGCAAGGGTTTTAGATTGGATTTTACAATTCTGTACAGCAATTTTGCGTTGTCTGTGGCTATCATATTCATCCAAAAAAATATTTTTCTTCCGTATTAGCATTTTCGTATTTAACACACGAGTCGCACATATCTTCGTTGTTGAAACTATAGGTTACAGGGGTTAAATATGTTTCGGTTTAACCATGTTTTTCAGGAACAAAATTTGTATCCTTACACAAGTCAACATACATATTGTACATTACGTATGTGTAATGTCAAATCGGCGGCTAAATATTTAAATGAAGTGTTCGCCCTACAGTAATGTGACGGTACTGTTGGAAAAGACAATGTGGTCCTTAGATTCTTCTGTTCTTTAACTCCAGGTTAATGTTTTCCCCTTTTGTTTTGGAGAACTTTTCCATTTTCCAAGCTATTATTAATTATATTTCTAAAAAAGGTTTCAGTAATATCCAATGTAGTCAAGAAAAATTCTTGGCATTCTTGGATTCTCGAATCGCTCTTAAAGAAGAAGAACTGTCTTGACTTTTGGCATCGTGACTCCTGATTTTCTGCTATTTTTGTGTTGGTAGCAGTTGTAGTAACATCAATTTCGTTTTTGGGGATGCTGTGTAGAGAGTATTTTTAGGGGAAGGAAGGAAAGATTAAGAAAGGGACCCTCAGATGGTTTGGGCACGTAGAGCGAATGAGCGAAGAAAGTAGTGTAAAAAGAATATATGATGCAAATGTGAATGGTAGAAGAAGTCGGGGACGCCCGAGGAAGACATTGCACGATCAAGTGAATCAGATACTTGAGACGGGCCATGTCAAAAGTCAGAATAATAGAAGAGTATGTATGAGACGATGTATGAATGTGAGTGAGGCAAAGAGTGTGTGCCAAGACCGAGTTGTTTGGCGGTCCGTCCTCTCTGCCTACCCCTGCGGGGAAACGGCGTGATGGTTAGTTAGTTAGTTTTAGGAAGGATGAGAAATTCTTAGAAGGAATAAGGTATAAGGGGTGGTTGGGAATTTGGGGGCCAGTGTGACGGACGAATGAATGACCATCCTTTCCACTGCGGTGCAAGAGAATGTTCCAAGAGAGTCCTGCTGGAGAGGTCAAAAGATCTCCCTCAGTCTCTCCCGACCCAGCCTGCCACGCTGTCGATGGCAGACACATCTGCCGCCAAGATCCGGACAAACCTGACCCCATAAACCCGGGTACCCCTGCTAAGTCACCAAACGTTATCCAATAAATGATTCCCGGGGCGGCGGTACCCATACCCGCCTCTGAAATAAGATATTTGTGGCACCTGAAGAATCTTTCTTATTATTCAACAATGTCGCTTCCATTATTCACTGAATCTGTGATTTGTGTGTTTTCCTTTCCATATTCGATTTATATTGAGTCAAAACACACAAAAAATAACCAAACTAATATTCAAACCACTCGTTAAAATAAAAAGTGCCGCAAACACAACTGTCAAATCGTAAATGAATGACGCGTAAGTGACATTTCAGTAAAACAGTTGCATAATCTATGCGGGTGAATCGAACGTAACTAAAGATGCGTTTCTTTGACTCGCAAGCAAATATCTTTTTATTCAAGTTTAAAAAACGCAAGTAAAGATACACTACTGACATTAACAATAAATGGCTTTCTGTAGATACGCAACGATGTAAATTTTTAACCGTTGAACCTATAGACACGTGTCTTTGTCACTTAACGTAATGTGTTATTTTGTGTCTAGTACCATCCGTAACTCAAAATCGATAAAAAATGAGATACGTTTCTTTGACTCTAAGGGGCCGAATTATAAACCTCATTCTTATCACTGTTCTCAATAACATCATGTTACACTCTCATCTTCTTTGAGGGTCCTGGTAAGCGTTGTTCATCCATGGTATATTCATCCTCAGTAGTGGATGGTTCTTATTGAATGGGCTCTACGTCGTCTTCATCGTCGTCCTCGGCAACAGGCACGCTATTGAGGCATCTCCCTTGGCGGTGGAGACACGCTGCAGAACAGGTCAGCATTGCTTTTCGGTATCCACATTTGCCAATTGCCCAATCTTTGGTGCAGCGGAAAAATATCATATTCAGAAGGACCTCCGGTGCTGGTGGATCTTCTGTTGTAATTGTCACCAGCGTCTCTCCTTAATGTTACCACCCCCATTCTTCAGGGGGCAGCTCAATCGGTGCACAGGGAATGCTGTCTAGCTGCGCTCTCTGTTGGAGGGAGGGAGCTGATGTCAGGCTTCATATTTGCTCACCTATTAGGTCCCACATATTAGATCTACCAACCTTGTGAACGACTAGAAGCGGTACTGGTTAAGGGAAGTCTGTCTTTTTGGCACCGCATACCATTTAAGGAAACGTTTAATTCCAGCCTCTTCAACCTTGTCGCTTGTAGAGGAGGGGTTTTAAAAGATCATAGCCGCTTGCTTGACAATTTCTGACTTCAAGTACAATATTGAGAAGCCCACCTTGCTTCTCCTGAAAGTTGCAGATGTATCGCAGCCGGTAAATGAAAGTAAGAACAGGATGTGTTCAAATCCACGGTGCTGCATCTCTTGAGTGGACAGTGCCATTGTTTCGGTTTTCCCTCGTCCAGGTTTCAGCAGCAGAATATCTTGGGTGGGAGGAGTGGAAGCAATCAAAGGACGGTGAGGTTCACATCCTCACCAATGACAGCCACAGAATTGTGAGAGGATTGTTCCACAGCAGTCTTACGACAAGGACATCGACATCATCTGTGGCGTGAAGAGTCTGTATCCCATTCTCCCGATCCTTTGTCTGTAGGAGATAAAGTTAATTTTGTTGGTAGGATTGGATAAAAAATCTTCCTGTTTAACAGGTATTGATGTGTTCCAAGTCAAATTGATATCAGCCAACCTTCTCAGTCTAGACCATCGTATCTGTTCTTGTGATTTCGTACTGTTGGCTGGGTTTGTGTACCCATCAAATACCACAGTGCGAGTCATCCAGGATAGTGTTGGTTGACGTAGGTGATGTAATGATCACAAATTGTGGCAACGGAGGCATTTTTTGCCAAATTACTCTGTGTAGCAGAAATTCTCAGTCCACAACTATGTTCATCTGAGACAGTAGACCAGTTTTTTGGTAGGTTCGGATAAGCTGTACAGGATAGATTTAGTTGTCTTTCGCATCCCACTTTCATTGATCAGTGCCGGAAATGGGGCCAAGTTATACTCAAAGAACTTCATCAAATCCTCATCTGATCGTTTGTTTATCAGTTTGCTTGATCGTTTGCTTATCCATGGAACAGCAATGTTGGGTCAACTGAAATATTTTCATCGTGAATTTTTATCGACGAGTTGACAGAAGACATTGGGAATTGACATTATTTCACTGGTTTGTGGGAAGGGAGGATGTGCATCAAACCACTGACAAGAGTTTGGAAATGTCTGCTGTATCTTTACTTCAGTGGGCTTGTCCGAGGTCTTTGTCCTGTTCACTTGACGTGAAGAAGACTCCACAAAACTCTTCAAGGGAAGTGCAGATCTCACGAGTTGCGCTCATACCAACTAACTACTTGCTTACTACATTGTGCAAAACACTCTGCCTCCTGTTATGCCTCCTCGGCTTTTGAATGATCGCATCAATGTGGTTTCAATTTTTTTTTTTTTTACAGTGAACACCGCACAAGAATCTCAACTGCTCCCGTCTGGAGCCAGTGAGACTATGGCATCCCCAATTGGGGTATGTTGTGAGGCTGAAGGTAGTGGGGAGGGGAAGGAGGTGGGGAAGAGGAAGGTTGGGAAGTACCTGGCTATTCAGATCTGGTTACCAAACACGGCTAAAGCCATTTTCAAGCAACGTTTCAACTCTGAATGGTGGTCTTACACCAGGGCGATACTGATAGTATCTTCCACTCTGGAACATGCCGCAAATATACTATATATTATTTTAAATGAATTAATTGTGAAATAACACAAATTAATCAAATAAAATTTATTCGCGCATGCCGGGTTCGAACCCGCGACCTCCGGATTGTGAGTCAAGAGTCTTACCCACTGGACTACGGAGGTCGTCATGGTAATGGTCACATCTGACCATACGCCGGACTAAAAGCGATCAGAGCGTCGCATAATAATAAGATAAAAACAGCTTTTTCTGAAAATGACGACATTTTACGAAAAAAGTTTAAATTGCTGTAAATATTTACTGGTTGGAGATTCATGTGCATATGTATACATATTCTAAAAGCGAATTAAATTCTTTGCAACCTGTTTTAAATAAATTGATTGTGATGAATATTTTAGACGATATGACGGAATGTTTGATGAAAGATACAAGCGGAAAGCCGAAAATTGGGACCTTGGAAACTTTTAGGAGGGTCCCCCCAAAAAATTCCAACATTGATTTCTTGTGACCACCCTAATGCTCAATAAAAGATTCCGCCTTTGCAGTACTGCTGTAAAAAGGACGCTCTTCCTTTCCTTCTGCGCAACGCTGTATACGTGCGAACTCTGGGCAAACTACAAGAAAAGTAGTACAGAAAGACTTCGGGTTCAGTACAATAACGCCTTCCGCGTAATGTTTGGTCTCCCCAGATATTGCAGCGCTTCCCGGATGTTCACGGAGAGGCAAGTTCCCGGTTATTAGATCCAGGGTGGCAGGAATGAGGGAAAGGATAACCTCTGGAAACATCCTCGTCATGGAAGCCCGCCTCAGTCCATCATCCAACATTAATGCTCACTGGAGAAAAATACTGGCTCCTAATGTGCTCACAGAATCCTAAAGGCTTATTATTGTTTTTTTTTTTTTTTTCTTTTTTTTTCTTATTTTTTCTTTTCTTTCACTACTACTATTACCTAATTATCTTTTTGGTTTCTTGTACAATCGTATCCTTCTGCTTTTCTTCTTTCAAATATTTTGTATCAGTTTGTTTTGTTATGTTTTTGAATATTTATTTAGATGAATGCAATTTTTTTCATACATCTATTAAGAAAATATTCACAAATACAATTTAGATATACTGTTACATTTTAAGAGGAAAAAAAAGATTACTACATAAAAAAACACATTTTAAGGAAAACAGATAACTATGTGACTAAAATAATATTGGTAAGATCAAACAAATCAAAAAACATTCTTTACCTTTACGTATAATGCACACATCCTACGAAAAGTGCTAACTGCCGTATTCAGAGTCGATCCTTAAAATCATCTTAAGGAAGGAAGCTTCCTTACTTTAGTAAAGGAAAGAACCGTCCAGACTCGAGGCTTCCTTTACGGCATTCGGCAGGCTGTTACAGACTCGAGGCTTCCTTTACGGCATTCGGCAGGCTGTTATAAAGTTTTAGACCTTTATAAAACGCGCTATTTTGTGTGCACGAAAGTTTAGTTTTGGGAAGCTTAAAGTCTCCGCGTCTTCTCGTAGGATATTTGTGAACATTTTCTTAAAACATAATATTACTCTGAAGATAATTTGGGAGCATATTATTTTAAAGTTTGTATATCATTGTTAATGCATTATATACCTATCATATGTTGTTTTGTTGTCATCATATTTAAATTTTGTAACATAATTTTAACTCTAGTAAAAATGTTGCATTTTAAAATCATCCTCATCCCCCTATTTTGTATAACCTGTGGTTTATTATTTTGGGCTTCGTTACATAGGAATAAAACACTAGAACAATAATTTAAATGCGGAGTTACAATAGAATTGTAAACAAGGCGCGTTGTCTTGAGATCCAAGTTATTTCTGATCCTATGTATGTATTATAATACCCCCATGGAATGTGTAGGATTGCAATATCCTCCCCACATACTGGAATAATCATTTATTATTATTATTATTAATATTATATATTCTACCTATACCTATTATCTACTCAGAGAGATGCAATCGCTTGGTGCATAGGGAACACAGGCAGGTTCCTGGTTCCTGCCCACCATGTAGAAATTTGTATATATGTACCTACCCACTTTCTTCCTACTTATTGCTATCATAGCGTCATTGCTTTTGCGCATCGGCTGCAATGGAAATGAGGACCAGTATGAATACTAAATAATTATGACTAAGTGTTATTCAAAGCCTGCGAGAAGTACCTAAGTACAAGTATCTTCGCCCACTAGATACAGTAGGTACCTGTCTCTATACATGGTGTTCGGGAAACTGGAGAAACACATTTGGAGTCGATTTAAGCCAAATTTGAAAAAAAATCGGTTTGCTAGGGGATTAATATCTGCTGTTTAACTAACTAACCATCTGCCGCAGTAGGCAGAGAGGACGGACCGCCAAACAACTCTTTCTCTCGTACAAACTCTTCTATTATTCTGACTTGACATGGCCCGACTCAAGTATCTGATTCACACGATCATACATGGTTTTACCACACATACGCCTCAGGGATCTCATTTCTACAACGTTCAGTCTACTTTCATCCCTCTGCCAGTTCCACGCCTCACTGCCATTCATCAGGGTAGGTACCAGCACTCCATTGTTAGCCCGAACGGCGTTCAGTCCTCCATTAATGAAGTTACCTGCATTTACCCTCCTTTCAATATCTCTTTCACCCTTCGCGTCTCTCAACAGTTGTTTAATGTCTTTAAAAATGTTTTTAAAAGGCTCCAATACTTTTTTTTAATTCCATTTCTTAAGTTTATTCCCATCAATGTAATATATCATTGAAGAAGAAGAAAATACTAATAATCTAAACGAAAATATGAAAGAGAACAAGACACAGAAAATTCAAAATTGGTTGCAACTGGGACAAGAACCCAGAATCTCTGGGATTGGGTCTAACCGAGACGGGCGCTTTTACCAATTCGGCCATTATCACCGTCCATCAAACCGTCATAACTTAATTTATTTGGGAGGCGGGTATGGGTACCGCCGCCCCGGGAACCATTTATTGGATAACCAACACCTCTGCCATAGGTCACCCCAAGTGGTTCGCTACGTTTGGTAACTTAGCATGGGTGCCCGGGTTCAAGGGGTGAGGTTTGTCCAGGTCTTGGCGGCGGATGCGTCTTACCATCTGCTGCGTAGCGGGCCGGATCGAGAAGGAGGCCTTTTGACCTTTTCAGCCGAACTCTCGACCCATCGCCTTACACCGCAGTTGGAGGGATGGATTTATTCGTCCGTCACTCCTATACACACTAACCCCCATATTCCTACCCATCCCTCATACATTTTTCCTTCGCAGATCTTTCTCTCCTTCATTTCTTGAAGAAGACCCTACAGCATCCCCAAAGATAAGGGATTATGTTCCTCGGGCCTACCCGGCTCGAAGGACCAAATGTTGCGGCGGGGAGCAAGTGTTCCCTCTCAAGAAATCGAGAAATCAAATGCTGCGTTTTGTGGACAGTAAAATTGGGGATTGCGGTTCTTATCTATTTTATTATATTTCTGGAGTTACCAAAATATCCAAACTGCTGTACACCCTCCATGCACTGAGTTTATATCACCGGGAAGGTAATTGTTAGTTTGGAAACATGAGGAAGGAAAATTGGTGATATTTGCTTTGTGGAGTTTTTTATTTTATTTTATTTATTTTATTTTTTTATTATTATTTTTTTTAATTGAATTGCACAACAGATTTTTATCCAATTACTGTACAATTTTCTCATTTTGACAGTCTTAACACCTAGGAAGATGATTATTAAACAAAAAAATCTTAAGGCTATCTAAAGAAGAGTTATATATATATCTAATGTTTCCGATATTTCGTTCAACAGCACTATTCCTCTTATCATGCTATGCTGTGCTAGAACATCTGTTCTGCCGTATGGTATTTTGAACAAGTCGTGTCGACGACTACGGCTGAAATTTTCAGTATAAGCCATAACATTCCAAGAGGAATGGGCTGTCAATACGATTATGTTAAAACTAAGAATTGCAAGATTTGCATAACGTCTAGTTTCCAAGGTAAATCTATTTGTTGCCCCAAGTAATTCCATATGGTGCATGAATCTCGGGTACGATCCATTCATCCGCATATAGACATACCTAAGGAACTTTTTCTGAATTTGTTCTAGCATATTAATATATTTCGCTTGTTGCGGAGTCCACACACCACTGGCATACTCCAGCTTACTTCTTATGACTCCATCAAAGTGGAGTACTATACTTCTTATGACTCCATCATCATGGTAAGCAAGCGATATTTTTGCGTATTAAACTGCGGTTTATGAGTTCTGCGGCATGATTATTACAAAGCGATGCGATTGTTCGGACTTGTGTACCGTGCGGAGATTTTATTTGAACTAGAGCGGTTAGGGAGTATTTGAAATAGGGATCAATCCTAGATTGAATTGTCAATGTGACACTTCCTTTCATTGATTGAGTTTTGCCACCTAAGCCCTGGACTGCGAGGCGCGTTCCTGGTCTAACCGCCAGGCCTAATTGTTCACAACAATGTGATGTTATGTAATGCTTTTGTGAGCCTGGGTCTAAAAGACAGCGAATGGTATTCTCTTCACCGTTTCGATCAACAGTGTGAACCTTGGCTGTAGCAAGTACTTCAGTAGTTGCACCTTGTCGAGTGGTTGCTGACATGGTACATACCGAGGGTTCTGACTCGTTGAGTTTCTACATTGGATGTGTTGGTGTTTGCGTGACTGGATTTCTCAAAATGAAGAAGCGTATGGTGCTTGCCATGGCACTTATGACAAGTGCCTTTTGATTTACATCTTGTAGACGTATGTTGCCGGCTTAAACAATTAAAACACAAAGATTTTTCCTTTACGAAGGAAAACCTTTCCTTAGGTGATAACTTTAAAAATTGTGTACAAGTGTACAGTTGCGTATGGCTCTCATTTTTACTATAAAAGCATTTTGGTTGCGTACTTATGTAAGTATGATGTGTGCGGGGTTGAGTTGTGCGTGCTTTATATTGGTTGTATTTATATTGGCGGTGTTAGGTCCACGAGTTGTTGATGTTTGTTGCAGAATTTTGACCTGATCTTGTACAAACGATACCAATTTCTTGCAGGTGGGAATTTCTAATAATCTGGGAACTAGCGTATCCCAGATTATTTTGTACGTGTCTCCAGTGGGCACTAAAACTGACGTAACATTTTACGCGGTTCCAGTTAATTTTAGAATCAAATACTGAAGGCGTTGGGAATCACATAATAAGGAATTCCAGTGAAAAATATTATGGCTTTAAAAAAATATGTTCATGTAGACCAATAAACGCTGATTCTGAATATATAAGTTTTATTTCATAATATTAAACGCAGAGTTTTTAAAAAATTATTAAAAAGTGCATTTTTAAACCTCTCCTCGAAACACAGTGTCAAGTTGGCATTACTGAAATGGTTAACGGTGACGTCACTGTTAACCTGCTAACCAATTCGCCGAAGTGTATCAAGATGTATTGACATTTGAAATCTTACGCCTTACGCCACGAAAGACACGCACGCCATTCAACATTTCGTGTTTTTTGGTTATTTTCATACTGTTAAAGAGATTTAGATAAATAATAGTTATTGTGTTTATTGGAAACAATATTTAGGCTCTCAACAATTAAAATTATGACGTAAAAGGGCTATATTTGAGGTTAAGCATAGTCATAAATAGGTCATATGTCATATTTGAAATTTGGTTTATGATACATCGGTCGTATTTTCGAATTGTTTTTTACTAAAAGGGCTTTTTATACAAGTTATTATTCAATCGTCATGATCAGTATATTATAAATACCAGTGTTTCTGTATGTGTTATACATAAAATAATATACAGTCACGCCATGGTCACGCCTGAACACAAAATTCGAGGCTTAAGATGTCACTAACATGTATTTGCAATGAAAAAGATGATTTATTGTTTTTATATTGCACTAATAAAATAAATACAATAACAGTACCGGTGAAATGTGGACATTTTACCAATGTTTTTCTATATTAAAAGCAGTTAATCTTGAATAAAAAACACACCCCACACCTAAAAGTCATCGCAAAGCATTCCGCCATTGATTTTTCTGGATTCTTCATTCAAACAGGGATGTTCTGCCCAAAAAAATTATTTCCCTAGATTTCGAAGTGAAATTTCCCTAGAATTTCACATTTACGCAATTACCTACGTAGCCACCTGATTGTGTAACACTAATCCTGTTATATGTTAATTAATATGATTAATTAATTGGAAAGATATTGGAACTTGGTAAATATACTAATAATACCGTGCTTTTCCAAATAAAACACTTTTTGCTACGTGAAGTAATAATTTAAAAGTACGAATACACTCACCACTGAATTAGAAACTGAATTCCAAATAACAAAAAACACTTTGCAAAATAAAAATCAACCGCAATCACCGATAAAACGGAACTTAAAACATAAATAATTTTTTTTTCAGAGGTCCCATTTATCTTTTTAGATACATAGGGAACGTACCCATACTACGTGACAAACTTTTTGCACTTTTTAACCCCCCCCCCCCCACCCATTTGTACCAAGCGTGGTATTTTGAAGACCCCCCCTCCCCCGAACGAGTCAAGTAGTATGGGTACGTTCCCTAATATCATTTTGAGTTGTCAGTGTTAAAAATAACATTGCATGTAAGTACATGAACAATAATTAAGATTCATAGGAATTGCAAAAAAAATATATACGAAATTTCCCTAGATTTTGTCCTGATTTCCCTTCTCCCTAAAAAAATATTTTTCTCCCCTAGAAATAGGGAAATTTCCCTCGACATAACATCACTGATTCAAAATGACAACTTAAAAAGTAAAAAACTATCGGTGGGTGAAGACGTCACACAATTCACCATAGATACGGTGCGTTTCTGGGAGTCTTGAAAAATTAAAACTTTGACAATTATTTTAACTATTAAAACTAACTATAAAAATAAAAATAAAAATGCGGTTATTTAAGTTTGAAGGTCTTTATTCATTAAAAAAAATTAAAAAAATTGGACTGGAGTTCTCTATTGTTGATTTAAATGAACATTTGTTCTAAATATTTCATAGAACAGAGGCCAATTATCGACCCGACCGTCAAAGGTAGGTATATCGATACAAGGAAGAGTAGCAATATTCTCGTTAATTTGATCAATAATTAATTCAAATTTATTTTTAATTTCCGTTATACTCTCAGATTCTGACATAAAAAATTCAAATGAACGTGATGCTTCGAAACTGGCTGGCAAGTTTTTTGCAAGCACAGCTATATTTTTAACCCTTTTTAGAATAATTTCGCTTTTACTTTTTGGTAAAACTATTTGTCTTTTTCATTGGTCCTCCATTTTTACAAGTATTTGTAAAGTAAAAAGTTTTAATTATTTATAAAGTAATGTGCAACAGTCACAAGTGTACTGGGCGGTTTTTGCCTTCGGACCAAAGTATACTGAACGGTGGTAAAACACAGTGGACAAGTTATTTACGAAATAATTAATTATATTGCAAATATTTTAATGTCTCAAATACGCGATGTTCATAAGTACATATCTATGTTGGTATCTATGTAGATATATGTGACTATTCCAGTATTTAGCAAGTAGTTTCCAGTTAGCAATAGTAGTTAAAAGTATAAAATCGAAAGGATAAATAATAATGATATGTTTGTGACAATTTTATGACAAGCGGGCAAGTAAATAAATTCAAGTGGCGGGTAGATTTGACAACATGACACTGCCAATCTTAAATTGCGGGGAGGTATTGTAATAATGATTTCAAACGAATATTGCTAATTGAATCCTTCCTTAAATATAATAAAATAAATACATCGATGTTATGCGGCTCGAATGGCCAAATGTTGCGGCGGGGAGCAAGTGTTCCCTCTCAAGAAATCGAGGGATCAAATCAAATCGAGGGATTCGTTTGAAAATAATATAAATTGAGCATAAGCATCCAAAAATATAAAGAAATAAAATAACAACAATAGAAGGCATAAAAAAAATTAAATACCCTCCACACAGCATCCCCTACGATAACATAGGCCCTGGGGGAAATTATTTTTCTCAGGGCCTTCTGTGTGGAGCTGATTTAAAAAAAAAATGCCAATCTCAAATTTTAAATTTTAGAATTAACAATACGATCTTTGAATAAGTCCAAGTTGCGACCGTTATCTTTTTCTATATTTCTGTGTCTTGTTCTCTTTCGTATTTTCATTAAAATTATTAGTGTTATCTTCTTCTTCAATGATGTTTTTTAATCCTTTAATTGACGGAAAAAATGGAAAAAGTTATAAATATTGCATTATAATATGCGAGCCTGAGGTGTGTAAATAACCCCAGACCCTCTGGGCCTAATACCCAATGATATGATTATGAAAACTCTACTTGCGTGGACAAATATATCACAAAGAATGGCACAAAGAAAACTCCAGGGAAAATAACAGATCCACCAACCTTGTTTTGTAGTTCTTGTAACTTGGAGGCCTCCGTAATTTCATCCAATAGTTAAGTTCAATCAGTGCAATCCTTTTATGACTTGAAATTTGCACAAGTAGTTAGTTGTCAATTAATACACAACTCGCAAGTTTTCACAATGACAAGAAAATTTTCCATAAAACAGACGATGTCAGTTATTTACTTGTTTGAATTCTATTTTCAAACCATCAGGTGTCTCTGTCAAATCCAAAGAGTACCTAACTGTCATCCTTGTGATATAAATATTTATTTAAATTTTCGAATAAACAAAATAAACATATTGTAATGCCTAACCAAATATATCGAAATGCCCAGATCGGAAAATAGTTTTCTTTTGGTTCTCTGTGTGACGCATTCCATGTGACTATGTGACCGGTTTCCCGATTTTACTACGAGTTTCCGGACACCAAGTAGGTATATGCTGTACACTGTACAGTACCATGCAACTGGCAAGCCAGCCCACTTACGGGAATTGGTCCAGTCCTCAGGTTTCAATCTGTATTGCGTTCATTTTCGAGAACTGACGAGAACCCTAAGATCACCTACCAAATACCTGCTAGGCATTTGATACGCACTTTCGTACATACAATATTTGTTACGAGTTATGAGTTTACGAGTCTTAGGCCCTCCTTCATGGAGATACTTACAATCTACGTAATTGTGGCGCAACCACAAGTACCCTGCTGATATACTACTTTTTAATGCTAGTCTCCGTATACGGCGCTATCCGAAATATACTGAACTTGATCATTTTTCACATGCGGCCGTGGAGTTAACACGCTGTCAAGCGATGTCGTATGACTTTTTTTCCAACATCAATCCATGCCTTCTCCACTAAATCCTTTCTTACGTATTCTGGTAAAGTATAGTTATACAGGGCGTCCGAGGGTAAAGTGCATTAACTTCGGCAGGTGATTCTACATGATGGTAGAAGTAAAAAAGATTTTCAAACAACTTTTTCCGAAATTCCAAAAATTTTATTCCCATACAAAAAGACGTACCTACTAAAAATCCTTAGTGTGAGGTACGATCTTACTTGCTGAGCGCTTGCCGGACGCTTGACTCATTGTGATTGGCCCGTATCGTAACAGCGGAATGTAATAAATCTGGCCGCACACGCCAGACTAATTTTATCTTTTTACCTCAAAACTACCCCTAAAAGTTGGAATTTCGAAAAAAGTTATTTTAGCTTTTTTACTTGTGCTATCACTTAGAATCACCTCCCGAAGTTAATGCACTTTAACCCCGGACACCCTGTATAATCATGCATTTTTTCCACTTCCAGAACAAATCTAACATTACTTTCATGTTCCGACGCCATTTCTGTCAAACGTCAAATGAATAAGTATAAGGATGTGACGCGTCGCGTGCGGTCAGCACTGTCGGTATCGTGATACTGATTGGAAACCGACAGCCACCGCGTAGCGCCGTGAACGGGCACCAGCAAAATCATACGGGGGGGGGGGTACTACGATCGGAGTGTATGATACGCGCACGAGGATCGAGTATCTTGTAAGTTTCTCCGTGAACGGAGTTATACTTATAGTTTGGTTAAAGTACCTGCCTAGTCAAGATATTAGTTAAATTTTAATAAATCAACACATAAAAAACAAAGCTTTTTTACTATAATACCTCTATTTTCAATTTTCGACCTAGTTTCGTTATCTCCCAGGCCGTCTAGTAGCTACTTTCAGAGAATTTTTTTTTGGTTTGACTGAGGACTGAACCTACCAGCCCATGTACTGGCTCCTGCTGTGAATTTTTGAAATGTCTTAAAAATAGCTTAATTTTTTGTTTGGTTTGACTAAGCATCGAACCTTTCTCCCCAGGGGCTGATTAAAATGAACGAACACGGCTAACACCCAAGCAAAATCCTAATTTGATGAAACTGAGATTTATGTGAAAAAATGCACACCCACGTGACCCACGCACGTGTGCATGATTTGCAAATAAAGTATTGTCACCGACAGAGTCTATCTGCCGAGTTTCAGCTCGATCGTGGTTTTCCACTTCCAAGATTCCGCGGCGTTCATTCATTGAATCAAGAAAACAAAAGTGAAATTCAAATACAGAAGTAGCTTTAACGAGGCTTCTCCAGTTTAAAAATAGATTTTATTAATTACTTGTAATTAAAATTCAAGTAGCTTAGGCTTTTGCTTTATTTTAGGAGTATTTTTTATCTTTTCTCCTGTTTTTAGGGAGTTACAGCCTCCCCTATGAGAGTACTTTACCTTATTGATGGTGGACCAGAGTTTACGAGGCAATGAGAGAACCCAGGCTGTCTCTCAGTGTGGATGTATACGAGACGAACATTTCCCATGACCGATCGCCACTCATGTTTCCACCTATCTTCTGGTGTGAGTGGTAATCGAAGGAGCCTCTCTCCTTCCATCCAGAAGGGTTTTCAGGTCTTCAAGCGGCATGGCAAGCAAGCAGCGGATATATTAATAATGTTTATAATTGTATACAACAAATAAAGATAAATGAAATTCTCCTTTCATGTTCCTGCTAAATAATGTGTTTTTTCACTCTCCTGTAAAATTTAAAAAATATATTAATTTAGGTATTATGCACCCAGCGTCAATCTTTTAAATAATACAGTTCATAATAAATAATTATAATAAATAAATTGTTTAAGTAAAAGGCGCTTTGAAATTTTGGTTCATTAAATTCTCGATATTATGCGTCGATGATCCAGCTTGAAGGACCAAATGTTTACCACTGTTTCGAAATTTAAGTTAATTCATACTCGATCTACGTCGATGATCCGCCTCGAAGGACCAAATGTTTACATAACCCTGCTTCGAAATATTAATTTGTATAATCACAATACGTGTCCAGCTCATTTTACTGATACTCACTACGAAGTGAGTTTTACTCTAAGAGCCTAATAAATACTCTTGAAAATGACAAGAGGGGTAAAAAAGGGTTTGAAACAAAACGGCTTTAAAGAGGAGCCGAATTCTTGGCTTTTCTGCAGAACATGGCTTGAAATAGCTATCGTGGAAGGCTGTTTTATGTGCTCGCAGGCTCTACACTGAACATGAGAACACTCGCCACCCCCAGGACTGGCTGGGTGGTGTGACAAGTGGGTGGCGGTGGTGGAGTGGTGCCAGATCCCCCACACGAGCACTGGCCCCCTGCGAAATTGAAAACAGGAGTGAAATTAGATGGGGAACTGTAAATAATTACACCTGCATGCCAGGACTAATAAACTAATCGGGAGGGTGTAGTCTACTCTGTAACTACCTACCCCATCGTATCTAACATACTATCCATTCTATGTTCTGAATCTACCTACCTCCCATTTTATGTAATACTTTCCAAGTTGGTACCCTGGCCTGCATATTATTTACCTGTATTCTTATTGCTTGAGGTACCTACTTTTGACCTTCTTCGTTATAAGCGGAGCTCTTGAACTAGGAAAGGTACTGAGTACCTTAAAACCAGTGGAGCGATCACTCGAAATAAATAAATTTGCCTCGATTGCTCGTAATTTCCCAGAAAGTAATTTATTAATTTTTTTTTCAAAATTAAAAAAAAAATCATTCCATCGAATTTTAACATGGCGACAGACATAAAAACTTATTATAGTGCTATACTTATAGCCAATGAATTAACCTGCAATTTACCGTTTATTTCATGTATTTTTCTGTTCTGTAGGTATATTCTTCTGTATATTGTTTTATTATGTTCTCAATATTACAAGGAGCACTGTTGGATTATTTTTAAATTTATTATAAATATATTTTTAAATTTACAGAATTTATTTCATCTCGAATTATTTAAAAACAATATTGCATACTTCAATCCACTCTCTCGAATGTGTCGTCTATATAATTCCATTGAATGTAACCATATAGACATCTACGCAAATAGTCTCGCTTACTTTAAAAAGCAAATTAATAATAGACTAACCCAACAAGTAATTGAGAATTGAAAATACTTATATTTGATCTTGAACTTGAATGTGAATGGCTGTTTC
Organism: Limnephilus rhombicus; assembly: GCA_929108145.2. Taxonomy (NCBI): domain Eukaryota; kingdom Metazoa; phylum Arthropoda; class Insecta; order Trichoptera; family Limnephilidae; genus Limnephilus; species Limnephilus rhombicus. Next base: position 45,821,626 of record OV815288.1, on the reverse strand, counting down.
TTACTCTATTTGTACTTAACTTTTTTTGTTTTTCTTATTTTTTTACATCGTATATCGATCTTTTTTATCTATGTCATCTCTATATTTCTATATTTATCTCTATATTTTATCATCACTACTTTTATTATCTCTTTTTATACCTCTGTTTATATTTTGCTATTTCTAACTTCTGTTAACTTCTATGTATACATACAATTATTAAACTGTGCATTCTGTGAACATTTTTAAGTGGACTATTAACATCTATGCTTTTTACAATGCTAATCTAATGACTTTTTTTATGTCAGTACTCTATAAATGTTCCAAAACAATAAATAAATAAAATAAATAAATTATAGTTAAAGGCACTTGAAGTGAAATGACACAAAACAGCGCTATATAAATATAACGTTATTATTATTATTCAAGCCAGAGTAAAGTTAGCCTCCCAAAAACTCGGTGGGAATAAAGTATTAAAATATTATTACTATTTTATAATTTATGAATCACTTAAATAAAAAAAAATTAAACATTAACAGGAGAATTCGCCTGCATCCTAAATACACACAAATTAACGTAAACATTTTTCAAATATATTTTTAAAATACGTAATTATCTCATTATCTAAATTTAAAGGGAAAAACATTAAAAATTATATTAACTTCATCGAAAAATTTGTAAAAATGCACAATAATAATAATAATAATTGGCTAATTAATATAGCGCCGTTTTCGTGGAAAATCACCTCAAGGGCACTGTACAAATAAATATATAAAATAATTAATATTACTGGCTTATAACTAAGATTTACAATTACTACTAGTACTTATGTCTAAGACTTATAGCTACTTATATTACTGGCTTACAACTAAGATTTACAATTATAACTAGTGACTTATATCTAAGACTTATAGCTAGTGTCTTATGACTAAGACATACGACTAAGACTAATAACATACATATTTACAATTAAGATTAGCGCCAGAAGAAGTAGGAAGTTTTTACATAATATTAAAATTCGAGAACACGGGTGCAAAAATGATCTTAATGGGTTAACTGGATTTACGGGAAGGTATAGATGTTTTAAATAAATTAATAAACTTAATAGTCAATCGATGTCTACAAACAAATCTTCACGATTTAAAAAAAAACATTTAAATGGAACAAAAATCTAAAATACGGTACAAGTATGTATATCCTTTTTCGTTATTTGTTTTTGGGGTGTTATGCCGTGTTGCGCTACCTCCTTCTTTAGTCAACGTTTCGGACATCGTTGCAGTGTCCATCGTCAGGGCAGATCCGGCAGATCCGGTAGATGTGTGAACACGGCGTAAGGCATAACAAACAACCCCAAAACAAATAACGAAAATGCTTTTGGCCGTGAAAATCTTAAAACGTATCCAAGTATGTGTATGTACGTATTTGACCTACAGAGAATGTATTATTATTATTTTTTATTGAGTTACAATGTGACATTTATTTTTATAAATTTAAGTACATATTTTTAAAGCAACCATAACATTTCTTTTCAAGTACATTCATTCTTCATACCTTCACGCATTTCATCATACATATTTAGTCCTCTGTACATTTGGCAGTTCTGTGATATTGATTTTTTCATATGTGGCAATCTAACTCTATTTATATTTCTTGTTTCGTAATATTGTGCATACCTCCATTGATATGCTTGGTGTAACCCTAAGTCACCAGCTCATGTATGGGGGCTCCATCGAAGCCAGAGTAAAGTTAGCCTCCCAAAAATTGGGCGTACTGTACAGGGCCCGCAGATACTTTAATAGTACACAACTGCTAAACTTGTACAAATCACAAGTACGCCTCACAGTTGAATTTGGCAGCCATCTCTGGTCTGGAGCTCCAAAATACCTGAAAAATACCCTCGACTCTGTGCAGAAACGGGCGGTTCGTCGGATTGCAATCTTTAGAGCACAGGCGTCGGGTGGGAATGCTATCCTTGTTCTACCGGTATTACAATGGAAGATGCTCCGAGGAACTAGCATCATTGATCCCTTCGGCACCGGTGCATAGTCGGGAAACACGCCAAACGCGTGCCCAATATTTGTACACGGTTGACATTTGTCACATGAGAACGGGTCGTTTCTTCGACTCGTTCCTGTGTTCAACAGCTCGGCTGTGGAATGATTTGCCGGCCTCTGTGTTTCCTCCTTCCTACAACATGGGTCTCTTCAAGACCAATGTTCATTCCTTCCTCTCCTCAAAAAGACCCTCCACACAGCACCCCAGATGACATAGGCCCTGAGGGAAATCATTTTCCTCAGGGCCTTCTGTGTGGAGTTAATATAAAAAAAAAAACCTCTATTAAAAACAATTTTATCCTTTAAGTATTTTGGCATTTGGTTTTTCATCTTTATGCACAAAAATTAACACATTCAGCAGTCTCTTTTTTATTGAAACCAGTTTAGCTCCTGTCTTATTTGATTAACCCCTGCGTATTTGCCTTTCCCCAGTATACATCTCATAGCTCTGTTCTGTATAACGTCTAGCTTGTTTAAATTTCCTTCATTGGCCAAATATAACATCTTTGAGCTATAATCTAAATGTGGAGCAACTATAGTTTTATAAATGAGCTCTGCGGTATTTGTATTTAATTTATTTCTTACCCTTCTAAGAAAATTTACTTTTTTGATACCTTCTTCAGCACATATTCAAAATTTGCTGTGAATGTTAGTTTTGAATCGAGTATTACACCCAGGTATTTGATTTCATTTACTTTTTCAAATTTTCATCAAACCCTGTGTTACGCTTTCTATTGCCTGTTTCCATGTATTTGGTTTTGTTTATATTCATTTTGCAATATATTATAGGTTTTCGTTTATTTTGTTAATTTATTGCATCTACACGAAATATAGATTAAGGTATTTTTTTTATAGTGATACCTCACAAGAGTCTCAGCTGCTCCCGTCTGGAGCCAGTAAGACTATGGCATCCCCAATTGGGGTACGTTGTGAGGCTGAAGGTAGTGAGGAGGGGTAGGAGATAGGGAAGAGGAAGATGGGGAAGTACCTGGCTATTCAGATCTGGTCACCAAACACGGCTAATGCCATTTCAAGAAACGTTTCAATTGTGAATGGTGGTCTTACACCAGGGCGATATTGAAAGTATCTTCCACTCTGGAACGTGCCGCAAATATACCATATATTATTTTAAATGAGTAGATTGTGAAATAACACAAATTAATCAAATAGAATTTATTTGATCCCGCGACCTTCGGCATGCGAGGCAAGAGCCTTACCGCTAGACTACGCCGGCCGTCAAAAATGTATGGTCTATCATTTACGTAAATTACGAATAGAATTGGAAATGCGAAAAATATCTCACACAATGTTTAAACAAAGTTTCAATTTGGGATGCGGGTACGGGTACCGCCGCTCCGGGAACCATTTATTGGATAACCAACACCTCTGCCACAGATCACCCCAAGTGGTTCGCTACGTTTGGTGACTTGACATGGGTGCCTGGGTTCATGCACCCATGCCTACCCAGCTAGGTGGCAGCCCGGCCCGGGAGAGACTGGTTGAGGGAAAGCTTGTGACCTCGCACCTCACTTGCACCGCAGTGATTCGTACGTCCGTCACTCCAGGACCCACTGACCCCTGGATTCCTACCCCCCCCCCTCACACCTTATCCTTCCCAGAATTTCCTTTCCTTTAAAAGATCCTCCACACAGCGTCTCTGCGGCCCTGAGGAAAAATATTTTTCTCAGGGCCACCTGTGTGGAGCCAATGTAAAAAAGTAGTTCGATTTTTTTATATAGGAAAAAAGCTTTTCAATTTTCTACAAAAAGTACTGCAATCAGAGAATATCTTGGAATACTTCAAAATTTTGATTTTGATTAAACAAGCCTGGAACAACTCAGCGGAACGGCACTCGTGCCAGCCACATATTATTTGAAACCATGAGGTGACACGCCTTCCTCTGGTTACTATTACTTTTACCTCCCTCCCTGATTACATGTAGGTAGGTAAGTAATTATAAGGTCATGATATTATGACACTTGTGTCTGCTACATTTCGCACGTCATAAAAGCCAAATGTTCAAGAGTTGCAATCTCTTTGGTAGTGTCACACACAGACAGTAACATATGTCTGTCTTCTGTTATACACTGTAACATATTATGTATGTATCTATATGTATGTATCTATAGTACCTGCTGCAAGGCTCAAGACACAATACGGATAAGAGATAACCCTTTGAGCGTCGCAAAGTAGTAAAGCTATCGGTCACGAGGAATGTAACGGCCTGTGAATGTGCACCGAATATTATGCACGTACGGAGAATAAAAATAAATAAATAATAAAAATATAAATCCAGTCTTTTTGTTTCCCCGCCTGCCCTCCCCTTCCCACCCCCCCCTGCCCGCCCCTTCCCTGAAAGGAAAAACTGCTCCTAGACATGTCAAGTACGGGAGGGAAAAGGGACCAACGATTTGCCTTTTATATTTTTAGTTATTTTAAATGTCAATTTTAGTGTTGTTCCCACATCAATGGTACTTAAATTATGACTCCCTTGTTAGAATTTCCTATCGGAGGTTAGCTATCATTGGGACGGTCTTCACCCTGAAAGACTCGAACAACTCAGCAGAACTGCGTTCGTCGCAGCGCCAGCGAGCAGCGTAGGTTTTAAAGCCATGAACCATGGGGTTCGACCACGGACATATGAATATATCTGGACCTGCCCTAAGTGATAAAAACGTATTATTTCCCCCTCCCCATGGAGCCAGCTGGAGCTCCTCCTTGGACCCAGCTGGGCTTTACGAGAGCCTCGCTTGAATCAAAAAGAGGTAACGTCATAAATTTTACGAAATAACACGGCAAAATATGAGAGCTTGTGCTATAAACCTACCTAGAACATAGCGAATGTGGACGTTTCTCTAGTGAGCTCGTCGCAGGTTACTGGGGTAAGTAAATTATGAAACATTTGTAAAAGTGTCAACTAAACACGGCAACAAAATATTGCTATGTGAATATGAGCGAACCTTTTCGGGGCAAGCATTTGTCGTTCGCAAATATGTTATTATCGTGGCAAGCAATTCGCGCTCCCATGTAAAAAGGTCTATTCATTTCAAGCAGATTTTGCTTTTAAGAACTAAATGGTGATATTGTAATGCGAGATGCCTATTTACTGTCAGATTGATTGTATAACGAATCACAGTCATCTTTCCCGTCTTCGCCCCCCATAGTTTGGTTTTACCCCTTATCTGTATCTTCTGGTCTATTGAATTTGGATGTCTATGGGTTCGACGTATTCCTCTGCTATGTATCTACTCCATAATTTTGACCTGTATTATTACCAGTTAGCTGCTTACCCAACCTTATGTTTTACCCGTATTGTCCGATCTATCTAATCTTGCGTTTTAAACCATAGATATTCACAGTTAGTTATTTACCTAATCTTGCATTTTACGTCAGTTGCCGACCTAATATTGTATTTTATCTGTTTTATCAATCAGTTACCTACCTAATCTTGTACTTTTGCCTGTATTATCAGTTTACCATCGTATTTATGTATTTTAATCAGTCAAGTTACCTACCTAATCTTCGACTTTTGCCCATATTATCAGTTAGTTATCTTCTTATTCATGTATTTTTATAAGTTCGTTAAAAACCTATTAATGCATTTTTGCCTGTATTATCAGTTAGTCACTCCCCTTACCTATTATTTTTACCTGTATTATCACTTTATCAGTTAGTTACATACATAGATATGTATAATCTTGTAACTTTACCTGTAGGTATTATCAGTTAGTTAGCTAACTGATCTTGTAATTTTGTCCGTATTATCAGTTAGTTACATTCATAATCTTGTAACTTTACTTGTGTTATCAGTTAGATACCTACCTAGTCTTGTAATTTTGTTTGTATTATCAGTTAATTAACTAACGAATCTTATATTTTTACCAATGTCATTAGTTAATTACTTAGGTACACGTCTAATTGAATAAATAAATTTTATTTAATTATTTTATGGCAGGTATTTCAAAATTAATTAAATTAAAATAATATATAGTACATACATTTGCGGCACGTTCGCATCGCCCGTTTGCGTATCGCCCTGGTGTGAGACCACCATTCAGAATTGAAACGTTGCTTGAAATGGCTTTAGCCGTGTTTGGTGACCAGATCTGAATAGCCAGGTACTTCCCTACCTTTCTCTTCTCCATCTCCTTCCTCTCCCCATTACCTCCAATCTCACAACATACCCCAATTATAATATTCTCACTGGCTCCAGATGGGAGCACTTGGTGACTCTGGTGCGGTATTCATATAAAAAAACTTGTATTTTCATGTTCAGATACCATATTACTGACGTAGGTACTTATGTTTTTATGCAGTTTGTCATTGCTGTATTCAGGTGTAAGTATTTAGTTTGTAGGTACCTACCTATCATTCTCTTCTTTTATTTCTACTTTAGTTCATGTTATGTGCTGTGTACAGTGTTATTATTTGATTATAGTCTACAAACAAATAACGTTAAAAAAATAAATTTCTTTAACAATTCACTATTTCCATTTATTTCTCCCACTCCACTCAAATCCACCCCTTCTGCCACATAAGATTCCCCAATACTGGGAATGCTATAGTGCGCATAGGACGTGGGATGCTATAGTGCCAACAGTTAGCGAGCTAGCGGTCCCCAATGGAGTGCTGGTACCAACCCTGATGCATGGAACCTGCAGACTAAATTTGTGGTAAAACCATATTGTATGATCATGTGAGAAATGTGAAGATTCACAAAGAATGCAAGGCTGATGTAAGCGTAATGAATAAGATTAATAACAAAAGGGCGCTTAGATGGACGGACTTGTAGAGCGAACGAACAAAAAAAGGAATGTCAGAAAATATATGACGCGAATGTGAATGATAGAAGAAGTCGTGGACGGCATTTTTTCTAGAAATGATAGCTTTCTCCGCACAAGATCCAGCAAAGAGGATATTTCTTGTATTGTTTTAAAGCGTCCCTGACTTCTTCCATTCACTTGCGAGTGATGTATTCTCCAGGCAATCCTTTGTAAATTCATTTGCTTTACATTACTATGTTTGGAGATCGTGCTTTCGGAGTATCTGGGCCTAAGGCTTGGAATAGACTCCCTCCAGAATTAAGATGCATAACAAGCCCAACAGAGTTTAGGTCCAAACTAAAAACCTTCCTATTTGGGCTCTCATACCCGTAATTTAAATATACCTATTTGAGAGTATCATACTTGTATTGTCTATGATAGTCTTAATCACACTTTTCTTACTGAATTAAAATTACTCGATTCCTTACACATCAATCTGTCTCTTGACGAATCACATTTAGAAAGATCAAATCCTTATAGGTACTACTGCACCATTACATGTTGCTTTTACTTTCCGAAATACACACGTCAAAATACATTACATATTAATATTAAAATATTTTTCAGGATTAAATAACATGTGTTCACAATAATGTCCTCTGCGTGCGAACTTTATCTAAATTTCTTTAAATGGACAATATACAGTGTTAATTTCAAGCGACCTCCCAGGTAAGTATGGTCCTGTTTTCATTAAATTTTAGGCAGCATCGCGTTCATTGGTCAAAATATTGTACACATACTCATATTTTCGTATCGGTGGTCAATGAACCGATGTATGCAATTTTTAGCCATAAGTTGTTTATAATTGTTTGCCTAGCTTGTAGTTTTTAGATTTTAGAAATGTATTATAAGTTTGTACAGCGCCCTTGAGGTGATTTTTCACAAAAACGGCGCTATATAAATCATCCAAATATTATTATTATTATTTCCAAATCATCAAAGCGTCCCTTTCTTAAAAAAATCTATTTCGACAGCTTTTATTTAGTACCTTCCTCTACGGTTTCTTTTTTTTTAAATTTCGTAACGAGATGAATTTATAATTATTTATTAAAAAAAGGAAATAATATATATTTTTTAGATTTTCTTGCAGCGTTTTATTAAACTAACGATAACTGTCTGGGGAGTAAAAAACAAGCAAAGGGGCTGTTGTGCGAGTGCGAGCAAGAGAGGAGTATGACGGCTGTAATGAGGAGGGTCGTGGGAGGGAAAGGGACGGCGATAATACTAGAAGCTACAATTCTGAAACAGTGGGGCGGAACGTATAAAAGAGGTTCCGTTTTTAAAAAACTCAAAACCAGAAATAAAAAATTGTTCAATTGGTAGAAAATAATATATTTATGTGGTCTTTGTGCTTTCGGGAATTTTCTCGCAAACGGGACTATAGTATTCCCAGGCAGAGCTGGTATGCACGTCACCATGGAGCATTCGAAAGGAACGTAACTTAAAAAAGGAAAGTACGTTGTAATTTGTTTTTTATAATATTGTCGATAACGAATTGAACTATAATAATGTAATAGACAATTATAATAGAATAAGAATAACTATAATAAATGTCGAACTCTGCGGTAATAAAATATGAATACGAACGGTAATAAAATATTTATTTCAGGGCCCGCACCCCAAATTTGTACCGATTTATTACGTATTTCCCTTATATTTTTTTAAGTTTTAAAGAACTTAAAAAAAAATGTTATTCTTGAAGATAATATGTAGACTTTGCTAGACTTTAGACTAGAAAAAATCACAAAGTATGCTCCAAAAATTATTATTAACACGTTTGTTTCAGTTATTTTACAAGTTATTATGTATGAAAAAATTCACAGTGTTTCTTTAAATGCTATTTAAGATCATGCCCGCGAGATTTTTGCTCTATTTTAAACGAGTCGTGTTTTATTAAACATTTTCGCAACTTTCGCATCGATTTTGTCGCTGTAAATGTTAGCGCTCTCCTCTAACATTCGTAATTTCGTATCTCTCCATCTTCTTCTTTTCGGGCCCGGTTGCAGAGCCTTTAGGGGAAAAATTATTAACGAATATGTCCGTAATTAATATTAAATATTTACCTCAGTTTGGGTGAATTTGATTACCACTGCGGGCGTTTTATGAAATAAAGCAATATTTTTTTGCTTTTTTTATAACTGGCAATATCGTAATAGTTAAGTGTTAAGTTTGTCCCTAGTATCAATATCCTCTGGGAACTTTTAAAAATGAAAGCTTTTCTTCAACGCGTTAAATTAAATAGGTAAAAATATAATAATTCTACATTACCAAGAGAGTTAATTTTACATGGTCATCCATTGCACAATCGTATATTACTACCAGTCGAGGTATGTAGTTCATATATAACTCATTTAGATAATTATGTTTAAATAGGTTCTATTTGTGACGAGAGTTAAGAACTGATTACTCAAGATTTGGTTTTGGCATCAAAAGGTGTTTTTTTATGATTGGGGTAACTACTGTAACCAGTCATTCGCAACTCGCAGTGCTAGTCGGCATGGCCGTCGAGTTTCAGTTGCCAGTTTGACAGGATGCCATGGTTGCGTGGTCTCACATTCTGTAAAGCTTTCAAGTAATTTGCGATGTGTCAGAGCAGGAAAATATCGATTTTGTTCAGGAGATTGCAATAGCAATGAATAGTTCTCCTCCAATCATTGCCTCTGTGGAATAAAAACTCTGAAAGACTTTGGTTCGGTTCTTAACTTACTAGCTTATTTTATGTGAACTTAATCACTATATGGTCAAGCAGATTTCTCCCTTGCTAAGTCCGTAATTAAATTTATTATTTTTATTTGGTTTAACTTGTTTGACCGTGTTTTTTTGTGTGATGTTTTCACTAGTATTGGTTTTTTAAAATCTTGTGTTTACAAATACATTGAGATTCCTTGAATCCTCCTATTTCTAAATTAGCAAGTTCAGATCCCACAGAAATGCAGGGGACCGAGCCATTTAGTTTTAACAGTGTAGATTGTAAATTTTACGTCATCTTGAAATTACATTTCAAGTCATCATGAAAAAGTGATTTGTGAAAATAAACTAGAATGCTTTCTTTGAACTGGAGTGCTTTTACTCACTGTGACCTTAAAATTAAACAATTTCCACACAATCTTTTTTTTGTTAGCCATATTATTCAGTCAAACGTGATTTTATCACGCACACACGTAAGTCTTGATAACATAATTCCCTTTCGAGGCGTTCAGATATATTATTATCTATATATGGATTAAGTATAAATACTAGTCCCAGTGAAAGATCGTAATTGACGTCAACGTTCCAGTATCTTCATTGTTTTTCGTTTTCAAATATTCCAAAATATTCCAACTAATTGTAAATGTGAAAGCTTAGAATTAGTTACGCAATACGTGTATCTTGGTGTTACAGTAGATTGTTTTTTTAAATGGGACAAAAATATAAAAAAAAAACTGTAAAAGACTCAGATCAATTGCTGGCAGAATGTATACATTAAATTTTTTCCTGTCAATTGAAACGCTTAAAATAATTTATATGTCACTGGCAGAATCTATTATAAGATATGGATTATCAATATGGGGAAATACTACTATAACCAATCTGAAACAAGTCCAAGTTGTACAAAACACAATTGTAAAATTATTAGTCGTCTCTAATATTTTCAAACAGAGACATAATACACCATTGCTGCACTAGATTCACGCGCAACGACAGATTAATAGTTCCGAAATTTAACAATAAGTACGGGACAGAGAACGTTTGAATACACCATACCGAAGATATTTAATTTATTACCTGACACTATAAAGCAATGTAATTCTATGAATAAGGTTAAATATATGATGAAAAATTGGATATCGGAAAAATAATATTTATATTGATAATTGATATGTATGAAAAAATGTTGAATCTGTAGATATAAGACGTAAATTTTAAATGTAAAAAAATCTATATGTAACTAAAATATAAGCACCTGTTGACAAGCCAATTCAATTCGCTTAGCAGGACTTGTTTGTTGATTTTAATATGTATATCTATTCTTTCAATTAAAAAAAAAAAAATTAAAAATAAGACGCGTGAGAATAAAGAGGACGTACGTCGATGATGTCCGTACGAGCTCTCGTTGGCACTAGTTTACGCTGTGAACTGCAAGCAACTTTAGCGAGTTATTAATTTTTAAAATCATCTAAGTATTTGATTTTCACTTTTGTTTTCTTGATTGAATAAATGAACGAATGAAGCTGAATAATGGAAGCGGAATTCAATCCACTTTCTGACATCCGATCGAGCTGAAACTCGGCATATAGACTCGTTATCGACTACAACGCATTTGGGAGGCGGGAATGGGTACCGCCGCCCCGGGACACATAATTGGATAACCTACACTTCTGCCATATGCCACTCCAAGTGGTTCGCTACGTTTGGTGATTTAGCAGGGGTGCCCGGGTTCATGGGGTGAGGTTTGTCTAGGTTTTGGAGGCGGATGACCAGGACACACTGAACCCCAGATTTCTACCCACCCCTTAAACCCTTTTCCTTCCCATAACTCTCCTCTCCTTCCTTTCCTTTAAAAACCCTCTACACAGTATCCCCAAAGATGATTTGGGGATACTGTGTAGAGTGAAAATATTTTCTGAGGGAAATTATTTTCAAAAGGCTTCCTATGTGGAGTTCACGTAAAAAAAACGCGTTCTATGAACTTTTGGTAGCACTCATGCACCTACACGCACACGGGCAATTTTCTGAAATTGAATGACATTATATTTAAAAATGTATAGTGTTCGTTCCAGAATGCGATTTATCCATTTCGCTTTAAGTAAAATAATTGGTCCTATCATTTGTGTTATTTCAGTTATTTAGTTAAACGTATTTTCACCTTTGCAAATAAAAATTCTCCCTTGGGTTTTTCAAATAAGCTCCTTACCTTTAGAAATAAATGTATTCTGCCTGATATTATATGGGGACATTCCTTTACCGATAAGGAACAAAAGGTTAATTCCTTAAATTGTTTATTTTTAAGTAGTTATGTATACCAGTACAGTTCAAATAGAACCCATAAATATTTATTGCAGCCGCTAAAATAGAAAGGGTTTGCTGGAGGCATATTTACCTAATAATAGGAACTGCCCTATTATCATAAAATTCCAATATTTGTTAATCCCCTAGGTTTAAGATGTATCCTTTATTGATGTGCCCGTTTTGGCAAAACTTTAAAAATAATTTTATTGTTTTATTATGGGTTAAGTTTAAGAATTCGAGATATGGGAATATTTAATTTTAGTCCCAAGCATTTCTACATGATGTACTTAGTTTTATGGGTGGCCCTTTTGGGCTGACTTTAGCGTAATTGTTTTATTGCGGGATTTTAAAATCCCGTGGTGGAAGCAGCTTAAATATGCTGTCTCACCATTGTATGTTTTTCTTTAAATATTGTGATTTTTGGAACAGAGTTTAGTCTTACTGTGAGAGCGAAGCAGTGTGGTTGTTGCAGTGGAACTGGAAGATACACGAGGTGTTTCTTCAGTTGGCAGAGGGAAGATAGGCCCTTTGCGTTAGTTTTGCTAGTAGAGTAAAGCTAGAAGGTACACGCTGTGTGCCTTCACTTGTGTAATTATACTGAAGCTGGGAGGTACGAGTTGTACCTACGGTTCAGTATTGGAAAAACTGACAATAGAGAGATCGAAGTAGAGACTTCGATATTTGTCAGTGTGGTGTGGTCGTGGACCACCCGAGTGAGGGTATATAGACCCTCTTGTAATAATTGTATTTATTGCATTAAATAAATTGTGCTGAAGAAGAAGAAAAAGAAGTGTTTTCCTGCCAACTCCATTCTGTTGTGTTCTCGTACCACGATAGTAGAAATATATGGTCCTTCGAGCCGGATCGAGAATACAGACATCATGGAAGCGGGACGACAATCAAAGACGACATCCATCTGCGGCAGCAAGGCGGGGTCCAGCACGAGCTGGTACGAGGCGCGACTGAAAGCAGCAGATATCAAGGTGGACATCGCGAGAAGAAAGGCCCGCCTAGTAGCACAGTTAGCTGAAGCAGAGATGGCCGAAGCAAAGGCAAAGATGGCGGAAACAAAGATGGCTGCCGAAATGGCGGTCCTGGAAGCAGAGGAGCAGCACGCAGCAATGGTTCTGGAAGTTGCATCAAGGACTTTCCGACGGACTCGGGATGGTCAAGTCAATGACTGGGTGGACCAGTCGAGCCACGGATCATCGTCAGAACTTGGAGACTACGATGAGCAGTGTCCCCTAGTTCAAACGGAGCTGCAAAAGGAACGGCGGTTCTCACTACAGCCGCCCGTAAGTACTTCACATCAGCAGCCCTTGGCAGGGCAGTCTCTCCCATCACAGTTAGAGGATCGGGCAGAGAAGGATATTCCGCTGCACTTAGAACAGCGGTTAGAGCAGCACAGTAGTGGGCAGTACGAGCTACTCCCTCATAAAGGATCTGCATATCAACAGCCCTTGCCAGGGCGGACTCTCCCGTCGCCATCGGAGCCTCGGGAAGAGCAGGCTCTTCCGCTGGAATTGGAACGGCGGATGGAGCAGCAACATGATGGGCGGTACGAGGTATCGCCGCACAAAGGATCAACGCATCAGAAGCCCTTGATAGGGCAACCTCCCCCGCTGCAGTCGATGCAGCATCAGCCGCCAAGAAGTAGCTGCTGGGAGCAATCATTCAGCAAAGCAGAGAAACGCGACCCGCAGCAGCGGCCTGAGCCGCAGGGCCGATTACAGAGGCCGACGTCTAAAATAATTGAAGACCATTTCGCGCAATCAATCGGTAAGGCAATGTTTTCATATGATACCAGGCCCATAGTTAAATTTCTTTCCGCATTTAACGGCAAACCGATTGACGAATTTATGAGAATTATTATTGTGTTTGTTTTCCTATGTAAACAATTCTATTGGTTACAAGACACGGGACAAATAATCGCCACGAAAGCGATTAAAAGTTTGTTCGTTTATACGAAGCATAAGCAAAAACCTGACAGGGTTTTTCTCGAGATGCGCGCCACAGACCCGTTAATTATAAGTGTGTCAGAAATGATACCCCTTACATAAAAAGGGGTACGCCGTCATTTGATCACACTTTGTAAATATTTTTTTTAATCAGTAGTACCTATTAAAGATACTAAAATCGCATTCTTTACTTTTTTAGTGAAGTAAATTCACGGGAAGGGGTATGTTCGTTCCAGAATGCGATTTATCCATTTCGCTTTAAGTAAAATAATTGGTCCTATCATTTGTGTTATTTCAGTTATTTAGTTAAACGTATTTTCACCTTTGCAAATAAAAATTCTCCCTTGGGTTTTTCAAATAAGCTCCTTACCTTTAGAAATAAATGTATTCTGCCTGATATTATATGGGGACATTCCTTTACCGATAAGGAACAAAAGGTTAATTCCTTAAATTGTTTATTTTTAAGTAGTTATGTATACCAGTACAGTTCAAATAGAACCCATAAATATTTATTGCAGCCGCTAAAATAGAAAGGGTTTGCTGGAGGCATATTTACCTAATAATAGGAACTGCCCTATTATCATAAAATTCCAATATTTGTTAATCCCCTAGGTTTAAGATGTATCCTTTATTGATGTGCCCGTTTTGGCAAAACTTTAAAAATAATTTTATTGTTTTATTATGGGTTAAGTTTAAGAATTCGAGATATGGGAATATTTAATTTTAGTCCCAAGCATTTCTACATGATGTACTTAGTTTTATGGGTGGCCCTTTTGGGCTGACTTTAGCGTAATTGTTTTATTGCGGGATTTTAAAATCCCGTGGTGGAAGCAGCTTAAATATGCTGTCTCACCATTGTATGTTTTTCTTTAAATATTGTGATTTTTGGAACAGAGTTTAGTCTTGCTGTTAGAGTGGAGGAGTGTGGTTGTTATAGTGGAACCGGAAGATACACGAGGTGTTTCTTCAGTTGGCAGAGGGAAGATAGGCCCTTTGCGTTAGTTTTGCTAGTAGAGTAAAGCTAGAAGGTACACGCTGTGTGCCTTCACTTGTGTAATTATACTGAAGCTGGGAGGTACGAGTCGTACCTACGGTTCAGTATTGGAAAAACTGACAATAGAGAGATCGAAGTAGAGACTTCGATATTTGTCAGTGTGGTGTGGTCGTGGACCACCCGAGTGAGGGTAGATAGACCCTCTTGTAATAATTGTATTTATTGCATTAAATAAATTGTGCTGAAGAAGAAAAAGAAGTGTTTTCCTGCCAACTCCATTCTGTTGTGTTCTCGTACCACGATAGTAGAAATATATAGGTTTTAAAGAAATTTTAAAATAGACGTATTGTAATAAATAAAACTCTTGTTTTTTCAACGGGTTGATTATTTTACTACTGTATAAAGTCCACCATTATTTTTACAAGTATACTATCATTTTGGTGTTTGGGTACTAGAGAAATTGATTGAAGAATTGCTGCGGCAAGCGGTGTGTTGCGTCCTCTCTACAGCTCAGTGATAAGGAAAGCCGAGCTCAGCATCAAGACAAAGATTGCAGTGTTCAAAACGATATACCGCCCGACGCTCACTTAAGGCTACTAGATATGGATGCTAACCGAATGAACACGCTCTAGAGTCCAAGTTGCCGAAATGAGGTACTTGAGAGGAGTGGCAGGAGTTACGAAATGGGATCATATAAGAAACTCGACGATCCGAGACGATCTAAACATTGAACCACTGCTATTCTTCATAGAAAAATCGCAACTGAGATGGCTTGGGCCTGTAATAAGAATGTCTGATGACCGAATTCCGTTGAAGATACTGAGTGCGATTCCAGAGGGTAGACGTCCAGTGGGCCGCTCAGTCAGGTAATAAATTAAATATCTTCGGTATGATGTATTCAAACGTTCTCTGTCCGTACTTATTGTTAAATTTCGGAACTATTAACCCGTCGTTGCGCGTGAATCTAGTGCTGTATTTATGATCTAATTTCTCTTTATGCTGCGGGGTAAATATATGCTGAATTATAATTTTGTGCCAAAGTATTGCCTTATCAGGTAAAATTTTGGCACTCTGAAACAGCAACGGTTTATTTTGTCTCTGTTTGAAAATATTAGGGACGACCAATCATTTTACAATTGAGTTTTGTACAACTTGTACTTGTTTCAGATTGGTTATAGTAGTATTTCCCCATATTGTTAATCCATATCTTATAACAGATTCTGCTAGTGACATATAAATTATTTTAAGTGTTTCAATTGATAGGAAAAAAATTAATGTGTTCATTCTGCCAGCAATCGATCTGAGTCTTTTACTGTTTTTTTTATATGTTTGTCCAATTTAAAAAAACAACCTACTGTAATGATGAATGTAAGTAAATCTCAAGTCATGGTACTTATATGAAAGAGAGAGTATGAAAACAATGTGCAACGTAGTTGTGAATGATGAGTATTTGGAGCAGGTGGATGAGTTTGTGTACTTGGAAAGTATGTTTACGAGAGATGGGAAGGCTGATAGAGATATCGAAAGAAGGGTAAATGCAGGCAACTCTATTAATGGAGGACTGAACGCCGTTGGCGCCAACAAAAAACTGTCCAAAGATGTGAAGTTTGCCGTCCATAATGGAGCTCTGGTACCTACCCTGATGTATGGAAATGAGGCATGGAACGGGCAGAGGAAGGATGAAAGTAGACTGAATGCTGTAGAAATGAGATTCCTGAGGCGTATGTGTGGTAAAACCGTGTACGATCGTGTGAGAAATGTGGATATCCGCGAAGAATGCAAGGATTACTATTATTATTGTAAGCGTAATGAGTAAGATTAAGAAAGGGACGCTCAGATGGTTTGGGCATGTAGAGCGAATGAACGAGGAAAGGAGTGTAAGGAGAATATATGACGCAATTGTGAATGGTAGAAGAAGTCGGGGACGCCCGAGGAAGAAATGGCACGACCAAGTGAATCTACTTGTGTCGGGCCATGTGAAGAGTCGGAAAAATAGCAGAGCATGTATGAGATGAATGTGAACGAGGCAAGGAGTGTGTTCCGAGATCGAGTTGTTTGGCTGTCCGTGCTCTCTGCCTACCCCTGCGGGGAAACGGCGTGATGGTTAGTTAGTTTAGTTAGTTAGCTATTTTCTGCATTATTTTCATATCTACGATTTCAGTTGGCATCACAGCAAACAGCATGGCTCATGTGTTGTTTGCAGTGATGACAATTGAAATCGTAGATATGAAAATAGAGCTGAAAATAGCGATCGCGTAAAGCGAAAAATGTTGACTTGGCCTCTAATTGGAATCGGGCTGAAAAAAGAGATGGTGTAATATGGCCATATGCCCGAAACTATCTAAAATAATCTGATTTGAATACCAATAGACCTATAAAAAAATTGTTGAATAAAAATAAGTAGGGGCTCAAATTTAAACAGTTCGAGATCCAGCGGTACAAGATATATGAGATAGCGCTCTGAGGGAGCGGGACGGAACACAAGACGAAGGGTTGCTCGGGGACCAGCAAGTATCGCATTCCCCGCGCTACCTCTCCTCGCACACAACTTGATACTTCCTGGGGCTTCGCTCCAAAATGTAGCGCAAATAAAATGGCCGCCAGAGACGCAACATTCCTTGTTTTTACAGCGGAAAATCTCCGCAACAAAACTTACTTGTTCCCCGCTACTTATATTGAAAAATTGCTGATTTTTTTCTCAGTATTCTGTGTAAGTTTCATGTAAATCCTTGCAGTAATCTAAGAGTATTTAGCGTTCCAGTTTTAGGCCAGAGGTGGAAGTTTCAGGTTGAAGGAAATGTCACTTTTTGGTTCGTACGTAACAATAGAATGGAGGGGGGCCGGCCTGCCAAGGAAGTGTGGGGTTTGTTGAGCAGGGGAGAGGGTGCGGAGGACTGTGTACTTGCTGGGGCGGTTTCCTGAAGAGGATATACCGAGATAACAGTAACTTTGAAGCAGTATTTTTTCCTTTTGCAGAGCCTTCAGGACTCGGGCCGGTGCGCGCGCACTTGCGACTTACGACCGGTATCTATTCTACCCATAGTATAATATTCTAGGTACGTACGGATACGGCTATTGCTAAATAGTTCATAAATTTAAAACATGTTTAGTAATGAAATGACCCATAGTAAGAATAATAGTTTAGATCTTGTCGTCACCTGGGTTCCTAGCATGGGCGATCGATAAGGATTGATAGGATAACTTCTCATCGTTCCCTAGCATGATTGCAGATCATCAACGAATTAGTAACATTTAATTAAATATTGCATTTTGAGGTTTTACCTACTCATAAAGTTAAAATAAAAAATAAAAAAAGAATTAGTAACAGTTTATAATTACCAAGCGTTCTTAATATATTCAACGTCAACTGTTTTTTGTACGTAGCGATCTGCAGTTGTCCCAGGGAACTTTGGTTTTTTTTAAAGGGAATGTTATTTTTGTGCTGCTGGTTTTCAATTTTTCACAGAAGTTCATGAAGTCGAAATTTGCGTTTGTCAACTTTAGGGGGGGGGGGGGGGGGTGACATCACGTTATCTAACTACGTTATCACAAACATTAGTACCTACCCACTCAAAAAGAAGAAAGAATGTTAGTAAATATGAAACTTAGAGAGACCGGGCTAATGTTAAAAACGATCATTTTTATTATCGATAAAATTGTGAAAATGCTTAGATAATAAAATACGACTCGTATAAAATAGAGCCAAAATCTCGGGGAGAATGTCTTAAATCATTGATATATATCCTCAGTGTCTAAAATACAGCGAAAAATAAATACTGCGAATTTTTTCATACATAGGTACAACTTGTAACATACCTAACTGAAAAAAAAGTGTTTAAAATAATTTTTGGAGCATACTTTACGATTTTTTCTATCGTGGGAATTACATATAATTGCTGTTTCGGCATGGGGAATGTAAATATATTCAGCCTCACTAAAAAACCCAGTGAAAATTTTATTCAATTGACAAACGGCCGCGGATGTGAAAACATTACTAATTAAAAAATTATTCATGGAAAAAAATACACATGGTTTACACAGCCTGAGAGGGTAGTTTACCTCTGTTTTATTAATGAACTAAATTTGGAATTTTTTCAAAGTATTTTGAATGTTCTATATATTTCTTATTTTTGAAGGTGTCGTAAAAACAAATACCATTTATGAAAACAAGATAAAATTACCTTTTAGATTTGTGTATTTAAAATACAATGTAGTTTTCAAAAACTGCCATATTTTAAGATCCAAACTCGGAAAAAAAATGGAAAAAAATTACTTACCCAAACATTTTAGACCAAAATGTAGAGAAATTAAAAAAAAAAAAACAAAATTTCAAAAACACAGTCCTTTTATGTAATAAATTTGGAAGGAAACCATCACTTCACGTTTTCCTCGTGCATACAATAAAAAAAATAATAAAAAAATTCAAAGTTTCTTTTATTGCCAAAAAAATAACTTAGAAATAATAACGATATTTCAAACAGATTTCTTGCATCTCTATAGACGTTACTTTCTTTGATAGGTTTACAAACACATGTATTAGATATTAATATTATAAAAAATATCACTTTTAAGAAATTCTCTTAAAATAAAGATCTTAAAATGTAAATTTTATCTTTTAAGTAACCTATAAAACAATATTCTGACAGTTCAACTTTGAAAGTACGGCGTTTGTACAATAACTTGATTAAACTGATGTAAACCACACAGGTAATATGGTAAATAAATCAATTATGTGAATAGAAGAGTAAATTCGTCACTACAATAGAAATTATTAAGTAAAATCACAACATTTAGGTACTAACAAAATTTTTTAACATCCCGCCATAATTTGACGACCTCCGTAGTCCAGTGGGTAAGACTCTTGACTTACAATCCGGAGGTCGCGGGTTCGAACCCGGCATGCGCAAATAAATTTTATTTGATTAATTTGTGTTATTTCACAATTAATTCATTTAAAATAATATATAGTATATTTGCGGCATGTTCCAGAGTGGAAGATACTATCAGTATCGCCCTGGTGTAAGACCACCATTCAGAATTGAAACGTTGCTTGAAAATGGCTTTAGCCGTGTTTAGTGACCAGATCTGAAGAGCCAGGTACTTCCCAACCTTCCTCTTCCCCACCTCCTTCCCCTCCCCACTACCTTAAGCCTCACAACATACCCCAATTGGGGATGCCATAGTCTCACTGGCTCCAGACGGGAGCAGTTGAGATTCTTGTGCGGTATTCACTGTAAAAAAAAAAAAATAATAATAAAATAAACACACCGGGCTGTCTTTTTATCGCGGGCCGTTGAGAACTAATGCACAAGCGCGCCAATAATGCCCCTGTAAATTAAAACCATATACAACGTTGTCAGATCTTCAATGCATTTTAACAGCGTGACCACACAAGAAAGCTTATTGGTAATAAAACGTGTTTTAGTGTACACGGGGTTTATTTATGTTATGGCAATAACACAGGTTATCGGCCGTGAAAAGTTTTTTTTTAATAAGGCTGATTATCTTTAAGGATAACATATATTTGTTAAGAGTTGTTTGCTCAAAACTCACATTTTATTTTATCATTTTCGGCGAATTCGTAACTATAACATCTTTTTTTTATTTCCATGCCGCACAAGAAATGCTAGTTATTTATATTTTAGAATTTAGATTACCTAATAAAAACAGTACCTTACCATTAATATATTTTACGTACAACGATTTTAAAACTTTATGACACGTTTTTCAACCATAAAGTTAGCGGTGAGTAACAGATTTTATTTTTCTAGACGATGAATTAATAACTTCGGAAGGACAACATGGAGACACAATTTAAATATTAGTAACACGTTCTTCAGAATGAATTAAAATGAACGCGGCAGAAAGGTCGAATCTCCAGGCCTGCTAGGGTGAATTCGACCGTGCGTTCGTACAATACGCCGGGCTGCGGAGCATATTTTTTGTTTACACGCTTTCTTCACTTAAGCGTCGATGACACAGGGCTATTTTACAAGCTACTATCTGGGAAATTCACTATCTGTTAGTAAACTCGCCCAGTATCATCGTGTCACTTGCTAACTAGCAGCAACCAGCAGATTGTTGACAATCTACGAAAAAAAGTTGAAAGGTCGTCAACTTTACTCGCCTACATGCTTCTCCGCTTGCTCGTGATTGGTTTATTTATGTTTCCATCATGGCTTCCGATAAACAGCTGATTTCGGCTGTCAAAAATTGAAGAATTAGTTCACGCAGTCGTCGTTATTCTTGTTACTGGCGCTAGCAGCGGCCTCAGTTTCCTACGCTTCTGGGCGAGTGGACAGTTTTGTGTGTCATCATGACAATCTCACTCGCCGATTTCCCGCTTTTAGATAGTAGCTTGTAACTCGCCGTGTGTCAGCGAGGCTTTACGTCGTTAAGATTCCCACATTATTTGTCTTCTTCTTCTTTTCTTTGGTAGGGCAAATTCGACAGTAGGTCCGTCCAATACACGGGTCGCGAGTCGCAATTTGTATACACGGCTTCTTTACTTACGTCGTTAAGATTCTTAATATATTTTAGGGTATATTGTCGTCTTAAAGTAAAGGCAAATATGTAATTAATCCGTAGAAATGCGGGTAACCAGGCCAGTGGTGTGCCCACTTTTTTTAAATCGCTGAACTTGCCGATGGTGCTCCGGAGACCAGTCTTAACACCATCCACTCTGGAATTTTTTTGCGCGGTTTTACCGATATGCTTTGAGAACTGTGTAGATGACAAAATCAAAATCACTGCGATTCCTCATTTAATTTAATAATTGTAGCCTCCACGACAGCTCTCCAAATAAATTGTCTATGAATTTCAAGATTCTTTTTCGTAAAACGGCTTTCGAATTTTCAAACTAGGTACGAGAAAGGTCATTATATCTTTTAGCACATTATAATTTATTGTTTTTCAGGTTTATAATAAAACTAGTTTATATATTCGTATCCATATTTTATTTTATATCCCAAATGAGTAATTTTTTTTGTAGATAAAGTTACCTATTTTAGGGAAACGTGTTACGATATAAACATGAAATATATTATAATAATTTTCTTCTTTGTGTACCGTATCAGGTCCCCCCGACGTTGGCGATCACTCTTGAGAATGTCTCTTTGTCTTGCGCTGCCCGGAATAGCTCCTACACACTTCTAATGCCGGTCCACTCTCGTATATTAGGCAGCCAAGACATTTGTTTCCTACCAGGCCCTCGGCAACCCTCTATCTTACCTTTCAATATTAAATGGAGCAAGTGATACTTCTCCCCTCGAAGTATATGACCCAGATATGAAATTTTCCTGACTTTGATTAATGTAAGCAGCTCTCTATCTGCTCTAGCCCGCCTGAGAATTTCTGTGTTGGTGATCATGTCGGTCCATGGGACCTTGAGCATTCTCCGGTGAAGCCACATTTCAAAAGCCTCTAACCTGTTCATGGTATTTACTTTCAAGGTCCATGTTTCACATTCAGAGCAAGACCGACCACACATAGCATTTTAGCATTCTCTGTCTTAGTCTTAAGCTGATATTGTCATTGCAGAAGAGGGATTTCATTTTAATGAACGCAGTTCTTGCTGCTTCAATTCTGCATCTAACCTCTACATCTGGGTCAAGAGTCTCCGTGAGAATACTGACGAGGTATCTAAATTTTTCCACCTTTTCGACATTGCAACCATTTAACTGTATCACTGATTCAGAGTGATCTAGTCGTCCAAATGTCATCCATTT
Organism: Limnephilus rhombicus; assembly: GCA_929108145.2. Classification (NCBI taxonomy): domain Eukaryota; kingdom Metazoa; phylum Arthropoda; class Insecta; order Trichoptera; family Limnephilidae; genus Limnephilus; species Limnephilus rhombicus. The sequence goes on along the minus strand of OV815288.1, from coordinate 45,799,102 downwards.
AGTTTTATTAACGTTGATTGCCCAGTTGCTCACCAGCATTATTAACAAGATTTAATAGCTCTTGGAGGTCATCGATACAGTCAGCTAGTAATACAGTATCATCTGCGTATCTTATGTTATTAATGACAACTCCTTTGATCTTCAGACCCTTCTCAGTATTACTCAGGGCTCTTTTAAAGACATAGTTGGAATAGAGATTAAACAATAGTGGCGACAGGATACAGCCTTGTCGTACTCCACGTTGAATGGCAATTGCATTAGATCTCTCATTCCCATGTCTTATTTCTGCTGTTTGGAACCAATACAGGTTTTTAATGAAATTCTGGTCTTTGGTGTCAACATTACAATCCGCAAGCATTTTCATTAGGTCAGCATGTTTCACCCTGTCAAATGCCTTTTCGTAGTCAATAAAACAGGCAAAGACTTCCTTTCTTTGGTCACGACACTTTATAATAATAAGGAATATATAATAATAATTGGATAATTTATACAGCGCCGTTTTTGTGAAAAATCACCTCAAGGGCGCTTTACAATTTATTACGAATCCTAGGCAGGCTCTAACTAATTTTATTATTTACAAATAGATACAGAAACATACTTACCTGCAAGACACCTCCGATAAAACACACTTTATTAGAAAGTTTACGCCTGGGGAAGAGACTACTTTGCACGTGGAGGACATTATATTTAAAACATTGAATATTGCATGACTTTACCTTTGCTACCCTCATCACTGTTGGTTTTACATTTATATTTATAAGAAGATTAAAGCCAAAGTCGAGTTAATATTTATTTATTTTGAAAGCATGGAGAATTTTAAGAATTTGCTTTATTTTTACACACTTAGTTATTTACCATGTCGAAGACGAAGGTGAAAGGTATTTTTTTTAAACTTATGGATACGACTGATAAGTTTTAAGATTTTCACGGCCAAAAGCATTTCCGTTATTTATTTTTGGGGTGTTATGCCGTGTTGCGCTACCTCCTTCTTTAGCCAACGTTTCGGACATCGTTGCAGTGTCCATCATCAGGGCAGATCCGGCAGATCCGGTAGATGTCGGTACATCTACCGGATCTGCCGGATCTGCCCTGATGATGGACACTGCAACGATGTCCGAAACGTTGGCTAAAGAAGGAGGTAGCGCAACACGGCATAACACCCCAAAAATAAATAACGGATATGGATACGACTGTCTGAAAAGATGAGTTTTCAGTTTAGCTCTAAATTCCGCTGAATCTGTGATCATTCTTAACTCGTGTGGCAGTCCATTCCAGGCTGTAGGTCCTGACACTCCGAAAGCACGCACACCGAATTTAGTATATCATCATTACATAGTATAAAATGATGTCGCTCAAAATGTATGTGCGCGTTAATCTTTTAAACTACGCAACGGATTTTCATACCGTTTCACCAATAGATAGAGTGATTGAAGAGTAATGTTTATATGTATAATAGATGTAAATTATATTAGAGAAAAGCCGAGAAATTCAAAGAAAACATATTATTTTGTGCGATTTAAAACGGCTGGCGGGCCGTACTATAGTCACTTTTGAAATTCGTTCTACGGAAGAAATTGGAAAATAGATGTCCTAGAGTAAGGAGGTGTTTGATTTTCCCTTTTCAAATATAAACCCACTCTAAATGAAGAAACACACACCCAGAGTTGCATTGCAAGCATTGTATAATTAGTGGCGATCGCTCGAATTGCATTACATAGTATAAAATGAAATCGCTCAAAATGTATGTGCGCATAGATCTTTTAAACTACGCAACGAATTTTCATGTGGTTTTCACCATGGATAGAGTGATTCAAGAGGAAGGTTTATACGTATAATACATGCTTATTATAGTAGAGAAAAGCCGAGAAATTCAAATATTCAATTCAGGCAGTGGGCAGCGGGTGGAGTGGATTTTATAAAGGTTGTGTACGGGACGTGGCACTGTAATCGCCACCCGCACAGACGATGTAGTGGGAGGGGGACCGGCTGGCCGTTTCGACGCCTTCGGGGAGAAGGGGAGAGAAAGAGTAGGTAGAGGGAAAAGTGGGGTAAATGTAGGGAGAAAGGGAGAAATGGCGAGAAAGTGGGGGAAAACGGGGAGAAATTGTAGGTAGAAAGGGAGAAACGGATCGAAGGCAAGGGAAAGGGAGTTAGAGCGCAGTAGAGGGGTACCTTCGCCTTGATAAAGGCGTTTCGAAATTGTATGCGGAGTCTTCTTGGGTGGGCTGGCCAGAGGAGAGAAGAAGTCCAACTTGCCGTAGGTAAAGGGAGAAACGGGAGAAAGCGAGGGGAAGAAGGGAGGTGGAGCGCAGTAGAGGGGTAACCTGCGCCTTGAGAAAGGCGTTTCGAGAAATTGTAATAGGTTCTTCAGGGTGGGCGGTTCGGCCAGGGCCAAGAAGAAGTCCAAGTTTCCCAGTGGTAGATCGGAGCAGGCAGGATAAGGCGAGATGATGTTGTGGCGATGAGATCTGGAGCTCTGCCGATCTAGCGCAATTTCGGCCGTATTTAAAGGGCCCTGAGCCGGGAATCTGCCCATACTTAGACCCTTTTTTCATCTCAATTCTCCGAACTGAGATGAATTCTAGGTATTTCGGCCGTTAGAGACTTTAAACGCCACTGCGTTCGTTCCGCTGTTGCGTAACGAAGCAAAAAACGCCACAGCGTTCAATCTCGCCCTACACTCTACGCTTCTCCGATATTTTGTTTATTTATGAGTTTGCATAGACATGGTAGATTTTATGAAAATAACAAATTCAAGTGTGTAGGCATGTACACAAATCATGAAACTTTGCACAAAATAGAATTAAGTTACATAGAGCCAATTTGTGCAGGATAAAAATACATAGTTTTGCACAAATTGGGTACATAAAGAGATATGAATGACTTTGCATAAATTTGAATTTGCGCAAAGGTCAAAGGGTTGTAGGTATGTACAACAGACCAAGAAGGCTTTGCACAAATCACAAATTTATGCAAAGTAACAAAATACGTGTGTAGGTACGTACACAGAGGTGGGAAAAGGGGGTGAAGGGGTCAAGTTTTGTTTTTTTATCCCTTTGGAATTACTTGACCCCGGCAGCTGATTTATTAATTATAATTTAAAATACAATTATTTAATTGTCAAATCACGTCCGGTACAGGTTGGGTAATGGCGTTGTGTTTCGTTAGCCATAGCAACGTGTGGCCGGGTCTGCTAGTATCTGATAAACAGAAAACCATTGAAAAAAAAAAGTATTTTGAGCGTATGGTATGGATATGGTAAAGAATTGCTGATCCGGCTCTCCACAGGTTTTAATAGTCCCTTTCTGTCGAGGTTTTAATTTAAGACAGCTTTTGATATTTTTACCAAAACAAACAAAATGCATTGTTTAAAAAGCTGTGCAAAAACGGAGCGTCCAAGATGTGATTTTTCCAAAAAATTGGTCAGAGGAAGGTTCCTTAACTACCTAAATATTAATTCCAAAAGATTTATTTTATTTATTTATCTATTTAAAGTTAGTGTTCGTTTCAGAATGCGATTTTTTTCCATTTAGCCTCAAGTAAAATAATTATTAGTATCATTCTTGTTATGGTACTAGTTTTGGATTTCCCTAAACAATGTGCAACTGCTTTCAATAATTTTTTTTCTAATGTCGGAAAAAATCTTGCAAGAAAAATAACTAATATCATAGATATTCCACATCTACTGCATCTACCGCAGAAAATGATGTAACATCATAAAAAAAACCATAGGAAAATTCGAAACGGTAACTGAACAAGAAATTGTTGATATAATAAAAACCTAAAAACTGAATCAGCACCAGGTTTCGATGGGATCACTGTTGAAAATCTAAAGACACATCTTAACTTTTTGAAAAAGCCTATTACATATATTATAAACAATAGTCTAAAAAAGGGAATCTTTCCATCAATATACAAAAAAAACTATTATTACACCGATTTATAAATCAGGTGACTCTAAAAAATTTAATAACTACCGACCTATATCAGTATTATCAAATATCTCAAAAAATTTTGAAAAGGTAGCTGAAAAGCAAATACAAAATTTTATTGGAATTCATAATATATTGAGTGACCAACAATTTGGTTTTCGCGCAAAAATAACCACACAGGACGCAATCATAGATTTAACAACAAAAATACATCAAGCAATAGACAAAGGCAAAAAATCTCTTGCAATTTTCGTAGACCTAAGGAAAGCCTTTGAAAGCATTAGTCACAAAAAATTACTATACAAGCTTAACGAAATCGGAATTATAAGTAACGCTAACACAGGGATAGAAAGTTTCCTGAACTCTAGAAATAAATATGTAAAAATAAAAAAAACATTCTTAGTGAACCGAGTACAAGCGACTTTGGAATACCACAAGGCATGATTTTAGGCCCTCTTCTATTCATCTTGTATGTTAATAATATCTTTGAATTACCAATAACAGGAAAACTTGTTTCATATGCAGATGATACTGCAATTATATTCCAAGCACATTCATGGAATGAATTTGAAACAATTGCTAATAATGATATCAATATCTTAAAATAGTGGTATTAATGCATACCAGTTTTGCACAACACTACTACATGTACAATGGAGTGGTGTGGTTTAATCAACTAGCAATAGAGCTGAGATAAGAATCTGACTACAATAAATTAAAAAATAAATTAAACAATAATATCTTAAATAATTGAGCCACTTAGAACCGCATTAACCTTTAACTAACAATACTTATTCAACAATTTAATTTACATTATTTTATTTTTTTATATATATATTTTTTTTTAATATATTTTTTTTTATTACATTTGATTTATGTAAGTACGTATTTATAATGTATGTGTTATAATTTTTAATTTTAATTTTTTTAATTTAAAAAAAAATATTTATTTTCTCTTCCCTTTACACACGTTATATACAAATATATGTTTATACTGTTTCTAATCAATGTTGTATGTTAGTATTTAATGATTTGAGTTAAATCCGATTGTAACCTGAAAATGTAATTACTCATGATTATATTACATGTATATTTATATAAAAACTAATAATAAAAAAAAACTTTTTAGTAGAGATGAAACGGATATTCGGTAACTATTCGTTATCCGGCCTAAATTTGCTATCCACCGGATACCGGATAGTAACTCAATATCCGGCCGGATACCGGATATTAAAAAAACTACGACATTTTCCTATAATAAAATGCAAAACATTAATCTTTGTGAGGTAAATATCAATAAAATGGCTTATAATTATTACAGCTTTTTTTAAAGTCGAAAAAGATACAAAAAAGTAAAATTTTCTTCTGTGATATTCACTCTAATGATAAATACATAAATAGTAAATATCTAAACTAAAAACTTTTAGTAAAAACTTAAAAAAACCTCGCAGAGTAGCGAAATCAAATTCATTATTTCGTGTTTGAATTTGATCATTCATCGCTGGTCGATTGGACAAATAAAATATTGTACAGTTTGCAAGATATGTATTTAAGATAAAGCCATAGTAAATAATGCAAAATCATACAAAATCATATGTTTTTGTTTTGAAAATTTGATCGCTTAGAAGTATTGTAGATGCTTCAATTACATACTGCGTGTAGAACAAACCTTTTATAAGTCTTTTAAAATAAGCCTATAAAAAAATAAAGTATAAGGTCTAAAAAACACACTTTCAAGTCCAAACTCTCCTATTTATAAACCCCTTTTCGGTTATGGTTTTATTGTATAATGTGGCAAATTCAGTTTATTTTATAATGATCGCAAAAACAGTTGATATTTACACCCAATCTTCCCAAAACAAAATAAAATATGCATTTTCGCGTTGTTTTTTTTCGACGAATTACAAAGTGAACCCTATGGCGTCCACCGAAGAACTACTGTCCACGCCACAGTCGCCTAACCTCAGTCACGCCTCGAACTGAGCGGGAGATGGACGCGTCACTCCGCGTCGCTTGATTTCGTGAAATCAATTTTAAATTTCCGTTTTATTACAATAAACAATGCGTAAAACAGGAATTAATATTTTTTACAGGCCTTTACCAAATCAACCTGTAAAACAAAACTCTCAAATACCTTTTCCAACCTTTCCAAAAGCTTTTTCTCAAGTATTTTTAAACTCCTCCCATAAAGGGCGTGAATTCCGATATCGATTTTTTCCTGAACTAGTGGATCGCCTTAAAATGTCTTTGTCCAAAGGTGGTTTTAGAAAAAGAAGCAGGTAGGTTTAGTTTGGGTAATGCAGCGGGATTAGTCCTGTCTTACTGTCTTGTTTACGCATACTAAATGTCACTAGCGGAAGGGGGACAAAAATTTATAGTATTTTATTAACAATGAAATGAAACAATATTCGGCATGTCAAAAAATAGCCTTGACTTCGAACTCGTGAAATAATCATTACACTTGTTTCCGTGAAATCAATTTTAAATTTCCGTTTTATTACAATAAACAATGCGTAAAAAAGGATCTAATGTTTTTTACAGGCCTTTACGAAATCAACCTGTAAAAAAAAAATTCTGTAATATATTTTCCAACCTTTCCAGAAGCTTTTCCTCAAGTATTTTTAAACTCCTCCCACAAAGGGGCGTGAATTCCAATTTCGATTTTTTCCTGGACTATTTTTTTTTATTTTTATAATTTTTTTTATTTTTAATAATATGTTTCACATGGTATGTATTTGCATGATAATTTTACATCTCAGGTTTTTTTACTAGATACCCTTCCATTGAAAGTATTTGCTTGTGTATGGAAGGGGAGTGTACATTAATGTTATAAGTTAGTACTTAAATAATTCATCGTAGATACATAAATATATGTGAGCTGCAGTATTTATTTTGATAATAGTGTGTATTTAAAAAAAAAAGAAAGAATGTTATGGAAAACTAAGGATTTTTGTAAGATTAATTAAGTGACAGTTGTTTTTTTCTTAAAAATATTTTTAAAATGTCTCTTGACAGAGAGCAGAATTCGGGGTTTATCATTATTGAATGGCCTTAAAGTCTAAACTCTAAGCGAAACACGTTGTATGTAAGTTACTTAACTGTGTGAGTGTGATGGAGTCAACTAAGGATGACAGACCTATAGGTATCTACCAAACCATTCACAGTCAAACACCTGTTTTTGGATATAAATTGAAGACCTCTGAAGGTGATCTAAAATAAATTATCTAATCAAAAACATGATCTATCTGAATACAGCCAATCACCCAAATACTTTTTCTTAAAATTCGCAAAATGTTAAAATGCTTTAAAGCCTTCCCAGAATAAAAAAATGTCTGTAGTTGGTAGGTATTTTTTAGAATATAGATAAGTAGAAATAAAGATTATGTAGGTAATTGGTCTAATTTAGATAAATCACGTTTGACTGGATGATTGCAGATTTGAGATTTGAGTTGACCTGCGAAGGTCTTCTACTTATTATGTCCAATGCACGAAGACTCATCATTCGTCTACCGTCTACCTGACCCTGTTCACTGCCCGAGGGTATTTTTACAAAGCCTAAACCATTTTAGTCATAGCGACGACTGTGATAGAGTAAGTACCTATATAGCTTTTGGTTGTGAAAAATCGTTTACAAACTTGTTAAAGATAGAATAGTTTCACCATTATAAGATCCTTTACGATACTTTTGCGGAGGCCGTGTCTTCAACCCACCCGTGTGTTAGTATCAGTGCACGTGTTCAAATCTTGTCCAAAAGGCAACATTTTGACCAAAACTATAGGAAGCTCGCGAAGATATGTTTTTTTTGTTAATTATTATTTATTTTCATTAGCAACCCTAAACCAAATAAGTTACTACTAATGTGATTGAACATTTCAAAAACTTATACTCGATTAAAATTAAAATTTCTGTTCGAATGAACGCGATTGAAATTGGTACCCATGTATTTTTGAGCGAGGTTAATATGAGCCATTTAATACCGAGAATCTTGTAATGCTTGTGTCGCGTACATTTATAAAAGATAAAAAAAATCATTTGGCATGGCGTATTTCGCCACATCGCTCGCCGTAGGTACATTCCCAATGGGAATACATGTCAAATGATCTTTTATCTTTTATAGCTAAGTGCGTATACAACTAAATAAGGATGCCTCTAGGATAGATAGATGTGGCGACACATCATTATCAACTTCGCCATCAAAAGAAGGTACGAGAAATATCTAATATTCGCGCGATACGGGCAAGCTACTTACCTGAGTACATACCTACCTACTGCTGCTGTCGCCGATAAATAATAATTTCGCCACCGCCTAGAAAGGTCTAGACTCTAGAGTTTATAAGCCGCCTGAATATTCAGCACCGGGTATGTTCCAGTACCTTCCAGTGTACACATTGCCGGCGATTGGAACATTACTCCACCGGTCGCGCTGGTATATAATATAAAGCGACTAAACTCGGCGCTCGCTCAGTCAGTATCAGACCACCAGTCGGTCAACATCTCAGCATGTAACGATCTCCGCACAAGTGCTCCTGCATTGCATCTACGCTCTCTCCAGGGCAGCTTCCCGAGGTCCATCACCACGTCTCAGCTATAAAGCCCACCGTGTCTTCAGCTACGCAGAACAGCTACATCCCGCGACTTACAAGGCTTGCGTCACCTTCAGTCCAGGGATCAGCTCACCATTTCATGGCACCCTCGCTTCGCTGCCATGGAAACACGCTCCGCCTTGCCTGGAAGATAGGTCATCTCCACCGCCAAGGTGTTGAGCAACTCGCTGACCTTCACCACACCATCTCCATCTCCTCAGAGCGCCTGCAGCATCTCATCTACGGCGCTCCGCATTACATCATGTTACCGTTTTACCGACCTCGCTACGTAGCCACAATAAATACTGACTACATCGACTGACGCCTTTTATTTCTCGCCCCGTCTCTGCCGATCCGGCCCGCTCCCTCATAGACATTAAAGGTTAGACATAGAATGTACGAATGTAAACGAGGCAAAGAGTGTGTGCCAAGACCGAATTGTTTGACGGTCCGTCCTCTCTGTCTATCCCTGCTGGGAAACGGCGTGATTGTTAGTTAATTAGTTAATTAGATTTGTACCATAGATGTCACTAGTATGAAGGGTCGCCCCTCCATGTTGGATCACCAAGGTAGGGTAAACGAAAGTTCGAGAAGAAGAGAGATTTGGAAAGCACAATCGATATGAAGTTGGTCTCCATACCGCCATACACGATGGTTCACGATTATAAAAGTTTTTAGTCTAGATAAAGGCAGTGTTTTGTTGTTTCTTAAAGATTTATTATTTCTAGAATCCTTTCACAACAGGTGAATTAACAACCTCATTAATAATATTATTTATTAATATGATTGACCTACATTATAATAGCAAAGTCTAATCAAATGCAATCTATATTAATAGGTTAGGTTTGGTTTGCACAAACAAAACCTAATAGTTACATTGTAATCGTCACCAAGACTGAAATGGTAAAGGCTTTGTAAATCGCTGCCCGGGATGATGCATTGGCGTAGGTACTGGGACATTTCTTTATCAAACCCTCCCAAAAAGCATTTTAACATTTTTTAACACCAGCAAACATTAAGAATTAAGTGAGGAAAATTATTTTGATAATTTCAATCCCAAAATCTAAATCCAATTGTTCTATAAACTAGAGAAATCTAAAAAAAATCGGTAGAAGTAAAACTAGAAAGTTGCTAGATTTCGCTTTCTTTTTTTTTCCTGTTTATTTAAAGTGGTTTAAAGATTGGATATTGATTTCACAAAAATAAAAATGTTTTTTTTTGGATTTCGTAGGATTCAAACCTCAGTTCGCTTGATGTCTGTCTCTCTGGTCGCTGAGACTTGACAGGCGCCTTGCCCACTGCGCTATGGGAGGCATGCGTGAATTTACCGCATTATATTAAAATGGAGGACCCGCCAAATAATTAATTTGTGATGTATTTCTGCTTCATCCGAATTTTAAATCACTAACGTGGCTAAAGAAGTTTCACTTAAAATGTCATGCCCCTGGCGGATGATATCCCTAACCTTATTATGTGAATGTGTTTATCCCTAACTTAACTTACCTATCCCCACAGGCAAGGGGCAGAACCGACCTGTGATACGGTTCTGCCACTTAGAGCTCCGTTGTAACCTCCCTTTCTATTACTAGTCTCGTTTATGAGAAAGAGTGAGAGGTTACAAAAAAGGTTGCGGCACTGGGCAAACTGCAGCCGTCAGTCAAGAAGATTTTGTTCAAATTAAATACGAATTAATTTCAGATTAAATTGCGTTTAGGATCGAATAAAAAACATTTAATTCTGGGTTAGGTGAAGTGGAGAATGCAGAGATTGGTAGACTTGTTAAAACCACTCAACTTTAACAACCTTTTGATACAATAACTAAAATGAGATACCTAATTTAGAAAAGGGTGCCATATAAAATTAGTGCCAAATGTTTTGTTTATTAATGTTAATAAAATGAGATAAACACAGGATTATAACTGACACGTCGGAGTACAAGGGTAGGTATACCTGAAGATGCTAGGTACCTACCTACTACACCGCCGAAGGTTTAACCCTTACGATGCCGGGGATAACATGCCAATCGCCCGCTGGACATCGGCCCTGAGGAAAATAATTTTTCATCTGAGATGCTGTGTGGAGGGTCTTTTTGAGGAAAGGAAGGAATGAATATTGTCTTGAAGTTCTTGTGCGCCCTTTGGGGGCTTGTCTAACAGAAATAAATCATGTACTATACTGTCATCCGCGTAAACAATGCATTGGTGTACATTAAGGTGATCCAGGCCTGTATAGTAGTAAGTTTTTCAAATATAGATGTAGCCACCCATTTTATTTGTTACACCTATCATTCCTGTTATGTGTAAAAAATTTCAGCCCCCTATCTTATATACAAGGGGGTGCTCATCGAATTAGAAGTTTCTGACAAAAGTTATGGATTTTAAGTAAAACACGTAATTTAAGGTTTATTAATATTGCAAGTATTTTAGTCAAATAAGTATAAAACGCATTTGAATTTGAACAAAATTTGGTAACAATAATTAACATAATGTTAGTCGCAATCTTTCAAAACTATGTTTGTTAACTCCATTTTGAATGTTTCAGTAGAAACGATTTTTATGTTTTGTACAACGATGTGAAGTAAAAATTGCTTTTCTTCCTCAATCTTAGTGAGCATCGTGTTGTAATCTCCAAATAGTTTAACACCTCTCCCCGCTGTATCATTAACAACACGCAAATTTTTGACTCAGCTTTTGCCTTGAAGGTAATCAACATTGTTATTCCAAGTCTTAGGAGGTAATTACAAGAAAGAGTCCTTGGTATCAAGAACTAAGAGCGTTTTCAACGTTCTTTGTGTTGCAAAAGCTTCTAATGTAACCTCTGAGGCAAGCTTAGCAGAATCACCTCGTACTAAACGATTACCGTCATCAGAATTTATTTTTTTAACAATGGCCTGTTTCTCAGCATCAGACAGCTTCTCTGAAAACAAGGTAAATGAGACTAGTTCATCTGACAAATACCATAAGTGACGCTCTAAGACACCCCTAGCTGCTATACTGATTTCGGAATCAATGGCTTCGTACAATTTTAAGCTATTCCAAAGTATTAAGTCATTTACTGGTGCATCCGCTGCCAAAGACGCTTCGATTCAAACTTTGGTGTAGATAATAACTAACAAATCGAACCATTTGTTTTTCTTCTCTCTTGATTAGTTTAAATCTTATTACGATCAAGCGTACTGGTAACGTATTGTGTAAATATGTCACTTGTAGTTAGCTCAACACACTACAAACTCATATTTGAACTTATCCTCTAATATGCTAGCATAGGTTCGAAGCATTTTGCAATGAAAACAAAATTTACCTAAGTTACAACAAATGTAAACAAATAAGCTTCACTAAAAATCACAACGCTATTATACACAATTATTGTATTGGTAACTATTTACTCGAGCGCGTTTACTGTATAAAAGATCTAGGCGTACTTTTTGATTCTAAACTCCATTTCGATGCGCACATTGAGAACATTGTGAATAAAGCTTACCGCATGCTAGGATTTGTCATCAGAAACAGCCGCGAATTTCGAAAACCTGAAACTTATCTTCTACTTTACTACACGCTGGTCCGTTCTCAACTTGAATACTGCACCTCCATATGGACACCACTTTACGGTGTCTATAAAGTCAACATTGAAAGTATTCAAAAGAAATTTCTGCAATACCTCAATTACAGAATGAGCGCACCTAAACGGGGGTACATAAATATGCTCTCGAATTATAACGTCACCACTCTAACTAACCGGCGAACATACCTTGACCTCATGACGCTTTATAAAATCTGCAATAACTTTATCGACTGTCCTGACCTACTGAAACTAATAAACTTCAAAATACCACCCAGAGTAACAAGGCTTAACGACTTATTCCACATTAGCCGGACGCGTACAAATGCTGGTGTCAGGGATCCAATCAGAAGAATGTGCGAATCGTTTAATCAAAATCAAAACATCAAGGATTCCGACTTATTTTTTGATACACGCAGTACTTTTAGTAGAAAATTGAAGGCCGTTTTCCTACAAAGTACAATACCTTAGACATTGCTTGGTTTATAATTTTAACTACCTTTCTTTTTTTAAATTTCTGTATGACATTATTTTTTATCTATATATATATTTGGTCTTACCATCAAAATTTTTCCAAAAACAATTTGTAAACTTTTATAAGGATATTCCGCATTTTTTTTTTCATCTCTCTGTAAAATAATATTTACTTATGTATATATACATACGTCTTTTCCGTATTTAACGGTAAAAATATTTGTATATGTTTTTATCTGCTGTCAATGTTAATTCGTGAGAAATAGTTTGGATGCAGGCGAATTCTCTATTAATTGTTTTGTATATTCTTGTCAATTGACGTCTGTATCTGTATTTTCTCCTTAATAAAAAAAAAAAAAAAAAAAAAAAAAAAAAAAAAAAAAAAAAAAAAAAAAAAAATTACTAGAAGTGCTACTGAAGCTGCACTCAAGTTCTAACTCTTGTCTCGACACCACCGAAGATGAAGCATTACTTTCAGCAGCCATTTCTTTCAATTCTTCAGCACTTTGTTTCCGTTTTAGAGAACTTTCTTTGACCTTTTCTAGTTTCTTGTCGATTGAGGTCAAAATCATCTTACGTTCTCATCTTTGATCGATGAGAAACGCTCTGTCTTCCGCAATTTTTATCAAATTCAAAGCGCTTGCATGGGCAATATCAAAAAGTTTGTCTAGTTCTTTTTTAAACAAATACTCTCCTTTTTTTGTGCTTCAGAATTTTTTCCTCTATTTTTATTCAATAGCAGCCAGTTCTTAAGAAACATTTTCAATGCAGTGATTGTTGTTGTCTGATCGGAACACTAGATTTACTCCATATTTTTATAAGTTCTTTACTCCATATTTTTGGAATCATTCAATATGTAGTGATAACGGAGTAAAACTTGCCGAAGAGTAGGATGTTGGTTAAGCCTCATCAATGGCTCAATATCTCGAACCCCAAGTAGAAAAATTTCGTATTTTTTTCGAGTAGATGAACACATTTTAGTACACTGATTCACTTCACAGTCTACTAAATAAGTATCAAATACTCTTCAAATTTGTCTATAAAACTCTACAGTAGTTTATTTTAATATTTATTTAATAGTTTAACACACGAAACTGGCCTGTAGCAAAAAGTAAAAATAAAGCATTTTACACAAAAAATTCAAAAACAACACTCGATTGAGCACCCCTTCTACTTGAGCAATCTCGCTGAAATTTTACTATGTTATTTCTATGAATACGTGTAACAAATTCACGGGGTGGCCAAATGAAAAATAATAATAAAAAAATTTGGACCACCTCAGTGTACATTACAAAAGGTCATTGATGTGCAACAAAACAAAGTCGGAGACAGAATAGATCCCTGTCGGACGCCAGCATTTATTGAATGCGAGGAAGAGGTGAAACCATCAGCAACCGTCTGAATCGACCTTTCCCTGAAAAAGTCCGCAATCCACTTACACACGGATGCGGTAAGTCCGTAAGACAGCAGTTTGTTGACAGGTCCTCGGTGCCAAACCCGGTTAAAGGCTTTGGAAATGTCCAGTGCAACCGTTTCGTTGTCTCACCGAAATGTTCCAGGCACCGCTCCTAAACATGTGTCATATACCTACGCGAGAAGATCACCGCACAAGCGGTTCTGCCGGAATCCGTATTGATGGTCATGGGCATTGAGGTATATAAATAGAGAAGCAAACTTCATAACCGCTCATCGAAAAAAGCGTAACCACTCTACAACTGCAACGACGTAGCTTTGGAATCACTAAACATTTGAAAGTAAACATATATTTGTCTCACTTGCACAAGTCACGAGAACATTACCACCGCTAGGATTAGACAAAGCCAGAAACGCAAACCTGCAATAGCGGCTTGGTGTTGCCTACAATGTGAAATTTTACCCAAAATAAACAATGAAATAGTTTTTTTTTACGTTAGTTTGTAATAAAATAAACTTATTTAAATTATTTTAAATACGTATTTTTTATTATACGACTAAAAGAATGCACATCTAATGAAATAATGAAGTCATTATTTGTTCCAATATTTTTTATTGAATCAATAGTATATAATACTCAAACCGAAATTGTTTCAAAAGTGTTTTCAAAGTTCTTTTCTCAGCAATCGAATTATTTCCACCCACTTCTCACGGCGTGCTGCATCTTATGGTACCCTGCAAAATTATTAATATAAAATACGTAAAAAAATATAATTACTTACTAGATTATTCATTAATAAACTAAAATAAGTTTTAATGAAGTATGTTGTATGAAGATTAAAACATAATTTTTATTAAGTATTTTAATATGGTTACCTCCATAGTAACTTATTCCATAAATTATGTATTCTCCCATTAATGTGGGAAAACCAAAACGACTTTTTAGTGGCAACACTGAACCTATATTAGAGTATTTAACATTTTATTTCATTTTCTGCTTTTTTTAATTAAATGTGAATATGTAAACAATAAACTTAGGTGTGGAAAGTAATTCCACTTGCTTTATAATGTTAAATCGCATTTTTTCGCGACCCATTTAACCATTTTGGTGATAGTTTTGATCGCGTATCGTCCGGCACAAGTCGGCCGGCGTCTCAATGAGCACTGAACTGACGTTAGCGGGGCATATGCTTTTGGACATAATATGTACAGTGGCAACGCTTTGGCGCGGTCGTTAGTCATCTAGTATATATATATATCAATGGTCATGGGTGGATGACCCGATTTTTTTCGTAATAAATTACTTGTTTTTAATAAAATAAAGTTTTTTGTAAATCGCAACGTCTTCCCAGATAATGTATTTATTATATTTATAATAAAATTATACGTACCTAGTTTCCTCTGAATAGTTATTAACATTCAGAGATTTCCATTTTTAATTTGGGCACCGCCGGCCCGGGAACCATTTATTGGATACACGTCTGCCAAAGGTCATCCCAAGTGGTTCGCTATGTTTAGTGGCTTATCATGAGTGCCCTGGTTCATGTAGTGATGCTTGTTTAGGACTTGGCTGCGGTTGCGTTTGCTCACTTACTGCACGGCTGAATGAGGGAGACCATTTGGCCTCTAGCACTAGACCCATGGCAGTGGAAGGGATGGATTCATTTGTCCGTCACTCCTGGACTCACTAAACCCCAGATTCCTACGCAGCCATCTTACCTTTTTCCTTCCCAGAACTTCCTCTCCTTCTTTTCCTTTAGTTATATCCTCCACATGCATCCACAAAGACGATAAAGGCCCTGAGGGAAATTATTTTTTTCAGGGGCTCCTGTGTGGAGCTACTGCAAAAAAAGAGAAACATAGGTATTTTTATCTCTTCAATTTTTTTTCTCTAATGGAAGGGGGAAATTCAATTGAAATTATTTCGGGACCTCTATAAAAGAAAATGTTGCAACTAATAATGGTTGTATTTTCCAGACATAATCTACGAGTACTATTCTCTTTTACTCTTTTTCACAACTTAATACCTATAATAATCTGTCCACATTTAAAAGCCTTCAAACGTGTGACTGAAATAATATAACACATCTAGCCTAGTCTATCGGTAAGGACTGTACCAATAACTTTCGGTAACATCTTAACGTTCCTTAGGACAACTGTAGATGGCTAATGCACGATCGCAAACAATTAATAAATTCATCTTAATATTTTAAAGCATAACTTGTAAACAGCGTTTTTCCCTAAAATAATTGAACTCGTGCCATCTATGAAAGCGTAGATTTAGATTTTTTATATATATATTTTATTATAAAGAAAAAGTTATACAATATTACAGGAAATTAAATAAAATATTACAGGAAAAAAGAAGTCTCAATAAATTACTTTTAAGCAGTTTGTCAATGAGTGCTTTTACTTTGAAGTTTAAAAAATATAACTTATTATGCCATTAGAATGTTTTTGTGTTAGAGTCTAACACAAACTATTTCTTCAGGGGAGCCAATTTATCAATGGGTATAATATTTGTTTTTACATTATTTGTACATTTTTTAATTTTAGCAGGTAACATATTTAACCAAGTAGGTGTCATGTAGTCCAGCGTTCTGTGTCCACGTGTGCTTAGGTACGATTAGTCCTTCATTTAACGTAAAACGAGTGTTGTAAGTGTGGTCCAGTCTATTTACATATGTATATAGGGCTATTCATATGCTGAAAAATAATTTTATACCACACAATTGCTCTTACTGAGAGAATTTTGAGATTCTGGTAAAAGTACGGAACATTACGCCTTTGTTCGTATAAACTTTTATGAGCTAATAATTTAAGTAATGAATTTTAAACTGGTTGAATATGATTTACATTTGTCTTACAGGAAAGTCCCCAAGCTGTAATTCCGTGTATTATTATAGATTCAGCTATTGATAAATAAAATATTCGAAGTGTGCACATTCATTGAAACAAATTCTTTTAAGTAGGTATCACCTAAATTGCTGATTTTTTCTCGGTGATTCTACCGCATTTTTTTGTCCATGTTCTAATGTATTCTTTAGCTTCACAACTATGATAATCCCATGATTTTTCACGGGTCTGCGCTAGATTAGTATAATACTGGTGTCAGTCCTTGCAATAATACTGAGTGTAGGCAGGTAGATAGATACCCACCCAATATTGCAATGCATTTTGCATACAGAGCTGACTAAACAACAGTTAGTTAGGTAGCCACTGGTAGTAGATATGCATACATATATTATGCAGCTGGGTATATGTTATATGCTGTGCTAGTGCGTGCGGGTATTGATTATCCGACAAGTCATGCCATCTACATTACATAACCAACCAACAAACTAACCAACCAAACTACCACCTTCATAGATACACCGTTGGTTTACCTGGGACTATCGTAGTTACCTGAACCTTTACTTGCCCTACGCTTACCTACTAGAATTACTGCGTGGCAGGATACTGCAGTGCAAGCAAGCCTTACCTACCTACTTTGCTAGGTAAACGATTTACAATAACTAATAACACTACTTATTATTTAATAACACCTACTAGAGTACTAGAGAATTCTCCAGAAAACACACTCGCCGAGAAAATTGTACAATAGGTATTTTGGGTTTCCTAGAATTCCCTGGTTATTCTCAAACATAAGTTAGGAAGGTACTGTTCCGACATAGGTTTCATATTGCCTCACAAACATATCTAGGTTCTCAGGTTATCCTTCTCGACTTAAGATTCTCAAGTTAATCTGCTAGAACGTACCTAGGTTCTCAGGTTGTCCTGTGCGGACATAAGTTCCCAGTTTGCCGATTATAATAAATTCTCAGGTTGATTTGCTGGAACATACCTAGGTTTTCAGTTCGGACATAAGTTTCCATAATGACCGACTATAGGTATAGGTTAATCTGATAGAACAGACATAGGTTCTCAGGTTGTCCTGTTACATAGGTTTCATGTTGCCTAACTATAGGGACTCAGATTAATCTGATGAAACATATCTAGGCTCGGACATAAGTTCCATGTTGCCCGAATGTAGGTTCTCAGGCCAATCTGCTGGAACGTACCTAGGTTCTCAGGTTGTCCTATTTGTACATGAATTCGCGTGTTGCCTGATTAAAGGTTCTGAGGTTAATCTGCCAGAACATAGCTAGGTTCTCAAGTTGCCCTGTTCCGACATAAGTTACTAGTTTGCCAATTGTAATAGGTTCTCAGCATGATCTGCCAAAACATACCCTGGTTTTCAGTTCGGGCATACGTTCCCATATTGTCCGACTATAGGTTTTCAGGTTGATCTGCAGGAACATACCTAGGTTCTCAAGTTGTCCTGAACGGACATTAGTTCCAATATTTTCCGGAATATAATAGGTACTCAGGTTGTCCTATATTGAAACCTTTCTACCAGCCTAGCGATTCCGTATTTTTTGTGAGATCGTAATTGGATAACGGACGTTATTTCCTGTTAGATTTGTGTGATTTTTATGGCTGTTACTTGCTTTTTCTATGTACAACGTACACCGTACACTAAATGAATAAATAATCACCTACTTGCAGGAATTCGTGTTTAAATCGATCTAAACTAAAATAATGTGACAGTAAATATGTAAAAATCACACAAATCTGACAGGAGGTAACGTCCGTTATCCAATTGACGACCTCCGTAGTCCAGTGGATAAGACTCTTGACTCACAGTCCGGAGGTCGCGGGTTCGAACCCGGCATGCGCAAATAAATTTTATTTGATTAATTTGTGTTATTTCACAATTAATTCATTTAAAATAATATATAGTATATTTGCGGCATGTTCCAGAGTGGAAGATACTATCAGTATCGCTCTGGTGTAAGACCACCATTCAGAATTGAAACGTTGCTTGAAAATGGCTTTAGCCTTGTTTAGTGACCAGATCTGAATAGCCAGGTACTTCCCAACCTTTCTCTTCCCCACCTCCTTCCCCTCCCCACTACCTTAAGCCTCACAACATACCCCAATTGGGGATGCCATAGTCTCACTGGCTCCAGACGGGAGCAGTTGAGATTCTTGTGCGGTATTCACTGTAAAAAAAAAAAAGATCCCATAAAAAAATCGCAATCGCTAGGCAAGTCCCAACACCAAAAGGATCTCATATCAATTCTGTTGTTTGGTTACATAATATAGAATAGAGGACTACAGTCCAATTTTTTTATTTATTTTTTATGAATAATGACCTTCTAACTTAAATAACTGCATTTTTATTTTTAGAGTTAGAGTTAGTTTTAATAGTTAAAATAATTGTCAAAGTTTTAATTTTTCAAGTCCCCCGAAAACCACCGTATGTGTGGTGAATCGTGTGACGTCATCACTCCTGAAAAATTACCATAGGATCGGAAAATCAGCTGATCAACTGCCGCCATTTTGAATTCCGTTGTTCGAAGTATTCTCCCTAGAAATAGCATTAGGTACTATTTTTTTGATCAGTAGTTTTTGAATATTTTCAATAATAGAGATAAACTAATAAGAGATACTTTTATTTTTGAAACATTATTTTGGTCTAAATAATGTTTCAATAAATACAACAACTAAATGTCTGTAAACAGTATGTAAATAAACGAAATAATATGGCTTGTGTCATATCATACATTACCATACAATTACTTTACGGTGACGTCACGAGTCACGACACGTCGAACAGTGACGTCACCACTAAAATTTCAATAATGCCAACTTGACGGCGTATTTTTACGACCCGATTAAAAATGGACTTTTTAATAATTTTTTAAAAACTCTGGGTTTAATATTATTAAATAAAACTTATATATTCAGAATCGGCGTTTATTGGTCTATACATATACTGTATGAACATATTTTTATAAAGCCATAATATTTTTCACTGGAGTTCCTTATTATGTTACGTTACGCGAGTGAGTAGATATATATTTCAAGCGATGCTTCCGACGCAGTATTTAAGACCGTAGGAAACCGACGCATATGAATCATTAGATCACGGATTCATTTGCTTTATTTTAACATATATAACAACTATTGAAAAGTGCTTAAGTTGCAAACGTAATGAGATACTGGGTGGGAATGTTGTTTGTTCTATCGATATTTCAATGGAAGATGCATCTGGTGAACTAGCGTCATTGATTCCTTTTTTGCTGTGTCATTGCCCAACATTTTTGACACAGTCGACATTTATCACATGAGAACGGGTCGTTTCTATGACTCGTTCTTGAGTTCAACAGCCCGGCTCTGGAACGATTTGTTTGCAACCTCTGTGTTTCCTCCCTCCTACAATGAGCGTCTCTCCAAGATCCAGATTCACTCCTTTTTTTCTACAAAAAGACACTCCACTCAGCATCCCTACAGATGACACAGGCCCTTACGGAAATTATTTTACTTTTAATGAAAAAAATGGTTCCACGACAACTCAACAAAGTGGCTTTTCAACACCGCTTTGAAAAGTCATTAAGATACGAAAAAAATATATAGAATAATGTTTAGTCAAACAGAAACTATCTGGGAGGTCAAAGTCCAAACTCGACCATTAAATGTACGGGTAAAGTTTCACAAGAAAGTTTTTACATTGAAATGCAGTTTATTTTTGTTTATTTATTTATTTATTTGATTCACCTGATTTATACATGTGTGTTACATATTTGACTAATGTGGGCCTCACTGGGTGCTTTACCCGTGCTGAGGACCTCATTTTACAGTTTGATATGATTTTTATTTTTTTATTTAAGATACATATAAAATAAAAACTAAAGAAAAAAGAGACTCAATAATAACATATGAGAATTAAAAGAAAGAAAATAGAGCAAAACAAAATAGAGTAAAATAACACTAAAATAAAACAATAGAATAAAACTATATAAATAGGATAGATACATATTAACCGATAGTGAAATTAAAAGGTTTTATATATTAGTGAGTATTGCAATGGTGTTTAATAATTTAACAAAATATGTTTTTATTACCTTCAGGACTTAATTCAAAGGACCTCAAGTCTCAATTTCAGGAAATTAAAATGATTCAATGGCTTTCCCAAGAGTACCAATGTACACGAATATGTATTGTTAAATATATTGACTACGTACATTAAAAAAAAATTGTCAATTCGAATTAAGATATCACAAAGCAATGTACGTCACTGGAAAGCAATTGACGCCAGTACCTAACGCAAATGTAGCTGCGCAAGTAAATTCTTAGTAAGGCAACTGAAAACTCCGTCCAAAGGCGGCATTTCCAGGAACTGTCGGCGACTAGCTATTGAAGGGCAGGTGTTCCTCCTGTCTGCATGTAAGGCAGTAAAGTTGTATCAAAAGACTACAAGAATATCTAACAGTGGTAAAAACATAACAAACTTTCTTAGTTATAGAAGAGCTCATCATAATTTTAAGAGAAAATCGATTCTGAAAATTAGGAAATTAATTTAAAAAGACGAGTGTGCTTTAGACCACACGACTGAAGTCAAACTTCACTAACTTATAAAAGCACATACTTATGACATTGACGTTGACATTGAAATTGGGGTGACATATGACATTGGGGTGACATATGACCCTGGGGTAACCTAAGATGTTGGGGTGACCTACGACCTTGGGATGACCTATGACTTTGGGGTGACCTACGATCTTGGGGACCTACGACCTTGGGGTGACCTACGACCTTGGGGTGACCATCCTTATCCTTATCCTTATCACTCCCCAAGTAGAGCGTGCGTAAAGGCCCGACCGTTCGCCTCACCATCAGGGTTGCCAGGAGTTCGGTATTCTACCGAACCGTTCGGTATTTTAGCACCGTGTTCGGTGTTCGGTATGACAAAAATACCGAAGTATGGGCGGTTCGGTATTTTTTTCTGATTAAATTTTCTCCCTAATAAGCGATTCGACTATCAGATTTGACGCAACAGGCAATCTATGTTGCGTAGCATCCCTACTTAGTTCGTGCGATGTTGCCGCTTCGTGCACGCGCTCACTGTTTTCAAGCCATTTCGCGGATTGGTGTTACACGTTAGGTGACTACGTACTTGCGTAAATGTGATTACACTTGACTGCTTACATTGTTTCAAAGTCCAACAACCCCCCCCCCCCCCCACCGACGCGGGTTTTGCCAAGGTACCACCGTGAAATCTAGGGAAATTTCACCTCGAATTTTTTTTTGCTCAATGTTCGGTATATTTTTGGAAAAGACCCGGCAACCCTGCTCACCATCGGTCACCGTTCGCATCACACTTTTCATAACATCAAACTTATCGTAACATCACACTTTTCGTAACACATCACCATTTTTCGTAACGCATTCACCAGCTTACCCCTCAAGTCGAGCGTGCGTAAAAAGTTTTACTTCAAAAAGGTTTGTACATGGTTGACATTTTTTGTCACATGAGATGGTCATTTCTACGATTCGCTCTCGATTTCAACAATTCGACTGTGGAACGATATACCGGACTCTCTGTTTCCTTCCTTCTACACTTCTATCGACTTCATCTCGAGGAGACCCGCGTTCACTCGTTCATCTTCCACAAAAGACTCTCCACATAGCAGAGTTATTAAAGAAAGTTTAAAACAGTTTACTAACTTATCTTCCGCAACGTGTTTAGTTGTCGAAGTAACACACCTAGCTAACTACCCACCAGTGGCAACCATAAAGGCTGAAAAGCTGTGCCTGCCCAGAGAAAATCAAACCCATAAGTTTATGCGCTACTGAGCAATGCAATATCATGACAATTTGTTTTAAAAATTAGGTAATTTAGAAATATTTTAGATGCATTTATAAAATACCGCAAGGAGAACACATATTTGCCTTTAAAACAGTCGAGATTTTTTTTTATTAGTCTTTTCATAAGCCTAGAAAATAATAAAGTATCAGGCCTTTTTAAAAACTGCTTTAAAGTTCGAAATCTTCTACTTACGAACCTCTTTTCAGTTGTGGTTTCGTATTGTATGTCGTGGAAAATTATTATTTTTAGAAAATAATCGTAAAACATTTAAATATTTGTTCCTCAGCTTCGCAAAATAAAATTTATTTATTTATTATTAGTTTCAATAGCAAGGTTTGTACATGTATGCATAATGTATAGTATAAGTATAGATTCTTTTTTTTTTCACAGACCTCCTCACTAGGATTTCCTGTTCTGAGGTGGCCTGTAGTTTTTTAAAATATTTGTATTTGCTTATGGATTGTCTTTATATCGTCTTCATGATGTTTGTAATTTTATTATCACTTTGATCTCTTAGCCATGTTTTTACTTTTGTTTTAAATATATTCATTTCCTTTATATTTTTTATGTGATCTGGTAGAGCATTGTATAATTTCATAGCATGGAATTTATTATTTCTCTGTCCAAAAGATGTGTTCAAACTGGGAGTAACCAGGATGTTATTGCTTACTGCCCTGGTTGAGTATTTATGTTGGGCAGTGGAGAATACATATATGTTTTTTTTTAATTGTTGAATTTTCATTTATTGTTGAATTCCTTCCTCCGCTTTGGAATATGCGGTAAGCCAATCTTTTGCTTGGAAGAGTAGGACAGTGTCATCGGCGAAACTGACAATAGTGGCATCGATATCTAGGTTGCATAACTCGTTAATATATATTAGGAAGAGCGCTGGACCTATAACACTGCCTTGAGGGACCCCGTAACTAATGGGCAAATTCTGGCTCTTTGTGGTATTGAGTTTAACGCACTGGGATCTGTCAGATAAGAAGCTGGAGAGGAGGCCTAATTCTTTGTTCCTAATACCTATATTAAACATTTTGCGTTTTAGTTTGCTGTGTGGGATTGTATCAAATGCTTTACATAGGTCGAGAAATACCGATAGACATTTCAAGCCCTTATCCAGGTGGCCAGAAATATGGTCAGTGACCGTGGCTATAGCATCATTGGTGCTTTTATGTTTTCTGAATCCAAATTGCCGCGGCGATATTAAGTTATTGGTTTCCAGATATTCCATGAGACTATTATTGACGATCTTTTCGAATACTTTTGAGAGGGAATTTAGCAACGTAATAGGACGATAATTACTAATATCAAGTTTGGAGCCAGTTTTAAAAATAGGGATAATGAGACCTTGTTTTAGAATGTGGGAAATAGCCCTTGGCGGATGCTAATATTAAGTAGATGCGTTAATGGTTGAAGTATACCAGGGGCAATTTTTTTAAGAACATTGTTAGATATTTCATCAATGCCGGTTGATGAAGAGTTTTTGAGCGAGTTTATTACTATAGAAACTTCTTTCTCTGTAATCGTTTTAAGAACAAAGCGGGTTGGGAAATCATCATTGGTCGCGTGGTCACTTGGACCAAGCGTATCGTTATTTATTTGGATTTTTTTTGCTAGTTCCGGACCTATGTTTGTAAAGTACTGGTTTATGTAATTGACAATTGTGTTGGGGTTCGATGTAAAGTCTACAGTGATATCTTTGATATTGAGAGAGTTTAAGGTGTCGGTGGCTTTATTTGAATTGGTAGCTTCCTTGAGGACTTTCCATATTTTTTTAGGGTCATTGTTGCATTCGGAAATTTTTTTGTTGTAATATAGATTTTTGGCATTTCTAATGACTTGTGTGCAGATATTACGGTATCTTTTGTAGAAATTATGGAGTGTGATATCATATGGGTTTGTGGCACATTTTTTGTGTATGGAATTGCGTTTCCGAATGCAGTTGATTATAGTATGGTTTATCCAAGGTTTGAGAGGTTTGATCGCTTTAGGAATGGTGTTTGTGGTGATTTTGGTGTTTTGGACAAGGATATCTTGTAGGTAGGTAGAGAAGTAGTTCCAGGCCTCCTCTATGTTAGTTTTGTTATAGAGTGTGTCCCACGATTTGGAGTTAATCGTTTTGTTAAGATTGTCATAGTTAATTGTTTTCTTCGTTGTTTTAGTTGGAGGTTTGCTTTGTACGTTGTGTTTGGAACTCATTGTGAAAGAGGTGGTGTAGTGATCTGTAACTGATGACATGTGGATTTCGGAGGTGTATTGGTTGGTTATATTATATTAAAAAATGGATTATAAGTATTGGACGCCACACTATCACAAATATCTGTAAAATAAATCACACATAGACAGAAATAACTATTCACATACAACCTAACCCATAAAAAATAAATGAAAATAATGGAATCCTGTCAAATTTAACCTATAAATAGATTAGGCAGAATTTATGTTGTTTCTTAGTCGGCAGAATTTATGGTGGTTCTTAGTCGAAGTATGGTACAGTTAAACATGACCGAATTTCATATCGACACCGTGGCGCAGTGGTTAGCGCGTTTGCCCGGAAAGCAAGAGGTCCTGGGGTCGAGTCCCAGAGGTGTCAATATGTTTTTCTGATTTTTCTGTTTCCAGATTTTCGATTGAGTTTCGCTTATATTGTCTTCATTTATTTAAATAATTAGAATTTATTTCATTACTCCAACTCCAACATTTATAAAATAACTCTCTTTAAAAGATTTACCACCCTTCCAATCACCCTTCTGTTCTAATTCTATTCATAATATGTATTTTACCTGAAATATCCTTGTAACTACTATATTCATTTATATACCTGTACGCCTGTCTCGACACAGGTATACCCTAGTGAGACAGGCATACAAATAAAACCATTGTAAATATATTTTATTATAGATAAATAAAAAAAAAAAAAAACTTTTTGTATGAACATCTTTCAGTATGTGGATGCGAGGCATCCCTTGACTGAAGGAATCCTGAAGATCTCCAAACAAAAAGTTAAAATTTAGAAAAAAAAAAATTCAACTACAACGACGTCAAAAACGTCTATTTTTCAATCTTAGTGCTCTAGCTCACTGAAAACTCACGGACCCCCACTGGTAGGTACCTACTTATAATAAATCATAATCAGGTACGCATATTATTTGATATCCATTGCTGGATTAGGTCATCCATCTGAATTGATCCCGAATTGATGGGATCTTCCAAGGTTTCTTCCATCGCATCGTCTTTAGTCCTTCCCTGAATAAATACCTACCCTTGATATTTTTTACAGCAGCGATATCGAACGCAAGATCTCCAATTATTAAGTCATAGATCCTACCACAATGCACCAGCAGTCACCATTAGGTACTAATCTACAAGTTAGTTTTCCACAAAAACAAGAACGCAACTAAAAAAAAACCTTCTCTATGTCATTAATTAAAAATAATGTACGAACAATGATGTGTTTATTACTCCGTAGTCATTTATCCGCACGTTAATAGCTCTTTAAAAAGTGATTTGCCTTATCAAAACATAAACACATAAATCAACCATTCAATAAGCGGGCTATAAGAATCATCAAATAAATGTGTTGAATTTGTCTCGCTCACATCGCTTGTACTGACTGACTGAATATTACGTCGATTGCGGTCATAAAATCCGACGGCGAACTTTTAAAAAGTTGCCGGGAATTTCAATGTTGCACCGGTAAAAAGTTCGCGAAGAAAAAGACAAAAACAAATCAAATGCATAACCGGCTGGGACTGTCTGCTATTCTGTCACGCACACATACACGATACAGTGGCATGGAACTCTGTGTATTTATTTGACAGTGTCAATGCTGTAAACATGTGCTTCGTAAAAACAAGCAAATGACTTTTGAGACATCTGGCGGGGAATAGCTAATTATTAGCGAAGTTTCTAACCCGTTCATAACTGTTACAATAATAATACGCTAACAGCTTTTGCTATCAGCCTACAGAGCGCCTATGTAAAAATCGTTCGGAAATGTCGTTAGCGCCATCTCTTGATTTATGATGAAGCTCGCAGTACCTTAGTAACAAAGAAGTGTTTTTAAAACAACCCCGAAGCTTTTGCCATCTGTTTGTAGGCTGTGAAACTTTAGGCTGATGATCTCGTCACTTCATTTAGATAGGGTTCTAACTGACATTTTTTTTCAAAAATGACCTTTGAATGCCAAAGTATTTTCTTTTGCTTATTTCTATAACCAAAATAATTTTCAGAACCATCTGTGTTGTATTTTCGTAGATATAAGTATGACAATGTTCTAACTTCAAGCTTTTTCAATAATAATTCATTTCACAAGGTTCTAACATCACTTACACTCTCTATTTTGTTTGTATCTGACAGTTGATCTTAAATACGAGGCACATTATGGTCCGTCATTTCATTTGGATAGGGTTCTAACTACGTCTTACCATTTTCTAAGGTTTCTAAGTTTACAAAGACGAATTTGAGAAATCTATGTAAGAATTTTAATTTATGTATTTTAGTTTATTGTATTTTAATGGAAAATATTTTTATAGGGCTTGGCCCTAGCTAGGAATAGCATTAGGGTAACGTAATTAGAACCTTGTGCAATGAATTATTATGCTCTAGCTGGTTGCACAGGGTTCTATTTGTATGTTTAGGTATATTCTAAAAGGGTAAGTTTACGTCCTGTTTAAATACTTTCATTTAAAATATGTTCAATTAAAATGCTTTACACAAGGTTCAACATCAAAATCGGAAATTTGTAAACAGATTATGAGAAATCATCTTTGCAAACTTTGACATCTCATATCTCAGAACAAAGCGAAGTTAGAACCCTATCCAAATGAAGTGACGATCTTTTGACGAGAGGATGTAAGCTTATGAAAAGAAGTAAAAATAAATATCAAATTCTAAATTTGTACCCGCTTCATCCACTCAATTTTTAATAAATGTAATAGAGAAATAGTCATAAAATAGAAACGAATAGTTACTTGAAATGCTTTAGTGCATTTAGTGACTAACTCTGAATAGGCAAGTACCTACTAAGACTTCTAAACGGTGACCGGACAACTCAGAAACAACTCAACTCAACACCATCTTTGAAAAGATATTAAAAGTGCTGAAAAAAATGGTTAAGGTTAAACGTCACGTACATTATAATCTACGGATTCACAGATGGCGCCGGTTAAATTATTTTAGGTTTGTAATACTTTTTGCTCGTTATGGTAATATTGAGGCGAATTAATTGTTTGCGCCCGTACACATTTAATATGAATATAAATAAATAGTTTTGTCCATAAACAAACCCAAATCTTTCAAGAAAGGCTGATAAATACAATATTGGTTTCAGTTACCGATACAAAATTGAATTTTTCAGCCTTTCTTGAAGGATTTGGGTTTGTTTATGGACAAAACTATTTATTTATATTCATATTGAATATGTACGGGCGCAAACAATTAATGTACCTTAATATTTTAAAGCGTAACGTCAAAAAGTATTAAAAACCTAAAATAATTTAATTGGTGCCATCTGTAAATGTAGGTTATAATCTACGCATTCATCGCAAATTATGTGAAATTCCCTCAATAGAAAAAAATCGCAAAGTATGCTCCTAAAATTATTATAAACACGTTTGTTTCATTTTCGTTATTTGTTTTTGGGGTGTTATGCCGTGTTGCACTACCTCCTTCTTTAGCCAACGTTTCGGACATCGTTTCAGTGTCCATCATTAGGGCAGATCCGGTAGATGACACATCTGGTAGACGACACATCTACCGGATCTGCCCTGATGATGGACACTGCAACTATGTCGGAAACGTTGGCTAAAGAAGGAGGTAGCGCAACACGGCATAACACCCCAAAAACAAATAACGAAAACTCCCAGCTTCATTTCAATTACACAACTCACTGCAGGTACCTATCTACCTCTCAGTTCGAGTTCAATTACATAACTGAAGGTACACCTTGTAACAGTTTGGATTTATACTGGCCAAATATTCACTCGATGAAGTAAGCACCAATTAATAATCACCCAATAACTAGGTTGCTACGTATCAATTCAAATTGAAATTTGAATTCCTAATTGCAATTTTTCTATGAGCAAGTCGAATCCAGCATTTTCGTTTGTTGTCCGAAAGATACGAGGAACAATTGAATTTGAGTTGAGTTCCAAGCTAGCAGTCGGAGAATCCGGG
This sequence comes from Limnephilus rhombicus, assembly GCA_929108145.2. Classification (NCBI taxonomy): domain Eukaryota; kingdom Metazoa; phylum Arthropoda; class Insecta; order Trichoptera; family Limnephilidae; genus Limnephilus; species Limnephilus rhombicus. The sequence continues at coordinate 45,770,266 of OV815288.1, read as the reverse complement.
AGTCTGTCTCAACGTAGGAAGGCACATACTCGTACTTCGGTGAAATCGTATTTACCCACGGAGGAAAGAATTTACCTGTGAGCTTATAACTTCTGTTAGTTTTGAGTTTATTGATTTACCATTTAATATTTTGTTCTACTTGAACTGGCGTCCTTATAATAATTTTAACATCTTGAGATCTTTTTTTTTAAATCACGACAAGCTATCAATTCATTTATTAGTCTTTTAACTATTTAGTTTCTTATTCTAAGGACTAAACACGACCCTGAAGAATTAAAATATCATTTTATTAGAGTCTCATGTTCTGTTTTATTTTATTTATTTAATAATATAATTTAATTGTTGCCACATCTCTTTCATTTATAACTATAAGTCTTGTGTTGTACTTATTCTTATATGCAGTATTACACCTTTTATTATTAAACCATTACATTAACGCCCCACGTTGGGCGCCATTGTAATGCTTTTTAAAAATATGTATACCTAAATGAAATACTTTAAAGTATACGCCACCCTTGGGCGTTAATGCAATGGTTGGTTGCAAATTTCAATTTGAATTGATACGTAGCAACCTAGTTATTGGGTGATTATTAATGGGTGCTTACTTCATCGAGCGAATATTTGGCCAGTATAAATCCAAACTGTTACAACCTCATGTACCTTCCAGTTCCACTATAATAACAAGACTAACTCTCACAAAATCTCACTTATAAAAAGCAATAAAACCAATACACGAAGTCGGCCGAAAGGCCTTTCAATAAAATTACATCTTAAACATTGAGGGACAAACAAACATTGCGAATTTTATGATTATTGGGGAGGTTCCTATTAATAGGTAAAAATGCCTAAAGCGAACACTTCTCATTGAGAGTGTCCATAAACATTTTGAAAATGATAACACTTTGTTCCAAAATAGTAAAGGAATATCTCCATAAAATACCAGCCATAAACATATTACTTGATTACTAGGCCCGGACCTTATTCATGAAACACGTTGGATAACATTATTTGCATATTTTGAAGGACAAACTGCGCGTAAATAAAAAGACAAAAAAATAATATGAATGATACGAATAATTATTTTACTTAAGGCTAAATGGATAATGTCGCATTCTGGAATGAACATATAGTTTAGATCTTCTATATACGCAATGCTTGACAAAATAACACTTTTCAACATGCATTCTAAAACTGGCAATGAACTTTTCGACAGGTAGTCTAAAACTGGCAATGATTTTGGTTGGTGCACGTTGTTTACCAATTTGTAAACTATTCTTTGATTTATTTCTTCCATAATGAATTTTGATTTTGGGTGATAGTGAGTCCAGCGTCGAATCGGTTATGAACGATGACGGAGTGAATGTTATCAAAATCAGTATGGATGAAATAAAAAAATCGATTAAATGCATGAAGAATGGTAAGGCTGTTGGTTTCGACAATATTGCTGCCGAATACTTTAAAGGAGATAGCCATATTATTCTCACATGGTTGTGCAAACTTTTTAACCAATGTTTAGATGAGGGTTACACGCGATTAGATTGGAGAAGGGCTGTAATCATGCCGTTGTACAAAGGTAAAGGGTAACGCATGGAATGTGGGAATCATAGGGCTATTAGCCTGCTAAGTTCTGTCGGCAAGCTGTATGGAAGAATATTGATTGAAAGGGTAAGAACGGAAACAAAGGATAAAATATGGGATGTGCAAGGTGCCTTTATGAGTGAAGAAGAAGGGGATGCATGAACCAGATTTTCTCCTTGCGTATGCTCACTGAGAAGTTTTTGGCGAAAAACCAGAAACTTTTCTGCGCCTTTGTAGATCTTCAAAAAGCGTACGACCGAGTCGACAGGAAAAAGCTATGGAAGGTGTTGTCCAAGTATGGAGTGAATACAAATCTCATACAGGCAATTGCGTCTCTGTACGAGGGAAGCGTTGCATGTGTTAGGGTGAACGGTGATTTTACCGGGTGGTTTGACATCACAAAAGGTGTTAAGCAAGGCTGCGTAATGTCACCATGGTTATTCAATCTATACATGGATAATTGTATGCAAGAATTGAAAGATGTGGGATTGGGCGCGAAATTGAATAGTCTGAAAGTATGTTGCCTGTTGTATGCTGATGACGCGGTGCTGATTTCTAACACTATGGAAGATCTACAGTCTCTAGTATCTAGGATGAACGAAGTATGTATGAAGAATGAGTTAATGATGAATGTAAGTAAGTCTAAAGTCATGGTGTTTGAAAGAGAGAGTACGAAAACAGTGTGCGATATAGTAGTGAATGATGAATACTTGGAGCAGGTGGATGAGTTTGTTTATCTGGGTAGTATGTTTACGAGAGATGGGAAGGCTGATAGAGATATTGAAAGGAGGGTAAATGCCGGTAACTCCATTAATGGAGGACTGGATGCCGTTGGAGCTAATAAAAAACTTTCAATAAAAGCGAAACTAGCAGTCCACAATGGAGTCCTGGTACCTACCCTGATGTATGGCAGTGAGGCATGGAACTGGCAGAGGAAGGATGAAAGTAAACTGAATGCTGTTGAAATGAGATCCCTGAGACGTATGTGTGGTAAAACCATGTATGATCGTGTTAGAAATGTGGATATCCGCAAAGAATGTAAGGCTGATGTAAGTATAATGAGCAAAATTAAGAAAGGGACCCTCAGATGGTTTGGGCACGTAGAGCGAATGAACGAAAGTGTTAAAAGAATATATGATGCAAATGTGAATGGTAGAAGGAGTCGGGGACGCCCGAGGAAGACATGGCACGATCAAGTAAATCAGATACTTGAGACGGGCCATGTCAAAAGTCAGAATAATAGAAGAGTATGTATGAGACGATGTATGAATGTGAGTGAGGCAAAGAGTGTGTGCCAAGACCGAGTTGTTTGGCGGTCCGTCCTCTCTGCCTACCCCTGCGGGGAAACGGCGCGATGGTTAGTTAGTTAGTATGAATTTTGTGATAGTTTTTTTGTCAATATAAATTTCGATTTCCTTTTGGTGGGTAATTTGACACTTGCCTACAATTGGCGTTATTTTAATAGTTCACTATAATATTTTAATAGTTCACTATTAAAAGTTTATAAAAAAAAATCTATTTTTATTATTTTCAAAATAAAATTGTTTTATCTCTCCCAATCATTTGATGCTTACCAATAATTTTCATTGTAATTTCACGGCGGAAGTGTTATTGGGTTATAAATGTCTCGTAGTAATAAACCTGTGTCCCATAGTCACAGAATAAAACATTAACCTTAAATAACCAAACTTTTCCTTCATTTAACACGTTGCTTATCCTTCATGTCAAATGCTAAAAAACTTTTTAAAAAATTTAAAAACTAGATCAAAATACATATATAGAAACATAAAATTGAGGAAGTCATCGAAAGTAATGAAGACGCACAAGATTAACACCAAGACAACAACCTACAGGCCTCTCGGAACCGGAGACCCTAGGGTGAGTGAGAAGTACTTCTATTATTCTCTCCTTGTATATGATGCCTAATAAATGTATAAATAAAACAATAAAAATGACTGTAACAATTGTTGTATGTTGTTGTTGTGTATCTAAAAAGCTTCCGTCTTTTAGACAGAGATGGCGGTAATAAGAACTGTCAGCAGGTAGCTTAGTACCTAAGTTGTCCAACAGAGGGACGGGGAGCTGAGAGAGGGTAACGTGCGTAACGCTCTCATGAGAACCAATTTAGCTAGCTCCAAGTTAGGTCGGCTAACGAGGTCCATACTGTATACGCGAAGTATTAATAAAAGCAGATAAAATATCAAGAATCTATTTATTCCCAAAAGTAATCTTCATAAGGTGTTTGGAGAATCTGTTAGTGTTACTACAAAATTACAGAACGCTACAGTTGTGATTGTCCTATTTTAAATATTTAAATTCATTTGCACTGAGCACTCTTACTAGAGCCTCTTTCCTTAAACATTCGCGTCTATGCCATCTTTTACTAAAATATTGCAATGAATTTTGTATCCATAATCTCTTTTGTCTGTGGCCGCGTCAAGTTTCACTTTTTGTCTATAAATAAGCTTGTTGCTTTGCAATGTCATTCTTTTCTCATTCTATTCTCTTCTTCTTATCCGTCCTCAATTCTTAAGTTTTCAGAATCGAACCGAATCGAATCTCTCGCTTTAAGTTTATTCTCTCAATATCCAAGTAAATCATAAATGTTTTTACTTACAAAAAGGATAAACCCCAAACCATCAACACCTCTCTCTCACTGTACGTTTCCTTGATGTGGAAACGATAGAAGTTACCAAAGGCAGCTCAGTTCTGCAGACTATCTGGTGACAACGACCTGGGACGCTACGCAACAATATTCACAATAAATGATTATTCAAACAACATGAACTAGAAAAGCAGACAGCCAAAAAGTTTAATATTTTTCATCCCAATAACACTACAAGTGCGACCGATATAATAAGGAACCCCAGTGAAAAATATTATGGCTTTAAAAAATTATGTTAATACAGACCAATGAACGCTGATTCTGAATATATAAGTTTTATTAAATAATATTAAACGTAGAGTTCTTAAATAAATATTAAAAAGTGCATTTTTGTACACACTGTAAAGTTGGTATTACTAAATGGTTAGTGCTGACGTCACGCATCACCAGTCATTGTATTGAAACTTTGATTATGTAGGTACGTATGATACAAGCCATCAGTATTAACAAAATTTCATGTTATTCGTTATTTCATACTATTTATAGAGATTTAGTGTTTATTGAAACAATATTTAAGCCTAAATAATTCAATATCAAAAACAGAGGTATCTCTTTTTTTTTTTTTTTTTTAATACATGAATTATCGAAAGTACATACAGTTTTTTTGTGATATTTCACCCTCCATGCTAGGGATGACCCTGTGTTATGGCGGGTGAAGTTTACAGTTTGCGGATATACATTTATTAGTATAGATTGAAATTTATCACTAATTGATACTATGCACACAAATTCTTCTACAATAAGAGAGTATATGTAATTATATTGGATTACAAGAATAAGGTGAAGAAGTTAAAGAATTATTGGAAAAGATAAATGATTATTAGTATACATAGGAATTATTGATATATAGTTCACAGTAATCAGTCTTATACATATAATTATTAGTTTATCTCTATTAGTTTATCTCTATATTTAAAATATTGAAAAACTTTAAACTGTACTAAAAATTGTATAATATGCCACATCATAATGCTATCATATAATGCACCTAGACACGGGCAAAGCGGCTCAGTTGAACGAGAATGAAAATATCCGGTTCAATGAATCGGCTCAATTGAACGACTGAATTAAGCTACGGACACACTTGCTCATTAGAAGCCAAAGAGCATGCTACCAAGTGGCAATTGCTACCCGCTCACTCGTTCGCAAAGATCCGCGAACCGCGAGCAAGTGTGTAAGCTTTGAAGCAAGCTTTGAAGATCGGTCTTACGGAACCGGATCCGTATGAAGATCCGGGTCACTGAGCCGACTCGTTCGCGAACGACTCACTTCTGATGACGTCACACGATTCACTATACGTGAAAAATTATTTTAACTATTAAAACAAACTCCAAAAAAGCAGTTATTTAAGTCAGAAGGTCATTATTCATTAAAAAAATGGACTGGAGTTCTCTATTTATTGAACTAATCCATCACATGGGTATGCAGGTCATACTCGCTTCTTTGAAATTCATACACACTTTTGTTATTCTGACTCATTTCTCTCTAGATTTTATGTTTCCAACACAAGTCTCACTTACGTGTGCGAGAAGGAGAAAGAGACATGCCGATCTGGTGTTTAATTATATCCCGACATAAACTAAAAATTGTCAACAAAAATACTAATTTGGGTAGGCCAGTTTGGCCAGAATTTGAATAATTCATCTAATTTCATTGTTAATTTTCAAGTTTTGTGAAATTTCTGTTATCATACCATCATGGTTCAGTTGTTACACGGATCTGAAACGAAAAAAGAACTTGAATAGAACTTACACGGAACTTTAAAAATAACTTGGAAAAATAATGAATTGTTCAAATTATTTGGAACAACCCGTACTATGTCCACCACGAGTACCTAGTCTGCGCGTCCCGCATAGCTCTAGTTCAATGAATTCAAATTTAATTTAATTTAACTATATATTTTAAGATTGGAACTGATTTGTCAAGAATTCAGGCTATCCGTGATTGACCAGTGTGCGCAACATATTAACTTATAAATAACAACATATTATGTTGGCGTAGAATTGTGAATGCAGTCTAGGGTTAAATGCGCACTCACAGTATGGTTTATTGCTCCAATGATTTCATATATAAAAAGCGAGATTTTTCAGTTTAATTCACTTGTCAAGTACGGAGTCAAGTCAATTTATGAAATTGAATAAAATTAACGAAAAATAAGAATATTATAAGCTCTATTTATTTAATAAAAACCAACCATAATGTCTAGTGTTAGAAATCGAAAATCAAACAGGTTCAATCGTAAACATTTTGCCCCTAATCAAATCAAGCAAGTATTTGGCAGTCGTGACTTTGCTTTCCTCCCTGCAAGAATTTTGGGTCTTTGGGTTGGTGTCATGCCTTTTAATTTCATCATCGAGTCTGGAAATTCAAAAGTTGTTCCAAACATTCCTTCGACTATTGTTGCAATTGTTAGTGTTTTGTCCTTCGCTTATTTCTCGATCAATTTATTATTTATCGAAAATACGTTTGAGAAACCGGCATACGGGAGATTGGATGTCATTAAGAAATTCGGTGCTCTTACCAGCTTTTCTCTGGGGCTCGTTAAGATGATTTTTATGTCTTTCTCCATAATTGCGTCAAGACATGCAGAGGCCAGGACCAAGGAAATTTTGGCTGAACTAGATGAGATGTTTGCTGAATTGTGTGAAAAAAATGATTTCACAAACACGACCTTGAACATAATTCGTAATTTGGGAGTGTTTTTTCTCTTACAAGTATCTCAATTGATTTTCTACGTGTGGGTCTTACTTCACGTAGACCTCATTCAACCACTTTATGTGTTATGTATTGTTGTTTATATACCAATTGTCGTTAGCTGCACAACCCTCATAATATTCAAGACCTATGTCTGTCTTTTGACTCAATACGCAAAAGGTTTAAATAGGCTATTACTAAAACTGCTGACGAGACATAATGTGGGTAACTCGAAACCCATTGCTTTCTCCAAAGCTCTCCGTGAACAAGCCTTACGAAATGAACCTCTTTATTATATGTATTTGGAAACGCAAGACTATTCAAAAAGATTGAAAATTTTGGTACGAATTCACGACAGGATTTGCGATTGCGCTGACAACATTGACAGAGCTCACGGCTTTAGAAATCTCGTTGTGATTACATCTTGTTTTGTAACTACAGTTTCAAGTTGCTTTAGTGCTTTGGCAACAGCCGTTGATATTTGGTTGATAGCTTCAGGTAAACATTCGATGGAAAATTTAGAACAATGGGTGGTTTTCCTTTATTTAACCCAGTACGTTGGTTATTCCTTCGTGTTGAATGACGCGATAAGAGCATGTGAAGACTGTTATAGCGAGGTAATATATATTTTTTTGAAGTTTATAATATTAGGTGTATTGTGATAAATTACTTTTGGGTTTAGGTTTTTCATATTTAACTTTATTCTAAATAATTTCTTAATAAAACATTCCCCGCCAACATAAATTATTGCTTTATATGGCAATAATGCCCACGTTTTCTATGATTGGCAGCATTGATTGTCTACAAAGTGTAGTAGAAATGAATCATGGCATTGAACACCGGATATTTTTTTCTTTTTTTTTTAAATCCATAAAAATAATGACAGACATTCCCGGGTTACGAATAACCCGACAATATTTGATAATCATACAATCAATTATATATTTGATAATCATACAATTTCACGAAGTCGCCTACAATCGTATCTAGTTCTCGTTTGTGTGAGGTCAGGGATACCAACAACATAACAGTGACAAAATGGCGGGCGGCAGCGGGCGGGCTGTCGTAGATCGGTTCGCTAAGTGAAATTTTATTTAACGACATTGAAAATTAAAATGCATTATTTTCCGCCAGCCGTGATGCAAAAAGTTTCGTTTTACAGTGATTAAGGCGAATCTAAAGTTTTTTTCTAAAAATTATTCGTAATAGCCATGGACACTAATCCCGAAAAATTACCAGATATTTAAATATTCCGTTTCTGTCAAAATATTGACCGAGCTTCGTTTTCTCACTTCTGCCGTTTCTACGAAATATGAAAAGTAAATGATATTCCGCCTTTGCTTTGTATTGTTGTCCTAAAATTGAAACTCTGCAAATTCACAGAATACAACCAAGTATAACCGAAGAGTGTTTTCAGTAAACAATCTATATAAGATCCATCCCATTCTCATTCAATCTCATCAACATTATTGACCTCTGTAACTCCTGTTAGATACAAAACCCCAGATGTAGTGTGTGTCGCAATTATTTTATTTATATTGTATACCTATTTATTACCATATTTTAATACTTCGATTTTATTGATCGATGCTATCTCCTTTCAAAAACATCTATTTGAATTTCACTTCCGTTTTCTTGATTGAATGAATGAACGTATGAATGAAGTGGAATCTGACAAATATATGTTCACATATGTAAACGCAGCATCAGAGATTATTTGTAAACATTTCTGCTCTCTTCCACAGGCTAAAGAAACAGTATCCATAGTGCGCAGATTGATCACACAACAAGAAGACGACGCCGACGGAACAAAGCAAAGGGTAAGGATTGGTCGTTTCCGTAAGTTTTTTTTAAGGCTAAACTTTATTATTATTTCTGAACTGATCTTCATAGATGCCTTTTCAAGTTATGCTTTAAAATATGAATAAGAATTGTTTGTTTGCGGTTGTACATAATATGGAATATGAATAAATAGTTTTGTCCGAATAAAAACTCAATTCTTTCTGGTACAAATACGCGATTGAATGAAAATATGGACCGGGGTTTTAGATTGCTGGACGGAGATCTACGTTGTTAAGTTAGGCTTTCAGTATCTGGTCTGCTGACGAATTAGAATAAAAAGGTTTCTTAAAGCCCGTCTGCTTGTTTAGGAATAAATACATCCAAAAATATTTAATTGCTTATACTTTCATAAGACCAAAAACGTCCCGAGCGACCTTACATTTTAAAAGCTATATATCTGTCTTCCTATCATGCAAACATATGTATTTTTCTTTTAATCAGAAAGAGAACAAAATAATGGTTCTTAGTATCTTTGAAGTGTGAAAGCTACCTTGTATAGATATTTTACAATCTCGATCCAAAGAGACAGTTTCAGAATTTACGCGCGGGACCAAGGCTTCCGGATTGTGAGGTGCGAATATATTGAACCAAGCAGACGAGTTAACTGCCCCTCGTTTTATTATCTTCGTTGTATCCGGCTATGGAATCGTCACCAGGGGGTCTATCAAGGTCAAATCAATAATTTAACAACATCGGATCGATAGGTTTAGATTTCTTTATAATATTATGAGTGTCCATAGCCAATCTGACATAGGCAACCAAATAAATGTGAAATCTCCGAACATTGCAGCACTGGCGGTTTTTGTCTGGATCGACTTCCCTAATCGAGAATCATGTGGTCCCGTACGAATAATTGTACGAAGTCGAACTGAAATACATCCACTTAAATATAAATTGGAAGTCCGTTAGTATTTTTTGACTGTCCGCAAGTATCTTATATGGAATTAATTGGTCAATGAGGACTTCAGCCATAACTACCTTCTGAATTGAATCTGAACGGTTTGAAAATCTGAATAATTTTCTGAATTCTGTTTTTCGAAGCTCGAACGAATTCGTTTTTCCAAGCTCGAACGGGTGTATTTTAATTCGCTTGGTTAGTTTCCCTCCGTTAATTATCATGACAGTACTTTTGCAAAAAGAAAGACATTTTTTTAAAAGTTTTGTACATTGAAAGTTAAATTGACTCTTACGCTACATCCGCACAGACAGGCAGCTTGTTTAGCGCCTAGAGCCTAGTGACTTGCATTCTGGCTACTTGCTAAGATACACGGTGACCGCACTGAAGGTGGCTTGCGTGGTGGGTCGCTAGGTGCCTTGGTCATTTGCTTGTTGGCATGTTGACGAGATGTCACTTTCAAAAATAGCTCTAAAACTGCTCCTTACAAAAAATTCATCTTTAAAACATACCATTTCACGGCCCTTACTTTAGTGTTTCTTACTTTTCAGTGATTGGTAAGTACTAAAAAGTAGTTTTCCCTAAAGTAATTTTCTCCCGTAGTTTCTTTAAAATTGCATTTTTATGGAGTTCATTAGCTGGATTCCACAGAGGTTCTCTTTTGAAAACTGATGCAATTAATCGTTCATACATTTTTTTCTTCTAAAATGCTTCGCGCCTTGTGACAAAAACCAATACGTTTGTTTACTTCGATACACGCTAAGCGACTAGATAGGCGCCAAGCGCGCAGTGCGACCGGTCGCGAAAATTCTAAAATGTTCGTTTTACTAAGCTACTTGCTAAGGCTCTAGGGCTAGTCTAGGCGCTAGGCTCTAGGGCTCTAGGCAGAGTCTAGGCGCTAAGCAAGCCGCCTGTCTGTGCGGACGTAGCCTTAGGTCAGTAACGGCCAAGTCGCAGCGTATAATTACATAGGTGACATTAGTCTACCGGCTGTAGGAAAACTTTTTATCAATTCCTGATGGTTTTACACATACATACAGCCTAAGGCCGCCTAAATTTGTTTTTCTTCTTATTTGTTTTCGATTTTATTTTTGATTTTTCTTTGATTTTGTTTTTTGATTTTATTACGCTTATTTAGATGTTCTTTCTAATAATAAAAAATAACATGCCCAGCCGGACGTGAAATTCAAAATAAATAAATAAATAAATGACCACAGATGACGGATTTAGTCAAAATTATATTGACATAGGATTTTATCGATTGACCATACTGGACTCCCTAATCTGCCTCTATTCCGTACCGTTTCAATGCCGCACGTGCGATGCATCATCTTGCACACGCGGGATTTAGTTTTATTATTAAACCATTATTTCCGATGTTCGTGTTTGTTTTAGCTACTTCAATTGTCCGTCACCCTATTGAACAGACCTCCCTTATTTACTGCGTGTGGACTTTTTACTCTGGACACGTCGCTTATCTCAGGGGTAAGAAAAGTTCTGAAATTTATATTCAAAAGGGCCCTACAGTTAAGCCGCCGCTACCCGAATTTCTACTGATTTCTTACATATTTCCCTTAAAAGTTTTTAAGCTTTTAAAAAATATATGTTATACTTTTGAATGTAGCTATAACTTTGTGGTTATCCATTATGGATTAATGAAACAATTTAACTTTGTAAATACCACTTATATATTTGAGTAAAGCCGACCGGTTTCATAACGACCGTTCCTTCTTCAGGGCAAGCGTATAATTATGATTTGACAGTTATGAAATATGGATGGGAACAATGTATTATTATGGTAGAGGTGGAGCCGTTGCTAGGTATTACTGAAGAGCGGGTGGGAAGGGAACATATCCATGATTGGGCTATAAGACAATATTTTTTGTTTGTTGATAATAGATTCATTATTTAAAAGGAAAAACCGAAACCGGTCGGCTTTACTCAAATATATAAGTGGTATAAACAAAGTTAAATTGTTTCATTTAATATATGTTATCTTTGAAGTTAATTTGAAGTTATTTGTCAATATCTTTTTCTGATTTTTCTGTTTGCAGATTTTCGATTGAGTTTTGCTTGTATGTCTTCATTTAATTAAACAGTTTAATTTAGTTACAATATCAGCATTTGAGCAGGTGACTCTTCAGTAATAGTTTTAAGGCATATAGAGAACAGTCATTTACATCAAAATGGTTTGGAAGTTCATTTAACAGCACCACTCCCTTCGTCATACCATGTCAGGACGTCTGTTAAATCATGATGTCGACTCCGGCTGTAGTGGTCTGATACATACATATAAATCATAGCAACCCAAGAGAAATGGGCTGTCGATGAAATTGTTCCAAATTTTAAAAGACAGAATTGCAAGTCTTGATTTCCGCCTAGTTTCTAGACTCAAAAATCAGTTACCTCAAGTAAGTCAATATGGTAGATGAACCTTGGATAGGTTCCATGCTTCCGCAAATAAACATACCTGAGGAATTTCTTATGGATTTGCTCTAACATGTCAATGTTCTTCTGGTGGTACGGTGCCCAAACATCGCTCGCGTACTCCAGCTTGCTTCTCACTTCTCAGTATGCCATCGAATAATGATAGCAAAGCTTTTTGGTTATCAAACTGCTTACAAGTTCTGATGATGAACTCAAGAAGTTTGTAGCAAGACTAAATGCAAACTATTTGCGGAGTAAATGTTTTTTATTGAATTATAACAGTTTTATTTATAAAAACTGCATTATAAAACAACGGTTCTGCATTACTAACCATCATCAACAATTTGGTATGGTATGGGTGCCGCCGCCCCGGGAACTATTTTATGGACAACCAACGTCTCTGCCATAGGTCGCCTCAAATGGTTCGCTACGCTTGGTAACTTAGCAGGCATGAGGTATTGTACGTCCTGGTCCTGGCGGCAGATGCGAAATTCGTGTCAGGCCGGACCGGGAAAAACTGGCTAAGGGAGACCTATTAACCTCTCCAGCAGGACTCATTATTTATTCAATTATTTATATAATATTTAAACAATTACCTGTCTGGAACCAAGGAAACGGAAAGGGATAATTTACCGGGTTAAACCATGGTGGCCAGGCTCCGCCATAAGCTTTTCGGTGAAATAATGTTTTCCAAATAAAATAATGTAAGCCAAGTTTTGTAATTCATAATGTAATGGTTTTATTTTCTAGATGGTCTCTACCTCTGCAACATATTTAACTGTATTGTGTCAATTTGCGATCATGCACCTCCGCGTTGAGGAATAATCTGTGGTTGGAGCGGATATCCAGGTTCTTTGGATGGAGTTTTCTAGCTCTAAAGGCATACTTTTGTTAAATATATCACGATTTGAAGGTTTGGGGATATGGAAAAATCAAATTTTAATATTCAAATCATTTTCACTTTTGCACAAGAGTGACCCCATAACAGCATGCTAAATTATTTAACGTTTTTCGAAGGGACCTTCATTTCAATTAGTTATTTATTGACAACGATTATTATCTTTTTGCGGTGTTTTTTGACCAAGCTCCTTTTTTATTGTAAAGTCGATTGTCGAGATAATAAGATAAACAATGCACATTCACACTTTTATAACATATCATAAATATTTAAATCCTACAATTTAGATTTTAATCAGATGCGATGAATTGTGTGATGGGTCGCAGTGTTTGTCTCTAAGCAAATTTTCATTAATCTCATCAAAACAAAATCGAATACGCAGTGAAAGCGTTTTTATGATACTCAACTGATGCGTTTATGATAAATATTTACAGCCTAATAAATAAACAGTCTAGGTGACAAATCTGTGTGGCATATTCCTGCAGCTGCTGCGATTCCTAAATGTTCCCATGGCTTTATTTTATGATTCAAGTATTTATACAATAGAATGTCTCTCTAATAAATCCTTGTTTATCCAACATGTTTTATTATTTCTGCTGCATATATACAAACAAAAAAGCATGAAAAACAACCTGTAACTTGGTCAGTACTTTTTGCAATAATCACATTCAGAAAAGTAAAAAAGAGTGGCTTCTTGTGGGGGCCTTTGGGAACCCTGCTGATGTCTTTTACAGGTATAATTAATAATGTGCACACTTTTTTTTAAATGTATGAAAATAGCTCCATTGCTATTCTAAACCCCTAGAACTGATAACTTTGAGTTATGCAAGTGTTATTTTTCCATGTGTAATGTTTCGCTGGTCGTGCATCCTCCCAGCCCTTCTGGATAAAAAACTTAATTCAAAGAAATAAAAATAGGTTGGAAACCTCAAACCTTAAAATTGAATTAAACACATTCAAGGAGATTGCTGGCATGCAACAAAAACAGCGTCGGTGACAGCACAGATCCTTATGGCATCCCTGCCCTGATTTGGTGTGAAGGGGAAGAAGAGCCGTCAACTACGGTCTGAATTGTTATTCCCTAGAGTCTAGAGAAAGTCCGTATCAATCCAACTATGCAGAGATGTTGGCCCTAAATTTCTCAATGTGGATGGATCCCATACTTCACATCATACGTCTCAACCTAAGAGCGATTAGATCACAAGCTGCGAGAACGATTGCACTTTTCAAAAACTCACGCTGCTTACGAGTTCTGTAAGTTGCTATAAATTACTGCAAGAATTTTACAACGTCGTTTACATTGGATGTTTTTTATCCATAAGTGGATTATAATAAATTAGTCGTTTAAGCTACAGGTTCCCAATCTTTTTTAAGTTAGGAACGACTTTTTACCGAAGATTTTCAAAATGTTTTATGATTTTTTCAAAATCTTTTTATCAGGGTAAGCGAAAAATGTTGCTTGTGTCTTGATAGGTTTTTCTTTCCGGTTTCTTATATTCTTTGCTAGCTATTTTACTGAAAGAAAACAATTTGTATCACATGGTATACTCTTATCAAAATTATTTCTTGTTTTCTCAGGAGTACCCCGGGGCTCTAATTTAGGACCACTCCTCTTTTTGATTTTTATTAATGACATATTAGATTACGGAAATTATTCTGCATTCCAGGTCACTTCTTTTCGCTGATGATCTAAAACTTTTCTTGGAAATACAAACTTTAGAGGACTGCATTCGACTGCAATCAGACATTGATAGAATTATTGACTGGAGTAAACCGAATCAGATTTATTTATTTTATTTATTTATTATTAGTTTCAATAGCAAGGTTTGTACATGTATGTATAATGTATAGTATAAGTATATATTGAATTCAATATCTCTAAATGTTTCATTCTTTCTTTCACTAGAGCGTATCATACCTGATTTTACCGGTATACTATGCGGGCTCTAAATTTAAAACGTGTCTCCACTATGAAAGATCTTGGTATTTTGTTTGATAGTAGGTTAACTTTTCATGCTCATATCATAATGACGTGTAGTACTTCACTGAGAATGTTGGGTTTCGTCCTACGCACTGCGAGAAACTTCAGAGACACCCGGGTTCTCACAGTACTATACAATGCTTTGGTTAGGAGTAGGCTTGAGAGTGGGTCGGTGGTTTGGAGCCCACATCAAGTGAAGTATTCCCTCATGTTGGAGAGGGTTCAGAAGAAATTTCTGAGATTTCTTTAGCTGAGGAAGTATGGCTACTATCCGTGGCTCTATCCTACCCACTTTCTCTTGGGCATGCTTGATGTAAACCTTCTACGGGTTAGAAGGGATGCGCTCATTGTAACACATTTCTTCAGACTGATTCGTGGAAGGTTCGAAAACTCGGCTATCATGGAGAGCATTAGTTTCTATGTTCCTGATGGTTATCTCCGTCATCGACAACATAGACTGTTTTATCTACCGGCTTGCAGGACTAACTTGCCAATGGTTATGCCAGTCGGGAGAGCAATCTTGCTGTTGAACAAAATTAATTCGGATTTATTTATTTATTTATTTATATCTATATATTACAGTTTACACCTTATTGTTAACATTTTTACATATTTAATATATTTTGAAAACATTTTTACATATTAATATTACATTTCATTACGTTGTGTGTTAGGTAGGTTAGAGAAGGTGAAACTGTTGGTTGGTAATATTGTATGTTTCGTGAACACCTCACTAGGAGAACCTGTGCTGAGGTGTTTACGTGTTTATGATTAAGTGTGACAGGTACAGGTATTTATGTGATGTAGTAGAAAGTTAGTTTTTTTTTATTATTACATTTTAATGGTAATTGTACATAGATTACTTAGAAGAAAAAAAAAATACATATAAGGTATATATGTATATATATATATATAATATATGTACATATGAATAGTTGTTAAATTCTTGATAGACATGTTTATTTATTTTACACTTTTTATAGTTTGGTTATGTTTGGTTAGGGATTAAAGTATTTTGAATAAAGTTAATATCTTGATTTTTGATCCAGGCTGTGAAATGTTTTTTGTGAATGTTTGTAGATGTATTTGCAATTAGTTGTTGTTTCAGAGTAATGGGCATATAATTAAAAAATTTGGTTGCATAATACTGAAAATGTCTTTGTCCGTGTGTGGTGTGTGTTATTGGTATGTTCAGGGTTATATTTGTTAATGACCTGGTTTTTATTATTATTTTTGGTTGAATTGGAATATGGAGTTTGTTTTGGAGGAAGTATAGCAGAGCAGATTTGGCATAAAGTTGTTTTATTGACATGACTTCTAATGTTTTGTATATTTCGGTTGAATCTGTGTAGAAAGGCACGTGCAGAATTAGTTTAATTATCGCCTTTTGTATCTTTTGAATTGGGTCAATTGCTACATTTGTAGCACTTCCCCAAGCCAGTATTCCATATGTCGCAATGGATTGAAAAAGTGCAAAATATATGGATCTGAGTATTGTTAGTGGGAAAATGTTTTTAATGGATTTTATTAGGTGCATGACTCCTTTTAGTTTATTTGTGATGAAAGCTATGTGTTCAGTCCAGCGTAAGTGTGCATCATTAATAACCCCTAGGTATTTTGTTTTTTTGACCCTTTCTATATGCTCGCATTGACAATTGGAAGAAGTTTGTTCACAGTCATGCAGAAGCAGGTCTATGTTTGATGGAGGTTGACCTCTTTGTGTAATACTATGTGTGATGTATTTTGTTTTAATAGTATTGACGGTAAGCGTATTACTGTTTAGCCATTTTTTGACAACTGACAAACTTTTTTCGGCATTTACGAATACATCTTTCCATGTGGCAGCTTGACAAAGAAGAACTGTATCGTCAGCGAAGGTCACGATTTTACCTTCAATTTCAATGTCACATAGTTCATTTATGTAGATGAGGAATAATAAAGGGCCAAGTACACTACCCTGTGGGACTCCGTACGTAATTAAGAGTGGTTCACTTATCTTGTTATCAATTTTAACTTGTTGAGTTCGGTCAGACATGAAGCTTTTGATTAAGTCGAATTCTACTCCGTTAATACCAATGCTTTTTAACTTCTTGAAAAGTTTTTACATAGGTCGAAGGCTTTACATAGGTCTAAATAAATTGAAATAACTTTTTTCTTAGCATCAAGATTATGTGTGATGAAGTCCGTTACAGTAGCTATTGCATGTTCTGTGCTTCTGTTTTTCCTGAATCCATGTTGGTTTATCGACAGTATTTGTTTGGTTTCCAGATAGTGTTGAAGCTGTTTCTTAATAATTTTTTCCAAAATTTTTGAAAAGGTATTTAGTAGCGTAATGGGTCTGTAGTTGTTTATGTTATTTTTTTGTCCTGATTTAAAAATTGGAATGATAAGACCTTTTTTTTGAAAGCTAGGAAAAATTCCTTCATTTAGACTAAGATTAATTAAGTATGTGAGTGGTTTGAGTAGTTGTTGGCTTACTGTTAAGATAGTTTTGGAGTCCACACCATCGGCTCCCGTTGTTGTGTTATTCTTTAGTGATTGAATTATTTTATTGGTGTCTTCTAGTGTAATGTTTTGTAATTTGAAGTGTCTATTCATATTTTCATTGCTGATGTTAGTGGCAGTGTTTTGAGGCTCCTGAACATCCTGGAGAGGCTGTGATTTTTTTATATTTTCAGCTAGGCTAGCTCCTATATTATTGTAGTGCTTGTTTATATAATTGAGGATACGTGTAAGATTGTCGTGGAAGTGGATTTCTTCATCATCAATAAGTAAATTTTTTATGGTATCACCTTTGTTCTTCTGTGAATGCGTACTTTCCCTCAAAATTGACCATACACTTTTAGGGTCATAGTTTGCTGCTATACGTTTGTTTTGATAATACAGTTCTTTGGCTTTACGTATTATTAGAGAACAAATGTTTCTGTACCTTTTGTAGAAGAAATAAAGCGGAGTGTCGTAAGGGTTAAGTTTAACTTGTTTGTGTAGTTTGTCCCTTTTTTTAAAGCTATTTATAATGCTTTGGGTAATCCATTTTTTAAGTCTTACTTTGCGGTGCGGGATAGGTATGTATATCGTTTTGGTATTTTGGGTAATGAGAATTTGTAGATGTGTTATGAAGAAATTCCAGGCCTCTTCTGCCGTGTTAAATTTTGTAAGATGTTCCCTCGTTTGTTTTTCTAAGCATTGATTTAGATTAACATAATCAATTATTTTTTTGGCTGTGTTATTTTGGAACGTTGATTTTCTAGTTGGCGAAGTCAGGCCTATCATAGTTGTGTAGTGATCTGTGATTGTGGATTCGTATACAGCACTACATATTTGACTTTTTGATTTAACCATAAAGTGATCTATACATGATTCTGAGTCTTTGGTTACTCTGGTAGGAGTGTTAATGGTGCTTATAATGCCATGTTCCAGAAGCATCAGTTGGTAATCAATATTTTGAGGGTAACCATTAGGAAGTATGTTTATGTTTAGATCACCAGCTATGATGATGTTTTTGTATGAAGTGAGTTTTTTAAGGTGAGAATCTAGAGCTATTATAAATGGTGTAATGTTATGTATGGAAGGTGATCTGTATATAGCGAGGGCACACGTGACTTGACGTTTTTTATTTCACGCCCCGTCTCTGCCGATACGGCCCGCTCCCTCATACCTAATCCTTCCTCATGAATCACTCTGCCTATTGGTGAAAACCGAATGAAAATCCGTTCCGTTGTTTTTGAATTTATCGCGAACAGACAGACAGACAGACGCGGTGGAGGATTTTAATTTACAATATGTGGAGACAGTGATACACATGTATGCTGACCAGTTTCATTACTACCTGTAAAATTTTTTGCCAGCTTTTTTTTTTCTTTACGACAATTATTAATTAATTTACAAAAACCGTATCAGGTGTGTGGTTAAAATAAAAGAATACCCACACAATAATAAAAAAATAAAGATAAATTTAAGAAATTCTGAGGCCTTAAGGAAAAAAATTACCCCAGGGCCAGTCATCCTTGGGAATGCTTTGTGAAGGGTCTTTTCAGGGAAATAAAGGAATAGAAGTTGTGGGAAAGAAAAATGAATAAGGGGTCGGCAGGAATCTGGGGATCAACGTGTCCAGGAGTGACGGACGTATGAATCAGGAGAGAAATAAAGGTTACTGGATTTGTGTAATGATGGGTTGGGGGGAGGGGGGAGGGGTGGAGGAGACGAAGTGGGAACGTGGGAAAAGTGGGAATGATGTGGAGGTCGAACAATGTCATTGATCTGCAGTCGTGCGGAAATCGGATTGGTCCACCTTCAACCAATTGGAATGAATCTCTGTCACAAGATACTCTCCGCGCTGCGACGAAGTAGCGAATAGAAGTTGTGGGAAAGAAAAATGAATAAGGGGTCGGCAGGAATCTGGGGATCAACGTGTCCAGGAGTGACGGACGTATGAATCAGGAGAGAAATAAAGGTTACTGGATTTGTGTAATGATGGGTTGGGGGGAGGGGGGAGGGGTGGAGGAGACGAAGTGGGAACGTGGGAAAAGTGGGAATGATGTGGAGGTCGAACAATGTCATTGATCTGCAGTCGTGCGGAAATCGGATTGGTCCACCTTCAACCAATTGGAATGAATCTCTGTCACAAGACACTCTCCGCGCTGCGACGAAGTAGCGAATAGAAGTTGTGGGAAAGAAAAATGAATAAGGGGTCGGCAGGAATCTGGGGATCAACGTGTCCAGGAGTGACGGACGTATGAATCAGGAGAGAAATAAAGGTTACTGGATTTGTGTAATGATGGGTTGGGGGGAGGGGGGAGGGGTGGAGGAGACGAAGTGGGAACGTGGGAAAAGTGGGAATGATGTGGAGGTCGAACAATGTCATTGATCTGCAGTCGTGCGGAAATCGGATTGGTCCACCTTCAACCAATTGGAATGAATCTCTGTCACAAGACACTCTCCGCGCTGCGACGAAGATCACCAATTTATCCTGCTTTAAACTCCCGGTCACCCTTCACATTTATTATTATTGTTATTATTTAATATTTAACTACGGTGATTGTATTCTGTTGTAATTTGTAAATAAACTTGTGAGTATTGTACCGACATCCTGTTTATTTGATTTACAACACACATTACACATAAACCTCACAGCTACCCCATAATATACTTCTTTTCCTATGGAAGATTAAAAAAAGAAATATGGTTTAAAGCAGGGGTGGGGAACCTTTTTAGCGTCGCGGGCCATTTGGATGTTCGTACTTTAACCCGCGGGCCGCACTCCGATTTCCGTCTAGGAGGGGAGGAGAGAAGGGGGGGGGGGGTGAAATAAAACTACTTAAAAAAATAGTTACGTAGCTGCCAACACTCTTTAATTATAGCTACACCCAGAACATGCGAATGGTTTTCGTAAAATTCTGGCTGCACATATTCTGCAACCATAATTTATTTATTTATTTTATATTTTATTAACGCCCTAGTGGGCTTTTACAAGAAAAGAAGCAAATATATAATAAACAATATTAATTACATGTATTACATAAACAATAAAACAGAATAAATATGAATGCAATCGACTCGTTAGGTAAAGAATATTACAACATAAAAAATTAATTAAATGAAATAGTACAAGTTGTACTTACAAAAAACTAAAACAATTCAGCTTTAAATATTTATACATATTATTAACAATAATAATAAGACCTGACATAGAACAAAATGTAAATAGAACTGCAAAAATATTATAAAGTAAGTATACATTTTACTGGTGAGGTTTAGATGAGAAAATATTTTATGAGAAAAACAAAAAAATAATAAAAGTTAATTATTAGCAGATAGAATCGAGATTAGTTGATTTTTGAAACATTCAAAACTGTCAATACTAAATATATCGATAGATTCGCAGTATTTATTCGCAAGGTTATGGATTCTTGGAATTGGTGAGTATATAGAGTAATAAGTGTTGAGTTTATTGTTGCATTTAAAAATATCTTTACTACGAGTTTGTCTAGCGGGTATGCTAATGCAAATTAGTTCCAACAAATTAGGGCTGTCAATTAAAGATTTTATAATTTTGTATAAAAATAATAAATCAATTAACACTCTTCTATCTGATAATTTAAGAAGTCTGGTTTCAGCGCGTAAGTAATTATAATTTATAAATTCGATTGGTATTTTCATTTTAAAATTGATGTACCGAAGAAATTGGTTTTGTACCTTTTCCAATGATTGAGAATGAACATTGTAGTATGGTGACCATACAGAGGAATTGTACTCTAATCTGCTTCGTACTAGTGAGCAATACAGATGTTTTAATGTTAACATACTTTTAAAATTTGCCCCCATTCTCAAGATAAAACCTAGTATTCTCATTGCATCGCTTGTTATTTCATCGATGTGTACATTGAACTGTAGACTTTCGTGGAATATAACTCCAAGATCACGAATCTGCGATACACGAAGAAGATTAATACCATTCGTATCATAAGAAAAGTTAAAAGGATTTTTACCTCTGTAAAAACTAATAATCTGGCATTTACCAATATTTAGTTGTAAATCATTGACAGAACACCACGCGCATAGTTTGGTCAGGTTTAACTGCAGAATGGCGCGATCGTCATAGTTTCTAATTGTTCTGTAAATTTTCAGATCATCAGCAAATAATAGGACTTAGACATTACTAAAAATATTAACTATATCATTTATGAATAAGCAAAATAATATCGGGCCCAAATGAGATCCCTGTGGTACCCCACTCGAGGCAGAAAATGTATAAGAAGTAAACGAATCAACTTTGACCGCTAAGTACCTTCCCAATAGATAACTCTTAAACCATTCCAAAATACTCCCTCTCATTCCCAACAACTTCAGTTTTCGTAATAAGAGTCTGTGGTTAACCTTATCAAAGTCAAGGCATTAACAATGTCATTCGTGTATAATATTAAATTGGACAGGGTTGATCTTCCTTTGATAAATCCATGTTGAAGCGGTGAGATGGTTTGATTGATTTGGGATATCAATTTGTCTAGTACCAGGCTTTCAAAGAGTTTGGGTAATGTAGACATGGTGCATATTGGCCTATAGTTTGTTACGTCGCTCTTATTTCCTTTTTTAAAAATGGGTGTCAAAAAACTAAACTTCCAAAGGTCAGGGAACACACCTGACGAGAGTGACTTTGTAAATAACTTATGTATGGGATACGATAATGTATGCATACAATTAACTAAGAATCTGGGTGGAACTTTGTCAGGTCCTGCGGATTTGCGGGAATCGAGACTCTTCAGCTTGGATATAATGTCATCTATGGTTAGAGTACAATCAGATATATCAAGAGTCTCAACTAAATTAGAGCAAGATATATTGCTATCTACATTTGCATTAACATATACACCGCTAAAGAAATCGGCGAACAGATTAACAGTTTCCTGAAGATTTTGGGATAGTTTAGAATCGAATGACATAATACTAGGTATACAAGTACCGTTTTCTTTTTGGGATTTAACATATTTCCAAAAGAAATTTGAGTCGTTCATGATAGAGCCTTCAACATCACGTATGAAAGTTTTGTAACATTCTGCAGAGAGCTTATTGCAGTCTCCCCTCAATTTTTGAAACACGGAATAATCGATAGCCAGGCGACTTTGTTTGAATTTCTTATGAGATATTTTTTTGAGGTATATTAAGTCAATCAGTTCTTTTGAAAACCAATTTGGGTATTGAGTTTCCTTGTAAGCCGTAAAAGGTACAAATTTTTCAATTGCAGAATTAATAATGGAGTAAAAAAAGTTAAGGTGTGCATTGATATCAGCCTCGCTATCCAAGAATGACCAGTCAATCTGGTTGAGATAGTTGGAAATTTGTACATAGTCTGCTTTTTTGAAATTTCTAGTTTTTACTACCCTTTTTTCAATAGGATTTGGTTTGAGGTTAATAATAATAATAATAATAAGCCTTTTTATTCTGGACTTCTGTTAGGTATGTATTAGACATGATCTTATTTGTTATAGTATATCCCGAAGCTCAGTTTGCCTCTTGGCATAGGCCTCCTCTAACATTTTCCATTGGGACCTGTCACGCGCTACTCTTCTCCATTGATGTCCAGCAGTGAGTTTTAGGTCATCTTCCCATCTCATGTGTTGACGTCCTCTACTTCTCTTGCCATCTCTGGGATACCAGTCAGTGACATTTTTGCACCATTTCTCTTGTGGATCGCGTGGAATAGTATGTAGTCAATGCGTTCCTCAATCTTTTCTCCTAGTCTTCTCATCTCACTAATGCCCAGGATATCCCATTTTATTTCTTCGAGAGCTTTTTCTAGCTCGTGTAGGCTTTCTTCGGTTCTAAGGGTTCTCGTATTTAAAGTTTCAATATTGAGTATTTTGTTTCTTCTTGTTGTTAGAGGGTGGTGGTCTATAACTCCCGCGGGGACCAGCCGAATTGGGAGACTTTTTGTTAATTGGTTTTGATTGTTAATTTTTGTTGGTATTAATATTGTTTGTTTCCGATTTTCCGAGTCAATTATTAGTTTTTTGCAGCATTTAGTTGGGAGTCAGAATTTGCCCGGTTGACATAGTTCAGTATGTTAGGTCTGGTGATCTCTTTCGTGCTAGTTTTGGGTAGAGGTTGTGGAGGATTGCTTAATATTTTGTTTGTATTTACTTTCTTTTGTGCTGTTGACTTGGGAGAATCCGAAGTTCCTCTTTTCCTCTTTTCGCTAATGTTTTCCTGCGGTTTTAACACTATCAGTTTATCATATTTTATGTAAGCGATATTTCCCTTCTTTTTTTCATCTTCTAGTTGAGGTTGTAGCTGTTTTCGTTTTTCCAGGATTTCCTTCGAGTAATCTTCTTTCACATTAATACCTGACGGGAGGTTTGTCTTGTTCTTGAGTATAAGGTGTTTTTTCCATTGGGTCGTGATAGATGCTAAAACCGGACGATTCTGGTTTGAGGTTAGACATGCATATTTCTAGTGGTGGATGGTAAACATCAACAGGTAATAGTATTTCGGTACTTCTCGCAACACAGATGTCAGACACATTTGACAATGCCAAATCCAATGTACGACCACCAATATTATGAATACTATTACACTGAGTTAGTACTAAGAAGAGAGCCATATCTCTAATTACACGAATATTAACATTAGAACAATAATTGTCAGAATTCATATTACACCAATCGTATTGAGGCAGGTTGTAGTCACCAACGAGAAGTAATTTAGTGTTAGGGTTTTTAGCACAGATTGATTCAACCTCGTCACAGTGATTGCTGTATAATAGTTTCAATTTTGATTAAATTTGCATGCAGGGAATTAAAACTACACTCAGAACATAAAAATGGCTTTCCTCTAATTCTGGCAGCATAAACTACGAAACTAGAATTTTATAAATACACTTCCAACATAAGAAATGCATCAGCAAATGAAATCACACCTGATGCGTTTTTGTTGCATTCTTAACACGGAACGGGTTTTAATTACAGGTTGAATCCAATACTGGCAGCACATATGCAACTACAAATTTATAACTGCACTTCACAAACGAGAATGGTTCCTTACGAAACGCGTTAGCGTGATAAAACCCCACCTGGAATTGTTTCGTTGCATTCTAAACACAGAACTGGTTTTAATTATAAAGTAAGTTTGTACGCGGGGAATTAAAACTCCACTCAGAACATGAAAATAGCTTTCCTCCACAAAAGCAACCAGATTTTCATAAATGCACAAAAAAAAAAAAAAAACACAAAACACAAAACTGGTTTTCTCGTCAGAGCGAATTGGATTGTGAGTCCCCAGTTTTAATTAATACTGCACCCAGAACACCAAAATGGTTTTACCTTCGAAATGCGTTACGGTTAGCAGATGAATCCGCAACAGGAATTTGCATTGTGAACAAAAGATTGGTTTTACCATTAGAATGAATCTGCATAGGAGTCCACTAGTCAACCAGCTTAAATCAAATTGCACTCTGATTACGTGAATGGTTTTTCTTTATTTTGTAGCATATTTATTGTCCGCAATACAATTTTATATTTATTTAACTAATTACAATAAATTGCATGTAATAATTTTTATGCCAGAAGTGTGGCAATTATTATGGAATTGATGTTTGTATTATTTACAAAATGTTTGACGTGCTTGACTTAATATAACCAGTGATTCCTGACTTTATTTAGGGAAATTGTTATATCCAGCTTTTAGTTCATCATCGCTTTGTAATTGAATAATTTCGTGCTGCAAATTATCAGGCATATTCGATGGTTCGACGTTGAGCGTATTTAAACGATGTAGAAGGCTTTTATCCTTGCAGTGTTGAAAAATGCGTCGTGTTATTCATTTCGAGTTACTTTGCACAGCCTTAATTTAGTCTCAAATATTTTCACGTTTCACTCAGCTTCAACTTTTCTTTTCTTCGTAGTTGTCATTGATAAGATTTTATTGATTTAATATCCACCTTACTTCCGCAACGATGACTAGAAAATAATGTTTATGAGAGACTGCCTAAGATTCCCCTCCGAATAGAGTTTCCATCAATCCTGAAATATCGGGACTGTCCCGTACAAGAAAATTAAAAGTTCCGATGGAGTTTCACTATCGTTTCACAATAACAAATTAAAATAAAAGTAAAATGGGAAGTTTCATCACGTTTTTATTTGTATCTTAACTTCTTGCTAGTACCGATTTTGTAATAACGTCTTAAAAATGCAGCTGATGCACCGTGAAAAAACCATCCTTTTCTGTGTAATTTTTTGTGGTTCTTTCAGCAGGCTGCATCAAAAGTGCCCGCAGGTTCCCCACCCCTGGTTTAAAGGATTCATAAACTTTTATATTATACACTAGAAATAATTCCTTAAAATGAACATCTTCAAAACTTTGAAGTGAATCAGGAGGAATAAGATGATAATAAGAAATTTGAACAATTTTAAACACGTTGTTTTGAACTCATTTGGCACCCTTTTATCGCTCATAGAATTAAAAAATAACGTTTTTTTTTAAATGACCCACCTTAGTATGGTAGGGATAAATGAATAAGATAAGTGGATAGATAGGATTCATGGGTGGATAGATACGAAGATTAGATGAACGGAATGCATTTGAAAAAGTCCAGGTAAAAAGTGGTTCAAATTTCATCGTTTCCAAGTTCACATTCCATGAGTTTTGGTGCTGATTAAAAGCCGAGATGATTGATTACTTGGTTTATTTTATCTAATCAACAAACAAACCCATTTTTAAACATAGTACATTTTGTGAAGTTGATAAAATTGGTATTTAGTTGACATTGTGCAATAAAGATGAAAACATTTCTTAAATCTAGAAGAAGCAAGGAGTTCTTTGCGAAAACATTACGCAGCAGTGAATTTAAGGTGACATATTTTATCTATCGTCCTTAAACCCCTTTTTAGGGACAGAAAACAATTGAATAAATTTACAAAAATACAACATTGAAAATGATAAAGAATAAATATGTCAGAACATGTAAGAACAAGAACGGCTCGATTACTGTAACGGCATCTACGCTAGTCTTCCCGAATATCAAATTGACAAACTTCAATCCGTGTTTAATGCAGCGGCAAGGCTCATAACTGGGGTTTCTAAATATTCGCATATTTCAGAACACCTTCGTAACCTTCACTGGCTCAAGTGTCCTGAGAGAATCCAGTACAAATTGTGCTGGATGGTTTTTAAATCAATCTACGAAATGGCCCCACCTTACATCTCCGAATTATGCGTCCCGGAAAATACCGGTCCGAGACAATTAACCTTTAGATCAGCAACTTCATCTGCTAAAGGCAGACTAATAGAACCTAAACGAAAGCCAAATACTATGTTTGGAGATCGTGCTTTCGGAGTATCTGGGCCTAAGGCTTGGAATAGACTCCCTCCGGAATTAAGATGCATAACAAGCCCAACAGAGTTTAGGTCCAAACTAAAAACCTTTCTTTTTGGGCTCTCATACCCGTAATTTAAATATACCTATTTGAGAGTATCATACTTGTATTGTCTATGATATGTCTTAATCACACTTTTCTTACTGAATTAAAATTACTCGATTCCTTACACATCAATCTGTCTCTTGACGAATCACATTTAGAAAGATCAAATCCTTATAGGTACTACTGCACCACCCACCTTTACATGTTGCTTTTACTTTCCAAAATACACTCGTCAAAGAATACATTACATATTAATATTAAAATATTTTTCAGGATTAAATAACATGTGTTCACAATAATGCCTCTGCGTGCGAACTCTATCTAAATTTCTTTAAATGGACAATATACAGTGTTAATTTCAAGCGACCTCCCAGGTAAGTATGGTCCTGTTTTCATTAAATTTTAGGCAGCATCGCGTTCATTGGTCAAAATATTGTACACATATTTTCGTATCGGTGATCAATGAACCGATGTATGCAATTCTTAGCCATAAGTTGTTTATAATTGTTTGCCTAGCTTGTAGTTTTTTAGATTTTAGAAATGTTTGTACAGCGCCCTTGAGGTGATTTTTCACAAAAACGGCGGTATATAAATCATCCAAATATTATTATTATTATTAACACAAATATAAACTATTAACCTGCTTAATAAAGTTCGAAACATTTTCGTTATTTGTTTTTGGGGTGTTATGCCGTGTTGCGCTACCTCCTTCTTTAGCCAACGTTTCGGACATCGTTGCAGTGTCCATCATCAGGGCAGATCCGGCAGATCCGGTAGATGTGTAATTTTTAGTCGTGAAGTGTGTGCTTATTTACTTCGAAGCGATACCGTGCCGCCAGCACCACTAACTTTCACCAGTACAAAATAATCGTGACAAGCAGTGGCGTCATCGCCGCGGAACGGAATAGAAAGTTCATTAAAACGTGGTATTTATGCTGGCCAGGGGCAAGTCCGTTTGCGAGACGCCGACGGAAGTGGCTCCATCTCTTAATGAAATCTAAAATTAAAAATCACAATGGTAAGAATTTAAGAAAAAAATAAAATAAATAAAAATTACAATGGTTAACTTTCACCAGTACAAAATAATCGTGACAAGTAGTGGCGTAGAACTTACAAAGCTGACCGATGCACTGGAACGCAACGGTTACCCAGCAAGTCAGACAAGGCAAATCATAAGAGCCAAATCTACACCAAATGAAAACAGAGCTAAACAAGAGTTAAAAGGCTGCGCTTTCCTGCCTTACGTTCACAATGTGACAGACAGAATCGCCAGGCTGTTGAGAAAAGATAGCATCAAGACTGTCTTCGGTGCCACAACTAAAATTCAAGACCTACTGAGGTCTGCAAAGACTAAGTTTCCTCTGGAAGCAGATGGAGTGTATAAACTCAGCTGTTCCGGATGTGACAAGGTTTATGTAGGCCAAACAGAGCGGACGATCACCAAAAGGATAGCAGAACACTTTCGTGCTTGCAAACTCGGCCACCCTGATAAATCGGCAATCGCTGAGCACTTAATCGAAACCGGCCATTACTTTGGATTTGTTCCTGAGGTCTTAGGAAGACCCAAAACTTACAGAGCACGCCTAATTACGGAGGCAATTGAAATCTACAAAAATCCTTGTAATATTAATAGAGACGACGGAGCTAAGCTCAATAGCTCTTGGTATCCGGTGATTGACGGCTACACCAAAGCTAAACGCAAAAAACATGTCTAAGTATACAGTAATGCCAGCTCGCGGTGAACCATTTTGTGTTATAACTTTATATTAACTAAATTCGCTTTAACCAGTGTAATTTTAATTCTAGTAAAATTCATTTAATATTAATAGAGCAAAAAAACCATGTCTAAGTGTACAGTAATGCCAGCTTGTGGTAAACCATTTTGATTTATATTGACTAAATTCGCTTTAACCATTGTAATTCTATTTCGTTAAATTCTTACCATTGTGATTTCTAATTTTAGAATTCATTAAGAGATGGAGCCACTTCGGTCGGCGTCTCGCAAACGGACTTGCCCCTGACTAGCATAAATACCACGTTTTAATGAGCTTTCTATTCCGTTCCGCGGCGATGACGCCACTACTTGTCACGATTATTTTGTACTGGTGAAAGTTAACCATTGTAATTTTTATTTATTTTATTTTTTTCTTAAATTCTTACCATTGTGATTTTTAATTTTAGATTTCATTAAGAGATGGAGCCACTTCCGTCGGCGTCTCGCAAACGGACTTGCCCCTGGCCAGCATAAATACCACGTTTTAATGAACTTTCTATTCCGTTCCGCGGCGATGACGCCACTGCTTGTCACGATTATTTTGTACTGGTGAAAGTTAGTGGTGCTGGCGGCACGGTATCGCTTCGAAGTAAATAAGCACACACTTCACGACTAAAAATTACACATCTACCGGATCTGCCGGATCTGCCCTGATGATGGACACTGCAACGATGTCCGAAACGTTGGCTAAAGAAGGAGGTAGCGCAACACGGCATAACACCCCAAAAACAAATAACGAAAATGCTTTTGGCCGTGAAAATCTTAAAACTTATCTTCGAAACATTTATTCAGTAATTTATTCTCACTACACAACAGCAATAATAATAATATTTACCTACAACTCAAAGTGAACACATTACAGAAAATCAAATGACAAGTATATAACTGGAAATGATTCACAACAAACACACGATAACAAGCAAAATTAATAATAATTTCAAATTACTCATCGTCAGCGATGACATTTTTTAAGAATCTTAAATTACACGTGAATATTTTTACATCATTAAATTTTGTCAAATAATTTCATGCTCTGAATATAAATGGATTTTGTCTGAGATTTGCAGAACATTTTTGAAGATTAAAAGTGATTTTTCTCTTCTTTTAATGCAAGGGACTCTAAAATTTATCTCAGACAAAAGGGGCGAACAATCAATAAAGCCATTAATAATTTTATGTATGTAGATATATTATAATATCTGCGGAGTCTCTTAATGATTTAAGTCCATAAAGGTCCATCTAGCTATTTAC
Source organism: Limnephilus rhombicus (assembly GCA_929108145.2). Lineage (NCBI taxonomy): Eukaryota > Metazoa > Arthropoda > Insecta > Trichoptera > Limnephilidae > Limnephilus > Limnephilus rhombicus. Next base: position 45,740,349 of record OV815288.1, on the reverse strand, counting down.
TTGATGGTAACCAATATTAAACTTGAATTTTAAATGACAAACAAATTTTCTTTGGATGGCTTCAATGCGTTTAATGTACCTAAATATTACATTGAGGATTCCATATTTGAGAAGCGAATTCAAGATGACTGCGAACATATGGAAAATGCAATATTTTATGTGTTTGACTGTTCTTGAATTCTTTTCCAATGTGTAAAGAAGATTACATTTCAATTAACGGTAAGAAAGAATGATTATATATAATAACTTACAATAATGTTAACTATTAAAACCCATGGTACGAGAGCGTAAACTGAATACTTATAATGAAATATGTTGTAATGATTCCAATCATCTAGAAAAAAGGATATCTGTTATTCAAATGTGTTTTGGCACAAAATTGTTAATGCATATTTCTAGAGAATAAAGCCATTACTTCACTACAAAGGATAAAAGTCAGATGAATATGGAGATTTGAAAAATACAGCGTCAAAAATGTATTACGTGATTGTTTGTGCGATTAGTTGGTTTGCTGAACCGTTTCTCAACAGTTGAATTAGTTTTGATAAAGCACATTTTTGCATAGTAAAAATCTTACAGCTAAAAGAAGCGAAGAGTCCAGAGTAAAAAATCCTGCAGCAGTGAATTTGGGAGGTCTGTTCAATAAGGTGACGGAAAATTGAAGCAGCTGGAACAAAATAGTACCAGAAAACAATATTATTAGCTAGTTTTAGGTAAACCTTGGGAGTACCTCATTTTCGTTTAGTAGATTTGGGAGGCTGGTATGGGTTTCGCCACACAGGAACCATTTGTTGGATAACCCAAGTGGTTCGCTACGTTTGGTCACAGCAGAGGTGCCCGGCTTAATGGGGTGAGGTTTGTCCGGGTCTTGGCGGCGGATACGTCTGCCTACCAACTGTGTGGCAGTCCGGGTCGGGAGAGACTGGTTGAAGGAGACGTTTTGACCTCTCCACCTTGACTCTCTCGGATTATCGGTTTGCACCGCAGTGGAAGAGATGGATTCATATTTCCGTCACTCCTGGACAAACTGATCCCTTAGATTCCTACCCACGCCTCATTCCTTTTCCTTGCCAGAACGTCCTTTCCTTCATTTCCTAAAAAGACCCTCCACACAGCATCCCTAAAGATGAAAAAGGCCCTAAGGGAAATTATTTTCATCCGGGCCTCCTCTGTGGAACCAATGTTAAAAAAAAATCAGGACTTGCGTGGGACCGTGGATTTATCATACTACGTTGGAACCGAATACCCGTGAATAAAATAAACATTTTATTGCTATCTCATTCTCGCGCAGGCTAAATCCTATAGATGTATGCGTTTGTCTCGTTTTAGTGTCGCTCGCTTCCGTTTCAAATCACAACGGTGCTAAAGAAGTTTAAAAAAAACACAGTGAAATTAAAAATAAATAAATATATTGATTTGATTGTTTTATAGAAAATAATAGAAGGTATTATGAATCTGTTATATAAATAGTGCGTTCGGTCTATCGCGAACTTTCACTGCACATGTTTCATTTACTCAGTAATGGTGTTTTTTTGTATTTATCGGAAAATTCCATTGTATAGAATTATTTCTAAATTGTGATACATAATTACGACCAAGAAATTAATTTAAAAAAAATTTTCTTGTCAATAAAGAAATAAAACAAAAATCTAATAAATTAATCAATAAGATTTTCGAGTTTTACGACCTTCTTAAAATAAAATTAAATCAAAATCTAAATATTTCTTATATTTTATAGATCTCAATAATTTCGCACTATTTTGTAAAATTTTGCTTTTATACTATAACGAAAGTGTAATAATTATAATTTAAGGGTGTCTGATAGGATTTTTTTTTTTTGTTTACGTTAACTCCACGCAGGAGGCCCTGAGGAAAATAATTTCCCTCAGGGCCTATGTCATCTGGGATGCTGTGTGGAGGGTCTTTTTGAGGAGAGGAAGGAATGAACATTGGTCTTGAAGAGACCCATATTGTAGGAAGGAGGAAACACAGAGGCCGGCAAATCATTCCACAGCCGAGCTGTTGAACACAAGAACGAGTCGAAGAAACGACCCGTTCTCATGTGGCAAATGTCAACCTTGTACAAATGTTGGGCACGCGTTTGGCGTGTTTCCCGACTATGCACCGGTGCCGAAGGGACCAATGATGCTAGTTCCTCGGAGCATCTTCCATTGTAATACCGGTAGAACAAGGATAGCATTCCCACCCGACGCCTGTGCTCTAAAGATTGCAATCCGTCTGTTAAGATGGGAGAATCTATCAAACGCACCGCCCGTTCCTGCACAGAGTCGAGGGTATTTTTCAGGTATTTTGGAGCTCCAGACCAGAGGTGGCTGCCAAATTCAACCGTGGGGCGCACTTGTGATTTGTACAGGGTTATCAGTTGTGTACTATTAAAGTATCTGCGGGCCCTGTACAGTACGCCCAGTTTCTGTGAGGCTAACTTTACTCTGGCTTCGATGGAGCCCCCATACCTGAGCTGGTCACTTAGGGTTACACCAAGCATTTCTATGGAGGGCCTGTTCGGAAGACTGCTTCCGTTGAAAGAGACTAGATTTTCATTTCGATCCCTTTTAGACGTAACCAGACAAGATTGGGTCTTTGAAACATTAAATTCAATGAGATTATTTTTACCCCAAGAGAAAACACTCTCGAGGTAACCGTCCATTCTTTGCATCAAAGCCCTACGAGCTGTTGGAGTTTGTGAGCCCTTTGGGGGCTTGTCAAACAAAAAGCTATCATGAACTGTACTGTCATCCGCGTAACAGTGAATTGGTGCACATGACAAAAGGTCGTTGATGTGCAACAAAAACAAAGTCGGAGACAGAACCGATCCCTGCGGGACGCCAGCATTTATCGAGTGTGAGGAAGAGGTGAAACCATCGACTACCGGGTTGCAATTGTACTAAGTGTCTTGACAATGGACGACGTGTTTTTTAATAACATTCCAAATAAAATATATGAAAAACTGAGCTTTATGCTTTAACGAATTTGAGGTTCAATTTTTAACACTTTGATACTTGTTATCTTTCGAAGCCACCGTGATCCAAACTTCATAGGATCGTTTTTACCTGTATTAGGGATATACAAAGAGAAACTTTCACGTTTTATAAAATAACGAATGTCTGATCATTACGGGCTCTTTCTCTATTATTAAAATCAATATTACAGAAACAACAGTTATCTATTATTTCTCCATCATCATACCATTTGAAAGCAAAAATGATAATAATTAACTCAACTTACCATTGGCTTAATTGTTTCGTCTTCCGTTTGTATGCTCAATTTGTTCACCAAGGAGACTGTTTCTTTAGCCTGTCAATGAAGGTGTTATTATTAATTAAGTAAAATACTCGAATTCCAGCTTTCGTCGGTGGATTCTTGACAGAATTATTTATATATTTCTTGGCTTTTTAATAATATACTGGCGTATGTTTCTTACTATTTTTTAACCTCGCTTTTAATAAAAACTTATGCTCAAAGACAAGTTCAGCTGACAGTTATATTTCCAAAGGTTGCGATTTGTTAGCGCATTGGAGTCAGAAATAATTAAACAATGAACCGATTGGAAAAATCACCTGATCTTTGCACCCTTCACATCCATTTGATATGTCGTAGAACACACTCCAGTATATTACTACCTCATTTACTGTAAACCACAAGTAAAATGTGTTTGTGTTAATGCTTCCGTCTGCCAAAAAAAGGATTGCAGAAAAAATTCGAAACATCTCTCCGACAATGTATACAAATACTGAACTAAAAAAAAGTAGATTCCTCATCCCAAAAGCAATGTTAATGGTTTCAATGCAATCGCAATTCTTGGAGTGGATTAAAATGATATAATGAAGCGAGGATTTTAGTGAAATTCGCTGGCGATTAACATCCTGTTTTGTCAGCAAATTAAGTAAAAGCCCATTCAAGGATTTCATATTTTCGTACAATAGACCGGCGTAGGACCTGAAAATGAGCATGGTAGCAGACATAATCAGAAATGGAACATAAAATGCAACTTCCATCTTCAGGGTATCACAAATCGATAGTTTGCTCATGTGTATTAAGTACGTATCGACCAAAACCTGAGACATTTCTATAAAGCAGAACAGTACCAAACGACAGATGGAATTCATTTTTATTTTTATGAAATCTTGTTTCTCGTCTAATTCTTCAAATAAGTTATCAATTTCTGATAAAATTTTCACAGCCTTAGCATTTATATGTTTCGATGCAATTACAGAAAAATATGTAAAAACCACTGCAATGAATCCCACGGTCATTTGTATAAATACACAAACTGTTTTAAAAATAGCATGATCGTTGTCGGTTTTATTGAACAAATATGCATCGCAAAAGTAGTTCCCACTGCAATAGACGTAGGACACCAAACAAGCAATTGCCACAACAGCGGAAGGAACGTTTAGAACCGCTTTTGTATTTCCAGGCTTGACGATGAAATCAAAAGGAATGACGCCAAGAAAAAGGCCCAAGACCCTTACAGGGAGTAAGGCTTTGACAGAATTGTTTGCATCAAGTAATTTAAATATACGTTTCGGTATATACCGATTCTTCTTTTTATTAGACCATTTACTGTCTTTTACTTTTACCATTTTCACTCGATGGTTTAAAAGTTTGAAAGATATAAAATGCGACTTCACTGTTACGCCCAAAGTGTGATATAAATACAACGGTGGCATTTCTCGACTCTTATATTTAAAAACCCAGCCAAAAAAAATAGCATTCCTTTTAACCCGGCGTTAGTGATGTGGGGTTTGGCAAACCCCGTACATAACCTTTCGCATGTATCTCCGAGATGGTTAGAATGTTTCAGTGAGATTTCTTTAATTTTTCTACTAAATAAATGATTGATTCCCTTAGGCAGGGCCGGATTAAGCATGTCGGGGCCCGTAGGCAGTGCACGTCTCGGGGCCACTACCTACACCCTTTTCAAACTATGAAAAATATTTTTCTACCACAACGTATTTTCATTAATATTTTTTTATTTTTTTTTATTATTTTTTTTATTTTTTATATGAATACCGCACAAGAGTCTCAACTGCTCCCATCTGGAACCAGTGAGACAATGTCATCCCCAATTGGGGTATGTTTTGGCTGAAGGTAGTGGGGACGGGAAGGACATAGGGAGGAGGAAGGTGAGGAAGTACCTGGCTATTGAAATCTGATCACCAAATACGGCTAAAGCCATTTCAAGCAACGTTTCAATTTTGAATGGTGGTCTTACACCAGGGCGATACTGAGAGTATCTTCCACTCTGGAACGTGCCGCAAATATACTATATGTATATTATTTCAAATGAGTAAATTGTGAATAACACAATTTAATCAAATAAAATTTATTTGCCACGCCGGGATTCGATCCCGCGACCTTCAAAATGCGAGTCAAGAGCCTTCGCTGGACTAAGCCGGCCGGCTACGAAGTAATGCCATCATCCCATCCAATAAAAAAAAATTGAAACAAATACAATACAATACAACAATTCTTTATTATACATAAAAAGACACAGATATAGAAACAAAATATATATATTTTTTAAAACAGTGCTATGAGCGGTCTTATCACTCTTGTGATCTCTTCCAGACCACCTTGGTATGGAGATAAGCTTGTATAACATTTATATTTTAAACACATAATTAGAAATAAAAAGTTAAAAAAAAACTGAAACAAAATAAATTCCAATAAAAGCCGCACTCAGCACCTACCTGATACTAAGTAATGCTGCTTAACGAATAAAAGTAAAGTAAAATACAACAATGATACGTTTTTAGATTTTCACGGACAAAAGTTTTTCTTTGGTTACACGGCATAACACCCAAAAAACTAATAACAAAAATCCAATGACGTTTAAATATTAACTCTTCTAACTTTTTTAGATACAAAATCGTTTAAAACATCTTGAAAGTTGACCTTTTCCAAAATATCATTTTCAATCGACATTATCACCAATGAATTTAAACGCTTCTGAGACACAGATGAACGAAGACAATTTTTGATTAGTTTTAGTTTGGAAAAGTTGCGTTCACCCGTGGCGTTTGTAATCATCGGACTTCTATATATTTGCAATGCTGTCATTACATTCAGAAAAGTCGATTGTGCCATATTACCAAAAATGAGTTTATATGAATCCTCGGCAAGTACAATTTTATCTTTTAATGAATCCTCTAATTGTAAGATGAAGTACTTGAACTGTACCATCTCGTCTGAAAACTCAGGCTCAATGTCCTCGGAATAATGTTCCCTAAACTTTGTACAAGCCTCTCTAATTTCATCGTTGGACTTTGTCGAGAAATCTGTAAGAAATCCAAACAGACAATTAATTTCCCGGGAAGCGTCTAGTCGCCGCGACAATTCTGTACACAGCGTGTCTAGTACAGGCAAATAAGTTTCAACTTTTAACTTCTCTTTTCCTCTGGACAACGTCTTCTGCAGATCCGTCATCGTGATGTCTTTTCCTTTTTCGCACACGCTGATTTTCATCACTGTATTGGGTATCAGTTATCTCATTTGCCTTCATCTCGTAATCGTCAAATAATTCTCGCTGTGAAAGCAAAAAATCTAAAAGCGACTTTAAAAGATCGACTGCCGTTCGAAGTTCAATAGTTGGTTTTTGTAGTGATATACTGACAACATTGATTCGATCTAGTATGGCAGCCCAGAATACTGCCATTACGGCATTTTCTTTTTTTTCCAAGTCCTTTAATAGACATCTGGCCTCGTGAATTGCTTGTGATATCTGAGTCTCATCTTCAGCAATAGATTGCAAAGCTTTCTGTAAACCGTTGTAAACTCTTGAAAAAGCCTTAACCGCATCGGCCCTTGCACACCACCTTGTGTCGGATACTCTTTTCGGAACTAATGACGAGTATTGTTTAAGGTGTTTGAGCATAATTGCCCAGCGATGAGTTGACGCCGAAAAAGAGTTGTATAGTGCCTGTACAAATCCGAAGAATGAGATTGCTCCAACGCAGCTCTCCACAGCACGTACTCCAACCAAATTCAGTGATTGCGCTGCACATGGAACATAGTGTGCGAGGTGATTTATTTTCTTAATATGCGCCTGTAGACCATTATAACAACCATACATATTTGACGCATTATCGTAAGACTGGCCTCTCAATTTTTTATATCAATGTTACATTGGTTAAAAAAATTTTTAATTGTGGTGGCTAGTTCTTCCCCTTTGTGACTTTCTATGGGAATAAACGCAAGAAAACGTTCTGCTACTTCTCCATTTGACGTAACGTATCTCAGCACTACAGTCAACTGATCAGTATGAGATATATCTGGTGTTGAATCGACACTTATTGAGAAATATTTAGCTTCAATAATTTCATCAACAATGCATTTTAAAACCTTATTTCCCAATATTTCAATAAGTTCCTCGCAAATTGTTGAAGATAAATATGATTGTTTTCCCCTGCCTTCATTAACGTATTTGGCTAAATGCGAACTAAGGAACGGGTCGTACTCTGCAATTAACTCTAAAATTCCCAAACAGTTGCCGTTATGTTGAGAAGCAAGTATTTCATTATCACCACGAAATGCTTATTCACGGGATGATAAAAATTTAATCACATAGACCATTCTTTGTAAAACTTTCAACCAATATTCTCTTTCTTTGTTGAATGTAATTTCCAAAGAGGTGTCGATTCGTCCGTGAATACGTCGTCTACTAATCAGTATCTGGACACATACTTGGTGCGTTGTATTATTCTCATGCGATTGAATTCGGTGCGAAGCATTTTTCCAATCAGAAAATCCATTTTTAAATTGTGATTTGCTTTGAGCTTCACCAAAAAGAACACATGGAAAACTGTATACTTTTCCAGTGGACGGAGAATACATGAGCCACTCTCGTTTAATTTTACCACCACTTATATGTTTCCGAAAAAACATAGATTGAGAAAAAAATCTTTTGCTATCGTCGCATTGTCGGCTTGAAACAGAAAAATCACAGTCAAAATGTTGACATTCGTTAGGGTCTCTAGTACACCAAAAATATTTCGTCTGTAATATTAAGCCATAATCCAATGTCATTCTGGTATTAGAATGAAATAATCTGGCATTAGATGAAGTACGTCTTGATGTAGCAATTGGACCTCGGACTCGGCCTTACTTTCCTCTGCACCCACTAAAGTAGCTGTTTCTTGATCCTGGCCAGTTTGTTCAGAACGCTCGCAAGGAATCTCTACCGGGTCAGTGCGTTCACCGCCATCGCCCATCGTGAGGCTGGCAGTACGCGGCGGACATTTAAAGGTTGATTTTTCATTGGTTGACGACTAAATCCTATTTGAAAAGGGTTTTGTGTTTTCTTCAATTGTTCATCACGCTTTTTTGTTGCCCTTGCCGCTTTTTACGTTTTTCCGAACCACTTTGGTGTTTTTTCTTTAAGGGTACCTCCGACATTTTGTCCCTGAAAGAAAAATTTACAAATAACATTTGACAGGAAAGCATTTATTTATTTAAATAAAATTAACTGAACCCAAATACTTACCTATCTAGATATTTTTATCATTACATCATTTATTATTTTTCTAACTTACTAGTTAGGTAGGTACTATTAGGCGGACGGAAAGAAAATGAAAACGGCACGAGATGAAATAGTAACAATTTTCATAATATCTTCACAAGATAAACTTCACACTCGTCAAATTCTATAATATTAAATGAAATAAATACTTATGTTAAATAAAATCTGGTAATCAAACTTACGTGGTATCGTAATGTAACTTCAGTTTATTACACTCGTCGTCTCGCCGATTTTCTCGAAGCACTTGCAAACTATAAAAATATAACACTTCTTAACAAAATTCTAAAGTTTTGAAACATCGAACAGAGTAAAACTGTTTAAATTAAATCATTGTCGCAAAACTCCCAAATCGTAATTTAAGACAAAACGATATGAAATGTGTTTACGACACAATTCAAATTCTATAATATTAAATGAATTAAGTATGTTAAATAAAATCTGGTAATTAAACATACGTGGTATCGTAATGTAACTTCAGTTTATTACACTCGTAGGGTCGCCGATTTTTAGAAAATGAAATGAAGTTTTTTTATGACACATGACACAACATACGTATCGAACGAATCGGAGTCAATCGGAGACTCACCCAAATCCGGGGTCCCCATTGCTCTTTGTCATGCCAAACAGTACTGCCAACCTTATGAAAGTGGGCATAGAATAAATAAATACGTATAGCAGTAGGTGTGCATTTACAATGCATTCAGATTTGGATTAAAATTGACGATATCTAGATTTTCCCTGAGATCTGTGAACTATTACCCGGTGTCTGAAGAAGTAATTACTCTATAATATTTTAACCAGTGTTTTCGTACCTCGCTAGATCTTTTCTAAGCCGACCAAAACTCCGGCGCGGCATCCCGTTGCCCGTTGCTTACTGATAGAGAATCAAACCATTGAAGCAAGTCATTTTTTTCGGGGCGCGGGGCCCCCAGCCGATGCGGGGCCCCTAGGCAGTTGCCTACTCTGCCTTAGGGATAATCCGGTACTGCCCTTAGGGGGAGCTTCACTTCACTTTATTGCTAAAGCTTGCCTGCTCACACTACACCTCACGCTTCCGTAACAAGTCAATAGTAGGTATGTATGGTGAAGCTTATCATATTTTCCAAAAAATATGTATTTACAAATACTACTTACTATGGGTTACATTAGTAGATGTGTATTATCATCGATAAACATATTATGCTGATTAGTTGTAGTATTGAGCATCAATCACTCTTATAGATTCCCAGAGGAAAAACCTCTGTAGTTGTAATAAGGAACTCCAGACAATTTTTTATTTTATTTTTTAAAATTAATAATGTCCTTATAACTTAAATAACTGGAAATTTATTTTTATTTTAATAGTTAAAATAATTGTCAAAAGTTTTAATTTTTCAGGGTCCCTCGAAAACCACCACATATATGGTGAATCGTGTGACGTGAAAAGTTTTTTTTTTATTTTCAACTGGTGTTGTCATTTTGTATGACAGTTATGTATGTGGAAAAAGCTATGAATCTTTTCAATAAGTAAAAACATTATTTTGGTGGAATTATTTATTTATATTGTTATATTTTTCAATAATAGTATAAAAATTGTTCGAAATTATTATTTTTTTAGCTTCACGAATCGAAATCAATATTACGGAAACCGAAGAATTGGTAGGCAACCAATAAGGCGCCGGATCAGCTGTTAGAAGTTCGCCATTTTGGAGTTCGTAGTTCGAAGGGTTGACTTAGAAGAAGCATTACAATTTTTTTTTGTACGGTAAAATTTTGAATATTTTAAATAATGGAGATAAACTAATAGAGATACCTCTATTTTGGATGCTGAATTATTTAGGCCTAAATAATGTTTCAATAAACACAACAACTAAATCTCTACAAACTGTATGTAAATAAACGAATAACATGAAACGGTTGTTAATACCGATGGCTTGTGTCATACATTTCAATACAATGACTGGAAAAACAAAGTGAGCAGTGACGTCAGCACTAAACATTAAATAATTAGCATTTATTGGTATATATGAACATATTTTTGTAAAGCCATAATATTTTTCACTGGAGTTCCTTATCAGAGGTATCACCGTAGATGTTAGATGACAACTCTAATTAGAACTTGCCCTCAGCTATCCACTTATTGAAACACCGCATGAAATCAGGCCGGTCCCGTAGACCGATTCCACTAATGATGGTCACTCTGACCACAAATAAAGATGCCAAACGCATCTTTAACGACCTGAAATATGTCCTCCATCTTAGGATTCAGGTTGAAAGCCTGCGAAATAAATCAAGGATAGGGCAATGCTTCTGTTGCCAGAATCACGGTCACTCGGAAAATTCTGCAGTGGTCTTGAGCGCAAGTCAACAAATAGTTGATATATGTCTACGTCGAATTTCCAGCATTTTGTCAAGATTTGTCGAGTACCGAAGAGTTGATCAGTGGTGGATCTCCCCCTCCCGAAACCTGCCTGATACTCTCTCAGCAAGTTCTCTGAGTGACATTCTAGTTTTTCTTTCGAAACGTTGTACAAAGTAGCTATATTCCTCTGTGATTTTCACATTTCATTTTGTCTCCCTTTTTTATTTATGGGGCATATTATGCTAATTTTCCATTCTTCTGGTACTCTTTCGGCGGTCCATATTTTTACAATGAGATTGTGTAGCAGGTTGTTCAGTTGTTCGTTCTGAATTGTTTAATACATCAAATAAAAAACTTAAACTTAATCAATTAATAGTATTTCCATTTGTAGTAGAAATTAATTATATGGATTCTCAATCCCCACCTCACCAATGGGGTAAATTTTTTTAACCTCACAAATACCGGGTTAAATAGAGTGCAGATCTATATTTACATTATAATTACCAATTACATTGCCTTCTTTATTGAGGGAATCGCTTATTGGTTATCACAACCTTTTTTCTAATGCACCAAAACAAACCATTTTTAGTAGCTTTCTGCTATTATTTTAATTGTATCAACAATTTTCACAGTATTTTCAAAATAAGTAACATTGGGTAATTATTCCGATTAGTTGCACTAAAAATACACCCATTTTAAATATTAACCCTGAAAAAACTTTTCGTGAATTAGGCTTCTCTTAATATGGGTAGGTTAGGTAACTTACTCTTTGCTTCTAAATTACGCAACCTGTAGCTTTCTGAAAATCGTGTATATAGTTTATTTACCGTTTATGTTGATACGTATTGCGGCTTTGGTTCAAATACATATACTTTTACTGACATTATCACAAACATCTGTTGCCGCTAACATGAGTACACCTAAAATCTTTCTAGTAAAAATGTCGAATGTTAAACAAAAGAGAAGTTATCTTAGCTTTACCTTAGCGAGTATTTGGTACCATTCCAACAATTAAAAACGTTGCTCCCTGTCTGTTTCGATAGCTCATGAAAACTTATGGCGATTTTGGGCCGCGTGAACTTTGTATAAGCTCTGGAAGAAAATAGGGAACGGAAAATCAACTAGGAGAGGATGCCACCAGAATAATGAAAGTCCTACCTTAGAACTGGTGCCTTCTCTTGCTTCCTCTGGATGATGCACAAATTTGACGACGTAAAAAACTGCTTTTCTCGTTATCATCGTGAAAACTCTCGCCCGTTGCATAAGACCATGTACGTCTTGTAGCGCGGTAGAAATTGTACTAAAGGTCCGGGACAATTCTTCTCCCGGTGACTGGGTGAATGGGTAGGTAATATTTTTGTAGATAGGTCAGACAGTATAGAATGTGTGGAGTATGAAATAGGATACTATTTATAAGTTATGCCCGAACACTGTCGATTTTGGTTTTAGCTATGTGCTTTTTAATTTCATCATCGAGCATTAAAATTCCAGAGCGGTTTCAAACATTGTTCTGATCGTTGTAGCAATTGCTGCAACTGCTGTTGTCCTGCGTCTATATCCCATTTAAAAAAGTAATTTTGGGAAAAGAGTTAAAGAAAATAAACGAAAGACTAAAACATCGTCCGGCAAATCGACACTTCTATCATCTTTTATCTGTGGGTCATCACAGTGTGTTTTACTTATTTCTCGACAATTGCCTTATTTTAAATTTGCTCCACACATGAGGCCCTGAAGAATATACTTCCCCTCAGAGCCTATGTCATCTTTGAGGACGCTGTATGGAAGATCTTTTTAGGAAAAAAAGGAAGGGAAGTTCTGGGAAGGAATGAGGAGTGGGTAGAAATCTGGGGTTGGTGTATCCAATTGTATTTTGTTTAGTCATGGAACTAATCCATGACTTTACAAAATAAGTAACATGATTTTTCTTGTTTTTCAGCTGCTTCAATTCTCCATCACCATTGCCTTCCTCCGTAGTTATTGGACAATTCGCTTACCTCGGGTACAGATTTAATAGATTGGTGGGTCTATTCAATGTTACAATCGTAACGAACCATGGTTGAAATTATCAGGATCAACGGACACATCTGGACGACAGGCGGAATCCTTTGGCCTTTGCTACCGATTGGAGCAAATGGTTCAGAGGCCTACAAGGGTTCCTGATGTCCAGACTCACCGCTCCAATCAGTTTGACTTATTTTAAACCACTGTGCCACAAGGTTACAAGATTGAAGTCACAGCATCTTTAAAATCGTTCGACCTCTGCCTGGCGAGAAAATATGTTGAAGATAAAAAAGCGGAACTGTAGGTCAGCGGATTGGTTTGGTTCCCGTGGTCAGCTATCTGTTTTCGATTCGGTCCCTTCCAGAGGTGCCCAGGCAAAATTGGTGAAGTCATCACATCCGCGATGGATGGCTTCTTAGAATCCAATGTTGAATAAACTGGAGTGGGCTCAAAGCCGTGGTTCGGTCGAAAATGCTCAGAAACGTGTGATGGATTACCATTCTGCGCAGAAAAGAGGGCTTATTCATTATCTATACGTTCGTGACCGGATCAACCAAAACCAAAAATGTGATCGGAACAGCTACTCGATATCAGAGTGAAACAATTCCGAGTAAGAGAGATAAAGCAAATCGTAAGAGCCAAATCATTCCCAAGGAAAAAGAGTCAAATTAGTATATTCCGCGCTAGGTATAAATCGTAAATATTAAAACATACAGTGGGCTTAGTTACAGTATGTGAAAAAGAGAAACAATGAAAATTAAAATAAAAAATTTCAAAGTTTTTTCGGTCATTTTGTTATTTTCCTCGCTGACTAATAGTAGCAATAATTTGAAATTAGATGAAATAAGATTGACACTTCGTTTAAAATTATGTTAAAAAAATACAAACACGATTTTTGAATTTTTTTAAAACATTTTAAAAGAAGGGTTATGATTGAGCGTTGTAATACCGAAATTGCTGTGTCTATTATAGAAACAGCATATTGCCATAACACAGGCAAGCTGCTGATATTCCTATATCTTCCCATTACGGCAATACCTGTAAATAATTTTCATGTATTTACGTAACAAAACAAGGTTCATTATTTATCCATTAATGTTTTACTATCTGTCTGTTATAAAAAACATACTAATAGGAAATTAATTTTTCTATTTTAAAATACATCAATTTGAATTTCACTTATGTATTTTTAAATGAAGCGGAATTTTGGAAATGGAAATTAACCCAATTCCTGACATCCGAACAAGCTGAACCTCGGCAAATAGGCTCGTTGTCCAAGACAATGCATTATTTTGACTTTCGATGGCTATCGTGCATAAACGCAGACATTTACGCAACTCTCTCGCAGCACGAGATTTGGCCCGGTTGGTAGCGCGATTGATGCCGATCACTGGGTAGGAAGGTTCAAACTTCAGTCAAACCAAAAAAATAAATTAAAATTGAGTTTGAAAATATATGTATGCATTATAGCAAAATTTATTTAGTACGGGTTGATAGTAATTTTTTTCCACTTATTTCATTGTGACGTTTACCGGTCTTATCCTACTAAATCAAATAAACAGTAGGTTGTTCCATAAGTCATTAAAATAGTTTTACCAAATAACCGGAAACTAAGTTGTGAAACACGACGCAGCAATGAAGATGGTAAAATTCAAATAATTTTAATAAATTTCCGAACTTGAACTCCTGCACTACGTTGACTTTAAAGTACCAAACCGAAAAAGAGAGACAAAATATATTATTCTGCAATAATAAATCCAGATCGAACGCAACTAAATGCAACTATTTCTCGCGAGAAATAAGACCGGGCCTAGAACACTTCCTTGGGGCACGCCGTAGGAGGTAGGTAAACATTTACCCCTACGTTCTTGATTGGAGTTGATGACAGTTGCTTGAATATGTTGAATATGTCATTATTTGAGGTGAATTTGTTTCCAAGCGTATTTGTCTCTCGGTCTCATACACTTGGAAACAAATTCACCTCAGGGAACGTACCCATACTACGTGACACGTTTAGGGGGGGGGGGTCTTCAAAATGTCACGCTCAGGGCGTCCCCGACTTCTTCTACCATTCACATTCGCGTCGTATATTTTTCTTACACTACTTTCTTCGTTCATTCGCTCTACATGCCCAAACCATCTGAGGGTCCCTTTCTTAATCTTACTCATTATGCTTACATCAGCCTTACATTCTTTGCGGATATCCACATTTCTCACACGATCATACATTGTTTTACTACACACACGTCTCAGGGATCTCATTTCAACAGCATTAAGTTTACTTTCATCCTTCCTCTGCCAGTTCCATGCCTCACTGCCATTCATCAAGGTAGGTACCAGGACTCCATAGTGGACTGCTAGCTTCGCTTCTTTTGACAGTTTTTCATTAGCGCCAACGGCATTCAGTCCACCATTAATGGAGTTACCGGCATTCATCCTCCTTTTAATATCTCTATCAGCCTTCCAATCTCTCGTAAACATACTACCCAGATACACAAACTCATCCACCTGCTCCAAGTATTCATCATTCACAACTATTTTGCGTACTGTTTTCGTACTCTCTCTTTCAAACACCATGACTTTAGAATTGGTAATATAATATCTTTCGCCGATGGCACATTATCACATTTACAAGTAAAACATGGAAAACATCGACTGAGAAGGCTAATTGTGGACTGAAATTTAAAAATGATTTGACTCTAATCACCTTAAATGTTAAAAAAAAAACACAATACATACTTTTTGCAATCCGTGAATTCAGTGGCGTAGCTAGCATGGGTGGCACCCGGGGTGGATGACATCCCCCCGGGGCGTGGTGTCACCCCCCCCTATTATCGCCTATAAAAAGACCTAGACACAAAATTCGGGCACTCCACGGGGAACATGACAGTCAAGCTTTCGTAAAAAAGTTTCACTTCAAAAATAAATCTTTGTGATAAAAACACTTATGTTTTTAGTACTGTATATTGTTGTAATTGCGTACAAGAATTCAGACCAATTGCAATTTTAATGAGTTGATTCAAGTATGAATATGTTGTAAAACCTACTTTTTTACCGTTATATTTCGTGTTTACTGTTACGCTATTATTACCTAAGTGTATCACACGTTTTTATCAAATGCCCATATAGACGTATAATTAAATAAGCAAAAAAACGTTTCCCTGTAAAATAATATTATGTATAACTTTCAGGTGAAAAATTAATACTTTCAAAAAAGAAATTTTTTACTGCCATCTATGAAATTTCATAGTAAGCTAGGAAATTACACAATGGAAATGAACTGACCGGGAAATGGATTAGATCTTTGGTGAGTAAAATGAATACCAAGCTGTAGTAATAAAATTATGTAACAGATGTCTCTTTCCAGTATTCGCGTTTTTTAATTCGGTTCCGTGAATTTGTATCTACGCTCTTTGCTACATTATTTTACACCATAAAATAGTGATTATTTTCCTGTTTTAATTCTGTTAATATCGCGACGCGAGTGATATCTTTCACAAAAATATTTTTCATTATTTCAGTCCGTTAAGAATTGTTTCTAAATACTCAACAATTTTTAATATTTTGGGAAAGATTATATTATTAAACCATCCTTGTTGCACCGAATTTTAGACTAGTTCCTGGTGTGGTGTTTACGATGAAAAATTTTCCAATTTTCTCAAGATTTTTTTCAGAATTTAAAACTCGAAAAATTTTCAAACTTCTCATGATATTCAATAAATTTTTCCAATTTTCCAAGAAAAAAATTACACATAATAAAAAAATTCCAGGATCAAAAATTTTCAAACTTCAAATAAAAAAAGATAAGTACAACTTTAATCAAACATAACATTTACCAAAATCGTATATGAAAATTGAAAAGAAAAAAATCTTACTTACGAACCCAACTCCACGTTTGACGACATTCCTGCCACGGTTTTTTTTTGTCCCGGTGACTGTACTGCCACTGGATTGCCCGATGTTATTTTTTCAAGGAACCGGCTATTTTATGGTCGGTGGACATTTGAGCTGTGCCTGTTAACTAAAAAATATATCTAAAATGATAAATTATATTAACGGAAATCTGAAATTATAGAGATCTCCAACTCCAACAGATTTGAGTAAAAATGAATATGGGGGAGGTTAGGACAGCGGCGGCCCTAGGGCGGTGCGAGCGGTGCGACCGCACACGGCGCTGTCGTAAGGGGGGCGCCGAAAACACCCGACCACTGATCGACTATCTATTATATATCGATCGTGCGCTTAAATCGTGTGGTCGGTGCGGAGAGCAAGCAGTGTTGCCAACGTAGGCGATTTTTCGCCATTTAGGCTACTCAGGACGAGAATCGGCGGCGAAAAAATCTAAAAGGCAACTGGTCGCCTATTAGGCTACTTCAGAGACAAGTTATTTAAATCAGCCGAATCGCAATTAATTAAGAAAAAAATACAATAATGCTGTCACTGAAATAATTTTTAGCGTAATGGGGACAATCAAAACAATCATGGACTTAGCAAACGCATCGCAATTGCTGAAAAACTGCTCGAAGCAGTACCGGACTCATTTGTCTGCTCAAATAACAGCTAAGGAAATAACTTCCCAGGCTGCGATAGATTCTACGCTTAAGCCAGTCCGATCCCGAAGAAGGAAGCGATTATTTGAATATGAAGCTGCAGATGAGACACCAACAAATCCCGAAGAACTGTTTAAAATTAACGTGTTTTACCCTATGATACGAGTAGATACAATTGAAAATGCATTGGTCACTTGGTTTGGACAATTATCTAAATTCAATGATACATGGTCTTTTTTGTATAACATCAAAATAATTCCTGATAAGTCTTCATTAGAAAAAGCCTGTGCAGATTTGAAAATCATTTCAACCGACGGAAAAATTTGATGTCTCTAGTTGCGAATTGGTTGAAGAACTTTTGATTCTAAACCCATAACTAAAATATCTTGCCTCAGCAGAGCAACTAAAAGTTCTTCAACTTATAAAAAAAATGATTGGCAGGGTATATTCCCAAATGTATGAACAGCGCTTCGGATTTTGCTGACCATCGCTGTAAATAGTCGCCAAAGGAGAACGAAGCTTTAGTAAATTAAAACGTGCTTACGTTCGGCTATGTGTCAAGAAAGAGTATCAGATCTTCAAATTTATCAATTGAGAATGATATTGCCCAAGGGTTAAATTATTCTGATTTAATAAAAAAATTCGCAAGGGCAAAAGCAAGAAAAGTTGTGTTCTAGTGTTTTTATTGATTTCGCAGATTTAATTAAGTAAATGTTATCAAACATATATTACTTAAACGATTTCAAAAAGGAGGAGTTTCTCAATTCGACTATATTTTTTTTTTTTTTTTTTTTTTTTTTTTTTTTTTTTTTTTTTTTTTTTTTTTAAATATGTTTATTTAGTTATTAATTGTACAATAATTTCTCTTACTTAAATCTTACAAAACTGATCAATCAGTTTGATTGTAAAAAATCTCTCATTTTTCCTATTTATTTACTTACAACATATAAAATGTTTGATATTTTGGTGCTTAATACATATCTAGTAATTGTTTAATAATATAATACTTAGTATTAAAATACTTAACTAATTATTGTAATGCTTATTATAACATAAATTTTATTTTGAACAGTGGTTAAAAGATCTAGGTACCTATTCGTTCACAATATTATTTGTTTTTCATAGATTTAGGTATTTTTATACAATATTTTAGTTTTCATGTTCTATTGAAGTAGAATGATGTAACGTTAGTTTTGATTTTTGAATATGATGTCTCGTTTTTAATATTTTCAGGTAATGCATTAAATATTTCCGGAATTTTATGCCTTTTTGTTCTATCACCGTATACATTTGTAGATTTATTAATAATAAACATTTCTGCTTCTCTATGCCTAGTGGGGTAGTTATGGTTTACAGGTTTTTTGAATTCTGTATTCCAGAATTCATCTAGAGTTAATTGGTAATCTACCCTACTATGTATAGAGAGCACATTACACAAGGAGAACATTTTTTTATAATCGCCATCACATAATTGAACTTTTTTTTTGCCTGATATCAATTTTAGGAAACGGATTTGTAGTTGTTCTATTTTATTTAAGTACGTTTTGTACGTTAATCCGTAACTATTTATTCCGTATCCTATAATTGATTCTGCTAATGCGTTATATATACAGTATAATATATTTTTATTAACAAAGTTTTTTAGGTGATAAAATAAAATTAATGTTTGTTACCTCAGAACTTTAGACTGGGTGAACCGATATTGATGATTCTTTTTTTATTTGAAAACTAGTGCTTCTCGTGTGGTTCCATTTCAATTTGGTTCAGTTCTGACAATGGCATCCATGAGAAAACCATACAAGTCTTAAATTTGCATTAAGTATGTGCGCAACAAATGGACGAAGAAATCAATATCACCCCAACCGATATTGATGATTCTTTTTTATTTGAAAACTTGTGCTTCTCGTGTGGTTCCATTTCAATTTGGTTCAGTTCTGACAATGGCATCCATGAGAAAACCATACAAGTCTTAAATTTGCATTAAGTATGTGCGCAACAAATGGACGAAGAAATCAATATCACCCCAACCGATATTGATGATTCTTTTTTTATTTGAAAACTAGTGCTTCTCGTGTGGTTCCATTTTAATTTGGTTCAGTTCTTACAATGGCATCCATTAGAAAACCATACAAGTCTTAAATTTGCATTAAGTATGTGCGCAACAAATGGACGAAGAAATCAATATCACCCCAACCGATATTGATGATTCTTTTTTTATTTGAAAACTAGTGCTTCTCGTGTGGTTCCATTTCAATTTGGTTCAGTTCTGACAATGGCATCCATTAGAAAACCATACAAGTCTTAAATTTGCATTAAGTATGTGCGCAATAAATGGACGAAGAAATCAATATCACCCCAACCGATATTGATGATTCTTTTTTTATTTAAAAACTAGTACTTCTCGTGTGGTTCCATTTCAATTTGGTTCAGTTCTGACAATGGCATCCATTAGAAAACCACACAAGTCTTAAATTTGCATTAAGTATGTGCGCAACAAATGGACGAAGAAATCAATATCACCCCAACCGATATTGATGATTCTTTTTTTATTTGAAAACTAGTGCTTTTCGTATGGTTTCATTTCAATTTGGTTCAGTTCTGACAATGGCATCCATGAGAAAACCATACAAGTCTTAAATTTGCATTAAGTATGTGCGCAACAAATGGACGAAGAAATCAATATCACCCCAACCGATATTGATGATTCTTTTTTATTTGAAAACTTGTGCTTCTCGTGTGGTTCCATTTCAATTTGGTTCAGTTCTGACAATGGCATCTATGAGAAAACCATACAAGTCTTAAATTTGCATTAAGTATGTGCGCAACAAATGGACGAAGAAATCAATATCACCCCAACCGATATTGATGATTCTTTTTTATTTGAAAACTAGTGCTTCTCGTGTGGTTCCATTTCAATTTGGTTCAGTTCTGACAATGGCATCCATGAGAAAACCATACAAGTCTTAAATTTGCATTAAGTATGTGCGCAACAAATGGACGAAGAAATCAATATCACCCCAACCGATATTGATGATTCTTTTTTTATTTGAAAACTAGTGCTTCTCGTGTGGTTCCATTTCAATTTGGATCAGTTCTGATAATGGCATCCATGAGAAAACCATACAAGTCTTAAATTTGCATTAAGTATGTGCGCAACAAATGGACGAAGAAATCAATATCACCCCAACCGATATTGATGATTCTTTTTTATTTGAAAACTAGTGCTTCTCGTGTGGTTCCATTTCAATTTGGTTCAGTTCTGACAATGGCATCCATGAGAAAACCATACAAGTCTTAAATTTGCATTAAGTATGTGCGCAACAAATGGACGAAGAAATCAATATCACCCCAACCGATATTGATGATTCTTTTTTTATTTGAAAACTAGTGCTTCTCGTGTGGTTCCATTTCAATTTGGTTCAGTTCTTACAATGGCATCCATTAGAAAACCATACAAGTCTTAAATTTGCATTAAGTATGTGCGCAACAAATGGACGAAGAAATCAATATCACCCCAACCGATATTGATGATCCTTTTTTTATTTGAAAACTAGTGCTTTTCGTGTGGTTTAATTTCAATTTGGTTCAGTTCTGACAATGGCATCCATTAGAAAACCAAACAAGTCTTAAATTTGCATTAAGTATGTGCGCAACAAATGGACGAAGAAATCAATATCACCCCAACCGATATTGATGATTCTTTTTTTATTTGAAAACTAGTGCTTCTCGTGTGGTTCCATTTCAATTTGGTTCAGTTCTGATAATGGCATCCATGAGAAAACCATACAAGTCTTAAATTTGCATTAAGTATGTGCGCAACAAATGGACGAAGAAATCAATATCACCCCAACCGATATTGATGATTCTTTTTTATTTGAAAACTTGTGCTTCTCGTGTGGTTCCATTTCAATTTGGTTCAGTTCTGACAATGGCATCCATGAGAAAACCATACAAGTCTTAAATTTGCATTAAGTATGTGCGCAACAAATGGACGAAGAAATCAATATCACCCCAACCGATATTGATGATTCTTTTTTTATTTGAAAACTAGTGCTTCTCGTGTGGTTCCATTTTAATTTGGTTCAGTTCTTACAATGGCATCCATTAGAAAACCATACAAGTCTTAAATTTGCATTAAGTATGTGCGCAACAAATGGACGAAGAAATCAATATCACCCCAACCGATATTGATGATTCTTTTTTTATTTGAAAACTAGTGCTTCTCGTGTGGTTCCATTTCAATTTGGTTCAGTTCTGACAATGGCATCCATTAGAAAACCATACAAGTCTTAAATTTGCATTAAGTATGTGCGCAATAAATGGACGAAGAAATCAATATCACCCCAACCGATATTGATGATTCTTTTTTTATTTAAAAACTAGTACTTCTCGTGTGGTTCCATTTCAATTTGGTTCAGTTCTGACAATGGCATCCATTAGAAAACCACACAAGTCTTAAATTTGCATTAAGTATGTGCGCAACAAATGAACGAAGAAATCAATATCACCCCAACCGATATTGATGATTCTTTTTTTATTTGAAAACTAGTGCTTTTCGTGTGGTTCCATTTCAATTTGGTTCAGTTCTGACAATGGCATCCATTAGAAAACCATACAAGTCTTAAATTTGCATTAAGTATGTGCGCAACAAATGGACGAAGAAATCAATATCACCCCAACCGATATTGATAATTCTTTTTTATTTGAAAACTAGTGCTTCTCGTGTGGTTCCATTTCAATTTGGTTCAGTTCTGATAATGGCATCCATGAGGAAACCATACAAGTCTTAAATTTGCATTAAGTATGTGCGCAACAAATGGACGAAGAAATCAATAACACCCCAACCGATATTGATGATTCTTTTTTATTTGAAAACTAGTGCTTCTCGTGTGGTTCCATTTCAATTTGGTTCAGTTCTGACAATGGCATCCATGAGAAAACCATACAAGTCTTAAATTTGCATTAAGTATGTGCGCAACAAATGGACGAAGAAATCAATATCACCCCAACCGATATCGATGATTCTTTTTTTATTTGAAAACTAGTGCTTCTCGTGTGGTTCCATTTCAATTTGGTTCAGTTCTGACAATGGCATCCATGAGAAAACCATACAAGTCTTAAATTTGCATTAAGTATGTGCGCAACAAATGGACGAAGAAATCAATATCACCCCAACCGATATTGATGATTCTTTTTTTATTTGAAAACTAGTGCTTCTCGTGTGGTTCCATTTCAATTTGGTTCAGTTCTGACAATGGCATCCATTAGAAAACCATACAAGTCTTAAATTTGCATTAAGTATGTGCGCAATAAATGGACGAAGAAATCAATATCACCCCAACCGATATTGATGATTCTTTTTTTATTTAAAAACTAGTACTTCTCGTGTGGTTCCATTTCAATTTGGTTCAGTTCTGACAATGGCATCCATTAGAAAACCACACAAGTCTTAAATTTGCATTAAGTATGTGCGCAACAAATGAACGAAGAAATCAATATCACCCCAACCGATATTGATGATTCTTTTTTTATTTGAAAACTAGTGCTTTTCGTGTGGTTCCATTTCAATTTGGTTCAGTTCTGACAATGGCATCCATGAGAAAACCATACAAGTCTTAAATTTGCATTAAGTATGTGCGCAACAAATGGACGAAGAAATCAATATCACCCCAACCGATATTGATAATTCTTTTTATTTGAAAACTAGTGCTTCTCGTGTGGTTCCATTTCAATTTGGTTCAGTTCTGATAATGGCATCCATGAGAAAACCATACAAGTCTTAAATTTGCATTAAGTATGTGCGCAACAAATGGACGAAGAAATCAATATCACCCCAACCGATATTGATGATTCTTTTTTTATTTGAAAACTAGTGCTTTTCGTGTGGTTCCATTTCAATTTGGATCAGTTCTGACAATGGCATCCATGAGAAAACCATACAAGTCTTAAATTTGCATTAAGTATGTGCGCAACAAATGGACGAAGAAATCAATATCACCCCAACCGATATTGATGATTCTTTTTTTATTTGAAAACTAGTGCTTCTCGTGTGGTTCCATTTCAATTTGGTTCAGTTCTGATAATGGCATCCATGAGAAAACCATACAAGTCTTAAATTTGCATTAAGTATGTGCGCAACAAATGGACGAAGAAATCAATATCACCCCAACCGATATTGATGATTCTTTTTTATTTGAAAACTAGTGCTTCTCGTGTGGTTCCATTTCAATTTGGTTCAGTTCTGACAATGGCATCCATGAGAAAACCATACAAGTCTTAAATTTGCATTAAGTATGTGCGCAACAAATGGACGAAGAAATCAATATCACCCCAACCGATATTGATGATTCTTTTTTTATTTGAAAACTAGTGCTTCTCGTGTGGTTCCATTTCAATTTGGATCAGTTCTGACAATGGCATCCATGAGAAAACCATACAAGTCTTAAATTTGCATTAAGTATGTGCGCAACAAATGGACGAAGAAATCAATATCACCCCAACCGATATTGATGATTCTTTTTTTATTTGAAAACTAGTGCTTCTCGTGTGGTTCCATTTCAATTTGGTTCAGTTCTGATAATGGCATCCATGAGAAAACCATACAAGTCTTAAATTTGCATTAAGTATGTGCGCAACAAATGGACGAAGAAATCAATATCACCCCAACCGATATTGATGATTCTTTTTTTATTTGAAAACTAGTGCTTCTCGTGTGGTTCCATTTCAATTTGGTTCAGTTCTGAATATGGCATCCATTAGAAAACCATACAAGTCTTAAATTTGCATTAAGTATGTGCGCAACAAATGGACGAAGAAATCAATATCACCCCAACCGATATTGATGATTCTTTTTTATTTGAAAACTAGTGCTTCTCGTGTTGTTCCATTTCAATTTGGTTCAGTTCTGATAATGGCATCCATGAGAAAACCATACAAGTCTTAAATTTGCATTAAGTATGTGCGCAACAAATGGACGAAGAAATCAATATCACCCCAACCGATATTGATGATTCTTTTTTTATTTGAAAACTTGTGCTTCTCGTGTGGTTCCATTTCAATTTGGTTCAGTTCTGACAATGGCATCCATGAGAAAACCATACAAGTCTTAAATTTGCATTAAGTATGTGCGCAACAAATGGACGAAGAAATCAATATCACCCCAACCGATATTGATGATTCTTTTTTTATTTGAAAACTAGTGCTTCTCGTGTGGTTCCATTTCTATTGGGTTCAGTTCTGACAATGGCATCCATTAGAAAACCATACAAGTCTTAAATTTGCATTAAGTATGTGCGCAACAAATGGACGAAGAAATCAATATCACCCCAACTGATATCGATGATTCTTTTTTTATTTGAAAACTAGTGCTTCTCGTGTGGTTCCATTTCAATTTGGTTCAGTTCTGACAATGGCATCCATTAGAAAACCATACAAGTCTTAAATTTGCATTAAGTATGTGCGCAACAAATGGACGAAGAAATCAATATCACCCCAACCGATATTGATGATTCTTTTTTTATTTGAAAACTGGTGTTTCTCGTGTGGTTCTATTTCAATTTGTTTCAGTTCTGACAATGGCATCCATTAGAAAACCATACAAGTCTTAAATTTGCATTTAGTATGTGCGCAACAAATGGACGAAGAAATCAATATCACCCCAACCGATATTGATGATTCTTTTTTTATTAAATTTGCATTAAGTATGTGCGCAACAAATGGACGAAGAAATCAATATCACCCCAACCGATATATATGATTCTTTTTTATTTGAAAACTAGTGCTTCTCGTGTGGTTTCATTTCAATTTGGTTCAGTTCTGACAATGGCATCCATGAGAAAACCATACAAGTCTTAAATTTGCATTAAGTATGTGCGCAACAAATGGACGAAGAAATCAATATCACCCCAACCGATATTGATGATTCTTTTTTTATTTGAAAACTAGTGCTTCTCGTGAGGTTCCATTTCAATTAAACAACACTCTTAACTCATTTAATGTCAAAGAAATTTATATTACTAACTCAAACTGTCTTCAAATAACGTACAATGTCAACACATGTATCATTGCACTTTACCGCTCTCCTTCTCAACCTAACATCTCCTCATTTTTGCGCGACATAAACTGCTATCTCACGGATCTACACATAATAAAGAACTTAATTCTAATGGGGGATCTTAACATTAATATTTTAAAAAACAACGAACATCCCCAATGCCAAGACTATCTAAACACACTGATGTTCCACGGAATGGAAAGCACAATAAATTCAGCAACACGATGTACGCCAAACTCCTCCTCCTGCATCGACCATATTATGGTTAAATCAACCAACCAATACACCTCCGAAATCCACATGTCATCAGTCACAGATCACTACGCTACCTCTTTCACAATGAGTTCCAAACACAACGTACAAAGCAAACCTCCAACTAAAACAACGAAGAAAACAATTAACTATGACAATCTTAACAAAACGATTAACTCCAAATCGTGGGACACACTCTATAACAAAACTAACATAGAGGAGGCCTGGATCTACTTCTCTACCTACCTACAAGATATCCTTGTCCAAAACACCAAAATCACCACAAACACCATTCCTAAAGCGATCAAACCTCTCAAACCTTGGATAAACCATACTATAATCAACTGCATTCGGAAACGCAATTCCATACACAAAAAATGTGCCACAAACCCATATGATATCACACTCCATAATTTCTACAAAAGATACCGTAATATCTGCACACAAGTCATTAGGAAAGCCAAAAATCTATATTACAACAAAAAAATTTCCGAATGCAACAATGACCCTAAAAAAATATGGAAAGTCCTCAAGGAAGCTACCAATTCAAATAAAGCCACCGACACCTTAAACTCTCTCAATATCAAAGATATCACTGTAGACTTTACATCGAACCCCAACACACTTGTCAATTACATAAACCAGTACTTCACAAACATAGGTCCGGAACTAGCAAAAAAAATCCAAATAAATAACGATACGCTTGGTCCAAATGACCACGCGACCAATGATGATTTCCCAACCCGCTTTGTTCTTAAAACGATTACAGAGTAATAAACTCGCTCAAAAACTCTTCATCAACCGGCATTGATGAAATATCTAACAATGTTCTTAAAAAAATTGCCCCTGGTATACTTCAACCATTAACGCTTCTACTTAATATTAGCATCCGCCAAGGGGTATTTCCCACCATTCTAAAACAAGGTCTCATTATCCCTATTTTTAAAACTGGCTCCAAACTTGATATTAGTAATTATCGTCCTATTACGTTGCTAAATTCCCTCTCAAAAGTATTCGAAAAGATCGTCAATAATAGTCTCATGGAATATCTGGAAACCAATAACTTAATATCGCCGCGGCAATTTGGATTCAGAAAACATAAAAGCACCAATGATGCTATAGCCACGGTCACTGACCATATTTCTGGCCACCTGGATAAGGGCTTGAAATGTCTATCAGTATTTCTCGACCTATGTAAAGCATTTGATACAATCTCACACAGCAAACTAAAACGCAAAATGTTTAATATAGGTATTAGGAACAAAGAATTAGGCCTCCTCTCCAGCTTCTTATCTGACAGATCCCAATGCGTTAAACTCAATACCACAAAGAGCCAGAATTTGCCCATTAGTTACGGGGTCCCTCAAGGCAGTGTTATAGGTCCAACGCTCTTCCTAATATATATTAACGAGTTATGCAACCTAGATATCGATGCCACTATTGTCAGTTTCGCCGATGACACTGTCCTACTCTTCCAAGCAAAAGATTGGCTTACCGCATATTCCAAAGCGGAGGAAGGAATTCAACAGGTAAAATATTGGCTTGACTCGAACATATTAACTCTAAATGTACAGAAAACCAAATACTTACTGTCTAGTCTCACCAATATCCCAAAGTCAAACCCAGCCCCGCCATTAAAAATACACAAATGTAAAAATTCATCTCTAAACCGAAACTGTGACTGCCCATGCCTAGAGCAAGTAAACATTATCAAATATTTAGGAGTAACCTTCGATACACACCTGAATTGGAAGCAACATATACATAATAGTACAAACAAAATCCGAAAATCTATATACTTTTTCAAACAAACACGCAATTTCCTTCACCTAAAACTTTTAAAAACAGTATATTACTCATTGTGCCAATCTCACATCGAATACGGAATTCTAGCCTGGGGTAATGCATATTCCAATGCCCTTGATCCCATCATGAAAGCACAAAAACTAATCATAAAAATAATTCTTAAAATGCCGCTTACTACCAGCACTGATACTATCTTCAATTCCTTCAACGTTATGGACATAAAACAGCTCTACTCAAGATCCATATTACTTAATTTACACAAAAACAACAAAACACCATACAAAGCTACACAAACAATACACAATACCCGAGCCAAAAACAACGAACTTCTCCAAACTCCTTTTTTCAAAACCACCTTCGGGCAAAGACACTCTAAATACATAGCTTGCAAACTATACAATACACTACCAACTACGATCAGACAAAGTGACTCCTTTACAAAATTCAAACAAGATATTAAAAAATGGATTATAAGTATTGGACGCCACACTATCACAAATATCTGTAAAATAAATCACACATAGACATAAATAACCATTCACATACAACCTAACCCATATAAAACAAATGAAAATAATGGAATCCTGTCAAATTTAACCTATAAATAGACTAGGCAGAATTGATTTCATTACTCCATCTCCAACATTTATAAAATAACTCTCTTTAAAAGATTTATTACCCTTCCAATCACCCTTCTGTTTTAATTCTATTCATAATATGTATTTTACCTGAAATATCCTTGTAATTACTATATTCATTTATATACCTGTACGCCTGTCTCGACACAGGTATACCCTAGTGAGACAGGCATACAAATAAAACCATTGTAAACATATTTTATTATAGATAAATAAAAAAAAAAAAAAAATTTGGTTCAGTTCTGATAATGGCATCCATGAGAAAACCATACAAGTCTTAAATTTGCATTAAGTATGTGCGCAACAAATGGACGAAGAAATCAATATCACCCCAACCGATATTAATGATTCTTTTTTTATTTGAAAACTAGTGCTTCTCGTGTGGTTCCATTTCAATTTGGTTCAGTTCTGACAATGGCATCCATTAGAAAACCATACAAGTCTTAAATTTGCATTAAGTATGTGCGCAACAAATGGACGAAGAAATCAATATCACCCCAACCGATATTGATGATTCTTTTTTTATTTGAAAACTAGTGCTTCTCGTGTGGTTCCATTTCAATTTGGTTCAGTTCTGACAATGGCATCCATTAGAAAACCATACAAGTCTTAAATTTGCATTAAGTATGTGCGCAACAAATGGACGAAGAAATCAATATCACTCCAACCGATATTGATGATTCTTTTTTATTTGAAAACTAGTGCTTCTCGTGTGGTTCCATTTCAATTTGGTTCAGTTCTGACAATGGCATCCATTAGAAAACCATACAAGTCTTAAATTTGCATTAAGTATGTGCGCAACAAATGGACGAAGAAATCAATATCACCCCAACCGATATTGATGATTCTTTTTTTATTTGAAAACTGGTGTTTCTCGTGTGGTTCTATTTCAATTTGTTTCAGTTTTGACAATGGCATCCATTAGAAAACCATACAAGTCTTAAATTTGCATTAAGTATGTGCGCAACAAATGGACGAAGAAATCAATATCACCCCAACCGATATTGATGATTCTTTTTTTATTTGAAAACTGGTGTTTCTCGTGTGGTTCTATTTCAATTTGTTTCAGTTCTGACAATGGCATCCATTAGAAAACCATACAAGTCTTAAATTTGCATTAAGTATGTGCGCAACAAATGGACGAAGAAATCAATATCACCCCAACCGATATTGATGATTCTTTTTTTATTTGAAAACTAGTGCTTCTCGTGTGGTTCCATTTCAATTTCGTTCAGTTCTGACAATGGCATCCATTAGAAAACCATACAAGTCTTAAATTTGCATTAAGTATGTGCGCAACAAATGGACGAAGAAATCAATATCACCCCAACCGATATATATGATTCTTTTTTATTTGAAAACTAGTGCTTCTCGTGTGGTTCCATTTCAATTTGGCTCAGTTCTGACAATGGCATCCATTAGAAAACCATACAAGTCTTAAATTTGCATTAAGTATGTGCGCAACAAATGGACGAAGAAATCAATATCACCCCAACCGATATTGATGATTTTTTTTTGTATTTAAAGGATGATCATTAAGGGTAGTTTGATGAGAGTTTGGTTCGGTTCTGATTTTGGGATCCATGACAAAGTAACGGAACTAGTCAATTCTTAGGAGCAATTTAACGATACTCGGCCGAATTTTTTATAGGCTATCCGGATCTTTGAGTCACCTGCGGCAGGGGGGGGGAGGTGGATCGCCCCGGGTGCCACCCGAGGGGGGGGGGGGGTGATACTCGAACTTGGAGTAAAAACTTATGAAAGTGCAAAATTGCCGTAAAAAATATTTTACTAGTGAACACTGACTTTTATTTAGCTCTATGGCTCGGTTGGTCGGGGATTAAATGTTTTTCCTTATTTTCGTTCCATAATTCGATCGGGGATTTCCTTAAAATATTCCTTGTGTCATTCCAATTTAGTTCGTTAATTGTGATTGACGTAAACTCGCGAAGTGAATTGTTATCTATTGATTGACGTGAAAAAATGAAAAAGTTGTTATTCTGTTAGTGATGTTTTTATATTTTAGGAAGTCGAAATTTGCGTTTTGAGTTTCTCAAAGTAAACTTTAATAGGGGAGAGGGGGGGGGGTGACACCACGTTTTCCTCCCCGGGTGCCACCCATTCTAGCTACGCTACTGCCAACCGTAACTTCGTTATGGTCAAGTAATGTCTGTCTCATATGAGCAGCACGTTTAGTAGGTATTATATTCAGACAAATTAGTTAAAGTACTTCAGATTCACTAAAAATCAAAAAACAAACAAAAATTTTTCAACTTTTTCTACTCATCAATATGTAGGTACGATTGTTATTTTTGGAGTCAGTATCAGCCAAGGTACCCGGCCCGGCATGTTCACTTGACAGCTCCCCTCCCGACGTGGCCTCGCTCTCGCCTCTCGCCTCGTCTAGTCGCGCGTGCGACACAAGCACATCTCACCTATGACTATGTATGTAGTTACAAATCTACCTTGGCTGACACCGACTTCAAAAATAACAATCGTACCTACATATTGATGAGTACAAAAAGTAAGTTGATGATTAAGTTGTAGAAGAATACGATATTATTATTATACTTTTTATTGCATTTTTTGAAGTCGTTTTGTATTTTGTAAAATTTTTTTCTGATATTATTTCTCATCTGTCCTACTAGGTACTTCAATTAAAATTGCATAACTGCATAGAAAGAACTCTATTTTTTGTAAGGAGGGGGGGGGGGGCGCCACAAAGAGATTTCGCACCACCTAATAATTTAGCTAGGGCCGCCCCTGGTTAGGAAGGATGTTTAGTAACTCAGATACGCCTCATATGTCATACGTATGTCTAGTAATAAGCTTGTTTACATTGACATGTAAACAAGCTTATGGGTTCGAGTGGTTAATACCCGAATGGCGGTTAAATGGATTGATTAAATGAAAATAGAAGGTTATTTCGATCGGATTACAGGGACTTTAGGAGATATTGATAAAACCTCACCTTTTGATTGCTGATTGTTTCTTGAAAAATACATTTTCATTTATTCGACGCTGGCTTTTGTCCCCGGCTTCGCTCGCGTATTCGGTGACATAGGGCCAGTTATAACCGAACGAAAGAACGTACAACTATAAGGAGTTTTTCATTGGAAGATTTTTTGACTGATTCGTGTACAAACAATTGTTCAAAGTAAGAATTCAAAATTCAAGTTGGTTCGGTGCCATAGGGCTAAAGTTATGATCGAACGAAAATATTACAATTTGGTAGGCGGGTATGGGTACCGCCGCCCAAGGAACTGCTTTATTAGGAGAGCGATTGAAATATTGTTGTTATATAATGTTGTAAAATTGTAATTATAATATGTGTTTCAGTGAATAAAACAAAAAAAAAAACAAAAAAAACCGGAATCGGGATGAACTCCAAGTCTTACGAGGGCTTGATATTAATAAAGTCAGTGGGCCTGACGGAATAACTGCCCTGGTATTGCAGAGGTGTACTGCCGAAATAGCTCCAATTTTGACGAAGCTTTTCAAAATGTCCCTGAAGTCAGGCTCTGTGCCCTCTGGTTGGAAAAAAGCGATCATTCACCCTATTCCAAAGAAGGGTGACCGCTCCAACCCAGCCAACTACCGCCCCATAGCGATCAACGACAAACTGCTACCATTCCTCGAGAAGAACAAAATTATTAACGACCGTCAACACGGATTCATGCGGTGATCTTCTCGCGTGTGTGACGCATGTTTGGGGGTGGTGCCTGGAACGTTTCGGTGAAACCCTAACGTTTGCACTGGATATTTCCAAGAAACGATGAACGAAAGTATTTCAAAGAACGTTGAAATATGAAGTAAAAATTTGTGAAACTTGTGTGCTAATAATTTTAGGAACCAAAATATACAACGGAAAAACAAATTACATTGATTGTCAAACTTCGTATATTTTTAAATATTTAAAATATAAATATAATCTATCACAAACACAACATCGATAGTTTAGGTAGACGTACTTTCTTAACTATTATTTTTAATTGATAAACTAATGTTTAAGACAAGATTTTTATGCATAGCAAAAAGGGTAACAATTATTATAAGTACCTAATAATTATTAGCCTGAAACACTTATCTACATTGAAAAAATTTCCTGAGAAAAGATACATGCCGCCGACGGAACTCGAATTTGACCGGAAATCAGAAAGACGCGGGTTCGAGTCCGGTCGGCGGCATGTATCTTTTCTCGGGAGATGTTTTCAATGTAGATGAGAGTTTCACGCTAATAATTGTTACTTATAATAATAATTGTTACTTTCTTAACTCATTTCTTAAAATTGATCTTGTTTTTAATGGCAGTAACTTTTTCAGAATTTTGTTATAAAGTTGTACAACCTGGTAAACAAAAGATTTATGGGTGCTTGATTTCTTCCTTGTAATTTTTTCATTTCTTTTTGGTTTTTTTTTCTTTCAGTGAGAACATGAAAGTAAAGGGCGTATTTCGTATTTGTAGATATCGTTTTTAATTTAAAAAATTATTTTTGGATTTTTGTTAATTAGTCATATCCGAGGAACGAGAGGGTAAATTGAATGCAGATGATGAAATATGTTGTAGCTGTTCCAATCATCTAGAAAAATAAACATTTAAAATATTATGAAACGATGCATATAATTGTAATAATTAATAATATAAAATATTGCAGTAATAATTATTTACATTATTCCTAAAGTCTTACCGCTACAAGAAGTGAAGAGTTCAGAGCAAAAAACCCCGCAGCAGTGAAATTATGAGATATGTTCAATAAGGTCACCGAGAATTGAAACAGCTAGAACAATTTTATTAAATGAGTCACTCATTTGCCATTGTGTCTCCTCTCAGTCTATCAAGTAATACTGCAGGCAGGCACGATAGTAGCTTTGTAACAAACTATAGCGAGGCAGCGAACAGCCATAAAATATCATTTTTGCACTTTTGATTTTGGAATTCCTAACAAAAGATAAGATATTTGAGATCAAAGTTGCCAGTACGGCAAAACGCCAATTTCATATGTAAGGACCTAATAATAGCATCGGCGCGCGGTAGTTTTACATATCGGGTTCTGCAAATCGGATTGCGTGAATCGGATCCTGAAAACATGGTTTTCACAAATTTTAGCTGCCTTTAACATTAACTTTGGAGGACCCACCACTTACCCACCCTGGTATAGGTAACAGATGGTTACCCCTTCAAGGTTCGTGCAACGACTCTAATTTTTTTGGTAAAAACGATTCTACTTTTCATAACGAAACTAGACCTCCAATGTCCCTGCAATACGCTGTTAGTAAGCAGTATGCAAGTGCTTAGCGGGAAATACAGATACAATATATGTTAGTATGACAAAATATAGACAAGACAATGGGACAGGTTGGTGAAAGTCCACGAGGTGGCAAGCGCTGGGTGATTGTATCCAGCGTATCCTACAAGTACCTGTTTGGGAGGAAGCATAGTAGATAAGTAATAAGGGCATGGCAAACGGTTGGGATCCAATCGATTGGCAGTCCCAGCAAGAATGCGCATGACGTTCGGTCTAGTCGTGAACCACACTCAGCTTCTGCGCCCCTTAGCCGATTCCTCGGTGATGCCTCAAAGAAAAGTAAATGGGAGATTGGGGGGAAATACCCGACGACCCTAAGGAATTCAGCGTCGAGTAGCCGGAGGCAAGGCAAAGGAGAGCCGAGGTCGCCCCCCAAACCTAAAGCCTGCATATGTTGCTGGGGGTGGCGCAATTACTTTTAGAGGGCACCGTGCCATCGTCGACCGACTCCTGTTGATGCAAGGACGAGGTCTAGCGCACCCCCAGAAGGGGAAAAAGAAACAACAAAATAGATTGATTTAAACATTAGCTATATCGCAACTCACTATCTGCCTGATTCCTTCATCTTCCTCTTGAATGCTCAATTTGTTCACCAAGGAAGCAGTATCTTTAGCCTGTGAATGGAGGTAAAATAAATTAATTGGACAAGTTCAACATTCAGATCCCGTCAGTTGGTTAAAGATTATGTGTTGCATAGAATAATATTGAGAACTTGGCTACGATCTTGACAAAACACTGACTTCATTTTGAATATATTTATTGAGTAAGTTATCGATGGGATATAAGCTTAGACCAAGCATATGTCAATGGATATAAGGAGTTTACAATATACCTAAAGACAAGCACTGGTGACAAGTATGAGAATATGAATATATATGTGTGATAATATGAGAATATGAATATACATGTGTAAGGAAAACAACATATTGGATACATATACATGTGAAAATAACGTCGATGTGGGTTACTTTAGCCCTGGAAGATTGGCTCAAATCGGAAAAAAATGATCTTCTCGCCGCATCGCAACATCGCTTTAACAAGTGTTGCGGTTCCAGTCGAACAGATAGACGATAGCGTAGGTGCTTGCCTCAGCGCGCGCCGTTTTGGTACCACTCAGTGCACACGTATATATCTGTCAGTATCACTCAAAGTTTTTACAGTTAAACTGCGCATTTTCATGCTTGCAACTTTGTTGTATTAGGTAAACATAACTAGACTGGAGTCTGGATTACTAATCAAATTGTAAGGACATCCACAGATCAGTTTCCTTGTCAATTGAAAAGCATCGAAAGCTATGATTGTTGAATTCAACAAGACAGGATGTATTCAGTTAACAAAGAATAATATAATTAAGTAGATTGCAAAGACATGATTGCGTTGTAAAAATCTAACTTTTTGTCAGATATTACCAGAAAAATCTAGGATTGGAACCTGCCAAGAAAATAAGATTTTCAAGAAAAGAAAACTGAATTATTTAAAGTTTTACTTTAATTTTGTTTGCATGCTACCTATTATTTTATTATTGGATAATTTTAATAGAATTTGGTTTTGTTTTGTTATTTCACTTTCTACTTTTGCACAAAAGACTTCTCAGGGCCTTCGCTCATTGAGAATCTGAAAAAACAGTTGTCGACGCAATCGCAACCAACCTCCTGAACAAATTGATATTTTTCTGATCTGACATATCGCAGATTACTCGATAACTTGACAATTCGTAAACCACTACCATGGCAACCTGTCAACATTGCAACTGAAACGCGACTGCCGCGGTGAACAGCAGTGCTGATGCAGTCGCGTTTCAGTTACATTGTTGACATATTGCCATAGTAATGGCTCACGACCTGTCAACTTTTGTCATGTTTTGACATGGCAGATCAGAAAAATATCGATTTTGTTCGATGTATCGATTGCGTCGACAACTGTTTTTTTCAGTTTCTCCAGTTTCTTGCATTTAATTTTCAACCTCACGTGGGGGTTGCAGTAGTCCACGATCGTTAAAAATATATTTTTTTTACTGAAAATCTGCCGGCCAAAGTAACTATTATTCCTAAGACCTACACAGTGGCGGATACAGGGGGGGGGCGCGGGGGGCGCGCGCCCCCCCTTTGGCCACCCTAAATACAAGAAAATCTTTCTTCAATCATTCGCTCTACATGCCTAAACCATCTAAGCGTCCCTTTCTTAATCTTACTTATTACGCTTGTATCAGCCTTGCATTATTTTAGTATTTTTTTCACACTGTCATACATGGCTTTCTATAGCATTTAGTCCTTCCTCTGCCAGTTTCATGCTTCACTGCCATACATCAGGGTTGGTACCCCGGTGCGTAGTCGGGAAACACGCCAAACGCGTGCTCAACATTTGTACACGGTTGACATTTGTCACATGAGAACGGGTCGTTTCTTCGACTCGTTCTTGTGTTCAACAGCTCGGCTGTGGAATGATTTACTGGCCTCTGTGTTTCCCCCTTCCTACAACATGGGTCTCTTCAAGACCAATGTTCATTCCTTCCTCTCCTCAAAAAGACCCTCCACACAGCAACCCAGATGACATAGGCCCTGAGGGAAATCATTTTCCTCAGGGCCTCCTGTGTGGAGTTAATGTAAAAAAAGCACTCCATTGTGTTATTACAAAATATACCTATTATTATTTTATTATTAAAAAAAAATGTCTTTGGAGATGCTTTGTGAAGGGTCATTTTAGAGAAAGGAAATAGTGGAAGGAAAAAGGTATGATAGGTGGTTAGGACTCTCTGGGTTAGTGTGTCCAGGAGAGATGAACGGATGAAACTTTCCCTCCCACTGCGATGCGAGGAAATGGGTCGAGGGATTCTTCCTGGTGAGGTTAAATGGTCTCCTTCAACCAGTCCTTTCCAGCTCGCAGAACGTGGGCAAATGAGAGATTTCTTACAATCAAACTGATTGATCAGTTTTGTAAGATTTTAAAGATTAATATTGTAAAATTTAAAAAAAAAACTGAATAAATATACTAAAAAAAAAATACTAAATGCTTCTGCCGCTACTTTGAAAAATCACATCCCACGAACTCAGGCATCCCTGCTAAGTCACCAAACTTAGCGATCCACTTGGGATGACTTATAGAAGAGGGGTTGTTTATCGCACACTCGCCTCCTAAATTGAAAATTTTGCTTCATTCACATTCATACGTCGTTTCATGTAAAGGTACCCTTAACACGGCCCGACTCAAGTATTTGATTCCCTTGATCGTGTATTCCCTTGAATGCAGCCCTACTGCTCCCTGTGGCCAGCCAAGTTTTAAATGTGCGATCCGTCAATCTTTTATTTATTTATTGAAGTGGAAACTTCTTTAGCACCGTTGTGATTTGACAAACACATCCATCTGTATGTTTTAGCCTGCGAGAGAATGAGATAGTATTTTTTTACATTTACTCCACATGGGAGGCCCTGATGAAAATAATTTCCCTCGGGGCCTATGTCATCTGGGATGCTGTGTGGAGAGTTTTTTTGAGGAGAGGAAGGAATGAACATTGGTCTTGAAGAGACCCATGTTGTAGGAAGGGGGAAACACAGAGGCCGGCAAATCATTCCATAGCCGAGCTGTTGAACACAAGAACGAGTCGAAGAAACGACCCGTTATCATGTGACAAATGTCAACCGTGTACAAATGTTGGGCACGCGTTTGGCGTGTTTCCCGACTATGCACCGGTGCCGAAGGGATATAATACCGATAGAACAAGGATAGCATTCCCACCCGCGACGCATGTGTTCTAAAGATTGCAAATCCGTCTGTTAAGATGGGGGAATCTATTAAGCGGACCGCCCGTTTCTGCACAGAGACGAGGGTATTTTTAGGTATTTTGGAGCTCCAGACCAGAGGTGGCTGCCAAAATCATTTAATCGATCTCCTCTTTGTGCTATTCTCCCCGTTACCGTCTACTTTTTAGTTTTCTTATATCTTTAGCGCCCCCCCCCCCTTGAGTTTTTTCTGTATCCGCCACTGGACCAACAGTAGCCCAGAATTTAAAAAAAAATGATATGCACTTCATTACGATCGCACTTACTTCGTAACTTGTTAAATGTACGTCTGAGATGAATGCGAATTACAAAAAAAAAGAAACCAAAAAGCGATTCCTGAAAAATGTTCATATTTTGGGACAAAGTAACCATCATCGACGGTATTCCAACGGAAAACCAATAAACTCCAAAAATTACCTGATTTGAAAACTTTTCACATCCATTAATCGTGTCGTAAAGCAAACACGAGCATATCAATAACTGACTCACTGAGAAAAAGCGGTGAAAGGTCTTACTGCTAACACTATTCTCTGACCAAGAAACGATGTAAGTGAATATAACAAAAATATTTAAGATATTTTGGACGAATGTGAAACTGATAATAGAAAGATTCCTTTTCCCGAATGTTACGTTAATATTTTCAGCGCAATTGTAAATTTTATTGTGAAGTATGTATATTTTTTTCAATATCGTTGAATAGTCGTTCTTTGAAAAAAAGTTGTTTTGAAACGGGTAGTTTAGTGAAACCCGCTGGCGATTAACATTTTGTCTTGTCAGTAAGTTATGTAAAATCTCATTAGATGACTTCGTGATTTCATGCAAGAGGCTGATATAGACCCTGAATATGAGCAGTAGAGTAGAGCTGGTGAGAAATGGTACAGTTAGAGAAATTTGATCAATCAGGTTCCATACAATTTCTTCTTCTTTGGCCAATACGAACGCGCTGACCGCTACTTGAGTTATTACAGTAATTTGTAACAGAACTATACGGTAAATGGTATAAAACTTTATTTTATAAAAC
This sequence comes from Limnephilus rhombicus, assembly GCA_929108145.2. Lineage (NCBI taxonomy): Eukaryota > Metazoa > Arthropoda > Insecta > Trichoptera > Limnephilidae > Limnephilus > Limnephilus rhombicus. The sequence continues at coordinate 45,702,063 of OV815288.1, read as the reverse complement.
TTTGGTTTTTCTTTTAATTCTCTGAATAAATCATCAATTGCCATTAATTTTTGTATGGTCTTAGCGTCTGAATGTCTCGACGCAAAGAGAGCAATATATGTTGAAATCGTCCCAATGAACCCCGCAGCCAAGTGTAAGAATAAAGCGACACAAACAACGGTGTTATATCGGTCATCATTGTAATAATTGAAACATACTCCAAGACAAACTATGTTCCCCGCGCAACCGACATACGATACCAAACAGGCTATTGCCACAATAGCCGAGGGAATGTTTAGAAGGGCTCTCGTATTTCCAGGCTCGATGATGAAATCAAAGGGAACAACTCCTACACAGAGTCCCAACAACCTTACAGGAAGCAAAGCCTCCATTACATTATTGGCTCTTAATAATTTATTAACATGTTCCGAAAAAGAGCACTTCTTTTGTCTGTTACTTGATTCACTGTCATTGACTTTTACCATTGTCGCTAAAAATTCTTATCTAGGCGAGTATTGTTTCGCCAGCTTTTCCGCACGAATAAAGTTTAAGCATTCCACGGCTTTTATATTTAAAAACCGAGTAAATTTTTTTTCTTTTAATATTAAAAAAGAATGTTTTTTATTTGCCAATAAACACTTTTTGGAATTTTCACCTGAGAAATTTATAGTTTAATTCGAAAATTATTTCTTTTTTATTATCCATAATAACACAGGGTATGAATGTAATAAAACATATATCAGGGAAATCGCTCAAATACGAAAATTTTATAACGCCAGAAACAAATGATATAGTATATAAAGATATAGTTACTCATGTACGATATTTCACAAGCTTACCAGAGAAAACCAGAAATATGTCATTTTTAAATCAGATTTTAGACGTATTAAACAAAAAATTATAAATGGTTTTCGATTATTGAAGATTGTTCTTTTATCTAGCATTCACATATTTTAAATTTTGAGAAAAAAAAATATTTTTAGTATATAATAAGGTTATACCATAGGTGGTTGGCAGATTTGCTTTTTATTTTCAAAAAAGAATTTATATTGTACCATACCCTTTTCAAATCATATAATCACGCACCAAAATAAATCAATGTATTATCTAGGTATCGCATGTTTTAGAATTTTAATTTTAGTTTAAATAAAATCATTAAAAAATAAATCCGTCCATGTGTTTCTTGACGAAAATTGGTCCGTTTGTGTATTTATTTGCGCACTTACAAATTAATATATTTCAGATTTTTTCAACATTCTTATTTATCTTAGACATTATTAAAAAATGATAAATACTTATAATCAAACAATAATTACAAAAAGTACATTATTTTAATAGTTTTATCATCACGCCTTTCAGCTTTTTTGAATGTAGGTACAAATTAGAGCAAATTTGGAATGAAATAAAATCGATATTGAGTTATAATTTTAAAAAGCTGGTACGGAGAATAATTAATCTTTCTCATTGTAACCGCCCTGCACGTGGATTTTTGGCCGCTGGTTGGTTAAACGCTCTTAAGAAGATTAATTTTAGTCTGTCAATCAACATCAGAAAATATTTGGATCTTCTCTAGAGAATGGATCATACCGGCAACGTAGGTTCCCAACTAATAGGTCGCGATCCCGAAAGGGGTCACGACGGATTGTCTATGGGGTCGCAGACATTTACAGTTTAGGGGGCATACATTAATTACGTGAGCAGTTTTTCTTCCAATCTAGACCCCCCCCCCCCCTTTAGTGAGAAAAATTTGGGTCACTTCGTATATTCTTTTCAAGTAACGTGAGATTTTGCTGGACCCCCCCCTTTGAGCTCACGTAATTAACGCATCACTCTAAAAAGAAGATGTTCGAATAGTAATGACCAGACCTGACGGCTCACTAGCAAACACCGCCACCGAAAAGGCTAACTTACTAGGTAAAATGTTTGCGGATAACTCAACCCTCGATGACCAAGGTGTTGTCCCGACGTCGGTTCCTCACTGCGGTTTTCGCATGAAAAAGCTGAGGATCCGGCATCGGGAAGTACTCCATGTTTTACGAGGGCTTGATGTTAATAAAGCTAGTGGGCCTGACGGAATACCTGCCCCGGTACTGCAGAGGTGCGCTGCAGAAATAGCTCCAATTTTGACGAAGCTTTTTAAAATGTCCCTGAAGACTGGCTCTGTGCCCTCTGGTTGGAAAAAAGCGGTTATCCATCCTATTCCAAAGAAGGGTGACCGCTCCAACCCGGCCAACTACCGCCCCATAGCGATCACATCAGTTCTGTCTAAGGTGATGGAACTTGTGATCAACGACAAACTGCTCACATACCTCGAGAAGAACAAAATTATTAACGACCGTCAATACGGATTCCGGCGGAACCGCTCGTGCGGTGATCTTCTCGCGTATGTGACGCATGTTTGGGGGCGATGCCTGGAACGTTTCGGTGAGACCCAAACGGTTGCACTGGACATCTCACGGGTTTGGCACCGAGGACTTGTCAACAAACTGCATTCTTATGGACTTCTTGCATCCTTGTGTACTTGGATTGCCGACTTCTTGAGGGAGAGGTCGATTCAGACGGTAGTCGATGGTTTCACCTCTTCCTCACACTCGATAAATGCTGGCGTCCCGCAGGGATCGGTTCTGTCTCCGACTTTGTTTTTGTTGCACATCAACGACCTTTTGTCATGTGCACCAATTCACTGTTATGCGGATGACAGTACAGTTCATGATAGCTTTTTGTTTGATAAGCCCCCAAAGGGCTCACAAACTCCAACATCTCGTAGGGCTTTGAAGCAAAGAATGGACGGTTACCTCAAGAGTGTTTTCTCTTGGGGTAAAAATAATCTCGTTGAATTTAATGTTTCAAAGACCCAATCTTGTCTGATGACGTCTATAAGGGATCGAAATGAAAATCTAGTCTCTTTCAACGGAAGCAATCTAAAAACTACCCTCGACTCTGTGCAGAAACGAGCGGTCCGTTTGATAGATTCTCCCATCTTAACAGACGGATTGCAATCTTTAGAGCACAGGCGTCGGGTGGGAATGCTATCCTTGTTCTACCGGTATTACAATGGAAGATGCTCCCAGGAACTAGCATCATTGATCCCTTCGGCACCGGTGCATAGTCGGGAAACACGCCAAACGCGTGCCCAACATTTGTACACGGTTGACATTTGTCACATGAGAACGGGTCGTTTCTTCGACTCGTTCTTGTGTTCAACAGCTCGGCTGTGGAATGATTTGCCGGCCTCTGTGTTTCCTCCTTCCTACAACATGGGTCTCTTCAAGACCAATGTTCATTCCTTCCTCTCCTCAAAAAGACCCTCCACACAGCATCCCAGATGACATAGGCCCCGAGAGAAATTATTTTCCTCAGGGCCTCCTGTGTGGAGTTAATGTATAAAAAAAAAACAAAGTAATATTATATTCATTTTCATTTTATGAAAATCTTGATATTTGAATGGCGTACTAATTTAATAATCAGATAACCGGATAAAAACTGCTATTTACGAAAAGTTGTATTGCCGCAAATATTAATCCACCAATTTCCGATCAAATATCTAAAAAAATGACCTTTCTTTATTAATATTTGATCAACAAGAATCTCACAATTTTTCATCGAACATGGCATGATCGGAAACAATTTTGATTCTATCTAATGAAAGATCTCTAAAACTTAAAAGGGTGTAAGTGCCATTTACAAAAAAGGAGGTAGACGGGATTTAAAGTACGCGGAACATAAAATGTTCATTTGTTGATTTCGCATATAAATAAAAGAGGGTTTTCTTTGAATATTTGAGCGTACTCTAAATTCCGTCTATCTCCTTTTTGTCAATTGCTCTTATATCCGGTATTCATGTATAGTGTCGGTGGGAGTGCGAGCCACAGTCCAAAGTGGTGCCCCCAGAGCCAAAGTGGTGCCCCCTGCAGTCTTGGAATGAAGTGCCTTGAAACAATAAGGTACCATCTGCCATTTGCTTGAAACTGAGATATTGAGATTCAAAGTTAAAAATCCGAATAAAATAATAAAAATTTGAAATTTACGAGAAAGCGAAAAAAATAACGATTTGTAAATAAATTTTCTCTTTTAAAATAATGGCACATGAAACCTTGTTGTCCCAGGGGCACGTCAAAATATCAAAATTCAATAAATATCCCGCGTTTAAAGACTGCGCTCTTTTAATATTTTTTAGGAAGGGGTAAACTAACTAACTAACCATCACGCCGTTTCCCCGCAGGGTTAGGCAGAGAGGACGGACCGCCAAACAACTCGGTCTTGGCACACACTCCTTGCCTAGTTTACATTCATACAACGTCTCACACATTCTCTTCTATTATTCTGACTCTTCTATGACCCGACTCAAGTATCTGATTCACTTGGTCGTGCCATGTCTTTCTTGTGTGAATGTGAATGGTAGAAGAAGTCGAGGAAGGGGTACATTTTTTATAATTGGGATTCTACCAACGTCCTAGCGTGTCTTTAGGATTCTGTGGCCGAAATTATTAGGGAACCGCTGCGGTAAAAAATTCAGCTATTTTTTTTCATTAAGATCTTGGTTTGTTTTTTATTTTTTATTTTTTTATTCCAGTTAAAAGAAAATTACATTTTCACTCATTTAACTAGAAATAATTATACGAATTAAAATAAAGTAAATATTTCAATACAGCGCTATTCAACATCATTATTTTGTTTATCAAGAATAAATATTAATAATTTTTTTTTAAATTTACCCAGCTTCTTTTCGTTTTTAATGTCGTTTGGGAGGCAATTATATAAGTTGCCTCCCTCGTAACCAATGGATTGTTTACCATAGTTAGTGTGGATGGTGTTTAAATTTAAATGTATGTTATCGTGTTGTCTCGTAAAGTGTTTGTGTACTTGGGACGTTTTAATGAATTCTGTGTTTGTGTGTACGAGTTTATTGTTTATTTTGTATATAAGGAGACATGTATTGTATTCATATAGTTTTCTTAATGTTAGTAGTTTTGTTTCCATATATATTTTTTGTGGATGTTCTGGAATTGTAGTTAAATAGTTTTTTGATTACCTTGTTTTGTATTACCTGTAATTCATTTATGTATGTTTCACATGCGTTTCCCCAGATTTCAATAAAGTAATTTAAATGTGAGTGTACGAGACTATAATATAAACCTTTTTTAAATTTATTTGGCAACAGATATGATATCTGGCTAAATACGCTAATTAAGGGGATGATTTTATCTTTAATACCTTGTATATGTTGTTTAAATGTCAAATGCTGATCAATGCACAGCCCAAGATATTTTTCCTGGATCAGGATTTGAAGTTCGTTGTTTTCAATTTTTAAGGGTACATGAGGAGGAATTATTTTACGGGGTGAGCTTGTTGCAAATTTGGTACAAATTCCAGGTTCCCGTTTCATAAAATTCCGAAGGATTTGTTGACATAATTTGTGTTTTGTAATTTGGCGGTCCGAACAAAAAGAATCAACGGCAATTATTAGTTTTTCTTTGGGCCTTGAAATGTTTGCATGGGAGGGGCGTAAAAGAAAAAAAAAATCTTGAAAAGGAGGTCTAGAAAAGGTTGGGAACCTGTGTTCTCGATAAAGTGTTTCATAACACCAAACAAACCAGAGTGGAAGATACTCTCATTATCGCCCTGGTGTAAGACCACCTTTCAGAATTGAAACTTCGCTTGAAATGGCGTTAGCCGCGTTTGGTGACCAGATCTAAATAGCCAGGTACTGCCCCACCTCCCTCTTCCCCATCTCCTTCCCTTCCCCATTACCTTTAGCCTCACAACATACCCCGATTGAGGATGTCATAGTCCCACTGGCTCCAGACGGGAGCAGTTGGGACTCTTGTGCGGTATTCATGTAAAAAAAAAACAAAATCTTAAGCTAATATTCTATTTTTTCTAGTAAAGCAGAAATCTTTCGACCAGTTCTTTCTCAAAAAACTGCAGTACCTGTTCCTCGATTGAATATTATTCCTCAAATGAGTCAATAAAGCCCTTATTTTTACTGGCATGCATATTTAACTAATCCATAAACATTAATTGGTAGGAGCATTAATAACATATATCTTATCCGCCAATGGAATCGAGCCAGAGAAAATTTATTATTTTTAATTAGTTATTTATTACTTAAATTTATTAATAATGATTAGTGATGCCGAATACGAATATTCGTATTCGCCGAATAATAGTCATGTACCGAATATTCGTATTCGGCGAATATATATTTACGAATACGAATACTATAAAAAAAACTTTTTAATTAATAAATTGTCACAGAAATGTCAAAATATCTATGGATTTTGATTAGTTTTTAATTAGTTATTTATTACTTAAATTTATTAATAATGATTAGTGATGCCGAATACGAATATTCGTATTCGCCGAATAATAGACATGTACCGAATATTCGTATTCGGCGAATATATATTTACGAATACGAATACTATAAAAAAAACTTTTTAATTAATAAATTGTCACAGAAATGTCAAAATATCTATGGATTTTGTGGCACTGTACTATGAACCTCGAATTTTTCATTTAATACGCGTTCTTTCTCTTAGTAGTTTCAGTATTTGACAGTCGATAGCACAGATCAAGTGCAAGCATATTGTTACATGTGAGTTAGCTGCGAAGTAAAATGAACTAAATTTAAATAAAATGTCCTCTCGTAAACGTGATCAAAACGTAAATTTTAATTATTAGTACCTATAATAAAACAAACAGAACAAGGTTAAATAAATGAGAGTTTTATTACTCTGCCAAGTTATTCGTATTCGCCGGATAGTAGGTTTGATATTCGTATTCGTATTCGTAAAAGTACTATTCGTTTCATCACTAAATGATCGAAACACGGGTTCGATGGCGAAATTTTTTTTTAAAGAGTAAAAACGAGAAAGATCTTTTTCTGAAGGCACGATTATGTTGTTGTTCGAGCATATTTATACCTACACCCATGTATTCCTCCCGTCTTACCTACCTATCCTTATATATCCATCTTTCCATTGTCACCGATTAAAGATTGATTCTAACCGCAAACATCAGTGCAATTTCTACACCCGCGCGGTACTGACAGCCAAATACTTTGGTCTCGTCGCCTTATATTCGAAACCCGGATCCGCGCAAGATACGTGTTTACAACCGTGGAGTTTTCTTTAGTGCATGAGTGTGGGACCCTGGGATATCACCAGCAAGGTAGGATCATCTTGTTTTCGGTTGACATCCCATTTTTTCCTCTTCATCCTTTTCGTTCCAATAGTGGTAGGTAGAGATTTCAGACTCCGCGGAAGAAAATAACAATTTCCAATAGCTATCGAAACAGTTGTATTTTATTGTTTAATAGAATGCAATCCGAAACGAAGTTTAACAATTTTTGTGTATTGCCCTGAGGATGATCTAATAATAAGGAAACTAGTTGGCATATAATTTTATCATGCGCATAAATGTTTACACGTAAAATTCTAAAATATTTTTGCATTCACATCTAACATAGTGGAAAAATTAACCAAATATTTAAATAATTTTCGATCTAAAAAAAAATCTCAATACATATAATTTTTTATTAATACATCATGTTAACATTATAAAGGTGAAAGTTTGTATGGATGTATGTTTGTTACTCTTTCACACAAAAACTACTGAATGGATTTTAAAAATTCTTTCACTAATAGAAAGCTACATCATTTGCGATTATTATAGGCTATATATATATTGGAAAGTTCTGGCGTTATGAATATCTATGCGTTATTAAATTATTTATCATACGTTTTCTGTCGCTAACAAAATCTATTTATTGCAAATGTCAGAAACAAATTGTCGCCTTGGAAACGATGTTTTTTTTTTTTAAATTAGGCAATTCACCCTAAAAATAGTGCTTTTTTGGCGTCGTACTTAATAACCATCTCTAAAAATGAATCATAAACCCGAACGTCAGCACCAAATTGGATAATTATTTTTTTTTGTTCGTTATTTTGAGTTGAGCTCTGCCATTATAAAATTTGTATAAAAAATTGTAATAGGTGGCACGCGAGCAGTTTGAAGATCGAATGTACCGGGAAAGAATGTGTGGAATGCGAGAGGAGGGAGGGGGTGTGGGGAGGGCGGTGGGGGAGGGGGTTAGGTAGGGCTAGAAGGGGAGATAAGGAAGGGGGAGGGGTGGAGGATGGTGGGGGGAGGTGGAGTGGGGAGGGGTAGGTGGTGGAGGTGGGTTGGAAGGGGAGGGGGGTGATGGGAGAAGTGGAGTGGGGTGAGGGATGGCGGAGGGAAGAGGGGTAGGGGTGGGGGGAGTGGTGTCAGGAAGGTGGGTGGAGGGGGTGGAGGATGGGGGTTTCATGGGGGGAGTGGAGGCGGAGTGTAAATCCCCTAATACCATGCGAGCGAAGCCGCGGGAAAAAGCTAGTAATAGATAATACCGTACAAGTTGTCCAAATACTGTAATAAACTATTATTTTACAAATATAATAAACTATGGATCTAAAGAAACGGGTTGATAGGAAAGGTCATCTGCATTCAAAATGAACCCTTCATGGATCCGATTCTTAACTTAAATTTTGTTGTGTTTTTTTAGATGCCTTCCGTGCGGTGTTTTTTTTTCTATTTATGTTGTTAAATAAAGTATCTATATAATGTAAGTATTTTTTATAATCTCCGTAACCATGTTATTCAAACGGTTTGCACTGAACATTTCCAAGGCCTTTGACCGGGTTTGGCACCGAGGACAACTGCCTTCTTACGGACTTCCCGCATCCTTGTGTACGTGGATTACCGATTTTCTGAGGGAGAGGTCGATTCAGACGGTAGCCGATGGTTTTACCTCTTCCTCACATTCGATAAATGCTGGCGTCCCCCAGGGATCGGTTCTGTCTCCGACTTTGTTTTTGTTGCACATCAACGATCTTTTGTCATGTGCACCAATTCATTTGGTGATAGTACAGTCCACGATAGCTTTTTGTTTGACAAGCCCCCAAAAGAATTCTTTGCTTTGAAGAATGGACGGTTACCTCGAGAGTGTTTTCTCTTGAGGTAAAAATAATCTCGTTGAATTTAATGTTTCAAAGACTCAATCTTGTCTGATAACGTTTAAAAGGGATCGAAATGAAAATCTAGTTTCGTTCAACGGAAGCAATCTTCCGAACAGGACCATCCATATGCTTGGTGTAACTCTAAGTGACCAGCTCAGGTACGGGGGCTCCATCGAAACCAGAGTTAAGTTAGCCTATCAGAAACTGGGCGTAATGTACAGGGCCCGCAGATACTTTAATAGTAGACAACTGCTAACCCTGTACAAATTGCAAGTGCGCCCCACGGTTGAATTTGGCAGCCACCTCTGGTCTGGAGCTCCAAAATACCTAAAAAAACCCTTGACTCCGTGTAGAAACGGGCGGTCCGTTTGATAGATTCTCTCATCTTGACAGACGAATTGTAATCTTTAGAGCACAGGCATCGGGTGGGAATGCTAACCTTGTTTTACCGGTATTATAATGGAAGATGCTCCCGAGGAATTAGCGTCATTGATCCCTTCGGCACCGGTAGACGCCAAACGCGTGCCCAACATTTGTACATGGTTGACATTTATCACAGGAGAACAGGTCGCTTCTTCGACTCGTTCTTGTTTTCAAATGGGCAAGCCGGTAAATCATTCCGTTCTTGGAATGATTTGCCGACCTCTGTGTTTCCTCCTTCCTACAACATGGGTCTCTTCAAGACCAATGTTTATTCCTTCCTCTCTCCTCCTCTGAGGGAAATTGTTTTCCTCAAGGCCTCCTGTGTGGATGTTAAAAAAAAATTCGAATAGTGTATCCAGTTTTGTAAGTCTTTGATATATTACAATTAGGTCATGAAATTCTTCTACTAAAAAAGTGGAACATTCGAGTACAGTCGGGAAATATTTAAAGCTCATTTGAAGTTACGAATCTCATAAATGTTGCCTTGTCGATATCGAAGGGAACCTAAGCGGATTTGGAAAAATCACACGTGGAGTACCACAGGGCTCAATTCTAGGACCCCTATTTTTCTTACTGTACGTCAATCAGTACGTCAAATCTCGGGAAAACTTCAACTCGCTGATGAAGCTGTGATGTACTATGGTCCCAAAAATCTGAGGGAACTTGAATCTCTAGTATCTCGCAAAGTCAGCTAAAAGGCTACAATTAAGCCAGAATTAAAAAAACAAAACCATTAGCATTATATATTTTTTGTAAATATCTTTTCTCTATGTTTGATATATTATATTCATTTAAAAGCAACATTATATCTACCTATTAAGTTAATTTTTTTAAAGTTTTCTAGAAGTTTTTGTTATATAAACATTAAAAACTCTCGTTGTCATGTCGTAAATCATCATGTCGTAAATCATGTAAAATATATCAGGGAAGTTTATTTTAAGAAATACAAATTCCCATGACAATATTTGAAAATCTCCTACTACCACCACAGTAAGCGGAAAATGTTGCTTGTGTTGTGATGGAGTACTAAGCAAGTCGAGGAATCGAACACGCAAAGCCAGGCCAAATCGCCAAACGCCATGCCAACTCAGCCACTTACCAGCAAACTGTTCATTTTGCTGTCTGGTTTGCTCATAGTTTCATAGTTCGTTAACATAACTAATTTTTGTCAGTTTTTAATTAGGAAGCTTTTTACGGTGACCGGAAAACTCAGAATGGAATCAACTCAGAACCTCTTTTGAAAAGTCATTAAAAGTGATTAAAAAAAATATTATTTAGTAACTATATATTTATAATTTTTTACATTTTTAAATGAGACATGTTAGGTATATATATAAAATAGAAATTATATTCGTAGTCCTCCTCACTAGGAGATCCTGTGCTGAAGGGGACTATGCTTTGGATAAGTTTACAGCGACTTCTATGTTTTAACTTCATGGTTTGGATAGAAACTTCTACGATGATGTTTAAGTATACTAGTAAGTTCATTTTCCGATAGTTCCTTCAGCCAACATTTAATGTCCTTAATGTGGCTATTTTTTGTTTAAATTTGTTTGATACTAAGTGGGAGTTTGTTATATAACTTTACTGTTAAAAATTCACAACTTCTTTGTCCAAACGAAGAGTTACACTTTGCTATATTAAGTATGTCTGTTTGTTTGACTTGATTAAATAGGTTACGTTAGGTTAGAGTTATGGGCTATTTTAAAATTATTTTCTTCATATTTTTTAATGACTTTTCAAAGATTTGTTGAGATGACTTGATTCTTAGTTGGCATGGAACCGGTTTTTACATATACGGTCATTTATCAATTGAATAAAATATTCACGATGTTTTTTAATAAGGCTGTTAGTATTTTATCTCTCTATGATATTTGAAGAATATCAATATTTTTTACCGTAAAATTTCACAGCAAAAGTATTATTGGGTTATAAATCAATGTCTAGTTGTGCTAAACGTGTGCCTCACATTCACAGAATAAAACATCAACCCTAAATAACCAAACCGTCCAAACCTCTGTTATGAAGCAGTGTTGAAATAATTATTATCTTTTCTCACTTTAAAATATGAACACTGCTTTATAACATCGATACTAGCGGCACAAACTATTCAGTTAATTAATTTATGATGATTTATCAACGGGATGACTGGCAACACGAGTCGTGATAGAGGAAGGGGCCTTTTTCTTTTCCAGGTCCGGTAATAAAACCTACTCTCGCTGGCATGATCCTTTGGGCAAGATCATGGTGGAGACAGTCAAATAGATTTAATTAAATATAAGGGACGAAGTTATAAAATTCAGTCGGTTGGCGAGTTAAAATAATGTGAAACGATCTCTGATACGAGATGTTAAAGTGCATCGAAGTATGTAATCAATAATGTCGCGAAATTGGATTCCGCGGTAGATCGAAATATTCGAGAAGTTTACTGAAATTATCATGGCGATCGGAAATGGTTTGACGCTACACGGGCCGCGCCGGAGTGTATTTGTCGGGTGCCGACAATAATATCGACTCATTTATCGCGTGGAGTGTTAAAACCTCGCTCACCGGCTTGTATTAACAATTACACGAACAGTAATACTATCAGTCCCACTTGCTTGCTATGAATGCCCCGTAATATTGTCTCTGGAATTCCACTTCCTTTGGTTGAGGCTCTGCTATGCTGCGAAGGTTTCGGGAGGATGCCGTTCTTACTGATCATCCTATTGCGATCCACGAGACGTGGATCCGCTAGAAGTCGTGCTGGTCATCCTGTGGCGATCCACGTCTCGTGGACTAGAAGTCTTGCTGGTCATCCTGTTGCGATCCCCGAGACACGGATCGGCTAGGAATAGTGGCGAATTTAGCTAGTTATTCTAATATCAATCGGTCCCTGAGGGTGAGTAGCTCTGTTCATTTATTGAAACCTGTCACCATTGAAACAATATACGATTTTTAAATATAAGTTACAAATGAGATATTGTAGCGCGCCGTTTTTACGCTTGCCACTACACCATCTCTTTCCCCCGTACAGCGCCATCCTGCTCACCCAAAACTAGGCGAACCAGGCTGCGCAGACGCCTTCTGCGCATTTCCTACTCTCGAGTCGCTACATAAACCACGCCCCGCAACAAGGAATGGCCTATATAAAGAGCTGCGAGCCCTAAATTAAACCAGAGATTCAAAGTCAAAGTAGAAAATGTATTCTCCACATCCCGCCCCATATCAGCTGGGGTTCCACAAGGCAGCCAACTCTCACCATCCCTATACAACATCTATTGTAGCGATATTCCTAAACCCGTGGATCATAATGTTAAAATCACTCAATTTGCGGATGACACTAACATCATTTCTAGCTCAACTGACGAGGCCACTGCTACACGCCGCGTACAGATACAAACCACTCTAACTGAAAAGTGGTGTAAAAAATGGAGAATATCTATTAACCCGACTAAAAGCGCCGCGACCGTTTTCTCAAAGACACGGCCAAGACGGCCCCCATTCATTAGACTGTTTGGGGATAATGTTCCATGGGAAAAGTCAATTAAATACCTAGGTGTAACGCTAGACTCCTAGCTCACCTGGAAGAAACACATAACTGGAAAAATTAAAGCAGCTAATAAATGTCTATCTTCACTCTATCCAATGATGGAAAAAAAAAATCGTTTATCAACGGGCAACAAATTACTTTTATACAAAACAACCATAAGGCCTGGCTTCACCTACGCTTGCCCCGTTTGGGGGCACGCGGCCCCCAGTCTCTTAGAGAAGATTCAAATATTTCAAAACAAAGCCATTAGACTTGCCTTAAATGCGCCTAAATGGAGTAGAATTTCTTGTCTCCATAAAGACTCCAACATTCCGTTGATAAAGGACTTCATTTTCTCACAAGCAACTAAATTCTACGCCGGCCTACCCGGCCACTCAAATCCCACGATTAATACGCTCGCGAAATATAGCGAAAATGATAATTTTAAATATAAAAAACCCAAGATAGTCCTCCGGAAGGAATAAAAAAAACCTGCATACAGTCGCAGTATAGTTTTAATCTCACTTTCAAACCAACCAAAATAATAAAATACCGGTAAAGTATCTATAGATAATCCATTATATAATTATGCTAGAGTCAGTAAACTCATGTTTAGGAACTCTGTAAAATAAGTCAATCAAAAGTCAAAAAATTAAACCAGTTCGTCTGTAGCTCGCTCTTGGCTAGTACGCTCTCTTAGTTGCGCTTCGTCCTTTGGCACGACCCTCTAAGGAGTATTCTACTACCATAAGTAAAGCACCAACCAGACCCCGACTGCTGCCTTAGTTGCGCTTCGTCCTATGGTACGACCCTCTAAGCAGAACCACAGTCAGTTTTGTTGTTCCCAAAGACTAAACAGCAAGGTTCCCTCCGATCCCTTGCTCAGTTAATTATTATTATTGTGAATTGATACATTGTGACTATTTTTACTATATGTGATCTGTGAACTTACTTTAAATAAATAACATTTTACCAACAATTGTTTATAATATATGTTTTTATTTAATACTTCAATAAGCTGGAGATCGCATACATTTTGCTCACCCTTGAGATGGAGTTCATGATTCTAGATTCTACCCACCACGGGCATAATTCTGCATAAATGGCAGTTTTTTGGCGCTCGGTTTAACCGTAAAGTTCGTGGTAAAAACCCGACACAAAGAGAATTATACCTACCTATACACAACCCCTAATTACAGCGTAACACCTCCTTTATTTTACGGCTTTTAAAAAAACTTTAATTTTATCATATAACGTTATCATTTTTGGAAAACACCATTTTTATTCGTGAAAACCACTAACAGATTAAAATCAGTTCCATCCTGAAAATGGCAATCAAAATAATATATTATTTTTAAAATTAGTGCTTTATCGCTTGTCTGGATTTTTAAAACAAACACCTTACTTTATTAACCTTGGTTTCCATGGTCTGAGGAATAGTCGCGTGGTCTCAATTCTGCCCCCCCCCCTTTCCAACAACCCGACGGTCATCTTTTTCCCAGAGCCTTCTAAAACCGCTTCCGCTTCTTTCCCACACACATTTCTTCCAGGCAAAATCGGGGAGCCGGCTAAAGGGCTTCGTCTGCGGTAGGGCCTATAGCCATGCAAATTGTCATTGGGACTGCCTGGTGGTTTGTGGAATACCTTCTCTGACTAATATTGTTATGCATTTTATTTTCCCTGTTATTATAATTGTAAACACTTGAATAGGTATTATTACTGTTTTTTTGGTTATTTCTCTTATTCCAGAAGCTTTTTTCAACTGCGTGCAGCTCTTATTTTTATTTTTTTTATTTTACTAACACTAACACTTTTATCTCTGTGTTTTGTGTTACCAACTTCAGAATAATTTTTTTACGGCCTGCTACTTCTATTTCTCTTTTGTATTATATTAATGTAAGTACTTGCATATTGCTTACTAACCCCGTATGCATGGACATTGGTGGGTCTACAGTCGTTCAAATAAATGTAGCTTCGTTCAATAAAAAAATTGAGTCTTGACGTATGCGGTGAAGGAGGAAATCATATGTTAAAGTGGCGGGGTCCCCTCCAATGAGCCGTCAGGTATAAGTAAGGGATGTCAGACTGGGTTTGCAGAAAGTGCAACCTATTGTGTTCGGAAATGACAAGAGCGCACTGCCGCCATACCTATTTACTTGTAATTTAATATTTCAGCAGACAATTATTTTAATTATCATCTTCAGGAATTCGGACTAATCCCTTAATTTGTCACACAATTGTGACAAATTACAACACATGTAGATTTTTTTATGTAGATGTAGAGTCGTGAATGAAGTTTATTTAGGGTTAAAAGTGCACTCACGGTGTGGTTTATTGCTTCATTTATTTCGTATTTAATAGCGAGATATTTCAGTGATTCTCACTTGATCGTCAATATACAAAAACAAATAACACAAGAGAAAAATTCGAATACAAGCTCCATCTATTTATTTAAAAAATAACCGAAATGTCCAACGTTCGAAAACGTAAATATTTTGCACTTGATCGCATCAAACAAGTATTTAGCACTCGTGAGTTTGCTTTTCTCCCTGTGAGGATTTTGAGTCTTTGTGTTGGCGTCGGGCCTTTTAATTACATCGTGAAGTCTGGAAATTCGAGAGCGGTTCTAAACATTCCTTCAACCGTTGTGGCAATTGTTAGTGTAATATCCTACACTTATTTCTCAATCAATTTTTTATTTATCGAAAATTATTACGACGCGGGATACGGGAGATTAGAAGCCATTCGGCAAATCGGTACTCTTACCAATTTTTCTATAGGGCTTGTTATGGTGATTTTTACGTCTTTCTCCGCAATCACGTCGAGACATGCGGGCGCTAGGACTATGGAGATTTTGGCTGAACTTGATGAGATATTTGCAGAATTGTGTGAAAAAAATGATTTATCAAACATTGCTTTGAATATAATTCGTAATTTTGGAGTGTTTTTCCTTTTACAAGTAGCTCAAATATTTTTTTACGTATGGGTCTTGTTTCACGAACACTTAAATCAACCACTTTACGTGTTATGTATTATTGTATATGTACCAATTATCGTAAGCTGCACAAACCTCATAATATTCAAGACCTATGTCTATCTTTTGACTGAGTATGCAAAGGGTTTAAATAGACTATTTCTGAACCTGTTTACGAAACACAATGTGGGTAACTCGACCAATTCTTTTTCCAACGCTCACCGCGAACGAGCATTACAAAATGAACCGCTTTATCACATGTATTTGGAAACACTAGACTATTCAACCAGATTGAAAATTTTGGTACGAATTCATGATAGGATCTGCGATGGCGCCGACAACATTAACAAAGCTCACGGGTTTAGAAATCTCGCTGTAATTAGTTGTGGTTTTGTAACAACAGTTTCAAGTCTCTTTGGTGCTTTGGCTACGGGCATTGACATTTGGTTGATGGCTTCAGGCCCATCTTCAATGGACAGTTTAGAAAAATGGGTGGTTGTTATTTATTTAACACAGTATATCGGTTATTCGCTTGTATTGAAAAATGCGGTAAGAGCATGTGAGGACTGTTATAGCGAGGTAATGTATATTTTCTTAAATTATATTATGTTACTATTTTTATTTTTGATACTGACAATTCCATTACGATAATATAATAAAACATAATAAAATAAATTAATAATGGTTTACAAGAAATGCGATGAAGGGTTTTCTGAAAACAGTTGAATCAAAATAGTCGCAGCTATCAATTAAACGTCAGACCATGCTATTTGTAAAACGTTTTCTCTCCTTTCCACAGGCTAAGGAAACAGCTTTTATAGTGAGCAGATTGAGCACACAAGAAGTAGATAACAAAACTAAGCAGACGGTAAGATTGGTTATTTCCTTAATGATTGGCTTTTGGGGAATTAATGGTAACAAGTCATCAAGCTCATGTTTCAGGCAGTCTTGCAGTGTACATAAATGCAGGTGTTATTTTAATGTTCCTGGTGAATAATCACAATTGTTCCAAATAATATTTCAAACTCTTGACAATTTATTGTAGTAATCTACAAGATTGTTGTATGAATAAATGAACCGAAATAGATGTATGAAAACTAAACTACTTTGTTGAGTTGGGTTCGAACTGCCCATCAATAGTCAGTAGCAATGGTAATAACGTTGTCATAGCTTCTTCTCCTAGTTTTATTAATTAACCTAAGTGTATCCGGTTGTGGAATCGTCACACGGGGGTCTATCACGGTCAAATCGGATCCATGTCAAATCAGAATCACCTCAGAAAGGTCATTAAAAGCTTTGAAAAATGTAATTTTAAAATAGTCGGTAACCCCAACCTAAATTAACCTATTTTACCAATGTTTTTTATCATCACTCTTAATGACCTTTCTGAGGCGGTTCTGGGTTGGTTTCATCCTGAGTTGGCCGGTCACCGTCAAATCAATATCCTAACAATATCCAATCGATAGGCTTAACCGAGGTAGATTATTACATAGATTTCTCGAGCACAGTTGCGCTCTTAGGATTGTTAATAGTAAATCCGATATTTACAAGAATTTATTTAACTATTTTGGTCTCTTAGATTCTCTCTAAATCATCCGGCGTTTTCTAGAACCGATTTCCTTTAAAAGTAAAAGTTAAACAAAAGGCCGTTACTATAGTTAAATTTTACCAAAATACGTTTTTCAATCAATTTGACTGCTACTTTTAACTATATTACATACGTTACTTTTAATTTTTTGTACTTACTTTCCGAAAACCGATAGTTACTCTAGAGTTACTCCGCCATATTGGCATCATTGGCATATTTGACAGTTCTGGTCGAAGTAATGTACGGAAATGGGTGCTTCAACATTGATTATTAATCAATAATCATGATAAATATTGAAAAATAGGATGATAATGCATTTAAGCATTAAAATGAATCATCAACATAAAAAAGTTTTTTTTTTAACTTTGAAGATTAAAAAAAAAAATCGCACGTTGCGCTACAATACGAAGTATGTCAAAAAATACAAATAAATAGTAGTATATCTGTGTGTAAGGATGGAATGGCCAACCTTATGATTCCAGAGATAGCATAGTAATGATCAGCAGAATCCATTTCTAGCAAAAAAAGACCCTTGAAAATTCAAGTTTATTTATTTAAATTTAAAATTTATTTAAAAATTTTTATCTAAAATTTATTTAATACAAACGGCATAAGTATGCCATAAACATTAATTACATGTCACAAATTCATATTCAAAATATTAGTAATGGTAAAACAGTGTATGTATAACAGTTAATTGTGACGATACATTGGGAAGTGACACCAGAGATACATTTACATGCAAAAATCTATAATAGAAATAAAATTAATAGTGACTAAAAAAATATGATAGCATAGCCGTCTTGTACCTCTGTTCCGTGCAGTTAAATAGATCTATCACATCTGCATATCTATTAGTAACTTCATGCAACCTAGGTAAAAGTGAGTGTTTCGTATACTCAGTCCGATTATTGTTACATTTAAAAAGGGTTTTAGAACGAGTGGTTCTCGTGGGAATATGAAATTCAATGAGCTTAGTTAGATCAGGACTGTCTATTCTACCATTTACAATTTTGAACATTAATATTAAGTCTGATATAATTCTTCGATCTGACAGTCTTAGTAAATTTAATTCTTTCATCAAGTAATTATAATTTATGTTTTCAATGGGAATACCGAGGTTAAAATTAATATATCTTAAGAATTTGTGTTGAATTTTTTCGATTGAATCTGAATGTATTTTAAAATGGGGGGACCAGATCGAGGAGTTATATTCGACTTGACTACGTACTAAGGATGTATACAAAATTTTTAAAGTTGAAATATTCTTGAAACCTCTGGAATTTCTAAGAACGAAGCCAAGCATTTTGATACCTTTATTATAGATTGAGTTTATATGGGATATGAAGTTTAATTTAGAGTCGAAAGTTATGCCCAAGTCTCTAATTTCTTCGACAGAGATAAGGGTAGAGTTGTTAAGTTCATAAGGATGAATAATTGGTTGACTTATTCTGTAAAAACTTATTGAATAACACTTATTTATGTTCAGATAAAGTTTGTTAATAGAACACCAACTAATTAATTTGTTTAAATTATTTTGTAGACAGGCACAATCTTCAGCGGTTTTGATGATTTTAAATATTTTTAAATCATCTGCAAAAAGCAATACATCTACATCTTTATCAAATATGTCAACAATATCATTTATGAACAATAAAAACAAAATTGGGCCTAAATGGGACCCTTGAGGTACACCACTGGTAGCTATAAATTGATTGGAATAAAACAAATTAATTTTTACAAGTAGAACTCTATCAGATAGATAGCTTGCAAACCAGTCTAAAAGTTTTCCGTCAATACCGAGCTTACGTAGTTTAACCAGTAGAATTTTATGGCACACTTTGTCAAAGGCCTTGATAAAATCTGTGTATATGGAATCGACTTGAGTTTTGTTAGCTAATGCATTTGATATAAAGTTTTCATATAATGAGAGATTTGTCAGAGTTGACCTGCCAGACAAAAATCCATGTTGATTTGGAACAATGAGATGGTTAATATATGGGGAAATTTTATCAAGAAGTAATTTTTCAAAAAGTTTCGGAATTATAGATAGCTTACATATAGGTCTATAGTTAGTGACATCACTTTTATTACCCTTTTTTAGTATAGGTGTTAGATAACAACGTTTCCAAATGTCCGGGAAGCAACCTGTATCAAGCGATTGATTAAACAATAGACAAATCGGCTCAGCCAGTGAAGCAATGCAATTTATGAGAATATTGGGGTGCACGTTATCAGGTCCGGCCTTTTTGTTTTTGTCTAGAGATTTAATTTTAGATTTAACGTCGTTTATATTGATGTGTACAGCAGGAATATGCATGCTCTCAATAAGTGAAGGTGGTGGTATGTAATTTTCTGGGATATCTTCGTCATATACACTTTTGAAGTAATCAGCAAAATAGTTAACCTTAACTTTCATATCAGTGCTACTCTTATCTTTGAAGTGCATTGAAATGGGTAAACCTTGTTTGTTTTTTCTAAGAGAGTTTACATGTGTGAAAAAGTTTTGTATATTAGAGGGTATAGATTTTTCGATTCCATTTATATAATTATAATATGATTTTTTTGACAGTTTTTTACATTGAGTTCTGTAATTGTGAAATAACTTATGGTCGTTAAGGGATTTAGATTCTTTAAAGTTTTTGTGTGCAGTTTTTTTGCAAATAATCAGGTTGATTAACTCGCTGTTGAACCATTTCGGGAACTTCGCTTCTTTGAAATGTGAAAGTGGTACATAGTTTTCAATGGCCCTGTTGATAATTGTGTAAAAAATTTCAAGATTGTAGTTAATATTATTGTTGGGGTGAAGAAATGACCAGTCTTCATTTTTAAGATATTGGTTCATATTAGGATAGTCAGCTTTGGAAAAATTATAAGTAAAGTTAGGAAGAATAGTTGTGTCGTCTGGTGAGTTATTCAACAAGATAGTTATGCTTAAAGCGGGGTGGTGGCAGTCTAGGGGGAGGAGCTCGTCAACTGATTTAACAATGTGAATTGAGAGATCACTACAGAACACTAAATCCAGCAGCCGGTTATTGGTATTGTAGACTTGATTTACTTGATGTAGAGCGAGTAAGTTCGTCATATCTATTATTTCACGAGCATTTTCTGGTAGGCTTAAGTTGTTATAAGAGGTTTTATTCATCCAATCAATGCTAGGGGTATTATAGTCACCAAATAAAATTGTTCTGGCATCAGGGTATTTATTTTTAAAGGTTTCGAGGTCATCAATGTGGTTTCGGTAGACTGTGATGTTGGATCCAGGAGGAATGTAGACACATCCCAGTAAAATTTTACTTGATTTAGTTTTTAGTAATACAAATACCTGTTCTACGTCTAGATGTTTGCAAATTAATCGAGTGGATGGCAGTGATTTTTTGACGGATATGAGAACTCCTCCTCCTCTGGTTTTATTGCTGGTGGCTGGATTCCTGTCAAGGCGGTAGGTGTTATAAGATGAGAATCCAAGTTCCTCGGTGTGAATATCAGGATCAAGCCAGGTTTCAGTAAGGAGAAATACATCGACGTTTTGAAGTAAAGGAATAGAAGTTTGCAACTCTAAGAGTTTGGTTCGGCAGCCGCGGATGTTTTGGCCGTATCCATTGATGTGTTTGAGTTTTTTGGATTTTTCTTAACTATTGTCGGCTTGCTGTTGATATATTTGATTGTTAGTCCAACTTCACCTCCCTGTATCCTACTTTCCATTGATTGACGTAGGTCTGATAAATATTTTCTTTGGTTCGGAGTTTGGTCGGAAAAAATTTTGACAGGGGAGTTGTTAAGATAAAAGTTTTTTTTTTCTGAGAATATTCATTACTTCAGTTGAGTTTCTTAAGATAACTTTAATGGGCCTCGATTTATCAGGCCTCACTGCTCCAAGACGGAATGTGTTGATGGAATTTGGTTCTATATTGTTGTCTATTTTCTTCAGAATGGTTGTAATTTGTAAATTATCATCCTTGATTTTTTCAATTTGGTTCAGTTGTGTGCTTTCAGGAACGTTTATAATTATGAGATTATTTGCTCTGTTTTTCCTCTCTTCAAGCTCATCGGCCGCTTCACATGTAGATTCTAATGCTTTGAAAGCTATTAGTTCGCCCTCGAGTGCTGCCATTTTTGTAGCCATTTGCGCTATGGTTCCAAGAATAGCATTAGTTTTTGGAATCATTTTCGCAATTTCGCAAAGTCTCAGAAAGGCGATTTTCAGCCCACACTGTGCGGCATGGCGAATTCAATTGCACGCGGCATCACTTCTTTAAAACGAGGGAAAAAGATGCAAGACAGTGATTGCTTTGTTTCCTTTGGGGGGAAGCAGTATACGGTCATAATACAATACACAATACGGTCATTGTTTTTCTCATTACTATTTAGTAAGAAAGTGAAGCAGAATTATTGTGAAGAAGAACTTACGTTTTTGTGTTTTTTGGGCGTAGGCCAAACCACGCCGTCGACGTGGGAATACTAACGGCGTCTAATGCATTTCAAAATTTGTGCTTCTCAAAACTCCTTCACCTACTAACGAGCACAACCAAATATTTTTTTCTTCTTATTTATCTTAATGGTTTACATGATTTGAGGCGAATTTTGGAATCGGCCTTCTTTGTATTTCAGAGGAGTATCCTTTGTACGCTTGTAGTTTTGATTTGAAATAACAATAAGCGAGAAAAAAGAAGGAGGAAATAAAAAGAACTGAGAAGATACAAAATGAGGTAATAGTCCAGTAACTTTATACATCACAGTATGCGTTAAATCCGGTAGTTCTGATTTTTTGCAGATTTGTTTATGATGTTGGCCTAGTGAATAATCCAAGTTTTTGACCTCGAGCGTCGAACGTAACTTTGTCAAAAATCGAAAAAACCGCAAAAAAATTGTTATTTTTTCAAACTTTGGCGATTATAACCCTAAAAAACTAGTTTTTGAAAAAACTTTTTAGGGCATTTTTAAAGTAAACTAAATTTTCTACAATATGATATTAGAATTGTCTCTGTAGACTAAATAGTTTCCGAGATTAAGCCTTTCAAAGTTTGTGACCTCGAGCGGAAACCGCGAAAAAATCGTTTTTTTTTTAAATTTCGGCGATTATAACCCTAAAAGACTAGTTTTTGAAAAAACTTTTTTAGCACGTTTGTAAAGTAGACTAAATTTTCTACAATATGATACTAGATCTTTCTCTGTAGACCCAATAGTTTCCGAGATTAAGCCTTTCAAAGTTTATCATTTTTTTCGAACTTCGCAATTTTTTGCAATTCTGTCGTTCTGAATGAATTTTGACCCTGATTAAACTATCGAAGCCCTGTACTTTTATGATGGGATAAACTAAGCCACGATTAATGAAGTAAAAAAAGATAAAAAACAAAGTATTTTCTTTTTCTAAATCAAAAATTTTAATTAATTTAGCCCTCTTGGAAGTTCCCGGTTGAGGTTCGTCCGTATCTGGATTGACATATTGGGATAGCATATCCCCATCAGGAGATGGTGATGAATCGTCGACGTCTTGTGCCCACAAGTCATCCTCCATTTCGACATCGGACAGATCATCGCCTTCTGGGATATATATTACTTCAACATCAGGTATATTGTCACAAGAGGCCCCTCTACAGTGCCTGCAGACTGATGAGCATTTTTATCCTGCCTTCCTGCAGCTGCACGCGTTCCCACAACCCTTCGTGCAGCCGCAAGAAATCATCAGCATCAAGGGTTGTGGGCACGATGGAATATAAAGAGAAGTAAGAAGAAAGGAGAAGAGACTAGAAGAGCGAACATGTAGCACGAATCAAGAAGAGATAAAAAGAAGTACTAAGAGGCAAGCAATTAGTGAACAACAAAAGACAAGAAGAGCTATAAAAAGGCACAAAAGGAAAAATGGCACGACGAGCCAAGAAGAAGCCAGAAAAAACAAGAAGAGATAAGAAGAGCCCAGAAGTGGCAGACAGAAGTAAGAAGAGGCAAGCTGAAGCATGAAGAGGTACACATAACTAAAAAAGAAGTACACATAGAGAGGCCAGTAAAAGCAAGAAGAAGTAAGCAGGTACTAGGATAGACTAAAATAGTCGAAAAAGATCCAAGAAATTTTTTGTTATTAGTTTTTGGGGTATTATGCCGTGTTGCGCTACCTCCTTCTTTAGTCAACGTTTCGGACAGCGTTGCAGTGTCCATCTTCAGGGCAGATGTGCCCTGATGATGGAAACATGTCACATAAAAATCTAAAATCGTATCAGATCCAAGAAGAGTCAAAATGAAGAGCAATTGGCAAGAAAGGATCAGGGGAGGCAAGAAAATGACAGGACTCAGAAAACCACTTCCAATCAAAATCCTTATTCCTGCCCATCTTGGTTCGATTATTGGCTTGTTAGGTTGCTGTGTAACCGGTTAAACTCTGCAAGAAGTTGCAAGAAACACCAAGAAGAAGCAAGAATAGATAAGAAGAGGCTACTAGAGACCAGAAGATACTAGAAAAACAAGAAGGAGCAAGAAGATATAAAATGATGAGCCACGAGAATTGAAAAGAAGGTGCAATAATAAAGGTGAGTTAAGAAGAGCCAAGATGCTAGACGAGGCAAGTAGAGCCAATACTAGACAAATAAGAGACGAGAAGTAGCAGGAAGAGCCGAGAAGAGAAAAGTAGAGCTAAGAAGAATTTGATCAAAATCATATTGAAATTGGGTTTTATTGACAGAACGTGCTGGACTCCCGATGTGATGATATTCCGTGCAGTTTCAGTGCCGCTCGAGCGATGCCTCATCCAGAACATGATTTAGTTTTACATTATCAAAACATATTATTTACGATGTTCGTATTTGTTTCAGCTGCTTCAACTATCTGTCACCTTATTGAACAGACCTCCCTTATTTACTGCTTGTGGCCTTTTTACTCTGGACACTTCGCTCATCTCAGGGGTAAGTTTTTGAATTTAATACAAAAAACAAGAATTTCAAAGACAAGATTCGAGAATATTCCTTAAAATAAAAATGCAACATCTAATTGTTGCCAATTGTAGAAATATATTTTCATTATGGTGGTTTATTTTTGGAGTATTTATTTTGTGTCACATCTGCCCTGATGATGGACACTGTAATGCTGTCCGAAAATTTGGCTAAGTAAGAAGGTAGCGCAACATGGCGTAACACCCCAAAAACAAATAACAAAAATAAAATAAATTTGTCAAAAGATTTGGTTATGAGCACCTACATATAGAAATTATACAAAAAGGTAGTCTGTAAGTTGTTTCACTATAGTTTGTTAATGGACCTGTGAAATAATGGTAATTACACAGAAGGTCTTGTTTAAAAATGAGCCGTTTTTTATTGAATAATAATAACTAATAACTTAAATCAAAACAAAACATTTCCTTACAAAATCATAATGTTAAAATTGAACGATCCTTGTAAAACAATTGTTTCAAAATAATTCGTTTGACTGGTTCTGCATTTATTATAAAATATGGACAATTTACAGTGTTAAACCACGATAACCTAGCTCCGTCATAAACTTTACGGGCAATTAATGCTGTACAATTTTTTTAGTCAATAAATTTTTCATGTTCTCTACAAACAAATAATTTATAGTAATGGTTTTTTTCTAGATGGTCTCAACCGCTGCAACATATCTGATTGTATTGTGTCAATTTGCGATCATGTACCTCAGCGTTGTGGAATAAGCTGTGATTCAGTAGATTTCCAGGCAGGGCCGGTCGCAATTGGAGCAGCGCGGGCGCCGACTAAGAGCCAAAGCGCCAAAGAGCCATGGAGTAATGGCTCTAAATATGAAACATAGCGCCCTTGAGGTGTTTACCAGCGCCAGGCACCATTTGGCTCAGGGCCGGCTCTGAATGGTGCTCAACCCGGGTTAAAAATGCGACTTATTCATTATTCCATTGACTTAAACATTTAATTTTATTAAACTTTAACATTTGCAATGCTTTATTTGATTTAATTTCAATATGGTATATAAATTTCAGTTTTTGATCAAAGTTTATACTTAAATTATTCATACGGCTATAGCTGTTAACACTACGTCATTGATGGAGTATTTATGAATTATAGAATTTTTTATTCTACATATATGATATTTCTCATTATTAGATATTTGCTTAAATTTAGTTGTAGATAGTTCTCTTGGCACCAAACAATTTTTTTTAAGTTATTTGACAATGTTTGACAATCATTAATATTTTTTATAGCTTGGTATATTTTCAAAAAACTTTTACATGGCTGGATAAATTTATATAGGGTAAAGCCTACAATTTGTCATCACGTTTGTAATAAAGAATTCAATTCAATTCAGTTTTCAGAACAATATAAGTTGGTATTAAATGATAAATAAAAAATGACAAATCATGCCACGCACGTCTGAGCTGTTTTGTTGTGAGGTTACGGGTTAACAAGCATACATGTTTTTAGGAATCACGTTGGGGGCCATAGTTAGGAATCGCAAAATAGAGCCCCCCCACGTTGAAGCCAGTGTTGGGGTGCACGTAAACACCCAGGTTTAGAGTGTAATCAGTGTAATTTAGTGGTAAACAAACCCATATCCGGAGTCGGACATCAGGGGGAGAGTTCCCTTTCGACCAGCTCAGTTGGATAGGAACATGATCTCCTCAAAGGTCGGCGGCCGCAGCAGAGTCCACGGGCGTCTATGGTGACGCCCCCAGAGTATTTCAGGTAAACTTCTTAGCAATTAAAAACGGATGGGTTGACTTACATGATTTATTCAGTACACAGGGAGCAAGTACAACATAGTTATTACAACAGGGCAAGTTTAGGTATGGCTACGAATGTTCTATGCTAAATTAAAGGTCTCTCTCTCTCTCTCCCAGTGGCATTCGTCTCTGCGAACACGCGAAAGGTAATTAACAGCACAATTAAGGGGAAGAATAAGGGTCGGGCTTACTGTGAGGTGAAAGGCGGAGCCGCCCGCCCCGGTCCCATGGGGTAGGTCAGGTCTCCACGTGGGGTGACGCAATGGAGCTTGCGTCTACAGCACATCTCGGGATTTATCATAGGGTCCCAAACCGTAAAAGTGAATTTAAACGTTGACTGCGCGTCTCTAGCCAACTTGGGCCGAACGCTGATTAGTAATCAATTCCCGTGACGGGGTTATTTCACGGACATGGCGGCCGTGTCTCGCGGCTTACCGAGCTAGCGGTCGGGGGCATAAATAAACCAATCCCTAGATCGATATCTTCGGGCCTTCTCCATACTAGAAGTTTTGTCATCACTGTCACCAACTTAACCAAAAATAAAATGGTCCACCAAAGACAATAACATAGAGGAGTTCAAGGCCATTTGCCACCATAGACAATATAATTGCATTCGACCTACTTTATTAATTCATTAGCCAAATAAATTATTAAAAATAAAAATACTTGAAAGCAGAAAAATGTTTGTTTCCCCAAGAAAACAATGTTCCATCTGACAAAGCCTGAGGGAATGAGCTTTACATAATTTTTAAAGCTCATTTTCTCAGCAGGGAGCTTTGTCAGATGGAAACCTGTTATCCTGAGGAAATCAAAAATTCATGCGTTAGTAAAAAACCTAAAATACTTAAAATATGAACTCCTTATAAAAGGAAAACATTTTCAAATAATGATTATGGTTTTCTACGACGAATTTACATTTTTCTGCTTGAAAAATGATAACTCGGGGGTACATGTTTAAATTCTTTTTATTTTCCGAAAGACAATCGATAATAGCACATAAAAACACTGGTTCGGTGAATTCGATGAATTGAAAAATGGTTTGAAATAGAATATCGACAAAGGAATGGAAAGGAAACATGGCTAAAGCGCCATACAGCTGTGACATTAAAGATTAACGTAAACAATAGCTGTATTGTTTGTTTATATACATTCATCTTCAATGTCACATCTATATAGCGTTTTAGCCATTTTTCCTTTCCAGCAGTCACCGTACAGTTCTTGTAGAATGAAATAAAAAATCTACATATTCTAAATTTCCTTTCAAACGAAATTAAACACAGTACCTATACCTTCATCGGGGACCCATTTCAGCCATCTCACAGTAAAAACCGCATCATGTGTTCTGAAAAAAATATATCACATTAAACAAAGTTTGTGAACCGAATATACAGTATTTTTCCCTTGTGATGACATACTTTGTTTATCACAAGGGAAAAGTATTCTCACTTCTGTTCATATGAACATATAAATAAGTAGCATTATTAATTTTACCTGCCATTAACAGTGTTATGGTCTGCCAAACAATGTTATAAGGTGTTCCTAACGTAAAGCTCCAAAATCATTCAAAGTCTGGAACATTTTCTGAAACAATATTTGTGAAACATTAACCACTCGGACCCATAAGCTTGTTTTAACGATAATATAACATTAACAGACATATGTATGACGTACGAGGCGTACGTATTACAATTATACTTATTAAAGTAAAATTGAAAGAAAATTTTATCAATACAAATGTCATTTAACCTCAAATAGATTTACAGATAAATTAAGCTGAATGTTAATGTCTCATGTAATTACCTGATTTCTGGATCAATTGCGGACACATTTGAAACATTTTTCCACCTCTGGAATTCCTGTAAACGATTTTTAAATGAAATATGCACATGGCGATGTCAACAACACAAATTCATGTTCGTTTGATAATCGCATGACGCAATTTGACGTTTAAAGTTAGACCTATCTATAATAAAATTCAGCTTTATCTATAAGAATTTGGTTCACTCCTGTCAGTTTCAAGGTTAAAGCCAAGATTTACGCCCCTGGTCGGGGGCGAATGGCCGCCGTCGTTCGCCGTTGCCCAGCGCCAGTGTTGCCAACTCGAGATCTTTGTTCCCGCTAAATCGTGACGGATCAACGGTCAGAAATCCGTCAGATACACAAATTTTCGTCCATTCTGGGGGGGGGGGGGGTGGCTAGAGAATTTCAGGGATCAAAATTTCTCCATAAATCCATAAATATAGGCGATTTTCGCCTATAAAAGTATGTAATTTGGAACTTTTTTCGAATCCGCCAGAAAATCCGTCATACTGTAAATTCCGTTATACACAAAATTTTCCCGTTTCGGGACACTCCAATCCGCCAGATATGACGGGAAATCCGTTAAGTTGGCAACACTGCCCAGCGCATAGCCGTTTTGCAGAGCTGCGCTGGACGGCTTGCGCGTAGGAAAATGCGTTTAGCGCCATCTATGGTCTTATTTTGGGTACGGCGGAACAATCCACCTGCCTTGTCAGGAGCGTATCCCAACAATGTGTTATTTGATCTCACATTTTTTTCTTCATTCTTTTTGTTACATAATATGCGGATTTTTCGCTCACTATGCTGGGCACGTGCCGCTATTATGGTGATCGATTAAATTGTCCTATAGTCATATCGTCGTGTATTCTAACTTACAAATACATAAGGACAAATGCCTGATATACAGCTACAGATAAATTTATGGCACTAGATGCAGGGCCGGCCTACTCGGGGCAAATTGGAGCACTCCTCTCCTGGTACCGAATTACCAATGCACCAAGGCGCTGATAATGTCACTTAACACACCGCCTTTTATTACAGTGATCACCAACCTAGGTATCTACTAGTTTTGAATAATGATAAGCGCCATTTGGTTTAGTATCGGCCCTGTTTCTAGATTCCGGGGTAGAGTTTTCTCGAAACATTTATCATGGTTCATGCAAAAGTTACTAGCCTCAACACAGATCTGATGAACATTTTGCGATTTGCAAGTTTAGGGATGAAGGAAAAATTAGATATTAATTGTTGTTTTTTGTCTATTCAACCAAGTCTTATTGGTACTTTGCTTGATTTGTTTTACAAGAGTGTCCACATTACAGCAAGCTAAATATGCTATTCCTGTTTATTTATATTACGTGTTTTATGGAGTCTTTGTGTCAAGAATTTGCTTATTTACTGCGACTAGGCATTTTTCGCGGCGTTTTTTGGTTTCTCGTTTGTCGAGGTTAATGGAAAACAAAATTTATTGAAATGAATTGTGTGACGGGTTGCAGAGTTTGTCTCTTAGTAAATTTTCACTAATCTCATCAATAAAAAAAAATCTGATCTCCGGTGAAAGGGTTTTTTGATTCTTAACTTTGTATGGTGTCATGAATTTAATATAATTTTCATTCGTATCTTATAACAGTTCTTTATATTAACTTTTTACTGGACATCCGCTTTTCAAATACAAGAGCAGGAGGTATGTACCTATACTTATAGTTATTTTGCGTGCCTGTGCTAATAGCTCGCTGCCTAAATAATCGATCGAGGTGACCAACCTTTTGCGGTAAATTCCTACAGCTTCTGGTGTAATTCTATATTTTTCCATCGCAATAATTTATGATTCATGTGTTCATACAATATAATGTTTGCTTAATAAATCCTTCTTTATCCAGTACGTCTTATTATTTCTGCTGCATTTATACCTATAATAAAAAGCTACCTATTACACCATCAGCATTTATCCCAATAATCACATTTAGAAAAGTAAAAAAAAGAGTGGACTCTGATGGAAGCCTTGGGGAAGCCTGCCGATAGCGGGGAATGTCTATTGAATAAATATTTTACTAACGCTTTTTTTAAATGTAATAAACTAGCTCGATGACCAAACGAGAGGTGGCCCTTAATAATAATAAAACTAAATGGATAACCAGGTACTAAAAATTTCAAGTTTCAACCCAAAGCGCGTGTTATTTGTAGATGCGTAAAGCATTGCTCTCTTAATAAGTAGGTATACGATGATTCTATTCGCTTTCCAACCTTCCAAGAATGTTTCAACTTATGGGTTTTTTAAATTAATTGCTAATTTTAGAATCATCATCATCATCATCATCATTATCATTACATAGTATAAAATGAAGTCGCTCAAAATGTATGTGCGCGTTAATCTTTTAAACTATGCAACGGATTTTCATACGGTTTTCACCAATAGATATAGTGATTAAAGAGGAATGTTTATATGTATAATACATGTGAATTATATTAGAGAAAAGCCGAGAAATACAAAGAAAACATATTTTTGTGCGATTTAAAACGGCTCGCGGGCCGTACTATAGTCACTTTTGAAATTCGTTCTACGAAAGAAATTGGAAAATAGATGTCCTAAAGTTAGTAGGTATTTGATTTTCCCTTTTCAAATATCCAGTGTTGCATTGTATAATTAGTGGCGAGTTAATTAGTTTATATGTATAATACATGCTTATTATAGTAGAGAAAAGCCGATAAATTCAAATATTCAATTCAAGCAGCGGGCAGCTGGGTGGTGTGGATTTTATAAAGATTGGGTAATGGCGTTGTGTTTCGTTAGCCACAGCAACGTGTGGCCGGGTCTGCTAGTTTTATATAAAACATTCCGTTTTGATAATCAAATAACTTTGACTTCTTCGTTAGCATGAGTGATCTGGCATTTATATCATTATTTTTCAATAAAATAAAATTATTTGGTTTTAATCATGTTATCGCCAACATCGCCAGTGGTTAGGCCGCACTGAGGTAATTTATTTACAATACATAAAAATATAATATTCCTCTCACAATACATGAAAACTTACGTAACAGTGAGTCTATACAATTTCCAAATCTTTTCCAACAATATAGAGAAAAGTGGGTCACACTGCAATGGTTGTCGACATAAATAATTAAACGCCTGCAATACTCCGAATTGACATTAAATGTTAACCTATTAATAAAGCGTTTAATCGCCATTTGATATTAATTACTACAATCCCCATGACCAATTAAAGTGTATATATGCTATGGACATAGATAATATCAGTGGTTAACATTTTTATCGTGTCCTCTATCAAAATTTTATTTTTAAAAGGGTTGGTACTTTAAAGTACCTACTTATGGATTTATTAATCAAAATGGAAAACTTCATGTTTTTCCACCACTAAATATATGTTGTCCTATTGATTGTCATGATTTTAGGTTTGTTAACATGAGCGAAAAATAGTGGTGTACAATCGATCCCAGCAGATGACCATCGTAATTCATCGCCAAACATCGATATATTAACTACTTGGTCGAAGTCGCCAAATAATGTTTGTGATGCTAAATTCTTCAAAAAATAATTGTCCACCTTTTCACATTTATTTTTAGGTGAACACTGCACAAGAGTCCCAGCAATTCCCGTCTGGGACACTGAAACTATGACATCCACAATTGGGGTGTATTTGAGGCTTAAGATAATGGGGAG
This sequence comes from Limnephilus rhombicus, assembly GCA_929108145.2. Lineage (NCBI taxonomy): Eukaryota > Metazoa > Arthropoda > Insecta > Trichoptera > Limnephilidae > Limnephilus > Limnephilus rhombicus. The sequence goes on along the minus strand of OV815288.1, from coordinate 45,670,412 downwards.
GAGAAGGATATGGGAAATAGGAAGTGGAGAAGTACTGGCTTTCCGATCTGGTCACCAAACAAGGCTAAAGCCATTTCAAGCAATGTTTCAATTCTGAATGTTGATCTTACACCAGGGCGATACTGATAGAATCTTCCACTCTGGAACGTGTTACAAATATACCATATTTTATTTTTAATGAATAAATTGTGAAATTGCTCACACAAAATTAACCTCTAATGCGTTTTCCTATATTGATGATTGGTTACGAATAATAAAATAAAAACTATTTTCGTGCCTACCTAATTAAACTATCCGAAGTTTCCAACAGTTGCATGTCAGGTATACTTAGTAACCAATCGCATGGGTTTGCTAAATGCACGGTCTCTCGATGAGCATAAAATATTCATGCTCATCGTGAGGTGTCATTGTTTTAATCAATCATCAAATGAATACTTAATTCGAAATTTATTGCAGTTTTACCTCGTCCATACAAGCATGTTCCTGTCAGTCGAATATTTACCACCCTGTCATATCTAGCTGCCATTTTGAGTTGACGAAATTCTTTGATTCAAATTCAGATTCGAACGAAAATGATTAATGTTAAAAGCAGTACATCTAGTAGATATTCTAGAAAATATTTTACTCTGGAGCATGTCAAAAATATGTTTTCCGCAAGTAATTTTGTCGAGGCTTTGGTCCCTGTAAGGGTTTTGGGTCTTTGTTTTGGTGTCATGCCTTTTGACTTCGTCCTCGAACGCGGACATGTTAGAGCGGTTATTAACATTCCATCGGCTGTTGGGGCACTCTTTGGTTTCATGGCCTATTTTTATTGCATTTGTAAGATAACAATTTACGACGAGTTAATCGCGGACGCTAAAACTAAATTTGGCATCATTCAGTCATTCAGTAATTATTTTTGCATTATTCTGGGGATTATCGCAATGGTCTTCATATTCTTTACTGTATTTGCATCGAGACACGCGGACGCCAAAACAATGGAGCTTTTAACAGAAGTTGACGAGATTCTCGATCAATTAAACGAAAAAAAAGATTTCTCGAATATAAAATTAAAAACAATCGGTCGCTTAGGACTATTTTACGTCACACAAATAACTCTAGTATCTGTTAATCTGTATTTCATGTCCACATCAGTGATTTATAGTTCCCACGAGATGGGAGTTGCTGTATACGCCCCGAGTATTATAAGCTCTACAATCTTGATAATTTTCAGGACCTTTGTACAGCTACTAAATGAAAATACGGCGGTTTTAAATAGGATGTTACGAAACATGTTGACGGAACCTGATGAGAGCACCTCGGAGCTTTCATCCAAAGTTCATCTCGAAAGAGTGTTATTAAAAGAACCGCTTTACAACATATATTTAAAAACGCAGGACTATTCAAAAAGATTAAAAGTTCTGTTTAAAATTAATGATATGATTTACGATTGTGCTGAAAACATTAACAGAGCTTACGGGTTCAGAAATCTCGTTGTTATTACTTTGGCATTTATATCTGATGTTTTTTACGTGTTTAATGCTTTGGCTACAATCGTTTCTTCGACAGGTAGAAGTATTAGCAAAAGCGACATCTTGTACTTGTATTATTCGCTGAGCCAGTTAGCAATGTACTCGTTTGTGTTATTCGGAACTGTCTATGCATGCGAAGAATGCCAAACCAAGGTAATCAGAAATTACATTTTACCCCAATAATTATACTCTCGGCGAGCGTCTTGTCCAAGGCTGTAGAGACCGAGTGTTTCCTACGTTGCTTGAATATTTATTGGTTGTGTACTAACTGCACTTGACTAATATCCCCCTATACGGTGACGGCATGCATATGTTCCTTTCGGTTAATCTAACCAAGAATGTAGAACTGGAGAAACGTGTTAAAGGTGATAAATCTTTTTTAATGTTTTAAAATGCAGCAGATTTTCAAAATAATCATGAATCTTTTCACAGGCAAAGGAAACAGCTTCCTTGGTGAGCAAACTGAGCTTTCAGGAAGAAGACGAGAAAGTCAAACAATTGGTAAGCTTTTTTTTCTAAGAATTTCATGATTCTTTTGTGCGATTAATAATGTAAAAGAATTAAATAACAGTGATCCTGGAAAGGTGTCTGGCTTTTTATATCCATTAATAAGTCAGGTACAGCCCCATACATCGTACTTATTTCTTGTAATGTTATATTATTATCTATTCCACATCCCACACTCAAAAACAAATTACACACAACATTCATTTCTCCGAAGGACGTGCACAAAATGCAATGATATCTTTAATTAAATGGAGACAATATAAGCGAAACTCAATCGAAAATCTGGAAACAGAAAAATCAGAAAAAGATATTGACACCTCTGGGATAGTTGTCAATATCTTTTTCTGATTTTTCTGTTTCCAGATTTTCGATTGAGTTTCGCTTATATTGTCTTCATTTAATTAATTATTACAATTTGAGGTTTTACTCATAAAGTTAAAATAAAAATAAAATACAATGATATCTTTTACGACGCTGATATTTTCCATTTGTCCTCAGGCCAATTTATTAAATCCATAATAGAAAAAAATTAAAACAAATTGTTAATTACGAACTCTCCACCCCTGCTGCATGTTATTTTTTTTTCATTCGCATTATGTTGGTTTTCCTTCTTTTTATTATAAAAATAATATTTCATATTATTTTTTTTTTTATGTTTATTTAACATAAAAATAATATGAATTCTAGATGTGACTCAATCAGAATTCCCAACACCTGGAAAGTCTTAATCGATGAAAATCCCCCAAAAACAGCATTTCAAAATTACCAGTAGTGTCTCCAATTAGCTTAACCAATCAGGTATCTACTGCCAGCCCCGCCCCCCACCCCCTCCACCATCAATCACCTGCAACCCGGGTACTTCGTTCTAGACATAAGAAGTGACTTGCACTCACTTAAGTTTTAGCTTTTGGACCGAACGGACATGCAAAAGCTATCAGTTTGAGACAAAAACTCAAGACATAAGGCCTCTGAAGATGGACAGTGTGATCCGTTCGAAACGTCAGGAGTTAAAAAGTCCTTTTAAGGACTACGTTACGCGGGTAAACCGAGAAAATTGTTCTACATATATATATTATAAATTTTAGCGGAAACTTCGCTGGTTAATGCAACCATGTAATGTGTTACTTTCTTATTAAAATATGTATAACTGTTTGTTTCCTAAATAAACTAAAATAAAAAAGTAAAAAATATTATCGTGAAAACAAGCTAATGGGTCCGAGTGGTTAATATAAAAGCTATGTTCGTGGTTCTTTGGCAAGCTGTGCTTGTTAGTGACTGAGGAAAGTTTCAAAAATTGTTTGGAATGTTGTTTACTTTAATTGTTTGATAAATTACATAATTGCTAATATTTCTAAATATATTTCTAAGAAATCAGATACTCAAATATCCAATAGGATAAGGGTATGAAAGTCGACTTTTCACTACCTTAAGGCCCTGCAACCGCGCACAAAAAAAGAAGATGGAGCGATATGTAATTACGAGTGTTAGAGGAGCGCGCTAATATGTACCTAAAGCCTAAAAATAGTTGCGAAAATTGTGAAAATGTTTAACCTCTTATGTGCCAAGCGTGTTTACAAGCTCTACGTAGCAGTGCCCAGGAGGCCGGCCATACAAAATGAGCTTGTTAACAAACTCTTCTAAATTACGATTATTCATGTCAAACTCAACTAATTAGAAAAATCGAAAAGCGACACAAACGATATACAATGTACAATATACAACGTATTTGGTAAGTCTTCAATACATATTTTTAATATGTTTCAGAAAAAGATTTTTTTATTTATTTGTTTTTTTGGTAAAAAATTCGCGGCCTGTCGGTACCTCCACACCAAATACCGTACGGCATTTAAAACACGACTCGTTTAATATATAGCAAGTCTCGCGGGGGTTGTCTTAAACAGCGTTTAAATAAAATAAATAAATAAGTGTTTATTCCAGTATGTGGGGAGGAGAGTGCAATCCCACACATTCCATAAGGGTATAATATACACATACATGTACAAAGTATTTGAAAGGAAAAAAAAAGAAAAAGAAGGTGGATATGAATGTACACGAAACAAAAAAAGATAATAAGCTAATAGTAGTAAAAGGAAAACAAAAGAAATAATAATATTAAGCTTTCAGGATTCTGTGAGCACGTAAGGAGCCAGTATTTTTCTCCAGTGTGCATCAATACTGGATGATGGACTGAGGCGGGCTTCCATGACGAGGATGTTACCAGAGCTGGTTATCCTTTCCCTAATTCCTGCCACCCTGGATCTAATAAGGGCTGCAAAGCCAGGAACTTAAAGAAACACTGTGAATTACTTCATACATATAACATTCAAAATAACTGAAACAAACGTGTTTATTTTAATTTTTTAAGCATACTTTGCGATTTTTTTCTATCAAGGGAATTTTATATAATTTGCGTTTCGGCGCGACGAATGTCTAGATATTATCTTCAAAAATAACATATATTTTTTTAAGAGCTTAAAAACTTCAAATGCTTAAGGGAGGTTTGCAAGAAATTCGGGTAGCGACGTCTTAATTCAAAGTATCCAAATTGTTCTCCATGAATTGCAATAAAAGGCAATATCAATCTGTCAAAATAAGATTTGTCTGCTAATAAAAGAATAATTTGTTTATTAAAATTAACTATTTTTTATACAGGGTGTTAAGGGATCTACTTGACTTACTTTAACCAGTGATTCCTGACATTATTTGGAATAAAAAATGTAAATGAAATTTTGGTCTCCGGTGACTTTTTTGACAACCTTTTTTTTTCAAATTTTTTTTCTTCAAAATCAAACAAAAAAAATATTATTCCGCACTTAGCCACTGATCACTCAGCCGAGAATCCGACCAACCTCTTACCCCGCCTCTAACTGTCCAACACCTACCATTTTTGTATGTTTTTGTAGAAAAATAAATAAAAATAAAAACATAAAAAATGTCACCGGAGACCAAAATTTCATTTACATTTTTTACTCCAAATAATGTCAGGAATCACTGGTTAAAGTAAGTCAAGTACGTCCCTTAACACCCTGTATATTCGTATTACCTAATATTGTGAAAAAAAATGCTTTAACGACTGCCATGAGGCTAGTCCTTGTCTTACCTTAGTTATTCCAATTATTTCTTTTACAAATTTGTGTTTCAGCTTCTTCAATTCTCCGTCACCTTGTTGAACAGGACACCCAAATTTTCTGCTCTTGGCCTTTTCACTCTGGACGCTACATTACTTTTATCGGTAAGCGTCCGGGAACTCAGTTAACTTAAAAATACGTAATTTGTGCAAATATAATTTGTTCATCTCTTTTACGTCTGGTGTAAATAAAAATTCCTTGGTCCGACATAACCTTCGACCAAGGAATAACACCTGAAATGTTTCGTTTAGTCCAATTTCGGCATATTTCCATTCAGAACTGTGAACGGAAGGCGATGTACAATTTTAGGCAAGTGCAAGAGAGACAATCCTCGTACTAAGTAGTCTTGAACAAAAAAGTCATCGGCACATTTGTTTCAATTTACATTTGTACGGAAGGCACTTCTAGTGTTATATTCTTTATTCTATATCTGGTGGCTACATCGGCATGCTTAGATTATCAGCTCTTCGTGCAGCAATGATGTGAACAAGGAACTTATAGGATTAAGTTAATGTAAATTATCTAAAATTGTGGTCTACAGTTCGAATTTTACATTCGCAAAATGTCTTATCTAATAGTCTTCAGTGATGTTCACCCTTTCCAAGACAGAAATAAACCAAGCATTTTGACAGTGGGGTTCACAATTTATGTTTTCAATGAATAATTTAATTGAATAATATCCACAATTTGAAATGATGGCCTAGAACACCTTGAGGAATGAAAGCCAGAACATGGAAAAAGTGGAATAGCAGTCAGTTGTGCATACCTACCCAACAAATATCTGACTAAGGCAAAGTTTTCCAGTAATGACCGTAGATATGTGAAAAACTTTCATTAATAATTGTTATTGACATTATTTTACATGCACAGCTTTAACCAGTATCCAAAAAAACTTCGTAAAACTACCGACGCTAATTTAGATCGAAGAGGAATTATTATTATTATTATTATTATTTTATTATTATTACTGATAGTTTAATAAAATATTCTCGCATACAGGCAGTTTCAGACTTATTGTTTTACTGTACCGATTTTGGGTTGTTCAATACTAAAATAAAAAGTCTCTATGAAATGTTTAACTTCTATTATATTTTTTCTAGATGGTCGCAACAACTACTACATACCTGATCATATTGATTCAATTTACTATCACTTTCCTGGATTACGAAGAATAAAATATGAACGTATTGTAACATTGAAGTATTGAGGTGTTTTATTGATTTAGTTTGTAATTATATGTTTCGAAGAATTCTGGAGTTTTACTTATTTTACTAATCAATATTTTTGCAAATAGAGAAACGTTCTCCTTGAAAGAGGTGACTTCGATTTTATCTAAATTAACCATTTATTATTTGACCCTGTGTGGTTTAAATATGAGACAAGAATTTGGTACCTTAGTTGTCCAGTTTCCTGCTGTAAACATTCTTTATAAATTCATACAGGCATTACAGTATATTTATGTCATTAACCAATAAAATAACCACGTTGAAATTTAGAACCAAAATTGAAAAGAACACAACAATATATCTACATAATATTATAATCAATTCTGATGAAGTGCATCTTCTAACTTCAATGTATGAAATATTTCCAAGGTATACCTACGTTTAAATTTTAATGGATATCAATAATATCTTTGAGGTAGTGATTTTATTCAAATTCGAACTTCGTTGGATTCTTACTAAAAACTATGCTCTTTCCAGGAACCAATCAAAAAATCTGCAAAAACAATGTTGGTGGAAAAAATCATCATTTTTATTAGCATAATGTAAGGCTTGCGATCGAAGTCATTTTCTCAGGACTCAGGACCTATGCCGCCGAACCGACTGAATTTAGTATTCTAATAAAAGATCAAAGGAGTCATCCAAAAAATCTGCAAATGGTAGCATTTTGTGAAAAAATAATAATTATTATGGGAGTAAGGTTTGGGGTAGAACTTAAAATGCTGTGTTCTCAGCCGAACCGACTGAAATTTTGGATTCTCCCTAGACTTTATAGGTATTAGCCAAAAAAACTGCAAAGAGTAGCAGTTGTGGTAAAATCATAATTTTTATGGGCGTATTTTAGGCCTGGTCTTCATAGGAACCAATCCGAAAATCGGCAAAAAGCCGAGCATTTGCGAAAAATCATAATTTAAGAATATATAGGTATGGAGAACATAATATTATGCAAATGTGAATGGTACAAGAAGTCCCCGGGACGCCCGAGGAAGACATGGCACAACCAAGTGAATCAGATACTTGAGTCGGGCCATGTCAGGAAGAGCATGTGTGAGACGCTGTATGATTGTGAACAAGGCAAGGAGTGTGTGCCAAGATCGAGTTGTTTGGCGGTCCCTGCGGGAAAATGGCGTGATGCTTAGTTAGTTTATAATTTTTATGAGCGTGTTGTAAGGCTTGGGTCGAACTCTAAATGCCGTTTTTCAGGCCCTAAGCGACCATCCTCTTTATAGTCAAGATGTACATCCGTGCTTGCAAAAGGTCCAGTCATTCTGATTTTTTTTATATGTTGTTAAGACCTAAAACAAAATAAAAAAACAATTCCAAAGTGCAATTTCCAAAGTGCTGTGCGAGCGGCAGTGGACCCAAAAAACCATGAAATTTTCGGACTTTTTTCAGTTTTTGCTCAATATCTCAGTGAAGAAAGGGTCTGACTGATATAGTTTGTACACACACTTTTCAAGTATACTAAATTTGCTACAATTTGAGACTAAAGCGAGCTATATACAGCCTTTGGTTTCCAAGATACAGTTCTTCGAAATAGGACATTTTTTCCAAAAAGTGAAATTTTTTCGAAATGGTCACTTATTTTGTGAAATATTTTCTAAAATACGCATCCCACGTCAAATATTATAAAAAATAAACTTGTAGTAAATTTAATTAGCTTTCATTTGAGACCAGATTAAATTAAAACTGTACGCGGAGAATTAAAACTACATTCAGAACATGAAAATGGTTTTTCTTTGATTATGGCAGCACAAATACAGTCTGCAACTAGAATTTCATAACTGCAATTCGAATAAGAGAAAGGTTTCCTTTGAATTTGTGTCTTACCTGATTTATAGAAATATAAGTGCATATGAAAAAATATACCTGCCAGCTATGTTATAACTTTCTCTGGGTTTGGTAATAATAACTTTAAAATGTAATTGGCACACCGTGAAAGAAATCCGTTCTCGCTTTCTGGATGTACATTTTTGTGGTGCTTTCAGCAGGTCGCAGGTTCCCCGCCCCTGCTTTACAGGAACCAATAAAAAAATCTGCAAAAAGCAATATTTGTAGAAAAATCTGAATTTTTATTGGCGTATTGTAAGGCTTGGGGTCGAACTATCCATCATCTAAATGTTTCATTCTTTCTTTCACTAGAGCGTGTCATACCTGGTTTTACCGGTACTCTATGAGGGATCTAAATTTAAAACGTGTCTCCACTATGAAAGATCTTGGTATTTTGTTTGATAGTAGGTTAACTTTTCATGCTCATATCATAATGACGTGTAGTACTTCACTGAGAATGCTGGGTTTTGTCCTACGCACTGCGAGAAACATCAGAGACATCCGAGTTCTCACAGTACTATACAATGCTTTGGTTAGGAGTAGGCTTGAGAGTGGGTCGGTGGTTTGGAGCCCGCACTAAGTGAAGTATTCCCTCATGTTGGAGAGGGTTCAGAAGAAATTTCTGATTTCTTTACCTGAGGGAGTATGGCTACTACCCGTGGCTCTACCCTACCCATTTTCTCTTGGGCATGCTTGGTATGAACCATCTACGGGTCAGAAGGGATGTGCTCATTGTAAAACATTTCTTCAGACTGATTGATGGAAGGTTCGAAAATTCGGCTATCATGGAGAGCATTCGTTTCTATGTTTCCGATGGTTATCTCCGTCACCGACAGCATAGATTGTTTTATCTCCCGACTTGCAGAACTAACTTGCCAATGGTTATGCCAGTCGGGAGACTGTCTTGTTGTTAAATATAATGACTTCGAATATCGATATGTTTAACATCAATGAAGTACAATTCAAAAGACAAGCTTTATCGCTATTAGTATGATTAGTACCAGAAGTACCCGACCTGGCCTGATGTACTTCTGGTGGTTGTTGCTTTAAAAAAAATTATGTTAAAAAGTACCAACCTTATAAGGCTTAAGTTTCAAGTTTCAAGGCGCTACATTGTTTAGTGTTTTTTTGGCAGCCATCAATAGCGAACCCTCTCAGTTAATTTGTAAACATGGAAAAATTGGTCATTTTCATGGGATACAAAACTTTCATTTTAAATGTCTAAGTCCAACCAATATCGAAGCCGAGTTTAGATTCTCTCTGGGGGTGTCTGCTTCTTTGTTTACAACAATAAAATATTGGGTTGCAGCGTTTAAACGAGGACGTACGAGCTGCCGAGACGAACATCTCAACAATGAGGTGACCACGCCAGAAAAGGTAAAGAAAATCCACAAAATGGTATTGAATGACCATCGATTGAAAATGCGCGAGCTAGCAGACACAGTAGGCATTTCAAAAAGTGGTGTACATCGCATGTTGACTGAAAATTTGGACATGAGAAAGCTGTGCGCAAGATGGCTGCCGCGTTTGCTCAAAATGGCCAAAAACAGCGTCGTGAGGATGTTTCAATCGAGTGTTTAGCGATGTTTCATAGCAATGAAGCCGAGTTTTTGCATAGATTCAAAACCATGAGTCGTCACTTCACACCTGAGACGAAAGAACAGTCAAAAAAATGGACTAAAAAGGGAGAATCGGCTGCAAAAAGGTCAAAGACAGTTCCATCAGCAGGCAAGGTCATGGCATCAGTTTTTTGGGATGCTCATGGGATAATTTTTTTTGATTATCTTCAAAAAGAAAAAACAATCAACGGCGAGTAATATGCGAACTTATTGGAGCATTTGAGTGATGAAATCAAGAAAAAACGGCCGCATTTGGCGAAAAAGAAAGTGTTGTTTCATCAGCAGAATGCACCAGTTCAGACATACGTTATCCCGATGGCCAAAATCAATGAATTAAAGTTCGAATTGCTTCCTCACGCACCCTATTCGCCAGATTTAACCCCCACGCATTATTTTATTTTTCCAAACTTGAAAAAATGTCTCAGCGGTAAAAGATTTGCCAACAATGAAGAGGTGGAATCTGCGGTAGATGGCTATTTTGAGGTGTTCGACGGTTCTCACTATAAACAGGGTATCGAAACTATTGAACAACGCTGGGAAAAGTGTGTCGACCTGAAAGGAGACTATGTTCATAAAAAACAAAAAAAAATCCCAAATTTTTTGTGTTTTCTTCGTTAGGTCGGGTACTTTTGGGACAACCCTCGTATAAATTGCTTAAATCAGTTTGAATCTTAATATTTTTTCTCTCTTTTAAAACGCTTTGAAATTTTAATTTTAAATGAATAAATTGAATTGAATTGAATCATGAGCCAAATCGGTGTGTGAATGTAAGCAATGAATCAGTATGTGAATGTACGCAATGAATCGGTATGTGAATGTACGCAATGGATCGGTATGTAAATGTACGCAATGAATCGGTATGTGAATGTACGCAATGAATCGGTATGTGAATGTACGCAATGGATCGGTATGTGAATGTACGCAATGAATCGGTATGTGAATGTACGCAATGAATCGATATGTAAATGTACGCAATGAATCGGTATGTGAATGTACGCAATGGATCGGTATGTGAATGCACGCAATGAAGGGGTGTGAATGCATGCAATGAATCAGCTCGAAGAGCATGTCCTCGCAATCGATGAGCATGACTTTATTCAGTGACGGAAGGTCCAAATATCTCCTACATTTCAGAATGTGTTTGTATCAATTACTCAAGTACTGAATTCCCCTGAATATTTTCGTTTCCTTGGGGGGGGAGGGTTTGGGTGAGAATTTTGACAACAAAACCAAAATTTTAAAATTTCCCTAGGCTTTGTGCTTTTTGTTTGTACGAGACGATGCATGATTGAAGCAAGCAGTGTGTTGCAAGACCAAGTTGTTTGGCGGTCCATCTTCTCTGCAAATGGTATAGGCTTTGTAAATGACAAAATAAATAAATAACAAAGTAAATGCACAAACAACATATACTTACTCCATTAGGTACAACTGTCATGACCATGACTGAAATGGCATAGACTTTGTAGATGATTTTGCACAGAAAACCCTATACCATTTTAGTCACATTAGTGACCGAAACGGTACAGGCTTTGTAATTACCATTTCAGTATCCGCAGTTAGATGCTTTCAATTTCACCTTGATGAAAGACCACCATTCAGAATTTATATGAAATGGTTTTAGCCATGTTTGGTGACAGCTATGAAAAACCTTTCCCATCTTCTTCTTCCACATCTCCTTCCATTCCCCCCTACCTTCACCCTCACAACATACCTCAGGTGGGGATGCCCTAATCTCACTAGCTCCTGACGATTGGAAGCAATTGTGATTCTTGTGTGATAATGTTTTTTAAAGTTTTTAAATTGTCATTGTGATTAATTTTTTGGTTATTATGCCGTGCTGCACTTCCTCCTTCTTTATCCAACGATCCGGACAGCGTTACAATGTCCAGCATCAGGGCAGACATAACCACTTTTAAATACGTCTTTGATGAGCAAGAGGGAGAGATCAATACCAACTCTTGGTGGAAGGATTATAAGGAAGATAAATAATATTTTTAAATACAAACTGTTTAGTGTCATAATTTATTTAATATATAAACTTAACATAAGAGACAGTAGTTATAAAACATGTAAAATAATTATTATTTTGAACACTCTATTTGGAAAAAATAACATCTTATTCAAAATAAAACAGAAGTAGTACACAGCATTTTACTAACTAAGCGTGTTCATGAAAATAAAAAGTTCTCAACCCTTTTACCTCCACCACTGTAGATTAAAAATTATGCAAAATTTTCAACATTACACACAACTGTAATATTTCATAATAAATTATGTATAAATAAACTAGGCTTGGATATTTCTGCTAGCGTTAAAAAAATATTAGTACGTTAGATGTCTGTTTGTCAATTCGTATTGCAGCTCGAATCAGCTGTTGTGAAACGTTTTGACGCAATGGTCTAGATGTGGTAGACATTAAACTAAAAAGAACCTAAAAAATCAAAAAAATAAAATATCAAGAACACATGTAATGGATAGGCCCGAGACCCGCGTACCGTAACAGGGTCACAATCACCAAGCTACAAAGGCAGTCAACATAAATGCTAAATTAAAAATAAAATTATTGCATAGTTCTATGAGTTAAATGGATAGTATGGATTCCATGCAAATTCCGATTCAATTGGCTTAGCAGGACTTGTTTGTTGATTATATTATGTATTATCTATTATTTCAATAAAAAAAAAAAAAAAAAAGGCGAAATGATATGTTTGAGGTCAAACTTGTTAAAGAGCACAAGCGTGGTGCGGCTTGGGACTTGAGTGGCATGGCACACTTTACAGCATAAAAAGACGATCAGTTACGTGACTTTGTTTGTCGTGTTCAGTTAAAAGGCATGCCATTAATCACCATTAATAAACTTTAAATACTAATGGTTTGTAATAAATGTTAAAAGAGAATAAAAATGTTTGTCATTTTGTCTATTTCCTTCATTTAATTGTCAACTACATGACTTTCTCCGGATATTACATCACTTTTCAATTATATACATCCGGATAAGCCAGATACCGAATATTTATTGCATCTCTACAATTCACACCAAAATTGATTACGGTACAACTCTATACACCGATGAAAGATTACACCGTCACTTTTCTATCTATCTTTCCCAGAATGACTTGTATCTCAGCATACCTGTCAGCATTTTGCAGTTAACACTGGAGACCCATACTTCGAAAGCTCATCCAGTTCCATGAAAAACCAGAATCAACTCAACTGAACACCACTTTAAGTCATTAAAAACTATGAAAAAAAATATTGAAGAATAGCCCATAACCTAACCTACCGTAATCTATTTAACCAACTTTTTATAAAAAAAAATCTAACTTTTCAAAGGTGTTGGTTGAATTCATTCTGAATTGTCCGGTCGCCGTTTGATCCATATTACATACACCTCAAAGCACAGTATAGTTTTAAAAACTAAATTATAATAAACTTACTTAAATATATTTTATTTCATTTGGACCCATCATAAATAAACTAATACATTTCAAAATATCTCTAACGACCTCGTTGGCTACAAACTTTCTGATGGCTAAAATTGTTGGTGGCTAACCGAAGACAGAACAGAAAACCACCGATTCCTTGGTTTTTTCTCACTCGTCTGTATTCAACATACTTGATGACGCTATCTTCCTCGGATGGTAACACTAAAAAGTTTTTGGTATGTATAAATGTATGTAGTGCCATGTAGGGACAGTCGGGGGCATTTAGAATCATTTTATAGTAGCTTCGTTTTAAAAACAAATGTAGATTCTTTATGTGAGAACCGATAGAGGGACCCATCTGGTCCTTAAAACAGTTCGGGAAAGTGGTGGGTGCCCTCGACTGGGGCATCCTTAATTTTTTCCACCCTTCGCCCTGTCTTTATCTAGTTTATTGCATTGAAATCATCCTTGCATTCTTTACGGACCTCCCGTTCGTAATTTCGTCATACCATACATAAGGTTTTACCATACATAAGCTTCAAGGATTCAATTTGTACTGCAAACTTTGGGTTGGTCTCTCTTATGTAATTCGATTTGACAAACCTAACAGTGATTAGTGACCATTGTAATGGTCTTCGATTAATTTGTTCTAGAAGAGGTACATAATACAGCTAATTCAAAATGTTTACCTGTAATTGTAGTGTTCTATAACTTTTATAGACACACTAACAGATTCCCCAATACACCTTGGATGGAGATTACTTTTAGGAATGATAGATTCTTGATGTTTATCTGGTTTTATTCAATACTTCGCGTATTACAATATTGACCTCATTAGTCGACCTAACTAAGAAATGGCTAAATTGAATCTAATGAGAGCGTTTTACTCAACACCCTCTATGAGCTCCTCGGCCCTCTGTTGCTCATCTTAGGTACTAAGCTACCTGCCATCTAGCGGAATCTAAGGACAGTTCTTGTCACTGCCATCTATGTTTAAAAGCCGGAAGCTTTTAGATACACTGCAGTAGTGAATCCTGGGAGAGGACACCTGGAATGAGACAATCCAAAGTACTCATAAACGAACCAAACACCAAGAAGCAGGCAACTACTCAATATGGACAGTGCACTCATTGAAGGAATTGATAGGACTACTAAACCGGACACTGCCACCTTAGGAGACACATGCAACTGTTGGGAGTGGAAAACACCAATAGACGTAAGTAATGTGAAGTGGACGAAGAGACTCAAATTCATCTATGGTGCAAATGTTCCACCTTGATGGGAACAAGGCTCAGTTACCTGGGAAGACACATTGTGAAACCAGGAGATATAGCCAAATATCCAATAACAACCCTGGTGAACCAGGTTACTGTCAAATTGATCAGGTGAAATGGTAAATAGCACAATGGGCCATGGCCTAAGTGTTCACAGGAACATAATAAGTATGGCGAACATATGACTTAAGGTATGAAAGAGATAGGCGTGTATGAGTGAGACAGCATGAGTGAATGCATAAAAAGGCGTTTCTGTTGTCCATTCATTCTCTCTTGTTATACAGATTTCACGGAAACAACACCATGTATAGCTCTCACAATGAATGGAAGATAAAAATACCCACATCTAATTATTGAATATTTAAACACGAAAATCTTATGATCGTAAAGTACCGATCACAAAAATAAGTGAACGTAACTATCTATCCACCCACTCCAAGTATTCCAGACAATTCAACCTACAAAAGGGTCACCACCACCATCGGAAAGTAAGTGGTCTGCGAGGATATTAATATTATAGATAACTTAAAAACTAGAGAAAACAATAACAAAATAGAAAGCATTTTACAATATTTATTGACACATTTCTGCAGAAATATTTACGTCAAACATATATAAAATTTAACAAGAGGGCTTCGTTTTGAACGTTTGATTTGCATCATTTTAAATAGTACTCCATTACAAAATTAATAAAGAATTTATGAAATAAAATCACTTTTACAAATAACTAATTTACTGATATATTTAGTGACCTACTGGTTTCATTTATACCTCTAAAGGCCTTTTTTTTGTTATTAGTTTTTGGGATATTATGCCGTGTTGCGCTACCTCCTTCTTTAGCCACTGTAACGCTGTCCGAAACGTTGGCTAAAGAAGGAGGTAGCGCAACACGGCATAACACCCCAAAAATTAATAACAAAAATACTTTTGGCCGTGAAAACCTAAAATCGTATCCCTCTAAAGGCCTGTTTGGAATAGGTTAGCAATTTAGTTGAATAGTGTAACAATAAATTTCGTAACCAAATGTTTCCGAACACCATAAATTTTGTAGAGTAGTTTAGTCAGTGGTTTAGTAGAACCAACCACTAAACAACTCCGAACCCATTGTTTTATTTGAGTTCATTAGTAGCCGCAGAAATGTCTCCTCATTGGAGCGAAGACGCTACTTTAAAATTTGTTAATTAATTAATTTTCGTACCCTTAGTTTCTTTACTTTCGTCTCTTTAATTTCTTCTTCTACCCTTTCTAAAATATACATTGCAATCAGTTTATTTAGCCTATTTATTTTGTTGTGTTGCAACCCGTTCACCTTCCAATGCGACACACTCTAACTCGACCGCAATGTGAACGCTTTTTGGTAAGTCAAGTGGTGAGCTACTCGGTACTTGACTAAACTACTATCCTAGTCCGAACAAGCCTTAAGCTTCAGCAGGGCAGTACATTATCAAGTAGTAAAAAAAAAAAATTTAAAATACATTAATAACAATTAAAACGTATCGCTTCATATTATACTATCATCAAACCAAGAAATTATTGCTATCTTTAAAAGATAAAAGTTGTACTTAAAATACAAATAAAAATATACATTCTTCAAAGAAAAAACTTCATAATAATTTTTCAATTTCACAACACTCGTATAACGAAAATACTAAAATCAATAGTATTGATCAAGATTTACAATAAATTTATATTAAACAACATAATAATGATATATAGTACGATAGTATCATAGTATAAAAGGAAAATTATTTTACAAAGACTTAAAATAAATATATTTCTTCTCTTTCTTGGAATTTTTTTCCAACTATAAAAACTGAAATGATTGTCCAATTGCATTTCACCTAACATAATTAATAACAATAAAAAATTACCTAAATCAAATGGGTCCTCAAAAGGCATACTGGAAAAAAAAATTTTTGAATAGGCCATCGAGCGAATTCACACAAACAAGGCAGTATAGTTGGGTAAAATGTTAAATAGATTATGGGAACTTCCCTTTGCAAACTTTGACACCTCAGAACATGGTAAGGTGAAGTTAGAACCACATCCAACTAAAGTGGCGAGCTATACTGCGCCTCGTAAAAATGATCAACTGTCATGTACAAACAAAATAGCAACTACAAAGAGGTTCAAAGTGATGTTAGAACCTTGTAAAATAAATGGATGCTTTAAAAACATGATGTTATAACTTCGTCATACGGAAATACAACACAGATGGATACGTTTTAAGATTTTCATGGACAAAAGTATTTTCGTTATTTGTTTTTGGGGTGTTATGCCGTGTTGCGCTACCTCCTTCTTTAGCCAATGTTTCGGACAGCGTTGCAGTGTCCATCATCAGGGCAGATCCGGTAGATGTGTAATTTTTTTTACACATCGACCAGATCTGTCCTGATGATGTACACTGCAATGCTGTCCGAAACGTTGGCTAAAGAACGAGGTAGCGCAACACGGCATAACACCCCAAAAACAAATAACGAAAACAACACAGATGGTTCTTTAAATTATTTTGGTTATAAAAATGAAAAAAAATCCGGACAGTGGCTGAGTTGGCATCGCATTTAGGTCCCATCCAGGAGAAGCATTTTCGATTCCTCGGCTAGGTAAGTCCTCCATTATGACCAGGGTTGCCAGGTTTTTTCCAAATATATACCAAACAGTGAGCAAAAAAAATTTCAGTGGTACTTTGGCTAATTAAAACAAGCGCCGGGGAGGGGGGGGGGGGGTCGGATTTTGAAACAATGTAAGCAGTCAAATTATTCGAATAATCACATTTACGCAAGTACGTGGTCACCTGATGTGTAACACTAATCCGCGAAATGGCTCGAAAACAGTGAGCGCATGCACGAAGGCAACACCACACAAACTAAGTAGGAATGCTACGCAACATCGATTGCCGATTGCGTCAAATCTGACAGTTGAATCGTTTATTAGAGAGAAAAATTAATAAGAAAAAAATACCGAACCGTCCATACTTCGGTATTTTTGCCATACCGAACTCTTCGGTAGAATAACGAACACCTGACAACCCCAATCATGACACAAGCAACATTTTTAATTTAATTTTCAAATATTGTCAGGTTATTCGTAACCTGGGAATATTTCTATTTCATATAAAGAGAAAAAAAATGGCACTCAGAGCTCTTTCTTGAAAGAAAAAGTCAGTTAATACCTTATGTAACTGAGGTGACGAAATAATGTAAAAAAACAAATAATAAAAAAATGCAAACCATCTTCGTTTAATGAATAAATAATATAAATCAAATCTTGCACAAATCTGACTTCAAGAGAGCAATGACCAAGAATGCCAAATAAAGTAGTTTCATCAACCGATGCAAGAATGACAAATAGGTACCTGTAAATAGTTAGGCCTAATAATTGAATAAATTATTAATTATATCTGATTCAAAAGTAATATTAGGTTACTTTATTATTCGTTACTTTATCGTTTGGAACAAATCTCCATCTTCCCTTAGTTAATGTCATTAAAAGTTATGTGCAATTATTTACGAGAATTAAATAATATCATAATGCTAGAGAAACCCCAGCATAAAAATTACATAATCAATCATTTCTTCAATTAATTAAATTTCTTGTACTGACCAAACAACCGTATACAATATAACCTCGATAGGTATTTAAGACGGCCAAACAGTTTTTGTTCCATTTTCACATAAAATGCACCGATATGCCAGCGTTCCTGACAAAGTAACGTGAAAACACCAATACCACCGCACAAATAATCAACAAAAGTGTGATCTTTAATGAATTGAAAAAAAACTGATGCCATTTCGACTTCTAGACACCAGACAAACCAATGAAATTGATTATACACTAGGTTCAAGAAAAAAATTCATCAGAAGTAAGGAAAAATTGACCTTACTCTAGACACACACACACATACACACCCGTAAGACTTCTATCAATTTATTCCTTCACAGTGATCAACATAATGTGCAAAAGATGTTGATACCGCAAGCAACAAAAACCGATCTTGATTACGAGGGTAGGCTGAAAATTAATGCACACACGCTTGTACGAAGCGAAGAAAATGACCCTCAGAAGTGCTCCAGGTGGAATGTGGAAGTGACATTTCCCCTCTGTTAGCATGGGCAGGTTTGAGGTCGTTGAATTAATCCAGTGTATTTTGAGAAGCGGAAATATGGAGACGTCTTCTAGTGCTATGACAATGGAAGTTGACCTTTTTATGACGATGACGTTAAATAATTTGCAATACCCGTGGACGAGCAGATTTTTCACGATTTATAAATCTCATTTTAATTGTATAAAGTGTCACTAAAAAATATTCAAAGACATAGATGTAATCTAAACAGTTATAACAAATAAAATCCAACAACAAAAACATGTCGTTATCTAAACAATTATAATAACGTAATAGCGTTGTGTATTACGCTTTGTATGACGCTCATCTTTTAGGCACGCGATCGGTTGGCGTGTATACATGATGCTCGTCTCAAATACGTTAAACAGTGTACTGTTTTCGAATTTTTAACTGCTGAAAAAGTGACACCAAAAATTTGTGCAATACTTTTCAGCCTACCCTCATATTTCTTATCGATCATTCGAATGAAACAAACACTTACGGCATTTTAATAAGTGCGCATTCGAGAACCAACTTTTGTTAACTTGAGAATAAGCAATATTGGATTTTAGACGCTTCTACAATAGCAGTAACTAGCCTGTGTAAGTCGGTTTGAGAAATTGATAAAATGAGAAAGTATTATATCAGCTTTCTAATAATGCACACTGCAGATCACGGGAAGGATTGAAAAAAAAATTTAAATTGTGTTACGAAAAATAGGTAAATTTGGCATACTATGGCAACAAATCGCTCAAGACATTTTGCAAAAGTACCATAATTTTCCAAAAATTGCTCGAGTGGATAAGGTTATTTTTACTTATCTTATTTAAGCCAAAATATGAACCTATCAGCTTAAAGTAGGTTCTTAGTTTGGGTTTAAATTTTTAAAAAAAACTTTTTTAACATCATTTTGTCAAAACATGGTTTGAAGAAAAGATGTCAAATTATCAGTTTTTTTTAAACAAAACACTACATGTTAAAATGTATTATTTTTCATTTTCGGTTATTGACTACATTTGTTTCACATTATTATTTAGCTTATACAAAGTATTTTAAAAATAAAATATGCCCACTAGTAATTTCCCACTTTTCTGTATGTTTACCTAAATTAATGTCAAAGCAAAAAGATTTAATTAAAAATATTGTCACCTTGCCATTGTGATCCCATTGACATGAAGACAAAACAGACTTATGAAGAAAAAAAATAAATCATAATTTTGTTTCCTTTATCCCTTTCTCAAGATGCCTCCAAGTGTCTCTGCCCTTCTACACTTCAGTGGCCTCAATCTCTGTCAGGTCCAGTCTCTTCTCAGTCTTTTTCTGAAGCTACTTCTCTAGCTTAGTCCAGGGCGGTCAACTGCACATTTTCCTTCTAGAATTGCTGCCGTTTTGTTCCCAGAGAATTATTCCACAACAGGCTTTTAAGGTCTTTACGGTGAGAGGATTTCGGTCAATTCAGAAGGTCCAAAACCTAAATTGTGTATAAACCAGAAGACATACCACAATAGGCTTTCAAGGTCTTTACGGTGAGAGGATTTCGGTTAATTCAGAAGGTTCAAAACTTAAATTGTGTCTAAACCAGAACACATACCACATTTATAGTTATTTATTTTTGGAGTGCCGTGTTGCGCTACCTCCTTCTTATCAGCCAATGTTTAGGACAGTAATAAAGCATCCATCCTCAGGGCAGATGTGTTATCGAAGATTGTGATGAAGTGTGTGCTTATGTACATAGATGCAATAATGTATCGCATGCTCCAATCCTCTCTAAACTGATATTACAGAATAATTTGTTAATTTAAAATGGATTTCCGCATTAGTTTAGGTGCAGCCGTCAATTACTGGATACCAAGAACTGTTGAGCTTAGCCCCATAGTCTTTATTAATATCAATGGGATTTTTGGACGAAATTCAATTAGGGGTGATAAGGCGTACTCGATGCACGATGAGGCTTCCCCGGACTTCAGGAACAAATCCAAAGTAATGACCGTTATCAATTAAATGTTCGGCAATTGCGATTTTTTAGGATGGCTGAGTTTGCAGGCTCAAAATTGTTCTGATAGCCTTTCGAAGACGGTCCGTCCTGACTGACCTATGTACACCTTTTCACGTCAGGGTTTATAAGCTTCATCTGTCTCAGGAGGAAACTTGGTTTTTACAGGCCTAAGAACGTCTTGTATTTGTGTTGTTGTTCCAAAGACAGTGTTGACATATCACATTAATCAAAACATACCGAGCATTAATTTGCATTAAAGTGGTCCCTCTCCAAAACCTTGAGGCACACCTTTGTTGACATATCGCATTAATCAAAACATACCCAGCGTTAAGCAGGATTAAAGAGGTCCCTCTCCAAAACCTTGAGGCACACCTTTGTTGACACATCATATTAATCAAAACATACCCAGCGTTAAGCAGGATTAAAGAGGTCCCTCTCCAAAACCTTGAGGCACACCTTTGTTGACATAATATCACATTAATCAAAACATACCCAGCGTTAATCAGGATTAAAGAGGTCCCTCTCCAAAACCTTGATGCACACCTTTGTTGACATAATATCACATTAATCAAAACATAACCGGCATTAATCAGGATTAAAGAGGTCCCTCTCCAAAACCTTGATGCACACCTTTGTTGACATATCACATTAATCAAAACATACCCAGCATTAATCAGGATTAAAGAGGTCCCTCTCCAAAACCTTGATGCACACCGTTGTTGACATAATATCACATTAATCAAAACATACCCAGCGTTAATCAGGATTAAAGAGGTCCCTCTCCAAAACCTTGATGCACACCTTTGTTGACATATCACATTAATCAAAACATACCCAGCATTAATCAGGATTAAAGAGGTCCCTCTCCAAAACCTTGATGCACACCTTTGTTGACATATCACATTAATCAAAACATACCCAGCATTAATCAGGATTAAAGAGGTCCCTCTCCAAAACCTTGATGCACACCTTTGTTGACATATCACATTAATCAAAACATACCCAGCATTAATCAGGATTAAAGAGGTCCCTCTCCAAAACCTTGATGCACACCTTTCACATTATCCTTATTATCCTTTTCCACATGCTTAAATCCATCTGCATTCCTAGGATCCATCAAACTCTTCCTTTCGAGAGCGAATTCAACTCCTCGGTGATTGTATCTGAAGTGGCTTTTCATGTTGGACTTTTGCGAAAAGCCTTTTTTGCAGACGGGACAGTTGTAGGGGGTCTCTCCTGTGTGTATCCGCTCATGTTCTTTGAGGGTCTTCAGAATGGCAAACTTTCCCTCGCAGAATTTGCATGAGTACGGTTTTTCGCCGGTGTGAACCCGGAGGTGGAGGGTCAGGCACGGTCTGGAGATGAATTTGCGCAAGCAAATATCGCACTGGAATTCCTTTTCACCCGTGTGACTTTTCATGTGAAGCTAGAAATTAAACAAATTATTGGATACGTTAGATGATATTTTGAAAAGTGACCTGCAAATTTCTTATAAAATTATTTAAAAATAATACAGAGTAGCTACAATAATCAAATAGTACCTAAGTCCTAGATTGATATTGGCGCAAACCATTCTGACCTTGTCCTTCATACATTTTCAATATACATATAGGGTTAAAATCGCATTTAAAAAAAAATTGCTGGCTTGCGAGACATAAGAGGTAAAAGAGGGGAAATGTTGCGTACATTTAAAAATAATCAACTTTGTTTTTTAAAAAAGCAAACACAAACCTACAAAATAAATTTTAAAGTTATATTTTTATTTTTAAAATAAATTTATATATGTATTTATAATCTGAAACAGAATGCTACAGTTAAATATGACATAATCTGACAGGAATACAATAGCTCAATTGATAGAGCACTGACCCGGCAAGTCATAGGTCCTGGGTTCGAATCCCAGATAACCGAATCTTTTTCTGATGTTTCTGTCTCAGATGTTCGATTGAGTTTTGCTAATATTGTCTTCATTAATTAAATCTTAAAACTAATAGTTTTGCGAATAGTAGACCTTGCCCCCAAAAAGTAATTTTATATTACACTAGCTGGTCCCGGCATGCATTGCTATGCCATTTAATAAAGAAATTGTTTCTCCCTGAGTGTCCTTTCCCATTCGTCCCGTTCCCCTTACGCCTCCCCTTCTTCTACTGCGTCCTCTTCCCCTCTCGCGTTCTTACTCCTCCACTCCGTCACCTCCACCTTCCCTCTCCCCACTACACTCCCCCCCCCTTCCCCCGTCCCGCGAACCCCCCTCCCCCACTTCCCCCGTCCCGCGAACCCCCCTCCCGAGTTCCCCTCCCCCATCCCAAGTTCCCCTCCCCCCTCCCAGGTTCCCCTCCCCCTCCCTGGTTCCCCTACCACATCTCTCCCTCCCTCCCGCTTTCCATAGCAATAGCCGCTTCCTCACGTGCCACCAATAGCAAATTTTTTTGAAGAAATTTCATAATGCCAGAGCTCACCGGAAGTTTTATAAAAACCTTGTCCTGACAATAACAAACACACAAAAAAAAATAATTATCCAATTTGGTGCAGTCGTTCGAAAGTTATGCGCTTAGCAAAACATTCAGCGATTCATTTTTATATTATAGACTAGCTTTTTCCCGCGGCTTCGCTCGCATGGTGTAAGGGGGGTTCCCACTCCGCCTCCTCCACTTCCCCCCTCCCTCCCCCCCCTCCTCTCCCCCATCTCTCCCTCCCTCCTGCTTTCCATATATTCAATCCCAGTACATTCAGTTTTTAAACAGCCCGCGTGCCACCTTTTACAATTTTTATTCAAATTTCCATTTTTCATGTATATTGAATTTGGTACCTAACATAGGTACCTATTTAAAATATCTAATATTCTTGATTCGATTCAAACTATTAGGGGAGTACCACCTACTTTAAATAAATTTATCAACTTAAAGATTTTCAAAAATAGAATCCTGATTTAACAATGATTGCTTTGCAAAATGTCATTCTCAAACACGCGAACTGTCAAACGTGCGATAGTCGTTAGGTTTTCTGAAATTATCCAATTTTCTGCGCAATTTTCTTAATTTTTTTCTCCGTAAGAACCACCCTCGTACTTCAAGGAAAATTCTAAAAAAAGAATTAGCGAAATCGGTTCGGCTGCTCTCGAGACTTGCGCTTAGCAACACATTCAGCGATTCATTTTTATATATAAGATAATAAATCAAAACTGAAATTTCCTCTGAAATCATAAGTTTTGTAACTATGCATGTACTTAAATAATAAGTAATTAATTATAAACCATTTATTTTATGTAACATTTTTTTTATTTCAAGTAAGTAATTGTACAATTTGTTCAAAGAAACATCACTATCGCAATTAAAATTCTTTTTTCAAACTTTCATCAGACAGGCAGGCACCATAATATTGAAAACATTTTAATACGAAAGTTCAAATAAACACTTGAAAACAGAATCTTTACCAAAAAAATTTTTGTCTTCTAGTCTATATTTTACATCTAGTTAATCAAAGTAAGGTTTGCTTGAATAATAAAGTGGATGCAGCATATTTTAAAAAACAGTTTAGAGACAGATGAAATGCTAAACGGTCGAGTTAAAACAGGACTTTGCCATAGTCAAAAAACAGTGACATGATTCAGAGAAACAGGAAACATGGGACTTAACATAACCTAAGAAGTTGGTAGAACATCTTACCTTCAATCCGGAACCAGATGACAGTAATTTGTTGCACAATTTGCACTGTGCAGCTCTCATTTTCTTATGGACTGTATCCATATGTCTCTTTGTATCTCTAGGACTCTTAAAAAGTTTCCCGCAGGCCTCGCATGGATAGCTTTTCACATCCGTATGTATCTTCTTGTGTTCGTGAAGGTGCCACTTTTCAAAGAACGTTTTAGAACAAATATCGCATGTAAATGGACGATCTGTTCTATGGGTTTTAATGTGTGCATTCAACGATGTTCTTTTATTGAAAATTTTCCCACAGAAGGAGCATAGTGTACTTCTTGACAAAACCTTAACTTTTACACGCTTGTCTGGAATACTTTCTACATCATAATAAAATTCCGTTTTTATTTCGTTTTCTTCCTTTTTGATTTCCAGTTTTCTCAGCGATTTTCTTTTTGCCGTGTGACCGTTTTCACTAAGCTTTTTGAGAGATCGTGCCTTTTTTTTCTTGGTTTTTTTTTCAGGTTCATAATCGTCGAGGCTGTCGCAATTATCCTCGTAATTGTTGTTGAAATTGTCGTCGGAAAAGCATTCTTCTTTCACGTTACATTTGACTTCTTCGTCTGGTGGATTCGATAGGTTACGTAGTATTCGGTCGCTTTCGTGACACTGAGTTTTAAAGTTTAATGAAATTTCAATGGTGCTGCAGCACTTTGAGCAAATGTGGTCAGGAAAGCCATCACCTTGAAGTACCTGAAAATAGAAAGAAAAAAAAAAAAAAATTTATAAGGGTAAAAATACTCCTACCAATCTGAACTATTATTAATTTTCAGAACAAATCATTGTCTCCCTTACTATCATGCTTAGAAATATGATCTAAACGGTGTTAGAAAGAGAAAACATCAAGCTTTATATTTAAATCTAAAGGTTAACCTAGGGCCTCATTCATCCTTCACAAATATTTATTATTTAGGTTATGATTTATGATGTTAAACTCCCTACTACAAATAGAAATGTCGGTTGATATTGAAAATGACAAAATTCTGTCATTGGAAGATAGCATTTTTGGTAATTATTCCACTAACCGCCATACTTTTAGGTACGGTTTATGGAAATTACACTTCGTTTTACACTTCGAGAAATGTTTAATACTACAAGAAACAACTATTTACATGCACAAAATAGGTTATTAGGTTCTTAGTTTTGGTAAACCAAGTCATTCATCCATATTTAGTTGAAACAAAACTCATACAAATATTAAGGAATTTTAATACAATAAATATTAAAATGGCAGCAAAGGAATTGTTTTTGATAAATTTTGGGGATCGCTGTCAACGGTTAATACGCACTTTTTTTTGAAAAAATCTTTTGATTCACCTTAATTACATTAAAAGACAACTATTTGCATTGGGGGAAGTGGAAAATATTTCATTCTAAATTTCGATTACGTAAAATTAAAATTAGCTTTCATTGTGTGAAACGAGACCGTCCATTTTGAAACATTTGATAATGAAAATTTTCGTTAATTGCAAACGGAAACCAACGGCTAGAGACAAAATCGCGCGGGGCGTTTTTTTTTAATGTTATAAAACTAAAATTCCGCCTAATTAGTAGGTACTTACCTAATACACATGTATTGCGTGCGTTGATTAAAATTTGTTAGCTTGAATTTTTTTTGACATTAAAATTTTATTTTTATAAGTCAACTATTTCTGCGATGTTGAGCGGCTACGTACGCTAAGTTTATGTGATATGGTTTATGATACAAAAGAAAGTGCCCCCTTTATACCGCCTGCTCGCGTCAAGGCAAGAAAAACATCCCAGTTTTCAAGTAGTTTAGCGTCTACGCTAGGTTTGTGTAACATGGTTTGTGATACAAAAGAAAGTGCCCCTTTATAACGCCTACTCGCGTCAAGGCAAGAAAAACATCCCAGTTTTCAAGTAGTTTAGCGGCTACGCTAGGTTTGTGTAACATGGTTTGTGATTCAAAAGAAAGTGCCCCTTTATAACGCCTACTCGCGTCAAGGCAAGAAAAACATCCGAGTTTTCAAGTAGTTTAGCGGCTACGCTAGGTTTGTGTAACATGGTTTGTGATTCAAAAGAAAGTGCCCCTTTATAACGCCTACTCGCGTCAAGGCAAGAAAAACATCCCAGTTTTCAAGTAGTTTAGCGGCTACGCTAGGTTTGTGTAACACGGTTTTTGATATAAAAGTGAATGTATTATTTATAAAAAATTATTACCGAAATTAAAAACATGTTTTTTTCCGTCATTTTATTCCCAAAACTCCGATAATTTAGTACTTACCTTTCCAGATTTCGTGGTACCTTCAAAATCTTCTAGCCGTTCGTTATACATTCTAGTGTATCAGGAATACCAACACCAAAGTGACAGCGACAGCGAATGAGCTAATCAGAGCTAATTACTAATGGCGTACAATCTCACAAGACGAAAGCTAATTTTAATTTTACGTAATCGAAATTTAGAATGAAATATTTTCCACTTCCCCCAATGCAAATAGTTGTCTTTTAATGTAATTAAGGTGAATCAAAAGATTTTTTAAAAAAAAAGTGCGTATTAACCGTTGACAGCGATCCCCAAAAATTAATTTGTTTTTTATAGGAAATAGGTTTGATACTTAGAATAAAAATGAAATTTTAAACCATCTTTTACCATCTTCTGTCCAACGTAATTAGTTGTTTCTTGTTGTAATTAAGTTGAAATGTAGTGTCTATTGTTAAAAATCTGTGTCTAATGAAAGCGCAGCGGTTAGTGCAATATTTAAGCATTTTAATTTAATGTATAAAACAATGCCAATGTTTTGAGAATTGACAAATTGCAGCCATTACAATAATATGAATGACAAACTTGAAAATGTCAAACTGAAGTTTGTAGGTACCAAATGTGTAAACTGATTAAAATATGTGTTTATCGACACAATTGTTTGTTTAATAACTAAACTGATTTGCATAATTTGCATTTGAGTGACCCAGAAGCCAGAAGTAGGTTATTTAATAAAAAAAGACCAATATTTACTAAAAAAACAATCAA
The DNA here is from genome assembly GCA_929108145.2 of Limnephilus rhombicus. Lineage (NCBI taxonomy): Eukaryota > Metazoa > Arthropoda > Insecta > Trichoptera > Limnephilidae > Limnephilus > Limnephilus rhombicus. Next base: position 45,643,110 of record OV815288.1, on the reverse strand, counting down.
AATAATACTGTGTTTATGTACGTCGGTACATTACGGAAAATACGACACCGAAAATTTATCAATAGTGCTTATTACCTCCAGTTCACAGCATCTCTGTATTTTGTGGACCAATAACGAGTCTTCGTTGAAGATTTTGAAGCTAGCTCCATCAGATAAACATAACCTGCATGTTTGGCCTTCTCCTTTCACATACAAATTCTGCTTGCAATCCAATTCAAATTCAATTTTCAAAGATTCTGTCATCATAATAAATGATTTGGATAACTTTTCACATATATTTTAACATCCTCGGATTATGAATTACCGTATTCATTTAACTAAGAAACAAAGATTCACGAAGGGAAAAACATAACAAAAATTGACAAAAGTGCAAGTGACACTTCGACAAAATATTTTTCTTCTAGTTGGTATTGGTAGAAAATAAAGTTGGCCCGTTGGTATCCATTACAATTACAAGTCCATTTAGTGTTGCCAGATGCATGGTTTTTACCATGTTTATGTGGTTTTTTAGGTCAACTTCCATAATTTTTACAATACAAAAAATGGTGGTAAATATCGGTTCGGACTGGCCACGCTTATTACGAATAATTTTTAGAAAAAAACTTTAGATTCGCCTTAATTACTATAAAAGAAAACTTTTTGGCTTTGGGGCGGCGGAAAATAATGCATTTTAATTTTCAATTGCATAAAACCAAAATTCTCTTCGCGAACCGACACAGCGAAAATCCGCGGCCGTACCTGTCACTGTCATGACTGTAGAACATCTTTTTCATGCGGATAAAGGTTGCATGAGCTTGCTCAATGCGGCATTTCATTTCACTGAAGGATCCCATCTTTCATTTAAATTGCATCCCAAGTATACAATACTTTGTACCTTCTCTAGTTTCATAAAGATTTTCATTCAAGTCAACTGCGTTATTTTTGGTTATGAGCATGTGTTTTGTTTTGGTTGTATTCAGTTCTAACCCAAAATTTTAACATGTATCAATACTTGATTCAGCAAAAGTTGTAGATCGTCAATGTTACTTGTTAGAAGTACCGTATCATCTGCATTACGCAGGTTGTTCAGAATCTTCCCATTTATAACAAGAGCTGCACTGAATATTTCTTCTGAATCTAAATTGAACATCATAGGTGAAAGAAACATCCCTGTGGCGCGCCTCTCTTTATTTCGTACAATTTACTTATTAAATACTCATACCTACTTGTGTTGTGCCTACTTATGTCTTTCATGCGCAGTTTATTATTTTATGTACCATACATTTATACATACTTGTTATGTTGCTCCTGTACAACTTACCTTACATGTAAAAGCCATCAAGGCGTAAATAAATAAATAAAAAATAAAATTTCTACTTCATCTGTTAGACATTGTTCTACTCTTACTGCTGCTTTCTGGTTCCAATAAAGATTACCTATTACCCTTATATCTTTATCGTCTACCGGTCTATCCCAAAGGTTTTCAGACTTTGAATCATTTTGTCATGTCTAACTCTATCAAGCTTTAAGGAAGTCAATGAAGCATGCATGTATATTTCTGTTCACATCTTTATGTCTTTGGTTTATTACTTTAAATAATGCTTCCCGACAGTGGCGGACTAAGGGGGGGGCGGCCCGCCCCGGGCCCCCAGACCTGGAGGGCCCCCAAACGCCTCCATGACCCCTTGATCAAATCCTAAACAAGCCTTTAAGGCACCAGGACACTGTAAAAAAATTTGAGCCATTTTTTTATTTCTTTTTTGAAATATGCACTTGTTAAAAATGCTCTCACCATTTTTTTAAAAGAATTTCGAAAGATTGACGGATTTAAAACATTTTATGTGAAAAACAGTTTTGAATTATCCTTCAGCAAAACTTTGTATGCGTTTTTCTCGAAACGGTTTTACAACCTGATTGACAACATATTAAACAAACATGTTTATTTAATTGACAACATATTATACATCCGATTTGCATTCACCAATTCTTAAACGGTTTGAAAATTCAGTGTCTATGGCACCATGCAGGGGAATTTCGATATCTAAAAAAAGATAAAAAAGGCGGACCAGCGAATTTTGTTTTCAATTTTTTATGGTAAATTTTCATGTTTCATAAAAATAAAAATAAAATAGAAGGGGGCCCTTTATTAAACAATCCCTATGTGGTGTCATAGTTAGATCTGGATTAAACATGTTGGGGCCCCTAGGCAATGCACGTCTCGGGGCCCCTTTACCATAGGGGCCCCTAGCCAATGCGGGGCCCCAAGGCAGTTGCCTACACGTCTTATGGATAATACGGCCCTGGCTACAGTGACTGGATTTTCAAAGGCAGTGCCCTATACTGCCTTATGGACAATACGGCCCTGCCAGGACCGGCTTAGACATTTTGGGGGCCCTTTACCCTATGGGCCCCTACCCGATTCGGGGCACCTAGACAGTTGCCTACACGTCTTATGTAAACAACTGCCTATCGATACTACGGCCCTAGCTATGGTGACTGGATTTTCGAAGGCAGTGGCCTACACTGCCTGGCAGGGTCGGCTTAAAAATGTCGGGACCCTAGGCAATGCATTTCTTGGGGCCCCTTTACCCTAGGGGCCCCTAGCCGAGCTGACATGTTTAAGCCACCCCTGCCAGGGTGGGCTTAAACATGTCGGGGCCCGTAGGCAATGCACGTCTCCAGGGCCCCCTTCCCCTGGGGGCTCCTACCCGATGCGGGGCACCTGAGCAGTTGCCTACAGATCTTATGGATATCACGGCTCTGACTATAGTGACTGGATTTTCAAAGGTAATGGCTTACACTGCCTTACGGACTATACGGTCCTAACAGGGCTGGCTTAAACATGTCAGGGCGCTTAGGCAATGTACGTCTCAGGGCTCCTTTACCCTAGCGGCCCCTACCCGATGCGGGGCCCATAGATTTTTTATTTTTATTTTATTTTATTTTATTTATTTGAGACACAAACAGGATATTTATAAAACATTTTTGTGGGTAAAATATAATAAATTAAAATACAAATATAAATATCCCTAGACTAATGTGTCTGCTATAATTACATTTGAATTTTTACAGAAGCAAACACATGAAAAACAATGCAAGTATTATTTATACATAACTTTAAAAAAACTTAAATACAAAATTGAAATACATTATAAGTATACAATATTTTTGAAGTATTTCCTGAGATATAATAAAACAACAAATTTTTATTTTTATAATTTTTTTTTTTTAGGTGCACAATTCGTGGAGATATTTTTTGAAACATGTTACATTATTTAGAAAAATATCTATGAAAGTGTGTATTTTAATAAGATCATTGTATGATCGACACATTCTGGACATAGGATTAAAATATCCAGTATTATTGGTAAAAATTTCAGTCCAGAATATGTTAAGGTTTCTGGTAGATTTGGGCCTGGCGTATAACTTGATTTGGTTGACTAAGTTACTGTCTACACGATTATTCACAATTTTATAAACCATTAAGAGGTCATTTATGTTTCGTCTTTTAACCAGACTTTCTAATTTGAAATGTCCAAGTCTTTGTTCGTACCCGTCTAGAAGATGATAGACACCTGATCGGTAAGACAAAATCCGTGTAAATTTTCTTTGGACTGATTCGAGTCTAGATATCTGTGTAATATAATGTGGATTCCAGACTGTTGACCCGTACTCAAGAACACTTCGGATTAAGGAATTGAATAGAATTATTAGACTGTTAGAATTCTTAAACAGTTTGGTTGATCTTACAATAAAACCAAGTAATTTATTTGATTTACACACAATGTATTCAATGTGTTGATTGAATGTTAGTTTGTTGTCAAATATAATTCCTAAATCTTTTATTGATTCAACTGTTTCTAGATTGTGACCACATATGCTATATGAATACAGAGTTTTGTTGGTGTTCTTGGTGAAATTTATAACTTTGCACTTAGCTATATTCAGTTCCATTTCATTGTCAACACACCAGGTAGATATTGTGTTAAGGTCTTGTTGTAAGAGTTCACAATCTTTCATAGATTTAATTGCTTTATATAATTTGAGGTCATCAGCATATAGAGAAAAATTACAGCGGAGTTTGTATGTAAGGTCGTTAATAAAGATTAAGAAAAGTAAGGGTCCAAGGTGAGATCCTTGGGGTACGCCCGACGTAACTAATATTGGGGAAGAGTTAAAACCGTTGACAGTAACTAATTGACTTGATAGTGGCCTTCACTGCCTTATGGACAATCGGGCCCTGCCAGGGCCGGCTTAAACATGTCGGGGCCCTTAGGCAATGCTCATCTCGGGGCCCCTTTACCCTAGGGGACCCTACCCAATGCGGAGTTTTTCTAATATATTGTCAACCAGGTTGTAAAACGTAGTGATATAAACGCGTTCAAAGTTTTTCTGCAGGATAATTCAACACACAAACTGATTAAAACGATTTCATATAAGATGCTGTATCACCAATAAGGTGCTGTATCGTCAATTTTACGAATTTGTATTTATTATTATCAAAATTACCCACCTACTTTTTACTTGTATCTTTGGGAAAGTTGGTAGAGAGATATTAAAGATGTTCGTCTTGATCTCCGTTTATTTAATTGAACATGTTACACATATTACGAGTGCAGAATTAACACTGAGTGCTGATCTTTAAGGAAAGTAGAGGTCGCGTCTCGATATAACTGGCTGGTCCTTTGGTCGTCCACTGGAGGTGAAGATCTCGGATCTTCAGTATTATTCCAGGATGAGTTTGGTGTCGTGCGGGCGGAGGCTTCTGGAAGTAAGGGAGATCCATTGAGAAGCCGGCGACGCGTGTCGCGACCCGTGGTAAATCTAGGCCATCGTGAGGCCTGCAATTCGTATCGCGGTGAGTTCAGTACTGACTGACTGGTAGGCGTCAGGTGCATTGTTTATATAGATGCTTGCGCTGTAGAGAATCTTCGAGACGGTTCCTGTAAAGATTCGAAGGTCAGCATTTATCGCCGAGCGTCTGGAATTCGCTTATCAGCGAAACTTGATACCATTGTAGCTTCCAGCATGTTCGTTAGTCACTGCGCGGTGCAGGGCTGCCACAGATTTATGATAAGGTAGCAGGGCCGCCACATATCTATTATTATAAAAATTAAATTATACCTGTGACTTAACCACGACTATGTGAACCCGGTTTAATATAAAATGGTGTATCTCCGTGAATTTTTCGAATTTCCTTAAAACATTTTTTTAACAAATGCATCTTTAAAAAAGGAAATAATAAATAAAAGTAAATAAATTTTACAGTGCCCTGGTGCCTTAAAATCTTGTTTAGGTTTTGATCAAAGGAATACGGAGGTGTTTGGAGGCCCCTCAGGACCAGAGGCCCGTGTGAACTGAATAAAAATGTTGTAAAATTACATCAACTTTTACTAGGGGGGTGGGGGGGCTCATTCAGCTTGGCCGCCCCGGGCCTTAGACGGGCTTAGTCCGCCACTGCTTCCCGAGTACCCAACCCATTTCGAAAGCCAAATTGTGTTATGTCTATCTTTTCTTCCACTTTGCGATAATGCGTCCATGTATGATTTGCAAAGTGGAAACGCCCCGATTTTGCCTCGAAGAAATGTACTTGGGAGAGAAGGGGAAGTTTTTGAAGACCCTGAAGAAAAAACCTCAGTTTGCTGGAGGGGGAGCAGAAGGGCGTCGGGACCATTCATATTGTACATGAGGAGGTAGAAAGTGTATTATGAAAGATTTTTTCAAATTATGTACTAAGTGCCAAAACGCTGATAAATAATTTAACCCCTCTGACCTCGATCATAGTTTTTCATAGGGTCAAAATATTTCAGCTTTTCAATAAAATCCAAATAAATTGATAATTTCTGAAAGTATCCAAAAACTAAAAACTGTTTTTGAAAGGTGATAAAATACTCTTTTAAATTTTGTATTTCGAGATAAACATATATAATTATTTGAAATACATAAAGTTTTAAAAATGGCTCACCTTACGTTTTTATATTATTAAAATTACTGATAACACTGATAAAGAAACAAAATTAAAAAACGTACATATTTTATTAGACAAATGTATTATAAACGTTATTGCCACCTCACTTTTTGCATTCCATTAAAAAAATTCCTAAAGAATCAATTTTTTTTTCAAAGTGCGTTTCGAAACTTTGGTTTCATAAAGGTATACATTCTACTTATTTTGTGGTTAATTTTAAAATTTTAATATAAAGCATGGTGATTTCTCTTTCTAACACCGTTTAGATTATGTTTCTCACTCTGTTAGATGGTAAGGGAGACACAACGATTTATATGAGACCTATACGAGTTGTTTCCAAAAGCGAACAAATTAGCCAGATGGGTTAACTGTGGATGAACAACCCAATGCGATAAAGCTATGAAGGGCAAAGATAACTTTCATATACAAAAACAATGTTTTTAAAACATCCAATTATCATTTTGCATAATGTCAGCCCATTTCCTAAGCAATATACGCTTGAATGAAATATATTATTATAACTAGCTGACCGGGAGAACTTTGTATCGCCTCAGAATAAATAACTGTTGTGTCAACTTATTATTTGAGTTTAATTCAGTTTTTTTATTCAGTTAAAAATTACACAATGAAGCAATTATTATAAACTGTCCGTGTTTTTGGTTTTTGTCAACCAAAAGGGCCTAGCTACAAAAACCTGCGGAGCCGCAATCAACAAATAGTTTGATTTATTATTGTGGAAAGGGTAATAAAATTCATAATTTCATTTGTGACTTTTTATGATTCTCTTATAAATTAAAGAATACACATTAACACTTGAGAATTTTCATCTTTTATAAAAGTAATTATTTGAAATACATACATAGTAATAAACAACATATTATTTACGCTACACATGTACACTTAACTATTCACAGTGGGTATATTTTATAATTTAAAAAAAACTTTAATAACGAGTTTTAAATCACAATGTGTCTGTTTGGAACTAAACATGAAATAATCTCAATCTTCAGTGTTTATATTTTGCATAAATCTCAATTGTTCACTCCTCATTACAATATTTACATTTACAATAAATGTACAAATTAATAAATTTACAATAATTATTATTCAAATTTACAATAAAGAAAATATATTATTTACAAAATGTATAAATTAATTCCTTAAAAGATGATTTATTATTTATTATTGATGATTTATATTTATTATTTATTAATGATTTATTATTCTGGTTTTGCATGATATTTTGCTGTATAAGTTATTATTTAAATAAAATTTCACTTCTAAATGTTTAAACATGGCTATAATATATTGGATGAAAACCCAAAAAACCTATGCATTTGTTGATCATTTTAATAATGAGACTCGATCGTTCAGTTGATTATTCACACATCTCTAAATACTGAGTACACCGGTAAGCACAACGGTCCGGTACATTTATACGAAATTTTGAAATTTCTATTAGCAACCTAGAAAATATAATTTTTGTTTAATTCACTGCAAGTTTTTCTATACTATAATTGATTTAGTGATGTTAATGAATAATCTGAAAATTGTACCAGATAGAGGTAACCCTTCTACTTACAACTTATAACTACATACTCAACTCAAATTCATCAACTCCATTTTTCGGAGATGTATGACTAATTAACTGGACGTTCGACTGGTGATGTTTGAATTCCACATAATCACCCTCCAGAGATGTCCGGATTATTATGTAATCCGTCTGACCCAGGGGATACCTAGTTACCTTTATTGCAGTCTCAAGTAAAGGGAGAACCTTTTTATTTTCTAAACCATATTTTCGTAATATATTTTAATTCATAAAACCCTGTTTTTACTCATATAATGTCAGGGGCATGTTGTTCCTATTTCCATCGGAAAAAAATAATTCTTAAACTATTCTTTTAGGAGTTCTACAAAGACCAAACCTAAAGATTTCTTTGCAGAACATTTGTTATTTTTAATTGTAAAAATAAAGCAGTTTTTTTATTTGAACCAAAGAACATAATACAACTTTGAAATAGACTATTGGTAGGAAAGAAATGAAAACAGTCTACATAATTAGAAATTTACTGAGTGATTTTGAATGGAAAAAACATGTTTTTAATCTGCTATCATTGTACTTTATCAAACGGCTTTCCCAAATAGGTATTACATTATTACATATTTTTGTAATCAGGCAGTTACACATACACGTATCGCTTTCACGCCTTGGCTGCCTTTAAATTTTTGCAATTATATAAATAAAATCAAACATATAAACATACTAGCAGGGGTAGCGGCTTCGCTCAGGGGAGTTGATATGAGATTGAACTGACGTTCGAACCTACAACGGATCTTGCTTTATATATACCCCTACCAATAGGTAGCCCCACCCATACAAAAAAGGCTTCGAATGGTGTACAATGTATGGAACGTTAGGGAACATCCCAGATCCTTTTTGGATCATTCCACAACATTCGAGAGTGTTCGGGGATGTTCCAAAAATGATCTGGGATGTTCCCAAACGTTCCAGACTATTCCCGAACATTCCCCAACATTCAAGAATTTTCCCGGATGTTCTGGAATATTGTGGAAAGCTCTTGAATGCTCTCAAATGTTCTGGACTGTTCTAGAAATTTTTAGATGGTGAAACTTCCAGCCGTTATATCTTCAAAAGCATGCCCTTCAGGTGAAAACAGTAATCTTCTTCATGGATGGGGGATAGAGGGCTACCACACAATACTCGTTTCTGCGTTATAGCGGCATGCATATAGTTCACTTTCTTTTATAATATACATATTGATTATTGTTATATTCAGTTAATCATCAAGTATAATCCAAAAACATAACATTCGCAATCCAAAATAATCTACAGAGTTCAATAAACAATGGCAATAATTTACCGTCGACATTCAGTTGAGTAACTGAGCTTGGTGTTGTTCACCCCATATTACATTTGACTTTTAATGACCATCAACTCGACAGTGAGTGTCATTTTGATCTTTTGACGTTGCAATGAGCTGACCGTTATGGATCGCGAGGACTGTGCCAATGTCAAAAAATCAACTTGGCATTGATCATCGGTAAGATGGTCATAAATTTGAAATACTTCAACCATAATTTCACGATACTTTTATGTGAATTTGGTCGCTTTGTTGTAAACATAGATATTTAATTTATTGGAATAACCTTTGAAGGTGATGAACCAATATTTAATAATTGAAGAAGAAGATAACATTAATTAATAAAAACGAAATGTGAAACAGAACAAGATGCAAAAAATAAAAAAGGCAACGTTCGCTACTGGGAATCAATCCTAGGATCTCTCTCTTACCGGGAAAAGGCCTTTAAGCCGCGGTATTACGAATTTCTACCGTTTTATAACATATTTCTCTTGAATATTTTAACTTTTTAAGTTTATAAAAAAATATGGATTATTTTTTAAGATAATGTCTACACATTTGCCACGCCGAAACGGTAATTATGTGAAATTTCCTCGATAGAAAAAAATCGCAAAGTAAACATAAACATGTTTTTTTCTGTAATTTTACAAGTTACAGTGTTTCTATGCTGTTTAATACATTTCCCCTGAGATTTTTTATCTATTTTTAACGAGTCGTGTTTTATTTTCACAAATTTCGTTTAAATCATCATTTTCATATAATTTTTAATATTAACGCGCTCCCTCTAACATTCGTATTTACATAACTCCCCCCCTTCTTTTTGAGCGCTTACTACCGGGCTAAGGGAAAACTAAAAAGATTTTGTAATCTACTCTTTCGAAGATGGCGCTAGTTTAATTGTTTTAGAGAAAATCGCTTTTTGCAAGTTATGCTTTAAATTATTAACAAGAATTATTTGTATGCGCCAGTACCTACATACGCTGTATGAATGTGAATAAATAGTTTTGTGCATTTACAAGCTCAATTCTTCCAAGAAAGGCATACAAACGCAGTTTTACATTGGTAATTCATCCCAATATTTTATTTGTAGGCATTTCTCAAAAGAGTTGAGTTCGAATACCGATAAAACTCTTTATTCACAGAGAGTGAATAAAAATATTTTTTCTAAAATAATTAAATTGGCGCCATCTGTGAACGCGTAGATTATACCGTATGTTCTCTGACAAGACAGAGCTCCTGGGTATGAACCCCAGTTGCGACCGTTACTTTGTCTTGTTCTGTTTCATGTTTCGTTTAGACTTATAAATATGGTCTGCTTCAATTATGATTTTCTTTCTAAGTTAAACTTTGCAAAAGGTTTTTCAGGTTGTTTGGCTGGTTGATTGGTGTCGGCTGGTCTGTTGGTCTGTCGGTAGATAGAGTCAGTTGAGATTGCACGTGGCCATCTTGCTGTACTGCCAGGGCACCACAAGAGGTTAGGGGCTGGCCGGCATGGAGTCGTCGCTCTCCAGGTAAGTGACGTAGCTATCGGCGCTGTCAGGGTGCGCCGAGTCCTGCATCATGGGCTGGTGCAGTGGGGGAGCCTGGTGCATTCCGCTCAGGTCGTAGCCGTGCATCTGTGGCCAATAGAAAGATAATACGTTAAAAATGTGTAAAGGGGTGTTAAACATGGCAACTCGTCTAATGTAGTTTATCACTGGTAGGAACTATATACTAGGGTCAGTCAAAAAGTAATGCCTCCTATTATATTTTTTCTCCTTTAATTGTCAACAAACCACAGTATTGACGAATTTGTCACTTTTCAACATAATTTCCAAAGTTTTGGTCCATCTTTTAACAAGGGCAAGTATCTCAGAGTGGTAAAAAGCACGGTCTTGCTTCCTAAGACCATCCGTCATAGCTTTTGTTGGGCGAAAGATGTGCTTTAAGCTTTTTAAGGGTAGTGACGTATTGGACAGAATTTATTGTGCATCCCTGCTCCAAAAAAATAAACCATAATCAAACCCTCTGCATCCCTGAACACTGTCGCCATAACTTTCCCTGCCGATCGCACAGTTTTTAATTTTTTCATCCTCGGAGAGTTTGTGTGATGCCATTCCATTGACTGCCTCTTTGATTCACAATTTCCTCCGGTCACAATTTTTGTACAGTTGCATCACCATATACATTTTTCGGTATTTCATGAATGCAAATAGGCGTTTCACCTTCTGCATTCAAGAATTAATACGAACTGCTGACTAAACCGATCGTTGATATCGGCCACTTTGTAAGCTGGGCGGATCCAGGATTTTTTTTTCTAGGGGGGGCACAATGGGCGGACGGGCAAAAAATCAACAATTACTGTTAGAAATAAACTTGAAGTATGATACTTCAAGGAAGGTTTATGAAAGTGTCAAAGCAATAGAAAAATTAAAAGTGTAATAAAGACAGTTTTCTTAAGAAAGTTTAATAAAGACAGTTGTACTGTGATGGAATCTACACAGTACACAAAAATACCGTCTGGGGGGGGCACGTGCCCCCGTGCTCCCCCCCTAAATCCACCCTTGCTGCCACCTGTTGATGCAGAAAGTTACTACTGCAGTAGTTTCTAGATAAAGGTTTGAGGAATAGCGCCAAATGAATTTTTTCATTTAACTTATTTATTATTAGAAAACAATAGGAGGCATTACTTTTTGACTGACCCTCGTAGTTCCAGAGAATAACTTGATTTGTACGTACATATACGTAATCTTTATATCTATGTTTAAAGAACTTTCAAGTTAACCTTGCTTACAAGTGTAGAGGTTAACATTCCTAACAAGAACAACTAGTCTCAGATAAAAATTTAAACAAGTCGAATATTTACATTTTTGAGTTAATTATGCAGAAATATTTAAAACATTAGTAAACAAATACTTGCCCAAAAATGATGAAAATACCGTTACATTCTTTAATTTCTTTCCCGGAATTGAAACTTCCAATTGTCTCAGAATGCCATTTTTGATACTTCATAGACTAAGTGGAATTATTAAATTACCTACTCGTGGGGGATATGGTGCACTTTTCTATATATTTAATTGACACAAAAAGTTGACATCTTTCCGTACTTTGGATAACTATATAAAGAATTGCACAAAAGTTTGCCTAAAAATGTCCTTCCACGAGCTAATTAGGTGCGTTCCATCAAGCTCATGCACTTAAGTCAAAGATCGTAGTGTTTGCAAATAATATATATAAGTAGTTTCAAAGTCTCTCGACTGATGTCGTCTTCAATTTCTCTCAATAGATATTGTTAGAGTATGTAACTTTAATTTCTCTCAATAGATGTTGTTAGCGTATGAACTTCAATTTTTCTCAATAGATGTTGTTGGAGTGTGTAACTTCAATTTCTCTCAATAGATATTGTTAGAGTATGTAACTTCAATTTCTCTCAATCGGTGTCGTCAGTATATATGTGGTGTTATGGTGTCTCAGAGTGTGACAGAGAAAACTGTCAGAAGTTTGAGTCTAATACCTGAACGGTTATAAAGATAGCCGATGTACAGGTGGACATCTTCAATGAGCGGTTCCCCCGCCGCAAATTAATTATCCTATAGAGCTGACATTAAGTCCGGTTAGATAATCATTGTAAACGTGATACGATGATTGAAGCATTATTGAAAACCCCAATCGTCAGAATTATATTGAATTATACAGAGGAATTAACGGAACATCGGAGTAAAGAAGTAAGCAAACTGGTTGATTGTATACCTGATTGACGAGGTGCTGGAAGGCCGGTCCGTGGGGTGGCCCGCCCTGCTCCAAGTCCGTGTGCAGAGCGAAGTCACTCAGGGCCTTCCAGGGCGGCTGGTAGGCGGTCACCTCGAGGGGCGCCAGTCCCAGCGGGCTGTCGTGACGCACCGGGGAGCCCGCCACTAGCGCTACGCCTTGCATGCCGCCGTAACCCAGCTTGCGCCCTTCTTGGACCATATACTGCAAAATACAACAAATACATACCAATTAGCTTATATACGAGTATAGAGTAGATAAGGCATAAGCCTAAAATGTTATATTTTTAATTTTTTTGTTGTATTATAATATTTTCTATTTATGAAGAAATAATATATGAAACATAAATAATACAAAAGAATTATTTTTAAGATTTTCACGGCCAAAAGCCACAGCCAAAAGCATCACCAACGAAAAAAAGAATTATTGTAGAATATTTTCTAAGTCATCCACACTCAGGGCTGGGCAGTATTTGAAATACTTGTAATTGAAATACTTGTAATTGAAATACCAATTACAAAATACATTTCCAAAAATGTATTTTGTAATTGGTATTTCAATTACCTGCTGCTGGTATTTTGTAATTTGTATTTCAAATACTTATGGCTTCAAAAAACATTTTCAAATACATTTAGCGATCTTAATAAATAATGAAAAATAAACACAAATACATAGACTAAAAACGCTAGAATCCTGTACTATTGTCCTTTACCATAGCACTCTTACTAATGATTATTTGTAGTTCTCTTAGGAGGCATACATTAATGAGCTCAAAAAGGGGGGGGGGTCCAGCAAAATCTCACGTTTTTTGAAAAGAATAAACGAAGTGGCTCAAATTTATCTCATTAAGAGGCGGGGGGGGGTCTAGTTTGGAAGAAAAACTGCTCACGTAATTAATGTATGCCCTTTATCGTTGCTTTATAATGTACTGTACATTTTTTTTACGTCATGCTAGTTATTATTATTGTCCTGTGCTACAATAGCACTGTTATTGTACATTTTGTATCGTATTATATTATACTTGTCATTGCTTTGTATTGTATATTTTTGTATCATAGTATTAGATCAAGCACTATAGGAATAATTTGACTGAATACTAGATTATTTTTAAGTTAATTACGGTAGAGCGCACTTGAAGTGAAATAACACAAAACTGCGCTATACAAATGTCATCCATTTATATATAAAAATGAATCCTTGTTTCCTTGTCAGAAATTATTATTAATAAAACAAGCACATATATATATGTACAATAGATAAACAACCCCCTCTAGCTGTGTAAGCAGTGTATAAATCTTTCCATGAACCATTTTTTTGTGATTTTTTTATTGTTTAATGTTTTCACATCAACGGTCGTTTATCAATTTTATTGAATAATAAATATTATTTTCAAGACGTTTTTGTATATTTATACTCTCGATAGGTAAAAAACTCTGCTAACGTATCCAATATCCACTGACTATTCTTCGTACCTAGAAGGTTCGAGTAAATAAACTCGAAATAATAATTAGACGAACATTTCAAACGAAGTGGTTTTCATAAACTTCCGCTAGATGGTGGTGTAAGGATTTCTCTCTCCTATAATTGTTTTGCTGGAAAGAATTGCTAACGCCATCTAGCGTTCCTATATAAAATACTTTTGTTTATTTAACAGGACTACATTTCAAGTCATTGGCCTTAGTATGTTTTAACATAGAGGGCGGTAATTGTCCGCAAATCTCAGGAATAATAATACAATTTTAAAAGAAAAATTAAATACAACAGATAATTTTTATTGTACCCCATACGAATCAGAAAGAAAATTTCTTTTGTAAGTGTTTATATATACTCCATGGGAAAGGCCGCAGATTACTGTTGTTATAAAAGGGGTTAAGGGATGTACTTGACTTACTTTAACCAGACTAACCAATTCCGGACATTATTTGGAGTAAAAGTTGTAAACGAAGTTTTCGTCTCCCACTGGTTACTCCAGTGGCGGATACAGAAAAAAACTCAAGGGGGGGGGCGCTAAAGATATAATATAACTAAAAAGTAGACAACGGGGAGAATACGACGAACCGCACAAAGAGGAGACCGACTATATGATTTTGGCAGCCACCTCTGTTCTGGAGCTCCAAAATACCTAAAAAATACCCTCGACTTTGTACAGAAACGGGCGGTCCGCTTAATAGATTCTCCCATCTTAACAGACGGATTGCAATCTTTAGAACACAGGCGTCGGATGGAAATGCTATCCTTGTTCTACCGGTATTACAATGGCAGATGCTCCGAGTAACTAGCGTCATTGATCCCTTCGGCACCGGTGTATAGTCGGGACACACGCCAAACTCGTGCCCAACATTTGTACACGGTTGACATTTGTCACATGAGAACGGGTCGTTTCTTCGACTCGTTCTTGTGTTCTCTCGCAGGCTAAAACATACAGATGGATGTGTTTGTCAAATCACAACGGTACTAAAGAAGTTTCCACTTCAATAAATAAATAAAAGATTGACGGACCGCACATTTCAAACTTGGCTGGCCACAGGGAGCAGTAGGGTTGCATTCAAGGGAATACACGATCAAGGAAATCAAATACCTGAGTCGGGCCGTGTTAAGGGTACCTTTACATGAAACGACGTATGAATGTGAATGAAGCAAAAGTTTCAATTTAGGAGGCGAGTGTGGGTACCGCCGTCACAGGAAATATTTATTGGATAAACAACACCTCTGCTATAAGTCATCCTAAGTGGATCGCTAAGTTTGGTGACTTCGAGTTCGAGGGATGTGATTTTTCAAAGTAGCGGCGGAAGCATTTGCCCACGTACTGCGTGGCGAGCTGGAAAGGACTGGTTGAAGGAGACCATTGAACCTCTCCAGCAGGAATCCCTTGACCCATTTCCTCGCATCGCAGTGGGAGGGAAAGTTTCATCCGTCCATCTCTCCTGGACACACTAACCCAGAGAGTCCAAACCACCTATCATACCTTTTTCCTTCCACTATTTCCTTTCTCTAAAATGACCCTTCACATAGCATCTCCAAAGACATTTTTTTTTAATAATAAAATAATAATAGGTATATTTTGTAATAGTTACCCAAAAATGACAGTGGATAAGTTTATGTATTCGGGAAGTATATTTACGGAGATGGGGAGTCTGATAGAGATATTGCAAGAAGGGTAAATGCAGGTAACTCCGCATTTATGGAGGGCTGAACGCCGTTAGCGCTAATAAAAAACTGTCGAAAGAAGCGAAGCTAGCAGTCCACAATGGAGTACTTTTTTTTTACATTAACTCCACATAGGAGGCCCTGAGGAAAATGATTTCCGTCATAGGTGTCATCTGGGATGCTGTGTGGAGGGTCTTTTTGAGGAGAGGAAGGAATGAACATTGGTCTTGAAGAGACCTATGTTGTAGGAAGGAGGAAACACAGAGGCCGGCAAATCATTCCACAGCCGAGCTGTTGAACACAAGAACGAGTCGAAGAAACGACCCGTTCTCATGTGACAAATGTCAACCGTGTACAAATGTTGGGCACGCATTTGGCGTGTTTCCCGACTACGCACCGGGGTACCAACCCTGATGTATGGCAGTGAAAACTGGCAGAGGAAGGACTAAATGCTAAAGAAAGCCACGTATGATAGTGTGAAAAAAATATGAAAATAATGCGAGGCTGATACAAGCGTAATAAGTAAGATTAAGAAAGAACGCTTAGATGGTTTAGAGATGTAGATCGAATGATTGAAGAAAGATTTTCTTGTATTTAGGGTGGCCAAGGGGGGGGGGGGGCGCGGTGGGCGCGCGCTGTATCCGCCAAGGGTTACTCAGACGAGTAACCGACCAACCCCAACCCTAACTGTCAAATACCTACTGATTTTTTAATGTTTTTAGTTGAAAAAAAACATCAAAAATTTCACCGGAGACCAAAATTTCACAAACTTTTTTTACTCCAAATAATGAAAGGAATCACAATCACATTATCTTTGGGAATAGGTAGGTACTGTTACTGTCAGTTGAAGATAGAAAAGTGAGGTTACCTTTTCCTGTTGCATTTGGAGCTTCATTTGAATGGTTTTCTTTTTGTCCTTACAGCGCTTGTTCTGGAACCAGACGCGAATGACTCGTGGCGATAAGCTGGTCATCTCCACGAGTTGCTCCTTCATCAGAGCATCGGGTCGAGGGTTGGCGGCGTAGCATGTCCTGGAATAAAATCACAAATCAATATTACAATTCCTTTAAAATTTTTATGGTAAAGATGAACTTGTGAACTCCTACATTAAATAAATCTACATGTACCTACACGAACAACTAGATAAACATTAAGGCGATCCAATAGTCCAAGAAAAAAATCGAAATCGGAATTCACGCCCTTTTATGAGAGGAGTTTACAGATACTTGAGAAATAGCTTTTGGAAAGGTTGGAAAAGGTATTTGAGTTTTTTTTTAAATGTTGATTTCGTAAAGGCCTGTAAAAAACATTAACTCATTGTTTACGCATTGTTAATTGTTAATAAAACGGAATTTTAAAATTGATTTCACGGAACAAAGCGACGCGGAGCCTAACGTCCGTTTCCCGCTCCGTTCGGGGGCGAACTGATAAAAAACGGGCATGACAAGTTATGTAGCACTTCGGTGGACGGCATAGAGTTCATTTTGAAAATCTCAATTCATATAAAAATGTAAAAAAACAACGCAAAAATGCATATTTTATTTTATTTTGTGAACTTCGGGCGTAAATATCATTTTTTTTTGCGATTATTATAAAAGAAACTAAATTTGCTACATTAAACAATAAAACCATATCCGAAAAGGGGTTTATAAATAAGAGAGTATGGACTTAAAAGTGTTTTTACAAACTTTATATATATTTTTTTAGGCTTATTAAAAGACTTTTAAAAAAAGCTGACCGATATTTTTAAGGGCCAAGGTACGTTCTACACGCAGTACTTGATAGAAGCTTCTATAAAACCTACTTCTAAGCGATCAAATTTTCAAAACAAAAACAAACGATTTTGTATGATTTTGCATTATTTAGTATGACTTCATCTTAGCACACATACCATTCTAAATATAGTTTGCATTCCCCAAAACCACGTTTACATAGGTTTGGTAACAAATACTTAAAAAATATGGATGTATTTGACAACAATTATTTGAACTTAGCAAACTTCAAACGCCGTACGTGCCAACTTTTTCTACCTATTTCATAAAATATTATGAACTTTGTTGTGTATTTTAAACTTAATAGTATTGGTGATTTAGAAGATATTGGCAGATTATCTATTTTTACATTACTAATGTTATATGTTACATAGGTACTTTGTGTCAACTCTTGTATTTTATGTAACCAATGTTTTGTTTCGTATATTTTATGTTCGTTCGTTCAACGAATTTTCGTGTGTGCGTGTTCGTTCATTGTTCTCTAGAGTCCAAGCTGCCGAAGTGAGGTACTTGAGAGGAGTGGCAGGGGTTACGAAATGGGATCATATTATATGGCATGGCTTGGGCAATTTGGGCATGTACTAAGAATGTCTGATGACCGAATTCCGAGGAAGATACTGAGTGCGATTCCAGAGTGTAGACGTCCAGTGGGCCGCCCCAGACACTATTTGGCGAGGCGACTCCAGAAACTGTGTGAGGAGAGGATGGGTCTACTATGGACGGAGGCCGAACAAACAGCCAAGACAGGGACGTATGGAGGAGCCTTGTCGATGCAATGGGTCCCCGACCCGAATAGGACAAGGGGAAGAAGATGATAATGATGATGATGATTTTATGTTACCTGTATTTTATCAACTCTTTATTTTAATTGTAATTTAAAAGCCCTATGGGCGTTTAAAAAAATAAAAATAATAAGTATAAAATATTCCATATACTTACCTCGTACGCGGTAGGTACAATTTTCAAATCTACAAGCTACTGTAGATCATAATATTACTATGGATAATGGAACGTGTAAAAATGGAAAGAAGGCCAAAAATACAGTTTTAATCAAAATTATAGGTAGACTTCAAACGATTCAATGATTTTGAAATTCTCAGTAACATTCAGTTTTTTTAATTTTTTTTTATTAATTGCAAGCTGATATCCCCCTACGTTACCTAGGTTTTACGCAGAGTTTTTCGAAATAGATGTAGACAGTCATTTTCCTCTTATTTTGAACGTGAAGTGTGCAAAATTTAATCACGAAGTGTCAATATTCTGCTATAACTCGGGATGTAAGGGGGAGTTTTGTCGATTTTTGTAAAAATCAAAGCCAATCACCACTCGCCCGCCCGCCACCGACACTTTTCTTCTTGCATTAGAAAAATCAGATAGAAGAAAACTATTAGCTGAAGTCACCGGCCTTGCCCGAGATATAGACAGTAACCTTCCTTTTATTTTGAAGGTTAATAAGTGTGCAAACTATAATAAAACCGCAGACTTCCATAAAAATCAAATCAGACTCTCTTTTTTACACAAATAGAAGATAAAATGTGAAGGCGATTTATTAGATGACATTGTTTTGCTTTTGGATGTGCAAAAAAGTGTACTCGATGGCCGAGGGTGTCAAATTGCATAGATTCTTCTGTATTACTCAAAACTCTGATCTGTGGGGGCATTTTTCCTTGATAGCCTATCCATAGGATAACTTTTAATTTCGATTTACGAGTTAACTATTTATAAAGTCAAAGATTATTTCCTATTCGGTGGTGGAACCTAAAGTGCTTTTACGTTACCGCGCGTTTTTGTCCCCGACACAATATCCTACGGACAAAACATCCCCCAACAAAATATCTACTAAAACCTAACCTAACCTAACTTAACCTAAGCTAGCCTAACCCTATTTTACATTTCACTATTTTTGAAGAATAATTTATTGTCTTTAGGTACTGGTTGTTTGTGTCCCATTTTTTGTTAGTTTAGGTTAGGTTAGTTTAGGTTAGGTTAGGTTTCAGTAGATATTTTGTTGGGGGATGTTTTGTCCATAGGATGTTTTGTCGGGGGGGTACCTATTTTGTCGCGAGATGAAAAGTCGCGGAACCTGCTTTGACAAATGAAGTATTAAATTCCGTCAAAACTTAAAATTTAGGGCGCGCAGTTTACACCCGCGCTGCGCAAGCGGGTTCCCTACAGAGCATCGTACGCAAGGTTTCAAGAGGATGCTGAAACACCCCCTGACTGGTAGTGGCTCCGAAGGCTGTCCGGGTGACGATGGTTCGTTGAAGTCAGGTTTGTCGATAGAGGGTCAGAAGTGAGAAGTTAGAAGTTACCTGAGGGTGTGGAGCTGTTTCTCGTTGAGCACGGTGCGCACGCGCGTGGGTTTCCCGTCTCCCCCGCTGCCTCCACTGGCGCTGCCGGCACCCTTGCCCCGTCCCCCGCCCCCGCCTCCCCCGCCCCCGCCCTTGTGCGAGCCAGACTCGCTGCCTGAATCTGAAACACGTATAGAGTTATTTATTACATTTAAATTAAATTATAAACAGTTGGTTGATTTACAAATACAAATAAGAATCATATAGGATCACGGTAATTAGCCATTTGTCATTATTACTCATTACTAATTACTCACTCTAGTACAGGTAATCTACTCAATACAAGGACTCTATTTGGAATACTGATGGAAAATCATGTTTGTGTGTTATTTGACATAGGTAATAGGTACTGATATTAAAACTAAAATATCAACCTGTTAAATAATTAATATTTTTTTTTTTAAACTGACAATTCGTAGTGGACCATTATATCTTGTTAATATATAAAACAAAGTCGGGTTAGTCACACCATTTATAACTCAAGAACGGCTGGACCGATTTTTATGATCTTTGATTTGTTGGATTTGTCTCCGCCCCGAATAGCAGAATAGCTATTAAAACATCGGAAAAAATCACGAAAAAAAATTATTAAGAAAATTCTTTTCTTCATACGTTTTGTATGGATCGAATTCTCATTTTTTGAAAGAGCTGCAGCAAAATCGTTATAAGTATACCTAATGTTGAGTAGTGAAGGAATTCCAAAAATTCAAAAACGTCAAATTTAAATTGCGCTGATTGTTTTGCTTTTGTTAAGCATGTACCTAATGCTGCCCCTCTTTTTTATACATTAACATCCTTACTAAAAAAAAAACCACAGCACGCCCAATAATCCGTGTTGCTGCCGCAACATGAATAAAACAAAAATACACTAAAACACGAAATATTACTAATAAGGTTTGTTCTTAAAATGTATTTTAAATCTGGCAACAGTGTAATTTTTTATAGTGTAAGTACTAAATTGTTTGTTTTCCTTCATAACCGCTAGGTGGCGGCGCCTGCCCATTCGTTGTTCGCGCTCATAAATGAACTTTCGCATGACTTTCGCACTAGAACCGCGAAAAAATTTCGCTTCGCCGATGTGTGTGCAATATTACTTAAATATGATAGTAATTACTATTAATATGACTAATTTACTCTTATATTTATATAATTGATATATTTACCGTGTTTTTTGTGGTTTTTCATAAGTCTTAGTCAAGTTATAATAATAATAATCGTACTTTGAAAATTGAAATGTCAAAAACTATTTTACATGATACATGAAAATTCAAATTTACATTTAAAGGATTTTATTTTATGAGAATTTCATGAAAGTGGTGTTTTTTTAAATATTAATATCTAATACAAGTGTTCCTAAATGTATCAAAGAAATTAACGTCTTTAGAGATGCAAGAAATCTGTTATAAAAGCCGGTATTATTTTTAGGTTAGTTTTTAGTTAGTTAGCAATAAAAAAAACTTTGAATTTTTTTATTATTTTTTATTGTATGCACGAGGAAAAAGTGAGGTGACAGTTTCCTTCCAAATTTATTACATAAAAGGACTGTTTTTTTGAAATTTTGATTTTTTTTTATTTCTCTACATTTTAGTCAAAAAATTTTTGGTAAGAAATTTTTTTCCATTTTTTTCCGAGTTTGAATCTTAAAATATGTCAGTTTTTGAAAACTAAAGTGTATTTTAAATACACAAATCTAAAAGGTAATTTTATCTAGTTTTCATAAATGGTATTTGTTTTTACGACACCTTCAAAAATAAGAAATATATGTAAAGGAATACCTACCTAGGAATGCATAGGGATTCCTTCGTATTCGAATGATGAATTACTTTTCAAATGTCATTCATTGATGTGTTGTCATGGTGACATAAAAAGACATTATTATTGTTTTTGACGAGCTATGTAGCAGAGATTCAAGTAATCAAGATATCAGAAAAATAAGTGTTAAAGTGTTATAATGTTTTTAAGATCGACAAATAAACTTCAAATGTAGTTTCTTTGTTAACAGAGCAACACATGATTTGTTCACATGAATAAAGAAGTACAACCAATAGACAAATTGTCTTATAAATATAGAACATTCAAAATACTTTGGAAAAATTCCAAATTTCGTTCGGACATCAATCGTTAAAACAGAGATAAACTACCCTCTCAGGCCGTGTAAACAATGTGTATTTCTTTCAATGAACAAATTTTTAATTAGTAATGTTTTCAAATCCGCGGCCGTTTGTCAATTGAATAAAATTTTCACTGGGTTTTTTAGAAAGGCTGTAAATGTAAAACCGTCGAAAATGAGACAAATGGTGAATCTATGTCTACACCCCTCCAAAGGAAAAATACAATAATTATCGTAAATCTCCCTCACACGTATAAAGAAAATGAAACGCAATTCCCGTAAGTAAGTGGAAATGTAAGAAAATCACAATCCCCCCCCCCCCACCCCCCGGTGACCAAAAACCTAAGCCGCCCGCCGCTCATTTGTACCAAGCGTGGTATTTTGAAGACCCCCCCCCCCCCCAATGATAATGATTTGCGTAATAATAAATAAATTTATTTGCGCACGCCAGATTTAAACCCGCGACCTTTTTAATGCTAGTCGAGAGCCTTACTCGTCAACAACGGAGGCCAAGTAAGATAGATTTTATTATTTTACTTCTGAAAAGTAAGATTCTCTCATTTCTTTGAATTTCCTAAGGCCCCCGACCATCGGCGCCTGGGTGCGTCGCACACATTGCACATAAACAGCGCGGCAGCCCTGGTTATATTCCCCGAAGGAATCAAGCAACAGCATTTTGCCTGTTTGTAGTCACAGAATAAAGTATAAGAACCGAACATGCATATTTAAGCATCCAACGTGTTATAATTCGCTACGTCCAATTATTGCAGAGGATTAAGTTATAAAAGCATCCAATGATCATTTGCTGTGCAGCCTCAACTATGTCAGAAGCCGGCGTCCAATTTAACACCTTCACTAATCCCTCGGACTTTAACCCTTTGACTGGACAATGGCAATGGGTGGATTTAACCCCTTGGACATACACGGCTTTGTAATATTGTTTGTACCGGACACAAATTGAAAAAGGATTTGATTGAAGGGGTTAGTTTGGGGGTGGATCCCGGGCTTTGCGCCCCGTGTTCCTGGATTTAAGGGGTTAGATGTGTGTTTTGCATTCAGTGACTATACTAGACAAACAAGTAATGTTCAGGCTTGTCTCTACAGTTTGATACACTTAACTTTGCAGGCGGTTACTATAGGAATTAAAGACGCCATGTTTGACAATGAAATAAATTTCATCTGGGTTTCTTCTTAATTCTATTTGTTTTCATGATATAAAGCGAAAAATGGTTATTTATACACGAAATATTGATCTCAAGACATTGGCAATAACAGACTTTGAAAATCTACAAAAAAAAACCTCAATTTTTCCTGTATTACAACGAGCTAATAAAGAAATAGTTGGGGTGCAGGCGAATTCTCAAGTTATTGTTCATAATATTGTTTTGTTAATTATTGTATGTATCTGTGTTTTCTCCTTAAGATGAAGCCATAGTAAATAATGCAAAATCATACAAAATCATATGTTTTTGTTTTGAAAATTTGATCGCTTAGAAGTATTGTAGATGCTTCAATTACATACTGCGTGTAGAACATACCTTGGCCCTTAAAAATATCGGTCATTTTTTATAAGTCTTTTAATAAGCCTATAAAAAAATAAAGTATAAGGTCTAAAAAACACATTTTCAAGTCCAAACTCTCCTATTTATAAACCCCTTTTCGGTTATGGTTGTCTTGTATAATGTGGCAATTTCAGTTTATTTTATAATGATCGCAAAAAAAGTTGATATTTACACCCAATCTTCCCAAAATAAAATAAAATATGCATTTTCGCGTTGTTAGTTTACAATACGGCCGCTAGTCGACGAATTCGGTTTTTTAAAGTGAACCCTATGGCGTCCACCGAACAACTACTGTCCACGCCACAGTCGCCTAACCTCAGTCACGCCCCGAACTGAGCGGGAGATGGACGCGTCACTCCGCGTCGCTTGATTTCGTGAAATCAATTTTAAATTTCCGTTTTATTACAATAAACAATGCGTAAAACAGGAATTAATATTTTTTACAGGCCTTTACGAAATCAACCTGTAAAACAAAACTCTCAAATACCTTTTCCAACCTTTCCAAAGGCTTTTTCTCAAGTATTTTTAAACTCCTCCCATAAAGGGCGTGAATTCCGATATCGATTTTTTACTGAACTAGTTGATCGCCTTAAATAAAATAAAATAAAGCTGCGCCAGTTTCAACGAAAACAATTAAGAGGAAACAGAGTGGCGTTTTGTGCGTACAAACGTATTCCTCAATTTCCTCTCTGGATTTTGACACTGCTCCAAATATTTTTTTAAATAATATAGATATCAACCACTAGTGTGTCGGAACGTTTTGCTTTTTTTGATAAGTTATTTCTTATACCAGTTAGGACCCTCTAAAGATCGATAAAATTGCTTGGTTTGAACGCTATCAACAGACGTTCAGTATGCGTTCAGTATAAAAAAAGCGAAACGTACAGACATGGAGCATTTTTTTCTAATGCAGTTAGTAAAAATCTTAAAAACCGGTTTATATTTGGAGGAGAAAAATGGGGAAAACAAAACTCGATTTTGATGATTCTATTTAAGTTGTCCCTTTCGCACAGTATTCAGGGAAGTAAGAGCGGCAGTGATAGAAACAGTTTGGTAAAATACCTATTGTTTAAATTTCTTGGCCACCGGGTTTCCTCTTAACCATTGCACATAGACATTCACAATTTTAAATACCTACGACATTGAGAGAGTTTATTATCTATATTTGATTGATTATTGCATTTGATTAATTTTTATGTTTACTTATATTAGCACAGATCAAGGTTTGTAGAAAATGGTGTTAAGGCCCGGTAAATGCTGTACTTTGCGTATGTACGCAGTTCTCTGGAGTAGGTACTCCTCTCAAGTCTGGAATCCCAGGTACACAACATACATAGAAAGGATTGAGAAAATACAAAATCGTTTTCTACGATACCTTGATTTTCGGGGATATCGTCCTCATCTAAGTTATGTGGAGTCAGCCACGTTTTTCAAAATCTCGTCACTAGAAAATCGTAGAAATTCTGCAGACGTAATATTCTTGCAAAAGATAGCCACCTCTCCGATAGATTGCCCTGAATTACTTGAAAGAATTCAATTAAGAGTGCCCACCAGACAAACTAGACTAAATCACACACTTAACACACCTCGATGCAATACTAACTCTAAACAAAACATGTTTCACACTTTTTTAACAATTCATACAATGAATTCGACTTATTCAACACATCACCGCAAATTCAAAAAAAAATAAACAATAAATAACTTCTAAACATATACAAACTATTATACTCCTATACAAATAACTTATTCACTCCCAGATTAGATCCGTCCCTTCCCCTCCCGCCCACCATCCCATCCCAATAAGCTATTATAACTATTATAACTTTTATAACTTTTTAATCTCTCTAATTAATACACACCAGTGAAAACCTATTATTGGTTCAATAACATATACATATTTAAATACACCTAAGTAAATAATGTAACTGTTGGTTTTCCAAATAAAATAAAATAAAAAATAAAAATAGAGAGCGCTCAAAAAGAAGAAGAAGGGGATATATGTAAATACGAATGTTAGAGGGAGAGCGCTAATATTAAAAACGATAATATTTAAGCAAAAATTGAGGAATTTTTTAATAAAACACGACTCGTTTAAAATAGAGCAAAAATCTCGTGGGAAAACTAGCTTTTAGAGAAATACTGTGAATTTTTTAAAAGACTTAACCAAACTGAAGAATAATTTTGTTTATCAAAATGTACAACCAATACCTATTACGGACACGTGTTACTTTATTTATTTAAGTTATAAATTATAAAATGTTTGTAAAATAACAGAAAAAAAACTATAAATAATTTTCGTAGCACATTTGACGATTTTTTTCTGTCGAGATAATTTCATAAAATTACCGTTTTGGCATGGCTAATGTATAGATATTATCTTCGAAAATAACACATATTATTTTAGAAATCTAAAAACTTAAAGTGTTCAAGATAAATATTATGTTATAAAACGGTAGAAATTCGGAATGTCGCTGATTAAATACATTTTCTACAAACCTATACCCAAAAAAATCGCGCAGAAAGTTATTTTCAAAGTTGAAAATTGTTCGAAATCATCCCATTTTACCGCGGTATCCGAAATTAATGTTATTATTACGTAGGTAGGTATATAAAATTGTTTTCAACGTACGAAGGTGCGCACGATTTATTTATTTGGAAACAGATATAATATCTAATAATATAATTCGTGTAGTATTATTTGAAGTGGCCGAGATAGTGGCCAATCGGAAGTGATAAGTGATCATAGATAAAGTGGCGTTATCTCCCATCGCAGATCGCACTCGACACACTCTTTGATCTTTCTATGGAATTTGCCGGCAACTGATATCTTGTACTAGAATAGTGTAGGATGACTTGGTAGG
Source organism: Limnephilus rhombicus (assembly GCA_929108145.2). NCBI lineage: Eukaryota > Metazoa > Arthropoda > Insecta > Trichoptera > Limnephilidae > Limnephilus > Limnephilus rhombicus. The sequence continues at coordinate 45,616,725 of OV815288.1, read as the reverse complement.
TACTTACCTATCCCCCTAACAAAGAAGCACTTCTATGGAACGGCGTAACTTCAAAGAGGTTTGACCTGCGTTGTTCTAATTTTGATTTTTTTAAATGTAAAGCACCGTTGTACTGATTAATAATATTTTTAATTGGGCAGGTATCTACCGATGTATCTTCAAAGGCGCGTACAGCGTTCACACGTATTCCTTTTAAATCTTTACCACGTATGGTGATTATTGAAACACATAGGTTTCATAGCAATCCCCCTTTCATGGACTGTCGTATGTCAAAATATGCCATACTGATAACACCGATCGTCCAGTTGATTAGTCAAACATCTCCAAATACTAAGTTTTGAGATAAGTAATAGGAAAGCATTATTGGATTGTTCAATATAATTAAATATTATTTAAACGTGTCTCTGTTTCGCGTATTAAATATGATATAAAATAACACCGGGAGGTGGCGGTTTTACACATTAGTACGACATTTTGAAATATCCTACTAACAACCCAGAAAACATCAACATTTTGTTTAATTCACTACAACTTGTTCTGCATTATAATTGATATTTTATTTACATTAGCTCCACACAAGAGCCCTGATGAAAATAATTCCCCTCAGGGCATACGTCATCTTTGGGGATGCTGTGCAAAAATATCCGAACAATTATTTATGACCAAAATTTCTCTATTTTGTCTATCTATTTACAGTCTTACAAATTAATATATTTCAGATTTTTTTTGCACATTTATTTTTGCTTAGAAATTATTGAAAAATTATAAATACTTTGATAAAAAAATAATTACAAAAAATACATAATTTTAATAGTTCTATCATCACGCCTTTCAGCATTTTTGGATGTATGCATAAATTAAAGCAAATTTGGAATGAAATATAATCGATATTGAGTTATAATATTAAAAAGCTGGTATGGAGAATAATTAATGTTTCTCATTCGAACCGCCCTGAACATCTTTCGACGAAATGTGGATTTTCGGCCGTTGGCTGGTTAAAGGCCCTTAAAATATGTTCATTTAAAATATTTTACACAAGATTCAACCTCAAAATCATAAATTGGTATCTGCTTAAATAGGTAGATTATGAGAAATCATCTCCGTAAACTTTATCAACTTTGTCTAGGTAAAGTGAAGTTAAAGTTACGCCTTCACCGTATTATCACCGCGGCAACCTGCATTTCTACCGATTTATTAGGTATATACCGGAACTTCGTACCGCATCAGAATCGAACGGTATTATTACGTTAGCGTCTGCGTGGTTGAATTTCAGAACCCAGCCACGAGTGCATGTCGGACGCAAAGCTTAACGGCCGCGCCTCAAATAACATCGGTGTACATGGAATTTCACACAAAGCTACTGTTATAATTCGGTTTTAAATTCAAGAATTTGACACAAGATGTCACTACTTCTGTCAGCAGCTGACATGTGGATGTTCCCCCCTAGGTATAAGTGCTACGGATTTATATACTTTAAGTATCCTTCCAGATTTGGAAAGATTGACGGCAATACTTGACGAAGTTGTTATAAATAACGTATAATGTCATTGCGTGTCTTGGTTTTGTCACGGTTTCTTTGTCACAGTTACTTTGTCACTGCTACTTTGTCTCGGTGAGTCATCGACCGTAACTAGCTGTCACTGGATCACAGTGGATCCGAGGAACTGGCTATTTTAGGAACCAGTTCCTATCGGATTTATAAAATGGTCACAAACACTCAAACCGGGCCAAGTCGAACCAAAAGCCGCCCGCAGGGCCTAGCAGCAAAAATTTATAAAGTTAAAAATGACACAATGAAGCAATTATTGATGCATCCGTGTTTTCTTTTTGTCGGTATCAGAGATGGCGTTGTGTACGGATTTAAAATTTTTGTGATTTTCTTACTTTTCCACTTACTTGTGGGAATTAAATTTCATTTCCTTTATACGTGTGAGGGAGATTTATTAAAATTATTATATTTTTCCTGCGGAAGGGCGCAGACATACGTTCACCGTTTGTCCCATTTTCGACTGTTGACATTTAGTGTGTAAGAAAGAGGGGCAGCATTATATGTTTAAGAACAAAAGCAAAAATCAGGGCTTAGACTTTTGACGTTTTTGAATTTTTGGAATTCACTCACTAGGTAGGTACTCAATATTAGATTTATAACATTCCTGCAGCTTTTTCAAAAGATGAGAATTCACTCCATGCAAAGTGTATGAGGAAAATAATTTTCTTCGCACCGCGCACAGAAGAAGATGGAGAGATTTGAAATTACGAATGTTAGAGGAGCGCGCTAATAGGTATTTAAAGCGACAAAATCGATGCGAAAATTGTGAAAATGTTTAATAAAACACGACTCGTTTAAAATAGAGCAAAAATCTTAAAGTTGTCTTAAACAGCATTTAAAGAAACATTGTGAATTATTTCATACATACCTATAGCTTGTAAAATAACCGAAACAAACGTCTTTATAATAATTTTTGTAGCATACTTTGCGTTTTTTTTCTATTGAAGGAATTTTATATAATTTGCGTTTCAGCGCGACGAATGTCTAGATATTATTTTCAAAAATAACATATATTTTTTGAAGAACTTACAAACTTCAGATGTTTAAGAGAGGTTTGCAAGAAATCGGTAGAAATTCGGGTAGCGGCATCTTAATAGGTATTCTGCAATTCGGGGCGAAGACATATCCAATAAATCAAAGATCATGAAAATCAGTCCGGCCGTTCTTGAGTTATAAATGTTGTAACTAACCCGACTTAGTTTTATATTTTAAAGATTAAGGTGTAGGAACATTAGAAATCATGAAAAATCACTAAAAAATCAAGAGTCACGCGACCGAGAACACATTAAGAATTTAAATAAGCAAAAGCCATTATCACATCAACGATAAAATTATTAACAACCATTTTTACTTTATTTCTGTTACAATTTCCAAAAGATTAACCAAGTACAACAATTGCTTGAGAACTCGTAGACAGAAGGCTTTAGATTTGCATAATAATTATAATATGATCTATAAAACAATTCACATTTTAATGGGAATCCATTGTGATAATGGTTTATACATATATAGATAAGCCTTGCATTTTACTTTCAGAAAATGTTTGAGTATTCTAAATAGAAACAAATAGATGGAAAAGTAATGCATAACTTCGGTGGATAGGATCTAGAAATCTACATTATGATGGATATATCAATCAAAATGTGTTCATTTCTTTTAACGGATGCTAAACATGGTGTGTTCATTCATTGTAGGTAGATATACAGTTGTACAGTATACAGTGTACAGTTGTACAGAGTGCGAGTACAGTTGTACAGTTCATCATTAGGAAGATCATCATTCATATAAGACAAATTTGGATTTGAGGTCAAAATACCAAACTAAATTGAAAAATCTTCAAAAGATCTCACTAGTCCTTGAAAAATTCGAGAACGGAAGGGCCCCGCCTCTTTTCGGGAGGGATTCAAAAATACTTTAAAAGATTTGTGTTTTGTTCAAAATGTTTTTTACAGCCCTTTACGAAATCAACCTATGAAAAACAATTCTCAAATACCTTCTCCAACCTTTCCAAAAACTTTTTCTCAAGTATTTTTAAATCCCTCCCAAAAAGAGCAGTGAATTCTGGTGTCGAATTTCTCCGGAGGCGTCTACCAATATCTACAGGAATTTCAAAAACTGAAAAAATCGAACTAATATCTATGAGAACCAAAGTGCGTACGAATATCTACAGCTCAAACTGCTGACTAATATCTATGAGAACCAAAGTGTTGACGAATATCTACAGTACTGGCAGAGGTTGGATTTGCAATTAATAGCATATTGGTATAACGTAATATTGCGTACGCAGTTTAAAAAACTTCATTTGTGTATGTCCCTATGTATGTAAAAATCCCTAATATCGGACTATTGTACACATTTAGCTGAATATTAAGGATTTGGGTTTTTGTTTTAACAGCTTTCTTTATTTTTAGTGCTTTAGTCTGTTACCATGACCATTTCTATGTCAGTTAGGTTAGGTTAGGTTAGGTTGTGGTGCTGTGTATTTCGAAATAAATAAATATCTTTGTATTATGACCTCCATGTTTGTTCAATAAATTATTGTCCTCGTAAACAGCAAAATACGTAATATTATGCAAAAACTTCATGTACGTAGGTACTTTAAACGTTTAAGCCTTTAAGTAATTAGTAATTACGTAATTGAAGTAATTTATGCTTTTCCGTACAACCTCTTGCTAAGGTTCCTTCTGTAGATATTAGTCCAACCTACGCTCTGTAGATATTAGTTCAACCTACGCTCTGTAGATATTAGTCAACACTGAGACCGTCATAGATATTCGTCCGACCTTAGCTCTGTAGATATTAGTCAACACTCTGAAGTTCGTAGATATTGGTCCAACATATGAGCTGCAGATATTCTTTCGACATACAGGCTGTAGATATTAGTATCTGGAGTCAATTCTCCAGGACTAGTGGATCACCTTAATAACAAAATCAAATAACAGAACAACCATCAGCTTTAATCCACCGCTTTAGCTATACCACCTATGAAACAATTGGTCCTAAGAACTGATGCCAGACTGAGCGTGTAACACCTGTCTTATAACTATCGAATGTAAATTTATTTTAGGTTGGTTCCTTGTTGGTAGGTACTAAAGATGTTCTCTACTTCAATGCCAGTCATATTTTTAGAGTTTTGGTGAAATCATTCGGGCGCGTTTGAAGTCAGCGGTATGATACTCAATATGCGTAGAGCAGAGTAAATAACTGCGGCTTATTTGGGCTGTCCTCAATTTAACTCTCAATGCTCTGCACAGTCCTCAGACCTCGGGCCTCCGAGCATCGCGGCTAGGGTCAACATCAACGCGGCCTTCGAGTGCCCTAAAGGGCCTAAAGCACGTAAACCCGCAGCTTTCGGTGTTTCAAAAACACCGCCGCACTGCACTGTTGATTTAGCGCCTTAACCCAGAATTTAAGTCAATTTATGCTGCACTGTACCTACTCCATCTATTTAGCAAGATTTTTATAACACTATGCGAGAAAGACCAAGATCAACCTCTTTACTGTAGTATCGCGGAGTTGTTGTTTTGATTGGGTGTGTGGACCATGGAAGGCCATGCTCTTTGTAAGGCCAATTATTAAAAAGTCTTAGTTATTGCCATGCGATGACAAATTTCTTTCTACTCACAATAACACCCATCGAACTAAAGGACACAGTCGCGGCGGCGTCCGTTCATCTCGCTTTGTTGACTTCGGTCATCGAGTTCAAATTATAAGCATCTACAAATTATTTTACTCTACAAGGTAATGATTCGCTTCATTTCTTTGAATCTGTTACAAAAAACCGACACGGGAAGTTAGTAAAAGTTAAGTAGTACCAAGATGCACAAAGTAAATTACTATGCATGCGTTCATGAAAATTTGCACACACGTTCTTTTTGGCAGTTGAAATGAAGATCTGCAGAGTCTGCCCAAAAAAAAGTTGGAAACATCCCTCTAGGAGGAAGGGTGAGGGAGGGAGCTGTTAAAAAAATACATGTTTATTTCAAACTAGATCTAGTGAGATATCGTTTATTATTGCAGGAACTACTCGTAATTTTATTTTAAATTCCGGCAATATTCATTTAGTAAAAACTGAAACGCATGCGAGTTAGAAAATGTTCTTAACAACGCAATAACATAGTACGACCTCTCACCTTTGTCTTTTTAAAGCTTTTCTGAAAACATTGCTTTTGTAAGTTTAAGTGCTAAATATAATGTAATCTATTTGAATAATTAAGCTCTTTTTTTTAGATGCAGCCTAATACAGCTTCCGTTTAGCAACAATTCTCATTGCGTTATGTTTCTTTTTTAACATGTCAAAAATCTATTGTTTACTGAAATTTGGCTTATTTTTTACACTTATACAGAGAGCTGATAGGTGTTAAATGAAATTTAAAAAAAAAAAACAATAATTGAAGTATGTGAAAATATAATATATTTTTTTAATATTATTGCTATAAAACAAAAAAAATATAAAAAATAACAAAACATAATTTTCTTCTTGTAACAAAAATTTGTCAATAATCAACACTTCAATACGAAGGAAGGGCCTCAAATTGAGTATTTTAATTTTAATTGCGTTTACAGTTATAATTTATAATATTCTAATTGCACGCGTTAAATGAAATAATAAAAAAAATAAAAAACAATAATTGAAGTATGTGAATTTTTTATTTATTTGATATTACTGCCATAAAACTAATCAAAAATTATGATTTTTTTTTTTACAGTGAATACCGCACAAGAATCTCAACTGCTCCCGTCTGGATCCAGTGATACTATGGCATCCCCAATTGGGGTATGTTGTGAGGCTGAAGGTAGTGGGGAGGGGAAGGAGGTGGGGAAGAGGAAGGTTGGGAAGTACCTGGCTATTCAGATCTGGTCACCAAATACGGCTAAAGCCATTTTCAAGCAACGTTTCAATTCTGAATCGTGGTCTTACACCAGGGCGATACTGATAGTATCTTGCATTCTGGAACATGCCGCAAAAATACTATATATTATTTTAAATGAATTAATTGTGAAATAATACAAATTAATCAAATAAAATTTATTTGCGCATGCCGGGTTCGAACCCGCGACCTCCGGATTGTGAGTCAAGAGTCTTACCCACTGGACTACGGAGGTCGTCGTGAATATTAATAAACATGTTAACTACTTCTTGGAAAAAAAAATTGTCAATAATCAGAGAAATAACACATAAACTCACAACACAGTCTCACCGGACCGGCCGGCGAACTCAGCTGATGATGGCGGGTGACAAACGAGCCACGAACGCGATGTTTTGGTGCGGCCGAAGGTTCGGCAGATTTTCTGCCGAAACCGAAACCGATGCCGAAACTAGATTTTTTTGTCGAAATTTGCCGAAGCCGAACATTCGGTCGGTCACTAGTTATTATGTTTTCAATGGTGGCCGGACAATTCAACAATATACAACTTCATCACTCCTTAAAAAAGTCATGGAAAGTTATGAATTTTTTTTTCAACATCGTTAAATAGGTTGCATTAGGTTAGGTTAGGTTAGTTTGCAATCACTAAAGCCGATAGTCTTAATATTTGGTGAGATAAGTCAGGTTTTTAGAGAAGGAACATGAAAATAGCCCAATAATTGTTATTCGACCAAAAATGTTTTTTACGTAGAAATTACGTTAATAAAATTAAATATGAGTAAAAATATTGTAGGTATATTTCAGGTCGCAGAGTGCAGAATATGAATTGAATTCTGCCATCTAAGGACTGTACATATTAGAAAGAAGGTGTGTGTCTAAAATCTTTAAAACCGTTAATACATAAAAGTGGAAATTTTATCTTTGCATGATGTAGAACTTAGCCAGCATAGGAATATCGATGATTGAACCCGATTTCTTAGGCCACCAAACAATACAACCTACGTACATCATGCAATAACATAATGAATTCAAAAGCGGTGAAACAATACAAGGGAAAAAAAAACTGATGCTACAGCACGTAAACCTACAAAATTACCATTCCTACATCGAAAGCAGGTATCTGTCTATTGACCAATGCAATGGCGTGTTTTGACTTTTTATGATTTTCGCAATAATGAAGAATGAAACTTAGGTAGGTATTTAGGTCGATATAACAAAAGATGCGAGGGGCAATAATCTTAAGAGGATAACGTGCTTAAAAAATAAGTACAAAAAAAACTTGGACATGAGTTTAAGAAGGCATCACGTAACGAGTTGCTAGATAAGATCCAGTTCAATGTAACTGCGCGCTCCACACGCTTTTCCGTCCTATTCAAAGTGGTAACAATGTAAAAAAAAACATTTCTTCATTGAACAGACTATGTAGTTTATTACATACATTTTCAATTACAGCCGCTCCGGGATTCATTTGTTGGATAACCAAAATGCTGCCGTAGGTCACCCCCAAGTGGTTCTCTACGTTTGGTGGCGCAGCAGGGATGCCTGGGTTCATGGGGGTGAAGTTTACCTAAGCTTTGGTGGCAGATGCGTTTACCCACCTGGCTAGACTACTGGCAGAGACTAGTTTAGGGAGACCTTTTGACCTCACCAGCTGGACTCTCTCCACCCATTGCCTTGCGCCGTTGTAGGAAGGATGGTTTCGCGCTTCCGTCACTCCTGGACAATCTCCAGATTCCTATCCACTTCTCATACCTTTTTCCATCCCAGAACTTCCTATCCTTCCTTTTCTTAAAAAGACCCTCCATATCTCAGAGGGATTTTTTCCTCCGGATCTCAAAAAAAAAAAAAATTAAAAAAAAAAACGATTAAGAAAGTTCGAATAAACACGACGATTTTCCATTTGAAAAAAATCATAATTGGCCTCCATCTTCAATCGAAACCGGAACGTTCAAACAAATTTATAGACAAACGAAATACATAAATTCGACTTTAAAAAGTACATCGCTCAGTCAATTAACACACTATTATTCTAAATCGGATACGACCGCAAGTACCTACCTAATCTACCTATTGTATTTTATAAAATAAATACAACAAATGCGGTAAACGTCAAACTTCAAAGACTTTTTGTGTTGTTATCTACAAGGCTCCCCGCACCGCCGAAATGCAAATAAACTATCTCTAAGAAATGTTTTTGTAACGTGAAGTGATAAGATTTGATTTATTTGTATTTTCAGGTATCACGTCATTTTTACTCTACGTATCTATGAATATTATAAATTGCTGAATATTATACTAAATCACCTTGCTTAAATGATAAGGTTTTTGGAAGAAATTTATTAAAATAACTACGAAAAGTGTTCGGAAATAGAGAAAAAATCCAGTCCAACATCCCTTCCCGTAGTCTCCGAAATAATGAATTGCTGTTCCTCAATCAACATTCTACTAATTATGGATATCATTCTCCTTTATCCAAAATGCCGAGACTTGTTAACGCAAATCAAAGCATTGATTTTTTTGGTAATGACCGTCGGCAGTCGACACGCAATGTGTAATTTTTAAAGCCTTTTAAATCCATCTTCAAACTTTGACTTGCAGTTATCTTCTATATTATGTACTTTTATATTATATATTGTCAATGATCTTCATTTATATGTACTCTCCTTTCACTCTCATCTCTGTTTCTTATTCGTGTTATGGTTACATTGTTAATGGTCTATTTGCCCGTAAATAAATAAATAAATAAAAAAAAGCTTTGTACAAGCCCTGGTTATTAATTTAGTCACTAGAGAATCAAGAACTCTATTAATTGTAAAGTTCTAGGTCCTAGGAGCTATCGCTAAATATATCCGGAATAAACATAATTGTACAAGAGGTTGAGAGAAGGTTTTGGAAATGAAAATGGAAAGTTTCCGAGTTTATTATATTTATAACTAGCGAAACGGGCTTGCGTTGCAACGTCACTTAAATTTTTTGGCATGTTTTTTATATTCGTTTCTTACAATTTTAATTATTTCATATTCCTTATTATGTTGTCTTATTAGAGGTAAAGTCACAAGGAGGAAATCCATAATTGGTTTTATTTTGGCTATATTTTTCAAAAAAGAATAAATAAATATATATTGATTATTCCGATTCGGCAACTGGTGTGTAGGAACTACGATCATGCGAACTCTAGGGCAATAAAAAGGTAGTTTCCATCACGGCAACTATCTTGAACCGGAACAGGAACGTGCAACTAAATTTTCAAGCAGATTCTGATGAAATTGGTCGAAGATTGTAAAATGATTGGGGGGAGTTCCTTACCCGACATGGAGGCCATTTCCTGCGTGCCAGAGTGGTTGTTGTTACTGAGGCTGGTGTTGTTGTTGGACTCTCTGGCGGATCCCACTCCGGCTCCTGCGCCCGGAACGGCTCCCCCCGCTTCGTGGTCCTCTTTGCAGTACAGCATCCCGCCTTCTCGCAACGCGAACTCGTCACCTGTTAATCACCATGAATTAGTTACAAGACATATTCAATCACTCATACCTAAATGAGTAGATACGCACTTCCCAGTCTTACTCTTCACATCTTCTTCTCGTCCCCATTCTCAGCGTAGGTTCGAAGTGTAACCGCGATGGGCGCTAAATGTAACAACTAAAAGGGCTTATATTATAGTTGTGCGATTAGTTGAGGTGATTTTTCGCCCTTGAGGTGTATTTTTCACAAAAACGGCGAACTACAAATTATCCAATTATTATTATTATTGTGTATAAAATGAAAACCAAACCATAAAAATAAATTTAAGTCGATAGGAAATGAAACTCGTTCTGTGATAAAATGAAATTCTAATTGAATCTATTGAATTTACAAGAATGGGTTAAGGGAAACGATTGACTAAGATACTATACTAATTTTAATATTCTCAGGAGTGTATGAAACCTCTAAGAAATCTTTCATCAATCAAATAGAAATGTGACATGATGATCATTTAAATTCTAGTGTGGATTAGTTAAAACAATGTAATAAAGGGCGCCAGAACGTTTGATCGTAACGTACAAGATGTAGGAATAAGTTAAATTTGTAAACCAAAGAGATATTATCTAATAATTAAATTTGAGGATTTACAGTTACGAGGTCGAAGTTCCGCCATTTGCATGAGATGTGAATAAACGTTCTCCCTTGCTGCTGGCAAAAAAGGAAATGTCATTGTTCAACTGGCTTACTTAACAACCTTAGTTTCAAACCAATCCTTTTGCTTGCATTTCAATATTAGGTTTGTAACTAGTAACTAGTATATGAGCAAAAGAGCACCTCAAGCTGATTATATCTAAATAAAATCGTCAAAATCGAGGTTTTGCGTTCAAAACAGGACCAATTGTTAAGATTTTTTTCGCCAACCGTATTAAAATTAAATATTCTAGGTCATTTTTAATGCATTGATAGTTTTTTTATACTGAACGTCTGTTGGTTGTTTTAAATTTGGATTAATGAAAAAGTTTTGGGTAGTCTGTGCAGATAAATAATTATATTTTCGATACCCCCATCAACACACATATTGCCAATTCTGACAGGCTTAAAAAAAATGAAATTATGATTCTTTATTCCCTGGTTGTGATCTATTGAAGTTGATGTGCATTACCTAATTATGTTTGCAGCAAATTGTTTTCATGCGTATTATTCAAATAAATTCGATGTAAATGGCAAAAGGAGAGTTTCAGAAAAACTGGAAACACTGCCAGGTGGAAAATTTCGGAAACGTTAATGAATGATATATATGATTGTGTAGAGTGGATTAATATGTTTGTGTACAAAATGACTGGCGAAGGCCCTTGATTTTGTGTTACTATCACTGCCTGAAATGATAAAATACATGTGGCATAGAAAGGAAAGGACTCACCGAAAAGGGTAAAAGAACGTGTAGGGTGGCAATGCACTTGTCTGCTTCCTCTCCCATCCAACAGGCACAAACAGCAATAGGCAAGAGTTGGTTTATTTTGATAATACACGGCGGAGTTATTTTTAATAGCGGATCACCGATAGCGGGGCACAATGGCTATATGTTGCGGCGGGCGTTTATTACAGCCTGGGTAAAATTGACGGATAGGCAATAGGGATGGGTAGGAAAGGAATTTGCAACAATATTAATACCAATCCCAAGCAGTGACAGTATGTATGCGTGCTATGTAGGTATGCGTATGTGTAGGTATGTGTATGGGCGTAACCAGTTTATTTTAATTGGTAAAAATGTTGGTTTACATAGGTGGATATAATAAATAACTATTGCGGAATAAATTAGTTGGTAAGGTAGGTACCTGGAATGAGTTGCTTAGCGCAGGCGGAACATCTGAAGCAGTCGATGTGGTAGATTTTCGTTTTGGCTCTCATTACGAAATCGTTTTTGCTAAAGGATGAGCCGCATTTGTCGCATTTTGTTCCGAATAATCTGAAATGAAAGAAAATAAAACATTTAGTGAATGATTCTACCACACAACAAATTTAAACAAGGTTGTTCAAAACATGGGTACATTACTTAACAATAATATTCAACGCCCGTGTAGTTGCTAGAATAAGATTCAATTAAGGCTCTGCAACTGGGTTCGAAAAGAAGAAGGTGGAGAGATACGAAATTACGAATGTTAGAGGAGAGCGCTAACATTTACAGCGACAAAATCGATGCGAAAATTGCGAAAATGTTTAATAAAACACGACTCGTTTAAAATAGAGCAAAAATCTCGCGGGCACTATCTTAAACAGCATTTAAAGAAACACTGTGAATTTTTTCATAGATATAACTTGTAAAATAACTGAAACAAACGTGTTTATAATAATTCTTGGAGCATACTTTGCAATTTTTTCTATCGAGGGAATTTTATATAATTTGCGTTTCGGCGCGGGCAAAGTCTAGATATTATCTGCAAGAATAACACATATATTTTTAAGAGCTTGTTTAAGGGAAATATGTAATAAATCGATAGAATCCGGGTTGCGGGCCCTTAAATACATCTGCGCGTAAAACACGCTCTTCTGTCCTAAATTGACAATAATTTTTTTGCTTGAACAAACAATATAATAATTACAATAACATAAAATCAAAAATGGAATTTTTCAATTGCAAGCCTAACAAGTTTTAAAAAATCCACAAACTTTTCTGTTTTCGTTTCTTTTATGAATTTTTTTTTTTTGTACTATACTGCACATGCTATCTTCTTATCATATTATTACTAGCTGACTCGGCCACGCGTTGCTGTGGCTAACTAAACACAACGCCATCTACTGGATGGTTACCCAACCTTTTTAACCACGATAAATCAACTCACATCGCCGTCTGTTAATTTGCAAACAAATCAAATCCACACCGCCCGCTTGCCAGCCCGCACTTCTTTTATGGATAGGGACACCCTAATCACCCAGCGGTATGAAATATTCTCATACCTATCAAATAGATATATATAAAAAAAAATCATAAAAATCGGTCTAGCCGTTTCGGAGGAGTGCGACCACAAACACTGTGACACGAGATTTTTATAAATATAGATATTTTTTTTTTTTAAATTATGTATTAACCAAGAATAACATTACAATATATACAATATACCTACATATACATATATATAAATTTTTTTGGTATATACCACCTCACTAGGCTGAGCCTGTTCTGAGGTGGCAGGAATTTAATTTAATTTTGATATCTTAATCTTGGAAGATAAAAAATATAATTTTAATTTAAATAGATAAATGGAATAAAAGAAAAAAATATAAAGAAATGAAAAAAAGATATGAGATAAATAGATGAAAATAGTTAAGGAGGAAAGAGAAAAAATACAGGCGTTGAGTGTGTTGTTTGATCAAGTTATCTGCACGCAGTATGCAATACCCTTGTTTACTACCCACGTATGAATTTTGCGTTTTAGATTTTTTGTCACTAGAATATCTTTTATATCTTTTTCAATTAAATTAAAACATTTTGGAGCCAAATTGTGATAATGTCTTTGTCCAAATGTAGTATTTGTCTTCGGAGTCATGTGTTGATGTCTATGTCTTGTGTCGTAATTGTGTTGTGCAGTATGATGGTTTAGTTTGTCTTTTTGGTAATGTATAGATATAATTTTGATGTACAGTTGGTGTATGTTCAATACAGCAAAGTCTTTAAATAACTGTGTTGTCGAGAATCTAAAAGGTTTTTTAGTAATAACTTTAATTAAGGCCTTTTGCGCTTTGTCGAGAGGGTCCATATTAGTTTTCGCAGCACCACCCCAACCAATCATACCGTGGGTGATAATTGATTGTCCTAATGCGTAGTATATAGTTTTTAAAGTCTTCACTGGCATTATGTTTCGAATGTTCTTAAAAAAATATATAAGTTTCCTTACTTTACCCGCTGTTTTATTTATTTGTTCTGTCCATCTAAAATAGTTGTCAATGTAAATGCCTAAATATTTGATTATCTGAGTCCGTGTTAGCGGGTTGCACAGGCAGTTTTTTTTAGATGTGCAGTCGTGTATAGTTAGGTTTTCATTGAGTCTTGGTTGTCGTCTGGGATCTATACTAAATGTCATGTATTTTGTTTCGTCTATATTTAGTGTTAGCAGGTTATTGTCGAGCCAATTTTTAATCCGGTTGATTCCTTCGGCAGCTTTTTTGTATACATTTGTCCAGGAATCAGAAGCGAAAATGAGAACAGTGTCATCCGCAAAGCAGATAACATCTCCGCTAATATCTAACTGACACAGGCAATTGATGTAAAGTAAAAATAGTATGGGTCCTAATGTACTTCCTTGGGGAACACCGTAAGTTATGTATCTGTTTTGGCTTGTTACTTTGCCTAAATTTAGTGCGTGGCTGCGATCAGTTATATATGATTTGAACCAGTTATATGCAGAGTTTTTAATACCTATGTTATCTAATTTTTTAAGGAGAATTTTATGGGACACTGTATCAAAAGCTTTACTTAGATCTAGAAAAACCGCAATACAGCTTTTTTTTTGGTCAACATTTTTTATAATGGTTTCTGTCACTTTTAATATTGCATTCTGTACTCCCATATTCTTTCGAAAACCGTACTGATTTTCTGATAGAATCTTATGGTTGTCTAGATAGTCTACCAGTTGGATTTTCACAAGATTTTCGAGTACTTTTGTGAGAACATTTAAAAGTGATATAGGCCTATAGTTGGAGGGATTATTTTTATCTCCGGATTTGTAAATTGGTACTATGTTTGCACTTTTAAAATGGCTGGGGAATACACCGCTAGTAATACTCAGATTACAGATGTAGGTGAAGGGTAGGGCTATTTGGTGTTTTATTTCTTTTATTAGTTTAGTGTCAAGTTTGTCAGGTCCAGTCGCACAGTCGTTTCTCAGTTTATTTATGTGATGCATTATGTCTTTGGTTTGGAAAGTTTTTACTCTAAATGTATTGTTATCTTGTGCATTAGTGATAAATTTATTAGCAAGTGTATCTTCGTCAGTGTTCGTTTTATTTAGTAGTGTTTGGGCTAATGTTTGACCAATTTCTGCAAAGTAATTATTTAATGTGTTGGCAATATCAGTCTGATCAGTTATTTCTGTATCATTAACATCTATTTGTTGGAATTGTGCTGCTGGTTTTCTATTTACATTATTTATTTCCTTTACTGCGTTCCATAATACTTTCGGGTCAGCTTTGTTTTCTTCAATTTTTCGTTTATAATATTCTTCTTTTGTCTGTTTCACTATTGATCGGCAGATATTTCTATATTTTTTGTAATAGTTTTGAAGCCTTATATTATTCGGTGAGTTTGAAGACTGTTTGTGAAGTTTGTCACGCTTATGTAAGCATTTAACCAGGTTGTCATTAATCCAAGGTTTAATTTTTCTATTTTTGTGCACCAATTTTCGTAAGGTTGTGTATTTTGTCACAGTCGTATTTATTTTTTCAGTAAAATTCATCATTGCAGTGTTAACATCTGTTTCATTTAAAATATTAGCCCAGGATATGGATTCAAGAGATGATCTAATAGCGTCATAATCTGTGTATTTTATTTGCATTTTCTTTTGTTGATTGTCTTTCTTCGCGTCATTTTTCTTGGAAAACGCGAGCATTGTAGCAAAGTGGTCAGTTACTGTCGTATTTATTATGGTTGCAGAGATATTAGATTTTGTCCTCACATAAATATGATCTATACAGGTTTGAGATATAGGTGTCACTCTTGTAGGTAAGTTGACGGCGGATCGAAGACCATAACTTGCAAGAAGACATTCATAGTCGTCAGCTTGGTGGTGCCTATCTCCAATTATATTGATATTGAGGTCTCCAGCTATGATACAGTTCGTGAATTTATTAAGCCTCTGAAGATTTTCGTTCAACGAGTTTAGGAACTGCGATATATTAGTATATGATGGAGACCGATAGATGGCGGTTATAACAACAGAATCAAGACATTGTATGGTGACACTGTTTGCTTCAAGTATTGCAGTTGGAATTTTTGAACCAAAAATAGAGTTTTTTGTGTACACTATCACTCCATCACTACGATTTTTGTGATGTTTTGATGAGAAAACATCGTAGCCTCGCATGCTGGGCGCAATAAAATCGTCATTAATCCAGCATTCGGTGAGAATGATAACGTCAAACTTAATTTTTATTTGTTCTAAAGCAACCAATAAATTATCGAAGTTTTTGGTGACACTTCTGATGTTTTGGTTCAGTATTTTCAAACAATAATTGCCCGTAAAATGTTTGGTTACTTGTGAAGCATCGAGAATGTTATATGTTTCTATGTGATTAATATTTTGAATTTCTTCTTCGAAGTGTTCGTATTTGTCGTCAAGTTCCTCATTTTCCATAGTCGGTTCTTTGCTGGGCTCTCTCTTCCATTTTTTGTCGGTAAGGGCACTGTCGACTGTTTGCTTTACGCGAGTAAACGTCTTTATTGCTAGAAGTTTTACTACAATTCCAGCACTTTGTTGCTAAATCATCGTCCTTTTTTGGGCACACCATCGATTTGTGCTCGCCAGCGCAGTGGAGACACCTGTCTTTTAAAGCGTTGCAGTTTGGTGAGGAATGCCCGAATCCCATGCACTTGAAGCATTGGATTAGAGATGATAAATCTTCCACGTGCACCCTCATGTATCCGATGTTTATTCGGCCGAGACGGAGTAGTGCATTTCTAGTAGTACTGTCAACTATTAGCACTATGTTTCTTAACTGTTCGTTTCGGTTTTTAGTGATTCGAAGAATCTTGATGCTGTCTTCAGGTTTTCGGCCCTGGATTGTTTCGAAGATGAGATCGTTTTGTTGAATGATCATGTGGACAATTTCTTCGTCTTTATATTCGTTAGCCACTCCTTTGAGGATAACTGTGGGTCGGAGGAGCTTATGCGGGTAATTATGACCTTGTTATTTTTGGCCTTTGTCATTCCACTGACACCCACTCTGAGGTCAGCTGGCTTGATAATATCCTTTATTGTTGAGGTGATGGATTCTGATGTTGCTTCTTGGTCTGATGAAGATACTATTACGGCATGTCTGGTGCGGTCTCCTCGATTCCCTACTGCCGAAGCGTAACTGAGTACGGGTTCTTTTTTAGCGTTGGCGCAGAAAGCTGACATTTCCCTGCAGTGCCTTTCTTCCATCTTCAGTTGACATTCTGCATTCTGCACCTTTGTTTCCAGTAATTCGACTTCCAGAGCATGAAGTTGTTTTCCCAGGGTGGCTCCTTTCTCAATTATCTCCAGTAGAGATGAGATTATTGTGTCGCGGACTTCTTTAAATAATATTACATTTCTTGTTATTCTTTTATTCACTTCTGTTCTGTTAATTCTGTACATTTGTTCCAAAATGAGTAGCAGGTATAACTTTTATCTATACAAATCTTCATAAACCACGAGTCTAAAGATGGGTTGTTACAAAAAAATTAAACAATATTCATCAAATATTTCCCCATGAAAGTTCAATTCAAGTTCTGTGATTATATCAGTATTATGAAGCAACTCGCCTTTACCTAATGCTATAATAACAACTGAATAGAACAACAAAATAATTTAAACTAACCAAAATAATATTTTAATTAAATAGATTGCGTTAGACAACGAATTAACATCCTAAGGAATATTACCTATGTTGTTTTTAATGATAAAGATAAATTAGTTACACCAGCCAATGTCTCAGAACGTTTGCTATCGTAAAAGTCAGTAAATTTTTTAAATCAATAGCTTTAAGCGAACAACTCAGAATAACAATAATTAGCACTGTTAAGTCTGTCTTTACGAGCTGTATTCGCGAGGAAAATTACTGCATTTTACAAAAACAAACAAAAATATAGGTTTTATTTTAACGACCGTAATAATTAACAAGAAGAAGAATATTGCAAGCGAATATTTTTATTTAAATGTACGCGGGATTCAGAGAAATATGACGCAGTGGTGGTTGCAATCATTATGTTCCTGTGATATCCTAGATATTAGTTTAAGAGGTTACCCATAGATGGCACATATGTAGCTGTCGATTATGCGTCGATTGAGACTTAAATAAATGCGGTTGCACTCTCAAGGTCGAGACCCGGAATTATTTCTACCGCCTGCTGATTGTAGGTAATATCACTAATAAAAGTCCAGCGTTTTATTTAAAGGGTTTGTGAGACAAACCCGCATTTGCAAGAGTACCTTTTTTCCACACAGGAAAGTCCAGAGGAAAAAATATTCTCTCAGGGCCAGGGTTATCTTTGGGGATGCTGTGTTGAGCGACTTCTCGAGGAATGGAAGGATTGAAAATGGATCTTGCAGAGAATCATGTTGTAGGAGGAAGGAAACACAGAGGCATGAAAATCATTCCATAGCCGAGCTGTTGAACTCAATAACGAGTCGTAGATGCGACCCGTTTACATGTGGCGAATGTCAACCGTGTAGGTAGAAACAGTGGCGTAGCGAGGGGGGGGGGCGGACCGCCTCGGGTGCCACCCGACAGGGGGGTGACACTCGACCGTGGAAAAAATTTACGAAGGATATTGTCACCAAAGTATTGTATACATGAACACGGTCTGTTATTCTTTCATATGTTCCCCGTGGATAGCCCCGAATTTTGTGTCTAGTTCTTTTTATAGGCGAACATAGCCTATATTTGTGGAGAAAGCTAAATTTCTCTAGCCACCCCGCCCCCCCCCCCCTCCCCTAGGATGGACCAATTTTATGAACTCGAAATTAGCGTTTTGAATTTTTTCTCAAGTCAACTTTAATTTGGGGGGGGGGGGGGGGGGGGGGTTTAATTATATGAAGACATAGCGAAACTCAATTTTAAAATATTGACAAGTGAGTTTCGTTTATAATGAGACAATTGACATGTCGCGTATTAAAAATAAAATGGATAAAAATTTATCCAGACACTATCTAGATAGCATTTAGTTCGAATTGAATCTTGCAATCATATATAAAGAGCAGCCAATAATATGTGCGTTAAGAAAATTATTGGTAGTTCTTATTCGAAGCATGATACAGTTAAAAGTGACCGAATTTGATATGGGTTCCGTAGATCAGTTGGTAGAGCACTTGCCATGTAAGCAAAGGGTCCTGGGTTCGAGTCCCAGTGGAGCCAATATTTTTTTCTAATTTTTCCGTCTCCAGATTTTCGATTGAGTTTCGCTAATATTGTATTTATTTGATTAAACATGTAATTTTTGAAATACAAAAACTAACATCGTTTAAATTATATTTCTAACCATGATAGTAAGGGAAACAACGATTTTCATGAGACCTATATGAGTTGTTTCAAAAAGAGAATAAATTAACCTGAGAGGTTAGTAATAGAAAGTATCTACATCAATCATAAATAAGTACCTACTTGAATGGTTGCATGTCTTGCACTGCGCGGACACGCAAAAAGACACGGATCGATAAAATGGGTGCGTCTCGGTAGGTGGCGCTCGAGTGGTTATTTTACTTGTCAAAATGCACAAGGAAGATATGATGATGGGTTCCGTGACAGTTGATCCCCGGGCAAATTTATATACAATATGCAGTCGGTTTAGGGAAAATATAACTAATTGTCTCCTTCAACGGAAGCAATCTTCCGAACATGCCCTCCATTGATGTGCTTGGTGTAACTCTAAGTAACTAGCTCAGATACGGGGGCTCCATCGAAGCCAGAGTAAAGTTACCCTCTCAAAAACTGGGCGTACTGTACAGGGCCCGCAGATACTTTAATAGTACACAACTGCTAACCCTGTACAAATTACAAATCACAAGTGAGCCCCACGGTTGAATTTGGCAGCCACCTCCATATTTACACAGTTGACATTGGTCACATCGTTCTTGTGTTCGACAGCTCGGCTGTGGAACGATTTGCCGGCCTTTGCGTTTCCTTCTTCCTACAACATAGATCTCTTCATGGCCAATGTTCATTCCTTCCTCTCCTCAAAAAGACCCACCACTCAGCATCTCAGATGACATAGGCCCTGAGGGAAATTATTTTCCTCAGGGCCTCCTGTGTGGAGTTAAAGTAAAAAAAGAGAGGATATACCGCCGAATAACAAGAGTATAAAAAGCATTTCATTCAAATGCATCAAGGATATAAGAGTACTTGCCTATATATACCGTGTATACCAGCACCAGCGTATTAGTACTAAAAATAGAGACCAATAAATTCAATATTATTATTATTTTTATTTTTTTATTGATCAATGCATAGCACAAAGGGTAACAATTATTATAAGCAATAATTATTAGCCTGAAACACTCATCTACATTGAAAAAATCTTCCGAGAAAAGATACATGCCGCCAACGGGACTTGAACCCGTGTAATAAGCAGTAATAATTGTTGAATGAAACACTAGTATGCATTGAATTATTTGGCGGGTATTAGATAAGCCGACAAAGCTCAGTGGTAGAGCACCTGACCGGCAATCAGAAGGACACGGGTTCAAGTCCCGTTGGCGGCATGTATCTTTTCTCGGAAGATTGTTTCAATGTAGATGAGTGTTTCAGGCTGATAATAATTGTTACCCTTTGTGCTATGCATAAAAATCTTGTCTTAAACGTTTGTTTATCAATTTAAAAAAAAATAATAATAATGAATATTTGACAAGTTAAAGTATTTCACCAAAAAAGTAGACATAATTTGTCTCGACGCCACCTAGCGAGAGATTTAGCACTAACAATGCCTCTCTCACAAAAATAAAGTTGGTTGTTTTCAGGTGGAAAAATGTAATAAGCGGTAATTGTTGAATGAAACACTAGTATGTATTGAATTATTTGGCGGGTATTAGATAGGCCGACAAAGCTCAGTGGAAGAGCACCTGACCGGCAATCAGAAGGACACGGGTTCAAGTCCCGTTGGCGGCGTGTATATTTTCTCGGAAGATTTTTTCAATGTAGATGAGTGTTTCAGGCTGATAATTATTGCTTATAAATAATTGTTAATAAAATCTATCTTATTTGGCCTCCGTGGTTGATGGGTAAGGCTCTCGACTAACAATCCTAAGGTCGCGGGTACAAAATGTACAAAATGGTTCCAGTGGCGACGGGACCCAAACCCGCCTCTAGGCTAGAGACTGTAGGTATGATTGAAGTTTAATTAGGGCCTGTCCGCACAGCGATTTTTCACCGCGCGTTTTTTTTTCGCAACATTCTGTGACACATGGGATCTTGTAGTGCTATCCGCACTGGCGGTAAAAAAAACGCGCGAAAAAAAATTCTGTGGTTTGATGCAAATTGAACGCGATGCGGTGCGGATTTATTTCCGCGCGAATATTTTGTGCAGTATGAAATAGTATGGCCATGGCCGCACTGCGGAATAAAATTCGCGCGTTTCACATCAGTTGGACCAACTAGTTGTAGTAAATTATCAAATGATTTTTTTGTCATTCTATAATACCCAAAAAACGTTTTATAGTATTTTCGCAGCTCTTGATGTTTTATAAAAAAAAAAATCCTTTCGTAGGTCTCAATGCTGTAAATGGGTGAATCCAATGTTCGTGACATCTTTTGATACGTCTGTTACGCCGCCGTAGTATTAGATAAATTAAAATTTTAGTTCTGTTATCCATTTACACGTGTGTCTTAGTTGAGAACTATATTACACTGAAAAAAATCGCACGAAATTTTATTCGCAGTGCGTACAAGTTGTAATTCCGATCGCGGAATATAAAACGCGAGAATTTAAAACGCGCGGTGAAATATCGCTGTGCGGACAGGCCCTAAGAATCTCGCTAAGAATGCAACTCTGATGCCGCGCCTTACGCAAAACTGTTTTAGAACGTGGAGTTTGTATACAAATGTGCTTTTGTAATAGAACCGAATTAAAGCAATGCCAAAAGATGGCGATTACGTTAACATTTTGCGTGATTAGCACCGTAAGAACCTAGGTAGGTACTATGGATTTCTAATTTTGAGTATCTCTCCGGATATGGAGAGACTGACGATAATATGATTATTATTATTGTAACTGGCAATTGTGAATAATGTAGGTACCACGCGGCTATAGGTATATTCCATATGACGTATGACGTGGTTACTTTGTCCCAGTGACTAGCTGTCACTGGATCACAGTGGATCCGAGGAACCAGCTACTTTTGGAACCAGTTCCTATCGAATTTATAAAATTGTCACCAACACTCAAACTGGGCGAAGCCGAACCAAAAGCAGCAAAAACCTGCGGAGCGGGCTTTAACTTTAACCGCTAGTTATTATCATTAGGTGTACAGATATACCTACCCAATTGAATCATTTTATTTGTTTTGGCTCTGTTTATTCATTTGAAATTAACCTAATTTGCGTACGAAAGATATTTAAAAATATGTAGGTAAAGAGGTACGGACCTGCGGAAGATCTAGATGTTGATAACCATAATTAACGATATAGATAACATCTAAAAATATTGCACGCAACTCCTTGGTACTTATTAATTCTTATTAAATACACGCCGATCTGCATAACTAATTAACCGTATTGCCATTTCCCGGGGAGTTGAAAGCGGATAACGATATTTACAAAGACCTCAACTGTAGGTGTTTAAACTGTTTCAGTGTATTTTTATAAAAGCAAGCTCTGTTATTATTAAAATTATTCATATTTTTCTGACTGGAATGTCTTGGTTAACGCAACCATTTTACCCCATTACGGTATTCATTTCGAATTGGCGAGCTTTTAAGAGGAATTGCAAGGAATCCAGATACTAATATCTACAGCCTGTATGTCGGACGAATATCTACAGCTCATATGTTGGACTAATATCTATGAACTTCAGAGTGAGAACTAATATCTACAGAGCTAAGGTCGGACGAATATCTGAGACGGTCCCAGTGGTGACTAATATCTATGGAGCGTAGGTTGGACTAATATATACAGAGGGCAGCTGAGCAAGAGGTTGTACGGAAAAGTATAAATTACTTCAATTACGTAATTACTAATTACGTAAAGGCTTAAACGTTTAAAGTAGGCATGAAGTTTTTGCATAATATTACGTATTTTGCTGTTTACGAGGACAATAATTTATTGAACAAACATGGAGGTCATAATACAAAGATAATTTATTTATTTCAAAATACACGGCACCAAAACCTAACCTAACCTAATCTAACTGACATAGAAATGGTCGTGGTAACAGACTAAATAATTTAGAAGCACTCGAAATAAAGAAACCCAAATCCTTAATAATCAGCTAAATGTGTCCAATAGTCCGATATTAGGGATTTTTACATACATACATACATAAATTAAGTTTTTTTAACTGCATACGCAATATTACGTTATTCCAATATGCTAGGTATACATAATTGCAAATCCAACCTCTGCCAGTGCTGTAGATATTCGTCCACACTTTGGTTCTCATAGGTATTAGTCAGCAGTTTGAGCTGTAGATATT
Source organism: Limnephilus rhombicus (assembly GCA_929108145.2). Taxonomy (NCBI): domain Eukaryota; kingdom Metazoa; phylum Arthropoda; class Insecta; order Trichoptera; family Limnephilidae; genus Limnephilus; species Limnephilus rhombicus. The sequence continues at coordinate 45,593,492 of OV815288.1, read as the reverse complement.
CGTCCTCACTTTGGTTCTCATAGGTATTAGTCAGCAGTTTGAGCTGTAGATATTCGTCCTCACTTTGGTTCTCATAGATATTAGTCCGATTTGTTCAGTTTTTGGAATTCCTGTAGATATTAGCAGACGCCTCCATTGCAAGGAGACTAGGATTTGAAAGAGACAAAAGACCGTCGGATCAAATGTGTTGTCATTTGTTTCTTCAACATTTATTAATCGTAGATATAATTGATTCTCCAACCTTACTACAGCTCATTTATTTCAACATCCCCTCCCGTAGACTCATAAATAATGAACTCTTCCCCAATCAATTCTCAACTTATTATGGATCATTCACCATTGTCCAGAATATGTAGATTGGTCAACAAAATTCAAGACCTTGACTTTTTGTTAAAGTCGAAATGATTTTTGTCAGTCACTAAGCAAAGAAACGTTTTAATTATTATATGACTTCTGGCAAATTCTTGACTTGACTTGTCACTTTTATTTCTGTATTTTACCTTTGTTTCATATTTTATTTATTTATTTCTATTCTCTTATATGCAGTTTAGGTACATATAAAATAATAAGAACCAGTAATAATAATAATCTGTAACTTTATGTAAAGGGCAAGTAAAGTATTTTGTTAACACTTCATTAGGAGAACCCGTGTTGAGGCGTTCGCATGTTTTACATAAAGTGTAATTTTGCCGTCCTAAGTAAAAACACGACATCGTCCATGAGACTCTCAAGGAGGATACTGTGGTGGTAGTAATTTATACTAGGTTTATTAGTAGCAGTTAAAGTACATCATGATATTATGTAACACAATGAAGTAACAGTGTGGTGAGAAGAAAAGAAAATGAAAAAAGAAAATATATTATCCAAATCTGTGTTGTAAAGAATATTTTCAAGTTCAAAATCTCCTACTAATAATCCTCTTTTCGGATAAAGTTTTATTGTATAATACGGCAAATTATGTTCTTTTGAAAATTATTGGAAAGCATTTTAATATTTTTTTGGATTTCACAAAATAAAACAAAACACTGCAATTAAACGCTGTTCAACGAATTTGGAATTAAGCCTTATGGCTTCCGCATAAAGACTATGTGCAAACCGTATCAGTTAACCAGTTAAGAGGGCATTACCAGAGAAAACCAGAAATATGTCATTTTCAAATCAGATTTTAGACGTATTGGCTCTTTTCCACAAAAAATTATAAATGGATTTCGAAAGATTGTTATTTTATCTAGCATTCGCATGTAATAAATTTTGAGACAATTTTTTAATTTTTAGTATAATAAGATTATTTATTCCATAGGTCGTTGGCAGATTTGTTAAATTTTCAAAAAAGATTTTGTATTATACCACACCCATTTCAAATAATATAATCATGCAGTAAAATAAATCAATACATTATCTAGCAAACGCATGTTTTAGAATTTTAATTTTAGTTTCAATAAAATCATTAAAAAATATGTACGTACATGTGTTTCTTGACGAAAATTGGTCCATTTGTGTATTTATTTGCGCACTTACAAACTAACATATATCAGATTTTTTTAACATTCTTATTAATTTAAGACATTATTGAAAAATGATAAACACTTATAATCAAAAAATAATAACAAAAAGTATTTTAATAGTTTTATCATCACGCCTTTTAGCATTTTTGTATGAAGGTATAAATTAAAGGTAATTTGGATTGAAATAAATTCGATATTGAGTTATAATTTTAAAAAGCTGGTACGGAGAATAATTAATCTTTCTCATTGTAACCGCCCTGCACGATCGTAAGAACAACTTTCGACGAAATGTGGATTTTCGTCCGCTGGCTTGTTAAACGCTCTTAACGCCCCCATTTTTATAGTAGCGTATCGACATCCTTAGACTCCGCGTCGCTTGGTTCCGTGAAACCGATTTTAAATTTCCTGGTTATTATAATAAACAATGCGTAAGAAAGGCGTTATTATTTTTTACATGCCATTGCGAAATCAATCAGTAAAAAACAATTCCCAAATACCTTGTCCAAACTTTCCAAAAGCGTCTTCTTAAGTCTTGTCAAAGGGGTGGGGATTCCGATTTCGAATTTTTCAAAAACTAGTGGATCACCTTAAATTTTACATTCTTCCTCTAATTTCGTGTTTACTTGTTTTGTAAATTGGACGTAAGACCGTTAATAGATAAATGTTTACTGAGGTGTGAAGTTTTTTTTTTGAAGTGAGAGGGTGCCTTCTAAATACAGTCATAAAACTCATAGCTGACAGTTACGGACTACTTTGCATGACGTAGCTAAGGTACCTATATAAGTAGGAACGATAGGAACTGGATAGGATCGCGTGCTGTATTTTGCTACTTATTAATAGCAATTATGAATCTTCATTTAACTCGTCGGCAGTTGGTGTCTAAGTATGAAAAAGCTCAATGTCCCCTGTTGCCTACAAAAAAAACCTCATTAAATTGAAATGTCTACTGTCTAGCTCCTATCTCCGGTCGAAAACCAGAATAAGATCAAATGCAATAAGTTCCTTGCTATCTACGTACCTGCTTTCCTTCCGTAACCTGTCCAGACCCTCGCGGTATCTGAGCAGTTACCCCTAGAAATAATACTAATTGAGGTGATGGACGGTAGCTACCCAACTGTATCAACTAAATAGGATCCTACCTACACAGTACCTGTGCACAAAAGACTGATACAAGATATTAATATTGCTGATTTATGCCTATAATATACGACATCTTTTTTCAGCACGATTCCAATTAGATACCCAAGTCAACATTTTTCGATTTACGCGATCGCTATTTTCATCTCTATTTTCATATCTACGATTTCAGTTGGCATCACAGCAAACAGCATGGTTCATGTGTTGTTCGCAGTGATGACAATTGAAATCGTAGATATGAAAACAGAGATGAAAATAGCGATCGCATAAAGCGAAAAATGTTGACTTTGGTCTCTAATTGGAATCGGGCTGAAAAAAGATGTCGTGTATTGTAGGCATAAGGCTGGGAATACATGTCCGATTTTGATTTCCGATTGTTTGATCAGACAATCCGGACGAACGTGTCTGATTTTAGTGGTCTCAGTTGTTTCCGATTTGTCCAGTAAAACACTGCAATCAACTCAAAATATAATATTACTAGCTGGTTCCCGGCTTGCGTTGCTATGCCATATAATAAAAAAATTGTTTCTCCCTGCGTGTCCTTTCCCATTCGTCCCGTTCTCCTTCCGCCTCCCCTACCTTTCCCGCACTCCCTTTCCCCTCTCGCGTTCCCACTTCGCCTACTCCACCACTCTCTCCCCATTCCTCACCCCCTTCCCCCGTTCCTCTCCCGAGATCCTCTCCCAGGTTCCCCTCCCTACTCCCGGGTCCCCCCCTTCACGCGAACCCCCTACCCGAGTTCCGCTTCCCCTCCCCCCTCCCGCATTTCATACGTTCAGTCCAGATACATTCAGTTTTCAAACAGGTTGCGTGCAACCTATTGCAATTTTTTTACACAAATTTAATAATGTCAGAGCTCATCAGTAGTTTAATACAAACATTGTCCTGACAATAACGAACACCAAAAAAAAAAAGAATTATCCCACTATCCAATTTAAAGGTCAAATACTTTATTTCCCTATCGTCTTACATGGATTGATACTAATGAATTGTTAGCTAAGGTAGTTTAATTTGTTGAACTTCATATTAATTTGAAGTTGATATTTTATACATTCAATAATAATTCAATTTGGGAGGCGGGAATGATTACAGCACCCCGGAAACCATTTATTGGATAACCAACACCTTATTCATAGGTCTTCGTTTGGTGACTTAGCAGGAGTGGACGTGTTCATGGGTTAAGGTTAGTACAAGTCTTGGAGGTGGATGCGTCTTCCCACCAGCTGCATGGCGGGCCAGATTGTGAGAATGAGAGTGACCCTTTGAACTCTCCAACCGAACTCTCTCAACCCATCGCCTTGCACCACAGAGGGATGGAATTATTGCTTTTGTTGGATTTGTAACTAAGTATTGTGTGACTGCGAACTGAAGTCCGGGGGAGAAAGTGATAGAGAGAGAAGGGACCAAGGAATAATTCATTGCCATTTTATAAATCCCTTTTCCCAATCTAAACAATTCGCCAGGTTATCACTGAATCAGTGATACAGTTAAATGGTTGCAATGTCGAAAAGGTGGAAAGATTTAGATACCTCGGCAGTATTCTCACGGAGACTCTTGACCCAGATGTAGAGGTTAGGTGCAGAATTGAAGCAGCAAGAACTGCGTTCATTAAAATGAAATCCCTCTTCTGCAATGACAATATCAGCTTAAAACTAAGGCAGAGAATGCTAAAATGTTACGTGTCTTGCTGTAAGGATGTGAAACATGGACCTTGAAAGTAAATACCATGAACAGGTTAGAGGCTTTTGAAATGTGGCTTCACCGGAGAATGCTCAAAGGTCCCATGGACCGACATGATCACCAACACAGAAATTCTCAGGCGTGCTAGAGCAGATAGAGAACTGCTTACATTAATAAAAATCAGGAAAATTTCATATGCTTCGAGGGGAGAAGTATCACTTGCTCCATCTAATATTGAAAGGCAAGATAGAGGGTCGCCGAGGACCTGGTAGGAGACAAATGTCTTGGCTGCGAAATATACGAAAGTGGATCGGCATTAGAAGTGTGGAGGAGCTATTCCGGGCAGCGCAAGACAGAGAGACATTTTCAAGAGTGATCGCCAACGTCGGGGGTACCTGATACGGCACACAAAGAAGAAGAAGTCACCTTTATCTCATGAACAGATCTGGTTAGCTAGGTATTTCCAAACGTTCACCTTCTCATCTACTTCCCGTCCCCATAACCTTCAGCCTCATAACACACCGCATTTGGGGATGGTTGGTCTCACTGGAGCTGTTGGTACTCTTGTTCGGTGTTCACATACAAAATAATGAAAATATCTCTCCTTTTTCCTAGTACCTACCTATGCTAAGGGATGTTTTTTCTTGCCAACCCCTTAAATACACATCGAGTTAATTCGTCCCGGTGGTCCGCGTCTAGAGTTACTCTGTTGGCACAGTTGTGCGGGTATCGAACCTGGGACGGAAGCGTTACGAGACACTAAACAAACCACTGGCCCACGGGGCAGATGTCAGAAGTCAAAACCCACCCACGCTTTTGTCGGGAATAGGGAAAATATAGAACCCAATCGTAAGAGCAGGCCAACGAAAACTTCTAAATTACCTATCTACTTGATGGTGTAACTCAACCGTTTTGCATTTTTTCCCTGTAAGTTTCAAGATGGTGGCCGTGTTGGATTCTGCCTTTCTATCCCGCTAAAGTTCAGAAGAGCGTGTTTCCTTCTACGAGCTGTCGAATTGGAATAATTAATATTATAGTAGGTACTTACCTGCCTGAAGAAAGTTTGAAAAAATAATTGTCATTGAGATGGTGAGATTGGACAAATTATTAGATAATTCAATTACTTATATTAATATACCTACCTACTTATTTACAATTCTTATTATTTCAGAGGAAAGTTTTCATTTATTAAATAAAATACAATAAACATTTTCTATTGGATTCTTTTGAAATGTTATCGACAACGGGCTTATCTGCAGAGTTTCATCTCGATCGGATATCGGGAAGTGATAGTTAATATCCACTTCCAAGTTTTGCTTTAATTCTTTCATGAAAAAATCGATTTCAAAGAACAGTATTTAAAAAAACAATAGTGTTCTGTTGAGAAAAATGAATTTTGTTTTGAATCCATTCAGTACAATATGCGACTAATAATAAAAATAATATATTTTTAAATATTGGTATCTACGAAGCTATGGTTGGTTTAAAACTGCGTGAGAGCAGCTGAGAATTGGAGAATAAAACATTAGAGGAACGTCTATGTCCAAAACTGGACTCTAGAAAATTCACAAATAAGAATAAAACATACAATTATAGATACCTTAGAATTGAAATTAAAACACTTTCGCACTTTGTTCCACTTATTTATTTTCACCAGGACCGGTTTCATCCTTCTAGGGACATTTTCAGACTGGTAGTTGAAATTCAACCACTGGAGCGATCACGCGAAATTAACAAATTTGCCTCGATTGCTAGAGATTTCCCAGATCATTTTTTTAATTATTCGCCAACATTAAAAAAATCATGCCTTCAAATTTTAACATGGTGACATAAAAACTTATTATTGTGCTATATAGCCAATAAATTAACTTGCATTTTACGGGTTTTCTCTATATTTGTTGGATTTATGAAAACAATACAAAAAAATCGTAGAGTTTATAACCGCGTGAATCCTTCGTGTTTTTTTTACTGTGAAACTGCCGGGAGGGGTACATGTACATATTCGAGTGAACATAGAATATTTTCGATATCTGTATGTTGATAATAAAAGGTGCATGTCTATGGAAAAAGGACTTAATTTTAACCGTAAACAGCTGAACAAAAATTCGGCGGGAATTTTTTTTTTTTTTAATTTATTTTGAACATCGTTCACGAAGTTCGGATTTCAAACATCTATGGTCGTAATAGATAAAGCATTTCAATAGCTTCGTTTTAAAATAAATGACTGGCCAAGGAAATGTTTTAAATAATAACAATAAATGTTTTACGAATGGTAGGAAAATGTGATCCAATTTTCGACCGCTATCAATCGCAGAAAAGTAAAAGTTGTCCATTTTTCAACCATAATCGCTCCAGTAGGCAGGGTTAAACAACATTGTCTCTATGTAATGAATGTTTCTATTTGGATAATTTAAGGTATTATAAGTTAATGAAAATGTCCGTAGTAGGATGAAACCGGTCCTGATGAAAATAAATAAGTGGAACAAAGTGCAAAAGTGTTTTAATTTCAATTCCAATACAATGGAATTCCACCACGAATTAACAATCCAAAAACTAGACTCACAAGTATACCTCTTTCAGATTTTGTTTCCGCCTGTCCAACCAAACAACAATCGCAAAATACTGATTTCATGACTATTATAGTCTTGGATTTAGACGAGGATGGCTACCATTCTCGAACCCCTAGAGACGTCTGAATGTCTATATAACTATCACGATTGCTGGGAGAGCCTTCATGATTTCTCGTGATAGCGTGCGAGGAATGTTAGTAGAGCTGGATTGTTAGACACCTTCCTTCCTCCTGATTCTCTCGTGGTCCTAGACATTACTTAACTTGCACGTGAGTGTAGACAGGGGAGGATTGGATAGTTAAAAGTTTAGAGTGTAGGGAAAGCTTGCAGGACAAGCTCAAATCAAGTGTGCTAGTACTTATCCTGTTGTATAGCAGTGAGGCATGGACCTGGCAGAGACCTAGACTGAATGCTGTTGAAATGAGATCCCTGCGGCGCGTGTGTGGTAAAACCATAATCATGTGAGAAATGTGGAGATCCCCAAAAAATGCAAGGCCGATGTGAGCGTAATGAGTAAGATGGTTTAGGCATATAGAGCGAATGAACGAAGAAAGTAGTACAAGAAGAATATATGACGCAAATGTGAATGGTAGAAGAAGTCGGGGTCGCTCGAGGAAGACATGGCACGATCAAGTAGTGAATCCGATACTTGAGTTGGGCCATGTCAAGAATCAGAATGATAAAGAGTTTGTATGAATGTGAATGACGCAAAGAGTGTGTGCCAAGACCTAGTAGTTTGGCGGTCCGTCCTCTCTGCCTATCCCTGCGGGGAAACGGCGTGATGGCTAGTTAGTTAGTTACGAGTATTTATGTATCCAGTATATTTGTGCACCTTCCAGAGAGGAAGATACTCTCAGTAAAGACCACTATTCAGAATTTAAATGTTGCTTGAAATTACTTGAAAACCAGATCTGAATAGCCTGTTACTTTTCAATCTTCGTCTTCCTCTCTCCTTCCCCTCCCCACCACCTTCAACCTCATCCAACATACCCAAATTGGAACTTGGAACTCATGAGCTGTACCTATTCACATAAAAATTAATTACTAGCATTTTTTTTTCATAGATGTCTCACTGACAGTTTGTTCTTATTTTGTTTTTATTCTTATTGTGTCTAAAATATCTCATTCCCATTTGTATCTATTTGTGTCATTTTGACAATAGGTAAAATCGCCTAATTTGGTTGCATCACTGATCTTTTGATTTCTTACTTTGATAAATTTTAACATCTCTTTATTACGATAATATTGGCTCAATTTTTACAAGTCCAGTAACCTTCAGAGGCTTGTTTGAAAACATTCAATACATACATAAATTATTGCTCTATTTCGTTAGGTGGCCCCTAGACGAACAATTATATTACTCAATATTACGAATTGTGCAATATTATTGACCGTTTAGGGTTAATATTGAAGATTGCTCAAGGATTGAACAAAAGTTTAAGCGAGTTTAATTTTTATTGTACCATATTTTTCCATTGCATCGTGTAGGGTCAGTGTTGCACAATATTTTTTTTATTTTTTTATTTTATCAACTCCAAAACATTGAGTAGTTCGTTTATTGTGCAATATAATTGATCGTTTGGATTCTAAGCGTCTTTCAATCTTATTATACAATAAAATATAATGTAGGTACAATGTTATTGTAGCGTCTAGGGGCCGCCTTATACTGTTTGATTGACAGACCGTAGCCGTGTTAGATACTACCTTTTTATCCCGCCAGAGTTATCCCATACCGAAAAAATTAATTTTGTGATTATCAACAAATTGTATAATTCCAAAATTTTTATAATCAATAATTATCTGCGTATATTGATATTTACGTACCTACCCACTTACGAATTAATCTTATAATCGGGGATCAAATTTTGGTTGAGACTGTGAGACTATGGCGTGAGGCTGAAGGTGAGTGCGGAGGAGAAGGAGATGGGGAAGAGAGAGGCGGTATTTTGCTATTCAGATCTAGTCACCAAACAGGGCTAAAGCCATATCAAGTAATGTTCAATTCTGAATGTTGGTCTTACACCAGGGCGAAACTGTGAGAATCTTTCATTTTGGAACGTGCCGCAAATATACCTAAAATTTAAATCTAAGTTTATATTAAAACCTGCAAATGTAGGTATATATTATTGTATTAAGCAACATCATCCCCTAAATGGTAAATACGTCTCTGCGGAGGGGGCTGAAGTGGGGCTGTGTCTGGAAGGGGGTAAAGGATGGGAGTAGGAGAAGGTCCTCAGCAGGGGTGGTTATGTAGGTACCATGGGCGGCATACCGTTACATATTGATTGAAACTTTATTGGTGCGTGGGGACCGAGGCAGGGGAGGTCAATACCGGAAGTATCAATAATAGTGTCTGTTTAATGACAACATCTTTTTCCTACCCTAAAGTAGGTACCTAAATATTACAAAAAATACCAACACTTATTTTTGTCTGACGACAAGCGTGACTATTGGTTAAATTTAAATGATATCTTCACGATGAAGTGAACTAATGAAGTTTTTTAAACGATTTTATAATCACTGTCGTAAATCGATCGTTTGGCATTTCATCTGCTTGTAAATATATTTCAACCTTCCGTTTCCGCTTTCGAAAATCTGTTGCACCTACTTTCAAGCGAACCTTACTTTAACCAGATGTCTGACTTTAACTAGGTGGCTAACTTTAACAAAATGTCTGACTTTAACTAGAGGGCTGATATTAAATCGATGGCTGACTTTAACTAAATGGCTAACTTGAACTATATATCTGAGTTTAACTAGATGGCTGACTTTAACTGGTTGTCTGACTTTAACTAGATGTCCGACTTTAACTAGATGACTAACGTTGACTGAGCTTTTCAACATTATGATTAATTGAAATATTTACTTCCTTCTTTGTAATAAATAAAATTAATTAACTAACCATCACGCCGTTTCTCCGTAGGGGTAGGCAGAGCGGACGGACCGCCGAACAACTCGGGCTTCAATCCATACATTATTCACAATTATAAACACTTTTCTATTATTCACCCTGATAATACGACCCGACTCAAAAATCTGATAAACTTAATAGTGCCATGTCTTCCTCGGGGGTCCCGGATTTCTTCTACCATTCCCATTTGCAACATGTATATCCTCCTTACACTCCTTTCGTCGTTCATTTGCTCTAAATAAATTTCTACTTAAAAATCTTCTGATTACAATGGAAACTTTGGTATTGATTTATTAAATAACTAGCTTTTGCCCCCGGCTTCGCTCGCAACAAATAACAAAATGACAGCGCATGTCAAATAATTACTTATAGAACTACCAAGCAACGCTTTGCTTTTCGTCTGGACAATAAACGTATAATAAATAATTTCATAGCGCCAGAGCTTATTCATAACGCCAAAGCTTACCAATATATACAGGCTATATTACTCGCAAATAATGTAGCTTTCTATTAGTAAAAGAATTTTTAAATTCCATTCAGTATTTTTTGCGTGGAAGAGTAACAAACATACATACATACAAACTTTCGTCTTTATAATATAAATAGGATATACAATTATTAGAAACATACCTTTTTGGACGCGTGGTCTACTGTTTGCAGAACTAATAGTTTGTAACAATCACAATTGGTTAATTTGTAGAGCGCCGTTTTTGTGAAAAATCGCCTCAGGGGCGCTTTACAGTTAATTGGGAGTTCAAAGGCTCTATCTAATTTTATTATTTTCAAACAGAAACAGAAAACACTTGGCGGGTAATTTCTGATAAACACTACAACATACAACATTGCACGCAATGGTCATCATATTCAAAACACAGGATTCATATTTAACGAACCGTAGGTACTGACTGATATAGGTATAATATACGTATAATGTCTACCTGCCATGCGATTCTGTATCTTTTGTGGGAACGGAATCGATTCCATACGATTCCATACATTCGATTGTCAAATTTGTGTGATTGTCTATGACTTGCAATTGTTTATACTCTGGGCTGATATGTGAGCTGCTGCCGATTTCAACGAGTTTAAAACACGAACTGCTGTAAGCATAGATTATTCATTTAATTTGCCAAGTTTCAGAATTACTTAGTGTGCCCAAATTAGGAACCTAATAACCTATTTTGTAAACGTTTATAGTTGTTTCTCGTAGTAATTGTTGAAGTAAAGTATAATTAGTTCACAACTGGTAACCCTGCACAAATCACTGTTAAATTTGGCAGCCACCTCTGGTCTGGAGCTCCAAAATACCTGAAAAATACCCTCGACTCTGTGCAGAAACGGGCGGTCCGTTTGATAGATTCTCCCATCTTAACAGACGGATTGCAATCTTTAGAGCATAGGCGTCGGGTGGGAATGCTATCCTTGTTCTACCGGTATTACAATGGAAGATGATGTCATTGATCCCCTCGGCACCGGTGCATAGTCGGGAAAAACGCCAAACGCGTGCCCAACATTTGTAGACCGTTGACATTTGTCACATGAGAACGGGTCGTTTCTTCGACTCCGGCCGTCCATTTGCCGGCCTCTGTGTTTCCTTGTTCCTACAACATGGGTCTCTTCAAGACCAATGTTCATTCCTTCCTCTCCTCAAAAAGATCCTTCACACAGCATCCCAGATGACATAGGCCCTGAGGGAAATTATTTTCCACAGGGCCTCCTGTGTGGAGTTAATGTTAAAAAAAAAATAAGAATTCCTATAATTCATGGCTAAAAGTGCGTCGGTTAGTGAATAATTAATCTATTCCATCCCCAAATATTCAATTATTCCGTACTTGTATACTGCCTCAATAGATTTGCCTTAAATGGGTTCTTAATTTGGGCAAACTAAGTAACTCATGGGTATTTAGATTGAAACTAAACTTCGCAAACGACAAATCCATGGTATCTATACAATCTTAAACTTATGAATAAATAATCATGTAGACATGCTTATAGTATTTAGATTGAAACTAAACTTCGCAAACGACAAATCCATGGTATTTATACACTCTTAAACTTATGAATAAATAATCATGTAGACATGCTTATAGTATTTAGATTGAAACTAAACTTCGCAAATGACAAATCCATGGTATCTATACAATCTTAAACTTATGAATAAATAATCATGTAGACATGCTTATAGTAATTAGATTGAAACTAAACTTCGCAAATGAAAAAAATCCATGGTATCTATACAATCTTAAACTTATGAATAAATAATCATGTAGATATGCTTATAGCATATCGTATTTTACTAGTTGAAATCGTTGACAGCTGACATATCCGCCCATAGAAAAAGCAATTGCAAGCCACAGACAATCACACAAATTTGTCAGTCGATTACGTATGAAATCGATTCCGTAAAATATACAGAATCGCTCTTCTGTTGTATTATGAGAACTTTAAAGCATGCTCCTTATGCCTTCCTCAATTTGAATCGAACACAATTTTTATCGTAAATGTGTAGGTACCTATTTGAAACAAAGTAATTAACCTACTGTTAAAATAAAGATGTTTTTCAAATCTTTATCATTTGCAAAACCCTCACTTAATTACATCATTCGTGCCATTTATCTAATATTTCCAACCCATTAATTACAATTTATTTTATCTATAAATTAATTGCACGCCGAGTTGTATTCGGAATTAAAAAGGGGTAAAAGATACGATTGTGATAAAAAATAGTACAATATAATCCAGTTTTCAGGGTAAAAACTCGCAATAAGTTGAGGTGATCTGACAGGCCTCGCGTGCAAAAGCGAAAAGCTTTTACCTTGATTACAATAACCGCACTCTCCCCTATCCATGGACCGTGCGAGGGGGATGGCAATATCGAGTTATAAAGGAGAGTACGAGACGGTAATATTGATCGGGCGGCAGTTAGGGTGCGGACACAATGGTAGCCGGTAGCCGGTAACCGGTGCCGGCTTACCGGTAACAATTCTCCATCACAATTAAATAATCTATATACAGAAAAATCTAAATATGCTTGCTTCTGCTACATAGGTAAGTGTATATATGTAATAATAATAATAATAATAAATTTGGACAACTTATATAGCGCTGTTTTTGCGAAAAATCGCCTCAAGAGCGCTGTAAGTATATGAAAAGTCTATGCGTTGCTAAACCATTCTCTGATTGCGATGAAACTTTGGGGATTTGATGTGCGCGTGCCCGCGATGGTTTCTAGTTTCTATACATAATAGTGAGTTCTGGCGTCATGAAATTATGGGTTGCTAACCGTTCATCCATTGCGAGGAAACTTTGGTGAGTTGTTGTGGGCACGCCCGCAAAGGAAGTTTCTATATATAACGGTGAGCTCTCGCATTATTAAATTTGTATTAAAAATTGCAATGGGCGGCACGCGAGCTGTTTGAAAACTGAATGTATGTATGGAGAAGGGGAACTCGGGTGGGAGGTCGCGGGACGAGGGAAGTGGGCGAGGGGAGTGGAGAGAGGGAAGGCGGAGTGGGAACGCGAGAGGGGAAGTGGATGCTGGAGAGGAAGAGGAGGCGGAAGGAGACAGAGACGAAGAAAGGACACGCATAAAAGGACACGCACGCGGAGAAACAATTTCTTTATTAAGTGGCGTAGCAACGCATGCCGGGAACTCGCTAGTACGATATATATATGAAGCATCGTCGAAGATATGAAGTGAACAAAGGTTATTTAAATATGTCGTGTTGTTCGATTAACATTGCCTTGAAAATAAATCAATCTGCCTACGCTGCAAAAATATTACGTTTTGAATAATTCTGGATTGGATGGATTATAGATTACGGATTATGTCATTTGATTATTGGGTTAGGTACATACTTAGATAAAGTTTTGAGATACGCCACTTTTTCCTCCAAATAACAGATAGTGACCGACCGAAGGTTCGGTTTCGGCAAGTTTCGGCAAAAAAAATCTATTTTCGGCATCAGTTTCGGTTTCGACAGAAAATCTGCCAAACCGAATCTGTCGCACCGAAACTTTGCATTCGTGAATTATCGCGAGTCGTTCGGCTGACTTCGGGTGAGTTCGTGGCTCGTGTGTCACCCGCCATCATCAGCTGAGTTCGCCGGCCGGTCCGGCATGATCGTGTTGTGAGTTTATAAGTTATTTATCGCTCATAATGTTCCATGGAGTAGTTAACATGTTTATTAATATTTAAGTAGGTAGGTATCTACTTTCATTTAATTAATTGTTATAGGTACCTACCTACTACAAATTTGAAAAATGCATTTCTTTTGTTAACATATTTGACAGAAAGTTTACTAACGGTGTTGGTTTGAAAGGTAAATTACTGACATCTCGCTAATTTGTCAACGAAAAAATATTAAAATAGTAGGTAATAAATGCCATAAAGTAAATAGGCTTAGAACCATTCGAAATTACCCGACTAACTAAAAAAATAGAAACTAACTTTGTAATGAATAAGAAATTAGAATCATTTGCTAAATCTCCGCTTCCATATCCATTGTTATTTTCATCATATGTTCTAAATATATGTTCTAATATTTTATGTAATATGTCATCTAATATGTTATATGTTTAATATGTTATATCATATGTCCTTAAAATCTGTCATGAATTATTTGTACTACGAAAATGTAAAAGCCCATTGGGCGTTAAATAAATAAATAATAAATTAAAATATGTACATATTTTGTTTATGCAATGACCATTATAAGAATATTCCTACTCCAAGTGTAGGTAAACATGTGTCTATTCAAAAATTTATCAAAAATTCCATATTATCATAAATATACCTAATAACGATTTGACAACAATAAAATTATGTCATTAATAATTACTTCTAAGGCATTCCCCGAACAATATTAAAATGAGCTACAAATCTAAGGTAATTAAGTTTACTTAAATTCGGCAGTCAAAGATGACTTAGTAACAAATATAATTAATATAATTGATTAAAATCCTTGCAGACCACCCCTTTCCACCCCCCCAATATGTTATGTATATAAAGCGTAGGTTAATTTCTACCGATTTCTTACATATCTCCCTTAAACACGTTAAGTTTTAAAGCTCTCAAAAAATTATATGTTATTCTTGAAGATAATATCTAGACATTGCCCGCGCCGAAACGCAAATTATAGAAAAAAATTGCAAAGTATGCTCAAAAAATTATTATAAACACGTTTGTTTCAGTTATTTTACAAGTTATATGTATGAAAAAATTTACAGTGTTTCTTTAAAGGCTGTTTAAGACAATGCCCGTGATATTTTTGCAATATTTTAAACGAGTCGTGTTTTATTAAACATTTTCGCATTGATTTTGTCGCTGTAAATGTTAGCGCTTTCCTCTAACATTCGTAATTTCGTATCTCTACATGTTCTTCTTTTAGAGCCCGGTTGCGGAGCCTTTAAGAACAATTTGTACCAGTCTGAAGGTAGCTTTAACAGGCTGAAACCGGTTACGGTAAAAAATAAATTAAGTAGAGATAAGTTTATTATAATGAAATTCTATCACGAATTGTCCCCATCAGAAATATTAATACTAGAGATATACACGTAATATAAAGTTTACCTTGTGTAGTCCCTCTTGCAATAGGTCTTCCCGTCCCTGACGAAGCAGGTGCAGGACTCGTCCAGGAATTGGCGGCACTCCTGGCACTTGAGACACGCGGCGTGCCACTCCAGGTCCGGAGCCACCCTGAGGATGTACTGGTCATGGATCTGTCCTCCGCAGCCCACGCACAGGGAGAGCCGAAGCTTTTCTGGAAATAAATATATTGCTTGTTAAAGACACTTTGTCTCAGGAATACAATTATTGAGCCTTTGCCCGGAAAAATGTAATAATAATGAAAAATGGAAAAAATAAATTATTTATTTAATTTCAACGGCATAGGTACATATATCATAAGAACTGATGTCACAAAATCAAATGTAATAATATAGAAATAATAAAAAAAAAATCGTTTAACAGATAATTGTGGCATTTGAATGAGAAATGACACCAGAGAGACAATTACATACAAAAATCTATAGTATCTACAAATGCAATTAATATTGACTGAAAAGATTTGATAGCATAACCCTCTTGTAACCTACCTTCCATGCAGTTAAATAGATCTGCCATATCTGCATATCTATTACTAACATCATGTAACCTAGGTTCAAGGGAGTGTTTCGTATACTCAGTCCTTTTATTGTTACATTTAAACAGGATTTTAGATCGAGTGGTTCTCATCATGTTACATAATCTTTAATATTTAAAACTAACTGGTTCCCGGCATGCATTGCTTTGCCATTTAATAG
This sequence comes from Limnephilus rhombicus, assembly GCA_929108145.2. Lineage (NCBI taxonomy): Eukaryota > Metazoa > Arthropoda > Insecta > Trichoptera > Limnephilidae > Limnephilus > Limnephilus rhombicus. The sequence goes on along the minus strand of OV815288.1, from coordinate 45,577,386 downwards.
ATAAATAGTTTCTCCCTGCGTGTCCTTTCCCACTCCGATTCCTCCACCTGCCTTCTCCCTAATCCACTCCCCCCCCCCCTCCCGAATTTCCTTCCCTTTTCCCAGGATCCTCTCGCCCTTCAGGTTTCCCCTCCCCCCCTCTCCCGTGAACCCCCTCCCGGGTTCCCTCCTCCCCCTCTCGCAAACTCCCTGCCAGAGTTTCGTCCCCCCTCCCGCATTCCATACATTCAGTCCCGGTACAATAATTTTTCAAACAACTCAAGTGCCACCTGCAAGTGCATACTGCAATTTTATTATACAAATTTCATAATGCCAGAGCTCAATAGTAGCTTAATAGTAAAAAGCATAATAATATTATTTCTTCTTCTAACAAAGCAAACATATTTTGTGGCACCATTTTGATTCAAATTAATAAAATACTTAGTTTTTACCACTTTTATTGTTTACAAAACCAACAACTCACTTCTTCAGGGTTTTTTATTGATAAAAATAAAAAACCCTGAAAAAGTGAGCGTTGCTCACGAAACATGTTGGTTTTGTAAACAATTAAAGTGGTAAAAACTAATTATTTTCTTAATTTGAATAATATTATTTGTTTCTGGACAAATTCTGGCTTTGAAGTCTTTCTAGTTGAAGCCATAAAATGTTTATTTTCTCCATTTATTTCCATAAATTAAATCATGCTTCGTGATTTCGATAAAAAGCATTACACAACATTAAAAAAATCTTTACCATAATCCCTACCTTAAAAGATGCATATTAATTTGCCCAGCATTACTCCATCCATATGTCAACATTGATAGTTTTGTTGGATACAATATTATTCCGGGCAAGGGCTGAATTAGAGAATATAATTATGTCGGTTTTTATAGAAATATTATTTAATGGTAAGACATTTTTATTATTGTATAAAACATAAAATAAATATGATATAAACGGTGAAACCCAGGTTGATTCATTGGCTATAAACTTCAGTACCTAAGCATTTCGTATGTTTTCTTGGAGAACAGAAGAAGTTAAAGACAAGTGGTGGTTAAGTTTTTTAACAAACGGTCATATCTATATCTAAAAACGAGATTCCGGCTCATATAAATTTCTTTATATACTAGATATACGCCAAAACTTTAAGACCGGTCTGAACACGGTACGGTGAATTCTCGCACAATTACTAACTTTAAAATGGTAACCGACGAGTTCATCGAAAATCAATTCATCGAAAGCAAATTCATCGAAAACGAGTTCATAGAAAATCAATTCATCGAAAGCAAATTCATCGAAAACGAGTTCATCGAAAATCAATTCATCGAAAATCAATTCATCGAATGATCAATTCATCGAATCGCCAATTCATCGAAAAACATTTTTTTTTGTAGATATTAGAGCTGTCAAAATTAAATACCCAAAAAGGTCTGTTTAACTGAGTTAAATGTGTTTTGCAACTGTCAGTTTCGTAGTGACAATGTAAAATTTATATGTTATCTCTTTGATTTCCGATTGTCTGATACAGCAAAAAAGAGATATCTAAGGAACGGTGACCAGACAACTCACAATGAAACCAACTCATAAACAACTCAGAAAGGTCATTAAGAGTGATGATAAAAAATATTTAAAATTGGTTAAATAGGTTAAGTTAGGTAAGGTTAGGTTAGGTTAGGTTAGGTTAGGTTAGGTTAGGTTAGGTTAGGTTAGGTTAGGTTAGGTTAGGTTAGGTTAGGTTAGGTTAGGTTAGGTTAGGTTGGGTTAGGTTAGGTTAGGTTAGGTTAGGTTAGGTTAGGTTAGGTTAGGTTAGTTTAGGTTGACCAATGCTTTTTTTAACTTCTCGGTCCGCTCGGCATTTCTCTCAAATATCAACAAACTATATTTTTTCGATGAATTGGCGATTCGATGAATTGATCATTCGATGAATTGGTTTTCAATTAATTGATTTTCGATGAATTGGTTTTCGATGAATTCGTTTTCGATGAACTCGTCGTGAACCCTTTAAAATGAACGTATAAGCGCTAGAGAGAGACGCATAAAAACATACGTGTGACAGAGAAAAACGTGGGCGGGAGACTTGCCAATTTTCTGTCCTTAAACTTGCGTATTGCGATGATTTCTGATCAACGTCAGGCCGGTCTTAAAATTTGGTGTGTATTATCACAGAGTATCACTCTCGAGGATGTCACCATAACCTCCTTTACTGTTGAAACAGCCGAACCAATTTGTTGAAATCACCTGTGGCGAGATCTATTTACTTCCTAAATGCACTCAAAGGATTGATATGTTTTTTATGTCCTGTACATAACCCATTTACAAGGTTTATGGCAATCCAAATACATTGTTTAAACGGTACAATTATAACGTCTTTGACCCTACAACTGTATTGTTATAAAATTTGTACAAAATCTTACACATACAAATCTCGTGTCATGTTGTTTGTGGTCGTACTCCTCCGAAACGGCTTGACCGATTTTTATGAAATTTTTTATGTACATTTGGAAGTTATGAGAATAGGTTTTAAAGTATACTTTATACCGCCAGGTGATTAGGGTGTCCCTACCCAGAAAAAAAACTATTTTAATGGCAATTTTTTTTTTGTATTTTTTTATTTGACATCAAAAATACCCACAACCCTAAACTTTAATCCCCCTACCCCCACCCTTCCATTTTTAATCGCGAATTTAGTATTTTTGTATGAACAACTTTAACCGTCTTTTGTATTTCAAACAGAACGAAATTATTTAAGTTGTTGAATGACAGATGGCGCTACGTCCGCCTCGTCGACACATGCGCAAGACATTCACGAGAAGCGTCACGTCATTTGAAATTTCATTCGGCATCATGTTCTCGCGTGGGCAAACCATCGAGCTTATTTGTGTTGGCTATAGACGGACTGACAAACATTATCGTTCGCTCAATTGCTCTTCGAAATACATTTTGATTTTCTTTATTGCATTTTCCTAATTTGGTTGTTTTTTTGTTTTTGTTTTTATCGGCCGTCATCGTCCTCTTTCTCTCATAGCTCCCATCCCCACACACTTACAATACATTCGTTATTTTTTATTTAACAACCAAAATATTCTCTAAAAATAATTTATATGGAAGAACAATATATATATATATAAATGAATAAGTATCTATAGGTAATACAAAATATGCCTACTGGGTACAAAGGATTTACAAATATATATAGTGGTATCTTATTTGTTTAGTAGGTAGCAACCTAAAGAATGCATCCAAAGAGGTATTAGGACCAAACTGGTAGAGTAATGTATTCCTATAGAAAACAAGTCCGATAAATTATATTAAAAATTATTAATAGAGATCTCCAGTCCAATGTTTTTATTTTTTTTAAATGAATAATGACCTTCTAACTTAAATAACTGCGTATTTATTTTTATTTTTAGAGTAAGTTTTAACAGTTAAAATAATTGTCAAAGTTTTAATTTTTCAAGATCCCCCTAAGACCATCATATGTACGGTGAATCGTGTGACGTCATCACTCCTGAAAAATTACTATAGGATTGGGCAATCAGCTGATCAAGTGCCGCCATTTTGAATAGCGTTATTCGAAGTATTCTCCCTAGAAGTAGCATTACTATGTTTTGTGCAGTAGTTTTTCAATATTTTAAATAATAGATGTAAACTAATAGAGATACCTCTATTTTTGATACTGAATTATTTAGGCTTAAATATTGTTTCAATAAACACAACGACTAAATCTCTATAAACAGTATGAAATAACGAATAACATGAAATGTTGTTAATACTGATGGCTTATGTCATACCTACATAATCAGAGATTTCAATACAATGACTGGTGACGCGTGACGTCAGCACTAACCTTTCAGTAATACCAACTTTACAGTGTGTTTTGACGAGAGGTTTAAAAATGCACTTTTTAATATTTTTTTAAGAACTCTACTTTTAATATTATGAAATAAAACTTATATATTCAGAATCAGCGTTTATTAGTCTATATGAACATATTTTTTTAAAGCCATAATATTTTTCACTGGAGTTCCTTATTTATGGAAATTGTACTTAGTTGTTATTTTCTTTCGTGCAGCTCTACAACAACTGTTGATTGCACGCACACCCCTGGAACCTACATACATAGGGGTACTTATGTAGGTAAGAACTAATAACGTAACCATTATCGAAAATTCATAATAAGTACCTACCTACTTTTTAATGAAAAAAATAAATTTTGATTCTCGATGGGTTGCATAATATTACAGAGACTAGCTGACCCGACAAACGTTGTTCTGCCATATAAATTATTTCTAATGAATATTTTGGTTGTAAGTGTGTGGGGATGGGATCTACGACAGAAAGAGGAATGGAGCGCTGCAAACGATGACCGCCGATAAAAACAAAAAAAAAAAACACCAACTAAAGTAGGAAAATGAAATAAAGAAAAGCAATATGAATTTCGAAGACCAATTGAGTGTAAGATTTTTTGTCAGTCTGTCCTTAAGGCTCTGCAACTTAGATACTTTTGTTTTTATTTTTTTTACAAGAATTTATTTTATAAGGTTGGTCCTTCCTACAAATGTCATATCTAGGGAATGCAACCCGGTATACCGGGATCCCGTAATACCGAGATCCCGCAGACATTTTGCGGGACTAATCTCGGTCGAAAATTTTGCGGGATCCCGCTGGACTGGCGGGATTACGGAGAAGCGTAGTATGAAGAGTTCGAGATCAACAGCCCAACAACCTAGATCTGGCAATATGAGCAACCTTGAGGTTTTGATAAAGAGGGAAATGAATTACTTCGAGTCCGGTGGATTAAAAGGCACGTACCGTCAATTCGCTTACAATGCTCTAATGCAAGGGCGGATCCAGGGGGGTCATGACCCCCCCCCCCCCCCTGGGCCGGGTCCAGGACCTAGGTGGACCTACTTTTACTTGTATCTATTATTATCAAAATTAAATTATAACTTCTTGTGACTTGACCATGACTATATGACCCCCCCCCCCCTGGCGCTATGTTACCCCCCCCCCCCTGGCGCCAAAGCTAGATCCGCCCTTGCTCTAATGACTATTATTGTTCCAACCAGCGTGGAAGCTGAACGAGCTTTTTCAGCCGCTGGCTACCTTGTGTCTAATATCAGAAGCCGTTAATCAGATGACACAATTAATACTTTAACTTTTTTACGAAACTACTTCCAAAATAATGTTTAAATTTACGAGTATGATGCTTATTGTACAAGAATATTATTTATCGTGTGAACGTTATTATTTAAATTTAAGTTGTTATGCAAATTTATGTCTTATCTTATTCTTTGCCAATTTATGACTTAAACTTTACCTATGTCTAACTAAAGGTATATTAATAAACCATTTAAAATGTCATAAAGAACTTGTTTGATTAGGTGTAAATTTAAAACTCTAAAAACAAGGTTGGTAGATCGAGGTATTAGGTCTTTATTATACGATTGATTATATATCTACGTCCACCCTGCTGGATCCCGCAAATACCTGGATCCAGCGGGACTAAGATTGTTCAGTCCCGCAAATACCTGGATTGATGGGATTGCATTCCCTAGTCATATCCGATTGTCTATTAATCGTGTGACGAACTTCTCAGGACAAGAAGTACTCAGTGTTATCCGTGAGGCGGACTTACCCATTTTTACCAAGGTTGTAATGGAGTTGTCATTGGCATGACGAATTTTCTAAAAAGCTTCCAGCGATCTCTACGAAAGAAACTCTTCTAAACATTCTGCACTATAGTAAGGTGCCCGGGTCTGAGTATACCGGTGGGGCGGTGGGCGGTTGATTAGGGGGAGGGGAGTGGGGGTACCCGCCCAGCCTGTTTCTGAGGGGCGAGGCTACGAATGGACTCGCCCAATATTTTTTATGAGCAGACATGTCAAAATATGTGCATCACTCTCGCACGTACGCGGAAAACAACTATTATTGCAGGCTGCGAGTGGAACGGGAAAAGGTAAAATATAAAATAGAGATCGCTTGGAAAAATATTGAAGGAAGAAATCGGAAAAACATTTGAGGATTTAAATTTGTTCATTGAACAAATAGAATAAATGCCATCAAACCACGTATTTTTGGCTTTGCAATAAAATCAAAATAAATAGGTAGGTACCTAGGTACTTACCTTCATTTTATTTCTTTATTTTTTAAATTTGAATATTAAGTGTGTTTTTTTCTCTTTCTTACGCGGCTTAATCATATTTTTTTAATGTGAAATCGTCTTGTATATCATATACCTAGATGGAGCAGATGTTTTAGGTACTTCAGTTGTGTGGTCTAAATCACACTCGTTTTTTTTAAAATTTCAAATAATCTGTCATGCAAATTTCACAAAGAAAGTCACTATTAAAATTCTTTTTGAAACTTCCTTGAGGGTAGTTAGGGAACGTACCCATACTACGTGACCCGTTCAGGGGGGGGGTCTTCGAAATACCACGCTTGGTCACAATGAGCGGCGGGGGGCTTAGGTAATTAGTCACCGGGGGGGGGGGGGTTAAAAATTGCAAAAAATGGGTCGCGTAGTATGGGTACGTTCCCTTTGGTACCAAGGTAGGTACCTACCGTAACATTAAATAAATGCAAAGAAGAAAATCCAAATATATATAGGGAATTACTAATTTTATATTTTTTTATAATTTTACTTATATGTTCACACTTAATAGACTTCATTTCAAAATAACTATCCTCCGTTGATCACCGTGATACAGGCAGCTGCCTAATATGGTGACCGAATGTATCTTCTCAAGTAAATGAATTAATTATATAACATATAACATGTAGGTACTTATGAATAAATAAATCTAACTAACTAACCATCACGCCGTTTCCCCGTAGAGGTAGGCAGAGAGGACAGACTGCCAAACAACTCGGTCTTGGCACACACTTCTTCCCTCATTCACATTCATACATCGTCTCAAACATGCTCTTATTCTTACTCTTTTCATGGCGTGGCTGAAGATTCCGATTCACTTGGTCGTGCTTGGATGGGCGTCAAATTTGAGTAATATATTATCCTTATACTCCTTTCCTCGTTCATTCTCCCTATACGCCCAAACCACCTGATCGTTCCTTTCTTAATCTTTTTTTTAAAAATTTTTTTTATTGTTTTTATTTCTTGCTAGAGTAATCCCGATGAGTTACAGAACTCATTTTGGGACAGGAGGAACATACAAATCATGGGTGGGAGGAAATAGTTAAAATTTTACATAAGAATTTGGATGTTAAAATATAAGATTCACATACAATATAGAAGAAAAATAAAATACAGGTTGAGTAGAATAAACAGCAATGGAAAACAATTAAAGAAAAGAGGAACAAGGTTATACAGATATGGGTGATTACAACTTAATGGAAAAGAAAAGAAGAGAAAAGAAACCCATTAAGCTACCCATTAAGTTACCCATTAAGCTTACATCAGCCTTGCATTATTTGCGAATCTTCACATTTCTCACACAAACATAAATGGTTTTACCACACATACGAATCAGGGTTCTCTTTTCTACAACATTCAGTCTACTTTCATCCTTCCTCTGCCAGTTTCATGCTTTACTGCCGGTAAATAAATTATAAGAAATCGTCTTCGCAAGTTTTGAGACCTCAAAATGGTAAAATGAAGTTAGAACCTTGTCCAACAAAAGTGACGAATGAGACACGACTGACGAGCTCAGAGTAACACTGTCACGAGAAGGGCCCTATGCGGCGGTGCGAGAGTCGGGAACTTGTATGTAGGTATCGGAGTATTGCCCGTTGCGAGGCAAAGGGAGAAAAAGGATAAAGAAGCTCCCGCCGTCTGTGTGTCTGGACCAAAGATAAGAGCGGAGCCAGAAGAGGCTGGCTGCAGTGGTGGTTCGTGGCGTCTCATATTTATTTACTTTATACATATTATGATAATATTATAATCAAAACCAAATAGTTAAAGACAGGCAGATCAATTTAAAAACGATCGGCTTGAATTCCGGCGTGCTCACATAATATATTTTATGAATTAAATTGTGATATTTCACACTACTTTAACTCCACACTCCAGGTAATCTTTGAAGATGCCGTGCGGAGGATCTTTTTGAGGAGAAGAATGAGAGGAGAACGAGTTGTAGGAAGGAGGAAATACAGAGGCTGGCAAATCATTCCAGAGCCGAGCTCTTGAACTCAAGAACGATACCAATCAGAAACGTCCCAACCTTGCATTTATTTATTTATTTTATATAATTTTTACCAATCTCTTTAATCTCCCTCTTATATTAAGGCTCCGCAACCGGGCCCGAAAAGAAGAAGATGGAGAGATACGAAGTTACGAATGTTAGAGGAGAGCGCTAACATTTACAGCGACAAAATCGATGCGAAAATTGCGAAAATGTTTAATAAAATACGACTCGTTTAAAATAGAGCAAAAATCTCGCGGGCATTATCTTAAACAGCATTTAAAGAAACACTGTGATTTTTTTCACACATATAACTTGTAAAATAACTGAAACAAACGTGTGAGTAACAATTTTTGGAGCATACTTTGCGATTTTTTTTCTATCGAGGGAATTTTATATAATTTGCGTTTCGGCGCGGGCAAAGTCTAGATATTATCTTCAAGAATAACATATATTTTTTTAAGAGCTTTAAAACTTACCGTGTTGAAGGGAAATATGTAATAAATCGGTACAAATCCGGGTTGCGGGCCCTTAAGCCTCATAACATACCCCAATTGGGAATCAGATAGTCTCACTGACTCTAGACGGCTCGAAGCAGTTAGGACTTTTGTACGGAGATCGCATTTTTACAGCATTCAATTAAGTTTCCTCATTTTTCTGCAAGTTTCATGCCTTATTGCCATGTATGACAGTTTCCATCAGAACTTCACTGGGGACTGCTAACCTCTCTTCAATTATTGACATCACCTTTTCAATAATTGAAATTTTTTGCATTTATCGTTCTTTCTTAGTCAGTATCAGGGGGTATTTCACCAGGTTCCGCGACTTTTCAACCCGCTAAAAAATATCCCCTACAAATTATCCCCGAGAAAATATTATACGGACAAAACATCTTCCAACAAAATATATACTAAAACCTAACTTAACAAAAAAATGGAACAAAAATAATACAGAAATCCTGTAAAGACAATAAATTATTATTCAAAAACAGTAAAACGTAATATAAGGTTAGGGAATGTTTTGTTCGTAGGATATTTTGTCGCGGGATGGAAACGCACACTACAATTGCACACTGCGCACACTGCATTTTGCGCACACGCACACTGCATTTTTAGCAGTAAAGTTATATAACAAACTCCCACTTAGTATCAAACAAATAAAAATAAAAAATAGCTACATTAAGGACATTAAATGTTGGCTGAAGAATCTATCGGAAAATGAACTTACTAGTATACTTAAAACATCATAGAAATTTCTGGAAAACCTTATCAAATTAATGAAGTTAAACCATAGAAGTAGCTGAAAAACTTATCCAAAGCATAGTCCCCCTCAGCACAGGATCTCCTAGTGAGGAGGACTACGAATATATTTTATATATACATCTAACTAACATGTTTCATATAAAAATGTAAAAAATATTATATAGTTACTAAATAAAAAAATAAAAATTTCACCACCCTCTTGGTAGGTTATTTATATGATAATGAACAAAAAAACACTTGCAATAAGTAGAAAACTTAGCTAACTTATCCGATATATGCCTAGTCACTAATTGTAGGTTCGGGTTCCAAATAGCAAACACGGACTTTACAACTTTCGTTAAAATATGCGTAATCTCATAATACCTCATAAAATATTTGTAATTTTAGTTCCTGTTTTTAAGGGCCTAACTTGCTTAACTCAAGTCAACTTTTTTGCTGAACTCAAGACCAATAGGGCGACGGAGCCTGGGAAGACCAAGACTAAGATGGAGCGACAACATGTCAAAGATATGTCTATCTTGGAGCTTCTGAACTGGAGAGAGCTGGCACAAAACCGAGATGATTGGACGAAGACTCTTGAGGAGGCCAAGACCCACCAGGGGTTGTAGAGCCAATAGTGATGATGATGATGATGATTTTAAGGGTCTTTAACCAGCCAGCGACCGAAAATCCACATTTCGTCTAAAGATATTCTTACGATCGTTTAGGGCGGTTCCAATGAGAAAGATTAATTATTCTCTGTACCAGCTTTTTAAACCGGTACTGGTGAAATAAATAAGTGGAAATAAGTTAAAAAGTGTTTTAATTAAATTTTAATATGATTTTTCGTTTGAAAATTTAATAAATCTGCCAACGACCTATGGTATACCTTATTATACTAAAAAAAAAAAAAAATCTCAAAATGTAAAACATGCGTTTACTAGATAAAAGAACAATCTTTCGAAATCAATTTATAATTCTTTGTGGAAAAGAGTCAAAACGTCTAAAATTTGATTTTAATATGACATATTTCCGGTTTCCTCTGGTTTTCTCTCTCTCAAGATGCGCGGGAGGGTATTAAAATAACGATGACATTATTTCATTACCAAACAACTTTTCTGATTATGTAAACATATGTAGTTTTAGTTTTACAATTCCGATAAAAGTATGTAGGTAGTAGGTACCCATCCAATTCAAATCCGCCTACGAGTTTTTATTTGACGATGTCACACTCGAATACTAAAAATGTCGAACATTCAAAATGAGATAAAAATATGTTAATTTCCTCACGTGCCGACTATGTTTTCGTTAGACAGAGACGCACCATCCCTAATCTGGGAAATTTATTGCGGGAGCGAGAGAGATAAGCATACTAGGTACCTACCTAGCGGCGACAAGAGTTTTGGGTGGATTTTATTCAAGAGATGGAAATTCAATTTTTATACGATCTCTCGGAAGTATGAATGAGATGGAGTGATTTTCTTTTATTACTTAAATTAGCAAATGGGACGGCGAATTTATTTTAGGGACCTTGTTTTTTATTGTTTTTATTTTATTTTGTATATCTATGTTTGTACGTTATACTTATGATTTTTTAAGGAAAATTGTAATTAATACCGATTGATTTTTCAATTCAATTGCAAATTTTTAACAACATATAAGTACACAGCTATTGTAAAGTGGGGTAACTGATCAATTTTTCTACTCTAACTTTTTTATTTGTTTATTATTATTTATTGTTTATTACGGTATTTTAAATAGGTACATAGTTATCTATGTCCTAATACAATCCTTAGGGAACGTACCCATACTACGTGACACACTTTTTGCAATTTTTTACCCCCCCCCCCCCGGTGACCACGTATAGTTATAGTATATTCCAAGATCCCCCCCCCCCCTACAGTTTTCACTTAGTATTTCATAAATATGGTTAAAATACATTATTTGGCTTATATTTGTGTTTATTAATACGGCGCTTGCTGCGTGACTTGTTATTTTTATAAACATTTTTCATCTCAATCATCTTCAACAAACACGTTCCCTGAACTTTTTCACTTATTTGAATGTACGAGGGTGGGTTTTTAAGTTTGCGGATTGGGTAAGGAGTGGAAATAAAAACCAAAATTATTTTTCCTTTTCAACATATTCACCTACTACCCTAATACATTTTTCCGATCTTTAAATTAACTTAAAGGAACTTTATAGCAGCGCAGAACTCAATTTTCTCCACATTTCACAATTTCTTCCCGATTGAAGTGTTTGGTCGACGATAGCTCAAAGACTAATGACTTAATTACGATAAAACCCGGTGTTTATCCTAAAAATGAGTTGTTCAATTAGTACCTAATTCAGCGGTACCCCCATTAATCACTTACCTTCCCATTCCGCGAACTTAAAAACCTCCCTTCGTAGCAGCTCGAAAAAAAAACGCGAGATTTCTAGATTGACTACGTGATAAAAACCTAAGGCCCCCCCCCCCCCCGTTGGGACCAAGCATGGTATTTTAATGAACCCCCCCCCCCCCTGAACAGGTCACGTAGTATGGGTGCGTTCCCTTATATACACATGAACTTAAAATATCACATCTAAAGGTAGGTACCAAATCGCAATTTAATTTTAAATGACTTTATGCTCTCTTCCAATTTTATTTCTTCTGGTAGTTCTCGAAATATCTTCAATGCTCCGTACATCAATGACTTTTGACTGTTGTGTTTTTTCCTGAAGGGGAGTCTTAGTTCATTTCTTTTCCTCGTCTCATGTGTATGTTTGCTTTGTAGTTTATTAATTTTTCTTGGGAATTCAATAGACGTATGGCCATTGATTATTTTGTAGATTAACAATATAGTATTGAAGTAAATAATTTGTTTAAATGACAAGATATTTAACTCCTTCAACATTTTCTTGTCTGAAGTGTACCTACCTATTTTTTTTCAATATAGTTCTCATAGCTCTGTTTTGTAGAATTGTCATTTGTTTCATTAATCCGTTGTTAGATTAATGAAAAAATTATTTCTATCGGAAAATTTTATATAATATTTATTGTACATGTTTAAACTATTGTAATATATGTAAAAAAATGTGAATGTGCTTGGGGAGTAAAAAATATTGTGATAAAAGTCACCTTTGGAGAGGAAAACGATTCGCCAATCCCAAGAAAAAATTGGTTAAAAAAATGCGTATTCCAATATTCAAGGTGTTGTACATAATATTGTATCGATAAATACTGATAAACTATACCTAAAATATAAATGACATAAAACTATTAATCATTGGAGCGTTTTTGGCCACATTTTGGCGAAGACCCGCGAGCGCCTGCTGGCCAAAATACGGCCAATTTTAAGAGATAATTAAGGCTCTGCAACCGGGCCCGAAAATAAGAAAATGGAGAGATACAAAATTACGAATGTTAGAGGAGAGCGCTAACATTTACAGCGATAAAATCGATGCGAAAATTGCGAAAATGTTTAATAAACACGACTCGTTTAAAACAGTGTAAAAATCTCGCGGGCATGTCTTAAACAGCATTTAAAGAAACACTGTGATTTTTTTCATTCATATAACTTGTAAAATAACTGAAACAAACTTGTTTATAATAATTTTTGGGAATTCTATACAATTTGCGTTTTGGCGCTGGCAATGTCTAGATATTATCTTCAAGAATAACACAGGTATATTTTTTTAAGAGCTTTAAAACTTAACGTGTTTAAGGGAGATATGTAAGAAATCGGTAGTAATTCGGGTAGCTGGTCTTTAAAAGTTATTTTTTAAAAATCAAATTATTAAAATTGATTTAAGAAAATAAAATAAATTATTAAAATTGCTATGCTCGTAATTTTATTGGTGATTATCAACTAGGCCAGGGGTCGGCAGTGTGAAGAGCCAATTTGCCAAAGAAATAGGATAACAAATATATCAGAGAACCATGTTATATAACGGTGGGAGGGGGGTTGTAATCGTTCTGTGGTAAATGTGGTGGAACGATTATTACAATTTGCTTTATGTTATCTGCATTTTTACTGTAATATCACACTTCTGCCCATTTAAATGTCTCTATAACAGACTCGTGCATAAATTCCTTAATATCTCATAATAATAAGGCTAATCTCAGTTTTCCTCCGTCTGAAAATGCCTAACAAACTGATTAATTAAAAACCAACTAAATTGTCATTTGTATTCGATGCATCGTTGTATCCATGTTGCCTAAAAAAAGATTAACCCCCAAAATTGACAAAAGTCAATTTTTATTAAATTATAATGTAATATCTTTGTAAATAATAGTGGCCATTATAACGAACAGCGCAGTTTGCCACCAAATACGTATTTTTATTCCAAGTTTACATTTAGGATATGCGATCCAATAGTCCAGGAAAAAATCGAAATCGGAATTCACGCCCTTTTTAAAAATTTTAAACGGTCGTGAGGAGGAGTTTAAAAATACTCGAGAAAAAGCTTTCGGAAAGGTTAGAAAAGGTATTTGAGAATTTTTTTTAAAAGTTGATTTCGTAAAGGGCTGTAAAAACATTAACTTACGCATTGTTTATAAAACAAAATTTTAAAATTTAATTCTAACGCCCCTTTCCCGCTCTGTCCGGGGGCGAACTGATAAAAAAACAGGAGTGACAAGTTATGTAGCCCTTCGGTGCACGGCATTGAGTTCACTTTGAAAATTCGTCTGCTGCCGGCCGTATTGTAAAATAAACAACGCGAAAATGTGTATTTTATTTTATTTTGTTAACTTCGGGAGCAAATATCAATTTTTTTGCGATTATTATAAAAGGAACTGAATTTGCTCCATTACAATAAAACCATAACCATATAAAAAGTATTTTTTACAGACTTTATATTTTTTTATAGGCTTATAAAAAGACTTATAAAAAACCTGACCGACATTTTTAAGGGCCGAGGTATGTTCTATACGCAGTATTTAATAGAAACTTCTATAATACTTCTAAGAGATCCAATTTTCAAAACAAAAACATACGGTTTTGTATGATTTTGCATTATTTAGTATGGCTTCAATCAATAAACTTTATAAGACTAATAAAAAGGATAAAAATTTAAATTAAAGGAAAACAATCACTTTGTTTGTAACCACGATTTATTGATTTAATTTTTATTTACCGACCGGTTTCGCTTAATACAAGCATCTTCAGGGTATAAATTAAAATTTTCAGTTTTAATTTATACCCTGAAGATGCTTGTAATTAGCGAAACCGGTCGGTAAATAAAAATTAAATCAATTAATCGTGGTTACAAACAAAGTGATTGTTTTCCTTTAATTAATATGTCAAACCACAAAGTGACTGCTTTCTACCAAAATATAAAAATTTAAAATTCACAGGAAAGATTATTTTTGTTGGCTGCTTCCGATATTTTGCGCGTTACCTTCTTTTGAAATAATGTTTGGATTTTATAGCTGCTCTTCTTACAAAGTTAACTACCTACTACGTATTAACTTTTTTCTGTATTATTTACTTTCAAAATTGGCGTACTTAATACCTGTTTGGAGAATTTTAAATAGTAGGTACCTATGACTTCTAATATTGTCTATAAGTATAGCCTAGTCCTAGGTGATAAACACAGTTATTAATTTCAATTCCAACAAGCAAATTTGAATAAGTAAACACATAATCAATGATTTGTGAGAATTTTTTTTTCAATAATTTCGGTTCGCGGAATGTCACAAACAAATAATTAAGGCGCCGCATCCGCGCACAAAAAGAAGAAGATGGAGAGATATGTAATTACGAATGTTAGAGGAGCGCGCTAATATTTAGAGCGATAAAATCGATGCGAAAATTTCCAAAATGTTTATTAGAACACCACTCGTTTAAAATAGAGCAAAAATCTCGTGGAAGGCATCTTAAATATCATTTAAAGAAAAACTGTGAATTTTTTCACAACTATAACTTGTAAAATAACTGAAACAAACGTGTTTATAATAATTTTCGGAGCGTCCATTGCGATTTTTTTCTATCGAGGGAATTTTATATAATTTGCGTTTCGGCGTGGAACGCGTCTAGATATTATCTTCAAAAATAACATACCTATATAATTTTAAGAGCTTAAAAACTTCAAATGTTTAAGGGAGATAAGTAAGAAATCGGTGGATACTCGGGTAGTGGCGCCTTAAGAATAGATGCGAGACATCTCTTGGTAAACTGTGAAACTATTAAGTTAGTGATTATCCGAAGATCGCAATACGCGGGAACTGTAAAAAATCTAAAAGTCGTTTTAAAATATCTATCTATACCAAAAGTATTCAATCATCAAATTCAAATTATTCTTTCGTATATTTCCGACAGTAAACTAGTACAAGTTTTAATCGAGCGATTAAAGATGTCTTTGGTACGTCAAATTGATGGACGCGAACGTTTCAAATGTACTTTTAGACTAGTGTGGGAATATTATTTTTTTTCTTCTCTATGTGCTACCTTCTCTTTTCTACGATATCACCATTTTTTACATTATACCTATAGTACTTACCAACTTACTGAAATCGTTTTTTGAAAATACCATTCTGTAGCGACACTGGATACCTTTTTTTTTACATTAACTCCAAACAGGAGGCCTTGAGGAAAATAATTTCCCTCAGGGCCTTTGTCATCTGGGATGCTGTGTGGAGGGTCTTTTTGAGGAGAGGAAGGAATGAACATTGGTCTTGAAGAGACCCAAGTTGTAGGAAGGAGGAAACACAGAGGCCGCAAAATCATTCCACAGCCGAGCTGTTGAACACAAGAACGAGTCGAAGAAACGACCCGTTTTCATGTGACAAATGTCAACCATCTACAAATGTTGGGCACGCGTTTGGCGTGTTTCCCGACTATGCACCGGTGCCGAAGGGATCAATGATGCTAGACCTGCGCCTAATTGGATAATTCTTTTTTTTGTGTATGTTATTGTCAGGACAAGGTTTGTATAAAACTACTGGTGAGATCTGGCATTACGAAATTTGTGTAAAAAAATTGCAATAGGTGGGACGCGAGCTGTTTGAAAATTGAATGTACCGAGACTGAATATATGGAATGCGGGACGGGAACTCAGGTAGTGGGTTCACGGGAGGGGGGGGGGGAACTCTGGAGGACGGAACGGGGGGAGTGGAGTGGGGAGAGGGAAGGTGGAGGAGGCGGAGTGGGAACGTGGAAGGGGACCGGGACGAATGTGAAAGGACACGCAGGGAGATAAAATTTCTTTATTAAATGACATAGCAGCGCATGCCGGGAACCAGCTAGTTAAATTTAAATTCAATGGTCGGGTTTTGAACTAGCGATCATAGGGTTCGCAAGCTTTGTCGCGGAGGTCGGCTTGACTCTCATATTGTAATTAAAAACGTGCAAAATTACCAGCCTTTCCTAATTCATTTAATTGCCAGGTATTATGCATCCTTAATTGGCCTGTGTCCTTTATTTGGGAGGCCGGGTAGAGCGGTAGGTGTTTCGGTTTACGGGGGCGCATGGCTATGGGGGGCGCGGGGCTGACTGAACGCACCTAGTCCCGGTGCTAATGTCGCTGCTTGTCGATGGAGAAGGCATGTGAGGAATTTTCTATAACAAACCGAGAATATAGGTGGATACTTGGTACAGGGTGTTTATTAGATGGCTTAGCACCTAGTTTAAGCTTAAAGCTTTTTGTTACAATAACCATACTAGGCATTATTTTAAGAGCCGTGTGGGGATTATAGGTAGACGTATATATAGCAGTGGCTGTACGTAAGTTTTCAGTGAGCTAGAGTGCTACGATTGAAAAATACGACATTACTGATGTTGTTGTAGCTGAAAATTAATTTGATTTTTTTTTTCAAAATTTCAAATTTTTGTACGAAGATCTTTCAGTAGGTATGTGGATGCGGCGCATCCCTTGACTGAAAGAATCCTAAATGTCTTGATACAAAAGCTGAAATTTAGAAAAAAAGTAAAATTCATTTTCTGCTGCAATAACGTCAATAAGGTCATATTTTTCATTCTTAGCGCTCTAGCTCACTGGAAACTCACGGACCGCCACTGGTACATAGTTATCTATTAGGTAAAAGCAAGGTGCGTATTTTGGTACTTATAAATACCAATACATTTTTTACTTATTTTTATTTATTTATCTATAAAAAGTAGGTATATTTACATTGCGTTTTTTTATGCCTGTCTCACTAGGATATACCTGTGTCGAGACAGGCGTTGTTGAGACATTGTATTTCTACTAACAGGTGGAGGGGTAGGGCTCTTGACTCGCAACCCGAAGGTCGCGGGATCAAATATTTCACAATTTATTCATTTAAAATAATATCTACATATCTAGTACATTTGCGACATGTTCCGGAGTGGAAGATACTCCAGCATACTCGTAGCCCTGGTGTAAGACCATCATTCAGAATTGAAACGTTGCTTGAAATGACTTTAGCCGTTTTTGGTGAACAGATCTGAATAGCCAGGTACGTCCCCTCCTTCCACTTTCACGTCACCTTCCCCTCCCCACTGCCCTCAGTCTCACAACACACCCCAATTAGCCATGCCATAGACTCACTGGCTCTAGACGGCAGCACCTAAGACCTTTGTAAAGTATTAACATAAAAAGTAGTAAGTATATCAATTATTAAATCATTTATTGGATAACCAACACCACTGCTGTAGGTCGCCTCAAATGGTTCGCTACGTTTGGTGACTTAGAAGAGGTGCCCGGTTTCATGGGGTGAAATTTGTCAATGTCGCGACAGATGCGTTTTTTTTTTTTTTTTTACAGTGAATACCGCACAAGAATCTCAACTGCTCCCGTCTGGAGCCAGTGAGACTATGGCATCCCCAATTGGGGTATGTTGTGAGGCTTAAGGTAGTGGGGAGGGGAAGGAGGTGGGGAAGAGGAAGGTTGGGAAGTACCTGGCTATTCAGATCTGGTCACTAAACACGGCTAAAGCCATTTTCAAGCAACGTTTCAATTCTGAATGGTGGTCTTACACCAGGGCGATACTGATAGTATCTTCCACTCTGGAACATGCCGCAAATATACTATATATTATTTTAAATGAATTAATTGTGAAATAACACAAATTAATCAAATAAAATTTATTTGGGCATGCCGGGTTCGAACCCGCGACCTCCGGATTGTGAGTCAAGAGTCTTACCCACCGGACTACGGAGGTCGTCAAATTTGGATGTTTCGTCGTTTGGATGGATATTCTGATAATGATACTTAAAAATAACGATTATGAAATTTCTTAATTTGATTTGTATGTTTACGTATTCTAAAAAGATTGATTTCAAACTGATAATAAACAAAACCGAGATCAAACTGATTTCCTCTTTTTTTAATGTTGTTTTTTCTTGCATGGACCTAAATTTTCTGAAAACCCTTTTTCATTTTACATACAATTCTCTACGACCACCCAGTGTTTTATTTATCAGGTTGGTATTTGGATCCGGTACATTTTTGCGTTCCGTGCAGGGATTGGGAATATTTGCGGTTGCAGTCGATAGGCGCTGGTTTTATGTTATTTGATTAGGTTCCATGTTCCAGGTTGCAGGTTCAAGGTTGTGGGTTCGATACCATGGGACTTTGAATACGGCAAAGCTGCCTCTAAAGAAATCTTAAAGGGGTGGCAAATTGGTAAAATGGTTAAAGAAAATATCTTATCTTGTCAATATATTTCTGATTGGCAATAAAATCTAAATAAATGGAATATTTCAGAACGCATCCGAAAACTAAAAATTGATTTTGAAGGGTAATGAACTCCTTAGACTCCCTTCTTCGTACATTCGTTCTATATGCCCAAAGCGTTTGAGGGTCCCTTTATTAATCTTACTAGGTAATTATAACTAATTTGCCAGCGTAACTAATTTATTAGTTCCTCTTCTGTTCGCTTATTAATTTGAAGGTTTTGGCAAAATTAGTACCTAAATACTAGCGCGGACCCTTAAAAAATCACGGGATAGTTGCAAAGGCAATATTGCATATCTACTAATATCTCATCAAAACGTCTTCCACTATTATCACGCGAGTGACAGTGCGCGGGGAGTGGATTCGATAGTTTTCGGACATTCGGCGTTAGAGGTCAAATTAGACAAATTCAATGTAAATTTTTTTTTTTCTAAATATAACACCAACATCATTGGGGATAGTCCGAATCCTAGACAAATCAGTTGCGATTTTGAAATTGCGAACTAAAATAATTTCCTTTTAAAAATATTACCTATTATCGCTTGTCTGAATTTTCGAAACAAATAAGTACCTACTTTAAATTTCGAAAATGATGACACTTAAGTTTAAAACAAATGGAAGAGTTCATTGAACCGGAGTTACATTACATTCAGAGTTAAAACTGAAATTAGTATTATAAGGCTTTAAACGTTTTTTGAAAAAAACGGTAAAGGTCCGAAGCCTTCATTTCTGAGCAGTTTGTTTAAAAAAGCATTCGAAACAAGAATAAAAAAGACTGTCGAAAACATTGAGCCGTGTGTGTTTGCTTTATACTCGTTGTTTGTTTAAACCTAAAGCCAGCCGGAATATAATATGCAAACAGTCGAGATCGACCGCGTTTATGTCCCTGTTGTCTAGTAAAATCTGTTTCACACGGTGCAGACCAAAGGAAGGCAGAACGTAGTGCATACCTATTGTGTATCAATGAATAATTCCCAGCTATAGATTATTACGATAATATGGACAATTATATCATATCGAAGTGGTAATATGACTGTATGTACTTTTCCCAGATAGGTACCTACCCCAAATGAAAAAAATCCAATAATTTATGAAATCATTGAGATGCTGTGTGAAGGGTCATTTAAGGAAGGAAAAGAGGAAACCAAGATCTGGCCCCCTAGCACAGTCGACCTATAAGGATTGATAGGATAACTTTGGGTAACTTCTCATCGTTCCGTAGGACAGCTGCAGACGGCTAAAATACAAAAAATAGTTAACGTCGAATATATTAAGAACACTTAGTCATTGTGAACTGTTATTTATTCGTTGGCGATCTGCATTCATGCTTGGGAACGTCGAGAAGATCGACCGTGCTGTAGGGCCTGGATGAGGTCGATGATGACAGCAGAGCCCAGTCAATGTGGACGAAAAACCGGCCCGGACAAAAACAAATTAGGGAAAGCTGAAGTTTTGCAAGTGATTATTACCTACCACAAGTAGTTTTCAAAACGTCCCCACTCCTCCCCTCCTCCTGTGCCCCTCAAAAATTTTTAATTTAATATTTTGGTAGAAAGCAGTCACTTTGTGGTTTGACATATTAATTAAAGGAAAACAATCACTTTGTTTGTAACCACGATTTATTGATTTAATTTTTATTTACCGACCGGTTTCGCTTAATACAAGCATCTTCAGGGTAAAAATTAAAACTGTTGTTTTAATTTTTACCCTGAAGATGCTTGTATTAAGCGAAACCGGTCGGTAAATAAAAATTAAATCAATAAATCGTGGTTACAAACAAAGTGATTGTTTTCCTTTAATTTTTAATTTAAGTTAATTGAACGTATGATTAAATATCAATGATGGTTTTTCTCTGGAGCAACTTTCATAGAAATACCAGTAGAATTAGTTCGACTTTCCCTCCTGATGTCTATGTCTATAAGACGTACATCCGAGTTGCCCACAGCGCCAGGATCGCACCCAGGAGTCGTGGGCTCAATCTTCTGCAAGCCGTATGATGGTAATAGGTAAACTCTAGTATTGCAAGGTTATTCGTAATATCTACGGGTTTTGTTTTAACATAAATAAAATTCTTAACACAATTTGTGTCCAATTTCGTCTGCAACAACACAGGATGGGATATGGTGGGCGAAAATACACCAATGATGTACCTACACAAATCTGAAAATTGTTTTAATCGCCGAATAAATAAATCATTGGAAGTGTGATCTTTGCAGATTTGAACGAAAACCGATGTCATTTAGACATAATTTTCGACTTCTAGTCCCCAGACAGGCCAATGATATTGAAAATCTGCTTTGGAAAGAATTTCGATATCTGAATTATGAGTTGATGATTTACATCAAAATTTAAAAAAATTGACCCGCAATGATTTATTGGTTTTCTTTCTAGTGGATTCAATAATAACAAAAAAGGTGTAAATACCTATAGCAATCTTTAAAATTATTATTTTTGATTGATTAAGCGTCCTGCATAATTCTAAATCAATGAACTCAAATTTGTATTGAGGATCGCCATTTTCAAAATTAGAACTTATTGTGAGAACAATTCATACAAACGATAAACTACCTATCTGTATTAGGTATATTATATTTTAACAGAAAATTGTATTAATTTTTATTTTCAAAATTGGACCTGATTTATCAATAGAGTATTTCATGATTTTTCATGGGTAGGTAGATGTATAAAATACTGCTGATAAAAAGATTGCCCATTTTTGCTTATTAACCCAATCTAAACATGGATAGTAGTCAGATACCAACACAACTATGTTTAGGTGAAACCTTATTCTTATTACCTCACCGGTACGATGTCAATGTTGTGTGCGGGTCGGTTAGCCAGTGCAGGTATAACCGTCAAAGACCACCGCGGTAGGAAGTGCTAAATCCCCAATCCTATGTCAACTGGCGACTGACTCAACCGAGTCAACTGGCGCGGCGCTGTGTCAATTCCGACTCCGATAATAATTACAATTGTCAATAAGCGTTCGGCCACCGTTGGCTCACTAAAATCATTCATCTATTTTGTAAGTCACTCTTTACACAGTGTTCAATCTCTACCACGAAAATGTAATCAAACTATAGACACAACTGCTAAAATTAGCTATTTTATATGCTTACGTTTATTTTTATTTTTATTTCAAATAGCAGAAGCACCAAGCAGAGACCTTGTGGGACCCCCTAGGGCCTGTATTGTTTACCTTTTAGAATGGTGTGTGGACGATACTTTTGAAGGAGGAAGTGAATTTGGGCCTCAATGTTTAAAATTTTGTTGGAGGTACGAAACACAATACCATGGAAATAATAATTTAATAAGACAAATATTGTTGAGAAAGCACAACATATTATTTTAATACACCTTGATAGAACAATCATAAAACACGCACAACTTCCTCGCTCTAACTTTTCTGCGCTAAATCTATTATTTTCAGATCGTTACATCAGTTTGGGAGGCGGTTTGGATGGGTAGGTACCAATTATTGGATAAAGAACACCTCTGCCATAGATCACCCCAAGTGTTTCGCTACGTTTAATGACTTAGCAGGGGCGCCCGGTTTCATGGGGTGAGGTTTGACCGGGTCTTGGCGGTGGATGCGTCTGCCCAACAGCTGCATGGTTCAGACTTTGACTTCTCCAGCCGTACTCTCTCTGAACATCGCCTTGCACCGTAGAGGGGGGGATGGATTCATACTTCCGTCACTATACGCCCTAATACCCCTTTCCTTCCCAGAACTTCCTCTCCTCAATTTCCTAAAAAGACCCTTCACACAGCATCCCCAAAGAAGACAGGGACCCGAGGGGAATTATTTTCCTCAGGGCCTCCTTTGTGGGGCTAATGTAATTTTTTTTAATCAGTTTCATAATGAGTTGTGCAGTTTTGATATATGTATTCATTAATTTTGAAAATGGTTCCGAATATAACATTTTGTTGAATATGAAAAAGCAGTACCTTATTATTACCAGTGTGTAAATTATATAGATTATTAGATAAAATAGCTACTCAAATAGTTTATTCCATCAATAAGAATCTATTTTTGGCAGAGGTATGTTGAAAATTCGATAAGGAAACTGTCCTCTTACATAATATAATTAGTAGTATAGGTCTAGCCACAGACAAGTGACGCGTCGGAGACAGAATCCTAAACCCATGAATGGGTGATAATTAGCTGAACCAACAAGCAACGGCTACCGTATTACTTTTTCAAGTGTGTGGAGTGCCCGGAGTGACCAGTGCCCATTACGCAGACCCCATTCATTAGACTTAGAGCATGATCAATAAAGATTCCCAATTTCTTTTACTACATAACACAATTATAACTTTAAACCAGAAAATCGCTCGTTCGGTGATCTCTAATGTCATGACATTGTATTTTCTAGGTCGTCTAATATAATTTTAACAAGAAAAAACATCGTTTCCATAACGTACTTGGAGCTTTTATGTATACATTTATCTTTGACGTACAAGTTTGTTTGATATTTTTTTCTTTATTTAGCAAGTCCTAAATTATCCAATCTTTCAAAATAAATATTAACTTTTCTATTGCCTTTAATTTGGCATATTTGCTTTTGCGACTGATTTGTTTTTAATAACTTTTATATTTGAGGGGGTATGGGTACCGCCGCCCCGGGGAGCATTTATTGAATAACCAACACCTCTGCCATAGGTCACCCCAAGTGGTTCGCTTGGTGACTTAGCAGAGGTGCCCGGGTTCATGGGGTGAAGTTTGTCCGGGTCTGTGGCGGGTAGGATCGAGAGAGACTGGTTGAGAAAGGTCTTTTGACTTCTACAGCCCGACTCTCTAAATCCATTGTCTTGCACCGCAATTGGAGAGATGGATTCATACGTCTGTCACTCCTGGACACTTACCCCCATATTCCTACCCACCCCTCATACATTTTCCTTCCCAGAAATTCCTTTCCTTCCTTTCACTGCGCCCGTGAAATGATTTTTTACAATAACGGTGATCCACAATTTATTGATTTACAATTGTGCTGCAAATTAGGCGAATCCAAGTTGGTACATTAGCATATAAGGAGTTAAGGGAAGTATTTAACTTACTAAATAAATACATTATTGCAAACTATAAAATACACTACCAGAAACGATCAGACAAACTGATTCCTTGACAAAATTCAAACAAGATATAAAAAAATGGATTATAAGTATTGGACGCCACACCAACATCTGTAAAATAAATCACACATAGACAGAAATAACTATTCACATACGACCTAACCCATATAAAATTAATGAAAATAATAGAATCCTGTCAAATTAGATTAGACAGAATTAACTTCTTTACTTCATTTCCTCCAACAATTATAAGATAACTCTCTTTAAAAGATTTACCAACCCTTCCGATCACCTCTCTGTTTTAATTTCGATTCAAATTAATATGTATTTTACCTTAAATACTCTTATTATAAGCAATAATTATCAGCATGAAATCCATCCACATCCAGCATCCACATTGAAAAAATCTTCCGAGAAAAAATACATGACGCCAACGGGACTTGAACCCGTGCCCTTCTGATTGCCAGTCAGCTGCTCTCCCAATTGAGCTATGGCGGCTTATCTTATACCCGCCAAATGATTCAATATATACTACTGTTTCATTCAACAATTACTGCTTATTATATTTTTTCCACCTGAAAACAACCAACTTTATTTTTGCGAGAGAGACACTGTTAGTGTTAAATCATGTCTTCATTGAGACAAATTATGTCTTCATTTATTGGGGAAATACTTAAATTTGTCAAATATTAATTATTATTTTTAATTGTTAAACTAACGTTTAAGACAAGATTTTTATGCATAGCACAAAGATTTTTTCAATGTGGATGAGTGTTTCAGGCTGATAATTATTACTTATAATAATTGTTACCCTTTGTGCTATGCATAAAAATCTTGTCTTAAACGTTAGTTTAACAATTAAAAATAATAATTTATATTTGACAAGTTTAAGTATTTCCCCAATAAATGAAGACATAATTTGTCTCGACGCCACCTAGTGACGAATTCCTGACTTTATTTGGAGTAAAAAATGTGACCAAAATTTCATTTACATTTAACTCCAAATAATGTCAGGAATCACTGGTTAAAGTAAGTCAAGTTCCTCAACATCCTGTATAGAATAATATGAAATTTCCTTATTATATTAAAATGAAGTCGGGTTGCTTAAAAAAATATAGGTTTGTAGGTACGTATTCGTTTCTTTCGGCGACATGAAATGAAAGTCAATAGTTTTATTGATGAAAACACAAATACAGCGCAGTTTGAAGTGGGCGGAAAAACAAACACGGAAAGAAGGCAAGCCATTCACCCAATATTCAGGCAATACATCTACTGTATACCTATGACTATGAGGTACCGGCACTTCACTCTGTATATTAGAGTGACAAAAGTTAGTGGAGAAAAAGTCTTCTTGGCGGTGACGATATTTTTTTATTTTTTATTAATTCCACACAGAAGGCCCTGAGAAAAAAACCCTTAATCTTCGGAGATTCTGTGTGGACATGGAGGGTATTTTTAGGGAAAGGAAGTTTTGAGAAGGAAGTCCTGGGAAGGTATGAGGGTGTGTAGGAATCTGGATGTCAATGTGTCCATGAGTGACGACCTAAGAATCCATCCCTCCTTCTGCGGTGCAAGGGATGGCTAGAGACACTTCGGCTAGAGAGGTAAGGCTCAGTTTCGGTCCGTGAGTTTTCAGTGAGCTAGAGTGCAAAGATTGAAAAATATGACGTTATTGATGTTGCTGCAGCTGAAAATGATTTTATTTCAATATTTTGTATGAATATTTTTAGGATTTTTTCAGTTTGGGGGTGCGTCGCATCCACATTTCAGTACATCTTCATACAAAAAGTTGAAATTTTGAAAAAAAAATTTCATTTTCAGCTACATCATCAATAACGTCGTATTTTCAATCTTATCTTAGCACTCTAGCTCACTGAAAACTCACGGATCGCCACTGGTAAGGCTAGGTTAGAACTCTCTTACCAGTCTTTCCGGATCCGGCCCGCTATGCAGTAGGTCTGGAAACCCGCTCTTTCTTACCTTCTTACCTTCTTCCCCCCGCCCTCCCCCCCTTCAAAGTTATTTGATATTTTCTCTCCCTCTCCATTCTTTGGTACCTATAAATACACTGTAACTGTGTAATCATTTTATTACATAACCCTGATGAAGGTTCAGGTTGAATTGAAACCGGTCAGTTTTATGCATTAAAGATTAAAAACATATATAGGTACCTATGTCAATATTCAATATAACAACAGTCAATATAATATATATTATATTGTCGTGGGTATATCACAAATTAGAATAGGTCACCGACTCAAGGGGGTTAAAACTTGATCTCCATAACGACAGTCAGGAATTCGAAATCGGTGCTCGGTTTCATGGTGTTATTATTATTTAAATAGTTTTTATACTCGCATCGCGCAATACGATACTAAATCCAACTCCATTCCTAATTTTATTGTAGGTGCCATAAATACCAACATCGGCTACCGTTCGCCTTTTTATATAGCGAGACCTCTCAACAATAGGCAGCATAAACCAGTTAAGAGTCCAAGGCATTTAGAACCGTCTACGTCAATAGCATAACGACTAGACTTGTGAATTTTTGGTATTCATTTTGTTATTTTTTGTGAACTCAATATAATAATATGCAAGTTTTTTATGATTACAGTTTTCATGCTATTAAGCCATCTCATCACCCTTTCAAATAATATTCTAAAACATTTTTTATTTATGTATGCGTTTATTTCCTTTTATTTGGGGGTGATTAATAAATTTAAAACATTTTAATGCATACGAAAGGGCAGGTTCTAATAAGAGGAAAGAAATCTAATCATAGTTCGGTAGCCTAGTCTCCTTTAACGAAAGCAATCTTCCGAATAGGCCCCTTAATTGACATGCTCTAAGTGACCAGCTTAGATATGGGGGCACCATCGAAGCCAGAGTAAAGCTAGCCTCCAAAAACTGGGCATTCTGTACAGGGCCCGCAGATACTTTAATAGTACACAACTGCTAACCCTTTACAAATCATAAGTGCACCCCACCGTTGAATTTGGCAGCTCCTCTGTTCTGGAGCTCCAAAATACCTGAAAAACACCCTCGACTCTGTGCAAAAACGGACGGTCCGTTTGATAGATTCTCCCACCTTAACAGATTGGATTGCAAACTTTAGAGCACAGGCGACGGGTGGGAATGCTATCTTGCTTCTACCGGTGGTATAGCAATGGAAGATGCTCCGAGGAACTAGCGTCATCGGTCCCTTCGGCACCGGTGCGTAGTCGGGAAAAACGCCAAACGCGTGCGTGCACGGTTGACATTTGTCGAATGAGAACGGGATGTTTCTTCGACTCGTTCTTGTGTTCAACAGCTCGGCTGTGGATCGATCTGCCGGCCTCTGTGTTTCTTCCTTCCTACAACACGGGCTCTTCAAGACCAATGTTCATTCCTTCCTCTTCTCAAAAAGACCCTCCACACAGCATCTCAGATGACGTAGGTCGTGAAGGAAATTATTTCTTTTAAGAAAAGACAAACAACTTTGTTTACATCACTTTTATTTGTACACAATCTACATGTTTCGTGAACGATGTTCACATCATCAGGATCAAATGTATACTTATTATTTCCCTCATGGCCTTCTGTGTGGAGTTAATGTAAAAAAAACGTAATTCAATAATGAGAAGGTACACTAATTCCCATTTATTTAGGAATACTCATTTTTGTTTTTAAATACTGGCAATTTTCATTTAAGGCTACATTATAACGACAACGCGTTAGACCATCCTTCTGAATGACAGGTTAACAACAAATTTGCCAGTATTTGAAATCAACTTACGACTAATTCATCCTTCATTCGTGAAGATATACACGGTGAAGAAGAAAGAAAGAGAAAACACAAAGCTTTATAATCAAATATAAAAGTTAATCACAAAATAAGTAAAATGAAGACCTTCATGAAACCAAAGTTTCGGATCACAAAAAAAAAATTTTTTTTGAATTTTTTTTATTGATTATTTTTATAATGAACGTCAAAAAAGTGAGGTTAAAATAGATTTTATAATGTTTGTCTAATGAAAAATGTATAGGCTTTTGTTTTTTTTTCGTTATCAGTAATTTTTTTTTAGAAAATTTAATGTAAACCATTTTCAAAAGTTTTTAATTTTTGCATGCAAATTTTTAAAATACTTTTGAAATTTTTACTTTTATTTCGATTTTGAAAGCGTCTTTTATCACCTTTCTAAAACAGAAAGTTTTCGGATAAGTTCAGAAATAATCCATTTATTTGGATTTTATTGAAAGGTGTAAATATTTTGTCCCTTTTACAAAATATGGTCGAGGCCTGAGGGGTTAAATAAAATATGACGTAGATAATATGTTCTTCCAGATTAATTAACTACCAGTGTCAGCTATTTCACCCTCCGAAGGGATTGACAATCAAATAATATTTTCCTTCTTGTGTTCTGCGACAAATACGACCATTAAGCATCGATTACATTGAGCGAGTTTACAAGCTACTATCTACTAAGTTTAAAAGGGGGCAAATCGGCGAGTGCGATTGTCATGATGACTTTCTACTCGCTCAGTAGCGACAGTAGCAGCTAAAATAACGACTTCCGCGTGAACCAATTCGGTCGACATTTTGTAAAAAGCCTAAGCTCGCAGGTAGAGCCACACGCTAGCCAGTAGCGAGAATAACGGCTCCCGCGTGAACTAATTCTGACAGTTGCGAAATCAGCTGTTGGTAGGCCCCCACCTTGAACGAGTAGCGAGTAAAGTTGACTACCTTTCAAATTTTTTCGTAGATTGTCCATAATCTGCTAGTTAGATAGTAGCACGATTATACTGAGCGAGTTTACTAACAGATAGTGAATTTACCAGATAGTAGCCTGTAAACTCGTTCAATTTAATCAATGCTTTAGTGAAAACTTGGCTATTTATAAATGTAAACGTACCTAGATAGATATAAGTAGGAAATAAAATATTTAATACAATTATTTGCCTCTTACGCAACTGTTGGAGGAATATGACGAGTTGATGTTAACGTAAAATGACAATAATGAATAAGTATTTTAATACAACAAGCATACAATTTAACACATATTTACGTAATTGATTAAGACTATGTTAAACAATATTTCCTCGTATAACGTCTGGAAATAACGTCTTGCCAATTTAGATTCTGCCATTCATAAATCTATAAAATATAATGTCAGCCTTGTTACAAGCTTAAGAGCCATTCGGACATGTCAAGTATTTTAGTCGAGTGGAGAGTGTAGTAGTAACTAAACGCGTCCGAACACCGTAATTGTATTATGATGGATGTATTATTAGTAAAATCGTAATTATCTGGTGCGCATGTCATTATGTATTATTCAGTTTTATAACCTATTTAGTTTGACATAATTAAAACCGTTTTTTGTAAAACTGCTACTAATCTTAAATTTATGTATACGATACTGCCACCATAGGTCGACCCACAGTGCCCTTCTTGACAATATCAAGGAGGATACTATGTTTTTACTTATGTCGACAGAACAGCACTTAATCTTAAACATGCGAACACCTCAGCACAGTTTCTCCCAGTGAGGTGTTCACTAAATGCTGCACCTAACTATTTTACATAAAGCTATTGAATATTAACATTTTTTGTACTATTACATAAACCACTGTAATCATTTGTAAAATATATGTTCAAGAATAGAATAGATAAAAAACTAACAAATAAAAGATAGAGCTATTTAAAAATGTTTATTTAGTGCTTATGTCGTGGGAGACGAAAAAATATGAATTTTACATTTTAATTTTGTTAAATTTATTTCACTTACGCGGTATACGAACTTCGCTACGCCGTTTTTATATTACATTTCAATTCTGCCAATCATGGAAAAATTATTATTGCCATATAAACAATAATTTATTCGTGTTATGAAATGGACGCATTATTTATTAGTTTGAACCTGTATTTATAAGAGAAGAACATGAAAAGAAAGGTATTAGAATAGTTATGCACACATTGCGCACCCGTTAGATAAACCCTGCTTGCCATTGCCAAACCAACCATTAAAAATATGGGATGGGGAACAAAACATTTCGTACCTATATCTAATTGATGGAAGACATGCAGTTTTCGCAGCTTAAAATTCAACCCAGTAGTACTAGGAATAATTCATATTAGGTAGGTAGGTACTTTTATGTGTTTGCTTTGACGAGAATTTATTTTTTAAGTTTAGTACTTCCGACAAACGTCATATTTGATTGTCTGTTAATTAAAAAATGAATATTCCGTATTATTTGTGTAACGAACTTTGACAAGGAACATTCCGAATTATCCGTGAGGTGGGCTTATAGAATTTTACCGTTTATATCACATAGAAATATCTAGAAAATGTTGCAACGAAACCATGCTTAAAAACATATGAAAACATGGCAAAGAAGGCCATAGCCTAAACTATAATAACCAATTAAAAATAATTAATGGTTTGCTCCCTCTGACATTTATGATTAAGACCGGTAGTCGGGAAGATGGACAGTAGTTGAACAGACTGCAATAAAGATTTAACAGCACACGTATTTACTATTTTCTAAAGAGATGCAGGTGCTGTTGGTTGGGAGTTATGCTCAGTTTAAGGTCTAAACTATAAATCTAGAGTACCAAGCATAACTCACCTGAAATCAGTACCTACCACAACCATTGTGTAGATCTGTACTGCGTTTGTACTTACCACAATCAACTGATAAACATTCAACGTAAACACAGTAAAATATTTCACTGTTTTTTTACTTACCTTTTACGGTTAAGTAAAAACGGAAAACGCGTATCAAAATTTATTTGGTTGTACGTATATAAATACGTGGTTTGTCCACGGACATATGAATATACATGGACCTGCCCTAAGTGATAAAAACGTATTATTTCCCCCTCCACATGGCACCGGCTGAAGCTCCTCCTTGGAACCGGCTCGCTCCATGGGGAGGGGATAGAGCCTAGCTTGAATCTAAAATGTGTGACGTCATCATTCTTGCCATGAACAGCTAGAAGGTAACATCCATACATTTAACGAAATACAACGCCAAAACGGTAGCGTATTCTATACAATATATCTACATATCAATGTGCACATAGCGAATGTGGGCGGTTCTCCAGTGTGCTCGTCGCTGGTTACAGGGGTAAGTAAATTATGAAACATTTGTAATAGTGTTTTAACTAAACACGGCAACAAAATATTGCTATGTGTATTGGGGCGAGTCTTTTTGGGGCGAGCATTTGGCCTTAGCAAATATGTTATTATCGTGGCAAGCAATTCGCGCTCCCATGTAAAAAGGTCTATTCATTCAAAGCAGATTTTGCTTTTAAGAACTAAATGGTGATATTGTAATGCGAGATGCCTATTTACTGTCAGATTGATTGTATAACGAATCACAGTCATCTTTCCCCTCTTCGCCCTCCATGGTTTGGTTTGACCCCTCACCTGTAACTGCTTGTCTAGTCATTTGGATGTCTATGGGTTTGTCAATGCGTTGCTAAACCATTCATCCGATTGCGATGACACTTTGGGGATTTGATGTGTGCGTGCATGCGATGGTTTCTATATAATATAATAGTGAGCACTGGCTTCATATTTCGCGTTGCTAAACCGTTAATCCGATTGCGATGAAACTTTGGTGAGTTGTTGTGAGCACGCCCGCGAAGAAATTATGATTTTTTTTTATTAAAAAAATTGTAATAGGTAGCACGCGAGCTGTTTGAAAGCTGAATGTACCGGGACTGAATGTATGGAATGCGGGAGGGGGGAGGGAAGGCGGAGAAGGCGGAGTGGAAGGGGAGGCGGAAGGGGAACGGGACGAATGGGAAAGGACACGCAGGGAGAAACAATTTCCTTATTAACTAGCATTGCAACGCAAGCTGGGAACTCGCTAGTACCTACCTATTATCATGTTTTACAAACATTTTTGGGTCAATTGTAAATATGCTTAGCAGTGGCATAGCGAGGGGGGGGGGCGCCCCGGGTGCCACTCGTCGGGGGGTGACACCCGACCGTGAAAAAAAATACGAAGGATATTGTCACCAAAATATTGTACACATGCACAATGTCTGTTATTTACATTTTCATAGCTCTATTGAGTGCACTCCCGTGGAGTGCAATTTTGTGAAGCGCGGTCTTTTAATAGGCGAAAATAACCTATATTTGGAAGAATATTTTTATACCTTAAATTCTCTAACCACCCTCCCCCCGGGATGGACCAATTTTATGTCGAAATTAGCGTTTTGAATTTCTCAAGTCAACTTTAATGGGGGGGGGGGGGTGACACCACGCCCCGGGGGGGTGACTTCCGCCCCGGGTGCCACCCATGCTAGCTACGCCACTGATGCTTAGGTTAAACAAATCTCTAAAAAGTCAACCCTTCATTGTGGAGAATGACTTCCGTATAAATTACGGTGTTTTTACAATGATATCTCTAGCAATTTGTTCCGGCGTTCAAGATTTTTTCATCACATCGGATGTTTTACTAATTTCCCGGAAAGTCTCTTTGATAGGGACACATTGGGATGCTTTACGTTGGACTCCTGCACATTTGAAATGATTGCCAATTGTACATTCTTCGTGCGTTGTATTTACTGCAGCTATGCAGATTAGAAATAGTAATTTAGATAGGCATCTTCATCCATTAACTTGATGGGTAAATTTATACCGAAAATATTCCATTTAACATCGGGCTTAACATTCGACCCAAAAGCGCTAAATTAGCATGAAAAAGTCTACAATAGGTCTTCGAAAGCGGTTTTTATTTGATTATGTTTTATTTGACAGCTCGCCGCGCGCAGCACTGTTCGAAGCTAGATGTTTAGTTCAGTGTCGTCTATCCAGGGCCGTATTTAGAAAGCAAGCTGCTCCGGGCAAGCAAATTTTTCCCAAACACTTTTATCCTGCTGATGATGCGGTGCGAATATTCTCCGTGAAAAGGTTTATTTTTATTGCAATCTCCGATCCCGCAAAGCACGTTTAAAATGTCAATTTTTCTCCGAAAAGCCTTACAATAAATAATAATGAATTTCAAGAATTTTTACTTTGTATGGGAAATTGACACGCGAGATTTCCAGGATATTTCATTTCCAGTTGGATATTTTTTGACTGGGGAACTTGGCGGCAGGAAATATGACTGAGGCCGTCGTTGAGAGATTTAAGTAGGGGTTCTAGATTTCGCCGCCGGGTGCGCTGTTTATTCGTTAAAATTTGGAAACTACAAGTGAGTTCTCTGTCTAGCGATAATGGTATCTGCGGTCGTTCAAACTTGAGGAGCGGAAAGGTCGTTTTGGCGAACCAGCATTTGCTTAAAACGCTTTGAGCGAAAATGAACCTTAAGGTGGTTGAAACGTAAAGGGCAGAGTGGTCGTTTTTCGCATCAAGGAAAAAGTGAGCTGTCCGCAAAAGTGAACAATACTTTTACAGTAAAAGCGCCCAATGTTTTCTACCATGGAGTCAAAAGTTCCAAGAATTATAGGGGGCCTTAAAAGCACAGAACCTTTAAAATAATTTGTTGGCCGCAGCGGAAAGAATTCAAGGAATGTATTTAAATAGAAAGTTAAAAGTTGCCAAAGGATGGCATATACCACAGAATTTTATCTCTTTCATGTCTGAACAATACAACATTTCTACATCAAGCACACACTTATTAATCTCCTTACTTTTTACCAACGGTTGTGCGAGGAGATCCGCAGACCAGGGACGCTATCGATCCGATGGATTATGGCAAGAGGAACAAGACGTACGTTTATTTATTTATTTTTTATTTAAAAAGAAAGTCAAACATTACCGTAACTTGGTAATGTTACGGTAATGTTTGATAATAATAATAGCGTAACTGGAATTGTTGCTTGTGTCGTGACGGAGGACTTAGCCAGCCGAGTAACAGGACCCAAACGTGATGTCAACTCAGCCACTGATTGGGTTGTAATTTTTGGTCATAGGTAGGTACGTCAAATGAGGTAATGATCAAATAAAAAAGATATCCGAATACACTTGAAGCGAAGGCCACTATCAAATACAATTCGCGAACACAGATCTTGATTTCAAAAATTCTCTTTATTTTTTCATACACTATCTTCCGTTATTATTATTATTACAACTCATGTAGTTTTTATTTCTTTTATATTTTCAATAATATTATTATTTATACTATAATTTTTTTTAATTATAAACAAGTTCAGCCATGTAGTTATTATTATTACGCGTGACAGCTGTTTCGCCCTCTGAAGGCATTATCAAACTGCTTTTGATACCTTGAACTGCAGTTTGATAATGCCTTCAGAGGGCGAAACAGCTGTCACGCGTAATAATAATTACACAGCAGAAATTGTTTATTATAAGATTAAATAATATTATTATTGAATGCATAAAAGAAATTAAAATTAAAATGGAGTTCTACAAAATAAACTTGATATCAATAAATAAATTACTCATGTAGGTATTCATTATAGTTAACCCCAGGCGAAATTACTAAGATATTGGATGGACGTACGTAATTAGATACTTTAATCACGTATAATGTAATATACCTAATCATTATGTTTCATGTGTGTCTAAAATACAACAATTAAAACTAAACAGTCCTTTAATCTTCTGTGAAATGCGCTCTCATAAATTATGCCGCCCTAGGCCGCTGTCTATGTTGTCTATACCTAAATACGGCCCTGCCTCTATCCACTGTCACAGCCGTAAATACCATACCAATAGCGGAGAGATTTCGTAAACACGAACTCTTGGAACGTGACCGGCCATCACTCAACTCACTTATTGGAATTTTATTGCGTTTTGTAATAAAAATAAAACCTTAATCCTTATAAAACACGCTTAAGATATTTATGTAAAATATTCATGTCAAATATATGTAATCTTTTGTAGTACATTCCATCTACATCTAGCGAGATAGTTAGCACGCGTGTGGGAAATACAAATACCCAGGAGGCTGTTGTTAAGGCAATCAAAGGCTTATCTTACCTACCGGCGGAGGCTTTGTCTCGATTCACGAAAATAGAACGAGGTACAGGATGTGGATTCTTTAACCCCTCAGGCAAATTTGCTCGATTTTGAGATCAGCTCGTATGTGTCTCGTAGAAATCGTTTTATCTCCTTTTCAGACAAAATTAGAAATATGGTCTAAATGGTGTTAGAAAGAAAAATCACCATGCTTTATTTTTAAATGTAAAATTTAATCACAAAATTTGAATCTACACCTCTATGAAACCAAAGTTTCCAAATTTATTGGTAGATGATAAATAATGCAAAACGGTCGAGTTAAAAGAGTGAGTTGCAATACCCTCCCTAATGATTTTTTTTACTTTTGAGTAAATTAAGAAAAACCTGTAGGCTGATGAGTTTTCATGATTCCAGTTATTTTATTTTTAAACGTTAACAAAATCTTGTAAAAACGTGATATTGTTGTTATTTTCTCTTGAAATGTTTTAAAACGTCTTTTAGTTTGTCATTAGTGAGGATTTTGGAACTCACTTTCAATCACGGACGGTTTTGGAACTCATCGAGTTAAATACGAAGAGTTTTGTAACAAATATTTTTTTTTTGTATTTGTATTCATTTTTGGCCAGTGCAGAGGTGTGAAAAAGTAGAAATCATATAAAAAATATTCTAATTCAAAAATATAAATACACAACTTATAACTTATAAGCCGAAATATCGCCGATGTTTTATAGAAACTGAGGTTTTCTAACTGTTTCTAATTGATGCTATATTTGTTTAACAAGTTGTTGACATTCGTCACTTTATATGGAAAACATATTGGATATATAATTTCTTAAAAATATATTATGGTCAAAAATATTTCAACTAAATTGAAACGCCATCGGAAACTTCGATGAATTCCAATTAAACTGTCAAATGTTTGCATATTGTTTTTGAATTCTAAATTATTCTTCCATGTTTCTTGTTTTCTCGTTAACTTACTTACTTTACCGGGAAGGTATTGGGTCACTATTATTAGTTAACTAGCTGACCCAGCAAACGTTGTTATGCCATATAAATCATGGGATCTACGAGTATGATAGAATGATAGAAAGAGGAGTGGAGTGCTGTAGACGATGACGCATGGGTGGGTGAAAGTTCGACGAGGAGGACGAAGCGCCATCTGCCATTCAACAACATAAATAATTTCTTTCTGTTTGAAATACGAACGACCGACGCGCGACGGTTAAATTTGTTCATACAAAAACACTAAAAGCGCGATTAAAAAATGGGAGGGTGGGGTAGGAGAGTGAAAATTGGGGATTATAGATATTTTTTGATACCAAACAAAAAAAATAAAATAAAATTGACAAAAAAATGGGAAAAAAACTGGATATTGACACCCTAATTACATAGCGGTATGAATTATTCTTTACGATCTACCAAATATACATATAAAAAAATCATAAAAGTCGGTAAAGCCGTTTCGGAGGATTGCGACCACAAACACCGTGACACGAAATTTTTATACATATAGATTAGCATGATTTTTTTGAGAAATTAGTGGAATAAGGACGACAAAAATCAATCAAACGACCAAAATTTTATGGAAAAAACTGGTGACCATTTTAAATTTGTTGAATTGCTGACTTCTGACTGGCTGTCTCAATTACGGAGTATTTTGGAACTCAGGCCGACCTCTAAACACGTGAGGGAGCGGGCCGTATCGGCAGACGGGGCGAGAAATAAAAGGCGTCAGTCGGTGTAGTGAGTTAGTCTTTATTGTGGCTACGTATCGGAGGTCGGTGAAGCGGTAACAAGATGTATGCAGGGTGCCGTGATGAGATGCTGCAGGTGCTCGGAGGAGATGGAGATGGTGTGGTGAAGGTCAGCGAGTTGCTCAACACCTTGGCGGTGGAGATGACCTATCTTCCAGGCCATTGCTCGACGCTTTGAGTCGCGGAGATGAACAGTGAGTGGCTCGGTGAGCTGAGCCACCAGCAGGTAGTCCTGGCGAGGCGGAGCGTGTTTCCATGGCAGCGAAGCATGGTGCGCTTCGGGGTGCCATGAAGTGGTGAGCTGATCCCTGGACTGAAGGTGACGCAAGCCTTGTAAGTCGCGGGATGTAGCTGTTCTGCGGAGCTGAAGGCACGATGGGCCTTGTTGCTGAGACGTGAAGGAGTCCTCGCGGAAGCTGCCCTGGATGTGTAGAGATGCCATGCATGAGCACTTGTGCGGATATAGTTACATACTGAGATGTTGACCGACTGGTGGTCTGATACTGACTGAGCGAGCGCCGAGTTTAGTCGCTTTATATATACCAGCGCGACCGGTGGAGTAATGTTCCGTTCGCTGGCAATGTGTACACTAGAAGGTACTCGAACATACCCGGTGCTGAATATTCAGGCGGCTTATAAACTCCAGACCTTTCTAGGCGGTGGCGAAATTATTATTTATCGGCGGCAGCAGCAGTAGGTAG
The DNA here is from genome assembly GCA_929108145.2 of Limnephilus rhombicus. Classification (NCBI taxonomy): domain Eukaryota; kingdom Metazoa; phylum Arthropoda; class Insecta; order Trichoptera; family Limnephilidae; genus Limnephilus; species Limnephilus rhombicus. Next base: position 45,539,936 of record OV815288.1, on the reverse strand, counting down.
GTATGTACTCAGGTAAGTAGCTTGCCCGTATCGCGCGAATATTAGATATTTCTCGTACCTTCTTTTGATGGCGAAGTTGATAATGATGTGTCGCCACACACGATTTATAAGGAAACTTGGAAAATTTTGGAAATAACAACGACAGTATCACATTCCTGGTTAGAAATCTCAGAAGATGGCATTCACTACTAATTTTCATTAGGGAGAATATTGGATCAACACAAAATCATTAGGGAGAATATTGGAACTCAACGATTCAATTACAGCATTTTGAAAACAATTTTTTAACTGTTTGAATGAAGGAAAATTTTCCCATTTAGATAAATCAACTTTTCGCGTACGAGTATTTGGAACTTCACACACTGAACTCCTTAAAATCCTGTATCGTTGAAACAACCCATTAATAAATTTTAAGTGTGAGTATCCTGTGCACTATTTTTTTTATAAAACAGTCTCGCATTATTAGAGGACAAAGCTAATGATAATAATGTCATAAAAGATGACCCGTTTCATCCTGCGAGGAGGCATCATGGTTTATTACAGGATTTATTATTTATTTATTAAAGGTACCGCGGACATGTTCCTCGCCATAAAGTTTATTGGTACAACCGAACCGCCTCAGGACTACGGTGCCTTATTAGCCATTATTTGATGAATAAAATTATATTAAAGGATTACAATATCACACCTCCGCTATTGAAGGAGAGTAAGTTTGAAGAAACTTGAAATAGATTTTTGTTAAACAGATTTTTTATGTTCTTCGAAGATTTTTAGAATCTCGATTGCTCGGAATAAGTTGAATTAGCATTCTCAATTTAGAATATTTTTTATTAAATTATGGGACGACAGATTATTAACAATAGAGTGTTCAATATTTTAAAATTCTTGAAAATTGGGAAGATAAGTAGTATTAAAGTTATTTAAAGAACAAATAAATATATACATGTGAATATGGCATTCCCACTTGGGGTACGTTGTGAGGCTGGAGGTGGTGGAAGGAATGGAGATATGGGAAGAAGAAGATGGAAAAGTACCTGGCTATTCAGATATTATCAACAAACATGACTAGAGCCATTTCGAGCATCGTTTCAAATCTGAATGGTGGTCTTCCATCAGGGCGATACCGAGAGTATTTTCCACTGTGGAACCTGCTGAGTAGATGTATGCCTTGTATTATTTTAAATGAATAAAATTATGAAATACTTATACAAATTATTCAAATGAAATATATTTGTGCACGCAGGGATTTGACCCCACATCCTTCGTGTTTTAGAACTTTTATTCAATCGCGCCATTTCTCTTATCTTGCTGTGTAAAGGAAGGAGATGAAGTTCTAAGGACGAAAAAGGTATGATGGATGGGAAGGAATCTGAATGGCAATGTGTATAGGCGTAACGAACGTGAGAATTCATCCCCACCACTGCGGAGAAAGGCAATGGGTCGAGAGAGTCCGAATAGGGAGTTCAAAAGGGCTCCATCAACCAGTCTCTCCCAATCCGGCCCGCCACGCCTTGGCAAAAGGTGGGCAAACGCATTCACCGCCAAACCTCACCCCTTGAACTCGGGCACCCCTGCTAAGTCAAAAAAGGTGGCGACATACTTGGAGCGACCTATGACAGGGGTGTTGGTTATCCAATAAATGGTACCACTACCCGTCGTGCGAGGTCGGAGAGACGAAACAAGCACATTGTTAATATTTAGGTCGCGGTGTTAGATGAATTTAAACTAATCAAGATAGAAATAATTAATTTATACAGCGAGCTATTAGACACGTTCTTTTCTTTTACAAATTTAGAAAAAACGCCATGGCTCCAGGTCGCTTCGAGATTAGGCACTTTTAATATTCCCACGTTTATATACGCACAGAAACAATACAAAAAGGAATAAACGTACGTTCCTTATCACAATAATGCTGCAGTTCTTTCTTACCCATTAAATAATGGTGAGATAAAAGATGAGACACGCAACGTACGTACGACCGTTTCCTTTAAAGGAAAAAGTATAAGGTACGTTAGTATATCCGTACTAGATATTTGCTCTTACCTTTCGATTAAACAAATTATTATTCGTTCATATGAAGCAGATACTTTATGATGTGACATTATACTTTAAAATAAATTTTAATTTTTCGAAGAAAGCTTCTTCGGAAAGGTTTTCACTTTGTGATGGCATTATTTATTTTAATGAAAAGACAAATAACTTTGTTTTCATCACTTTTATTTATACACAATCAATATGTTTCGTGAACGATGTTCACATCATCAGGATCAAATGTATACTATACATTATTCATTCGATACACATGTATACATTTGTATATAAATAAAAAGTGATGTAAACAAAGTTATTTGTCTTTTCAATAAAATTAAAAAAAAAACAATAACTTTGTAAACACCACTTTTATTTTTTATACTTTACTAGCAGACAAGGCCACACGTTGCTGTGGCTAACGAAACACAACGCCATCTACTGACAACGCCATTACCCAACCTTTAGCCATGTGTTAATTTGCATACATATCAAGTCCACACCGACCGCTTGCCAGCCCACTGCCCGCTGCTCGCTTACCAGCCCGCTTTCTTTATAAATTACCTACATATTTCAACCAATTTACACAAAAGACAAATTATACCTATACATAAACCTTCCTCATGAATCACTCTATCTATTGGTGAAAAGCGCATGAAAATCCATTGTGTAGTTTAAAAGATCTAAGCCTACCGACAGCGGGAGCGACTTTGCTTTATACTACAATCGTAGTTTCTTCAGGGCAGACTAATACTCTACTCTAAAGTATAACAAATAAAACTGGTGTTTACAAAGTTATTGTTGTATTTTAAATTATTATTATTCAGTTTGGGTGGGTATTTTTAGATTCCTTTGATTCCAATTTACACAGAGCACGTTTTGTATGAAAACGGTCACCTAATCGTTCCCATGTTGGTGTCTAACTTCGGTAGGAGCGCGTCAAAGTGGTTGAATAAGAGTTACTTGTTCCTTTTCCTAGATACAACCTACTCCACGGTGAGTTGATTGGTCGGTAAATACCACCGTCTGTTTGGTAGCATATATCTGGAGAACTTTTCACGTACTCCTTAAATCCCGTAGATCTATGTACAGCATCAAGCCTCCATGGACCGCAGGAAGCAGACTGCACACCGATATGAGAGCATGCAGGACGCGGAGCACAGCCTCTCTGGTAAACTAACCCGGACAAGCTTTGTCCAGCAGGCAACTTACGGCGTGTGGAGGGTCGAAAGGGGTGAGCAACCGAACAGTAACATTTTTATGACACCGCTATTTGATGTTTTTGAAGCATCTATACCTACGGCTTGAAAAAAAGCTCGAAAGAAAGCATACTTTGCGATTTTTTTCTATCGAGGAAATTTCATATCATTATCGTTTCAGCGTGGCAGATATTATCTTCAAAAACATCTATTTTTTTAGAAACTTCAAGCGTTCAAGAGAAATATGCTATAAAACGGTAGAAAATCGGAGTGCGGGGTATAACTATGAGGAACGACCGATAAACGACAACACCGTTATAATTTTTCCAAGAAACGGAAAGTTTGAAGGTTTGACTTCCGTACACGAGGTATCGAATATAATGCTTAGATACATTATGCTACAATGGCGTTGAGTCACAGAAGTTTGTAGAATTACGTTTTCGCTATTGGAACCCCTTCTCAGAAGCAAGCGGGGATTCCTCGAACAATCATAACTCATCCAAATAGTTATTATCCAGCTATTGCCATTATTTCCCGGTATCTGTTCAGCCCTTGTTCGCGTTATCATAAACACAATACGTAATTAGGATTAATATACTCGAGTTCCTACTTGTTCCCTGAAGGCTTAATCCGACTACAACAAGCACACATTGTAATTCATTAGCTAGGCTTAATTATACATAAATACCTGCAGTAAATATTTTTCTTCACCTGTAACTAAAAGTACTGGCCCCACTTGCAGGCCATTGTGAACTGTTATTTATTAAAATAAAACAATAACTTTGTAAACACCATTTATATTTTTGAAGAAAAAATCTTTACGGACGCTTGACTTGAGGAGTAAGCTGGTGAATGTGTGACGAGAGAGTTACGAAAAGCGAGGCGAACGATAGTTGAGAGAGAGATACAGTGGAGTAGCGTGCCTAATGAAGGATAAAGATTTCTCACAAAAGAAACAAAACGCCTCTGTAGCCCCGTGGCATTGATACGGCGGTAGCTACGCCCCTGGAGAGATATAAGTTAGATAGAAGATAGAAAGAGAGAGAGTTACGTTTCGTATATTACTGTAGAGGCAAGAGAGAGAGGTGCGAGCACACATTTTCTTTCTCTCTTTCTCTCATAGCCCAGTTACGTTTCGTATATCTAAGACACAGTGCAGGCCTATTGTCTGTATCACACTGTAGGAGCAAGAGAGAGCAGTGCGCGCGCACATTTTCTTTCTCTCTTCCTATCATATAGATGGAGCTAAAGAAGTTTTACTTCAGTCGTGTGGTCTAAGCACACTCGTTTTCTATATACTTTATGCCGACCAGGTTTCGCTACAACCGTAGCTTCTTCAGTATGTGGTGTTTACAAAGTTATTGTTTTGAAATATATGTGGTGTTTACAAAGTTATTGTTTTGAAATATATGTGGTGTTTTCAAAGTTATTGTTTTGAAATATATGTGGTGTTTACAAAGTTATTGTTTTGAAATATATGTGGTGTTTACAAAGTTATTGTTTTGAAATATATGTGGTGTTTACAAAGTTATTGTTTTGAAATATATGTGGTGTTTACAAAGTTATTGTTTTGAAATATATGTGGTGTTTACAAAGTTATTGTTTTGAAATATACGTGGTGTTTACAAAGTTATTGTTTTGAAATATATGTAGTGTTTACAAAGTTATTTTTTTGAAATATATGTGGTGTTTACAAAGTTATTGTTTTGAAATATATGTGGTGTTTACAAAGTTATTGTTTTGAAATATATGTGGTGTTTACAAAGTTATTGTTTTGAAATATATGTAATGTTTACAAAGTTATTTTTTTGAAATATATGTGGTGTTTACAAAGTTATTGTTTTGTTTTAAATTATAATGTCACATCACAAAGTATCTGCTTCACACGAACAAAAATGTTATATATCAGTTGGCGATCTCCAGCCATGCTAGGAAAAGAAGAGAAGTTACTAAAAGTTATCGATACAATCTTTATGGATCAACCGTGCTAGGGGTCCAGAGGTTTTAGCATGGTTGATCGATAAATATTGATAGTACAACTTTCGGTAACTTCTCATCGTTCTCTAGGACGACTGCAGATCGCTAACATACAAACAGTAGTTGACGTCGAATATATAAAGAACGCTCAGTCATTGTGAACTGTTATTTATTCGTTGGCCATCTGCAGTCATGCTAGGAAATGATGACAAGTTACCTAAAATTATCCTATCAATCCTTATCGATAGACTGTGTTCGGGGGTCAGGTGTAGATTCAATTTGGGAGGCGGGGAAGGGTACAGTCGACCCGGGAACCATTTATTGGATAACCAACACCTCTACTATAGGTAGTTCACCCCAAATGGTTCGCTACTTTTGGTGACTTAGCAGGGTGCTCGGGTCTTGGCGGCTGATGCCCACGCGTCCGCCCACCAGCAGCATGGCAGGCCGGATCGGTAGAGAAGGGTTGAGGGAGTCCCTTCGACTTCTTCAGGCGTACTCTCTTGGAAAATAACCTTGCATCGCAGTGGGAGGGATGGATTCATACGTCTTTTACCCCTGGTCACACTGACCTCCAGATTCCTACCCACCCCAGTACCCTTTTCCTTCCACGAACTTCCTCTTCTTCCTTTCCTCCACACAGCATACCCAAAGATGACATAGGCGCTGATATTTTTGGTGAATCTAAGTATTGCCGTATTACCCCGCTTCTAAGGGATCGCCTTCGAGTTCAAGATCTGCTGAATGACTTTTAAAGCATTGCAAGGAATGGCGCCAGCCTATATATCGGAACCATGTGTCCGACAAAACCTAAGCGATAGGCAGCTTACTCTAAGGTCAGCAGATCTACATGTTACTAATCGTTTAATCGAACTTTCTAGGTCAAATCGAGCCGTTTATTATGATCGATCTTTTCGTGTAACTGGCCCGCTCATTTGGAACAAACTTCCCTCAGCTCTTACTAATATCCAGAACTTGGCTGAATTCAAAAAAGCTTTAAAAACAAACTTATTTAAAAAATCGTACCTTTCATGAATTTTAACTCGTTTTCAATCTACTATAATAAGCCACGTTCCTCAAGTTTCTGGTAATTGTTTGGTTTCGATTACCGCCTTACTATAGTTTTATGTGCACTCTGTTATTATTATTTCTAAACGTAAACTGCCTCTTATTCTTTATTATAATTTAGTTTTAATGAATTCTTTTTGTTAATATTGTTCTTTGGGAATTGCTTTGTATATACTGTATATTCTTTGTTTCACATAATTTAATCAATTTTGTATTTTGTAAGGACTCGTAAGGAACACTATAGGATTAATTTTAAGTTTATTATAATTAAGCGCACTTGAAGTGAAATATCACAAAACTGCGCTATTTAATTACTACGTTATTATTATTATTATTATATATGTGGAGCAAATATAAAAAAAAAATAGGTAAAAAATCAATGTTTCGTGAATGGGAAGCAAAAAGGTTTGCTTATTGTAAGAAAAATGGTTGAGAGCAACTGCGCCAACAATTTATTGGTGAGAAATCCAATGTAGTAAAATTCCTCCGCATATTTAGTCGAGAAAATGGAAAGCTGCCGGAGGTTACTTTATTTCAGTTGCCCTTTGACTTGACCGAACGCAAAATAATAAACGCTGAATATTTTAAGTCCTTATTTGCTCAATGCAAACTGAAATGCAAAACATGACGCCATTTTTAGAAAATGATATCTTAAAAATAAGCGATTAAGAATAAAATTCTGCGCTGTCTTTTTAATACAAAACTTAATTTTGAATTAAATGAAAACAAATAACTTTGTAAAAACGATTAATTATAATTATTTTTTAATCCAAGATTTTTAGTATGGATTTGTTATACCTATTTTATCTATTTTTGTTTTAAATGATGATTTATTGGACAACAATAAAAAAAAATTATGATTATAAAAGCATCTTCGAATTTTTTTTAATGGTTTTATTAAAAATATAACGTTAACAAATCTATCAAGAAAGTGTAATGAAACATGAGATAAAAAATTAAAGCAACATTCATTCAGTACATTCAGTTTTTAAACAGCTCGTGCCACCTATTGCAAATTTTTTATGGAAATTTCATAATGCCAGAGCTCACCAGTAGTTTTATACAAACTTTGTCCTGACAATAACGAACATAAAATAAAGAATTATCCAATTTGGTGCAGTAATATGGAAGTTATGCGCGTACATACAATTTCGGCAATTAATTTTTATTTATAAAGATAGAAGATAGAAGATAGACGACAGAAGAAGATAGAAGATTTTTGTTTTATTATATTTACGTAGAAGTTAGGGCACAATATATTTAATACACTTTTATACACAGTTGTTTAAGACCACTTTGAATTGAAACATTGCCTTAAATGGCTTTAGCCGTGTTCGGTGATCAGATCGGCACCGGTGCATAGTCGGGAAACACGCCAAACGCGTGCCCAACATTTGTACACGGTTGAAATTTGTCACATGAGAACGGGTCGTTTCTTCGACTCGTTCTTGTGTTCAACAGCTCGGCTGTGGAATGATTTGCCGGCCTCTGTGTTTCCTCCTTCCTACAACATGGGTCTCTTCAAGACCAATGTTCATTCCTTCCTCTCCTCAAAAAGACCCTCCACACAGCATCCCAGATGACATAGGCCCTGAGGGAAATTGTTTTCCTCAGGGCCTCCTGTGTGGAGTTAATGTAAAAAAAAAAAAAAAATCTGAATAGACATACCTTCTTCTGACCCTTCACCTTCCCCTCCCCAATCCCTCCAGCCTCACAACATACCCCAATTGGGGATGCCATGGTCTCACTGGCTTCAAACGGTTGGGAGAAAAAAAATCTGCGGGTCACGCCAGACTATTGATCTGAACCTGCAGGAAATGGCTTAATAGTAGATTTGGTACGATTTAGCAAAAAAAGACACGTATTTAGGTAGCCACTAGGTTTAATATCTACTGTCAAATATTTATTTTATGAGCGTGATTTGTTTTATGGAGTGGTCTCCGTCACGCGTCACCCTCGTAACGAGATTACGTTTAGAAACCGATCAGTGGCCATCAAGCTCCTAGCGGTCGACGTTACATCCACATTCACATGCAAATGAGTCTAATCCCGCGCTAAGTCAAACTAACAGCAGACTCTGAACCTGACCCGTTAGCAGTGGCGGAAGCGCCGCAGGCGAATTTTTATTTTAAGAATTATTATAAGCAATAATTATCAGCCTGAAACACTCACCTACATTGAAAAAATCTTCCGAGAAAAGATACATGCCGCCAACGGGACTTAAGGCGATCCACTAGTTCAGGAAAAAATCGAAATCGGAATTCACGCCCTTTATGGGAGGAGTTTAAAAATACTTGAGAAAAAGCTTTTGGAAAGGTTGGAAAAGGTATTTGAGAGTTTTGTTTTACAGGTTGATTTGGTGAAGGCCTGTAAAAAATATTAATTCCTGTTTTACGCATTGTTTATTGTAATAAAACGGAAATTTAAAATTGATTTGACGAAATCAAGCGACGCGGAGTGACGCGTCCATCTCCCGCTCAGTTCGGGGCGTGACTGAGGTTTGGCGACTGTGGCGTGAACAGTAGTTCTTCGGTGGACGCCATAGGGTTCACTTTGAAAAACCGAATTCGTCGACTAGCGGCCGTATTGTAAAATAACTATAAATAAGAAAGATTGGATGTAAATATCAACTTTTTTTGCGATCATTATAAAATAAACTGAATTTGCCACATTATACAATAAAACCATAACCGAAGAGGGGTTTATAAATAGGAGAATTTGGACTTGAAAGTGTGTTTTTTAGACCTTATACTTTATTTTTTTATTGGCTTATTAAAAGACTTATAAAAAAAATGACCGATATTTTTAAGGGCCAAGGTATGTTCTACACGCAGTATTTAATTGAAGCATCTACAATACTTCTAAGCGCTCAAATTTTCAAAACAAAAACATATGATTTTGTATGATTTTGCATTATTTACTATGGCTTCATCTTAAACCCGTGTCCTTCTGATTGCCTCTGGCTAAGGTGTTGATTATCCAACAAATGGTTCCCGGGCTGGCGGTGTTAATTTTAATGTTTCATTAATTTTTTTAAACAGTGTACCCAAAAGGAGCGGAACCCAGAGACAATTCCGCTTTATGGTTAATCCAGCTCTGGCCGTAATCTCGCAGCTATTCGGGACTTGGGCCACCGTCAGTAGGTACCTACCGTCAATGCGGTCAATCTAGTCAACACCGTCAAAGCGGTCAAAGCCGTCAACGCGGTCAATACCGTCGCCAGCTATCACAGTAGCTGACATTATTATATTATTATAAAATTCTTATTAGAAATCGACGATTTGCATAACACTGATATAGGTAAAACATGTGTGATCTTGATAGGTACCAAATATAAACTTTTCTGACAAATGACTAATTTGAGCACAATCCACAATCGAAATTACAAATTTCGGTTATGTGTCTGTTTGTCCGTGTAACTCTGGTTCATTGAACTCGGATTTGCTTTAAATTTAAGTGTCTTATAATGTATTTTTCTTCAAAGCTCACCCCCCCCCCTGGCTAAAAAAATTAAGTGAAAATCAAATGTTTAGAAATTTCACCGATGTAAAGTATCTGCCTATAATACATATTATTGTCATATTTTTAGACGAAAATCATTTTAATTCTATTTTTGAAATGTGATTAATTTTTGGGATATTAGGTAGGTACCTACTCACTACGAGTTTCGAAAATTTGAATTTTGATTTAATTATTCATTTTAAAACATTACAAATAAAATTTCAATGCGTTTTAAAAGAGTATTAATTTAAAATTTAAACAGGTTTAAGTTATAAATATTTCAATTAAATTTATATTTTTAAGAGCCATTAACCAGAGGCCGAGAATTTAAATTTCGTAGAACGATGATCTTGCGATCGTACCCTTGCATCTGTACAGGGCGGTTCCGATGATAAAGATTAATTATTCTCCATACCAGCATTTTAACATACCTAATAACTGTAATAACTCAATATCGATTTTATTTCATTCAAAAATTCTCAAACTCGTGATGATTATGTACTTTTTGTAATTATTTTTTGATCATACATATTTATAATTTTTCAATAATGTTTAAACAAAATAAAAATGTAGTTTTTTTTAAATATATTTGTTTGTAAGACTTGAAATTAATAGACAAACTGAAGAATTTTTGTCACAAAACACGTGCCCGGATCATTTTTTTTAAAATTTTATTTGAACTAAAATTAAAATGTAAAAAAGTAGCTTTATTAGATAATTTATTGATTTATTTTACTGTATGATTATATGATTTGAAATGTGTGTTTTATAATAAAGAAAATTGTTTGAATATTTTAAAAAATCCGCCAACGGCCTACTGTATAACCTTAATATTGCAAAAATAAACATAGATATTTTTTTTTAAATGTAAGACATAACTTTATTAGATTCTTACAATAACATTCTATCGAAATTAATTTATACTTTTTTGTGGAAAAGAGTCAATACGTCTAGAATTCGATTAAAAAATTACATATTTTCGGTTGTCTGGTTATTCCCTCTTAACAATCACTGTTTTGCAAAATGTCATTCTCAAATTTTGACATTTTCGCAAGAGATTTTGTTATGATTAACTTTTCAGATGTATTGTCATGGGGTTGTAATAATCCAGAAACCTTCGAGGGTGTCTAAGGAAGGTATTTTGAAAGTTTCAAACATATCCTATGCATACATAGACATCTCATATACTTATATATAAACACCTAAGCAAATTATTATTTTTAATTGTTAAACTAACGTTTAAGACAAGATTTCTATGCATAGCACAAAGGGTAACAATTATTATAAGCAATAATTATCAGCCTGAAACACTCATCCACATTGAAAAATCTTCCGAGAAAAGATACATGACGCCAACGGGACTTGAACCCGTGCCCTTCTGATTGCCGGTCAGCTGCTCTCCCAATTGAGCTATGGCGGCTTATCTTATACCCGCCAAATGATTCAATATATACTAGTGTTTCATTCAACAATTACTGCTTATTATATGTTTTCCACCTGAAAACAACCAACGTTATTTTTGCGAGAGAGACACTGTTAGTGTTAAATCCCTCGCTAGGTGGCGACGAGACAAATTATGTCTTCATTTATTGGGGAAAATACTTAAACTTGTCAAATATTAATTATTATTTTTAATTGTTAAACTAACGTTTAAGACAAGATTTTTATGCATAGCACAAAGGGTAACAATTATTATAAGCAATAATTATCAGCCTGAAACACTCATCCACATTGAAAAATCTTCCGAGAAAAGATACATGAAGTTGGTTGTTTTCAGGTGGAAAAAATATAAAAAGCAGTAATTGTTGAATGAAATACTAGTATATATTGAATCATTTGGCGGGTATAAGATAAGCCGCCATAGCTCAATTGGGAGAGCAGCTGACCGGCAATCAGAAGGGCACGGGTTCAAGTCCCGTTGGCGTCATGTATCTTTTCTCGGAAGATTTTTCAATGTGGATGAGTGTTTCAGGCTGATAATTATTGCTTATAATAATTGTTACCTAAGCAAACATATTTTGATTTTTTATATGTTAATAGATTTATGGAACGCCCGTGCATCACAATGCACGTTAGATTAACACTAGATAAATGAAGAGCTAAGGATCCACAACAGGCTCTCAGCTATACCTTCAACGTATTTTAAGATACTTTAGGCGTGTTGCACGCCAAACTGAGAACTCTTGAAGAAACTAATTTTCACTGGCAAAATGAGTGACCGAGTATCACAGTCGTCCGCAGCCCTCCAAGCAGCGCAGAACTACGAGAAGTGGAGGAGCCTTGTCCACCACGGAAATTGGAGTAAGGGTCACGATCTACAGCGATGAGGAATCGACTTATACAAAGAAACTATGTGTATTAAAAAGAGAGATTACACTTACAGGGTTACGAATAACTTGTACACTCCCTACTAGAAGAATAAAAGCTGAAATTTTTATTTGTGCATTTGCAATGATCAACTACTGAGCTAAGAGATGATTGGACTCCTGCGAACCCAACGCTTTGGACCAGGCGGCTCCGGTCACATCAAAGTGAAACATATCTAACGGACACATCCTGGTGCCTCCGATATCTAATTATGTATATTCTTGATGCAAGCAATGCTGAATCATATAATACCCAACAAATCAGTCTCGCTGCGGACATGATTCATTGCTTCGGAATTCGCTCACAGAAATGTGCCTAATTAGCGACTCACTTATATTCCGGGACTTTTTATTAAATTAAGACTTGTAAGGCGCTTACGATATTCAAATTAGGAAATATCCCATTTAACATGGCCATTCCACAGTCCACAGTTCTCAGTCCACAGATCACGGCGTATCACAATAATCTGTGGATTTAGGGGTCAATAAAATGTAGACTTATCTTCGTACCTACACATTTTGTGTCTATGGTTTTGAATATTTTGTTTTCTAAAGACCGTTATTTTCTTGCGTACCTACTTGGAAATGAGAGAGGTCAAATTTAATATTTTTTTACTATTTCAGGTCAATTTTTACTCGTGGTAACTTGTGTGCTGATTCACGCCATTGTGTGGGTGAGAGCTTCATAATCGTAGTGAGACCAAAGTCAACATTTTTCGCTTTACGCGATCGCTATTTTCATCTCTATTTTCATATCTACGATTTAAATTCAACTGCAAACAACACATGAACCATGCTGCAACTGAAATCGTAAACATGAAAATAGAGATGAAAATAGCGATCGCGTAAAGCGAACAATGTTGACTTTGGTCTCTAATTGGAATCGGGCTAAAAAAAGATGTCGTGTATTGTAGGCATTAGGTATGTGAGATTTTCACAATTTGGGAGGCGGGTATGGGTAGGTACGTCCGTCCCGGAACCATTTATTGGATAACCAACACCTCTACCATTGGTCGCCCCAAGTGGTTCGTTACGTTTGGTGACAGGGCAGGAGTGCCCGGGTTCAACGAGTGAGGTGTGTTCAGGCCTTGGCGACGGATGTTGATGGCGACTACCCACCAGCTGCGCGACAGGATGGATGGGGAGAGTACGGTTTAGGGAGACCCCTTTGATTGCTGGTATCTTTCCACCCATCATCTTGCACTGCTGCGGGAGGGATGGTTTCATACGTTCGTCACTTCTGGACTCAGAGCAGACTCCTAGATTACTAACCACCCTTCGTATTTTTCATTCTCAGATCTTCATATCCATCCTATCATTAAAAAGTCCCTCCATACAGCATCCCCAATAATGATATAGGCCCCGAGAGAAATTATTGTCCTCAGGACATCCTGTGTGGGGTTAATGTAAAAAAGTGAGTTGGAAATATTATAAAGAAAAATAACTTAAGAAATCTGTTTAATTTAGTTTAGTTTGGTTAAGAAATTTAATTTGCAGTAGGTACCCACAACAGCAAAAATAGAACTGTGAAAAGTGTTGACTAAAGTTTTTTTTGGTTTCCTTGGTACACCTATACAAGAAAATATAGTAATTTTCAAAATATAAAAAGGTTTTTGTTCGATGCCTGAATTGAAACTAAGGAAAAGCCGGGTATTGACTAGGTACTAGTTTAGTCATCCTTAAAAAAGCTTAATTTTTCAAAGTAGATAGTTACTCAGCTAGATATTCATAGCAACTTAATAGAAAATAAAACGGAACATGCTTACCAAATAAAATGTTTCTATTTCAAGCGAAAATTCTGACACATTTTTAATTGCGTGGTAAAAAATACCGAGTTATTTATCGTCGCAGTTACCAACACAAATAACACTTTCAACCCGGCCATCCATTCAAACAAACCAGATATGGTTACGAATGAGGTTCAAAGGTGTTAAATTCGAAATGGCTTCTAGATCAGAATTACACAATCCTTGCAGGTTCAGTCGAGTTGATGGGATGGAGAAGACCGTGTTTTACTGGTGGTCAGAGAGTTGAAGCTTGTAAGGAGTTTTGTAGTTTTGGTCGCAGGTCTAGGACAAGAACTTTGCGAGGATATGTTAATTCTGCCTTTCATGAGCCGCCCAGAATAGTTCAGCGATTCTCAAATGGTTCGGTAATGTTATTCATTTAAAAATTAATTATTACAAATTATTAACATTTTCAATCGCGTCTGCCAAATAATCATGTGTTATTAATTTGGAAATTTGATCACTTAGAAATTATTTTAGTAGGTCTTGAAAAAAAGTAACAAGCCTATTAAAAAAAATTCATTTTCGAAATGTCCTACTAAAGAATCCATTATCGGATAAAGTTTTATTACATAATGAGGCAAATTGAGTTCAATTGAATCAAAATGGGGGACATACAACGAATTTCGAATTGAGAATAAAGCGTTATGGCGTTCGCATAAAGTCTATGTGCATTTTATTTCAGTTACCGCCCCGTCACGGTGGAGAATGCACTTTCCATGACTCTACGTCGCTTGATTCCGTGAAATCGATTTTAAATTTCCTAACTAACTAACTAACCATCACGCCGTTTCCCCGCAGAGGTAGGCAGAGAGGACGGACCGCCAAACAACTCGGTCTTGGCACACAATCTTTGCCTCACTCACATTCATACATCGTCTCATACATTCTCTTCTATTATTCTGACTTTTGACATGGCCCGACTCAAGTATCTGATTCACTTGATCGTGCCATGTCTTCCTCGGGCGTCCCCGACTTCTTCTACCATTCACATTCGCGTCGTATATTCTTCTTACACTTACTTTCTTCGTTCATTCTCTCTACATGCCCAAACCATCTGAGGGTCCCTTTATTAATCTTACTCATTATGCTTACATCAGCCTTCCATTCTTTGCGGATATCCACATTTCTCACACGTTCATACATTGTTTTACCACACATACGTCTCAGGGATCTCATTTCAACAGCATACAGTTTACTTTCATCCTTCTCTGCCAGTTCCATGCCTCACTGCCATACATCAGGGTAGGTACCAGGACTCCATCACTTCGCTTTTTTGACAGCTTTTTATTAGCGCCAACGGCATTCAGTCCACCATTAATGGAGTTACCGGCATTTACCCTTCTTTCAATATCTCCTTCAGCCTTCCCATCTCTCCTTATTTTCCATCTTAAATTCCCATCATTCTCCATCTCATCCTAAATTTCCTTGTTATTATAATAAACAATGCGTAAGAAAGGAATTGCTGTTTTTTACAGGCCTTTACAAAATCAACATGTAACAAACAATTCTCAAAAATATCTTTTCCAACCTTTCTAAAAAAAGTCTTCTCTAGTAGTCTGATCAAACGTTGGTTAAGCCGTCAAGAACAAAGGTTATCAAGATTTAATTAAATAGTGACGAGTCGAGAATCAGTGGTCAACTGAGACCGACCAAATATATAAAAAAAATCACTAATATACTGCTAATTTATATAATGACAATGTCAAATGTGACGAGGATTCATTCAACTAATCTTTACTACCAGAGGCGACTCTAGGTGTCCAGAAGTGGAAATATATTTGGAATTAATATGTGTGACTAAACTTTATTTGGTTTGTGGGTAATATTTTTTATGATCCATTGCCGTCTTATAATTTTGGGGGTCACTGTCCGATTGACCTAATGAAGCAGCCGCCCCATACTTACTACTTACTTATTGTGATAATCTAAAAGCTTCCGAGCTCCTCACATAGATGGCAGGATTAAGAGCTTTCATAAATGAGATGGCGGTTGGTTCCCAGTTAGTTCGCCAGAGGTCCGAGGGCCGAGGTTAGACAGAAGACAGTTGGAACTGTTACCACAGAAGACAGTGGGAATCAGATCAATCATAGCCAGCTCCTAGTAAGGTCGACTAATCGTAGTCAATTCTTATAATACACGAAATATCAATAAACCTCACATTAACCAAAGAACTCTATTTCTTCCCTAAGAGAAACCTCCTTCCAAGACGTGTTGGAGATGTGAACATAACTTATCAATGGTTGGAAGGGCAAAAAATTAGATCACAGCTTTTACTTGAGCACATTTGAGAAGCTTAGACTTCCAAGGAGGTCTGCCGCCCGAAACATCTCCTCACTTCAATAACCGGTAAGCTCTCATGCCCATACCCCACTTCCTCATACCTCGCACCCTGTACCCTGTGCCACACCACACTATACGCTTTTACCATGGAAGATTTTACCAATGAACAGATAATCCCAAGAAGTGTTAATCTGTACAGATTTGATAGAACAGTTATGTCTCCAATTCTTTCTTTATCGGCTGCGCCAATGTAATATATTTCCTTTTCTATTATTATAGCCCTTTACATTAAGGTTTTGCTGTGAAATTAGGATGGCGAAATAACCATAATTTATCGAATGGCAAGTGATAATGAAGAGAGACCGGACAACCATTCCTCTTTTTATGTAATTTTTTTTTAATATGAATACCGCAAAAGATGCCCAACTGCTCCCGTCTGGAGCCAGTGAGACTATGGCATCCCCAATTGGGGTACGTTGTGAGGCTGGAGATAGTGGAGAGGGGAAGGAGATGGGGAAGAGGAAGGTGGGAAAGTGCCTGGCTCTTCAGATCTGGTCACGAAACACGGCTAAAGCCTTTTCAAGCAAAGTTTCAATTCCGAATGGTTGTATTAGGTACATCAGGGCGATACTGAGAGTATCTTCCACTCTGGAACTTATCTCAAATATCTATACATTATTTTATATGAATTAATTGCGAAATAACACAAATTAATCAAATAAAATTATTTGCCACGCCGAGATTCAATCCCGCGACCTTCGGATTGCGAGTCAAGAGCCTCACCCCTGGAACACGCGCTGGTGGTCAAACTATTTTACATGGTGTCCGGAAACAGTGGTATACCTATAAAGCAGAAACCGATTACATTTGGAGTCGATTTTGTAATTTGTACCTTTTTTGATTGGAGCTTCCATTTTCGGAGTATGAAGTTGGAAGTTTTTAGATCAAAAATCTCTCAAAACAAGGTCTTCAGACTTCTAAGTCTTAGACAGGCAATAAAATTGATTGCCTGCTTAATAAAGATATTTGTTTGATCAATTTCCTCAGAAGTCAGGTTTAAAATACCTTACTTCAGGAAACCACGCCCACAACACACGTCTATCGATTTATCACTGCAGCGTTAGATGGCTATAGTAGAATTAGATGGTGTGATATCAAACCGAAATCAATGCTTTTCATCTAAAGTACCTTCCAGGAGAAACAAATATCAGATACGAAGAATTGATTAATTTTGCAAAAGCAGTAAAAGTGAAAAATCAAAATGTATATATAAAATTAATTGTACTAGGTACCTGAAAGAGAGGTTGCTTTCGTGCTTTGTGGCAAATTTATTTATTTATTAACGCCTCATTGGGCTTTTACATAACGATTATAAATTTTATTTAAAACGACAATACAAAATAAATAAAAAAAAACATTTAAAAAATAATGATATATACTCGTATATATAGATTTTTTTATGAATGCCTTACAAGATTTCCAGCTTCTCCCGTCTGGAGTCAGTGAGACTACGGCATCCTCAATTGGAGTATGTTGTAAGGTAATGGGGAGGGGAAAGAGATGGGGAAGAGAAAGGTGGGGATGCACCAGGCTATTCAGATCTGGTCACCAAACCCAGCCGTTTCAAGCAACGTTTCAATTCTGAATGGCGGTCTTACATTCTAAAACGTGACGCAAGTGTAGGTACTATATATTATTTGGAAAAATTACATAACACAAATTAGTCGTAAACGATTTATTTGCGTTTGCATTCAATTATTTTTTGCTCCTACCCGTTTGTAATATTAAAAACTGAAAGAGTTTTTATCTGCTTTAAAAAATAGTATTTCATATTTTTGAATGTAGCTATTACTTTGTGGTTATCCATTATAATAAAATGAAACAATGTAACTTTGTATAAACCACTTATAAAATGTGCAAATCCGACCGGTTTCGGAACAAACGTTCCTTCGTCAGGGAAAGCTTATACTAATTTGACAGTTTAGAACAATGTTTTATTAGGGTAGTTTTTAGTTTTACACTACCCTAATAAAACATTGTTCTAAACTGTCAAATTAGTATAAGCTTTCCCTGACGAAGGAACGTTTGTTCCGAAACCGGTCGGATTTGCAAATTTTATAAGTGGTTTATACAAAGTTACATTGTTTCATTTTATTAATAGTATTTCATTTCGCTGTATGTTCAAAAACATGGAATCTATTTGAAATTGAATGTCAAGCGGAAATATTTAATGACATGTCATTTTTGTCTAGACCCAAGGGGAGAATTTTAGTTAAAGATGTTACTAGCCGGTTTCGCCAAATTAACTTTATTATACATTTTTTAATAAATAATTTTAAAATACCTGAAACATTTTTTACTGGTTTTCAAAGCTATGTGAAAGAAGTTGCTTTGATCTAGTAATTCGAGACATATGACACTGAGTAAGTTTTATAATGCCGGAGCAAGCCGCGTGACAAAGTTTTTTTAATTCGGATTCAGCTGGTTTCAAGCGAGTGTCTATTAGAAGGGTAAACGATTTCCTAAGTATAAGGTCCCTAGAAGCCTTGCCTACCATATATCTTAAGGCTTTTATATACTTATAATTAGGGGACTTTCACTTTACCCGCGCAGGGAGGTAACGGTCCAGATCTAAACACAAAGCAAACAGTAGAATAAAAGGTATATCATCTATTTATTATCAAGTTTAGACATATTAAGGCACTGGCGCCAGTGGAGGCTGTTGAATGAGGATAGAACGGTAAACGCGTCCTTCTACTTAATTATGAATATATTGTGAAGTCGATCTCAAAAAGGATCGTCATCTGACAATGATACTCGTATCTACCCACGATCGTATTTCATTCAGGGTTGAACAAAAACAGTATAATATAATTCGACAATATTATTAATATCGTACAAATAACAACAGCACATCGCGCCACTTCATTTGGATAGTGTTCTAACTTCACTTCACTTTGTTCAGAGATACGAAGTGACAAAGTTTGCAAAGACGATTTCTCATTACCTATTTCCGATTTTGTGGTTAAATCTTCAGTAAAGTATTTTCATTGAACTTTTTTTGAAGGAAAGTATTTAAAAAGGACCCTTTTAGAACATACCTAAATTTGCAAATATATTGCATGTGCAACCAACTAGGGCATAATAATTCATTGCACAAGGTTCTCATTACAATAATGTAATAAGCTAGGGCCTCATCATATTTAAATAGTTTCGATTAAAATATGATAAACTAAGATACTTTAACTAAAATTGTTAAATAGATAACCAAAATTCGTTTTTGGAAACTTTGACTGTCAGATACAAACAAAATAGAGAGTGTAGGTAAGTGACGTAAGAACCTTGTAAAATAAATGATTATTTTAATATGTCAGTTAGAACCCTATCCAAATGAGGTGACGATCTGTCAGTAAAATAGAAAATTTTACCGGGTTAGCATTAACTGTCATGGTGTAATATTCTCACGCTTAATCTGGTAACGTAACACAGTAGGTGGGCAGACGCATACAACACATCAGACAATACTCATCCCATGAACCCGGGAATCCCTGTTAAGACACCAAACGTAGCGAACCACTTGGAGGAAACTATGGCTGAGGTGTTGGTTATTCAAAGAATGGTTCCCGGAGCGGCTATACTCCCAAAATGAGTAATGATCTATCTCCTAAATGACTTCCAGACGATGCATTTATAGTCTAGAATAATAGCAAGCTTCTATGGTACTGTTGTGTATCTAAAAAGCTTCCAGCTTTTAGGCATAGATGGCGGTGATAAGAACTGTCAGTAGATTCCGCTAGATGGCAGGTAGCTTAGTACGTAAGTTGTCCAACAGAGGGACGGGGAGCTGAGAGAGAGTGATGTCTGCAACACACTCTTTAGAACCAATTTAGCTAGCTCCAAGTTAGGACGACTAACGAGGTGCATATTGTATACGCGAAGTATTAATGAAACCAGATAAACGATCAAAAATCTATTTATTCCCAAAAGTAATCTTCAGACAAAGTTTTTGGAGAATCTGTTAGTGTTACTACAAATAACAGAACACTACAGGTACAATGCATCAAAATAGTTCATTCATTGATAGGCTTTGTAAGGCTTCCTTGTAGTACCTAGTATTTTTTGCGTGTTATATTTTTGTTTTGGGGAGAGTTTATCTGCATTCTCTGGGCCTTCCCTGTGAAATCCAAAGATCACGTTTTTTTACCCACGGCCAGTACTTACCAGACACTTTGTACTACCTTCCTACCTATCTAATACCGTCTACCGCGGTCGACAAATCTGAAGAATAAAAGTGGACTAAAAAGTGATCGATAACTTTAGGCCGATGGTGAATTTTGTAAAAAATAAATAACATTGCATGAAATGGATGTAAAGTTTAGTGGTGCGACCGACATTTGTGGCGCTCTGTATCTAACCTCTTTCAGGACCTTTGGGACTTGTACAACCCGCTGACATACTCGTAATGTAAGATATCTAGCCAATACGAAACAATATGTTCTGAGTGACACCAACGCATGGGACTTCACTATTCAGTGTAGAGAAACCTGAGATCGCATATTGTAGGATAAATTATTTAGCATGAATATTATATGACAGCCTTCGCAGTCGTGGGGTAAGGTTCCCGACTAGCAATCCGGAGGTCGTGTGTTCAAATCAAAATATGTATTAGACAAAAATTACTTTTGTAAAGTTGACAAAGTGAGGTTTGCAAATTCCCATCTGCCATTTTGTTTACAACGTCCGCATTGGTAAAGTCAACGGGCATTACTGATAACTGATAACAGTTTTAAAAAAATTAAATTACCTACTGATAAAATACGGTCTACCATATAAAAATATTATTTTTCAATTGTGTAAAATTTAAAATATGTTTAATAGCACGTCTACCGTCTAGAAAAAATGTAAAAAATTACACAATGTATAATTGAAGTATCTACATTTAAAACAGCTTTCAATTTCCAACTAAAAGTACTGCACTGTGTTGAAGTTTTCATTTTGAATAAAATGATTGTACATTATTTTGCGTTATTCAAAACAGACGGTGGACGCAACGAAGCAATCTCAACCATATCGTGACCAGCGTCTGGAATAGGTACCTAAGAGGCCATTCATGAATTTCAATATCATTTGAAAATATCTATTCCTTATTACCTAACTAACTAACTAACCATCACGCCGTTTCGAGTAGGCAGAGATGACTGACCGCCAAACAACTCGGTCTTGGCACACACTCCTTGCCTCGTTCACATCGTCTCATACACGCCTCTTATTCTGACTCTTATGGCCCGACTCAAATATCTGATTCACTTGGTCGTGCCATGTCTTTCTCGGGCTTCCCTGTCTTTTCCCGCATTCACATTTTGTCATATATTTTACACTCTTTTCCTCGTTAATTCGTTCTACATGCTCAGACCATCTGAACGTCCCTTTCTTAATTTTACTCATTACGCATACCTCAGCCTTGCTTTCTTTTCTCACGCGGTCATACATGGTTTATTACACATACGCCTAAGGGATCTCATTCCTTATTATCTTAACTAACTAACTAACTAACCATCACGCCGTTTCCCCGCAGGGGTAGGCAGAGAGGACGGACCGCCAAACAACTCGGTCTTGGCACACACTCTTTGCCTCACTCACATTCATACATCGTCTCATACATACTCTTCTATTATTCTGACTTTTGACATGGCCCGTCTCAAGTATCTGATTTTTGAAAAAATTTAATTTTTGGAGGTAGTTTTCACATCACTATTGTTAAGTCACATCAGTAGCGATGTTCCACGGAAACAGGTTGCACGGTAATCTCTCTAGCTAAGAAGTAGGTATTTACGAGTATTTAATATTTAATAAGTATTTAAGGCGATCCACTAGTTCAGGAAAAAATCGAAATCGGAATTCACGCCCTTTATGGGAGGAGTTTAAAAATACTTGAGAAAAAGCTTTTGGAAAGGTTGGAAAAGGTATTTGAGAGTTTTGTTTTACAGGTTGATTTCATAAAGGCCTGTAAAAAATATTAATTCCTGTTTTACGCATTGTTTATTGTAATAAAACGGAAATTTAAAATTGATTTCACGAAATCAAGTGACGCGGAACGACGCGTCCATCTCCCGCTCAGTTCGGGGCGTGACTGAGGTTTGGCGACTCTGGCGTGAACAGTAGTTCTTCGGTGGACGCCATAGGGTTCACTTTGAAAAACCGACTTTGTCGACTAGCGGCCGTATTGTAAAATAAACAACGTGAAAATGCATATTTTATTTTATTTTGGGAAGATTGGGTGTAAATATCAACTTTTTTTGCGATCATTATAAAATAAACTGAATTTGCCACATTATACAATAAAACCATAACCGAAAAGGGGTTTATAAATAGGAGAGTTTGGACTTGAAAGTGTGTTTTTTAGACCTTATACTTTATTTTTTTTATAGGCTTATTAAAAGACTTATAATAAAAATGACCGATATTTTTAAGGGCCAAGGTATGTTCTACACGCAGTATTTAATTGAAGCATCTACAATACTTCTAAGCGATCAAATTTTCAAAACAAAAACATATGATTTTGTATGATTTTGCATTATTTACTATGGCTTCATCTTAAGCTAATAAAAAAAGTATCAAGAAAAGTGAAGCTAGCAGTCCACAATGGAGTCCTGGTACCTACCCTGATGTATGGCGTGGAACTGGTAGAGGAAGGATGAAAGTAAACTGAATGCTGTTGAAATGAGATCCCTGAGGCGTATGTGTGGTAAAACAATGTATGATAGTGTGAGAAATGTGGATATCCGCAAAGAATGTAAGGCTGATGTAAGCATAATGAGTAAGATTAAAGAAAGGGACCCTCAGATGGTTTGGGCATGAAGAGCGAATGAACGAAGAAAGAAGTGTACTCTGCCATAGGTCACCCCAAGTGGTTCGCTACGTTTGGTGATTTAGCAGGGGTGCCCGGGTTCATGGGGTGAGGTTTGTCTAGGTCTTGGAGGCGGATGACCAAGACACACTGAACCCCAGATTTCTACCCACCCCTTAAACCCTTTTCCTTCCCAGAATTCTCCTCTCCTTCCTTTTCCTAAAAAAACCCTCCACACAGCATCCCCAAAGATGACATAGGCCCTGAGGAAAATTATTTTCCTCAGCGCCTCCTGTGTGGAGCTCATGTAAGAAAAAAAAAAGTGTAAGAAGAACAAGTATACGACGCAGATGTGAATGGTAGAAGAAGTGGGGGACGCCCGAGGACGTCAAAAGTCAGAATAATAGAAGAGAATGTATAAGTCGATGTATGAATGTGAGTGAGGCAAAGAGTGTGTGCCAAGACCGATTTGTTTGGCGGTCCGTCCTCTCTGCCTATCCCTGCGGGAAAACGGCGTGATGGTTAGTTATTTAGGTTTTTAAAAAGTATCTAGTTGTATAAGTAGATACTTCTACGGTTGGCGTCACGAAGTTGTCGACTCCTGCGTTTCGGCGCCCGCCGGCATCTCTTCAATCGACCGCTGCGGTGTAAATGAAATGCCAGTCTTTGGGACATTATCCGGCCATGGCTCACGGCTCACGGCCCTTGGCCCACGGCTTGTCGCCTGTGGCGCCTCGTGAGCTAGTTCTACAACTCTCGTCCGGTCCTAAGTACGAGTTCCCTTCCTTTTTTTACTGTCGCTTTTTATTCCGTTTGTCGACTTTTTTCATTTTTTCGTCGCTTTTGGGGCCATTCCGCGTGAATTTACGACCGGTGGATCCCTATTTGAACTTCTAGTTTTGTTATTTGTACGCATGGCTCAATCGAGTTTTTTACGACAGTGCATTTTCAAATGAAATATAGATATTATTTGAATATTCTTGAGGAACCAACAAAGTTTAAATAAATGAGTTGCTAGATTTCAAAAACAAATTAAGAAAATAAATTAGATTATTTTAGAAATAACCCTTGTCATAATAACTTTTGAAGTCCATACGCTTTTGAAGGCCATACGCACCAATACGCGACATTGAAAAAGAAGATAGTACTAACAATAAATCGAAAAACAAAAGGGACTCGAACCCAGGATCTCTCATCTTACCGAGACAAACGTCTTAACCAACTCGGCCATCGGGAACTCTTATTTTTTTTAAGTCATTTTTGTCGATCTCATATTTGAAATTCAGAATTAACAATTATATTATCTTTATATTAATTTTTCCTATGTTTTTGTCTGCTCCCTTTTTAAATGATTGGTTTGTATCTTAGATAGTGTAATGGATTTTTATTTAACACACATATTGACTTTTTCTAAAAGCGTAAATGAATATTCACTTTTATTGGAATTACGCTTGTTATATTAACATGATTTGTTTATTAACTGGATTTGCTCTAACATATCAATGTACTTGTGGTGGTACGGTTCCCAAACATCGCTCGCTTACTCAAGCTTGCTTCTCAGTATGCCATCGAATAACGCTAACATAGCTTCTTGGTTATCAAACTGCTTACAAGTCCTGATGATGAACCCAAGAAGTTTGTAGCAAGACTGAGTGAGCTGCGATATATGGCAAGAGAATGTCAGTTTGGGATCAAAGACGACACCGAGATCCTTCCCGGATTTTACGTTTTGCCTTTTATTTTATAATCGTAAACTACCTATAAGTATTTTTAAATCCCTCCCAAAAAGAAGCGGGGATTCCGATTTCGAATTTTTCAAGGACTAGTGGATCACCACAAGTAAATTACATAAAGTCTCAGTAAAACCATTAAAAGATAAGATTTTTTCACTTCAATTTCACTAATTTTGAATACCAATTGCATCACTAATTTTGAATACCAATTGGAGAAAGGGACAAAAATTCCTGCTAGCCAAAGGGACGTCCAGCAACCAGAAGCATCCACGTCTTCGACTGGAAGCTCTGACGGCCATACACCTACATCAGCAAAGGAGTCACAGCCTTCGAGCAAACCGACCTCGGCAGGGCCATCACGCCCAGCGGATCGCGACCAACAGTGGACTGTTGTTGGTCGTAAAAAACGACCCGCTTCTGTAATAGGTAACTTAAAGGAGCAAGGTACCCATACCTATTTCCACCTGTACCCGCTACATCCTGAAACCTCGATCAACGATTTAACCTCGTATCTTCAGTCAATTGTAAGTACCGCCTCATTTAAAGTCTCTAAAATTAAATCAAAGGGAGAATATGCCTCATTTAAGTTAGGAATCCCAAATTCCGTGAAAACCGAAGTTCTAAAACCGGAACATTGGCCCAAATATTCATACCTTAAAGAATGGAAAAATAAAATTAATGCACCGCGGCTTCCAGGTTTAAAACCCAGTTGACTTGCGGATAATTTACATTTTTTTTATCAAAATGTTAGAGGACTAAAGAGTAAATGTGCCTCATTTTACTCTAATGTTTTGATAAACAATTATGATGTGATTGGACTCACTGAGACGTGGTTAAACTCAAGTGTGTTCAACCCAGAGCTCTTCGATGACAGCTTCAAAGTATTTAGAAAAGACAGAGACAGTGGAAGTGGCCGTAGACAGGGAGGAGGCTGTCTATTAGCCGTAAAGAGTGCGAATGGCCTTATTAAGGTAGAGCACTTACCTGCTCTGGAAACTGTCAACGAGGACTTGTGGGTCAAAATTACATACAAATCGTGTGTAACTTTTATATGTATAGTTTATTTTCCACCTGCATCTCACTTTGAAACATATAAATTATTTTTTGATACAATACAACGAAATGTAGATGTTATTGGTGGAAAGAATGTAATTGTTCTCGGAGATTTCAATATGCACTCCGCAAGAGGTTCCGTAGAAACGGAAAACGACCTTAATTTTCTATGCGCCGTTTTTGGTCTCTCCCAATATAATAACATTCAAAACATAAACTTAAGAGTTTTAGATTTAATTTTATGCAACATATCCATAAATGTTATTCATTGCAATTCTCCCCTTGTTACCGAAGATAAACATCACCCTGCACTAGAATTTATTTTCTCATGCAAAAAAAACATTAAAATTACAAACATTCCAAAGAATGACAAGAATGCTTTGCGTGGATGGAATTTTGGGCAGGGCGATGTTTATGAACTGTACAATATGATGAGCCAACTAGATTGGCAAGAACTATACAATTTTAGCACTATAAATGAGGCGGTACATCATTTTTATGCTTGTATTCACAATATTTTTGATTCCTGTTTCTCTAGGAAACCTCCCAGTAGAGGTGGTCGTCGATATCCGAAGTGGTTCTGTCAAGATACAATCGCGAGCATTAGGAAGAAACATGCTCTCCATAAAAAATGGAAGGCTACCGGCTGTCGACGTGACTATGATTTGTTCAGTGTGCATAGAGCCGTGGTTAGACGCAATATACGCACTGCTTTCAAATTATATGTAAATTCCATTGAACACGATATCAAGCATGATCCCAACATGTTTTGGGACTACGTCAAATCGCTGAGAAAAGATGGTGATATCCAAGACACCATGACGCATCGTGATCGGGAAGTTCGTGGAGTAGACGTAGCTAATGCTTTTGCAACACACTTCCAATCCGTGTATAGTAATGAGTCTCCATTACTAGATACAAATCTTGCTGCCAAGTTGAATATAAAGGGAGCCCAGAATATCGATATTAATCAAATTGATGAATCAGATATAGAAACTTCCATTAGAAATATGAAAAATACATATTCACTTGGTCCAGATTTTCTTCCAGTATTCTTCTTTAAAGGTTGTGCCGAGTTTTTAAAAAAGCCACTTAGTTTCTTATTTAATCTTTCCCTGGAAACCGGTGTATTTCCTGATTCCTGGAAAATTTCGAAGATTTGTCCGATTTTTAAAAGCGGTACAAAGACCTCTGTAGAAAATTTTAGGCCAGTAGCAATACTATCTGCACCGGCCAAACTGTTCGAATCGATTATTCATAAATACACACTGCCACAAGTGGAGCCGTACTTAATTTCAGAACAGCACGGATTTAGAAAAGGTCGATCTACAGAAACCAACTTATTAGTGTTTACTGATTACGTATCAAAATCTTTAGATAAAGGCCATCAGGTAGACTGTTCATATAACGACTTTTCAAAAGCCTTCGATACTGTTAATCACGACGTCTTACTCAATAAACTGGCTGAAATAGGATTCTCCATGAGACTACTCACCTTTTTTGCTAGCTATCTTGCAGACAGGAAACAGTTTGTTTCTCATGGAGTATTCCAGTCTATTCTATTTTTTGTACGATCAGGAGTACCCCAAGGTTCTAATTTAGGCCCACTCCTTTTTTCCATATTTATTAATGATATTTCAGAAGTAATTCTGCACTCCAGGTTTCTTCTTTTTGCTGATGACCTGAAACTATTCTTAGAAATACTAACTCTAGAAGACTGCAAACGACTCCAGTCAGATATTGATAGAATTATTGACTGGAGTAAAAGAAATCGGATTGAGTTCAATATATCTAAATGTTTAATTTTGTCATTCACTAGGGCGTGTCATACCTGGTATTACCGGTATACGATGGATGCCCGAAGTCTAAAACGTGTCTCCACCATGAAGGACCTTGGAATCATGTTTGATAGTAGACTGACATTTCATACTCATATTCAGATGGTTTGTAGCACTTCATTGAGAATGCTGGGCTTTATTCTGCGTACTGCAAGGAATTTTAGAGATACCCGGGTTCTCATAATCCTATTCAATTCCCTAGTAAGGAGTAGACTTGAAAGTGGGTCAGTAATTTGGAGTCCGCACCAAGTAAAATATTCCCTCATGTTGGAGAGAGTTCAGAAAAAATTTCTGAGATTTCTGTACATGAGGGAGTACGGCTATTACCCGTGGCTCTATCCTACTGACTTTCTTTTGGGTATGCTCGGAATGAACCATCTACGAGTCAGAAGGGATGTACACATTGCTACGCATTTCTTCAAATTGATTCGCGGATGGTTTGAAAACTCAGCTATCTTGGAGAGCATTCATTTCTATGTTCCCGATGGTTATCTTCGCCACCGACAGCATAGGCTGTTCTATCTTCCGGCCTGCAGGACTAACTTGCCAATGGTCATGCCGGTCGGGAGAGCAATCTTGCTGTTGAATAGAATCAATTCGGATATCGACATATTTAGCGTTAGTGAAGCTGCTTTTAAAAGGCAAGCTCTATTAATGCTTGTATAGTTTTTAGCCTACCATTCTACCATTTATGTTTAATGTAATAATGTTACAATTGTATTTTAAAAACACATTAAAATTTTTTATTTTGTAATGTTTTTGAAAGAATAAATAAATAATTTGAATTTGAATTTGAATTTGAATCTTATGAGATTAACAACTATCACGGCTTTATATTATCGGTGTTTTTAATTTCACAATTTAATCAAAGCAAATTAATATGGCCAACCAACTAAACAGCTGACCTTCATTATCCGCGGGTCAACAGATTCTATCTCATCTCTTATTTATAGATGATTCCGATAAATGTTTTTTCTTTTACTTTTTAAGTTTGTTATTTCCATGGATTAATCCAAATTTATTTTTTCTACCTCTGTAGATACCTAGGAACCTGCTCGGTATAGTAATATATCGAGCCATCGGATGAAAGAGAAAGCAATGCACAAGCAATTTGAAACCATTTATTGGATAACCTCTGCCATAGGGCACCCCAAGCTGAGTTTAATGATTTAGCAGGGGTTCCCGGGTTCATGGAGTAAGGTTTGAGTGAGTGGAGTTCGATGCTTTTGCCCACCGGCTGCGTGGCAGGCCGGATGGGGAGAGACCGTTTGAGGGAGACTTTTGACCTCTCCAGCAGAGCTCTCTCGGAACATCGCCTTGAGTGGGAGGGATGGATTTATACGTCCCTCCCTTACTCCCGGAGACACTGATCCCCAGATTTCTTCCCATCCCTGAAGTCCTTTTCATTTCCTCATTTTTCCCAAAGATGTCATAGGCTCTGAGGGGAATTATTTTCCTCAGAGCCTCCTGTGTGGAGCTAATGTAAAAAAAGCAAAAATGTGTGTAGTTTTAATGTGCCTTATAGCGCCACGAATAGGGGTAATAGACAAAAAAACTCGCTTGGCAAACGGACTTTAGAGGTCACGAATTCACAATTACAAGCGAAAAAGTTGTTTTTATTTATTTTATGAATAATTTTATAAGAAAGCGAAAAATTTTATCATTGGAAACTATTGGACCCAATTTTAGCCATTAAACTCTTTTTTTAAAGTTCTTTGCTTTACGCGTTCATACATCTATAAAAATAAAAACGAATCGCCGAAATGTATGTACGCGCATAACTTCCGAACGACTGCACCAAATTGGATAAAAAAAAATTTATGTGTTCGTTATATGGTTTGTATAAAACTACTGGTGAGCTCTGGCATGATGAAATTAAATATTAATAGAGACGACGGAGCTAAACTCAATAGTTCTTGGTATCCGGTAATTGACGGTTACATCAAGGCTAAACGCAAAAAACATGTTAAAGTATATTGTAGCGCCAGCTCGTAGAGGATTGGAGCTGGCGACACGGTATCGCTCCGAAGTAGATAAGTACTAACATCACCCCTAACTATTACACATCTGCCCTGATGATGGACACTGCAACGCTGTCCGAAACGTTGGCTAAAGAAGGAGGTAGCGCAACACGGCATAATACCCCAAAAAGTAATAACAGAATAATTTTTGGCCGTGAAAATCTAAAATCGTATCCAATATATTAGGTACATATTTTCCTTAAACCCTCTTAAGTTTTAAAGCTCTAAAAACTACATATGTTATTTTTTAAGATTATATACCTATAGACATTCCCCATTATGTTCCGAAAATTATTATATACACCTTTTATTCACTTATCTTAGAAGTTATATCCATGAAAAAATCGGTGTTTCTTTATATTATGCTATTTTTCACAATCCCCACGAGATTATTGCTGAATTTTAAAGGAGTCGTTTTTTATTAAACATTTTCACAATTTTCGCTCAAATTTTATCGTTTTAAATATTAGTTCGCTCTCTCTAATATTCGCATTTACATATCTCTCCAGCTTCTTCTTTTTGAGCGGTTATACGGTGCCTTATATAAAGGCTGTTAACTTCGATCCGTCATTCAACACCATCTGATTAACTACGTGTATGCTATATATACATTAGTGCGGAACGAAAAATTTTTTTTCGATTTTTTTTTTTTGGAATAGTTGTATTATGGTGCCAATTGCCATCAATTACCTCAATTAAAAATTTAAAAAATTTCAGAAAACGGTAAAAGCCCCCGCCAAGACATTGAACATTTACAAAAACGACAGTTTTGGGGCTATTTGCGCGGCCTACAAAACAGTACAGAATTTAATAAAATAGGTTTATTTTATTTAATAACATATTTAAATATAGTTAACTAGCTGTTGCAATCAAATATTTTATTATTGGCAGTGTGACAAAGGAGCAAAGTGCGGGACGAAGCGGCACGTGACAATCTACGAAATGCAGTATTTTGTAAACGATAATTGTCTCAAGGTGAAGGGTCGCGCGTCAATTATATTCACGAATACTTGTTGATAAACGTTTTTTAAGTGATTTAACATGACTTCTACAAGACAAGCGTTAAAATGTCCGATATTTGGTGAAAGTGCAGATTTGAAAGAGAATATCCTACCTACCTATGAAAGGTTACTAGGGGTTAAGTCATAAGGGATGGTCCGACGCTCTGTAGGGAACCTGCTTGCACAGCGCGGGTGTAAACTATGCGACCTAAAGTTTATGTTTAGACTTACGGAATTCAATAACTACTTCGTTTGTGTGAAAGCACTATGAAACCATAGACGATTAAATTTGGCTTCAATTGCAAGACATAGATGAAAACCAGAATTTACTCAAAAATAATAAAATTTGTTAAGTAGCTAGGTACCTACTTAATTACCTTGCTAGCTATAGGTATTTTAGCTAGATTTTTTTTACTGTGGTCGACAACAATAAAAGAGCACATTTTTTTCTGATTTTCCATACATTTTAAACTCTCCTGAGCATCGGATGCAAAAGAAATTAGGTTTTGCAAGTTTGAACGAATCTCAAGTAAAGATGGCATCATTTAGGAGAATTTTTATTTTCTTGTTAAGTACCTATTATTTTTTTTGGCGCACCAAGTGAAGAGTTATTTGATGTCAAAAAATAATAAATGATCGCCAATCAACTGTTCATATTTGTAGGTGATAATTGATAATTAATTTATAGGTTTCACTTTGTACATTGGATATTTTACTATTCGAAATTGTTTTGAAAAGTCAATGACAGGTTCAACGAAATTTTGAATTGAGTAGGTAGTTTTCTGGGTGCAGACATGTAAATACTAAACACCCACTTTCATGTTCTTGCAAGTAGGCACCTACTATGGTATTTTTCTAGTAATTCTATTTATTTTTGCTGGTAGGTACGGGGCCCAAAATAGTACAATAGCATGGAAAAAATGTTTATTTGCTCTTTCTACAGACCCAAGAAATTTTGTAACACAACTGCACAGTATGATCTGAAAAAGTAATTTTGTGATCAAATGTATTTCCCAGAGCCATTATAGATAGGTATCAATGATGACAGTCTAAGATTGTTATGTTTATAATCAAATTTAATTGTGGGTTTTGAACGCATCATTTTTTTACATTAAAGAAAAGTTAATCTATAAGGGTCCTCGGGGTCAAATATGACCGCACACTTACCTTTTTAGATTATTCAGAGAAGTTGGCATCATCGTGTTACAAACTTCTTGGATTTGTCAAAAGAACAAGAAAATTTTCGAAGCCCGAACCATTGATTTCGAGGTTCAATTGCATTGTTGATAATATCAAAACTAGAATCATATTAAGACCCCCAATTCCGATTTTTTACCAATATATAACATAATTCCCTTAAACTCAGTTATTCATTTATTGATAAAATATTTGTTATTTTTGAGGATAATACCTAAATATAAATTTGCTAAACCGAAACGATAATTATGAAATACTCTCGATAGAAAAAATCGCAAAGTAAGCTCCGAAAGTTATTCAAACACAATTTGTTCTCTAATTTAACATGTTAAAGGTATGAAAAAATTTACAGTGTCTATTTAAATGCTACTTATAAGATTTGACAAGAGATTTTTGCTCTATTTTAAACGAGCAGTGTTTTATTAAATATTTTCACAATTTTAGCACAATTGTAATCGTTTTTTAACATTAGCGCACTCCATCTAACATTTGTATTTACATCTGCTTCTTTTTGAACGCTTACTATCGGGCTTCAAAAAAGTTTCTAAGGTAGGTATTTTTATACGAGAATATACGATGAGTTCTTACCCGTGATTTTTTATGAATCACGGGGATTTGCTCTACGAAACGGGTTACAAAAGTCTCCAATCTAGAAGGAATGGGGCCCTTTAAGACAAAGCATAAAAAATAATAAACTATTAGGTTTATAGATAGCCCATATCTACCTTCTGGGATGCTAAGAATTGGTCGTACCATTCAACTACCACTGCTGCTTATTTCACATTGCAGAACGTTCTTGCCCAGCGTAGTGCTCTTTGCAAAGGTAACCGCTGGTATTCCCCAAAGCTCAGTATTAGCCCCTTTCCTGTTTAGTTTATACACCAGCGAAATTCCTAGACCAATTGATCATGAAATCATGACACTAAAATATGTAAATATAATGTCAAGCTCTACCCACAGAGCTCACAGCCGCACGACGAGTCCAATCTCAAGCTGCTAAATGATATCTCTAGGTCTCTTGACATTTCCAATTTGGCATTGAAGGTTTCATGGGTCATTTTAGGCAGGAACACTGACAGGATAGTAGAATGATTGAATGAAATAAAACTCACTAAGTAGGATGTCACACTCCATGTGGTGGGTCATTTTAGGCAGAACGCTGATAGGATAGTAGAAGAATTGAATGAAATAGAACTCACTAGGTAGGATGTCACACTCCATGTGGTGGGTCATTTTAGGCAGAACGCTGATAGGATAGTAGAAGAATTGAATGAAATAGAACTCACTAGGTAGGATGTCACACTCCATGTGGTGCCTGTTGACCAGGAGGGTCGGCTGCACCAGGGCCGCGCGGTGCTCCGCGCCAGCCACGCTCGCCATCACCATTCACGCTGCTCTTCCTCTTCTTTTTCCACTTCTCTTTCTCCTCCTTCTCCTTCTTCTTGTATTGACAGTCTCAGATGTTGGCTAGCAACCTTTCTTCATATCTTAGTCTGTTACAGTTTATATTTTAGCAGAACACTTCTCTTTTCAATTAAATTCACTTTTAGTATTTCTGTTAATTGTTTATATTCATTTTTAATTTCACTTTAACAATTGAGTTTAATTTTTAATTTTGGACTATGCTTCTCTATTAATAGATAATAATATAACATTTGGAATTTAATAATCAGGTTCTGAAATAATATAAAATTCATAACTTTTAGGAACATTTTTAAATTTAACTCTATTGGGGAGGATTGCAAATAATATGTAAAGAGGACTAGGTAGGTACACAATCCAAAAATGCATAGGTGTATTATTAGATAGTATGTCTTCATCACTACGAATGTAGGTAGGTAATATAGTAAAATATAGTTTTTAGCGAGACAGTTGTTTTATTTATTTTGTGAATATTTTTTTTAATAAAGAATAAAAAATAATCAAGGGAAACGGTCAAAAACAATTTTATTCGTAAAATTATATTATTTAAAAGTTATTTATTGCATGCATTAATGCATTTCTAATGAAAAAACACAATTTTTAATAGTTTACGTTTATATTTTTAAACTAGGAAATAAAAAATTATTTTCGTTAACAGCGTTTCGGATAGCGTTGGCTAAAGAAGTAGGTAGCGCAACACGGCATAACACCCCCAAAACAAATAACGAAAATACTTTTGGCCGTGAAAATTAAAAAAACGTAAATGATAAATTAGTTCTGCCTAAGCCAAACGATAGGTAGGAAATATTTCAATAATTATCTAATGCATATTTTTTTTAGTTTTTTTTAATGTGTTCCTATTTATATTAAAGATTAAACTAAAATGAGTGATTTCACGTTAAGCTTTGCCTGAATTGGGATTGGTGGAGGAAAGCAAATATAATATTACAATCAACCGAAACCACATCACGTCAATTGAGACACTGATAGGTAGGTACTTACAAAAATTAGGGATGTACTTCATAATAATTTAAATTTAGATTTTTTGCACTAGGTACTACAAAGAAGGCGATTTTTTTTCATTACAAAATTAATATCGAAAATCTTGTCGGATTCTAGTTCGAATAACTACGGTGAGATGATAGAATTCATTTGATTCTAGTTTGAATCTATCCATCAGAGCAATTTAATGCATTAATTAACAAATATTAAATAAAAGTTAGAGTTTTAAATGTGATTTGTTTTTTCATTAGATAACTGACTAACTTTTTAAAGCCTTGGATGGAACGGGTAGGCTAGCAATCAATAAAACATTTTTAATTTCTAAATTTGGTTACCTAGTTCCTGTGAAATTATATAGAAATCTACATACAATATTATCTAGGTAATTTTCTCTAATTGAGCCCTTGCCTGCAAGAATGTTGTATCAAACAATATTCTTGTTCCGAGAAAAAATGACAAAACGAAACCGGTAGTTATGTTTCACAACATTTTATATTTAAAATACCTACATGGGTAAAGCATACAATTCTTAAGAGTTTCAAGGAAAATTCGTCTAGATAGGAAATTAAATTAGAGCTTATTACTACAGTTTACGCTGAATTTGTGGAATAATGTTGTATATAAAAATTTCACACACAATTTTATTCCACAAAAGGTTTTTATTTTACTCTTCATATCTTTCAGAAAGCAACATGCTCTTCTAACATAAATATGCACAAGTCATTGATGAATTCGATCTTAAAAATAAATAAAAAAACATATGAATAAATGAAACAACATTATTCCTCAAAATTGGTTTAACGACTAAAAAGCAGGCTTCATAATAATTTTCTGGACACATTCTACTTCGCTGGGCTCGTCAGCTTCTTGGCTTTGGAGACTTTCGAGCTGAAGCCATAAGACGTTCGTTTTTTTTCCATTTATTCCCATAAATTAAACCATGCGCCGTGATTTTGATAGATGGCTTTAGGTATACAATATTCTTCCACAAAACAAACTTTAAAATGCTGCCACAGGCCAAAAAATTTCCTTTACCATAATCCCTAACTTAAAAGATGTTTAATTATTATTTTTAATTTATAAACTAATGTTTAAGACAAGATTTTTATGCATAGCACAAAGGGTAACAATTATTATAAGCAATAATTGTCAGCCTGAAACACTCATTTTACATTGAAAAATCTTCCGAGAAAACATACTTACTCACAAAAATAAAGTTGGTTGTTTTCAGGTGGAAAAATATAATAATCAGTAATTGTTGAATGAAACACCAGTATAAATTGAATTATTTGGCGGGTATTAGATAAGCCGCCATAGATCAGTGGTCAGAGCATCCGACCGGCAATCAGAAGGACACGGGTTCAAGTCCCGTTGGCGGCAAGTATCTTTTCTCGGAAGATTTTTCAATGTAAAATGAGTGTTTCAGGGTGACAATTATTGCTTATAATAATTGTTAAAAGATGTTTATTAATGTTCCTAACATTATTCCATCAATAAGTTAACATTGATAGTTTTGTTGGATATAACGTTATTCCAGGCAAGGGCTCAATTATTATTGACAGTTAGATTTGTAGGTATTAAAAGAACTTATTTAAGTAGGAGATCTAAGCAAGTAGGTAGGTACCTACCAACCTAAGTAGATACGGACATACTGATTTTATTATTATTCAACATGGCTTTGTGTATATTTTTTTAGACGGTAAAAACATGTTGAAAACAAGCTGTCTTCAGCAATTAGCCTATTGGGGTAAGTTTTTTTTTAAAATAAAAGCGTTATCGACCCATACATATTTATATACAGGTAGATTGATCGGTACCTACGGTAAAGGTAGTTAGGTTCTACCCAATATTCAAGACCTTCTATTCAGAAACAAATAGAAATGTTCACAGGCCTAAACTATGATGGTAGGCAGGTCCTAGTTGTTGCAAATGGAAAACCTAACATATAACCAGCTTCATTCTAAAATTCTTTCATAGAGAAACAATTTCAATAGTAGATACATAGAAACATCTTATATTTGCTATACTCCACCAACGTTAGAAAGATATTTTAAAACAAACCACATACAGCAATAACAATTTCAAACACTTTTATATTTAATTCACTTCAATATCATAGGCTTTTAAACACACTAAAGTCATTTTTAACACATGACGTAATAATGAAAACGGCGATTTTCTTTCACGAAGAACGGTTTAAAAAACAACAAAAAAAGCGAAAGATCGCGGTTGTTGATAGAAAAATACCAAACAACGCACGCAACACACCGCAAACTCGACGGTTCGAGACAGACTGAAAATTCCTAACCTGAAATCGAGTGGATCGACCAATTATAATCTATGGCCCCGCCCTCGGGCTGACCTGCTATTGGCTGGGCTGTATAGGCGGCCGCCTATGGGTGGAAATCTGACAGCTGTTCGGGACAAAATGGCCGCCGTCTGTGTGGCCGTGCGCAGGCGCGGGGCCGCGGGGTAAAGATTATGAATAAAAGGGGTAGCTGGGAGATGGGAAAGGAGAGGGTGGAGTTGGGAAATGTGCGGTGGTTTTATTGCGGTCGGTTTGAAAGGGCATGCGTGATCGATACTCGGTACTGGCGCCGAGAGAGAAAACTGCTTCTGACTTTCGAGCAAATGAAAGGGGAATGTAAGAGGAAATCTGGCAAAGAATTGGCAAATTGCGTGTTCAGATAACTTTTTACTACACCTACCAACCTAAAAAGCCTAGTTATATATATTTAAAAATATGTGCTAATTATATTAGCTATAAGCTAATAGGTATAGATAACGTTACAGAAAATAGAAAAGTATTTGAACTAAAAATTACGAAAATCCTCTTTTTATTATTTTTTTTCTTTCTTTAATCTCTCTGTATTGAATATTATCTACTTACCTACTAAGTTTTATATTTTATTCAGCTTATTATTATTCTGTTATTTCACTAGTAGCATCTCCACCTAGTAGGTAGGTACCTTACAACCAAGCTTTGATTTAAGGCCCCGCAACCGCGAACAAAAAGAAGAAGATGGAGTGATATGAAATTACGAATGTTAGAGAAGAGCGCTAGTATTTAAAGTGACAAAATCGATGCGAGAATTTTGAAAATGTTTAATAAAACACGACTCGTTTAAAATAGAGCAAAAACCTCGCGAGGGTTGTCTTAAACAGCATTTAAAGAAACACTATGAATTTTTTCATAGATATAACCTGTAAAATAACTGAAAAAAACGTGTTTATAATAATTTTTGGAGCATACTTGCGATTTTTATCTATCGAGGGAATGTCGTATACTTAATTGCCGTTTCGAGAATAAAATATATTTTTTAAGAGCTTTAAAACTTAACAGCCTTACTAAAAAAACCACAGCACGCCCGATAACCCGTGTTGCTGCAGCAACATGAATAAAACAAAAATACACTAAAACACGATAACAATACTAATAAGGTTTGTTCTTAAAATGTATTTTAAATCTGGCAACAATGTTATGTTTTTATAGTCTTAGGACAAATGGTTTGTTTTCCTTCATAACCGCTAGGTGGTGGCGCCTGCGCATTCGTTGTTCGCGCTCATATCATAAATAATTAACTTTCGCGCTGGATGCGCGAAACGATTTCGCTTCGCGGATGTGTGTGCAATATTAATTTCTAAATATGATTAATTTACTCCTTTATCTATACCTATGATTGATATATTTACCGTGTTTTTTGTGGTTTTTCATAAGTTTTAGTCAAGTTATAAAACAATAATCGTACTTTGAAAATTGAAATGTCAAAAACTATTTTATATGATACATGAAAATTCAAATTTACATTTAAAGGATTTTATTTTACGAGAATTTAATGAAAGTGGTGTTTTTTTAAATAATAATATCTAATACATGTGTTCCTAAATGTATCAAAGAAATTAACGTCTTTAGAAATGCAAGAAATCTGTTTTAAAAGCCGGTATAATTTTTAGGTTAGTTTTTTAGCAATTAAAAAAACTTGAAATTTTTTATTATTTTTTTATTGTATGCACGATGAAAAAGTGAGGTGATAGTTTTCCTTCCAAATTTATTACATAAAAGGACTGTGTTTTTGAAATTTTGATTTTTTTTAAATTTCTCTACATTTTAGTCAAAAAAATTTTGGTAAGAAATTTTTTTTCCCTTTATTTCCGAGTTTGAATCTTAAAATATGTCAGTTTTAGAAAACTAAACTATATTTGAAATACACAAATCTAAAAGATAATTTTATCTAGTTTTCATAGATGGTATTTGTTTTTACGACACCTTCAAAAATAAGAAATATATAGAACATTCAAAATACTTTGAAAAAATTCCAAATTTCCTTCGGTCATCAATCGTTAAAACAGAGATAAACTACCCTCTCAGGCCGTGTAACCCATGTGTATTTCTTTCAATGAACAAATTTTTAATTAGTAATGTTTTCACATCTGCGGCCGTTTGTCCATTGAATAAAATTTTCACTGGGTTTTTTAGTAAGGCTGCAAGTATTTAAGGAAAATATGTAAGAATCACTCAGGAGTGGCGTTTGGCGCTGGAAGGCTACGGTCACTATCGTGTTGTCGGAGGTCATCAGCCGCAACCTGGCTCCAGTGACCCTGTGTCTCATGAGGCGGCGAATCCATAGAGTCCTAATTCCGTAAACATTGTTGTTGCAATTTGATAAGTATAATTCTGCAATACATTATTATTATATTGGATCCGGAGACGTTCCATCGAGATGGTTCGGTTTAATCAGTAACCACATTTCACATATAGCAATATAGGCTAGTGCAAAATGCATCGAATAATGTAGGTATTATTTACAATATTTCTGCATTAGAAGAATCTTCGGGCAATTATGTTATCGGAAGGAGTCGTGTTTAATTAAACATTTTTCACAATTTTCGCTTAATTATTATTGTTTATTAACGCGCTGCCTCGAATATTCGTATTTAGATATCTCTCCTTCTTTTGGAGCGGGTACTACCGGGCCTTAAGGCGCCGCAACCGGGCTCAAAAAGAAGACGATGGAGATGTATGAAATTACGAATGTTAGGGAAGCGCGCTAGTATTTAAAGCGACAAAATCGATGCAAAAATTGTGAAAATGTTTAATAAAACACGACTCGTTAAAATTAGAGCAAAAATCTCGCGGGGGTTGTTTTAAACCATTTAAAGAAACACTGTGAATTTTTTCATACATATGACTTGTAAAATAACTGAAACAAACGTGTTTATAATAATTTTTGGTGCATGCCTTGCGATTTTTTTCTATCAAGGGAATTTTATATTATTTTCGTTTCGGCGCGGGGAATGTCTAGATATTATTACCTTCAAGAATAACATATATTTTTTTAAGAGCTTTAAAACTAACGTGTTTAAGAGAGATATGTAAGAAATCGGTAGAAATTCGGGTAGCGGCGGCTTAAGTTGTACATATGGGTAGCATTTTCGAGATTTTTTATTATGTAGGTATTTTTTTTAATTTCAAGGTATAGTTTAATATATTAGTGCCTATTGGTTCCGCTACACTTGTCTGTCGTGTTGTGTCGTGACGCGACAGAACGGTATCTGTTTCGTGCATTTAGTGATTTTCATCACGAGGCGACAATATAAACGTCACCTTACTAAATGTATGAAACCGATACCGCTCTGACGCGTCACGACACAGCACGACAGACAAACTGGAACCATAATTGAAACACTAAATAAATTAATTGTATAAAAATATTAGCAGTAGGTAGTTATGCCATGTTTGGAGACTCAATGCGTAGAAAAGTTTGTTAGATTGGAAAAAAAGGTTATATTATTAACTCG
Organism: Limnephilus rhombicus; assembly: GCA_929108145.2. Taxonomy (NCBI): domain Eukaryota; kingdom Metazoa; phylum Arthropoda; class Insecta; order Trichoptera; family Limnephilidae; genus Limnephilus; species Limnephilus rhombicus. Next base: position 45,499,814 of record OV815288.1, on the reverse strand, counting down.
ATCACGTTAATTTTTATTTTTTCATAAAAATCATGTCTTTCAGGAAAATCTTTTAATCATGAATTAAGTAATAGACAATAGCAAAAAAATGCACCTCAAAAAGAATAATTAAATTAATGAGGAAGTAGGCTAGTGTTTGTTTTCAAAAATGGAAAGATTTGAACAAAAAATACTTTAGAAGGTTCAAAAAATCGTGTTAAATTGTGACATTATTCAAATATTAAAAATAGGTTAAATAACTTTAATAAAATATTAAATAAAAAATAGACATATTTTTACCTAGTAGGTAGACAGGTAGGTACCTAGGTAACTGTTTTTAAAATCCTAGGTTTTTTTTTCACCAAAAATCTGCAGCCCAGTCTATGACCTATGACGTTAAAGTATGTAACGTCTTTGAGCCCAGTGATATTTTAAATTCAACCAAATTCGTAATCGATATTCTTGTCATGGTACCCTATGGTAGGGATGGTAGGTATGTTATAATTCAATCAATCATAGTTAACTAATATTATTCAAGTATCTTCATACCCTAGTGTGGGACTTTTAGAATGTGAGGTGGAAAGTTGGGAGAAAATAAGGGTAAGAAGAACCGACCTTCAGTATCTATCTATTAAATATGGATAGGTAGGTATCCACCGGTAGTACGCAGGTACGTAGTGATTTTTATCTCTCTGGAATGAAGGCCGACATTGCTGAATTGTATTTAAAAATGTTAAATATTATATCAAAAAAATAAATAAATAAGTTTATATGAATATAGGTAGAGATCTGTAATTTTAATTTTCTTTAATTCTATACTAACTAACTAACCATCACGCCGCTTCCCCGCAGGGGTAGGCAGAGAGGACGGACCGCCAAACATCCCGGTCTTGGCACACACTCCTTGCCTCGTTCACATTCATGCATCGTCTCATACATGCTATTCTATTATTCCGACTCTTCACATGGCCCGACCCAAGTATCTGATTCACTTGGTCGTGCCACGTCTTTCCTCGGGCGTCCCGGACTTCTTCCATTCACATTTGCGTCACATATTCTCCTTACACTCCTTTCTTCGTTCATTCGCTCTATATGCCCAAAGCATCTGAGTGTCCCTTTCTTAATCTTATTAATTATGCTTACATCAGCCTTGCATTCTTCGCGGATCTCCACATTTCTCACACGATCGTACATGGTTTTACCCCATATAAGCCTCAGGGATCTCATTTCTACAGATTCAGTCTACTTTCATCCTTTCTCTGCCAGTTCCATGCCTCACTGCCATACGCCAGGGTAGGTAGGTACCATCACTCCATTATGGACGGCTAACTTCGCTTATTTGGACAGTTTTTTGTTGGCGCCAACGACGTTCAGTCCTCCATTAATAGAGTTGCCTGCATTTACCCTTCTTTCGATATCTCTGTCATATATAACACACAAAACAGTATTTTTTTTCCTCATTGAAGCAATACTTGCGACTGTCAAAGGAAAATTTTAAACCGAAAACCAATACGGTGACATCTAGAAATTGAACCCAGGACCTTAGCCTTATCGGGGCTCTGCTCTAATTCGACACTATTCCTTTCGATAATTTTTAACTGTATCATAATTCGACTAAGAACTACAAAAAAAAAAATAGTTTTCAACTAGCAATAATCGCACCTCGGATAAACCTCATTGGTTACGATATCGCCACTTAACTGTATCATACTTCGACTATGAACTACCAACATTATCTTCATTTTTTAAGACATATTTTTATTAGATATATAAATTAATCAATTTAATTTTGTTTGAACCACTTACCTATACATATATTATATAAGCCGACTGGTTTCGGAACGACCGTTCCTTCTTCAGGGCAAACGTATACTGAATAATAAATTTCTTTAAGTGGTTCAAACAAAATTAAGTTGTTTCTTTTATCTATAATGGATAACCACAAAGTTATAGCTACATTCAAAAGTACCTAAGTACCTACATATTTTTATTGGCTGCAATCTTTATATTATGTAAGAATGCAAGATTCTTCCCGAACTAAATTAAATCAAGTGCGCCCCCGGGTTGAATTTGGCAGCCACCTCTGGTCTGGAGCTTCAAAATATCTGAAAAATACCCTCTACTCTGTGCAGAAACGGGCGGTCCGTTCAATAGGTTCTCCCATCTCAACAGACGGATTGCAATCTTTAGAGCATACCTAGGCGTCGGATGGGAATGCTATCCTTGTTCTACCGGTATTAGGTACAATGGAAGATGCTCCGAGGAACTAGCGTCATTGATCCCTTCGGCACCGGTGCACAGTCGGGAAACACGCCAAACGCGTGCCCAAAATTTGTACATGGTTGACATTTGTCACATGAGAACGGGTCGTTTCTTCGACTCGTTCTTGTGTTCAACAGCTAGGCTGTGGAACGATTTGCCGGCCTCTGTGTTTCCTTCTTTCTACAACATGGGTCTCTTCAAGACCAATGCTCATTCCCAGCTCTCCACAAAAAAGACCCCCCACACCCTCATCTCAGATGACATAGGCCCTGCGGGAAATTATTTTCTTCAGGGCCTCCTGTGTGGAGTTAACTAAAAAATAAAAAACGTTCTGTGAAAGTTCTTTTAACTTCTGTGATTATTTCAGTTTTATAAACTGTAATGATTAATGATATAATAGCAGAACTTAGATAGAACTTACACAGAACGTTAAAATTAACTTAAAGCATTTGATGAATTGTTCAATTTCTTTTAATCAACCCGTCCTAAATATTTGTCAGTCATTGTTACGATTTAAATTTATGGTTTCCTAAATTACATATTGTTTTTTATCAGTAAATAAAATCTTTATTAAGTACGAAATCAAGTTTTAATAAGCGTACCCGTATTTTAATGAAGTGTAACTTCTGTGAAGTGCTAAAAATATAAAAAATGTTTGCTAATTCAATAAACAGATTTGGCTCCCAATATTTTTTAGAATCGTTATAATTTTATAATGTACATATTTGGCTCTTTCACTAATAAGTTTGCCGACCCCTGTAGGTACTAGGGTATAAGTAGAAAAAAATAGACACTGTAAATAAATTTTTGTGATATCAATATCGACTTACTATTAAAAGTATTGATAAATGAAAAGTAAGTATAGAAATTGATAAATGGTGCACAAAAAATATAATTTTATAACTATTATCAACTGTCCCGTCACCAATCCTAAGTTTGTGTTGTTGGGCCTAAACTACTATATTCATTCTATAACCTTCAGTTTTCCTAACGAAATTTGTGTAAAAATAATATGAGGTAATTCTCAATGCTCCTTAGATACACGTGTAAGATAGGTACGTATATCTTAAAAGTGCCAGATCGCCACGTGTTTTTAAAAGATAACTGTTCTCCTGTTGAAAAAGTTTTCAAAAGCTCCCGCCATTTAAGTGTATTTACGGTAAAGGCTTTGAGAGGAATCTGATATACACAAAATTAGGAAGAGATGAATTATTCACATAAGGTTCTACATATATGTTGCAGTGTCGTGTAAAATAGTAAAAATGGAAACTAAATATATGACTAATTAATCATCACGCCGTTTCCGCGCTAGGCAGAGAGGATGGACCGCCAAATAATTCGGTCCTGGCACTCCTTGTCTCATTCACAGTCATAGGTAGGTACCTGCGTCATCCAAGACATACTCTTCTAGTATTCTGACTCTTGTCTTTCCCGGGCGTCCCAAACTTCTTCTACCATTTACATTTGCGTCGTGTATTCTTCTTACGTTCCTTTCTTCGTTCATTCGCTCTGTATGCCCATACCTTCTGAACCTCTGAGGGTCCTTTTCTTAATTTTATTCATTACATCTTTGCGGAACTTCACATTTGTCACACGATCGTACATGGTTTTACCACACAAACGCTCAGTTATCTCATTTCTACAGCATTCAGTCTTTCATCCTTCCTTTGCCAGTTCAATGCTTCACTGCCATACACCAGTGTAGGTACCAGCACTTCAATGTGGACTGCTAGTTTCGCTTCTTTGGACTTTATGTAGCGCCAACGGTGTTCAGTCCTCTTACTTCTTTTAATATCTTTATCAACCTTCCCATATCTCGTACTTAAACACATCTACTTCCCAAACTAAATAAAATAATTGTAGGTCAAATTTTCTATTTAACGTTTTATCTCTGAAAAGTAAAATCTCTTTTCGACGGGACCTCTTGTTCATCATTCATTCGTTTGTTTTCGCTTCCGGTTGGAAAATTATGTAGGAACCTATCTAATCTAAAAAAATATAGCACTAGAACACGTCTTCATACTTCCGCTTCTCAAAATACACTAAATCAATTGAATGACCTCAAACCTGCGCATGCGTATAGAGGGGAAATGTTACTTCCACATTCCACCTGGCCTGCTTCAGAAGGCCATTTTGTTCACGCTGTACAAGCATGTGTGCATTACTTTTCAGCCTACCCTCCTACTAAATTATATACCTACCCACCTGCTAAGTTGATAGCAAAGTGGATATCTTCTCAGAGGTTAGGTTAGGTTGTCTTCTAGGATATCTTTGCGGAGGTTAGGAACTTACGTAGGTTACTTATCACGTGGAACCCATCGACAGTCACATATGATTACGTCGGTAGGTAAATTTATTGGTCATTATTCTTTCAATAACGATATTATTAAAAGAAAGCTACAAGATGATTTTCGAGAATTTAAGATACGGAAGAAACATGTTGAGAGCCTTTGACTTCATAAATCATACATTCAAAACGGGCGGGCGAAACAAAAATAGAATCACAAATAAAATTCGACTGAAGACTTGCGCGAATGTTTAATGACACTTTTTTATGGGTAGGTATTGTAAGTATTTAAATAAGTTATTTCTGTTAGATTTTCATGCCTAGAGAATAATATTCAACAATAATAATAATAATACCGTAGCATTTATATAGCGCAGTTTTGTGATATTTCACTTCAAGTGCGCTTAATTATAATAAACTTAAAATTAATCCTATAGTGTTCCTTACGAGTCCTTACAAAATAAAACAAATTGATTAAATAATGTGAAACAAAGAATATACAGTATATACAAAGCAATTCCTAAACAACAATATTCAAATGAAACAACACCATATTTATCCGATTCTAGTACTCTATTTTTTAGTTACCTACTATATTTTTTCGCATTGCTTGGAAATAAAATGCATGAACAATCGTCTTTCTTATATAGGTACTTTTCAGAAAGCCTATATTGTCCAAAGGTCATATTTGTTGTTGTTTATTTGTTGCTACGTAGCAAATGGTCAGATTTATTATTTATTTAACGCCCAAAGGGCTTTTACATGTTTGATAGCACAATTAATGCATGACAGATGAATTTTAAACACATACAGAAATAATAAAAATAAAATTAGATAAAAAATCACACAAGTAATAAAAATACAAAAATACAGCGATTTTTATAGGTTTACGGAAAAACAGATATGTTTAGGAATAAAACAGATAAAGAAATAATAAAAATAAAATTAGATAAAAAAGCACGCAAGTCACAAAAATACAAAAATTCAGCATTTTCGTAGGTTTACAAAAATACAGATTTGTTTAGGAATAGTTTTGGAATAAGTTTCTTAACAGAATTCGTCAAGTTCATGTTAAATATGTCAATATCACCCAAGTGCTGATTTCCCATAGTGTGAAATCGTTGTATCGGAGAGTGGGCAATATAGTTCCGCTTATGAATGCTACAGTAGAATAGTGTATTTTGTCGTGTAGTTACTGTCGGTATTCGTAAGTTTATGAGTTTCAGGAGTTCGCAACAGTCAAATTTAGAGTTGAGTTTTTTTTTTTTTTTACAGCGAATGCCGCACAAGAATCTCAACTGCTCCCGTCTGGAGCCAGTGAGACTATGGCATCCCCAATTGGGGTATGTTGTGAGGCTGAAGGTGGTGGGGAGGGGAAGGAGGTGGGGAAAAGGAAGGTTGGGAAGTACCTGGCTATTCAGATCTGGTCACCAAACACGGCTGAAGCCATTTTCAAGCAACGTTTCAATTCTGAATGGTGGTCTTACACCAGGGCGATACCGATAGTATCTTCCACTCTGGAACATGCCGCAAATATACTATATATTGTTTTTTTTTTTTAAATGAATTAATTGTGAAATAACACAAATTAATCAAATAAAATTTATTTGCGCATGCCGGGTTCGAACCCGCGACCTCCGGATTGTGAGTCAAGAGTCTTACCCACTGGACTACGGAGGTCAAATGTTAAGTCGTTTATTTTACGTCTGTCTTCTGGTGTGTGTCATGTTCTTCGGCTTCGCAATAAAATACAAAGGAACGCATCCGAAAACTAAAAACTGTTTTTGAAAGGTCATGAAATACGCTAATCAAATTTCATAATTCAAAATAAACGTACAATTTTTGACATATAAAAAATTGGTTCATTGCCAACTCAGAATTAAGTCAACTCAACATCTCTTTGAAAAATCATTAAAAGCTATGATTTTTTTTAAATTGCGCTTAGCCTTTACCTGACGTAACCTATTTAACCAATTTTTTATATATTTTCATCATCACTCTTAATGCCTTTTCTGAAGAGGTTCTGAGCTGGTTTCATTCTGAGTTGTCCGGTCAGCAAAAAAATTTAGTGCAAACATAAGAAAGTTTGAAAACTGGCTCACCTTACGTTTTTTCTAACTAAAATTACTTACTACGAAAAAAAATAAAAAGACATACATATTTTATTAGACAAATTTATTATAAACGTTATTGTCATCTGGCTTTTTTGTGGTTCCATGTAAAAATAATTATCTAATAAACAATTCCTTAAGTTTAATTTTTTTTTCAAATTGCGATTGAAACTTTGGTTTCATAAAGGTTAAGGTAGGTACATTATAAGTACCTACTTCTCTTGTGGTTAATTTTTATTTCATTATATCTTAAACGTGTTTTCTCTTTCTAACACCGTTTAGATCATAATTCTCGCTGTGGTAGTAAGGGAGACAACGATTTCTATGAGACCTATATGAGTTGTTCCGAAAGGCGAACAAATTAGCCTGATGGGTTAAAAATTGACTTTTTTTATATGAATCCTCACAAGAGTCTCAGCTGCTCCCGTCTGGAGCCAGAGAGACTATGGCATCCCCAATTAGGATATGTTGTGAGGCTGACGGTAATGGGAAGGAGAAGGAGGTGGGAAGAAGAAGGTGGAGAAGTACCTGGCTATTCAAATCTGGTCACCAAACACGGCTAAAGCCGTTTCAAGCAACGTTTTAATTCTGAATGGTGGTCTTACACCAGGGCGAAACTGAGAGTATCTTCCACTCTGGAACGTACCGCAAATTAACTATATATTATTTTAAATGAATTACATGTGAAATAACACAAATTAATCAAATAAAATGTATTTGCCCACGCCGGGATTCGATCCGCGACCGTCGGATTGTGAGCCTTACCGATAGAACACGCCGGCCGTCAAATTTGTATTCAGTATAAAATAATTTAACCAGCGGAAAAAATTTAACGGCTTTGTCAATTTACTTTTTCTATTTTTTTCAAAATACATTATAACATGTGTATTCATTCTTATTCATATTTTCTTAGTTGTAACGCAGGTATAAATGTCAATTTATTACTACAGTAAATGTATTAGGTATATACTTATTATTTTTTAATTGATAATCTAACGTTTAAGACAAGATTTTTATAAATATCACAAAGGGTAACAATTACTATAAGCAATAATTATCAGCCTGAAACACTCATCTACATTGAAAAAATCTTCAGAGAAAAGATGGCGGGTATTAGATAAGCCGACATAGCTCAGTGGTAGAGCACCTGACCGGCAATGAGAAGGACACGGGTTCAAGTCCCGTTGGCGGCAAGTATCTTTTCTCGGAAGATTTTTTCAATGTAGATGAGTGTTTAAGGCTGATAATTATTGCTTATAATATATTATATACCTTTGTTATTTTCCACCGTACCAATTTGTAGGTACTTACTACACATATATATACATACATGTAGGTTAATTCTTACACTCTCCTTATGCTTCAAATGGAAGGGTAGTAACTAACTCCAAAATATAAATTATTATTAAGATGTAAATTATTATACCGTGAATAAATGAATGTGGCTTCACCGGAGAATGCTCAAGGTCCCATGGACCGACATGATCACCAACACAGAAATTCTCAGGCGGGCTAGAGGAGATAGACAACTGCTTACATTAATAAAAATCCGGAAAATTTCATATCTGCGTCATATATCTACTTCGAGGGGAGAAGTACCACTTGCTCCATTTAATATTGAAAGGCAAGATAGAGAGTCGCCGAGGGCCTGGTAGGAGACAAATGTCTTGGCTGCGAAATATACGAGAGTGGACCGGCATTAGAAGTGTGGAGGGGCTATTCCCGCTGATCGTCATCGCCAACGTCGGGGGGACCTGATACGGCACACAAAATATAAATAAATAAAACGTTCGCCATTTTGTTACCTATCGTAAAGTTGTATCATTCTATCACTGATGTCAGAATTTATTTAGAAAACTACTCTGGAAAAGGTCTAAAATGTAAGTTTCTTCGTATTTTTAAACGACTTCAAAAAGGAGGAGGTTATCAATTCGACTGTATTTTTATTTTTTTTATTTTTTTATTTTTATGTTTGTTACCTCAGAACTTTCGACTGTGTGAACCAATATTGATGATTCTTTTTTTATATGAAAGCTGGTACTTTCCGTGTGGTCCCATTTTAATTTGGTCCAGTTCCGACAATGGCATCTATGAGAAAACCATATAAGTCTTAAATTTGCATTAAGTATGTGCGTGACAAATGGACGAATAACTCAATATCACGCTAACCGATTTCGATGATTCTTTTTTTATTGGAAAGGATGTACTAGTTTGATGATGGTTTGGTTAGGTTCTGATTATGGGATCCATGACAAAGTAACGGAACTCTTCAATTCTTAGGAGCAAATTAACGATGTTCGGCCGAATCTCTTTGACCCTAACGTCGTTATGGTCAAATTATGTCTGTCTCATATGAGCAGCACGTTTAGAAGGTCTACCCATATTCAGACAAATTAGATTTTCAGATTCACTAAAAATTAAAAAATAAACAAAAATTTTAACAAAACAAAAAAACGACTTAAAAAATGCACTAAAAAGTAGAAAAATAATTTCGTATTCTTCTACAACTTCATAATCAACTTACTTTTTCTACTCATCGACATGTAGGTACGATTGTTATTTTTGGAGTCGGTGTCAGCAAAGGTAGGTACCCGGCCCGACTTGTTCACTTGACAGCTCCCCTCACACCGCGGCCACGCTCTCGCCTCTCGCCTCGTCAAGTCGCTCGTGCGACACAAGCACAACTCACCTATAACTATGTATGTAGTTAGAAACCTACCTTGGCTGGCACCGACTTCAAAAATAACAATCGTACCTACATGTCGATGAGTAGAAAAAGTAAGTTGATTAGAGTAAGTTGTAGAAGAATACGAAATTATTTTTCTACTTTTTAGCGCATTTTTTGAAGTCGTTTTTTGTTTTGTTAAAATTTTTGTTTATTTAAATCAAAATACAAAGACATCTATATTTTTGCCGAATCATTCTGTAACATCATAATTAATTTGAAATAGGTAAAAATGCACTAGATTGTGTCGATGATAGAAACGTAGTACCTATTTGTACCTTTCCCATTTTCCCGTGCCTCGTGTTCTGTGTTGTATATATTCCCGTCAAAAGGGCCGCCGAGTGTCAAAACCTGGGTAAGACATTCGCGCTTCTATCACAGCTCGCATCTTCAAGCCCGACCATCAAACGCATTCCGAACTTAAAAGCATTTGTTTTTTATAAGTCGGAGTGCGTTTTGAGAGGCGGATCAAAGCATCTTTATGCTTCATGTTATTTTCTATGGTCTACGTATAGTCGCTTCGTATCAGAGGCGTGCATTGCCTTTTGATTGAGCGATAAGTTTTCAAATCGATTAAAAAAAAAAAAAAATTTTCAAATTTACAATTTGAGAATTGGGTATGGGTAAAGCCTCTCTGGGAACCATTTATTGGTTGACCAATACCTCTGTCATCTGTCGGGTCACCCCAAGTGTGGTACGTTTGGTGACTTAGTAAGGGTGCCCGGGTTATGAGGTGAGGTTTTTCACGACTGCGTGACAGGCCGGATCGGGAGAGACTGGTTGTAGAAGCTTTTTGATATATCTAGCAGGACTCTCTCGGAACATCGCCTTGCATCGCATTAGGAGGGATAGATTCATATATCCCGACACACTGATTCCCAGATTCAACCCTCATACCGTTTTCTTTCCCAGTACTTCCTCTCCTTCCTTTCCCCAAAAGACCCTCCACACAGCTTCCCCAAAGATGAAATAGGTCATGATGGAAAGTATTTTCCTCAGGTCGTCCTGTGTGGCGCTAATGTGCAAAAAAATTAACAAACTAATAAATTTTGATTATTCCCATCAATGTAATGTCAAACTTTTGTTTAACGGATAACTATTAACCACATTGTTAGTATGTAGGTGAGTATTGAGAATAATTTAAAATTATTTCTTGTCTAATTTTTGTAAGTTCAAAACTACAATTTTTGTGAAACATCGCTTCAAGGACTTCTTACAAGATTAAAAAAATTCTAAAGCATTCTTGGGAAGTCTTTCTGTATTTTATTTTTATTGGAAAATTAAAAATTTAAAAATAATTATAATTAGGTTTTTGTATTTTATTTTTATTGGAGAAGCAAAAATTTAAAAATAAAAATAATTAGGTTACAACCTAATAACCATTCACATACACAAACATAATAAGTACGTAAATAAAATACTTGCATAGTTACAAGATAAACATTATAAAAATACTGAAAACGACATAGAAGACACGTAAACTATAATTAAACAATTTAGGTCCGCCTCGGCACAGGAACCCCTAGTGAGGAGGACTTAGAAATACAATATCTTTACCTAACATAACCATTATATTTTTTATAGATCTACATGCCCAAACCATCGGAGCATTCCTTTAGCTTACTCATTACGCTTACATCAGCCTTGCATTCTTTGCAGATCTCCACGTTTCTCACACGATCATACATGGTTTTGCCACACAAACACCTCAGGGATCTCATTTATACAGTTTTAAGTCTACTTTCATCCTTCCTCTAACAGTTCCATGCCTCTTTGCCATACATCAGGGTAGGTACAAGTACTTCATTATGGACGGCTAACTTCGCTTCTTTGGACAGTTATGACATTAATGTAACATATATTTAGTTAATTAAATACAACCTTCAGAAGGTAATAATAAAAAGGCCAAATGAGCCGTAGTACCTAGGTATCTATTAGTTAGTTAGAACTGTGAAAGGGTATTGTTATATAAGCCCTAGCTACCTAGTTAGAGAATTCTTTCAGTCTACTTGCACAAACCTTCTGAGGCTTCTATTTGAGTTATGTAAATCTTAATTCTGCTTATATTAAGCGAAGTATAGGAACTAAAATCAACTTGTTATCCATAATAAGGAACTCCAGTGAAAAATATTATGGCTTTAAAAAAATATGTTCATATAGACCAAGAAACGCTGATTCTGAATATATAAGTTTTATTTCATAATATTAAATGCAGAGTTTTTAATAAATTATTAAAAAGTGCATTTTTAAACCTCTTCGGAAAACACAGCGTTAAGTTGGCATTACTGAAATGGTTAACCGTGACGTCACAGTTAACCTGTCACCTGTGTATTGTATTGACATTTGAAATGACTTGAAGTGCACGCGTACCTATGCAATTCAACATTTCGTGTTTTTGGTTTATTTTCATACTGTTTATAGAGATTTAGATAAATAATAGTTATTGTGTTTATTGAAACATAATTTAGGCCCTCAACAATTTACGAAAAGGGCTATATTTGCGGACAATCTGCAATAAATGTTGTCTATTTGAGGTTAAAGTCATGTCATATTTTGACGTTTGTTTTTATGTATTTTCAAATTGTTTTTAGTATAGGGCTTTTTATACAAGTTGTTACACACTCGTCATGATCAGTGTATTATAAATACCAGTGTTTCTGTATGTATTATACATAAAACAATGTACCTACAAAGTAACACCTGACACAAAACACGATGTCACATGTATTTGCAATGAGACATGATTTATTGTTTTTATATTGCACTTTGATTAAATACAATAACAGTAGCGGTGAAATGTGGACATTTTACCAATGTTTTTCTATATTAAAAGCAGTTAATCTTGAATAAAAAACACACCTCACACCTAAAAGTCATTATCCGCCATGATTATTCTGGATTCTTCACAGTGTTGCCAACAGTTAGAAGTGAAATTTCCCTAGAATTTCACATTTACGCAATTACCTACGTAGCCACCTGATTGTGTAACACTAATCCTGTTATATGTTAATTAATATGATAATTAATTGGAAAGATATCGGAACTTGGTAAATATACTAATAATACCGTGATTTTCCAAATAAAACACTTTTTGCTACGTGAAGTAATAATTTAAAAGTACGAATACACTCACCAGTGAATTAGAAACTGAATTCCAAATTAAAAAAAAAAACACTTTGCAAAATAAAAATCATAAGCAACCCGCCGCTCATTTGTAACAAGCGTGGTATTTTGAAGACCCCCCCCCCCCCGAACGTGTCACGTAGTATGGGTACGTTCCCTAATATCATTTTGAGTTGTCAGTGTTAAAAATAACATGGCATGTAAGTACATGAAAAATAATTAAGATTCATAGGAATTCCAAAAAATATATATACGTATATATATATAAATAATACCAGTAATACTGTCATATGTAATAAAATTTTGGTAAATATCGGTTCGGACTGGCCACGCTTATTACGAATAATTTTTAGAAAAAAACTTTAGATTCGCCTTAATTACTATAAAAGGAAACTTTTTGGCTTTGGGGCGGCGGAAAATAATGCATTTTAATTTTCAATTGCATAAAACCAAAATTCGCTTCGCGACTGACACAGCGAAAATCCGCGGCTGTACATGTCACTGTGATGTTGGTATCCTTGATACATTAACAAGAGCTAATACGACTGTAGCCGACTTCGTGGGATAAGGCGCGTAATTATGAAATTTGTCTAGCGGGCTTGTTTGTGTAACATGGTTTGTGATACAAAAGAAAGTGGCCCTTTATAACGCCTACTCGCGTCAAGGCAAGAAAAACATCCCAGTTTTCAAGTGGCTTAGCGGCTACGCTAGGTTTGTGTAACATGGTTTGTGATTCGCGGTATTTCATGTAGGTATCCCACGAAGTCAGCTACAGTGCATAACAGTGACAGCAAGTGACAGCTACGGCCGCGGATTTTCGCTGCGTCGGTTCGCGAAGTGAATTTTGGTTTTATGCAATTGAAAATTAAAATGCATTATTTTCCGCCGCCCCAAAGCCAAAAAGTTTCCTTTTATAGTAATTAAGGCGAATCTAAAGTTTTTTTCTAAAAATTATTCGTAATAAGCGTGGCCAGTCCGAACCGATAATTACCAAAATTTTTGCCAGAGTTCGAAATTTCCCTAGATTTTGTCCTGATTTCCCTTATCCCTAAAAAATATTTTTCTCCCCTAGATCTAGGGAAATTTCCCTCGACATGACATCACTGATTCAAAATGACAACTTAAAAAGTAAAAAACTAACGGTGGGGACGGTGGGTAAAGACCACCATAGATACGGTGCGTTTCTGGGAGTCTTTAAAAATTAAAACTTTGACAATTATTTTAACTATTAAAACTAACTATAAAAATAAAAATAAAAATGCAGTTATTTAAGTTTGAAGGTCTTTATTCATTAAAAAAAATAAAAAAATTGGACTGGAGTTCTCTATTATTGCGAACATGAAAATACTCGAATTTGAAATAAGTACCTTGATACATTTTTTTCGTTCGTATTTTTCAAGCAAGGACAACTTTTTAACCCCTTATCATTGACGTATCCTTATACATTGCACGCCTCTGAGCAATATGTATACTTTGTCTAGCAATATAGCAAGCTATGTACTACCTGCATAATATATGTAGCTATCTAGATATCAAAACATGCATTCACGCCTTGATCTTTGAATGTGTGTTGGTTTCTTTGTTAATAATGAATCAATACTCGTACACTTGTAATTCACTCATTTGACCAGAGAACAGACCATAACACAGATAGACACAACACAAATAGTAGATAGGTCACTACAGGTTAAGGTAGGGTAGGAGCTTGAAGTAAATACAGCCTACAAATTGTGCATGGATACCGAAGACGTATACCCAAAGATTAAAAGAAGTGACAGTGATTCAGATATATTTTTGAAGAAAAAAAGTGGGTGATTTTGATCATCTTTGTTTCTAATATTTTTCATATTTTATTGAAGAATAAGGTAATATTACTCAAACCCGAACGAAAATGAAGAACAGGACACAGACAAATAAAAAGATAACGGTCGCAACTGGGACTCGAACCCAGGATTAGTTATCTTACCGGGACAAACGCCTCTACCACCTGGGCCATTAGGACATCTTATTTTTAAATCGTTTAGGTCGATCTCACATTTCAAATTCGAAATTATTAATATTATTATCTTCGACTAATTTTTCCCATATTTTTGGCTTCTACCCAATTAAATGATATCAAAGTTCTATAGAATTGGTTTGTAACCTAAATAGGGTCTCGGATTTCCCTATCCGATTTTATACTTTTGTATGTAGCTATAACTTTGTGGTTATCCATTATAAATTAATGAAACAATATAACTCCGTAAGAAACACTCATGGTAAACATATATGTTTGCTTTGCTTACATGTTTTGTTTTTTTTTTAAGTATGTTTATTCAGTTTTTAATTTTACAACATTTTATTTTACAAATCTTACAAAACTGATCAATCAGTTTGATTGCTTACATGCCCAATTGACCATCTGAACAAAAAAATCTTGTGTTTTGTCCAAAACTGCTTACGAATTACAGATTCAGATACACTTGTAATGGAGTGTAAATACTAAAAATGAAGCGGACAAAATGATGTTTGCTGGCAGCATTGGGTGTTAGTTGTACGAGTATGTGTACGAAAGAACAAGGTAGGAAGGAAAAACGGATGACCAATCACTTACCACTGTGCTTCCATGCTGATTATTTACATTATGACTAACTTATTTATTTTTTAACCCCCGACGCAAGGAGCGGTGTTATAAATTTGACTTTCTGTGTGTCTGTCTGTCTGTCTGTGTGTCTGTCTGTGGCATCTAGCTCCTAAATGAATGGACCGATTGTGATGCGGTTTTTTTGTTTGAAAGCTGACGTCATCGAGATGGTTCTTAGCTACAATAATTCTTGAAAATCTGTTCAGGCGTTTTAAGGTCATCAGCTCTTTTTTGTGTCTGAGGTTGCTTAAATTTTGAAAATTTTACTTATTTAAAAGAAAGACAAACATTTCCGGTTTAGGGGCCATTCATTTATTACGTAAGTCGATTTAGGGGAGGAGGGGGGTCGACCATGTCTTATTTTTTCTTACAAGGGGGTGGGAGGGAGTCTCGATAGTTCTTACGTAAGATCACAAAAATGCGCAAAGTTAAAATTATTAGTACCTTTGTGAGTACAAATAAACATTTCTAAAAATTGTTACTTTGAAAAATAAACATTAAAACAAACCAAACGTGTATTCATTTTTTCCTTTAGATTCTTAAGTAATAAATATTAAACATGGGGGGGAGGGGGTCGGCCTATTCTTATTTTTTCTTATAATAGGGGGGGGAGGGGGTCGAAAACTAGCAAAATTCGTCCTACGAAATAAATTAATGGTCCCTTACGAATAACTCGACAATGTTTGAAAATCTCGTAATAATACCACCTCACTAAGCGGAAAATGTTGCTTGAGTCGTGATGGAGGATTTAGCCAGCCGAGGAATCGAACACGCGACGCCCGGGTGGGACCCAAACGCGACGCCCACTCAGCCACGGTTAATACATCAATAGTTGAAAAATTTGCGGCAGAGTCCCATATAGATGCATCAGATTCAACTAAAGATAATACCCAATCTGTCTGCGTGAGGTTCAGTCCATTCCTTTGTTTCAGTCGCATCTTAAATCTGCCAGTCACAGTCATCAAAGAGAGAAACGCCTAAATAATAACAATTCTCCGCTATTGGCCGCAACAATAATTCTCAAATAATAATATTTCCCCATCAAGATACGATTTTACAAAGATTAAAGCGCTCCTCACCGCTCCACGTCTGAGCCAGCAAAGCACAGAGGTCCCAATCGCAATATTATCTGGACAAATGTATTATTCGAAATTATTAAAATATCAAAATGAATTAAATAAATCTTTAAATTATGAAAGAAGGATACTTATAAAAAAACGTGGATATCTATTTATTTATTTTTATTAATGTTAACGGTATAAATATACGATAAATACACAGGATTACACGTCACCAAATCTTAGTTGTAGGTATGTACATAATAAATAATAAAAAAGTGTATATAAGTTAATTGTGACATTTGATTAAGAAATGACACAAGGAGCTACAATTATATACAATACTACAGTATACATAAAAATACATACATACATAAAATTACATACATAAAATTAATATTGATTGAAAATCCGCCACATCTGCGTATCTATTACTAACTTCATGTAATCTAGGTACAAGCGAGCGTTTCGTGTACTCAGTCCTGTTGTTGTTATAGACAATTAGACCTGAGAATATTTCTCTACTAATTTGGTAACCACAAAAACTGATGAATGATATATAACATATTATTATTGTAAACATGTACTTTTTGTCTAAATAAATAAAAAAATAATAAAATATCTTTTTGATATATATAAAGTACATGTTTACAATAATAATATGTTATATATCATTCATCAGTTTTTGTGGTTACCAAATTAGTAGAGAAATATTCTCAGGTCTAATTGGGGAGCTAGTCTATGTACTTATGTTACATATTTAGAACGGTTTGTAGATAATATGTATAGTTACAAAAATGAAAATAAAATACTTTCAAAAATACTGTAACATGTTACAAAATATTGTACAATAAGAAAAATACATATTATTTTAGAAGCAGAATATCAATAAAATATTGGCAACAGAATATATCTGAAAATCATCGATAAAAATAAGATAATCTGTTGCGTATCTGTAATAATACGATGCGAGTTTTTTAAAAAATTGAATATAGTTTATCTAACTTTTTATTGCATTAGGTAATTCGTTATAAAACTTTGGGTTTACATATTCATAATGGTGTTGTGCAGCTGTCGTGTTACATCTAGGTACATAAATGTTACTAGATGTTCTAGGTCTTATATTCTTATATTAAATAATGTAAAAAATATTTCTTTATCTACTTTATAGATTTAAAGAATCTTTACCGCAAGCAGTTCCAATATTTAAATTCAAAGTTAATTAACCCCGTTTTTCCCAGATTTAAGTGAATCGGAGTTACACAGAGGAACACCGCCGAAATGATTATTTTTTAGGGAATTCTAGGGAATAAAACGTTATTGGTACATTAATCACAATTTTTAAATTTTTTGAATTGCAATAGCTAAAATTGTTTAGCGAAATTAAGCCATGAAACAGTTTTTAAATTATTATTAACAGGTGCTTGCTTACTTAAAACGTGTTTACAATGTTTTTAATTTGCGGTCTAATTCCATATTGATTCCTGTAAATATGGTTATTTTCAGACTCAACTCCAATCAAAAACAGTTTTAGACCACTGCTCTTTGAAACAAGCGTGAGTAAACGAAAAAATGTCGTCGACAGACATTTAATTTTTTACGTTCTCATCGAAAAACATAATTTATCCAAGTAAAACAATATTGGGACAATTTTGAAGTGTTTTTAGCATGTAGAGGTGCCTTCTAAAATACATAATATATGGTTGAAAATTACGAGAAAAATAATATTTTAATAGCTTGATTTTTATTTTTTCAAAATATATCTTTGGGGATGCTGTATGGAGGGTATTTTTGAAGGAAAGAAAGGGAGGTAGATGTAGGTTTTTTTAACATTAGCTCCACACATAAGGCCCTGATCTAGGGGTGACATATGACATTGGGGTGACATATGATCATGGGGTGACCTACGACCTTGGGGTGACCATCCTTTTCCCTATCCTTATCCTTATCCTTATCCTTATCCTTATCCTTATCCTTATCCTTATCCTTATCCTTATCCTTATCCTTATCCTTATCCTTATCCTTATCCTTATCCTTATCCTTATCCTTATCCTTATCCTTATCCTTATCCTTATCCTTATCCTTATCCTTATCCTTATCCTTATCCTTATCCTTATCCTTATCCTTATCCTTGTCCTTGTCCTTGTCCTTGTCCTTGTCCTTGTCCTTGTCCTCGTCCTCGTCCTCGTCCTCGTCCTCGTCCTCGTCCTCGTCCTCGTCCTCGTCCTCGTCCTCGTCCTCGTCCTCGTCCTCGTCCTCGTCCTCGTCCTCGTCCTCGTCCTTATCCTTATCCTTATCCTTATCCTTATCCTTATCCTTATCCTTATCCTTATCCTTATCCTTATCCTTATCCTTATCCTTATCCTTATCCTTATCCTTATCCTTATCCTTATCCTTATCCTTATCCTTATCCTTATCCTTATCCTTATCCTTATCCTTATCCTTATCCTTATCCTTATCCTTATCCGTATCCTTATCCTTATCCTTATCCTTATCCTTATCCTTATCCTTATCACTCCCCAATTCAAGCGTGCGTAAAGGCCCGACCGTTCGCCTCACCATCGATCACCGTTCGCATCGATTACCGTTCGCATCACACTTTTCGCAACACATCACCACTTTTCGTAACGCATTCACCAGCTTACGCCCCAAGTCGACCGTGTGTAAAGAAGTTTTACTTAAAAGAAAAAAACATAAAACATAAATTGCAAATACTCGGGACTACCAAGGGTGACTCCATTCAGGCAGCCATGGCAGCGATGTAGGTATTCTTGGGTGGGCATCGTCTGCGCCAGGTGACTAATGCTGTGCTTTAGCAAATATTTTTGGCCAGCTAAACTTGAAAATCGCCCCATGCGGCCCAGTCGCGGTTCGGCCACGAGCACTTAACTTTATCAGCGATTCGGCTAAAGCAGTGAGATACCGGTGTTATCAAATCGCGATACGTTGTTAACAAATTGTCATCGGATTCGGGGAATAAAATAATGTTTTTTATCACCCCAAACAACGACAAAGAAGGATATTGTTTTATCGAAAATTTTTATGTTATGTAGATTTAAGTACCTACTTAGAAACTTAGATATATTAGATAATTGTCTACCTTCTGCCTAACTGCCAACTTACTATGTATCTGCTTTAGGGGTCAATGGATAACTTTTGATGAATTTCACCACTTGAGAATTTATTATTTGAAAGGCGGAAATGGGTATCGCTTCCCCGGCAACCATTTATTGGATAACCAACACCTCTACAATAGGTCATCCCAAGTGTCTACGTTTGGTGAATTGGTAGGGGTACCCGGGTTCATCAAGTGAGGTGTGTTCAAGTCTTGGCGACTGATGCGCTTGCCCATCAGCTACGTGACGGGACAGATCGGGAGAGGCCGGTTTGGTGAGACCCTTTGACCTCTCCAGCTCGCTGAGAGTCACCCATCGTCTTGCACTGCAATGAAATAAGATTAATACGTCTCCCCTAAATTCCTACCCAACCCTCACACCTTTTTCCTTACCAGAACTACCTCTTCTTCCTTACAGCAACAGCAACTCCAAAAATGAAAGTCTCCTTAATATAATAAAATGCAATATGGAACGCGAAGGAGGGAAATATATATTAATTTATTTATTTAACGCCCAGAGGGCTTTTACATGTTTGGTAGTACAATTAATTGATGACAGCTGATTTTTAAACAGATAAAGAAATAATAAAAATAAAATTAGATAAAAAATGCACACAAGTCATAAAAATACAAAAAAATACAAAAATATAGCGATTTAATATGTTTACAAAAAATACAGATATGTTTAGGAATAGTTTTGGAATCAGTTTTTTTCAAGATCCAAAAAATACTCCAAGTTGATGTTAAATCAACATCGCCTAAGTACTGATTTCCCATAGTGTGAAATCGTTGTATCCGAGAGTGGGCAATGTAGTTCCGCTTATGAATGCTACAGTAGAATAGTGTATTTTTTCGTGTAGTTACTAGGTTGCAGGAGTTCACAACAGTCGAACACAGAGTTAAGTATTTTGAATAAAAATGTATTCTGCGCCAGTCTTCTAGTGTGTGAATTTTAAAAATATTTAATGATAAATTTTATTTTAAGTCTACTAGTGGGATATTTAATTTAAATTTTATAAAGCGCAGAAATATTTTTCATATTCGCTCAATGTTATTAACGTGAATTTTGTAAGATGGAGACCAAACTACCGAGTAATATTTTTTTTATTGTTTTTATTTCTTGCTAGAGCAATTCCGATGAGTTACAGAACTCATTTTAGGACAGGAGGAACATACAAATCATGGGTGGGAGGAAATAATTAAAATTTTACATAGGAATTTAGATATTAAAAATATAAGTTTCACATACAATATAGAAGAAAAATAAAAGACAGGTTGAGTAGAACAAACAGCAATGGAAAACAATTAAAGAAAAATTGAACAAGGTTATACAGATATGGATGATTACAACTAAATGGAAAACAAAATAAGAGAAAAGAAACAAGACAATATAACATGACAAGAAAATTACAAAGTTTCATCCTTAAACATACTTAAAAAAAATTCTTTTAAAGCATTACTCTGAATTTTTTATTTTGCTGGATTCCCTTGTACATATCTGGTAGCGAATTATATAGTGTATAGGCAACATAGTTCAGAGATTTTATCCCATATTTTGTAGTGTGTGTTTAAGGTATGCGGATTTTATTGCTATTTCGAGTATTGTGAGTGTGGATGTCTTGATTGTAAAGTGGCTTGATGTTAGTGTGAGTCGATTCTTCGGTAATTTGTAGGATGGTGCTTGTGATTTCATGTTTAGGAAGGACTATGATTGGAAGAATACCGGAAACTGAATAGATGTCTCTGACATGGGTGTCCCATGGAAGCCCAAAAACATTTCTGAGAGCTCGGTTTTGAACCACCTGCAGATCAGCTATCAATTTCTTTGAGGCAAATCCCCAGACACAGCAGAGATAAGAAAGGTGTGAATGTACCATGGCGTAGTACACTGATGTTATAGTAAAGGAACGGGTAGTAATCCCTGGAGTCTATACCAGTTATGGGTGTAATTTTCAATAATTACATTCATTTGGTATCTAACTAGAAATACATATAATATTTTAATGGCTTGTATGGAATTAATGTTTTAGTTGTTCTTAATACGAAGCCTAGTATTTTCATACCTTTGTTCAAAATTTGGTGGATGTGATTGGCGAAACTTAGTTTTTCATCCAAAATAATAACCATACCAAAAGTAATAAGGACCTATCATTTTCTGTTTTATTTACATATCAATGGATCTTATAAAAAATAGCCCCAGGTAATCGGATGATAGTGTTTCATATGAAGAAAGCTCCAAAGATTTCTACTAGTTGCACAATTGCTAAAAAAGCAAACAGGATGGTAGGTAGATGAAATTATGCTCTTGTAGTGTCTATAAATAGCAATAAAAAACTTCTACTGCCATCACTAGCGGAAATGATTGAGCAGCTGAATCAATTGATAGATAAATCAGTCAATTGTTTTGTTAGACAACTTTTAGCAAAAATAATTAGAAACCAGATTGCCTCTGTCATGGGCAAAAAGACCTAAAAAATGGGTAAAAGGGATGCGAGGTCTGCTATTCACAAAATTACTATTAATAATGATAGCTTTAAATAATATGTGCAGCGGGATTCAGTGATACTACACCTCAAGTGCGCCTTACGCCCATCTTCACAATTAGGGCCTACGTAACTGAAATGAGATCAGTTGTCAACGCACCAGCACTGCTGGACGTATGTCAGTCGCGTTTCAGTCGCACTGTTAACAGATTTCATTTCGATAAGTTTTAAGATTTTCACGGCCAAAAGCATTTTCGTTATTTGTTTTTGGGGTGTTATGCCGTGTTGCGCTACCTCCTTCTTTAGCCAACGTTTCGGACATCGTTGCAGTGTCCATCATCAGGGCAGATCCGGCAGATCACACATCTACCGGATCTGCCGGATCTGCCCTGATGATGGACACTGCAACGATGTCCGAAACGTTGGCTAAAGAAGGAGGTAGCGCAACACGGCATAACACCCCAAAAACAAATAACGAAAAAGATTTCATTTCATTTCAGTTGCATTGTTAACTGGTTTCATTTCAGTTTTTCCACGAGCGAAGGCCCTTAGTTTTCCTTTTCCCTCCAATATACTATACTCCAACATGTTTTAATGTAGTTCTTCCACACACAACATTCATTCTTGCGCAAGAGAATACCTACAGAAAATAAATAATGAGAGGTGTTTGAGAATTTCCTTTGACAACACCATTTCGCCGTCCACAACAAACATCACAACAAAACACAACAAAACACAACACAACAATAGTGTGACAGCATTATTATTCATACAATGCAATAGCAGCTTTGGGCAGATAACAGAATTACATTCGAAGTGCCAATTTACTCGAGCGCACCAGCGAAATATACAGTGAAGCCCGAATAACAGATATTCAATACAACCTTTTGTTTTCTGGCCTCCTGGTGGAATTGAAACTGTTTTGTGGAAATCGATATGTCACAAAAACTGCGAAATGCATTTGAGTGGGTAACTACGAAGGCGTCATTCTTACTAGTATTGTCGTCAACATCGTATAATATATCAGATTGCAACGATATAGACATCTTTATAAACATCCTCGTATATTTTAAAAAAGCTGCGTTAATTTTATTAGTAGCTATCAGTTAATATGAGGTCGTGGCAAATAGAAGTATTTGAACTAAAAATGAAACTAATTCTTAGATACGACCGTATCATTTTCTTTTTTTTTTTATTTATTTGTTCTGATTGGTTAATAACACAGCGCTATTCAGAAAGGAGGTTATTGTAGTTTGAAGTGAAAATTTCTTTAGCACTGCTGTGACTTGAAACTCGATGAAACGGAAACGAGCGACACTAAAAAGAAACAAACACATACGTCTGTAGGATTTAGACTGTCCTCTTTGTACGGTGCTTCTTAACCTACCGGCCTCCTCTTTGTGCGGTGCTAATTTTTAACTTGGTAACAATATTTTAATAAATAAAGCCTATAAATTATCCTACTCCTGATACACTGTATTCGCCTCATTCTCTGGAAGTTTAATTTTCTGAAGGTTTCACTTCTACGTCGTGTGAACTGCACACATAATTTTTATATTATTTATGGCTTGGTAAAAACAATGGTTTAGTATTTTTGGTATTTTTAAATAAGGTGTAATGAATTGATTTCCATTTTCTCTAAAGATGGTATAACCAGAGAAAACCAGAAATATGTCATTTTTAAATCAGATTTTAGACGTATTGACTCTTTTCCACCAAAAATTATAAATTCATTTCGATAAATTGTTCTTTTATCTAGTAGACGCATGTTTAAAATTTTGAAATTTTTTTGTTTGTATAATAAGGTAATACCATAGACCATAGGTCGTAGGCAGATTTGATAAATTTTCAAAAAAGATTTTGTATTATACAACACCCATTTCAAATCATATAATCATGCAGTAAAATAAATAAATACATTATCTGGGAAACGCGTGTTTCAGAATTTAAATTTTAGTTTAAATAAAATCATTAAAAAATATATACTTACTTACATGTGTTTCTTGACGAAAATTGGTCCGTTTGTATATTTATTCGCGCACTTACAAACTAATACATTTCAGATTTTTTTACATTCTTATTTTGCTTAGACATTATTGAAACACTTACGATCAAAAAATAATTACAAAAACTACATAATTTTAATAGTTTTATCATCACGTCTTTCAGCATTTTCGGATGCGGGTATAAATTAAAGCAAAATTGGAAAGAAATAAAATCGATATTGAGTTATAATTTTAAAAAGCTGGTAAGAAGAATAATTAATCATTCTCATTGGAACCTCCCTGTACGATCGTAAGAACATTTTTCGATGAAATGTGTTAAACGCCCTTAAGGCATTCAATACGAAACAAAAAAATCCAATTTTAAGCTTTGTATAAAAAAGATCGCGCAGTACAGGGAATTCGACTCTAAAAAATCCAGCTTTGTTGTATTGCGTAGGTATACAAATAGAAGATCAAAACACATTAAGCAGCAGTCTTCCACTGCCTCCTAAATGCAGAAGATTTCTACAGATAAAACAAAGCGCATCAATACGACATTTTGAACATTTCAGTACTAAGTAGCTAATGCACATCATACATTTGACAGATTTTATCTCCCGGGATCCAAATATTAAACACCTTGGTTTTAAAAGCACGATAAGATTAAAAGCCTTCTTACCCTTTACCTTTATAATATTAAAATGATAATTTTCCTTATGTACCTATTATTTCACACTCTTCACAAAAACTGTAAAGCGTTATCTGAGATGTACAATTAGATTGTTTCCTAATTTTTTTGACTGTCTGGGAAGAAATTCAGATGTCTGTTTAAATATTTCGTTTAATCTCCTGAAAGGTACCTTCATATCTATGTAAAATCAACGTTGAATATCGACTGGGTCGTATTTTGCCATAAAGAATATGGGGTACATTTGTACCTTATATATTTTACAAAATATTATATTTAAGGTCATCATTGGTCATGTATATCTAATCAGAAAAGAGGAGCTCTTGTGCCTGATAAGGGAGCCACGATTTTTACTCAGGTTGTATGTTACAAAATGTTTTGTACAAAAAAAATTATTGTGTTAGGTACTGCTTTTATGTAGGTACGTTCACAGACAGGTGTTAGCCTAGATTTTCAAGTTTTTTCAGAACATCTTTTTTCAATGGGTATATGAGGCGCATCTTCGGACCGGTTCTACAAAATGGATTTTGGCGCAGACTTTATAACAATGAGCTATATACTTTGTTTAAGGAGCTAAACGTCGCAAAATTTATAAAATTGGGAAGACTTCGGTGGCTGGGTCATGTGGAGAGAATGACCGAGCATCAAGCACCAAAGTCCCTGCTGAACTCAAGACCAATAGGGCGAAGGAGCCTGGGAAGACCAAGACTAAGATGGAGCGACAACGTCCTCAAAGACATATCTATCCTGGAGCTTCTAAACTGGAGAGAGCTGGCACAAAACCGAGATGAGTGGAGGAAGACTCTTGAGGAGGCCAAGACCCACCACGGGTTGTAGAGCTAATAGTGATGATGATGATGATGATGATGATATTTTAAAAATACTATTTTCGATTGTGCCTCTGTCTATTACTCCAGTTCAGTAAACTCTAGAAATGGGATTTGTTTTGAATTTATTTCAAAGCCGATACTGGAACAATGAGGTATTTTCACAAAATATTAATATCGTTAAAATGCATGAAAGATTTAAAGTTTATTTTTCTGTTCCTTTTTGGGATGTTATGCCGTGCTGAGCTACCTCCTTCTTTAGCCAACGTTTCGGACCGCGTTACACTGTCCACCATCAGGGCAGATATGTTTTTATAAATACCACTTTCAGTTACACAAATCTTACAATTACAATACACATCCCAATGATAGTGCCCATTCAGGGGTTGGACTTGAAAAAAAACCGATACCGAGACCACAAAGCACCGCACAAAAGTGTTGACCGATTAGTCATTCTCTCGCAGGCTGAATCCTGTAGATGTAACTGTGTTTTAGAGTCGCTATTTTTCGATTCATCGAGTTTCAAATCACAACGGTGCTAAAGAAGTGTTCACTTCAAAAATTATTTGTTCCTGTCGCAGAAGTTTGTATGGAATCAGATATCGTTATGAGTTGAACCATTATTTATTTAGATTAAAAATCTTGAAAAATTTGTGTCTTCAAAACATAACATTTTTGGGATCGAATGGTATTAATAATATTGTTTGCATTATGATGTCTTCTTAGGTATTATAAACAATAACTATTTAATTTTCGTTGACAATTATTAGACAGGTACGTTGGAGAAATTTCTTGTTCCCAGAGATAACAAAAAAATTAATATTTGGCTTCAAAATGTTTGGCAGTGGGTTTTTAAAGTTAATATTTTTTTGTACCTGAGCGGATCCTTTGCAATGCAAAATAATTATAACGGAACAAGTATTTAAGGGTAACCTAACAAAATAGACCTTTACCTGGAAATTAGAAAGTTTTAAGGATTTTTATGCTTAATCCCGGAAACAGACATTGTCCCTCAAGGGTCGAGTACACAATAAGGTCATCAAAAAGTGATTTCAAACACATAATATGTAACCTTTTTTGGATTGAGTTTTTTTCCTAAGCCATGTTTGAGCGGTTGGTGCGGACCTTTAGCAGGTAAAATAGAAATGCTTGGTATTTACAAGAATTCACTGACTCACCTCAAAAACATTAGAAAAGCAAGCGATTGGAATGTATAACAGCAAGGAGAAACATACCTACATACTTTCTTCAATTATAACAAAAAAAATTTACTAAATCTCTTTTAAATATGTATTTATATCCCAGCTAAACAAAACTAGTTAAATGTAATGATTTATCTCTTTTTGTAGATACATAAAATATGGATTACCTGTACTGTTTTTGATCTGAAAGGTGATCTAAAAGTTCATTACACAGTATCTCTTGTTGTAATCCTTATACAGGGTGTTAAGGGACGTACTTGACTTACTTTAACCAGTGATTCCTGACATTATTTGGAGTAAAAAATGTAAATGAAATTTTGTTCTCCGGTAACATTTTTGATGTTTTTTTTTTTTTTTTTTCTACAAAAACATAAAAAAATGGTAGTTGTTGAACAGTTGCAGGCGTGGTAAGGGGTTCGTCGGACACCCGGCTGAGTGACTAGTGACGACATGCGGAAGAATTTTTTTTTTGTTTGATTTTGAAGAAAAAATTTTTGAAAAAAAAAAAGGTCAAAAAAAGTCACCGGAGACCAAAATTTCATTAACATTTTTTACTCCAAATAATGTCAGGAATCACTGGTTAAAGTAAGTCAAGTACGCCCCTTAACACCCTGTATATATGAAAATCAAAATATGCTTTGAGATGAGCTAGCAAAACTATGTTTGGAGATCGTGCTTTCGGAGTATCTGGGCCTAAGGCTTGGAATAGACTCCCTCCGGAATTAAGATGCATAACAAGCCCAACAGAGTTTAGGTCCAAACTAAAAACCTTCCTTTTTGGGCTCTCATACCCGTAATTTAAATATACCTATTTGAGAGTATCATACTTGTATTGTCTATGATATGTCTTAATCACACTTTCCTTACTGAATTAAAATTACTCGATTCCTTACACATCAATCTGTCTCTTGACGAATCACATTTAGAAAGATCAAATCCTTATAGGTACTACTGCACCACCCACCTTTACATGTTGCTTTTACTTTCCAAATTACACTCGTCAAAGAATACATTACATATTAATATTAAAATATTTTTCAGGATTAAATAACATGTGTTCACAATAATGTCCTCTGCGTGCGAACTCTATCTAAATTTCTTTAAATGGACAATATACAGTGTTAATTTCAAGCGACCTCCCAGGTAAGTATTGTCCTGTTTTCATTAAATTTTAGGCAGCATCGCGTTCATTGGTCAAAATATCAATGAACCGATGTATGCAATTTTTAGCCATAATTTGTTTATAATTGTTTGCCTAGCTTGTAGTTTTTAGATTTTAGAAATGTATTATAAGTTTGTACAGCGCCCTTGAGGTGATTTTTCACAAAAACGGCGCTATATAAATCATCCAAATATTATTATTATGATTGCTTGGGTGAGTAGGTATATGAGTGTCCATGCGTTGCTAATCTATTCATCCGATTGCGTTGAAACTTTGGGGATTTGATGTGTACATGCCCGCGATGGTTTCTATATATAATAATGAGCTCTGGCGTAATCAAATTATGCATTGCTACACCGTTCATCCGATTGCGATGAAACTTTGTTGAGATGTTGTGAGCACGCCAGCGAAAGTTTCTGTGTATACTGGTGAGCTCTGGCATTATGAAATTTGTATAAAAAAATTGCAATAGGTGGCACGCGAGCAGTTTGAAAACTGAATGTACCGGGACTGAACGTACGGAATGCGGGAGGGGGAGGGGACGCGGTAAAGGAAGGGGAGGCGAACGGAAAGTATGGGAATGGACACACAGGAAGAAACAAACTATTAGGTTACATAGCAACGCATGCCGGGAACTCGCTAGTTACATAATATATGCATTACCTGTATTGTTTTATTGTTAAGGTGATCCACGAAATCGGAAGGATAGATGAAATCCTATGAATTTTTTATTCAAATCTATAATTTACTAGCTGACCCGACAACCGTTGTTCTGCCATATAAATTATTTCTAGTGAATATTTTGGTTTTTAAATAAAAAATAACCAATATTTTGGTTTTTAAATAAAAAATAACCAATGTTTTGTAAGTGTGTGGGGATGGGATCTACGACAAAAAGAGGAATGGAGCGCTGTAGACGATGACCGCCTATAAAAACAAAAAAAACACCACCTAAAGTAGGAAAATGAAATAAAGAAAATCAATACGAATTTCGAAGAGCAATTGAGTGTACGATATTTTTTGTCAGTCCGCCTTTAGCCAACACAAATAATAAGCTCGATGGATTGCCCACGCGAGAACATGATGCCGAATGAGATATCAAAATGACGCTACGCTTCTCGTGAATGTCTTGTGCATCTGTGGATGAAAGTTCGATGAGGCGGACGTAGCGCCATCTGTCATTCAACAACATAAAAAATTTCGTTCTGTTTGTACGAAGGACGGTTAAATTTGATCATACAAAAATATTAAAATCGCGATTAAAAAATGGGAGGGTGGGGGTGGGATAGGGACACCCCAATCACCTAGCGGTATGAAATGTACTTTAAAACTTATTCTCATACCTACCAAATATACTTAAAAATTTTCATAAAAATCGGTCAAGCCGTTTCCTAGGAGTGCGACCACAAACACCAAGACACGAGATTTTTTTTATATATACATAAGATTATCAATCACAAACAAGTAATTAGATATGTTTTCTGTGTCTGTTTGTAAATAATAAAATTCGATGGAATCTAGGAACATATTTATTACAACTCTAAACAAAATGTCAAGAAATCAGGTTGGCATTAAAAATTATTATAAAATGAGATGAATAGGTTTACCTTGGTGACAACTCGAGGAGTATCTACCCTCAGTAAGGAGTCCAAAGCTCTCGACTAACGATTCGAAGGTCGCAGGTTAAAAAATTATTTTATTGATGTTGTTTTCACAATTTAATAATTTAAAATAATGTACAAGGTACATTATTTTAAATTATTAAATTATATATATATTTTTTACTCTTGACTCACAATCCGGAGGTCGCGGGTTCGAACCCGGCATGCGCAAATAAATTTTATTCGATTAATTTGTGTTATTTCACAATTAAATCATTTAAAATAATATATAGTATATTTGCGGCATGTTCCAGAGTGGAAGATACTATCAGTATCGCCCTGGTGTAAGACCACCATTCAGAATTGAAACGTTGCTTGAAAATGGCTTTAGCCGTGTTTGGCGACCAGATCTGAATAGCCAGGTACTTCCCAACCTTCCTCTTCCCCACCTCCTTCCCCTCCCCACTACCTTCAGCCTCACAACATACCCCATTTGGGGATGCCATAGTCTTACTGGCTCCAGACGGGAGCAGTTGAGATTCTTGTGCGGTATTAACTGTAAAAAAAAAAAAAATTGGCGGATCTCAGAATGAAGATACTCTCCGTATCGCCCTGGTGTAAGACCACCATTCAGAATTGAAACGTTGCTTGAAATAACTTTAGTCGTGTTTGGTGATTAGATCTGAATAGCCAGGGACTTCTCCATTTTCCTCTTCCCCATTTGCTTCCCCTCTTCACTACTTTTTAAATTTTTTTAAGCGAGTGTATAAAATAATACTGTAAGTGTACAAAATATAATAGGTACAAATTTATTTATTTCTTAGTCCTTCTCACAGGCCTTGCATTATAATATGCAATGCATGAGGTGTGTAAATAACCCCAGACCCTCTGGGCTTAATACCCAAGAATATCACAAGGAATGGCACAAAGAAAAACTCCAGGGAAAATAACAGATCCACCTACCTTGTTTTGTAGTTCTTGTAGCTTGGAGGCCTCCGTAATTTCATCCAATCAATAGTTAAGTTCAATCAGTGCAATCCTTTTGTGACTTGAAAACTTGCACAAGAGATCAGATTTGTCAATTAAATAATACAACTCAACAGAACACAACTCAAGTTTTTCACAATGACAAGAAAATTTTCCATAAAAACAGACGATGTCACTTATTTTTTGTTTGAATTCTATTTTCAAACCATCAGGGTGTCTGTTAAATCCAAAGAGTACCTACCTAACTACCATCCTTGTGATATAAATAGATTTATTTAAATATTAGAACAAACAAAATAACATATTGTAATGCCTAACCAGCCCTCACTAGGGGTTCCTGTGCCGAGGCGGACCTAAATTGTTTAATTATAGTTTATTTGTCTTGTATGTCGTTTTTATTTGTCTTCTATGTCTTCATTGGGGTGTTCTAGTTGACCTATTTCAGCCATATTTTTATTCTTGCTTTGTACTCATTAAATTTTGGTTATTAGTTTTATGTCTTGGGGAAGAATATTACGGAGTTTAACTTACGTTATAGATTATAGAGTGTTACTTACCTTCAGACTGACAACATATCCCATTTGGGAAGTCTCCATGGCTCCTGGTGAGAGCACTTGGGACTCTTGTAATGTATTCACATAAAAAAAATCGAGTGCAGTTTACATGCGGTAGAAGCGAAACTTTACCAAAACAATCTCAACCAATAGGTACTTGAAAAGTGAGGTCATAATCAAAGCGACCAATGAGCGCAGACCAGCGTAATTTCCGTTTCATATCTCAATTAAAACATTTTGCAGCCCTGCATGGGTGATAGCATTGAACTAGTAAATAAATATATTTATTTGGGAGTGACTGTTGATTGCAACTTCAAATGGGACACACATAAACAAAATTTGTAAAAGGCTGAGTGCGACAGTGGGTAGGCTGTACAAACTGAAATGTTTCGTTCCGGTGAATATTTTAAAAATTATTTACTTATCACTCGCAGTATCAACTTTACGGTATGAACCACTTCGGGACACTCTTGCAAAACTAATTTAAACCACCTACAATTAGTACAAAATTCTATGATTAAGTCATTAGTTCAAAAACAAATTTTTTCACAGAGACAAAACATATCATTGTTGTGTAGGAATTTAACAATATTACCGCTGCAGCCCTTCTTATGGTACAAAATATTGATTCAGCATATGTCTGAGTCTAATTATAAGAGGAAAGTAGAACATGAACATTCCTTCATTCTTTGTGAACCTTGTATTATATAAGGTTCACAAAGAATGAAGGAATGCTTGTTCCAAAATATAATAATAACTACGGACGGCGAACCCTGGAATATAACGTGCAAAAATATTTTACATGTTACCAATTAATATAAAAAGTTGCGATTTTACAAATAGATTGAGATATATGCTGAAACAATGGTTACTAAATAAACATAGTTTACATTAATTTATTGTGAAAATCTGTATAGTTATAGAAATAATATTATGTATGTAGATATGTTTAAATTTTAACTGAACATTAACATCCTGTTGACAAACTGCTTTAATGCGGTTTAAAGGGGTTGTGCCTTGAAAATAAATATATATATATATATTTTTAAACCAACAGGAGCCTTTAAAAGTGACATCATAATCAAAGCGGTCAATGAGCGAAGTAATCGTATTTTTCACAACCAATAGGAGCCTTCATTTCCGTTTCATTCGAATTTCAAATCACCCTAACGGGGCTAAGGAAGTTTCACTTCAAAAAATCAAACATAAATATTTTTTATACCAGTACCTTATTATACGGCGGTACATTCTCTGTGCACATCCCTCCTGGGACACTTAGGTAGTTATATTTTGTGAAAGTAGGTATACCGTATTTTCCCCAAACCGAATGCCTAGTATTGTATATAAGTGTGCCGGGGGGGCAACTTTCAACTGACATGGAACCGTATACCTCATACCTTGGTCAGAAAATGACAGTTCAACGAGCGCAAATAACATTTATCATCAAACAATCGCTTTATCTTTCTTATTTATGTGCATTGTTTTGCTAGGCTCGAATTACATAGGTACTTACCACAATCGTAGGTACTTATGTGGGTACAAATACCATCAAGTATTTTCTGACCCAACGCAAAAAGCTCCGATTACTTTCTAAAGGTAATATGTTCCTATGAACCGATGCTCTTGGTTTTTTGAACGAGTGGTTTGGTTTCGCCTGGTTCTAGACTCGTTTTGTATTTCCTTTGGTATTTGTTGTACGATGTCGCCACTATTCCTGGCGCCTGTAGGACCACTACACTTGTGAAGTGTATGAAAAAATAAAACAAAGCTGAGTTAATCTTTTGACGTGCTTAGAGTGAAAACAGGGCTGCCCGTACCTACCGAAAATATAATTAGAAATCGAAAGCTTTCTTGTTTTTTACAATATAGTGACCAGACTAGTGTGTAATGTCATGTACTCATCTAATTAATCTATTCACCCCAAACCAAACAGAATTTAAATGGTTTAAAAATCAGAGTGTGCAATTCACACGTGATGGAAGTGAAAACTTCAGAAAACTTAAGTAGACGAAAGTGGGGAGACTACGAAGCACTTTTGTAATCAATGTGAAGTATGATTTTTTTCCAAATTTTTGTCGTCGAATTCCATTGCACCTTTTCATATACATCTAGTCTTAATAATAATAATAATATTTGGATGATTTATATAGCACCGTTTTTGTGAAAAATCACCTCAAGGGCGCTGTACAAACTTATAATACATTTCTAAAATCTAAAAAACTACAAGCTAGGCAAACAATTATAAACAACTTATGGCTAAAAATTGCATACATCGGTTCATTGATCACCGATACGAAAATATGTGTACAATATTTTGACCAATGAACGCGATGCTGCCTCAAATTTAATGAAAACAGGACCATACTTACCTGGGAGGTCGCTTGAAATTAACACTGTATATTTTCCATTTAAAGAAATTTAGATAGAGTTCGCACGCAGAGGACATTATTGTGAATACATGTTATTTAATCGGGTATGAGAGCCCAAAAAGGAAGATTTTTAGTTTGGACCTAAACTCTGTTGGGCTTGTTATGCATCTTAATTCCGGAGGGAGTCTATTCCAAGCCTTAGGCCCAGATACTCCGAAAGCACGATCTCCAATTATAATAAAACGAATATAAAACTTTATTCCACTTAATTTTATTTTACCGTAACCGGTTTCAGCTCGTTAGAGCCATCTTCAGACTGGTACAAATAATTCTTAGTCTACGGTTTATATACATAACGTATTGGGGAGGGGTGGTCTACAAGGCTTTTAATCAATTTTAATAATTATATTTGTTTTCTTCAAATTTAGCAAATTCACTTTGTGGCACCATATTATATTTGTTGCTAAGTCGTTTTAGACTGCAGAATTTCTAAATATTTTGGTAATTCCAGTAAGCTAATTAATTACCTTGGGTTTGTAGCTCACTTCAATGTTGATTACGGAAAAAACCTTACAAGTAATATGAATTACTAATGACCTAATTTTATTGTCAAATCATTATTATATTTATGAAGTTTGTTATTTTTTTATTGCTTTTTGAACATGTATAAACACGTATCCCTTCAAAAATCAATAAAATTTTATTATTTTTTTTTTTTATTACAAGAAGGAGGAAGTGCTGGCGCAAATAAAGTGGCCTATACTTATGAAATGTATAAATCTACCATTGATCGAAGTATTTCTAAAATCTGATCTATCAAGATGTCAGGGCAGTGTATGTGGCAGCCCTGCTTCGCCCGGTCAGTGGAGCGGTGTTATTTATGCCCGGGGCGCTCCACGGTGTCATGTTATGACACTAAGCCAGTCACCAGTCAGGGCTGTCCATGTTTACGGGCTGTCGGCTGAGGACTAGGTACCTACTTTTCATAATTTCTAGGCATACCCGATGTGCGATTAGGAATTACACAAAAAATCTACTGCTTGCATTCCGAAATAGGAGACAAAGATTTTTTTCGTTGTTTTTGTAGGTTTGAAGTCCTCGTGTTAAGGCGATCCACTAGTTTAGGAAAAAATCAAAATCGGAATTCACGCCCTTTATGGGAGGAGTTTAAAAATACTTGAGAAAAAGCTTTTGGAAAGGTTAAAAAAGGTATTTGAGAGTTTGGTTTTACAGGTTGATTTCGTAAAGGCCTGTAAAAAATATTAATTCCTGTGTTACGCATTGTTTATTGTAATAAAACGGAAATTTAAAATTGATTTCACGAAATCAAGCGACGCGAAGTGAGGCGTCCATCTCCCGCTAAGTTCGGGGCGTGACTGAGGTTTGGCATCTGTGGCGTGAACAGTAGTTCTTCGGTGGACGCCATAGGGTTCACTTTGAAAAACCGAATTTATCGACTAGCGGCCGTATTTTAAAATAACAACGCGAAAATGCATATTTTATTTTATTTTGGGAAGATTGGGTGTAAATATCAACTTTTTTTGCGATCATTATAAAATAAACTGAATTTGCCACATTATACAATAAAACCATAACCGAAAAGTGGTTTATAAATAGGAGAGTTTGGACTTAAAGTGTATTTTTTAGACCTTATACTTTATTTTTTTATAGGCTTATTAAAAGACTTATTAAAAAAATGACCGATATTTTTAAGGGCCAAGATATGTTCTACTCGCAGTATTTAATTGAAGCATCTACAATACTTCTAAGCGATCAAATTTTCAAAACAAAAACATATGATTTTGTATGATTTTGCATTATTTACTATGGCTTCATCTTAAACAGATTATATTGTCTGGATTTACTGCAAAATAATCGAAAAAATTAGTACAATTTTTTATTTTGCTTAAATGTGGTCACTGTTCAAAATAAATTGGATTTGGTGCTAATAACCAGACCTAACCGAAAAATTGTAATATTTTAAATTAAATTCTAATAATATTTTAAATTAGACTCTTTTCTAAAAGAAATACATAAATTGATTTCGAAAGATTGTCATTTTATATGTTAGGTCAAATAAATTTTATTTTATTAATTTGTGTTACTTCACAATTAATTAATTTAAAATAATAATATAGTACGTGTATACTTATATGTATATTACACCGTGTATAGTTCCAGAGTGGAAGATACTCTCGAAACTAGAAACGTTGCTTGAAATAGCTTTAGCCGTGTTTGATGACGCTACCTTCAGTCTCACCACATACCCCAATTGGGGATGCCATGCCACTTCAGACGGGAGCAGCTGGGACTCTTGTGAGGTATTCACATAAAACAAAACTTTCTCAACCCATCGCCTTACACCGCAGTGAGATGGATTCATACGTCCAACACTCCTGAACATATTCTTACATCTTCAAACCTTTTTCCTCCCATAACATCATCTCCTTCCTTTCCCTAAAAAGACCGACCACAGATCAGCCCCAAAGAGGATATAGGCCCTGAGGATTTATTTTCCTCAGGGCCTCCTGTGTGGAGTTAAAAAAAAAGATATTATTATTGGAGGTGCCCGAAAATTTTCATTTTCATTGCGAAATAATAAATTTAATGTTGCTCTTAATTTTATTTTGTAAGTATTTTAAACTAGCTGGTACGCGACATGCGTTGCTATGCCATTTAATAAACAAATTGTTTCTCGCTGCGTGTCCTTTCCCATTCGTCCCGTTCCCCTTCTGCCTCCCCGTCTTCTCCCGCGTCTCCTTCCCCTCTCGCGTTCCCTCTCCGCCTCCTCTTCCTTCGCTTTCCCCACTCCACTCCCCCCCTTCAACCGTCCCGTGAACCCCCCTCCAGAGTTCCCCTCCCCCCTCCAAGTTTCCCTCCACCCTCCCTTGTTCCTTTCCTCCCCCCTCCCGCGAACCCCTTACCCGAATTCCCCTCCGCCCTCCCGCGTTCCATACATTCAGTCCCAGTACATTCAGTTTTCAAACAGCTCGCGTGTCACCTAATGCATTTTTTTTACAAATTTCACCAGTAGTTTTATACAAACCTTGTCCTGTCAAAAACGAACACAAAAAAAAGAATTATCTAATTTTGTGCAGTCGTTTGGAAGTTATGCGCGTACATACATACATTTCGGTGATTATTTTTTTATTTCTATAGATAGAAGATAGATAGATAGAAGATAGATGGACAGATAGATAGATTTATATTAAATCCATAACCATATCGATCACCACGACACAGGCTTGTGTCATATAGCATGGTGGTCGAAAAATTCTCAACTAATGTAATAAATAATACAATGAAAAAAATAAAAAAATTCAAAAAATGTATGTATGTATATATATACATCTCAGAATATACATATAGATACACATGCAGAATCAATCTGCCACACATTTTAAAACAGATTTAAAATACCCATTCGTTCCATGGACATTTCGCAGCCCAATAGATCATCACAACAATACGTCTCATTTAGTCCTAATTAATGTCAACTTTTCTCAAAATGTCATCGAAGAACGCCCCACAATAGACAAACATAAAAACATGTCTCACTTCAGATCTATAAAAACATATTTTGTCTCTGACTTGAAGTCCAATGCAAAAAATGACCATTCACAAAACTTAACATGAAATCCAGTGGGCCGGTTGCGGACCTAGACATGTCCACTTTTGTCGTCAAAGTAGATAAGAAAAAGAGAACCATTAAATTTTTAACAGCTGCTATTAATTGCACTTTAACCTACGCGTTTTTCTGGAATCTTCGTTGTTTTCTCTTATAAGGCTGAATACCTACGCCTAAATTTTTTTTTTGCTTTTTGTTTCTAAATGTATTCTGGATTTAAAAAAATAATTGCACGCAAATAAAAAAAAATATTAGGGAGATTAACGCTTATGGGGTTTTATATTGGAAATGTTTACAATAGGTATCAACGATAAAATAAAGAAGAATTAAAAAATGGTTTGTTGATAATATATGAATCGTGCTCCAAATATTTGACCAATCAGCCATTAAATTTCGAATACAAAGCAGTTTTCGCAATGATTACGAAGTTTTAATGGGATGGAGAACTACGATGTCAAGCAAGTGTAAGCGAGATGGAATGCGTGCTAAAGGGAATATTTGTTTCCATTCAAAATTGTATGGAAGGCAATTTTAGTTTTTTTTTTTATTATTCATTCACAGATAAATAATTAGGATATAGAACATTTGAATTTGGAATGAAATGGATAATAATATAATGAGATTAAAAATAAACCATTAGGTATTATATTTTCAATTTGGGAGGCGGATACGCGTACCGCCGCCCCGGGAATCATTTATTGGATAACTAACATCACTCCAACAGATCACCCAAGTGATTTGGTGACTTCGAATGCCTTTGTCCACCTACTGCGTGCCGGGCCTGATCGGGAGACATAGGTTGAGGAAGATCTAACCTAGATTTCTCCAGCCAAACTCTCTCGACCCATCGCATTTGCATCGTAGTGGGAGGGATGGATGCATACGTCCATCACTCCTGGATACATTGATCTCAAGATTTCTAACCACCTCCTTTCCTTCCCAGAACTTCCTCTCTTTCCTTCCTCTAAAAAGATCCTCCACACAGCATCTCCAAAGACGATAAATACGATAGGCCCTGAGGGTAATTATTTTGTTCAGGACCGACCGCCAGGGTGCAACTAATGTAAAAAAAATCAGTGTCGCTATTTTCATTTCATCGAGTTACAAATCACAACGGTGCTTAAGATGATCTCACTTGATTTCTTACATATCTCCCTTAAACATTTGAAGTTTTTAAGCCCTTAAAAAAATATATGTTATTTTTTAAGATAATATCTAGACGCGTTCCACGCCGGAACGCAAATTATATGAAATTCCCTCGAAAGAAAAAAATCGCAAAGTATGCTTCGAAAATTATTATAAACACGTTTGTTTCAGTTATTTTACAAGTTATAGTTGTGAAAAAATTCACATTTTTTTCTTTAAATGATACTTAAGACTCCTTCCACGAGATTTTTGCTCTATTTTAAACGAGTCGTGTTTCATTAAACATTTTCACATTTTTCGCATCGATTTTATCGCTTTAAATATTAGCGCGCTCCTCTTACATTCGTAATTACATATCTCTCCATATTTTTCTTTTTGAGCGCGGATGCGGTGCCTTAACGTCCTTGCTAAAAAATCAACGGTGACTTCGAATTTTGGACTTGTAGTATTTTAGCAATCGCCTCTTCACGTGTTTGTCCGTCTGTCGCCAGTCTGGGCCGTTCGAGGGTAAGGGAGAAGGCAGAAGGCGCTAATACAAATGCCATAAATACTCCTTAGGATTGTGTGCTGTACCTACGGTCAAAAATAGCCTCCTAGAAAAGCAATAAATGCCAATCTGTCCTAGACGCATACCATCCGGACATTATTAGGGTCTTGGTGATTAAGTTGCGGATAACGTGGGTCAACTGGACTTATGTGCAATAATATACAGTCGGTTTAGAAATGAGGAAACCAGCTTGTTACTTGTTACCAGCAGGGTTGCCAGGTGTTCGGTATTGTACCGAACCGTTCGGTATTTTAGCACCGTGTTCGGTGTTCGGTATGACAAAAATACCGAAGTATGGGTGGTTCGGTATTTTTTCTGATTAATTTTTCTCCCTAATAAAGGATTCAACTGTCAGATTTAACGCTATCGATGTTGCGTAGCATCCCTACTTAGTTTGTGCGATGTTGCCGCTTCATGCACGCGCTCACTGTTTTCGAGCCATTTCGCGGATTAAATTTACACATCAGGTGAACACGCACTTGCGTAAATGTGATTATTCGAATAATTTCAATAATGTTTCAAAGTCCGACAACCCCCCCCCCCCGCCACTCCTCCTGACGCGGGTTGCCAAGTAGGTACCACCGCAATCTAGAAAACCTGGCAACCCTGGTTACCAGACGAGGAAGGGATATTGAATAGTTGACGACAAAATTAACTAATCAAAAAAAAATACTAGCGTAGATCACTAGACACCATAACGAAAATCGATATCGGTTTATGGAAGGCGTATTTTGTCATTAGGTAAAAATACTTCCGCTTTGCGACAATTTTTTTGCGATCTGCGACATTTATTGTTCTAAGCTTAGACCCCAATCTGTCTCTAACCGAGGGATGAATCACGCTAAGGAAAATAAATATTCGAATCAAATCCTTGTACCTACTACCTTGTACTTCCCATCATAAAATTTTACTTTTGATTTCCCAAACACGCACATTAAGGAACATATTTTTATGAAAATACATACCAGGATTATAAAGTAGTATTTTCAACATCATGTGTTCCCAACCCAATTATCTCCACTGTACAAACTGTATCTAAATTTCTATATATACATATACAGGGTGTCCGGGGGTAAAGTGCATTAAGGCTCTGCAACCGGGCTCGAAAAGAAGAAGATGGAGAGATACGAAATTACGAATGTCAGAGGAGAGCGCTAACATTTACAGCGACAAAATCGATGCGAAAATGTTTAATAAAACACGACTCGTTTAAAATAGAGCAAAACTCTCGCGGGCATTTTCTTAAACAGCATTTAATGAAACACTGTGAATTTTTTCGTACATATAACTTGTAAAATAACTGAAACAAACGTGTTTATAATAAATTTTGGAGCATACTTTGCGATTTTTCTTCTATCGAGGGAATTTTATATAATTTATGTTTCGGCGCGGGCAATGTCTAGATATTATCTTCAAGAATAACATATATTTTGTAAGAAATCGGTAGAAATTCGGGTTGCGGGCCCTTAACTTCTGGAGGTGATTCTACATGATAGTACAAGTAAAAAAGATAGATAACTTTTTTCGAAATTCCAACGTTTAGGGGTAGTTTTGAGGTAAAAAGATAAAATTAGTCCGGCGTGTGCGGCCAGATTTATTATTTTCCACTGTTACGATACGGGCCAATCACAACCGAGTTGGACTCCCGGCAGGCTCTCAGCAAGTAGGATCGTACCTCACACTAAGGATTTTTAGTATGTACGTCTTTTTGTATGGGAAATAAAATGTTGGAATTTCGAAAAAAGTTGTTAATCTTTTTTACTCCTACCATCATGTAGAATCACCTCCCGATGTTAATACACTTTACCCCCGGACACCCTATATATACATATATATATATATAAACAATAAACAGTGTTAATCTCAAGTGATTTCCCTGTCTATTCCTATATATTTTCTGCCTTTATATAATGAATATAAATAAAACAACAGGTCCAAACTAAAAACCTACCTTTTTGGGCTCTCGTACCCTTAATTTAAATATACTTATCTGAGAATATCATGCCTATTTTATGTTTTAATCACACTTTTCTTACTGAATTAAAATTACTCGAGTCCTTACACATCGATCTGTCTCTTGACGAATCACATTTAGGAAGATCAAATCCTTATAGGTACCTACTACTGCACCACCCACCATTAAACGTTGCTTTTACACTCCAAAATACACTCATCAAAGAATATATTACATATTAATATTAAAATATTTTTCAGCATTAAATGACGTGTGTTCATAATTGTGTCCTGCGAACTCCATCTAAATTTCTTTAAATTGATAATACACAGTGTTAATTTCAAGCGACCTCCCAGGTAAGTATGGTCCTGTTTTCATTAATTTTTAGGCAGCATCGCGTTCATTGGTCAAAACATTGTACATATATTTTCGTATCGGTGATCAATGAACCGGTGTACGTTATTTTTAGCCATAAGTTGTTTGACTAGCTTTTAGTTTTTTTAGATTTTAGAAATGTATTATAAGTTTCTACAGCGCCTTTGAGGTGATTTTTCACAAAAACGGTGTTATGTAAATCATCCAAGTATTATTATTATTACGCAGCATCACGTTCATTGGTCAAACGAATTGAACATGTATTAATGATCAACGAAGCAGTGGATGCAATCTGTTAGCCATAAGTTGTTATAATAGCTTATCCAGTCTGTAGTTAGGAGTAAGATTGAAGAAATAGATTATATTTTGTACAGCACCCTTGAGGTGATTTTTCACTAAAACGGCGCTGTAAAAATCATCCAT
Organism: Limnephilus rhombicus; assembly: GCA_929108145.2. Lineage (NCBI taxonomy): Eukaryota > Metazoa > Arthropoda > Insecta > Trichoptera > Limnephilidae > Limnephilus > Limnephilus rhombicus. Next base: position 45,458,600 of record OV815288.1, on the reverse strand, counting down.
ATTATATTACTATTATAGGTAGGTACACGGTACACAGGGACCCTACACGCATATTTTTTATTCACATGGAAAATTTTAGGTCCCCTGCCCATACAATAATCATTCTCCATGAGAGCGTTTACCCGTGATGAGATTTAAACCGCCGCTTGTCACTTGGGCTAAAATCACGCCTTTTTAACTCCATTCAAAAACGCATGGTTTGTGAGTTTCGTAAGAGATTATTTGACTACTGTTGCAAAGGTGTGTTACACTACGGGGATATTAACACACTATATAGTTAAGCATTTCAGAATGAATAGTTAAATGGTAGGATTAGCACGTTTAATGTGTGTTTATTCTCATTGTGATTTGTGATGGTCCGTGGAAGTAATGCTTTGATTTTGCCGACGTGCGAAGGATGCGCTTTTTATTGAAAATCTGTTGCGCAATTTCGTTGATGACCTTCTATTTACAATATCGACCATTTGGAATAACAAGGTTCCATCTTTTGCGATGATGGGATCTGTAGTAAGCTACTTTAGAGTTCATTATCGCATGACATCGCAATTTGGGAGGCGGGAATGGGTACCGCCGCCCCGGGAACCTTTATTGGATAACCAACACCTCTGCCATAGGTCACCCCAAGTGGTTCGCTACATTTGAGATTTTGCAGAGGTTCCCGGGTTCATGTGGTGAGGTTTGTCTAGGTCTTGGAGGCGGATGACCAGGACATACTGAACCCTAGATTCCTACCCACCCCTTAAACCCTTTTCCTTCCCAGAACTCTCCTCTCCTTCCCTTCCTTAAAAAACTCTCCACACAGCATCCCCAAAGATGACATAGGCCCTGAGGGAAATTATTTTCCTCAGGGCCTCCTGTGTGGAGCTCATGTAAAAAAAAAAAAATGACGTTACTGTTGCAGATGGAACCTTCTAGTTCAAAAGGGTTGATATTCTATAAGTGAGCTTATTTATCGATTCAAGCGTTCGGTATTGCACTTTTTTTGAAATATGTCTATTTTAATTTCAATTTTATTTTCTTGGATGATCGAATGTTATTTGGATAAAATTAAGTCTTGGATGTTGAAATTAACCCACTTTCCGACATCCGATCTAGCAGAACCTCGTCAAATAGACTCGTTGTCGATGACAATACATTCTACCAGCTTTAGGTGGTACTAACGCATACACAAGCATTTTTATGTAACTGGACGTAATATTTAAAAACTTACACATGCGTACAGTTCAGTTCAACCTAAATAACCAACGCCTCTGCCATAGGTAACCTCAAGTGGTTCGCTACGTTTGGTGATATAGCAGGGGTGCCCGGGTTCATGGGATTAGGTATGTCCGAGTCTTGGCGGTGGATGCATTAGCTGCTTGTCAAGCCGGATAGGGAGAGATTAGTTAAGGCGATCCAATAGTCCAGGAAAAAATCGAATTCGGAATTCACGCCCCTTTAAGGGAGGAGTTGAAAAATTCTTAAGAAAAAACTTTTGGAAAGGTTGGAAAAGGTATTTGAAAATATTTTTTTACAGGTTGATTTCGTAAAAACCTGAAAAAAACATTAACTCCTTTTTTACGCATTGATTATTGTATTAAACGGAATTTTAAAATTGATTTCACGAAATCAAGCGACGCGGAGTCACGCGTTCATCTCCCGCTCCGTCCGGGGCGTGACTGATACGAAATAGGTGTGGCGTGGTCAGTAGTTCTTCGGTGGACACCATTGGGTTCACTTTGAAAAACCGAATTCGTCGACTAGCGGCCGTATTGTAAAATAACAACGAGAAAATGCATTATTTTCGGAAGATCGGGCGTAAATATAAATTTTTTTTGCGATTATTAAAAAATAAACTGAATTTTCCACATTGTACAATAAAATCGTATCCGAAAAGGGGTTTATAAATAGGAGAGTTTGGACGTGAACGCGTTTTTTATAGATCTTATTATTTATTTTTTTATAGGCTTATTAAAAGACTTAGTAAAAAAATGACCGACATTTTAAGGGCCAAGGTATGTTCTACACGCAGTATTTGATTGAAGCATCTATAATACTTCTAAGCGATCAAATTTTCAAAACAAAAACACCGCTTTGCATCGCTGTGGGGGGGATGGATTCATACACCCGTCACTCCTGGACACACTGATACCCACCCCTAATACCCTTTTCTTTCCCTGATCTTTCTCTCTTTCCTTTCCTAAAACGACCCTCCACACAGCTTCCCCAAAGATGAGAATGGCCCTGAGGGGAATTATTTCCTCCTGTATGAATCTAATGTAAAAAAACGTACAATTATTATTAAATTTATAAAAATATAATATGTATTATAATATATACTACCGTAATAAGAGCAGGTGCCTAGTGTGGTAGTCGAAAAACCTGTAAAAAACTGTATACCACGGTTATTTAAAAAAAAAATTGAAGCTGAATATGTGGTTTCCGGAAAAAAAATATTCTACCTACCTTACATCCAAATCATTTGCTAAACTGACCCATTATGACTTTATTTCAATTCCCTAGAGCCTTTGTCCACGTAAATGTAAAACCGGATGAGAGTCCTAGAGATTGGAGCTGCGCTAGCGCCAGCGGTTGGCACTTCCGCGTCCTTCAGGCCCAACTGCCTCGACATCTGTCGCGCGAAATTGAAACTACAACGAAAATCCATTTATATGATTCTGTTTGAAATATCTACTACATTTTGTAATCAATTAGGTCCTTGAGTTTTTTTTTAAATGGTAGCCTGTAATTTGTCATTGAAATGTGTATTTATTTTGGGTTGACCCGAGAACTAACATTCTCATTTAGACATTTTTTCACATTTTGGTGAAATAGGAAAATTTCCCTTCTGTTCAAAAGACTACGAAGTGCAAATGCATACGCCCGTATATTGGCAATCTACTGCATCCAAAACAGCTAGTGTTAATAATAATAGTTTTTGTGAAAAATCACCTCAAGGGCGCTGTACAAACTTATCATACATTTCTAAAATCTAGAAAACTACAAGCTAGACATACAATTAAAAACAACTTATGGCTAAAAATTACTTCCACCGGTTCATTGATCACCGATACGAAAATATGTGTACAATATTTTGACCAATGAACGCGATGCTGCCTAAATAAACTTTGCTTATTGTCTATTTCAAGTAATTTATTTATTTATTTAATACAAATGGCGTAAGTATGCCATAAACATTAATTACATGTCACAAATTCATATTCAAAATATTAGTAATGGTAAAACAGTGTATGTATAACAGTTAATTGTGACGATACATTGACGATACAGGCACAATCTTCAGCGGTTTTGATGATTTTAAATATTTTTAAATCATCTGCAAAAAGCAATACATCTACATCTTTATCAAATATGTCAACAATATCATTTATGAACAATAAAAACAAAATTGGGCCTAAATGGGACCCTTGAGGTACACCACTGGTAGCTATAAATTGATTGGAATAGAACAAATTATTTTTTACAAGTAGAACTCTATCAGATAGATAGCTTGCAAACCAGTCTAAAAGTTTTCCGTCAATACCAAGCTATTTATAATTATTTAGATAGAGTTCGCACGCAGAGGACATAATTGTGAACACATATTATTTAATCTTGAAAAATATTTTGATATTAATATATGTATAATATAATCTTTATCTTATTTTGAAAAGCAAAAGCGACATTTAATGGTGGGTGGTACAGCAGTATAAGGATTTGATCTTCCTAAATGTGATTCGTCAAGAGACAGATTGATGTGTAAGGACTCAAGTAATTTTAATTCAGTAAGAAAAGTGTGATTAAGACATATTATAGGCAATACAAGTATGATACTCTTAGATAGGTATATTTAAATTAAGGGTTTGAGAGCTTAAAAAGGTAGGTTTTTAGTTCGGACCTAAATTCTGTCTAAGAATCTTTTTTTAATCTCCAAACTTAGTATTTGGCTTTCGATGAGATAAATTACCTTCTTTAAACTTTTCTCGCAAACTACGAGTAGTATCTACAACCATTTCAAATTATATGAAAGGTTAGATTGACCTTTCATTAAAAATATTGTAAAAAATAATATATAAATATAACATGTACCTATTTTGAGATAAGTTGGTACCTATTCGACAATTTTTAAATTGTTACTACTATGAGGATCTTGACTCACAATCCGAAGGTCGCGGGATCGAATTCCGGCTTGGGCAATTAAATTTTATTTGATTAATTTGTGTTATTTCACAATTAATTTATTTAAAATAATATACGGTATATTTATTATTACGAGAGCAGCTAGGCTCTTGTGAGATATTCACATAAAAATGATTACAGGTAAAAGGTATACAAATCTTCTGGCAAACAAAAAGAAAAAAAGTTAATCAATAATAAGCAGATACTTTGTGATGTGATATTATAATTTAAAATAAAGTACCTAATAACTTTGTAAACACCACTTTTATTTTTTATACTTTATGCCGACCGGGTTTTGCTACAACCTTAGCCTTTTTAGGGTAGTATAATAGGTACCTACTGCCCTTAAGAAGCTGTAGCCAAACCCGGTAGGCGTCTTTACATAGTATAAAATGAAGTTGCTCCCGCTGTCTGTGCGCTAAAATCTTTTAAACTTTTTAGACGAAGGTTTTTAGGTATATAATTTGTCAAGGTTTTGTGTAAATTGGTTGAAATATATCAATTATACATTGAATCAAATATAGTAAAAAAAAAAATTATGTTTTCATTTACTCATAAATAATTGCCAATCTTTAATGGCCTATATCTTATAATTTATAGCAAAAATAAATAAAGTAGCTCATATATCCCGTACATACTAGATATTTTATATAACTTTTGATTGCATAAATAATTTTTCAGTTTCTTTGGGTATTTTGATTTCAAATCCAAAATTAAGAATTGTATGAAACGGGCCGCGCAAACGTTCCCTTTAAGCTTCGCCTTAAGGGGGAATAACCAGACATAACCGGAAATATGTCATTTTTAAATCAAATTTTAGACGAATTGACTCTTTTTCACAAAAAATTATAAATATATTTCGAAAGACTGTTCTTTTATCTAGTAAACTAACCAAAAGTTAAAAAAGTTTCAGATATCCAAATTAATATGGAATCCATTAATTTCGTCACAATTGCAAAGGAAGCAGTTGACAAACTAACAACTGTTATGATGAACCCTAATAATAAATTTAACAAAGAGCAGATTGCAAAAATAATTCCGGAGTCCAACAACATCATGGCTTCAATTTCTCATATGGCGGCTATAATGGCGAAGTTGGAAGGTGAACTCGCCGTTTACAAAAACTTGTCTCAAAATCAACCGACTCAAAAAATTCCAGACCTTTGTGAAACCATAATGGAATTGGAAGAAAGGAAGGAAAAATCGGAAAAATGCTCTCTTTCTAAACGTACCGGAAAGTGAGTTGTCTCAAGAAGAAAATTTGACAAATCACTCAAAAATAATAATATCCACTATCAAAAAAATTGATGACATACCAACACAAAATCTAAAAATATACAGACTTGGTGCTAAAAAACCTGGAGTCATCAGACCAATTAAAGTGGAATTTGAAGATTCTTTCCAAGTAAAATACATTCTTCGGAATAAATTTAAAATTACCGATGGAATAAAGATAAAACCGGACTCGACAATAACTCAACGAAATCACATGAAGAATCTGATAATAGAATTAGAACAACGGAAAAATAGCGGTGAAACAAATCTCACCATAAAATATGTTCATTCTATTCCGAAAATCGTTCAACAGCATACACCAAAAAACTACACAATAAACTAAATCAATGTTACCTATATTATCAAAACGTCAGAGGAATTCGAACTAAACTGGACACTCTCAGACTAGAAATAATTACTTCAATATTTGATGTGTTGATTTTCACAGAAACTTGGTTACATCCGGATATTCACACTGCAGAACTAGGAATGTCAAGATACAACGTTTTACGCCGGGATAGAAATCAATCTACAAACGATGACATTATAAACAATAAAAGAAGAGGTGGTGGAGTTCTGATTGCAGTAGCGAAAAATATTATCTCCAGACAGTTAAATACAAAAAACGTAGAAATAGAGCAATTATTTGTTATGATTAATACAGGTAAAAACAGAATTTTATTGGGTAATGTGTACATTCCGCCTAAATCGGATATTAGTATTTATACTAAGCATTTTGAAGATATTGAAATTTTACAATTAAAGTATCCAAAAGTAAAAATAATTATAACTGGCGATTTTAATCTTCCGAACATCATTTGGAATCAAAACTTTATGGAATTGACAGGTATAGAAAACGCTGGCTTGTCAACTATAAACAAGAAGTTATAAGCATGTCAAATTTTATAAATCTAACACAATTAAATAAAATTGAAAATTGTTATAACAAAATACTGGACTTGGTATTTTCAAGTGATACTTCAGTAACTGTAGTAAAATCAAGTGAAATAATATTACCTGTAGATAACTATCATCCTCCATTAAATATTAGCGTATCACTAAATAAAATACCAAATCTACAGTGCAAAAAATCACTTCACAATTTTAATAAAACTGATTTTAATCATATTAATGAATGCTTAAATGCTACTGATTGGACTTTTTTAAAACAAGAAAATATTAACGAAAATATCAACGTATTCTATAAAATAATTCACAATATCATAGAAAAAAGTGTGCCTTACATTAAATGTAAAAATAATGTTTTCCCTCAGTGGTTCAATAAAGATTTAATTGACTTGACTCTATTTTCTTATATATTATGTAATGATATTATTTTTCTTACTCTATTATATATTTTATATTATTTTGTACTCTATTATATGTTTATTTATAAAAGGCAGTATAGCCGTTTATGTATTTAAAATAAAAATAAATAAAAAAATAAAATCACGCCGTTTCGCCGCAGGGGTAGGCAGAGAGGACGGACCGCCAAATAACTCGATCTTGGCACACACTCCTTGCCTCGTTCACATTCATACATCGTCTCATACATGCTCTTCTATTATTCCGACTCTTCACATGGCCGATTCAAGTATCTGATTCACTTGGTCGTGCCATGTCTTCCTCGGGCGTCCCCGACTTCTTCTTCCATTCACATTTGCGTCATATATTCTCCTTACAATGTAAACCTAGGTTATAAATTTTGAGAAAATATGTTCATTTTTAGCACAATAAGGTTTTACCGTAAGTCATTGAGAGATTTGCTAATTTTCTAACAATATTTTTTATTACACAACACATATTTCAAATCGTATAATCATGCAGTAAAATAAATCAATAAATTATCTGGGAAAGCTATGTTTCAGAATTATAATTTTACTTTAAATAAAATCATTTAAAAAAGGATCCGCGCACTTGTTTTGTGACGAAAATAGTTCAGTTTGTCTATTTATTTGCGGTCTCACAAACTAATATATTAAGATTTTTTTATCATTTTTATTTTTCTTAGATATTATTGAAAAAGTATTAATAGATACTTATGGTGAATTTTTTACATAAAGTACATAATTTTAATAGTTTTATCATCACGCATTTCAGCAATTATTTTTGAATGAAATAAAATCGAAACTGAGTTATTATTTTAAAAAGCTGAATAATTCATCTTTCTCATTGGAACTGCCCTGTACGATAGTATGAACATCTTTCGACGAAATATGAATTCTCGGCCGCTGGCTGGTTGATGGCCCTTAAATTCTGGCACAGACATTACATCTACGATGATATTTCATTCCAGCATATTACCAACATTTCAAAATTTTGTTAGGAAGGCTGTACCTACTCTATTTAACTACCATATTTATTATCTTCCTACTTCTTCCGTGTTACACATTTGCATGTCGAGACATCTTACCAACCCCTACTCATCCCTTCATCCCTTGAGGCTCTTAGCATCTCCCATCGTCCCGGCGTGACCCCATGTTCCGTGTCTCGTGTCCCGGCCCTTCTAGGACCCATAAATTACTTTTTGAACCCATAAAAATAAATTGACACTTCTGAAGTAGCAGATACATGCGCAACCGACTTGGCGCCACTACGAACGCTGTTAAATTTTACAGTTTTTTCGAGAATTTCTGTAAAAAATTCTATGGAGAACTTTTATTGCGTGAGAAATTGTTGGTCATCCGTGAAGCAATGCATACACTCTCTTTGTCAGATTTATGAAGTCCGAACAAAGAGTACCCACAAAGGACCTAACTAACTAACCAACGCGCTATTTACTCGCAGGGGTATGCAGGGAGGACGGACCGCCAAACAACTCGGATACTTGCACATTATTGTTCTTACAAGGTGGTAGGAAAACATTTTTTGCATCATTTGACCATGAGCCTATACCTAAATAGGGTTCCATGACAACATAGAATCAAATCAACTCAACACCTCTTTAAAAAATTACAAGCTGTGGAAAAAGTATTTCATCCTAACCTAACGTAACCTATTTAACCAATGTAATTTGGGAGGCGGGTATGGGTACCGCCGCCCCGCCAATCATTTTATTGGTTAACCAACACCTCTGCCATATGCCACCCTAATGGTTCGCTACGTTTGGTGACTTAGCAAAGGTGCACGGGTTCATGGGGTGAGGTTTGTTCGAATCTTTGCGGATGCTGAGAGACTGGTTGAGAGAGTTCTTCTGACCTCTCCAGCAGGACTCTCTTAACATTGCCTTGCAGCGCAATGGTAAGGATAGATTCATACTTCCGTCACTCTTGGATACGCTGACCCCAGATTCCTACCCACCCCTCATATCTTTTTTTCTTCCCAAAACTTCCTCTCCTTCCTTTTCCTAAAAAGACCCTCCACACAGCATCCTTAAAGATGACATAGGCCCTGAGGGGAATTATTTTTCTCAGGGCCTCCTGTGTGGAGCAATTATTAAAAAAAAGTTAAATATTTTTGTCACTTTTAAGGTCATCCACTAGTCCATAAAAATTCGAAATCGGAAGGGCCCCGCCTCTTTTAGGGAGGAGTTTAAAAATACTCGAAGAGACTTGAGAAGAAAATTTTGGAAAAAACTCCTTTCATACGCATAGTTTTTCATAATAACAAGGAAATTTAAAATCGATTTCATGGAACCAAGCAACTTAGAGTCTAAGGACGGGAAGGAGAGGGGAAGAAGATGGGGAAGAGAAAGGTGGGGAAGTACCTGGCTATTCAAATCTGGTCACCAAATACGGTTAAAGCCATTTCAAACAACTTTTCAATTCTGATGTGTTTGGTGACCAGATCTGAAGTTACCTGCCAGATTCTACCCCATCTCCTTCCCCTCCCCACTACCTTCAGCCGCACAACATACCCCAATTGGGGAGCCATGGTCTCACTGGCTCCAGATCAGGTCTGTTAGGAATCTTGTGCTGTAATCACATAAGAAATAATATAATTTCATAAAAAAATGTTTTAAAGATGGTTTTTGCTCTGAGAATCCTTACGAAGGGTTAGAATCAAATCTCATATCAGGACTCTCGAGACCTTAGAAACATAGTTATTGTAAGCAGGTCGGTATGTTTTACGTGAGGTTTATAATTAATTAAGAAATGTTTACCGACAGACACATTAGTGCCTTTGTCCAAAGCTTGTATTCATTGTCGGAGTTTTTTTGTTATTTTTGTACGATTGTCTTACTGGTCTGTTAGTGATATTTTGAGATTGTTGAAATTTGATTTTTTGGTCGAAAATGTAGTTTAATAGAGTTTTAACGTATAATTGGCGTATATCTAGTACATCACAACTGTTGAATATTTGGTCTGTATCAGTTGTTTTTAAGTATTACCTTTAAGATCGTTTTCTGGGCGATTTCTATGTGATCGATAGCTGAGTTTGTTGCTCTTCCCCAGACAATTATTCCATATTATATTATTGATTGACAAAGTGCTAAATATATTTTTTTCATTTGTTTTATTTTATATATGTTCCTTATATTTATGAAAATGTGTATTGTTTTGAGGAGTTTATTTGTGATTTGTTTAATATGATGTGTCCATCTTAGGTTATGGTCAATTACGATTCCAAGATATTTTATTTGTTCTGTTTTTTTCTAGAGAAGGGCAATTGCAGATGTTGTTATTTAAATATTCGTGTATTTTTATGGTGTTTGTGTTGTTTTTTGGTTTTCCCGTGCTTTTTATACTGTACTTTTTAAATTTTGTTTTCGATATGTTAAGAGTAAGTGATTTCTAAATTAGTTAGGTTAAATACATTATTCCAATCCTTAGATTTAAAGAGTAAAACTGTGTGGTCTGCATAACTAACTATTTCACCGTTTATTTCCATGTTGCAAAGTTCATTTATATAAATGGTGAAAAGAACGGGTCCGAGTATGCTTCCTTGTGGAACTCCGAATGGAACATTCCACCTAATATCTTCACATTCCCAATGGTAGCCGCCAGTCACATATCTAAAACACAAGATAAGCTAAGAATTTTCTTTATCCAGCTGTAGGTACAACAGATATCCATATATTATTCTTACCTGTCTCTGTTTTAAGAATATCCTTCGGTGTTTTTATGTAAAAGCGTCGTTAGTGATAAGGCGGCTAGGAGTCATGACCTTCGACCGTATCTGTTTCTGTATAGCAGTAGTTCCCGACCTTTTTTTATCGATTTTTAGCGATCACCATAACGTTTTTTTTTTCTCACAGGTACCACAAGGTACAATAATGATAAACTTTTAATTGCGTATTTAACCCTTAAGACGCCTCTCCCCGAAATTCTACCGATTTCTTGCAAACCTCCCTTAAACATTTGAAGTTTTTAAGCTCTTAAAAAAATATGTGTTATTTTTGAAGATAATATATAGACATTCGTCGCGCCGAAGCGCAAATTATATAAAATTCCCTGGATAGAAAAAAATCGCAAAGCATGCTCCAAAAATTATTATAAACACGTCAGTTATTTTACAAGTTATATGTATGAAAAAATTCACAGCGTTTCTTTAAATGCTGTTTAAGACAACCCCGCGAGATTTTGCGCTATTTTAAACAAGTCGTGTTTTATTAAACATTTTCACACTTTTCGCATCGATTTTGTCGCTTTAAATACTAGCGCGCCCCTCTGACATTCGTCCATTTTCTTCTTTTTGTGCGCGGTTGCGGGGGAGTAGAGTCCCCCACCAAGCAGGTTATCGTAATATTTATTTTATTTTAAGCCATACGCACTTGCGGCTCCGTGTACCTATTCTTAATATCGTCCGAGAGGTCGATACTAAGAATATCGCCCGAGCTGACCCCGGATCTAAGACCTAGGACCTGGGACCAAGGTCCCTCACAAGTGTAGTTACATAATTAAAAAATATATAGTACATTTTTATGCATTGGTGACTCGTAAAATGACAGCCTGGATAATGCAAATCTGAGTGACAGTAGCTCTAACGCATTTTATGGCTAAAACGAGTAAAATGAAGAAAAACATGTACGAATGGGTCACAATTCAAGCGCTTAACATTATTGTGCATTTGCCTAGCCTAAGGTCGGTTACAGTGCTCGACTGACGGTCGTTGCGTACGGTCAGTCCTGACGATACGCATGCGTACGGTCGGTCCTGACGATCGCATACCACCGACCGACCGTCGGTGCGTACCGTCAGTTCACGATTGACCAACAAGCTGACCGGACGTCGTATGCGAAATTAATTAATTAATAGCTGTTTATTATCTTCGTAGACGTATTAGGAACAGAAGACGTAGATATCACGTACACCCGATCGTTGCCCAGAGAGCATTTCTAGCTCGTCGGTTGACCGACGATCTGCATGCGCACGCGCTCGACCGACGATTCTCGTACGCACTGCGTAGCGATATACGCATGCGTACGGTCGGTCCTGCACTGAACGATTTATGAATTTTCATACAAATGACAAGCGCGACCGACGTACGCACCGACCGTCGGTCGTGCACTGTAACCGGCCTAAGAGGTCCTGCTCGATCGAAAAATGAGATGCCTCCGCATGAAATTCCGATAAATGTGACATGTTTGTTAAAAAAATGTAATAAACTAGTTTCCTTTGATTTATAATTATATGTCATTTATTAATTTTAAATAAATAAACCCCAAAAAATGTTTATTTCTATTTTTATGAAGCATAAATTCGTAGGGGACCTAGGTCCACCCACAAGTGAATTTCTGTAGGCTGAAAATAGCCAGTGTTGTCCTTGCAATTACTATAATTTTGCAATTCACTGTGCTCTTCTTGGACTTCTTCAGCTATCTCTCCATCATTTATACCAAAAGGGTTACGAAACAGCTTTTGGAAACCTTTCAATTCGGTTTTATAGTAAATGAATAAATGTTTCGTGGACCACATTTTAAATCTCGTGGACTAGATTTTAAACCTGTGGTCCACGGACCATCGGTTTGGAACCACTGCTGTATAGCATAATACGGACACTGAAGATATCAACCGGAAGAGTTGTTTTGTGGGCGTTTCTGTGTACCCGAAATGTACTCAATTTTACACGACTTCTTACGAAATTGGTCAAACGTATTCAAATATAATTTTCGAAAACTTGATGACGACGAAATCATAAAAATTATGAAGCGGCACCAATATAATCTACATTTAACAAACATGATGAGGAAATCAACAAATATGAAGATGAGGAAACCATGATGAAACACCAGCATAACTGCACTTGGAACAGGAATCTCTAGTGAGGAGGACTGTGAATAAACTACTTTGCTATGTACTACCGTGATTTATTTTTTGAGTGTTACGCCGTGTTGCGCTACCGCCTTCATTAGCCAACGTTTTGGACAACAATTTTGAGTGTTGTGTTGTCCTGTATCAAATATTAAAATTCATTTAATAATTAGCATTTTACATTTTATCATTTTGCTTAAATTCGACTCATAACTTTAACGTGTGTCTCACCTTTTGCTAAATATTTTGATGCATTTTTTGTCTACGCTCTCATTTATCTGTGGTCATCTGTCATGTGTTTGCTCATAAAAATCTCAATTTCATTTCTCGCAATTGATTCTCCAAATTAAAACCCCAGCGCTCAGATTAGAATATAATCTCTGTTATATTACTATTCATCTGAATTCGTGTTTTAAAACAATATGCAGTACAAAAACATAATTGTTTTACTTACAAAAAGGATACCTCGCAAAATCATAACCTCTATCGGTACGGAATCCCTTGGGCTTGGAAACGAAGAAGTCTACGAAGCTGTTCACCTTACAACTTACAGCAGATTGTATTGAGACCATACCCTGGGACCCTACAGACATTACAGTGTTCATTATACGGTACATTACGGTATCCATCATCGGACAGACGTATAATCCGAAACGTTAGATACAGAAGAACGTAGTGAAACACAGCAAAACCCCCAAAAATAAAACACGATAATACTTTTGGTCGTGAAAATCTCAAATCATGTACTTCTTTACAATGTATTTAAATAATCAATAATAATAAGAAAAAATCAAGTGTACTTCACACACGGTAGAAGTAAAAACTTCAACCACACAATCTCAACATTCATTCTATCTCATTCTCTTGCAGGCTAAATCCTGTAGATGTAGGTGTTTCAGTGGCGGTCCGTGAGTTTTCAGTGAGCTAGAGCGGTAAGACTGAAAAATATGCCATTATTGACGCTGTTGCAGCTTAAAATTAATTTATCATTGAAGGAGAAGATAACAATAATAATCTTCGCAACTGGGACTCGAACCCAGACCTCTCGTCTAACCGGGACGTGAGGTCTGGGTTCGAGTCCCCGCTGCGACCATTGTCTTTTTTTCTGTTTTCTGTGTCTTGTTCTCTTTCATATTTTCGTTTAGATTATTATTGTTATCTTCTTCTTCAATGATATATTACTTTGATGGAATAACCTTCAAAAGTTATAAAAGAGAGTTTTTCTTATAAAAAATTGATTGTTTTTTTTTTCAAAATTTCAATTTTTTGTATGAAGATCTTCAAGATTCTTTCCGTCAAGGGATACGCTGCATCCACACACTGAAAGATCTTCATACAAAAGTTAAAATTTTGAGAAAAAATAAAATTCAGTAATGTCGTATTTTTCAATCTTAGCATTCTAGCTCACTGAAAACTCACGGACCGCAAATGATGTGTTTGTCACTTTTTAGTGTTCTTTTCCGTTTCATCGAGTTTAAAATCACAACGGTGCTAAAGTAGTTTTGCTTTAAAAAATGTATAACAACTTGCAACATTAGTTTTCTTACAAGTCGGTATTGCCCACACCACATTTCTAGGGGTAAACCGTTCAGTGCGTTTGGACATGTGAAGTTGTGACTTTGGACAATCTACCTATTCGTTTAGCTTTTTGTATTATTTATGGCCTTTTTAATATATTCCTCGCGTGCCGACATTCCTAGACGGCCATCTACAGGCATTAGACACTATTACCATTATTATAGTATGTTTTATAGCGTCATATGGAGATGAGCTTCGAGAGTCGATAGTTGACAGCGTTCAATAATCCATCTGCCTTTAGATGAAGCCATGCGAAATAATGCAAAATCGTGTATTTTTGGTTTGAAAATTTTATCGCTTAGAACTATTATAAATGCTTCAATTAAATACTGCGTGGAGAACATATCTTGGCCTTTGAAAACATCGAAAAAAAATTATCAGTCTTTTAATAAGCCTAGAAAAAAATAAAGTATTAGGTCTGTAAAAAAACGCTTACAAGAGCAAACTCTCTTAAGCGTCGATGACACACGGCTAGCTTACAAGCTACTATCTGGGAAATTCACTATATGTTAGTAAACTCGCCCAGTGTCATCGTGTCACTTGCTAACTAGCAACAACTAGCAGATTGTTGACAATCTATGAAAAAAAGTTTAAAGGTCGTCAACTTTACTCGCCTACACGCTTGCTCCGCTTGCTCGTGATTGGTTTATTTACGTTTCCAACATGGCTTCCGATAAACAGCTGATTTCGACTGTCAAACATCTGAAGAATTAATTCACGCAGGCGTCGTTATTCTTGTTACTGGCGCTAAAAGCGACCTCAGTTTCATACGCTTCTGAGCGAGTGGACAGTTTTGTGTGTCATCGTGACAATCTCACATGCCGATTTTCCCGCTTTTAAACTTAGTAGATAGTAGCTTGTAAACTAGCCGTGTGTCATCGATGCTTTACTTATAAACCCCTCTTCGGATATGATATTATTGTATAATGTGGCAAATGCATTTTTTTACAAATTTCGCAAAAAAATTTGATATTTACGCCGAACTTCACAAAATAAAATAAAATATGCATTTTCGTGTTACTATTTTTGACATGAATTTGGATTTTTAAAGTGAACCTTATGCCATCGACATAAGAACTATGCACTTGTCACACCCATTTTTTATCAGTTCCGCCCCGTCCGCGTATTTACAATCCCTACCGCGTTTCAGTCGCTTTAAATTTTCAATATCAAAATTTAAATATTTAGAAATAAAATTATTTATTTCTAATATACACATTGTAAAGATTATTTTATCTAGATTTTAGAAAAAAATTTGTTTTTGCAAAGTGATAAAAAATTATGAATATAGAGGTGTATTTACAATATATGGGAATAATATTAAACTTTAAATATTTAGATATAAAATTATCAATTTCTAATATACACATCAGAAAGACTATTTTATATAGATTTAACAACAATTTTTGTTTTTGCAATGTGATAAAAAATAACCAATATAGAGGTATATTTAAAATGTAAATTGTCGTTACCGCGACTGAATCGGTATAAGTTTTGTAAATACGCGCCCCGTCCGCGATGGAATAGACGTCCCTAGGCTCCGCGTCGCTTGGTTCCCTGAAATCAATCTAAAAATTTCCTTGTTGTTACAATAAACAATGCGTAAGAAAGTAGTTAATGTTTTTAACAGGCCTTTACGAAATCATCCTGTAAAAACAATTCTCAAATACCTTTTCCAACCTTTCCAAAAGCTTTTTCTCAAGTCTTGTCAAGTATTTTTAAATCCTTACCAAAAAGAGGCGTGGATTCTGATTTTGATTTTGAACTATAGGATCACCTTTAAGCCGTTGAAATATGCGTGAAGCTACATACAATAGAATTCGCATTTCCGAGACCCGACTAAATGGAGACCAAGAATTTTTCCCGATTTCCTCCTTTGCCGAGAGTTCTTATATAATGTTCCCAATGCCCGTCAAAATCTTGTTAGGGAAAAAAATTACATATTTATAATAATAATAATAACAAATAACTTATATCATTGATGTCGCTATTCCAAATTCCTGAAATATTCAAAAATCCGTTTCTGACAAAAAAAGAAAATATACAGATTTAGGTTAAATGAGATTAAAAGAATTTGGCATTCTCAGACTATAAAAATATTACCATTTTCGGCTACTGGCATTATACCTAGCTCTCTCATTCAAAATTTAGGCATATTAGATTTTTCAAAGAATTAATTTATAAAAATGCAAAAATCAGCCATTTTAAATATATGTAGGGTGCAGGATTAAAAAAGATTTTTTAAATATTTATATTGAGGGATCAGTAGGATTTAAAGGTCCAATTAGGAGTTCCACAGAGCGGAACCCTCTAATATGAACATATCTGGAGTCGGTGAATTATTTTCCCATTTGGTCTTTGGTAGGTTGACATGTTGTTCTTGTATTATTTTGTATTTATTATACTTATATAGACAATTGCATAGCGTGAATTGTCCAGATGATCATTTGTGGAAAAGTGTGTGAAAGGGTTTAGTTTTTCCTGTGGGGGAGATTTAACCCGGACATAAAATCTGAAGTTTATAGATATAAAAGTAAAAAACAACACATAAATAAACTAAAAACTGAATAAGCACGAAACACATGAGAAATGAAATTGAAAAAAAAAAATCACTAAAATGAATGCAAGCAGCCGTTTATGGAGGATATTTCACCCGTCTCCCGTCTCCAGACTCCAGCGGGCCATCAGGGGGTACTCCATTCAGGCAACCATGGAACTGATGATCGCATTCTTCGATTGGCGCAGTTGCATGATAGACGCATTAGTTAAGAACTTGTAAAAGCTATTATATTATTGTGACATGTCGAAAATAAATAAGATATGATTTTTAAATTAAAACTTTAGAAAATATTTTTGTTTTTTTTTAGTCTTGCGGAAAAAAATTGTATTTATATGTTATTCTTTTTCTTTTAATCTAATTGTTGCAATACATAAAGAATACTTAATTTAAAAAATATATATACATATTAGTTGAAAATCTTGTACGATATGAGACAAAATAACAATGAAGTCTCGCGGTTAAATTTCATAAATTCACGTCAGCATTGGAAGCGAATCTTAGCTTTTAACACATTATAAAACCTCCGTGAAATGAACTAAAATCCAAGGCAATTGAATTGACGATTGCATAACGCTATATAATACTAAAACACGACAAAAGAACGCAGATAACAACAGAATAGTACTATGAAGCAGGGCTCGGCAACCTTCTCTCACCTATATCACACCAAATCTTTACTTCTGCGGGACACCAGAAGTAATAACGTATTTTAAATTTGGTGAACAAATTTAACATTATTATTTTAAATTATCGCAGAAAGCAAACATTATGGCTTGATATTATACGAATGAAAAAGTTCTTCGTTTAAAAGACCACTATATTTGATTTAAATACACTTCGACGGGTTTCAGTTGATCTTAACCACATACAATGAAAACAAAGGCTACCGTCTAACTGTGCCAGTGTCACATCATTCCTCTTTACAAAATTAATCATTTTATATAGATAATAGTTTTAAAATAGTATTGTAAATTAGTGTAATATAGTTTTAACTTGTATATTTGTTTTCTCAGTAAGTATTTGTGTTATGTAATTGGTTCTTTGGAGCAGTTAAGGTAAGATTTTTTTTTTTTTGATTTGTGTCCTTTAGATTTACCTATTCGCAAATGGATCAAGAAAAATCACCTGATCCCCCAGATGATGGTTTGCTGTCTGAATCCTCGGGTGTTACGAAAAAAATGATCGCGGTTAATATTCCGGAGGCTTTGGACTTCGTAACGATTACGTCAAAAAAAAAGAAAAATTGCTAAACCTGCAGATAATAGAAATGCAACAGATTTTGAACAGATACATCGAAAAACACCCTCCACGCAAAACGACTCCCTTCAAAATAATTCTGTTTTACAGGATGTAATTCCATCCACTTCTTCCTCGATTTCAAACCTAAGTCCAGCAAGCCCTTCCACCACACCCGCCCCACTGGTAAACAATACTTCTTTACAGATGTCACGTCTGTATAATAATCTTGACAGACCACCTTACATTACACACGTGACTAAAATTTCGAAGGATGAAAAACAATCAAATTTATATGATATAGACTTTGGACATTTTATGTTTAAAAATAAAATCCACCCTGTCTGGAATGAAGTGAAGTCGGTTGGCCGGAACCGTCTTTCTGTTGAATTCAAGACAGCGGCTGAGGCCAATAGCTTTGTGAAATCTGATGTTGCCAAAAAAAACTTGTACAACGTTTTCGTACCTACATATCAGGTTACAAGGCTAGGTGTCACAAAAGGGATCCCACCGCACTGGTCGATAGAAGACATCCTGGAGAACATTACTGTTCCTCAAGGTTTTGGAAAAGTTTTAAAAGCGCGTCGTCTAAATTATAGGTTTAATACGGGAAACTCTGTACAATGGAGACCCTCCCAATCCGTTGACCTAACCTTTGACAGCAAAGATCTTCCACAAAATGTTACTATGTTTAACGTCTCTCTACCAGTAGAGCTCTATGTGTTCCCAACTGTGCAGTGCTACAAGTGCTGCAGATTTGGACACACGAAGAACCTCTGCAGATCAGAACCCCGTTGCTTCAAGTGCAGTTCGTCCCATAGTGGCGATTCCTGCGATAAAACAGAGGAAAATTATAAATGTTTAAACTGCTCCGGAATTCACATGTCCATCAGCAAAACTTGTCCTGAACTCTCAAGGCATCGCAATATTAAACACACAATGGCCGAGAAGAGCATCTCTTATGCGGAAGCATCAAGAATGTTTAACAAATCCATTCCATCTTATTCTGAAGTAACTTCCAAAAATTCTAAAAAATCCACCCCTTCTCAACCTTCTTCTTCTTCATTTAGAAAAACTGTTGAAAAGGTCGTGAAACCTAGAGTTCTAACAAAAAAAATAATGTTAATCACGAATCCCTTCTGTGGTTTCGTAATGGACAACTTCCTTCCAGTTCAAATTTCAATTCTTACCTAAAGTCGTCTACTAAATAACAAAATTATAATATAGACCTTAACTCTACACTAATCCCCTCATTTTTACATATTTTACAAACTTTAAATAAAAACAACATTCAAATACCGTCCGACGTTGCTAAACAAATTACTAATATTATCAACTTAACTAGAAATGGCTCCTCTGATGAGGATTCTTCAGTGGAATTGTCATAGTCTTAGAAATAAGACTGAAGATTTTTTAAACACATCACACTCAAACTCAATTGCAGTGGCTGCCATCTTGGAGACGTGGCTGGAACCGGATTCTGATTTCAGAGTCAGGAGATACCACTGTCTTCGAGACGACCGTCAAGATGGAAAGGGTGGCTCCTCTCTTTTCATTAAAAAATCATTACCCTTCTCCCCAGTAGATGTAAAACCAATTGGTTGTCCTTTTGAAGTGACGGCCGCAAAGGTTTTTGACACTACAATAATTTCTTTGTATATATCACCATCTAATAAACCTTCAAAATCAATCCTGAAAGCAATGTTTTCCAAGGTCACAACCCCTTCTCTTGTTCTGGGAGATTTCAATGCCCATCACGGATTATGGGGAGCTCACAATTGTGACAGAATGGGCAGAGATATTGTTGATCTACTAGACGAACTAGACTTTTGTATCATCAATGATGGTTCTCCTACCCGTCTTCAGGTGCCTGGTCAGCGACCCAGCATGGTTGATCTTACTATTTGCAATTCCAGCATAGCCGCATCCCTGTTATGGAAGGTTTTGGATGACCCTCATGGGAGTGATCATTACCCCATCCTCATTGAATCCTCAAATATTTACCATTCCAACGAAAATGTCAAGTGCAGTAGTCGAAAACCAAGGTTCTTAACTGCCAGGGCCAACTGGAATGACTATTCAAATCATACAAAGTTCTCTGGGCAAAATCTGCCCTTTCCAACTACAGAAAATGTTGCGGAATGTTACGATTTATTGGTGTCTGCAGTCATTACGGCCGCAGAAAAATGTATCCCCATTAAAACGACACGTAACAAAGGGAAACCACCCCCAGCTCCTTGGTGGGATATTGAATGCTTAGACGCAGTAGATATGAGGAAAAATATGCGAAAATTTATTCAACAAATATGAATTTGGAGAACTTCCTTCAGTATAAACAGATTGAAGCTAAGACCAAACGTCTTCTAAAAAACAAAAAACGTCAAGGCTGGAAAAATTTTTGTTCATTATTATCTCCCGAAGTTCCTCTTTCAGTTGTTTGGAATTCAATTCGCAGGTTTAAGGGTTCTTACGTCCCAACGGCGACTC
This sequence comes from Limnephilus rhombicus, assembly GCA_929108145.2. Lineage (NCBI taxonomy): Eukaryota > Metazoa > Arthropoda > Insecta > Trichoptera > Limnephilidae > Limnephilus > Limnephilus rhombicus. The sequence goes on along the minus strand of OV815288.1, from coordinate 45,438,113 downwards.
GACCACTCACTTCAGAGTGGGTGAAGGAATTTGCCGATAAACTAGCTCCTCAAACTGCAAGTAATTTTAATGAAACAGAATTCACATACTCATTTAAAACACGGGGTTGGATGGACACCCACTTCAATTTAACGGAACTTAGGGAGGTCTTAAACGATCTCACAGACTCATCCGCTGATGTAGATGGAATTCCTTATAGCTTTATTAAAAACTGCGACGTTACCACACTAAACTATTTTCTGTCAATTATAAATCTGATCTTTGACTCCGGCAAAATTCCATCATCCTGAAAAACTCAAATAATTGTTCCCATTCTGAAACCCCAGAAAGACCCTAACTCTGGACTTTCTTACAGACCTATAGCTCTGTCATGTTCCTTAGTTAAAATAGCTGAACATATGATTAAAAGACGTCTAGACTGGTATGTAGAAAATGAGAAAATTCTTCCCAGCTCTCAGTTTGGCTTTCCAAAAAGAAAAAGTACGATCGAAAGTGTATCCATCCTGACTTCTGATATCTTCTGATTCTTCTGATATCGTTGGCCCTGGCCGATAATGAATTCCTTGTCGGTGTTTGCCTTGATGTGTGTGGAGCTTTTGACAATGTTTTATTAGATGTTTTATTTAATAAATTATTAAAATTGGCATCCCTCGTAAGCTTTCCAGTTTTATAATTAACCTCCTTCTTACCAGGAAAATTCAAATCCAGGTGCTGGATTCTCCTCCACTGGAAAGAATAGTAAACAAGGGTTTGCCTCAGGGTTCCGTCCTTAGTCCTATCCTTTTTAATATATATACCTTTGACCTGCATCGCAGTATGCATCCATCTTGTAAAATACTTCAGTATGTGGATGATCTTTTTATATATATTTCAGGACGAATTATTTCTATTCTGGAGGAATTGATTAACATTTGCATGAAAAACCTTGACACCTGGTTAACAAATCACGGCTTAGAAATTTCTCCACAACAACTTCCAAAAGCAATGTTATCGTCTTTTCCAGAAAACGTGTTACTCCGCGTGTAACAGTCCAAATAAATAATTCAATTCTCCCTATGCAGGTACAGATAAGATTTCTTGGGGTAATTTTAGACTCTAAGTTAATATGGAACCCGTATGTTAATTTAATCATTAACCAATGTCAAGCTGGCCTCAACGCTTTACGTGCCATTTCACGGGTCTGGTGGCGAAGTCACCCATTCACCCAAAAACTTTTTTATAACGCATATGTTAGGAGTCATTTGGATTACGCGTCATTCCTCATCGAACCCACTTCTAAAAAGAACCTCGCGAGGTTGGACCGTATCCAATTTAAAATTTTAAGATTGATTATCGGAGCAATGCGTTCTTCCCCAATTAACGCTTTACAAGTGGAGGCTGTGGAGGCTTCTCTTCATTTCAGAAGACAGTTCTTGGCTGACAAGTTTTTATTTAAATGCTTAAGACTCTCTAATCACCCACTGAAAGACAAAATTACTGAACTCACTGCTCAAGTGAAATCACTTCCATATTGGAGGATCAAAGCAATCCCTCTTCTTGTTTAAAGGCTCCATACGTACAGTGCGTATAAACCTGTCTTAAATCCATCAGACAGACTTCCTTTATATGCCAACTCCTTTCGTATTCGTTTGTGTAAACCAAATATTCTTTTCTCTCTTGGCATAATTAACAATCACGAAGCTCCAAGAAAACTTATCCAAATTTTAAATTCTAAATATTCCAACTGGAAAATTATTTACACAGATGGTTCCAAGTCTCCCTTATCAAACCATGTGGGAGCGGCATTCCACTGCCCATAAGATAAAGTCGATAGAAAAATTAAACTTCCAAAAGAGGCTTCCGTTTTCACTGCTGAATGTATAGCCATTTTTGAATCCCTCAAATACATTGACGATGATCACATTGGAAACTTCTTAATTCTCTCCGATTCCCTTAGTGCACTTCAAAAATTAAACTTTTCCCCCTTTCATTACCCAGAAGACGATTTCTGTGTTGGAATTCGTACTTTAATTCATAAATTAACCGACTCTGACAAAGAAATCGTCTTGGCTTGGATACCTAGTCACTGCGGTATCCTTGGAAATGAAAAGGCCGATTCATTGGCGAAAGATGCCATTATTTCGGGGGATATTTTATATAAATTTTTAAACACCGATGACATTTTCATAAAATTGAAGGAAAACATGATTTCCACATGGCAGAATCATTGGGAAGAATCTAGTCAATCAAAAGGATATAACTTTTTCACAATTCAGCCAACGATTCCTTCAAAACCGTGGTTTTCCAGACTTTCTTTTAATAAATTCTCGACATCCTCCATTTGCCGCATGCGGATAGGACATTGCTGCCACAATGTTCAAATGGCAAAAATTCATGTTAAGAATTCTGCAATGTGTGAATGTCGTCTTGGTGAAGAGGATCTCAATCATATTTTTTTCAGTTGCCCTTTAAATAATTCATACAAAAATTTCATCCCTCACCTGATCAGTTCGGGCATATTGCCTCCCTACAACATTGCTTGCCTGTTATCTTCTGTGAACAAACGCGTGTATAAAATCTTGGCTGATTTCCTGAATATTAACAGCATCAATGTGTAACTGTAAGTTAAGTTTCATGTATTTATTTTATTTTTTACGCACAATAAATTGTGTCAGCATATCTTTTAATTTCCTTGTTATGTTTAATTAAAATCATTATTGTAATAATTTTGTGTATTATTATTTGTATAGTATTATTATATAATGTAGATAGGTTCTTGTTATTAAAACTAAATTAGTTAATATTAACCAAAAATTACACTCACAAAAGCATTCACTTGAAACTGGCCAGAACACTCCTTTGGGGTGAAAAGCCATTAAAAAAAAAAAAACCACATACAATAATCGTACTGTGGTAAATGTGGTGGAACTATTATTACCATTTGCTTTGTGTTATCCGAATTCTTACTATAATATAAAAATTCCGTTCATTTCAATGTTTCTAAAAACAGACTCGCGCATAGATTTCTTTAGTGACCGACCGAAGGTTCGGTTTCGGCAAGTTTCGGCAAAAAATCTAGTTCCGGCATCAGTTTCAATTTCGGCACAAAATCTGCCGAAACCGAAACTTTTTTAGATATTTTAAAAATCGATTGTTTATTGCTATTTAGCTTATTTTATACATTAATTCAGACAGTTAACACGTGTTAAATTAAATAAATAAATAAAAAACAACAATTGAAGTATGTGAAAAAAAATTAAATTACTTCTATAAAACAAACAAAATTTCAGTTTCAGTTTCGGCCGAAACTGAGACAGACACCGAGACGTTTTGGTGGAAAGTCCTGTTTCGGTCGGACACTAAATTCCTTATTAAATTAAAACCAGTTTTGTGTTCCGAACGTAAAAAAATTCTGCTGACATATTTCGGGAGAAACCATTTTCATATTCCGAGTAAAATTATAAAATTCTAGCTCCAGATAAAATGCAGAAACATTCGTAGGGAAACCATTTCATTGTTCCGCGTGCAACAATAATTTAATCTTGTAGACTCTTTCGCAGAATCACCGTTTAACCTTTCCCTTACTGTGCTAAAAAAAAACGCGCGCTCCGGTGCTGTGTAATCAATTCACGTGTCAAAATTAGCGATTTTATCTCGGAAATATATCAACATTCATAGCTAATCGCTTTTGTTTATCATAATTTGTGTTTAAAGTGATAATAATTGTAGTGTAATTGCTGAAAACATGAAAAAACCATCGTCTGTTGCTCAAAAAACGGGCGAGGAGACCATCTCAAACGATTGCCCGCGAACGACTGAGGCGCTAGAAGCTAGAATAGTGCTAGACTGCTACCCAATACATACAGCCGTGCATGTGGTCGAAACACAACTGCGCACGGCGGCGGTCTCTGTTTCTCGTGTTCCCGTATAGCGAAGTAGAGCGAGACGTCACATGGCGTGTCATCTCCCCCCGCACACTATTCGCGTATCACGGTCCACACTGGCACACGGTTGATTGTATTTGTGGTTTATTCCCGATATTTAACAAAATACCTCTGATTTTGAATTAAATTTGCTAATTATTTAAAATATTAAATTTTAATTCAGTGCGTAAATGTATAACGGAGGATTACCTAAAATTTGAACCCAGAATTCATTATATTTATAGAGATATAAAAGTTATTAGCAGCAATGTGTAGTATTTACACTTTACAGACCAGGAAAGGTTAAGACGACAATATACCCTAAAATATATTCAGAACCTTAACGACGTAAGTAAAGAAGCTGTGTATACAAATTGCGACTCACGATCCGTGTATTGGACGGAACTACTGTCGAATTTGCCATATCAAAGAATAGAAGAAGAAAAATAATGTGGTAATCTTAACGACGTAAGTTAAGAAAGCTTGTAAACAAATATACGCCGCGGCACGGCGTATTGGACGAACGGACGATTGAATGCACCCTAGCAGGCATGCAGATTGGACCTTTCCGCCGCGTTCATTTTAATAAATTCTGAAAAACGTGTTACAAATATTTAGAATGTGTCTCCATGTTGTCCTCCCGAAGTTAATAATTCATCGTCTAGAAAAATAAAATATATTAATGGTAAACAAAATATACTAATTATATTAATGGTAAGGTACTGTTTTTATTCTTATTTGATCGGCATGGAAATAAAAAAAGTTATTTTAGTTACCGATTCGCCGGAAATTATTAAAATTTGAGTTTTGAGCAAACAACAATTATTAGGGTTGTGTACCGCCTAAGTTTAAACATTAAACCAGCCTTTTGTGTTCTGAAAGTTGGGCTACCATTCTCATTGCAGAAGACTTGTTCAATAAATCAAGCGTTCCATGAACTGAGTTGATAACGTTGATGCTGATCTGAAGAACCGCAGACCGAAATTCCGACCCCGTAGCACCGTGGATTTATCGTGTCACATTGGAACCCAGTACCCGTGAAATAAATAAATATTTTATGTTACCTCATTCTCTCGCAGGCTAAATCCTATAGATTTATGTGTTTGTCTCTTTTTAATGTCGCTCGTTTCCGTTTCATCGAGTTTCAAATCACAACGGTGCTTAATAAGTTTTCACTTAAAAAAAATATTTCGGGAACAGGCCGGTCAGGGGCCAAAGTAGCCCCAGCTATCGAACTTTCACGGTTGCGGAGCCCTGCTACAGACGCTCTGACTTTAGCCAATAGACAGAGACGTGCCTCCTCAGACTAGGGATGGACGATATACATCGATGTATTGTAAACACTCGATGTATAGTACCGATGCATCGTATTGAACCGATGTATTGTTAATACTTCAACATCGAATATATATCGATGTTTTTTATTCGATGCATCGAATACGTAAACTAAGAGATGAGTATAACAACAATGACTCACGACTGCAGTGTCTTTCACGACGTTTCGTGAATCGGAACGTAATAATCAGTTCAGTCAATATAAAACGCCTATCATTTATCGGTTTGGCTGAATGGGTTATGTTCCCTTTGCTGCGAAGCCGGTAAAGTCAAACTTAAAAAATAAAACCTTAAATAAAAAATAAAATTTATGGAGGGATTATAAATTAATTCCCAAAGCTGTACAAAATAGCTTTTAGTATTTAACATTTATTTCAACAACAACATTATTTCAACAACAGTGACACAGCAAGCACATTAAATATTCGTTCCACACAAATTAACAAAAAACAGTGAATTTTATGCTCTAAGCAGTGAAAACTATACTAAAACGGGGCTTAAATTGGCCACTAATCTAACTTGACTTACATCTTAATAATATATGTGTTTATAGTGTTTCAAAAGCTAAAACAAAATAAAATTAAAAGTGAATCTGTGTAAATATCTGTTAAATTAAAACTACTACCCACATTGTCAACCTTACTGTCTCGAGTTTGCCTATATAGGTACCTACTTGAAGTTAACAAACTTTCCAGGGGAGCAAAACCATAAATCCCAAATTTAAAAAAAAAAAATATATATATATAATAAATAACCTAAATGTCTAAATCTCGCAGCAAGACTTGCAGTGTGAAGAAAACACTATCATCGCCTCTATTGACCGCATCTGGCACTATGGAATCACCGTCGGCAACGCACCAGTCAATGATAAACATTGACACCGACTCCCTTATCAACTTCTTTGAGTCAAAACTCGAAACAATGCGTACTGAGAGTAAGAATGCCATTGATGCTATTCATCAAAAATTGGACACTTTATCAAATGAGTGGAAGGACCAGTACACCAAAATAATGGGGTGTGTGACTGTTCTTCAGGAAGAAAATGCCAGCCTCCGACAAGAAATCCAATCTCTCAGAGATGCTCAAGATGACATGGAGCAGCGTAGCAGAGTGTGTAATTTAGATGTCCACGGCATTCCCGAGGTGAAAGGTGAAAATCTGTTCACCCTAATGGAGAGAATGGGATCAACTATCAACGTGCCACTTCCTAGTAGCGCTGTGGTGTCGGTGCACCGCGTCGCTCGCGGCCACTCGTCTCCCTCCAACCGTCCACGCAACATAGTCGTCCATCTCACGACAAAGCGTCTCCGTGATGATGTCATCGCTGCGGTAAGGACTCGCCGCGGCCTCACAACGGACCAACTAGGACTTGGAGCTCCCACCACTAATTTCTACGTAAATGAGCACCTGACACTAAAAAATAAAATACTCTTTGCCAAAACACGTGCCACCGGAAAAGAAAACGGCTATAAATACATATGGGTGAGGAATGGCAGTATCCTGGCGAAGAGGAATGATCTCTCTCGAGTCGTCACCATTCGTTGCGAGGGAGACCTTAAAAAAATCAGCACTCATGGTCAACAAAATATGTGACTGCTAGAACAAACTTGTTACTGCTGCCATCGATGCCAGCTTTCTATCACTATCCTGCACTCTTGGTCATTAATTTTTTTCTTGCAAAATTACTCAATATATTTGTTTATAGCGCAATACCTCCATAATCATATAGCACTATCATATTTCCTGCATATTCATTCATATTTTACACTAAGTAATCAATGTTTTATATATAATTTTGTTGCATCATACGTCCTAATTAATTTATCACTCCCGCAAATGTGGAATTAGTCGAATAACACTCTTACTCTAAAAAAATGACCTCATCATCTATATCTGTTTATTACCAGAACTGTGGTGGTATTAAGACCAAAACTCAGGAGCTTCTTATTAATATTTCATCGAATAACTATGATGTTATAGTTCTAGTTGAAACGTGGCTTGTAGCAAGTGTAAACACGGCCGAATTCATAGATTTGCGTTACACGGTATTCCGACGAGATAGGAACCGTATAATTACCGGTAAGATGGACGGAGGTGGTGTGTTAGTGGCAGTGCGCAAGGAACTCGCAGCTTCCCGTCTCGACGATTGGGAAAAAAATCAAATTGAACAAATCTTTATATCAATTCCGTTAAGGTCTCTAAATCTCACCATATGTGCTGTATATATACCTCCTGTCTCGCCAATAATGCTTTATGATATTTTCTCCAAAAACCTGGAATCCGTCTTTTCATCAGAACCAAATAATACGTTTTGTGTTCTTGGAGATCTGAATCTACCTACTCTTACATGGACATTTTCCGAAGGCTGCAATCATGGTATTGCCTCCTCAAACACGGCTGCATCGCAAACTTTTCTTCAAACAATGGCATTGATGAGCTTATTTCAATATAATTGTATACCTAACCACAACGATAAATTCTTAGACCTTATATTTTACAGTCGCGAAACAAAAGTTACACATAGCGACGACCCTCTCCTTTCAGAGGACAGACACCATCCAGCCCTGGAATTTGAAATATCATCCGCGATTCAACCAAAAATTAAAAACAACAAAGAGCGTAGGCACAATTTCAGGAAAGCTGATTATACTCAAATTAATAATGACATTAATTGTATTGATTGGAAGTCTGAAATCGCGAATTTATCAGCAGAAGAAGCAGTAGACCGATTCTATGTAATAATAAACAATATAATTGATGAGTTTATTCCAGTATTGGCCAGACGAAATGACAAATTCCCCATATGGTTTACTCCCGAACTTATTAGCTTATCACGGAAAAAAGATAAAGTTTGGCTCAAATGGAAGACATATAAAGGTCTTTCTGACTATCGTAAATTTTCCTTCTTACGTGCTACATACAAAAAATTGGCTAGTGAATCTCGAAAGTTATTTTTTGAAAACATCGAAAGTTCATTGCAAAATAATATTAAATGCTTTTGGTCATACATATCCTCATTAAAATCATCTGATGGATATCCTGCTACTATGTCCTTCGAAGGGCGCAAATCTAATGATGCCCAAGAAATCTGTAATATGTTTTCTGAGTTCTTCAAGTCAACATTTGAACCCTCCTCTATCAATGACTCAATTAACATTGACCAACTTGAGGCCGTTCGGGACTCTGGACTTACGCACATTCACACCATTGAACTAACGGAACAAGAAGTGCAATCAAGTTTAAAGGCGTTAGATATAAACAAAGGTGCGGGTCACGATGGAATACCGGCATTTTTCCTCAGATCTGCTGCGTCGTCATTGTATGTTCCACTTACCATAATATTTAATAAATGCCTGAGTGACGGGGTTTTCCCTGATAGGTGGAAGTTGGCTTATATTATACCAGTCCATAAGGGTGACTCACGTCAAAAAGTCGAAAACTATAGGCCAATATCTATTCTCTCGGCGATCCCTAAACTCTTGGAAAGACTTGTCCATGATAATATATATCCCCAGCTTGCCGCCAAAATTACAGAACAACAACACGGGTTTGTAAAAGGCAAATCTACCATGAGTAATTTACTAATTTACACAAATTTCTTATTCACTAGCATGGATCGAGGCCACCAGGTAGATGCAATATACTGCGATTTCAAAAAAGCTTTCGACAAGGTTGACCACCTTATTCTTATTAAAAAAATAATGTTCAACGGAATTAGGGGAAACTTATTACGTTGGTTTGTCTCATATTTGACAAAAAGACAGCAAGCTGTATCATTACGAGGACATACTTCTACGTGGGAACCAGTTACCTCTGGCGTACCACAGGGGTCAATCCTGGGTCCACTGTTATTTATACTTTTTATTAACACTGTTACTAAATGTTTCATGCATTGTTTATTTCTTTTGTACGCCGATGATATAAAAATATTTGCCATTGTTAGGAATTTAAACGATTGTCTGCTCATCCAAAGCGACTTAGTAAGGTTCGAAGCATTTTGCAATGAAAACAAAATTTACCTAAGTTACAACAAATGTAAACAAATAAGCTTCACTAAAAATCACAACGCTATTATACACAATTATTGTATTGGTAACTATTTACTCGAGCGCGTTTACTGTATAAAAGATCTAGGCGTACTTTTTGATTCTAAACTCCATTTCGATGCGCACATTGAGAACATTGTGAATAAAGCTTACCGCATGCTAGGATTTGTCATCAGAAACAGCCGCGAATTTCGAAAACCTGAAACTTATCTTCTACTTTACTACACGCTGGTCCGTTCTCAACTTGAATACTGCACCTCCATATGGACACCACTTTACGGTGTCTATAAAGTCAACATTGAAAGTATTCAAAAGAAATTTCTGCAATACCTCAATTACAGAATGAGCGCACCTAAACGGGGGTACATAAATATGCTCTCGAATTATAACGTCACCACTCTAACTAACCGGCGAACATACCTTGACCTCATGACGCTTTATAAAATCTGCAATAACTTTATCGACTGTCCTGACCTACTGAAACTAATAAACTTCAAAATACCACCCAGAGTAACAAGGCTTAACGACTTATTCCACATTAGCCGGACGCGTACAAATGCTGGTGTCAGGGATCCAATCAGAAGAATGTGCGAATCGTTTAATCAAAATCAAAACATCAAGGATTCCGACTTATTTTTTGATACACGCAGTACTTTTAGTAGAAAATTGAAGGCCGTTTTCCTACAAAGTACAATACCTTAGACATTGCTTGGTTTATAATTTTAACTACCTTTCTTTTTTTAAATTTCTGTATGACATTATTTTTTATCTATATATATATTTGGTCTTACCATCAAAATTTTTCCAAAAACAATTTGTAAACTTTTATAAGGATATTGCGCATTCTTTTTTCATCTCTCTGTAAAATAATATTTACTTATGTATATACATACGTCTTTTCCGTATTTAACGGTAAAAATATTTGTATATGTTTTTATCTGCTGTCAATGTTAATTCGTGAGAAATAGTTTGGATGCAGGCGAATTCTCTATTAATTGTTTTGTATATTCTTGTCAATTGACGTCTGTATCTGTATTTTCTCCTTAATAAAAAAAAAAAAAAAAAAAAAAAAAACAATTGTTGGCACATCTGTCCCATCAGAAAGACTCTTTTCACAGGCAGGGCTAGTTTTTGACTGAGCAAAGAAACCGAATGAAGGGAAAAAGATTAAATAAACTTTTGTTTTTACATAGCATCGAAAAAAAAATTGGAATTTATAAACAAAATAAAGCTGTGTTTGTGAATTTTAATAAATATTTTTCCTTGAATTTAACTTATCTAGTTTTCTTAGGCCTAAACATGTCCATTGCGAAAAACAATCGATGTTTTGGAAACATCGATGTATTTCTCAATACATCGTATTAACATCGATACAACCGATCGCTCGTACATCGGAAAAAACATCGATGCATATTTTAAATGTCCATCCCTACCTCAGACCAGGCAAAGGTATTATTTGTTTTACGCGTTGAACGCGACAATTGACACTGCGTACTTAATTCTAGGAGATCATTTACATGGAAATCCTTTTTACGCTCTTAGGCTACTGTTTTACTGTGTTTGTTGTTTGTTATTTGACCTGGAGTAGATACTTACATCATATATAAGCAAACTAATACATAATATTATTATAGATCTTGAAAATTTGGCTTACTGAGCTGTTGTAATGATCAACAATGACTGCTAAATGCTGCAGACACATGGTTCACTCGGATGAAGGTTTACTCGATGAAATGTTCCATTTTCTTTTCACCGCGTGTTCAGACGGTTCCTTCGAAGGAAGAATTCACTCGACATTCTCGCTATGAAGTCGTCGAGCGTAGTCGCGGCGCGCATTGGAATTCGTCCGGCGCTGACGGCTAAGTTCGGGAATATTTACGATTTCAATTGACATTTCCGATAACGTCGAACTGAATTACAAGAAATTGGCGATTCTTGTAAACAGTAAATAAATTTCAGCACCATAAAATGAACATATGGTTAAATAATAACCTTAAAACTGATATCTACCAGTATTTTTGCACCATGAAAATTTTTTTATTCCAAAGTAGGCCTCGGCCTGCAATAAAATCCATATAAATGGAATACCTATTAACGTATCCAAAAACAAAAAATTCTTTTGGAAAGGTGATGAAATATGCTTCTAAAATTTATTATTAAAATTAATCACGTAATTTTTTAAATAGAATATTTTTAAATGTAAACTTTTAAAAGTTAAAAAATGGCTCTCCTTGCGTTTATTCTAACTAAAATTCCTGGTAACAAAACAAATATAAAAACACACACTTATTTTGTTAGACGAATAAATTATAAACGTTTCTGTCACCTCACTTTTTTGTCGTTTCATATAAAAATAATTCATAAAAATTCACAATGTTTCACACATTTTTTTTCAAATTCGATCAGAAACTTTGGTTCCATAAAAGTGTACATTCGTATTATTTTGTGTTTAATTGTTATATTGAATATATAGAACATTATTTTTTCTTTCCAATCCCGTTTAGATCATATTTTTCACTATGATAGTAAGGGAGAAACAACGATTTCTATAAGACACGTAGTAGTTATTTCGAAAAGCGAATTAAACGGAGCATTTTGACGTTTAAGCCGCTCCGGCTACTCGTCCTCAGGCCAGAACATTCTCGGCCGACTAATTCGCGAGTGAAAGACTGTTCACTTGAGTGTTCACACACATCATTCGCGTCACGTGATGTTAAATTCCGGTTGCGAGTGAACAGTGCAGAAGGAATTCATTCGGCACTGTTTCTCTTCACTTTCGTGTTCACACGGTTCATTTCGAGAGAAAGAGGCGGAATGAAATCACGAAATGAAAGATAAATGAACCATGTGAATGGGCTATAAGATATCTAAATATATTAAATAGAGCTTATAACTTGTCTACATAACACAAGACTTCGTCCAATTTCCATCAAACTTTTTGAAGAATTTTTTCTTCTTTTTTTAAATATATTTTTTTAATTAATGATATGTAAGTACAAAGCTAGTTATTAGTTTATTAATTGGTTCTTTAATATTATTTATTTTAATTTTATTAATTATTTAAAGATAGTGGAAAAATTATTAATAAAGGATGTTTCATGAAAATATTTTTCAGAATTTACGAAATGCGTGGGTTTTTACCGAAGATTTTTGTTTGTTAAAAAAGGTTTTTTAAAATTTTAAGCTTCCTGTATCTTTCAGCGATATCCCAAAGTATAGAAATAGTAATAAGGTTGTTTTTTGATTAATTTGTGTAAATAAGTATGGTCTTAAACATTAACTACCTTTGCAAAATATAAATAAATAATAATACATGTTCATTTTGTCGCAGCATCACCAGTTCATTGCTCAAATGCAATGTGCATATACTAATGTTTTCTATTAGTGATCGACGAACCGATGGATACAGGGGGTATTTCACCAATAGATTATCCGTACAAAAACATACATTTTCGATTAATTAAACACGATTTATTTATTTAAAAATGTGTGAGTTTACTACTCGGTACTTGAGCCCATGAATGGTGGCTACACATTGAATAATTAGACGAGTTTTTTTTATCTGTTGTGAGTATTTATTTGTTTATTTATTAATATTCGTTTCTTATGGGTAAACTATCAGGAGGATGGTGAAATACACCCACAATCTAGAAGCCAAAAGTTGTGATTAATTATTTGTCGAGTATAAAGTTAGTAGTGAAATTAAGCATTATAGAAATACTAGCTTTTGCCCCCGGCTTCGCTCGCATAGTATTAGGGGGGGTTCCCACAGCGCCTCCTCCATCTTCCCTATCCCCACTCCACTCCCCCCCTCCGCCCCTCCCCCGCCCCCTCTCCCCACTCCCCCGCACCCTCTTACCTCTCTTCCTCCCCCCTCACCCTCCCCCTGCCCTCCCCACTCTACCCCACTCTCACCACCTCTCCTTACCCCCCCTCACCACCCCTCCATACCCGTTACATTCATTTTTCAAACAGCACGCGTGCCACGTGCCACCTATTGCAATTTTTTTTATACAAATTTCATAATGCCAGAGCTCTAAGCTAAATATAGTCTATATGTTATTCTGATGTAAGAGCTATATTACTGTAAAGTTTCATTAAAATTCATTCAGCAGTTTTTTCCCGAAAGAGTAACAAACGTGCATACAGCCATACACACTTTCGCCTTTATAATATTAGTAGGATATTATATATTTGTACAGCGCACTTGAGGTGATTCTTCACAAAAAACGGAGCTCCTCAATCTTCCATTAATAATAATAATAATTATTAAAGTCTGTGTTCTTCATTTTTATATTTTATTTTGTTAATAAAAAATCAAACTGTCTTAACAAATAATAGCAAACCGTCATAAAATATAACAGTACTTTGTCTTATAATATGGTATTCAATAAAAGTTACCCAATATGCCCTGAGTAGTATGAACTGTGGACTAATGCAGTGTCATAGTTCCTCACAGGAACAGGAAATAATTGCCAGCCGGATATAGCACAGGCAGGAAGAGCCGCCATTATAACTGATCTATGGACCCGCAAACATAATTGGTTCAATACAAACATTATTCAGCAATTTTGTTAATTATATGTAATAAATAAATGTATATATCGGTCCCCAAATAATAAGAGGAGATTAAATAATATATATATAACTCCATCGGTAAGGGTTGTAAGATTTATTAATTTATTTATACCGAGTATAGGACTGCCTTTACACTCATAAGTAAAATTTATGACTTACGTAAGATTTTGATAAGTAATTCACACTTGAGGTAATCCAACCGCTTTCCCGCCCTGGTATAAGTAACAGATGGTTACTCCTTCAGGGCTCTCACAAGGACTCAATTTTTTTTTTAATAAACGAAGCTACTTATGATGCACGAAGCTAAACCCTCAAATGTCCCTGTAAAACAGGAGTTAGTCTGAAAATGGGGTGATAAGTAACTCATAGGAGCGTTTCCATGTGCATCCGACTTATGGCAATTAATGAAATTAAACGGAAGTTCAACGTATGTGAGTGCTCACAGCGACGACAGCGTCCATTTACATATGAAAATTTATTTGCGGTAAGATGGCCTGTTAACAACGATCTGCTAATGTCAAATTTACGAGATTTTGTCAATAAAGACGAAAAGGCCCAAATAAAGTGACGGAATAGAGTTGGCTTGAAATAAACACCTCTCCACGCGCATTTGTTCCGTTAACGGCAATCTAACGTCATCTACATGACAGCAACCGAATTCGAATTGAAACATGTATTGTTATAAGGTTATAAGGGAACATACCCAACTTTATATAACATTACCCAATAGACCAACTTTTTGCAATTTTTAACCCCCCCCCCCCCCCGGTGACCAAAAACCTAAGCAACCCGCCGCTCATTTGTATCGAGCGTGACATTTTGAAGACCCCCCCCCCCCCTAAACGTGTCACGTAGTATGGGTACGTTCCCTAAACAGAAACATTGAGATTAGAAAGGATTGGATCGATAATTAAATAGAAGGATGCTGAATTTCAAACAACTTTTTTCCACCTGAAAAATTAAAGATGTCTCTTCAGTTTTTGGAATCAGAATAAATTTGTTTTCGCGGGTAGTGAATTTGAGTTTCATCTAGTGTTATTTTAATATTGTTTTCTTAACATAATAAGGTAAGTAATTGTTTCATAACGCTGATGGATTTCATTCGTTTTGTGCTCCGATTGTCATACGGAATCAGAGGAATCCAGATTTTGGACTTCCGCACAATAAGGGTGCCTACCTACACGGAAAACAAGTGTAAAGCGCTTTATCGTCAGTCCGTTGCTAACCACCGATCGTATCGTGACATTTCGCACCAAGCCGAAGTGTTATTCATCTTCGACTGGTCAGTGGTTGAGTGGGCATAGCGCTTGGGTCCCACCCGAGCGTCGCGTGTTCGATTCCTCGGCTGGCTAAATCCTCCATCACAACACAAGCAACATTTTCGGCTTTCTGTGGTGGTAGTAGGAGATTTTCAAACATTGTTGGGTTATTCGTAACCCGGGAATGTTTGTCTTTCTTTTAAAAAAAAAAAAAAAAAAAAATCATATCGTCACATAAAGTGTAAATTCTACCGTATTCTTTCGTATACTTTGTGTGAACTCGTGACTCAAACTTTACCGAAGTTCTAACAATCAAATAGAACAATCTCGAACGCTTATGGACATCTATGACTGTCACCAAGCCAGAAGACAACAACCGTGAGTACCACTTAATTGTGATATACCTTTCTTGTTTGTGGTGGTTGGGCATAACTTATCGAAATCCATAAGCGTCTTAGCAAGAGTAGCCGCAAGGTTACCCTCATCCTCATGCCCCGTGCATGAAACAGTAATAATGAGATTTTAGTTAGAAAAAAAATCATACGAAAAACAAATGACTTTATTTTTGACATCTCGCGTCGGCGCTGTGGTCTGTATTTACGTAATAACAACTTGCTATAGATTACAGTAAGTGACTAGTTTACTTTGATAATTTGGCTATAAATCACTTACGTAAGCGACTTACGTGAAAAAAACGTACGTATGTAAAGGCAACCCTACATACGATTTCACTTACGCAGGTACCAGTTGCAAGGTAACTCGGATAATTCACAAATAGGTTCATAAAATTACAAAAATCTCCTCAGTCAAAAAATGCATAATATCTACATAAAAATACAAAATTATTTAATTATATGATCACAATTTGGGAGGCGGGAATGGGTACCGCCGCCCCGGGAGCCTTTATTGGATAATCAACACCTCTGCCATAGGTCACCTCAAGTGGTTTGCTGCGTTTGGTGATTTAGCAGGAGTGCCCGGGTTCATGGGGTGAGGTTTGTCTAGGTCTTGGAGGTGGATGACCAGGACATACTGAACTCCAGATTCCTACCCATCCCTCAAACCCTTTTCCTTCCCAGAACTCTTCTCTCTTTCCTTTCCTTTCCTTAAAAAAAACCCTCTACACAGCATCCCCAAAGATGACATGCCCTGAGGGAAATTATTTTCTTCAGGGCCTCCTGTGTGGAGCTCATATAAAAAAAAATGAAAACTCACTCAAATGACAAATATTACAAACAGAGGCAAGAGACACAAAAGAATTGATAATATAATTAGCTCAACATATTTTTTAGCAATAGCAGAACATTTTTTTCTGTATCCGTGTAAATTAATTATCGACGAAAATGTCTGCTTCAGCACACTCTACCTTATTGTATAGGTAGTCAAGACATTTGGGTTGGAGGGCCAAATTGCCGATATCATTTTTAAATGAATTCATATGAGAGACATGCTACGCGCATCAAAAATAGGAACTGGAAACATTTACTTCAATACTGGTAAGATAAATACAGTATCGAGTTGACATTGAATTATTTTGTATCGATGTATAAGATCAATCAATGCCTTTCTAATTTTAAGTGTATTTATTGACCTTGATGAATTCAAAACTTACCTATGTCAAGCCTAAAGATCTAAGACGGTCATGTAGACCACATTACAAAGATAACTCTGTCTTAGCATAAAAAGTCTTAGATATATGGCCTTTGATAGAATTACTTTTAACACAGATTTAGAATAGATAATTGCAATAAAATAATAGTACCCACTTTAGAAATTTTTATTTAATTTTTTTTTTTTTTGAAAATTAATAATAGTAATTTAGTTCGTGAGTGGTGATATGTTTAAGTTCTTGGCAATATTCTTATAGTTCGTAGATATTTATGAGATATACAAACTTCTTGGCGTTAATTTAGATTCAGAATTTTCGCTAAAAAGTCAAATAAATAGGAAATACCGGTCCGAGGCAATTAACCCTTAGATCAGCAACTTTATCGGCTAAAGCCAGACTAATAGAACCTAAACGAAAGCCAAATACTAAGTTCGGAGATCGTGCTTTCGGAGAATCTGGGCCTAAGGCTTGGAATAGACTCCCTCCGGAATTAAGATGCATAACAAGCCCAACAGAGTTTAGGTCCAAACCAAAAACCTACCTTTTTGGGCTCCCATACCCTTAATTTAAATATACCTATCTGAGAGTATCATACTCGTATTGCCTATGATATGTCTTAATCACACTTTTCTTACTGAATTAAAATTACTCGAGTCCTTACACATCAATCTGTCTCTTGACGAATCACATTTAGGAAGACCAAATCCTTATAGGTACCCACTACTTCACCACCCACCATTAAATGTTGCTTTTACTTTTCAAATACACTCATCAAAGAATACATTACATATTAATATTAAAATATTTTTCAGGATTAAATACCATGTGTTAACAATTACGTCCTCTGCGTGCGAACTCTATCTAAATTTCTTTAAATGGACAATATACAGTGATTTCAAGCGAACTCCCAGGTAAGTATGGTCCTGTTTCATTAATTTTTAGGCAGCATCGCGTTCATTAGTCAAAATATTGTACATATATTTTCGTATCGGTGATCAATGAACCGGTGGATGCAATTTTTGGCCATAGGTTGTTTTTAATTATTTGTCTAGCTTGTAGTTTTTTTTAGATTTTAGAAATGTAGGTAATATACGTTTGTACAGCGCCCTTGAGGTGATTTTTCACAAAAACGGCGCTATATAAATCATCCAAGTATTATTATTTTTATTATCTGTCTCAGTTTCGGCCGAAACCGAAACATTTTAGACATTTAAAAAATCTATTATTTACTGAAATTAGTCTTATTTTTTACACTTGTACAGACAGTTAAAACGTGTTAAATGAAATAAAAAAACAATATCTTTTTTACATAATTCTCATCATTCATAAATCCGAGTGAAAAACTCAACGGAAAGAACTTCAATGTTCAATAAATTCCATGAAATGTATGAGAAAAGCACAAAAGAGAGAAATAATAACAAAACAAACATTTAACTAATCACTGTGGAAGATACTCTCAGTATCATCCTGGTGTAAGACCACCATTCAGGATTGAAACGTTGCTTGAAATGGCTTTAGCCATATTTGGTGACCAGATCTGAATAGCCAGATACTTTCCACCTTCCTCTTCCTCATCTACTTCCCATCCCTACTACCTTCAGCCCCACAACATTCCCCAATTGGGGATGCCATAGTCTCACTGGCTTCAGACGGGAGCAGCTGGGATTCTTGTGAGGTATTCATAAAAAAAATTACAATCACTACGCGCGAGAAATAACTCACAACACAATCACGCCGGACCGCTCGGCGAACTCAGCGGATGATGGCGGGTGACACACGAGCCAAGAACTCACCCGAAGTATCGGTTCGGCAGATATGCCGAAACTAGATTTTTTTGCCGAAACTTGTCGAAACCGAACCTTCTATAGGTCACTACTAATAAGGAAATCCAGTGAAAAATATTATGGCTTTAAAAAAATATGTTTATATAGACTAATAAACGCTGATTCTGAATACATAAGTTTAATTCAATAATATTAAACGCAGAGTTTTTAAAAAATTATTAAAAAGTCCATTTTTTAATCGGGTCGTAAAAACACGCCGTCAAGTTGGCATTATTGAAATGTTTAGTGGTGACGTCACTGTTCCTCGTATCGTGACGTCACCGTAAAGTCATTGTATGGGAATGTAGGTATGACACAAGCCATCGTATTAATTTATTCGTTTATTTACATACTGTTTATAGAGATTTAGTTGTTGTTTTTATTGAAACATTATTTAGGCCTAAATAATGTTTAAAAAATAAAGGTATTTCTAATTAGTTTATCTCTATTATTGAAAATATTTAAAAAATGCTTCGAACACCGAATTCAAAATGGCGGCAGTTGATCAGCTGATTGCCCGATCCTATAGTAACTTTTCAGGAGTTATGACGTCACACGATTCACTATACATACGGTGGTTTTCAGGTGATCTTGAAAAATTAAAACTTTGACAATTATTTCAACTATTAAAACTAAACCTAAAAATAAAAAAAATGCATTTATTTAAGTTAGAAGGTCATTATTCATTAAAAAAAAATTAAAAATGGACTGGAGTTCTCCATTGTAAAGCGCCTTTGGGGAGACATTTCACGAGAAAACGAGGCAATAATCTGTTTAATAAAAAACACAGTGTGCAATTCACACGTGGTAGAAGTGAAACCTTTAGAAAAATAAAGTAGACAAGAGTGGGGAGGCTACGAAGCACCGCACAAAGAGGAGACCAATTATACTACCTCATTCTCCCGCAGGCTAAATTCTGTAGATGCAATGGTTGTCTCTTTGTAGTGTCGCTATTATAACGGTGCTAAAGAAGTTTAAATTAAATTTGTTTTACAATTTACCGCTAAACAAGATGTAAAAGATAAGTGCGTTTTTTTTAATATTTTCTAAGTTTTCCTTGAAATCTAGAGAGATCTACTTCAAATTGGCTTTGTTTAACTCTATGAAAAAACGAGTGCGGTACACACTCGGTAGAAGTGAAACCTTCGGCCGTACAATCTCAACCAATAGGAGCTTTTAAAAGTGAGTTCATAATCACAGCGGCCAATGCGGTAAGGTTTCATTCTATCTCATTGTCTCGCAGGCTAAACCCTGTAGATGTGGGTATTTGTCTCTTTTAAAGAAACTTTGCTAAAGAAGTTTTCACTTCAGAAACTTTACCTACCCTTTAGTTTTTTATTCACAAACGGAAATATTATTTTTGTCGTATCCACGTCGCACACGCCGCGCTGTCGCTCCGTCGAGTGTTTATTTACTAGAGGGAACCAAACCACGAACCTCCGGATACGCGCCAAACATTTTACCATTCAGCCAACCAACCCCCGCAAGGCAGGAAGCTTTTAACGGCAATAAAAACACAAGTCATTTTTCATGCAGCCATTGGAAAAAGATCGGTTTTTTTGGTGAGGGATTATATTTTTAGGGGTGGATACTGTGGATAGTGGATAGTGCTGTAGTAGGTATATTTCTTCTCACAGTATGTTGATTAATGAACAATTATAGTTAAATAAATACTATTTTTTACATATTTGATAGAATATCTTAGAAAGTATGCATGTGGGAACCAACACAGTAATACCTTTCAAACCCCTACCACACAAAGCTATAAAAGATAAAAGATCATCGCCCAATATCGCTCTCCGTACAATCCCATCAGACCTGTCACACCTAAGCTGTTTATGCGCAGATCAATCATAGACAATACAGATCATACCCTGTAACCGCTCCTGAGGCGAAATGTTAAGCGACCAGCTCTCTGCCGTAAACAGGAAAAGGGGTAATTTTAATTACGGAGCTGCCTATACTGGCGGATGACAGATGCCAAGTTGACTGATTCAGTACAAAGAAATGGCATTTCGTGGCAGCTCCCTAATTCATCTGAACCTCTCTCTTTCCATAGGAAAAAATATTTGATAGCGTCGTGTGACGGTACAACAGGTAGGTATTTTTTCAATTTTTTTTTTTCTGTATTCGTAAATTCAGTTTTCAGGCCAATAAATGATAGGTGCACGTAATACAAAGATAAATTCACAATATAAAGCATGGTGGAAGAGTGCAAAAGAACTCGGTAACTGTAATGAGAATACCTCAATAGGAGAACCTGTGCTTTTTATGTGAACACCTAACGAGAGTCTCAGCTGCTCCCGTCTGGAGTCAGTGAGACTATGATATCATCAATTGGTTTATGTTATGAGGCTGAAGGTAGCGGGGAGGAGAAGAAGATGGGGAAGAGGAAGGTGGCTATTCAAATCTGGTCAACATACACGGTTAAAGCCATTTTAAGCAACGTTTCAATTCTGAGTGGTGGTCTTCAGTGGCGGCCGGTGGTCAAAATATGTCGGGGTTCAACAGTCATTAAGTTAGACAATAAATTTAGAAAAGGTACATACCTACTTATAAAGAAGTTCTTTTCTCCGTTCCCTTAAAATGGAAACATACACAACACAGTTTAAAATACAATTTAAACAATACATTTCAAAAAATACTTCAGGAACACTGAAATACCAACCAAAGGAAGTTTCTCATCTGTACTTTTGTTCCAATTACGCACGCGAATTCCCAAAATTCATATTCTCAGTTATTGCTTCGAAAATGTAGGTAGGTACATGTCAAACGAAAATAAACCAGAGGAATGCAACAAAAAATAAAAGCTTCCTTTTGGTGGATGTAGTAGCCCGGGACCTTAAACAAACCAAAGTGGACTTATAATGTATGATATCATATAAAGATTCGGTTGACATTTTGGATCGGAGTTATGCCCGCCTGCTGACAACTAATCAGCTAATCACTCATTATCATTATATCATTGACTTGAAGAGAAGAACGCGCGGAACATTCGTTAAAAATAGTAGCTCTGCTGTTAAATTGAAGACAAAATGTAGACAAAAACATTGCTTATAAGCGTTTTCGTTTAACACGCCACTGAACGAACCGCTCCTTTCGATGTGGGGGTAAAATTCGGAACGGCGTTCGCGCTTTCGTAGAATTTGCAAAGAATTGTATGTACCCACGCTTCCGAATGTTCACTGGATTTGATCACAAATTAGTAAGATTCTGGAACGCTATCGAAAACTAACTGCTATGAAGGTGGGCGCAAGGGCCGGCCCTCGTCGCTCTGAAAGATAGCACGTATAACAGGTACCCACCTACCCACCGTACGAGATCTTGAGAAAATATTATAGTAATTTTATTAAAATAAACTGAATTTGCCAAATTATACAATAAAACCATAACCGAAAAGGGGTTTATAAATAGGAGAGTTTGGACTTGAAAGTGTGTTTTTTAGACCTTATACTTTATTTTTTTATTGGTTTATTAAAAGACTTATAAAAAAAAATGACCGATATTTTTAAGGGCCAAGGTATGTTTTACATGCAGTATTTAATTGAAGCATCTACAATACTTCTAAGCGATCAAATTTTCAAAACAAAAACATATGATTTTGTATGATTTTGCATTATTTACTATGGCTTCATCTTAATCAGAAATTCTTGTGCATATATGGGACCATTCATTTATTACGTCAGACGAATTTTGCTAGTTTTTGACCCCCTCCCCCCCTATTATAAGAAAAAATAAGAATAGGCCGACCCCCTTCCCCCTGTTTAATATTTATTACGTAAGAATCTAAAGGAAAAAATGAATACATGATTGGTTTGTTTTAATGTTTGTTTGCGCGGATCCGTTGCCATGGAAATGGAAATCGTTTACCTATACGCATCCGAGCGAACCACGGCACTCGCGCGAGAAAATTGAAAAAAATTAAAAAAATATTCTTACAAATTCAGTACATTAAAAAAATATTCTTACAGTGAGTAGTCGAGTACAGCCTAGCGGGCGTCTCGTTCCAACAGCACGGTAACACACGAAGCAGCGCGCGAATCACGTGGTCCCATCGCGACGTGTAGATTGAGATGTAGAATAGAAAAAAAATATCACCGGACATCATCAACACGTCAATCATATCATTACTTTTTTACTACAAATATGCTCAGTAATCGCTGGATAAAATCATTAGGGTTCTGTTACACCCTCTATAGACATAATACTCGTAACAACAGTGTATAACAATGTTTACAATGCAATAAAAAAAAAGAAAATGCTTTCTATTGTCTCTGGAATACCTACGTTTTAAATGAATACGTTTTCATTCGGCATCATAACATTGAAAGATGTCGTAAACTTTAGGTAAAGCGAAAGACGAATGAATACCGAATGACATTAGACAGTTTTTTTTTTAAACTTATAATATTCAACATTATATTATATACGATTTTAGATTTTCACGGCCAAAAATTATTTTGTTATTAGTTTTTGCAGTGTCCATCATCAGGGCAGATGTGTTGACACTGCAACGCTGTCCGAAACGTTGGCTAAAGAAGGAGATAGCGCAACACGGCATAATACCCCAGAAACTAATAACAAAATTATATTGTATGTCATTATATAAGGAGTCATATAGAATACAATTCCACAGATCCAAATTATGAGGTTCATTCACATCCGATTGAAAGAATCCAAAATAAATTTTTAAGATATGTAAATCTTAAAATGGGCATTCCTAGTGAATGCCTAAATTACGATAAAGTACTTTGTTCATTAAATTTAATAAAATTATCTGATCGTAGAATAATTTCCGATTTAACCTGTTTGTATAAAATCATTAATTCAATGTTTGATACCCTTGATTTATTATATGTAATCTCTTTTCATACTCCAGGAAGGTCAGTTACAAGGCAGTACCTACCGTATTATTGTAGCAATTCTACATCAACGTCCCAATATTACACTCGCGGATTCAACAGCTAGGAAAAAAAATACTCTGATGTTATTGATATATTTAGTACATCAATTTAAATATGTAAGCATACCTTATTGAAGTTCTTTTCATCAAGCAGGGGAATATTTTGATAAAACTATTTAAATTGACTAACACATTAACAGTATTTTGTCGGCTGAATAAAAAAAAACTATTTTGGATTTTTCATATTTTGTACCTACATACTGTGTGGATCAAATTCAATAATATTTTTACTTTGCATTTATTTTTGTGCAAGTGTTTTAAACAGTCGTTTCCTGCACTATTTACGAATAAAATTTCGTAAATATTGTTTATATGTGTTTAAAAGCCTAAATAGGCGTAAATAAATAATTAAATAATACGAAAAATTTTAAAAACTAAGTACATTACATACAATATTTTAAATCACATGCGATCGGCAGAAAAAACGACGACTTACGGTTTGACAATTTTTAATGACGTTTTAACACCATCTAACAATAACACTAATACACAGATAGTTCGTAGTGAAAAAAGAGATTTTATTATTGGAAGCATTTATTAATTTAATATCGGTTTATTAGATACTCACAGCAGTAGCTATCATTGACATCAACAATACAAATTATCATAACAATATGGACAAATTATTTATAGATTCAGTCCCGAACGCACTCCAGTTAAATGCCGAAACTTCAGACCGAGTTCCCATTCCCAAGGGTGTGGATGTTCCCGGCCGCGTGGCTGCGGTCCTGGACACGTGGCCCCACCCCCAAACACCCCCCAACCCCCCATACCAACCCCCAACATTCCCCACCTCCCTACACGGCCGTAATTTATGGGAAATACGAATTAGGTACATATTGCATCTCAAGAGGCTTTGCTTTGAGAGTTGAGAGGGAAGTGACTTCTCAAAACGAAAGCTTTCACGAACGACTGACGTTGTTTTATTGGTTGCTTGAATAATATGTTGGCAGTGGATTCTCATAGGATTCATATTCTAATAGTAATCAATCATTTTTCTACTGTTTTTCAGTAAGAGGAAAAAAAATCATTGGAAGGATCACAGACTGTCACTAACTGGCCAGAATCTAATAGCAAAAGGTCCGGAAGGGAGGTTCAGAAACATAGTCTTTAAAAACGTTTTTATCTCAATCATAATCTATGTAGGTACGTACCTACTTACACTTCGTGTAAAGGATATGTTTGTATCGGTTCCATGAGAGTTGATCCCCGACAGTTGCCCCCCGGCAAACTTATAAACAATATGCACTTATTATTATTAATTGTTTCTGCATTTAATTAGTTGAAATTAATTAAATTTTTTAAAAATTATTTAAAATTTGATAATAACATTATTAAATTTAATATAAATTACTTTTTTTTTAAATGTGCAGTTAGTTTAGGGAAAATGTGATATACCTAGGTACCTACGAATACCTACAAATACAAATATAACTAAGTCTAAGGGGTGTGCAAAGAGAACTTACCTACTGCCGAATAATAATTTTATTTTTTTATTTTTTATTTAAGTTTTTATTCCAGCAGGACTGGGAGGGTAGTGCAATCCCAGTCTGCCATATTACATAGACAACTATTAACTATAAAAAAAAATGTTTACATATTAGGTAGGTACGTAATTAAAAGATAAAATGAAAACAAAATTCATCACATGACAAAAAATAAGCATAAAATTAAAATAAATAATAATTGAACAGAATTAAAAACAAAAAATGTATTTTAGGATTATCCATCAGGGCGGTCGCCTCATCATCTGCATCCATCGCTCATTTATTGTGGAACTGAGCCACTCGGATGCAGCCACGACAATGATATTGGTTGAAGTCCGTGTCCTGCTCTAGTCGGTGGCGAAGTAAGGCTGGGAATGAGTGCACCCTCCCCTAAACAGAAACTGCAGAACCTCGGTAGTTGCATAAGTTGCCTGTATGCATTGTTGTAGCACATCCTCAGTTTGTCCCATTGCGCTGCTGGGTATTGTGTCCACAGTTCAGATGTGTACAGGGCAGTGCAGTATGTCTTGAAGAGTAATATTTTCTGACATCGTCGCTACAGTGGTAGAACCGCCTTGAGAGCATTCCGGCCCGTATGTTAATTGCTCTTCTTTGTCGTTCCATATCTTCTATATCCTTCATGTCTTCGGTTAGGATACGTCCCAGATACTTAACCTGTGAGGCCACAAGCAGTTCATGTATGAAACATATTTTTATTAAAACGCAGAAACTTGTCTATAGGTACTTTGCCTACAATTATATACCCACTCGCGTTACGGCGTTCAATTACAAAAATATTACACTGTTAGTAAATAAATTCGTTTGATATTCGTACCAATTTATTATTAAAGAAATTTTTGAAGTCGATTTTAGGTTTTAAGTTGGTAAATAATGTAGGGGGGAATCTGTTCGAGGATAAAATGTCTGGTCACCATATGTTGCTATAACATTTAAAACTACCAATATCGATTGTAACTTTTTTAACGTAATTTTTGCTCAATGAAATCTAAAATTCGGATTTGCTGTTAATTTAAGCGTCATTTTCAAAAGTGAAACTGTTTGTACGAGGAATTCAGAAAAGCCATAGAGTACGTAGGTGTCTATGTAAAATACAAAGAATATAATATAATAATATATAAAATACAAGAAATATGAAAGAGAACAAGACATACCTACACACAAACCTACGCTTATGCACTACACACATAATTTTTATGTTATCTCATTTTTCTTTACTTCAAATAATACCCTAGCAAATGTACTAACCTCCCTTTGTATAGGAACACTCACACGTTCACATACACACTACACACACGCATGTAGGTACACCACATGTATTATTTTTATATTAGTTATCTAGTTTTTCTTTACCTCTGATCAATCTCTAGAAAATGTAGGCCTAACCCCGCCCGGTAAAATGAATAGGTATACTCACACTGAGCGAGCAGACATTTCTTAGAGACACGTCATTGGTACCGATCCTTGCAATCATTACTAAAACTTTGTAAACTGCTTACTGCTCATTTTATCTATGGCCTATTTGTTTCCAAAATGATAAAAAAAATTAACAAAAAAATGACACTTTGCCGATTGGTGTGGGGACTTAAAATCCACTGGCGTAAAAATAACCATCCTCATGAAAATTTGGTTTTGCAAAGAGACGCGTTCCTCTGTTAAACGCGTAGAAAAAACGTGTATTATTGGTGATATCTATGCTTACACGGATTATGTGCTAAGCTCGTCATAACAACCAAGCGAGTATAAAAAGCAACCGATATACTGGGTCATAAAAGACTAAGCGAAGCTAAGTGGTAGTCGATTCCAAAGTATTAGGGTCTGATAGCATAAAATAATATATCTACCTAATTCTATGCATGTATATATTTGAATGTATGTTTGCTTGCTTGCATGTATGTAGGTATATATGTTGTTTATGATTTGCTATATTAGGTAAGCATTGGAAATGTTTGAACCTTTCAAAATACCTTCTTTCCACCCTCGCAAAGGTTTCTGGGTTATTACAACCACATGACAATACATCTCAATACATGACAATTATGAGAATGACATTTTGCAAACCATTAATTGCTCAATAAAAATTCAATTTTCGAATAAACTCTTTAAATTAATGGATTTATTTGAAGTACCAACCCACTTACGATACTAACCAAAATCGAATACTTATAATGCAATCAAGAATTATAAGTATTGTAAATAGGTACCTATGTTAGGTACCAAATTTGATTGATTGTTCTTATAATATAGGTACAAAAATGAATGTTTGTAATATATGAAAAATGAGTTTGTATGAAAAAATTGCAATAGGTGGCACGCGAGCTGTTTGAAAACTGAATGTACAGGGACTTAATATATGGAACGTGGGAGAGGCGAGAGGAAAGGCGGGGAAGGTGGAGGGGAAATGCGTGAGGGAAAGGGGACTTGGGAGAGGAAGGGGTGGGGGAAGGGGAACGGGACGAATGGGAAAGAACACGCAGGGAGAAAAAATTTCTTTATTAAGTGATATTGCATGCCGGGTATTCGCTAGTTTTATCTGCTGGGATTAGATATCTTTACAACTTGTAGCATTTATAAAACTGTGAGAGTCAAATAAAAACATACCATAGATAATAATATTATAAAGTATTGAATTATAGCTGCAATTACTCGTACAATAGGTAGTTAAGTTTCCTAGTGAAATGGCAGCCGCGATGGGTGTCATTCTCTCTGCCACGTGGCTCGGCCACTGCCACGTGGATGGCTAATTCATGTAATGACGTGTCGCTCTTGGATACACAGATGGGTACGTTATTTGTTATTTGGTTTCTAAAAGCAAAGCAAAAGGTATGCGTAAACATTAAATATAATAATAATAATAGTTGGATAATTTATAGAGCGCCGTTTTTTTGTGAAAAATCACCTCAAGGACTCTGTACAACTTATTATGAATTCTTAGGCTGTATCTTAATTTTATTATTTACAAATAGATACATCACTTATAAGAAGATTAAAGCCAAAGTTGAGTTTATACTTATTTTTAAAGACTTGAGAATTTAGAACTCTTTAGGACTGGAGAATTTCCACGAAATGACTTTTACAAAAGCTTACGAATAAGAATTTGCTTATATTTTTACACAATTAGTTTTTTACAATGTCGCGGGCAGTGAAGGCGAAGTGAAAAAAAAACTTATACTTATAGAACAAACATTATTTCGGTATAGGTAGGCAAAAACAACATATTTAGTGAAAGAACATATATAATATATATATCAACATATCAAAGAACATTTAAGGTGTCTTAATAATAATAATTTTTCTGAGTTCGCTAACCATATCATTGAAAATAACCATAGTTTTGAAAAAAACACAGGGATAAATATTCTTCATATTAATCATAAAGGAAAACGTTTAGATAACTTAGAAGCTTTGGAAATTAAAAAATCCCTTAAAAATAATGAATCTATTATCAACAAACAAAAAATATTGTCATATAGCCCAATCATGGATTTGTTCCCCTACCCACCCACTCTACACTAATACCTACCCACCCAATCTACATTATTAACTAACAACGGCTCTACCCCTACCCTAATAAAACATTGTTCTAAACTGTCAAATAGTATAAGCTTTCCCTGACGAAGGAACGTTTGTTCCGAAACCGGTCGGATTTGCACATTTTATAAGTGGTTTATACAAAGTTGCATTGTTTCATTTTATTATAATGGATAACCACAAAGTAATAGCTACATTCAAAAATATAACATATTTAGTGTTTGTGGAATAAATAAGTTTGATACATTATACTCTTTTAGAAGCTGCGATCATCGTAAGTACATAACTGCCTGCTCATTTCAGGTGAGTTTAGAAAGCAAACAGAACACAGGAGAGAGATACTAAAAAAACGAAAGCCATTAAAAAAATGAAGATAGTTTAGAGGTCCAAAAGCTATATGTTTTTAATTTTTTTTGTGAAAGCGAAATAGAGAAGGGTTCGGAAAAGATATAGAGGAAGGTTGCTATTATTTGTCTAAGGTTCTCTTACCAGGGCAAAACTGAAAGTATCTTCTACTCTTCCCGGAGATTTCTGCTCTTCATTCTGTACAGGCTCTGCAGATACAGTGGGTGGCCAAATTATTATACTCAAAACGATTTCTTTGTATTTTCTCAGTTTGTTATGGATTCAAGTCGGGCGAGTTTCCGGGCCAGTTCAGGGTATTAATCTGTTTGTTTTTTAAGTATTCTGTGATAGATTTGGCTTTATGACAGGGAGCAGAGTCTTGCATGAATATAAAATTCCTATTAGGGAACCATTCTGCTACCTGTGGGATCAGTTTTTCCTCCAGAACTTTCTTATACTGATCCTGACGCATAGTTCCTTGGACGATATACAGCCTTCCAGTCCCTTTGCTGCTGATGACGGACCATATCATCACTGAAGCAGGATGGTATACACGTTCCACAACGCAGTCATCATTGAATTTTTCATGCGTCTTTCGCCGAACAAACTCAGTTTTATCTTGGAGAATCTGTATTGACGACTCGTCCGAGAAACAAGTCTACAAGAAATTGTTTTTGTATAAATATGTAAAAAATGATACGCTAAATATGTGTATTCTTGTATTAGGGTTATGCAAACCTCGCCCCAGTCTTCCTGTGTCCAGTGTCGATGCTCCTTGGCCCAGGCCAGACGTTTGGCCTTCATGGCAGGAGTGAGTTTTGGTTTTTTTAGTGGCCGACAACATTTCAGTCCCATTTCTACAAATCTTCGCCTCAGAGTCCGCTCCGATATTTATACTCCGTTATCATTAAGAATTTTTTATGGCGAGCTGTGGCTTTCGACGGTTTTCAAGTGTAATGCGACGTATTTCTCGCTCAGTTCGAGTTGTTTTCGCCCGCATTTACCAACTCGATCCTCCTTGATCGATATTTCGGCGTCCACTTTTTACTTGATATTACGCACACTGGACTGTGATATATCACACAAATCAGCAATTTTACGCTGGGTATATTGACAATGCTGTAACATTGTCGAAATCTGCGCTTTTTTCCTTGGTGTGAGGTCAGCACACTTACCCATATCTGTTAATAAACATTTTTAGGTTAGGTCGGTCGACAACCAATAAAAAAACAAAAAACTAACTAAAAAATGACCACAATGCATTGATCGAGTACTAGAATAATTCTAAATGTAAAAAATTTGAAAACTTACTGAATAATAAGTCGATAACACTGAAGCCAAGATTTTTTTCGAAGACTTCTCACAAGCCAGCACGGTAAAAAAATTGATATGTACTGATACTAGCGGCCGCCATTTTGATAAAAAAAATATTTACGTGTTGCCACACTAATGAAAGTGTTGCCAGATATAATGGCTAATCAGTAAATTAAAAAACAATAACATTTTTCCAATAATAAATTAATTATAGCCACCACTTTCACAGATAGCGATGATTTTTTGTTTGAGTATAATAATTTGGCCACCCACTGTACTTTAATAGCATACAACCGCTGACCATGTGCCAATCGCAAATGCGCTTCTCTGTTGAATTTGGAAGCCACCTCTGTTCTGAAACCCCAAAATACTTGGAAAACACTAGATTTTGTAACAGGCGGCCCGTTTAAAGCGGTACACAACCCTAAGAATTATTGTTTGCTCAAAACTCACATTTTAATCATTTCCGGCGAATCCGTAACCGTAATAACTTTTTTATTTCCATGCCGCACAAGCAATGCGAGGTTTTTATATTACGAATGTTAGAGGAGAGCGCTAATATTTACGGCGACAAAATCGATGCGAAAATTGCGAAAATGTTTAATAAAACACGACTCGTTTCAAATAGAGCAAAAATCTCGCGGGCATTATCTTAAACAGCATTTAAAGAAACACTGTGATTTTTCTCATACATATAACTTGTAAAATAACTGAAACAAACGTGGTAATAATAATTTTTGGAGCACAAAGGCATGTAATTCCGTTCTTATGCATTGGTTATTATAATAACAAGGACATTTTAAATCAAGTCTAGGAATGTCCAATCGCTACCGTAATTGGGCCTTGACTGATAAAGTATGCACATAGTCTTTATGCGGATGCCATAAGGCTTAATTCTCAATTCGGAATTCGTTATTCGCTGCCCATTTTGATTCATTAGCGTTTATTTATTTATTAGGAAAAAATCAAAACATGGGTGAAAAAATTAATGCAGACATACTAGATAATGTATTAAAAACATCATAGAAACTAAATAACGGAAAATCAAAGAAATCTACCACTCCGCCTCAGCACAGGACCACCTAGTGAGGAGGACTAAGAACAAACAGATGAAATACTTATTTACATTATCATATCTTGTAATTCTCATCCAACTTGTAATTAAATAGTCACTAATAAAAATTAAAAATTCTTCTTTTCCTAGTAGGTACCTCTTCTTATCAGCTTCTGACCAAATAAAACCAAAGTCTCACCACAAAAATTATTAAATTATTCAGATTTGTTTACATATCTCATGGTTTTATTTGTAAATGATAATAACCCCTGTCTATATGTATACACATATTCTAAACCAACATTCCCGTAACATAATTACATCCCCACATCAAATAAAAATCATAATTATTATTTCCCATTTCCCTGGGGTGTAGCCTCGGCCGGATTCATTCAATAAACAACATAAAAAACTAATAAGAATCCACCCCTGGCGTTAACTTTTCCTGGCGTCACGTGACCAATCATCCGGCCCGCCCATTGGCTGCAAAAGTTCGTCACAGACACGTGATTGATGTGGGGAAATAATTATAACTTTGTCTAATAGCTTTTTTATCGCGTTTATAATTTTGTAGTTGATTAAATTGTGTCACTTTTAATATGGTTCAATAAAAATACTTTGGACATTTTTAATTAGGTAGGTACCTAAGTTTTTACTTTCATACATCTATTTTCAAATATCGACCTAGTAACACCATCTCTCTTGGTCCGGCTAGTAGCCAATTGCAAGGATTTTTTGTTTGGTTTGACTGAGAATTGAACCTTGTTATGAAAATATTGACTATTTTATAACAATCGCGGTCAAGTACTGTGCTTTCCGAAATTTTACTTGTCTATGGTTTTTTTGACAGCCAAATATTCTCTGTTTTGACGAACCACTTTAGCCCGGCTGGGCACGGACCGGAACGAGACGTCGGTGCCATTTTTTTTGTTGATTAAAATGTGAACATTGTCGAGCGTAATCTAATGTTACTTTCAATTTGGTAAAGTATCCGAGACTGGATTTTAAACGAATGTATTCGTGAGTTCGGATTGAGTTTACGGGAAGGTGCGTGACGCAGAATCCTGGCCGGTACCATAAATACGCGGATGGAAGATCCCGGTGCAATGAGGGGGTCGATTTGGTAATCGGATCTGAATAATGCCATCCTTGCTCGCCTCGTACGCGTTGGCCGATGGAAAGAAGTAACTTTAAAGGCCTAGCCGGTCGGTTAACGTATTTGGGGTAATGCCCGCATTTTTGCCGAATTTTCCCGCCACGCGCAAGTATAACCGCGCCTGGGATCGAGCGGACGACAATCAGACGACACCAGCGGAGTCCTCGAGACCGATCGGAGGACGTCGAAGGGCACACGCCTTTGCTGGATTGAGGGCCAGCACGCCTTCGCCGGATGCAGCCGTGGATCCCGGGGAGAAGGCATCTCCGTTCAACAACAGCTCAACTACGCGTTAGTTAGGTTAGCTTAGTTATCAAACGGTCTGGGGGTAAGTCGATTCCATATTACCATCTGTATGCTTGGCTTATTTAAATAGAACTTCAATCGTATCTGCAAACTATGTTTAATTTCACATATCTCCTCATCCTCACGTAATTGCGGTGGTAACCCCATATGCCCACCCTTGGGAAAGGTTTCTCATGCCTATCGCAGTGACAGCATACCTCGTCATTTTTTTTTTTTTTTTTTTTTTTACATTAACTCCACACAGGAGGCCCTGAGGAAAATAATTTCCCTCAGGGCCTATGTCATCTGGGATGCTGTGTGGAGGGTCTTTTTGAGGAGAGGAAGGAATGAACATTGGTCTTGAAGAGACCCATGTTGTAGGAAGGAGGAAACACAGAGGCCGGCAAATCATTCCACAGCCGAGCTGTTGAACACAAGAACGAGTCGAAGAAACGACCCGTTCTCATGTGACAAATGTCAACTGTGTACAAATGTTGGGCACGCGTTTGGCGTGTTTCCCGACTATGCACCGGTGCCGAAGGGATCAATGATGCTAGTTCCTCGGAGCATCTTCCATTGTAATACCGGTAGAACAAGGATAGCATTCCCACCCGACGCCTGTGCTCTAAAGATTGCAATCCGTCTGTTAAGATGGGAGAATCTATCAAACGGACCGCCCGTTTCTGCACAGAGTCGAGGGTATTTTTCAGGTATTTTGGAGCTCCAGACCAGAGGTGGCTGCCAAATTCAACCGTGGGGCGCACTTGCGATTTGTACAGGGTTAGCAGTTGTGTACTTTTAAAGTATCTGCGGGCCCTGTACAGTACGCCCAGTTTTTGGGAGGCTAACTTTACTCTGGCTTCGATGGAGCCCCCATACCTGAGCTGGTCACTTAGGGTTACACCAAGCATATCAATGGAGGGCCTGTTCGGAAGATTGCTTCCGTTGAAAGAGACTAGATTTTCATTGCGATCCCTTTTAGACGTAATCAGACAAGATTGGGTCTTTGAAACATTAAATTCAACGAGATTATTTTTACCCCAAGAGAAAACACTCTCGAGGTAACCGTCCATTCTTTGCTTCAAAGCCTTACGAGCTGTTGGAGTTTGTGAGCCCTTTGGGGGCTTGTCAAACAAAAAGCTATCATGAACTGTACTGTCATCCGCGTAACAGTGAATTGGTGCACATGACAAAAGGTCGTTGATGTGCAACAAAAACAGAGTTGGAGACAGAACCGATCCCTGCGGGACGCCGGCATTTATCGAGTGAGAGGAAGAGGTGAAACCATCGACTACCGTCTGAATCGACCTCTCCCTCAAGAAGTCGGCAATCCACGTACACAAGGATGCGGGAAGTCCGTAAGAATGCAGTTTGTTGACAAGTCCTCGGTGCCAAACCCGGTCAAAGGCCTTGGATATGTCCAGTGCAACCGTTTGGGTCTCACCGAAACGTTCCAGGCATCGCCCCCAAACATGCGTCACATACGCGAGAAGATCACCGCACGAGCGGTTCCGCCGGAATCCGTATTGACGGTCGTTAATAATTTTGTTCTTCTCGAGGTATGTGAGCAGTTTGTCGTTGATCACACGTTCCATCACCTTAGACAGAACTGATGTGATCGCTATGGGGCGGTAGTTGGCCGGGTTGGAGCGGTCACCCTATGTCATGGACAAGATTTGGCGTCCCAGTTTCCGATAGGAAACAAAGCTGTTCACTGTAATGTTTTCCTATTTAATACACCCACTTAACAAGTGAGCCAAATCCCAATTTGAATATGACCGACATGTATTTCGTATATTAACCGCTGTAATTTCGTCCAATTTCAAAGAAATGCGTATACATCCGCGTGTGTAAGCGTGATTGCCGTGATTGATAGAATGCATTATCATCGACAACGAGTCTATCTGAATCGAGATCGTATGTGGGAAAGCGAGTTAATTTCCACTTCCAAGATTCCGTTTCATTAATTCATTAAATTTATTCAACCATTCATTTTTTTACATTATCTCCACACAGGAGGCCCTGAGGAAAATAATTCCCCTCAGGGCCTATATCATCTTTGGGGATGCTGTGTGGAGGGTCTTTATAGAATAGGAATGAGAAGTAGTTCTTGGAAGGAAAAGGGTATGAGTGTTGGGTAGGAATCTGGGGGTCAATATGTACAAGGGTGAAAAAAATCCATCCCTACCATTGCGGTGCAAGGCGTTGTTCCGAGAGAGCACGGCTGGAGAAGTCAAAGGGAACTCAACCATTCTTTCCCAATCCGGTCTGCCACGCAGCTGGTGGGCAGATGCATCCGCCGCCAAGACATGAACCCGCGCACCCCTGCTAAGTCACCAAACGTAGCGAACCACTTGGGTGTTGACAGAGGTGTTGGTTTTCCAATAAATGGTTCCAGGGGCGGTGGTACCCATATACGCCTCTCAAATTGATTCATTCATTCTTTAATTCATTAGTCCAATTATCTTCTTCTTCTTTCGTATGGTGGGGGGGTCAGAGGGGGACATCTAGGTCTGCGAGCCAGTCTAGGGCCTCAGGCGTTGCCCTGTGGACCTCATCAATCCCGCCGGGGAATGAATGGAGCGGGCATTCGTTGACCACATGTTCGGTGGTCTGCACCGCACCGCATTCACACGTCGCCGACTCTTTAAGGCCCGATCTATGCATCATATGAGCACAACGGCTATGGGAGCACTATCATAATAACGGTAATAATAATCATAATAACGGTATAACCTTTGACACTAAATTAACATTCATTAAGCATATTAATAATATAATCAGTAAAGCAATGCAAATGTTAGGATTTGTCTTACGGATTTCAAAGGATTTCAAAAATTTAAAAACTGTCAAATTACTTTACACTTCACTTGTTAGAAGCCAACTAGAATTTAACTCCACCATTTGGAATCCTTACTACAGTGTACATGAGAATTCTCTTGAGCGAGTCCAACATAAATTTTTACGTTATATTAATTTTAAATTGGGAATATTCATCGAAAACATTAATTATCCCTCTCTGTTACAATTATTGGGGCTCGATACATTAAAAGAAAGAAGAATTTGTTCAGACCTATTTTATTTATTTAAAATCGTTACCAACTGTTGAACTCCCCTGAACTTCTTTCGCTAATATGTTTCCATGTACCTAGTCGATCAGTTCGTTTCAAATTACCTTATCATTGCAACAATACGGGATCGAACGCTGAATTCCATAATGAATCGCCTGCATGTACTTGGAAATAAATATGTTTTGGATAAATCTATAAACATTGCTAGTTTAACCTCTTACAAACACTACTTAATTAAAACGCTTCTCAGTTAGACTATAATCAAATACAGATTAAAGTATTAATTTCTTAATACATAATATCCGGGATTTATAATATGTTGTATTGTATTTATAATAACCTACTCATTTTACTTTTTTATGTTGATACTACAATTTCTATTGTTCTCTTTTATGAATTTTATATTTATATTATTCTTTTTTTCTTCTTTTATCTATGTATATTCTGTATTCATATGTAAAATAATTTTTACTTAAATTAATTAAAATAATTGTTATTCTTTTGTAAAAGCCGTTAAAATCGGCGTTAATAAATAAATAAATAAATTCATTCATTCATTTATTCATTCGTTCGTTAATTCATTAATTCATTCATTTATTCATTCATTCATACATTCATTCATTCATTTATTAATGCAATAATTAGTTTTTTTTCATTTATTCATTTATTCGTTCATTCGTTTATCCGTTCATTCGTTCGTTTATTCACTCGTTTGTTCACTTGTGCATTCGTCTATTCGTCCATTCATAAATTAATGTATTATTCATGCAATCATTCACT
Organism: Limnephilus rhombicus; assembly: GCA_929108145.2. Classification (NCBI taxonomy): domain Eukaryota; kingdom Metazoa; phylum Arthropoda; class Insecta; order Trichoptera; family Limnephilidae; genus Limnephilus; species Limnephilus rhombicus. The sequence goes on along the minus strand of OV815288.1, from coordinate 45,401,557 downwards.
GATTCATTAATTCACTTATTAATTAATTCATTAATTCATTCTACCATTCATTCATTTAATCATTCACTCATTCATTTAATCATTCATTAATTCAGTCAAGAAAACACAATTGAAATTCAAATAGATTTCAAAATAAAAGATAATATTTTGATTGAGACTACATGAATGTAAAATGGCACTGATTTCAAAATTGATTAATGTACTAATCTACTGCGTATTCTAAAATATGAAGTCAATTAACAATGATTGTACTTTTTAAAAAGACTGCAGCGAATCGGTGTATTCCTGTTTGGAGCCGAGCGACGAACCCTCGACTCGCCCCGTGGGGTAGTTTTAATCCCATGGGCGTGAAACTACATGACTTTCCCATAACCCTTAACCTCCCACCATCCCTAAAGGACTGAAGTAGGTTGGTTACACCCCGGAGGGTTTGGCGCGTGTGTCATAAGACGGATTGATACAAGAAACTTCCGCAATATTTATGGTTAAAAATCATTTTTTCAACTTATCAATTTTAACTACAATACACACTTTGCAAGAAATGCACCTCAAATATCGACATACTTACACAAGTTTACCTCTGTTTTAGAAATACCTGAATAATATTTTAATGTACCATATTTTGATATCTGATGATCTTCGCACAAAAGCTATTGCTTATATTTTTCAATTATCTACAGGGTCTACCTTCTGTTTATCTACAGGGTACAAACTTATTCCTTTTTCTATGTCTGTATCATGCACTATGTCACGTTTTATAATAATCGCAGGCAATCAGACAGTCACCTGTAAATCTTATATTATTATTCATACGCCACCTACAATTTAAAAAACTTTCTCTTTTAATGTAATACATTACTTTCACGTTTATTTACTTTTACACCTACAATCTTTATAATGTTAATTTATTCAAGTTTATCATTTTTTTATATAAAACCGTCCCTGAGTATCATACACTAATCACCTAAAAACCCATCTGGATGCTGAAAGTTAGTTTAAATAATTAGAGAAAATAATTAAATGAATATATAAACGAACTAGCAATCTTTGTTATTTGTTTTTGAGGTGTTATGCCGTGTTGCGCTACCTCCTTCTTTAGCCAACGTTTTGGATATCGTTGCAGTGTCCATCATCAGGACAAATCCGGCAGATCCGGTAGATGTCTACTTTTTAGTGGTGAAGTGTGTGCTTATTTACTTCGAAGCGATACCGTGTCGCCAGCTCCACTAACTTTCACCGGTACAAAATAATCGTGACAAGCAGTGGCGTCATTGCCACCATTGCTTTGCGAGAGGGGGGTAGCGCAACACGGCATAACACCCCAAAAACAAATAACGAACATGCTTTTGGCCGTGAAAATCTTAAAACGTATCGAACTAGCAATCATTACATTTATAGGTACCTACAAATAAAAAACAAAGAATATTACAAAGTTTTTTTATGAGAGCTTCTCAATCTCATTGATTTTCTTAATAAATTCATGAAATTATTTTTAATCAATGATAATTATTATATGACTGCTTTTTCGGTGTCTGTCTGTACCTACTATTTTCAAATTAACATAAGTGTCCACCCATATGTTCATTAGATGTCACCGATCGACGCGCGCTGTCAACATTGAAATTAATTAAACACAAATATTCATTACAAAACGCTTTTTTAATAGCGTCACCGCAATAAATAATTTCTTGTAATAACAAAGTAAAAATAATAACAATAATAATTCTCAAGCGGAACGGGCGAGCAGTGAGCGCCGAGCACGGGGAATGCCACGCGCCACGCGGCCGTCACGCGCGTGACGCGTGGCGAAGTTATCAAAACAATATTCTTCGATTAACGCGGCGGTACGGCGCTCCCCGCCCTCCCCCAATTCATCGACCATATGGCCAGGAACATTCGGCGGTCCTCCCATAAAGGGATGAGAAAAGGGGTGAGTTTGGTGTGCTGGGAGATTTGTGCAGAATAGAAATGGTACTACCTTGTTACCCGAAGCAAGTATAGTACGATCAGTATGAAGGATTTATTCGTACAGCGCATAAGAACTATTATTAAAAAATATTTTCTTCCAATACTCTTTTACAATTTGAAATATTTTATTTATTTATTAGTTGTGAATTTAGCAAGAAAAACACACCTTTTTATATTAGCTCCAAACAGGAGGCCTGAGGAAAATAATTGTCATTGTTGTTAATGTCATCTTTGGGGACGCTGTGTGAAGGGTCATTTTAGGAAAGGAAGGAGAGGAAATTCTGGGAAGGAAAACGATATTAGGAGTAGGTAGGAATCTGGGGTTCAGTGTGTCCCGGTCATCCACCTCCATGACCTAGACAAACCTTACCCCATGAACCCGAGCACCCCTGCTAAATCACCAAACGTAGCGAACCACTTGGGGTGACCTGTGGCAGAGGTGTTGGTTATCCAATAAAGGTTTCCGGGCGGCGGTACCCATTCCCGCTTCCGGATGCTGTGTGAAGGGTCATTTTAGGAAAGGAAGGAGAGGAAATTCTGGGAAGGAAAACGGTATTAGGAATGGGTAGGAATCTGGAGATCAGTGTGTCCAGGAGTGACAGACGTATGAATACCTACCTCTGCGGTGCAAGGCGATGTTTCGAGAGAGCACGGCTGGAGAAGACTTCTTCAAACACTCTATCCCGTTCCGGCCTGCCACGCATTTGGTGGGCAGACGCATCCGCCGCCAAGATCCGGACAAACCTCACTCCATATGTAACAGTTCGAAATTATAATGCACAAATAATCACTTGATGAAGTAAGCACCCATTGATAATCACCCAATAAGTAGGTTGCTACGTATCAATTCAAATTGAAATTTAAATTCTTAATTGAAAATATTCTACGAGCAAGTCGAATCCAGATCTTCGTTTGTTGTCCAAAAATATGTATACTAGGAACAATAGAATTTTTCTTCAGCAGTTCCAAGCTAACTGCCAGAGTTTCCGGAAGTTTGTCTCAACGTGGGAAGGCATATACTTCGGTGAAATCGCAATTACCTGTGAGCTATAACTTCTGTTAGTTTTGAGTTTATTGATTTACCATTTAATATTTTGTTCTATTGAACTGGCGCCCTTACAGTAATTTTAACATCTTGAGATCATTTTTAAATCACGACAACCTATCAATTCATTTATTAGATTTTTTTAAACTATTTAGTTTGTTTTTCTAAGGACTAAACACGACCCTGAAGTATTTAAATATTATTTTGTTAGAGTCTCACGTTCTGTTTTTATTATTTAATAATATAATTTAATTGTGGCCACAACTCTTTCATTTATAACTATAAGTTTTATTAAGTGTTACACATATATTTTAAAACCATTACATTGGCGCCCAACGTGGGGCGCCTATGTAATGGTTTTAAAATATTATTAAGTGTTGTACTTATTCTTTTACGCAGTGTTACACTAATAATATTTTTAAACCATTACACATGAACCCGGGCACCCCTGCCAAATCACCAAACGTGTAAGGGTGTAGTGAAAAAAAGTGTAGGTAAGGACATGCATTTAAAAGAAATACATATATGTATTAAGATTTATTGTTCTAATTGCTCTTCAGTCAGTGGGACTCTTCGAAAGTCGGTTCCTCATTGCTGAGTATCGTGACGCCTACTCCAGTATCCATGGTTTTAAAGGCTCCTTCATTTCTCACGGTCCCATGTTGCGAGCAGAGCTGCGGACACCGACGTATTGGATGCCAGTGATACTTTGTCACTCCTGCGCAACACCTTCCTTCGTTTCTCCTGCCTTCCACTTTGGCAGTTCATAATCATGAGTTTCTCCAAGTTGGAGTCCGCAGTTTGACGAGCAATGCGTCCAAAGTAGGTATCTTAAAATTATTGTAGGCAGATAGTTGAGAGCTAGTTGTGGATGTCTAGCTCTTTCAGAATGGACACATTTGTGCGTCTGGCTGTCCAAGGAATCCTGAGAATTTTTCTGCGCTTTCTTTCGCTGGCTCTAAGCGTCCACGTATTCATACCGTATAAAAATAATGGGGGGAAATCACTGGTTCCACGGCATCCTCAAAATGGGGTTCAAAAGAAAATGTGGAGGCGGTGTAGGAACCATGGTTTTTTTTAAATCTTGCAGTATATGACGAATCGCCATCTATGACGATTGCGCAGTGAATCGCAGATTCGATGACCGCCCTTTTTTAAGAACATAATCATTCTGATAAGTTTTAAGATTTTCACGGCCAAAAGCATTTTCGTTAAATGCTTGTCACGATTATTTTATTTCATTAAGAGATGGAGCCACTTCCGTCGGCATCTCGCAAATGGACTTGCCCCTGGCTAGCATAAATACCACGTTTTAATGAACTTTCTATTCCGTTCCGCGGCGATGACGCCACTGCTTGTCACGATTATTTTGTACTGGTGAAAGTTAGTGGTGCTAGCGACACGGTATCGCTTCGAAGTAAATAAGCACACACTTCACGACTAAAAATTACTCATCTACCGGATCTGCCGGATCTGCCCTGATGATGGACACTGCAACGATGTCCGAAACGTTGGCTAAAGAAGGAGGTAGCGAAACACGGCATAACACCCCGAAAACAAATAACGAAAATAATCATTCTGCTTTGATTGTCGCTTGTGAATAGTTCGTAGTTCCTAGATTTCGACCCAACCTCGAGTTTCGAACCTTTTGATAAACTTCGCGTGTTTAATATACGAGATTAAGTTATTAGCTTTAAAGTTATTCCTTAGTGTTATAAAATCACACCGCATCAGCGGTTTAGGAAGTGGGTACTTGGTTATTCACGTGCGGTCAATAAAGTTGATTTATTATTTTGGCTAAAGTCATTTTAAGCAACACTAGTCTTCTGAGTGGTGGTCTCTCAGGATGATAGTTAAATACTGAGTGTGACTACAACTCTGAATCATGGCCCAAATATTTCAATTATAAGTATAATGTAAGTAGGTCAAACGTCAGTACACACAAATAGATGCCAGGATCCTAGCATGGTTGATCGATAAGGATTCATCGTTCCCTAGGACAACGGCAGACGGCTAACGTACACAAAACAGTTGACGTCGATTATATTAAGAACACATCATTTTGAACTAATACTGATTCGTTTGCGATTTGCTAGGGAACGATGAGAAGTTACCAAAAGTTATCCTATCAATCCTTATCGATCGACTGTGCCAGGGGGCCAGGTATTGCACCCTCCATCTCTAGGTCCGATGTCACGAAGTTGATCGCTCTGCCACTGGGGTTCATCCTCTTCTTTATTTAATTGACAATCTACCATCGAAAGGGTGTGCGTTAAATCACAATCCCCATAAAAACGACAAAACTGTACAAATATCATAATAACGATGTAGAACATATCTTTAGTACCATGCTCGAACCGCGCCCGTGTGCATTATCATCACAGGCGATAAGGCAAAAGGCATAATGTGCGCTGGGTATTTGTTGTTCGGTGCACATGTCAAACCGAAGCTAGCGTGTCAACATTGCTCGGTATCATCCGCTATACATATCTCTTTTACCTACAAAGGAAAATAGTTATTGTAATATAATAAAATACAATAATTTCAACAATCATATCTTGTGATGTGTCATCAAGAACAATTTCTCATCCTTTTTTTAATGTTTATTTATTTATTTTTCATTGTCTCCAAAAATAGTTGTACGCTAATATTACACAGATTACAGAAATGTAGAACATAAAAACATATTAAAAATAAGGAACGGAGTAAAATTAGCACAAACTCAAAATAATTAACCGAACAATATTACATAACTATTCCAACCTTTGATACAATTACCTATGGACAGTGATTCCTGTCTTCATTTGAAGTACCTAAACATTAAATGAAATTTGGTCTCCGGTGACATTTACAATGTTGTTTTTTTTCTTTTATTTTTCAAAACCAACAAATTAAATTTCTTCCATACATCATCACTGGTCACTCCGCCGAGTAACCAAACAAACCCTAACTTTCAAATATCTACTGATTTTTTGGTTAAGTTAAAAAAAAAAACAAAAAATAAAAAAAACAAAAACAAAAAACAGTCACCGGAGATCAAAATTTCATTTGCATTTTTTACTCCAAATAATGTCGGGAATCACTGGTTAAAGTAAGCCAAGAACGTTCCTTAAAACCTTGTATATTTTTAGCCTAAAAATTACACAAAACAATGTAAGCATTTTTATAGCGGATTTTGAACCTGTGATCTTTGGATCCAGAGCAAAGAAGCGTACAATGCGTACAAGCGTACAAAGCGCTTCAATGGAGGTAGTATTACTTCATTAAGGCGAGACATAACCACGTTTATCGGGGGTTTGCCCGAGGCTCACATTTTAATTTATTTCGGCGAAGTCGTACTAGAATTATCATTTTTATTTCCATGTCACCAATAACACTACGTTGCCATAATTTTTTTTAACGTACAGCGCCTTTAAAAAATTGTAATACGTTGTACAACTAAAGTTAGCGGTGAGCACCAGATTTTATTTTTCTAGACGATGAATTAATAACATTTAGTAGGTAACATCTTAAATAACACGTTCTTCAGAATAGTTCTTAAATATTAGTAACAGGTACCTTGTATTTTTAGTTTACAACGATGAGCATACTGCCCAGCTATAATTAAATTATTAATAATCCATGTCTGAATAATTGTTCTCAGTGCTTCTTTTGTAGGTTTATAATTATATTTTTATTAAGTTTATATGTATGTTTTTTTTTTAATTACATTTTAAAACTGCATATCTCGTTACAGAAATGCCCTAGTGAGATATGCAGCTTATGTTTTCATGTATTTTTTATTTTTAAATAAATAAATAAATAAAATAAATTAAAATGAACCCGGCGTAAAGGTCGAATCTCCAGGCTTGCCAGGGTGAATTAGATCGTACGTCCGTCCAATACGCCGTGCCGCGGGCGCATATTTGTTCACACGCTTCCTTCACTTACGTCGTCAAGATTCCCACATTATTTTTCGTCTTCTTTTCTTTGATAGGGCAAATTCGACAGTAGGTCCGTCCAATATACGGGTCGCGGGTCGCAATTTGTATACACGGAATCTTTACTTATGTCGTTAGGATTCTGAATATATTTTAGCGAATATTGTCGTCTTAAAGGACGTAATGTGTTATTTTCACCCCTAGTTACCTTTGTTTATTTAAATTTTTCTCTTAAAATTTGTACAGTCACGATTTTCACATGACCATCCCTTCAATAATTTCATTAAAATCCGGCATCCTTTCACACGTTTACGTGACTTGGGGGGATGGGGTTCTTGTCAGGGGGTGGTGACTGAATACCCTGAAGTCACCTGCACCGCGTTGGTCACGTGATCTGCCACGTGACTAGCACGTGACGAGGACGATGTTGATGATGATAACGGTGAAGCGCAGGAAACTATACAATATCATGGAGACATCGGGCAGGTATTCATTACAAAACTACCTAACTAACTAACGCCGAAAATGAACCGTCACACGACCCTGTTTGACCCACACTCTGCTTCATTCACATTCGCACACACCTACTACCTTCTCTTCTGATTTAATATATATTTTTTAATTAGAACATCTCCCTTTTTATAACTTTGTAGGTTATTCCCATCAATGAAATATATCAAGAAAAAGATAACACTAACAATAATCTAAACGAAATTATGAAAGAGAACAACACCCAGAAAAATGAAAAGATAACGGTCGCAACTGGGACTCGAACCCAGAACCTCTCGTGATACTGGGACGAACGCCCATTATCTCATATTTAAATAATGAAGGAAGCAAAAATGAAGGTTTCGTAAATTTGTGTCCGGAAATCTCGGAAACTAATCGAAGGATTACTTTCGACTCAAAATTTTTACGGATTTTAGCAGAACAGTGTTTTTTTTATATATAATGGTAAGCACTGGCGTTATGAAATTTGTTTAAAAAAGTTATTAGAAATGGTGCGCGAGTGGTTTGAAAATGTGTGTATTTCTATTTTAGCGGCAGGGAGGGAAGGCAGAAGGGGAAGGGTAACGTAGGAGGTTGGGTTCGCAGGGAACGTAGGAAGGGAAGGGGACGCGGGAGGGGAACGGGACGCATGGGTATGGACATGCAGGGAGAAAGTATTTCTTTGAACGGCATTGCAACGCATGCCGGGTACCAGATAGTATGTTACAAAACACTAGAAATTCGGAATGCGGTGGCTTAATTTATATTCTTACTTAAAGGTCAGTCACTGGTAGACAGCTATCTACCAATTTTATAATATTGAAAATAAATGACTGTTAGAATTTTGCTACCATTAAAACTTTGCTATTATTATAGATAAAGCACGCATAATCTGAAATCCGATTTGCTAGCGCCACCATTAATCATAATTTAGGTCGGCGCGAGATGGTAGCTGGGCCAGTCATGGTTAGGCGGTTTTTTAACTAATTCACCATGATAGACACAAATATTCATTATAAATTCCATGATACGTCATCTGCGAATGTAAATATCATAAATTATGCGTCTATTACAAAAAAATGTTTGATAATTTAGACAAATGTTAAAGCATTTTTTATGAGGTTTAAGGGGGGAGTCTGGTCCAGCCGATCCAAAAAAATCACCCATTTTTGATTACCTAAAAATCTTCCTATACTTGTGGAGAATACATTCCCAAAGTTACGTCATCAAATTAGACCTTGAAATATAGTTAGATGGCTGGAATAGTAGCTGATTCACTTCATTCAAAATTTAAAGAATATAAAATTAAATTTACTTGTGGATTAACCTCGACTTATGAAAAATTATTATTATTATATGACAAAGTTATTGCAAAATAATATTTTTTCGTCAATTTTCATCTTTTGTTCGCATTTTTGCAATCAACAACAAACTGTGGTTCATGGGCATTCCACAATTATTATATATACAGGGTGCGGCAGGGAAACTCGCTGATTTGAAAATTCAATAAAAGAAAAAGTACTTTATATATCGATTTAATTCTGTCTGTATCGTATAGTGCACATTCTGAATTTTTGTTTAAAGTAGTTTTAAAAATGACATCGGGCAAATGGCGGCCCTCATTAGTGATACACTGATCTACCCTAGATTTGAAGTTTCGCTCCACTCTTTCGAGCACATCCACGTGAATGTTGGTGATGGCTTGGTGGATGTTATCCTTCAGGTGTTGCAGGGTTCGGGGTTTGTCGTTACAAACGATGGATTTGAGATATTCCCATAAAAAAAATCGCAGGGTGCCAAATCGGGGGAGCGCGCCGGCCACGGTACGTCACCCCTCAAGGAGATAAGGCGCTCGTGGAAGTGTTCCCTCAAAAGCTCCATCGAAATTCTCGCTGTGTGCGCCGTGGCTCCGTTCTGCTGGAACCATACGTCCCCAAGTTCCATTTCTCCAAGTTGTGGAAGAAAAAATGCCGGGGAGAGCGCTAAAACGACTCCTTCCCCCTATCGACGTTTTCTGGAAGTCCGTTAACCTCCTGGGCCTTCTCTTGCCACACTATCACTTTTCCTGAATGTGTCCACCTACGAAACAATTGATTGCCGCCTAGGAACGGGACCTGCGGGATGAATATTGAACCGAGTACGGAAGGCACGTTGGGTGGCGACAACCGAATGACCGTTAGAAAAGTAGGCCTCGACGGCAAACGCACGCTGTTCCTTTGTCCAACGCATGACGACAACTGGCTTGTAGTGTAACAAAACTTCAGGACCCCCTCTTTCCAATGAGACCCTCTCCACCCCTTCCTGACCACGCCTCGCTCGTCGGAGTCCAATTCAAATCAGCAAGTTTCCCTGCCGCACCCTGTACTTACACTTACGATTTTTTTTTTCAAATTTAATTTATGAAATGATTTTCAAGGATTCCAGTTCCACTTGCGGCGCTATGTCTATGTATACATAGTAAATACATTAAAATCAAATTTTCAATGGTGTTTTTTCTTGTTCCAATTAATCTTTACACTTACAAAAGTTTTGTAACCGAAAATAAATTTTATCTTTGAATAAAACACTAAACCGTAATATTTTTTGTGTGTAGGTATTTTTCTGGTGACAGTCTGAAAATGTCTGTAGTAGGATGAAACCGGTCCTAGTCAAAATAAATAAGTGGAAGAAAGTGCGAAAGTGTTTTAATTTCAATTCTAATAAAATGTTGTAATATACAGCACACATTTCAATTCATATAATCGTACAGTAAAATAAATCGACAAATTATCTAGGAAAGCTGCTTTTCGTAATTTTAATTTTGGATAAACTAAAATCCGCGCACGTGTTTTGTGTCAAAAATACTTTGTGTATTTATTTACGGTCTTGGAAATTAAATTATTTTAGGTTTTTTTTACCCACTTATTTTGTTAAGCCATTATTGAACAATTATAAATACTTATGTTAAAAAACTTACAAAAGATACACAATTTTAATAATTTTATCAAGCGTTTGAGAACTTGAATATATTTATATAGAAGTAATAAAGCTGATTTTGGATGATGTAAAAAATAAAAAGAGTCATTTGTAAAAAATGCTGGTAGAGAGAATAATAATCTTTTTCATCGGAACCGCCCTGTAAATTTGCAAGGGTCTTTCGCAAGACCATCTTTCGACGAAATTTTAATTCTCAGCCGCTGGGCCTCAAAAAACATAAAGCTTTTATAACTCAAAGATAAAAAATACGGCTACATGCCAACTCAGAATCAAGTCAACTCAACACCTCTTTGAAAAGTCATTAAAAGCTTTGAATTTTTTTTTTTTTAAAAGCCCATAACCCTAACCTAACCAATTTAACCAATTTTTTATAAAAAAAATTTCATCACTCTTAATTACTTTTCAAAGGAGGTACTGAATTGATATCATTCTGAGTTCTCCGGTCAACAAAAAATACTTACGAGGTTAAGCCAAAAAGTTTTATTTAGCTTAATGTTGGTTAAATACATGAGTTTTATTTTGCTTTACGACTAATTAATAAGAATGAAAAGGGAAGAGGAAGATAGGATGAGGATAGAAGACGCACTCGATATTTTGTGAGCATTACTTTGATTCGATATATAAGATTATTATTATTAGGAATGTCGACATTATGAAATTGTGTTTTATGTGTACCGGTTGGGGGAATTGGGATTTTTTTTTAAAGATAAGTTCTTCATGCGAGCAAATGAAAAAAAGTGTTCATCGGGTTGGTATTGACTCTTCACGGTAGGTACCCACGTGGACTCTTATAAAATTACTTACAAAATTTTATAAAATTGCATAATAGTACCTACATTTAAAAAAGCTTACAATTGAAAAACTTTTATGAAAAAAAAACATTATTTATTCAAACACCCATCAAAACTGAGCTTTCAATTTGGGCTTAAAGTAATATCAAATTTAAATATTTTAATAATGTACGGTCACCGCCCATAAGTCCATTATTAAATTACTCCAACATGTGTTCCGTAAACTGGGAAATGTACAGTGGGGCGCTACCTAACAGATAAAAAATCTTACTTTGCATGCAATGCCGACCATAAAAAAAACATTATGGGGAATTAAATATGCATGCATAACGAAGGGTGTCGAACCGAAAATTGCAGCGAAAGGGTACAACATAAAATACCAGAATACACACTGCACTACCTACAATACAGAAACTCGTTGCTATCTAAGTTCTGTGTTAGTTATTAAGTTGTTCTGTGAACTGTTGATAGCCGATATTATATTACTTTACACGCGTAAAATAAATTATTTGCATATTTGCAATAATTTTTTTTTTTTTTTTTACATTAACTCCACACAGGAGGCCCTGAGGAAAATAATTTCCCTCATGGCCTATGTCATCTGGGATGCTGTATGGAGGGTCTTTTTGAGGAGAGGAAGGAATGAACATTGGTCTTGAAGAGACCCATGTTGTAGGAAGGAGGAAACACAGAGGCCGGCAAATCATTCCACAGCCGAGCTGTTGAACACAAGAACGAGTCGAAGAAACGACCCGTTCTCATGTGACAAATGTCAACCGTGTACAAATGTTGGGCACGCGTTTGGCGTGTTTCCCGACTATGCACCGGTGCCGAAGGGATCAATGATGCTAGTTCCTCGGAGCATCTTCCATTGTAATACCGGTAGAACAAGGATAGCATTCCCACCCGACGCCTGTGCTCTAAAGATTGCAATCCGTCTGTTAAGATGGGAGAATCTATCAAACGGACCGCCCGTTTCTGCACAGAGTCGATGGTATTTTTCAGGTATTTTGGAGCTCCAGACCAGAGATGGCTGCCAAATTCAACCGTGGGGCGTACTTGTGATTTGTACAAGGTTAGCAGTTGTGTACTATTAAAGTATCTGCGGGCCCTGTACAGTACGCCCAGCTTTTGGGAGGCTAACTTTACTCTGGCTTCGATGGAGCCCCCATACCTGAGCTGGTCACTTAGGGTTACACCAAGCATATCAATGGAGGGCCTGTTCGGAAGATTGCTAAGTAAAAATATTATTAAGTAGAAATCACGTCATTGTAGAACTACAGGTCTATCTGGAAAGCCCTCAAGGCGCCGCATCCGCGCCCAAAAAGAAGAAGATGGAGAGATATGTACATAATTACGAATGTTAGAGGAGCGCGCTAATATTAAAGCGATAAAATCGATGCGAAAATTGTGAAAATGTTTAATAAAATACGACTCGTTTAAAATAGAGCAATTTCTTGGAAGGCGTCTTAAGTATCATTTAAAGAAACACTGTGAATTTTTTCACAACTATGACTTGTAAAGAAACTGAAGCAAACGTGTTTATAATAATTTTCGGAGCATGCCTTGCGATTTTTTTCTATCGAGGGAATTTCATATAAATTGCGTTTCGGTGTGGAAAGCTTCTAGATATTATCTTAAAAAATAACATATATTTTTTTAAGAGCATAAAATCTTCAAATGTTTAAGAGAGATATGTAGGAAATCGGTGGAAATTCGGCGGCTTTTAAAGACAGATGCGTACCCATATTACGTGACCAACTTTTTGCAATTTTTAACCCCCCCACCCCCCCCCCGGAGACCAAAAACCTAAGCAACCCGCCGCTCATTTGTACTACCCCCCATGAACAGGTCACGTAGTATGGGTACGTTCCCTAATAAGAAACTACTTATTTAAAATAGACCAGAACATCTCTCGGCAATATTGCCAATGGCTCGGCAGAAAGCGCTCAAAAAAGAAAAAGAAGGGAGACATGTAAATTTGGATTATATAAGAAAAGAATGTTAGAGGGAGAGCGCATTAAAAAGGATAATATTTAATCGAAATTTGTGAAAATGTTTAATAAAACACGACTCTTATGGAGCATTTAAGATGAATATATACGTGAAATCCTATTTAGATACTATTTTGATTAATCTTTACGACGAATCGGCTTACAGTATGAACATCAAAAAATATGCTACGAATAATTCGAAGCTTTTAGTAGCTTTTCTATGTATTGGAATCACAATAAAATTATTATTTACGTAATAAAAAATATAAGCGTAAACCACAAAAAAGGTTTTTTCATGACTTAACTATGAAGTAATACAAGAAACAATTTTTAAGAAATACCCCTTTATGGCTAAGACTATTTTTGAGGTTTTCCATGTTCTAACTTTTTTTCGTTCTTATAAAATTATGCACAAAATAAATAAAAACCACTTTTTCGCTTACTAGCCTCGTGCAAAAAGACGCTCGATTTTAAAATTTTGCCGGCATGAGATTCGAAATATTTCTAGCGTTTATATTCCTCTTAAAGAAGCACTGTCAATTTTTCATAAATACAACTTGTAACATAAGAGAAAAACGTGTTTATAATAATTTTCAGATCATACTTCGCGATTTTTTTCTATTTAGGGTCTTTCATATAATTACCGTTTCGACTTGGCAAATGTATGATTTTATCTTAAAAATAACATACATTTTTTTAGAAACTTAAAAAAGTGTTCAAGAGAATACGTGAAGAAATTCGAAATTCCGCGGCTTTTAAGAAGCGTAGGTCCTCCTCTTGATTTAAGGCGTCAATTATTTGCTGACAAATTTGTTCTTAAATGTTTAAATTCTAAAAGTCATTAGATTATTCCCAGAGTCTCGTTGTTCAACGACTCAACACATTCATCTACAATCAGAGCTCGAACTAAACCTCTCCCCGCCATCTGTAAAAATTTTCGCTCTCTCTCAGAGCTTCAAATTATCAAAAATGATCTTCTTCCTTTGTACAAATTAAAATATAGTCACGTCACCCTATCCCCAACGATTTTAGAAGGGATCGGCATCCTTAAAAGTCATTCCAATCTCCCAGCCCGTACTGTCAATAATATGTTCAATGACATTATTTCTTCTAAATGGCCCAACTCTTCTCTTTTATTTACTGATGGCTCCAAATCTCCGGACTCTCCTAACTGTGGTATTGGTATTAACGTTTACCACAATAATTCTAAAGAAAGAATATTTTATTCAATTTCAAACCAATTTTCAATTTTTTCTGCCGAGTGCATTGCGATTATTGAATCTCTCAAATATATAATAAAAAATAATTTTGAACATTCTCTTGTTCTCTGACTCTCTCAGTTCCCTCCAAAAACTTAAAACCAGTCCTCTTCTTCATCCTGATGATCACTTTGTATGTCTTATTCCAATATAACCTCCATTCAAAGCTCTGGATAAACTGTCACTCTGATTTGGATTCCTGGACATGTTGGCATAGTGGGTAACGATACTGCTGATTCCTTGGCAAAACAAGGAGCGTCTAACCCTACCGTTACCCTCGTAAACCATATTCCCCTGCCTGATATTTTTTCCATCATCAAAGATAGATCCCGCAATGTTTGGACAGAGTATTGGAACATTGCTAGTCAATCCAAGGGTGCCCGTTACGCCTCAATACAAATGACTATCCCATCAAAACCGTGGTTTCAAAAATTCCCCCATTTTTCCAAAAAAGAAATTTCCTTACTTATTCGTATGAGAATCGGACATTGTTCCGTTCCTTCTCACCTTTATAAAATTCATGTGCTTGACTCCCCAGATTGTACGTTCTGTGGTCTAGATGTGGGAACTTTAGATCACATATTTTTTGATTGTCCCTCTCTAAATAAATATCCTCTCTTCTATCAAGCGTTATCAAAAATTGCCTCTCCTCCATTCAACATATCATCTCTTCTAAGTCTGAACTCTACTCCAATCTTCCATAAAATTCTGAAATTTGCACATTTAAATAAAATTAATGTATAAATTCACCTTTCCTTTCTCTGTAATTATAAATGATGGCCTAGAACACCCTTGAAGGGTGAAAGCCAGAAATAATTGAAAAAAAAAGAAGCGTAGGTGGGGAATTTTTCACACCTGTAATGTGTTGTTAAATAATAGAACCAGACGCATTTTTACGAATTTTTTTTTTTAGAAAGAATTTCATGTAGTTACATTTTGCATTTTTTTAACCTTTTTACCTTTACCTAAAGCTCAACAAATCTATAGAGATTTACATTTTTAGTTAACGTACATTTTTTTAAGAATGTCAAAACTTAATGTTCAAGGGAAATGTGATATAAATTGGTAGAAATTCGGAATACCGGGTATTAAATAATAATACAAAATCTCACGACTAATACATAACATCTTTAGAGCACCAACACAACGATCCAAATTGGAAAAAAATGCTCTTACAGTCCACCCTACATTATTTGCAATTGCACATTTTTATTGCAACTTAACAAATGTTAAGTTACTTTGTATCTCACAGACCTAATTGCATACCACTAACTACATCGATATAAAATTATCTTCATTACTACTTAGTAGTTAATTGATTTCCATTTCGGTCACCTACTCGCACTTCTTAAGGGGAACGGCTGCTCGGCCTTTTCAGGCCAATTTTGAATTTGGATTTGGAATTAAGCAGAAAAATCATTTTATTAATCAAATTGTACACGCAATATGTATGGGATTGGTAGGTACCCATGCATTCGCAAAGACTTGGAAAGTAATTGACAAAAATCCTGCAATTATCCCACCTATCTAATCTTCCCATCCTTAAAATGTCACCATGCCGATGCAATTGTTGCAAGAAATATACCTAACTTTAAAGGTGACAGTATCATTGAAGAGAGCGGTCAGTGTAAAATAATAATACAAAATAATAATAATATCTGAGGCAGGGCGGACTATAACAAAAATACTGCGGAAGAAATCTTGCGAATCCATACATCAATTTATATTATGTGAATTACGTGAACTTCAATATACCCTTTTATTGTGAAGTTGAAGCATCCAGAACCTGGAGAAGTATGGTCCCAACTGCGACGGGTGAGTCCTTGTTTCTATATTCCAATATGGGCTTATCTTATGTTCCAGAAGCCCAAATTTGAACCACTGACTAACACTGTCCATCGGGTTTTGTCACAGCATGCAAACTTACCACACAAATCTAACGGTTGAAGTAGTTTCGGGACTGTTCCTTCGAGACTGTGGCATAGGGTTTGGGTTAGCTCTGCAGCATTTACGGCGGTACACAATCCTAATAAATTTTTTTTGCTCAAAACACACATTTTAATAATTTCCGGCGAATTCATAACTGTAATAACTTTTTTATTCCAACAGAACACTGGGGATGTAAGTTCTTTGTATTTAAGATTAATAAAAACAATACTTTACCATTAATATATTTTACGTACAACGATTTTAAAACTTTATAACCCGTTTTTCAACTATAAAGTTAGCGGTAAGCTGCTTACCGTAAACACCAGATATAATTTCGCAATTTGTATACACGGCTTCTTTACTTAAGTCGCGTCGTTAAGATTCTGAATATATTTTAGGGTATATTGTCGTCTTAAGGCGCCGCATCTGCGCTCAAAAAGAAGAAGATGGAGAGATATGTAATTACGAATTTTAGAGGAGCGCGCTAATATTTAAAGCGATAAAATCGATGAGAAAATTGTGAAAATGTGTGATAAAACACGACTCGTTTAAAATAGAGCAACAATCTCGTGGAAGGCGTCTTAAGTATGATTAAAGAAACATTGTGAAATTTTTCACAACTTTAACTGTAAAATAAGGGACTCGCAACAATAACATTTGGCTGTCATCAGTTCTTTTGTTTTGCTCTTTCAAAAAATATTCTTAAACCAATCTTTTTATTGTGTTTTGGCTGTAAAAATTTTAGTGTGTTGGAATCTTCTCCCCCCTGATCTTCCAGGAGTCACTTCTTGCTGCTCATTTTCAGATATTTATATAATTTTTTTACTTCTGTCACTTTTTATATTAGCTGTAATTTTTTGAACAATGGAGGAGGATTTCCCTCCTGTACCCCTTACAAAGCCCCCAGATCCCCCTCCTGACCCTCCAGATGGAGACATTTCAGATAAAATAGACTTTTCAGAACATTCAAACATTTCAGACAATGAATCTGTCATCCTAACCTCAATTAAAAAAAGAAAATTTAGTCCCCTTTCCCCAAAAAAACATGATTCGCCTTTGTCTTCTCAGTCCCCTCCAGCTCTTCCTCAACCTCCTCCAACAATCTTTTACTCTACTCATTCCCGTGGCCCCTACATTGTATATGCGCAAAAAACTGAACAAGGTAAAACCATCCATCCTCTTGAATTTGGTAAATTTCTTTCAAATAACAAGAACCTTTCGATTAAACCTGGAGGTGTTAAAGCCGAGGGTCGCTTCCGAATCTCTGTTGAATTCCTGTCAGGTTCAGCCGCCAACAACTTTATCAAAAATATATTTATTTCATCAAATTCTAAATTCAAGGCGTACATCCCAACTTTCAATGTCACTCGAATGGGCCTGGTCAGGGGTATCTCGACCGATCTGTCCATTCCAGAAATCCTGTCCTCACTTTCAACCCCCCAACATATCGGCAATCCCATAAAAGCCAGGAGGCTAAATTATAAGGACACCTCTGAGGGCATCGTTTCCTGGAAGCCCTCCCAATCTGTCGTCATCACATTCGAAGGACAATCTCTTCCCTCCCATATTTATTTATTTTTCAACTCCTTACCAGTTGAAATGTACACTTATCCCACCACTCAATGTTACAACTGCTGCCGTTTTGGTCATACCAAAGCTGCATGCAGATCCCCTCCCAGATGTTTCAAATGTGGAGAAAACCACTCGGCTGACCAATGTTCTTCTCTCTCTTCACCTAAATGTTTTAACTGCTTAGGCGCTCATTCCGCCATTAACTCTTCTTGTCCCAAACAATCTCGCCAAAAAAATATAAAAATTTCTATGGCCTCTGAGAACTTTTCTTTTCTGCAGGCTTCTAAATTATTCCCGCCTGTCAAAAAATCATTTTCCGAGGTTTTATCCAGTAACTCTTCATCCAACCCTCTCGCCTCCTCCTCAACATCTTCCCGTTCAACAAAATTCACATACAAAAACCCTATCTCTAAACAGGCTCGTGGATACGATCAGCAACAACACAACTCACTTCTCTTAAATCCCAATGGTTCTCCTCTTTCACACGCCACAAATGGGTGCGCAAACAATTATAATTCATCCTCAACAAACTATCAAAAGCTTTCTGAACAACTCTCCCAAGATAATTCTTCATTTATTCAAACTCTTATTATGCTTCTAATTGACCTAATTTCTTCTCAAACTAATCTACCGTCCAACGCTGCTTCTATTATTTCCACATTAAAATCATTTATTCAAAATGGCTCTTCAAGATGTCAGAATTCTTCAGTGGAATAGCCGCAGTGCTATTTCTAACAAATCAAACCTTCTTAACCTATTAAATTCAAACCTTGTTTCTGTGGCTGCTGTCTCGGAGACATGGTTTACTCCATCCACCCACTTTAATGTGGGAGGGTACTCCTGTCTCCGCGATGATCGCCCGGAAGGTACGGGCGGAGGTGCTGCCCTTTTTATTAAAAAATCCCTTCCGTTTTTCCCAATAAATAATATCAAACCCCCCAATGCTGACTTTCAAATGGTTGCAGCTAAAATAAAGGACACTTCCTTTGTTTCTATCTATCTTCCCCCAACATCGCACTTCAATAAACAAGCGTGGTTGCAAATTGTCCGTCAACTAAGCCCTCCTTTCTTTTTATTGGGTGATTTTAATGCCCATTCTCCCGTCTGGGGTTCTGCTTTCTGTGATCGAGACGGTCGAAGTGTGATGGATTTCCTAGATGAATCCAACCTTTTTCTTTTGAATGACGGATCTCCTACTAGAATCTCTCGCCCCAACACAAACCCCAGTGCAGTGGATCTCTCCATATGCTCTATTAATCTGGCACCTCTCTCCTCGTGGGTGGTGTCCCCCGACCCTTGCTCCAGTGATCATTTCCCGATCACCATCACTTATCAAACTTCTTTCCATTCAGACAAGTCCCATATTTCGACAAAGATTAAAACAAAACACACCAAACGGGACGAATTTAACTCACATATGGATAAGTTTATACAAAATTTATCCTATACCGATACATTATCTGTCAAAGATGACTACGATAACTTCAAATCAATGCTCGTAACTGCAATCAATAAATCAAATCCTTCCCCTAAAACCAAATCTCTCAAAAAACTCCCTCCAACTCCCTGGTGGGATGAGGAATGTTCCAAAGTAGTGAGAATTCGGAAAGCTAAATCTCTTTCCTATCGTCACAATATGACTATGGAGAACTATCTCATATACAAAAATGCCGAAGCGAATGCCAAAAGGGTATTGAGGTCAAAAAAAAAATCCGGGTGGTACAACTTCTGCAGTTCAGTATCTCCGAACACTCCAATTTCGGAAGTTTGGTCTATGATTCGAAGATTTCGATCCTCCTTCAGTCCAACATCTCCTCGAGCTTCTCATTCTAAATGGATGGACGAGTTCTTGGACAAAATTGCCCCCCTTCTGTACCTAACTTAGATGAAATAACTCCAATCCACAACACTCCTATGTCTGATCATTGGCTTGACTCTCCATTCACTTTAATTGAATTAAAAAATTGTTTATCAACAGTCAAGGACTCATCTCCAGGCAGAGATGGTATACCTTATAGCATTATCAAAAATAGTAATGATAATGTTCTAAATCACTTTTTAAGCATCTTAAATAAAATCTTCCAGACTGGCATAATACCTGATGACTGGAGTTCTCAAATAATCATCCCAATTCTAAAATTAAACAAATCACCCAATTCTGGATCCAACTATAGGCCAATTGCTCTTTCATCCACCCTTAGTAAAATTTATGAAAAATTAATTAAAAACCGGTTAGAATTTTTCGTCGAGAGTAATCATCTTCTCTCTCCATCCCAATTTGGATTTAGGAAAAAGAAATCTACACAAGATAACCTTGCCATCATCAGCACTGATATTAATTTATCCATTTCTAACAAAGAAGTATGTCTTGCAGTCTTTATAGACATAGAAGGCGCCTTTGACAATGTTTCCATCCCAATTCTTAAAAAAAAAACTTTTAGGCCTTGGCTTACCCCTCATGTTTGTCCAATCTATTATTAATCTTTTTCTCGATAGGAAAATTTTCATTGAGCTACCAGATGTTACTCCTCAGAGTAGGTCAATTTGGAAGGGTTTACCCCAAGGCGATGTATTATCCCCCTTACTGTATAATATATACACACACGATATGCATGTCACCATTCCCCCTCAAGTAAAAGTCGTTGAGTTCGCAGATGACATAGCTTTCTTCTTATCATCCAAAATCATTCCATCCGCCGTCAAATATCTTAATGAAGCCATGGATGCCCTTTGCACATGGCTTACTTTAAATGGTCTTGAACTTTCAGTACAAAAGAGTCAGTGTGTTACCTTCTCAAATCGTCATAATAATCCCCCTGTTCAAATTTTATTTAAAAACTCGCCAATCCCCAATGCTTCCGAAGTAAAATTTTTGGGAGTAACATTTGATAGGAAACTTAAATGGTCTTCCCACATTAATAATATAGTTACTAAATGTGAAAAAAAATTAAATATTATCAGATCATTGACTGGCGTTTGGTGGGGTGCTCATCCTATCTGCATTAAGTTGCTCTACAATGCACTTATTCGAAGTCATCTCGACTATGCCTGCCCACTTTTTAGTACTGCATCCAAAAATGCACTCAGTAAATTAGACAAAATTCAATCTAAGTCATT
The DNA here is from genome assembly GCA_929108145.2 of Limnephilus rhombicus. NCBI lineage: Eukaryota > Metazoa > Arthropoda > Insecta > Trichoptera > Limnephilidae > Limnephilus > Limnephilus rhombicus. Next base: position 45,380,497 of record OV815288.1, on the reverse strand, counting down.
GCGAATAATAACTGGCGCGATGCAATCGTCGCCCATCAATTCCCTTCAAGTAGAATGTTCTGATCCTCCTCTTTATTTAAGGCGTCAATTATTTGCTGACAAATTTGTTCTTAAATGTTTAAATTCTAAAAGTCATCAGATTATTCCCAGAGTCTCGTTGTTCAACGACTCAACACATTCATCTACAATCAGAGCTCGAACTAAACCTCTCCCTGCCATTTGTAAAAATTTTCGCTCTCTCTCAGAGCTTCAAATTATCAAAAATGATATTCTTCCTTTGTACAAATTAAAATATAGTCACGTCACCCTATCCCCAACGATTTTAGAGGGGATCGGCATCCTTAAAAGTCATTCCAATCTCCCAGCCCGTACTGTCAATAATATGTTCAATGACATTATTTATTCTAAATGGCCCAACTCTTCTCTTTTATTTACTGATGGCTCCAAATCTCCGGACTCTCCTAACTGTGGTATTGGTATTAACGTTTACCACAATAATTCTAATGAAAGAATATTTTATTCAATTTCAAACCAATTTTCAATATTTTCTGCCGAGTGCATTGCGATTATTGAATCTCTCAAATATATAATAAAAAATAATTTTGAACATTCTCTTGTTCTCTCTGACTCTCTCAGTTCCCTCCAAAAACTTAAAACAAGTCCTCTTCTTCATCCTGATGATCACTTTGTATGTCTTATTCGAGTATTGATAACCTCCATTCAAAGCTCTGGAAAAACTGTCACTCTGATTTGGATTCCTGGACATGTTGGCATAGTGGGTAATGATATTGCTGATTCCTTGGCAAAACAAGGAGCGTCTAACCCTACCGTTACCCTCGTAAACCATATTCCCCTGTCTGATATTTTTTCCATCATCAAAGATAGATCCCGCAATGTTTGGACAGAGTATTGGAACATTGCTAGTCAATCCAAGGGTGCCCGCTACGCCTCAATACAAAGGACTATCCCATCAAAACCGTGGTTTCAAAAATTCCCCCATTTTTCCAAAAAAGAAATTTCCTTACTTATTCGTATGAGAATCGGACATTGTTCCGTTCCTTCTCACCTTTATAAAATTCATGTGCTTGACTCCCCAGATTGTACGTTCTGTGGTCTAGATGTGGGAACTTTAGATCACATATTTTTTGATTGTCCCTCTCTAAATAAATATCCTCTCTTCTATCAAGCGTTATCAAAAATTGCCTCTCCTCCATTCAACATCTCATCTCTTCTAAGTCTGAACTCTACTCCAATCTTCCATAAAATTCTGAAATTTGCACATTTAAATAAAATGAATATATAAATTCACCTTTCCTTTCTCTGTAATTATAAATGATGGCCTAGAACACCCTTGAAGGGTGAAAGCCAGAAATAATTGAAAAAAAAACTGTAAAATAATTGAAACAAACGTGTTTGTAATAAACAAGATTGAAAAATATGACGTTATTGTAGCTGAATGTTAATTTTTTTTTCAAAATTTCAACTTTTTCTATGAAGATCAAAGTTGAATTTTTAAAAAAAATTAAATTCATTTTAAGCTACAACAACATCATTAATGCCGTATTTTTCAATCTTAGCACTCTAGCTCATCAAAAACTCACGGAACGCCACTGCTGCATAGCCGTTCCCCTTAAACACTTTAAATTCAAATTAATATGATATAAAATTTGTAGGGGCGTGTAAATAGCCCCTGACACAAGGGATGACTACCCTATGTAAAATTAACGAAAATTGAATTCTTCCCTATGTGACACAAAAAAACAGTTGACCCAGCAATCTCAAAAACCAAAGTGAAAACAAACAAACACTCACTCAGAGAATGCAGCTCAGCCACGATGTCCACACAAAAAGACACTTCTTTTCAATAAAAATGTCAAGGCGATATTGCATAATCTTGACAGATGTTTCGCACAGCAAGGAAGTTTTTTCAACCATGAAAAATTTGCATATTAATAATGCGTGCCAAAAATCCAATCTTAGGTACAACAATAATTCACTCACTGGATGAATTATTCTTAAGACTGACCAGGAGAGACATCTCTTGGCCTTTTACTGACACTCCCGTCAGAAGTAATTGCTTGATTCACAAAGGTAAGGAAACGCATGAATACACTGCATCTCAAGTCACATAGGTTCAATTCAATACAATACAAAACCCATAGATGGCGCCCTTATGGTCTTATAGTATAAATTATCAATTTAAAGAAATTAATGCCCAAATATATTTATGGCGCGTATCCATATTCCCCGCCTTGGAAGTTCGCAGAGCTTACAAAAGAAAGAATATAAAAATACAAATGAAACAAGAAATGAAATAGAAATAAAGTGACTATTCACCGGTAATATTCAGGAATGACACGCATTGGAAATTCGCAGAATCTCACAAATAAAGAAAAATAACCAAAAATACAATGTAATAAAGTTCAATTGACCAAGATAACGGATATTAAGTAATGCCATGTCTGGGTCAGAGATCATTGAAACAATGACTAAAATCAAAAGAAATAAATAAATAAAAATAAACAAAAATAGATAAAATATAAAATTATTGCGTTGGAATGGGATATAATTTGACAACCGGACGTTTAAAAGAACCAAATCTTGTCTTTACCGTCGCAACGCGAACAATTTTATCCATTCCGGGATGGATTTCAGTTATCACGCCTAAAGGCCAATTTAACGGAGGGGAATCTTCTTGTCCCACTAGTACGACAGTTCCGATATCAATCGGATGATCAGAAGTAGTCCACTTCTGCCTGACTTGCAAAGTGTGCAGATACTCTGAACGCCACTTCTTCCAGAAGGACTGAACCATGCTGTCTAATAATTGCTTACGCTGAGTCAAATTGATTTTACCGTCTGCCAGGACAGAAGCAGGCAAGTACTGCAATGGTGTCGACATTAAAAAATGCGCAGGCGTAAGGACTTCTGGATAAGGGTCAGAAGACATAACTGTAAGTGGACGCGAATTCATTATGCACTCAATTTGAACTAGCACAGTCTGTAACTCCTCATAGGTGAGAAGCTGAGTTCCAATCACACGGTACAAGTGTGTCTTCATGCTCTTTATGTTCGACTCCCACATACCCCCAAAATGAGGCGCGCGTGGTGGAATCATTTTCCACTCTATACGACGCTTAGCGAGTTCGCGCTTTAATGAGGGCTCATATTCAGATTCAACCAAAAACTTGTAGAGGTCATCTAATTGTGCCTTCGCACCCACAAAATTAGTACCATTATCTGAATACAAGCATGTTACCGGGCCACGCCGAGAAATAAAACGGCTGAAAGCAGCCAGGAAAGCATTTGAAGTTAAGTCAGAGACCAACTCAATATGAATAGCCTTGGTCACAAGGCATACGAATAGACAAATATATGCCTTTTGAGAATGTTGTCCTCTCCGACGAGTCAGCGTAATACGGAGTGGACCTGCGTAATCTACACCGGTATGTACGAAGGCCTTTGCTTCTGCAACACGATATGACGGTAAATCTGCCATCTTCGGTGTAGGATGCGATGGATTTAAGCGGAAGCAACAATTGCATTTCCGCACCATCGCCCTAATAACAGTCCTAGCATCTAATATCCAATAGCGTTGACGTAAGATAGACATAAGAAGTCCCGGGCCTGTATGACAGTTCACGACATGAAAGTGAGCGATGATCAGATCGACAACACAGTCATGTTTGGGAAGCAAAACCGGATGTTTAACCACAAAAGGTAAATCCGATTTAGAAAGCCGCCCCCCAATACGTAACAGATTATCTCCATCAAGAAATAGAGATAAACTCTGAAGTCTTTTGGAATGAAATTTGCCTTCCTGGAGTGCAGCAATATCTCCTGCAAAATGAATACTCTGCACAGCACGAATCACAGCCTTTTCAGCAGTCATAAGATTATTGACCGTTCCAGAGGAAAGTGATATCTTTTTTATGAATCGGAGGACATAAACAACAATCCTTAGTAGTTTATCCCAAGTGGATATACGCTGAGCCAGTTCACTCAGGACCGATTTTTCACCCTGAAATGTTGCAATGAGCACATTAGCCTTGTGTTCAGGCATTTCACCAGTATTGGTAGGGTGAAACGGTTTTAATGGCCATTCCAAAGGTGGGCTGCGAATCCATGATGGGCCGTTTCACCATAAATCATGTGAAACGAGTTGGGAAGGAAGCATGCCACGAGAAAGGCAGTCGCTCGGGTTTTCACTACCAGCAACATGGTAAAAGTTCTCTGGAGACAAATTTTCTTGGCACTGAGCTACGCGATTACTAACAAACACCGACCAGCGATGCGGTGAAGAATGTATCCAAGAGAGCGCAACGGTAGAATCGGAAAACGCATATGTTCCTGCAATAGGAAGACGCTCAGAATAATTATCTTGAACCGTCCGTATTAATTTGGACATCAATACTGCGGCACAGAGCTCCAAACGAGCGAGGGTCGTCACTTTGGTGGGAGAAACCTTTGATTTTGCGCACAACAATCTCACTGTAATTTTTCCAAACAGATCAGTGGTGTGCAAATAAATCACACAGCCGTAACCATTCATGCTTGCATCGCAGAAAGCAACAACGAGCACCGTACTGTCTTTCAGGACACCAACATGGCGAGGGATTTTTATCATTGAAATTAGCGGAAATTCCTGTGTAAGCGCCGAAAACCGACGAATAACGCTATCAGGGGGTGTATCATCCCAACCAATGTTGCACAGCCATAGCTCTTTGATAAGTAATTTAGCGTACAGAATGACAGGGGCGACCAAGCCGAGGACATCAAATAAACGGGCGACTATGGAGAGTATGCTCCGCTTTGTGCACTTCTCCTGAACATAAGATGTCGTAAAGAAGAAGCTGTCATCAGCTGGTTCCCACGAAAGGCCCAACACCTTAGAGGTATTGTTAGAACCAACAGTGAAGTCCACTGGGCTGCGGTGAGAATCCGGGAGGTTCTCAAGTACAACTTGAGAATTACTAGTCCATTTTACTAAATCAAAGGCACCGGACTTAAACAACGAGATTAATTCTCGAGAAAGACGTATGGCGCTGGGCTCATCTGCAATAGAATAGACCAGGTCGTCCATATACAGCTTGGACTCTGCCACTTTGGCAGCATCCGGGTAATGTGGTCTCATATCCTGGGCCAACTGGCGAACCGTCCGCATTGCTAAGTATGGACTTGCCGTCAAGCCGAAAGGAACTCGATTGAACTGAAAAGTTCGTATGAGACCATTATTTGAGAATCGAAATAAGATCCTCAGGTATCTGCGATGCTTGCTAGGAACTTCAATCTGTAAATACATTTGCTTTATATCCGCAGTCATAGCGATGGGAAAAAGACGAAAGTCAAGCAAAAGCAGAAATAAATCGGCTTGCAAATTGGGACCAGTATGAATAATGTCATTCAGTGACAGCCCTGTGTGTGTTTTAGCACTAGCATCGAGCACAATACGAGGCATTGGTTTGTCTGGACGAGTGACAGCATGATGTGGGATGTAATATCCATCTTCTGTGATATCAGACTCTGAGACTTCTGATAGGTAATTATTTTCAATATATTCACTGATAACCTTGTTATAATTCTCCTGCAAAGTAGGGGAATGTTTAAATTTTCGCTCCAATGCCAAAAATCGGCGTTGGGCAGCAGTACGAGAATTACCCAATTGTCTTGGATCTTTACAGAAAGGTAAAGCAACAGAATATCTACCATCATCAGTGCGAGAAATTGATGAAGTAAAGAGATTCTCACATTCTGTCTCCTCCGGACTTAGAAATTTTATATTAGGTATCTCTTCTAACAGCCAAAATTTTTGCACTAAATCATTAAGTGCGAGTGCCGAGAATGATGTGTTTGTGTTGAGCACATTATTGGGGTAATCACCCATCAACACGAAACCGAAAGCGGTCGATAACGCGGGGGGTGCACTAGTACCCGATTCAACCCTGTTCCCTAAATAAATATATGGGAACAGTTGTGCACCGATGACGACATCCACGCATCCAGGAATATTCCATGTTAAGTCTGCGAGAGGTATGCCCTCTAAGTACCTCATATCACCCTTAGCTATATAGTGATTAGGTAATTGGTCGGTGATACTGTCAACGACAAGCGCATGTATATTATATTTATTCTCTGGGTATACGCGAGACTCAATATCCAAATACACGTAACCGAAAATTGGTCGAGACGTTGATCCAATTCCTTTGACAAACGAATTACTCAAAGGAATTATTGGTAAATTCAGCGTCTTACAACAATCGACCGTAATCAAATTATTTTGAGAGCCATTATCGATTAGGCACCGAACAATAACTTTATTTCCGTTTTTAAGCTTCGCGTATACTTGTGCGGTCGAAAGTAAAATAGAAGAGTTCGGTGTTACTTTGGCACAAAGCGAACACGAAGGATTGACATTCGCGGTCCCCTCCACTTGCTTATCACCAATGCCAGTTCCATTGATGCTGGATGACACTGGAGGGGGGACTGACGGTTCTTCACTGGTAGGTACTTGCGACGTATGTACATGAGTATTGGTTTTCATATTATTCACACTGCCGAAATGTAAGAATGTATGATGACATTTATTGCACAAATCACAAACTAACCCCGATTTGCATGACTTGATTGTATGTGAACCACTAAGGCAATTTACACAGGCATTTTTCGATTTTATAAATTCAAATCGAGCCTGTGGGGAACTCATACATTTAAACTTTGAGCAAACGTTGATTAAATGATCAGTTTTGTTACACAGAATACATCCTTTCGGCGGAGCTGGGAAGCGCGGAAAATTCGCATTACTCGCGACGAACGATTTAGTATTATTTGATCGGGAGGACGAAATGGGATGCGTTTTATTTACGACACCATGCGAGTTACTCGTTCGTTCTAAAATCTTTACTTGATCTTGTACAAACGAAACTAACTCATTATAAGAAGGAATTTCTTTATTACGAACTGTCAGCTCAAAGTTCTGAGCCGTCTGTGAATCAATTTTTCTTACCGCGCAGTGAAACAAAATAAAATCAGTTAAATCTTCAATACCTAACTGCTTTAATGCCGACACTGACGAAGAATATCTTTCAATGAAAGAATTGAGACTGGCAGATGTATTCGTGCAGTTTTTCGCATCGAGAATATTATTTAAATAATGTGTTCCTAGTGTACGTTTATCTTGATATTTTTTAACTAAACTCTCCCAAATGATCTGATATGTATCACCCGAAGGCACAATGCCTGCGGTTATGTTCAAAGCCCCGTGTGTGAGTTTTCCGACTAAGTACTGCACACGCTGCGAGTCAGTTAGCTGTCTATTATTATGGATATTGGCTTTAAATGACTCAAAAAATTTCGACCAACTTTCATTCTTACCATCGAAGGTTGGAAGATCTATTGCAGGAAGATTAATCATACACGGCTCCCGCGACTTATTTTGTGACGTCAGTGATTCTCTTACAGAAGTTTTCATATTCGATCTAGTTCGTTTGACCTTCAAAAAAAGATCATCAAAAGCATTTAAAGCTTGAAAATCTGGTTTAAATTCTGGATTTAAAGTTAACTGACGATCATTGATGCTATCTATAATATTTTCAAATTGACTTCGCATTTGATCAATCATCTCTGACTGAGCCATAAACACTTCGTTATTTCTTGACTCAAAATTAGATATATTATTTGTTGCATTATACAGATCGTTCATACGAACAAAAAGATTTTCCTTTTTTGCGGTTAAAAGAATAAGCGATCTGTCTTGAGCCTCATCAAAACCCTCCTCCGTAATTCTTGGCATTTTTTATATATGCGAAAAGATTACCACAAAATTTTACAATAATGTTACAATGTTAATAATTAATTAATAATAATGTTGCGAATAATTATCCAAAATTACGACAATTCTGCGAACAATGTTAACAATTAATTAATAATAATAATGTTGCGAATAATTATCCAAAATTACGATAATTCTGCGAACATCCAAATATGTCATCCAAAAGCAAAAAACAAGACCAGCTATAGTTCTCAAAAAATGAGAGGTACTTCAAATTTACCAAAAAAAATACGTAAATTCAAACATCCATGTAATTAAGCTATAATCTCGAATTGAATGTATGAATGAATTAATAATCCAGGCTACGAAGGACCACTAAATATGTGTGGGCGTGTAAATAGCCCCTGACACAAGGGATGACTACCCTATGTAAAATTAACGAAAATTGAATTCTTCCCTATGTGACACAAAAAACAGTTGACCCAGCAATCTCAAAAACCAAAGTGAAAACAAACAAACACCCACTCAGAGAATGCAGCTCAGCCACGATGTCCACACAAAAAGACACTTCTTTTCAATAAAAATGTCAAGGCGATATTGCATAATCTTGACAGATGTTTCGCACAGCAAGGAAGTTTTTTCAACCATGAAAAATTTGCATATTAATAATGCGTGCCAAAAATCCAATCTTAGGTACAACAATAATTCACTCACTGGATGAATTATTCTTAAGACTGACCAAGAGAGACATCTCTTGGCCTTTTACTGACACTCCCGTCAGAAGTAATTGCTTGATTCACAAAGGTAAGGAAACGCATGAATACACTGCATCTCAAGTCACATAGGTTCAATTCAATACAATACAAAACCCATAGATGGCGCCCTTATGGTCTTATAGTATAAATTATCAATTTAAAGAAATTAATGCCCAAATATATTTATGGCGCGTATCCAAAATTATTGTAATAAACTTTACAAAGTAATGATTTTATCGGTTTATTTAAGTGCTACTGGTTGCAAAAAAATATTTTAATATCACGTTTCCATTTCAGTCTCTGGCTTTCGACAACCCCTTTTCCCTATTTGTTGAAGATCCGTCACATTTGTGTAAAAATGCAGCCACCTTCGAAGGGTGGTTACACAATACCCCAACCCCCTGCACTTGCAATATTATTTGAATAAAAATGAATTCATTATAATATTCACCTACTGTTAGAAATTTTATTTACCTACCTAATTTTATATTCCCTTTCAAGTAATCTCTGTCGCAGTCTATAAAGTTTTTCTGACAGAACAACGCTATAAGTGAATTTTATAGCTGTCATGCAAAATCTGTCAACAATGCTTTGTTACTTTTCATTTTGAGATAATTATTTTTTACATCTCCACACATGAGGCTACGAGGGTAATGATTTGACTCGTTCTTTAGTTCGATAGCTCTGTTTTGGAACGATTTAGCGACATACGTATTCCCCCCCCCTTCACTCCTTCCTTTCACAAAAAGACTCTCCACACAGCATCTCCAAAGATGATACAGGCACTGAGGGGAATATTTTTCCTCAAGGCCTCCTGTGTGGAGTGTAAAAAAAACGACTCATTTAACTGTGGGTACATAAATGTTTGTCTGAATTTGTTCAAACAAAGAAAATTTGAAAATGACACTTAAACTTAAAGTAAATCATAGTTTTATAGTAATACTAGCAGACCCGGCCACACATTACTGTGGCTAACGAAACACAACGCCATTACCCAACCTTTGTAAAATCTACACCACCCGCTTGCCAGCTGCCAGCTGCCTGAATTGAATATTTGAATTTCTCGGCTTTTCTCTACTATAATAAGCATTTATTATACACATAAACCTTCCTCTTGAATCACTCTATCTATTGGTGAAAACAGCATGAAAATCCGTTGCGTAGTTTAAAAGACTGAGACATTTTGAGCGACTTATTTTACACTATGTGATGATGATAATGGTAATGATTAACCGACACGCAATTTAACTTCATAAATATAAGAAAAAGAAACAGTAGGTACGTACCAATAAAAATCATGTTTTTTTTTCAAATTGAAACTACCAAATAATATTTTTTGAAAATTGTAAACAAACTTGCATTTGAAAAAATATAAGGTAAGCCTTCATAACTTAATGCAAACTTTGATGGTATGATTCAATTATGACGGGATACGCAAATAGCAGAGAGGGGGGCGCAATGCGCAATTCACCTAATTTAATATTTACACAGGCCTATCAATATCAATATAAACCAGAGGGGCACCCGGTACACTGTATGCTAGGGGTAGTTAGTTGTTAGAGGTAGGAACTTTATAGGCGTAGGTACTGTAAGGGTGCACTTATGTACCGAATGAAAATCGTAGTGTTTTTTTTGTTTTTTGGATTAAATTTTAGATTAGTAGTTGGTAGGTACCGCTATAAAATATAATACACATTTTTAAGAGGAAATCCGGCAGCCGTTTGTCAATACAAACGTGTTCCGCAATTTCCTCTCTTGATTTTGAAACTGTGATTATTTCAATAAAAGGTTCCAATTTTATGCAGTAATTAATATCTTTAACTTTATTCTCCTTTGAAAACGTACACCCGCATTTGGCTTAGTAATAGACAATAGAGGTTAAACATTATTAATTATTACCAACAAAACAAAGTTTATAGATACCTTGTAGCCAACCTAAGATAATTTGATTTACATTGTCATATTCTAACAGAAACTAATGCAAATCCTGGAAAAATCGAAATCGGAATGGAGGTCTTAGCCAGTCAACGAATTGATCTCACGACGCCTGAGTGGGACCCAGACACGATGCCAGCTCAGATGGCTGAACGGTCTTATTATTATATTATATTATTTCAGGAATTATCAGTTTGTGAGGCGGGTATGAGTACCGCCACCCTGGGAACGGTTTATTGGATAACCAATAAACTCTGCGTTAGGTCACCGCAAGTGGTTTACTGCGTTTGGTTACTTAGCCGGGGTACCCGGGTTCATGGGGTAAGGTTTGTCCGGGTCTTTGCGGCGAATGCGTCTGCTCACCAGCTGCATGGAAGAGCCGGATGGGGAGAGAACGATTGAAGGAGTCTCTTTGAGTTCTCCAGCCGTATTCAGCAGTGGGAGGGATGGATTCACAGGTCCGTCACTCCTGGACACACTGACCTCTAGATTCCTACCAATACCATTTTCTTTCCCAGAACTTCCTCTCCTTCTTTTCCTAAAAAGAAACTTCACAAAGCATCCCCAAAGATATGACCAAAATATTGACCGGTCAGTGACTGCGTTGGCATCGCGTTTGGGTCCCACCCAGGCGGTCCGTGTTCGATTCCTCGGCTGGCTAAGTCCTCCATCACGACGTAGTAGGAGATTTTCAAATATTGTCGGGTTATTCGTAAAAAAGCTGTAGGAAAATTAAAATACACCGACCTTCAAGTAAGTAGGATAATTCGAACATAATAATTCTAATACGTTTTTAGATTTTCACGGGCAAATTTTTTTTCGTTATTTGTTTTGGGGTGTTATGCCGTGTCGCGCTACCTCCTTCTTTAGCCAACGTTTCGGACAGCGTTGCAGTGTCCATCATTAGGGCAGATCCGGCAGATGTGACATGTGATGATGGACACTGAAACGCTGTCCGAAACGTTGGCTAAAGAAGGAGGTAGCGCAACACGGCATAACACCCCAAAAACAAATAACGATAATAATAATTCTTATTCTTATAATATATGATAATTCTTATCCGAACATAACAGAATTGGCCCGAACAGAATACCATTATATTATCGTGTTTTTGTTTGGTGTTACACGATAACATTATTATTATTATAAAGTGATAACAATGCAAAATATAAAACCAGTAGCCAGACGCAAGGTAGTTCCTACTCGTGCTAAAATAATAATATGAACACAGACATTTAGGCACAACATCAATCATTCTTTAACGTATCAAACCCGAACAAAGCACGTCATGCTCTTTTGGAAATACATCGGACAATGAACCAGCAGTAGGCAGTGGGTTGGGTATAGGCAAATTCAATAGTCTGAAAGACTATTCAGATCATTACTGTACTAAATTATAAATACAATTTTTATATTATGCAAATATAAAGTTTAAAGTGATGAGCGGATTTAAGGATTATTTTACTTCGTGGAGGAGTGATTGTTTGTTGGCCTACAGGGTCATACTTGCGTTACCTTTGTTCAGCTTTCAATTCACTTCAATATGATTTTTTATTATCAACATTGTGAAAATTATTTATGTGTTTGGTAACTACAGACTAGAAAACGAACAAGATGCAATTACTGGCAAAAAGTACGTCACATTAGCTCTATAAATCCTTTATGCTTCACATCAATTATTACAGTTTGAAAATTAATTTAATTAAATAGATATTCGAAAGATAAATAACGTATCAATCGGCATCCGTTATTCAAGCCAAATTGTCAAAATGGTCGCGCGTATAAATTCTCGAAAACATACAGAATTAATTCACACGCTTTGTTATGCCTTTCTGTGCACTATGCCTACGCGCATTAAAGTCGTTTTCTGCGCGTTGGATGCTCCCATCGAATGCGTGTACTGCTTCAGGCAAAACATCGTGGATGCGGAATGGAGCAGAGAATCCACTGTTGCTGGTTTTGTGCGTTTACGCGACATTCTAGCATAAATAAATATTATATCATATTATCGAGAATGGTGTTATTGTGTATTTCAGTCCGGTCCGCGCATCGCGTTTTGTTTGTTTTTGGCCGCTGAGTATTTATTGGTGTTCACGGCTAGAAAAAAATAAGCTCAAAGCTTTTTATAATGCTGAATAATAAATAACAATTATTATTTTCTAGTTCTCATTACACAAAATATGTACGTAGGACTCTAACATGACTTGCAAACACCAGTTACCACCTTATGTTTTAATAATTTGCTTTTAAGTACACATATTTATTTATTTTACGCACCAGATTTAAATGTCCGGGTTTAATTTTCCCCACAGGAAAAACTAAACCCTTTCACACACTTCCCAAATGATCATCTGGTCAATCCACGTTATGCAATTGCAGTATATGTATTATAATTACAAAACAATACAAGAACAACATGTCAACCTACCAGAGACCAGATGGGAAAATAATTCACCGACTCCAGATATTTTCATATCAGAGGGTTCGGCTCTGTGGAATTCCTAATTGAACCTATAAATCCTACTGATCCCTCAATATAAATATTTAAAAAATCTTTTGTAATCCTACATGTATTTAAAATTACCGATTTTTGCATTTTTATGTATAAATTCTTTGACAAATCTAATACGCCTAAATTAAATTACATAACTTTTATTACAATTATTATTATCATTTCAACAACTATGCTAAACAACCCACGGCTATTTTATGTTTTAATTGGTTATTTTATTTTTATTTTATTCTTTCTCTTATCTTTTTTTTCTTTTTCTTTCTACAATACATGTATGTAGAACTATAATATGCAATGTATAATTGTATACAGAAGTAACCTAAATGTTTTAATCCTCTTAAGTTGTCTATATGTTACCTGTATGTACCTATTTACCTTTTCTTTTTTAAATTAATATTATTTTAATAACTCTGCTAACAAAATAACATTTACTTTGTTTTAAACTTTCTTTATTTAATTTATATTCTTTCTATTCTTTTTATTTCATCAATTTTCTTTCTTTTTTGTACAAATCATGATCCACATGCTCATACCCATAATAATTTGACTGTCTTAAAACAGAAATTGGTATTCCTAGTTGGACAGTCAAAAAAAAAAATTATGTATGTAAATGTATAATCTTGTGCTAAACTTCTAAAAATTATGTATGTAAATGTATAATCTTTGTATGGAACGTGTCGTAGGAATCCGTGTGCATCTAACGAGTGCGCGAAAGCTTTTGACAACCATGGAAATTCAAGAATGGAATTTACGCTCCCACAGAGTACCATGCCGCCAGCACGACAATCTTAGAGCTGCTATTGGCTAGCGGAATTATGTGCATGTGGTGCCCCTTCCAAATGACTTGTCTACAACGCTATTATGTCCTTTAACTAACTAATCAATTGAAAACATAAATGAAATTGATAATGAATACATGCAGCAGCCTCATTGGACTGGAAAACACATCTGAATAACCACCTAATGCTTCCACAAGGGACTCCAGACAGCAATGATCAACGCCAAGGAAATGGCTGACTATTTACGTCACCCCCACCATGCGACCAGCCGAGCCACTATTGGTCAATTCTGAACAAAGGAAAAATCTGAATCGTAAATATTTACGACAGCGAATTCATCTTCCGAAAAATTTGGAGCTCAATTTCGAGAAATTGGGAATAATTTGGATCAAGAAATAAACATCATCACCTAAAAATGAGTATGTACTACAAAAACAACCCAAAAACTGACGTCTATCAGTGATTGTTGCACTTTAAGAAAAATATTTACTGTTTAAAATTGTACCTTATATCACATATGTATACTTGTACCTTTTCTTGTAAACACAATAAAAATGATGTGAAGCTTTGGGATCCTGAGTTGGTAAAATCTTGGCAAAAACTATCACACATAATTTTAACACAGCTGACTTCCAATCGTAGCGACCAGGGAAATTACCTAAAACAAGTACCTTAGAAAAATTAAGGAGGTTCTGTCCCCCAAAAGTCCGACCTGAGTTTGTCCTATAAAAATAGAAGTCAAACCGGTAGGAAGTCAGTTCAAAACTATCAGCCAAGAAGAAACAATACCTACTCAAGATACCAACAGTCTCCAAGTTCAAACCTCTTTTCAAGTGTTTTAATCAGTCTTAGATTCAGTTTACCTCTCCCAGTATCCCAGTAACCTAAAATCCTAAAAACCCCAGTCTCCCACAGTCTCCAAAGTGAAAAATATTTATTTTAATCCAGTACTCAAATCAGTTTTGCCATTATACCTAGAAGCATTTTTTGTCAAAGTAGTAAATTCATTTAAAAGACCAGTGGCATTCCAAAATCCACTGGCGTACCAAACTCCATTGGCGTGTCATTGTGGCCAGCTCCCTATTATATTTAGTTTATGTACAAACGTCTAGTACATTTGGTCCTTCGAGCCGGATCCACACATAACACGCCTTCAGTCTTACCCAGTGGAAATGCCGTCTCTTCGCAGTGGCCGTAAGACCCCGACATCTTCCGAAACATCGCTGTCTAAACCTAACGCCCCGGGAACAAGCCGAAACATGCCAGTGGCACCCCGTCGGACCCCGGGCCCACGCACCGTAGACATCGATGAGACGCCATCCAGCGGAACCCGCCACGATCTATCTGGTGCGAACCCTGCCAGGAACCCTGACCTCATCACTCTTGACCAACCTGCTCCAGAATGTGTCGCCAAGAGCCTCCACGGATCCAACAGTAAAAGCAGCGAAACAACTTCTGAATCAACTGAAGACTCCCTGCGATTGCTGCGCCGAGAGATGCGCATCCGGGACAGACGTCACGCCAAGCAGACAACCAATCTGCTCGCAGCCCTGAACGCTGCAACACGCCAAGCAGTCAGCCAACCTACCCAGGAGCCCGCACCAACCAGCCCGACCCTGCGAGCCAACCTCGGTCAGGCAGTAATTCAAACCCAGGCACCAACCGGCCCGTCTACGAACGAGTTCGCAACGAGATATGCCACTCGAGTACACACGTCAGACGGCCCGTCTACCGGAGAGTTTGCAACGAGATATGCAACAACTCAAGTGCACGCACCAACCGGCTCTTCTACTAATGAGTTCGCAACGAGATATGCCACTCAAGTACACAAGCCAGCCGAAGAGTTTGCAACGAGATATGCAACTACTCAAGTGCATGCACCAACCGGCCCTTCTACTAATGAGTTTGCAACGAGATATGCCACTCAAGTTCACAAGCCGGCCGAAGAGTTTGCAACGAGATATGCAACTACTCAAATGGACACACCAGCCGGTCAGCCTACCAATGAATTTGCTGTAACCGATCCAACCGGATACGCCGCCGCCGCCACCCAAGAGTACACACTACTGACGGGCCCTGCGAAGAACATCCCTACGGCCGAATACAGCCATATCGGACCCGAGCGCCCACTTTACAACACAGCAGGGTACCAGCATCAGCCAGCCTCCTCCGGCCAGGATTCCCCATTATTTACACCACCGCACACAGCCAATCAGACAGCACGGCACACCCGAGAATGGTTGCAGCATGGCAACGACCCACTGGCCCAGATCGCCTCTGTGATGGCAGAGGCCCTTCGCTCTTCCAGAACGCAAGATAGCCCCCGCACATTAGAAGATGATTCAAGAATGGCTGCCCTCATTGCCAGGCAATCCACAGCAAAAGATTTGCCTACCTTCTCCGGAGACCCCCTGGAGTGGCCCACCTGGAAGGCGCAGTACGCTCAATCCACCGCCACCTGCCAAATGACTCCAAGCGAAAATCTCATTCGGCTGCAGCGCGCCCTCAAAGGCAAGGCACGAGATACCGTGGGTCCCCTACTAATGGATCCTGCGCAAGTCCCAGAGATCATCAGCGTCCTCGAGCAGCGATACGGCAGCGCTAACTCCATAGCAAAATTTATGCTAGACAAGGTTAAAAAACTACCTTACCTCACGACCGAGGTATCACTCGAGGACCTGGCAGATTTCTCCGGAACGGTACAAAACCTGGTGGCATCTCTCCGGATCCTGAAAACCGAAGGTTATCTCACCAATCCTGCATTAATGAATGACGTCACTGACAAAATGCCAAGTTCCCTGCGTCTGGCATGGCTAATCGAGATCCGCAAACAACACGCTCCGGCCACCATAACCCAGCTCGCTGCCTTTCTGAAAGAGGTGTCAAACGCAATTCCAAACAGTGGGATGGTGGACCACATACGATCTCGACCACGCCGTGAACAAATACATGCCGGGTACCAGGAGGAAGAAGAGAGTGATCGCATGCGACTTCTACCGAGCCATGAGCAAATACATGCCGGACATCAAGAAGAAATCAGGGATGGCCCAAAAGAAAAGATTGCCCCCATAAAACGCAAAGTAAACGAGGAACATACTTACCCTGGACCAAGCCGAAAAAGAAAAACTGCTGATGAAAGCTGCGCCCAATGTGGCGGCGATCATAAAACCCGCGAATGCAAAGAATTCGCAGCCAAAGATGTTGAACTCCGATGGGAAACTGTACGCACGGGAAGATTATGCCGCAAGTGCTTAGAAAAACACCACTCACGAAGCTGCAAAATAAACCAATGGTGCAAAGTAGGAGATTGCAGATCCCCACACCACCCCCTGCTACATAATCCCGAGTTCGTACGAAAAAGCGCCGTGGAAAATGTCAATTTGTGACGCCAGGACTCCGGACAGAGAGTACTATTAAAAATTGCGCCAGTCATATTAAGCGCTCCAAACAAAGAAGAAGTGTCAGTGTTCGCTCTCCTGGATGAAGGATCCACAGTAACACTTGTCGACGCTGACACCGCAATACAAGTCGGAGCAAACGGCCCAGTTCACGGACTGCGAATCCACGGCGCGAAAGGAATGTGCACCTCCGACAATCTCTCCCAACGAGTGAGACTAAGAATACGAGGTGCAGGCAACAGTAATACATTCCACATATCTGCCAGCACAATAAGCAACCTCAACCTGCCGGAGCAACAGACCCAAGGAAGGTCGGTCGTCCCGAAGCTGCTAATAGGCCAAGATAACGCTCACCTGATCGTGTCAAGGGAAGTTCGTGAATGCAATGATACTACGCGAATAGCATCACGCACCGCACTAGGATGGATCGCTCATGGGGGAGTCAACCCCAGAGATAATAACACGACCACCACTTTGGCACTACAACCAGAAACGGCCGCAGACATACAGTTGAGGGAGCTAGTAAAAACCAACTTCGCCATCGACTCCCTCGGAGTAACATCAGCCACCAGAGTCAATGCAAGCGAACAACAGGCAATTGCACTTATGAATGCAACTACCCGTCCTCTTCCTGTAGGAAGGTGGGAAACCGGTCTACTATGGCGCAAACCAGAAGCCACGTTACCTGACAATCGGCAGTGTGCGCTGAAACGACTTCTGTCCCTGGAGAAAAAGCTAGAAAAAGACAAAAATCTAGCAGTGGCCTACAACGACAAAATAAATCAACTTATCAACAAAGGCTATGCCAAGAAGTTATCAAGCCATGAAGCTTCCACCACCACACCTCGCAAATGGTACCTGCCCCACTTTGCAGTAATCAACCCAAATAAGCCAGGAAAAATCAGAGTGGTGTTCGATGCCGCAAGCCGATGCCGAGGAACCTCCCTCAACGACCAGCTGCTTACTGGTCCTGACCTGCTGTCCTCCCTCCTGGGGAATATAATACGCTTCCGGGAAGGAAACATCGCTATTGCTGCAGACATCAAAGAAATGTTCCTGCAAATAAAAATAAGGCGAGAAGATCAGTCGTCCCAGCTATTCCTGTGGAGGACATCACCCCATCACGAACCAGACACCTATCAAATGTCATCGATGATGTTCGGAGCCACCTGTTCCCCAAGCAGTGCCCAATTCGTCCGAAATAAAGTGGCTGAAACATACGAGCACGAGTACCCGGCCGCCGCAAAAGCCGTACGCACCAAGTTCTACATGGACGATTACCTAGATGCAGCAGACACACCCAATGAAGCTGCTGCACTCGCCCAAAGTGTAAGTGCCCTGCTCGCGAAAGGAGGGTTCCACTTGACAAATTGGGCGTCCAACAGCCCGGCGGCCCTAGCTAGCGTACCTATAGAAGACCGTGCCAGCTCCACGATACAAATCAGCAGCGGAGGTCCGGAAACAGAGCGAGTGCTTGGTTTAATCTGGGACCCCACCACAGACCGCTTCCTGTACTCATTTCGTGAGGCAATCTCCCACGACACGGTCACACAACCTACCAAGCGGCAACTATTATCTATAGTAATGAAGATCTTCGACCCAGTCGGCTTCGTTGCCTGCCTTACCATCAGATCTAAGATGCTACTGCAAGCAGTGTGGCGCTCAAGCGTCGGCTGGGATGAACCCATTGCCCCTGAACACGCCCAGAGATGGACAGACTGGCTAAATCTGTTGCACACGAACAGCATCTCAATCCCGAGACGTTGCCTCTACAACAAACTAAACAACGTAACACTACACCTTTTCTGCGATGCATCCGAGCAAGCTTGCTGTGCCGTGGCCTACTTCACCGAAAAAATAGATGGATCCTTACGAGTAACATTCCTTGCAAGTAAATGCAAGGTAGCGCCACTGAAGCCTCTCTCCATTCCACGCCTCGAGCTTCAAGCCGCCCTCATAGCAGCTAGACTAGCCCAGACGATCCAAAAAGAAAGCAAAGCCCTGATATCCCGCACCTGCTTCTGGACAGACTCCACAACTGTACTATGCTGGTTACGCACCGACCCACGCGCCTACTCAACCTTTATGGCAAACCGATTGGGGGAAATAGACGAACTAACCAACATACCCGACTGGAAATGGGTACCCACAAAACTCAATCCCGCTGACATAGGAACACGAGACTTAGAGGTACCAGACTTAACACCAGAAGGAAGATGGTTTACTGGCCCAGCCTTTCTCACTTCCCCGGAGGGTGCGTGGCCAAAAGAACGGGCACCCGCCCACAGGCCTGACGACCTGACACTAGAAGTCAAACCTCACTACGTTGGCCTTGTGTCCACCAGGGGCGAAGCACTCCCATCAGTAGAGCGGTTCTCCTCATGGCACCGGCTGATTCGCTCCACAGCTTGGATCCTCCGATTTATCAGACGATGCAAGATGGGGCCCAATAAACCAGTAGAAGGCCCACTACTAGCCGATGAGATAAAAGCAGCAGAACACAGATGGATCAAAAGGTCCCAGGAAGACGCTTTCACAACTGATCTACACATCATCCGACAAGGTCAAAAACTGCCTGCTGGCAGCCGCCTCAACTCCCTGAACCCATTCTTTGGACCAGATGACCTACTACGAATGGGGACCCGACTACAAGCCTTGGAAAGAACAAAGAGTGTGGCCCGAACTCCCATAATACTGGACGGCGACGAACCCTACACTCGACTTCTTATCAGTCACTACCACAAAGAGGCGGATCATCCTAGTACTGAGAAAACAGTAGCAGAAATACGCAATCATTTCTTCATAATACGGCTACGCACCGCACTTGCAGAAGCTGAGTTTGTGGTAAATAATCGTCCACTCACCCACATTTCAGTTGACCCACGTGATGAAGAACCTCTAACACCCAACCACTTTTTGCTAGGGTCAGCCGGGAAGCGCCCTCAATTATCCTTCTACGACAAAAAAGAAGAGGAAACATGCCTACGCCGCCAGTGGCGCATCGGACAACAACTTGCAGACACCTTCTGGAGGCGATGGCTGCGGGAATACCTACCTACCATGGCTGTCCGGCAAAAATGGCACCATCCAACTACACCAATTAAGAAGGATGACCTAGTGATCATCATGGACCCAGCACTGCCTCGAAACAGTTGGCCACGTGGCCGTATCATCGAAGCAATACCTGCAGCTGATGGACAAGTCAGAACTGCCCGGATCCAAACCAGCACTGGGATATACGTAAGGCCGGCAGTCAAAATCGCCGTCATTCTGCCTGCCACGCCAGCAACTGATGAAACTGTACACTCTGCGAAGACACCCGACTCAAAACTCAGACATCGGAAAAGGACACGCCCGACGAAGTAGCTGAGCACAGTCGAGACTGCACTGAGGGGAGTGTATGGAACGTGTCGTAGGAATCCGTGTGCATCTAACGAGTGCGCGAAAGCTTTTGACAACCATGGAAATTCAAGAATGGAATTTACGCTCCCACAGAGTACCATGCCGCCAGCACGACAATCTTAGAGCTGCTATTGGCTAGCGGAATTATGTGCATGTGGTGCCCCTTCCAAATGACTTGTCTACAACGCTATTATGTCCTTTAACTAACTAATCAATTGAAAACATAAATGAAATTGATAATGAATACATGCAGCAGCCTCATTGGACTGGAAAACACATCTGAATAACCACCTAATGCTTCCACAAGGGACTCCAGACAGCAATGATCAACGCCAAGGAAATGGCTGACTATTTACGTCACCCCCACCATGCGACCAGCCGAGCCACTATTGGTCAATTCTGAACAAAGGAAAAATCTGAATCGTAAATATTTACGACAGCGAATTCATCTTCCGAAAAATTTGGAGCTCAATTTCGAGAAATTGGGAATAATTTGGATCAAGAAATAAACATCATCACCTAAAAATGAGTATGTACTACAAAAACAACCCAAAAACTGACGTCTATCAGTGATTGTTGCACTTTAAGAAAAATATTTACTGTTTAAAATTGTACCTTATATCACATATGTATACTTGTACCTTTTCTTGTAAACACAATAAAAATGATGTGAAGCTTTGGGATCCTGAGTTGGTAAAATCTTGGCAAAAACTATCACACATAATTTTAACACAGCTGACTTCCAATCGTAGCGACCAGGGAAATTACCTAAAACAAGTACCTTAGAAAAATTAAGGAGGTTCTGTCCCCCAAAAGTCCGACCTGAGTTTGTCCTATAAAAATAGAAGTCAAACCGGTAGGAAGTCAGTTCAAAACTATCAGCCAAGAAGAAACAATACCTACTCAAGATACCAACAGTCTCCAAGTTCAAACCTCTTTTCAAGTGTTTTAATCAGTCTTAGATTCAGTTTACCTCTCCCAGTATCCCAGTAACCTAAAATCCTAAAAACCCCAGTCTCCCACAGTCTCCAAAGTGAAAAATATTTATTTTAATCCAGTACTCAAATCAGTTTTGCCATTATACCTAGAAGCATTTTTTGTCAAAGTAGTAAATTCATTTAAAAGACCAGTGGCATTCCAAAATCCACTGGCGTACCAAACTCCATTGGCGTGTCATTGTGGCCAGCTCCCTATTATATTTAGTTTATGTACAAACGTCTAGTACAATCTTGTACTACTAGTTTGTAAATTTGAGTATCTCTCTGCATATGAAAGATTGACGGTAAACTACAGGCCACCTCAGAACAGGAAATCCTAGTGAGGTCTGCGAAAAAAAAAATGAATCTTTACTTATACTATACATTATACATACATGTACAAACCTTGCTATTGAAACTAATAATAAATAAATAAATGCTTATTTGTATTACGCGGCTATAAATTACATATGACGTCATTGCCTGTCCCGGTGACTAGCTATCCCTGGATCCAAGGAATGGGCTGTTTTTGGAACCAGTTTCTATCGGATTTGTAAAATGGTCATCAGCACTCTAACTGGTCGAAGTCGAACCAAAGACCGCTCGCAGGGCCTAGCAGCAAAAACCTGCGGAACGGGTTTTTAACTGCTAGTTTTCGAATTATTATTTTCTCTTATTTACATTTGGGAAATTTTTATCTGAACTTAGTAAGGACATTTGGTTCCCACAATCGAATACTTACTACCTACTCAACAGCACTTCCGGTGGTAGAATATCCTCTGCCCCCCAGCTTCCTGCTTCCGGTCACTCCAGCGGCTGTTTCCGGATGGACCTAACTATAGTTTCCAAGGCCGAACAGCCCTTCACCCCCCCCCCCCCCTCTCTCTTCTCCGACAGTTAAGTCAAGGGTAGTTAGAGAGGGGAATTATTGAAAAGGACACAAGTCTTTTCTAATTCAGTTAGTTTTTTAAATTTTATTTTAAAATATTATTTACTTACCTACCCCACGTCATCAAAATCTGAAGTAGCGAGATCTCTGGAATGGGTGAGTCGTGAGTTACGGCGTCATGAAATTTACACAAGTTTTTTCCTGTCTTGCATATCTAGTTCAACTCATTTTTAATTTTTTTTAATGAATAATGAATGACCTTCTAACTTAAATAACTGCATTTTTATTTTTAGAGTTAGTTTTAATAGTTAAAATAATTGTCAAAGTTTTAATTTTTCAAGATCCCCAAAAACCACCGTATGTATGGTGAATCGTGTGACGTCATCACTCCTGAAAAAATATTATAGTATCGGGCAATCAGCTGATCAACTGCCGCCACTTTGAATTTCGTTGTTCGAAGTATTCTCCCTAGAAGTAGCATTACTATTTTTTTTTTTGCAGTAGTTTTTGAATATTTTCAATAATAGAGACAAACTAATAAGAGATACCTTTATTTTTGAAACATTATTTAGGCCTAAATAATGTTTCAATAAACACAACAACTAAATCTCCATAAACAGTATGTAAATAAACGAATAAATTAACACGATGGATTGTGTCATACCTGCATTCCTATACAATGACTTTACGGTGACGTCACGACACGACGAACAGTGAGGTCACCACTAAACATTTCAAGTTTAGACTTACGGAATTCAATACTTCGTTCGTGTGAAAGCACTATGAAACAATAATGCCAACTTGACGGCGTGTTTTTACGACCCGATTAAAAAAAGACTTTTTAATAATTTTTTAAAAACTCTGCGTTTAATATTATTAAATAAAACTTACATATTCAGAATCAGCGTTTGTTGTTCTATATGAACATATTTTTTAAGCCATAATATTTTTCACTGGAGTTCCTTATTATCAGTCTTATTACATCAAAACAATAAAATTCCTTCACGAGCTACGAAGCTGAAAACATTAGCTTTATTTAATCAAAAGAGACCACAACATATTTGATCGATTTTAACCGAAAACTTAACGATTAGTTACCTTGGAAATTGCGATGGCCCGAGCAAGACTATAACTGAAGAATAAATCTAAACGACAATATGAAAAAGAACAAGACACAGAAAAAAAAAACAAAAAATAAAGGGTGTTGGTTATCCAATAAACGATTCTCGGGACGGCGGCGGTACCCGTACCCGCCTCCCAAATTGAACGCAACTGGGATTCGAACTAGCGATGTGTAGGTTCAGCAAAAGTGGGCTCTTGAACTTGAAGCGGATCCTAATCCTACTCCTTTTTTTAAAACGACTATTCCCAGAGAACCCGGTCCAGTATTCGAACCCAAACCCGAATCTCGGCGGTCCGAGCTATTTGCGAATTGGGAGCATGTTCCGGGTTCGCGGCTCCGGACGAACCCGTGCGTCTCGGTCCGAGCCACTCGCGAGTCAGGAGCAGGTCCAGGGTTCGAGTTCTTTTGAGGGTTTCGGCTCCGAGATCCGGCTCTGGTCAAACCCGTGCGGCTCGTTCCGAGCCACTCGCGAGTCGGGAGCATGTCCTGCGTTCGAGTTCTTTTGCGGGCTCCGGCTCTGTGATCCGGCCCCGGTCGAACCTGTGCGTCTCGGTCCGAGCCATTCGCGAGTCGGGAGTGACTCCCGGGACCTGCTCCAAGAACTCAAGTACTTTTAAAAGGAAGCACGTCTCGGAGGCCTCCGGCAAAATGCAGAACTTACCCATCTCTAAATCGAACCCGGGATCTCGTGCCTTACCGGGACAAACGCCTTAAACCAACTCGGCCATTGGGATCTCTTATTTTTAAGTCATTTTGGTCCCGGTAAGACATGAGATCCCGGCTTTGAGTCCCAGTTGCGACCGTTTCCTTATTTTTCACATTTTCGTTTAGATTTTTTTAATATTACCTTCTTCTTCAATTACATTGATGGGTTATATATAACATTTAAAGAGTTATTATAACAGGAGTTATACCAATAGAAATTGAAGAATAGGTATAATTCATTAGTATTATTGACTTGGAAAAATGTCTACAGTATAATCAGAACTAACATTATCATCTCTCGATAAATGACTCTCTCGACGAAAGTATTTTATTTTGGCTTTATCTCCTTCGCAAGGACTCCCTCCAAGTCATTGAATTACATTATTAACTCGTATTGTTGCAATCCCGTCCATTGTTTGGCCGGACAATCGCATTGAATAGTTCAGGAAAACCCGATTGGTCGTCTGTCGATGCCATTTAGGGTGAAACCGGTCACCGGTCATCGATGATGGTTGAGAAAGGGGGTGGAACAGCCTACTAGGGAGAGATAATCGTACTTATGTTATCAAAAGCTTTCAGTTAGAAGTTGGGGTAGGAGGGTTGGTATTATTTTAAGAATACTACTGAGTGAAGAACTTCTTTGCTTTAAACTCAAAAAGGTATCGGTTCGAAAACAGACGTGAACATTTTTTAAAGATTATTTCACATCGTCAACTTATTTAGGAAAACTTTGTAAATTAATTTTTAGAGGTTCCAGATTCTCTTACAAAATTTGGCATTTTGTTCAGATGGTCAAAATATTTTCACTTTACAATAAAATGCAAATATTTGAAATATTTCTGAGCACATTCAAAAACCAAAAACTGTTTTAGAATACGCTTTCAAATTATAGAATTCGAAATAAACATATTTTTTTTTATTATAAAAATTTTAAACATAAAAAAGTTTTCAAAATGGCTCACCTTACGTATTTTCTAACTAAAGTTACTGTTAATAAAAATAAAAAAAAAACACACACACATATTTTATTAGAAAAATATACAACAAACACATATTGTAACCTCACTTTTTGTCGTTCTATGTAAAAATAATTTAAGTTTCAAATTTTTTTTTCAATTTGTGTACATAAAAGTGTACATTTTACTTTTTTGGTAGCTATTTTTTAGAATGGAAAATAAAGCGTGGCGTTTTTCCTTTCTAACACCGATTAGAACATATTTCTAACTATTATAGTAAGGAAGTTACAGCGTTTTATACGAGACCTCTGTGCATTGGGACAAATATGGTCTCCTCTGATTAAACTGGTTAAAACATTTAGAATCTATAAAAAAAGCTTCCTTAACAGTTGATCCGCGAACATTTGATCCGCCGACAGTTGAACGCCCGGCGTTCTTATATACAACGTGCAGTCGTTATAGGGAAAATACGATGAAACTAATTACACAAAATATAACTAACTGACCACGAATAGATGTGTAGAGAAGATGTACCGCCAAATAATAAAAGTGTAAAACATATTTTCATTCAAATGCATCAAGAAAAAACCTGTTTTTCTATATTCTGTGTATACCAGAGCATAAGTACAAAAAATCGACACTGTGTAGTGTGTACCTATACATAAGTTTGATATTTTTACTTATTATTAAGGGTATTTGTGAAGTCGATTTTCCGCTTGAAATTGGTAAGTAACGCACAAAAAAATATTATTTTATAGTAAACATCATTTCGGGGGATCAATTGTCGATGGATCAACTGTCAAAAAAATCACACATAATGTAATATCCAGTAATGGTAACTTCGTATGTTCAAACTTAACTGAAGAAATAATCTTGTCCGAGGGATCAATTGGCAGAGAGATCAATTGTCCGGGGGGTTAACTCTCCGGCGGATCAACTGTCCGGGAGATCAGTTGTCGGCGGTCCAATTGTCATCGGATCAATTGTCATGGAACCCTAATAAATCCCGTTAACACACGTAAGATCACGAAATCTGTCAAAAATTTAAACAAAAGAAATAAACATTTCAACAAGTACAGAATTATTACTTAATTAATTTAAAAAAATGTATCATTCAGATTTCAGGTACTTGTCGCTTACCTAAATTAATAATTTAGACCATCAGTTTCAATTTTGAAAATGACACCATAATTTTAAACAAAAAGTTGAATTTTATTTATTGGACATGAATATTTGATGCAGGAATAACTGACGCACAGACAACCGAAATTAGTACCTGTACTTGATGACAGTGTTTGACCATTTACGGCCTCGTTTGACCATTTAACGGTCTCCTTGATCGAGGGTACAGCTCTCGACTTGCAATGCGAAAATCGAGAGTTCAAATCCCGGCGTGCACATACATATTTTTATATTTGTGTAATTTCACAATGAATTAATTAAACACGTTATATAAATTATTATTACGTTATCAAATATCTTGGAATTGAGATTGATGATAATCTCCGATGGAACTCACAAATTGACGTAATTACAAAAAAACTAACCAGGTACATATACTTCTTTAGAAACATTCGTAATATCCTCAACATAAACGATATTAAAAAAGTATACTTTGCTTTGTGTCAATCACAAATAGAGTACGGTATAACTGGATGGGGGTCTGCCTTGAGCACTCACACAGAGCGACTCAATATAGCCCAAAAAGGAGTACTAAAGACAATACTGAAAGTTCCGCTTAGAACTCCGACGGAAGAAATATTTAATAACTTTCAAGTCTTCAATGTACAGAAACTTTATTCAAAAAATATTTTATTTAAACTGAAAAAAACATATATGTATACTCCACTGCCCAACATAAATACTCAACCAGGGCAGTAAGCAATAACATCCTGGTTACTCCCAGTTTGAACACATCATTTGGACAGAGAAATAATAAATTCCATGCTATGAAATTATACAATGCTCTACCAGGTCAAATCAAAAATATAAAGGAAATGAATATATTTAAAACAAAAGTAAAAACATGGCTGAGAGATCAAAGTGATAATAAAATTACAAACATCGTGAAGACGATATAAAGACAATCCATAACCAAATACAAATATTTAAAAAAAACTACAGGCCACCTCAGAACAGGAAATCCTAGTGAGGAGGTCTGTGAAAAAAAAAAAAGAATCTATACTTATACTATACATTATACATACATGTACAAACCTTGCTATTGAAACTAATAATAAATAAATAAATAAATAAATGTAAATTGTGGCACTTTCCACAGTCGAAACTACTCTCAATATCGCCCTGGTGTAAGACCACCATTCGGAAATAAAGCTTTACTTGGAATGGCTATAGCCGCATCTGGCGTTACCAGATCTGAATAGCCAGGTACTTTCCTGCGTTCTTCTTCTTCACCTTCTTCCCCTCCCCGCTACTTACATCCTCACAATATACCCCAATTAGTGATGCCATAGTCTGACTGGCTCCAGACGGTTGGGAGGAGTTAGGACTCTTGTGCAGTATTCAAATTAAAAAAAAATTACAAAGCCTTTTGCAGCGCTATTACCCCACGAAGATACAAACGTGGCAGATTCGGTTTTTTTGAGTTTTCAAGGATTAGACAAAAAATAACCGTAAGTATAGGTACTAGCTTAACCCCTCACACCTTGTGCCTATTTTGTCAAAATGTTTCCGCTTTGCAATAAAATCCAAATAAATCGAATATTTCTGAACGCATCCGAAATCTAAAAACTATTTTTGAAAGGTGATCAAATACCCTTTCAAATTGTATAATTCGAAATAAACATATAATTTCTTAAACAATGCAAACTTTAAAAAGTTTAAAAAATTGCTCACCTTTCGTTTTTTCTAACAAAAATTATTGATAACGAAAAAATAATACCTAACACACACGTTTTATTCGGCAAATGTATTAAAACGTTATCGTCAACTTACTTTTTTGTCGTTTCACGTAAAAAATTTATTGATAAAAAAATTCCCAAAGTTTTACACGTTTTTAATTGCGGTCGGAAATTTTAGTTTCATAAAGGTGTTCGTTTTAAGAATTTTCAATTTACTTTTAGATTTACATATAAAGTGTAGTGTTTTCTCTTTCTACACCGTTTAGATAATATTTTTAACCATGATAGTAAGGGATAGAACGAGATATATACGTTATTTGCTGACGATATTAAACTTTATACCAATGTAATGTCGAAAGCAGATTCTATTCGTTTACAAACCGATATCGACGGAATCGTAGAATGGAGTAATCGGAATAAATTCTATTTTAACAGCGGAAAGTGTACAATTATGTGCTATACAAGGGCTAGGAGTACTCTATTTTATAACTACAAAATGTCTGGTACCTCGTTAAAACATATTTCACAAATGAGGGATTTAGGAATCACTTTTGACACACGCCTGACATTCCGTTCTCATATCGATTCGGTGTGCAACTCTGCGATGCAAATGCTAGGCTTTGTAATCTGCAACGCAAAATCTTTTTCCAACACAGCATTCATAAAGATGCTCTACTTCACCCTGGTTCGCAGCATTCTCGAAAGTGGATCAGTAATATGGGGACCCGAAGATGCCCTATACGCAAATGATGTTGAAAAGGTGCTAAAAAAGTTCATGCGGTACCTGTACATGCGAGAGTTTGGGTACTACCCTTTGTTGTATCCCTCTGATTTTCTCGCGGGAATGCTGGGACTAAATCGTCTCGACGTTAGGAGAAAAATTGCAATGGTACTAGTAGCACACAAGCTGCTAAATGGGCACATTTGTAATCCTGATGTCCTGGAAAGGATTTCACTTTATGTCCCCGATAACTTCACCAGAGCAAGGCAACACAGACTTTTTACTTTTCCTAGAGGCAGGACCAACCTACCAATGGTTATGCCTCTGGGGAGAATGACCTCACTATTAAACCTTTCTTCTGAAATTGACATTTTTCTATCGAACTACAATCATTTCAAGAGCGAAATAAAGGTATTCTTTAGCACCTGGCATTATTAATGTACCTGTATAATTAATGTATTACACTATTAACTAAAAATTGTGAAATGTAATTGTATATATATATATGTTAGCTGTTTTTCACAATAAATAAATAAATAAATATAACGATTTCTATGAGACCTGTATGAGTTTTTCCGAAAACCGAACAAATTAGGCCGACAAGTCTAATATTTTTAATTATTTATTTTATATTATTTACCGTTTCACAAATTCTGCCTCCAGATGTAATTAGTAGTAATCTACCTAACTGTTACAGAGGCGAAATAAACTGTTTTGTAATTGAACCCATAACCTTTATGTTTGCTATTGAGTTAACATTATTTAAGCCACTAACCACGAACCAAGGCCCAAGCAAACATGACAAACCTCCACCGATCGTTTTAACGTTGTTTTATCCTCTTTTATTGACCACATTAATGGCCTGTTAAAACAACAAAAAATTCAGTCACGAACTTCACCGATCACGTTTCCGAGCACGGATTCAAAGGGCACGCGATTGGTCGACCGCCGTTCACTGCAGTCATCCCATTGGTCGAACGGCCGCAGCTAAAAAACTTTATATCCTACTCAACACGCCTCTGTGTTTATTTTTGAATTTCAAACGTCTGTTGTTTTCAAATATTTGATAAAATAATTTATTTTACGATCCTTGAGATAAATATTAATGATTTACCAAAATTGATAACGTATTTTTACAAACGGGCTAAATGGTTTGAACTTTAAACATAAAGCCTCTACTTGACTAATAGTTTTAGCTATTATTAAAAGCTCTCGGTATAACGAACAAAGTAATAGACGTAGGTATCTAGTAGAAGAACAAAGTAGAAGACGTCCGGCGTAGTCCAGCGGTAAAGCTCTTGACTCGCATTCCGAAGGTCGCGGGATCGAATCCCGGCGTGGCAAATAAATTGAATTTGATTAATTTGTGTTATGTCTCAATTTATTCATTAAAAATAATATATAGCATATTTGCGGCACGTTCCAGAGTGGAAGATACTCTCAGTATCGCCCTGGTATAAGACCACCATTCAGAATTGAAACGTTGCTTGAAATGGCTTTAGCCGTGTTTGGTGACCAGATCTGAATAGCCAGGTACTTCTCCACCTTCCTCTTCCCTATCTCATTCCCCTCCCGACTACCTTCAGCCTCAAAACATACCGCTCAATGGGGATGCCATAGTCTCACTGGCTCTAGACGGGAGCAGCTGAGACTCTTGTAAGGTATCACTATAAAAAATTTTATTAAAGACGGCCTTCATGGTCGAGGGGTCATGGGTTCAAATCCCGTTATT
This sequence comes from Limnephilus rhombicus, assembly GCA_929108145.2. Classification (NCBI taxonomy): domain Eukaryota; kingdom Metazoa; phylum Arthropoda; class Insecta; order Trichoptera; family Limnephilidae; genus Limnephilus; species Limnephilus rhombicus. Next base: position 45,349,984 of record OV815288.1, on the reverse strand, counting down.
ATTAATTAATAAAATTGCGTTATTATAGCCAGGAGTTTGCCTTCCCTCATCTCCTTCACCTCCGCAATAACCCCAAATCATAACGGTTCCATGACAGTTGATCCGCCGACAGTTGACTCCCCGGCATACTTATATTCAATATGCAGTCGGTTTAGGGAAAATAAGGTATATCTACCTACTTTCACAAAATATAACAGGATATATATTTTTTTCTTTACTGTCTTTCTTGTATATTATTTTTCTGGTATCGAAAAATAACAAAACGGTCACTAAATTTAGGCAGGACAGAGTCAGAAATATTATAAAAATTGCTAGATATATGATAATTATGTATTACGAATGCCCTATATATTACTTTGTTTCTCAAATTTTTATTTTTTTCCTTTACTGTTTTTTCTTCTATACTCACTGCTGAAACACTGTTTCTTACATATTAGATAATAAATTGTTTCTAGAATCTAGTCTACTAGTACTAGGTACTATCCTATTGTATCATATATTGTCATTATGTGAATGGAATCTGTGAATTATTACTTAGTACTACATACATGAATAATCATGTATCTACATATCCAATATAAATGAAACCTATCAATTTGACTGTCCTGGAACGGGAGACCTTCCTAGTTGGACAATCAAAGCTTCTTTATACTGTAAGGCCCTCCGTTCGTGGAGATACTTACAATCTACGTAATTGTGACGAAAACCCTGCTGATATACCACTTTTTAATGCTAGTCTCCGTACACGGCGCTATCCGAAATATACTGAACTTGATCATTTTTTCACGTGCAGCCGTGGAGTTAACACGCTGTCAAGCGATGTCATTTGACTTTTTTTCCAACATCAACCCATGCCTTCTCCTCTAAATCTTTTCTTACCTATTGTGGTAACGTATAGTTATATAAACATGCATTTTTTCCACTTCCAGAACAAATCTAACATTACTTTCATGTTCCGTCGCCATTTTCCGACAGCCACCGCGTAGCGCCGTGAACGGGCACCAGCAAAATCGTACGGGCGGTACTTACGATCGGCGCGTATGATACGCGCACGAGGATCGAGTATCTTATATAAATTGAAATCTCGACACCGTATATAAATTCGTTTGATACTCATCATACCAACTTATTATAAAAAGTATTTTTGAAGTCTTTTTTACATACGTTTGAAAATGATAAATAATGTGCAAAAATTGTAATTTTATACGCCAATTAGGAATGCAATAGTCTCACCGGCTCCAGACGGTTGGAAGCAATTCGGACTCACGTGAGGTATTTATATGAGGTATAAAACAAAGCACAGCTTTGTTTTTTTTTTTATAAAATTCTACTTTCTTCATTCTCTTTTACACAAACGTTACAGAGTTTTGATATGACACAACCCTAATGATTTAAGTTTGCTCAAAACTCACATTTTAATTCATAACTATAATAACTTTTTTTATTCCAATGGAACACAGGGGATGTAAGTTATTTGTATTTAAGATTAATAAAAACAATACCTTACCATTAATATATTTTACGTACAACGATTTTAAAACTTTATAACCCGTTTTTTCAACAATAAAGTTAGCGGTATGCACCAGATATTATTTTTTAGAGGATGAATTAATAACTTCGGGAGTTAGATATGGATACACATCTTAAATATTTGTAACACTTTCTTCAGAATTAATTAAAATGAACGCGGCGGAAAGGTCGAATCTCCAGGCCTGCTAGGGTGAATTCCACCGTACGTTCGTCCAATACGCAGTGCCGCGGGAGTATATTTGTTTACACGCTTTCTTCACTTACGTCGTTAAGATTCCCACATCATCTGTCCATTACTGTCGTCTTAAGTATTTCATTATAGTGATCGAATTATATTTTCCCCGTCTTCTATTTCCATTAACTTTCGCATTATTCGATCACCCGGAACTTCTTACTCGAACTATCTTTCTTTACAATTACACCTTTTGTACCTACGTGTTTTTACCACAAATACGACTTAGGCTTCTCAGTTTTGCTTACTGCTGTAAATCGGGGTTTGGTCAAAAACTATTGTGAGCTGCTAGCTTCACTCCCTTCAATATATATATATTTTTTAAATACCTGGGGTTGCCCGGGCTTTGCGCAGAGTTTTTCAAAATCAGATGCAGACAGCAATTTTCCTATTAATTTGGACGTCAAGTGTCAAAAATTTCATCAAAAGGTATAAAAATCTCATGTTGACAGTAATCTTTCTCTTGCTTTCAGGCCAAAAAAAAAACAAAGCCACCTTCTTTATTCACGAACTCCATTTGAAAATTATACAATCGTATTCGTAAAACGTATTTAAATCGCGGATAAAAGATGTAACTTAGCCCACTTCAGCATATCGCTCGCCATATATTCCCATTGGGAATGTACGGCGAGCGATATTCCGAAATACGCCAAGCCACATCTTTTATAACTGCATGTGGAACATCTGTTACTTTGTGGCTTGCCTAAATTAAAATACTGGTTTTTTTGTTCACTAATTGGGCACTAATTATGTAACAATTTCAGGACATTTTGTTTTGAAGGAAATCAAATTCACGCCTCCCACTACCCCCACCAAAAAAAGTCTAATTATTTATGAATTTGTATCATCGAGTATCATCGGTTATTTCCATAACCGTTCGTGCTTAAGACACGAACGACGATGGTCGCCACTCTTCCAAGGCACTACTTAACTGACATCTGTTTAAATATCTAAAAACTACAAATAACTATCTATATTAATGACATCTGCTGAAGGATATTGAAACTAGTGTCCGACCGAAACAAGACTTTCTACCGAAACCGAACCTTCGGTAGGTATCTATCTAACGTATCTACGTATCGGTCGAAACCGAAACTTTTTTTAGACATATAAAAAATCTTTTGTTTACTGAAATTCGGCTTATTTTTTACACTTATACAGACATTTTTTACACTTAACACGTGTTAAATGAAATAAAATAACAATAATTGAAGAATCAAAAAAAATAAATTATTTAATTTTTTGATATTACTGCTATAAAACAAACGAAAATTATAAAAATTAACACATAACCACTCAACACAATCTCGCTGGACCGGCCAGCGAACTCAGCTGATAATGGCGGGTGACACACGAGCCACGAATTCAGCCGAAGTCGGCCAAACGATGCGTGATAATAAGGAGCTCTAGTCCAATTTTTTTTAATGAATAAACCTTCTAACTTAAATAACTGCATATTTATTTTTATTTTTAGAGTTAGTTTTAATAGTTAAAATAATTGTCAAAGTTTTAATTTTTCAAGATCCCCCAAAAACCACAGTATGTGTAGTGAATCTATGAATACTATAAGATCGGGCAATCAGCTGTTCAACAGGCGCCATTTTGAAATTCAGAGTTCGAAGTATTCTCCCTAGAGTAGAATTACTATTTTTTTTGCAGTATTTTTTGAATATTTTCAAACAATAGAGATAAAGTAATAAAAGAGATAGATACCTTTGAAACTGAATTATTTAGGCCTAAATAATGTTTCAATAAACACAACAACTAAATGTCTATAAACAGTATGTAAATAAACGAATAAGATGAAACGTTGTTAATACGAAGGCTTGTGTCATACCTACATTACCATACAATGACTTTACGGTGTTCAGTGACGTCACCACTAAACATTTGAACAATACCAACTTGACGGCGTGTTTTTATGACCCGATTAAAAATGGACTTTTAAAATTTTTTAAAAAAAGTCTGCGTTTAATATTATTAAATAAAACTTTTATATATTCAGAATCAGTGTTAATGGGTCTATTCTATATGAACATATTTTTCACTGGAGTTCCTTATTCACGAACGCATAGTTTCGGTGCGGATTTTTTTGTCGAAACCGAACTTTCGGTCGGTCACTAGTTGAGACTACGTGTTTAATCCTATACACCACATTTATACAGGCACATAAATAGAAGGTTGAACACACGTATGTAGGTTACTAAACATCACGAAACATGAATATACCAGTGCATTCGTATCTAAAGGTTAAGTATCATGATTATAGTTTTAAATTGAAAACATGCATCTAAATGCCTCGTAATGTAATTAGTTTAATCCACTGCGCAAAGTTTTGAAATGCATTAATGTCTTCACTATAAAAATTGTGTGAAAAAACTGTGTTCAAATAAATTTGTATTTAAAATTCCGGTGTAATAATAATTAAATTATGTGTATTTCGTTGTAGAAGACAGTACTAATAAATCTGAACGAAACATGGCAGCAACGGCGAATCGAACCCAGGGTCTCAGTCTTACCAGGGCAACGCCTCAATCAACTAGGCCATCTGAAACGAATTTTTTATCCGTTGAATTTTTTTTTCTTTTGTAGGTATTTTAAAATAATTTAAAAAATATGGGTTCTGGCTGAGATATTTAATTGAATCAAAATGTGGAGTATTTCTTGGTAGTTATATACATATTTAAAGCCTTTAAACCAATTTAAATATAGATTTTTATATATCACCGCAAAGGTTGTTTTTAAACTTAAATAATATCTATGTATTTATAATTTTTCTTCTATATTGTATGTGAATCTTATATTTTAACATCCAAATTCTTATATAAAATTTTAACTATTTCCTCCCACCCATGATTTGTATGTTCCTCCTGTCCCAAAATGAGTTCTGTAACTCATCGGGATTGCTCTAGCAAGAAATAAAAACAATAACAAAAAAAAAAAAAAAATATTTCAGTTTTAAATAATAGTGTTTTATAAGCTCCCTTTAAGCAAATGACACCTACACCAGAATTTGATATAGTTCAGGTAAACTTTCAACTGGTCGCAGGGTTTGTCCTTGTGGATATTAAAACACCATTTTTTAATAAAATCATTTTTTTAATGTGCTCATTCAAAAAGTCTGCCGATTTTTTGTCGCTGCTCTTAATTGTTTTTGAAATGACATATCTAATATCAAAATTATAGCAATTCAGTAGATAAAAATATAAAATATTGTTTAGTTTTTAATCAGTAGGTACAACAAACCCGTTTGTTCGACCCCCAAATTCTTACCCACCCCTCGTACACCCCTTTACACCTTGGCGCGGCGCTAGAATAATTATTTATTTATTATTTATAACGGATAAGATGTCTTAAAACCGGTGACAGGCCGGAGACGCGCCGGCGCGCGCGTCATATGAGCATGCGCGAGAAAATAATTCAAATATTTGAATAATACTTCCGACAAAAAACTTTTGGTCTGCGATCTTGACCCTTCTATGTACAGAATTTGTATGAAGAACAGTGTCAGAATCGCTTGCGCCATCATTACTCTAGGTGGTGCTAAAAGTTTCATTCACCTTGTCACCCTGGAATATTTTTAAAACGATTTCATCCATGACAATGCGCTGTCATAAATTGCCACGAATTTAACCGTCGCAATAAATGCGTGTATCGCGAATAAAACATCGTAAAACCTATTAATTTACGTAATAAATGCAAGTAATGTTGTTTTGGTAGATAGTTTATTGTGTTGTGAACGTGTTTCAGTCAATAAAATATACAATAGCTCAAAATTAATCAACAAAACATTCAATTAAAAGTTCAAAATGGTGCTTTTTTAGTGTTTTTTTGTGAAGTTTCGCGAATTTTCGCGAAATGGCCTGGCCTTTGACCGGTTAAAATTTAAAATCTGAATTATTCGCAGCCTCTACCCACACAACAACACGAACACCTAATCACATGTCGGTCAGCTCCCGAACAACTTTATACAATAATCTCTTCAGTAATATTTTAAACCCGGACCATCGTTATTAGCATAGACGATAATGGTCATCAATCTTCCCCTCGTCCTTATCTCAGTCGCGACCATAAACTAAACAAACTCTGCTTATAAATCGCTGCAATTCCGAGAACCTCGAACGGCGAGTCCGTCGTCATTTGGGTTCATTTATAACCCGTACGAGCATAGCAAACCAGAATATTTATTTCGTTATTCGCCATTAAAAAACGCAAGAAAAAGTCAACGCGTGCGCGAACCATCAACACCACTCATAGATTTATTTTTTATGTGTTTTTTTATACCTTTTATATATTTATGGCGCCGTTGAGCTTTTGTTCGTGGTTTTTGAGTTAATGGAAGAAGCGACGATATAAATTCTATTGACTTAGTAAAGTTTAAAATTAACATTTAAGAGGAATATAAACGCTAGAAATATTTCGAATCTCATGCCTGCAAAATTTTAAAATCGAGCGTATTATTTGCACGAGGCAAGTAAGCGAAAAAGTGGTTTTGATTTATTTTGTGCATAATTTTACAAGAACGAACGAAATAATAATTTTATTATTATAAGCAATAATTATCAGCCTGAAACACTCATCCACATTGAAAAATCTTCCGAGAAAAGATACATGACGCCAACGGGACAAGACAAGATTTGGCGGGTACAAGATAAGCCGCCATAGCTCAATTGGGAGAGCAGCTGACCGGCAATCAGAAGGACACGGGTTCATGTCCCGTTGGCGTCATGTATCTTTTCTCGGAAGATTTTTAAATGTGGATGAGTGTTTCAGGCTGATAATTATTGCTTATAATAATTGTTACCTTTTGTGCTATGCATAAAAAATCTTGTCTTAAACGTTAGTTTAACAATAAAAATAATAATTAATATTTGACAAGTTTAAGTATTTCCCCAATAAATGAAGACATAATTTGTCTCGACGCCACCTAGCGAGGGATTTTAACACTGACAATGTCTCTCTCGCAAAAATGAAGTTGGTTGTTTTCAGGTGAAAAAAAAAAAAATATATATATATATAATAAACAGTAATTGTTGAATGAAACACTAGTATATATTGAATCATTTGGCGGGTACAAGATAAGCCGCCATAGCTCAATTGGGAGAGCAGCTGACCGGCAATCAGAAGGACACGGGTTCATGTCCCGTTGGCGTCATGTATCTTTTCTCAGAAAATTTTTCAATGTGGATGAGTGTTTCAGGCTGATAATTATTGCTTATAATAATTGTTACCCTTTGTGCCATGCATAAAAAATCTAGTCTTAAACGTTAGTTTAACAATAAAAATAATAATTAATAATTTTATTGTAATTCCAAAACGAAAAGCTAGTAAAAGCTTCGATTGATCCGTAGCATATTTTTTGATGTTCATATTGTAAGCCGATTCGTCGTAAAGATTAATCTAAATAGTACCTAAATAGGACTTCACGTATAACTTCATCTTAACTCGTATTTTGTATTATGTAAGTTATGTAGTAACTAACTCTGTAAGACGGTGTGTACGCCACTTGCATATTAGTAAGACACATTAAGGGTCGGCTTCCCGCATTTCTACCGATTTATTACATATTTTCCTTAAATATTTTAAGTTTTAATGCTCTTAAAAATATAACGTTTTCTTGAAGATAATATCTATACATACTCCACGCCAAAACGGCAATTAAATGAAATTCCCTAGATAGAAAAAATCGCAAAGTACGCTACGAAAATTATTATAAACACGTTTTTTCAGATACTTTACAAGTTACATGTATGAAAAAATTCACAGTAAGGAGCCGCATCCACGCTTAAAAAGAAGAAGATGGAGAGATATGTAATGACGGATGTTAGAGGAGCGCACTAATATTTAAAGCGACAAAATCGATTCGAAAATTGTGAAAATGTTTAATAAAACACGGTTCGTTTAAAATAGAGCAAAAATATCGTGGACGTCGTCTTAAGTATCATTTAAAGAAACATTGTGAATTTTTTCACAACTATAACTTGTAAAATAACTGAAACAAACGTGTTTATAATAATTTTTGGAGCATACTTTTCGATTTTTTTCTGTCGAGGGAATTTCATGTAATTTGCGGTTTCGGGGTGAAACGCGTCTAGATATTAACTTAAAAGATATCATATATTTTTTTAATAGCTTAAATACTTCAAATGTTTAAGGGAGATATGTGAGAAATCGGTAGAAATTCGGGTAGCGGCGGCTTATTCTATTTTAAAAAATTCCGACGAGATTTTTGCTCTATTTTAAACGAGTCGTGTTTTATTATTCATTTTCACAATTTTCGCTTGAATATTATCGTTTTTTTATATAAGCGTACATCTAACATTCATATTTACATGTCTCACCATAAGCACCGTACAAAGAGGAGACCGAATATTCTATCTCATTCTCTCATAGGCTACGTTCTACAGATGTATGTATTTGTCTATTTTTAGCATAGACATATGAATGTAATATTCATTATGTCTACGATTTTTAGTGTCGCTTTTTCATTTCATCGAGTTTCAAATCACAACGGTGCTAAAGAAGTTTTCACTTAAAAAAAAGTTGTAAAAACAAATCTGCCCATTCTGGACGGTTCCGTGACAACTCAAAATCAAGTCAACTCAACACCTCTTTGATAAATTCGTTAAAAGCTGTGAAAAAAAAGAAAAATAGCCCTTAAGAGCGTTTAACTTAAAGCGTTTAATAAACTTATTATACTAAAAATTTAAAAAAATTCTCTAAATTTATTACATGCGAATGCTAGATAAAAGAACAATCTTTCGAAATCCATTTATAATTTTTTGTGGAAAAGAGTCAATACGTCTAAAATCTGATTTGAAAATGACATATTTCTGGTTTTCTCTGGTAATGGCCTCTTAACCAACCGAATGTAACCTATTAAACAATTTTTAATATATTTTTTTCATAACTTATAATGACTTTTCAATTGAGATGTTGAGTTGAATTCATTCTGAGTTGCCCGGTCCCATTTTTGGACAATGGTGAATAATATCTGTGATGGAGGAAGAGGAGTTCATTATTTCGAGTCTAAGGTAGGTAGGTATATTGACAAGTATAAGTTGTACCTAGTAAAGTAAAATAATCAAAAATATAATTCTTAAAGTATTACTAGCTGACCCGACAAACATTGTTCTGCCATATAAATTATTTCTAGTGAATATTTTGGTTGTTAAATAAAAAATAGCGAATGTATTCTAAGTGTGTGGGGATGGGATCTGTGACAGAAAGAGGAATGAAGCGCTATAGACGATGACCACATAAAAACAACAAAAAAAACACCTACTAAAGTAGGAAAATGAAATTAAAAAAAACAATATGAATTTCGAAGAGCAATTGAGTGTGCATTATTTTTGTCAGTCCGTCTTTAGCCAACGCAAAATAAGCTCGATGGTATGCTCACGCGAGAACACGATGCCGAATCAAATATCAAAATTATGCGACACTTCTCGTGAATGTCTTGATGAAAGTTCGATGAGGCGGACGTAGCGCTATCTGTCATTCAACAACATAAATAATTTTGTTCCGTTTGAAATACGAAAGACGGTTAAATTTGTTCATACAAAAATAATACAAACGCGATTAAAAAATAGGAGGGTTAAAACTTGGGGATATATTATGGTTATATTTTTGATGCCAAATAAATTTAAAAAAAAAAAACATTTTTTTTTGTCAAAATTTAAAAAAAAACTGGATAGGGACACCCTAATCACCTAGCGGTTTGAAAAATACTTTAAAACCTTTTCTCATACCTGCCAAATATTCATGAAAAATTTCAGAAAAATCGGTCAAGTCGTTTCGGAGGAGTGCGACCACAACCACAGTGACACGAGATTTTTATATATAAGATTGTGTGTTACCGACAGATACACACCTGTCACATATGGGTTCCCCTTTCTGTTGTCAAAACTTCATCATAACCACCTTGTTGCTCCTCTGCCTAGAAGCCCACCCGCACTATGCATTATGTGTATACTGTACACACTACCCTCGGCTAATCTTCTAATCCAGTAACAGAACTGATTGATAGGGTGATAATTCCAACTACCCCACACTTTTTATTTAACGGAATCGATGGAAGTGATCGCTTAACGGAGAATCTCAAAATATTTCTGTTTTTATTAAATCTTCGACGAAAACAAAAATTATTTCCTCAGGGCCTATGTCATGTTTTGGGATGTTGTGTAGAGGGTCTTTTCGTGGAAATTAAGGCGTGAACCTGGGTCTAGAAGAGAACCAGTTGTTATAGGAGAGAGGAAACACAGAGGCAAGCGTGACCACATTAAAATAAGTACTGCGTACTGTTTCATTAGTAAAGCTTTATACATCAGTAGAGGCATATTGAGAATATCAGCAACATTAGCATAACAATTATCAAAGGAGTTTAATCTATTAATAACAGAATTGCAGCCTGAAACCGTTATATAAATGTCACAATTATACACACTAGGTAACATGGGCGTAAATAACCAGGTTTTGATTTAGGGCGGGGCAAAAAATAAAAATCTAGAGTAGGCTTTTACAACGTATTCACGCTTTAGGCTTCATGAATTCAAAGAATATTTATTTATTTATTTATTTCAACGCCATAAAATGGCTATTACATCCTGTGATACATGATACACAGTGGTACATAGGAGGGTAATTACAATAGTGTACATTAAACAAAGTACATATGTATGATAACAACTAGTATTTAGTTATAGGATACAAATATGTTTATAACAAACAAAAAAGAATATGAGCTCATACAAAATACACATTTTTATGCAGAATAAACATAAGTAAATAAAGGTGAATTCTTAGAAAATTATTCTATGAACGGAAGAAGAAAAAACCACCCTTTGAAGTGCTGTAAATTTGAAAACGTGTGCTCGCACCTCTCTCCCTTGCCCCAACAGTAATATACGAAACGTAATTCTCTCTCTCTTTCTATCTTCACTAACTTATATCTCCGTCTCAACTACCGTTCGCCTCGCTTTTCGTAACGATCTCGTCACGCATTCACCAGATTTTACCGGTTTTACTTCATAAACGTGATCTACAAAAAGAAACAATGTTTTAATTGGTGCCTATATTTCTACCCATGTTCCTTTATTTTTCATTTTTATCGACCACATCCATTTTCACCATACCTACTCAATGTGGCAACATTTAGAACCACTGAAATTAAACTGCAACAAAGGAAATATGCAGCTTCCAACAACATCCAACACCATTACATTTTGGGGTAGATTTGCAAACTTTGTGGCATTTGTGGAATATCCCTTGTTTGTGAAAACACTAAGCTGAATCGGCTTATTACATACTTACATCTATTACGAAGGAATATCAGTGGGTGGCTTAGTGAGCTAATATTTGCTGTAAATATCCAAAATGAGAAAATTTATATGCATACCTTAAAAATATGCGCAGATGGCGATATTAAACAGCCAAGTAAAGAATCATTCGTGATAAATTGGTAACAACGTAATTGGTAAAATATATGCGATATTTGGCTATACTTTAAAATATGAATATATAAGATCATTCAGCATAGTTTGATTAAACAATTTCTTTCTTTAATTTTTGAGATATTTCTATCTGGGGGAGTATGACCTCTACCCATGGCCCTACACTACCGACTTTCTCTTGGGCATGCTCGGTATGAACCATAGACATATGAATTTATATAGACCTGCCCTAAGTGATAAAAGCGTATCTACTAGTCCCCCCCTCCATACCTGTTCCATGAAACCGGCTGGGCTTACGAGAGCCTCGCATGAATCTAAAAAATGCGATGTCATCATTCTTGTCCGGACCAGCGTCGAGCCCTCACCGTAAATTTTATGAAATAACACGGCAAAAATGGTAGCTTTTGCCATACATTATACCCTAAAATATGTCGATCATAACGAATGTGAGCTGTTATCCAGTATGCTCGTCGCTGGTTAAAGGGGTAAGTAAATTATGAAACTTTTCTAAAAGTGTATTAACTAAATAACAAAAGCAAAAAAAAAAATGTTCGTCTGTGAAAAGTGGCGAACTTTACTTTGCCGTATTTGGACTTCGCAGATATGTTAATTACGTGGCGAGCAATTCGCGCTCCCGTGTAAAAAGGTCTATTCATTCAAAAGCAGATTTTGCTTTTTAGAACTGAATGGTGATATTATAATACGAGTTGCCTATATGCTGTCAGATTGATTTTTTAACTAATCACAGTCATCTTTCCCCTCTTCGTCCCCCCATAGTGTGGTTTTATTTATTTATTTTTATTTATTTATTTATTTATAAGAATATTGTACATTGCTGTTTTTTTGTGGTGTTTCATCCGCCATGCTAGGGATATCCCTGTGTTATGGCGGTTTTACCCCTCATCTGTATCTTCTCGTCTATTAAATTTGGATGTCTATGGTATGAACCAAAGATATCGATATTTCAATATCTTTGGTATGAACCATATATATGTCAGAAGGGATGTGCTCATTGTAACACATTTCTTCAGACTGATTGGTTGATGGATCAACGTCACCGACAGCATAGACTGTTTTATCTCGCAGCTTGCAGAACTAATTTGCTAATGCTTGTCTTAATAAATAGAATCATTTCGAATATCGATATGTTTAACATCAATGAAACATAATTTAGACGGCGAGCTTTGTTGCTGTTAGTTTAAATCTGCTAATCTTTTCTTAAATATTTTATTTCTTTTAAAAATTCTTTGAAATGTAAATTTTGTAATGTTTTTGATAATAAATTGAATTCAATAGAATTGAATTGAAATTGAACAACTTGATATTTCTAAAAGGCCCAATAGGATGCATTATGCAAGTAGTTGCGCACATGTTGTTTCATGACATTAGTTGCTAGTTTCGCACTCACCTAAACACGTAGTTTCATCGTGCATGCATTAGTTATACCCCGCAAAATTAGAATCGCGCTGTCGAGAAATTACGGCACCACTAATTTAGTGGTATGCAACTAATTGCTTCGAGAAAAAAACGTGACTTTTTAATACTCATTTTTACATTAGCTCCACCCAAGAGGACCTGCGGAAAAAATCATTCAGGGCATATATCATCTCTGAGAATGCTGTGTGGTGGATATTTTTAGAAATGAGAGATATTGAAGGACAAGTATTATAGAGGTGGCTAGGAATATGAGGGTCAGAGTGTCTAGGAGTGACGGAGGTATCCATCCCTCCCACGGCGGTGCAAAGCGGCAGGTCAAGATACTCCTGATAGAGAGGACCAAAGTTCTCCCTCGACCATTCCCTCCTGATCTGACCTATGAACTTATATCACTAAGTCACCAAAGATAACGAACCACTTGGGGTAACCTACGGCAGAGGGGTTGGCAATTCAATACATTGTCCAGGGGCGGCGGTACCCATATCCGCCTTCCAAATTGGTCATAACCTTTTTGAAAAATTAGAGCGCTTCGTTTTTTATTTACTAAGGTTTCGAGCGTTAAACTCACCAGTTTGCACTTGCAAAATATTTGAAACGTGGACTTACGTTTTTGCAAACATACTGTCAAAGAACATAATTGAGAAAGTTCATATAAAAATAAATTCAAAGTCTTTTCATATTTTTGTCCATGTCACAGAAATCACAATTAAGCGCCTGCAATTATCTAAATAATTTTTTTAAGGTTATAATACCTACGAATACAAATCTCATACAGGCAATTGCGTCTCTGTACGAGGGAAGCGTTGCATGTGTTAGGGTTAGCGGTGGTTTGACATCACAAAAGGTGTCAAGCAAGGCTGCGTAATGTCACCATGGATATTCAATCTATACATGGATAGAATTGAAAGAGGTGGGATTGGGCGCGAAATTGAGTAATCTGAAAGTATGTTGCCTGTTGTATGCTAATGATGCGGTGCTGATTTCTAATACTATGGAACATCTACAGTCTCTCGTATCTAGGATGAACGAAGTATGTATGAAAAATGAGTTAATGATGAATGTAAGTAAGTCTAAAGACATTGGAGTGAAAGAGAAGAGGAGTTATAGTATCATTTTTTTATGCGATTATTATAAAAGAACCTGAATTTGCCACATTAAAATAAAACAATTACGAGAGATGGGATGGCTGATAGAGATATTGAAAGAAGGGTGAATTCCAGTAACTCCATTAATGGAGGACTGAATGCCGTTGGCGCTAATAAAAAAAACTGTCAAAAGAAGCGAAGCTAGCAGTCCACAATGGAGTCCTGGTACCTACCCTGAAGTATGGCAGTGAGGCGTGGAACTGGCAGAGGAAGGATGAAAGTAAACTGAATGCTGTTGAAATGAGATCCCTGAGGCGTATGTGTGGTAAAACAATGTATGATCGTGTGACCCACATATGGTTTGGACATGTAGAGCGAATGAACGAAGAAAGAAGTGTATCTATGAAGAATATACGACGCAAATGTGAATGGTAGAAGAAGTTGGGGACGCCCGAGGAAGACATGGCACGATCAAGTGAATATACGTACATGGGTCGTGCCATGCCAAAAGTCAGAATAATAGAATGAATGTGAGTAAGGCAAAGAGTGTGTGCCAAGACCGAGTTCCCTGCGGGGAAACGGCGTGATGGTTAGTTAGTTAATACCTACGTCCTCTTCAATTTTTTTAGGGGATGTATAGCTGTATTGACCCCCGCAGTAATTTCACACTTACCACATCCCATTGATGGCATTAACCACATCACAATAGATATTAAAGCAAATCTTCGTCTATCCGCTACGTCAAATTATCCAGGCATTAAGTAATTTAACACGGTAATGCGCGTTTTCACCCCGCGACAAAATATCCTACGGACAAAACATCCTCCAACAAAATATCTACTAAAACTTAATATAACCTTACCTAACAAAAAATGGGACAAAAATAACGAAAATATCCTGTAAAGACCATAAATTAATGTTATCTGTATAATTTTTGTCCCATTTTACTATTTTTGAACATTAAGATGAAGCCATACTAAATAATGGAAAATCATACAAAATCATATGTTTTTGTTTTGAAAATTTGATCGCTTAGTTTAGTATTATGGATGCTTCAATTAAATACTGCGCGCAGAACATATCTTGGCCCTTAAAAATATCGGTCATTTTTTTAAAGTCTTTTAATAAGCCTAAAAAAAGTATAGGGTCCATAAAAAAACTTTCAAGTCCAAACTCTCCTATTTCTAAACCCCTTTTCGGATATGGTTTTATTGTTTAATGTGGCAAATTCAGCTTTTTTAATAATAATCGCAAAAAAATGATATTTACGCCCGAAGTTCACAAAATAAAATGATATTTACGCCCGAAGTTCACAAAATAATATAATATTTACGCCCGAAGTTCACAAAATAAAATGAAATATACGTAGACGAATTTGGATTTTCAAAGTGAACTCTATGCCGTCCACCGAAGGACTACATAACTTGTCACGCTCGTTTTTTATCAGTTCGCCCCCGGACGGAGCGGGGAACGAAAGTTAGGCTCCGCGTCGCTTTTTTCCGTGAAATGAATTTTAAAATTCTGTTTTATTACAATAAACAATGCGTAAAAATGAGTAAATGTTTTTACAGGCCTTTACGAAATCAACCTGTAAAAAAATTTCTCAAATACCTTTTCCAACCTTTCCAAAAGCTTTTTCTCAAGTATTTTTAAACTCCTCCCATAAAAGGGCGTGAATTCCGATTTAGATTTTTTCCTGGACTATTGGATCGCCTTAAAGCAAAGAACTTCTTCACTCCGTAGTCTTCTTAAAATTATACCAACCCTCCTAACCTAACTTCCAATTAAAAGCTTTTGATAACATACGTACGATTATCGTTGGATCGCCTTAATTTATTGTCTTTACATAATGTCTGTATTATTTTTGGCCCATTTGGTTTTATGTTAAGTTAGGTTAGTTTTTAGTAGATATTTTGTTGAGAGATATTTTGTCGGGGATATTATGTCGAGGGATGAAAAGTCGTGGAACCATTTAACACAATACAGCTACTATGACGCCATACATCATCACAATTGACGGATATTAATCCTCATGCATTTTTATAAGGATTTCAATATTTTTGCTGAAATGTTTGAAATATTTATGCGGTGAGTTGTTTGTGTGCAAGTTATGTTTGCGGCTTACCTAATAAAGTGTCTAATAACAGAAGTCTTTGTAACGTAATTCCATCCGGGGGGATAATGGTGCTCATAGCCTTCTCGTATAGAATAAATTTATAGGATTTGCAATAATTATTTATACCATATTAGTCAAACAATTGTTGAATTTTTTTTTTTGAATTTCACTTTTTTGAAACTGCGAAATTATGGCATCCCCATTCGTGTTAAAAATGGGGAGTGGAAGGAAGGGCTTAAGTGGAAAGCTAAGAAGTAGGTACCTATTCCGATCTGGAACCAAACATTGCTGAGGTTGGTTTGATTTGAGATTTTCACAACCACAATCGCGATTTATTTTTTGGGTTTTATTATACCTTACATTACTTTCTTCTTTGGCCAACGTTTCGGACAGCATTACAGCATCCACCATCAGCGCAAATGTTTAATTGAAGATTGTGGTGAAGTGCTTGCTTATGTACGTAGATGCAAATACCGTGTGGCCAGCCACAATCCTCCAAGATCTGGTATTACAGTATAATTAAAAATGGTTTTCTGCGTTCATTTTCGGTGTAGCCGTCAATTACATGATGCCAAGAAATATTGAAATCAGCCCCGCCGTCTTCCTATTAACCGGATTTTTGTGAATTTCAATTGCCTCCGTCATTAGGCGTGCTGTATACGTTTTGGGTCTTTCCAGGACTTCAGTAACAGATCAAAAATAAGGGCCGGTTTCTATGAAATGCTTGGCAATCGCCGATTTGTCAGGATGGCTAGTTTACATGCTCTAAACTCTAAAGTGTTCTGACATCCTTTTAGAGATCGTCCGCTCCGTCAACACGGTTTCGAATCTATGTACATTCACAGCACACATTTCACCAAAATCTTCGATTACACATATCTGACCTGATGATGGACACTGTAACGGTGTCAGAAACGTTGGCAAAAGAAGGAGGTATAATACCCCAAGAATAAATCACTAAAGTGGAAATGATCTTTAAAATTCACATAAATAAACCCAAATAAATGTATGTGTATTTATGTAGGGTTGGGTAAAGCAACTTTAAGCCGTGTAAAATTATTCAGCAGCATGTTCGGGTAATTCCGCTAATGTCAGCAGCGGGAAGATCGCGTGGGGAAGATTCGCCCTCTACCCCTAGCGAGCCAGCCAACAAGGGGTTGTTTAATGTTGTCGAAAAATGCCATATGCACAAAAACTGCCGTGGATTAGGTTAATTTATTTATGTTAGTTTGGGTCAGTTTTGGGCAGATTGAATATATTTTATTATTCATGCGACCATGACACTATGCATGTGAGATATTTTATATCATGTATATATGGATCAGTAAAAATATTGTTTATGTGTTTTTCTGATTTTTCTGTTTCCAGATTTTCGATTGAGTTTCGCTTATATTGTCTTCATTTATTTAAAATATTAAATTATTCTTTTCTTTTTTCGCATTTTTGCATTAGTTTCACACAGAAAGTCATGATGAAAACAATTTTCCTTGGGATGTACGACGTATTTGGGGATGATGTGTGAAGGGTGTTTTTAAGGAAAGGAAGGAGAGGAGGTTCTGGGAAGTATAAAGGTTCGAGGGGTGGACAATTATATGGAGATCAGTGTGTCCAACTGACCGACGTTTGAAACAATTCCTCCCACTGCGGTGCAAAGCGATGGGTCGAGAGAGTCCAGCTGGAGGTATCAAAAGGTCTCCCTCAACCAGTCTCTCTCACACTATTACGTGGGCAAACGCAAACCTCACCCCATGAATCCGGGAGCTCCTGCTGAGTTATCAAATACAGCGAATCACTTGAGGTGATCTATGGCAGGGGTGTCGGTTATCCGATAAATAGTTTCCGGAGGTGGTGTTACCCGTATCCGCCCCCAAATTCATATTAGTATAATTTTTATTGTCATTTTAACGAGCACTCCTTTGCTAAAACTCACGCAACAGCTTGCTTTAGGAAAAGTATAATAATGCACAAAATGGGATCCTGCAAATGTTATCTGGATTATAAAATATCTTTAAAAAAATACTAAATCCATAATAAAAAATAAACAAAAAGCAAATACCTCGGGTTGTAGACTAACCTAATAGTTTGGTTATTGCGGTTTGAGACACTGTAATTGTAATCGATCGTGTAGGTGATTATTTATACGTAATTAAAAATTACCAAAATTCTAAAACCGGTGGTCATGCTCAAATTAACAATAATTATATCATGACACGTCAACCTAGAATATCCAGTAGAAGACGTACCTAAGTTTGAATTATTGAAATAAATTAAAAATATCTGAGATCTGACCTACATTACACATTAAGAGCGTTTAACCAGCCAGCGGACGAAAATCCACATTTCGTCGAAAGTTGTTGTAACGATCGTGCAGGGCGGTTACAATGAGAAAGATTAATTATTCTCCGTACCAGCTTTTTTAAATTTTAACTTAATATCGAATTTATTTCAATTCAAATTAGCTTTAATTTAAGTATTTCCCCAATAAATGCAGACATAATTTGTCTCGACGCCACCTAGCGAGGGATTTAACACTAACAATGTCTTTCTCGCATAAATAAAGTTGGTTGTTTTCAGGTGAAAAAATATAACAAGCAGTAATTGTTGAATGAAACACTAGTATATATTGAATTATTTGGCGGGTATTTGATAAGCCCCCATAGCTCAGTGGTCAGAGCATCCGACCGGCAATCAGAAGGACACGGGTTCAAGTCCCGTTGGCGGCAAGTATCTTTTCTCGGAAGATTTTTCAATGTAAATGAGTGTTTCAGGCTGACAATTATTGCTTATAATAATTTTTAATTTATACCTTCATCCAAAAATGCTGAAAGGCGTGATGATAAAACTATTAAAATAATGTACTTTTTGTAGTTATTTTTTGATTATAAGTTATTATCATTTTTCAATAATGTCTAAATTTAATAAGAATGTTAAAAAAATCTGGAATATATTAGTTTGTAAGTGTGCAAATAAATACACAAATGGACCAATTTTCGTCAAGAAACACATGTACGTACATATTTTTTTAATGATTTTATTGAAACTAAAATTAAAGTTCTAAAACATGCGTTTGCTAGATAATGTATTGATTTATTTTACTGCATGATTATATTATTTGAAATGGGTGTGGTATAATACAAAATCTTTTTTGAAAATTTAACAAATCTGCCAACGACCTATGGAATAACCTTATTATACTAAAAATTAAAAAATTTCTCAAAATTTATTACATGCGAATGCTAGATAAAAGAACAATCCTTCGAAATCCATTTATTATTTTTTGTAAAGAGTTAATACGTCTGAAATCTGATTTGAAAATGACATATTTCTGGTTTTCTCTGGTAATGCCCTCTTAAAAAGACGCGCAAAGTCACTGCGTTCGATATTAAATTTGTTATTTTGAGTTGTAACATACGTAAAAAGATTATATAACTACTTTTGTTTATAACTTTGACATCATCAGGTGTAAACTGTGCAATGTATCGAAACAAAACAAGTCATTTTTCTGGCATTATACGAGCCTGATGTTTATTTTTTTACAAATTGTTGCTAAATTCGGGAGCAGGTGTTCTGTCACTTGTGTTGTTTCTCTATTGTTTTGTTATTATTATTGTTATATCGTCTGTAACAAAATACGGCATACCGTCAACCGTGGTTCCTTTGCCGATGTTAAAGTTAAAAAAAATGATGGTATTTTATCACTTTGTTTATTAATCATGTCCGACTAAAACTGGAATTTCTGCCGAAACCGAATCTCCGGTACCTGTCTCAGTTTCGGCCGAAACCGAAATTACTGCTATAAAACAAACAAAAATTATAAAAATTAACAAACATGTTAACTACTTCTTTGAACTAAAATCTGTCAATAATATTTTATACTAACATTACACACGAGCCACGAACTCACCCGAAGTCAGCCGAACGACGCGCGATTATTCACGAACGCTGAGGTTCGGCAGATTTCTGCCGAAACTAGATTTTTTTGCCGAAACTTGCCGAAACCGAAACCGTTCTTCTCAAAGACGTTACATACTTTAGACGCGGGGTAGAAATCTCAAATTGGGAAGCCAAACGCAAGACAATTGCACTGTTCTCGATTTCTAGTACTTTAGTACTACACTGTCACTCGTCAAGTAAGGTCATGTCTTTTTTTTTTTTTCAATTATTTCTGGCTTTCACCCTTCAAGGGTGTTCTAGGCCATCATTTATAATTACAGAGAAAGGAAAGGTGAATTTATATATTAATTTTATTTAAATGTGCAAATTTCAGAATTTTATGGAAGATTGGAGTAGAGTTCAGACTTAGAAGAGATGAGATGTTGAATGGAGGAGAGGCAATTTTTGATAACGCTTGATAGAAGAGAGGATATTTATTTAGAGAGGGACAATCAAAAAATATGTGATCTAAAGTTCCCACATCTAGACCACAGAACGTACAATCTGGGGAGTCAAGCACATGAATTTTATAAAGGTGAGAAGGAACGGAACAATGTCCGATTCTCATACGAATAAGTAAGGAAATTTCTTTTTTGGAAAAATGGGGGAATTTTTGAAACCACGGTTTTGATGGGATAGTCCTTTGTATTGAGGCGTAGCGGGCACCCTTGGATTGACTAGCAATGTTCCAATACTCTGTCCAAACATTGCGGGATCTATCTTTGATGATGGAAAAAATATCAGACAGGGGAATATGGTTTACGAGGGTAACGGTAGGGTTAGACGCTCCTTGTTTTGCCAAGGAATCAGCAATATCATTACCCACTATGCCAACATGTCCAGGAATCCAAATCAGAGTGACAGTTTTTCCAGAGCTTTGAATGGAGGTTATCAATACTCGAATAAGACATACAAAGTGATCATCAGGATGAAGAAGAGGACTTGTTTTAAGTTTTTGGAGGGAACTGAGAGAGTCAGAGAGAACAAGAGAATGTTCAAAATTATTTTTTATTATATATTTGAGAGATTCAATAATCGCAATGCACTCGGCAGAAAATATTGAAAATTGGTTTGAAATTGAATAAAATATTCTTTCATTAGAATTATTGTGGTAAACGTTAATACCAATACCACAGTTAGGAGAGTCCGGAGATTTGGAGCCATCAGTAAATAAAAGAGAAGAGTTGGGCCATTTAGAAGAAATAATGTCATTGAACATATTATTGACAGTACGGGCTGGGAGATTGGAATGACTTTTAAGGATGCCGATCCCCTCTAAAATCGTTGGGGATAGGGTGACGTGACTATATTTTAATTTGTACAAAGGAAGAATATCATTTTTGATAATTTGAAGCTCTGAGAGAGAGCGAAAATTTTTACAAATGGCAGGGAGAGGTTTAGTTCGAGCTCTGATTGTAGATGAATGTGTTGAGTCGTTGAACAACGAGACTCTGGGAATAATCTGATGACTTTTAGAATTTAAACATTTAAGAACAAATTTGTCAGCAAATAATTGACGCCTTAAATAAAGAGGAGGATCAGAACATTCTACTTGAAGGGAATTGATGGGCGACGATTGCATCGCGCCAGTTATTATTCGCAATGACTTAGATTGAATTTTGTCTAATTTACTGAGTGCATTTTTGGATGCAGTACTAAAAAGTCGGCAGGCATAGTCGAGATGACTTCGAATAAGTGCATTGTAGAGCAACTTAATGCAGATAGGATGAGCACCCCACCAAACGCCAGTCAATGATCTGATAATATTTAAATTTTTTTCACATTTAGTAACTATATTATTAATGTGGGAAGACCATTTAAGTTTCCTATCAAATGTTACTCCCAAAAATTTTACTTCGGAAGCATTGGGGATTGGAGAGTTTTTAAATAAAATTTGAACAGGGGGATTATTATGACGATTTGAGAAGGTAACACACTGACTCTTTTGTACTGAAAGTTCAAGACCATTTAAAGTAAGCCATGTGCAAAGGGCATCCATGGCTTCATTAAGATATTTGACGGCGGATGGAATGATTTTGGATGATAAGAAGAAAGCTATGTCATCTGCGAACTCAACGACTTTTACTTGAGGGGGAATGGTGACATGCATATCGTGTGTGTATATATTATACAGTAAGGGGGATAATACATCGCCTTGGGGTAAACCCTTCCAAATTGACCTACTCTGAGGAGTAACATCTGGTAGCTCAATGAAAATTTTCCTATCGAGAAAAAGATTAATAATAGATTGGACAAACATGAGGGGTAAGCCAAGGCCTAAAAGTTTTTTTTTAAGAATTGGGATGGAAACATTGTCAAAGGCGCCTTCTATGTCTATAAAGACTGCAAGACATACTTCTTTGTTAGAAATGGATAAATTAATATCAGTGCTGATGATGGCAAGGTTATCTTGTGTAGATTTCTTTTTCCTAAATCCAAATTGGGATGGAGAGAGAAGATGATTACTCACGACGAAAAATTCTAACCGGTTTTTAATTAATTTTTCATAAATTTTACTAAGGGTGGATGAAAGAGCAATTGGCCTATAGTTGGATCCAGAATTGGGTGATTTGTTTAATTTTAGAATTGGGATGATTATTTGAGAACTCCAGTCATCAGGTATTATGCCAGTCTGGAAGATTTTATTTAAGATGCTTAAAAAGTGATTTAGAACATTATCATTACTATTTTTGATAATGCTATAAGGTATACCATCTCTGCCTGGAGATGAGTCCTTGACTGTTGATAAACAATTTTTTAATTCAATTAAAGTGAATGGAGAGTCAAGCCAATGATCAGACATAGGAGTGTTGTGGATTGGAGTTATTTCATCTAAGTTAGGTACAGAAGGGGGGGCAATTTTGTCCAAGAACTCGTCCATCCATTTAGAATGAGAAGCTCGAGGAGATGTTGGACTGAAGGAGGATCGAAATCTTCGAATCATAGACCAAACTTCCGAAATTGGAGTGTTCGGAGATACTGAACTGCAGAAGTTGTACCACCCGGATTTTTTTTTTGACCTCAATACCCTTTTGGCATTCGCTTCGGCATTTTTGTATATGAGATAGTTCTCCATAGTCATATTGTGACGATAGGAAAGAGATTTAGCTTTCCGAATTCTCACTACTTTGGAACATTCCTCATCCCACCAGGGAGTTGGAGGGAGTTTTTTGAGAGATTTGGTTTTAGGGGGAGGATTTGATTTATTGATTGCAGTTACGAGCATTGATTTGAAGTTATCGTAGTCATCTTTGACAGATAATGTATCGGTATAGGATAAATTTTGTATAAACTTATCCATATGTGAGTTAAATTCGTCCCATTTGGTGTGTTTTGTTTTAATCTTTGTCGAAATATGGGACTTGTCTGAATGGAAAGAAGTTTGATAAGTGATGGTGATCGGGAAATGATCACTGGAGCAAGGGTCGGGGGACACCACCCACGAGGAGAGAGGTGCCAGATTAATAGAGCATATGGAGAGATCCACTGCACTGGGGTTTGTGTTGGGGCGAGAGATTCTAGTAGGAGATCCGTCATTCAAAAGAAAAAGGTTGGATTCATCTAGGAAATCCATCACACTTCGACCGTCTCGATCACAGAAAGCAGAACCCCAGACGGGAGAATGGGCATTAAAATCACCCAATAAAAAGAAAGGAGGGCTTAGTTGACGGACAATTTGCAACCACGCTTGTTTATTGAAGTGCGATGTTGGGGGAAGATAGATAGAAACAAAGGAAGTGTCCTTTATTTTAGCTGCAACCATTTGAAAGTCAGCATTGGGGGGTTTGATATTATTTATTGGGAAAAACGGAAGGGATTTTTTAATAAAAAGGGCAGCACCTCCGCCCGTACCTTCCGGGCGATCATCGCGGAGACAGGAGTACCCTCCCACATTAAAGTGGGTGGATGGAGTAAACCATGTCTCCGAGACAGCAGCCACAGAAACAAGGTTTGAATTTAATAGGTTAAGAAGGTTTGATTTGTTAGAAATAGCACTGCGGCTATTCCACTGAAGAATTCTGACATCTTGAAGAGCCATTTTGAATAAATGATTTTAATGTGGAAATAATAGAAGCAGCGTTGGACGGTAGATTAGTTTGAGAAGAAATTAGGTCAATTAGAAGCATAATAAGAGTTTGAATAAATGAAGAATTATCTTGGGAGAGTTGTTCAGAAAGCTTTTGATAGTTTGTTGAGGATGAATTATAATTGTTTGCGCACCCATTTGTGGCGTGTGAAAGAGGAGAACCATTGGGATTTAAGAGAAGTGAGTTGTGTTGTTGCTGATCGTATCCACGAGCCTGTTTAGAGATAGGGTTTTTGTATGTGAATTTTGTTGAACGGGAAGATGTTGAGGAGGAGGCGAGAGGGTTGGATGAAGAGTTACTGGATAAAACCTCGGAAAATGATTTTTTGACAGGCGGGAATAATTTAGAAGCCTGCAGAAAAGACAAGTTCTCAGAGGCCATAGAAATTTTTATATTTTTTTGGCGAGATTGTTCGGGGCAAGAAGAGTTAATGGCGGAATGAGCGCCTAAGCAGTTAAAACATTTAGGTGAAGAGAGAGAAGAACATTGGTCAGCCGAGTGGTTTTCTCCACATTTGAAACATCTGGGAGGGGATCTGCATGCAGCTTTGGTATGACCAAAACGGCAGCAGTTGTAACATTGAGTGGTGGGATAAGTGTACATTTCAACTGGTAAGGAGTTGAAAAATAAATAAATATGGGAGGGAAGAGATTGTCCTTCGAATGTGATGACGACAGATTGGGAGGGCTTCCAGGAAACGATGCCCTCAGAGGTGTCCTTATAATTTAGCCTCCTGGCTTTTATGGGATTGCCGATATGTTGGGGGGTTGAAAGTGAGGACAGGATTTCTGGAATGGACAGATCGGTCGAGATACCCCTGACCAGGCCCATTCGAGTGACATTGAAAGTTGGGATGTACGCCTTCAATTTAGAATTTGATGAAATAAATATATTTTTGATAAAGTTGTTGGCGGCTGAACCTGACAGGAATTCAACAGAGATTCGGAAGCGACCCTCGGCTTTAACACCTCCAGGTTTAATCGAAAGGTTCTTGTTATTTGAAAGAAATTTACCAAATTCAAGAGGATGGATGGTTTTACCTTGTTCAGTTTTTTGCGCATATACAATGTAGGGGCCACGGGAATGAGTAGAGTAAAAGATTGTTGGAGGAGGTTGAGGAAGAGCTGGAGGGGACTGAGAAGACAAAGGCGAATCATGTTTTTTTGGGGAAAGGGGACTAAATTTTCTTTTTTTAATTGAGGTTAGGATGACAGATTCATTGTCTGAAATGTTTGAATGTTCTGAAAAGTCTATTTTATCTGAAATGTCTCCATCTGGAGGGTCAGGAGGGGGATCTGGGGGCTTTGTAAGAGGTACAGGAGGGAAATCCTCCTCCATTGTTCAAAAAATTACAGCTAATATAAAAAGTGACAGAAGTAAAAAAATTATATAAATATCTGAAAATGAGCAGCAAGAAGTGACTCCTGGAAGATCAGGGGGGAGAAGATTCCAACACACTAAACTTTTTACAGCCAAAACACAATAAAAAGATTGGTTTAAGAATATTTTTTGAAAGAGCAAAACAAAAGAACTGATGACAGCCAAATGTTATTGTTGCGAGTCATGAGGTCATGTCTTACCAGTAGGAAAATTGCATTTAAAAAGCGCCAAAATGCCCTCCTGTATG
Source organism: Limnephilus rhombicus (assembly GCA_929108145.2). Lineage (NCBI taxonomy): Eukaryota > Metazoa > Arthropoda > Insecta > Trichoptera > Limnephilidae > Limnephilus > Limnephilus rhombicus. Next base: position 45,324,484 of record OV815288.1, on the reverse strand, counting down.
ATGAGAAAATGTTTCCATTACACGGCAAACATAAGTAAAAGTGAAGAAATAACATTTAATTTATATGTACATACAAATTACTTATTATTATCGATTATTATAAGCAATACAATTAATTTTCATGTTCCCCATCCAAAAATTTTGTACGTCATTTGAGAAAAAACACACATTCTTTAATTGTCTTATGGTACGGTCACACTGAGGTCAACTTTCAACTTCAAACTTTCGGACGATTGCGTATATGAATTATCCCCACAAATTTGCTTTTAAATTAATTTCTAATATTAAAAGAAAACCCTCATCTCAAATTCACCGCTGTCAAAATAGTTTTAAAAAATAAGAACAAAAAGCATTTGAAACAAAAGAACTTCGGCGTCACTTTAAAAAAAAATTCTGCCTAGTCATTATTGGTCTTCTCTTTATTGGTTTACTCATGTTTTGAGTGCTCCAATTGGCGACCCCTGTAATTTGCGTTTGTCGGCCCTTATTGTGGACCCAAACCATGCATTAGGACCCCTGAGTGCCTTGAGTAGGGGTGCAATTTTGATTTTATCTAATTCCGAAGAAGAAATCTGTATGACTCTTCAGTTTCATCCTGTAGCGCGGTTTAGAAGTCAGAAAAATGCCTAACCCAATAATTCTGACGAACTCAGTGGCTGAGAGGTTTTCTGCTCGAATCTCGTTTTGCAAGTCGCGGGTTTGAGGCCACAAGCGATCAAATGGCATTTTCGTTAAGTTATTAATTTATTTATATTTATTATGCACAAATAATAATTATACATAGATATGAAATTTATTACTTATTCCTTAAGGGCCCGCAACCCGAATTTCTACCGATTTCTTACATATCTCCCTTAAACACGTTAAGTTTTAAAGCTCTTAAAAAATACATGTTATTTTTAAAGATAATATCTAGACATTGCCCGCGCCGAAACGCAAATTATATAAAATTCCCTCGATAGAAAAAAATCGCAAAGTATGCTCCAAAAATTATTATAAACACGTTTGTTTCAGTTATTTTACAAGTTATATGTATGAAAAAATTCCCAGTGTTTCTTTAAATGTTGGTTAAGACCAATACCCGCGAAATTTTTGCTCTATTTTATACCAGTCGTGTTTTATTAAACATTTTCGCAATTTTCGCATCGATTTTGTCGCTGTAAATGTTAGCGCTCTTCTCTAACATTCGTAATTTCGTATTTCTCCATCTTCTTCTTTGGCTCGAGCCCGGTTGCGGAGCCTTAAGCAGCCGAACTTTTAATAGGCACGGATTTTGAAAAGTACAATACTTATAAACTTAAAACTAACTAACTAACCATCACGCCGCGCTTTTCTATGTTTGAAAATATGCACAAAATAGGTTATTAGTTTGGGTAATTTTCACCCGAAAATTGTGATCCTTGGAGATTATAACTTAGAAAACCTAACATGAAAAGCAAGGGGTGTGGGGAGGGGAACTCAGGTAGGGAGTTCACGGGAGGGGAACCTGTGAGGGGGGAGGGGAACTCGGGAGGCACTGTTTCTCCACAGGGGTAGGCAGAGAGGACGGACCGCCAAACAACTCGGTCTTGGCATACACTCTGTGCCTCTTTCACATTCATACATCGTCTCATACATACTCTTATATTATTCTGAGTCTTGACATGGCCCGTCTCAAGTATCTTATTCACTTGATAGTGCCATATCTTTATCGGGCGTCCCCGAATTCTTCTACAATTCGCATTTGCGTCATATATTCTTCTTACACTACTTTCTTCATTCATTTGCTGTACATGCCCAAACCATCTGAGGATCCCTTTCTTAATCTTACTCATTACGCTTACATCAGCCTTACATTCTTTGCGGATCTCCACATTTCTCACACGATCATACATGGTTTTATCACACATACGCCACAGAGATCTCATTTCAGCAGCATTCAGTCTGCTTTCATCCTTCCTCTGCCAGTTCCATGCCTCACTACCATACATCAGGGTAGGTACCAGGACTCCGTTGTGGACTGCTAGCTTCGATTCTTTTGAGAGTTTAGCGCTAACTGCATTCAGTCCTCCATTAAGGAGTTACCTGCATTTACCCTTCTTTCAATATCTCTATCAGCCTTCCCATCTCTAACTTAGTTAGGTACCACAATAAACTTCGGTTTTATTCGGGATAGATGGAAAAATATGGATTTAAATGTTTATTTCACAAAAAACTTTTTTGTATATAATTTTTCGATTTCGACTGACATTTAATGTTGCATTCCTTCACATATTGAACATTTTCCAGGGTACTAATCGTTAAATAAAAAAAAAGGACTGCCATTTTTTTACATTAGCTCCACACAGGAGGTTCTGAGGAAAATAATTCCCACAGGGCCTATATCATCTTTGGGGGTGCAGTGTGGAGGGTCTTTTTTAAGGAAATGAAGGAGAGGAAGTTCTGGGAAGGAAAAAGTTATGAAGGGTGGGTAGGTATCTGGGAGTCAGTGTGTACAGAGGTGACGGACGTATGTATCAATCCCTTCCACTGCGGTGCAAGGCAATGTTTCGAGAGAGTCCTGCTGAAGAGGTCAAAAGATCTCCCTCAACCAGTCTCTCCCGATCTGTCCTTCCACGCAGTTGTTGGAACCAACCGCATACCGCAATTTTCATAAGTTAGTGGTGGAATTTATATGTTCTGAAAAAATTAATTATTTATTTGAGCCGATTTACGATAGACGAATTATGTGCACCGCCGCCCGGGGAACTATTTATTGGTTAACCAACACCGTGCCATAGGTCACTCCAAGTGGTTCGCTACGATGCCCGGTTTCATTGGATGAGGTGGATCCAGGTCTTGGCGGCGGATGCGCCTGCTCACCAGCTGCGTGGCGGGCCGGATTGGGAGAGGTCGCTTTAGGTAGACCCTTTGACCACTTCAGCTGCTCTCTCTCAACCCGCCTCTCATCGCCTAGCACCGCAGTTGGAGGGATGGATTCATTCGTCCGTTACTTTGGAACACACGGACCCCAAATTCCTACCCATCCTTCATACACGTTTCCTTCTTAGAACTTCCTCACCTTCCTTTTCTTAAAAATTCCCTCCACACAGCATCCCCTAAGATGATATATTCCCGGAGAGATATTATATATTTCTCACGGCAATTAGCTAATGTCAAAAAAATACAAGGATATAGGCAACACACGACAATCTTGCTCGAACTAGACCGATAATACGAAAATATTGACGGAAATATCTTGCAGGCAAAAGCACAAAATATCAGATAAAAAGGAAAGAAATTGTCATGAAAAGTTGCTCGTTAACCAGAGCGCACAGTGTTTCGTTTTATACAGCCAGACGGAAAAAAAGTCACTTTGGAATTCTGGAAAAATGACATCATGGGGATATTAACAGGTAGTTAGTGTTACAAATACATTTTTAATTGGGGTAATTAATGCACGGGTTGACTCATACCAGAACCCCAAAGCTAGGTAAATTAGATAATGAATTTTCAGTTGATTTCATTCGCATCTTGTCGCGCGCGCTGTAAGGTTGTTTATGTGTTTAAAGTGTTTTTTTTTTGGTTCTAAAAAAATGGAGGCTACTTTGGAAGGTGTGTAGTGTGTTTTTTCGTAAAATTTTAATAAAAAACATTTTAGTTTTTTTTAAATGATGTTCGAGTGTTTTTATACGGTTTAAAAATATTTAATTTCTAACTTCTCGAGAATTTATTTCGGTCGTGTCATTTTTTTTTGAAGATCAAACAATTATTTTTCTATTCAAATCAGTTTCGATATTTTTGCCTATTAATGCTCACCGATCACATTTTGTCATTTCACAGGCACCACATACCAGATTTCCAGGCAGGAATGGACACATGGGGGAGTTCTAGGGAATATACAATCATATTTTAAGTAAATTTGAACTTCAAAATCTCAGCGCAAGCAGTGAAAAAAATTTGAAAAGCCAAATACAGTTAATATCTTTGAATATAAGCAAACAGCCTTTCGGATTCTCGAAAGATTTGTTGGTAAATTTTGGGAGTGGCAAAAAAAAAATTAATCATTTTCAACCCAAATTTTCAATTATTTCGGATTAAGTACTCCCCACAAGAGGGTTCTAAATCCTTTATTATTATCTAAGAGTTTTTTTCCGTCTAGCTTGTATGAAACGAAACACTGTGGAGCGTTTAGATTTTAGATAATGCGCTTCAAAACCTGGTTTCTAAGTCAGTGGTTGAATGAATAGTGGTTGAATAGTAGGTTCGAATCTCAAGGAAGAAGTTTAAAATGGAAAATCTAATCTGCCGCCAAGGTCCAAGGAGACCGAGAAAAATTGAGATATTAAATAAAGGCCGTGACATGTATTGTCCGCGGACACGAGCTCTTCATCCAGTGGCCAGTGGCGGGCATTGTGGACTCTGTATTGTGTCGCCTCGGATGGGTGACCGCTCCCGGGGAATCGAAAAGGCCGCGGCGAGACTTTGATCGCGCGCAAACAAAAGTCTCCTGTCAGATATAATCTAATAACGTTCTGAGAACAAGCCGTAAGTAACAAGTACATAGCCAGGTATCTATGCATGTAGATGATTCTTATATCATACTATTTTTGTATAGCCTCCTCGGACTGGGTTGTTTTTACAATTCATTAAATCATACGCGTCTGATACAAAATAAAGGAATGAAAGTACCTGTGTTTATAAAAAAATATGGTCAAAGAACCCTTGAATTTATAATTTCATTAATATTTAACAAATTGCCATACGAATTTAAAGAAAATTGCTCTATAACAAAATTCTCACTGATGTTAAAATCATGGCTCTTAGGGAGTAACTTTATGTATTAAGATGATATTTTGCTCTTTAAATTGAAGCCATGCATTAAATTGCAAGTATGTGATTAACTACTAATGTATTTCTGTTATTATGTAGGGATCAATGATGCTAGTTCCTCGGAGCATCTTCCATTGTAATACCGGTAGAACAAGGATAGCCCCCATGCCTGTGTTCTAAAGATTGCAATCTGTTTGCTAAGATGGGAGAATCTATCAAACGGACCGCCCGTTTCTGCACAGAGTCGAGGGTATTTTTCAGGCATTTTGGAGCTGCAGACCAGAAGTGGCTGCCAAATTCAACCGTGGGGCGCACTTGTGATTTGTACAGGGTTAGCAGTTGTGTTCTATTAAAGTGGGCCCTGTACAGTACGCCCAGTTTTTGGGATGCTAACTTTACTCTGGCTTCGATGGATGGCCCCCGTACCTGAGCTGGTAACTTAGGGTTACATCAAGCATATCAATGGAGGGCCTGTTCTGAAAATTGCTTCCGTTGAAAGAGACTAGATTTTCATTTAATATTATTAAAGTGGCCTATTGTGCATGTATTATTTTACGCAATCAGAATCAGCCGCCAACAACAATTCTTCCACGGAATATACAGTTTAATCCCTATATATTCCCATCCTTTGCCTCTTAATCCTAATTCTATGTTCCTTCTCCCCCCTCCCCTTTCATATGTTGTAAAAAAAATAATTTATTTTAAGAAAACACCCTTACAATGTCACACTTTATTATTAATTCACTATCATAAGTGGAAAGTTCATAATTAGCATAATTAACTATCTCACTATTACTTCTTCTAACAGAGCAAACTTATTTTATGGCACCATATTGATTAAAATTAAGAAAATACTTTGTTGTTACCAGTATCAATAAAAAACCCTGAAGAAGTGAGCGTTGCCCACGAAACATGTTGGTTTTGTAAACAATAAAAGTGGTAAAAACAAAGTATTTTCTTAATTTTAATTTTTATCTTAGTATTGTTTTATTGTGTAATCTCAGATTTGCTGTCAACTTTTCCTAAAATAAATAAAATAGTCAGGAGTCATATAGAAAAATAGTCAGGAGTCATAGAATTCCACGGTCTGGTCCCCAAATTATGAGGTTCATTCACATGCTACTGAAAGAATCCAAAATAAATTTTTAAGATATGTAAATTTTAAAATGGGCATTCCTAGTGAATGCCTAAATTACGATAACCTACTTTGTTCATTAAATTTAATAAAATTATCTGATCGTAGAATCATTTCCGATTTAACCTGTTTGTATAAAATCATCAATTCAATGTTTGACACCCCTGATTTATTATATGTAATCTCTTTTCATACTCCAGGCAGGTCAGTCACAAGACAGTACCTACCATATTATTGTAGCAATTCTAAGTCAACATGCCAATATTACACTCCTATGCGACGGATTCAACAGCTTGGAAACAAATACTCCGATGTTGTTAATATATTTGATACATCAATTTTAATATATAAGCATACTTTATTGAAGTTTTTTTCATCAAGTAGGGGAATATGTTGATGAAACTGTTGAATTGACTAGCATATTGGCGGTATTTTGTCGGTTGAAGGAGAGAAGCTATTTTTGTATTTTATTTTTATATTTTGTGCCTGCATACTGTGTGGATCAAATTCAATAGTATTTTTGCTTTATATTTGTTTATATGCAAGTGTTGTAAACAGTAATTTCCTGCACTATTTACTAGTATAATTTCGTAAATATTGTTAAGTGTATGTAAAAGCCTAAATGGGCGTAAATAAATAAATAAAATAAAATATTTTTTAAGGTATAAGAAATTTTCAAAATTTATATCCATAAAGATTAAATTTCTTATTGAGCAGCACTTCCATTTAAGTTCGTACTTCTTCGTCATGTCTTACGTCTTCATTAGCCGGACAGGTTTGACAGCCATTGTGCTGATGTTGATGGTAGAGCCGGGGTCGATCTGTGATCGCCGATCGCTGGTACCTGTTGCCTGTTAAATCTTACATCTTTTACCTTCTGATCTGTGCGGACAATCTTTTCCTGTACAGTGTACGGGTATTTTATTTTGTGAAATTTGCGATTATTGTAAAAAGAACTGAATTTGCCACATTAAACAATAAAACCATATCCGAAAAGCAGTTTATAAATAGGAGAGTTTGGACTTGAAAGTGTTTTTTATAGACCTTATACTTTATGTTTTTCCAGGCTTATTAAAAGACTTATAAAAAAACTGACCGATATTTTTAAGGGACAAGGTATGTTCTATATGCAGTATTTAATTGAAGCATCTATAATACCTCTAAGCAATCAAATTTTCAAAACGAAAACATATGATTTTGTATGATTTGCATTATTTAGTATGGCTTCATCTTCAGGTTGATTTACACTAAATGTTACGTTTTAATTATGTTACAATTACGAGTTTGCTCACTACTTATATTCCTTAAAATTACCTTTCACACCATATCCCAAAATATGACAGGACCTAAGGAAAACCTTGTGGTCTTTGGTAATTGTAATCAAAACTGAAAAACATTACATTCCCTAACACGTTTTCCACTAGTATCCAATTTACACTCTACACAAATAACAAGGAAATATTATTTTATTTTATTTTTATTTTAAATACATAAACGGCTATACTTCCTTTTATAAATAAACATATAATAGAGTACAAAAGTAAGAAAAATAATATCATTACATAATAGTAGTTTTAAACTTAAAAATAACATACAATTATTTTGTGTATCACAACAAAAAATAACAAAAAAGAACAATGAGAAATATCATCATTTTATTTCAACATGACCATATTGCGTATATAAAGTTACATTATGGAAAAATAATTTTTGAGTGCCTGTTTATATTGCGCTAATTTTAAGAAATAAATGTCGCCAATGTTAGCATATTCATTTCCCAAAATGTGTAATCGACTGATTGGTGAGTAATAATTATGGTCGACTAAGGTGACTTACAGGGTGTTATTATTTTGTTAACTAAATAATTTTTTTGTTTATTTCAAATGTTTCTAAGGCACAATTTAAATATGTAGTAACATTTTACTGTTCAAACTTTTTCTTCTTTGTAGCGTCGGGTGGGAAAGCTATCCTTTTTATATCGAAATTTCAATGGAAGATGCTCCGAGGAATCAGCATCATTGATCTTCTTGGCACCGGTGCATAATCGGAAAACACGCCAAACACGCGCCCAACATATGCACACCGCTGACATTTGTCACATGAAAATGGGTCACTTCTACGACTCATTCGTGAGTTCAACAGCTCGGCTGTGGAACGATTTGCAGGCCTCTGTGTTTTCACCTTCCTACAACATGGGTCTCTTCAAGAACAATGTTCATTTCATCCTCTCCTCGAAACTCCTCCAGACAGCATTGCAGATGACACAGGCCCTGAGGGAAATTATTTTCTTCAGGGCCTCCTATGCGGAGTTAATGTAAAAAAGCTATGACCTGTCTCTAATAAATGTTTAACAAACTCGAAATAGTTATTATTTCGTAAACAGAATTCATGCTCCCGGCTTTTTATTTTAAAATTTCTAGAAGTCATACTTTCATTTTGTGCGTCATATTCATCCTATTATTAATATTATAAAGGCGAAAGTTTGTATGTATGTAATTATGTTTGTTTTTCTTTCACAAAAAAATATTGAATGGACTTTAAAAATTCTTCTACTAATAGAAAGCTACATTATTTGCGAGTAATACAGGCTGTATATGTTGGTAAGCTCTGGCGTTATGAATAAGCTCAATTTATTGTCCAGACGAAAAGCAAAGCGTCGCTTGGTAACTATTTGACGCGCGCTGTCATTTTGTTATGATCTATACTAATATTATAAATGCGAAACTGCATGAGTTTGATTTTTACACTTTAAAAGGTGGCACGTGAGCTGTTTGAAAAATGAATGTAACGGGGAGGGGGGAGTGGAGGAGGGATAGGGAAGATGGATGAGGCGGAGTGGGAATCCCCCCTAATACTATGCAAGCGAAGCCGGGGGCAAAAGCTAGTTACATTATAAAGTAATGGCATCCTGAAGTTGATTTACAAGAAAATATTTTACCGCCATTGTTCCTAAATCTTATTTTATCAATCGATACTTCTGCTTTCCTACTTATGAATTGTGCATGAACGATAAAGCCCGCCTTCCACTGCGAGCGGAGCGGACTCCGTACGACTCCGCTCGACTCGCAAACGTTAACTGCATACAAGTGCTTCCATCAAGAACGAGGTGAGCGGAACGGACCGAACTAGTTAAACTAGGTCCAAACAAATCCGCTCGCGCACACCATCGCCGACTAGTTTCTAGCGGACTCCGCTCAAAAACTGTCATCAATTCAGTTGCCTCGACTGCATTTTTGTCGAGACGGAGGTGTTTATTGAAGAGGTTTATCAATTTTGTTTATAGGATACGACTAGCAAAGATTGTCGCAATGTCGACAAAAAGAATTCGGCTTAGAAAACCATCATTGACATGAAATTGGCGGAAATAAGAAAGTATTTTTTTTTTTTTAAATTTTGAAATGAGATTCCTTTTATAAATGTACATTTGCAAACATTTTTTTCATTGCATACATGCTGTCAGAATCATCTTTGCTAAAATCAGTACTTGACACCACAAAAATCATTCCGTTCACTTCGAAACAAAGCGATACTGACTCGTTTTCAATGGAAGGGCAAAACTATTTTTCATTGACCTCGCCTCGCTCATTTCTCACATGGGCAGTGGAAGGAAAACACCTATCTTCGAAGCGACTCTTTTTTAATGGAAGGTCAAAACTATTTCGCTCAGCTCCCACTCCGCTCCGCTCTACTCTTTTCCGCTCGCAGTGGAAGGCGCCCTTAAGAGTGTGCTAATTTTCGCCTTTTCTTTGAATACATCGCATTTCCTTAATTTATTATTAAACCATCCTCTTCTCGTGTAACCCTGTCGTTGGTATCACATTTGATTGACTTCTGAGACGTGAGAACCAACCGCAGTATCCTCTCAATTCCTCATCAGTCCCATCATCTCCCATCCCGTCTTCGGTTCATACCTGATCTTAGAGGTATGAAACTGCACCACGTTACACCCACTGATAAGATCTGCTTTATTGAAAAGCATTTGCGGTTTATAAACTGATCACAGGCCTGTGAAAGCGGCTCCGCGCGGCAATGAGATTATATTTTATTGTATGTATCGGAGATTGTAATCGTGTCTTCTACCATTGTACTGAATTTAAACTCGGTTTAAAGAAAATATGATTGATTTTTGATAAGGTTCGATGGGATCTCACATTTTTTCGATTGGGTTCTCCAAGCAAGGACGAATATTTTCTCACAGTTAGTAACACTCTGAATGTGTTATATATTCAGATCTAAAATCTAATGCCCGTGTAACGCTAGGTACTTAAGCTAGTATTAAATAAATGTGAGCAATTTCTAAACTGTGCTTTATATTTTATTACAATATTGTTATTCTTCATTAACACAAATTGCAAAGGTATACTATACTTATAGGCAATTCTAATTTTGAGATCGGTGGGTATCTATGTTGCAGTGAATTTTTTTTTTTCACTTTTATGCCTTTTTAATTTTTTACAAAAATGTAGGTTACATAGCTTTACGTTTCCACTATGAGTTATATTCTTAGTATTGCCATTTGAACAACAGTGGCGCCCTCCTATGTTTTCTACTCTGATTTGACAAATTGTATGTAGGTTTTTAAAATTACGTCGAGATTCGGAAGTTACCGTCAGGAAATACATCATTAATCATTAGTCTCGCGGAATCATCCGCGTAATTATTCATTGTTACGCGGATGACATTACAGGCCATCCTTTTTGTTTGACAAGCCCCCAAAAGCTCACAAACTCAAACGGTTCGGAGGGTTCTGAAGCAAAAAATGGACAGTTACCTCGAGAGTGTTTTCTATTGGAAAAGAATAATCAGAATTTAATGTTTCAAAGACCCAATCTTCCGAACAGGTCCTCCATTGAAATGCTTGGTGTAACTCTTGGTGTAGTCAGTAGAAAGCTGGCTGCATGCCCGCATGACAGCAGACAATTCTGGTCGCTTGCGGGCTCAATAGGTCGCAATTTCTGCAAATCCAGTCTGCTACCTCTTACCAGACCTGACGGCTCACTAGCAAACACCGCCACCGAAAAGGCTAACTTATTAGGTAAAATGTTTGCGGATAACTCAACCCTCGATGACCAAGGTGCTGTCCCGCCGTCGGTTCCTCACTGCGGTTTTGGTATGAAAAAGCTGAGGATCCGGCATCGGGAAGTACTCCATGTTTTACGAGGGCTTGATGTTAATAAAGCTAGTGGGCCTGACGGAATTCCTGCCCTGGTACTGCAGAGGTGCGCTGCAGAAATAGCTCCAATTTTGTCGAAGCTTTTTAAAATGTCCCTGAAGACTGGCTCTGTGCCCTCTGGTTGGAAAAAAGCGGTTATCCATCCTATTCCAAAGAAGGGTGACCGCTCCAACCCGGCCAACTACCGCCCCATAGCGATCACATCAGTTCTGTCTAAGGTGATGGAACGTGTGATCAACGACAAACTGCTCACATACTTCGAGAAGAACAAAATTATTAATGACCGTCAATACGGATTCTGGCGGAACCGCTCATGCGGTGATCTTCTCGCGTATGTGACGCATGTTTGGGGGCCATGCCTGGAACGTTTCGGTGAGACCCAAACGGTTGCACTGGACATCTCCAAGGCCTTTGACCGGGATTGGCACCGAGGACTTGTCAACAAACTGCATTCTTACGGACTTCCCACATCCTTGTGTACTTGGATTGCCGACTTCTTGAGGGAGAGGTCGATTCAGACGGTAGTCGATAGTTTCACCTCTTCCTCACACCCGATAAATGCTGGCGTCCCGCAGGGATCGGTTCTGTCTCCGACTTTGTTTTTGTTGCACATCAACGACCTTTTGTCATGTGCACCAATTCACTGTTATGCGGATGACAGTACAGTTCATGATAGCTTTTTGTTTGACAAGCCCCCAAAGGGCTCACAAACTCCAAAAACTCGTAGGGCTTTGAAGCAAAGAATGGACGGTCACCTCGAGATTGTTTTCTGTTGGGGTAAAAATAATCTCGTTGAATTTAATGTTTCAAAGACCCAATCTTGTCTGATTACGTCTAAAAGGGATCGAAATGAAAATCTAGTCTCTTTCAACGGAAGCAATCTTCCGAACAGGCCCTCCATTGATATGCTTGGTGTAACCCTAAGTGCCCAGCTCACATATGGGGGCTCCATCGAAGCCAGAGTAAAGTTAGCCTCCCAAAAACTGGGCGTACTGTACAGGGCCCGCAGATACTTTAATAGTATACAACTGCAAACCCTGTACAAATCACAAGAGCGTCCCATAGTTGAATTTGGCAGCCACCTCTGGTCTGGAGCTCCAAAGTACTTGAAAAATATCCTCGACTCTGTGCAGAAACGGGTGGGCCGTTTGATAGATTCTCCCATCTTAACATACGGATTGCAATCTTTAGAGCACAGGCGTCGGGTGGGAATGCCACCCTTGTTCCATCGGTATTACAATGGAAGATGCTCCGAGGAACTAGCGTCTTTGACCCCTTCGGCACCGGTGCATAGTCGGGAAACACGCCAAACGCGTGCCCAACATATGCACATGGTTGACATTTGTCACATGAGAAACGGGTCGCTTCTTCGACCCGTTCATGTGTTCAACAGCTCGGCTGTGGAACGATTTCCGGCCTCAACGGTTCAAGATCAACGTTCATTCTTTCCTCTCCTAAAAAGACCCGCCACACAGCATCTCAGATGAAATAGGTCCTGATGGAAATTATTTTCCTCAGGGCCTCCTGTGTGGAGGTTCTGGAAGGATGTTCTAGGAAGGAAATTGGTATGTGGGGTGGGTAGGATCTTGGGGGGTCAATGTGCTTAGGAGTGACGAACGTATGAATCATACTGCGGTGCAAGGCCGAGAGAGTCTTGTTGGAGAGTTCAAAAGATCTCCCTCAACCATCTCAACTCCCTCTCCCGATCTGGCCCGCCACGCAACAATTAAACAAAAGCATCCACAGTCAAGACCTGAATAAACCTTACCTAATTCACCAAACGTAGCAAACCACTTGCGGTGACCTATGTCAGGGGTGTTGGTTATCTAATAAATGGTTCCCGGGTCGGCGGTAACCATAACCCCCTCCCATATTGTACCAGAACAAAATTTATAAATATGAAACAAGTCCTTCGCAAGGATAAGCCCCCTGCAGCTATTTCGAAATTTTTCATGCAAAATTCTTGGGTTTCATATTGTTTCATAACATAAACATCATTTTATACAATCGACAACTTTGTAGCGGAAGGCAGCGAACGAATTGAATAGCCTTATAAATGTTTTGTGAACGGGTAACATTAGAAACCCGGCACTAGAACCACGGCGAACTGGCCGACCATTCTGTTTCCACGGCCCGGTTGTCGAGTCGCATTTGTGCGCTGCCTTCTTCGTATAATAAAAATCCTTCTGATAAATTGTAATAATAACCTGTGTTGGTTTGGGAAATAAATGCAAGTCCAACGTTTGTCATTCTATTTATTAAAATATACCGACCACCTTATTGGCAACGGAGCTGAAGCCCACGTAAGTATTATGGCAGGAATATCATCCCATTCCTTACCGCCAAAACTTGTTAGTTTACTCTCCTTAAAGAGCAGAGACCAAAAAAAACAGGAAATCTTTCATTTACAGTTGACACTCAAAGCTAATTAAATAAGCATTCAGACTTACATGTTTGTAATTCAACTAATTCAACCACAAACATAGTTAAAATTTCGTAAGTATTTTTACACAAAACCTTGCCTTAACGTGACCAATGCAATGAAATTTCGGTAATAGAGAACTCCAGTCCATTTTTTTTTAATGAATTGATCATCACTCCTGAAAAATTAGTATGGGATCGGGCAATCAGCTGATCTACTGCCGCCATTTTGATTTCCGTTGTTCTAAGTATTCTCCCTAGAAATAGCATATACTATTTATTTTGTGCAGTAGTTTTTGAATATTTTCAATAATAGAGATAAACTAATAAGAGATACCTTTATTTTTGAAACATTATTTAGGCCTAAATAATGTTTCAATAAACACAAGAACTAAATCTCTATAAACAGTGTGAAAATAAACGAACAAATTAATACGATGGATTGTGTCATATCATACATTCCCATACAATGACTTTACGGTGACGTCACGACACTTCGAACAGTGACGTCACCTTGACGGCGTGTTTTTACAACCCGATGAAAAATGGACTTTTTAATAATTTTTTAAAAAGAATCAGAATCAGCGTTTATTGGTCTATATGAACATATTTTTTTAAAGCCAGAATATTTTTCATTGGAGATCCTTATTCAGTAAATAAGTGTCAATGTCATATCATAGCTCCTTAGTATAATACTCACGGTAACATTGTGTATCAGATGTACCCTGAAGAATACAACCTGAGTTAAAAGATGGCTGTTTTCTTCTGAACGATGATCCGTGGACCCGAACAAAGGCATCTGTCTGTATTGAGTGACGTGGTCTGTCTTCTTGGACTTATGACGAGGCAGATGATTCAAAATAATATAAAGTGTATAGGGAAGGGGAAATTAAATACACATGTGAACAAGTCCATTACTATTATCCACGTGTTATTCCGAAATAAAACTCAAAATCGAAATAATAATAATTATTATTTATATAGCGGCGTTTTTGTGAAAACTCACCTCAAGGGCGCTGTACAAACTTATAATACATTTCTAAAATTTAAAAAACTACAAGCTAGACAAACAATTAAAAACAACTTATGATACCGATACGAAAATATATGTACAATATTTTGACCAATGAACGCGATGCTGCCTAAAAATTTATGAAAACAGGACCATACTTACCTGGGAGGTCGCTTGAAATTAACACTATATTTTGTCCATTTAAAGAAATTTAGATAGAGTTCGCACGCAGAGGACATAATTGTGAATACATGTTATTTAATCCTGAAAAATATTTTAATATTAATATGTAATCTATTCTTTGATGAGTGTATTTTGGAATCTAAAAGCAACATTTAATGGTGGGTGGTGCAGTAGTAGGTACCTATAAGGATTCGATCTTCCTAAATATGATTCGTCAAGAGACAGATTGATGTGTAAGGACTCAAGTAATTTTAATTCAGTAAGAAATGTGTGATTTAGAGATATCATAGGCAACGCAAGTATGATGCTCGCAGATAGGTATATTTAAATTAAGGTTATGAGAGCCCAAAAAGGTAGGTTTTTAGTTTGGACCAAAACTCTGTTGGGCTTGTTATACATCTTAATTCCGGAGGGAGTCTATTCTAAGCCTTAGGCCCAGATAATCCGAACTTAGTATTTGGTTTTCGTTTAGGTTCTATCAGTCTGCCTTTAGCAGATGAAGTTGCTGATCGAAGGGTTAAAATTACAGCACATTTGTAACGAAGTGGTGGATTCATGAGTCAAAATACTGGTTTGGTCGTTTGATTCACGCAGAGCACATTTTATTAGCATTGCGATTTGTATTCAATACTAGCTGACCCGGCGAACTTCGTACCGCCTCAGAATCAAAAACTGTTTTATTAACTTGTTAGCTGAATTAAATTCATTTTTTTATTAACTTACAAATTACACAATGCAGCAATTTTATCGATGAGTAACTGTCTTTTTTGTTTTTGTCAGTATCAGAGATGGCGTTGTGTATGGATTAATATATTTTTTGTGATTTTTCTTACGTTTCCACTTACGGGAATGGCGTATCATTTTA
Organism: Limnephilus rhombicus; assembly: GCA_929108145.2. Classification (NCBI taxonomy): domain Eukaryota; kingdom Metazoa; phylum Arthropoda; class Insecta; order Trichoptera; family Limnephilidae; genus Limnephilus; species Limnephilus rhombicus. The sequence continues at coordinate 45,308,904 of OV815288.1, read as the reverse complement.
TTTATACGTGTGAGGGAGATTTATAAAAAAAAATGTATTTTTCCTTTGGACGGGTGCAGACATACGTTCACCGTTTGTCTCATTTTCGACTGTTGACATTTAGTGTGTAAGAAAAAGGGAGAGTACTATATGTTTAAGAATAAAAGCAAAACAAGCAGCGCATTGACATTTGACGTCTTTGAATTTTTGGAATTCACTTACTATTCAATATTATACTTATCACAATATTGCTGCAATGAAAAATAATATTTCATTTTATGTCTAAATCGTATTATTTTTATATGTTATGAACGTTTAAACGTTAATCCGTCGTTATACATATTTTTTAAAAATAATTTTATTATTATTTCGCTAAAGCACATTTATACGAACAAGTCTGAAAGTTACGCAAAAGGTAAATGATACGTCTCTCGGACGTAAGGTGTATGTGTTTCTCTGTGATTATTCTACTTTTCGTGGTGACAGAACCGCCCCGCGCAAGCTGTGCTGCCCGACAACTGAGCTAACTGAGATAGATAGCGCGCTACGTTGCGAAATAAAAAAAATACAGCAATTCTTGTGTATCGCTTACGTCTCTCAGATGTAGACTTTCTTTATAGGGTTAACGCCGATTAACAGCTTTTACATAGGAATTACAATAATTTGAAATGGATACAGAATATACAAAGTTAAAACCTTTCCCTTACTGTGCTAAAAAAATACGCGCGCTCCGGTGCTGTGTATTCAATTCACGTGTTAAAATCATCGATTTTATGTCGGAAATATATGAATATTCATAGCTAATCGCTTTTGTTTTTCGTAATTTGTGTTACAAGTGATAATAATTGTAATTTAATTGCTGAAAACATGAAAAAACCATCATCCGTTGCTCAAAAAACGGGCGAGGAGACCATCTCAAAGGATTGCCCGCGAATGACTGAGGCGCTGGGCTGCTACCCAATACATATATACAGCTATGTATGTTAGGTAGTACGCGGTCGTAGGTATCGACGGTCGAAACACAACACGGCGGTCTCTGTTTCTCGTGTTCCCGTATAGCAAAGTAGAGCGAGACGTCACATAGCGTGTCATCTCCCCCCGCACACTCTTCGCGTATCACGGTCCACACTGGCACACGGTTGATTGTATTGTGGTTTATTCCCGATATTTAACAAAATATCTCTGATTTTGAATTAAATTTGCTAATTATTTAAAATATTATTTTTTAATTCAGTGTGTAAATGTATAACGGAGGAATACCTAAAATCTGAACCCAGAACTCATTATATTTATAGAGATATAAAAGTTATTAGAAGCAATGTGTAGTATTTACGCATTACAGACCAGGAAAGGTTAAGAAAAAAAATCATATGACAAAAATTTTAAAAGTACGTATTGAAGTGATAGCATAAAGCAAAACGAATAGTAAGCTATTAAATATACAAATAAGAAGAAAAGGAAAACCTCATATACATGCATACAAGATATTTTGAACTAAACAAAATAATATTGAATTAATTGAAGACAATATTAGCGAAACAGAAGCGAAGCGAGACAGAAAAACCAGAAAAAGATATTGGCTCCACTGGGACTCGAACACAGGACCCTTTGCTTACATGGCAAGTGCTCTACCAACTGAGCTACGGAACCTATATCCAATTTAGTCACTTTTAACTGCATCATACTTCGACTAAGAACTACCAACATTATCTTCATTTTCTTAACGCACATATTATTGGCTGCTATCTTTATATATGATAGGAAGATTCAAATCGAAATAAATGCTATCTAGATAGTGTCTGGATTAATTTTTATCCATTTTATTTTTAATACGCGACATCTATTGACTTTTCTGCAAGTTTAGGATGAATATTTATTTTTAATTTTTAACTTTATGAGAAAAATCTCAAATTACAACATTTAATTAAATGCAGACAATATTAGCGAAACTCAATCGAAAATCTGGAGACATAAAAATATATTGGCTCCACTGGGACGCGAACACAGGACCCTTTGCTTACATGGCAAGTGCTCTACCAACTGAGCTACGGAACATATATCCAATTTGGTCACTTTTAACTGTATCATACTTCTACTAAGAACTACCAACATTATCTTAATTTTCTTATCTATTTATCTATATTATGCTATGGAAAGGAGGTACGTAATAAAAATAAAATTTTAAAATCCAGAAGTAAATATTGAAGAAAACATTCAAAGTGTATTGAATATTTCGAAGTTTCGCGTTTTTATTGACCACAAATACACCGTATTTTACGGTGTATTTGTGGTCAATAAAAACAAACCTTCAATTCGACATACCATTTTGAAAATTGAAAACACCCGAAGCAAAGAAAACATTAAGAATGTCTTATATAAATAATGTTTCCCTTCCTGACCCAATATCTCCCCTAACATATACACGGAGGTAGGTGGTAGTACTAACACTGGTAGGCAGACCTACCTAATGGCTCCAGTGGAGATATTATCCCCCCGTAGGGCCTTGATTACAGTTATTAAGCTAAAAGCTTTCCCGTATTTATATTCAAAGTCATCCCTTATGAATCGACGCCTCCGCGAGGAGACTCGAGCGGGGAACAGTGGGAAAGCACGGACATTATGCTTTTAAAGTTTTTTCCAAATTGCGGTAGTTATGTTGAAGAAGGAAGTTAGTTTACGCGTGTTTTTCAGGTGATGCGAGAAGAATTAATAATGTTACAATTTTAGCAATTAAGCATAAGGCACGCGTCATCAAAATAAATTTGCTACTAATTATTTCATAGGTACGAGGGATGTCCTTAAAAATAAGGTGTCCAAGGCGCTGCCGTCGCGAGGTACAGTTTTACGCGAGATCCAGCAACACTGGCGTGTAGCCTAGTTTCCCTACGCCAAATCCCCACAACGCTGCACTCTCTGCGGCACTTAGTCTCGGCGTGGCAGCCGTTCGCGATGGAGCTTCCGCTCGCCGCACCCGCCAGGTGTGAATTACGCTCTATAATTAGTTTTTTTGTGCAAAGAATGAAACCCCGATATAAATTCATTCTTAACAATTAGAAGTGTACGAAAAACAGTGTATGAGTGCGTAAACGTGCGCAAATGGTGCAGAGAATTTAAAAGCGTGCCGGACGGTCATCGGTTTCAGACGACAAAATTGCCAAAGTGGAAAGAACATTGATTGCAGATCGACGGGTGACGGTTCAGGAGCTCTGTGACATGATCCCTGATGTCAGTAAGACCACTGTTGACAAGATTTTGACAGAACATTTGGGAGACCACAAAGTCTGCCTAAGGTGGGTCCCAAAATGCTTACCGAAGATCACAAACAACAACGGGTTGAAGCAGCCCGCGAATTCTTTGAGTGCTACGACGTCGATAGCAAAAAATACTTGGACTCAGTTGTGACTGGCGACGAGACTCGGATACACCTCACGACACCAGAGACAAAGGAACAATCCCAGTGGCGTCATTCCGATTCGCCGACGCAAAGTTTAAAAACGAATTACAGAGCGTAACTCACACCTGGTGGGTGCGGAGAGTGGAAGATCCATCGCGAACGGCTGCCACGCCGAGACTAAGCATCACAGAGGGTGGACGTGGTGGGAATTTGGCAAGAAGAAACTAGGCTACACTCAAGTGTTGCAAGATTGCGCGTAAAATTGTTCCCCGCGACCGCAGCACCTTGGAGAACTTATTTTACGGACAGCCCTCGTATCGTTTACTTCAAGTTCATTGTTGACCTGTCTTCATGTATACATATATATTTTTTTAAATTTAAGTACTTGTAATAACATACTCTCTGTACCTATTCGCATTTTACAATGGCACTCTCCAAAATTCAAGCACGAGAAATGTTTTCTCTTTTGAATTGGGTAGTTTCGTTAAAAAGAAATTTATATATTGTAATTAGTTTTAAGAACCATATGTTTTTCTATTAATCTGTATATGTATGTATTTAAAAAAAAAAAAAAAAAAAATATATATATATATATATATATACTAATACACTTGCAATATTATGCAGATTCGACGCTCAATGACCGCAATTTTGCAGAATCCTTATGTATTTAAGAATTTTAAAATTCATGATGGTGTTTATTAAATGACAGGATGATCTAGATTGTAGATCTAGAGAAACAAAGAATGGACATTTTAGATCTAGAGAAACAGAGTTCTTTTAATATGTGCTTTTAATTTGTTTCAATCGTTTCGTCAAAGTGGATAGGTATTCAAATTCACATTTTTTGGTCGTTTAATTATTATTTATTGCTCTCTTGTGTTCGTTTTCCGCAATATAAATCAGTGAATCGTTTTCAAGTGCTTTATTTTTCAATACCATAAAAATAAAATTAAAAAAAAAATAAAATTAAAATTAGACTAATTACTGATCCTTGCGGTAACCCTAGTATATTTTCGATCATTTTTAAAAACTACTACGCAATGTTTTGTTTCATAATAGATATGCTCGTATATAATAAATTTGAATTTAAAGCCAACACAACTGTAAAAACCACTCTTGCGTTTAATCGACCATTATTATCAGCCTCACAACATACCCCGATTGGGGATGCCATAGTCTGACCAGATGAGAGCAGCTTGTGAGTATTCCTATGAAAAAACCTCTATTCCTTTTTTTTATTAATAAAATTCCTTTATTATTTATTTACAGTTTTTTTTACATTTTTAAATTAAGTCCCGTTAAACTGATTGATATCAGTTTGTCAACGGGTTCTTTTGACAATTACTTTTTTTTAAATTGAGACAGGTCTTCGACCAAGTCGAAGAGACAGGTACATAAAATATACAGGTACATGAAAAAAAAATTGTTAATAAAATTTATAAGAAATACAAAACAGAGAAAATGAAAGAAATAAAAGAAAAGACAAGAGAAAATAATAATGGAAAAAACATTAAAAGGAAAAGCGGAAAATAACAGAAATTAGTACAAAAAAGTTCTTTCACTTAACCATTTTTTTAGCGTACATTTTCTTCCGAAACTCAATTCACAGCTTTTTATTGCGTTGGGTTACATGTTGTAAATAAATAAGACAATATTCTTCATCAATTCTTAGACATATTTTTGGCTTGTATATTCATGCCCTTATTGCAAAAAACTGCGAAGTCATTAAAAAAATCATGTGTTTTTTGATTTATAATTTGATCGCTTAGCAATATTTTAGATAATCAAATATTTTTTTTAAAAGCCGAGTTATTTGGTGGTCAAAACTCTCTGCCCACCTCTGCGAGGGAACAGCGTGAAGGTTAGTTAATTTTAGTTACAACTGCTTTAGCAATAATAACAAAAATCCAAGCAGATTCATATTTGTTGCAAGATGCGTGTGCAAATAGTTCATTCTAATCCTTTTAAATATAATGTACCTACTCATAATATAGCGTAGGTAGGCAAGTTTAGAAACAACTGTATCAGTTGAATGCTTAATCCACCGCATACCCTGACCAACAACAGATGCCAGGTAGATAACACATCACGCGATACTGAACAAACCATCCTCATTACGATTTGGACTTATCGATCTACCCCCTCCCAACCAGTATCTGCCCACTGACCGGTGACCAGCCCTTCAGTGACTAACTGACTAACTGATTACCGACTGCTCCTCCGCTAGCTGACTGGCCGACTCGGCTAACAGCACTATTGCGTGCTACGATCGACAAACTAACTAACTACCAGCTACTAACTACCTGCTGATCAAAACGCCGCCGATTCCCTAATTACTAGCATCGGTACTATCTCGTGGCGTGCATGGCGGCGACGGATCATCATTTCATGTTTTATTATGGTTCATTGTTAGTGACCGGCGCGGCGTACACCAGGTGAAAATTGCAAGCACACAACAAAAAATAAAATTCAACTTAGGTGTAACGTGCATGTAGGGATATTATCATGATATATAATATCCCTACTTATAATTGAAAGACTTGTGATAATGAAAGTATGTGTTAATTCAGGACCAGTTTTTTTTAGTTTTTTTTACGATAGCTCCTCACAGGGGGCCCTGAGGAAAATAATTTCAATCAGGGCCTATGTTATCTGTGTGGAAGGGTTTTTTAAGGACAGGAAGGGAAGGAAGTTCTGGGAAGGAAAAAAGTAAGATGGATGGGTATGAATCTGGAATCAGGGTGTTCAGCAGTGACAGACGTATGAATCCATATGAATCAATCCTTCCAACTGCGTTGCAAGGCGATGGGTCGAGAGAGAGCAGCTGGAGTGGTCAAAGGGTCTTCCTAAATCGACCTCTCACCTCACCCAATAAACCCGGGCATCCCTGTCAAACGTAGCGAACCACTTGATAAATTTTAACGAAAATTTTCAAATTCTGTGAAACTTCTATTCAGGTTGTGTTGTACCATTACCAATCGGCTATTTTTTTACCATTGTCGTTGACAGTTTTTTTTACCACTATCGGACAGTCTTTTTACCATTAGCGGACAGTTTCTTTACCATTATCGGCCAGTTTTTTTAAAACTTTATCGGACAGTTTTTTTACCATTATCAGCCCGTTTTTTTACCAATATCGGTCAGTTTTTTCACATACCTAACGTGAACACTCATACATAATAAATATGTAGTAACTAAAATAGAATAAAATTTTCACAGAACCTGAAAATTTAACAATCTGTCTTTATAAAATATTTTCCGCAGGACCATGCGATTCAAAAACTAACATTGTAATTTTTTTTTAGTGAAAACTTCTTTAGCGCCGTTTTGATTGTGATCTCCCCACTCTTGTCTACTTTAATTTTCTGAAGGTTTCTTTCTAGCGCGTGTGGAATGCATACTTACATTTTTTTTAATATTCGTAATTATTTTTTTAATTGACAAATTAGAACGTTATTTTTACATTGAATTAATTTTAAAATAATATAATATATATTTGCGACACCTTCCAGAGTGAAAGATACTCTCAGTATCGCCTTGGTGTATGACCATTATTCAGAATTGAAAAGTTTCTTGAAATGGCTTTACCTCTAATTGGTGACCAGATCTGAATAGACAGGAACCTTTCCACCTTGTTCTTCCCTATCTCCTTCCCCTCCCCACCATTATCAGCCTCACAACTTTACCCAATTGGGGATGCCAAAGCTCCAGACGGAAGCAATTGGGATTCTTACGCGATGTACACATAAAAAATAAAAAATAAAACATAAATAGAGACGTTCAGAACTTTCTTTAAAATGAAAAGCGAAAATCTTTGAAATCTGACTTTAATTGTCAAGATCATCCTAAGAAATTTAAACTACAAAACACACATTAAAAAAAAAAAAAAATAAAATAATTATCTGTTTAATCAATACGTATCAGGTAGTAGGTACCAACTTTACCGTTTGTTTGAATCCTTCACACAATCAGTTTCAATTTGGGAGGAGGGTAGGGGTACCGCCGCTCGGGAACCATTTATTGGATTCACCACACATGTTAACGGATCAATCAAACCAATCTCCCCAAGTGGTTCGCTACATTTGGTGACTTGTGTGATTTGTGTGACAAGGTGTTCCCGGGTTCATAAGTTGAGGTTTGGCCTCCCTACTGCGTGGCGGGCCGGATTGAGAGAGACAGGTTGATGAAGACATTTCACCACTCCAGTCGAACTCTCTCGACCCATTGTACCGCAGTAGAGGGATGGATTCTCGACACATTGACCCCCAGATTCCTACCCGCCCCTCATATATTTTTCCTTCACAGAACTGCCTCTCTTTACTTTCCCTAAAAAGATCCTCCACATAGCATCCCCAAATATGACATAGGCCACGAGGAAAATTGTTTTCCGCAGGGCCTCCTCTGTGGAGCTTATGAAAAAAGTATCAATTTTGAAAAACATTTCTTAAATTCAGAGCAAATTTGTGGTCATTGAACCAGATTTCACGCAGGTCAAACGCAAGGCAAGGCAACAACCCAAATTAATATTAATTTTCACCGCAGAAGCCGAAATAATTAACCACTCGGATTCATAAGCTTGTTTACACGACAATGTAACATAACTATATTTATTTATTTATTGAAAAATAAGAAATACATGAAAAACATAAGCTGCATATCTCACTAGGGCATTCCTGTATCGAGATATGCAGTTTTACAATGTAATTTAAGCAAAAAAACATACATATAAACTTAATAAAAATATAATTATAAACCTACAAAAGAAGCACTGAGAACAATTATTCAGACATGGATTATTAATAATGATAAAAGAAAATAAAGATTGGTAAATAACAACAGCTAAATAATATCAGGTAAATAATAATAAACATGTATGTATATTAAAAATAATAATAATTAAGTAATAAATTTATATAGTTTATTTAATAAATATAATATATTAAGTAAATAAATTAAGTAGATAATATATAATATAATTATGAATAAACAATTTATTAATAATAAGTAAATAAACATAAGTAAATTAAGTACATAAAATTAAACCAATATAATAACTGATGGGACTCAATTATTATAAGCAATAATTATCAGCCTGAAACACTCATCAACATTGAAAAATCTTCCGAGAAAAGGTACTTGCCGTCAACGGGACTTGAACCCGTGTCCTTCTGATTGCCGGTCAGCTGCTCTTTACCACTGAGCTATGAGGGCTTATCAAATACCCGCCAAATAATTCAATATATACTAGTGTTTCATTCAACAATTACTGCTTACTATATTTTTTCCACCTGAAAACAACCAACTTCATTTTTGATGGGACTCCCACATAAATAGCATCTCAAAGAAACTTACAAAGTTCATGTACTACTTTAGAAACATACGCAATATACTTAATAAAAATGATCTATATAAAGCCTACTATAGGAATATGCTCTTTGCCAATCACGCATAGAATATGGGATTATAGGATGGGGAACTGCCTCAAACATTCACATCAAGCAGCTAGCTAAAACGCAAAAGGCAATAATAAAAATAATCCTAAAAGTACCCATAAAAACTCCATCAAAAGAAATTTTTAAAAACTTTAATGTGTTCAGCATTATTAAATTATACTCAAAAAATGCACTACTCAAATCAAAGAAAAATATGAATACCTTGTTGACCAACACACCTACACTACAAGGTCAAAATCCTCAAAACTACTGAACATCCCGCTATTAAATACATCTTTTGGCCAGAAAAATCATAATTTCCATGCTACAAAATTATATAATGCCCTTCCGATTGAAATTAAGAACACCAGGGAGGATACAAATATTTTAAAAATATATCAAATTATGGTTAAGTAAACAGGAAGATGAGGAAATCATTAAAATTATGAAGTAACCCCAATACAACCTGCAGACAACAAGCATAAATACTTTTTAAATAAATGAAGACAATATAAGCGAAACTCAATCGAAAATCTGGAAACAGAAAAATCAGAAAAACATATTGACACCTCTGGGACTCGAACCCAGGACCTCTAGCTTTCCGGGTAAACGCGCTAACCACTGCGCCACGGTGTCGATATGAAATTCGGTCATGTTTAACTGTACCATACTTCGACTAAGAACCACCTACACTATCTTCATTTTCTTTAACACATATATTATTGGCAACTATCTTTATGTATGATTGCAAGATTCAGCAAGAGGTCCTGGGTTCGAGTCCCAGAGGTGTCAATATGTTTTTCTGATTTTTCTGTTTCCAGATTTTCGATTGAGTTTCGCTTATATTGTCTTCATTTATTTAAATATTACAATTTGAGGTTTTACTCATAAAGTTAAAAATTAAAAATAAAATATTCATCCTAGATTTGCAGAAAAGTCGATAGATGTCGCATATTAAATAAAATGGATAAAGATTTATCCAGACACTATCTAGAGAGCATTTAGTTCGGGTTTGAATCTTGCAATCATACATAAAGATAGTTGCCAATAATATATGTGTTAAAGAAAATGAAGATAGTGTAGGTGGTTCTTAGTCGAAGTATGGTACAGTTAAACATGACCGAATTTCATATCGACACCGTGGCGCAGTGGTTAGCGCGTTTGCCCGGAAAGCAAGAGGTCCTGGGTTCGAGTCCCAGAGGTGTCAATATGTTTTTCTGATTTTTCTGTTTCTAGATTTTCGATTGAGTTTCGCTTATATTGTCTTCATTTATTTAAATATTACAATTTGAGGTTTTACTCATAAAGTTAAAAATTAAAAATAAATACTTTTATTTTATTTTTTGTTATTTTGTGAAAATCAAGAAACTAGAAGATGCGGAAATAAAAATCTACACCCATTTAGCAACATACAAACCACTTTATTTTACTTATTTTGTAATTTTACTTATCATTATTACTTATTGTCATTAAAAAAAAAAAAAAAACACACCCCCCATATCTACACACAAGTCCTGCTTATTTATGGGGGTACATCAAGTACATATATTGTGAAATTAATTATTGTATGAAATTTATTGTAATTTATGTATCTTTTTCTGAAAAAAAATAATAAAATATATATATATATATATATATATATATATATTCAAACACTATTTCTAAATACTTCTGTATTTTTGTAAACTTATCAAATCGCTATATTTTTGTATTTTTAAAACTTGTGTGCATTTTTTATCTAATTTTATCTTTATTTTTTCTTTATTTCTTTCAAAATTATCTGTAATGAAATAATTGCACTACCACACATGTAAAAGCCCTTTGGGCGTTATAAATAAATAGATAAAAATAAATTACTAGATATACGTGAGAGTATGAGGCGTACCTGAGTTTTTAAACATTCGCAAACAATACGTTTATGTGCCTTCTCAATCTCACGTTATCTCCATCGGCAATCAGCCACGCGTCCAACCGTTGATGACACGGTGTGACTGTGAAATCACATGTTCCCCCAAACACGCACCTCTCCCTAACTAACTACAGGGCTGACTCCAGGGAACCCCAATGTACTTCCAATATTACTACTGACATGCGAAAGTCAGACATAAATTCAAATTAATCTGAAATTGTACCTACCTCACCAGGACTAATTAGCGGTCAGGTGTTGCGATGCATGCCTTACATACATACACACTCCCTTAGTGAACCTACAGTAACCTAATTGAGTGTCGAATTCCTATCAATTTTCGGAGCGCTGTAAGGTCCGGCTTCACGCATTTCTACCGACTTATTATACATTTTTCTTAAGGGCCAGAAACCCGAATTTCGACCGATTTCTTACATAACTCCCTTAAACATTTGAAGTTTTTAAGCTCTTAAAAACATAAATGTTATTTTTGAAGATAATGTCTAGATGCTTCCCGCGCCGAAACGCAAATTATATAAAATTCCCTCGATTATATTTGGTGGTCTGGTCTAGCCAAGTATTTTTTTCAACGCATTTTTTTTAAAGATAAAATTTATTTTCGATCACAAAAATTTGTTACATAAAGGTACATTAGAACAAAAAAAAACACTAGAAAATTTGATTTTAATATCTTTGTACAGATATATCGGCCGCAAGTCGTTTTTCTCAAATAATTATAAACACAAGGTTGCTACTGGAAATCAAATTTTGTACCATGTTTTTGTATAAAATTTAATATTTTTTCTTCAAATTTTGCAAATTCACTTTGTGGCACCATTTTATTAATGCAATAATTAAAAACACTTTGTTTTTACCACAATAAACTTTATTAAAAAGTCGACATGTTTGACAACAAAGTGTTTTTAATTATTACTTTAATATTTTTATTTTTTAACTACCATTCATCCATTTATTCCGAATTTTTATTATCTATTTTTAAGAATTATGATACTATAATCAATAAAATACAACACTTAGCGCACAAGTCGTACGTTACCTTTTGTAACTATTAAAAACATTTCAACTAAAAAGAATGAACAAAAATGAAGTAGTATTCCCAAAGTCCCACTGGCTCCAGACGGGAGCAGTTGGGACTCTTGTACAGTTTTCATGTAAAAAAAAATATATATATATATATTAAAACATAAAAACAACAATGAACCACCAAATGGTCGAACGCCGAGATCGATGTCACGCCAAATCACCAAAATCAAAGCACAAGCAAAGGCTCGCGGCATTTCACCACTTTATTACAAGTGAGGGATATTTAAGAAAATTATTTTTTTTCCTTTTGAGGAAGAAGACATGTACGCACATCTTACTATTATTTAGTATTTAAGAAAGAGCTGCATTGTTATTATCACAAGTTCCTTAGAACTTATGTTTATTGTAGTTTTTGAGCCGTGGAAATTATAAAAGGTTTTTTATTGAGCCATGTCTATGGCATTCCCAATTGGGGTATGTTGTAAGGCTGAAGATAAGTGAGGAGGGAAAGCAGATGGGGAATATAAAGTTGGGGAAGTATCTGGCTATTCAGATCTAGTGTCTAAACATGGCTATAACCACTTCAAGCAACGTTTCAATTTTGAATGGTGGTCTTACACCAGGGCGATACAGAGGTATATTCCATTCTGTGCCGCAAATATACCGTATATTATTTTAAATGATTATATCGCAAAAACAAAAATTAATGTAGTGAATGAATGAATGTAAAACAGTTATATATTACACAAACGCTTTGTAGATTTTATAATAATATTAATATTGCAGAAAAAACACAGCAAATTCGTACTGCGAGAATTGGCTCTGGTCTGAACTTTATGACAATTCAAACTAAATCTTCTTTTGGTCAAAGAAATTATTTTTATCAAGCTCCACTCATATTTAATAGCCTTCCAGAACATATAAAGTCATCCAATTCCTTGAATACTTTTAAAAAGAATCGTAAATTGTTTGTGTTAGTCGAGGATTACCTATTGATTTTCTCTACTTCGTCCTTTCTAAATTACAAAAGTCTACAAAAAAAATAAAAATTGAGAGCTGTTTTGGTTTTTTTGCGTAATTCTTATGTTTTTGGGTATGCTGAATCCGAAAATGACTTTCATTTTGTCACAGAACGTCACGTTTTCTGGCAATGTAAGTATCCATGTTAAACAAGTTATCATCTTAAAATAAAAGATAAAAGACTAAAAAATATTTTTATTTATTTATAAGTAATTGCTTAACAAAACTTATTTTTTTTAAATCTAAAATACATTGATTAGTAAGCACTATACACATTACTTTTTGGTATATTTTCGTTTGTAGGAAGCAACTGGAAGGCCTCTCTGAAGCGTCCAACAGTAGTCTGCAATCATTGAGATGCTCCATCTTCCCTGTTATCTTTTTTCCATCTCCTTAATATATTGGTGAAATCGTACATTTTGCTCTTCACTCACATATCATATCAATGAAGAAAATGTTCTTTTAAACTCATTAGGCAACCTAAAGCTTGAAATGCTTTTAACGATTTGTTTGTAGTCAGGGTCTTTTTTATTGCCTAAAAAATCAGGTTAAACCTCCCCGATCCCTAGTTCCCCACCCCCTCCCTCGAACCCCCTACCCGAATTCCCCTCCCCCCTCCCGCATTCCATACATTCAGTCTTCACAGCTCGCGTGCCACCTATTGCAATTTTTTATACAAATTTCATAATGCCAGAGCTCACCAGTAATTTTATACTAACCTTGTCTTGACGATAACGAACACAAAAAAAGAATTATCCAATTTGGTGCAGTCGTTCAAAAGTTATGCTTGTACATACATTTCTGCGATTAATTTGAATTTAATTAATTAATTTTTCGTAATTTCATGATGCCAGAGCTCACTATTGTATACAGAAACCATCGCGGGCATGCACACATCAAATCCCCAAAGTTTCATCGCAATCGGATGAACGGTTTAGCAATGAAATGTTTATTCCCAGAGCTCACTATTGTATATACTATCTATATCTACAAATATATGTAAACCGTTTTGCAAAATAACCTGACGTTCTGGAATTTTTTGAGTATTTTTCTAGTTTTCAGAACACCAAAATACATAGAAATCAGTTGAAAACATCCAGACAGCATTTTTGTTGTAGACCTGTGTTATTAGCTAACTGAGTATATTTATAATAATAAGCTAAATTAATATCATTTTTGTTTAAACCGTTTTTTTCATCTTTCTCCTGCCAAATTTATAGCATGTTATATTATATACATATGTTTATTATTATTATTTACAACTTAATCCTTAAAAAACTAACTTTATTTTATTTTAAATCAGATCTCAAAATTGTGGTCACCCTAAAAGTCTACACATTTCCATTAATGTACTACCTAGCGCCATCAGTTTAGTAGGTACCCATAATCTCAATTTGTGAGAAATACAACAATATTGTTCTTTCAATACCTGTATAATTTTGTGTTATTTTGTTTTTTTTTTTTTTTTTTTCAATTATTTCTGGCTTTCACCCTTCAAGGGTGTTCTAGGCCATCATTTATAATTACAGAGAAAGGAAAGGTGGATTTATATATTAATTTTATTTAAATGTGCAAATTTCAGAATTTTATGGAAGATTGGAGTAGAGTTCAGACTAAGAAGAGATGAGATGTTGAATGGAGGAGAGGCAATTTTTGATAACGCTTGATAGAAGAGAGGATATTTATTTAGAGAGGGACAATCAAAAAATATGTGATCTAAAGTTCCCACATCTAGACCACAGAACGTACAATCTGGGGAGTCAAGCACATGAATTTTATAAAGGTGAGAAGGAACGGAACAATGTCCGATTCTCATACGAATAAGTAAGGAAATTTCTTTTTTGGAAAAATGGGGGAATTTTTGAAACCACGGTTTTGATGGGATAGTCCTTTGTATTGAGGCGTAGCGGGCACCCTTGGATTGACTAGCAATGTTCCAATACTCTGTCCAAACATTGCGGGATCTATCTTTGATGATGGAAAAAATATCAGACAGGGGAATATGGTTTACGAGGGTAACGGTAGGGTTAGACGCTCCTTGTTTTGCCAAGGAATCAGCAATATCGTTACCCACTATGCCAACATGTCCAGGAATCCAAATCAGAGTGACTGTTTTTCCAGAGCTTTGAATGGAGGTTATCAATACTCGAATAAGACATACAAAGTGATCATCAGGATGAAGAAGAGGACTTGTTTTAAGTTTTTGGAGGGAACTGAGAGAGTCAGAGAGAACAAGAGAATGTTCAAAATTATTTTTTATTATATATTTGAGAGATTCAATAATCGCAATGCACTCAGCAGAAAATATTGAAAATTGGTTTGAAATTGAATAAAATATTCTTTCATTAGAATTATTGTGGTAAACGTTAATACCAATACCACAGTTAGGAGAGTCCGGAGATTTGGAGCCATCAGTAAATAAAAGAGAAGAGTTGGGCCATTTAGAAGAAATAATGTCATAGAACATATTATTGACAGTACGGGCTGGGAGATTGGAATGACTTTTAAGGATGCCGATCCCTTCTAAAATCGTTGGGGATAGGGTGACGTGACTATATTTTAATTTGTACAAAGGAAGAAGATCATTTTTGATAATTTGAAGCTCTGAGAGAGAGCGAAAATTTTTACAGATGGCAGGGAGAGGTTTAGTTCGAGCTCTGATTGTAGATGAATGTGTTGAGTCGTTGAACAACGAGACTCTGGGAATAATCTGATGACTTTTAGAATTTAAACATTTAAGAACAAATTTGTCAGCAAATAATTGACGCCTTAAATAAAGAGGAGGATCAGAACATTCTACTTGAAGGGAATTGATGGGCGACGATTGCATCGCGCCAGTTATTATTCGCAATGACTTAGATTGAATTTTGTCTAATTTACTGAGTGCATTTTTGGATGCAGTACTAAAAAGTGGGCAGGCATAGTCGAGATGACTTCGAATAAGTGCATTGTAGAGCAACTTAATGCAGATAGGATGAGCACCCCACCAAACGCCAGTCAATGATCTGATAATATTTAAATTTTTTTCACATTTAGTAACTATATTATTAATGTGGGAAGACCATTTAAGTTTCCTATCAAATGTTACTCCCAAAAATTTTACTTCAGAAGCATTGGGGATTGGAGAGTTTTTAAATAAAATTTGAACAGGGGGGTTATTATGACGATTTGAGAAGGTAACACACTGACTTTTTTGTACTGAAAGTTCAAGACCATTTAAAGTAAGCCATGTGTAAAGGGCATCCATGGCTTCATTAAGATATTTGACGGCGGATGGAATGATTTTGGATGATAAGAAGAAAGCTATGTCATCTGCGAACTCAACAACTTTTACTTGAGGGGGAATGGTGACATGCATATCGTGTGTGTATATATTATACAGTAAGGGGGATAATACATCGCCTTGGGGTAAACCCTTCCAAATTGACCTACTCTGAGGAGTAACATCTGGTAGCTCAATGAAAATTTTCCTATCGAGAAAAAGATTAATAATAGATTGGACAAACATGAGGGGTAAGCCAAGGCCTAAAAGTTTTTTTTTAAGAATTGGGATGGAAACATTGTCAAAGGCGCCTTCTATGTCTATAAAGACTGCAAGACATACTTCTTTGTTAGAAATGGATAAATTAATATCAGTGCTGATGATGGCAAGGTTATCTTGTGTAGATTTCTTTTTCCTAAATCCAAATTGGGATGGAGAGAGAAGATGATTACTCTCGACAAAAAATTCTAGCCGGTTTTTAATTAATTTTTCATAAATTTTACTAAGGGTGGATGAAAGAGCAATTGGCCTATAGTTGGATCCAGAATTGGGTGATTTGTTTAATTTTAGAATTGGGATGATTATTTGAGAACTCCAGTCATCAGGTATTATGCCAGTCTGGAAGATTTTATTTAAGATGCTTAAAAAGTGATTTAGAACATTATCATTACTATTTTTGATAATGCTATAAGGTATACCATCTCTGCCTGGAGATGAGTCCTTGACTGTTGATAAACAATTTTTTAATTCAATTAAAGTGAATGGAGAGTCAAGCCAATGATCAGACATAGGAGTGTTGTGGATTGGAGTTATTTCATCTAAGTTAGGTACAGAAGGGGGGGCAATTTTGTCCAAGAACTCGTCTATCCATTTAGAATGAGAAGCTCGAGGAGATGTTGGACTGAAGGAGGATCGAAATCTTCGAATCATAGACCAAACTTCCGAAATTGGAGTGTTCGGAGATACTGAACTGCAGAAGTTGTACCACCCGGATTTTTTTTTTGACCTCAATACCCTTTTGGCATTGGCTTCGGCATTTTTGTATATGAGATAGTTCTCCATAGTCATATTGTGACGATAGGAAAGAGATTTAGCTTTCCGAATTCTCACTACTTTGGAACATTCCTCATCCCACCAGGGAGTTGGAGGGAGTTTTTTGAGAGATTTGGTTTTAGGGGGAGGATTTGATTTATTGATTGCAGTTACGAGCATTGATTTGAAGTTATCGTAGTCATCTTTGACAGATAATGTATTGGTATAGGATAAATTTTGTATAAACTTATCCATATGTGAGTTAAATTCGTCCCATTTGGTGTGTTTTGTTTTAATCTTTGTCGAAATATGGGACTTGTCTGAATGGAAAGAAGTTTGATAAGTGATGGTGATCGGGAAATGATCACTGGAGCAAGGGTCGGGGGACACCACCCACGAGGAGAGAGGTGCCAGATTAATAGAGCATATGGAGAGATCCACTGCACTGGGGTTTGTGTTGGGGCGAGAGATTCTAGTAGGAGATCCGTCATTCAAAAGAAAAAGGTTGGATTCATCTAGGAAATCCATCACACTTCGACCGTCTCGATCACAGAAAGCAGAACCCCAGACGGGGGAATGGGCATTAAAATCACCCAATAAAAAGAAAGGAGGGCTTAGTTGACGGACAATTTGCAACCACGCTTGTTTATTGAAGTGCGATGTTGGGGGAAGATAGATAGAAACAAAGGAAGTGTCCTTTATTTTAGCTGCAATCATTTGAAAGTCAGCATTGGGGGGTTTGATATTATTTATTGGGAAAAACGGAAGGGATTTTTTAATAAAAAGGGCAGCACCACCGCCCGTACCTTCCGGGCGATCATCGCGGAGACAGGAGTACCCTCCCACATTAAAGTGGGTGGATGGAGTAAACCATGTCTCCGAGACAGCAGCCACAGAAACAAGGTTTGAATTTAATAGGTTAAGAAGGTTTGATTTGTTAGAAATAGCACTGCGGCTATTCCACTGAAGAATTCTGACATCTTGAAGAGCCATTTTGAATAAATGATTTTAATGTGGAAATAATAGAAGCAGCGTTGGACGGTAGATTAGTTTGAGAAGAAATTAGGTCAATTAGAAGCATAATAAGAGTTTGAATAAATGAAGAATTATCTTGGGAGAGTTGTTCAGAAAGCTTTTGATAGTTTGTTGAGGATGAATTATAATTGTTTGCGCATCCATTTGTGGCGTGTGAAAGAGGAGAACCATTGGGATTTAAGAGAAGTGAGTTGTGTTGTTGCTGATCGTATCCACGAGCCTGTTTAGAGATAGGGTTTTTGTATGTGAATTTTGTTGAACGGGAAGATGTTGAGGAGGAGGCGAGAGGGTTGGATGAAGAGTTACTGGATAAAACCTCGGAAAATGATTTTTTGACAGGCGGGAATAATTTAGAAGCCTGCAGAAAAGACAAGTTCTCAGAGGCCATAGAAATTTTTATATTTTTTTGGCGAGATTGTTCGGGGCAAGAAGAGTTAATGGCGGAATGAGCGCCTAAGCAGTTAAAACATTTAGGTGAAGAGAGAGAAGAACATTGGTCAGCCGAGTGGTTTTCTCCACATTTGAAACATCTGGGAGGGGATCTGCATGCAGCTTTGGTATGACCAAAACGGCAGCAGTTGTAACATTGAGTGGTGGGATAAGTGTACATTTCAACTGGTAAGGAGTTGAAAAATAAATAAATATGGGAGGGAAGAGATTGTCCTTCGAATGTGATGACGACAGATTGGGAGGGCTTCCAGGAAACGATGCCCTCAGAGGTGTCCTTATAATTTAGCCTCCTGGCTTTTATGGGATTGCCGATATGTTGGGGGGTTGAAAGTGAGGACAGGATTTCTGGAATGGACAGATCGGTCGAGATACCCCTGACCAGGCCCATTCGAGTGACATTGAAAGTTGGGATGTACGCCTTGAATTTAGAATTTGATGAAATAAATATATTTTTGATAAAGTTGTTGGCGGCTGAACCTGACAGGAATTCAACAGAGATTCGGAAGCGACCCTCGGCTTTAACACCTCCAGGTTTAATCGAAAGGTTCTTGTTATTTGAAAGAAATTTACCAAATTCAAGAGGATGGATGGTTTTACCTTGTTCAGTTTTTTGCGCATATACAATGTAGGGGCCACGGGAATGAGTAGAGTAAAAGATTGTTGGAGGAGGTTGAGGAAGAGCTGGAGGGGACTGAGAAGACAAAGGCGAATCATGTTTTTTTGGGGAAAGGGGACTAAATTTTCTTTTTTTAATTGAGGTTAGGATGACAGATTCATTGTCTGAAATGTTTGAATGTTCTGAAAAGTCTATTTTATCTGAAATGTCTCCATCTGGAGGGTCAGGAGGGGGATCTGGGGGCTTTGTAAGGGGTACAGGAGGGAAATCCTCCTCCATTGTTCAAAAAATTACAGCTAATATAAAAAGTGACAGAAGTAAAAAAATTATATAAATATCTGAAAATGAGCAGCAAGAAGTGACTCCTGGAAGATCAGGGGGGAGAAGATTCCAACACACTAAACTTTTTACAGCCAAAACACAATAAAAAGATTGGTTTAAGAATATTTTTTGAAAGAGCAAAACAAAAGAACTGTTGACAGCCAAATGTTATTGTTGCGAGTCCGTGTTATTTTGTTAATTTGTATAATTATTGTTAACCTCAACACAGGCTTGTCCTAGTGAGGTGACAAATTTTATTGTAAACATTTTACCTTCAGTGTAAAGAAACAATAAATAAATAAAAATTGCGTACGCTGCGATTTGAACCCCAGAATTTGCGAGGGCCCAGGATCTCTAGTCGAGAGCCCTGCCCCTCCACTTTGGAGGTCGTCAATGTCAGCTAAACTAATTTAGTTCCAGCGAGAGGTCCAGTCGTTCGGACATCATCGACGTCAACAAAAGAACTATGACGTCACACGCAATGTCACACACGTTTGTTTTCAACAATTTTCTACTTTTTAATATGTGGTACTCGATAATCTCCGCATGCTATATTTTAAAAGTGACTTGTACTTTTGCCTTTATAAGTCAATAGGGTGCGTCTGGTTATGTATTCCTGGCATTAAATAAAATGACGTCACGGCCCACCCTCCCCCCCAGGCCATGATGCCATGAGGCCAGGTGTCCCCCTAATGAGGATGCCACTATCGCCAATCATCATACATCACCCTTATCTTCATTTTTCATTATTACCTTTGCTTTTTACGCAAGGGTTCGTCAGTAAGCAACTGCTAATTATTGCTGGTCAATAAAAATAATAAACTCGGTGCGTGCTATAAAAAAGTCGGTGACCGGCCAACTCAGAATGAAACCAACGCAGGACCACCCCAGAAAGGTAATTAAGAGTAATTAAAAAATATATTTAAAAAAATTGGTTAAATGGGTTTAGTTAGGTTAGGGTTACCGGCTATTTCAAAATTATTTTTTCATAGCTTTGAATGACCTTTCGGAGATTGTTCTGAGTTGGTTTCATTCTGAGTTGGCATGGAACCAAAAAAGTCAACCTAATAAAATTATTGCTGAATTACCGTGAAGAATTTGTGAATACATTTTTAGCATTGGATATTTATCTAAAAACATATCTGTGTTTTAAGATGAAGCCATGAGAATGTACGCCAAATCATACAAAATCATGTGTTTTCGGTTTGAAAATTAGATCGCTTTGAAATATTATATTTATTTATTTATTGCTTCTGCACAATTTAAATACATTTTTTAGAATGTAATTATTAACCCCACTAGGGTTCGCCTAGATAGATGCTTCAATTGAATGCTGCGAGTAGAACACGAGTGGCCTTGGAAATAATCGAGTATTTTTTAATAAGTCTTCTTGTAAGTCTGGAAAAAATAAAATATCAGGCCTATAAAAAATACTTTCAGGTGCAAAATCTCCTACTAGTGAACCTCTTTTCGGTTAAAGTTTTATTGTACAGGGTGGCCCATAAACATTAACATTTTTGTAATAGTGCTAGCAAGGATTCCGAACTAGGTATAAGAGCGGGGTCACTTACGCTTGGCTCCTTGTTGCTTGGAAATTTAGTCACAATTGATCGCTTTACGGGAGAGCAACGCACTTTATGGGTAAAACATTTTTACAAAAATAATGATTTTGTTAATTTCTGTTCAACAATGAAAATATTTTGTTTTATAAAACAATGATGCACGCCGTCTATTTCGTTCGCATCACAAATTACAGAGAATTAATCAGGGTCCAATTTAATTAAATCATGGTTTATGAAAATTTCGAAGAAACCGGCCATTGAGCAAAGAAATAGGTTAACGAAATTTTCTATGACAAACTGATCGCGCGCTGAGGAGATATTCCACGGCCTCCCCGCAGCCCGTATCTAACCCTAGCTGATTTTTTATGGGATATATTTGTGTATATATATATTTTTTTTATTATACGTCCTAATGGGCTTTTACATTCTTGTTTATAAGTTAAGTAACGCAGTTATTTTAAATACTTTAAATCTAAAACAATAAAGAAAATATAATATAATTAAATAAATATAACAACAAAAGCATATATAATATAAATAATATATCCCGAGATTTGTATCGAAAAGTTTTCGAAAATCTAAGGGCCTGATTTGAGGAGTGCCAGCAGCGAGATGGCGGCCATTTAAAAAGATTTTCCAGTATATTTTCGATCTTATCATTAATCATCCATTTAAATACTTTCAATCTGTATTTTTTTCATGATTATTTCAAAAGTGCAAATGCTTATGGCCCACCCTATATATCATGGCAATTTCCATCCTCTCCTCAAAGAGACCCTCATCACAACACACCCAAAGAAGACGTAGGGAATTTTTTTTCCTGAGGGCCTCCTGTGTGGATCACATGCAAAAAAAAAGAAATTGATTAACGAAAACCGCCAATTTCTAGACGCTCTAGATAAGATGTTGAGGAAAAAATCTGAAATCTACGTTCATATTTTCAAATATACGCACGGTGTGCATTTTTCTTGGGAAGGCACATTATGTACAGCTAGTCCTGGGTCGATCGATCGTTTTACATGACCCGGGTCGCTCACGACATACTGACGTCACGAGCGGGTCGCGAAGACCCGCTCCTTTCGTGACACAAAATACGAAACTCGGTAACCGAGTTTCTCGCGCCGGTCGCCGCTCAGACCGGTCAAGACATACGCGACACGAAACCCAGGTTATAATTGTATGAACGTTCGCTCACAGCTCACACCTTTAACTAGTAATGTCATGTCCCAGAAATAAATTTAAAAAAAGACACGCTTTAGAGGTAAAAAAAACAATGTTTTGAAGGATATAAAAACCGTGTAAAAAACGAGTTGTTATGAAGCTTTTATTGAGAATTTAAATAAGTAAATTAGCTGTAAGCTGTAATGCTTTATTATAAACTATTATTTTGTAATTTTTCTTTGTGTAATAGAACAAAAAATAAAATAAAAGTGCCCATGAATTATTATGATTGCTATGAAACTTTTTGACAGTGGGATAGTTAGGTTAGGAGTACAAGTTACAAGAGGAGAGGGTGTACAAAATAAATAATACTACTTTCTTTCCTGAATCGAGAGAGCGGGTGGCGAAACCTGGGTGTTGACAACCGGTTCGCTTTCTCATACTATCATCTATCGTCGCTCACCCCGCCACATCCGCACCCGAAACCCAGGTTGCAGTAGTAGAGCGGTTGCGAGAAGTGGGTCACGAGACCCGGGTGCTGACGAAAAAATGACCCGCTCGCTCTTTGGTGGTCCGTGAGCGGGTTTCAATGAGCGGGTCATTCACGACCGACCCAGGGCTATGTACAGCACGTTACTGCTGGATTTGCTACTAATCTACACTCATAGGGAAGTTGCAAGGCCAGTGCAAGTAGGTTGGCCGGCGCACACAGTAGAAGGCATAACCGCGCATCTCAGTTCACGTCCGATCCGGCACCCCATATGAGGGTGCGCCCAGCTTATTGGGGGAAGCTAAAAGCATATCTGTGTAATGCCGCTAAGTGTATTTTCTGACACCCTCGCTTCAAGGAATATTCTAGGGAAATATGTACCCGACTACCCCGTTGTGCTTTGCACACTCTTACCTTCCTTGCCTAGTCTTACCGTGCTTTGCTTTCTTGTAGAGGTATAGCATGTCAAATAAGAGTAGAAAATATTTAAAAAATGGAACTAAAAAATTTGAAGGCTGGCAACACCAATTTACCTGTCAAATATTCTTTTAAAGTGCAATGACACTGAAAATACAGAACACTGTATGCACATTCAAAAATACATTTTTTGTTCTTAAAAAAAATTAAAGCGAAGAAGCACTGTTAATAAGGTACCTACTTAATTTGATTAAATTGTGTTTTACAAAGTGATTGGCTTTCATTTAATTTAAAATAAATTTGAATTTAACAGTAGGTCGAAGGGAAGAATCATTAATGGTGAGTTTGGTTACACTACTTTTAGATCTGAATGAGTTAAATATATTCAGATCTAAAATTAGAAACTTGATCTAAAGCCCGGGCAAGGCTAGGTACTTAAGCTAATCTTTACATAGTATAAAATAAAGTCGCTAACGCCGTATGTGCGCTTAGATCCTTTAAACTACGCAACGGGTTTTCATGCGTTTTTCACCAATAGATAGAGTGATTCATGAGGAAGGTTTTGAGGTATATAATTTGTCAAGGTTTTGTGTAAATTGGTTGAAATACATAATATATCTGGCCAAGCGGCAGCGTGCAGCGTGCTAACAAAAGGGCGGTATGGATTTGATTTAACAGATGCCGTTGGTTATAAAGGTTTCGTTAGCCACAGCAACGTGTATTAAATAAATGTGAGCAATTTCTAATATGTGCTTTATATTTTATTATAATACCTATCGTTATTTTTCATTATGTTAACACAAAATTGCAAACGTATAATATACGCGATTCTAATTTTGAGAACCTATCTAAAATGCAATAAAAAGTTTTTTTTCCACTTTTATGAATTTTTAAATAAGAATGTAGGTTACACAGCTTTAGATTACCACCATGGTTATATTTTTAAGTATTGCCATTTGAACAACAGTGGCTTCCTCCTATATTTTCTACTCTTATTTGACAAAGTGTAAGTATTACATACCTTCAAATGTTGGATAGATTTCTTTGAAGCTGCTTGAATGTATTTTATTGTATGTGTATTATTAGGCTGAGTACGTTATGTTAAGTATGAGATTGAAAGCCAAAACTTAGATATACTTTGACAAATTCTGCAAAAAACTATTTTTTTTACATGAAGTCATCATCATTTGCTCAACACAAGTGGCTCCGGGGAAAATAATTTTCCTCAAGGCCTATGTCATCTTAGGGGATGATGTGTGGAGGATTTATTAAAGGATAGGAAGTTCTGGGAAGAAAAATGGTACGAGGGGGGTAGGAATCTGGGGGTCAGTGTATCCAGGAGTGACGGTCGTATCAATCCATCCCTCTTACTGCGGTGCAAGGCGATGGATCTCCTAATCCGGCCCACCATGCAGCAGTTGCGCAGACGCATTCGCCGTTAAGAGGAATATAAACGCTAGAAATATTTCGAATCTCATGCCTGCAAAATTTTAAAATTGAGCATCTTCTTGCACGAGGCTAGTAAGCGAAAAAGTGGTTTTTATTTATTTTGTGCATAATTTTATAAGAACGAAAAAAGTTAGAACATGGAAAACCTCAAAAATAGTCTTCGCCATAAAGGGGTACTTTTAAAAAATTCTTTCTTGTATTGCTTCATAGTTAAGTCATGAAAAAACATTTTTTTTGGTGGTTCACGCTTATATTTTTTGTAACGTTAATAATAATAAACGTAAATTGTACATATTTAAAATGTATCCACAAGCTCCTCCATTCACAAGCAAATGCTTTTAATGGAGGAAAAGTAACAATATAACATGTTCCATTTTTTAAGATAAATAAAATAAAAAAAATAAAAAAAAAATAATAATAATAATTTTTTTGTAATTCCAATGCATAGAAAAGCTAGTAAAAGCTTCGATTTATCCGTAGCATATTTTTTGATGTTCATTCTGTATTCATTGTTCATTCTGTATTCGTTGTTCATTGTAAGCCGATCAATCGAATAGTATCTAAATAGGATTTCACGTATATATTCATTCACCTGGACAAACCTCAACAAATGGTTCAAATAAAATTTGGTAGGCGGTACCCATACCCGCCTCCCAAATTTTGAAAACGAATTAAAAACTATTTTATATAATTATTTCGTTGAAGTAGAAGATAACAATTACTTTGAAGGAAAATATGAAAGAGAACACGACACAGAAAAATAGAATGATAATGGTCGCAACTGGGACTCGAACCCAGAACCTCTCGTCTAACCGGGACGAGCGCGTTTACCAATTGCGCCATTGCCACCTACTGTCAAACCGTCATATTAGTCAATCTCAAATTTCAAATTTCAGAATTAACAATATTATCTGGCAACTACCTTTTTCATTTTTCTCTTTCATATTTTGTTTTAGATAATTATTGTTATCTTCTTTTCCAATGATGTACTAAATTGATGGGAATTACTGTCAAAAGTTATAAAAAGAGAGTTGTTTTAATAAAAAGAAGAATATTGTTCTTAAAAGAAAAATTATTTACGATACTTCCCTCAGGGCCTATGTCATCTTTGAAGATGCTGTGTGGAGGGTCTTTTTGAGGAAAGGAAGGAGTGAACACGGGTCTTGAAGAGACCCATGTTGTAGGAGGGAGGAAACACAGAGGCCGGCAAATCGTTCCACAGCCGAGCCGTTGAACTCAAGAAAGAGTCATAGAAACGACCCGTTCTCATGTGACTAATGTCAACCGTGTACAAATGTTGGGCGCGTGTTTGGCGTGTGTCCCGACTATGCACCGGTGCCGAGGGGATCAATGACGCTAGTTCCTCGGAGCATCTTCCATTGTAAATTTGTAATACCGGTAGAACAAGGACAGCATTCCCACCTGACGTTGTATCGGAGAGTGGGCAATGTAGTTCCACTTATGAATGCTACATATAGTGTATTTTGTCGTGTAGTTACTGTCGGTATTCGTAAGCTTACGAGTTGCAGGAGTTCGCATTAATTAATTATTAATTCAATAATGAATTATCTTATTAATTCAATGTTGAATACCCTGACTGGCTGTATTTAATTTCGTTCCACGTTCCTGTAGGACATTTATAGTACCTCCCTTATTATTGTGACAGTCCTTCTTCAACTTCGCAATATTATCTATAAGCCTAAGAGAGAAGGACAGGCTTAAATTTAAAAAAAAATGGTCTGGAGTTATTTTTTTTAAAGTGCATACCGCACCAGAGTCCCAATTGCACCCAACTGTCTGGAGCCAGTGTGACTATGGCATCCCTAATTGGCGTATGTTGTGGGGCTGAAGGTATTTGGAGGGGGGGGGGGTTAGATGGTAAGAGGAAGGTGGGGAAGTACCTAGCTATTCAGATCTAGTCACCAAAAATGACTAAATCCATTTCGATTTGAGAATGGTGGTCTTACACGGGCGATACTGAGCGTATCTTCCACTCTGGAATACGCCGCATATAAAACAAATATTATTTTAATTGAATTAATTGTGAAATAACGCATTGGCTGCCGTTATGGTCAAGGGGTAAGGCTCTTGACTCACAATCCGAAGGTCCCGGGATTGAATGCTGTCGTGCGCAAATAAATTTTATTTGAATAATTTGAGATGTTTCATAATTAAGTACCTAATTCATTTAAAAATAGTATATAGTATCTATATTTGCGGCCCGTTTCAGAGTGGAAGATTCTCTCAGTATCGCCCTGGTGTATGACCATTATTCAGAATTGAATCTTTCCTCTTAAAAATTAATAATAATTGGCTAATTTATATAGCGCCGTTTTCGTGGAAAATCACCTCAAGGGCTCTTCACCATCTTCTTCCCCTTCCTACCACCTTCAGCCTCACAACATACCCCAATTGTTGATTAACATAGTCTCACTGGCTCCAGCAGCTGAGACTCTTGTAAAGTATTGACATAAAACATGTAAGTATATGCAAACAATGATGTAAACTAAAATAAAGTTTTTGTGTTTAGAAACCTACTTTACACATTTACTTTACAGCCTTACTAAAAAAACCCCGTGAAAATTTTATTCTATAGATGTGAAAACATTAATAATTAAAAAATTGTTCATAGAAAGAAATACACATTGTTTACACGGTCTGAGAGGGTAGTTTATCTCTGTTTTAGTAATAATGTCTGAACGAAATTTGGAATTTTTCCAAAGTATTTTGAATGTTCTATATAATTCTTATTTTTGATATTGTCGTAAAAACAAATACCATTTATGAAAACTAGATAAAAATACCTTTTAGATTTTTGTATTTGAAATACACTTTAGTTTTAAAAAACAGCCATATTTTAATATCCAAACGCGGAAAAAATTGGAAAAAAATTTCTTACCAAAATATTTTTTATGAAAGTGTAGAGAAATTTATAAAAACGCTAAATTTAAAAAATACAGTCCTTTTATATAATGAATTTGGAAGAAAACTGTCACTTCACTTTTTATATCGTTCATACAATTAAACATTATAAAAAAAATATAACAATTGTTCCGAGAGAGTAATAGAAAAATTCTGACACTTTGAATTTACTTCCAAACAATATAAACGTTGATAACTCGAATTTGGTATTTATTAACACACGCACAAGCCTTTTATTTTATTAAATATTATTACTTTTATGGAAGTTTTATTAAACTTAAGTGGATAAAAAATAATTTATTCGAAATAACGTATATGTTTATTTTAACCAAATTAAAGTAACAACAGAGACATTATAAAAGCACAGAAACTGACAAAAATGTCGCAAATAATAGAGATTATATTCATTTATTTATTTATTTATTGTTGTTATACGCCCGTAGGGGCTTTTACATAGATTATAAAATAATATTTTTTAACATACATAGAATTTACACATACATAGAATTTATACCAAAAGTTATAAAAATGAAAAATTTTATAAAATTGAAAATTTTTTAAGAATATAAAAGTAGTTATTGAAGAAAAACCTGTATATTCTTGCGTAAAACCAAAGATATTCAAATACAAAATTTATATTTCAATATCTTTGCGTAAAACCGTGAAATATTTTAAACAATGTAATATTTGACAATAACATAGAACAAAATATAATATTAAACATTACAATAACACATCAAATCGTAAAATATATTATACCCACGTTACAATAATTTGTAGGATTCCACAAAGTGTTGGTTTAAATTGCATTTTAGAATATAAAGGGAATCAGCGAATATATCTACAATACCACCAAATTTGTTGCCTAAATCATGCATCCTATTGGTAAGTGAGTGTGATTGATAGTTGGTTGTGTATGTGTTGCAAAAGAATGTTGATAAGAATGATAATAATATAACAGTGAATCTATCATAAACAGAAATCATGTTTAAAACGTAAAATGACTGCGCATGATATTTTAAAGCCGCGAATTTATAGAAAAAAATGGCCGCTAATGATGGCGGCGCATGCGCAGATTAAGCAAAAACAATGCAACTAACCTAATAATGTGATCATCTTATTAGTAACCATGTAAAAACGCAGTGCACCGCGCAAGTAACAAATATGCAGGTTAACCATCGTTAAGGCGTTTTGTTATTAGTAAGGCTATTATAAAAAACCATTGATAAAATTGTAGGAAAATATTTACAAAATAGAGGTTCACCTAGTGAGGCAGACTATGCACAACTAAAAATATTATATAATTATGCTACTTCTGTGTAACCGTTCTTACATTACTTTCTATTTGTTAATTTTTTTGTATTGATGTAATCTATTTGTAATCTGCATTGAACATGTGCTTTTTTGGTTGTAATGTTTCCAATTTCATTGAATAAAGATGTATTATTATTATTAAAAAAAAATAACGGAAAAAATGTAGGTACATGCGAACTCTGGGGTTTGAACCCGCTACTTCCGGATTGCTTTCCCTCGATCACGTGAAAGTCATTGAAACGGAGTTACAGACAGACAGATGGAAACAAAACAGAAATTACTATTTGTAATTATACAGCAAGATGAAAGGCGCAAGAGTACATTGTTACTCGTTATGGGCCCGCAAACCCAATTTCTACCGATTTCTTACATATCTCCCTTAAACACGTTAAGTTTTAAAGCTCTTAAAAAAATATATGTTATTCTTGAAGATAATATCTAGACATTGCCCGCGCCGAAACGCAAATTATATAAAATTCCCTCGATAGAAAAAAATCGCAAAGTATGCTCCAAAAATTATTGTGAACACGTTTGTTTCAGTTATTTTACAAGTTATATCAATGAAAAAAATCACAGTGTTTCTATAAATGCTGTTTAAAACAATGCCCGCGAGATTTTCGCTATATTTTAAACGAGTAGTGTTTTATTAAACATTATCGCTGTAAATGTTAGCGCTCTCCTCTAAAACTCGTAATTTTGTATCTCTCCATCTTCTTCTTTTCGAGCCGGTTGCAGAGCCTTAACATCCCTGCATCTTCCGTCTTGTATAATTATTTTACGTCGTAGCTTATGTCTGCAGTACCCCCAATCATAGCTAAATCTGACCCATCCAGCCCCGGGCTGCAATTACCCTGATGAAATGTTCCCCGCGAAAGGGTGACGGCGAACGGGATGAAAAGGGTTAAGTATGCTTCAGCCCCCGGCTATGCTCGTGTTATTATTTAGACTTTTATAATGATTGGATATCGCGTTACATTATTGTTATTATTATTTGTTATGAAAATGTAGAAATCTGAGTTTCTATCACTGAACAGCAAACAGCAAATACCTAGAATTGCGATCTGCTGTAACTACCGATGTACCTATCCCTATCTGACAGTGTGTGGTCAATTTACCAAAATGTGACATTTTTTGCAACAATAAATCATGGAACAATCCGTTTATTAATGAAGTGAACAACAAATTCTCACAGTGCTAGGTATTTAATGTCGACTCAATTAACCCCTCAGGCTAATTTGTTCGCTTAACAACTCATATAGGTCTCCCTTACTACCTTATTTTTCTCCCTTACACAGATTTGAAATAAAACTTTTTAAAATAACTTATTGCGCTAAATTTCAGAAAACCGTTTAACCCTATGAAATTGGCCAATGAAATTGTTTAATTTTTTCTACTGAAGAAAATATTTCGATTTTGAAAAACCCTCCCCTCCCCACTACCTTCAGCCTCACAACATACCCCATTGGGGATGCCATAGTTCCACTGGCTCCAGACGGGAGCAGTTGGGACTCTTGTGCGGTATTCAAGTAAAAAAAAAAAAAAAAACTGAAAATTGTTGTGTCGACCTAGAAATTCCCTACATTTATTATTTATTTATTTATTTATTTGATGCAATATTATTTACATATTTTACATAATTCAATGATGTTGGCCTCACTGGGTGGTTTACCCGTGCTGAGGCCTCCATTTCATATACAAAATTAAACACAATACATATAAATATATATATACATAATATTGGTGAAAAAAAGGAAAAAAGTAAATAAAAAACATACGATTAAGATAAATTAAACTTAAAAATTAGAGATTTAGAATTAACGTAAAATTAAGAATAAATAATATTATATAAGGTTAAAAACGATATTTTTAATACGTGTTGTGTGTTTGTGGGTGATTGTGTTTTATATTGGTTTTGTGTGTTACTTATATGTTTTGTTATTTTATGCTATGATATTTTGGTAGTATTGTCTATTTTGGTCTTTAATCCATTTTGTAATTTTGTGTCGGAATTTATTTTTGTTTTCCTCAATTTTATTTTCAAGTGTTAGACTGTTGAATGCTTTTATAGCGTGATATTGGTAATGTCTTTGTCCAAAGCTTGTATTTACCGTCGGAGTTTTTAAGTTTTCTTTGTATGCTTGTCTAACTGGTCTGTTTGTGATATTTTGTGTTTGTTGAAGGTTGTTTTTTTGGTCAAAAATGTAATTTAGTAGCGATTTAACATATAATTGTCGTATGTCTAGTACGTCACAAAGGTTGAATATTTGGTCTGTATCAGTAAGTCTATGTTTTTTAAGTATTACCTTTAAGATCGTTTTCTGCGCAATTTCCAGGTGTTCGATAGCTGAGTTTGTTGCTCCTCCCCAAGCAATTATTCCATATTCTATTGTAGACTGACATAGAGCAAAATATATTGTTTTCATTTGTTGTATTTTGTATATGTTTCTTATGTTTAGGAAAATGTGTATCGTTTTGAGGAGTTTATTTGTGACTTGTTGGATGTGATGTGTCCATCTAAGGTTATGGTCAATTATGATTCCTAGATACTTTATTTGTTCTTTTTTTTCTAGAGGAGGGCAAACGCAAATGTTGGTGTTTAAACATTCGTGTATTTTTATGGTGTTTGTGTTATTTTTTGGCTGTCCTGTGCTATTTATACTGTACGTTGTGAATTTTGTTTTCGATATGTTCAGTGTAAGTATGTTTGAGTCTAGCCATGATTTCACTCGCGTGATTCCTAAATTCGCTATGTTGTATGCATTTTTCCAATCCTTAGATTTAAAGAGTAAAACTGTGTCGTCTGCATAACTAACTATTTCACCGTCTATTTTCATGCTGCAAAGTTCATTAATGTAAATAGTGAAAAGAACGGGCCCTAGTATGCTTCCTTGTGGAACTCCATATGTAATTGGCAGTGGCTTGCTAATATGGTTGTTAATTTTTACTTGCTGTGTTCTGTTACTCATATAACTTTTTAATAGTTGGAGTTCCTTGCCTTTGATGCCTATGTTTTCTAATTTTTTAAAAAGCGTTTGGTGGCAGATTGAATCGAAAGCTTTAGCTAAATCTAGGTATATCGCTATGCATTTATACCCTTGATCTAAATTGCTATGTATATAGTCTATTGTACACGCCAAAGCTTCTTTTGTGCCTATTTTTTCTCTAAATCCATATTGTTTTTCCGAGATTAATTTATTTTCTTCCAGGTATATTATAATTTGGTTTTTTATTACTCTTTCGAAAATTTTTGAAAGCGAGTTTAACAAAGTGATAGGTCTATAGTTAGTTATTTGCATTTTGTCTCCGGATTTGTAAATAGGGATCACCAGTCCTTTTTTAAGAGTACTAGGGAAGCAGGAGTGTGTTATACTTAGATTGATTAAGTGTGTTATGGGTTTTAAAATTTCTGTTTTTATTATCTTAATGCAATCCGTCGTTATCTCATCTAATCCAGGAGCAATACGGTTTTTTAATGTGTTTATTATTTTGTCAATTTCCTCTTCCGAAGTTGTTTTTATTGCAAATCTGCGTTGTGTCGGTTGTGTATTGATGTTTGAACTGTTTGTTTGTGTTGTCGTGTTTGTGTTGAGAATTTTACGGTTCGCTAAGACTTTTCCTATACTTGCGAAGAAGTTATTTACATGATTTGCTATAGTTTCTTTATTTGTATTGGCGTCTACTTTTTTTGAGTTAATGTTTAGATGTTCGATTGTATTTTCTTGTTTGAATTTTTGTGTGTATGTAACTTCTTTTAATATTTTCCATATTTCCTTTGGGTTATTGTTTTCTTCTTTTTTAAGTTTTTCTCTAAAATACAACTCCTTAGCTACTCTAATAATTTTCGTGCAGATGTTTCTATATCTTTTGTAGTAATTAAGTTGTTGTATGTCATATGGCGTATGTTTAATTTGTTTGTGAATTCTGTCTCGTTTACGAATACAGTTTAATATTCCCTGCGTTATCCATAGTTTAATTTTTTTTGCTTTGTGCGTAAGTTTTACTTGTTTTAGAGTAGTGTTATTATTTATTTCTTGCGCTAAAATTGTTGTAAATTTGTCCCAGGCCTCTTCGACCTTCTCTATTTGGTATATTGTACTCCAGTCTATTTTTTTGAGTTTTTCTTTTAAGTTTGTGTAGTCAATTATTTTTTTTGTGAATATTTTATGTTGGTTAGGTTTTGTGTTTTCGGTATCTATTGCTATCATATTCATGTAGTGATCTGTAATAGTGCTTTCAAGTACTATGGTTTTGGTTTTTAGTTTTGTTTTGATCATTATATGATCTATACAACTTTTTGTGTTGTGTGTGACTCGTGTTGGAACATTTATCGTTGGCTCCAGTCCATGCTGTGCTAATATTGTTAGGTATTCTAAGTTTTGTGGGTGTCCGTTTTGTAGAGTGTTTATGTTTAGGTCTCCAATGACGATGATATTTTTGTATTTGTTGAGATCATTTAATGTATTATTAAATGCAGTTAGGAAATTTGTAATATTGTTTTTGGATGGAGATCTGTACATTGCAAGAATACACGTTTCTTTTTCATATGTTATTTGTATGCAGTTGGAGTCTACGATATGTATTTCTTGGATGAATGTGTTTATTTTATCATTAGTGTATACGACTATGCCATCATTTTGATTTTTGTGTTTTTTTGTGTGGTGTGTGTTGTAGTGTTCAATTGTTTTTGGAATATATTTTTCATTCAACCAGCATTCTGTCAGCACAATTATATCGAAGTTATTATCTAGTTGTTCTAGGTACATAGTGAATTCATCAAAATTTTTATTAATCGATCTGATGTTTTGGTGCAATATTTTGATTTTATTTTTTTCTTTTGTGATATTGGTCCATAGATTAATGTCGTTTGTACTTATACAGTAGTGTTGGTTGTCCGAGTCTATATGTTCCATGTTTTCAGCCATGTTGGTGAGTATTTGTGTAAGTGTGTAATATAAGCATTAAATTAATTAAAATTAAATTGAGTCAACAAAGATAAATTTAGGGAATGTAAATGATAGATTATATGTTTTATAAAACGAAAAATAATTTCATTAGATATAGGAATAAATAGAAATGTAGAAATTGAAAATTTTAAAAGGATTGCATACTTAGAGTAATTGGAAGGCTTATAATAAGACATTAAAAATTTATGGATGAAGTTGGTTGAAATAAGTGAAGGTACTGAAACGATTAGGAGAATAAATACTAAGATGACAAATAAAATTGAAATATTACGATTTTTAAAATATAAGAAACGATTATAATAGTTTGGAGTAAAAAAACAAATTGAGCAATAAAATTTGTTGTTAAAATAAATAAAATAATTTAGGTAATAAAAACAATTTGAACAATAAGATTTGTTGGTAAAGTAGTTAAAATAATTTGGGTAGTAAAAACATTTAGAACAATAAAATTTGATGTTAAAATAATTAAAATAGTTTGGGTAATAAATACATGTAGTATAATAACATTTGAATGTAAAATACTTGGTATAAAAAGGTAATTTAGATAAATAGGTGTAAATAAGATCATGAAAGTTAATTTGAGAAATGAGAATTTTAGGGGAATCACATAATTGCAAAATTTTAAGAATTAAAATAAGTAAAATTAAGTGTAGTAAGTTAATATAGATAAGTATAGAAAATATAATTAAATGATCAATATGATTTACAATTTTAGTTAAATATTGTATGTAGATTGAATAAGCTTTTCTAATTGAACAAAGTAAATTATTTTTATCGAGTAAAATTGTATAATATAAGTTTATAATAAAAGTGTAATAGAGGTGTATAATATAATATATGATAAAAGTGTATAATATAAGTATTAAAAGAATTAAAATTAAATTGAGTAAATGAAAATAGATAGATTTAGGAAATATAGATAATAGA
Organism: Limnephilus rhombicus; assembly: GCA_929108145.2. Lineage (NCBI taxonomy): Eukaryota > Metazoa > Arthropoda > Insecta > Trichoptera > Limnephilidae > Limnephilus > Limnephilus rhombicus. The sequence goes on along the minus strand of OV815288.1, from coordinate 45,274,204 downwards.
TCAGTTCGATTAATGATTTGGATAAATGTTATCGGTACTAAATTATTTAAAATAACTACAATAATTAAGAGAATTAAGAATAGTGCAATTTGAAGAGAGAATAGGTTATTTTGTACAATTTTTTTATAGAATTTAGAATGTGAGGTTCTATAGTTAGTTTTAGCATCCATTTTTACATATCAAGTTTAAGAACAGTTTGACATTGTTATTGTTTTATTTTTATTAAGCCATAGCTCATCATTGGAGAGATTTGTTTCTTCGGCAAATAAATTTTATTTTTTTTTACCTTAATAACTCCACAGGACGCCTCGAGGAAACTAATTTCCCCTCAAGTGAATCGTAACGGTAAATACAAAAGCGTCCATTGGATAAAAAAAAAAACGGTTTTGCTTCAACCCAAGGTTCGATTCACGGTTCACGATTCACGGTTTAACGATTCACGTAACGGTACCGTAACAGCAAAAAGAGGCAAAAAACGTTCGTTCCTTATCGCTATAATGCTGCAGCGCTTTCTTACACATTAATAAATAACAAAATACGTGAACTGTTTCCTCAAAAGTACTACTTTTTGCGACGGGAATTGCATTTCGTATTCTTTTATTACACGTGTGAGGGAGATTTATGAAAAATTTGTATGGTTCTTTTAGGGGGGGTGCAGACATTCGTTCACCGTTTGTGTCAATTAATGTGTAAGAAAGAGCGGAAGCATTATACGAGCAAAACCAAAACCATAACCATCGGCGCATCAACATTTGACGCTTTTGAATTTTTGGAATTTACTAATACTTCAATATTATCGTCGCGGCAAACAGTATTGGTAGGGGTCTACAGAAACTTCACGGTGCGGGTGTGTGAGAGAGATGCAAGAAAATAATTACTTTTTTCCTTTGGAGGGAACAGACCTACGTTCATTTTGTGTTTCATCTTTTGAAAGAGCTGCAGTAATATTGTGATAAGGAACGTATATTTATTGCCTTTTTTACGCCATGTATTATTTTTTTGTTTAGTTACGGTGGTAGTTGAGACAGGCATAATAATAACTGACAGTGATTGCGCGCTGATCTGCGCAGACTCCCGAATTACGCCCCAGCTGGAGTGCGCAGTGGCAGTGCGCAACTCCATTGCGCCGGAACAGTTATTATAATAACTTTATTATATTATTTCTGAACCGTCGGCCTTGTATTTATTTTGACAAGCCGCTCCCGTGCATTATGGCGGAGATTGACGGAAGAACTGTTTTGGGGTCGCCAACTATTTTACATATTTAATATTTTTTTTTATTAAAATCAGTGTTGATTTGAACGTAGGAAGCAGTAACGCAATTTTAACGCAAGTTCACTGAAATCACTAATGAATTCACTGAATTCACTAATCCATTTCTCAAAGTCCTGTCATCGTGATTTGTTAGATATATGAGTTAGTTAAAAGCTTCCCAGATTCGCACATAGAAGGCAGTGCTAAGAGCTTTCCCGAAAGTCCACAAGATGGCGGCTGGATTAGTTATATGTTAGTGCTCCAGAGAGCCGAGGTGAAGGAGCTCCTACAAAACACGGTGGGAATCAGATCTATTTTAACTAGCTCCTAGTTAGGTTGACTACTCGCAGTGACAACTTGTAATACGCATAGTAAAACTAATAATAGTATTGAATAATACAACTAATAATAGTATTGATAAATCCAGATTGACATAAAGAACTCTACTCTTTCTCAAAGTAGTACCTAATCTTCTTCCAAGACGTGTTGGAGAACTGATTGTGTGAACACAACAGCTGGCGCAGCCGGTAGGATCTCACATTATCCTTCTCGGGAGAAGAAATAAAAAAGAAGATGATTACAATTCCTACCTACTTGTCCAATGCAAAATATTATTGCACAATCATTGTTAAAATACCCACATGGCCAGTCGAAAATTTGTCGCGCTATTGTTAGCATCAATATTGATTTCTCTCGAAATTTATCCAGATTTATTTAATAGAATCCAGATAAAATATATGAAACTGAAGGTAATTGTGCCAACCTGGATAAACAATGGTCGATGGAACAACAAATGACTTCATTAAAAGGTAGGGCTTTTCCCGTCATATATTCTGTTCCCGTAACACCTACTTTCAATAAAACTTTTGCTCCTAAAGTTCAAGAAGTCTCGAGGTCTTGCATTAGTGTACATCAAAACGAATATTAATATTATTCTGGCGTGTCTGCCACACTTTGCCCTTCGTCCGAAAATTAAGAATAGATGTATCGTAGTAAAAAAAACTTATTTTCATAATAAATATTTTTTTATTTTTTATTTTTTTATTTTGTTTAATTATTATTTATTTTAATTTTATGCCTATTTTTTGTTATTTATGTGATGAATTTTGTTTTCATTTTGTGTTTTAATTAGGTACCTACCTAATACGTAAACAATTTTTTTTCTTCTTTTATAGTTTATAGTTGCTTATGTAATATGGCAGACTGGGATTGCACTACCCTCCCAGTCCTGCTGGAATAAAAACTTAAATAAATAAAATAAATAAATACCGAGTTCATTTTTTCTGTGATTTTAAACAACAAAAAATATGGAAGAAAACCAATATTTTAATAATATTAATCCACAGAAGAGGACATGAGAAAAATAATTTCCCTCAAGACCTATTGGGGACGCTGTGTGGGGGGTGGTTATAAGGAAAGGAAGTTCTGGGAAGGAAGTTGTATGAGGGGTGGGTAGAAATCTATGGGTCAGTGTGTCCAGGAGTGACAGACACATGAATCTATGCAAATGATAAAGAAACTCCCGCAAGCAGTCTCTCCTGATCAGGCCCACCACTTCGTTGGAAGGCAAATCTTACCCCATAAGCTCGGGCACCCCTGTAAAGTCAACAAACGTAGCGAACCACTCGGGGCGATTTACGGCAGAGGTATCGGCTATCCAATAAATGGATTCCGAGGCGGGGGTACCCATCCCAAATTAACAACTTCACCCCTGGACGGACAGCTTCGGCACCCAATGCTCCGTGGATCCCCTGCCGACGGTTGATCACCCCTGACATCGCAGAAAACACTTTGCATCGGCCCGCGGTAATTTAATAATGTATGTGTGATGTGAATGGAAAGCTTTTTGGATCACTGAGCTTTTTATAGAGAGAAGGGGGGCAACACTAGCCCGCTAGGCACAATACAGAAGCAGGGCTGACACAACACAGGGCTTACGAAAACAATTTAACACACTTAATTTAGTTTTGTTTTTTGTTTTTTTTTGTTTTTTTATTGCTTTTATTTATATCAATACTGATGTATTACAGAACTTATTATAGGATGGTAGGAACTTACAATTAATACATAGATGGGAGGAAATAGTTTCAATTTTACATGGTTATTTAGACATTAAAAATTTAAGTTTCACATACAGTGTAGACAAAAAATAAATGACAGATTAAGTAGAAACAAACAACAATGGAAAACAAAAAAAGAAACCAGGTTATAAAAATATGGATGATTACCTTCGACCAGATATAATTGGTCGATGATGATTAGAGTTCCATGGAAAAGAAAACGAGAGAAAAAGAAACAAGACAGAATAGAACACGACTAGAAAATTACACAGTTTCATCCGTAAACGTAGTTACCTAAAAATATCCTCTTAAAGCATTACTCAGAATTTTTTTATTTTGTTGGATTCCCTTGTACATATCTGGAAACGAATTATATAGTGTGTAGGTAGAATATAGTTTTGAGATTTTATCTCATATTTTGTGGTGTGTGTTTGAGGTACGCTAACTCCACATAGGAAAATATCCCCGAAAAAAATAAATTATATCCGGGCTCAGGTCTTCTTTGCGGATGCTGTGTGTAAGGTCTTTTTGAGGAAAGGAAGGAGTGAAAGAGGGTATTGAAAAGGCCCACGTTGTAGGAGGGAGGAAACCCAGAAGCCGCAAATCCTTCCACAGCCGAGCTGTTGAACAAAAGAACGAGTAGCAGAAATGAGCCGTTATTACTCCTTCCAAAGTAGGATTAGATTAAGATATCGAAACTTATATCATAATAATGTTAATATATCCATAGAATGTTTCTTTGTTTGTTCCTTACGCGTTTCTAAACCATTAATTTGAGATGAAACTTTGGTCTTTCATGTGCGCATATCCGCGATGGTTTCTATATATGATAGTGAGCTCTGGCGTTCTGTAATTATTTCCTATACTATTCATCCGATTGCGAAGAAACTTTGGTGAGTAGTTGTACGTATGCCCAAGATGGTTCCTATATATATATATACTGGTGAGCCACTGCATTATTTAAGTGGAGTTGCAACGCAAGCCGTGAACTCGCAAGTATATTATAGTGATTAAGAATATTTATTTATTTATCTTTAGAATAAATTAATGGGTATAACATGAAATTTAAAAAATTATTTATTGAAGACAATATTAGCGGCTCTCAAACGAAAATTTTAAGCAGAAAAATCTGAAATAAGATTCGTTGTCATCTAGGAATTATCTTGTGCCTCGTATCGTTTTCTGATTTTTCTATATCAAATTTTCATTTGAGAGTCGCTAATATTGTCTTCAAAGGTTAAATAAGAGGAGTGATTGTACACAACTACATATACTTCTGTATATTAACTCCTGATGATGTGAACATTGTTCACGAAACATGTAGGTTTCATATGTATAAATAAAGTGATATGGAAACTAAGTTATTTGTCTTTTATAAAATAATCATTAAAGTGAAAACCTTAAAGAAGAAATTTTCTTCGAAAAATTAAGTAAAATAAGAATAATTTAGTGCAACCCTGAAATCCGATGTATTCCGTGTACCGTTAGCAAAATTGATTTATCGTCTGCTTTTTTGGCAATCATCGTTTTATAACTTTATCGCGATGATAAGTGCTACAAATTTTCTTTCTGTTTTTGCTTAACAGATTTGTACTTTCTGTTAGATAGTAGTCTCAGGAAAAGTAGATTATTATCAATAATATTACCAATTGAAGTTGTGCAGAGGCTAATAATTAAAATCATATTAAAAAAAACCTTCTGACTACCCAACGGATCAATTATTTAAGGAATTCCAAGTACCTTCTTTCAAAGATCTGTACAATAGAAATGCATTGATTCGAATTATAAAAGAAAAAGAAAAGTATCAATTTATAACTGAAAACAGTACAAGACATAAATATATTTTTTCGTGCCCAAAATTAAACACTTCTTTCGCACAAAATTATTATACTTATCAAGGAAGACTTATTTTCAACCGATTACCGGATGAAATTGGAAAAATTAATGATAAAATCCAATAAATAAACACTGTTAAAAAACATTTTAAAGATAATCTCAAAAAAAAAAGTTTCCGACTAATCTAATCTCAAGAATAACTTATAACCCAGTTTCCAAGTGATACTCCGTTCTTCAAATAAGTTTTTTTTTTGTTTTTAATAACTAATTACAATAATTCTAGATACAATATCCAAATAGTAAAATTGTTTGATAGTAGATAAATACTTATAATTACATATCACCGAACTTACAACTTATTGTTTTTTACATTCACATTGTAATTTAAGAACTTATAATATAATATAGCATTAAAACATGTACACTACTCTTCCAGACACAAGCTAATGCTTCCATGGAAGGGTGGTATTAACATATTTGAACATGAACATGTAGGTACGCAAATTATTACATCATCTAAATCTTATATTTTATATGCTAAAATAAAAAAAATAAAAATAAATAAAAAATAATAATTCTTGATTGTTCCCGATTATTGCAAATTGTAGTCTTATCTTTTTTTGTACATTAGCTCCACACAGAAGACCCTAAGGAAAATAATTCCACTCAATACCTATTTCATCTTTGGGGATGTTGTGTGGAGAGTCTTTTTAGGGCAAGGAAGGAGATGAAATTCTGGGAAGGATAAAGGTATGAGCGGTGGGTACAAATGCTCCCATCTGGAGAGCGCGAGACTACGGCATCTAGAATTGGGGTGTGTTGTGAGGCTGAAGGTCGTCGTGAAGGGAAGGAAATGGGGAAGAGGAAGGATGTGGGGAAGTACCTGGATATTCAAATATGGTCACCAAACACGGCTAAAGCCATTTTAAACAACATTTCAATTCTAAATGATGGTCTGACACCAGGGCGACACACTCTGGAACGTTATACAAAATTTTCAATGAATTTATTGTGAAATATCGTTATCAGTTAATCTGGATATTTCGCCAAAAAAATAAAATTAACCCATTGTTTTACTATACCTTTTTCATTTTTACTTACAAGGCATTGTAAAATGATTGCCAATGGAAGTTTTTCTATAAACTGTCAATAGTTTTGCACTTATATCCGGTGTTCTTTTCTATGGTTATATTAAAGTAAGCTACAAACCAGAGGTAATTAAGCTTACTGGGAATAACCAAAATAATTAGAAATTCGAAAGTCAAAGACGATTTAGTAACAATTGTAAGAAAAAAAGGAAAATTGAATAAAATTATTATAGTAGTAGAACTCCCCTCTCCCTCTCCCATAGATGTTATGTACATAGACTGTAGTTTAAGAAAGATTTGTACCAGCCTGAAGATGGCCTTAACAAGCTGAAACTGGTTACGGTCAAATAAATTAAAGTAAAAATAAGTTTTAAATTTGTTTTATTATAATGTATGATATAATATTATGGGTTTATCAGCGTACTTACTAATATAATCTTAGTACACAAATCTATTCCGGAACTTAACCTAACTACATCGAAAGTAAATACTGTTCTCGATGTCAAGTATTACGATAACCATGTGGTCATAGTCTTGCTCCACTGCTTGCATTAACCAGTGGACCGTTGGTTCGAATCCCAGCGGAGGCAATCTAAAATATCATTAGGGGATGAGGGGGTAGCAACTAGCAGGGATCTGAAGCCCATATCGTGTGTACATTCTAGTTTGTTTGCTCTACTCTTCAGTCAGTTTAATCATTGATTTAGTTCATTCTATTATTTTGTTTGTTTTGGTTTGCGAATGGATGTTGGGGTTTACGTAGAACAAGGGTTGATCTTTTGTTATCGTGGACAGTGGATCAATAAATATTTAAAGGAGATTAAATAAATAAAATTGTCTACACAATATTTTATTGATACACTATAATTTTAAACAAGTTTCGGTGCTTCGGTGGACTGAGAATAAACATCTTACGCCCTTTGTGAAAGAGCAGTAAGCTCTATGGCTCTGAACCCAGAGGTAGCATATTCAAAACCGGATTTTATCAAATATTTCTTATATAATTGAAGAAAAAGATAAAATGAATAATCTAAACCTAGAAAAAAGAATAATAGCGATCGAGATTGACCAAGAAAACAGGAACAGGCGATTTAACAATACTTGTTTGGAACTTCGAGGGCTTCCAGAATTCAAAGAGGAAACATCACAAACCTTAAAAGACATTATATTCAATACCAGTAAAACAGTTGACTGCCAACTAAATACAAATGATATTTATAATATATATAGAGTATCACAAAGAAATAAAAATATTCCTCCAACAGTTAAACCTAGGTCAGTGGTAATTAATTTTAATTCAATAGCGTTAAAAGAGGAGCTCCTTAATGCTATAAAAAAATATAACAGATCTTGCGAAAAGATTGGGGACAAACTAAACACGGGAACAATCGGATTGTCTGGCCCCATTACACCCATCTACGTCTCAGAACTCCTCACGTCTAAAGGCAAACGGCTTTGGTATCTAGCTCGCCAACGTGCGACTGAATGTAAATTTAGGTACGTTTGGACGAAAGCAGGTCTAATCTACATGAAAAAAGATGACTCTTCTCGATCTATATTAATAGATTCAGAACAAGCTATACCGAAGCTCTGACTACCTGCTCTTTATTCTAATTATCGTGATAAAACTACTCACTACCGCTTTATATCGCCATTTCATACTCTATTACATAACAGCACTATATTATATGAACACCTAGGATTTTGCATAACTCCTATTTGTACTGGAATAATTCTAATTTTAACTTTAACTTTAATTTTAATCTTTATTCTCTCTAGAATGGTAACTACACTTATTACAAGATTATTAATTGATTTATTAGTAATATTACTAATAATTCGGCAAAAGAGAACTCTAATCAACATATTTTATATAACCCAGATATTACTTATTTTTCATACTTATACTACTTTTTACTGTCTTTTGAAAGAGAAAATGCCACACACTAACTACATACGTTATTTATTTCCTGGATTTTATTTCAGATATTATTTCTTACTCAGATATTATTTATTTTTCCTAACTACATCCTTTTATTTACAGTTTTGTCGCTACAAATTTCGTTCTACAAGTATTGATATGATAATAAAATACTGTTTTAAAACTTTACCCAGAAAACAACAATTAATTTTTGAATTCTAATGGTAATAAACGATCTTCAACATGAAATCGATAGTATCATAGTGCCAAATACTGAAATAATTTTTGAAAACATTAACAAAATTATGCAATTTAATTGGGAATCAAATAGGATTAATATTGTTCATCAAAATATTAGAACGATGGGAAACTTGGATGATTTTCTTATATTTTTGGAAGAAATAAAATCTGTGGTAAAGTTCCATGTACTAATTCTCACTGAATGCAGGTTAAATGATTCATACATAGCCAAACAAATTTCAGGCTATAACGAATACCATACAACATCGCATATTAACCAAAATAGCGGAGTCGTAGTATATATCGACAATACATTAAATTCCTTAGTACAAGAAATAAACATAAATCAGTGTAATTGTTTAAAAATCAACATTAATGAGAATTTAGGTATCCTAGCTATCTACCGATCACCATCGTTCAATGACATCCAAGATTTCCTGGAAAATATTATTGGTGAGTTAAAAAAAACTAAGGATTACGCACAATATGTACTGATCGGGGACATGAATATAAATACTATAGGAGAAGTATTGCATAGGCAGTCCGACGACTACTTATGTGCTATGGCTGAAAGTAATTTTATTTCCATTATTAATTCTCCAACTAGGGTACAAGGTAGCTCAAGCTCATGTTTGAATCATATATATACCAGAAATATAACAAATTTAAATGCATTTGTAATACATAATACAATCACTGATCATTACACCACTGCAATCAGTATCCCAAACTCAATACCCAAAAAACATAAAATTAATCACAAACAGATTATCAATTATGAGGCTTTATTAAATGATCTTAAAAATAAAAATTGGGAATACGTTTATAAAGAGACTGAAGTTAACAATGCTCTAAACTATTTTATTAATGAAATCAATACATTCATAACAAAACACACAATAATTAAACGCATTCCATATAGTAAAATACATCTCACCCCATGGATTACCAACGGCATTGTTAAATCTATACACAAAAGAAATCACCTTCATAAAATAGCTAAACGAGACCCATTGAACGATACTAAACAGCAAAACTATTACCGATACCGTAATATTTGCAAAACCGTTATTCGCAAATGTAAAGAGCGTTATTATAAATTCTTACTTGATAAAGATAATTCCAGCAAAAACATGTGGAATGTTGTCAGAGACATAACTAAAAGTAAAAGAAATACCAGTACATCGGTAACTGAATTAAACACCGGAAATTTGATTATAACTGACAATCAATCAATTGCATGTCATACTAATCAATATTTTGCATCTGTTGGGTCAAATCTAGCAAAAAAAAAATTATTAGAAACCCAGAAAACGGAAGACTCTTTAGCATCGACAATTGAAACAAAGGAACAATCTTTTTCATTTGATATTAAACCAACTACTGTAGAAGAGGTCTTAAAAATAATCAACAGCCTTAATACTACACATGCAAAGGGTCCAGATAGTCTAAATACACAAATACTAAAAAAAATAAAAAATCAGATTTCTGCTCCGCTATCATATATTTACAACTTAAGTTTTGCATCAGGAATATTTCCTGATCACTTTAAAAAATCAATAATTGTCCCAATTCACAAAAGTGGACCTAAATCTCTTGTAGAAAACTACAGGCCAATATCTCTTTTAAGCGCGATATCCAAAGTCATTGAAAAGCTTTTCAAAACTAGGTTAAACGAATATGTGGAGGAACATAACATTCTAAGTCCAAACCAATACGGCTTTCGGTCGGGTAAGGGAACGGATGATGCCATCGCATGTCTCACGGAAACTATTGCAGGGAATATGAACCGTGGCAAGAAAACTATTGCCCTTTTCCTGGACCTGGCCAAGGCATTTGACACAATATCTCATAAAATTCTTTTACAGAGACTTAGAAATATAGGAATAAAGGGAAAAGCTTTTCAATGGATAGAAAGTTATATATCTAATAGATTTCAACAAACCAGAATTAACGAGGCTATTAGCACTTCACTAAAATACACTTTTGGGGTACCACAAGGAAGTACACTTGGGCCCCTTCTCTTTATTATATACATAAACGAACTTTGTAACCAACACATTGGTGGCAAAATTATCACGTTCGCTGACGATACAGTTATTTTGTTTGAAGGAGATGATTGGATAGAAACACACCACCTTGCGAACACAGGTATAAACAGAGTAAAACAGTGGCTGGACAGTAATTTGCTTACACTAAACATACAAAAAACAAAATATCTCACATTTAGTGCTACCCTTGCAGGGCAACCCAAAACACCTCATCACCTCACAATACATAATATTAAGTGTAGCCTTGGAAATAATAACCATACTTGTAAATGCGAAACCCTTGAATGTGTTAAATCTATTAAATATTTAGGTATAATAGTGGATAACCACCTTAAATGGAAACAACAAATTGAAAACACAGCTAATAAAGTGCGCAAGCTTATTTATATATTTATAGCATTGCGGGAAATTATAAAAACTCAAGACATTAAAAAAATATACTACGGGCTCTGTAACTCCGTCATAACCTACGGTTGCATTGGATGGGGTGGAACAGGATTAACAATATTATACCCGCTACTGAAGGCACAGAAATCCATTCTACGCGTCATTATGAAGAAACCCTTCAGATACTCGAGCGACGCTCTCTTCAAGGAGTTTAATGTGCTTGATGTTCGACAATGTTACATAAAAAAATAACAATCTGCGTCCACAAAAATATAAGCAAAACGATAACAGTCGATCATAATCATCAAACCAGAAGTAAGAGCAGAAACGACCTTTCCATTCCTACAAGCAATACTGCGGCTTATCAAAAAGTTTTCTCATACCTGGGACCAAAAATATACAACAAAATCCCCGCTCAATTTAAACTGTGTGAATTATCATCCTTCGGTACTAAAATTACAAAATGGTTATTAGACTTAGGTAGGACAGATTCTGAAAAATTATTAAAAAACGTAGTCTGAGTTGATTTCTTCGATTTTGTATTTTGTATTTTCCTAAAAAATATTTTTTTTTAATTTTTCTTTCTTACATTTATATATTTTATTTTTATTTTATATTTTACATGTATCTATCTGGATTTTATTGTTTATTACTGCTAATTTGTATTTTCCTAAAAAAATACTTTTATTTTTATTTTTATTTCTCTTTCTTACATTTATATGTTATATTTTTATTTTTTTTATATTTTACATGTACCTACCTGGATTTTATTGTTTATTACTGATGTATACCTAGAATAACACAACTTATATCTGATATTGTACCTAATATCTAAGTAACTCCCCCAATATGTACCATTATTGTTAATTATTATTGAATCCATTAATGTGAAATTATGTACACGCAACCTGCCAATTTGACTGTCCTAAAACGGGAAACCTTCCTAGTTGGACAGTCAAAGCTTCCTTTTATATTGTTATATCTTGTATGTAATAAATGTAATAATAAATAAAAAAATTAAAAAATAAAAAAAAAAATAAACGAAAATATGAAAAAGAACAATACACAGAAAAAGATAATGGTCGCAATTGGGACACGAACCCAGAACCTCTCGTCTATCCGGGGCGTGCGTTTACCAATTTCGTCATTGCACCTATTGTCAATCCGTCATATTATAAATTTTTAGAATTAACGATATCTTCTTCAAATATTTTTTTCCATATTTCAGGTAACTACCCTTTTTTATTTGAAACAATTATTCTAAGAATTGGTTTGTAACCTGATAGCGTCACGGATAAATGTATCCGATTTTATTCATATGGTATCATTGACTTTGTAAAAATCTAAATGAATATATAATTTTTTTGATAAGAAAAACACTCTTTTTATTACTTTTTTTTTAGGTTATTCCCATCATTCTAATATGTCATTGAAGAACAAGATAACAGTAATAATCTAAACCAAAATGTGAAAGAGAACAAGACACAGAAAGAGAGAAAATGATTTGAGGCCCTTATGAAAATAATTTCCCTGAGGGCCTATTACGTCTGAGATGCTGTGTGAAGGGTCTTTTTCAGGAGAAGAAGGAATGAACATTGGTCTTAAAGAGACCCATGTTGTAGGAAGGAGGAAACACAGAGGCCGGCAAATCGTTCCACAGCCGAGCTGTTGAACACAAGAACAAGTCGAAGAAGCGACCCCTTCTCACGTGACAAATGTCAACCATGCACATATGTTGGGCACGCGTTTGGCGTGTTTCCCGACTATGCACCGGTGCCGAAGGGATCAATGACGCTAGTTCCTCGGAGCATCTTCCATTGTAATACCGTTAGGGGTTAGAGGGGGGAGGAAAGGATTAGAGGGGAGGGGGAGATGGGGAGGGGTGGGAGCGGGGGAGGGGTGAGAGGGTGGTGAGTGGGGAAGTGGTAGGGAGGGGGTGGTTAGAGGGGGGGGGGTTGGAGTAGGCGGAATGGGAACCCCCCCTAATACGAAAGAGCAAGTAATACATTAAGCAGAAACGGAATTATTATTAATTATTCATTAATTTAAATAAAATAATGTTTGTACTTACCTACTGCACAGTGATGATAGCAACACGGCATAATACCCCAAAAATAAATAATGATAATTTACAATCCAGTTTGTTCAACGATATAGTTTCCCACAACAACTCAAATTATGAAAATCATAACAAATTTTATTTCTAGAGTTTGTTATGAAAATATTGGCGTTGGACGCCAAAATGTTATGAAGTTATTTAACTTTCACATTGGAAGCTAAAATGTTAGGAATATAATACATGGAGAGCATGAGACAAGTGTAATTATTACTGGAGAATTTCTCAGGCGTCGACCTTAAGTAGGCGGCTGTGTAATACTTTGTATGAGGATAGGTTATTTAAATGAAATAGTATTGTGCTTTGACACAGTTAAATTAATTTATTAATTTTTACAAATAATAATCAGGGCTAGACTAAATTCTGAATGGGCATATTATGGAGCGTTAGTACCGTTTAATCTTGAGGAGTTGATGAATGGGTGAATGTCATATGTAGGCGATCCATGCTGCTGCTTGCTGCCTTCGGAGATGGGCGGTTAGTTCCCTCCGCTGCTGACATGTGCTGAACGGCAGGCTGGAGCGACGAACAGGCCTCCAGTCCCGCGGTTTCCCAGCGACGTCCCGTCCAAGGGCGGTTGCCAGCCAGCCGACTATGTTGATGACGGCCAAGGTGGGCGATCTTCGGCCGCATCCCTGCGAGCACCCCTGGCTCCAGGTATAGTCGGAAGGTCTTGTGATGACTGCGTCTGCAGATGCTGGATGTGGTTTTAATCCAGCAGAAATAATGTGCTCCCATGGTACTCCGCTGCTGATCCAGGATTTTAATGATTGTCCTGATGGTCTTCAATAATGGATGCCGCTGGTGGGCGCGGATTTATCAATCTTCATATGTTGTTAAAATAATGGCGAACTACGACTATTTGATTACGTCGACCCGCCACAGGGACGGTGGCCATGGTCACCTGTGGCTGCTCAAAGAATCCCGAGCTCAAGGCCAGTCCTGCCTAGTGCACCCCTCTGTGCAGATCCTCAGTATCACCAACTGAGCAAAGGTAAACATTTCAGTGCTACCAATATAATGATGTTGAATTTATTTATTTATTTATTTATTTATTTATTATTAGTTTCAATAGCAAGGTTTGTAAATGTATGTATAATGTTAACAAACTTCACACCAAAAGTACCCATACACAGATAGTTCACTTGTTACATTATTTTTTATGTAACAAGTTCATTGAAACCGATTACACCACTGAAATAATTATTTTAAATAATATGTATTATTAAAAAGAAGTTATAAAAAAACATGATAACAATAAAAAAACATATATAAATATACTTTTTTTTTTACATAGTATACAATATACTTGTATATCGATAAATTGGCACAAAAAGCCAAAGGGCGTTCCTAATTTATTGAAAGCTGTCGTTTGAATATTTTATTGGATTTATCTTTGCGGATTATTCACAATTCACTGGTTGCAGGTTCGGTAACACATGTTACACTCATTTTACGTAAAATTGTTCATAGACCAGAGCAAGGGTTGTCCCATGTATAGAATCTATTACTATTCATATTCATGGTTGAGTTAGTTTTCTGCTTTTACTCATATTGATGAAAAAACCTGGAAGGAATAAGGGTTGAAAATTGTGAAAAAAATCATCTTGCTTGTCGTATATATTTTCGACGATGGAAAGTTTTTTTACATTAACCCCACATAGGAAGCCTTGAGGAAAATATATATATTTTATTTGTATTAGGTTTGTCAACACTGATTCACATCAAAGCGCTTACAAAAACATTTACACTGAACGTGGTTGATACTATCACTAATTAAAGACTTTTTTATTTTATATTGGAACCGAATACTCGTGAACAAGATAAATATTAAATCAAAACGGTGTTAAATAAGTTTTCACTTCAAAACTACAATTAATACAAGCAGTTGTTGTTGTTACAAATAGCAACGATTGACCAAATGTTCTCGATTGCGTGGCGTAGAACATGCATCTATCTTACTTGTCATGTAATGATGTAATCTATTATCCAATATTAGTTCCAGTAGGTAATGTCTCTCGCATCATTACCTCCACCCTTTATCACCTATCCTTCTCTACGTAACTACAACAGGAATTAGGGCTGGGGGAGGTTCTGTACTCCACTTGTCATGGTTTTTATAATGTGTTATATCTCATCTTCTACCCGCTACCCGTGTCCATGGTCTGCTTATTACCTACAATCTACACGCATTTTTTTTATGTGTGTGCCGTACAAAAGTCTAGTGTCCGACCGAAACAGGACTTTCCACCGAAACCGAATCTTCGGTGTCTGTCTCAGTGAGGCCGAAACTTTTTTAGACATGTCAAAAATCGATTGTTTACTGTTATTTGCTTATTTTTTACTCTTATTTAGACAGTTAGCACGTGTTAAATTAATTTAATTAAAAATAATAATTGAAGTATACAAAAAAAAAAAAAAAATTATATTAATTTATATAAAATAAACAAAATTTATAAATAATAACAAAACATGTTAACTACTTCTTGGAAGAAAACTTTGTCAATAATCAACACATTAATTGAGTATTTTGCTGATGATGGCGGATGTCATACGAGCCACGAAGTCACCCGAAGTCAGTCCAACGAGAATTTCAAAGAAGCAGTTAAAATGTTTTGTTATTTTTTATAAATTTTGTTTGTTTTATAGAAGTAATATAAAAAATATGTTTTTATTTGATTTATTTAATTTAACACGTGTTAACTGTCTGAATAAGTGTAAAAAATAAGTCAAATAACAGTGAACAATCGATTTTTAACATGTCTAAAAAAGTTTCGGTTTCGGTTCGAAACTGATGCCGAAACCGAACCTTCAGTCGGTCACTACAAAAATCACAACTGCTATCAGCGTCCGGAGCCAGCGAGGTTACATACTACTACATAGCTTCCAACATTGGGGTACGTTATGAGGCTGAGGGTAGTGGGGAGGGGAAGATCTGGTTGAAAACACAACTAAAGCTATTTCAAACAACATATCCAATCCACACTACCCGCTTGCCAGCTGCCCGCTGCCCACTGCCCGAATTGAATATTTTAATTTCTCTGCTTTTCTCTGCTATAATAAGCATGTATTATAAGCATGTAACAAACAAGTTAATAATAATAATAAGCATGTAACAAACAAGTTAACGAGACCTGCCAATTAATAGCAAACTGGCTGTTATCGCAACATCTATCACTCAACACAAACAAAACCCAAATTTTAAAATTTTGTCCAGTGCAAGCTACACCTATAAATATAAATGTAAACATTAATAATAATATTATCGAACCTTCCCAAACCTGTTCACTACTGGGAATAGAATTAGACATAAACATAAACTGGAAAGAACATGTCTCAAAAATTGTAGCAAAAATCAGTAGTTTTTCTGGGTACCTTGAGAAAAATATTGAACACCGAATCAGTAATAGCCGCATACTATGGTTATGTATATTCAATAATAAAATACGGTATTATTTTTTGGGGAAACTCGGTAAACGCCAAAGATGTCTTCATCATACAAAAGAGATGCATAAGAAAAATTACAAACTCCGGTCGTTTAGATTCATGTAGACCTATGTTTAAAAATCTGAAAATTCTAACAGTCACAGACATATATATAATGGAGTTATGCATGTTAGTGCGATCATCTACAGACAAGTTCCCACTAAAAAACTCAACACATAAATACGCTACAAGGCTCACAGAGAACCTATTAATACCAAAAGCAAACAAAACAACATTCCAAAAAGGACCATACTACATGGCCATTAAAGTATATAACAACCTTCCACATAACATTAAACAAATACAAGATACACACAAATTCAAATCGTCACTAAACACTTTCCTTGTTAATAAATGTCACTACACGTTGAGTGAATACCTCACGTAAATGAAACGCCTATTTTTATTGGTATATATATTTGTATTTTTTTTTTCATTGGAATATTGTTATTTTATCTGTATAAACATTGTTATTATAATAAAACAAATAATATTATATAAACATTGTAATTAAATAAATGTGGTTAGCTAGAAGAAATGGGGTCTACCCATAAGCTACACCTTTTGTAATTTTTATTTTACAATAAATATTTTTTGATTTGATTTGATTTGATTTGATTATACATACAAACCTTCCTCTTGAATCACTGTATCTATTGGTGAAAACTGCATGAAAATCCGTTGCGTAGTTTAAAAGATCTATGCGCACATACATTTTGAGCGACTTCATTTTATACTATGTAATGATAATGATTTTCCTTAAACACTCTTTTAAACGAGTCATGTTTTATTAAACATTTTCACAACTTTCGCATAAATGTTATCGTATTTAATATTAGCGAGCTCCCTATAACATTCGTTTTTACATGACTCTCCTTCTCCTCCTTTTGGACATTAATCAGCTGAGAATTCAAATTGCAAAACCCTTGTACAGGGCGGTTCCGATTAGAAACATTGATTATTATTTGTACCAGCATTTTAAAGAAATAACTCAATTTCGATTTTACTTCATTAAAAATTAGTTTTAATATATACCTTCATTCAAGTTAGCAATAAAAATTCTTTAACGGCTGATTAAATAATTTTATTTACACTAAAATGAATATTCTGTAAAGTAGCTTTCACAGATAATTTATTGATTTTATTTACTGTATGATTATATGATTTGAAATGTGTATTGTAAGTATAATACAATATTTTGTTTGAAAATTTAACAAATCTGCCATCGACCAACGGTAAAACCTTATTACCATAAAAATAAACATATTTTTTCAAATTTTAAAACATAACCTTTGCCAGATAAAATAACAATATGTACTCGTACTGTGTACTTTTTACATTTTTTTATTGTCATTGCTATATTAATTTATATGTGCTCTCCTTTCACCGTCATCTCTGTTTGTTTTTAATTCGTGTTATTATTATGTTTTTAAATAAAAAAAAAATTTTAATTTTTTTTTTTTGGTACAGTACATACAATAGATACATAAATATAATGAAAGTATATAAAAAAAACTTAATACAATTATTAAATACAAATAAACATATTTTTTTTAAATGTTCTCCCATAATAAGCAAATGCTTGTGTGTACGGGAGGAAGTATTATTTGTTAGGTTATTTTGATTTTTTTAAAAATTTAGTTTATATTAAGAATAAGGGAAACATATGTGTGTATATGTATATATTTTTTAAATTATTTTTTTTTTTTAGTTAAGGTTTTCAGTATATTTTTTAATTGTGTTTTGAAATTTTTGAATCTGTCCTTAAGGGATCTTATATTTTCTGGTAATTTATTAAAGAAATTTGTTCCTAAGTATTTATAGTTTTGTTG
Organism: Limnephilus rhombicus; assembly: GCA_929108145.2. Classification (NCBI taxonomy): domain Eukaryota; kingdom Metazoa; phylum Arthropoda; class Insecta; order Trichoptera; family Limnephilidae; genus Limnephilus; species Limnephilus rhombicus. The sequence goes on along the minus strand of OV815288.1, from coordinate 45,255,933 downwards.
ACCCAAAGTTTTTTTACAAATGGGAATTGGTAAAATGTATTTTTGCCTGAGATTTACTTTGTTTTTGAAAGGTATGGATTTGCTTAGGATATCCTCTTTGTAAACTTATAAGGTTGAATGATACAGGAAGAGAGTATTTAATTTTCTGACTTTAAATTCTTTGAATATGAGTTCAGATGGATATAGAAATGATTTTTTTTAATATTATTTTAATTATTAGTTTTTGCGCAATGTAAAGAGATTGTGTGTGAGTTTTATGGGCGCCACCCCATCCTATTATACCATATTGGATTATGGATTGACAGAATGCGAAGTACGTCATTCTCAGTAGTTCTTTACTTAGAATGTGTCTCAAACAGCTAAAAATATGTGTCAATTTTCGTACTCTGTTTTTAAGAATGGTTATATGCGGTATCCATTTTAGACATTGGTCAATAGTGATTCCAAGATATTTGGTTGAAGTTTTCATTTCAATATTAGTACACAATAAGTTACAGTGGTGTTGTTGAGTGTGTGGTGCAGAATGAATCCTTATGTTTATTTCATACGGCGTGTTTGGTTTTTTTTTATGAAAAATGGTATGTAATGTGTTTTTTTAGAGTTAAATGTTAGTAGGTTATTGTCAAACCATGTTTTTAATTCATTTGTGTCTATGTTAGCCTTTTTATTCAGTTCTAACCATGTGTTTGCTTTTAGAAGAAGCACTGTGTCATCTGCATATGAGATAATTTCCCCGTATTTAGCAACTTCAAATATATCATTTACATATAATATGAACAAAAGTGGTCCTAGAACTGTACCTTGTGGTATTGAGAAGTTACTACTTTCGGAATCACTTAGTTCATTTAATAATTTTACTTGTTGTGGTCTATTTTCCAAAAAGCTTATAATCCAGGATAGCACCAGTCCATTTATTCCAATTGATTTGATTTTTTTAATTAAGTTAGTATGAGATATACTATCAAATGCTTTTTTAAGGTCAATAAATATTCCAATGCATTTTTCATTTGATTCTAGGGCGGTATAGTTTGTTATTTTCGCAATGGCATAATAAATAAATGTTTTTAATGGACTATTGTCCGTAAATTAAAAAAAAAAAAAATTACGTAGTAGATGCACAATATTAATCAACTTCTGTGCCTTCATTATTTTTGTTATTGTAATATCCGCTTTAGCAATAATATTATTAATAAAATAAGTAACGAAATATGTTTGCTTATCAATACGTACCCACCCGACAAAGGCGACAATATAATATATTACATCAGTCACATTTTGCACAGTCAAAATCAATAAGTTTATTCAATTCATTCGATGCTATTTTTAATCCAGTACATTAAGTAACATTGGCTGTAGTATTTGTGATAATCACAACCAAAACACACTTCCAGCGACAATAAAAAATCATGAAGTTTCGGTCGGTTTAACCCCGTCCTGTCATTTGCACAGTTGATCGGATATGCGTTTTATCGACTGTGATAATGATGAAAATAAATACCTGGGGGGCGCAGTTTGCTAATAAAGGTTTAGAATATCAAAAGTATGTGATAAATATTATTGGAGGTTCCAAAAATTATTGAAGTAAGAACTTCTTTAGCACCGCTGTGATTTTAAACTCGATGAAACTAAAATAGCGACACTAAAAAGGGATAAACACATACATTTACAGCAGCATTTCCCAACCTTTTTCAGCCACGGACCCATAGGAAATCAAGCACAATTTTCAAGGGATATGAATAAAAATAAAAACCATCGATAAATTTCGAACCATTTTTGAAGTGAAAACTTTTTTAGCACCGTTGTGATTTGAAACTCGATGAAACGAAAAATAGAGACACTAATAAGAGACAAACGCATACGTACATAGGATTTAGCCTGTGAGAGAATGAGATAGTATAATCGGTCTCCTCTTTGTGCGGTGCTTCGTAGCCTATCGTTCTCTTCTTTGTGCGGTGCTTCGTAGCCTCCCCACTCTTGTCAACTTTAGTTTTCTGAAGGTTCATTGAAATGATGAAATGTTTTTTATTATTGTCTCCGTACAGGAGACCCTGAGGAAAAAAACCCTGGCCTATGATATCTCTGGGGACGCTCTGTTGAGTGCCTTCTTAGAAAAAGTAAGGAGAGAAGGTTTTGGAAAGGAAAAATGTATGAGAGGCGCAATTAGGAATCTGGAGGGTCAATGTGTTCAGGAGTGATGAACGTACGTCTACGATAGGTTTCCCTCCCTCTCCCTATCAGGCCCGCAAGTGGGCAAAAGCATCCGTCGTCAAGAATTAGATAAACCTCGCCCCCCATGAACCTTGGAAACTCTATTAAGTTACCAAACTTGAGATGATCTTTGACAGGGGTTTTGATTTTTCAATAATTAGTTCCCTGGGCAGCGGTATCCATACCCGCCTCCCAAATAAAAAAAGTGTTTATATTACATCATAATGTAGTAAAGTTTGATATTATAAAGTTTAATGTAATATACTGTAATAAAGTATAATGTAATTAATAGTAAAATAATGTAGTACACTGCAATTCACTGTCATAAAGTGTAATGTAACCCATAAATAATAATGTAATATAAGTGTAATGTACTGCAAAATAGTATAATGTAATAAAAAAAGGTCTAAAAGTCGTGAATAAATAAATATTTTATAGTCTAATGGCTAGTTTACACGGTGCGAGCTAGCGTGCGAGTCAGCCTGCCGAGTAACTGCACTGCAGTAACTCGCGCTGTTTGGACGTAACTTACAAGTAAGGCAGGCCGCACACATCAGACAAAAATCGGATCAGACAAAAATGGTTACGAAAACCGGATTGGTTATAATACCGGGACCACGCCCGTTGTCGAACCGGAATGAACGGCCGGCGCGGAGTAATGAAAATAGGCCACGCCTTTCCGCGCCGGCCGTCCACTCGTTTTTTGTCGGATCAGACAATCGGATGAAAAAATCTGATATTTGCGGCCGACCTTACTCGTACGTGCGAGTTGGACAGTAGCTCGCATCCGAGTTACTTCAACATTTTTTGTTTCCACTCGCATGCTCGCCCGGCAGCAACTCGCACATGGCAGCAGCTCGGTCATCACTCGCATCGTTTGGACGCGTTCGGCAGTAGCTCGCCAGTGCCAGCCGGACAGTTGTGAGCAGAACTTAGGAATGTTTTTTGTGCGCTGCGCCTACGAGCGTTTTACGAATTCAAAATGGCTGCGGAAAGATGGTCTTCTGATAAAAGTATATCATTCATGAAACACTACAGAGAAGAAGAAAACCTATGGAATTGTTTCGATAAAAAATACAGAAATAGAGATATGGGAAAAGCATATTTGGAACACAGTTCTAAAGAAGTGCGTCTAGATAACACCAGCGAGGTAACTAAGAAAATTAAAAATTTACGATCTACCTACAACCAAGAAGTCATTAAAATTTTAAAAAGTAAGAAGAGTGGGTCTGGCTCAGACGATGTTTTTGTAATTAAAGCACATTCACTCGACATCGCAACAACTCGCAAGAGTTGTTGAGCAGCAGGTACTACGTGTCGTGTGGACAGCTAAGGCTAGCCGAGCTACTGGCGTACGAGTAGACAAGCCGAGAAGCTAGTTGCTGGCTAAGTAGCAGCACGCACTATGTAAACCAGCCATTTGCGCTTTTTCTTGTTTTCACAATTCAACCGATCAAATTAATGTATGAAAGGAAAAAAGGGGGTTTTAGTTAAACAACTTGCAAAACAGTTATTTAGAGAAATATTTTTGCAAAGAATTTTACTGAGGCGATGATTTGAAATTTTCAAATATTACCACCTCACATACATTTTTTCCTTATCAGAACTTCTTTTCCCCAAAAAATATCACTACAAAGATGACATAAGTCCTAAGTGAAATTATTTTTTGAGCATTCTGTTTGACGCTAATGTAAAAAAGACAGAACTGAGAAAATGGCAAGGGTATTAAAAATTTCAGTTGAAGTAAATTTAAAGTCTTTCTTTACATTTATTAATCGTCAAATCGGCAAATCTTCTCGATTACGTTAATGATTATGAAATTCTTTTTGTAGATTTTTAGGTCAACTGGATGCATACCATACAAATCGAATTTTTATTTAGGTAAACAAAAAAATGCATTATAAATGCTCCCAAAAGTTTAGATTAGACAACTAATACTTTCACTGATTCCCGAATCTACAAAGCATTGAAACAAAAACTGTCCCATGACAATAAATTCAGAAGTAAGGGCTGGGATTGTGCACCGAGCCGTGAACAGCAGCCTGGGGACTGTGCCACTGCGCCGCAATACTGCACACTACCTAGCACAAGCACAATGCTCACAAGATGCCATCTGCCGGACTAAACTAGAAGGGCAGAGATCAAAAGTTACAAAGGTACACATTCTGGCTGGTAGCATTTGTGTCACGCTTTTGTCAATTCGCGTTAGCGTGTCAGAACTAAAAGAAAGCTGGCAAAATTAAAATGATTTGTTTTTATCGAGTGTCAAATTAAACAGTTTTGTTACTAAATATTGGGTTATTACTAATTTATTTGTAATTAAAAAAAATATTTATGTCTTACTCAGCTTCTCGGTTAATACGGAATATTTCTCATTCAAACTGCTAGTTTATTAGAAAATTAATTCACTTACGCGGTATACGAACTGCGCTACGCCATATTTATACATTTGTATTACATTTCATAGACAATCAATGCTGCCAATCATAGAAAAAATATTATTGCCGTTTAAAACAATAATAATTTATTCATGTTATCAAGTAAACGCATTATTGACAAATTTGAAACTGAATTTATAACAGAAGAACATGGAAAGAAAGGTATTAGTATAATTACACATACCCGTTAGAGTTAGACATACCCGGCTTGCCATACAAACCATTCAAAAGCTGGGATGTGTATCTTGTTGATGGATGACATGCAGCTTTAACCTCAGCCCAGTGGTATTGCGAATAATTCGAATTAGGTACTATTGTTTTCATTTTTATTTTGACGAGAATTTATTTTGTTAGGTTGGTACTTCCGACAAATGTCATATTTGATTGTCTATTCAAAGGAATATTCCTTTAATCTGTGCATATCTGTGCGAAGTTCTATGCCAGTCAGATTCTCTCCAGCCTTTTGCACCGCAGTTGAAGGGATGGATTCATAAGTCCGTCACTCCTGGGCACACAAACCCCCAGATTCCTATCGACCCCTCATACCTATTTACTTCCCAGAATTTCCTCTTATTCCTTTCCTTAAAAAAGCCTCCCACACAGTATCCCCAAAGATGACCCAAGCCCCGAGAGAAATTATTTTCCTCAGGACCTCTTGTGTATGATTATGAAATTTTTTTAGAGCTAAAGTGAAAAAAATATTTTAAAATTAAAAAAAAAAAATTCTCAATAATTTTAGTATTGAATTTATAAAAACAGTTTTTTTTTAAACAAGTTCTACATGCCAGTATTATTTCGCTTGTCAGTTGTTTCGCCTTCTGACGGCATTATCAAACTATCACTATTATCAATCTGTCACTTGACAGTTTTATAATGCCTTCAGAAAGTGAAACAGCTGTCACGCGTAATAAATTAAACTTGATAACAATAAATAAAACTCAAAGGCATATTTTGTAGGTAAGATTACATGCATACAATCAATGGACATTTATAAAAACGGATTGATAATAAGGTGACTGCAGCTATCAATTAGCTACCATGAAACTAGAACAACTTTTCTACAATCAGTTCAATTCCCTACCCTCTACTTACATCGCAGATTCACAATAATACGTAATTATTCATTCGGCTGACTACTTTGAGTCCTCACTAAACACTTGTCACCATGAAATCGTGCACTGCACTTAGAATGATTGCATCATCACACAAATTGCATACCTAAAATTGCCTTTGCAGACCATTATTAGTACTAAAGGGTCCGCTGTCAATTGATTCTGCCGTTTAGGGCTCCCCTTTCCTCGGCTTTCCCCAACATCGGATGTTCGCCGACTTTTTGTGCGGAGCTTTTATTATTATTGTTTTTACGCGTCACCACCTTCGGAGCTTTTCAAAATTATTTAGTTGTTTTGCAAAGCGGAACAATATAAAATTTTATTTATAAATATATAATACATTATTTTATAATACATATATTTTTTAATATTAAAATATGAAGTCAAAAAGTATTATTTTGAGATATGAGCTTTTGAAGTTACGAACGGTAAAGGTATGAGTTTAAGACGTTAGTATAGTTTTCAGTCACACATTGTTTAGTATAGTTTAGTATAGGTTAGTATAGTTTAATATAGTTTAATATAGTTTACTTTAGTTTAGTTTGGTTTAGTATAGTTTAGTACAGTTTAGTGTAGTTAAGTATGGTTTAGTACAGTTTAGTTTAGTTTAGTATAGTTTTCAGCACATCAAATAAAATAAAAATAACAATTATTATAAGCAATAATTATCAGCCTGAAACACTCATCAACTTTGAAAAATCTTCCGAGAAAAGATACTTGCCGCCAACGGGACTTGAACCCGTGTCCTTCTGATTGCCGGTCAGCTGCTCTTGACCACTGAGCTATGGGGGCTTATCAAATATCCGCCAAATAATTCAATATATACTAGTGTTTCATTCAACAATTACTGCTTATTATATTTTTTCCACCTGAAAACAACCAACTTTATTTTTGCGAGAGAGACATTGTAAGTGTTAAATCCCTCGCTAGGTGGCGTCTAGACAAATTATGACTACATTTATTGGGGAAATACTTAAACTTGTCAAATATTAATTATTATTTTTAATTTATAAACTAACGTTTAGACAAGATTTTTATGCATAGCACAAAGGGTAACAATTATTATAAGCAATAATTATCAGCCTGAAACACTCATCAACATTGAAAAATCTTCCGAGAAAAGATATTTGCCGCCAACGGGACTTGAACCCATGTCCTTCTAATTGAAAATAAAAATAAAAATACACTACAGCTCCAAATATATAGATCCCATCTCTTCTTAAAATATTTTGAAAATACTCGTACTTTAGGTGAAATAACTCAATTAAAACGCATTTCAAAAGTTGTTTCATTTAATATTTTAGAGCAATAAATAAATACAAAAATGCTGCATACAACTGCATTATTAACTTAAAAACCATTATTTTTGACTTAATATACTAAAGTACCTACTCACAATGCGAAAATGATTTCCTAGTTATGTGAATTTAAATAACTATTGTCACTGTGCAATAAATGTATCTCAATTTTTGATACTGACAATTCATAGTGGAATTCGATTAAATTAATACATATAATAAAACAAACATGAAACTCATATCCACTTTAATTTATTTGACCGTAACCGGTTTCAACTTGTTAAAGCCATCTTCAGACTGATACAAATTATTCCTAATCTACGGTGCATACACATAACAAATGGGGAGAGGCGAGAGAGGTGGTTGGTCTACAAGGCTATTATGGGTTTTCTTACATTTGTTACTAATTCGTCTTTGCCTGTCAAATTTATAATTATTTTGGTTATTTCCAGTATTATTAGCTTGATTACCTCGGGTTTGTAGCTTACTTTGATATTGTTTGGGGAATATCTTACAAGTAAGACCAATTATTAACGACCTAATTTTATTGGTGTCATGTCTATTCTTAATTAAATCATAAATTAAATTCATCATGATGTGGAATTTTTGATTGATGGATTAATTTTTAAAGGAATACGTGTTTTACATTGGAGTAGGAATAATCTTATAATGGTCAATATATAAAAAAATACGTTTTTTACTTTATAAATACGTTTTTTATTAGAACATAAAGATGAAAATTACAATGGATGTAGGAGCGGAGATTTAGCAAATGATTATAATTTCTTATTCATTACAAAGTTTGGGTCTGCTTTTACTAACTTTTAGTCAATCACAACCGAAAATAATATTTTGAATTGATAGCAATCTCTGGTCTGAAGCTTGTGAAACCTGAAAACATCTTGGCTCACTTTCTTAAAACCGGGAAAATTCACTTGATTCCTGTCTAAAGGATGTTATTAAAGTGTTAAAAAATTCTTAAAAATATGTTTTTTCAAGATGAACTAACTTGAACTACTGATACCCAAGTTGCATTCTTGATACGTACTAGTTTAGAGTGTGTACTTGGCACCTACCCAGTATTCTGTACTGCTTACATGGTGTATTCTCCGTCAATGATTTGACAGCGACGCATTGTGACAATCCATAGAAATAAGCGCCTCGATATTTCCCTCAACGAGATAATGAAAGTTGACGTTAGATTAAAAAGTGAGTGGGGTCGCCCCCCATTGGCGGGGGGAGGAGGGGTGCAATACAAACCCCACAGCCCCTTACAGTAAACTACGGGATGTTTTTTTTTTAATTTCGTCTAAAATAGAGTTTAACATGTTATAAAGGCTTTTACTTTGTCATCAAACATACTAACTTCGGCTGTATGTGCGTTAGTCGGTGCTAAATTGATTTGAATTTAAGTTTCATTTTCAAAATGGGAAATGTTTGTTTAGAGAATTCAGACAAACGATAAAGTACCAACTACATACTAAGAATGACTGTTGACCGAATTCCTAGGAAGATACTGAGTGCAACTCCAGAGGGTAGATGTCCAGTGGGGCGCCCTAAACACAGTTAGGCGAGACAACTTCAGAAACTGTGTGAGGAGAGGATGGGACTGCCATGGACGGAAGCCGAACAATTCGTGCACGACGGGGACGAATGGAGGCGCCTTGTCGATGCAATGGGTCCCCAACACGAATAGGAGAACAGAAAATAAAATATTTGAAATAAAATAAAAAATATATTGCTATTTTCCAAATTTGTATTGATTTGTCGAGAATTTAGAGTATTTAGACTATCCCCATTGATGTAATATATTTTATTGAGGTACCTCCGATTGTCCTATTTGACCTCCAACGCCCCTAAGGCTCTATCGCTCTGACACCGAAGGAACGGAAACTACCGAATTCGGTCCACGTGCACTGCTACCAACAAGATAATATCTGAACAATAGCGCTGTTAGGGATTATTTCTGTCAGTATCCTGATTCTTACCCACACCTGGTCCCTACCTACATCTGAGAGTTATGCTATAATTTTTCCTACATTCCAGACAATTTTCAATAAGTGCCTCTGTGACTCTCCAGTAACTGTTCTTATTTCCCTAAGCGAGAGCGCCCTATAGCCTGCAGCAAGTCCCATGGCCTACAGTATTAAAGTAGTAGTGGGGTAGCGTAGGGTGGTGTAGAACAGGCGAGGTTTTAGTTGGAAGTATTGTCATCACAGTAATTGTCAAGCGGAGCAAGTGCTCTCCATTGTTCCTGGAGACATAGGCGTCCTGCGTCCTGCGTCTTGCGCTCACTGGAGTCGTGATTGATTCGACCAAACGTTAGCGAGACCAGCACGCCCCGGTACAACACTAATAAATATTTTAGAAAAATAAGGTTGGAAAAAGTACCGACCGACGACGACGTAGCGATGACGAGTTGGGCAGATTGTCCTCACACGCAGCGTGTGGCACTACATTAATTCATTAATTCGCCCGTATATTAGCGCACGAAACCGACGCGACGTACGCGACCAATGTACGCGAAGAACTTGTAGGCAGCAGAGGTGGGAATGCTGTCCTTGTTCAATGGAAGATGCTCCGATGCTCTGCACTGGTGCATAGTCCGGAAACACGCCAAACACGCGCCCAACATTTGTATACGGTTGACATTAGTCACATGAGAACGAGTCGTTTCTATGACTCGTTCGTGAGTTCAACGGCTCGGCTGTGGAACGATTTGCCAGCCTCTGTGTTTCCTCCCTCCTCTTCAAGACCCATGTACACTCCTTCTTTTCCTCAAAATGAACCTTATAAAATTATTTTCCTCAGGGCCTCCCGTGTAGAGTTAATGTAAAAAAAAAAATACTGTTCCCAACCGCCTGGAGCCAGTGAGACTATGAGACTAATTGGGGTATGTTGAGAGGCTGAAGGTAATAGGAGGGGAGGAAATGGGGAGAAGAAGGTGGTTAAATAACTGGCTATTCAGCTCTGGTCACTAAACACGCGTTAAAGCCATTTCAAGCAACTTTTCAATTCTGAATGGTGGTCTTATACCAGGGCGATACTGAGAGTATCTTTTATTCTGGAACGTACCGCAAATATACTGTATATTGTTTTAAATTGATTAATTGAGAAATAACACAAAAAAATCGAAATAAAACTAATTAGCGCACGCCGGGATTCGATCCCGCGACCTTCGAATTGCGATTACCCCCCGATTACAGGCCGTCATTCAAGTCGATCTATTAACCAAATAAAGTAATAACAACAAAAGCTGTGTTATATAAATTTAGAGCAACAAAATTAATATTTAATTAATTGAAGACAATATTAGCGAAATTCAATTGAAAATCGAAAAACAGAATAATCTTGAACTTTCCCAAATATTTATTTCCAAAAAATTTTTTTTTTTTTAAAACTGTGTTCAATAAAATCAGTCTCACAAGTTAGTAGTCGCACCACTCAGTACTAGCAAGTCGCGGGGTGATATTAAAATGTATTGTCGTGTGTCGCGCAATCTATCGCCACTGATTTCCTCGGCAGTCATTAGGCGGCTGGGCGGCTGTAGGGCGGCTGTAGGTAGGCGGGAGCAGCCCAATAATTACACATTGAACGGCGGGGAAATAAATATTTTGACATGTGCGAGGAACCGGGGAATTGACGGCGATTAGACCCACTGAGCCATTTCTTATTTCTACACTTAGCTTTACACTGAGCAATCGTGAAATATCAATAAAATTGAAAAAGCATCACGAACATTACAAGTCTTGTCTTTCACCAGAGATGTTATATGAATACCGCACAAGAGTCCCAACTGTTCCCGCCTGGAGTCAGTGAGACCATGGTATCCCCAATCGGGGTATATTGTGAGGCTGAAGTTAGTGGGAAGGTGGAGTAGATGGGGAAGAGGAATTGGCTATTCAGTTCTGGTCACCAAACACAGCTAAAGCCATTTCAAGCAACGCTTCAGTTCTGAATGATGGTCTCATACCATGGCGATACTGAGAGTATCTTCCACTCTGGAACGTGCCGCAAATATATTGAATATTATTTTGAATTAATTAATTGTGAAATAAAACAAATTCGTCATTCTTCTTCGTTGTGTGCCCTATCAGGTCCCCCCGACGTTGGCGATCACTCTTGAAAATGTCTCTCTGTCTCGGGCTGCCCGGAATAGCTCCTCCACACTTCTAATGCCGGTCCACTCCCGTATATTTCGCAGCCAAGACATTTGTCTCCTACCAGGCCCTCGGCGACCCTCTGTCTTGCCTTTCAATATTAAATGGAGCAATTGATACTTCTTTTAATTAATTCATGTTAATTAAGTGATAACTCTGTTAATTAATTCTTCTTAATTCGTAAAATAAAATTTATTTGAGCACGCCGGGTTCTAACTCGCGATCTTCGGATTGTGAGTCGAGAGTCTTACCCCTCAACCACGGAGGCCGTCAGTGGAGGCGTATTCCAATACTGAATTAAAAAGACTTATGAATGAAATGGGATTCTGAAAAACATGTAGGTAGAGGTACTTAAGGGGAACGGCTGCTCGGCCATTTTTAATAATTCATGTTTCTTATTTTATATTTCATTATATTTACGTAGTAGGTAGAGAAATATTAGTTTTTTTTTTAAATTTAATTGATAGCTCACAAATAATTGGGAAATCTCTAAGTCTCTTCTTTAATCATGAAAAATAAAATTCAGTATTTTTTTAGAAGAAAAACTCTCTTTTGAACTTTTGAAGGTTATTCCCATCAACGTAACATACCATTGAAGAAGAAGATAACAATAATAATCTAAACGAAAATATGAAAGAGAACAAGATACAGAAAATAGAAAAAAGACAATGGTCGCAACTGGGATTTGAACCCAGACCTCTCGTCTAATCGGAACGTGCGCGTTAACCAATTTCGCTTTTGCTCCCTTCTGTCAAGCCGTCTAATAGTCAATCTCACATTTAAAATTTTTTAGAATTAATAATATTATCTTCAACTAATTATTTTCCATACTATGGGCAACTACCCCTTTTATTGGAAACCATCATTCTAATATATTGGTTTGTATCCTGGATAGCGTCTCGGAGAAAAGTATCCGAATTTATTCATATGGAACTATTGACTTTTTATAAAAGTCTAAGGGTGGGTTTCTTCATTTACCGATAATGCTAAATGCAATGCTAATTGTAAAAGTAAACGGTAAAATGCATAGAAATGGGTTTTTTCATTTGACATTTACGGTTTACTTTCACCTTACATTTTACAGGCCCACAATGGTGCTGCAAATGCGAAAGGAAAGGTAACCAAAATGGCGGCCGTTGTCTAAATGTCACTTTGGTGACAGTTCAGAGATTTTCTTGCTATCTATTTTACGGTATTTGCTAGTATTTTATCATTATGTTCGCAACAAGTGATGGTTCATCAGGTTATGAATAATTATATGACACGACGTGTAAAGCGACATAATAAACGCAGGAATTTCTATCTAATGGAAGACGTAGATTTCGCGTTAATAAAGAAATTGCTCGATTTTTGACTACATTAATTGCAGATATGATATGATATGTTATTCGAAAGAATTACTCATTGCTAATAATTTTATTACAATTTAAAACGTGATCCCTGAGACGTATGTGTGGTAAAACAATGTACGATCGTGTGAGAAATGTGGATATCCGCAAAGAATGTAAGGCTGATGTAAGCATAATGCGTAAGATTAAGAAAGGGACCCTCAGATGGTTTGGGCATGTAGAGCGAATGAACGAAGAAAGTAGTGTAAGAAGAATATACGACGGGAATGCGAATGGTAGAAGAAGTCGGGGATGCCCGAGAAAGACATGGCACGATCAAGTGAATCAGATACTTGAGTCGGGCATTTCAAAAGTCAGAATAATAGAAGAGAATGTATGAGACGATGTATAAATGTGAATGAGGCAAAGAGTGTGTGCCGAGACCGAGTTGTCTGGCGGTCCGTCCTCTCTGCCTACCTCTGCGGGGAAACGGCGTGATGGTTGGTTAGTTAGTTAAAACGTGAAACAAATATCAATGCAACCGTAGATGAAGCAATTCGCACACAATGTTTGACATTTATTGTGTGGGTTGCCACATGAAAAAAATATATACACAGTTCCCAATACGAAAATGTGGGAATTAGGTTAGTTTTTATGCTTTCATCCCTATTTACTTTTACCTAAGCAGTTGGCATCGTGAAAAAACCCATTTTGCCGTAAATGTCAAATGCACTGCGAAAGGAACTGTAAACTGCTAAGCTAAAGTAGAGTGCAATTGAAGAAACCCACCCTAAATGAATATTAATTTTTTTTATAAGAAAAACTCTCTTTTATAACTTTTGAAGGTTATGAGACGCTATCCATGATACAAACCAATTCTTAGAATGATTGTTTCCAATAAAAAGAGTAGTTGTCCATAGTATGGAAAAATAATTTGTTGAAGATAATATTATTAATTCTAAAAAATTTTAAATTTGAGTTTGACTATTATGACGGCTTGACAGAAGGGAGCAATAGCGAAATTGGTTAACGCGCATGTCCCGCGCACGTCCCGAGAGGTCTGGGTTCGAGTACCAGTTGCGACCTTTATCTTTTTTCTGTTTTCTGTGTATTGTTCTCTTTCATACTTTCTTTAAGATTATTATTGTTATCTTCTTCTTCAATGAAAAATAAATTTATTTAATGACCTATATTTTAAAGTAGCATCCTTGCAGGAAATTTGCGACACCTTTTGATTAAACAAATATTATTCAGTTTCCTTAAGCTCTTTATCTCCAAATTTAACTTTTGTTCCTCTTAAGAAAACTTTTCGCTATATGTGTAATTTTTGTGTGCCTTTTGTTGAAGTCGCATTTCCATCTGAAGATGGTTTCATAATAACTGAATTATAAATGTGAAAAATATGTTCTTTATATCTATACCCACTCACCTTAAAATCCTGTATACCTTGAAAATCACACAGTTTTTGATATTTAAAGTTTTTGGACGAATGCATCAATTTTTATCTCACGATGTGAGCTGTGATATCTTATATAATGTATTTTTTTAAATTAGTTTTTATATACATACCTATACATGTAGGTAATATAATCATGAGCAATTACATTTTCAGGTTACAATCGGATTAAACTCAAATCATTAAATACTAACACGCAACATTGATTAGAAACAGTATAAACATATATATGTACATAATATATAACCTTTACGAGAGTGTAACTACTCGTGTGTAAAGGGAAGAGAAAATATATATTTTTTTTTAAATTAAAAAAAATTAAATTAAAAATTATAACACATACATTATATTTACGTACTTACATAAATCAAATGTATAAAAAAATAAAATAATATAAAAAAAAATAATAATATAAAAATAAATTTTTAAATAAGTACTGTTAATTAAAGGTTAATGCGGTTCTAAATGGATAAATTATTTAACACATTATTGTTTAATTTATTTGTGAATTTATTGTAGTCAGGTTCTAATCTCAGCTCTATTGCTAGTTGATTAAACCACACCACTCCATTGTACGTGTAGTAGTGTTGTGCAAAACTGGTATGCATTAATGGCGTACACAAGCGACCCACTGTGTTTTGCCTATTGCTCTCAACACGGACCATGGCGTGGTGCGACTTCTTAGAATAGTCTTTGTGTATTTGAAGAAGTGTATTTTTTATATATGTATTTTTTAGAGGTGGGACTTGAAAGTCTTGAAAAAGTTGAGAGGTTGAATAATCTGATGGTTTCTTAGTAATAATTTTGATTATTAATCTTTGAGTAATTTCCAACGGTAAAATTGATGGTATTTACGGTATTAAATGTAAAAAATTACAACCATATTATTTTTAAACCCAAAATCTTGGTGTCTAGGAAAACTACTAACTATAAGAAGTATCTACTTGCCTACAACCTACATTCGTAATAATAAGGAACTCCAGTGAAAAATATTATGGCTTTAAAAAAATATGTTCATACAGACCGATGAAAGCTGATTCTGAATATATAAGTTTTATTTCATAATATTAAACGTCGAGTTCTTAAAAAAATATTAAAAAGTGCATTTTTTAACGTCTCGTTAAAATACACTGTTAAGTTGGTACGATTGAATGGTTAGTGCTGACGTCACGCGTCACCAGTTATTGTATCACATTGTATTGAAATGTAGGTATGGCACAAGCCATCAGTATTAACAACATCTCATGTTATTATTTATTTCGTACTGTTTATAGAGATTTAGTGATTGTGCTTATTGAAACAATATTTAAGCCTAAATAATTCAGTATCAAACATAGATGTATCTCTATTATTTAAAATATTGAAAAACTACTGCACAAAAAAAATAGTAATGATTCTTCTAGGGAGAATACTTCGAACAACGGTATTCAAAATGGCGGCAGTTGATCAGCTGATTGCCCGGTCCTATACAAATTTTTCAGGAGTGATGACGTCACACGATTTACCATATTTCCGGTGGTTTTCGGGGGGTCTTGAAAAATTAAAACTTTGACAATTATTTTAACTATTAAAACTAACTCTAAAAATAGAAATAAAAATGCAGTTATTTAAGTTAGAAGGTCATTATTTATAAAAAAAAATAAAAAAATTGGACTGGAGTTCTCTATTATTACACCAAAAATGTAAATCTTTAAACAATAAAAGTGAAGTATAATAGACCCAGTGAAAGCTCGTACGGTCTTCATCGACATTCTTCCTTCTCACGCGTCTTGTTTGCAAGCAATAAAGACACAAGACATAATAGTAGAACCATGGCGTACGATCACGCACGATCTCTCGCTTGGAATATACGAGTTGGTATTACCACACTTCGGGCGGACAAAAGCAAGGAACCCGTTTGAGAAAATGGAATTTGTTTAAATCAATATATCTTCGAAAATAATATGTAAATTTTAATGATTATTTTTTTATAGTACACATCACCCCCCAACTGTACAAGTATTGTCCAAAATTAAAGCCTACTTTGTAATAGATCTCCACTAGCGTAGGGAGTGTAACGAACCCATCGCTCAGGGAGTGGAAACATAAAACTGAGCCTTCCTGCAGTGCCTCCAAGAAACAAGGTCGCATCTCGGAGTATTTAGACCTTACTCAAGCACTCGGGGCTCTGCTGGACTGGACCTTCTATTTCCCTTATCACTCGTGGGACAAAAAACGGACCATTCTAAAACTAGCGGCCTTTTTTGGAATCTAGGAATGCTGAGGCCTCCTCTGTGAACTTCCTTCCTGGGGCCTGTACTAGGAACCAAGAGGAGAAGCCGTGGAGAGGAGAGCTGAGGCCAACTCCATGAACTCTTCCTTTGTGGGGTCTTCAGCGAACCAAGGGGAAGGGCACTCTTCCAGCGCGGGGACTTTGGGGAACCAAGAAGGAGTGAAGTGCAGGGATGATATCCTCTTCCTGGGGTCTTCAGGGAACCATGTAGGAGTGAAGAGGAGAAATGAGGCTTGTGGGACCTTTAGAGAACCAAGGAGGAATGAAGAGGAGAGATGAAGTCCTCTTCCCTTTTGGGGCCCTCAGGAAACCAAGGTGGAGTGGACTCTTCCATTGTAGGGCCTTTGGGGAACTAAGGAGTGGAGAGGAGAGATGAAGCCCTCTTCTCTCGTGGGGCCTTCAAGGAACCAAGGAGGAGTGAAGGGGAGAAATGAGACCTGAGAAGACACATTGTCGAACCAGAAGATATACTTCATTTCCA
Organism: Limnephilus rhombicus; assembly: GCA_929108145.2. Lineage (NCBI taxonomy): Eukaryota > Metazoa > Arthropoda > Insecta > Trichoptera > Limnephilidae > Limnephilus > Limnephilus rhombicus. Next base: position 45,239,180 of record OV815288.1, on the reverse strand, counting down.
ATGACAATCCTGGTGAACTTTATAAAAGGGACTAGGTAAAATAGGAGACAGTACAATGGGCCTATGGCCTAAGTGCTCACAGGAACTATAATTATACTCGTATTTATATGTAAACCGTCTCCACTCTTTAAAAAAAAAAAGATCTCCACAAACCGTAGTTAAGTCGGTGTTGGGCTATTTAGTGATGTTTTCTTTTATTTTATATTTTATTACTTTACAAAAATGTTGGTTTTCACTTTGGTACGAATCATTTTTTAAAAAGAGCCAATGCTTTAGTTCCCTTTTGATAAAATATTATTCCACACATAAGACAAGAATATAAGAAGATTCTTGTATATCTTGTATCACATAAACATATATATGTATGTATGCATGTGTTTTTTACATATACATAGAGTAGGGTTCCTTACTCAGGGATTGTTGTAAAATATATATTTTTTTTTATTTTTTTTTATTTATTTATTTATTTATTCCATTTTTACAATTTTACAAAGTTAGGTATAAGTACAATTATTTTTTTAATTATGTACATGTAATGCAAATATTTTTTAATGGTGGTAATAATACCTCTCTAATTGAGAATTTCTCGTGTTTAGGGAGGGAGTACTAACACAATTGATATTTTGATATATGTTTAATTGATGCTACCATGAGCGTATTTATGAAAAAATAAAATAAAAACATCATGTATGTAAAATTATATACCTGTGCACTATTTTAGGAAGAAAGTTTTTTTTTTAAATTATAAAATATAAAACCTGTGTACACATTGAAAATATAAGTGGGCGTAATATAACACAAACATGAAATTACTTAGTGGTGAAATGTATTTTAATTTTTTTCTTAAAAATTTTATAATTTTTTTCGGATTGAATATCTTTAGAGAGTTCGTTAAAGCATTTTAAGGCTGAGTATGTGTAATGGTGTTGGGCCGTTGTAGTATTAAGTTTAGGGATTATTATTTGTCCTGTTGTTCTCGGCCTGGTGCTAAATGAATTTATTGTTAGTTTGTCTTTATGGATTTGAAGTAATGCATTTTTTTGATAGATTCTGTTTATTTGTAAAAATTCATCGAATATTTTTTGAGTTGAAGAGTCTAAAGGTTTTTTTAGAATAATTTTGATGAGTCTTCTATGTACTATTTCAAGTGGGGCTAAGTTGGTTTTATACGCTCCTCTCTAACCTATTATTCCGTATTGCAGAACTGATTGGGCTAATGCATAGTAAACCTTCAGTAGTATAGATTTATGAAGTATATTTCTTAGTTTGAGGAATACGTAAAAAAGTTTACGTATTCTGTTTATAGTTTGTGCAATATGTTCTGTCCATTTAATATGTTGATCTATTATTATGCCTAAATATTTAATGTTGTTTTATTTATATCCAGACATTCAAATAGGACCGGCGTAAAATATAGAACTACCCTTCCCGCCTAAAACGTGTTTTAATTGATGCAGACAACATGTTTTAAATTATAAAAGTACCACGATTCTAATCTGGTGAAACGTAACTTAGCGTTACCTAAAAGTTAACACCACAACACCCAACGTATATATTTAGAAACCTACTACGCACTGACATGGATATTTATTCAATTTTTCCATTATTCCGACGACATTATTCCCCTTTTCCAGATTTCCCAGCAACTTTCCTCGCGTCCCATCAATCACCCCCTGCCCCTATGGGTTGGGGGGGGGGGGGGTTACAGTGTTCCCCCTACCACCCACAAGGGGGAGGAAGGGGGTTTAATTCCACTAATGGACCGCGGCGGATACACCTCGCAGTATGTAAAGCACAAACAGCGCAGCGATGCAATGGTGTTACTACATACAAATAATTATATTATGGTGTTTTCATGGGGTTAGCTCGATATATGAATGTTTTTTCAGTAACAGAGAAACATGAATATTATTTACACTGGTAAAAGAATTATGGCGGAAGATCTAATGATAATTTTTTTAATGAAACACTAGTAAACAAAACGTTTTTATTTTCGTTATTTGTTTTTGGGGTGTTACGCCGTATTGCGCTACCTCCTTCTTTAGCCAACATCTACACACATCTACCGGATCTGCCTGATGATGGACACTGCAACGCTGTCCGAAACGTTGGCTAAAGAAGAAGGTAGCGCAACACGGCATAATACCCCAAAAACAAATAACGAAAATACATTTGGCTGTGAAAATCTTAAAACGTATCAAAACTCCTTTAAGTTTTGTTCCACCGTTCTAGTTCATTGTGAGAGGTTCTCTGTACACAAGAGGTATTTTTGCAAAACTGACTTGTTCCACTTTAACGTTTTGTTGGGTAATTGCAAAATACTGATACAGATGTGAAATATGAACACGTACAAAAAACATGTTTTATGTATGTGTTCATTTTAGTAATATTCAGACTGTAATACATTTCTTCAGACTGATGTGTGGATAGTTCGAAAACTCGACTATCATGAAGAGCATTAGTTTCTATGTTCCCGATGGTTATCTCCATCAACGACAGCATAGATTTTCATCCCCCGGCTTGCAGAACTAACTTGCCAAAGGTCATGACAATCGGGAGAGCTGTTAAATAGAATCTAATACTGCGAACGTAGACAGGGTATTGAGGAATTCTTCTGAGGTTAGTTCTGCTTGCGGAAAAATTAAAAACGAATTTACCTGTTAGTCTTCACGGTATGTGGATTTTTATAAAATTAGTCAGGATTTAAGATAATAGTTTGGTTAGATTTGTTGGCTTCTCCAGCCATGATTAGAGTGGTTAATCAACACAGCCGATCAGAACGTATTTCCAGAACTGTGGAGCCAATCTAAATTGGATGACGCAGCATGAATGTTCCAGAATCAATAAGGGAGCGGGAAGGGGTAAGGGGCGAACACCAATCACCATACTCAATATGTGTGAGGGAAGGCTGCTTCATCCAATGTGGGAAAATTAATCAAGCAGTTACGTCGTTATTGGTTCCGAGGACTCACGTAGAACACATAACCTACCTATGCAAGGCTAGAGTATTATGTGTTCGATGAACCGATACTAAAGAAATCTGCTTTAATTCTTGTTTTTTTTTTATATTAGTTGCAATCAGCAGGCCTTGAGGAAAAAAAATCTCTCATGGCCTATGCCAACTTTGAGGAAGCCGTGTTGAGGGTCTTTTTGGAAAAAGGAAGGAGAGGAAGTACTGGGAAGCAAAAATGTATGAGGAATGGGTAGGAATTTGGGGATCTACGAGTATGTGTCCTGTAGAACATATGAATTCTACCTCCCATTGCGTGAGAGCCGGGCTGGAGAAGTCTACTTTAGGTCTGTGCAGTGTTTCATTATTATTGAATAGGTAGGTATGATAAAGTGGTTCTATAGTAAGCCGAAAGAAAATTCGACAGAGGAAGTAGAAGAAGAAGATTGCACAGTTTTTTATGTGAATACCGCATAAGAGTCCCAACTGCTCTCTTCTAACTATTATGTTTAATATATTTTCATAGTAGATACAATGACGTTATATAAATAAATAGACTCGCCATGGTCTCATATACTCACAATATAATGTGGAAAGTAAGGAACACTCTTTTGTTTTCAGCGATTTTCAGTATAATTTCTTAATTCAAAAGTTTATTCCTGTGTGATAAAGATAGACAATCAAATAATGTGTGTGTATGAATGACATGAATACATGAGCGGGCGGCGTATTGCTTGTCACTTTTTGATGGAACGTTCGCTCAGTTCGCTGTCTCCTTTTCTCGAGGCCCACTGGAATAAAAGGTCCGGCTGCCTGTCGGAGTTTGATATGTCGAGCTATACAATAAATACTATAGGACAACGACAGTTTTCAAATGGTGGCGATTGTCATCAATACTTGTTAGAACTACTGATTTATGTGTTGTTTTATCGCAAGCAAACAAATAAACAAGTGTTTGGGCTGATTAGTCTACTTTAAAACAGTTAAGTTTACTTAGCAACAGAAATTTGGCAGAAATTTAACGTCCAGACTCCTTACTTTAGTGGGACTTGAATTTTCTCTAATGACGTTTAAAACCGCGAGCGGGAAACATGAAAATTAATTTAATATTTATAATAATCGATAATATTAAGTAATTTGCGTGTACTTACGAATGAAATGTTATTCATTCGCCTTTACTATTATTTGCCGTGTAATTGAAACATTTTCTCATCACACAGGAGGGCATTTTGATACTTTTTAAAATGCAATTTACTTACTGGTAAGTGCTGGTAAGACGCAACCTTACTCGACGCGTAGCAGTTTAGTACTAAAGTACTAGATATCGAGATCGGTACAATTGTCTTGTTCTTGTCTTCCCACTTTGTGATTTCTACCCCTCGTCTAATATAGTATGTAACGTCATTGAGTAGATAGGGTAAAAGTATTTTTTAACAATTACCTCTAAAATCAAGAAAAATATTGACTGTATTTTGTAATTTAAAACACAAGTAAGCAAAGAAGCACAAATCCCTACTAGATATTTGTTAAATAGCTATCTTTTGATTATAAAATATATTATATTATATTATATTATTTCTATTAAGTATTTTGGCCTAATATGGAATTCAAATTTTATCTGAAAAAGGGCGGCTTTTGTATTGAAAACTTAAATTTTTTAAAATAGGTGTTATTTTTTAAGATATCCATACATTTTTAACGCCGAAACGGTAATTATATGAAGTTCCTTCGGTTGAAAAAATTGCAAAATATACTACGAAAATTATTATAAACAAGTTTTTTTCTTTAGTTTCACAACTTTTATGTACGAAAAGGATCACAGTTCTTCGAGTGCGTAGGTTCTCAACCTGGGCGATAACGTCCCCTTGGGAGCGTTTCAGATCTTCAGGGGGGCGGTAGAAGACCATGAGAAAATTGAAGGGGGGCGTTTCAAACTTTCAGGGGGCGGTAGGAGAACCAGAGAAACAAATCTCAACCCATCCTTTCTTGCATCACATCCCTTTAGGGCCCATACATCCACAAAAATATTTTCCCTGTCCCATTACGCCCCCTCCGTTGTGGCAATTGTAACCCCATCGTGATATCCCATTACGCCCCCTTCGTCGTGGTATCCCGTTACGCCCCATCCGTTATGGCAAATGTAACCGTGTCGTGGTATCCCATTAAGCCCCCTTCGTCATGGTATCCCGATACGCCCCCTCCGTTGTGGCAAATGTAACCCTGTCGTGGTATCTCATCACGTCCCCTTCGTCGTGGTATCCTCGTTACGCCTCGCCCCCCCCGTTATGGTCAATTGCTGTTTTGGATTCAAGAATTAGGGGGGGCGCTGGAAATAAATATATTCTCAAAGTGGGCGGTGGGCAGGTTGAGAATCTATGTTCTAATGCTATTTAAAACACATTCCAGGAGATTTTTGCTATACTTTAAGCGAGTTGCGTTTCATTATTATCGTTTTTAACATTAGCGCGCTCCCTCTATCTTCATTTTGAGCGCTTACCACCGGGTCTTAAGAGGCCATTACCAGAGAAAACCAGAAATATGTCATTTTCAAATCAGATTTTAGACATATTGACTCTTTTCCACAATAAAATTATAAATGGATTTCGAAAGATTGTTCTTTTATCTAGCATTCGCATGTAATAAATTTTGAGGAAAGTTTTTAATTTTTAGTATAATAAGGTTATTCCATAGGTCGTTGGCAGATTTGTTAAATTTTCAAAAAAGATTTTGTATTATACCACAACCATTTCAAAAAATATAATTATGTAGTAAAATAAATCAATACATTATCTAGCAAACGCATAATTTAGAATTTTAATTTTAGTTTCAATAAAATCATTAAAAAATATGTACGTACATGTGTTTCTTGACGAAAATTGGTCCATTTTTGTATTTATTTGCGCACTTACAAACTAACATATTTTAGATTTTTTTAACATTCTTATTAAATTTAGACATTATTGAAAAATGATAAATACTTTTAATAAAAAATAACTACAAAAAGTACATTATTTTAATAGTTTTATCATCACGCCTTTCAGCATTTTTGGATGAAGGCATAAATTAAAGCTAATTTGAATTGAAATAAATTGGATATTGAGTTATAATTTAAAAAAGCTGGTACGGAGAATAATTAATCTTTCTCGTTGTAACCGCCCTGCACGATCGTAAGAACAACTTTCGACGAAATGTGGATTTTCATCCGCTGGCTGGTTAAACGCTCTTAAGCTTAGAAATAAAGTCATGCATCAAGATAACAATTTCCTAATTGCCTGTATTCTAAGTTAAAACGAGATATCTTGAAACCAGCTCGCCCATGTTATTAATATTATTTTTAGATACAGAGTAGCAGCATAACATTGTCCAGTGTTCAATGCTGGGATAACAGGCCACTTGAGTCGATATCATAAACTGGGTTCCCATGGTTGGCGTCTAAATACTAGTGAACCAACAATCTACAAATTATCCATAATAATTTTTTGAAGTAAAACTCCTTTAGCGCTGTTAGTGACTTGAAATTCGGGTGAAACGACAATGCGTCACAACTCAGTTCTACACGAATAATCGCTTCTAACAAAATGCGGTAAATTCGCACCTCGGCGCGTGCCTTCCATAGCGTAGTGTGAAACGTGCCTGACAAGTCTCAGCGGCCAGAGAGAAAGACATCAAGCGAACGTGGGTTCGAATCCTACGATATCCAACAAAAAAACATTTTTATTTTGTGAAATCAATATCCAATCTTCGAACCACTTTAATTGAAGCAATTCAAAACAAATTCCTCAAATATCTTTGTTACAAGGCGTACGTAATATTTAATAATTATGCAGAGGCAGCTTCATACTTTAAAATTGATTCAATGAGGGTAAGAAGGCATCATATGGATGCAATATTCCTGTTTAAATTAGTTAACAATAATATTCAATGCCCAGAGTTGCTAAATAAAATTCAATTTAATGTACCTGCACGTACAACACGCTCTTCTGTCCTGTTCAGGGCGGATCAATGCAAGACAAACTGTAAGCAGAATTCTTCTCTGAACAGACTATGCAATAGTTACAATAGCGTATTATCCAAGGTGGACATTTTCAATTCCGAACTTACCAAATATAAGGGGTACATGAGTATTTCTCTGATGTTTCATGAATATGTTATGGTGACTATGTTTCTATCGTTTATACTTAAAATTCTGTTATAATTTGATTTATATGTACAACCTGGCTTCTTACGGTTTCCAATGTATTGATATTTTTATTTTTTATGTAAATTTTAGTTTTATATACTTAATCTTTTGTTTTATAAAATTTTGTGATCTCATACTCCTTTATTATAAATTTTATTATTTCAAATTTTTTATTATGCTGTTTAATCAGAGGTAAAGTCACAAGGAGGAAATCCATAATTGATTTTATTTTGGCTACACAAACATGTACAAACTGGAAAAATGTAAACTGTTGATTTCCCGAAAATAAATAAATACAAAAACAAGCAAAAGAAAAGAAAGCAACATCTATAGACTTTCTAGTTTCACTTCTACCGGGTGTGAATTACACACTCTGTTTTTTTTTATTTCGTCTTATATTTGGTAGAAGTGCTAATATTCTTTTTTTTTATAAATAGTCATGGCAAGAGATTAAATAATTTAGAAACCCTCAAAATAACGAAAGCCGTTAATACTAAAAGTCATATTATCCTTAACCCTTCAGGCCTCGAGCATATTCTGACAGATGGTCGGATTATTACCGCTTTGCAATAAAATCTAAAGAAAAGGAATTTTTCTAAACGTATCCGAAAACTAAATTGTTTTTGAAAGGTAGGATGATTACCCGCCTCACTAGACGATATGTTTATGGATAAGGGTACAGGTAACAGATCACCTTATGTGAAGAGATGCTTTCTCCCTTACATTATTCCAAATATGTTCGTCAGCTGAATTAATTGCAAGAATGTAAACATTTTCTTAAATATCTTCTTTAAAGTAAACCTATATTCTTACCGCCTTTCCTATTGCTTTATTATGGAATACAGGTTTTACTTTCAAGAAGACAATTTAATTTAATCAATTTTCAAAATTTTAATCAGACAAGATATAAAAAGATACGGCAGCATCTGGGAATTGAACCTAAGATCTTAGCCTTGCTGGGGCTCTGCTTTAATCACCTGACAAGGCTATGGTCCACGCGGGGCCCGTCCATACATATTGTGGATGCTGCACAAACCTTCTTTTATGGATTTAAAATAAGTGTAATAATAATTGCGAGAATTATGTATTTATTCCGCATTAAAAAGCCTTGGATTTATTTTTTTCTAGCCATAAACCGCACTAGATGCTGCAATAACGACACTGCCACCATCCTAATCTCAGAGACCAACACTAACACGACACACGGAGAGGTCGAAATACATATGTATACCTACATTATCAGTGCTCGAACGTCGCGTAAACTCACCAACTCCAGCAAAACAGTGGATGCTCGGTCCATTCCTCGTCCACAACGCAGGAACGAGTGTGACATTTTCGGTATTCGCGCATGCTCGTTTAGTCAAGCCTGCCATGGTTGAAGTAAGGCCAAATATGGATTCCATTGGATCATCCAACGCACAAAAAACTACTTTAATGCTTATAGGCATAGTGCACAGACTACGTTAGTAATCCGAAGCGAGCGGACTTAGTATTTACCATTAGAGATTTGTTTGCCTGACCATCTTTCGATAGTTATTTGTTGTCTTGAATAGCCGAATCCGATTGATACTTGATACATTGAATATCTTTCGGAATACCTATTTAATTAATTTAATTTGGGAACTGTAATATTTAATGTGAAGCACGAAGGTTGTATAGAGCTAATTTGACAGCTTATTTTTATCGATAAATCTTGTTCGTGGGCTAGTCCATAGATTTTTAGGAATATTTGAAATTAGGTATACACTCAAGCATCCCTTATACGAAAAGTCACCGACCGCCACCGCTAAGGTCCCGGGTTCAATTACTAGATGCTACCGTATTTATTTAATTTTTCAGTTTCAAATTTTCGATTGAGGGTCGTCATTGTCTTCGATGATTTAATATTACAATTGAGGTTTTTCTGATTAAGTTATTCTAAGAACAAATAAAAAAAGATAATTTATTGTTTCATAACTTGGTGACCAATTATTAATTTATTTATCAATTTCACGCCTTTATAGGCTTTTACATATTTTTATATAGGTGTCTAAAGCAATGTTAAAGGTTTAGCTAACATAAATCGGTATACACATTGTATATAGGTGTTAAGATGGTAGGTAAAAAGTATTGAAGAACGTTATACAATAAAAGAGATAGAAAAAATCAGTTTTTAACTGCAGATGGCATAAAATATAACAAAATACAAATGTGTGGGTTCTTAAAACATAATGTATGTGCTTAATACATAACCAAGTAGATTTAAAAACAAAAACATGCACTGCCGATTTACACAGCACTAAAATCAATATTCAAAACAATTCTACTTAAAGCAATTATATTATCGTCAGAAGTTCTGTTTAAAGAATTCAATGTCAGAAAACAAAATGCTTTACATTACTACAAAGCAAAATTTCAGATTTATAATAGAGAAGTCCATTTTTTTTTCAATGAAAATGACCTTCTAACTTAAATAACTGCATATTTATTTTTATTTTTAGAGTTAGTTTTTATAGTTAAAATTGTCAAAGTTTTAATTTTTCAAGATCCCCCCGAAAACCACAGTACGTATGGTGAATCGTGTGACGTCATCACTCCTGAAAAATTACTATAGGATCGGGCAATCAGCTGATCAACTGCCACCATTTGAATTCAGTTGTTCGAAGTATTCTCCCTAGAAGTAGCATTACTATTTTTTTTGTGCAGTAGTTTTTGAATATTTTCAATAATAGAGATAAAAAAATAAGAGATACCTTTATTTTTGAAACATTATTTAGGCCTAAATAATGTTTCAATAAATACAACAGCTAAATCTCTACAAACAGTATGTAAATAAACGAATAAATTAATACGATGGATTGTGTCATATCATACATTCCTGTACAATGACTTTACGGTGACGTCACGACACGTCGAACAGTGACGACACCACTAAAATTTCAATAATGCCAACTTGACGGCGTGTTTTTACGACCCGATTAAAAATGGACTTTTTAATAATTTTTTAAAAACTCTGCGTTTAATATTATTAAATAAAACTTATATATATTCAGAATCAGCGTTTATTGGTCTAAATGAACATATTTTTTTAAAGCCATAATGTTTTTCACTGGAGTTCTTTATTATCCTCCACTGATACTCTCTTAACTAACGTTTTACGGAAACTACGTAATAAATATTTCTTTCCCTTTTTTAACAAATAATTAGAATTTTCGTGTTTACCGGTCATGGAGTATTGAAATTTAGTTACCGGTTTCTCGAATAACGGCGATGAAAGCCCTGGCTATAATATCCTTATTACCGGCCGCCGTTTGATGCCTAATTCCAGCCACTATTCCAGCGCCACTCCAAGCTCTAAGTGGCATTCCCAGGCTATAAGTGGCGCTAACATTCCCCACACGTGTCTCGCGCCTTACCGCCACACAACTACATTACTCCAGAAGGACACGTCAAGTGGTCCCTGCTCCTTTTTCTTTTTTATCACGACGAGATAATAAAGCTGGCGGGAAACGAAACAGTCGAGGTAAAAAAATTGTCGCACACGTTTGTGAGAGTTCGTCAAAAGAAGCCGAAATCGGTCCAGAGATTCATGGCTGTGTTAAAAAGTCAGTGTGAATTATGAAAGGGTTTGGTTGCGTGAAATCTGTTTGCCGAGCATTTTTTAGAAAGCACTTTTAAATAATTTAACGCGTTCTTAAAAGTGCTAGTAAAAAAAGAGAAGTTGCATATTATTGTCTCCTTGCCGAACAACTGTCTTGGTCGTCAATTAAAATGAAACCGGGAGGAGTTTTGTCCATTCAAACGTATTCCTCAATTTTCTATTCGGATTTTGTTACTTCAGCAAATATTTTTTAATGTGATATAGATATCGACGATTAGCACGTCGGTAGGTTTTGCTTTTTTGATGATAAGTTATTCTTGAAGGAGTTAGAATACTCCAAAACGTTAAAATTGCCTAGCTTTAACGCCATCAAAAGACGTTCAGTATACAAACTAGTTAATGTATTTATTTATTTATTTAATACAAACGGCATAAGTATGCCATAAAAATTAATTACATGTCACAAATTCATATTCAAAATATTAGTAATGGTAAAACAGTGTATGTATAACAGTTAATTGTTACGATACATTGGAAGTGACACCAGAGATACATTTACACGCAAAAATCTATAATAGAAATAAAATTAATAGTGACTAAAAAAATATGATAGCATAGCCGTCTTGTACCTCTGTTCCGTGCAGTTAAATAGATCTATCATATCTGCATATCTATTAGTAACTTCATGCAACCTAGGTAAAAGTGAGTGTTTCGTATACTCAGTCCGATTATTGTTACATTTAAAAAGGATTTTAGAACGAGTGGTTCTCGTGGGAATATGAAATTCAATGAGCTTAGTTAGATCATTTACAATTTTGAACATTAATATTAAGTCTGATATAATTCTTCGATCTGACAGTCTTAGTAAATTTAATTCTTTCATCAAGTAATTATAATTTATGTTTTCAATGGGAATACCGAGGTTAAAATTAATATGTCTTAAGAATTTGTGTTGAATTTTTTCGATTGAATCTGAATGTATTTTAAAATGGGGGGACCAGATCGAGGAGTTATATTCGACTTGACTACGTACTAAGGATGTATACAAAAATTTTAAAATTGAAATATTCTTGAAACCTCTGCCAAAAAAGCAAAACGTACAGACATAGAGTATATTCATCTAATACATTTAGTAAAAAAAATTAAATCGGTCAAGTTTTGGAGGAGAAAAATGGGAATTACTAAAACCTTGATTTTGATGATTTTATTTAGGTATTATCAGTCTGAGGTGCAGTTGTCCCTTTCGCTCAGAGCAACAGCGATGGAGTAAGAGTGACGTAAGCGTAAGTGTGACGTAAGTAGACACTAACGGCAACAGTTTGTTCAAATTTCTCGGCGACTGGGTCTCCTCTTAATACTCTTAACAGGGCAAGGTGTTGGCCGTAAATATTGCCAAGTCCCATCAACGTTTTTTATTTGGGAGGCTGGAATGGGCACCGCCGCCCCGGTAACCTTTATTGGATAACCAATTTAGCAGAGGTGCCCGGGTTCATGAGGTGAGTTTTGTCTAGGTCTTGGAGGCGGATGACCAGGATACACTGAACCCCAGATTCCTACCCACCCCTTAAAACCTTTTCCTGCCCAGAACTCTCCTCTCCTTCCTTTCCCTAAAAAAAACTCTCCACACAGCATCCCCAAAGATGACAAAGGCTCTGAGGGAAATTATTTTCCTCAGGGCCAGTGTGGAGCACATGTAAAAAAAAACGTTGTCGTAACGTATAAAACAAAATCACTACACAAAAATGCAATAAATCCACTTGTATGAATTTACATTAACTTGAAAAATCTGAAAACTTTTAATTAATATTAATAGCACTAGAAATTATGACACTTTTGATAGCGGATTTGGTAGCGGACGATTAGGTAATTAGGTAACCCCGAAATCAGGATTTGGTAGCGGACGACTAGGTAATTAGGCAACCCCGAAATCAGGATTTGGTAGCGGACGACTAGGTAATTAGGTAACCCCGAAATCAGGATTTGGTAGCGGACGACTAGGTAATTAGGTTACCCCGAAATCAGGATTTGGTAGCGGACGACTAGGTAATTAAGTAACCCCGAAATCAGGATTTGGTAGCGGACGACTAGGTAATTAGGTAACCCCGAAATCAGGATTTGGTAGCGGACGACTAGGTAATTAGGTAACCCCGAAATCAGGATTTGGTAGCGGACGACTAGGTAATTAGGTAACCCCGAAATCAGGATTTTTGAACTCGGAAATCACTGTGAAAGAGTAACTTTATTTCCTGGTCTATGAAAGCAAATAAACGCAAATGAAGTAAAGTCATGGAATCAATATGATATTGACCCTGGGGATTTTTTGAAAAGTTCAATCCGAAAAATCAGACCATTTTTTATAAACCGGAAAGACGGGACATAATTTTATAGGTGCGAAAAAACGATAATCACATAGCCGAAAATCATTTATAAAAAGAACGTTTTCCACTCGAATGGCACAGGAGAATAACGAGGCATACCAAAAATATTACATCTCATAAATATTTTTTCCTTGATCCATCTTATTGATCATAAATCATTATAATGTACAACGTATATATTACTAAATCCAATGTAATATACTTGGACTTGTAAATTATAATAATAATAAGAATGTAAAGGAAATATATTCCCTTTAAATTTGAATCCTATAATGTCAATTAGAATGCAATCATCGATTGTCATTTGTTTTGTTATTCTATTATTTGATTGTTAGAAAAAAAACCATTCAAAGTGATATTAATAAACATAAATGTCGTTTCTTAGTTAAAAAAAACTTTGCAACACAAGTGTTTTATTTAGAAATTAATAAAAAGGAATTAAACCTATCAACATATTATAAAACGACATTTCGTTTTAAACCAAAAATGGAGAAAATTCAATTCGAATTTACGCTATTACCTGGATGCGATGGCAGATCAAATATTATTAGCATTACAAAAATAGTCACAAGTGATGGAAAAGTGTTTACAATACCAGAAATGCTACGATCCGCCAGCTATCACGAGGAGATAATGAAAACTAGTGCTTTTGGAAAAATAAAAAATAGTTTGAAAAAAAGATACCAGGTTAGAAGAGTCTGGTTAACCATGACAGAAGAACTAAAAAAAACATATGTAGACGAAGATGGAAACCTACAGTTTGGAGACCAATACCTCGAAGAATTGGACGAAAAAAGTTTACAAGTACATCAAAAAGAAGATGCATTAGGAAAATTAATTGAAAAGTTAATGGAAGATAAGCAACAGAGCTTAAAAAACATTGCTGAGAAGTTTGTTATAGAAAAATTCTGCACTAAAAATACAAATGCAAGCCAGTGGATGGAAGTGTTTGAAAAAGAATGTTTGCGGTTTGATGTGACCATGGATGGAAAAAAAATAGAAATACTCAGATTGTTCATGGATAAATCTTGTATAGACTGGTACAGTTCCATGATTATAAAACTAACAATGAACTCAGAGTGGTCAACATGGAAAAACAAATTCTGTGAATCATTTGCAAACAAAGGATGGAACCCTGTCACATACGCACTATCATTTAGATACAAAGATGGTTCTCTGTTGGATTATGCTATGAGAAAAGAAAAACTTCTATTGGATGTGAGAAGATCAATTGACACCGGTACTTTGATAGATCTTGTTGCTTCCGGACTACCAGAATTCATACTTAACAAGATCGATAGAGAAGGATTACAAGATACTGTAGATTTGTTTAATGAAGTAAACAAGTATGAACATATGGTCAACAAAAAAAGATTTATGAATAAGAAAACATTTGGAAATGCAGAACATAATAAAAATGGGGGTAAAAATCCATGTAAAATTTGTGAAAAATTGAATAAGGGCATTCGTTACCACCCTGAAGCTACATGCTGGTTCAAAACAAAAGAGGATGAAAAATTTAAGAGAAATGCCATTAAACATGTAAACAATTCAGTGATAGAAACTGAATTAAATGAAAATGATCAAAAAAACTAATAGTAACACCATTAATAAAAGTCAAACTATTACTAAATGATAAATTAAAAATATACGGAATTTATGATTCAGGTTCAAATGTTTCTCTAATTAATTCTAAATTATTGAAACTAAAAGGAAAAGGAAACAATTTGAATGAAGCAAATTTAGTAACGATTAATGGTGTTAAAAAGACGAGTGGTTTGACAACGTTAAACATAAAAATTTTTGAATTGGAGAATAAAGTTGATGTGTACATTATTGATGAACACAATTTCAAGTATGATTTTTTGATTGGATTAGACATGATAAAAGACTTCAAACTTATCCAAAGTGAAGACTTACAAATATCACAGAAACTCTGCCTAAATAATACAAATAAAAAAGAAAAATATTCTACAGATATGAAAACGAATACTAAATTTAATCATATAGAAAAACACAGAATTAATTTTAACGAACATGTTAAAGAAGAAGATTTTAAAATAACAATGAATCATTTAAATAATGATCAAAAAACAGAAATAAATGAACTAATAGACAAATACACATCAGTGTTCGCGAAGAGTAAATATGATGTTGGCACTGTCAATGGATATGAAGCGAAGATAGACTTATTAGTGGATAAATATTGTAGTAAGAGGCCTTACAGATGCAGTGTAGAAGATAAAAAGGAAATAGAAGAGCAAATAGCAAAATTATTAGACAATAAACTGATAGAAGAGTCGTACAGTCCATTTGCTGCACCGGTCACTCTAGCATTTAAAAAAGAAGAAAACAAAAGATCCAGATTATGCATAGACTTCAGAGACTTAAATAAAATAGTAATACCTCAAGCTCAACCATTTCCATTGATTGAAGACCTAATGACAAAGACCAGAAATTGCAAATTTTTTTCAACGCTGGATATAAACTCAGCCTTTTGGTCTATTCCATTGCGGATTGAAGACAAAAAAAAAAACAGGATTTGTAACACAGGAGGGACATTATCAATGGACCTGCCTGCCTTTTGGATTGAAGACTTCTCCGGCAATTTTTCAGAGGATATTAAGCAATATATTGAGAAAATATAAACTAAACGAATTTGCTGTCAATTACATAGATGACATTCTTATTTTTTCAAAAACTTTTGCTGAACACATTGATCATCTGACAAAGCTGCTGAATGCAATCAAAACAGAAGGTTTTAGATTAAAATTTACAAAATGCACATTTGCATCAGATATGGTAAAATATCTGGGTCATATAATTCAGAATAATTCAGTCAAGCCAGTAAAGGATAATTTGATTTCAATAAAGAATTTTCCTATTCCAAAAACACAAAAGAATGTGCGACAATTTCTAGGAAAAATCAACTTTTATCATGAGTACATTCCGAAGAGTGCAATAATACTAGATCCTTTGCATAATTTATTAAGGAAAAATCAAAAGTTTATTTGGACTGATAAATGCCAAAATGCTTTTGAAACGATGAAAAACCTAATATGCTCACAACCGATCTTGGAAATTTTTGATCAAGATTTACCAATTAATATATATACAGATGCTTCTCTAGAGGGTGTTGGAGCTATTTTAAAACAGACACAATCTGATGGAAAAGAAAAACCTGTTGCTTACTTTTCGAAAAAATTAAACAGCGCACAGAAAAAGAAAAAAGCAATTTACTTAGAATGCTTAGCTATAAAAGAGGCAGTGAGATACTGGCAATACTGGTTGATGGGAAAACCATTTACAGTTTATTCAGATCACAAACCGCTGGAAAATATGAATATCAAATCTAGAACCGATGAAGAGCTTGGTGACTTAACATATTACTTATCCCAATATGATTTTCAAATTAAATATTCTCCAGGAAAGTACAATATTGAAGCTGATTGTCTAAGCAGAAACCCAGTCTTAGAACCAGATGAGAACCAAGATGAGCAATTAAAAGTTGTCAACTTAATAAAATTAGAAGATATCTTAAAAGATCAGGTCAAAAATGAGAAGATACAGTGCAGAAAAGATAAATTGATATCGAAGAATAATGTTTATTACAAGAAAGTAAAAAAAAAAGAAAAAATAATTCTATCAGAAAAATTCAGCATAGATTTTATCAAAAATGTTCACACAGACCTAGGTCACATAGGAATTAATCAAATGCAAAAAATGATAAGCTCATGGTACACATCAGAAAACATGACAAACAATATAAAGAGAACTTGCGAAAGTTGTGCAGTATGTTTAAAGAACAAATCAAGAGGTCAAAATAAATATGGATTGATGTCCTACTTGGGTCCCGCAACAAAACCTTTTGAAATATGTTCTATTGATACGATAGGTGGTTTTGGGGGTTCACGGTCAACAAAGAGATACTTGCACCTGCTATCAGATCATTTCACGAGGTTTGCATATATTTTGACGTCAAAAACTCAAAATACCAACGATTTCATCAAACTCTTAAACTCCACAGAAACTAATGACATTGGCATGATACTATCAGACCAATATCCGGGTCTTAATTCTAGAGAATTCAAAAAATTTTTGGATGAAAAAAATATTCCAATCATTTTTACTGCAGTAAACTCGCCTTTCTCAAATGGATTAAATGAAAGATTAAATCAAACGCTAGTCAATAAAATTAGATGCAAAATCAACGAAAATGACTTAAAAGTGGCTTGGACAACTATAGCCCGTAATTGTGTAAAAAACTATAATGAAACGGAGCACACTGTCACTGGTTATGCGCCTCAGTACCTACTTAACGGCACAGATGTTACGATTTTGCCAAATGAGTTAAAACTTAAGAAGACTGACATCGATTTGATTCAAGACAGAAAAAAAGCTCTGGAAAATACTATAAAGTCACATAATTACAACAAGATGATTTACGATAAAACCAGGAGACATATTAACTTCAAAGTTGGTGATACTGTTTTTGTGGAGAATGGAAACAAACTTAACAGGAAGAAGCTCGACGAATTGAGAATCGGACCCTACAAAATAATAGAAAAATTATCAAACTCAATTTACAAGATAAATACTGGTCGAAAAAAATTAGAATCAAATTTTTTCCACATCTCGAAATTAATTCCAGCACCTGCATTGATGAACCATGAAGAGGATATCGAAGATGAATGAAAATTTTTGCAATAATTTTCTTTCCCGCGGGGGGGGGGAGATGTAAAGGAAATATATTCCCTTTAAATTTGAATCCTATAATGTCAATTAGAATGCAATCATCGATTGTCATTTGTTTTGTTATTCTATTATTTGATTGTTAGAAAAAAAACCATTCAAAGTGATATTAATAAACATAAATGTCGTTTCTTAGTTAAAAAAAACTTTGCAACACAAGTGTTTTATTTAGAAATTAATAAAAAGGAATTAAACCTATCAACATATTATAAGAATATTATAAAATTTGATTTTGTTAAAATCAGCACCATAACCATTATACCTCTAAAACTCGTACCAACTTCTAAAATGTACGGGGTTCTCTTCAGAACTTCTAAAATGTACGGGGTTCTCTTCTGTCAAAAAGTCAAACCAAATGATAAGTTAAGAGAACAAACAATAAATCTAGTGAACGAATTAAAAAATTCGCATGAAATCAAAGTGATGCCATATTAAAAAAATAAATCAGTGTGGAATTTTACAAAATTAATAGGAACATTTTCGGAGACGGGACATTTTCATGTAGTGACGTCACGAGCCCAAACAATGGATTTATTTATTTAAAAATAAAAAAATAAAACTATACATTTCTAAAAAAATTTATTAACATTTTCGCAATCTTAATAAAAAGATCTATCCACACGATTTTTTCCAAGTCGTTATGAATTCAGTGCAAGTGGCCTATTAGGTAACTCTAGTTACAACAAGTGTTTTTCCATGTTTCAATTAAGGAACTAGACTTAGCTAGTGGGAAGCTAGCTTGAGGAAAACCATAGGTTGACTAAAAATGTGTAAGCTCTTATTCAGAAAAACTAACGGCACATGTACATATAATTCCTGATCACAATGCCAATTCAGTTGTTAACATGTTCATCAGTGCGTGCTTCAGCCAATTTCCTTTCAAGAAGGAAGTCTTGAATTAATTTATTAACAAAGAAAAGTAAACTTCTAAAAGGAATCCAATGTTTTTACCGGAAGAATGTCGTGTATTTTTACCGTGTAGTATATTTGTGAATACGACTGTGTTATTTGCTAAGTGCGGCGGCTATTTATTTCCTTTTAACTCAATTGCACTTAATGTCACACAGAATTAACACGAGCAATCGGAACTGAAGGGTTCAGAATGAAAAGCTTTTAAAGTCATTCATTAGAACATTACGGGGAAAAAGTCCAAGGCGTTAATGCATTGCAGCGGACCGCAATCCAGACGCTGCGCTGTTAACATTTAGGTCAAAGTCACTATAAATAAGAAAATATATGCTATGTAAGGAATTGACATGTTGATGAAAATTACAGTACGTTTTTCTCAATTGGTATCTTTTCAAACTTTTCATTCAAAACCATCTGTATAGTTTTAGGTCTCTCATTTAAGGCTCGATGTTTACAAGCTACTATCTACTAAGTTTAAAAGCGGGTAAATCAGCGAATGAGATTGTCATGATGACACACAAAACTGTCCACTCGCTCAATAGCGTAGGAAACTGAGGTCGCTGCTAGCGCCAGTAACAAGAATAACGACGCCTGCGTGAATTAATTCTGTGATGTTTGACAGTCGAAATCAGCTGTTTATTAGCAGCCATCTTGAAAAACATAAATAAACTAATCACGAGCAAGCGTGTGGCGAGTAAAGTTGATGACCTTTCAACTTTTTTCACAGATTGTCAACGATCTGCTAGTTAGCAAGTAACACGATGACACTGAGCGAGTTTACTAACAGATAGTGAATTTCCCAGATAGTAGCTTGTAAATTCGCTCTTTGTCATCGACGCTTTATCACTCGCGGTGCTGATTTTTAACAATGTGGAAGATCTACAGTCTTTTGTATCTAGGATGAATGAAGTAGGTACGTGTGGAAAATGAGTTTATGATGAATGTAAGTAAGTCTATAGTCGTGGTATTTGAAATAGAGAGTAAGGAAATAGTGTGCAATATAGCTGTGAGTGATGAATACTTGGAGCAGGTGGATGGGTTTTTATTTCTAGGAAGTATGTTAACGAGAGATAGGAAAGCCGATAGATACATTGAAAGAAGGGTAAAGGCAGGTTACCCCATTATGGAGGACTGAATGCCGTTGGCACTAACAAGAAACTGTCCAAAGAAGCGAAGCCAGCAGCCCATTATGGAGTGATAATTAATCACAGAACTTGAATAGAACTTTCACAGAAAGTGAAAATTAACTTCAAATATTTAATGAATTGTTCCAATTTTTGTAAACACACCCACCCCTTAATTATCCTATTAAGATTCCTACTTGAAGGTGGATTATACCTGTAGAGTTAAACCAAAAAATATACAAAAGTTGGAAAAGTCAAAGTAAGGATGGTTATTAGAATGAAAAACGTAAATGCTAACAGAGAAAACATCCAAAGTGAGAGAAAACTTTCACGGAGGAAGCAAATTCCTTAGAGTGGAATATTATTTTTCACGACTTTGAGCATTCGAGTGAAGGAGAGATTTAAACAAGATGTTTCTAGCGAATCTAGAAATATTTACGATATTGTTCCGGATGGAAATGTTTTCGAAAAAGACTTTATTGGGAATCTAAACTTCTACTGCCATTTTAAACAGCACGCCACATTTTGTGTTATTTCGCAAGCAAAATGTTTAGGAAACCTTTTGCACAACACGAACTCAGTAAATATTTTACATGCTAATTGTTCCAAGTAATAATTCCGTGATGAAGAAATCACGAGAAAATGCTCCCCGTACAACTTAAATAGGAAAACATAAACGCATCTAAGAATGTAAAATGCCTGGAAACATCATTAACTGAAGACCTCTCGGATGATAGTGATATTGAAGGACAGAGGAGAAGTATCAGTATGCTGTCAAATATGACTGCCCGAAGATTCTTCCAATACAGTATGAATGTAAAAAAATCATTGTTCAATGCATTTTTCGCTAGCCTACCTATATATGTGGGAAACAAGTTACCAATATTGGAAATTAGCTCGATGCACGATGGAACGACTCCGGATCCAATATAATAACGCATGCAGAATTTTATTTGGATACCGAAGTTACAGCAGCCAGCGCATCGAAAATGTTTATGAAGCTAGGACTTTGGAGGTTATCCACCATCTACGGTAAATGACCTAACCGTCTAAAAACAGTTTTTATCTGTGTACGTGAAGTTTGTGACTAAGCTACTGTAGTGATACGTGAACTATCAGAATGCATATTCCGCGATACACATTTAAACTGGGCAAACCCTGGATTTTAACTGCTAGTAAACTTATATTATTAGTGTACTTTATTTCCATCTTCTTATCATTCAGTTTTGATTTTTATTGCGGTTTACTCATGAGTGGTTTGTTTTTCAAATACTGTTTTTATTTTCGTGTCTCCATTTAAAATTCTCATTATTTTTTTACTATTTTTTTAAATTTATTATTACATTGTAGTATTGCCAGTATACATCTGCCATGATATGGGCGTGAGCTTAGTGTGGTGGTCGTGATAATGTTGATTAACATTGTAATGTGAAATTTACAAAAAAAAAGAAAAATAAATCATAGTGTGCAATTCACACGCGGTAGAAATGAAACCTTCTGAAACTAAAGTAGACAAGAGTGGGGAGACTACGAAGCACTTTTTTTATCAATACGAAGGATGATTTTTTTCATATTTTCGTGGTCGAATTCCAATGCACCTTTTACTATAAATTTGCTCATCTTATTAGTATTTGTGTTTTCTTCTTTGGAATCGCTAGATGTCGCTTTCTTTTGTGTTTTATTTGCTTGTTCATTTTGGGGTGGTTTGAAGATTGGATATTGATTTTTCAAAAATATATATATTTTTTGGATTTCATAGGATTCGATCCTTGGTCCGCTGAATGTATAGCCGTTAAGGTCCGTCAGGCGCTTTATACCATTAGACCAAAAAGGACTTGCGTGGGATCGTGGATTTATCGTGTTATATTGGAATCGAGTACCTACCAGTGAAATAAATAAATACTTTATTACTATCCCGTTCTCTCGCAGGTTAAATAATATACATAGATATAGATCAGTAGTCCAGTGGGTATGACTCTTGACTCACAATCCGGAGGTCGCGGGTTCAAACCCGGCATGCGCAAATAAATTTTATTTGATTAATTTGTGTTATTTCACAATTAATTCATTTAAAATAATATAAAGTATATTTGCGGCATGTTCCAGAGTGGAAGATACTATCAGTATCGCCCTGGTGTAAGACCACCATTCAGAATTGAAACGTTGTTTGAAAATAGCTTTAGCCGTGTTTGGTTACCAGATCTGAATAGCCAGGTACTTCCCAACCTTCCTGTTCCCCACCTCCTTCCCCTCCCCACTACCTTCAGCCTCACAACATACCCCGACTGGGGATGCCATAGTCTCACTGGATCCAGACGGGAGCAGTTGAGATTCTTGTGCGGTATTCACTGTAAAAAAAAAAAAAAAAAATAGATTTGTGTTTATCTCTTTATAGTGTCGCTTAGTGTTCAATCGAGTTTCAAGTAAAAAAAAAGTATAAAAATGTAAAAAATATTATATAGTTACTAAATAAAAAATAAAAAAAAGTCACAACGGTGCTAAAGATGTTTTTACCTATATATTCATAAGTAAAACAAAAATCCAAATTCCTAGTAAATGTTGTAGAATTTTCATTATAGACAGTAAGTTAGGTACCTACCGTCAACCTACAAAAAATCTGAATTCTATGTTTATTTATGATCACTGAGTCAATGAACCGGTGAGTACCTCCACCTATATCACTCTCTAAGGGTAGTTGGTTGGTAGGGTAGGTAGGTACTTTCATTCCGCGCGCCGATCCTCGAGGGCACTTTCAAAACGGAAATGAAATGTTCAAGTGTTGAGATTGTTTTAGGTTGCCACCTACTCCCTCCACCACCCACTTCCACGCAGATACACGTGACTGTTATCCATTGAAATTACACAAGGCTTTTTAACAATATCTGTTTCTTGAAAACTGTACTCCACAATCCAAAACACAGGTACACTCCTGTTTTTAGGACATTACGAGTATTACGTTAATTTAATTTAAAAAAGTGTATGTACGGTTAAGGAAGTAAAATTGTTCATCAACAAAGTTGATCGATTTGCCACTGAAATTTGTCCGAATTTGTTCATTCTAAATATTTTTTTTAATTGGTTTTCTAAACATTTTAAAAATGTGTAACCAACAACTGGAGTATCGGCTTACTTTTTTTTGCTTTGCTTTAATAAAAATGATAAGTTTTTTCCATTTAAATTATTTACAAAATAAGTAACAATAAATTATTAAAAGTATATAATATTATAAGTAGATACAGATAAACGACAGAAATATAAAAAAATGTAAGTTAAAAGACTAGTCAAGACCTCGCTAGAATTCATAACAATTATAAATTTCTTTTTGTAATTAGCGGTAGACAAGAACCGTTTGGACTTTTACCAAAAAAAGTCGAGGTCTTGACTAGAGTTGACCAGTCTTCATTCTGGGTGATGATGAATAGTATCCATAATGATTAAAGTTGAGGGATGATTGATGTTATGTCCTTTATATTCTCTCCAGGGAATATCTTCATATGGTAAGTACTTGAGACCTGTGTTCTGCAATGTTTATTATCCCGATAACGTATATGATGCTTAATCGAAAGACTTGTTTTCTTGAATAAAACAGTGACTGTTCATTATCGTATTAATTACATTAGAATAATACAAACGTCCTTTCAGGCTTAAGTTTTGACCTAAAAAGCTTCTGAAAGCCTAAAGACTTCGTAAATCTACCTTCGGCACAACTCGGCAACGAGACCATGTGACCCGAAGAACCCAGAGTATTATGGGATCATCCTCATCCTATTGGCTCTACAACCCCTGTTGGATATTGGCCTCCTCAAGAGTCTTCCTCCACTCATCTTGGTTTTGTGCCAGCTCTCTCTAGTTTAGAAGCTCCAAGATAGATATGTCTTTGAGGACGTTGTCGCTTCATCTTAGTCTTGGTCTTTCCAGGCTCCTTCGCCCTATTGGTCTTGAGTTCAGCGGGGACTTTGGTGCTTGATGCTCGGTCTTTCTCTACACATGACCCAGCCACCGAAGTCTTCCCAATTTTATAAATTTTGCGACGTTTAGCTCCTTAAACAAAGTCCATTTTCTAGAACCGGTCCGAAGATGCGCCTCAAAATTTTTCTTTCAAAAACGTCCAGTGCTCGCTCATTCCTCTTAGTTCCTCGCAGAGCCAAGATTTATAAGGATCTGGAGTTTTCGCGATTATGTCGATGTCATCAGCGTAAGCCAATAGTTGCACAGAGTTGTCAAATATTGTTGCTCTTATCTCGATGCCTGAGTCACGAATAACTTTCTAAGGCTATGTTGAATAAGAGGCAGGCCAATCCATCTCCTTGTCTCACCCCGTGGAGCGCTTCAAAGGCTCGGACAGATCACTGCCAACCCTGACTCTACACGTTACTGGGGATATTGTTAATTTCACCAGATTGATCAGCTTACGTGGTATTCCAAACTCACTCATTGCATTGTACAATGCATTCCTGTTTATGCTATCGTACGCGGCCTTGAAGTCTACAAAGAGATGATGTGTTTTGACATTGTTTTCTAGCGTCTATTCCAAAATCTGTCTCAAGGAGAAAGTTTGGTCAATACATGATTTTCCTGGCCTGAAGCCACATTGGTAGTTGCCAATGATTTCTTCAGACATTGGAAGCAATCTTTTGTACAAGATGTTGGACATAATTTTATAGCCGGTGTTTAATAGCGTTATTCCCCTGTAATTGCAGCACTCCAGTTGGTCGCCCTTCTTATGTAGTGGACACACAATTCCTAGTCTCCACTCTTCGGGCATCTCTTTTTCTGTCCATACTTTTTTGATAAGGGTATACAGGTATTGAGTAAACTCTCCACCTGCTGCTTTAAATAATTCAGCCACCAGCTCTTTTGTTGTTATTCAGATTTGTTGTTTTTCAGCTATCTTATTGCCTGCTTTACTTCCTCCAATGAAGGGGGTTCAGCATTGTCAATATGCAAGTCATCTTCCATGCTCTCCACCGTGTTGTGCTCCACCTCTGCCGAGTTGTTATTGAGAACCGTTTCAAAGTGCCTCACACATCTTCTCAAGTTGTCAGGCTTTTCACTCAGTATCACTCCGTTCTCGTCCTTGCATATATTTATTTTTGGTTCAAACTCTGCTCTCATGTTACTTACTTTTTTGTAGAAAAGCCTACTCTCGTTCTTAAGCCTGAGTGCTTCAGCTTCTCTAATTTCTTTTTGTAAATATTCGCGTTTCTTTTTCCAGTGCATCTTCTTTTCTCTCTTCCTTGTTTCCCTATGGGTGTCCATAAGTTGTCTTGTGCAGCCTTGTTGTAACGTTTTTTGATAGAGTTCATTTTTCTTTTTTGTTACCTCTGCGCAGTCTGAGTCAAACCAATGGTTTCTTCTTATAGGCATTTCTTTTCGCAGGGTTTCGAGAGCGGCTGTTGTTAAAGGGTTTTTGCAGGCCGTCCATTGTGAGTTGATATCTTATGTGTCACACTGCGCTATCCTATCGAGCGTAGTTCGAAATTACATTTTGGTTTCGGGGACTTGTAATTTGTTCGTGTTAAATTTTGTGTTTCTAGACCTTCTTGTTTTACCAGCATTTGATATTTTAAACCGCAGTCGACTTGCAACGAGAAGGTGGTCAGAGTCAATATTAGCTCCCTTATAAGTGCGGACATCTAGTAAATTTGATTTATGTCTGGCACTAATAAGTATATGGTCTATTTGGTTATTGGTTCTGCCATTAGGGTGTTTCCACGTGGCTTTATGTATATTTTTGTGTGGAAATAACGTACCACCTATGACCATATCGTGAAATGCTGAAAAGTTTATCAGGTGTTCTCCATTCTCGTTTGAGTTTAGGTGGAGGTTATGTTTTCCGATTGTTGGTGTAAAGTAGGGCTCCCTACCAACTTGCGCGTTCATGTCCCTTATAATGATTTTAATGTCACGCTGTGGGCATTCACCAAAAGCTTTCTCCAGCTTGTCATAGAAATCTTCCCTTTCATCGGTAGGTTTATCCTCGTGGGTGCATGGACATTTAGTATGCTCAGGTTGAAGAAACTTTCCTTTACTCTGAGATATGCCATTTGAGGGCTGAGTGCCTTAAAGTCCATGAAGAGATGCTTAGCTCGTTTGCTTACCAGGAAGCCTGTTCCCTTTATGTGGTGCTTTTCGTGACAGCTGTAATACATGCAGTGGTCTCCTTTTACAAATATCCCATTTCCCAGCCATCTAATTTCCTGCGGTGCCGTGATGTCTGCTTTATCGTATTAAGTTGATCTATTAGTTGTCAGGAGGGCGCCAGGTTGATAGAGTGTTAGAACATTCCAAATGCAAATTTTTAAATCGTATGCCTTTTCACGTTTGCCGGGTCTGTTATCCTCTTTCCGTTCCGATGTCCGAGGCTTGTCTTGAGGTATCGTAACATTTTTTTTATGGGGTAGGGTTGTTAGCCCTACACCCAACCGCCATCCTGGAGGACCAGGGTTTTCTGTTGGGGTTTTCCTTCCCTTAGCTGGATAGTTCCTGTTTTATTGCGCCGGAATTTCGCCATTCGCCCTCTCTCTATCTGCTGTGATGTTATAATGGTGGTCATCACATTGCCCAGGGTTCGCGGGGTTTTCTGATGACCACTCGTGGATGCTAGAGATTCGGACTTATTGGTAGTGTTGCTGATGGTATGCAACATGGCGTTTCGAAGCATTTTATAAGCATCTTCCTTCCAGCAAAGAGTGTACCACTGCGACCCTACCAATTATTCGAACCCCTTATGGGATAGTATTTACTAAATCTTACGCTATTATGACACATTACAATTGAGGAACGGGAGTTCATTATTCCTAAGTCTATGGGAGGAGATAGTGAAAGAGATGAGTTTTAGTCAGGTAGGTGAATCAATAATACAACCAAATGAATACCAAAACAATGCAAACACACAGTAGTTTCATTCGACCTCGTACTTTCAATCTTTTACCGAAACTAATTCAAGTGGCAACTAAACTCCCCCAATACCTAACGAGTTAAACGCAGATGTTGAAACTTTATTTTTATAATTTATATCATTTTTATTTATCACACAAACTTTACACTTATTATAACACTATAAACTTATTATTACACTTTACACTATTGTATACGCTTTTTGTACAAACTATTTAGACAAAATTTTAATAATGTTTTTGCTTAATATGCCCACTGTTTTGTTTTTCCTAGGTAAAACAAAATATATTTAACTATATAACCCACGCACAGGCTGCGCCTTAGTGGGTCCCATTACTTTTATGATTTTCATAATATGTAGATATATATAAAATGTAAAATTGGGAAGAATAAAGGATTTAAAAAAAATAAAATTAATAATTTTAATGAAATAAATTTATTCCTACGATCTTCTAAAGGGGAAAAGTTTAAAGTTAATTTATACTAGATGTGAAAACCTGATGAACGAATGCTTCGCAATGAAAGCTTATTTTGGTTCCATGCCAACGCAGAATCAACTCAACTCAATACCACTTTGAAAAATCACTATGAAAAAGCTATGAAAAAAATAGCCCACAACCTAATCTAACGTAACCTATTTATAATATTATTTTTACATCATTTTAATGACTTTTTAAAGGATGTTCTGAGTTGTCCGCCCACCCTTTTTTGTATAAGTCAGTCAGCAATATATGTAAAATACTACTTGAACTAAAATAAATTATAATATTAATCAATGACGAAGAAGATACTACTAACAAAATTAACAAAACATGAATCAGAACAAGACACCGAAAACTGGGAATCGAAACCAGGATCTCTGTCTTACCGGGACAACGACTTAAGCGTCGATGACACTGAGCGAGTTTACAATCTACTATCTGGGAAATTTACTACCTGCTAGTAAACTCGCTCAGTGTCATCGTGTTACTTGCTAACTAGCAGATTGTTGACTATCTACGAAAAAAGTTGAAAGGTCGTCAACCTTACTCGTCACACGCTTACTCGTGATTGGTTTAATTTGACCGGTCAGTGGTTGAGTGGGCATAGCGCTTGGGTCCCACCCGGGCGTCGCGTATTCGATTCCTCGGCTGGCCAAGTCCTCCATCACAACACAAGCAACATTTTCGGCTTTCTGTGGTGGTAGTAGGAGATTTTCAAACATTGTTGGGTATATTCGTAACCCGGGAATGTTAATCTTTCTTTAAAAAAAAAAAATGCCTGCCAATAAATAGCTGATTTTGACTGTCAAACTTGACAGAATTAGTTCACGCAGGCGTCGTTATTCTCGCTACTGACGCTAGCAGCGCAACTGCAAGCTCAGTTTCCTACGCTACTGAGAGAGTAGACAGTTTTGTGAGTCATCATGACAATCTCACTCGCCGATTCATCCACTTTTAAACTTAGTAGATAGTAAGTAACTTGTAAACTCGCTCTGTGTCATCGAGCCTTTAAACAACTCGGCCATTGGGACCTAATTTAATTGCGACATTTTTGCAGATCTCATATTTCAAATTCAGAATTAACAATAATGATAATAATTACATCATAATATTTTCATTCCGAATTTGAAACATGAGATCGACAAAAATTATACAAATAAAATACGTCCCAATGGCCGTGTAGTTTAAGGCATTGTCCCGGCAAAACAGAAATCCTTGGTTTGATTCCCAGTTTCGACCGTTTTTATATTTTCAGTGTCTTGTTCTGTCTCATGTTTTGTTTAGATTTATCATGTTCTTCTTCAATGATTAATATTCTACTGATGGATTTTAACCTTCAAAAGCAATTCCAATTAAATTGATAAATATAATAATAGGTACATTTCAGGACTTCTAGTGTCCCTGAGGGCATACCTGATGTATTCTATATCTCTGCTGCGAACCGTAAATCCTCCAATAATATGGAGGCTCCGTTTCAAAATTGTTTGTAATCCCCGACATCTCGAGCCCAGTGCAAACATTTTCAAAACAGAGTGGGTATAATAATACTTGTTCATCAATTTAATCATTGGAAGGCATTTGGCAGTCGAGAAAACTGCTTACTGCTCGATGTAGATAGAACGAGCTCGGTAAATCACGGGACAGTCTGAATTCTTTAATTTTGAAAATTACAATAAAAACAATTTTCTGTTAAAATTTCTATTTTACAGGTAGGAAAAAAAAATATTTCAAATAATATACATATTTTTTAAAGTTTATTTATAAACAAACTTTGTTGTGTTGTCAAAACATGCTTATAATAATATTATTACAAACTTTATATTAAAATAGAGTTTCTACTATAAATTAAGCTATTTTCAATATTTAGATAACCAAATAACAATACTTAAACTATGTTGTTTGATGGTACTTTTGCCAACAATTATGTTTAAAAAATAACAATATTTAAACCATTGATATATATATATATACTAGATGACTAATGACCGCGCCAAAGCATTGCCACTGTACATATGTCCAAAAGCATATGCCCCACTAACGTCAGTTCAGTGCTCATAGTGACGCCGACCGACTTGTGCCGGACGATACGCGATCAAAACTATCACCAAAATGGTTAAATGCGTCGCGAAAAAATGCGATTCAACATATTAAAGCAAGTGGAATTACTTTCCACACATAAGTTTATTGTTTACATATTCACATTTAATTAAAAAAAGCAGAAAATGAAATAAAATGTCAAATACTCTAATATAGGTTCAGTGTTGCCACTAAAAAGTCGTTTTGGTTTTCCCACATTAATGGAGAATACATAATTTATGGAATAAGTTACTATGGAGGTAACCATATTAAAATACTTAATAAAAATTATGTTTTAATCTTCATACAACATACTTCATTAAAACTTATTTTAGTTTATTTGAATAATCTAGTAAGTAATTATATTTTTTTAAGTATTTTATATTAATTATTTTGCAGGGCACCATAAGATGCAGCACGCCGTGAGAAGTGGGTGGACATAATTCGATTGCTGAGAAAAGAACTTTGAAAACACTTTTGAAACAATTTCTGTTTGAGTATTATATACTATTGGTTCAATAAAAAATATTGGAACAAATAATGACTTCATTATTTCATTAGTTGTGCATTCTTTAAGTCATATAATGAAAAATACATATTTAAAATAATTTTAATAAGTTTATTTTATTACAAACTAACGGAAAAAAAATACTATTTCATTGTTTATTTTGGGTAAAATTTCAAATAGTAGGCAACACCAAGCCGCTATTGCAGGTTTGCGTTTCTAGCTTTGTCTAATCCTAGCGGTGGTAATGTTCTCGTGACTTGTGCAAGTGAGACAAATATATGTTTACTTTCAAATGTTTAGTGATTCCAAAGCTACGTCGTTGCAGTTGTAGAGTGGTTACGCTTTTTTCGATGAGCGGTAATGAAGTTTGCTTCTCTATTTATATACCTCAATGATTTAAACAATGTCGTTGTACCTACCTACTCTTTAAAATATTTAAACAACACTTTTTGATGTTCTATTGTCAACTTTTAGCTTACAAAAATAACAGTATCAATTATACTTACTTACTTACGAAGGTACTTTTGTCAACAATTGTGTATCATAAAACAATGTAGTTTAACGTATTCTTCAATACATCTAAACTAAATGTATTTTGTTTGATTTTATTCTTTTCAACATCTCTCTTCACTCCTCTTTGGTTTCCTAAAGGCCCCACAAGGGAAGAGTTCACAGAGATGTCCTCGTTTCTCCTCTTCACTCCTACAAGGATCCCTGATGGCCCCAAATGGGATGAGGACATCATCTCTCCACTTCACTCCTCCTTGGTTCCCCAAAGACCCCGCACTGGAAGAGTGCCCTTCCCCTTGGTTCCCTGAAGGCCCCACAAGGGAAGATTCTCCACTAGTACTATCACTCCTAGGTTCCCAAAAGGCCGCTAGCTTTCGAAAGGTCCATTTTTTGTCCCACGAGTGACCAGGGAAATAGAAGGTCTACTCCAGCAGAGCGCGGAGTGCTGGATTAAGGTCTAAACTCTGAGATGCGACCTCGTTTCTCGGAGGCACCGTTCGTGACACTATTCCCCAGGACATTCAGCCTGAACACGGTAGCTCACACCTTGGCTTGGGATGGCTATTCCACTCCATGAGCGATGGGTTCGCCACACTCCCTACGCCACAAATTTTTATTTATTTATTTATTTATATATATATATATATAAATTACAATACATTACAAAATGATACTTTGTATGTCCAACTGGGAAGGACCCCGTTTCAGGACAGCCAACTTGTATATTTAGTTCATAACATTCTTAACAAAGTAGTGGTTTCGTTCAAGAGATCACAGCAACGAGTTTCTGTTAAGACAACTTTTGCGAAAATTAATAATTGTATTCTGGACAAAGGGATGGTTTCTTTATGTCTTTGAAAGAATCGCGAAGATGTGATTTTTTTTCAAGGTCATTTTGGAGAACAATAATAATTGCATTCAGAGTGAATGAGTGGTTTCTTTAGTGAGGATCACAAGTAGGAGATTCTTTCCAAGCCATTTTAGAGAACAATTTTCAATTGTATCTATAATTTAAATTTAAACATTTATAAACAAATATAAGATTTATGAATTCCCATGTATTTATGTCTATTTAATTTCAAAAAATATAAATTCAAACTAATTCAATAAATAAATATTCAAACTAATGTAGTTTTATGGAAACATTGGACACATTAAAAATAACAATATTTAAACTATATTACTTGATGGTACTCTTGTCAAAATTTATGTATCAAAAGACATTTGATACGAGCTGTAATATTCATAGGCCACAAACGACCAGCAGGCCGTACGCCCAGTGGAGTCGGAAGCGGGGCGCGGTGTCATGCTATCTAGGCGGTGCGGTGTAGAGTATAGGCCACACCGCGCAATAACATCCATCAGCGCCAGCGCTGGGTGGCGTGGTGCGAGGCGCGGGCGCGGGGAGAGAGTAAAAAGCTCCGATGACAAGTGTTAGCGCGGCGCGGGCCTGACGCGGGCTAAAAGCTTTCCGATGGATGCGCCCCATCAAACATACATACTACATACATCCGCCACTAAACTACAGGATGGTATTATAATTCCACTTTCCTAAGATATAGTTATTGAAGTGAAAGTTCGGATGAAACGGAAATGACGCACTACGGCACCTGCGAAGCATCAAATGGCACTCAAAGCTCCTATTGGTTGAGATATAAATCGGAAACGACGATAGGTCTG
This sequence comes from Limnephilus rhombicus, assembly GCA_929108145.2. Classification (NCBI taxonomy): domain Eukaryota; kingdom Metazoa; phylum Arthropoda; class Insecta; order Trichoptera; family Limnephilidae; genus Limnephilus; species Limnephilus rhombicus. Next base: position 45,207,151 of record OV815288.1, on the reverse strand, counting down.
CGCTCATTGATCGCTTTATTTTTTAACGGGTCGTCGGAATATAATGCGAAAATTCGCGCCTCGCCGTGCGCGTCACATAGCGCAGCGGTATAGTGCGTCGCAAATCTCAGCGGAAATATACATTTTTGTTTTTGTAAATCGGTATCCAATCTTCAAACCACTTTAAAATAAAGCAACATCCAGCGACTTTTTAATTTCACTTCAAACTAATAAAGTACCTTGAAAAATTTTCTATTATTGATACCCATCAATATGGTTTCCAGAAAAAAAAGAGCACAGATCTACTACTTCAAGAATTTTCAAATACAATTAATAATGATCTTAATAAAAGGAAACATGTACTCGTATTATTTATTGATAATTCAAAGGCCTTTGATACAATTGATCATAGAAAATTACTAGAAACTCTTGAACAAATTGGAATAACAGGAAACCTACTTAAATTATTTGTTAATTACTTTGAAAATAGAAAGATTTGTGTAAAAATTTTTGATCATTATAGCAAAAAAAAGAACGTTTTCGCAGGTGTACCACAAGGGTCCATACTAGGCCCTACCTTGTATATTATATATGTTACTGCAATGAAATTGATTTTCTCTCATGTAAAACATTATGTTTATGCTGACGACACTGCATTAGTTATTTCACATGAGGATTTATTAATTGCAAGTACTTTACTGCAAATAGACTTTGCCACTCTTCAAAAATGGTCACATGATGTAGGTTTAATAATCAATGCTAAAAAAACAAAGCTTATGCACATCAGATCCCCTCATGCCAACATCACCATAACTCCTAAAATTGTTTCTCATGATTTTAATTGCATCCATAATTCTGTGATACAACCATGCTCATGTAAAAATATTGAACTAGTCTCTAAATACGTATATCTAGGCTTAACAATTGATTGTAATTTTAAATGGGATATACATATACAAAAAGTTTGCACACGGCTTAGAGCTATAGTGAGCAAACTTTATAGACTGAAGTTTTTTGTTCCACTAAATACTCTTAGATTAGTATATCTGTCATTGGCGGAATCCCTAATAAGATATGGAATAACCACATGGGGACATTCAACAAAAACAAGTCTTCTTTCAGTGCAAAACGTACAATATTCTTTGGTAAAATTATTATTAAAAAAAACTGAATACGAACAAAGACATGATATACCAAAATCATTATTATACAACTCTGTAAATGTATTATCTGTTCGTGCTATATTGTGGCTTAAAATTGCGAGTCAGCATACATCTCAATCTGAATATAATAAACTAGTGGTTCATGTTCATAATACAAGACTAACTGCAAATGATGGACTTATAATTCCCAGATACCTAAATAAATACGGTCAAAGAACTCTAGAATACCTTGTTCCAATAATTTACAACATGTTACCCAACGCAATAAAAAGCTGTGAATTGAGTTTCAGAAGGAAATGTGCGCTAAAAAAATGGTTAAGTGAAAGAACTCTTTTGTACTAATTTCTGTTATTTTCCGCTTTTCGTTTTAATGTTTTTTCCATTATTATTTTCTCTTGTCTTTTCTTTTATTTCTTTAATTTTCTCTGTTCTGTATTTCCTTTAAATTTTATTAACAATTTTCTTTTTCATGTACCTGTATATTTTATGTACCTGTCTCTTCGACTTGGTCGAAGACCTGTCTCAATTTAAAAAAAAGTAATTGTCAAAAGAACCCGTTGACAAACTGATATCAATCAGTTTAACGGGACTTAATTTAAAAATGTAAAACACTGTAAATAAATAATAAAGGAATCGCATGTGAATTACGCACATTTTTTTTTACTACGAACAGGATATTTTCACCTATTTTTTGAAGTGAAACTTCTTTACCACCGTTGTTATTTGAAAATCGATGAAACGAAAAATAGCGACAATAAAACTGCCTCATTTAGCCTGCAAGATAATAAATATATATTATAATAGGTCTCCTCTTTGTGCGGTGCTTTGTAGTTTTCGCACTCTTGTCTACTTTAGTTTCCTAAATATTTCACTTCTACCGCGTACGACTTTGATTTTTTTATCACAATCTGATTTTTTTATTTAGATACTTGCCAAAAAAAAAAGGAGAAACTTACGATAGTGAGGGTATTTTCATTTTATTTTTATGTTGACAATTAAATTTTCTATAATGTTTACAAAATTTCCATTGGCTGATAGGTGAGTTTTATCTAGGTCGAAATGCGTTTGCCCACCTAGAGGCCTTTTGACCTCTCCAGCTGGACTCTCTGGATTCAACGCTGGCACGGGAAGGATGGATTCATTCGTCCGTCACTTCTGGACACATTGACTCCCAGATTCCTACCCCCTCTCATACCTTATTCCTTCACAGAATTAAAAGTGCCTCTATATAGCATCCCCAAAGATGACATAGGCCTTGAGGCAATTTCTTTTCCTCAGGGCCTCCTGTGTAGAGCTAATGTAAAAAAACGATTTTCCACCTAAACGACACGTTACCAGCCAGTAGCGTTTTCTACGTCGTAATAGCGTTATAGCCAGTCGGAACCGTTTCGGAATATGCGTTTTTGGATCATTTTTAACATCAATAATAATTAATGAAAATCTAAAAATTACAAATTTTTAATACAACGATCAGAATCAGAAAAATAAACTTCAAATCTTTCGAATTACTTTTAACGGTATTCATTGTTAGTGAAAATTTCTCATTACGATTAGATATATAACACAGGCCTGCGACTGTTTTGTTTTCTTTGAAATAAGAGGTAACTCCCATGTATTTTTGATTGCTGAATTCGGGAAAATTATCAAAAAAAATCCATCACGTAAGGTTTTTCCGGAAAACTGAATATGCTGTGGGATTGCCTATCTTAAGGCGCAAAACGGAGTTTATTGCCGAAATATATATATTTTTTTATTAATTCCAACTTGCTCCCCTAAAGTACTGGAGAACTCTGAGAAATGCCTTCTGGTCTCAGGTTTGAGGAAAGGAAAATCCTGATCTATTTCCTTCTCGTGGTGGGGAGTGAGCAACGACCTCGTATCGGCAAATATAGACAGGGACCGAGCGTTGGCCGGAATAAGCTGACCACCAACTTTCGCCCTACCAGGCGTCTGTTGTCTAGGGCACCCTCTTGTCCTGGAGAAGTAAATAATCTCCAAAGGCGGAAGAACCTTCGAGGTCAACGGCATAGGATGTGGAAAGAAACGGGAAACTACCACATTAAAGGTCCAAGTGGCATCCCAAGAACCAGCAAAAGATGAATACCCAATCTCAAGTAAAATTCTCCGGAGGTAAAATAGTCCCCCGTTCGGATCTCCGGGTGGGGACTGCTCGAGATGCTAGAAACACAAAGTCAATAGCGAAACAAAAGTCAAATACAAAGAACCAAATAGCGAGATGGGCAACGTGGAATGTCCGCACATTACTGCAAAACAGCAAACTGGATAATCTGAAAGCTGAGATGCAAAATGTAAATTTGAATGCCCTAGGTATAGCAGAGATGAGATGGCCCAATTGCGGAGACTTCTGGAGTGGCAACTACAGAATTATCCACACAGGATGCATAAAGGATAAACCTGGCCAAGGGGGAGTAGGCGTTGTGCTGTGCAAGGAGTGGGGAAGACGGGTTAAGGGATACGTGCAATATAGCGGAAGAATTATTCTAGTCAAAATAGAAACTAAGCCTGTAGACACTGTAATTATCCAAGTATATATGCCAACATCTAGTCATAGCGAAGAAGAAGTGGAGGAGGTATACAGTTCGCTAGATAAACTTATATTAGAGATAAAAGCAGGTGAAAATCTGATTCTCCTAGGAGATTGGAATGCTGTTGTAGGAGAAGGACGTGAAGGAACTTGCATTGGGCCCTTTGGGTTGGGTGCAAGAAACGACAGAGGAAACAGATTGACAGAATTCTGCGAAAAACACAAACTAGTGATAGCAAACACTTGTTTCCAACATCACCCAAGACAGCGATACACCTGGAAATCCCCTGGAGACAGACAAAGACTGCAAATAGACTATATAATGGTTAGACATAGATTTAAAAACCAAATAAAAGACTGTAGAAGCTATTCCGGTCCAGATATAGATAGTGACCATAATATGGTAATGGCCAAAAGTCTTCTAAAACTGAAAAAATTAAAAAAGAGAAAAAATCTCAAATGGGATACAAAAGTATTAAAGATGAAAGAGATTAGCGACAGTTTTAGGGAAAAGACGCAAGAGTGCAACCTAATGGAAGAGGAAAACGTGAATGCGATCTGGAAAGTGATAAAGACGAAGATTATAACTACGGCAGAGGAAACTATAGGCAAGGAAAAACCCCAAGCACGGAAGGAATGGATAACCGATGAGATCTTAAATATGATAAAGGATAGAAGAGAGCTCAAAAATGATAAAAGAGCTGAATCACAAGAGAAATACAAAGTGCTGAGAAACCAAATAAATAGAGAATCAAGAATAGCCAAAGAAACATTCTACCAGAATAAATGCGATGAGATAAATGACGACCTCAAGAGAGGAAATGTAGAAAGAGCTCACGCTGCGGTGAAAGACTTCTTTGGGATGAGAGTTGGAAAGGGTAATGCAATAGAAGGAGAAGACGGCAAAATACTTTTCGAAAATCACCAAATAGGAGAGAGATGGAAAAGATATCTCGAAATGCTGTACAATGCAAAGGGAAATAATGACAACGAAACATTGATAGAAAGAGAAAATGAGGTAGACGCAGATGATTTGGGAGATCCAATCACTAGAGAAGAGTTTGACCTCGCACTGAAAAATCTCAAAAACGGGAAAGCACCCGGAATCGATGACGTTCCGGCTGAACTAATTAAGCCAGCAGGAAAAGGAACTATAGATGCCCTGTTTAAAATGATACAGACAATGTATAAGACTGGAAAGATACCAGAGGATTTCGAGAAATGCCTAATTGTCGCATTACCAAAGAAGGTGGGCACGACGAAATGTGAACAACACAGAACTCTTAGCCTTATATCCCATGCCTCAAAAATATTGACTAATATCATTCTAAAAAGAATCGAACCAAAAGTAGAGAACATCCTTTCCGGAGACCAGTTTGGCTTTAGAAGAGGTGTAGGAACCAGAGAAGCAATATTGTCGCTACGAATACTACTAGAAAAAAGATTAAAAAGAAACCAAAACACATTCATCGCATTCATAGACCTGGAGAAGGCTTTCGACAAAGTAGAATGGAAAAGACTCTTCGAGATTCTGAAGAGAATTGACATCAAATATAGAGATAGACGAATAATCCAGGCGCTATACAAGAATGAGGCCGCTATAATTAGATGTGACAATGATACAAAAGAAGCCAGTATAAGACAAGGGGTGAGACAGGGATGCTCTCTGTCACCTGTTCTTTTTAACGCATATGTACAAAGTGCGATTGATGACTTGAGGGAGAGAATGAGTCACAGAAAAGGTGTAAAGATACACGGGCAAAAGGTGGATATGATAAGGTTTGCTGACGATATTGCTTTGGTTGCTGAAAGCGAAGAAGAACTGCAAGAGGCCTTAACAACCATGCAAAGCATTCTTCAAAATAACTACAACATGAGGATAAATAAAGACAAAACAAAGCTGCTGACTGTAGGCCGAACGCAACATCAGATGAGAGTAGAGATGTCAGGAGTTCCACTAAAGAACACCAAGGAGTTTGTGTACCTCGGGAGCAAAATAACATGGGACGGTCGGTCTAAGAGCGAGGTCGACAGCCGTATACACCAGGCTAGGCTTGCATTCAATAAAAGGTCGAAAATAATAGAATCGAATAATATAGACCTGAAACTGAGAATACTCCTCATCAAGACCTATGTATGGAGTATCTTGATGTACGGCTGCGAAACATGGTGCTTATCCGAAAGAGATAAACGGAGACTAGAGGCTTTTGAGATGTGGTCCTATAGAAGACTACTAGGAATTTCCTGGAGAGACCACATCACAAATGAGGAGGTTCTCCAAAAAATCGAAGGAGGAAGGCACCTGCTCAGGACCTTGTCCGAAAGGCGCGCAAGATGGATCGGCCATGCAATAAGACAAGAAGGCCTCTTGCATGCCATAATGGAGGGTATGACCGAGGGGACAAACGCTAGGGGACGCCCACGCCGAGAGTACCTGGAGGACCTGCTGGTGGACGTGCGCTGCTTATCATATGCAGAATTCAAAAGAGCCGCACAAGACAGGGAAGAGTGGAAAAAACGAATAGATGAAATTGCTGCAAACCAATCCCAGGATTGAAACCAGAGAGAGAGATAAGATAATGTTATGTTTTATAGACTGAAACAAAACATTCAGTAACTCATGACGATAAAATTAGTCAGCGTTGAATCATATATATCGGGATTTTCCATAGTAAGTATGATGAGAGAATGCCAAAATTCCCAAGTTGCCATTTCCCTTCCATGCCCTTTCATTTATTTATTTCTGTTCCAACTTTCGTAAAGTGCGTTTCAAAAATGACTTTAAGAGATTGTCTAAATTATTCTAGACGATTTGCCATTATCAGAAAGTGAATCAGGAGAAAGTTCTAGTGACGAGTTTCAAGTAGGCGACTCCAGTGAACCTCAACAATTTTAATATAACGTCCCACAAAAGGAAAAGCACAAAACGAAGCTTCGAAACTAAAAAAGCAGATTTTATATAGATTTATAATTGTACATGATGTAAGGCGGGTTTTGCCTATATTTTAATTTTCACTTTGCGGAAAATCCTTTCGTGATAGGTTGAAATGGATAGCATACTCGGATTCAGCATACCGAAATACATATAATTCACCCATTACCATAAAAAAAGTCAATTTGCAGACCTGTGATGCTCCATAGAGAACTTCCAGACATCCCACACAATCGGAAAAGCTCAAAACGGAGTTTTGAGGGAAAAAGATGTAGATATTATAAAGAATTATAAATCCTTATTGTATATACATTTTATTTTTATCAAATTGTATTTAAAAATGTAAATAAACCACTAGTAATAGATTTTTTTTTCATTTCAAAATGCATTATTACCTATATGTACTGCGGGTTTTGCATAACTTTCATTTTCATTTTGCGGAAAATCCCTACGTGCTGGAGAAAAACTGAGGGCATATTTGGACTCAGCGCACCAAAATACATACGATTCACCCATTACGGTGAAAAAAACTATCAAAAAGTGTCAATTAGCAGGCCTGTGTAATTTACACTTTTTAAAATTTTGCAAATTCACTTTGTGGAACCATTTTATTAATGAAATAATTAAAAACACTTTGTTTTTACCACGATAATCTTTATTTTAAAAAATCAACATGTTTCGAGAACGATGTTCTCTTCATTAGGTCATTATATGTACTAAAAGACAGGAGTAAATGTCTCCTCCCCCACTACTTCCATTTCAACCCACGCCTCTCTTTCTATATTTGATCATATAGTTTTAGTACATATATTATCCTGACAAAGAGAACATCGTTCTCGAAACATGTTGATTTGTTTAAATAAAGATTATCGTGGTAAAAACAAAGTGTTTTTTAATTATTTCATTATCATAATTTACAAGTGACACAGGTAGAAACATTCATCAACACTTGCTTAGCAAAATTAAAATTTATACACGGCGTCCGAAAACTTGTAGTAGGTACAAGCGGGAAATTGGTTATTTGTGGAATAGTTTTTTTTTAAGTTTGAGGTTTCGTTTTCGAGTAAATCGAGTCCAAATTTAGAATTTTCAATTATTATTTTTTTAAATCAGTGGCAAGCGCGAAAATCAGCGGTTTAATGTATTTTAAAATGCGTTGAAGAGTAGAAACGGCACCAAATTTTTTATAAACCCTTTATTTGCTGAAAAAATAATCGTAACGCTCAGAAAAAAAAAACAGTGATTTTGATTCCCTGTACGATGTAGATTCAACAATTTTCCGCTTGTATGTCGAATTTCACTTAAGTATTTATTATCAAATTACTTTTTAAATTTAAGACTCCCTGTGGAAAAAGCTCACCACGGGAATCAAAGATTATATTATATTATTGGTGATATCTACACGCAAACATAAACATGTCTTTTTTATTTTGCCTATGGTCTACTAACGTTACAATGCAGTTTATTACAAAGTAAACTAAGCATTTAAGCTCATTGTGAAAGTTCCTACCATAATGAGTCTGGGAGGAACTTTCACATCAAAAAACTTAACTAACTAACTAACTAACCATCACGCTGTTTCCCCGCAGGGGTAGGCAGAGAGGACGGACCGCCAAAAACTCGGTCTTGGCACACACTCTTTGCCTCACTCACATTCATACATCGTCTCATACATACTCTTCTATTATTCTGACTTTTCACATGGCCCGTCTCAAGTATCTGATTTACTTGATCGTGCCATGTCTTCCTCGGGCGTCCCCGACTTCTTCTACCATTCACATTTGCATCATATATTCTTTTAACACTACTTTCTTCGTTCATTCGCTCTACGTGCCCAAACCATCTGAGGGTCCCTTTCTTAATTTTGCTCATTATACTTACATCAGCCTTACATTCTTTGCGGATATCCACATTTCTAACACGATCATACATGGTTTTACCACACATACGTCTCAGGGATCTCATTTCAACAGCATTCAGTTTACTTTCATCCTTCCTCTGCCAGTTCCATGCCTCACTGCCATACATCAGGGTAGGTACCAGGACTCCATTGTGGAGTGCTAGTTTTTATTGAAAGTTTTTTATTAGCTCCAACGGCATTCAGTCCTCCATTAATGGAGTTACCGGCATTTACACTCCTTTCAATATCTCTATCAGCCTTCCCATCTCTCGTAAACATACTACCCAGATAAACAAACTCATCCACCTGCTCCAAGTATTCATCATTCACTACTATATCACACACTGTTTTCGTACTCTCTCTTTCAAACACCATGACTTTAGACTTACTTACATTCATCATTAACTCATTCTTCATACATACTTCATTCATCCTAGATACTAGAGACTGTAGATCTTCCATTGTGTTAGAAATCAGCACCGCGTCATCAGCATACAACAGGTAACATACTTTCAGACTATTCAATTTCGCGCCCAATCCCACATCTTTCAATTCTTGCATACAATTATCCATGTATAGATTGAATAACCATGGTGACATTACGCAGCCTTGCTTAACACCTTTTGTGATGTCAAACCACCCCGTAAAATCACCGTTCACCCTAACACATGCAACGCTTCCCTCGTACAGAGACGCAATTGCCTGTATGAGATTTGTATTCACTCCATACTTGGACAACACCTTCCATAGCTTTTTCCTGTCGACTCGGTCGTACGCTTTTTGAAGATCTACAAAGGCGCAGAAAAGTTTCTGGTTTTTCGCCAGAAACTTCTCAGTGAGCATACGCAAGGAGAAAATCTGGTCCATGCATCCCCTTCCACTCATAAAGGCACCTTGCACATCCCATATTTTATCCTTTGTTTCCGTTCCCACCCTTTCAATCAATATTCTTTCATACAGCTTGCCGACAGAACTTAGCAGGCTAATAGCCCTATGATTCCCACATTCCATGCGTGACCCTTTACCTTTGTACAACGGCATGATTACAGCCCTTCTCCAATCTAATGGCGTGTAACCCTCCTCTAAACATTGGTTAAAAAGTTTGCACAACCATGTGAGAATAATATGGCTATCTTCTTTAAAGTATTCGGCAGCAATATTGTCGAAACCAATAGCCTTACCATTCTTCATGCATTTAATCGATTTTTTTATTTCATCCATACTGATTTTGATAACATTCACTCCGTCATCGTTCATAACCGATTCGACGCTGGACTCACTATCACCCGGGTTGTTTTCGAAGACTTCCTCAAAATATTTCATCCATCTTTCTTTTATTTCTTCTTCATTCGTCAACATTCTTCCATCTTTCGATTTTATCACTTTCATTCTTCCGTTCTCTGGGCCACTCCGGGACCTTTTGACTTCCTTCCAAAACAGTTTAATGTTTTCTTGGAAGTGTTTTGTCATTTTTATTCCCTCTTCATCTTCCAGGCGTTTCTTTCTTTCTTTCACTCCAACACTTACTCTTTTCTTGTTTTCCTTGTATACTTCTTTCGCTCTATCTCTTTCTTCGCTTGAAGCACTGTCAGTCGCTATCAGACGTAACCAAGCTTTCTTCTTCTCTGAGACCAGTGCTTTGATCTCGTCATCCCACCATGCATCACCTTTCTTCCTACCTTGCTTACTTATTCCACACACGTCTCTAGCAGATTTGCACAGACTAATCTTTATGTGGTTCCATGTTTCCTCTATGCTTAGACCATCCATTTCTTTCGCATTCAATCTCATTTCTGCAATTATATTTTTTAAACTTTTCACAGGACTCGAGTATTTAATTCCTTGCGCTCCTACTTACGTGTAGGTATCTATGTGGAATAATTTTAAATGATTTGTTAGGGGGTATTTCAACATCCTCCTCATATATTATTCAATCGATAACGTACATTTTCGATTAATTAAACACGATTTATTTATTTAAAAATAAGAGTTTACTACTCAGTTCTTAAATCTACACACAGTGGTTATATTTAGGATAAGTTAACCGAGTTTTTTTACCTGTTGCAAGTATTTATTTATTTATTTACAAGCTGAGCAGGCCACGCGTTGTTGTGGCTAATGAAACACAACTCCATTTATTCGATGGTTGCAAAAACTTTTAACTCACACCGCCATCTGTTAATTTGCATAAAATCAAATCGATCGGTCGCTCCTTTTATATCATTATCGCAAGTTCCCTCCCTCCCCCTCCCGAGTTCCTCACCCCCTGCCAGGTCCCCCTCCCCTTCCCACATTCCATACATTCATGCCCGTACAGTTTTCAAACAACTCGCGTGCCATCTATTGCAATTTTTTATACAAATTCCATAATGCCAAAGCTCACTAGTATACATAGAAACCTTCGCAGGCATGCACACATAAAATCGACAAAGTTTGAATAAAATAAGTAAAGTCGTTCGGAAGTTATGCGCGTACATACATTTAAGCGATTTATTCTTATTTTTACCTATACCTATACTATAGATTATATTTTTCATTTTTTTTTTTTTTTAACTGAAAGACATTATATTTTTCCTTTGGAGGGGTGCAGACATTCGTTCACCGTTGGTCCCATTTTCGACTGTTGACATTTAGTGTGTAAGAAAGAAGGGCAGCATTATATGTTTAAGAACAAAAGCAAAACAATTAACGCATTGACATTACACATATTTGAAATTTTGGAATTCACTCAATATTCAATATTATACCTTTCACAATATTCCTGCAGCTCTTTCAAAAGATGAGAATTCGTTCCATACTAAATGAACGAGGAAAAGAAATTTCTTCATAACAAATCAAAGATCATAAAAATCGGTCTAGCCGTTCTCGAGTTATAAATGGTGTAACTGACCCGACTTTGTTTTATATATTAGGATTTTTTTCTGGAAAAGGTCAAAGTTTTGCATTTTTCTACATTTAAATGTAGACTGTTTTGTGAGCACCAATTTTTTGTCATGTCTATATTGGATTGAAGAATTTCACAGTGATTAAGGATAGTTATTTATTTATATAATTTAATGTCATCAGCGAAAATCAATACTTTGACGTCTTTAAAGCAGTTGTTGACTATGTCGTTTATAAAAACAAGAAATAAAATTGAGCCAAGATGACTACCTTGCGGTACGCCACTAGTGGCGGAAAATGGTTTGGTGTAACTACTCAGCCAGCTTAACATATTTGCTCTGATTCCCAGAGCATGAAGTTTTCGGATCATTATTTTGTGGAAACATATTTTGATTTTTATATAAAGATATATAGATTAAATGACACCGTATTGTTTTATAAACAATAAATAAAACAATTTTCCCCTCACGCGACGTTTCATAGTTCATTAACAATCATCAAGTTAAACAGCTTTAGAAATCAGTTCCCTTTGAGATCTCATTTTACCACTCGGCTGACAAATCCAATTAAACGAGGCGTTTACAGTTTGCAGTAAAAAGCTCTATTTCGTAATTAAGATTTTGCCCAACATGTGTTCTGAATGACGTTTTGTCCCTAGAATCCGCTCTATACATTGAAAGGACAGTATTTCGGGTTCAGGAGAAAAAAGATCAAGTGTGGCTCAATAACATATACTTTGCAGTTTTATTTTAGTAGGTACTAGTGAAAAAATAGAAGTACATAATTAAAAATAAAAATAATATTCGTAGTATTTTTTATTACAAAATGTTCCATTTACCGGCTGAGAATTGAACCCCGATCAACTAGTAGACAGGAAACCCTGATGACGATTGCAACACCAACTATTTTAACAAATAGTGGAGCATAATATCTTATTTACTGAAGATAGGAATTTGTGTTATATCGCGTACCCAATCGAAATTATTTGGCTTAGTATTTATTTTTAGGTAATTGGATTTTTTTACGATGAGGTGGCACAATTGGGGATGTGTTACTTAAAAAAAACTATCTTACGTATCTGGTTTCGTGTGAAATACTTAAAAAAAAAATGATGAACCAAAATGGCATCTTCTCAAAATAATGTTTTCGCCGAAAGCTCACGGTGGAAACCAGGTTACAATCAGAAAATAGGTAATGCGCCTATTTTCTGCAAAAACCTGGGTTGCTGAAAATTAATGACAAAAATATATTATTTGTACATTTCATTACCACCGTTCGAGAGCTTTTGATGCTCCTTGTGCAAACAGATTTTCTGTTTTATAGTTATTCTCACCGAAGCTCACATGAAACTGTTCATCCTCTTAAAAATTAATCTTCATACTACGTACAGATGCTAACCCGCGACCTCCGGATTTGTAGTCGAAGTTCGTAATGGCGTACATATGTGTTGACAAAAAAAAAACGGTTTTCGAAGATTAAGTACCAAGATGTAACTTTTCATCCTCCTAAGTAAAAATTAATATTCATCATACGTACAGATGCTAACCCGCGACCTCCAGTTTTGTAGTCGAAGTTCGTAATGGCGTACATATGTGTTGATAAATACATGCGTACCTTTCTCATTAATATAAATATTTCCAATTTGAGAATTTGAATGAAACAATGAGTGCACACCGAGACCTAACCCAACTTCACAGGATGTCTGTTTATTTTAATCCCATTTTACTATTTTTGAACAATAATTTATTGTCTTTATAGGGTGTCTTATTGTATTATTATTATTTTTGTCACATTTTTTGTTAGGTTAGGTTAGGTTCTAGTAGATATTTGGTAGGGGGATGTTTTGTCCGTGTACATATATAACTACAAAGTTATAATTTTACCATTATTCTAAAAAAAATAAAGCGTCGAATGATGATCGTTATTCCCCCCTGCCACCATTTTTAGTTTACAAAGTGAGGGAGTCGGGACCATTGTTTGACAGTTCGTTGTTTTATTTCATTCTCTGTTTGTTTATATTATTATGTCTGAACCGTTTGATCTGCAATTTACTTCAAATTCACTGCGTTTTTATTTTGTAATTTCAGAATGCTTTCTATTTTATTTGGACGATTGCTTCTCGCTCAGCTTCGCCCTTTTCCCTCTACCCTGGTCAATAGTCTGTAATATATGTTCACAAACAATGAGAAAAACGTGTCGTATATGTAATTGAATATTCAGGAAGATTGTAAGATTTTTAGAATCATTTAAAACAACGTTTTTTTATTAGCAGTTACTAAAAATTTTTAATGTTATAAGATACTAATGAGTACCAGGCATGCGTGAAAACGACGTAAAGAGAGAAATTGTTTCACTCTGCTTGTCCTTTCCCGTTCGTCCCTATTACCCTAATGCGTCCCCGTTTCCACCCGCGCTCACCATCCACCTACCCTCTTCACCTTCCGTTCTTTACGGATTCCCTTCCCCCTCCCCCTTACCTCCCTGCTAAACTCTGTGAAATACGCAAAAAAAGGAAAAAATATAATACAGACATTCTGTAAAGACAACAAATTATCAATAAGTAATTTTTCTAATTTGTTCGCTTCTCGGTACAACTAATAAAGGTTTCATCATCATTTTGACTCCCTTACTATCGTAGCATGTAATTAAAGGGTGTTAAGGCGATCCAATAGTTCAGGAAAAAATCGAAATCAGAATTCACGCACTTTATGGGAGGAGTTTAAAAATACTTGAGAAAAAGCTTTTGGAAAGGTTGGAAAAGGTATTTGAGAATTTTTTTTTACAGGTTGATTTCGTAAAGGCCTGAAAAAATATTAATTCCTGTTTTACGCATTGTTTATTGTAAGAAAACTGAAATTTAAAATTGATTTCACGAAACCCCGGTTGGGGCGTGACTGATACGAAATAGGTGTTGCCCAGTGCATGGTTCTTGTGCCCATGCCATAAGGGTCACTTCAAGAATCCAAATTCGTAGAGTGCGGGCCGTATTGATTGATGTCAAAAATAACAACGAGAAAATATATATTTTATTTTATTTTGTGAAGTTCGGGCGTAAATATCATTTATTTTGCGATTATTATAAAAAAAAACTAAATTTGCCACATTATACAATAAAACCAAATCCGAAAAATTAAAACCAATTACAAATAGGAGAGTTTGGACTTGAAAGTGTTTTTTATAGACCTTATACTTTATTTTTTTTAAAGGCTTATTAAAAGACTTATTAAAAAAATGACCGATATTTTTAAGGGCTAAGGTATGTTCTACATACAGTATTTAATTGAACCATCTATAATACTTCTAAGCTATCAAATTTTCATAACAAAAACATGTGATTTTGTATGATTTTGCATTATTAAGTATGGCTTCGTCTTAAAAAGAAAAAAACACCAAGCTTTACATTCTAATCTAAAAATTAACAACAAAAAAAGTAAAATGTGCACCTTTATGAAACCAAAGTTTCAGATCACTATTTAAAAAAAAATCATGAATTTTTGGAATTTTTTTATTATTATTTTGTATGGAACAACAAAAAAGTGAAGCGACAACACATTTGTCCAATAAAATATGCATGTTTTTTTTTAATATTTGTTCGTCAATAATATTTTTTGTTGGAAATAACGTAAACTAATCCTTATTTAAAACTTTTTTATGTTTGCATTCAAACTTTTTATATTTAAAAAATATATTATGTTTATTTCAATTTATAAAATTACAAAACGTATTTTATCATCTTTTGAAAACAGTTTTTAGTCTTAGGATACTTTTAGAAGTATTCCATTTATTTGGATTTTATTGCATAGCGCAAATATTTTGACCCTTTGAGAAAATATGACCGATACTTGAGGAGTTAATACGTCCACAACACACAGAACATACTGGGAATATGTTTACTACAAAGTCTCGGGTTTGCTTTTACCGGTGTTATTATTTATAGACTGTGAATGAAACGAGCGCTATGTTAAAAGCTCCGATGTTTTCACATTTTCACCTCGGCTGTTTGGTTCGTCACTATTTCATTCACTGGAGAACATAATATTTGTTCACAGCTGTCAGTCAGTTGATCCATCAATCCCGATTCACTTAGCCAAGGAATCCAGAAGATGCTGTTTATGCGATGAGTGAAAAGTTAAATTATCTCCCGGCTTTAATGTTTATTGATTGGAATTTTACTTTGGTTCCAAACTCAGTTTCATCTTAGGGTGGTGGATCATCTTCTTTTGCGAAAAAACTTAAAATTGCTGTAAATATTTACTGGTTGGAGATTAATTTAAATACGTATTCTAAGTTAGGAAATTAAATTCTTTACAACTTTTGTCCCAACAAATTTATTTCTTTGAATAATATTTTAGACGATGTGAAGGAATGTTTGATGAAAAATGTGAGGTAAACTGATTTTTTTCGAAAATATCTCCATTTGTGGAGCGTGTAACTCAAAAGCGGTTGGGAATTCGAAAATTACGTATAGAATAAAAGTTGTAGATAATTTAATGAGCTTTAACTTATTTAAAAAAAAAACTTCCGTTGCGATGGACAGTTTTTGAAATATGAGCGGAAACCCAAAAATTGGAACATTCCACCCCCCCCCCCTTTCAACCCCCTAGCTCACCACTTATACGTCAGGACTTTTGGTATGTTCACACCCTAAGCATCCTGAACAAGTTTCTGAAGAAATCGCTTAGGTTCCTGCTCATGCACTCTACTCCTCCTATTGGACCATTCATTGACTGGACTACTGGGGAATGCCATGAATTTTTATATGTCGACGGTTTGTTGATAATAAAGGAAACGGTCTACCAACTCTCCGCATGTGACACTTGGGTTTTGACCAGTACCAACATAACAGATACACAACAAATTTGAGTTATAGATTTTTTTCGAGGTATAAATATATCTATAACGAGCGAGTTCCCGACACGCGTTGCTATACTAAATTTAAAAAAATTTGCCCTGCTTATCATTTCCTATTCGTTCCTTTCCCACTCCGCCTTCTCCACCTTCTCCGCGTCCACTCTCCCCAATCCCCAGTCCCGCTTCCCCCGTCCCGCAAAAACCCCTCCCGACGACCC
The DNA here is from genome assembly GCA_929108145.2 of Limnephilus rhombicus. Lineage (NCBI taxonomy): Eukaryota > Metazoa > Arthropoda > Insecta > Trichoptera > Limnephilidae > Limnephilus > Limnephilus rhombicus. The sequence continues at coordinate 45,190,680 of OV815288.1, read as the reverse complement.
CTCCCCCCTCCCGCCTTCCATATATTCAGTCCTAATACATTCTGTTTTCAAACAGATCGCGTGCCACCTCTTGTAATTTTTTTATACAAATTACATAATGCCAGAGCTCACCACTATATATTGTAGCAGGTAGCTACTGGATGGTTCCGCATTGTGATAACTACGCATGTTTATTCCCGACGGTGGCACGCCTGAGTTTCGGGGTTCGATAGTTTGAGTGATATCCGCAACTGTCAGTTGGCGTGGAGAGCCGGTGAAGTGAAGGTGGTCGTGCCCTACGCACGCAGCTGGGTGGTTTCTGGAAACTTCGATTGCGCGTGAGACAAATGAATATAATTATAATTTAGATTATGGTCACTGTTTTAAAATATGTCAGGATGTTTTCCCTGGCTGGCGCCCTATTGATTAAATTCTCCATAGCTTGATGGCATAGATTTCCTACCGTTTGCTATTTAAATGTTTTAACCTCTATCAGGTTATAACCTGGCACGCTTTGAGAATTATGTTTCTTGCTCTACCTGTTTTCATTATCATGCTTATCAATAAATGTCCTTATTCAACAGCAGACTTATTATTTTATTGATTAATGTCGATTTGGTTCCTTCTTGCCGGTGCGAGTTGTAGGTAGTTTCTACACTTTTCTTATCACGCACGCGATAAGGTTACAATATAGAAACCTTCGCGGGTTGCCCATAACAATTCACCAAAGTTTCATCGCAACCGGATGAACGGTTTAACAATGCATCATGACGCCAGAGCTCACTATTATATATACGAGTAGAAACCATCACGGGCATACGCACATCAATCCCCAAAGATTTATATATATAGATGCAGTGAAAAATAGAGCTGTCAGCGAAAATATTATAGTTTTCATTAAGAAAAACAGTTTTTTTACGGAGGTTACAGGTTCCAATTCCAGGGTGGGCAATTAAATTATTATTAATTATACATAGTATACCCCAAGTGGTTGGATACCTACGTTTGGTAACTTAGCAGGGGTGCTCAGGTGAGGTTTGTCTAGGTCTTGGTGGCGGATAACTTTGCCCATCTACTGTGTGGCGGGTCGGATCGGGAGAAACTGCTCGAGGAAGACCTTTAGACTTCTCTATCCATCGCCTTGCTCCGCAGTGGGAGGAATGGATTCATACATTCATAACGCCTGAATAAATTGACCATCCTAACCACCATACCATTTTCCTCTTCAGAACTTCCTCCCTTACTTTCCCTAAAAAAAACACACAGGAGGCCCTAAGAAAGGTGTAACAAAAATAGTACATTTGCGGAATAATTTAGAGCGTAAGCTATCACCATATCCCTGGAGAAAAACCACCATTCAGAATTAAAATGTTGCCTGAAATGGTTTTAGCCATGTATGGTGACCAGATCTGAACATCCATGTACTTCATCGCCTTTTTCTTCCCCATATCCTTCCCCTCCCCACGATCCCAATTACGAATGCCATAGTCTTACTGGCTCCAGGTGATCGGGAGCATTTGGGACTCTTCTGCGATATTCACACCTAACCTAACTACATACTGCCGACAGCAGGCATAATACATGAAACAAGAATGACGGTTGTTGACTTTGAATCTACATATTATAAGACGTAATTTAAGAACCTTTCTACCAAAAATTAGAACTCATTTGAAGCGATGAATGACTATTTTAAACTTTCGTCCTTTACATCTAACTCTTTCTTACTGGGTTGCTGGTTTCCAATAAGGGAACGTACCCATACTACGTGACACGTTTAGGGGGGGGGGGGGGGGGGTCTTCAAAATGTCACGCTCCATACAAATGAGCGGCGGGTTGCTTAGGATTTTGGTCACCGGGGGGGGGGGGGGGTTAAAAATTGCAAAAAATTGGTCACGTATTATGGGTACGTTCCCTAAGGAACTCCAGTGAAAAATATTATGAAAAATATGTTCATATAGACCCGTGGTCGTCAAACTGCGGCGGATATTTGTACGGCCCGCCCAAATATCTGCCGCTTTCTTTTTAAATATATATTTTTTCATGTAAAATTATATTATGCAGCTTTTTTTCTAATATTTTGTGTATCTTATGATAAATTAGAATCTTGCGAGAGCCTTGAAGGAGTAACCACCTGTTACTTATACCAAGGAGGGTAAGTGGTGGATAACCTCCACTGTACCTTATGATTTTAAAACGTTAATTTTAATTGATTGACATTTGATTTTAAAACGCTCAGCTGGTTTTTGACTACATCCTATGTCGATTATAAAAGCGCAACGCGCCTAATGTACTTCATAGGTTCTCAACGTGGGCGTTAACGCCACCTTATGGGCGTTTGAGACTTTCAGGGGGGCAGTAGAAGACCTAGAGAAAATTAGATAGCATTGAGATGGCACAGTGAAGGCGCGGGCAGGTGAAAAGAATATGGTCTAAAAAGGATAAAAAAAACATGTTAATCACGTAGGTACCTATAAAGCAATGTAAGCTTTAATATTGGTTAATTTTTGTTATTGCATGTATTGTAATCCGCCTACCTCGACACAGGTATATCCTAGTGAAACAGGCATCTAAAAACCTAATAAAACATGATTTTCATTTAGATAAATAAATAAATAAAAAATAATTTTTATGGTGCGAAAATTCACATTTTTCGGTAGTTCAGAAAGTGGATGAAAATTGAACTGAAAGATATAGATTTACGTAATTTTTTTATCATGTAATATTATTATCATCTTTTATTAAGAATTGATATTATATCAATCAATATTTTATTAAGATGGAAGGAGGTAGCAACCTGGAAAGAATTGCTTTTTTAACTTGCTAAACAAAATGGTTCAATATCAACCCCCCCCCCCCCCTCCCGCCCCCCTGCCCCTCCCCCACCCCCCCGCCGCGCCAATTCATAATTGTGCGGCAGCGGTGATATCCCACAATGTCCTATGTGGCCATTGACCAAACAAGTGTAACGACCGCTGATATAGACCAATAAACTCGCAACCTTCCAACTCTGAACTACAAAATGGCGGACGACGAACAGCTGATTATTATAAATTCCTAAACAAAATCATCAAAATCGAGGTTTTGAATTCCCCATTTATCTTCTCCAAAACTAGACCGATTTTTAATTTTTTTTTACTCTGTATCTTTAGAAGAGAATTCTCAGTGTCTTTACGTTTCGAGGATGAAAGTGGTGGAGGAAGGAAGTACCTGACTATTCAGATCAAGTGACCAAAGACGGCAAAAGTCATTTGAAGCAACGTTTCAATTCTGAATCTCGATCTTACACAAGGGCGTTATTGAGAGTATCTTCCACTCTGGAATGTGCCGCAAATAAACCTTATAGTATTTTCAATAAACATTTAAATAAAATTTACTTGCGCATGCCGGAATTTGAACCCGCGACCTTCGGATCGCTAGTTGAGAGCCTTGTCCTTAGACCACGGAGCATGGGCGTAGCCAGGTTTTGATTTAGGTGGGGCAAAAAATAAAAATCAAAGTAGGTACTGAAAACGGTAGGCTTCTACAATATATTCATGCTTTAGGCTCTATGGATACAAAGAATATGAACGGAAGAAGGAAAACCAACCCATGAAGTGCTGTAAATTTTAAAATGCGACTCGGTCGACAATCCGAAAAGTCATGCATCGGCCAGCCAGGGTGGGGCAAACTCCCCATCTTGCGCCACCATGCCTAACCCCATGACACAGAGATTTTTATAAAAAATATCATCCGTCAGACTTAATCTCAATATGACACGGATCGCCGGTGAAAATACTTCCAGTGTTTAAAAAAAACTAACGAAAAACAGTTTTTACAATTTGGGAGGCGGAAACGGGTACCGCCGCCCCGGGATCCTTTATTGGATATCCAACACCTCTGCCATAGGTCACCCCAAGTGGTTCGCTACGTTTGGTGATTTAGCAGGGGTGCCCGGATTCATGGGGTGAGGTTTGTGTAGGTCTTGGAAGAGCATGCCCCGGATACACTGAACCCCAGATTCCTACCAACCCCTTAAACCATTTTCCTTCCTTTCATTAAAAAAACCTCCGCACAGCATCCCCAAAGATGACCCCTTGTGTGGAGCTCAGGAAAAAAAAAAGTGCCAGATTAGGGACAAAATAAGAGTTTCGTCAGCAATAAGCAGCGGCTGTAAGATACGACTACACATATGGTATTAAGGATAGTGACTACTGTTATACTAGAGCCCCGCCACCACAGTATATAGGTGGGGCTAGTATAGGCGGGCGGCTATACGAGTCGAGTGCAGCGGCCCCTTTTAGCGGTCGGAATGCTTTTAGCTGGCGCCTCGCGGTGTAAACAAACACTGCTGCCACCTCTCGCTGCTACCTACCGACCATGCTCGTAACGGGGGCCGACAACCTTTTTAATATATGCTTGTTTGTTCTACTAGTATTTTAATATAAAATGCTAAGGAGAACTTGCAGCATTGATTCTCTTGACATTGAAGGAAACAGTGCCCAACATCGGCACACAGATTTAAAAAAGTGAATATCGCAAAAAGGTCCCAACTGATACCAACCATTCGTACCATGGCAACCCCATTATCCCAATATGTTATGATGCTGAAGGTAAGGGTCGACCGAGACAGGTTTTTCGTTCTCGGCCGAGACCGAGAATAAATTAAAATCTCGGCCTAGACCGAGAATAGATAAATTGAGAAAAAAATGAAAATGCGCTATTTTTGCATAATATGGTAGATTTAAGAATGTAATAATAATTTGTTTTAAATAGTTTTCATAATCAAAATTGAACAACATGATATTGTAGCACATAAAAGGCAATTTTTCTGCGTTTTTACCCTTCAAAGAGTGTCGCCTCATGTCGTATAATTAATTGACCAGTTTTGCTAACATACGTATAAAATAGTACGTAATGACCTTGATATTCACTTAATTAGTTTATGTAGTTATTCTGGCTAGTGATTATAATTAATCACAACAACCCATAAAAGAACTTATTTTTTTCTTATACGAACAAAATTCAAACACACTTCCTTTAACAATTAATTGTTTAGCAATTATTATAAGCAATAATTGTCAGCCTGAAACACTCATTTACATTGAAAAATCTTCCGAGAAAAGATACTTGCCGCCAACGGGACTTGAACCCGTGTCCTTCTGATTGCCGGTCGGATGCTCTGACCACTGAGCTATGGGGGCTTATCTAATACCCGCCAAATAATTCAATATATACTGGTGTTTCATTCAACAATTACTGATTATTATATTTTTCCACCTGAAAACAACCAACTTTATTTTTGTGAGGGAGGTATTGTAAGTACTAAATATATAGACATTTTTTATTTCTTTACTGTGTGTAAGAAAGAGGGGCAGCATTATATGTTTAAGAACAAGAGCAAAACAATTAGCGCAATGACATTTGATGTTTTTGAATTTTTGGAATTCACTCACTACTCAATATTATATTTATCACAATATTCCTGCAGCTCTTTCAAATGATGAGAATTCGTTCCATAAAGGTGCACATTTTAATCCTTTTGTGTTCAATTCACGGTTACGGTACCGCGATGACATAAAACATACGTTCCTTAATATAATAATACTGCAGCTCTTTCAAAAGATGAGATACACAATATACGTAGGTTTGTTACCTCCAAAGGAAAAAAGTCAATATTTTCTTGCATCTCTCTCACACACTGCACCGTGACGTCGCCGTAGACCTCTACAATTCAATCGGCTGTGACGATAATTTTGAAAGAAGCATCCTCTCCTTTCTTTCCTTAAGAAAAAACCTCCACACAACATCCCCAAAGATGTCATAGGTCCCGTGGGAAATTATTTTCCTCAGGGCCTCCTGTGTGGAGCTCATGTTAAAAAAATCTGATCTTTCGTCTCACCATTATTTAATTATTTATTTATTTAAACGCCATATAATGGTTTTCACATTAAATAGATAGGTACATGATATTATAAGTATACAAAGGTACATAGGAGATTATCAATAATAACAAAATAAGAATGAACATTTAAAAAAGTATGATAAAAGCAAGCATTTAGGTATAGGAGACTATTATATGTTACTAAACTAATGTTACTAAACTACTGTTACTAAAAAAGAGACTATTATATGTTACTAAACTACTGTTACTAAAAAAATAATAACAATTTTACTATATCAGAGAACATAATATTTAAATAGGATTATCTCAGACTCCATCCCGCCAATTTTCCTAAAACATTGCTCCTCTGTATTGTCTAAACCACTAACCATTCTCTTTAACCAGCTACTATCTTCTGGACATTTTCCTGTCTACTGTAAATCCAGCTATATTATCCCAATATTTAAAAAAGGCGATGAGACTGACACTTCAAACTATCGACCTATATGCATACAATCTGTATTACCCGAAATCTTTGAATCTCTAGTTCTTGGTGAAATATATCCCACGTTAACAGAGATAATAAATGACAAACAACATGGCTTCATTAGAGGTAGATCAACTTCAACAAACTTATTACTCTTTCAAAACTATATATTGGAGTCTTTTTCTACAAACAAACAAGTTGACTGTATATATACTGATTTCTCGAAGGCTTTTGATAAAGTATCCCACAAAATACTGATCCGAAAACTTCATGCTCTGGGAATCAGAGCAAATATGTTGAGCTGGCTAACTTTATTTGTAAAAATAAAATCTTTTATATCCAAACCATTTTCCGCCACTGGTACTCCACTAGTGGCGGAAAATGGTTTGGATATAAAACATTTTCCGCCACTAGTGGAGTACCGCAAGGTAGTCATCTTGGCCCAATTCTATTTCTTGTTTTTATAAACGACATAGTCAACTGCTTTAAAGACGTCAAAGTATTGCTTTTCGCTGATGACATTAAATTATATAAAGAGATAACTATCCTTAATCACTGTGAAATTCTTCAATCCAATATAGACATGCCGAAAATTTGGTGCTCACAAAACAATCTATATTTAAATGTAGAAAAATGCAAAACTTTGACCTTTTCCAGAAAAAAAACATCACTGTTTTTCGACTACTCAATAAATAAAATAAAATTAGAAAGAGTATCGGAAATGCGGGATCTTGGCATAATAATGGATGAGAAACTAGACTTCACGGTTCACATTCAACAAACTGCAAATAAGGGAATGAAAACATTAGGATTTGTATTAAGAACAATTAAAAACTTTGAATCATTACAAATCATTAAACTACTGTACACATCCCTTGTTAGAAGCCTAATATAATATAACTCCATAGTCTGGTCGCCCTTCTTCAAAATTCATATTCATACTATTGAAAGAATTCAAAGAAAATTTCTACGTTTTGTAAATTTTAAACTTAACATCCCTTTAGAGCACATAACTTACCCGTCGTTAATGAATACTTTAAATATTCCAACATTAGAAAACAGACGGAAAATAAACGACCTAACCTTTTTATTAAAATGATTAAACTCTAAATTCGACGGTTGTGAACTCCTGCAATTAATAAATTTACATGTACCTACACAAACAACTAGACAAACATTGACATTTTATATACGTACATCTCATTCGAACTATGATTTACATTCTCCAATACAACGTTTGCATAGTCTTGGTAACAAATACTTAAACAATCTGGATGTATTTGACAATAATTTGAACTTAGCAAACTTCAAACGCCATATGTGCCAACTATTTATTTCTACCTATCCCATAAACTAATGTGAACAACAATTTAAACATTACCTACTTTATGTCAACTCCTATATTTTATGGACTATATTTTGTTTCTTATATTTTATGTTACCTGTATTTTGTTAACGCTAATATTTTATGAAACCTAAATTTTTATTTTTTTAACACTTATATTTTATGTAATCTATATTTTGTTTTTAACAAATATTATGTTACTTGTATTTTGTAAACCCATTCCTTTCACTGTATGTACTGCATTCATATTATGTAAAAGCCCTATGGGGGTTTAAATAAATAAAATAAATAAATAAAACATATATAAAAATGAATCGCTAAATGTGTTGCTAAGCGCAAATCTCGAGAGCAGCTGAACCGATTTCGCTAATTCTTTTTTTAGAATATTCCTTGAAGTACGAGGATGGTTCTTACGGAGAGAAAAATTAAGAAAATTGCGCAGAAAATTTGATAATTTCAGAAAACCTAACGACTGTCGCACGTTTGACAGTTCGCGTGTTTGAGACATTTTGCAAAATGTTAAATCAGGATTCTATTTTTGAAAATCTTTAAGTTGATTAATTTATTTAAAGTAGGTACTTCCCTAATAGTTTGAATCGAATCAAGAATTTTAGATATTTTAAGTGGGTACCTATGTTAGGTACCAAATTTAATATACATGAAAAATGGAAATTTGAATAAAAATTGTAAAAGGTGGCACGCGGGCTGTTTAAAAACTGAATGTACTGGGATTGAATATATGGAACGCGGGAGGAGGGTTGGCGGGACGAGGGAGCGGGAAAGGGAAGAGGGAAGGCGGGGAAAGTGGAAGGGGAACGCGGGAGGGGAAGGGGACGTGTTAGGGGGGAGGGGAACTCGGGAGGGGGGTTCGCTGGACGGGGGAAGGGGGGGGGGAGTGGAGTGGGGAGAGGGAAGGTGGAGGTGGAACGGGACGAATGGGAAAGGACACTCAGGGAGAAACAATTTCTTTATTAAATGGCATAGCAACGCATGCCGGGACCAGCTAGTTTATAATAAAAAAGATGTAAATAAAGGGGACTTGTCAGAAAAGTTGTCAACAGTATTTATGTACACTTAATAGAGTAAATTTGTATTGAGTTTATTGTTATTTTCAAAGTTGTCTTGTTTGGAATTAGGTACTAAGCAACTAGGTATTGCTAATTGTTTCAGGGCTGTCAATTAAAGATTTAATAATAGTTTTGTTTAAAAAAAAACATTTTTAATAAAATAATGCATTTAAAAGCTATCTCTCTTCATTCTGATACTAAAGATATCTGAAGTAGGTAAGGAGTTGAGAATCTAGAGTAAAATATTTATTTATTCTGAATTTCTAATCTACTGTGTAAGAAAGGGCTTTAGCATTATATACGATAAGGAACGTAGGTATATTGCCTTTTTTGCCATCACGGTACCATAACCGTGTCACGGTAATTATAAAATCGTCCCATAGTTGTCGACCTGCGCCCGCGACGTGTTCGCCGTTCACTACACCGCTACAGCGCTATAAAGAGTAAAGGAGTGAAGGCGTGTGACTGTATGTATTAGGCAGTAGGTTCTACAGTAGGTGGTAGGTTCATATTAGGTATAGAGAAGCCGAAATGCGTTCACTGTTAAATAAACACTAATAATAAGGTGATTGATGCGCGAGATGAGAGTGGAGCTTTTATAGCTTTTTGTGATTTTAATGGAAGCTTTTTTAAGCTTGAGTAGGCCATGAAAATATGACGGTGAGTTCCAGCGTAAACCTAAATATATTTCTCTATTTATAAGTGCGTTCAACACGGAAGTTAAGGGCCTTTAACCAGCCAGCCCAGCGGCCGAAAATCCACATTTCGTCGAAAGATGTTCTTACGATTGTACAGGGCGGTTCCAATGAGAAAGATTAATTATTCTCCGCACCAGCTTTTTAAAATATAACTCAATATCGATTTTATTTCATTCCAAATTTGCTTTAATTTATACCCACATCCAAAAATGCTGAATGCCTTTGTAATTATTTTTTTATCATAAGTATTTATAATTTTTCAATAATGTCTAAGCAAAATAAATGTGAAAAAAAAAATCTGAAATACATTAGTTTGTAAGACCGTAAATAGATAAATTTTCTTCATAAATAAGTGTACGGATATTTTTATAATGATTTTATTTGAACTTAATTGCCGCTTGTCACCCGGTGGCCGCGCGGTGGCCGCGGCACTTTGAAATGCAATTTTGACCCTTATGTATAAAGAAAGTGTATGAAGAACAAGGTCAGAAACGCTTGCTCTATTATCGTCCTTTACCATCTAGTCTAGTCACTCGGAATAATTTATATTTAATTTGCCGTAGTGCGGGGATGTGAGCAGTTTGTGCGCATGCACGGGGAAAAAATATGTTTTTCTGTGATTTTGACCCTTCTATGTACAAATTTTGTATAAAAACAGTATCAGAATTGCTTGCGCCAACATTACCCATGGGATGGGTAAAGATTTCATTCACCTTGTAACCCCAGAATATTTTAAAATAATTTTTATCTGTGGACATAGAAATGTCATTTTTGCCGCGTCACAATTTATACGTGTTCCTCGACTAAAACATCGTAAAACCTATCAATTTACGTAATTAACGCAAGTAATGTTGTTTTGGTACATAGTTTATTGTTATAGGAATGTGTTTCGGTCAATAAAATATACGATAGGTAAAAATTAATCCACAAAACATTCAATTCAAATTCAAAGTCGTGAAATTTCCATGTTGTTCCTCGGGCATTCAACAAGTTAAATTAAAATTTTAAAACATGCGTTTGCTAGATAAAGTATTGATTTACAATAAAGTATGATTACATGATAAGAAATGTGTCTTGTAAAATAATATTTTTCGTTTGAAAATTTAACAAATCTGCCAACGACCTATGGTATAACCTTATTATACTAAAAATAAACATTTTTTCTCAAACTTTAAAACATGCGTTTACTAGATAAAAGAACAATCTTTCGAAATTAATTTATAATTTTTTGTGGAAAAGAGTCAATACATCTAAAATTTGATATAAAAATGACATATTTCTCTGGTTATACATAACCTTATTGTAACCTTTTTTATTTTATTTTTATATTCTTGCACATTTCTTTATATTGCATCTTTTAATATACTGTATATGAAAATCGACCACCACAACACAGGCATGTGCCTAGTATGGTGGTCGAAAAATCCCCAATTCATGTAATGAATAATTCAAAGAATAAAGAAACTTAAAAAAAAAAAAAAAATCTAAATACATATCTCGCAATGTTGTTCGTCCAGTAGATTAGACAGTTCTAGATTAGACAGTTCTAGATTAGACAATATTCGAAAAAAATTAAAACAGAATCAACATTAGAAACAAGAATGTATTTTATACCCCCAAACGAAAACCAAACAAATGCAAACACACAGCTGTTTAATTGGACTTTGTACTCTCAAACTTTTACCGAAAAAAATTCAAGTGTAAACTAAATTACCTCAATACTTAAAAGAGTTAAAATTATGGCTTAAGATGAAGTTATACGTGAAATCCTATTTAGATTAATCTTTACGACAAATCGGCTTTCAATATGAACATAAAAAAATATGCTACGGATAAATTGAAGCTTTTGCTAGCTTTTCTATGTATTGGAATTTTAATGAATTTATTATTTACATAACAAAAAATATAAGCGTAAACCACAAAAAAAATGTTTTTCCATGACTTAACTATGAAGTGATACAAGAAACCATTTAAAAAAAATACCTCTTTATGGCTAAGACTATTTTTGAGGTTTTCCATGTTCTAACTTTTTTCGTTCTTATAAAATTATGCACAAAATAAATAAAAACCACTTTTTCGCTTACTAGCCTCATCCAAAAAGACGCTCGATTTTAAAATTTTGCAGGCATGAGATTCGAAATATTTCTAGCGTTTATATTCCTCTTAACAATATAGATGTTTCAACTTTATTTATATAATTTATATCACTTTATGTTTCTCACAAACTGTGCACTTACTATTACACCGTACACTATTGTATACACTTTTTATTTAGACAAATTTTAATTATGCTTTTGCTTTACATGCCCACTGTTTAAAAAAATGTATATAATTATATTACCCACGTACAGGCTGCGCCTTAGTACGTTCTCATTACTCATGAAAACTAAAGGAAAAAAAGCAGAGTGTGCAATTCACACGCGTTAGAAGTGAAACCTTCAGGAAACTATAGTAGACAGGAGTGGGGAGGATACGAAGCACCGCGCAAAGAGGAGACCGATTATACTATCACATTCTCTTGCAGGCTAAATCCTATAGATGTAAGTGTTTGTCTCTTTTTAGTGTCGCCATATTTCAAATCACAACGGTGCTTAAGAAGTTTGATTAAAAAAATGCTCACTATAAATTTATTTATTTATTTTATTTTGTTATAAATAATACATTAAACGTATAAAGAAGCTTTGACTGTCCAACTAGGAAGGTCTCCCGTTCTAGGACAGTCAAATTGACAGGTTTCATTTTTATTGGATATGTAGGTAGGTACATGATTTTTTTTTTACATTAACTCCACACAGGAGGCCCTGAGGAAAATAATTTCCCTCAGGGCCTATGTCATCTGGGATGCTGTGTGGAGGGTCTTTTTGAGGAGAGGAAGGAATGAACATTGGTCTTGAAGAGACCCATGTTGTAGGAAGGAGGAAACATAGAGGCCGGCAAATCATTCTACAGCCGAGCTGTTGAACACAAGAACGAGTCGAAGAAACGACCCGTTCTCATGTGACAAATGTCAACCGTGTACAAATGTTGAGCACGCGTTTGGCGTGTTTCCCGACTATGCACCGGTGCCGAAGGGATCAATGATGCTAGTTCCTCGGAGCATCTTCCATTGTAATACCGGTAGAACAAGGATAGCATTCCCACCCGACGCCTGTGCTCTAAAGATTGCTGTTAAGATGGGAGAATCTATCAAACGGACCGCCCGTTTCTGCACAGAGTCGAGGGTATTTTTCAGGTATTTTGGAGCTCCAGACCAGAGATGGCTGCCAAATTCAACCGTGGGGCGTACTTGTGATTTGTACATGGTTAGCAGTTGTGTACTATTAAAGTATCTGCGGGCCCTGTACAGTACGCCCAGTTTTTGGGAGGCTAACTTTACTCTGGCTTCGATGGAGCCCCCATACCTGAGCTGGTCACTTAGGGTACACCAAGCATATCAATGGAGGGCCTGTTCGGAAGATTGCTTCCGTTGAAAGAGACTAGATTTTCATTTCGATCCCTTTTAGACGTAATCAGACAAGATTGTGTCTTTGAAACATTAAATTCAACGAGATTATTTTTACCCCAAGAGAAAACACTCTCGAGGTAATCGTCCGTTCTTTGCTTCAAAGCCCTACGAGCTGTTGGAGTTTGTGAGCCCTTTGGGGGCTTGTTAAACAAAAAGCTATCATGAACTGTACTGTCATACGCATAACAGTGAATTGGTGCACATGACAAATGGTCGTTGATGTGCAACAAAAACAAAGTCGGAGACAGAACCGATCCCTGCAGGACGCCAGCATTTATCGAGTGTGAGGAAGAGGTGAAACCATCGACTACTGTCTGAATCGACCTCTCCCTCAAGAAGTCGGCAATCCACGTACACAAGGATGCGGGAAGTCCGTAATGATTATTCATAATGTAGTATTAAGTAAAGTTAACATTCACAGATTCCATTCACATAATTATGCTATACGATACAGTAGGATAGTAGTACTAGTAGACTAGATTCTTGAAACAATTTATTATCGAATATGTATGAAACAGTGTTTAAGAAGTGAGTATAGAAGAAAAAACAGTAAAGGAAAAAAATAAAAATTTGGAAAACAAAGAAATATATAGGGCATTCGTAATACGTAATTATCACTTAACAATTTTTATAATATTTCTGACTCAAATCAAATATTATTTACGCAAATATTTTTACATATTATGAAATATACAACATCCGAGAGGTGAAACGGTCCGGTACATAATTATAACATTTTGGAATATCCTTCTAGTGACTCAGAAACCTTTTTTTAATTTCACTAAAACTAACTTTCAGTAAAACTTCTTTACTCACGCTTGACTTGGGGAGTAAGCTGGTGAATGCGTGACGAGAGCGTTATGAAAAGTGTGATCGGGCGAGAAGAACAGAAGTTAAGAGGGAGATATAAGTTAGTGAAGTTTTACTTCAGTCGTGCGGTCTAAAGCACACTCGTTTTTTTGCAATTCAATTAATTTTTTGGTAGAGCTTATAAGTAGCGACCGACCGATGGTTCGGTTTCGGCAAGTTTCGGCAAAAAAATCTAGTTTCGGCATCAGTTTCAGTTTGGGCAGAAAATCTGCCGAACCTTCGGCCGCACCGAAACTCTGCGTTCGTGAATTATCGCGCGTCGTTCAGCTGCCTTCGCGTGAGTTCATGGCTCGTGTGTCACCCGCCACCATCAGCTGAGTTCGCCGGCCGGTCCGGAGTGATTGTGTTGGGAGTTTATGTATTATATTTTAAAATTTTTTGTTTGTTTTATAGCAGTAGTATCAAAAAAATAAATAATAATTTTTTCACATACTTACTTACTTTAATCGTTTTGTTTAAATTTTATTTAACACGTGTAATATGAACGTTGTGATTGTAAAGGCAATTAAAATTAAAATACTCAATTACTGAGGTCCCACCTTTCTAAATTAAGTGTTGATTATTGATACATTTTTGTTCTAAGGAATTGCTACGTGGGTTTTTCGCCAAGTGGCAAATCCAAGTATACTTTTCGTAAAACAACTTTAGTGTTGTAGTGCTGGTCGGGATCCCACAGATTTTATCCCGTAGGAAGCGCCAATTCTGGACGGGTTATGGAACCCGTCAAGAATACCTGTGGTTCCCAAATATGCTCAGGGTGTGGATCTTAAACCACGATATGTGTCGCTCTCCAAGGGATGGTGTACCAGGTACATAATTTAAAAGGCAGAGTTGTGATAACAAGCTTATAATTTTAAAAACAAGTAGCAATCAGGGTTTTAAATATGTCATTTCACTTACCCCCATGAACCGACCTCTTTTATTAAGAATACTATCGCTAGCTAGCTAATATACTGTCCATCTAGTACAACGATACTCAACCTTTTTTCTCTTCGGGCCACATACATGTATTTGTAAAGTTACGCGGGCCGCAACACTATACTGGTATGACGAAAAAAAATCATCAACCCCCCCCCCCCCCCCCAACATTTTTTCGATTTAATTTTGAAGACACTCCGCCATTAATAATAATAATATTTGGATAATTTGTAGAGCGCTGTTTTTGTGAAAAATTACCTAATAATGCATATTTATATTATAAGAAAATAGTACTTTATACGACAGCAAGAAATGCTTTTAAAATTAGTAGGTACCTGACTAACCATTGACATTAACCAGTTTTTATGTATTATAATTGATGCGGTTGTTTCTAGAAGTGTCACTTTTATTTATAAATTACTAGCTGGTATACGGCATGCGTTGCTATGCCGTTTAATAAGGAAATAGTTTCTCACTGCGTGTCCTTTACCATTCGTCTCTTTCCCCTTCCGCCTCCCCTTTCTCTCCCGCGTCCCCTTCCCCTCTCGCGTTCCCACTCCGCCTCCTCCACCTTCCCTCTCCCCACTCCACTCCCCCCCTTCCCCGTCCCGCGACTCCCCCTCCCAAGTTCACCTCCCCCCTCCTCTTTCCCTGGTTTCACTCCAACCCTCCCGCACTCCATACATTCAGTCCCGGTACATTCAGTTTTCAAATAGCTCGTGTGCTACCTATTCAATTTTTTTTATACAAATTTCATAACGTCAGAGCTCACCAATGGTTTTATACAAACCTTGT
This sequence comes from Limnephilus rhombicus, assembly GCA_929108145.2. Taxonomy (NCBI): domain Eukaryota; kingdom Metazoa; phylum Arthropoda; class Insecta; order Trichoptera; family Limnephilidae; genus Limnephilus; species Limnephilus rhombicus. The sequence continues at coordinate 45,175,156 of OV815288.1, read as the reverse complement.
CCTGACAATAACAAACACAAAAAAAAAGAATTATCCAATTTGGTGCAGTCGTTAGGAAGTGTTGCGCTTAGCAACACATTCAGAGATTCATATTTATATTATAGATTTGCGCGCGTACTTGTGTGTCAAATATTCGTTTTTTGGGATTAAATCTAGCGTGTGTAAATAGCAACACTCTTACACATCTGCCCTGATGATGGACACTGTAACGCTGTCCGAAACGTTGGCTAAAGACGGAGGTAGCGCAACACGGCATAACACCCCAAAAACAAATAACAAAAAAAAACCTTTTGGCCGTGAATATCTAAACAAGTATCTTACTCTTGTAGCAGATCGTGTGGACCATAATGACAATCCTTTTCGGGTGTCACTATCTGTGGCCTGTGCGTCAAAGTCGAAACGAATCTCAAGATTATAAATCGAATCGATTCGAATATTCGAAATTTAGAATGATAGTTTTTTTTAAATCAAGTTCCTGATGGTAAATTGGTTAGGGCCGCACACAAAAGCTTGGCGGGCCGCAGGTTGAGTATCGTTGCTAGTAGCTGCAAGGCCCAGGCGGCATTTCCCCATGCAGGATCTGGATAGCCCCTCACCGAAGCCGAGATCTGGAGACAGTTCCTCCGCCAAAGGGAAGTCGTCAAGCGGCCTTTCGCCGCGATCAAATTAGCAAGTCATTCCGCCGCCAAAGGAAAATCATCAGGGGGCCTTTCGCTAGGATTAGCATGTAGGGAGGCCGACCTCGGTCCAGACGAGAGTCAATGTCGGCGTAAATTTACTATTCCGCCACAAAGATCGGCAAATAGCATCGCGGGCTAACGGAACCCCAATCATCCGTCAAAACGGGCTCTGACCCAAGTGAGATCGGACGTATATCTCTTGGATTAAATCTTTCCCGGTTCTGGCACGCATGGCCGCCATACAAGTTACGTTGCGGAATCTCAACTAATCCCACCAAAGGAATGCAAACTCGCGATCACACAATACGTTCACGTAATCACTTTTACCGCCCGGCATTTCTCAAGTAAAAAGGAATTATTTTCCCGTTCAATTACTAAATTCTCACAAAAACTCCATTGATTGTCGCGTAGCTAGGTTCCGGGCCCCGACTCTCCGAAACCTACCCACGCAAAAAAGTGACGTATTGCCGCGGAACTGCCCCAGAGGTCGCCCCGAGCCGTCGATAAAGTCAGAGCTGGCACTCTAATAATTAATAACAAGTTCCTACCTAATTACGATTTCGACGGGTAGAGTTGTTAGGATGCAGTACAAATAATAAAGATGTTAATAATTATATTTAAAGTAGTACGGATTTGTACTGCATCATAACAGAATAGTTAACACGTTATGTTAATTTTTAAATTTTTTGTTTGTTTGATAGCAGTAAGTAATATAAAAAATAAAAATTAATATATAAAATAGTTTTTGACATACTTCAATAATTGTTTTCATTTTTTTTTAATTTTATTTAACACGTTTTTCTGTCTGCATAAGTGTAAAAAATAAGCCAAATTTCAGTAAAACATAGGTTTTTAACATGTTTAAAACATTTTCGGTTTCGGTCTCGGTAGAAAGTCCTGTTTCGGTCGGACGCTACTTATAAGTAATCCGAGTTTTGTACCAGATACAGGGTACATTTACTTTACTTTTTTTTATTTTGGCACACTCAACTCAAATTTTAATTTTTAGTAGATGTCTGACTAATTAACTGGATGATTCCAAAATTGTCATACGGGGATTTCATGTTTAGTAAAAACAAGATTAGTCTTGTAAACGTAACGATTTTAACATATCAAAACGGAAATATAATATTTATTTTTAACTTTATAAGGAAAACCTCAAATTGTAAAACGAAGACAATATTAGCGAAACTCAATCGAAAATCTGAAAACAGAAAAATCAGAATAGGTACCGCCACATCTGGTAGCTCGAACCCAAGATCTTCGCCTTGCCGGTAGCATTTAGTTCGCATTTGAATGTTGCAATCATACAAATAGATTAAGGGCAGCCAATTAAAATATGCTTTAAGAAAATTAAGATAAGAGAAGTTGGTTTAGTTGCACCCCGGCAAAGACGAAGGTCCTGGGTTCGAGTTCCAGATGTGACCGTATCTTTTTCTAATTTTTCTGTTCCAGATTTTCGATTGATTTTCACTAATATTGTCTTCTCACTCTTGCGTTACATGGCACACATCTTATCGGACTATCTTACTAATATTATAAACGCGAAAGTTTGTATGGATGTGTGTGGTTTGTTACTCTTTTACGCAAAAACTACTGAATGAATTTTAATGAAACTTTACAATAATATTGCTCATACATCATAACAATTTTTGAGGCTTCACTGACTGGTTGGCTAAGGGACACGGCTAAGGGACTTGGCTAAGTGTAGTTTATGGTCAGACCGAAAGTCATTCACATTTTTTGTTGGTACTTGCCAATTGATTTGAGATTTATTGTATTACTTATGTTCACTATTTTATGCAGGTTTTTACAGATGCAATGCCGCCTCACGGAGCCTCATGAATGAGTTTTTCTTTTGCCCTGTTTAATTTCTTAACAGACGGATTGCAATCTTTAGAGCACAGGCGTCGGGTGGGAATGCTATCCTTGTTCTACCGGCATTACAATGAAAGATGCTTCGAGGAACTAGCATCATTGATCCCTTCGGCACCGGTGTATAGTCGGGAAATACGCCAAACGCGTGTCCAACATTTGCACACGGTTGGCATTTGTCACACGAAAACGGGTCGTTTCTTCGACTCGTTCTTGTGTTCAACAGCTCGGCTGTGGAATGATTTGCCGACCTCTGTGTTTCCTCCTTCCTACAACATGGGTCTCTTCAAGACCAATGTTCATTCCTTCATCTCCTCAAAAAGACCCTCCACACAGCATCCCAGATGACATAAAATGGAAAATAATTTCCCTCAGGGCCTCCTGTGTGGAGTTAATGTAAAAAAAATACATATGTAAAAACTAAAATATGTCCTAAACTGCTTGGCATCTAGAAATCTAACCGATTGTTGAACAATTTAATTCAATGTCAAGAGAGGAGCTCGAGCTACCGCTCATCCCAGATCGCTGGTAATCTTTAATTTAGATTTTACCCCTCTCTGTGAGGTCTGGACCTCGGCACTGTCACAGTGTGCAGAGATTAGCTCCTGTGATGCTGGCTCGAGAAAGCAATCTACCTAATATGACATATTGTCATTACGGATAAGGATAAACATGAGTTATGCTTAGCACATATAATTTAATGAACGGTCACTGATAGAAAACTTTGAAAAATAATTGTTCACAATAAAAATACATACATTTGTCATAGACGACTTCAATTTTATTCACACTCTTCTGGTTTCGGAAGAACCCTTCCTCCATATATATGTTACAGTCGTAGTGATTAAATAGCTATTATAAAAAATGACTGGTCATTATATATGTATAATAACAAAATTGTTTAGACAATGTGATCTAAACAATTAATTGAAATTAATCACTTTATCAGGATATTATAATAATATCGGGTCAGTGTTAGTCAAAGTAATAAATACGGTCCAAATGCACCTAACCTAACAACCTAACAACCTAACCTAACCTAACCTAACCTACAATAATATTTTAGTTTATTTAGGAAACAAACAGTTATACATATTTTAATAAGAAAGTAACATATTACATGATTGCATTAACCAGCGAAGTTTCGGAGGAAACTTCGCTGGTTAAAAATAAAAAAAATTAAAAATAAAATAATACGTAATATTCAAAAACAACAACTGAGTCATAATTTTTATTTATTAGTTTAGGTTAGGTTAAGCTAGATTAGGTGAGGTTAGGTTAGGTTGTTAGGTTAGGTGCAGTTGGACCGTATTTATTACTTACAATCTGGCAGGCGGGAATTGGCACCGCCGCCCCGGGAACCATTTATTGGATTACCAACACCTCTGCCATCGGTCACCCCAAGTGATTCGCTACGTTTGGAGACTTAGCAGTGGTGCCCGGGTTCATGGGGTGAGGCTTGTCAAGGTGTCGATGGCGGATGACCTGGACACACTGAACCCCGGATTCCGACCCACCCCTCATACCTTTTTCCTGTCCTGAACTTCTCGTCCTTACTTTTCCTTAAAAAGACCATCCACACAGCATTCCCAAAGATGACATAGGCCCTAGAGGAAATTATTTTTCTCAGGCCTTCTACGTGGAGTTTCTACAAGGTTTCTACATCGATTGTCCATTTCTTACTCTTACCCACCCAATGGTCCGACCGCGAAGGGCCAAGTTAAAAAAATTATAAATAATAAAATTACATTTTTGTTATTTATTTTTAGGGTGTTATGCCGTGTTGTGCTACCTCCTCCTTTAGCCAACGTTTCGGACAGCGTTACAGTGTCCGGCAAATTAAAAATACTTTTGGCCGTGAAAATCTAAATTCATTTTCACTTATTCCGTTATTTTTTTAACATTAAAACACAATTTATTAGAAGATATTCACCGCCCTAGATAATTAGTAATGAGTTCTGTGATTTGACTTCTTTCATATAAGTCTCAAGTTCTCAAATAAAAGACTAATAAATTTTTTCTTCTTTTCTTAGACTAATAATTTGTTGTATTTTGCACTTACGCGACGTAAGCCGCAATTAATTGTTTTGAGCAAAGAATCAAAAAAAGGAAGTATGGAAATGTTAGTGTACTACTGATCAACTCGCGTGCATTTGGTTGGAATAAAAACCATAATTGCTTTCTTTCAACCGCCCTCGTTTTTGGTTATCAAAACGATCACAGCTCGGACCACCCGCGACCGTATTAAGCAAATTCCTCATCAGGACATTATGTGAGGCTATCGTCTCAAAAGGGATTATGGCCTCAAACGCCATTTCAAATCGCGTTTCATTTACGCGCCGATGATTCACTCGTAATAAGGAATCTGCTAACGACGCGACGAGGATAATCTTATTTGTTGACAGGAGGACAAGAAATTATTTATTTATTTATTTATTTATTTACGGACTTACGTCCAATTTAAAACAAAGTATCACGAAGTATAGAAATGAACAATGTAAGGATTCGGATGGTACATGAAAGCAAAGACAAACAGTGAAAATAGAAGAAAAAATAAGTGTCAAGTCACGTCAAGACCTTGCAAAAATTAGGGTGAATATGACATATCTTCATTTGTTTAAAGAGCGACAGAAATCATTTAGGCTAATACCAAAAAAATCAAGGTCTTGACGTGAGTTGACCAGTCTACACATTCTGGACAGTGGTGAGTTATAACCATAGTTAGTCGAGTGCTGATTGAGGAAAAGCAGGTCTTTATTTCTGAGTCTACGAGAAGGTATATTAAATGTGATGAGTTGTAGTAATGTAGGCGAGTCGATTAAACAGTTAATAATTTCGAAGAAACAAATGAGATCAGATTTTATCCGACGGTCTTCTAAAGGAGAAAGGTTTAGAGTTTGTTCAATTTCAGCATACGAGTAATTGCCTCGCTCTAATCCTAGTCTCCAAGCAATTCCCTTTAGGAACCGATGTTGAACGGATTCAATATGACGAATATGGACAGCATAAAACATTTCATTGAGAAAATAAGAATAACATTGAAAATAAATAATCACATAAGTAACATCTGCAAATGACCACGAGTTATTGCGGGGCGAATTAAAAAAAAAAAAAAAAAAATATATATATATATTCCCGTAAATTACACCTAGCGGAATCTACTGTCAGATACGGAATAACGTCTTGGGGAAACTCGTGAAAGACAAATATAGGTTGCATTCAAATAGCTGGCATAAAAGCGCACAAAGAAGAGGTATAAAATTATTGTACGAGTCAGTTAATATATTACTTGTTTCAGGGATATTATGGTTTAAAAGTGTATGCTAAAATCAATTGTCAGATTCAATATACAAAGAGAAAGTAGATCATGCACGTGCGTGATTTTATAAAAATGAGATTTTGTCCATTTCGAAAATCTATAAATATAAAAATCAAAATACTTTGCTTCTGTGTGTCTATGCGTTGCTTAACCATCATCCAATTGCGATGAAACTTTGGGGATTTGATGTGTGCATGCCCGCGATATTTTCGATATATAATCGCCAGATCTGGTGTCATGAAAATGCGTTACTAAGGAATCTTTAGTGAGTTGTTTAACTTTAGTGAACACGCCCGCATAGGTTTCTTTGTATGTATATATATGGTGAGCTCCGGCATTATGAAATTGGTATAAAAAAATTGATATAGGTGGCACGCGAGCCGTTTGAAAACTGAATGTAACGGAACTGAATGTATGGAATACGGAAGGGGGAAATGTATGGAATACGGGAGTGGGAGAGGAACTCGGGAGGCAGGTTCACGGGAGGGGGGGGGGAGAGGGGAACCAGGGAGGGGGGTTCACGGGAGGAGGGAAAGGGAACCGGGGTGGGGGGCGGGGAACCAGGGAGGGGGAGTGGAACCAGTGAGGGGAACCAGGGAAGGGGGAGGGGAACTCGGGAGAGGGGTTCGCGGGACGGGGGAAGCGGACGAGAGGAGTGGGGAGAGGGAAGGTCGAGTGGGAACGCGAGAGGAATGGAAGACGCCAACGAACGTAAAATCAAATCAAATTGCACCACCGAGCGCAAAGAAAAAAATTTTAAAGTGACTAATATGTAAAGACTTTTTATACTGATATTGTTCGTAATATTTTGGAAAATAAATTCCCTTTAGACCTATGTCATCTTTGGGGGTGCTGGTTAGTGATTTTTGAATTGGAAATGTAGTAAGTTAAAAGGGATGGGTAGGAATATGAGGACCATAGAGTTTAGGAGTGACGGTTATATAAATCCATCCCTGATCTACGATAGAGGTGTTGGTTACCCAAAAAATGATTCCCGGGTAGCGGTACCCATTCGCGCCTCCCAAGTTGTAAAATTCTACAACCACCCCTGCTTTTACCACCAATTACAGCGGAATTTTTATACTTTTTGATAAAATTTGCACACTAGACGTGCAAAACAAGAGAAAAATTACTCTCTCTCTTCGTCAAAAAGAATAGAAAGAATTGAAAAAAAAATTTTTTAAACACATAAATTATAGCAATTATTATAAGCAATAATTATCAACCTGAACGACTCATCTATATTGAAAAAATCCTCCTAGAAAAGATACATGTCGCCAACGGGACTTGAACCCGTGTCCTTCTGATTTCCGGTCAGGTGCTCTACCACTGAGCTATGTCGGCTTATCTCTTACTCGCCAAATAATTCAATATATACTAGTGTTTCATTCAACAATTACTGCTTATTACATTTTTTCACATGAAAACAACCAACTTTATTTTTGTGTGAGAGGCATTGTTAGTGCTAAATCTCTCGCTAGGTGGCGTCGAGACGAATTATATCTAAATTTTTTGGTGTAATCCTTTAACTTGTCAAATATTAATTATTATTTTTAATTGATGAACTAACCTTTTTCTCAAATTATACTGAATCCATTAAATTTCACAAATTCAAATCCCTCCAAACACGCCGTCTAATTGTAGATCAAATCCAATTGTTTAAAATAATAAATAATGGTCTGGACTCACCAGAACTTACCAATTTAATAAATTTTCATATTCCGCCAAGATCAACCCGACAATCCGATTTATTTTATTTACCATCATGTAGAAAAAATATTAGAAAAAATTCCCCAATTCTTCGTGTATGGGCACAATATAATACAAAATTTCACAGCATTGAAATTTTTAGTAATAACCTAAAGAAATATCGATATGAAGTAACGCGTACGACCGATTAATGAATGTATAGACTGTATCGGGAGCATCTCCTAACCTTTTCCTATATTCCCCTTCGTCCAATAACCCAAAATTAATTTTAATATATTAAAAATTCATTTCCGATTTAGATACTTTAGCAGAAGAAACTTCTGTGGCTTGACTTTAGTTCGTATATTTATGGCTGTATTTTATGTAAAAGCTGTTTGTTTCTTACAAATAAATTAATAAAAAATACCCCGTGTAAAGCCCGAGTGACGCCAGGCATTCAGCTAGTATCAAGTTATATAGTAAGTAGATATTTATTAGTTTATTGTTGCAACTATACAAAGTTGTTTTAATTGGATAGCAAAAATAATGAATGTGAAGATTTAATAATTAAACACTTCACAAGTGATGTTGGTTCAAAATACGATCGCAATGATTCAAGTTTCTCCATTACTGATTATGATGCATAATGATATTATAAACTAGCATAGCAGCAATAATTTCCAAGTCGAAAGCAATCGACACCCAATAAACTCCGGTTGGCTGAATACATCACGTAGATTAAGATTACCCCGGCTTTACAGTGAGACTCGCGTTTATGAGACCACCCCAGACTCAAGCAATATCACTTACAATGAAAATAAAGCACGACATTTTTATATCTGTACCATCTCTCATTGTAGTTGATTCAGTCTGGTCCAGCAGATCCAAAAAATCGGCTTTCTTTGTTGCCTAAAAATCTTCCTACATGTAAAGAACGCATTCCCAAAGTTATAGCATCAAATTCGAACATAAAATATAGTTAGGATGGTGCGCGCCAAGCAGGTACGACGAAAAATGAAGCGGTAACAATGGGAAACATTAAACGCATAATAAGGAACTCCAGTGAAAAATATTATGGCTTTAAAAAAATATGTTCATATAGACCAATAAACGCTGATTCTGAATACATAAGTTTTATTCAATAATATTAAACTCATAGTTTTTAAAAAACTATTAAAAAGTCCATTTTTAATCGGGTAGTGAAAACAAATTTCAGTGGTGACGTCACTGTTCTACGTGTCGTGACGTCACCGTAAAGTCATTGTATGGGAGTGTGTGATATGACACAAGCCATCGTATTAATTTATTCGATAATTTACATACTGTATATAGAGATTTAGTTGTTGTGTTTATTGAAACATTATTTAGGCCTAAATAATGTTTCAAAAATAAAGGAATCTCTTAATAGTTTATCTCTACTATTGAAAATATTCAAAAACTACTGCACAAAAAAAATAGTAATGCTATTTCTAGGAAGAATACGTCGTACAACGGAGTTCAAAATGGCGGCAGTTGATCAGCTGATTTCCCAACCCTATACTAATTTTTCAGGAGTGATGACGTCACACAATTCACCATACATACGGTGGTTTTCGGGGAATCTTGAAAAATTAAAACTTTAACAATTATTTTAACTATTAAAACTAACTCTAAAAATAAAAATTAAAATGCAGTTATTTAAGTTAGAACGTTATTATTCATTAAAAAAATGGACTGGAGTTCTTTATTCTCAAAACCACGTTTTTCAAGTTGGCTGGAATCGTAGTAGCATACCGAATTTTTATCCGATTCACTTCATTCAAAGTTTAAATTAAATAAAATTTAATTTATATGCGGATGAACCTCGACTTAACAAATTATATTTAAAATTAAGAACGTTTTTTGGTCAATTTTCATTTTATGTCTGCCATTTTTGCAATCAACAACTTTTTTTTCAAACTGGTTCATGCGCGTTGCGCATCCTATATTCATACTGTTATGATTTTTTTAAAGTAAAACTTTTTTACGCTTGACTTGAGGAGTAAGCTGGTGAATGCGTGACGAGAGCGTTACGAAAAACGAGGCGAACGGTAGTTGAGAGGGAGATATAAGTTAGTGAAGATAGAAAGATAGAGAGTTAAGTTTCGTATATTACTGCAGGGGCAAGAGAGAGAGATGCGAGCACATATTTTCTTTATCTCTTTCTCTCATAGCCAGTTACGTTTCGTATATCTGAGACATTGCGCAGGCCTATTGTCTGTATCACACTGTAGGAGCAAAAGAGAGCAGTGCGCGCGCACATTTTCCTTCTCTTCCTATCGTATAGATGGAGCTAAAGAAGTTTTTCTTCAGTCGTGTGGTCTAAAGCACACTCTTTTTTTTTTAAATTTCATGTTTCAGATAATTTCCAAAGTCTCCAGGATTCCAACCGATTTGGTCAGACCCACCGCTTACGTCGCTATATATATATGTATATAAATATTCAAATCAAATTTTTATTAGTGTTTTTTCTTTTTCAAATGTACCTTTACATGTAACAAAAGTTTTTTGAATGAAAATAAATTTCATCTTTCAAAAAACGCATTGAAAAAAAAACTCGGCTGGACCAGAATCCCCTCTTCTCCCACACATCTCCAACTTCCTTATTCGACACTTTAGTGACCGACCGAAACTAAATTCTCAGCAGAAACCGATACCAAATTTATGCTTCTGTTCTAATTTCGGCCAAGACCCAAAGTTATTTAAATTAGTTTACCACTCAGGCCTCAGGGTCGTCTGACGATCAGATTATTTCAGCTTTGGAATAAAATCTAAATAAATGATATCCGAAAACTAAAAATTGATTTAGAAAGGGGATGAAGTACGCGTTCAAAGTGTATTATTAGACATATTAAAATGTATTTTTTTTAAATATAAAAGCTTCACAAAGCTTATAGGCGACTTGAGGCATTCGAGATGTGGATCTACAAAATAATACTTAAAATAAGCTGGATGAACAGGGTTACAAACGAAGATGATATGGTTCGGATGAATAAAGAAAAAGAAGTTATCAAAACCATACAAATCCGAAAACTTCAATATCTTGTACATGTGATGAGACATCCAGAGAAGTATGAAATCCTGCATCTCATAATGCGGGGAAAGATTGCCGGAAGACGGGGCCCTGGAAGAAGGAGAACCTCATGGCTGAAAAACCTTAGACAGTGGTTTGGCCAGTCTACCGTAGAGCTGTTCCGGGCCGCAGTAAACAAAGCCCGCATAGCCAACATTTTTTTTTTTTACAGTGAATACCGCACAAGAATCTCAACTGCTCCCGTCTGGAGCCAGTGAGACTATGGCATCCCCAATTAGGGTATGTTGTGAGGCTGAAGGTAGTGGGGAGGGGAAGGAGGTGGGGAAGAGGAAGGTTGGGAAGTACCTGGCTATTCAGATCTGGTCACCAAACACGGCTAAAGCCTTTTTAAGCAACGTTTCAATTCTGAATGGTGGTCTTACACCAGGGCGATACTGATAGTATCTTCCACTCTGGAACATGCCGCAAATATACTATGTATTATTTTAAATGAATTAATTGTGAAATAACACAAATTAATCAAATAAAATTTATTTGCGCATGCCGGGTTCGAACCCGCGACCTCCGGATTGTGAGTCAAGAGTCTTACCTACTGGACTACGGAGGTCGTAGCCAACGTAGTCGTATGATAGCCAACGTCCGTTGAACGGACAGGGCACAAGAAGAAGAAGGGGATACATTAATTACGTGAGCTCAAAAAGGGGTCCAACAAAATCTCCCTTTACTTGAAAAAAATATACGAAGTGGTCCAAATTTATCTCACAAAGGGGGGGGGGGGTCTAGATAGGAAGAAAAACTGCTCACTTAATTAATGTATGCCCCCTTAGTGTGTTTTAAACGTTATTGTCGCATCACTTTTTTGTTGTTTCATAAAAAAATAATTAATAAAAATTCTCGACATTTTGTACATTTTTCTCACATTCATAGAGGTGGACATTTTTTTTTCTATGGTTAAATTTAATATTTCCATATAAAGTGTAGAGTTTTCTTTTTCTACCACTGTTAACATCAAATTCATCACCATGATAGTAAGGGAGTGACAACGATTATATGGGACCTATGTGAGCTTGGAAAAATTGGGTCTCTTGTGATTAAACGGGTTAATATCCGGATCTGAGCAAGGATTAATTGAGAGATGATTAATTGTAAGTATTGTGCAGACACCCTACGTAAGATAGTTGCTGTGTATAGGTACCTAATCAACCCAAGTAAAACTGAATATATATAAGTCCAAAAAAAATAGTTTTTTATAATTGTTTTTTTAGTTTTCAATTTGTTCTCATATTATGTTTTATAAGCATAAAGTGCAAAATGTGTGTGCTGAAAGAGAATCATAAAAAGTTATTCATTTGCATTATAAAATTTCGACAGCTTTCTGAAAGTTCTGGGTTAAACCCGTTATTCCATCATTTTATGCTCTGAAATTTGCATAATATTCATCATCAATTTAACTAGAAAATCTTTTTTAACTATATCCAGTGTGTAAAAATCAAAGATATTGAAATATAAGAGAAATGCTTTTTTTTATTTATTTATCTATAATAAAATATATTTACAATGGTTTTATTTGTATGCCTGTCTCACTAGGGTATGCCTGTGTCGAGACAGGTGCTATGTTGGCCGCCTGATTGTCGGCGGAATACGGTTTAATGGTCCTGGTTTGAATACGGATTTTTGTTGATTTTTTGAAGGTGTACAATATAGTTTGAATACGGAAATAATTCGTTCATTCAGTTGATTTTTTTAAGGTGTGCAGTGACAATATCCGCGACACCAGGAAGTACAGTCCTACCTAGTAAAAACTGCCGATACAACATCTCTTAAATTTAAATATCTTTTGTAAAAATCGAGGTTTAAAATAGGTATAAACAGGTATATACTCCAATTTTCTGTTAAAAATTAAGTCATTTGGTCTATACAGGGTGTAACAGCACGTACCCAAAGGATTTAAGCAGCAATTCCTGATAACAACCCGGGAAAAATGTAGACACCATTTTACTATCCTTAGTAACCAAGCGGGTCAAACTGTGATCTAGGAGGTTTTGGTCAACCACGAAACAGCAGGCGTAATCAGTAATTTTAGAAAAAAAACTTTTGTATTAAAAATTTATATATTTCATAAATTATCTTTTTATTTCTAACTACCTGGTTCTTTGCCATTTTATTTCTTTAGAAATTGTGTTTTCCTGCGTCTCCTTTCCCATTCGACCCGTTCCCGTTCCCGTTCCCCTTCCTTTCCCGCGTAACCTTCCCCACTCGCGTTCCCACTTTGATTCCTCCATCTTTCGTCTCCCCATTCCACCCCCCCCTTCCCCCGTCCCGCGAACCACCCTCCCGAGTTCCTCTCTCCCCTACCAGGATCCTCTCCCCCCCTACCGCGAACCCCCCACCCCCTCCCGCATTCCATACATTAAGTCCTGGTACAGTTTTCATACAGCTCAATTACTGCAATTTTTAATACAAAATTTCATAATGCCAAAGCTCACCAGTTTTATACAAACCTTGTCATGACAATAACAAACACAATAAAAAAGAATTATTTAATTTGGTGCAGTCGTTCGGAAGGTATGCGCGTACATACATTTCGACTAGTCATTTTAATTTATAGAGAAGAAAAAAAGAATAGAGAGATAAGAGAGAAAGAAAGATAGAAGGTATTAACTAAGACGCCTGAAATAAAATTTCCGGCAAATATATCAACATCGTATCCACGACAACGATTTATTTTGGTTTTCGTCTGATGCTAGCAATAACTCGCTTTTATCAGGAAATTTATTTGACAGTACACGTATCTATTAATATTTATAAGTCCATAACGCTAGAGTATACGTCCATTATAAAACTGCCTGACCATTGTAATTTTGAATCATTATGGATCTTACTTTCTCCGGATCAACTTATGAACGTAATCGGTGTATATAGCCTATTTGTTATTCTGATGAATGAACTATATTATTGGCCAGTTTGAATAAAATCCGTTCAGTAGTTTTTGCCTGAAATAGTAACAAACACGCACGTATACATCCACAAACTTTCGCGTTTATAATATTAGTAAGAGTAAGAAGATAATAACACTTGTAAAAAACTTTATTTCAACACCATTCAATAACAGTTTTTAATTTTCAGATATGTTCAGAATTATTCCATTTATTTGGATTTTATTTCAAAGTGGAAATATTTTGACGAAAATACGCCCGACTTCTGAGGGGTTAAAGTGGATTCTAGGAGGTTTTGGTTAAAGCCCTGAAACAACGACCAGAATGAGGTCGCTTGTCGTGAGCACAAGGATAAGCAAGGCACGAATCACTATTATAGCGGGGATAACGCAAGACAACTCATCAGATCCGACATTTAGTCATGTTTAATGACTTTCACGAAGTCCACACTTGATTGACGCCTTCGTGATAACCGGATAGCAGTTAATATACTCATAAATTATCAAATATACTTTTGAGTGGTCACCGCAGGAGTAAGATGCTCAAGTTCCCGCATTCCGAATTTTATATTCCGAATAATTTGTGAGCCTGGGAGGTATAAATAACCCCCAAACTTGCGGGGCATAATACCCAAAAAAATGACTGATGAATTTACTTTACACGGATACAAAATATGTCAACAAAATGGCAATCAGTGGAACACTTTTTTAAGCTCTTTTATTTTGTATTTATTATTTTTTAAATTGAACATAATTACATCTAATACAATATAAGATATCGGTAGTCCCACAAAGCTGTGACAGATCAGCTGGTCTGTAGGTTCTACCATTTAATATTATTACATACATTAGCTTAAGTTACAATATTAATACCTAATATAAGATTTAGGATAGATGAATGTGTTGATCATTTATTAACCACTTTTTTCTCAGTTTAGGGCAGGGTTCCTCATTATTTTTAAAATTAATTTTTTGATTCAATGTGTTATAAATCAAAGGTATCATGTATTCGAGCGTTCTGCTTCCATACTTATTTGATATTCGTGGTATTTTTAGGCCTTTGTTTTCGGTAAACCTTGTTGTGTGGCTATGCACCAATAACATTTTATACGTCTTTCTCCCGAATTATCCATAATTATAATGTATCAGAGAAGCCCTTTAATTGGAAGTAGGCCCTCAGACCCATTCAGTAATTTTAAGTTGTTTCTTTGTTTGTAAATGCTAGGTTTAACAATTTTTTTTTATTATAGCAGTTTGTAAATTTTGAATGTATTTAATATTAATTATACTCGAGTGTCCCCAAGTTCGAATTCCATATCTAAGTATGGATTCGACCATGGAATGATATATAAGTTTGAGAGTGCATCGAGGAAACACAAATTTTAATTTATAAAAATTACTCGCCAAACATCGGAGCTAGTTACAAATTTTGATCACTTGTTTATCTCATTTAAAGTTATTGTCTATGATTTTGCCAAGCATGTATACATTCAAAATTGTGTGCAGTTATTTTAGGTAAATTCCACATTTTCAAGCTCGGTGATCTTATAAACATACATTTAGTTTTTTTGACATTGATAATTAGTCCTACATCATGAGACCATTTGAGTAGCTCGTTAAAGTCTCTTTGTAATTCTTTAATAGCTTTTTACGGGTTTTCATTTGATACAACTAGTGCAGTATCATTTGCAAAAATGAATCTACGGGCTATTTTAAAAAGTTTAGACAAGGCAATAACATATATAATGTATAATTTAGGGCCTAAAATTGACCCTTGCGGTACTCTTGATTTGATAAATCTAAAATTACTCATTTCATTCAAATCTTTACATACATTTTTCGATTTGTTAAATAGTTTTTAAAAAATGATAGGAGTTTACCACGGACTACTATGGTTTCAAGTACCTTGATTAATTGTGTGTGGCTGAGTGTATCGAAAGCTTTTGAGAAATCAATAAATAATACCAGTACATGTTTTCTAGAGTTAGGCTGTAAATTTATAAAATTAGAAATTTTTTCGAGCAGTTTATCACAGCTTTGCCATACTGACACTCATCAATAATGCCTAATTTATTTAAATATTTATCCAAATTTATCGATATATATTTTTCTAAGATTTTTTCTAATGCGGGTTATAATGAAATAGGCCTTTAATTATTCATTACGGTGTGATCTCCATTTTTATAAATTGGCCTTATGATGTTGCATTTTAGTTCAGCTGGAATGATGCTTGTGTCAATAATTCTGTTAATTAGGTGGGTAATTATAGAACTAAGTAATTTTACATGTTTTTTAGATCATACATGCGAATTAGATCCACGCCCGGTGTTTTGCAATTTTTCATTCTTCCGATAAAGCATTCAGTTTGTTTTGCAGTAGCTCTTGGTAGGTACATTGAATGTTGCGAATGTTCTTGTTTCCACTCAGACGCTCGAACGTTGCATTCGTGCAATAACTGATTTACACCTTCGTCAAAGAAATTTGCAAAGTTTTCTACCACCACATCCGCCGTTTGAGAATTTAAGAAATATTTAGATATGATTTCATCACAATCGGATTTATTTTACCTTCCCAATATTTGATTTACTTCATTCCATGTTTTTTTAATGTCCTTGAAGCAATGATTAAATTTGTTATTATAGTATATTCGTTTGTGTTTAAATTTTTTTATTTAGTTTATTTCTGTATTTCTTGTATTTGATTTCATATATTTCATTGTTAGGCGTGTTTTTCCATTTTCTGCATAGTGCGCCTCGTAGTTGTATATTTTCAATGAGGTTATAATTTATCCAGCCTTTTTGGTTATTAAGTTATTACGATGATTATTTGTATTTGATTTTGTTTTGGTAGTTTTTCGTAAATATATTTAAATTTAGATATAATTTCTTCATATATTAAGTTAGGTTCCGTTATGTTTAGTATTTCATTCCAATCTTCTTCTTCTTCTTCTTCTTCGATGGCGCTACAGCCTATATCGAGCTTTGGCCTCCTGCAAAAGTCGCCTCCAACTCCTCCTGTCCTCGGCGGCTGACATCCAATTTGGTACCCGGAGAAACTAAACCTCCAATGTCCCTGCACACGTTGTTAGTAAGCAGCATGCAAGTGCTTAGCGGGAAATACAGATACAATATGTGTTAGTATGACAAAATATAGACAAGACAGTGGGAGTGGTTGGTGAAAGTCCACGAGGTGGTAAGCGCTGGGTGATTGTATCCAGCGTATCCTACAAGCACCTGTTTGGGCGGAAGACACAGTATATAAGTAATAAGGGCATGGCAAACGGTTGGTAGTCCTCTCCAATCGATTGGCAGTCCCAGCAAGAATGCGCATGACGTTCGGTCTAGTCGTGAACCACACTCGGCTTCCGCGCCCCTTAGCCGGTTCCTCGGTGATGCCTCAAAGAAAAGTAAATGGGAGATTAGGGGGAAATACCCGACGACCCTAAGGAATTCAGCGTCGAGTAGCCGGAGGCAAGGCGAAGGAGAGCCGAGATCGCCCCCCCAAATCTAAAGCCTGCACATGTTGCTGGGGGTGGCGCAATTAATTTAAGCGAACGTCTTGGGGTGACCTATGGCAGAGGTGTTGATTATCCAATCAAGGTTCCCGTGGCGGCGGTACCCATTCCCGCTTCCCAGACATGTAGCCGTTAAATAGTTAGTCAGTATGGCTTCACGGGTCACATCATAGATACATTTTAAAAATCCAAATTTAGCCATAAGGTTTTCATATTGGATTTTGCAATATATATTATTATTGCAGTATATATTATTTTTTAACATAATATCTGTTCCATTAGTTGAGTAGAAAGAGTATTTAGATGAAATTCCCTTAAATCGAGAGAAAAAGAAATAGAAAAGGCTGTAGATTTTTATCATTGTGAAATATTAAATAATATTTTAAAAATATCAAATGGCAGTTTTGGGCAACGGTTGATTTTGCCATTCGGAAAGTTAAACAAAATTCACTCAAGAAAACTTTCGGTATTTTATAAATCGAAAACCTTTAAAATGCAACAAACATAGATAAATAAGAAAAGTGCTAGGCTGCGAAGGAGATTTTTTTCCTATACTTAAGGTCAAAGAACCGCGAAATTTTGTCAATATACAATAATATGTAAGATAAACTTATTATTTTAAATAAAGATTGAACCGCTCACCGTTTTGCGGAACTATAGAAACCGTTAAGAGGGATCAGGCACAACCGGAAATATGTCATTTTTAAATAAAATTTTAGACGTATTGACTTTTTTCCATCAAAAATTATAAATCGATTACTAAAGATTGTTCTTTAATCTAGTAAAGATAGGTTTTAAATTTTTAGAAAAAATGTTTATTTTTCGAACAATAAGGTTATACCGCAGGTTCATTCAAAATGTGAATTCACATTTTTTTGGCATCTTAAATGAATTAAAATCGTCTAATTTTTTAGTATCATGTCGCGTTAGTTGACTGAAGATATTATTATTATTCTAACAGATGGGGTTGTTGAAGGGAAGGCGGGGGAGAGGGGTTGGTTAGGGGAAGGAAAGTGCAGGCGAAATCTGAGACGGCGGGGGAAGGAGGTGCTTTATTCTTGAAGGGGGAAATGCGAAAAAAATCTTGGGGTAGAGTTATTTTCACATCTAATATAAGGGCGCCTCGTGCGGTTACGTAAACAAATATTGCATTTCTTTATGATAAATTTATCACTGGATACATTTTGGTGAGGTGTTGCTGTCGTTTGAAAAGTCATTGAATGATGTTTTATAATGATTTGATAACTACGTATTTGTCCACCGTATAGGACAAAAAAATACTGAGAGCTTTCTCTATCTTTTGTGGGAACGAGATTGATGTCGGGCGAGATTTCCTATCAGATTAGTGTGATTTTCAATGGCTGTTATTTGCTTTTTCTACGGGCTGATGTCAGAATTTCAGACCTGTGCCAAAGGCGCCTGGATCAAAGAATTATAATATAATATTTTTTTTTCAACAGGTATTATAAAACAAAAACAAAATTAGAAATCTAGAAAAAGAAAAGCATTTTAAAATTTTAATTCCTTCCTCATTTTCCGTTACGATCCCACGTTATCCTTTGAAAACCATAAGTACGCAACATTTGACTAAGTTACAAAAAATGAGGCCTACAAGGTTTCACCATCCACTTTAGCAAGTATTTAATTATTAAACTAGAGCAGAAAGATATTTAAAAAAAACTTACAATTTAAAAAATGACAATAAAAATTATTTTGTCAAAATATTATATTACTAGCGAGTTCCCGTCACGCGTTGCTAAGCCACTAAATAAGAAATTGTTTCTCCCTGCTTGTCCTTTACCATCCTCCGCCTTCCCTCTCTCATCTCCAGCTTCCCCCGTCCCGCGAACCCCCTCTCGAGTTCCCCTCCTCCCTCCCGCATTCCATACATTCAATCCCGGTACATTCTGGCTTGCCATTGAAATTCTGTTTTCAAACAGCTCGCTTGTCACCTATTGCAATTTTTTTATACAAAAAAAAACCGGCCGGATTTGCACATTATATAAGTGGTTTATACAAAGTTGTATTGTTTCATTTTTCTATAATGGATAACCACAAAGTAATAGCTACTTTCAAAAATATATTTTTATACAAATTTCATAATGCCAGAACTCACCAGTATATATACCTAGAAACCATCATGGGCATGCACACATCAAATCCCCAAAGTATCATCGCACTCAGATGAATGGTTTAGCAATGCAAAGACAATAGACATCTCATATACGAGTACATATTCATAATACACGCATATTTTAATTTTTATGTATACCAGATAGGTAGGAACTTTATCGCTTGTCTTAATCCTTTTGAAAATGAATTATTTAATTATTTACACATGAATTATTTAAAGATAATTTGAGTTCATTGAACCAAACTTCACGCAGGACTAATGAACCCGATATTTTTGATGACGTCCAAAAAGACTTTCTACAGGCTACTAGTACTACCGACTTAATATTACAGAAAAAAAATTCTCCTCGTCCAGCGCCGCCTTTCTCCGATAGCGTGAGGGGTGAATTCTCGTCCTTACTGCCCCCCCCCCCTGCGCCCCCCACGGATTAACAACAGCACTTAGCGCTAAGAGCCACCCCATCCCCATAAACACCCCCCAACACCACCCAACCGACACCCACTCCACTCAGCCATTCGTGTGTAAGCGTGGAACACGTATTCGTGCATATTACTAGTATACGAACCGACTACACTCCCTGGTCTCCCGACGCAGGTTGTGGGTAATACAAAACACAGGTAAGAGTCACCACCGTGGGATTACACATGGTGAAACCATGAACTTCATCAAGGGTAAAATCTCGGTGGTCGGAGTGGATATAGAATGGCTGAAATTTGATGTAAAATAACTAAATAACGTAACCACGCCATAGAGACACACAAGCCAAAGAATTTATTAGAATCAGTTCAGTCACTTCTAAATAGTTGAGAAATATTTATATTTATAAAAATCAACTAGCACTGACAAAATCTTCAACAATCTTAACATCATGTCAATTAAACAACTATATTCTAAAACCATACTCATTTACATTCATAAGTACAAAACCCAAGAAATAACAACTAATACGAACATTAGAAACACTAGATCTATGGTCAAAAATTTATCCAACAAGTAACTACTAACACAACATTTGGGCAAAAAAGCTTCTTATATTATGGCATTAAACTCTACAATAAAATACCACTCTCACTCAAAAACCTCAACATTATAACATTTAAATTTCAAATAAAAAGCTGGATACTAAATATAGGGCGATCAGAAATAGAAAATATACTGATATCAAATACAGACTAAAACCAAATCTAGTAAACTGAATTATAAAAAAAACCACTATCTTATTTACTTTATAATTATTTAAAAAAAAAATACTACATGATATATGTTATGTCTAATTCATATTAATTTATTATAATTAAATTATAATATGCAAATGAAATCCTCAGCACGGGAGATCCCAGTGAGGATATCATTATCTCTACTGTTACTAAGAAATTAAGACAATAAATCATTATTATTATAACTAACTAACTAACCATCACGCCGTTTCCCCGCAGGGGTAGGCAGAGAGGACGGACCGCCAAACAACTCGGTCTTGGCACACACTCTTTGCCTCACTCACATTCATACATCGTCTCATACATTCTCTTCTATTATTCTGACTTTTGACATAACCCGACTCAAGTATCTGATTCACTTGATCGTGCCATGTCTTCCTCGGGCGTCCCCGACTTCTTCTACCATTCACATTCGCGTCGTATATTCTTCTTACACTACTTCCTTCGTTCATTCGTTCTACATGCCCAAACCATCTGAGGGTCCCTTTCTTAATCTTACTCATTACGCTTACATCAGCCTTACATTCTTTGCGGATATCCACATTTCTCACACGATCATACATTGTTTTACCACACATACGTCTCAGGGATCTCATTTCAACAGCATTCAGTTTACTTTCATCCTTCCTCTGCCAGTTCCATGCCTCACTGCCATACATCAGGGTAGGTACCAGGACTCCATCGTGGACTGCTAGCTTCGCTTTTTTTGACAGTTTTTTTATTAGCGCCAACGGCATTCAGTCCACCATTAATGGAGTTACATTAATGGAGAGTATGTAGTTATTATTATTATTATGATTATTATTAACCCATTAGAAACAAGGGATTTTTACTATAATTCATCAAGTTTATAAAAATAAAATTTTCAGTAGATAGAACCTTCATACCCAGGAACCGGAGTTTAACAGGCTACCAACTGAGCCAAATCCCAAGTTTTTGCCACCAAAATGCATTGCCATCGACAAAGAGTCTATCTGCAGATCAGCTCGATCGAATGTCGGGAAGTGAGTTAATTTCCATTTCCAAGAATCCCAGGCACAACTTCATTCATACATTCATTCAATGGAGAAAAAAGTAAAAGTCAAATAGGTGAATTTAAAAAGGAGAACGTCATACTCGTACATTCGCTCTTGAGAGAATTGATGGCACCAACAATCTGTATGGTTCAAAAGGGTCAACTTTCCTTTTTTCAGCCTATGTAGAATTACTTTTTTACCACGCTTTAATTTTAAGAAAAGCGTTTTTGTAGTGTACCATTGGTTCCCGAAAATTGAATAATGCTTTCTCGAAATGGTTTAATTTTATTTAAAATTAACCCCTTTCCCGGGGTCTGTTAAGAATAGTTAGTGACATCTATGAGATAAATATTGTAATTAATTCCATTTGGTTAATTATTCTTAGTTTATTAGAAAAGTGTGCATATTAGAGACCTCTGTGGGAATTTTATAGAAGCTAGTGTTATCAGCCAACAAATTTAGGGCACGTGACCTCAGTGGATATTTGCTACTTGTATTGTTATTATTGTATTTTAAAACAGTCTGAAAGACGGTATTTTTATAGTTTTTAGTAGTATAAAAAGGGCTGTACTCAAGAAATTTGTTCTCTTCCATTAACCCTTACCTAGAGTATAGACGCCGTACCGCTTGAGGCGGGGTCCGGGCTGAATTTAGTTCTAAAAGTGTTGATTTCATTATTGCTCAAAAAGTGTTTGTAAATAAAACGACTCTTCAATAAAAAAGTGTTTTACAAATAAAAAGTCCACCACCCATGATGAGATTGAAGTGATCCTAACAGAAAGGTTCTTTTGGAAATCGTAAGATAATCCAACATTGAAGCGAGATTGCAAAAAGGAAAATTATTAAAAATTATGTCAATGTCCACTGTAAAATGAAAAACATACTTACATACAGGTACATACTTTTTTTAATCCGACATTTTTGGAATTGCAGGAGATCGTTTTTTTGAAGTGAAAACTGAATTTGAAACTCGATTGAATGAAAAATAGCAATACAGAGATAAACACATAGGTACATCTATAGGATTTAGCCTGCGAGAGAAAAAGATATTATTATCGGTATCCTCTTTGTGCAGTGCTTCGTAGCCTCCCCACTCTTGTCTACTTTATTTTACTGAAGGTTTCACTTCTACCGCTTGTGAATTACATACTTTAAAATAAAACATTATGACAATATTGACTGCCAAAACGTTGTCGTGCAAGACTGCTGACGGCCAAGACAATTGTTTGACAATAGGTATCAAATAATAGATAAATTTATCTTGGTCGTTTACAACACTTATTCTATCACAGAAAAATGCAGAAGAAATTCCAAAAACTTTTTTTCAAATCAAACCTAAATTATCTCCACAAGAATGACTTTGCACAAAGAAAATTTGAAAATCTGCATCCCTTTCTTCAACAGACATAATGACTCTTGCTCGGTGTAGGGGGGAGGGGGGGGGGGGGGGGGGAATTTGCGTTTATTCCTTTCCGTTTCCGTAAAAATGAGGCGGAAATGGTTTAACGCTTCATCGGAAGTCCATTCTGGGGTTTAAAAACTATTTCCGGACAATGAAATACGAATATTCCAGAGAACATTACGAGGCAAAACTTTAAATTGATGACATTATTTCCTCAAAGGGAGACTATCAATAAATGTTGTTAAAAAATAACGTTCAAAAGGCTTTCTTTCAAATATAAATTACACATAGTAACTAAGTAACAACAAAATGATGGACAACAAAACAACTCGACATCGTCTTAAACGTACCTTTGTGATATTCTGACTCTTGACATAGTCCGATCCAAGTATTTGGTTCACTTGATCGTGCCATGTCTTCCTCGGGTGTTCCTGACTTCTTGTACCACTCACATTCACAATAATAGTTGGATAATAAGTAGGGCGCCGTTTTTGTGAAAAATCACCTATAGGGCGCTGTACAAGTTATTAAGAATTCTTAGGTTCTATCTAATTTTACTATTTAATACGGAAACATACTTACCTGGCAGGTCACTTACGACAAACACATTTTAATTAGAGAGTTTATGATTGGAAAAGATACGGCTTTGCACGCGGAGGACAATATATTTAAAACGGTGACCAGACAACACAGAATGAAACCAACTCAGAAGCACCTCAGAAAAGTCATTAAGAGTGATGATAAAAAAAAAATTGTTTAAATAGGTTAAGTTAGGTTAGGGTTACCGGATATTTTAAAATAATTTTTTCATAGCTTTTAATGACCTTTCTGAGGAGTTTCTGAGTTGGTTTCATTCTGAGTTGCCATGGAACCATTTAAAACACTGGACATGGCACGATTTTACATTTGCTACCCCCATCACCATTAGTTTTACATTTATGAAAAGATTAGTGGCAAAAGTAGAGTTGATAAGTTTGAAAGATTTAAGAATTTAGGACTCTTTAGGGCTGGAGAATGTTCATGAAACGATCTTTACAAACGCTTATAAATATGATTTTTTTGTACATTTTTACAAATTAGTTATTTACTGTGTCGTGGGCAATGAATGTGAAGGTGAATGATTTTTGAGTTCATGGATACGAATGTCTGAAAAGGTGAGTTTTAAGTTTAGCTCTAAATTCCCCCGAGTCTGTGGTCATTCGTAAGTCATGTGGCAGTCTATTCGCTTCATGTATTATTTTTATCTTTAGACTCCTGTATTCATGCCCAAATCATCTGAGCGTTCCTATTTTACTCATTAGGGTATTAGCCATCAATTCTTGAAAATAATATTCCATAAGCACTGAGGGAAACAGCAGGTTCTATGGCGTATGTGGGGATGCTACGCGGAAGAAGGTATATTTGGGGAAAAAGGTAATGGAAGTTTTTGGATCGGGGTCTTCACTTCGACGCATTTTAAATGGCACTAAAAATCTAAATAACTCCGTAGAGACCGATTATTTTTCAAATTTATCCTAAAAGGCCGAATTGGCGATAACAAAAAACTGGCCAAAGAAGCGAAGCTAGCACTCCTCAGTGATGTGCGGCAGTGAGGCATGGAACTGACAGAGGATGGATGAAAGTAGACTTAATTCTGTAGAAATGATATCCCTGAGGCGTAAGTGTGTTAAACCATGTATGGTCGTGTGAGAAATATGGAGATCGGCAAATAATGCAAGGCTGATGTAAGCTTAACGAATAAGATTACAAAAGGGACGCTTAGATGGTTTGGGCACGTACAGCGAATAAAAGAAGAAAGAAGTGTGAGAAGAATAATAATTGAAGAAAATGTGAATGGCAGAAGCAGTCAAGAAAGCCCGAGGAAGGCGTGGCACGATCAAGTGAATCAGATAATTAGTCGAGCCGTGTCATGAGTCAGAATAACACAAGAGTATATATGCATAATATTGTTGAGTAATATTCACAATTTGGTAGGCGGGTATGGGTACCGCCACCCAGGGATTCTACTGTATAACCAACACTTCTGCCATAGGTCACCTCAAGTGGTTCGCTACGTTTCGTGACATAGCATGGGTGCCCGTGTTCGTAAGGTGAGGTTTGTCCGGATCTTGGCGGTGAATTTATCTGTACACCAGCTGCCTGGTAGACTATATCGGGAGAGAATGGTTGGGGAGCCCCTTTGACTTCTATTACAGCCTTCGGAACATCGCCTTGCACCGCAGCGGGAGGGTTGGATTCATACGTCCGTCACTCCTGGACACACTGACCCTCAGATTCCTACCCACCCATCATGCCCTTTTCCTTATCAGGACTTACTATCCTTCCTTCCCTACAGCATTCCCAAAGATGACGTAGGCCCTGAGGGGAAATATTTTTTTCAGTGCCTCCTGTATTTATTTATTTATTTGAGACACAAACAGGATATTTATACAACATTTTTGTGGGTAGTATATAATAAATTAAAATACAAATATAAGTATCCCTAGATTAATGTGTCTGCATTAATCACATATGCATTTTCACATAAGCAAACTTTTGAAAAACAATGCAAGTATTATTTATACATAACTTGAAAACTTAAATACAAAATTGAAATACATAATAATAACAAGTATACAATATTTATAAAG
Source organism: Limnephilus rhombicus (assembly GCA_929108145.2). Classification (NCBI taxonomy): domain Eukaryota; kingdom Metazoa; phylum Arthropoda; class Insecta; order Trichoptera; family Limnephilidae; genus Limnephilus; species Limnephilus rhombicus. The sequence continues at coordinate 45,149,693 of OV815288.1, read as the reverse complement.
TATTTACTGAAAAGTAATACAACAATTTTTTTTTTTTTTAACTGCACAAATTGTGGAGATATTTCTTGAAATATGTTATATTTTTTGCAAAAATATCGATGGAACTGTGTATTTTAACAAGATCGTTGTATGACCGAGACATTCTAGATATAGGATTAAAATATCCAGTATTATTCGTAAAAATTTCAGTCCAAAATATGTTAAGGTTTCTTGTAGATTTGGGCCTGGCGTATAACTTAATTTGGTTGACTAAGTTACTGTCTACACGATTATTCACAATTTTATAGAACATTATGAGGTCATTTATGTTTCGTCTTTTAACTAGACTCTCTAATTTGAAATATGTAAGTCTTTGTTCGCACCCGTCTAGAAGATGGTGGACACCTGATCGGTAAGACAAAATCCGTGTTAATTTTCTTTGGACTGATTCGAGTCTAGATACCTGTGTAATATAATGTGGAATCCAGACTGTTGACCCGTACTCGAGAACACTTCGGATTAAGGAATTGAATAGAATTATTAGGCTATTAGAATTCTTAAGCAGTTTGGTTGATCTTACAATAAAACCTAGTAATTTATTTGATTTACTGACAATGTATTCAATGTGTTGATTGAATGTCAGTTTGTTGTCAAATATAATTCCTAAATCTTTTATTAATTCAACTGTTTCGAGATTGTGACCACATATGCTATATGAATATAGAATTTTGTTGGTGTTCTTGGTGAAGTTTATAACTTTGCACTTAGCAATATTCAGTTCCATTTCATTGTCAACACACCAGGTAGATATTGTGTAAGTTATAAAATTGTCTTGTTGTAAGAGTTCACAATCTTTCATAGATTTAATTGCTTTATATAATTTGAGGTCATCAGCATATAGAGAAAAATTACAGCGGAGTTTATGTGTAAGGTCGTTAATAAAGATTAAGAAAAGTAAGGGTCCAAGGTGAGATCCTTGTGGTACACCCGACGTAACTAATATTGGGGAAGAGTTAAATCCGTTAACAGTAACTAATTGACTTCTATGTGATAAATATGATTCTAACCAACGAAGCAGGTTTCCGTGAATGCCGATTTTATCGAGTTTATTCATTAAGATAGAGTGACTAACTTTGTCAAAGGCCTTACTGAAGTTGGTGTACACGGCATCTACTTGTATTTTATTATTCATCGATTTACACAGAAAGTCCATATATTCGAGTAAATTAGTATTTTTGGATCTTTTAGCTACAAATCCATGTTGGAAAGGACTAAGTATATGTGTTACATGGTTAAAAATGGTTTTATATACAATGGACTCGAATATTTTGCCAAAACAAGATAAAAGGCTGATAGGACGGTAGTTAGTTACATCATTTTTACTGCCAGATTTGTGGATCGGAATTACGTGGGCAACCTTCCACAGATCCGGAAATACCCCATCGTTCAGACTTTTGATGAATATTTTGTGTAATGGTGTTGCAAGCTGATCTGCACAATTTCGAACAAATAGTGGAGGAATTCCATCTGGGCCGGAACCCTTATTGATATCAACAGTGTTTAATTTCGCTTTGACCTCGTCTAACGTTATATTGATATGAGAGAGTGGATAATTATAGAGTGGGGATGAAAGTTTAGAGTCACTTTTAGAATTGGATGGTGGGGTAAAAACAGAAGAGAAGTAAGTAGATAACAGTTCACATGTATCTTCTCCATTTGTTGCTGATTTGTCGTATGGAGCTAATGTAAAAAAATGAGACGATGTATGAATGTGAATGAGTTGAGGAGTGTGTGTCAAGATCGAGTTTTTTGGCAGTCCGTCCTCTTTGCCTACCTGGTTAGTTAGTTTAGTTCGATCTTGATTTTCGCTACGTTTGGTGATTTTGCAGGGGTGCCTGAGTTCATGGGGTGAGGTTTGTCTAGGTCTTGGAGGCGGATGACCAGGACACACTGAACCCCAGATTCCTACCCACCCCTTAAACCCTCTTCCTTCCCAGAACTCTCCCCTCCTTCCTTTCCGTAAAAAAAACCCCCACACAGCATCCCCAAAGATGGCATAGACCCTGAGAGAAATTATTTTCCTCAGGGCCTCCTGTGTAGAGCTCATGTAAAAAAAAATAGATTTTGCAGTATGCGCTTGGAGGTCTAGTTTCCGGACAAATTGTACTATACTTTAAATATAATTATTAATCATGCGTAATATAAATCAAATCAGATATATTTAACTTTCCATCTAAATACCCCCTTTACAATAACATCCTGCGGGAAATTTGATCTCGTAACCCGTGCGAGCTGCGAGCTGCCGAGGAGTATTACTGACACACAACATTATAATAATAATAGTACATATGTAGTTGTTATACAAATAAATAATAATGTTATTACGAATTCGGAAACTCGAGATTCTGTTATGGAACATACGGGATACGGCTTGAATAAGCAGATACTTTTGTAGAATGCCCTTTTACCATAGACATCCAAATGGATAGACAAGAAGTTACAGATGAGGGGTAAAACCAAACTATGGAGGGCGAAGAGGGGAAAGATGACTGTGATTCGTTATACAATCAATCTGACAGTAAATAGGCATCTCGGATTACAATATCACCATTTAGTTCTTAAAAGCAAAATCTGCTTTGAATGAATAGACTTTTTTACATGGGAGCGCGAATTGCTTGCCACGATAATAACATATTTGCTAAGGCCAAATGCTCGCCCCAATATTTTGTTGCCGTCATAATTTACTTACCCCTGTAACCAGCGACGAGCACACTGAAGAACCGCCCACATTCGCTATGTGCACATTGATATGTAGATATATTCCTCAATCATGTGGAGGGGGAAATAATACGTTTTTATCACTTAGGGCAGGTCCATATATATTCATATGTCCGTGCCTTTTACCCAAAAACCATTGGAAATCAATCACAAGGTTATGGCGAATTGAGTGCAAACAAGTTTCTTTTGTCGTGTTAGGTAAGAATTTGAGTAATCCATTGTTAGAGTTAAATCCATTTGAGTTACATATATACACATGTATTTTACAAAATATTAAATCAAATGTCGTTTTTGGTCATGTCATCAGCAAAGAGGGGCTCTTGTGCCTGATAAGGGAGCCACGATTCTTACTTTAGTTGTCCGTTATGTATATAATATTTGTTATGTATATAATATTAACTTTTTACTGTAAGTTTTTTTGAAAAATTGTTTAAGGCGATCCACTAGTTCAGGAAAAAATCGAAATCGGAATTCGCGCCCTTTATGGGAGGAGTTTAAAAATACTTGAGAAAAAGCTTTTGGAAAGGTTGGAAAAGGTATTTGAGAGTTTTGTTTTACAGGTTGATTTCGTAAAGGCCCGTAAAAAATATTAATTCCTGTTTTACGCATTGTTTATTGTAATAAAACGGAAATTTAAAATTGATTTGACGAAATCAAGCGACGCGGAGTGACGCGTCCATCTCCCGCTCAGTTCGGGGCGTGACTGAGGTTTGGCTTCGGTGGACGCCATAGGGTTCACTTTGAAAAACCGAATTCGTCGACTAGCAGCCGTTTTGTAAAATAACAACGCGAAAATGCATATTTTATTTTATTTTGGAAAGATTGGATGTAAATATCAACTTTTATTGCGATCATTATAAAATAAACTGAATTTGCCACATTATACAATAAAACCATAACCGAAAAGGGGTTTATAAATAGGAGAGTTTGGTGAGGCTTTTGAAATGTTTTTGAAAGTGTGTTTTTTAGACCTTATACTTTTTTTTATAGGCTTATTAAAAGACTTATAAAAAAAATGACCGATATTTTTAAGGGCCAAGGTATGTTCTACACGCAGTATTTATTTGAAGCATCTACAATACTTCTAAGTGATCAAATTTTCAAAACAAAAACATATGATTTTAAGTGTGTTTATAAACATATGATTATAAGTGTGTTTTTTAGACCTTATACTTTTTTTTATAGGCTTATTAAAAGACTTATAAAAAAAATGACCGATATTTTTAAGGGCCAAGGTATGTTCTACACGCAGTATTTATTTGAAGCATCTACAATACTTCTAAGTGATCAAATTTTCAAAACAAAAACATATGATTTTGTATGATTTTGCATTATTTACTATGGCTTCATCTTAATTTTATTTATTTGTTCTGATAGGTTGACGATACAGCGTAATTCAGAAGGGAGGTTATTATAGTTTTTTATGGCTTGGAAAATATAATGATTTTGCATTTGAGTTGTTTTAAAATTAGGTGAAATAAATTGGTTTCCATTTCTCATTAGTTTGTAAAATTTTTAATATTCTGTGTTATTTTTTTCTTGACACATTTTTATAATGGAAGCTTGCTTGAAAATGTCACCCGTCATTTGGTACTGGAAACAATTTAAGATATATTTTTTAATATTAGATACTATAATGATGATTCTTTGCGAAACTTTTACTGAGTTTAGATTTTTTTGTAAGATCCTCCCCACCCTATAATTCCTATGGGAAATATTGTCATATATACAGGGTGCTAAGAGACGCATTTACTTACTTTAACCAGTGATTCCTGACATTATTTGGAGTAAAAGATGTAAATGAAATTTTGGTCTCTGGTGACATTTTTGATGTCTTTTTTGTTATAATTTTTTTTACAAAAACATAAAAAATGGCAGGTGTTCTACAGTTGGAGGCGGGGTGAGGGGTTGGTCGGTCACTCGGCTGAGTGACGATTGACATGCGGAAGAATTTTTTTTGTTTGATTTTGAAGAAAAAAAAATTGAAAAAAAAAAGTTATCAAATGTCACCGGAGACCAAAATTTCATTTACATTTTTTACTCCAAATAATGTCAGGAATCACTGGTTAAAGTAAGTCAAATACGTCCCTTACCACCCTGTATATACACGGTGTCCGGAAACTCGTAGTTCAAGCGGGAAACTGGTAAAATCTACATCACTTTCGGAGTCGATTTGTGATATAACTTTTGAGCTTTCGTTTTCGAGTAAATCGGGTCCGAAGTTGGAATTTTTATTGTTTAAATTTGAAAAAATTGTTCACTAGGGGGTTTATTTCAGCTGTGTGCTTATAAAATGCATCAAAGGGTAAACCGGGCACAAAGTTTTTTTTAACCCTTTAGTTGCCGTAAAAATGGAAAAATAGAAAAAAAATAGTATTAAAATTGAAATGTTCAGATCGAAAAAAATAAGTTTTTTGGGTTATCTATGTGATGTAGATTCACCAGTTTCCCGCTTGTACTACGAGTTTCCGGACACGTTGTTTAGGGTATTTCCACGGGTTGTTTCACAGAGTTTGAACAATTCACCAAATTTCAAAGTTAAAATTAAAATTCAAGTAAAATTTCCTTTCTAGTTCTGTTATTATTTCGTCATGGAGCGGGTATTACACATAACACGTACCTTAGATAATAACAGAACCTCACAGATCTAAAATTCGTTGAATTATCGTTCAAATATTGTTGTGTTAAAAACGTGCTGAATGGAAAACATTTTTTGGATAACCAACACCTCTGCCAAAGATCACCTCAAGTGGTTAGCTACGTTTGGTGACTTAGCAGGGTTGCCTGGGTTCATGGGGTGAGGTTTCTCCGGGTCTTGGCGGCGGATACGTCTGCCCACCAGCTGTATGGCAGGCTGGATCGGGAGAGAACGCTTAAGGGAGCCCCTTTGAAGTTTATGAAAAAAAGTATTTTATAAAAAAAAAATATCACAATTTTTGATTTTCATGATTACCGGTTATTCAATGGAAGATAATTCGGGAGCGTCATTAGATTCCTTCGGCACAGGTGCACAGTAGGCAACCATGGCAAAAGCGAGCCCAACATTTGTACACGGTTGGCAATTGTTACATGTAAACGGGTCGCTTGTACGACTCATTCCTGTGTTCAACAACTCGACTGTGAAACTATTTGCCGACCTTTGTGATTCTTCTGATAACATGGGTCTCAAGACCCAGATTCAATCCTTCCTTTCCACAAAAATACTCTTTACACAGCATCCCCAAAAATGACGAAGGTTGCGAGATGTATTCTATTCCTAAGGGCCTCCTGTTCAGAGTTAATGTAAAAAACTATTGAAAAATATACCGAAAAAAAACTTTTATTTGCACGCTTTCTTCCCAAGGCTGGATCCAAAACATTTTTTCATCGGTCGATCCTTGTTGCCAGTTGCCAGATGACGGGATGTGTCATAATGACGTTTGACAGGAGACGTCACAGTGACACGTGACGGGCCGTCAGCGCCGCGTTTGTTTAGACAAAATGTTGTATTTCTATATTATCGGCGTCATGGGTGGTTTGGTTCGCTGGTGGTGAGCTCATATTGCTCGTGTGACACCACACTGTCTTCTGTCTTCTGTCTTCTAGAGACCACCATGTTTAATTTTTAATAATACGTAAAATAACTACAATTTTTTTTTCTTTTGCCTAACTTCCAATACATACCAGTGTCCCTGCTTGCAGTTAAAAACCCGCTCCGTATGTTTTTGTAGCAAGGCTCTGCGGGCGGCTTTTGGTTCGGCTTCGCCCAGTTTAAATGTTGGTGACCATTTTATAAATCCGATAGCAACTAAAAACTAAGTTTCAAAAATAGCCGATCCCTTGGAAAAATATCTCAGGGGATCCAGTGACAGCTAGTCACCGGGACAAAGTAACAGCAACAGACAATGACGTCGTATATAATATTTAGACTTGGACTTCAATTTGGGAGGCGGGTATGGGTACCGCCGCCCCTGAAACCAATTATTGGACAACCAACACCCTTGCCACAGGTCACCCCAAGTGGTTCGCAACGTTTGGTGACTTAGCAGGAGTATCCGATTTCATGGAGTGAGGTTTGTCCGAATCTTGGCGTTGGATGCACCTGCCCACCAGCTGCATGGCAAGCCGGTTCGGAAGAGACTGGTTGAGAGAGAATTTTTGATCTCTCCAGCGGTGGAGTCCAGCAGGACTCTGGGTACATGGCCTTGCAGTGCAGTAGAGGGATGAATTCGTACGTCCGTCACTCCTGGACACACTAACCCCCGGACTACTACCCACCCCCCATACACTTTTCCTTCCCAAACTGCATCTTCTTCCTTTCCTAAAAAGAACCTCCTCACTAGGAGATCCTGTGCTGAGGGGGACCATGTTATGGATAAGCTTTCAGCGATACTTCTACGGTACAACTTCTTTTGATATAATCTTAAGTTCTTTTTCCGTAAAATTCAGAGCTTCTTTGTCCAAAGTTAGAAATACACTTTGGTATATGTTACATGTTTGTTTGGCTCTGGTTCTAAGAGTGAGGTGTTTGCCTCTGTGTTTTTGACATGTTTTCGGCATAGATTTTTTGTATACTTACTTATTTCGACGAAACCGATTTTCAAAAATTATTAAAATGTTAAAGGAACTAAATTGGTTGGCGGTGAAACAGATGCTGACCTTGAACACGATGGTATTTATCCACAAAATATTGAACAACTCGTTACCAAAATACTTCTCAAATAAAATTTTATACAATAAAGACATTCACAGATATAACACAAGGACGTGCAAGGAAATTAGGCAACAAAAAAAGGACAAAGCGAATACGCAGAACAGTCTACTGTACAAGGGAATGAAGTTGTATAACACACTACCAGAAACTTTAAAGTCCACACCAATTGGAAAGTTCAAGATGTATTGTAGGAGCTACATAAAACTTGAAAAAATATAGTGAATATTTTTTTTTCTTTTTTTATTAGTAATAGAAGGTACATAAATTACAAATAAATTTTATACAGTAATTAATTACATAGTAGATATATTTGATGTACCCCCATAATTAAGCAAGGCTTGTGTGTATGGAGGGTGTTATTGTATTGCTTTTTTATATCATTCAGTTTATTTATATCACATTTCACTTACCATTTAAACGATGTTTTCAGTATAATTTTTAAGGTGAGTGAATATGAAATATTATTATCAATTAGAAATTTGTAATGTACAAATTACTAAAATAAAAATTATTATTATTATTTACATTTATTATTAAAAATAATGCCAGAAATTATTGTGGTTTATATCCTGTACAAATAAAAAACAAGATGGTTTCATAAATAAATAAAAATATGTGTAGTGGTAAATATAGTTTATTTGTAGACTGATAAAATAGGTTTTCAAAAGTGTTCACAATTACTTTTCATGAAAGATACAAAACGTTCAGAAACTAATCAAATACAATAATATTTATTATGCTTAGGTACTTTATAATATTTCATAATTTAAGTGTTAGTTTTTAAATTAGGCCTACATTAATGACCTTTGGCATTTAGTCGGCAATACAAAATTATTTTGAAAATACAAGTCACATATCTAAAAAAGCTTGAATAAATCATATCTTTCCATTATATTTATAATGTAATTAATAATAATGTATAACCAACCCTTTCCATTTAACCTTCATCCTAACACTAAACAAAAAAAGACTAGCATTTTTCTATCAACATGGATTAATATTAATTAAATTATAATTTACACCGAAACGTCAAAAAAATAATGAATTAGTAATAATTTTTAGTAAGTTATTCATAATAGGAGATTAATACATTTTCAAAAATAGATGCAATGTTATCATACTTTATTACTAAGTGCGGTAATTTTTCTATATAATTACATTATATAATCAAAATAGCTACTCTAAAAATATAGAATGCTGTTTTTATATCATAAAAAAGCGGTTATAAAATGCACAAATTTGGTTCGTACCTACTAAGATGCAACATTCACGTACGGATATGCTCGGCGGACAAATCCCCCCGTGTGCTTCCACGCCGAAAAGATCCATCGAGCATATCCGTACGTGAATGTTGTGCTTTACAGAACAACGTCGGATTACAATGTCATTTTTGTACACGTAGTATAGATGAGCTCGGCGGACCAATCCGCCCGTTTTCTTCCGCGTCGAAAAGATTCGTCGAGCATAACCGTAAGTGAATGTTGTGCATTACAGAACAAAGTCGGATTATAATGTCATTTTTTTACACGTGGTATATATACTATGTACTTTATTGGAGGAGTGAGAACATCCCGAGAGAAAGAGACAAAGTTATATAAAGGTCTCACGATAGAAAGCAACGTTTTGTTTAGTAAACAGAGGGAGTTGTTTTCTGTCAGGCTTTAGAGATATTAAGAAAATTGTTCTAAAAAAAATCTACACGTAAAGAAAAATTATATTTAAAAAAAAACTCTAATTTAGTGAAAGTTTTGCTTACAAAGTCTCATGATTTAAAAAAATGACTTGAATCTTCCGGTTGTGTTTGCGTGGTATGAAAAAATGCTATTTGATAAGAAAATGGATAATTTTTTTTTAACAGCGTACATTACCAAATATTGTAATTTAATTAATTGTAAATTAAGTTAGGGCAGTAAAGAAGTGAATAATCCGAAATTCGCAAATTAATATTGTTCAGTTTTAACCATAGTATAAAGAAGAAAACTCCAAGTGCCCTCCATACGAATTTGAATGGAAACAAATTTTCGATTTAGTTAATTTACCACGAGCTCTGTCTCTTTTAACCTTGCCTTACATTGATTTCCATTCTAATTTAAGAGGCCAACCAACCAATACAGGTCACGCAAGTGATTCGCTACTGTTGGTGACTTAGCAGTCCCGGCTCATAGGACGAGGTTTGTCTAGATTTTAGCGGCGGATGCATTTGCACTCTTGCATCGTAGAGGGCCGGATCGGGAGAGACTGGTTGAGGGAGGCCTTTTGACCTCACCAGCCGGACTCCTTCGACCCAAATACTTTCACAGCAGTGGAAGGAATGGATTCACACGTCCGTCACTCCCATACACATTGACCCCCAGATTCCAACCCACCCCTTATACCGTTTTCCTTCCCAGTACTTCACTCCTTCCATTTCTTAAAAAGACCCTTCCACAAAGTATCCCAAAGGTGTCATAAGTCCCGGAGGGAAAATGTTTTCCTAGGGGCCTCGTGTACGGAGCTAATTAAAAAAATCTGTTTGAATATTGCAAAGTCAGTTTTGTATTGGAAATATAAAGCCCGATTAGCAAATATTTGGATCACGAAGTACAAGACAGGCAAATATTGGATCACGAAATACGAGATAGGCAAATATTTGGATCACGAAATACGAGAAGGGCAAATATTTGGATCCCGAAATACAAGATAGGCAAATATTTGGATCACGAAGTACAAGACAGGCAAATATTCGATCACGAAATACGAGAAGGGCAAATATTTGGATCACGAAATACAAGATAGGCAAATATTTGGATCACGAAATGAGAGATGTGCAAAATATTTGGATCCCGAAATACGAGATAGGCAAATATTTGGATCACGTAGTACAAGACAGGCAAATATTCGATCACGAAATACGAGAAGGGCAAATATTTGGATCACGAAATACAAGATAGGCAAATATTTGGATCACGAAATGAGAGATGTGCAAAATATTTGGATCCCGAAATACGAGATAGGCAAATATTTGGATCACGAAATACGAGATAGGCAAATATTTGGATCACGGTATACGAGACTTTTGTCATGCTCTTCTTTATTCTAGGGTTTTAACAATAAATTAAGAAAAGGTTAATATATTTTTTCCATTATTATAATAAGCTTTCTAGGGTAGGTTTCCAACCGACAAACTATTTAAGATTATCACAATACAATATTACAAGGATTATTACAACAAATCACTACCAAGATATTATCAGTCAAGTTATTAATAGTTTATTATTAAGTCTTTACATAATAATTATATTGTATCCCAAAGAAAAAGATCTCCATACGAACGGAGCCACATTAGTACCGAGATTCTAGTATACTAAAAGGCCTTTCGTTTCAATTGCTAATTTCACACAACTGACCGAAGGCAACGGGTTCTCTGGTAAAATCTGAAGTTTAATTAAAAAAAAATAATTCACACAACGTAAAGCGATTAAATTTCAAAAAAATTATAATCTTAATATAGAACGAATTTTATATATCGTGAATATAATAAACAAATAATATCACATTTGAATAAATAATAATATTTTAAATTACGCAAAACATAAAACAAAAAATGCGAAAAAATAAGTCGGTGGTTAACGCATACAGACGACAAAACTGATCGAAAATTTTTGTGGGCATGTTTTGTGTGCCCGAAATATACCCAATTTTTCAACCTTTTAGTGAAATTTTTCAAACATTAAAATATTTTTAATCGCTCCTTAAGGCAAAAAGGCTTTTTTTTAGGTATCTTCCTGCGCACTAAATGCTTCGAAACACACCGTTTTTTTGCGTGGGAGACCCGCATATAAACAGATAATCAAATTCAAAGGTCTGTCCGGGTTATATGAGTCGAAAAGTATTACTAATCAATTTTCTTTCAATTAAATGTTATACTTTTTCAAAAGCTACCATTTCTAATTTCATGACGCCACAACATTTAAGTAAGTAGTGGGTCTAAAGATTTTTTTAAACGTTTTGTAATAGTACCTATACATATTTAAAAAGTTTTTTCGCTTTATCAAAATTCTAAACGTATCGCGCTAGGATTTGGCCATTAAAACTCGATATTATTTTTATAGAACGAGAATAAAAACACAATTTTTAGAGATTTAATTTTACAATCAGTCAAATAATGCAGGATATATCAGGACCCCTAGCACGGTCGACTGATAAGGATTGTGTCAATAATTTTCGATAAGTTCTCATCGTTTCCTGGGACAACCGCAGATCGCTACCCGACAAACTACAGTTGACGTCGAATGTGGAACATTTTGTCATTGTGGACTGTTATTTATTGGTTGGCGATTTCAATCATGCTACGGAATGGATAAGAAGTTACCGAAAGTTGTCCATACAATCGCTATCTGCCGACCGTGCTAGGGATCCAAAGAATGGTAGATTATCTTCTTCTATACATAAAGAAGAGTGTGTGGGTTTGTTTTTAAACAAATCAACAACATTATTTTGAAAATGAAGAAACTTTGCACATTTGACCTTCAAAACGGGAGGAACGTCTTGTTTACATGAGATTCCGAAAAATCACCCCATCCCCGTTTCCTACCGCTCGAAACAGAATTTTAATACTCTTCGATGAAATTCCGCACGCTTGACATTCAAAATAAGAGAAAGATTTTTTTTTGTTTTAAAGAAAGACAAACATTCCCGGGTTCCGAATAAAGAATAACCCAACAATGCTTGAAAAATCTCCTACTACCACTACACTAAGTGGAAAATGTTGGTTGTATCGTAATGGGAGGACTTAGCCAGCCGAGGAATCGAACCGGGTGGGACCCACGCGCGATGCCCACTCAGCCACTGACAGATCACTATCTACATCTGATTTAAAAACTATGTTTTAAACCGGAAAACGCCGGAGATCTCAGCTAGTAATCGAGTAAAATTTATGCAAAGTACAATTTTATTCCGATATTAAAGAAATTTGTACATTTGACTACCAAAACAAGAGGAACCTAATTCGTCACTTCATTTGGATAGGGTTCTAACTTCGCTTCACCTTGTTCTGAGATATGAGGTGTCAAAGTTTGCAAAGATGATTTCTCATAATCTGTTTACAAATTTCCGATTTGGATGTTGAACCTTGTGTAAAGTATTTTAATTGAACATATTTTAAATGAAAGTATTTAAAGAGGACGTAAACTAACCCTTTTAGAACATACCTAAACATACAAATAGAATCCTGTGCAACCAGCTAGAGCATAATAATTCATTGCACAAGGTTCTAATTACATTACCCTAATGCTATTCCTAGCTAGGGCCAAGCCCTATTAAAATATTTTCCATTCAAATATGATAAACTAAAGAAAATAAACTAAAACCCTTACATAGATTTCGAAAATTCGTCTTTGGAAACTTAGAAACCTTAGAAAATGGTAAGACGTAGTTAGAACCCAAAGATATTGAAATATAAGTAGATGTGCTATCTGCTGTTTTTACTATGTGGGTCTGTGCTTCCGGGTGTCGCCGATATTGTTTACCAATTAACAAATAAACTAAAAGAACAAATAATTAACGAATAAACCAAACGAACGTTAAACTAAATGAACGAATTCTTTCCTTATTCAAAATATATTGTTAACCAATATGAATATATATTTTCAAAAAATCAACGAAATGAACAAATTCTTTTTGTATGAAAACTACGCTAATTAGCGCGTAGACCGGCGACAGTTGCGCGGACACCATAGCATATCTCTTCTGTATTTGAATATCTTTGTTAGAACCCTATCCAAATGAAATGACGGACCATAATGCGCCTCGTATTAAAGATCAACTGTCAGATACAAACAAAATAGAGAGTGAGTGATGTTAGAACCTTGTAAAATGAATTATTATTGAAAAAGCTTGAAGTTAGAACTTTGTCATACTTATATCTACGAAAATACAACACAGATGGTTCTGAAAATTATTTTGGTTATAGAAATAAGTAAAAGAAATGCTTTGGCATTCAAATGTCATTTTTGAAAAAAATGTCAGTTAGAACCCTATCCAAATGAAGTGACGCATTTGTCAACATCTGATTTTTTTTATATTTGTGTGAACGAAATCTGGGAAACGCCGGGAAGTTGGCTAATTTAAAATATTATTTAGGAAAAAAAATATGTTAAGATAAAACGCAAGAATTTGAGATTAACTAATATTATAAAAAAATAGATTTATAAACTCGTAAAAAATAATAAGAACCTTTAACATTTAAAATATCGGTAGTTAAAAGTTCTCAAGATTTTTCCATTTCAAAAACGAGACAGGACGAGATTAAAGAAAATTGTCAGACAATAAAATTACGTTTTCGTCGTCATGAGAAGGAGCAGCTTGGACGTCTTTCCTTCCTCCGAATTCTTGAAGTTCTCCAACAACTGTGAACAAATGCAAAATGTTATAAATTTACCATACACTTCTGTTAGGTTGTTTCACAGAAATTCAAATATACAGCGTTAGGGCCTTTGCTCATGGAGAAACTGAAAAAAAAACATTTGTCGACGCAATCGCAATCAACCTCATAAACAAAATAGATATTTTTCTGATCTGACATGTCAAAACATGACAAAACTTGACAGGTAGTGAGCCACTACCATGGCAATTTGACAACAACGCAACTGAAACGCGACTGCCGCGGCGACCAGCACTGCTGTAGTATTTAAAACTAATTATACAAGTACAGAAATGATTCGTTATTAGGTGAGGGTTGTGGGAGTGGGGAGTGATTTGGGGGGGGGGGGGGAGCGGTGGGAGGAGTCAAAATAAGAAGGAAATAAAAGTGACACACAGGATGCCATTATTATGTTAACCAATTTTTTTTTCGTTATTTATTTTGGGGTGTTATGCCGTGTTTCGCTACCTCCTTCTTTAGCCAACGTTTCAACTCCAACTTTAGCCAACTGCAACGCTGTCCGAAACGTTGGTTAAAAAAGAAGCTGGCGCAACACGGCATAACACCCCAAAAAAAAATTATAAAAATACTTTTGGCCGTGAAAAGCTGAAAACGCAACAATTTTATTTTTGTTTATTTCTAAGCCCCTACTTACTACCTTAACCCGCCTCACAACGCTGCCCAACTGGGTGCGGCATAGTTCCTCTGTCTTATACTGTACAGGCAGGGACGCTCTTGTGAGGAGTTACATAATTTTTTTAGAGTAAAACTTCTTTACGCATGTTTGACTTGGGGAGTAAGCTGGTGAATGCGTGACGAGAGCGTTACGAAAAGTGTGATCGAGCGAGGCGAACGGTCGGCCTTTACGCACGCTTGCCTTGGGGAGTAAGCTTGTGAATGCGTGACGAGAGCGTTATGAAAAGTGTGATCGGGCGAGGCGAACGGAAGTTGAGAGGGAGATATAACTTAGTGAAGTTTTACTTCAGTCGTCTATAAGTTTTACGTCAGTCGTAGTCTAAAGCACACTCGTTTTTTTTTAATTTAATAACATACCATCGACGATTTCACAACTCGATATTTCGGTTAATTTATTTTTAAAACTTACTGCTAAGTTAATAACTTGCAGTCCTAAGGGTGTTTGTTTGTGCTAGTTCCCAATTCACGGCGCCGTAGCGCGCCTTCATGAACCGTGACCCTTTTAGCGGAATCGCCCCCCCCCCCCCACATGCTCACCTTTATTACACCACCGAGAGGTAGGGTGGGAAGGGCGGGGACGGCTTGCCGAGTGAAAAGCACAATGATAATCATTTGCGGGCAAATTATGAAGGTTTTTACCACTACATTATTAATGTATTTTAAGCAGTCAGGTCTCGGACATATTTTGTTAGAAGATCAAAATGGTTACGGTTTACAATAAAATCCAAATAAATGGAATATTTTTGAACATATCCAAATAACTAAAAACTGTTTTTGAAAGTTCATGAAATACGTTTTCAAATTTTTAATTCGAGTAATTCAAATAATTTAGGAAATACTAAGAAATTGATTGCAAACGTAAAAAAGTTTTAAAAATAGCTTACTTTACGCTATTTCTAATAAAATCACTGACAGTGAAAAAAAAGCCGTCCATAATGGAGTACCTACTGGTACTGGTACCTACCCTGATGTATGGCAGTGAGGCATGGAACTGGCAGAGGAAGGATGAAAGTAGACTGAACGCTGTAGAAATGAGATCCCCGAGGCGTATGTGTGGTAAAACCATGTATGATCGTGTGAGAAATGTGGAAATCCGCAAAGAATGCAAGGCTGATGTAAGCGTAATGAGTAAGTTTAAGACAGGGACGCTCAGATGGTTTGGGCATGTAGGGCGAATGAACGAGGAAAGGAGTGTAAGATATATGCATATATGATGCAAATGTGAATGGTGGAAGAAGTCGAGGACGCCCAAGAAAGACATGGCACGACCAAGTGAATCAGATACTTGAGTCGGGCCATGTCAAGAGTCAGAATACTAGAAGAGAATGTATGAGACGTTGTATGAATGTAAACGAGGCAAGGAATGTGTGCCAAGACCGGGATGTTTGGCGGTCCGTCCTCTCTGCCTACCCCTGCAGGGAAACGGAGTGATGGTTGTTAGTTAGTTTAGTGAAAAAAAAACACATACAATTTTTTTTAGAAGTTATTTTAGTCGCAGAGCACTGACCCGTCCTGGGTTCGAGTCCCTGATGTGACCGTACCTTTGTCAGTTTTTTCTGTTTCAGATTTCCGATTGAGTTTCACTAATACTGTCTTCATTAATTAAATATTAAAATTGCACTACTTTACTACAACAAAATTTGAAAAACAAATAACCGCTCTCATGTAGACCTCAAGCTTTTTATTAGTTTTACGAATTTGTAAAAAATCGTTTTTATCGTCTCCTGTAAAGTTTATATTTTGTGGCTCAGGATTTTACCAAACCTCAGTCGATATGATATTTTCAGTGCGAAAAAATCACAGTAATTTACTTGCCATAAAAGGCAATCCGTTTCGCGAGCTGTTACTTTGATGGTTATTGGTTGTGAAGTGACTGCGTTGGCCAATTACATATACCCACCATATCAACTTCAAATGTTTGAATGAATGAGAGTGGTACCTACTAGGTGAGGAATTAAATAAATTTAATCTCTCATCGTTTGGTTTTAAATTAAATAAGGGGGTATTCTAGTCTAGAAAAAAAAAATCTTCTCATATTTCCATAGGATTTTCAAAAATATTTCCTTAATAGGATTTTTTGAAATTAGAATTATTTAAAAAGTTATAACCATTTTAGTGTTGCGGTTTAGACGGAATCTTAACAGAATCTAAGTAGAACAAAACTTATTCCAAGAAACTACTTTTTTCGAGACAGTTGACACGATATCTCAAGTTCTATTGAACCAATTTACTTGAAATTTGGTGTTAGCCTTCTCTATAAACTACTAAAGTCGGAAAAGTCTTCTTATTTCAGACAGCCGCCATATTGCGAAAAAAAATTCACATTTCCGAGCATTTGTTTGGATTAAGATTTGTTTTTATGATTACTAGGAGGGTTGCAATCGTGTCAACCAGGGCGAGCCATTTTTTTGAGACCCCCACTTCAACACCCTGTAACTTTTAGAATTTAAAATTTTTTGGTTTGATTTTTTTTATGTATTGTTTAATGTTTAATAAATATTTGGTAAAATGGCAATTTAAAATATTATTAATTTTGTATTGCACCTGCAAAAATACCAACAATTCATGTTTCTAGACTAGAATACCCCCTTAATAATATTTTTACTAAGTTCTACAAGCATTTTAATTTTTTTTTTTTTGTATTATTGAGACAGCTTTTTCGGATGTCAAGGCCATTTTAAAACGATCTGAAAGTTTGAAAATGGTCTTGTAAGCCGGAAAAGATGTCACAATAATAAAAAATGCTGAGTGTGCAATTCACACGCGGTAGAAGTGAAAACTTCTGAAAATTAAAGTGGTGGAGAGGCTCCGAAGAACCGCACAAAGAGGAGACCGATTGCAGATTAATGCGTTTGTCTCTTTTTAATGCCGCTATTTTTCGTTTCATACAGTTTCAAATCACAACGGTGCTAAAGTTTTCACTCAAAAACTAAAATGCCTGCGGACTTAATAATAACATTATTAAATTTAATTTTAAAATAAAAATTTAAATGGAGTTTTATGAATTAAAACAAAAAACATTAATATCTCGTGGTTTTGAGTCCTCGAGGAAAAAGAATATCCGGACAGTATAGAAAGGGGAAAGCTTACGAATTTTTAACCTTTAGTATTCTAACTACTTTGGTCCAAGATCACAGGTTTTTTCATACATTAGTGTCCATCAAGGGTCCAAATGGGCTACCAGGCCACATAGAGGACGTCGCATTGCCTTTAAGCGCCGCGGCGCCGGTAAAACCGAGGCCGTAGCAGGTGTGGCAGCGGGTAAATGCTTGTTTAAGGGACAAATTTAGGATAAAACAGAGGGTACGGTCCCACAGTCCCTTAATGCCTGCATCTAAGGGAGGAGGGTAGGACTTATCAATTATTCAAAGCGTTTTGTGAGTTTATTAGGAATTGCAATGATTATTCTGAGTTTGGAGGAAACGAGGATCATTGGAGGGGGAGGTTGGGAAGAATTAGTTTAGTTGGTGATAACATAAATATAGGCAATTTTTGCAACAGGGGATGTAGATAAACTTTTTACTAATGGTTGATGGTAACTTTTTTTGGAAATACGGGGCTAAGTTTGGGAAAAAACGGTTTACATTTATTTAGAAGCAGATATTAAATCTAACATCCACAATAGTTAGAAGTGGATACACAAAATATAGATAAAAAGCGATAAAATATCATTTACCAAGCTTCGATAAGTCGGTAAGGCTCAAAACAATATAGATAAATATTTCCAATAGGTTATTAAGAATTTCTACCCACATACAGGATGTCAAGGGACGTACTTGACTTACTTTAACCAGTGATTCCTGACATTATTTGGAGTAAAAAATATAAATAAAATTTTGGTCTCCGGTGACATTTTTGGTGTTTTTTTTTCTACAAAAACATAAAAAAATGGTAGGTGTTGGACAGTTGGAGGCGGGGTTAGGGGTTGGTCGGTTACTCGGCTGAGTGACCAGTGACGACATGCAGAATAAATTTTATTTTGTTTGATTTTAAAGAAATAAATTTTGAAAAAAAAAGTCATCCAAAAAGTCGCCGGAGACCAAAATTTCATTCACATTTTTTACTCTATATAATGTCAGGAATCACTGGTTAATCACTGGCAAGTCAAGTACGTCCCATAACACCCTGTATAACAATTTTTCTCTATTTTGAAGGGTAGTATTTTTTTTACTATTTTGAATATATAA
Organism: Limnephilus rhombicus; assembly: GCA_929108145.2. Taxonomy (NCBI): domain Eukaryota; kingdom Metazoa; phylum Arthropoda; class Insecta; order Trichoptera; family Limnephilidae; genus Limnephilus; species Limnephilus rhombicus. The sequence goes on along the minus strand of OV815288.1, from coordinate 45,130,960 downwards.
GTCATGTTTTATTCAATATTTTTTCAAAAGTGGCTTAGGTATATTCTAAAAATTTATTTACATTAGCGCGCTTCCACTATCATCCGATATTTACATATCTTCCTTTCAAATCGTCTTCAGTAATCTTCTTCTTTTTGAACACTTATAATGGGAGTCTGAAAACATTTATAATAGGTTAATAGAAGAAAATATGTAACCTGTTGCGAGATTTCCTGTTTGAGCAGTTGTCTAGCGGGCGCGCAGTGCTCGCTGCACGCGATGAGCACGGGCAGCAGCACGCGCGCGTGCTCGGGCCCGCTGAAGTACCGGAACGGCAGCGTGCTCAGCTGCTGCACGACGCACGGCGGAGTGCCGGCGGTCAGGAGGTTCTAGAGGTGGAAATATGCCTTAGTTAATAAAAATAACTCAAATGATAGGTACACATCACGAATAACGATTTTTAATAATTGAAGACAATATTGGCGACGAAACGAAAAAATGAAACAGAAAAATCAGAAAAAATATTCGGTCGCATCTGGGCATCATTCCTAATTGCGACCGAATTTTTTTTGATTTTTGTGTCATAAAATTACTCAACAATATATGACTGAGGCCAAAATATGAAACAAACTAATATAAGTTAAATGAAACAATTTAACTTTATTTGAACCACTTATATAATGAGTAAATCCGACCGGTTTCGGAACGACCGTTCCTTCTTCACTAATTTGAAACTGTGAAATTAGTATACGCTGCCCTGAAGAAGGAACGGTCATTCCGAAACCGGTCGGATTTACTCATTATATAAGTGGTTCAAACAAAGTTAAATTATTTCATTTATCTATAATGGATAACCATAAAGTTATAGCTACATTCAAAAGTACAAAACAAAATTAATTGTTTTAAAACAAAAATACTTTCAGTATCACCCTGGTGTTTTGTGACCAAAGTAAGCCGTGTTTTGTGACCAGATCTAATCACCAGGTGTTTCCACACTTTCATATTATCTCATTCCCCTCCCCACTCGCTTCAGCCTCACAACATACCCCAAATGGGGAAGCCATAGTCTAACTGGCTACAAACGGTTGGGAGCAGTTAGGACGTTTGCACGGTACTCGCATAAAAAAATTCATAGAATTTAAGTTCACTCATCCTAAGAATATCATTCCACTGACCATAAAATTCGGGACTTTCCTGACACCGTATTATATTTCTTGTTCTTCCCCACGAAAAATGTCAAACCGCATAGTGACAGTCGCGAAATAACAAAAAAACATTACATAAACACCAACGGAGGCGTCTACTAATATCTACAGGAATTTCAAAAAACTGAACAAATCGGTCTAATATCTACGAGAACCAAAGTGCGTACGAATATCTACAGCTCAAATTGCTGACTAATATCTATGAGAACCAAAGTGCGGACGAATATCTACAGCACTGGCAGAGGTTGGATTTGCAATTATGTATAGCATATTGGAATAACGTAATATTGAGTATGCATTTTAAAAAACTTAATTTATGTATGTATGTAAAAATCCCTAATATCTGACTATTGGATACATTTAGCTGATTATTAAGGATTTGGGTTTTTGTTTTAACAGCTTTCTTTATTTCGAGTGCTTCTAAATTATTTAGTCTGTTACCATGACCATTTCTATGTCAGTTAGGTTAGGTTAGGTTGTGGTGCCGTGTATTTCGAAATAAATAAATATCTTTGTATTATGACCTCCATGTTTGTTCAATAAATTATTGTCCTCGTAAACAGCAAAATACGTAATATTATGCAAAAACTTCGTGTACGTACTTTAAACGTTTAAGCCTTTACGTAATTAGTAATTGAAGTAATTTATGCTTTTCCGAACAACCTCTTGCTCAGCTGCCCTCTGTAGATATTAGTCCAACCTACGCTCCATAGATATTAGTCACCACTGGGACCGTCATAGATATTCGTCCGACCTAAGCTCTGTATATATTAGTCCTCACTCTGAAGTTTGTAGATATTAGTCCAACATATGAGCTGTAGATATTCGTCTGGAGTCACATCAACATGACACAAATATGTACAAGTCAAGTTAGTATGAATATATTTAAAATCATCAATTATTAAGTAAACAGCTGTGCAAATGTAGAGTAAAATGTTGGGAGAGGAATACACCAAATAATCACATCTCACATTAACTGATCCTAGTTCATTTGATTGAAATAGGTACCGAAAATTATTGACTTTAGTCATAATTCAAAATCAAAAAAGTTTTCTAACTTCATTATTCTAATCCCCATCATCGTTACCAAAACCAAACTGATTTAAGTCGGTTACTTTTTTTGCGTGTAAACATCTTCATCCGACACTGGGCGTAATGTAAATTTTTCTGTTCATCTTACTTTTCGAGCAACTCAAGATCTACACGACGATGCACGAATAACTAATGTAACCTTTACGTTGCGGAGTTGTGACCGATTAGGAGTGAATTTTGAGGCTCTTATCTGACCCCATCAAAGCTCTATGACGTAGCATTAACAAACAAAGGACAATGCTGTATTTGTTTAATATTTATTTTATTTATTAGGGAAAATCAACAGATTTTTTACATTTATAATAAAAACATTAATAATACACATAAAATCCAATAATAGATTTTCACACAATTAAAACTACATATAATAAAAAAAAACTAAGGGTGCTGTACCCGTAAGAAGTTTACAAAAATATAGCCTTGAAAATGATAAAGAATAAAGAAGATGTAAAAACACAAATATAAACCAATAACCTTCTTAATAAATTTAAGGCGATCCAATAGTTCAGGAAAAAATCGAAATCGGAATTCACGCCCTTTATGGGAGGAGTTAAAAAATACTTGAGAAAAAGCCTTTGGAAAGGTTGGAAAAGGTATTAGAGAATTTTTTTTATAGGTTTATTTCGTAAAGGCCGGTAAAAAATATTAATTCCTTTTTTACGCATTGTTTATTGTAAGATAACTGAAATTTAAAATTGATTTCACGAAAATAAGCGACGCGGAGTCACACGACTGTCTCCCGCGCCGGTTGGGGCGTAACTGATACGAAATAGGTGTTGCTCAGTGCATGGTTCTTGTGCCCATGCCATAAGGGTCACTTCAAGAATCCAAATTCGTAGAGTGCGGGCCGTATTGATTGATGTCAAAAATAACAACGAGAAAATGCATATTTTATTTTATTTTGTGAAGTTCGGGCGTAAATATCGATTTTTTTGCGATTATTATAAAAGAAACTAAATCCAATAAAACCAAATCCGAAAAGGGGTTTATAAATAGGAGAGTTTGGACTTGAAAGTGTTTTTTATAGACCTTATACTTTATTTTTTTAAAGGCCTATTAAAAGACTGAAAAAAAATGACCGCTATTTTTAAGGGCCAAGGTAGGTATGTTCTACACACAGTATTTAATTGAAGCATCTATAATACTTCTAAGCTATCAAATTTTCAAAACAAAAACATGTGATTTTGTATGATTTTGCATTATTTAGTATGGCTTCATCTTAAAAACATAAAGTAGTAAGAAATCTATTCTCTCTACACAACGGCAATAATAATAATATCTAGGTACATACCCACAACTCAGAGTGAACATAACAGTAAATCGAATGGCAAGTAAATGGAAAGGATTCACAGCAGTAACATGATAACGTGCAAAATGGTCTTTAAAATTATTTATACACGTTAATCGATATCTCGACACCACAACCCTTGAGCCACGGTGTACATTTAAATATTTGGCGACAATAAACGTCATAGCTAAATCTGGTGGGAACTCGGGATAGGAGCCTTTTTCTTAAACGTTTTCAAGCCAAAATGTACCTTTTTTACACACAGGAGGTCCTGAGGAAAATCATTTCCCTCAGGACCCATGTCATATGAGATGCTGTGTGAAATCAAGCGATGAAGTGTACCTTTTGTAAAAATAAAATGTTTATAAAATAGGATATCTCTAGTGAGACAAACACAGTAAAAATATGTATAAATATCCATCTAACGTCCATAAAAAGATAATTTTAAACTGGATAAAAAAAATATCCAATACATTAGTGCACACAAACAAATAACACTATTAATTTGAACTACGTAGGTTAGGTTAGATAACTTTTGTTTCAATATCTAATCTAGCACTTTCATCTAAGTACGCATTTACCTTCTATTGTTGATCTATGTAGGTTCCAATCCATCAAATGTCATTCCCCTTGTCTGAGATAGCCATCGGCACATTGCTACACGGGCTCCCGTTTAAATTAATAAAAGACACCAACCAGCCAATATACTGTTATACAGGGTCTTTTAATAAAGAAGCTCGATTTTAAAATGTAAATAAAACAAATTTTGTCACTCAATTGTTAAAAATGCATCACAAGAAAGTCACTGTTTGGTGCAGATTTTCGTCTGGCGGAATTATTGGTCCGTACTTCTTTCAACACAAACCTGATATTGCCATAACCGTCAAAAGCGAGCGCTACATGTCGATATTAAGCAACTCTTTGTGGCCATAGCTTTTTTATAAACAAAAATTAGAGTCCTGACGTGTACGGTGAAGGAGGAAACCATCTGTTTCCTTAGAAAGCTGTGGGAAAGTGGTGGGCAACCTCCGAAAACTCCTTGTGGCCTAAACTGGTTGATATGAATATCGATAACATGTGGTTCCATCAGGACGGTGCTACATGCCACACAGCACATGCCACGATGAACTGCACGACCGATTTGAGGCATGGTTATCTCGGGCGGCGGCGACGATTTAACACGCCTTTAGACATCTTCCTTCTGGGCTACAAAGCGCCGCACCCGCGCTCAAAAAGAAGAAGATGGAGAGATGAATGTTAGAGGAGCGCGCTAATATTTAAAGCGATAAAATCGATGTTGTGAAAATGTTTAATAAAACATCGATCGGGATCGAAAATTGTGATAATGTTTAATAAAACACGACTTGTTTAAAATATAGCAAAAATCTCGTGGAAGGCATCCTAAGTATCATTTAAAGAAACATTGTGAATTTTTTCACAACTATAACTTTTAAAATAACTAAAACAAACGTGTTTATAATAATTTCTATCGAGGGAATTTTACATAATTTGAGTTTCGGCGTGGAACGCTAGATATTATCTTCAAAAATAACATATTTTTTTTTAAGAGCAAAACCTTCAAATGTTTAAGGGAGATATGTAAGAAATCAGTAGAAATGTGGGTAGCGGCGGCTTAAATGGCAGGTCTGCGCTAATAAACCGTAAAATAATTAAAACCCTCAAAGTCAACATAACAAACGCCATCCAGATTTATGCAGCTTTATTTATGCAGATTTATGCAGCCAGATTTATTCGACGAAGTCATTGAAAATTGGTCCACCCGAATACGTGCTACCAAGTATTTCACACTTATTGCCATGAAATATATTTTCAAATAACAAAAAAAATTAAGTGGGTACCTCGCACACAACTTGTTTTATTCACATTTTAAAATTCTTATTGAAAGACCCTGTACATATTGCTTCAAGGGTACCTTTTCAAGAACTCGTGAGCTTATAAAATTTCTGTTATGTGTCAGAAATATACAGGTGATTGATTGTCTTATTGGAAGTTTACCTTTCACGTTATTAGTAATTTCAATAATTATAGTAACACAGAGTTCCAATACTTTTCCATGGTTTTAAAATGATTGGGTGACGCCATTAAGTTGTCATCAGTAGATTAGACCAATTTATCACAAGCATTATGCATGAGTATTGTGGCTCGCTTAGAACATAAGAAAATAAAATACTTGGTGAAAAAACCAAGGCTAACTTTAAGCTCAAAACCAAGGCTAACATAAATCTGGATCAATTTCTAAACTTGACAATTACAGACCAATATCGCTAATATCCCAACTAGCGAAGATATTAGAAAAAAATATTAAAATACAAGTACTAGAGTTTCTAGAATCAAATGCACTTTTGTCCCCAAATCAATATGGTTTTAGAACAGGTCTTAGTACAGATGACGCTTTATTTAATCTAAGAAAAAATATATACACCAATGTTGACTTAAATATGAAAAGCTTAACAATCTTTTTGGACCTAAAAAAAGCATTTGATACCGTTAATCATAATAAACTGATTAGAAAACAAAATAATATTGGAATTAAAAATAATTGTCTGTCACTATTAACAAATTATTTACTTGATCGCAGACAATGTACAAAAATTGGTGATAATATTAGTAAACCAAAATATGTGAGACATGGGGTTCCACAAGGAACAGTTATCGGTCCTTTATTGTTCCTAATTTATATCAATGACCTGTGTAATATCAGTATTCCGGGAAAACAATTCTCGTATGCTGATGATACTGCAATCACAGTCCATGGTAAATCATGGAAAGAAGTCTCTGAAAACGCAAATAAGTGCACATCCATTGTCAAAGAATGGCTAAACCAAAACCTCCTAACTCTGAAAAAACTATGTATATTCCATTCTATAATACCAAAAGGGCGGCACCCTTAACTCACCTAAATATAAGGTTTCACAACAATTCTTGCAACCCTGTTTTGTGTTCTAACTAGAACACAAAACAGGAACTGGCTAGATATAAACACACTTACCCTTAACACGAAGAAAACTAAATATGTTACTTCAAGCATCAATACTACAGGCCAACCTAATGATGATTACTCCATAAAAATTCATAGCTGTACGAATTCCAATGAATGTAGTGAGTGCCCCAGTATAGAGCGCACTTCACAGATAAAGTACCTCGGCCTCACCATTGACCCATACCTCAAATGGAACCTACGTACCCAGATCATTGCAAATAAAATTCGAAAAACAATACACTTCTTCAGATTCATAAGGAACTTTCTTAACTTACAACTCCTAAAAACGATTTATTTTGCAATCACCCAATCTATCATTGAGTATGGTATCATTGCATGGGGAGGGGGCACTTCATCAGCTCTAGATCCTGTCGAAAAGGCACAGAAAACAATTATGAAAATTATTCTCAAACTTCCTCTAACTGCAGACAGTGACCTTATATTCAAAATAATGAGAGTATTTGATGTTCGACAGATCTATGTAAAAACTATCCTCATGCATCTCTTTAAAAACAAACATGTGCTTTACGAAAAAAAAATAAACTTAAGATTTACACGTAACTCCAACAAAGACATATTGCAAGTTCCAGCACTCTCTTCCACCTTTGGTCAACGTAGCTTTAGATACTTTGCCACAAAAATATTCAACATTCTCCCAGAAAACATCAAACTGAGTCAAACACAGAGAGAGTTTAAAAAATATGTTAAAATATGGATACATTCTAATGATCGAGCCTATACTGGTGCCCTCACCCAAACGCCCAGTCATTGACAGTTGTTATTGTAGTAATAACCTTGCAGTTTATGAATTGTGTAGGTATATGCAAACAATAATGTTAACTAAAATAAAGTTTTTGCTGTATGGAAACCTACTTTACACATTTATAAAAAAACCATAGATAAAATTGCGAGAAACAATTAACAAAATTTCTGCCTCAATACAGGTTCACCTAGTGAGGCAGGCAATGCACAACTAAAAATACTGTATAACTATACTACTCCTGTGTAACCTTTCTTACGTTACTTTCTGTTTATTAATTTTTCTGTACTGATTGATGTAATCTATTTGTAAACTACATTGAGTATGTAATTTTTTTAATTTTTTTTAGTTATATTGTTGTTATTTCATTGAATAAAGATTATTATTATTATTATTATAACTGTATAGAAATGAATTCGGGGAACACAGTTAAATACTTAGGAATTATTATAGACAGCCAACTAAAATGGACAAATCACGTAGAAAACCTTGTAAATAAACTTAGGTTTTCGACTTACATTTTTAAACGATTAAATAACATAGTTGATATTAAAATAATGAAACTGGTATATCATGCATTGGTGCAACCATCAATATCTTATGGAATAATTGGATGGGGAGGTATTTATGATACCCATATTAAGTAACTAGAAATTACTAAAAAATTAATAATAAAAATAATGTTGCATAAAGATGTTACCTACCCCTCCTTGCAATTATTCCAAGAAGCTGAACTCTTAGATATAAGAAAAATCTACTGTATGCAATGTCTGAAATATATATTTTCACGAAATGTATATTTTACAAAAAACGAAAATCGCTCCAGCAGTAGAGTAAATAATGCATTTGAGGTTCCCCGATGCAAAACTAGGCTTGCGCAGAGACATGCTTTTTTCATTGCACCAAAAATCTATAATGCACTGTATCAGACTATAGAAATTAAATCTAAAAACATATCCTCTTACAGCACATACAAAAAATTAATAAAGACTTGGGTAACTACAAATGACACAAATACATACCTGCTATAACATCATACCTGTTATAACTTTACAAATCCTAATTTTTATTTAACCTTTTTTGTTTTTCATATATTTTTCTTTTCTTCTTTTCTTAACTTTAGTTTTGTAAATACGGAATTATTTGTTCTATAAATATGTTAAACCATAATTAAGTTTTAATTTACTAATTTAAAGTTTAATTTGCCATGTTGTATCTTAACTGCATTAAAAAAAACTTAAATATACCCACGAACTGGCGATGCCTATGTGGGATTTTTTTTTGTTATCATACATATATGTATACTTTTGTTAAATTGTATTATTGTTTATCTTTAAGCTACATATTTAATTTTATAGTTCCTTTTTTTTTACTTCTTATCAAAAGAAATGTTTTTTGTAATATTTTTATGTATGTAACAAAAAAAAATTATTAATAAAAAAAAAATAAAAAAAGCCAAGATAAAAAATTATAAACAATGCTTAAACTTTTAAACTAAATGAAATATTTCTGGTGAAATTATTCACGTTCAAAAAACTCAAATTTCCTTCGAAATTTTAAAAATTAGAATTGATTATATTAATTCAGACAAGCGCTGAAGTGGGTATCTGCCTACCTACTTAGAATCAGAAAATTAGAATTGATTATATTAATTCAGACAAGCGCTGAAGTGGGTATCTGCCTACCTACTTAGAATCAGAAAATTAGAATTGATTATATTAATTCAGACAAGCGCTGAAGTGGGTATCTGCCTACCTACTTAGAATCAGAAAATTAGAATTGATTATATTAATTCAGACAAGCGCTGAAGTGGGTATCTGCCTACCTACTTAGAATCAGAAAATTAGAATTGATTATATTAATTCAGACAAGCGCTGAAGTGGGTATCTGCCTACCTACTTAGAATCAGAAAATTAGAATTGATTATATTAATTCAGACAAGCGCTGAAGTGGGTATCTGCCTACCTACTTAGAATCAGAAAATTATTTCATTTTTACTATTAAAAAACATCATGTTTCAAATGAGTATTAGTTTAATTTTTTGTTTAAAAGTGTTCACTCGAAAGGTAAATATTTGATTGTTTCTAATAACAATAATCGGATAACTTGTACAGCGCCGTTTTTGTTCAAAATAACCGAATGACGCTGTAAAAACGTGACTTCCCAGACTCTTAATTAATTATTTATAGATACAGAAATCGTAAATATAACAGATAAGAAGGGGGATTCACATCACTACTGACACTACTGTTATGTGTGTCACAATCACTAGCGATTATTATATCACAATCTATGGTCTATCTCTAAAAAATGTCTAATATCAAAGCAGTGTTTCCTATAATAAGACACCGAAAATATAAATAAACGAAAGAAACACACTTTTATTACAAGGTTTTAAAAGCTCGTAGAGGAAATGATTAAAATGCAAAATGAACGATTTTTTTTTACATTAGCTCCACACAGGAGGCCACGAGTAAAATATTTCCCCTCAGGGCCTGTCATCTTTGGGAATGCTGTGTTTAGGGTATTTTTAGGAAAGGAAGGAGAGAGAGTTCTGGGAAGGAACTGAGTATTAGGGGTGGGTACGAATCTGGTGGTCCGGGTTTCCAGGAGTAACAGACGTGTGTATACATCCCTCCCAGTGCGGTGCAAGGCGATGTTCCGAGAAGTACGGCTGGAGACGGTAAAGGAACTCCCTCAAACATTTTCTCCCGATCCGTCCTGCAGACGCATCCGCCGCCAAAACCCGGACAAATCTTATCCCATGAACCCGGGCACCCCTGCTAAGTCACCAAACGTAGCGAACCACTTGGAGTGACCTATGGCAGAGGTGTTGGTTATCCAATAAATGGTTTCCGGGGCGGCGGTACCCATACCCGCCTCCCAAATTGATTTGCAGTGGCTATTAAATTTTATCCTTCTTACTACTGATATTACAATTGTTAGACCTCTCTAATTTTTCAAACACAAAAATATATTTAGGTATCCTACTATAAAGAAAATAAACAATATTCGTCGCAATGATCCTGAGGAAAATATTTTATAAATACCTTCAGCTTCAAAAACCCAACACTTATGGTACCCCGTGATTTTTGATAGGTCTGCGCTAGTTAGTTTCTAAACATTCAGATATCTAATATTTGAATGAAAAAACCAATATTTATCTTAATTCAATTTGGGAGGCGGGTATGGGCACCGCCGCCCGGGGAACTATTTATTGGATAACCAACACCCCTGCCATAGGTCGCCCCAAGTGGTCCGCTACGTTTGGTGACTTAGCTGGGGTGAACGAGTTCAAGGGGTCAGGTTTGTCTAGATCTTGGCGCGGGATGTGTTTGCCCACTTTCAGGGGCAATCTGGAGAGACTGGTTGAATGGGTGACCGGACAACTCAGAAAGAAACCAACTCAGAAGCACCTCAGAAAGGTCATTAAGAGTGATGATAAAAAATATAAAATTTTTGGTTAAATAGGTTAAGTTAGGTTAGGGTTATCGGCTATATTAAAATTATTTTTTCATAGCTTTTAATGACCTTGCTGAGGTGTTTCTGAGTTGGTTTCATTCTGAATTGGCATGGAACCGGTTGAGGGATACCTCATCTAGACCTCTCCAGCCGAACTCTCTCGACCCATCACCTTGCACCGTACAGGGAGGGATGGATTCATTCGTCCGTCACTCCTGGATACATTGGCCCCACATTCTTATCCACCCCTCATACCTTTTTCTTTTCCAGAAGTTCCTCTCCTTCCTTTTCACAAAAGACCATCTATCTACACAGAATCCCCAAAAAGCTAGGAGCTAATGTAAAAAAAAACCCTCACAAACCCTACACTTATAATATCCCGTAATTTTTGACGGGTCTGCGCTAGTTAGTTTCTAAACTTCCAGATAACATTTGAATGCAAGTTAACGAAAACACCCATATTTATCTCAATTCAAAATTAAATTGAAATCTTTATTAGAGGTTTTTTTGTTGCAGATGCCGAAAGTTCAAAACTTTTTGGAATGCTGCAAACAATTCGAACAACAGTCAAAGCTGCAATCTCCTAATCTCTGAGATTTATTCGCTACCGGTTTTCAATTGAGATAACTTCCAAAAGTAAGTCACAAGACAAACACAGCGCGGTCCGGTCATTGCTTCAGAGTCGATCTGAATCTCAGATTGTGATTAACCAATCCAAATGTCGCCATGTTCACACGGGGTACAAAGGAGAATGTCAAGAACGGGATAAAAAGCAACAGTGTCAACCGGAGAAATTAAAGATTTGATTGACAAGGGAAAAAATTTAATGTCAAGGAGATAAGCAATACGAAAATTAAATTTGTTTGAATGATTAATATTATTACGTTACTGGCCGAATTGCCAGTCACGTAATAATAGAAGTAATAACGAAGTCTGAAGCATTAATTTTGGAAGGCGGGTATGGGTACTGCCGCCCTGGGAACCATTTATTGGAAAACCAATACCTCTGCCATAGGTCACCCCAAGTGGTTCGCTGTGTTTGGTGACTTAGCAAATGGTAGTGACCAAGCAAGCTTGAATTAACAATTTTATGCAATAAAAGGAAAATATGAAATATTTTTCGCCTTTCTATATGCGCTTCTGGCGTATATTGAGTGAAACATGTAACTTATTCACAATCAGTATTACCAGCATACGCGAATAACTCCTGGCTCATTACAGGACTATGTGCCAGTGGTCGTTAGCAAAGGACGTGCGACGCATGCGGGCCCGAGCAGTCCGGCAGGTGACCGGAATCCCAGGACGTGTCAATGACGGAAATTATAATGACAATTTCAAATTGTAGGTCGCCTAACTAAAGAAAGCGCCGAGAACTTTAAAATCTGATTCCATCGGGTTTCTTGTATTGGGATTATACGGTTAGCGACCCTCTCCACATTAGCCACCGAAAAAATATAACGAAATAAAGGGCACAATCGAAGATCGCGAACGAAAAAACTGATTATAAAGCAGAAGATTGATTCTGTACATTTGACAGCGTTAAATTGGCCGCATTTTGACAGTTAATATTAACATTTTGGCAGTTTTTCTTAAATGCGAGATTTCGTATCGCGCTAACGAGCTAATAAGAACCACGCTTGCGTTCAATGCAATTCAATTTATGTACTGTTTTTTGAAAACATTACAAAATATTACATTTTAATGAGTTTATAAAATACATTCGTTAGAGGGTTCAGTTAGAAAATTACCTTGTAAGCCGAAACAGTTGTATCAAAAATAAAAACAAAAATAATTAAATTTACTAGCTTTTTCCCCACGGCTTCGCTCGCATGGTATTAGGGGGGTTCCCAATCCGCCTCCTCCACTTCCCCCCCTCTCTCCCCCTCCTCCCCCCCCCCCTACCAACACTTCCCCCCCCTCTCTCCCCCCCCACCGCCACTTCCCCTCTCCCTCCCCCCCCCTCCCGCATTTATTTAAAGTACTCCCCTAATAATTTGAATCGAATAAAGAATTATAGATATCTTACTAATCGTGCCACCTATTGCAATTTTTTAATACAAATTTCAGAATGCCAGAGCTCTGAGCGATAGCCTATATGTTATTCTGATATATTATTGTAAAGTTTCATTAAAATCCATCGAGTAGTTTTTGCGTGAAAGGGTAACAAACATACATACATCCATACAAACTTTCGCCTTTATAATATTAGTAGGTTATCAACTATATTAGTGTGATATGAAGATATCCGTCAATTCTTTAAAATCCCGAAATTAAATTGTAGGAGAATTATTTCTGATCAATTGTTATTGTCCATAATCCTGAATAATACGATATCTTTCCCGTATCTTTTACAAAAAATAGATATTAGAGTTCCTGGTCGCAATGGCAGAAACGTATCCCTTTTTTATAACAGCCGCTCCAACACCAACTACTTACAAAATGAATTCATACATCGAGCCTGCCACTATCATAACACACACCTCACATATACAGACATCTTCAATATAACTTAGTAACCCTAGTGAGACAGGCATACAAATAAAACCATTGTAAATATATTTTATTATAAATAAAAATAAATAAAAAAACTTTCAACAAATTCAAAGCAACGCTAATAGATAAATGTAATGCATAACAACACACCACTTAACATCGATATTTATATTTATTGTATTATTTATCAGATTTCTTTTCCTAATTTGCAATATATTTACATATTTCCTAATTACATACATTACATATCATCCTTATACTCCTATAAGATCATAAGCTTACCCTTTATTGTGTTTTTCAATATTCTTATCATGCACATTTATCTTCTCTTAACTATTTTTTTCTTAGTTTTTCTTTATGTTTTTCTTATCTAGCTACTAAAAAAAAAAAAATTATCAGCGAAAACATTAGGTTAACTGTTTTATTTTAGCACTCGTTTTTATGTATCTTTGTAAAGCTGTTTGTTTTTTTCCAAATAAAGATATTATTTAATTATTATAAGCAATAATTATCAGCCTGAAAAACTCATCCACATTGAAAAATCTTCCGAAAAAGATACATGACGCCAACGGGATTTGAACCCGTGCCCTTCTGATTGCCGGTCAGCTGCTCTCCCAATTGAGCTATGGCGGCTTATCTTATACCCGCCAAATGATTCAATATATACTAGTGTTTCATTCAACAATTACTGCTTATTATATTTTTCCACCTGAAAACAACCAATTTTAATTTATCATTTGGCGGGTATAAGATAAGCCGCCATAGCTCAATTGGGAGAGCAGCTGACCGGCAATCAGAAGGGCACGGGTTCAAGTCCCGTTGGCGTCATGTATCTTTTCTCGGAAGATTTTTCAATGTGGATGAGTGTTTCAGGCTGATAATTATTGCTTATAATAATTGCTACCCTTTGTGCTATGCATAAAAATCTTGTCTTAAACGTTAGTTTAACAATTAAAAATAATAAAGATATTATTATTATAATTAGTCTGTTATCAGTTATAACATTGTTTTAGTTGTCTTCATTATATTGTTGTTATCTTTGGGTCACATCATGGAACTATAGTATCCATACTCTTAGGGTCACATGGTGTCGGACGTGTCGGTGTAGTTCACGAACTGTGCCGAAGATAACCGAAAACGGCTAGGCAGAATCATTCAATCAGACAAAAACTAGCTTCCCAGTTATAAGGACATCATCTTAAACCATATGTGTAGTATGTAGTACAAAACAACAATCCACAGTCACTTTGATCTTACAGAACTATTAAGTCTTTAAATCTATACAGAAAAGTACTGAATATACTGGTCCAATATTAATAAATCACAATATCTGTGAAGAGAACTAAAGAGATTTTTTGCAGTGGTGCAGTCGGTTGAATTTCACAGTGAATTTCTTTGTTGTAACTTGGGCGACAACAATACGAGGGGATACGAAGCGTTTAACCAGCCAGCGGCCGAAAATCCACATTTCGTCGAAAGTTGTTCTTACGATCGCACAGGGCGGTTCCAACGAGAAAGATTAATTATTCTCCGTACCAGCTTTTTAAAATTATAACTCAATATCCATTTTACTTCATTCCAAATTTGCTTTAATTTATACCTACATCCATAAATGCTGAAAGGCGTGATGATAAAACTATTAAAATTATGTACTTTTTGTAATTATTTTTTGATTATATGTAATTATCATTTTTCAGTAATGTCTAAGTTAAATAAGAATGTTAAAAAAATCTGAAATATGTTAGTTTGTAAGTGCGCATATAAATACACCAACGGACCAATTTTCGTCAAGAAACACATGTACGTATATATTTTTTAAAGATTTTATTTAAACTAAAATTAAAATTCTATAACATGCGTTTGCCAGATAATGTATTGATTTATTTTACTGCATGATTATATGATTTGAAATGGGTGTGGTATAATACAAAATCTTTTTTGAAAATTTAACAATTCTGCCAATGGTTATATTATATAACCTTATTATACTAAAAATAAACATTTTTTCTCAAAATCTAAAATATGCGAATGCTAGATAAAAGAAATCTATTGATAGTTTTTTGTGGAAAAGAGTCAATACGTCTAAAATTTGATTTAAAAATGACATATTTCTGGTTTTCTCTGGTAATACCCTCTTAATCACTCTATGTAGTAGTCGTTGTAGTGTAGTAGCAGATCGCAGTCTGCCTAGAGCCTGGTTAGTCCTGCAGGCTGGGAGATATAACGGTCTATGCTGTCGGTAACGGAGGTAACCATCGGGAACATAGAAATGAATGCTCTCTATGGTAGCCGAGATTTTAAACCATCCGCGAATCGGTCTGAAGAAATGTGTGGCTTCTGACCCGTTGATGGTTCACTCCGAGTATACTAAAACCAACATTCTTGGGTTGCGATGAATTTGAATCTATTTGAGTAGCAGTGGTGCATTTTCGGTTAAATAATAGAATTACTGGTACTTTTAGACACATTTGAAGTGTGGTGGGCTTTTAAACATTCAGGCCTCGACCCTACTTTGTCGAAAGGTCAAAATACCTATATCGGTTTTGCAATAAAATCCAAATAAATCCAATATTTCTGAACGCATTCGAAAACTAAAAACTGCTTTGAAAAGGTAAAGAAATGCATTTACAAATTTAACATTTCGAAATAATCATATAAATTTTTTGAATGCAAACATAATAAAAAAGTTTTAAAATTGCTAAACTTATGTTTTTTTTAAATTAAGATTATCTACTGATTACGAAAAAAAAACACACATTTTTTATTAGGCAGATGCGTTATAAACGTTATCGTCAACTAACCTTTTTGTCGTTTCATGTAAAAATTATAATAAAAAATCCCAGATTCATTTTTTTTTAAAGCGGCAGGAAACTTTGGATTCATAAAGTTGTACGTTTGAATTATTTTGTAGACAACTTTTAGATTTGAATATATAGCGTGTTGTTTTCTCTTTCTAAGACCGTTTAGATCACATATCTAACCATTATAGTAAGGGAGACACAACAATTTCCATGAAACCTATGCGAGTTATTCCGAAAACGGAACAAATTTACCTGTGAGGTTAAAGAGTTTACCGGTTCCCCTCGCCTCTACACAAATACTTAAGATGAAGCCATACTAAAAAATACGCAAAATCATATGTTTTTCTTTTGAAAATTTGATTGCTTAGAAGTATTATAGATGCTTCAATTAAATACTGCGTGTAGAACATATCTTGGCCCTTAAAAATATAGGTCAGTTTTTTAAAAAGCCTAGAAGAAAATAAAGTATAAGGTCTATAAAAAACACTTTTAAGTCTAAACTCTCCTATTTATAAACCGCTTTTCGGATAAGGTTTTATTGTTTAATGTGGCAAATTCAGTTCTTTTTATAATAATCGCAAAAAAAAATATATTTAAGCCCGACGTTCACAAAATAAAATATGCATTTTCGCGTTGTTATTTTACAATACGGCCGGCAGTAGACGAATTTGGATTTTCAAAGTGAACTCTATGCCGTCCACCGAAGGGCTACATAACTTGTCACGTACGTTTTTTTTTAATCAGTTCTCCCTCGGACGGAGCGAGGAACGGACGTTAGGCTCCGCGTCGCTTTGTTCCGTGAAATCAATTTTAAAATTATATTTTATTACAATAAAATTCAATTTGGGAGGCGGGAATGGGTACCGCCGCCCCGGGAACCTTTATTGGATAACCAACACCTCTGCCATAGGTCACCCCAAGTGGTTCGCTACGTTTGGTGATTTAGCAGGGATGCCCGGGTTCATGGGGTGAGGTTTGTCTAGGTCTTGGAGGCGGATGACCAGGACATACTGAACCCCAGATTCCTACCCACCCCTTAAACCCTTTTCCTTCCCAGAACTCTCCTCTCCTTCCTTCCCTTAAAAAAAACCCTCCACACAGCATTCTCAAAGATGACATAGGCCCTGAGGGAAATTATTTTCCTCAGGGCCTCCTGTGTGGAGCTATGTAAAAAAAAAAAAAAACAATGCGTAAAAAATGAGTTAATGTTTTTACAGGCCTTTACGAAATCAACCTGTAAAAAAAATATCACAAATACCTTTTCCAACCTTTCCAAAAGCTTTTTCTCAAGTATTTTTAAACTCCTCCCATAAAGGGGCGTGAATTCAGATTTAGATTTTTTCCTGGACTATTGGATCGCCTTAAGTCAATTTCCACGGTAATAAGGGTGCATTCTTCTTTTACCGGTGAGAAAAACAACACCATCTTTTGTGTAAATAATAAGATGACGCAATTTACGACCCGATTCTTGGCCATCCCGCATGCTCGGTGCTATTATTAGAAGGTACTAAGACTGCAAGAAGGTTCACTCGTATTGCGGTAATTAATGAAAGATACCCTTTATCGCGGGAGAATGCAGGTGCTTTACTAACAGGGTCCGAGTTGTAAATACGATGTGTGGGCAGTGCAGGTGTTGTCAACTAACATACTGAACAACTCTTACTAAAATCCAGAATTTAAACGTGCTTTAAAAAATTCTACTATCCATAAATCTTTTTCTTTTCAATTTGAATTAAGATTATCCAAGTAGTTTAAAAATTCGAAATCGAGAGGGATTTAAAAATATTTGAGAAGGCGCTTTGGGAAAGGTTGGAGAAGGTATTTGAGAGGTTTTGTAATAATAATGATATTTGGATGATTTATAAAGCGCCGTTTTTGTGAAAAACCACCTCAAGGGCGCTGAACAGATTGATTTCGAAAAGTCCTGTAAAAAACAATAACTCCTTTCTTAAATATAAAATCGATTTCACGGAACCAAGTGACACGGAGTTCACTCGGATGAAGGTTTACTCGATGAAATGTTCCGTTCTCGTTTCACCGCGTGTTCAGACGGTTGCTTCGAAAGAAGAGTTCACTCGACATTCTCGCTGGTCGCGCGCATTTTTTTTTTACAATAACTCCACACAGGAGGCCCTGAGGAAAATAACTTCCCTCAGGGCCTATGTCACCTTTGAAGATGCTGTGTGGAAGGTCTTTTTTAGGAAAGGAAGGAGTGAACACGGGTCTTGAAGAGACCCATGTTGTAGGAGGGAGGAAACACAGAGGCCGGCAAATCGTTCCACAGCCGAGCCGTTGAACTCAAGAACGAGTCATAGAAACGACCCGTTCTCATGTGACTAATGTCAACTGTGTACAAATTGGGCGCTTGTTTGGCGTGTTTCCCGACTATGCACCGGTGCCGAGGGGATCAATAACGCTAGTTCCTCGGAGCCATAAAATGAACATATGGTTAAGTAATAACCTGAAAACTGATATCTACCAGTATTTTTGCACCATGAAATTTTTTTTATTCAAAAATAGGCCTCGGCTTGCGATAAAATCCATTTAAATGGAATATTTATTAACGTATCCAAAAACTAAAAACTGTTTTGGAAAGGTGATGAAATATGCTTCCAAAATGTATTATTAGAAATAACCACGTAATTTTTAAATAGAATAATTTTTATTGTAAACTTTTAAAAGTTTAAAAAATGGCTCTCCTTGCGTTTATTCTAACTAAAATTGCTGGTAACAAAAAAAATAAAAACACACACTTATTTTGTTAGACAAATAAATTATAAACGTTTCTGTCACCTCACTTTTTTGTCGTTTCATATAAAAATAATTCATAAAAAATTCCCAATGTTTCATAATTTCTTTGTCAAATTCGATCAAAAACTTTGGTTCCATAAAAGTATGCATTTGTATTATTTTGTGGTTAATTGTTGTATTGAATATGTAGAGCATTATTTTCTCTTTCCAATACCGTTTAGATCATATTTTTCACCATGATAGTAAGGGAGAAACAACGATTTCTATGAGACGTGTAGGAGTTATTTCGAAAAGCGAACTAAACGAAGCATTTTGACGTCCAAGCCGCTCCGGCTACTCGTCCTCACGCCAGAACATTCTCGGCCGACTAATTCGCGAGTGAAAGACTGTTCGCTGAGTGTTCACACACATCATTCGCGTCACGTGATGTTAAATTCCGGTTGCGAGTGAACAGTGCCGAAGGAAGCATTCCAACATTGTTGGAATGCTTCATTCGGCACTGTCTCTCATCACTTTCGTGTTCACACGGTTCATTTCGAGGGAAAGAGGCGGAATGAAATCACGAAATGAAAGATAAATGAACCGTGTGACTTAGCTTTAAGGACATCCGTTCGCCACCGTAATGGGGCGTTAACTGATGATACAGAATGCACGTAGTCTTTATTCGGACGCCATAAGGCTTAATTCTTAATTCGAAATTCATTGAACGCCGCCCATTTTGATTTAGGCCGAAAAAGACAGCGCGAAATCGCAGTGTTTTGTTTTATTTTGTGAAAGTCGGGCAGAAATATTAAAATACTTTCGGATCATTTTCTAAGAAACTAAATTAGCCATATTATATTATAAAGCTTTATCCATATAGTATTATGATCAAATAAATCTGAAAGGCGGGAATGGGTTCCGCCGCCCCGCGAAACATTTATTGGATAAACGACCACATGTAGGTACGTAGCTCTGTTTCCATTGCGATCATTTTCTTGGATCTCTCTCGTACACCGCACCTTGACGTCTCTGTAAACCACTGCAATGCGGCTCGATAATTTTGAAAGTATGGAGTACAGTTACAAGGATAATATTGAAGTGTGAGTGCATTCCAAAAACTTAAAAAAACGTCAAATGTTAATGCGCTGATGGTTGTTCGTAAACATATAATGCTGCAGCACTTAAACACTAAATAACTACAGTCGAAAATGAGACAAAGGGTGAACGTATGTCTGCACCTCCCCAAAGGACACATACAATCATTATCATACATCTCCCTCTCACGAATAAATAAAATGAAACGCAAGGAAAAAGTCTTAATTTGGAGGAAATAGTCACACGTATTTTGTGTGTCTCTTCTTGTGTCTCACCATTAATTTTATTTTATTTTTTTTTTTTTTTATTAGCAAAGTTTTTTTGGTACATTTACATATGGGTAAATACATAATAACAAAAAATTAAGTAACAAAAAAAAATTCCACAAAGGCGAAGCCTGTGTGTGGGTATTATATTATGTGGATAACAGTGGTAGTTAAAATAAAATTATAAAAAATATATATATAAGCATAGAGTCTACAGTGATCAACATGAATGACTTCGTAGGAGTTTAAAAATTAAAAAATATATGTAAGATAAACACACAAATTAAAATATATATATATGCATAATGTCTACAGTGATCAACATGATTGACTTCATAGGAGTATAAAAATTTAAAAATATATCTAAGATAAACACACATTTACACCCATACTTAAATACACATGTACATACGAGTATAAATATATATACATATATATATATTTCCTGTTTTTATTCTAAATATTCAGAAAGACTCCACATTTTAGAAGCTGATTGAATTACAGAAAAAACTTATTCAGTTCCAAATTATTTTTTACCCTGATTTTAACATTTTTTTTAAGTACGTTCAGATTTTGATCTTTGCTGATGGAGTGGGGTATGGAATTGAAAAGTTTTGGGGCAATGTAGGTAATGTGTCTTTGGGCCAGTCTGGTTTTGCAGTGAGGCACTGTGTACACGCACGTGTTATGCCTCTGGCTACAACGATATGTGTTTTTACTGAAATTGTTTGGACGTGTAAAAATATATTTGAGACATTGGATACAGTAGATCCGCCTTAGTTCTAGTATTTCAGTTTCTTGAAATAACTGATTGGTAGGATACATCTTGGACTTCTGGTACATTATCTTAATGATGGACTTCTGAGCAATTTCCAATGGTTTTATATGGTTATTGTATGTTCCTCCCCAGGCGATTATTCCATAGGAAATGGACGAAAACACCAATGCATCATAAACAAGTTTCATGGTTCTTGTATTGACGATATTGCTCAAACGTTTGAATATGTAATTTAAGTATCTTAGTTTATTTACAGTTTTTTCTACATGGTAAGTCCATTTGAGTTGGCTGTCTATAGTTACACCTAAGTACTTGATATATTTTCCTAATTTTACATCTTCGCAGTTTGTGCATGTCGCAAAGTTACAATTAACATTATGGAACTTCAAGTTAAGATTATTTTTAGGGGATGACTTTTGGGAATTATAAAAGGGAATAAAAATAGTTTTATCATAATTTAGGCTAAGAAGATTTCTATCTAGCCAATCTTTGACTATTGCAATGCATTTGTTGGCTTTACTGATTGTATCTTCCCAAGTTTTACCTTGTACTGTGATTGCAGTGTCATCGGCGAAAGAGAGAATTTTACCTGGTATTACAATATTGCAAAGGTCATTGATGTAGATTAGAAAAAGAAGTGGTCCTAAGACAGTTCCTTGAGGAATACCATGTTTTGCTAGACCATAAGTGCTTAAGCTTGATCCTATTTTCGTGCGTTGTTGGCGATTTAATATATAGCTTTTTAATAACATGAAACTTTTGTTTTTAATTCCAATGTTAAAGATTTTCTTTAATAGAATTCTATGGTTGACTGTGTCGAACGCTTTCTTTAGGTCCAAGAAGATGGTTAGAGATTTAGTGTTAGAGTCTAGATTTGAATATATGTTTTTGGTTAAACTAAATACAGCGTCGTCGGTGCACAGGTTAGTTCTAAAACCATATTGATTAGCTGATAGGATTGCCTTGGATTCTAAAAAGTTCATAATTTGTCGTTTTAAACACTTTTCGAAGATCTTGGATAATTGTGAAGTTAAAGTTATTGGTCTGTAGTTGTCTGTTTTACATTGGGATCCGGATTTATGTATTGGAATAATGTGAGCGAGTTTAAAATTATTGGGGTAAATGCTGTGTTTGATGCAGTTATTGAAAATGTAAATTGATGTGTTAGAAAGAGCTGCAGCATTATATCAATAAGGTATGTATGTTTATTGCCTTTTTTGCTGTCACGGTACCGTGAATAGTAATTTTTTTTTACATGAATACCGCACAAGAGTCCCAACTGCTCCCGTCTGGAGCCAGTGAGACTATGGCATCCCCAATTGGGGTATGTTGTGAGGCTGAAGGTAGTGGGGAGGGAAGGAGATAGGGAAGAGGAAGGTGGGAAAGTACCTGGCTATTCAGATCTGGTCACCAAACACGGCGAAAGCCACTTCAGGCAACGTTTCAACTCTGAATGGTAAGACCACTATCCATTCACCAGGGCGATACTAGAGTATCTTCCACTCTGGAACGTGCCGCAAATATACTAAATATTATTTTAGATGAATAAATTATTAAATACACAAATTAATCAAATAAAATTTATTTGACCAATTGTCATGGCATTTATAAAAGCGCTCAATCTCCGCCGTGGAATTTTTTTTTATCTGTATTTTAATTTGATTTTACTTTTATTTTTAAAGAATATTTCTGTTCCACTTTGGGAGCCACGCGGGAAGGTTTCCGATGACCCACCCGCAGGTGACCAGTGGTCGATCGCCAATCGATTACCGTGAGAACCGGTAGGTCGAACTTTAGCAGGTAGCCAGCTACTCTTCAGCTCAGCGGGCAGTTGGCGGTTAGCAGTCAAATACCAGTTACTCGTAGATCTGGCCCAGACAGCGGCTGATAAGCTGGAGATAAGACCGCTGTACCGCGCTCACTGTTCTGCACTGGTTACTAGTCACTGGCCTTTATGCTGAATGGTAATCAACCTTTCTTTAGGCTGCTGAGATTGATATCTTAGATATTATAGTCTTAACTACAAAACCGCATTTTGATTTCGACACATTGCGCCAATTTTTTAAAATTTCGCTTTATCTTTACCACGAATCGGTTTACATTAGGAATACTAAAAATATGATTTAGATAAATTAAAGCTTTACCTATTGTTTCGCTTGAACAGAATTAAAATAAAATTGTCTTTTTTTTAAATATATGCGTAAACTACTAAAAAAATGTATTTTCTCATTAAAAATGTCTGAACGTATTAAAGAAACATTAAAAAATACTATTTAATGACTAAGAATATCTGTGACAGTTTCCCTTTCCCGATTACCCTTTTTTCTTATAAAATTATATAAAAAATAAATAACAACTACTTGCCGCTAAATCGACCGATTCCAGACTCTGTTTACCAAAATTTTTTGCCTATTTTTCATGGCACGCTGAGAACATATGTATTGGCTTGCGCATCCTTCTAAATAATAAGTTTCAGTTCATACATGTTTCATTAGTTATAATATTATGTACCTGAAGATGGATTACCCATTTATAGTGCCACGGCATTGTGTTGAGTTTTTTTTTTTTTTTACATTATCTCCACACAGGAGACCCTGAGGAAAATAATTTCCCTCAGGGCCTATGTCATCTGGGATGCTGTGTGGAGGGTCTTTTTGAGGAGAGGAAGGAATGAACATTGGTCTTGAAGAGACTCATGTTGTAGGAAGGAGGAAACACAGAGGCCGGCAAATCATTCCACAACCGAGCTGTTGAACACAAGAACGAGTCGAAGAAACGACCGGTTGAGTACCTCATATAAGAGGCACCTCAAATGTCGCATACAAAAATGTAAAATGTCCCCCCACCTAACAAAATATATTTGTATCAACTCTTTTTCTTTGTATTACTACAAGTGTCATGTCACGTATGGGACAAATGTATGAGGTGGTGAGGTGTGAGGTGGTTGGAGTATTGTACTACATGTTATGTCACATATGGGACAAACGTATGAGGTGATGAGGTGTGAGGAGGTTGGTGTATTGCACTACATGTCATATCACATATGGGACAAATGTATGAGGTGTAATGTGGTTGGTGTATTGCACTACATGTCATGTCACGTATGGGACAAATGTATGAGGTGTTTGATGTATTGCACTTCATGTCATGTCATATATGGGACAAATGTATGAGGTGGTGAGGTGTGAGGTGGTTGGTGTATTGCAATACCTACATGTCATGTCACGTTAGGGACAAATGTACGAGGTGGTGAGGTGTGAGGTGGTTGGTGTATTGCGCTACATGTCATGTCACGTATGGGACAAATGTATGAGGTGTTTGATGTACTGCACTACATGTCATGTCATATATGGGACAAATGTATGAGGTGGTGAGGTGTGAGGTGGTTGGTGTATTGCAATACCTACATGTCATGTCACGTATAGGACAAATGCAGGTATGAGGTGGTGAGGTAGGAGGTGGTTGGTGTATTGCACTACATGTCATGTCACGTTAGGGACAAATGTACGAGGCGGTGAGGTGTGAGGTGGTTGGTGTAAATCACGTATGGGACATATGTATGAGGTGATGAGGTGTGAGGTGCATTGCACTACACGCAATGTTATTATAGTCGGTATATTGCACTATATGTCATATTATACATGGCAGTGTAATACTCTATTAGTAGAGTATTATAATGCCCTGAAGAAGCGGTTGTAGCGAAATCCGGTTGGCATAAAGTATAAAAAAATAAAAGTTGTCTTTACAAAGTCATTGTTTTATTTTAAATTGTAATGTCTCATCACAAAGTACCTGCTTTATATGAACAAATATTTTCTTATTGTAAATTATTGTTATGTGAAACCCACACAAGAGTCACTTGCCACTCGTAGTAATAGGTATAAATTAATTGTATAAATGAAATTGTAAAGCGCCCTTGAGGTGATTTTCTCACGAAAATGGCGATGTAAAAATCATTAAATAATAATAATTATTATTAAAAGTACCAAGTGCTCAATTTTTGTTTAAAACATTTTTTAATGTAAATTTTTGTTATGTGAATACCGCACAAGAGTCCCAACTGCTCCAATTATTTTTTTATTGTTCGGTAAATACCGCACCGAGTTCCAACTACACCATTTTTTTTTAATAATATTTTTTATTGTAAATTATTGTTATCTGAATACCGCACAGGATTAGCTCCCAAGGGAGGGGAGGGAGGGCTGTTGAAGGAGAGTTGCGATGAGGAGGGGGGTGAGGGGAAGTGGACGCGGAAGGGACGAATGGGAAAGGACACGCCGGAAGAAACAATTTCTTTATTTTGGCATTACAACGCATGCCGGGAACTCGCTAGTAAATAAATAAAAATATTTTATGTCTGCAATTTGTAGGTCAGAGCAACTACATATTTCAGCTCGCAATTTCAATTCCACCATGAGCTCTGTACTGTTCAGAAATGTCAAAGTTTAAGTTTAAACAAAAGTTTTTTTTTACATGAGCTCCACACAGGAGGCCCTGAGGAAAATAATTTCCCTGAGGGCCTATGTCATCTTTGGGGATGCTGTGTAGTGGGTTTTTTTTAGGGAAAGGAAGGAGAGGAGAGTTCTGGGAAGGAAAAGGGTTTAAGGGGTGGGTAGGAATCTGGGGTTCTGTGTGTCCTGGTCATCAGACCTATGTAGACAAACCTCATCCCATCTAACCCGGGCACCCCTGCTCGTAGCGAACCACTTGGGGTGACCTATGGCAGAGGTGTTGGTTATCCAATAAAGGTTCTCGGGGCGGCGGTACCCATTCCCGCCTTCCAAATTGATATAAAACATATTTAAAGAACCAACATTTATGGAAGCAATAACATAAAAAAAAAAATTAAATAAATGAAGACAATATAAGCGAAACTCAATCGAAAATCTGGAAACAGAAAAATCAGAAAAACATATTGACACCTCTGGGACACGAACCCAGGACCTCTTGCTTTCCGGGCAAACGCGCTAACCACTGCGCCACGGTGTAGATATGAAAATCGGTCATGTTTAACTGTACCATACTTCGACTAAGAACCACCTACATTATCTTCATTTTCTTTAACGCATATATTATTGGCATTGCTCGTCCCAGAGGTGTCAATATGTTTTTCTGATTTTTCTGTTTCCAGTTTTTCGATTGAGTTTCGCTTATATTGTCTTCATTTATTTAAATATTACAATTTGAGGTTTTTCTCATAAAGTTAAAAATTAAAAATAAAAAATATTCATCCAAGACTTGCAGAAAAGTCGATAGATGTCGCATATTAAATAAAATGGATAGAGATTTATCCAGACACTATCTAGAGAGCATTTAGTTCGGGTTTGAATCTTGCAATCATACATAAAGATAGTTGCCAATAATATATGCGTTAAAGAAAATGAAGATAATGTAGGTGGTTCTTAGTCGAAGTATGGTACAGTTAAACATGACCGATTTTCATATCGACACCGTGGCGCAGTGGTTAGCGCGTTTGCCCGGAATGCAAGAGGTCCTGGGTTCGTGTCCCAGAGGTGTCAATATGTTTTTCTGATTTTTCTGTTTCCAGATTTTCGATTGAGTTTCGCTTATATTGTCTTCATTTATTTAAATATTACAATTTGAGGTTTTTCTCATAAAGTTAAAAATTAAAAAAAAAAAAAAAAAAAAATTCATTAAAATGTGCATCTTAATCGCTTCCTATCAATTTAGAACTAATATTAATCCCCCTATTAGCAAGAAACAAGCCGACATCCTTTCGGATAAAGACCATTCGAAGATATTATCCAATTTCCCACGTCACAGTTCACAGGTGTCGTAAAGCCCCCTTGTTATGATGGTTGTTTGTCCATTCCCAAGCCAGCCCCGACATAAAACACCTGTAACCGATCAAATAAATTGCTTGTCCGACCCGAGAATCGAACCCGTGGATGGTATCTACAAAGAGACTCGACAATTCGCCCCTATGACGGACATCGATGGCCGTTCAGTCATTGGGAACTGCGGAATAATAATAATTGTGGAAGGCATGAATATAATGGAGAAGATATATTGACCATCAATAATAAGAAACGTGGATAAAAAAAAAACAAAGTTAAGATGAAGCCATGCGAAATAATGCAAAATCATGGGTTTTTGTTATGAAAATTTGATCGCTTAGAAGCATAAAAGATGCTTCAATTAAATACTGCGTGTAGAACACATCTTGGCATCAATCATTTTCAAGTATTTTAATAAGCCTAGAAAAAAATTAGGTATTAGGTCTATAAAAAAACAATTTCAAATGCAAATTCTCTTACTTATAAATCCCTTTTAGGATATTGTTATAACGAAAGCGCGTCGTATTGTTCCACTCAGTAGCAGCCCGGATTTCGGGCCAAATAGACTTGCTTCGCTCTTCGCGTCGCTTTGTTCGTAAAAATGTGGCGAAATAACAAAACAGCGTTGTTGGCTATTGATTGGTCAAAGCTTAAGGCTCTGCAACCGGGCCCGAAAAGAAGAAGAGATACGAAATTACGAATGTTAGAGGAGAGCGCTAACATTTACAGCGACAAAATCGATGCGAAAATTGCGAAAATCTTTAATAAAACACGACTCGTTTAAAATAGAGCAAAAATCTCGCGGGCATTACCGTAAACAGCGTTTAAAGAAACACTGTGAATTTTTTCATACATATAACTTGTAAAATAACTGAAACAAACGTGTTAATAATAATTTTTGGAGCATACTTTGCGATTTTTTTTTTTCGAGGGAATATTATATAATTTGCGTTTCGGTGAGGGCAAAGCCTAGATAATATCTTCAAGAATAACATTTTTTTTTTTGAGAGCTTTAAAACTTACCGTGTTTAAGGGAAATATGTAATAAATCCGTACAAATCCGGGTTGCGGGCCCTTAAGTCGCTTGCTCCGCCCAATTCCGAATGGGTTCAGGACTAGGGGATCGTCTTAAGAGAAAACCCGGTCGCCGATAATTTTGAAGTTTTGTCATTATACAAATTATAATATATCAATTTTTTAAAGATCGCTAGTATAAATTTATAAATCAATTTATACTAGCGAGTACCCGGCATGCGTTGCAGTGCCACTCAAAGAAACTGTGTTTTAATTCTGCTTATTGAAATCCATTTGGATACATAATATTTGATTTCCGTTTAGTGCTTAACCGAGTAACGTACAGCAGTCAGTGTGCGAAGCGTGGATTTTCCGTATTTACCTCCCTCTTTTACCATACTTTTATCTCCCTCTGCCCGTACCTCACCTCCCACCCCACCGTCACCCCTCCCCTCTGACCGCCCTCCATGCGTCCAAATCCCCTTCCCCTTCCCCTTCCGAACTTCCCCTCCCACTCCCTCCTTCCCTCCCTGCCTTATATATGTACATTTTTTTACATTAGCTCCACACAGGAGGCGAAGAGGAAAATAATTCCCCTCAGGGCCTACGACATCTTTGCGGATGCTGTGTGGAGGGTCTTTTTAAGGAAGAAAGAGGAGAAAGTCCTGGGAAGAAAAGGGTATGAGGGGTGGGTAGGAATCTGGGGGTCAGAATGTTCAGAAGTGACGGACGTATGAATCCATCCCTCCAACTGCGGTGCAAGGAGAGAGTACGGCTGTATAAGTTAAGGGGACTCCCCCAAACATTCTCTCCTGATCCGGCCTACCAGGCAGACGCATCCACCGCCAAGACCCGGTTAAACCTCGCCCCATGAACCACCCCTGCTAAGTCACCAAACGTAGCGAACCACTTGAGGTGACTTATGGCAGAGGTGTTGGTTATCCAATAAATAGTTCCCCAAATTGAAATATACACATTATACAAACAACTCGCACGCCACTCATTGTATTTTTTTATATAAATTTCATAACGTCAGAGCTCACAATTATATATAGAAACATTCGCGGGAGTGCGCATAACAACTCACCAATCTCAAGGTACTTACTAAAAGATAAATCTGCAGAAACAGTGTCGGACGACTTTGTCAACTACTTTTCGGACAGTATAAACTCACTAGTACATAAATGTGATCTTAGAGCATCAAATGATGAACCAACACAGCTACCACATAGTCTTTATATACCACGTGCCACACTTTTAGATATTCAGAATATTGTAAAAATTCTAAAAAATTCAAAATCACCCGGAATAGATAACATCAGAATGTTTGATATTAAAAAACACATAGATATTTTAGGACCGATTTTGACACATTTAATTAACATAATATTAATGCAAGCCGTAATACCAGATGAGCTTAAATGTAGCATTATAAGACCTATATACAAAAGTGGCAGACATATTGACATAGGAAATTACAGACCGATCAGTATCTTGCCTGCAATAGAAAAGATACTTGAAAAATACATCTCCATAAAATTGAATAAATACCTCGAGTCTTTCTCAATAATAGATCCACACCAATATGGCTTTCAAAAAAAGAAGAGCTCTGAACTGTTACTTCAAGATTTTTCAAATTACATAAATAATGAACTAAACGATAAAAAACAATTATTAGTTTTGTTTATAGACAATTCTAAAGCTTTTGATACTATAGATCCAACAAAATTACTTAAAGTTCTGGAGGCGACAGGGGTGCGAGGACCGTTTTCTTAAACTTTTGAAGAACTACCTTAGTGATCGTAAAATTCAGGTCAAAATAAATGGAAAATTGAGTAAAGTGGGATCATTGTCTACTGGTGTACCGCAGGGCTCTATCCTAGGTCCAACATTATACATAGTATTTGTCTCTCTTATGAATAAAGTATTTTCTTTTATCAAGCACTATGTATATGCGGATGACACAGCACTTGTCATCTCACATAGGGAACTGCTCACGGCCATGAATATGCTACAGCAGGACTTCATAGCATTACTAAAATGGTCTCACGACTCTGGCTTAGTTATAAATGCACAAAAAACAAAACTAATGCACATAAGATCGCCTCATGCCAGATATGCAATAGCACCATCATTAGTATCCCATAACTTTGACTGCATACACAATAACTGTATACAGCCCTGCGCCTGTGGAAGTATTGACCTAGTCAAAGAATATGTCTACTTAGGGGTGACGGTGGATTGTAATATGAAATGGGATATCCATATTGTTAAGCTATGTAAGCGCCTTCGAGCGATTGTAGGCAAACTTTATAAACTTAAATATTATGTACCCATCAAAACCATGAAACTAATCTATTTGTCCCTGGCTGAATCTAATATGAGATATGGTATAACGTCTTGGGGGCACTCATGTAAAACAAACATCCAACATGTACAGTCAATTCAAAACGCTATGGTCAAATTACTCGTCAGCAAAGCAGTTTATGACCAGCGGCAAAATATCACAATTATGTATAAATCCATAAATGTGTTACCTATAAGAGCTCTTTTTTGGTATAAAATCTGTATGCAACATATCTTATGCTACGTCCAGACTGAAGCCAACCTTCCAACTTCGAACTTAGTTCGGAGTTGGAAGGTTGGCCCATCGTGTGGTCGCTGCGGCCAACCCTCCAACCCCGAATTCCGTACTCCAAAATGGCGGACATGAAACAGCTGTAGCTACGCTGTATCTTTTTCAGTTGCCTACAATTATTACGTACGTATAATCATATAATTATATACACGACATGTTTTCAAACAATTGTTATACCACTCTCCGTAATAATATAGTCATTTTAATAGTACGCGGCACGGTGTGGACAGCTGCGGCAGGCTGGTTCGTGTGAGTTGGCCGTCGGGATCGCCTCGAAGGCGATCCCGGGCCAACTCGAACTCCAACCTTCCAACTCGAACTTCCAACGCACGAACACCCCTCCACACGATCGTCCAAACGTTTGAAGTTGGAACGTTGGCCGCTGTGTGGGCTTACCATTAGATAGCCCATACAAAACAATGGTGGATCACATGTACAATACTAGGCTTACACAAAATGAAGGGATGATAGTACCTAGATTTTCTAATAAACATGGCCAGCGAACTCTTGAACATATTGTACCACTTATTTTTAATATGCTGCCATATGATTTGAAAAAATGTTGCTCGACACCTAAATTTGCACTATTGTTTAGAACATGGCTATTGGAATCAGATTTTATGTATTGACTTGACTCCTCGTGCATTTTTAATTTTTAATTATCAATATTTAATTTTAATTTTTTTTTTCTTTATACTTATTTATGTTTTTATTATGTTTTTTTATTAAATTGCAATATTTTTTTCTTCTATTGTAAAACATTGTATATTGTATCATGTTGTTGTCCACACTATTTTCCTGCCGACAAGCTACTTGCAGTAGCTTTGCAGGTGCAATGTAAACAAGAAAAAAAAAAAAAAAAACTATTTTCTAATAAAAGTTTTATCGCAATCGGATAAAGGTTTAGGTATCGGATGACTAGTAAGGGACAAACAAAGAAACATTCACTTCATCAAACTTATTTTGTGACACCATTTAAATTGTTTTTAAATGACCCAATATTAACTTGTTCCCTTTGTAAATAAGGAACTCCAGTGAAAAATATTATGACTTAAAAAAATGTTCATATAGACCAATAAACGCTGATTCTGAATATATTATTTAATAATATTAAACGCAGAGTTTTTAAAAAATTATTAAAAAGTCCACTTTTACTCGGGTCGTAAAAACACGCCGTCAAGTTGGCACTATTGAAATTTTAGTGGTGAGGTCACTGTTCGACGTGTCGTGACGTCACCGTAAAGTCATTGTATGGGAATGTATGATATGACACAAGCCATCGTATTAATATATTTGTTTATTTACATACTGTTTATAGAGATTTAGTTGTTGTGTTTATTGAAACATTATTTAGACCTAAATAATGTTTCAAAAATAAAGGTATCTCTTATTAGTTTATCTTTATTATTGAAAATATTCAAAAACTACTGCACGAAAAAAATAGTAATGCTACTTCTAGGGAGAATACTTCGAACAACAGAATTCAAAATGGCGGCAGTTGATCCTATAGTAATTTTTCAGTGACGTCACACGATTCACCATACACACGGTGGTTTTCGGGGTCTTAAAAAACTA
This sequence comes from Limnephilus rhombicus, assembly GCA_929108145.2. Lineage (NCBI taxonomy): Eukaryota > Metazoa > Arthropoda > Insecta > Trichoptera > Limnephilidae > Limnephilus > Limnephilus rhombicus. Next base: position 45,098,982 of record OV815288.1, on the reverse strand, counting down.
AAACTTTGACAATTATTTTAACTATTAAAAATAACTCTAAAAATAAAAATAAATATGCAGTTATTTAAGTTAGAAGGTCATTCATTAAAAAAATATTAAAAAAATTGGACTGGAGTTCTCTATTGTGGCCTATTGCCCCTTTCCCTCTTCCCATTCTCCCAATTACATTGACACCGTTATCTATGTCTATTATTTATAAATAGTTTTAAGTAAACCGTGAGGAAGTGAGCATTGCTCAAGAAACATGTCGGTTTTTTATAAACGTGGTAAAAACTAAGTAATCAATTAATTTTGAAAGAAACATTCATTTTTATATGATATGCAAGTGCAGGTGGTCATTTTCCCACGTGGGACATAAGAAATAACAGCTTTAACGTAATAAGACGCGGGTTAAAATGGATTGGTACCAGGAGCACAGGTGGACGGAAGGATATTTGATGTTTTACACCTTGTCAGTCGCCGATGGAATATTCGAATGCGGTTTTTATGGCTATTCCCCGATACTAACAATGTTCTGGACTACCGGAAGGGCTAGTTAGTTCCCACGCCAGCATTTGACGGAAATTGAAAAATATGCCATTGTCTTGAAGGAGATAATTAACAGGTGAACTTGAAATGTAAAAGCGGGCGCAAAATTCTTCACTACATTTCCTAAGGCAGTAAAAAGTTAACTTTGTTTGTAAATAAAAATAATTGATTTAACACAATTAGTCCGTGTTCAGGCAGTTAATTTGCGATACTTGGTTTTTCAACGTGTCTTCTGCTTCTGTGTTTGGTCTAGGAATATAATAGCGATCCTTGGTTTGGCAACGTGTATTCCGCTTATATGTTTCGTCTAGGAGTATAATAGCGATCCTTGGTTTGGCAACGTGTATTCTGCTCACATTTTTGGTCTAGGAGTATAATAGCGATCCTTGGTTTGTCAACGTGTATTCTGCTTGTATGTTTGGTCTTGAAGTATAATAGCGATCCTTGTATTCTGCTCACGTGTTCGGTCTAGGAGTATAATAGCGATCCTTGGTTTGTCAACGTGTATTCTGCTTGTATGTTTGGTCTTAAAGTATAATAGCGATCCTTGGTTTGGCAACGTGTATTTCGCTTATATGTTTGGTCTAGGAGTATAATAGCTATCCTTGGTTTGTCAACGTGTATTCTGCTTGTATGTTTGGTCAAGTATAATAGCGATCATTGGTTTGTCAACGTGTATTCTGCATCTACGTTTGGTCTAGGAGTATAATAACGATCTTGGTTTGTCAAAGTGTATTGTGCTTCTGTGTTTGGTCTTGAAATGAGAATATGGTTCGTTTTGTTGTGACGATAATTAACTATGATTGTTTTATGTGCTTCTTCGCAGAGAAAGTAGTTATTTGATTGGTCGTCCCGTTTTCCTTCTATTATACAGGGTGTTAAGGGACGTACTTGACTTACTTTAACCAGTGATTCCTGACATTATTTGGAGTAAAAAATGTAAATGAAATTTTGGTCTCCGGTGACATTTTTGATGTTTTTTTTTTTTTTTTTTCTACAAAAACATAAAAAAATGGTACACCCGGCTGAGTGACCAGTGACGATATGCGGAAGAATTTTTTTTTTGTTTGATTTTGAAGAAAAAAATTTTGAAAAAATAAAAAAAAAAATTGTCAAAAAAAGTCACCGGAGAGCAAAATTTCATTTATATTTTTTACTCCAAATAATGTCAGGAATCACTGGGTAAAGTAAGTCAAGTACGTCCCTTAACACCCTGTATACAATCACCCAATTCCACCAACAAACATTCTGTTTCGACTAAAGTAATTATAGACCACTTTCAAGTTCTTCTGAAGCTGCACAATTCTGATGAAACATTCGGAGCCATTTGCAAAAATTGGTAAATTTTTGAGATCGCTGGCAATGGTTAATACGCCCTTTTTTTGAAAAGATCTTTTGATTCACCTTAATTAGATTAAAAGACAACTATTTGCATTTGGGGAAGTGGAAAATATTTCATTCTAAATTTCGATTACGTAAAATTAAAATTAGCTTTCATTCTGTGAAACGAGACCGTCCATTTTCAAACATTATTTTCAAATGTCATTTTGTTATGTTGGTATTCTTGTTACAATACGAAAAGATGCTAGAGCAAAGCGTAGCAGACTTCATGGGAATTCTAGGTTTGTGTAACATGGTTTGTGATATAAAAGAAAGTGCCCCTTTATAACGCCTACCCTTTATAACGTCAAGGCAAGAAAAACATCCCAGTTTTCAAGTAGTTTAGCAGCTACGCTAGGTTTGTGTAACATGGTTTGTGATTCAAAAGAAAGTGCCCCGTACCTTCAAAATCTTCTAGCCGTTCGTTATACATTCAAGTGTATCAGGAATACCAACATCCTAAAGTGACAGCGAATGAGCTAAAATAGCTAATGGCGTACAATCTCATAAGACGAAAGCTAATTTTAATTTAACATAATCGAAATTTAGAATGAAATATTTTCCACTTCCCCCAATGCAAATAGTTGCATTTTAATGTAATTAAGGTGAATCAAAAGGTTTTTTTTTTTAAAAGTGCATATTAACCGTTGCCAGCGATCTCCAAAAATTAATCAAAAATTAAGCATAGGTATTCCGACGGCGTTATGACTTTTGCGCCACTTTTTTACAAAGGTGTTTTGAATGTTATCCTTTTGACTGCTTCTATTTGGGCAACTTTGGTAGGTGTGTAAAGCGAATGAGGATATTATGGATAAAACATAAAAACGCCACCAGAGACTAAATTTCGTTTACTTTTTTTACTCGAAATAATGTCAGGAATCTAATGGTTTAAATAAGTAAATCACGAACGCGCCACATTATCCGCTTAGTGCGACGGTAGTAAGAGAAAGTGGTAGGAGATTTTCAAATTATTGTCAGGTTATTCATAACCCGGGAATGCTCGTCTATCTTTTTTTAAGGTCTTTTTTTAATACGTAGAATGTACATAGATTGAATTTTGAATTGAAGCGGATTGAATGAAGGAATATTTTGCCAAGAAGTCGTCAAATTTGATCTAATCGTCGACCTTGGAAAAAAAAGCTTGTAAACAACATCTCCAAGATATATTTTAAAAGTTAGACTGACCTGGTTGTCCTCTCGCTGCAGGGCAAAGTACCCAATGGCTGGGAGAAGCGCATGGAGCAGGCGATCGCAAGAGTCAGGAGCCTTGGCGGCGTGACGAAGGAGGCGGGATACCACATGACGGAACTGCAGCGCGGCCCCACCCGACAGGGTGTCCTGGAACAGGGAAACAATCATTATTGCAGATGTATGATGGATTCAGCTGGTAGTGAAGACTGGTAGGCGGACTTCAATCCTCTATCAAATGCACCAGCAAAATTTTTCGCTAGTAATATAATTAAATAATTATTCGCTAGTAGTTTTATGAACAGTAGACCACCACACGTGGGTACTGTTCCGATTAGACCGCTCGTAACGCTCATGCGAACTCTGACAATCTACACATTTTTAAACGACTTCAAAAAGGAGGAGGTTCTCAATTCGACTGTATTTTTTAAATTTATGTTTGTTATCTCAGAACTTTCGACTGGGCGAACCGATATTGATGATTCTTTTTTATTTGAAAGCTGGTGCTTCCCGTGTGGTCCCATTTTAATTTGATCCAGTTCTGACAATGGCATCCATGAGAAAACCATATAAGTCTTAAATTTGCATTAAGTATGTGCGCGACAAATGGACGAATAACTCAATATCACGCCAACCGATTTCGATGATTCTTTTTTTATTGGAAAGGATGTACTTCAAGGGTAGTTTGTTGAGAGTTTGGTTAGGTTCTGACAAAGTAACGGAACTCTTCAATTCTTGGGAGCAAATTAACGAAACTCGGCCGAATCTCTTAATTTGATCCTAACGTCGTTATGGTCAAATTATGTCTGTCTCATATGAGCAGCACGTTTAGCAGGTCTACCCATATTCAGATAAATTAGTTAGTGTACTTCAGATTCACTAAAAATCAAAAGATAAACAAAAATTTTAACAAAACAAAAAAACGACTTAAAAAAATGCACTAAATCGTAAAAAAATAATTTCGTGTTCTTCTACAACTTAATAATCAACTTACTTTTTCTACACATCAATATGTAGGTACGATTGTTATTTTTGGTGTCGGTGTCAGCAAAGGTATGTAGTTACAAACCTACCTTGACCGACACCGACTCCAAAAATAACAATCGTAACTACATATTGATGAGTAGAAAAAGTAAGTTGATTATTAAGTTGTAGAAGAATACGAAATAATTTTTTTTACTTTTTAGTGCATTTTTTGAAGTCGTTTTTTTGTTTTGTTAAAATTTTTGTTTATGTTTTAGTAGATATTTTGTTGGAGAATGTTTTGTCCGGAGGATGTCAGGGAAACTTTGTCGGTGATATTTTGTCGCGGGATGAAAACGCTTTTCTCAAATACAAAGTCATTCCCTTCTGATCGTCGCCGTATGCATTTATTTCTTAGTTCTTAAGAAGAATATACACGCTAGAAATATTTCGAATCAAAATTTTGCCTGCAAAATTTTTAAATCGAGCGTATTTTTGCACGAGGCTAGTAAGCGAAAAAGTGGTTTTTATTTATTTTGTGCATAATTTTATAAGAACGAAAAAAGTTAGAACATGGAAAACCTCAAAAATAGTCTTAGCCATAAAGGGGTATTTTTTTAAAATTGTTTCTTGTATTACTTCATAGTTAAGTCATGAAAAAACATTTTTTTGGGTGGTTTACGCTTATATTTTTTGTTACGTAAATAATTATTTTTATTGTAATTCCAATACATAGAAAAGCTACTAAAAGCTTCGAATTATCCGTAGCATATTTTTTGATGTTCATACTGTAAGCCGATTCGTCGTAAAGATTAATCAAAAAAGTATCTAAATAGGATTTCACGTACATATTCATCTAAAATTTCATTCCAAACCTCGTGTTTCAAACCTTTTGAAAAGTTTGGATAATAAAGTTATTAGTTACAAAAAATCGACCTTTTATTTCGTACCTTAGTATTAACATAGAACCAACCCGCGAAACATGTGACGAAAAATACAATTCATTGTAAAAATCAAAGATGTCATTGCAAAATTATGTCGGTACGAACATCTTCGCAAAATATACGTCTACGACACTATTATAAAATGACTTATTCGTTTCCTAAAATTGACGTATACCACTTGGTCTCTTAATCTAAATCAGTGTCAAACTGCACATATCGGTCGTCCAGTTAATTATCGGACATCTCCGAAAAATAGAAATTTGATTTGAGTATGCAGTTATGTGTAAAAGAGTACTCTCTATCTGGTACAATACTTAGATTACTCATAAACACCATAAAATTAATTGTAATGCACAAAAATTTGTGGTGAATTAATCAAAAGTTGATGTTTTATGGGTCATTAACAGAATATTTAAATTTTTATTTTTTATTTTTTAATGTTCTTTATTCAGTAAAGTTTATACATTACAGTAAATGGATAATTTTTTGGCCATCACACTAGGCACATGCCCGTGTTGTAGTGGCCAATTTTATGTTAAGTATAATAATACAAATTAAAAATAAGTTGAATGTAAAACAAAATAACATAAAAATAAAATAAAATAATTTATACATCTAAAACAAGTATGATGTATAAAGGAATTAAAAATAATGCAAAATATCTACATAAGTTTAAGATATATGAATATAAAAAATAAGTATGGAAAAAGAGAAAAAATTTAAATAATATGAAAAGTATATGAAAGAAAATAGGTACTATTGAATTAAAAATAATACAAGGAGCATGTATCAAAAAGAAAAATAAAGAAATACAAGTACATTTGTGTAATTAAAATACTATTAAAATGTAAAATGTCAAACTAATGTTGATAACACCGGATCGTTATGCCTTCCGGTGTTATTAACCCTTTCTCAACAAGAGTCATTTTAAAATGACGTGAAATTTGAAATTTTTTTACTAAGTAACTACTGAACCAATTTATTTGCGGTGTTTTACAAATAATTTAGTGAATCCTTCCTAGCAACATTGTTTTTTTTTTCGTTGCGTTGGCTGCATTGTGTACACACTTAATATCGTAAACAAGAATCGTTGATCACACTTGATCGTTGATCGAGATTTATGTCGATCGAGATAGATATCGGGCGAGATCTCTTATCAGATTTGTGGGATTTTATATCGCTGTTAAATGAATAAATAAGCATGCACACTTGCAGGAATGTGTGTTTAAAATGACCTAAACTAACATACGTGACAGCTCACAGCTGACATTCTGACATCGGCCTGTAGAAAAAGCAAATAACAGCCATTGAAAATGACACAAATCTGACGTGAGTTCTCGCGCGATATCGATCTCGTTCTGACAAAAAATACGGAATAGCTCGTCTGATAAAATATTATTATTTTCATTTTTATGTGTTTTGATAAGAAGAATACATCAATAATACTTTCAAGTGATAAATAGACATGATATTGTCTTTAATTGATGTTTTTTTTTTAATGTTATTTGCAGAACATGATCCATTTTCATACTAATATGTCATTTACCTCTCGGAACCACTGTCGTTCTAAAATGACGTTGAATATTTCCTAAACTATCAGTTAAAAATAAAAAACTTAAAAAGTCTAATATTTCAAGTACACATAATCATACGTTATTTATTTTTTTATATCTGTAAGAATTAATATAGATGAGAAAGTGTTAAATGTAATATGTAAAACACAGCCACGTGTAAATAATATTCGATTTATGGTGGGCATTTGAATATTTCTTTCCTCATTATCTCCAAACTTAGTATTTGAAGACGTCTGACTAATTAACTGAACGATTGATAAATGTGAATGAATTTTAATTCACTAATTCATTCAAATAAATTTGTATCGATAATTTGGAACCGGATACATTACGTGTATTAATTGCGGTCAACGCAAAAGTCAAGAACGCGTTCCCATCCGGATATGCAGAATGAATAAGACTGATAAAGAAAGAAGACAGAAAAGTGGACAAATTGCCTTGAGCAGGACCCGACGAGAAATTTGTAGCTTTTCGTACATAATTTGGGTAGGGTTCTAACTGACAACGTACGCTACCGCCAAAGCATTTCTTTTGCTCATTTCTATACCCAAAACAATTTTCAGAACCATCTGTGTTGTATACGTAGTATGACATCAAACATTTTAAATAATCATTTACGAGTATTTTACAAGATTCCAACATCACTTTCACTTATTATAACTAATAATTATTCGCCTGAAACACTCATCTACATTGAAAAAATCTCCCGAGAAAAGATACATGCCGCCGACGGGACTCGAACCCGCGTCCTTCTGATATCCGGTCAACTGCTGCGGTTAGAATTAACAATTGTTTGAATTTTTAAAAAAATTCTTTCATATAAACTTTGTCCTGACAATAACAAACACAACAAAAAAAGAATGATCCAATTTGGTGCAGTCGTTCGTAAGTTATGCGCGTACATACATTTCGACGATGCATTTTTATTAATATACAAGGTGTTAAGGGACGTACTTGACTTACTTTAACCAGCGATTCCTGACATTATTTGGAGTAAAAAATGTAAATGAAATTTTGATCTCCGGTGACTTTTTTGACAACTTTTTTTTTTTTTTCAAAATTTTTTTCTTCAAAATCAAACAAAAAAAAATTCTTCCGAACTTCGTCACTGGTCACTCAGCCGAGAATCAGACCAACCCCTTACCCCGCCTCCAACTGTCCAACACCTACCATTTTTTGATGTTTTTGTAGAAAAAATAAATAAAAAAAGCATCAAAAATGTCACCGGAGACCAAAATTTCATTTACATTTTTTACTCCAAATAATGTCAGGAATCACTGGTTAAAGTAAGTCAAGTACGTCCCTTAACAACCTGTATATAGATATAGATAGATTCCCTCGATAGAAAAAAATCGCAAAGTATGCTCCAAAAATTATTATAAACACACAATTAAATAACTTTGTTTCAATTCCACTTTATTATTTTTTAATCCAACCGGTTTCGGTTCGTACTGAACCTTCCTCAGGGGTGAATAAAAATATTTGCTATTAAATTTGCTATTAAAAATATTTGCTATTAAAAATATTTGCTATTAAAAAATGTTTGCTACATATCAAGATTTATTATAAACACGTTTGTTTCAGTTAATTTACAAGTTGTATGTATGAAAAAATTCACAGTGTTTCTTTAAATGCTGTTTAAGATAATGCCCGTAAGATTTTTGCTCTATTTTCAACGAGTCGTGTTTTATTAAACATTTTCGCAATTTTCGCATCGATTTTGTCGATGTAAATCTTAGCGCTCTCCTCTAACATTCGTAATTTCGTATCTCTCCATCTTCTTCTTTTCGAGCCCGGTTTCAGAGCCTTAACCACTGAGCTACGTCGGCTTACCTCCTGCCCGCCAAATAATGCAATATATACTAGTGTTTCATTCAACAATTACTGCTTATTACATTTTTCCACCTGCAAACAACCAACTTTATTTTTATATGGGAAAGGCATTGTAAATGCTAAATCTCCCACTAGTAAATGTAATAAGCAGTAATTGTTGAATGAAGCACTAGTATATATATTGAATTATTTGGCGGGCAGAAGATAAGCCGACCTAGCTCAGTGGTTAAGAGCAGTTGACCTGATATCAGAAGGAAGCGGGTTCGAGTCCCGTCGGCGGCATGTATCTTTTCTCGGGAGATTTTTTCAAAGTAGATGAGTGTTTCAGGTTAATAATTATTTCTTTCAATATCTTTGCTTATAATGATTGTTACCCTTTGTGTTAATCTTCTCTTAAACATTGGTTTATTACAAAGCTATTGTTTATCAATTAAAAAAATAATAATAATCACTTACACTCTTACATTGTGTTTGTATCTGACAGTTGATCGTTGTACCGATTATTACAGTACCCAATTTGGGAGGCGCGAATGGGTACCGCCGCTCCAGGAACCTTAATTGGATAACCAACACCTCTGCTATAGGTCACCCCAAGTGGTTCGCTACGTTTGGTGATTTAGCAGGGGTGCCCGGGTTCATAGGACGAGTTTGTCTAGGTCTTTGAGGCGGATGACCAGGACACACTGAACCCCAGATTTCTAACCACCCCTTAAACGCCTTTCCTTCCCAGAACTCTCCTCTCCTTCCTTTCCTTAAAAAACCCTCCACACAGCATCCGAAAAGATGACAGGCCCTGAGGGAAATTTTTTTCGTCAGGGCCTCCTGTGTGGAGCTCATGTAAAAAAAAAAAAAAATAGGACGTAGCCCTAGCTTGGAATTGCTTTAGGGAAATGTAATTATTTATTTATTTAAACGCCCATAGGGCTTTTACATAGAATGCAGTACATTTTTTTAATTACAGTGAAAAGAATGGGTTTACAAAATACAATACACAATACAAGTAACATAATATTTGTTAAAAACAAAATATAGGTTACATAAAATATAAGGGTTAAAAAAAAAAAAAAATAAAAAATTTAGGTTACATAAAATATAAGCGTTAACAAAATACAGGTAACATAAAATATAAGAAACAAAATATAGTCCATAAAATATAGTAGTTGACATAAAGTAGGTAATTTTTAAAATTGTTGTTCTCATTAGTTTACGGGATAGGTAGAAATAAATAGTTGGCACATATGGCGTTTGAAGTTTGCTAAGTTCAAATTATTGTCAAATACATCCAGATTGTTTAAGTATTTGTTACCAAGACTATGCAAACGTTGTATTGGAGAATGTAAATCATAGTTCGAATGAGATGTACGTATATAAAATGTCAATGTTTGTCTAGTTGTTCGTGTAGGTACATGTAGATTTATTAATTGCAGGAGTTCACAACTGTCGAATTTAGAGTTTAATAATTTTAATAAAAAAGTTAGGTCGTTTATTTTTCGTCGGTTTTCTAATGTTGGAATATTTAAAGTATTCATTAACGACGAATAATTTATGTGCTCTAAAGGGATGTTAAGTTTAAAATTTACAAAACGTAGAAATTTTCTTTGAATTCTTTCAATAGTATGAATATGAATTTTATAGAAGGGCGACCAGACTATGGAGTTATATTCTATTAGGCTTCTAACAAGGGATGTATACAGTAGTTTAATGATTTGTAACGATTCAAAGTTTTTAATTGTTCTTAACACAAATCCTAAAGTTTTCATACCCTTATTTGCAGTTTGTTGAATGTGAACTGTGAAGTCTAGTTTCTCATCCATTATTATGCCAAGATCCCGCATTTCCGATACTCTTTCTAAATTTATTTTATTTATTGAATAGTCGAAAAACAGTGGTGTTTTTTTTCTGGAAAAGGTCAAAGTTTTGCATTTTTCTACATTTAAATATAGATTGTTTTGTGAGCACCAAATTTTTAGCATGTCTATATTTGATTGAAGAATTTCACAGTGATTAAGGATAGTTATCTCTTTATATAATTTAATGTCATCAGCGAAAAGCAACACTTTGACGTCTTTAAAGCAGTTGACTATGTCGTTTATAAAAATAAGAAATAAAATTGGGCCAAGATGACTACCTTGCGGTACTCCACTAGTGGCAGAAAATGGTTTGGATATAAAAGATTTTATTTTTACAAATAAAGTTCTACCTGATACGTAACTACTTAGCCAGTTCAACATATTTGCTCTGATTCCCAGAGCATGAAGTTTTCGGATCAGTATTTTGTGGGACACTTTATCAAAAGCCTTCGAGAAATCAGTATATATACAGTCAACTTGTTTGTTTTTAGAAAATGACTCCAATATATAGTTTTGAAAGAGTAATAAGTTTGTTGAAGTTGATCTACCTCTAATGAAGCCATGTTGTTTGTCATTTATTATCTCTGTTAACGTGGGATATATTTCATCAAGAACTAGAGATTCAAAGATTTTGGGTAATACAGATTGTATGCATATAGGTCGATAGTTTGAAATGTCAGTCTCATCGCCTTTTTTAAGTATTGGGATAATATAGCTGGATTTCCAGTAGACAGGAAAATGTCCAGAAGATAGTAGCTGGTTAAAGAGAATGGTTAGTGGTTTAGACAATACAGAGGAGCAATGTTTTAGGTAAATTGGCGGGATGGAGTCTGGGCCTGCAGATTTGTTAATGTCTAAGGAACATAGTTTCTTTTTGCAAGATTCTTCTGTTATGTAGCAGTCTGTTAAATGTATGGTTTTTTTAAATGAGTATGAAGGAATTTTTTCTTCTGGTGTTTCCTCATCGTAAACATTTATTAGAACCTGATGCAATGAATTATTTGGCCCTGGTTGGTTGCGAATGGTTCTATTTGCGTGTTTAGGTATATTCATTAGATGTTTATTTTAACAAAAACAACATGTAAATACTTAATATAACAAAAATACGTATGTGCATGTATGTGTAGGTACATATATGCATATATTTTTATCTTTTTTATATACATACATATCTTTGACGGCCGGCGTAGTCCAACGGTAAGGCTCTTGACTAGCAGTCCGAAGGTCGCGGGATCGAATCCCGGCGTGGCAAATAAATTTTATTTGAATAATTTGTGTTATTTCACAATATATTCATTTAAAATAATGTATTGTTCAATTCAAATATTTTCCTTTGAAATATGTATATTCAATTAAATAACTTTACACAAGACTCAACCTTAAAATCAGAAATTGGTAAATAGATCTTCTTTGCAAAACTTTGACATCTAAGAAGAAAGTAGAGTGAAGTTTGGACCCTATCCAAATGATGTGACGTTTTAGCGAAGTCGGACTAAGACTTGCATGACCGGCTGACTGGGCAGTGCGGATTTAGCTTGTTTCTGCTTGATTCGTTTTACGTTCTGTGGAAGTGGGGCGAAGACCCCGTGAAAGCCTTTCTACCTTATAGAGAAGCTAGTCTGAAGGAAGGTAATTCATTATCTCATCACGTCGCATTTCAGGACCTTATTGAGAATGAATGAAGTTCAATTTGGGAGGCGGGTATGGGTTCAGAAACTATTTATTAGATAACCAACACCCCTGCCAAAGGTCGCCCCAAGTTTGGCTTGATTTTTTGATTTAGCAGGGGTGCATGTTTTCATGAAATGAAGTTTGTAAGACTTGTCTACCTATTACGTGGCGGGCCGGATCGGGAATGACTGGTTGAGGGAGACCTTGAACCAGCTGGACTCTCTCGACTCATTGCCTTCGGTGCATGAATGGATCAGCCGTTCGTCACTCCTGGACCGACCCCTGATTCCTACCCACTACTCATAAGTTTTTCCTTTACCTAAAAACACCTTCCACACAGCTTGCCCAAAGATGACGTAGGCCCGGAGGGAATCTTTTTACTTCAGGACCTACTGGGTGGAGCTAATGTAAAAAAATATATATGTACATTATCTCCACACAGGAGGCCTTGAGGAATATAATTTCTACCAGGGCCTATGTAATTTTTGGGTATGTTGTGTGGAGGATTCTTTTGAGGAGAGGAAGGAATGAACATGGATCTTGAAGAGGACCATGTTGTAGTTGAGAGGAATAACAGAAGCGATCAAATCGTTCCACAGCCGAGCTGTTGAACTCAAGAACGAATCGTATAAGTTAACTGTTCTCATGTGGCAAATGTCAACCGTGTACAAAAATTGACTTTCCCGACTATGTAACGGTGCCAAAGGGATCGAGTATTATTTGGCGACCGTTATCTTTTTATTTTTCCCTATCTTATTGTTTTTCATATTTTACTTTAGATTATTAGTGTTAACTTCTTCTTCAATGGTATATATTTTTTATTCGATACACAAGTACAGCAACTAGTTCCTGAATAGCTACCAAACTTTCAAATTGACTAATGCCCAGTTGGAATTCGATTATATTACCGCGGACCACGAGGGTCCAGGGTTTGAAATGTAGAAAGGAAAGAGAAGGGCAGGGGGGGGGGAGTGTATCGAGTTTGGGTTGGAACAAACTACCGTTGCACCAAAAAACTTTTCAGGAGTTTCATTTCCGGGGGTAAAAAGGAAATGAGATTACAAAGGACTACACCTTAAAAACGTGAATTGAGTCGAGAAAAACAAGGGAAACATGTAATGACAGAATGTGAACGGTCAGAAAATGTATACAGTAATTTAAAAATAAATAATTATGTATTTTCGAACAAAAGTAAAATTCGGAACTAAAATAGTTAATAGCGGAAAGCTTTTTCGGAGAAAATAATAGGAAACTTACATCACTTTTTTATTTCCGTTTAGGCAAATATTCTAAGACATTCTGTATTTTTTAAAGCCTGGCGATTTTTTGAAAATTTCAGTCAGAAAAATCGGACCATTTTTTATAAACCCGAAAGACGGAATATAATTTTATTGGTGCGAAAAAGCGATAATTACCTAGCCGAAAATCATTTTAAAAAAACGACGTATTCCAAACGAATAGCACAGGGGAATAAGGAGGCATACCAAAAATATTACATTTCATAATTATATTTTTTCTCGATCCATCTTATTGATCATTAATCATTATAATGTTGAACGTCTACATATGACTAAAGCCAATGTAATAAACTTGTAAATTATAATTATAATGAAATATTAAAAGCAAGTTTGGAATAAAAATTAAGGGTAATACAAGAGAGAGTAGTATAGTTTCACATCTATTATATATGATTGATATCAAATTATTTTCAAATTCTGAATCAAATTTAGAGATAATGATTAAGGTAGTTAAATTTTTTTCAGATGATATTAAAATGACTTTTGGTTTAGATAAATGTAAAACGATCCATATAGAGAAAGGCAAAATTGTAGATGGAGACGAGGGTATATTTAGAAATTTCAAAATTAAAAGTATGAAAGGGGATGAGGTTTATAAATATTTAGGATACCCGCAATCGAATAGATTAGATCACACTAGTATTAAAAATGATATTAGGATTACATTTCAAACTAGGGTCAGAAAATTTTTAAAATGCAATATATCTGCAAAAAATTTAGTAAAAGCAATAAATACATGGGCAATACCTCTATTAACGTACTCATTTGGCATAATTAAATGGTCCAATACAGATTTAGATAGTTTAGAACGATTAATTAGAACTACGTTAACAAAGTTTAATTGCCATCATCCAAATTCAGCTATAGAGCGAATTAATTTACCTAGAAATTTAGGAGGTAGAGGTGTAGTCAAAATAACATCTTTGAAACACAATCAGGTAGAAATGCTTAGAATTTTTTTCCATAGGAAAGCTAATAGCTCAGAAATGCACAAAATAATTTGCAAGGCAGATAGAAACATTACACCTTTAAATTTATATGACGAGAATGCCAACATTCTTATAAATACTAACCAGGAATTATTAGATTCCTGGTTAAATACAATTATTCATGCAAAACACTTCAATTATCTCAACCAAACGTATGTTGACAAACTTTCGTCAAACAAATGGTTGAGTATTGGATAGTTGAGCGCAGAAGTAGAAGGATTTATGCTTGCCATTCAAGATAGAGTCATCAATACTAAAAATTATAGGAAGCATATAATCAAAGATATAAATCAAATTGATGATTTATGTAGAAAATGTTTGGCTTTTCCGGACTCTATAGAACATATTATATCGGGATGTTCTATATTAGCGCCGTCCGAGTATACATTTAGGCACAATCAGGTTTTAAAAATAATCCACCAAAGTTTGGTAATTATACATAACTTGATTGACTGCCGTAATATAGTACCATATTATGAATATGAAACAAATTCATTTTTAGAAAATGAATTTTATAAAATATATTATGATAAAACTATACTAACAGACAGAACAATTAGTCATAATAGACCTGATATAGTTTTACATGACAAAATTAAAAAAAATAACTTATATCATTGATGTAGCTATTCCAAATTCCTGTAATATTCAAAATACTGTTTCTGAAAAAATTAGAAAATACTCAGATTTAGGAAATGAGATTAAAAGAATTTGGCATTCTCGGACTATAAAAATATTACCATTTGTTATTTCGACTACTGGCATTATACCTAGGTCTCTAATTCAAAATTTAGGCGTATTAGATTTGTCAAAGAATTTATATATAAAAATGCATAAATCGGTAATTTTAAATACATGTAGGATTACAAAAGATTTTTTAAATATTTATATTGAGGGATCAGTAGGATTTATAGGTTCAATTAGGAATTTCACAGAGCTGAACCCTCTGATAAATGGACTAAGACAAGGAGATGCACTTGCCTGCATTTTATTCAATTTAGCGCTGGAAAAGGCCATCCGAAATGCAGGTATACAAACCACAGGCCATATTTTCAACAAGTCTGTTCAGCTCCTTGCTTATGCTGACGATATAGATATCATCGCACGCTCAGAATATGAACTAAAATCGGCGTTTAAAAGCTTAGCTACGTCGGCAAGGAACATGGGATTGGTCATCAACGAGGGGAAGACAAAATATATGCCCGTACATGGACGCCAGAAACCACCAAGTATACAGATAGATAATTATACATTTGAAACTGTCAACGAGTTTGTATATCTCGGTACTATGGTGACAAATGACAACAATGTATCCAGCGAAATCAAAAGAAGAATAGTAGCTGCAAATCGATACTACTTTGGGCTACAGAAGCATATGAAATCTCGCCACCTTACCAGAAGAACTAAAGTCCTGCTTTACAAGACCCTTATACGACCTGTTCTTATGTATGGTTCGGAATGCTGGACAATCAGTAAGGGTGATGAAGGAGCCCTAGAAAGTTTTGAAAGGAAGGTGCTGCGAAGGATTTACGGCCCAGTCTGTGATAATGGAGAATGGCGTATCAGATACAACCAGGAGCTATACGATCTTTACGAGGACCCTAATATCTCCAAGGAAATCAAAACTGGAAGACTCAGGTGGGCTGGACATATCCAGAGAATGAGCGAAGGAGATATTCCAAAGCGAATTATGGATGGTGCACCTGGGGGTCGGAGAAGAGTTGGAAGACCAAAGCTTCGATGGCTGGATGGAATGGTGAAGGATGCAAGCACCATCGGCATCCGAAACTGGCGCAACGCAGCACAACACCGACAGTCATGGAGGCAGGCTCTGCTGGAGGCCAAGACCCGACCTGGGTTGTAGAGCCACAGATGATGATGATGATGAACCCTCTGATATGAAAATATCTGGAGTCGGTGAATTATTTTCCCATCTGGTCTCTGGTAGGTTGACATGTTGTTCTTGTATTGTTTTGTAATTATAATACTTATATAGTGCAATTGCATAACGTGGATTGACCAGATGATCATTTGGGAAGTGTGTGAAAGGGTTTAGTTTTTCCTGTGGGGAAAATTAAACCCAGACATTTAAATCTGGTGCGTAAAAGACTTGATTTTGTTAAAATCAGCACCATTATCATTACACTTATAAGACAGGTACAGAAGGCATAATATGTACGGGGTTCTCTTCGTAACATCTGTCAAACCAAACGATAAATTAATTGAATATTTCGGAGACGGAACATTTTAATGTAGTGACGTCACGAGCCCAAAAAACGGATTTATTTATTTATTTAAAAAAAATAAACTGTAAATTTCTAAAAAATTTAACAACATTATCGTAATTTTATGTAGTAGAAAAATCTATCCACACTATTTTTTCCAAGTCATTATGAAATCCATGCAAGTGGCCTATTAGCACGTTCAAAAAAGAGGTACGTAAAATTTTCTGTAAAATGAAAAGGTTTTATTTATAGGCACGACAAAATGTCGTGTTCTTAGACTCTATCCAATTTAATTACTTACAAACAGACACAGAAAACATACTTACATGGCAGGTCACTTCTGATGGAACTGAACACGGGAAGATAAGTTTTAAGATTTTCACGGCCAAAAGCATTTTCGTTATTTGTTTTTGGGGTGTTATGCCGTGTTGCGCTACCTCCTTCTTTAGCCAACGTTTCGGACATCGTTGCAGTGTCCATCATCAGGGCAGATCCGGATCCGACACATCTACCGGATCTGCCGGATCTGCCCTGATGATGGACACTGCAACGATGTCCGAAACGTTGGCTAAAGAAGGAGGTAGCGCAACACGGCATAACACCCCAAAAACAAATAACGAAAAAGAACTGAACACGCTTTAATTAGAAAGTTTATGCTTTTATAAAATTAGACTAGTGCACGCATAAGGCACCATTTAAAAAAAAACATTCTAGTGCAATTTACACTCGGTAGAAGCGAAACTTTACCAAAACAATTTCAACCAATAGTTGAAAAGTGAGGTCTTAATCATAGCAACCAATGAGCGCAGACCAGCGTAATTTCTGTTTCATATCTCAATCAAAAGGAGCCTTTAAAAGTGACATCATAATCAAAGCAGTCAATGAGCGCAGTCGATGCGTCGCAGGTGCAGTAATCGTCATTTCCGTTTCATCCGATATCCATATCATAGCGGGGATATAAAAGTTTCACTTAAAAAAAAAGAATATGAAGTACTGTTATAAAATACTTGATGACACGGCCACGCGTTGCTGTGGCTAATAAAACGCAACGTCGATGCAGCGGAGGACTTTAATTTATAATACGTAGAGATGGTGTGAAAGATTGTAATAATGTGCATGAAATGCTTGGGGTAACTAACGTATTTAAGTTAATAAGGATTAATACTGTATCCGTCTAAATAACTTTTCAATTACCGCAATGTACGTGACCATTTTTTTAGAAGAGAGAATGGGTATAGTAAGCTATCCGTAAAAGATAGATATATGCCTTGGCGGACTTTTTTATAGACCTATAAAAGAGTAATATCCCACCATGCATTGTTTTGTTATATCCCAAAAGGATTAGGCAGCGTTTTCGATGAAAGCTACCAGGCGGCTTGACTTTTTCCGACACTTCTAACAATTATCGTTATGTTTCAACCAATTTACACAAATCCTTGACAAATTACATACCATACATCAGGGGTTCCCAACGTTTTTGTACTCTAGAGCACATTCTAAAATATCGGTAGGGTGGCGGGCGCCACCTCTTTTTAACCGACAAACTTCTTCCATAACTGATATTATTAACGTTTCGGACAGCGTTACAGTGTCCATCATCAGGGCAGATGTCTAAAAAAAAAAAAAACAACATTCTTCCATATTCCCATAATACTTCTCATTTTCCCATAATATTTTCTTATATTCATAATTTAATAAATAATACACAAAAATGTTTCAAAATTATAAAATTATTATTCAAATAACATAGTAAACAAAAAACACAAATACAAAGAAAAAATTTTATAAAAAAATATACTATCAATATGTCAATGTGATCTTTGGCATTGCATATCATTGGCCAGTGCCTCATAATTAGGAGAGTATGTCGATATTCCTGTTAGCAAACAATCATAAAGATGCTCATCGGTGAGTCGAGATCTATATATTGATTTTATGAAGTTCATGTTTGAAAACAATGATTCGCATAAATATGTCGAACCGAAAAATGATTTAATTTTATAAGCCGCTTTTTTCAAAAATGGGAACTTTTCTCTATCCACTGTATTCCAAAAGTCCTCTGATATTAAGGATTTTAGCAAAATATCATTCTTAAGGTCCAAAATTTCTAACTCTAGTAACTCTAGTTCTTCTGTCTTAGCTTGAACAAAATCTGCAATACGTGCGGCCATTTCCATTACATTTATTTGGCAAGTAAAAGGATTGATACAGAAGGAAACAATTGGCTCGATATGCGTAAACTGCAAAAATCTTCTCTTCGTGCCGTGTGTTTTGTTTGGCGCCTCGGAGTTCAAAAACTCTGTCTCTGTCGAACAGTGGCGGGCGCATGCGAATCGCTCCGCGGGCGCCATGGCGCCCGCGGGCACAGGGTTGGGAACCCATGCCATACATAAACCTTCCTCACGAAACAATGGGGAAAACCGCATGAAAATCCGTTCAGTAGTTTTCGAGTTTATCGCGAACAGACAGACAGACAGACGACGCGGGGGACTTTAATTTATAATGTGTAGAGATTATAAAATGTTATAATAACATTTTATTTAAACTAATAAAAATATGTAAAAAGGGTAACTTGATATCAAGTTTAGCAAAAAATTGCATAAAATATCCGTAAATGAAACATTTCGGCGAGTTCAACAAACTCGAGGCGGTTGTCAAAACCTCATCTTGCTTAGGGGAAGTTCCAGGGAGGGTTAGAGCCCCTAGAGGAAATACCTACCCGTAAGGGGGTGGTTAGTTTTACAGTCGACTGCGGGAAGGCTGTACGCTGTACGGGCTGGTTGTACGGCGGTAACAGAGCGCATGTGCCGAGACTGTAAACACTAGGGGGGGAGGCCGCCGCCGCCGCGCGCCGTTGTGGTGGTAAGAAATGAGAAGGCTTTCAAATAATTTCTTGTTCAAATCGGATTCAAACTAATTAATAATCTGATTCAATGTTTGTTGAAATTTTATAGAACAGAAAACGTGGGAACTAGTCTTGTAAAACTAGGCGATATCTTTTCTGTAAGTAGCTACCAACGATATATCAATTACGTAACGACATATCATGGAGAATATTTATATTTGAACTCGGTTTCTGGTTGTTATTAAATCTATCTATTATTCTATTTTAATCTTTATGTTTTATTTTTCTTATATCCTATCCCATTATATCCTACTAATCCTAAAAATATTATGAAGGCGAATGTGTATGTATGTATGTAAGTTTGATACTCTTTCACGAAATAAATACAGAAAGGATTTTAAAAATTCTTTCACTACTAGAAAGCTACATCATTTGTGATTACATATATGTTGGTAAGCGCTGGCGTTATGAATTTATTTATTATACGTTTATTGTCCAGACGAAAAGCAAAGCGTTGCTAAGTAATTGTTTGACGTGCGCTGTTATTTTGTTATTTGTTTAGGTTACTACGGAGATCCCTTTGATAGTTAAAATTTACTGTGCGTGTTTGATTGATACGTTTTAATAAGTGGCACGCGAGCTGTTTGAAAAACGAATGTAACGGGTATGGAGGGGGGAGGGGGGGAGGGGGAGTGGCGCGTGCAAAGCCGGGGGCAAAAGCTAGTCTTTTTATATTTTTGTTAACATCTAATTTTAAAACATTACATTAACATCTAATTTTATTACATAGCGAAAAACAAATCTTTTTTTTTTTTAATGGCTCTTCACCCCAATAGAGTGTTCTGGCCAGTGTCAAGTGAATGCTTTTGTGAGTGTAATTTTGTGAGTGTAATTTTTGGTTAATATTAACTAATTTAGTTTTAATAACAAGAACCTATCTACATTATATAATAATACTATACAAATAATAATAATAATAATACGCAAAATTATTACAATAAGAGAAGATTTTAATTAAACATAACAAGGAAATTAAAAGATATGCTGACACAATTTATTGTGCGTAAAAAACAAAATAAATAAATAAATACATGAAACTTAACTTACAGTTACAAATTGATGATGTTAATATTCAGGAAATTAGCCAAGACTTTATACACGCGTTTGTTCACAGAAGATAACAGGCATGCAATGTTGTAGGGAGGCAATATACCCGAACTGATTAGGTGAGGGATGAAATTTTTGTATGAATTATTTATAGGACAACTGAAAAAAATATGATTGAGATCCTCTTCACCAAGACGACATTCACACATCGCAGAATTCTTAATATGAATTTTTGTCAGGTGAACATTGTGGCAGCAATGCCCTATCCGCATGCGGCAAATGGATGATGTCGAGAATTTGTTAAAAGAAAGTCTGGAAAACCACGGTTTTGAAGGAATCGTTGGCTGAATTGTGAAAAAGCTATATCCTTTTGATTGACTAGATTCTTCCCAATGATTCTGCCATGTGGAAATCATGTTTTCCTTCAATTTTATGAAAATGTCATCGGTGTTTAAAAATTTATATAAAATATCCCCCGAAATAATGGCATCTTTCGCCAATGAATCGGCTTTTTCATTTCCAGGTATACCGCAGTGACTAGGTATCCAAGCCAAGACGATTAAAGTGCGAATTCCAACACAGAAATCGTCTTCTGGGTAATGGAAAGGGGAAGAGTTTAATTTTTGAAGTGCACTCAGGGAATCAGAGAGAGTTAAGAATTTTCCAATGTGAACATCGTCAATGTATTTGAGGGATTCAAAAATGGCTATACATTCAGCAGTGAAAACGGAAGCCTCTTTTGGAAGTTTAATTTTTCTATCGACTTGATCTGATGGGCAGTGGAATGCCGCTCCCACATGGTTTGATAAGGGAGACTTGGAACCATCTGTGTAAATAATTTTCCAGTTGGAATATTTCGAATTTAAAATTTGGATAAGTTTTGTTGGAGCTTCGTGATTGTTGATTATGCCGAGAGAAAAAAGAATATTTGGTTTACACAAATGAATACGAAAGGAGTTGGCATATAAAGGAAGTCTGTCTGATGGATTTAAGAGGGGTTTATACGCACAGTACGTATGGAGGCTTTTAACAAGAGGGATTGATTTGTTCCTCCAATATGGAAGTGATTTCACTTGAGCAGTGAGTGCAGTAATTTTGTCTTTCAGTGGGTGATTAGAGAGTCTTAAGCATTTAAATAAAAACTTGTCAGCCAAGAACTGTCTTCTGAAATGAAGAGGAGCCTCCACAGCCTCCACTTGTAAAGCGTTAATTGGGGAAGAACGCATTGCTCCGATAATCAATCTTAAACATTGAAATTGAATACCGTCCAACCTTGCGAGGTTCTTTTTAGAAGTGGGTTCAATGAGGAATGACGCGTAATCCAAATGACTCCTAACATATGAGTTATAAAAAAGTTTTTGGGTGAATGGATGACTTCCCCACCAGACCCGTGAAACGGCACGTAAAGTGTTGAGGCCAGCTTGACATTTGTTAATAATTAAATTAACATACGGGTTCCATGTTAACTTACAGTCTAAAATTACCCCAAGGAATCTTATTTGTACCTGCATAGGGAGAATTGAATTATTTATTTGGACTGTTACACGCGGAGTAACACGTTTTCTGGAAAAGACGATAACATTGCTTTTGGACGGAGAAATTTCTAAGCCGTGATTTTTTAACCAGGTGTCAAGGTTTTTCATGCAAATGTTAATCACATCCTCCAGAATAGAAATAATTCGTCCTGAAATATATATAAAAAGATCATCCGCATACTGGAGTATTTTACAAGATGCAGGTCAAAGGTATAAATATTAAAAAGGATAGGACTAAGGACGGAGCCCTGAGGCAAACCCTTGTTTACTATTCTTTCCAGTGGAGGAGAATCCAGCACCTGGATTTGAATTTTCCTGGTAAGAAGGAGGTTAATTATAAAACTGGAAAGCTTACGAGGGATGCCAATTTTTAATAATTTATTAAATAAAACATCTAATAAAACATTGTCAAAAGCTCCGCACACATCAAGGCAAACACCGACAAGGAATTCATTATCGGCCAGGGCCAACTGGATATCGGAAGTCAGGATGGACACACTTTCGATCGTACTTTTTCTTTTTAGAAAGCCAAACTGAGAGCTGGGAAGAATTTTCTCATTTTCTGCATACCAGTCTAGACGTCTTTTAATCATATGTTCAGCTATTTTAACTAAGGAAGATGACAGAGCTATAGGTCTGTAAGAAAGTCCAGAGTTAGGGTCTTTCTGGGGTTTCAGAATGGGAACAATTATTTGAGTTTTCCAGGATGATGGAATTTTGCCCGAGTCAAAGATCAGATTTATAATTGAAAGAAAATAGTTTAGTGTGGTAACGTCGCAGTTTTTAATAAAGCTGTAAGGAATTCCATCTACACCAGCGGATGAGTCTGTGAGATCGTTTAAGACCTCCCTAAGTTCCGTTTAATTGAAGTGGGTATCCATCCAACCCCGTGTTTTAAATGAGTATGTGAATTGTGTTTCATTAAAATTACTTGCAGTTTGAGGAGCTAGTTTATCGGCAAATTCCTTCACCCACTCTGAAGTGAGTGGTCGAGTCACCGTTGGGACGTGAGAACCCTTAAACCTGCGAATTGAATTCCAAACAACTGAAAGAGGAACTTCGGGAGATAATACTTCAAAGTGACAACTGTCTGTTTTGTTTACTCCAGCAAAATTAATAAAAAAATACATAAAAGTGACAGAAATCATTGAATAAGTGCACTAACTGCTGCTAGTATTTTAGTTCTGTGTTTTAAGTGTCTTATGTACAGTCAAAACCATAAGGTTTTACTCCCATTATACAAAACAAAATCAAAACTAACCAAGCCAAAGAAAAAGTGATATTGTTTATAAGTACGATTCAAATTCAAATTAAATAACTGTTATTTATCCACTCAATTTAATAATTTTTCTCTAATAATGGATAAACAAACAAGAAGCAAAAATACAAACCAGAGTGATCTGAAGCTGAAATCTTTACTCCCAGAACATAAAGAGATTCTTGACATTGTCTTAACAGCTGTCAACAATAAATTTGAAGAAATGAAAAAAGAATTCTTCAAGAAAATGGACGAAGAAAATGCTGAATATCGAAACTCACGTAATTTCATTAGTAACCAATATGATGATATAAATATTAAAATAGAAAATATTACCAAGCTGGTATCTGAAGTTGAGATGCTTCGGAGAGAAGTAAATGATAAAAACAAGATTATAAAAAGCTTTGAAGTTAGAATCGCGGAACTAGAACAAGCCTCGAAAGAAGATTGCATAGAAATATGTGGAATCCCACAATCAAATGAGGAGCAGCCAGTCTCACTAGTACAACAGGTGGCTGCGGCAGCTGGGATGGTGATTCAGCTACACGACCTGAAGGAGGTGAAACGTATCCAGGACAGACGACCAGGAGCCTACCCGAGAATCCAAGTTAAATTCCACGATAACAACAAACGAGACCAAATATTAAAAATGCGGAAGAATATCGACGCTAAAACCGTGACAACCCTGGGCAGCGAAATAATCTACATAGGAGAAATCATTTGTCCATACTTTAAAGAACTACTCTGGAAAACTAAACAGAAAGCAAAAGAAACTAAGTATATGTATGTCTGGTTTAGGGAAAACAAAATACTGGTCCGTAAATCACCAAATGAAAAAATAATCTATGTTAAGCATTCAGACGATCTAAATAAACTTATCTAGACGGTACATGGCACTCGCACCACCGGTTGTCAGTTATCTAAAAAGTCAATAAGTACTATAATACTACCAATTATCTAAAAATAGTTTCAACCGATGGTTACGGGTGTCAAACTGTTCTTAAACTTGATATGTAAAAATGGATGCTAAAACTAACTATAGAACCTCAAATTCTAAATTCTATATAAAAATTGTACAAAATAACCTATTCTCTCTTCAAATTGCACTATTCTTAATTCTCTTAATTATTGTAGTTATTTTAAATAATTTAGTACCGATAACATTTATCCAAACCATTAATCGAACTGATCTATTATTTATATTTCCTAAATCTATCTATTTTCATTTACTCAATTTAATTTTAATTCTTTTAATACTTATATTATACACTTTTATCATATATTATATTATACACCTCTATTACACTTTTATTATAAACTTATATTATACAATTTTACTCGATAAAAATAATTTACTTTGTTCAATTAGAAAAGCTTATTCAATCTACATACAATATTTAACTAAAATTGTAAATCATATTGATCATTTAATTATATTTTCTATACTTATCTATATTAACTTACTACACTTAATTTTACTTATTTTAATTCTTAAAATTTTGCAATTATGTGATTCCCCTAAAATTCTCATTTCTCAAATTAACTTTCATGATCTTATTTACACCTATTTATCTAAATTACCTTTATATACCAAGTATTTTACATTCAAATGTTATTATACTACATGTATTTATTACCCAAATTATTTTAACATCAAATTTTATTGTTCTAAATGTTTTTACTACCCAAATTATTTTAACTACTTTACCAACAAATCTTATTGTTCAAATTGTTTTTATTACCTAAATTATTTTATTTATTTTAACAACAAATTTTATTGCTCAATTTGTTTTTTTACTCCAAACTATTATAATCGTTTCTTATATTTTAAAAATCGTAATATTTGAATTTTATTTGTCATCTTAGTATTTATTCTCCTAATCGTTTCAGTACCTTCACTTATTTCAACCAACTTCATCCATAAATTTTTAATGTCTTATTATAAGCCTTCCAATCACTCTAAGTATGCAATCCTTTTAAAATTTTCAATTTCTACATTACTATTTATTCCTATATCTAATGAAATTATTTTTCCTTTTATAAAACATATAATCTATCATTTACATTCCCTAAATTTATCATTGTTCATTGACTCAATTTAATTTTAATTAATTTAATGCTTATATTACACACTTACACAAATACTCACCAACATGGCTGAAAACATGGAACATATAGACTCGGACAACCAACACTACTGTATAAGTACAAACGACATTAATCTATGGACCAATATCACAAAAGAAAAAAATAAAATCAAAATATTGCACCAAAACATCAGATCGATTAATAAAAATTTTGATGAATTCACTATGTACCTAGAACAACTAGATAATAACTTCGATATAATTGTGCTGACAGAATGCTGGTTGAATGAAAAATATATTCCAAAAACAATTGAACACTACAACACACACCACACAAAAAAACACAAAAATCAAAATGATGGCATAGTCGTATACACTAATGATAAAATAAACACATTCATCCAAGAAATACATATCGTAGACTCCAACTGCATACAAATAACATATGAAAAAGAAACGTGTATTCTTGCAATGTACAGATCTCCATCCAAAAACAATATTACAAATTTCCTACCTGCATTTAATAATACATTAAATGATCTCAACAAATACAAAAATATCATCGTCATTGGAGACCTAAACATAAACACTCTACAAAACGGACACCCACAAAACTTAGAATACCTAACAATATTAGCACAGCATGGACTGGAGCCAACGGTAAATGTTCCAACACGAGTGACACACAACACAAAAAGTTGTATAGATCATATAATGATCAAAACAAAACTAAAAACCAAAACCATAGTACTTGAAAGCACTATTACAGATCACTACATGAATATGATAGCAATAGATACCGAAAACACTAAACCTAACCAACATAAAATATTCACAAAAAAAATAATTGACTACACAAACTTAAAAGAAAAACTCAAAAAAATAGACTGGAGTACAATATACCAAATAGAGAAGGTCGAAGAGGCCTGGGACAAATTTACAACAATTTTAGCGCAAGAAATAAATAATAACACTACTCTAAAACAAGTAAAACTTACGCACAAAGCAAGAAAAATTAAACTATGGATAACGCAGGGAATATTAAACTGTATTCGTAAACGAGACAGAATTCACAAACAAATTAAACATACGCCATATGCCATACAACAACTTAATTACTACAAAAGATATAGAAACATCTGCACGAAAATTATTAGAGTAGCTAAGGAGTTGTATTTTAGAGAAAAACTTAAAAAAGAAGATCTTAGTATTTATTCTAAACAATAACCCAAAGGAAATATGGAAAATATTAAAAGAAGTTACATACACACAAAAATTCAAACAAGAAAATACAATCGAACATCTAAACATTAACTCAAAAAAAGTAGACGCCAATACAAATAAAGAAACTATAGCAAATCATGTAAATAACTTCTTCGCAAGTATAGGAAAAGTCTTAGCGAACCGTAAAATTCTCAACACAAACACGACAACACAAAAAAACAGTTCAAACATCAATACACAACCGACACAACACAGATTTGCAATAAAAACAGGAAGAGGAAATTGACAAAATAATAAACACATTAAAAAACCGTATTGCTCCTGGATTAGATGAGATAACGACGGATTGCATTAAGATAATAAAAACCGAAATTTTAAAACCCATAACACACTTAATCAATCTAAGTATAACACACTCCTGCTTCCCTAGTACTCTTAAAAAAGGACTGGTGATCCCTATTTATAAATCCGGAGACAAAATGCAAATAACTAACTATAGACCTATCACTTTGTTAAACTCGCTTTCAAAAATTTACGAAAGAGTAATAAAAAACCAAATTATAATATACCTGGAAGAAAATAAATTAATCTCGGAAAAACAATATGGATTTAGAGAAAAAATAGGCACAAAAGAAGCTTTGGCGTGTACAATAGACTATATACATAGCAATTTAGATCAAGGGTATAAATGCATAGCGATATACCTAGATTTAGCTAAAGCTTTCGATTCAATCTGCCACCAAACGCTTTTTAAAAAATTAGAAAACATAGGCATCAAAGGCAAGGAACTCCAACTATTAAAAAGTTATATGAGTAACAGAACACAGCAAGTAAAAATTAACAACCATATTAGCAAGCCACTGCCAATTACATATGGAGTTCCACAAGGAAGCATACTAGGGCCCGTTCTTTTCACTATTTACATTAATGAACTTTGCAGCATGAAAATAGACGGTGAAATAGTTAGTTATGCAGACGACACAGTTTTACTCTTTAAATCTAAGGATTGGAAAAATGCATACAACATAGCGAATTTAAGAATCACGCGAGTGAAATCATGGCTAGACTCAAACATACTTACACTGAACATATCGAAAACAAAATTCACAACGTACAGTATAAATAGCACAGGACAGCCAAAAAATAACACAAACATCATAAAAATACACGAATGTTTAAACACCAACATTTGCGTTTGCCCTCCTCTAGAAAAAAAAGAACAAATAAAGTATCTAGGAATCATAATTGACCATAACCTTAGATGGACACATCACATCCAACAAGTCACAAATAAACTCCTCAAAACGATACACATTTTCCTAAACATAAGAAACATATACAAAATACAACAAATGAAAACAATATATTTTGCTCTTTGTCAGTCTATAATAGAATATGGAATAATTGCTTGGGGAGGAGCAACAAACTCAGCTATCGAACACCTGGAAATTGCGCAGAAAACGATCTTAAAGGTAATACTTAAAAAACATAGACTTACTGATACAGACCAAATATTCAACCGTTGTGACGTACTAGACATACGACAATTATATGTTAAATCGCTACTAAATTACATTTTGACCAAAAAAACAACCTTCAACAAACACAAAATATCACAAACAGACCAGTTAGACAAGCATACAAAGAAAACTTAAAAACTCCGACGGTAAATACAAGCTTTGGACAAAGACATTACCAATATCACGCTATAAAAGCATTCAACAGTCTAACACTTGAAAATAAAATTGAGGAAAACAAAAATAAATTCCGACACAAAATTACAAAATGGATTAAAGACCAAAATAGACAATACTACCAAAATATCAAAGCATAAAATAACAAAACATATAAGTAACACACAAAACCAATATAAAACACAATCACCCACAAACACCCAACACGTATTAAAAATATCGTTTTTAACCTTATATAATATTATTTATTCTTAATTTTACGTTAATTCTAAATCTCTAATTTTTAAGTTTAATTTATCTTAATCGTATGTTTTTTATTTACTTTTTTCCTTTTTTTCACCAATATTATGTATATATATATTTATATGTATTGTGTATAATTTTGTATATGAAATGGAGGCCTCAGCACGGGTAAACCACCCAGTGAGGCCAACATCATTGAATTATGTAAAAAATGTAAATAATATTGCATCAAATAAATAAATAAATAAAGGATGTGCAAAATTTTTTCCAGCCTTGACGTTTTTTGTTTTTTAGAAGACGTTTGGTCTTAGCTTCAATTTGTTTATACTGAAGGAAGTTCTCCATATTCATATTTGTTGAATAAATTTTCGCATATTTTTTCCTCATATCTACTGCGTCTGAGCATTCGATATCCCACCAAGGAGCTGGGGGAGGTTTCCCTTTGTTATGTGTCGTTTTAATGGGGATAAATTTTTCTGCGGCCGTAATGACTGCAGACACAAATAAATCGTAACATTCCGCAACATTTTCTGTAGTTGGAGAGGGCAGATTTTGCACAGAGAACTTTGTATGATTTGAATAGTCATTCCAGTTGGCTTTGGCAGTTAAGAACCTTGGTTTTCGACTACTGCAATTGACATTTTTGTTGGAATGATAAACATTTGAGGATTCAATGAGGATGGGGTAATGATCACTCCCATGAGGGTCATCCAAAACCTTCCATAACAGGGATGCGGCTATGTTGGAATTGCAAATAGTAAGATCAACCATGCTGGGTCGCTGACCAGGCACCTGCAGACGAGTAGGAGAACCATATTTTATAATACAAAAGTCTAGTTCATCTAGTAGATCAACAATATCTCTGCCCATTCTGTCACAATTGTGAGCTCCCCATAATCCGTGATGGGCATTGAAATCTCCCAGAACAAGAGAAGGGGAAACTTGGAAAACATAGCTTTCAGGATTGACTTAGAAGGTTTATTAGATGGTGATATATACAAAGAAATTATTGTAGTGTCAAAAACCTTTGCGGCCGTCACTTGAAAAGGACAACCAATTGGTTTTACATCTACAGGGGAGAAGGGTAATGATTTTTTAATGAAAAGAGCGGAGCCGCCCTTTCCATCTTGACTGTCGTCTCGAAGACAGTGGTATCCCCTGACTCTGAAATCAGAATCCGGTTCCAGCCACGTCTCCGCGATGGCAGCCACTGCAATTGAGTTTGAGTGTAATGTGTTTAAAAATTCTTCAGTCTTATTTCTAAGACTATGACAATTCCACTGAAGAATCCTCATCAGAGGAGCCATTTCTAGTTGAGTTGATAATATTAGTAATTTGTTTAGCAACGTGGGACGGTATTTGAATGTTGTTTTTATTTAAAGTTTGTAAAATATGTAAAAATGAGGTGATTAGTGTAGAGTTAAGGTCTATATTATAATTTTGTTCTTTAGTAGATGACTCTAGGTAAGAATTGAAATTTGAACTGGAAGGAATTTGTCCATTAGGGAACCACAGAAGGGATTCGTGATTAGCATTATTTTTTTTTGTTAGAACTCTAGGTTTCACGACCCTTTCAACAGTTTTTCTAAATGAAGAAGAAGAAGGTTGAGAAGGGGTGGATTTTTTAGAATTTTTGGAAGTTACTTCAGAATAAGATGGAATGGATTTGTTAAACATTCTTGATGCTTCCGCAAAAGAGATGCTCTTCTCGGCCATTGTGTGTTTAATATTGCGCTGCCTTGACAGTTCAGGGCAAGTTTTGCTGATGGACATGTGGGTACCGGAGCAGTTTAAACATTTATAATTTTCCTCTGTTTTATCACAGGAATCGCCACTATGGGACGAACTGCACTTGAAGCAACGGGGTTCTGATCTGCAGAGGTTCTTCGTGTGTCCAAATCTGCAGCACTTGTAGCATTGCACAGTTGGGAACACATAGAGCTCTACTGGTAGAGAGACGTTAAACATAGTAACATTTTGTGGAAGGTCTTTGCTGTTAAATGTTAGGACAACGGATTGGGAGGGTCTCCATTCTACAGAGTTTCCCGTATTAAACCTGTAATTTAGACGACGCGCTTTTAAAACTTTTCCGAAACCTTGAGGAACAGTAATGTTTTCCAGGATGTCCTCTATCGACCAGTGCGGTGGGATCCCTTTTGTGACACCAAACTTTGTAACCTGATATGTAGGTATGAAAACGTTGTACGAGTTTTTTTTGGCAACATCAGATTTTACAAAGCTATTGGCCTCAGCCGCTGTCTTGAATTCAACAGAAAGACGGTTACGCCCAACTGATTTTACTCCATTCCAGACAGGGTGGATTTTATTTTTAAACATAAAATGTCCAAAGTCCACATCGTATAAATTTGATTGTTTCTCATCCTTTGAAATTTTAGTCACGTGTGTAATGTAAGGTGGTCTATCAAGATTATTATACAGACGTGACATTTGTGAAGGAGTATTGTTTACCAGTGGGGCGGGTGTGGTGGGAGGGCTTGCTGGACTTAAATTTGAAATCGAGGAAGAAGTGGACGGAATTACATCCTGTAAAACAGAATTATTTGGAAGGGAGTTGTTTTGCGTGGAGGGTGTTTTTCGATGTATCTATTCAAAATCTGTTGCATTTCTATTATCTGTTGGTTTAGCAATTTTTCTTTTTTTTGATGTAATCGTTACGAAGTCCGAAGCCTCCGGAATATTAACCGCGATTATTTTTTTTGTAACACCCGAGGATTCAGAAAGCAAACCATCATCTGGGGGATCAGGTGGTTTTTCTTTATCCATTTTCGAATAAATCTACAGCACACAAATCAAAAAAAAATCTTACCTTAACTGCTCCGAAGAACCAATTATATAACACAAATACTTACAGTGAAAACAAATATACAAGTAAAAACTATATTACACTAATTTACAATACTATTTTAAAACTATTATCTATATAAAATGATTAATTTTGTAAAGAGGAATGAAATGACACTGGCACAGTTAGACGGTAGCCTTTGTTTTCAAAATAAATAAACAAATCTTAAACTATGCATTCTGTGAACATTTAAAAAAGGATTATTAACATTTAAGGTTATAAGATTTATCAATGATAATCTTTAACCTTTTATTAAGGGTGTAAATTTAAAATGTGTATGTTCCATTTATTGATAAACATAGTTTTCCCGCATGCTTACGTTATTTTTCGTAAATATTATGATATTCTTAACCAATTTTCTGTTGAAACTTGAGAGGTTGACAATTTGAGAGGTAACAATTATTATAAGCAATAATTATCACCCTGAAACACTCATCCACATTGAAAAATCTTCCGAGAAAAGATACATGATGCCAACGGGACATGAACCCGTGCCCTTCTGATTGCCGGTCAGCTGCTCTCCCAATTGAGCTATGGCGGCTTATCTTATACCCGCCAAATGATTCAATATATACTAGTGTTTCATTCAACAATTACTGCTTATTATTTTTTTTTTTCACCTGAAAACAACCAACTTTATTTTAAATAAATAAAGTTGGTTGTTTTCAGGTGGAAAAAATATAATAAGCAGTAATTGTTGAATGAAACACCAGTATATATTGAATCATTTGGCGGGTACAAGATAAGCCACCATAGCTCAATTGGGAGAGCAGCTGACCGGCAATCAGAAGGTCCCGTTGGCGTCATGTATCTTTTCTCGGAAGATTTTTCAATATGGATGAGTGTTTCAGGCTGATAATTATTGCTTATAATAATTGTTATCCTTTGTGCTATGCATAAAAATCTTGTCGTAAACGTTAGTTAAACAATTAAAAATAATAATTAATTTGAGAGGTGGGTACGGGTACCGCCGCCCCGGGAACCATTTATTGGATAACCAACACTTCTGCCATAGGTCACCCCAAGTGGTTCGCTACGTTTACGTTTTACGATGCCCGAATTCATGCGATGATCTTGGCGGCGGACGCGTCTACCCACCAGCTGCACGGCAGACCGGATCTGGAGAAAGTGATTGAGGGGTCCCTTTGACTTCTTCAGCCGTACTCTCTCAGAACACCGCCTTACACCGCAATGGGAGGGATGGGTTCGTATTTCCGTCACTCCTGGACACACTGACCGCCAGATTCCGACCCACTCCTAATACCTTTTTCCTTTTCAGAACTTTCTCCCCTTCCTTTCCTAAAAATACCCTCCACACAGCATCTCCAGAAATGACATAGGCCCTGAGGTAAATTATTTTCCCCAGGGCCTCCTATATGGAGCGAATGTAAAAATATGCCTACTTAAATAACCACTGATAAACATGTTATCAAAGTGGTACAGTAGTCCATCTAAATGCACATTTAATCCTTACTGTGTTAAAATTTGTTTGAATTTTGCCATTCTTTAAATTATATTTAAAAAATGTAAAAAAAAACTGTAAATAAATAATAAAGGAATTTTATTAATCAGAATCGATATCTCGATACAAGAAAGAATTTGATATTGAAAATTCGTTTTACCTACTCTTTATACCAACCTAACATGATATGTTTGTGTTTCTAACATGTATAATAATATCGGTTTGCAAGGGAAGTAAACAAAAGCTAATCAAATACAAACACGAAATAATATGATAGAGCCCGCGGTCTGTAAAACCTCCTACAGACGACTCAATTAGGTTACCTCAACTGTTGTGTGTGACAACCGTTGAGAGCTGAGTACAGAAGATGCGAAGGATAGTTCAATTTTGTCGGGGAACATTTGTCTCCACAAGATATGATAAATTGAGGCTTTTCCTACCGTTTCCATTGAGCAGAATTAAAGTAAAATTATCAATTACTTTATAAAAAATATAAAGCGTAATTTACTAAAAAAAAAATTCATTAGAAATGTGTGAACGCATTTTAGAAATATGGTGGGTTTTTAAGTTCGCGGAATGGGGGGTAAGGAGTGGAAATAAAAATCCAAAATTATTTTTCCTTTTCAATACATTTACCTGCTACCCTAATACATTTTTTGGATCCTTCAAGCAACTTATGTATACCCCGAAAAAAAAAATTTGTCTTTGTCTAAAAAATACGCCAAAATTGCATCTTTCACTTCTTCATCGCTAGAAAACTTTTTCCATGGAGTTCTTTTTTCAAGTTTGGAAATGGGTAATAATTACTGGGAGCCAGGTCAGGACTGTGAAGTGGGTGTGACAAAATATCGAAGCTCACCTTCTGCAGGGCAGCCATTGCAACACGGCTCTGTGAACAGGCGCGCTGTCGTGCAGAAGGAGGACACCTTTGGTCAATTTTCCACTTCTTTTCTCCTTGATGGCTTCCTTTAATTGCTCTAGAATTGAAGCGTAGTAATCTCCGATTGTGGAAATACCTTTATCTTTGTAATCAATCAACAGGATTCCTTCTGGGTTCCAAAAGACTGTCGTCATGATTTTCCCAGCCGATTGTGACACCTTAAACTTCTTGGTGTTGGTGTGCTTTCCTGTGCCATGCATTGAGTCCTATTTAGACTCAGGTTCATAATGATGAACCCACATTTCATCACCAGTAACGATTTGAGCCAACACTCCGTCTTTGTCTTCCCTACAGAGGTCCGAAAATGCACGAGAATACTCCACGCGCTGTTGTTTTCAGCGGTCGCCTCGATCGGCCTTCCTGACCGTGGGTCGTCTTCAAATCACCCTTGCCTTGTTTAAAGTGGATATGCCACTTGTAAACCATAGATTTACTTAGACAAAAGTCCCCGTAAACGGATGACATCTCTTTCAGTATGGTCTGAACTGATTTTCCTTGCTTGGTAAGGAACTTTATAACAGCGCAGAACTCCATCTTCTCCATATTTCACAATTTCTTCCCGATTGACATGTTTGGTCGACGATAGCTCAAAGACTAATGACCTAATTATGATCAAACCCGGAGTTTATACTTAAAATGAATTGTTCAATTAGCACCTAATTCAGCGACACCCCCACTTATCACCTTCCTTCCCATTCCGCGAACTTAAAAGCCTCCCCTCGTAATCTCTTAAAAATAAATATGGCTAAAATTACGATTTTAGATTTTCACGGCCAAAAATATTTTTGTTATTAGTTTTTGGGGTATTATGCCGTGTTGCGCTTCCTCCTTCTTTAGCCAACGTTTCGGACAGCGTTGCAGTGTCCATCATCTGCCCTGATGATGGACACTGCAACGCTGTCCGAAACGTTGGCTAAAGAAGGAGGTAGCGCAACACGGCATAATACCCCAAAAACTAATAACAAAAATGGCTAAAATTATCCGTGACCGTTTCCATTGATTCAATTTTTTTCTTATAAAATTATTCACAAAATTCAAAACCATTTTAGCTCTTGAAATCGTGACCTCCAGACTACGTTTGCCAATCGATTTTTAAGCCTATTTACCTGTATTCATGGCGATAAAAGGCACACTAAGAATAGATACATTTTTAGCTTGAGGCTCCTCTTATTAGCGTGAAAAGAAAAAGACAAACAAACGTGGGCAAAAAAATGACCCATGGAACAAAAAAAAATTCAGCCATACGTTACTAAACTAATTAAAATTATGCTTTTTACGGTTTTATTCGTTGCATCCCATTCAAAGCATCTAAACTGCTCAAAAAGTTAACAAGAGGTTCGTTCCTCGCACCTACACCAAAGTAAATCTTACTTGCAATATCCTACAAGCACGTTAAATCCTAATGAAATCTCAACAAATCCAAGAAAACTCCACGTCCATTGGTCATGCTCGGAATTTTATTTAATTTTTATTCGTTGAATGAATGGCTCACACAACAGTGCACAAAAACGCGACGTCTCCCTAGGCAGACTGAGTAAAGACTGGTCCAACGGCTCAACCGCGTCAAAGGCGGTTCAACCTGGTTGGACGATTGAGTGGCTGCATGGTGGTTGATTTCTCAGGCTACACGACCATTCAACTCGATAGTCATGTCCCATTCTTACAATACGCAATCTCCACATGGCCCAACTTCATCAGATTGGTTCAAGCGCTCAACTAAATTGAGTCGTCTGTAGGGCCCATTACTCTACAAGTCACACAGTGGGCTGGCTGCACCCGCTGTTCTAACTATATGGACTAACTGCACTATAGCGGAATATGCATTACCGTGTTATTGGACGGATACAAGAGCACATATTGATATTTGTTTATTGGTGATATGCGGCTGGGTTTATTGTGTGCTTGTGTAGTCGCAGAGACCGACAGTCTGGCAACTATTAAGTCACAGGGACAACGCAGCTACTGTCTGTAGATTTGGAGTGGTATTTTTTTTATTTGTTTTATTACTTTTTATTGAGGAAATAAACAGTCATGCAGTAAAATAATTTTATAACAATAAAATACATATGTTGTAGACCAATTAAGTTCCATTATGTTAAATATTGGTTTAGTATTTTTACATACTCAACTTATTAAATGTCAAAAAAAATAAACATAATAAAGAAAAACATAAAAAGAAGAACATAAAACATAATAAAGAAAAACGTAAAATTACACAGGTCTACAACAAAAATGCTGTCTGGATGTTTTCAACTGATTTCTATGTATTTAGGTATTCTGAAAACTAGAAAAATTCTCAAAAAATTCCAGAACGTCAGGTTATTTTGCAAAACGATATACATATATACACAGATATAGATAGTATATACAATAGTGAGCTCTGGTAATAAAGATTTCATTGCTAAACCATTCATCCGATTGCGATGAAACTTTGGGGATATGATGTTTGCATGCCCGCGGTGGTTTCTGTATACAATAGTGAGCTCTGGCATCATGAAATTACGAAAAATTAATTAATTAAATAAAAATGAATCGCAGAAATGTATGTACGCGCATAACTTTTGAACGACTGCACCAAATTGGATAATTCTTTTTTTTGTGTTCGTTATTGTCAAGACATATTGTTATACAAAATTGCAATAGGTGGCACGCGAGCTGTGAAGACTGAATGTACCGGGACTGAATGTATGGAATGTGGGAGGGGGGAGGGGAACTCGGGTGGGGGGTTGGAGGGAGGGAGGAGGGGAACTAGGGATCGGGGAGGGTAACCTGAATTTTTAGGCAATAACAAAGACCCTAACTACAAACAAATAGTTAAAAGCATTTCAAGCTGTAGGTTGCCTATTGAGTTTAAATGTACATTTTCTTCATTCCCACCTCGACTACTTTCCAGAAAATTTAGGATATGTGAGTGAAGGGCAAGGTGAACGACTTCATCAAGATATTAAGGAGATGGAAAAAAGACACCAGGGAAGATGAAGCATCTCAATGATTGCAGACTACTGTTGGACGCTTCAGAGAGACCTTCCAGATACTTCCTTCAAGCGAAAATGTACCAAAAGGAGTCTCACTGGAAAAAAGAAATGTATTTAATGCTTACTAATTCAATGTATTTTAGATTAAAAAAATAAGTTTTGTTACGCAATTAAAAATAAAAAATAAAAAAATAGTATTTTATCTTTTATTTTAAGATGATAACTTGTTTAACGTAGATACCTACATTGTCAGAAAACGTGACGTTCTGTGAAAAAATGAAAGTCATTTTCGGATTCAGCACACCCAAAAACATAAGAATTACGCAAAAAAACCAAAACAGCTCTCAATTTTTATTTTTTTTAGACCTCTGTTATTAACAAACATGGTTATACTATTTACTATGGTTTATAATAATATAATTATCACAAAAAAGAAAAGAAAAAAAGTATTTTAAGTTATTAATTTAATAAGCTGCATTTTATATGATTTCAAGTCATGGTTGAAAATGTCATCTCGTAAGGCATTGTAAGTTTCACAGATACGTACTATTATAGAGTTTTGCGCGTATTTAGATTTACAGTGTGGTATTCTAAATAAGTCGTTCGATCTGGTGTTTTGTTTGGGGCACCGAAATGCAATATTTTTAACAGTAGTATATGGAATGACGTATCTTATCGATATAAACTTTTTTTTTAACGATCTTATGGTATATATGTATCCACTCTACGGGTTTGTCGGATTGCACTATCCACCTTTTTGTTTACTTTAGCCCAACGCAGGAGGCCCTGCGGAAAATAATTCCTATCAGCGCTTATGTCATCTTAGAGGATGCTGCGTGGAGGGTCTTTTTAGGAAAGGGAGGTAAGTACTGACAAAGAAAAACGAATGAGGGGTGGGTACGAATCTGGGGGTTAGTGTGTTAAGGAGTAACGGACGTATGATTCCATCCTTCCCACTGAGGTGCAAGGCAGTGGCGGTCCGTGAGTTTTTAGTGAGCTAGAATGCTGAGATTGAAAAATACGACGTTATTGGAGTTGTGGTAGCTGAAAATGAATGATTTTTATTTCTTCAAAATTTTAATATTTTAGAAGACCTTCACGATTTTTTTCAGATTGGGGATACACCGCATCCACATACCGAAAGATCTTCGTACAAAAAGTTGAAATTTTGAAAAAAAAAATTTTTTCAGCTAGGTAGGTACAAGGTAAAAGGTCTCCCTCAAGCAGTGTCTTCCGATTTGGCCTGCCACGGAGCTGGTGGGCAGACGGGTCTCCCGCCAAGACCCGGACAAACCTCACCCCCGCTAAGTTACAAAACGAGCGAATCACTAGTCGTGACCAACGGCAGGGGTATTGGTTGTCAAATAATGATTCCCGGGGCGGTGATACCAATACCCGCCTCCCAAATTGTAAACATTTTTAATAAAAAACGTTGATTTTAATAAATGATTACTTTTTCCTGATTTTAATTTCATTTTCGTACCTCGCAACTTGCCAAAGTGACCTTTAGATCATTAGAACGATCCAACGGCCATTTAATACGCCCGCCCCATAATAATGACCCTCAGATACACGGCCGTCCGCCGAAACCAAACAAATTAATAAACCTAATAATGTTTGCCCCGGCGGCGCACGGGGGCTTGAGCAAGCAGCGGTAACCGCCGAACCCAGCTTCCCAATCCATCCCGTCCCGGGCTGAGTAAACTAATCAATCTCCTCGGTGAATCAGATCTCTATATTTTCGTCTATCTCCACTGAGGATGTTCAGTTCGCTTGATAATAACCTCCCCGCAAATTAAACGAGAGATTTTCGCTGATAATTGCGTTCGCAAAACGTACGTGGATTGATTTCTTGATTAGGAGACGGTTGGTTGTGAAACTATATTATCCCCTCAGGTTTTGAGCCTGTTTTGTCGGAAGGTCAAAATATTTCCGCTTTTCAATAAAATCCAAATAAATTAAATGTTTCTGAACGCATCTGAAAATGAAAAACTGTTTTTGAAAGGTGATGAAATACGCTTTCAAATTTAATAATATAAACACAATTTTTTTTAAATATGAATTTTTTAATGCAGACATGAAAAAGTTTTAAAAATGGCTCCCCTTACGTTTTTTCTAACTAAAATTACTAATAATGGAAAAAATTTAAACACTCATTTTTTTATTAGACAAATGTTTGGTCGTACGAATCTCACCCTCCCACTGCGGTGCAAGGCGAAGGGTCGGAAGAATCCGGCTGGAGAGGTCAAAAGGCCTCCCTCAATCAGTCTCCTCCGATCCAGCCCGCCACGCAGTGGTAGCGAACCACTTGGGGTGACCTGTGGCAGGGGTGTTGGTTGTCCAATAAATGGTTTCCGGGGCGGCGGTACCCATACCCGCCTCCCAAATTGTAAAAAATATTAATAAAATAATCCCAAAGTTTCATTTTTCTATTTCAAATTGCCGTCGACTTTGGTTTCATAAAGTTGTACATTTTAATCATTTTGCGGGAAACTTTACCATTGTGTATAAAGCGTAGGGTTTTTCCTTCGAACACCGTTTATAACATGATACTAAGAGAGACAACGAAAAATGACCTAATGTAAATGGATTTTTAAGCAATGCTGACAGGGAGTACGTTGATTTGGAGTAAAACAACGAAAAATAATTAAAGATATCAGGAAATAATAATATACTGCCAAAGTTGCATTGGAAGTAGGTACGCATTATCGAGCATTTAATGTGGGGGGCAGGTATGGGCCGCCCTGGGAACCATTTATTGGATAACCTAAACTTATGCAATTGGACACCCCAAGTAGTTCATTACGTTTGATGACTTAGCAGGGGTGCCCGGATTCATGGGGTGAATCAGAGTTTATGTAGGTGGCGAATACGTTTGCCACACCTACCGCATGGCGGGCCGGATAGGTAGGGACTGATTGAGGGAGACTTTTTGAACTGTCCAGCCGGATTACCTCGACCCACCGCCAGAAGGGATGGAATCATACGTCCGTCTTTCCTGGGCACATTGACCCCAGATTCCTACCCACCACTCACACCTTTTTTCTTCCAAGAAACTTCCTCTCTTTCCTTTCCCTAAAAAATCACTCCAAAGAGCATCCCCAAAGATGTCATTGACTCATATATCTCACCGCCGTAACGCAAAAGGAGATTAATTATTAGTCTCAGTTTGTACCATAAAGGGCATAAAAAGACTCCGATATCGATGTAATGTGCGCATAAGGAATAATAAGTAAAATTTTCAAATTTTTAAGCAACCCCCGTCACAAAAAGAGCTGATGACCTTGAAACGCCTGAACAGATTTTCATGAATTGCGACTAGGGAATGCAATCCCGATATACCGTGATCCCGAAATACCGAGATCCCGCAGACATTTTGCGGGACTAATCTCGGTCGAAAATTTTGCGGGATCCCGCTGAACTGGCGGGATTACGGAGAAGCGTAGTATTTTTTTTATTTATTTTATTTATTTATTTAAACGCCCATAGGGCTTTTACATAGAATGCAGTACTTTTTTTTTAATTACAGTATTTACAAAATACAAGTATCATAATATATGTTAAAAACAAAATTTAGGTTACATAAAATATAAGTGTTAAAAAAAAAAAAATAGGTTACATAAAACATAAGCGTTAACAAAATACAGGTAACATAAAATATAAGAAACAAAATATAGTCCATAAAATATATGAGTTGAGATAAAGTAGGTAAGGTTAAAATAGTTTTTTTTTTAAATTTTTAACTTTATGAGTAAAACCTTATTTAAATATTAAAATAGTTGTTCACATTAGTTTATGGGATAGGTAGAAATAAATAGTTGGCACATATGGCGTTTGAAGTTTGCTTAGTTCAAATTATTGTCAAATACATCCATATTGTTTAAGTATTTGTTACCAAGACTATGTAAACGTTGTATTGGAGATTGTAAATCATAGTTCGAATGAGATGTACGTATATAAAATGTCAATGTTTGTCTAGTTGTTCGTGTAGGTACATGTAGATTTATTAATTGCAGGAGTTCACAACTGTTGAATTTAGAGTTTAATAATTTTAATAAAAAGGTTAGGTCGTTTATTTTTCGTCTGTTTTCTAATGTTGGAATATTTAAAGAATTCATTAGCGACGGGTAATTTATGTGCTCTAAAGGGATGTTAAGTTTAAAATTTACAAAACGTAGAAATTTTCTTTGAATTCTTTCAATAGTATGAATTGAATTTTGTAGAAGGGCGACCAGACTATGGAGTTATATTCTATTAGGCTTCTAACAAGGGATGTGTACAGTAGTTTAATGATTTGTAACGATTCAAAGTTTTTAATTGTTCTTAATACAAATCCTAAAGTTTTCATACCCTTATTTGCAGTTTGTTGAATGTGAACCGTGAAGTCTAGTTTCTCATCCATTATTATGCCAAGATCCCGCATTTCCGATACTCTTTCTAAATTTATTTTATTTATTGAATAGTCGAAAAACAGTGATGCTTTTTTTCGGGAAAAGGTCAAAGTTTTGCATTTTTCTACATTTAAATATAGATTGTTTTGCGAGCACCAAAT
This sequence comes from Limnephilus rhombicus, assembly GCA_929108145.2. Taxonomy (NCBI): domain Eukaryota; kingdom Metazoa; phylum Arthropoda; class Insecta; order Trichoptera; family Limnephilidae; genus Limnephilus; species Limnephilus rhombicus. The sequence continues at coordinate 45,057,754 of OV815288.1, read as the reverse complement.
TTTTAGCATGTCTGTATTGGATTGAAGAATTTCACAGTGATTACGGATTGTTATTTCTTTAGATAATTTAATGTCATCAGCGAAAAGCAATACTTTTACGTCTTTAAAGCAGTTGATTATGTCGTTTATAAAAACAAGAAATAAAATTGGGCCAAGATGGACTACCTTGCGGTACGCCACGAGTGGCGGAAAATGGTTTGGATATAAAAGATTTAATTTTTACAAATAAAGTTCTATCTGATATGTAACTGCTTAGCCAGCTCAACATTCCCAGAGCATGAAGTTTTCGAAACAGTATTTTGTGGGACTCTTTATCAAAAGCCTTCGAGAAATCTGTATATATACAGTCAACTTGTTTGTTTTTAGAAAAAGACTCCAATATATAGTTTTGAAAAAGTAATAGATTTGTTGAAGTTGATCTACCTCTGATGAAGCCATGTTGTTCGTTATTTATTATCTCTGTTAACATGGGATATATTTTATCAAGAACTAGAGATTCAAAGATTTTGGGTAATACAGATTGTATGCATATAGGTCGATTGTTTAAAATATCAGTCTCATCACCTTTTTTAAATATTGGGATAATATAGCTGGATTTCCAGTAGACAGGAAAATGTCCAGAAGATAGTAGCTGGTTAAAGAGAATGGTTAGTGGTTTACACAATACAGAGGAGCAATGTTTTAGGTAAATTGGCGGGATGGAGTCTGGGCCTGCAGATTTGTTAATGTCTAAGGAACATAGTTTATTTTTGCAAGATTCTTCTGTTATGTAGCAGTCTGTTAAATGTATGGTTTTTTTAAATGAGTATGAAGGATTTTTTTCTTCTGGTGTTTCCTCAGCGTAAACATTTTTAAAGAAATCTGAGAAAAGATTTACGATATCTTGTGTGCTGTTAGCACATTTGTCATCCATATGCATTTGTGGTGGATAGTCTGTGCTGTCATTGTTTAGTGTTTTGATAAATTTCCAGAGATTATTTGAGTGCAAAGCTGTGTTTTCGATAGAGTTTATATATGCTTTATAACAGATTTTAGAAAGATCTTTGCATTGTTTTCTAGTTTCACTGAAAATTGCATAGTCGATTATCGATCGAGTTTCTTTGAATTTTTTGTGAAGTTTTTTTGTTGTTGAAGTGAGGCTTTTAGTTCTGGTGAGAAATAAGTTGGATATGTATGTTTTTTAGGGGTATGAATATGATTTTATGGTGCTAGACAATATTGAATATAAATTATCTAAGGATTTGTCAGTATTCACGTCCGATAAAAAAGACCAGTCGACTCGGGAAAGATGATAATTTATAGATTCAAAACATTAAGTTTAAAATAAAGAGGGGGGTATCCATGACCGGATATCCATAGTGGTATTAAAAATATGTTTTTCAGTTTATATAATTTTTTGTTGAATAAATTATTAAGCTATATTTTAGAACCACTGGTTGACCTTCACTGTCCCAAGTTTCAAATATGTAGTTCGTATAGGTACTTTAAGTGTCAGAGTCTTGTGTTTAATTATTGTGTTTTTACTTTGCTGGTAAAGGGGCACTAAACGTAGAGGTTTTAACACTTTATTTCACTAATGTTTGCACTACACAATATTACGTATAAGTTTTAGGTTCAGATTTGCTGTAATTAAGTTTATGTTTATTATTTAGACTGGAGACGAATTTTTGACGTTTGCATTGCTAAAGAGTATTGTTGTGTGAAAGTAGAGATCAACAGCCCAACAACCTAGATCTGGCAATATGAGCAACCTTGAGGTTTTGATAAAGAAGAAAGTGAATTACTTCGAGTCCGGTGGATTAAAAGGCACATACCTTCAATTCACTTACAATGCTCTAATGAGTATTGTGCCAACCAGCGTGGAAGCACGAGCTTTTCAGCCGCTGGCTACCTTGTGTCCAATATCATAAGCCGTTTATCAGACAACACAATTAATACTTTAACTTTTTTACGAAACCATTTCTAAAATAATGTTTAAATTTACGAGTATGATGCTTATTGTACAAGAATATTATTTATCGTGTGAACGTTATTACGAGTATTTAAATTTAAGTTGTTATGTAAATTTATGTCTTATCTTATTCTTTTCCAATTTATGACTTAAACTTTACCTATGTACCTAAAGGTATATTAATAAACCATTTAAAATGTCCCAAAGAACTTGTTTGATTAGATATAAATTTAAAACTCTAAAAACAAGGTTGGTAGATCGAGGTAATAGGTCTTTATTATACAATTGATTAGATATCTACGTCCACCCTACTGGATCCCGCAAATACCTGGATCCAGCGGGACTAAGATTGTTCAGTCCCGCAAATACCTGGATTGACATGGTCTTGCGGGATTGCATTCCCTAATTGCTATGAATCATCTCGATCACGTCAGTTTTAAACAAAAAAAAACGCATCACAATCGGTCCATTCGTTTAGGAGCTAGGATGCCACAGACAGGCACACAGACAGATAGACACACAGAAAGTCAAACTTATAACACCGCTCCTTGCGTCGGGGGTTAAAAATACCCGAAGGGTTAAAACACACTACATACCTGATAGGAGTTCAGGTCGGCGCCGGCCGCCGCCGTCAGCAGTTGAAGCGCGGCGCCGGCAAGCCGAAGCGCGGATGCCGGCAGAGCACCCTCGTGCGGGGGTGCCGCTAGTGCGCAGCACACGGCGCGCACACAGCCGCCCATCTCAGAGCTGCGCAGGGCGACGCCGAGACGTGCGCACGCGTCGGTCTGAAACAAGCCACAAAACGGATGAGCATCTTGTTTCGTGATCATATTGAGTTTGCTGTGATCTAAACGTTGAAATGCTAAATGTGCATGCGTGATATGATGATTGCTCTACATTTTCACGCTCGGGTTCTTCGGGCAATCTCCACGAGAATAATGTAGAGCGCGCACATTTTGAGGAAAGCAATTGATTATTGATTATTGAGCAGGCGATTTAAGACCTAATGAGATATGAAGAGTTTACCAATTATGACACACTCATATTTCAAAATCATCCCTTTTTATCCAAGTTAACTTTTTTACACATCTCCGTCCTCTGGTGAATCACGAAATGCCTCCTGAATTAGTCCAATCTGCTCTTCATTTGCCCGACTAAACATAACAATATGAAAAAAAGACATTTTCAAAATTATGAAATTCCGTATAGAATATTCTCGCTTGGCCACAATCAAAATCAATACCAATCACAATCCACTAAGAAACCACGAAACTTTTCATATTCCTTTCAAAAGAACCAACTTAATCTTCTCCTAGCCTATTGTGGTAATGCGACGAATACGTAACATCCACTGTAGTGCCAATATATATATATATACATATTGTTTATGTTAATCCTCTATTCATGTGTACTTACATTGAAAAAATTGTCTTGAATATTGCATGCCAACCAACTCCCCTAACATTATTAATTTGACGCGATAACGACACAGACATGTTATTGTTGAATGTTGCGTTATCCTGTGTTAAATACTTAACTTCATTTATTACTTAAGCATTTCAAATTTCACTAATTTTTTTCCTAACTTCCATGTATAGACTCGTTTACGCTTAATTCAACGTCTGTGTCACCTTTCTTCTGAATTTTTCTATATAACTTTGTCTATGGTATCATTTATCTGTGGTCTTTATGACAACTTTCACTTTTTTGTTATTATAATGTTCGATTTCATTTTTCGCAATTCATTCCACATTTTAGAGCCCCAGTGCTCAGAACTAGAATCAAATCTCTGTAAATTGCAATTCGTCTGAATAATAAAAGCGATTACAACAATATTCAGTACAAACACAAGTGTTTTTACTAAAAAAAGGATAACCTCAATGCCATCACAAATCTATGTGCGCGTATCCCCTGGCTTGGGAAACGAAGAAGTCAACTCAACTTACAGCTGACTGTCCAGAGACCAGACCAAGGGACTGTCCAGTTGTCATTCCTAGAGAATTCTGGACCTCTACCGCCGACGTATCAGGTTCAGGAATGTGTAGATAAGTTAACTGTCAAAGCAAAGAGAAAAGGAAAAAGATTAGGGAATTTGTTTACCTGGAGGTCTTTGGCACACCTATCCGTAAGGGCTGCCAGTAATTCAAGAGAGGACTCCACCAAGTCGCAGGAACCGGGTGAAAGTGGATCCTCACAGCTGCATACTTGAGACACCAGGTCTACGAGACCAGAGCCAATCACGTAACTAGAACAAGGAAATACAAATAGTGTCAGAAAGAATATATATATATATATATATATATATATATATATATAATTCGATACCTCAAATAACAAATAATAAAATCAATGTTTTATTACGGAAAAGTTCCTATGAAAAATTGTACATAAATCATTTTTTTCAAAAGTGATAAAATCCGTGTATTCTACCGCCTCAAAAATTGATTATAGGATATTTTAAAAAAATGGTCACATCCAACTAATTTTAAAGTGGTCAAAATCAGTGAGGAAACCGGGCAGCGTATTGTGTTTTGTTTTGTTTACAAACGTATTCCCCAATTCCTCTCTTGGTTTCGAGCCTATTGCAAATATTTAAAGTATGCCGACCACTAAATGATATAATTATCAATCATTCTTGATAAGTTTAGGAGTTAGGACCGTCCAAAAATCGTTAAAATTGCATGGATTGAACGACATGAACAGCGTTCAGTATACGAACTAGACAATTTATTAAAAAATCAAAACGTACTGACATTGAGTATTTTCTTTAGTAGAAAAATGGGGGATACAAAAACAATACAAATGATTTTATGTATTATCAGCTTGATGTGTAGTTGTCCCTTTCGCTGAGTGTTCCGGAGAGTAACAGCGACATCAACAATTTGCTAAAATAACTATTATTCAAATTTATGGGGGACCGGGTTTCCTCTTAAGCGCAGGAATTAATCACCTGCTTAACTTTGCCTCCATTGAGATTCATTACGTTATTATTATTATCCATTTGGGAGGCGAGTATGGGTACCGCCGCCCGGGAAACATTTAATGGATAACCAATACGTCTGCCACAGGTCACCCTAAGTGTAAGCATAACCAACAGAAACAATGACTGATCATAACTAACATTCCGATATATTACAGTAAGGAGACCGACTACGAGAAATAAAAAAAAAACTCGACGAAAAGTTCGGACAACGCCGGGGGCAAATTTGAAATAAATTTAGCGAGAATATCAGCTTTTCACAAATGGTACTTTTAAATTAATAATTGCAAAATAAAACACGATTTTTTGAAGTTTGGTAAAGATGGCGGCGAGCTCACCCCGTGACGGTATAACGAAGCAGAAAAAATGTCATTAAATAGGAAAGCCAGGGCGAGCGGGCAAACAAAGCAGCGTGGAAACATACAAAACCGAAATCTCGCCGGAAAATTGAAAAGTGATGCAATCCACGTCTTTCCGCAGAAGAAATCTTGGCAGGGATTATTAAATTTAGCTCAAACAAACCCAACTCTACTTGTAATTAGATTCCACTTGGGTAAATATATTAGGCAAGCGGAGCGGGTGAGGGTGGAAAGGGATAGGGATGCTGGGCGTACCTACAAACGTATACACGTATATAGTAATCCCACCCAAAAGAGATGCCACATTTAGAAGACCCACAATCCAATATTAAACTTGTAATTTTTTATTGAAATAAGTTTTTTGATAACATTTTTACGCCCATCAACGGAATATGCGAGATCGACAAAGTTGGTCGATCATGGCCCTAATGGTCGAATTGGTTAAGAGCGTTTAACCAGCCAGCGGACGAAAATCCACATTTCGTCGAAATTTGTTCTTCCGATCGTGCAGGACGGTTACAATGAGAAAGATTAATTATTCTCCGTACCAGCTTTTTTAAATTATAACTCAATATCGAATTTATTTCAATCCAAATTAGCTTTAATTTATACCTTCATCCAAAAATGCTGAAAGGCGTGATGATAAAACTATTAAAATAGTGTACTTTTTGTAGTTATTTTTTGATTATAAGTATTTATCATTTTTCAATAATGTCTAAATTTAATAAGAATGTTAAAAAAATCTGAAATATATTAGTTTGTAAGTGCGCAAATAAATACAAAAATGGACCAATTTTCGTCAAGAAACACATGTACGTACATATTTTTTAATGATTTTATTGAAACTAAAATTAAAATTCTAATACATAACTTTGCTAGATAATGTATTGATTTATTTTACTGCATGATTACATTATTTGAAATGGGTGTGGTATAATACAAAAACTTTTTTGAAAATTTAACAAATCTGCCAACGAACTATGGAATAACTTTATTATACTAAAAATTTAAAAAAATTCTAAAAATTTATTACATACGAATGCTAGATAAAAGAACAATCTTTCGAAATCCATTTATAATTTTTTGTGGAAAAGAGTCAATACGTCTAAAAACTTTTTTGAAAATGACGTATTTCAGACTTTCTCTGGTAATGCCCTCTTAAGGCGCTGTAATACAAGAGATCCTGGGTTCCATTCCCAGTTGCGACCGTTACTAAAGTGAAAACTTCTTTAGCACCGTTGTGATTTGAAACTCGATGAAACTAAGCTAAATGTCCCTATGTATGATGAGAAAAGGTTTTTGTGATACTGTAAACACTATAAATGAAGAATGAGTTAATGATGAATGTAAGTAAGTCTAAAGTCATGGCATTTGAAAGAGAGAGTATGAAAACAATGTGCAACATAGTTGTGAATGATGAGTATTTGGAGCAGGTGGATGAGTTTGTGTACTTGGGAAGTATGCTTACGAGATATGAAAGGTCTGACAGAGATATTGAAAGAAGGGTAAATGCAGGCAACTCTATCAATGGAGGACTGAACGCCGTTGGCGCCAACAAAAGGCTGTCCAAAAAAGCGAAGTTAGCCGTCCATAATGGAGTGCTGGTACCTACCCTGATGTATGGCAGTGAGGCATGGAACTGGCAGAGGAAGGATGAAAGTAGACTGAATGCTGTAGAAATGAGATCCCTGAGTGTGTGATAAAACCATGTACGATCGTGTGAGAAATGAGGATATCCGCGAAGAATGCAAGGCTGATGTAAGCGTGATGAGTAAGATTAAGAAAGGGACGCTCAGATGGTTTGGGCATGTAGAGCGAATGAACGAGGAAAGGAGTGCAAGGAGAATATATGACGCAAATGTGAATGGAAGAAGAAATCGGGGACGCCCGAGGAAGACATGGCACGACCAAGTGAATCAGATACTTGAGTCGGGCCATGTGAAGAGTCGGAATAATAGAAGAGCATGTACGAAACGATGTATGAATGTGAACGAGGCAAGGAGCGTGTGCCAAGATCGAGTTGTTTGGCGGTCCGTCCTCTCTGCCTACCCCTGCGGGGAAACGGCGTGATGGTTAGTTAGTTAGTTAGTAAACACTAGAAAAACCAGGGAATGTCGTATCATTCGTAAGTACACTCAAATTGTTTATTATTGAAAGTAATACAATTATTTTGGTTGTTTCCCGAAGATATTCAGCGCCATTAGAGAAAGTGAATGGAAACCTTAGCAAACACATAAGTATAAGAAAGACAACCAACTGGCAGTAAATTGAGGCTGAATAAAATATAAAACATATTAAGCATAGATTCATACATAATTTTTAGTTAAATTACTACTATTTTCCATGACGTAGTATTGACTTAAAGCTATTCAAAAAAAATAATAATTTTAAAAGTATTATACAACTTCAACACGATAAAAAAATTATAAGTGTCGCGGTATAAGCGCAAAACTCAATTATGCAACAAAAATACTTCAGCCATCTTTGTTCCTTGAGAAGTGGAGAAGAGACGATCGGAAAGGTGAAAGTAAACAAGTGTCAAGTGGCTCCTCTTCAATCTGATTTTAATCTCAGCCTAATGGAGAATTTTATCCAGCCCGCTCCGTACCGAGCCAATACCGACCAGGACGGGGCGGGGCGGATCAGGTAAAAGTTAGTGATTCGTGTTTGCCACGAAGATAAAATACAGAAAGCAATAACGAAGTAATCCAAGTTTTTTTATTAGATTACAAAAATAATGAAAAACGGTTTAGTTATTTAAAAAAAAATACAATGTCAATTTCCACTAAATAATTAGTGAAAAATTTTTTCGTTTTCGATACCGCAAAATGAGGTGACTCAATCAATTATACACAACCAACTATCTCAGCATTATACACAACCAACTATCAATCACACTCACTTACCACTAGGATGCATGATTTAGGCAACAAGTTTGGTGGTATTGTAGATGTATTCGCTGATTCCCTTTACATTCTAAAATGCAATTTAAACCAACACTTTGTGGAATCCTACAAATTATTGTAACGTGGGTATAATATATTTAACGATTTGATGTGTTATTGTAATGTTTTATATCATATTTTGTTCTATGTTATTGTTAAATATTACATTGTTTAAAATATTTCACGGTTTTACGTAAGAATATACAAGTGGTTTTTTCTTTAAAAACTACTTGTATATTCTTAAAAGTTTTTTCACTTTTATAACGTTTGGTATAAATTCTATGTATGTGTAATCCTCGATATCTTAAATATTATTTTATAATCTATGTAAAAGCCCCTACGGGCGTATAAGAACAATAAATAAATAAATAAATTTTCAACTTTAAAATCATATATAACTTTTTCATAAAAACATTTGTGTAGATACAATTGGGGAAATTACAATTACAAATTACAATTGGGGAAATAATAACCATTAATAATTCCAGTCATTTTACTCCGAAATTGAAAATTATTCATCGTAAATACCTATCTACAAGTAGTATAAATACATGGTCTGTAAGTGGTATGACCACAGTTTGATACTGATAGGCGAAACAGCTGTCATGCGTAATTATAATTACATACGAGAATTCGTTTGTAAATAAACTGTTTTTATTAATTGAATTATTGAATATAATCGTATTAAAGAAATAAAAATTAAAGTGGAAATCTACAAATTAAACTTGATAACAATAAAAAAATGTGTCAGTACAACTCGACACCACTCAGAATTCGCCAACTGACATTAACAAGAACTGAATACGAAAAGAAGGAATTCATATCCAAATAGAGATATTAAATATCACACAAAGGATCAACATTAAGTAAGGGTGAGTATTATTGGGTTACCAACCCCCAAACAGCAGCTTTACGTGTTTTCCCAAGAGACACATGAAAACTGCACACACATGCCATTAACTCTACAACACAAAATCAACCATCACTGTCATTCTCTCAATAACAAAAAAAAAATAGAATATGCAATTCACACGCGGAAGAAGTGAAACCTTCAGAAAACTAAAGCAGACAGGAGTGGGGAATGGAGGAGGATTTTTTTCCATATTTTTGTCGTCGAAATCCAGTGCTCCTTTTCCAATACATGTCGACATTAATCAGAATAATCAACGGGTTTCTTTATTTAAAAAAAACTAGCTGACCCGGCAAACTTCGTACCGCATCATAATCAATAACTGTTGTGTGAACTTAATAGCTGAATTAAATTCAGTTTTTTCATTAAGTTTAAAATTACACAGTGAAGCAATTATCGATGCGCAACTGTCCGTGTTTTGTTTTTGTCAGTACCATAGATGGCGTTGAGTACGGATTTATATTTTTTGTGATTTTCTTACTTTTCCACTCACTTACGGGAATTGCGTTTCATGTGAGGGAAATTTATTATAATTACGTTGTATTTTTCCTGTGGAGGGGTGCCGACGTACGTTCAACGTTTGTCCCATTTTCGACTGTTGACATTTAGCGTGTAAGAAAGAGGGGCAGCATTATATGTTTAAGAACAAAAGCAAAACCATCAGCGCATTGACATTTGACGTTTTTGAATTTTTGGAATTCACTCACTATTCAATATTATACTTTTCACAATATTGCTGTAGCTCCTCTTTCAAAAGATGAGAATTCGTTCCACACAAAATGTACAAGGAAAATAATTTTCTTCATAACTTTTCGTGAATTTTTCCGATGTTTTAATAGTTATTCTGCAATTCGGGGTGAAGACAAATCCAAAAAATCAAAGATCATAAAAATCGGTCCAGCCGTTTTTGAGTTATAAATGGTGTAACTGACCCGATTTGTTTTATACATTATAAAAGATTAAGATTTACAAATAATAAAAAAGCGTTTTAATTGCAATTAATTGCTGTTCAATCTTTCTGTTAATTTTAAATTAAAATATCCTGAGATATAAAGCTTGCTCTGCGAGATTTACCATAAGAACATAACAAAATGAATATCGCTGTTAAGGAGTTTAATGTTTCAAGAAAAGCTATGATCTCGCTATCAGCACTGTTTACATTTCTCAACAATACTTCAACAACCCCTTATAAAATGAGAGGGAAGGGTTTAATGAAGTATCCGCCAAGGATGGTAGTCAGTCCCTACCTTATAAGGTATCGGGGTAGTCGATGTCGATATTATTATTATTGTTAGTATTGTAGAAGTATGATTGCATAATAATAATGAAAACACTTAGGTTTGTTGGCTCAAGGAACCTGCCGTATCCAATCTGCTTCGGTAAACGTCTCCGGCCAGGTGCTTTCAATATCGTAAAATGAGATTCGAGACGGCGGAGCAAAACACATACTTTTAAAGTGTGAAAACAACAAGAACGCAAAAGCAATGATTGGCAAGATGAAGTTTGCATAAGTCTGCAAACACGCACAAAACCGTTAAGGGAGAAACACACTGAGCCCACGCGATGCTACGCGACGCGACGCAACGTTCCTGTCCATGTTCACATTGGCCGACGTAGGTACGCATCGCTGTGATCACGTGACAAGGGGTCTCTGGTTGTGCGCAGGCGCGTGACATTTGACATTTATTTTATGTTTATGTGATTCTCTTCTCAGCAGACGATAACTTTGCCATATCTTCTGAAAGCGAATTTGAAGATGATTTGCTACGATTATTGTTATTAAATCCTCGTAAAAAGAAAAATAAAAAAGTGAGAAGTATTTGGTTTCACAACATTAACAAACAAAGACAAATGTTTGGAGAGTTCCATACTTTAGTAAAGGAACTAGAATCTGAAAAAAGAAAACACACGTCTTCGAAAGTCAATTGGGACTAGAGAAAGACTGGCATTGTGTCTGAAGTTTGATTGTCATTCGTTATAGGGGTATAATATTGAAAGTTATGCCATGAATGGCTGAAATTTCCTCCCAAGCTACACTGTGTATGCAGAATCTCTATAATCCTGTGATTTGATTTTATGAATTCGTGCCGTCTAACAGTTTCAATGAACTGTTCGTCATCCATTTTTGAATAATATCTGTCAAGAAAATAACCACAGATATAGCGAAACATAACGTTAGATGCTTAGATAACACCACGAAGATGTAAAATCATTTCGTAGTAGGCGTGACCATACCCCCTCCACCTTCCACATGGCCCACGCCGATCTGGCTGCGGCAGATCCGCGTCGCGAAGGGAACGTCGGTTTGCGTTGCGTGGGGCTAGTGTGATTCTAAAGCACCCGTGTCCATAGAAAATGTATGGATGGTAAGTAGTCCAGAAATGGAAATGGTGACGTCTACCTTCCGGATCCTTCCTTCCGGATCTTGGAAATTGAAAACTGCAAGCGTCTTGCGTAAATTAGTCAACGACTGGATTCTGGACTTAGGAAGAGACGAATGTGAACGTATGCTGTTTAACTGATATACAAAATCACCTAACTTTCCTGATCACTAGACCAAAACTCCCACCACACTTCATTGAGATCTGATATGGCTTCACAATGTTTCGACATCCTTTTGATATTTTTATACCTGAGATTTATGGTTTTGTGCCCCTGAATACTGTTCGCTATTTCACTGTTAGTGCTTCACGTAAGGCGTAATATACTCACGTCGCTCACTAACATCAAGACTAGCTGTGTGAATCTTGGTACTTTATAGCGGTGATGATTTATAATAAATAAACAATACTTATCACAACTTGTATGACGTACGAAATAATGCACCAATTACTTATGCCTTATACTACTTATACCTTTACCAAAGTAGCAATAGTATTTCATAGTTATTGTTTTCGTATTTTAGCAGGAGTACTACAAGACATGAGCGCGGTGTATATTCGTATTGTCGTATAATATAAAATGTACTGAAAACATGTTTTTAAATCAGTAAAGATAATGTCATGTTTGCACATAATTGTTTACATATTAGTTACAGCGCATAAATAAATAATAAAAAAAACAACTTAATATATATTTTTACATACATAAATTATATCTAATATTGTAAATTTTTATGTATTTCTCTTATAAGTGAACTATGTATTATAAGTTCACACTTTTAAACACATAACTTCATCTCTCTATATTGTGAATCTTGTTGTAATTCCTCCAACTTGTTATCAAATACTTGGTTTACACTTTTTGACTTTTCAATGCTACTAACTTTATTACCTACTTATCTCATACACTGTAAATCTGAATATATTATATGTTATCAGGTAAATTCCGCAAATCCGAATATACTTTATGCTACCAGGTTCTTTTTCTATTTTTTTTTGTTATGTAATTATGTATGTATAATATGAACTAAACCTGTAAATTTGTCTGTCCTGGTACGGGAAACTTTCCTAGTTGGACAGGCAAAGCTTCCTAATATGTGTTTTGTACTTTTGTATGTATCTATAGTAAATAAATAAATAAATAAAATAAAAATAAATACCTACGTCGCGTCGCGTCGCGTGGGCTCAGTGTGTTTATTCCTTTACCTACTTAGACTGCTTTGGATTTTCCAGGTTCTGAAAGAAGCTCAGATTGATAAGCTAAAAAGTTAACCCGTTGGGAAATTATTCCATTAAATACTCTAAAAATTCAGACATCAGAAGACAGACATAAAACAGTTGATTTAACTGTCCGATGAATGATAGAAAAAATATCCGATTGAATTTTGTGATTTTTTTTATCAGCGTAAACATTAAAGTCCGAATTCATTTTCTTTTCACGCAAATAATAGTCAAAGTTCGCCAAAATTACAACTGGTACGACTTGAAAAATCTTAATTACAAGGCCCAATACCGTGGGTTTCTTGCAAAGTTGACGAGGCCAGAAATCTCAAGGCGGCATTCCGGGCCAGCCGATGAGATGAGACGATCCAGGCGCAGGCGGGGCGAAATTTCATTATGGAAACAAACTAACCAACCTACGGAAGGGTTGAGCGTGGCGGGGGAGTGGTGTACATACGTCATAATTGTGTTTACCACCAAGATTGGCCGCTGATTGGTGGAGATAAATTAGCAGAGAGACGTCCTCGTCTATGTTCCCCTACAAAATTCGCAAGGCATACTGATTTAGAAGTAAGTCTGCTAGATATAGAGTGTGCTTTGAGTTTGTTAACCCAACCTATCTTATATTGAATTTAATTAACTCTTCCAAACCGGAGGGGGTAATGCACACCCCCCCCCCCAGATAGAGGTTTGTGCGATATCTAAATTAATATTAACAAAAATCCCTTTAACATTAATAGAGACCACGGGGCTAGGCTCAATAATTCTTTGTACCAGGTAATTGCCGGCTACACCAAAATTAAACGAAGAAAACCATTTTAAAATTATACTGTAATTGAGTGATTGGAGCTGGTAACACGTTATTGCAGCTACATATACAAGGACACATTTTACCACTATCGACTAAAAATCTGCCCTGATGATTACGAAAAGCGAGGCGAACGGTAGTTGAGAGAGATATAAAAGTTAGTGAAGATATAAATAGAGAGAGTTAAGTTTCGTATATTACTGTAGGGGCAAGAGAGAGAGGTGCGAGCACACATTTTCTTTCCCTCTTTCTCTCATAGTCAATTACTTTTCGTATATCTAAGACACGGTGCAGGCCTATTGTCTGTATCACTCTGTAGGAGCAAGAGAGAGCAGTGCGCTCGCACATTTTCTTTCTCTCTTCCTAACATATAGATAGAGCAGAAGTTTTACTTCAGTCGTGTGGTCTAAAGCACACTCGTTTTTTTTTTTAAATAATAATGTACAAAAACAAACAAAAGATTTGCACTGTTTAAAAACAGCTGAATCACAAATACAGTCGTCCCTAAAATTTCACTGGAAACTGGTAGGTACCCTTGAGCGCTACTTTGGGAAGATGTGTGTGCGTCATAAACGTAAAGTTTTTCCGCTAAAGACAATGTTGGTTTAGTTTTCAAGTTGTAATGAAAAATATACACCCGGTGATTGGATTAATTTCGAGCATCTTGTTTGACAAGCCAAAGGTAGTAAATATTATAGTAAAGTTGTGAACGTAAAGTAACTTTTGTTTGCCACAAGTTCGGATGAGAACGTATCACGTAGTAAGGAGAGTATGTGTAGATAAGTTTAAAGAATGGATAAATAAACAGAAAAAAAAACTCAAACATTGTGAGTTTTTAATTTTTTTTTAAGTGAATACTTCACAAGAGTTCCATCTGCTCCCTGGTAACCAGAGCCAGTGAGACTATGTCATCCCCAATGGGGGCATGTTAGTTGTGAGGCTGATGGGTATGGGGAAGGAAAGAGAAAGAGAGGTGGAAGATGGGGAAGCACCCGGCTATTTTTGAAACCAAACAAGGCTAAAGCCATTTCAAGCAACGTTTCACACCGCAACGGTGGTATTTCACCAGGGCGCCACTGATAATGATAGATTCAAAGAATTCAAAACACAATTACAAAAATATAAGTACTGAAAATCTTAACTAAAAAAAAAATAAACCAACAAATAAATTTTTTTTAAATCTCTTATTCCTAATATAAAAAAATATTAAAAATAACTACAAAATAAAACTACAATAAAATAAAAATCTAAATAACTAATCAAATAATACCTCCTCCCATACACACAAGCATTTGCTTATTATGGGAGAACATTAAAAAAAATTAATTAATAAAATAATTTTTTTTTTTTTTTTAAATTAGTAAGTAGACTAACTACCCCAGTTAGACTCGAGAATAATTTTCCACTAACCGGGAATGAAATTAGTTTTATCATTCAAATAAAAAAAAAATTAAAAATCTACATTTCGGAATATGTCGCAATATAATTTAATATAATATTTTATATGAATTAGGGGCCTTACCCTCAGACCACGGAGGTATTCAAGAAAATTAAGTTCTGGAGTCAAGAAATTTGAATAGCATTTTAAAATTAAACTATATGAAGCACACATCAACCTCTCCATAATAAAATACATTGTTGAATTTAGATTTTTTTATCACCATTCCAATTAAAAAATATATATATGTTAGCCGGGTTGGAACTGCTAGTAAGACAAAGAACTCGTCACTTTCTACTAAATATTCATGAGTACATTTTTTACATTAATACAAATTGTATTTAGTTATAAAAATTAACCTTTTTCTTTTTTTAAAACATACTATTTAAACTAATAACAACACATAAATACTTGTCACACATAATCATAAATAAACACGTAGGTACACACCTCAGCATAGGTTCTCCTAGTGAGGCGAAACATACAACATTACCCACACACAGTTTCACCTTCACAAACCTACCTTACACCCAACATAATAAAATTGCAAAATATATTATGTAAAAATGTTTTCAAAATTTATCTATTATATAAAAATTTTAATTAATAGGTAAATACTGTAATACATAGAAATAAATAAATAAACTAAAATTTGGGTTTCTCAATATTGAGACGGTG
Organism: Limnephilus rhombicus; assembly: GCA_929108145.2. NCBI lineage: Eukaryota > Metazoa > Arthropoda > Insecta > Trichoptera > Limnephilidae > Limnephilus > Limnephilus rhombicus. Next base: position 45,042,083 of record OV815288.1, on the reverse strand, counting down.
ACCCGACAGTTCCCCCCGAAATTATTAATATTAAAAAAAAAAAATTTTGCATTTTATACCAACTTGAAAGTTAAAATCAAATTAAAAAAACATCTCATAATAAATTGGCATGACGTCATGGATTGTGTATTTTTATCCTCGACACATTTAAATGAAAATTGTTTTTATACTCTCATTATTCGGCGGTACATACTCTCTGCGCACCCCTTCGGTGACACTCAATTATATTTTGTGTAAGAAGGTATACCGTACTTTCCCTAAACCGACTACACATTGTATATAAGTGTTTCGGGGGCCAATTCTCGGTGGAATAACTGTTGTGGAACCCACTGAGACATAATCCCAAAAAACTTAAAGGTTTTTAGTTTTCTTTTCATTTAAAGGAAGATCACATTTCTACTTTGTTGATCTTTAAATCTATTTGCTATTACTGGTAAACACGGTGACCATGGTCTTACTGCTAAGAGCTCTGTTATTCCTAATATATATATATAACCATTATTTCTGCGAAATGCGTCATTAAGGAGAAAGGAGGTGAGATTACAACCGAACTATCAGCGGTATAACATAACCAACCCAAAACAAAACACCCGCTGCCAAACAAGTAATGAAAACACCACAATCCAATCCAAAACGATCGCTTTAACATCCACACAACGAGCCAATCCAGTAACGGATCTCGGCACATTGAGATATCCACACCTCCAGCTGCGCCGTTGATACGAAGTCCATTATTGGCCATTGTCGGCAGAACCCGGGCGTCACGGCGTAAACACTGAACCAACCTCGCATCTGGTCGTGTCCGGACCCCCAGCGGACAAGGAAGGGATGTTGATACCGTGGACTGTGAGATCAATCGAGGCTCCACAGGGATCCAATCAAGGAATGCTTAACGCGCGGGACCGACGAAAACACTACGAAGTAGGTGTAGTAGGTATTTATGTGTGTTTATTGTCTTGTATGTTGAGCATGTGTAATGAATGGAAATATCAAGCCACATCCAAGAATTTTATTAGAAAAATTAGCGCAGACTCGTGAATAGTCACCGAAAATTATAATTGTAGGACTGACAATGGCATATTAGCTAAAAAGCACAGACCCTTGAAATATAACAAAATCTAACTTTACTTGATCAGATTAAAATATGTAAACAAATGAATTACACATTAAAAAGATACAATAAAAAGTAAGTACTTTGTCGGTTGCATTTTTCGGAACATAATTTCGAATTTTGAAAATGACAAAATTATTAAAATAATTTTCTGTTCAAAATCACGTAGGTAGTCTGAGAAGTATTGCACACATTCTTGTACAGCGCGAACAAAACGACCTTTAGAAGTGCGCCAGGGGGAATACGGAAGTGACATTCCTCCTCTATACGTACGCGGTTGGGGTTCATCCAGTGTATTTTGAGAAGCGGAAGTACGGAGACGTATTTTAGTGTTACGTCAACGCAAGGTAAACAGCGGTCTGTTATCGAATTTTCAATAATAATAATAATAATAATAATAATAACGTAGTATTTATATAGCGCAGTTTTGTGATGTTTCACTTCAAGTGCGCTTTATTATAATAAACTTACTGCTGAATAAGTGACTCCTACCTGATTCATCCTTCCTGATTCATCGCCGTTTAAAGGATGTTTATGGTGACGAAGCAGTTGATAGATCTACTGTAAATCGATGGGTAATAAAATTTCATGAGTGTGATCTTGGAAAAGCAATAATCGTTGATAAAATACGCAGCGGACGTCCAATCATTGACACAGACGATAAACAATCCAAACTCGTCCACGATTTTATTCAAAATGATGGGCGAATCTCTCAAAAGCGTATCACAAACCATTTTAGAATAACCAAGGAAGGTGTCGGCTTCATTTTTTAACAGTTAGGAGAACAAACAGCGTCGATTAGAGCCACTGCAAAACCTGAAGTTTGAACCGATTCCACACCCTTCGCACTCCCCCGATCTTTCGCCTTGCGATTTTTATTTTTTTCTTCTAATCAAGAGACATCACAAGGGTAATTATTACACCTTGGACGATGAGGTGAAGGCAGCTGTCAAGTTCTGGATTCGAGAAAGGTCGGATTGAAGAAAAAAATTGTTACACGTCGGGAGAAACGCCTTAGGTAACGGTGACAATGTTGAAAAATAAATATATGATTTTAAAGCTTAAGAATTGTACTTTAATGTACTTTTTGCCCGATCTTGCTATTTGTTTTTGTTAGTGTTTTACCAGCATTACTGTTACCTTTACCAGCATTACTTATGTGTGCATTACTTTTCAGCCTTCCCTAGTATATTATAAGTAGGTACTTTATCGCTTGTCTGATATCATGACAATTTTGAAAGCGACACTTAAATTCAAAATAAATCATTGAACACATTGAACACAAACACACACCCTCTCACAGACAGACACACGGCCGAAATTAGCATGTTTAATGATTGTTTATCGAAAAGCCTAGATTAGTCGTAAATTTAAAAAAAAATAACGCAAAATTTATTGCGTAGGAATGTTCTAATGTTGTGTATGAGTACATTCACCTGTACATAACCGAACCCTTTCCCCGAAGGATCCCTCCCCACTCACTTTAGCCTCACAACATACCCCGATTGGGGATGCCACATTATCACATGCTCCAGACGAATGGGAACAGATGGGATTGTGCGGTTTTCATGTAAAAAAATATTATTATAAAACTGGTCAACTCATTTAAAAGATAATTGGGGGTTATGCAAGAAATCTCAAGGTAACATGTAGCCACTCTCTGCTAAAGAAAAGCTCAAAGGAAGGAGAAAAGCATACAGTCTTGAAGTGGTAACCCAGGCCGGCGGGGAAAGCTCGATAAAGCTCGAGAAGGCTTTGGATTAAGCCGAAGCTCGCTGAAGTGAGTAGCGCCAAGCACTGCAAACCGAATAAGGGTTGTGAGAGTAAATAAATCCGTATCATTCTGATGTTTTAATTACCGAATAAAGGGCTGATTATGGGTTGCTGACGTAGAGAGGGAACACAAACATTTTCATGGGAAAATTCTATAAAACGTTAAAATGGATATTGATTCAAAACCTTTGGAAGAAACCATTTGGACTGACGGCTTTTATTATTACCGCGACAATCCACGATTACGGTACCGTGACGACTCAAAAAAGGCAATAAATATACGTTCCTTATCACTTATCACAGTAATGCTGCAGGCTCTTTCAAACGATGTGATACACAATGAACGTATGTAGGTCTGTTTCCTCCAAAGGAGAAAAATAATTGTTTTCTTGCATCTCTCTCACACACCGCACCGTGACGTCTCCGTAGACCTGACAACAATACTATCTACTAGTCGTGACGATAATTTTGAAAGAATGAAATATACTTACAAGGACAATTCAATTCGGGAGGCGGGAATGGGTACCGGCGCCACGGGAACCTTTATTGGATACTCTGCCATAGGTCACCCCAAGTGGTTCGCAACGTTTGGTGATTCAGCAGGGGTGCCCGGGTTCATGGGGTGAGGTTTGTCTAAGTCTTGGAGGCGGATGACCAGGACACACTGAACCCCAGATTCCTACCCACCCTTAAACCCATTCCTTTCCAGAACCCTCCTCTCCTTCCTTTCCTTAAAAACCCTTCACACAGAGCATTCCCAAGAATGACATAGACCCTGAGGGAAATTATTTTGAAGCTCATGTAAAAAAAAAGGACACTACAGAAATGTGAGTGAATTCCAAAAAATTCAAAATCATCAAACGTCAATGCACTGATGGTTTGGCTTCTGTTCTTAATCAAAATGAAACAAACGTTGAGTGACTTAGCAGGTATGCCAAAATTCATAGGGTGAGTTTTAGGTATTGGCAGGGGACGCGTTTGCCCACCTACGTGAGTTACTGGTTGAGATAGACCTTTGTCCTCTCCTGCCAGACTCTCTCGACTCATCGCCTTGCACAGCAGTGGGAGAGATGAATTCATAAATCGTCACTCCTGGACCCACCTATTCTATCTATAACGTTGAGTGACTTAGCAGGTCTGCCAGGATTCATAGGGTGAGTTTAAGGTATTGGCGGGGACGCGTTTGCCCACCTACGTGCGTGACGGGCCGGATCGTGAGAGACTTTTTTTTTTTTTACATTAACTCCACACAGGAGGCCTTGAGGAAAATAATTTCTCTCAGGGCCTATGTCATCTGGGATGCTGTGTGGAGGGTCTTTTTGAGGAGAGGAACGAATGAACATTGGTCTTGAAGAGACCTATGTTGTGGGAAGGAGGAAACACAGAGGCCGGCAAATCATTCCACAGCCGAGCTGTTGAACATAAGAACGAGTCGAAGAAACGACCCATTCTCTCGTGACAAATGTCAACCGTGTACAAATGTTGGGCACGCGTCTGGCGTGTTTCCCGACTATGCACCGGTGCCGAAGGGATCAATGATGCTAGTTCCACGGACCATCTTCCATTGTAATACCGGTAGAACAAGGATAGCATTCCCACTAGTACTGGGCGTTGACGATAATTCCATCCAATGCCAACGTCGTTATCGTTGGCGATTTTCAACTGTTGAAAATAACTGTTGAAAATAACGTCGACGGTGATGCAACTATAATAGGAGATCGACACGATACTAACAAAAAATATATCAAAATGGTTTTAAGGAATCCCTTTTAATGGGTGGTTCCCCGAATCATTGATGTATTATTATTATCTCTATACCCCACGCCCCATACACGTAATAATAATCCTATAATAACGTTGAAAGTTGAAACTGTTTGAAGACGTTGGATTCGGTGTAGAAAATATTACCCGTTGAAGATATATTTTGCTTGTCGTTGATAAATTTGATTGTCCCCTGGCGCTGCGTATCGGCCGTATTGGATGGGAAAAAAAAAACGTGCAGTAGGTACGTCCCTTACCAAAAGATCATGTCTAATTGGGTATAATATCGTTCACGAAGTATGACCTCTTGACCTTTTTGATTTAATTGGCCAACACTGTTGAAAACAATAGGTACAAAACGAGGCTGTTAGGCGACCGACATTGATAATTATCAATAGGCTATTTTTTGCTTGTCGTTGTAAAATTTGATTGTCCCCTGGCGCTGCGTATCGGCCATATTGGATGGGAAAATAAAAAAAAAGTGCAGTAGGTACGCACATTACCAAAAGACCATTTGAAATATCGAGTAATGTTGTTCACGAAGTGCAAACTCTTAACCCTTTTTATTTATTAGGCAGTTGAATCGTTGACTGCGTTGAATATTATTCGCATGTAGTTATTATATTTCAACTGTTGGCGCTAATTATTTTCAACAGCGTTGGACGTTGAAATAATATAACTATTGTTTCCAACGGCTAGTTATATTTTAATACAGTACTAATTCCCACCCGACGCCTGTGCTCTAAAGATTGCAATCCGTCTGTTAAGATGGGAGAATCTATCAAACGGACTGGTTGAGGTAGACCTTTGTTCTCTCCTGCCGGACTCTCTCGACCCATCGCCTTGCACCGCAGTGGGAGAGATGAATTCATAAATCGTCACTCCTGAACACACCTATTCTATCTACCCACATTTCATACTTTTTCCGACACAGAACTTCCGACTCCTTCCTTTCCGTAACCTTAAAAAATCGCATGGGTTATGTGTGGAGTTAATATTTAAAAAAAAAAATCGATTGCTTTGAATTTAAGTATAATAACTAAATGTGTAAAGAATTCAGACAAGCGATGAAGTTCCTACCTGTAATATAATATTTTTAAAATATATATTTGAATTGCATTTACCGAATGGGTACCTACTGATTTACGGGTCTGCGGTAGTATTTAAAATAAAATTAAAAATAATCTAAAACTAAACCAATTATCACGACACACAATGAACGATAGGCAGTAACCATAATATTTGCACGTTTTTCAATCAACATACCCATCGCAAACTGATGTTAACTGCCTACCCACGCCGGGCCTAACCGCATTGTTATCTCAATTATCTGCGCAGCGGCCGGCTCCCCGGGGAGCAGAACTGAGCAGGAGTAGCGGTAGGAGGAAAACAGAACACAAGGGAGGAGAGAGGTACTGCGGTGGGAAAGTCTACGTGGAAAGGAGGGTTGGTATTGGGTGTGATTCACCATAGATAATTAGCCTATTTTTTAATCAATCATCTACATCTGTGGTCTGGAGATACAACATTCGAGTTGCCCATAGAGTGATGACGGGTTAAAAGTATGCAATAATAATTTTACTTTCTTAAGAGGAAATGTTGCCCGACCTTTTTCATACAAAACTTAATTTTAAGCGAATATAAAATATATATATATATATATATATATATATATATATATATATATATATATATATATATATATATATATATATATATATATATACAAGGTGTCCGGAAACTCGTAGTACAAGCGGGAAACTGGAGACTCCACATCACATTTGGAGTCGATTTTGTGGTATAACTTTTTTTGATTTGAGCTTTCGTTTTCGAGTAAATCGAGTGAGAAGTTGATTTTTGTTTTGGTCAAATTCTTGTAAATTATTACCGACGATCATAGTACCTTACTAATAAACACTATTTAAAAGAAAAACAAACAAAGAAATCCGGATTTAAAGCATTATTTTGAAATTGCCCATCATTTAATTCAGTTTAAAAATAAAATATTTGGTCGTTCCACGGTTAAACAGCTGATCGTACATATTCGCAGTTTGTAGGTAGCCGCGCGGGAAGAGACGAGGGAGGGGAAAGGTAGTCCGGTCAAGTTAGCCCGAAAAATAATAATAAAACATATTGCAAGTGTAATCCGATTTGAGATTACAGAGAGTAGTAACATCAACCTGAATATCACTAATTTAGTTGCAAAAAAGCAACACCAACCTTCACATTAATTAATGTAAACGTTAGTGATTCTGTTGTACGTTAATTATTAAAAAAAGTTTTTTTTTTTAATTTGTACTTCAAAGTTTGTAGTACTTACTAACAAAGATATTAGAGGTCTCAGGCGGTAGGAGTGAAACCTTCAGAAAACTAAAGTAGACAAGAGTGGGGAGGCTAAGAAGCACCGCACAAAGAGGAGACCGATTATACTATCTCACTCTCTCACAGGCTAAATCTTATTGATGTATGTGTTTGTCTCTTTTTAGTGTCGCTATTTTTCGTTTCATCGAGTTTCAAATCAGAAACATATTGCAAGTGTAATCCGATTTGAAATTACAGCTTAGTAGTAACATCAACCTGAACATCACTAATTTAGTTGCAAAAAAGCAACACCAACCTTCACATTAATTCATGTAAACGTTGGTGATTCTGTTGTACGTTAATTATTAGAAAAAGGTTTTTTTTTGTATTTGTGCTTCAAAGTTTGTAGTACTTACTAACAAAAATATTAGAGGTCACAGGCGGTAGGAGTGAAACCTTCAGAAAACTAAAGTAGACAAGAGTGGGGAGGCTAAGAAGCACCGCACAAAGAGGAGACCGATTATACTATCTCACTCTCTCACAGGCTAAATCTTATTGATGTATGTGTTTGTCTCTTTTTATTGTCGCAATTTTTCGTTTCATCGAGTTTCAAATCAGAAACATATTGCAAGTGTAATCCGATTTGAAATTACAGCTTAGTAGTAACATCAACCTGAACATCACTAATTTAGTTGCAAAAAAGCAACACCAACCTTCACATTAATTCATGTAAACGTTGGTGATTCTGTTGTACGTTAATTATTAGAAAAAGGTTTTTTTTTGTATTTGTGCTTCAAAGTTTGTAGTACTTACTAACAAAAATATTAGAGGTCGCAGGCGGTAGGAGTGAAACCTTCAGAAAACTAAAGTAGACAAGAGTGGGCTAAGAAGCACCGCACAAAGAGGAGACCGATTATACTATCTCACTCTCTCACAGGCTAAATCTTATTGATGTATGTGTTTGTCTCTTTTTAGTGTCGCTATTTTTCGTTTCATCGAGTTTCAAATCAGAAACATATTACAAGTGTAATCCGATTTGAAATTACAGCTTAGTAGTAACATCAACTTGAATACCACTAATTTAGTTTCAAAAAAGCAACACCAACCTTCACATTAATTCATGTAAACGTTGGTGATTCTGTTGTACGTTAATTATTGAAAAAAGGTTTTTTTTTGTATTTGTACTTCAAAGTTTGTACTTACTAACAAAAATATTAGAGGTCTCAGGCGGTAGGAGTGAAACCTTCAGAAAACTAAAGTAGACAAGAGTGGGCTAAGAAGCACCGCACAAAGAGGAGACCGATTGTACTATCTCACTCTCTCACAGGCTAAATTCTATTGATGTATGTGTTAATGTGTTTGTCTCTTTTTCTTGTCGCTATTTTTCGTTTCATCGAGTTTCAAATCAGAACAGTGCTAAAGACTTCTTCATTTCAAAAATGGTCAGAAATTTAATGTTGTTCATATCTATTTTAACCGGACTATAAAAATTCCGAAACAAAATTACCATCTCTTTCTCTCAGGGTTAATCCACACGTGCGCGAACAGGCGAGCGAATAATGTCTTGAATATTAAAAATGGCCGCGTTTAAAGCCCGTCTTCCACTGTTCGGAATCCGCTCGACTAGCAAACGTTAACTGCATACAAGTGCTTCTATTAAGAACGTTGCGAGCGAAGCAGACTAAACGAGTTAAATAGGTTCGAACGAATCCGCTCCGCTATTAATGAAGGTGTTTATTGAAGCCGCTTGCCAATTTTAGTGTTTATAGGATACGAGTAGCAAAGAATGTCGCAATGTCGTCAAAAAGGATGCTGCTTGGAAAACCATCATCGAGATGAAATTGCCGGAAATAAGAAAGTTTAAAACAAATATAAATTTAATTACATGTTTTTTTTTAAGCAAACATTTCTTCATTGCCTACGCGTTAAAAAACATCCTCACAAGAAACAGTACTTGAAATCACAGAATCACTCTGTTCATCAATGACTAGTTACCCGCTCAGCTAGACTCTTTTCTAGACTCTTTTCCGCTCGCAGTGGAAGGCGGGCTTTATAATGGCCGCCATTAAATTTTGTTGTTTCGGAAATTGTTTGTTTACAAATGCAATCGACAGTTTTGTCCACGCGTTTGGCTCGTTGACATCTTTCTACAATAAACTTTTCGTAATTAAACTTTAAAACAAAGTGTGCTTGTGAATTATTTTGTGTTATTTTTATATTTTGACGTGATTAATTATTGTGTTATTACAATGGAATATACCAACGCATATGTGTTTTTTTGTGATGTACCAATGACATGTTAAAATGCGTTTTTTGTGATGTACCTAGTGTTTTTGGATTAAAAAAGAAATATTACATAATGTAAGTTAGAACATACCTATGCTAATAATTTCTCTCACAATGCTTGTTCGAATTGGTCCAGTTATATCGCCGAAAATCTTTCAAGTAGAGTACATTATTGCCCGCCGTCCGTTTCAAGATGACGGGTAGGTACACATCAAAGTAAATACGTTAATTTAACCATATTATAATGCTTAGAAGAAATGAAATTTTAGAAAAGGTGGAAGAATAAATTAGTGGGATGAAAATAAATAAACTATGAACACGAAAAGAGAATAATGGCAGCTTATAAATTTTGTAGCATCTTCGTTCTACGACATTTCCACCTATCAGATGAAATTTTAACCATAAATAGCCGAAATTAATTTTTTTTTTTTTTTTTTTTTAATTTTAAATGTAAAAATGCTTAAATTGAAAATATTTATGTTTATTTGGGTTCTCTATGGGATGTAGGTTCACCAGTTTTCCGCTTGTACTACGAGTTTCCGGACACCGTGTATATATATATATATATATATATATATATATATATATATTTTATACAGTAGAGGAAAGTAACCAAATATGAAATAGTAACCTAATATGGAGAACCGATACTTCTCGTAAACAAATATTCTGGACGCGATAAACAGTCATGGTCACGACCACGGACATATGAATATACATGGACCTGCCCTAAGTGATAAACACGTATTATTTCCCCCTCCACATGGCGCCGGCTGGAGCTCCGCCTTGGAACCGGCTCGCTCCATGGGGAGGAGATAGAGCCTCGCTTGAATCTAAAATGTGTGACGTCATCATTCTTGCCGTGAACAGCTAGAAGGTAACATCCATACATTTAACGAAATACAACGCCAAAACGGTAGCGTATTCTATACAATGTATCTACATATCAATGTGCACATAGCGAATGTGGGCGGTTCTCCAGTGTGCTCGTCGCTGGTTACAGGGGTAAGTAAATTATGAAACATTTGTAATAGTGTTTTAACTAAACACGGCAACAAAATATTGCTATGTGTATTGGGGCGAGTCTTTTTGGGGCGAGCATTTGGCCTTAGCAAATATGTTATTATCGTGGCAAGCAATTCGCGCTCCCATGTAAAAAGGTCTATTCATTCAAAGCAGATTTTGCTTTTAAGAACTAAATGGTGATATTGTAATGCGAGATGCCTATTTACTGTCAGATTGATTGTATAAAGAATCACAGTCATCTTTCCCCTCTTCGCCCTCCATGGTTTGGTTTGACCCCTCACTTGTAACTGCTTGTCTATTCATTTGGATGTCTATGGTCACGACCGATGCCGCGACACGAGAGAGAAATGGACTGTTAATCTAAATTATGCTAATACAAGATAATTGATTGCGTTTTGAAAACTCAATCACAGGAATTGGGAGATGGAAGTAATAAGTCCCTTACCTTTGATGGCTTCTTCCACTGTTTCAGGATCGATCCTGGTGCTTGGCGTTTCCCACAATAACGGCACAACGCAAGGTCACAATTACCGACACTTTGGGATTATATTGATTAGTAATTTTGCGATTATTAGCGAGAGTTCAATGGCGAGATGTGACCTAGGTCACTTCGATTTTTCAACACAACAAAAGAGCCACTAATTTTAAATTTTTGTTCCAATTTGGAAATGAGTTCCACGTAGGTATGAAAACATCTTCTAATTTTCCTTTTGAAGTAACTAAGTAGGAAAGGAGAGGAGGAAAATAAAGGAATAAATGAATGAATGAAGGACTTGGGAATATGGATTTAATTTTTTAAACTGTTTCAGAACCAAACAGTGATCGTCTATCTCTTTCAATCACTTTACGCGCGTACAGGTTTAAACTTGTCAGTCGAGCGAGTGCTGTGTCCGCGGTGAGGCGGTTTTGTTTTCTGAAAATAGTCGAAGATAAACCTGGATCAAATGGTAACAAATTAAACTTAATAACAATAAAAAAATATCTCACATCTTTCCAGGTATTTACGTCAAATGATGTTTATTATTTTTAACTTATTAACAATAAAAAATAAATAGCTCACATCACTTCAGATTTATAGATATTTGCTATAATTGTTTATTATATTTTTTTTTAATATACTAATTAGTATGTCCGTATTTTTTAAAAATTACATACAAACATTCCCGGTTTACGAATAATCTGACAACAATTTGAAAATCTCCTATATCCATCAAAAGAAGCGAGAAATGTTACTAATGTCGTGAGGGAGGAGTTAGCCAGCAAAGGAATTTAATTTAAGACGCCTGGGTGGAAGCCAGACGCGATGCTTATTCAGCCACCCACCGGTCGTTATAAAGTTTTGTCGAGTATTCTGACCTCAATTTTAGATTTTAGATTAAGCTTTACTACGAATTGGTTTACATAACGAGTACCAAAAAATATGCTTTAGATACATTGAAGCATTTCCTAAGGTTTCGCTTGAGAAGAATAAAAATAAAAATGTTTATTACTTTATAAAAAATATAAGCATAAACTACAAAAATAAGCATTTTTTTCATTTGAAATCAACGAACGTCGAGCGCATATATAAACAACTTTTTAATACAATATGTATTATGGATAAGATTATCTGCTAAGATTGTAAACGATTTTTATGTGGTGGACAGGCAAACAAAGAATATACACATTTTGGGCTTGTGACTTTCTCTAAACTATTCGCTTGTTAGTCTAAACCGTTTTGTTATATGTATAGTTTTTCATTATATGGAATTTTAGCTTGGGGTAACACATATACTAGTGCCCACGACCTCATCATTAAAGCACAAAAACTAATAATAAAAATAATTCTTAAACTTCCTCTTACTACCAGCACTGATACGATCTTCAATACTTTCAACATTATGGACATTAAACAGCTCTACGCAAGATCCATCTTGGTTAATTTACATAAAAAAAAACAACAAAACCCTATACAAAGCAACACAAACGATACACAATACCCGAGCCAAAAATAAAGAACTTCTCCAAACTCCTTTTTCTAAAACCACCTTTGGATAAAAAACACTTTAAATACATAGCTTGAAAAGTACACAATACACTACCAGTTACGATTAAACAAACTGAATCAATGACCAAATTCAAACAACATATAAATAAATGGATTATAAGTATTGGACGTCACACTACTGCAAACATCTGTAAAATAGATTATAAATAGACAGAAATATCAATTTACATACGTCCTTACCCATATTAAACAAATTAAAATAGTAAAATCCTATATAATCTAACTCCAAAAATAGATTTGACAGGATTTACTACTTTACATCATCTATAAGATAACTCTCTTTATGGTATTTACCCACACTTTCAATAATCTTTCTGTTTTAATTGCATTCAAAATAATGTGAATTTCAAAGTAAATATTCTTACGATATTCAATTCAATATTATGTGATATTCATTTATGTACCTCTACGCCTGTCTCAACACAGGTATACCCTAGTGAGACAGGCATCGAATAATGTAAACATACCTTTTATAGATAAATAAATAAATATATAATTATTTATTCAACCATTTATATGGGAGGCCCTGAAGTATCTATAAGGGCTTACGTCGCCTTTGGAAATGCTGTCCGGATATTTTCAAGAAAAGAAAGGAGCGAACATCGGATTTGAAGATGCTAAAGTTGTAGGAGGGAGAAAATAAGAAAGTCAGCAAACCATTCCACAGCCGAACTGTGTAAAGCATAGTAAAAATTCATAAAAACGATGTAAACGGTCTTATATAAGAAATACATAACGTGGTTAGACTACAATATACCCTAAAATATATGCAGAATCTTAACGACGTAAGTAAAGAAGCCTTGTTTACAAATTGCGACTCGCGACCCGTGTATTGGACGGAACTACTGTCGAATTTCCCCTATCAAAGAAAAGAAGAAGACATCTGTGGGAATCTTAACGACGTAAGTGAAGAAAGCGTGGAAACAAATATGCGCCCGCGGCACGGCATATCGGACGGACGTACGGTCGAATTCAATCTAGCAGGCCTGGAGATTCGATCTTTTCGCCACGTTCATTTAAATTAATTCTGAAGAACGTGTTACAAATATTTAAAATGTGTCTCCATGTCGCACTCCCGAAGTTATTGCTAACTTTATAGTTGAAAAAACGAGTTATAAAGTTTTAAAATTGTCGTACTTAAAATATATTAATGGTAAGGTATAGTTTTTATTAATCTTAAATACAAAGAACTTACATCCCCGGTGTTCTGTTGTAATAAAAAAGTTATTATAGTTACAAATTCGCAGGAAATGAGTAAAATGTGAGTTATGAGCAAACAAAAATTATTAGGCTTGTGTACCGCCTTAAAACTGTGTTTGAAGAAGTTTTTTTTAATGTTTTTAAATTGCGGTCGGAAACTTTGGTTTCTATAAGACCTATATGATCTGTTACCAAAAGCGAATAAATTCGCCTGAGGGGTTAAGGGTGGGGGTTCACAAGATGTATTACATGTAATTCGCTATGCCACAGGATTTAATAATTTCCGAAGGTGATTGTGAGAAAAATTCAAAGGTTGCAAGGCGAGCATCATTAGCATGAATGGTCTTCACTATTCGGTATGGTGAAAGGGCAGAACCACTAATGGAAGGGAAGAAAGGTATATAGTAAGGTATCCAAGCTCGTAAAGGGCCAGATTGATATTAATGATTTTAAGATCGCGGTGGAACAAGATGGGATTATGGGGTTTCTGATAGAGGAGCGGTGGTGAACGTAATCAACTCTCTGGATAGGTCTTTGATATACATAAATTTCGGAGGCGGATACGGGTACCGCCGACCCTGGGACCATTTATTGGAAAACCAAAACCTCTGTCATAGGTCACCCAAGTCGTTCGCTACACTTGGTAAGGTAGCATGGTTGCCCGGGTTAATTGGATAATGTTTATCTAGAACTTGACGGTGGAGCGACTGGTCGGGCGGGCCGAGAGACTGGTCGAGGGAAACCTTTTTAACTCTCCAGCCAGACTCTCTCGACCATCGCCTTGCACCGCAGCGGGGGAATGGGTTCATACATGGCCACAATGAAAATTTCATCTCCTCCTTTCATTAAAACTACCGTCCACACAGCATCTCATCAGTGTGGAGCTAATGTAAAAAAATCAGAGTGCGCAATTCACACGTGGTAAAAGTGAAACCAACAGAAAACTAAATTTCGAGAGAATGAGACGAATGCAGAGTATCAGGAGTAGGTTTATGGTAGGGTTTATTTATTACTAGCTGGTCCCGGCATGCGTTGCTATGGCATTTGAGTGTCCTTTCCCATTCGTCCCGCTCCCCTTCCGCCTTCCCTTCTTCTCCTGCGTCCTCTTCCCCTCTCGCGTTCCCACTCCGTCACCTCCACCTTCCCTCTCCTCACTCCACTCCTCCCTCCCTTCCCCGTCCCACGAATCCCCCTCCCGAGTTCCCCTCCCCCCTCCTGCGTTTCCCTATCACCTTCCCCGCCTTTCCTCTTCCCTTTCCCGCTCCCTCGTCCCATCAACCCTCCTCCCGCGTTCCATATATTCAATTCCAGTACAATCAGTTTTTAAACAGCCCGCGTGCCACCTCTTACAATTTTTAATCAAATTTCCATTTTAGATGTTTATTAAATTTGGTACCTAACAAAGGTACCTATTTAAAATATCTAAAATTCTTGATTCGATTCAAACTTTTAGGGGAGTACCTACTTTAAATAAATTTATTAAAGATTTCCAAAAATAGAATCCTGATTGAACCATCAATGTTTTGCAAAATGTCAATCTCAAACACGCGAAACGTCAAACATGCTCATGTTTTCTGAAATTATCCAATTTTCTGCGCAATTTTCTTAATTTTTCTCTCCGTAAGAACCATCCTCGTACTTCAAGGAATATTCTAAAAAAAGAATTAGCGAAATCGGTTCAGCCGATCTCGAGATTTGCGCTTACCAACACATTTAGCGATTCATTTTTATATTATAGATAATACTAGCTTTTGACCCCGGCTTCGCTCGCGTAGTTTTAGGAGGTTTCCACTCCGCCTCTTCCACCTTCCTTATCCCCACTACACTCCCCCCCTCCCCCTGCCCCCCTCTCCACCACCTCCACCCCCCCTCTCCGCGCCCACTCCCATCTCCCACTCCCCCCCTTTCCACCACCATACCCGTTACATTCATTTTTCAAACAGCTCGCGTGCCACCTATTGCAATTTTTTTTATACAAATTTCATAATGCCAGAGCTCTGAGCTACAGCCTTTATGTTATTCTGATGTATGAGCTATATTATTGTAAAGTTTCATTCAAATCCATCAGTAGTTTTTGCGTGAAAGAGTAACAAACATCCATACATCCATACAAACTTTCGCCTTTATAATATTAGTAGGGTTGATACCAAGTTTAAAATTTATTTTACATTTTATTCTATGAAGCACAGCACAAAGAGGAAGCCGATAGGCTACGAAACACCACAAAGAGGACACCGATTACTCTATCCCATTCTCTCGCAGGCTAAATCCCATGTAAGTTTTATGATTTTCACGGCCAAAAGCATTTTCGTTATTTGTTTTTGGGGTGTTATGCCGTGTTGCGCTACCTCCTTCTTTAATAATAAATCCCCTGTGTTTGTGTATTTTTAGTTTCGCTCGTTTCTGTTTCATCGAGTGTCAAATCACAAGGATGCTAAAGAAGTTTTGACTTCAAAAATCACAAATAAAGTTGCTTGTGGAATCGATAACCTTTTAGTTTTTGTACAACTTTTGCTGGTGTAATATTATCTTTGGGAATCAAAACACTTGAACTTCTAAGATAAGAAGAGCTCGCAATACGCTGTGATAACTTTTAAAGTGGCCACACTTGTAAAGTAAGCCAGTTAATTTATTTAAATCACAAAACAATATAGTTAAAAACAAATACGGCAGTGTTCCCCATTTAGCGGCGAGCGCCACCCCTCTGATGAAATAAAAACAGAATTAGCATGGGGACAGGGCGCCGCGGCTTATGTATGGTTTATTGCCAATCTGCAATTTAAATTAGCAGCTTGCAGTAGCCACTTGTCCCGGCCGATGCGCCCTACGGAATTCGTTTCCCGGCTTAGAGGGACCTCTCGGCGCACGGGCTTTTGGAGTGATTTTCAAAACGAGTGGGTTTTTGGAAGTAATTGCGTCTGATGATAATCTGCGAATTAAATACATCGCAAGCAATTGGGCTCTTGTATTTGTAAAAGTTCCCACGTGCTTACGCTTAATTAGATTGTACTCAATTTATTCCGTTTGATTAGGTCACCATCTTCGCTCAGACGTTTGAAGGACAGCCCAAACCACCTTTTTGAATAATAGATTGAATTTGACCATATACTAATAATTATTATTATCATTTAATAAAAAAGTTGATATAAAAGAATTTGTCATTCTCAGACTATAAAAATATTAACATTTGTTATTTCGGCTACTGGCATTATACCTAGCTATCTCGTTCAAAATTTAGGCATATTAGATTTGTCAAAGAATTTATGTATAAAAATGCAAATATCAGTCATTTTAAATACGTGTAGATTTACAAAAGATTTTTTTAAAATTTATATTGAGGGATCAGTAGGAATTATAGGTCCAATTAGGAGTTCCACCGAGCCGAACCCTCTGATATAAAAATATCTGGAGTCGGAGAATTATTTTCCCATTTGGTCTCTGGTAGGTTGACACGTTGTTCTTGTATTATTTTGTATTTATAATACCTATACAGTGCAATTGCATAGCGTGAATTGACTAGATTATCATTTGTGGAAAAGTGTGTGAAAGGGTTTAGTCTTTCCTGTGGGGAAGATTAAACCCGGACATAAAATCTGAAGCCCAAAATAAATACAAACGAAACATGAAGCAGAACCGGAACCAGAATGCGGAACCCATACCCACCTCCCGAATTGAGATAAAATTTAAAAAAAAATAGTAGTAACACTGTATGTATAATAATGTCGGGTTTTGATGTGCATTGTTTATAGTTGGTATCAAAATAGTTCTTAAATAATCGATTTTTTAAATTATTCTGTAGTGCTCATTTCAATAATTCTCGTTATTATTAAAATAAACACAACTTTATTAATTTTCATAAACTCGATAATTTTGTCTACCGAAACGTCACACAAATCCGTCTTGGCACTCCCTTTCTTCAAAATATGCAGTAATAGCTAAGTCGCCGGTGCTGCCCGGGTTTTGCGCAGAGTTTTTGATATCAGATATAGGAAGTAATTTTATGTCTTATTTTGAACGTCAGGTGTGAAAAAATTTCAAAGGCGTGGTACAGATACGTAGTTACGAATATTAGAGAGAGTATTTTGGTGTTTTCACAAAGAAATGTGAAAATATTTAATAAAATACGACTCTTTTAAAATAGAGCAAAAATCTCTTGGGAAATGTCTTAAATAGCATTTAAAGAAACACACATGGTGAAAATATTTTCAAAATGCAAAGTACGACTATTTGCCGATAATACACCAATATACTTAATTGGAGATAATTATGAACCACTAATAAATATTTTAAATAATGAGCTAAATAATGAGGTAAATAATGGCTAAAAATCAATAAGCTTAAATTAAATACAAAAAAAAAATGTATGGTGATAGGATACAAGAAGACATCCAGTGAAAGCAAAATTAAAATTGATGGTGAGATTATTGAAAATGTTACTGAAATGTAATACTTAGTAGTTATATTAGATTCCAAACTAACGCTCAACAAGTATGCTGAATATACACAAAAGAAAATTGGGAAAAAAATATCTTTTTTGGGAAGAATTAGGCAAAAACTATCTAGGAAAACTGCAATCACTATCTACAAATCAATTATTGCTCCATATTTTAACTATTGCTCAACTATCCTTTTCCTATGTAACGAACGAGAACAAAATAAGTTTCAAATTCTCCAAAACAGGGCAATGAGAATAATACTACGGCGAAATAGATTTTCAAAAGTAAACAAAATGTTAAAAGAACTGAATTGGCTAACCGTGAAACAGATGCTGACCTTGAATACGATGATATTTATACATAAAAAAATAAACAACATTTTACCAAAATACTTCTCAAATAAAATTATATTCAACAAGAACATTCCACACAATTTAACACAAGGACGTGCAAGGAAATCAGGCTTAAAAAAAAGACAACAAAGGAATGATGAAGTTATATAACACGCTACCAGAAACAATAAAGTTCACACCAATTGCAAGATGTGTTGTAGGAGCTTTTTTTTTTTTACAGTTAATACCGCACAAGAATCTCAACTGCTCCCGTCTGGAGCCAGTGAGACTATGGCATCCCCAATTGGGGTATGTTGTGAGGCTGAAGGTAGTGGGGAGGGGAAGGAGGTGGGGAAGAGGAAGGTTGGGAAGTACCTGGCTATTCAGATCTGGTCACCAAACACGGCTAAAGCCATTTTTAAGCAACGTTTCAATTCTGAATGGTGGTCTTACACCAGGGCGATACTGATAGTATCTTCCACTCTGGAACATGCCGCAAATATACTATATATTATTTTAAATGAATTAGTTGTGAAATAACACAAATTAATCAAATAAAATTTATTTGCGCATGCCGGGTTCGAACCCGCGACCTCCGGATTGTGAGTCAAGAGTCTTACCCACTGGACTACGGAGATCGTTAAACTTAAAACTACATAAAATTTAGTTTGCAAATATGAAATATTATAATTAATTACAAATTTTGTAAACTTAAATGTACAAATTACTAAATTAAAAATTCATTAATAAAAATAAACTGTGTTTTTTTTCGCACACATGACTTGTAAAATAACAGAAAAAAACGGATTTTATAATAATTTTCAGTGCATACTTTGCGATTTTCTTTTATCGAGGGAATTTCACATAATTACCAATTCGGCGTGGTAAAAGTACGGCTATTATCTTAAAAAATAAAAAAAATTTTAGAAACTTAAAGTGTTCAAGAGAGATATGTTATAAAAGGGTAGAAATTCGGAATGCCGCGGCTTAAGAAAAGTCAAAATTCTGCGTTGGAAAGGGGGATGAGGTGGTTTTACGAAATCAGTAGACATCATTGGAGGGGACCCACCACTTTCCCAACGGCGTTATAAGGAAACATATGGTTTCCTCCTTCACCGCACACGTCAAGACTCTGTTATGTATAAAACATAGGTTAATTGTCGTTTTAAGTAAGAACTGGAATCTATGAGGCGGCACGATAGCATTGTCTATTGTTTTTCATCCTGGCAACACCAGAGAGGAGCGGAAGGGTGATGGTGGCACTTCCCCCGGCGGGCGGAAGGCCCGCCGGAGGTGGAGAGAGTTTTTTTAGAGATAATCGGGCAAGATGGAGTGCATCGGTGCCTAATCAGAGATTCGAGAAGTTCCCGTAAAGTTCGGGCGGTTATTATAGTGCCGTTACAAGTTTATTTGAGTTCCCGTTATGGTTTCAACCCCGCGAGTCGCGCTCCGGAAAAAAATGTTGTGTTCACACATGGCCGAATTGTATTTTGTTTAGGAATAGGAAATTTCAAACTGGACAGTAAACGCCCCTGCCTTTAGTCCCAGAAACACCGTGGGCTAGTATGATTTCCGGCCAATATAATGTTCTACCCGATCTCCGCCAGGAAATCTCCTGGTGTATCAATTCACCATACACGTGCGTGACTCTGTCTATTTGCAATCAACGCCAGCTTACTTCACCGTGGGACGTGGAGTAGCCTTATTTGCTCGCGCCAGAGTATTTGCTCATGCTGCAGAGGACATCGTTTGCCATCCGCGCCAGCTTACTCCACCGTGGGACGTGGAGTAGCCTTATTTGCTCGCGCCGGAGTATTTGCTCATGCTGCAGAGGCCAGAGGATTCCTGCCACCAATATAGTCAGCTCGCATCACCGTGGGACGTGAGCAGTTGCACCAATCTTAGTCACCAGGAGGATCCCTCATCGTCTAAACGACCGCGTTAATAGTCAGATTACTTTAGCTTTAGTTATCGGTTATGGTCTGTGGGGGTAAGTTCTTTCCTATCTGTATTATTATTTGCAATATTTGAAATAAACCTATACGGTTAGTCCAATTATAATTAACCTTATTTTATTTACAAAACCTGGTAATTCCTGCCTATGCCTGACAACTTAGAACATAATTCCCCGCTCTGGGAGGGGGGTACTCTGCTCTACCGCTGTGCTGGTCGATTTGGCGGGTCTGATGCTGAGGATTCCTCGGGATCAGATCCTGGCGCGTCCGGTACTAACCGGCAAAGCCATTTCGACCACTCACCATAATTAAATCCCTTTAATAAATAGCCAACTATTGGCAATTCATTTGACCCTAACATGGCGCCTACAACTGTGTCCTGGGCTCGTATAATTCTTATTTGTCTAGGTTTTGGGTTGGAGTTACTATAGTTTTGTCTTGTAATCGATCAATAATTGTTTTTGTTATTTCGAAGCATCTCACATAAAACATAAGCTTTAAATGTCATTCCGGTATACACGTAAATATTGCGAAGTTATCAATCTGTCAACAATGCAGCCAACTTGATAATAACACTGTACACATTATTATTATATATTTGTTTGTGGGTTAAGTTATTCGGACTTACGGGCAACACGAATACTAAGTGTCAATTTGACAGACGGCTATGTCAATCGTAAACAAACATTGCATTTTGACAACAACTGTCATAATGTAATTACACCTTTAAGTTTTTAAGATTGTCGTGTACAATAAATACTATTAAGTGCTTATAAATACGATTAATTATATAATTGCTCTGCGGGTAAGCAATATATTCGTAGCTATCGTTACTAGCTAATTATTGACATTGTACATTTAATTATTGGAATTTTACAATTATACTTTTCAAAATGTCGACTACAATAGACAACATTAATAGTAGATCGAAAGATGAACTTTCTGCGGATCTTTTATCCAGGAATATAACACCAGACGGTACTTTAGAAGAAATGCGGATTCAAGCCAGAAGGCATAACAAAAATATTAAAATATCTGAAGCTATCGAGCATCATGAGATAAGTGTTAACCCAGATAATGACAGCGAATTTGGCTCAAACTACATTAAATATACAAAAGTTATTTATAATGAATCAAACTCTTCTTCATCTTCATCCACAAGTACTATTAATAATTGGAATATTAAATTTGATGGTAATAGTTGCGTAAGAGATTTTATACTGGAAATAGAAGAGAAATGTAGAATTAGGAACGTTCGTCATGACGATTTAGTGAGATGTTTTCCTGATATTTTAGATGGATTGGCATTATTATGGTTCAGATCAATTTATACACCTGATTTGACTTGGAATGAATTATCTATATTACTTATAAAACAATTCGAAACAAATAATAGACAGATTGAATTAAAATCACAACTTTTCTCTATGAAACAACCAGCTGGTATGTCAGCCTTTGAATTTACGTTAAGAATGCAGAAGCACAATAATATGCTTGATTCTAAATTACCACTCTCTGAACTTTTACAATTATGCATGAGAGCATTACTACCCATTTATATAAACCTTCTTGCATCTAGAGATTTCAACTCATTTTCAGAACTTACCGAAGCTACAAATAAACTGGAGTCTTATTCAACGTCTAATTTGTTAGAAAATAATTCTTCTTCTTTTTCTAATGATAATCCACTTAAGGATAATAAAAAAAAATATTATTTCACTAATTCACGGGGCAGTAATAATAATAATTTCAATTTTAATCGTAACTCTTCTTATCGTGGTACCTACAATAATCGTTCTACGGATTATAATTATAAACAAAATAATAATAATAATAATAATACATGTAGGATTACAAAAGATTTTTTAAATATTTATATTGAGGGATCAGTAGGATTTATAGGTTCAATTAGGAATTCCACAGAGCCGAACCCTCTGATATGAAAATATCTGGAGTCGGTGAATTATTTTCCCATCTGGTCTCTGGTAGGTTGACATGTTGTTCTTGTATTGTTTTGTAATTTTAATACATATAGTGCAATTGCATAACGTGGATTGACCAGATGATCATTTGGGAAGTGTGTGAAAGGGTTTAGTTTTTCCTGTGGGGAAAATTAAACCCGGACATTTAAATCTGGTGCGTGTAAAAAAAAATTATAATTATTTTTATTATTTAGTTGTTGCTTAGCAACGTTGGTTGCTTAGCAACGCTAGCCTCGACGTTTGCTTGTATTTTGGCTCTCTGATTTTTTTATTGTATCAGAAAGAAAAGAATTAGCTTTGATCCCAAAACATATAAATATTTGAAAATAAGTATATTAGATAACCTAATAAATAAACTGCCAGTCAACCGTAGGATATTTAGATAAATAAATACGATATAAAATTTTTCCTTTTGTGAGGGCTTCAGTAACCAAGGTAAACAACAGTATTTTGATATTACTTTGAAATATATTTTGCAGGTAAATTTAATTATATATTTTATTTTGATAACATTATTCTAAAATATAATATTTATTATAGATTTGTAGTATTGAAGGGTAGTTTACATTAAAATATTTAATTTGGCCAAATTGAAAATTATTTGTTGACAAATGACAGTATTAGGTAACGACGACAGTTGCTTGGTTACTGGAATGTAGGAATAATAATAATAATCATTTCCAAGTTGTTTTGAACGGTGACAAAATGTCATTTTCAACCAACGGAAATGAAAATGGGTTGATTATGTCATCTTTACAGATGAACATTGATAATCTGAGACCCCAAAAAACAAAAGCAGGTATTCCTAGGCAGAGAATGAAATGGACGAACGATGTCAATATGTTCATCGTTCGTTCATATTTTTATGTGACGAAACTAGAAACAGATATGTTATTGTATAGGAAAAAATTACATTTACTTTTCTCACAAAATTATCCGGTTGCCCAAGTAAACGAACAAAGATTAGCTGACCAAAAAAGGGCAATTTTCAAAAATAATTTAATCCCTGTAGTAACATTAAATCAGATAAAAAAGGAAATAGGAGATAGATTGCAATTAGAGAATAATTTAGAACAAATTAATACGAGTAGTAATGGTATATTAGATACATTGAATGAAGACAGTTTAGATAATATTCTAGTAGAAGAATCTAATGATATTACAGTAGATTCAAATAACTTAGACGCTATTCATAATCTTAGGGAAATCAACATTGCAAATTTAAACTTACTAGATGATAATGTAATAGAATTAGCTAACTTGCTTCATAATAATATAAATAGATATATAGATATAGAGCCCACAGTTAGACCAAAATTACCGAAATTGCATACGTCAAAAAAATTATCTAAATTAATTTCTGAATTTAATAATTTAATTTTACCAAAAATAATATTTGACGATATTAGTTTTTTAGATCTTCATACGTTAGTGTACGCTAGTGCTATCACTATATGTACTAGGTTAGGAGTTAAATTAACATCCTCTGATGATAGATCATATAGTTATAGTAAACCAGAATGGCAGATTAGATTAGAAAATGATGTAGTATTTTTAAGAAGTAGTATAGCTAGAGTAATTGAATATAAAAATGGGAATAGAAGTAGAAATATTTTGAGACATGTAGATGAAATTGGGAGAAAATTTGGTTATAACATTGGTAGTAATAATAATGAAAATATAATCAATGATTTATTAGATTTATTAAAACAAAAATTAGGTGTAAAAGCTAGTAGATTAAAAAGATATAATTATACGTATAATAAAAGAAATAATAATAGATTATTTCAAAAAAATGAGAAAATATTTTATTCCAAACTTGATGATAAACAAAATATTATTTCGAATAATAATATTCCGTTGCCATCTGAATCAGATATGCGCGATTTTTGGACAAACATTTGGAGTAAAGATATAAAACATAATGAGGCAGGTTCATGGATAGAAAATGAAGAACTCAATTGTTCAGACATTGAACAAATGAGTTTTTCTGATATATCGGTTGAATTGTTAGCCAAAATTATAAAAAATACTCATAATTGGAAAGCCACGGGTTGCGATTGGATACATAATTTTTGGTACAAACGTCTAACTACTTTACATCCTCTTTTTGCAAAAAATCTTTCAAAACTTGTCAAACAACCTGACAATTTTCCTAATTTTCTAACTAAGGGCATTACTTATATGTTACCTAAAAGCGAAAATATTAATAATCCCTCTCAATATAGACCCATTACATGTCTACCGACAATATACAAAATTTTAACCTCTTGCTTGACAGATTTAATATATACTCATTTGGATGAAAAAAATATTTTATCTGAACAACAAAAAGGTTGTCGCAGAAAACATATGGGATGTAAAGAACAATTAGTTATTGATTCTGTAATTTTAAAACAAATTCAAAATCAAAAGCGTAATTTACATACTTGTTATATAGATTATCAAAAAGCTTTTGATAGTGTCCCGCACTCGTGGCTAATCAAAATATTAAAAATATATAAAGTTAACCCAATTATAATTAGCTTTTTGAAAAATATTATGTCCTTTTGGAATACAGATTTACTAGTAAATTTAAAAGGTAAGAAAATAGTAGTACCGGGCATTTCAATAAAAAGAGGGATTTTTCAAGGAGACTCATTGAGTCCTCTTTGGTTTTGCTTAGCATTGAATCCTATGTCTAAAATGTTAATTAAAAGCAAGTTTGGAATAAAAATTAAGGGTAATACAAGAGAGAGTAGTATAGTTTCACATCTATTATATATGGATGATATTAAATTATTTTCAAATTCTGAATCAAATTTAGAAAAAATGATTAAGGTAGTTAAAATTTTTTCAGATGATATTAAAATGACTTTTGGTTTAGATAAATGTAAAACGATCCATATAGAGAAAGGCAAAATTGTAGATGGAGACGAGGGTATATTTAGAAATTTCAAAATTAAAAGTATGAAAGAGGATGAGGTTTATAAATATTTAGGATACCCGCAATCGAATAGATTAGATCACACTAGTATTAAAAATGATATTAGGATTAAATTTCAAACTAGGATCAGAAAAATTTTAAAATGCAATCTATCTGCTAAAAATTTAGTAAAAGCAATAAATACTTGGGCAATACCTTTATTAACGTACTCATTTGGCATAATTAAATGGTCCAATACAGATTTAGATAGTTTAGAACGATTAATTAGAACTACGTTAACAAAGTTTAATTGCCATCATCCAAATTCAGCTATAGAACGAATTAATTTACCTAGAAATTTAGGAGGTAGAGGTATAGTCAAAATAACATCTTTGAAACACAATCAGGTAGAAATGCTTAGAAATTTTTTCCATAGGAAAGCTAATAGCTCAGAAATGCACAAAATAATTTGTAAGGCAGATAGAAACATTACACCTTTAAATTTATATGACGAGAATGCCAACATTCTTATAAATACTAACCAGGAATTATTAGATTCCTGGTCAAATAAAATTATTCATGCAAAACACTTCAATTATCTCAACCAAACATATGTTGACAAACTTTCGTCAAACAAATGGTTGAGTATTGGAGAGTTGAGCGCAGAAATAGAAGGATTTATGCTTGCCATTCAAGATAGAGTCATTAATACTAAAAATTATAGGAAGCATATAATCAAAGATATAAATCAAATTGATGATTTATGTAGAAAATGTTTGGCTTTTCCGGAAACTATAGAACATATTATATCGGGATGTTCTATATTAGCGCCGTCCGAGTATACATTTAGGCACAATCAGGTTTTAAAAATAATCCACCAAAGTTTGGTAATTAAACATAACTTGATTGACTGCCGTAATATAGTACCATATTATGAATATGAACCAAATTCATTTTTAGAAAATGAATTTTATAAAATATATTATGATAAAACTATACTAACAGACAGAACAATTAGTCATAATAGACCTGATATAGTTTTACATGACAAAATTAAAAAAATAACTTATATCATTGATGTAGCTATTCCAAATTCCTGTAATATTCAAAAAACTGTTTCTGAAAAAATTAGAAAATACACAGATTTAGGAAATGAGATTAAAAGAATTTGGCATTCTCGGAATATAAAAATATTACCATTTGTTATT
The DNA here is from genome assembly GCA_929108145.2 of Limnephilus rhombicus. Lineage (NCBI taxonomy): Eukaryota > Metazoa > Arthropoda > Insecta > Trichoptera > Limnephilidae > Limnephilus > Limnephilus rhombicus. The sequence goes on along the minus strand of OV815288.1, from coordinate 45,015,760 downwards.
TCGGCTACTGGCATTATACCTAGGTCTCTGATTCAAAATTTAGGCGTATTAGATTTGTCAAAGAATTTATACATAAAAATGCAAAAATCGGTAATTTTAAATACATGTAGGATTACAAAAGATTTTTTAAATATTTATATTGAGGGATCAGTAGGATTTATAGGTTCAATTAGGAATTCCACAGAGCCGAACCCTCTGATATGAAAATATCTGGAGTCGGTGAATTATTTTCCCATCTGGTCTCTGGTAGGTTGACATGTTGTTCTTGTATTGTTTTGTAATTATAATACATATAGTGCAATTGCATAACGTGGATTGACCAGATGATCATTTGGGAAGTGTGTGAAAGGGTTTAGTTTTTCCTGTGGGGAAAATTAAACCCGGACATTTAAATCTGGTGCGTTTATAAAAAATAATAATAAACAATATAGTGGCAATTCTGCTAATATCAATAATACTCGTTTTTTCTATAATAATCAATCTAAAAAGAATACTTCTAATGATTATAGAGAAAAGGAGATGTGTCATCCTGAACCGAATTCTACCAAGAACAATATTTATTGTTCTTTTTGTAAATTAAAAGGTCATTTACTATCGGATTGTAGGAAGAGAAGACAAAACAATTCCAATCCGAAAGTTGCTTCTGTCAATCATGGGGATTCAAAAAACTAGATGAGAGTCGCTCTGCTCACGCGCCTTCCTTTGCGCAGAGGAAGTGCGAGTGGCAGAGTTGGCTCCGTCAAGTTAATCAGTTCTTTCGGACTCGAGTTCTGAGGTGGAGGTACCGCCGCCGAAGGATCCCGATTTTAACAGGCGATTTTCATGTTAAGGATATACTTAAATCAGATAGCATACCAGCTTAGTCGGCTATCATAAAGCATCTTCACAGGCGCTATCTTTAATTTAAACCTCTTCAATACAGCTCATTTCAGTTCAGCCTGATCATCCGGATTGCTTTGACCAGTATTGGACATAAAATACATAAGTAAATAATTAATTTTTAAGTGGTCTTTTGTAGAAAATTAAAATCTTACTCCAGTTGATTACTCGAGTATAATTTCACATTAAAATAATAATTAGGATTTGTTAGTTTATTTATGTACAATTATGAGATGCCTCGAAGTACAAATACATATATGTATATATATATATAATAAGTTCACTATGGTTTATATTTATCTTTAAGTTTATTTCCTTGTCAACTCAGAATGCATGACGATATGAACCCGCTTATCCTTTTGTATTCTGAGTCCATACAGTTTAACATACTCTGTATTTGTCCTACTAAGTTTTTGTCAACTTGGAATATACGATAATATGAACCCGCATATCCTCGTGTATTCCAAGTTCAATCTCATATGAACTGTGTTCATATACTTTTATATTGCATAAACGTAATTAAGAACATTAAGAGGTATTCGCCCAAAATTTCAATATGTTCTCAATTTAATAATGTTTTAACTACATTTACTAAAACAATAAAATAACTTACTATAATTATTCAGGAATTTCATTAATTCGAACAATTTAATCAATTCCCAAGCTATGAGTGTGATTGATTAGTTCCTGCGAGAACTTCAGTAATTAGTTACGATGCACTAATACTATAATTTCTTGTTGCACCTTCTGGTACAAAAGTCACATACTTAATTAATTGGCACCATTTTTTAACGATGGTTGTTGACTATTGATAGCACCATTTATTTACGATGGTCGCTAACTATTCTATTGTCACCATTTTTAACAATGGTTGAATAATAAATAAATTGGCATCATTCATGCGATGATTGTATGACTATCCTTAACACCATTCAGTTACAATGGTTGGTTATATCCTGTATTTCATATACAAATGTTCTAATAAACTTATATTTTGTTTTCTATTATATAACTGTCAGAAAAACTTATCCCACGAGACCAGTTAGAGAGTTAGATAGGTAGGCTCTTCTAAAGAGGAATTCTTTTATCCATAATGGATTTAAAATCAGTGTTGAAGTGCAGATGGTACACCATCTAAGTGTATAGCCTACTTTGGCTTACTTAAAAGTGTTCTGAACAGTGATGCTTTACGCATATTTAATGTGTTGATGTTTATTGATGTCATATCTTGGTGATAATATCTATACTAATATTAAGTTCTATTCTGTTATAGATGCTACGTCTACGGTAGTCCCAGACGAGAGTCAGAATACATCACCCAGCGTCTTATATGCTGTGGGTGATTACGGGCCCCGTTCACGTATCTTCTTATTGTCTACAAATTGTCTACAATTAAGGTCTTTAACTCTAAGTACTGATATAATTATATCTAATTTTCTAACTTCGAATGGATGCGTCGCAGACTCTACCATCATGTATTCAGCATGATGGGCGCGACTGATTTTGTCACGCACCCATTCGCAAGCATACTGTTGCTGGTAGTTTTGTTTTTTTCTCTGATGTACAACTCATTTTTATGATATTATGTTTATGTATGTTTTTACGAACCCATCAGACCAAGTTAGGGTATCTCTTAGCTCAGGCTTTTCTTTTGTTCTCCTTGTGTTTGAGGGCAAACACCTTGGGGGCGAGCGGGGTAATGTTATGTATAAAACATAGGTTAATTGTCGTTTTAAGTAAGAACTGGAATCTATGAGGCGGCACGATAGCATTGTCTATTGTTTTTCATCCTGGCAACACCAGAGAGGAGCGGAAGGGTGATGGTGGCACTTCCCCCGGCGGGCGGAAGGCCCGCCGGAGGTGGAGAGAGTTTTTTTAGAGATAATCGGGCAAGATGGAGTGCATCGGTGCCTAATCAGAGATTCGAGAAGTTCCCGTAAAGTTCGGGCGGTTATTATAGTGCCGTTACAAGTTTATTTGAGTTCCCGTTATGGTTTCAACCCCGCGAGTCGCGCTCCGGAAAAAAATGTTGTGTTCACACATGGCCGAATTGTATTTTGTTTAGGAATAGGAAATTTCAAACTGGACAGTAAACGCCCCTGCCTTTAGTCCCAGAAACACCGTGGGCTAGTATGATTTCCGGCCAATATAATGTTCTACCCGATCTCCGCCAGGAAATCTCCTGGTGTATCAATTCACCATACACGTGCGTGACTCTGTCTATTTGCAATCAACGCCAGCTTACTTCACCGTGGGACGTGGAGTAGCCTTATTTGCTCGCGCCAGAGTATTTGCTCATGCTGCAGAGGACATCGTTTGCCATCCGCGCCAGCTTACTCCACCGTGGGACGTGGAGTAGCCTTATTTGCTCGCGCCGGAGTATTTGCTCATGCTGCAGAGGCCAGAGGATTCCTGCCACCAATATAGTCAGCTCGCATCACCGTGGGACGTGGGCAGTTGCACCAATCTTAGTCACCAGGAGGATCCCTCATCGTCTAAACGACCGCGTTAATAGTCAGATTACTTTAGCTTTAGTTATCGGTTATGGTCTGTGGGGGTAAGTTCTTTCCTATCTGTATTATTATTTGCAATATTTGAAATAAACCTATACGGTTAGTCCAATTATAATTAACCTTATTTTATTTACAAAACCTGGTAATTCCTGCCTATGCCTGACAACTTAGAACATAATTCCCCGCTCTGGGAGGGGGGTACTCTGCTCTACCGCTGTGCTGGTCGATTTGGCGGGTCTGATGCTGAGGATTCCTCGGGATCAGATCCTGGCGCGTCCGGTACTAACCGGCAAAGCCATTTCGACCACTCACCATAATTAAATCCCTTTAATAAATAGCCAACTATTGGCAATTCATTTGACCCTAACAACTCTACTTTTTTTTGAACGAAGCTACATTTATTTGAACGACTCTAGACCCTCCAATGTCCATGCATACGGGGTTAGTAAGCAGTATGCAAGTACTTACATTAACATTATACAAAAGATAAATAGAAGTAGCAGCCCGTGGAATAATTCTTCTGAAATAGGTAACATCAAAAAGAGATAATAGTGTTAGTAAAAGAAAAAGAAAAATAAAAATAACGGCTATGACCAGTCGAAGAAACCTTCTGTGAATAAAATAAGTAATGAGGAAAAAACAGTTATATGATTATGTTATAATGTAAGTAATTACTATAGTAGCGGAAATAAAATAAAATATATTTAAAAAAAAAGCCAGAGAAAGTATTCCATAGACCACCGGGCAGTCCCAATGAGAATGCGTATAGCTATCGGCCCAACCGCAGACGATGCTCGAAGTCCGCGTCCTTTAGCCGGTTCCCCGATTTTGCCTCGAAGAAATGTACTTGGGAGAGAAGGGGAAGTTTTTGAAGACCTTGAGGAAAGATGAGCGTCGGGTTACCGGAGGGGGGACGGAAGGACATCGAGACCGCACGGTTACGCCTCAGGCCAACGCATGTCGATGGGGGAGGCGCGGGCGGATCGCGGGAAGACCGCTCTGTTGTATGTTCGCCTGGCAATGTGCATGGACAGGGTCTATCCCACCCCCTTTCTATGGGGGAATGACGATACATAACATGCACAGTTCAGTTGCGCCACCAAAGAATGGAAACCAAAACTAATCAAGAAAAATAGAAAATAATAAGAGCATTTATACATGTAAAACATAATTTCAGAATCAGTACAGAGTGATAATGTATCAAGCGATACTGTCATCAACATATAACACATCAACCTTCCTCTTTTTTTGAAGGTCAAGAGCGCAAAATTTCATTTATCTAGGATTAAAACTGTAGATTTGTATTACAAACAAAGCCACGCCACCGCTACAGATTCTCTTCTTTAAACAGATAGATAAATCCTTCTCATAATTAGATTATCCGCTCAGATGATATTTCACGAAAATGGCACTATGAAAATAGCGAATAAATTCTACAAACGTAAGCATTATCCAATTTCAAAAAAGAACAACATTTATTGATATCCAACTCAAGTACCGCTTAATAAGTAATGATTTGGTGGAAAGGCTTCGATGATCCTTAACAAATCACGTGTCAGATTCACACCGTCCCTCCCTACAAAAGATAGAGGGGTGGAAGGGATGGGGTGTATTCGTGAGGCGACATGACGCGTTTAAACGGTGTGCAAATATTGTAACAAGTGTAAATGACAAGCCTTTTCACACGGGGCACTTTCTTCTCACAGAGATAATATACAGCCCGGGCTAGGAGCCGTGATTCGCAAGGACTAAGGACGCTGTGATTTGTTTACAAAGGTGGAGAAAGGATCTTTATTTTTGTGGGGATGGCTGTGGAAGATTTAGAAAAATGGATATGACATTTATGTTACGGAGGTGTAAGATTTTTTAAAAATAAAATTTATTCATGGCTTCGATAGAAAAATAGTGAGCATAACATTTATTCTTGCGTCTCATTGTTGTTAAATACGTAGTTGAGCGTAGGACAGCGCACTTGAGGTGATTTTCCACGAAAACGGCGCTATATAAATTAGCCAATTATTATTATTATTAATTATTATTAAGGGTCTACTACAAGGCCGTTCAATGTCTATAAAAAGTTATTTTGAAATATGTATCTGCATTTAAAGGTTTAAAACGGTTGCAAAAATCACTGGTGTTCAGAAGTGAAAGTAAGTATATTTTTTACACTATCTCCACATAGAAGGTCCCGAGAAAAAAAACCCTGAGGGTTTACGTAATCGTTAGGGATGCTTTGTGGAGGGTCTTTTTAGGGAAAGGAAGGAGAGGAAGTTCTGGGAAGGAAAAATATTCGAGAGATGGGTGGGAATCTGAGATTCAATGTGTCCAGGAGTAACGGATGTGTGAATTCATCTCTCCCACCGCGGTGCATGGCTATAGGTAGAGTCCGGCTGGAGAGGTCTAGGTTAGGTCTCCCGATCCGGCCAGCCACGCATTAGGTGAAGAAACGCATTCGCCGTCAAGACGTAGACAAACCTCATACCATGAACCTGGGCACCCCTTGTTGAATCACCAAACGAGCGAACCACTTAGGGTGAGCTATGGCAGGGATGTTGGTTATCCATTAATTGGTTCCCAGGGCAGTGGTACCCATGCCCCATATTACAAAAATAAAGTATACATATAAAAGTACTGTTAACAATAAAAAAATAAACAATGTAACATAATATAAAAAAAAAAAATGAATCTGAACATTGCAGGCGTAAGAAACTGCAAATTTCATGACGCCACAGTTCACCATTCGTTCAGTTTTGTTAAGTCTTAAAATTCACACAGATATCCAAAGTAAACAGAGAATGAAGAACTTGAGTAATTTTGAATTTAATTTATTGCTGGAGAGGATTAACGATTTTCATAGCATCATGACAATATTACACTCTAAAGAAAGGATGGTAGACATAAAATTATCCATTATTCAAGGTTAATGAGGAGTTTTCATTTGAATATCCTTATTTACGTAAGTCGGTCTAAGACCTCTCATCACACCAATACAGCCACGATTACATCATTTGGGTTCAACCCAATCTAATAACGACTGTTTAAAGAATTTCCGTATAAAATCCTAGACGAGTAATAAATTACTATTGTTAATAGCGCTCGCCGAAACAATAATATCTGTTATCTGGTCAATAAAGATAGGTCGGGCATGTCGCTGGTGGAGGGCACCAGGCACCAGGGAAATCACGGAAACCATTGAAACCATGGAAACCTGGACACCACGACTGGCTGGCCGGGTCCAATCCGTCGCCAGGCGGGACAGTTACGGAGATAAGAACAGATAGAGGATGAGCTGGGGCTAAGACGGGTTGACTGTGTGACGAGGTTGCTCAAACTGTGAAATCAGAATGATTTTGAAAAATAAGTGAAGGTCATTAAAAAAAAAGACACCACAGAGCGCCCCATTCTATGGTACAGTGTAAAGACAGGGGAACTATGACGCCACCCGGTTGGGCAGCGCTACGAGGCGGTTTAAGGCGCCACTTCAGCGCTCAAAAAGAAGAAGATGGAGATATATGTAATTACGAATGTTAGAGGAGCGCGCTAATGTTTAAAGCGATAAAATCGATGCGAAAATTGCGAAAACGTTTAAAAAAACACGACTCGTTTAAAATAGAGCAAAAATCTCGTGGAAGGTATCTTTAAGTATCATTTAAAGAAACGTTGAGAATTTTTTTAAACTATAACTTGTAAAATAACTGAAACAAACGTGTTTATAATAATATTCGGAGCATACTTTGCGATTTTTTCTATCGAGGGAATTTTACATAATTTGCGTTTCGGCGTGGAACGCGTCTAGATATTATCTTAAAAAATAACATACATTTTTTTAAGAGCTTAAAAACTTCAAATGTTTAAGGGAGATATGTAAGAAATCGGTAAAAATACGGGTAGCGGCGGCTTAAGGTAGAGGCTGTAGGATAGAATTTATTAATGCGGGTCTCGCAGATCCCCTTATTATGTGAAGGAGGAACAACGGATGCCGGTAGCTTGTTCCACATACGAGCCGAGTTACGAAGAAACGACCCGTTCTCACGAAGTCAATAACAACTGCGAAAGGTGTTCCGATTATGTTCGTCATGTTATCAACGTAGGGATGGACCTACTTAACGAGGGACAAATGTTAAATAAAAAAAACATCTTTTTATACACGAGAACTGCCAAGTTAATTCAATTCAACTTAAATTTTTAAAAACACTACAAAAGGTCCATATACATTTAAAAACACTATAAAAAGTCCGGAAACACAGAAATGAACGCTCTCCATATAGCCGAGCTTTCAAACCATCCACGAAGCAGGTTGGAGAAACGATTAACAGTAAGCACAACCCTTCTGACCAGTAGATGGCAAGCATACCCAAGAGAAAGACAGTAGAATAGTCACGGGTGGAAACCACTAGGTATACCTATTACTATAAACCGAATCTTTTCTTGCGTAACGACAGAGAACAAAATAAGTTGCATATTCTCCAAAACAGAGCAACGTGAACAATATTCAATAGAATTTTAAAGGTTACTAAAATGTTAAAATAACTAAATTGGTGCCGAATTTGAACGCGATGATATTTATAGATAAAATAATAAACAACCTGTCAACAAAATAATTTTTATTAAAGTTATATACAAGAAGAACGTCCACGGACATAACACTATTGGCAATGAAATCAGACTACTGGAAAAGGACAAAGCCAATACGTAAAACAGTTTATTCTATTACTAGCTGACCCAGTCACGCGTTGTTGTGGCTAATAAAACACAACGTCATCTACTGGATGGTTATCCAACCTTTATAACCACCGCCGTCTTTGAGTTTATCACAAAGAGAAAGACAGATGCCGCGGAGGATTTAATTTATAATACGTAGAGATGGTGTGAAAGATTAAAATAATGTGCATGAAATGCTTGGGGTATCTAACGTATTTAAGTTAATAAGGATTAATACTGTATCGGTCTAAATAAATTTTCAATTACCGCAATGTACGTGACCATTTTTTTTATAAGATAGAATGGGCATAGTAAGCTATCCGTAAAAGATAGATATATGCCTTCGCGGACTTTTTTGTAGATCTATAAAAGAGGAATATCCCATCATGCATTGTTTTGTTATATCCCAAAAGGATTAGGCAGCGTTTTCGATGAAAGCTACCAGTCGGCTTCACTTTTTCCGACACTTCTAACAGTTATCGTTATGTTTCAACCAATTTACACAAATCTTTGACAAATTACATACCTAAACTTTCCTCACGAAACACTCTATCTATTGGTGAAAACCGCATGAAAATCCATTCAGTAGTTTTCGAGTTTATCGCGAACAGACAGGCAGACAGACATACAGACGACGCAGAGGACTTTTAATTTATAATATGTAGAGACAATGCGTTGCGGAAACTATAGTGTCTGCACATATTGATCCTTGACTGGTCATAGCCGTTATTTTTCTTTTTCTTTTACTAACACTATTATCTCTTTTTAATGTTACCTATTTCAGAAGAATTATTCCAAGGGCTGCTACTTCTATTTATATTTTGTTTAATGTTAATGTAAGTACTTGCACACTGCTTACTAACCCCGTATGCATGGACATTGGAGGGTCTAGAGTCGTTCAAATAAGTGTAGCTTCGTTAAAAAAAAGTAGAGTCTTGACGTGTGCGGTGAAGGAGAAAACCGTATGTTTCCTTATTCCTTATTTCCGTTGGGAAAGTGGTGGGGTCCCCTCCAATGCATTCAAGATGGATTGTAGGAGCCACAATAAACAAGATAAAATGAAACAATTTGTAAGTTATAATGTAAATTATAAACTTAGATGAACAAATAACTAAAATAAATAAGTCAAACGCATTTCGTACAGCGTTATACTGTCCACCGTCACGGAAGAAGATTTTTTTACATTAACTCCACACAGGAGGCCCTGAGGAAAAGAAGTTCCCTGAGGGCCTGTGTCACCTTTGAAGATGTTGTGTGGAGGGTCATTTTGAGGAGAAGGAGTGAACATGAGTCTTGAAGAGACACATGTTGTAGGGGGAAGGAAACACAGAGGAGAGAAGTGTGATGATGATGGCATCACAAAAATAAATCACTATGATACCTACTTTTGGCCGTGAAAATCTAAAATCATAAATGTCAATTTTAATAACGACCAGAAATATATACCTGTCGATTGAACATAGTTAGTAAACTTGAGAAATTATGAAACCTTCTGTCAAAAATTTAAGCAAAAGCAATTATAAATACACATTTGAAATACAGAATTACAGAAGTAACTAAAATGTTAAAGGAACAAAATTGGCTAACATTGAAGCAGATGCTGAATTGGAACGCGATGATATTTAAATATAAAATAATAAACCACCTGCCACCAAAATAATTTTCATTAAAGTTATATATAACAAGGACATTCACGGACATAACACAAGGATTAGCAGTGAAATAAGACTACTGAAAACGGACAAAGCCAATACGTAGATAAAACAGTTTATTCTATTACAATGCATTGCGGAAACTGTAGTGTCTGCATCTATTGATAGATTCAAGATGGATTGTTGGTGTCACAATAAGAAAGATAAAATGAAACAGCTTGTAAGTTATAATGTAAATTGTAAACTTAGATATAGAAATAACCAAAATAAATAATTCAAATGCTTTGATCATTACGCTACGGATGTCGTCTCATTCATTGCAATTGGTGACTAAACGAATCAGTCCGAAACAGGAATTGAAATTCACCCCGTGATGCCGATAAGATGTGGTTTGGAGATCATTCAATTAATAACTTATGCAAATGAGTTGGAAAGTAAGAGAATGAACGAGACTCAATTTGATGGCATTTAATGATATCTTTCTAAGTCACCATGATCCGGATATTGCAATATCACTTAGTCTAGACTTCGCAGAACTATACATGAAATGTCATTTGAATGTTACTCAAACAGTATAAAAGACAGTCATTTCAAGTTCGTAGAATCTAATCATAGAAAAATGATAGCATCTGAGTAATCTTCGTAATATATTACAGCATTAACGGCCCTTCTAAAATTCTTGAAAAAATATTAGCATAAAATACAAATAATGCTAAAAAAATTAAATGTTACCCTATTATTTTTTAATCTATTATTAATTACGGGTTGTTCCCGTGCACTAAGGTCAAAGGCCCATTGTGTTATTTGCAATTCTGCTATTGCTGTTATATTTGACTATGTCTCGGAACGTTTGACGTTTCAGAAAGAAAAATTCATAGAAAATACTACCAATGTTGCCCGCGTTTCCAATTTATTTTACTCAATATCGGTTCCGCTGTCAATAGTGAAACCGTGCTCGGGATATCGATATAAAACCATCGAAAAAGACGCTTATCGATCCGATATTGTAAAGTTATAGATTTCTTTGTGGGGTTGGCAATTGGAACTGCCAGCATAGCTTCTATCGACATTTTGTTTTTCATTATTAGCTCCACACAGGAGCCCTTGAGGAAAATAATTTCCCTCAGGGCTTATCATAGTGGATGCTGTGTGGAGGGTTTTTTTTAAGAAAGGAAGAAGAGGAAGTTCTGGGAAGGAAGTAGGTATGAGGGGTGGACAGAAATCCGGGGGTCAGTGTGTCCAGGAGTGACGGATGTATGAATCCATCCCTTCAACTGCGGTGTAAGGCGACGGATCGAGGGATTCTGGGTGTAGGTCAAAAGACCTCCTCAACCAGTCCCTCTCGATCCGGCCCGCCACGCAGCAGGTAGATAAACACATCGGCCTCCAAGACCTTGACAAACCTCACCCCATGAACCCGGGCACCCCTGCTAAGTCACCAAACGTAGCGAACCACTTTGGGTACCCTATGGCAGAGGTGTTGGTTATCCAATAAATGGTAGCCATTCCCGCCTCCCAAAATGTCATATTCAGACGTCAGTGTAAAAGTTTGAGAAGCGCAGGATTCGGGCAATGAATGACGAAGCGGATAAATACGGGTTGCGGTCAAATCCGTAAAATAAAACAATAATACAAAAGCCGCAGATAAGGCGCGGGTCATGCGTGTCTCGTGTCTCTTTTCTCTTGTCCCCGGTACCCGCAGACTCGCCGGGGTGGCGACGCCAAACCGCAAGAAAATTCCATATTATCACCAATTCAACTACATACTGCCAGATCCATATTATCATATTATTCCATTAATTCCATATTATCACCAGTTCAACTACTTACTGCCCGTGAAAAATCACGGGATATTATAATTTCAGATTTTGTGAAGCTTAAAGTATATATTGAGTAGTCTGAAAGTAAGTTGCCTGTTGTATGCTGATGATGCGGTGCTGATTTCTAACAGTATAGAAGATCTACAGTCTCTCGTGTCTAAGATGAACGTAGTATTATTATTATTATTTTTTTATGTCTATATAAAAAGGTTTACACATATTTGTTTGGCCTTGCCTGTCTCACTAGGAAATCCTTTGTCGAGACAGACTAGTTTACAAATATTTTATATATCATTACATCATCATCATTGTATAAAATTAGGGTTGCCATATCTTAAATTTGGCAACCAGGACAAGACTCGTGAAAACCCCGGATTTTAGAGCCCAGAATCCGGACATATCAACAGATTTTTTTAAATATAGTCAGTGTAATAAAAAACAGTTGAAAATTTCATAAATCACCTTTTTATTTATTTTCAAAATTAAATTTTGTCATCTTTTATCATCATTATAAATGTACCTAACAAAACAGAATCTTATTACAGTTGGTTACAAATTGTTTTAATAATCAGTTAGAAATTTTTTATTCTTAAAATAAAACACAAATTATTAATACACTCTGTTATGAAAACAAAACCTTATTAAAATATTAAGCCCAACAAAATTCAATTAAATTTTTAAAAAAAATCTTAAAAGTACTGAGACCATTTTAGTATTCAGTCTTACAATTTTTGTGGTAACTCTTTAACTCAATAATAATTATATCTTTAAATTTTTATCAGCAGCCATTTAAACAACAAAATATCTCTCAACATAATATGAACTAAATTCAGTCTTCTTAAATCTTGCAACAAAACTGAACCTTTTTAAAGTTTAGATTTACTGTAATGTAAGTTACATTATTAATTTTTTTAAGCATAAAATAACCAAAAACTCTACTCATTTATGTTACCTTAAAGTTTTTTTTCCATATTGTAAATTTCTTTTACGTAATAAAAACAATCATAACTTTGCACTCCAAAGTACCTACATTATTTGATTATCTAGCTATTAAAGCTTTTTCCTCAGCCTCTCGCCTTTTTTACTTTTCAGTTTTTTTTTTGTATTTATCACTCTTTCCGATAGCTTTTAGAATATCTTCCCTTTTTAAAAGGAATTTGTAAAAATCAATACAGCTGTATTCTTGGAAATTGAATTTAATTTTAATTAAAGATAAATGAAACAATATTGCATTGTTTGATTCACTTTTATATTTGTTTAAAGCCGACCGGTTTCAGAAGGACCGTTTCTTCCTCAGGGCAAACGTATACTTTTGACTTTAATTTTTAAGACTTTAAATTTTTTTTTAAACCCGGACATCAGATAAAACCCCGCCCGGACGCTCCCCGGACGCCCTCTAAACTAGGACAAATCCGGGGAAATCCGGACGGATGGCAACCCTATATAAAATTAAGTCGTTCAAAATGTATGTGCGCATAGATCTTTTAAACTACGCAACGGATTTTCATGAGGTTTTCACCAATAGATATAGTGGTTCAAGAGGGAGGTTTATACGTATAATACATGCTTATTATAATAGAGATAAGCCGAGAAATTCAAATATTCAATTCAGGCAGCGGGCAGCTGGTGGTGTGGATTTTATAAAGGTTGGGTAATGGCGTTGTGTTTCGTTAGCTACAGCAACGTGTGGCCGGGTCTGCTAGTATTAAATAAAGTACATTTTTCAATAAAGCAAAAATATATGACAAAAATTTTCAGGTTGGTAGGTAGTGGTAACAATTATGAGTATTAGAGAATTATAGTATGTATGAAGAATTAGTTAATGATGAATATAAGTAAGTCGAAGGTCATGGTGCTTGAAAGAGAGAGAGTACGAAAACAGTATGCAATATAGTTGTGAATGATGAATACTTGGAGCAGTGGATGAGTATGGATATCTGAGTAGTATCTATGTTTACGAGAGATGGGCAGGCTGATAGGGATATTGAAAGAAGGGTGAATGCCAATAATTCCATTAATGGAGGACTGAATGCCTTTGGCGCCAGTAAAAATTGTCAAAAGAAGCGAAGCTAGCAGTACACAATGGAGTCCTGGTACCTACCCTGATATATGGCACTGAGTCATGGAACTGGCAGAGGAAGGATGAAAGTAAACTAAGAAATGAGATCCCCGAGGCGTATGTGTGATAAAACCATGTATGATAGTGTGAGAAATGTGGATATCCGCAAAGAATGTAAGGCCGATGTAAGCATAATTTGTAAGATTAAGAAAGGGACCCTCAGATGGTTTGGACGAAGAAAGTAGTGTAAGAAGAATATATGACGCAATTCTGAAAATTATACTTAGAGTACCCATCAGAACCCCTACAGACTATGTTTTTAAAGCGCTGAATTTAATGTCACTGAAACAATTATATACAAAAGATATTCTAATGTACGCATTCAAAAATCAGGATAACTTTACACAGAAAAACTCGGGCCGATTCACAAGATCTACATTACAACATACATTCTACCAACCTACAACTAAAACGACTTTTGGACAAAGAAATATGGAATACTTCTCTGTAAAATTATTTAATTTACTCCCTCTTGCAATGAAAACCACAAAAAAAAATAACCGCCTTCAAAAGAAGCATAAAAATATGGATTATGGACATGGGAAGGAAGAAAATAGATTCAATTTTGCAACCCAACAAAGAATAATGCTTTGTTTTGTACTTTCTTTTAGATATAACTTAATAATTTCCCTTGGCAATATTCTAACATAGATTAGGTATTTACTTATAATTAAAATAATAAAACTTGTACAATGTGTCCTTAGAACGGGGTACCCCAGTTAGGACACATTTTCTCTAAAAAACTGTAAAAAAAAATAATATATAAATATAAATATATAAATAAATAAATAAATAAATAATAAAAATGCGAATGGTGGGAGAAGTCGGGGACTCCCGAGGAAGACATGGCACGATCAAGTGAATCAGATACTTGAGTCGGGCCATGTCAAAAGTCAGAATAATAGAAGAGTATGTATGAGACGATGTATGAATGTGAGTGAGGCAAAGAGTGTGTGCCAAGACCCAGTTGATTGGCGGTCCGTCCTCTCTGCCTACCCCTGCGGGGAAACGGCGTGATGGTTAGTTAGTTAAAGTATTTAAAAATATATATATCTGCCTTCTTGCCTTTCAATAAACATTGTCAATTTTACAGCTAACATTTCGGATAGCGTTATACTGTCCACCATCACGGCAGAAGTTTTTGAAGTATAACTTCTTTACGCACGCTTGACTTGGGGAGTAAGCTGGTGAATGCGTAACGAGAGCGTTACGAAAAGGGTGATCGGGCGAGGCGAACGGTTGGGCCTTTACGCACGCTTGACTTGGGGAGTAAGCTGGTGAATGCGTGACGAGAGCGTTATAAAAAATTTGACCGGGCGAGGCGAACCGAAGTTGAGTAGGAGGTATAAGTTTACTTCAGTCGTGTGGTCTAAAGCACACTCGTATTTTTTAAAAATTTAACTCCACACAGGAGGCCCTGAAGAAAATAAGTTCCCTCAGGGCCTATATCATCTTTGAAGATGTTGTGTGGATTGTCTTTCTTGAGGAGACGAAGGAGTGAACATGAGTCTTGAAGAGACCCATGTTGTAGGGGGAAGGAAACACAGAGGAGAGATGTGTGATGATGATGGCATCACAAAAATAAATCACTATTTTTTTATTATATTTTTTTTTTATTATATTTTTTTTTTATTATTATTATTTCATACAATTCTTGAAAGTACACTTTTATGTTTTTTTTTTACTACCTTAGTAGGCTAATGCCCGTTTTAAGGTACCTAATCATACATGATATAAGTTACACAGTGTGTGAACTAGAACAAAATATAGGTTTGAAATAGAAATTATAAGATATTAGAAAGAATTGAAAGAAAAAAGATTAAAATATTTAAGGTAAAAATAACAAGATGTTTGTATACGTATGCACATACACACATACATATGCATATACAAACACATAAATACATATACATACATACAAACACATATATATATACATACATATATACAAGATTATAAAAAAGAAAATGTTTTAAAGAAGTTAAAAATAAAATATAAAATTATAAGAAGTAAGATTTAAATATGTTAATCTATAAATTACTTTATGAAAGCAAAATTTTTTACTGGAGGTTAATCAAGGTAGGTAAATAATCGTCTAGAAGAGTATATATTTAGGTTAGATTAGATTTCAGTGAAGTTTTATTGTTACCATAATACCTAGTTTTGGCTGTGAAAATCTAAAATCATAAATGTCAATTTTAAAGACGATCAGAAATACCTGTCGATTGAACATCGTTAGTAAACTTGAAAAATTCTGAAATCTTCTATCAAAAATTTAAGCAAATAAATTATAAATACACATTTGAAATACAGACAATTAACAAAAATTAAAAATAAATTGTGTTACTTACTTAAAGAGTAAAACCTCAAATTTAAAAGACAATTCAGACATAAAGCATTTTCTCCTCATAGATTTAGTAAAAAAAAATCCTAAAAATAGGACCAGTTTTGAAAGAGAAAAATGGGGAATACAAAACCACTATTTTGATGATTTATTTAGGTATTATTATCATTATTTAGGTATTATTAGGTGTAGTTGTCCTTTTTCCTCAGTATTCGGGGAGTAGGACAGCGTTAACAACCGTTTGATAGAATACCTAATGTCTCTGCGACCGCGTTTCCTCTTCAAATTGCAAGACCGACTACAGATCAGGGCCTTGGCGCGCGACTGATTTTGTTGCGTTATTAAGTCAGTGCTATCGAGCAACGACAGTTTGCAAATGGCGACGATTGTTGTTGATACTCGTTGATACCACCGATTTCTGTTTTATCGCAAGCGTATTTAGTAAATATATTACTGTGTTCTGAATTTAGCGGTCGCGCAATTAGTCCCGTAATCTAGTCGGCCTTGATACATCGTCTTAACACTTGCCTCGGTTTGAGTTCAGAAAATAAATTTTACGCGTAATTAAACAGTCACCCCAATTTAGAGCTTTAATCACCGTGGAATATAAAAATCTCTAATTGGTCAGCCATAAAAACACAAAAATTGTTCCCTTGCGGGTTGGATTTGGCCCATAAACAACCTGCAGATAACGGTGGCAGTCCGTAGTCTGCAGCCCTCTATCTGCAGGTACTAACAGGAGGCAAGAGACAGCAGTGGCGGATCGTAGTCACTCTCAATGAGAGTTAAAATATTAAAAAACTTAAGTCGCCGTTCAATTAAAAAATTGTTTTGCTTTTAGTCAGATAAACCTACGCAAATAAATGCCAACATTTGTGTTATTCGAAAGAGACTCCGACTAATGTAAGAATTTTGTAAAAGTTCGGACGTCTCGTGCACAATGTAGATGCTCAAGAGCACTGCTCCGAATTATGATTAAGCTCCGAAGATAGAAAGGCACGTAGACGTAGGTTTTTATTTTTATAAACATCGAACAAGAGTCCCAACTGCTCCCAACCGCCTGGAGTCTACGTAATTTCCAGTTGGGATAATGTTGTGAGGCTGAAGTTAGTTGTTGTGTTGGGGCTCTTCAAGAATATGTTGGTCCTTGTCACAATCAGGTTTATTATTGTGTTTACAATATATTATACATCTGGGTCACACGACACACACTGACTACGAATTGTATCTGAGACTGGCCGGCGAGCGTTGTCCCTTGCGGCATCTGACGGGACATGAGAGAAGCTCTAAGCCTAACGACGTCTATTTATATCAATAGTCTGATATTATAATATGTTCCTTAGAGAACACCGCCACTGGAAGACTGACCGGTACTGCAAGTAAGCAGGGGTTTGAGGAAGAGAGACAGGCGCGCATTCCAGTGGAATAGTTCCGCCGGTCGCGACACTGCATGCCTGGGCTATCGGAAACACGGCCTTATTTATGTACAATAGATTTGTGTTTGAATTGGGAAGGTTAACTTCAGTTAAGTTTCTACCTTGTGTGTCATGCATAATGATATCAACCAAACCAACCACAAACCAATGTACAAAGAGGTATGGGATTGAGGAAGGCTATTCAAATTCTTATAGAGAGATAAACGTAGGTTTTTGACGACATTAAATTTTCAATCAGATTTAAAAAAAAAGAATATTACGATTATATGATGTGGTATTGTCAGCAAGAATAATAACAACAAAAAGTGATCGTTAGGTGTGATTTAGTCACATCTCCGCCTATTTTCCATTAAATATAAGCCACAAATGTATCGATTTAACAATGATGTAGGTACCAAAGTATTTATCTTCAAGTTTAAAAAGAGGATTCCCAGATTTCTGTCAAAAGATGAGCTTAAGACGACAATACACCCTAAAATATATTCAGAATCTTAACGACGTAAGTAAAGAAGCCATGTATACAAATTGCGACTCGCGACCCGTGTATTGGACGGAACTACTGTCGAATTTGCCGTATCAAAGAAAAGAAGAAGAAATAATGAATCTTAACGACGTACGTGAAGAAAGCGTGTAAACAAATATACGCCGCGGCGCGGCGTGTTGTACGAACGTACGGTCGAATTTACCCTAGCAGGCCTGGAGATAGAACCTTTCCGCCGCGTTCATTTTAATTAATTCTGAAGAACGTGTTACAAATGTTTAAAATGTGTCTCCATGTTGTCCTCCCGAAGTTATTAATTCATCGTCTAGAAAAATAAAATCTGGTGCTTCATCATCATCATCACTATTGGCTCTACAACCCCTGGTGGGTCTTGGCCTCCTCAAGGGTCTTCCTCCACTCATCTCGGTTTTGTGCCAGCTCTCTCCAGTTTAGAAGCTCCAAGATAGATATGTCTTTGAGGACGTTGTCGCTCCATCTTAATCTTGGTCTTCCCAGGCTCCTTCGCCCTATTGGACTTGATTTCAGCAGGGACTTTGGTGCTTGATGCTCGGTCATTCTCTCCACATGACCCAGCCACCAGTCTTCCCAGTTTTATAAATTTTGCGACGTTTAGCTCCCTTAAACAAAGTATAGAGCTCATTGTTATAACGTCTGCGCAAAATCCATTTTCTAGAACCGGTCCAAAGATGCGTCTCAAAATTTTCCTTTCAAAAACGTCCAGTGCTCGCTCATTCCTCTTAGTTAGTAAAAATCTAGTGCTTACCGCTAACTTTATAGTTGAAAAACGAGTTATAAAGTTTTAAAATCGTTGTACGTAAAATATATTAATGGTAAGGCTTTGTTTTTATTAATCTAAAATATAAATAAATCGCAACCCCTGTGCGGCATGGGAATAAAAAAGTTATTATAGTTACGAATTCACCGGAAATGATTAAAAAGTGAGTTTTGAGCAAACAAAAATTATTAGGATTGTATACCGCCTTAATAGTTTTGAAATTCATTGTTATCCCGCGAGTAAATGCGAAGATTTCAAGTTTCAAAAACCTTGTTTAGTTTGTCAGTCCTTTTAAAGAAGATCGGGGAAACTTATAATATCAACAATCATGTAGATGAGGTCTAAAAACACAAAGATGATGTCTACATATACAAAGACGAGGAAATCAACAATATGCAGATGGTGTCTAGAAACATGAAGACGACGAAATCAACAAACATGAAGATGGGGTATGTATACAAATATGAAGATAAGGAAATCAACAAATATGAAGATGGGGTCCATAAACATGAAGATGAGGAAATCAAGAAACATGAATTTGAGGCCCAACAAACACAAATGTGAGGAAATCAACAAGCATAAAGATGAGGTATACAAACATGAAGATGGGGAGGAATGTGAATATTATTACAGGTAAATACTATATGTCTTTAATAAAAATGAAGAAAAAAAAATTATACATGTACCTACTCGTACAAAGTATCATACAATGATTGACAGGAGGCCTGACAAAACATTGCAACAAAAAACAAGTGCTCCATTGAGACCTTTGTTATTAGATCCGACCAATGAAACCCACTGTACTTCTAGCGACTGCCATCGAGCACCGCATCGAGTGTCATTGAAAAGAGCATCCATCTGTGTATACGAACCGTATTATTTCATCATTAAACACGATCATACATTACATATACTTACAGTGTAACTAGCTACGAGATAATCTGATGTAGGGGGTGCAACTATTGTGGGGGTGCGATGAAACGGGGGTTGAAACATGAAGCTGCAAACTGCAAGTTGAAAGCGGGACTTTTGAAACAAGGGCTTCAATTCTATTGAAATTAAAGTATTGAAACACCATCGACAATCCTGCTCGATTGGCGGTTAAGGACCGAAAGAGAAACGAGTATTGTGAAATTTAGTATTGATGATTGCACATTGATTCATAAAAGTTTTAATTAAAAACTATTAATCTTAAAATGCGAATTTAATTGCACTGTATTTCATGAAGAAAGTGGTGTTAGTTTTTGTAATGTTCTTTTTTGTGGCCTTACTAGCCCACAAATAATAAGTTGAACACGTAAGTTCTTTTCGTCTTTTATTGTGATGTACAATGGATTCGATAGTACTGTAATATTGTCTAACGTAGCGAGTGATTACAAAGGCTTCTCGAATAGTTCTGGGCGTGCCGACGGCTGCATCGGCTCAGAGAGCCCCGCGGGCCGCTCGACCAACTTCGTCGGAACCCGAACGTTTCCGAATGATCCAATACATGGATAATTACATATACTACAGTTTTTATGATGTACTCTGATAAAATCGGAAGTTTTTAATAATGCTTCGGTTGGTCGAGATTACGATTCTTGTTTATTATCGTAGTATTTACATTGAAAATCTAACTGAACGCAACGTCCGCTCTAAAGTCTGCTCAGTGTTTGTCTAGTCGCCGCCTAGTGACGTCCTCGCTATCAATCTTAGACCCGAATGGACGACAGTTGTCTCTCTCATAGTACAACTACTGACCTCTGTAGAGACACCTTAAAACAGCACATAACTACCTATACCAACGACATTTGTTGAGAGACATTGAAACAACTTACATATTGTAACGTTATCCAGAGATGAAAATGCTTTCAGTATTTTCTGGAGAAAATCTCAACCCAGAAATGAATTGGAGAATGACTTTACCTGTATTTTCCGGCACGAATTGTATAGCCTATATTTTTCTTCCCCAAATTTATCTCACATCATTTCCTGATAAGAGTAGTGCTAGAATGTCAGCTGCTGTGGGATTCTGTGGGATTTATAGTGATGTGAACATTGAAAAGTCCCTGATGAACTCAAGACCAATAGGGCGAAGGAGCCTGGAAAGTCCAAGATTAAGATGGAGAGCGACAACTTCCTCAAAGACATATCTATCTTGGAGCTTCTAAACTGGAGAGAGCTGGCACAAAACCGAGATGAGTGGAGAGGAAGACCCACCAAGGGTTGTAGAGCAAATAGTGATGATGATGATGAACATTGAAAATCAATTTCATTTAAAGGGTTTTAACAGTGTGCAAAATTGCATTATTCACACCAAAAGGAAAATCATCGATTCAAACAAGTGGATATTTTAAAATGACATTCGTTAGAGAAGATGCCAATTCACAGAAAGATAAAAATTCATGGTTGAGAGTGTTCTGTCATAATAAAATTAAAAAAGAGATCAAATAATAATAATAAAAATATTTTGGCACTACAAAATTGAGACGTCCACATTCGTATGAAATAAAAATATAACACGATAGGGGGAATGTATTTTTTTTTACACTGAGAGTTGCATTATACTGCGACAAGTGTTTCGCGTCACTCCCCAAAATGCGGAGATAATCACATCATATCGGTACGAACAATTAAATAGCGATCCTCCCTTCAGACCAGAACACCCCACAGGGCCACAGGGGGTACCTAAGGAGTGGTTAATATGGAGGATGTAGGTTGTAGACTAGATAAGGGATGGCTACCAGGCAAAGTCGGAAAAGTGTATTTTTATAAACTACAAACTTTTACCCGCGGCTTCGCTCGCGTGGTAATAGGGGGAAATCTATATATAGGTATAAAATTATGCTTACTTCCGAGTTCCCGGCATGCGTTGCTATGCCACTTAATAAAGAAATTATTTTTCCCTGCGTGTCCTTTCCCATTCGTCCTATTCCCCTTCCTCTCCCGCAACCCATACCCCTCGTGCAACCCGTACCCTCTTCGCCTTTCCTCTCCCCACTCCCCCTCCCGCTTACCCCACCCCGCGAACCCCTCTCCCGAGTTCCCCTCCCCCCTCACGCATTCCATACATTCGGTCCCAGTACATTCACCTTTCAATCAGCGCACGAGCCACCTATTGCAATTTTTTATACAAATTTCATAATGCCAGAGCTCACCAGTATATATAGAAACCTTCGTGGACGTGCTCACAACAACTCGCTAAAGTTTGATCGCAATCGGATGAACGGTTTAGCAATGCATAATTTCATGATGCCCATGACACCATTGTACCTATACACAAACCATCGCGGACATTCGCACATCAAATCCCCAAAGTTTCATCGCAATGGGACGAACGGTTAGCAATGCACAATTTCATGATGCCAGAACTCACTATTGTATATAGAAACCATCGCGGGCATGCGCACATCAAATCCCCAAAGTTTCATCGCAATCGGATGAATGGTTTAGCAACGCACAGACATCTCATATACACAAACACATTTTGATTTGTATATAAATAGATGGATATTGTTAATAATATGTGGAAAATATAATGATTAATTTTCTAATCCTGATCACAGAAGTGAAAAAGTATAATTTTAGTATTTTTATGATCGAAAACCGAACATTCCTAAATGGTTTGAACTGGCTAAAACGTAATTAAGACGTCATTTTGACAGCCTCCAAGGCCGAGGGGTATGGCTTTCGACTAGCGATCCGGAGATCGCGGGTTAAAATCACGGAGTGCGCAAATTAATTGTTCTTGTTTTATAATATTACTTCACAATTTATTAGTGAAAAATAATAAATGGTGTATTTGCAGCACGTTCCAGAGAGGAAGATATTCCCACTATTAAGAAATGAAACGTTGCTTGGAATGGTTTAAGCTGTGTTTGGTAACCAGATTCAAATAGCCTTCCCTGTCCATTAGTATATAATAATGGTACTTCCCCAACTTACGCTTCCCCATTTCCTTCCCCTCCCCACTACGATACATAACCAATTGGGGATGCTATTGTCTCACTGGTTCCTGTGGGTTGGGAGCAGTTAGAACACATAAAAAAAAATAACGCTACTGCTACTGACTAGTAACAAACAGAACCCAATTGACATTATTCCGTCGGATGACATTAATAGAATATGATGTGTGTTTTGTGTGGATGCGGATGTCGAAGGACTTTGTATGTGTTTTGAGATGTATGATAGACCACTGCACAAGTAAAAATGAATGCACATAAAGGAATAGGAAGGAAGGGACTTCTTCTTGGAAAATCTCTTCTCTCTTGGCTGGGTTTGCATACACTTATATAATTATTAATTGCGATATTTACTGTGATACGCGGGATTAAGTTAGAGAATGCGGGGAGCGGAAAATTATATGCTTACACGGCGAGTTTCGATTGGCGACACTGATTTGTTATGGTAACGAAATAATAGGTATATAGGGATGGGAGGGGATAGGGAAAAGGAACATGATAGGGATGGAATATGTGGCAATCAAGCTACAAGCACAGAGTCTATGATGTATGTAAATGTATGTAGGTAAGTGTAGCTATGAATTGTGTAAACGCCCAACCAGATTATTTTTGCCAAAATTGTGGCCCGGCTGCTTTCTGCGTAGCTATGTTATCGGGGCCCAAGTCACGTGAATATTATTTAAAGGAAGTGGGTTTATTTTACACAATTGTATAAAAAGGTTTGCCATCCCTGCGAAGGCTACCGCTAGCCTAAAGCCTTAAGTACTATCACTGTCAACTTGCAACCCCAATGAAGGTGGTACTCGTATCAGATGTCATAAACAGATCATTGCAATTCCCGGCCTACTACAAACTGTAGATATTATTTACTCTATGACGTTGTATCTACGATTTTTATTTTTAAAGTAATGTAAAATAAACACATGTCCTAGCCCCAATCCATAATTTCGTTTGAGGGTATACTGTACATATATACTTTTTATATTAACTCTTTAAGGCTGCTGTGTGGATGGTCTTTTTGTGGAATACGCATCTTGAAGAGGCCCATGTTGTAAGAGAGAGGAAACACAGAAGCGAGCAAATCATTCCGTAGCCGAGCTGTTGAACTCCAGAACGAATGGTAGAAAATATACTTTCTCGTGTGACAAAGTCAACCGTGTATAAATGTTAGGCACAAGTTTGGTGTGTTTTCCGACTATGCACCGGTGCCGGAATCGACGACGCTAGTTTCTCGGAGCATCTTATTTTGGGGCTCCAGAAGGGCGCATTTCCGACTATAAAATGTGTGCGGGCCCTCAAAAGAATTTATAAGCTGTTCGTTAACAGATATACCGGTGATTCATTGTTCACAACATTGTATTTCTATGCCTTTTTTTAAAGAATCGAGTATGCATACGATTTATTAATATTCGCATCTCGCATGTACATATGTCGTAGGCCGATCGTAAAATCAGGCAGATCGTGATGTGCCTGAGACGCATCATGATCTGCCTGATTTTATGATTGGCCTGCGACATGTGCATATTGTACGAGTACATGCCCAAACAAACGACATATCTTAAGGCCGATAAACTTGAGGTTTTGCGATTGTACCCATTCAACTGTACAGGGCGGTCCCGATAAGAAAGATTAATTATTCTCCATACCAACACTTTTAAATAATAACTCAATATCGATTTTATTTGAATAAGAATTTGGTTTGATATATAACCTACTTATATTCAAAAACTGTTATGTAAATAAACTGTAGATTAAGAATTCTTTGTACCAGCCTGAAGATGGTTTTAACAGGCTGAAATCGATTAGGTACGGTAAAAAATTAAGTGGAAATAAATTTGTTTTATTATATTATTAACACGTAAAAGAATTACAAATCAAAACTAACATAGCAATCGTCATTAGAAATAAACCTCTTACTTTATATTTCAATACGCTTAACAATCTGATCCCGATTATCCCCAAAAAAACCCAAGTAAGCACTACTGACAGGAGCCGTGAAATAACATCCCTCTTTTATTTAGATTCACGAGGGGAGTGAACTCGCAATCATGCCATTCCAAGCCAGTGGGCCGTCCACTGGGCCACTGTTTAAATACTATTAAACAAACCTTCCTCGTCACAATACAACTAGCACAATGCAATAATGCAAGTGTAATAAAATGATTCACCTCATTAAATATTTAAATATGCACATTCGAGTTTTGATGATTCAATTTATTCGCCTAATGCGACGGCCGAGATTTATTTATATTTATCATTCGTATTAAATAATATTATAAAGGATAGAGTGAGAGGATAAGACACCATAAGTCAGATCTTTAGTATTCTGCGCACTTTAGGTGAAATATCACAAAACTGTGCTAAGAATGCATCCAAAGTTGACCAAACCCACAAAGATGACCACATAGACCTCAAAGATGACCAAATAGACAACAAAAATGACCAAATAGACCTCAAACATGACCAAATGGACCAAAAAGATGGTAAATTGACGAGATGAGCAATTAGACAACAAAGATGACCAAATGGAACTCAAAGATGACCAAATAGACCACAAAGATGACCAAATAGACCTCAAAGATGACCAAATATACCATAAAGATGACCAAATAGACCTCAATGATGATCAAATAGACCTCAAAGATGACAAAAAAAGACCTCAAAGAAAACCAAATAGACCACAAAGAAAACCAAATAGACCACAAAGATGGTCAAATAGACCTCAATGATGACCAAATAGACCACAAAGATGACCAAATAAACCACAAAGATGATCAAATAGACCTCAAAGATGTCCAAATAGACCACAAATATGACAAAATAGACCACAAAGGTGACCAAACAGACCACAAAGATGATCAAATAGACCACAAAGATGACCAAATAGACCACATCAGGGCTTCCTATATGGAGTTAATATTTGTCAGGTTCAGATCAAGGCGTCATTATTCTTCATCTTTATTACATCCATTGCAATTGGCGATGTGCTAGGCCTGTTTCACCAGCAACTCCTGAGTTGAGAGCAGGCGCAGTTTATAATAAAAATACAAACAACAACATAATGTCACTTCATTACATAGTATAAATTGAAGTCGCTCAAAATGTATGTGCGCATAGATCTTTTAAACTACGCAACGGATTTTCATGCGGTTTTCACTAATAGATATAGTGATTCAAGAGGAAGGTTTATCGTGTATAATACGTGCTTATTATAGTAGAGAAAAGTCGAGAAATTCAAATATTCAATTCGGGCAGCGGGCAGCAGGCAGCTGGCAAGCGGGCGGTGTGGATTTTATAAAGGTTGGGTAATGACGTTGTGTTTCGTTAGCCACAGCAACGTGTGGCCGGGTCTGCTAGTTGAAAATAAAAAGGCAATCAGCACCGTACCATTGGAAATGCATACTTATAAATAGAAGCGAAGTTTATAACAAAATCACTATAATCAGTTTATAACAAAAATACAAATATCGTACCTTTAGAAATGCAGTGACCAACAAAATGGAGTGAATTCATCTCAACACCTCCTTTGAAGTTATTAAAAGTGATGAAAAAATGTATTAATAAAAATGGTTAAATAAAAAGTATAGGTTATGGGGATATTTTTCAATATTTTTGAAGTGCTTTAGCACCGTTGTGATTTGAAACTCGATGAAATGAAATGAGATAGAATAATCGGTCTCCTCTTTGTGCGGTGTTTCGTACCCTAACGGTGTCCTCTTTGCGGCGCTTCGGAGCCTTCCCACTCTTGTCGACTTTAGTTTTCTGAAGTTTTCACTTCTACCGTGTGTGAATTGCAGACTTTATTTATTTTATAATTTTTGAAACACAGTTTGAGATTTTTTCTATCGAGGGAATTTCGCTGCATCTTTTTTTTTTTTTTTTACATTAACTCCACACAGGAGGCCCTGAGGAAAATAATTTCCCTCAGGGTCTATGTCATCTGGGATGCTGTGTGGAGGGTCTTTTTGAGGAGAGGAAGGAATGAACATTGGTCTTGAAGAGACCCATGTTGTAGGAAGGAGGAAACACAGAGGCCGGCAAATCATTCCACAGCCGAGCTGTTGAACACAAGAACGAGTCGAAGAAACGACTGAATAGAGATTGTCTTAAAATTATAAATAAATTTAACCCTTTAAAAAATAATGTTATAGTAAAATAAAATAGCGATATATAAAATAAATGCGATAATTTTGTCATAAAAAAAAATATTGACATCCTCTCAAAAATTCAAAAGCGCAGTTTCAAAACCACCATGCTTGAATATTCAACATGTCTGTACGAATTAAATACACTTTGAGTACTTTATCGTGTTAATACAGTATGTAGCGCGTTACTTCTGTTGCGGGAACATCTGCGCATCGCTTCTGCCGCTCCCTTCGCCTGCAAAAAGGAGGGTGGTTCTGGTGAAGAGGGCGAGGGAGGGTGAGGGGAGGGGACTCATGATTATTGAATTATATGCCGTATAGAAATCACGAGGGGGCTAGATGTCCTCCTGCCCCTGCAAAGTGGGAGCGCGATTGTCACCGTAAAATAATAATGGCTCTATAAGAGAAGGCAAAGTACCTACTCTCGCGTATTTACTATAAAACATACATGTATGTACACACACAATGCGCATGTTTGAGTGTATGTTTAGAGTGAAGTTTTTACCCCAGGTTGGCTGTAAAACTCAAGATAAATGTCATAAAAAATATGACGATAAAGCTATTGCCCAGATTTGCCACTTTCGACTATTTTTCACATTTTTTTCTTATTGAATACTAACTGACCGGCCACGCCTTGTTGTGGCTAACGAAAACAACCTTTTAACTCACACCGCCATCTGTTAATTTGGTACAAATCAAATCCACACCGCCAGCCCGCCCGTTCGCCACCCAGACATTCTCTTTTATATGTTATACATTTCAACCAATTTACACAAAACCTCGACATATTATAAACCTAAACCTTCCTCATGAATCACTCTATCTATTGGTGAAAACCGCATGAAAATCCGTGCTCCAAATCAAATCCACACCGCTCGCTTGTCATTATATATTTCAACCAATTTACACAAAACCTTGACAAATTATATACCTAAACCTTCCTCATGAATAACTCTTTACTCTATCTCTGCATTATCTCATTCTGACGAAGTTTTGTTTTCTGAAGGTTTCACTTCTACCGCGTGTGAACTGCACACATGATTTTTTTTTTCTTATTGAAAAATTGGGATAGAACCAAAAAGTCCGATTTCGGATGGAGAGGTCTAGATTAGGTCTCACTCCACCAGTCTCTCCCGATCACATTCGACGCCTAGACCTAGACAAACCCCACCCCATGAACCCGGACATAACTGCTACGTCATCAAACTTAGCGAACTTCTTGGGGTTACCCATGGCAGAGGTGTTGGTTAACAGGTCAAAAAAAATCCACTAACAAACAGGATCTTTTCACCTTCGTCCAAAAATGAAATCTATGATACGAAGGTGTCATTTAATCCTATTTATTCTCCGTCGTTGTATTGTTTCTGTGACACCACCTGCGCAACACTGCTGCAGTACCTAGGTACAGTACTTATCAAGTGGGGGAAACAACAACATACCCAAACAATAAAACCCATAATGATACGTGACAATGATACGGATCCAAACAGGAGGATGCTACAAGCAGTCCATATGGCCTCAAACTACAAACCAAACCACCCCTAGGATCATGGATAGCTTTGGGGATTCGCTTGGTTCAACATTAAAAAATCTCACATTATTACCAAAGCAACCTTAAATAATGTTTAAAAATAAAACACACACATTTTATGAAAATACCCAAAATATTGTAAACACGCGGCACAAAACCAAAGAACTCATACAAACACCTAAAACAAACACAACATTTGGTCAAAGAAATTTCAAATACATTGCGCCTAAAATATACAATAACCTACCTGACAAAATAAGACAATCGAATAATATAACAAATACAAAATCCTGATCAAACAATGCATCATCGAAAAAGGTCGTGCAATAATTAGTCACCTCACCCAAATATAATCCTATATCTCATTATTGTTACTACTACCTACAAACCTGAAATTTTTTGTCAAATATTTTTGCTTTATTGAAAAATGTACTTATTTAATATTTATAAAATATTTGTAAACTAGTCTGTCTCGACACAGGATTTCCTAGTGAGACAGGCAAGGCCAAAAAATGTAAACTTTTTTTGTATAAATGCACATAACAAATAATATAATAATAAATATTTTATATAGCCAACATGAACTAATTAGTCTACAAAAGAAGATCATAGAATTACAAGAAATTAATATTAAAAACAATCATCACTACACACAGAAACTCGAAGAAATTAATCAAAATAACAAAAAATCATACGCAAGTGCACTAAGTAACAATAAAAACTTCGCAGAAACTTCATATAATGCAGAACAGAAATACGCCATTTTAATTACCTCAAAAAACACCTTGAAGGCCGAGGACATAAAAATAAAAATTCAAAAAAATATTAATTTAACAAAAATAAAAGTTGGAGTAAATGGAGTAAAAAAGATCGGAGAACAAAAATTAGTGATTTCTTGCCAAAAAAAAGAAGATGCAGAAAAATTAACCGAAGAGATAAATAAAGTAATTGGAAAAGAAGTATCGGCTGAAGAAATAAAAAAAAGGAAACCGTGCTTAATGTTGAAAAGGCTGCAATGCCAATTGACTGAAGAAGAAATTATAGACGGGATTGTACAACAAAATGAAGGATTAACCCTAGAAGACAAAAAAGACATTAAGCTCATCAAGGAATTAAAAAATAAGTACAATGAAGGAAAAGAAAACGACACCACTAACTACATTATTGAAACAAATGGAAAGTTAAGGAAAAAACTAATAGAAAAAAAAAAATAAACATCAAATTCCAAAGAGTATACGTAGAAGACTGCAGCCCGCTCAGACAATGTTACCATTGCCTCAAGTTCGGCCACACAGCCCAAAGATGTCTCGCCAGGACGCAGCCTCCCATTTGCCCTCATTGCACTAAGGAACACGTATTATCCAAATGTGAAAACAAAGAACAAACTCTGTGATGAATTGCATTGATCAACAGTGAAAATTAGGAAATATCGTAGCTTCCCACTTTAATTTAAAAAGAAAATATCAATTACTTATAAAACGGACACGTCTACGACATCTATCGGATTAGAGTAAAGTGAATTCATATTTACGGTAGGGATCTATAATTAGACAAAGTGAGACGAGTATTGATAAAAAAATCACAGATGGTATCAACTAATAATCAAAGACAGGGACTCCCCAATATACTTAGCCCGTGATATATTGACAGCCAATTGAATTGCAGCAAAAGCGATTAAAAACCAATTCAGCCTATCAACGGGAAGAGGGCCGAACCCATTTTTAGAACAAAGGAACGACCTTTGGACTTAGCAATTAGGAATGTAATTAATGAGTTTGACGTTCCCACCAAACCGAGAGGTGAATAAACTCCATGGGAAGAAATAATCTGTTCAGGGACAAAAGAACGATGACCCCAAGAAATGTTATCATTAACCGGTACATTCCAGGGATCAGAAACCCTAGTTCTCGAACGCATTAAAACATATCAGGTGCGGAAAAAAAGGATACACGTAAACACGATGCAAAAGTTTAAGTGAAAAATTGCAAAGCAAGTGACGAAAACGTATTGTAAGGCGTTAGGGAGATTTCCATCTATAATACGATTGTTTGTGACGACCGGAGATGATCGATTCGAGGGAAAACGTGCTAAAGGAAATGGAAATGTTGAAAAAACAATGGAAAATTATTGTTATCAATTTTAGACGGAGCTAGGATATTACGATGAAAGATTTAGGGAGGAAACGTCAAAAAAAAATGAGAGTTTTAAAGAATAGGCGAGGGTACATTTCAGATGTCTAGAGCAGTAACAAGTGTTAGAGAAGAAGATAGAGTGCAGTACGGAGGGGAGTGGAAAATGCTGAAAACATTGCGATAGAAAAACTCAGGAAAAGGAGTCATTTTACGTAATTAAAATGGAGGTTATAGAGTAACATAGTACGCGATTGCAGATAAAAAAATGAGGCATTACAATGGTTGTCGATTTCAGATGTATTTTGTTGTGATAAACAAGGAATATTCGAACATGAAAATTGTTTAGATAAGGACGATTAGCCGTTAAAAAGGTAATAAAAATTATCATGGGTCTTATGAAATATTTATATTAAAGAATTCTCATAAAAGTTAACGACACTGAAATAAAAAAGGATTTATTGCCAGGTGGGTACAGGAACTAATGTATACAACTGTCAAGACATATGGTTTATGGGATTTTTCGTAAGAACGGGACAAAATTTGTAAGGCGTTCTCTATGAAGCAATAAAAATGACAGGAATTTAAGGGCCGAAGTGGGGGTATCTCCTATAAAGATGTTAAAAATGATATATTTATTAATAACAAATAGAAAATGAAATTTTCCAAGAGGCAGCAAACATCAAAAAACGATATGGTTATATCAGGGAAGTACGGGGAAGTGAGGGGAAAGGAGATACGACAGAGAAAAACAAAGGAAATCTTAGATTAACAGTGAATAAAATAAATACGGCTTGAAATATAAAAATCTATAGAGATATGAACAATAGCGTAAGAATAAATAAGGAAATTCATGGAAAGAGTGTCGTGAATAAAAGAAAATTCGAGAAAGAATGGAAAATTCAAATATACGACGTAAATAGAGAAAATTCGGTTTTAAATGGAAAGGTTCATATAGAATACAGAAAAACTCGTGGAAAAATAATAAAATAAAAATGAACAATTTGCGAGAAAGACTTCGACATGAAGATATCTCTGATAGGCGAATTTGGGGACAGATTTGGAACATATGGTAGATGCCGTACGCACGGACATGTTACGGAATAGATGAAAATAGAACTTTAAAATTATTAAATTCAAGCTAATTTTGTATGAACAACAGGACAAAGGAAGTTGGGCCATTAAACATGGATCTTACTAAATCCGGATCTTGTAAGTATGGAAGTACGAGACAGAATTTAATGTATCAAACGCAAAACGTACAAAGAGACCGCATTCGACAATAATGGAGAGGTTTCAAGAAATTACGAGTTGATAGTAATTAGATTGGTTTATTATAGGAGATTCAGATACGATCTTTTGGACCTGAGAGGGGTATAAAAGTCTAGACAAATGCCAGTTGAGGACAGTCTACGTCGTGGTCGAAAAGGTTGTAACTTCGCGGAACGTGACGAAACGGTGGGTGACTTAAAGTGGAAAAATTCTAAGTGATAATTATTTTGATACTTAGAAAAATTTCACATTCTAGTCAGTGATATACAAAAAAAATACTTTGCAGTTAGAGTCAGTGAAAATAAAAATTAAAGACAACGCATTAATTACTTGTGAAAAATAAAAGTGCTCGTGATAAATACAATTTGTTTTAGTGGAAAATTCGGATTTTATAATCACTTAATATCGTATTTTTAAACTTAGAAATTTCGCGTTTAATATTAGTGCAATAAATAACTGAAGTGATGTGATAATTTAGCGTGATGAAGTTATAATTAAATACGTGTGTTCAATCTAAGTGAAAGTGTTCTAACAAATAGTAAATATTTAAATTAATTATCTTAAATAATAATAATAAAACAAAATAATATTTTATTAATACATAAAAGTTCGGAGGGATAAAAATTTAATTTAACAACAATTTACCATCTCTAAATTAATCGTGAAGTAACTATCATTTAAAGAGTTATCTAACCAACGAGTTTTGAGATAAAATACAGTTTAGAACGATAGAGTTCATGCATCATTTTAATTAATTAGATTAAATGAAAAAAAAAAAAAATTGAAGTCAAAAAGATTTAATTAAATTTAGGAAAATAAAAATTAATTTAGGAAAATTGCAGCAAGGTTACCGTGTATTTCCCGGTCGGAAAAAACCTTGGTAGGGGTAAGTCTTTTCCGTTATAAAATTTTACAGATTCCAAGGAGAAAGCGGAATGCAGTAAACATTGGTATTTGGATTAATTATTTGACCAAGATATTACTCTCTTAATATGTGATATGTAACTATATTAAAATATTATAAATATAATAAGTATATTTTATATATTTATATATGTATGTATATAAACATATATATTTGTAATTTTATTGTTCCCAAGAAAATTTTTAACCAAAAAAAAAGAAAAACACTTATATAAAAAGAGGAAAAGGGTATCGATTCCTACCTCTGAATTCATCAATAACTATTAAAAGTAGTTATGTGTGATAAATTTGCAAATCAATATTTTATATTTAATGTTATGTATGTATTAATATAATTTCAGAAAATCCAGAGCATTTGAAATAAGTTATGATATTAGAAATTATTTCAATCATAAAATTTATGTATGTACATATCCATATTATAAATTATTTATTGAGACAAAGTATATATAAATGAATAAATATGTATACGTAATCGGGTATCAGACTAGACAATTGCGCTAAGTACATCATTATCAAACAAAGAAAATTTTAGAGTCATCTCACACGTCTCCGGAATGTCTAAAGTAAACATACCTCATACGCTTGAATCTAGGTCACGAGGCCGTAGAGAATGTTTACAAAGCTCAAATTGTTTACAAAATAAATCGGTCACTGGGGCACTAGTTCGAATACAGTAAAAAGAAAAAAAAAAAATGACCTTGATTAGTGGATATCGTACTTAGGTATTAACTTCTAGGAACGGGATAAAATTATTATATTGCGCAATTATTAGGAACAAAAAGAAAAAAAAAAAAAATGACCTTGATTAGTGGATATCGTACTTAGGTATTAACTTCTAGGAACGGGATAAAATTATTATATTGCGCAATTATTAGGAACAAAAAGAAAAAAAAAATTTTAAACACTATTTTTAATTTGAACGTAAAGAGGTATCTACAGACCTAAGCAATTGAAAATTAACAGATTTATTATAGCAGTTCAAAAAGGTGTGTTGAAGATTTACATGAAGCATTTGATAAATCACGGGATAGTTCAAAAAGGTGTATTGAAGGCTTAGATGAAACATTTGATAAATCACGGGATAGCTTAATAAGGGGTAATGAAGGCTTAGATGAAGCAGTTGAAAAATCACGGGATAGCTTAATAAGGAGTAATGAGGATTTACATGCTTCAATTGAGAATCACGGGATAGCAAGAATTTATCAAAAGTTGAACATTGGAGGGGAGGGAAAGAAAAAAAAAATACAGTTCAACCAACAGAAGGCAGTGTTCGCTTCTGTAACAAGGACCATTAATCAAACCATAGAGATGGCGGATCTCTCAAACAAAACCGTCAACAAAACCAAACAAAAGCTTGGAGTTATGGCGAATCTCCAGAACACATCGCCAGATAAGATCTTATTGTACTAGTATATATTTATATTTCACACTATTCTTACGTATATATTCGGTATCAATCTGAGGATTGTGCAGAATCCGATGGGCGAGATCCGAGCTCGGGATGCGTTGCAAGTAGTTTCGTATTGCGAGTTATAAACCTTCCCAAAACGTATGTTTACATATATATCTTTTTATGTACTGTTCATTGAATGAAACGAACTCACTTACAATTAGTGCTTTAGGCCTGTCGGGTCACTCTCGTCTCATTTCTTGAACGTGGAGGGAGGATTCACGACCCGTAACTCCACACAAACCCGTGAGTATATGATTGCATATAGGACGAAACCGGTTCGCCCTAAGTAAATAGTAAACTTTGGAGGAGTAGGAATTTGGAGGTATCTGGGCTTGGAGGAAGACCTGAAGGCAGTGCATGATGGCGAAGGAAGGTCAATTGGGACGCGATAACTTAGGTATCAATCAATTGAACCGTGCCAAAAGACTGTGCGAATTTTGGGTTGACTTCTGATCACCCTGCTTACTTGATGGAGGCAGGAGCCAAATTTTGCCAGAAAAAGGGTTATTCTGAGTTCGTCAAATATGCAATTAACTAATTACACTAACCTACTAAATCCATCTTTATATGTACCTTATAGCAGCTGAATCTAAACGGAGGGGCGCCCAGCAGATACGAGATACAATCATAATCAAATTTACTAACATTTAACCATTTGAGTTATATTTAATTATCTGTTCAATTAGTCATGTGTAGTTTCGATTAGTATTGCTTATTCATGAATTCATTAGGATGTAGGGAATCATAATGAACGTCAAAGGGAAGTTAGTTCATTTAGAGAAATTACTTAAGGTTAAATTTGCAAGAGAGAGACCAATACAGTTTGAAATTCAACACTCTGTTTAGAATCAAGAGGGTTACCACAAAATTTAAAGTAATTAAAGTCCTATATCATAAATCAAAAAAATTACACAACGTTTGATGGAGTTTAATTACAACCTAAATACGAAAATAATTACGTTCAAAGTCGTAAATAACGTATTTATTAGTTAAGTACATATATCGCTAAAGGTATGTAGTACAAGGGAGCTTTAAGTAGCTTTCTGTAGTTATCAGAGGAAATAAGGGTCCAATTTTATAAAGGCTTGTGTGACGTAGGGGAGGAACTTTCCATCCCTACCACACATATGCAAAGCCTTAAGAATTTAAATATCGATCAGAGCCAAGAGAAAAGGCGAGAATATTACAACTGTCTTGCCGATGAAAGGAGAGTTAAATAAGTATGAAAAGACGAAACATTACGACTGGTGCCAAGTGCCCAGGAGTAAATAAAATACAGACAAATATAAGAGAGTAGAAAAGACAAACATCACAACTCCAATCTGCAACAACTGCTGTGTCCAAAACAAAAGGTTTGATATGAACTATTCCACCGATCATAGAGTCGATAGCATAAAATGCCTTTACCGGCAAAAAATGCTTCAAATTGCTAAAGAGCGCATTGACTACGAATAAATATTGTAAATTTTCATTTCCTCAAACTCTTATCTATAAATTAACAATGAATGATTCTTTATGTAACATAGCATTAGGTAAAAAAGTATGTATTGAAGAAAACTTACATCACTCTATAAGAGATTTCTATTTTATTTGCACTGAAAAAGGATTTACTCAATTTCATAAAAAGATTAAAAGCGTAAAAATTTTTTTTGAAAAATTAATAATATCTTTAAAAGAAATAATTTTTTTCCCGGGCTTGATTGGGTTAACAAAGACCTACTCTACTGGCGAAACTAATTACTCCATTCCAGGGTACCATGTAACAATAATAAGAATAAACAAAAACTCTGATATTGGAAT
This sequence comes from Limnephilus rhombicus, assembly GCA_929108145.2. Lineage (NCBI taxonomy): Eukaryota > Metazoa > Arthropoda > Insecta > Trichoptera > Limnephilidae > Limnephilus > Limnephilus rhombicus. The sequence goes on along the minus strand of OV815288.1, from coordinate 44,979,821 downwards.
ACCTATTTCCAGCCAGTATAATGTTCCCAATATTAATGATTATGATGTTTATATTTTAATGTTTATTGTTTATATTTTAAATATAAAATTTAAAAACGTAAATAAATTATATATTTATATGTTGTTATTTCAGCCATCATATCTATGTAGACATAGTGTATATTTAAAATTCTTTGCCTCTACCATTTGTCATTACAAATTACATAAATGTATCCATAAAATAACTAACCTAAAACTGCAAAATGAATGATTTTTTATGTAACGCTTTGGATAAAAAAATTTGTATAGAAGAAAATTTGTGTCACTCCATAAAAGATTTCAATTTAATTTGTCCTGATAAAGGATTTAGCCTATTTCATGTAAATATTAGAAGCATAGAAAGGAACATGGATGAATTAATAATATCATTAAAAGAATTAAATTATTTCCCGGGCTGCATAGTTTTAACAGAAACTCACTCAGCCGGTGAATTGAATTTCTCTATCCCGGGGTACTCTTACTACACAACAACAACAAAGTTAAACAAAAACTCTGGTATTGGAATATTTGTATCTAACCAATACAATGTACTTAATAATAAAGAGATTCACAGTATTAGTAATGTTAACATATTAAATATTGAATTTAAAGACATAAATAAACATTATAACATTATTGCTATTTATCGAACACATAGGTCGATAGTGTCACACTTTATTGATGAATTAAAAAATATTTTATTAAATTTTAGAAATAAAAACAATGTTTTGGTTGGAGATATGAATTTAAATATCGCAAGCGACTATTCTAGTAAGGATAAAGATAGCTATCTCAACATTTTTTTTTTTTTTTTTTTAATTTTTTTATTAGTAATAGAAGGTACATAAATTACAAATAAATTTTGTACAGTATTTAATTACATGGTAGATATATTTGATGTACCCCCATAATTAAGCAAGGCTTGTGTGTATGGGGGGGTGTTATTGTATTGCTTTTTTTATATCATTCGGTTTATTTATATCAAATATAAATAACATGTTAGCAGAACTCAATTATTTATCGTGCATAAATTCGTATACTAGAGACGTTCGAGGTCAACGACCTTCATGCTTAGATCATATTTTTACAAATATACCGGATATCCAAAATATAACAGCAGCTGTTATTCACACAACTATCACTGATCATTATTCTTGTATCTTTAACCACAAAACCAGCAATCCAATATTGCCATCATTTAAACAAACAAAATCTTCCAAAAAAGTACTTAATATGGATACATTAAAAAACAAATTTCAATCAGAAAATTGGATCGAATTATTACAATGTAATGATGTCAATATCTGCTGTAAAATATTTGAAGAAAAAATATCTAAATACATAAATGACTCGTCAAAAAATGTAATTCCCAAACACAAACTGTCTAACTTCAAACCTATAAAACCATGGATTACTCATGGATTAATAGTATCTGTACGACGTAAGCAAGCTCTTTATAAATTAACAACTCAACAACCTAATAATAAAAACTTACTTAATCACTTTAGAGCATATAAAAATAAACTTACATATATCATAAAACATACTAAAGAAAGTTACTATAAACGGAAGTTGGATCTAGCTGAAAATGATAGTAAAAGAGTATGGACGGTTGTAAATGAAATAATTGACAAGAAAAAGAACAATAATAACGAAATCAATGCTATTAATCATGATAACTCAAAAACATGCTGTAAAGAAAACCCCTCAAAAGCTGCAAATATATTTAACACTTTCTTTGCAAATGTTGGGAAAAATCTCGCCAATCTCATTCACATTGATCCAAATATTATAACATCTCCAGACTGTAATATAAATGCTAAAAATAAAATGACAACATTTGAAGTCACCACAGAGGACGAAATAGTATCTATCATAACCGATATGAAAGGAGGATCTGCTCCGGGCTTTGATGCAGTCACGGTTGATATTTTAAAAAACATAAAAAATCAAATTTCTAAGCCATTAATGCATATAATAAATACAAGTTTCCAAAGCGGAGTATTTCCATCAATTTACAAACAAACTACTATTACCCCAATATTTAAGTCAGGTAATCCAGAAGAAGTAAATAATTACCGTCCCATATCAGTAATCTCAAATATAGCAAAAATTTTTGAAAAACTAGTTAAAAAAAGAATGAGCCAATTTATAAAATGCAACGATATAATTAATGAAAACCAGTTTGGTTTTATGGAAGGTAGAAGCACACAAGATGCAATTGCAAAATTAAGTAGCCTTGTACATAGTTCATTAGATAAATCATTTAAATGCCTGGGAATTTTTATAGATCTCAAAAAAGCATTTGACAGTATATCACATGACAAACTTATAAGTAAATTAAGAAACATTGGATTAAATGGTTCAGCTCTAGAATGGATAAAAAGCTACCTTTTCAAACGTCCCCAAGTTGTAAAAATTAATGGTGTGCTTAGTTCACCAAAAATGAGTCATTTCGGCATACCTCAAGGTACAGTCCTGGGACCGTTACTGTTTATTATCTATGTTAATGACATATTCATACAAAAACTAAACGGAAAAATAATATCTTATGCTGACGATACTGTCATAATAATTGAAGGTACGGATTGGAATACTGTTAATAATCTAGCTAATATTGATATTAACATATTGAAAAATTGGTTCGATAAAAATCTCCTCTCTCTAAACACTGAAAAAACAAAATTTATCCCATTCTCTATCAATAAATTCAAATTAGAACCAAATTTAAACATCATAATACACCAAAGTAAATGTAATAAAACTATCTGCAATCAAGATTGTGCTATACTTAGTCCAACTCCCAAAATCAAATATCTTGGTGTATATATAGATCAACATTTTAAATGGAAAACACATATTTGTGAACTCGTCAAAAGGATTAGGAAATGTATTTATATATTTATTAGACTTAGAAATATTCTTAGCTTAGAAAACCTAAAAAGAGTGTACTATGCAACTGTTCAATCTATATTGCAATATGGTATTATTGGCTGGGGAGGAACATATGACAATATTTTAAATCCCCTCAAAATTGTCCAAAGGTTGATAATTAAGGTAATCTTAAAAAAACCGTCTAAATTTCCTACTGAAATTCTTTTTTCAATATTCAATGTGCCTATAATAGACAAAATCTATAAAAAATATTCAATTCTTCAAATTTACAAAGAAATACAGTTAAATACTCGTAACTTCCAATTCAATACATCAGCAAGATACCAGAAAACTATTAAAATTCCTAAATTTAATACTAAGCACATCCAAAATTCCTATCTTTATCTGGGCATAATCTATTATAACAACCTCCCATTAAAATTAAAAACCATCGAAAATATGCAGGAATTTAAGCCCAAATTAAAAAATTACCTGAAACTACTATAAAAGTCCCAAATATGTTTACTTTGTATCTTAAAGTCTGCTATTTTATAAATCATTTATTCCTTCTTTTTTCTTTCATTTCTTAGTTTCTAAATCTGAGTCTACTATTGTATAAATCTTGCGTTCTTTCTTACGTATCCTTTACTTACTTATTACAATAATTTTTGTTACTAACTTACATGATTCTTCCATTTATAATGATTTTTTAATTTATATTATGATTTTTTTAAACTCTTCAGGATTTTTATTTTTAAATTATACAAGATTTTTTAACCTTCTTATTATTTACAATAGCCGTTATTACTAACTTACACGATCATTAATTTACTAATTGAGCTAGAACTCCCTCACCAAACACAAGAGCATTGTCTCTTTATGGTGAGGAAAGGCAATTTATTTTTATTTTTTGTTAACCTTATGTAACTATGTAACTGTTGTAACTTCATATGTATTTTTAATAAACATTGCCAATAAAAAAAAAAAAAAAATAAATAAATAAAAAAAAAAAAAAAAAAAAAAAAAATATATATATATTCTTGGCCATAAACAGATAATCTATTTGTTTGTCTAAAGCAGCAAAAAAACTCGAAAGGTGAGTTCTGGCGTCAGCTTTTTTGTCTAGAATTTCTAATCAATGCAATTATTTTTAACTGGTACTGCCATATCTGACTAAGTCTAATGTTTATTTCATAAACTAACGTTTAAGACAAGATTTTTATGCACAGCAGAAAGGGTAACAATTATCACAAGCAATACTTATCAGCCTGAAACACTCATCTACATTGAAAAAATCTTCCGAGAAAAGATACATGCCGCCAACGGGACTTAAACCCGTGTCCTTCTGCTTGCCGGTCAGGTGCTCTACCACTGAGCTATGTCGGCTTATCTAATACCCGCCAAATAATTCAATATATACTAGTGTTTCATTAAAAAATTACTGCTTATTACATTTTTCCACCTGAAAACAACCAACTTTATTTTTGTGAGAGAGGCATTGTTAGTGCTAAATCTCTCGCTGGGTGGCGTCGAGACAAATTATGTCTACATTTTTGGTGAAATACTTTAACTTGTCAAAAAATAATTAATACCTTTTTTACATTTATCTACATTTTTTGGTGAAATACTTTTAACTTGGCGTAAAATAAAATAAATCTCCTTCCCCTCCCCACTACCTTCAGCCTCACAACATACCTAATTGGGGATGCCGTAGTCTCGCTAACCCCAAGAGGTTGGGAGCAGTTGGGGCTTTTGTGCGGTAGTCAAAAAAATGTGTATAAATTGATTATTGGTACATATTTTGAATGAACTCTATTTGCATAACATATATTTTATAATATGATGATAAGAATAGTTTTTGTACCTGTACCTTTCAATGCAAGATTTTGTCTCCAGACCATATAATATTTACAAAAATTTCTACTTATGTTTTTATGTACAAAATATAGAATGATTTGCCCTGATGATAGTTAGTCTCCGATAGAACAGAACACATAAATTATATTATCATAACAAGGATCATACATTTTCCAGATACATATGAAGAAAAAAAAATAAATACTCAACACGCAGTGATAATAATAATAATAATAATATTTGGCTAATTTGTATAGCGCCGTTTTTGTGAAAAATCACCTCAAGGGCGCTGCACAAATAAGTATTTAAAGGAATTAATATTACTGGCTTACAACTAAGATTTACAATTATAACTAGTGACTTACATCTAAGACTTACATAGCTTGTTATTTATGGCTTACAATTAAGATTTACAATTATAACTAGTGACTTACATCTAAGACTTGCATAGCTTGTTATTTATGGCTTACAATTAAGATTTACAATTATAACTAGTGACTTACATCTAAGACTTATATAGCTAGTGACTTATGACTAATAGTAGGAGCGACGATGACAGTAAACCTGTAATGATAGGTCTCCCAAAAATCATACACAAAAATCGTTAGGTCATTCATAGGGGTACACAAAATGGCGGTGCTGCCATTTCTGAAACCCGTCAGCACTAAAAAAAAAAAAAAAAAAATATTTTTCAACACTTCTGTAATCATAAGTCTCCCAAATTCTGATTGTTCCTCGAGACAGGGGAGGGGTAGGACTATACGAAAAAGCAGTGCTGCCCGTCCCCCTGATGGGCCGTCTCAGTTGCTGCCGAGAAATAAGAGACGAGGTATCTGTAATCATCGGTCTCCTCAAAAACCAAAGCTTATCTGAAAGATCATCAAATTTTGTGAAAGAAAAACCACTGCTGCCGTTTCCAAAAAGTGGACAAGATGGCGGCAGCAGCGTTTGAAAGTCGCTCTCCGCGCAACCGAAATTGGCGTTTAGATTCGGTTTCATCAGTGATCGCCCGGTTTTTTTCGATATTTATTATTGAAATACGCCTTCCACTATCACGAACAATGAATTTTACGTGTCGTTGATTGTTTAAATAAATGAAATCGCATATTTTATGCGATATTTTTCGATTTTTCAGCCGTTTTCATTGGGTGTTTTTATACTGGGCTGGGGTTCAGTATCTTTCAGTGATTTTTAATATTTTTCAGCGGTACCCATTTTATGCAGTACATCTTTAGGCAAAACACAGTTATAGCAGTATTTACCACTTTTCCTGAGAGTCTCTAATACAGAGGATTGAGTTAAGAGTTTTTTTTTTTATTATTAAGTTGAAAGAAATATAATATTTCGCTTTTCGAGTTGTCAAACTCATTCGGTTTCTTTGCTAATTTTTAACTAAATAAGGATATGAGCCCAAAAAGGAAGGTTTTTAATTTGGACCTAAAATCTGTTGGGCTTGTTATGCATCTAAGTTTCGGAGGGAGTTTATTAAAAGCCTTCGGCCCAGACACTCCGAAAGCGCGATCTCAAAATTTAGTATTTGGCTTGCGTTTAGGTTCCATTAGTTTGCCTATAGCTGATGAGGTTGCTGATCTAAGTGTTGATTGCCTCGGACCAGTATTTTCGGGGACACATAGTTCAGAGATGTAAGGTGGGGCCATTTCATTGATAGATTTAAACACCATCCAGCACAACTTGTACTGGATTCTTTCAGGGCACTTGAGCCAGTGAAGGTTACGAAAGTGTTCTGAAATGTGTGAATATTTAGGGACTCCGGTTATGAGCCGTGCCGCTGCATTAAACACGGATTGAAGTTTGTCAGTTTGATATTTTGGAAGGCTAGCATAGATGCCGTTACAGTAATCGAGCCGCGAAACTACGTAAGAATTGATTAGTAGTTTTGTTGCCTCTGTAGGAAGGTTTCTTCGGACTGACTTGAGTTGTCTTACGTGAAAAAAACCGGTGCTTACAGTCCTATTTATTTGACTTTTAAGCGAAAAGTCTGAATCCAGATTAACGCCAAGAAGTTTGAATGTTGTCTTTGGAATAATATCGCTGCCGGAAATGGAAATAGGTGAATTGTCAATGAAATGTTGGCGTTTGTTTGTGGCCGCCCAGAGAAACTCAGTCTTAGATGGGTTCAGCTTTAGTTTATTTGAAGACATCCAACGAATTATTGCTTCTATGCATTCAGCTACACGAATTTTGAGACTGTTTGGAGTGCAGAAAAAATAAACTTGCTGATCGTCAGCGTAGCAGTGGGATAAGAGACCAAACGACTCGATTATTTTGGCGACATCATTTGTAAAAAGGATAAAAAGAAGTGGAACCAAAACGGATCCCTGGGGTACCCCTGAAGAAAGTGTTGCGAAGTTAGAGAGTTTATTTCCAACCTTTACGGCTTGTAAGCTATTGGATAGATATGACGCCAGCCAATTTTTGATGTCGGAACTCAAACCAAATGTTTCCTCCAATCTCTTAATGAGGAAGTCGTGATCAATCGTGTCAAACGCTGCACTCATGTCTAAAGGTGAGATAAGTGCTAAATTACCGACTCTATGGCTAGAGTTACATCTGACAGCATACGAAGAAGTCCGGTTTCTGTTGAGTGAAACCTTCTATATGCGAATTGTCGATTTGTTAATAATTTATTTGAATTCAAGTGGCTGGTTATTTGGGCAGCAGTAATTTTCTCTAAGATTTTTGATACAAAAGGCAGATTTGAAACGGGTCGATAATTACCTAAGTTATCGGAGTCTAGTTGCGACTTTTTTAATATTGGTGTAACGACAGCTGATTTTAGTGGCTCAGGGATATCATCTGTGCTGAGAGATTTATTAAAAACATGAACCAGGAATGGGAAAATTTTTTTAATAATTAAGTTGGTATAGGGTCCAGACTGCACTGCTTATTTGGCGAACTTAAAATTATCTTTTTTATTTCTTCAAGCGTTGTAGGTTTAAAGGAAGACAAATTTCCTTTAGAATTAATAGAGAATATCGGCGGAGGGGCGTGAGATGTGGAGGCACGAATGGTTTCAATTTTTTCCCATAAAAACTTTGAGAAGGCATCCGGGTAATATATATTTTAGATGGAACAGTGACTTCAGAAATAACAGTCTTTATTGAGTTCCAGAGACGCCGTGGATTGGCTCGCTCAGAGTCAATCTTTTCATTCCAGTATTCTGACCTTCTGGAATTTATTTTGCTCATATACTGTTTTTGAGCAAGGATCCACTCATCTCTTGAAGTCGCATTCAAATAGTGGCGCTCTACTCTCTATTTCTACCATTCAAAAAGAAACACTTACATACTCGTAGAAAGCACTCTAAAAGATTAAGTCAAACAAATAAACACCTTACTTTAAAATTTTGCCTCGATAGATAAAAAACGAAGTTACCCTAATAAGAGGGATGAATTTTTGGAGTTGCCCATGTCCAAATTATTGTTCAACGCTCTCGGTTCAAACCACCTATTCACCAGCAAGGTTACTACCTAATAATAATAGTCTGTTTTATTTATTGTACATCCCCCAGTATATTAAGCAACTGATGCGCAATGGTTAAGCTTTTGATCATCTAATGCGAATCAAAGTACCGACAAGTTTACTGCCTCCAACTGGGTCCAGGTTGGGTTGGGTTGGGTTGGTTGGGGGCTATTTGGTCGCCTTAAATACCCCGAGGCTGGGTTTAATGCTCGCGAGGAAACGCGATATTAAATTACGTATTCATTGATATTAAATAGCACGTATCTGCACGCGTAATTATTATTTGTCGAGTGGGTTGAGATATTTACTGAATAGATAGAAGAATGTTATGACCTAATTTTCTGATAATATTTAATATTTGTTACAAAAGTAACTACAGTTTCCTGTGTTATTTCTTATAATCAATGGTAAATGTATTTATTGTGTAATTTTCTGACCACTTTTGCAATGTATTGGTTTTTATACTGTTTTTGCAAATAAATAAATAAATAAAAAGTGACAAAAGTCTAATGGTCAAAGCAGTATTGTTAAGCAGTTGAGAGTCCATCGTGAACTCTATAGCTTTTCAACATGCAATCGACTAAAAATACAAGAAGCCATAACATTATATTTGTCTCATATTATTCAGGAACCTACGAAATAAATCTAATTAGTAGTGTCCGACCGAAACAGGATTCTGCCCTGATGATGGACACTGCAACGCTGTCCGAAACGTTGGCTAAAGAAGGAGGTAGCGCAACACGTGCCAAATAGCGCAAGTGTCCATCATCAGGGCAGATGTGCACATCTGTGACACATCTGCCCTGATGATGGACACTGCAACGCTGTCCGAAACGTTGGCTAAAGAAGGAGGTAGCGCAACACGGCATAATACCCCAAAAACTAATAACAAAAAAAAAACTTATGTACATTATAAAGGAAGGACCTCATTAATTGAGTATTTTAATTTAAATTGCATTTACAATCACAACATTCTAAAGAATAAATTTATCATTTATTGAGATCTTTAGCAGAGTTTCAGTGCGGCCGAAGGTTCGGCAAAAAATCTGCCGTCACTACTAAATAGTATAAATAAAAAAGAAAGCAATAAAATAATCTTGTTACATTTGAATTTGCTTTTTACCATTTTACTATCAAAATTCCACCCTCCAAAAATATCAGATAATTCACATCCTATCGTCAAAATCGCCAAAGCGTTCTAGAAGATTATGAAAGAAACACCGCAAATTCTAGAAAAGACATTTCAGTATTTATACAAAAATGCTACGAATGATTGGCAGGTCGGTAAGTAGGTACTAGCAAATCATCATATTGGGCAAGTGCCGCGACCGGTGCCCTCAAGTGCGTCAAGAACTACGCGACAGATGGGCGGCGTTGGGTGGAAAAGTGGGGGAGAGGTAGGGCGGTGGATCAAACGCCGAAACTAGCGACTAGCCCCAGACAGCCGGGTTTCCATTCCCGCGGGGCGTAATTAAATACAAACACACTCTAATCCCCGATCACGGATACTGTTTGCTTTACCTCCCCGAGTTTATAATGTCAACTAATTTCTTATATTTTTTCAACGTACGTAGGTACTTAATGCATAATTTAATTTTTATCAGAGTTTTGGGGTGTTCTAGGAATATATTATTTTTGGATTGTGACAGCGAAGGAGTACGGCGTTGTATTGTATTGATCGCTTTGTTATGTTGATGATAATTTAATTTGTATCATTGTAAAAGAAAGATAAACATTTCCAAAAAAATAAACATTTGACAGTATTAATAGCTTAGCGTCTGTACTGTTGAAATTCAATAATTCGACTACGAATACAACTCTGACGCCGCGCCTCACGCAAGAAATGTTTTCGTACGTGGAGTTTGTAACAAATTATCTTTTGTAATAGAGACGCATTAAAGCTGTGCCAAAAGATGGCTCCACTTACGTTAACAGCAAGCGTGAGGAGCCTCGGCTGTCAGGCGTAAGTACTATTAAATCCGGACTTTTGTCAATCTTATACTAAGAGTCTAGAAACCTTCCAAAATGTCTTGCTTGGTTCGTCCGAAATAGCATTATAAATTCAGGCACGAAAAATCCCACCACTTAAAAAACACATAATAGAACTAGCCAAAACATTTTTCTCCAAACTTGCTTCAAATCCGAATCCAAGCATCTCATGTCTCGGGCAATCAAGTCCCGATGACAAAGGGGTTAATTTCTCACTGTAACTTGCCAAAAACCCATATATAATATAATGCTTACGTCAATCTCTCCGAGTATGGAAAGGTCGATGGTATGGTATAATTATTATTGTATTCGACAGTTGTGAATATTTATACAACATTGTGATTTTTACCACGCGTCTATATATATTATGACGTCATTGCCTGTCGCGGTTACTTTGTCCCGGTGACTAGCTGTCACTGCATCCGAGGAACCGACTATTTTTGGAACCAGTTCCTATCGAATTTATAAAATGGTCACCAACACTAAACAGCCGAACTAAAAGCCACCCGCAAGGCCTAGCAGCAAGAACCCGCTGATCGGGTTTTTAACCGCTAGTTTATATATTTTAGTTGGTGTCCCCGTATAATTATTATAATTTTTTGTGCAATATTTACCAATTTCAAAAATAAAATCGACCTTAAAAATTAATTTAATAATAAGATGGTATGGATTTTAAATGACGAATTTATTTACAGTGTTGAACTTTTGTACTTTTACGATGGTATATTACAATATGGTTCCATGCCAACTCACAAACAACTCAACTCAACACCTCTTTCAAAAGCCATTCAAAGTTATGAAATAAAAGTTATGACTTATGACCTTTTTTTAAATTCCATACCTAACCTAACCTAAAATAACCTAATTAACCAATTTTTTTCACCACTTTTAATGACTTCTTAAAGGAGAGTTGAGTTCATTCTGAGTTGTCCAGTCACCATACATTATAAGTAGTTTTATCCTTGATACATTTGAAAAAAAAAAAGTTTTATCATTTTGTTATTCTGCGGTATATCCTCTCCGCACACCCCTTCCTAATTATATTTTGTGCAAGTAGGTATATCACATTTTCCATAAACAGGCTTCATATTGTATATAAGTATGCCGGGGGGCCAACTGTCGGGTGACCAACTGTCACAGAATCATTTTAGTTCCTCTCCTGCTTCCTTCAATATAATATAAGTCTTAAATGTTGCTTGTGCAATGATGGAGTACTAGCTAGCAGAGGATTGAACCCACGACACCTGGGCAGGAAGCTAACTCATCTGTCTATTCGGCTACTAATAGATAGTGGGTTTGTCTGTAAGTGATAGTACCTAACTCTGGTTTAATGAATTCGATTTTTGTAACTTAGATGTAATTAAAAAAAATGTAATTGATTGTGACATTAATAAGGAACTCCAGTCCAATTTTCTTATTTTTTTTCCTTCTAACTTAAATAACTACGTATTTATTTTTATTTTTAGAGTTAGTTTTAATAGTTAAAATAATTGTCAGTTTTAATTTTTCAAGGTCCACCGAAAACCACCGTATGTGTAGTGAATCGTGTGACGTCATCACTCCCGAGAAGTTACTATAAGATCGGGAAATCAGCTGATCAACTGCCGCCATTTTGAAATTCGGTTTTCGAAGTATTCTCCCTAGAGTAGCATTGCTATTTTTTTGGGCAGTAGCTTTTGAATATTTTCAATAATAGAGATAAACTATAATAAGTAATAAGAAATTCTTTTATTTTTGTAACTGAATTATTTAGGCCTAAATAATGTTTCAATAAACACGACAACTAAATCTCTATAAACAGTATGTAAATAAACGAATAAGATGAAACGTTGTTAATACAACGGCTTGTGTCATACCTACATTCCCATACAATGATTTTACAGTGTTCAGTGACGTCACCACTAAACATTTCAATAATACCAACTTGACGGCGTGTTTCTATGACCCGATTAAAAATGGACTTCTAATATTTTTTTAAAAACTCTGCGTTTAATATTAATATTATAAAACTTATATATTCAGAATCAGCGTTTATTGGTAGATATATATGAACATATTTTTTTAAAGCCATAATAGATACTTTTCACTGGAGTTCCTTATTGAAGCAAGCGATAAAGTACCTACCTATACTATAATATTAGTTAATTATATTACGGAAAAATGAAACAATACAACTTTGTAAAAACCACTTATATAGTGTGCAAATCCGACCGGTTTCGGAACAAACGTTCCTTCGTCAGGGAAATCTTATACTAATTTGACAGTTTCGAACAATGTTTTATTATGGTAGGGGGTGGAGCCGTTGTTAGTTAATTATATTATGAATTAATTCAATTAAACCACATAATTTCGGCTGTGATACACACCTACGCACATTCAAAATTCAATTATTATTTTTTCTTATTATTTTCATTATAGATATATATTGAATATACGAGCATGCCGTCGTTCTTACAAAAGCTAGTGGTGTAATTGGTCAGCAGAGTTGCCTACCAAGCAGTTGATCGGGTTTTGATTCTTTACCTTTGCATTTTTTTTTAAATCATTGTTTTTATATTTTTTTCAAAAATTTCAGAAATCATCAAAATACTTATAATTACGATAATACGGTACACACTCGTATGGAAACCCCACAAAACTTATTGGTACCAGCATGAATATTGAAAAAAAACCCTCTTGATAAATAATAGTCCATCAAGAGTTTAATTGTGATTGGTTTTACAGTGGGTAGACTCGCTTTAGGTAGGTAAATACGATGCAGAGGCGTTAATTCCATATAGGAACATAAGCACCGCCGATCCTACCTAACTCACATAAAAATATAAAATATATTAAAGTTTACAAAATTATTGCAAGAAATCTCAAGAATGCTACTCCGCTCGCGCCCTTTTTAACCAGAAATACGACAAAGGAAGAAACTAAACATGCAAAATAATGCACACGTCACGTAATACAAATGTGGACAGTATTCTACACAAAAAAGTGCATGTATGCGCAATGTTCGTTCAATAGAACACTCGTTTGTGTTAGCTTCGAAAAAGGCCTTGACGATGGTAGCTCTACTAATTAGTACAACATAAGTAAAGAAATGATCATCATTTTATGTTGGCTTTTATAGAATGGGCTCCATCGAAGCCAGAGTAAAGTTAGCCTCTGAAAAACTGGGCGTACTGTACAGGGCCCGCAGATACTTTAATAGTACACCACTGCTAACCCTGTACAAATCACAAGTGCGCCCCACGGTTGAATTTGGCAGCCACCTCTGCTCTGGAGCTCCAAAATACCTGAAAAATACCCTCGACTCTGTGCAGAAACGGGCGGTCCGTTTGATAGATTCTCCTATCTTAACAGACGGATTGCAATCTTTAGAGAATAGGCGTCGGGTGGGAATGCTATCCTTGTTCTACCGGTATTACAACGGAAGATGCTCCGAGGAATTAGCGTCATTGATCCCTTCGGCACCGGTGCATAGTCGGGAAACACGGCAAACGCGTGCCCAACATTTGTACACGGTTGACATTTGTCACATGAGAACGGTTCGTTTCTTCGACTCGTTCTTGTATTCAACAGCTCGGCTGTGGAATGATTTGCCGGCCTCTGTGTTTCCTCCTTCCGACAACATGGGTCTCTTCAAGACCAATGTTCATTCCTTCCTCTCCTTAAAAAGACCCTCCACACAGCATCCCAGATGACATAGGACCTGAGGGAAATTATTTTCCTCAAGGCTCCTGTGTGGAGTAAATGTAAAAAAAAATAGAAATACCGACAGAAGTTTGATAGATTATCTAGTAATTGGCTTGTAATATGCGAATGAAACAGTGCATTGAAATTTTGCACACTTGGCCTTCAAAACAAGGTCAATGTCTACATGAAATCTTAAAAAAAAAAACACCCAATCTCCTACGCATACACATTAAAGCACAATATTGTACTCCTTGTCGAAATTTCGCACACTTAATTTTTTACACTTTCGAAATAAGAGCAAAATTACTGTCTATTTCTGTTATCGAAAAACTGCGCAAAGCCCGGGCATCGCCATATTTATTATCTATCTATCTACATAATATTAAGAAGTGTCTCGGTGTGGCTTTGTTATTTTATACAAATCTACAGTTTTATTAAGAGGTTGATGAAATTTTGCACACTTGACCTTCAAAATGATCTGTCACGGTCTGTCTATGAGATTGCTAAAATCCACTGATTTAGAAAATCTCAACGGCAACACCGAGGTCTTCAGCTTTGATACCTGCCTCGGAACAGACTTTGTCTAGTGAGGTGGGCACAAGAAAACTATGTGCATAAATGAAAAAAAAAAATACGAGTGTACATTAGACCACACAACTAAAACTTCTTTAGCTCCGTCTATATGACAGGAAGAGAGAAAGAAAATGCGCGCGCGCACTGCTCTCTCTTGCTCCTACAGTGTGATACAGACAGTAGGCCTGCACTGTGTCTTAGATATACAAAACGTAACTGGCTGTGAGAGAAAGAAAACGTCTACTCGCACCTCTCTTGCCCCTACAGTAATATACGAAACGTAACTCTCTCTCTTTCTATCTTCACTAACTTATATCTCCCGTAACGCTCTCATCACGTATTCGCCAGTTTACTCCCCAAGTCTAGAGTGCGTAAAGAAGTTTTGCTTCAAAAATAAAATAAACGCCCGGGTTGCCGGCACTGAAACTGATTTATAGAATTCCACAATCACAATTGCTGCACATGGCCTCCACAGTGCGTCATTAGACCGCTGGGTGCATAACACAGAAGTGCATTCGGTTGCAGAAGGAGATATTGGCAGGCCATAAGGCACCACTCACACTTCAATGTATGCGCCACTTGTTCGATCGCTTTGATTTGAAGTGGCCGATTTTACTCCCGGCAGAGTATCGGTAGAACACAAGTTTTAAATGCCACCTCTCTGCAGCCTCAAAGTGTTACATTGTGACTAAATTATACATACTAGCGCTAGGCCCTACGGGCGGCTTTTAGTTCGGCTTCGCCCAGTTTAAGAAAGAACTGGTTCCAAAAATAGCCAGTTCCTCGGTCCACTGTGATCCAGTGACAGCTAGTCACCGAGATAAAGTAACCGTGACAAAGTAACCGAAACACGCAATGACGCCGTAATATGTACCTAATATACTCATATATTGCATATAGCCTATAACCGCCTATGAATCCTAGTACTTATACCTACGACATCTTTTGGCGGATTCTTGAACTAAAACCCGAATTACAACTGTAGCTTTGCTTGAAATTTCACGAACACAGATGTCATTTGTGGCGCGGCCTATAAGGCGTGACGTCGGACATGCAACGGAAGTCGGGTTCTGGAATTCAACCACACGCAGATCGTAGGCTATTAATACTGTTTGATCTTGATTCGGGTGTAAAGAATTATTGTGTGTGCGTTTTAACATCGCTGTGGCATCCGAAACAATATATCAAAAATTGAAAACAGCCCGACCTTTTATAAAGAATTATAAATTATGTCCATATACTGGACTAAACAGGTAAGTCAAACATTCATCAAACTTCAACTAGCAAGTGAAAACTTCTTTAGCACCGCCGTGATTTGAAATTCGATGAAACAAAAAATAGCGCCACTAAAAAGAGACAAACACATTCATTTGTAGGATTTAGCCTGCAAGAGAATGAGATAGTATCTATAATCGGTCTCATCTTCGTGCGGTGCTTCGTAGACTATCGGTCTCCTCTTTGTGTGGTGCTTCGTAGCCTTCCCACTCTTGTCTACTTTAGTTTAGTGAAGGTTTCACTTCTACTACGTATGAACTGCACACTCTGATTTTTTTACATTAACTCCACACAGGAGGCATTGAGGAAAATAATTTCCCTCAAGGCCTATGTCATCCTAGGAGATGCTGTGTGGAAGGTTCTTTTTTAAGGAAAGGCAGGAGAAGAAGTTCTAAAATAGTTACGAGCAGTAGGTAGGAATCGGGGGGTCAGTGGGTTCAGGAGTGACGGACGTATGGATCAATCCCTCCAACTGTGGTGCAAGGCGATGGGTCGAGAGAGAGCGGCTGGAAACGTCAAAGAGCCTCCCTCAACCAGTCTCCGGCCTGCCACGCAGCAGGTGGACAAACCCAGGGCACACCAAGACTTGGATAAACCTCACCCCATGAACCCGGGCACCTCTGCTAAGTCACCAAACGTAGCCAACCACTTGGGGTGACCTACGGCAGAGGGTGTTGGTAATCCAATAAACGATTTCCCGGGCGGCGGTACCTACCCATACCCGCCTCCCAAATTGAGTAGTTTCACGTGTAAACATATAGCTTCATAGCGCATTAGTTGAATGTCTGAAACATATCATGTTCGTATAAAATGTAACCTTGCGGCAGAGCAGAGACCAGGGCTCAGGATAGTGGGCCAAGTAGTTATCTGTCATGTAGGTAGGGTTTTCAGTCAAATAAAAGAAGAAGAACTTTATAAAAATGTATTGAATCCAAACCAAAAAGCAACAAGGAAGTGTACAAACTTCATACCAAGTTAACAAAAGGAAATATAAAAATACACATACCAGATGGACTCCTAATGGACACGCTAAACTAACTATACGGAAATAACCCCGGTAGACGAACGCGATCTTGCTTCGCAGTGAGAAAACACGAGACGGGACGGGAACTCCAGTCTTCCCATATGGGAACGGCGCGGAATCCAGAGCACCAAGGTCGTCCTTCTAATTGGGCAGGAGGCCGCTATACCTCCAAGGAGCGCATTCAGCCACGGGCCATCTCGACGAACTCCAATCAAAAGGCACGTGGCCCCCAACAGTATCCAAGTCTGGCGTATTACGGTTAGCAGACCGTGACTTTGCGACGCGGGGTCGTGAAGGCATATTATAGTAGCCAACACCAGGACCAATTCACTTCACGATTCCTTTTCCAGAAATAATTCCACAAAACGGCCAACCAGCCACATCGGAAAAAAGTGGGACTTTCACGTCATCCACTATAAATAACTCGTACACGAACCTCGCGTGTTACGTAAAAACACCCCGCGTTCTTTTAGGTTTAAAAATCGACTTAGATTCTCATGATAAAATCCAATAAAACACTTTTCCAGTGAGTGACCAATTTCCGACCCAACTGCCCAAGTTGATCGGAAGGAAGTGACCATAAACAAAATGGAAGCTCTCTCTTTTCCAAAAATTACCAGTGTCCAAAAAAAACACCATAGACAAAATAACCACCTAAGCAAGAACTGCATTAGTCACATAATTATTTATGTGACATGTCACAAAATTACAATCGCACTAGCGCGAAATTACGGCACCACCAATTACACCAATTGTTCAGGGTAAAAAATTTATGCAACTAGTGTCGCGAAACCATTTCAACTGAGTGGACGTGAGTTCCTTGTAACTGCGTGAGAATACAACAACATAATATCATCTGTCACGACCTATACCGCGACACGAGAATATGACTGTAAATCCTTTTTGTTTTTTGATGAGTAAAGACGAATAATAATTGTGCTTTGAAATTTGATCGTAGGAAGTAGGAAATGAGAGGAAGTCTCTTACCTTTTGACGGCTTCTTATGGCGTTTCAGGATCGATCCTGGGTTCCCAATATCGGCACAACACCAGGTTTTTAAGACACGACAGTTTGATTTGATAATATGAAATCTTGCGATGATTTGCGATATTTTCGACGAGAGCACTGTGACCAATGTCACTACCAAAATCCAACTGCCCAAGTAGGTAAGGTAAACTTGGGCAACAATATTGTTCAATTATTTCCTCATGTAGGTAGAACCATCTTCTTCTTTTCCTGGTAGAGACTTTGAGGAAAGGAGGAAGAGAAAGGAATGCATGATTGAAGAAGGACTTGGGGAATATGGATTTAGTTTTCTAAAAGACTGTTTCAGAACCAAACATCATCAAATAAAAAAGCTTTGATGTTGATGGTGCCATGGTTGCACACCGCTAAATTTGCACAATTCACACCAACTTTTTGGTGTCATGCAATCATTTAGAACAAGCATAGTTGCGTAAGGTAAATTTGGCTCAATTGAATTTTTTAGTGCGTCCCCCACCCGGATACGACGAAAATCGATTTTTTTTCGGAAAATTCAAATTGGCGAACGACCGAACATGCAAGGCGATTTATAAGAAAATTCATTACAATCATGATGAAACACAGAGTAAAATTGTTATAAAGTTAAAACTGAACATTGTCAAAAGTAAATACATTCTTATAGATAGACAATATGTTCTTATATTTTCTACTGAACGAAAGTTTGGGTGAAAAATTGGGTTGGATCGGGTTAGGTAAGTTGTCGGGTTGGTTAGGTCGGGTTGTGTAACTCACCTGACGAGGTCGTTCATCCTGGCGGCAACTGCGGACGTGGCGTGTCTGAGTGCGGAGCTGGTGGCTCTCTGCAGAGTCGTGGCCAGGGCACAGGGCACCCCCGAGTTCACAGAGCTCTAGAACATAAATAAAAAATATGTAATCAAAATTCTAAAATTTATTTACTGCTCCCTGTTATAAAACCTTGTACCTACAAGAGGTGAATGAAAATCTTTATATAGCTGGAATGAAACTTGAGACGGTACAAAGAATTGTGTGCTTGGGCAGCAATTTAAATGAATGATGGGATCCTTCGGTTGAAATCAAATGCCGCATTGAGCAAGCTCGTGCAAACTTTATCCGCATGAAAAAGATGTTCTGCAGTCGGTCAGATGCTACGTGTTTTCGGTATTATTTTATGGAATGGAAGCATGGACGCTTACTGAAGATATGATAAGTCTACTTGAGGCATTCGAGATGTGGATCTACAAAATAATACTCAAAATAAGCTGTACGGACAGAGTTAAGAATGAAGATGTTGTGGTTCGGATTAATAAAGAAAAATAAGTTATTAAAACAATAAAAATCCGTAAACTTCAATATCTTGAATATATGTGATGAGAAAAGACCGGATTATATGCAACAAAAACAGCCCAAAATATGCATGCAAATATGCAATAAAAATAACTAAAATATGCACGAAAATCCATAAAAAGGGCCAAAATATGCAGCATGAAATAATACAGGAAGTCGTATTTTAAAATATTTTATTTATTTTAGTAAGCTCTTAGTTCTCAAGGATAACAATCGTATTTACGAAAACATTAATTACAAAATGAATTTAACAATGAAATTTACAATTTACAAGTACCTTTAAAAAAGTATTTGACTAAGTACTGTTCTAAATGTTTTGTAGACAAATTATGTGTACGATCGCTTAATTTATTCTTATAAGCGGAAAAGGAGCGTTCTACGTCTACTGATGTGACTGGACGAATTTAAATTTGGGTGCGATTTTTCAACTTATTGTGCCAAACAAAATTTCACCTGCCCCGTTGATGAAGCTTGGGCAAGGGTTCAAACCCTTGCTCTCAAACCTTGGATAAACCATACTATAATCAACTGCATTCGGAAACGCAATTCCATACACAAAAACAAACCCATATGATATCACACTCCATAATTTCTACAAAAGATACCGTAATATCTGCACACAAGTCATTAGGAAAGCCAAAAATCTATATTACAACACAAATTTCCGAATGCAACAATGACCCTAAAAAAATATGGAAAGTCCTCAAGGAAGCTAACAATTCAAATAAAGCCACCGACACCTTAAACTCTCTCAATATCAAAGATATCACTGTAGACTTTACATCGAACCCCAACACAATTGTCAACTACATAAACCAGTACTTTACAAACATAGGTCCGGAACTAGCAAAAAAAAATCCAAATAAATAACGATACGCTTGGTCCAAGTGACCACGCGACCAATGATGATTTTCCAACCCGCTTTGTTCTTAAAACGATTACAGAGAAAGAAGTTTCTATAGTAATAAACTCGCTCAAAAACTCTTCATCAACCGGCATTGATGAAATATCTAAC
The DNA here is from genome assembly GCA_929108145.2 of Limnephilus rhombicus. Lineage (NCBI taxonomy): Eukaryota > Metazoa > Arthropoda > Insecta > Trichoptera > Limnephilidae > Limnephilus > Limnephilus rhombicus. Next base: position 44,959,680 of record OV815288.1, on the reverse strand, counting down.
AATGTTCTTAAAAAAATTTCCCATGGTATACTTCAACCATTAACGCGTCTACTTAATATTAGCATCCGCCAAGGGCTATTTCCCACCATTCTAAAACAAGGTCTCATTGTCCCTATTTTTAAAACTGGCTCCAAACTTGATATTAGTAATTATCGTCCTATTACGTTGCTAAATTCCCTCTCAAAAGTATTCGAAAAGATCATCAATAATAGTCTCATGGAATATCTGGAAACCAATAAACTTAATATCGCCGCGGCAATTTGGATTCAGAAAACATAAAAACACCAATGATGCTATAGCCACGGTCACTGATCATATTTCTGGCCACCTGAATAGGGGCTTGAAATGTCTATCGGTATTTCTCGACCTATGTAAAGCATTTGATACAATCTCAAACAGCAAATTAAAACGCAAAATGTTTAATATAGGTATTAGGAACAAAGAATTAGGCCTCCTCTCCAGCTTCTTATCTGACAGATCCCAGTGCGTTAAACTCAGTACCACAAAGAGCCAGAATTTGCCCATAAGTTACGGGGTCCCTCAAGGCAGTGTTATAGGTCCAACGCTCTTCCTAATATATATTAACGAGTTACGCAACCTAGATATCGATGCCACTATTGTCAGTTTCGCCGATGACACTGTCCTACTCTTCCAAGCAAAAGATTGGCTAACCGCATATTCCAAAGCGGAGGAAGGAATTCAACAGGTAAAATATTGGCTTGACTCGAACATATTAACTCTAAATGTACAGAAAACCAAATACTTACTGTCTAGTCTCACCAATATCCCAAAGTCAAACCTAGCCCCGCCATTAAAAATACACAAATGTAAAAATTCATCTCTAAACCTGAACTGTGACTGCCCATGCCTAGAGCAAGTAAACATTATCAAATATTTAGGAGTAACCTTCGATACACACCTGAATTGGAAGCAACATATACATAATACTACAAACAAAATCCGAAAATCTGTATACTTTTTCAAACAAACACGCAATTTCCTTAACCTAAAACTTTTAAAAACAGTATATTACTCATTGTGCCAATCTCACATCGAATACGGAATTCTAGCCTGGGGTAATGCATATTCCAATGCCCTTGATCCTATCATGAAAGCACAAAAACTAATCATAAAAATAATTCTTAAAATGCCGCTTACTACCAGCACTGATACTATCTTCAATTCCTTCAACGTTATGGACATAAAACAGCTCTACTCAAGATCCATATTACTTAATTTACACAAAAACAACAAAACACCATACAAAGCTACACAAACAATACACAATACCCGAGCCAAAAACAACGAACTCCTCCAAACTCCTTTTTTCAAAACCACCTTCGGGCAAAGACACTCATATAATAGTAATAATACATAGCTTGCAAACTATACAATACACTACCAACTACGATCAGACAAAGTGACTCCTTTACAAAATTCAAACAAGATATTAAAAAATGGATTATAAGTATTGGAAGCCACACTATCACAAATATCTGTAAAATAAATCACACATAGACAGAAATAACTATTCACATACAACCTAACCCATATAAAATAAATGAAAATAATGGAATCCTGTCAAATTTAACCTATAAATAGATTAGGCAGAATTTATTTCATTACTCCATCTCCAACATTTATAAAATAACTATTCTTAATTCTCTTAATTATTGTAGTTATTTTAAATAATTTAGTACCGATAACATTTATCCAAATCATTAATCGAACTGATCTATTATCTATATTTCCTAAATCTATCTATTTTCATTTACTCAATTTAATTTTAATTCTTTTAATACTTATATTATACACTTTTATCATATATTATATTATACACCTCTATTACACTTTTATTATAAACTTATATTATACAATTTTACTCGATAAAAATAATTTACTTTGTTCAATTAGAAAAGCTTATTCAATCTACATACAATATTTAACTAAAATTGTAAATCATATTGATCATTTAATTATATTTTCTATACTTATCTATATTAACTTACTAAACTTAATTTTACTTATTTTAATTCTTAAAATTTTGCAATTATGTGATTCCCCTAAAATTCTCATTACTCAAATTAACTTTCATGATCTTATTTACACCTATTTATCTAAATTACCTTTTTATACCAAGTATTTTACATTCAAATGTTATTATACTACATGTATTTATTACCCAAATTATTTTAATTATTTTAACATCAAATTTTATTGTTCTAAATGTTTTTACTACCCAAATTATTTTAACTACTTTACCAACAAATCTTATTGTTCAAATTGTTTTTATTACCTAAATTATTTTATTTATTTTAACAACAAATTTTATTGCTCAATTTGTTTTTTTACTCCAAACTATTATAATCGTTTCTTATATTTTAAAAATCGTAATATTTCAATTTTATTTGTCATCTTAGTATTTATTCTCCTAATCGTTTCAGTACCTTCACTTATTTCAACCAACTTCATCCATAAATTTTTAATGTCTTATTATAAGCCTTCCAATCACTCTAAGTATGCAATCCTTTTAAAATTTTCAATTTCTACATTTCTATTTATTCCTATATCTAATGAAATTATTTTTCCTTTTATAAAACATATAATCTATCATCTACATTCCCTAAATTTATCTTTGTTCATTGACTCAATTTAATTTTAATTAATTTAATGCTTATATTACACACTTACACAAATACTCACCAACATGGCTGAAAACATGGAACATATAGACTCGGACAACCAACACTACTGTATAAGTACAAACGACATTAATCTATGGACCAATATCACAAAAGAAAAAAATAAAATCAAAATATTGCACCAAAACATCAGATCGATTAATAAAAATTTTGATGAATTCACTATGTACCTAGAACAATTAGATAATAACTTCGATATAATTGTGCTGACAGAATGCTGGTTGAATGAAAAATATTTTCCAAAAACAATTGAACACTACAACACACACCACACAAAAAAACACAAAAATCAAAATGATGGCGTAGTCGTATACACTAATGATACAATAAACACATTCATCCAAGAAATACATATCGTAGACTCCAACTGCATACAAATAACATATGAAAAAGAAACGTGTATTCTTGCAATGTACAGATCTCCATCCAAAAACAATATTACAAATTTCCTAACTGCACTTAATAATACATTAAATGATCTCAACAAATACAAAAATATCATCGTCATTGGAGACCTAAACATAAACACTCTACAAAACGGACACCCACAAAACTTAGAATACCTAACAATATTAGCACAGCATGGACTGGAGCCAACGATAAATGTTCCAACACGAGTCACACACAACACAAAAAGTTGTATAGATCATATAATGATCAAAACAAAACTAAAAACCAAAACCATAGTACTTGAAAGCACTATTACAGATCACTACATGAATATGATAGCAATAGATACCGAAAACACAAAACCTAACCAACATAAAATATTCACAAAAAAAATAATTGACTACACAAACTTAAAAGAAAAACTCAAAAAAATAGACTGGAGTACAATATACCAAATAGAGAAGGTCGAAGAGGCCTGGGACAAATTTACAACAATTTTAGCGCAAGAAATAAATAATAACACTACTCTAAAACAAGTAAAACTTACGCACAAAGCAAAAAAAATTAAACTATGGATAACGCAGGGAATATTAAACTGTATTCGTAAACGAGACAGAATTCACAAACAAATTAAACATACGCCATATGACATACAACAACTTAATTACTACAAAAGATATAGAAACATCTGCACGAAAATTATTAGAGTAGCTAAGGAGTTGTATTTTAGAGAAAAACTTAAAAAAGTAGAAAACAATAACCCAAAGGAAATATGGAAAATATTAAAAGAAGTTACATACACACAAAAATTCAAACAAGAAAATACAATCGAACATCTAAACATTAACTCAAAAAAAGTAGACGCCAATACAAATAAAGAAACTATAGCAAATCATGTAAATAACTTCTTCGCAAGTATAGGAAAAGTCTTAGCGAACCGTAAAATTCTCAACACAAACACGACAACACAAACAAACAGTTCAAACATCAATACACAACCGACACAACACAGATTTGCAATAAAAACAACTTCGGAAGAGGAAATTGACAAAATAATAAACACATTAAAAAACCGTATTGCTCCTGGATTAGATGAGATAACGACGGATTGCATTAAGATAATAAAAACAGAAATTTTAAAACCCATAACACACTTAATCAATCTAAGTATAACACACTCCTGCTTCCCTAGTACTCTTAAAAAAGGACTGGTGATCCCTATTTACAAATCCGGAGACAAAATGCAAATAACTAACTATAGACCTATCACTTTGTTAAACTCGCTTTCAAAAATTTTCGAAAGAGTAATAAAAAACCAAATTATAATATACCTGGAAGAAAATAAATTAATCTCGGAAAAACAATATGGATTTAGAGAAAAAATAGGCACAAAAGAAGCTTTGGCGTGTACAATAGATTATATACATAGCAATTTAGATCAAGGGTATAAATGCATAGCGATATACCTAGATTTAGCTAAAGCTTTCGATTCAATCTGCCACCAAACGCTTTTTAAAAAATTAGAAAACATAGGCATCAAAGGCAAGGAACTCCAACTATTAAAAAGTTATATGAGTAACAGAACACAGCAAGTAAAAATTAACAACCATATTAGCAAGCCACTGCCAATTACATATGGAGTTCCACAAGGAAGCATACTAGGGCCCGTTCTTTTCACTATTTACATTAATGAACTTTGCAGCATGAAAATAGACGGTGAAATAGTTAGTTATGCAGACGACACAGTTTTACTCTTTAAATCTAAGGATTGGAAAAATGCATACAACATAGCGAATTTAGGAATCACGCGAGTGAAATCATGGCTAGACTCAAACATACTTACACTGAACATATCGAAAACAAAATTCACAACGTACAGTATAAATAGCACAGGACAGCCAAAAAATAACACAAACACCATAAAAATACACGAATGTTTAAACACCAACATTTGCGTTTGCCCTCCTCTAGAAAAAAAAGAACAAATAAAGTATCTAGGAATCATAATTGACCATAACCTTAGATGGACACATCACATCCAACAAGTGACAAATAAACTCCTCAAAACGATACACATTTTCCTAAACATAAGAAACATATACAAAATACAACAAATGAAAACAATATATTTTGCTCTATGTCAGTCTATAATAGAATATGGAATAATTGCTTGGGGAGGAGCAACAAACTCAGCTATCGAACACCTGGAAATTGCGCAGAAAACGATCTTAAAGGTAATACTTAAAAAACATAGACTTACTGATACAGACCAAATATTCAACCGTTGTGACGTACTAGACATACGACAATTATATGTTAAATCGCTACTAAATTACATTTTTGACCAAAAAAACAACCTTCAACAAACACAAAATATCACAAACAGACCAGTTAGACAAGCATACAAAGAAAACTTAAAAACTCCGACGGTAAATACAAGCTTTGGACAAAGACATTACCAATATCACGCTATAAAAGCATTCAACAGTCTAACACTTGAAAATAAAATTGAGGAAAACAAAAATAAATTCCGACACAAAATTACAAAATGGATTAAAGACCAAAATAGACAATACTACCAAAATATCATAGCATAAAATAACAAAACATATAAGTAACACACAAAACCAATATAAAACACAATCACCCACAAACACACAACACATATTAAAAATATCGTTTTTAACCTTATATAATATTATTTATTCTTAATTTTACGTTAATTCCAAATCTCTAATTTTTAAGTTTAATTTATCTTAATCGTATGTTTTTTATTTACTTTTTTCCTTTTTTTCACCAATATTATGTATATATATATTTATATGTATTGTGTATAATTTTGTATATGAAATGGAGGCCTCAGCACGGGTAAACCACCCAGTGAGGCCAACATCATTGAATTATGTAAAAAATGTAAATAATATTGCATCAAAAAAAAAAAAAAAAAAAAAAACTCTCTTTAAAAGATTTACCACCCTTCCAATCACCCTTCTGTTCTAATTCTATTCATAATATGTATTTTACCTGAAATATCCTTGTAACTACTATATTCATTTATATACCTGTACGCCTGTTTCGACACAGGTATACCCTAGACAGGCTTACAAATAAAACCATTGTAAATATATTTTATTATAGATAAATAAATAAATAAATTGTTCAGTAAGTTTTCAAAATTTTCTTTAAGTTTACTCAGAAATAGTTTTGGTAACGAGGAATTCATAAGGCGAATTTTCTTGATTACCTGAATAGATTCATTCAACGCTAATCCATGAGTTTCAAGCGTTTTTATACTAAGGCGAAGAGGAGGCTGAGTGATCAGTTCGCCAGCCGCGCGTTTAGCTATCTGACTTTTATAGTGTCACTATGTGAAGCATCTGAACGATGAACGAGATAATATGCATTTGCATATAATCCGGTCTTTAGTGATGAGTGATGAGATATCCAGAGAAGTACGAGATCTCATAACGCTGGAAAATATTGCCGGAAGACGGGGGCCCTGGAAGAAGGAGAACCTGATGGCTGAAAAACTTGAGACAGTGGTTTGGCCAGTCTACTGTAAAGCTGTTCCGGGCCGCAATTAACAAAGTCCGTATAGCCAGCATGATAGCCAACGTCAGTTAAACGGACAGGGCACGAAGAAAAGAAGACAAGAGGTTAATGTTGTTAAGTTTTTTTTTCATTTTTCACACAACAATTTTTGATTTTCCTACACAAAACGTTTTGATGGAAGGTTTGTTTCGAACTACGAGTAAAAGGTTAATACCACTACATGCTGTCGATTTGCAATTTTAACTGTTAAATATCAATCAATTTATATAAAGAAGAGCATCTGTGGAGGTCGGACGGTATGGATTTGATTTTTATACAAATCTTCAATTGTATTCCGAGATTGATGAAATTTCGCACACCTGACCTTCAAAACAAAATAAAGTTCACTGTTTGCACGCGTTTTCGAAAAACCACCCACATCCCCTTTTCCCACCTCTTGAAGTTGAATTTGATACTTATTGATGAAATTTTGCACACCTGACGTTCAAAATAACAGGAAAATTATTATCACTTCTCATTTCGGAAATATAGCGCCCGGGCAACGCCGGGGACACAAGCAAGTAACTAATAAAGGAAGCATATAAATTTTAGCGGATAATTCAAAACACCGTTTTGTTTTGCAAAAGTTAGGGAGCTGAAATATATCTCCTATACACCAACGTCCATCAAAATATAGGAACCAATGTACCTGGAGGTTAAACAATCTGACATTAACATATTGGGATATACGACTTTCCACACTACTACTAAACTTAACCAAAATGATGGAATAGTCATCTTTATCAAGGAGTCACTGAACTCTTCTATCTCGGAAATAAAATTAACAGAAGCAAATTGCGTCAAAATACCACTAGGATCAGATTTATCTATTTTTACTATTTATAGGCCTCCATACTACAAAAATACAACACCTTTCCTAAATTCCTTACAACATCTCACGGAAAACAATAAAACTACTAAACAACTCATTTTAGCAGGAGACATAAACATTCTTAGCTCTAAACCCAAAACTAACGAATATCTTCAATAGTCTTCTAGCTCACTATGGCCTTCAGTCAACTATAAATTCTTCGACAAGAACCTCACTAGAGTCAAAATCCTGTATTGATCATATTTTTGTTAAAACTAAAAATAAAACTATTTCATCCACTATTCATTCCACGGTTACGGACCATTTCACCACCACACTTGGCATGCGATTGAAAACTGAAAAAAAAATCAAAAATATATACAAATACTTCACGGCATATCATAGATTTTAAAGCACTTAGCTCAGATATAAGTCATGAATCTTGGACTACAACTCTAAAAGAAACGGATCCAAACAAAGCGCTAAATGAATTTCCATTAACTCTGAATACGTTTACCACCAAACACACTGTAATAAAAACCCGTAAAACACTACACACAAAACACTTAAAATTAAACCATGGATTACAACAGGGCTAGTAAAAAGTATACACAAACGGAATATGATGCATGCAAGAGTAAACAATAACCCAATGGACAGTAAACTAAAACACAATTACTTATTATACAGAACAGAAATCTATGTAATAAACTAGTAAAGCAGGCCAAACATGAGTTCTATGGGAAAGAAATAGATAGTACCGGAGGAGATACAAAAAAGATATGGAGAGTTATCAAAGATGCCGCCTATTCAAAACCTAAGAACAGTACTTCTATTAATAAATTGATAGTTGATGGGGAAATCTGTTTAACAAAAAACGAACCCAAAAAAATTGCAAATCACATTAATGATCATTTTACCAACATTGGCTTTGATTTAGCAAAAAAATACTTACAAAGAACCACATGACAGAAGAGCTACTAGTCAAAGAAAGCTCTTCCTTGCGACCAAATCATTCCTTTAACATTTATAAAATAAATAAAACAGAAATTAATGAACTCATTCTTTCACTCAAAACTCATTGCGTACCTGGCCCGGACAACATATCTAACCAAATCCTGATACATCTACGAGAATATATCGGTATACCTCTGCTACATATATTTAATCAAAGCTTCTGCCAATGTATTGTACCTGACAAACTTAAAATTGCCAGTATTATCCCGATCCATAAATCTGGAGATAAAACTTTAATCTCTAACTACAGACCCATTTCACTACTTAACTCTCTATCAAAACTCCTAGAAAAGGCAATGATATCCTACCTCGACAAACACAACTTACTCTCAAGTCATCAATTCGATTTTCGGGGCAAAAATGGGCACAGAACAGGCAATTTCTGAACTAACCAACTACATTGTAAAACACGTTGATAAGGGATCTAAATTGGAGTTTTTCTAGATCTGGCTAAGGCCTTCGACACCATCTCACATGATCTGCTATATGAAAAACTTAAAAATATTGGCATTAATGGAAAACCGCTTAAATGGTTCATCAGTTATACAAAAAATAGGAAACAAATAGTTGAACTAAACAAATACCTGAGTGACACAGCAGAAATAAAGTACGGAGTGCCTCAGGGTAGTGTCTTAGGCCCTATTCTTTTTCTTGTATATATGAATGGTCTCACTAATATTAAAATTCCAACACTCTGCTATAATGTAATCAGCTACGCAGATGATACTGTACTTCTTTTTAAAGAGCAATCTTGGGAAAAGGTCTTTAAAAGGGCAGAATTTGGTATGAAGGAGATAAAAAAATGGCTCGACAAAAATCTTCTTACCCTAAACACCTCGAAAACCAAATTTTTAACATTCAGTAAAACCAAAACTGGGCAACCTAAAACCGTCCCGCTTTTACATCTGTATCCATGTACTACATTACAAACTGCGAGTGCGAAAAAATTGAGCATTCGGATAGTATTAAGTATCTTGGTTTAACAGTGGATTGCAAACTAAAATGGGAACTTTACATAAATTCACTTGTAATGAGAATCCGGAAACAAATATACATTTATAATTTTTAATTTATAAACTAACGTTTAAGACAAGATTTTTATGCATAGCACAAAGGGTAATAATTATTATAAGCAATAATTGTCAGCCTGAAACACTCATTTTACATTGAAAAATCTTCCGAGAAAAAAAGGTGGAAAAATGCAATAATCAGTAATTGTTGAATGAAACACCAGTATATATTGAATTATTTGGCGGGTATTAGATAAGCCGCCATAGCTCAGTGGTCAGAGCATTCGACCGGCAATCAGAAGGACACGGGTTCAAGTCCCGTTGGCGGCAAGTATCTTTTCTCGGAAGATTTTTCAATGTAAAATGAGTGTTTCCGGCTGACAATTATTGCCTATAATAAATATACTTACATTTTTAAAACGACTAGAAACATTATGTCACCTAAACTATTAAAGGATGTATACTTTTCCTTTTCCCTTTACCAAAGCATTTTAATTTATGGTATATCTGCATGGGGTGGAGCCGCAGACACATACATTAAGCTGCTTAATACAGCTCACAAATCACTTATTAGAACTATGTACAAAAAACCATATCTTCATCCCACTGAAAATCTTTTAATTCAAAATAAAATACTTGATATCAGGAAGCAATTCATAAAAAAAATTATCCATATAAATTGCATAAAATCTTCACCTTCCCACATATCTCACTCCCAGAACACTAGAGCTAAATCTAACAAACGTTTACAAGTGCCAAAAATTAAATCCACTCTTGCTAAAAAAACATGAATCTTATCTCGCACCTTCCATATTCAACATTTTCTTAAAAGAAACACAACACATAACCCAAACCAACAGAAAACGTACATATAAAAACTTTAATACGTGGTTATTGAACAAAAAAGGAATTACCAATTTTATTATAATTAATTAATTAAAGGAATTACTTGCAAACTGAACGTGTTAATTTTTTATACGTTGTATATTGTTATTTAAACATTCATTACAATTTTAAAAAAAGAACTTTCATACTGAAAATGTTCAATTATTTTATATATGTTTGTAATTTTTTTTATATTTAGATTATTATATGTAGGTTATCTTTTGTATTTTTATTTGTTTTTCTTTTGTACTTTGTGTTTTTATTTATTATCTTTTGTATTTTTTTGCTTTAATCTTTATTGATATATGTAATTATAGATACTGCTACCCGGCTCAGAACAGATATTGTCTAGTGAGTCGGGTAGCGCACATATATCTAAAATAACTATTGATATTAATAAACGCCCGGGTTACCGGCACCTTTAAAAAAAAAATCAGTTTCCTCACACAGCCGTGGGAAAATGGTGGGTCAACATGTAGTGTATATTCTATATTGATAAATGGAATTGCAAATTAAATAGAAGTGGTGCCATCTGTTATTTCCAAAAAGAATCGTTGAAGTTAATAATAATTTTTATTTTAGTAATTTGTACATTTAAGTTTACAAATTTCTAATTGATTATAATATTTCATATTCACTATATTTTTTCAAGTTTTATGTAGCTCCTACAATACATCTTGAACTTTCCAATTGGTATGGACTTTAAATTTTCTGGTAGTGTGTTATACAACTTCATTCCCTTGTACAGTAGACTGTTCTGCGTATTCGCTTTGTCCTTTTTTTGTAGCCTAATTTCCTTGCACGTCCTTGTGTTATATCTGTGAATGTCTTTATTGTATACAATTTTATTTGAGAAGTATTTTGGTAACGTGTTGTTCAATATTTTGTGGATAAATACCATCGTGTTCAAGGTCAGCATCTGTTTCACGGTCAACCAATTTAGTTCCTTTAACATTTTAATTATTTTTGAAAATCTGTTTCGTCGAAGAATTATTCTCATTGCCCTGTTTTGGAGAATTTGTAACTTATTTTGTTCTCTTTCGTTACATAGGAAAAGTATACTTGAGCAGTAGTTGAAGTGTGGAGCAATAATTGAATTGTATATGGAGATTGCAGTTTTTCTAGAAATTTTTGGCCGAATTCTTCCAAAAATAGATATCTTTTTGCCAATTTTCTTTTGGGTGTATTCAGCATGTCTAATGAAGTTTAGTTTGGAATCTAATATAACTCCTAAGTATTTCATTTCAGTAACCTTTTCAATAATTTCACCATCAATTTTAATTTTGCTTTCACTGGATGTCTTCTTGTATCCAATCACCATACATTTTGTTTTTTTTTTTTGTATTTAATTTAAGCTTATTTATTTTTAGCCATCTTGATACATCATTTAGTTCATTATTTAAAATGTGTATTAGTTCTTCATAGTTATCTCCAATTAAGTATATTAGTGTATCATCGGCAAATAGTCGTACTTTGCATTTTGAAAATATTTTCACCATGTCATATATGAGTATGAACAATAGAGGTCCAAGGACCGATTCCTGTGGTACTCCTAACTTATTTTCCATTGGTTTTGAAAATTGATTATTTATTTTTGTTACCTGCTTTCTGTCTCTCAAATACTCTTGTATTAATTTAATGGCTACAGATGAGAAACCAATTTCTTTAAGCTTTCTTATTAGTATGTCTCGATCTATAGTTTCGAATGCCCTTTGAAAATCCAAAAATATTGCTAAAATAAATTTATTATTATTCATTCCTTCCTTCCATTCTTCGACAATTACTTTTAATGCTGTTTCACATGAGTTATTAGATCTGAACCATGATTGCTCTTGGTATAAAATATCGTGTTTATCTAGATATTGCAAATTTGTTCTTTTATTATAACTTCAAGAATCTGCTCATATTTTGGTAAGGTGTTTCAAACTGCATTCCCCCGATGAGAAAAAGTCAAAAATAAATTAACAAAACTTAGAATTTTTTAGTTTCAAAAACTTCAACAGAATTTGCCCGACCCATTTTCCGACTAATATCCATGATTTTTTTTCTCCATTTCCAATTCTCCGAAAATAAATTTTTCGTAAAAAAGATTATCAGGATCAAAAATTTTACAATTCGCAAAACAAAATCAAAAAGATAAAATGTCTAACAGTTTTGACTAAAAATTCCCGACTAATTATTTTCCGTGTACCTATATTATAACATGTTACGACTTAATGAACTTTCTATTCCGTTCTGCGGCGATGACGCCACTGCTTGTCACGATTATTTTGTACTGGTGAAAGTTAGTGGTGCTGGCGACACGGTATCGCTTCGAAGTAAATAAGCACACACTTCAGGACTAAAAATTACACATCTACCGGATCTGCCCTGATGATGGACATTGCAACGATGTCCGAAACGTTGGCTAAAGAAGGAGGTAGCGCAACACGGCATAACACCCCAAAAACAAATAACGAAAATGCTTTTGGCCGTGAAAATCTTAAAACTTATCCAACGAAAATGTTACGACTTGTTTTATGAAAAAAAGCCTTTAGGAAGTAAATACTTATTTATGTTTACAGGTTTTTTTAGGAATACCAGTATACTATGTTTACTGCTTGTCTGGATATTGCGATTTTAATGATTTTATAAAACCACTGCGGAAAAATGGTTCAATAAATTTGCTATAAGGAAGATTAATAAATACAGAAATTAAACTCAAAATACCGCAAAGCCTAAAAAATATCCGACATAGAAAAATAAAGTAACGAATAAAATTACGATGCAAAAGTGTTTTCATAAAAAAATTATTCCCAGTGAGATCTAATACAATAAGGGAAGCGCGGCTCTGAGGCGAAGAACGAAAAAGAGAAAGAAGAAGTGGCGTTGTAGAAAAAACTCGCAACGATAACAACACGGTATGTAAAAAGTACCTTCGCTTTAATATCGTTTCCCTCTAGACCTGGATCATAGGTACCGGGTACCCCAAAAGCTTTTAGGCTTAATGCAACTTCCCCTCCCCAACAGACACCCACCCCCTCCCACCGGATTGCTCTTACCTAAATATTGTGTAGCCTTTCATTGTGTGGGTGAAAAGTTACTCTGGTATTTTTAGATGAATTTTCATATTTAGAATGTGTTATGTGAAAGGACGGCTAGATCGTTTGTTTTTGTGCTAAGGATAGCAAAAGTCAGGTTGGTTCGATTCCCGTGAGGGATAAAAATATATTTATATTATTTATCATTTCATTATTTGATAATAAACACTGTAATAATGGCTCTACAATATTCATAAACAAAATAATAAAATAAACAGTTTAATTGAAGGATAATATTGAAGAGTGAGTGAATTTCCAAAAAAAACTCGATTATTGGTTTATTTAAATAAAATATCGCATTGTCAAAACAGAAGAACATAACCACGAAACTTTATTTTCTAAATAATCACTGAATTTTTAAGTTTGAAACACGTTGAAACAGTTGAATGCATTGCTAACTCAATCATTATAACACTGGTAATCAAATACGTTAGAAAAATCCACTAAAACACGATAAAATGCCGTTTAACAATTTACAGAAATCTTCTGAACATGAAACCTTGTTTACCAATATGTCGAATCTAACTAGAGTACACTGCCATCTGTTGTTACGAATATAAATAGTATCTTTTCCCCTACTAAAAACGTCAAAATAAAACCGCGGGCGTATTTGAAAATATTACAAAAAAATTTTGAATGCATCTAGGGAAAATTTACTGAAATTCAGCAGCTAAGCAGGTTTAGGTTTTGTAGTTGGTGCTGAAATTCAGCAAAAAGCGTTCCAGTGGTTAAGTTCTTAAAGATGTAATGATGCAGCTCTTTCTTACACACTAAATAACAACAGTCGAAAATGAGTCAAACGGAAAACGTATATCTGCACAAACCAAAGGAAACATACAATCATTATCATACATCTCCCTCACACGTATAAAGAAAATGAAACGCTATTCCCGTGGCCGTAGCTGCGCCGTAATAAGAAATCTGTTTCCTCCAAAGAAAAAGAAATCAGAGTGTGTAATTCACATGCGGTAGAAGTGAAACGAGTAAGTCGCTAGATGTGGGCGGCGGCGCATGTGGCTTTCTTTTCTTTTGTCTGTTTTTTTAAAGTGGTTTGAAGATTGGATATTGATTTCACAAAAAAATTTATTTTTTTTTGGATTTCGTAGGATTCGAACCTCCGTTCGCTTGATGTATGTTTCTCTGGCCGCTGAAACTTGTCAGGCGCACTGCCCACTGCGCTATGTAAGGCACGCCGAGGTGCGAATTTACCGCATTATATTAAAACCGAGTATTTGTGTAGACCTATTTCATCAGAATTTCAAATCACTAACGGCGCTAAAGACGTTTCACTTCAAAAAAGCAGTACTTCGGAGGAAACAGACAAAAGTATATTGTGTGTCTCATCTTTTGTCTCACCATTATTTAATGTGTAAGAAAGAGCTGCAACATTATAAGAATAAAGAACTACGTTTTATGCTTTTTTGCCGTCGCGGTACCGTAATCGTGGATCGCCACGTTAATAATAAAAGCGCTCATATCGCCCATACGCATAAATTCTTTGAACGTTACTTATTCATACATGTGCATCTTTTGAAATGCAGAATTTAATGCTGTACCCTGAAGGATAAACCGCGTAGGCCACAGTCCATAGCGATGTGTGGTTTATCCATTAAGCTTTAACGGCCTTAAGAGAATCCAAATTTCGTCGAAAGATGTTCTTACGATCGTACAGGGCGGTTCCAATGAGAAAGATAAATTATTGCTTTTTTTAAATTATAACTCAATATCGATTTTATTTCATTCAAAATTTGCTTTAATTTATACCTACATTCAAAAATGCTGAAAGGCGTGATGATAAAACTATTAAAATTATGTACATTATGTAATGTCTGTCAATGTCCTTGCCTAGATCGAGCGGACCATATCAAATACAATATGATATGGTAATATATATGTAATATATGTCTTACATGAAAGGAGAACGCTAACATTTACAGCGACAAAATCGATCCGAAAATTGCGAAAATGTTTAATAAAACACGACTCGTTTAAAATAGAGCAAAAATCTCGCGGCCACTGTCTTAAACAGCATTTAAAGAAACACTGTGAATTTTTTCATACGTATAACTTGTAAAATAACTGAAACAAACGTGTTTATAATAATTTTGGAGCATACTTTGCGATTTTTTTCTATCGAGGGAATTTTGAATAATTTGCGTTTCGGCGCGGGGAATGTCTATATATTATCTTCAAGAATAACATATATTTTTAAGAGCTTTAAAACTTACCGTGTTTAAGGGTATTCCTTAAATATTTTTAGAAACTTTTCATCGATAGATGGTGCTATTTTCAATATCGTCTAATAAAACACTTTTAACACGTTATGCTTTTTAATATTGAGATGAATTATTGATTTGCGGCCGTATATAAGTAATATTAATCTGTATAATTTTTTTTGGTACCTATAATTTCATAATCGAAGAAAACGGCTGAAAAATACACAATTTCATTGCAAAAAATACGTTCAAAAGACTTTTCTCACAGCTCCGCGCGCATTGGTACAGAAACACATTTGCGAAAAAGAGTGAATGTCAAATATTATATGATATTTCGCACGGGTTGAAGAGAGACGGAAGAAAGAGGTTTGTTTAAATCGGGCAATTTAGTCAACGCGTGGGGAGATTGATAAAAGGAGCCAGCTATGAATAACGGCATGTGTGCCGGGAGCTGGCGTTAACTGGACCCTTTTTTTAGAGGCCGCTTTTGCTCAATAGCTAAGGGCTCTCCTCTCGACGCGGCATAGAGTCCCTGCATGCATCTCGTTCTAGCGGCTCTTTAACAAACGAGACAGCGCTAGCAACCCATGCTCTGCAGGCAATGTCGTGTGGAGCGTGTCGATGCCAAGCGATGTAGGTACATACCTACTTACGCATTATCTCATTTGTTTACTCGCAGATATTGTGTGAATAAGTCAAAAAGTTGAATTTTTTCTTGTATTTCTGTTGGGCGCATTTACCAAACGAAGTGGTTAGAATTGTCAGATGGAGAAACAATTTTGTCGGGTGCTCAAGTCAGGATCTGTTTTGCTTTCCTTTACAACAAAATACATAATAATGTAATTGGTGAGTATCCATAGAAGCAAAGCTAAGCAGAATGAAACAGAGACGTGCAAAAATTGATCAATCATATTGTTCAGAAGACACATCTCGTCTCCGCTCCACATGTAAAGTTTTGTGGTACAGGACTTAGGTGTTAGATAATAATAATAATTATTATAATAATACTAATAAATTTGGATAAATACACTAGCTGGTTCCCAGCATGCGTTGCAATGCCATATTAAAAGAAATAAATTGTTTCTCCCTGCATGTTCTTTACCGTGCGTCCCCGTTCCCCTTCCACCTTCCTCCCCCGCATTCCCCTTCCACCTTCCCCGTCTACGCACTCTCCCCTCCCGCTCCCCCGTCCCGCCAACCCCTCTCCCGCGTTCTATATATTCACTCCCAGTACATTCAGTTTTCTAACAACTCGCGTGCCAGCTATTACAATTTTTTTGATTAAAATTTTCATTTTGCACATATTAAAAATATATTTTTTGTATATTATAAGAACATTAATCAAATCTGATACCTAACATGGGTAGGTACCTATTTAAAATATCTATAATATCAAAAATCCATAGACAATTGTTTTGTTACAAAAAAAACAGCTGCCTGCTAAATTCAATTTCAGTTTAAATAGTCGTTAAGTTTTTTGAAATTATCCAATTTTCTGCTTAATTTTCTTAATTTTTCTATCCGTCAGAACCTTCTACTAAGTTTTTTTATTATTTTTTTTATTAGCAAAGTTTTTTTTGGTACATTTACATATGGGTAAATACATAATAACAAAAAATGTAAGTAACAAAAAAAAATCCCACAAGTATTAGAAAAAAATCACACAAGTATTAGAAAACTTTTTTAAAAAATCAATGAAATAGGTAAAGTCGTTCTGAAGTTATGGAGTGACCAGGGGAATCAAGGATTCATTTTTATATACATAGATAACATTTGTATAGCGCAATTTTGTGTTATTTCACTTCAAGTGCGCTCTACAGTTAAAAATAATCTAGTATTCAGTCAAATTATTCATGTAGTGCTTGATCTAATACAATGATACAAAAATGTTTAATGCAAAGCAATGACAAGTATAATATAATTTGATTCAAAATGTACACTAACAGTGCTATTATAGCACAGGACAATAATAATAACTAGCATGACATAAAAAAAAGTACAGTACATTATAAAGCAATGATAAGAGAACTACAAATAATCATTAGTAAGAGTGCTATAGCACAGGAAAATAGGACAATATTCCAGGATAGCGTTTTTGTCTATGTATTATCTATGTATGTCAGTTTATTTTTCATTATCAGTATTAAGATCGCTAAATGTATTTCAAAATGTATTTTGAAGCCATAAGTATTTGAAATACAAATTACAAAATACCTTAGTAGCAGGTAATTGAAATACCAATTGCAAAATACATTTTTAGGAAGTAATTGAAATACAAATACAAAATACGTATTTGTATTTCAAATTTATATTTGTATTTCAATTACAAGTAATTCAAATACTGCCCAGCCCTGCCGTAAACTAGTGGTAAAACATTATAAAGTATGTGTTTAGGTACTAGGTACCCAGGTAGGTATATCAAGAAAGAATGCAAGACTAAAACCGGGAATCCACATGATTTATTTCATAAAATTTATGAGAAATATCCCTATTGAGAACCGGCTTTCTGTACAATAGAAACCCAAAATTGAATCGGCTTCAACTTTCGTTCTGCGAAATCTAACATTTTTTTCCGTTATTGTGATACTAACATTATACCTAGTATAGGTAGTGTCTCTTGAGATCATTTTTCGCAAAAAACCGGCGCAATCAATCAATCGGCGAATTAATTATTTGAGAACAAACAGTCGGAATAAAAGTACCTAGAGATGTATGAATGCGAATAATCGTTTTCTCACATTCACTTTCAACTCTATACGACGCGAATGTGAATGGTAGAAGAAGTCCGGGACGCCCGAGGAAGACATGGCACGATCAAGTGAATCAGATACTTGAGTCGGGTCATGTCAAAAGTCAGAATAATAGAAGAGAATGTATGAGACGATGTATGAATGTGAGTGAGGCAAAGAGTGTGTGCCAAGACCGAGTTGTTTGGCGATCCGTCCTCTCTGCCTACCCCTGCGGGGAAACGGCGTGATGGTTAGTTAGTTAGTTAGTTAGTCACTTTCAACTCTACCCATCCTAGGTATCAGCGAGAAAACGGGGATAGATAATTAGTAAAAATTAAACAATACTATAATGATAATTATAAAATATTATAACCTAACTATAGAATGAACCTAGAAAATTTGGATAGTGAGTAAGATTAAGAAAGGGAACCTTATATGGTTTGGGCATGTAGAGCGAATGAATGAAGAAAGTAGGTAGGTACCTAAGAAGGTAGGTAGGTACCTAGTGTAAGAAGAATATATGACGTAAATGTGAATGGTAGAAGAAGTCGGGGATGCACGAGGAAGACACGGCACGATCAAGTGAATCAGATACTTTAGTCGGGTCATGTCAAAAGTCAGAATAACAGAAGTGTATGTATGAGACGATGTATGAATGTGAGTGAGGCAAAGAGTATGTGCCAAGACTGAGTTGTTTGACCGAGTAATACCTGTATTTTAGATTTTAGAAATGTATTATAAGTTTGTACAGCGCCCTTGAGGTGATTTTTCACAAAAACGGCGCTATATAAATCATCCAAATATTATTATTATTATTCCAATTCGCCGTGCCGACGTTTCATCCCGTTTGCACTAAGTCTTGGATTCACTCTCTTCCCGGAATAGCTATGTTTCTTATAAAGGGCACGCCTCATTTTTATAGAATAACAATAATGCGCTGCACAAAATTTTGTTATTCTTGTAGGCAGTAAAGTTTTCAAACTTCTAAACCCTTGGCAGACAGACATAAATCAGAGAGAATAGTAGGTATCCAGCTCGATCTGTGCATTTTATTGTTTAGCACGTCTCAATAACAAAATAACTAGGCAGGCGTCTAGTGATAGTTAGAGATTTAAGAAAGTTCTAAATAATTACAGTCGCTGTCACCATAATTATATAGTTAATTTTACCTTTTTTACTGCGTGCCCTTAACCGCAAATGTTCTTTGCCCCAAGTAATACTGGAACATTCGTAAAAAAGCAAAACTAACATTCTATCGGAATAACAAATCAAGCCAAGCAAATTGGCATTTTTACTACAAATATACTGACCACTTTAACGCCGTAGGAATGGGTTGAAAGCGTGCACGTGAAACCAATGGCTCTCACATAGGTTTGTCTCCTTCTAATATAGATTAGTGCATTTTAGCTGGCGGTGTTTGCATAAAATAATTACTTTTGTTAATTTAATTACTTGGTTATTATTAGTGATAGAACAGTGAAATTTTGGTTCGCGGTAATATCATTATTAGTATTATTTTTCGGTACTAAAATAAATAAAATGTTATCTGTAGTTTTCAAATGCGGCTGAAAAATAGATTGTATGGGAATTGTCACATCTGTTTCACCTTAAGGGAGATATGTAAGAAATCGGTAGAAATTCGGTTTGCGGGCCCTTAAGTGGAATACACATTGCTTGCAAAATACATTTTTAGGAAGTAATTGAAATACAAATACAAAATACGTATTTGTATTTCAAATTTATATTTGTATTTCAATTACAAGTAATTCAAATACTGCCCAGCCCTGCCGTAAACTAGTGGTAAAACATTATAAAGTATGTGTTTAGGTACTAGGTACCCAGGTAGGTATATCAAGAAAGAATGCAAGACTAAAACCGGGAATCCACATGATTTATTTCATAAAATTTATGAGAAATATCCCTATTGAGAACCGGCTTTCTGTACAATAGAAACCCAAAATTGAATCGGCTTCAACTTTCGTTCTGCGAAATCTAACATTTTTTTCCGTTATTGTGATACTAACATTATACCTAGTATAGGTAGTGTCTCTTGAGATCATTTTTCGCAAAAAACCGGCGCAATCAATCAATCGGCGAATTAATTATTTGAGAACAAACAGTCGGAATAAAAGTACCTAGAGATGTATGAATGCGAATAATCGTTTTCTCACATTCACTTTCAACTCTATACGACGCGAATGTGAATGGTAGAAGAAGTCCGGGACGCCCGAGGAAGACATGGCACGATCAAGTGAATCAGATACTTGAGTCGGGTCATGTCAAAAGTCAGAATAATAGAAGAGAATGTATGAGACGATGTATGAATGTGAGTGAGGCAAAGAGTGTGTGCCAAGACCGAGTTGTTTGGCGATCCGTCCTCTCTGCCTACCCCTGCGGGGAAACGGCGTGATGGTTAGTTAGTTAGTTAGTTAGTCACTTTCAACTCTACCCATCCTAGGTATCAGCGAGAAAACGGGGATAGATAATTAGTAAAAATTAAACAATACTATAATGATAATTATAAAATATTATAACCTAACTATAGAATGAACCTAGAAAATTTGGATAGTGAGTAAGATTAAGAAAGGGAACCTTATATGGTTTGGGCATGTAGAGCGAATGAATGAAGAAAGTAGGTAGGTACCTAAGAAGGTAGGTAGGTACCTAGTGTAAGAAGAATATATGACGTAAATGTGAATGGTAGAAGAAGTCGGGGATGCACGAGGAAGACACGGCACGATCAAGTGAATCAGATACTTTAGTCGGGTCATGTCAAAAGTCAGAATAACAGAAGTGTATGTATGAGACGATGTATGAATGTGAGTGAGGCAAAGAGTATGTGCCAAGACTGAGTTGTTTGACCGAGTAATACCTGTATTTTAGATTTTAGAAATGTATTATAAGTTTGTACAGCGCCCTTGAGGTGATTTTTCACAAAAACGGCGCTATATAAATCATCCAAATATTATTATTATTATTCCAATTCGCCGTGCCGACGTTTCATCCCGTTTGCACTAAGTCTTGGATTCACTCTCTTCCCGGAATAGCTATGTTTCTTATAAAGGGCACGCCTCATTTTTATAGAATAACAATAATGCGCTGCACAAAATTTTGTTATTCTTGTAGGCAGTAAAGTTTTCAAACTTCTAAACCCTTGGCAGACAGACATAAATCAGAGAGAATAGTAGGTATCCAGCTCGATCTGTGCATTTTATTGTTTAGCACGTCTCAATAACAAAATAACTAGGCAGGCGTCTAGTGATAGTTAGAGATTTAAGAAAGTTCTAAATAATTACAGTCGCTGTCACCATAATTATATAGTTAATTTTACCTTTTTTACTGCGTGCCCTTAACCGCAAATGTTCTTTGCCCCAAGTAATACTGGAACATTCGTAAAAAAGCAAAACTAACATTCTATCGGAATAACAAATCAAGCCAAGCAAATTGGCATTTTTACTACAAATATACTGACCACTTTAACGCCGTAGGAATGGGTTGAAAGCGTGCACGTGAAACCAATGGCTCTCACATAGGTTTGTCTCCTTCTAATATAGATTAGTGCATTTTAGCTGGCGGTGTTTGCATAAAATAATTACTTTTGTTAATTTAATTACTTGGTTATTATTAGTGATAGAACAGTGAAATTTTGGTTCGCGGCAATATCATTATTAGTATTATTTTTCGGTACTAAAATAAATAAAATGTTATCTGTAGTTTTCAAATGCGGCTGAAAAATAGATTGTATGGGAATTGTCACATCTGTTTCACCTTAAGGGAGATATGTAAGAAATCGGTAGAAATTCGGTTTGCGGGCCCTTAAGTGGAATACACATTGCTTACTTATCACGAATAAACTTAGAAAACATATTTATTGCTTCAAAAACATTAGAAACATACTAGATTCCAAATCTATGAAAATTGTTTATTACTCTCTTTGTCAATCAATCATTGAATATGGAATAATCGCATGGGGAGGTGCAACACTATCAGCTATAGATTCATAATCGAAAGCACAAAAATTATGAAAGTTATTCTTAAAGTTCCCATAATAACAAGTACTGTAGATATATTCAACAAATTTCCTGTATTAGACATTCGACAAATTTACACAAAACAATCTTAACTCATCTGTTTAAAAATAAAACCCATATATTTTATGAAAATACCCAAAATATTGTAAACACGCGGCACAAATCCAAAGAACTCATATAAACACCTAAAACAAACACAACATTTGGTTAAAGAAATTTCAAATACATTGCGCCTAAAATATATAATAACCTACCTGACAAAACAAGACAATCGAATAATATTAACAAATAGAAAATCCTGATCAAACAATGGATCATCGAAAATGGTCGTACAATAATTAGTCGACTCACCCAAATATAATCCTCTATCTCATTATTGTTACCACTACCTACCAACCTGAAAATTTTCGTCAAATATTTTTGCTTTATTGAAAAATGTACTTTACTTAATATTTGTAAACTAGTGTGTCGACACAGGATTTCTTAGTGAGGCAGGCAAGGCCAAAAAAAATGTAAACCTTTTTATATAGATGCACACAATAAATAAATAAAAAATAAATAAATTATTTTTTCATCATAAGTATTTATAATGTTTCAAGAATGTCTAAGCAAAATAAGAATGTAAAAAAAATCTAAAATATATTATATTTTTGAATGTAGCTATTACTTTGTGGTTATCCATTATAATAAAATGAAACAATACAACTTTGTATAAACCACTTATAAAATGTGCAAATCCGACCGGTTTCGGAACAAACGTTCCTTCGTCAGGGAAAGCTTATACTAATTTGACAGTTTAGAACAATGTTTTATTATGGTAGGGGTGGAGCCGTTGTTAGTTAATAATGTAGATTGGGTGGGTAGGTATTAGTGTAGAGTGGGTGGTTATACAAATTAGTATAAGCTTTCCCTGACGAAGGAACGTTTGTTCCGAAACCGGTCGGATTTGCACATTTTATAAGTGGTTTATACAAAGTTGTATTGTTTCATTTTATTATGTTCCCCTACCCACCCACTCTACACTAATACCTACCCACCCAATCTACATTATTAACTAACAACGGCTCCACCCCTACCATAATAAAACATTGTTCTAAACTGTCAAATTAGTATAAGCTTTCCCTGACGAAGGAACGTTTGTTCCGAAACCGGTCGGATTTGCACATTTTATAAGTGGTTTATACAAAGTTGTATTGTTTCATTT
The DNA here is from genome assembly GCA_929108145.2 of Limnephilus rhombicus. Lineage (NCBI taxonomy): Eukaryota > Metazoa > Arthropoda > Insecta > Trichoptera > Limnephilidae > Limnephilus > Limnephilus rhombicus. The sequence goes on along the minus strand of OV815288.1, from coordinate 44,936,014 downwards.
TACTAAAATATATTAGTTTGTAAGAACGTAAAAAAATAGACAAACTGAAGTATTCTCGTCACAAAACAAGTACGCGGATCTTTTTTTACATGATTTCATTAAAACTTAAATTAAAATTCTGAAACACAGCTTTCCCAGATAATTTATTGATTTATTTTATTGCATGATTATATGATTTGAAATGTGTGTTGAATAATTCAAAATTTTGTTTGAAAATTTAACAAATCTGCCAACGACCTACAGCAAAACCTTATTGTACTAAAAATAAACATATTTTCTCAAAATTTAAAACATAGCTTTAGTAGATAAAAGAACAGTCTTCGTCGAAATCAATTTATAATTGGAAAAGAATCAATACGTCTAAAATTTGATTTAAAAATGACATATTTCAAGTTTTGTCTGGTTATTCCCTGGTAAGCTTTAAAGTACAGATTGTGGAAACGTTGTTAATTTTGTGTAATGTCATTGTTTACAACATAATTTTTATATCATAAATAATTTCAATCAATAAGCTCTTCGTCTAAAACAGATAATATTATACTTGACGATTAAGCTCACACTAAACTAAAGCTCGGTACACTCGGCGTACTTACCCAGGTACTCGGTATTCGCTGATAACCCATTTATTTTTAATCCCTTCTCTGCTATTTTATTTACACTGGGAAATGTTGACACTCCATTATCACTCCACTTGACCCGTATTTGCCAAACACTTTGTGCCGCTAGAAAATGGAGTCAGTCACATAAAATATGTTTGCATAATCATTAGTGCTTATTGGCTTATCGGGAAGTGCGAGTCATGCCGCGGACATGGCAGCCCGGGGCAATGCAACATATTGGATGTGATTTGGCCGAGATTATTGTCGTATCGTAACAGGCGCGTGCTATGTCTACACAGTTCCACAGGCTGCAGGGAGTTGACGTTTTCAATTATTATTGCGACACCTTCCCAATCTACCCTAGTGGGTACAGTATCCACCTACCTGCCCGAAACTCTTCGTGTATAAAGCCTCACATGAGCGAGTTTACAAGCTACTAGCCGGCAAGTTTAAAAGCGGGCGAATCAGTGAGTGCGATTATGATGATGACACACAAAACTTTCCACCCGCTCAGTAGCGAATTAAAAACTGTTGAAAATTTAGTAGAAAACTTAGATACTCGCAGCTAACTCATTAGCAACTATGATGACAGGCGGTTAGTTTACTAGCTAACAAGCTCACACGATAGCGAACAGCGAGCAAAGTATCCCCTCTTTCAACTTTTTTCGTAGATTATTTACAATCTGCTAGTAAATATGATTATACTAAGCGAGTTTACTAGCAGATAGTGAATTCGCCGGCTAGTAGCTTGTAAACTCGCTCAATGTAATCGAGTCTTTACAGATTTATAATCCCACTAGCTGTATTCCCCGGCGTTTCCGGAATTCATGCAGAGTTTCTTTGAAATTAAACTTCTTCACCACCGTTGGGATTTGAAACTCGATGAAATAAAAATTAGCGACACTAAAAAGCGACAAGCACATACATCGACAGGATTTAGCCTGCGAGAGAATAAATATTTTCCTTCAAATAATCCTGCTCTCTCACAGATTCCTTGCATTTTTCAATAAGGTAATACAGTATTTGTATGCCTTATTACCTTATTGATTTGGATTTCAAGAAATCAGTTCGTATCGTCAAAAGTACACCGCATTAATAGCGTGAAATGCCCTAGGCGGGTACTCGAGAGCTATATTGGCCTAATCAATGTTTAGCGGCAAAACACGGCCTCGTAATGTTAACATCTGGCATTATGCAGAGATAATAGACATATGGACTATGACGGTATGGAATATGGATAAGTGGAGTGTTTGGGCACACAGCCTGTCACAGTTTAGGTTATCATTCTCCAAACTACTTGATTGATGGTCATCGTGACGCCAACAATGATCCGAGCTTGCTAATAAATAGGACTTATAAAATTATGGACAAGTGTATAAAAATAATTGAATATAATTCGGTAGTTTGGTCTCCATCATACAAAATTCATATATAACATTGAACGAATACAAAAAAAAATTAAATAAATATCCCACTAGAAGGCTTAAAATATATATATTTTTATTAAATATTTAAAAATACACACTTAGAAGACAGACGTAAAATAAACGACTTAACCTTTTTATTCAAAATACTTAACTTTAAATTCCACTGTTGCGAACTCGCGGGAAATATTTCGCGTTACATTCGATTCCAGATAAATTCGCTTTTTTTAATGAATTTCAAAATAAAATACTCTCAGATTTTATTACAATACCAAATCGACATAAATATGCAATTACAAATATTAAAATTATGAACGCAAACAAAGATAAGGTTTTTACATTTATCTACAATTTTTTTATTAATTTATCGTGTAAACTGTAATTAACACTTTACGCGAAATAAAAAAATTTAATTAGACAAAAGTGTTATAAAAGTAACCGTCACTTTTCTCGTTTTTTTTTTGTGAACATTGACAAATAATATTTGTAAAACGCTAAATAATATTGTTTCATCGATTTACGAGTATATCAAAATATTTTGGGACGTCAACGGTAAACTTTTGTATGCAAACCTACAACGCGATGTTTTCTTTTTCTATTTTTTTACATTAGCGCCACACAGGAGGTCCTGAGGAATATAATTCCCTTTAGGGCCTATGTCATCTTTGGGGACGCTGTGTGGAGAGTGTTTTTAGGAAATCAAGTAGAGGATGTTCTGAGAAGTAAAAAGGTATGAGGGGTCTCTCTCAATCTGACCTGCCACGCATTTGATGAGCGCCAAGATCCAGATAAACCTCACCCCATGAACCCGGGCACCCCTGCTAAGTCACCAAACGTAACGAACCACTTGGGGTGATCTATGCAGAAGTGTTGGTTACCTATTAAATGGTTCCGGGGGCGGCGGTACCCATACCCACCTCAAAAATCTATTATTAATTTAACACTCTTTAGTTTGTTTGGTGAAGCCAACGCGCTACATAATTTAAATCAATTTTTATTTTTTTTAAACAAACTAAAATTGAATGTTACGAAAACAAAGTTTTTAATTCTGGATAGCCTAGGTGGAAACGAGCAGGCAATATTAAAAATTGATAACGAAAACATAGAAAGGGTTAGCAGTATTAAATACCTAGGTGTAATATTGGATGATAAATTAAACTTCGAATACCTATATAACAAAGAAAATTGCTAAAAAAGTTGGATTCCTAAAAAGGATCAGAAGTAACTTGGATCTCAAGACAACGCGCCTAGTTAACAATTCTATTGTAACTCCGCATTTAAATTTTTGTTATGGTGTTTTATTCCTACGTAACGAAGCCCAAAATAATAAACTTAATATACAAAATAGGGGGATGAGGATGATTTTAAAATGCAACATTTTTACTAGAATTAAAATTATGTTACAAAATTTAAATATGATGACAACAAAACAACATAAAATATATAATACATTAACAATGATTAAGCACCCTTGAGGTGATTTTTCACAAAAACGGCGCTCTACAAATTATCCAATTATTATTATTATTACACAAACTTAAAAATAATATGCTCCCAAATTATCTGCAGAGTAATATTATGTTTCAAGAAAATGTTCACAATAATTATCCTACGAGAAGACGCGGAGACTTTAGGCTTCCCAAAACTAAACTTTCGTGCACACAAAATAGCGCGTTTTATAAAGGGCAAAAACTTTATAAAAGTCTGCCGAATGCCGTAAAGGAAGCCTCAAGTCTCAACACTTTTCGTACGATATGTGCATTTTATGTAAAAAATATTTTTTGATTACTTACCAATATAATTCTTAAATAGTGTATTTTTGTCTAGTTATCTTTTTTATTTAGAATTCTTCTTTTAAATGTATTTGTAAATGTTACTGTACTTCGTAAATTGTATTTCTTTATATTTTCCTACTAGAAGTATGAATAAATTTACGTATGTACATCTAAATATAAATTTCATAAACAAAAACTCTTTAAATCATATGTCACCGTAATACAAGATGAGATGAATTTTATGATTCGGTGTCAGGCTGAGAAATACCTCCCAAAATTGCTATAGGGGTTAAAACAAAATAATAATAATCGCATTATAAAACTTATTAATTTGCTTCAGCAATTTTTTCTCATTTTATTACCAAATTTCTCGTGAAGGCGTACTCCGATTACTATCCTTACTCCAGTTGTATTTCTTTTCCAAAATAAACTTTTATTCATATAATATTATGTACTCAGATAAAAATTCGTTTTCCGTGCAAAGTCTGAAGCCTCGACAAGTAGGCTAAAAAACTGAAGCGGAAAAAACTGATTGAAAATTCTCGCTCGTTAATTTTTACAACCGGCCAAAGTTTCAACGACGGAAAACCGAACGGGGTGAAAAAGTGCCCGAATCGGAAAATCAGCTGGATTTTTCCACATGCATGGTCGACAACAGACTTCGCAATATTTTTTGTATTGCTAGGGAAATTTGCATACGCTTATTTACACTTTATGGTTAGGGATGGACATTTCGACAATGGGGGAATTACGAATTGGATTTTTGTCTAGGATTGCCTTGTTTTATGACTTGACGAAAATCACATAATAAAATAAAACTGCGGAACTTTTTCTTGAGTCAAGCACTAATTTAAGTCGCTTTTTGCCAAAAGGTTTCGCTTTCATCTAAAGCCTAAAGCTTCCTCCAGGACAGTAAATAAATTACAGATATCAACTAACAACGAAAACAGAAGTATGACTGAATGAAGCTGTAAACATACTCGAACCGTGAGCTTTGGCTTCATGAAATTTGCACAGAATTTTCGCTATAGAAATTCAATCTATATAATTTAGGGTGTTTGTCGCCAACTGGTTTCGCTTTTATCTAAAGGCTCCCCAGGGCACATTAAATTACTGATATCAATTAATAACGAAAACAGAAGTCTGACTGAATGAAGCGGCAAACACTCTCGAACCGTGAGCTCTGACATCGTGAAATTTGCACATAATGTTTCTCTCTAGAATCTGTACCTACATAATTTAAGATATTTGTCGCCAACCAGTTTCGCTCTCATCTAAATCTTTCTCCAGGATGTCAAATAAATTACTGATATCAATTAACAAAGAATACAGAAATACGAATGAATGAAGCGGCAAAAATCTCGAATCACTCTGGTGTCATGAAATTTGAACAGAATTTTCTCTCTAGAATTTGTTCCTACATAATTTAAGATGTTTGTCGCCAACCGGTTTCGCTTTCATCTAAAGCTTCCCCCAGAGCACAGTAAATTACTGACATCTACTAACAAACTTACTGACATCAACTAACAACGAAGCGGCAAAAACCCTTTAATCATGAAAATTATACAAAAATTTTACCACAGAATTTATAGGTACACTCACATATTTTAGCTGCCAAAGATATTTCCATCATAAGTTATGGAGTTTTGATAAATCAAATAAACGGACAAAAAATGTATAATAATGGCTGGGTGTACCTAAACTAGAGTAAGCAACCTAAATTGTTACTAAAAACAACAACAAAAATACCTAGCAGGTGTCGCTATCATAAAATATATCATACATAAAATTATAATATAACAAAACTAACTAACCATCACGCCGTGTCCCCTCAGGGCTAGGCAGAGAGGACTGACCGCCTCGGTCAAACAACTCGATCTTGGGACATACTCCCTGCTTCGTTCATATTCATATATCGTCTCATACATGCTCTTCTATTATTCTGACTCTCGACACGGCCTGACTCTTGACACGGCCCGACTCAAGTATCTCATTCACTTGGTCGTGGACACGGCCCGACTCAAGTATCTCATTCACTTGGTCGTGCCATGTCTTCCTCGGGCGTCCCTGACTTCTTCTACCATTCACATTGCGTCATATATTCTCCTTACACTCCTTTTCTCGTTCATTCGCTCTTCATGCCCAAACCATCTGAGCGCCCCTTTCTTAATCTCATTACCCTTATATCAGCCATGCATTCTTGGCGAATCTCCGCGTTTCTCACACGATCACGGTTTTACCACACATACTCCTCAGGGATCTCATTTCAACATCGTTCAGTCTACTTTCATCCTTCATCTGCCAGTTCCATGCCTCACTGCCATACATCGGGGTAGGTACCAGCACTCCATTGTGGACGGCTAGCTTCGCTTCTTTGGACAGTTTTTTGTTGGCGCCAACGGCATTCATTCCTCCATTAACGGAGTTACCCTTCTTTCAATATCTCTATCGGCCTTCCCATCCCCCGTAAACATACTTCACAAATACACAAACTCGTCCACCTGCTCAAAGTATTCATCATACACAACTATTGTACATCGTTTTCGTACTCTATTTTTCAAATACCATGACTTTAGACTTACTTACATTCATCATTAACTCATTCTTCATACATACTTCGTTCATCCTAGACACGAGAGACTGTAGATCTTCCGTACTGTTAGAAAACAGCACCGCATTATCAGCATACTTTCAGATTACTCAATTTCGTGCTCAAACCCACCCATTTCAATTGTCGCACGCAATTATCCACGTATAGATTGAATAACCACGGTGACATTAGGCAACCTTGCTTAACACCTTTTGTGATGTCAAACCACCCCGTAAAATCGCCGTTCACTCTTAAACATGCAACGCTTCCCTCATGCAGAGACGCAATTGCCTGTATGAGATTCGTATTCACTCACTAACTTGGTCGTGAGCTTTTTGTAGATCTACAAAAGCACAGAAGAGTTTCTGGTTGTCTGCAAGAAACTTCTCAGCGCGCATATGCAATGAGAAAATCTTATCCATGTATCCTCTTCCACTCATAAAAGCACCTTGCACATCCCGTATTTTATCCTTTGTTTCCATTTCAATCAATATTCTACCGTAATCAATTCTACCTAAATCAATATTCTCACCCTTTCAATCAATATTCTACCGTACAGCTTGCCTACTGAATTAAGCAGACTAATAGCCGCCAATATTAAGCAGCTAGTGTTATAATATATATAAAACTTGCATTCGATATCAAAGCTTTTACACAAAACAAATATTGAATTCCGATTGTCCAAATCCAAACGTCTTTAAACATCGTGGTAAAGTCGCTGTTTAAAAAAAAACAGTGATTCCCTCATTTGTTTGGTTTGGTTTGACTTGTTTGTTGGTTGTGAAATGGGATATCTCAGTAAGCTTATTAGAATGAACGCATGTGTTAGTAGCACTGAAATCCCTAGACATAACATGATGCATACTGATTAGATAGAAAACCGGTATCGCCAATTTATTTGTCTGGGGTTATTTATTTTTACATTAGCTCCTCACAGGAGGCCCTGAGGAAAATGATTTCCCTCGGGTCCTGTGTCATCTTTGGGGATGCTGCGTGGTGGGTTACTTTTTAAGAAAAAGGAAAGAGAGGAAGATCTGGGAAGGAAATGGATATGAGGGGTGGTACAGGAATCTGGCGGTCAGTGTGTCTAGGACACGGACGCATGAATCCATCCCTCCCACTTCGGTGCAAGTTCCAAGTTGCGCTGACAAGTTCTGGCTAGAGACGACAAAATGTCTCTCTCAACCGGACTTTCCCGATCCGGCCAGCTACGCAGGTGGGCAGGCGCATCGGCCGCCAAGACCTGGACAAACCTCACGCCGTGTACTCGGTCACCCCTGCTAAGTCACCGAACGTAGCAAAATATTTGGGCTGACCTACGGCAATGGGTCGACAAGTTCCGGCTGAAGAGGACAAAATGTCTCCGTCAACCGGACTCTCCCGATCCGGCCCGCTACGCAGAAGGTGGGCAGGCGCATCGGCCGCCAAGACCTGGACAAACCTCAAGCCGTGTACTCGGTCACCCCTGCTAAGTCACCGAACGTAGAAAACATTTGGGGTGACCTACGGCAATGGGTCGACAAGTTACGGCTGGAGAGGACAAAATGTCTCTCTCAACCGGACTCTCCCGATCCGGCCCGCCACGCAGCAGGTGAGCAGGCGCATCGGCCGCCAATACCTGGACAAACCTCACGCCGTGTACTCGGGCACCCTTTCTAAGTCACCAAACATAGCGAACCATTTGGGGTGACCTATGGCATAGGTGTTGATTATCCAATAAATGGTTCCCAGAGCGGCGGTACCGTTACCCGCCTCCAAAATGGAATGCCAGAAGTGTCGATGTCAGATCTTGGTGCTATGAATACCTATGTCAGGTTTGTGAAATTGTGACATATTTAAATCGAATGTAGAAGTTAAAATATTGTTTTGGCGTTTTGGGATGAACAATAATATCATTCTAGGGCAGTGGTTCTTAACCTGGGCACGATCGAACCTCAGGGGTTCGGTGAGTCAGTCTCGCGAGTTCGGCGGAGGTCAAGCCACACCCCCGACTCATATTATTCAGTGAATGAGTGATAGTGAGAAGGATTCGGTAAATGCGCACATGAAACTGGTGGGGGTCAGTACCTCCAACAAGGTTAAGAACCACCCTTCTAGGGCGATTTAAAAATTTCACCTAGGTACTTATAGCACCAACTCTCAGACAACATCTTTTGACAATGAATTGATCATTTTTACCCAAAATTATTTGTACGTAGTTGACATTTGTCACGTGAGAACGGGTTGTTTCTACGACTCGTTCTTGAGTTAAACAGTTGGGCTATGTAATAATTCGCCGGCTTCTGTCAGTTCCCAAAATATGGGTATTTTTCAAGAAGGTGACCAGATAATTCAACAATATGCAACATCATCACTCCTTTGAAAAGTCATTAAGTGATGAAAAAAAAACTTGGTTAAAAGGGTTTATTTTTTAGAAAATAAAATTCATCACTTTAAACGACTTTTCAAAGAAGAGGTGTTGAAATGCTTTGTTGACTTGTCATGGAACCCTTCAAGACTCAGGTTCACTCCTTTCTTTTCTTAAAAATACCCTCCACGCAGCATCCTCAAAGTTGACATGTGTCCTGATGGGAAATTTTCCTCACGATCTCCATATGTACGGAATTAATGTTAAAAAAATCTAGATTTCGGAAGTAAGTAAGATGTTTAATATTTTTGAAAAGATTTGTACATTTACGCCCCAAGTAACAACATACATTTTGACCTTACTTCGGGTGAACAGATTCGCCCACAACGCACTCCTATCCACGTAACCCTTCAGTGATGCCACAGCTGTAGAAATAGGGCCGCGGCTCATTAATGGTAAGAAAACAATAGCACACGGTAGCGGAGGGGTTAAACATCGGGTTAAAAGCTGCTATTTTGGAGGCTTATTTTAACATTGGGAAATAGCTGTGTGTTATAACGCGTTTATATACAACTTAATGGTGAAAATTCGCGAGAAAACATTGAGTCGTCCAAATGAATTCTCAAATAAAATACAACACCAAATTTGTAAGAGCCGTCTGTTTCTACAGTTGCTATAGTAAAAATAAGAATACAAGAAATTGCTACTGTTAAATATCACAAAAATGCGTTTTTCCATCAATTTAATCCCCTGTTTTACGTCACTTTTAACTTTTACTTTCCAAAAACCGATAGTTAATCTAGAGTTACTCTGCCATTTTGAAATATTTGACAGTTCTGTTGTAGGTAAGGTACAAAATTGCTCATTTCAACATTGATTATAGAAGATGATGTTAGTGATGATGAATTCCTCTTCCAATATGTCTTGCAGCGAAAACCAACGCTGACGGATTTGTTTATGGATTGACATTCCTAAACGTCAAACGGCTACGTAAAAATAAAATAAAAACATTAAATAAATTGACACTGCCGAATCGAAATACTAACTTATGCATTGGAAGTCCGCATGTACTTTTTGAATCTAAAATTAGTTAATGAGGTCTTTAGTCATAACTCATAACTAGTGATATTTATTTCTTCAAGCTGGAACAGATTCAATTGATCGCGTCTTTAGATGAATTAATTAAGTCTTATGGATCGCGTTTATGATTTCTTTCAATCCTAAGAGCTTCGTTGGTTCACCTCCATCTCTATTCTCTATATATTAGAAAATAAAGTCCTCGGCCGCGTCTGTCTGTCTGTTTGCAATAAATTCAAAAATTACTCAACAGATTTTCATGTGGTTTTCACCAATAGATAGAGTAATTTAATAATCAAGTATATAATTTGTCAAGGTTTTGTGTAAATTGGATGAAATATATAATATATATAAAGGAGAATGTCTGTAGCTGGCTGGCAAGCGGGCGGTGTGGATTTGATTGGTGGTGATATAACATCCAGTAGATGGCATGTCGTTAGTGTTTGTTTGTATGTCGTTAGCCACAGCAACGAGTGTCCGGTTCAGCTAGTTCTTTAATAAGCCAGCCACAACAATTTGTGTGTGGATTTAGTTTGGGAAGAATCTTGCAATCATACATATAGATAGCAGCCAATAAAAAAAACATACTATTTAAATTATTTAATCTTGCAATCACTCATAAATATAGCAGCCAATAAAAATATGCATTAACAAAATGAAGATAATGTTGGTAGTTCTTAGTCAAAATATGATACAGTTAAAATATAACCGAAGGGAATAGGGTCGAACTGGAGGGTCGAACTGGGTTCAATTTCTAGAGGCGACCGAATCTTTTTCTAATTTTAGATATTTCAAAATTTCATTTACTTTATTCACTATTAAAGTTTTTTACGCATTTCTTTTTTTTTTTAACCCGTTTAATCACAGGAGACCCACATAGTCCCAAAACAATAACAGGAGATCCAAATTGTCCCAAAGCGAACATGCATTATTAAAAGTTAGATATCTCTCATCCTGTCAAGTGAACATTTGTGATTTCGGATATGATTTTAGATTTTCATGGCCAAAAGTATTTTTGTTGTTTGTTTTTGGGGTGTTATGCCGTGTTACGCTACCTCCTCCTTCTTTAGCCAACGTTTCGGACAGCGTTACAGTGTCCATCATCAAGGCAGATGTGTAAATGTTAGTGGTAAAATGTGTGCTTAAGTACTTCGAAGCAATACCGTGTTGCCAGCTCCACTCCACTGCAAGCTGGAATTACAGTAAACTTGACTTGACTTTCAAGCTTCTTGCGAGCTGGCAACACGGTATTGCTTCGAAGTACTTAAGCACACATTTTACCACTAACATTTACACATCTGCCCTGATGATGGACACTGTAACGCTGTCCGAAACGTTGGCTAAAGAAGGAGGAGGTAGCGTAACACGGCATAACACCCCAAAAACAAACAACAAAAAATTGTGATTATTTTATTTTTATTTTATTTTATTTTTTATTATTATTGTACAACAGAATAAAAATGTACAATTCAGTTACCCTATCAGCATTTAGGCAAGTGACTCTTCAATAATATTTTTAAGGCATATAAAGAAAAAGTCACTTACATCCAAATGGTTTGCAATTTCATTTAACAGCACCACTCCCTTTGTCATGCTATGCTTTGCCAAGACGTCTGTTCTGCCATTTGTTACTTTAAACAAGTCATGATGTCGACTTCGGCTGTAGTGGTCTGGTACATATAATTCATAGCATCCCAAGAGAAATGGGCTATCGTTGAAATTGTTCCAAATTTTGAAAGACAGAATAGCAAGACTTGCTTTCCGTCTAGTTTCTAGACTCACAGAATCAATTTCCTCAAGTAAGTCAATATGGTGCATGAACCTTGGATAGGTTCCATGCTTCCGCATATAAACATGCTGAGGAATTTCTTCTGGATTTGCTCTAACATATCAATGTACTTCTGGTGGTACGGTGCCCAAACATCGCTCGCATACTCCAGCTAGCTTCTCAGTATGTTAGAAAGCGAATGAAATAAGCTTCTCATTGCCTTAGGAATACATGAGCTATGTTGTTCAGATATTTAACAAACCCGATCATCTTAAAATAAGATACTGTACCCCCAACCGAAACAACAAAGTTTAACAAATAAAATAAATTGTATGAATATGATAAAAAGTGAAGTGACAGTTTTATTACATTTTTTTTAAGAAAAGGAATCTGTATTTAAAATTTTAAGTTTATTTTATTTTATGTATTTCTTTGGGAATTCCGCAGCTATGTATTTTTTAAGCCAATTTAAACATATTTAAATATTTAGAAAAAAATTATTAATTTCTAATAAACACATCGGAAAGATAATTTTATCTAGATTTTAGAAAAAAATTGTTTTTTCAAAGGGATAAAAATAACCAATATAAAGGTGCATTTACAATACATAGGAAGGAAACAGGAATTTTGCTTGCCAACCTTTACTGGCAAAAGTTAATGAATATTATTTTCTTATTATTCAAAGGGGTAAACTTTTAGGGGTTGAAAAACCTTTCAATGGGTTTTTTTTTAAATTTTACCAATAATATTCCAACTTCGGACTCGATTTACTCAAAAAAAGAAAATTCAAATCAAAAATGTATTCAACAATATCTACTCCAAATAATATTATGTTGATTCACCAGTTTCCCCTTTGTAACAATAGTTTCAGGGCACCATTTATGGTATTTATAAATAAAATGAATATAAGATTTTACTTAAAAAAATGTTTAAAAGGTGCCAGAAATGATTAGTTTGTTAGTTTGGTCAGGTCATTCCGTCAAGATAGTAAGTACCTTTTTACTACGCCGGAGTTCGCAAAAGTGTTGCAAGTTGGATAAATCAGAATAATCAACATTTAGCAAAGTCTACTATTTGCAGAACTACTAGTTTCATATTAATATTGCTAATTCAGTAACGATAGCTAATTCGAAATTATGTTTATTGCATTAAAATGACTGTTACACCAGAAATAAATAAAAATAATTGCCATTTATATGCTCCTAATGACATCTACCTTGAAATCGTAAAACATTAATAATATATAATAAAGGTGTGAAACTTGGATATTAAAATTTCTTTATAATAATTTCAATAGATGTCGCTATACAATATAAATGGCAAATGGCCACCAGTTATTGAAAGTTACAAAATTAAATTAACTTTTTGGAAGAAACAATAGATTATCCGAGCAAAATACACCAATAAAGTCGAAAATTATACACACTAAAAGAGGAAGAAAAAATTTACCAACATCTACAAAATAACGGTTGCGACTAGTAAATCAATCTGTACTATTCTGCAGAATACCAGAATATTTTACATATTAACCTTTAAACGCCCGTGCGCCGCTTGCAATAAAAGTAGCCACTGCCCAAGAATTTTTTGTGAAATATTCGCACAATAACGACACATGCAACGCGTTGAACGACGCAAATCCGCGGTCCCATACGGGACCACAGGGCATCTAAAGGTTAGTACAGGATATTTTATTCTCCCTTATTAAAAAGTTTTGTACAATAAATAAAACATAAACATAGTAATCTTAATATACAAAGAATAACAGTAGTGCTGTGAACCTCGCGTGTAAGAGTTATTACACCTCAAATTTTCTCTCAAATCAAAATCAAAATTTCCTCTGAAATTAATCATAAGATCTGTAAGTAGGTACTTAAACAAACACCCACCTATTGTATTAATAAACTCGACGATTTTGCAAAATTTTCGCTGTTTGTCAGCTGATTCGATTTATATTTATTCGATAAACCAAACTATTATTAAATCTATTCGTAAACGTAACAAGCTCCACAAAAAAGTTATTAATAATCCTTACGATATACAACTTCAAAACTTTTACAAAAGATATAGAAACATATGTACCCAAATAATAAGAAAGGCCAAAGAGATATATTACAAACAGAAAATAGAAAATTGTTACAATGATCCTAAGAAAATTTGGAAAACACTTAACCCGTCTAATCACAGGAGACCCAAGTTGTCCCAAAACATCATATGCCGTTATAATAACAGGAGACCCAGATTGTCCCAGAGCGAATGTGCATTATTAAAAGTTAGATATCTCTCTTCCTGTCATGCGAATATTTGTGATTTCTTTTATGGTAGAAACGGAATGAAATAATGCTTCTCATTGTCTTAGAATTATATGAGCTAGGTTGTTCAGATATTTTACAAACCCGATCAAAAGTGACGGTTTAATTTTGCGCCAATTTGTGACGTATCACATATTTAATTTTAAAACAAAATTGTATGAAAGTGATAAAAAGTGAGGTGACAGTTTTATTACAAATTTTGTTTAGAAAAGGAATCTGTATTTAAAATTTTGGATTTATTCTATTTTAATTACTTTAATTCAAATATTCGCAGGTGTGCATTTTTTAGCCAATTTACATTTCCAATATTAAAATTTTAATATTTAGAAACAAAAATATTGATTTCTAATAAACACATCGGAAAGATTATTTTATCTACATTTTAGAACAATTTTTGTTTTTGCAAAAGCGTTTAAAAAAAACAATAAATAGGAACATTTAAAATGCATGGGATGAACCGGGAATTTTGCACGCAAACCTTGACAGGCAAAAGTTGACAGAAAATTATTTTCTTATTATTCGAAGGGTTAAAGAAGCCACTCATTCTCAACCTAATCCTATAAATGACTTGAAACAACTCACTATAAATGATAAAATAATTAGTTTTTCTAGTAATCCCAATATTATTGTTAATCATGCAAACCAATACTTTTCAAAAATTGGTGAAGAACTTGCAAAAAATATCGGTGAAAGTTCTCCCAATTCCAGCACACAAGGCTGTAATACAAATTGGCCCAAAAACTTGAATTTTAGTCTTAAACAAATTTCGAATGAAGATACTAGGACGATCATAAACTCATTAAAGAACTCATCTTCAACCGGTTTGGATGATATTTCAAATATTACCTTTAAAAAACTTTTACCAAAAATCACCATTCCCCTTACAAATCTCATTAACTTAAGCATCGCAAAAGGCCAATTCCCCGATAAACTTAAACACGGAATCATAATTCCAATACATAAAAAAAAATCTGGAAAATTATTAAGGAGATGACATACACTAAAAACAATAAAAGTAGTGATATTACCGAACTTGATACACCAAATCAAAAATTAAATATGAAAGAAAATCCAAAGGAAATAGTTCAATTTGTGAATGAATATTTCTCCAAGGTGGGTTCTAATTTAGCTAAAAAAATAATTAAACCTCCTTATACTGATAATGAAATTAACAACACACTTACAAATAATATCACCTTTAAATTAAATACAGTTACAGCAGATGACATTAACACCCAATGAAATAGGTATAAATATCCGTATAAAACTGCATCAGAGCACTCTAGCGGTCAGAACGGTCTCTATCAGTCATTTTGAGATTATTTTGTCTTCAAAAAGTTTCTTTAAAATCCGAAAGATGCCACTAGAAAAATAAATATTTATATTTATTTCAACATGTATTGTCACACATACTATCACCGAGTGGTCACTGATTACGTCACAGCAGGATTCGGGCGGCTAGGGTTGCTACCAGATGCTACAGCACACGTGTCCTACTACCTGAACTCCATGAAGTTATATTTTTTCGTTAATTTTATCACCATAGCAAAACTTGGACGTGGTGGTCCTTTACAACGACATGTATTTTATATATTTTAGCGGCAGGGAGGAAAGGCCGGACGGGGCACAGAAAAATACAAAAAGATAACGGTAACAAATGGTACTTTTTCGGTGTCTTTTTCTCTTTCATATTTTCGTTGTAAGGGTGTTGTTTGTCCGGGTCTTGGCGACGGAATCGTCTGCATACCCGCCTCCCAAATTATACCTTGACCGTTTTTCAGATTAAAAAAAACATTTATGTGAATATCGCACAAGAGTGCCAACTGCTCCCGTCTGGAGTCAGTGAGACTATGGCATCCCCAATGTTGTGAGGTTGAAGGTAGCGGGAAGGGTAAGGAGATGGGAAGAGGAAGGTGGGGAAGTACCTGACTATTCAGATTTGGTCACCAAACACGTCTAAGGCCATTTCAAGTAACACTTCAATTCTGTTCGGTGGTCTTACACCAGGGCGATACTGGTAACTTCCACTCTGGAACGTGCCGTAAATATGGTATTAGTACTCAGCACATTTGACGTAGATCAATACATCAAATACATCAAAATTCCTTTTTTTTACAACACAAACAAATATCACTGAGAATTCTTTTTTTGATAAACGCAGTCTTAGACTCAAGCATTTAAAAGCTCACGACCACGTGGCAATGGCATTATTTGTGCACGGTATGGTACCTAAATGACCCTGTTGAAAAACCACGTTTCCGAATTCAGATTGTTATATAACTAACTAACCATCACGCCGTTTCCCCGCAGGGGTAGGCAGAGAGGATGGACCGCCAAACAACTCGGTCTTGGCACACACTCTTTGCCTCACTCACATTCATACATCGTCTCATACATTCTCTTCTATTATTCTGACTTTTGACATGGCCCGACTCAAGTATCTGATTCACTTGATCGTGCCATGTCTTCCTTGGGCGTCCCCAACTTCTTCTACCATTCACATTCGCGTCGTATATTCTTCTTACACTACTTTCTTCGTTCATTCGCTCTACATGCCCAAACCATCTGAGGGTCCCTTTCTTAATCTTACTCATTATGCTTACATCAGCCTTACATTATTTGCGGATATCCACATTTCTCATAGACCTCATAAATATATATATATATAGAGTTATATAAATAGACCTCATAAATACCTAGCAATAGGTCTACATAACGAAAATAAATAAAGTGACTTTTTTATTGTGAATACCTCATTAGGGGCCATCTATTAATTACGTCACATGAATTTTAAGATTTTTGACCCCCCCCCGTCTCTGTCACGCATTGTCACATTTGGCATTTGACATTTGACGGTCGGCGTTGTCTAACGGTCAGGCTCTTGACTCGCAATCTGAAGTCGCGGGTTCGAATCCCGGCATGGAAAATTCATTTTATTCGTTTAATTTGTGTTATTTCAAAACTAATTCATTGAAAATAATACATAGTATATTTGCCGCACGTTCCAGAGTGGATGTTACTCTCTGTATCGACCTAGTGTAAGACCACCATTCAGAATTGAAACGTTGCTCGAAATGGCTTTTAGCCGTGTTCGCTGACCAGATCTGAATAGCTAAGTACTTACCCACCTTCCTCTTCCCCATCTCCTTCCCCTCCCCGCTACCTTCAGCCTCACAACATACCCCAATTGGGGATGCCATAATCTCACTGGCTCCAGACGGGAGCAGACTCAATTGCGGTATTCATATAAAAAAAAATGTGGGACCCCCTCCCCTCTAGTGTGACGTCACAAACAAGTCACCAAACGTAGCGAACCTCTTGTTGCTGGTTATCCGATAAATTTGGGAGTTGGGTGTGGTTGCCGCTGCCCCGGCACCATTTATTGGATAACCAACATCTCTGCCATAAGTCACCCCAAGTTCCAACTGCTCCCGTCTTGAGCCAATGAGACTTTGGAATCCCCAAATTGGGGTATATTGTGAGGCTGAAGGTAGTGGGGAGGGGAAGGAGATGGGGAAGCGGAAGGTGGGGAATTTAGCTAGCTATTTAGATCTGGTCACCAAACACGGCTAAAACCATTTCAAGTAACGTTTCAATTCTGTTTGGTGGTCTTACACCAGGGCAATACTGAGAGTAACTACCTACTACGTCCTGTTCTTCACTATTTTCATTATTTTTATAACACCAAAGCAAATAAAATTATGAGGAAATGTAAATAAATTTAACTCTAATTTACCGACATATGTGATTGATTCAATTTAAAAAAATGTTTTAAACATAATGTAGGTACATACAAATAAGGATTATATTTATTTATTTATTAACGCCCTTTTTCGGGGCTTTTACATATGAATAGTAAGAAATATACATAACTGAACTGCCTTCGTAACAATATTTTATATTTGTTTAAAGATAAATTGAAGATGTCCACTGACTTGGTCAATGGTAATAAAGGACCATAGGTACCTAACTATGGACCTATTTGATAAAACCACAAACAAAAATATAAATATCAGTCCACAAAAAACTTTTTATTCTATAATCCATCTATTTCAAAATGTCTTTTGAAACCTACAAAAAACACATTTTATGTTTCTGTCGAATTCGTCGGAATTAATTGTTAGCACGGAGTTATGTGTTAAGACATAGATCCTATACCTAGTGATTTATTATTGTTTATGATGGCCAAACACCATTGACCATGCACAACTATTCTCAAATGGTAAAACACCATGCACAAATCATACCATAAAACGAATAGGTACCTACATGTATAGGCAGATGGTTGAAATTGTCTCTCCAAAAATGAACGTAATAATATATTAGGTTCTCACCGCGATTGATTACTGCCATCTTTTGAAATAATTTGAAAAAAGCTTTTAGTTTCAAATCGAACCGTAAACAGAAAGATAAATGGGCGCCACACGACAGAGGGCTTTTGCTAGTAATTAAAGTTCCCGGTTTTCATTGTTAAATTGAAGTTTAAAATTATAAAATTGTCTTTAAAAAATGGAAAAATATAATACCTACAACTTATCGTAACGTTTTTTTTAAATAAACGAATCCAAAGATTTGTTATCAGCGTTTAAAAATACACGAAAATTGGTGTTTTTGAAAAAAATTAACTAAAAACATATTAATTTATTTTCTTTTAATTTCTTTACGTGGTTCTAAAGAAAACCCCTGAACGTATACTTTGAGGATATTCAGCTATTAAAAATATTTTTTTAAACATACGAAAAACGGTCAAAATAAGGTCGTATTTCTGATTTGGTTTTGATAAATGCTAAGCCTATGTTAATTTAAAAAATGTAAAAAAAATATTTTTCTTATTAAAAACATTATGTTTATCGATTTGCGTGATAATATAATCATTATTTCAAATTAAAAAATGATTACACTTGGCCTTAAAAGCATTATAGATTCAATGAAACCAACACTAACTTCAGGATCAGATGGCATCTCAATGAGAATAATTAAATCAACTAGAGATGAAATAATTCAACCACTCCTCCACCTTGTGAACAGATGTATCATGGAGGGTATCTTTCCCGAAACGCTTAAAATGGGTTCTGTTATACCAATCTTTAAAACTGGCAATACAGCGGATATAAATAACTATAGACCGATAACAATATTGAATAATCTTTCAAAAGTAGTAGAGAAAGTCATAAAGAAGCAGCTCACTCAATATCTTGAAACAAACTTCATACTATCTGAAAATCAATACGGATTTAGAAAAAATATAGGAACCTCCGATGCCATCGCCTCTATTGTAAAAAGTATAAAACATAGTCTCGATAACGGAAATAAGTGTATCGGAATATTTTTAGATCTAAGTAAAGCCTTCGATACAATTGATCACACATATCTTCTAGAAAAACTCAAAAAGATTGGAATCTCAGGACGTGAACTAAACCTCATTAAAAGCTACATGTCAGAAAGGTTACAGTTAGTCAGGATTCAAAATGAATCAAGTCAACCAATACAAATCCAATATGGAGTCCCGCAAGGCAGTGTCTTAGGCCCGATTTTATTCCTGATATATATAAATGATTTATGTGAACTAAACTGTCACGGCTCAGTCATTAGTTTTGCAGATGACACAGTCCTTCTATTCCATGGAAAGTCATGGGAGACTGTATTTGAAAAAGCTGAAAAAGGGATGAATCGGGTAAAAAAATGGCTTGATTCAAATTCACTAACACTAAATGATACAAAAACTAATTATATTAAATTCAAAATCCACAACAAACAGACGGATAACCTCAATACAAACCTAAACATAAAAATTCATAAAGACTGTATAAACGTGAACCGAGAAACTCCTTGCAACTGTCCAAAATTGAATGAAATACAAACAATAAAATATCTTGGAATAATAATTGATCAAAACTTAAATTGGAACTCCCAAGTGGAAAATGTGAGCAACAAATTAAAAAAACTAACCTATTTTTTCAAAACAATAAGAAACATTTTAGATAAAGAACAGCTAATTAAAATCTATTATGCCTTAGCCCAATCTCAACTACAATATGGTCTTATCGGATGGGGAAGCTCATGCGATTCCACTATAAAACCAGTCCTCATAGCACAAAGGGCAATTCTGAAAATTATACTTAGAGTGCCCATCAGAACCCCTACAGACTATGTTTTTAAAGCGCTGAATTTAATGTCACTGAAACAATTATATACAAAAGATATTCTAATGTACGCATTCAAAAATCAGGATAACTTTACACAGACAAACTCGGGCCGATTCACAAGATCTACATTACAACATACATTCTACCAACCTACAACTAAAACGACTTTTGGACAAAGAAATATGGAATACTTCTCTGTAAAATTATTTAATTTACTCCCTCTTGCAATGAAAACCACAAAAAAAATAACCGCCTTCAAAAGAAGCATAAAAATATGGATTATGGACATGGGAAGGAAGAAAATAGATTCAATTTTGCAACCCAACAAAGAATAATGCTTTGTTTTGTACTTTCTTTTAGATATAACTTAATAATTTCCCTTGGCAATATTCTAACATAGATTAGGTATTTACTTATAATTAAAATAATAAAACTTGTACAATGTGTCCTTAGAACGGGGTACCCCAGTTAGGACACATTTTCTCTAAAAAACTGTAAAAAAAAATGTATATAAATATAAATAAATAAATAAATAAATAAAGGAGGCTCTAAAGCGGATATAACTAACTATCGTCCAATAACATTACTAAATTCACTATCCAAAGTCTTTGAAAAAGCAATTAACTTTCAATTAGTCGAATACCTTGAAAAAAATAATATATTATCCCACAACCAATTTGGCTTCAGGACAAATAAAGGCACCTCCGATGCCATTGCGACAGTTACAGATTTTTTAAACGAAAACTTAGACAAGGGATCAAAATGCATGTCAATATTCCTAGACCTATGCAAAGCATTTGATACTATCTCACATTCCAAACTAATGCAAAAACTATCACACACTGGAATAAATGGGAATGAACTTAGTATTATTCGAAATTACTTTTCAAACCGTAAACAAAGTGTAAAAATCAACAACTGCCTCAGCTATCAACTGCCAATTAGTTTTGGCGTGCATCAAGGAAGCGTCCTGGGTCCCACGTTATTCCTAATTTACATAAATGAACTGTGTAATCTGCCTATTGATGCCAAAATCGTTAGTTTCGCTGATGATACGATTCTCCTCTTCAAATCAAGTAACTGGTATGATGTTTATATAAAAGCAAACAGGGGCATGGCTATTGTTAAAAGATGGTTAGACAATAATACTCTAACAATGAGTGTGTCAAAAACCAAATACATTGAGTTTAGTATTAATCCGTCCCTAAGTAACCCACAAAATAATATTCAAATATGTGCTTGCCCCCTGTCAAAAGCTAATATATGTGATAGCCCCTATCTAGAACGTGTTACAAAAATCAAATACTTGGGTATTATTTTTGACAGTAATTTAAAGTGGAAAGAACATATTATCACTACAGCAAACAAACTTCGAAAATCTATATACCTTTTTAGACAAACTCGCAACTTTCTTAACTTGAACCAACTCAAATCAATTTACTATGCACTATGTCAATCTCTAATCGAGTATGGTATCATAGCCTGG
Organism: Limnephilus rhombicus; assembly: GCA_929108145.2. NCBI lineage: Eukaryota > Metazoa > Arthropoda > Insecta > Trichoptera > Limnephilidae > Limnephilus > Limnephilus rhombicus. Next base: position 44,914,493 of record OV815288.1, on the reverse strand, counting down.
GGAGGAGCAAACGCTGCCGCCATTGATCCGATCTCTAAAGCCCAGAAACTAATTATAAAGATTATTCTAAAACTACCGATCACAAGCAGTTCGGATGAAATCTTTAGGAGAATCGGTGTTTTGGACATTAGGCAACTTTATGCCAAAAATATACTAATTTATCTATTCAAACATAGAACTGTTTTTGACAATATCCAAACTGTTCGTGATATGAGAACCAAAGTGCAAAATCTCTTACTTATTCCTTTCGCCAAAACAACGTTTGGTCAAAGAAACTTCAGGTACTTTGCAACAAAACTTTATAATACACTTCCACTGACCATTAGACAGCACACTAATCACATAAAATAAGTTTTGGATCACTACCAAAGACAGATCATATATCAACAATATTTTTAGAACCTCCTAATGCATGCTAACCCATTGATACGATGCTGATTGTCCTTGTACTTTTACTCTAAATGTAAATAACATTGTTGTTGTTATCCTTTACACACTATTTTTAAACTATTTATGTTAAAATGCGCCTGCTCTCAACACAGGAACTCCTAGTGAGACAGGCACAGCACAATTACCTATGTAACATAAAAAAATTAGGATTATAATAAAAAAAAATTTAAAAAAATGTAGTAGCTAACGAACTTGGGAGGCAGGGTACAGGTACCACCGCTCCGGGAACCATTTATTTGATAACCAACACCTCTGCCATAAGTAACCCCCCCGGTTATTTATGTTTGGTAATTTAGTCGAGCTTTCCCGAATCCGGCCCCCAAATTCCTACCCATTCTTCATACCTTTTTCCTTCCCAGAACTTCCTCTACATCCTTTCCTTAAAAAAACCCGCGACAAAGCATCCCCAAAGATGAAGTAGGCCCCGGGGAAAATAATGTGGAGCTAATGTAAAAAAAAACCTACTTGCGCTTTGAAAAATTATGTTATTGTATATTGTTCCTTCTATTACCAGAGAATGTGTTCATATTTATTTTTATTAAAGTAGATTACAATCTACCATAAGTATTTTCCCCAGAATAGCTACTTATACAAGATGGGGCAAAAGTAATCACCCCATTGGAAAACGCTATAACTTTTGTAAATAGCGCCAAATGTCAATTCGGTTTTGACATTTGTGAAGAAAACAAACGCAGAATACAAATCGACAAGCCATGAATCGGTTTACTCCGCAAGAATGCGAAATAATTGTTCCATTTTTTTGCGCAACAATTGGTAGGTTGTGTTGGCGCAGTGTGAATTTCATCGCAGATTTCCCGGCCGCCCGAAACCAACTGGACAAACACTGCGGCGTTTGGAAGGGTCTGGGACAACACGAGATGTTCCCAAGGCTGGTCGGCCCCGGAGCAGCTCTGCTGAGAATATCACTGCTGTTGCCCAAGATGTCGAAGATGAGCCCGGAACATCGACCAGACGACGTGCCACGCAATTGGGCATTAGCCGGCGGTCCCTATGCAGAATTTTGGTGAAAGATTTGAAGATGTTCCCTTACAAAGTGCAAACAGTGCATCAGCTGTTAGCTGTTGACCGCCAAACGCGTATAACCTACGCTCAAGCCATCCTGAATCTCAACGAAGAGGTGGACGATTTTTCTTCAAAAATTATCATGAGCAATGAAGTTCATTTCCATCTTAGCGGTTACGTGTATAAACAAAATAATCATTTCTGGGGCACCGAAAATCTGTGTATCACCCACGAAGGGCCATTAAACCCACTCAAAGTTACTGCGTGGTGCGCTGTTTACGCTGGAGAAGCCATCGGGCCAAATGACGACTGTGGACGGCGCACGCTACAGAGCCATGATTACCGATTTTTTTCTTCATCAATTGGATGAATTGGGACTGGAGAACGTGTGGTTCCAACAGGACGGTGCAACGTCGCTTAACCGGTCAAAGGCCAGGAATTCCAGGAAAAATACGGAACTTTCGTAACAAAACACGATTTTGAATTTTGAATTGAATGTTTTGTTGATTAATTTTGAGCTATTGTATATTTTATTGACTGAAACACGTTCACAACACAATAAACTATCTACCAAAACAACATTACTTGCATTTATTACGTAAATTAATAGGTTTTACGATGTTTTGCTCGCGGAACACGCATTTATTGCGACGGTTAAAATCGCGGCAATTTCTGACAGCGCATTGTCATAGACAAAATCGTTTTAAAAATATTCCAGGGTTGCAAGGTGAATGAAACTTTAAGCTTCTCCGAGAGTAATGACGGCGCAAGCGATTCTGACACTGTTCTTCATACAAATTCTGTACATGGAAGGGCCAAAATCGCAGACCAAAAGTTTTTTGTCGGAAATATTATTCAAATATTTGAATTATTTTCTCGCGCATGCGACGTGCGCGCCAGCGCGTCTCCGGCCTGTCACCGGTTGATCTCTCGTTTTGATGATTTGCACTGGCCGGCCAAATCACCTGATTTAACCGTTCCAGACTTCTTTTTACGGAGTTTTTTGAAGTCGCGGGTTTACGTCAACAAGCCTCAGACTCTTGAAGCCCTTAAGGAGAATATTCGCCAGGAATGCGAGAACCTGTCGCCCGAAGTTCTGGCAAGAGTGATGGAAAATGCCATAAAATCATCATCAACTCTGGCGGCGGCAACTTGGCCGATAAAATTTTCTCGACTTATTGGAATAAAATCTAATGGATTAAATAAACAAATTTCACAAGCAGAACCAAAGTTTTTCATTAAAAAAAAAATTACTGCAAAAGAACATCGGTTGATTACTTTTGCCCCACACTGTATTAGAAACGATTTTTTATCGTGCCTATCGGCTACTGGGGCCCATGAAAGGTTAAAACGGCCACCATCTTTAACCTTTCCTGGTCTGTAATGCGTAAATACTACACATTGCTTCTAATAACTTTTATATCTCTATAAATATAATGAATTCTGGGTTCAGGTTTTAGGTATTCCTCCGTTATACATTTACACACCGAATTAAAAAATAATATTTTTAATAATTAGCAAATTTAATTCAAAATCAGAGATATTTTGTAAAATATCGGGAATAAACCACAAATACAATCAACCGTGTGCCAGTGTGGACCGTGATACGCGAAGAGTGTGCGGGGGGAGATGACACGCTATGTGACGTCTCGCTCTACTTTGCTATACGGGAACACGAGAAACGGAGACCGCCGTGTTGTGTTTCGACCGTCGATACCTACGACCGCGTAGTAGCTAAACATACATAGCTGTATATATGTATTGGGTAGCAGCCCAGCGCCCAGCGCCTCAGTCGCTCGCGGGCAATCCTTTGAGATGGTTTCCTCGCCCGTTTTTCGAGCAACGGACGATGGTTTTTTCATGTTTTCAGCAATTAAATTACAATTATTATCACTTGCTGTTGCCCAAGATGTCGAAGATGAGCCCGGAACATCGACCAGACGACGTGCCACGCAATTGGGCATTAGCCGGCGGTCCCTATGCAGAATTTTGGTGAAAGATTTGAAGATGTTCCCTTACAAAGTGCAAACAGTGCATCAGCTGTTAGCTGTTGACCGCCAAACGCGTATAACCTACGCTCAAGCCATCCTGAATCTCAACGAAGAGGTGGACGATTTTTCTTCAAAAATTATCATGAGCAATGAAGTTCATTTCCATCTTAGCGGTTACGTGTATAAACAAAATAATCATTTCTGGGGCACCGAAAATCCGTGTATCACCCACGAAGGGCCATTAAACCCACTCAAAGTTACTGCGTGGTGCGCTGTTTACGCTGGAGAAGCCATCGGGCCAAATGACGACTGTGGACGGCGCACGCTACAGAGCCATGATTACCGATTTTTTTCTTCATCAATTGGATGAATTGGGACTGGAGAACGTGTGGTTCCAACAGGACGGTGCAACGTCGCTTAACCGGTCAAAGGCCAGGAATTCCAGGAAAAATACGGAACTTTCGTAACAAAACACGATTTTGAATTTTGAATTGAATGTTTTGTTGATTAATTTTGAGCTATTGTATATTTTATTGACTGAAACACGTTCACAACACAATAAACTATCTACCAAAACAACATTACTTGCATTTATTACGTAAATTAATAGGTTTTACGATGTTTTGCTCGCGGAACACGCATTTATTGCGACGGTTAAAATCGCGGCAATTTCTGACAGCGCATTGTCATAGACAAAATCGTTTTAAAAATATTCCAGGGTTGCAAGGTGAATGAAACTTTAAGCTTCTCCGAGAGTAATGACGGCGCAAGCGATTCTGACACTGTTCTTCATACAAATTCTGTACATGGAAGGGCCAAAATCGCAGACCAAAAGTTTTTTGTCGGAAATATTATTCAAATATTTGAATTATTTTCTCGCGCATGCGACGTGCGCGCCAGCGCGTCTCCGGCCTGTCACCGGTTGATCTCTCGTTTTGATGATTTGCACTGGCCGGCCAAATCACCTGATTTAACCGTTCCAGACTTCTTTTTACGGAGTTTTTTGAAGTCGCGGGTTTACGTCAACAAGCCTCAGACTCTTGAAGCCCTTAAGGAGAATATTCGCCAGGAATGCGAGAACCTGTCGCCCGAAGTTCTGGCAAGAGTGATGGAAAATGCCATAAAATCATCATCAACTCTGGCGGCGGCAACTTGGCCGATAAAATTTTCTCGACTTATTGGAATAAAATCTAATGGATTAAATAAACAAATTTCACAAGCAGAACCAAAGTTTTTCATTAAAAAAAAAATTACTGCAAAAGAACATCGGTTGATTACTTTTGCCCCACACTGTATTAGAAACGATTTTTTATCGTGCCTATCGGCTACTGGGGCCCATGAAAGGTTAAAACGGCCACCATCTTTAACCTTTCCTGGTCTGTAATGCGTAAATACTACACATTGCTTCTAATAACTTTTATATCTCTATAAATATAATGAATTCTGGGTTCAGGTTTTAGGTATTCCTCCGTTATACATTTACACACCGAATTAAAAAATAATATTTTTAATAATTAGCAAATTTAATTCAAAATCAGAGATATTTTGTAAAATATCGGGAATAAACCACAAATACAATCAACCGTGTGCCAGTGTGGACCGTGATACGCGAAGAGTGTGCGGGGGGAGATGACACGCTATGTGACGTCTCGCTCTACTTTGCTATACGGGAACACGAGAAACGGAGACCGCCGTGTTGTGTTTCGACCGTCGATACCTACGACCGCGTAGTAGCTAAACATACATAGCTGTATATATGTATTGGGTAGCAGCCCAGCGCCCAGCGCCTCAGTCGCTCGCGGGCAATCCTTTGAGATGGTTTCCTCGCCCGTTTTTCGAGCAACGGACGATGGTTTTTTCATGTTTTCAGCAATTAAATTACAATTATTATCACTTGTAACACAAATTACGAAAAACAAAAGCGATTAGCTATGAATGTTCATATATTTCCGATATAAAATCAATGATTTTAACACGTGAATTGATTACACAGCACCGGAGCGCGCATATTTTTTTAGCACAGTAAGGGAAAGGTTAAACGGAACCGTAACATAACAAATTAATCTACAGACAGACGATATGCCAGTGGTCGAGTAGACTGAAATAAAATTGAACATAAACAATGAATAGAAATGAACTAAATAAACAAAGAATAGCAATGAACTAAATAAACAATGAATAGCAATAAACTACATAAATAAACAAATAAACAATGAATAGCAATTAACTAGCAATGAATAAACAATGAATAGCACAAACCTGTAGCCTCTGCAGCATGAGATCCACAAGGCAGATGATCTTGTTGGAGAGAATTACGTAGTCACAGTTCTGTGGGCAGTTCAGGCAAGCCATTCGGTATAGATTTCCAGCTGTTATAAGGGTCCTGAAAGAAAAAAAATATATAAATATGTATATTAAAAAGGCCGGAAAAAAACTTTAATGTGTATATAAAAAGATTTTTTTGTTAAAGCCAACACAGAGACAATATTATATAATTAATATTAAGGCAGGTCCAGAGCTCAAACATTTGTCGCGATTTGCCGTGAAAGTCCATCAAACATCACATCAACGTTTTTTGTTTTCCGTCTCCTCCATTTGTTAAAACACTAAACACGGTTGAAAGATTGGTGCGAAGTTCGCGGGATCACACACAATTTGGCTTGTGGTCTGCGATAAGGACGTGTCGACGCTGCAATGAGCAGTTGACGTTTGACGTTTTTAGCATTTATATCAATGTTAAAATGCATTCTGATGAAAAAGAGGTGCATCAGGGAGAAAACACAGACATTTTAGTAGATATTTATTTATCAGGAAAGATTTCCGACTAATATCGATTATTGCACGACCTAAAGATACTATTAAGAATTTAAAGTACGTAAATATTTACGTCAAAAACAGAATAATTATAAATATTTGATATTATATTATAATTTTATTATCAAATATTTTTATTATTATGTTTAGGTACAATAATATTTAAAAACTCGTGATTATGCCCGCTCATTGCACATATCCACAAAAGGCCGTTCCGTTAATACTCCATAGACGACCGCATTGCGCGGCATCTATCAAAAAATGAATTATTCCCCCCCCGCCGGCCCCCGCCTGCCTTCCCGCTTCACCCGGGATGGAATGTTTAGGAAATGTTTTCGCCGAACATGGGAAGCACGAAACACAACAAAAATTGTCAATATTTATGATGTTGATGACAAACATTGAATGTTGTTATGGGACTGTCAAGGCAAATTTCAAAGCTACGGATCTGACTTTATAAAGGCGAAAGTTTGTATGGATGTATGTATGTTTATTACTATTTCACGCAAAAACTACTGAATGTACTTTAAAAACTATTTCACTAATAGAAAGCTACATTATTTGCGAGTGCTATAGGCTATATGTACGGGACGTGGCACTGTAATCGCCACCCGCACAGACGATGTGGTGGGAGGGGGACCGGCTGGCCGTTTCGACGCCTTCGGGAGAAGGGGAGAGAAAGGGTAGGTAGAGGGAAAAGTGGGGTAAATGTAGGGAGAAAGGGAGAAATGGGGAGAAAGCGAGGGAAAACGGGGAGAAATTGTAGGTAGAAAGGCAAGGGGAAGGGAGGTAGAGCGCAGTAGAGGGGTTACCTTCGCCTTGAGAAAGGCGTATCGAGATTGTATGCGGAGTCTTCTTGGGTGGGCTGGCCAGAGGAGAGAAGAAGTCCAACTTGCCGTAGGTAAAGGGAGAAACGGGAGAAGGCGAGGGGAAGAAGGGAGGTGGAGCGCAGTAGAGGGGTAACCTGCGCCTTGAGAAAGGCGTTTCGAGAAATTGTAATAGGTTCTTCAGGGTGGGCGGTTCGGCCAGGGCCAAGAAGAAGTCCAAGTTTCCCAGTGGTAGATCGGAGCAGGCAGGATAAGGCGAGATGCTTTTGTGGCGATGAGATCTGGAGCTCTGCCGATCTAGCGCAATTTCGGCCGTATTTAAAGGGCCCTGAGCCGGGAGTCTGCCCATACTTAGACCCTTTTTTCATCTCAATTCTCCGAACTGAGATGAGTTCTAGGTATGTCGGCCGTTAGAGATTTTAAACGCCACTGCGTTCGTTCCGCTGTTGCGTAACGAAGCAAAAAAACGCCACACCGTACAATCTCGCCTTACTCTGACTGCTTCCCCGATCCTTCGTTTATTTATGAGTTTGCATAGACATGGTAGATTTTATGAAAATAACAAATTCAAGTGTGTAGGTATGTACACAAATCATGAAACTTTGCACAAAATAGAATTAAGTTACATAGAGCCAATTTGTGCAGGATAAAAATACATAGTTTTGCACAAATTGGGTACATAAAGAGATATGAATGACTTTGCATAAATTTGAATTTGCGCAAAGGTCAAAGGGTTGTAGGTATGTACAACAGACCAAGAAGGCTTTGCACAAATCACAAATTTATGCAAAGTAACAAAATACGTGTGTAGGTGCGTACACAGAGGTGGGAAAAGGGGGTGAAGGGGTCAAGTTTTGTTTTTTATCCCTTTGGAATTACTTGACCCCGGTAGCTGATTTATTAATTATTAACAAGTTAAAATACAATTATTTAATTGTCAAATCACGTCCGGTACACTATATATATTGGAAAGCTCTGGCGTTATGAAATTATTTATTATACGTTTATTGTCCAGACGAATGTATTTGTTTTTTCAAAAAGGGTTTGTTTAGGTTACTATGGAGATCCCTTTGATAGTTAAAATTTACTGCGCGTGTTTGATTGTTACGTTTTAATAGGTGGCACGCGAGCTGTTTGAATAATGAATGTAACGGGTATGGAGGGGGGATGGTGAGGGGGGAGGGAGAGGGGGGGCGAGTGGCGCGTGGCGCGTGTGAAGCCGGGGGACAAAAGCTAGTATTTGATAAAGTGATGTTTTTATCAAGGGCGAGGGTGGCTGGTCGCACAGTGTGTTTTGGCAAATTATAATGTCTAAATATACTTTATTTACTTACTGAAGACTATACACATCTCTAATTTAATTTCTCTAATTTAAATCTATAGAATCTCTCATTTAATCATTTCAAAATATTAGTTACCAATATAATGCCACGAATATTATCAGGGAGAATGCTTTTAATCTCAAATAGTGCGGCCGCCGGGCGCCCTCATATCGGCCGCATTGGTGTGCATTCGGTTTGCAAACGAACGAAATCATATTTTTGTATGTAATATTTAAAACATCGAAAGCGCGTGGATTTCGCTATTTGTATCAGAATTTGGCTTCAATTAGTGTGCCACCCACCCAAGATATTCCGATCCTTGACGAAGTTTACCGATTGGCGGTCAATCATTGACCCGAACCATGACCCGAGGTGGCACGAATACAATCGAATTTCGGCGAAGATCATACATAGATCAGTTTGCGTCCAGCGCAGTCTACTGGCGCGCGCTTGACGTGACGTGATAATTGTCATTGTTTTGTTTTTTTTTATATTGATTATATTAAATACCAATAACCAAATATATTAATACTGCATTTTATTACAAAAATGAGTGCAACCAGTGTTGAATATATAAGAGGAAATAACAGTTTGTTTGAAAATTAATTAATTATTGAAAATTCCTAATTAATAATTTTTTGGCATAAGTAGATAACTACGGATTGTCTGACGGCCGGCATAGTCCAGCGGTAAGGCTCTTGACTAGCATTACGAAGGTCGCGGGATCAAATCTCGGCGTGGCAAATAAATTTTATTTGATTAATTTGTGTTATTTCACAATTGATTCATTTACAATTATATATAGTATATTTGCGGCACGTTCCAGAGTGGAAGATACTCTCAGTATCGCCCCGGTGTAAGACCACCATTCAAAATTGAAACGTTGCTTGAAATGGCGTTAGCCGTGTTTGGTGACCACATCTGAATAGCCAGGTGCTATCCCCACCTTCCTCTTCCCTATCTCCTTCCCCTCCCCTCTTACCTTTAGCCTCACAACATACCCCAATTGGGGATGCCATAGTCCCACTGGCTCCAGACGGGACCAGTTTGGACTCTTGTGTGGTATTCACGTAAAAAAAAAAAGTGAACCACCACATTCTCAAGGCAGCGGCCGCCACTGGTTTTTATTGTCTTTAACTAACCCATGAGAGGTAATATCGAAGGCAAGATTAACATATAAAGTCGATACTGCAATTGCAGTGATTACTGTGCGTGGGCACCATTCTTTAAAACTGCAAATGCAGGGCTCCGGCCCCTAGAGTTAATTCAACAATCAATCTAAAAAAAATTACAAATGTGCAGTTCACACACGGTAGAAGTGAAACCTTCAGAAAACTAAAGTAGACAAGTAGTACCGCACAAAGAGGAGATTGATTGTTCTATCTCATTCTCTCGCAGGCTAAATCCTATAGATGTATGTGTTTGTCTCGTTTTAGTGTCACTTTTTTGTTTCATCGGGTATCAAATCACAACGGTGCTTAACCTGTTATAGGCCAGGAAAAACACGGAAATTTCCTAACAAAGCACCACTTTGAAATTTGAATAGAATGTTTTGTGGATTAATTTTGAGCTATCGTATATTTTATTGATCGAAACACATTCCTAGAACAATAAACTATGTACAAAAACAACATTACTAGCGTTAATTACGTAAATTGATAGGTTTTACAATGTTTTCGTCAAGTAACACGCATCGGACATTGACAGAAAGAATCGCGGCAAATTTGACATTTTGATGCCACAGATAAAATCATTTAAAAATATTCTGAGGTAGCCAGGTGAATGAAATGTTTGCCTATCTTATGGGTAAATGTTGGCGCAAGCGATTCTGACCTTGTCCTTCATACAAATTCTGTACATAGAAGGGTCAAAATCGCAGACAAACATATTTTTTTCGAAATATTTCCGCATGCATGCGCAAAAACCGCGCACATCCGCGCGTCTCCGGCAAATAAGAGGTTAAGAAGTTATCTTATGGGTAAATGTTGGCGCAAGCGATTCTGACCTTGTCCTTCATACAAATTCTGTACATAGAAGGGTCAAAATCGCAGACAAACATATTTTTTTCGAAATATTTCCGCATGCATGCGCAAAAACCGCGCACATCCGCGCGTCTCCGGCAAATAAGAGGTTAAGAAGTTTTCACTTCAAAAAATATTGTCCTTGGGTTCATTAAATTTAATAAATGTGTACTCACTTAGTAGAGATATCTGTGAAGTTTTCCTTTTCATTAGCACCAGAGGACAAGATGTCGTTGAGTATAGAGAAGCCATTTAGTTTCTGCCACGCCAGTTTCTCTGAGGGGTTGATCTAGAATTAAAACACATCCTATATTCTATCTGTACTTATCAATGTATTTTAACCCCTCCGAATTTTCGAGAATATTCGCTTTTGGTGTCTCTAACAAAACGACATTTTACAAAAACTTTTTGTTATAACCGCTTCACAATTAAAGCTCTATAAATGAAACATTTCTGAACGTAGTCGAATAGTAAAAACTGTTTTAGAAAGGTTACAAAATTGGTTTTCAAATTATTATATTACAAATAAATATTAGCATTTGTGAATATTAAAATTTAGATCGCAAACATTAAAAATACGTAAAAATGACTCACATGATGTTTTTATGTGAAAACGGTACTAAAATCACAGATTATGTAAACAACAATACTTATTCTATTGTATATATGTGTAATAAACACTTTTGTCACCTCACTTTTTTATCATTTCATATAAAAATATTTAATAAAAATTTAAAATATGGAGTGCGGTGGAGCAAATTTGCACGGGTAAATATTTTTGTCAACTACACGACTGACAGCTGATTCCTGTTATGTATTTCCATAGACAACTTGATAGGGATGTGCAGCTTGATCTACTATCGACCTTTTACTTTTTGTTTTAGGAATGTAACTAAAACAATAACGGAGTTAGAACGATTTCTATGGAAACACACGTGCTGACGTATAAACACGCTTATTGTACTTGACTGCTGTCCTATTTTTAACGCTTATATCTACTTACGTTGCGGAGGGGTTAATACAGATCTACAAATTCCTATCAAAAGAATTCCCTGAGAGAGGGTTGTATGTGACGTCAAAGTTCTAGTATCTTCTGTCTTTTTCACAGAAGGAAGATTTTAATATAAGCATTTTAGGACGACCATTGAAGACTATGTACAACTTCTCTCTGAGACTATTACATATACATACAGTAGAATTCTGATATAACGACCTTGCTTATAACAGCATACCATTTTTAGTGAAGACAATGTAAACTTAAGTTATGTTTAGGTACTAGGAAAATAAATCCATTTATGTAGTATGATACCGTTTTAAGCAACCAACTGCTTAAAGCGACCTTTTTTTACTTATTTTACTGATAATTCGTCTGGTTAGAATGACGTGCAACACCAATACCAATACCTCGCCACCCCACTCCTCGACTACTCCCCGTGCGCTAACACCTATCCTAATTAGCATGCGTAAATCACAGTCAGTGTTTATCATTTGTTGTGAGTAGGTTAAAAGCTCGACACAATGAGTTCTGTGAAGCGAAAATGTTTTTCAATGGAAGAAAAAAGTGATATATTACACTGTTTAGAAGCCGGTGAAAGAAATGTAACCCTCGTGAAGGAGTTCGGCAAGTCTCGTTTAAGAACAAGCTTAAATTATACGGCCGTTTTGTGCGTCGTCCGGTTAGTACAACAAGTCTCGCCAACCCCTTGAGGGTCATTATATCATTATGTCATTATATGCGGATTCTACTGTACACGGTGCCCAGAAATTCGTAGCGTAAGCGGGATTGGTGAATCTGCATCACATTTAGAGTCGATTTTATGCAACAACATTTTTTGATTTGAACTTTCATTTTCGAGTAAATCGATCCTGAAGTTGTCATCTTTTAGATGAAATTTGAAAAAAAAATTACAAAATCACTTGGGGGTTAAAATCAGCTGTTCAAAATCTTTTAAAATGTGTTGAAACATAGACCAGCCGAGCGATTCTATATCTTTTGTGGGATCGTTATCGAGATAACGGACATGATCTCCTGTCAGATTTGTGTGATTTATTTGCTTTTCCTGTGTACAACATACATTAAATGAATAAATAGTCATTCATACTTGCAGGAATTTGTGTTTAAAACGATCTAAACTAAAATATGTGACATTAAATATGTAAAAATCACACGAATCTGACAGGAGATCATGTCTTGATCAACTTGACAGATAGTGGCTCACTACCATGTCAGATCAGAAAAATATCAATTTTGTTCAGGAGGTTGATTGCGATTGCATCGCAACTGGTTTTTTCCGTTTCTCCGTGAGCGAAGGAAGGCCCTTAGGGGTGCCTAAAATATTTTGTTTATGGTATTACATTGCATCAATTTGCAATATCCAATGGGATAATAGAGAAATACAAACGTGATGCAAAATTGCCCCCTAGTAAGAGCAGAGGCGGACCATGACAAAATTTGCGAGCAAAACGAGTTTGTTACAAAAAAAATGGTAACATTAACAAGGGAAAATAAAGTGATTTAAAGGGAGTGACATACCTAGTACAAACATTCACTTATAGAGAAAATCCATTCATCGCTCTTTCATTTGTGAAAATACTTCAATGACACGATTATTAAAGTCTGGTATAGAAGACATCAAACTTTTTTCGATGCTCATCATTGACAAAGCATTAAGCCGATCTTGGGACAAAGTGTTCCTCAGAAATGTTTTTACACATTTTAACAGTTGTCATTGGAATAGTACAAATTATTTTAAGAAGTTTAACCGTTTCACTAAAACACTCCACTAAGTTACATTTGATAAAATCGACATTAATATCAATGTTTTCAGTAGCACTCATTTTTAAATAAGTTTTTTTACAGAATAAAACTTGCGAAAACCGTTAAAATAAACATCGTCAAATTACAAAATTGGTGTGTCACAAACAACTTATTCCTCAATATCGATAAATGTAAGACAATAAAATTTTGTCGAACAAAGACCACACTATCTTTCAAATACACAATAGATAATAAAATCTTAGAAAAAGTCAAATAAATTAGGAATCTTGGAGTTGTGTTTGATACGCAATTAAACTTTATAAATCACAAATAACTAACAAAGGCATGAAAACACTAGGATTTATAATCAGAACAATCAAAGACTTCGATTCGCTGGAAGTTATAAAAATCGTATATTTGTCACTCGTAACCAGCTTGTTGGAATACAATTCCATAGTTTGGTCCCCATATTATCAAATTCATATAAGAAATATCGAATGAGTGCAGCACAAATTTTTAAGATTTATTAACTTCAAGTTACACATACCTATTCAAAAAAATTAACTACAAATCTTTACTATATAAACTTAAATTGCATTCCCTACAAAACAGAAGAAAAATAAACGGTCTAACTTTTTTGTTTAAAATTATTCACTCCGAATTAGATTGTTGCGAACTCCTGCATCTCATTGATTTTTAAAGTACCTACTCGAGAAACAAGGCAAAACATATTATTCTGCAACAATAATTCTGTAACCAACTACCACACACATGCACCAATTTCACGACTACACACACTACGGAACAAATTCACCTCAAATATCGATGTATTTAATACAAGTTCACCTTTATTCAAGAAATATCTGAACAATATTTTTATGTAGAATATTTTGATATCTAAGGAGCATCACATAGGGTCTATTGCACATATTTGTGTATTTCTATATTAATCTACAATGTAAAAACCTATAACCGTTTTCTTTTTATGTATCTTGCATTTTGTCATGTATTATTCATCACATTTAATTAATCTCCTGTAAATTTTGTAATAGAGAACTCCAGTCCAATTTTTTTATTTTTTTTAATGAATAAAGACCTTCAAACTTAAATAACTGCATTTTTATTTTTATTTTTATAGTTAGTTTTAATAGTTAAAATAATTGTCAAAGTTTTAATTTTTAAAGACTCCCAGAAACGCACCGTATCTATGGTGGTCTTCACCCACCCATAGTTTTTTACTTTTTAAGTTGTCATTTTGAATCAGTGATGTCATGTCGAGGGAAATTTCCCTAGATCTAGGGGAGAAAAATATTTTTTAGGGATAAGGGAAATCAGGACAAAATCTAGGGAAATTTCGAACTCTGGCAAAATTTTTATTACATATGACAATATTACTGGTAATATTTATATATATATATATACGTATATATATTTTTTGGAATTCCTATGAATCTTAATTATTGTTCATGTACTTACATGCAATGTTATTTTTAACACTGACAACTCAAAATGATATAATGGAACGTACCCATACTACGTGACACGTTCGGGGGGGGTGGGGGGTCTTCAAAATACCACGCTTGGTACAAATGAGCGGCGGGTTGCTTATGATTTTTATTTTGCAAAGTGTTTTTTTTTATTTGGAATTCAGTTTCTAATTCAGTGGTGAGTGTATTCGTACTTTTAAATTATTACTTCACGTAGCAAAAAGTGTTTTATTTGGAAAATCACGGTATTATTAGTATATTTACCAAGTTCCGATATCTTTCCAATTAATTATCATATTAATTAACATATAACAGGATTAGTGTTACACAATCGGGTGGCTACGTAGGTAATTGCGTAAATGTGAAATTTCACTTCGAAATCTAGGGAAATAATTTTCTTGGGCTGAGCATCCCTGATTTTGAATTTAAGAAAATGGCGGAATAAAATTAATATAGGATGACTCAATGACTTTTGTGTGAGAAATTGAGGCGTTTTTATTTAAGATTAACTGCTTTTAATATAGAAAAACATTGGTAAAATGTCCACATTTCACCGCTACTGTTATTGTATTTAATCAAAGTGCAATATAAAAACAATAAACCATCTCTTTCATTGCAAATACATGTGACATCGTGTTTTGTGTCAGGCGTTACTTTTTAGATACATTGTTTTAAGTATAACACATACAGAAACACTGGTATTTATAATACACTGATCATGACGATTGTGTAGTAACTTGTATAAAAAGCCCTATACTAAAAACAATTTGAAAATACAATGTCAAATATGACACGACTTTAACCTCAAATAGGCAAAATTTATTGCAGATTGTCCGCAAATATAGCCCTTTTCGTTAATTGTTGAGGGCCTAAATTATGTTTCAATAAACACAATAACTATTATTTATCTAAATCTCTATAAACAGTATGAAAATAAACCAAACACACGAAATGTTGAATTGCATAGGTACGTGTGCACTTCAAGTCATTTCAAATGTCAACACACTATCACCAGGTGACAGGTTAAGTGTGACGTCACAGTTAACCATTTCAGTAATGCCAACTTAACGCTGTGTTTTGAAAGAGGTTTAAAAATGCACTTTTTAATATTTTTTTAAAAACTCTGCGTTTAATATTATGAAATAAAACTTATATATTCAGAATCAGCGTTTCTTGGTCTATATGAACATATTTTTTTAAAGCCATAATATTTTTCACTGGAGTTCCTTATTAATAACATACCTACTAGTTTATTTCTATGCCATTTACAACTTAGAAACTTTCTCTTTTATTGTAATGCACTATCTTTCCTTAAATTTATCTGTATACCTACCTTTCATATGATGTTTACTAGTTATATTTTTATAGTTTATCTTTTTTATTTAAAAACTGTCTCTGTATTATAAACTTGTCATGTAAAAGCCCATCCGGGCGTTGAAAATTAATAAATAAAAATGCTATCAATACCAAAACAATACTGAGGTTGATGCGCCGCGCCGGCGACCGATGGCTTTAACCTGTAATCGGCCGGAAACGCTCATTTGCGCGCAGCTTTTGCGCATGCGCGAAAAAAATATTTCGAAATAAAAGTGTTTGTCTGCGATTTTGACCCTTCTATGTACAGAATTTGTATGAAAACAAGGTCAGAATCGCTTGCGCCAACATCATTGATGATATCGCCACTAGTTTCATTCACCTGACAACACCAGATTATTTTTAAATGATTTTTATCTGTGGAATCGAAATGTCATTTTTGGCGCAAATTGAAGCTGTCAATATTGACGTGTGTTCCTCGACTAAAACATCGTAAAACCTATTAATTTACATAAATAACGCAAGTAATGTTGTTTTGGTGCATAGTTTATTGTTTTAGGAACGTTTTTCAGTCAATGAAATATACGATAACTCAAAATTAATCAACAAAACATTCAATTCAAAATTCAAAATCGTGTTTTGTTACGAAATTTCCGTATTTTTCCTGGAATTTGCGGGCCTTTGACAAGTTAAAACATAACATTGTTATGTTTTGCAGTGCAGTACACAAATGCACTAAAGAAGGGGCCACCTCTGAGTAAGAATAAGGGCCTTCGCTCATAAATCGAAAACTGGTTGGCAACTCAATTCACGGCGCAACTCAACTTAATTATTTCAGCTTGTTTAACATTTATTAATAAATAGTTTATCAATTATCAACCTTAATCTATAATAATAATTTATCAACCTCCTGAACAAAATGGATATTTTCCTGCTCTGACATATCGCAAATACTCAGGTCAACTGAGGTCATGAGGCACAACCATGGCAACCTATCAACATGGCAATTGAAAAGTGCCGGCATAAATTTCGATAATACTACCTAATCATACCCTTACAAAAACCAATTTTGAAAAAGTGAAAAATTCCAAAAAAGTTACGTAAAGTATCCCCGGTTTACAGTGTCTCAAAAACAGCACAATTATGAAAAAGATAATGATGATAATATGTATATGAATAACTTTGTAAAAAACACGACCTGTCCCTAGGATATAGCAAAAATACACACCTGCTTCTCCATAATCCTGGATAGTTCTCCCAAAAAGCGATCCAACTGGTTGAGATTCCCTCCCCCATTGACAAAGCCCTCGCTCTTCAAGCTGCTGTTCTTGCTCAGGTCGCTGAGAGAAGAATGGACAGAGCCGATCCGGGAATCCAGACTACCGTTCTTCAGGATGTTGTTCTGACTCTTGGACATGGAGTTAGACACTTGGTGGAAGCCGTTGCTCTGGCTATTGGTGTTGGTGGAGATATGGTGCTGCCGCTGGACAATGCTGGCTATTTGATTGATGGACCGAGACATTTTGCTTTTGGTTGAGAACGCTTCCGTTGTTGGGAATTCATAAGACGCCTCGTATTCTTGACCCCTGGGAAAAAAAATCATCAAATAAGATTTCAAAATTTGTTAAACTATGATTTCTTTTGAAATTGTCCAAAAGAAAACGAAATTGTCTGTAACTAATTGTGTAAAAATGTAAGCAAAGAATAATTTGTAAGTTAAGTTTAACCCCTCCGAGTTTTCGAGAATATTGGCTTTTGGTGTCTCTAACAAAATGACATTTTACGAAAACATTTTGTTATAACCGCTTCACAATTACAGCTCTATAAATGAAACATTTCTGAACGTAGCCAAATAGTAAAAACTGTTTTAAAAAGGTTACAAAATAGGCTTTCAAATTATTATACTACAAATAAACATTAGCATTTGTAAATATTAAAATTTAGAACGCAAACATTAAAAATAGGTAAAAATGACTCACGTGATGTTTTTATGTGAAAACGGTACTAAAATCACAGATTATGTAAACAACAATACTTATTCTATTGTATATGTGTGTAATAAACACTTTTGTCACCTCACTTTTTTATCATTTCATATAAAAATATTTAATAAAAATTTAAAATGTGGAGCGCGGTGGAGCTGCCGGTAGCAAATTTGCGCAGATAAATATTTTTGTCAACTACACGACTGACAGCTGATTCTTGTTATGTATTTCAATAGACAACTTGATAGGGATGTGCAGCTTGATCTACTATCGACCTTTAACTTTTTGTTTTAGGGATGTAACTAAAACAATAACGGAGTTAGAACGATTTCGATGGAAACACACGCGCTGACGTATAAACACGCTTATTGTACTTGACTGCTGTCCTATTTTTAACGCTTATATCTGCTTACGTTGCGGAGGGGTTAAGTTCATTCCACAAAAATTCCTCAGCCCTAAACATTCTCCAGTCTATCAAAAGGTTAGAAATATGTAATTTGTTTTGAACCATCTATCGTATAAAGAAGAGTGTCTGTGGTGGGCTGGCGGACACTGGGAGGGTGACATTTGTTTTATTTTTAAATATATGTAAATACAAATACAGTTTTATTCAGATATTGATGAAATTTGGCACACTTGACCTTGAAAATAAGAGGAAGGTCACTGTTCCATGAATGCGCCCGGGCAACACCAGGGACTTCAGTAGTTGAGATGTAATGTATTGCATTGCAGTTAGAATGAAGATCGGGTATTACGTTCTACAAAAAAAAGTAAAATTTTTAATAATAAAAATAGAATATTACTTTGTGGACATCCTCTGCTTGATTTTCTTCAGTTTTTTCTTTTGTGCCTTGTGCTTCTCTCGACTAGATGAAAGCCTGTTGTCTTCATTCCCTGAAAAGCAAAACCAATTATTTCAAAATATGTTATACCTCACAGAAATACAAGTAAATACATACAACCAATATGAATATCTTAATAACAATAATAACTTTCTAAACATCATAGTAAATCAAGCTAAGTGCATTGAAATTCTCTTAACCCAGGCTAATTTGTTCGCTCTTCAAAACAACTCATATAGGACTCATATAGGTCTCATAGAAATCATTTTGTCTCCCTTACTAACATAGTTAGCAATATGATCCAAACAATGTTAGAAAGAGAAAACACAAGGCTTTGTATTCAAATTTAAAAATTAACTACAAAAGAAGTAAAATGTACACCTTTATATAATCAAAGTTTTGGATCACAATTTGAAAAAAAAAAATTTAAATTTACAAATTATTATATTAATTATTTTTCATGGAATGACAAAAATTTGAGGTGACGATAACATATATATAATACATTTGTCTAATAAAATACATAAGAGTCTGGCAAATAAGAGGAGAAAATATAAAAAATTGAACTACGAAATTTGTAGGCTGGCAACACCAATTTACATGTCAAATATTCTTATAAAGTGCAATCACACTAAAAATGCAGAACACCGTACACACATTTAAAATACATTTTTTTGTTACTAAAAAAAAAATTAAATAGAGGAAGCACTGTTGTGGTACCTACTTAATGACATAAATTTGATTAAAGTGTGTTTTACAAAGTGATTGGCTTCCATTTAATTTAACATAAATTTGAATTTAACAGTAAGTAGAAAGGAAGAATAATTAAGGGTCGGGTATCAAACCGCGCTGACGCTGCAGTTAGGTATTTCTTGTACTTGTAGACAAACACGGCCGCAGCTGACCGCCTGCGTCTGACTAGAGGAGATGTGGGTATACTAGACACTACGGACTTAGGAAATATAAATACACTTGCCTTATAAAATTAAAATTTAGTTCCTACTACATATAATAATGGATACAGCTTAACATACTAAGAATCATATTGTGGAATAGCGTGGATAGCTCATAGAGACATTTGCGCCTGGGTCAAACTGCCCATTCACTGCACTTACATTTTGGTAGTTGCAAACAAGCTCGGCCGCCGCGATCTACTGTGTATTTCGGTTAGATTCAGGCACGGCTGCTCAGCATTTTGATAAAATACGGAATAAAAATACACTTGCTTTGTAAAATTTTAATTTATTTCCAACATAATTGATACAGCTCGACAGACTATAAATCATGCAAGGGCAAGGATACATAGACTTTTTTTAGCCCCTGAACCTTTACAGACGTCTTAGTTTTTGACTCAATGTGACAGAATCTAATGGTGTTTTGATGTGGAAAAAAATTCTGGTTCATATATGGTTTGTATAATGTTATTAATTTTTTTATAATTTTACCAGAAAATAATGGGTGTGAATAAGTTACGACAACCAGTTTTTACTCTGTGTCTTAGAAATTAAAAAAACAGGTAGTTTTGTTTTTGAAAGTTTATTTATATGCATACAGATTTTTTTTAATACCTAGTAAGAAAGAATATATTTTACAATTTATCTTTGATATACATAAAGTAGAACGAAGCACATTTAGAAAAAGACAGTCAAAAATATAAAGAAGTTCAGACAAATTTTTATAAAACAACTAAATGTTTTATTTTTATTTTTATGTACCTTACAAAGTCCCAACTGTTATCAATCGCCTGGGGCCAGTGATTGGGGTATGTTGTGAGGCTAGATAAGGTGGGAGGGGAATAATATAGGGGAAGTACCTGGCTATTTAGATTTGGTCACCACACACGGCTAAAGCCATTTCAAGCAACGTTTCAATTCTGAATAGTGGTCTTACACCAGGGCGATACATAAAGTATCTTCCACTCTGTTTTTTTATAGAAGGCTATTGAAAAGTTTTTTTTTCTTTGTATAAAACACGCTGTAACTCGTGTTGTGCGTGTTACAGGTAAAATTGCAAATGTTATATGTAAGTTCAAAATAAATTAATTATTACCCACAATTATTATAGTTATTTCACAGCATTATCCAAAAATAACAAAGTTACTATTACATACTTGTTTAGTATTATATAATTTTACAATTGAAAAATGTCCTCCACAACACAGGTGAATTCCTAGCGTGGAGGACATTATAGTATACATTTGTAATGTAAACTTATTAATTAAAAAAAATACAAAACAATACAGAGTGATAAGTGTTAGCTCCTCATTTATTCATAAGACTGTCATTTTGTAATAACATCATCCTTTCTCCAGGTCTATTATCGATAATTCTAAACATTCACAAAAAGTGTGGTAGATCATTCATTATAGCAAAAAGTTTATATGGAAGGCCATTACTCAGGCCGCTTATGTTTATTTAAAAAAAAACTTACATGTTCACTGATAGTTTCTGTTATAACAACGTCATTTATATTGCTTCTGCTGCTTTCCTAAAAAAACATATAAAATAAATTTATTTGTAATAATACAACCCAGAATTTACCCAACATCGAAATTCATTCGATTTATCAATAGATCTGACAGTCGTTGTTTTCAATAAAACTTAGTGACAATTTGAACGCAATCGGTAGAGAACTCAAAATGCTCGTCGAAATTATGCATTTTGACATTAAATTCGAGTTCGGTGAACCCCAAACTCCTTAAACCCGATTTTGAACCAAATCGTCAAAATACTTTATTTATTTATTTGTTTATTAGGACATACACAGTACATTATAATACAGATTATAAGGTATGTTAAATTAAATTATTACATGGTTGTGTACCTATTACGTAAGTCCATAGAATGTCATTTGGTAATTACGCCTGAGATATGAACCGGTCTTAAAACTTAATTATTGAATGAATGAGTAATAATAACAAAAAGGAAGAAAAAAGGGGGGGGGGGGGGGAGATAAGGAGAAATTTTAAAATCAAGAATTATATGCTCACTAATTGTAATTGACTGATTAAAGTTTAATGAAAAGTTAAGTGTAAGTAATTTAAAAAAAAATTATATCACGCCAAGAAATTTAATAAATTAGTTTTGTATGTTTGCAAGGAATCATGAAAAATGTCTAAGTGTAGTACTTTTACCCAACTTTTACTTAAGATATTCAAGATGGGTGCCGAAATTTTGCATTTTGACATTAGATCCGAGTTCAGTGCTCACCAATACTCCCATATACTGATTTTGAACCAGATCAGTAGAGAACACGATAAATTCAAGATGGATGCCGAAATGTTGCATTTTGACATTAGATCCGATTTCAGTGCACTTCCAAACGCCCTAATCCTGATTTTGAACCAAATCGGTAGATAACTAAAGAAATTCAAGATGGATGCCGAAATTTTGCATTTGGACATTAGATCCGAGTTCAGTGCTCACCAATACTCCCATATACTGATTTTGAACCAGATCAGTAGAGAACACGATAAATTCAAGATGGATGCTGAAATGTTGCATTTTGACATTAGATCCGATTTCGGTGCACTTCCAAACGCCCGAATCCTGATATTGAACCAAATCGGTAGATAACTAGAGAAATTCAAGATGGATGCCGAAATGTTGCATTTTGACATTAGATCCGAGTTCAGTGTACGTCCAAACGCCCTAATCCTGATTTTGAACCAAATAGGTAGATAACTAGAGAAATTCAAGATGGATGCCGAAATGTTGCATTTGGACATTAGATCCGAGTTCAGTGCTTGCCAATACTCCCTAATACTGATTTTGAACCAGATCGGTAGAGAACACGAGAAATTCAAGATGGATGCCGAAATTTTGCATTTTGACATTAGATCCGAGTTCAGTGCACTTCTAAACGCCCGAATTCTGATATTGAACCAAATCGGTAGATAACTACAGAGAAATTCAAGATGGATGCCGAAATTTTTAGTTGTCAAAAAGCAAAATGACTTCAGTCCACCTTCAAACTACCTTTGATAGAAATCAGTAAAAAAATTAAATTTTGACATTATTACCTTATTCTCCTTTTCTTCCAGTGGGAGGGTCTATTTTTTATGGCACGGTAAGCAAGAATTCCTTTATTTTTACCCATTTTGAAGGTACCTGAAGTTTAAAAAAAAAATAATCTGTAAAACTGTAAATCAAGTTAAAAATAATTTATTAGATAATAATAAATATATTTTATTTCTACTTACCCGGTTAGTGAAACACCTATCTCCTCAATGATTCCTTCAAAAATCGAATAAACAGCGAACAAAACTGCTGCGAAAAAAAAATGCGTGCTCTCGCCTTGACCGCTATCTCTCAACTGAATGAATTCTGTGAAATTCAACGGTTATATAAGACATCGCGCGGCGCATTATTTTGCCATACATTTTTGTATGGCGGAGAATAGTTGAAAAATTCAGAAAGTTTAGGCGAATTACAATAAAAATCTAGATACACTGAAGTGCTTTTAATTTAATAGCTTGTTTTAACATAATGTTTACTCTGAGATTACGGAAGGATTTTTGGTAAAAATGTTTACAACAGGTTCAGGAGAGATAATCGCGAAGGTCTTTTTCAACGTTTTAACTAAAGTTGCAGTATGTATAACTTATAGAATTTGTAAGATTACAGTAAAAAAAATTTAATCACTAGTAACTTTACACATTTTTCTAACTACCCGTATATAATTTTCTAGTATTGCTGCTACGAGACGCGGATGCTACTGCTAATGAGGAGCGATGTTTTCCAAACCCGACCCTTAATGGTGAATTTAGTTACACTACTTTTAGATCTGATTGAGTTAAATATATTCAGATCTAAAATTAGAGACATGCTCTAAAGCCTGGACAACGCTAGTAGGTACTTAAGCTAATATTAAATAAATGTGAGCAATTTCTAAAGTGTGCTTTATATTTTATTACGGTATCGTTATTCTTCAATATGTTAACATAAAATTGTAAAGATATAATAATAATATACTTATTAGCAATTCTAAATTGAGATCAGTTGAATGAAAAAATATTTTTTTCACTTTTATGCCTTTTTAATTTCTAATTCAAATGTAGGTTACACAACTTTAGATTTACACCTTGATTATATTTTTAGTATTGCCATTTGAACGACAGTGGCGCCCTCCTATGTTTTCTACTCTTATTTGACAGACTGTAAATTTTTTTTTTTTCATTACCAGTAATTTTAGTTAGAAAAAACGTAAGGTGAGCCATTTTTAAAAAACTTTTTTTGTTTCTATGCAAAAATTTTATATTTAAAAAATTATGCTATATTTACATCGAATTACAAAATTTGAAAGAGTATTTTTTCACCTTTCAAAAACAGTTTTTAGTTCTCGGATAAGATCAGAAATATTCTACTTATTTGGAGGTTATTGTAAACCGGAAATATTTTAACCTTCTGACAAAATATGGCCGAGGCCCGGCGGGTTAAAAAATTTTTCCAAGGGACGGGAAAAAAAATCTTAATCAGGAAAGCCTTATATGTATGTGGAAAAAATTGTCGTCTTAAGCGCATGCGCGAGAAAATAACTCGATAATTTGAATAAAATTTTCGACCAAAACTTTTTGTCTGCGATTTTGGCCTTTCTATGTACAGAATTTGTATAAAGAACATGGTCAGAATCGCTTGCGCTAACATCATAGATGATATAGCCACTAGTTTCATTCACCTTGCAACCCCAGAATATTTTTAAACCTATTAATTTACGTAATTAATGCAAGTAATGTTGTTTTGGTACATAGTTTATTGTTCTAGGAACGTGTTTCAGTCAATAAAATATACAATAGCTCAAAATTAATCAAAACATTCAATTCAAAATTCAAAGTGGTGCTTTTTTAGAGAATTTTCGTGAAATGGCGTGGCCACTCAGAGGTTAAAAAAGATATTAGTGAAACAACTAACCATCTCCCATGTTTTTATCAGTGCCTCCATCAGAATTGGATTCCCGCTGCGGTGTGATGGAATCTCTTGTGTGAGTTCCTTCCTCATTCTTCTTGATGGAGTCTTGACTCGGCTTCCGCGGGAACTCTGAGGGCTGAACAAAACATAACCCAATTAAAGCAAATAATAACAGAGTTCCTTCAAGCAAGTTTGTAAAGCAAAATGTGAAATTAATATATTTTATCTATAAGACCTTTTAAAAATGAGAACATACTTTTGCCTTCAGCTGGTGGGATTAATGCTAGGATTGTGATGAATATTCAGTATTTACCCGAAAGTGCATTCGTTACCTCATAGAATTCTGATATATAGGGTGTCCGGGGGTAAAGTGCATTAACTTCGGGAAGTGATCCTACATGATAGTACAGGTAAAAAAGATAAATACCTTTTTTCGAAATTCCAACTTTTAGGGGTAGTTTTTTGGTAAAAAGATAAAATTGGACCGGCGTGTGCGGGCGGCATTATTATTTTCCGCTGTTACCGAATCCCCGCTCCAAGCGCTCAGTGTCAGTGTTGAATTCGAATGTAACAATTTTATTCGCGTAGTAGTGTTTCACTTTAAAAAATTTATTGTTGTTAGTCAAAACTTGTTGATTGTGTCTTTATCGTGTGTATTTGTTAAGACTGACTTAAAGGAACAACTTCATTCAGTGCGTGTTTTTCTCAGACTTACTTTTGTTTATTTAGTTGTAGACTTGCCTAACTGTAAAAATTGTGTTTATTTGTGCGTAATTTTGTCACTGAATTAGTGTGCCAATACCGCGTAATTTTGTTATTGAATTATTCGGTCAATGCCTTACTTTACCAACAAGGAACGGGTAGACATTCATTAATGAGATACGCCCCAACGTACGAATTGATAATAATATTACTTTACGTTTACATGCTTGCTTACAAGCTAAAGCTGGACATTTTGAAAATTTGTTACACTAGTTAAAAGCGATGACATTAGTTAAGTGTTCAATTAGTTTATAACAATTTAATCGTTAAAAGCGTGCCTTCAATTGTTATTTAAGTGCAATTATCTTTGTAAATTTGGTTTAAAACATACAATCTGTATAAATGTCAAATTCTCGGTCTTGTTATTGTTTATTTATTTATTTATTTATTTATTGATTTATTGTGAAAAACAGTATAATCCATTTACATTTCACAAATAACAGTTTATAAATTACAGTTTATAATAAGTAAGTATATACATTTATTTGCATGGGTAAGTACATCAATACTATCTGATTAGCCAGATTTGGTAAATAGTATGCTGATTGCTGTCTTAAATTCTCCTTGGTTCAAATTGAAAATGTCAATCACAGAAGAAATGTGATTTAACAAAGTAGTTATTCTCCCCAAAGGCATGATCATTGGTAGGTTGGTCCTGCCCCTTGGAAAAATAAATAATCTGTGCTGTCTAGCTCTGATGAAATTATCAGGGACATAAAACGTTTACATTAAAACATTTACAAACGGTTTCCATGGATACAGGCCAAATCACACCAAGAAACGTTTCAACAATTGCGCCAGGCAAGCTAACAGCAACTTTGTTGGATAAGTGTTACCTTACACTAAGGATTTTTTGTAGGTATGTCTTTTTGTATGGGAAAAAAGTGGGAATTTCAGAAAAAGTTATTAATCTTTTTTACTCCTACCATAATGTAGAATCACCTCTCGAAGTTAATGCACTTTACCCCCGGACACCCTGTATATATCTGGGGCTTAATGCTAGATATCATATTTGTAAATCGCTCAGGAACTAATGTTGTTTATTGTAATATATCGGAATATCGGTTATGATCAGTTCTATCATTGTTCTGTTATTTATGCTGGGCTCGGTTCACATGGTATCGGTTATGACGTGTGCCGAACGTAGCCGATCAGGGAGGAGCAAGTTATTCCTTTTGCGAGAGCTCGCTTCGCCAGACAAAATCTAGCTAGCGAGTTATAAGGACATATGTGATCTTAAACCATATTTTGCACATTGCGAAATTACAATAAACAGTCACTGTGATTTCAAAGAACCAAAATCTTTTAATTAAATATCATCTACCAAGATAAGGTAAAGACAATATCTCTGTAAAGCATTTTTTTTTTTTTTTCATAAATGTTTACATGATACATTTTTGGCATTTTTTAACTACCATACTAGGCTATTGCCCGTGTTATGATAGTCATACATGAAATATTATTTTATATAAACAGATAATAAAATATTAGAAGAGGAAAGAAAAAAAATAACATAGTAAGGGATAAATAAAACTAAAAACAGATAAAAATAAAAATATAAGAATTAAAAGTAAGCTAAGAAATAAAGAATAAAAAGATAATTTAAAGATTGAAATAAACATTGGTAAGCATTATCCTTCTGGAGATAAAAATAGAAATAAAATTTGGTAAGTAGGCATTCTTCTTCACGAGAGTACATGTTTGTAGTCACTTTTGATATTCTTTCTATGAAAGAAATTGGAAAGAGTGTTAGAGAAAGTAATTTTTTTTTTTTTTTGTAATATTAAGTTAAAATAATTAAATTAGTAATAATAATATATTTTTTTAAATTAATATTAATTGTTTTTTATTGTAATATTAACCCCTCCGAATTTTCGAGAATATTAGCTTTTGGTGTCTTAAACGAAATTACATTTTACGAAAACTTTGAATTAAAGCTCTATAAATGAAACATTTCTGAACGTAGCCGAATAGTAAAAACTGTTTTAGACAAGTTACAAAATAAGCTTTCGAATTATTATATTACAAATAAATATTAACATTTGTAAATATTAAAATTTAGAATGCAAACATTAAAAAAATGTGAAAATGACTCACGTGATGTTTTTATGTGAAAACGGTACTAAAATCACAGATTAAGTAAACAACAATACTTATTCTATTGTATAAATGTGTAATAAACACTTTTGTCACCTCACTTTTTTATCATTTCATATAAAAATATTTAATAGAAATTAACAATGTCGGGCGCCCGTAGGAAATTTGGCGGGATAAATTATGCGTCAGACTACGCGTCTGACAGAATGTTCTTTTTATGTATTTCTATGGACAACTTGAATAGAGATGTGCAACATGATTCACTATAGACCTTTCAGTTTTCATTATACGGATGTAACTAAAACAATAACGGAATTATAACGGTTTCTATGGAGACACACGCGCTGACGTGTAAACACGCTTATTGTACTTGACTGCTGTCGTATTTTTAATGCATATATCTGCTTACGTTGCGGAGGGGTTAAGCTCTCATGTGTTGTTTGAAGAAATCTCTTCCCTTTTCAAATATCCAATGTTTGATACGGGCTTTAAAGAGAGATTTAGAATTATTCTGTGACTTTATATCGGCACTCAGAGCATTATACATTTTGGGAGCGATAAACCAGAATTGTCATTGAGCGAATGTGGTTTTAGTTTTAGGGACCACGCAACCCAGGTTTGATGAAAAACGTGTGTGTGCTGGATGTTGTGGAGCCACCAGTAAATTATTTTGGCATTTATAACATACGCTTATCTTATCATCTCATTGCAGAGAAAGAGACTTTATTTTTATCAATTTCCTAGCTTAAAAAACGCCGAAACAATATTTTGACTTTTATACCAGATAGGTCACTATTTCAACATTCTAGAGCACCTGACAAGATATTCGTAGCATTCAAATAGAGGACGTTATAAAGTACTTTCTTTTGCATAATTACCAAAAACTGTCATAGGCACTTCTAGTATTAACCCTTTGATTATTGAGTTATTTTTTATCATTTACATCGTGGAACTGAGTTAATTTTTCAAGTTTTTCTTAATTTTAAGTAATCGATTAAATTAATTATCTTCTTACTTTTTTTACTACACAAGTTAATTTTGGAGCTATTTGTATTACCATAGCCTTTTCTTATTGCATTATAAATTATAGTTGGACAAATTCAGTAAATTATACAAAATTTATTAGAAAAAATTGAATACAGTTGAATGGCCGCACGTATGCGACGATACTCCAAATAGATTGTTTGAGTGCTGCCGCATACGTGCGGCGATACTCTTCGAAGGGTTAATCCCCAGGTATTATATTCTGATAGAATGACAAACATTCAGGGGTTACGAATAACATGACAATATTTGAAATCTCATACTACCACGAAAATAAGCACAAAATGTTACTTATGTCATGAAAGAGGATCTATCCAGCCGAGGAATCAAACTCACGACACCGGAGTGGGACAATGATAACTTAGCCACTGACCAATAAGGGAACGTACCCATACTACGTGACAGTTTAGGGGGGGGGGGGGGTCTTCAAAATGTCACGCTTGGTACAAATGAGCGGCGGCGGGCTTAGGTTTTTGGTCACCGAGAGGGGGGGGGGGGGGGTTAAAAATTGCAAAAAGTTGGTCACGTAGTATGGGTACGTTCCCTAATCTAGACTCTTAATAATAACAAGAGAACAGATTCAAAACCTTGAAATATCAAACATAATCTAAAAACCTGAAATAAGAAAATGAAAAACAAGAGATGTCATTCTTAGTTATAGTTTTTAGATTTTTTTATAAGTTATTATTTGTCGTAAGTTAAATAATATCAGTTCTTTGTTTTTGGGGTGTTATGCCTTGTTGCGCTACCTCCTTCTTTAGCCAACGTTTCGGTCATTTCTTTTTACAGTGTCCATCATCAGGGCAGATTATCAGTTCTGTTTGTTTCATCATTTTATTTTTATTATTATTGTTACCTTCGTCCTATTACTGATCTGTCCCTCTAGTACACCGGCCTCAGGGCGCTGAGAAGACAGTTCAAGTGCGCGTTGCTTTATCAAAGAGATGGTTTGCTGATGACGCCGCGCAGTCTCCCTTTGTTTCAGAGATATTCGACGCCTCAGCGCCTGGGCGGTGGCCGCCTGCGCCGCCAGAAGTGCAGACAAGCGCTCTGATCTGCCTCGAGCCTAGACAACACAAAATTAGTTTATTATCTAATTTTCCTATCAATTGTACATATATATCTAACTAAAAAGAACTAACTCCTTAACATGTGAAATATCAGAGTGTAGGACATAGTGTAGGAGTGTAGGAGTGTGGGACATAGTGATTCTCTAAGGAGGAACATAGAGGGCAATGGGTAATGATAGTTTTCAATCATTGATTGTATTTTAAAGAATTCCTGAGTTCTTAACACTACATTTTAATTTTTAATTTTTGCATTTCCAAATTTTAATTTCCATTTCCATTTTTATTTCTATTTGTCTTTAAAATGTTGTTATTTTTTTTCTCTTAATTTTTTCACTAAATTTTATTTATTTTTTAATTTTAATTTATTTACTTATATGTTTTAATTTATATATTTGTATAGAACACTTGAGTTCTTAACATTTTATCTTTATTATTAATTTTTGTACTTCAAAATTTGAATTTTCATTTTTATTTCTACTTTTCTTTAAAATATGATCTTTTTTCTCTTTATTTTTCACTTACTTTTAAATATTTCATAATTTTTATTTAGTATATTTAATCATCTGTTTTAATTAAATAGTATTTGTATTAATTTAAATAAATATTAAATATACAACTACCATAACACGGGCATGAGCCCAGTGTGGTAGCCAAAAAAAAACAAATATCTGTAACTAATAAAAAATTTATGAAAAAAATTTTTTAAAAAAAAAAAAAAAAAAAAAAAAAAAAAAAAATTGATGAATTGAAAAGAACAAGAAGAAAATCATGTGTTAAGATGAACAAGGCCTGTTTCGTTTCATACAAATCTTAATTTTGGGTTTGAGATCAAAATACCAATCCAAACTGAAAAATTATTTTTGCAATCAAAAGGTATATCAAATATCTAGTATGGATAGTAGCTCATGCTACTTATTTATTTTTGCCAATCAGGGTATGTTGTGAGGCTGAAGATAGTGGGGAGAGGAAGGATATGGGGTAAGAGGAAGGTGGTGGAGTACCTGGCTATTCAGAACCGGTCACCGAGCTCGGCTAAAGCCATTTCAGGCAAAGTTTCAATTTTGAATGGTGGCCTTACACCAGGGCGATACTGAGAGTATCTCCCACTCTAAAACGTGATGCAATTATACTACATATCATTTTTAATGAATAAATTGTTAAATAACACAAATGAATCAAATAAAATCTATTTTCATATGCTGAGGTTTAAACCCATGAACTCCGGATTGTGAGTCGAAAGCCTTACCCTTATACCACTATTTTTTTGGTACGATTTTAGATTTTCACACCAAAAATATTTTTTTTATTAGTTTTTGGGGTATTATGCCGTGTTACGCTACCTCCTTCTTTAGCCAAAGGAGGAGGTTTTTTGGCTAAAGAAGGAGGTAGCGTAACACGGCATATTACCCCAAAAACTAATAACAAAAACACTATTTTTTTGTATAACTTTGTTTGGGTATTTTGGCTTGAAATTCAAACATAAGTTTTGTATGAAAAAGGCTGCACAGCCATTCCTTGTAATAGATTACGTGTGGATATGTTACCTTTTCTTCAGCAAGTTGCGCTCTCTCCTTCTCTTTCTGCAGCTGCTGGCGTCCCACTCGCTCCTCCCTCTGCCGCCTGCTCTCTCTCATCTTGTCCAACTTCTGTATTCGCTCCGTCTCCAAAGCTTTTCGTCTCTCTTCTACGGCTGCTTCTTTGGCTGCTTTCTCCTCCTACAAATTATTATTTATACATTTATTTAGAATTTACAGTACAAGTGCCATTTACATATTTTTTATTGTTATTTCTTAATATTATTGAAACAATCAAATTACAGTAAAGAAATAAAAGAAAAAATTTGAATTACGTATTGTTTTGAGGCAGGGAGGAAGGAGGTAGGGGGAATGGATTTCAGGAGGGGTGGAGGGGAACGAAGGAAGAGGGGTTCGGATGAGGAACGCGAGTGGGAAACGTGGGGAAGAGGGGGAGGTCGCAGGAGGGTAGACGCGGTAGGGTGATGAGGGAGGGGGAAGGCAAGGAAAGTGGATGAGGAACACGGGAGGGAAATGTGGGGAGGAGGGGGAGTCGCGGGACGGTAGGCATGGGAGGGTGGAAGACGGGGATGGGGAAGATGGGAGGGGAATGGGGGCAGAACGGAGCATGGGATTCGGGAGGCGAGAATGGGTACCGCCGCTCTGGGAACCATTTATTGGATAACCAACACCTCTGCCATAGGTCACCCCAAGTGGTTCACTACGTTTCTTACTTAGCAGGGGTGCCCTGGTTAATGGGGTGAGGTTTGTCTAGGTTTTAGCAACGGATGACCTGGACTGAACCGCAGATTCATACCCACCCCTCAAAACTACCTTTTCCTTAAAAATACCCTCCACACAGCATCCCCAAAGATGACATAGGCCCTGAGGGAAATTATTTTCCTCAGGGCCTCCTGTGTGGAGTTAAGTAAAAAAAATCATTTTAAAAAATGGAAAAAACTCGAGAAGAAACCATTTCTTTTTTGTTGCGCATGCCGGGTACTCGCTAGTAAAAAGTAAAAAAAAAATAACAAATACCTTTGATTTACTTCAATATACTTTTTCACCAGTCATTTTTATTACCTCTTGGACAACTTGAACATAGTTGAATCCTATTGAATTAGAAGCACATGTTTAAATAAGTTGATGCATACCAGTCGCCTCATCCTATCGGCCCTGACTTCCCTCAAGCGGGACGTCTGTTCTCGACACAGCACCAAGAAGTCATGTCTCTTGTTAGCCGCCTCTAGCTGCTTGATGAAGGCAATCTCTCTCAACTTCTCGTCCTCATCGTGAGCCTTTCTGACTATGTCCTGGGAACAGAAGGCATAAGAAGAAATGTAACACCTTTACCAATTGTATTGTATTCATACAGCTGCTTAAATTTTTAATAATATAGTCTGTGATAACCTCTACTAAAATATTTCTAACTGCCTCAATTTTGTTATTAATCTTGATCTTCATCACTTTGGCGCGAACTTGTTGGAAGACAATTTTTTTCCATGCAGACCAAAAAAAGGTAAAAAGCAACGCTTGTAATCTTTTGACTACGAGAATGCACATTCTTTTTGATAAATGTTTACTAACCACTCGAGCGATAGAGATTTCTGGGTGTTCAGTTTTCGATTCGGCCATTCGATTTACATAATTAACATGCGTTGGGCTGTCGCAAAAGAAATAGAAAATCACACTTCAGATTGATTAAAAAATGTATCATAGAACTTGAAATTTAATGTGTGAAACGCTAATGGAATACATTTAAAACACTATTGTTGTAACGGACGTGTTCAACGATTGTAACATGGTCACATAAAAATTATTCAAGCCCAAGGCAAACCAGCCGAGCCAAACCACGGGTCTCACAAAAATATGTTTGAATTCTATGTAAAAAATTTGTAATTGTTATGTTTTGTATGTTTTTCTAAATAAATAAACGTGGGGTAAGCGAGCATGCAAAGAGATAGGTTGTGGCCGCCATCGGGCGCTTTCGCTCGATTCTGAATCATGCCCGGGGGCAGTTAAGACTGCTGCCGTTGGCACACCCCCTATAAATATGGGCTCCAAGCCCCTTTTCAGTCAGTTCACCAGCAATACTCGTCTGCAGAGCGATTCCATATCTTTTGTGGGATCGAGATAGATATCGGACGAGATCTCCAGTCAGATTTGTGTGATTTTCTATGGCTATCAATTGCTTTTTCTATGGGTATCAGGTCACCTTCCGCTGATTTTAAATAGTTTAAAACACGAAATACTGTAAATAAACACTTAATTATTTATCCACTTTCTATGTTTAAAGTTGGATACCATTCGCCAATTTTAAACATAAAATACTGTAAATATATTTGATTATTTATCCACTATGTATGTTTAAAGTTGTATACCATGGATTTGGCATTTGCGAAATTTGGTTAAAATCAAATATCCATGAATTACTAAGTTTGTAAAAATTTTCCTAAAAACCTATTTTTTGCACGTAAATAGTTGTTTCTTGCATTATTTTTTTTTAATTAAGTGTAATTTTCATAATCTTTGCCTAAAAGTGCGGCAGTTAGCGGTTTTAGCAGTCAACGATTTCATCCCCAAATATACAGCTGCCCCGATACCCACAGAAAAAGCTATGACAGCCATAGAAAATCACAGAAATCTGACAGGAGATCTCGTCCGATATCTATCTCGGTCCCACAAAAGATATAGAATCGCTCTGCAGACCGTACATTTATTAGTCTCGTTTTACTACTGATTATCACTTCACCCTGAACCATGGATTACCCCACACTCTCTGGACCAGACCCGGCTACATCATACGGAGAGAGCCATTAGATCAACCCAACTTGGTGTAACCCTAAGTGACCAGCTCAGGTATGGGGGCTCCATCGAAGCCAGAGTAAAGTTAGCCTCCCAAAAACTGGGCGTACTGTACAGGGCCCGCAGATACTTTAAAAGTACACAACTGCTAACCCTGTACAAATCGCAAGTGCGCCCCACGGTTGAATTTGGCAGCCACCTCTGGTCTGGAGCTCCAAAATACCTGAAAAATACCCTCGACTCTGTGCAGAAACGGGCGGTCCGTTTGATAGATTCTCCCATCTTAACAGACGGATTGCAATCTTTAGAGCACAGGCGTCGGGTGGGAATGCTATCCTTGTTCTACCGGTATTACAATGGAAGATGCTCCGAGGAACTAGCATCATTGATCCCTTCGGCACCGGTGCATAGTCGGGAAACACGCCAAACGCGTGCCCAACATTTGTACACAGTTGACATTTGTCACATGAGAACGGGTCGTTTCTTCGACTCGTTCTTATGTTCAACAGCTCGGCTGCGGAATGATTTGCCGGCCTCTGTGTTTCCTCCTTCCTACAACATGGGTCTCTTCAAGACCAATGTTCATTCCTTCCTCTCCTCAAAAAGACCCTCCACACAGCATCCCAGATGACATAGGCCCTGAGGGAAATTATTTTCCTCAGGGCCTCCTGTGTGGAGTTAATGTAAAAAAAAAAAAAAAAGATCGGCTCAGACCAGCTCTAAAGCAGGCAAAAGAGACAACGTTCTCCTGATATCTTGAGTCTCCGTGGATTGGGACCTCCAGCTTATCTTACAGTTCTTGTATGTCTCACCATGTCTGGCACAAATGTACTAACCTTAAGCCTCTGATCTCTATTTTCCGCAGCTCTTTGTAGCCTCTGCTCCATCCTCAATCTCTTCTCCTCAATGAGTGTCAGCTTAGCTGCCTGAAAGGGTAAAAATAAATAATGTCTTAATAATAATATAGAGTTAGGACAACAAATTTAAATGGCTACTAAATTATAAGCTAAGGAATATCAGAGAAAATGTTCCGATGGATAGCAGCTAGAATCCAGAAGTCCAGGCAGATCTGGCTTTAACCTGTCAAGGGCCGTTTCCTAACAAGAAATTCCCTAACAAAGCACCACTTTGAATTTTGGATTGAATGTTTTGTGGATTAATTTTGAGCTATTGTATATTGTTAGGGTCAATTGAATAGCCAATAGTTGGCTATTTATTAAAGGGATTTAATTATGGTGAGTGGTCGAAATGGCTTTGCCGGTTAGCACCGGACGCGCCAGGATCTGATCCCGAGGAATCCTCAGAATCAGACCCGCCAAATCGACCAGCACAGCGGTAGAGCAGAGTTCCCCCCCCTCCCAGAGCGGGGAATTATGTTCTAAGATGTCAGGCATAGGCAGGAATTACCAGGTTTTGTAAATAAAATAAGGTTAATTATAAATGGACTAACCGTATAGGTTTATTTCAAATATTGCATGTAATAGTACAGATAGGAAAGAACTTACCCCCACAGACCATAACCGAAAACTAAAGCTAAAGTAATCTGACTATTAACGCGGTCGTTTAGACGATGAGGGATCCACCCGGTGACTAAGGTTGGTGCAACGGCCCACGTCCCACGGTGATGCGAGCTGACTATATTGGTGGCAGGAATCCTCTGGCCTCTGCAGCATGAGCAAATACTCTGGCGCGAGCAAATAAGGCCACTCCACGACCCACGGTGAAGTAAGCTGGCGCTGATTGCAAATGATGTCCTCTGCAGCATGAGCAAATACTCTGGCGCGAGCAAATAAGGCCACTCCACGACCCACAGTGAAGTAAGCTGGCGCTGATTGCAAATGATGTCCTCTGCAGCATGACCAAATACTCTGGCGCGAGCAAATAAGGCTACTCCACGTCCCACAGTGAAGTAAGCTGGCGTTGATTGCAAATAGACAGAGTCACGCACGTGTATGGTGAATTGATACACCAGGAGATTTCCTGGCGGAGATCGGGTAGAACATTATATTGGCCGGAAATCATACTAGCCCACAGTGTTTCTGGGACTAAAGGCAGGGGCGTTTACTGTCCAGATCGAAATTTCCTATTCCTAAACAAAATACAATTCGGCCATGTGTGAACACAACATTTTTTTCCGGAGCGCGACTCGCTGGGTCGAAACCATAACGGGAACTCAAATAAACTTGTAACGGCACTATAATAACCGCCCGAACTTTACGGGAACTTCTCGAATCTATGATTTGGCACCGATGCACTTCATATTCCCCGATTATCTCGAATGCCCGACTCGACCTCCGGCGGGCCTTTCGCCCGCCGGGGGAAGTGCCACCATTCCATTTCCGCTCCTCTCTGGTGTTGCCAGGATGAAAAACAATAGACAATGCTATCGTGCCGCCTCATAGACTCCAGTTCTAACTTAAAACGACAATTAACCTATGTTTTATACATAACATTATTTTATTGACCGAAACACATTCCTAGAACAATAAACTATGTACCAAAACAACATTACTTGCGTTAATTTGATAAATTGATAGGTTTTACAATGTTTTCGTCAAGTATCACGCATCGGACTTTGGCAGATTAAATCGCGGCAAATTTGACATTTCGATGCCACAGATAAAATCATTTAAAAATATTCTGGTGTCGCCAGGTGAATGAAACTAGTGGCTATATCATCAACGATGTTGGCGCGAGCGATTCTGACCTTGTCCTTCATACAAATTCTGTACACAGAAGGGTCAAAATCGCATTAAAAAATATATTTTTCGAAAAATTTTCCGCACGCATGCGCATACACCGCGCGCGTCCGAAAGTCTCCGGCAAATAAGAGGTTAAAGAAACTGGGCATCTTTTTTAGGGTCCAACTATTAAATTTGGGAGACACCTCTGGGCTGGAGCACCAAAATACCCGATAAACCTATTGATTCTGTGGAAAGGAGGGCGGTTCGTCTGATGGACAATCCATTATTATCAGACTGATTGCCATCTGTAATGCAGACACAATTTAGACATGCTGAGTCCGTTCTACGGGTATTTTAATGTAGCTTGCAGGTAGGAGATGGCAGCAATGATCCCCTGTGCACCGGTGCACATATGTCAAACTCGATAGATATGATCGTAACACCCATTCACAGTTAATGTTGGCTTCACGAGAAATCTTTTTCGACTAATTTTTGGATAAATCGGCTCGTCTCGTATGTGATACAAGCTACCGGCATCTGTTTTTCGTCATCTTCAAGACCAAAATGAATAAATTCCGACCTACAGCCCCTACCTTAACCTGTAATCGGCCGGAGACGCGCGGGCGCGCGCGTATTGGGCGCATGCGCGGGAAAAAAAAAAAAAAATTTAAAAAAAAAATTCGAATAAATTATGTTTGTCTGCGATTTTGACCCTTCTATGTTCAGAATTTGTATGAAGAACAAGGTCAGAATCGCTTGCGCCCTCATTTCCCCAGAAGACAGGTAAAAATTTCATTCACCTTGCAACCTCAGAATATTTTTAAACGATTTTATCTGTGGCATAAAAACATCGACTAAAACATCGTAAAACCTATTAATTTACGTAAGAAAAATGTTATGTCTTCTAGATTTATAATATTTAGGGGGAGTACGGATATTATCGCAAAGTTTGTTCCGAAAACGCAAGTAATGTTATTTTGGAACATAGTTTATTGTTCTAGGAATGTGTTTCGGTTAATAAAATATACGATATCTCAAAATTAATTCAAAATGGTGGCTTTTTAGGAAATTTCCCTATTTTTCCTGGAATTTGATGGCCTTCCACAGGTTAATGCACCTCACAATGCTGTTCAGCCGGGCGGCAATATAGTTCAACTGTTTTTAATAAGTCAGATATGTCTCTTACGTCATGCATATGTCTTCCAATGCTATATTATCTCGAAAACAAGCTTATGGGTCCGAGTAGTTAAACTGTGCAGGCAGGGGCGCTCTTGTGAGGTGTAACATTAAAAAATATATCAAAACATGTAAATAAGAATATAGCTGACCTTAACATCTTCAACCCTATCCAGAAGCTGGTGAAGTTTAGTAGACCTCTCTTTCTGCAGAGCCCATCTGTGCTGTTCGGCTCTGGCTTGCTTTGCTTGATACCTAAACACACAAAATACAAATAGATTTCAGTTTTCAAATTGCTTACATTTTTCAAGAGCAGACAGATTTATCAAATGTATTATTGGGGAAAAAAGAAGGTAAACCAACCTTTTAAGAGTTTCCTGAAGACTGCCTCTCCTTCTCATACTGTGAGATAATTTGGCGTGCAACTGCTGTGCACGACCTGAAAAATTAACACTTTTATGTAAGTGGACCACCACAACATTGTTACTTTGCTGCTCTGGCGTCAATAAATTTGCACACTTTTCCTGTCTGGAATTTCTAAATCAGGCATGTCTAACTTGCGATTAAAGATTTTTTGCGGCCCAAAATGAAGTTTTCAGTGTGTTCGGATATTGATATTCATAAAAAAAATGCAAAATCATTCTCGTAAATTTATCATATTTATATTATACCAGCTTTTTCCCGCGGCTTCGCTCGGATGGTATTAGGGGGTTCCCACTCCGCCTCCTCCACCTTCCCCCTCCCCACTCGAATCCCCCCATCCCCCCTCCCCCTTCAACCCACCCCTTCCCCTCCCGCATTCCACACATTCATTCCCGGTACATTCATTTTTCAAACAGCTCGCATGCCACCTATTGCAATTTTTTTATACAAATTTCATAATGCCAGAGCTCAACAGTAGTTTTATACAAAATAACGAAAAAAAAAAATCATCCAATTTGGTGCAGTCCTCCGACCTCCTTACTTACTTTTGACGACCTCCGTAGTCCAGTGGGTAAAACTCTTGACTCACAATCCGGAGGTCGCGGGTTCGAACCCGGCATGCGCAAATAAATTTTATTTGATTAATTTGTGTTATTTCACAATTAATTCATTTAAAATAATATATAGTATATTTGCGGCATGTTCCAGAGTGGAAGATACTATCAGTATCGCCCTGGTGTAAGACCACCATTCAGAATTGAAACGTTGCTTGAAAATGGCTTTAGCCGTGTTTGGTGACCAGATCTGAATAGCCAGGTACTTCCCAACCTTCCTCTTCCCCAACTCCTTCCCCTCCCCACTACCTTCAGCCTCATAACATACCCCAATTGGGGGTGCCATAGTCTCACTGGCTCCAGATGGGAGCAGTTGAGATTCTTGTGCGGCATTCACTGTAAAAAAAAAAAAAAGGTAGTACGGAAGTTATGCACTTACATACATTTCGGCGATTCATTTTTAGAGATAGATATTAACTATGAAGCCAACATCGTTTCCAAGGCAACAATTTGTTTTGCTTTTCTTCTGACGTTTGCAATAAGTCGATTTTGTTAGGGACAGAAAACGTATGATTAATAATTTCATAACGCCAGAGCTTCTTTTTTACTCGCATAAAATGTAGTTTTCTATTAGTGAAAGAATTTTTAAAATCTCTGTTTTTAAGTGTGAAAGCGTAACAATCAAACACACGCATTTTCGCATTTATAATACTAGTATAGATTTTGTGAAATTAGAACATTCTTGTTATTAGACCTCGAACTCTCGATGGGGGTTTTGATTTATTGCTTGATAAGTGCCAGGGGCATGGCTGCACTAGGAATTTATTTTCGCAATCAATTCCAACCAGTACATTTTTCTGCACATTTCTCGGAAGATCGAATACAACTGACTTTATTTTAATAAGTGGAGGGTGAGTGCAAAGGACACACATAGGCGCATGTATAGTCTTTTTTTGTCTTTTAGCGTTGTAGGTCGCGGTTTCACAATAATAGTATTTTTGGACACCGAATTACAAGTAAAAAATTGACAGTAATATTTATATAACACGGAGTGTTTTCACTGATTGTGACCCGATAAAATTAAACAATGACTTCATACCCGGATCCCTTGAAACCAGTGACTCTAGGGCAGCCAGTACATCCATCCTCTCCACCCAACTCATACTGGACAGTATGGGCTCGTAGCGATCTTCCAGGGACATCTCGTCCTGGTGGCCGACCTTACATTCGCTGCTCACACTCCCATCGCCCGCCTCATTGCCGCCCGCATACCACGCCTGCTTGGAATGGACCTTTTCACCCACGTATTTAGAACTGTCCTCGATGGTGTCTTCGTCCTCTTCACAGAGGATTTCACCGTCAGTCTGGAATAAAGAACAAATTTTAACCAATCAGGTAGGTATAATTTATTTTTTTTTACCTTGGCTCCGCACAGGGGTCATCTATGTCATCTTTGGGGATGCTGTGTGGAGGGTATTTTTAGGAAAGGAAGGAGCGAACATGGGTCTTGAAGAGGGAGGAAGCACAGAGGCCAGCAAATCGTTCCACAGCCGAACGAATCGTAGAAACGACCCGTTCTCATGTGACTAATGTCAATCGTGTACATAACATACATATCATTTGAAGTCAGGGTTTGTTTTCAGCAGATTTTTTTGTTATCACAATCAGAAGTCTTAGTAATGACTAGCGCGTCACGTGAAAAATTACTGGATAGTCTGAAGTTTTGAGAAAACAGTTCCAATTCTAAAAATATGTTTTACAGGTAGGTAGTACCTACTTTATCGCTTGCCATTTCGCACAATCAGTTTCAATTTAAAAAATGACACTTGAATTCAAAGCAAATTTGAGTTCATCGAACAAGAAATTTAATATGTTTGATTTGATTACAGGATTTAAAAAAAGGAAATTTTTCAATCCTCGATATGTAATTTGGCAATGTGTAGTTTCAGGAAAAAACCAAGCACACAAAAATCTCCCTTGTGCCGGGCTGCCCAACTCAACTGCAC
This sequence comes from Limnephilus rhombicus, assembly GCA_929108145.2. Taxonomy (NCBI): domain Eukaryota; kingdom Metazoa; phylum Arthropoda; class Insecta; order Trichoptera; family Limnephilidae; genus Limnephilus; species Limnephilus rhombicus. Next base: position 44,873,618 of record OV815288.1, on the reverse strand, counting down.
TATGTCCAATAAAAATCTCCCTTGTGCCGGGCTGCCCAACTCAACTGCACTATGTCCAATAAAAATCTCCCTTGTGCCGGGCTGCCCAACTCAACTGCACTATGTCCAATAAAAATCTCCCTTGTGCCGGGCTGCCCAACTCAACTGCACTATGTCCAATAAAAATCTCCCTTGTGCCGGGCTGCCCAACTCAACTGCACTATGTCCAATAAAAATCTCCCTTGTGCCGGGCTGCCCAACTCAACTGCACTATGTCCAATAAAAATCTCCCTTGTGCCGGGCTGCCCAACTCAACTGCACTATGTCCAATAAAAAAGAGTGAAAGTAATATTAAAAAATTCATAAATTAGAAAGTATTGGAGCACCACTGAACAAGATATCAGTAGAAGTGTGATCTATACCGATTTGAATAAAACTGGTGTAGCCAATTTTTATAAAAACTTGCAACTCCTAGACTCAAGTCAATCCAAACAAATTGATTTATCTGTTCTACAATGGGATGTTCGATCAATTATCTTTTTTATTAAATCATTTTGGGAGGTGGTTATGGGTACCGCCGCCCCGGGAACCATTCATTGGATAACCAACACCTCTGCCACAGGTCACCCCGAGTGATTAGCTATGTCGGTGACTTTGCAGAGGTGCCCGGGTTCATGGAGTGAGGTTTGACAATGTCTTATTGGTGAATCAGATACTTGAGTCGGGTCATGTCAAAAGTCAGAATAATAGAAGAGAATGTATGAGATGATGTATGAATGTGAGTGAGGCAAAGAGTGTGTGCCAAGACCGAGTTGTTTGGCGGTCCGTCCTCTCTGCCTACCCCTGCGTGGAAACGGCGTGATGGTTAGTTAGTTAGTTAGTTTATTGGCGGATGTGTCTGCCCACCAGACACACTGGCCCTTAGATTCCTACCCACCCGCCCCTCATATTTTTTCCTTTCCCAGAACTTACTCTCCTTCATTCTCTTTAAAAGACCCTCCATACAGCTTCCCCAAAGATGACATAGGCCATGAGGGGAAATTATTTTTCTCAATTTCTGTGTGGGGAAATATTTTTTTGTATTATTTACCGCACAGGTTAAATATTTATTGCATACTAGCTGGTACCTGGTATGCGTTACAACGCCATTCAAAGAAATAAATTGATTCTCCCTGCTTGTCCTTTCCCTTGTCCCCGAACCCCTCCTGCGTTCCCCTTCCACCTTCCCCGCCTTCCCCCGACCCCCTCCCCTCACCAACCCCTAACACGAACTTCACCTCCCCCATTCCTGACCCCTCCTACCTTTCCTCCCTGTCGCTAAAATATATGAAATACACACATTTTCATATATACAAATTTCAAAACGCCAGTGCTTACCATTATATATAGCCTATTACCTTTGCGGGCATGAGCACAACAAATCACCAAAGTTTCATCGCAATCGGATGAACGGTATGGCAGCGCATAAAATACTAACAAAATACAAACAAATATTGATTTTTATATATAAGAAGATTTTAAAAAACGTGTTTGGGGAATCAAGTTGATCAAAGTCACCTTTCGAGGTGGAGCCACTTTGATACACCATTTTTAATTATGTCACTTTGCTTGAAAGCTTTAACCTTTTCCCCGCGTTGAACTACTCAGTTTTTTCAATACCCATACGCGGTACATGTTTTCAAATACCTATCCATCCAATTTTATGTCAAATTACAGCATATTATGGCATGATTTATCATACTATATAAACAGATGAGATTATTATCTACAATTTGAAACCAAATCATCGTCTGTAAACACTCCTAGATGTTTATAAAAACAAAAACATTAAATTCCATACAAAAAACATACGCATGTTATCTTAAAGGCGCCGCCATTTACTATGCATTTACTATGCTTGTACTCAGGACACTGCATTGATAGACACAAGTGGTATAGGTCTCGCAAGTTAAGTTGACTTCATCACAGTACTCACACAGATGCAAAACTTTCATACAGCGTGTTTCATTTTAGGCTTTTAACAAAAAAGCAATTAATAATTATTTCACAATTGAGAATTCGAATCCAAAGCATGTTCTAATCGGTAACATAAAACTAATGTTGTTTTACAACATTTTTATAGAAATACTGAAGATTTAGGAAGAAAAATAAGTTTATCAACTAAATGTGATAATCTTCAGGATTGAATTCAAATGGGTATTCATAGCTAACAACAAGGTTAAAAAAATATTGTGTTATTTAAAAAGATTAATTTATTATAATATTCATACTTACATAGATAATATTTTATAAAGTAAATAATCTACAAGCCGCCACATGCCGCTACACGTTTAATAGGCATAGATTTTGAAAAGTAAACGACTGTTAAACTTAATTACCAAAAGAAACATCGGTTTCGGTCGGGAGAGATGGAAAAACATGCATTAAAATTCGGTTTTCAAAGTTAAAAACTTCCCATATAAAACATCTCCATTGCCGCCATTTTTTTGTACAGATTTGACATTTGTAAAGTTTCGTTTAAAACTCAATACGCATGAATTACTTGGTTTAACTAAACCAAGAACCTAATGTTGAAATGAAGTGTGATTTCCAAAATTTGTGCTTAAAAATTTGGCTGCTTATGGATTATTTATTTTTTATAATTATGTGTTAGCAATCATCAGCAACAGTAATTATTTAATTATGTATCAGTCATCATCAGCAACTATCTATACGTATATTATCTAAAATATAACAGATTACTAACACAAAGGTACAAAAGATTAACTGTTGAATAGGTACTAGTCTGTGATACTCCAGTCGCCTTAGACGTCAAATCATACAAGTCATTTATGCTTAAGTTGACCACCGTTTTTTACATTATGAATAAGTAAAATAATTAAACATACGGAATAAAATTTCGTGAGTTGGTCCATTCAGTGATTTGCCACGTTCCGTTTCGTAACAGGACTCCATGATATCGTAATAAATATTACAAACACTCTGTAAATCTACTAATAAAGATTCGAATTAAAAATAAAAACTATTTATTATTCCAAATTTAAAAATTTGATTTTACACTTGCGAAATGTAGGTGCACGTATGTTTAAATCAATAGAATAGAACAGCCTGTAAGTACAGCCTCAAAAGGGTGTCGTAAAACTTGCCTATCTTCTAACTAGTTGCAATAAGTGGGCGTAAGCAAGACAGAGAGCCTTATCGCGTTTGTGGGCGTCGCTTGACGTTCACACAGATAGACCAATACATCAATACTAAGCATTTTTATTGCTTCCAACTTAACATGTTTTACCTATACCTCAATCACTTATTATTATTAATTCGTATAAAAAAGTTCTAAAACTTCTGATGACACTTAAATTAATAAATTTTTTATGTAAAGTCAAAATCACAGTTTCACAAGACAAACAAACGTTTAGAATACGCGCGATCTCGTCAATAAATGTTATCGATGCTTGTCCAATATGGTCAATCGGCATCGCATGCGCAAACTGCGAATTACTACTAGCGCCATCTGTTGACTAAATTGTGAACTATGGCACTCAAAGGCACGAGGACACATTCACTTGATTATAGATGTTTTTTACGAAATACAATTTTAGTTTCGAAATATGCCTGAAGATGTCAGCATCGTGATAGTTACACGAATATATTAGCGCTGTGATATCGGCAGTCGAAGTTAGCGTAACAAGGGCTGATACGGGCGCGTGTGAGGCATGGCTTTTGCCGTATAAACTGTTGTTACGATCGCGTGGAAAAAGTTAAAAAGACCTAATTAACCCCTCCGCAACATAAGCAGATATAAGCGTTAGAAATAGGACAGCAGTCAAGTACAATAAGCGTGTTTACACGTCAGCGCGTGTGTTTCCATAGAAATCATTCCAACTCCGTTATTGTTTTAGTTACATCCCTAAACCAAAAAGTAAAAGGTCGATAGTACATCAAGCTGTACATCTCTATCAAATTGTCTATAGAAATACATAACAGGAATCAGCTGTCAGTCGCGTAGTTGACAAAAATATTTTTCTGCGCAAATTTACTACCGGCAGCTCGTCCGCGCTTGACATTTTTAATTTTTATTAAATATTTTTATATGAAATGATAAAAAAGTGAGGTGACAAAAGTGTTTATTACACATATATACAATAGAATAAGTATTGTTGTTTATATAATCTGTGATTTTAGTACCGTTTTCACATAAAAAACATCATGTGAGTCATTTTTACCTATTTTTAATGTTTGCATGCTAAATTTTAACCTGTCTACTTGTTTAGGAATAAATACATCCCAAAACATGTAATCACGTTATACTTTCATAAGACCAAAAACGTCCCGAGGCACCTTACCTTTTAAAGGCTATACACGGTGTCCGGAAACTCGTAGTACAAGCGGGAAATTGGTAAATCTACATCACATTCGGAGTCGATTTGTGATATAACTTTTTTGATTTGAGCTTTCGTTTTCGAGTAAATCGGGTCCGAAGTTGGAATTTTTTTGGTTAAATTTGAAAAAAAATTTCACTAGGGGGTTGATTTCAGCTGTGTAATGTCTTATAAAATGCATAAAAGGGTAAACCGGGCTCAAATTTTTTTTTAATCCTTTAGTTGCTGAAAAAATGGAAAAATAGAAAAAAAATAATATTAAAATCGAAATGCTCAGATTGAAAAAAATAAATTTTTTGGGTTCTCTACGTGATGTAGATTCACCAGTTTCCTGCTTGTACTACGAGTTTCCGGACACGTTGTATATCTTTCTTCCTCTCATGCAAACATATGTATTTTTCTTTTAACCAGAAAGAGCACGAAATAATTCTTCTTATTGTCTTTGAAATATGAAAGCTATCTTGCATAGATATTTTACAATCTCGATCCAAAGTTACGGTTACAGAAATTTTTTCAGAATCCGAGACTTCCGGATTGTGAGGTGCGAATATATTGAACCAAGCAGACGGGTTAATATTTACAAATCTTAATATTTATTTGTAATATAATAATTCGAAAGCTTATTTTGTAACCTTTCTAAAACAGTTTTTACTATTCGGCTACGTACAGAAATGTTTCATTTATAGAGCTTTAATTGTGAAGCGGTAATAACACAAAGTTTTCGTAAAATGTCATTTTGTTTGAGACATCTCAAGTGCATATTGGCGAAAATTCGGAGGGGTTAAAAAGAAGCAAATAATTTCTAAGTGATAGCAAGAATTATGCAGTTTTCTGCGATGATCAAAGTCACGGGGTGACAATATGGGGTATATTACAGATTACAGTATTACAAATTTTTTATTGATTTCAGCCGAAACAAGAAAAATTTGACCTCACTTCAGGTGCACAGACGCAACCACACCACACTTCTATCAGTTCACATCTTCAATGGATAACAACAAATGTTTAATTATTAATAAGTTTGTACATTATTAGAACATACTTCTGTAAGAAAAAATGTAATGTTATGGTCTACCACCGAGAGGTCTGTTGTAACCTCTCTTTCTGTTATGTACTTGTTTATGAGAAAAAGAGAGAGTCTACAACAGATCTGGATGAAAGAATGCTTACCTCAGTATCATCTGTCTCAGTGTCCATGTCAAAGTCCGAACCCTGCTGCAACTCCTGGATCTGCTGATTCAGTAGTTCTTCTTCCTCCGACAGTTTCCTCTGGTCTTCTTCAGACTGCCAATCGAGCGCTAGATCCATCTTCCTCTCATTCTCCTCAATCTGGTTGGTCATCTCATCAATCTCGTTTGCTTCAGTCTCCAAATTATCCGAAACGGTATCTTTTGCCTCGTCGTTATCCCCATCGTAAACTTCAGAACTTTTGAGCAACTTTAAGTCCGTGTCTATGCTTATTTCACTCAAAGTCAATTTCTCATTCATGGCTGTTATGTGTTCAAGAGATGTGGAAGTACAACTATCACTATTTAAACTTTCCAGTGATAAATGAACCGTCGTTTTGATCTTGGGAGAAGAATCAAAATTGGGCATTTTGAAAACGGTTTTCTTTGCAACAACGGTAATCCGTCCAACATTTTCATCCAAAGGTAATTTGCATTCGCTCAAATCTTCTGAAGAGAAATGCATTTTTGTATACTTCCCTTTGAATTTCTTTGATCGCGGCAAATAATCAGAGTCGTCAAATATCTTTTCATACTTTGCATCGATGAATTGAAGATCTTTCGGTGAGATGCATTTAGTATTATACTTCATGGATGACTCCTTAGCACCTTTAGATTTCATTCCTGTAATATCTGATTTCTGTCTCAGCATGTTAGAGTTACCTTTTAATTCGGCATTCTTTTTGTTTTCTGGTTTCTTCTTTTGTTTGGAAGCTTCGCTTTTCTTTTTGCCTGCGTAATCTTTGTTGGATGAATTATTTTCAACGGTGATTGCAAGTTTGACAAAGTCGGTTATCTTTGACTTTTCTTCTTTCGGTGATTCAATCATGTTCAGTGTTGGGAGACTGGCAGTTGCTGATGGTTGATGGTACCTGTTTGCCCAGTGGGAGCTAGATTTCTTAGCCTGGCTGTTTTTATTCAATCTTCTAGATTTGACTGTTAGCCAGCCATCATTGCCCCCTTGGTTGATTAGCCCCCCATTGCCATCGATGATATTCAATACTTCAACAGAGCCTGCAAAAGTTCCATTGTACATATGGCTTTCCCCGTCAGGACAAAGTGTTCTTATACTCTCGTTGGATTCGACGTGAGATAGCTCATGCCTCGAGTTTACAATAGTCTCGGAAGAACTGTACATTGCGTCCGAGCAAGGGAAAGGAGATGGCTGCAAGAAATTAAAGTATGGTTTGACATCATTCTTAAAACCGTTTATCAAAGAATTAGGTTTGTCACTTTTGTCTGTGGTGCTCTTGGTAACGGATGTTTCTTTTTTGATGGGCAGATTGTTGGGTCTAGGTAAATTGTTAGCCACTTTGGGTTTGGTCATTTCTACTCTGCTCAGATTACCAGTAACACGGGTTGTGTTTCCTTCAAATAGTTTGCCCCGGCCGACGGTCAAATTGAAAGGATAACTACCGACATTGCGATTAGGGATTTGTTTAACATTGTTCCTATTAACATTAACTGGTTTTGCTTCGATCTTTCTGCAAGGTCCTTGTTTGATTTCAGCAATAGTTTTACTTCTCATCATTTTACTGTCAGTGGGGGTAATTTTAACAAGTGGTTTGTTAGTACCTGCCATATGCTTTGTTGGTACACTACCAGCAGAACTAGATGTGACTAAGGTATTTGGTTTGGACTCAGTCAAGGTGTGTCTTCCGGCGGGGACTGTGGTAACGGCAGGTTTTGGTTTGGAGGCAGCTTGAGAATAAGCCGGTTTTGAAACCAATGCAATAGGATTATCAGAATCATTTGAAATTTTTACACTTTCATTAGTTACTTCCTCCCCTCTATCATTTTTCACAGCAATAGTTTCTGGGATTTGTTCAGCATCCTCAGTGGATTTCAAATCTACTTTAATAGCAGCTGGATCATTCATAGAAGCAGTAATTTCTATATTTTTAGCGTTCATTTGATGAACAGATTCTGGAATTGTCTCAATATTCTTAACAATAACAACAGTGTCTTCTGACATCTTGATAGACTTGGCAACATTCAAATGTTCATTTTCTAAAGCATCTAGAATATCGGTAGTATGTTTGACATGTGCGGGCAAAGCAGGTTTCTTAGCATCAGTACTTTTTTTAATCACAGCCTTAGTTTTATCATTCAACTTTTGAACAATCTCAGTACTGCTTCCAGCTTTGCTTTCGCTACTCGGAACATTTTTACTTGAATTCTTCCTGATAACGATAGCTTTCCTGGGTGTGGGTAAAGATGGGAATTCAGTTGCAGTTCCAATCTCAACTTTAGGTAATTTTTCTGGTGTACCAGGAACACTCAAAGTTTTGCTTGAAAGAACATCCTGTTTTGATGAGTCTCCTTGTTCATCTTCAATCTGTTCCTCTTCTGTCCTGATAGTGTTTGCATCACCTTCAGCTCTCAAATCATCTTCACTTTTGCTTACGCTATTGGCAACTTGTCCTTCAATGATCTTTTCAACTTTACTGAAGAAGGCATTGTCAGCTTTCTGCTTAGGGCTGATACAACCCGCCATGGTTCTCGGACTGATCTTCCCAGAAGAGCTAGGGGATATTTTGTGCGATGTGAGGTTTGGGCTTACTTTCCCTGTAGAAGAGCATGGGCTGTTCTTTCCAGAGAGACACGGGCTGTTTTTACCAGAAACGGAGGGCGAACTCTTACAAGATCTAGTTTTCCTAAGTTCTGGTTTGGCTGGACTAGTTTTGCGGACTTCCCAGGCGAGGCTGAGAGGCCTGTTAGGGGACGGAGTGTTGTCATAATCCCACTTGAGCCGAAACCACTCGCAAAGAGATTTGAAGTCTCGAGTGTAGTTCTCGAGAACGAGGATTACCTCCTGGCATTCAGACATGTTCTCGTGATTCTCCACCGTGTTGTAGATTTCGCCAATCTGGAAAACAAAGAATTATTGAACTATCTGCACCTTCAGTCATGGCAACACAATTTAACTGGCAAACGGTGCAAACATTTTAAACGCCTGAAACAACCTTGGAACTACCCTAAAGCTGCGACAGGAAAGCAAAGCATTGGATTCCCAACTCTAAGAGGAAAGGGGTACTATAATATGAATTTGTGGTGATTGTTCCTTTTGGGATATTGCGATCAACACCAAGAAAATTTACTGCTGATAAGTAGAGAATAATAATTCTTGTGGGTGGAGTTTAACTGGTATCATTCATAAGACTATGAGAAGTTACATGCTCAGAAGGTAGGATAATAATGGTGGCAGCAAGTGTCCAATTTTATCATGCTGTCTCGTGTATTCCCCTACTAAAGTGAAGTATTAGTTAACCGCAGCTAGAACAACTACAATAAGAGTGTAACTTACAGCGCGCTGCAAGTTTCCAAACAGCAGTCCCCAGTAGCGCGCCTGCAGCTCGGAGCGCTTGTCTCGACCAGTAGAGGCGGAGCGAACACGCGCGCACGCCTTGCCCTTGTCCTTCATGGTGTCCGCCTTGCGCTGGTCCGTGGTCATGTGGTACAGCGGCGAATCAGACATGGGCGATAGGGGAGCCCGGGGCGGCTTTCGGCACACTTTGTTTCCTACAACAGAAAGAAGGAGATATTTTACTAACACATTATTAAGTCAAAGATTGATTGAACTGGGACAGATCTGCTGGGTATACAACAAGAAAAAAGCTGACCACAAGTTAGGCTCCTCTGTAATAAAGTTGCAGGTCGGGAGAGTACTGGGAGGCTTAAATGGAATATATCCAGAAGCTGGACACCTTAAATTCTTCTATTCTGCTGATTAGATTCTAAGCTGATTCTATTTTCATAATAACTTACTTGATTTTGTAAATTGTACATCTTACCAGGGGTCCTAGCATGGTCGATCGATATAGGTTTTATTGAAAATGTCGGTAACTTGTCATCGCTCCCGAGCACGACTGCAGGCCGCTAACGAACAAAAAACAGTTCACAACGACTAAGGGTTCTTGATTTATTTGACGTGAACTGTTATTTCTTCGTTAGCGGCCTGCAGTCGTTCTCGGGAGCGATTACAAGTTACCGACATTTTCGATAAAACCTTTATCGATCGACTATGCTAGGGGGGCAGATAATGTTTTTAAATATTTATAAAAGTGTAGCAATTGAACGTGCTACGTAAACACAGTTAAAAGAAAACTCTAGAATCATCGGTTGATAGTTTTTTTATATGTGCCATTAAAATTTTCACAAAGTTAACAACATATGGAGTGTGACAGACTGAAAAATAAAATAAGAATAGGTACCATTTGTTTCAGCTTGCTGTTCAAAAGAATTGGAATTTGAATTGCTTGAATTTGAATTCTTAAGTAAGTACTTCTCAAGTAAGTACTTCTCACAGCGCAGGTAGTTAAGTTGACTCGCCACATATCGATCGTTTCGGGCGTAATCCAATACGTGACGTGGCAACAATGCGTGGTTGCTACAGGACTCCCTCCCCAGACAACGCAGACATGGCTGCGGTGGAAAGAGGAATAGTCAGATATCGAGGTGATCGGGAAATCGAACCCGCCTTCCAGAACGAGTGGTTGTGTGTGTCCGATCCTTACTGCCATCGAACAACGGAAGGGTTGGTTGTGATGTGGCGGCTGGTGACTCTGATGCGGTTTGCGAGTGTGATGTGAAACTCTCAAGATCTTGAGCAACGTATGCTGGTTTGAGGCGGTCGATGCTCACGGTGATTTCCTTCCCTTTTACCAGTATGGTATATGTTCGTTCGTGCCGACGAACGACTTTATGAGGGCCGCTGTAGGGTTGTTGAAGCGGGCTCTTGACTGTGTCGTCCCTCAGAAAGACGTGAGAAGCTGTGGGAAGATTTTGGAAGATGAAACGATGTCCATAACCATGGCGGGTACCTTCAACTGGTCTCAGCTCGTTGAAATGTTTCCGTAGTTCCTTTAGGAAGCTTCCGGTGTCGTCGTTAACATTAGGTCGTGCTGTACATAGAAATTCGCCGGGTAAGCGGAGCGGCTCGCCGTACACTAGCTCGGCTGAGGTTGTAGCGAGGTCATCTCTCCAAGCTGCTCTGATTCCCATGAGTACGGTGGGAAGTGTTTCCGTCCAACGGTTATTCTGATGGCACTTGATCGCTGCTTTCAGTTGACGATGAAATCGTTCCACCATGCCATTTGCTGCGGGGTGGTATGCAGTTGTATGGATTTGCGTCGTGCCTGCCAGGAAATTCAACTGCCTGAACAACCTCGACTCAAATTGTCTCCCTTGGTCCGTAGTAATGCGGAGTGGAGTGCCGAATCTTGTTATCCAGCCCTCGTAGAAAGCACGCGCCACTGTTTCAGCCTCTTGGTCTGGGATCGGGAATGCCTCTGGCCATCTCGTGAATCTGTCTACGCACGTGAGACAGTATCGGCATCCTTCTGAAAAAGGCATGATGATTATGTCGATGTGGACGTGCTCGAATCTAGCGGAGGGTCTGGGAAAGACTCCCAGGGGTGCTGACACGTGCCGTGTAATCTTGCTTCGTTGGCATTGAAGGCAATTGCGTGCGAGCTTAATAGTCTCAGCTTTAATGGCCGGCCAGACATAACGTTGAGTTATGAGCTTAACCGTGGCCTTAATTCCAGGGTGAGCCAGCTGATGGACCGCATTGAATGCCGCAGGTCTGAACTTCTTCGTGACGAAGGGTCTGGCTATGGTAGTTGAGACGTCACAGTAGAGATGCGCGTCAGTACCCGGAATATTAATCTTTTTAAGTTGTAGGCTAGAACTTCCTTGCAAGTGTTGTTCCAGTTCAGGGTCGCACATCTGGTCAGCTGCCAGCGCTGCGTAGTCCAGAGGAGTATCTATCGTCTCGACCCTGGAGAGAGCATCCGCGACGATGTTGTCTTTTCCGGAGACGTGTCGGATGTCAGTTGTGAACTGGCTGATATAGTCCAGATGACGGAATTGCCTTGGTGAGCATTTGTCTGCTTTTTGTTGGAAGGCGAACGTGATAGGCTTATGGTCTGTAAATATGGTGAACGACCTGCCTTCCACCATGTGGCGAAAGTATTTCACAGCGAGATAGATGGCTAGTAGTTCTCTGTCGTATGCGCCATATTTCTTTTCAGCTGCCGAAAACTTCTTCGAAAAGAATGCTAGAGGCTCCCAGTGACCTGCGACGAATTGGTGGAGTGCGGCACCGGCTGTAGTATCAGACGCGTCGCTGACGATAGAGAGTGGGGCGTCGCACTTCGGGTGAACGAGCAGGGTTGCCTGGGCCAGAGCTTCCTTGCACTTGCTGAAAGCTTCTACTGTTTCGGCAGTCCAAGACACGAGTTGTTTGCCTTTTTGGTTCCCTTTTAGGAGGTCATTGAGTGGAGCTTGTGTCCTCGCGGCGTTGGGAATGAATCTTCTGTAAAAATTTATTGTTCCCAGGAAACGGCGGAGATCCTTGATGGAAGCTGGTTGGCTGTAGTTGTTGATGGCCTCCACTCGATCTGGGAGGGGTGAAGTGCCAGCGTCGGACACCAGGTATCCTAGGAATTTGACTTTAGTCAGGCCGAAATGGCATTTGGCGGTGTTGATGACAACACCATATTCCTGCAGGCGCTGGAATAATATCTTGAGGTGGGCTAGGTGCTCTTCCTCTGACGTTGAGGCAATAAGGATGTCGTCTATGTAGGCGTAACAGAAATCTAAGCCTCTGGTAACCTCGTCCATGAAGCGTTGGAAGGTCTGGGCTGCGTTGCGGAGGCCGAAAGACATCACCGGAAATTCGAAGAGTCCGAATGGCGTAGTGATTGCTGTTTTCGGAATGTCCTCGGGAGCCACAGGGATTTGATTATATGCCCGCACCAGATCAATCGTTGAGAAGATCTTGGTGCCGCTCAGTGCCTGTGCAAAATCTTGGATGTGGCGTACGGGGTATCTGTCCGGAATAGTTCTGGCGTTCAATCTTCTATAATCGCCACATGGTCTCCACTGGTCGTCCTTCTTGGGTACCATGTGCAAGGGAGATGCCCAAGAGCTCTCGGAAGGTCGAGCGATTCCGAGACGGACCATGGCCTCGAACTCCTTCTTGGCGCGTTTTAACTTGTCAGGAGCAAGGCGTCGTGGGCGTTCGACTGTTGGAGGTCCTGGCGTGGTGTTAATATGGTGCAGTGTTGCGTGACGAACTTCCCTCCTGGCGCCGTCAGGGCGAGTGATGTCAGGAAACTGTTGAAGAAGCTTATGATACGGGGACGTTCCTGTGACCGTCTTAATGGAAGCGATCTTGTTGTCGCTTCGTTTTCCCGTGATGGTCAAATTCGTCACCTGGTCCAGCAGCCGTTTATTTCGGACATCCACCAGTAGCTCGTACTTGGCGAGAAAATCTGCCCCGATGATTGGCCTGGAGACGTCTGCAATGACGAAGCTCCAAGTAAAGTCGCGTCGCAATCCCAGATCCAGGTTGAGCGTTAGGCTGCCATAAGTAGCGATTGTGCTGCCATTTGCTGCTGCCAGTTCGTATGTCGCTTTAGTGGGGCGTCCCTGGACAAGACGTCGTGGGAAAACGCAGAGATCTGCGCCGGTGTCTATAAGAAATTGGGTACGGGTTACCCTGTCGGTAACAAAAAGGCGACTGACTTGGTTGGGGCTAGTGCTGGTCGCCATCAGTTTGGGCCCCGCGCGTTTTCCTGCTGGAAGTTGCAGGGTTTGGTGCACTTGCTTGCCTTCGTCCCATACTTCCAGTGGTACCAGCATGTTCCCTCGGGCTGACGACCTCTGGACCGACTGCGGGAACGATTGCTCCAACGATGCGGGGTGGCGCTCCTCCCCTGCTGGCCAGAGCGTAGTGTCGAAACTTCGCGCCTCAAGGTAGCGAGCTCTTGTTGGAGAGGCTGCATCAACCGCGCCATCTGTGTAACCAATGAATCTTCGGACGATGGAACAGCCACTGAGTTAACTGCCGGTCTACCAGCATAGTCTGCTATGGCGTCGGCCAAGCTGGCCACCTTGTCAAGCGGAGTGTCTTGCTGCGTAGCCAGAACCACCTGCATACTTCTAGGAAGACGACCCATCCATAGGGTTCTCAAAACCTCATCGGGCACAGCGCTGCCGGCGAGGGTGCGCAGGTGTCTCAAGAATTGGGAGGGTTTACGGTCTCCGATTTCTTCATGTTCCAGAAGTCTCCTTATCTTCTGCTCCTGCGTGGAGCTGAGGCGTCTGGTTAGTTCATATTTTAATAGTGCATATGCACCGACCTCAGGGGGCTTCACAATGATGTCCCGGACTTCTTGGGCGTGGGCGGGCTCCAAGGCTCCGAGAATGAAACCAAATTTTGTGGCATCCACGGTCACTCCTGCTGCCTCGAAGCTGCGCTCCACCATAGCGAACCATAATTCTGGGTCAGTAGGGCAAAAAGGCGGAATGCGTACTGCCACTCGGTTGACCTCAAGCGGTGGATTCCTGATGTTGGGTTGCTGGTTACTTGGTTGCTGGCTGTCCTCAGATGTTCCGCTCACAAGAGACATGATGATGATTGGTGCGCGAAATTTATCACCGAAGAGTTTATTTCGTGCGCGACGTGCTCGCGGTAGACGTACTTGCACGCGTCGTGCTCACTGTCGGATTCACAAATGTAAACTTCGTGGTCACTAATGTGAACGTCGGTGTCACCAATGTAGCAATTGTGTACGTGCTACGTAAACACAGTTAAAAGAAAACTCTAGAATCATCGGTTGATAGTTTTTTTATATGTGCCATTAAAATTTTCACAAAGTTAACAACATATGGAGTGTGACAGACTGAAAAATAAAATAAGAATAGGTACCATTTGTTTCAGCTTGCTGTTCAAAAGAATTGGAATTTGAATTGCTTGAATTTGAATTCTTAAGTAAGTACTTCTCAAGTAAGTACTTCTCACAGCGCAGGTAGTTAAGTTGACTCGCCACATATCGATCGTTTCGGGCGTAATCCAATACGTGACGTGGCAACAATGCGTGGTTGCTACAAAAGTAGTATACAATCTATCAAAAGTAGTTTCCAGAAAAATATTTTTTTAATAGATGGCAAACAAGAGGTTAACAGGCACAAATTATTTGAATTAGTTTAATAACAATGAGGGGCATATATTTCAGTCATCGTAGAAACAAAATAATCCATTTTAATAGCTATTTTGTTAAAATATTATATGGATAACTTATTAAGTCTTTGACATAATGGAAATAGATTTTTCGGATAGTTTATCAATTTTAATTAAACCCAAACTAAAAACATATTTTAGGATATTGCATAAATTTAAGTAGCCGTACGGTTCAGAGGCAAACACTGCAGCCGTAGACATATTACTCTGACAACTTTCAGTACACATATCACTCCTACTTTACACAAGATAATATTATTATAAACAATATATATAAATACAAAATGAAATATGGTTAAAATTATAATTTAATGTTAATGAAAAATAAACAGAAATAAAAATAAAATCTTTCAGGGAACATGAATTGAATGATATATGTGGTTTCACAAAGGCTTGCTATTTTAACCCGGCGGTACTCGCTAGGTATTTACGAACATGAACACTCGCTACCGGGTAATAAATACCACAGAGTTTAATTGCCGTTATTTTCAAAAAGACGCTTGAGTTTCAATGTTTGACAGTGTATTTGTGTTATTGGTACTATTGTTCATAAATAAAACTACATATGAAAGTTTCAATGTTTATTTATTTGTATTAGAGTTTATCCTAAAAAGTAATCAAAAAAAAATTTTTTTCTTAGTAATCTTACGAAAATCAACAATAATATTTTTTTTCTTACAAATTTGGCAAAATTAAGATCGGTATCGAAAATAAACTAGATACACTTCTAAAATACTAAAAAATAATGATACCTTTATACTGAGTGAACATTGAGATAATCAACACTAAACAAACTGTTTCCAATATTTTGCTAAAAACGAAACTACTTCACTCTATCATAGCAATTGGACCACAATTCGCAAACCAACTTCTGAATCTGAAGGTAGACGGTCAAAAACATTTTCTGAATTTGAGGGCGCGCCTGAACTATCAGCTTCCTGTTCAATTTCACTTTCGTGTTCACTATTCTCCTCAACATCTTCTATTTCTGACGCATTTTCTTCTCCGCTGTCTTCTTCTTGAAGCAGCTCTTCTATTGTACTATAACTTTGAGGAATACTCATTTTATTACAGCTCTAAAACAAAAAACATAGTCATAAACATATCAAAAAATAACGGAACAAGGATCGTCGCTACCGGGTATTTTTTACCCATACTCACTTTACACGTCTGTCATTAACAAGCGCCGTGCGCGAACTGACCGCCCGGCGGGTGAGGGTGTGTGAACTATCGGTTTGAAGGTACTTAGAATCTTGGGTTGCCAGAACCGTAGAAAAAAAAATACAACCAATTTTTTGTACTCTGTGGTATTTTTTACCCGGTAGCGAGTATAGCCGGGTTAAAAACACATTTAACTACTCAGGTATTTTGCGATTGTGCAAGTTTTTTGTCATAAACGAACTGTCAGATTTATAAAAATTTCGTGTTATTTCTGCTTTGCAATTGCTCTATAAGTGAAACATTTCTGAACGTAGCTGAATACTAAAAAATGTTTTTGAAAGGTTATTAAATAAGCTTTCAAATTGTTATACATATTACAAATAAATATTAAAATTTAGAATGCAAACATAAAAAAATTGTAAAAATGACACCTGTGATGTTTTTACGTGAAAACAGTACTAAAATCACAGATTATGTAAAAAAAACCTTATTCTATTATATAACTAACGTATAATAAACAATTTTGTCTGCTCACTTTTTTACCATTTCATACAATAATATTTAATAAAAAATTAACAATGTCCAACGGCACGTAGGCGATTTGGCAGGTGAAAACTGTTTCTACAAAATAAGTATTTTTTATGTACTTCTATGGATAACTTTGAATAGAGATGTAAAGCTTGATTCAATATGAATCTTCTACTTTTTGTTTTAGGGTTGTGACTAGAACGATAACAGAGTTACAACGATTTCTGTGGGAATACACGCGTTAGCGTGAAAACACACTTATTGTACTTGACAGCTATTGTTATATTGTTGTGCAAACACGCTTACGGGTCGGAGTGACGGGTTACTGCATTTACAGTGCAACTAACGATATCTGTCAAACACTGTATGTGCATCAAATTTGTATTTATTTTTAGCTTCCAAAACAGTACTGTTAAAATTCGCTACAAGCAGGTAGAATTCAAACCAAATTATGATTGAAGTGATTTATGTCGTATTTGTACTGATTTGTTAACTTACTGTATTTAGCGGAACTGATCAATTACATTTAACGCCAACATCCTGCTTTGTAATTCGATGGGACATTAACTTTTTTATACACTAATAATGACTGCTAGATTTTTTGCAAACTGGTACAAATAACTCTCATAATAACATTTCCGGTAATTTCAAATATGTAGAAAATTGTTTAAATAAATGGGGATCGCAGGAACCTACATCCCTATCTAATTTATGTTAAAAAGGTGGGGCCATGTGATACTAGGCCCAAGATATGTCAATTTCAATTGGGCCGCGGCCCATAGGTTGGGGACCACTGCCGTACGGGAGTGCGGATTTGCGCCGTTAAATGCCAGTGGTTTCGTATGGGGCCGGTGATTACTTTGCGAGTATTTCACAAAAAATACTTGGGCAGTGGGCTACCTTTATTGCACACGGGCATTTAAAGGAACCTTTAGACGCCCAGTGGTCTCGTACAGGACCGCAGACATACGTTGTTCGATCCGTTCGTCCCGTACGGGACCGTTGATTATGGTACGAATATTTCACAAAAAATGCTTGGGCAGTGGGCTACCTTTATTGCACACGGGCATTTAAAGGAACCTTTAGACGCCCAGTGGTCTCGTACAGGACCGCAGACATACGTTGTTCGATCCGTTCGTCCCGTACGGGACCGTTGATTATGGTACGAATATTTCACAAAAAATGCTTGGGCAGTGGGCTACCTTTATTGCACACGGGCATTTAAAGGAACCTTTAGACGCCCAGTGGTCTCGTACAGGACCGCAGACATACGTTGTTCGATCCGTTCGTCCCGTACGGGACCGTTGATTATGGTACGAATATTTCACAAAAAATGCTTGGGCAGTGGGCTACCTTTATTGCAGGCGGCGCACGGCGTTTCAAGGTTAATTACCACAAGAAACAACTATTTACATCAGGGAGATAGAAAAACATGCAAAATAAATTATTAGGTACTTAGTTTGGGTTATTTTAATAATTTATGCGTCGGATGGGAATGCTGTCCTTGTTCTACCGGTATTTCAATGGAAGATACTCCGAGGAACTAGCGTCATTGATCCCCTCGGCACCGGTGCACAGCCGGGGAACAAGCCAAATGCGCAACCAACAAATGTAATCGGTTGACATTCGTCACATGATAACAGGTCGCTTCCACGACTAGCTCTTGAGTTTAACAGCTCGGCTATGGAACGATTTACTGGCCTTTCCTCCTTTCTACAACATGACCTCAAAAAGATCCTCAACACAGCATCTTCAAAGAAATCATAGGCCCTGAGGAAAATTATTTTCCTCCGGACCCCCTGTGTGGAGTGATGACCGGACAACTCAGAATGAAACCAACTCAGAAGCACCTCAGAAAGGTCATTAAGAATGATGATAAAAATTTGGTTATATAGGTTAACATAGGTTAGGGTTACTGTAGTGTTGGTAATATGTTTCTGTCGGGTAGATTCGGAAATACCGAACCTAGCCGAAGCGTCCTACATCGGGACGATATAATAGCGAGTGGAGTTCTCGCGCGGCCTCTTGCTTATCAGACGGCTCACAGCCTACATTGTATCTATTATATTCTAATAAACAGTTTCCGTTGTATCAAAGTACTACGTGTTTATCATATTAAACCTTGAAGTAAACCTAGAGGAATACTGGAGAGAAAGGGCCCAGTATTACCTGCATTTATTGAACATTACAAGTGGCGCAGCTATAAAGGAATACACGGGTGACGGTTTATTAGATTGCGGCAAGTCGATTCGGTGCAGGGATCGTGACAGTGGAGAAGAGGAAATTACGGGACCCTGGGTAACTAAGTCCAGCCCGGTAATACAGTGGAGAAAAAAAATTACGGGACCCTGGGTAACAAAGTCCAGCCCGGTAATACAGTGGAGAAGAAAAATTACGGGACCCTGGGTAACTAGGGCCAGCCCGGTATTCAGTCAGGAGCAAAGAAACATTGAGATTCCTGGAAGCGGCTGGGCGCCTGGACTACATAGGCGCCGGTTCCTGGTGTCAGGTTGTTTTGTTTCTTGGTTTTTTCTGGAAGGTGTTATTGTTGCCGGGTGTGTTTTTTTTGGTGTGTGCGATCATGGAGTCGGGCGGAATTTCCAGGTTCTCCCACGTTAATGGGGATTGGAGTTTGTTTCGCCTGAGGTTGGAACAGTTCCTACTAATTCGTGATGACACAAGAACGATTAAGTTAGATGCTTCACAGAAACGCGCATATTTGCTAAATCTTCTAGAAGCGGAGACATTAACTCTTTTGATCAACTTATGTTTTCCTTCTAAAGTTACAGACGTGGCATTCGATCAGTTAATAGAATTAATTGAGAAACATTGTTCCAAACCGCGATCGGTGTTTAAGGAACGAGAAAAATTTTATCAGGCCAAGCAATCACATGGTGAATCAGTCAGAGATTTTGCAGTGCGTTTACGTGGATTATCATCGTTTTGCGAGTTCGGAACGCGTTTACCGGAATGCTTAGCTGATGTTTTCGCAATCGGCATGTTGCCAGGCCGAGCCAAGGAGAAAATTTTTCTCAAGGGGACTAGATTAACGTTTAACAAAATGGAAGAATTAGCAATAACGGTTTCAGCTTTAGACAATCTGGTTCCAGAAATTAAATCAGAAGTTTCCGTAGGGACGTCGGGCGGCGTGAATTCCATTAAACGCTCGAATTCGCCGGGGAGACATTCACATCCGGATAGAACTCAAGGTTTCCGAAGATCGCCTTCGCGGTCAAAAAGCCCCGAGCCAAGGGGTTTCTCGAGTAATAAAAAATGTACCATTTGCGGTGATACTCATTTAGAGAAGTTTTGTAAATTTATTAATGCAAAATGTTTTAATTGTCACAAAATAGGTCATTTGAAGAAATTCTGTAAGAATCACAATGTTTATCCGATTTTTGAACAATCCCGTGATAAGGTTATTAATAGTATTTCTTACATTAATCCGTTTAGGGCTAATATAATAATTAATAAAGTTAAATGTTCCGCTATGATTGATTCAGGCGCTAGTATGTCGGTCATGCCTGATTTTATTTTCAACCGTTATTTTAGGGAAGTAACATTGTCACCTGATAAGCGTACTTTATCGGGATACGACGGTAAACCACTTAATCTTGTAGGTAGTGCTTGTTTTACCGTAGAATACAATAATATTAAAAATAATTTATTATTTACTGTTGTGATTAATGGCTCGGAATTGATAGTGGGTAGGGATTTCATGGAGGCTTTTAATCTGAAGATAGTTCCAATGATGGATAATTCGGTTTCAACAATCAAAGACAAAATTGAAATGATTTACAACGAGTTTCCAGAGGTGTTTTCGCCGGGGCTGGGAAAATTCAGTAAACATAAAGTGAGTTTCAAAGTGAACAAGGAAGCTCGTCCTGTTTTTTTTAATGCGAGGCCGGTTCCGTTCGCTATTAAGGAAAAAATTGAGAGAGAATTAGAAACTATGGTAGCTGATGGTATCATTTCTCCGGTAACCAGCAGTGAATACGCGTCTCCAATTGTACCGGTAATTAAAAAGAACGGGAATGTTAGGATTTGCGTGGACTACAAGAGATCTTTAAATCTCATGACGGACTTGGAAAGGTACCCACTTCCCTCCATAAATGAAGTTGTTCACAAAGTAAGTTCGGGTAAAGTGTTAGCTAAACTAGATTTAAGACAGGCTTACTCACAATTAGAATTAGCTGATTAGCTGAAGTATACAACAATAAATACGCATTTAGGGTTATTTCAATATAACAGACTAGTTTTTGGTTTTAAATCAGCGCCAGCGATCTTCGCTAGGACTATAGCAAGCTGTCTTCAGGGGTTGAAGGGAGTGGCATTCTATTTAGACGATATCATCATTTCGGGGGTCAACGAACGGGATTTAGTGAATAATATACAGGCAGTGTGCGCGCGTTTACGAGAGTGCGGGTTGAGGGTCAACACGGATAAATGCGAATTTTTTGTAGAATCGGTTTAATTTTTGGGGTATGTTATTTCAGGGAACGGAATCCAACCACAGCCAAACAAGCTGGAAGCTATAAAAAACGCTCCGTATCCTACGGACGTACATAAATTGAAAAGTTTATTGGGTTTTTTAAATTTTTATCGGAATTTCATTCCTAGGATGTCATCGATACTGGAACCCCTACATAACCTTTTGAAAAAAGGGGTAGAGTGGAATTTCTCAGAAGACTGTAAAGTAGCAGTCGATACCGTTAAAGAGTTAATGGGCAACAACACGATTCTTACAAATTATTTTCCGGACTTACCGGTAAAACTGTTTACGGACGCAAGTACATGCGGACTCGGAGCTTGCTTAGTTCACGTGTTTAAGGACGGCACAATGCGTCCAATTGAGTTCGCTTCTCGTAGTTTAACAACCGCCGAAAAGAAATATAGTATTTTGGATCTCGAAGCTCTGGCAATTGTGTTCGGGTTAAATAAATTTTTTCAGTACCTGTTTGGAAGGGAGTTCACGTTATGCGTTGACAATTTGCCGTTACTAAGAATTCTAGGGGAACATAAAAATATTCCGGTTCTCGCGGCAAACCGTTTGCAGAGATATGGCATCATTCTGGCAGGGTTTTCGTACAAAACGGAATTTGTGAAATCTTGTAATAACCAAGCAGATTTTCTTTCTCGCTTACCGTTGAAGGACACAGTTGAGGATTTTAAGGATGATTGCGGGACTGACTTTGTTTGTTTTATTGAGAATTGTGACCATGTTAATTTTCAAGCAGTTGTGGTAGCTACCGCAGCGGATAGCGAATTACAGCTAGTGTTTAGGTATTTGCGGCAGGGCTGGCCCAAACGAGTAAATCGTGACAGCAGTATATGGAAATATTGGTTAAAAAGGAATGAACTTTCTATCGTAGAAGAGTGTTTGTTTTGGCAACATAGAATAGTTATACCTGTTTCTCTCCAAAGGCAAGTGTTAGATTTGTTACACAGGTCACATCTAGGTATTGTGAAAATGAGGGGAATTTCTAGAACATATTTTTGGTGGACTTCTCTGAACAAAGACTTGGAGGAAGTCGTTCAATCTTGTTCAGATTGTTCGTTGTCAAAACAGTCACCACCGAAAAGTCAATTGACAGTTTGGACAAATCCAGGTAAAGCTTGGAGTAGGGTACATCTAGATTATTGTGGGCCCCTAGCGGGGAAGATGTTCCTTGTGGTTTGTGACTCATTCTCGAAGTGGTTAGACTGTATCGAGGTGCAGAAGGCAGATTCAACTCATACGATTATGGAATTGAGGAAAATTTTTTCTAATTTTGGCAACCCTGAGTTAATTGTATCTGACAATGGCTCAGTTTTTACAAGTGAGGAATTTAGAGGTTTCTTAAAGGAGAACAATATTAAACTTATGACTTCTCCGGTGAAACACCCCCAGTCAAACGGATTGGCAGAAAATGCAGTAAAAATTTCGAAAATGTTCCTCAAGAAACTGTTAATAAACGGTAAATTCCCACTAGATTTTAATGTCAAGCTGTTGAATTTTTTAATGGACTATAGAAATTCTTTCCATTGTTCGACAGGTATTGAACCAGCGGTTCTGTTATTAGGAAGAAGGCTGCGTTCTACGTTCGACAGTTTATTGCCAGTGGAAAATGGAGAAGACTTTTCGGAAAAAGTCAAGGAAGCTAACGTTAACATTTCTAAAGCTCAATCGGATCAAGTTAGGTTTTACAGAGGGGTAAAAACCAGGGTTTTTAAAGTTGGACAAAAATGTTTAACAAAAGATTATCGTCATGATAATAAAGTCGTTTGGGCTAAGGGTGTAGTCTCTAGAAAGCTGGGTAAAAAAGTTTATATTATTAAAATAGGAAACACTGATGTGACATGGAAGAGACATGTGGACCAAATGAGAGAAATGTCAGTGAGCTGGAAGGAAGATGGCAATATTGCGCAGCATCCCGCGTCTGAAATTTTGAGGAACGAGCCTCATGAGTTAGAGACTTCGTCGTTGTTGCGTGGATTGACTGGTTTTTCTCCTGATTCCAGGTTGGCGGGGGAGGAAGTGGTGTCGGAGCAGGCACGGCAACAGAGACCATGGTCGGGAAGACTGCGTTCAAGTCGCAAGGCACCCTCATCTTCCAGAGGAGACGGAACAACTTGACCCAGTCACCGCGGGTTGATTTATGTGTATCTTTAAATTATGTTTATGTTGTTAAGTGTGAAATATTTTATTAGTAGCTTCAGAGTTGAAGGAGGGAGAGATGTAGTGTTGGTAATATGTTTCTGTCGGGTAGGTTCGGAAATACCGAACCTAGCCGAAGCGTCCTACATCGGGACGATATAATAGCGAGTGGAGTTCTCGCGCGGCCTCTTGCTTATCAGACGGCTCACAGCCTACATTGTATCTATTATATTCTAATAAACAGTTTCCGTTGTATCAAAGTACTACGTGTTTATCATATTAAACCTTGAAGTAAACCTAGAGGAATACTGGAGAGAAAGGGCCCAGTATTACCTGCATTTATTGAACATTACAGTTACCGGCTATTTTAAAATAATTTTTTCATAGCTTTTAATGACCTTTCTGAGGTGTTTCTGAGTTGGTTTGATTCTGAGTTGGCATGGAACTGTGTGGAGTTACAGTTAAAAAAAAATTATGCTATTTCCCAACTTTCAAACTAAACTTACAACAAACATCAGATGAAACAAATAAGAAAAAAACCTGGTGGCCGCACATGAAATTTTGAACTTTGAGAAAAAATGGAACTTCAAGGAATCTTTTACCATCTCCACACAACATAAATAGTTGTTTCTTATAGTTAACTAGCTGACCCGGCCACGCGATGATGCAAGTTAGGGAACGTACCCATACTACGTGACCAACTTTTTGCAATTTTTAATCCCCCCCGGTGACCAAAAACCTAAGCAACCCGCCGCTCATTTGTATGGAGCGTGACATTTTGAAGACCCCTTCCCTAAACGTGACACGTAGTATGGGTACGTTCCCTTAACTAAACTATCTACTGGATGGTTATCAAACCTTTTACAACCACCACCATCTTTGGAGGAGGACTTTAATTTATAATACATAGAAATGGTGCGAAAGATTATAATAATGTGCACGAAATTCTTGAAGTAACTAACGTACTTAAGTTGATAAAGATTAATACTGTATCCGTCTAAATAACTTTCTAATTACCGCATTACATGTGACCATTTTTTTAGAAGATCGAATGGGTATAGTAAGCTATCCGTAAAAGATAGATATATGCCATCGCGGACTTTTTTGTAGATCTATAAAAGAGGAGTATCCCACCATGCATTGTTTTGTTATATCTCAAAGTGTTTTCGATGAAAGCTACCAGGCGGCTTGACTTTTTCCGACGCTTCTAACAATTATCGTTATGTTTCAACCAATTTACATAAAACCCTGACAAATTATATACCTAAACCTTCCTCACGAATCACTCTTTCTATTGATGAATACTGCATGAAAATCCGTTCAGTAGTTTTTGAGTTTATCGCGAACAGACAGACAGACGACGCGGAGGACTTTAATTTATAATATGTAGAGATAAGTTAAAATCAAGTCTTATTTTTTTTTAAATTGCAATTTGTGATATAATTTTCTAAAATTTGGTTGCAATTAAACAGAGAAATATCATTCAATGAAACCAAACCTAGTTCCTTGTACAAATTTGGGCATGCAATTTAGCCATGACTCAAGTGACAACAAAAAAATACTAACATAACCTCTCACAAAAGATCTTATAGACTATCTTTATTTTTACAAAAAGAACAGTAAAAAGAAATAGAAAAATGAGAAAAAGCAAAGAGAACATTGAGAAGAATATAGAAAAGGGATAAACTTACAGAAAGACTTAGAACATTCAACAGACTCACTCAGATCAACAGTTCGTATTTGTTTGAATAATTCCCTGCAGCTCAGTTCAGGCCACCCACTCAAAGAAACAATAAATTGTTGGTTAACATGTTACACCTACATACAGAATTATTACGTTTGGTCTTATTGTGTTGTATGTAATATGTAGGTATGTACATATATGACAATAGTAGTATTTGAGACGAAGGTATAGGTTTGTTTTATTGTTGTGTAGGTATTGATAAAATATTGTTACTATAGTAAAGGGCCACCCACTGAATACCTTTTGTAAAATTTTATTGTGGCAAATGTAATGGATTCACAGTATTGCCCAACCTATTTAAATGGTGTTTGCATGTTAAATGTTAATAACATGTGAATTATGTGTGTAAGTGAGGTAAAATTAACTATTTTATAAAAACATTAATTAACCCCTCAGTCCTCGACGATATATTGTCAGAAGGGTTTTTGCTAACTATAATTACTGATAACCAAATAAAATAAAAACACATACACATTTTATTAGACAAATGTATTACAAACGTTATTGTCATCTTACTTTTTTGTCATTCCATGTAAAAATAATTCACCCCCCCCCCCCCTCCTCACTTCACCCCCATCATACCCCCCCCCTCCATACCCGTTACATTCATTTTTCAAACAACTCGCGTGCCACCTGTTAAAACGTAACGATCAAACACGCGCAGTAAATTTGAACTATCAAAGGGATCTCCATAGTAACCTAAACAAATAGGGGTCGTGTCCATTAATCACGTGAGGCTCGAAAGGGGGGGGGGGGGGGGGGTTCGGAAAAAATCACGAAATATCACCGGGGGGGGGGGTTATAATGAGATATCACGTGTATTTATTTTTAGTGATAATATTCTGAAAATTTCAAAATACTTTGTACTAAAAAAATACACGTGATTTTGGGGGGGGGTTAAAAAGTTGCTAAAAAACATCACGTGATTAATGGACGACCCATAACAAAATGTCAGCGCACGTCAAACAATTACTTAGCAACACTTTGCTCTTCGTCTGGACACTAACATATAATAAATATTTTCATAATGCCAGAGCTTGTTCATAATGCCAGAGCTTACCAATATATAAAGCCTATAGTACTCGCAAATAATGTAGCTTCCCATTAGTGAAAGAATTTTTAAAATCCATTCAGTAGTTTTTGCGTGAAAGAGTAACAAACATCGATACATCCATACAAACTTTCACCTTTATAATATTAGTAGGATAGGATATGTGAATACAAAGCATCATATTTTCTCTTTCGAACACCGTTTAAATCATATTTCTCACTATGATAGTGAGGGAGACACAACGATTTCTATGAAACATACGAGTGGTTCCGAAAACTGAACAAATAGACTTAAGGGCAAGGGCTAAATTTACTTTATTTACTTACTGAAGACTATAAAATCTCTAATTTAATTTCAATAATTTAAATCTATAGAATCTCTAATCTAATCATTTCAAAATATTAGTTACGAATATAATGCTATGAATATCATCAGGGAGAACGCTTTTAATCTCCCATAGCGCGGCCGCCGGGCGCCCTCATATCGGCCGCATTGGTGTGCATTCGGTTTGCGAACGAACGAAATCATATTTTTGTATGGGATTTTAAAACATTGAAAGCGCGTCGATTTCGCTATTTGCACCAGATTTTGGCTTCAATCGGTGTGTCACCCACCGACCCACCCAACATAATCCGATCCTTGCCGAAGTTTGCCGATTGGCCATGAACCATGACCCGAGGTGACACGAATACAATCGAATTTCGGCGAAGATCATACATAGATCAGTGTGCGTCTAGCGCAGTCTGGCGGCGCGCGCTTGATCCGTGACGTGATTGTCATTGTTTTGTTTTTTTGTATTGATTATATTAAATACCAATAACCTAATTTATTAATATTTTATTTTATTTTTTAAATCGATCCACTAAACATCAAGTTTCTTTTGGGACACCCTGTATATATGCAACCTCAACGCGCACCGATTAATTATATTATCACTACTGGAACACTTTTCAATGATATATTAGTACACAATAGCACCTCTAATTGTGTAGCTCTATATTTATTGTTCACATTTTTTGGGAACTAGTGAATAAACACACTAATTTTTAAAACAAATAATTTTTTGTATCCACAAAATCTACGCTAGCAAGACCACCAACTTAAAAGTTGGCTGTGATGTGATTTTGAACAAAAACAGAGTTACAGAAATAATATTTTTAACATCACACAATGAAACCTCAAGGGTGGGCAGGGTCATAAGTAACGAAAAGGTTTTTGAAATACAAACACCATCTTTTAAACTAAATTTGTTTGTCAATGTAGCAGCGGGCAGTTATTTATATTATGGTAAACTATTAAATGGAAAGTGAAAAGCTATCGTCACAAACACATTATAAATATCACCAAACATGGAACAGGATGGGCTATTTAAAAAACATAAAATATTGTAAAAGATATTGCATCCAAGAAAGTCACGTAATAATTTAAAAGCATAATAAATTTGTACCCAATGGCAATATGAGGTTAAATTATAAGGTATTTACATCCCATAAACCTTATATGGACTCACCACACCTACAACAAACAACTGGCATAGATAAATGAACAAAATATCAAATAAATAAAAGTGTTTGTGTGAAATTAGCATTTTACAAATACCACAGGCTTCCCTAAATAGTTTGAAGATCGGAATATTTATTACATTGGCAAATATTAACAGATAAACATAGAACGAAATCAGAAGTATGGGTCTCATAAAACCACTTTTCAAACTAAAGATTGGGTCACTGGGACGTTGGCAAATGCTGTCAATAGATGGCAGTGGTGTTACATTTTTAGAGTAAAAATACATTGCAAACAAACATTGCTCTCAATTATTTATTAGAGTAAGATATATTTATTTTTTTAAATATATTATTTATTGCTGCATTTAGGAGTAAATCAAGTCTAGTGTCATCTTTGGAGATGCTGTGCGAATAAAGTAAGGAAATATCTATGTGTGTAGAAGAAGGAAACAGAGGTGTGCAAATTATTTTACAATTAACCTATGTTTTTCTAACTATTATTCAAAATTAATTAAAATTTAGTTATAGTGCAAGAAAATTTAAATAAACCATGATAACAGGGTCTGAAAAGCGTTCTATAAATTTTAATTCATTAGAAATATGTATAAGTAAATTTGTAATAATCATTTTTAGTCATAATTATTTTAAGGTAGATTTAATTTCGATGATTAAAAGACGCCAATGCCGCCGATTACCAAATAAAAAATGAACGTGCCATTTTGGCGGCAAATCAAAAATAGCACATTTTAAATCTTTGAAGAAAATTGATTCGTTAAGGGTTAAGATAAATATATATCAGAATGTGCAATTCACACACGCTAGAAGAGAAATCTTCAGAAAACTAAAGTAGGCAAGAGTGGGGAGACTACGAAGCAACGCACAAAGAGGAGACCGATTATACCGTTTCATTCTCTTGCAGGCTAAATCCTACAGAAAATGTGTTTGTGTCTTTTTAGTGTCGCTATATTTCGTTTCATCGAGATTCAAATCACAACGGTGCTAAAGAAGTTTCCACTTCGAAAAGCAGTGAAAATACTGTTTTCATTCATTTTGGTGAGGAAAAAGCATTGACTGTTTTTTTTTTCCTTTTAATAGGTTTCAGTTGAGAACTTCCCCAATATTCCTTTGTGAAGAATGGCCACTGCTCGGTAATATTTTTTACAGGCCATTTCAATTCTTAATAGTTGTTCCACGACAACGCAATAATGAGAATATATCTTAAATTCTTCAAGAAGGTGCAAAAATAAATAATATATACACACATTATTTATAAAACGTACAGGTGCCATATTATCATCACAACATGATGTATGTTAGAGTATTCTGAAAATTATCTTGACTGTACAATCACTTTATGCAAATAAATATAGTAAACAAACTACTATTTGCATAGACATTCTGATAAAGGAGTACCATTCATAGTTCCGTTTTAACCTCTCCCTCTTTTCCATAAACGAAGCCAAGAAACAGAAAGAGAGGTTACAACAGAGTTCTTAGCGGTAGGATCATACTGGTGTAGACACTGCTCATTCTAATGGTAAATTTTGGTAAATTTTTGCAAATCTGTTCAAGATGATAATATTAAAATATTTTTTTTAAATTCTGAAAGAAAGCTGCATTCATTTTTAACATATTATCACTATAGCAAACAAATTTAGAAAATCAATATACTTCCTTAAACATAATCGCCTCTTTCTTAACTTGAATCAACTCAAAACAATTTACTATGCACTATGTCAATCTTTAATGGTGTACGGTATTATAGCCTGGGGGGGAGCAAACACCGCCGCCATTGAATCGATGTTTAAAGCTGAGAAACTAATTATTAAGATTATTCTAAAAATACCCATCACAAGCAGTTCGGATGAAATCTTTAGGAGAATCTGTGTTTTGGACATTAGATAACTTTATAACAAAAACATAATAGCATATCTCTTCAAATACAGAACTTCTGGAAGGGTGGTGGAGGGGTGGTGGGGGGGGGGGGGTGGAGAGGGGGGAGGGGGGGTGAGAGGGGGAGGAGTGGGAACCCCTCTAATACCATGCGAGTGAAGCCGCGGGAAAATACTAGTGTTAAATATAAATCAAAATCACGTCTAGGATCATCAGTCAACATAGATCTAATCAGTAGGGTAGCGAGGGGGGGGGGGCGGACAGCCCCGGGTGCCACCTGACGGGGGGGTGACACTACATCCGACGGGAGGTGACACCCGACCGTGGAAAAAACGAAAAAAAAAATTACGAAGAATATTGTAAAATATTGAATACGGTGTTATTTATATTTTTGTAGCTCTATGGCACATCGTGGAATGTCAGAAAACGGGGAGAATAATGGGGGGGGGGTGACACCACGTTATCCGCCCGGGTGCCACCATGCTAGCTACGCCACTGGATCTAACATCAAAGATTTTATCAAAAACAATTTATAAGCATACATTTCCAATGGTACGATGCTGATTGCCTTTTATTTTAAACACAATATTGTGTTGCTATTTGTATTTTTGTTATAAACTGCAGTTTTAAACTGTACCTGTTGAGACAGGCTTAGCACGTCACTAATTATAATCTATGTATATAAAAATCGAAATATGTTTGGGGATGTATGAGATGTCTAGAAACTTTGGGGATTTGATGTGCACGATGGTTTCTATATATGATAGTGAACTCTACCACTATCAAATTTGTTGAAAACTGAATGTACCAGGAGTGAATGTATGGAATGCGGGAGGGGGGAGGGGAACTAGGGAGGGCGATTCGCGTGACGGGAGTGGGAGAAGGGAGTGGGGAGAGGGAAGGCAAAGAAGGCGGAGTGGGAACGCGTGAGGGGAAGGAGAGGCAGAAGGGGAACGGGACAAACGGGAAAGGACATGCAGGAAGAAATAATTTCTTTATTAATTGGCATAGCAATGCATACCGGGAACTCGCTGGTAAAATTAATAAAGATGAATAATAATTTTTTTATAAATAAATCAAGATTTTGAATAGAAAATGCAGTGATTTTAACGAGTCATTTTTTTATTTTTTTTTACATTAACTCCACACAGGAGGCCCTGAGGAAAATAACTTCCCTCAGGGCCTATGTCATTTTTGAAGATGCTGTGTGGAGGGTTTGGTTTCAATGCAAGATTAGTTAAATCTCTTGAATGCAGTAAGCCTCGATTACTGAACATAAATAACATTTGGTTCAGGAAGCTATAAAGATAACAGCACAATGGGAAAGTTAATAACACAGACCCATATTATCGGACAATAATTACTATGAAGCAGAAACCTATGTAAATCACGCAGCAAAAACTTTTAGCATGGGAAACATCATTGCGGGCAATATAAACTTAGTATCTTCAGTCCGAAATTCATTGGTCAAAAAACTATTCGCAATTGTGTCAATTTCATCAACTGTCTGGAGCCAGTGAGTGTATGGCATCCCCAATTGGGGTATGTTATGAGGCTGAAGGTAGTGAGGTTTTTTTTTACATTAATTCCACCAAAGAGGCCCTGAGGAAAGTAAATTCCCTCAGGGCCTATGTTATCTTAGAAGGAAGTGGAGGGTCTTTTTGAGGAAGGAGTGAAAATATAGGAAGAAGGAAACACAGAGGCCGGCAAATTATTTCACAGCCGAGCTGTTGAGCTGACGAACGAGTTCTTGGCGTGTTTCCCGACTATGCACCGGTGCCAAGGAGATCAATGACGCTGGTTCCCCAGAGCATCTTCCATTGAAATACCAGTAGAACAAGGACAGCATTCGCACCTGATGTCTGTGCTCTAAAGATTGCAACGCGTTTGTTAAGACGGGAGAATCAATCAAACGGTCCGCTTGTTTCTGCGCAAATTCTATCATGGGGAGCACTTGTGGTTTGTACAGGGTTAGCAGTTGTGTACTTTGAAGTATCTGCGGGCCCTGTACAGTACACTCAATTTTTGAGAGGCTAATTTGACTCTGGCTTCAATGGAGCCCCCGTACCTGAGCTGATCATTCATAGCTATACCAGGCATATCAATGGAGGACCTAGAAGGAGACTAGATTTTCAGGGATGGGGAATGAGATGAAGAAGAGGAAGGTGGGGAAGTACCTGTCTATTTCTATAACATGGAAGGGACTCCATCTGCTGCCACTGATATTATATTTTATGAGGATCGCTTTTTCCATGAAGACTCGCAAACAAATACCTTCCTACAGCCATTTCCCTAACTTGCCTCACAATATCGCCCTACCACAAGGGTGATTCTATATCTTTTGCTATGAGTCAGCATTACGGGATGATTAATACAAAAATACAAAATCCATTGATCATCAGATGGCATCCATCGTGCGTTAACAGCTATTAAATTTCTGTGGTTTTCTTTGGCTTTCAATGGCATCTATGCCTGTCATGTGTTGTCAGTTGGTGTGGATTAATTACCTACTTAAAAACACAAATTACTGTTAATGTACCAGTTACAACTACTTAGCCTAATGGGCATTCATAAATAACTACCCATTTGTCATATTATTATGATGTTTATACAAGATGACATTCGATTTGCAAATTTCCTAAAACTGACATCTCTTAACAAGGATTACGTGGAAAATCTCTGGCATCTCTGGCATTAGGGTATCTACTTTTAAAAGTTGATGTCTTAACACAGGCGCAGTATTTAGCTTGTTAACCCGTTACAGAATACCGCATTTAAGAAAACTGTCAAAATTTGTCATATACGGCCGATTTAACTCGCGTTACGCCGGCATAGCTGTAGCACGTGGCACAGTAAAGGCTATTCTAAGGTAAAACATAAACAGAGATATCAATTATTGATAAATATTGCTAATTACTACACGTTATTTTAGATAATGTGTTTAGGCAAAAAATGAGAATACTATGTACCAGACACAAAGATTAGGGCTGTTAATGTACTATATTTTCATGATTGCGACTAACAATGTTTTTTTAAATTTAAATTGATCACTTTGCAAAGAGCTGTTTAACTCTTAGGGGCTGGCAAGAAACTTCAATGCTGTTAGAAGTTCATTTAAATATTGCCACCTAACAAGTTTGGTTAGCTCATCCGCCGCCAGAGGTACTGCTTGCGCCTCTGGTGGCCAACTGGGAAACTACTCCAGCTGCTGCGATAGGTAAAGGAACTACTGACACATGGGATTGGCAACACTGCCCTGAACTACTAACAGCCAACGCCTGGGAATTTTGAATGGCACAACATAATGCTGCCGATTATTGGAGGTTATTATTGTCATTTACCGTGGAGACAATATATCCCTACAGTTTATAAATTAAAATCCTCCGCCACATCTGTCTGTCTGTTCGCGATAAACTCAAACTACTGAACGAATTTTCATGCGGTTTTCATCAATAAATAGAGTGATTCATGAGGAAGGTTTAGGTATATAATTTGTCAAGGTTTTGTATAAATTGGTTGAAATATATAATATATAAAGGAGAATGTCTGTATGCGGTGGAAGAGCGGGCTGGCAAGCCGGCAGTGTGATTTGTACACAAATTACTAGACGGTGGTGTGAGTTAATATATCAAAGGCTGGGTAACCATCCAGTAGATGGCGTTGTGTTTCAGTCAGTCAGTTAGTTTCATTGTAAATATTTACTTAATGTATTATTGTTGCTAACAATACATAAAAATCATAGGCAATATCATAAGTCCTTAGTGACATTTTTATTTTTGTCTTTAAAAACCAGTAGAGGTAATATCTGAAGGCAAAATTAATATATAGGTATAAGGTCGACACTGCAATTGCAGTGCTTCATACCATGATTCTTCTACACTGCAAATGCAGACCTCAGGCTCCCAGGGGTTAAAATTGGCATTAATTATTTTTCGAATGAAGTTTTTGCAAAACATCAAAAATAATACAAATGTAGACACAAAATTTATTATTTATGTATTAAACCGCTTACTCGTTAATATGGAAAACTTTATATCCAAACAGTTATATTTAGCTTTATTATTACGAAAATTGAGTATTTATGTCGGGGGAGACCAAAAAACATGCAAAAAATATGCATTTAACATTTTAATTTTGTTAAAATTAATTCACTCGCACGGTAACGCCATGTTCATTCATCATTTTCAATCATAGAAAAATATTTTTGCGTAAAACAAAGTGAATGCATCATTGACAAGTATTTGTAACAGTAGAACATGGAAAATGGAAAATGTATTAAAATAATTATACAAACCCGCTAGACAAACCCTGCGTAGCCAAACAAACCATTCAAAACCTGGGATGTTTTTTAAAAGTATGATGAAAAGCGAGTTTATTTTAGAGAATTTATTTTATAAGATTGGTACTTCCGACAAATGTCATATTTGATTGTCTATTAGTTAAAAAAGGAACATTCCGTATTATCCGTGCATCAAACTTCGACAACACGAACGTTCCGTATTATCTGTGAGGTGGACTAACTGCATATTTACCCAAAATTTTAACAGTTTTAATGAAAGTTACCAATTTGCACATCCTACATTTTTTTTGTTAGATAGCCAGAATGATTTATTTCAAAAACAAGCTAAATACAGGTTTTTATTGAAATTATTGATGGATTACATAATGCAAAGTCTACAATGGCTACAACCTACCAGTTTAAGTATCTAAAGGAAGATTGAAAGAAGAGTGGCAAGAGGAAGATCAAGAAGAAGATAGCTTGATGTTATTAGACAATGAAATGGCAAAATGAGAGAAAACTTGCAATGAGCTGTTCGTGAAGAGGTGATCCATTATTACAAGAAGGCTAAATCATGATGATTATAATAAAAATCAATAGTGTTTATAGAGTTACCTGCAAATATGGGCATGCAGATAACTGCCAGTATTGTGAAAGGATTACCTTATTAGTCAACCTGTTGTTGGACAACTGACCCTGAACCTTCCCTACACTACAAAGGCCACAAAACCAATCAATTATTCACCCAAAATACACCAAACACACACCAATTCACTAACAGACCAATTTAACATCTTCACATTTCATTAACAACCAATTTGATTGCAAAAACTGTACAAATACACATCCGACAGATATCGCGACATTTTTCATTTTGACAGTTGATAATATTATTATTATTTTTGTTACTGACAACTAAGTACCTATTATTTTTAGAATAAAAATAAACAAACATTCAACGGTTTTGAAAACTGAACTTAGTATTGAAATGCCTAAAGTCCACATCAAAAATTTGTACTAGTGTCTTATTTTGTATCTTAGAAATGTTATTTTGTTCGCATTAGATGCGTCAATCAAGTTAACCACACTTAATTATGATTGTTTATGTTATTTAATGTTTTCAATGGCAAAGCAGATAATGTTATATTGAATATCTATCATAAATTAGGTGTTTTTGTTTGGTATGGTGTCAGGTATCTTCAAAACATTGTTTGCGTCGTGCAATTTTTGGTGTATTTCAATTTGTGTTTTTTTGGGCTCACCTGGAGGATCTACGGAGACGTGGAAAGCCACGATATTCCTGGCTTCTCTCCCTTCATCCTGCACCAGCTGCCTGACTTCCTCCATTCTCGCTGAATAAACCAAATTGCGTTTTAATCTCAACCGAAACTAAAAACACACACAAAGGGTGACATCACTCGCACGCTTATTGCTGGAAATTCACAAATTCACAAAGCGACTAAAATAAAACCGCGGCCGTTACAGCAAATAATAATTACTGCTAACTTGAATTTGAAAACGATTCACATGACTGAAACTGTTCAGGGTATTTTGAATGTAATGAGTGGGAAAGTGTTTACATGAGCCGTAATCTCAAAACGCACGCAGCTGATTACGAATCTGTCAAATTTTGCCAGAACAATACAATTTGTACAGATTTCTTTTACAAACGTCCGAAGTTGCGCATAAAGAAACCAACCAACAGGGATCGGAAAGCGAAAAAATAAAAATAAATTAAATGTTTTATTTACATCCTCATCACAAATACTAAACTATTGGTTGTTCCTGTCTTTGATTGTAATTCTGACTCAATGAATTAATTTGGATTTATTTTAAATGTAAGTGTCATTTTCATTTTCAAAATTGGAACTGATTGTGTAAAGAAATCGGACAGCCATATAGTGCCTACCTGCAATATAATCTTTTTCTACCAATAAGTTATTTTAATTCATTATTTACTGTAATTTTTAAGGTAAATCCTGACTTGTCCGCGCTTTTTAGTTCGAATAATGGAATGTCG
The DNA here is from genome assembly GCA_929108145.2 of Limnephilus rhombicus. Taxonomy (NCBI): domain Eukaryota; kingdom Metazoa; phylum Arthropoda; class Insecta; order Trichoptera; family Limnephilidae; genus Limnephilus; species Limnephilus rhombicus. The sequence goes on along the minus strand of OV815288.1, from coordinate 44,838,185 downwards.
CAATAACTAACTTGCCTAACTTGCCATCACGCTATTATTCAACGGTTAGGCATACAGGAGAAACTTCATTTTAGCGCACACTCCTCGCTTAAATCACATTCATATGCACATTCTTCTACATTTTTGTTAAATTACGACCTTTGGCATGACCCATCTCGAGTATTTGAATCACTTGCCCTGTCTTCACTCCTCGGGCGTCCGATTACATTCACTTTCACGTCATTGTGTTCTTCTGTCACTACTTTCACGGTTTATCCGATCTACCTGTTCACACCGTTATAATACCTGGAGTATTTTTCTTCTTTTTAAAGAGATTTCATTTTGAACACGGCAATAAATAATTATTTATTTTTAAGTGTTTAAGGGTGTATGCAGATCTAGCGGAATGGCAATATATTACCTTTCGTAAGTAAATTAGGGTGTTCGGCTAGCTTAACACTCATAGGTAAAATGTACCACTTAGGTAAGTTACATTTGCATACAACTTATGGTAATTAATGCTCACGGAAGATTTTCGGAAGTCCAACTTATGTAAGTGCTCAAAGCGACCATCACATCATAATGTGCGGTAAGATGGCTTCATGTCAACAATTTGCTGCTGTCAAATTTATGCGATTTTGTCCATAAAGACCGAAGGAAAGGACCTAAATAAAGTTGAGAGAAACAATTCACCGCAATGGCGGAATTGAATGGAGTTATTTACTTTTATCCAAATGACACCTAGATGACATCAATCGACTTCAAATTCAAATACTTAATGCAGAACAATATTAATATTCAATGCGAACAAAAACATGTAATGATTAGATCAATAAATAAAAAGTAGGATGTTCATTTTCAGAAATCTTTTTCCCACTTGAAAAATAAAGTATATCTCTTCGGTTTTTTAGGAAATTTTTCTTTCGTTTATATTCTTTTTAGACGGTTGTACTTATTTGAGTTTTTAGTAATTAGTTTAAAGATAACCAATACCTACAATTCCAGGTGGTTGTATTTATGTTTCTCCTTATTATGCACATTTATAAATATTTGGTTTTGTAAAAAAATGCCTTCATAAATATGATACGTTATTTTAAATTGATGATATATTTTATGTTGCTTATTTTTACTAACTAACTAACCATCACGCCGTTTCTCCGCAGGGGATGGCAGAGAGGACTGACTGCCAAACAATTCGGTCTTGGCAGACACTATTTGCCTCGTTCACATTCGTAACGGTCTTTCTCTACGTAATAAACTAAAGCTCGCTGTTACCACAGGGGCAAGCAGAGATATACTGCCAAACAACTTCTTGCTTCATTCACATTTATACGTCGCCTCGTGTCCTTCAATTATTCTGTTCGTAGGTCCTAGAGCTAAATAAAGTAATTGTTTTCACAGTCCTGTTTCTTTGGGTGGATATATGTTTTTTTTTTGTTGATTATTAATTGAATTATTACAAAATAATTAACACGTTAAGTTATAATTTCATATTTTTCGTTTTAGCGTTTTGAAATAGTGCCGAACGTGGACTAGTTTCTTTCAGCATAACGTCAGGTACAGTAACCAACGCCATCTGGCAGAAGTTTCGAGCAACTTGATTTTGACAGCACGCGCGAAGGTTTTGTAAAACAGGAATCTGCACGAAATTCGTTGGGAATACATTTTGAATTTTTTATTGTTGTCAACTCCGCCATGTGAACGGTTTATTTTTACTTTCACAACATTCCGCGCGGAACGAAAGTATTATTATAGTTGGGATCGAAAACTAGCAAAATTCGTCTTACGTAATAAATAAATGGCCCCATGAATATTCTATTTTGTGTATGTTCCCATTGTTTTTTATGTTTCAAAAAGCATTATTTTTAATGTTTATCCTGTCATTTTTCTTTTTTTTTTTTTAAATTAGCTTCACACATATTAGCTATGTCCTCTTTGGGGATGCTGTGAGGAGGGTCTTTTTAGGAAAAGAAGTTCTGGGAAGAGAAGGGGTTGGTAGGAACCTGGGGGTCAATGTGTCCAGGAGTAACGGACGTATGAATCCATCCCTCCCACTGCGGTGCAAAGCGATGTTCCGAGAGAGTAAGGCTGGAGAGGTCAAAGGGACTCCCTCAACCGCTCCCGATCCGGCCTGCCATGCAGCTGGTGGGCAGACGCATCCGCCTCCAAGACCTGACCCCATAAACCCGGGTACCCCAGCTAAGTCACCAAACGTAGCGAACCACTTGTGGTGACTTACGGCAGAGGTGTTGGTTATCCAATAAATGGTTCCCGGGGCGGCGAATTTTCGGTTAACCAACCAACCAGAGCATATCATGTCAAGAGGAACGATGCCATTGAATGATATTTGTGAAACATTGGATATACTCGTATTTATTTTTTCTCTTTATAATCTTAACTTTTTGAAGTTGAATTGGCAGCCACCTCTGGTCTGGAGCTCCAAAATACCTAAAAAAAACCTTGACTCTGTGCAGACGCGGGCGGTCCGTTTGATTGATTCTCCCATATTAACAGACGGACTGCAATATTTAGAGCACAGGCGTTAGGTGGGAATGCTGTCCTTGTTCTACCGGTTTTACAATGGAAGATGCTCCGAGGAACTAGCGTCATTGATCCCCTCAGCACCGGTGCATAGTCGGGAAACACGCCAAACACGCGCCCAATATTTGTACACGGTTGACATTAATCACATGAGAACGGGTCGTTTCTATGACTCGTTCTTGAGTTCAACGGCTCGGCTGTGGAACGATTTGCCGGCCTCTGTGTTTCCTCCCTCCTACAACATGGGTCTCTTCAAGACCCGTGTTCACTCCTTCCTTTCCTCAAAAAGACCCTCCACACAGCATCTTCAAAGATGACATAGTCCCTGAGGGAAGTTCTTTTCCTCAGGGCCTCCTGTGTGGAGTTAATGTAAAAAAAAGAAGTTTAAACCTCTTTAGCACCGTTGTGATTTGAAACTCTATGAAACGGAAACGAGCGACACTAAAAAGAGACAAACCTGTGCATTTACAGGATTGACTAATCGGTGTCTTCTTTGTGCGGTGCTTCGTAAATTAAAATGTAAAATTATTTTTAAACTTGGTAACAATATTATACAAAATTAACCCTACAATTATCTTACTTCTGATACTCTGAACATCTCATTCTCTCGAAGTTTAGTTTTCTGAAGGTTTCACTTCTACCGCGTGTGAACTGCACAACTGCACAATCTTCGTTCAATAATAAAACAGTTCAATGAAACAATTCTGTATTTGAAATGTGTATTTCTTTTATTTAAATGTTTGACAGCTTTTTTAGACAAATTTTACAATTTGGGAGGCGGGTATTGGTACCGCCGCCACGGGAATGATTTATTGGATAACGAACTCTGCATTTGGTCACCCCAAGTGGTTCGCTACGCTAGCAGGGGTTCCTGAGTCAACGCATGAGGTGTGTTCTGGTCTTGGCGGCCCAGCTGTGTGGCAGGCCGGATCGGGAGAGGCCGGTTTAGGGAGACCCTTTGACCTCTTCAGCTGATCTCTCTTGATCCATTGTCTCGACTCCTGGACACATTGATCCCTGGATTACCACCCACCCATTTCCTATCCAGAACTTCCTCTCCTTCCTTTCATAAAAAAGATTCTCCACATAGCATCCCCAAAGATGACATATTTTCTGAGGGAAATATTTTTTATTATTTCCTTAGGGATCCCTTTGTCGGGCTAATGTAAAAAAACATGTTATCGAAGGAAGCAAATACTTTGTGGTGTGACATTATATATTAAATTAAAAAACACACTTTGTAAAGCACCACTTTTTATTAGAATTGATATTTAACAGCCAACCAGGTTTCGCTCATCTCGAGCTTCATCAGGGCTTATTATAACAACTAAAGATAATTATCCACAGACATAGATATATAAAAGAAATTAATCAATTCTAATAAAAAGTGGTGCTTTACAAAGTGTGTTTTTTAATTTAATAAAAAAACATGCTTCACCTTCGGAAGGTAAATTTCTTATTCCGAAGCAAACATTTTTATCAATTATAATATCCTGTAATTTTCTATTCGTGAGTAGGTACTAAATTAAATTTAGGCGAAAAACGTGTTACGGCCACAAAACCTCGCTAAAATTAAAGCCAAAAGTATTGTTACTTTATTTTTTCTACTGGAAATCTCGATTGGCATAGTTTCAGTAAAGTTTGAGAAAACCATGCTGTATGACGTCTGCAATTTTAAATTATAACTTTGTATATTCGTACAAAACTTCAAATTTTAAAACGTGACGAACGTGAGAATCAATTGATTTCCCATTCAGTTGGATATTTACAAGAAATTGGTAAGTAAAAAATTACTATTACCTGATGTAATCGTGTTATCATTGGTAATTATATTTATAATGTGTTTTAAAGCAAATAGTAGTTACCCTGGTAAATAATCCACAAGTCGCCGCACGCTACACTTTAAATAGGCTTATAACTAGTAAACTACTTATAAACTTAATTACCAAACGAATACTTGGAGCAGGTGGATGAGTTTGTGTATCTGGGAAGTATGTTTACGAGAATAGGAAGGCTGAAAGAGATATTGAAAGAAGGGTAAATGCAGGTAACTCCATTAATGGGGGACTGAATGCCGTTAAAAAACTGCCAAAAGAAGCTAAGCTAGCCTGCCACGATGGAGTCCTGGTACCTACCCTGATGTATGGCAGTGAGGCATGGAACTGGCAGAGGAAGGGTGAAAGTAAACTGATTGCTGTTGAAATGAGATCCTTGAGGCGGATGTGTGTAAAACCATGTACGATCGTGTGAGAATGTGGATATCCGCAAAGAATGTAAGACTGATGCTTACACCATAATAATAGTAAGATTAAGAAAGGTACCCTTAGATGGGTTGGACATTTAGAGCGAATGAAAGAAGAAAATAGTGTGAGAAGAATATATGACGTAAATGTGAATGGAAGAAGTCGAGGACGCCCGAGAAAGACCGATCGAGTGAATCAGATACTTGAATCGGGTCATGTCAAAAGTCAGAATAAAAGGTATGTATGAGACGATGTATGAACGTGAGTGAGGCAAAGAGTGTGCCAAGACAGAGTTGTTTGGCGGTCCGTCCTCTCTGCCTACCCCTGCGGAGAAACGGTGTGACGGTTAGTTAGTTAGACGGAAAAATATGCAAAAATTCCATTGAACCGAGAACACAATTATTCAAAAAATATATTTTAAAATTAGTTATCCACTTCTGTTTATTTGGATTTTACTGTAATTGGTGGGCGACCATTGCCTGCGTGAAATAGTAGGTAGGTACCTTACAAAAGTATTGTAGAAGTTATGAAGTTTTGTAAGCGTGTCATTTAAGAAATTGTTACATTAAACAAATAAGTTCTTACCTACTTAAAATGTGGTAACCAATGCAAAGACGCCTTTGATGATTTATTTCCCATTCAAAATATTTTGTTACAATAATTATTTAGGTATTTGATTAAATTTGCATATTTTTTGTTCCAGATATTTCATAATGGCTGCTGCAACTTTGTCGTATTCAAACCACCAACTGAACGATCAGGCCTGGTCTTCTGAGAGTAGTCTAGTCACCACCAAAAGCCAGGACTCTAATCCAGAATGGGGTCAGAATGACAACCCCACCATGTACCCTTCAAACAACGAACACAACCCTTCCATGAAATCACCCACCCAGAGCTTAAGCGAAAACCTACCAGCGGAAGAGTCCACGGAAAGAGAAGATATGTATTTATCCCAAGAAGAAAAGAACAGGGAAATCAGAGAGTATCTGAAAAATATGCCTTGCAATATTGAAGATCCTGAAAAAGCACAGTGGGCCAATTTTAAGAATCTAATTGGACAAGAGAGCCAAGAAAAGGCTTCCCTCGCTTACTTGAGTCACTTGAAGAATGATCAAATCTTTGCATTGCTCCAAGCATATCGCCAGCATGAAGATAAATACAACTGGAACGTGGAACGTCAAAAGATAAAGGAGGAGCAGTTCTCACATTTTAAGCACATGACTAATTTGGAAGAGACTCTACAAAACAGTAGGAACCATCAAACCAACTGCGACATTGATTACTTCAAGAATAAATGGGATTCTTATGCTCTTCCATCGCATTCTGGAATCTCTCCTGATATGTACAGGGAAATATTGCAAAAGGGAAGACAGGCCTTGCTGAGTTCCCAAGAGAACTTGGAACTTCTGCAACAAAACTATTCGCATTACAACAACTTGGTGCAGGAGAATCAGCACAACGGTCACATCCATTCCACGAGTGTTCAGGATGTCTTGGACGTCGATGGATCGAAGTTTTACAACTACAATCAACAAAACTTGCAACTGGACCCCAAGCTACAGAACCAGTACTTGCATCAGCAGAAAGTAGCTCAACCCATCACCAAAAGAGTTGGAAACAAGGGTAAGTTTGATGCATCTGTACACATTATGCCTAGTTCCTTTCGACGAACGTATTTTCTGTAATAGGTACATAAGCATTCAAAGCCATTATTTTTAGCTGCAAATAATGCCAAACACGTGTTTGACGGATAACAAGGGTATCGAATATTTGGTATTATATTCCGAAAACAGCAAAAGTCTAAAAACTGGAAAGAAATTAGCCATTTTCGTTCTTAGACTTGTTATTTTGCATTATGTTTTTGCATTTATATAATAAATTTAAATTAGGAGGCAGGTATGGGATAGCCGCCCCGGGAACCATTTATTGGATAATCAACACCTCTGCCATAGGCCACCATGGGGTGAGGTTTGTCTAGGTCTTGACGGTGGTTGGATTCACCCACCTGGTGGTGGGCCGGATCGGCGGTGACTGGTTGAGTTTTGATCTCTGCAGCCGGACTCTCTCGATCCATCGCCTTGCACTGCAGTCAGAGGGATGGATTCAAACGTCCGTCACTCCTGGTCCACGTTGACTGATATTCCTACACACCCCTCATAATTTTTCCCTTCCCAGAACTTCCTTTACCTAAAAATACCCTCCAAACAGCGTCCTCAAAGTTGATCTAGGCCCTTAGAGATTTGTTTTTAAGAGGCCTCCTATGAAGAAAAAAGAGTGAGCCCACTTCGACCTTTCCAGCAGCACTCTGTCCCTACCCACCCCTCATACCTTGAACTTTTCCAGAATCTGCTCTCCTCCCTATTCTTAAAAATACCTTACGCAGAGCATCTCCAAAGACGACGTAGATATGTATACATGCACAGGATCTTCTGTGTGGGAGCTAATGTTGAAAAATACATATATTGTGAGTTGGGCTATCGGCTCCTAAATAGTATGCTAATGACTAATGACAATGACTATTGACTATTGAAAGTCTGTCTCTATTCAGTGCAAACTTCTTTCTTCAGGCCATTCTTATAGGTTTGGATTTTTTTTAAATATATTGTTCGTACCTGCAGACTTATCACATTGTTATACATTTGTTGATCAGGAGATTCCAACGCTTTGGACGACGTGATGGCCGACTTCCAGGCTAACGGGCACGATAGCGCTGCGCCCTCCTCCCCGCGCGCCTCCCGCTGCTGGCCCTCCCCGCGGCCCTCCCTCCAGGGTATTCGCCACCTCATGCAGCCCTCCACCAGCGCGGCTGCTAACGGTAAGTCCATAGTCGTACCAATGTCTCTAGTCATGCACATAGTCACCTTTCTCTTGGTCAACCCATAAACACTTTATTTATTTACTGACTGAATACAATTTTCCACAGGACCTTCTACGCGGAGTTAATCTCAAAACGCTTCCCGTCGTTGCCCTGGCATTACACACAGAGTTTTTCGAAATCAGATGGACGTCGGCAGTAATATATTTTCTTCTTATTTTGAACTGTGTACAATTTTGTTAACTATCAGAATTATTGAAGTCCCGCCGGGTATGTCTATCTATTCGCGATAAACTCAAAAACTACTGAACGGATTTTCATGCGGTTTTTACCAACAGACTGTTACGTATCGACGGGCTCGAACCGCCTGATTACGAACTTATAACAAATTTGAAATTAAATAACACAATGTTCAAGACTCAACAACAATGGTTCAATTTAAATACTTACCAAAACCAAATTATAATACAAACCTCGGCTAGCTCCTCCCAGGGATATTGTGTTCTCAATTCGATCGGATTTGATTCAAAACGATCGTCGCTTCATTTATTGAATAAAGATAGGGTTTAATAAATTAGAAGATCTCTTGTCGCTTTTAAATAATTTGTGAATTTATTAATGACTCGACGCTTCTTGGAAAAGCTTTTAATCTCTTTGTGAACTCAAGGTTAATGATTCTAAAATATAATAAACGGGTTGAATGATAACACATAATAATATAGGTTGTACGTACGTTACCCCGTCTCGGGTTTCATCTGGGCAGAGGACCTCGTCCGGAAACACCACTGAGTTGATTTAGATATATAAAATTTAACTTTATTTTAAATTACGGGTTCCAACAAACGTTGGAACAAAAAGGATCTAGGCGGCCCCGGCCAAAATGCGAAAGACCGACCCATAGCGCAGTTAAAACCAGAAGAAGCTAGCCAGGGCTCTCGACGCCGTGCAAGGGTCCTCGGGCCCCTCCCCCACCAAAATTTGGGCCAATCAAAACGTCTAGACAATGTTGCCAATTTTTGACAACTAATATTAAATATTTAGTACCTGATGACGGAAATAATCATATAGGGGTGGGAAGTTAAAATTCAAGAAAGCACTTCATGACAAGACAGAGTGATTCATGAGGAAGGTTTAGGTATATAATTGGTTAAAGTTTTGTGTAAATCGATTGAATTATCTCTACATATTATAAATTATAGTCCCCCGCCGCGTCTGTCTGTTCGCGATAAACTTAAAAACTACTAAACGGATTTTCATGCGGTTTTCACCAATAGATTGAGTGATTCATGAGAAAGGTTTAGGTATATAATTTGTGAAGGTTTTATGTAAATTGGTATATATTTACTCAAAATTTTGTGTAAATTGATTGAAATAGGTATCTCTACATATGTATGATAAATTAGAGTCCTCCGCCGCATCTGTCTGTTCGCGATAAACTTAAAAACTGAACTGATTTTCATGCGGTTTACACCAATAGATTGAGTGATTGATGGGGAAGGTTTAAGTACCTACATAATTTGTTAAAGTTTTGTGTAAATTGGTTGAAATACATAATATAGTGGTGGACGAGCGGTCTGGCAAGCGGACGGTGTATGTATTTGTATGCAAATTTCAAATCTACAGTTTTACGCCGAGGTTGGAAGATCACTATCTACATTTGATTTCAAAAACTCTGTGTAAAGCTCGGGCATCGCCGGGGACTTCAGCTAGTATACCTAACATACAACACAGTTTATATGTTCAGGAATAAGAACATTCTGAGTGGACTTACATAAAAGTACAATAAGGAGTATATCGAACCTTATTTTTTTTTTCTCTACAGCTGCCATGAATCCAATGCTGGCAAGTCCCCTGACCAGGAGCACTGAAGCTGACCTACTACGCCAGTTAATGCTGATGAACCTCGGAGCAACCTCTCAACTACAGAACCAGCAGCTCTACGCTCAACAGGCCTATGGTAATATTTCTCACTATTCAATGTTTAATTTTATCGATCATCATCATTCTGCCTGTAAGGATCACGTATTGCATATTAACCAATTTTGCGTACTAAGTTCCTGCTTTTGACACCTTTTATGTGCGGCGCTGCGTGTAGTGGCTGGTCGATCGGGAACATTAAACGTATTTTGGAACGTGAAGATTGGATTATTAATGCAATAATTTTATATGTTTTAATTTATTTATTGTTTTGGAACATTTTCAGATTATATATGATTAACATTACAGTGATCGTAGATGTTAATAATTCATTTAGTTCGGGTAGAATCTTGCAAATAGCACCCAAAAAAAAAGATAATGTTGGAAGTTCTTAGTCGAAGTATGATTTTGGGAGGCGGGAATGGGTACCGCCGCCCCGGGAACCTTTATTGGATAACCAACACCTCTGCCATAGGTCACCCCAAGTGGTTCGCTACGTTTGGCGATTTAGCAGGGGTGCCCGGGTTCATCGAGTGAGGTTTGTCTAGGTCTTGGAGGCGGATAACCCCTTTCCCTTTAAATAAATCTATTTCCTACCAAGAACTCTCCTCTTCTTCCTTTCCTTAAAAAAACGCTCCACACAGCATCCTTAAAGATGACGTAGGCCCGAGGGAAATTATTTTCCTCAGGGCCTCCCGTGTGGAGCTCATGTAAAAAAAAATGATACAGTTAAACATGACCGAATCGGATTGGGACACATTGGCTCAGTTGGTCGAGGTCCACCCCGCAAGGCGTTGATCCTGGGTTTGAGTTCTAGATGTGACCGTATCTTTTTCTGATTTTTCTAATTTCAGATTTTTGGTTGAGTTTAGCTAAAATTGTCTTAGTAATTAAAATATTACAATTTGAGGTTATACTCATTAAGTTAAAAATAAAAATTCAATCTAGACTTGCAGAAAAGTCAACTGATGTCGCATATCAAAGATAAAAATTGATGGCCCGACACATCCAAGACACTATCTAGACAGCATTATTTAGTTCGGGTTTGAATCTTGTTGAGTTTCGCTAATATTGTCTTCATTTAATTAAAAAAAATATATAATAGTTCACTTTAAAATGTTCACAGAATGCACTGTTTATGATTTGTTTTTCTCTGTGTAGATGTTAGCAATAATTAGAAATAAGACGATATCTTCTTCTTCTTTGTGTGCCCTATCGGGTGCCCCCGATGTTGGCGATCACTCTTGAAAATGTCTCTCTGTCTTGCGCTGCCCGGAATAACTCCTCCACATTTCTAATGCCGGTCCACTCTCGTACGTTTCACAACCAAGAAATTTGTCTCCTACCAGGCCCTCGGCGACCCTCTATCTTGCCTTTCAATATTAAATGAAGCAAGTGATACTTCTCCCCTCGAAGATGTAACCAAAAATATAAAGAGAGGAGAGAAAAAAAAAACAACGATTAAAATTTATTAATAATTATTGAAGTACAACTTCTTTACCCACGCTTGACTTGGGGAGTAAGCTGGTGAATGCGTGACGAGAGCGTTACGAAAAGCGAGGCGAACGGTAGTTGAGAGGGAGATATAAGTTAGTGAAGATAGAAAGAGAGAGAGTTTCGTATATTACTGTAGGGCAAGAAAGAGAGGTGCGAGCAAACATTTTCTTTCTCTCTTTCTCTCATAGCCAGTTACGTTTCGCATATCTAAGACACAATGCAATAGGCCTATTGTCTGTATCACACTGTAGGAGCAAGAGACAGCAGTGCTCGCGCACATTTTCTTTCTCTCTTCCTATCATATAGATGGAGCTAAAAAAATTTTACTTCAGCCGTGTATTTTAAAGCCCACTCATTTTTTTTATGTGCGTATAAGGACGGCACGCCCTGTGCCCATGCTAATAATTTTGCATGGCAAATTTTATCGATCGACCTTCACCCAGTAAGGATCGCCCATCCGCTGCTGTCTATAAACCTTCTGAAGATGACAGTGAAATTTATTTACGGACGCTTTCTTTTGATTTGAATTTAAATATTTTTTTTTTAGGTTTTCCGCTTGGAGGTTTAGATGGTCAGTTCAGACAAAGGCGCAGGGTAACAGTGACCCCAACCGTAAGTACTTCCCTGCATAATTACGTAACTGTATTTTCGTTTTAAAATTACACAATCTACATCGCAAAGAGCACACTACAATCCAAAACTTCGGGGAATAAATCATTGGGACTCAGGCCCTGTACGTGTACACTGTACAGTACGCCCAGCTCCTGAGAGGCTAATTTAACTCTGGCTTCGATGGAGTCCCGTAAAGCTGGCTACTTAGAGCAATGGCGTAGCGCGGGTTTCGGCCGCCCGGGGCGAGGAAAATTTTGCCGCCCCCCCGTCCCTTACTTCTACAGGTACTTCTTCCGCAGATTTTCGCTGACCGGGGGGGTAGATATCCTATTATTAAAACGAAAACGAAAATATCATAGAACATTTTCAAATAATGATTTGAAATGGTTTAAATTTTTCCAAGATAATATAATTATTTATTGTGAAAATTTGCCGCCCCCCTTAAAAGTGCCGCCCTGGGCGGGCCGCCTCCCCCCCCCCCAAGCTACGCCACTGACTTAGAGTTACACCAAGCGTTTCAATGTAGGGCCTGTTCGAAAGAGTGTTTCCGTTGAATGAGATTAGATTAGAGATCTGATTTACTGATTCGTTAAATATTAAGCAGGTTGTGATGTGGTATTGTTTTGTTAAGGAGTGCGCTTTCTGCCGCAACAATGGCGAACAGCCTGCTGTGTACCGCGGACACATCCTGAAGGACCCCGAGGGAAGGGTTCGCTGCCCCATCCTGCGGGACTATACTTGCCGTAACTGCGGAGCAACTGGAGACCTGGCGCACACCGTCAAGTATTGCCCGCTGACGCCGAAGACTGGTAAATCATTTGAATATTTCAATTTGGGAGGCGGGTATGAGTACCCCGGGAACCATTTATTGGATAATCAACACCTCTGCCATATTTCACCCCAAGTGGATCGCTGCGTTTGGTGATTTAGCAGGGGTGCCCGGGTTTGTTGGGTCAGGTTTAACCGGGTTGAGGGGATCTTAGGTGGCATACATTAATTACGTGAGATCAAAAGGGGGAGGGTCCAGTAAAATCTCACGTTACTTGAAAAGAATATATGAAGTGGCCCAAATTTATCTCACCAAGGAGTCGTCTAGATTGGAAGAAAAACTACTCACGAAATTAGTGTATGCCCCCTTATGATCTCGCCAGCAGGACTCTCAGCAGGATTTGAACCGCAGTGGAAAGGATGAATTCATTCGTCCATCTATTCTGGACGCACTGTCCCCCAGATACCTACCGACCCCTAATACCTTTTTTCTTTCCCAAAACTTCTTCTCTTTCCTTTCCCGAAAAACACTTTCCACACAGCATCCCCAAAGATGACATAGGTAGGCAATAAGGGGAATTATTTTCCTCAGGGACTTCTGTGTCTGCTAATGAAAAAAATTACGCTTTCAAAATTAATTTCTGAATGTGAATGAATGATTCCTTTTCAAAGGGATGATGAAATTGCATGATTCTAAGTTCTTATTGAACCATAAATATATAATATTTATAGTTTACCTTTCTTTGGTTAGGACACTGCTTTTCAATCTACCGCACGCCAATTTTTATGTAGGTTCCTACCATTTACAAATCACAATAAAACATTTACAAAACTTATCCACATAAGTACTTACAGGTTCCATGACAGTTAATATTTCGACAGTTGGCCCCCCGGCATACACATGTAGAATGTGCAATCGGTTTAGGGAAAATACGGTTTATCTACTTACACAAAACGAGAGGATATACCGCCGAATAACAAAAGTACAATAACATAAAACATAACATATTTTCACCAAAATGCATCAAAGATAAAACTACTTGTCTATATTATACTGTTGATACGAGCGCATAAGAAAAAAAATTACACTGTAAATAAATTCCCTTGGTATCTATGTCAACTTATTAAAGGCACCAAAATTAATTATGAAACTTACTCTTAAAGTTACCGTAATAACAAGTGCTGTAGATATATTCAACAAATACCTCGTATTAGATATTCGACAAATTTACACAAAAACAATTTTAAATCATCTGTTTAAAAATAAAACACATACATTTTATGAAAATACCCAAAATATTGTAAACACGCGGCACAAAACCAAAGAACTCATAAAAACACCTAAAACAAACACAACATTTGGTAAAAGAAAATTCAAATACATTGCGCCAAAAATATCCAATAATCTACCTGACAACAAGACAATTGAATAATATTAACAAATACAAAATCCTGATCAAACAATGGATCATCGAAAAAGGTCGTGCAATTAATTAGTCACCTCACCCAAATATAATTCTCGATCTCATTATTGTTACCACTACCAACCAAGCTGAAATTTTTTGTCAAATATTTTTGATTTATTGAAATTAAATGTACTTTATTTAATATTTATAAAATATTTGTAAACTAGTCTGTCTCGACACTGGATTTCCTAGTGAGAGAGGCGAGGCCAAAAAATATATGTAAACCTTTTTATATAGATGCACATAAAATAAATAAATAAAGGTATTTTTAAAGACGATTTTAGGTTGGAAATTGTAATGTGCAAAAAAATTATATTTTACAATTTTGGGGGTCAACTAACTGTCGTGATATAATTATACTGTATTCACAACTAACCCAAAAAAATCATATTGACTATACAAGCAATTCGAAGTTACTCACCAGTTGAAAGAAGTAGATCCAATACACACTTCCCATAATGACCACTTTTCATGTTTTTCCCATTTTCAGAACTTTCTCTTACTCAATTGCAGAAAAATTTACGTATGGCCAACGGCAGGAGGCGGGTTTCGCCTTTCGACCAGCAAAAATGGTTCCCGACCAGCCAGGTTTAATGCAGAACCCTTTTGCCATCCAAAACCCATAGGCTTTTAGTTGCTTCTATGCCAAAAACTCTGTTACTTAAACTGAGTTGTCTCGCGAAATCTTATCATTTACCAGCTGCAATGGTTTTCTTTTTCTTTTCTTTTGCTGGTTTATTAGTTAAACCAATCAAAAATTTAATAACATTTTTCAGTTTTATTTTATTATAATTTTTTTTTAAATAATCTTTGAAATATTTTCATACATTTTTTAATTTTTTATGATATAATTGGTGTATTTTTTGTATTTCAATAATGTGGAATGACTTGTTCTTTTAGAACTAGTCAATATATTTAATTACCACTTTAATTAGAATATGGATCAAATAATTGAAATGCATAAATTCTTGTGAAGTAATGGATTCATTATATTTTTAAATGTCTGGTTTAGTTCGAGAAAGAATTACTTGAAATACTTTCTCGAACTAGAAACTATTACTTGAAAGTATTACAATTTGAATTTTAAGTAACAAAAATTACGATTATTTATAATTATTGTGAATTTAATAATAATAATAATACATTTTATATTTTTGCATATCATTCTAACCGAAGTCGGTAAATTTTGCATATCATTTTCAATCAAATTATTTTGCTAAATCTTTTGCATTTTTTAAAATGGAAATAAAAATATTTTTGAGATATTAATTTCTATTGGTTGAATCGCAATTAATTTGATTAGATATTTCAAAATAACATGTGATGTATTTTACTTGATATGAGAATGTTTTTTTTTTAAATATTTCTAATTTGATTTAAATGTTGTTTTGGTTGTTTTTTTTTTGCATTATATCAAAATGTTTTCTGGAGTTTTGCGAAAACAAAATTCTAATGAAAATATGTTTCCTATTATTCCGAATAATGCTCTAAAATATGCTGAGCATATTATCACAAGCATTACAAGGGATCTTTACTAAATTAGTAACTTTAATTTGCAAGTTTTTTTTATCTATTGGAGATATATATATATATATTTTATTAAAATAAAACACTGTTGGTTTATACCCCCACAATGGTGTAATTCACAAAGATTAAGCAGCCTAATCTATGTTACATTTTCCAGACTTTTACGTCTTTACTTTTTAAGTCAGGCCACTATATTCTCTTACGATTGTGGTTTATTTTTTATTCTTTTTGGTGGTGGTTTTTTTCTTATATTTTATTAATGATAAACTTTTCTTCCACTTTCTTATTGAGGTAAGTACTTATGGGATACATTAGTACTCATTCAATGAGTAGGTATTGCTTTTCTTTTACTTTGACTAAACAAAGAAGAAAAATAATAACGGTGACAAATCTCTTAAAGAGATACATTAATACACTTTTTAGTCTTAAGGATGAAAGATTCCATTTGGAAATATACTCATATTTTTTTATTTAATAGATTTTTAGACACACATCACTGACCACTTTTTTATAATCAATATTACCTAAACGATCAATTATTAGTGATATTCCACAATTAAATATTGATAATTACGCAGGACAACTAAATTGATATACCAATATTTATTAATTTATGTGAAATATGAATAATAATTTATTACCTTTATTTTAAATCTTTTGTCCTCACATTTCAATTCAATTAAAAAGTTTTTAAATTTAATTTTTATACTTTTCAAGCAGGCACGATTTTTTTAAACATCATTTAAAATGCACCTGTCACAATAAGTAATAATTATTTTTTACTAAACAAGTTTTTTTTAAATAAATTTTATTGCACCAAATTTTTTCGATATTTGCATTACAGATCGAAGAGAAATAATCGTCAAAAAATCAATTGTAACAGAAGATTCTAATTTTTTATCTACACATAATTGATAATGCTCTTTTATATATGTTTTATTTTCAATTAAAAAAAAATTCGAGGCATTATTGATTATTAATTTGTCTTTCTACCATATATTTTTTTCGTGGTCTTGTTGATGTGTGTACTCTTTTCTTTCATATTCTGTATTATTAAAATGTTTTTTTTTTTTAATTGTTATTTTTTTTTGATACGACGTGCTAAATGGAGCAAATACGTTTTATTTTCTTTAATAAAAAAATACAAAAAAATAATGTGTTTTGTTTTCCATTACAATTTTGTCAACCCAAAAAAAATGCAACAATATTATAAAACAAATTGCAGCAGATGATTAAAAAATGGATGATGGATAATTATTATTAATTACTAGCTGGTTCCCGGCATGCGTTGCTATGCCATTTAATAAAGAAATTGTTTCTCCCTGCGTGTCCTTACCCATTCGTCTCGTTCCCGTTCCCCTTCCTCTGCCGCGTCCCCTTCCCTTTTCACGTTCACACTCCGTCTCCTCCACCATACCTCTCCCCACTCCACTCTCCCCCTTCCTCCGTCCCGCGAACCCCTCCCCCCTCCCCCCTCCCACCTCCCGCATTCCATACATTCAGTTTTCAAACAGCTCGCGTGCCACCTATTGCATTTTTTATACAAATTTTATGATGCCAGAGCTCATCAATAGTTTTATACAAACCTTGTACTGACAACAACGAACACACAAAAAAAAGAATTATCTAATTTTGTGCAGTCGTTCGGAAGTTATGCGCGTACATACATTTCGGCAATTCATTTTTATTTATACAGGGTGTTAAGGGACGTACTTGACTTACTTTAACCAGTGATTCCTGACATTATTTGGAGTAAAAAATGTAAATGAAATTTTGGTCTCCGGTGACATTTGTGTTGTTGTTTTTTTTTTTTTTTTCTACAAAAACATAAAAAAATGGTAGTTGTTGAACAGTTGGAGGTGGGGTAAGGGGTTCTTTGGACACCCGGCTGAGTGACCAGTGACGATATGCAGAAGAATTTTTTTTTTGTTTGATTTTGAAGAAAAAAATTTTGAAAAAAAAAAAAAAGTCGTCAAAAAAAGTCACCGGAGACCAAAATTTCGTTTACATTTTTTACTCCAAATAATGTCAGGAATCACTGGTTAAAGTAAGTCAAGTACGTCCCTTAACACCCTGTATAGATTGATGGATGGATAATGGTGAGTTTTATAAAAGACAAATTTATTTCATATCTTAAATCATTTATTGTTGTAAATAATAATAATATTTAAATACCTAAATACCTAACTTATAAAATACAAACCCCGAGACCCTCCCAGCCAAACCAATTTACAAAATAAATTCCCAAAATAAATAATTCTAACAATAATCATTGATAGTTGTTGAACCATCAAATTAATTAATAGTTAAATAATTAATCCTACACAAATCATTATTTTTATTTACAACTGATAATAGCTACTTATAATAGAGATATTTCTAAGACTAATTGAAAAAGATTTTGTAATAAAATTATTGTTAATAATATTTTATTTACACTGGGGAAAAATGGTTCTTATTTATCTTTGAAAGAAAGAAGGGGTTGATAAATTTCTCTAACCATAGAACGTTATTTATTCCATGGGTCTAACGAACTGAGAACGATTGTTTATTTTCTCGGACCTTAATTCTTGTTGAATTTTTCAACTATAGAATCATTTCCTTAGTCATTGTTTCATTATTTTTTTTAAAAAGTCTTAACCTATCTTTCGCACACAATAGTTAATAAATTTTAAATCTGTTACAATATTAACCATTCGTTAGTTCAGCTTAACACCAATTCCATTGGAGAAAGGTTGTCCCTTTTTTCTCTTTCTTTGAAGTTTTTTAGGATTTTCTGCCTCTGAATGAGATTTAAAATTTAAAACAGTTTCTCTTTTTCAGTCTACATTTTGTTGTTTACATCTTTCAGAAGAGTTTGTCTTTGTTTCAACACTACATAAGTGTAATTTGTTGATAGCGTTTATCAGATATTATGTGGTGGCTTATAGGTCGGGGGAGTTGGTCTTCCTGCGCACGTATCTGGCGAAGTAGTCTGGTCTCCAGCATTTGCAAGAACCGGGAACTAGGAACCAGTCGTAGTACAGACGAACCTGCAAGTTAATCACATTTTATTAACATTTTGATTGGCTTGGAATCTGCAACCATTGAAAATATCCGAAAAAACAAAATATAAAGTAAAAAAGTCCTGAAAACAGTTGATTCGAATAGTCAAATCAATTTTGCTGATCACTTGATACATCTGAGGTCAGAGAAGCCTTAACTAGAAGACGTTACCCTAAAAGTTTTGAAAAGAGAGGAAAAATTGATTTGGTTCTGACTTTCATTATGATTGTTGCATACTTGATAGATCAGGGCGAAGTAATTGGTAAGTCCATCTCCGACTCATAATGTAAATATAACTGAACTTGCTTGATGGAAGAGAGGCTATTTGTTTAAAGAGGGATAACCGCAAACTATGTGAGCTGCAGTTCTCAATTCCAGATTACAGAAAATACAATCTGAAGAGTCAAGCCGTAAATTTAAAAAAATGTGGGAGGGAACGGGATAAATAATGAATGTCTAATTCTCATTCGAATAAGTGAGGAAATATCTATTTGGAAAAAATGGTGGATTTGTTGAAACCACGTTTTTGAAGGGATTGTTTTTTGTAGGCAAAGTAGGTTCTCTTCGATTGATTAGCAGTGTGCCAACACTCGGCTTAAATATTGCGGAATCTATCTTTGAGGGCAGAACTATCTCAGGTGGGGGGGAATGAAGTTCATGAGGGAACCAATTGGATTTTTCAACGAGGCGGTATTCTGTTTTATTGATTTTTTTCAATCGAGAATATCTATGGTAAACTTTTAAATCTCAATAGAATATTTGGTTGTCTCTCTTTCTTAATCTGTTGTTATTTTATTTCTGACTATAATGGAAAAAGTGAAAGAACTAGTTTTATAAGGTCGTGTAGTTTGGTTCTAGGTATAGCATTACGTGGCCCGAGTGTTAAAATTGCCTCAATCTATGGATATTGAATACTTAAACGAAATGTTAGAAGAGTAATATGTGGACCCGTGAAAGAGTGGCGCATCTGGCACAACAAAGAACTGAATGATATATAACAGGCCCCTAACATCTCAGTCCATAGGATACTCCTCGGGTTGAGATGGGCTGGGCATGTACAGAGAATGCCGGATACACGCGTCCCAAAAAGAATTATAACTGGACATCCAGGTGGAAAGAGAAAAGTAGGAAGACCTAGACTGAGGTGGGAAGACGAGGTAAGAGGGGATGCAGCACACCTTCTCCAGATAACACACTGGAAGTCAGCCGTTGAGGACAGGATGAGTTAGTTGGAGGCGAATGTTGCGGGAGGCCAAGGCTCGATATGGGCTCTGACGCCATCGGAGAGAGAAATGAAATGGGTAATTTTTTGGGATTTTTTGGTAATTTTTTGAGTGTCCATGGCTATTACGAATAATTTTTAGAAAAAAACTTTAGATTCGCCTTAATAAATAAAAGGTAACTTATTGCATCACGGGCGGCGGAAAATGATGCATTTTAATTTTAAATTGCGTAAAATTAAATTTCACTTCGCGAATCGATCTACGACACCCCGCCCGCTGCCGCCCGCCATTCTGTCACTGTTATGTTGTTGGTATCCCTGACCTCACACAAACGATTGTAGCCGACTTGGTGGGATAAATAATAAGGCGCGTAGGTACTGGAATGGAGACAAACCATTCAAATCCTGGGATGTTTTTAAAAATAAAGATAATATACACAAGCCCAAGCCCGCTACACAAACCCTGCGTAGCCAAACAAACCATTCAAAACGTAGGCTGTTTTTTAAAGTAAAGGTAACATTCACAAGCATTATAAGGCGCGTAATTATGAAAAACAGATGTGTAATGTTGACAAACCTCTATTCGTATATATTTATTATTACCGAAGTGATTCTGATTAGAGGTTCGTTTACATTATATTATTAATTCTGTTTTTCATAATTACGCGCCCATCATGTATCCCATGAAGTCGGCTACAATCGTTTGTGTGAGGTCAGGGATACCAACAACATAACAGTGACAGAATGGCGGGCGGCAGCGGGCGGGCTGTCGTAGATCGATTCGCGAAGTGAAATTTAATTTTACGCAATTGAAAATTAAAATGTATCATTTTCCGCCGCCCGTGATGCAAAAAGTTTCTTTTTATAGTGATTAAGGCGAATCTAAAGTTTTTTTTCTAAAAATTATTCGTAATAGCCATGGACACCAATCCCAAAAATTTACCATGAAATGTTATGTTTGAGGAACATTTTGGTGCATCTTAAAAGCATGTCACTGAACCTTTTAAAGAGAAATTGATACTCGTAAGTATAATAGGAAGAATGGTTTTTCGTAATTACCTGGAAGCAGCCGAGTTCATCATGTCCATCGCAGTGGGGAGGCTTCTCCGTGGTCCCTAGTCCGTCGTCAGATGGTGCCTGCAGACCAGCTCTCTTTTGCAGATATTGTTGGTAGGCCTGAAACACAAATCAAAATCTTTATTAAAACTCGTAGTGGAAGAAAATTAATTCTCCTTATATTATCTTGGCGTTGAGCTCACGTTTTATTAATCCACTCTTCGGTTCATAATGTTATATAATATACTAGCAGACCCGGACACACGTTGCTGTGGCTAACGAAACACAACGCCATTACCCAATCATTATAATCAACGCCATCTGCCAATTTGCATGCATATCAAGCATCATCCCAAATGGTTCGCTACGTTTGGTGATTTAGCAGGAGTGCCCGGGTACATGGGGTGAGGTTTGTCTAGGTATTGTAGGCGGATGACCGGGAAACACTGAACCCCAGATTCCTACCCATCCCTTAAACCCAGAACTTTTTCCCTTCCCAGAACTCTCCTCTCGTTCCTTCCCTTAAAAAACCCTCCACACAGCATCCCCAAATATGACATAGGTCCTGAGGGAAATTATTTTCCTCAGGGTCTCCTGTGTGGAGCTCATGTAAAAAATATATATATCAAATCCACACCGCCCGCTTGCCAGCCCGTTGCCCGCTGCCCGCTTGCTAGCCCGCTCCCTTATGTATTGTATACTTAAACCAATTTACACATAACCTTGACAAATTATATACGTAAACCTTCTTCATGAATCACTTTATCTATTGGCGAAAACCGCATGAAAAACCGTTGTGTAGTTTAAAAGATATAAGCGTACAGACAGCGGGAGCGACTTTGCTTTATACTATGCAAAGATCAGTTGAAAAACACAAAACAATCCACATGATATTATACAATACAAAGTCTATTTTTTTTAATCAATTTAAATCATGAGCTCATAAAACATAAATTATGTAGCGATGTCGTCATGACGATTGTATAAACCTTGAATTCGAAAATGTGTGTTCATTATATGACGCTAATGTTCATTTATGAAAAAAAGAAAGCGGCCGATAAAAGGGAAAAATTGGTAATAATATGAGGTCGATTAAAATGTTGGAAAATGAATAACCAGGTCTCAATAGCTAAGTGGTTAGAGTGTTGTTCTAGTAAGACATTCGAACCAAGTCAATGATTCGATCCCCAGTTGCGACTCGATGAAACGATAAAGCTACACTAAAAGAAACAAACACATACATCTACAGGATTAAACCTGCGAGAAAATGAGATAGAATAATCGTTCTCCTCTTTGCGGGTGCTTTGTAGCCTCCCTTTAGTTTTCACTTCTGTCACGTGTCAACTGCACAATTGTAATTTTTTAAGTGAAAACTTCTAAACTCGGTTACACCTGAAAAAGCTACATTAAAAAGAGGCAAATATATACGTCTATAGGTTTTAGCCCGCGAGAGAATGAGATAAAATAATCGGTCGCCTATTTTTGCGATGCTTCGTAGCCTCCTCACTTTAATTTTCTGAGGTGTCACTTCTAACGCGTGTGAACTGCACACTTCTATTTTTTTGTCTCTGGTTCGGTTTCATGTTTCGTTTAGATTTATTAATATTACACCCAAGGCAGACGTAAAATAAACGCCTTAACATTTTTATTCAAAATACATAACTCTAAGTGCGACTGTTACGAACTCCCGCAACTCATAAACTTACGAATACCGACAGTAACTACACGACAAAATACACTATTCTACTGCAGCATTCATAAGCGTAAGTACATTGCTCACTCTCCGATATAACGATTTCACACTATGGGAAATCAGTACTTAGGTGATGTTGACATATTTAAGGCTCCGCAACCGGGTTCAAAAAGAAGAAGATGGAGAAATACGAAATTACGAATGTTAGAGGAGAGCGCTAACATTTACAGCGACAAAATCGATGCGAAAATGTTTAATAAAACACGACTCGTTTAAAATAGAGCAAAAATCTAGAGTAGCATTTAAAGAAACACTGTGAATTTTTTCATACATATAACTTGTAAAATAACTGAAAAAGGTGTTTATAATAATTTTTGGAACATACTTTGCGATTTTTTTCTATCGAGGGAATTTTATATAAGGGGTCGTCCATTAATCACGTGATGTTTTTTTAGCAACTTTTCAACCCCCCCCCCCCCCCTGGTGATATGTGGTGAGGTTTTAGACTAACCCCCCCCCCAAAATTATTTTTTTTAGTACGAAGTATTTTGAAATTTTCAGAATATTATCACGAAAAATATATACACGTGATATCTCATTTTACCCCCCCCCCCCCCCCCCTTTGAATGGACGACCCCTAATTTGCGTTTCGGCGCGGGCAATGTCTAGATATTATCTCCAATAATGACATATATTTTTTTAAGAGCTTTAAAACTTAACGTGTTTAAGGAAGATATGTAAGAAATCGGTAGAATTCGGGTTGCGGGCCCTTAACATAAACCTGGCGAATTTTGTGGATTTTGTAAAAAAAATATTCCAAAAGTTTTCCTAAACATATCTCAATTTTTGTAAACTATCACATTGCTGTATCTTTGTATTTTTATGACTTGTGTGAATTTTTTATATAATTTTATTTTTTATTATTTCTTTAAGTATCTGTTAAAAATCATCTGCCATGAATTAATTGTACTACCAAACATGTAAAAGCCCTCTGGGCGTTAAATAAATAAATAAATTATCTTCAGCGATTAAAAAAATGTTCGTTATTTCTTCCATTGATTCCCGGTAAGGTTCTAGTGTTGCTGCTATACATTATTCTACGTAATGTTAGTATTTATAAGTGAACTAGCAGACCCGGCCACACGTTGCTGTGGCTAACGAAACCTTTATAACCAACGCCATCTGTTAAATCAAATCCACACCGTCAGCCCGCTGCCCGCTGCCGCTTGGCCAGATATATTATGTATTTCAACCAATTTACACAAAACCTTGACAAATTATATACCTAAAAACTCTCCTCATGAATCACTCCGTCTATTGGTGAAAACCGCATGAAAATTCGTTGCGTAGTTTAAAAGATCTAAGCGCACATACAGCGTGAGCGACTTCATTTTATACTATGTAAAGAAGAATATTTACCTGGAAATCATGAACCGGTGGTGGCGTGGTTGCGTCAGAGGACAAGGGAGCCCTCTGTTTGCTGTAGGCCGCGTTGGGGGCCGCGAGGACAGCCCGAGGGTAGTGGAGCTCCGCTACCAACATGGACACCCAGCGGGGAGAGCTCAGGCAGCCTCCCTCCAGGTAGTGGCACCGGGACTGCATACACCTATGGAGAAAATCACCATCATTTACGAGGTATTAGGTATCAGGGAAACAAAATAAAGACTCTTTGTGTTAATTAACTAGCCTAGAACTCCAAAATAATAAAATTTTGTATATTAATATTTTTTCAGTTCAATGTTGCAAAAATCTCCCCTCTAATATTAAACCAGCTTTTTATACAATAAATAATATCGGTAATTTTTTGAGAAATGCTAAAGATAAAAACCACAAATTGACTAATTCCGGAATATATAAACTCAAATGTAATGATTGTCCCTCATTTTATATCGGAAAAATAACTCGTAATTTTGAAATCAGAATCAAAAAACATTTAAGGTGTCTTAATAATAATAATTTTTCTGAGTTCGCTAACCATATCATTGAAAATAACCATCGTTTTAAAAAAAATACGGGAATAAATATTCTTCATATTAATCATAAAGGAAAACACTTAGATATCTTAGAAGCATTGGAAATAAAAAAAATCCTTTAAAAACAATGAATCTTTTATCAACAAATAAAAAATATTGTCTTACAGCCCAATCATCGATATGTTCCCCTACCCACTCTTCATTAATATCTAGCAACGGCTCCACCCCTACCATAATAATACATTGTTCCCATCCACTATTTTATAACTGTCAAATCAGTATACGTTTGCCCCGAAGAAGGAACGGTCGTTCCGAAACCGGTCGGCTTTACTCAAATATATAAGTGGTTCAAACAAAGTAACATTGTTTCATTTATCCAAAATAATCACTCCAATGATTTTTTGCGTAGGTATTACCTACGTCAAGTTTGCGTAACATCTCTCCTACCATAATAAGCCAAATTTATATACCTTTCGTGAAACAGTTTTTAAGTTTTTTTTTCAAACTTTCCCGCGACCTGCAGTTTACTTTAGCAGAAAGTTGGCATAATACTTTCTCATTTTATCAATAGATGTCTCAAATCTTCCACCACGTAGGTTTGTAACATTCATGGGAAAAAAGTAACCTTTTTCTTGCATCTCTCTCATACACCGCATCGTGACGACTCCGTAGACCTCAACAATATTACTAACCGTGAAGATAATTTTGAAAGTATCGAGTATAGTGTAGCGGTCCCAAGGGGGAGGGGGCCACCTACCTTTTGCTCTCGGCTAGCTCACGTCGTCAGCAGGCAGGAACCCTCTCCTCGTCAAGGTCGTAGGTAACTAGATTTAAATGGTACATAGGTATTCGCCAAACCCGCCAACGTGGTCCCATCAAATGAAAGAGGAAGTTGGGAGAAACATAACTATATTGTCGGGTATACACAATTACAACATCTAGCAAAACATAATTATTAGTCACAAATCAACAACACAATGCCTAGCTAGGTATTTCCCAACGAAGGGGGTCTCTCAAATCTCTCCGGGAACGTATTTAACTAACGTATTTACTTAAATAACAGCAGTCGAAAATGAGACAAACGGTGAACGAATCTCTGCACTCCCCAAAGGAAACATACAATCATTATCATACATCTTCCTCACACGTATAAAGAAAATAAAACGCCATTCCCGTCGCAGTAGCTGAGCCGGAATAAGATGTATCTGTTTCCTCCAAAGGAAAATACTGGGACTTTGGAGGAAACAGACACGCGTATTTTGTGTGTCTCACGATTATTTAATGTGTAAGAAAGAGCTGCAGCATTACAGCTTAAAGAAACGTATGTTTATTGCCTTTTTTGTCCGTCACGGTACAGTAAACGTGGGTTTTCACGGTAATAATGAAACAACTGGTTAGATATCTCTACATGGTAGAATTATAGAATAGATCTGCATACCTTGTTACTTCAATGGTCTGTGTGAAGTATCCTTCATATGGGATCTGTACGACGTATCTCCACACGCCCTGGTAGTTCTTGGCGAAGACTGGTGTTGCGTATTCAACCTGAAAGAAAGTACAAAATTATGGATGAGGATTTGCTTACTTTTACCGCCAAAACCACCTGGTATTTCCTTTTCCTTCCCAGAACTTCTTCTCTTTCAATTCCCTAAAAATACCCCTCCACACAGCATTCTCACGATGACAGTAGATGACATAGGTCACGAGATCTAATGTTTGGAACAGTGATACAATACGAAGTAATTAAAAAATATCTTGGGTTTTTGGATTGAAAATTTGATAGCTTTGAAATATAGTGTTAAATGGCCTTTACAATCGATCAATTTAAAATGCATTTTTAAAAACCCAGAATTTTTTTTAGCAGTCATTTATGTAAAAAATACTTACAAACCTCTTTTCAAATATCTTTTTTATTAGATTTGGGAGGCGGGTATGGGTACCGCCGCCCGAGGAAGCATTTATTGGATAACCAACACCTCTGCTTAACCACTGAAGCGCTTTTTGCTAGAATATCGCACTATTTAAAATACCTCGGATTGCTTTTCTCCAAATTTTGGCAAATTTCCCCTTATTTATAACTAATTAAGTAGAAGCTTACGATTTTGTAATATTTTTTTATAAATCCTACTAATATGTGATAATCGACAAAAGATAGGTGAATTCATTGGCTACATTGAACTATAATCAGCTTGTACGTCTCTATATTAAAATTCGGTGGCATGATTTTTTTTAATGTGGGCGGAAAATATTCAACAGTATCACCAAAAAATCTCGAGCAATCGGAGAAAAAAAAAATTGCGCTGTCGCTCCAGTGGCTAAGTGATTCGCTATGTCTGGTGACACTAACAGGATTGCCCGGGTTTGTGAGGTGAAGTTTGTCTAGATCTTGGCGGCGGAACGTCTGCCCACCTATTGCGTTGGGGGATACCTTCAGACCTATCCGGCTGGACTCTCCAACCATTGCCTTGCACTGAAGTAGGAGGGATGGATGCATAGGTACACACGTCACTTCTGGACATACTGACCGCCAGATTCTGATTTCTGAATGTTTTAAAATTTCACCATAACACATCTTGAATGAATGTATTTCAGAGGGCAGTACCTTAGCAGGGCAGGGTGTTGGGGGCCCCTCGTACCGCTGTCCGGCCCCGGCTTGCGCCCCCGCAGCCAGCGCCTGCTGTTGGGGCTCGTCCCTCCTCTCGGCTGTCAGAGGCTTTGGCGCGCCTCCCGCTATTCCCTCGCCGTTGATGGCGCGGTACAGCATGCAGAAACTGAAAACATAAGTCAAAAATATATTATATTTTCGATTCTAATTTCAATTTCATTGTTGAATAAAATCGTATATTTGTATTTAAAAAATCCACAGATACTCTTGTTAATATATATTATTGTAGATACCAACAGGCGCAGTTGTCCGACTTACTTTAACCAGCGATTCCTGGGGTTATTTTGAATATAAAAATATTGTGCGTTTTTTCCAAAATCGGTATGGTAAAATATGGTGCCTTTTTTCCAAAATCGGTGTATGTTGGAAGTTAGCCAGTTCGCTCATGGGGCAACTGAAAACTGTTGGCAACTCAATGGATATCCACAGGAAAGTAACTTGCTAATTTCATTGGCGGTCCTCACACAGACAACTTCTCAAAGACCAGTTGTCAAGGGCGACGCAACCAGTCACTCGTAACTCGCCGCGATAATCGCCGCCGCCGGCGTGTTTCAGTTGCCAAGTTGACAGGTTGCCATGTTGCACCTCACGATCTATCAAGTTTCGAATAATTTGCGATGCGTATGAGCAGGAAAATATCGATTTTGTTCAGGATATTGATAAATTATTATTATACATAGCAAATAATAATATTTTTGTTAAACAAGCTGAAATCGTAAAGTTGAGTTGCGCCGTGAATTGTGTTTCCAACCAGTTTTAGTTTGGTTTCGGTTTCTTGAGCGTAGGGCCTTAGGATTGGGGTAGAAAGTTGGGCAGTAACTCTGTTAAATGACCGGTTAGTGACGAAATGTGAAATTTCTCTTTTTGAAGAAATGTACAAAAAAACAGCAACAACAAAATGTCACTGGTGACTAAAATTTCTAACATTTTACTCCAAACAATGTCACGAATCACTGGTTAAAATAATATTAATGTCTGGTTGTCATTTGTTTTTCGAAAACTCACTTTTTTTAGTCAACATTTAAAAACGGGCAAAAATCGACCACTCTACCTATCCATTTTCACCGACCGTAAAGATCAATTTGGCAGGACAGGGCGCGTGGATAGCGGTCCTATACAGACTTTTCGTGTTTTGATGATGCGATAATCGACCCTTCTCCCCCGCAATCCGTAAGACCTTACGGCGTATTGTCGCTTAAAAAAAAAGACCCTTACGCCCTTTCGGTTCCCTGCCTCGGATTATAATATGACGTAGTTGATATACGGAGATCATAGTTGACCAATGTCAAAAACTTAATTGTTTCACAATGAAATACTTAATGATTGCATCAAGTAATTTGTTGGTAAAAATCATGAGAATTTAGTGAACTACTTACACTCCGCCTCCATCGCAGAATTTCCTTGCTTCTCTGTTGTTATTGTCATCTATCCCTCTGTGTTCTGGACCACCGTCTAGCGGGATCTCCCTCTTCTCTCTCTCTCCCTGGTAAGGGTTGAGGCTGAAACAAAAAGACAAAGTCAATTCTGAAAAATTCAACATTTGTCCGATTCTACGGAAAGATCATTCAATGTTCAAACTCAAGAACACCTCCAAATATTCTGCCAATAAGTAAAGCCACACGAAAAATTCTTCACGGTCCAAATAAGTTTAGAGCCTGGCTTGTGAACTACATTCTCGACCTGTCTTGTATCCCAGAAATAGTGTTCAACAATGTTTTTTCTGTGCTAACAATAAGTCACATATCTGGAAAAAATTGTGAACGATCGACAAATTTGAATATTTTCCCACTAACTATTTTCTTCCTTATGACGACCTTATAATTCCAAAACGAAATCCAATACTAGCTAGGAACTAATATAGACAAACAAGACATAATAACACTTGTATACATTTTAATATTTACAGTTATTTTGAAATATTATTATTATGTTATTTTGCTGTATAAATGTATCTTATGTAATAAAAAAAATAAAAAAAATACTCCCACCTATTCCATTCGTTCATAAATTCTCATTCCAATTTGGGTTTGTCGCCCCCCCCCCCTCCCCCACGCCCTTTAATCCCTCTCCCAATGTTAACCTGTAATGTGTGTATATGTATGTGTGTATGTATGTACATGTATATGAATGCATATGTGTACATGTACATAATTTTCTAAGCTCACAGTATTGAGACGATATCATGTTGGGTAAAACATACTCTACAGAATGCTTTTAGTATTGTGAAGCATAGTATGCCCCATTTTGTTATCAATGTTCTGTTTGTCTTTAATTAGTGATAGTATCTCTCCCGCAGTCAACTGGGGCCGAATATAGACCCCAAAATTACTATACTTTTTATATCTACTTAAATACATGAAATAAATTTTTAGTATTTTAGGTATTCCTGCACAAAGGATTAATACAAAATGTGCCGTTTAACTCTTCCGCAGCCAACTGGGCCGAAGGTAGACCCCAAAATTATTATACTTCTTATATCTACTTTAATACATGAAATATATTTTTAGTATTTTAGTTATTCCTGCGCAAATGATAAATACATAATGTGGAGTTTAAAAAAAAAAATTATAGGTATGTTCACTGCCCAATAAATGGACAAATAACAAAAAAATGATGGCCATTTAAACCATGGAGATCATCATGAGATCATGTTGATCTCCATGGTTTGAATGGCCATCATTTTTTTTGCCCATAACAAAAAAATTTCATGGGGTCATCGGCCGACCCACTTGGTTACGGACGTTGTGTTTGGCATCTGGCCTGTCGAGAGTTAAAAAGAAATTTGAAAAAATCGTTGATCGTAGGAAAAAATATTTTGTCAAATGTAGGTAATATTCCCTGCCCAACAAATGGACAAATAAGAAAAAAAAAGGAATTTCTGTGGTTTCTAATGCCCAGAAAAATGCATAGGGTGTCGACTGACGACCCACATGGTTATGGACGTTATGTTTGGCATCTTGGCCTGTCGAGAGGTATCAACCATGTTCAATGTTATTCTATTTGTGAGCGATTTGACATGAATCACTGTTGACAAACCTAATAAAAATTAATAATAAAAAATAAAAAAAAATTTAGTTTACGAACTCATCCAAAGAGAACATTATTTTAAAACAATCATCTTGATTTTGTATTTAATAAAGCAAGCAAATTAATTTGTCTGTAATTCATTAATTATGTATTATCGAAGGAAGCAAATACTTTGTGGTGTGACATTATATATTAAATTAAAAAACACACTTTATAAAGCACCACTTTTTATTAGAATTGATATTTAACAGCCAACCAGGTTTCGCTGATCTCGAGCTTCATCAGGGCTTATTATAACAACTAAAGATAATTATCTACAGACATACATATATAAAAGAAATTAAGAGAATGAGTGAAAGAGATAGCAACAGAATAGGCAACACCCAATTGGTGCCAGAAAGCGATACAAATAGAAAAGAAGGAGACAAAAATAATTACAGGATGGGTAAGTAAAGGGGGGAGGGAGAGGGAGGGAATAAAAAGTGATTATAATAAAAAGTGGTGCTTTACAAAGTGTGTTTTTTAATTTAACATTAATTATGTCATCAAAACGTAAAAATCTATCTTTAAATGAACAATTTTTCAAAAAGTTTTTTTTTTGTTTTCTGATGTAATTATCTGATAATTTTTGACCATCGTTGGATAATCCTTAAGGTAAAAAAACTTTTTCGTCCCACGAATAGAATGCTAGGATACTACAGATAATAATTGCACTTACTCATTGTGGCCAAACGAGTCCAATGCTTCTTCAGCTGTAGTCTGCAACTGTGCCACCCTGGGGAGTGTATCATCAGCCCTCAGGATGGGCAGTGTTCTGGACAGGAACTTGAGGGTGTGGTTTCGGATGAGCTCACTGAAACAGAAAACACTTGTCAATATACCATAACCTTTGAAAATTTTTGGGCTCTATGTACAGTATAATAATAATAATAATAATAATAATGCTTTTCCGGAAACTATAGAACATATCGGGATGTTCAATATTAGCGCCGTCCGAGTATACATTTAGGCACAATCAGGTTTTAAAAATAATCCACCAAAGTTTGGTAATTAAACATAACTTGATTGACTGCCGTAATATAGTACCATATTTTGAATATGAACCAAATTCATTTTTAGAAAATGAATTTTATAAAATATATTATGATAAAACTATACTAACAGACAGAACAATTAGTCATAATAGACCTGATATAGTTTTACATGACAAAATTAAAAAAAATAACTTATATCATTGATGTAGCTATTCCAAATTCCTGTAATATTCAAAAAACTGTTTCTGAAAAAATTAGAAAATACACAGATTTAGGAAATGAGATTAAAAGAATTTGGCATTCTCGGACTATAAAAATATTACCATTTGTTATTTCGGCTACTGGCATTATACCAAGGTCTCTGATTCAAAATTTAGGCGTATTAGATTTGTCAAAGAATTTATATATAAAAATGCAAAAATCGGTAATTTTAAATACATGTAGGATTACAAAAGATTTTTTAAATATTTATATTGAGGGATCAGTAGGATTTATAGGTTCAATTAGGAATTCCACAGAGCCGAACCCTCTGATATGAAAATATCTGGAGTCGGTGAATTATTTTCCCATCTGGTCTCTGGTAGGTTGACATGTTGTTCTTGTATTGTTTTGTTATTGTTGTCTTCATTTCTTAATAACAAATAGAGATAATGATATCCTCACTGGGATCTCCCGTGCTGAGGATTTCATTTACATTTTATAATTTAATTATAAGAATAATATGAATTCGACATAACATGTAGTATTTTTTTAAATAATTATAAAGTAAATAAGATAGTGTTTTTTTATAATTCAGTTCATTAGATTCGGTTTTAGTCTGTATTTGATTTCAGTATATTTTCTATTTCTGATCTCCCTATATTTAATATCCAGCTTTTTATTTAAAATTTAAATGTTATAATGTTGAGGTTTTTGAGTGAGAGTGGTATTTTATTGTAGAGTTTAATGCCATAATATAAGAAGCTTTTTTGCCCAAATGTTGTGTTAGCAGTTACTTGTTGGATATGTTTTTGACCATGAGATCTAGTGTTTCTAATGTACGTGTCAGTTGTTATTTCTTGGGTTTTGTACTTATGAATGTAAATACAGTAAATTGCACAAATCCTACCATAGTTATCAAACTGCCTGACGTCTTAATAGCAATTTGTCAAATTATGGAATATATGTAAAGAGGTTCGAGATCAAAAAACATGTTCACCAAATTATTCCACAGTGCATGTAAATGGAGACAAAATATACATCACATATGAAATAAAGTAACAGCAGATTCTGACCCATGACTTGATACACAGTCCAATAATAGTGGATCGGCTATTGAAATACGCATCTAAATGTTCATGAGAGAATATCTTGCATCGTAAATTCGCCACTGTTTCAATCGATTGGTAATGTACCAGACAAGACAGGTTCAAAAACACATGGCAAGAAGGAGATAAAATTAAAGTAAACTCACAAGGGGTAGGGCTCCCCGCTGTTCCCCTGTCCGAGGGGGTTCCTGGGGATGAGCCCCCTGTTCAGGTCCCCGCACAGGTTATGGGGAGAAGCACCCAGCTTCTCCAGGATACCGGGGCAGTCGGACTGGATGTGGCGGTAGGGAGGTGGCCTTACTCTGTAAATAACACACACAAAACCTCAGTACACTAAAAGGGAGACCAACTTTCCCGGGTCAAGCATAACCTGGCAATGTATTAATTCCTCCTACTTTCTTCATTATTTATTTATTAATTTAATTATTTATTTATTTACGAACAAATAGTTCTATTATTTTATTTATTTGATAAACCAACGTTTAGGACAAGATTTTTATGCATAGCACAAAGGGAAACAATTATTATAAGCAATAATTATCAGCTTGAAACACTCATCTACATTGAAAAAATCTTCCGATAAAACGTTAGTTTATCAAATAAAAATAATAATTAATATTTGGCAAGTTAAAGTATTTCCCTAAAAAGTGTAGACATAATTTGTCTCGACGCCACCTAGCGAGAGATTTAACACTAACAATGTCTTTCTCACAAAAAAAAAGTTGGTTGTTTTCAGGTGGAAAAAATGTAATAATCAGTAATTGTTCAATGAAACACTAGTATATATTGAATTATTTGGCGGGTATTAGATAAACCGCCATAGCCCAGTGGTCAAGAGCAGCTGACCGGCAATCAGAAGGACACGGGTTCAAGTCCCGTTGGCGGCAAGTATATTTCTCGGAAGATTTTTTCAATGTAGATGAGTGTTTCAAGCTGATAATTATTGCTTATAAATAGTTCTATATTTACAACACAACACTGACATAAATAAGGTACAGAAGTGACAGTGAAAGGAGAGTACATATAAATGAAGAGCATTGACAATATTATAACCGAAAAATGTTCCTTGAACAATGATGGAGGACAAAGCTAGCAGAATATTGCACCAAAACCATCTTGTGAAATAAGTGGTTTAGATTGAACCCATATCTCCTGGGTTTTGAACATGGGTTGTTGATTCCAATGGGTTGGTGGTTGTTGTCCTGGGTTAAATCACACTAACTCTTGGTGGTAATTCCATATGATTGTAGAAATAAAAAATATAACAAAATTTTTGAAATTCAAGTTGAAGGTGGTTTTCAGGTTAAAAAGCCTAAATGGTTGTACCAAAAATAAAACAACCGAATTTCGAAAAAGTTATTTAACTTTTTTTAATAATTATTATAAGCAATAATTATCAGCCTGAAACACTCATCCACATTGAAAAATCTTCCGAGAAAAGATACATGACGCCAACCGGACTTGAACCCGTACCCTTCTGATTGCCGGTCAGCTGCTCTCCCAATTGAGCTATGGCGGCTTATCTTATACAC
Source organism: Limnephilus rhombicus (assembly GCA_929108145.2). Lineage (NCBI taxonomy): Eukaryota > Metazoa > Arthropoda > Insecta > Trichoptera > Limnephilidae > Limnephilus > Limnephilus rhombicus. The sequence goes on along the minus strand of OV815288.1, from coordinate 44,804,266 downwards.
GCCAAATGATCAATATATACTAGTGTTTCATTCAACAATTACTGCTTATTATATTTTTTCCACCTGAAAACAACCAACTTTATTTTTGCGAGAGAGACACTGTTAGTGTTAAATCCGTCGCTAGGTGGCGTCGAGACAAATTATGTATTCATTTATTGGGGAAATACTTAAACTTGTCAAATATTAATTATTATTTTTTAATTGTTAAACTAACGTTTAAGACAAGATTTTTATGCATAGCACAAAGGGTAACAATTATTATAAGCAATAATTATCAGCCTGAAACACTCATCCACATTGAAAAATCTTCCGAGAAAAGATACATGACGCCAACGGGACTTGAACCCGTACCCTTCTGATTGCCGGTCAGCTGCTCTCCCTATATAATAATTATAATAATTGTTACCCTTTGTGCTATGCATAAAAATCTTATATTAAACGTTAGTTTAACAATTAAAAAATAATAATTAACTTTTTTACGTATACGATCAAGCAGAATCCCATCCCGAAGATAGTGCACTTTATCCCCGTAGATTCATATGAAAGCATCTTTTGGGCCTGCCCAGTCTGTCCGAAGTAAGTGCAATTTCCCTCGTTTCGGGATGAAAAAAAAAAAAATAATATTTGAATAAAATCGAAGCACTTAAGTGGATAATATAAGTTAAAAACCATCTCCATACCTTGGTGGAGTGGCACTGGGCGACTCAACGAAGGCATAGTATCCCTCGGGTGGACTCTCTGACGTCACGTCCGTTTCCTGCGCGAAGCCGAGGACGAAGGTCCCGATTAACTGGAAATAAGAAAAAACTAATTAAAATAGATTCAAACAATTCTAAAAAAACTAACACACAAAAAACTAACCAAATACGTATAACATAACATCATCCATCATACAATGATTCAGTACTACCATCAAATTTATCCACCAACCTCGAATCTCGTCTGTCTCTGAGTAAATTATTTTAAATAGGTAAACATCAGTAGAATCTAGATAACGGCAATGACAACGTAATTGTGAAAAAGTTGTGTCCCACAAAATAACATCAGTAACATCACGTAGGTTTTAACCACCAAAACACAGCTCAAATAATAAAGTATGGCACAACCTATTTAACTAAGTATATAAAAAAAACGACAGACAAAATTACAAGATAATGGGACCGAAAGATGTCTTTGTTTTCTATATTCCGGTATGTGCCTTTTATGATCGTGATCTTGTTAGCTGTAAATGATTATCGTTTTTTACCCATTTTCCGTGGCATCACTAACCCAGAAATTACGAGCTATGGTTGGCTGAAAACCATGACTGTAAATTGCACCCGATACCTAACTAGCCGTGAATTGAGTGCTACAATAAACATCGAACAAAGATATGGACGTTATAAACGAATAAGCTATAATTAAAAGCAGGTAAATAGAGCGGCGTGTAATTGAAAGTTGCAACTGCTTGAACCTCTATTATATTTTTTTAAATTAAAAAACATCATCTGAAAAAATCTGGCATTCACCAAGGTCGGGAACGTAGTCCACTATAAAAAGTCAAAAGGCGTGACGAAGTAAATGAAAGAAAATAAAGAAATGTAACAGATAAGCAAGTTGGAGAAGATACATTATTTATTTTCATTTATGACGGGATATTTAGAATGGGATTTATTGAAAACGGGTAAAAACTTCTAGTAATAAAAACGAAAATTGTTTATCAGAACGGTGAATTGAGGTTTATAATTTTATCAAACCTGATAGAACAAGAAATTAATGCCTTTAATTTATTGTTTGAATCGAACATCATAATATAAAGCTATGATTATACTTTATTTTCTTAACGTCATAAAGCCTGTGGTTATGATCATTATTCTACTTCCTATTATTCTTTTAAAAAATGAGCATTTTTGTGCCTACGGATGTACCTAGATGAAGTGCACGAGGAATGTGAAGTAAGTATAAAATTTGACCGCAGAAAATCTGGTGTTCAACTACTTGACTACGAAAAGAAAGTAAAGACGACAGCGGTAAACAACAAAACTCTAATAATATTGCTGTTTGTTTTAGAATGAAAACAGCCGACGCTATAGTTGTTAATTCTTTAAACAAACAACGGCGATATCTACGCCTTAGATCTTTCAGCCTGTGCAAAGAAGGAGGCTCCACATTTGTATAAGGACGTTTTGGAAATATTAACGGTGAATATTGCTTGGTATTCCGTACCGTTACACACATGAAATAAAATGACGGTGACAGTGGCTCTGAAATGACGGCTTGCTGGACTGGAATAGGGTCATGAGATATTCGTCAGTTTCTCGGAAACAACAGCCTCTTTGCATCTGTGCTGGATTTTATGGAATGCTGTTTATAGCTTTAATCATTTAGTATTTGACCTAAAAACATGTGATCAATTTGTTACATTATTTGTATCCTTATTACCAGAATCTATTTTCATTACATTGCGATATTGTATATTAAAGAACACCCATGTATGCTTTGAGGTGGCCAATAGATTGATGGGTAAGACAGTTGGCTAGTCATCGACTTTTTTTTGTTTTCAATACAAGTTATGCTATAAGTAAAGAAGTCTGTGCCGTAAATCTTAGGAGTGTAACTTTTATAATACCTACTTAGCCTGGAAGTCCAAAGATGTTCATTATAAGGAAATTAGCGAAAATAAATTAGAAATTTAATGTAGGAAATCGATAGATATTTGCTTTAGGGGAGCAGAGTTGCATTTTATTGCTGGCGATTTAGTAGATATTCGTTTGCGAAATCCTAACATTGGTACACTGTTGGCATTTATCACATTAATACGGCTTGATTCCACGACTCATTCTTGAGATCAACAGCTCGGCTGTGAACCATTTGCCGGACTCTGTGTTTCCTCCCTCCTACAATTTGGGTTTCTTTAATAACCACGTGCACTCCTTCCTCTCCTCAACAATACCATCCATTCAGTATCTCCAAAGATGACATGCCTGGTGGAAAATTATTCCTTAATCCTTAGCCCCTCTTCTGTGTGGTTAATGTAAAAAAAGAAAGAAAAAAACGTTTTAGTCCGTAATTGCATATGTTCGATGGCGTGGAAAAAATCAGATAACTAAGCAGACACAATGAGCTCATTAAATCAAAATAGATGAACATTTTATTTAATCAGAGTCGACAGCGTCATGGAGAAATAATAAACCTTGATCATGAATAAGTGGGTTTGTGTGTGATAATAATAAATAATCAAAACACTTCTTTACTGCCCATAACTGGGTTTCCCGCATCTTTATGGCTGTAAGCATAACGTTGCTCTCACTGCCTTATAATTATTATTTGACACACATTAAATATAAAATAATGTATTGACCTAGCAAGGTCACGTGTAGGCAAACCACAAAAGCGCGTTCCAGTTTTTTATACAGTTCAAGACGCTCATGTATTCAATAACTTCCTACGACAGAAAATATCCCGTTGTTCGTATTATGCCTTCATGTCTCTGCTCATTCAACGTTGTTTTTATGTACAGTTGTTAAATATCATAAATTAGTTTATATTCATAATGCTGAAAATTTATCAGCTTGGGTATAAATGTTCAAGTCTCCATCTGGTTAATTAGCAAATTGTTCATTTGCCAACTGCTCCCAGAACTTGATCGTGATAAAATAATTTATATGTATACAAGATGCGAGTATTTTTTATCTAATTTACCTGTAATTTTAAATAATTATTTAATTCATTTTCTTAATAAAACTTAGGAAATAATTTATACACACTGACCTGAAAAAACCCTTGACTGAGCACCGATTGACAACGACGAATTGCAATCTTCAGAACATAGACTCCAGTTATGAATACTGTGTCTCGTCAAGGTGGATCAAAGAACTAGCTTTGTTGGTCTGTTGAGCGAGCCGAAAATTTTTGCTTAAAGGAACGGTTTACTTTTTTCTTTCCTTAACATTCAAATTGCATTCCCAAATTCACCATACTGGAGGTATATCTATTAAATGAAATACCCTTTAAAATGTTATATCTTATTCCTAACAATAATCATCGTTCTTCTTTGCCTATATTGGTCATTTATCGTTGTTTCTACCTCGCCTAATGTTTCGAATTCTCCTTCATCAATGTCATGTAGATCTCCCTATATTACCATTGTCCTGTCGAAATATAGTGCATCCATTGCCATGTTATTACTTTTAAGGATACTGCAAGCTGCAGGACATTAAATCTCGAACTCTTAATCGAACGCTTCTGACATTTCCTGATATTTTTTTTTCTCGTACATACAATCAACTAATTCTTTAAAATTCTAAATAAAGCTAGCCAAGGAAGTGAATTTTGTCAATAATTTAAATTATGAAAGAACAATTGTTTTGATATTACACTCTAAGAATTTTGTCACTAATATTTTATAAAATCAGATGTTCTGAAGCATTCATTGGAGACAATGAATGTTTGTTGAAAACGCTTTGTTGTGTTCTTTATTGAACAGCTTAGCCGTTAAGCGAGTAACAAACTAACGGAAGCTTTTACCTTATAATTGTAGAGTTGAAGTAAGCCAAAGCGGTTATGCATTTAAAAAAATTAGACTAACTTATTGCCTGACTTATGTTAATGAAATACACTAAAATGATATCACAGAAACCATTATTTTTTTAATTAAAATTTATGTTATTGAACACCTTAAATGTTTTAAAATTATTGATTATTCCATTTTTAGATACGTAAGCCATTGATACATCTTATTGTGACAGGCACAGAAGATATGTACAAGATTCAACGGTGTTTTCTTCCAACCATTAGTTTCCAAAAAATAAAGTGCGACAATTTTCCACAAATCTTTAAATTATTCTTGAACCATTCAACAACAAGAACGCATCACTTAGGGTAATTTATTCTAGAATCACATTGTAGCAGAAAACAATCGAATGCGGCATTTACATTTGTTTCCATGCAATGCCATTATTTCGTGCATTTTTGCATTAGATTATTTAGTTTCACTTTCTTCTTTGCATTTCCCAACAATATTATATCATTTTAAGACGACTCGAGGAGAAGTGGTTTCTTAACGGAATTCAGATTTGCAAAAATGATAATGCAAAATCACATGCTTTTGGTTTGAAAATTTGATCGCTTTGAAATATGTTGGATTCTTTAATTAAATACTACAAGAAAAATACATCTTGGTCTTTGAAATCATCTAGTATTTATTTGATTAGTCTTATTTTTAAACCAGAAAAGTAAAGTTTTAGACGTATTGACTCTTTTCAATAAAAAATGATTTCGAAAGATTGTTATTTTGTCTAGAAAACGCATGTTTTAAATTTTGAGAAAAAATGTTCATTTTTAGTATAATAAGGTTACACCACAGGTCGTTGGCAAATTTGTTAAATTTAAAAAAAATATTTTGTATTATACGACACCCATTTCAAATCATATAATTATGCAGTAAAATAAATCAATATATTATCTGGGAAATGTATGTTTCAGAATTTTAATTTTAGTTTAAATAAAATCATTAAAAATATATACGTACATGTGTTTCGTAACAAAAATTGGTCCGTTTGTGTATTTATTTGCGCACTTCCAAACTAATATAATTCAGATTTTTTTTACTTTCTTATTTATCTTAGACATTATTGAAAAATGATAAATACTTATGATCAAAAAATAATTAAAAAGTACATAATTTTAATAGTTTTATCATCACGCCTTTCAGCATTTTTGGATGTAGGTATAAATTAAAGCAAATTTGGAATGAAATAAAATCGATATTGAGTTATAATTTTAAAAAGCTGGTGGTGAGAATAATATTTCTCATTGAAACCGCCTTGTACGATCGTAAGGACAACTTTCGACGAAATGTGGATTTTAGGCCGCTGGCTGGTTAAACGCTCTTTTTTTTTTTTTTTTTAAATATGTTTATTTTGTTATTAATTGTACAATAATTTCTCTTACTTAAATCTTACAAAACTGATCAATCAGTTTGATTGTAAAAAATCTCTCATTTTTCCTATTTATTTACTTACAACATATAAAATGTTTTATATTTTGGTGCTTAATACATATCTAGTAATTATTTAATAATATAATACTTAATATTAAAATACTTAACTAATTATTGTAATGCTTATTATAACATAAATTTTATTTTGAACAGTGGTTAAAAGATCTAGGTACCTATTCGTTCACAATATTATTTGTTTTTCATAGATTTAGGTATTTTTATACAATATTTTAGTTTTCATGTTCTATTGAAGTAGAAAGATCTAACTTTAGTTTTGATTTTTGAATATGATGTCTCGTTTTTAATATTTTCAGGTAATGCATTAAATATTTCCGGAATTTTATGCCTTTTTGTTCTATCACCGTATACATTTGTAGATTTATTAATAATAAACATTTCTGCTTCTCTATGCCTAGTGGGGTAGTTATGGTTTACAGGTTTTTTGAATTCTGTATTCCAGAATTCATCTAGAGTTAATTGGTAATCTACCCTACTATGTATAGAGAGCACATTACACAAGGAGAACATTTTTTTATAATCGCCATCACATAATTGAACTTTTTTTTTGCCTGATATCAATTTTAGGAAACGGATTTGTAGTTGTTCTTAAAACAGCTTTTTTACATTAGCTCCCTCAGGGCCTATGTCATCTTAGGGGATGTTGTGTGGAGGGTTTTATTAAGGAAAGGAAGAAGAGGAAATTCTGAGAAGTAAATAGATATGAGGGATTGGTAGGAGTCTGGGGGTCAGTGGGTCCAGGAGTGACGGACGTATGAATCCATCCCTTCAACTGTGGTGGAAGGCGATGGGTCGAGGAATTCTAGCTGGAGAGCTCAAAATACCTCCTCAAACAGTCTCTCTCGATCTCGATCGATCGCGAATGTGCCTGGACTTCAACGGGAATTTTTACCTTATGGCCATCTATATAAGGAGTGTTGTTGTTTGTTGCCAAATGCTACACGACGTGGTGCATTGCCTTGAGAGGCTTTTCTGATATTTTTTTGTTTTGATATGAGTTAGTTGTTGATCTAAGATCTAACTGTGTGCAGAATGGTGTTTACAACGGTAAGATTCATGTGCGCAAAGGCAACTGAATAGCAAATCACTACCAACTGGTAATTAGGTTAACAGTTAGCCACGATCTCAAGAGATGTGATGTTATAATTAAATATAAACTGTACTAATTTTAGTATTTATCATTAATAGTAAACACCTCAGCACAGGTTCTCCTAGTGAGGTGCTCACGAAACATACAATATTACCAACCAACAGTTTCACCTTCTCAAACCTACCTAACACACAACATAATGAAATGTAATATTAATATGTAAAAATGTTTTCAAAATATATTACATATGTAAAAATGTTAACAATAAGGTGTAAACTGTAATATATAGATATAAATAAATAAATAAATAGGTGATAGATACATGAATATGAGAAAATCAAGTAAAATAGGGATAAAACTGTCAACTCGAATAAGTAATTACATTAATGTGTCAATTTTTTTTTTACGTTAGCTCCGCACAGAAGGCCCTGAGAAAAATAATCCTCCTCAGGGCCTATGTCATCTTTGGGGATGCTGTGTGGAGGGTCTTTTTAGGAAAGAAGTTCTGGAAGGGAAAAGGTATTAGGGGTGGGTAGGAATCTGGGGTCAGTATGTCCAGGAGTGAAGGAAGCATTAATCCATCCCTCCCACTGCGGTGCAAAGCGATGTTCCGAGAGGGTACAGTTGGAGAAGTCAAAGGGACTCCCTCAACCATTCTCTCCCGATCCGGCCTGCCGCTGGTGGGCAGACGCATCCGCTGCCAATACCCGGACACATCTCACCTCATGAACCCGGGCACCCCTGCTAAGTCACCAAACGTAGCGAACCACTTGGGGTGACCTATGGCAGAGGTGTTGGTTATCCAATAAATGGTTCCCGGGGCGGCGGTACCCATACCCGCCTCCCAAATGAAGAAGATAAATGATAACACTAATAATCTAAACGAAAATATAAAAGAGAAAAAGACACAGATAAATAGAAAAAGATAATAGTCGCAACTGGGACCTTAAGAAGTTATAAAAAGAGAGTTGTTCTTATAAAAAATTGACATTAATACGTTTATAAAAATACAAGCGTGCAGTACGCGGTAGAAGTGAAACCTTAAGAAAACTAAAGTAATCAAGAGACAGCTACAAAGCACCGCATAAAGAGGAGACTGATTATTCTATCTCTCTCGCAGGCTAAATCGTGTAGATGTATGTGTTTGTCTCTTTTTAGAGTCGCTTTTTCGTTTTATCAAGTTTCAAATCACAACGGTGCTTAAGAAGTTTTCACTTCTTCAATAATTATTGCTTATTAACTGACCGGTCGGTGACTGAGCTGGCATCGCGTTTGAGTCCCACCCAGACGTCCCGCGTTCGATTCCTCGGCTGGCTAAGTCCTCCAACACGACACATGCAAAATTTTCCGCTTTCTGTGATAGTAGTAGGAGCTTTTAAAATATTGTCAGGTTATTTGTAACCCAGGAACCTTTGTCTTTTAAAATATTGTCAGGTTATTCGTAACCCAGGAACCTTTGTCTTTTAAAATATTGTCAGGTTATTCGTAACCCAGGAACCTTTGTCTTTTAAAATATTGTCACTTTATTCGTAACCCAGGAACCTGTGTCTTTTAAAATATTGTCAGGTTATTCGTAACCCAGGAACCTTTGTCTTTTTTTAAATTAAAAAAAAAAAAAAAAAAACATAAAATCGGTGGGATCATTAGAAAAAAATTAAAATTATGAAGTTGGTTCAAAACACGACCTTAAAAAAATTATCTTTGTATTTCAGAACCAATGTAAAAGTTAAATTTATAAATACAAGAGTTGTGAAGAGGGCGGGCGGGATGGATTTGATTTTTATACAAATGTGCAGTTTTATTCCGATGAAATTTTGTACACTTGATCTTTCCATAACTAGAGAAAGGTCACTGTTAACATTTAATTTCGAAAAAACTAACTTACTAGTAACATGTAAACTATAGTTAACAGGAAACAAACGTCTAATAAAATGAATTATCGAAAGGTGATAGGTAATTTTGAGTACAAAACTGGTTGATAAGGAACAAACACTAACTATATCAATTGTTTAAAAATCCGTCCATAAGAAGATTTACAAAATTTGTATCTTTTTTGTGCAGACATGAAACGAGACTAAAATAATATTATAGAGGAAGCGAAAACTACGAAGATTTTAGAAACCATCTTAGCAAAATAAGCACATCGTTTGATCAATAGACACTTTCATAATTACCGTTACGATTCACGGAAACGGTACCGTGACAGCATAAAAAAGAAAATAAACATAAGCTCCTCAACACAATAATGCTGCAGCTTTTTTGAAAGATGAGATATACAATTAGGGTTGCCAGCTCCCGTTTTATCTATTAGAGGATTTGATACGATTAAATAAAGGACATAGGATGAAAATAAAGGACATCAATATTTTTATAATAAAATCCTGTTATGATATCAGTAGCGACATTTATTAATAAAATAAAAAACAATAGAAAAATGAAACAATACAACTTTGTATAAACCACTTATATAATTTTCGTTATTTGTTTTGGGGTGTTATGCCGTTTTGCGCTACCTCCTTCTTTAGCCAACGTTTCGGACATCGTTGCAGTGTCCATCATCAGGGCAGATCCGGCAGATCCGGCTGGCGACACGGTATCGCTTCGAAGTAAATAAGCACACACTTCACGACTAAAAATTACACATCTACCGGATCTGCCGGATCTGCCCTGATGATGGACACTGCAACGATGTCCGAAACGTTGGCTAAAGAAGGAGGTAGCGCAACACGGCATAACACCCCAAAAACAAATAACGAAAATGCTTTTGGCCGTGAAAATCTTAAAACTTATCCACTTATATAATGTGCAAATCCGACCGGTTTCGGAACAAACGTTCCTTCGTCAGGGAAAGCTTATACTAATTTGACAGTTTCGAACAATGTTTTATTATGGTAGGGGTGGAGCCGTTGTTAGTTAATAATGTAGATTGGGTGGGTAGGTATTAGTGTACAGTGGGTGGGTAGGGGAACAAATCCATGATTGGGCTATATGACAATATTTTTGTTTGTTGATAATAGATTCATTATTTTTAAGGGTTTTTTTAATTTCCAAAGCTTCTAAGTTATCTAAACATTTTCCTTTATGATTAATATGAAGAATATTTATCCCTGTATTTTTTCAAAACTATGGTTATTTTCAATGATATGGTTAGCGAACTCGGGATATGGATTTGCACATTATATAAGTGGTTTATACAAAGTTGTATTGTTTCATTTTTCTATAATGGATAACCACAAAGTAATAGCTACATTCAAAAATATAAAAAAACCCTAATTAGTCTTTATGCGTTTAAAAGTATACTTCGTGTTACTTTTGGCTGCTCTAAGAGGTTCTTCGTTTTCTGTAATGAAATTATAAAGAGTGTACTTGTAGTTCTGCTTTTACAGTGTCAATATGTAAGTTATTTCAGTTTTTGGTCCACGTATTCGTACACAAGGAAAAAAATCCTGTCGGCTTGGGCGTTAGAAACTGGGATGGAAAATAGTATTGTATTATTTTTAGCAGATTCTTGTATTCATCCGTAGATTTGAGAGTCTGAATCCAATTTTCAAGAACACTTTCACACTTCTTATCGTCTATAATTTCCGTCAGGAGAGGCTTTAATATACAGAAACCACACTGATTCATTTTTTTCCAAAAAGGACAAAGTATTATCCTCTATTGAAGATTTCAAATTAGAGGATAAGATCAATTTTTGGGTCTGAAATACAGGATATCCTTTAAAATAAAGGACGTCTGGCAACCCTATATACAATGTACGTAGATCTGTTTCCTCCAAAGAACAAAAAATCACATTTTTTTGCATCTGTCTCACACATCGCACCGTGACGTCTCCGTAGAACCTACAATATTATTACTTGCCGTGACAACAATAATTTTGAAAGTATGGAATAAAGTTACAACGATAATACTGAAGTGTGAGTGAATTCCAAAAATTCAAAAACTCCAAATGTCAATGCGCTAATGGTTTTGCTTTTGTTATTAAACATAATACTGACGCTCTTTCTTACACACTGAATAAAGACAGTCGAAATAACAATATTACACTAAATAACAAAGGTGAACGTATGTCTGCACCCCCCCAAAGGAAACATACCATCATCAAACCGACCACCATAACACGCGCATCATAGCATGGTAGTCGAAAAATCCACATATGATGTAACCATAATACGCAATGAATAAAGAAAATTAAAAAAAATTATATATCATACATCTCCCTCACGTATATAAAGAAAATGAAACACAATGAAAACATAGTACTTTGGAAGAACAGACACACGTATTTTGTGTATCTCATCTTTTGTATTACCATTATTTAATGTGCAAGAAAGAGCTGCATCATTATAACGATATGGAACGAATGTTTATTGACTTTTTATGCCGTCACGGTACCGTAATCGTGAATCTTCACGATAATTAAAAAAGCGTCTATCTACGTAGGCGTGTCTGCATAATCTTATATATAAAAATCTCGTGCCACGGTGTTTGTGGTCGCACTCCTCCGAAACGGCTTGACCGATTTTTATGATTTTTTTTAATGTATATTTGGTAGGTGTGAGAATAGGTTTTAAAGTATATTTCACACCGCTAGGTGATTAGAGTGTCCCTACCCTGATTTTTTTTTTGACAATTTTTTTATTTGACATCAAAAAATACCTATAACTCCAAATTTTAACACACCTACCCCCGCCCTCCCATTTTTTTAATCACGATTTTAGTATTTTTGTACGAAAAAATTTAACCGTTTTTCGTATTTCAAACAGAACGAAATTATTTATGTTGTTGAATGACAGATGGCGCTACGTTCGCAATTTTCATCCACACACGCGCAAGACATTCACGGGAAGCGTCGCGTCATTTTGATATTTCATTCGGCATCATGCTTTCGCGTGGGCAAACCATCGAGCTGATTTCTGTTGGCTAAAGACGGATTACAAAAAATATCGTACATTCAATTGCTCTTCGAAATTCATACTAATTTTCTTTATTTCATTTCCCTACTTTAGTTGGCGTTTTTTTTTGCTTTTATCGGCAATCATCGTTTACAGCGCTGCATTGCTCTTTCTGTCATAGATCCCATCCCCCCATACTATACATTCGTAATTTTTAATTTAACAACCAAAATATTCACTAGAATAGTCAGCTAGTACCTTGTATACCTTATCAGAAATTTGATTGTACGTGCCTTATTATGCATGTTTTAAAATCAGAACATTGAAAATGCTTACAGCTTTTGAAAATGGCTTTGCAAATCACATGTTTTAAACGGCATATCTTTTCAATAGCGTACCTAACTACCTAGCACGTCGACTGTGGACTGATTGATGCGGTATAAATCTATTCAATTCACGACTAATCATCAAACAGACACAACGGTATATGAATATTTCACATTCAATCACACCCACACTTCGTGAACCATACGAAACAATCCCGTGAGTGTTTCATTGGTATGTGGATTCACGTGACGCCATTGACGACAAAACATTAATAGATGCTAATAATTTATCCATATTTTTATATATGTATATATATATATATATATATATAGGTAGGTACTAGCTTTTACCCGCGGCTTCGCTCACATGGTTTTAGGGGGAAATCTATATACATAAATATGCTAGCTTCTGGGTTTGTAGTTCCCGGCATGCGTTGCTATGCCGCGTAATATAGATATTGTTTCTCCCTGCGTGTCCTTTCCCTTCGTCCCATTCTTCTTCCGCATCCCCTTCCCCTCTCGCGTTCCTACTCTGCCCTCCCCCGTCCCACGAACCCCCCTACCGATCTCCCGCACTCCACACATTCAGTCCCTGTACATTCAGTTTTCAAACAGCTCGCGTGCCACCTATTGAATTTTTTTTACACAAATTACATAATGTCAGAGCTCACCAGTATATATATAGAAACATTCGTTGACGTGCTCACAACAACTCACCAATGTTTCATCGCAATTGGATGAACGGTTTAGCAATGAACAATTTCGTGATGCCAGAGCTCACTATTGTATACAGAAACCATTGTGGGCATGCACACATCAAATCCATAAAGTTTCATTGCAATCGGATGAACGGTTTAGTAACGCGTAATTTTATGAAGCCACAGCTCACTATTGTATACAGAAACCATCGCGGGCATGCACACATCAAATCCCCAAAGTTTCATCGCAATCGGATGAATGGTTTAGCAACGCATAGCGGACATACAAACATTTTTAGATTTTTATATATATATATAGATACAGACAGATAGAGAGAAGATTAGTACATTACATTCTCTCGAAGTCTGAACCCACACATGTTTTAAAGTGAGATAAGGTATAGTCTGTCAAAAAAGAATAGAAAATATAAAAATTGGAACTACTAAATTTGTAGACTGGCAACACCAATTTATGTGTCAAATATTTTTTGAAGTACAATGACACTGAATGTATACAACACAGTAAACCACATTTAAAAAAATATTTTTTCTTCACGACATAAATTTGATTTAAAGGGGATTTACAAAGCGATTTGCTTTAATGTAATTTAACATAAATTTGAATTTAACAATAGATAGAAAGGAATACTCACTAATGGTGAGTTTGGTTACACTACTTTTAGATCTGAATGAGTTAAATATATTCAGATCTAAAATTAAAGACATGATCTAAAACCCAGGCAACGCTAAGTACTTTATCTAGTATTAAATAATGTGAGCAATTTCTAAACTGTGCTTTATATTTTATTACATTATAGTTATTCTTCATTATGTTAACACAAAATTGCAAAAGTATAATAATAATATACCTATATGCAATTCTAATTTTGAGATCGGCGGGTATCTATACAGCAATGAAAAACTATTTTTTCCACTATTATGCCTTTTTTATTTTTTTATAAAAATGTAGGTTATACAGCTTTACTTTAACACCATGAGTTATGTGTTTAGTATTGCCATTTGATCAACAGTGGCGCCCTCATATATTTTATACTCTTATTTGACAAACTGTAACTATCGATGTTTTTGAACAAACTTAAGATTTTTTTCTTTTTACGTTATCTCCACGCAGAAGGCCTCGGGGAAAATAATTCCCCCCAGGACTTGTGTCATCTTTGAGGTTGTTTTTTTTGTTTGAAGTCGCTTTTAAGGAAAGGAAGGAGAAGTTTTTGAGATGAAATAGTTAAACGGGTGGTAATCTGTTGGTCAGTATGTCCATGAGTGACGGACGTAGGAGTCCATTCCTCCGACTGCGGTGCAAGGCGATGGGTCGAGAGACTGTTTCTGGAGAGATAAAAAACCAGTCTCCCTCAAACAATTTCTCTCTATTCGGCCCGCCATGCACGCAGCATAACCCGGCCAGAGTAACCCAGCATAACCCTGAGTAACCGGCGTGGCAAAGGTGTTGGTTATCCAATAAATACTACCCATACCCGCCTCTCAAATTGACCATTGAAGTGAAACACATCATATCATATAAGTTATCTTCAAGGGATGCTGTGTGAAGGGTAAAATAAAGAAAGAATTCAACTCAACAATAATCAGAAAAATAACTGAAAAAATTTTAATACAATTTTATATAAATGCTCAAAAAACAAAGAAAATATTTTGGACTGCTCGATTTTGCGTATTAATTTCAAATTATTACAAAACATATGTTTTTACAGTTTTTTAACCAGTTTATAAAATAAATAATACAAATCGCAATAAAACTTGTCATATTCAAAACCAGACTGATTTAAAATGCGATTAATACTTTAAATAATTAATTGAAAACTGTGTATCATTAAATTGAGGACATAATTATGATTGAGATTGCACACTACAAATTCCTAAATAAATGTATGCCATCTAGTATATTTTACAGTAAGCTATGTGGAAAATGTAGACAGAGAGATACTGTAAATCGATAACTTATTCATTATGCAAATTCGAACACAGCCCTCACACGACACAAGAATTCTCAGGCCCGAGAGAAGGAGAACCTTAATACGAGCCTTATCAGATCTAGCTGCTATAATTAAACAACGCCTGACCCTATTTTTGTAAAAATGCATAAGTTTAACCGTTAGATGTGTGTTGTAGACGTGACCGTGTACCCAAATTAATGTCATTTTTATCTTACTTTACGTGAAATTAATCAAACATTTTCTAATATCGAATAATCCAGTTACTTAAGGAAATTTCGCTAGTGTCTAACGTGTTTTATGCATGTGCACCGGAGTTCAGTACTGCTAACACCTTAGAGCAGACTCCATTAAATACATGTAAAACGGACACAGTATAACGGTTATTAATTAATTAATTATAACTCGTTAGTTGCCAATGTAATGCTTATGAAAATGAATAAAACACTTAATAAGACATTATAGTATTAAATAATAATGAAACCAGAACATGAGACTCTAATTCATAACAAAATAATAATATTCTAATACTTTAAAACTCAGGGTCGTGTTCAGCCCTAAAAGAACAAACTAAATAGTTAGAAAACTAATAAAATAAATCGATAGCTTGTCGTGTTTAATAAACAAAATCAAATGTTTTAAAAATGATGATCAAGATGTTAAAATTACTACAAGGGGGGTGGGTGGCGCCAGTTCAAATAGAACACAATATTAAATGGTAAATCAATAAACTCGAAACTAACCGAAGTTTTAGCTCACAGGTAATGGCAATTTAACCGAAGTATGTGTTTTCTCTCGTCGAAATAAACGTCCAAGACTCTCCGACTTCAACTGTTGATGAAAAATTCTCTTATTTCTAATATGTTTTGTGAAAGCAGGATTCTATTTGTTCAAAGTTTTATTTTCTATTGGGAATTTCAATTTGAATTGATACGTAGCCACCAACTTAATTATTAGGTGCTTATTTCGCATTGTAATTTTAAACTGTTACAACAGCATGCCCACTTGTGTGCATTACATATAGTTGGAAAATAGCAGCAGAATCTGTTAGCCACAAGACCCAATATTATCTCTATCATGAGTTCGTTGAGAGTTTTTGATATTACCTACTTCGATGATTTAATATTAAGTGCATATTACTGGGTATTAAATGTTATTAAAAATTCGGGATCAGGCCGCTAAAAATAATACTATTTTTTATAGAAAACGATAAGGTATGTATTCTCGTTTAACACCAGCCGCCTGGTTTGATTTATTCAAGAAAAAAATATCGTAAAGAGTGTGTTTTATTTTATTTTGAGAAGTTTAGACACAAACATTTAAATATTTTACGATCATTTCGGAAAGAATTTAATTTTCCACAACGTACAATAAAACCACAACCGAAAAAGGGTTCCACTGGTTCAGGAAAAAATCGAAATCGGAATTCACGCCTTTTATGGGAGGAGTTTAAAAATACTTGAGAAAAAGCTTTCGGAAAGGTTGGAAAAGGTATTTGAGAGTTTTGTTTTACAGGTTGATTTCGTAAAGGCATGTAAAAAATATGAATTCCTGTTTTACGCATTGTTTATTGTAATAAAACGGAAATTTAAAATTGATTTCACGAAATCAAGCGACGCGGAACGACGCGTCCATCTCCCGCCCAGTTCGGGGCGTGACTGAGGTTTGGCGTCTGTGGCGTGAACAGTAGTTCTTCGGTGGACGCCATAGGGTTCACTTTGAAAAACCGAATTCGTCGACTAGCGGCCGTATTGTAAAATAACAACGGGAAAATGCATATTTTATTTTATTTTGGGAAGATTGGGTGTAAATATCAACTTTTTTTGGGATCATTATAAAACAAACTGAATTTGCCACATTATACAATAAAACCATAACCGAAAAGGGGTTTATAAATAGGAGAGTTTGGACTTGAAAGTGTGTTTTTTAGACCTTATACTTTATTTTTTTATAGGTTTATTAAAAGACTTATAAAAAAATGTCAGATATTTTTAAGGGCCAAGGTATGTTCTACACGCAGTATTTAATTGAAGCATCTACAATACTTCTAATCGATCAAATTTTCAAAACAAAAACATATGATTTTGTATGATTTTGCATTATTTACTATGGCTTCATCTTAAGAAGGAGATTATGAATCTTAAAGCAGTTTTAACAGACCAAATAAAACCATACTACATTATTTCAAAAGTGTTGTCTACTCGCAGTATTTATTAAAAGCACCTAAAATATTTCTAAGCGACGTAATTTTCAAATCAAAAACACTCGACTTTGCACTACTTAGGAGTATCACCATAAAAAGAGAAATTAAAGTCTTAGTCAAAATAATACAAAAAAAGAGAGTGTGCAATTCACACGCGGTAGAAGTGAAACTTTCAGAAAACTAAAGTAGGCGAGAGTAGGAAGGCTAGGGAACACCGCACACAGAGGAGACTGATTATGTTATCTCATTTTCAGGCAGGCTAAATCTCATAGATGTAGATGGGTGTCTCTTTTTAGTGTTGCTATTTTTCGTTTTATCGAGTTTAAAATCACAACTGCTCTCTTCAGTAAGGCTTTCTGAAAAAGAGGGACATAAAATATACGGTGGTCGAAATTAATATATCCTGACAAAAAATTCGATGAATTTAGAAAAGTTGTGAGTCGCTAAATACTCAATATTCTTTTATGAACCCTCCATTGCCGAAAAATGCAAAAAACAATCTCACGATTTACCAGTTTCCCACATGTATTAAGAGTTTCAGGACACTGTGTATATTAGACAACCATGGACGACATAATGTGTAAATTAATTTCTTCTAAGTCAGTAAAGTTCACACTTCCATTAATATTTGATTCAGTGGTGTAATCCAAATGAGTAACATTACTTTAACCAGCGTTTGTTGCACCTAAATCTTCCAACAAGTTTCGGACATAACTGGTTTTTGGAACAGGCGCCTAGTTCCTAGTGGTAAAGTGACTTGGTTATTATTTCAATAGGTGGTTCAATGCCTCCGTACGACCTTCACCCATTTCCGAGAGCGGAACGCATTAGAGGTGACTGACCAGGATGTAGAAGGAGATTTAATTTTTGAAAATGTGTCAATTGCCTAACGGTGTTTTGTTTGTGAATATTATGTATGTTAATGGATTTTATGCCCGTTTAGATTATGAATAAGAATCGCGTGATTTTGGTTTTTGAGATGATCGCTTTATGGCTTTTAGGAAACTGCTATAAAATGTTTTTAGTTCAAAATTTGAATATAAATTGATTTTGTCTCACCGGTCAAACATTACTGATGTTAATTTTTCTTTGTCTGGGGTTTTAAAACTCGTGTAACTCGTCAGCTTGAAAGATGTTTAAACATACACACATATATAGTATTTAACAAAATGTCTCTTAATTTGATGGTAACTGTAACCAGACAGACAGTTATTATATTAATTTTGATATTCCTATAAAAATGGTACCTAAATATCATCACACCGATTCCATGGGAGTAAGCAGGGAGAACGTGCTGACAGAGATAACTTTGTCTTGACACGCACTCCTTGGTTCATTCACACTCTCTCTCTTATTCTGCCTCTTGCCATGACCTAACATAAATTATTATTTAAAAAATATATATATTTGACCTATTATAATGCAGACCTGTAAATTTGTTAATTTTTGTGGAAGAAGCTTAAAAATATGGCCATCAATATACCCACAATCAGATATCTATTTGTTTTTATAAAGGTACGGAAGCAATTCATTGACATTAAAAACCTCTTCCGATTAACAAAATTAATGATATTTACAATTATTTATTTATTAAAGGACTAACGTTCAAGTTTTTAAAAGGAAACCTGGAGTGCAGAATTACTTCTGAAATATCATTAATACATTTTGAAAAGAGGAGTGGGCCTAAACTAGAGCCTTCGGGTACTCCTGACCATACACAAAATAGAATGGACTGGAATAATCCATGAGACACAAACTGTTTCCTGTCTAGATAGCTAGATAAAAAGGTAAGTATGGAGAATCCTATTACAGGCAGATTATTGAATAAGACGTCAAGAATAACATCAACGAAGGACGTTGAAAAGCCGTTACACGAGGGATATCCAAGAATTTATTTATTTAATTATGACGATAACTATCTTTATATCAAATAATAAACAGTTTGCAATCGTCTATCTTATATGATTTCAAAATAGCTTACATGTTTCTGGATTATTTTTAAATATCGCCTCTTTTATTTGGAACTAGCTGGTCCCGGCATGCGTCGCTATGCCACTTAATAAAGAAATTGTTTCTCCCTGAGTGTCCTTTCCCATCGTCCCGTTCCCCTTCCGCCTCCCCTTCTTCTCCTGCGTCCTCTTCCCCTCTCGCGTTCCCACTCCGTCACATCCACCTTCCCTCTCCCTACTCTACTCCCCCCCCCCCCTTCACCGTCCCGCGAACCCCCCTCCCGAGTTCCCCTCCCCCTCCCAGGTCCCCCTTCCCGCGTTCCCCTTCCATCTTCCCCGCCTTCCCTCTTCCCTTTACCGCTCCCTCGTCCCGCCAACCCTCCTCCCGCGTTCCATATATTCAATCCCAGTACATTCAGTTCGTAAACAGCCCGTGTGCCACCTTTTACAATTTTTATTCAAATTTCCATTTTTCATGTATATTAAATTTGGTACCTAACATAGGTACCTATTTAAAATATCTCAAATTCTTGATTCGATTCAAAATATTAGGGGAGTACCTACTTTAAATAAATTTTTCAACTTTTCAAAAATAGAATCCTGATTGCACAATCATTCATTGTTTTGCAAAATGTCATTCTCTAACACGCGAACTGTCAAACGTGCGATGTTTTCTGTTATTATCTAATTTTCTGCGCAATTTTCTTAATTTTTCTCCATCCTCCATAAGAACCATCCTCGAACTTCAAGGAATATTCTAAAAAAAGAATTAGCGAAATCGGTTCAGCCGCTCTCGAGATTTCCGCTTACCAACAAATTTAGCGATTCATTTTTATATTATAGATAACACTGGGATATTGGCTTAATTTGTTTTTTTTTAGCTGAAACTGTCTATCGATATTATGTTTCTATAAAACTATCCCAGTCTCAACCGGATTTGTTCGAAATCAATTTTTTGGTTTTTTCTGTTTGTGATGAACGTAGTTGGGCTAAAGTTCGGTGTTTGGGCTAAATTCCTAAAAAATAAAACTAGTTATTTTTATACTAATTTGGGGTCGGGGAATCCGAATCTGAAAGAATTAGGCGGCGGCAAGCAGTATTAACTGAATTACAGGACTTTAAAAAATTTTATACACATACAGGAAAATAGCCATTCTGGAAGCATTTTGATTCCTAGAAAATCAAACTAGTTATTTTTATACTAACTATGGGCCGGGGAATCCGAATCTGAAAGAATTAGGCGGCGGCAAGCAATATTAACTAAATTAAACGACTTTAAAATTTTCTATATACACACACAGGAAGATAATCATTTCGGAAGTATTTTGACACACGTAGTACAAAGATCATAGAAAAACAAGATAACATAGATGTTCTTACCTCACAAAATTAAGTGTTGCCATTAAGCAGTAATATTAATAACGTAAAATAACATGTTTATATTTTAAGTACTTATTTTTTATAAATTTTACTCACTTTTGTATCACAAACCATGTTACATAAACCCGGCGTAGCTGCTAAACTACTTGAAAACAGGGATGTTTTTTTGCCGTGACGCGAGCAGGCGGTATAAAGGGGCACAAACCATGTTACACAAACATAGCGTAGCCGTTAAACTACTCGAAAACAGGGATGTTTTTTTGCCGTGACGCGAGCAGGCGGTATAAAGGGGCACAAACCATGTTACACAAACCTAGCGTAGCCGCTAAACTACTCGAAAACAGGGATGTTTTTGTGCCGTGACGCGAGCAGGCGGTATAAAGGGGCACAAACCATGTTACATAAACCTAGCGTAGCCGCTAAACTACTCGAAAACAGGGATGTTTTTTTGCCGTGATGCGAGCAGGCGGTATAAAGGGGCACAAACCATGTTACACAAACCTAGCGTAGCCGCTAAACTACTTGAAAACAGGGATGTTTTTTTGCCGTGACGCGAGCAGGCGGTATAAAGGGGCACAAACCATATTACACAAACCTAGCGTTAGGTTAGGTTAGGTTAGGGGCGCGAGCAGGCGATATAAAGGGGCTGGAGTTTTACCGCTTAGCTGGACTCTTATATGATCCGCGTATCCGACAGGAACCCTTCGAGACAAGCGAGTTTGACAAGGATACGACGGACGAAGAAGACTTGGTCGATTTATAAGGTATGTTTTTCTGCTGTTATCTTTTTTCATATTGATATAGGGATAAATATTTTTGAGAGCTGGTAACACTGCCGGCACATGTTTTTGTATATTTCTTGTTTTTCTATGATCTTTGTACTACGCGTGTCAAAATACTTCCGAAATGATTATTTTCATGTGTGTGTGTATAGAAAATTTTAAAGTCGTGTAATTCAGTTAATATTACTTGCCGCCGCCTAATTCTTTCAGATTCGGATTCCCCGGCCCATAGTTAGTATAAAAATAACTAGTTTGATTTTCTAGGAATCAAAATGCTTCCAAAATGGCTATTTTCCTGTATGTGTATAAAATTTTTTAAAGTCCTGTAATTCAGTTAATATTGCTTGCCGCCGCCTAATTCTTTCAGATTCGGATTCCCCGACCCCAAATTAGTATAAAAATAACTAGTTTTATTTTTTAGGAATTTAGCCCAAACACCGAATTTATTCCCGTAGTTGTTTGGATTTAAAATATTCTCCACAACCTTGACAATACTGAATTTTTATTCTTATGAAAAATATTGGAGTTCACATCATCTAAAAAACTGTATTGAGTCGATTTATAAGGCATGTTGTAAGGAAGGTTGTAAAATGATTTAAATCAGAAACGATGAAGCAATTGCAGAAAAAGAGTGTTACATTCTCAAACAAAGCAATACTTCGTGGAAATAATTTTGGTTAATAAAGGGTACTTTGTACAGTACGTACTTAGAGCAAATAAAAATTGCGGTTTTCATTTTTTTTCAATTGTTTGCATGATTGCTCTTATGTGCCATTCATTGTGTATCATTTGATTTTAGCTATTCGTTCAGGCGCTAGCCATTTTAATATTTTGAAAAGTGTAAAAAATTTTCAACGAGTTTTTTCTTTCGATTTTTTTTTAAAGAGTAGTTTTGAGATCTAATGATCTTTCAAATTAAAGTTATTAGAATAATATCAAAAGAATTGAACAAAAATACCAAAGTTTTCAAATAACTCTTCCAAATTTTATCAAATACGGCAGTTTTAATTCTGTTCTAAAGGGTTAAGCATGACTCAGCGATAATAACTATAAAGCCGCCAATACACGTTGCCCGAAAGCATTTGGCCAATGTGCTGGCCCATGTGTACAAAACCACTTGGCACATTTTATTGACCGTTGCAAGGCGTTGGCCACCAACGTCAGTTCATCGGCTATCCGATTATTAGTTGGACAAGGTTCTAACTGTTTTTTTTTTTAATGTGACCTTTGAACGTAAAAACCATTTTTTCTGCTCATTTTTTAAACAAAATAATTTTCTGTCATGTTGATCATCGTTCCGTAGATTCTTGGGTGACAAATTTCTAACATTAAGTTTTTAAATGTTCTAACTTCACTAAACTTTGAACCTTTTGCAATCGTCATTTTGCTTGTTTCTGAGGTGCTGTCACTCAGTCAGTTAAGTTGGATAGGATTCAAAAATTTTTTTTTATTCATTAAAAATAATATATAGTAAATTTGCGGCACGTTCCAGAGTCGAGATACTCTTAGTATCGCCCTGGTGTAAGACCACCGTTTGAAATTGAAACATTGCTTGAAACGGCGGCATTAGCCGTGTTTGGGACCAGATCTGAATAGCCAGGTAATTCCCCACCTTCCTCTTCCCAATCTCCTTCCCCTCCCCACTACCTTCAGCCTCACAATATACCCCAATTGGGGATGCCATAGTCTCACTGGCTCCAAACGGGAGCAGCTGAGACTCTAGTGACTATAAACAATAAAAATAAAACTTCGCCTTACCAGGTTCTGAGGTGCCAAAGTTTGCAAAGGCGAATTCCCATAATCTATTTAACAATTTCTGGTGCTAAGATTCTATCTTATGTAAAGTGTTTCAGTTTAATATATTTTAAATGAAAATATTTAATAAGAACGTGGCCCTATCTTGGAATGGCAGTAGGGAAATATAGTTGGAACTATTATAGCCTAGCTGGTTAAATGTAGTTATATCTGCACATTCAGGTGTGTTCTAAAATGGTAAGTATAGTTCCTATTTAAATATTTACCTTTTAAACATGTTAAACTCAAAAATTTAACATAAGATTCAACCTCAAAATCAGAAATAGGTAAATACTAGAAATTGAAAAATGATTTTTGCAAACTTTGACATATCATACCTAAGAACAAGGTAAAGTGAAGTTAGAATCATATCCAACCAGTGACGTATTATCAGTTTTTCGTGTACACACTAAAGGATCTTGGCGCCAACTACGTTCACATGTTGGTGCCAACGCAGTTTCCAGTTGGCGCAACAGACAGAGCCATCGTTGGCGCCAACGATGGCTCAACGCGTACGGCTATCGTGTACTGCAGGTATAATATGCAAGTCTGTCTGTGGCTCCAACTGGAAACTAGGTTAAATGGTATAATGCCGCGGGAACGGTACCCAGACCCTAGACCAGAGCACGGAGCACGGATCACCGGGCACCTGTACAGCATTTTAATTAAAACATAAATATATAATAACAACACACTTCCATTGCATTCTGTGCCAAATAAATTTTATAACAACAACTGACTACAGTTAAGAATTCTGAAGTCGTTTCGGTAAAGACCAATTAACCTTGTGAATTTAAATTTGAACGCAGTTTGGAGCATAATTATTTTTCTATGAAGCGTCCATTGTTAATTTTAATTTAAGCATGAACAATCATTGCTACAAACAGTGAGAAGATTAATTTATTTTTTAATTAGTTGAGAACTAAATTGATGAAAAGATCTTCATTAAATTTTAGATGCGCTTTAGAATAAGTAAAAACAAATTGCCATTCTTAAACAACATGAATTACAGATCATTATTTTTAATTTGAAATAAGTTTAAAACGTTATAATTCTTCTGAAAAAAATTAAATCAAAACATGTTATACAAAACTGTCACAATAATTTTCAGGGTGTTTGTGACTTACTTTAACCAGTGATTCCTGACCTATTTGGCCTAAAAAAATGTGGAGGAAAATTTTAGTCTTCGATTAAGTTTTTTTATTGTTTTCAATTTAAAACGTAAAAAAATCAGCAGGTACTGAATAGTTAGGTTCGGCGTAAGTGGTTGGGCGGTTACTCGGCTGGGTGACCAGTGGAAGAATTTTTTTTGTTATGATTCGGCGAAAAATTGAAAAATAAAAACATATAAAAAGTCTCCGGAGACTAAAATTCCATTGACATTTTTTACTTAAAATAATGACAGGAATCACTGCTTAAAGTAAGTACAGTACGTCCTTTATCATCCTGTATATTTTATTAAGGCTTTAATCGTGTTGTATTCAAAGAGACGATTTTTTTAAAATTAAATGTGAAAAATTTACAATGAACAAAATAAATTATCGAGCTTCGTGGAAACGCGACGAAATAATAATGTATAATGTTAAAAGCTCGAAATTTAAAAATTATATAGGAAATAAAACGTAATTTAAAAATTATTTTTCCATCAAAGAACCTTGCAAGAAAATGGTATTCAAGTTGCCATTGATTTAAGTAAGTGTTTCGCTACGTTTGGTGACTTAGCAAGGGTTCATGGGGTGGGGTTTGTTTTGGTCTTGGCGGCGAATGTGTTATGCCCATCTACTGCGTGGTTGGCCGGATCGGAAGACACTTATTGAGGGAGACCTTCTGATCTCTCCAACTGGACTCTCTGGGCCCATCGCCTTGCACTGTCTCTCCTGGATACATCGACTCCCAGATTCCTACCCATCCCTAATATATTTTCTTTCCAGAACTTGCTCTCCTCCCTTTTCCTAAAAAGATCATTTACTCAGCATCTCCTAAGATGACATGGGCCCTGGGGAATCTTTTTTTCACCAGGGCCTCCTGCGTGGAGCTATTAAACAAAATGTATTGATTAAAAGAAGGTGAAGAGAGTTTTCAAACAATGAACAGTTATTTTTTCACATGTTGTGTATTACCTACATACGTAAGCATTAAAACCTTCAAAGACGTGTGATCTAACGTGATATTTTGAGAGGAACTCGAAAACAAGACAGATAATATTGGCTTATTTGTAAACTGTTCTTATACTCGAAAAATTAAGGATCGAACTCAACTCAAATTACTCAACGCACGGGTAAAACCGAAACCTGCGACCTCCAAATGTTTATTTTTTCAATTTCAACAAATCAAGTTTTTAGGAAATTATTATAAATATATAAACGACAATAATTACGTCATTTTTCTTTACATAATCTCCACACAGGAGGCCCGGAGGACGCTGTGTGGGGTGTATTTCTATGGAAAAAGCCCTTGAGGTAATTTTTCACAAAAACATATTATATAATTATTATTATTTTTATTAAAAGAAGGAGAGGAAGTTCTCGGAATTAAAAAGGTATGTGGGGTGGGTCGGAATCTGGTGGTCAGTGAATCTAGGATTGACGGACGTATGAATCCCTCCCATTCAAAGGCAATACTCCTGCTAGAGAGATTAAAAGGTCTCCCTCAAACATTCTTTCCCGATCCAGCCTGTCACGCAGTTGGTGGGCAGACGCATCCGCCGCCAAGATCCGGACAAACTTAACCTCGTGAACCCGGGCATCCCTGCTCAGTCATCAAACGTAGCGCATCACTAGGGATGACCTTCGGCAGAGGTGTTGGCTATCAAAAAAATGGTTGCCGGGGCAGCGGTACTCGTACCCGCCTCCCAAATTGAAAACGTAAGGTATTGAGTAATAAAATAAGTAAATCTTCAAATTGTAATATTTAATCATTGAAGACAATATTAGCAACTGTAAAACGAAAATTTGAAACAGAAAAATCTTGCGTTTATACATAAAGATATCCATTAAGAAAATGAAGATAATGTTGGTAGCTCTGAGTCAAGCTATGATGCAGTTAAATTCGATCGAAAGGGATCGGTTTGAATAAGCTCAGCGGTTAGAGCTGAGCTCCGGCAAGGCTAAGATCGTGGGTTCAATTCCTAGATTCGTCCTAACTTTTTGAGATTTTTCTGTTTCAAATTTTCGCTCGGAAGTCGCTAATATTGTCTTCATTGATTAAATATGAAATTAATAAACACATTCAAGTAAAAATACGAGGGTTCTCAGAATCTGCTTAGTTTAAAATTAAAGATAATAATAGATATATGAAATGTATAATTCCAGTATAAATACCCAATAAATGTTCGAATTACAAGAACACAAAAAATTATTAAAAAAAATAAATTAATACTTACAAATATTATTCGTAAATCCATTGGTGACATTTTTGCACCACAAAATAAAAGTCCGATGAAATCAATTACACATATCGATTTAAAAAACGCACTTAATATTTAAAAATCTCATCCAATAAAAAAAATCGTCGACTTTTTGAAGTTTGAAAAAGTGGTCCAAATTTCAAGTACAACATAAAGTTGTTTTTTCAATGTTTTAAACTGTAGGTTCTAAATTCGAAATTTAATTTAAAAAAGCACCTGATTATATTATTCAAGTTAACTGTTCTGTCGGAAGCTCTGCGCGTTACTGACGGTCAAGAGCGAGGTAAAATCAGTTACAAGAACTGAGTACACCTGTTATGTAAAAGGAAAACTGATAATTTGATCTAACAAATACGACCAACTTATAAAAAGAGGAGTTTCATCAATTCTATTCGCTTTAAACGCTGCTATTTAAGCCGATTTTTTTGTGACAAAGTGCCATTTTACTGTAAAAATTTCATCGAATTGTTTCAGTGGATCTTGCAGTCTACTTTCTTCGAAATTTTCGCTGCAGTAAATACCAAAGTGTAAAAAAGATTTTTCATTTTAAGCTTTCATATAAATTTTGAAAGTTTTTGGTGAGTCCTTTTTTAAAATATTCTTATTTTAGTATACATTTCTTAGCGGTTTTAAGCGATGATGAAAATTGTTGTTATAGAACGGAAAGCCTGCATTACAACAAACAAGTTTTTCCATTTTTTTCCAGAAGTGAGCTTTTTCCTAAGAATTGCGACAATAAAGACATTGACGGTTGGAAGCTTTGTGGACTTCTTTTTAGTTAAGGCTAGAAATTTATTCTTTATACCGATCTCAATATTTATTGTTTAAATTTGTGGGAGCAGATGAGGAGGATAGAACGCCCGGACCGCTCCTTGGAAGAACTAGGTTTCTTGGCTCGTGATCCAAAGGTTACGGAATCGAAACCGACAATGGTAAACAACATTTTGTTTATGAGACGTGTTTTATTTCATGTACCTACCTATATATATATATCTGCCTGCATTTTTTCTAATTTACTATTATTTCTTTCATTCGTTTCCATTATATTACTATGATTTCTTTTCTGTTAATTTCTTGCATTTCTATTTATCAATTTGAATATTTAATTTAATTTTTTCTTCTCTTCTTTAAAATATTAAAATGCGAAGTGGTTTTTAAACAATCTACTAAGAGCAATTCTGTACCTCTTGTGGATACGGGAAAGATCCAGAATTGGCAGTGTGATTTTCTATGACTTTCAATTGCTTTTTCAATGGGTGTGTTGGCCGATGAAAGCTGCCGCCAATTTTAACTAGTTTAAAACACGAATACTGTTAGTATACAAGACTATTTATTCACTTAACATACGCTTAAAGTTGTGTGCCATAGATATGAAAAAAGTACCCATGAATTACATAATTTGCTTCAACTTGGAACCTATTTTGTGCGCATAAATAATAGTTCCTTGTGGTAATTATTGAAAGGAAGTGCAATTTCCATAATCTATAGTTTAAACTAGTATATTTTTAAACTACTTCGAAAAGGAGGAGGTTCTCAATTCGACTGTATTTTTTAAATTTTTTTATGTTTGTTACCTCAGAACTTTCGACTGAGTGAACTGATATTGATGATTCTTTTTTTATTTGAAAGTTGCTGCTTCCCGTGTGGTTCCATTTTAATTTGGTCTAGTTCTGACAATGGCATCCACGAGAAAATCATATAAGTCTTAAATTTGCATCAAGTATGTGCGCTACAAATGGATGAATACGTCAATATCACGCCAACCGATTTCGATGATTATTTTTTTATTGGAAAGGATGTACTTTAAGGGTAGTTTGATGAGTGTTTGGTAAGGTTTTTATTATGGGATCTATGACAAAGTAACGTAACTCTCCAATTCTTAAGTGCAAATTTACGATACTTGGCCGAATTTCAATCGAATTAGATAGTATACTTCAGATTCACTAAAAATCAAAATATAAACAAATTTTTTAACAAAACAAAAAAACGACTTCAAAAATGCACTAAAAATTAAAAAAATAATTTCGTATTCTTCTACAACTTAATAATCAACTTACTTTTTCTACTCATCAATATGTTGGTTCGATTGTTATTTTTGGAGTCGGTGTCAGCCGATTCCGTATGGATCTCTTCCGTATCCAGAAAAGATACATAATCGCTCTCTATAGATTTTTTAAAAACGACTTACCATATTAATTGCCAAGGCATCAAATATGCAGTAATTTTTGTTTGTATATACCACCCCACCAGGCTGAGCCTATTCCGAGGTTGCAAGAAATGAGAAGAAAAAGAAAATAGATATTTAAATAGATAAATAGAAATGAAAGAAATAATCAGAAAAGAAAACAGAGAAATGAATTCAATAAATAAAAAGAAATTAGAAAAAATGCGGACATATCGTAGGTAGGTACATGAAATAAAACACGTCCCATAAAAAAATGTTATTTACCATGGGTTCCCAAAATAATGTTATTTACCATTGTTGGGTTCACAACAAAATGTTACTTATCATTGTTGGGTTCACAACAAAATGTTATTTATCAGTGTTGGTTTCACGACAAAATGTTTTTACCACTGTTTGGTTCACAACAAAATGTTATTTACCATTGTTGGGTTAAGATACAGAATCGCTCCTCGGATGGTATACGACTGTTATGAGTCTTTAAATTCTAACAGAATTGATTGCTGTATACAATAAATGCTCTCAGCCATACTTACTAACCCTACACATTGTATGTTACTATACACCATCTGCCAGTAGGAAAAAACACGCCTCGGGGAATCTGCCACGAATTATACAGTAGCAGTTTGGAGCGCAGAACTAACCTCAAATTTATTACTGTTCTAAAATAATCATCATATACTATCAATGAACGAAGACAGTAATTCGAGAGATGAATTTTATGAGTGAGAGAGAGTAATGAAAATATGCATGTAATTCAATTTATTGAAATAACTTTTGATGGTTTATAGGTTAAATATGTAAGTACATTTTCAATTCCGAACTTACCATATATAAGGGTATAAAAGAGAATTTCTCTGATGTTTCATGAATTTGTTATATGTCCATGTTTCTTATGTTTTTAACGTTTATATCTACTTATAATTCTGTTATGATTTGATTTATATGTGCAACCTGGCTTCTTATGGATGCCAATGTATTGAAATTTTTATGTTTTATGTAAATTTTAGTTTTTTGCTTTATAAAATTTTTGGTTTCATACTCCTTTATTATAAATTTTATAATTTCTGTTTTTTTATTATGCTGTTTAATCAGAGGTAAAGTCACAAACATGTACAAACTGGAAAAATGTAAACTGTCGATTTCCCAAAATAAATGAATAAAAAACACTTCATTGAATAAGTAACTAACCATCACGTCTTTTACCCGCAGGGGTAGGCGGAGAGGATAGACCGTCATACAACTCGATCTTGGCACACGTGAATGTCTCATACATGCTCTTCTATTATTCTGACTCTTGACATGGCCCGACTCAAGTATCTGATTCACTTGGTGGTGCCATGTCTTCGTCGGGCATCCCCGACTTCTTTTACAAGTCACATTTGCATCGTATATTCTCCTAACACTCATTTGCTCTACATGGCCAAACCATCTGAGCGTCCCTTTCATAATCTTACCCATTACGCTTACATCAGCCTTGCACTCTATGCTGATCTCCACGTTTCTCAAACGATCGTGCATGGTTTTACCACACATACGCCTCAGGGATCTCATTTCTACAGCATTCTATTTATTTTAAAGTGGTTTGAAGATTGGATATTGTATCACAAAAATAAAAAAAGTTTATTTTTTTGGATATTGTTGGATTCGAACCTCCGTTCGCTTGATGTCTGTCTCTTTGGCCGTTGAGACTTGTCGAGCGCCTTGCCCACTGCACCATCGAAGGCCAGCGCCGACGCGCTAATTTACCGCATTATATTAGAACCGAAGACCGTCAAATAATACATTTTTGTTACGCAATTCCGTTTCGTACTAATTTCAATCTGCTTACGGGGGTTAAAGAAGTTTCACTTCAAAAACAAGAAAATTTGTACGCGCATTTTTATTCTTAAAGAAACAGTGCTTTATTATGTACCTACATTTCATGCTCCCCTGAAGAATTCAATCGTTGACTTGACGTGTATCGGGTACTTGACCAGAACATAATGGAGAATTCTTGTACCGCAGAGTGAAACCGGATGGCTGGAGCACTTACCAGAATATTACCTTTTATTTGCCATCGATTCAGTGGTGTAAGAAAAAAGGGGAAACACATTTATTGTTGTGTTGGTGAGCATATTGCGATTGGCGAAGCCTGTTTCTAAAGGAGGTGGTAATATTAGGTCACCGGTAGATACCTAATCATTTTTGGTTTCTCACGAGAATCTCAAATATTGAAATATAAAAACATGCTAAAATTCTTCCTTGTTAAAAAATACTGTGATATAACATTTTCTTTGGTTCCAGACAAGATCAAAATAAAACCTAATAGTCGATAGGATAGTTAATGCCATTTTTTCTATTATTATTGGGTTACCAAGAATACCTGCTTGATGAAAGCGACACCATCTTCTGGAAATAGTTGCATTAACACAGAAATTCCAGTCTGAGAGGATCGTCGATGCTTCAGAACAGCATTTCTGACGACCTCCGTAGTCCAGTGGGTAAGACTCTTGACTCACAATCCGGAGGTCGCGGGTTCGAACCCGGCATGCGCAAATAAATTTTATTTGATTAATTTGTGTTATTTCACAATTAATTCATTAAAAATAATATATAGTATATTTGCGGCATGTTCCAGAGTGGAAGATACTATTAGTATCGCCCTGGTGTAAGACCACCATTCAGAATTGAAACGTCGCTTGAAAATGGCTTTAGCCGTGTTTGGTGACCAGATCTGAATAGCCAGGTACTTCCCAACCTTCCTCTTCCCCACCTCCTTCCCCTCCCCACTACCTTCAGCCTCACAACATACCCCAATTGGGGATGCCATAGTCTCACTGGCTCCAGACGGGAGCAGTTGAGATTCTTGTGCGGTATATTCACTGTAAAAAAAAAAAAAAATTTCTTCCTCTTTTTTTAAATGTAAGTAACGCACAGGAGTCCCAACATTACCGCACAGCAGTCCCAACATTACCGCACAGCAGTCCCAACATTACCGCACAGGAGTCCCAAAATTACCGACCTATGTATTTCCTCTCTCCTACAACATGCATCTCTTGAAGATTCCTTTCTTCTTCCCCTCAAAAAGATTAAAGTAAAATTATTTTCCTCATCCTGTGCAGATTAATGTAAAAAAATACTCCGAACCATCTAAAGCCAATGAGACTATGTCATCCCCAATTGGAGCATTTTTTGGGACTGAAGATAATGGGAAGGCGTAGATGAAAACAGGAAGGTGGGGAAGTACCAAACACGGCTTAAGCCATTTCAAGCAACTTTTCGATTCTGAATGGTGGTCTTTCACCAGGACGACACCGAAAATATTTACCTCTTTAGAACGTGCCGCAAATAAAGGCACCAAGTAGTGTCCGACCGAAACAGGACTTTCCACCGAAACCGAAACCGAATCTTCGGTGTCCGAAACTTTTTTAGACATGTTAAAAATCGATTGTTTACTGGTGTTTGGCTTATTTTTACACACTTATTCAAATAATTTATTCAACACGCGTTAAATTAAATAAGTAAAAAATAACAATAATTGAAGTACGTGAAAAAATAATTTATTTTTATTTCTAAAAAAACAAACAAAAGTTATAAAAAATAACAAAACATGTGTTAATTGTCTGAATAAGTATAAAAATAAACCAAACAACAGTAAAAAATCGATTTTTAACATGTTTAAAAAAATTTCGGTTTCGGCAGAAACTGATGCCGAAACTAAATTTTTTGCCGAAACTTGCCGAAACCGAAACCGAAACGGAACCTTCGGTCGGTCACTAGTACTAAGTACCTGTCTATGAATATGAATTGTGAGATAATATAAATCAATCAAATAAACAAAAGGTTAGTCAAATATAGTAAGAATGCATCAATAAATTAATGTCGTATCTTTAACTTTATTTTACAAAATTGAAGGACTGTTTTGTTATGAGCCATAACTTGTGAAGTGCTCCCACTGTCTCCTACTTCGCTACACTTTATAACTTGCCATGTAAAATACAATGTTGAGCGTTCAATGTTCAGGTACTTAACAGTGCTAATGCAGCAGAGAACAGGTAGCACCATCGACTAATCTTACGACAAGGCGTGTGAATGGTAAAATTAACACAGAACCCAAAAACATCGGTTTAAGAAAACAATTATAAAAAAAAGCATTATCTCGCAACGGAAAGATCAGAAGAAGCATTGCTTTGTACCTTTCGTTGGTCTTTAAGTTGATTCCAACGCTTTGTTAAGATCATTTTTCTAACACGATATTGATGCAGTTAGAAATATTGTAGGTAAAGCCTCTAGCAGACTTTATCGTTAACAATTTAATCAGCTATGTGAATTTTCCTTACTTGTTTTGGGGGTGTTATGCCGTGTTGCGCTACCTCCTTCTTTAGCCAACGTTTCGGACAGCGTTGCAGTGTCCATCATCAGGGCCGATCCAGAGCCAGATATACGTCATAACACTCCAAAAACAAATAACGAAAATACTTTTGGCCGTGAAAATCTAAAACGAACCAGCTATATGAATATTATAATATTCCTTATAGATAGATTCAAGGCAATGTTTCGTCAAAATTAACAATTGATATGAATCTTAATTTTCTTTCTACCAAAACAACGGTGTCACACAACAAATTACGACAACACTTTTGCCACAAAATGATCGTTCTTCGCTGGTTTCACATATGTTTTTAGAGGTGGCCGGACAACTCGGTTTGAAACCAACTCAGAACCTTCTCAGATAAGTCATTTAGAGTGATTAAAAAATATATAAAAAAATGGTTAAATAGTTATGTTAGGGTTATCGGCTAATTTAAAAAAAAAAAATCGTAGCTTTTAAAGACTTTTCAAGGAGGTGTTGAGTTGACTTATTCTCAGTTGGCATGGAACCGTTTTTAGAAGCTTGTTCAACAAGTTTGCATCGAGATGAGTTCACCTCTATATCTTGTGACGCGAGCTTTTCAGACATGTGCATAAATTCACAATTTACATCACGGGATTTGAACAATATCTTTGTGCTTTGTTTAATACCGTAAGAAACATGCGAGGAAGAGAGGCATCGGAATTCGATGGGGGGGATGTGTGATGAAATTACTCACAGGTAGTGTTATTTTTAGTCTCAAATTAGATATAAGAGGGCTAATCTATTGTTATTATATCGTTGGGTCGTACTAGAAATTGCCGGGTGAGGCGAGGCGCGGTTGAGAGGAAGCTGTCAAGTGGTGCGGCGTGACTGTAGCACGATGTGCCGTACCGACCGACGCGGGACAGGCAACGTAGACTTGGTTGGCACAGTTTTAATTCTGTGAATGTTGGTCAGAGCACAGAGCGTCAGGGTAAAAACAGAGTGCAGGGGCAAACACCGGGTAGAAGAAGGCCAATAAGTCCATTGTTTCATCAAATATCACAGTAGCTATCTAGATGAGTAAATTGAATGAATAATGATGATGCCGGATCTGCCGGATCTGCCCTGATGTAGGACACTGCAACGCTGTCCGAAACGTTGGCTAAGGAAGGAGGTAGCGCAACACGGCATAACTATTTTATTACATGTTTAAAATCTGATTTCGTGAAAAACGGTTGTTGTAATTTTCATTTGGAAAATATTGTCCATACCAATATTAAAACATAGAAGAGGTTTTTTTACATTAACTCAACACAGAAGACCCTTCAGGGCCTATGTCTTTTGGGGAAGCTGTATAGAGGGTTTTTTGAGGATAGGGAGGAGTAAACATGGGTCTTTATGACACCCATGTTGTAGGAGCGAGGAATAACTCTTAATTCTTAGGAATGATTCTTGCTTGAATGCAACGTCTTTTGATTGCCCTCGTATCCTCTCACGATTTTCAAATTCAATTACAATATCGTCTTCGTTAAGAATCACATCAATAGGCACAACAAATTATAAGATTAATCTTAAAGATAAGTTCAGTCCAAGAGTCCGACCCTGTGGTATGCCTGTGGCATGTGCAATAATACATTGTGCTCCAAATCGCCTCGCTTCCGTGCAACTGGGAGCAGCGAAAGTCCAGTACTTCTGCAACGCACACATCCGTGTCTTTAACAGCTCCAGTCAGCATCAGCATTCACCAGAAGGTCGTGCCTGCTTCGTTTTAAATACTCAGAATCTTTTTGCTTCCATAAATAAGACTGGCTAAAGTAATAAAGCGATTATTGAGATCGGTTTGTCGAACTGAAACGAAGGAAGCAAGATAAGAACGCGAATTCCTGAACGTGGTGGAATAATAAAGGTAGTTAATGTTTCAATTCGGAGAAACTTTTGGGAATTGCTCATTTTGTGGTTGGACAGAAATGAGGACGATGCTACATTTGGCTTCAGAAATCTATTCTCAGAAGACCGAGTCAGATCTACAGGTTTTCGATACAGACATACATATTATGCAGTTGGTGGCTTCTCCACAATAGATATTGGGGCTTCCATCGCAAAAAGTTGTTCGTTTTTCATTTACAGGTTCTCAGACACAACATTAGCTAACAAACATTTTAGTTGAGTAGAGGGCTGCGGGTTTGATTCTTACACATCGTAATTCAATATTTAATAGGTAAATTCATTTTGAATGACAAACACCATTTAAAAATGCAAGTTTTTATGTGAACATAAAATCTAATTTGGGAGGCGGGGCCGCGCGCCGCCCCGAGAATTATTGGATAACCAACACCTCTACCATAGGTCACCTACGTTTGGTAACTTAGCAGGGGTGCCCGGGTTCATGGGGTGAAGTTTGTCCCGGTCTTGGCCGCGGATGCGTCTGCCCACCATTTGCATGGCAGGCCGGATCGGGAGAGATTGGTTGAGGGAGTCCCGTTGGCTTCTCCAGCCATGCTCTCTCGGAACATCGCCTTGCACCGCAATGGGAGGGATGAATTCATACTTCCGTCACTCCTGGATACACTGACCACTAGATTCCTACCCACCTCTCAAACCTTTTTCCTTACCACAACTTCCTCTTCTTCCTTTCCCCAAAAAGATCCCCCACATAGCATCCCCAAAGATGACATAGGCCCTGATGGGAATTATTTTCCTCAGGGCCTCCTGTGTGAAACTAAAGTAAAAAATATAATGATGTGTGCACATATGTACATCACATGTTTACGAGATCAACTGACAAAAATGATACGTGAACTCATTTCCATTCACATATCTCTTCTTATCTTATCTTTCTCATTTTGGATGTATTAAATATCTACTTAGTTTAATCACATGGCTTTTTGACCCCAAAAAATAAAATTAATATAATTACTAATAATGATAGACCAGCCACCTATTTACATTTTCGCATTTCAGTAAAACACATTACGAACATAACTGAATATTTTTAAGCATATTTTTCCACGTATGGCCAAAATCGTGATAGATAAAGACCTGTTAGATTAAAATAATTCTAAGAGTGAATTTTAGCCTAGTCATAAAGGCAGAAACGAGGAAAACATACTCGTAAACCTACTCTTCGCTCATAATCCCGTTGTAGATACAAATTAATGATGGGTGAAAAAATGGCCGAATCTTCATAATCGATAATAAAAATCGGAGAAAAAATTTATTGCAAGCTTTGACCTAAATGCATTCATAATTATTGGTATTAGGCAGGGTTATGACTAATGACCTTGGAAATCAGTTGTAATTTTTTCATTCCGCTGATCGCGATACCTTCTTCTGATATTGCTTCGTCGCGTTGACCGTCTATCTCCAACACGTGAAAAATTCTACAGCCCCGTTGTGATTAGGAATTCGGATGAAACGGAAATGACGCATACACCCCCTGCGAAGCATAAAACTCTACCAAGGCTCCTATTGGTTGAGATATAAAACGAAGATGGCGCCAGGTCTACGCTCATTGGCTGCTTTGATTATGACCTCACTTTTCAAGACTCCTTGGTTGAGATTGTTTTGGTAAACTTTCGCTTCTACCGCGTGTTAACTACTTTTGTTGTTTTTGAAGTGAAACTTCCTTATCCCCGAAAGCGATTCGGAATTCGGATGAAACGGAAATGACGCGTACAGCACCTGCGAAGCATTATGCTCCTATCAAGGCTCCTATTGGTTGAGATATAAAACAGAAACGAGGTCTGCGCTCATTGGCCTGCTCACTGCTCTTTGATTATGACCTCACTTTTCAAAGCTCCTTGTACTTCATAGTTTGAGATTGTTTTGGTAAAGTTTCGCTTCTACCGCGTGTTAACTGCACTCGATTTTCTTAATTTATTTAGAGCATCTACCGACAAAATGTCGGTAGAACTTATACATCATTAGGGACTGTTTTCGGAAAAATCAGCACTTCTGTCAATCAAAATTCAAGTATTCACAAAATAAGTAGATTTGACACATTAAAAAAAAAAAAAAACACTTGCCAACTTACTTGTCAATATTACACCCTTAAAGTTTGATAGTTAGTTGGTAAGTGATGCCACTGTATGTGTATGTGATCTAGATTGTAGGTAAAACCGACACATGCAGAATCATCATATTTCAACCATTTTCGTTTCCCAAAGATCAAACGGAATAAATTTATTGCGTCTTAGATGCAATATTTAAGGGATCGTATGAGGGACTTCTTTCATTTCTAAGAGCTTCGTTAGTTCAATCCGTTCATTAAATAAGCCATTAATTTTGCATAATGAACGACATTATTAAGACATAATATATGTGTATATTGACAGTTAATCGAAACTTACCTGATGTTATGGAGGCCACGCTAAAATTTATCAATCGTAGATCGGAATATCTATTAACAATCGGTGGCCGTGCTCGCAAGTATCGATAACTGTATTGATAAACATTGTAGTATTGAAATTATTGATCTGGAAGTCTAACGTGGTCGATTGATAAAACCCTATGTCAATCATCAATACTACAATGTTTATCAATACAGTTATCGATACTTGCGAGCACGGCCACCGATTATATATATATACAAATCTACTCCCTGTTGAAATTATGCAACGTCTAATTATAAAAAATTATATTGAAAAAACCTAGAGACTATCCAACACACCCATTTTTTTAAAGAATTTAAGGTATTAAAATTTAATGATCTAGTCCGAAAAAATATAATAATTCTAATAATAAAAGAAAAACAAAATGAAAGCCTTTTAACTGAAAGTCGTACTCGTCAAAATCACACATCTTCAATAGCCTAGCCCAGCGGTCGGCAACCTTTTGAGTCGGAAGAGTAAAAAATTACAATTTAAAAAAATTTGAAAGTTTTAAAGAGCCACAGATTTTTTTCTTGCCAACAATAAATAGTAATTGCATATATAATTTTTCAGGTGGGGGGAGGTATAATTTTACAGTGATAAAGGGGGCGATTTCTCGAATACGGTTAAGAAACACTGGTATACATGATTTTTAAATCGATCAGTTGCATTTGTAGAGATCCAGTATCAACTCCAAATGGCTCAATGTCGATTTCGTTACTATTTATGTTGAGAGGATTTACTATGAATGCTAGAGTGCTTTTGTTGGTTTTGAATTGCTAAAATATGTCAGAAAATTCATCTTTAATTTTTTTTATAACTGTGCTGAAGTAATTCGTGTCAACAGTTGCACTGGTTTTATCGCGATATTGATTTAGAAATTGAGAATGAAGTAATTTACCGCTCTGAATATCTTCTGCAAAAATAATTAATTTTTCTTAAAAAAAACAATTTTTCTACAAAATATAGGCTGGGTTTCCCTTTCCTTGCAGTTTTGTCACGGGGGAAGGGTGCGGTGAAAAGCGAGAGCAAGTGGCTGAGAGATAGAAATAGTGACTAATCCTCGTTCATCGATTCAGAACGATTTAAAAAAAAAAATTAATGAAATAAATAATGCGTACGGAACTAAACTAAACTGCTCGCGAGCCGCAGGTTGCCGATCCCTGGCCTATCCGAAAAGATAAAAACAATTGAAGTCGATAATTTTAATGCCTACTAAAAGCAATTAAAGAACAATTCAATGTAAAAATAAAATAAAAAATTAAATTATATTCATAACTTATATTTATAACTTTTTAATTTGTTTTTATTTTTTAGAAATTTAATTAAAATTAAATTTGATAATGTTTTTATCGAGTTCTGGAAGTTTTTTGGTTAGTGTTTGAGTTACAGCTGTTTCGACTTGTAAGGTCATTTTCAAACTGTGGTGAAGCCACGTGCGGACGACTTATTTATAAGATTTTAAATGTCAATTTTTGAAGGTATCTAAGTTGATTTATTACCGGTTAAACCAATTTGTAGAGACACTAATTGAGAGAGTGCTAATGTGGGATTCGGAGTATTTCCCTTTGGTTTGCCTTGCACTAAGTGTAAGGGTTTTCTTAATTGATTTAGAATGACGTTATTGCTATGACTCATTTAAGTGCATTATATTTTCATGCTTCACCACAGTTTGAAAATGACCTTACAAGTCGAAACAGCTGTAACTAAAACACTAACCAAAAAACTTGCAGAACTCGATAATAACATTATCAAATTTAATTATAATTAAATTTCTAAAAATTAAAATGGAGTTCTACGAATTAAACACAAAAACAAATAATATTTTTTTTTAAGTTCCTTTTATAATTATAAGATACAAAATATGTTTTTGTAATGTTTAGCACAAGCTCCATTTTTGTCGTGTTATTTCGTAAAATGTACGATGAGAGCTCGACGCTGGCCCGGACAAGAATGATGACGTCACATTTTTTAGATTCACGTGAGGCTCTCGCTAGCCCAGTCGGTTCCAAGGAACCGGTATGGGGAGGGGGAAATAATACGCTTTTATCACATAGTGCAGGTCTATATATATTCATATGTCTATGAGAAATACATATGATCACCAACGATTTGAAAGAAAACTTGTATGGCCAATTTACAAAAAACCTTTCGACTTCTAATCCCAAACAGGTCAGTGAAATTGATTATCTATTTAACATTCTAGATAATATTATTGGTAGCTCTTTTGCGTGCCGTTAAACCTCTTAGGTAAATACTAAATACCTTGGGTTTTGTTACATATTTATTGAGGCGTTACAAACAGAAGACACGCATATTGAGTTACGATACATCGAAACACTTTTATTACAAATTTATTCATTTGATTTATGATTCAGTTATTCGTTTTGTTTTTATTACAAACTAATCCACGACAGATACATTTTTAGATTTCGCGCACGGTTAAGACTCCATGCCTGTCTCGGTTATTTTGTACCGGTGACTAGCTAAATCCACTAAATGACAGTGGATTCGAGGAACAGGCTATTTTGGATCCGGTTCCTACGCCGCTTATCTCGGCAACTTTGTACCGGTGACTAGCGATCACTGAATGACAGTGGATTCGAGGAACAGTTTTTTGGAACCAGTTCTTATTGTAGCACGCCTGATTATGGAGGCAATTGAAATCTACAACCATTTTGAAATATGCTGTAATACCAGCTCGTAGTGTAGTGGCAACACGGAATCGTAAGTAAATAAGCACACATTTCACCACTAACAATTACACATCTGTCGGATCTGTCCTGATGATAGACACTGCGACGCTGTCCGAAACGTTGGATAAAGAAGGAGGTAGCGCAACCGGCATAACACCCCAAAAACAAATGACGAAAATAATCCACGACAAATCGCGAGACATAAAAGTTAAAAAAAATAATATATATATATATACATTGTGTAATAGCACGTACCCGATGGATTTTAACTGGCGTTTCATGGGCATATTTGGAGTTAAAAACGTAGACAACGCTTTTGCTATTTGATGATAGTTTTTCAATTAAAAAAAATGTTTCCATCACACGTTGCCACTGATGGTTGTTGCGCATGGAGACGGGATCACGAGATACGCATTCTCTCTCCTTTGTTACCGCGCTGCTGAAACGAGACGCGATGCGTATCACGTGACTCGTGCTGGCTGTACCCAACTACTCAGTTGCGACGTGAGAGGGAAAAACAAGAAACTGTTACACCCTGAATACATATAAGTGACCAGCTCAGATATGGGGCTCCATCGAAGCCAGAGTAAAGTAAGCCTCTCAAAAACTGGGCGTGATGTACAGGGCCCGCAGATACTTTAATAGTACACAACTGCTAACCCTGTACAAATCACAAGTGCGCCCCATGGTTGAATTTGGCAGCCACTTCTGTTCTGGAGCTCCAAAATATCTGAAAAATACCCTCGACTCTGTACAGAAACGGGCGGTCCGTTTGATAGATTCTTCCACATTAATAGACGGATTGCAATCTTTAGAGCACAGTGCTATCTTTAGAGTAAATGCTATCCTTATTCTACCGGTATTAATTAGCGTAATTGATCCCTTTGGCACCGTTGCATAGTCGGGAAACGCGCCAAACGCGTGCCCAACATTTGTACACGGTTGAAATTTGTCACATGAGAACGGGTCGCTCCTTCGACTCGTTTTGTGTTCAACAGCTCGGCTGTGGAATGATTTGCCGGCCTCTTTTGCTTTCCTCCTTCCTACAAGATGGATCTCTTCAAGACCAATGTTCATTCCTTCCTCTCCTCAATAAGAGCCTCCACACAGCATCCCAGATGACACAGGCCCTGAGGGAAATTATTTTCCTCAAGGCCTCCTGCGCGGAGTTACTGTAAAAAAAAGTAGGTTAAAAAAAAATAAAAAAAATAAAACTGCCTAAATTCGAACCACGGTCAAATGCTTACATTACACAACCAATTGCTGTAATCTAATAAATTCCTATTCTTTACTGATAATCTAAGTATGATTTTTTTTTCAATATGATAATGTTATGTGCACACATCCAAAATTACATTACCTACTCAATTATGAAAGTTTGTCATTATCATTGCCTAATGAACTACATGAATGTTTATATTGTGGGTGATCAGCAAATATATCAATCAACTACAGTAACATCTTATCTAAAATTCGA
The DNA here is from genome assembly GCA_929108145.2 of Limnephilus rhombicus. Taxonomy (NCBI): domain Eukaryota; kingdom Metazoa; phylum Arthropoda; class Insecta; order Trichoptera; family Limnephilidae; genus Limnephilus; species Limnephilus rhombicus. The sequence continues at coordinate 44,762,735 of OV815288.1, read as the reverse complement.
GAATGATTTGAAAGCTACAATTAAAGAAATTAATAGCCATTTTACACAGAAGCAAATGACATTATTTTGAAAATTGTTGAAAGTTTGATAAGAAACAACAACAACTCTCATCTTGAAATAAGTAGGTACTTTCTCTGTACATTTAAAACTTAAAATGTGATGCAATCATTCGTCTCATAGTTCTCCTGATTACGTTTGTAAGACACTTATGTTACGAGCTTAGTATTGTACAGTTGTACAGCTGACATAACTCTAAAATTTATTTATTAAATATGTAAATACGTGACGTGATGGCCAAACTGGAATATGAGCCACTAACCACGTCCCGTAATATCAAACGTAGCTAAATGTAATAGGTACCTATCTGACACACTTTGAAGGCTGTGGAAGCAATGGTCAGGGGACAGAAGGCAAGCAAGCAAAATACAAGTTTGTCACACCAACCTAACCAGAATTCCTGCATTAGAACTTCACACTATCATCCTTGTTTCGGAAGATGTTTAATTTTAAGTTTTTAAAAATTGAGTAGATATAAATGACTCTCAAGATTCTACTTATAAAACACTACAAATTCGTCATTTCTCCTGCAGGCTTCTTATAAAGTTTTCTGTTCGGTGAATCTTCAATCCTTGTTCCAGTTATTAAAAAAACGAGTGTGCTTTAGAGTCTAAAGTTTAGACCACACGACTGAATTAAAACTACGAGACAAACCTCGCCCCATGCACCCAGGTATCCCTGCTAATTTACCAATCGTAGCGAACGGGGTGACCTATGACCTAGGGGTGATATATGACATCGGGGTGAAATATGACCTTGGGGTGGCCTACGACCTTGGGGTGACCTACGACATTGGGGTGACCTACGACTTTGGGGTGTCCTACGTCCTTGGGGTGACCTACGATATTGGGGTGACCTACGACCTTTGGGTAATTTACGACCTTGGGGTGACCTACAACCTTGGGGTGACCATCCTTATCCTAATCCTTATCCTTATAACTTCCCAAGCGTGCGTAAAGGCCCGACCGTTAGCTTTGCCATCGATCACCGTTCGCATCACACTTTTCGTAACAATCACCACTTTTCGTAACGCATTCACCAGCTTACCCCCTAAGTCGAGCGTGCGTAAAGAAGTTTTACTTAAAAAAAAATTGCAATACACTGCAAGTCACTTTATTATTTTAAAAACACTACACAATTGTTGATTTTAATGCTCAAATATAAACAGTGGCTATCAACTATACCAAGAGTAACGGGACTGCCTTTTAAAGGCCGCTTCATTGATGCTAAATATACTCGTATGTCGATATCCGAATTGATTACGTAGATTGCTCTCCCCACCGCCCTGACCATTGGCAAGTTGTTTCAAAAAATTTGAACAATTCATCAAATTTTCTAAATTAATTTTCATATTCTAAGTAAGTTCTATTCTTATTTCTGTTATTATTCTGTTCAAGTTCTGTTATTATATCATTCATTATAGGCAAGTTGCTTCAGAAAACTGAAATAATCAGAGAATTTGAATATAACTTTCACAGAACGTGAAAATTAATTAAAAAATTTGAAGAATAGTCCAAATCCTTAGCCCCGCAGGTTGGGAGAGTGGGTGAGATAGAAGAAAATCTTGCAATCAAAAGTAGTTCTTCAAACTGATGGAGTTTGGGGTAACGCCATACTATATTTGTTCAATCCACGTTATAAACTTGCACTGTATAAGTATAATAAATACAAAATAATACAAGAACAACATGTCAAAGAGACCAAATGGGAAAATAATTCGCCGACTCCAGATATTTTCTTATCAGAGGGTTCGGCTCTGTGGAACTCCTAATTGGACCTATAAATCCTACTGACCCCTCAATATAAATATTTAAAAAATCGGTAAATTTTTGAGATCGCTGGCAATGGTTAATACCCACTTTTTTTGAAAAAAATCTTTTGATTCACCCTAATTACATTAAAAATTAAAAGACAACTATTTGCATTGGGGGAAGTGGAAAATATTTCATTCTAAATTTCGATTACGTAAAATAAAAATTAGCTTTCATTCTGTGAAACGAGACCGACCATTTTCAAACATTATTTTCAAATATCATTTTGTTATGTTGGTATTCTTGTTACTGTACGAAAAGATGCTAGAGCAAAGCGTAGCAGACTTCATGGGAATTCTAGGTTTGTGTAACATGGTTTGTGATACAAAAGAAAGTGCCCCTTTATAACGCCTACTCGCGTCAAGGCAAGAAAAACATCCCAGTTTTCAAGTAGTTTAGCGGCTACGCTAGGTTTGTGTAACATGGTTTGTGATTCAAAAGAAAGTTCCCCGTACCTTCAAAATCTTCTAGCCGTTCGTTATACATTCAAGTGTATCAGGAATACCAAAGTGACAGCGAATGAGCTAATAGCTAATCGCGTAGGTACAATCTCACAAGACGAAAGCTAATTTTTAATTTTACGTAATCGAAATTTAGAATGAAATATTTTACACAAAATATTGACAAATTGTGTACCTAAAATCCTACCTCGTGAACAATTCTATCTATTGGTGAAAATCGCATTAAAATCCGTTGCGTAGTTTAAAAGATCTAAGCGCACAGACAGCGGGAGCTACTTCATTTTAAACTAGATATGTAAAGATATTATTTTATGTGTATTAAATTAGAGATTTGGTTTTAGTATTTTGTATGTAAATTAATTTTATTATACGAGTATTTATTTAAGTATTTATTTTGTGTATTACATTGGAGGCACTGCTGAAAAGCGGCTACATTCCACGAGAAATCCTGAATGTAAAGCTGTGCATTGACCTTTTTGTCAATAGAATCAATTATAACTAAACAAAATGTATAAGATTGTAAAAATGTATTGATGAATAAATGTTTTGATCATTATTATTTAGTCCCCCAACAGTCCTGCAACCTGCAGGCTTATTACAAATATTCCACTTGAGTGTTCGCGGTCACATATCAGTAATACTTGCTACGTGCCTTGACCTGTTAAAATCTTGTTATTGACTGTTCTTATGTGTGGTTACACCTGTATACGTTGTTATTGTTTTTGTTGGAATTTAAAGGTATAAATAAAAGGAAAGCGGTGATGGGCCAGCAAGCGCCTGCCAATAATAATATTGATTTGCTACATTAATAGTAAGTAGGAAGTGGGCAGCGGATGGAATGCAGTATGTGTAGTGGAGTAGTGGAATGGTGGTAGAGGCCGGCATTCCCCACGGACGTGCTGATGAGATAATCACAAGAACGGGCAAAGGTCCAACTAATCATATGAAGATAGTGGCGATGGAAGAACTGAGGAGGCTGTAGGAAACGTGAAAACAATTCGAATACCAAGACAAGTGATGGATAACAATGAAAACAAAATGTTACGGTTGTGAATGGATTGTTGATGGTAACAACAAAGTTTTAAAATAAAACTCTTAACAAATCTTTACTTATTTTCATTATTTGTTTTTGGGGTGTTACGCCATGTTGCGCTACCTCCTTCTTTAGACAACGTTTCGGACAGCGTTGCAGTCGGCAACTCGCATAGGGACGTGCCCCAGGCTAGTATAAGTTAAGGCGGCCAACTTTGTAAAATATCAATGCGGGACACAGTGGCGTGCGGTGTCGATGAGGGGGGGGGGGGGTACAATCACAATGTACAATTGTACAATCACAACATGAAAATGGTTTCTCTTTGATTCTAGAAGCACATACATAGACCCAGTGGCGTAGCTAGGCAAGGGTGGCACCCAGGGCGGATAACGTGGTGTCACCACCCCCCCCCTACCAATTTCAACTTCACAAACGTGTAAAAAAATTGGTCTGTCCTGAGGAAGGGGGGAGGGGGTCGGCTGGAGAATTTCCCAAATAGGCTATAAAAAGACCGTCGCGCACGAAAATAATGCCGTATTCAATATTTTTGTGACAATATCCTTCGTAATTTTTTCACCCCCCCTCGCTACGCTACTGCATAGTCCGCAACTAGAATTTTATACCTGCACTTTGAATAAGAGAATGTTTTCCTTCGAAATATGTCATCAGATGAATCCAGTTAAAATTTTACATTGTGAACACAAAACTGGTTTAAATTAAATCTGTATGCGGCGCATTAAAATTACACTCAGAACATGAAAATGGTTACTCTTTGATTCTGGCAGCACATACAACTTCAACTAGAATTTTATAACTGCACTTCGAATAAGATAATGTTTTCCATCGAAATATTTCATCAGATGAATCCAACTGGAATTTAACATTCTGAACACAAAACTGGTTATTTATAATTAAGAATATCTGTATGCGGCGCATTAAAACTATACTCAGAATATGAAGATAAAAACTTTTGCAAGAATGGAAATTCTTTATGAAATGCAGTAAATTACAACTTCGTTTTTTCGTGATCGGCGGCATGGTCAACAATTTTTTTGATTTGATTTTTAAATGACAAATACGCGTTATCAATTCAATGATATTCAATAATATAATAATATAATTCAATTCAACTGCACTGGTGCTCTTTGGTTTATCTAAATAAACCAAACCCTAGGTCGCGATATCTTCGGGCCTTTTCTAGGGACAAACTTTGTCATGAAATGATTAAAATAGATTATCATTGAGAAAATTTATTTGTCTACCGTAGACAATATTACAAAAATATGGGAATGCGGGACATGCGGGACGCTTTAGACGATTTGCGGGACTATTTCATTAAATATTTCAATGCGGGGCTACAAAAAGACCCTCCACACAGCATCTTCAAAGATGACATAGGCCCTGAGGGAAGTTATTTTCTTCAGGGCCTCCTGTGTGGAGTTAATGTAAAAAAAAAAAACCGTTGATGCGGGACGGTTGGCCGCCTTAGTATAAGTACTACGATTTAGTGTGGGTGGTTTGGTATATTTATGGATTTAGTGAACTTGCAGTTCCCTTCCGCGGCTATGACGCCACTGCCTGTCTCGGTTATTTTGTATCGGTTACTAGCGATCACCAAATGACAGTGGATTCGAGGAACAGGCTATTTTGCAACCGGTTCCTACGCCATTGCCTATCTTGGTTACTTTGCACCGATGACTAGCGATCACTGAATGACAGTGAAATCGAGGAACAGTTTTTTGGAACCAGTTCTTATTGTAGCACGCCTGATTACGGAGGCAATTGAAATGTACTACCATTTTGAAGTATACTGTAATACCAGCTCGTAGTGAAGTGGAGCTGGCAACACGGTATCGCTTCCAAGTAAATAAGCACACATTTCACCATTAACAATTACACATCTGTCGGATCTGCTCTGACAAATAACGAAAATACTTTTGGCCGTAAAGATCTAAAAACGTATCCAATCTTTATTTAATGTAAAAACTCTTATAATCGTGTGTAGGACGGCCTGGAGGCCTGATTATCGAAACCTCACGGCTTCCCGTACCTTGTTACCCATCGCAGTGTATCCTGACATTAAATGGAGTAAAAAATGTAAATGAAATTTTGGTATCCGGTGAATGTTTTTTTTTTTACAAAAACATTAGAATATTGTAGGTATTGAACAGTTGGGGGCAGGGTAAGAGGTTGGGTGCATACTCGGCGGAGTGACCTGGGATGACTTGCGAAAGAAATTTATTTTTATTTTGAATAAAAAAAAAATTGAAAAAAAGCCACCGTAGATCAAAATTTTATTTACATTTTTAACTTCCAGTAAATAAAAGTTGGATTCATAAAAAAACATTTAAAAAAAGGTAAGATTGTAAACGATTTAATTCCGCGTATTTTTTACTTAAAAATTATTGTTGTTCGTAATACCTATTTGGAGTAATATTAGATAAATATGATGACTTCTGCGTGTTGTCCATATGGCCAAATTGATGATCACATTATTTATAAATTTAAATTTGAACCTATATGTTTTAAAATGTAAACATCGATCATATTATGAATCAATAAAAAAATATTTCAACAACATTAATGTCAATAACAAATAATTAAGAAGAGATGCGTGACATCTATTGTCCTAGATGTTACGCATCTCTAGACAGGCAAGGCCAAAAAATATATGTAAATCCTTTTATATAGATGCACATGTTGGTGTCTGACATTGCTCCTTTACCATTACCTTTATTTTTCCAACTTTTAATTTCTACCTACCAATCCTTCTAATTCCTACCCAACAAATCATAATTATTCCTACCCAAAAAATACATTTTTTTCCTACCCACCATGCCGACCAGATACAATCAAGCATCACATTGTTCAGTTGCAAATAAAATAAATAAAATAAATAAAATAAATAAAATAAATAAAATAAATAAAATAAATAAAATAAATAAAATAAATAAAATAAATAAAATAAATAAAATAAATAAAATAAATAAAATAAATAAAATAAATAAAATAAATAAAATAAATAAAATAAATAAAATAAATAAAATAAATAAAATAAATAAAATAAATAAAATAAATAAAATAAATAAAATAAATAAAATAAATAAAATAAATAAAATAAATAAAATAAATAAAATAAATAAAATAAATAAAATAAATAAAATAAATAAAATAAATAAAGTAAATAAAGTAAATAAAGTAAATAAAATAAAATAAATAAATAAAATAAAATAAAATAAAATAAATAAAATTAATAAAATAAATAAAATAAATAAAATACACGAAATAAATAAAATAAATAAAACAAATCAAATAAATAAAAACTAAAAAATAAAAAGAATAAATAAAATAAATAAAATAAATAAAATAAACAAAATAAATTATTAATCTGAAAAAACACTTAGTTATCTTGTGATAATCGAAGATCTCAACACGCGGGAACCCCAACAGCACATAATAAATAAATATAAATAAAATAAAATAAAATAAATAAAATAAAATAAAATAAAATAAAATAAATAAAATAAAATAAATAAAATAAATAAAATAAATAAAATAAATAAAATAAATAAAATAAATAAAATAAATAAAATAAATAAAATAAATAAAATAAATAAAATAAATAAAATAAATAAAATAAATAAAATAAATAAAATAAATAAAATAAATAAAATAAATAAAATAAATAAAATAAATAAAATAAATAAAATAAATAAAATAAATAATATAAATAAAATAAATAAAATAAAATAAATAAAATAAATAAATAAAATAAAATAAAATAAAATAAAATAAAATAAATAAAATTAATAAAATAAATTAAATAAATAAAATAAATAAAATACATGAAATAAATAAAATAAATAAAACAAATCAAATAAATAAAAACTAACAAATAAAAAGAATAAAAAAAAAAATAAATAAAAAAAAAATAAACAAATAAAATAAATAAAGTAAAAAAAAAAAAAATAATAAAAAAAAAAATAAAAAAAAAAAAAAAAATCAAATAAATAAATAAAATAAACAAAATAAATAAAATAAATGAAATAAATAAAAAAATACAATAAATGAAATAAAAAAATAAATAAATAAATAAAAAAATAAATAAAATAAATAAAATAAATAAAATAAATAAAATAAATAAAATAAATAAAATAAATAAAATAAATAAAATAAATAAAATAAATAAAATAAATAAAATAAATAAAATAAATAAAATAAATAAAATAAATAAAATAAATAAAATAAATAAAGTAAATAAAGTAAATAAAGTAAATAAAATAAAATAAATAAATAAAATAAAATAAAATAAAATAAATAAAATTAATAAAATAAATAAAATAAATAAAATACATGAAATAAATAAAATAAATAAAACAAATAAAATAAATAAAAACTAAAAAATAAAAAGAATAAATAAAATAAATAAAATAAATAAAATAAACAAAATAAATTATTAATCTGAAAAAACACTTAGTTATCTTGTGATAATCGAAGATCTCAACACGCGGGAACCCCAACAGCACATAATAAATAAATATAAATAAAATAAAATAAAATAAATAAAATAAATAAAATAAATAAAATAAATAAAATAAATAAAATAAATAAAATAAATAAAATAAATAAAATAAATAAAATAAATAAAATAAATAAAATAAATAATATAAATAAAATAAATAAAATAAAATAAATAAAATAAATAAATAAAATAAAATAAAATAAAATAAATAAAATTAATAAAATAAATTAAATAAATAAAATAAATAAAATACATGAAATAAATAAAATAAATAAAACAAATCAAATAAATAAAAACAAACAAATAAAAAGAATAAAAAAAAAATAAAAAAATAAAAAAATAAACAAATAAAATAAATAAAGTAAAAAAAAAAAAATAAATAAAAAAAAAAATAAAAAAAAAAATAAATAAATCAAATAAATAAATAAAATAAACAAAATAAATAAAATAAATGAAATAAATAAAAAAAATACAATAAATGAAATAAAAAAATAAATAAATAAATAAAAAAATAAATAAAATAAAAAAAATAAAAAAAATAAATAAAATAAATAAAATAAATAAAATAAATAAAATAAATAAAATAAATAAAATAAATAAAATAAATAAAATAAATAAAATAAATAAAATAAATAAAATAAATAAAATAAATAAAATAAATTAAATAAATAAAATAAATAAAATAAATAAAATGAATAAAATAAATAAAATAAATAAAATAAATAAAATAAAGAAAATAAATAAAATAAATTATTAAACTGAAAAAACACTTAGTTATCTTGTGATAATCGAAGATCTCAACACGCGGGAACTTTTAAAATAAAACCAAAAAATGTTTTTAAATATCTATTGTGAAGACAAACCATTGATTAGAATAAACATCTCAAGTATTTTCCGTTGCGTAGCAAAAGTTCCGCTGTATTGCCGCTGCGTCCCACAGATGTGGTGTCCCTCCATGGAGAAATAGTGGTTATTACGGTCCCATTCAATATCAAACAAGTAATACAGTTCCCAAAGAGCCCAAGGCGGACATTTTTGACACATAATTTAACCTGACCCCAGCATTCACATATTAGGGCTGGGTATATAAACTTTTATTATCATTAAAAATTTAATTATTTATGTTATTTAATTATTCATTTGCGCCCTTTTCGGGACTTTTACATATGCATAGTAAAAATTATACAGCATTTATTATGCATAACTGAACGATGTCCGAAACGGCAAAACACCTTAAAAAACAAATATCGAAAAAAAATGTAAACGTGTTTATAATAAGTTTCGGAGCAGACTGCGATTTTTTTCTGAGGTGATTTTTCCGAGGGAATTTCATATAATTACCGTTTTGACGTAGAAGGTGTCGCAGGCCAATCGTAAAATCAGGTAGATCATGATACGCCTCAGGCACTTCACGATGTGGCCAGGCGCATCATGATCTGCCTGATTTTACGATCGGTCTACGACACAGATATTACCTTCAAGAATAACATACATTTTTCAAGAGTTTAAAAACTTTAACTGTTTAAGGAAAGTATGTTATAAAATGGAAGAAATTCGGGATGCCGTGTCTTAAGTGCCATTAACCAGCCAGCGGCATAGAATTCATATTTCGTCGAAAGATGTTCTTATGATCGTACAGAGCGGTTCAAATGAGAAAGATTAATTATTCTCCGTACCATCTTTTTAAAATAATAACACAATATCGATTGTATTTCATTCAAAATATGCTTTAATTTATACCTACATTCAAATATGCTGAAAGGCTGATGATAAAACTATTAAAATAATGTTCGTTTTGTAATTATTTTTCGAACATAAATATTTACATTTTTTTAATAATGTCTCAGCAAAATAAGAATGTAATTTTTTTTACAATATATTAGTTTGCAAGACCGTAAATAAATAGTAAAAATTGTACTAAAAATAAACATATTTTCCCAAAATTTAAAACATAACTTTACTAGAAAAAATAACAGTTTTTCGAAATCAATTTACAATTTTTCAAGAAAGAAAAGAGTCAATACGTCTAAAATTTGATTTAAAAATGAAGTATTTCCGGTTTTGTTTGGTTATTCCCTCTTAAAAGACCTCTTCAAAATGTACCCAAAGGTGTCAGGCTCTAGGAAAAATGATCATTTTCATAGCCTCATGTGTGGTGCCAATGCAAGAATAATAGAAAGTTCAATATCGCACAGTGATTCGTTTCATACATGCTAGACGCTAAAAACTCTTACACATGATTAAATTATTTTTAACCCTATATTGAGGTGTAGTCAACACTAATTTTATGAAAATTAAAATTAGTATTGACTACAGGTCAATATAAAAATTAAAAATTATTAATATATATTTTTTCCTATCGTTTTTTTTTTAAATATTTTTAAAATAATGTGTTAATAGAGTATTTGAGGTTTATAATAAAATAATTACATGTAAAAAAGTAAAAAAAGTGTATTTTGAGTGTAATAAATTATAGAATTACGGTCCATTTTCTGCTTATATTCAAAGATATAAGCCTTATTTGGTTTTTCAACTTTTTTTCACCACTTTCACTGAGCTTATCAAGTTCAAATGTACTTAAAATTTTGTTAAACATTCCCTCAAGCCTTTCTTTCTTCGGCAAACTCTCCATGTCACGAACAATTCCAGCCTGGAAATCTCGTATGTGGTTCCTGTAAAATGAAAAAATAATAATAATGTAGATTCGTGCGGATTAATATCGAAACTGATATGAATATAATATTAGTTGCACTATTTAAAAAAAAAGGAAATTATCCCGCGATTTCGATATACTCTCTGAGATAAACTCTCGAGAAGTTAGAAATTTAACATTTTTTAGGCAAACAAAAAAAAAAACAAAACTTATTTATTATTTAAAAAACAACTAAAATTATTTACACTCAAGTATTAAGAAAAAACTATAAAACAAACCTTCCAAAGTAGCTTCCATTTTACTGAACCGAAAAAAAACACTTTTCAAACTTAGTACACAATTTTAAACGTCGAGCTGCGACGAGCGAATAAACGCAAATGATAATTTCAAAACACATTATTCGACTTTAGGCCTCTGGTATGAGTCAATGCGTGCACTAATCACCCCAATTAAGCATGCATTTATTATCCTGTCTAACTGGTAATGTCGCCATGACGTCATTGTTTGGGAACTCAAAAGTGACTTATTGGCGTCTAGCTTGTATACAACGAATCAATGTGCATCAAGACTTTTTAATGACTTTTTTTATTTATTGTTCAACAGATATGCCATGTGGAAGCTTTATTGGTATTTTAAAACCATGTGCGATCGTGTGAGAAACATGGAGATCCGCAAAAAATGCTGATGTAAACGTTATGAATAAAATTAAGAAAGGGACATTCAGGTGGTTTGGTCATGTAGAGCAAATGAACGAGGAAAGGAGTGAAACGAGAATATATGACCCATGTCGTGTCATGTCAAGAGTCAGAATAAAAGAAGAGAATGTATGATACGATGTAAGGCAAGCATGTGAGGCTAGGAGTGTGCGCGAAGATAGAGTTGTTTGGCGGTCCGTTCTCTCTGCCTACCCTGGCGGGGAAACGGCGTGATAGTTAATGAAGACGACAATATACCTACACTAAAATATATTCAAAATCTTAACGATATAAGTAAAGAAGCCGTGTATACAAATTGTGACTTGCGACCCGTGTATTGAACGTAACTACTGTCGAATTTGCTGTATCAAAGAAAAGAAGAAGAAAAATAATGTGGGAATCTTAACGACGAAAATGAAGAAAGCGTGTAAACAAATATACGCTGCAGCACGGCGTATTGGACGAACGTTCACCCTAGCAGGCCTGGAGATTGGACCTTTCCGCCGCGTTAATTCTGAAGAACGTGTTACTAATATTTAAAATGTGTCTCCCTGCCGAAAGTCTAGAAAAATAAAATCTGGTGCTTACCGCTAACTTTATAGTTGAAAAACGGGTTATAAAGTTTTAAAATCTTGTACGTAAAATATATTAATGGTAAGGTACTGTTTTTATTAATCTAAAATATAAATAACTCGCATCCCTTGTGCGGCATGGAAATAAAAAAGTAATTATAGTTACCAATTCGCTGGAAATTATTAAAATGTGAGTTTTGAGCAAAAAAAAAATATTAGGGTTTTGTTAGTTGTGTGCCCCCTTAATTAGTTTGGATAAAATACTTGGGAATTATTGTAGTTTGCTGATTTTACTGCAAAAATTAGCTAAGGTGTCCTTCATTGGAGGAATTGGGAGAAATGCAGATAAAAAACAAGTTTACGAATTTATAAAACAATTGTTTTGTAAATTCGTAAACTAATCAACAAATAGACCACTTATGTAGTTATTCTGTGTCTTTGAATAATATATTCGTTTTCATAATAGATTTTTATTGTACTTACCTAAATAGTAACAATATTAGAATAGTAGTCTAGTCTATTGTGTGGTGTAACAATCTACACCATTTATATCTCGAGAGCGGCTGGACCGATTTTTATAATCTGCGATTTGTTGGATTTGACTCCGTCCCGAATGGCGGAATAGGTATTAAAAGATCGCAAAACATCACGAGAAAAATAATTACGAAGAAAATTCATTTCCTCATACATTTTGCATGGAACGAATTCTCATCTTTTTAAAGAGCTGTAGGAACATTGTGATAAATATAATACTGAGTGAATTCAAAAATTTCAAAAACGTCAAATGTCAATGCGCTAATTGTTTTGCTTTTGTTCTTAAACATATAATGCTGCCCCTCTTTCTTACACAGTTAACAGTCAACAATGGGTCAAACGGTGAACGTATGTCTGCACCCCTCCAAAGAAAATGAAACGCAATTCCCGTTAAGTAAGTTGAAAAGTAAGAAAATCACAAAAATTGTAAATCCTTACACAACGCCATCTCTGATACTGATAAAAACAAAACACGGAAAGTTGCGCATCGATAATTCCTTCATTGTATAATTATGTAAATTTTCCCAATTCCTCCAAGGAAGGACATCTTCTTAGCCATTGTTTGCAGTAAAATCAATTAATTTGGGAGGCGGTATGGGTACCGCCGCCCCGGAAACAATTTCTTGGATTATCTCTCTGCCGTAGGTCACCCCAAGTGGTTCGCTACGCTTGGTGACTTAGCAGGGGTTCATGGGGTTAGGTTTATCCGGGTCTTGGCGACGTTTGCGTCTCCCACCAGCTGCATGGCGGGCCGGAACGAGAGAGAATGGTTGAGGGAGTCCCTTTGACTCTCCAGTCGTACTCTCTTGCCTTGCACGGCAGTGGAAAGGATGGATTCATAAGTCCGTCACTCCTGGACACACTGACCCTCAGATTCCTACACACCACTAATACCCTTTCCCTTCCCGGAACATCCTCTCCTTCCTTTCCTAAAAAGACCCTTCACACCCCATCCCCGAAGATGACATAGGCCCTGAGGGGATTTATTTTCCTCAGGGCCTCCTGTGCCAACGTAAAAAAAAAAAACTAGAATTTTTCCCAAGTATTTTATCTAATATCTTTTCCCAAGTTTTCACCAGCCATTATTAATCGAGTGCTTCTCGCTCAGAAACAATTCGCCTTATTCGTCCATCCGTGAAGCGCGACAGCAGTCTGTTGTTGAAGTCAGCGCGGGCGAGGAACGCTGAACCGTTACAATTCTGCGCTGGTACAGTGTACCCGTGTACCGTGGTAGCGCTGTTGGACTGGGCCGGCAGGTACCGGAGCCCGGGAAGCGGGGAGCGGGGCCACACCACGCCGAGCCAGCCCGTCTCTGAACGGTGGATGGCACCACACTGCTAGCGTAATAAAGAACTTCTACGATGTGCAGTGTACAAGAAAGATTCCCAAACATATGCACCTGCCTCGGAACAGGCTTTGTCCGGTGAGGTGGGTAAAAGAAAACTATGTACATAAGTGCAAAAAAAATTAACCCCCGTGTTCCCGGCACTGAAACTGAAATACAACGACTTTTTAATATATTTTTGAAGTGAAAAGCTTTTTGGTCCCGTAGTGATTTGAAACTCGATGAAACGAAAAATAGCGACATTAAAAATAGACAAGCACATACATCCATAGGATTTAGCAAGCGAGAGAATGAGATAGAATAATCGGTCGCCTCTTTGTGCGGTGCTTCATAGTCTTCCCACTCTTATTTACTTTAGTTTGTATCAATTTGGGAGGCGGGAATGGGTACCGCCGCACCGGGAACCTTTATTGGATAACCAACACTTCTGTCATAGGTCACCCCAAGTGGTTCGCTACGTTTGGTGATTTAGCAGGGGTGCCCGGGTTCATGGGGTGAGGTTTGTCTAGGTCTTGGAGTCGGCTGACCAGGACACCCTGAACCCCAGATTCCTACCCACCCCTTAAACCCTTTTCCTTTCCACAACTCTCCTCTCTTTCCTTTCCTAAAAAGAAAGTAGTCTGGAAGTTTCACATCTACCTCAAGTAATAATAATAATAATAATAATAATATATCTTTATTGAACAAAAAAAAATGAAGATTTATAACTACAAAAACAAAAAGTACATCATAAGTACAGTAAAAGTACAGTTTAAAAGTTGCATACGTACGAAAGTTAATATCAAAAAACAAAATACGTATATACAGTAGGTAATTAAAGAATAGAGATTTATAATTATAAATTTAGGTTTCTCATAACCTGCCTCACTAGGCTAGCCTGTGTTGAGGCAGTAATTTTATGTCAATTTATTATACTGTGAACATACCTACACTTACATTAGAATAAAATCACACAATAGAATGGTTGCATTAATAATAACAATAACATTGGTACAATAATAACAGCATTGGTTCAATATTAATTTCGAATTTGGGTGAGTGCACCGGTAAATGCTCTATCATTATTTTTTATCCAAATTTTTATGTTTTTTTTGAAATTTTTTTGTGAATCACATTTTTTTATACTAATTGGAAGAATGTTGTAAAGTCTTGTTGCAAGGTATCTGAAGCTTCGTTGACCAAAAGTAGTATGAGTTATGGGAATTTGTAGTAAATATTTGTTATTGTTTCGAGTACAGCGAGTGTTTAATCTTTTTTCATAGTATTTGTGTATATTTGTGTATAGATGAGTGAGGATTGTTTTTGCATATATCTGCCGAACGTCAAACACATTCATAATATTGAAGATTAAGTTGGAGTCTGTAATTAGAGGTAGTCTAAGAATTAATTTTATAATAGTTTTCTGTGCCTTTATGATTGGGTCCAGTGCTGATGCAGTACCGCCTCCCCATGCTATGATACCATACTCAATAATGGATTGACAGACTGCAAAATAAATCATTTTCAAGTGTTTTAAGTCGAGAAAGTTTCGTATCGTTCTGAAAAAGTGCATGGTTTTTCTTATTTTGTTAGCAATTATTTGAGTGTGAATATTCCATTTGAGATATGGATCAATTGTGAGGCCGAGATACTTCATCTGTGTAGTGCGCTCAATGTAGGGACACTGACAAGATTCATCGGAATTTAAACATATGTGTATTCTAATAGAGGCGTCATCATGAGGTTGACATGTTATATTTATGCTTGATGTGACATATTTAGTTTTCTCAGTGTTCAATGTGAGCGTATTTGTATCTAACCACTTTTTTATAATGTTTATATCCGTTTCAGCTTTTTTGTAAACAGCTTGCCAAGTGTCAGCTTCAAATAGTAAAACAGTGTCATCGACAAAACTAACTATTTTTCCCTGAATGTTAAAGTTACATAAGTCGTTGATATATAAAAGGAACAAAGATGGTCCTAATATGCTACCTTGAGGTATCCCATAGTGAGTTGAGCACTGATTGCTAAGTGTGTTCATTATTTTCACTTGTTGCTTGCGGTCATCAAGGTAGCTCTTAAAAAAGTTAAGTTCGTTGCCTGTAATACCGATTATTTGAAGTTTGTTTAATAATTTACTGTGTGATATTGTATCAAAGGCTTTAGAGAGGTCTAAAAATATTGAAATACATTTTTTGCTTTTATCGAGGTTTTTCACAATGAAGTCAGTTACGGCGGCAATAGCGTCAGAAGTACTCTTGTTTTCTTGAAACCCGTATTGATTTTCTGAGAGTACTTTATGGCTCACCAGAAATTTTACCAACTGAGCATTGATAATTTTTTCAAATACTTTGGATAGTGTGGTCAGTATAGTTATTGGTCTGTAATTGTTTATGTCTGTCTTGTTACCTGTTTTATGTATGGGAATAACAATACCTTGTTTCAAGTTTGAGGGGAAGTGTCCTTGACTGATACTAAGGTTAATTAGGTATTCTAAAGGTAATGTAATTTCCGTAGCCAGCGTTTTCAAAATCTTGGTTGATATTCCATCAACCCCGGCAGAAGACGTGTTTTTTAGGGAATTAATTATTTTTAGAATCTCTTCCCTTGACACAGTTTGAAAATTGAATCTTCCTTTGGGAAATTGAAGTTCTGCTTCAGCAGGTAGAGCATTCCCACAATTTGGTAGACGAGAAGCAAGATTTGAACCAATATTTGTAAAAAAATTATTGATATAATCCGCAACGAGCTTGGGGTTTTTTGAGGTGTCAATAATTTTTCCGTCAATACAAAGTTTACTTATGTCCTGTTTGTCTTTAGTGTTTTGTGTATTTGTGGCTTCTCTTAGAGTTTGCCATATTTTTTTGGGATCATTGTTACTTTCTTGGATTTTGTCTCTAGTAGATTTCTTTCGCCTTTCTAATGACTTCACCGCATGTATTTCTATATCTTTTATAGATGTTTAGTGATATTATGTCGTAAGGATTTTCTTTCACTTTTTTGTGTAATGCGTTTCTTCTACGAATGCAGTTGATGATTGAATAATTTATCCATGATTTTAAAGGTTTAATTTTGTTTGGAGTGTGTTTTGTCAGAATTGTAGTATTATTAATTAATTCATTTTTCAAATAGTCAACGAAATATCTCCATGCATCATCTGAGTTTTTTATTTGGAAGAGCTCTTGCCAAGATTTACTTTTAATTATATCTTTTAAATTCTCAAAATTAATATTATTGTACATAATTGTCTGATTACTTTTATTTTTTGTGGTGTCGGATTGCAATGTAAATATTGTTGTGTAATTTATTTATTTATTTATTGTTTTGGAACATTTACAGAGTATTAACAGAAAAAAGTCATTGAATTAGCATTGTAAAAAGCGTACATGTTAATAGTCCACTTAAAAATGTTCACAGAATGCACAGTTTAATAGTTGTTAACAGAAATTAGGAATATCAAAATATAAACGGAGGTATAAAAAGAGATAACAAAAATAGTGATGATACAATATAGAGATGACAAAGATAAAAAAAGATCGATATACGATGTAAAAAAACAGAAAAACAAAAAAAGTAAAGTACAAATAGAGTGAAGAACAGCCATTCACATTCAAGTTCAAGATAAGTATTAAGATAAGTATTTTCAATTCTCAATTACATGTTAGGTTAGTCTATTGTTAATTTGCTTTTTAAAGTAAGCGAGACTATTTGCATAGATGTCTATATGGTTACATTCAATGGAATTATACAGTCGACACATCCGAGACAGTGGATTGAAGTATGCAATATTGTTTTTAAATAATTCAAGATGAAATATATTCTGATTCCTTAAATTACGTCTATTGGGGACCTTAATAAGAATATTGCTCAGACAGTGAGTTGTTTCAAGCTTATCATGAATGATTTTGTATAGACTCATTAAGTCAGCAACTTTTCTTCTTTTTTCCAGAGTTCTAAACTTAAAATATTGGAGTCGTTCCTCGTAAGATTGGAGTAAGGCATTTAGTCCAAGCTTAAATGATAACAATCTCAGAATTTTTTTTTGCACAGATTCAATAGTTTTTGAATATTTTAAGTAGTGTGGATTCCAGATAACACTACCATATTCTAATTTGCTTCTGACCAATGAGTTGTATAGGGTTATAATGGATTGGGGTTTTTTAAATGGTTTAGATATTCTATGTATAAACCCCATCATTTTCAAGGATTTAGTCGTGATATCACTGACGTGTACATCAAATTTAAATTTTGAATCAAGAATGATTCCTAAATCTCTGATGGTTGTAACTGCATTTAATCGAGCATTATTTATGGAATATGCATAATCTTTTTGCATTCTGTTACGGCTGAAAGTCATTATGTAACATTTTTCAATATTTAAAAACATATCATTCTGAATACACCAGTTATGTAGTGTGAAAAGGTCTTCTTGAAGCATAACTTGGTCAGAATCATTGGAAATTTTACGGTAAATCTTTAAATCATCGGCAAATAAAACAAAATCACAGCGTAACATGGGGCCTAGGTCATTAATGAAAATTAAGAAAAGCAGAGGGCCAAGATTGGACCCTTGGGGTACACCAGAGGTTACAATTACGGGAGGTGACTCATACCCATTTATAAGAACGAGCTGTGTTCTGTTTTCCAAATAGGATTTAAGCCATCTAAATAGATCACCGTGAATACCTATACGACCAAGCTTCTGTAGTAAAATAAAATGATTTACTTTATCAAAAGCCTTTTGAAAATCTGTGTAAATAGCATCTACCTGAGTTCTTTCATTAAACGCATTGCAAACATAATCACAGAAATCGAGAAGATTGGAATTTGTGGATCTGTTAGGAACAAATCCATGTTGATTGATGCATAATTGTGGTTTAAAGTGTGCGAATATGGAACTATAGATTATAGATTCAAAGGCTTTTGCAAAACATGATAATATACTAATTGGTCGATAATTTTTCACAGAAGATTGATCGCCAGATTTATGTATTGGGACAATATGTGCATTTTTCCACAAATCTGGGAAAGTTCCCGTAGATAATGATTCGTTAAATATAATGAAAAGTGGCTTAATCAACGCGCTAGAGCAACATCTTACAAACAAAGGAGGTATTTTATCTGGTCCTGGGCCTTTATGTATATCAATGCTTTCTAAACAAGATTTGATAGTTCCCATGCTTACGTTAAGTTTACTAAGATTAAATTGGTTGAATTGAGGACCATTCGGTCCGGAAGTATTTGATGTGGGATTCGACTGAGTATAAACCGATCCAAAATAATTAGAGAACATATTGGCAATCTGCTGTCCATTGTTTGCAATCATAGAATCCATATGCATTGTTTTTGGAATCGAATTTGAATTACGCAATGATTTAGAATAAGCCCAGAAAGCCTTAACATTATATTTTATCCCACGCTCAACTAGATTGATGTAGGATGTGTAGCATTCTTTTAGCATTTTTTTTTTATCTTTTTCTAAGAGTAGCAAACTCGGAATAGTCTATCGGGTTGTTATATTTTTTAGCCCGAAGTATTACTTTATTTTTCTCTTTGAGGAGCATTATTAGAGATTCGCTAAACCAATTGGGATAGTGATTTCTTACGTATGTTTTTTTTTTTTGGAATGTGCTTGTCTATAATATCCCATAGTGTATTGTAGAATAACTGTACCTTATTATTGAGATGACAGTTGTTAAAAAGTGAGATCCAGTTTACATTTGTTAGATCATGACAACATCCTTCATAATTACCTTTTTTGAAGTTGTATTTTACGGGAGAGTGATTTTCTTGTAGGAATTGCATTTTTTCTAGACTTACATTTATTTCAAAACAGGGATGATGGTGATCAATTTTTGATAAGTTAGCTGTCGTTGAAATATTAATATTGGTTTTATCGGAAAGAACAAGGTCAAGAATATTAAAATTTTTGTTAGGTAAATAATTAAATTGGTGAAGGTTGCACATTGAGGCCAAATTGACAAGGGAATGAGCTTTGTGACTAAAATAATTGGATGGAGCTAGTATTATGTTATTATATGTTATGTCAGGTGTCCATTTAATTTCAGGTATATTAAAATCACCAATGATTATAAATTGAGATTTGGAATTAATATGTTGAAAATAAATATCCTGAATATTTTTGATTCGATTACAGTAATCATCAACAGATAAATTGGGGGGAATGTACAGAACACATATATAGATGAACGAGTTTGAATATTCATGCAGTTTTATAGCTAACCATAAATCTTCACCGTCACTTTCCCAAGATGATTTTCTAGTTGTTATTAGATTCTTGTTGACTGCCGCTAATACCCCCCCACCTTTTTTAGATGTAGAATTAGTTGATTCGCGATCTCTCCGAAAGACCAGGTAACGCTCATCAAACAATTCATTACTGAATACTGATGAACTCAACCAAGTTTCGGTGAAGTAATGATCTGTAATTGTTGATTTGTAAACAATGCTTTTGTTTTGTTTATTAGTTTTGACCATAACGTGATCAATGCATGATGTTGATTCATTAGCTATTCTTGTTGGTGTATTGATGGTACTAATTAATCCATGGAACTCTAACATGTTCAGATAGTCGTGGCATTGATGGTGTGGGTTATTTGGAAGTATGTTGATATTTAAATCTCCCATAATTATTATGTTTTTAGTGTAGGAAAGATTTGAGAGTCTGCTATTTGGACTGTTAAGAAATGGTGTTATATTACGAATCGATGGAGAGCGATATATTGCTAGAATGCACGTATCATTATTATACATTATTTGCATACAGCTCGCGTCAATAATGTTTACTTCCGTTACAACACAGTTTAGGTCGTTTTTTGTGTATACCACTACTCCATCGTTCTGACTATCATGTTTTGATGAGTTGAATGAAGAGTAGTGAGTTATTAATTTTGGTGTGTAAATATTTGTCAACCAACATTCTGTAAGAATAATAACATCAAATTTTATATTAAGGTGGTTAAGCTGTATCTGGAGTTCATCAAAGTTTTTATTAATTGACCTAATATTTTGGTGCATAATAATAGTGTTTTTTGAATCGGTTGTTACGTATTTGCATATTTTTGCATCTGATGTTATAAACAAATTGTCTTGATCACCTAGTTCTTCATATGTATTATTAATGGTAATAGCCATATTAAAATTTATATTACAAAAAAAATAAATTGTTTAATTCCCTTAAATAAGAGAAACACTAATCCATAGCCATCACTGGGGATTACAACCTTTCATTGAAAGTGGTAGAGGTGAATTATTGTTGCAATTTGAAAATAATAGTATACAACATGACTCACCGAACTGAGGGGAATCGACCCAGTGAATGACCGGTAAAAGTGAGACTCTCAAATAGGAAAATTAATCAATTTTTTTAAGGTCATCAGAGTGTTTGATATATATTACTCTGTCATTTTCATTTTTTTTAACCATCACCTTACATTCTTTGTACCAGACATATTTATATCCCATTTCTTTCGCCTTAGTCTTCGACCTCCACAGAAGATCTTTGAAATAGGCACCAAGGATTTCGCTAATAAAAATCTTCTGGTATCCGTTTCCTTGGGTTGTGGTAGGGTTGAGTAGCTTCCTGTTGTGATGAACTCGCCTTAATAATAATAATACTTGGGTGGTTTGAACGGCGCCGTTTTCTAAGGGCGCCGTACAACTTAAAATAATTTCTGAAATCCAAATAACTACGGGGTTGATGAATTTATGAAGACCCCCGGCGAAGGCCATTCTGAATGCAAAAAAAGGGCTTGGAGCCACGTGTGACCGTGTCGTTTTGGGTTACATTCTGGCCTTCAAGTACATGATAATTAATTACTATTTTGAAGGTCTGAAACTGCAACAAAAAACTAAAAAACATGAAACAACGTCAGAATTCTTCGAAAATGGCGATTAAATTTGACAAGTTCGGTCATTAAGTTAAATATCCGCCATGAGAGTTAACGATATTTGAAGGATTTTAGAGAAGAAGATAATAAAAAAAGGGTACTTGGACGACACAGACGGGCAGGGAAGGAAAAGAAGTGAAATCAAATTTTAAAGAAAGACAGTCAGGAAAAGTTCGCGGAGGAGGACGGTCATTTTGCGGGTATACAGGGAATAATAACAGTAGTTCGGACGTGTAAACGGAAAATAATTAATTTATTGACAAAATTTAAAGGGATAAATTTTAAAAAGGAGAGTCAGGGTAGATTCGACCTCGGGGACGGACGGATTTTTAGAGAGTCAGGAAAAGTTCGCGGAGGAGGACGGTCATTTTGCGGGTATACAGGGAATAATAACAGTAGTTCGGGCGTGTAAACGGAAAATAATTAATTTCTTGACAAAATTTAAAGGGATAAATTTAAAAAAGGAGAGTCAGGGTAGATTCGACCTCGGGGACGGACGGAATTTGAGAGAGTCAGGAAAAGTTCGCGGAGGAGGACGGTCAATTTGCGGTTATACAGGGGATAATAACAGTAGTTAGTTCGGTGCGGGTGAACCGGAGATAGTTCGTTTATTGGCAGAATTTATTCAGAAAATTGAGTTTTATAAATGGGAAAGGTCATGTGACGGAGATTCTATTTGAACCTAGGCGCGAGAGTTGGTTTTGAAATGAGTAGTTGCATGACGGTTTGTGGAAATGGCTTGTGTTTTCAAGAGTGCTCTCAGTGTGTTGTGCAGCATGGAGGATTTGGTAAGTTTGAAAAAAATTACATTACGTATTTAGTACGGGCCTTGCGAAAAAAGAAACAAAAAAATTACAGTTGTGCCGTTTACATGCGGTAGGAGTGAAACCTTCAGAAAACACAAGGAGACAGGAGTGGGGAGGCTACCCTCACAAAGGGGAGACCGATTACAGTATCTCATTCTCTCGCAGGACAAATCCTATGGATGTGTTTAGTGTCCTTCGTTTCGTTTCATCTAGTTTCAAATCACAACGGTGTTAAAGAAGTTTTCATAAAAACAAAAAAAAAACAGCTGTCAGCATTTTAGAAACAAAGAATTTACAGTGGTGTAGTTTACACGCGGTAGAAGGGAAACCTTCAGAAAACCCAAGGAGACAGGAGTGGGGAGGCTACCCTCACAAAGGGGAGACCGATTATAGTATCTCATTCTCTCTCAGGATAAATCTTATAGATGTGTTTAGTGTCGCACGTTTCCGTTTCATCTAGTTTCAAATCACAACGGTGTTAAAGAAGGTTCATTTAAAAAAAATAGCTGTCACCATTTTAGAAACAAAGAAATTACAGTTGTGCAGTCTACATGCGGTAGTAGTGAAACCTTCAGAAAACCCAAGGAGACAGGAGTGGGGAGGCTACGAAGCACCTCACAAAGAGGAGACCGATTATTGTATCTCATTCTCTCTCAGGATAAATCCTATAGCTGTGTTTAGTGTCGTACGTTTCGCTTCATCTAGTTTCAAATCACAGCGGTGCTAAAGAAGTTTTCAAACCAATAACCATAATGGTGTCGCCGAAGTGCAAAGATTGTAAGGGGAGGGGGTCTTTGGGGATTTTTTGTTAATTTTAATAGACAAGAGGTATTTATGTATCTTACGATTGTGTTGCGAGACATTAAATCAGAAATACTAGGTTAGGGGTTTATTTGGATATAATAAATTACATTACATTAGGAATACCTATTCTCAAAAACATTTTAGAATTTACCAGTAATAGAAGATATTTGTTAGGCAAGGTCTGTACGTACTAGGTATATTGATTTGGAAAAATGATGCATTGCATGAGGCTTCTGTTTACTAACAAATGTATACAATAGAATTCCCATTCCCAAAAAGATAAAACCCCACGCCTTTTACCTCAAATTTCAGAGATCTCAGGAAAACTGTTATGTAGAGACCTACATAAGCTAGCTTTTGACTTCGTTTAAACTCGCGCATGGAAGTGTGCATAGCACTTTACGTTAGGGATATTTTATACAGAATTTACTTTCTAGCTTAAATCCTTAGTATTTGCGATTGAACAAGACCATCAGTAGGTATTCAGACATCGCGCGTGACGCGCTCTGCTATTATTATTTAGCAAATTTCCTTCCTTCAAATTTAACCGAACGAGTTACGGCGCTGAAGCTGGTGATTGCTGGAGTAATTTTTGAGTTAAGCTTCCCTATTCCATGTATGTAGGTTACACCTATGCAGTTATGATCGGGGGCGAAGTGAACGATTTGCTGGTGGGCTACACTATTTCCCAAATGTGGGGGCGAAGCAAGCGATGATTACAGGCTTGGTCCAGTTAAATTGGAATCCTTTGTGATGGAGGCTTGGAAACCTGTGTCGCTGGACGGCCCTGAAGCAGTTGAGAGCGAGGCAGGAGCCGTCTCATGATGTCGACGTATATGCTATCACATGTATCGTCATAAAGGCATTGGGGGACGTCTGGAAGGCAAAGGACGTGCTCCCACAACCCCCCTCTTTAGCCCCCTCCAGAGGTATCAGCTGATAAGAGTCGCTGTCGCGGGAGGTCAATTAAATACAGGACGGAGAAAACGATCTGGCCGGGCTACCTCCGTAATGAAGGAAAAGAAGTGACGAAATTCGCGATGGCTTCACTACCCTTTGGTTACGCTCGTGGGGAGTTACCTTGTCAGCGGAACGAAGAGAACATGACATACAGAGTTGTTTTAGCAATCGATCGGCGGCTCATTGTCGGAAACCGGATAAAGTTTCATAATCTTCCCCAAAATTAGAATTAGGGCATCATCCAGCATCAGGTTGGGAATGTACTTTGGACGAAAGCGTAGCAGGGGAAATGGATGGGATGGAAGTCGGATTCACGACCCGGTGCCATTCATTCCTGGACCCAGCACCCTGGAAGCCGAGCTTGACATTCCTTCTTCGAGCTGATATTTGAGATGAGCTTGGGATATCACCTATCGTAGGGCGGATGCCCGTGACGCTAAATGGGGGACCGTCTCCGTCACGCCTGTTTCCGTCATGCGAGGGGAGGTATTTTCATTCAAATCAAATACCGATGATCACCGCGGCTGAAAGCTGACGCATGTTTATAACGTGCCTAGGAAAACGTAAGCATCATTTCTACTGGTTCGAGGCGGTGTGCTGGACGGAGAACGGGACTGTTGGGAAGCTGTGTGACTGCAGAGGCGAGGGTCGATGACATCAAAATCCACCTTTACTAAATTTAAACTTCACGAGATCAGAGGAGGGAGCGGCTCCACCGACCTCCTGACATTGCCGCTTGTCTAATCCACTTCGGTTTAATGTTCATGTTCGATGCTATAGGAGTGAACGGAACTTTAGTCATCGACATGCTGAAAGACTTCTACAGCATCATCATCATCATCATCACCAATTCGGCTTAGAGGATGTCACGATCTAAAACCTCGTGCCACCCACGCAATCCTGAATACTTCCGGACATCGGCCACCAAACCATAAATCGAAGCAGATCCTCACATCAAGCGATATGAGATGACATTTCATCAAGCAACATTAGCATTATCACCACTATAATTTGGCGGCGCATTGGTTGAGAACACTCCCATTATCACCCTACGAACCGGAAATACACACCAAACCCTTTCCCGACAGGAAGCAAAACATGTCGATTTTTCATTCGTCGCTTGCGACCATCAAAATATTCTCTGGAGGTGTTGGAATTGGAGACTGACCGGGCGGTTTTAATTGAACCTCACCAAGTCAGTTGCGGAAATGGAGGAGTCCAATTTTAGCAAGACATATTTTGTTTCATGTCAATCCCTCGTAATCTCCCAAAAATACCTACCCAAACTCAAAACTAACTAACAAACTCCACTTACAACTGTGATTGTAGAATTTGTGCATCCCGGGCCTGTTTTGATTGAATTTTGATTGAAAATCCGTAGCTAGAGCACAATGTCAAATTATTTTATGTGTTAGCACCCCAAGAACAGCAGAGGATACGCTGCGTTACGCTAAAGGTAGGATCTTCCCAATTAAATGCATAAAAGTATATTTTTGTACTAGGTACTAGGGAAGATGACGCGGGTTAATTCAGAAGAAGTAGTCATCAACAAACAAGTATAGAACGGACGTTAGTAGGGGAGGAAGTTGCACGAACGATAGCATTAGTTATTTTCAAGTTAGCTAGAGTCAGTCATTGTAAATCGGACCCTAGTGAATTGTAACACGCCATACCTAAAAGAACAAGGGTTTACCACAAACAAATTATTAATTAAATTGGATTAACCATATCAAACCTTTAAAACAAAAAATGACACAACGTTAAGGGGTTAATTACAAGTTGATTAATTAAGAGCATCTCGCCACGTATACCTAAAACGTATTACGTAAAGGGGTGTCGAGGCGCTGCCAAAGGAATGAAGGGGAAAGAAGAGTGAGCGACGGAACTACAAGGCTACGAATACGAATTCGAGGCGACGAACTCTACGTACAGAGCTTTCGTTGCAGAGCCTACGAACGATGTAGAAAGAAAGAAACAATAAAATCACGTTTTAAAAGAAAAGGAAAATTAATTAATTACAGGAGTAAGGGTCGGATTTATTACAGTGGTGCCGCGACCAAGGAGAGAGCGTCCACACCGAGCTTGTTCTAAATTTTCCTAATTGAAATGTGCTTTGAAGGAACAGCATAAAGCTCCTAAGGTTTTTTATTAATTAGGGGGGGGTAAGAAGAGTTAATTTATTACACTGTTCAGTAGAATCTGTCGCCTTTTTTGGGGATTAGTGAATTTAACGTGGAATTTTGGGGGGACTCCTGGTCGTCGGTCTGGAATTTTCTTGATATCGGAATATCATCGCCTTTTAAGTCGACACCTGTCACTGTGACCACTCGTTTAATTATTTCTGCTGGCTGTTCTCCCTCTTTTTCTGAAATTCCAGCAAATTCAAGAGTGTTTTCACGCGTTCTCTGCTCCACTTCTGCTAGTCTAACTTCAAGGCTTTTTATTATCCCATCTTTTTCTGTTAATTCCTTTCGCATTGATTCTACTTCCGAAACCAGTTTAATAATGGTCTCCATCTTTAGATGGATGTCATCATATTTCCGGCTGATAAAGTCTCTCGTGCTTCTGCTTTCTTGATTTTCATCATCAATTTTTTTTATTATTGCTTGCTTAAACACTTCAAGTTTTTTTTCCATCTTCATCTCCATCTTTTCCAGTAGGAGATCAATATTTATACCCTGGGACTCCGATGTGAGACTAGTCCCGGTCGTTTGCCCTTTGCTTCTCAGATTTTTTTCTGAAGTTGCCATTTTGAAATTGTTATTTGGTTGTAAGGTCAAACACTGCCTATTTCACTCTTTATTTGACAGTTAGTTCCCTTGTGATATTTTGATAATGTTTTAGTTTCTAAAACTGTCAATTAATTATCCACTAGTGGGAAAGCAACACTTTCCAAGTAAAATGGAATAATTCTTATCAGTTATGACAAGTGCACTGAATGTTAGTTCACTGTAATAAAATAATAACAATTGATTTCGGGAGCAGAGCAAAACACAGCTGTCACTCGATGTAGGTATGGAATGAAGTTCAAGTGAATTGAACACTCTGATTTTTTAAATGTGAATTCCGTCAAAGAGTACAAACTGATTCCAACCGCCTGGAGCCAGTGAGGCAATGGCATATTAGGTGTGTTGTTAGGATTGAATGGGGTATGTTGCAGGCGCGGTCCGTCCATACATACTGTTGAATGTAGATGCTGCGCTTCCCTTCTTTTCTAGGTTTAAAATAAGTAAAATAATAATAATTATGTATTTATGCCGAATTAAAAAGCCTTGGACTTATTTTTTTCTAGTCGTAAACCGCACCAGATACTGCAATAAAGGAGAGCATTTTTGACAATAAATAAAATCAATTATTAGTACAACATGCTCTGAAGCATGAGTCTAAAGTATTTTATATATTATTTTCTCTCATTTTCTCAATTTTAAATGGAATCTAAACGATGATTTTTGTAAAATGAAAAAAATACTGTAATTTCTCATAACGCACAATGTTAAATGCAAAAAATAATTCAATAACTTTTTACTGGTCCTCTGCAGTTTTTCAAAAATTTAACATTATTTTGTCAAAATCTACTATTATGTCAAATTTTAGAAAATTTTAAACGGTATCTCTCTGACCGACAGAACCCCAGATTCCTACCAACCCATCATACCTTTTTCCTTCCCAGAACTTCCTCTCCTCCTTTCCTTAAAAGAAAAGCGCCCCACATTTCTACCAATTTCTTACATCCCTTAAAAGTTTGAAGTTTTTAAGCTCTTAAAAATATATTTTATTTTTGAAGATAATGTCTAGATGCTCCCACGCCGAAACGCAAATTATATGAAATTCCCTCGATAGAAAAAAATCGCAAAGTATGTTCCAAAAATTAAAAAAGAGTCTGTTTCTATTATCTTAATCATATTTGTGAAAAAATTCACAATGTTTCTTAACCCGTTTAATCACAGGAGACCCAAGTTGTCCCAAAACATCATATGCCGTTATAATAACAGGAGACCCAGATTGTCCCTGGGCGACCGTGCATTATTAAAAGTTAGATATCTCTCTTTCTGTAATGCGAATATTTGTGATTTCTTTTATGTTAGAAACGGAAAGAAATAATGCTTCTCATTGTTTTAGAATTATTTGAGCTAGATTGTTCAGATATTTTACAAACCTGATCAAAGGCGACGGGTAAATTTTGCGCCTATTTGTGACGTAACCCACATTTAATTTTAAAATAAAATTGTATGAAAGTGATAAAAAGTGAGGTGACAGTTTTATTAAAAATTTTGTTTAGAAAAGGAATCTGAATTTAAAATTTAAATTTTATTCTATTTTAATTACTTCAATTCAAATATTCGCAGGTATGCATTTTTTAGCCAATTTACATTTCCAATATTAAAATTTAAATATTTAGAAACAAAAATATTGATTTCTATTAAACATATCGGAAAGATTATTTTATCTAAATTTTAGAACAATTTTTATTTTTGCAAAAGCGTTAAAAAAAAACAATAAATAGGAACATTTCAAATGCACGGGAAGAAACAGGAATTTCGCGCGCAAACCTTGACAGGCAAAAGTTGACAGAAAATTATTTTCTTATTATTCGAAGGGTTTTAAGATGCTCTCTACGAGATTTTTGCTCTATTTTAAACGAGTCGTGTTTTATTAAACATTTTCGCAATTTTCGCATCGATTTTGACGCTTTAAATGTAAGCGCTCTCCCGTAACATTCGGAATTTCATGTCTCTCCATCTTCTTCTTTTTGAACCCGGTTGCGGGCCCTTTTAAAGTCGTGTTGCAACCTATTTTATTTAATTCCAAAGACGGGAGAATTTGTACCTAGTTCAATAGAAGGTTTGCTGGTCAGGGTGCGAGGGCCCCCTGAGGTTGGGGGCCCCGGTGCACAGCACCGTCTAGGTAGTTACGCCACGGCACCAAACACGCTTAAGCCCTCTTTACCAAAGTTTCAATTCTGAATGGTCGTCTTACACCAGGGCGAAACTGAGAGTATCTCCCACTCTGGAGCGTGTCGTAAATACACCGTATATTATTTAAAATATTAAATTGTGAAAACGCAAATTAGTCAAATAAAATAGAGGACGTCAATATGTTTCCTAATGTGTTTAGGAAAAGAACTTTATATCTTGGTGGGGTTTTTAGCGTTCATTTATTATATTTATCGTTGTGGTCAGAGGTGGCTGAAATTGCCTGTGATGTAGGTATTTAACTTTACTCCAATTAAAAATGTGCGTAATCTACGTGATGTCATTTTTACACATACAGACTTTTAGACCTCTCCAACAGGACAGACCTCTCCAACGGAACATCGCCTTGCACCGCAGTAGGAGGGATAGATTCATACATCCGTCACTTCTTGACACCCACCTCTGATTCCTACCCATCCTTTATCCCCGTTTCCTTCCCAGTACTTCCTCTGAACCAACCAAAATGATTTTTTGGCAAACTTCGTATTTTTTGGTATTATGATTATTAACCTCGCTACTCCCTTCTGCCCAATGCCCTTGTTTCACCGCCCCCTGAACCTAAACAGCGCCCCCAAGTACTAGGGGGGGCGATATCCATTACTTTGAGAATCACTGCTCTGCAGTGTACAGGTGTGGTAGGTAGGCTGGTAGGCAAGTGGCGAGCAGAGTAACTCCTCAGTGTGAGTAGGTACCTACCCAACGGAAAGTGGCACGAGCGGGCATGCGCGAGGCGTGGGTCGGTCATATTGAGTATGCGCCTTTATACATCTACAGCCGGCCCCAACAAACACACAGGATGCTGCTCAAATATTTATTTACTAACTTTATAGTTAAATTAATTCAAATATGATATGAACATCTCTTTTTATTGAAATGAAATTTCTTTAGCACCGTTGTGATTTGAAACTCGGCAAAAAGGAAACGACACTAAAAGAGACAAACACCGCATTGGCCGCCTTGATTATGAGCTCACTTTTCAAGACTTCTGTTGGTTCAGATTGTGTGAGCGAAGATTACACTTAGTGCCTCCGTACATGACGCTTCTTACAAGGGACTCTATCATGCGCGCCGATCGTAAGTCCCCCCGAACGATTTTGCTGGTTCTCGTACACAGCGCTACGCGGCGGGTGTCGGTTTCAAATCAGTATCAGAATACCGATGGTGCTGATCGCACGCGACCGTCGCATCATTTGTGTCTGATACTTATTGGTTTGACGTTTGACAGAAATGGCGTCAGAACATGAAAGTAATGTTAGATTTGTTCTGGAAGTGGAAAAAAATGCGTGTTTACCAGAATTGCCCTACCAGAATATGTAAGAAAGGATTTAGTGGAGAAGGCATGGATTGATGTTGGAAAAAAAGTCATTTTACATTGCTTGACATCGTGTTAACTCCACGGCTGCATGTGAAAAATGATCAAGTTCAGTATATTTCGGGTAGCACCGTGTACGGAAACCAGCATTAAAGAGTAGTATATGTGCAGGGTACTTGTGGTTGCATCACGATTACGTAGTTTTTAAGTATCTCCATGAACGGAGAACCTTATACCGCTTGTGAACTGCATTCGAGTTTTGTTATATTGTGATTAACATTATTAAGGATGTATCAGCACGTACCCGTAGGGTTTTTCTCTCAGGCCTCTGGCATTTTCTGTCAGAATTTGCGTGCTTTTCCGCTTTACAATAAAATCCAAATAAACAGAATATTTCTGAATGTATCCGACAACTAAAAAATCACAAGTGTGCAGATCACATGTGGTAGAAGTGAAGTCTTCAGAAAAGTAAAGTAGACAAGAGTGGGGGGCTTCGAAGCACCGCACAAAGAGGATACTGATAATTCTATCTCATTCTCTCGCGGGATAAATCCTAAAGATGTATATGTTTGCCTCTTTTTAGTGTCGCTTTTTCGTTTCAACGAGTTTAAATCACAACGGTGCTAAAGAAGTTTTCACTTCAAAACTGCTTTTGGAAGGTGACGAAATACCTACGCGTTAAAATTTTATTATTACAAATAAACATAAAAAAATTGACTGCAAACCAAAAAAAGGTTTTAACCTCCGGAGCGTTTTTTGCCACAATATGGCACCATTTAAAATACCTCGGATTGCTTTGCTGCCAGTTTTAGGCAATTTTTTTCCTAGATGGGTTAAATTTTTTTTTCATTTTAAAATTCGAAGGAATAATTTTTTTTTGTGAAAAGGTTAAAAATCGCGCTATCGCTCAAGTGGTTAAGGGATCACCTTAGTTTTTTGTCTAAACTAGATACTGATAACGAAAAACCATAGATACCTATTATTAGAGAAATTTATTATGAACATTATTGTCACCTCTCTTCTGTGTCGTTTCTTATAAAAATAATTAAAACAAAATTCAAGAAGTTTCATAGTTTTTTCTTCAATTACAGTTGGAACCTACGCTTTCATAGAGATGTGTATTTTAATTGTTCGGTGATGGACTTCTAGATTTGAATATAGAGCGTGGTGTTTTCACTTTCTAACAATGTTCAGATCATATTTCTCACCATGGTAGTAAGGGAGACGCAACGATTTCTACGAAACCAGAATATGAGCTGGTCCAAAAAATAACACATTTTTTTCCAACTATGAAAACATATATTCACAACATCTTATAGCTACGAAAAAATTCACAGTTTATCTTTAAATGTAACTTAAGCACTTGTCCAGAGTTTTTGTTCTATTTCAAACAAGTCGAGTTTTATTAAATATTTTCACTGTTTTCACTTAATTATAATAGTTTCTTATATTAGCGTGCTACCTCTGACATTCGTATTTACATATCTCGCTTTCTTCTTCTTTTTTAATCGCTTACTACCGGGCCTTAACCAGCGATTACTGGACACATTTGAAATTAAAAATTTAGATGTCATTTTGCTGCCCGATGATAATTTTTGCTAATTGAAACAAAAAATCTATCACACGTTGCCACCGATTACACTGCTACACGGTGCTGCTGGAACAAATACTCTTACCCCAAAATGTACGGGAATAATTTTCAAAATCCCTGTAGCTATTCGTGACGTAACGCAACCTTGTTGGTGCCACATTCCCGGCGATGCTAGGTCTTCGCCAAATCTGGGTCAACACACGGTCACCTCTTGAATGTCCCGCGGGGTTATGCGGAGAAGACGCCAGGAACAACTCTTGCAAGGCCCGCGGGGTAGCGGGCGGACTCCATGTGACGTCGTCACACTCCCCGTGATGATAGGCTAATATAATATCTTGGTAAACACATGGTCGTTTGGGAAACATCATATTATATCCTTGGTATATAAGAGGTACTGGACCTTTGTGACGTCATTAACCTCCTCACCTGACAAGGCTAATGGTTACAAAGCTCTTGATACATTTATCCTGAAGGGGTGGGTGTATTGAAAACGTGCGACGTCATCACACTCCCCGTGTTTCTAGAACACCGACAATTCTAGGTCAACACACGTTCACATGGACCGTAAAACCCTACGGGGTAGGCGGACAATAACCGCTAATCACCGCTATCTAAACACTCAGTCACTTGGACAACCGTCGAGTCCCGAAGTGTAAGTAAAACCCTCGGGAATCAAGTGACGTTATCACAATCGCCATGATGCTAGGCAGTCGCCAAATCTACTTCAACACACGGTCACCTCTTGAATGTCCCGCGGGGTTATGTGGAGAAGACGCCAGGGACAACTTTACAAAGCCCGCGGGGTAACGGGGAGGACTCCGTGAGACGTCATCAAACTTCACGTGATGATAGGTTAATAAATTATCTAGGTTAATATAATATCCAGGTAAACACACGGTCATATCGGAAACATCATATATCCTTGGTATATAAGGGGTACTGGACCTGTGTGACGTCATTACACTCCTCAACTAACAAGGCAAAGGAATATCTTGTTACACATTGAAAATGTCATATCCTGAAAGGGTGGGTGTATTGAACTCGTGTGACGTCATCACACTCCCCACATTTCTAGACCACCGACAATTCTAGGTCAACAGACGGTCACATAAATAACTGTAAGTCCCTATGGGGTAAGCGGAGAATAACTTTGTGACGTCACCGATCACCGCAATCCCTGCGATCCAATGTAATGTCCACCTGCAAGTCCCTTGTAGGTTGTGAATATTAAGATTTTGATAGGGGAACGTACCCATACTACGTAACCAACTTTTTGCAATTTTTAATCCCCCCCCCCCGTGACCAAAAACCTAAGCAACCCGCCGCTCATTTGTATGGAGCGTGACATTTTGAAGACCCCCCCCAGTATGGGTACGTTCCCTAGGTTATGACATTCCCTGCGTTAGGTCTTCACCATATAACACTAACACGAACCCACAAACATGACCCAGGACAACGAGCGTGTATCTGAGCACCTACTGTTAATTGTACTAACACTGAGCAGTTTTGTAGTTTGATATCTGTTTGGTCTTGAAATGAGAATATACAAATTTACAACATAATATACAACAACATTTCAATCACTCTCCTAATAAAGCAGCTGCTTGTGTTTAGGAGAGGACAACTAAAAAAAAAAAAAATTTCATTTGTTTAAATGAAAACAAAAAATATTAGTTATTCAACAAATAACATTAGTGATTTTATGAGAAGATACCTTAGAATCATAGTTCCATGGGAGATACAGATAAAAGTAATAAATTACAGGTTAGTTAATAAATGATTTGAAGTATTGATAAGGCAAAAAATATTTCTACATATTCAATACTTATTTCTAAATACAATATACAATAAGTTAAGTTATGAGGTGGTACTAGAATATTTTAATTTAATTTTTTTTTAATATTTTTCGTAGCTTTCTTCCGATCGTATATCAAGGGGTAATTTATTAAATAATTTTATACCCTTGAATGTATAGTGATGCTGTGCTGTTGTGGTTCGCACAAGTGGCACGGAAAATCCTCCAACAGATATTATTCTTTTGCTTATATTTAATTGTGGTAGATTATTTTTACTAAAGAAATCTTTATGTATTTGTAATAGTGCAATTTTGTCATAAATTTTTGCAAGTGGGGGAACCGGGAAATCTTGAAAAACATTTATAGTTGGATAGTAATAGGGCTTTTTTAGGATGATTTTTATTAATATCTTTTGAATTGTTTCCAATGGGAGAAGGGTTGCTTTATATGCACCCCCCCAAGCCACGATTCCATATTGTAGTACAGAGTGCGCAAGTGCATAATAAATATCTTTTAGTATTTTTAATGATACAGTATTTCTTAATCTAAAAAATATATAGATCAGTTTTCTCATTCTGTCTACTGTGGAATTTATTTGACTTTTCCATTTGATGTTATTATATATAATTATTATTAATTATATATTTTATTTCTTCTTTACTACTAATGTATATACAGTTTGAGTTACAGGGTGTGATTCTAAAGAGGCAATTTCTTTCGTGAATTTTTATGTTTAGATTTTTATTTGCTATATTCCCTGTTAGACTATAAGGTATAAAATATATGGTTGGTTTCCACTGGAATGTCAATTATCCAGTTCCTACATCTCCACAACCAACGTCTTGCTGGAAAACTAATTGAACTTTGGAACATTTGGGTGAAAATAGTGCAAGTTCAAGTGTTGTTTTGAAAACAGAAAGATTCGGACTACCTTGGAAGCGAGTTGTTGGTGTCGTCCGTAATAATCTCTAGGAAGGATTCAATTTGGGAGGCGGATATGGGTATCGCCGCCCCGGGAATTATTTATTGTATAACCAACAACTCTACCACAGGTGACCCTAAGTGGTTTGCTACGTTTGGTGGCATATCGGTGGTGACCGGATTCATGGGATGAGGTTTATCCGGGGCTTGGCGGCGGATGCGTTTGTCCTCCAACTGGGTGGCAGGCAGAATCGGGAGAGACTGGTTGAGAGAGACCTTTTGATCTCTCCAGTGGAAACATCGCCTTGCACACCCCCGTCCGAGGGTTGGATTCATATTACATCAATCCTGGACACACTTACCCCCCGGAATCCTTTAGAACACATACTTTTTCTTTCTAGAAATTCCTCTCTTTCCTTTTATAAAAATAACCTCCACATAGCATCCCCAAAGAAGACATACGATCTCCTGTGTGGTGCTAGTATAAATTTAAAAAAAGGTTCAATTTTTATAAGAAAAACTCTCTTTTTATAACTTTATATATAAATGTAATATTTCATTGAAGAAGAAGATAACAATAATAATCTAAACGAAAATATGAAAGAGAACAATAAACAGAAAAAAACAATAGCGAAATTGGTTAACGCGCATGTCCCGGTTAGACGAGAGGTCTGGGTTCGAATCCCAGTTGCGACCATTGTCTTTTTCTATTTTTCTGAATCTTGTTCTCTTTCATATTTTCGATTAGATTATTAGTGTTATCTTCTTCTTCAATAAAAAAGGTATTCATATATTTTGGAATTACTATTGTGATTGTGTTGTTTGCCCCATCGCAGAGATATAGTGGTAAGTGATTGGTCATCCCGTTTTCCCTCCACACCTGGTCCTTTTCTCCCCATATTATTACCCATTTATTCCAGCAAATATCTTTACGTTTCGATATGCTTTAGGTTTTCACGGTCAAAAGTATTTTCGCTATACATTTTTGGGGTGTTATGCCATGTGATAATGGACACTGTAACGTTGTACAAAACGTGGGCTAAAGAAGAAGGTAGCGCAATGTGGCATAACATTTCTTGTCTCATACAAATATAGATTTAGAGTCCACATCCTCTCTCGTGTCACGATATTGGTCGTGACACGTTAATTGTCTGTAATTTTGTCATTTGTTGTTCTTCATACCATCGATAATGTTTTCCTTATCTTTTCTTTCTTCTTATATAATGGGCTGAAATTTTGGATAAGTAATCAGAATCATGATCCGAAAGTGACAAAGTTCTTTATCCTCTACAGTTGTATACGTTCAGCTTATGAGTCATGTCAGTCTGGTATCCACTTTATGGGCTGTGGTAATGATGGGTTGCACCTTCATTATTAACGACTGTGCCCTTGATATGTCAGCTATCTGCACCAGCTCAATTGCTTGTTCCCCTAAGACTAAGTCCATTGACCTGCATGCAGTACCAGGCAATGGCTTTCTGCTGAACAGTTTAGTGTGTTTAATGTTTTGTAAATATGCACGAGACAACACATCACCCATTTTTATTTAATACTAGCTCGGGGAGATGTTATGACATTGATCTGACGTTCGAACCCACAAGGGATCTTGCTTTATATACCCCAATGGGTAGTAGTCCCACCAATACAAAAAAAGGCTTCGGATGGTCCACAATGTTCCAGAACATTCCACACATTGGAGAGTATTCTGGAATGTTCCACAATGATCTGGGATGTCCCGGGATATTTCCGAACGTTACAGAGTATTCCCGAACGTCAACAACATTTCAGAATGTTCTGGTGGAATGCTCTCGAATACCCTCGAACGTTCTGGACTGTTCTAGAAATTTCTAGAGGGTGAAATTTCGAACCATCAAAACCACGCCCTTCAAGTAAAAACGGGAATCTTCTTCATGGATGGGGGAAGGAGGGCTACCACATCGTATAACTCCCTTGATCGTACCGGACTCGTTTCTTTTATAAATGTGTATTGATTGAAAACACCCGGAAACATTTCAGTTTGAAGTAATTTAAATATATGGATTGAACAAAGTATGTGTGGTAAAACCATGTATGATCGTGTGAGAAATGTAGAAATCCGCAAAGAATGCAATGCTGATGTAAGCGTAATGAGTAAGATCAAGAAAGGAACGCTCCGATGGTTTGGGCATGTAGAGCGAATGAACGAGGAAAGGAGTGTAAGGAGAATAAATGACGCAAATGTGAATGGTTGGAGAAGTCGAGGACGCCCAAGAAAGACATGGCACGACCAAGTGAATCAGATACTTGAGTCGGGTCATGTCAAGAGTCAGAATAATAGAAGAGAATGTATGAGACGTTTTATGAATGTAAACGAGGCAAGGAATGTGTGCCAAGACCGGGATGTTTGGCGGTCCGTCCTCTCTGCCTACCCCTGCGGGGAAACGGCGTGATGGTTAGTTAGTTAGTAACAACGTATTTGTTGTTGCACACCTTTAATCCACATCTCTATGCCAAAACCTAGAAAACATTCACGTATATCCACAAAAACATACATTTTTCAGAACAAAATCAACAGACATGAGCAAAATGTTCACAGATAAAAATGTCATCAACGTATCTAAACCAAACAAAAAAAAATTAACGGAGAAATTTCACACTCGAAGAGTTTTCAATACTATTTCTCCTGATTTTGACTCCCTCCCCACCCTTACCCCTCCAAATCTCCGCCATACTATAATAATAATAATAATAATAATATATCTTTATTGAACAAAAATTTAAAGATTTATAACAACCAGAAAAAAGTACATCTTACAATATTTTAAAAGTAACATTAGTACAAAAGTTAATAACAAAAAACAATATACATATAAACAGTACGTACTTAGAGAGTAGAGATTTATAATTATAAATTAAGGTTTCTCGTAACCTGCCTCACTAGGCTAGCCTGTGTTGAGGCAGTTATTTTACATCAATTTATAATGCTGTGAACATACCTACACTTATATTAGAATGTAATCACACAATAGATTGGTTGCATTAATAATAACAATAACATTGGTACAATAATAACAGCATTGGTTCATTACTAATTTCGAATTTGGGTGAGTGCACCGGTAAATGCTATATCATTATTTTTTATCCAAATTTTTATGTTTTTTTAAATTTTTTTTTGTTTTTCACTATCACAGAAATATAATAAATATATTAGAAATGTTGGCTTTTTTGTTGAAGAGTTTTAATTCAGATTTTCAGTTCAAAATTATTTTAAATCTACGAGGAGCACAAGAACACGAAGAGATAGATTAAACTTTTTTAATACACGCCTAGTTCATTTACGTAATCCTCACAACTCTTGAGCTGTGTACATTGCAGAATTATATTAATAAGGCGTCAAAAATGAATCTACACTTTCTACACCTTGGGCTCCTGTATTTTCGGCAGTAAATAAACCTACCAAAAGAATTGCTATAACAAAAAAATAAAACACACGTCATCAACCTGTGCACATTTAGTGTGGGTTTCTTCATTTACCGAGAATGCTAAATGCAATGCTAATTGTAAAAGTAAATGATCGAAATTTAAAAATTTATGTGCATTTCACCGTTTATTTTTACAATTAGCACTGCATTTAGCATTCTCGGTAAATGAAGAAACCCACCATTAGAGTGGGTTTTTTCAAAAAATTTGATGAATTCATCAAATATTTGAAGTAAATTTCGCGTTCTGTGTGAGATCTATTCAAGTTCTGTGAATATTTGAGTTTCATTCAGCAAATGGTCTATAATGATATAATAACAGAACTTGAATAGAACCTCCACGGAACGTGAAAAATAACTTAAAATATTTGATGAATTCTCAAATTTTTTTAACCAACCCGTCCTTAGAATATATTTTCATGAAAAAAATAAAATTTTATTTATAATTTTGGATGTAAGTACTTCTGTAATGCAATGTAAGACAGGATTAGGTACGTCTCAGGAGAATATCTAGAAGCGTAAGCGAATATTGCTTCGGGCTTCCAATTTCAAGCTTTGAGCTTAGATTTGACCTTGGCTTTAAGTTTTTAAAGCTTAGGAATTGTTAAACTTTGAGATTTTAAAGATTGAGTTCTTTAGGCGTTGGTCTTTTAAAGCTTTGAGCTTCTGGCTTTTAAGTTTCTAGCTATTTAAGCTTCAAGGTTTTTTATAAAGCATTTATAAAAAACCTTGAAGAATAAATTACTTGCGCCCGCGCCGGGCCAAGAGCCAAGAGAAGAATAATAACAGAAGGGCGTATGCGTATATGATACGACGAATGTGAATGGAGCAAGAGTGCGCCAAGGCTGTTTGAAGGGCCATCCTCTCTGCCTGCTCCTGCGTGAAATGGCCTAACGTTTAGAAACTAACCATTAGATTTTTACATCTAAACTCGTTTCGAAAAAAACTCGCTAAATAAAATTTGTAAATTCATAATTGTTAGAAATAGACATTTTAAATTATCATTTAAAAAAAATATTATTATTTTGTGCTTTGATTTATAATGTTAGATATTATTTTGTTAATTCCAATATACGGAAGGATTACTGAACAACTAATATTTTGCACATTAAGATGAAGTCATACTAAAATATGCAAAATCATAAAAAAATCATGTGTTTTTGTTTTGAAAATTTGATTGCTTAGAAGTATTATACATGCTTCAATTAAATAGTGCGTGTAGAACATACCTTGGCCCTTAAGAATATCAATCAGTTTTTTCATAAATCTTTTATTACGCCTACAACAAAATAAAGTTTAAGGTCTACAAAAAACACTTCCAAGTCCAAACTCTCTATTTATAAACCGCTTTTCGGAAATGGTTTTATTGTTTAATGTGGCAAATTCAGTTCTTTTTATAATAATCGCAAAAAAATCATATTTACGCCCGAAGTTCACAAAATAAAATAAGATATGCATTTTCGCGTTGTTATTTTACAATACGGCCGGCAGTAGACGAATTTGGATTTTCAAAGTGAACTCTAAGGGCTACATAACTTGTCACGCCCGTTTTTTTATTAGTTCTCCCTCGGACGTCGCGTCGCTTTGTTCCGTGAAATTAATTTTAAAATTCTGTTTTATTACAATAAAGAATACGTAAAACATGAGTTAATATTTTTATAGGCCTCTACGAAATCAACCTGTAAAAAAAAATCTCAAATATATTTTCCAACCTTTCCAAAAGCTTTTTCTCAAGTATTTTTAAACTCCTCCCATAAAAGGGCGTGAATTCCGATTTAGATTTTTCCTGGACTATTGGATCGCTTTAAACATCTGTAATGTCCGTCTGAGCCAGTTGTGGCAGAGTTAATCCAGATGCGGACTTACAGATGTGGAAGACTGAGAATTGTTGTGGGTAGCACACTAAATGAAGAGCGTAATAGTGTTCAGTACTATGTATTTATTAGGGAGCTGCCTTAAGCCAAAAGAGGACGAATCTAGCATGCATCGCCTTATATAGATTCACGCAAGCATGCTGTCTCGCTTGCACTCATACAATTCACACAGACATTACAACATCAATTGTTTGAAGGAAAACTCTCGACGCTGACGTTTGGTTGAAAAAGTAATTAGATATACGAAATTTCCTTGAAAGAAAAAAAAATCGCAACATAAGAAAGGATTACCGCAGGGTGATTTATTATGTCGAAATTTAACTCAATTATCTCCATAACCTGAACATGATAGATACTTAATGCGTTTTACGTCTATGGTGGCGATACAGTGATATTTTTCAAAGTGCCACATCAACTGAGATGGTCCTGGTAAAAAACCACCTTCCATAGTCGAAATGTTGCTGGAAAAGGCTTAGTTGTTTGAAGATCGGGCCATAAACTCAAAAGAATTTATAATCTCCTCTTTCATATATGGCACGCATATCTTTAAATATTTCAGGAATAATCCTTTTTATAAGTTATGCTTCAAAATGTTAGATGAATGAATGGTTTGCGTCCGTACATACGCATTACGAATGTAAATAAATTATTTGGTCCATAAACAAACTCAAATCTTTCAAAAAGGCGAACAAATACAATATTGGATGGAATCACCGATGACATATTGTATTTGTTGGGCTTTCTTGAAAAATTTGAGTTTTTTTTATTTTTATTGGCGCAAACAATTAATACCGAAATAATATAAACAATTAATTCACATCTACAGGATCTGCCGGATCTGCCCCGATGATGGCCACTGCAACGAGGCAGAAACGTTGGCTAAAGAAGGAGGTAGCGCAACACGGCATAACACCCCCAAAACAAATAACGAAAATTAATCATTCTAAATATTATTTAAAGCATAACTTGTAAAAAGCGTTTTTCCGTAAAATAATTATACCCGCGCCATCTATGAAAGCGTTGAATATGAATTCTTTTAACAATCACCTCTACGCATTCACAGATGGCGCCAATTAAATTATTTTAGGTTTTTAATACTTTTTGGACCTAACACCCTATCCCCAACGATTTTAGAAGGGATCGGCATCCTTAAAAGTCATTCCAATCTCCCAGCCCATACTGTCAATAATATGTTCAATGACATTGTTTCTTCTAAATGGCCTAACTCTTCTCTTTTATTTACTGATGGCTCCAAATCTCCGGACTCTCCTAACTGTGGTATTGGTATTATCATTTACCACAATAATTCTAATGAAAGAATATTTTATTCAATTTCAAACCAGTTTTCAATATTTTCCGCCGAGTGCATTGCGATTATTGAATCTCTCAAATATATAATAAAAAATAATTTTGAACATTCTCTTGTTCTCTCTGACTCTCTCAGTTCCCTCCAAAAACTTAAATCCAGTCCTCTTCTTCATCCTGATGATCACTTTGTATGTCTTATTCGAGTACTGATAACCTCTGCGATAAGCTCTTCAAAGCTCTGGAAAAACTGTCACTCTGATTTGGATTCCTGGACATGTTGGCATAGTGGGGTAACGATATTGCTGATTCCTTGGCAAAACAAGGAGCGTCTAACCCTACCGTTACCATCGTAAACCGTAATCCCCTGTCTGATATTTTTCCATCATCAAAGATAGATCCCGCAATGTTTGGACAGAGTATTGGAACATTGCTAGTCAATCCTGGCCGCTACGCCTCAATACAAAGGACTATCGCATTAAAACCGTGGTTTAAAAAACTCCCCCATTTTTCCAAAAAAGAAATTTCCTTACTTATTGGAATGAGAATCGGACATTGTTCCGTTCCTTCTCACCTTTTTAAAATTCATGTGCTTGACTCCCCCGATTGTACGTTCTGTGGTCTAGATGTGGGAACTTTAGATCACATATTTTTTGATTGTCTCTCTCTAAATAAATATCCTCTCTTCTATCAAGCGTTATCAAAAATTGCCTCTCCTCCATTCAACATCTCATCTCTTCTAAGTCTGAACTCTACTCCAATCTTTCATAAAATTCTGAAATTTGCACATTTAAATAAAATTAATATATAAATTCACCCTTCCTTTCTCTGTAATTACAAATGATGGCCTATAACACCCTTGAAGGGTGATAGCCAGAAATAATTGAAAAAAAAAAAACTTTTTGGACATTTCACTAATATTGAGGTGAATTAATTGTTTGCGCCCGTACATATATAAAACAAATATAAATAAATAGTTTTGCGTGTGTTCGGGCGCAAACAATTAATAATTCTTAATATAATTTTAAAGCATAAATTGTAAAAAGCATTTTTCCGTAAAATAATTATACCCGCGCCATCTATGAAGGTGTTGAATATGAATTCTTTTGACAATCACCTTAATTAAGGTGATATTCAAAAGAATTCATAAACTACTCTTTCATATGTGGCAGGAGTATAAATAATTTAAGAAAGAACGCTTTTCACAAGCTATGCTTTAAAATATTAAGGGGGTATTTCACTATCCTCCCGGTAGCTTATCCATACGAAGATCTTAATCGTTTAATCGTCTTAATATTTATTGTGCACAGCACAACTTTAAAATAAACGGTAAAAATGCGGCGCCATCAGTTTCACCCGTAATGAAAACCCAATTACTTTCAATTATGCACTCAACGGTACAGTACCAACAAAAATGACGGCGGTCAAGGATTTGGGAATAATGTTAGATCCGAAATTACTTTTTGACCGCCACATCGAATCCATGATATCAAAGGCTTCCAAGGTACTAGGCTTTGTACTTAGAACCTGCAAAGATTTTAATAAAGTAAAAACCATGAAAATGCTTTACTTTGCGTACGTACGCAGTTCTCTAGAGTACGCCTCTAAAATCTGGAATCCCAAGTATATATGTCACATAGAAAGGATTGAGAAAGTGCAAAACCGATTTCTACGATACCTTGATTTTCGGAGCTATCGTCCCCATCTGAGCCACGAAGAGTCAGCCGCGAAGGTACTTCAGGATATCGTCTTTGGAAAGTCGAAGAAATTTGACAGAAGTACTATTTTTACAAAAAATAGCTACCTCTATGATAGATTGCCCGGAATTACTACAAAGAATTCAACCAAGAGTGCCCATCAGACAAACCAGACAAAACCACGCATTAAACGTTCCTCAATGCAACACTAACTGTAAACAAAATTAATTCATTCGCCGCACTTCACACATCTTTAACATTTCATATGGTGAATTCGACTTATTTAACACAGTACCTAACATTTTCAAACCTAAAACGAATA
This sequence comes from Limnephilus rhombicus, assembly GCA_929108145.2. Lineage (NCBI taxonomy): Eukaryota > Metazoa > Arthropoda > Insecta > Trichoptera > Limnephilidae > Limnephilus > Limnephilus rhombicus. Next base: position 44,719,344 of record OV815288.1, on the reverse strand, counting down.
AATAAAATTTACACATACATTCTACTATTTACACAGAATAGATCCATCCCTATCCCCTCCCTTCCACCATCCCATCCACATAACCTAATTTAACTATTTTTTTCATACCTACTCACTAAATAATTTAATATACGTCAGTGAAAACCTATTATTGGTTAAATATTTTCACATTATTTCATCAAACATTATTAATTATTAATTATTGAAGGATAAAATAAATTTTTGTTTTTGTAAAGATAAAGCAATTAGATTCATTTGCTAAGTCCCCGCTTTTGTATCCAGTCTAATTTTCATAATAATTTTCGATATTAAAATATGTAATTAGTTTAGACCATTTCAACTCCAATGTAAACACGTATCCCTTCAAAAAGCAATAAAAAATACCAAACTTCATAAATATAATAACGATTTGGCAATAAAATAAGGTCATTAGTAAATCATATTACTTGTAAGGTTTTTCCCTAATCATCATTGAAGTGAGCTGCAAACCCAATGTAATTAGCTTACTGGAATAACCAAAATATTTAGAAATTCGATAGTCTAAAATGACTTAGCAACAAATATAATTATTGTAATTGATTAAAATCCTTGTAGACCACCCCTCTCCCCCTCCCCAATATGTTGTGTATATAAACCGTAGACTAGGAAATATTTGTACCAGTCTGAAGATGGCTTTGACGAGCTGAAACCGGTTACGGTCCAATAAAATTAAGTGGAATAAAGTTTTATATTCATTTTATTATAATATATTATAATGGAATTCCACCATGAAATATCACTCTCAAAAATAGAACATTTTAGATAAATTATACGGGATTTATTATTTAAAATTCTGTTTACTATTCGGCACTTGAACCTATGAGTAATGGTTTCATATAGGATAAGTTGGCCGAGCTTTTTTTACCAGTTGAGAGTATTTATTTGTTTATTTATTAATATGCAGACTTTTAAAATGAATAAATCACGTTTAATTAATATAAAATGTAAGTTATCGTATTCGTATAACCGTTATACGGAATCTATAACGGATAGTCTATGTCATCTATGAGGAGGGTGTTGAAATACCACCTAAGATGAATTAATATTGTCCATAAACAAACTCAAATCTTTCAAGAAAGGCTAACAAATAAAATTTTGGATTAAAGCACCACCGGTACAATTATACAAGCGCCATCTACCATGCGAAATAATTCAAAAGCATGTGTTTTTGTTTTGAAAATTTGATCGCTTAGAAATATTTTAAATGCTTCAATTAAATACTGCTTGTAGAACACATCTTGGCTTATCAAAATATCGATAATTTTTTATATGTCTTTTAATAGGCCTAGAAAAAAATAAAGTATTAGGTCAATAAAAAAACACTTTCAAGTGCAAATTATCCTACTTATAAACCCCTTTTCGGATATGGATTTATTGAATAATGCGGCAAATTTATTTTTTTAAATAATAATCGCAAAAAATTGATATTTATGTCTGAACTTCACAAAATAAAATAAAACATGAATTTTAGCGATATTTTTTTTACAATGGTATAAAAGAGGCGTGGATAGAGGCGTTACCCTACTGCGAATTTCAACCTTATGTCATCTGCAGAAGAGCTGATAGCGCATAATTTAGTCGCATTTAGTCGTGGACGTCTTTAGACTCAATGTCGCTTGGTTCCGTGCAATCGATTTTAAATTTCCTTGTTATTATTATAAACAATGCGTAAAACAGGAGTTAATGTTTTTTTCAGGCCTTTACGAAATCAACCTATGAAAAACAACTCTCAAATGCCTTCTCCAACCTCTCCAAAAACTTTTTCTAAAGTATTTTTAAATCCCTCCCAAAAAGAGGCGTGGATTCCGTTGTCGAATTTCTCCAGGACTAGTGGATCACCTCAAAGAGTAGATTATGAATTCTTTTGAGTGACACCAATGTTCATAATATTGTTCTTTTTTTTTTTTACATGAGCTCCACACAGGAAGCCCTGAGGAAAATAATTTCCCTCAGGGCCTATGTCATCTTTGGGGATTCTGTGTGGAGGGTTTTTTTTAAGGAAAGGAAGGAGAGGAGAGTTCTGGGAAGTAAAAGGGTTTAAGGGGTGGGTAGGAATCTGGGGTTCAGTATGTTCTGGGCATCCGCCTCCAAGACCTAGACAAACCTCACCCCATGAACCCGGGCACCCCTGCTAAATCACCAAATGTAGCGAACCACTTGGGGTGACCTATGGCAGAGGTGTTGGTTATCCAATAAAGGTTCTCGGGGCGGCGGTACCCATTCCCGCCTCCCAAATTGAATTGATTGTAATGAAATAAAATAAAAATAAATTGTGACAATGTTAATTTATTATTTTTCATAAGACTACACATTTACAGACAGACAAAAAGCAGATATACACAAATACATTGACGTAATATTAACTTTCTTAAATATTAAATTGTGTACATAATGATTACATTAATATTAGGTTTTATAAAAAATCTGAAAATTAACAATCTTATATTATTATTTCGTACACATAAATAAAATAATTTTTGATAATAAAATAACCTTAAATTTATTTTACAAATATTCAACAGTTTTTTTTTTCATTCTTTTTAGTCCGTCGAAAATTATTATTCGTTGATAAATTTTGCTAAAAAAATCGTTAGAAAAACTAAATAATAATAATTTAAGCATTTTGGTTTGGGCAATCGTCCTACTAATATTTGGTTCGAGCATTTGATAAAAATGCTTTCAACATATTACATAGATGGCGGTACAGTATAAAGAGTAATCGAACTTAATTTTAATTAATTTATTTGGTCAAAAATAAAACATTTTTCCCAGAAAACTATTTGAGTTTTTACTAATATAAATAAGATAATGCATATTTTCTGTTTTTAGTGTGGTGAGTCTGAACTTTTAAATTGTTTGATTGGAAGATAATATTTTTTGCACGTTAAATATCATATTATATCAATAGGCCGATAGATGTCATTGCGTGAACAAAATATGAAATCAATCTGTTTTTTATTTTTTATTATAGATTCGTACATAAAATTGAAAAAAAAGTGGTTTTATTCATAATTATTTACACGTTTCCACGAATTTAATACTTATTTCTTAAATTATTAGGATTAACTTATGGTAATATTTTAATAACTTAGGGGTAAAATTAATATTAATAATTCATAATATGATCGTTCATAGATAGCGGTAATTTAATTATTTTACGAAACAAACCATTTTGCAATTTAACCCCTCCGCAACGTAAGCAGATATATGCGTTAAAAATACGACAGCAGTCAAGTACAATAAGCGTGTTTACACGTCAGTGCGTGTGTCTCCATAGAAACCGTTATAACTCCGTTATTGTTTTAGTTATATCCGTAAAATAAAAAGTGAAAGATCGATAGTGAATCATGCTGCACATCTCTATTCAAGTTGTCCATAGAAATACATAAAAATAACATTCTGTCAGACGCGCAGTCTGACACATAATTTATCCCGCCAAATTTCCTACGGGCGCCCGACATTGTTAATTTCTATTAAATATTTTTATATGAAATGATGTGACAAAAAAGTGAGGTGACAAAAGTGTTTATTACACATTTATACAATAGAATAACTATTGTTGTTTACATAATCTGTGATTTTAGTACCGTTTTCACATAAAAACATCACGTGAGTCATTTTCACATTTTTTTAATGTTTGCATTCTAAATTTTAATATTTACAAATGTTAATATTTATTTGTAATATAATAATTCGAAAGCTTATTTTGTAATCTATCTAAAACAGTTTTTACTATTCGGCTACGTTCAGAAATGTTTCATTTATGTAGCTTTAATTGTGAAGCGGTAATAATACAAAGTTTTCGTAAAATGTCATTTCGTTAAAGACATTAAAAGTGCATATTGGCGACTTTCTGAGCTGTAATATATAATAATATATATAATATGACGAATTGTTTGTTTGCGCTCGTAAATGCACAAACAGAGTATGAATAAACATGGCGCAATTAAACAATATTTATTTATTACTAATTAATAAAGGGTTTTTTCCAAAACTAATTCAAATTCTGAAAACCTCCGGGATAGACGATAAAGATATAAGGATAATAGGTAATCTTTATTGGAACCAGAAAGGAGCAGTAAGAGTAGAGCAATGTCTAACAGACGAAGTAGAAATAAAGAGAGGCGTGCGACAGGGTTGTATTCTTTCACCTATGCTGTTCAACTTATATTCAGAAGAAATATTCATTGAAGCTCTGCAATAAGCTACTCAAGGACTTATTATAAATGGGAAGATTCTGAAAAAACTGCGTTATGCAGATAATACAGTACTTCTAACAAGTAACATTGAGGATTTACAACTTATGCTGAATCAAGTATTGAAGACTTGTGAGAATTTTGGGCTAGAACTGAATAATATTAAAATACATGCTCATAAGCAAAAATAACGCATTGGATGAAAATCTTTATATTGCTGGAACAAAACTAGAGAAGGTACAGAGTATTGTGTAGAATGTAAATGATAGATGGGATCCTTCGGTTGAAATCAAATGCCGCATTGAGCAAGCTCGTGCAACCTTTATCCGCATGAAAAAAATGTTCTGCAGTCATGATCTCACCCTTGGATTACGAATGCGAATGGTCAGATGCTACGTGTTTTCGATATTATTTTATGGAATGGAAGCATGGACGCTTACTGAAGAACTAATTAGGCGACTTGAGGCATTCGAGATGTGGATCTACAGAAGAATACTTAAAATAAGCTGGATGGACAAGGTTGCGAATGAAGATGTTATGGTTCGGATGAATAAAGAAAAGGAAATACCTAATTAAAACTATAAAAATCCGAAAACATCAATATCTTGGATATGTGATGGGACATTCAGAGAAGTATGAGATAGTCAACATGATAGCCAACGTCCGTTGAACGGACGAGGCACAAGAAGAAGAAGAAGAATTAAATTACCGCCATCTGAAAACGAGCACATTATGAATTATTTTAATTTAAACAGAACTTTCGATGAAAATATGAAAATAGAAAGACATAAAATAAAAGGATTACGGCCTCAACTAGGACCTTAACTCGGATCCTCTGGAGTCTAGACTTACCCGGACCAATACTCTACCAATTGAGCTACTGAGGCCTAATTAAATAGGTAACTTTTATCGTTCTCCGATGAATAATTATTAACATAGTTTTATACTCAATTATTATTCAATACTAACTTGTTGATAGCCTGCCATATCTTTCGAATGATTGGAAAGTTCTTACTAGAATATATTTTTATCTAGATGTGTATGAAAATCATTATGATTAGAGGATATGGATTCGAGTCCCAGTTGCAACCGATATCTTATATCTTTTATCTCATTTGAATTTTTTCATTGAGTTGTTAATATTATTTTCAATGGTCATACATTCCGTAACTAAAACACAATCCGAAATAATCACTATTAATTTTAGATATTTTACAATAAGTTCACGTTTTCTTAAGTTTTCCTAAAATGACGACTAGAAGAATTAACACCATTAGCTAGTCATAATTAATATACTATTCTTAGGTATGTCAATATTAGGTACCTAAATAATAAATGGTTGGTGCAGTCTGCAAAGCGCTCCTACTAGGTATTTTACAGAAAAGTTAATTAAATACATTGGTACTTAGGTATTACGACAAAAAATACTGCAGACCAGACATAATTTGTAAAATAATAATTATTAGTTATAAGTTATAAATTTAATAATATTTGGGTGTCCGATACAAATTAGCATAAATTGTTTTGTATTCGAATAATTAATTAGGATCTGAAATTATTTTATTCAGAAAGCGTAAAAAGAACAATGTTAGACCATTAAAATATATGTTTGCATTTGTTATGAATTCCATGAATGTATTCATACAATTATTTGATCTCATTACGCATGATCAATATACAAACGAAGGTAGGTAGACATCCATTATTTTTTACATTTTAACAGTTAGATCATACACATTTTTATAGTTGCAACAATACGGAGAAAATGTCTTCTTTTTGATTTCTGACGTCCCTATTTTGTCAATACATATCAGCTTTCTCTTTAGATGAGGCCCTCACTATCGTCCTTATGGTACACCGCAAATCAAAATCTAAACATTGTTTGAAGTGACTTTGTTGACTTATATCCAGAGACCTTTATCTAAGTATATCTTTCTTCTTTCCACCTCTCTCCTACATGCTTCATCCTCAAGACATTCCCCGATTGAGATGTCACAATTATTGCAGATGCTCGAGATAATTGAAACTTTGTTGCACATCGTATCACATAAACACATAACCCAATTCTTCATCGGGTTGGTTCTTGGTATTTTTACTTCATTAATTTCACACTGTGTAATAATTATGAAGTATGAATTCCAGCTTTTTGTTAGTTCTTATACATGTCGCATAGCACCTTCTCCATCGGCGTGGCACCGATGGTCTTGGCGAAGAACAGTCGTTCTAATCGCGCAGCGGGCACTGTTCTCAGCAGGGGTAGTAGCAGCAGCAGGCGGCCGAAGCGTGCCGGGCGTGCCGGGGCCAGTGCGCGAGCGTGCTGCAGTAACATCACCTGAGCTTGGTCCTGAAGGTGTTCGATCTGTAGGGGCTCTTTCAGACCTCGGGTTTCTGGAAAGATAAGTATCTAGGATTAGAAACCTTTTTTTTCTTGAAGTAGTGTAATGTAATTATGTAATATGTTTCATGGATAATATTGTTATGGCCAATCCTGTCATGAAACTGGGATTGGAAAAAAATCTCTTTCAGGGATTATTTCACCATCCGCATCCTCTCGATTGCTGCCAAAATAACTATTGTAACGGGATAATAAAATAAAGGCATATTTTAACGGTGAACACAATTCGTCTTTATTATGGGTAAAATCAATTTATTATTATTATTATTTATTTATTGAACGCCCAATGGGCTTTTACATTTTGGTAGTACAAATAATTCATGACAGATTATTTAACATATACAGAAATAATAAAAATAAAATTTGATAAAAAAGCACACAAGTTCAAAAAATACAGCGATTACAATTTGCAAGTATGAAGTATGACACGTACTCATACCAATTCAATTGCAGCAAGACAATATAATAAACTCTAACGATAACTTCACGGGTTTACTGAGAAACAGGTTACACCTGTGAAGGTCCTCCCGAAGGAAACCTAATTGTTCCCTTAATCAATTGTTTTATGAAAAGGGTTTCAACGAGTATTTTTCTCTCTGGGTTAGCTGAAATCTAAAAGCAAACGGTTTATTCAGACTCATAGGGAGGCAACTAGATCTCTAGAGTTAACACACGAACTTACATCGGTCATCAAACATCTCACATCACATCGTCATCCCTTTCACATCTGTAAGCCTGAGCGACGCGACGGGGTGAAAAAACTAACTAATGTCATCGCTAGCTCTAATAATAGGAAGAACTAATCAATCTGCATAATAATTAGATGATTTGTTACACTATCCAATATAATAAATAAATACTTGAAACAGAAAACTCAACTACCCGATGTGTATACAGCCACTATTTAATTAATATTAAACCAGAACTTTATAAATAAATAAATCATAACGGGAAATGTAAGCATTCCTTTGGATACAGTTTTTTACAGCATGATGGTGAAATCCCCCTCAGTCTCAGTAAAGTAATGAAATAGCACGATAGTTTTAATTCACCAAACACCGCTGTTTTATTGATGATGGTCAGATAAATCAGAACAGTGACAAAGAATAGAGTCAGAACAGAGAATATAAAAAAAATGGATCAGGCAAGGTTATTTTTTAAATTTATTTATTGGTTTGACTGTCAACATGTGGACAGCGGACGAATCATGCGAAAATTGTATCATTATAATTTTTTTAATTATTATATACCTACTTATTAATAACTACAGAAATTATTTTCGAAGAGGGATCGACTGTCCGTGGGATCAATCGGTAGTAACGAAATATCGGGGTTTCAATATTGCCGAGGGATCAATAGTCGGAAGTTCGATTTTTTCAATGTTCTGTTTTTTCGTGAAAGCCTTACTGATATCCTTACCAGATCTGAAGAGCACTATGGCCTTCATGCAGGCGAACTCCGCCGGGTCCACCAGCACGGCGCGGTACCTGGCCAGCGTGTCTTGCAGGACGCGCAGGTCCCGCGCACCCGCACCAGCCTCCTGCCAGCTGAACAGCGGAGCGCCCCCGGGCTCCAGGGGCATGCACCACTGGATGGCGTTAAGCAGGAACAACTCGGCCCACGCTTCTTCTAGCAGGATCACCTGATATACACACGATAATATTTGACATACTCGTATAAGAATACCCCGAATTATGCAACACGCGACTTACGTAAATTCGCAAGCAGGTTCACGGAAATCTCGAAATTTGGAAAAAAAATCTGAGTAATGCTACATAAATCTGGAATTTCTATCATTTGGTGAGAATACAAATTGCATGTATCACCGCCACACAGTATTCGTTGCAGATTAAGCGAAAGAATGCCATCTTAACGTGTTTTATATTTTAAACAACTGAGAAACAACCATTAATGGTAAATTGTTGTTTATTAGTTCTGTAAAATTTAAACAAGTTTATTAGTAAGGGGTTTTATAGGAGTGATTTGTAGTAGTGTGGTCAGTGGCAAAGAAAATTATTTTCATCTTATTGAAGTAAGACGGTTCCTGTCACACTCTTCCTAAAGTGAGTTAGGTGTATTATTTTTGCGCCCACCCGTAGTAAGTACAATGTATCTGCCAAATTCACGTAGGAAACCCTATATTTAATTAGTTCCAGGTAATTTCAAATTGGCACGGAATATCAGCCTACCCCTAAACTTGATTCCAAGATCGTTGATAACCGTTTTGTGAAAATGTTAAAATATAATAATTACCAGCGCCAATTTCTAATCTGTGATGGCTGTGGATTACTGTCTGTTAAAGGTTATATTTCTGTGGTTAACTTTAGGCAAACGTCGATAAAAAGAGACGAAAAATACAGAAGAGCCTGTGCGACATTATTTAAAAATTTGTATAACAAGAGTGGGTCTAAATGGAAGCCTTGGGGTACTCCACATTTACGTTAATATTCTATGCGATCCAAAAAGCTTCTGTTTAGTGGAATAAGATGAAGTTGATCGGCTATCAACCAGGGCATCACGGGTTCAATCCTTCTCCTAAATAAGTTCACCATCATTGCTCAAACAATATTTTACGCTTGTTATTTCGGTACAATGAGGAATTAAAACATATATAGGTTATTTGTAACTTGAAATTGTTAGTCCATCTTGTTAATGTGTTGTATTACCTGATCCCTGAAGGCGAGGCTGGCGAAGGAAGGCAGATTCTTGGCCCACTTGACGGCCATGAAAAGGAGGCGGGCCGAGGTCTCGTGGGCGGCCTCGTACCCCCCAGCAAGCGCGGCGCCCCCCTGCTGGCCTTGCACACCCTGCCCCGGGGCGCCCCGGTGCGCTTCGCTCTCCGCCCAACTGCCGGCACCATCTTCGGGATTGGTCACGTCCACGTCTATGCTGTCATCTAAATTAATGAAAACATATTTTTACTGTTTGTTACTGAATAAAAAACGTCGTATTTTTACGACAACGTTTTTTAAATTACGAATCCTTTTGGATTCCGTGACGGTATTTTAAAGTTTTACTCACGCTATTAAAGGTTTTGCCAGAGAAAAATAATGCAATATCAACCTAATATAACCTTTTTCTCTGTTCCTTTTTTTCAAGCTTATCTTAGCAGAATTTAAAAAGCTTCTTCGTCCAATGTTCGGCAGAATTATTTCTATATAATTACTAGCTGACCCGGAACACATTGTTCAGCCATATAACTTATTTCTAGTGAACATTTTGGTTGTTAAATAAAAAAAACCTCTGTTCTTTCTGGTCTACTATTTCGCATGTTTATTGCTTTATTCGTTTGATGGCCCAAATGGGGCCCCTTGCGTTTTGCTGGCGTTGTTCACTGTAATACAAAGCATATAAATAGATAAATTCAAACAAATCGTACAAAATTTTGCACACACAGCTTTGTGATGCTTAACAAATGCCGAAGAAACGTCAAAATGACGCGACGCTTCTCGTGAATGACTTGCGCATTGTGGATTAGAGTTCATAGATGCGTCATTCAAAAATATAAATAATTTGTTATTTAGCACTAACTATGCCTCTCTCACAAATTTAAGGTTGTTTTCAAAATATCAAATCAACAAATTACAATCCGTTTTCAACGCTGCGGCAAGACTTATCACCGGCGTATCTAAATATTCCCATATTTCAGAGCATCTCAAAAATCTTCACTGGCTTAAATATTCTGAAAGGATCCAGTTTAAGCTCTGCTGGATGGTATTTAATTCCCTTAACGGAATGGCTCCGGCTTACTTATCGGAATTGTGTATTCTAGAAAATTCCAATTCTCGACAGTCAACCCTAGGGTCAGCAACGTCATCAGCTATCGGAAGATTAAAGGAACCAAAGCGCACACCAGATACTAAGTTCGGCGAGCGCGCTTTCGGAGTGTCAGGACCTAAAGCCTGGAATGGACTGCCACATGACTTAAGAATAATCACAGACGCGGCGGAATTTAGAGCTAGACTTAAAACTCACCTTTTCAGACAGTCGTATCCATAAACTCAAAATCTTTCACCTTCACATTCAATACCCGCGACACCGTAAATAACTAACCTGTAAAAACGTACAGAAAAAAAAATGTAAGCATTTGTGAAGGTCATTTCATGAACATTCTCCAGCCCTAAAGAGTCCTAAATTCTCCAGTATTTTAAAATAAATATCAACTCTACTTTTGCCACTAATCTAATGCAATGTCCAGTGTGTTAACTGTAATGTCCTCCGCGTGCAAAGCCGTATCTTCCCCAAGCATAAACTTTCTAATTAAAGTGTGTTTATTGGAAGTGACCTGCCAGGTAAGTATGTTTCTGTATCCATTTGTAAATAGTAAAATTAGTTAGAACCTAAGCATTCCTAATAAATTGTATAGCGCCCTTGAGGTGATTTTTCACAAAAACGGCGCTTTATAAATTATCCAATTATTATTATTATTATTATTCAGTTGGAAAAATGTAATAAGCATTTACTAATTGTTGAATGAAACACAAGTATATATTGAATTATTTGGTGGATATTAGATAAGCCGACATAGCTTAGTGGTAGAGCACCTGACCGGCAATCAGAAGGACATGGGTTCAAAAGTCCCTTTGGCGGCATTTCAGAATTTTTTTTCAAGGTAGATGAGTGTTTCAGGCTGATAATTATTGCTTATAATAATTGTTACCCTTTGTGCTATGCATAAAAATCTAATCAAACGTTAGTTTATCAATTAAAAATAATAATTAATAAATAATTTCGTTTAGTTTGAAATACGAACGACAATTAACTTCGTTCATACAAAAATACTAAAATCGCGATTAAAAAACGGGAGGGTGGGGGTAGGACGATGAAAATTTGGGGTTATAGGTATTTTTTGATGCCAAAAAAAAAAAAAAAATTCTGAATAGGGACACCCTAATAACCTAGCGGTATGAAATATACTTTACGACCTATTTTCATAGGTACCTACTTAATATACAAAAAAAAATCATAAAAATTGGTCGAGCCGTTTCGGAGGAGTGCGACCACAAAGTGACACGAAATTTATCTTATGTATAAAAATCTCGTGTCACTGTGTTTGTGGTCGCACTCCTTCGAAACGGCTTGACCGATTTCTATGAATTTTTTTATGCATATTTGGTAGGTACGAGAATAGATTTTAAAGTATACATATTTCATACCGCTAGGTGATTAGGGTATCTCTTTCCAGAAAAAAAATCTATTTCTTTGACAAGATTCTTTTTTTGTATTTTCTTTTATTTGGCATCAGAAAATACTTATAACCACAATTTTAATCCTCCTACCTCCACCCTCCCATTTTAATTTAATCGCGATTTTAGTATTTCGTACCGTCTTTCGTATTTCAAACAGAACGAAATTATTTATGTTGTTGAATGGCAGATGGCGCTACGTCCGCCTCATCGAACTTCCATCCACACATGCGCAAGATATTGACGAGAAGCGTCGCGTCATTTTGATATTTCATTCGGCATCATGTTCTCGCGTGGGCAAACCATCGAGCTTATTTGTGTTAAATATCGTACATTCAATTGCTCTTCGAAATTCATATTGATTTTCTTTATTTAATTTTCCTACTTTAGTTGGTGTCTTTTTTTAATCGGCGGTCATCGTCTACAGCGCTCCATTCCTCTTGGTGTCATAGATCCACATCCCCACACACTTACAATACAGTCGTTATATTTTTTTAAGAACCAAAATATTCACTAGAAATAATTTATATGGCAGAACGACGTTTGTTGGGTCAGCTAGTATATATATATATATATATATATATCTAGTTATATAGTATATATATATATATATATCTAGCTGACCCAACAAACGTCGTTCTGCCTATATATATATATATATATATATAGAATGGTCAGGTTTTAATAAAGAATACACATTACACAATGCAACATTTAATACATTATCTTCGCGTCACGTTTACTCCGCTCTCAGTTCAAATTGTCCTTACGTCTACTAGGTAAGAAATGGGCTTTAGGGCAAACGATATAATGCCGATGATACCGCTGCGAGGCTCCGGATAAAATCACTTTAAGCCTTTGATATCCCGGCTGCGGAACACAGTCCCCGGGGAACCATTAGGACGCGATGCAAAGTGTCCTAGTCCTTTAATCCAGCTCAGGTGTTTCCCTATAATCCTTTATTCATAACTGATCACCTCTCCCTGCTTCCTCCGCCCTCCCCTTTCCCATCTCTTCTCGGCGTATCTTCGAGTTTTGGGTGGTAAAGGGTAAACGCTTCGGTTTAGCGTTTAGGCGGTGAGGGTTGTTTAGATTTGTTATATTTTAGCCTCAAGTAGAGGGTAGAATTTTAGGAGAATATTTTCGAATACTTGAAATCCTATCAGCACCTACACAATATTTTCTCCTACAGTACAATTTTTATTTATTTTATATTTTTGAATGTAGCTATTACTTTGTGGTTGTCCATTATAGAAAAATGCAATAATATAATATATTCATATAGCCCAATCATGGATTTGTTCCCCTACCCACCCACTGTACACTAATACCTACCCACCCAATCTACATTATTAACTAACAACGGCTCCACCCCCTACCATAATAAAACATTGTTCGAAACTGTCAAATTAGTATAAGCTTTCCCTGACGAAGGAACGTTTGTTCCGAAACCGGTCGGATTTGCACACTATATAAGTGGTTTTTACAAAGTTATATTGTTGCATTTAATTTTTTTATTTATTTTGTTTGTTCAAAAACATTATTATTCAATTAATAAAAACAGTTAATTTATAAATAAGTTTTGCTATGTAATTTATATTGCGCGTGACAGCAGTTTCGCATTCTGAATGCATATTTAAACTGTGGTTATACCACTTACAGACGATGTATTTATATTATTTCTAGATAGGTATTTACGATTTTTCGGAATTAATTTTTTTTTCATTGTAAATACCTATCTTTTTTTTAAAAATACCGATCATCACATTTCATAATTTTTCAGAATCAAAATTACTCACCGTCATCCCCTGTGTCGATTTTGCTCGGAGACCTGCTCCTGCTGGAGGGCGATGGCGATGCGGAGGGCGGCGCCCTGTGCGGGTCATGGGCGGCGATCTGCGGGGAGGGCTGCGGGGGCGCGGGGCCCATGCCCGAGCCGCCCAACAGCGGGGCGTAGCGCCCCGGAGACAAGAGGGCGAGGGATACTGGAGGGCTAGAAAAAAATATCAATTTGATTGGATGAACACTTTTGGAAATATTCCCTGTTTCTTGGGGTTCCATGATAAAATATTGTTTTTTTTTTCTGAATACCGCCCAAAAGTACCAACCATCTATGGAGATTGGCATCACCAATTAGGGGTAGTGCAGAGGGGAAGGAAATGGGGTAGAAAAAGGTGAAGAAGTATCTGGCTATTCAGATATAGTCACAAAACACGGCTGAAGCTATTTTAAGCGACGATTCAATTCTCAACCGTTCGAATAAAAAGAAAAGTAATATCTATGAACTTTTGCCTGTCAAGGTTTACACGCAAAATTCCCGGTTCTTCCCATGCATTTTAAATGTTCATTTTTATTCATTATTTTATAACCGTTTTTTTCAAAAACAAAAATTGTTCTAAAATCTAAATAAAATAATATTTCCGATGAGTTTATTAGAAATCAACATTTTTGTGTCTAAATAATAAAATATTGATACTGGAAATGTACATAAAACTTACTTAAAACACAGTACTTAAAACAGAATAAACTTGAAATTTTACAAACAGATTCCTATTACACCAGGGATATTCCGCAAGTATCTTCAACTCTTAAGGGAACGTACCCATACTACGTCACGAACTTTTTGCAATTTTTACCCCCCCTCCCCGGTGACCAAAGACCCCCCCCCCGAACAGGTCACGTAGTATGGGTATGTTCCCTAAGGTGCCGCAAATAAACTATACGTTATTTCTATTGAATCATTTGTGATACAATGCAAATTAATTCAATTAAATTAAATTAAATTACTTGATTAATTAAGTTAACCCAGTGATCTCCAGATTGCTAGTCGAGAGCCGTCAGAGTAAGTTATTAAATAAAAAAACTCACTTAACCTAACCTTACCCAACCCAAACAAAATAAAACTAACCTATTATTTTATTGCGTTCTGTTTTGATACGGTTCTGCGTTTATCCGGAAGGGGAGGACCAAGCTTCCACCCATTCAAAATTAAAATTTTCATAAGTGCACAATCATTAATCAATTTACCCCTTGTCTTGCAAATTAGTTTTTTGATAATACAAAATACTGTATTTAGCGATAATTTGATCGTGGCATAGCAAAGTATTACTGGTATTTCGATTCTGTAAAGCTTCGAATCAGAGTCGAGTTTGGCGTAGAATCAACTGAGTGTAAATTCAACAATTTCCTACATCAAAGCTGAGGTCTGACGGTGGTGATTTCCGCCTGACCTGCTAGTGCCCCCCCCCCCCCGCTCCCCGTTATTCATCATGGTGAAATGGACTCGTTCGGCTGGAAGTTTGAGCGGTGAGTTCGGAGATACCTGCAAAGTACGTAACGTATGCTGTGGCAGGCACAGAGTTTTCAATCCGGTAAAAACATCACATCAATTGATGCTAATTTACAATCTTACTAGAGACATGACAAGTTTTCACTAAGAATGATTGAGTTCAAGGATATAGCCGATGTTGATTACCAATCAAATAAGCCAAGGGCGTAGCTCTATCATTCACACGGGTGGTTCTACCGTCGGAGGAGGGAGGGGGTCGATTATTGGGGGGGGGGAGGGGGCAGCGGGTGTATTGTTGAATGTTTGCCACTGTTATGTTGTGAATATGTCTGGAAGACAATGGTGGAAGAAGTCGGGTACGCCCGAGGGAAACATGGCACGACCAAGTGAATAAAATACTGAGTCATGTCATGAGTCAGAATAACAGAAGAGTATGTATACAATATACAGGGTATGGGACGTACATAGTTTGGGTTAAGTTAGGTTAGTTTGGGTTAATTTAAGTTATAGGTAAGTACTTGACTTACTGTTACCAGTGATTCCTGACATTATTTGGAGTTAAAAATGAAAATGAAATTTTGGTCCCAGGTGACATTTTAGATGTTCTTTTCAGTTGGAGGCAGGTTAAGGGGTTGGTCGATTACTCGGCTGAGTGACCAGTGACGAACTGACGACATGAAAAAGAATTTATTTTTTATTTTTGAAGAATTTTTTTTTTTTAAAACTCATCAAAAAAGTAACCGGAGACCAAAATTGCACATTTGTTTTTTACCCCAAATAATGTCAGAAATCACTGGTTAAAGTAAGTCGAGTAGGTACGTCTCTTAACAGCCTGTATATGAATGTGGCAAGAAGTGTGTTTCGGCCCAAATTTGTGTGGCGGTCGAACTGATGGTTAGTTAGTTAGGTATGGTGAAATTAATGCTTGCATTATTGTAATCCCCTTTTTAGGTAGTTATTCCAATGTCTTTTAAAATCTTGAGACGCAGCAGGAATAAGAAATAAACTAATGATATCAATCATAAACCAGAAACACAACCTGATAAATTTGAAGACCTCCAGTATTATGCCAAAAAGATTAAAAAAAGTAATTATCAACATTCTCAATAATTTCCACCCTGTTGATCTAACTACCTACTGATGTGTCTTAAACCTCTTCTGAATCCTTATGACGGGAAAACCTCAAAAGGTACCTTCTTTATTATTAGAAAAGGTGGCAAAATATTTTCAGACAAAGAGTTATTGGTTGTTGTTACTTCGTATTTAGATTCTTTGAAACGAGTCTTTTCGGTAAATTCATATCTCATTAACCCCTTCGGTGTCTGCTGACTTGTAAACGTGAGGGTGCTTTAACCCCTTTGACACCTACCCTCTACTCATTGGGGTACCTAATAGGTACTACCTATCTACATACTACCTTCACGTATGAATCGTTGGCATCAGAGTACTTAAATGTAACCTGATAAGTGATTTTGAATAAGTCTAAAAAAATACAAACAAAGAGGTCACATAATATTGCCAAAAAATACTATTTTTATCGTACGTTGAAAGTATAGTAGGATTTCAATATCTTTGGTAGGTACCTATCGAATGCCACAAATCGTAGAAATAATGCCAGAAATTATTGGCATCTCTTCTGTAACGGATGCGTAAATTATAACTAAATATCTATGTTTTTATAACTAAGAACGAGGAAGAGCGTGAACTGGTTTTTTTAAATAATAAGTAAATCGATCGTCTCTAGACTACTTTTTCCAAGTCCTATGCCTGTTATCTGTATTTGGGGTGATAAGGAATATATATTCTTAGGATTTACATTCTTAGGATAACAACCTCCCATTAAAATTAAAAACCATCGAAAATATGCAGGAATTTAAGCCCAAATTAAAAAATTACCTTAAACTGCTATAAAAGTCCCAAAAATGTTTACTTTGTATTTTAAAGTCTGCTATTTTATAAATCATTCATTCCTTCTTTTTCTTTCATTTCTTAGTTTCTATATCTCTGAGTCTACTATTGTATAAATCTTGCGTTCTTTCTTACGTATCCTTTACTTACTTATTACAATAATTTTTGATACTAACTTACATGATTCTTTCATTTATAATGATTTTTTTAATTTATATTATGATTTTTTAAACTTTTCATGATTTTTATTTTTAAATTTATACATGATTTTTTAACCTACTTATTATATACAATAGCCGTTATTACTAACTTACACGATCTTTTAATAAACTAATTGAGCCAGAACTGCCTCACCAAACATTGTCTCTTTATTGTCTCTTTGTGGTGAGGAAAGGCAATTTTAAATTTTTTTGTTAACCTTATGTAACTATGTAACTGATGTAACTTTATAATATATGTATTTTTAACTGTATTTTTATATACTACATACTGTATTTTTAACAAGCATTGCCAATAAAAAATTATTATTTTTTTTTTTTTTGTATTCCTTTTAACAAATGAAAACAAATTTAATGCCGATTACCGATTAAATGAAAATGTATAGTCTGTCAAAAAAGAGTAGAAAATATATAAAAACTTGAACTACTAAATTTGTAGACTGGCAACACCAATTTAACTGTCAAATATTTTTTTGAAGTGCAATGACACTGAATGTACAGAACACAGTAAACCAAATTTAAAAAAATATTTTTTCTTCATGACATAAAATTGATTAAAAGGTGATTTATAAAGCGATTTGCTTTAATTTAATTTAACATAAATTTGAATTTAACAATAGATAGAAAGGAAGAATCACTAATGGTGAGTTTAGTAACACTACTTTTAGATCTGAACTAACTAACTAGCCATCACGCCGTTCCCCGCAGGTGTAGGCAGAGAGGACGGACCGCCAAACATCCCGGTCTTGGCACACATTCCTTGCCTCGTTTACATTCATACAAAGTCTCATACATTCTATTCTATTATTCTGACTCTTGACATGGCCCGACTCAAGTATCTGATTCACTTGGTCGTGCCATAGATCTGAATAAGTTAATATATTCAGATCTAAAATTAGAGACATGATCTAAAGCCCAGGCAACGCTAGGTACTTTATCTAGTATTAAATAAATGTGAGCAATTTCTAAACTGTGCTTTATATTTCATTACGTTATAGTTATTCTTCATTATGTTAACACAAAATTGCCAAGGTATAATAATAATATACCTATACGCAATTCTAATTTTGAGATCGGCGGGTATCTATACTGCAATGAAAAAAAAAATTTCCACTATTATGCCTTTTAAATTTTTTATAAAAATGCAGGTTACACAGCTTTACTTTAACACCATGAGTTATGTGTTTAGTATTGCAATTTGAACAACAGTGGCGCCCTCATATATTTTATATAGTCTGATAACTCCGATATCATAAGTCCCCTTCGATTTGTTTATGGTCCCCAGCTACTACCTCCACCAATAGGAAGCTTGTATTTTTAACAGGACCCGTAATTGGAACAAAATTACAGGTGGGAAATCCTTTGGTTGATATTTCAGTGTTCCTAAAGTATGTTATTTAAATTGTATTTTAATCTGTGTTGTACATGTTTCCATTTTCAGAACATATTTATCCACCCGGAATCTAATAATTGACGCAGTCCAACATCACGATTACATCTTAAAACGGAATACATGTTTTCTATATTGCATCGACCTATCTCATTAATTTAATGGTAATTTTTGGGGATTAGTGTCCATGGCTATTACGAATAATTTTTAGAAAAAAACTTTAGATTTGCCTTAATCACTATAAAAGGAAACTTATTGCATCACGGCAGGCGGAAAATAATGCATTTTAATTTTCAATGTCGTTTTAAATAAAATTTCACTTCCGACCGACACTACGACAGCCCGCCCGCTGCCGCCCACCATTTGTCACATACACAAGCCCGCTACACAAACCCTGCGTAGCCAAACAAACAATTCAAAAACGTATTTTGACAGTGACAAAATGGCGGGCGGGCTGTCATAGTTTCGGTTCGCGAAGTGAAATTTTAGTTGAGACATTGAAAATTAAAATGCATTATTTTCCGCCTGCCGTGATGCAATAAGTTTCCTTTTATAGTGATTAAGGCGAATCTAAAGTTTTTTTCTAAAAATTATTCGTAATAGCCATGGATACCAATCCCCAAAATTTACCAATTTAATCTTCCCCAATTTCCTCTCTGGATTTTGACAGTAGTGCTTATGTTTTTTTATTATACATTTGTGTAAAATAGATTTTAACAATTAGCATTTCATTTGCTTTTTTCATAAGTTACTTATAGGAGTTAGGTTTGCTAAAATACCTATTATTCAAGTATGATTTTAGATTTTCACGGACAAAAGTATTAAAGAGATTTTTTTTGGGGTATTGTGCCGTTTTACACATTAATCCTGATGATAGGAACAACCCATTATTACTACGCTTGCACTTTCTGTTCTTATTTTTAACATTTTTTATGGTAAATATGCAGTTAGTCCACCTCACGGATAATACGGAACGTTCGTGATGTCGAAGTTTGATGCACGGATGATACGGAATGTTCCTTTTTTAAGTAATAGACAATCAAATATGACATTTGTCGGAAGTACCAATCTTATAAAATAAATTCTCTAAAATAAACTCGCTTTTCATCATACTTTTAAAAAACATCCCAGGTTTTGAATGGTTTGTTTGGCTACGCAGGGTTTGTCTAGCGGGTTTGTGTAATTATTTTAGTACATTTCTTTCCATTTTCTACTGTTATAAATACAGGTACAAATTTGTCAATGATGGATTCACTTTGTTTAACGCAAAAATATTTTTTCTATGATTGGCAGCATTGTCTATGAAATGTTAAAATTAAAACGATGGATAAACAATGGCGTTACCGCGAGAGTGAATTAATTTTAACAAAATTAAAATGTTAAATGCATATTTTTTGCATGTTTTTTGGTCTCCCCCGACATAAATACTCACTTTTCGTAATAATAAAGCTAAATCTAACTGTTTGGATAAAAAGTATTCCGTATTAACGAGTAAGAGGTTTAATGCATAAATAATGTTTACAATATAACATTTTATATCCACATCCCAATACATTCGCTTCTATTTCTGGAGATGGTTAGATGAGGTTAAGGGAAATAATATCAGTCATTGTGCACGATGCAGAGGTAATTATTATTTTTATTACTTATTTTCATTTTACAAAAATTTAATAACGTCAGACAAATTTAATGCATTTGAGTACCCAGGTTTCTTTATAGAAGTAAGTAGGTATCCCAGAACTTGGTTTAATATGAGAGTCATCATAAATTAAAAGACATGGGAGGAAATGTAACTACATACATACATAGATATATACTATAATGCATGTACACAAATAAAATACAAATTCAATTTTTTAACTAATTTCCATAAGTGAACCAATATAGTTTTTATAAAATATAACTTCTTAAGTAATATTTTTTGTTTTTGTTTTGAAGAGTTTTAATTTTCAATGTACATTTGTTACATTAATTTTAATGATTTTTCAATGATTTCAGGAAAAATATGATGAACTGAACTAAACTAAACTCCAAATTAACAAATATTATACATTTTTGAGAAACATCAAACATCTTATGCAAACTAATGTCTCCATGGACCTTGCTTATATTTTGGCAAAGTGTGAAACGTTGGACGCCACTGAAACTGGATCATGTTCTGGTACAATATAATAGTAGTGTAATTTTATACGGCAGAGCAGAGACCAGAGCTCAGGATTATGGGAAAGGTATTTTTCTGTCAAGTAGGTGAGAAATCAGAAAATAAAAAGAAGATGAATTTTATAAAACTATATTGTATGCAATAAAAAAAACAAACATGAGAGTGCAAATTTAATAATACAAAACAATAACATACCGGATGGACTCCTGAACACGCTAATCTAATTAAACGAATTTTACGACGGATGACGACCGCGAACTTGCTTCGTAGAGAGAAGACGAGACGACACTTCCAGCCTCCTTAACCGGGGACGTCGCGCAATCCAGAGATCCTAGGTCATCCTTCTATTTAGGAAGAAGGCTGCTACACCTCCAAGGAGTGTATTTAGCTTCGGGCTATCTTAACAAGCTCCATGAAAAAGCACGTGGCCCCAACTGGTCACCAAGACTTGCGTATTTCGGTAGAACTGTCAACAATCCGTGACTTCACGACGCGGGGTCATAAAGGCATATTATTCTGCCACCACAAGGACCAATCCCTTTACAAGTTCATTTCCAGAAAACATTTCCACAAAATGGCCAACTGCCAACACCGGAAAAAGTGGGATTTACATATCCACTAAAAATAATACCGTACACGAACTTCTCGTGTTACGTAAAAAACACCCCGCGCCTTTTTAAGTTAAGATCAACTTAAATCCACATGATTTAACGAAATTGAAACACCTTCAAGGTGAGTGACCAATTTCCGAACAGCTAGCCCATCGCTGCCCGGGAGGAAGTGACCATAAACAAAAAAGAATCTCTCTTTCCCAAAAAATTACCAGTCTCAAAAAAAAAAACACCATAGAGAAAATAACCAAATAGGCAAGAACTGCACTAGTCACATAATATTTATGTGACAAGTGGTATATTTAATTTAGGCCTGACGAAAGATTTTAAGTAATTTATCTTTAAAACAATGTCTTCATGTGGCAATTTGATACAGAAATATAACCTGCTTACATTGTATTCTTGTTTAAAATATGTACATGTAATTCTGAGTTTTTAATTTTTCTGCTACAAAATGAAATTTTTAAAAATTCAGTAGTTTTGTAGGAACGCACAATCATATTTGAATTATATGTATTTCCTGTTTGTATTTCATGTTTTTAATAAAATTCTTATCATGTAATTACGATTTTTTTTATAAAATAATATTTAAGGCTATTAATTTGGGTGGTACTGGGTAGGCCCCGAAAGAAAATTATATTGTCTATGGTCGCGCCTTTTTTGTTGTTGCTTACTATATTTTCGTCTATGGTGTGTGATGTCTCAAAACCCCGTCATCATCATCATCAGTCGAAAAATTATTGCATTTTGATGGTGAAATAGTGACCAAATTTTTCTCGAACAAAAGCCCGAAGTTATCGATCTAGTGGGTGGTTTGTATATTTATGTGTTAGGTGTTACAACAAGTAATCTATTACAACTATAACAAACTGGGTTTTCCGCAGGTTTTTGCTGCAAGGCCCTGCGGGTGGCTTTTGATTCGGCTTCGCTCTGTTTAAGTGTGAGTGATCATTTTATAAATCCGATAGGAACTGGTTCCAAAAATAGCTGGTTCCTCGGATCTAGTGACAGCTAGTCACCGGGACAAGGTAACCGTGACAGGTAATGACGTCGTATATAATATATAGGCGCGTGTATTATTATTCACAACTGCCGGTTACAATATATATTTTTTATTAATTTTTCTTTATTCATTGCATATTATATTAGGGTTACGTTATTTGTGGATTTTTCGACCACCATGCTAGGCTGATGTCCTGTTGTGGTGGTTGAGATAATAACCATATTATCGTCAATCCCTTCACACCCGGAGAGATTTACGAATTTACAATTCCAATAGTATCTACCTTACGCTATCTATTAACGTAAGTGGCGCCATGTTTTGGCATTATTGGCTACTTACTTGTTCTATTCCAAAAGTAGTTTTTTAACAATATTCAAGTACTAAGATGCTTTTTGCATCAGAGTTGTATTCTTAGCCGGATTCTTAAATTTCAACCCTACAGTCTCTAAGCTATTAATACTATGTAATATAAGAAAATCCAAGTTAATGAGTACCTACCTGCGTTTAATGCGTTATTCAACGAATTTCCTTGCCTTCCATAACCCTAACATTTTTTGAAAATGCATAGAATCACCATTGGGATGATAGAATGGTGGGTAGGTAACTAATAACTAGATGTATTGTTTATTTGCAGAAAAGTACTAACCTATGCCCTTACAAAAACTCACTGAATTGAAAAATGTTTGCAAAAGAGCTCTCTTGAAAGAATAAGGATAGTGCCCAGGCGCTTGGAAGAAACGACCCGTGAAACGCAAAGTGGACAATTAAATTTCATCCTTTTAAAACAAAACTTAGGTTCTATAGAGATCAGGCACGGGGAAGAAAGATCCACATAAAAGGTGATAAGTACTTACAGCTTCTTACGTACATTTTTATTTTTAAATCACGTTTTTCACTTCACGTTTATAGTATGACAGAAACGTAAAACAAATATGATTTCAATAAAGCGACTACTAAAACACAATTACTCCGTGTTTACCAATTCAACACAATTCCGGGGGATTCCCAAGGCGTCACTTTCAAAAAAATGCTGTTATTTTCTCGAAGGCACAATATTTAAGATGAAGCCATACTAAATAATGCAAACTTATACAAAATCATATGTTTTTATTTAGAAAATTTGATCGCTTAGAAGTACTAAGTGTTAAATAAAAAGGATATGAAAAAGGTCTACTACGCGTTATGTCATTCTCGAATTGAATATGGAATCATAGGATGGGGATCTGCTACATATACGTACCTACACAGCCTGAATACGATTAAAAAAGGAATCATAAAGACCATATTGAAAGTACCAATTAGAACGCCTTCAATTGAAATTTTCAATAACTTTGACATACTAAATGTACAACAAATATATGCCAAAAACATATTATTGAAGCTCTTCAAAAATAATGAATCCTCTACTAGACCGTGTATGCATAACACTAGATCGAATAAAAATGTTATAAAAAATATTCCAAGTTATAAAACCACATTTGGACAAAGAAACTATACATACTTTGCAACAAAACTCTATAACATCCTTCCCCAAGACATAAAACTAATAAAAAATCCAATTGAATACAAATCAAGAATAAAAATATGGCTTAAAGAGGTCAATGAGAAAACCCTAGCAAAGATGCTAAAAACGACATAGAAGACAAATGAACTAAATTTAAATAACTTTAGTGCGCCTCGGCACAGGACCCCCTAGTGAGGAGGACTAAGAAATACAATATTTTATACTTAATTTCACATTACATTTTGTATGTAAAATTTATTTTATATAGTCGCTATAAAAAAAAAAAAAACTATAGATGGTTCAATTAAATACTGCGTATAGACCATACATTGGTCCTTACAACTATCGGTCAATTTTTTTATAAGTCTTTTAATATACCTGGAAAAAAATAAAGTATAAGGTCTTTAAAAAATACTTTCAAGTCCAAACTCTCCTATTTATAAACCCCTTTTCTGATATGATTTTATTGTATAATTTGGCAAATTAAGTTTCTTTTATAATAATCGCAAAAAAAATTAACTCCACAAAATAAAATAAAATATGCATTATCGCGTTGTTATTTTACAATACGGCCGCTAGTAGACGAATTGGGTTTTTCAAAGTGAACCCTGTGCCGTCCACCGAAGGACTACATACTTGTCGCACCCATTTTTTTCATCAGTTACGCCCCGGACAATAAACAATTCGTAAAAAAGGAGTTAATGTTTTTTACAGGCCTTTACGAAATCAACCTGTAAAAAAATTCTCAAATACCTTTTCCAACCTTTCCAAAGGCTTTTTCACAAGTATTTTTAAACTCCTCCCATAAAGGGGCGTGAATTCCAATTTCGATTTTTTCCTGGACTATTGGATCGCCTTAAATGATCAATTCTAAAAATTGTAAGAAAATTCTTACAACCGATCTTTTATGTTCCGTATTTCCAGTGAAAACAGGTAAAAGAAAATTTAATTAATTTATTGTTATTTTTTATACAGGCAAATACTAGATATTTGAATTGGTTCCTTAACAACTCAGAATCAACTCAATTCAAAATTTTCTTTGAAAATTCATTAAAAGATATGAAAAAAACAGGGTGTGCAATTCACACGCGGTAGAAGTGAAACCTTCAGAAAACTAAAAAAAACAAGAGTGGGGAGACTACGAAACACATTTTTTATCATGAAGGATGCCTTTTGCATATTTTTTTAGTCGAATTCTAGTGCACCTTTTCATATGCTTGGTCATCTTATTAGTATTTGTGTTTTCTTCTTCGGAGTCGCTAGATGTCGCTTTATTTTGGGTTTTCTGTGCCTGTTTATTTTGTAGTGGTTTGAAAATGGGATATTACTTTAAAAAAAAAACTTTTTTTTTGGATTTCGTAGGATTCTATCCTTGGTCCGCTGAATGTCTGGCTGCTAAGGTCCGTCAAGCGTTTCATACCACTAGACCAAAGAAGGGACCGTGAATTTATCGTATTGTATTGGAACCGAGTATCCATGAAATAAATAAACATTTTAGTTCTTCAAATTTTGCAAATTCACTTTGTGGCACCATTTTATTAATGAAAAAATTAAAAACACTTGTTTTTACCACAATAAACTTATTAAAAAGTCGACATGTTTCAATTCAATGTATTAATTCAATTCAATTAATTTTTTTTTCAATTCAATTTATTTATTCTTTCAAAAACATTAAAAATTTAAAATTTTAATGCGTTTTTAAAATATATTTGTAACAGTGTTACATTAAACATAAATATAAATGGTAGGCAAAAAAAAAAACTATATAAGCATTAATTGAGCTTGCCTTTTTAAAAGCAGCTTCACTGACGCTAAATATGTCGATATCCGAATTAATTCTGTTCAACAGCAAGATTGCTGTTAAAACAGAAAAATAATAATAATATATTATAAAACATTTTATATGTCCTGATGAAGAGAACATCGTTCTTGAAACATGTCGACTTTTTAATAAAGTTTATTGTGGTAAAAACAAAGTGTTTTTAATTTTATCATTAAATATTTTCGTGTTCTCGCAGGCTAAATCCTATAGATAAGTGGTTCTTAACCTGGGTTCGGCGGAGGTCACGAGCAACAGCAGAAGTCACACTGATTTGCAGTAAATATTCATTATTATGTTTTTGTGTGAAAATTTTTTGGTTGTTTTCTTTGTTCTTTAATGGTTTGGTTCATTTTGTGCACCTATATATAAATATATACCTACCTATGTTTTGAATAAAAAAAAACCGTATTTCATTTTTCCAATTAAGAAGGGTTCAGTGAATGCGCGTATGAAACTGGTGGGGGTCAGTATCTCCAAAGAACCGCTGCTAAAGTTTGATGCATCTGTTTGTCTCTTTTAGTATGCCTCGCTTCCGTTTCATCGAGTTTCAAACCACAACGGTTTTCACACAAAAATTTTCACTTCAAAAAATGAAAAATAACCCATAACCTGACGTGTTTAACCTATTTTTTTATAATTTTTTCATCAATATTTCAAAATAAGTTCGGCGTTAATTGAAATTCAAAACACAAAATAGATATACAAGTGATCACACAATGTGTTCATGGGTCATCTTTTTCGATGTGTCTGGTTTAAAATAACCCAAAAACAGTCTCAGTCATGACTCCTCCACCCAGCACAATTCACCGTGTCTAGTTTTGTGAAACGTGACAAAGCCTTCAGGGGGGCTTCAGGGGTGAAACATTAAAGGAGGCTGTAGGCTGAAGGCTTTATGTTGCAGTCTGGAGGTTTAGTATAGACATATAGACGTACATACATGGTTTAGTGTGTCTGGTGTCCACATCAGTGCCATTTCACAGAGCCTCGTACCTTGATTTCACACTCCACTAAAGGTTGGCTGATCAAGCGTGCTAGTCAACTGTTATAATATGCCTACGCCTCTGTGATGTTTTGTGCTGTGTGCTTTGTTCTCTGTTCGGTGCTCCTTGTTGGCCCTATTGTCTAGATTTCTAGATGTTGCTAATTGATACGTTATGTTGATTAGAAGCATTGCGATATTGCCTCAGGTAGGTACGTGAACAATAGATAATAATCAATAACAAACAGCCTAAAATCACGATTCCTAGTAAATTAGGATTTTTTAAACGAATTCGTGGAAAATAAATCTTTTTTAGAATAAGTAATTATTTTTGCCCTTTTTGACAAAGATTGGTATCACCCTGAAAAACCACCGAAAAATATATACAGGGTGTTAAGGGACATATTTGACTTACTTTAATTGACTTTTTTTTCAATTTTTTTTTCTTCAAAATCAAACAAAAAAAATTCTTTCGCATGTCGTCATTGGTCACTCAACCGAGTAACCGACTAACCCCTAACCCCGCCTCCAACTGTCCAACACCTACCATTTTTTATGTTTTTATAGAAAAAAAAAGAAAAATGTCACCTGAGACAAAATTTTTATCTACATTTTTTACTCCAAATAAGGTCAGGAATCACTGGTTAAAGTAAGTCAAGTACGTCCCTTAACACCCTGTATATATAATTGATGAAAGTTTATAAAACAATTTACTTAATTAGATTTGTGAAACAATGAAGTAGATCTGCTGAAAGTAGATAAGGTTTATTTTTCAGTGTTACCATTTTTTAAGTGAAATCTTCTTTACACCGTTGTGATTTAAAACTCGACGAAACGAAAAACAGCGACACAACAAAGAGACAAACACGTACATCTATAGGATTTAGCTTGCGAGAGAATGAGATAGTATAATCGGTATAACCCTATTTGTGCGGTGCTTCGTAGCCTCCCCACTCCTGTCTACATTAGTTATCTGAAGGTTTCGCTTCTACCGTTTGTGAACTGCACACTTATATATTTTTATTTATATTTAATATTTTAAGTAAGTAAATATTTTTTTCTAGAATAAATATACGCAATATTTTTACGTGTTACAGTGTATTATGGAGAAAACTATTAATAACCTTTCCTCACCGTAATGAGACATAATTCCTATCATTTAAAATAATTAAATTTTAATTTGATAAATTTCGTTTTTATTTTTATACAATTTTTATTACATTTTTATTTTTCACTTTAAGGTGATCCACTAGTCCTGGAAAAATTCGACGACGGAATCCACGCCTCTTTTGCGAGGGATTTAAAAATATTTGAAAATAAGTTTTTGGAAAGGTTGGAGAAGGCATTTGTTAATTATTTTTCAGAGTCTAAAGACGTCCACACACCTCCGCGTCTGGGAGGAGGAGACTAAATGCGACTAAACGATGCGCTATCATTTCTTCTGCAGATGGCAAGAGATTGAAATTCGCAGTTGCGTAAAAAATATCGCCAAAATTCATGTTTTATTTTATTTTGTGAAATTCAGGCATGAATATCGATTTTTTTTGTGATTATTATAAAAAAATGAATTTGCCACAATAAAACCATATCCGAAAAGGGGTTTATAAGTAGAAGAATTTACACTTGAAATTGTTTTTTTATAGACCTAATACTTTATTTTTTTCTAAGCTTATTAAAAGATTTAAAAAAAAATGACCGATATTTTCAGAGGCCAAAATGTGTTCTAAACGCAGTATTTAATTGAAGCATCTATAATACTTCTAAGCGATCAAAATTTTAAACTGTTTTTTTTTTTTTTAATTTTCAACAAATTATAAATCACTTCGCATGGTTTGATCTTAAAAGCTGTAATAATTGTATTTATGAGTATATATTATGTAATGACAGACTGGGATAGCACCATGCTCCCAGTCCTGCTGGATCAACAACTTTAAAAAATAATCATCCGGGAGTCATCGTATTACACTTAGATAAATGAAAAATTTGTGTTTACGTCGACCAGACAAATATCATTGTCGTACTACATAAACGATGGGAAGAACGGTGAATTTTTTACATAACTTATCTATTTTTCAATCACGTAAATCATCATGCATTCGTCATCGCTTAGTGATGAAGAATTGTGAAACTAATGATGAAATGGACCTACGTTAGGCTTGCTGACAGCGAGGAGTCAATGGCGGAGATCAGGTAAGCCGGGATGGAAGTGTCAGTCAAAGATCTACTGCTCTCCGTCATCACATCACATCATCATCCAGACATCATCATCATCAGACAGCGGTGAAGGTCACATAAAACAAACAGTACAACTCATGAAATACAGACATGCGCATGGGACTGGGAGTGGAGAGGAAAGGAGCTAGAAAACAATTGACGATCGTTAATTGATTACAATATTGCTGTCACCAGAATGTTCATAATGATATCATTAAATTAATCAACAATTCAATTAAATTTGAGAAGCGTACACGAGTACCACCGCATATTGGATAACCAACACCCTTAGATGAACACCAACACCCAAAATTCTTAGATGTACCACAATCATTTGCAGTATTGTTATTTTGTCCGTGATTCTTAGATGTTGGTATCTATATACTATTCACTAAAGAACCTCTGTAAAAATAATTTACCAGGAGCTCAGGAAATAATGAGAGGTTAAAGGTCTACTCACCCAAAAACTCCCACTGCTACCGCAGCCTCTCTGAGCGCCCTCTCCTGTCCCATGTCTCTGAGAGCCTCAGGTCGGATGGTGGCAGTGTTCCTTGGCTGGCGTTCATTCTGCACGGCTGGGGACAAAGAGGTCAAATATATGATAACAAAATTCACGTTAATTAAGTGAAAAATTACCACATTAATTTTGTGACATTAAAAATTGATGTTCTGCTTCACAGTGTGCGAAAATTTTACGCATATTATCTTAGATATTTTAATATTGCTGATTTTCACAGTTTTTCAGGCAACTTTCCATGGCAAAAACTGTACAGCATGGTTTTCAAATAACGGAATGTGAAGTCGTAATATAATATTTGCTCGAGTAGATGCCGCCGTGAATGCAATGTTTTGCGGATTAAAAAGAAAGTATTTCGTCGTCTTAGTTTCTTAATTGTCCAAACGACCATTAAAAAATTTTACAGGAGGAGAAGGTCTTCTTTCATTATCATAGGTGTTTAAGTTAAAATTATTTTCGTAAAGGTAAAGGTATCATTAGTGTAAAAAATTCTTTGTTTTGTGATTAATTGTCATTGTTTACACTTTATTTTTAATTTTAAAGTGGAGATTGAACTAAATTTGCATATGTTAGAAGTCAACTTGAGTACAATTCTCCCGTCTGGAACCCATATTATAATATACGTGTACAAGCTGCTGAAAGAATACAAAACAAATTCTTACGTTTTCTAAATTTTAAAATGGGTATTCCAGCAATTAGGTATGTTAAACTACAACACTATTTTAAATGATATGAATATGCTCAAATTATCAGACAGAAGAATTTGGTATACACTGATTTGGTATATCTGTATAAAATTCTAAATAATTTAGTTGATAGTCCGGTATTGCTTGAATTGATAAGCTTCTGGATTCCACTACGTAATACCAGAAGTCAGGATTTATTTCAGTAGAGAAATTCTGGAACTAACTACCATATGCATTCCTCTTTGCTCATAATACTAATGGAGGGAAATAATTATACCAAGTCAGTGGACATCTTCAATTTATCTTTAAACAAATACAAAATACCTACTGTTACTGAGGCAGTTCAGTTATGAATAATAAATACTATATATTTCGTTGCAAAATACCTATTATATTTCTTTGTTAAAGACTTTGTTAAAGAGAAGTATTTATGTATTATTTAACCGTAGTGTAA
Source organism: Limnephilus rhombicus (assembly GCA_929108145.2). Classification (NCBI taxonomy): domain Eukaryota; kingdom Metazoa; phylum Arthropoda; class Insecta; order Trichoptera; family Limnephilidae; genus Limnephilus; species Limnephilus rhombicus. The sequence goes on along the minus strand of OV815288.1, from coordinate 44,688,772 downwards.
TTTGTAAATTTTAAACTTATGTAAAAGCCCCGAAAAAGGGCGTAAATAAATAAATAAATAAATATAATTAAAATGGTCGCTTGGACAATTAAGAACTAAGGCGATGATTTGTTTAATTTTTATTTCAAGAACTCTAAAATGATAGTTTATGTAGAAATAAATCTACCAATAACATCAGAATCTCTTCAATCATCTCTGAGAAATACATTGCAAATTGCAAGTACATATCTGGAAACAATAGCAATATGTTCAATCTTCAGGTGCCGCAACCGAGCGCAAAAAGAATAAGACGGAGAGATTACGGATGTTAGAGGAGCGCGCTAATATTTAAAGCGACAAAATTGATGCGAAAATTGCGAAAATCTTTAATAAAACACGACTCCTTTAAAATAGAGCAAAAATCTCGTGGAAGGTACCTTAAGTATCATTTAAAGAAACATTGTGATTTTTTTTCATAGCTATAACTTGTAAAATAACTGAAACAAACGTATTTATAATCATTTCGGAGTATTTTATTTTATTTTTTTATTTTATTTTATTTTATTTAAGTATTTTATTTTATGAAACAAACGTGTTTATAATCATTTTCGGAGCATACTTTGCGATTTTTTTCTATATAATTTGCGTTTCGGCGTGGAACGCGTCTAGATATTATCTTCAAAAATAACATATATTTTTTTAAGAGCTTAAAAATTTCAAATGTTTAAGGGAGATATGTAAGAAATAAAATTCGGGTAGCGGTTAGTATGTTTATAAGGTTTCGCTAAAACAACTATTGGCGAAAGAAATTTTAGATTATATGCAACAAAGCTACTCGTATATAAGGCACTTCCACTGGCCAGAACAGTTAGACAGAACACAACTTAATTATAAATCAGACATCAAGTCTTGGGTCATCAGCCAAGACCGAAGCTTTTATCGAAATCAATTTATAAGTAGGTATACCTATATTTACAATGGTACGATGCTGATTGCCTTTTATTTTTAACGTAACATTGCGTTGTTATTTGTATGTTTGTTACAAACTGATTATATTACAAACTGCGCATCTACTTATAAGTATGTATTTACATTGGTACGATGATAATTTTCTTTTATTTAAACGTAAAATTGTGGAATTGTTTGTATTTTTGTTATAAACTGCGCCTGTTCTCAACAAAGGAGTTCCTGGTGAGACAGACATATCACAGGCCACTTGCATGGACTTCATAACGACTTGGAAAAAATCGTGTGGATAGATTGTAAAATTGGATAGTAAAATTTTTTAGAAATGCACAGTTTTTTTTATTTTTAAATAAATAAATCCATTATTTGGGCTTGTGACGTCACTACATGAAAATGTCACGTCGCCGAAAATGTTCCTATCATTTTTATAAAATTCCACACTGATTTTTTTTTTTATATGGCATCACTTTGATTTTAGGTGAATTTTTGAATTTGACATTTAACGTTCACTAGATTTATTGTTTGTTCTCTGCGAACGTATCATTTGGTTTGATTTTTTGACAGATGTTATGACGAGAACCCCGTACAATTTACGTTGTCCGTACGTGTTTTAGAGGTATAATGATAATGGTGCGGATTTTAACAAAATCAAATTTTATAATATTCTTATTATTATTATAATTTACAAGTACAAGTATATTACATTTGATTTAGTAATATAGACGTTGAACATTATAATGATTTATGATCAATAAGATGGATCAAGGAAAAAAATATTTATAAGATTTTATATTTTTGGTATGCCTCGGTATTCTCCTGTGTTATTCGTGTGGAAAAGGTTCTTTTTTTTTAAAATGATTTTCGGCTATGTAATTATCGTTTTTCCGCACCTATAAAATTATAATAATAATAATAATATAATAATATTTGGCTGATTTATAAAGCGCCGTTTTCATGAAAAATCATCTCAAGGGCGCTGTACATATAATAAGCATACAATAAAATAAAATGAATACGATAGGCTTACAACTAGGATTCAAACTTATATCTAGCAACCTACATTTAAGACTTATATTATGTCCCGTCTTTCCGGTTTATAAAAAATGGTCTGATTTTTCGGATTTAAATTTTCAAAAAATCGCCAGGGTTTCAAAAATACAATTAAAAAAAAATACAGAATGTCTTAGAATATTTGCCTAAACCGGAAAAAAAGAAAGAAAATGTGATAGAAGTGGCCTATTGTAAAGGAATTAATAAATATGAATAACATAAAAGTTTATGTTTTTATTACGACAAAAAGATTCCATATTTATATTCATATTCTTAACGCATTGTTCTATTATTTATTTAAGATAAATCATTTAACAAAACACAAGTCAACAGTCCTTCATGTTGTTTTATTACTGACCCATCAAAACCATGAATTATACACAATAATCATAATCAACGTCAATATTTTAATGAAATTATCATGGCAACGATGGGCGGATGGAAGGCCATTGTGAATGACGTCAGGAGCAGAATGTTTATGACGTCTCCTGTCAAAATACCGCAGAGACGCCGACGCTACACCGTGGAGCGCCGCGACGCACCGGGCCGGACGGCGTCGCGTTAGGGACGGGTACATGCGGCCATTTCACGCCCCGACTACCCCTGACGTGTGCACTGTGCAGTGTGCACTTTGTACTGTGTGGTGTGCGCGCCCTTTCAAGTTTTATTGTAGGGTAATTGAATGTTAGATTTTTTTAAATATCGTCCTAAAATACATATTGCGCGCATTTATAATTACAGTCACGTTTATGGTACAGTGACGGCAAAAAAGGCAATAAATATACGTTCTTTAACAGAATAAAAAAGCGTCAGCACTTTCAAAAGATGAGATACACAATGTAAGTAGGTCTGTTTCCTCCAAAGTCATCATTTTCTTGCATCTCTCTCACATACCGCACCGTGAGGTCTCCCTAGACCCATACCAATTGCCTTGATGATAATTTTGAGAGTATGGAATATAACAGTGAAGTGTGAGTGAATTCCGAAAATTCAAATACGTCAAATGTCAATGCGCTGATGGTTTTGCTTACGTTCTTAAACAATGCTGCAGCTCTTTCTTACACACTAAATAACAACGGTCGAGAATGAGATAAACAGTGAACGCATGTCTGCACCCCCCCAAAGAAAAACATACAATCATTATCATACATCTCCCTCACACGTATAAAGAAAATGAAACGTAATTCCCGTCGCAAAAAAGTAGTGCATTGGGAGAAACTGTCACACGTGTGTTGTGTGTCTCACCGTTATTTAAAGTGTAAGAAAGAGCTCTTGCATTACAGCGGTAAGGAACGTATGTTTATTGCCCTTTTTTACCATCACGGTACCGTGAAATGTCGCGGTAATGATAAAAGCTCACATTTTCTTTTTTGACGCATGCTTGTAATAACTTAAGCCAAAAGATATAAATACCTTTGAGTGTTGTAATAACTGGCTTTACATAATTTATGTGATACCGTACAAGAACCGTGATATTGAAGTCAGGAGCCAGCGGGTTTATGGCAACTCACAAAGTTATAGAGTGGAGGAAGGAAGGAAGAACGTGGACAGGGACAGTGAAAGTTGAACCTGATAATTTGGTGTAGGTGTAGGTAGGTAACTGTCGTGGAATCGTTAAAACTAACGCTAAAGCGATATTAAATTATAGTTAACATCTTCCAATTATAATAACTTTCATCCATTTTCTCCCAAAGTATATTAGTTGTTCGTCCTATATTAATTTACTAATGCTTTGACTTGAAAATATGATACGTCATTACTTAGAAATGATGTCCACAAATCAACGTATATATTATGTTACATTACCCCCGAGATTGAGCCGTTGCTGGGGGAAATTACGTTGCAATAGGAGGAAACAGAGTGGAAGATACTATCAGTATCGCCCTGGTGTAAGACCACCATTCAGAATTGAAACGTTGCTTGAAAATGGCTTTAGCCGTGTTTGGTGACCAGATCTGAATAGCCAGGTACTTCCCAACCTTCCTCTTCCCCACCTCCTTCCCCTCCCCACTACCTTCAGCCTCACAACATACCCCAATTGGGGATGCCATAGTCTCACTGGCTCCAGACGGGAGCAGTTGAGATTCTTGTGCGGTATTCACTGTAAAAAAAAAAAAAAAAAACAAGACAGATAAAGGAGATTAGCCATACTTGTATTTGCTGCCCAGAAAACATTATTTTACAATTACGATCATTACATTATAGAAATAAAGCAATTAATTGGGATTTTACTTAATAAAAAGTGATAAGTTTATTCACAGCTAGGTTCATTTTTTCACAAGTAGCATGAATGAAGTTATCCAGGGAAATACATTGTTCTATCAAATTGCAAAAAATTACAAAAATATTCGATGAAAATGAGCTTTGCAATTTGGAGTGTGTAGGATTATATATATATGTAGTTTTTCAACATCCTTCAACAGTTGTCATTAGTATAGATAGCAGTGATGGTCCGTTAGTTTTAAGTGAGCAAGAGTGCTAAAATTGAAAAATACGACATTACTGATGTTGTAGCTGAAAACGATTTTTTTTTCAAAATTTCAACTTTTCTTAATACGAAAAGTTGAAATTTTGAAATGTATGTGGATGCGGCGCATCCCTTGGCTGAAAAATCTTCATACAAAAAGTTGAAATATGGAAAAAAAAATTTCAACTGCAACATCAGTAATGTCATATGTTTAAGCTGAAAATGATTTTTTTTTTAATTTCATGTTTTAGTATGACTGAAAGAACTTTGAAGATCTTTATACAAAAAGTTGAAATTAAAAAAAAAATCATTTTCAGCTACAATGACGTCAATAACGTCATATTTTTCAATCTTAGTACTCTAGCTCAATGAAACTCATGGACCGTCACTGATAGATAGTTATATGAAGTTTTTAGGTGTTCAGAAGAGGGACTCTATCGTCGTTCGTGCCTAAGGAACGGTTTCGGAAATGGCCAATAGTACCTTCATGATAGACCGCTGGGCTCCCATAGCATTTGGGTTCCCAACTTCAGAATAACTTAAAGCCTCCTTGTACATGGTACTAAGGACGGCTGGTTCAGTTTAATACTTATTTTAAAGGCCCTGAGGGATTTTTTTCCCTTAAAATCATTATGCATAAGCCTATGTCATCTTTAAGGATGCTGTGTGCAGGGTGAGATATTGAAAGAAGGGTGAATGCCGGTAAATCCATTAATGATGGACTGAATGCCGTTGGCGCTAATAAAAAACTGTCAAAAAAAGCGAAGCTAGCAGTCCACAATGGAGTCCTGGTACCTACCCTGATGTATGGCAGTGAGGCATGGAACTGGCAGAGGAAGGATGAAAGTAAACTGAATGCTGTTGAAATGAGATCTCTGAGACGTATGTGTGGTAAAACAATGTATGATCGTTTGAGAAATGTGGATATCCGAAAGAATGTAAGGCTGATGTAAGCATGATGAGTAAGATTAAGAAAGGGACCCTCAGATGGTTTGGGCATGTAGAGCGAATGAACGAAGGAAGTAGTGTAAGAAGAATATACGACGCGAATGTGAATGGTAGAAGAAGTCGGGGACGCCCGAGGAAGACATGGCACGATCAAGTGAATCAGATACTTGAGTCGGGTCATGTCAAAAGTCAGAAAAATAGAAGAGAATGTATGAGACGATGTATGAATATGAGTGAGGCAAAGAGTGTGTGCCAAGACCGACTTGTTTGGAAACGGCGTGATGGTTAGTTAGTTAGTTAGTTAGTGTGCAGGGTTTTTGCAGGGAGAGGAAGGAGATGAAGTTCTGGGAAGGAAAAAGGTATCAGGGGTGGGTTGGAATCTGGGGTCAATGAACGAGATGACCTATGGAAGGGGTTTCGGTTATCCAATAAATTTTTCTCGGGGCGGCGGTACACATAACCGCAGCCCCAAATCGCAAAAGTAACCCCTCAGGCCCCGTTTTGTATTTTGTCGGGGCCTGAGGGGTTATTTTACACGTCCTTTTTCCATTAAAATCGAAATTAATTTAATATTTCTGAATTCATCAAAAAACTAAAAAACGTTTTAGAAAGGTGATGAAATTCGCTTTCAAATTTTATAATTCAAAAGGAACATATACTTTTTTTAAATATTAAAATTATGCATGTAAACACAAAACAAATTAAAAATGGCTAACCTTACGTTTTTTCTAACTAAAATTATTGATAACGAAAAAAAAAAATTCATACATTATTTATTAAACAAACGTATTATAAACATTATCGTCAATTCACCTTTTTGACGTTTAGTGTAAAAATATTTAATAAAAATTCGGAAACTTTGGATTCACAAATTACTACAACATTTTAATTATTTTGCGGTAAACTTTGAAGACTTGAATATAAAGTGTGGTATTTTCTATTTCTAACACCGTTTAGATAATATTTCTAACCATGATAGCAAGGGAGACAACGAATTCTATGAGACCTATACGGGTCATTCCGAAAACCTAACAAATAGACCTGTCAGGTTAAAGAATATTGCACAATAATAATATGTGCGAAAGGCATATTTCCACTCTCTGGCTAATTTTAATAACATGGCTTTACCCACCATTCACCTCTACCCTACCCCATGGGGGGGTGGTTGAGGGTGGTTGAGGGTGGTTGAGGGTGGTTTGTGGGTGTTACCTGCAATTGACGTGGCCGGCGAGGCGGCAGATATTGGTATGAAGTTACCCTGATGCTGATGCTATTGCTATTTACCTGCGCACAGTGACGTGGTACAGACCATACACAGACTAAGGCAATAAACCCACGATTGTAAATACACATTACTTTGGCTCCTATTATTAAGGGCCTTTAACCAGCCAGCGGCCGAGAATCCACATTTCGTCAAAAGATGTTCTTACGATCGTACAGGGCGGTTCCCATGAGAAAGATTAATTATTCTCCGAATCAGCTTTTTAAAATTTAAACTCAATATCGATTTTATTTATACCTACATCCAAAAATGCTGAAAGACGTGATGATAAAACTATTAAAATTATGTACTTTTTGTGATTATTTTTTTATCAGAAGTATTTTCATCACAAAACACGTTCGCGGATCTTTTTTTAATGATTTTATTTAAACTAAAATTAAAATTCTGAAACATAGCTTTCCCAGATAATTTATTGATTTATTTTATTGCATGATTATATGATTTGAAATGTGCGTTGCATAATACAAAATTTTGTTTGAAAATTTAACAAATCAAACGACCTATGGTTTAATCTTATTTTATTTTACTAAAAATAATAATTTTTACTCAAAATTTAAAACTTACCTTTACCAGATAAAAGAATAATCCTTCGAAAACAATTTATAATTTTTTGTGGAAAATGAGGCAATACGTTTAAAATTTGATTAAAAAATCACATATTTCAGGTTTTCTCTGGCTATTCCCTTAAAGGGATTCAAACTTTACGATAATAGTAAATAATTAGTTGAAATATAACGAATTTATTTTATCGCTTTTCACAGAGTTATTATTAGTTCTGAGTTAGTAGCGCCAACCCAAAGAACGTGCCTAAGTTTTTTTCTATAATCCTTCAAATGTAACAATTATCATGAGCAAACATTGAAAAAATCTCCCGAGAAAAGATACTTGCTGCCAACGGGACTTGAACCCGTGTCCTTCTGATTGCTGGTCAGCTGCTCTTGACTACTGAGCTATGGCGGCTTACCTAATACCCGCCAAATAATTCAATATATACTAGTGTTTCATTGAACAATTACTGTTTATTACATTTTTTCCACCTGAAAACAACCAACTTTATTTTTACCCAATTGAAAAAAAAAACACAACTTTTTAAAAAACATTTTTTTTAATACAATTACGGTTTGAATATTATTAAATTGGCTGCAAAATAAAGCGTTATTCTATGTGACTTCAGTATGATTAATAAAAATTAATATTTAATTAAATGAAGACAATATAAGCGAAACTCAATCGAAAATCTGAAAACAGAAAAATCAGAAAAAGATATTGACACATCATATTTAATTAAATATTACAATTTGAGGTTTTACTCATAAAGTTAAAATAAAAAAAAAAAAAAATAAAAAAAAAAATAAAAATTAATTTTGGATTTGAGATCAAAACACGTAGCCAAACTTTTTGAAGTACCTAAAACTTCTTTATGCACGCTTAACTTGGGGAGTAAGCCGGTGAATGCATGACGAGAGGGTTGTGAAAAGTGTGATCGGGCGAGGCGAACGGTTGGACCTTTACGTACGCTTGACTTGGGGAGTAAGCTGTTGAATGCGTGACGAGAGCGTTATGAAAAGTGTGATCGGGCGAGGCGAATGGTTGGGCCTTTACGTACGCTTGACTTGGGGAGTAAGCTGGTGAATGCGTGACGAGAGCGTTATGAAAAGTGTGATCGGGCGAGGCGAACGGTCGGGTGAGGCGAACGTAAGTTGAGAGGGAGATATAAGTTAGTGAATTTTTTCTTCTGTCGTGTGGTCTAAAGCACATTCGTATTTTTTTCATAAACTATTTACGTTCGTGCTAAATTCACATTTTACCAGTGGTTATTTTAAATATTCATATGATACTTTGGCCTCAACGATGAGGCATAAAATCTGTCTGCTAAAACGGCAAACCCATCAATTGAGATTTATAGCATTACAATAATATTTATTTATTTATTTTTAAGGAACATAAACAGTCTTAATAACATAATATACATAATAGGATAACAAAAAACAGACCAATTATTAATGTTCACAGATAGGTGCACTATGCAATATGCACTGTGGAATATGCACAGCTTTGAATTAAAAAAAAGCTCCCAAAATCATTTTCATCACACACACTATATAGCGTGTTAAGGGACGTATTTGACTTACTTTAACCAGTGATTCTTGACAACATTTGGAGTAAAAAATGGAAATGAAATTTCGGTCTCCGGTGACATTTTTGATGTTTTTTTTTTTTTTTTACAAAAACATAAAAAAATGGTAGTTGTTGAACAGTTGGAGGCGGGGTAAGGGGTTCGTCGGACACCCGGCTGAGTGACCAGTGACGACATGCGGAAGAAATTTTTTTTTGTTCGATTTTGAAGAAAAAAATTTTGAAAAAAAAAAGTCAAAAAAAGTCACCGGAGACCAAAATTTCATTTACATTTTTTACTCCAAATAATGTCAGCAATTTGGGAGATCCAATCACTAGAGAAGAGTTTGACCTCGCACTGAAAAATCTCAAAAACGGGAAAGCACCCGGAATCGATGACGTTCCGGCTGAACTAATTAAGCCAGCAGGAAAAGGAACTATAGATGCCCTGTTTAAAATGATACAGACAATGTATAAGACTGGAAAGATACCAGAGGATTTCGAGAAATGCCTAATTGTCGCATTACCAAAGAAGGTGGGCACGACGAAATGTGAACAACACAGAACTCTTAGCCTTATATCCCATGCCTCAAAAATATTGACTGATATCATTCTAAAAAGAATCGAACCAAAAGTAGAGAACATCCTTTCCGGAGACCAGTTTGGCTTTAGAAGAGGTGTAGGAACCAGAGAAGCAATATTGTCGCTACGATTACTACTAGAAAAAAGATTAAAAAGAAACCAAAACACATTCATCGCATTCATAGACCTGGAGAAGGCTTTCGACAAAGTAGAATGGAAAAGACTCTTCGAGATTCTGAAGAGAATTGACATCAAATATAGAGATAGACGAATAATCCAGGCGCTATACAAGAATGAGGCCGCTATAATTAGATGTGACAATGATACAAAAGAAGCCAGTATAAGACAAGGGGTGAGACAGGGATGCTCTCTGTCACCTGTTCTTTTTAACGCATATATACAAAGTGCGATTGATGACTTGAGGGAGAGAATGAGTCACAGAAAAGGTGTAAAGATACACGGGCAAAAGGTGGATATGATAAGGTTTGCTGACGATATTGCTTTGGTTGCTGAAAGCGAAGAAGAACTGCAAGAGGCCTTAACAACCATGCAAAGCATTCTTCAAAATAATTACAACATGAGGATAAATAAAGACAAAACAAAGCTGCTGACTGTAGGCCGAATGCAACATCAGATGAGAGTAGAGATGTCAGGAGTTCCACTAAAGAACACCAAGGAGTTTGTGTACCTCGGGAGCAAAATAACATGGGACGGTCGGTCTAAGAGCGAGGTCGACAGCCGTATACACCAGGCTAGGCTTGCATTCAATAAAATGTCGAAAATAATAGAATCGAATAATATAGACCTGAAACTGAGAATACTCCTCATCAAGACCTATGTATGGAGTATCTTGATGTACGGCTGCGAAACATGGTGCTTATCCGAAAGAGATAAACGGAGACTAGAGGCTTTTGAGATGTGGTCCTATAGAAGACTACTAGGAATTTCCTGGAGAGACCACATCACAAATGAGGAGGTTCTCCAAAGAATCGAAGGAGGAAGGCACCTGCTCAGGACCTTGTCCGAAAGGCGCGCAAGATGGATCGGCCATGCAATAAGACAAGAAGGCCTCTTGCATGCCATAATGGAGGGTATGACCGAGGGGACAAACGCTAGGGGACGCCCACGCCGAGAGTACCTGGAGGACCTGCTGGTGGACGTGCGCTGCTTATCATATGCAGAATTCAAAAGAGCCGCACAAGACAGGGAAGAGTGGAAGAAACGAATAGATGAAATTGCTGCAAACCAATCCCAGGATTGAAACCAGAGAGAGAATGTCAGCAATCACTGGTTAAAAAGTCAAGTACGTTCCTTAACACCCTGTATAGAGAAAATTAAGATGCATTATTTATCTGCTTAAAAATTATTGTAAATAAGTCGTTTTGATTATTTCAAATGTTCAATAATTTCGACCGCCTCGTAATCGTGACCGCCTCCGTGGCAAGGTTGTCGACTAGCGATCCGGAGGTCGCAGGTTCAAATTCCGGCAAGCGCAAGAAATCTTCATTTGATTGATTTGTGTTATTTTACAATTTATTCATTTAATCATAATATAAGGTTTATTTGCAGCACGCCCCAGAGTGGAAATCAATCTCAGTATTGTCCTGGTTTAAGACCACCATCCAGAATTAAACAATGCTAAATGGCTTTAAACTTGTTTGGTGACCAGATCTGAACAGCCAGGCACTACCCCGCCTTCTGCTTCCTTGTCTCCCTCCCCACTACCTTCTGCATTACAACATACCACAATTGGGGATACCATAGTCTCACTGGCTTCATTTTGCATTCAGCATTTTGGACTCTTGTGCGGTATTCACGTTCCTCTTCACCCAATCTTTTCCCTTTACAGTGAATACCGCACAAGAATCTCAACTGCTCCCGTCTGGAGCCAGTGAGACTATGGCATCCCCAATTGGGGTATGTTGTGATGCTGAAGGTAGTGGGGAGGGGAAGGAGGTGGGGAAGAGGAAGGTTGGGAAGTACCTGGCTATTCAGATCTGGTCACTAAACACGGCTAAAGCCATTTTCAAGCAACGTTTCAATTCTGAATGGTGGTCTTACACCAGGGCGATACTGATAGTATCTTCCACTCTGGAACATGCCGCAAATATACTATATATTATTTTAAATGAAATAATTGTGAAATAACACAAATTAATCAAATAAAATTTATTTATTTGGTTCGAACCCGCGACCTCCGGATTGTGAGTCGAGAGTCTTACCCACTGGACTCGCCACTACCTTCAGGCTATACCACAATTGGGGATGCCATTGTCATTGGCTCCAGGCAGTTGAAAATAGTTGGGACTTTGTATGGTATTTACATAAAAAAAGGTAAAAAATATTTCGAATTAAGTGGGTTGGTATTTTTTTTTTTTTTTTTTTTTTTTTTATTAATAATTTTTTTTTGTTACATACATAAAAATATTACAAAAAACATTTCTTTTGATAAGAAGTAAAAAAAAAAGGAACTATAAAATTAAATATGTAGCTTAAAGATAAACAATATTACAATTTAACAAAAAAAAGATATTACAATAGTATACATATATGTATGATAACAAAAAAAAAATCCCACATAGGCATCGCCAGTTCGTGGGTATATTTAAGTTTTTTTTAATGCAGTTAAGTTACAACATGGCAAATTAAACTTTAAATTAGTAAATTAAAACATAATTATGGTTTAACATATTTATAGAACAAATAATTCCGTATTTACAAAACTAAAGTTAAGAAAAGAAGAAAAAATATATATATATATATATGAAAAACAAAAAAGGTTAAATAAAAATTAGGATTTGTAAAGTTATAACAGGTATGATGTTATAGCAGGTATGTATTTGTGTCATTTGTAGTTACCCAAGTCTTTATTAATTTTTTGTATATGCTGTAAGAGGATATGTTTTTAGATTTAATTTCTATAGTCTGATACAGTGCATTATAGATTTTTGGTGCAATGAAAAAAGCATGTCTCTGCGCAAGCCTAGTTTTGCATACGGGAACCTCAAATGCATTATTTACTCTACTGCTGGAGCGATTTTCGTTTTTTGTAAAATATACATTTCGTGAAAATATATATTTCAGACATTGCATACAGTAGATTTTTCTTATATCTAAGAGTTCAGCTTCTTGGAATAATTGCAAGGAGGGGTAGGTAACATCTTTATGCAACATAATTTTTATTATTAATTTTTGAGTAATTTCTAGTTGCTTAATATGGGTATCATAAATACCCCCCCATCCAATTATTCCATAAGATATTGATGGTTGCACCAATGCATGATATACCAGTTTCATTCTTTTAATATCAACTATGTTATTTAATCGTTTAAAAATGTAAGTCAAATACCTAAGTTTATTTACAAGGTTTTCTACGTGATTTGTCCATTTTAGTTGGCTGTCTATAATAATTCCTAAGTATTTAACTGTGTTCCCCGAATTCATTTCTATACAGTTAGAACACAAAACAGGGTTGCAAGAATTTTTGTGAAACCTTATATTTAGGTGAGTTAAGGGTGCCGCCCTTTTGGTATTATAGAATGGAATATACATAGTTTTTTCACAGTTCAGAGTTAGGAGGTTTTGGTTTAGCCATTCTTTGACAATGGATGTGCACTTATTTGCGTTTTCAGAGACTTCTTTCCATGATTTACCATGGACTGTGATTGCAGTATCATCAGCATACGAGAATAGTTTTCCCGGAATACTGATATTACACAGGTCATTGATATAAATTAGGAACAATAAAGGACCGATAACTGTTCCTTGTGGAACCCCATGTCTCACATATTCTGGTTTACTAATATTATCACCAATTTTTGTACATTGTCTGCGATCAAGTAAATAATTTGTTAATAGTGACAGACAATTATTTTTAATCCCAATATTATTTAGTTTTCTAATCAGTTTATTATGATTAACGGTATCAAATGCTTTTTTTAGGTCTAAAAAGATTGTTAAGCTTTTCATATTTAAGTCAAGATTGGTGTATATATTTTTTGTTAGATTAAATAAAGCGTCATCTGTACCTGTTCTGAAACCATATTGATTTGGGGACAAAAGTGCATTTGATTCTAGAAACTCTAGTACTTGTATTTTAATATTTTTTTCTAATATCTTCGCTAGTTGGGATATTAGCGATATTGGTCTGTAATTGTCAAGTTTAGAGATTGATCCAGATTTATGTATCGGTACAATATTGGAGAGTTTAAATGCGTCTGGGAAAACGTTTTTTTCAAAACAGGAATTAAAAATGTGTTGTAAGGGCTTCGAAATGTGTTGTTTAATAGATTTGATAGCGATGGCGCTCAATTCATCTGGACCATTGGCTGTATTTGTGTTAAGATTGTCAATGTCCTCCTACTCCATCAAAACCCTTCGGTCAAGTGGGTTCTCGGTGTATGAAGCTGCAAGGCCGATAAAATCCGACACAAGTAATATTAATTTTACGAATCACGGGGGAGTTGCAATTGTAGCGCAAAATGGTATTCGCTTAGACAGTATAGGGATACGTCAGGTATATACCACTTTTGAGTTTGTCGGCTGCAAGGCTTCCGCTAATGGCGCATCCCTCGTGATAATTTCCATCTACCGTCCCGGGTCATGTGCAGCCACTGCAATTTTTTTCAATGAATTTAGATCTCTCCTAGAGTGCACCTCTAACTATAATTGCGACGTTATTATTCTGGGAGACGTAAATATTCACTTGGAAAAGAAAACCAATCCCTTGGCCCTAAAATTCAACAAAATTCTACGTGACTTCGGCTGCGACCAGTGGGTGAACTCACCTACTCATGACGCGGGGGGTACACTTGATGTAATTATTTCCCGGGTAGGGTTTCCCCCAAATAACATAAATGTTACTGACATTGGACTATCGGATCATCGTCTCGTCACATCCGAGTTTGCCTTCGATCCTCCAAAATTACAGTTCAAATCCGTTGTCTCCAGAAATTGGAGAGAATTCGACTTCGAGGCATTTTGTAGTGATTTGAAAGCGTCGCCTCTCTGTGATAAGGAAAAGTATAACGAGAGCCAAGCAGAAGAGTTAGTAACTCTATATAATTCTACGCTACGGGCATTACTCGATAAAAATGCTCCTTTCACAGAGAAGGTCTGCCGCATTAGGAATTGCAGCAAATGGTTCGATGATGAATGTCTTCAAAAGAAGAGGGAAATGCGGAAATTTGAGAGGATTTACAGACGAAACCCGACTTTCAGCAATCGGCAGCTTTGGATTACCAAGCAAAAAGTTTACAAGGAAGAAGTCACACAGAAGAAATCTAACTTTTGGTGTGAGCAAATTGAGACAGAAAAGGACCCTCGAAAACTTTGGCAAAACATAAGGACTCTGTCTGGAGAGAGCAACAATAAGGTTGATTCCTCTCTTGAAGCAAACAGCCTCGCAACATACTTCAGAAGTAAGGTTGAACAAATTCAGGCCCTCAGTGTGGTAGGATCGTCTTCTATCGCAGCATCAAGTCCGCTCTCCGGTGACTTCTCTACTTTTGCAGCAGTAACGGAAGAAGATGTCACGCGTGCTATAAAGTCTTGCCCTAACAAGCAATGTACTCAAGACCCCATACCTACCTGGATCTTAAAACAATGTCTTCCGGATATAGCGCCTGTAATTACCGCAATTATCCAGAAGTCATTAGTAAATTCACTTGTACCGGGAACACTCAAGAAATCAATAATAACTCCGATTCTAAAAAAACAAAATCTTGATAGTGACAATACGGATAATTACAGGCCAATATCCAATCTACCATTCCTTTCTAAACTGCTTGAGAAAATCGTTGCCAAACAATTGGTGGGGTACTTGAACTCCGCCGGTCTATTTGCCAAAAATCAATCCGCTTATCGACAGTTTCATTCAACGGAAACTGTTCTTCTGCGGTTAATTTCAGACTTGATCATCGGGATGGAAGCAGGTAAGTTGGGTTTGGTATCTGTTCTTGACATGAGTGCGGCATTTGACACGGTAGATCATAGTATTTTATTAAATGTGCTTGAAACCGAATTTGGCGTTCGAGGTGATGTTCTCCAATGGATGAAATCATACCTGTCTGGACGAGTAGCCTCAGTAATTTTCAATAATTGTACTTCACCTGAAACTCCCATAGAATGTGGAGTTCCCCAGGGTTCTGTCTTGGGTCCCATTCTTTTCATTCTCTATACGAATCGCCTCGAGAAACTAATTCAATCAGCTGGCTTTGAATCACAAGGCTATGCAGACGATCGTTTCATTTTCAAGTTTTGTTCCCCGGATGAAAAAGACGTCCTTAAAAACGAGGTGGTTAGTTTCATTAACACAGTCTCAAGTTGGATGTCTGTCAATAAACTCAAACTTAATCCGACCAAGACGGAATTTATTTGGATAGCTTCTCCTGGAAGGCAAGCCCTCATCGACTCTAATCCAATCCATATTCAGGGCACAGATATAATTCCTTCTACAGAAATAAAGTTTCTAGGTTTCACTATAGACAATAGTCTTTCTCTAGAATCACAAATTTCAAAATCTGTAAGTTCAGGCTTTTTCCATCTAAGGCAGATAAAATCAATCAGGCGTTGCCTTCCCTCTGATGGAGCAAAGTCACTCATAAATTCGTTCGTTGTCTCACGTATGGACTATTGTAATAGTGCGTATGCTGGCTTGCCTAAAAAACAATTCAATAGAATCCAGTCCGTTTTTAATGCTGCGGCGAGAATGATTTTTGGTGAATCTAAGTATTGCCGTATAACCCCGCTTCTAAAGGATCTTCATTGGCTTCGATGCCCTGAAAGAATAGAGTTCAAGATCTGCTTAATGACCTTCAAAGCATTGCAAGGAATGGCGCCAGCCTATATATCGGAACTATGTGTCCGACAAAACTTAAGCGATAGGCAGCTTACTCTAAGGTCAGCAGATCGAGATGTTACTAATCGTTTAATCGAACTTTCTAGGTCAAATCGAGCCGTTTACTATGATCGATCTTTTCGTGTAGCTGGCCCGCTCATTTGGAACAAACTTCCCTCAGCTCTTACTAATATCCAGAACTTGGCTGAATTCAAAAGAGCTTTAAAAACAAACTTATTTAAAAAATCATACCTTTCATGAATTTTAACTCCTTTTCAATATACTTTAATAAGCCATGTTCCTCAAGTTTCTGGTAATTGTTTGTTTTCGATTACCTCCTTACTATAGTTTTATGTGCACTCTGAATTTGTATTATTTCTAAATGTTAACTGCCTCCTGTTCTATATAATTTAGTTTAAATGATTCTTGTTGAATGGCACCGTGATGGTTTATCATTATATATTGTCCTGTGCCAAAACAGCACTCACTATTGTTGTTAATATTATTCTTTAGGAATTGCTTTGTATATTTTTGTATATTCGTTATTTCACATTATTTAATGGTTTTTTTTAGGACTCGTAAGGAACACTGTAGGTTAATTTTAAGTTTATTATAATTAAGCGCACTTGAAGTGAAACATCACAAAACTGCGCTATATAAATACTACGTTATTATTATTATTATTATTAATGTGTTTTATTATTTCAGATTCGGTAATACGTTTAAATTGGGTTAAATTAGGACTATTTTCAGAGTGTTCATCCATTTGAGTGTGTTGATATATATGGTTTTGAAATGAGGGATTGTTATTTATTATATCTGAAGCAACATTTGTAAAAAAATCATTGAATTTATTTGCAATATTTCTTATATCCGTTATGACTATTTTATCATCTGTAACAATTTTTTCAGGGATTGTTTTTACTTTATGTTTTCTATTAGTTATTTCATTTATGACTTGCCAGGTTTTTTTAGAATCATTATCAGCTGTTTGTAATTGTTTAGTATAATACTCTTGTTTACATTTTTTTATAAGAATATTGAAAAAATTTCTATAAATGATGTATTGTTGTCGTAAATTTTCATTAGGTGGAATGTTTTTAGCCATACAATAATTCTCATGATTTTTGTAAATTTTGTACAGTTTGTTCCTGTGTTGGCTTGCAATTATCAAGCCACGCGTGATCCATGGTTTAATTTTTTTATGTTTGCTTCTAGGTATTGGTGTTGGTTCAAGACTATTCTTGATACTATCATTTAATATTGAATAGAAGGTGTTTAGTGATTGATTTGGGTCATCATTTGATAAAACTGAGTTCCAAGTTTCTTTTTTTAAAAAACTGTTTAGGGTTTGATAGTTAATTTTATTTTTTCCCACTTGTTGGGCTTTAGTTGTATGATGATACTTTAAGGTACTGTGACCGAAAAAAGTTGGGAAATGATCGGTTATATCAATTTTTAGGACAGCTGATTTGGGTATACAATTTTTATTGGTTTTAAGAAATATGTGATCAAGACAAGAACCGTATCTGGTAGGGCTATTTATATAAGATAGATATCCTTCGCTGTATATAACATTTAGATATTCATTTGCAATTGGGCTCAGGATGGAATGTTCTATGTTAATATTTATATCCCCCACGATAAATGAGAAATCTGATTGGTTGCAATTATTTTCGTTTATGAAATATTTTAATTCTGTGATAAAAGATTTAGAATCTAAAGAAGGAGAGCGATAAACAGCAATTATAGAGTATTTTTTATTGTTTAGCTTGAATGATAAATGTATGGCATTTGAAAACTTAAATTTTGGGATGTTTATTATTACATCAGTTATTTTATGTGCACTATAGAAAATCGTTAGACCGTCATGCGAAGTATGTTTAGAAGGAAGTGAGTAAGTATTATAATCAGAGATGGAGTAAGGGATTAGTTCACGAATTTGCGTTTCCGTAAGTATAATAACATTTGGTTGAAATCCTAGAGAGTTAAGGAAAATACAAAATTCATCAAAATGTTTATGAATACTGCGGATATTTAAATTTATTATGTTGAAGTCAGTATTTCCTTCACTTATGTAGTTATTTAGTTCTGAAGTATCTTCACATACCTTTGTGTCTATTAACGTAAAATCATCAGTGAGA
The DNA here is from genome assembly GCA_929108145.2 of Limnephilus rhombicus. Lineage (NCBI taxonomy): Eukaryota > Metazoa > Arthropoda > Insecta > Trichoptera > Limnephilidae > Limnephilus > Limnephilus rhombicus. The sequence continues at coordinate 44,670,401 of OV815288.1, read as the reverse complement.
TCCATTTTCACAGAGTATAAAAATTCTTCCTTTTTCTTGTCCCAGTATGTGATTAATGCAATGGTATGTCGTTTGCATCTTTTATGCGTATTATAGGCGAGTCGTCGCCCTTTCTAAGTAAGATTTGTCCGTCCTTCGTCCAAACATATTTGTATCCGAATGCTTTTGTTGATTTGGCTAACCATAGGAGCTGTTTATTTGCTGGCGTTAATTTTTCATTGATGAAGATTTTCTGTGTTGACTCCGAGTACTTCATTTCTTGAGGGGTAAGTATTCCTTTAATTTTTTTTTGTTTAATTACCTTATCCTTTGTCTCTTTTGAATTGAATTGGATGGAAATAGTCCGCTTGGCCGGATTGTTATAGTAGTTTACCAAAGAATTATTTTTTAATAGGTCGCTGCAGTCAAGGGCCGACATCAGTAGTTCAATGGGTTTTCGTACATTATCATTTTTCTGTACTTCGATTCCTTGTATTTCGATAGAATTTTCAAGCGCGCTCTGTTGGATGTGGTTTACAGTTAATTTGAGATTTTTTACCTCTCTTTGCAATTCCTCGATTTTCGCTTCATTTTATTTTTGGTGATCATTTGTTCTTTTTATTTCTTTCTCAAAATCATCAATTTTGTTTGTGCAGAATTCTACGCTCTTAACTAAGTCTTGTATTTCGTTTTTAATATCCAAAAACAATTTATTTATGTCTGTCTTTATAAAATTTCTTAGTTGAAGGTCGATTCTATCACTCATTGTTTGTAGTAGTTGTTCTTTGAAGTTTTCAAATTTTTGATCCATATCAATTTTAGGGGGCATTTTTTTTTTTTTTTTTTTTTTGGTCCTTGAGGTTAATTAGTTTTAAATATTGAATTTGTTTGTTTGTTCACAAATGCCCCATATAATTTATTTTTTTAATAATTTTGTTGTATTGTCTATGACAGAAATGACACTTTTTTGTATATTATTTATAGTTATAAAAACAAAAAAACTACTTATTTTATAAAATAAGGAACTGTCAAAAATGTGATCATTTCTTTCTTCCTTTCAACATAATTATGGATACCTATCAATAGGCAAACAATGTATCAACTATAAAGATAAATTATTAATGCAGAATATCAGTAGGTACGAGTATATAAGTGGGAATATCATTTTAATAGTTTTAACAAAATATTCAATTTCAAAAATATTTACCTGAGTTTCGCACGATCGCTTTATTTCAGACATAAGGAAAAAAGGTAAATTAATTCAAATGTTAGTTGCAACAGAAATTAAACAAATTTATTGTTTAACTTATTAGCGATACGAAAACTCAGGTTTATTAAACACACTTGGAAATAATAATAATTAAATGCTGATACAATTATTTTGACTATCAAGTAAATATTCAGTAAAGCAATTAGATGTTTGTAAGAATTAAGCAGTGTTGTATAAATATCAGACATTTAAATCCATAAACAGATATTTATTTTTAATCTAACGAGTAAAACCTCGAATTGTTATATTTAATTAATGAAGCGATATTAGCGACGCACAAACGAAAATCTTAAACAGATAAATCATAAAAAGATACGGTCACATCGATTCAGCAACATTTTCACATAATATAGTTCTACGTTAAACAATGGCAGACGACTGACGTTATTTGTTTATTTATTTATAAGTACATGTTACATAATTAATAGATACATTTATGTGAGAAGATACATTAGGTCACTATACTAGGCAGCTGCCTGTTTCATGGTGACCAAAGGAGCATAGTTATTTTGATATGAAGTCTATTAAGTGTAAACATATATAAGAAAAATTATTAAAAAATTGGTAGAAATGTTTCCAATAACTCGCAAATTCCCAAAGTTGCCTCGAAAATAAACACAAATAAATAAGGTAGCTGTTATGTAAGTACATAAATACACATACATACATACATGCACACAAACATACATACATAAATATATGTATTTTCTGTACCTCTGGGTTTATTAAATAACAGAAGTCCAGATTAATAAGATAATGTTTTATTCGTGATATGGTGATACACTGTTCACGCTTGACATGTTGAGTTGCCGGCTGTCGGTAAGAAAGGGCTCTACAGACCGGAATCTCGACATAGACAGTATAATATAATAGACAACGTAATCTCGGCATAGACAATATAATATCATAATAGACAATGTAACAATATATATATATATATATATAGATACTTACATATTTATGCATACCCACACATATATGTATATTCATATATATACACATACATATACATACACATACATATATACTTTTATACATATATACGTTAACAATAATGACCGCCATCTTTGCTCAAATCGGTAGAGGCCTAAAAATTAAAAACTGGCTGTTTAGATTATTCTGTGTTTCCAAATGATCAGTAATTTCGACAGCCATCTTGGTCGAGGGGTAAGGCTTTCGACTAGCGATCCGGAGGTCGCGGGTTCGAATCTCATTCATATTTGAAACGTTGCTTAAAATGGCTTTAGCCGTGTTTTTAGATCTGTATAGCCAGGTACTCCCCCTCTCCTACCCCTCCCCACTACTTTCAGCCTCACAAGGTACCCGTGGGGATGATTAGTCTCATTGGTTCCAGACGGGAGCAATTGGGACTTTTGAACGGCATCTTACTCTACATACCGCACCACGTTAATTTGTTAATTCATTTTGTTCCAATGCAATCTTTTTATTTCAAGTTAATAAATTGTCTATAGTTAGTGGTAGAATTGAACCTTGGAAAAACAACGCCCTTGAGGTGATTTTTAAAAAACTGCGCTGTAGATATTATCTAAATATTATCATTATTGAGAGGTTAAGCCTTGAGAGAAAAGCGCACTTACCGTAAAGTCAATGAAAAATATGTAAGCAGTCTTAAGTCAAAACTGCTAACCAAGATTAAAAAATGAATTGTATTAAAAACTAATTTCATCTCATTCGTTATACGAGTAGCTCATGGACTATGAAATCCCCCTCAAAAGCAAAGGCCTCATCCTCCACCGCAAAGTTTGGTAAAGATACGAGAGGAGAAGCCAAGAGAAAGTGGAGTAAGTAGGAAGAGGAAGAAGACGGTGAAGGGGAAGAGCGGGGACATAAAAGAAACGTTGAACATCGTAATACTTTCCGCGCAAAGGCCATTTTCTTTTGTCTCCAATTTATATTTCCGCCCATTTCCCGGTATTGCCACCGTAAAATATCGGTTTATCTGGGTAGGTACTGCTACCTATGTCAAATATATATTATTTTTTCCACCTCTACTTCTTATGGCAATACTTTTACGCTCTCCGTGCCGGGAACGTTTGTTCCAATAAAAATGATTGAAGGCCGGGTGGATTCATAACGCACAAATGCTCTCAGAATTTATTATTTAACTTTGAACTATGTACGGATTTTATTTCTCATGTCGCAGGGGCTGGGAACATTATATTGGTGCTATAAAATATCAAGGCAAAGGAGGCACTTAAAATTTAGTATATTTTAGCTTTCAGAAATGTATCACTTCTGTTTTAAAATCTGACATTATAAATTTTAGCATTGATATTTAAAAAAAATGCCGACGTAGCTTTGTTATATACAGGTTGTCCGGGGGTAAAGTGCATTAACTTGAGAGCTGATTCTACATGATGGTAGGAGTAAAAAAGATTAACAACTTTTTCCGAAATTCCAAAATTTTTTTTCCCATACAAAAAGACGTACCTACTAAAAATCCTTAGTGTGAGGGATCTTACTTGATGAGCGCCCGCCGGGCACGATTGTAGCAACATTGCATGGTTGTGATTGGCCCTTATCGTAACAGCGAAAAATAATAAAGCTGGCGGCACACGCTGGTCTATTTTTATCTTTTTACCACAAAACAACCCATGAAAGTTGGAATTTCTAAAAAAGTTATTTATCTTTTTTACTTATTATCATGTAGAATCACCTTTCGAAGTTAATTCACTTTACCCATGGAACAGTTATCATGAAGCAAAAATATGTTAATTAAATTATATAGAATTTCTTTTAAAAACTTTTCAATTTGGGAGGCGGGAATGGGTACCGCTGCCCCGGGAACCTTTATTGGATAACCAACACCTCTGCCATAGGTCACCCCAAGTGGTTTGCTACGTTTGGTAATTTAGCAGGGGTGCCCGGGTTCATGGGGTGAGGTTCGTCTAGGTCTTGGAGGCGGATGACCAGGACATACTGAACCCCAGATTCCTACCCACCCCTTAACCCTTTTCCTTCCCAGAACTCTCCTATCCTTCCTTTCCTTAAAAAAAACCCTCCACACACCATCCCCAAAGATGACATAGGTTCTGAGGGAAATTATTTTCCTCAGAGCCTCCTGTGTGGAGCTCATGTAAAAAAAAAAAAAAATAGAACCCGTGCAGAAGATTGGTAGGTATTATGCTAACTTTGATTTATTGGTGACCGGCCAATTCAGAATGAAACCAACTCAGAAGTGACTCAGAAAGGTCATTAAGAGTGTTAGAAAAATATAAAAAAATGCTTAAATGAGTTAAGTTAGGTTAGGGTTACCGGCAATTTTAAAATTATTTTTTCAAAGCTTTTAATGACCTTTCTGAGGTGTTTCTGAGTTGGTTTCATTCTGAGTTGGCATGTAACCGATTTATTAACTAACGTCATTGATCCCTTCGGCACCTGTGCGTAGTCGGGAAACACGCCAAAGGCGTACCCAACATATGTACATGATTGACATTTGTCACATGAGAATGGGTCGCTTCTTCGGCTCGTTCTTGTATTCAACAGCTCGGGTGTGTAATGGTTTGCCGGCTTTTGTGTGTCCTCCTTCCTACAACATGGGTATCTTAAAAAACCAACGTTCATTCCTTCCTCTCCCCAAAAAGACCCTCCACACACCACCTCAGATGAGGTAGGCCCTGAGGGAAATTTTTTTCCCTCAGTGTGAAGTTGTATTAAATTATGTTATTTATAAATTATGTTATATATAAATTGTGTATGTTATTATAGCCTGATTGTAAATGTATTCCGTGCAGTTGAACATATCAACTACTTCTGAGAAAGCATTGCCAACTGCATAAAATAATCTACGTATAGGCGAATATCTAAATGACTAAGTCCCGACATAGTTGTCGCAATTAAAAAGAATTTTAGATCGAGTACTTCTTTTGATATATGTGGGGTAGCATAAATCAGGGCTTTTTAGATTTCCCTTAGCAACTTTAAAAATTAAAGCCAAGTCGGAAAAAAGTCTTCTATCTGAGAGTTTTAATAATTTTAAATATTTCATTTTGTGGTTGTAATTTATTGTTTCTATACGTAGACCGAGAATATTATCAACGTTTTAAAATCAAAAGTCTACCGAGAATATCGATAACATGCTCGAATATCTTGATCGATTAATTTCATCTTCAAAATGTCGTATTATCATTCAATTTCGAAATAAATATCAAAATAGTCAAATAACTCCTTTAGATTGGTTTTAATCAATTAAATGTCTTGGTATTCGTAACATTCTCTCACTACGATTTTAAACTATCTGGTGTATAAAGCTAGAATCTTACTAATTAATATTTTTGTGTGAATGTTGCACAAGAGACTCAACTGTTCCCAATCTCCTGAAACCACTGAGACTGTCATCTCCAATTGAGGTATATTGTAGGGCTGAATGTAAAGGGGGTGGAAGGAGATGGCAGGACGAAGGTGGACGAATCCACGAAGAAGATCTGATCACCAAACACGGATAAAACAACTGTTTATTACTGAATGCTTTTTTTTACATTAGCTCCACACAGGAGGCCCTGACAAAAATAATTCCTCTCAGGGCCTGTATCATCTTTGAGGATACTATCTCCAAGCAGCCACCTCTGGTCTGGAGCTCCAAAATACCTAAAAAAAAAACTCTTGACTCTGTGCAGAAACGGGCGGTCCGTTTGATAGATTCTTAGACGGATTGAAATCTTTAGAGCATAGGCAGGTGGGAATGCTGTCCTTATTCTACTGGTATAACAATGGAAGATGCATCCGTCATTGATCTCCTCGGCACCGGTGCATAGTTGGGAAACACGCCAAACACGCGCCCAACATTTGTATACGGTTGACATTAGTCACGTGAGAACAGGTCTTTTCTATGACTCGTTCTTGAGTTCAACGGCTCGGCTGTGAAAAGATTTGCCGGCCTCTGTGTTTCCTCCCTCCTACAACATGGGTCTCTTCAAGACTCATGTTCACTCCTTCCTTTCCTCAAAAAGACCCTCCACACAGTATCTTCAAAGATGACACAGGCCCTGAGGAAAATAATTTTCCTCAGGGCCTGTGTCATCCTGGCCCTGAGGAAAATTATTTTCCTCAGGGCCTCCAGTGTGGAGTTAAGTTAGTGTCTTTTTAGGAAAAGAAGGCTTTTTAGGAGGAAGTTCTTGAAGGAAAAGGGTATTAGGGGTTGGTAGGAATCTGGGGGCCAGTGTGTCTCTCACTGCGGTGCAAGGCGATATTCCGAGAGAGTAGCTGGAGAAGCCAAAGGGACTCCCTCAACAATTCTTCCTTTTATGAACGAATTAATCGTAATAATTTAAGTTTTAAAATGTTTTCAGGAATGCAAACTTTGCCTTGATCAGATGCAATAATTCGCTTAATATCAATCTTACAAAAAATATAAGATAATAAAACTGTCAAAAAAAATCTTCAAGTCAGATTTCCAAAATTTCATTTCTATATTGAATCATTTTTTACAGCCGTAGGTACTTATTCCATTATTCCGATTTCTGAAATGTCGAAGGACCTTTTGAAATGTAATTTTAAAATGGCTCAAAAATTCCTATAAAGCTCTCGTTATTATTCAGCAAGCTTATTTAAAAGTCACCGAATCTTGGACGGAAACAACCCACCCCAATTATACCACAGATATACCAAGATCATACAACTGCAGGATGACGCACAGCTCTGAAATTATTTATTTATTTGTTTTATTATACGCCCAGAGGACTTTAAAAAAAAAATAAAGGTAGTACATCTTTAACATGAGAAGGAAATAATACAAATAAAGTTACAATAGAAATAAAAAAGTACACAAATTAAATAAAAATATAAGCAACAAAAATTTTAAGTACAGTGAGATATAATAACGATAAGTTACGATAAAAAAAATACATACATGATATAAAAATACAAACAAAGGTGATCAGAGGTTTACAAAATTGCAACATTAACCATGTCTAATAAAACCTAAGTATTAGTTTCGCAAAGTGGCAACGATGGTACCTCCAGTACCTCTGCAAGTTGCAGGAGTTCGCAACTATCCAATTTGGATTTAAATATTTTAGATAAGAAAATCAAATAATTTTTTTTAATAACTAAATAATTTTTTATAATATTTCAATGAATTTACTAAGACATTACACTTAATTACATTAATAAGATAGGTAGAGATAGTTTAGTAAATTTGTCGATGTACGAGTAGTTTAATAAATTTACCAAAGAATTTTCTTAGTGAGTAGGTACTTGTATCATGGATAAATGATTTAATTATTTCATTTTTAAATTGTGTTAGCGACATATTCCATACATCTATGTGCGAATACATATTGCACAAGTGTTGAATTCTGTGTAGTGGTATATTGAATTGTGCCCTGGTCGTGGTATTATCACAGTAAAATGGTAGTACTGACCTTGTGTTTCTCGCCGGCACATTAAAATTTATGAGCGCCAAGAATTCAGCGCTGTCAAGATTTTAAATAAAAAACTAGATCGAAAACATTTCTTCTATCACTCAAATTTAATAGATTAGATAATCGCAGTTGATAAGTGTAGTTTAATTGTTCTTTTGGTATTTTTAGCTTATAATTTTAAAAGCTTAGGAATTTTTTTTGTACTCTTTCTATTGTTTGAGAATGCACGTCATAGTGAGGAGACCATACAGTTTAGTTGTATTCAACCTGACTCCTCACTAGTGATGTGTACAGAAGTTTTAATGTTTTAATGTTGGTAAAATCTTTAGCCACTCTTAGTACAAAACCTAACATTTTTAAACCCTTCTGTGACATATTTTAAATGCGTGGTATGAAGCTAAGTTTGGTGTCGAAAGTGACATCTAAGTCATTTATTTCGGAAACAGATTCGAGAATGAAATTATTGATTGTGTAGTTGAAAAGAATCGGATGTTTTATTTTAAAAAATCTCATAGTTATGCATTCATTAACATTAAGGTATAGGTTGTTATCGCTATACCACTCGACTAATTTTGACAAGTTTGCTGAGAGAATATAACAGTCGTCCAGGCTTCGAATTGCTTTATAAAGTTTCAAATCATCTGCGAACATAAGTAGGTCGATATATTTAAATATATTACAAATGTCGTTCAAAAAAAGATAAATAATATACGTTCAATGTGAACACCACTGTATGCAAAAAAAAATGATGATTCCCCATTTAGTTTTCCACTAAGTTTTCTTAATGCAATAATTAAAAACACTTTGTTTTTACCACAATAAACTTTATTTAAAAGTCGACATGTTGCGAGAACGATGTTCTCTTCATCAGGACATATAATGTACTAAAAAAATGATCGAACATAGAAAGACAGGCGTGGGTAGAAATGGAAGTAGTGGGGGAGGAGAGAGGTGGAAAGGAGAGGTGCTTAGAAGATCAACAAGGGAGAGGGGGGGGGGGGAGAGGTGGAAATGGGGGTGCTTAGAAGAACAAAGACAAAAAATTACAATGGAAATATGTTTAAGATAGGGTTATTCACAATTTGATTGTTAATAATATTTAAATATCTATTGACATTTTTCCTAATTTCTAATATTTCTAAAAGATCTAAGTGAAAACCACTAACGTTAGTGTGTAAAATTTAAAACCAGTATTTATACCACTGAATGGTTAAATTCAATTAGATGGTTAGCAAATTCCGAATAACTATTGCTATTTAGACATCTCAAATGTTAATACCCCAAAAACTAATAACAAAAATAACAAAAATCTCAAATGTTCCTTAATCCTCGTTTCAAAATTTCTGCAAGTTTTACCTACGTAAAAATGATTGCAGTCATTACAATTCAATTGGTAAACTCCAGATTTTTTCATTTTTTGGTCTTTGTGCTTGTTATTTAAAATATATATATTTTTAATTTATTATTCGTATAAAAAGCAGGCTGTATTGTATTAGGAATTTTTTTCATGATTAAATTGGAGGTTTGATGATTTACAAACAATATTTTTCTTCATTTTTTTTTTAATATTATCAGTAAGCAATGGGTAAATCTAGGATAAATGAAATTTTTTCTTATATTTTTTGTTTAATATATCGTATATTAATTTTGAGTTATAACCATTATTAGATGCGATTATTTGAATGGTGTTAAGTTCAGCTTTGAAATTATTTGGAGATAACGGGATATTAATTAATCTATTGATCAAATAATGGAAAGCTAAGAGTTTTTGTGAAAATGGATGGTTAGATGAGTTGTGTATAATTATATCAGCGTATGTTTCTTTTCGAAAAATATTAAATTCAATCTTATTATTAATTATAGTTCGGTTCAGATCTAAGAAATTTATGCTACAATTTATTCCTATTTCTAATGTAAATTTAATGTTTTTATGAATTTTGTTCAAAAAATTAAGGAACATTTGAAGTTGTTTTTTGGTACTGGTCCATATACATAAAATATCATCTACGTAACGTTTGTAAAAATACACATATGTTAGTAATAAGGCAGAACTATTGAAGATTTTATTTTCTAAATGGTTTAAAAATATATCCGCTTAATCATCGCTTTACATCCCGCATCACGAATATTATGAGAGGAAGTCAATATTAAGTGAGGAAGTTATATTAATAATATTATCAATAAGGCTCAGAGTCTTGTGTTGAGAGCAGCAAAATTTTTTAATAATTTAGGCACATTTATCATGTTATATAAAACCCTTGTACGATGCCAACTAGAGTATAACTCTACGTTATGGTCTCCCTTTTACGATATTCATTCCGACAACATTGAAAAGATTCAAGGTATATAAACTATAAATTGCGTATTCCGCTACAAAACATTGATTATGATTGCCTCATGGAAAAAATGTCCATGTTAAAACTTTCAGAAAGAAGAATAAACACAGATTTAATACTGTTATACAAAATACTGCATTACAAAATTGACAGTCCTGAATTGCTTTAATTAATCGACATCTATATTCCCAAAATATCTGGCGGACATTTATTAACCTTTTACTTTAACAACACCAGGACACCGTCTAATCAAAATTCTCCGATTCCGAGACTTCACACCCTCGGAAATAAATATTCTCTTCTGGGAGATATATTTCACCTTAAAAATAATCAGTACTAATATTGTTTATTCCAATTCTTTTTCATATCTAGGCACAAATAGACGTGTATAATACCTTCTGAAATTTTTGTTTAAGTATATTGCATTTCTATATATGAGATTTCTTATCGTTTTTACCTATGAATATTATTTTATTGTATTCATTTTTTATTTACAAATTATTATTTTTTTTCATTGTATTATATTTTCTTTATTGTTTTAATTTTCAAGTATTTAAAATAAATGTACTTAACTTATAAACTAGAATGTAAAAGCCCTTTAGGGCGTGTAATAAAAAAATTTAAAAAATAAACCATTATCGGTTCACTTACAGAGAACGCTGTATACAAGAATGTAGGAGTCAAACGTACGAATAATATTTTTCACTATTTTTGTTAAAGCAGAAATCTGTTTGCTCATTTGAAACCACAAAACTTCTCGAACGATGAGCTCTGTCGTCCCGAAATTTGAACTGCTATACAGGTAGTTAAGGGACGAACTTAACTTACTTTGACCAGTGATTTCGGTCATTATTTGGAGTAAAAAATGTAAATGAATATTTGGTAACCGGTGACTTTTTTAATGTTTTCTTTTTATTTATTTTTTCACCAAAGATGAAAAAAATTCTACATGTCATCAACCGAGTGACTAGTGACTCCTCACCACGACTCTAACTATCCAATACCTACTGATTATTGAAGTTTTAAGTTAGAAAAAAAATCTAAAATGTTACTGGTGACCAAAATTTTATTTACATTATTACAATTTTTAAGATAATAGGTAGAAAATGTGCCCTCGTAGGTCTTTAGAGGTCTGGAGTCAGTCGTAAATCGAGCCTAATGTTGACTTCTTTCGACTTAAAAAAAACTGGTTTCTGCACATTATTGTGGGGGTTACACTCGAATAATAAATAATACTTGTGTTAGATTACGTGTTATGTGTTAGATTAATTGCTTATAAGTAGTTCAAATGAACTTGCAATAAAAATTGAGATTATTTTAGATTCTGGCTTTTAGAAAAGGAATTATTGAATTTTAGCAAAAAATTGATAACATTAGTTTTCAATGATTTGGCACCTTTTCCTTACCATGGAAGCATAGACAAAATGATACAAATACATTTTCGTTGTATAAAAATGAAGATAAAATGTGACACAGGTGTTAAATTGAAAGCAAAATAGTCATTGATTAAATGACAGGTGGAAAATTAAGTTTAATAATAATAATAATATTTATATAACGCTGCTTCGCGTTATTTCACTTCAAATGCGTTTAATTATAATAAGGGTAAGGATTAAGGATTAAGGATTTGCACATTATATAAGTGGTTTATACAAAGTTGTATTGTTTCATATTTCTATAATGGATAACCACAAAGTAATAGCTACATTCAAAAATATAATCCTAAGTGTTCCTTAAGAGGTCTTACTAAAATTGATTAAATAATGTGAAATAAAGAATATACAGTATATAAAAAGCAATGCCAAGAGAACAAAATTAACAATAAGAGTGCTGTTTTGGCACAGGACAATTCAAACAAGAATCATTAAATCTAAAACTACAATATAATGTAGAACAGGAGGCAGTTTATGTTTAGAAATAAGAAAATAAGAAAAAATCAGAGTGCACAGAAAAGTATAGTAAAGGAGGTAATCGAAACCAAACAATTACAGAAAACTTGAGGAACATGGCTTATTAGAGTATATTGAAAAGAAGTTTAAATCATGAAAGGTATGATTTTTTAAATAAGTTTGTTTTTAAAGCCCTTTTAAATTCAGCCAAGTTCTGGATATTAGTAAGAGCTGAGGGAAGTTTATTCTAAATGAGCGGGCCAGTTACACGAAAAGATCGATCATAGTGAACGGCTTGATTTGACCTAGAAAGTTCGATTAAACGATTAGTAACATCTAGAACTGCTGACCTTAGAGTAAGCTTTCTATCGCTTAAGTTAAGTAATTGCACATTGTGTGACACATCACTCAACCGATAATAAGACAAAAAATGATAATTCAATTTTAAAGGTCTATCTATGCCCACTACACCGTTTCATACCATGACCGTAACCGTAGCGGCGCATACAAAAAAATATTCTTTGTATCGATCAGTATGAAACGCTGCCCACTAGACCGTTCCGTCACCGACCAACACCGTCGCATACCATGACCGGACTGACGGCGAATTCCCGATGACAATATTTTGCAGGTACCGGTCCGCTCTATGCATGGCGCGCGACGGTGTTAGAACGGGGATCATACGCTTATGATCCCCGTTCTAACCGCGTTGCCACTCCGTCAGTTCGTGATTTGTGTTCATTTTTCGTGTTTATATCCAGGTATTTTAATGATATGACACTATGCTTCTCCTGATGCGTCAGTTCAATACGAAAACACAGGCGAAATGGTATAACGGGCACCGATAGATCGGGCACCGTACACCTATTGAACGGGGATGGTACGGACACTAACCGCGGTGTACACGGTCACTATACCCGTTACGTACGGGTATAATACGGTGTTAGCACGTGCTAGTGGGCATAGTAGGGCGTAGCGCGTTTATCTCGTGGCTGATACGTTCATAGTACGGTCATGGTATGGAACGGTGTAGTGGGCAGAGACCTTAAAGTATGTATTATAAGTTTTCATTTACAAGAAAATTGATTTACCTTGCAGATCCAGTTTTACATCTAAAAATACAGCCCCTTTATACAGCCAATCACGTGAAGCGATCTCCACAGTTCTTCGATCATTGGAAACATAACAGTTTCAATTGTTTTATTTGTTTTTTCACCGCGAACAAACTTCGGAAGACAGAAAGGAAAAAATCCAATTGAAATTGGATTGTCCCGATTGTCCCGATCTCCCCAATCTCCCCTCAGCGGGGGGAGGGGGCTAAATCGGAAACTCAATTGAATATAATTCATAAAGGCGTATATAACGTTATGGGAAAACTCCGAGACATAAAGGGGAGCGCGGGGAGATGCGATGGAATAAGCGGATTAAGGAACAGAAAAATAAAAAGGAGAGACCCCTTTGCCCCCACTACTTCTCTTTTATAGGTGACTCGAACAGAAAGCCAAATATATTATTTTAACATGATTGTAAAAATATGAATCAAATGGAACCCCTCCCGTCGTGGTTGAATTTAAGTGATTTTTTAATAAGTATAATTGGCTAAAAGAGATACCTCAGTATTTGCACAATAGTTGAATTAATTCAGATTTGTTTGTTTCTTTCGTTGGTCATTAATTTCCCTTTTTCGAAAGTGCTTCTGATTGCGATTTCGCTGAAGTATTTAAAGTCTAAAGATTTTCGAAAGACCCCAAGTTCATGATTTATTTATGGTTTTTAGTGGCACTGTTTATAAATCGATAAATAAAATAGCTTCACGATGATTAAGAGCCATTAACCATTAACGGCCGAGAATTTAAATTTCATCGAACGATGATCTTGCGATCGTAACCTGCAACTGTACAGGGCGGTTCCGATGAGAAAGATTAATTATTCTCCATACCAGCATTTTAACACAATAACTCAACATCGATTTTATTTCATTCAAAATTTGCTTTGGTAAATACCTACATTCAAAAATGCTCAAACTCGTGATGATAAAACTATTAAAATTATGTACTTTTTGTTTTTATTTTTTTATCAAAAGTATTCATAATTTTTCAATAATGTCTAAGGAAAATAAGAATGTAATGTTAAATTAGTTTGTAAGACCGTAAATGAATAGACAAACTGAAGTATTTTCGTCACAAAACAAGGGCGCGGTTTTTTTTTTATTTTTTATTTGAACTCGAATTAAAATTCTGAAAAGTATCTTCTGCGTGATTATATGATTTGAAATGTATGTTGCATAATACAAAATTTTGTTTGAAAATTTAACAAATCTGTTGACGACCTGCTGTAAAATCTTATTGTACTAAAAACAAAGATATGTTCTCAAAATTTAAATCATAGTTTTACCAGATAAAAGAACAGTCTTCCCAAATCTATTTATAATTTTTTGTGGAAAAGAGTCAATGCGTCAAAAATTTGATTTAAAAATGGCATATTTCCGGTTTTGTCACGTAAGTTTTTCCTGACAAAACTTTTTAGTTTTTTGTTTTAGTTTTTCCCTCTTAAGGATAAACAAGCACAAACCTGTTCATCCCTAGAACCATAAATATACCTATCTAAGATAATTTAAGATTTATCTGAATACGGCGTATTGTAATATTAAATATTATATTGACATGGTGGACCAGCATGGCAAAAATAGCTCAAAATTTCCCCAATCCAACAATCCAAGACCGGTCGTCTTGGCGCAGATTGATTAGGAGAGCCGACCCCACTTAAAGTGGGAAGTGACAAAGAAAAAGAAGAAGTAATATTAAATATTCTTAAAATCATTTAAAAATATATTATATATGACTCCTTCACAAGAGTCCCAGCTTAAGTGATAAAAAAATTACAATGTAATATAAATAAAATAATATTTTTAATGTATTTAAAATATACTGCTTCGTTATTATTGTCATAGCTATTGAAATTAATTTTACAAGGAAATTCTAATTTACTTAAAATGAATACCTACATAAATCATGATTATTGTTTATTTAACACTGTCAATTGGGAATATTCAATAAAATATAATAATTAGAAAAGAATTAAAAACAATCAAAGAAGACATGCCAAGATATAATACGTAATCTCACAACAGTAGTTTAAAAATCAGAACGTCATTAAATTTTTTTCACCATCTCTATGCATATTCACTCTTATTTCAATTGAAGAAAATTTTTCCATTATGTACCACAAGAAGTAAGGAGCTGCTCCCTTCTGAAGCCAGTGAGACTATGAAATCCGCAATTGGGGTATATTGTGTGGCTGAAGGTAGTGCAGAGGGAAGGAGATGGGAGAGAGGAAGGTGGAGAGAAACCTGGCCATTCAGATCTGCCACACCAAATACGGCTAAAGCCATTTCAAGCAACGTTTCAAATCTGAATGGTGGTATTACACCAAGGCGATACAGATAGTATTCATCAGTAGGTATGCGAGTTAAGAGCCTTCCACTCGACCACGGACGCCAATATTGTGTTCGAAATAGAAGTGAAGTTATTTATATTTATTTTAATGGAAGTGATGTTATGTATCTACGACTAAATTTATTTTGTCCCTAAGAAATCGAATTGATTAAAAAAATGATTCTGCGTAAATTTGTAACAAAAAGCAAACATTGATTTTAGATTTTCACTTCCAAAAGTATTATCGTGATTTATTTTAGGTGTTGCGCTACCTCATCTTTAGCCAACGTTTCGGACAGCGTTACAGCGGACAAATGTGACACCTGCCCTGATGATGGACACTGGGCGGATGTGACATTTACCCTCATAATGGACACTGTAACGTTGTCGAAAATGTTAGCTAAAGAAGGAATAACCCAAAAAGGCATAATGCCCCAAAATTAAATTATTTTAAGAGCATTCATTATTTACCCAACTATTACAAATATTTTCTGACCGCTTAGCACAGTCCTTCGATAAATACTGTTAGGAGAACTTTCAGTAGTTTCTCGTCTTTCCCTAGCATGAGTGCAGATCGCCAACGAATAAGAACAATTCAAAATCAAAATGAATTATTATATTCTACGTCAACTGTTGTTCGTACGTTAGCGATCTGCAGTTGTCATAGGGAATGATAGAGAAGATACAGAAAGTTTTATCTTATCAATCCTTTTCTGGTCGTCCGTGCCAGTGCTGACAGTCTAGTTGTCATAACTTATTTTTGGCGATTATGCCATGTTGTCCTAGCTCCATCTTTAGACAACCTTTCGGATGACGTTACAGTGTCCATCATCAGGGCGGATGTGTAATTATTACAACATAGTTATTCATCGCTTTGTAGTTCTGACAAAATCCATGTATTAATATTAATGTGGTTTGTAATAAAGCCTTTGTTTACAAAAAAGGATTGGAGAAAGTTTCAGAAAAAAATTCTGAATAAATTAACATGCATAAAATAGCGCAGCTGGTGCATTTATGCAAATAAGTTCGGTTGCACTCAAGTTCATGCAAGGCCTAAATCCTTAACGATCAAATCTGCATGTTTGAATTTTTCCTTGGCTTCCGTGTCGGAGAAATTTCAAACAAAGGTATAATATTTGCATAATTTTGAACGATTAATGGAATCTATTCATGTATAATATCATAATTTAATCAAAATAAAGTAGTGATTTATTCTTATGCAAGTTCACAACCATTTTCATTTTTTTACATTATCACACACATGATGCCCTGAGGAAAATAATTGCCTTCAGGGCCTATGTCATCTTTGGGGATGCTGTTTTGAGGGTGGGTAGAAATCAGAGGGTGAGTGTACCCAGGAGTGACGGACGTATGAATCCATCCCTTCCACTTCGGTGCAAGGCGATGTTCCGGTTGGAGAAGTCAAAGGGACTCCCTCAACCATTCTTTCATGCAGCTGGTGGACGGACGCATCCGCCCGGACAAAACTCACCCCATGAACCCGGGTACCCCTGCTACCAAACATAGCGAACCACTTGGGGTGACCCATAACAGAGGTGTTAGTTATCCAACAAATGGTTCTCGGGGCGGCGGTACCCATACCCACCTCCCAAATTGAAAATTTAACTTATTATTTGCTAAAAGCTTAGAGATTAAGATTCAAGGCAGGGCCTAAAACAAGGAACATGCCTACCCTTGTAAAGTAAAAATCCGCGTGTGTGTAAGTCTAAAATATCGCAGCTGTAATATTCAAATTTAAGGCTTTTGGAAAGGTTGTGTGATGCTTCAGTTCTAAAGTCAGTGGGATGAAATTGGTATTTGAAGGGCTCTTCAGGGGTTGTCAATATGAAATACAATTTTTATTTAAACATTAAATGTGTCGATACATATCAAACTCGCCAAAGTCCACAACCAACCATTTTTTTTATGTATTCGATTCAGCTAAAAAAAGAAGCTTTTGATTTAGATCAATCTAATCGAAGTCCACGGATTCCCAAAGAAATTAAGGGTGAAAGTTTTTTCAATCCAACCTTCCATTACAGCCAACCACACGTCGTCTTCACTCTGTCATGGCCGCTATTTGAGTTTGATCAAACTCACCCAAGTATATTTCTTTATTTCAAATACACCTAAGTCCAGTGCCTTCTATTTCAATATCGACTAATTCCATAGGTATTATATCAAATGCGCCAAAGTCCATAAAAAAACCATCGAAAATGCATATTATTTACTTGAAGAAATTTATTTTGATATATATTTTTCTGTGTTCCCGGGTACAATATTCACAACATAAAGTAATATTCACAACATAAAGTAATATTCACAACATAAAGTAATATTCACAACATAAAGTAATATTCACAACATAAAGTAATATTCACAACATAAAGTAATATTCACAACATAAAGTAATATTCACAACATAAAGTAATATTCACAACATAAAGTAATATTCACAACATAAAGTAATATTCACAACATAAAGTAATATTCACAACATAAAGTAATATTCACAACATAAAGTAATATTCACAACATAAAGTAATATTCACAACATAAAGTAATATTCACAACATAAAGTAATATTCACAGATTTTTACTAGCTAAAAGTTGAAACTAGAAAAAATCGTCATTATCCGAAAAATGTTTGAACGGGACTTATGTAGGCGAGTTTGATACTGTGTGTCGACACAAATTTTTCATTAGATTTTTTTTAATACTAGCGTAGTCCCGTGAATTATTCCATTGCAACTCAGATACAACGCACTACAATTACGCACTACAATAAATTTTAAAATAATCCTACAGTGCTCCTCATAATATTGAGAAAATTATATGAAATAAAGAATATACAGTATTTACAAAACAATGACAAGAGAACAAAATTAACAAAGATAGTGCTGTTATAGCACACAGGAAAATAATAATAATAGACAAAAACGGAGCTATTGTAACACAGGACAAAACAAGACACTTTAAAATATAATATACTAAAAGAATGCTGTTTGCGTTCAGAAATGAGAAATATTCTGACATTAAATTCGGACATCGAATCTCGAATCATCGAATTCTATGAACTCAGAATCAACTAAACTCAACACCTCTTTGAAAAGTCATTAAAAGCTATAAAAATAATTTTAAAATAGCCCATAACCTAACCTGATGTAACTTATTTAACCCATAACGAAACCATTTAGTTGAGAGAATGCAAGAGTATCAACTGCTCCCAACCGCCTGGAGCCAGTGAGACAATGGCACCCCCTTTTGGGGTGTGTTGTGAGGCTGAAGGTAGCCGGGTGGGAAAGGATATGGAAAAGAAGAAGGTGGAGAGAAACCTGGCTATTTAGACGTGGTCACTAATTATTTTCAACACTTTAATCATAATGAAAATGTTAATTTCTATGAACATGTTGTGATGTGTTCTGTTGTGGCGAGTCAATAAATAAATATCTCAAATCCTCGTCTGACGCCCTCTGTAATAGGTTATTTACTGGCAGTTTAATCTTTATAATGTTCACAACGCCAGGTACAAAATTTCAGAAGTAAAAAAAATTACAGCATCGTATTTAGTTTGTTTGTTTTATTTTTTGTTATTGTACGTAAACACAATTAACATATGAGTATTATAAATGTAACCAACAGGAACAAACGTATTTGTTTCATCTTACTTAAGGCGATCCAATAGTCCATGAAATAATCGAAATCAGAATTCACGCCCTTTCATGGGAGGAGTTTAAAAATATTTGAGAAAAAGCTTTTGAAAAGGTTGTGAAAAGGTATTTGAGAATTTTTTTTACAGGTTGATTTCGTAAAGGCCTGTAAAAAACATTAACTCATTTTTTGCGCATTGTTTATTGTAATAAAACAGAATTTTAAAATTGATTTCCCGGAAAAAGCGACGTGGAGCCTAGCGTCCGTTTCCCGCACCGTCCGGGGGCGAACTGATAAAAAACGGGCGTGACTAGTTATGTAGCCCTTCGGTGGACGGCATAGAGTTCACTTTGAAAATCCAAATTCGTCTACTGCCGGCCGTATTGTAAAATAACAACGCGAAAATGCATATTATATTTTATTTTGTGAACTTCGGGCGTAAAAATAATTTTTTTTGCGATTATTATAAAAGAAACTGAATTTGCCACATTAAACAATAAAACCATATCCGAAAAGGGGTTTATAAATAGGAGAGTTTGGACTTAAAAGTGTTTTTTACAGACTTTATATTTTATTTTTTTCTAGGCTTATAAGAAAACTGACCGATGTTTTTAAGGGCCGAGGTTTGTTCTACACGCAGTATTTAATTGAAGCATTTATAATACTTCTAAGCGATCAAATTTTCAAAACAAAAACATATGATTTTGTGAGATTTTGCATTATTTACTATGGCTTCATCTTAATGTTGCCATCAACTACCCCAGCAAGTAATCTAGCAATGAACGCGTCACTAGTTAGTACCTGACAAGTACACACACTCGTACAGCGGTAGGTACATACCCTGCAGAGGAGGGGATGACGCAGAGGGTGGGGTGGGGTAGTGAGGGGGCGGGTGGGATTATGCGGGGATCTAAAAGACATTAATCAGTGTCGGGAAGCGGATCGTACTTTCAGCTTTAACCCGGCTTCGCTTTGGACGCTTTACTTTTGTGCCATGCTGTATAATACAACATTCATTCACAGGGTGGTTGGAAATTAAAGGATTTTCAGTAGCACTATCCCCAATTGTCCAAATATTAATGTAAAAACAACATATTGATAACGATTTGCGGATTGGTTTCGGTACCGCGCCTTCTTTAGATCAAAAGTCTCATATTCTGCCATGGTAAGTAAAAACAAATTAATTTATTTGAGACCCTCAATAAAGAAACAATGCTATTTACTTATAACTCCACTTAGGGGCCATACATTAATTACGTGAGCAGTTTTTCTTCTAATCTAGATCCCCCTTGGTGAGATGAATTTGAGCCACTTCGTATATTCTTTTTAAGGGCCCGCAACCCGGATTTCTACCGATTTATTACATATTTCCGTAAAACACGGTAAGTTTTACAGCTCTTAAAAAAAAAAAATATATATATGTTATTCATGCAGATAATATCTAGACTTGGCCCGCGCCGAAACGAAAATTATATAAAATTCCCTCGATAGAAAAAAATCGCAATGTACGCTCCAAAACTTATTATAAACACGTTTGTTTCAGTTATTTTACAAGTTATATGTATGAAAAAATTCACAGTGTTTCTTTAAATGCCGTTTAAGATAATGCCTGCGAGATTTTTGCTCTATTTTAAACGAGTCGTGTTTTATTAAACATTTTCGCAATTTTCGCATCGATTTTGTCGCTGTAAATGTTTGCGCTCTCCTCTAACATTCGTAATTTCGTATCTCTCCATCTTCTTCTTTTCGAGCCCGGTTACAGAGTCTTAATTAACGTGAGATTTTGCTGGACCCCCCCTCCCCCCTTTTGAGCTCACGTAATTAATATATGCCCCCTTAGCTTGGACCGTCTACATCCACTTAGCTCCTGTAAGCTTGCAGGCCTTTCTTTTGCCAGTAGATTAGTACCTTCAATGAAATTCATCAGAGATCTTCTTCCCGTTCTCTTTTTCATTTATCGGGATCCATCGCCTCGAAAAGGCATTTCCTAGAGTCCTTGTCCTGCGCTACTTCGTCCGTAGTAGACCCAGCATCTCTTCGCACAACCTCCGAAGTTGTTTTCACCAACTTTGCCTGAGACTGCTCACTGTACATCTTCTCTCTGGAATTGCACTCAGTATTTTAAGTGAATTCTGGTTTTCTGGCATACTTGATTATATTAGCCCTGGTTTTAAAATACAGTCCTTACAGATTATTAATAAATGATTTTTTTAAAATTGTATAAATAAGCGAAAAATTGGTGTTTGCGTTAAATTCAGGTTTTGACTTCTACTCTTGCATGTTGCATGTTTTAGTGGCACCCACTAAATACCTAAAGTTGAGAAATAACCAACAAAACTGACAAAACGTACCAATTAATATATTAAAAGACATCGTCAAGCAATAATCTTTGAGTATCTAATAGTTAGGATGGAGGCGAATTCCCCAATTTTTATTTATTTATTTTTTGGTTTATTACTGTCTATATCCGAATTTTATCCAATAAAAAAAAATTATATGATTACCAGAAATGCAACAAACTTATAGATGAACCAATCATTGAGGATTATTGTAATCTTGTGGATCATCTGGTCTTGAAATTTTATTGTAAATTTATGGATCAGCTGATCATGGAGGGTTGTAAACTTATGGATCAAACGATCATGGAGGTGTGTTGTAAACTTATGGAACAACCATCATTGAGGCTTGTTGTAAAGTTATGGATCAACCGACAATGGAGGGCTGTTGTATGCTTATGGAAAAACCCATCATGGAGGATTGTAGCAAACTTACGAATCAACCGATTATGGAGGTTTGTTGTAAACTTATGGAACAACCCATCATGCAGGGTTGTTGTAAACTAATAATGTTGATTGAGCGTAGAAAAGTTCTTTTTTAACTCAACCTATTGTCATTTCGTTTGTCTGTAAATATGTTTACCCTTTTGAAATAAAATAAAATGTGTGGTTTATAATACAGTAGGTACGTATTTAACGGAATTGGAACGTCTCCGGATCCAATATAATGATGCGTGCAGAATCATATTTGGATTCAGAAGGTATAGCAGCCCTTCAACAATGTTCACAGAATTAGGACTCCATGGATTCGCCAGTCTAAAAGAGACACCGGGTCACTGGAGCCAGGATGCGGCTAATGGCGTCCGACAACACGTTGGTGACCGCAGCCTTCCAGCACCAAGCTCCACTCCTGAGTGAGCGATGGGCCCGAGTGCACTTAAGATCACGCCCTGCATAATAATTGAATATTTACTTTTGTTATTATTAATTCTTATTCTTATTACTATTATTTTTATTTTCTATTTACGTTCTTATTTCTTGACTGTGTAAATATATAAATATGAATAACTATATGGGACGTGTGGGATTGCACTATCCTCCCCACCCATTGTAATAAAGATTATTATTATTATTATTAAGTACGATTTTTGGGGAAATTTTGGTTTTTGATTTATTAAAAAAGATAAAATTAGTAACATGCATTTTTGGACGCCCGGTTAACTGTTTACAAAACTACCAGTTAACTTTTAGATCGGTCGATCATAGAGGGTTGTTGGTCATGCCAGTTGGGAGAGCCGTCTTCTTTTTTAAATAGAATCACTTCGAATATCGATATGTTTAACATCAATGAAGCGCAATTAATGCGGCAAGCTTTGTTGCTGTTAGTTTAAATCTGCTTATCCTAACGTTTTGAATGTAATATTTTTAAATGATCATATTAAATTGAGTTGAGAACCTCTTTAGAATTTGTACATATTCAAATATTGGAACTAACTAATCTTTGCAAACTATTGCAGCTCCAACAAAACCTTTCAATTGATCTTGTCCAATGCAAGTCGCATGTCCTATTGAAACACCCAGTTGTCACGGCAAGGCAGATAGCAGGTGTGGCGGATTGATCCGCACATCTCTGTATATAAACGCGCGCAGATTTACTTTGGTCGTTTAATTCCCGTTTAGGGGGTGCCTCCCACCCCCCCCCCCGCAACATCCCCCCATCCCGTCCATACATACAGCCTTCCAACTCCCCTCTACCCCACGCCCGCCCTCAGAAACGGAACCGGCGGCCATCTTTTTTCAGCGGCCATAGAAAGCGGAGGGATGTAGACTGTAGCTAGTTATGGAGGGAACGGGGAAGAAGATTTATTGCGTCTATGGATTTCGGTTGACGTTTTCGCAATGTTGTATTTTGGTGGAGGGAACAACTTGGCTGATAGTTATTTTGTTGTTTGACGGAAAGCAGGTTTCGGTGCCGAAAAATCTTTAAAGTAAAATATACCAATTCTTGCAAAAATATGATGTGTTTGCCGTTCACTGATTATGCTTCAGATAAAAATACATTATACAACATACTACTTAATTTATCATTTACATAAAATGGAGAACAGCATTCAAATAAGTACCTATAATTTCCACCATTTCCACGATTTCATGATATTGTCTCTACATACACCTAGCTGTGATTCTGTGAATTTTACAATGAAAAGAACAACTGGAAACGTTCATATCGGACGTTATTAATAGCCTTGCGTCTGTACGGTTGAAATTTAAGATCCCGACTTTGAATAAATCTTTAACGCCGTGCCTTATGCAAAACCATTTTCGCGCTTGAAGTTTGTTGGAAAGCTACTTTTGTAATATAGAAGAATTCAAGCAAGTAGCCAATAATTCCAAAAGATAACGTCACTTGAACGTCGGCGTATTATTGGATATGTAATTTCGTGAATCTCCATGGAGAGATTTGTGATAATATTATTATTATTGTAACATGCAGTGTGAATTATAATAGAATAATTCTACGCGTCTGTATATTGTATACGACAATTTGTCGTTATTTTATTGGTCAATGATATACATATTACTATCACTGTCATTTATGAATTTGTACAGACTACGATTTTAGATTTTAATTATTTTGTTATTAGTTTTTGGGGTATTATGCCGTGTTGCGCTACCTCCTTCTTTAGCCAGTTTGTACAAACTGTTTATAACTTTAATAAATAAAATAAATAAAATAAAATGACGTCATTGCTCACAGCAGCAAAAACTTGCGGAGCGGGTTTTTAACTGATAGAAGATTGTGTTATGTGAAGATTGTCGGAGACTTAAAATTAGCAAATAAAGTTGATTTTCTAGCCCGAGCTATGATTTTTGAATTTTTCATGGAAAAATTAACTAGAATACCTTTAAGTAATATTATTTTAACTATGTTTTATGATTGGTACCCATTCAAATCGATAATAGATTATAATGAAGAAAGTGCCTAAATGCTCTTCATATTTTCAATAATATTGGTCTAAATTCACTTCCCAAATTTAAAAAGATGTCAATAATATAAATTGTTTAATGTCAATAATATAAATTGTTTAATGCGTATACATGCATACATACATACACACATACTCACACACACACACATACTCACACACACACACAGACATCTTCCCACTACATACCTACCTACATCACCCCATAATTACATAATATGCATACCATAAATAAGACACTACAATGAAACACATCATAGGTACCTACCATGAAATATATTTATTAATTATAAATTTTTTTCAAGTATGTAACTAACGCACTGTTTATAGATAAATTCTGTTTATAAATAAATAAATTCATCAGGAAATGCTTCGAGAAATTAAAGTGTGTCTCGCGGTACATCAAATATCACAAGTTGATCATGTAAACGCCTATTAGCAGGTGACAATATTTTCAAATGTGTATTTTGTATACAGTCGAGTACCTAGTGTTTGCGGATTCAATATAATTTGAAACAAAACGCGAGAGAAGCCGGCTTCGCGAGCTCATAGGGTTATAAAATCTGAACCCAAAAACAATATAATTTAAATAACATTGCGAATTTTCTCTAACCTTCCAAAATCTCCTCCGAGCAAAACGGTTCATAATATTTGCGCAAGTTTATTCGATCAAATAAAACGTTCATCCCTTAAATCCTGACCCGAAAAAGGTCCAACCCGAACCTTATTTGACCCCCAGACATTACAAGTTGATATTATTCCATCGTCTCTTCCCTGAGCCCCAGAGGTTAGCAGGGGGCTGGGGAGGGAGGGAGAGGAATAGGGAGGAAAGAGAAAATGGCGACAAAAGAAATGTTCAAAGGGAGGGAAGGGCTCACCCTACGTGCGTGGAAAGTGGACTTCTTTATAAGGACTTGAGTCGAGTTCGTGACAAACGGGAAATGTTACGTTGGATGCTATTGATCTTTTCCTTACATTTTCTCGTTTCAAATTAAACATTTTTATTAATTACTAGCTGACCGGACAAACGTTGTTCTGTGAATATTTTGTGAATATCTAGTGAATATTTTGGTTGTTAAATAAAAAATAACGAATGTTTTGTAAGCATGTGGGGATGGGATCTATGACAGAAAGTGGAATGGAGCGCTGTAGACGATGACCGCCGATAAAAGCAAAAAAAAAACACCAACTGAAGTAGGACAATGAGATAAAGAAAATCAATTTGAATTTCGAAGAGCAATTGAGTGTACGATATTAGCTCGATGGTTTGCCCATGCGAGAACATGATGCCGAATGAAATATCAATATCAATATCTTCTCGTCAATATCTTGCGCATGTGCAACACTAGTATGTATTGAATCATTTGGCGAGTATAAGATAAGCCGCCATAGCTCAATTGGGA
The DNA here is from genome assembly GCA_929108145.2 of Limnephilus rhombicus. Lineage (NCBI taxonomy): Eukaryota > Metazoa > Arthropoda > Insecta > Trichoptera > Limnephilidae > Limnephilus > Limnephilus rhombicus. The sequence goes on along the minus strand of OV815288.1, from coordinate 44,644,793 downwards.
GAGCAGCTGACCGGCAATCAGAAGGGCTGATAATTATTGCTTATAATAATTGTTACTCGAATATTTCTTTCCTCATCATCTCAAAACACAGTATTTGGAAATGTCTGACTAATCAACTGGAAGATCGATTCATAAATTTATTATCCATTGTATAATTTATTTATAAAGAAATAAACAGTGCATTGGTTATAGTGATGAAACAATTTACAGATACAAAGTAATATTTCATGGTGGGTACCTATTTAGTGTCCGACCGAAATAGGACTTTCTACCGAAACCGAAACCGAATCTTCGGTAGCTGTCTCAGTTTCGGCCGAAATCGAAACTTTTTTAGACGTGTTAAAAATCTATTGTTTACTGAAATTTGGCTTATTTTTAACACTTATACAAACAGTTAACAAGTTTTAAATTAAATAAATAAAATAAAAAAATAATAATTGAAGTGTGTGAAATTTTTTTTTGATATATCTAAAAATTAACAAACATTTTGTTTTTACATGAATACCGCACAAGAGTCCCAACTCACAAGCTCCCGTCTGGAGCCAGTGAGACTATGGCATCCCCAAATGGGGTATGTTGTGAGGCTGAAGGTAGTGGGGAGGGAAGGAGGTAGGGAGGCGGAAGGTGGGGAAGTACCTGGCTATTCAGATCTGGTCACCAAACACGGCTAAAGCCAATTCAGACAACGTTTCAATTCTGAATGGTGGTCTTACACCAGGGTGATACTGAGAGTATCTTCCACTCTGGAACGTGCCGCAAATATACTATTTTAAAAATATATTATTTTAAATGAATAAATTGTGAAATACACAAATTAATCAAATAAAATTTATTTGCCGCGCCGGGATTCGATCCCGCGACCTTCGGAATGCGAGTCAAGCGCCTTATCGCTACACTACGCCGGCCGTCAAACATGTTAACTACTTCTTGGAACAAAAAGTTGTCAATAATCAACACTTATGTTCTTTATAAAGGAAGGACCTGATTAATTGAATATTTTAATTTAAATTGCGTTTACAAACCCAACATTTTTAAGACTAAATTTACCATTTATTGAGGTCTATTGTAGAGTTTCGGTGCGGCCGAAAACCGAAACTAATGCCGAAACTTGCCGAAACCGAACCTTTGGTCGGACACTACCTGTAATATGTATCTTTGTAGTATCTTATTTATGGTAGTTACGTATATTTAGTAATTACCGGGTGGTGTGGGTAGGTGTGTGTGTACGTGTGAGTGTTGTACGTAGTTGGTAGGTGTGTGAGTAGGTATGTGTGTGAAGGGATATGGATCCGCTTTGAACTGTATCGTTATACATATAAATATACTAACAGACCCGGCCACATGTTGCTGTGGCTAACTTAACACAACGCCATTATCCAACCTTTATAACCAGCGCCATTTCTTAATTTGCATGATATAAAACCCATACCGCCCGCTTGCCAGTCCGCTGCCCGCTGCCTCAATTGAGTCTTTGAAATTCTCGGCTTTTCTCTACCATAATATGCATGTTTTATACATATAAAATTTTTTCCTGAATCACTCTATCTATTGGTGAAAACCGCATGAAAATCCGTTGCGTAGTTTAAAAGATCTAAGCGCACAGAGAGCGGGAGCGACTTCAGTTTATGCTATGTAAAGAAGATAAACTGTAATATGTAATATAACGTTATATAAATAAACTTGTTTCCCTATAGGTTAACCATTAACCCAATAAAATCTACAATCAAACAAAGTTGAAAGAAAGTTCTTAGTTAACAATAGGTGTCAAAGGATAAAACTGGGTTCATTCTTGTATTTTGTAAGAAAGGAATAAGCAATTCCCTTGTACGGGAAATCGGCAACACTTCTACCTACTGATCTAACACCTCAACTTTTTAATTCTCCTCCCGCTCTCCTTTGTCCTCTTAACTTCGTTGTTTCCTTAACGCTCAAAGGCGCCAAGTCTCAAACGATATTTCAAAGCTTTCATTTTATGTAAAGTTGCCTTCTTTTGTGTCCACGGCGACCCGGAGCAAATTGTGTTAGGAGATACAAAAAGTACATTTGCCAAAGGAATATAAAATATAAGGGGTAAGAAATTATATCAAGGGGTTGTTACACAATTAGGGGTGGTAGAGATAATGTCAAATATACCCTAAAACTCAGTTGTTGGAAGAAGGAAATGAGTGGTCTGTATTGGGTTTTTGATTTTCGCCCGCCGAAATTAAAGTCTGTATCAAAACGAGAAAATCAGATATTTAAGATCCAGCTAAATGTTACGAGCTAAAAGCAGTTGCATTGTCCACGGAGAAAGATTCGCCGCACGTTTCATGATGTCAGAGCTCACCGTTCGAGTGGTTTACTGCTTGATGCTAACAGATTTTCAGCATTTAAAACAGAATTTAACATTGCATTTCATTTCGCATTTTATTTTTATTTCATAAAAATGTTATTAGTTACAAATATTTGTTTTTTTTTGGCTACCACACTAGGTTAATGCCCGTATTGTGGTAGTCGTACATTTAATATTTTAAATAGGATTTAATAAATACTATTTTACAGATGATTAAACGTACTAATAAAAATTAAGAAATACTAAATACGAAAAAAAACCTATTTTAAAGAAAAATACAAATAAAAATAAAAATTCTAATTTTGAAATACTTGAACTAATAATAAAGATCAAGTGTTAAGAACTCATGTATTCTATACAAATAAATAAATTAAAACATATAGGTATATAAATTAAAATTAAAACATAAATAAAATTAAGTGAAAAACTAAGAGATAAAAAAATAATAACATTTTAAAGAAAAATAGAACAAAAATGGAAATAAAAATTTTGAAATGCAAAAATTAATAATTAAAATGTAGTGTTAAGAACTCATGTATTCTTTGAAGTAGGTATATAAGTACATTTACGAGACTGAATGTAAATCATAAATTTCTTAATACTTCAAAATAGAACAAATATGTGAATAAGACCCTCTTTAGTGAAGAAAAAGTTTTAAAGGGTCTTTAGAGGGTATTTATTTTTTTTACCATGATTAGAAAATGTCTTGCCATGTCTTTAAAGGGTCTTTTACAGAATTTTTACTTTTTTTTCCATGATTAGAAAATCGGTTAATCGAGTAGAGGTCTTCGACTAAAATCTAATATATATTTCAATCCAGTCAGTGGCTTAGTTGGCGTTGCGTCTGGTCCCTCCACCCAACCCAGGCAAGTGAGTTTAATTTCTCCATGAATACACACGCAACATTTTCCCTTTACTGTGGTGGTGGTAGGAGATTTTCATATTATTGTCAGTTTTTTTTCCATTAGCTCCACACAGGAGGTCATGAGAAAAAAAATTCTCTCGGACTTATGTCATCTCTGGGGATAATGTGTGGAGGGTATTTTTAAGGAAAGGAACGAGAGGAAGTTCTGAGAAGGAAAAGAGTATGAGGGTAGGGTAGGAATGTGGGGTAAATGTATCCAGGAGTTACGGATTTGTGAATCCAACCCTCCCAGTGCGGTGCAAGGCGATATTGGTTATCCAATAAATGGTTCCTTACCCGCCTCCCAAATTGAAAGAAAGTTTATTCGTATACCGGGAATATTTTTTTAAACTTCTTGCAGATATCAATAGTCTAAAATGATTTGAATTTAGTTTGGTTAATTTTATGTTCATTTCAAATACCCACCCAAATACTTACCGTATTATTAATATTTTTTTACAACCATGTAATGTAAAATAAGAATTAAACAGTCCCAGCAAAAAATTTTAGCAGACCTCCCTCTTTTTGTCTTTCCGTTTTGCCTACTTCCTTTTCCGGTGATTGTACTCGCAGATGTATTTGATATTCCGGAAGCAGTGTAGGGGGCGTTTAAAAATGGCTAATTTAACTTATCGTTCACGCGAACAGCTCATTCTGGGCTTTTGGTTTAAAACCTCGAATAAATAAGTGAATTTACACTCCGCGTGGTTTGGTTCCATGATTTTTATCATTTTTCATTTATATTTTGTTTAGCCTATATTGTTGTTGTGTCGCGTGTTCCTTCGTAGACGTACAGTGGTAAGTGATTGGTCATTCCTCGTTTTTTCTACACATACTATCACCCAATTCCACCAAAATCCCTTTCGTCTCGTTTCTTTTTTAGTATATACATACAGTCCATTACATCTGAAGCTGTAATTTGTGTACAGTTTTGGATGCAACAAAATCTTTTAAGAATTTTGCTGTTGAAGTACACAGTTCTTCTGCTTTCTAACGGTTTAGTTGTTCCCGCATTTCTAAAGATTTATTACACATTTTCCTTGAACACTTTAATTTTATAGCTCTTAAAAAAATATATTTTATTCTTGAAGATAATATCTGTACATTCTCCACGCCGAAACGCCCATTATATAAAATTCCTCCGATAGAAAAAAAAAACGCAAAGTATGCTACGAAAATTATTATAAACACTTTTTTTTCAATTATTATAAGCAATACTTATCAGCCTGAAACACTCATCCACATTGAAAAATCTTCCGAGAAAAGATAAATGACGCCAACGGGACTTGTACCGTGCCCTTCTGATTGCCGGTCAGCTGCTCTCCCAATTGAGCTATGGCGGCTTATCAATATATACTAGTGTTACATTCAACAATTACTGCTTATTATATTTTTTCCACCTGAAAACAACCAACTTTATCTTTGCGAGAGAGACATTGTTAGTGTTAAATCCGTCGCTAGGTGGCGTCGAGACAAATTATGTCTTCATTTATAAAAATCTTGTCTTAAACGTTAGTTTAACAATTAAAAAAAATAATTAATATTTGACAAGTTTAAGTATTTCCCCAATAAATGAAGACATAATTTGTCTCGACGCCACCTAGCGACGGATTTAACACTGTCAGTGTCTCTCTCGCAAAAATAAAGTTGGTTGTTTTCAGGTGGAAAAAATATAATAAGCAGTAATTGTTGAATGAAACACTAGTATATATTGAATCATTTGGCGGGTATAAGGTAAGCCGCCATAGCTCAATTGGGAGAGCAGCTGAGCGGCAATCAGAAGGGCACGGGTTCAAGTCCCGTTGGCGTCATGTATCTTTTCTCGGAAGATTTTTCAATGTGGATGAGTGTTTCAGGCTGATAATTATTGCTTATAATAATTGTTACCCTTTGTGCTATGCATAAAAATCTTGTCTTAAACGTTAGTTTAACAATTAAAAATAATAATTATCTTTTTTTCAGTTATTTCACAAGTTATATGAACGAAAAAAATTACAGTGTTTCTTTAAATGCTACTTTAGAAATTCCCTATTAGATTTTTGCTCTATTTTAAACGATTCGTGTTTTATTAAACATTTTCACAATTTTCGCTTCAATTATATTACATATTAAATATTATTATATTAATTATTGTTTTTGATATTAGCGCGCTCTCTCTGACATTCGTATTTACATATCTCCCCTTCTTCTGTTTGGATAAGGATGTATAAAACTATCGGCCTTAAGGATATATAAAATTATTTTTTCAGATTAAATAAAAAACTCCAAGAATCTAATTGCTTTGTATACTTTCACATCTTTCCAAAAAACACAATCATTTCATCATAACTATATCGCAATTGCTCTAATCCTGTCGATATTGATCACACCCTTTCAACTCTTTCTTACGCCTCTCGTCACGTGTCACCTTCAAACTTCACCTCATTAAAAAATCCTATCTATTCATTTGAATGCATTTCTGTTTTAGTCTCACGTAATGTGGAAATAATTTATACATGAACTGAAATAATCCCCATTGAACTACCCTTGTGGAACCTGCCCTATTGTGAATTGTACCCTGTGCGACCCTGTGTCCCTTGCTTTGCCACACCTAGTCGGGCGACCACAAAGTGATTTTGCATATTTGACCAATTACGGAGCATTTTTAAACTAACGATGTGACACCTACCCTTCAAATCGTTGGGATGCTGTTAACACTTTGCAAACCGAGAATATACTTGGTGATGGGTAAGGATTTAACTTTCAACTTTTCTATTAAATTCATTAATGTATCTAAGAAATAAAGTAATTATGAGAGTGACGTAAGTAATTTCATGAGTTTTATTTTACTGGCATTTTTAAAGACTTAAAAAATATATCTACACCTTTGAAAATAAATGATTGTGTCTTCAAAGAACGAAATCGGTAAAATATTAGTGAAATAAAACTTGCAGAAACTGAAGAAAAATTTAAATCTAATGAAACTCTTTTGAAGAAGAATGTAATAGTAAAATGTTTTCAAGACTTTATTTATTTTTTGTTATTAGACTTTGTGTAGGCGTGATCTTAATAAAACGGGCATGGACGAGTTGATTATTTATTTTCACAATATAAAGTCTGCGTTGTAAGCTACTTGCTAACTTGGAACTGTCTGTGATTAAGGAGAGCGAGCAAGAATATCCATCACCTCTGCCGTCTCGCTCTTGCATATTTAAAAGGCAGGAGTACCAACAAAACCTTTCTCACATTTTTTAAGGAAATTATTTTCCTCAGGAGATGCCGTGAGGAGCGTCTTTTTTAAGGAAAGGAAGGTGCGGACGTTCAGGTAAGGAAAAGGCATAAATGTAAGAATCTGGGGTTCAGCGTAACGGACGTACGAATCCATCCCTCTCACTGCGGTACAAGGCGATTTTCCGAGAGAGTTCTGCTAGAGAAGTGAAAAGGTCTCCCTCAACCAGTCTCTCCCGATCCTGCCCACCTCGCAGCAGGTGGGAAAACGCATCCGCCACTAAAATCTGGACAAACTTCACCCTTGACCCCGGTACCCTTTCTAAGTGACCAAACATAGCGAATCACTAGGGGCGACCTATCGCAGGGCTTTTGGTTATCGAATAAATGATTCTCGGGCAGCTCTACCCATACCCGCATCTCGATTGGTAAATTGACAATATGCCTGTATAAATATTTTTCAGAAAATTCAATTCAATTCAATTTAGTAATTTTAAAAACATTATAAAATAAAAATTTCAAAAGTCAAACATCAACAAAACTTGCCGTCTAAATTTGATGTTAAACATACCGATAGTTGAAGTAATTCGGCAAGTTAGTTCTGTAAGCCGGGAGATAAAACAGTCTATGCTGTTGGTGACTGAGATAACCATCGGGAACACAGAAACTATTGCTCTCCATGATAGTCGAATTTTCAAACCATCCACGAATCAGTCTGAAGAAGCGTGTTACAATGAGCAAATTCGATAAAATCTTCACACTAGCAGTGTGCTTAGATGTTAATTTTTGGTGCTCTGCAATTGAGGAAACGATAGCCAAAATATTTAAGAAAAAACTATAATTTATGTAAACGCTATCAAAAATAAACCAAACAAGTAATATATCCTTATTATCATAATAAGGAACTCCGGTGAAAAATATTATGGCTTTGAAAAAATATGTTCAAATAGACCAATAAACGCTGATTCTGAATATATAAGTTTTATTTAATAATATTAAACGCAGAGTTTTTAAAAAAATATTATATAATCGTGTCGTGAAAATACGCCGTCAAGTTGGCATTATTGAAATTTTAGTGGTGACGTCACTGTTCGACGTGTCGTGACGTCACCTTAAAGTCATTGTATGGGAATGTATGATATGACACAAGCCATCATATTAATTTGTTAGTTTATTTACATACTGTTTATAGAGATTTAGTTGTTGTGTTTATTGAAACATTATTTAGGCCTAAATAATGTTTTAAAAATAAAGGTATCTCTTATCTCTATTATTGATAATATTCAAAAACTACTGCGCAAAAAAATAGTAATGCTTCTTCTAGGGAGAATACTTCGAACAACGGAATTCAAAATAGCGGCATTTGATCAGCTGATTGCCCAATCTTATAGTAATTTTTCAGGAGTGATGACGTCACACGATTCACCACACATACGGTGGTTTTCGGGGGTCTTGAAAAATTAAAACTTTAGCAATTATTTTAACTATTAAAACTAACTCTAAAAATAAAAATAAAAAGGCAGTTATTTAAGTTAGAAGGTCATTATCCATTAAAAAAATATAAAAAATTGGACTGAAGTTCTCTTTTGTAGCCAGACCGTAAAGTGTTAAGTGAAACCCTCCCTGTAGCCATAAAGCGCCCGGGTAAGGTTAAAAAAGCCAGCGCGTGCTAAACGGGTCCAATTGGGCTTGTTATCTTGTCGCCTCGAGGTACACAAATTTCATTCAATGATACAATGGCTTGGGCTGTGGTTCACAGTACTAAAGAGCTTGGTACGTGATTATCACGTTCATGATGTTGAAATAATAGGTCGATTCAATTAGTGGTGGGCCACGAATGATAATGGGACTATGTCCAGATTGGATATTATGATTTAAGATAAAAATTATAATCAATGATTTTTGTTGCGTTTCCTCCTCCTATGGTGGACAGATGGTGGACACTGTGTACCCGAAACTTTGGCTTATGAGGTATCTACCCAAAAACAATCATACTTACGTATAATCTACTTGCAAAAATGTGTGCTTAGAATAATCCAAACAATTTAAAACCTTGAAAAGATGAACTCCACCACGCATCAATAGTTTCAATCTTTCTACTATAGTTTTTTATTAATGAAATAAACAAACACTTTTTTTAGCTCGTGACCTCACGTACGTAAAAATGTCCGGTCTACTATTTACTTTACTTATTGTATTGCTTTTCTTTCTTCTTTTTAATGTAGAAACATTGAGTGGCCCGTTGACTTTGAGCTTCACTTGTGTAGCCTAGCCTGAAAACTTATTATTTGATTTGAAATCTTATTATTTGAAGAATGATTGAATTGGTTTTGGTCAGTCTGACAATTTTCCAAGAATAAATTCATTCAAAATGATAACAATCTTCGCATAGCCAAATAACATCTGATTGCTTCATTTCTCGGTTAAATGAAAAATTCTTTCTTCTGATGTGTTTTTGCATAAATAAACTATTAATTTATTTATTTTATATAACAGGACATTGTAGGTACATTGGTTACAGGGAGGAGACAATTTAGAAATGTTAAGTAATATTTTATGGTCAGTAAATATATGTTTCTTTGTAATGTCTTATTATTTAGGGTATGTATATTTAGTCATTACCGGGTGATATGCGTATTGTATAGCTGTGTGTATGTGTGTGTGTGTATATGTGAGGGTGTGTTTGTAGGTGTGAGAAGTGGTAATGTGTGAAGGGATCTGGTTGCGCATTGAACAGTTTTTACAATTTACACGATGCTCTTTTTAAATTTGGGCGGTGAATGGAGAAAAATTTGATGTTAGAGTTTAGCCAAAAATTATTGAACGTATGAAGAGCAAGGTTAGTTGGCGAATTAGTTGCTGCATTTGTTTTGTAATTAAGCGTGTGGAACAATGCTGTATGGCGAGTAAATCTTATGGGTATGACCCCTCCGAATTTTCGAGAATATTAGCTTTTGGTGTCTTAAACGAAATGACATTTTACGAAAACTTTGTATTATTACCGCTTCACAATTAAAGCTCTATAAATGAAACATTTCCGAACGTAGCCGAATAGTAAAAACTGTTTTAGACAGGTTACAAAATAAGCTTTCGAATTATTATATTACAAATAAATATTAACATTTGTAAATATTAAAATTTAGAATGTAAACATTAAAAAAATGTGAAAATGACTCACGTGATGTTTTTATGTGAAAACGGTACTAAAATCACAGATTATGTAAACAACAATACTTATTCTATTGTATAAATGTTTAATAAACACTTTTGTCACCTCACTTTTTTATCATTTCATATAAAAATATTTAATAGAAATTAACAATGTCGGGCGCCCGTAGGAAATTTGGCGGGATAAATTATGTGTCAGACTGCGCGTCTGACAGAATGTTCTTTTTATGTATTTCTATGAACAACTTGAATAGAGATGTGCAGCATGATTCACTATCGACATTTCACTTTTTATTTTACGGATGTAACTAAAACAATAACGGAATTATAACAGTTTCTATGGAGACACACGCGCTGACGTGTAAACACGCTTATTGTACTTGACTGCTGTCGTATTTTTAACGCATATATCTGCTTACGTTGCGGAGGGGTTAAAATTAACTAGAGAAAAAAGTTCGGCACAACCGATTTTAATTTTTAAAATTCTATGTATAAATGTTATATCAGCTATTGCTCGCCTTTGTTGCAAAGTTTGTTATGTGCATTGAAAGTTATTGTTGAATTTGAAGGAAATATATTTTAAACATTTGTTCTAAATATGTGTTATGCTATCGATGTACAGTTTTCCAAATTGGCGAGGCGTATTCCAATGTACTTCTGACTAATGCAAAAATTAAAATATTATCTAGAAATCAGTCATTTTATACAACCCACGAATATAGATACATAATAGCGTTAAAAATACCTTTGACCCTTGTATATTTACCCTATAAATAAACTTTATTAAAGCACTCAATTGACTTTCTACTTGATTGCTTACTAATCTTTAGATTGCTTTAAAAATCACATCTCATAAAAATGCTATTAGTCAATTGAAAAAATAAATATGGTAATTGTGTTATAGGAGTGCTAGTGGTACCAGGAAGTGTGGATATTTTCGCCTACAATAATAGTAATTTCATTCCTCCGCAGGTCGAGGGTTGAAATCCAACCCTTCGGAAACCAATCGCTTAATGACGTAACATTATTTATTTGATGTGGATGATGGGGTAGTGAAAAATTTTCTTGAAAGTTTGCTTGCCGTCCATTATCATACAAATATTTTATTTTATTTTATTTGTTAACGTTATAAACAGTCTTTATAAATTCACTAGCTGTCCCGGCGAACATCGTACTGCCTCAAAATATTGTCTTAACTTATTAGCTGAATTAAATTCAGTTTTTTTATAATGTTAAAAATTACACTATGAAGCTATTATCGATGCGCAACTGTCCGTGTTTTGTTTTTGTTAGTATCAGAGATGGCGTTGTGTATTTGTGATTTTCTTACTTTTCCACTTACTTACGGGAATTGCGTTTCATTTTCTTTATCCCTGTGAGGGAGACTTATTGTAATAATTGTACTTATAATTTGGAGGGATGCAGACATACGTTCACCGTTTGTCCCATTTTCGACTGTGGACATTTTGTGTGTTAGAAAATGGGGCGTATTATAATATGTTTAAGTACAAAAGCAAAACAATTAGGGCAATGACATTTCACGTTTTTGAAATTTTGGAATTCACTCACTACTCAATATTATACTTATCACAATATTCCTGCAGCTCTTTCAAAAGAAGAGAATTTGTTCCATGCAAAATGTATAAGGAAAAGAATTTTCTTCTTTATTTTTTTTCGTGATTTTTTCTCACGTTTTAATAGCTATTCTGCTATTCGGGCGGAGACAAATCCAAAAAAATCAAAGTTCATTAAAATCTGTCCAGTCGTTCTCGAGTTATAAATGGTGTAACTAACCTAATTATGTCATTGACCAATAAAATAACGACAAATTGAATTTTAGAATCATAATACAAAAATACACAGCAATACCTGATGTAAACAATAAATAATAATAATAATAATAATATTTGGATGATTTATATAGCGCCGTTTTTGTGAAAAATCACCTCAAGGGCGCTGATAAACTGATATAGTGCATCTTCTTAGTTAAATCTACAAAAAGTGTTAAATGAAATTTTTCGAGAGTTTAGTTTTTTTTTAATTATAACTCAATATCGATTTTATGTCATTCCAAATTTGCTTTAATTTATACCTACATCCAAAAATGCCGAAAGGCGTGATGATAAAACTATTAAAATTATGTACTTTGTGTGATTATTTTTTTATCATAAGTATTTATAATTTTTCAATAATGTCTAAGCAAAATAAATGTGCAAAAAAAATCTGAAATATATTAATTTGTAGGACCGTAAATAGATAGACAAAATAGAGAAAATTTTCGTCATAAATAAGTGTACGTATACTTTCACGCACCAGATTTAAATGTCCGGGTTTAATTTTCCCCACAGGAAAAACTAAACCCTTTCACACACTTCCCAAATGATCATCTGGTCAATCCACGTTATGCAATTGCACTATATAAGTATTATAATTACAAAACAATACAAGAACAACATGTCAACCTACCAGAGACCAGATGGGAAAATAATTCACCGACTCCAGATATTTTCATATCAGAGGGTTGGGCTCTGTGGAATTCCTAATTGATCCCTCAATATAAATATTTAAAAAATCTTTTGTAATCCTACATGTATTTAAAATTACCGATTTTCGCATTTTTATATATAAATTCTTTGACAAATCTAATACGCCTAAATTTTGAATCAGAGACCTAGGTATAATGCCAGTAGCCGAAATAACAAATGGTAATATTTTTATAGTCCGAGAATGCCAAATTCTTTTAATCTCATTTCCTAAATCTGTAAATTTTCTAATTTTTTCAGAAACAGTTTTTTGAATATTACAGGAATTTGGAATAGCTACATCAATGATATAAGTTATTTTTTTAATTTTGTCATGTAAAACTATATCAGGTCTATTATGGCTAATTGTTCTGTCTGTTAGTATAGTTTTATCATAATATATTTTATAAAATTCATTTTCTAAAAATGAATTTGGTTCATATTCATAATATGGTACTATATTACAGCAGTCAATCAAGTTATGTTTAATTACCAAACTTTGGTGGATTATTTTTAAAACCTGATTGTGCCTAAATGTATACTCGGACGGCGCTAATATAGAACATCCCGATATAATATGTTCTATAGTTTCCAGAAAAGCCAAACATTTTCTACATTAATCATCAATTTGATTTATATCTTTGATTATATGCTTCCTATAATGATTTTATTTGAACTAAAATTAAAATTTTGAAACATGCGTTTACTAGATAACGCATTGATTTACAATAATGTACGATTACACGATATGAAATGTCTTGAAAAATAAGATTTTTCGTTTGAAAATTTAACAAATCTACCAACGACCTACTTATAATACTAAAAATAAACATTTTTTCTCATAATTTAAAACATGCGTTTACTAGATAAAAGAACAATCCTTCGAAATCAATTTATAATTTTTTGTGGAAAAGAGTCAATATCTACGTCTAAAATTTGATTTAAAATGACATATTTCAGGTTTTTTCTAGTTATACCCTCTTAAGAAACAAAGTGGGTACATGATAAAACATATTCATTTTTCTTTTTTTTTTCTTTTTTCGGATTCTTTACCGATAGAGAAAGAAAGAAGAGGTTGAAATAATATTGTGATTTTATTGTTGCATCCGGAAAAAAAGATTACCCTACTATGAAATACACCGGTTTAAATACACATATTAATAATGTAGGCACCGTTTCTACAACCCACTCCCCTCGGTTAGGTATGCATATATTTTTATTATAAGGGGAATACTCGGTTTACCCTGGGGTGAAAAATTATGCACAGATTTCGTTGATATTATTATATGTTTAAGTAATTGGTGTATTTGCTACGATGAAAGTAAAGAGGACTTTTAAAAGGGTCAACTAATACAAAACATAATGCAGTTGATCTCACGCAACTCGCGTTTCTGCAAATCAGAACACTATATTCATTTATCATAATACATAGTATGTAGATTTTCCCCGCGGCTTCGCTCGCATGGTATTAGGGGGTTCCCCCTCCACTTCTCCCCTCCCCCCCTTCACCCCCCCCCCCCCACCACCCTCATTAATTCCCGGTACATTCAGTTTTCAAACTGCTCGCTTGCCACCTATTGCAATTTTTTATACAAATTTAAAAATGCCAAAGCTCACCAGTAGTTTTATATAAAAAAAAGAATTATCCAATTTGGTGCAATCATTCGGAAGTTTGCAACCACACACATTTCGTCGATACATTTATAGAGATAGGTATTAACTACGACGCCAACATCGTTTCCACGACAACCTTCTGACGTTTGCAATAACTGGATTTTGTTAGGGACAGAAGACGTATGATAAATAATTTCATAACGCCAGAGATTACCAATGTATACAGCCTATATTACTCGCAAATAATGTAGCTTTCTATTAGTGAAATAATTTTTAAAGTCCATTCAGTTGTTTTAGCGTGAAAGAGTAACAAACATATATATCTACAGCCACACAAACTTTTGCCTTTATAATATTAGTTAATTAATAGGATTTGCGGCAAGTTCCAGAGAAGAATATGATTTCCGTAACGCAAAGGTGCAAGACCATTATTCAGAATTGAAACGGTGCTTGAAATGGCTTTAGCCCTGATTGGTGACCAGATCTGAATAGCCAGGTACTTACCAATCTTCTACTTCACCATATCCTTCTGCACTGTCTTCAGCCTCTTGACTTCAGACCTCAAATGTGGATGCCATAGTCTCCTGACCTCAGACTGTTGGGAGTAGCTGGGACTTTTGTGAGGTATTCTCATAAAAAAAATAATAATTAAAAGGGTACCTTTTTATTACCCTTGATGCACAGCGAATTAATTTTTGTACCTACCCGCCAAAGTGAAAAATAAATGTTACTTAAAACACCCTTGACATTTTAACCCTCTGTGCAAATAAATGACTGCCGCATGCAAAATCATTAAAAATAAAACAACCTTTCGTTTAAGTAAGAGGCAAACCTTTAGTTTAAACACCAGACATGTTTAACGTCAGGGCTACCAGCAACACCTGGATAGAATAGGTGAATAGGTGATTCAAAAATAGACCGTATTTGTCAGTAAGTAGGAATATTTCTGAACATATCCGAAAACTAAAAACTGTTTTTGAATGGTGATGAAATATGCAATCAAATGTTAGTATTATTATTAATAAAAATATAATTATTGAAGAAAATAAAAAAAGTTTTAAAACTTGTCCACCTTACGTTTTTTCTAACTAAAATAACTGATAACGAAAGAAAATAAAAATACACACAAACTTTTTTGTCATTCCATGTAAAAATAAAAAATTGCCAAATTTTCATAATTTTTTTCCAAATTGCTGGGAGAGAGGAATTGGAGATGGGAAAGAGGAATATGGGAAGTACCAGACTATTCAGAATTCAGATCTGGTCACCAAACACGGCTGAGACCATTTCAAGCAAAGTTTTAATTTTGATTAGTGGTCTTACATCAGGGCAATACTGAGAGTATCCTCCACTCTGGAACGTGCCGCAAATATACCTTTTATTATTTTAATTGTTTCAATTTAGAAATAATGCAATACAATCAAATAATATTTATTTTCATGCGACTGGATTGGAACCCGCGACCGTCAGATTGCTAGTCGAGAATTTTACCCCTCGATCACGGAGGTGGTCTGACAAATCGATAATAATCAATTAAACTCCAGAAGAAAAAAAAAATTCACTGGTGTACTTTTTCCTGCAGAAATTACTAAACAACGTTTGTGTTTTAATGTACAATTTTCGTTTAAAAACGAGATTGAACCCTGAAAGCTGTGCTACAAAGGACCCCCAAAGTTTTACCCGGTGCTTGCCACGTGTTGCCACGTGCCGGCACTGTGCCGAGGCTGTTCTGCAAACAGGTTTGCTAAAGAAGTTATTTAAGCAAATTAGGGATGAGATTTTTACCATGCGCAGTCCGATTAGAAGGGGTTTGTTTTCAAGATTTTTTTTTATAAAACAACAAATTCTTAGTAGGTACTCGATCAGTGTAATATAAATAAATTGCATTGTGGTATTTCAGCCTTCGATGCGGGAATATAAGATAATTAATTTTGTGTTTTACCTACGGTAATCTAATTACATATTGGCCAAGAATTCAAACTTCTTCGAAATATGGTCTTGCGATCGTACCCTTGTAACTGTGCAGGTCGGTTACGACGAGAAAGATTCATTATTCTCACATATTCTATAACTCATTATCGATTTTGTTTAGTTAAAAAAATTGCTTTAATATGTACCTACATTCAAGTTAGTATTAAAAATGCTCAAACGCGTGAAGATAAAATTATATATTATTTGAAATTATTTTTTATCACACGATTTATAATTTTTCAATAATGCCTAAGCAAAATTAATTTAAATAAAAATTAATTACATTAGTTTGTAAGACAGTAAATAAATAGGCAAACTGAAGTATTTTCGTCGCAAAACACGTGGGTGCATTTTTTTAAATGAATTTATTTAAAACTAGCTGGTCCCGGCATGCGTTGCTATGCCATTTAATAAAGAAATTGTTTCTCCCTGAGTGTCCTTTCCCATTCGTCCCGTTCCACTTCCGCCTTCCTTTCTTCCCTGGGTCCTCTTCCCCTCTCGCGTTCCCACTCCGTCACCTCCACCTCCACCTTCCCTCTCCCTCTCCCTCTCCCCACTCCACTCCCCCACCCTTTCACCGTCCCGCGAAACCCCCTCCCCCCTCCCAGGTCCCCTCCCCCCTCCCAGGTTCACATCCCCCTCCCTGGTTCCCCTCCCCCATCTCTCCCTCCCTCACGCTTTCCATAGCAATAGCCGCTTCCTCGCGTACCACCAATAGCAATTTTTTTATACAAATTTCATAATGTTAGAGCTCACCGGAAGTTTTATAAAAACCTTGTACTGACAATAACAAATACACAAAAAAAAAGAATTATCAAATTTGGTGTAGACGTTCGAAAGTTATGCGCTTAGCAGCGATTCATTTTTATATTATTTAAAATTAAAATTCTGAAAAGTAGCTTTCCTAGACAATTTAATCATTTATTTTACCTAATGATTATTATTTGAAATGTGTGTTGCAGAAAACAACATTTTGTTTGAAAATTTAAGAAATTTGCCAATGGCCAACGATACTACCCAAGTATATATAACCTTATTATAATTTTAAAAAAATACAAAATTCTCTCGAAATAAATTTATATTTTTTGTTGAAAAGAATCGATACGTCTACAATAATGTCTAAATTTAATAAGAATGTTAAAAAAATTTGAAATATATTAGTTTGTAAGTGCGCAAATAAATACACAAATGGATCAATTTTCGTCAAGAAACACATGTACGTACATATTTTTTAATGATTTTATAGAAACTAAAATTAAAATTATAAAACATGCGTTTGCTAGATAATGTATTGATTTATTTTACTGCATGATTATATTATTTGAAATGGGTGTGTTATAATACAAAATCTTTTTTGAAAATTTAACAAATCTGCCAACGACCTATGGAATAACCTTATTATACTAAAAATTTAAAATTTTTCTCAAAATTTATTACATACGAATGCTAGATAAAAGAACAATCTTTCGAAATCCATTTATAATTTTTTGTGGAAAAGAGTCAATACGTCTAAAATCTGATGACATGTTTCTGGTTTTCTCTGGTAATGCCCTATTCTGTGAATGCTATTAAGTTACCTGCCTCACTACACGAAGTCTGTTCTGAGGGTGACCGGACAGCTCAGAATGATATCGACGCAACACCTCCTTCGAAAGTCATTTAAAATTGATGAAAAAATATGTTTAAAACAAATTAAATGGTTTACGTTAGGTTAGATTTAATTTATTTATTGTTTCATTAAACTGCAGGTAAAATGATTACAATACAATTTTTAACCTCACTAGGACAAGCCTGTGTTAACTATACAAATTAACAAAATAACACAAAATTATACAGATATTGAGAGAACAATATTGTTGTATTTCTTACTTGTTGAGATCATGTGTAGGTACCTACTAAACTGCTGGTGCTAGGTAGTACATTAATGTAAACTTTTAAGGTGACCATAATTTTGAGAACTGATTTAAAATAAAAAAAGTTTTTTTTTTAAGGATTAAATTGTAAATAATAAATAAATGTACCTTTATAATAGAATGTGCTATAAATTTGGCAAGAGAAATATGAAAAAAACGGTTTACTCAAAAATAATATTAATTTAGTTAACATAATCATTTAGTTAATAATTTAGAAAGGACAAAGTAGAGAAAATCTATTGGCGGTACTCAGCTAACACAAATAATTTAACAATCTTTTTAAAAGTGCTCAAGGAATTAGATGACTTTATATTTTCTGGAAGGCTGTTAAAAATGAGTGGAGCCTGATTAAAAAATTTCTTTAAACAAAAAAAATTAAATAAATGAAGACAATATAAGCGAAACTCAATCGAAAATCTGGAAACAGAAAAATCAGAAAAACATATTGACACCTCTGGGACTCGAACCCAGGACCTCTTGCTTTCCGGGCAAACGCTCTAACCACTGCGCCACGGTGTCTTCATTTATTTAAATATTACAATTTGAGGTTTTACTCATTAAGTTAAAAATTAAAAATAAAATATTCATCCTAGACTTGCAGAAAAGTCGATAGATGTCGCATATTAAATAAAATGGAAAAAGATTTATCCAGACACTATCTAGAGAGCATTTAGTTCGGGTTTGAATCTTGCAATCATACATAAAGATAGTTGCCAATAATATATGCGTTAAAGAAAATGAAGATAATGTAGGTGGTTCTTAGCCGAAGTATGGTACAGTTAAACATGACCGAATTTCATATCGACACCGTGGCGCAGTGGTTAGCGCGTTTGCCCGGAAAGCAAGAGGTCCTGGGTTCGAGTCCCAGAGGTGTCAATACGTTTTTCTGATTTTTCTGTTTTCGATTGAGTTTCGCTTATATTGTCTTAATTTATTTAAATATTACAATTTGAGGTTTTACTCATTAAGTAAAAAAAAAAAAAAAAATAAAAATAAATTTAGTTTGAATTGCCACAAAGTTCAGACCAGAGCCAATTCTAGTAGAACGAATTTGCTGTGTTCTTTCTGCAATATTAATATTATAAAAAAACCTAGAAAGCGTTTGCGTAATATATAACTGTTTAACATTCATGACATTACATTCCTTGTAAAGATTACGGGTTGGTTTCAAATAGTTTTTTTATAGCTTTTAATGACTTTTAAAAGAGGTGTTGAGTTGAATTGATTCCGATTTGGCATGGAACTGGTCTGAAACGAGTAGTGAATTTGTAAAAATTAGAAGTTTCGTTGTAGGAGATGAGATTTGAATTGTCGAGAATTTGATACGATTGCTCCTTTGACAAAATAATTTAGTACCTGGCAGCGAGAAGTTCCTGCCTGGGAATGACGAACAACGACGGTAGGTATTATTAATTAAATTCCAACTCCGGAGAGAAGCAACCGTTACGATTAATTCTCTTGACTTTGTAAGATTGCTAGGGGACACATCCAAGGGTGTCTTCGGTTCATAGATACCAATTTAGCCTGAAGCCACGGTCCAATTAAGGCCCGGGACAGCTGGCCGCTGGCAGGAAGCCTTCGTGGGATTGTGGCACTTATCGACACCCCGAAACGCCCCGGGTTATGGATTTCGCATGTATTATTATTATTTGACAATGCTAAATTGAATACAATTTCTCATTTGCTGCGGTTATTATTTAGAATCTATGGTTAGGTTATTTTTAATTGGTGAGTTCTAATGACTTCCAAATAAGCTAATGCCACGTATCTGAAGTTTGTGCAGGTGCCGTGGAAACTCTAAATAATTATCACCATCCGTTCAATGAGTTTTCTAGCCTTTCTGGAAAATCTATGATTAAAGGATCTTAATTATTATTTTTTAATTTATAAACTAACGTTTAGACAAGATTTTTATGCATAGCACAAAGGGTAACAATTATTACAAGCAATAATTGTCAGCCTGAAACACTCATTTACATTGAAAAATCTTCCGAGAAAAGATACTTGCCGCCAACGGGACTTGAACCCGTGTCCTTCCGATTGCCGGTCGAATGCTCTGACCACTGAGCTATGGGGGCTTATCAAATACCCGCCAAATAATTCAATATATACTAGTGTTTCATTCAACAATTACTGCTTGTTATATTTTTTCCACCTGAAAACAACCTTGCTTGTAATAATTGTTACCCTTTGTGCTATGCATAAAAATCTTGTCTAAACGTTAGTTTATAAATTAAAAAATAATAATTAATATTTAACAAGTTTAAGTATTTCCCCAATAAATGCAGACATAATTTGTCTCGACGCCACCTAGCGAGGGATTTAACACTAACAAGGTCTTCCTCGCAAAAATAAAGTTGGTTGTTTTCAGGTGGAAAAAATATAACAAGCAGTAATTGTTGAATGAAACACTAGTATATATTGAATTATTTGGCGGGTATTTGATAAGCCCCCATAGCTCAGTGGTCAGAGCATTCGACCGGCAATCGGAAGGACACGGGTTCAAGTCCCGTTGGCGGCAAGTATCTTTTCTCGGAAGATTTTTCAATGTAAATGAGTGTTTCAGGCTGACAATTATTGCTTGTAATAATTAAAGGATCTTATTAATAACTGTGTTTTAAATTTTACACAACTGATAAACAAGAATTAAAACACATTCATTAGTGAAACAAGTTTGTGTAGACGTCTTGTTTAAGTGTGTCATTTCTCAGAAGGACGTGCATAAAATAGAATAATATCTGATACTAGCTGACCCGGCAAACGTTGTTCTGCCATATAAATTATTTCTAGTGAATATTTTGGTTGTTAAATAAAAAATAACGAATAATTGTAAGTGTGTGGAGATGGGATCTATGACAGAAAAAGGAATGGAGCGATTAGAGGAAGAGGAAAATATGAAATTTTGTTCCTACAAAAATACAAAAATCGCGATTTTTTTTTTTTTTTACATGAATACCGCACAAGAGTCCCCAACTGCTCCCGTCTGGAGCCAGTGGGACTATGACATCCTCAATTGGGGTATGTTGTGAGGCTGAAGGTAGTGGGGAGGGGAAGGAGATAGGGAAGAGGAAGGTGAGGAAGTACCTGGCTATTCAGATCTGGTCACCAAACACGGCTAAAGCCATTTCAAGCAACGTTTCAATTCTGAATGGTGGTCTTACACCAGGGCGATACTGAGTGTATCTTCCACTCGGGAAGAGTGGAAGATACTCTCAGTATGGTAAAAATGGGAGGATTAAAATTTGTAAGTTGGTAAATACAAAAGAAAAAAAAATTCTGGACACCCTAATTAATCACCTAGCGGTATGAATCATACTTTACGACCTATTCTCATACCTACCAAATACACATTAAAAATTCCATAAAAATTGGTCTAGCCGTTTCGGAGGAGTGCGATCACAAACACCGTGACACGAGATTTTTATTTATATAGATTTTCCATTTGTCCTTAGGTCAATTTACTAAATGCACAATAGAAAAAAAATAAAACAAATTATCAAATCCCCTACCCCTGTCGTATGTTATTTTTCTCATTCTCATTTTTCTTTCTTTTTTTAATCATGTTTGTCCTTGAACATTATCTTAGGTTAGGAAAATGTATTATTTTTTTATGTTCATAGTTTAGATTCATATTATCTATCTTCAAGCTGTATTATTTATTTCTTTTTGGTTTATATTATTTTTCTTTTCTAACACTTTATGTTTTCTTAAATCATCTATGTTTTTCTATGTGTACTATGATTTTTTGCGAAAACTTCGGTGGTTCATGAACAATGTAATATGTAAATACTTCAATAAAATATGTACTACTGTTTGTTTCCCTAATAAACTAAAATAAAATTTTTAAAAAATGCTTTCGGGAGATGAAAAATAGCAGTCACAATGTTACGCGGTATGGAATCTATACCTCCCTATAATAATACTATTTTTCGGTTTCTACAAACTAAATACAAAAATAATATAAAAAGGATTATTTAAATAAATGTTTTGACTTACCATCTTTGTTCATTCCCATGGAGAGGCATTTCTTGAGTCGGCAGGCTTGGCACTGGTTACGGTGAGCTTTGTCTACCACACATCTGCCTGTGCCCGCTTGACATCTGTAATCAAGTCATATTGCATTAGTCGGCAATACGCAATTGCGAGAGGCAAACTACTCATATACTACGTTGTTCTAGCATGGACGATCGATAAAACTCTATATCAATACGATATTGACGAAACTCTGCATTTGTCAGTTATCAATATTTGCGAGCACGGTCACCGATTTTTAACAGATATTACGACCGACGCGCGACCTGACGATTGATACATTTTAGCGCGGCCTCCACGGTTTCAGTTTCGATTAACTATGACCATTGGCGTAACTATATCATCTGAGACCCGTGGAAAATTCATTGGATGGGGCCCCTCCAGTAAAAATCGTCACGTTTTAATTGAATTTTAATAAAACACTTAAGAAGTTACCGAACAGTATTTCTAATATTGTGTGCATCTTTGTTAAACGTCTAATAAATTTTGTTTTCAAAAGCATAGGTATTACATATTTATAATGAAGTAACAATTTAATCTTTACAAGATATTTATTAATAAAATTCATTTCTCCAAGTATCGATTTTAAAGATCGGTCCATAATTTTTTAATGATCTTGGACCACAGGTGACAAAATCTTTTTCTGTTGTCAGATTTACTTGTTTTCGATTGAGTTTCGCTAATATTGTCTTCATTTAGTTAAAAAAATGATTCTTTATTATTAATAAATCAGAAAGTTCTCTAATACACGAAGCCTTTTCTATTTCGTCTCTTAAGGTGGACCGAAAACTGCGAATTTACCTGGCAAGTGATTCAGATATCTTTTTATATTTATCAACAAATTCTAGAGCTTTTTTGAAAGAGATCTGTGTCATTTAAATTTTACAAACTGGCAGGTTGAAAACACTGAAATTGGAAACAATTTCATTCATTGATTAATAATGATGTCCAATACTCAATAAAATATGTTCACTTTAAACAATCTTTTCGGATCTTGGAGAGGCTTATCTTCGCAAAGTTCGTTAAAATGGCGTTTCACCTCCTCTGACGAGTTTTAGAAAATTCAGGGCTGATGGACCATTTTTCTGCTACACAGTTTGCTTCCTTTAATAAATTTATAAAATTTTCAAATTCATGTCGATATCTTTCCATTCTTCCAGACAAATGGATGCGTTCTAAAATTGATGGCAAACCTTTTCTTATAAATTCGTCTAAATCTTAACAATTTATTTGAATTTATATATGGTATTTAGTTGTGTCTAACTTTAATTGATTATATGTACTTATATAAAATTTATAATCTTTACTAAATTTTGTTAAAAATGTTAGGTTAATTTTGAGCTCGAGGCCTCTCTCGCCGGGGCCCGTGGCATTTTGCCAGCCCTGCCACCCAGAATCAAGATAAAATTATTGTAAATTGTTGTTGGTTATAGTGGGATGTACATAATGTCGTAAAATCAAAAATATAAAAAGAATTATTGAAAATTGTTATAAAGTTATCATGGAATGTACATAGTGTTATAAAACCAAAAATCTTAACAGAATTATTGGAAATTATTGTAGGTTTTTCATGGAATGTATATATTACGTAGTTTCATACAATCAAAAACTTAGTTAAAACTTTAAAAACACATAGTAATGCTAAGATCTAAATCTAAACATAGTAACAATTGGAAAGCGGGGCGTAACATCAGTGGGCGGTGCGGATTACTACAAAAGGGGGCGTAACGGGATAGGATGGGGGTCGTGATCACCACAACGGGGGCGCAATGGGATAGGATGGGATAGTGACAATATTCTTTGTCATTTTTTTCGGGTGTCTTGCTGTTCACCGAACGCCTGAGACTGGCTCACCGAACCCCTTGGGTTCGATCGAACCCAGGTTAAGAATCACAGGTCTATAGGTATGTTATTTTAAGAAACAAATAGATATCTCGTCTAAATTCCTTGTCATTGACATAACATAATCGTGTTGATGACTGGTAATAGGTACCTACTAACTTGTGTATACCTATTTGTTTTAATTATGATAAATTTCATTTTATCCTTTCGAAACATGTTGATAAATAAAGTGAAAACTTCTTTAGCACTGTTGTTATTTGAAACTCGATGAAACGGATAGCGACACTAAAAAGACAAACACATACATAAATCTATTGGATTTAGCCAGCGAGAGAATGAGATAGACTAATTCGTGTCCTCTTTGTGCGGTGTTAAGTAGCCTATCGGTCTCTTCTTTGTGCAGGGCTTCATAGAATAAAATGTAAAATATTACTCCTGATATTCTGCATTCGTCTCATTCCCTCAAAGTTTAGTTTTCTGAAGGTTTCACTTCTACCGCGTGTCAACTGCGTACATGTTTTTTTTTTTTAAATAAATAAGTTGTACACAAAAAGTGATTTGTTTTGATTTAACAATAATTTTTTCTTTAACAAAATTATTTCTTCTATTTTATTAATTGAAAAGCTTTCAGAAATGAATCGTTTTTTTGTTTGTAGTGAAACTTCTATAGCCTCGTTGTGATTTGAAATACGGATGAAACGGAAGTGCGTCACTAAAATTTATTGTTTGACGGGTCTATGGTTCTTATATAATGCGGTAAATTCACGGCTTCGCGCGAGCCTACTCTCAGCGGCCAGACAGACGTCCAGCGAACGGAGGTTCGAATCCTGCCAAATCCAAAAAAATAAACATTTTTATTTTTGTAAGATCAATATCCAATCTTCAAACCACTTTAAAATAAACAGGCAAAAGAGCGACATCTAGCGACTTTCTAGTTTCACTTCTACCGCATGTGAAATTGCACACTCTGATTTTTTTTTCATTTGAAAAAGTTATTAGGTATTCACTATGTAAAGTTTAGCAGTCATTGAATTTTTTTCCCTTTAGGTGGCAGACATTGGGTAGGTACTTTGCCAAAATTACTGATTTACATCGCTAAAGTACTTTCTTCTTCGGAGATTTTTATTCGAAATCTAAGATTTCGAATCCCCAATTTCAGCTCGCACGTCTTAGTAGTAACTAAAAACACTATATCAATTATTATAAAAATAGATTCTAACATTCACAAGCAGCGTGACTACCCTCTCGAGATAATATATTAATGACATTCAGTTGAATTATCCCACCAACAAGTTACAAGAAGTATGATGGCGAATAAATGTAACTAAAAACCACTCTGTTGTACGGAGCATAAAATAATATGACATTTGTATTTGATTCCCAATGCAGACCCTTAGGGAAGTGGTTTCACCTCTTCCTCACACTCGATAAATGCTGGCGTCCCGCAGGGATCGGTTCTGTCTCCGACTTTGTTTTTGTTGCACATCAACGACCTTTTGTCATGTGCACCAATTCACTGTTACGCGGATGACAGTACAGTTCAAGATAGCTTTTTGTTTGACAAGCCCCCAAAGGGCTCACAAACTCCAACAGCTCGTAGGGCTTTGAAGCAAAGAATGAACGGTTACCTCGAGAGTGTTTTCTCTTGGGGTAAAAATAATCTCGTTGAATTTAATGTTTCAAAGACCCAATCTTGTCTGATTACGTCTAAAAGGGATCGAAATGAAAATCTAGTCTCTTTCAACGGAAGCAATCTTCCGAACAGGCCCTCCATCGAAATGCTTGGTGTAACCCTAAGTGACCAGCTCAGGTATGGGGGCTCCATCGAAGCCAGAGTAAAGTTAGCCTCACAGAAACTGAGCGTACTGTACAGGGCCCGCAGATACTTTAATAGTACACAGCTGGTAACCCTGTACAAATCACAAGTGCGCCCCACGGTTGAATTTGGCAGCCACCTCTGGTCTGGAGCTCCAAAATACCTGAAAAATACCCTCGACTCTGTGCAGAAACGGGCGGTCCGTTTGATAGATTCTCCCATCTTAACAGACGGATTGCAATTTTTAGAGCACAGGCGTCGGGTGGGAATGCTATCCTTGTTCTACCGGTATTACAATGGAAGTTGCTCCGAGGAACTAGCATCATTGATCCCTTCGGCACCGGTGCATAGTCGGGAAACACGCCAAACGCGTGCCCAACATTTATACACGGTTGACATTTGCCACATGAGAACGGGTCGTTTCTTCGACTCGTTCTTGTGTTCAACAGCTCGGCTGTGGAATGATTTGCCGTCCTCTGTGTTTCCTCCTTCCTACAACATGGGTCTCTTCAAGACCAATGTTCATTCCTTCCTCTCCTCAAAAAGACCCTCCACACAGCATCCCAGATGACATAGGCCCTGAGGGAAATTATTTTCCTCAGGGCCTCCTGCATGGAGTTAACGTAAAAAAAAAAAAAAAATGGGGGGGGAGGGGGGTTGCATGCAGGTGGGGTATTAAGAGATCATCAATCAAAAGAGATTACTTGGTATCGTGTGTTTAGGGTCACATTTTTTTCGTTTTAAAATTAATCTGTTAATGTTTTTGTAGGACTGCAAATTATTATCAAATATTATAAGTAAAGTGTTTAATTTAATTTTTTTAATCAAATCTTAGGCCATTGAAGAATCATTCATTCATGATTTTAGAGACAACGTTGTTTTTCCAAAATTTTGTTAAGGGTAAGTTAATGAGTTAAGGGTATTCTTAAAATAATTCATGCAACATGCCCCATCCAAGATGCGACTGTATCTTTTTCTGATTTCAATGCTAAAATTTTCGTTTGAGAGACGCTAATATTGTCTTCAATGATATTATGATTAACTAGCTGACCCGGCCACGCGTTGCTGTGGCTAATAAAACACTTTGCAAAATCCAACCTTTGTAACCACCGCCGTCTTTGAGTTTATCGCGAAGAGACAGACGTAATATTACGTAGAGATTGTGTGAAAGATTATAATAATGTGCATGAAATGCTTGGGGTAACTGACGCGACGTATTTAAGTTAATAAGGATTAATACTGTACATATACGTCTAAGTAACTTTTCAATTACCGCAATGTACGTGACCATTTTTTTTAAAGATAGAATGGGTATATTAAGCTATCCGTAAAAGATAGATTTATGCCTTCGCGGACTTTTTGTAGATCTATAAAAGAGGAATATCCCACTATGCATTGTTTTGTTATATCCCAAAAGGATTAGGCAGCGTTTTTGATGAAAGCTACCAGGCGGCTTGACTTTTTCCGACACTTCTAACAATTATCGTTATGTTTCAACCAATTTACAAAAATCATTGACAAATTACATACCTAAACTTTTCTCTTGAAACACTCTATCTATTGGTGAAAACCGCATGAAAATCCGTTCAGTAGTTTTCGAGTTTATCGCGAACAGACAGACAGACAGACAGACGGCGCGGAGGACTTTTATTTATAATATGTAGAGATGTTATAAACATCAACAATTATGATTAATGTTATAAACATCAACAATGACAATATTACAGTTCAAGGTTTTACTCATTAAGTTATTTAAAATATAAATTACATGTTTTTTAATAAAATTATTTTCCTCCGCGGCATCTGTCTGTCTCTTTGCGATAAACTCAAAGACGGCGGTGGTTATAAAGGTTGGATAACCATCCAGTAGATGACGTTGTGTTTTATTAGCCACAGCAACGCGTGGCCGGGTCAGCTAGTTTATGATAAATAATCTAACCTAACCTACTTTAACTGTTAATAAGTGCTGTAAATGATGAAATAAGTGTTGAATGTTCAATTTAAATATTCGTACGACAAATAATTTGTGTTCCAACTTAAATCGGTCGTTTATAACTTATTTTCAAGGCAATCAAAATGCTGCTTTTTAAAATTTATTTTTATTTATTTTATATTTCATCATATCTGCATATTTATAGTCAAATAATTTAAACATTAATTATCATTAACCCACAAATATTTTCCAAGGTTGGTGAAATCACAATAATTTCACTTTCATTGCCTATATTTTATAATTTAAAGCACAAATAAATTAAAGAAATCACATCCGTATTAAATATTTACTATAACTACCCCTAAAAAAATCATTGGGGTGGAACTCTACCAACTGAGCTAATGAGTCCCTATCCTATGCGGTCATTTTTAACAGTATCATACTTCGAGTAAGAACTACCAACATTATCTTCATATTTTTAACGCATATTGTATTGCTATCTTTATGTATAATTGCAAGATCGAACTCGAACTAAATGCTATCTAGGTAGTGCCTTGGATAAATTTTTATCCATTTTTATTTTTACGACATCTATTGACTTTTCTGAAAGTCTAGGATGAATTTTTATTCTTTATGAGTAAGACCTCAAATTGTAGTATTTAATTAAATGAAGACAATTTTAACGAAACTCAACAGAAAATCTGAAAAAAGAAAAAAAAAAAAAAAAGATACAGTCACATCTGGGACACGAACCCAGGACCCTCGCCTTACTGGGGCGGAAGTCTGGAAAAAGGTACGGACTCAGATGTGACCGTATCTTTTTCTGATTTTTCTGTTTGCAGATTTTCGATTGAGTTTCGCTAAAATTGTTTTCTTTTAATTAAATATTACAATCTGAAGATTAAATCAAGTAAAAAAAAACAGTTTGGTTTTTTGGCTTCAATTCCAAAATGAATATTGGTATGAAAAAGGTCTCGAAGCTATTCCTCTTAAGCTGAATACAGCATTCAAGTATTAGTATTTTTACTTGTGGAACTGATTGATGACCATTAAATAAGACCTACTTCAAATATCATACTATTATTTTCGCTTTATTTATTGTCAGAGCGTCCCTAATCCAAGCCACCTATTAATTCCCCATCGCGCCACATGCCCGTACTAGCAACTAGCAACTAGCAACTAGCAGCTCCACTGCAACATGTGTAATGTTATGATTTGGAAACATATTGGGACAATACAACTTGTAACTTGTAGCTTGCAGTGTAATCTGCGCATCTGATCCCGAGTGTGCTTTATAAATCCCTATTTACAATAACAAAACACTCTTCAATTTTCATAAAGGGGGACCTACAAGCATCCAGTTTCATAATACTGAGAATATCGTAATATTATATATATATATATATATTTTTTTACATTAACTCCACACAGGAGGCCTTGAGGAAAATAATTTCCCTCAGGGCCTATGTCATCTGAGATGCTGTGTGGAGGGTGTTTTTGAGGAGAAGAAGGAATGAACATTGGTCTTGAAGAGACCCACGTTGTAGGAAGGAGGAAACATGGAGGCCTGCAAATCATTCCACAGCCGAGCTGTTGAACACAAGAACGAGTCGAAGAAGCGACCTGTTCAATATACAATTAAACAATTGAAAGCAACGAAATCATCATCATCAAATAGTATTAATACCCTAGCGACTGCACGGTTAAAATTTAAGAATCAGGCTAAGAATACAAAACCGTTAAGCAAAACCGTTTTCGTACGTGGAGTTGGTATAAAAATCTACTTTTGTATTGGACCAGAATTAAAGCAATTCCTAAAAATGGCGCCACTTACGTTAACAACTAGTGTGAGGAGCATCGCCAGGCAAATTGTAATTTCGTAAATCTCTTCGGATATAGAAAGATTGACGATAATAATATTATTATTGTGACCGGCAGTTGCGAATAAAATAACACCACGAATCTATTTACTATACACGACATCGTTGCCTGTCGCGGTTACTTTATCCCGGTGACTAGCTGTCACTGAATCCGGAATTTTTGGAACCAATTCCTATCGGATTTATAAAATGGTCTCCAACACTCAAAATGGGCAAAGCCGAACCAAAAGCCGCAGGGCGTAGCAGCACAAACCTGCGGAGCTGGTTTTTACATTATATCCACACGGGAGACTCTGAAGAAAATAATTTCCCTCAGGGCCTACGTCATCATTGGGGATGCTGTGTCTTTTAAAGGAATGAGTGAATCTTGGTCTTGAACAGACCCATGTTGTAGAAGGGAGGAAACACAGAGGCTGGCAAATCACTCGACAATTCTACTATCAAAGTTGGCTATCATCAGGCGACCTTGCCAGACTCCATATGGCCTTGGATTTATCAATAATTGGGCAATCTCGTACGATTAGGCGGAACGTAATGACAAAGTCATTGGCTTTCCTTTATTATTTAGAACAAATTCTCAATTTTCAAATAAACCTCTTAATAGTTGCCTTATCCCGTTCTTGGAAGATTTGCCTTTACATGAAAACTAGTGATACAAGAGAAAAACTGGTAAACTTACATCACATTTGGAGTAGAGTCTAATTTTTCATGATTTGACTTTTCATTTTCGGGTAAATCGAGGTCGAAATTGGAATTCTTTTACATCATATATAAAGAAAATCGGTGGCCGCAGGGTTCCTATCAGCTGTTTGTCTTTAAAATATGGGGTATTTTTATAGGGATATACAAATTCAAAATGAAAAAAAAACATTACAATAATGTTGGTTAATAAAATGGTCCAACGTCTCTGGTTTATCAGCATAGACTAGTCACTTCATGTACCCCCATAGAAAGTAATCTAATGGTGTGAGGTCATTACGTGAAATTATGCGCTCACCAAATGTTTTCCGCAAAAAAATTATGGTGGCACCCGCCGTGTTTTGCACAATTTTTCAAAATTTGCACAATTTGCTAGCGCTGTTCCGACGTCAGTGTATTCACGGTGAAATGGCAAAACGTACTGATTACAAATCAACTGTCAACTGTCAAATTGAGAGTCTGTATAGAAACAATGTTGCCAGTTTAAAAACCAAACCTCTAAAAAACAACACCCATACCCTGCTCCAATAGTATCTTATCTCTAAAGAATCCGAAAAAAAAAAAAAAAAATATATTCTTGGATTCGCTGTGTTGTAGATGAGGTCTTGCTTGCTTTAGTATCCAGGTTTTCAAGCTGTATACAATTATGAATTTACTTCTCAATCCCTCTCTTCCCCATCTCTTATTTCTACCCAACCCCTCCAGTCGCATAACATTTTTTAAATTATAATTTTTTTTTTACATGAGCTCCACACAGGAGGCCCTGAGAGGAATAATTTCCCTTAGGGCCTATATCATCTTTGGGGATGCTGTGTGGAAGATTTTTTTAAGGAAAGGAAGGAGAAGGGAGTTCTGGTGTGTAGGAATCTGGGGTTCAGTATGTCCTGATCATCCACCGCCAAAACCACATAAACTTCACCCCAAGAACCCGGGCACACTGCTAAATCACCAAACGTAGCTAACAACTTGGAGTGACCTACGGCAGAGGGGTTGGTTATCCAATAAATGGTTCCCGGGGTGGCGGTAATTGACAAACCTCACTATATGAACTCGGGCACCCCAGCTAAATCATAACACCATATACCTAACCGCTAAATCACCAAATGTAGCTGAACACTTGGGGTGACCTAAGGCAGAAGTTTTGGTTATCCAATAAATGGTTTCCAGGGTGGCGTTACCCATTCCCGCCTCCAAAATTGACAAACCTCACTACATAAACCCGGGCACACCAGCTAAATCACCACATCATTTAACCGCTAAATCACCAAACGTAACTAACCATTTGGGGTACCCTACGGTAGAGCTGTTGTTAATCCAAAAAATGGTTTCCGGTACCGAAACCTTGAAAATATTAGCAGCTTGATTTCGAGACATCCATTTTTTAGTCAAAACCTTTGTGTAACTTGCATAACGAGCAAATAAAAATAAGTAAAAGTTCAACGTATCGATTAAACTCCCTTTATTGAATCACAGCAACCTCCGATGGTGTAAAATTCAATTTAAAAGCTGACATCTGCATGCCTTGGTTCCCGTTCATCCCTTAATTCGGGTTTAATCCACTTGTTATATAATTGTTTCCCTCCCCAGACGAGGGGTGGTTTGGGATCATCTGGTGTAAATATTTTTTTCGACACTTTCATAATTCACTTGATGCAAATGAGATATTTACTTGTTTAGGGGTTGCAAAACTAGGGATCAATTGAACGCCGTAAATTATGCGTATTTTAAGGGTTTGCATCTTTTGGTATATTCCTGTCGTTGTTCGAATATACATTTTTTAATGCGAATTCCGAAGGGTCCCACTCGCCTTTAGCCACTGAGACTATGGAATCCCCAATTGTGGAACTTTGGGGAGGTGAAGATGAATTTGAGGAGGTATCAATTTGGGGGGCGGTATGGGTACCGCCACCCCGGGAACCATTTATTGGATAACCAACACCTCTGCCATTGGTCATCCCAAATGATTCACTACGTATGGTGATTTAGCAGGTGTTCCCGGGTTCATGGGGTTAGATTTGTCCGAATCTTGGCGGCGGATGTGACTGCCCACCAACTGCGTGGAAGGCCGGATCGGACTGGTTCAGGGAGATGCTTTGACCTCTCCAGCAGGACTCTCTCGGAACATTGTCTTGCACCGCAGTGGGAGGGATATATCTCGTATATAGATAGAGATAGATAGTCTGTCACTGCCTCTTAGATTCCTACTCACCCCTCTCACATTTTTTCCTTCCCAGAGCTTCCTCTCTTTCCTTTCCCTATAAACACACAGCATCCCCAAAGATGACATAGGCCCTGAGGAGAATTATTTTCCTCAGAGCTTCCCGTGTGGAGCTAATGAAAAAAAACTGGCTATTTCGTTCTGGTCCCAAAACACCGCTAAATCCATTTAAAACAACGGTTCAATTCCGAATGTTGTTTTAACACATTCTGCAAGTTATCGAGTATCGTTCTGCGAGTATACCATAAATTGACATGTCATGTCATGTTATTAATTGTCATGTTGACACCATGTTAAAAAATAATATTGATCTTTAAGGAATATGAATTTTCAGGGAGCTATGGAGATTCGAAATATTGACAAAAGTTTGGGAATGAACCCGCGAATTTACCCCTTATGTCCGAGATTTGTATTGATATATATTATTTATTTGTTATTAATTTTGAAAAATTTAGAAAAGACCGCTTTTTAAGTTTTTTACGACGAAAAATCTTGTCAAAATTTTTGACAGTAGTAGGTAGTTATAATAATAATATCTACTAATAATGATATTGTTTATAGCGCCGTTTTCGTGAAAAAAAATACCTCAAGTACGCTGAGCAGTTAAAATGACTTCTTAAGCTCTATCTAATTGTTATGCAGAAGACACTATATTAAAAGAATTAACATGGCGTGATTTTACAGTTGATATTTTATTATATTAATATTGATATTACACTAATTAGAAAATTAGAAATTTGTTGTAAAATCAGAGAACATTTTTATTTAAAACTAGCTGGTCCCGGCATGGCTGATGCCATTTAATAAAGAAATTGTTTCTCCCTGAGTGTCCTTTCCCATTCATCACGTTCCCCTTCCGCCTCCCCTTCTTCTTCCACCTCCCGAGTTCTCCTCCCCCCTCACACGTCCCCTTCGCCTCCCGCGTTCCCCTTCCACCTTCCCCGCTTTCCCTCTTCCCTTTCCCGCTCCCTCGTCCCGCCAACCCTCCTCCCGCGTTCCATATATTCAATCCCAGTACATTCAGTTTTTAAACAGCCCGCGTGCCACCTTTTACAATTTTTATTCAAATTTCCATTTTTCATGTATAGAAAATTTGGTACCTAACATAGGTACCTATTTAAAATATCTAAAATTCACGCCTCGCCCGACCGTTCGCCTCTCATCACGCATTCACCAGTTTACTCCCCAAGCCAAGCGTGCGTAAAGGCTCGACCTTTCGCCTCGCCCGATCACACTTTTCGTAACGCTCTCGTCACGTATTCACCAGCTTACTCCCCGCCCGCGTCAAGCGTGCGTAAAGAAGTTTTACTTCAAAAATACACACACAATAAAAGTGAAACCTTCAGAAAACCAAAGCACCACACAGAGAGTGGACCGATTATTCTATCTCATTATCTCGCAACCTAAATCCAATAGATGTTTCAGTGCAACGGTGCCAAAAAAGTTTTCACTCCAAAAACGCTCTAAATTTTGTTGAGCGATGGATATTAATTACTAAGATAGTAAATGACGTTGTGTACGGAAAAATCTAGCTTCTTCAAACTTTGCAAGAATACACTTTGTGGCGTCATTTTTAATTAAATGAAAACAAATAACTTTGTTAAAACACCACTATATAGATAAATAGTGGAGAATACTTGGGTTATCGTGGAGATCTCGAACAAAAAGGCTGTGCAAATAACACAACTCCATAGTTTTTTTTTTCAATTATTTCTGGCTTTCACCCTTCAAGGGTGTTCTAGGCCATCATTTATAATTACAGAGAAAGGAAAGGAGAATTTATATATTAATTTTATTTAAATGTGCAAATTTCAGAATTTTATGGAAGATTGGAGTAGAGTTCAGACTTAGAAGAGATGAGATGTTGAATGGAGGAGAGGCAATTTTTGATAACGCTTGATAGAAGAGAGGATATTTATTTAGAGAGGGACAATCAAAAAATATGTGATCTAAAGTTCCCACATCTAGACCACAGAACGTACAATCTGGGGAGTCAAGCACATGAATTTTATAAAGGTGAGAAGGAACGGAACAATGTCCGATTCTCATACGAATAAGAAAGGAAATTTCTTTTTTGGAAAAATGGGGGAATTTTTGAAACCACGGTTTTGATGGGATAGTCCTTTGTATTGAGGCGTAGCGGGCACCCTTGGATTGACTAGCAATGTTCCAATACTCTGTCCAAACATTGCGGGATCTATCTTTGATGATGGAAAAAATATCAGACAGGGGAATATGGTTTACGAGGGTAACGGTAGGGTTAGACGCTCCTTGTTTTGCCAAGGAATCAGCAATATCGTTACCCACTATGCCAACATGTCCAGGAATCCAAATCAGAGTGACAGTTTTTCCAGAGCTTTGAATGGAGGTTATCAATACTCGAATAAGACATACAAAGTGATCATCAGGATGAAGAAGAGGACTTGTTTTAAGTTTTTGGAGGGAACTGAGAGAGTCAGAGAGAACAAGAGAATGTTCAAAATTATTTTTTATTATATATTTGAGAGATTCAATAATCGCAATGCACTCGGCAGAAAATATTGAAAATTGGTTTGAAATTGAATAAAATATTCTTTCATTAGAATTATTGTGGTAAACGTTAATACCAATACCACAGTTAGGAGAGTCCGGAGATTTGGAGCCATCAGTAAATAAAAGAGAAGAGTTGGGCCATTTAGAAGAAATAATGTCATTGAACATATTATTGACAGTACGGGCTGGGAGATTGGAATGACTTTTAAGGATGCCGATCCCTTCTAATATCGTTGGGGATAGGGTGACGTGACTATATTTTAATTTGTACAAAGGAAGAAGATCATTTTTGATAATTTGAAGCTCTGAGAGAGAGCGAAAATTTTTACAGATGGCAGGGAGAGGTTTAGTTCGACCTCTGATTGTAGATGAATGTGTTGAGTCATTGAACAACGAGACTCTGGGAATAATCTGATGACTTTTAGAATTTAAACATTTAAGAACAAATTTGTCAGCAAATAATTGACGCCTTAAATAAAGAGGAGGATCAGAACATTCTACTTGAAGGGAATTGATGGGCGACGATTGCATCGCGCCAGTTATTATTCGCAATGACTTAGATTGAATTTTGTCTAATTTACTGAGTGCATTTTTGGATGCAGTACTAAAAAGTGGGCAGGCATAGTCGAGATGACTTCGAATAAGTGCATTGTAGAGCAACTTAATGCAGATAGGATGAGCACCCCACCAAACGCCAGTCAATGATCTGATAATATTTAAATTTTTTTCACATTTAGTAACTATATTATTAATGTGGGAAGACCATTTAAGTTTCCTATCAAATGTTACTCCCAAAAATTTAACTTCGGAAGCATTGGGGATTGGAGAGTTTTTAAATAAAATTTGAACAGGGGGGTTATTATGACGATTTGAGAAGGTAACACACTGACTCTTTTGTACTGAAAGTTCAAGACCATTTAAAGTAAGCCATGTGCAAAGGGCATCCATGGCTTCATTAAGATATTTGACGGCGGATGGAATGATTTTGGATGATAAGAAGAAAGCTATGTCATCTGCGAACTCAACAACTTTTACTTGAGGGGGAATGGTGACATGCATATCGTGTGTGTATATATTATACAGTAAGGGGGATAATACATCGCCTTGGGGTAAACCCTTCCAAATTGACCTACTCTGAGGAGTAACATCTGGTAGCTCAATGAAAATTTTCCTATCGAGAAAAAGATTAATAATAGATTGGACAAACATGAGGGGTAAGCCAAGACCTAAAAGTTTTTTTTTAAGAATTGGGATGGAAACATTGTCAAAGGCGCCTTCTTTGTCTATAAAGACTGCAAGACATACTTCTTTGTTAGAAATGGATAAATTAATATCAGTGCTGATGATGGCAAGGTTATCTTGTGTAGATTTCTTTTTCCTAAATCCAAATTGGGATGGAGAGAGAAGATGATTACTCTCGACAAAAAATTCTAACCGGTTTTTAATTAATTTTTCATAAATTTTACTAAGGGTGGATGAAAGAGCAATTGGCCTATAGTTGGATCCAGAATTGGGTGATTTGTTTAATTTTAGAATTGGGATGATTATTTGAGAACTCCAGTCATCAGGTATTATGCCAGTCTGGAAGATTTTATTTAAGATGCTTAAAAAGTGATTTAGAACATTATCATTACTATTTTTGATAATGCTATAAGGTATACCATCTCTGCCTGGAGATGAGTCCTTGACTGTTGATAAACAATTTTTTAATTCAATTAAAGTGAATGGAGAGTCAAGCCAATGATCAGACATAGGAGTGTTGTGGATTGGAGTTATTTCATCTAAGTTAGGTGCAGAAGGGGGGGCAATTTTGTCCAAGAACTCGTCTATCCATTTAGAATGAGAAGCTCGAGGAGATGTTGGACTGAAGGAGGATCGAAATCTTCGAATCATAGACCAAACTTCCGAAATTGGAGTGTTCGGAGATACTGAACTGCAGAAGTTGTACCACCCGGATTTTTTTTTTGACCTCAATACCCTTTTGGCATTGGCTTCGGCATTTTTGTATATGAGATAGTTCTCCATAGTCATATTGTGACGATAGGAAAGAGATTTAGCTTTCCGAATTCTCACTACTTTGGAACATTCCTCATCCCACCAGGGAGTTGGAGGGAGTTTTTTGAGAGATTTGGTTTTAGGGGGAGGATTTGATTTATTGATTGCAGTTACGAGCATTGATTTGAAGTTATCGTAGTCATCTTTGACAGATAATGTATCGGTATAGGATAAATTTTGTATAAACTTATCCATATGTGAATTAAATTCGTCCCATTTGGTGTGTTTTGTTTTAATCTTTGTCGAAATATGGGACTTGTCTGAATGGAAAGAAATTTGATAAGTGATGGTGATCGGGAAATGATCACTGGAGCAAGGGTCGGGGGACACCACCCACGAGGAGAGAGGTGCCAGATTAATAGAGCATATGGAGAGATCCACTGCACTGGGGTTTGTGTTGGGGCGAGAGATTCTAGTAGGAGATCCGTCATTCAAAAGAAAAAGGTTGGATTCATCTAGGAAATCCATCACACTTCGACCGTCTCGATCACAGAAAGCAGAACCCCAGACGGGGGAATGGGCATTAAAATCACCCAATAAAAAGAAAGGAGGGCTTAGTTGATGGACAATTTGCAACCACGCTTGTTTATTGAAGTGCGATGTTGGGGGAAGATAGATAGAAACAAAGGAAGTGTCCTTTATTTTAGCTGCAACCATTTGAAAGTCAGCATTGGGGGGTTTGATATTATTTATTGGGAAAAACGGAAGGGATTTTTTAATAAAAAGGGCAGCACCACCGCCCGTACCTTCCGGGCGATCATCGCGGAGACAGGAGTACCCTCCCACATTAAAGTGGGTGGATGGAGTAAACCATGTCTCCGAGACAGCAGCCACAGAAACAAGGTTTGAATTTAATAGGTTAAGAAGGTTTGATTTGTTAGAAATAGCACTGCGGCTATTCCACTGAAGAATTCTGACATCTTGAAGAGCCATTTTGAATAAATGATTTTAATGTGGAAATAAAAGAAGCAGCGTTGGACGGTAGATTAGTTTGAGAAGAAATTAGGTCAATTAGAAGCATAATAAGAGTTTGAATAAATGAAGAATTATCTTGGGAGAGTTGTTCAGAAAGCTTTTGATAGTTTGTTGAGGATGAATTATAATTGTTTGCGCACCCATTTGTGGCGTGTGAAAGAGGAGAACCATTGGGATTTAAGAGAAGTGAGTTGTGTTGTTGCTGATCGTATCCACGAGCCTGTTTAGAGATAGGGTTTTTGTATGTGAATTTTTTTGAACGGGAAGATGTTGAGGAGGAGGCGAGAGGGTTGGATGAAGAGTTACTGGATAAAACCTCGGAAAATGATTTTTTGACAGGCGGGAATAATTTAGAAGCCTGCAGAAAAGACAAGTTCTCAGAGGCCATAGAAATTTTTATATTTTTTTGGCGAGATTGTTCGGGGCAAGAAGAGTTAATGGCGGAATGAGCGCCTAAGCAGTTAAAACATTTAGGTGAAGAGAGAGAAGAACATTGGTCAGCCGAGTGGTTTTCTCCACATTTGAAACATCTGGGAGGGGATCTGCATGCAGCTTTGGTATGACCAAAACGGCAGCAGTTGTAACATTGAGTGGTAGGATAAGTGTACATTTCAACTGGTAAGGAGTTGAAAAATAAATAAATATGGGAGGGAAGAGATTGTCCTTCGAATGTGATGACGACAGATTGGGAGGGCTTCCAGGAAACGATGCCCTCAGAGGTGTCCTTATAATTTAGCCTCCTGGCTTTTATGGGATTGCCGATATGTTGGGGGGTTGAAAGTGAGGACAGGATTTCTGGAATGGACAGATCGGTCGAGATACCCCTGACCAGGCCCATTCGAGTGACATTGAAAGTTGGGATGTACGCCTTGAATTTAGAATTTGATGAAATAAATATATTTTTGGTAAAGTTGTTGGCGGCTGAACCCGACAGGAATTCAACAGAGATTCGGAAGCGACCCTCGGCTTTAACACCTCCAGGTTTAATCGAAAGGTTCTTGTTATTTGAAAGAAATTTACCAAATTCAAGAGGATGGATGGTTTTACCTTGTTCAGTTTTTTGCGCATATACAATGTAGGGGCCACGGGAATGAGTAGAGTAAAAGATTGTTGGAGGAGGTTGAGGAAGAGCTGGAGGGGACTGAGGAGACAAAGGCGAATCATGTTTTTTTGGGGAAAGGGGACTAAATTTTCTTTTTTTAATTGAGGTTAGGATGACAGATTCATTGTCTGAAATGTTTGAATGTTCTGAAAAGTCTATTTTATCTGAAATGTCTCCATCTGGAGGGTCAGGAGGGGGATCTGGGGGCTTTGTAAGGGGTACAGGAGGGAAATCCTCCTCCATTGTTCAAAAAATTACAGCAAATATAAAAAGTGACAGAAGTAAAAAAATTATATAAATATCTGAAAATGAGCAGCAAGAGTGACTCCTGGAAGATCAGGGGGGAGAAGATTCCAACA
This sequence comes from Limnephilus rhombicus, assembly GCA_929108145.2. Lineage (NCBI taxonomy): Eukaryota > Metazoa > Arthropoda > Insecta > Trichoptera > Limnephilidae > Limnephilus > Limnephilus rhombicus. The sequence goes on along the minus strand of OV815288.1, from coordinate 44,605,719 downwards.
CACTAAACTTTTTACAGCCAAAACACAATAAAAAGATTGGTTTAAGAATATTTTTTGAAAGAGCAAAACAAAAGAACTGATGACAGCCAAATGTTATTGTTGCGAGTCCAACTCCATAGTTCACCATTTGATTCACCATCACCGTATCACCGAAAACAGGTTTACGTTTTACGCAGGTAGTTATTTTAGATTTTAGATATTTTTTTCCGTTCAATATTATTAGAAACTACTTTAGTGGGAAACCGTTTTGAATCAATGCTGAGTTTAGTGTTTAGTATTTCCAGGGGTGGTTAATCCTACCCTCGGGGACCAGTGCCTTCACATGGTATTACCCACATAGAGGGTAGGTATGTACAAGAGAGGTTTCTAGAGCGCACGAGGGCATTTAGTCCTGCACACAGAGGTAACTTTACTCGTTGTTTCTAAGCTTTCAAAACTGCACTTATAGAAAAAATTAATCGTAGATGTTTTGACAGGTTGAAAATTATAATTAGGGTTATTGAAAAGAACTTAGCTATTTAGATCTACTCAGTAAAAACGGCGTTTTTCAAGAGTTTTTACCAGGGCGATACTAAGAGCATCTACTATTCTTGCTATATGTAACCCGAAATGAAGACGCAAAATTTGACATCGACTGGGCAAATAATACATTTTGGACTTGGTCATGCAACTTACCTTAGAAAAACGAATCATTAACTCGACCTTTTTGCATTTCATTTGTCTGTGAATTTTTTTTTGTTTCAAGATGGTGTCCGTTTTATTGATTCAGTTATGATTCTTTTGAAGTGACATTTCTTTAGCGCAGTTAGTGATTTGAAATTTGGATGAAACGAAAATGCGTCACAACTTAATTCTACACAAATACTCGGTTTTAATATAATGCGGTAAATTCGCGCTTTGGCGCGGGCCTTCGATAGCGCAGTGGGAAAGGTGCCTTACAAGTCTCAGCTGCCAGAGATGCAGACATCAAGCGAAAGGAGGAGGAGGAGGAAATCCAAAAAAAATCATTTTTGTTTTTGTAAAATCAATATCCAATCTTCAAACCACTTTAAAATAAACACACAAACGAAAAGAAAGCGACATCTAGGAACTTTCTAGTTTCACATAGATGTGACTAGAAAGTGTGAATTTTCTGTTTTTTTTCTCAATATTATGATTCCTACCTTCCTAAAGAATGTTTAAAGATAAAGAGGAATTCCCGTTCCATGCCAGTTTTATATGTTAAACTTGTATTTGCATATAAAACTATTGAATTATTTTGTATAATATTTCAAAGTACGCTTTAGCCTATAGTTATTGTACATCGTAGATGATTTTAAATAGGGTTAACACTTAGAGAACTGCTGGTGCGTAAAGCCACATGTCACACCGTACAGAGTAATCCCGCTATCAATAAACCCCACCGTCCCCCACCCACTTCCACCCGCTCTACCCCAAGCAATCACCCCACATCCCGCCCTAAGGATAATTCTATTCATTTACGTTTAGCGTATCGTATTATATCAACACGATATTACCTCTTAGCAGAAGTGGCCAGAAGATATCAAAAAGTAGGTCGCTGGTTGCATTGATTTTTTTGTTACTGGGTAGTAGTGGGTACTCGAATTAAAATATCAAAGATGTTGTAATAAGAGTAACAATTCTTAGCATTCTTCTACGAAATCGAAGCTTATTTTTTCGAAAAAGTTGGTCGTGCCATTACTACGCGATTTGACGAATTAGACGCCTATTTAGAATTGAATAATATAGGTAAGTAAAGGTTAAGATTTAAAAAAAACAACGAAGGATTGAAGAGTTACTACTTATATCAGGAGTCACGTTAAGAGGAATATAAACGCAAGAAATATTTCGATTCTCACGCCTTCATAACTTAAAATCGAGCGTCTTTTTTGCATGAGGCAAGTGAGCGCCAAAGTGGATTTTATTTATTTTGTGCAAAATTTTATAAGAATGACATAAATTAGATATACAAAACGACAAAAATAGTCTTAGCCATAAAGGGGTATTTAAAAAAAATTGTTTCTTAGTTAAGTCATGAATAAACATTTTTTTAGTAGTTTGTGCTTATATTTTTTGTTACGCAAATAATAATTTTATTGTAATTCCAATACATACAAAAGGTAGTAAAAGCTTCAATTTATCCGTAGCATTTTTTTGATGTTCATAATGTAAACCGATTCGTAGTAAAGATGAATCTAAAAAGGATTTCACGTATAGTGTTCCGGAATCTCACAAGGATCGCGATGCAATTAAGTAATCTAATCAAAATCAATGATCGACGAAGTTGCTCGCAGAAAAACGTCGTCATGCCAAAATAACGCGATTCGACTAATTAGTAGCCCATTTAGAATTGTATAAAGCAGGTCAATGATAAGATTTAAAAAAACAAGGCAGAATTGAAGATTTATTACTTATGATATCAGGAATCACGTTAAGTTTTGAAAAATATGTTGAACGGAATCCCACAAGAATCGCTCATGGGTACAAATTAAAAATAGTCTCTCTCAACGCAATTAAGTAATAGCTTGCCAAAAATACGCGATTCGATGAATTGCCTGTTTAGAATTGCATTGTAATTGAAGATTTATTACTTATCATATCAGGAGTATGTCAGGAGTTATATTGAACCATGTTCCAGAATCCCACAAGGATCGCTCTTGGGTACAAATTTAAAGAAGCTCAACGCAATTAAGTAATCTAATCAAAATCAATTGGCACAGAAAACCGAGAAACACATGTTTTGAGACAACAAGGAAATGAAACATCACACAAATTCACCGCTCATTATCAGGAGACATTAAAATTCACCGCGGCTGATCAATATTTGTGCATATGCGGTCCACTTGGCCCGCCTACCTCTGTCAGGTAGGCGAGATACAGCACCGGATGTTTGAACATGTTGGCGAATAGCACCAGCTTCTGCCTCTGATCATCCTAGACTATATTCCACTTGGAGCTTGCTTATATAATCAAACGCTAGTGTGAATATAAGTCTACGGGACGCAGCACGTCTGTGAAACACAACAGCTATTATTTTTACCCGAGTATTATTTTACTATTGTTCTATTGACTTGAACGTTGGTTAGATAATAAGGGAAAGCGAGGGGTTATTACTCTAAACTTTAAGAGGCAATATAATACATATATTATTTATATATAAATGAAAATGAATCGCCGAAATGTATGTACGCGCATGACTTCCGAACGACTGCACGAAATTGGATAAATTTTTGTTCAATAATAATAAATAATAATAATTGGCTAATTTATATAGTGCCGTTTTCGTGAAAAATCACCTCAAGGGCGCTGTACAAATAATATATAAAATAATTTATATTACTGGCTTAAAACTAAGATTTACAATTACAACTTGTGACTTACATCTAAGACTTATAGCTACTTATATTACTGGCTTACAACTAAGATTTACAATTATAACTAGTGACTTACATCTAAGACTTATAGCTAGTGACCTATGACTAAGACATATAGATTCTAACCTAATACACATATTTACAATTAAGATTAGCGCCAGAAGAAGTAGGAAATTTTTACATAATATTACAATTCGAGAATACGGATGCAAAAAGTATAATGAAGGTTAACTGGATTTACGGGAAGGTATAGATATTTTAAAAAAATTAATAAATTTAATAGTCAAACTTTACTGCATTAAGGTGATTCATCGCTCACCAGTAAACAGATTGAGGTATCACAATTAACAGATTACATTAAACAGATTGAGTTAACTATAAACAAAGAGAAAAGAGGAAAAAAAACGATTAAAAATTGCAAAGTTTAAATAGAATGATGAATTTATGGAAAGAAGTATCGGAAAAAGTGAGTTTTCAGTTTGGATCTAAATTCCGCCGAGTTGGTTATGCATCTCAATTCCATAGGAAGTTTATTCCAAACTTCGGGGCCGGGTACTGCGAATGCACGATCACCAAAACTTACTGTTCGGATTTCGCTTAGGTTCTTTCAACCTTCCAATTGCAGAAGATGTCGCTGATTTAAGAGTTGACTGCCTTAGACCAATATTTTCCGGAATGCATAGTTCAGAGATATAAGGAGGAGCCATTTCATTGATAGATTTAAACACCATCCAGCATAACTTGTATTGGATCCATTCAGGACACTTCAGCCAGTGAAGATTTCGGAGGTGTTCCGAAATGTGCGAAAATTTGGATACTCCAGTGATAAGTCGTGCTGCGGCGTTGAAAACTGATTGTAGTTTGTCAGTTTGACATTTAGGAAGACTTGCATAGATGTCATTGCAGTAATCAAGACGTGATACTATATACGAGTTCACAAGAAGCTTAGTTGCTTCTGTAGAAAGGTTCCTATGAACTGACTTAAGTTGTCTAAGGTAGAAGAACCCCGTGCTAACGGTCCTATTCACCTGGCTTTTCAATGAAAGGTCTGAATCCAGATAAACTCCCAGAAGTTTGACGGTTGTTTTCGCAATTACGTCATTGCCGGAAATAGCAATGGGTGAGTTATCTATTAAATGTTGGCGTCTATTTGTGGCTGCCCACAGAAACTCGGTCTTTGAAGGGTTTAGCTTCAGTTTTTTTGAGGACAACCAGAGACTGATTGCTTCTAGACACTCAGCTATGCGAATTTTAAGGCCGGTGATCTCATTTGGTCTGCAGTAAAAGTAGACTTGCTGATCGTCAGCATAACAGTGAGATAGGAGACCAAATGACTTAATAATCGTTGCGACATCATTTGTGAATAGAATGAAGAGAAGTGGACCCAAAACGGATCCCTGAGGTACCCCTGAAGAGAGTTTTGTGAAGTTAGACTGTTTATTTCCTACCTTCACTGTTTGTATTCGTTAGTGTCAGGACAAGGTTTGCACAAACTCTGGCATTATGAAATTTGTATAAAAAAATTGCATTAGGAGCTGTTTGAAAACTGAATGTATGGAATGCGGGAGGGGGAGGGGGGGAGGTGGGAGGGGATCCTGGTAGGGGGGAGGGGAACTCGGGAGAAACGGAAGGTGGAGGAGGCGCAGTGGCAATGCGAGAGGGGAAGGGGACGCGGGAGAGGAAGGGGAGGCGGAAGGGGAACGGGACTAATGGGAAAGGACAAGCAGGGAGAAACAATTTATTTATTAAATGGCATAGCAACGCATGCCGGGAACGAGCTAGTATTAAATACAAATTTGTTTATTGTTTAAAAAAAATACATTATTTTAAGTGTGAAAACTGCATAAGAGTCCCAGTTGCTTCCAACCGTCTAAAGCCAGTGGGATTATGGCATCCCCATTTGTGGGATAGGTTGTGAGGTTGAGGGTAGTGGAGAGATGAGGAAGAGAAGAGAAAGCCTAGTTTTCGAATTTTTTATAAGCAGTTGTTCAGGCGAACGACTTTGAGAAATTGTCACACACTCTCCATAATTCAGTGATCTCATACGAGCTTGACGTAGGCAGGAAGTGTAGTAGTAGTTAGAAGAAGTGTACCTACCCAAGAGCACAAAGCCTTTGTTCTTCGTCAGAAGTGACGGCTGGTGAACGTTGCTTGCACAGCTGAACTGAGGCTGTGATCTGAATAGAAATGGAAATCCCTTCTACGAGATCAGTGCCACGAATTGTAATAATATCTATATACACCGAATGCTATACCGTTATTCTCAAGACGGTGGTTCGTTTGTTGTACCGCACGCTTCCAATGCATCATTTATTCATGCATGCCACAAATGCCTTTGATCGATGCAACGAATAGAACAACAGGCAGGTCACTCAGAAAACAAATTGTGTTGGATTGAATTACAAAAATCTACAAAAGTCAATAATTTTAAAAAATTAAAATTAATCATGCAGTCAAATCAGTAATCATTAATGGTGACTCTTTGGCTTCGGAATTTCTCCAAAATTCGGGACCGTTTTTCGAAAAACGATGAACGCTGGCAATAGAAGATTAGTAGGTACATTTGACCCTGCATTATCACACAAGTTTTGTAAAAGTAGATCGAAGGTATTCTTTTTAATTAACGATTAGTCGATAAAGAGTCTCGGTTACCCACACTAAAAGATATACTATGTGAAGATTTAATAGTTTATAATATCTAACTTTGTAAGCATGTTGTTCCACCGACAAAGGAGGCGGCTCAAGAAGAAAGGCATTTTGACAAATGCGCGGTTATCGAAACGGGTTTTGAAATAAGTACACATCTTTTTGGATTTAATTGTAAATCACTGTTATTAAAGGTGTAAGAAGCAATGTGTAATACATACACATCGCAGGGAAGGAGGGGTTAATAGGATCGAAGTTTTAATATTTAAAATTTATTTTTATTGACCATGCTCTCGCATATATATCACGCTCTACGAGGGTTTTTTTCAGTAAGATGTATGAAGTTTGCAAAACTTTTCTCTATGTTGTAGGTCAACGCAACAATTCTCAGCTCTCAAAGTTACGAGAACAAGACGCAATATTTTATTTATCTATTTTCATTTATTCCATAGGTACTTATTCAGTGAAATAAAGCTTTAACGAATCCATTTACAGATATTTAACTTTTAACTCGCAGGTGATAATTTTGGTAATAACACCATTTAAAAAATTCATATTGTACTTTTACCGTATTTTTTTTTAGATAATAATTCTAAAGCATGACAGAAAAAAACTGCTTCTGCGTTGCCTACTAATCAAGAATTGCTCAATTCAACGTAATCAACCTACCGTTGATTACGATGCACTTTTTTTACATTAGCTCCACGCATGAGACCTGCAATAATTCCCCTCGGAACCTATGTCATCTTTGGGGATGCTGTGTGGAGGGTCTTTTTAGGAAAGGAAGTTCTGGGTAGTAAAAAGGGTTCCATGACAACAATAAAGAGGCATTTCAACACCCATTTGAAAAGTCATTAAAAATAATGAAAATTTTAAAGAAAGATTGCCCCTAACCTAATCTAACGTAACCTATTATGAAGTTTTTTTAAACTTTTAATGACTTTTCGAAGGAGTGATGTAGATAGTGATGTGTTATACAAGTTGATGAGTTTTCCGGTCACCAGGAAAAAGGTTTGGGGGTGGGTCGGAATCTGGGGTTGTTTTAAATGTGTGATTCTCGTTTGTTATTCCATATTTATAAATACGATGTGCTTCTTTAATCTTTCCTCTTTTTACCCGAAGCAACCAACGAACTAGGAGTGTCTTAGATCCCAGGGACCGAGCCGATGTAGAGTGGAAAGATAGTGCAAATCATGTCTATAGATAGTAAAACTGTAAATAAAGTATCGGATATTTATTTTGAAACAGAGTGCTTTTCATTTTATTTTTATTTTTTTATTATAATCTTTATTTATTAATATTGATACGAGCATGAAGAGTGACCCAAAACCCCGTCACTAAAAAATAAACGCAAAAGGGAATCAGTCACGGCTCGAATCGAGCTACCCAGTGTAGTCTAGGTACTTTCGTACGGTGGTTACACAAATCCATTTTTTTTAAACGCACCAGAATTCGAATTGAATTGTTTTGTTTCATTTTTCTTTTTTTGACAGATAGGAGTTTTTTTAAGAAGCGTCATGTGAGACTATAAAAAAAACACATTAACTTATATTCTGTGAACTTGTAAAATAAACTATCGTACCGAGATACTTGTATTTTGTTTCTGAGCCCACTAAGTTGATACTCGACCCTATCAATTGGCGCCCAACGTGTTTGTCAGATCAATGAGTTTTAACGAATAAATTCAAAGACAAGAGAGGCAACAAACCGAACAAAAGTGGGCTCAAAACACTGAAAATGCCACAAACACGTAGCACAACAGCGGGCAACGCTACCACAGTGGAGAATGAGGATAAGAGTCCTCTAGCTCAATCCTCAGCGGATGTAACAAATGGAGAAACCTTTACGAGAGACACCCAGACGACACGAATCCTTGAAATGTTAGCAACAAAACTCGCTAACATAGCCGTGTGTCAAAGGGAGCCTCGCCTGGAGGCAATATTTTCTGGGAGACTGGAAGAATTTCCACGACTTTTCCTGGAACGGTGCGAAGAGTATTTCCAAATAGCTAACACCTACGAGGAAAACAAAACGAGGGTGGCAACGGCCCAGCTCCGGGACAAAGCGAAGGACTGGGCGAATACTTATAAACACCCAGAATGGTCGATTTTTAAAAGATTTTTCCTTCGGGAATACGAGGGACCAGAAGTGGAACTCCGACTTCAAAACCAGATCTACCATAAAACACAAGAGAACACGGAATCCTTGGCAGAGTTTATTGCTAATAAACAAAAAATGTTTGCACGACTCCACCCGGCAAAACAATTATCGGAGTTAGATGTATTCGTGCCTGCGTTTTGTAATAGCCAAATGTTACCCCAGTACATACACATATATGCCACCACCATGGAAGAGTGGATGAACCAGGCCATGAGGTTTGAAAATTCTAAAGGCAGATATAAGATCCTAGGCCAACGCCAAACAAGAAGCAATTTATCTCCTCGCCGGTCAGCTCAACAATATTCTCCGCGTCACCGTTCACCTCAGCGCAGTTCACCTCAGCGTCAATCACCGCCACGCCGTTCACCGAATCGCCAATCGCCATACCGCCATCCGGCCCAGCGATCCCCAGCTCAACAAAATAGAAGAGATAGAAACTCGGGAAACCGGTACCGCCCGGGAGCTCGTTACTAAAACGGCAACCCGGGCAAAGAAGGAAGAAACCGAAACAAACCGCAGAGTGCCACACGGCAATAGCAGGTTCCTTCCTTCCAAGGGTGAGAGTCACCATAGAGGGGCAAACCTATCAGGCATTGGTAGACTCTGCATCTTCACACTCTATAATAAGAATGGGCATCGCCCAAAGTACCAAATTACAACAATCCTCGATTCCATGCCTCAAGTTGGCGAACAAAAGAAACGTGATGCGAATAAAGGGTATGATATCGATAAAATTCGACATCCAGAATACAACACGGGAATGGAACTTCCTCGTGGGAGAGAACCTAAGGGAGGAAATCATCTTAGGACGCGATTGGCTGTCCAAAGAGGAAGCTTCAATAGACTTCATGCGGAACTGTTTAAATTTCGGAAGCTCAATCAGGACATCCACCCACTTTGTGCCCGTTCGCCAGGGACAAAATAGTAACGATGTCCACGGGCCACTATTAGATCGAGTCCCAGAACAGGAGAAAAAAGGATTCACGGATCTATTATCCGAATATAGTGAAGTATTTTCCCCCTTGACAGGCACAGCGAAAGTACCACCGCACAGAATCCACCTGAACACCGACAGACCAATCTGCGTTCCACCACATCGCCTTTCGGACGAGAAGAAAAAGGATTTATACAAACAACTGGAAGGGATGCTAGCGGATGGAGTAGTAGAATCCAGCAGATCCCCATACAGTTTCCCAGTAGTAATGGTGGCCAAAAAGGGAAAAGAAGGGCGACGATTCTGCATAGACTACAGAAGGTTGAATCAAGCAACAATAACTGAACCCTCCCCACTGCCAATCATCCACGAAACACTTAAAGACCTGAGCACAGCCAAGGTATTCACAGTACTGGACCTTAAAAGCGGGTACTGGCAAGTGCCGATGGCACCAGAAGACAGAGAAAAGACTGCCTTTACCACACCAGATGGGGGCAGTTACCAGTTCCGAGTAATGCCATTCGGGTTAAAAGGTGCACCCAAGACATTTCAAAGAACCATGAGCCAGCAAGTATTAGCCGGATTCCTTAGAAAATTTGCCATGGCCTATCTGGATGATATCGTCGTATATTCCGAAAACTTAAAAGACCACTTACGACACCTCCGCCTCATCCTAGAACGATTGGCAGAGTTTGGGTTAAAATGTTCTCCAGAAAAATGTATCATCGCCACAGATGAAATCACATACTTGGGACACACAGTCAGTGCCACGGGCAACACTCCCCAGAGGCCACACGAAGAAGCCATTAAAAATACACCATCACCTCAAACAAGAAAAGAACTTCGCAGTTTTCTAGGAGTGTGCAACTGGTTGAGGGAATACATACCAAACTTTGCTGAAATGTCAGCACCCTTAACAAATCTTACCAGAAATAAGATAAAATTCCAATGGACCGGAGAAGCCGAAGAAGCCATGCAGCAAATAAAAAATGCAATGGCGGGGCCGCTGGAACTCAAGAGACCTGATTTTAGTAGGGAATTCGTGCTACAAACGGACGCAAGTAAATTAGGAGCCGCAGCAGTACTCTTCCATAAAAATGAAGATGGTTCACGAGATGTGATATCATACTCGAGCACCCGGTTCTCACCAGCTGAAGAAAGGTACCATAGCAATGAACAGGAAGCACTGGCAGCAATATGGGCTATTAAGAAATACCGGCCTTACCTAGAAGGGAGGCACTTTAAGCTCATCACAGACAACCGAGCTCTAACATGGCTAAACGAGGCAAAGAACGAAAGAGCCAAACTCACAAGATGGGCCCTACTCCTACAAGACCACGACTTTACTGTAGAGCACTGTCCGGGGAAAGCTAATGAGCTCGCCGACGCGCTGTCTAGAAACCCAGGACCAACGCAAATGATACTCGAAACGGTTACCGGAAACACCCGAGAAAGCTATCCGGAAGTCGGCGGAGATAACGGCATAAACCAAATAGACTCAGAAGAGGAGGAAGAGCAACAAACCCTAGCAAGTGCGGTAAAATCAGGACAACCGACAGATCGGGAAACACGGAAAAGAATAGATCGATGGAACACTCTAAACGACAGAGAAATCCTAAACAATGCCGTCGATATAAATCACTACACAAGGTATAACGTCCACCAAGGAATACTTTGGAAAAGAGACGAAGGAAAGATGGACCGGCTGTTCGTCCCTCGAAGCACAATTCCAAGAGTTCTGGAAGAATACCACAACTCGGACACCGCAAACCACCCGGGAGCAGCAGAAACAACGAGAGCAATATCAGCACATTACTTCTGGCCAGGAATGAACGAAGAGATCCGCAGACTGGTACGCCAGTGCATGACATGTGCCACATCAAAACGTGGCCCAAATAGACCCGCGGCTCCTCAAGGAGGCACGAAACCAAATAGACCATTTGAAGTGGTCGCCGCCGACGTCATGGGACCGTACCCAAGAACCCTGCAAGGAAACAAATTTATTCTTGTAGTAACAGACTTATTCACAAGATGGGTGGAAGCATTTCCGATTAAGTCTAGTATAGCAAAGACCATAATCCACCAGTTAGAAACTGAAGTATTTCCAAGGTACGGCTACCCGAAACGCATTCTCACGGATAACGGACGACAGTTCATCCACCGCCAATGGTTAGCCGCAATGGAAAGATGGCAATGTAATCATTGGACAACAGCTATATACCACCCACGCTCAAACCCCACGGAAAGGAGAAACCAGGAAATCAAAAAAGGCTTGAGAATTCTCCTCAGAGATTCACCTCACAACAAATGGGATGAGAAACTGCCGGGAGTAATAATGACGACCCGAAACAGAAAGAACGAAGCGACAGGCGTATCACCCAGTCAAGCACTACTGGGATACGATATACCGCGACCAGGAGAGTGGCAAGCTTTCCCAGAAAACACGAACGAGGCAATCGTTTTACCCCATCAGCGAGAACCAGCAGATGAGGAAATAAGAAGGAATCAAGCAGCGTACCAAGAGAGGTACGCCCCAGCGGTGGAAGCCTTACTTAGATACCAACAAGGAGAAGAGGTCTTAGTAAAGGAACACCAATTATCTGGGTCTCCAGAAGGAAATTTCGCAGGGTTTGCACCTAAATGGAGTGGACCTTACAAAATCCTCATGAAAAGTGGAAGAGGTAATATATACTGGGTAGACAAAAGAGGTAAACCCACTAAAATCCACGCAGATGAGTTAAAAGGGTACCAACAATCCAAGAAGTCCGGGTGGAGGATCAAGATAACGAGGTTTTGACTCAAGAAGACCGGGTGGATTGATACGAGCATGAAGAGTGACCCAAAACCCCGTCACTAAAAAATAAACGCAAAAGGGAATCAGTCACGGCTCGAATCGAGCTACCCAGTGTAGTCTAGGTACTTTCGTACGGTGGTTACACAAATCCATTTTTTTTAAACGCACCAGAATTCGAATTGAATTGTTTTGTTTCATTTTTCTTTTTTTGACAGATAGGAGTTTTTTTAAGAAGCGTCATGTGAGACTATAAAAAAAACACATTAACTTATATTCTGTGAACTTGTAAAATAAACTATCGTACCGAGATACTTGTATTTTGTTTCTGAGCCCACTAAGTTGATACTCGACCCTATCAATATATTTACATAGGTTATTTATTTATTTACATAGGTGATTGTGCTGTGCCTGTCTCACTAGGAATTCCTATGTTGAGAGCAGGTGCATTTTAGCATAAATAGTTTAAAACAAAAATAAGGATAACAAAAATGTTATTTACAATTATTATAAGCAATAATTATCAGCCTGAAACACTCATCTACATTGAAAAAATCTTCCGAGAAAAGATACTTGCCGCCAACGGGACTTGAACCCGTGTCTTAAACGTTAGTTTATCAATTAAAAAATGTTATTTACATTTAATGTAAAATTACAAGGACAATCAGCATCGTGCCAATGGGAAAGCATGCATGGTTCTAAAAATATTGTTATTATATGATGGGAAAGCATGCATGGTTCTAAAAATATTGTTAATATATGATCTGTCGTTGCTAGTGATCCAAAACTTGGTATCTGATTTGTATTTTACGTAATTAGTGTGCTGTCTAATGGTCAGTGGAAGTGTATTATACAGTTTTGTTGTAAAGTACCTAAAGTTTCTTTGACCAAAAGTTGTTTTGGCGAAAGGGATAAGTAAGAGATTTTGCCTTTTGGTTCACGAACAGTTTGGATATTGTCAAAAACCGTTCTCTGTTTGAATAGATAAATTAGTATATTTTGGCATAAAGTTGCCTAATGTTCAAAACACCGATTCTCCTAAAGATTTTATCTGAACTACTTGTAATCGGTAGTTTTAGAATAATCTTTATAATTGTTTCTGGGCTTTAGAGATCGGATCAATGGCGGAAGCGTTTGCTCCTCCCCAGACTATGATACCATACTCGATTAGAGATTGACATAGTGCATAGTAAATTATTTTGAGTTGGTTCAAGTTAAGTAAGTTGCGAGTTTGTCCAAAAAGGTATATAGACTTTCGAAGTTTGCTTGCTGTAGTGATAATACTCGTATGTTCTTTCCACTGAATTGAGACTTTAAAAATTATACAGTCTCTTTCTCTCATGGGATTTTCTTTCATTTCTCCTAATGGTTTGTTTTAGTACCTACCATCCATTGATAATACATCATGACTAAAAAATTATCCATACACAAAAGTGCTGCGTTTCGAATGACTTTATTTAAAGTCATCGCCATTTGTTGCGTGCTTGTCATAACATTGATTCAACATTATTATTGTACTGGGAATCATCATAACCACACAAATACATAAATACAAAATAATATATTATATTTATCAAGGCGTTAACACATTCTGTTCTTTGTTGTAATGTCCGACCGTCGAGAATTCAATTTTGTAGTGAGACTTTGTCATCCTGTTTGTATGCATATTGTTTAGTTTTTTGAACCCTGTCCAACAGAATGCGGCGTAGGTAATGCGTGCATCTCAACACTGAGTAATTTATTGTTTCTACCAGGTACTTTGTCGGATCACACACACAACGCCATCTGTGTAAACAGGACGGGTATTGCCGTATTCAAAGATCAAATAATTATTATTCATGGTAACAGTATTTTTCATATTAAAAACATTTTTTGTGAATAATACACCACGAGGAATGATTTCTGTGACTAAGCCACGGTTAGTTGTTATACGTATCTAAACAAAGACAAAAAATGTTCAGGAGAGCAGAAAACAATTATTTTTGTTAAATTAATATTGAGTACTAAATTTCATTTCTAAGAATGACATTCTCTTATTATCTCCACACAGGTGGCCCTGAGGAAAAAAAAAAAAAAAATCGTCATCTGGGAAATGCTGTGTGGCGGGTCTTTTAGGGAAAGGAAGGAAAGGAAGATCTGGGAAGGACTGGGAACTACTTGGGGTGACCTGCAGTACGGGTTTTGGTTCCTGGGGCAGCGGTACCCGTACCCGTCTCCCAAATTGTAAATTGACATGCTCTCTTTTTAGTTGATTTTTTGAAGTGAAACTTCTATACCCCCGCTATGATATTTGGATTTCGGATGAAACGGAAATGACGATTACTGCACCTGCGACGCATCAATAACCGCTTTGATTATGATGTCACGTTTGAAGGCTCCTTTTGATTGAGATATGAAACGGAAATTACGCTGGTCTGCGTTCATTAGTCGCTTTGATTATGACCTCACTTTTCAAGTATTGGTCGAGATTGTTTTGGTGAAGTTTCGCTTCTACCGCATGTAAACTGCACTTGAATATATTTTTTTGTTAAGTTACACTTTCTTACGTTTTTGTGATACTCAACATCTTTAGTTTTTATGTTTGGATGAAGACTTATATTTTTTAATTATTAATAAAACTAAAAAAAGTGGACAATGAAAATTTACACAGTCATACTCAAAACTTAATTTTCAAAACAATATCCGAAAAGGCAAGGGTTTGTAAGTTGAAGATTATGTGCATCGCCTTAAAAAGTTTCCCAAAGTCAATAATTGAAAATTATGGAAAAACTAAAATACTTCTTATCTTACTTTTGCACATCAGTGTTAAGCTTCTTAACTCACGGAAATCACCTTGTGATTTTAACCTCGGAAGTAAAAATTTTTCTTCTATTTATTACCAAGCTTTTTTCCCGTTTTAATGCATCTATTGATAAATTGATAATGCAATAAAAATGAATAAAGATGTAAAGCGATTCCTTCATTTCCTTCCTCGTTCTCTCGCGTATTTTGACAGTTGGCCCGCGCTCTTGATTTTACGCGCCAAAAACTCGCCACAGATAAAATAACGCGATTAGCGACCGCTCAATGGCGGCAGTGGAGCCACAAATACACCATAGATGTTCGGTAGTGGCGGCCATTGGACGATCATTGGGGTATTATAATATATATTGTGTCTTATCAAATTAATTCAACATTACATTGTTCGCTGGTTATTGGATTGTAATCTGTCTTTGTGGTTAGAAACCGCGGTTTTTATCAAGTGGAGTTTCATTTACGAACAGTGCAACGTACTTTATATACCATCTGGCTTTTAAATGCAGAAAAATTATGCTGAACAATTTATCAGAGAGATCAACCCAGAGAAATATTTAATAAAAAGGGTTTTCATTAGCATTTGTCTATTGGTTATGTACTTTTAAGGGGTATTCTAGCCTAGAATTTTTTTTTTTAATTCATATTTCGATAGTTTAGATTTTTAGATAGTCAAGAATATCGACCTATTTTACAAAATTCGAATCATTGTAAAAGTTAAAGCCATTTTAGTTCAACCGATTTAAACGGAATCTAAATAGAATCTAAACAGAGCAAAATTTTAAAAGAAGAAGATGGAGAGATATGTAATTACGAATGTTGGAGAGAGCGATAAAATTGAAGCGAAAATTATGAAAATGTTTAATAAAATACGACTCCTTTAAAATAGAGCAAAAATCTTGTGGGGATTGTATAAAACAGCATTCAAAGAAACACTGTGAATTTTTTTCAAAATAACTGAAAAAAACCTTAACAATTATTATAAGCAATAATTATCAGCCTGAAACACTCATCCACATTGAAAAATCTTCCGGGAAAAGATACATGACGCCAACGGGACTTGAACCCGTGCCCTTCTGATTGCCGGTCAGCTGCTCTCCCAATTGAACTATGGCGGCTTAAAACACTAGTATATATTGAATCATTTGGCGGGTATAAGAATACCCGCCAAATGATTCAATATATACTAGTGTTTCATTCAACAATTACTGCTTATTATATTTTTTCCACCTGAAAATTAGCTCAGTTGGGAGGGCAGCTGACCGGCAATCAGAAGGGCACGGGTTAAAGTCCCGTTGGCGTCATGCATCTTTTCTCGGAAGATTTTTCAATGTGGATGAGTGTTTCAGGCTAATAATTATTGCTTATAATAATTGTTACCCTTTGTGATATGCATAAAAATCTTGTCTTAAACGTTAGTTTAACAATTAAAAATAATAATTAATATTTGGCAAGTTTAAGTATTTCCCCAATAAATGAAGACATAATTTGTCTCGACGCCACCTAGTGAGGGATTTAACACTAACAGTGCCTCTCTCGCAAAAATAAAGTTGGTTGTTTTCAGGTGGAAAAAATATAATAAGCAGTAATTGTTGAATGAAACACTAGTATATATTGATAAGCCGCCATAGCTCAATTGGGAGAGCAGCTGACCGGCAATCAGAAGGGCACGGGTTCAAGTCCCGTTGGCGTCATGTATCTTTTCTCGGAAGATTTTTCAATGTGGATGAGTGTTTCAGTCTTATAATTATTGCTTATAATAATTGTTACCCTTTGTACCATGCATAAAAATCTTGTATTAAACGTTAGTTTAACAATTAAAAATAATAATTGAAAGAAACCTGTTTATTAAAATTTTAGGAGCGTACTTTTAGATTTTTTTGTATCGAGGGAATTTCATATAATTTGCGTTTCGGCCTGGGGATATAGATATTATCTTCAGAAGTAACATATATTTTAACGTCAAATGTTTAAGAGAGATATGTATGAAATCGATATAAATCGGGTAGCGGTGGCTTAAGCGTGTTTTTCTCGAAATTACTTTTTTCAAAACGTTTGTAATAAAATTTCAAGTTCTAATTGACCGATTTTCTTGAAAATTGGCAAAAATTTTCATTATATATCCCCTATGGTAGAAAGCAACAAAAAAACCAAAAAAAATACCTTTTTTAAAAATTCGTAAAAGTTAAAAAAAAAAATTTTTGAATAGCTCATATTTTGCGAGATTTTTATTTTTCATTTTTCCTGGTTCCTACCATAGCGACATTTATACTGATAAAGAATCTACTTTTTATTTTTCAGACGACCGGAAGAGTGGAAATCGTGACAAGATTGTCACTCTCTGTTTTTTCCCTCCACTTCAACAGCGTGTAATTGTTTCAATAAGCGAATTTCATATTTGACATTATATTTTTATTTGACATTATTTTTTTTATATTTTAAATGCAAACATCTAAAAGATAAATTTGCTTAGTTTCTAAAATAACATTTTTTTACGATAACTTGTAAAATAAGAAATATGGCACATTTAAAATATCTTCTCCGAAAGCATTCTGAAATTTCATAAAACTTCACCATGTTGTTTGAAAAAATATTTTAAATGCTGAAGGGTTAAGTATCTCTCGTCTTTAGTAATTATTATTTTATTTAAGAATGAATAGAAATTAAGAGAAATAAAAACAAAAAAACCTGTCATGAGGTGACCTCAGTAAAATATTCAGTGCTGAAGTATTTAATTAGTACAGCTTTATACAAGGCAAATTACAAACATCAGCAATATTCAGCATAAGAGTTACCAATGGTGTTTATTCTATTTATAACATAATTGTGTGCTGAAACCGTGGTACAATTATCACAATAATACATACTGGGGAACATTGATCTAATGGTAGGAATATGAAAGTGAATCAACGCACTAACATATCATGGCTATCAAAAGTGATTATTTTCAATTTTATATAAAAATCTAAGATCTAAAAATTTATTATACCACTAAACTTCAACAGTTTCAATTAAGGTAACAAAAAAATTAAAATCTGTTTTTTGTAAAGGAATTCCAAACTAAAATTATTACACCTCCAGAATTTACATTAGACTCTATAAATGTGATTTCTACCATATTGTAGAGTTATATTCCAGAATGCTTCTAACGAGAGATGTGAACATTTTGCTAGTGAAATTTAAAATTTTGATTTCTTGTAAAATGAGCACAATTTGCTATTTGCAATCTTGCACAGTTTTGTAACTCACCTGATTTGCTGTGTAGAAAGACATAAATAATAATAAAAATAAATAAAGGTGAACTTTTGTTCCTTAAAAAAAAAACACCAAACGCCACTGTTAACACGGGTAAATGTCGCGACGGATCACGTGATAACCGCTCTGTCTTTCGTTTGTTACCGTAATGCTGGAATGAGACGGAGCGCGAATCACGTGACCCGCTGTCCTGCACCCAACTACCCGGGGGCGATGAGTGATGGTGATGGAAAATTTTGGTTTTTAAATATATCATGTTTATAATATCAAATACGCTTAGGAATGGTTCGTTAAAATACGTAGAATACGTACTATTACATCCTGTAGAGTCGCTAAAAAACACGTTTTTTTACATTAGCTCCTCACAGAAGGCTCTAAGAAAAATAATTTCCCTCAGGGCCTACGGGGTCTTTTTAATGAAATTAAGGAGAGGAAGTTCTAGGAAGAAAAGAGGTAAGAGGGGTGGGAAGGAATCTAGGAAGGTTCAGTGTGTTCAGGTCATCCGCCACCAGATCCAGATACACGTCACACCATGAACCCGTGCACCCCTGCTAAGTCACCAAACGTAGCGAACCACTTGGAGTGACCTATGGCGGAGGTGTTGGTTATCCAATAAATGGTTCTGAATCGTTGTTCGGATTCGATAAACTTGAAAGCACAAATCTTTTTAAACAAAAAAAAATCGAGTTCAGTTCACACGCGGTAGAAGCAAAACTTTACCAATACAATCTCAACCAACAGGAGCCTTGAAAAGTGAGATCATAATCAAAGCGGCCAATGAGCGCAGACCTAGCGTCATTTCCGTTTCATATCTCAACGAATGGGAGCCTTGAATAGTGACATCATAATCAAAGCTGCCAATGAGCAGTTTGATGCTTCGCAGGTGCTGTAATGTGTCTTTTCTGTTTCATCCGAATTTAAAATCACAACGGGGCTAAAGAAGTTTCTCTTCAAAAATAAATAACTGAACGTTCAGAGTCAGGGACCTAACCGCTCTACCACGAAGGTCATCATGTCTACCCACAAAATAAGAGAAGTTCTTATCCATAGATTTGTAGATTCGATGAAGCTTGGCATTTTGCAAATTGTTGGCAGATCCCTTCTGTGGGTATAGCAGAGTGGGCAAAGCAATTAGTTACCCTTTGCCGTATTATATTGGACTACAGTAGCAACAGAGAATAGGTATACAGTGAAGTGTATAGGAAACATCATTCGTGGCTTTGTACATATCGAAGATTGAACTGAGAACAGGGCCGCAGTGGAACTCCTAAAACTGGAGAGATCCTGAATGTATAGCTGAGCAGTGACCTTTTTGGCAATAGAATCAATGATCAAACAAATCAGCGTGCAATTCAAAAGCGGCAGAATGAAACCTTCTGAAAACTAAAGTAAGGCAAGAATGGGGAGTTTACGAAGCACCTCACAAAGAGGAGACCGAAAAGCTACGAAGCACCGCACAAAGAGGAGACCGATAAAACTATCTCATTTTCTTGCTAGCTAAATTCTATAGATGTATGTGTTTGTCTCTTTTTAATATCACTACTTTTTTTTCATCGAGTTTAAAATCACAATGGTGCAAAAAGAGTTTTCCTTTCAAACACAGACTGTGCAATTCACACGCGCTAGAAGTGGAAATCTTCAGAAAACCAAAGTACACAACAGTGGGGAGGCTACGAAGCACAGCACAAAGAGGAGACCGATTATACTATCTCATTGTCGGTTCCATGACAGTTCATCCTGCGACAATTCATCCGGGGACAGTTCATCCTGCGACAGTTCATCCGGCCGACAGTTCATCCCGCCGACAATTCATCCGGCGACAATTCATCCTGACAATTCAACCTAACCTAACCTAACCTAACCTAACCTAACCTATAAGTATAACCTATAAGTATAAGAATGTCGTATTTTGTTATTCACGCATGCTTCTTCGGAGAGTCGAAATTATTGTTAGTAAAAATATTTTTACAGCGGATTTCCACTCAAGATGCCTTCAAATATAAGTATATCGATTTTGGTTGTACGGCCGTATATCCTCTTTGCATACTTACTTAATAAAAATCTTCTAAATGATAAGGCAGGATGAATTGTTGCCCGATGAATTGTTGGCGGGATGAACTGTCGGCAGGATGAACTGTCGGCAGGATGAACTGTCGGCCGGATGAACTGTCGCAGGATGAACTGTCGCCGGATGAATTGTCGCAGGACGAATTGTCTCGCAGGCTAAATCCAATAGATGTACGCATTTGTCTCTTTTTAGTGTCGCTCGTTTCCGTTTCATCGAATTTAAATTTACAACGGCGCTAAAGAATTTTGCACTTCAATATAAAATTGTAAAAATGTTTTTATTATTTTATTTATTTTTATTATTTTTTTCAAGGCAAAGAAGCAAATAAATCTGAAACCAGGGGTCTGCATGATCAAATTAATAACTTTAAAATATCGGATCGATAAGCATCTCTTCCGACGATTTTATAGCGATGTCCCTAACACTTTAGCACTGTCGATAGCTGATCCGATACTGACATGAAGCAATTAAGAATTTGTTATACGATGGTAACACTGGTGAATCTTTATATGAAGTTACATTTTTAAACCTCAAACGGTTACGTAAAAATTATTTTTTTTGTAATTTGACAATGTTGAATTAAAATACAAACTTAAATATATACTGGCAGTCCGCACGTACTTTTTGACAATAAAAAGATATTTATTTAGTTAATTAGATCTTTAGCCGTAACTAGTGATATTTGAACAACTTTCGTTTCTCCAAAAGGAACGGAATAAATTGATCACGTATAAGATTTCGTTGAATTCTAAGAGCTTCGTTAGTTCACCTCCGCTCAATAAAAAGCCAGTAATTCTGCGTAACGAACCACCAAATAAAAAGTTGCGTATATTGACCGGTCAGTGACACCCTGGAGGCCGGAATCATTTGTTGACCGTGCTCGCAAATATCGCTAACTGACCATAGACTAGGTTTAGTCAATATTTTATATATATATATATATATATATATATATATATATATATATATATATATATTTACGAATGTGTTCTTACGTAAATATTTTGTTACAAATTCTTCATAGTATTTATTTATCTGCATTGCTAAAATTGTGTAAATTGCAAAATTTTTTTGTCTCACTTAAGCCAATTGCTTTAAAATTATTTTCATGCATTCATGTTTTTTTATGTTTATAAATTGGTATATTTAAAAAATAAATAATTTCAAAATTGTACACTGTACGTCTTTTTTAACGTAAATTTGGGTTAAATTAGTCTGTTATTAAAAAATTGCTATTATTGTTTGTAAAAAAAATTCTTCTATGGAAAAATATTTTTGTGTGGAAAAAATACTGAACCAACAATGGAAATTATAAGACACAGATAGGCGAAACAGCTGTCACAAAAAAAGTTTTTTTTTTAAATAATGATAGTATTATTAAATACATAATTTAATTTATAATTTTATAATTTTATTTATCTTAAAAAATGGAACATGTTACAGTGTTACTTTTTCTTCATTAAAAGAATTTGCTTGTGGATGGAGGAGCTTAAATAACTGAATGTTATATAAAAGAAAAACCTAAATTAAAAATGGAGTTCTGCAATTTAAACTTGATAACAATATATATCTAAGTATATTTATATATATACAAATAGAATTTCCCAGTTCTTTCCTGTAACGTTCCAATAGGATTAGAAGAACAAAGGCGGGCTTAGGCTATTGACCGTCGCGCGCCGGCCCTGACAAGTCTAGCGTGAGAGCCACCCAACCAACAACCACCACATATTATATCAAATACTCTCACTCTCTGACCCGGCACAGGCCACAAGCCCTCCCTTTCTTACTCTCACCCGTCATGCCACCACTCCGTATCCAATCAAGATTAACTAAGTACCTATGAGGAAGGCAGTTGTGGCGATTGAAAAATCCCTAATCAGTGCATTTCCATCCATGGAAACAAAGTTAAAATTGGGTTGATAATGACGGCGCGACTGATCCAAGCTTAATGGTTTTTTGGTATCCGGTACTTGACGGCTACATCAAAACTAAACGCCGAAAATAATAAAATAACATAATTTTTTTTTACATTAACTCCTCACAGGAGACTCTGATGAAAATAATTTCCCAAAAAATAAAAAGAAAGTATATAGGAAGAAGGAAACACAGAGGCCGGCAAATCGTTCCACAGCCGAGCTGTTGCACTCAAGTACGAGTCACGCCAACCATCACGCCCTTTCTCCGCAGGGGTAGACAGAGAGGACGAACCGCCAAACAACTCGGTCTTGGCAAACATTCTTTGCCTCACTCACATTCATATATCGTCTCATACATACTCTTCTATTATTCTGACTTTTGACATG
This sequence comes from Limnephilus rhombicus, assembly GCA_929108145.2. Taxonomy (NCBI): domain Eukaryota; kingdom Metazoa; phylum Arthropoda; class Insecta; order Trichoptera; family Limnephilidae; genus Limnephilus; species Limnephilus rhombicus. The sequence goes on along the minus strand of OV815288.1, from coordinate 44,583,395 downwards.
GCCCGATCAAGTATCTGATTCAATTGATCGTGCCATGTCTTCTTCGGGCGTCCCCGACTTTTTCTTCCATTCACATCTTGTCATATATTCTTTTCACGCTATTTTCTTCTTACTATTTTCTTCTCTACACGTCCAAACCATCTGAGGGTCCCTTTCTTCATCTTACTCATTTTGCTTACATCAGCCTTATATTCTTTGCGGATATCCACATTTCTCACACGGCCATACATAGTAACAAATATCAACCTTTATAATATATTAGGTGCGTGTTTGGCGTATTTCCCGAGTATGCACCGGTGAAGAGGGGATCAATTTCGCTAGTTTCTCAAAGCATTTTCCTTTAAAATACCGGTAGAACAAAGATAGCTTTCCCACCCGACGCCTGTGCTCTAAAAATTGCAATCTGTTTCTTAAGATGGGAAAATCTGTCAAACGGACCGCCCGTTCCCGCAGAGTCGAGGGTATTTTTGGGTTTTTTGGAGCTCGAGACCAGATGTGGCTGCCAAATTCAACCGTGGGGTGCATTTGCGATTTGTACAGGGTTGTTCGCCTGCTCCGGTCATATAAACAATAATATTATTAATTTTTAATAATAAAATAAGTAATTTTGTTACCTGTAGATGAGTTTTCTCCTTACGGATCTCTTGAAGAAGCCACTGCAACCATTGCAGGCAAGGATGCCGTAGTGCTTCCCGGAGCTCGTGTCCCCGCAGACCACGCACACCAGACCTGAGCAGTTGAAAAACACGCCTAAACGATATTATTTTTGCATTACCTCACCCCAACTGAAAGGTGGGAATCAGGCTGCTGAAGCAAATAGCAACCTTCTCAACTAACAACGTAATATTTTCTATGGACTGTTTCTATTTTATATATTATCTGGGCTTGCCTCTAAAAGAGCCGATTGTCAGTTTTTAGAGATTATTTTTGCGATTCCGCATCAAAATTGAGATATTTTCTGAAATCTTAACATAATGGAGTGAACAATTTTCAGTTTTTTGGGAGCCAATGTTACATTAGAAAAAAGCTTTCTAGTCCAGTCAATGAATGGTCCAAAAGGAGTCGTAGAGTGCGTGCGCAGGGACCTAAGCGATTCTTTCAGAAACTTGTTTAGGATGCTTAGGGTGTGAACATACTAAAAGTCCTGACGTCTAGGTGGTGTGCTAGATGTGGGAGAGGGGGGGATGTCCCAATTTTCGGTTTTCCGCTTTTATCTCAAAAGCAGTGCGTCGCAGAGGAAAATTTTCTGAGAATAATAAAAGTTAAAATTATCTACACTTTTATTCTGACCACCCGCCTGACTATGATCAGAGCATCGCATAATAGTTCGTCGCGCGTCGGTGTGCCAGTAATAAGATAAAAAATCTTTTTCTGAAAATGACATCAATGACAATGAGGAAAATAATTTCCCTCAGGGCCTATGTTATCTGGGATGCTGTGTGGAGGGTCTTTTTGAGGAGAGGAAGGAATGAACATTGGTCTTGAAGAGACCCATGTTGTAGGAAGGAGCAAACACAGATGCCGGCAAATCATTCCACAGCCGAGCTGTTGAACACACGAACGAGTCAAAGAAACGACCCGTTCTCATGTAACAAATGTCAACCGTGTACAAATGTTGGGCACGCGTTTGGCGTGTTTCCCGACTATGCACCGTTGCCGAAGGGATCAATGATGCTAGTTCCTCGGAGCGTCTTCTATTGTAATACCGGTAGAACAAGGATAGCATTCCCACCCAACGCCTGTGCTCTAAAAATTGCAATCCGTCTGTTAAGATGGGAGAATCTATTAAACGGACCGCCCGTTTCTGCACAGAGTCGAGGGTATTTTTCAGGTATTTTGGAGCTCCAAATGTTGACTGGTTGCAGATTTATTTGCATATGTATATATAATTTAAAATGGAAATAAATTCTTAACAATTTCTTTCAAATAAATTTCTTTCTCTGATGAATATTTTAGACGATGTGAAGGAATGTTTGATGAAAAATGTGAGGTAAAATGATTATTTTCGAATATATCTACATTTGTTGGGCGTGTAACTCAAAAACGGCTGTAATTTCGGAAATTATGTATAGAATAAAAGTTGTAGATAATTTGAGCTTTTATTTATTTTCAAAAAAATTTCCTCTGTGAAGCACCGTTTTTGACATATAAGCGGAAATCCGAAAATTGGGACTCCCCCCCCCCCTAGTTCACCACCTAGACATCAGAAATTTTAGTATGTTAATACCCTAAGCAGTCTAAACAAGTTTCTGAAGGAATCGCTTAGGTCCCTGCTCACGCACTCTACACCTCCTTCCTTGACTGGACTATTCCTTCAAATTAAATCTTGCTAAAATGATCAATTCGTAAAATTTGAATCGAAAAAACTGACTCTGACCCTTTTAGAAGACAGCCACGGATATGGAGGAGCACGAAACACAAGTTTTTTAATGGGTTGAGTTGCACGTCATTTTGAGAAATAATTGTTGTTTATGCTTTTTAAGTGTGGGACGTTTTTTATTGTTTAATTTATATCATTGTTAAAGCATTGAACATATTATTATGGAAAAACAATATAGTGAAATACACGTTTTGATGATTTTCTACGCCAATTAAGAGTGCTAGCCCTTGAGCTTGGCGTAGGAGTTATTATTACAGAATTTTACATGTAGTGTACAATAATTACGATCTTAAGTATTAAGAAGTTGTGACGTTAAATTTTAATATGGCATGAAATGACATTTTGATTGGTGATGTTATGGTTATTATTTTTTTTAAAGATTAATTTGACCTTTTTCTTGAGTGATACGAAATCTGTTTTTTTTTTCTTCGGGAAGACTATTAATATATTTTATGCCTTTGTAGATATAATTATTGTGCATTTGTTGTGTTTAAAATTGAGGAATTTGGATGTTAAATTTATGCCTTAATGATGAGTTAAGTTTAAATTTTTTGATTAGATTGATATTGAATCATTTTTATAGTGATCTTCAATTTTTAGTACTTCGAGAATTTTGAACAATGATGTTGAAGGAAATGTCGGTTGTTTTTTCAAAATTACTTTAATAATTAGTTTTTGTACCACTTTTACAGGACTTTTCCAATCCAATGATTGCATACTGAATTAGTGATTGGACTAGTGCGTAATAGACTTTTTTTAGGTTGTTTATCTTGAGAATATTTCTTTGAGAATAGAAAAATATTGTTTATCTTGAGAATATTACTCAATGTGGAATTTGATTGTGTGTTTCTTACTGGAAGGTGGAAATTAATATGTCATTATTGGTAATCATTGCCAAGAGTTTTGTTTCAGCGATGATTCAAAAAGATGTTTTTTATGTCTTCTAGTATGGACAATTTATGAATTGCTAAAGAGTTAGTTGGTATAAAGTTTAATGATATAATAATCCTACCCAACGCATTAGACTTCTTTCCCGAGCTCTCGTGGTGAACCCTCCAGTGGGCGGGTGACCTGACCGCCCTGACCAGCTGGCCGTCCATGCCCATGGGCCCCATGGCCCCCATGCCGCCCATCGCCCCCATGGATGGGAGTCCCATACCACCCATGGGCGGGACCATGGAGCCCAGCCCGCACATGCCCATGGAGGGCGGGGAACCGGCCGAGTAGCAGTCGTCACGGGGGGAACTGTGACCGTCTGAAAAAAGACAAGATGATATTAATAAAGGTAGATAGGGGTTTAAGGAAATTTAGACTTTGAATGGCCTTAGGTTTGATTCTACCTAAGAATATGGATACTATATTAGTTCCATGGATTCTACCCACCCACCGCAACAATTGCGTAATATTTTTAATAATATCGATTGCGTAATTTCGCAAAACAATTTTTTTTGACAATGGCGGCTTCTCAAAAAAAAATCGATTTTTGACTAAAATTTCGGCCCTAGATTGTTTATAAAAAAAACATATCCATCGGTGAGAACCGATCTTCGATTAAAAACTAAAAAATATTTAAATAAATGAAGACAATATAAGCGAAATTCAATCGAAAATCTGGAAACAGAAAAATCAGAAAAACATATTGACACCTCTGGGACTCGAACCCAGGACCTCTCAATATGTTTTTCTGATTTTTCTGTTTCCAGATTTTCGATTGAATTTCGCTTATATTGTCTTCATTTATTTAAATATTACATTTGAGGTTTTACTCATAAAGTTAAAAATTAAAAAAAAAAAAAAAAACTAAAAAATATACTTAGAAAGCTTGTGTTAAAATTTGAGACCGATCAGTTTAGCCGTTTCCGACATATACTGTTTTGACAAAAACGCCTTTAAAGTTTTAATTGCCAATCAAATCCTTCCAATGATTAAAGACACAATTTGTTGGTTTAACACATATTTAATAATCGGATAATTGACTTTACTTCATATAAATTCATCGCTACCAGCGGTGTTCCCCAAGGGTCACATTTGGGACCAATTTTATTTTTGGTATTTGTGTGTGATGTTCTCACTATTTTAATGACGTCAAAGTTTCAATATTTGTGGACGATACGAAGACAGTTTAACAGTGCTGTAATAAATGTTAACGACTGTCGAACAATGTCAAATAACTCTTGTTACTAAGTTGTAAAGCGCCCTTGAGCTGATTTTCCTCAATCCAATTTATTATATGTAAAACCTTTTGACTTCTTGGCCGACAGGGCAATCTACATAAGTGATTTATTTTTAGAGTGTTATACCGTGTTGCGCTTCTTCCTTTATTAGCCAACGTTTCAGAGAGCTTTACCGTGTCCGTCGTCAGGACAGACGATGGAAACTGTAACGATGGACCCCTAAACGTCTCATTACATACGCCCTTGCGTAGCTCCAGTAAAAAAAAAAATGCTACTACTTAAAGGGCCGACGGTTTTTAAATAATTCCGGTTTCAGTTGAACTATTAAGTTTTTTATTATCTTCATTAGGTACCTACTTTCAACATAAAGATTTACTAAAAATGAGTAGGTACTTTAGAAATTGAAGTACCCAAACAAAAAACGGTAAGTGGTTCCCACACAGGCCTCGTGAGATCAGTTCCTCGGCTGTTCAATTTATCCATCAAGACGCAAGAAACTTTTTCAGCTTACTGCGGTGATAGTAGGAGATTTTCAAATAATTGTCAGGTTATTCGTAACCTGGGAATGTTTGCTTTTCTTTAAAAAAAAAACATTTATTTTGTCGGCATAATAAATTATAATTTATTCAAAAATGCAAAGCGAGAAAATCCAATGCATTAAAACGATGTATCAAATTCCCCTAAAAGGATGAAGTTATCCTTTATAATATTATGATCAATTCACCCCGACGACATAAGGCACGAATCCACGCTCGTTTCGTCATTTGGTCATAATGGCTCCTATTTATTCCGGACTCCGGCCACTTGATCCAAATTGCAAATTAATTTATCCCCACGGTAAAGAATTTGCGCCCCTCGGCCCCGGTACCGGGCAGAGCCGGGTAGGCCGGGTAAGGGGAGGTTTGAAGGGAAGTGCCTAACAAAGAGGGCTTATGGGCTAGGGGTTGTGGGGTAGCGCGCTGGGCTTTCGTTAAACAACCCTTCAAAACGGCAACCTGCTAAATGTATCGAAATCAAATGCGTCGGGAATTTTATCGATGATTCTCATGTGAGAATCGTCATAGGATAGCACTTATTACATATACGGGTTTATTATAAAACTCATTTTTAAGGGCGTTAATATTTCAAGAAAATTTTTGGACATATCTTCGTTTTAGTAGGTATAATAATTCTCCACCACGAGTAGGGTAAATACCATATTGGTTTGTAATTTGGTTTAATGAAATAAATTATGAAGTAAATTGGTTTAATTTATTCGAAGAACTTTTGTATAATGAGTGTTATGTACCTCGGGGGAATTCTCCAGCGATGGTCGGCAAGACGGAGAAATAGTGCGGCAAGCTGTGCATTGCGTCCTCTCTACAGCTCAGTGATAAGTGGCAGTGTTCAAAACTGTATACCGCCCGATGCTCACTTACGGTCACCAACATGGATGCTAAATGAAAGAACACGCTCTAGAGTCCAAGCTGCCGAAATGAGGCACTTGAGAGGAGTGGCAGGAGTTACGAAATGGGATCATATAAGAAACTCGACGATCCGAGACGATAACTACAGAAACTGTGTGAGGAGAGGATGGGACTGCCATGGACGGAGGCCGAGCAAACAGACGGGGACGTATGAAGGAGCCTTGTCGATGCAGTGGGTCACATACCCGAACAGGAAAAGGGGAAAAAGATAGTGATGATGATGAGTGTAATGTAACGTTGTAACCACTTTACTAATGTCACATATAGGTAAGGAACAAAATAGGATTGTGTGACTCTAATAATATGTTTTCTTAAGCAGTGGGACAGGATTGATGTACTTAGGTACATCGGCGGAATTACGCTCAGCGCATATTATATATTGCATACTGGTCGGAGATCAAAATTAGACTGGTATTGCGGGTTGTGACAAGTACACACAGGAATATGTTGGAAGGATTTAGGGATATGCAACAATATTAGCTCCCAATTTCAGCGTTTCATGTCATGGTACGTTGCGTAAATGTAGGTGTGTGTAAATAAGAGGCTTATTGTGTAAATAGCACAATCAAAATATTATTATCTTATTTCAGTGCGAGAAAAAGTAATAAGTATGAGAATAAAATATTTGAATATCTAAAAAATATTACGTACTATGTGTAACAGTACTAAAGCGGAAAGTGTTACCTAATTGTCCAGGAGAGCGAAAATAAGTTTTTTTTTCAAAATTCAGTGTTTTTGTGGACTAATATGAATTTTTATTACAAAATTAACATTGAATGGATTTTTCAGAATTTATTTTATTTTTAACTAGCTGGTTCCCGGCAAGCGTTTCTATGCCATTTAATAAAGAAATTGTTTCTCCTGTGTGTCCTTTCCTATTCGTCCTGAAACCCTTTCGCCTCCCTTTACTCTCCCATGACCCCTTCCCCTCTCGCGTTACCCGCTCCGATTCCTCCACCTTCCCGCTTCCCCCGTCCCGCGAACCCCCTCCCGAGTTCCCCTCCCCCCTTCCTTATTGCCCCTCCCGCCACCCCGCATTTCATACATTCAGTCCCGGTACATTCAGTCCCAGTACATTCAGTTTTCAAACAGCTCACGTGCCACCTACTGCATTTTTTAAAAACAAATTTCATAATGCCAGAGCTCACCAGTAGTTTTACACAAACCTTGTCCTGACTATAACGAACATAGAACAATAAGAAATATCCAATTTGGTTCAGTCATTCGGAAGTTAAGCGCGTACATACATTTCGGCGATTCGTTTTTATTTATATAGATAGATAGATAGATTTTTCAGAAAATATCCCCAAAAGCACGTCGTAAAGGACTGACTTATTTTCCTAGAAATATTTCGACCAATGACACATTTAACTATTATTTGGAAATCTTGTCCTTTGCTGCATTTTAATTTTCCTCTATCGGTAGTTAATTTTTAGCCAGCATCGCTTTCATTAGTCAAAATATTGTACATATATTATATTTTCGTATCGGTGATCGATGAACCGGTGTATGCAATTTTTAGCCCTAAGTTGTTTTTAATTGTTTGCCTAGCTTGTAGTTTTTTTTAGATTTTATATATGCATTATATGTTTGTGCAGCGCCCTTGAGGTGATTTTTCACAAAAACGGCGCTATATAAATCATCCAAGTATTATTATGATAGTTATTATTAAAATATCTTTTTTCTGTTTTCCTCAAATCTTGCATTTTTTATAGTTACTTATACGAGTACATATTTATCACTATAACTAATTTTACAGAACTGCTTCATATTTTTTCGTGGTCGAGGGGTAAGGCTCCCAACTAGCAATCCGGAGGTAGTCGGCTAAAATTATTTTTTTTTTGCCACAACACAATATAATAAGCTTTATTTGCTGCTCTTCCATGGTGGAAGCTACTCTCAGTATCGCCCTGGTATAAGACCACCATTCAGAGTTGAAACAATACCTTTCTTTTCCCATCTCCTTCATTACACTCATCCTACATTCGTTGTCAGATAAAAAAATTAATCCGAAAAAGCAAGAGTAGAAGACAACGCAAACTGAAATCAATCAATTGTATAAAAAAATTGTAATAAAACAGAAAGATATTTGTTTCCTTTAATTCGAATTTGATGGCGCTCTATCATCCATCGTAATTCATACGACCCTCCCACCCCACCCCTACAACACTTCCTTGTACCATCCAATGCCAAGAAGGTACTTGCCTAACAAAATCATCGAGTAACTACCAACAAGTCGGACGCCTTCATTTGATTACCACTGATTCTATTTGCCTAAAGTCATTAAGTGTTGCCATTGCAATTGCCGCTCCCGGGAAAATAGGACAAAGAGGCATGGAACAGAAATAATACACAGGGTGTTTGTTTCGTAGAACACTAACGATGAATAATATTACGCTAAGTAATATTAAGTAGAAGATTTAGATTCCAAGCTGAGAAATTATTCGGGCAAGATGTTTTTCAGGTGCCAAACACTAATTTCGGAGATCGTGCTTTCGGAGTATCTAAGCCTAAGGCTTGATATAAATTAATAAACTCCCCCCCCGGAATTAAGATACATAACAACCCAACAGAATTTAGGTCCAAACTAAAAATCTACTTTTTTGGGCTCTCATAAACTTAAAATGAGGCACTGCTGAAAACCAGCGCATTTCAGGAGAAATCCTGAATGTATGGCTGAGCAGCGACCTTTTTGTCAATAAAATCAATGATAACTAAACAAAAAGTTTAAAATTATAAAAATCTGTTGATGAATAAATGTAATAATATTTCTTAAGCACACTTTTATTATCGGATTAACATCATTCGAATCCTTGCACATCAATCTGTCTCTTACTGGGAGACGAATCAGCTCGTTGAAGAACATATTAAAAATTATTATTCAAATATATATCAGAATTAACATGCGTTCCAACTAACTAAACTAACTAACCATCACGCCGATTCCCGCAGGGGTAAGCAGAGAGGACGGACCGCCAAACAACTCGATCTTGGCACACACTCCTTGCCTCGTTCACATTCATAGATTCATACATCGTCTCATACATGCTCTTCTATTATTCCGACTCTTCACATGGCCCGACTCAAATATCTGATTCACTTAAAAAGGATTTTGCTGGTATTTGAATACACTGCCTTGAGATAATTTGAATTATATATATATATTTTTTTAAGAAATAATTCAAAAATTCCCTCTATTTCGAGTTTTATTAAAAATAGTTCAATTTTAATGGGTTATCTAACATGTTTTTAAGATTTAACAAGGATGGGTTTTTCTCTATTATGTGAAATTTCAAAGTCAATCCGGAGGAAGAAGATGATATCCAAATATTATTAAAAAAATTTAATGAAATTTTACCTCCATTTAACACCCTTTTATCACTATTAGACAAATCAAAACAAGAATTTTTTTCCCCACACAGTCGTGAGTCGTGACCCACCCTATTGTACATAATTATATAGTTTTGTATCAGTGATCGAAGAACCGGTGGACGGTGGATGTAAAATTTATTGTTGTAATGGTTCATCTAGTTTGTAGTGGGAATTGAGATTGAAGAAATAATTATTTAAAAAAATTGATAAAAAAAATATAATATATAAATATGTACCTATAACAGATAAATATGTACCTACAAAATATAATAAATATATGACAACAATTTTGATTGTTGATTTTTTATGGTGTAATCAAGGCGTAATATGAAAAAAAATTGCACGTATAAATTTGACATCCATTGTGGTGGAGTGATCACAAATATTTGGTTGAATCCGGAGGTCGCGGAATAAAGATCGGGGGTGCACAAACAAATTTTATTTGATTAATTTATATTACTCGTATTTCACAATTTGTTAATAAAAATTATATGTAGTTTGTAATTTATTATTTGCGACAAAAATGGCTTTAGCCGGATTTGATGAGCAGATCTGAATAGCCAGGTACTTTCTAAACATCCTCTTTCTCTACACCTTTATCTCCCTACTAACTTTAACCTCGCAACATACTCCAACTGGGGATGCCATAGTTGGCTGACTCCATGCATATAGTTAAGATTCTTGTGCGGTACCTACCTGCTCACATAAAAAATTAAATATTTAATGCTTTTTCTTGTCCTGTAAAACTAAAAAAGCTGATTAAAATTTGAATTCGATATGTTGTTTTTGTATAGAAAAAAATTATCAAACATCCTGTAAATTTTACGAATAGCTAGTGATGATAATTCTTCTCAAGGTATTAGAGAGTTAGCATTAAAAATGCCTGGAAGCCAGTGGCGCGACCGGAATACCAAATCAGTGGGGTCAGGAGGGCAGGGGCAAAATGGGCAAAGGGGGCACAATTAAACAAATCAAATCATGGATTGTCAGTTCACACTTTGCACCCTTAATCTGAATTGCGGCAGATAAAGTAAGGGGAGAGAGGGAACACTTCACTATGTTAGGTAATTTAATTTAAAATTTGATTGTGTATCTACCAATCAAAAGAAGAGAGATTTTAGAGGTTAAATAAATACCATTTTCTAAATTTTTTTATAGGGACAGACTCTACACAGTGTTAAATATTATTTTAAATGTTAATTTGTGGTGAAATTCCGTTGAGCAGTCCTAACTGCCCCCAACCGTATCGAGACTCCAGCACCCCCAATTGGGATAAATTGTGAGGCTGAAGGTAGTGGGGAGGGGCGAGAGAAGAAAAGAGGAAGGTGTGAAAAAAGCCATTTCTAGCAACGTTACAGATCTGAATGGCGTTCCTACACCAGCCCCCCTAGCATGGTCGATCGACATAGGTTTTATCGAAAATGTCGGTAACTTGAAATCGCTCCCGAGCACGACTGCAGGACGCTAACGAAGAAATAACAGTTTACGTCAAATAAATTAGGAACCCTTGTTGTGATGTGAACTGTTGTTTGCTCGTTAGCGGCCTGCAGTCGTGCTTGGGAGCGATGTCAAGTTACCGACATTTTCGATAAAACCTATATCGACCGACCATGCTAGGACCCCAGGGCGATAATGAGAGAATCTTCCACTCTAGAACGTGCCCCTAATATAGTATACATTATTTTTAATCAATTAATTGTGAAATAATACAAATTAGAGAACGGTACGCAGCTATATGCATCCTTTAAATACCCGCATGTTGTTAAGAAACGCGTCAAACCTTTCACCGTGCTTTCTGATGAAAAATAATATGAAAAAAATGAAAACTTTTTGAAGAAAAAAATCTAGACAGATAAAAAAAAACAGTAGATATTGACAGTTCGGATCAGGGTTGGGGTTGAGTGGAAACTCAGCTGATTGATCAGTGAATATATTTAAATAAATAACTTCTCAGCCTTCGGCAAAACTGTCACCGGAGACCAACATTTCGTTTATACTTTATACTACAAATAATGCCAGGAATCGCTGGTTTAAGTAGATCAGATTTTTGAAGCGAAACTTCTTTAGCGCCGCTGTAACTGAAATTTCGGATGAAACGGAAATGACGATTACTGCACGTGCGACGCATCGACTACGCTCATTGGTCGACTAGATTATGATGTTGCCTTTAAGGGGAGATATAACCACGTTTATCAGGGGATTGCCCGATTTCGGCGAATTCGTAATTGAATTATCATTTCTATTTTCATGCCGCAAAAGGGATACGAGTTATTTATATTTTAGATTAATAAAAACAGTACGTTGCCTTAATTTTTTTCAACGTACAACGCCTTTAAATTTTTTTAACACTTTGTATAACTAACGTTAGCGGTGAGCATCAGATTTTATTTTTCTAGGCGATGAATTAATAACTTCGGGACATATTCATTTAGAAACATCTTAAATATTAGTAACACATTTTTAAGAATTATTTAAAACTAGCTGATACCCGACATGCGTTGCTATTGCCATTTAATAAATAAATAAAAATTCCCTGCGTGTCCTTTCCCATTTATCCCGTTCCCCTTCTGCCTCCCCTTCCTCTCGTGCATCCCCTTCCCCTCTCGCGTTCCCGCCTCCTCCACCTTCCCTCTGCCTACTCTACTCATCCCCTCCCCACGTCCCGCGAACCCCCTCCCGAGTTTCCTTCCCTCCCCTCCCACGAACCTCCTACCCGAGTTCCCCTCCCCCCTTCCGCATTCCACACATTCAGTTACGGTACATTCAGTTTTCAAACAGCTCGCGTGCCAACTATTGCATTTTTTTATACAAATTTCATAATGCCAGGGCTCAACAGTAGTTTTATACAAACCTTGTCCTGACACTAACGAATACAAAAAAAAAATCCAATTTGGTGTAGTCGTTCGGAAGTTATGCGCTTACATGCATTTCGGCGATTCATTTTTATTTATATAGATAGAAGATAGATAGATAGAAAGATAGATGAACCTGGCCGAAAGGTCGAATCTCCAGGCCTGCTCGGGTGAATTCGACCATACGTCCGTCCAATACTCCGTGCCGCGGGCGCATATTTGTTTACACGCTTTCGTCACTTACGTCGTTAAGATTCCCATATTATTTTTCTTCTTCTTCTTTTCTTTGATAGGGCAAATTCGACAGTAGGTCCGTCCAATATACCTACGGATCGCGAGTCGCAATTTGTATACACGACTTCTTTACTTACGTCGTTAAGATTCTAGGGTATAGTGTCGTGTTAGAGGCTCCTAATGGTTGACATATGAAACGGAAATGACGCGAGGTCTGCGGCGCTCATTGGTAGCTTTGATTATGACCTCACTTTTCAAGTATTGGTTGAGATTGTTTTGGTAAACTTTCGCTTCTACTGTAAACTGCACTCGAATGTTTTATCTGTAGGTAAGTAATTAAATTATTTCATTTATCAGTTTAGTTTTGATCTACAAAATAATTAAACTAATTTCTTTGAAAAAAATGAAAAACTGCAGCACAAACACATGTGAGACGAGGAAAACCAGTGATATAAGAATCAAATGTTGTTGACGTACGAATCTAGTCTCCTTCAACGGAAGCAATCTTCCGAACAGAACGTCCATCGATATGCTTGGTGTAACTCTAAGTGACCAGCTCAGGTACGGGAGCTCCATCGAAACCAGAGTTATGTTAGCCTCTCAGAAACTGGGCGTACTGTACAGGGCCCGCAGATACTTTAATAGTACACAACTGCTAACCCTGTACAAATCGCAAGTGCGCCCCACGGTTGAATTTGGCAGCCACCTCTGGTTTGGAGCTCCAAAATACCTAAAAAAAAACCCTTGACTTTGTGCAGAAACGGGCGGTCCGTTTGATAGGTTCTCCCATCTTAACAGACGGACTGCAATCTTTAGAGCACAGGCGTCAGGTGGGAATGCTGTCCTTGTTCTACCGGTATTACAATGGAAGATGCTCCGAGGAACTAGCGTCATTGATCCCCTCGGCACCGGTGCATAGTCGGGAAACACGCCAAACACGCGCCCAACATTTGTACACGGTTGACATTAGTCACATGAGAACGGGTCGTTTCTATGACTCTTTCTTGAGTTCAACGGCTCGGCTGTGGAACGATTTGCCGGCCTCTGTGTTTCCTCCCTCCTACAACATGGGTCTCTTCAAGACCCGTGTTCACTCCTTCCTTTCCTCACTAAGACCCTCCACACAGCATCTTCAAAGATGACATAGGCCCTGAGGGAAGATATTTTCCTCAGGGCCTCCTGTGTGGAGTTAATGTAAAAAAAAAAAAAAAAGCAATTAGGTAACATGTTTGACGAATTACCAAAAGTTATAAAAATATAAGAAAATGTGAACAATTTCAATTTAATTTCAATTCAATTCAATTTCAATTTCAGTGCTGGCAACCCGGGCGTTTATTTTATTTTCATTTATGTAGATAGTTTTCTTTTACCCACCTCACCAGACAGAGTCTATTGCGAGGCGGGTTTTTATTATAACATATTATATTTATTAGAAAGATATGTATCGAAAAGATACGTAGGTATGTATATAAAAAGATAAAAATACATGCATATACACATACATGCACATACGTATTGTTGTTATATTAAGAATTTACATGTTTTTTTTATTAAAATGCCAAATATGAAAAAAAAATATCACCATCCTTTTTTGATCCCAAAACCAGTAAAAAATACAAAATCCCACTCCCAAAATTGTTCTTCAAGACCACCGAAATGAAAAAAAAATCTCACGATAATATAAATATATTGTGAATAAAAACACTAGTTTCAAGTTGAAGTGTTAAATTTTGAAATACAAATCAATTTATTGATTGACGTCCGACCTCTTTTCAATAATTCAATCTAAAAACAAGAAATAACGCTTCGAGGGTTCAGGAAAGTAGGCAATGAAATTAATCAAATAACTCAATAATAATGTAATTTGGCCACCGCCATTGTTGGTCGGCAAGCCAATTCCTGCATTACCGACGCGACGCGCGGGACAATCGGGTTAAGAGTTGAGTGGCTGATTTGGATCAAATTTGAACTGTGAATAGCTGTGACAATATTGATTCGTTGTGTGAAGGGGGGTGTTAATATGAACTGTATAAAAATTCAGGACGGATTGTTTTAAAATTTAAATAATCATACTAATATTATAAAGGCGAAAGATTGTATGGATGAATGGATGTATGTATGTTTTTAGCTCTTTCACGCAAAAACCACTGAATGGATTTTAACCCCTCCGAAAATCGCCATTTAAGCCCTTAAACTGTCTCAAACGAAATGACATTTTACGAAAACTTTTTGTTATTACCGCTTCACAATTAAAGCTCTATAAATGAAATATTTCTGAACGTAGCCGAATAGTAACATCTGTTTTAGAAAGGTTACAAAATAAGCTTTCAAATTAGTACATTACAAATAAATATTAGCATTTGTAAATATTAAAATTTAGAACGCAAACATTAATAATAGGTAAAAATGACTCACGTTATGTTTTTATGTGAAAACGGTACTAAAATCACAGATTATGTAAACAACAATACTTATTCTACTGTATAAATGTGTAATAAACACTTTCGTCACCTCACTTTTTTATCATTTCATATAAAAATATTTAATAAAAATTAAAAATGTCGAGCGCGGTCAGGCCACCGGTAGTAAATTTGGGCGGGTAAATATTTGTGTCAACTACGCGACTGACAGCATATTCCGTTATGTATTTCTTTCTATGAACAACTTGATAGAGATGTATAGCTTGATCTACCATCAAACTTTTACTTTTTGTTTAAGGGATGTAACTAAAATAATAACGGAGTTAGAACGATTTCTATGGAGACACACGCGCTGACGTATACACTTGCTTATTGTACTTGACTGCTGTCGAATTTCTAACGCTTATATCTGCTTAAGTTGCTGAGGGGTTTGAAACTTTACAATGATATAGCTCATACATCAAAATAATACATGGGCTATAGCTCAGAGCTCTGGCATTATGAAATTTGTATAAAAAAATTGCAATAGGTGGCACGATTAGTAAGATATCTATAATTCTTTATTCGATAAAAATTATTAGGTGAGTAGTTCAAATAAATGCGGGATGGGGAGGGGTGGGGTGTAGGAGGGGAGGGGTTGGAGGGGGGAGGGAATGGTGGAGGGAGGGGGAGAGGGGATGGGGAGGGGCGAGGTGAGGAGGGAGAGGTGGAGGGAGGGGGGATGGAGAGGATAGGAGAGGAGGTGGGGGGGAGGTGTGATGATGGGGAGGGGGGTGGTGGAGGAAGCGGAGTGGGAACCCCCTCTGATACCATGCGAGCGAAGTCGCGGGAAAAAGCTAGCATACCTTTATATATTTATTTATATAACAATTTATTAGGTTTAATATTCGAGTACCGTGAAAGTTCTTTCAAGTTCGGTTACTATTTCACCGTATCGTATGTAAAATTATCTGAATGATATTATGATTGTGTAGAGTGGATTAATATGTTTGTGTAAAAAATGACTGGCGAAGGACTTTAATTTTGTGTTACTATCACTGCCTGAAATGATAAAATACATGTGGCATAAAAAGGAAAGGACTCACCGAAAAGGGTTAAAGAACTTGTAGGGGTGGCAATGCACTTGTCTGCTTCCTCTCCCATCCAACAGGCACAAAACAGCAATAGTCGTGAATTGGTTTATTTTGATAATACACGGCGGAGTTATTTTTAATAGCGGATCACCGATAGCGGGGCACAATGGCTATGCGGCGGGCGTTTATTACAGACTGACTGTGGGTAAGCTTGACGGGTAGGCAATTGGGATAGGTAGGAAAAAGGAACTTGCAAAAATATTAATACCAATCTCAAGCAGTGATAGTATGTATGCGTGCTATGTAGGTATGTGTATGTGTGGGTATATGTATGGGCGTAACCAGTATCTATACCGTCAACCATTTATTGGATAACAAAATCCCCTGCCATAGGTCACCCCAAGTGGATCGCTAAGTTTATCGAGGTCTTGGCGGCGGATGCCTTTACCCACCTACTACGGGTAGGATCGGGAGAGAGAAAGATCGGGTGGTTCAGGGAGAACTTTTGACCTCTCCCGTTTTTAAAATTGGTTACTGATTTTTTTAATTGTGAATCTG
Source organism: Limnephilus rhombicus (assembly GCA_929108145.2). NCBI lineage: Eukaryota > Metazoa > Arthropoda > Insecta > Trichoptera > Limnephilidae > Limnephilus > Limnephilus rhombicus. Next base: position 44,566,866 of record OV815288.1, on the reverse strand, counting down.
ACTTCACTTTTTTCGTTTTAGGATATAAAAAAAATATTTTTAAAAATTCACCGTCCGTTTTCCGTTTATGGAAATATTTTAAATTATGCGGGAGTCTACGGTAAACTTTAAAATGCGAAAATAAATCTTTGAGTTCTCTTTTCCAAAATCTGATTATATGCAGCTCCTAATAGAAAATGAGATAGAAAGAGTTTTGCCATTTGGTGAAAGATATGGTCCTATGTGGCCTTAGCGGTTAATCTTTCAATTACCCCTTATTTTGCCCCCAAGAAAAAATAACCCTTTGAGACGGTATCTATTAGTTTTCTTTGCTCCATCAGGGGGCGAGGGGGGCACTGTAAGTCACCCCTTTTTATTTTGTAGTGAAACTGAAATGGCAATTCTTTTGACTCCGTTCGGAAATCCCCGTAAGCCTTTCCTGATTAATTTCAGAGTCCAGGAAGCTAAAGAGTACCTACTGGACCAAAGGAGGCGAAGTAAGAATGTAACATTTATGAAATATATTATATTGTTTTGGTTCATACCAGTGATATTATGTAGTCTCATCATCCATTTTCAGAAATTATTATTCTTTTTTATTTTATTTATCTTGAAGCAAAATAATTCATCAAAAAGTTATCAATTTTGAAAATCAAACAAAGAGGTAAAAGTAGGTTACTTGTCAAAACGTCCAAATCAAATCAATTTGGGATGCAGATATGGGTACCGCCGCACATAGAAAAAGTAAAAATATCTGACAAAAGTAGCATTTGTGGAAAAGCCATCAATTTAATGCACGTGACGAAAGGCTTGGGGTCGAATTCAATAAACATTTTTTCAGGCTCAATGGCACCGAACCGCCTGAAATTTTGGATTTTTACTAAAATGTTTAGTCTTTTTAGGATTCAATCAAAAAATCTGTAAAAATGAGCACTTGTGGAAAAATAATTATTGTTACGGTTGTAATGAAAGGCTTAGGGACGAATTTCAATTGAATTTTTCTCCAGTGGCAGATACATATGGGGGGGGGGGGGCCCCCCCCCCCCTTGGCCGCCCCTAAATATAAGAAAATCATTCTTCAATCATTCGCTCTACATGTCTAAATCATCTAAGATTCCCTTTCTTAATCTTACTTATTACGCTTGCATCAGCCCTGCATTCTTTTCATATTTTTCTCACACTATCATACATGGCTTTACCACACATACGCCGCATTGAACTCAATTCTATAGCATTTAGTCCTTCTTCTGCCAGTTTCATGCTTTATAGCCATACATCAGGGTTGGTACCAGCACTTCATTGAGGACTGCTAGCTTGGCTTCTTGCGACAGTTTTTTGTTAGCGCCAACGGCGTTCAGTCCTCCATAAATGCGGAGTTACCTGCATTTGCTTCATTCACATTCGTACATCGTTTCATGTAAAGGTACGCTTAACATGGCCCGACTCAAGTATTTGATTCCCTCGATCATGTAATGCAGCCCTACAGCTCTCTGTGGCCAGCCAAGTTTTAAATGTGCGATCCGCCTATCTTTTACTTATTTATTTACTTAAGTGAAAACTTCTTTAGCACCATTGTGATTTGACAAACACATACATCTTTTTGTTTTAGCCTACGAGAGAATGAGATAGTATCTCAGCTTTGTGCGGTGCTTCGTATTCTCCCCACTGTTGTCTACTTTTTGGTTTTCTTATATCTTTGGCGCCCCCCCTTGAGTTTTTTTCTGTATCCGCCACTGTTTTTCTCAGGCTCAATGGCACCGCAATGAAATTTTGGATTCTTACTAAAAACTATGATATTTATAAGAATGAATAAAAAAGTAGCATTTGTGAAGAAATCACAATTTTTCAGTTCGGTACGTTTTGTTGACAGTGGAGGTAATCCACCTCTTACCCGCCCTGGTATAAGTAACTGATGGTTACTCCTTCAAGGCTCTCGCAAGATTCTAATTTTTTGATTAAACGAAGCTAAATTTATTTATTTTGAACGAATCTAGACCTCCAGTGTCCATGCATACGTTGTTAGTAAGCAGTATGCAAGTGCTTAACAGAAAAAACAAAATGCAAAAAAATAGGTTAGTAAGACAAAGATAACTTAAACAGGGCAAAAGAAAAACTCATTCATGAGACTCCATGATGCGGCATTGCATCTGTAAAAAACCTGCAAGCACCTGCATAAAATAGAGAACATAAGAAATACAATAAATCTCAAATCAATTGGCAAGTACCATCAAAAAATGTGAATGGCTTTCGGTCTGACCATAAACTACACTTAGCTTCCGTGTCCCTTAGCCAACCACTCAGTGAAGCCTCAAAGAATGTTAACTGAATATTTGGGGTAAAATACCCGAAGACTAAAAGAAAATTCAGCGTTGGGTAGTCAGAGGCAGGACAAAGGACAGCCAAGGTCGTCTGATCAAACCTCAAGCCTACACATGTCAACGTTTTGTTGACAGATTTTGGTCAGGCCAGATTTGTCCAGATCTTGATCAGGCCAGATCGGCAGAAGATGGTTAAGGGGGACCCTTCGACATCTCCAGCCGAACTTTCTTACCGCAGTGGGAGGGATACATTCATACGTCACTCCTAGACACACTGACCCACAGTTTCCTACCATCTTCTCATACAATTTTCCTTCCCAGAATTTCCTCTTCTTCATTTATTTAAAACACCCTCACGCAGCGCACCCAAAGATGTCATAGGCCCTGAACGGAAATTATTTTCCTCATAATAAATAAATAATTTATAATATTCATTATAAAGCGATATACGTGATTTTTCACATTAACGGTGCTATACAAATAATCTAATTGTTAACAATATTACAAAAATTTTGAGTAAACTCACCCTTAAAACTTAGATACTATTTATTCATAATGATAATATTTAAAAAGGTAAAAGGTTTTACCAAATTATTTATTCCTCCAAATTAGTGAAATTTATCTATTTAGAGTTCATTAAGTCAGTTATTTTTCCCATTATTATTTTGCCGAATGTACTTAGATACAGCCTTATCTAACTATCGTGTAAATTTTTTGATATGACCGCTCGTATTGGTATTTTTCCATATATTCTGTAATGGATAATAATTGAACATAATCCGTTAAAATTAAATTCAAAATGATTTCCTGTCGGGATTAAATAAAAAAACTGTTAAAATTATTAAAAACTCTGTAAACGTCTAATTTTCCCCGAGACGTGAAGAGAAGTGCTTTTGGGAAAAAAAAAAACATTTCCGCAGTGAATATTTACTGCGGGAGAGTATTTGCTGCAACTTAGTATTCAGGATGCGTTTCTGCAGAGATTTTCAGGGGTTTGTTTCCTGGAAATATTTTTGGGGTTGGCTTTAGGTCTTTGTCGTGAGAAGGAAGGTCCATCTCTATATGGATAATGGATACATCATTTAACCCACACTATGCGATTAGGTAATATCTACAGAAAAGATTTTTTTTTTTCTGAAAAAAAAAAAGATATTTTTGTAAGTTTAAACGAATCCACTTAAGCCAGTTTGGTAAGTATACTTAATAATAAAGTATATTTACTTAAAAGTTGTCGTTATGTGACATTTTTAGCAATTATTAAAAGATACCCAGGGATAAGTAGTATCGGCAAAAAAAGAAAAAATATGAAGGGGGCCTTAAACATTTTTTAAAATTAACACCACACAGAATTCATCTTTGATAATGCTATGGGGGTGGTCTTTTTGAGCAGAGGAATAATGAGTGAACGCGGGTCTAGAGGAAACACAGATGCTGTCAAATCATTCCAAAGCCAAACTGATGAACTGAGTCGAACAAAGCCGAAATGAGGACGAGTCATGGAAACAATCCATGTAAAATGGTGGGCACGCGTTTAGCTTTTTAGTTTAGTTTTCCCGACTTCGCATTTGCACCTGTGCCGAATGGATTAATGATCAATGAAGACATTGGAGGGGGCCCCACCAATTTCCAACGTATGATTTCTTCCTTCACCGCACATGTCAAGACACCAATTGTTTTATCAAACGAATCTATATATTTCTCTTTTAATACACACTCCAATGTCCCTGCATATGGGTTAGCAAGCAGTACGCAAGAACTTAGACAGTTATTATAATATAACAGTCACCGAAATCTGAAAATAAGGGTAATGTAGGTGAAAGAGATAATGTAAAGACAAAGAGGGATATCTGAAATCATTTATGTAAGTACACAAACTTATGAACCCACATAAGACAACACACCCTAGACAGCTAAAGCGTTTCTGCCGGGCAGTCCCATCGAGAATGAACTCACCGGTCAGCCAGACCTCCACACCCCTTAGCCACCATCCCGATTGGGAAAAAGGGGGAGGATGCCCGAAGACCCTGAGGAAAGAATGGGCATCGGGTCACCAGAGGCAGTGCGGAAGGACACCAAGTCATCAGAGGGGGAAGCGCAGGCGGGTCGCGGGACAGCTTTCTCGGGGGATTCATCATCTGGGTTAATGCATGGACGGGTATTTCAGGGCACCAGAGGTGCAGTGGGGCTGACTTGCAATTTGCACAAGGTCAGTAGTTGTTCTACAATTGTACAAATTTGGATGCCAGAAGGCTCAGAAGGTTAAGGAATAGTTTGGTGGAAGCGCATATTAGGTATCTATATTTAGGTGCCTACTATCAACTGATATATAAAATTAATTTACCTTGGCATCGATCCTCCCTCTCTTGCTGAAGTTGCACCGGTGCCTGGACAACTTCCATCTTCAGAGATAGGCACAGAGGTTCCAGGGTATCAGATCAGGTGCATCTTACAGGAAAACTATTAATGTCCATTAGTTAGTAGCTATTTACTAATGTGTATGGTGTCACTAATAGGTCACTATTAAACACAAGGGTTCCAGGGAATCATATGAGGTTCATCTCATAGGAAACCTGTTAACATCCATTAGTTGTTAGCGATTTAATCATATCTCATGAATTCATTGATAAAATTATTATATTTTTCTGTCTGTGGATAAATATTTAAAATTCACAAAATTATTTGTCTAATCTACTGACATCTCACGGTTTCACTTCATCACTAGTTTTTGTATGTTCTAAAACGAGTTCACTTCTTTATTAGGTATTTATTAACGTTATTACTACAAAAAAATATACCTATTTTTTTTATTCGATTCGTAGCTATTGGCGATCAGTTATTAGATATATTATTATTTCAAGGGCAATGATCAACGCGTTCTTTGATGTCACCATGCTGAAAATAATAAAAAATACAATCATTAGGTTAGTAGGTAGGTACCTATCGTAATAAAGCTGTTATTTAGAAAAAATGTTGATGACGATATTGTTAGCTTCAGTCAATAAAATAAATCTTTATGAAAATATGTTTACTTTGTATCTTAAAGTCTGCTATTTTATAAATCATTTATTCCTTCTTTTCTTTCATTTCTTAGTTTCTAAATCTCTGAGTCTACTATTGTATAAATCTTGCGTTCTTTCTTACGTATCCTTTACTTACTTATTACAATAATTTTTTGTTACTAACTTACATGATTCTTTCATTTATAATGATTTTTTAATATATATTATGATTTTTTTAAACTCTTCAGGATTTTTATTTTTAAATTTATACAAGATTTTTTAACCTACTTATTATTTACAATAGCCGTTATTACTAGCTTACACGATCATTAATTTACTAATTGAGCTAGAACTCCCTCACCAAACACAAGAGCATTGTCTCTTTATGGTGAGGAAAGGCAATTTTTTTATTTATTTTTTTGTTAACCTTATGTAACTATGTAACTGATGTAACTTTATATGTATTTTTAATAAGCATTGCCAATAAAAATATATATATATATATATTTCGTGTAGGTAGGTATATATGAATAATATCATGTTTATTAAGAAGAACGGCTGCGCGGCCTTTTTTATACAAATTTTAATTTTGGATTCTAGGTCAAAATATCCAAAAAAACTGAATAAAATTTTCTTAAATCAAATGTATTACAAATATCTCGCAGGTAAATGAACTATTATATTTATTTTAAATTATGAAATATATGTGGGTACCTATAATGAAATCAATTTTTCATGATTTCGGATGCAATTTTGGGAATTTTTTGGAAGATAATTATAATTATTGAAATAGTGTATTTCACTCCAATTGAAGAGAACACCTACAAAATACTTTTAATACCGGGTGCGGCAGAGAGGACGGACGGTTTTAAAAACATCATAAAATAGTTAATTTTTACTCAAAAACAAATTTATTGATGGAATCAGGTTCGCAAGGAAATAGCATTTGAGACAGTCAAGTGTGGAAAATCACATCAGGCATGTGGTGGCTGAAATCGTTGAAGCAGTGCTGGAGGCGTTCTTGGAAGTTCGCGTATACTCTTTCCAACATCGCTCTCTCAACTTGGGCGACTTCCACGCGAATTGCGTCCTTCAATTCGTCCAGAGTTCGGGGCTTGTTCTCGTATACTCTAGCCTTGAGGTGTCTCCATAATCGTCCAATCGTCATCATCGCCCAAGTTGAGAGAGCGATGTTGGAGAGAGTCTACGCGAACTTCCAAGAACGCCTCCAGCACTGCATCAACGATTTCGGCCACCACATGCCTGATGTGATTTTCCACACTTGACTGTCTCAAATGCTAATTCCTTGCGAACCTGATTCTATCAATAAATTTGTTTTTGAGTAAAAATTAACTATTTTATGACTTTTTTAAAACCGCCCGTCCTCTCTGCCGCACCCTGTATTAATTTGGTATGTGTATCAAACTAATTTATTTACATTGTCGTGTTTTTGTACTTTTACGCTGGTATGTATAGTAAATAGTCAAGTAGTTTTATCCATGAATTTGGAAGGAAAAATATTTTGAACTTTTGTTTTTCGGCAGTACATCCTCTCTGAACAATCCATTGGGGACACTTAGGTACATAGTTATATTTTTTGTAAGTATATATACTGTGGTTTCCCTAAATCTACTGCACATCTCTACATTATTATAAATTAAAGTCCTCCGGCGCGTCTGTCTGTCTGTCTGTTCGCGATTAACTCAAAAACTACTTTTTAAAATCGATTTTCATGCGGTTTTCACCAATAGATAGTGTGATTGATGAGTAAGGTTAAGGTATATAATTTGTCACGGTTTTGTGAAAATTGTTTGAAATATATATAAGAATGTCTGTGAGCGGGCTGGCAATCGGGCGGTCTGGATTTGATTTGCATGAAAAATTAACACATGGCATTGTGTTTCGTTAGCCACAGCAACGCGTGGCCGGGTCAGCTAGTTGTAAATAAGTATGTCGGGGGGGCAACTGTCGGGAAATCAATTGTCATGAAATCATGGGGAATGAACACCTTTTTTGTTTGTTTTACATTAACTCCACACAGGAGGCCCTCATCTGGGATGCTGTGTGGAGGGTCTTTTTGAGGAGAGGAAGGAATGAACATTGGTCTTGATGAGATCCATGTTATAGGAAAGAGGAAACACAGAGGCCGGCAAATCATTCCACAGCCGAGTTGTTGAACACAAGAACGAGTCGAAGAAACGACCCGTTCTCAAGTGACAAATGTCAACCGTGTACAAATTTTGGGCACGCGTTTGGCGTGTTTCCCGACTATGCACCGGTGCCGAAGGGATCAATGATACTAGTTCCTCGGAGCATCTTCCATTGTAATACCGGTAGAACAAGGCTAGCATTCCCACCCAACGCCTGTGCTCTAAAGATTGCAATCCGTCTGTTAAGATGGGAGAATCTATTACACGGACCGCCCGTTTCTGCACAGAGTCGAGGGTATTTTTCAGGTATTTTGGAGCTCCAGACCAGAGGTTGCTGCCAAATTCAACCGTGAGGCGCACTTGTGATTTGTACAGGGTTAGCAGTTGTGTAGGTACTATTAAAGTATCTGCGGGCCCTGTACAGTACGCCCAATTTTTGGGAGGCTAACTTTACTCTGGCTTCGATGGAGCCCCCATACCTGAGCTGGTCACTTAGAGTTACACCAAGCATATCAATGGAGGGCTTGTTCAGAAGATTGCTTCCGTTGAAGGATACTAGATATTCATTTCGATCCCTTTTAGACGTAATCAGACAAGATTGGGTCTTTGAAACATTAAATTCAACGAGATTATTTTTACCCCAAGAGAAAACACTCTCGAGGTAACCGTCCATTCTTGTCAAACAAAAAGCTATCATGGACTGTACTGTCATCCGCGTAACAGTGAATTGGTGCACATGACAAAAGGTCGTTGATGTGCAACAAAAACAAAGTCGGAGACAGAACCGATCCCTGTGGGACGCCAGCTCGACGGTCGAGTGTGAGGAAGAGATGAAACCATCGACCTTTTATTGAACTACAGAATTTTCTAATAAATAATGTATCCCTACAATAAATGTAGATAATTTTTGCAAAGCCTAAAAAGCTTGCATATTACCTAAGACATTGGAACTTTGGAACATAATTATTTAAACGAATCAAAGAAAAATGCACTAGGTTCAAACTAAACAAGAGACAAAATTACAAATAGTTTGTGTTACTTAGTATGTAGGTTCATAGACACCTCTGACCAATGCCTTCCTATGACCAGACGATAGCCTAAAGTATTTTTAGCGGAAAAATATTTGTACAAATGCACGAAGAGTTTGTGCACCTATTTTAGTCTATTGATCCGTAAACCTTTCCGATCAAAGGTTGCGTCATGTGGTAGTAATACAAGAAGGTGGATAGGTAGGTTGTAACTACATCAGAGACAATGGAACAAGGAGTGCACCTGTGCACACTCACCTGAGCGGTGCGCTTTATCGTCAGGAAGTTACAGTTACAAATGTGTCTCTTGTTCAAAGGAATCCTGATTGAAAACCGAAACAATTGTAATTTATGGACACGTTTGTAAACAAGTTGATATATTTCTAATTGAGCCAGAAGACTCGAGTAGATATTACAGAGGTAACGATTTAATTAGCTATATTAGAATAGGTATCACAGAGAAAAAATAGTGCATTCCGTTGCAGCGTTTTCGGCCACATTTTGGTCAATTTGCGAACATCCTCGAGCGTTTGCTTTCCAAAATGTGGCCAGTTTGAAGAGAAATTTTAAAACCTTTGTTGAAATAATTTCAAAAGTTGCCGCAGGTTGTATACATTGAATAATCACAAATGTAACTTAGTATTTTTCACTTTTCATCTACAGATGTCTCACTTCTCCTCTGAATTATTTGTTATTGAAATTGAATTACCTATTTGTTATTGAACCAAAATCATTGAAATATTTTTTCTTATACCTAAATCATTGAACATGATTATAAAAATTGCATGTCAGATTTTAAATTTATATCTGTGATTATCAATTAGGTAAGGACAATATATACCTACCTATAGGTCAATTAAATATCCAACAATTTTTAAGTAAGTTATACCTACCTACACAGAATTCACGCGTTTATAAATTTAACGTTTTTTTTTTAATTTTGTTAAGAATCCTAAAAATATGAGATGAACGGTTAAATACAGGTGCATTTAATGGCTCTCTAACATTTTTAGTAGTTTATATGTCACGATATTAAAATTCGGAGGTATGTTTTTTAATGAGGGCGGGAAATTTCCATATTGGACGCTCAGAAATTCCGGATATAGGTACTTGACGCCTATTTTAATTACTAGATAATACTCGAGTGGTTTAAATTCAAAAAAAGTCTGTCCACCCCAAGATCCCAAGATCAACAATATTTTTTTCTATTGTTTACAAGAAACTGATTTTATTTTAATTTAGATATGTCTTGTACCCTATTTACCCTTTTCTCTCCAGCGTAAATCGACTTTTGATTTTTTTTTTTTTAATCTATGTCATTAAGAAATAAAGCACTGAAGATAATACTAATCTAATAAGCTTTACCCATGCCACTGCCAAACAATGCTACTTAGGGAACGTACCCATACTACGTGACCCACTTTTTCCAATTTTTAACCCCCCCCCCCCCCCCACGGTGACAAAAAATCTAAGCCCCCCGCCGCTCATTTTGACCAAGCGTGGTAGACCCGTTTGAAGACCCTCGCCTGAACGTGTCACTTAGTAGATATGGGTACGTTCCCTTATTGTAAACAGAGACTGAAAAACTATGTAGTATTACTGCAGGGAGTTGAAGTTTTCCACTTAAGTGGAAAATAAGAAATATGTTCCTTGACACACCATCACCATCAACCCCCAAGTTATACCTATGGCATTCATTCGATTAGCATTTATTCTCGTAGGAACTTAACGTTTTCCACTTTATTTAGAAGCGATTGTAACGGTTTAGAAAATTATTGAAATGATATTTTTGATAGAAATGAATTAAAAAAAAAAAAATGTTGTTTTCAGATTCATGTCCAATTCAATCCATTCATTCATAGGTATCCATCTACCTATTTACAAAATATTGCAAATATAAACAAAAACCCATCGCTTTAATTATGTAAACACATTTTTCTTAAAATTTCGTACAGGTTTATTTTCCAGTTAGAAAATAATATCCTTACAATTTTTATATTTGTCTTAATTTTTGAAATACCATATTAACACAAATAAAATAAAATGAAGAGTTGCGATCCACTAAAATCGGCTAAAAGTGTTGTAGGTACCTACCTACCTAAAAAAAGTTTCTTACGTAAAAGATAGGATACCGCAAAATGCTTGTTTTTTTAAACATAAGTTTTATTGTCTTTATTGTAATGTGAGTAAATCACCAAGAGTGACAACACATATTTAAAACAATCGTAAATCTAGTTGTGTTCACTCTGCCATAATATTTATATTAAACCATTATTGAGCAAAAAGGCAAACATTGATGCAAAATAATATTTTTAAGACATCTAAATTTATGTAAACAAAATCTTACCCCTCTTCCGATGACAGAACTTAACAACTAAACAACACTCTTGTTGAAAGAATAGAACACCATAGTTGATAACAGAACAAAAATCAAGTTAGAATTTTTTAAACCAGTTTAAAAAGCACAGAATTAAATAATACTCAATTTTGTTATTAATTAATGTAAATATTTCTATTATTAATATTTCGAAAGTGTATAAATGCATGTACACAAATCACAAATGGCAAGAATCGCAGTAATCTGGCAACCCTTGCTGTAAACTGGTTGCAAAAGACTATCGCTCGAGTTGTATGAGCGAAGTCACATGCCCTGATGTATGATGGTTGCTCGCCACGCCTCCTGCCATAGGGGAGGGGTAAACCTCGTGCCATTGGTCCAACAGCCTGCGAGCAAAACACAGCCTTATTATCAGCCAGAATAGGGGAGGGTTTGGGGTGGGTTGAGAGAAGACACGGCGAAAATCGTGTCGTGGGGATTATATCGGGATTTGGGTGTAATGATTTTTTGAATAAAGAACTTTGGGTTCTGAGCGTCGCGCTGCTGATAGATGGGATTTTTCACGTGTTTTTCTTTTGATGAAGGATTTTGGGAGAACGTCCTTTATATTGGTGGTAATGGATTTGATTGCGTTTGGATATTAGGTTGGTAGCATTATTTTATTTTAAAAAAGGTAGATAATATGTCGGATCTAACTAGATCCCATAACTACCTACCGAAGTATTTTTTTAACTTCGTATTCTTAATGGCAAGAAAATTTAAAAGAAAGAGGTAGGTAGGTACTTTTCATTAATTTTGCAAGAAGTTTTCCATTTATTTAATAGTTTACAGACTACAATAATTAGTTTCATAATAATTTTTCTGTTTCCAGATTTTCGATTGAGTTTCGCTAATATTGTCTTCATTTTATAAATATTATCTACAATTTGACGTTTTACTTAGGTAATCATAAAGTTAAAAATAAATATTCATCCTAGGCTCGCAGGAAAGTCAATAGATGTCACGTATTAAAAATAAAATGGATAAAAAATTATCCAGACACTATCTAGATAGCATTTAGTTTGGGTTTGAATCTTGCAATTTAACAAAAATAGCAGAAAGTAAAATATGCTCTAAGATTAGTTGGTAGTTCTTAGTCGAAGTATGATACAGTTAAAAATGGGCGAATTTGGTGGAGACACCTTAGCTTGATGGTTAGAGCTGTGGCCGGGAAAGCCGAAGGTCCTGGGTTCGAATCCCAGAGGTGCTAATTTGTAAATATATCTTTTTCTGTCTTCAGATTTTCAACAGTCTTCATTTAATTAAATATTAGGAACCTTCAATAATTAGTTTCATTTTATATACCTACTAAGGGTTATTAGTTTATCTTTTTAATGTGACTACTGCTACTACTGGGTACATCTATCTGGAGACTGTGAGACTATGGCATCCAAAGGGAGTGGAAAGGAAACTCCTTGGGGAAGAAGTTTGGGTCAAGAAGTCACATACTCGGTTAAGGAAAATTCAAATAACGTTTCGTTTCGGAATGGTGGTAGGGTATTGAGAGAATCCACCCACCACCATAAATTATATAAGTAGGTATCTCCCTATTTAAATTTAAAAAAAGTTTTTAGTTAATATTTTAAAACCTAAAACAATTATTTATAAACAGAAAAAAAAAATTATTGAACCCTACGCCAAAGTTAGCAACAGAAAATGATTTGTGGTGGATGAAAAAATCTCGAGGCATCTATGTATGTATTTAGGTAATTGTTGAAAACTTCTTGCAAGTAGAACGAGTAGGTAGGTATAACTCTCTATCTCTACACTACACCATCTCTTCTTAGGTAGATACCTACTGTTCTCTTATTGATGCTCAACATTTATTATATTCTCTTGGTCGTGCCATGTCTTTCCGGAGCTTCTTCCATTCCCTTGAGCTTTTTGAAGGCATTATTTTTTGTCCCTTTTTCTGTCCAACTGCTCTACACGTATCTTTTTTTTAACACACAGGAGGCCCTGAGGAAAATATTATATTGAGATGCTACTTGGAGGATCTTTTTGAGGAGAGGAAGGAGTGAACATTGGTTTTGAAGAGACTCATGTTGCAGGAAAGAGGAAACACAAAGGCCGGCAAATCGTTCCACACCCGAGCTATTGAACACAAGAACGAGTCGAAGACCAACACCTCTGCCATAGGTCACCCCAAGTGGTTCGCTACGTTTGGTGATTTAGCATAGGGATGCCCGGGTTCGTGGGGTGAGGTTTGTCTAGGTCTTGGAGGCGGATGACCAGGACATACCTACTGAACCCAAGATTCCTACCCACCCCTTAAACCCTTTTCCTTCCCAGAACTCTCCTCTCCTTCCTTCACTTAAAAAAACCCTCCACACAGCATCATAGGTGAGCATACAGATGACTTAGGCCCTGAGGGAAATTATGTTCCTCGGGGCCTCCTGTGTGGAGCTCATGTAAAAAAAAAAAAAAAGAAGCGACCCGTTGTATAATACATTAAGTTGGGCACACGTACCTATCTCCTACAAACCACCGTAGCATCCCTTAAATCTTAGTCAAAATACGCTTAGGTACGTAGAATGGCCTTAAATATTTTTGGATTCAACTTATCCAATTGATTTTACAATATAATAATAATAATATAATAATAATCTTTATTCAATGAAATAACAACAATATAACTTAAAAAATTACATGCTCAATGTAGTTTGTGCATAGCCTGCCTCACTAGGTGAACCTGTATTGAGGCAGAATTTTCGTTAATTGTTTCTCGCAATTTTATCTATGGTTTTTTTATAAATGTGTAAAGTAGGTTTCCATACAGCAAAAACTTTATTTTAGTTAACATTATTGTTTGCATATACCTAAACAATTCATAAACTGCAAGGTTATTACTACAATAACAACTGTCAATGACTGGGCGTTTGGGTGAGGGCACCAGTATGCTCCAGTTATCTTATTTCAGTTGCATTCAGTAGGTATCAATGTATGAAATACTTATTTTCTGAGTATTTTCAATGTGGAGGTACACCACTATATAACGAAGAATCTCTTTTATTATGAAGCCATACTAAATAATGCAAAATCATACAAAATCAAATGTTTTTGTTTTGAAAATTTGATCGCTTAGAAGTATCTATTAGGTATAGATGCTTCAATTAAATACTGCATGTAGAACTTAAAGAACTTGGCCCTTAAAAATATCGGCCATTTTTTAAATAATTTTTTAAATAATTCTGGAACGAAATAAAGTAGGTATTATGTCTAAGTATAAAAAACACTTTCATATTAGACAAAAAATTAATTTTTGATAAGCATATCGAACACATAATATCAAAATCCTACAAGATGCTAGGTTTCCTATTAAGAATATGTAAAGTCTTCAAAAGTGCTAAGACTCTTGAAATGTTGTTTTGTTAATTGGTCAGAAGTCCACTGATGTATGCGTCCCCGGTATGGAATCCTCAATATAAGGTGTACATAGATATAGTAGAAAGTATACAGAATAAATTCTCTAAATATTTATTCAAGAAATACAACAAAACTACAAATAACATGTTAAGTTTACAAAAAAGACGCACATTATCAGATCTGCAGTTTCTGTATAACCTGCTAAATAATAAAATAGATAGTCCTGAATTGCTATCCACTATTGGTTTAAATGTCCCAATGAGGCGTACCAGGCACACTTCTCTTTTTCATATAGAATCCAATAACACTAATGCAGCGAGTAACTCACCAATTACTCGCGCAATCATAACTTATAACCGCTACGAAAAATTACTACACTTAGACATTTTTCATGATTCCTTGCAAACATACAAAACTAATTTATTAAATTTCTTGGCGTGATATAATTGTTTTAAAATTACTTACACTTAACTTTTCATTAAACTTTAATCAGTCAATTACAATTAGTGAGCATATAATTCTTGATTTTAAAATGTCACCTTTTCTCCCCCCCCCTCCTTTCTTCTTTTTTATTATTATTACTTCATTCATTCAATAATTAAGTTTTAAGACCGGTTCATATCTCAGGCGTAATTATCAAATGACATTCTATGGACTTACGTAATAGGTACATAACCATGTAATAATTTAATTTAACATACCTTATAATCTGTATTGTAATGTATGTCTTAATAAACAAATAAATAAATAAATAAATGTGCAAACTCTCCTACTTATCTTTTCGATTATGGTTTTATTGTTTAATGTGGCAAATTCTTTTATAATAATCGCACAAAAATAATATTTAGGTACGTCCGGACTTCACAAAATAAAATAAAATATACATTTTCTCGTTGTTATTTTTGACGTCAATCAATACCTACTGCCCGCACTCTATGAATTTGGATTCTTAAAGTGACCCTTATGCCATGGACACAAGAACCATGCACTTGGCACACTCATTTTGTATCAGTTACGCCCCGGCGTGAGCGGGGAATAGACGCGTGGTTCCGCGTCGCTTGGTTCCGTGATTTAATTTTAAATTTCGTTGTTATTAGATAGATACAATAAACAATAGGTAAAAAAGGAGTTAATGTTTTTTACAGGTCTTTACGAAATCAACCTTTCCAAAAGTTTTTCTCAAGTATTTTTAAACTCCTCCCATAAAGAGGCTAGAATTCCGATTTCGATTTTTTCCTGGACTGTTGGATCACCTTAATATAATTTGCCTGTATCTACGTTCTACATCAGTTCCAATTTGGTAAATAGGTAGGTACCTAGATGAAAGGTGATTTTAAGGTTTTATTTTAAGGAGGTATTTTATTTGTTTAGGGGCGGGCTCAGAGCGAAGGCGTGCCCGAGTCAGGCGCCGCAAATCAAGAGTCGGAAATCCTCCCCTAAACATCACCCCATTACCCCATTAGTCCCCGCCAGCCTTCTGAGCTCCGGCCCGGCGAATCAAAAGTCTTCCGCGGTACTTCGCGGGGGCAGGAATCCAATAACTTCCAACCCCGAGCTTTCTGTGTCGTATATCTTGGCGAATAATGGTCTTTCAGAACCTGCGTACAGAATTTCTAACAGTAGGCAGGTGTATCTGTCTACCTAATGATAACGACCGATCCCTGTATCATAATTTCAAACATGTATGAGCGCATATCAAAGTATGTTCTTACCCATAGAAAGATAATCTTATTTTGACATATAGTCTGTCAATTAAGAGTAGAAAATATTAAAAATTGAACTACAAAATTTGTAGGCAGGCAACACCAATTTATCTGTCAAATATTATTTTAAAGCGCAATGACGCTAAATATATAGAAAACTGTAAATCACATTTAAAAAAACATTTCAAAAACATTCAAATCGAAGAAGCTCTGTTGTTCATGTACCTACTTAATGACATAAATTTGAATAAATGTTGTTTTACAAAGTGATTAGCTTTCATTTAATTTAACATAAATTTAAATTTAACAGTAAGTAGAAAGGAAGAATCACTAATGGTGAGTTTTGTTACATTACATTTAGATCTGAATAAGTTAAATATATTCAGATCAAAAATTAGAGACATGATCTAAAGCCCGGGCAACGCTGGGTACTTAAGCTAGTATTAAATAAATGTGGGCAATTTCTAAAATGTGCTTTATATGAATTTTAATACAATATCGTTATTCTTATTATGTTAACACAAAATTGCAAAGGTATCTATCTATCTATCTACCTATCCAATTCTAATTTTGAGATCAATGGGTTTCTATATTGCAATTAAAAATGAATTTTTATTTTTTTATAAAAATGTAGGTACATAGCTTTACATTTTTACCTTGTGTTATATTTTTAGAATTGCCATTTAAACAACAGTGGCGCCCTCCTATGTTCTCTACTCTTATTTGACAAACTGCACTTTAAAGAAAATGATATCTACGTCTAAGTCAGGTACGTCTCATATGCATCGTAACATAATGTCTGATAATGTTGTAGGAAAAACAAGCTTGTGGGTCCGAGTGGTTAAAAAAGTACCTACCTACTTAAGTTTAAACTTAAAAACAATAATCTAAACGAAAATATGAAAAAGATAATAGTCGCAACTGGGACTCGAACCCAGAACCTTTAGTCTAACCGCGACGTGCGCTTTTACCTTCACTTTTAATTCAGCCTTCGCCACCTTCCGTCAAATCTTGTCACTTACTTCCATCATCATTTTTCTGTATCTTGTTTCGCAGGCTATATCCTATAGATTACGGATCATCTATAAGATTTTGCATGGCAAGAGAATGAAATAATATAATCGGTTTCCTCTTTGTGCGGTGCTTTGTAGCTTATCTGTTTCCTCTTTGTTCTTCGTAGAATAAAATGTAAAATAATTTTTAAACATGGAAACAAAATTATAATAAATAAATCCTACAATCATCCTATTCCTGATACCTACTTTGCATTCATCTCATTCTTTCGAAGTTTAGTTTTCTGAAGGTTTCACTTCTACCGCGTGTGAATTGCACACTCCGTTTTTATTTTATTTATCTAAGTAGGTATGAATTTACCATGATTTTACGGCTTTATTTTTCAACAATTACTAAAAATTTCTAATGATTTGATTTATTCAAGAGATATTTTATTTAGATTGATATCTATATTTATGTGATTTTTAAAACTCTTAATCAATTGACTTTTGAATTTTTGTGTTTTTTTTGGAAAATTTGATGGAGGTACGTAGGTACCTACGTATTCCGACTTTAGGTATTTCTGTTACCAAGTAAAATTTTCACATTACCTACCTATTCAAATATACCCATTCCATTTTTGGCTTGCCCACGGGAGTACACAGAACTCCACAGCGGAAAATGTTGCTTGTGCAATGATCGAGGATAGCAGTGGTTTGAAATCGCGACGCCTGGGAGGGAATTCGAAAACGTTTTAAAGGTTTCCGTTTTAAACAACACAAAATCAGTAATTACTGCCACTTTATTCAGGCTAATCTATTAAGGTTGACGACATCAAAGCCATAGCAGTTGGTACATGGACAAGAGTAGCTAATGGTGGAGAGAAATGTCGTCAGTTGGAGGAGGCCTTTGTCAACTAGTGTAATACAGACAGGGAGGCGATGAATGATAAGTGTTATGAATGTTATAAATATTATAAATAAGGTAATGTAATTTACTGTCTGAATACTATTATTATTATTATAATAATAATTATTATTTCAGGCATCTTAAAACGGTTCCACGACTTTTCAACCCACGACAAAAAATCACAGACAAAATATCCCCGATCAAATATCCCTTACAAAATTCCCCTACAAAATATCCCCTACAAAATATCACCGACAAAATATCCCCTACAAAATATCCCCTACAAAATATCACGGACAAAATATCCCCTACAAAATATCCCCGACAAAATATCCCCTACAAAATATCCCCTACAAAATATCACGGACAAAATATCCCCTACAAAATATCCCCGACAAAATATCCCCTACAAAATATCCCCTAAAAATATCACGGACAAAATATCCCCTACAAAATATCCCCGACAAAATATCCCCTACAAAATATCCCCGACAAAATATCCCCTACAAAATATCCCCGACAAAATATCCCCTACAAAATATCCCCTACAAAATATCATGGACAAAATATCCCCTACAAAATATCCCCGACAAAATATCTCCTACAAAATATCCCCTACAAAATATCACGGACAAAATATCCCCTACAAAATATCCCCGACAAAATATCCCCTACAAAATATCCCCGACAAAATATCCCCTACAAAATATCCCCTACAAAAAATCACGGACAAAATATCCCCTACAAAATATCCCCGACAAAATATCCTACGGACAAAACATCCCCCAACAAATTATCTATTAAAACCTAACTTAACCTAATCTAACCTAACAAAAATGGGACAGACAAGACTGGTTCCACGACTTTTCAACCCACGACAAAAATCACAGACAAAATATCCCCGATCAAATATCCCTTACAAAATTCCCCTACAAAATATCCCCTACAAAATATCACCGACAAAATATCCCCTACAAAATATCCCCTACAAAATATCACGGACAAAATATCCCCTACAAAATATCCCCGACAAAATATCCCCTACAAAATATCCCCTACAAAATATCACGGACAAAATATCCCCTACAAAATATCCCCGACAAAATATCCCCTACAAAATATCCCCGACAAAATATCCCCTACAAAATATCCCCGACAAAATATCCCCTACAAAATATCCCCTACAAAATATCATGGACAAAATATCCCCTACAAAATATCCCCGACAAAATATCCCCTACAAAATATCCCCTACAAAATATCACGGACAAAATATCCCCTACAAAATATCCCCGACAAAATATCCCCTACAAAATATCCCCTACAAAATATCACGGACAAAATATCCCCGACAAAATATCCCCTACAAAATATCCCCTACAAAATATCACGGACAAAATATCCCCTACAAAATATCCCCGACAAAATATCCCCTACAAAATATCCCCTAAAAATATCACGGACAAAATATCCCCTACAAAATATCCCCGACAAAATATCCCCTACAAAATATCCCCGACAAAATATCCCCTACAAAATATCCCCGACAAAATATCCCCTACAAAATATCCCCTACAAAATATCATGGACAAAATATCCCCTACAAAATATCCCCGACAAAATATCCCCTACAAAATATCCCCTACAAAATATCCCCGACAAAATATCCCCTACAAAATATCCCCGACAAAATATCCCCTACAAAATATCCCCTACAAAATATCACGGACAAAATATCCCCTACAAAATATCCCCGACAAAATATCCCCAACAAAATATCCCCTACAAAATATCCCCGACAAAATATCCTACGGACAAAACATCCCCCAACAAATTATCTATTAAAACCTAACTTAACCTAATCTAACCTAACAAAAATGGGACAAAAATAATAGAGGCATCCTAAAAACTGACGGCCGGCGTAGTCCAGCGGTAAGGCTCTTGACTAGCATTCCGAAGGTCTCGGGATCGAATCCCGGCGTGGCAAATAAATTTTATTTGATTAATTTGTGTATTTCACAATTTATTCATTTCAAATAGGTAATATAGGATAGTATCTACCTACCCACCCATATGTGCGGCACGTTCCACAGTGGAAGATACTTTCAGTATCGCCCTGCTGTAAGAAAACCATTCAGAATTAAAACGTTGCTTGAAATGGCATTAGCCGTGTTTGGTGACCAGATCTGAAGAGCCAGGTACTACCCCACCTTCCTCTTCCCTATCTCCTTCCCTCCCCAGCCTCACAACATACCCCAATTGGGGATGCCATAGTCTCACTGGCTCCAGACGGGAGTAGTTGGGACTCTTGTGCGGTATTCATGTAAAAAACCAAAGAAAATAAATTATACCTACCTATTGTTCAAAAATGATAAAAAGGGACAAAAATAATGCAGACGTCCTGTAAAGACAATGAATTATTGTTCAAAAATAGTAAAATGTTATATGAGGTTAGGTTAGGTTAGGTTTCGGTAGATATTTTGTTGGGGGATGTTTTTTCGGGGGATGAAAAGGCGCAGTACTTCTGAAAACTGTGCGAACGAATGAATGCCAAAAATGTATTTAATTTACCGATATTTTCGTAAAACCTCGACTTGTATATTCAATCACATTTCACATCGAATAAACTGCAGCAAACGAACGACCCGGAACGAAACCAAATCGAACAGTCATTAATCAGATGAGTTTTATTTCATTTCATCGCCCATAGATGTCGTTTGATATATTCCGCGTGGGCTTTAATTAATGATGAAGGCAAACCAGTGCCTACCTTCGCTATGAAAGCGCCGGAACAACGCGCATGGCTGACTTTCTATTTGATATTGCAGCCAGCCTTAATTAAAAATATGTTTGCCATTGTAAATTGTAATCAAAATTAATTTGGTCGAATTGAATCACAGCGCTGGATGGGAATTGAATTAAATAACACATTCGCATAGATAAAATAATAAGGTTTTTGGAAATGTGAATTAAGGATTAAAGGTTGTTTGTTAATTAATATTCCAACACAAACGAAACTGAATTCAACCTTTAGAATACTAATAGTTTTGTAGGTGTATTTTTTAAACCTTGCTTTTACTAATTTAGTTTTTTTAATATGCTTAAAGAAGAAGCCAGGTAAAGAAAATCATACCTACAGAGATCTAAAATTAGGTTACCTATCTGCTTAGCCTAATACTTTCTATAATATGTAGGTTAGTATCAATATGTGTTGAAATACGGAATTGTTGGCTGGGGAGGTGCATTAAAAAAAACTACGAAATAAAACCGATTTTTATAAAAAAACAGTCACACCGGGACACTTTTTTACACAGGCGTGTGAATAGATAATATACCTGTAACTAACGTCCACGGCGTTGCCCGGGATTTATGAAGAGTTTTTCTAAATCCGATGCACCTAGACAAAATTTTTTCCGTTATTTTGAACGTCAGGTATGAAAAATTTCATCAAAATATTGTATCATCGACTTTGACATCGTGATGATACCTACACACCACCGACCCAGGAACCATTTATTGGATAACCAACACCCCTGCCATAGGTCACCCCAAGTGGTTCGCTACGTTTGGTGACTTAGCAGGAGTGCCCGTATAGGCGGCCAATGCGTTTGCTCACCTACTGCATTGCGGGCCGGTCCCAGACCTCTATAGCTGATATCTCTCGACCCACCGACTTGCACCGCAGTTGGAGGGATGGATTCATAAGTCCGTCACTCCAAGACACCTTGACCCCCAGATTCCTACCCATCCCCCATACTTTTTTCTTCCCAGAACTGTCTTTCCCACAATCATCTTGTGGGAAATGTCATCTTAGGGGATGCTGTGTGGAGGGTATTTTTTAAGGAAGGGATGGATAGGATGTTCTGAGAATGAAAAAGATAGGGAGGGGTGAGTAGGAAACAAAGATATTTGGTAGAAAACCGGTGGTTAGTAGATAGTATGTGGGAGTGACGGACGCATGCATCAATCTCTCCAACTGAGAGAGTGCGGCTGGTCAAAAGGTCTCCCTCAACCAGTCTCCCTCGATCCGGCTAACCACGAAGCAGCATCCGCCGCTAAACCTGGACAAACCTTACCCCATGAACCCGGGCACCCCTCTTAAGTAAACAAACGTAGCAAACCATTTAGGGACCATAAAAAAGATACCCGCCTCCCAAATTGCATAAAACAAACACATATATTATACTACTTTCCGCCAAATAATAGGTAATAACATGATGCTGGTACACCCTGTAAATGGGGGTTACGAAGAGAAAGGCATGAGGTGGGGCCTTGGCGGTGGGAGATGAGGAGAGGGGGGGGGGGGGAGAGTGGTAGTGCTCGCATCGAGTTTTCCTGATAGCAATAGATTTAATTTACGATCGTCTGTGTGACCCGGTGTCGTGTTGTCTCCCTCCCACACACTTTCAAAGCTGTGAATAACTCTACACGGGAGCGAGAAACAAGCTATCAAATTTATTTGATCTGTAACTTTAAAAAAAGCATAGGTACCTACCAGTTGCCGTCCGTGAGTTTTCAGTGTGTGAGAGGGCTAAGATTGAATAATATCACGTTATTACGTTGTAGCTGTAAACGATTTTTTTTTCAAT
This sequence comes from Limnephilus rhombicus, assembly GCA_929108145.2. Lineage (NCBI taxonomy): Eukaryota > Metazoa > Arthropoda > Insecta > Trichoptera > Limnephilidae > Limnephilus > Limnephilus rhombicus. The sequence continues at coordinate 44,544,455 of OV815288.1, read as the reverse complement.
ATATCAACTTTTTGTGTGAAGGTCTTTCAGTCAAGTGATGCGCCGCATCCACATACTGAAATATCTTCAAACAAAAGGTCGAATTTTGAAAAAAAAAATCATTTTCAGCTACAACAATATCAGTAATGTCGTATTTTTCAATCTTAGCACTCTAGCTCACTGAAAACTCACGGACCGCCACTGGTAGGTACCTACGATAGGTTATTTGGAAAGTAGTAATACTTTGTTTAAATTTAAAAAAAAACTTAAATTCTGAATTTAGCTTTGAAATTGAATAATGTTTCTTCACACAGGAGGACCCGAGGAAAATAATTCCGCTCGTGGTATATTCAGAATTGGAAGTGAGAAAGTTAAGGGAAGGAAAAGGTATTAGGGTGGTTGGAATCTGGAGATCAGTGTGTCCAGGAGTGACGGAAAAATGAATCTATCCCTCCCACTGCGGTGAAACCACTTTACCGAGAGAGTCCTACTGGAGAGGTCGAAAGATCGCCGTTAACCAGTCTTTCTCGATCCGGCCTGCCATATGCATCCGCCGCCATATCCACCCCACAATGATCACCCCACGAATTCGGGCACGCCTGCTAATTAACCAAACTTTGCGATCCACCTTGGTTGACCTATATGGTGCATGTTAGAGGTGTTGGTAATCTAATAAATGATTCCCCGGGCAGCGGTACCATGCCCGCCTCCCAAATTAAACGTATTAATAAATAAACATATATGTATATATACTTATATCTGTCACTATTTTGTGTTTTGAAGGCATTTCATCATCGTCTTGATACTTTATCCGTAGGATAATGTTTATCCGATAATATAAAGCCACTATTCATAAGGTTTCAGAACCTAATTTTATAAATTAGTACCTAAATTGTAAATCAAAAATATACGTTATCCTACGGAAAAGTTGTTGTACTATTTATACGTCGGGTGGGAATGCTATCCTTGTTCTACCGGTATTACAATGGAAGATGCTCCGAGGAACTAGCATCATTGATCCCTTCGGCACCGGTGCATAGTCGGGAAACACGCCAAACGCATGCCCAACATGTTCATGGTTCACATTTGTCACATGAGAACGGGTCGTTTCTTCGACTCGTTCTTATTTTTAACAGCTCGGCTGCGGAATGATTTGCCGGCCTCTGTGTTTCCTCCTTCCTACAACATGGGTCTCTTCAAGACCAATGTTCATTCCTTACTCTCCTCAAAAGACCCTCCACACAGCATCCCAGATGACATAGGCCCTGAAGGAAATTATTTTCCTCAAGGCCTCCTGTGTGGAGTTAATGTAAAAAAAAAAATGTTATATCTTCTTCTTCTCTGTGTGCCCTATCAGGCCCCCCCAACGTTGGCGATCACTCTTGAAAATGTCTCTCTGTCTTGAGCTGCCCGGAATAGCTCCGTCACACTTGAAATGCCGGTCCACTCTCGTATATTTCGCAGCCAAGACCTTTGTCTCCTACCAGGCCCTCGGCGACTCTCTTATCTTGCCTTTCAATATTAAATGGAGCAAGTGATACTTCTCCCCTCGAAGTATATGACCCAGATGTGAAATTTTCCTGATTTTTATTAATGTAAGCAGTTCTCTATCTGCTCCACCCGGCTTGAGAATTTCTGTGTTCGTGATCATGTTGGTCCATGGGACCTTAAGCATTCTCCGTTGAAGCCATATTTCAAAAGTCTCTAACCTGTTTATGGTGTTTAATTTCAAGGTCAATGTTTCACATACATACAGCAAGACCGACCACACATAACATTTTAGCATTCTCTGCCTTGGTTTTAAACTGATATTGTCATTGCAGAAGAGGGATTTCATTTTAATGAACGCAGTTCTTGCTGCTTCAATTCTGCACCTAACCTCTACATCTGGGTCAAGAATCTCCGTGAGAATACTGCCGAGGTATCTAAATCTTTCCACCTTTTCGACATTGCAACCATTTAACTGTGTCACTGATTCAGAATGATTAGTCGTTAAATCAATTATGTTAATGGCACATGTTGTGTCGTTTATGTGTAAATAAATAAAAGTTATCGAGAGGGTGGTGAAATATGTGTTCATATAATAATTGTAAATAACATGCTCTTCACAACATTTTGCATCAAAAAATTAGTTATGAAATACTTTTGATAAAAGAAAAATGATAAACCTTAAACTGTGTGTTCTTTGGTCTCGGAGTGTACCTATCGCTGTCGATTGTTTGCTTGTTTTTTTATCACTCCTATTAGAGATATAAAAACGTATTAAATTTTTGCAAACAATCCTGTAGACACATCTAGTATCTACCATCTACCTCCTCCTTCCCCTTCCATAGAGTCCCATTGAGTCCCCGTGATAGCGACGCCGACGCTACTTGGCGGCGCTGTGACGTAAGCGGCGCCGTAGCGTCGGCAACTACGACCCGCAGCAAGCTATTTCCCTAACTGCTCGCTCTTACTACTACCTCGTAGCTCGTAGTGTAGCTAATACAAAACTACTATAGTGTTAACAGTAAATTCTAGGGCGTAGAGATAGTTTGACTGACTGTAGATTCGTCATTATTTGTAAATATGTACCTACACGTGAGAATTATAAATGATTTGAGCATGTAGAGCAACAGAACGAAGAAGGAAGTGTAAGGAGAAAATACGACGCGAATGTGATTAGTAAAAGAAGTCGGGGACGCCCGAGAAATACATTTCACAATCAAATGAATCAGATACTTGAGTCAGGCCTTAATAGATGATTATGTATGAGACGATGCATGAATCTGAATGAGGCAAGGAGTGAATGCCAAAGCCGAGTTGTTTAGCAGTTCGTTCTCTCTGCCTACCAACTAACTGTGTCCAAACTAAAAATCAGTAGTGAATGTTTGTAGAAGATTAAAAAAATGATAAACACCTTTTATTTTTGGATTAATTAACTATTTTCAGTAAAATACCCAACAGGGTATTTTATAAAAATTTTGCAGTATTAAAAATATGCTTTGAAACTCTTCCCCCTTTACTAATAAACATGTTTTTAAATTTACACAACTGATAAACAACATTTTTGTACGTTGTATGTTTAACTATAATATTTATATATATATATTTTTATTCGTATGTTAGAAGTCAACTTGAGTACAATTCTCCCATCTGGAAACCATATTATAATATACCTACATGTGTAGCTGTTGAAAACAAATTCTTACGTTTTCTAAATTTTAAAATTGGTATTCTAGCAATTATCTTAAACTACAAAACTATTTTAAATTATATGAATATGCTCAAATTGTCAGACAGAAGAATTTTCACTGATTTGTTATTTCTGTATAAAATTCTAAATAATTTAGTTGATAGTCCGGTATTGCTTGAATTGATAAGCTTCCGGATTCCACTACGTAATATCAGAAGTCAGGATTTATTTCAGTGCAGAAATTCTTGAACGAACTATCTGGAAATAATTATACCAATATACTGTTACTGAGGCAGTTCAGTTATGTCCAATAAATACTATATATTTCTTTGTAAAATCACAGTATAATTTGTAAATTTCATACTTACGTATAAGCCCCGAAAAAGGGCGTAAATAAATAAATAAACTTTAAAAGTTAGTTAAAACACATTGGTCACAAAACATTTAAATTCATATAAGTTTTAAGACGTCGTTTTTAGAAGAAATTGTAGAATTTTTTAATCTCAAAGCCTTATCAAAATCAATATTGTAAGTTTCATCTTTAACATAATTTTATTTAGTGCTTTTAATTTAGTGTCCTTTGCATGCAAAGTCATATCTTCTCTAAGCTTAAACTTTCCGAGAAAAGAGCGTTTTATGAATTGACCTTCCAAAATCCGTCAAAAATTTATAAGAAAAGAAAACTCATTTCAAAAACATAATTGTTTTATTTTTTAATAATAAAAACACAATTATTAATTACATTTAGGTATCTATCTACTTTCGCTTGTAAGAATGTTTAGTTCAACAAACAACGCTTGAATTACAAGTTAATTTGACTTCATTGCTACAATACGTACAACATCACAGATAACACAGTTGCAATGGGAGGCAGGGATGGGTACCGCCGTACCGGGAACCATTTGTTGGATAACCAACATCTCTGCCATATTTTATAGGTCACTAAGTAGGGGTGCCCGGGTTCATGGGCGTTGGATTTAGGGAGACCTTCCTAGCTGGTCTCTCTTGACCCTTCATCTTGCACCACTGCGATAGGTATCGAATCATACGTCCGTCTTTCCTGGACCAGTGACACCTAGAATCCTACCCACCCCTCATGCGTTTTTCATTCCCGGAACTTCCTTTCCTTAAATTCCTTGATCTTCCACAAATATGACATAGACCTTTAGGGTTATTATTATCTTCAAGACCTCCAATGTAAGAAAAACAAACGAAATAAGTATTAAATGTTAAATGACACAGAAATTCCTGAAGCCGATTGTCATTATTTATGGATTATCTTTATCCATTGTACGAAAAATACCTAAATAAAATCGGCCTAAGTGAAATTTTCCTGTCGCCTCGTTAGATATTAAGTTAACATCGTATAATCTAAGTTAACGCTTAAAAATGATGAGAACATTCGATAGCAGTGTCTTATAATCCGGAAAGCCGTGAAACCACCACCCTTAAATCTCCTTCATCCCCCGGGACGATGGTTATTTAATCTCAGAGAATTTAACGGCCTCATTTCCATACTATTTCAATTATTTTCTCGCGGGGCGCGGGGTGGGAATGAGAACCTTCAGGCCAATGATGAAATAACTACTAAAGACGTAGGCCGCAAAAAAATTATTGCCTTAGCGTCTCAACATTTTGGTGCCTACACACTAAATATCAACAGCACTGATAGCATAATTTAACCAGCTTCATTCTAAATATTGTGAAAAGTAATGTTAATCTAATTATTATACTTAAATACCACCTCTATGTGGATTAACGCTCGCAACTCCTAAGTACACGAACACACACCAAAAACTATAGGTACATCTGCCCTGATAATGGGCGCTGTAGCGCTTACCAAAATGTTTGCTAAAGAAGGAGGAAATGTGTATCCCAAAAATCAATCGTGATAGAAGTTTAAGTATTTTTTTTTATGATAATACGACACCAGAATCCCAACTCCCAACTGTTCCCGTCTGCGTCTAAACGTAGGTACTTTTATAACATTCCCATCTGTGCAATTTGGAGCGTCATCCATGTAGATTGTAGATATTGGTTCATGATTTTAAAGTGAGTAAAACTAGAATGTACCCAGGTACGATTTGAGCTTTTCATTGTTTTCTTTAGACAGCCTCCCTGGTCAAGGGAAGGGGTAAGGCTCCCGAATACTCTGAAGATAGCGCGTTCGTATCGTGGCGTACGCAGATAAATTTGATTGATTGGTGTAATTTCACAATTTATTCATTAAAAATAATGTATAGTACCTATATTTGCGGCACGTTCCAGAGTGGAAGATACTCTTATTATCGCCCTGGTGTAAGACCACGATTCAGAATTGAAGCTGGGAATAGCCGTGTTTAACCGATTATTTATTTAATCGATCTGAATAGTCAGAAACTTCCCCACCTTCCTTTTATGCATTTCTTCTCCTCCCCCTACCATCAGCCTCACAACATACCCCAATTGGGGATGCCATAGTTTCACTGGCTCCGGACGAGAACTGAGACTTTTGTGAAAGAAGGAAATAATGAAATAAACTGCAATCAGTTGCTACGTTTAGAAGTTGATAAAATAGTACCTACCTTATGAATTTGCCAACGTAGTTCTAATTAGAAAAAAGGTTAATTAAATAAACTAACAGTTGAATCCTCAATGTTCTAGAATCCAAGGTCCCAGCAACCTCCGTCCACTTTTGATAATTGAACAGTCCTGTTGTAATCCTGCGATGGTATTGGGGAAGCGGGAGGAGTTGGAATGGCGAGGAAGTGGGAAGTGGGAGAGGTGGGTGGGGTGAGGAGCGGGAAGAGGTGGGAAGTTCTCGAGGGATCGGGAAACTGTAGAATGTAGGCGGGTGACACATCATGAAAGCCTTCGGATATTGTACGCTGAGTTTTATGTATGATTTAAAGTTTCCTTGTGTACATATTCGAACTGGGAAAAGTATCTGTTTTTAAATTTATTTAATTTTACATTTTAAATTTTTGAAAATTTGGTACTTATGCATATATTTCACATCCAAATGAATATTATAGTTTTGAGATGATATATTCCTGCAAACGTCAAAATAAATAAACCGTTACTTGCAAACTGTAAGTAAGGTATAATTAATTAATTGAAGCCAATATTAGCGAAACTCTATCGAAAATCTGGAAACAGAAAAATCAGAAAAAGCTATTGGCACCTCTGAGATTCGAACCCAGGACCTTTAGCTTTCTGGGCCACTGCGCTAACCACTGCGCCAATTTATCGAAATCCGATTAGGTCATTTTTAACTGTATTATACTTCCTCTAAGAACCACCAACATTATCGTCATTTTCTTAACGCATATTTTATTGGCTGTTATCTATATGTATGATTGCAAGATTCAAACCCGAACTACATGCTATCTAGATAGTGTCTGGATAATTTTGTATGCATTTTATTTTTAATATGCGACATCTTTTGACTTTTCTGCAATATCAGGATGAATTTTTTTTTAACTTTATGAGTAAAACCTCAAATCGAAATATGTAATTAAATGAAGACAATATTAGCGAAACTCAATCTTTCCTGTAGACTAACTACGTTCTGAAACTTTCTGTTAATGTATTTAAAAAAATTGAATTGCCACATTGCATTTTTTGGAGTTTGGGATAATTGCTGTTAATTGATTAGTTAGTTATACTATATTTTTTTAATCGCCCATGTTTCCGAATTTATCCTGATTATTTCACTTCAACACATAGATTTTAAGTTTGTAAAGAAATTTTTAAGTTCTTAAAGATTTTAGAAAAAAGTTTTTAACAATTATTATAAGCAATAATTATCAGCCTGAAACACTCATCCACATTGAAAAATCTTCCGAGAAAAGATACATGACGCCAACGGGACTTGAACCCGTGCCCTTCTGATTGCCGGTCCCAATGGAGCTATGGTGGCTTATCTTATACCTGCCAAATGATTCAATATATACTAGTGTTACAATACACCTGAAAACAACCAAATGTTTTCAGGTGGAAAAAATATAATAAGCAGTAATTGTTGAATGAAACACTAGTATATATTGAATCATTTGGGAGAGAAGCTGACCGGCAATCAGAAGGGCACGGGTTCAATTCCCATTGGCGTCATGTATCTTTTCTCGGAAGATTTTTCAATGTGGATGAGTGTTTCAGGCTGATAATTATTGCTTATAATAATTGTTACCCTTTGTGCTATGCATAAAAATCTTGTCTTAAACGTTAGTTTAACAATTAAAAATAATAATAAAATGTTTTTAAGTTGCTAAAGATTTTAGAAAGAAGTTTTTTTAGTTTTAAAATATTTTTGAAGATATATTAGGTTCATTTGCCACGACGATGCGGTAATTATGTATATTAAATTCCCTCGATAAAAATAATCGCAAAGCATGGTTCGAAAATTATTATAAACACTTTTGTGATATATATTTTTTTTACATGAGCTCCACACAGGAGGCCCGGAAGAAAACAATTTCCCTCAAGGCCTGTGTCATCTTTGGGGATGCTATGTGGAGGGTTTTTTTAATGAAAGGAAGGAGGGAAGAGTTCTGAAAAGGAAAAGGGTTTAATGGGTGGGTAGGAATCTGAGGTTCAGTGTGTCCTGGTCATCCGCCTCCAGGACCTAGACAAACCTCACCCCACGAACCCGGGCACCCTTGCTAAATCACCAAACGTAGCGAACCAATTGGGGTGACCTATGGCACAGGTTTTGGTTATCCAATAAAGGTTCCACCTTCCCATTACCCATTCCCGCCTCCCAAATTGAGAGGCAGGAATCGATACAATTTAATATTGTTCAATTGACCTGCTGACAAACTGCTTTGGCAGTTTTGCGGGTGCTTAAAATGAAGAATATTAAAAAATCCCCTCTTCTTCTATTTGAGCGCTTATTATCGGGCATTAAAATAACTCCATTTTAAATTCTAAGTATTTCGACCAAATTCACAAAGTCACTCTGTGGCGTCATATTAATTAAATTAAAATAAATCACTTTGTGTACACCATTCACTAATAAGTCGAGTATTCAAAGTGATTTGGTTTAATTTAATTATAAATTTTAAGTGCCAATTTTTTTTATCACGCAACATAACGTACGAAAACCATTAAAATTATGAAATTAAATTTAATTTTAGCATTAACTACACAAATTCTTTCTTTGCATTACCGATTCACAATACGAAACTCCGCTTAAAACGAATGTAAAATCATGTAACGGGAACTGCGTCGCGTAGACGTATATAGTGGGTTCACGTAGATATTAGCATCTTCACAGGCGCTACGTCGCTACGCCTCTACGCCTCTACACCTCTACGCCTGGGGTGGGAGACGGAGGACTTTATAGTGACTACGAATCGTAGAATGAATAATTCAAATGCCGAGACCTACACTGTGAGCAGCAAATGCTTTCTGAATAAAATCGTCAATTTAATCAGCTGCTTAGAAAAATGCTAAGAAATTTATTCGTTTTATTGTAATCTTGAAGAAAAAGTAACATTTAAACTTTAAGTACTAGATGGTTAATATATTTCTAATACTAATCTTACTTGGATTATACTTTTATTGTGATAAATATATTTAGCCTAAAGATTGTTAAAAACTTATCTCAAAATCATATCAAAACTTATATCAATCACACCCGTATGCAGGTAGGTACCTCATATATGTCGTTGATGTTTTTCATCGAAGTCGTGAAATTTAAAACGTTAGTAAATAAGAAAGTAGCATTGATTTGTATTATTTTAAGAATTTTAATAAAAACCTTCTGTCCTTGATATACTTAATTTTTTTATTTATGTTTCTTACGCAATATTTTATTGATTGAAATAAAACAATAACCTTGTTTATAATCACGATTTAATCATTTAATTTTTCATCTACCGACCGGTTTCGCTTTATACAAGCATCTGCAGGGTATAAAAAAAACCACAAAGTGACCACTTTCCATCAAAATATAATATTTTTTTATTGTTTTGCAGACCTCGCTAGGACTACCTAACAGAGGTTAAAATTATTATGTTATATAATTTATTTATTTTTTACTTTTACTCCCGATCTCGAAGAGGGTGGTGAACACAGAATATATCAAAGTAAAACATAATATATCAAAGTAATTATATGCATAAGCATAAATCCTTCTATTTCTGCGCTCAACTCTCCAATACTCAACCATTTGTTTGACGAAAGACCATTATTATTATTATTATTATTATTAAAACATAAAAAATATTGTAAGAGATAATGCATGTGTAAAAGAAAAGAAAAGAAAAAAAATATAATAAAAATACAGAAACAAAAGAAGAAAATTTGAAAAAGGTAAAATAAAATAAAACAAATAAAACTTATGTACAATATCATCATCTTCTTCCTCTTATCCTAATCGGGTCGGGGACCCCACTTGTACTGATTATTCGGCCTCCGTCCATGGGAGTCCCATCCTCTCCTCACACAGTTTCTGAAGTTGCTTCGCCCAACTGTGTCTGGACGTCTACCCTCTGGAATCGCACTTAGTATTTTCCTCGATATATATAAGTAAAACTTATATGTATCTAGGTACGAATATTTTTTAAATGTTAACTGGTTTCAAGTTATCAGAATAATATTCAAATCTCTTTTTCACAAACTGTCCTAAATTAAAATCATTAAGTTGGTACCATTTACACATTTTAATGTAGGTATTATTATTTTCATTGACTTCCTATTCCTTTACTCTCTTTCTCCATTTCATCTCCGATTGAAGATACTAATTTAAATAAGTACCTAATTAAATAAAATAAAATGTTTTATTTGTTTTATAAGGCTTAATTATTTTTCCACTTCTGTAACAAGCAACTGATAACAAGTCCCCTTCTACTGTGCAACGCAAAATATACATAAATAGCAAAGTTAGGGTTGGATGGTCCCTTGGTCTGGTCTCTGGACCGTCTGCCGTCAGTTGTAAGTTGAGCAGGTGTATGACTTCTTTGTTTCCCAATCCAAGATTTGAGGTGTTTTGAGGTTATCCTTTTAAGAAGTAAAAACACTTACGTTTGTACTGGATATTGTTGTAATCGCGTTAATAATTCAGATGAATTGCAATTTACAGTGATTTGATTCGAGTTTTGAGCTCTGGGGCTCTAAAATGTGGAATTGAAGCTATTATAATAGCAAGAAGAGTAAGCTGATAGAATAACCACAGACAAATGATAACACAGACAAAAGTTGTATTGAAATATCAGACAAAAGATTAAATTAAAAATACATACGTTAAATTTAGGATAAGAGAGGCTATAGATGAAAGTTACGAAAAAATAATAAGTAAGAAATGAGGTTAAATGTTAAACATAGGACAACACAACACTCAATAAGAATAGCAAACAGCAATTCAAATGAACAATGTTTACTTCAATACTGTACGAAGGCTGCAGATAATCATTCCAACCCCTTCCGCAAGGTAAAACAGTGGAAGCTCCCAGTCACATTTCATGAACCTTCACGTCCAAAGGAAGCTTGACACAGAACGGAAAGGGTGGAGATGGGCAGGGGGTAGACAGTAGACACCACCCTGCATACAAATCATCCCTGAATAATACTGGCGCCTTATTCTACTTCTAACAACAGTTGGAGGTGAAAACGGGGGGATGTATTACTTTCTACTGATTGTGATTCATTTTGGAACCAGTAGAAAATATTATTAGATTATACAACCTAACGGCTGCGCCAATGTTATTTAGTGCTTAGAGTGTGAGGTAAGTAACTTATTTGTAGATTGAATTAGATTTTGTTAATCTCAATGTGGTTTATTGTATGGACACACCGATTTACAGAATATTACAATAGTGGAATAATGTATTACTTGGTTGATGGTATAGTGTAGAAAGTTGCTGAGTGAGATTGCTATACCCTACGAAGGCTATCTCTTATCATTTCATCTATGTAAATCTCCTCTCTCATCTCCTTTCTCACCCCACGTTACACATAATTGAAATGTTAACAGTAGTAAGAATAAACGGTTGATCTTTTTACAATTTGCTCCCCGAAATTATAATTATTATAAAAAATTTACCTTTTCTGCAGTATTAAACACTTTCAAACCTCGACTTCAAAAATACATTTCATTATAAGTTGAAACAGACATCAAACGAATTTATTTACTTTTTTTTTCATAAGAAGCAATTACCTTGTGGTTAGATATTATATTAGATTATAAAAAATAAAACAAACACTTTGTATTTAACCACGAATTTATTATTTTATATATCGACCGGTTTCGCTTCGACCAAGCTTTCTCGGGATATAATAATAACAGTTATTATTATATCCTGAGGAAGCTTGGTCGAAGCGAAACCGGTCGATATATAAAATAATAAATTCGTGGTTAAATACAAAGTGTTTGTTTTATTTTTTATAATAGAAATTATTTACAGTGTGGATTTTTTGTACTTATACGCTGGTAGGTATGTAAAGTAATAGATAATTAGTTTTATCCAAGTTGTATTTGAATATGTTTTTTACTTTTGTCATTCGTCGATACATCCTCTCTACAGAGACATTTAGTTACATTTTGTTTGAGTAGGTACTGTATTTTCCGTAAACCGACTGCATGTCCGGGAATCAACTGTCAAGGGATCGAATAGACGACTTAATTTTTTGTGAAATATCATCTGGTGGGTTGTTTTAAATTGCGTTTTTTTATTTTTTTTATTTTTTATTATTATTTTTTTTTTGTAACCCAAAAATGTTTGAAAATCTCCTACTACCACCACAGAAAGCCGAAAATGTTGCTTGTGTTGTGATGGAGGACTTAGCCAGCCGAGAAATCGAACACGCGACGCTCGGATAGGACCCAAGCACTATGCCCACTCAACCACTGACCGGTCGAAATACTGACCGGTCAAAATACTGACCGGTCAACTCGAAATACTCAACCACTGACCGGTCGTAGCTAGAAAATAGTTTTTATTTATTAGTATTGTAATGTTGAAAGGTCATGTAGGATTGTGGTTTCCTATACTTTTCTATCTCAATTTTGCCATCTCCTACCCTCCTTTAATTCTTTCCCTTGTGGAGCCTACTGTCATGAAAAAAAAAAATAAAACAGATCGCCCATATCATCGCTAAACAAATCTCGTATTGCGTATGTCGTAGATCATTGTCAAAATCATCGTCGATCAATAATTATTTCTTACATAACTTTCTTCCAAGAGCGTATATAAGGGGGGAGTTTAGGGGGTTCAACCGCCTCCCTTCCCCCCATCGGCCTCAGTATTGCGTTGGAAAAAAGAGAATAGTACCTACTCACGAAATACACAATATTATTTGCACCATTAATATAAATAGAAATAACAAAATGTGATATGTGAAGAGGTCCTAAAAAACTTTTTAATGAATTATCCACCCTCCCCCCCCCCCCCCCGCCTTCATCCCACGCCACTCCATCTTCTTCCTACAAGCCCAATCAAGCAACCACACTCTATAATTTCTTCTCGTAGTTTTTTTTTAATATTTATTTATTTATTTACGCCCTCGTGGTCTTTTACAAAGTTAGGTAATAATAGTTAGGCAGGTACGTAGTACACAATATATAATGATTAAATTAATAGTAAAAAATAAAATAATGAATTTCCTTAAAGTAATTATAAAGACTTCAATTTTTAACTAACAGGGAATCACCAAACATGTCTACAATATTCTCAAATGTATTGATGTAATCTATTTATAGGTGTATGAGCCTCACAGTTTGTTTTAAAATTGTCACAGAAGAAGGTAGCACTTTGCCTCGTATTTCTGGTCGGTACGTAAAATTTTATTTTGGCGAGAATTTCAGGGTTGTCAATGCAATTAAAAATGATTTTATTTAATAGTACAAGGTCAGAGATGATCCGCCTATCTGACAGCGTAATTAAATTGAGTTGTTTAATCAAAATGACATAGTTAATATTTTGAATTGGAATATTCAGCTTAAAGTTAATAAATCTTATAAATTTGTGTTGTACGCTTTCTATATAGTCGGAATGTATTTTATACAATGGGGACCAAATGGGTGAATTATAATCTACCTGACTTCTTACTAAGAAGTGTACAATATTTTCGAACATTCTAATGACCTAAAATCACTTGCTGTTCTGCATATAAAACAAAGCATTTTTTTAGTTCTATTTGTTGTTTCATTTACGTGCAGAGTAAATGTTAACTTTTCATCAAATATAACACATTGTATTCATTTATCGCCATCGGACGTTAACAAATATGTTATTTGAGGTATAACGATATAATTCGACGACCTCCGTAGTCCAGTGGGTAAGACTTTTGACTCACAATCCGGAGGTCGCGGGTTCGAACCCGGCATGCGCAAATAAATTTTATTTGATTCAGAATTGAAACGTTGCTTGAAAATGGCTTTAGCCGTGTTTGGTGACCAGATCTGAACAGCCAGGTGCTTCCCAACCTTCCTCTTCCCCACCTCCTTCCCCTCCCCACTACCTTCAGCCTCACAACATACCCCAATTGGGGAAGCCATAGTCTCACTGGCTCCAGACGGGAGCAGTTGAGATTCTTGTGCGGTATTCACTGTAAAAAAAAAAAAAACGAGCATCATCGTTTCCTAAGAGGAATTGCTTGGAGGTTGGGTCTTGAAAGAGGCAAGTACTCATATGATGAAATTGAACACATTTTAAACATGTCTTCTTTAGAAAAACGTAGAAAGGACTCTGATCTAATTTGCATATTTAAAATTATCAACAGTATTACTGATACACCTGCATTGTTACAACTCATCCAGTTTAACATCCCTTCCCGTAGGCTTCGAAATAACAAATTGCTGTTCCTCAATCAACATTCTACTAATTACGGATACTATTCTCCCTTATTCAGAATGTCGAGACTTGTCAACGCAAGTCAAAGCATTGATTTTTTTGGTGTAAAACTAAATGACTTCGGCAGTCGATACGCAATATTTAAATGCTTCTTCATGCTTTGACTTGTACTGTCTCTATATGTACTTTTTATATTTTATATTGTCATTGTTATTAATTTTTATGTGCTCTCCCTTCACTGTCATCTCTGTTTTTTTTATTCGTGTTATTATTATGTTTTTAATGGACTGTTGTCCGTAAATTAATAAATAAATAAATCATCAAGATGCGACTCATTTGGGAGTTGATTTTCCACATATTTCTGTACGGTATGGAAACATGGACACTTAGACCCAGTGAAAGAAAACGGATAGACGCCCTCGAGATGTGGTGTTGGGGAAAAATGCTCAGGATTCCAAAGACTACCACAAATGACAGACAGACGCACAAATGTGGAAGAGCTGGGCATCCATAATTGGCTTTTAACTATCTGCCTACAACGTATCTTAAGATACTTTGGACACGTTACTCGCCAAACTGAGGACTCTAACTTGGAGAAACTCATAGTCACTGGCGAAGTGCAAAGCAGATGAAGTAGGGGAAGGTGACCAAGTATCACTGGCGTCCGATAAGTCGGTGTCCACAGCTCTCCATGCAGCCCAGTACCACGAGGAGTGGAGGAGCCTTGTTCACCATGGAAATTGGAGTAGAGATCACTGTCCTCAGCAATGGGGAACCTATTTTATTTTCTGTTTTTATATTGGAGGCACTGCTGAAAACCAGCTGAATTCCAGGAGAAACCCAGAATTGTAGCTGAGCAGTCAATAGAATCGATGATAAAATAACGAAATGTGTAATATTGTAAAAACCTATTGATGAATAAAGGTTTATTTATTTATTGCTTCTTCACAATTTAAATACATTTTTTTTAGCATCTAATTATTAACCCCACTAGGGTTCGCCTGTACCGGGGTTAATAATTTCACAATTTAATAAAAGTAACACACATAAATCTCGGCCATTATTTGGTCATTACCAAACAACTAAGTAAAAGAAAAATAATAAAATTTGAACATAAAATGATAAACAGAGGAAATTTGTAGAAAAAATAATACTTATGTGAATTAACAACAAAGTGTTGAGAGATCAAACAAAATGTTATCATTCATTATATCAGTTTATTTATTGTACTGCTATTCGTGGTGGAATTCTATTTTATTAAAATTGAAATTGAAACACTTTTTTTAAACTTTTTTCCACTTATTTATTTCACCAGTACCGGTTTCATCCTATTATGGACATCTTCAGGCTGGCAATTGACATTCTTTTGTTACAGAACTTATATAAAATTAGGTAGGTAGGTACACATACACGGGCGTAGCCAGGTTTTAGTATCGGGGGGGGGGGGGGGGGGGGTTGTTCAAAAATCAAAAATCAAAAATCGTGTTATGTTGAAAACTAACAAATGTATATAGAAAATAAATCTTATTTTAAGCAGTCACCTGATTAGAAACGGAATTCCAAATAAAAATCAACCGCAATCACCGAAAAAAACGGAACTTACAAGTTAAATTATTATTTTCTTTCAGAGGTCCCCATTTATCTTTTTAGATACATAATATCATTTTGAGTTATCGGTGTTAAGAATAGCATTTCTTGAAAAAATTGCTTGTATGTACATCAACAATATTTAAGATTCATGGGAATTCCAAAAAACATATGGGTATATAATACCAGTAATATTGTCATATGCAATAAAAATTTACCAGGTCGAAATTTCCGTAGATTTAGTGCTGATTTCCCCTTTCAATATGCAATAAAAAATTTACCAGGTCGAAATTTCCGTAGATTTAGTGCTGATTTCCCTTTCAATATGCAATAAAAAATTTACCAGGTCGAAATTTCCGTAGATTTAGTGCTGATTTCCCCTTTCAATATGCAATAAAAAATTTACCAGGTCGAAATTTCCGTAGATTTAGTGCTGATTTCCCCTTTCCCTAAAAAATATTTTTCTCCCGTAGATCTAGTCAAATTTCCCTAGACGGTACGAAAATATACGTACAAAGGTTACCATCGGATAATCGGTACAGAGGGCAAATCTAAAATACATTATTAGTGTAATAATTAGTAATAAAATAAGTTCTCCTTATTTTTAATATTATTGATGTTGATATCTTAACTTTTCGGGGGGGGGGCTACGCCCATGGTACACAATGGTACATATGTTTGGGCTATTACGTTACAACTGCTAAAAGTGTTCAATTTTAATTCATTATATCATTAGTTCATACTGATAGGGTCGAGTATCAATTTAGTGGGCTCAGAAACAAAATACAAGTATCTCGGTACGATAGTTTATTTTACAAGTTCACAGAATATCAGTTAATGTTTTTTTTACAGTCACACATGACGCTTCTGAAAAAAAAAATCTCCTATCTGTCAAAAAAAGAAAAATGAAACAAAACAATTCAATTCGAATACTGGTGCGTTTAAAAAAAATGGATTTGTGTAACCACCGTACGAAAGTACCTAGACTACACGGGGTAGCTCGATTCGAGCCGTGACTGATTCCCTTTTGCGTTTATTTTTTAGTGACGGGGTTTTGGGTCACTCTTCATGCTCGTATTAATACCATTTTCAACAATAGAGAAAATTTAAAAATATAAAATATCCTTATGGTTTTTTTTTTAATATAGGTAAGAAAAAATAACTTAACGAAAAAACAAAGATTTATGAGCGACTACATGTTAAAGCGAATTTTTCTTATACAATATTAAAGTAAGTATAAAATAATTATGAAAAAAAAACTTTTTGATCACAACATTATTGTATTCATTCTAATTAAGTGCCCGTTTTCATTAAAATACGATTGTATTTTATAGAGTAATTTATATATATTTGAGAAGATTTGACTTTTGGAGATTAAAAAAAAAAATATGTGAAAACTGTAGAAGAGTCCCAACTGCCCGGAGCCAGTGGGACTATGGCATCTTCAATTGAGGTACATTGTGTAGGCTTGAGGGAGTGTGGATGGGAAGGAGATGAAGAGGAGAAAGATTGGAAAGAATATTCTTGCTATTCAGATCACGTCACCAAACACGACCAAAGCTATTCCAAGCAACGTTTCGCTTCTGAAAGGTGGTCCTTCACCAGGGCGATACTGAGAGTACCTACCATTCTGAAAAACATTCTTAGAGAAAAATAAATCTATTACAGTTACAAAATAATTGTTATTCATAAAAAAATAATCCATACAACGCTGAAACAACCATTATTTTAAGTCTCAGCAGAAAGGCGTCTTGAAAATCTCTCAAGTCTCCCTCATTCAAAGTTAAATGTGTTTATATTTCCCATATCAAGTAATATTCTTATAAGGTAATATTCGTAGCGAGGGGCTGTGGGGTGAGAGGGGGTAAGGAAGGGGCGACGGATACTCCCCTATTCAGCCAGGAGCTCCCGGGCAGCAGAAATGCTGGGGAGACGACACATAAATAAAGTTACTTCTAGCTTCCCATTGCTTGATAAATTTATATTGAAGTCTCACTGTCTATAAGGTGTTGCGGAAAAATGTAGCGTATTTAGTTGGAAGAAACGTAATAATTAATAATACTTAGAGAAGTATTAATGCGTTTCGTAGACTAAAGGTTTGAATTATTATCGCTGTGTAAAATAATTCCGAGATATTAAGAGTTACACATATATTAGTTATTTATTTTGGGGTGTCACGCCGTGTTGCGCTACCCCCTTCTTTAACCAAGGTTTCGGATAACGTTACTGTGTCCATCATCAGGGCAGATGTGTCCATGGTGGGCACTGTGTCGCTGTCTGAAACGCTGGCTAAAGAAAGAGGTAGGCAACACGGTATAAAACCCCAAAAATTAATAACGAAAATAATTTCGGCCGTAAAAATCTAAATTTATATCTGTTGTACATACATATCATTTGACTGAAGTGAGCATATACACATTTATAAATTTAGTGAAGTAGTTCCCATATATAAATATTCTGAACGACAAAGTAAAGAAGCTCACACATATACATATACTCGTATTTAGATGTTTAGAGACACCCAGCACCCTTTAAAAATACCATAAATCTTAGAAAAACGTCAATACTTCCTACTCCAAAATGTAAAAAAAACAACAGGACAGTAAAATCATAAATACCTCGGAGTTCATTTTTTAAATTCATTACCAGAAAAAATTAGAAACATGAATACAAATATAAAAGAATTAAAAATTTACCTTAAAAATTATACTGAAAACTTGAACTGAATCGTGTCAAATAAAACCAATATAATAACATCCCCCCATACACACAAGTCCTGCTTATTTATGGCGGTACATCAAATATATATGTTTTGTAATTAATTACTGTATAAAATTTATTTGTAATTTTTGTATCTTTTTTATAATTATTAAGTATATTGTATTGAAAAAAAAATTAAGATACAACAGGTTTTATGTGTTTTAATCACTTAAGGTTACTAAAAACAATTTGAAAATTGAAAATTCCGGACATGCCACAACATACACAATGCAGAAATAAAACTTTATCACCTTAATAACCCCAAATATGCCAAGAGCCGATCTTTTAAGCGGCCTATACACGACACTGCATTTAGTGACTGCGGCAGTGACTGCAAAGAGGGTGGAGTTGAGCGAACTAGCGCTGTCTCGTTCTAGCGGCCCTTTAACAAACGAGACAGCGCTAGTTTGCTCAACTCCACGCTCTCTGCAGTCTCTGCCGCAGTCACTACATGCAGTGTCGTGTGGAGAGCCCATTACAGTATACCGTACCGTTAGTTTAATGAATTTTTCAAATTTACCCTCTGCTATCCTCTAACACTACTGTGTCTTATTTGCAATCCCTTCCTCTGCCCCTAGTTCGTGCCCCACCACTCCGTCGCCCCTCCTCCCATGCGTCCCCTTCCCCTCCCGTGTTCCCCTTACACCTTCACAGCCTTCCCCCAGCCTTCCGCGTCCCCCGTACCGTGAACTCTCCCCCCGTGTTCTCCTTCCACCTTCCACGCCTTCCCCCCCATCATCCCCCCTCCCTCCCTCCATGCCGCTAAACTATGTGAAGTGCACACATTTTTCAAACAACCGAAATGCCACCTATAGTAAAAATTTTATACAAAATTCATAACGCCAGAGCTCATCATTATATGTTGATACCTTTGAGGGCATTGTGCGCACAACAACTCACTAAAGTTTCGTTGGAATCGGATTAATGATATATGAATGCTTACGAGACTAACAAAGAAACATAAATTATTATACAAAGATATTATGATATCTTATTTACTGTAATAAAATATTACTTCTCCAATAAACGCAAATTCACTTCCTGGCATCATTTTAAATTATTTTAAATATACTTCCTACTCTCATGAAGAAATCTTTGGTTTTGAAAGGCTTTGATAATTTTTATTGAATAGTGTTTTACAAAGTTGATTATTTTCATTTATATAAAATGTTAAACTTAATCAAGTTTAAGATGTTTTGAACCACCCAGTCTCCGCTGAAGATGCTAGCTTTTGTACCTTGGCTGATGGTAATGGGGGCAAACGGAATGGCTGTGCTCTGTAATACAATTTAATAGAATTGAGTTTATATCGGAACTCGAATGTTCTCCTCTCTCCACCCACTCCCGCTCCCCCGACTCGGATCTTCCGCAACCCGGAGAGGCTGGGAGGAACAGACGATGTGGAGGGAGATAGCACCTGGTGCAAGAAGGACGGTTGACATTTGTCGAGAAGCTGTGATAAGATGAACTCTCAAGGATAAAAGGTTTTGCGAAGGAAGAATTGGGATCTGTAGATAGATCGTTGAATTGAAGATTTTGTTGGTACTGAAGGTATTTCGTTGTTGCTCGGCACCATTGATTTTTATTATGTTATTTAAATATTTACAATGTTTTGAGGTGTTTAATGTCTCAACGCGATTACTTTTTTAGTTACCAGGGCACTGTGACGTTGTTCGAAACGTTGGCTATCGATGGAGGAAGCGCAACGCGGCATAATAACCCAACATTAATCACAATAAAACGAAAATCTCTAGTTGAAACGAAGGGGGGAATCATTTGGAAATGAAAAGAGGAAAGGGCAGAAAAGGTTAGGAAATATTAGGCTTCCGGATCTGGTGTACACAAATTGAAGTTATATTTCAAGAAATGTTTCGGTTTTTAACGGTAGTCGCTTAGAGGGCATAACCAGACAAAACCGGAAATACGTCATTTTTAAATAAAATTTTAGCCGAATTGACTCTTTTCCACAAAAAATTAAAAATTGATTTCGAAAGATTGTTCCTTGTTTGTCAAAAGTCATGTTTTAAATTATGAGAAAATAAGTTTATTTTTAGCAAAATAAGGTTATACCGTAGGTCGTTGGCAGATTTGTTAAATTTTCAAACAAAATCTTGTATTATACAACAGACATATTTCAAATCATATAATCTTGCAGTGAAATAAATCAATAAATTATCTGGCAATGTTTCAGAATTAGTTTAAATAAAATCATTAAAAAAAAGATCCGCGCACGTGATTTGTGACGAAAATACTTCAGTTTGTCTATTTATTTGCGGTCTTACAAACTAATATATTTAAGATTTTTTTTATTTTGCTTAGACATTATTGAAAAAATGTAAATACTTATGATCAAAAAATAATTTAAAAAATTACATAATTTTAATAGTTTTATCATCACGCCTTTCAGAATTTTTTGAATGTAGGTATAAATTAGAGCAAATTTTGAATGAAATAAAATCGATATTGAGTTATATTTAAAAAAAACAGGTACGAAGAATAATTAATCTTTCTCATTGGAACTGCCCTGTACGATCGTAAGAGCATCTTTTGACGAAATTTGATTTCTCAGCCGCTGGTTAAAGGCCTTTAATTAATTAATTGGCTAAACTGACATCCGCCAGCGACCAAATTTTTATAATGCTTTTGAAATCTAAGATTCAACCAAATATGACGTGACCTGCGTGTTATGTAACCCATTGGGATACACACACTAAATACTAACTGTCAAAATAATAAAGACACAGTATCACATAATACCAATATCGAAACGGTACCAAGATTCACATACCTAGGCTCCCTGATAACAAACGACATTAATACCACAGAGGAGATCCAGAAGCGCATATTGAACGCAAATCGCTGTTATTTCCGCTTACAGAACCAATTAAAGTCCAGATACTGTCCAGAAACACGAAGATATTAGTGTACAAAACACTTATCAGACCAGTAATTACGTACGCAGCTGAGTCTTGGGTACTAACTAAGAGGAATGAGCGAGCACTGGACGTTTTTAAAAGAAAAAAATTGAGACGCATCTTCGGACCGGTTCTAGAAAATGGATTTTGGCGCAGACGTTATAACAATGAGCTCTATAATTTGTTTAAGGAGCCAAACGTCGCGAAATTTATAAAACTGGGAAGACTTCGGTGGCTGGGTCATGTGGAGAGAATGACCGAGCATCAATCACCAAAGTCCCTGCTGAACTCAAGACCAATAGGGCGAAGGAGCCTGGGAAGACCAAGACTAAGATGGAGCGACAACGTCCTCAAAGACATATCTATCTTGTAGCTTCTAAACTGGAGAGAGCTGGCACAAAACCGAGATGAGTGGAGGGAGATTCTTGAGGAGGCCAAGACCCAACAGGGGTTGTAGAGCCAATAGTGATGATGATGATCACATAACACCTTTCTTTATATTATTTACATCTTATTTTCGCTTATACCTCCTACCTTATTATCAGTTCTGTGAACAGTATAGACCTCGCGACCAAAGAAGTGTTTTCTAATTTTCTCTTACTTAATAAATCAAAACTAAAATTTTATCTGAAATCGTAAGATTTGTAAGTAAATAGATACTTAAATATTTGTCTACTTAAAGGAGAACGGTTACGCGATGTTTTATACGAAATTTAATTTGGATTTGAGGCAAAAATAATCAACCGAACTGCATAATTATATTTTTTAGTTAAAAGTAATAGCAAATATCTAGTAAGGATAAATGCTGTTTAATTTTTTTGTGTTTTTAATTATGATTGAAATACGTCATTGATTAAGCAATTAATATATGCATGATTACAGAAGCATTTTTTTTGTGAGTTTTACCGAAATTCTTTAAACCAAACCATTATAAACCATATTTTACGTAACGATTGTTTTTATTTCAAGTAGATATAGAATTATAAAATTTTGCAAAGAATCGTCACTATATCAATGACAATTCTATTTTCAAACTTTCTTCAGGCAGGTAGATACCATTCTTCTTCTTCTTCTTGTGCCCTGTCCGTTCAACGGACGTTGTCTATCATTTTGCTATGCGGACTTTGTTGACTGCGGCCCGGAACACCTCTACAGTAGACTGGGAAAACCACTGTCTCAGGTTTTTCAGCCATGAGGTTCTCTTTCTTCCAGGACCCCGTCTTCCGGCAATCTTTCCCTGCACTGAGATGCAAGATCTCATACTTCCCTGGATGTCTCATCACATGTCCAAGATATTGAAGTTTTCGGATTTTTATAGTTTTAATAACTTCTTTTTCTTTATTCATCCGAATTCCGAACCACAACTCCGAATCATTCATCCAGCTTATTTTAAGTATTCTTTTGTAGATAAGTTTCTATAAATTTCTATTTCTTCCATGCTTCCATCCCATAAAATAATATCGAAAACACGTAGCATCTGACCATTAGCATTCGAAATCCAAGGTTGAGATCATGACTGCAGAACATCTTTTTCATGCGGATAAAGGTGGCATGAGCTTGCTCAATGATACCATAATATTGATTAATCCGATTTAACAGCTTGTAAAAGGGTCCAGGTTCGAGCGAACTCTTGCATGATTAAAGCACTTATCCAACCCGGCAATCATCTTGAACCGAAAGCAGAATGTACAAAACAAATTTACGGACAGTCAAATGCCAAACGGTCGGATCAAAACCGGACATCGTTATGCTCAGCCAATAACAAACATCTATAATCATTTCGCGACTAACTTGGACAACCGACTGAATTAAGATAGTGAAAGTGTGGTACATCGTACCGCTTTGCACCACTCACACTATTTTATAATTGAAATGAGTTAGGAAAGCTTTTTTTTTTATTTATTTTTACATGAATACCGCACAAAAGTGCCAACTGCTCCCGTCTGGAGCCAGTGAAACTATGGCATCCCCAATTGGGGTATTTTGTGAGGCTGAAGGTAGTGAGGAGAGGAAGGAGATAGGGAAATCCCACTTTGTAACTATTTCATGTATCATGTGAAAATATTCGACAGTAGGTAGGTATGTTAGCTATATTTTCCAGTACCTATATTTTGTGTCGGTAGTAATATGAAATAATTATGCACCATTGCGATTTAAATCATGTAATTCGTAATGCGAACATACATAATGGGAGCAGCTGGGACTCTTGTGAGGTATTCATATATATATATATATTTTTTTTTACAGTGAATACCGCACAAGAATCTCAACTGCTCCCGTCTGGAGCCAGTGAGACTATGGCATCCCCAATTGGGGTATGTTGTGAGGCTTAAGGTAGTGGGGTGGGGAGGAGGTGGGGAAGAGGAAGGTTGGGAAGTACCTGGCTATTCAGATCTGGTCACCAAACACGGCTAAAGCCATTTTCAAGCAACGTTTCAATTCTGAATGGTAGTCGTACACCAGGGCGATACTGATAGTATCTTCCACTCTGGAACATGCCGCAAATATACTATATATTATTTTAAATGAATTAATTGTGAAATAATACAAATTAATCAAATAAAATTTATTTGCGCATGCCGGGTTCGAACCCGCGACCTCCGGATTGTGAGTCAAGAGTCTTACCCACTGGACTACGGAGGCCTGAAGATTGAAGGAAAGTGGAATTTAGTCATAGCGTAAAGTACCTGGGACACATCATCACAGATGACCTAAGAGACATCGAGGATATGGCCAATATATAAAGGCAAAGAAGAGCGATATCTTACGAGCAGCAACGCCGTCAAAACGCTTTCTCTTCTGTAGTCCAAACGTAAAAATTATACTGTTCAACGCCTTCTGCAAATCGCTGTATACGTCAGAACTTTGAGTTGACAATACTGGATCCCAATGGCATAAGCATAATACCCAGTACATAATACACAGTCAGCGATAATTATCGCCAACTTTTCCGCCTACCGATATATTGCAGTGCTACGGAAATGTATCTGGAGGGACGAGGCACACTTTCCGACCACTTCTCCGCCACCGCATGGGAAGACTGCGCCAATCGAAGAATGCGATCAACACCGCCATGACTGCCTGGATGGAGTCCCCCCTGATGGCCCTCTGGAGACGAGCGACCGCAAAATACCCTCCGTAAACAGCTGCTTGCATTCATTTTAGTGTTTTATATTTTTTTCAGTTTCATTTCTCATGTTTTTCATACTTATTCGTTTTTTTATTTATGTTATGTTACTTTTTACCTCATTTTATTATTTGTTTTTTTTTGTTGTTATTTTGAATTTTGGAATGTATTGCATTGCACTACCCATGCATACAATCTTGAATAAACTATTATTATTATTAATATTATAATTCTATAGTGTAATCAATTAATTTTAAAAGTGTTTACTTGTCAGCGTGATCGGCAATCAAATGAACGATTTGCCTACAAACTCCACGCGGCCGCCCACATCCCTATACACGTGGTTTACCTTGTATCCACCGTCCTGTTGTAATGAAATGATAAATAAACATTCACCCACCCCTAACTCCCCCTGCGCTATCCAGTGCGCCCCCCAGTGCCCCCCACGGCCCCCTGCAGCCTGGCGCCCCCGGCGAACAATGATAGAGTCCGCCCCCCGAGTCCCGAAGGTAGTTGTTATTTGCACGTGTAGTTTTTTAAGGGTTGAGAGAGCTTTGGATGGTCATCTTTAGTTTGAAATATAGAGATAATGTTAGATTTTTTTGTTGATGGGCTATTGTGATGTTTAGATAGATTGGATGGGTATTCCTAACATACCAAGTGTTAAAATCTGAATATTATTTCGACGAGCTGGAGGCAAAACACTTGACAATCTACATATTTGGCACCAGTAAGTTTGAATGACTTATAATATATTAAATAAATTATGACATCGTTCTTACTTTGATCTCCAATAAATAAATACTTTACACATACACATCGCAAAAAGCAGACCCTGGCGGGAAAAGTAAAATTCACTAAAGTAAGTAAGGTAATAGTTGCAGCGCAGTCCATTGTGGGCCTTTTCTGCGCAAGGCGTTCTTTTGTTCGTTTTTACTGGGGTGAGAAATTTATTTAAACTTTTTTAAAGGAGGTACCTAAATAACAAAATATTCGACTTTGGAAACAATCCAAACATTTGTTCTCCCATTATGGCATACTGAAGTACACGTATTAGCTTTTGTAAAGTACCTAAATAACAAAATATTCGACTTTGGAAACAATCCAAACATTTATTCTCGCATTATGGCGTACTGAAGTACATGTACTAACTTTTATAAAGTACCTAAATAACAAAATATTCGACTTTGGAAACATTCCAAACATTTGTTCTCCCATTATGGCGTACTGAAATACATGTATTAGCTTTTATAAAGTACCTAAATAACAAAATATTCGACTTTGGAAACAATCCAAACATTTGTTCTCCCATTATGGCGTACTGAAGTACATGTATTAACTTTTATAAAGTACCTAAATAACAAAATATTCGACTTTGGAAACATTCCAAACATTTGTTCTCCCATTATGGCGTACTGAAGTACATGTATTAGCTCTTATAAAGTACCTAAATAACAAAATATTCGACTTTGGAAACAATCCAAACATTTGTTCTCCCATTATGGCGTACTGAAGTACATGTATTAGCTTTTATAAAGTACCTAAATAACAAAATATTCGACTTTGGAAACAATCCAAACATTTGTTCTCCCATTATGGCGTACTGAAGTACATGTATTAGCTTTTATAAAGTACCTAAATAACAAAATATTCGACTTTGGAAACAATCCAAACATTTGTTGCCATAATGGGACATGTATTAGGCTGCAAAAATTCACCCGACTTTTAAAAAAAGAATTATTAAGTAATTTGTAAGCAGTTTTTATTTTCGAAGACTTAGGTAATAGTGATACTATAACTATTAACTTCGCAATGACTAAACTATTAACTATTGATTAAGGGCTTTCGCTCATGGAAAAACTGAAAAAAAAACAGTTGTCGACGCAATCGCAATCAATCTCGTGAATAAAATCGATATTTTTCTGATTTTACATATCACAGATTTCTCGAAAACTTGACATTTATTGAGCCGCTATCATGGCAACCTATCAACAATGCAGCTGAAACGCGACTGCCGCAGCGACCAACGTTGTGTCATCTAAGAGCGGTGGCCTTAGAAGCAATGACGTCTTAGAAGACACAATTTGATGTTTAGTAACGTTGATTCATGGACAATACCCATCGCCATCATAGTGTCGCCAATGTAAGGTGATTTTATAATAGGTATATACATTCCTTTCGTTGTCAATATCGGCTTGGCTATTAACACGTCTAAAGAGCACAACCGTGCCCGGGAAATCGACATAAAACTTCGTCAGATACGCCTACTGATCCGATATTGTTAGATTTTATTGATTTTACTGTGCTAGATCCCAATTTAAAACTTAAATCAAATCTGTTTTGTCCACACAATCAGTAACTCCAACACGTCTTGGAAGGAGATTTCTCTTAGGGTTGGTTAATCTGAGGTTTATTGATACTTCGCGTATTACAAGTATTGACTACGATTAGTCGACCTTACTAGGAGCTGGCTATGATTGATCTGGTTCCCACTGTCTTCTGTTGGAAGCGCTAACCTCGGCCCTCGGCCTTTTGCAAACCAACTGGGAACCAATCCTACCGCCATCTGGCGGACTTTTAGAAAAAGCTCTTATCCCTGCCATCTATGTGAGGAGCTCGGAAGCTTTTAGATATCTAACAAAATCGAAACCCGATTGATCGATTCAATATACAATCCAATGTCTTATGGTGTCCAAAACCAAGTTTCAGTGTTTTGGTCTAGGTACAATTTGAATCAAATAATTGGCACAATCACAATCATCGAACCCACTCCATTACATAAGCCTATTTCAAAGCAAAATCTATTTGAATTGTTTCGTAAATAAAATCGTAGGTACTGTTTTCCAACTTCCAACTCCCACCCCTGTTGGATGTCATCCCTAAAAGTTATATGTTCACAGCGGGAGGCGCAGACTGTCCTGACGGCTCTCCACCCCCAATAGTCCATCCCTGTCATCCCCAACATACCCCATATCCTCCCAACTCCCCCCACATTCCCACACCACTGCTGTTACCTGTCTGGTAGCATGGACGGACAGGACAGCATAGTTTATATTTTATATACATCAAAATAATCATTGTGAATTAATGAATAATTCTGATTGGGGGATGCGATTAAATCAACTTAAATTAGAGACATGCACATCATTCTAGTCGTTGTCTAGTGTTATCTGTATGGGTTGCACCAAATATTTTGTTTGTTTATTAAAATGATTATCTCGCAATCGTAGAAAGAGAAAATTTATTTATTTTGAGTTCAGCACAAGATAAAGTCGTTTTACGTTGTTAAAATGACGAATTCTTTTGTTAGATTCACCTATCTTGACAAAAGATTATTTTACAAAGAACATAGTCAGGTGGGAATGCTGCGTTTGTTCTATTGGTATTTCAAAGGAAGGAACTAAGAAGCACTACCCTGGCTCAATATTTGTAGGTACCTAAGGTAAGTTTTCATTACTCACATCAAATATATGTTTCACTAGCTTTTGTTTCTGTGCTTGGGTGTCTATTGTCTTCTCTCAAGTAACAAAAAAAAAACGAGTGTGCTTTAGACCACACGACTTAAGTAAAACTTCTTTAGCTCCATCTATATGATTTTTTTTATATATTTTTTTTATAGTGATACCTCAGAAGAGTCTCAGTTGCTCCCGTCTGGAGCCAGTGAGACTATGGCATCCCCAATTGGGGTATGTTGTGAGGCTGAATGTAGTGAGGAGGGGAAGGAGATAGGAAAGAGGAAGGTGGGGAAGTACCTGGCTATTCAGATCTGGTC
The DNA here is from genome assembly GCA_929108145.2 of Limnephilus rhombicus. Classification (NCBI taxonomy): domain Eukaryota; kingdom Metazoa; phylum Arthropoda; class Insecta; order Trichoptera; family Limnephilidae; genus Limnephilus; species Limnephilus rhombicus. The sequence continues at coordinate 44,516,368 of OV815288.1, read as the reverse complement.
ACCAAACACGGCTAATGCCATTTCAAGTAACGTTTCAATTCTGAATGGTGGTCTTACACCATGGCGATACTGAGAGTATCTTCCACTCTGGAACGTGCCGCAAATATACTAAATATTATTTTAAATGAATTAATTGTGAAATAACACAAATTAATCAAATAAAATTTATTTGCCACGCCGGGATTCGATCCCGCGACCTTCGGAATGCTGGTCAACAGCGTTACCGCTGAACTACGCCGGCCGTGCGCGAAAGAAAATGTGCGCGCGCACTGCTCTCTCTTGCTCCTACAGTGTGTTATAGGCAATAGGCCTGCACTGTGTCTTAGATATACGAAACGTAACTGGCTATGAGAGAAAGAGAGAAAGAAAATGTGTGCTTGCACCCCTCTCTCTTGCCCCTACAGTTATATACGTAACTCTCTCTCTTTCCATCTTCACTAACTTATATCGCCCTCTCAACTACCGTTCGCCTCGCTTTTCGTGACGCTCTGACGCATTCACCAGCTTACTCCCCAAGTCAAGCGTGCGTAAAGAAGTTTTGCTTCAAAAAAACATTTAGACTTTTAGACCTTACATAATTCTGTTTTTTTTAGGTTACTGTGCAATAGAAATACTACCTACATCTACACAGCTTCCTTGATACAAATCATAATAATTTTTTTTCACAATGTTACAAAAAAGATTTTCAAATAAGCGACTATTTTTTTTTTACATTAGTTCAACACAGAATTCCCTTAGGGCCGTGTCATCTTTGGGGATGCTGAAGGGTCTTTTTAGTATTAGTGGATGTTCTGGGAAAGAAAAAGGTATGAGAGATGGGTAGGAATCTGGGGGTTAAAGGTCAAAATGTCTTCCTCAACCAGTTTATCCCGATCCGGCCTGCCACGCACTTTGTGGGCAGAAGAATCCGCCGTCCAGATCCGGAAAAACCTCAAGCCATGAACCTGGGCACCCATAAGCCACTAAACGTAGTGAACAACTTTGGGGTTGGTTATCCAATAAATGGCTCCAAAATTGAATTCATCATTCTTTCAATTCGGTACCTTCTAAAGTACATCTAAGGAAAACTAACGAAGTTAAATCTATTTATGTTTTATGTGAATTCAGCATAAGAACTTAAATTGTCCGGAGCCTATGGGACTAATGCATCAACGATTGAGGTAGGTCAAAAGGAGCGTCGAAGAGGATGATAGCAATGATTATTAATGTTGTTCTTTTACCAGGGCGACACTGAGAGTATCTACAACTTTGTAATGTGTAAAAATAAAATTACTTAAACATAACTCAAAACAGACGCTTAGAAATGTTCTTTAGATAGTGTGCCATTCTCTGTAACTGTTTTTACAAAATTAATGATTGTTTGGTAAAAGCAGTTCAAAAGATATACGGGTGTCCGGGGGTAAAGTGCATTAACTTCGGGAGGTGATTCTACATGATGGTAGGAGTAAAAAAGATTAACAACTTTTTCAGAAATTCTAACATTTTTTTCCCATATAAAAAGACGTACCTACTAAAAATCCTTAGTGTGAGGTACGATCTTACTTGCTGAGAGCCTGCCGGGCGCCCGACTCGATTGTGATTGGCCCGTATCGTAACAGCGGAAAATAATAAATCTGGCCGCACACGCCGTACTAATTTTATCTTTTTACCTCAAAACTACCCCTAAAAGTTGAAAATTATTGATTACAGATGTAGGAACTTTGACTTAATCCGAGAAATCATAAAATAAATATTATCAATAATTTTTAAAGTGAAAACTGCTTTAGCATCATTGTGATTTGAAACTCGATGAAACGGAAGAGAGCGACACTAAAAAGAGACAAACATATAAATCTATAGGATTTAACCTTCGAGAGAATGAGAAAGCAATAAAATATTTATTTATTTAATGGGTACTCATATAATACGATAAATCTACGTTCTCACGTAAGTCTCTTTTGGATCAAATCCAACGAAATAAAAAAAATAATAACAATATATTTTGTAATACCAATATCTTTAAACCACTCCAAAATTAACAGGCAAAGAAACACAAAAGAAAGCGACATCTAGCGACTCCGAAGAAAACACAAATATACAAAAAATACGACTAAATGTATAGGAAAAGGTGCACTGGGATTTGACAAAAAAAAATGAAAAAAAAATCATTCTCTACATTCATTAAAAAGTGCTTCGTAGACTATCCACTCTTGTTTACTTTAGTTTTCTGAAGGTTTCACTTCTACCGAATGTGATTTGCAAACTCTGATTTTTTGTATTATTAAGCCGTGTTGCGCTTCATTCTTCTTTAGCCAATCAACTTTTCAGACAGCGTTAGTGTTCATCATCGGGGCAGATATGTAGATTGTGTTTACATATTACCCCCTAATGCAGTGTTACCATTGCCAAAAATATGGTCACACAGCAATGCGTTGCCTCCAACCACCGAACAAACCAATATGCCTTCATTGTGCGGGTGAACACAACTAAAAAAACTGCAACAATAAGAACAAAATACCAAAATGCATTAATTGCACAGAACTTAATTTAAAATTTAATACTACGACTCCAACAGACCACAAATCAAATAGTGAAAAATGCAAACACAGATTGAAAATGCTTAACTTTGCTCAAGAAAAAATTAATTATAATTCAAAATATAATGTAAAACAAATTGACGAAAAATACAAAATAAACCAAGAAATATGTCAAAATATTAAAGAAGTTAATAAGTGGTGCGTTACAAACAGTTCCCCCTTTTTATTACTACACATGAACATTCGAAGCATCGCAAAAAACCTTGATGAATTTTTGATAAATATAAACGATCTGTTTTTATCGCCCGCCTGCATAGTGTTAACAGAAACGCACTGTAATAACGATCAACACATTAATGCACTACCCAACTACAAAGGCATCGCAACAACAACACCAATTAATAAAAATAGTGGTAAAATTATATTTGTTCATGATGAGTGTGAAATTATTAACATTGAAGAAATTTATATACAACATGTAAATTGTCTAAAAATAGATATAAAATTAAAAAACAAATTATACAGAATTATAACAGTGTACAGAACACACAAATCAAACATAACTAACTTCATCAATGAACTATATGAATATCTAAGTAAATTATCGAAAATTCTTACTTTTGTATGTGGTGATTTCAATATAAACATTTCTGCTAACCATAACTCAATAGAAAAAAATAATTTCATTAACTTGATGACGCACCTCAACTTTAAATCTTGTATTAATAGTAACACTCGAGAAATTAAAAACCAAACTCCATCATGTATAGACCATATCTGGTGTAATATACATTTAAATGAAATAAAAATATTAAATCTACTGTTTGGAAAATCAATATAACTGACCATTACGCGTGTCATATATTACATGAGACAAATAAAAAACTAAACACAATACCCAAATTAAATCTTCCATATTCCCAAATAGACTATGAATTATTAAAAAAATCATTAATAAATGAAAAATGGGAAAAAGTTTTAAAAAATAAATGCACCAACCAAAGTACCTTACTGTTTGAAAAAACTTTAACTAAACACGTTTTAGAAGCAACAAAAACAACACAGATGGTCCCCAATTCAAAAACAAAGAAAATTAAACCATGGATTACTCTAGAATTAATAAAAGCCATTCGAAAAAAAAAACTTTATAAAATAACACAAAGGCCACTAGTTAACAATAAAATTGTACTATATTATAAAAAGTATAAAAATATATTAACTACTCTAATTAGAAAAACGAAAAACGACTATTACTCAAAAATTATAACAGAAGCTAAAGACAATAATATGAAAATATGGTCAACAATAAATGAAATAATAAATAAAAATAAAACATATAAGCACATGTCCGAAATATCAGATGGGAAATTAATATATAATGTACAAAATGACACAAAAAAATGTTGTAATATTTTAAATAACCATTTTAATAACGTTGGAAAAAACCTAGCAAAATCCATAAATTCGACCAACATATCAAATCCACAACACAAAACACAATGTCAAATAAATAAATTTGAGCCAGTCACAGAAGCTGACATTGACAGAACTATTTCGGAACTAAAAGGAGGTTCTGCCCCCGGCTTTGATAACATAGATGCTAAGACAATAAAAGCGATGAAAACATACTTAATTCTCCCAATAACACATATAATAAACCTAAGTCTAGCAAATGGCGAATTTCCCAATAATTACAAAAGAGCAATTATAACTCCCATTTATAAAACAGACTGTCCTAAAGACCCACAAAATTACCGCCCGATTTCCCTTCTATCAAATATATCAAAAATATATGAGAAAATTGTAAAAAAACAAATTTGGACATTCTTAGATGAAAATAAAATAATTAATGATAATCAATTCGGCTTCAAAAAAAATACAAGTACTCACGACGCGATAGCAAAAATAACCAACTATTTATATACGGCCCTAGATTCCGATAAAAAATGTATCGGAATATTTATAGACTTGAAAAAAGCTTTCGACAGCATATCACATAAAAAATTAATAAATAAATTAAAATCTATAGGAATTAATGGGAAAGTTTTAGCATGGATAGCTAGTTATTTACATGAAAGACCACAATAAGTAAAATTACTAAATCAAGTCAGCGATTCAAAATATAGCGATTTTTCAATACCCCAAGGTACAGTTTTGGGACCATTGTTATTTATTATATATGTCAATGATAAATTCAATATTTCTAAATATGGAGACATTGTCTCCTACGCTGACGAAACAGTCCTACTACTAAAAGCAAACACCTGGTCTGAATTAAACAAAATGACAAATACAGATATCAATGCACTAAAATTATGGTTTGATAAAAACCTGTTGACTTTAAATTCTATAAAAACCTATTATTTGCCATTTTTCATTAAAAAACAAGAAACACCTAAAGAAATAAACTTAATAATCCACTCTGTGACAAATACAGAAAACCACAAATGTAATATATCATGTTCAAAAATAGAAAGCAAAACTGATATTAAGTACCTGGGCATAACAATAGACCAGCGTTTAAAATGGTCTCCACACATAAATATTCTGAACAACAGAATAAGGAAACTAACATATATATTTAGATGTATAAGAGATATTTTAAACGAAAAACTACTTAGAACCACATACTTCGCTTTCTGTCAATCAATTATACAATACGGCATTATAGGATGGGGCGGTACATATACAAATCAAACACAAACAATTTACATATCACAAAAACTAATAATAAAAACAATTTAAAAAAAACCCTACTGAAAAATATTCGTCAGAACTTTTATTCAAACAATTTAAAGTCAGAAAATTTAGTGCATTATACTTTTATCATGCAACATTACAAATTTATAAAGATAATATTAAAAATCAAGTTGCACCATTTAAAAATAACAGAAGTCTTAGACAAACATCAATATTTCCCACTCCAAAATGTAAAAAAAAAATTGGACAATTGAGTCATAAATATCTCGGAGCAAATTTTTTTAATTCATTACCAGAAAAAATTAGAAACATGAATACCAATATAAAAAATTTCAAAACTCACCTTAAAAATTATACTGAAAACTTCGTTTAAATGGTAAGTTAAATGTGATATAAATAAACTGAATGATATAAAAAAAGCAATACAATAACACCCCCCCATACACACAAGCCTTGCTTAATTATGGGGGTACATCAAATACATATATCTACTATGTAATTAATTACTGTATAAAATTTATTTGTAATTTATGTACCTTCTATTACTAATAAAAATAAAAAAAAAATATCCACTGGAGCGCTTTTTGCCACAATATGGCACTATTTAAAATACCTCGGTTGCTTTGCTGCCAATTTTAGGCAAATTTTCCCTTGATGCATTTGTACTTTATTTGAATTATTAAGTTTACGTACCTATGTTTTTTTATGTGGGCGGAAAACAGTCAAAATGATCATCAAAAAATCACCGAAAAATCACAATCCAAGGAAAAAGTTTTAAATTGGTCTATCGCTCGAGTGGTTATGTCGAAGTGATGCCATGTTGCTTTTAGCACCCCTAAGTATTTCAGTATATTAATTCGTGATATCAATGTGGTTTTCGGAGTTCAGTTTTGGTGTAGCCGTCAACAACCAGATTGATACCACGAACATTGAGAATACACCCCCCATTTTACAATTTTTTTACTCCTACATCTTCTAAACAAGTCGTATACGTCACAATGCATTTATATCATATTTCTGGTTAAAATAATAGTTAACCTCATACAAAGTTACATCCCAAATCCAAAATAAATGGAAAACCCGTCCCCTTCCAATTGTGACAATAATTATTTGTCACAGGCCGAAAGTTCTCGTGGCCGACCCCCTCTCCCTCCCCCTTCACCGCCCCTGGCTGTGCGGGCCGACATTTTGAGGCTTCACATGTCCAAAACAAACCTTACCGCTGAAAAATAAACCGACAAACAACGTTATTATTATATAATCCCTGCGGCAGGGATTGTCAACATAACGATTAAAAATAATAATTATTAAGATGAAGTCATGCGAAATAATTCATAATCATGCAAAATCATGTGTTTTGGTTTTGAAAATTTCATCGCCTAGAAATAGGCAGCATAACTTCCTTTTTTTAAATGCGCGCCATTCAGTCGGTTGATGTCGTAGTGGAGCGCTAGCTATCTCGTTCGAGAGGCGGAACTTTAAAGTTTTGTCCCGATACAGTTTAGTCGCCATCGTGCGTTGGAACAGTGAGGAGCGTACGTTTGCCGATGAGGCATACTTTTTGAACGGATGTTCTGTGATCGCAACCCAGCGCGCCTTTCGGAATCGCTTTAGTTTAGCCTCTGTCCCGGACCGAAAATCAATTGTTATATGGGTCACTACATTCAGACAAACTTCAAGTGCGACAACAAGAAGAACTGAAATCCCTTGTCCCATTAGATCACCGAGCATTGATGGCTGTTTTGAGGGAACACTTCCCAGAGCACTCAATTAGGGGCGATTTGGAGTGGCTGGTCCGCTCTCCCGATTTGTCCCCCTGTGAAATTTTTCAATGGGTTTTTTTGAAATCCCGTCTTTATGTGAACCATCCAAGGACCCTACAAGATTTGAAGACCAACATACAAGAAGAAATTGCTGTCCACCCAAGGACTACATACTAGCCACACCCATTTTTTATCAGTTCTCTCCCGGACGGAGCGGGGAATAGACGTTAGGCTCCGAGTCGTTTGGTTCTGTGAAATCAATTTAAATATCCATTTTATTATAATAAATAATGCGTAAAAAAGGAGTTAATGTTTTTACAGGCCTTTACATCATCATACTGTAAAAAAAATCTCAAATGCCTTTTACAACCTTTCCAAAAGCTTTTCCTCAAGTATTTTTAAACTCCTCCCATAAAGGGGCGTGAATTCCGATTTTGATTTTTTTCTGGACTATTTTATTGGATCGCCTTAAGTTAAAAACTTTAGTATATAGATAGGTATCTATACATGGTGGCTGTTTAAAAAATAAATATGCTTCAAAAAATAACTGCCATTGCCCTCTACCGGGAAAAATTAGGTTCGGGGCTGACTAAACCCTACTGTAATTTTTAATTACTTGCTTTATGGTAAAGCAGTTCTCGATCAGTCGGTAATGAAGAGTGTTATTATGAGCTCTATTATAAAAACACTGTCAGTTTGTTGTTGTTGTGCTATTAGATTTTTAAACCCGTTGTTTTATAAATGTTTACAGTCAGGGTAGAGATTTAATAAGTGCAAGTCGTAATGTAAATGTTTTATTGTGAATAAATTAAAAATACTTATTTTCAGTAAATAGTGTTGTTCTACTGAAGTGATCTGAAATCTTAACGGTGTCCAAAAAGTTGTGGTACCAGGGGAAAACTTAAAAGAATCTATGTACATCTACACCTCTTTTGAAGTAGATTTTGTGGTTAATATTTTTTTTAAATGAACTTTCGTTTTTGAGAAAATAGAATGCAAAATTTTGTTGTTTTATGGAAAATTTGAAAAACAATCTTTAGCTGCCGGAAAAAGGAAAAAAAAGTTGAAATAAATCGGAATTCTCAGATAGATTCTCTTTTTGGTAAATTAACCAGTTTTTCGCTAACACAACAATTTTCCGGACACCGGGCATAAAATATAACACATAATCTCCAGATTCCTACCCACCCCAAAAACCTATTCCTTCCCAGAACTTTCTCTTCTTAAAAAACCGACCATATAGCATCCCTTAAGATTTCATGGGCTCTAAGGGAAATTATTTTCCTCAGAGCCTGTAGGTATGTACTAATGCAAAAAAAAAATCCCACCGCTTATTGTTAAATTCTTGTTTATACTTTTTGTCTTGGTTTATTTGTCTATTCTTGTGCGTCATAATTTTCGGTTTCAAACCAATTTAGATTCAAGTCAACTCAACACCTCTTCGAAAAATTTTTAAAGTCAATGAAAAAAAAATGTATAAACATAAACCCATTACCTAACCAACGTAACCTATTTAACCAAATATGTATACATTTTTTTCATCACTTTTAATGACTTTCCAAAGGAGGTGTTGAGTTGATTTCATTCTGAGTTGCCCGGTCACCATAATTTTCAATATTTTTTTTTATTCTTGTGAATGAACCTTTGGTTGTGAAACATTCACAAAACTTTAATTTAAATAGTTGTAACGGTGACCGGCCAACTCAGAATGGAACCAACTCAGAAGCACCTCAGAAAGGTCATTAAAGCCTCGATGACACACGGCGAGTTTACAAGCTACTATCTACTAAGTTTAAAAGCGGGAAAATCGGCGAGTGAGATTGTCATGATGACACACAAAACTGTCCACTCGCTCAGTAGCGTAGGAAACTGAGGTCGCTTTTAGCGCCAGTAACAAGAATAACGACGCCTGCGTGAACTAATTCTTCACATGTTTGACAGTCGAAATCAGCTGTTTATCGGAAGCCATGTTGGAAACGTAAATAAACCAATCACGAGTAAGCGGAGCAAGCGTGTAGGCGAGTAAAGTTGACGACCTTTCAACTTTTTTTCGTAGATTGTCAACAATCTGCTAGTTGCTGCTAGTTAGCAAGTGACACGATGACACTGGGCGAGTTTACTAACAGATAGTGAATTTCCCAGATAGTAGCTTGTAAACTAGCCGTGTGTCATCGACGCTTAAGAGAGATGATAAAAATATTAAAAAAATAGTTAAATAGGTTACGTTAGGTTAGGGTTACCGGCTATTTTAAAGTTATTTTTTCATAGCTTTTAATGACCTTTCTGGGGTGTTACCGAGTTGGATTTATTCTGTTGGCATGGAACCAGTTGTAATAAAGACAATTGTTTAAAAAAATATATATATTGTTGTAATTCAGGCGAGACCGGGTTGTAATCACAAACCACAAGGCAGTAATAAGTAGCGTGGATGATCGTTTACTAATAAAATTTAGTCTATCTTCTGCAAGCCCAAGGTTGACTACCCCCTCTGACGTAACTACATCAGAAGTTTGGTTATTCACATACTGGCTAGCAGCTAGAGCAGTTACCAGTAACTATGTACACAGGTCCGCCACCATATTCAATTTGTTTGTCTCCGTAATACAGTCCACCTCTAGCTAATACCTACCTACCTACTACCAGATATATCTGTTTTCAGTCAACCTTTACTGGATGGCTACCTAACATGTAGATTATCTAGAATATAGAACCTACACGTGTCTACAGACTTCATTTTATTTTATTTATTTACGAGCTGATTCAGCGAACTTCATACCGCCTCAGCTGAATTAAATTCAGTTTTTAAGTCAAAAGTTAGACAATGAAGCAATTATCTATGCGCAACTAACCGTGTTTTGTCAGTATCAGAGATGGCGTTGGGTGCGGATTTATATTTTCTGTGATTTCTTACTTTTCCACTTACTTACGGGAATTGCGTTTCATTTTCTTTATATGTGTGAGGGAAATTTATTATACCTAATTAGGTATTGAATTTTTCCATTGGAGGGGTGCAGACATACGTTCACGGTTTGTCTCATTTTCGACTGTTGACATTTACCTAGTGTGTAAGAAAGAGGGGCAACGTTATACATCAATCAGCGCATTGACATTTGACGTTTTTGAATTTTTGGAATTCACTCACTACTCAATATTATAGGTAGGTACGTATCACAATATTGCCACAGTTCTTTCAAAATATGAGAATTCGTATGAGGAAAAGAATTTTCTTGATAATTTTTTTTCGTCAATTTTTCCGATGTTTTAATAGCTATTTTGCTATTCGGGGCGAAGACATATTCAACAAACCAAAAATCGGTCCAGCCGTTCTCGAGTTATAAACGGTGTAACTAACCGGACTTTGTTTTATACAGGTATTAAGAACATGAAATCATAATTTTTCAAACAACTCGCGCGCCACCTATTGCAAAATTTGTATACAAATTTCATAAACAAACAAACAAAAAACAAACAAAAGGTCGAGACAAACCTTCTGGAATACACAGATTTTATTTTAAATTCTATGGGTGGTAAAAATCAAGTAGACTCTATACGGATTTTTCAAAAGCCTTTGATAAAATTAACATTGACCTGCTTCTGAAGAAACTGTTCAAAATCGGGATTAATGGTGACCTTCTCAGATGGATTAAATCATATGTAACAAACAGAAGTCAAGCAGTTAGAGCTAAGGGTTTCTCCTCGCGTTTTTACAGTATACCTTCAGGAATCCCGCAAGGATCACATCTCGGACCTCTCTTGTTTATTTTATATATCAATGATATAGGTAAATGCTTTAAAAATTCCAAATTCCAAATTTTTGCTGATGACACTAAGATTTACAAAAAAATCACTAATATTAATGACAGCCTAGAATTGCAAGATGATATGAATAGGCTTGGAATATATTGTGCTAACAACCAACTGTTCCTTAATCTGGAAAAATGTAACACAATATCATTCACCAAAAGTATGAACCCCCTAATATTCCCGTACAAAATCAATGACGTAGAGATAAAAAGATGTTGTGAAGTGAGGGACTTAGGAATAATAATGGACTCGGGAATGTCTTTCCGAACACATATAAATTCCATCTGTGACAGGGCGTACAAACTTCTACGATTCATCATAAGAGTGACCAAACCATTTAGGTCACCACACGTAATCAAAATACTGTACGTCTCTTTTGTTCGCTCAATATTAGAATTCGGATCAGTCATATGGAATCCCCAATACAAAGTAAATATTGAAAGGTTATAAAGAATTCAAAAAAAGATATTGAAACACCTAGACTTTAAATCCTTTCGAACTTCAGAAAACCTAAAAGACTCATTAACAATTCATAATTTATCAACTTTAGAAGATGGAAGAAATATATCCGACCAAAATTTTTTATTCAAAATCATTAACAACGTTGTTGACAACAACTATCTTCTAGAACACATTAATTTCCACTGTCCAATAAGAAACACAAGATCAAACCAACTATTCCACATCCCACACTCAAAAACAAATTACACACAACATTCATTTCTCCGAAGGACGTGCACAAAATACAATGATATCTTTTAAGACGCTGATATTTTCCATTTGTCCTCAGGCCAATTAATTAAATCCATAATAGAAAAAATTAAAACAAATTGTTAATTACGAACTCTCTCCACCCCTGCTGCATGTTATTTTTTTTTTTTTTCATTCTCGTTATGTTGGTTTTCCTTCTTTTTATTATAATAATAATATTTGGATGATTTATATATCCCATATGCTTTAATTTGTGTGTGTGTTTTTTTCTTTCATTTGTGTTGTATATATATATATACAATATATATATACAATCAATGTCGCCTAAACCTCTAACGGTGTTGGACGCGAGTGAGCGGCGATAAATAAAATAACACTTTCAAACCCAGACAAACTTTAAAAGTATATAAATTAACCGAAAATAAAATAATTCATAACCAGTGAAAATGGAGGAAGCGGTTGATCCGCATGCCTTCATTACTAAGGCGAAACAAAACATAAGCGACTTACATACAATAATAGAAGAAAATAAACTTACCAAAGAAACCAAATCAAAAATGATGAAAGAAATAAATAACATCATGGAAATGATATCCCACATGGCAATAGAATTAGCTAAATTACAAGAAAAATGTGAAATTCAAGAAAAAAACCAAACACAAAAAAACTCATTTTCATACTCTTCGGCAGTAAAAAACTTAATACCACAAACGCAAGAAAAACGATTTCCTATAATTATAAAAAGCTTAAAAGAAGAAGACACTGAAAAAATTAAAGAGAAAATACAAAAAATCAAAATATCGCAGTTGGGAATTCGAGTAAGTGAAATTAAAAAAACAAAAAAAAACATTATAATAACATGCCCAGAAAAAGAAGAGGCAAAAAAATTAAAAGATAAGATAAATGAAGTCGACAAAACCATATTAGCGGAGGTTCTTGTGAAAACGGATCCATGCGTAATATTCAAAGGACTTGACAAAGACTATACCGAAAAAGAATTCTTAGAAGACATAATTGAACAAAACAACGACATCAAAATGATATGTGAAAAATACCAAGATAAAAACATATTACAAGTTAAAGCCATCATTACGAACAAAAAAACTAACAACAAAAACTTAATTCTCCAAACAAATCCAGAATTGAGACTACATCTTATAAATAGAAAAAAAATTCATCTAGGATTCATGAGAATCTATGTAACCGATTGTAACGTTCTTACCCAATGTTTCCATTGTCAAAGATTCGGACACACAGCACAAAAATGCTACAATAAAATGAATAAACCAACATGCAAGCACTGTTCAGAAGATCATCCCATCTCCGAGTGTAAATCCCTGGAACTACCGCCCAAATGCGCCAACTGTCACGCAGCTAACAAGAAGAAAGAAATAAACTCCTTCAACAGTAAAATGAATGAAATAGACCACCGAACAAACAGCGAAACATGTAAGTTTCGTTCTTACATGCTTAAATTAGCCAAAGAAAGAATAAACTACGACATTGAATAAAAAAAACTTATATATAATATTGCAAAATACAACCAAAAATGCATTAATTAAATGGATGATTTCGTAAATAGTGAATTAGAATTAAATATTAAAATTCAAGAATATGAATGTATTTGTACTGATTCATGTAACAAAATTATTTCTAAAAACATCAATGATATAATTATTATGCACATAAACATCCGTAGCATTCAGAAAAATTTAGATGAACTAATTTTAAAAATAAATAATTTAATTAAAAAGCCGGACTTCATAGTGTTAACCGAAACATTTACGAACGCTGAGTCACCGTCTTATCACTTACCTGAGTACAATTATATTTCTACCAAAGTAGATATCAACAAAAATTCGGGAATAATAATATTTGCAAATAATAAATTTAGTATTGTTAACATTATAGAACACCCAATACATTTGGTAAACTGCATCGAAGTACATTTCAAACTCGGCAAATCAATATATCATTTAATAGCTATCTATAGAATGCATGGCTCGAGTATTATTACGTTTATTAATGACCTCAAATACATATTATTAAAATTAAAAAATAAACTCTGCTTCGTGGTGGGTGATTTTAATGTGAACATTAATGAAAAAATAGAAAATAATAACAAAACTGAATACATCAATTGTATGACTGAACAAAATTTCATATCTTGCATAAATAAAAATACTAGAGAAATAAAAGAACATACTCCATCTTGTTTAGATCACATTTGGACAAACGTAAACATTAAAGATCTTCACAAACTAAAATCAATTGTTTGGAAAACTAACATAACTGATCATCATTCATGCTTACTTCTGTATAATAATAATATTAAACATAAAAAACATAATTTAATACCCAAAAAATCAACAATAGACATGACTATTCTCTCCGAAAAACTAAAAAATGAAGATTGGGACAATGTTTTAAAGAGTGATGATACTGAAATATGTTCGACTAACTTTGAAAAAATCCTGTCACAACACATTAAAAATTCGACAACTGAAATAATAATACACATAAAATCAAAATTAAGATGTTTAAAACCTTGGATTACCAAAGGACTTATAATATCTATCAGAAACAAAGAAAAACTTTATAAAACAACTTTAAAAAATCCCCATGATGAAAAAGCATATAATTTTTATAAAAAATATAAAAATAAATTAACTTCTTATATTAAAAAAAGTAAGGAAGAGTTTTTTAAAAATAAAATATTATCTTCAGAAAATAATCATAAACAAATGTGGAAAACTGTGAATATGGCCATAGACAATACAAAAAAAACTCAAAATATTAAGTACATCGAACATGATAAAAAAATTATAGATGCCAATTTACAGCCTAAACAATGTGCAAACATATTTAATTCCTTCTTTGCAAATGTTGGAAAAAATCTTGCAAAAAATATTCATAAACCTTCTAACCCGGAAAAACATAAAAATAAAAATTTACAGAAACGTAATATACTTTCAACATTTGAAATAACAACAGAATGTGAAATCTTAAAAATAATAGAAAATATGAAAGGAGGTTCGTCTCCCGGTTTTGATTCTATTACGACACACATGTTAAAATCTATGAAATCTTACTTAATAAAACCCATCACTCATTTAATAAACTTGAGTTTAACGAAAGGAATATTTCCAACGAACTACAAAAACACAATAATCTCACCTATTTACAAATCTGGTGATCCACACCAAGTAACGAATTATCGCCCAATTTGTCTAATTTCTAACATAGGAAAGATCTTTGAAAAAATAGTAAAAAAACAATTGGTAAATTTCCTAGATAGTAATAAAATACTAAACAAAAACCAGTTTGGTTTTATTAAATCACTCAGCACACAAGATGCAATTGCTAACGTAACTTCATACATTTACGAATCATTAGATAAAGGTAAAAAATGTGCGGGCATATTTATTGACCTCAGAAAGGCTTTCGATAGTATATCCCATGAGATACTATTAAAAAAATTAAATGATATTGGCATAAAAGGCAACGCGATTAAATGGATCACCAACTACTTAAAAAACCGCCCTCAAGTGGTAAAAATCAATTGTATTAATAGTGATCAAGAGATTTCAAGCTTTGGAATCCCCCAAGGTACAGTGCTTGGACCAATCCTTTTTACCATATATGTAAACGATATTTTTTTTCAACATCTACATGGTCAAATTACATCATACGCCGATGATACAGTTTTAATAATAAGTGAAAATACTTGGGAAAATGTAGAATTACAGGCCACAGAAGACATCAATACGCTTAAGAATTTTTTCGACACTAATTTACTATCACTAAATAGTGAAAAGACATTTGTAATTCCGTTTGCAATCCATCCAAACGACGCTCCCAAAAATTTTAACATTGTCATACACGATAACACTAAAATTCACAGCCAACATTATTGCAAATCAAACTGTACAATATTAAAAACAACAAATAAAATTAAATATCTCGGCGTAATTATCGATAAAAATCTGAAATGGAAGGAACAAATATGTCAAGTAGTAAACAAAATCAGAAAATTAATATATATATTTTTAAGAATTAGAAATTTTCTGTCGGTAAAAAATCTATATTTAATCTACTATGCGTTAGTTCAATCCACTCTACAATACGCTATTATTAGTTGGGGATCCGCGTATAAATGTAACCTTCTTCCAATAGAAATTGTACAAAGAACAATTATTAAAATTATATTAAAAAAATCCTTAGACTACCCAACTGAACGCCTGTTTGAAGAATTTCAAGTTCCCACATTTAAAGATCTATATATTAAAAATTCAGTAATTCAAATAATAAAAGAAAAAGATAAATATCCATTTTTAAATGAAAACAGAACTCGACTTAAACATGTTTTTCTATGCCCAAAACTAAATACGTCTTTTGCACAGCATCATTATACTTATCAAGGAAGAACTTTTTTCAATCGTCTACCAGAAGAAATCAGAAGCATCAATGATAAAACCCAAATACTGCTCTCTGTCAAGAGACATTTTAAAAATATTCTTAAAAAAAAAACTACTGTCAACTAATCTTACAAATATCTTAGTTCTCCATAACATTCTTTCTTTAAAAAAAAAAACACACCATTATCAAATAAATACTGCAGCTCACATATATTTATGTACAATTCATTATTTAAGTACTAACTTATACCTAACTAATAACTAATAGCATTTATGTACACTCCCCTTCCATACACAAGCAAATGCTTTTAATGGAAGAGTAGTAAAAAAAAAACCTGTAAAAAAAAAAAATAAAAAAAAAAAAAAAATGTTTTGTTGTAAAATTGTAATTATAATAAGTGTTTCAATAAATTTCAATAAATATATATTTTTTTTTTTCTACCACTTTATGTTTTCTTTAATGTTTTAATCCATGTTTTTATATATATTATAAATTGTAGCGGAAACTTCGCTGGTTAATGCAATCATGTAATATGTTACTTTCTTATTAAAATATGTAGGTATAACTGTTTGTTTCCTAAATAAACGAAACCTTCGGACCAATCGGACGATGATCCTATTTCATCATATTTTTATAATAAACTAGCTGGTCCCGGCATGCGTTGCTATGCCATTTAATAAAGAAATTGTTTCTCCCTGAGTGTCCTTTCCCATTCGTTCCGTTCGCCTTCCGCCTCCCCTTCTTCTTCTGCATCCTCGTCACCTCCACTTTCCCTCTCCCCACTCCACTCCCCCCCCTTCCCCCGTCCCGCGAACCCCCCTCCCGAGTTCCCCTCCCCCCTCACACGTCCCCTTCCCCTCCCGCGTTCCCCTTCCACCTTCCCCCCTCGTCCCGCCAACCCTCCTCCCGCGTTCCATATATTCAATTCCAGTACATTCAGTTTTTAAACAGCCCGCGTGCCACCTTTTACAATTTTTATTCAAATTTCCATTTTTCATGTATATTAAATTTGGTACCTAACATAGGTACCTATTTAAAATATCTAAAATTCTTGATTTGATTCAAACTATTATGGGAGTACCTACTTTAACCCTTAGAAGACAGGTAGTATTTTGTAAATATCTGAAAACCAAACATAATATTGAAAATTATATTTGAAATAATTGACAAGTTTCTTCAATATCAACTTTTTTGCTTTCGAAATTTCATGGACAGGAACAAAATGCATTAAAAACCTCTAAAACCTAGCTCTACACCCACATATTGCAGTTCATTTGTAGATGTAGTCATGATTTCACTGCACTGCTATTGTAGTATGTCGTATCCTAGGGGTTAAATAAATTTATCAACTTAAAGATTTTCAAAAATAGAATCCTGATTTAACAAATCATTGTTTTGCAAAATGTCATTCTCAAACACGCGAACTGTCAAACGTGCGATAGTCGTCAGGTTTTCTGAAATTATCAAATTTTCTGCGCAAATTTCTTAATTTTTTCTCTGTGTAAGAACCATCCTCGTATTTCAAGGAATATTCTAAAAAAAGAATTAGCGAAATCGGTTCAGCTGATCTCGAGATTTGCGCATAGCAACACATTTAGCGATTCATTTTTATATATAAGAAGATATCGTAAAATTATTTTTTGAAGTGAAACTTCTTCAGCCCCGTTAGCGATTTTGAAATTCGGATGAAACGGAAATGCGTCACAAAAATTTATTATTTGACGGTCTTCGGTTCTAATATAATGCGGCAAATTCACGACTACGAACGGAGGCCCTCGGTATGAAGCGCCCGACTCTCAGCGCCCAGCGAACGTAGGTTCGAAATCTACCAAATCCAAAAAAAAAAAACAATTTTATTTTTGTAAATTAAATCTTCAAACAACTTAAGAATAAAGCGTGTGAATTGCACACTCCGATTTTTTTAAAATGTTTTTCATGTACTCTCAACTCAAATAATTGCCCAAGTTGCCTCCAAAAACATTAAAATCTTTATTGGCCTATATCTTATAATTAAAACTAATTACTTCTGTATGTCAGACGAATATCTACAGCTCATATGTTGGACTAATATCTACGAACTTCAGAGTGAGGATGTAACTGGAATCATATTAAAGTTCACCACGGAGGGTGCAAATGTAATGTAAGTGTAATGTAATTTATACGGCAGAGCAGCGACAAGAGATCAGGATTATGGGACTTATAGTTTTCTGGCAAGTAGGCAAGGAAATCAGTAAATAAAAGAGGATGAACTTAATAAACTATATTGTAGCAATCAAAAAAACAAACATGGGAGTGCAAAGTTATACCAATGAAAGTAATATTAGGAATACAAAAACATAATCATACCAGGTGGACTCCTGGACACGCTAAGCTAACTAAACGAAGCCGAATATTGTAGGAAAACACCTGATAACGAACGAAAACTTGGATCGTAGAGAGAAACGGTTCCGGGACGGGACTTCCAGTCTCAACAACCGGGATCGGCGCGGAATCTGGGGAGCCTAGGTCTTCCTTCTATTTGGGAAGAAGGCCGCTACAAGGAGCGGCTCCAGCCTCAGGCTGTCTCAACAATCTCCATCCGAAGGCACGTGGCCCAACCAGTCTCCAAGTCTCAAGAATTTCGGAAGATCTTTCAGCAATCCGTGACTTCACGACGCGGGGTCATAAAGGCATATTATACTAGCCACAAAACCGGACCAATCACTTTATAACTTCAGTCCAGGTAAAAAGTGGGATTCACACATCATCCACTGAAATAATAACGTACACGAACTACTCATGTTACGAAAAACACCCCGCGCCCCTTTTAAGATAAAATAAACTTGGATTCACATGATTTTAAGTAATTAAAACACCAACATGGTGAGTGACTAATTTCCGAACAGCTAGCCTATTGCTGCCCGGGAGGAAGTGACCATAAACAAAAACCAACCTTTCTTCCCCAAAAAAAATTGCCAGTCCCCAAAAAAGACAAAATATCCAAATAGGCAAGAACTGCACCAGTCACATAATATTTATGTGACAAGGACTAATATCTACAGAGCTAAGGTCGGACGAATATCTATGACGGTCCCAGTGGTGACTAATATCTATGGAGCGAAGGTTGGACTAATATCTACAGGGGGCAGCTGAGCAAGAGGTTGTACGGGAAAGCATAAATTACTAATTAAATTACGTAATTACTAATTACGTAAAGGCTTAAACGTTTAAAGTACGTACATGAAGTTTTTGCATAATATTACGTATTTTGCTGTTTACGAGGACAGTAATTTATTGAACAAACATGGAGGTCTTAATACAAAGATATTTATTTATTTCGAAATACACGGCACCAAAACCTAACCTAACCTAACCTAACTGACATATAAATGGTCATGGTAACAGACTAAATAATTTAGAAGCACTCGAAATAAAGAAAGCTGTTAAAACAAAAACCTAAATCCTTAATAATCAGCTAAATGTGTCCAATAGTCCGATATTAGGGATTTTTACATACATTGGTAAATTAAGTTTTTTAAATTGCATACGCAATATTACGTTATTCCAATATGCTATACACAATTGCAAATCCAACCTCTGCCAGTGCTGTAGATATTCGTCCACACTTTGGTTCTCATACATATTAGTCAGCAGTTTGAGCTGTAGATATTCGTCCTCACTTTCGTTCTCATAGATATTAGTCCGATTTGTTCAGTTCTTGGAATTCCTGTAGATATTAGTAGACGCCTCCCTTTGGATTATCTGATTCCGAATGCCCTCTCACAATTTTTTGAGCCACTGTAGGGTATTATTAATTCAGAAAATTATAAAATTTATCTGCTTTTACATGCGCCTAATGTACGATATAAACTCTTATAAGCAGATATTTGCTACTACAACAATTTTTAGAAAAAAAATAGGGAAGCAAAAAGACAACAAAATACTAAACCTTTGTGTACGACGACAATTTTCCTTTTTTTTGATATTCATAGGTGGTAGGCACCCGAATCTAGATGAGACACCGTTGGCATAGCATAACGTATTAACTCATCTACCCACTCGGCACCTGCTAACAGAAAACCTTTTCCGCGAGTGAAAGCGCATTTTCTCCGAGCCACTGCTTCCCAAACTCCGGTGCATTCACACGCAACGAAGATTTGATTACGCAAAGCAAACGGTCCATCCGCAGCCACCCGCCTACAACCTACAGCATACAGCCTACAACTAACAGCAGAGAAGGCTGCATACATATCCTGGCAGTTCTGCTAGCGTTTATCCAGTGAGTCCACTTTATCCAGTCTTGCGGTCAGTTAGGTTCTAGGATGTGGCGAAATAGATAAATGAGATGTGGATGCAGGAATGGATACAACTAGATATTTATATTTTGAACGATGACGTCCAATCTTTACTGACATTCTTATTTAAACAAAGCTTTTAATACCTACCTAACAACCTTAAATTCTTAGATGAAAAGCAACAAAGACATTCGGAAATATTTGCCTTTTTGAGTTCCCTTAGCACTTTCTCATTTATAGTAAGTCCTGTCCGAGATATGTATCTTCGGTAGTAGGACAATGCTGTATTTATTTCTAAATTGATATCGGTATAATTTTTCTTGATACAATAACTCCACATAGGAGGCCCTGAGGAAAATAATTTCCCTCAGGGCCTATGTCATCTTTGAAGATGCTGTGTGGATTGTCTTTTTGAGGAAAGGAAGAAGTGAACATGGGCCTTGAAGAGATCCATGTTGTAGGAGGGAGGAAACACAGAGGCCGGCAAATCGTTCCACAGCTTTCGATGTTATTAACCCTCCTTACTGCCTTCTATGTTATTAACCCTCTTAAAAATTTCGAGCCTTCGCTGAGGGTGTTCCTGTGTACCGACAGTCTATGGGATGGTAAAACAGAGTACTGTTGTCCGTCCAGATGTCGTTTCCTGTCCGAATGTAAATTAATTTTGAATGTGTTGGTTTTTGATTATATAAGGGCCGGTTCCATAAGTAGTTACTGTCTCACTTTTTCTGTAAAACAATCGAATAGAAAACAAGGATTACCGCCTTTCGTTCTCCTGAATGGGGAACGGGCTGTAAAAGAGTAATTGGTCGCATATTTTAAGATGTTAAAGTGTCCTATCACCTAAATCTAAACTGTGAATGAAAAACTCAGTAGTCAATCTCGTGGAGTGTTTATTATTTCAGAAAAGATCCTATTAATCTCAACAATTACTACAGCCACATTTCAAAAGATTCCTTCTGCCATTGAGCTTAACTAACTAACCATCACGCCGTTTCCCCGCAGGGGTGGCAGAGAGGACGGACCGCCAAACAACTCGGTCTTGGCACACACTCTTTGCCTCACTCACATTCATACATAGTCTCATAAATTGGTATTCTTCTATTATTCTGACTTTTGACATGGCCCGACTCAAGTATCTGATTCATTTGATCGTGCCATGTCTTCCCTGGGCGTCCCCGACTTCTTCCTCCATTCACATTTGCGTCATGTATTCTTTTCACACTATTTTCTTCTTTCATTCGCTCTACATGCCCAAACCATCTGAGGGTCCCTTTCATAATCTTACTCATTATGCTAACATAAGCCTAAGATACATTCTTTGCGGATATCCATCATGGAAAAATCTGATGTGTGCACTGTCACTAAGAAGGATCGACGATTACGATTAACGATTGGTTCCCGTACTGACCTGTAAGAAGGTCTGTTTATTAAGCGATGGATTAATATTGACGATTAGTTCCCTTTCACTATAATTAATTTTTAATGATAATAATCGTTAATTATTTTTAACTCCGCAATAAAATGTTTCCCTCCACGAAAGAAACAGCAATTGAAATGGGAATAATAATTTGCAGTTCACGACTGACTTGATACCGAGGGAAACGAACAAAGTGGTTTAGATATCGGGCAAAGGCCGGAACTGCGGTAATTGAGGTATGAAAGCGTTTAACGTTTGTGCGTTTTAGGTGCAACAAATAATGCTAGGAATAGCTGGATTCAGTGGATACCTCACAGGACTAACAGGAGTGTATAATAATTATATTATATTATGCCAGTCATTTTTATTTGATTTATTTTAATTTTATTTGTTTATTCAAACGCCCATAGGGCTATTACATAGAATGCAGTACATGTTTTTTTTAAATTACAGTGAAAATAATGAATTTATAAAACACACAATGTTAAAAACAAAATATAGGTTACATAAAATATAAGCGTCAAGATGAAGCCATAGTAAATAATGCAAAATCATACAAAATCATTTGTTTTTGTTTTGAAAATTTGATCGCTTAAAAGTATTATAGATGCTTCAATTAAATACTGGGTGTAGAACATACCTTGGTCCTTAAAAATATCGGTCATTTTTATTATAAGTCTTTTAATAAGCATATAAAAAAATAAAGTATAAGGTCTAAAAAACACACTTCCAAGTCCAAACTCTTCTATTTATAAACCCCTATTCGGATATGGTTTTATTGTATAATGTGGCAAATTCAGTTTATTTTATAATAATCGCAAAAAAAGTTGATATTTACACCCGATCTTCCCAAAATAAAATAAAATACGCATTTCGCGTTGTTATTTTACAATACGGCCGCTAGTAGACGAATTCGGTTTTTCAAAGTTAACCCTATGGCGTCCACAGAAGAACTACTGTCCATGCCACAGTCGCCATACCTCGGTCACGCCCCGAACGGAGCGAAAGATGGACACGTGCCGCCGCGTCGCTTGATTTCGTGAAATCAATTTTAAATTTCCGTTTTATTACAATAAACAATGCGTAAAAGGGAGTTATAATGTTAATGTTTTTTACAGGTTTTTACGAAATCAACCTGTAATTTTTTTTTTCTTAAATACCTTTTCCAACGTTTCCAAAAGCTTTTTCTTAAGTATTTTCAAACTCCTCCCATAAAAGGGCGTGAATTCCGATTTTGATTTTTTCCTGAACTATTGGATCGCCTTAACAAAATACAGGTAACATCTCTACATCTCTTCTCTATCTCTACATATTATAAATTAAAGTCCCCCGCGTCGTCTGTCTGCCTGTCTGTTCGCGATAAACTCGAAAACTACTGAACGGTTTTTCATCCGGTTTTCACCAATAGATAGAGTGTTTCGTGAGGAAGGTTTAGGTATGTGTCACGGATTTGTGTAAATTGGTTGAAACACAACGATAATTGTTAGAAGTGTCGGAAAAAGTCAAGCCGCCTGGTAGCTTTCATCGAAAACGCTGCCTAATCCTTTTGGGATATAACAAAACAATGCATGGTTTGATATTCCTCTTTTATAGATCTACAAAAAAGTCCGCAAAGGCATATATCTATCTTTTACGGATAGCTTACTATACCCATTCTATCTTCTAAAAAAATGGTCACGTACATTGCGGTAATTGAAAAGTTATTTGGACGGATACAGTATTAATCCTTATTAACTTAAATACGTTAGTTACCCCAAGCATTTCATGCACATTATTATAATCTTTCACACCATCTCTACGTATTATAAATTAAAGTCCTCCGCGGCATCTGTCTGTCTCTTCGCGATACACTCAAAGACGGCGGTGGTTAGAGATGTTGGATAACCATCCAGAAGATGACGTTGTGTTTTATTAGCCACAGCAACGCGTGGCCGGGTCAGCTAGTAAAATATAAGAAAAAAATATAGGAGTTAACATAAAGTAGGTAGGTAATGTTTAAAATTGTTGTTCGCATTAGTTTATAGGATAGGTAGAAATACTTAGTTGACACGTATGCGTTTGAAGTTTGCTAAGTTCAAATTATTGTCAAATACCTACATCCATATTGTGTAAGTTTTTGTTACCAAGACTATGTAAACGTTGTATTGGAGAATACAAATCAGAGTTGGAATGAGATGTACGTTTATAAAATGTTAATGTTTGTCTTGTTGTTCGTGTGTATATGAAGATTTATTAATTGCAGGAGTTCAAAACAGTCGAATTTAGAGTTTAATAATTTTATTAAAAAGATTAGTACCTATTGTTTCTCGTCTGTTTTCTAAAGTTGGAATATTCAAAATATTCATTAACGACGGATAATTTATGTGCACTAAAGCGATGTTAAGTTTAAAATTTACGAATTGTAGAAATTTTCTTTGAATTCTTTCATTATTATGAATATGAATTTTGCAGAAAAGCGACCAGACTATGGAGTTATATTCTATTAGGCTTCTAACAAGGGATGTGCAATAGTTTAATGATTTGCAACGATTCAAAGTTTTTAATTGTTCTTAATACTGATAGGGTCGAGTATCAATTTAGTGGGCTCAGAAACAAAATACAAGTATCTCAGTACGATAGTTTATTTTACAAGTTCACAGAATATCATTTAATGTTTTTTTTATAGTCTCACATGACGCTTCTTAAAAAAAAAACTCCTATCTGTCAAAAAAAAGAAAAAAATGAAACAAAACAATTCAATTCGAATTCTGGTGCGTTTAAAAAAAATGGATTTGTGTAACCACCGTACGAAAGTACCTAGACTACACTGGGTAGCTCGATTCGAGCCGTGACTGATTCCCTTTTGCGTTTATATTTTAGTGACGGGGTTTTGGGTCACTCTTCATGTTCGTATCAATCCACCCGGTCTTCTTGAGTCAAAACCTCGTTATCTTGATCCTCCACCCGGACTTCTTGGATTGTTGGTACCCTTTTTAATTCATCTGCGTGGATTTTAGTGGGTTTACCTCTTTTGTCTACCCAGTATATATTACCTCTTCCACTTTTCATGAGGATTTTGTGAGGTCCACTCCATTTAGGTGCAAACCCTGCGAAATTTCCTTCTGGAGACCCAGATAATTGGTGTTCCTTTACTAACACCTCTTCTCCTTGTTGGTATCTAAGTAAGGCTTCCACCGCTGGGGCGTACCTCTCTTGGTACGCTGCTTGATTCCTTCTTATTTCCTCATCTGCTGGTTCTCGCTGATGGGGTAAAACGATTGCCTCGTTCGCGTTTTCTGGGAAAGCTTGCCACTCTCCTGGTCGCGGTATATCGTATCCCAGTAGTGCTTGACTGGGTGATACGCCTGTCGCTTCGTTCTTTCTGTTTCGGGTCGTCATTATTACTCCCGACAGTTTCTCATCCCATTTGTTGTGAGGTGAATCTCTGAGGAGAATTCTCAAGCCTTTTTTGATTTCCTGGTTTCTCCTTTCCGTGGGGTTTGAGCGTGGGTGGTATATAGCTGTTGTCCAATGATTACATTGCCATCTTTCTATTGCGGCTAACCATTGGCGGTGGATGAACTGTCGTCCGTTATCCGTGAGAATGCGTTTCGGGTAGCCGTACCTTGGAAATACTTCAGTTTCTAACTGGTGGATTATGGTCTTTGCTATACTAGACTTAATCGGAAATGCTTCTACCCATCTTGTGAATAAGTCTGTTACTACAAGAATAAATTTGTTTCCTTGCAGGGTTCTTGGGTACGGTCCCATGACGTCGGCGGCGACCACTTCAAATGGTCTATTTGGTTTCGTGCCTCCTTGAGGAGCCGCGGGTCTATTTGGGCCACGTTTTGATGTGGCACATGTCATGCACTGGCGTACCAGTCTGCGGATCTCTTCGTTCATTCCTGGCCAGAAGTAATGTGCTGATATTGCTCTCGTTGTTTCTGCTGCTCCCGGGTGGTTTGCGGTGTCCGAGTTGTGGTATTCTTCCAGAACTCTTGGAATTGTGCTTCGAGGGACGAACAGCCGGTCCATCTTTCCTTCGTCTCTTTTCCAAAGTATTCCTTGGTGGACGTTATACCTTGTGTAGTGATTTATATCGATGGCATTGTTTAGGATTTCTCTGTCGTTTAGAGTGTTCCATCGATCTATTCTTTTCCGTGTTTCCCGATCTGTCGGTTGTCCTGATTTTACCGCACTTGCTAGGGTTTGTTGCTCTTCCTCCTCTTCTGAGTCTATTTGGTTTATGCCGTTATCTCCGCCGACTTCCGGATAGCTTTCTCGGGTGTTTCCGGTAACCGTTTCGAGTATCATTTGCGTTGGTCCTGGGTTTCTAGACAGCGCGTCGGCGAGCTCATTAGCTTTCCCCGGACAGTGCTCTACAGTAAAGTCGTGGTCTTGTAGGAGTAGGGCCCATCTTGTGAGTTTGGCTCTTTCGTTCTTTGCCTCGTTTAGCCATGTTAGAGCTCGGTTGTCTGTGATGAGCTTAAAGTGCCTCCCTTCTAGGTAAGGCCGGTATTTCTTAATAGCCCATATTGCTGCCAGTGCTTCCTGTTCATTGCTATGGTACCTTTCTTCAGCTGGTGAGAACCGGGTGCTCGAGTATGATATCACATCTCGTGAACCATCTTCATTTTTATGGAAGAGTACTGCTGCGGCTCCTAATTTACTTGCGTCCGTTTGTAGCATGAATTCCCTACTAAAATCAGGTCTCTTGAGTTCCAGCGGCCCCGCCATTGCATTTTTTATTTGCTGCATGGCTTCTTCGGCTTCTCCGGTCCATTGGAATTTTATCTTATTTCTGGTAAGATTTGTTAAGGGTGCTGATATTTCGGCAAAGTTTGGTATGTATTCCCTCAACCAGTTGCACACTCCTAGAAAACTGCGAAGTTCTTTTCTTGTTTGAGGTGATGGTGTATTTTTAATGGCTTCTTCGTGTGGCCTCTGGGGACTGTTGCCCGTGGCACTGACTGTGTGTCCCAAGTATGTGATTTCATCTGTGGCGATGATACATTTTTCTGGAGAGCATTTTAACCCAAACTCTGCCAATCGTTCTAGGATGAGGCGGAGGTGTCGTAAGTGGTCTTTTAAGTTTTCGGAATATACGACGATATCATCCAGATAGGCCATGGCAAATTTTCTAAGGAACCCGGCTAATACTTGCTGGCTCATGGTTCTTTGAAATGTCTTGGGTGCACCTTTTAACCCGAATGGCATTACTCGGAACTGGTAACTGCCCCCATCTGGTGTGGTAAAGGCAGTCTTTTCTCTGTCTTCTGGTGCCATCGGCACTTGCCAGTACCCGCTTTTAAGGTCCAGTACTGTGAATACCTTGGCTGTGCTCAGGTCTTTAAGTGTTTCGTGGATGATTGGCAGTGGGGAGGGTTCAGTTATTGTTGCTTGATTCAACCTTCTGTAGTCTATGCAGAATCGTCGCCCTTCTTTTCCCTTTTTGGCCACCATTACTACTGGGAAACTGTATGGGGATCTGCTGGATTCTACTACTCCATCCGCTAGCATCCCTTCCAGTTGTTTGTATAAATCCTTTTTCTTCTCGTCCGAAAGGCGATGTGGTGGAACGCAGATTGGTCTGTCAGTGTTCAGGTGGATTCTGTGCGGTGGAACTTTCGCTGTGCCTGTCAAGGGGGAAAATACTTCACTATATTCGGATAATAGATCCGTGAATCCTTTTTTCTCCTGTTCTGGGACTCGATCTAATAGTGGCCCGTGGACATCGTTACTATTTTGTCCCTGGCGAACGGGCACAAAGTGGGTGGATGTCCTGATTGAGCTTCCGAAATTTAAACAGTTCCGCATGAAGTCTATTGAAGCTTCCTCTTTGGACAGCCAATCGCGTCCTAAGATGATTTCCTCCCTTAGGTTCTCTCCCACGAGGAAGTTCCATTCCCGTGTTGTATTCTGGATGTCGAATTTTATCGATATCATACCCTTTATTCGCATCACGTTTCTTTTGTTCGCCAACTTGAGGCATGGAATCGAGGATTGTTGTAATTTGGTACTTTGGGCGATGCCCATTCTTATTATAGAGTGTGAAGATGCAGAGTCTACCAATGCCTGATAGGTTTGCCCCTCTATGGTGACTCTCACCCTTGGAAGGAAGGAACCTGCTATTGCCGTGTGGCACTCTGCGGTTTGTTTCGGTTTCTTCCTTCTTTGCCCGGGTTGCCGTTTTAGTAACGAGCTCCCGGGCGGTACCGGTTTCCCAAGTTTCTATCTCTTCTATTTTGTTGAGCTGGGGATCGCTGGGCCGGGGGATGGCGGTATGGCGATTGGCGATTCGGTGAACGGCGTGGCGGTGATTGACGCTGAGGTGAACTGCGCTGAGATGAACGGTGACGCGGAGAATATTGTTGAGCTGACCGGCGAGGAGATAAATTGCTTCTTGTTTGGCGTTGGCCTAGGATCTTATATCTGCCTGTAGAATTTTCAAACCTCATGGCCTGGTTCATCCACTCTTCCATGGTGGTGGCATATATGTGTATGTACTGGGGTAACATTTGGCTATTACAAAACGCAGGCACGAATACATCTAACTCCGATAATTGTTTTGCCGGGTGGAGTCGTGCAAACATTTTTTGTTTATTAGCAATAAACTCTGCCAAGGATTCCGTGTTCTCTTGGGTTTTATGGTAGATCTGGTTTTGAAGTCGGAGTTCCACTTCTGGTCCCTCGTATTCCCGAAGGAAAAATCTTTTAAAAATCGACCATTCTGGGTGTTTATAAGTATTCGCCCAGTCCTTCGCTTTGTCCCGGAGCTGGGCCGTTGCCACCCTCGTTTTGTTTTCCTCGTAGGTGTTAGCTATTTGGAAATACTCTTCGCAACGTTCCAGGAAAAGTCGTGGAAATTCTTCCAGTCTCCCAGAAAATATTGCCTCCAGGCGAGGCTCCCTTTGACACACGGCTATGTTAGTGAGTTTTGTTGCTAACATTTCAAGGATTCGTGTCGTCTGGGTGTCTGTCGTAAAGGTTTCTTCATTTGGTACATCCGCTGAGGATTGAGCTAGAGGACTGTTATCCTCATTCTCCACTGTGGTAGCGTTGCCCGCTGTTGTGCTACGTGTTTGTGGCATTTTCAGTGTTTTGAGCCCACTTTTGTTCGGTTTGTTGCCACTCTTGTCTTTGAATTTATTCGTTAAAACTCATTGATCTGACAAACACGTTGGGCGCCAATTGATAGGGTCGAGTATCAATTTAGTGGGCTCAGAAACAAAATACAAGTATCTCAGTACGATAGTTTATTTTACAAGTTCACAGAATATCATTTAATGTTTTTTTTATAGTCTCACATGACGCTTCTTAAAAAAAAAACTCCTATCTGTCAAAAAAAAGAAAAAAATGAAACAAAACAATTCAATTCGAATTCTGGTGCGTTTAAAAAAAATGGATTTGTGTAACCACCGTACGAAAGTACCTAGACTACACTGGGTAGCTCGATTCGAGCCGTGACTGATTCCCTTTTGCGTTTATATTTTAGTGACGGGGTTTTGGGTCACTCTTCATGTTCGTATCAATACAAATCCTAATGTTTTCGTAGCTTATTTGCAGTTTGTTGAATGTGGACCGTGAAGCCTAGTTTCTCATTTATTATTATGCCAAGATCCGCATTTCCGTAACTCTTTCTAAATTTATTTTATTTTTCGAATAGTCGAAAAGCAGTGATGCCACTTTATTTATAGCTAGGAAAAAGGCCTTAAGACGCTTTAATTTAAAACTCGGTAGGTATTCCCATTGAAAATATAAAATAATGGTTTGGGGAGTTTTCCAACCGATTTTCTTTGAAAAGTGGTGTAAGGAAAGGAGGAAGCATGTCTCTGGATCTCTTCAGCCTATTCATACACTGATGAACTAATTCAAAGACATAATGAGACGAAAATATGTTGTGACGCACATGGCGTGTGTGTATGTAAATAACATTAACTACCCAGATTATATGGTTCTTCTTGCACCGTCACTTAGGGCACTAAATAAATTACTCAAAATATGTGAAGACTTTGCAAAAAATCATAACCATCTATATAACACCTACATCGTACATCCAAGGCAACCGTTATGGTTTTCAAATATAAAAATGAAAACATCCAAACAACCTCAGTATGGCTAGATGGAAGGAAAATGGAAGTTAGTCGTACCTGGAACCAGTGGCGGATACCAGGGGGGGGGGGGGCGCGGGGGGCACGCGCGCCCCCCCCTTGGCCACCCTAAATACAAGAAAATCTTTTTTCAATCATTCGCTTTACATGTCTAAACCATCTAAGCGTCCCTTTCTTAATCTTACTTATTACGCTTGTATCAGCCTTGAATTATTTTCATATTTTTTTCACACTATCATACATGGCTTTCTATGGCATTTAGTCCTTCCTCTGCCAGTTTCATGCTTCACTGACATACATCAGGGTTGGTACCCCGGTGCGTAATCGGGAAACACGCCAAACGCGTGCCCAACATTTGTACACGGTTGACATTTGTCACATGAGAACGGGTCGTTTCTTCGACTCGTTCTTGTGTTCAACAGCTCGGCTGTGGAATGATTTGCCGGCCTCTGTGTTTCCTCCTTCCTACAACATGGGTCTCTTCAAGACCAATGTTCATTCCTTCCTCTCCTCAAAAAGACCCCCAACACAGCACCAGATGACAAAGGCCCTGAGGGAAATCATTTTCCTCAGGGCCTCCTATGTGGAGTTAATGTAAAAAAAAACACTCCATTGTGGACTGCTAGCTTCGCTTCTTTCGACAGTTTTTTATTAGCGCCAACTGCGTTCAGTCCTCCATAAATGCGAAGTTACCTGCATTTACCCTTCTTTCAATATCTCTATCAGAATCCCCATCTCTCGTAAATATACTTCCCTAATACATTAACTTATCCACTGTCATTTTTGGGTAACTTTTACAAAATATACCTATTATTATTTTATTATTAAAAAAAAATGTCTTTGGAGATGCTACGTGAAGGGTCATGTTAGAGAAAGGAAATAGTGGAAGGAAAAAGGTATGATAGGTGGTTAGGACTCTCTGGGTTAGTGTGTCCAGGAGAGATGGACGGATGAAACTTTCCCTCCCACTGCGATGCAAGGAAATGGGTCGAGGGATTCCTGCTGGAGAGGTTAAATGGTCTCCTTCAACCAGTCCTTTCCAGCTCGCCACGCAGTACGTGGGCAAATGCTTCCGCCGCTACTTTGAAAAATCACATCCCACGAACTCAGGCATCCCTGCTAAGTCACCAAACTTAGCGATCCACGTGGGATGACTTATAGCAGAGGTATTGTTTATCCAATAAATAATTCCCGTGGCGGCGGTACCCACACTCGCCTCCTAAATTGAAACTTTTGCTTTTCTTTTTTTTTCTTTTTTTTATTTTTTTATTTTTTTATTTTTTATTTATTTAATTACAGAATACATTTTGTACAAAAAAATTTGAGTAGACCCACAAAGCTGTCATATGGCAGCTTGTCTGCAGGTCCTAACAATTTAAACATTCTTAATATAATATCTAAGAAAATATTTGTAAATACATTAATAGTTTTAAGGAAACATTAGAATGGATCACATAATATTAGATAATTTAACTTACAACCATAAATATATAAGATATTTCAATATACCTTCCTAATAACAAGATATATAGGTAGCTATATTAAGATATTCAAAGATACATGGAGTTTTCGCTCATTAACCATAGTTTCTTCATTCACATTCATACGTCGTTTCATGTAAAGGTACCCTTAATACGGCCCGACTCAAGTATTTGATTCCCTTGATCGTGTATTCCCTTGAATGCAGCCCTACTGCTCCCTGTGGCCAGCCAAGTTTTAAATGTGCGGTCCGTCAATCTTTTATTTATTTATTGAAGTGGAAACTTCTTTAGCACCGTTGTGATTTGACAAACACATCCATCAGCATGTTTTAGCCTGCGAGAGGATGAGATAGTATTTTTTTTACATTTACTCCACACAGAAGGCCCTGAGGAAAATAATTTCCCTCGGGGCCTATGTCATCTGGGATGCTGTGTGGAGAGTCTTTTTGAGGAGAGGAAGGAATGAACATTAGTCTTGGAGAGACCCATGTTGTAGGAAGCGGGAAAAACAGAGGCCGGCAAATCATTCCACAGCCGAGCTGTTGAACACAAGAACGAGTCGAAGAAACGACCCGTTCTCATGTGACAAATGTCAACCGTGTACAAATGTCAACGTGTGTTTCCCGACTATGCACCGGTGCCGAAGGGTTCAATGACGCTAGTTCCTCGGAGCATCTGCCATTGTAATACCGGTAGAACAAGGATAGCATTCCCACCCGACGCCTGTGTTCTAAAGATTGCAATCCGTCTGTTAAGATGGGAGAATCTATTAAGCGGACCGCCCGTTTCTGCACAGAGTCGAGGGTATTTTTTAGGTATTTTGGAGCTCCAGACCAGAGGTGGCTGCCAAAAACATATAGTCGGTCTCCTCTTTGTGCGGTTCGTCGTATTCTCTCCGTTGTCTACTTTTTAGTTTTCTTACATCTTTAGCGCCCCCCCCCTTGAGTTTTTTCTGTATCCGCCACTGCCTGGAACAATTCATCATAGACGATCTGAAAGACATCGGGAATACAGCATGTCAAGACTTTTTCATGTCTGTAGTTCTTTAGTGGATAGCCAACACCTCTGCTATAGGTCACCCAGAGTAGTTCACTAAGTTTGGTGATTTAGCCCGGATTCATGGGGTGGGGTTTGTCTAGGTCTTGTAGGCGGATGACCAGGACACACTGAACTCCAGATTCCTGCCCACCCCTAAATCCCAGAACTCTTCTCTCCTTCCTTTCCTTAAAAAAACTCTCCACACAGCATCCCAAAGATGATATAGGCCCGGATGGAAATTATTTTCCTCAGGGCCTGCTGTGTGGAGCTCATGTAAAAAAAGTTCAAACGTAAAAAGAATACTCTTCAACGCTTTCTGCACATCGTTGTATACGTCACAACTGCGGGTTGACAATACTGGATCCCAATGGCATAAGCTAAAAGTCGCTGAAAATAACACTTATCGTCAACTTTTCCGCCTACCGAGATACTGAAGTGCTACGGAAGTAGTGTTACTGGAGGGACGAGTGCACACTTTCAGAGCATTTCTCCATAACCGCTTGGGAAGCTTATGGCGCAGACTGCGCCAATAGAAGTATTGAGATCTGGTCACCAAACATGGTTTATCATTTCAAGCAAAGCCATCGCTTCGATTCTGAATAGTGGTCTTTCACCATAGGGCGATACTGATGAAAAGGTAGGTTACCTAGTTGAAATGTTGGATATTTTATTTAGCCGTTTAAAGGGGGTAACCACTTGCATAACCACAGTAAATTGGCGAATGGCGGTTTGGTTTGAAAGGGGGAGGAGGTGGAGGGAGTAGAATTTGCAAAAGTAGGATGGTACCTACTGCCCATTAATGTATTAATAAAAACAAGGGGTGATGCTCCCTGCCAACATCAGGGCGGGGGGAGGGGGTTCATTCAGGTGACAGTTGCAGGCGGGTGGGGTGGGAAACGTGCTTCATGGTTGTCATATTTAAATGGAAAATTAAATTTTTAACAACATTTGTGTTCGCATTAGTTTATAGGATAGAGTGTAAATTTAAGGGCGTAAACAGTAGGTACCTATGTTAATTATACGATTGTACTTCCCAGCCAGGAGAACTCCTGTCCCGGTGAGAACGGTACACCGAGGGGTACTGATTTGTTAGGACTTGGAACACGTGCTCTGAGGATGGGTAGAAGGTTGGAGTTTAATCGACCGGTATACATGGCAACCTAATAAGCCAATATTGGAATTCAGGATGGGCAAGAGTAAAGGAATGGATTTCCCCCTTTTCCTTATGCCTCCTTTCTTCTTGCCTCTTCTCGGATTTTCTTGCCTCTTCTTGCTTCTTCTCGTTTCTTCTGGGATCTTATCGTCTCTTATTGGCTCTTCTTGGATCTTCACGGATCTTCTTGGATCTTCTTGCATCTGCTTGGTTCGTCTTGTCTCTTCTTGCTGCTTCTTTTTTCGAATCTTAATTTTTTTTTTTTACATGAGCTCCACACAGGAGGCGCTGAGGAAAATAATTTTCCTCAGGGCCTATGTCATCTTTGGGGATGCTGTGTGGAGGGTTTTTTTAGGAAAAGGAAGGAGAGGAGAGTTCTGGGAAGGAAAAGGGTTTAAGGGGTGGGTAGGAATCTGGGGTTCAGTGTGTCTTGGTCATCCGCCTCCAAGACCTAGACAAACCTCACCCCATGAACCCTCGTTTGTCTCTTCTCAGCTCTTGCTGCTTGCTCTTTTCACTTCTTGCCTCTTCTCGTCTCTTATCGGCTCTTGTTGGCTCTTCGTGGCTTTTCTTGGATCTTCTTACTTTTCTTGGCTCTTCTTACTTTTCTTGACTCTTCTTACTTTTCTTGACTCTTCTTACTTTTCTTGACTCTTCTTACTTTTCTTGACTCTTCTAGCCCCTTCTTGGCTTGGCTTGTCTCTTCTTGAATCTTCTCGACTCTTCTTGAATCCTCTTGTCTCTTCTCGACTGTACTTGGCTCTTCCTGACTCTTTTCTTGACTCTTTTTACTTTTCTTGACTCTTCTTACTTTTCTTGGCTCTTCTTACTTTTCTTGACTCTTCTTACTTTTCTTGACTCTTCTTACTTTTCTTGACTCTTCTTACTTTTCTTGACTCTTCTTACTTTTCTTGGCTCTTCTTACTTTTCTTGGATCTTCTAGCCCCTTCTTGGCTTGGCTTGTCTCTTCTTGAATCTTCTCGACTCTTCTTGAATCCTCTTGTCTCTTCTCGACTGTACTTGGCTCTTCCTGCTTTTTCTCGTCTCTTCTTGCCTCTTTTTGCCTCTTCTTACCCTTTCCTGCATCTTCTCGATTCTTCTTGGCTCTTCTTGTCTCCTCTTGGCTCTCCTTGAATCTTCTAACCCATTTTATTGTCTATTTTTGTTCTTTTCTTTGCCTGTATTGTCTCGTCTTGTGTTTTCTCGTATCTTGTCTCTCTTTGGCTCTTCTTGCATTTTATTCCCCCTTTTTGGCTCGCCTTGTCTGACTTTTCTTCTATCTTCCTGCGTGGTTTAATCGACCAGTACGTAGGTGCAGGAATAAAAGATATGATTGAATGTTGATTTCTCGCTTCCCGGAATAAAGGAGGCAATTGAACGTTGATTTCTCACTTCTTTGTGCTTCCCACTTCTTCTGCTTCCAACTGCTCCTTCTTTAATTTTACACCTCCACCGGTCTCTTCTTGCTTATTATTTTTTCGTCTTGGCTCTTATTCGATATTTCTTTTTTTTTTAAATTATTTTCTTTCCACTTATTGCATTATATTGCTTCCACTAGCCACTTTTTCTTCTTGGTCCTTCTGCATTCTAATCGCTTCTTCTTGCGTCTTCTTGGCTCTTCAAGAATCTCGTAGTCTCTGCTTTCATATTTATGCTTCTTTGGGATGACCCATGGCAGAGGTGTTGGTTATCCAATAAATGGTTCCCGGGGCGGCGATAAATCTAAATAAAAAAAATCTATTCATGAAAATAAAAATAAATTAAATACCTGTAAATAATTGTTAAACTTAATTGTTTGTACACAAAATCCCTCTATATATACAAAGGACATTCCGTGTACAATACAAAGGACACCAAGATGGCCCCCGACGTGAATAATCTCGTGGAACGACTAAAAAGACCTCATGTGGGAACGAAACGTGTCAATAAGCGAATAATAAACAAAAATAATTAAAATAAATATTTAAAAATCTGACTTGTAATTTGAAACTCGATAAAACGGAAACGAGCGACACTAAAAAGAGATAACATAATACCTATTAATTTTCGAAGATAATGAGCGCTAAAGAATGTTTCACTTTAATAAAATGGTGCGGTTGTGTGAACAGCGGAATGAAAGCGTAATTTTAACACTTGACTTTTTTTTAAATATTGGCATACAGAGCTCCGGGCCAAAAAGGCCCCTTTCTCTTTC
Source organism: Limnephilus rhombicus (assembly GCA_929108145.2). Classification (NCBI taxonomy): domain Eukaryota; kingdom Metazoa; phylum Arthropoda; class Insecta; order Trichoptera; family Limnephilidae; genus Limnephilus; species Limnephilus rhombicus. The sequence continues at coordinate 44,480,802 of OV815288.1, read as the reverse complement.
ATCATGAATTTATATTATTGGTTGCTGAAAAAAATTTTTTTAACACTTTTCATGAATCTTTTTGCAAGGAAGACCACTTAAAAGGGGTAAAAACCGGCAGGAGTATTTAAAAGGCGCCCGAAAAAAATCATGTGTACAGTTCACACGCGGTAGAAGTGAAACCTTCAGAAAATTAAACTTCGAGAGAATGCGGCGAATGCAGGGTATCAGGAGGAGGATAATTGTAGGGTTTATTTATTATAACATTGTTGCGAAGTTTAAAAATTATTTTACATTTTATTCTACGAAGCACCACACAAAGAGGACACCGACTAGTCGATCTCAATCCCTCGCAGGCTAAATCGTATAGATACACGTCTTTTTTTACATGAGCTCCACACAGGAGGCCTTGAGGAAAATAATGTCCCTGAGGGGCTATGTCATCTTTGGGGATGCTGTGTGGAGGGTTTTTTTTGGGATAGGAAGGAGAGGAGAGTTCTGGGAAGGAAATGGGTTTAAGGGGTGGGTAGGAATCTGGAGTTCAGTGTCAAAGACCTAGACAAACCTCATCCCATAAACCCGGGCACCTCTGCTAAATCACCAAACGTAGCGAACCACTTGGGGTGACCTATGGCAGAGGTGTTCCGTGTTGGTTATCCAACAAAGGTTCCAGGGGCGGCGGTACCCATTCCCGCCTCCCATATGTGTCTTTTAAGTAGTGTCACTAGTTTCCGTTTCATCGAGTTTCAAATCACAACAGTGTTAAAGAGGTTTTCACTTCAAAACTGTGAAATGAGAGCGTAATCATACAAATCCTAAATAAAGTAAAATGAAAAATTAGTCGCCGTTTGCAAACTGTTGTTGCTCGATGGCACAGACTTGATCACGTAACACTTCAAAATTGATCTACGACCAGTGTTGCCGTTTGCATGGTTTTTATCATGTTTTCATGATTTTTTGGGTCATTTCCACTTCCATGGTTTTTTCAAAAAACAGGTTTTTTACAGAACAAAAGTTTGTAATTTTGAGTGGGATACGTTTTAACATGGGGAAATCAGGAATGTAGTTCTTTCTTGAGCTTCAGCACGGGTTCACAATGTATCTGTATCTAAATTAACTCTGTTAAAATAAATATAATGTGATGTGAATACCTACATTCATAAAAATGATCACTTAGGTAACTTTAATCGGGTAGGTACCTACACTAGCTACTGTAAAATGATTAAAAATATATTATTGTAGACGTGGGGGAATTTTTTTTCCATTATCTCATAGACCAGAAAAAACTAAAAATGTATAAAAGTTTTTTTTTGTATTATAATAAGTAGGTACTAAAAATTCTTGAAAACTCTTTCACAAAAAAAAATATCTGTGCGGTTGTTTTTATATCAAAAACATTCTTTCCAATTATTCAAAGGAAAATTATAAAATTATTGCTTCTAATAAAAAGTAGCTGGGGAACCTGGCTTCACTCAGGAAGATGATATGAGATTCAACTGATGTTTGAACCCACTGGATCTTGCTTTATATACGTACATTACCATTAAATTAGCAATTAAAGTTAGCCTCCCAAAAACTGGGCGTACTGTACAGGGTACAAAATGTACAGGATACAAAATGTGGTAAAACATGTTTTTTTTCGTCCCTGAAACATGATTCTTCATTTCTTGGACATGGAAACACTGTGTATAACCATTAAGTTCTCTCCACTTAACCTATATTTTGCTTTATTAACCTTAGAAAGATAATCTAATTTTTACCTAGATACGACTGAGAGACGCAATGAAGTTAAAAAGTGAACATTTCACATATTATCACACTTACCCAGTTTAAAGATAATTGGATTATTAGTTTAGGGTTTTGTTCTTTAAATAAAAGCAAAATAATTATAAAAAAAAAATTGTAATTAAAAAAATAACAAAATTCTGTAAACCTTTTACAAATCAACACCAAAATATTAAGTCTTATTAAAAATGAAAAATAATGTTTTATTTTATGTCTAAATGGTATTTTTTAACATGCTATGAAAGTTTAAATGTTAATCAGTCATTGTACTTAAAACATATTTTTTAATTTTTTTATTTTCAAGTCTGATAGTTACACAAAAGGTCCTAGAGACGTACTGAAGTTTAAAAGTGTATATTTGGCATATTATCACGCTAACAGTTTAAAGGTAGTTGAATAGTTAGTTTAAAGTTTTTTACTTTAAATAAAATCAAAAAAAAAATAAAAAAATATATATATATATATATATATTGTAATTAAAAAAAAATAACAAATTTCAGTAAACCTCTTACAAATCAACTACAAAATATTTTTTAAATGAATAATAATGTTTAATTTTATGTCCAAATCGTATTTTTTATATGTTATGAAAGCTAAAATGCTAATCAGTCGTTATACATAAAAATAATATATATATATATATATGTTGTTTTATTTCGCTAAATCACCTTCATACAAAGAAGTCTGAAAGTTACTCAAAAGGTAATCATACGTCTCTCGGACGGAAGGGGCGTTATTATTGTACTTACCGTGGTGACAGAGCCGCCCCGCGCAAGCTCTGCTCGACAACTGAGAAGGACAGCGCGCTACGTTGCGAAATAAAAAAATTACAGCATTTCTTGCATTTCGCTTACGTCTCTCAAACGTAGATTATCTTTCTAGGGTTAATATTAATCATAAAAAAAAGCTTGGGATCCCTGAGAAATAAAACAAAACTATTTATTAAACACATTTATTATTAAAAGCGTTAACGGTACCAATTATAATTTTCATATCAAATTGAACTAAACAAATAATACTCATTATTTTATATGAAATATCGCGTGAAGGCCGAATTCTAAATTCTCACCTCAACAACTTGTGCAAGTTATGTTTAATTGTTTACCTTAATTAATCAACAGTTATCAAGCATTTTGTTCGAAACACAAGCGACACGTTTCGGTTACCAGAATAAGTACATTCAGTGAATAATTTTTGGACCATTTCTGTGGGTAGATATGTTGAAATTTGCAAATTGAATCGAGGTTCAATAAAAAACAATTTTTAACAACCAACCACACTTATTAGAGAATGAATTCTTGTAAAATTAATGCGCAATCTAAGTTTCAATCGAAGAACACAATGCTATAAAATACAAAATAAATTATTAAATCATATGGGTACCGCCGCCCCATGAATTATTTATTGGATATTCAAAACCCCTGCTATAAGTCACCCCGAATGGTTCGCCATATTTGGTGATTTAGCAGGGGTTCCCGGGCCCATGGGGCGAGGTTTGTCTAGTTTGTCCACCAACTGCGTGGAGGGCCAGAGCTCGACCTAACCTAGATTCTCTCGATCCACCGGCTTGCACCGCAGTGGGATGGATGGATTCATACGTCCGTCACTCCTGGACACATTAATCCCTAGATTCCTAGCTACCATCATATCTTTCTCTCCTTACTTTCCTTAAAAAGACACTCCACACAGCATCCCCAAAGATGACATAGACCCCGAGGCAAAATAATTTTCCTCAGGGCCTTCTGTGAGGAGCTAATGTAACAAAAAAAATACTTTCATTTGTGGGATTTTCCCTCGGCACGATACAGAGGTAGATTGCAGGAGCTCGGCGTTCCAAAGGTTAATAAATAATTTATTTTTAATGTGAATAGGTAGGTACCTGCTGCTAAAATATACAATGTCCAGCAAATGTAAGAGACAGAGTGCGTGCTAAATGGGCTAGAACCAAAAGGTAAAAAGTCATGGCTGCAGTGCGTTTCTTTCAAAACGACACGGAAGGCACTTCTAGCCATAGAGCTATACAATTAGAGGTTATTACGTACTAATATCTCGTCAAAACATGCTCCACTATTAGCATGCAAGAAATGGTGAGGGGGGACCGGATCCATAGTTTGCAGCTGATCGCAGTTAGGGCGTTAGAGGACAATAAATGGAGGTCTAAAAATGGAATCAATTTTTTCTCTTTGTGTTTCATGAAAACATAATACATCAATGCTTCTAGCTTGTTGTATCTATTCATGTAAACATAATACATCAACGCTTCTAGCTTGTTGTATCTATTCATGTAAACATAATACATCAATTCTTCTATCTTGTTGCATTTATTCGTGTAAACATAATACGTCAATGCTTCTAGCTTGTTGTATCTATTCGTGTAAACATAATACGTCAATGCTTCCAGCTTTTTGTATCTATTCGGTGGAAGCTTAGATCTTGGATTGAATTACTGGGCAATAATTTTCCAAGAATTCGGTCACTAGTATGGAGAGCCATTGATTGATAAATTAAATGAAAAAAAGCATTTTTCAAAAATGTTTAAAATGCATTCACATCTTGCTTATTAAAAAAAATAATTTATTCATAAATATAAAGATGGACAGTGATGAGTTTTATTAGGCGTTCTGATTAGGTTAAAATTAACACCATTTTACGGTTTTAATTTGCAAAATAATTTATGTATTTCTTAGGACAATATCAAATTATTATTTTTCCTACTTTTTAACTAGATATTATGTTTGTTGATTAATGAATTACGATTATTACAAAAGACGGAGTCAGTTTTCACAATATATTCTTGACAAGACGTAATTTACCTGTTTTATTTATAATAATTTGAACAAGCTGCAAAATAAACAAATTAAGTTTGTTAACACTTTTGTCAAAGAAAACCTAATTATTAATTAAAGTATAATAATTATAAAAATTGTGAAGTGAGGCCCTAACATTAAAAACATTTGAATTTTGAATTCTATCAACCACAGATTTTTACCTACTCTTTCTAATGTAAAAGAAATGCTGCTCAATAATTTTTGAATCATGACAAAAGCTAATGTATATAAGACAAAGTACAGAATATAAAATACAGAAACATCTTGTTTTATCGATCGCTGAATTACTGTTTCTCGCAATTCAAATTATTACGAGACATTAAATCATAGAATCTAATAAAACGAAAAAAGTGAAAGTTATTAAATATGGTGCCAGCAATGAAATTACTCAGGTGTGAATTTCACATACCTACCAATCACTGTCAGATTACACACTGAGAATTACATATAGATGAAATACTCGTACAAATGAAGAAAATTATCTAGACTTACTGGAATTAATAAATACATACATAAAATAATCTTTTAAGAAGTTAAAATTTTGGTAACAATTATTATAAGTTATAAGTAATAATTATTAGCCTGAAGCACTCATCTACATTGAAAAAATCTCCCGAGAAAAGATACATGCCGCCGACGGGACTCGAACCCGCGCCCTTCTGATTTCCGGTCAACTGCTCTTATCCACTGAGCTACGTCGGCTTATCTCCTGCCCGCCAAATAATTCAAGTCACAATTAGTTCGGGCAATTAAAAGGCATTTAATATTGGATACCAAGAACTATTAAGTTTAGCATTGTTGTCCGTATATATACGGGGTGGCGCAAAAGTTAACACCCAAAGTTCTTTGGCTTTTTTACGCATGAAAAAATTTGTTTCTGCTTTTGGATTATATTTATTTGATGTCTTAATTTTTTTTCCTTTTAAATCGAGAAAATGATATTGGCTAAGTGGCCACCGCCAGAATTCTGACCATACGGGCCCGATTTATAGCATTTTCCATCACTCTTTCCAAAACTTCCGGTGGTAGGTTCTTGCATTCATGACGGATATTCTTTAAGAGTCTGAGGGCTTCAAGAGTCTAAGGCTTACTGACGTTGATTTGTGACTTCAAGACTGACCACAAAAAGAAGTCTGGATCAGTTAAATCGGGCGATCTTGCTGGTCAATTAAAACAATTCTTCCGCGATCTTGAGGAGTATAGCGTGTTTTGTTGACATGCGTTTTGTATCTGTTTACTTCACAAATGTCAAAGCAGAACAGACATTTGCCGCCATTTGCAAAAATTATGACATCTTCCGATAGGGTGATTGATGACTTTTTTGCCAACTTGTATGTGTCGTAGACTGATCATAAAATCAGGCGCCTCGTCGCTTCATGATTTGGCACACCGTGAAATGGCGGCGAATCATGGTGTGACGAGGCTCATCATAACCTGCTCAATTTTATGATTGGCCTGTGACATATATACGGGGTTGAGGATTTTAATTGCCTCGGTAACGTAAGTAGGCGCGTTCTTTGGTCTTCCATGCATTTTAGGCACAAATAAAGTAATGGCCGGCTTGTGTAATTCTATCCTTGCATAATTTCATTCATGTATAATGTTGGTATATTGTGAGAATGGTTTTGATGGTACTCCTGCTTTTTAAATATGCAAGAGCGAGACGGCAGAAACAGGGTATAAAAGGTGATGGATGTTCCTGCTCGCTCTCCTTAATCTCCGACAGCTTTACAACACAGACGTATAATATTGTGCAAAATAAATAACCAACTCATCCGCGCGCGTTTCATTAAGATCTGCAAGATCTCATCTCACGCCTACACCAAAAATCTAAATAACATATATGAAATTCACAGCTGTGTAATTTCATTCTGCAACCAATACAATAAAAATAATAATTTAGACCAGTTAGTTATCAGCTGATTGGACAAATGTTTCAGGTATACCAACCAAGTTATCGTGGGTTTAATTCCCGTACTAGCTAGTGTTCCTTCATTACGCAAGCAACATTTTTCTGCTGATAACGAAATCCGAAGGAAAAATTAAAATATTCTCAGGTTATTCGTAACCCGAGAACATGTTTTAAAAAAAAAAATTAGTTTAAATAAAATATATATTTTGTCACGATTCATTTCCTAACCAGTGACAAAGATATTAAAATAATATGTAATTGTCACCATATGTATGTATTTTAATATTATCTACCATAAGAGCACTTTTCGAATCTTTCTCAAGCAACATTTCTTTCACACAATTACATATTACAAATCTACGCACATATTTTAAACGGTGAGGTATAATAATTAATAACTCTGCAGCACTCGTCAATAACATTATGTTATCCTATTTCCCCTATTAGAAAAGGTATATTATCTTAAAATATTGTTACAACGCATAAATAGCAAATTTGTCAATCAATTTTTTTTAACATTAATTGCATTACTAAAAGGCTAAAAAAACCAATAAGTATAGAGTTAATGGAAATTATACAAGGTAAATTATAAATGTTAATAAAACACTTTGAAGGACTTAGTGTGAAGTAACACTTGATCGAAAAGTAAGTAAGTATACAAATTTGATATGTTAAGTAAAAGAAAGTGTTCTAGCAGAGGTACAGAAAGACATTTTTGTACAAATCTGTTTTTGCAGACAACGCAAAAAAGCTTTTTGTGATTAATTTTTATGTTCAACTTCCTCCTTTTTTAGACTATGCATCCATCAGGGCAGATATGTATCTAGATCAGTTGTTCCCAAAATGGTCCATACGGCCCCCAGGATCATTCAGGTGGTCCGTGGAAAATAATAATCGATTTGGGGGTCCCTTAATGACGCCACATGGTCCGCGGGAATATACGGGCAGTTTGACAGATTTTTATTCACACGAAAGTTTCATCGGGGGGAGGGGCGTAATGGGATGTTTCGCCCCACCCGGTCCTACTTCATATCCCATTTCGCCCCCTCCGTTGTGGTAAATTTGACATCCCGCCCTATCCCATACCGCCCCCTCCTTGTGCTATCCGCCCCGGGATCCATGAGCCAAAACAGTTTGGGAAAGGGGTCCGCGGGCCAAAAGAATTTGGGAACCACTGATATAGATTGTGGTGATATTCTTAGGACCTGAATTTCAGTATAATAATTAGTTAAATTAAGGTGGTTTTCAGCGTTTAGTTTTGGTGTAGCTGTCGCATACCAAGTAAGTATCGGATACCAAGAGCTATTAAGCCCGCATTGTCTCTAATAATGTAAAAAAAAAAAAAAAAAACACTAATACAATTCAATATACAGAAAACTGATCCTAAGAGGATTAATGTACTGAACCATATCACTTCTGTATAGAAGGGATACGGTGTCCCTGATGATGGACACTGTAACGATATTCGATATGTTGGCTAAGGAGGATGTGCAATTTGGCATGATAACCAAACGGCATAATGGCCATAAATATCTGTAGTCATAGTAAGTGAACAATTTATTAAACTTAAAATTTCAAAGTTGTCAAAAACACAAATTTTTGTGTGTTTTCAAATGTGACGAGGTAGACATTTTTCATATTAAAATGAAGTTCAAATCATCATTTGCTATACCTCTGCAAGACTTTGCACTACTAAAATAAAAATTATTATTTATGCTAAGAGTACAATAGTAGTTATATTGGAGTATGTTAACGTGATAGGCTTTGCATTCAGTCGTAGTGTTGCTTTATAGATCTATTCAAAAATAAAGTTCTTCGAATACGTTGAAAAAGGACGGCTGTTAATGACTTTTATGGATGAGAAATGCAACGGTTATAAAACAAAATCTGTAATTTTTTCACTGACATTTTGGTTCAAAAGAGCAAAGTTTATTTCAATAATTCTTTATGTCATTCAATTTCGACACCTTTCTTTTTCCAGAAGTTTTTCAAGTGCAGAATGTATGTACATAAAACACTGTCTCGCAGAAATTCACATGTGGCAAAGTCATTAAATGGCCATTGAGCGCCATTTGGTTTCTTTTGACAATTGAAAAGTTCCCATTAAATGCCAATTCTATATCCGTTCCAGCTTTTGAACAAAATTTTGATCAGCAGAGGCGCTTAGCGGAAGAGTGGCCCAATCCACAAAAATTCATAATCAGCCAAAACATCATATTGTTATATATTTTTGACATATCTATGAAGTCACAGTGGCCTAATTTTAGTTTTCACTTTTCAGTTCCAGCTTTTGAACAAATTGTGATCAGCAGAGGCGCTCAGCGGAAGAGTGGCCCAATCCACAAAAATTCATAATCAGCCAAAACATCATATTGTTATATATTTTTGACATATCTATGAAGTCACAGTGGCCTAATTTTAGTTTTCACTAATTCCAAAGGATCTTTGAAGTAGTGAATACTAAAATTGGGCCACTTTGGCTTCGTAGATATGGCAAAAATATATAACAATATGATGTTTTTGCTGATTACTAATTTTTGTGGGTTGGGCCACTCTTCCGCTGAGCGCCTCAAAACTATCATATTGTTAAACTTGTCTGCTTATTACATTACAATTTGATAGAAAGCTGAAACGCACCTAGAATCGGCGTTTAAAGGGGATCTTTCAAATGTCAAAAAACAAAATGGCGTTAACTGAAAATTTGAAGACTTTGTAACATGTGAACTTTTGCAAAACTGGGTTTTGGTTCAGGATAATACCTACAGTAATAAATATCATATTGCAGGTTTTGATGCCTAATTAATAAAGTTTATAAATACGTTAAGGCAAGAACTAATTATTTTTGCATAACAAATTAATTATTTTCGTAATGACAGTAGGCATGATTCAAGATTTCAAATTCTCAAAAATCAAATGCCACAAATTCTAGCAGCAAATAATTATTTTCTTGAAATTTCTTGACATAGGAAAAGAGGTTACATTTTTAAAGCATTTTATTTCGATGGATAGCGTACCAGGCATGGAGTTGGCTTAAATTTTCAGGCAACCCATTAAAGGTAATAAGGCAAAATTTTTGACAAAATGTAAATATAATTTTAAATGCTTTGAATCCCAAAAAATAATCAAATTAGACAAAAAAAAAACCACATGATAAAAAAAAGTTTATTGCCATGACCGGAATTAGATTTTTTTTTACGTTACACTCACTCTACACTCCTACACACTGTGTGGAGGGTCTTTATAAGGAAAGGAAGGAGAGGAAGTTCTGGGAAGGAAAATATATGAGGGATGGATAGAAATCCGGGTGTGTCCACAGGAGTGATGGACGGATGAATTATTTCATCTCACTGCGGTGCTAGGCGAGGGTTCAGGATCTGTCGTTAATAGGGCAACTGCTCAAAACCACTGAGCTATTCATCTGCCATCTCCTCAACTATCATCAGATCAGTTGGTTAGAGCTATTATGCCTGGTTAGCAAAAGATCCAAATCCCGGTTGGGTAGCGATTAACAATTTTACATTATAATCATGGACATAAGAAACAACAGACAGGCCGAAAAGGGTGAAGGGAACAAAGCATGTTATGAAGAGCGGGGGTGTAAAGTTTGAATGATTAGTCAATAAATGAATCTGAAAATTTTCAGGCAACTCGCAGTCTATCACTATTAACTTGTTGAACGTGAGATGAAATTTCGAAAACCGCGTGGAAATTACATTGATGAGTTCTGGTCAAATATCGGTATAAAAACAACACAATTGTTTTTCTGCGATTGTTTTCTGTTTACCAGAAAATATATCTTATTATAATTTAAGTGAATTATTTCTCACATAATTAAAGGGAACAATAAATTTGTCATCAATAAATATGTATACGAAAATTGAAATTAAGTAACAAAAAATATATAATACCACAGAGGAACATACATATAAAATTATGAAAGCAAAATAAACAATTGGCTGTGTATTTTATTAAAGCGCACAAGGCTTTGATTCTCTAGGAATATATTTATAATTTTGTTTCGCTAATCAATAGATGTGATAGTATTAGTCGGCTTGGCTAGAAAAGCGCACTCAGACCCTGCACAGAAAGGTCCAACAATGGATTGCGCTGCAAACCGTTACCTTACTTTAGCGAACTTTCCTTTTCTGTCCAAGGCTCATAATTTCTATGTTCGCTTGCCGGAAATCAATGTACGAATGATGTCGTCGTTTATTCAAATCAAGATAAGCTAGAACTCTCCTGGTGCCAACATGTGTTGTAGTTTGCCTCCAGTTCGTCAAAATTATGCTCGGAGTTGTTACGGCATGTCTACTGTTTCTTATGTCTATGATTAAAATGGCCAATAAGATCATGAACACAATAAAACGACAATGAATAAAGCACTCATAATCTATATAACAACATTAAGACTGAAAATGATTAAAATTATTGTTACAACTTATCTAGTATCTAAAATTCTAGGCTGCACTTATGACTAACAGGTTTGTGTGGAGCGCCGTAAATACTGTTCTAAAACCACCGGTAAATGTAGACGAAGTTAAGTATCGAAATAAAGCACATTGAAAAAATTTAGGACAATAATTAATACCAAAATAAAGGAGGCACTTTTTTAGTAGATTTTCCTGAATATTTTATAATGTGGTTCCATTTTTAGCGTAAAAGCAAAGGAATTCATTTTGAGAATTGATGTTAAATATGATATTGATAAAATTAAAAAAAAAAACTCAATACATATTTGGATCAACTCTTGATTATTAATCTCATCATAAATAATATTGGTTCTTAGAGGAACGGTGCTTATCATAATCAATATTATTGATATACTCTTGATGACCCAAAAATAATCAATTCTTAGAATCGTGATGCTTTTCAGGAATAAATGATTCTCAGAAGAGTGACAGTTTTCATTAATAATTGTTTGGTGTTTGATTCTTTCCAAGCATAATAAATTAATTGTCAGACTTTTGACAATGATTCAGGATAAGAGATTTTTATACTACTTTTTGATGCCTCTGGATAATTGATGCTTACGGCCGCTGTTCCCAATCCTACTAATCAACTGCTAAGCCGAAACTAAGGCTCAACACTGCTCAAATGTACAACTACGCTCTTTCTAACACACAAGCTTCGCTTAATCTAAGGACACCGGACACGTGGATTAAGTTCGACTGAGCAAAGCAAAGTTATAAAAAGTGGAGCTAACGCCACGAGGTACCGACGCACCGGTGGCAAAGGTCAATCTGACACTTCATTTTTAATATATTTTATACATTTGTTTAAAAAAATAAAATACAAGTTTATGGATAACAGTATTTAAAAGAAATTATGTGGGTTAATAATAAATACAACATATAACTTTTTTAAATTAATTCAACATTTAAAGTTTTTACTTTGATGTCATTTTGGGCAGGGCAAAGTGGGTGGCGTCACAAGATAATTTAACAATAAAATATTTGGAAACAACAAGAATCGAGCGTTACCTATAAAATACTAACAAATAGTTTAGCTGATGGTAGACTCAGATTGTTTGATCGAAAAGTTGGAAACAACGGCCGTTAGAATCTTAACACTTCTCAGGGATCAATGATTCTTAGATGTTTGACAGCGCTTGGTTCTAAGACACTTGACACTCATCAACCATAATTGATTCGTAGACACTACTTGATGCTTCTACACAATAATGTATTCATCGACTTGATGCTTCTTAAGAATAATTGACGTCGTCATACATAATTTGTAACTCAATACTTAACTCCGTCCAATCATAATAATAACAAACCAACTATTTAACTATTTAAACAACTACCTTTGTATGTATTTGAACCTAGCAGACTAGTTTTTATTACTTACAGGATTTATTTTATTATATATGTAACTATTGTAAATTAGAATTAGTATTAGAAACACTCTCTAAATGTTTCCCTTTGTTGACTATTTGCTATTCTTTAACACATTTTACAAAAGCAAAAGACAATGCACTCTTTTTTCTAAACAATAAAACACAGCAAGTTTTTCGCTAGATACTTATAGACAATTAAAAAAAATTATACAACATAATAATTATAATACAAAGAAATTACATTCTGATGAAATAAAGCTGTGAAAAATGCTAAGGTAGGGATGTTTGAACCCTTGTCACATTTGTTTCATGATCAAATTGAGAAAAGCTGAAACGGGGAGAAAATCGGCAATAAAAGGGAACCGTTCAAATGTCAAAAATCATCGATTTGATCATCAATCAATTATAACAGAGGCTGAAGCAACCAAACCTAAATCTGTTAATTGTGGAATATTTTCAAAAATGTCAAATTTTATAGTTCTTTTCACTTTTTTGACTCTCCAGAATTTATCAGAAAATAGAAAAAAAATTAAAAATAAAACACAATGTCAAAACAAAGCGAAAAAACATAAAAGCAAACCACTATTTTTTTTAATGAAAATTACAATTTTTTAATAGAAATTGATTATTATCATCCCATTTTGCAACATTAAATAGCTAATTATTAATTTATACTTCAAAGTATTTAAAATAAATACATAACTAACAATTACAATTACTTTGCTAGAAAAATATATCTTTAAACGTCAATTATTCCACTCTCGTCATAATATGGCAAACTTAACAATTTATTAATTAAGCTCTCCCCATAGTTATGATTTGTATACAAAGTTTTATAGAAACCATATTGATTATAGTAGAACAAGTGAAGTTTGGACCACAAGCGGTGAAAATGATTTAAACAAATTACAAAAGATTTTAAATATCAAATTTATAAATTATTACTAAACGCATTAGGCCAGAATTATACCATTTCTAAATGGCAGTAAAGAGATAAAACTGTGAATTTTCGTAATTGTTAATTCATAGTAAATACTTGACAAAGCATTTTGTAAAAATTTCATCAGCCTTTTTGTCCGGCATGCTGGGTATTAATAGCCTCGCCGAAAGAAGGAAAACTGCTTTGCTGACAACAGCATATAAACTTTTAAACGGTAACATCTGTGTTCCCGATATATTACAAAAATTTGAATTTTATGTCCCCGACAACTTCACAAGAGCGCGCAGACACAGAACTTTTGTTGTTCCGAGATGCAGAACTAACTTACCATTAGTAATGCCGCTCGGAAAAATGATTATTTTACTAAATTTCCTGCCCCCTGACATAGATATTTTTAAACTAAATATTCATCAATTCAAAAACGCTATAATTACTTAATTAAATAAAATGTATGTTTATTATTGGTTATGTATAACTGTAAATGTGCATTTAAAATAAAATAAATAAAAAAAAAATAAAAAAAAAAAATTAGCTGTGCTTATAAAGTATTGTCAGCTAAAAAGTTACAACAGCAGCCGTGAGCCAATACCATTTTAATTTTCACTTGTGGCGTTAAGTTGGATTGTTCAAATCTCCATCAACGACAATCTTTTTAAGTCAATTACACATTGCTGGAATTTCCGTGTTGGACAAGGCTACTCCACTTATTGCGGTTCTGCGCTGCGTGGAGAGCTGTGGATACCGTCAGCTGTGGGCGCCAGTGATACTTGGTCACTCCGGCGCATTGGTGACCTTCTTCTGCTTCTTCTATCTTCCACTTTGCCAGTGACCATGAATTTCTCCAAGTTGGAGTCCTCAGATTGGCGAGCATCATGACCAAAGTATCTTAAAATGCTTTGTAGGCAGATAGTTGAAAGCCTGTTGTGTATGCCTAGCTCTTTCAGAATGGATACATTTGTGTGTCTAGCTATCCTTGGAATCCTGAGCATTTTCTCCAGCACCACATTTCGAGGGCTGCTTTCTTTTTCTGGCTTTAAGTGTACATGTTTCCACACTGCATAGAAATTAGGGGAAAATCAACACCCGGACAAGTCTCATCTTGGAGGTGTTCATTACGCCTCTGTCACTCCATAACTTTTGCATTTTACTCAAGGCATCTTTTGTCATGCAAATTCTTAGTGCCATTAATATAATTAGTGCCATTTTTAATTACATTCTTGTTAACTACTGATTCTCAGCCGGTTTCAGCGCCTGATCGAATTTTGATCAGCCATTAAGGATAAGGCCATTCTTCCACAGGGATCTGCAAATATCCAATACTCGACAATTTAAGTATCATAGTGACTACCGCCATATATGTGCGCGGGCGCCCGTTTGTTAACTCGTCGCCAACGCCAGTCTCCCGCGACGTCGTTGCCACTCATGTGGTCGAGACTTTAAACATGGCGTCACTATATCAGAAATATTGTAACAATGTTTGTGCTTTAGACCAATGCTAAGAACAAAACAGTCAAAAAAAGAATGACAGGATATAAAAATGACACCTACAACAACTGAATGGTTATGAAAGCATTCAAGTTTTGACTTTTTGAGAACTCAACAATGACGGAGGGTCTCATTATTTCAGTAGCGACGTTTACTGACTGTGCACGAAAAGTTGTTGCAACATGAGTATCCGATGCTTGCGTAATCCTGTGGAGGGGTAACGTAACCCTCGAAGGGCTTAAGATCATTGCAATAATGCAAAGGTTGATCAAAATGTGTTGATCTTTTTATGTATCTTGCATTTTGTCATGTATTATTTATGACATTTAATCAGTCACCTGTAAATTTTGTATTTACTAACATACCAACTAATTTATTTTCTATGCCATTCACAACTAAGATACTTTCTCTTTTATTGTAATGCACTATCTTTCCTTAAATTTATCTGTATACCTACCTTTCATATGATGTTTACTTGTTATGTTTTTATAGTTTATCTTTTTTATTAAAAAAAAAAAACTGTCTCTGTATCATAAACTTGTCATGTAAAAGCCCATCAGGGCGTTGAAAATTAATAAAATAATGCTGAAATTGGTCATGAATCGGTAGTTCACAAAGACTGTTCATTTGACAAAAATTCAAAAAGATGTTAATCATCTATTTGTTTATTTATCAAATATGACAGATATTTAAACAACCCAACCTTAGACTTGCTGTGAAATGATTAAAATTTGAATTATCGACACATTCTGCAAATCATGAAATATTAAAAAAAAAATGTAAGCTAATAGGCCACAACTTGAGAAGGTACAATTATTTATATTATTACGATTAATGGAATGTTCATTGGAAGATCAGAAATTCGATTTCAGTTTGCTAATAATGTAGCAATGTATAAAAAATATTCTAAGGTTAAAAAAAGTTCAAGGAATTATGTATTAGGCATTAAATATTAGAGGAGTTGTACAGTTAAGTAAAATATGGACAGAGTGTTTAATATCATACACGTAGACCAGGTTTAAGTCCCACCTAATGTTCAGAATCAGCTAATAAAATATATTCTAAAATAAATGTGACCCACAGATCAAAAAAAAAATACAAGCTAAAGCCGATTAGATAAAATGCATTCTTAAATAAAAATGAAGTATAGATCAAAGAAGTTTACTAAAGCTGAAAAATAAATTACATTCCCAAATAAAAATGACGTACAGAAGACAAGAAGTACTGAAGCTTGTAAAATAGAAATAAAATACATTCTGAAATAAATACGAGATATATAGTCTGTCAATTAAGAGTAGAAAATATAATAAATGGAACTACGAATTTTGTAGGCTAGCAACACCAATTTAACTGTCAAATATTCTTTTAAAGCGCAATGACACTGAAAATGCAGAACACTGTAAATCACATTTAAAAAAAACATTTTTTTGTTCTTAACCCGTCAAAGGCCAGGCCATTTAAAAAAAAAACACTAAAAAAAGCACCATTTTGAACTTTGAATTGAATGTTTTGTTGATTAATTTTGAGCTATTGTATATTTTATTGACTGAAACACGTTCACAACACAATAAACTATCTACCAAAACAACATTACTTGGATTTATTACGTAAATTAATAAATCGTAAATTAAGAAATTGCGGCAAATTCTGACAGCCGATTGTCATAGACGAAATCGTTTTAAAAATATTCCAGGGATGCAAGGTGAATGAAACTTGTAGCGTCTCCGAGAGTAATGATGGCGCAAGCGATTCTGACACTGTTCTTAATACAAATTGTGTACATAGAAAGGCCAAAATCATATGTCTCCGGCCTGTCACCGGTTAAAGAAAAAAAAAAAAAAAATCAAAGAAGCACTGTTGTTAAGGTAACTTATGACAAAAACATGATTAAATAGTGTTCTACGAAGTGATTAGCTTTAATTTAATTTAACATAAATTTGAATTTAACAGTAGGTAGAAAGGAAGAATCACTAATGGTGAATTTAGTTACACTACTTTTAGATCTGAATTGAGTTAATCAGATTATTATTTCAGATCTAAAATTAGATCTAAAACACGGGCAACGCTGGGTACTTAAGCTAGTATTAAATAAATGTGAGCAATTTCTAAACGGGGCTTTATATTTTATTACAATATCGTTATTCTTTATTATGTTAACACAAAATTGCAAAGGTATAATATACCTATATGCAGATCAGTGGGTATCTATATTGCAACAAAAAAAATATTTTTTTCACTTTTATGCTTTTTAAATTTTTTATAAAAATGTAGGTTACACAGCCTTACATTACCACCATGAATACAGTATTGCCATTTGAACAACAGTGGCGCCCTTCTATGATTTCTACTCTTATTTGAGAAACTGTACAGTTAAAAGAAAATAAAACTAAAGCTAAAATATGTTCTTAAATAAATTAGATGTACCGATTATAAAATAATAAGTACTAGTAATTTGGTTCACAATCCTAAGTTTTAGCTAGAATGATAGTTGCAAGGGAACATTTAGTATGAGAGGAATTTAATATAATATTGTATAAGTACTAAATGGAATTTTAAGATCACAACACTAAGAAGTAGAAATATTAAGGTTAAGAATAAAAATAAATGTTTCGAAAACGGTGTTCTCACAAACCAATATTATAATAATACTTAGTGAAGCATGAACAGTCTAAGACCCAAGTATTAGTGTTTGAACTGTTTATGCATAACTGAACGAATATGTATATATATATTATAGAAAAGGGTTAGGTTAGGTTATCTTGGAGCAACTACCTGAAAGTGTCACATCTACATATAAATATACAAAAACGCTTCTAAAACTTGTCTAAACAGCTATATAAAATTAATAATTAATACATATCCTATGATAATGTCTAACTATTGCATTTATCTAACAATTACTATCAAATAATCGACCTACGTACGTAAAATTTCTAAACATACCAATTTGTTAGTACACAAACTAATTACATAAATAAATTTATATATATAATAATAATTATTGCCCGATTATTTGAAAAATGGTGAAAATAAAAATAAATGCATAAATATTAAAAACAAAAGTTAGGTTAGGTTCAGTTTCACCGCCATATTATGCTTCTTAGAAGAAAAATACATGAGTAATGGGAAACAAAGATGGAAAGAAAATCAAATTACAGTAGGTACATAATATGACCATTGGAAAAAGTGAGATAAAATGGTGCTGATTCAAGAAGTTGAGCGAGGCATCACATCTTCCACGTGAATCAATTGTTCCAGGGGAATCAGGTTCAACTCCCCGCCGTATATGGGGGGTGGTAGGGCCTGAAACAATTTACAAATTTGTGATTTAAATGCAAATTTCCAAATAATAACCTTTGTGAAAAATCACCTCAAGGGCGCTGGAAAAAATTACATTACATCACTTCCGTCGTGGTATCCTGTTACGCCCCCTCCGTTGTGATAAATATGACCGTGACGATATTAAATGTTGAGAAAAAACTTAAAAATATTACAAACTATTATTTTTACATGTGTAATTGCAAAATATGTGACGTCACGTTAGGGGGGAGGGGTTTCACAAATGTGACTGGTGGGGGGGGGGGGGGGAGGGGGGGGGGGAAATCATGAAATTCATGTGATGTAATTTATGGATGGCCCCTGTTAGGTAAAGGTTATTTTTTATTAGATCCACACACGAGGCCCTGAGGAAAACAAATTCCTTCAGGGCCTCATCAGGAGGTCATCTTTGGAGATACGGTGTGGAGGGTCATTTCAAGGAAAGGTAGGAGATGAACATCTGGGAAAGTAAAAGGTATGAGAGGTGAGTAGAAATCAGGGGTCAGTGTGTTAAGGAGTGACATATGAGTCCGACTGGTCTCGAGGGCAAAAGGTCTCTCCTCTCTCAAATGTTCACTCTCGATCTGGCCCGCCACGCACAGCAGCTAAGTCACCGAATAAAGTGAACCACTTTGGGTGATCTGTGGTGGAGGTATTATCCAATAAATGGTTTCCGGGGCGGCGGTATCCATATTCGCCTCGGCTAATAGCTTTCTTACGACTTTAAAAATAAAGAAGTGAGTTGAAGATATTAACTTAGCTTCCACAGGGTAAGGAGAGTTTTTTTACAATAGCTCTTCACCGGAGGCCCTGGGGAAAATAATTTCATTCAGGGTCTATGTCATCTTTGGGAAGGGAGTGTTGAGTTTTTTTAAAGGTAAGGTTAGTTTAAGTTTGGAAAGTGAGATTAGGTTAGGATATTACCTTTGGTGGTGGAGGAGCATTTTCTGCCTTAGCTGCCGCAGCCTCTCGGGCCTTCCTGAGACGCAGGGAGAAGATTGCCACAGAGCGAGCCCTCTTCACCAGGGCTGCCGTGGCTGGACTTTGCTTCTTCTTTTCTGTAATTACAACAAAATATAATATGTATATCATGTTAATAAAACAATAGTATTACACTGCAATCATGGACATATGAATATATCTGGACCTGTCCTAAGTGATAAAAGCGTATTATTTCCCCCTCCCCATAACGGCTCCATGGAGCCGGCTGGGCTTACGAGAGCCTCGCTTGAATCTAAAAAATGTGACGTCATCATTCTTGTCCGTACCAGCGTCGAGCACACATCGTACATTTTACGAAATAACATGGCAAAAATGATAGCTTGTGCTATACATTAATACCCTAAAATATGTCAAACAACGAATGTGGGCGGTTCTCGAGTGAGCTCGTCGCTGGTTACAGGGGTAAGTAAATTATGAAAAATTTGTAAAAGGGTCTTAACTAAATACGGCAACAAAATATGCATCTGTGAAAAGGGGCGAACTTTACTTTGCTGCATTTGGACTACGCAAATATGTTAATAACGTGGCGAGCAATTCGCGCTCCCATGTAAAAAGGTCTATTCATTCAAAAGCAGATTTTGCTTTTAAGAACTAAATGGTGATATTATAATGCGAGATGCCTATATACTGTCAGATTGAATTTTCAACGAATCTGAGTCATCTTTCCCCTCTTCACCCCCCCTAGTTTGGTTTTACCCCTTATCTTCTGGTCTATTATATTTGGATGTCTATGACTGCAATGAAATACTTCCACCTATCTTTATCAAGCTATTATGTATACTACAATGAAATACTTTCACCAATCTTTAGCCATCACACTGCAATGATGTACTTCCACCCGCCTTTAGCTATCACACTGCAATGAAATACTTTCACCAGCTGGTTATCACACTGCCATGAAATACTTTCACCAACCTTTAGCCATTACACCGCAATGGTGTACTTCCACCCACCTTTAGATATATCACACTGCAGTGAAATACCTTCAAGACCCGTGTTCACTCCTTCCTTTTCTCAAAAAGACTTTCCACACAGCATCTTCAAAGATGACATAGGCCCTGAGGGAAGTTATTTTCCTCAGGGCTTCCTGTGTGGAGTTAATGTAAAAAAAAATAAAAACCTTTAGCTATCACACTGCAATGGAATACTTCCACCAACCTTTGGCTATCATACTGCAATGAAATACTTTCACCGACCCTTAGCTATTGCACTGCAATGGAATACTTCTACCAACCTTTAGTTACAACACTGAAATTAAATATTTTCACCAACCTTTGGCTATCAGCTGCAATGAAATACTTTCACCAACCTTTAGCTATCACACTGTAATGAAATACTTTCACCAACCTTTAGGCTTATCCTCCTCTCCAGATGAAGCGGAGGTGACATTCTCAGAGGCAGGGGCGGTGGGTGGGGAAGAGTGTGGGGCGGGGGGATGGGGATGGGGCGTACTGGTGGGCGTCACACTTCGAGCCCCGAGCAGCTCCGGATCCGAGCCTGTCACACCACTTGCTGCTGATATTTCCTGCAGTAATAAATTAAATCAAGTTTCGTGTTGTAAACAAAGATATTGTTTTATTTCATTGAATATTCCATTATTTTAGGGAATTAGTTTTCCAGAAGAACAAACAAAGGACAAACTCTTCTTCAGAAGATGTTGCCAATGCTGTAGAAATATATCTAGACATTAGAACTTCTTGTTATTAGACCTCGGACTCTCGATGGGGGTTTTGATTAAACCTCTTATTTGCCAGAGACGCGATTCCACGCGCGGTTTGTGCGAATGCGCGCAGAAAAAATTTCGAAAAAAAAATGTTTGTCTGCGATTTTGACCCTTCTATGTACAGAATTGGTATAAAGGACAAGGTCAGAATCGCTTGCGCCAACATTTGCCGAGGATATAGGCAAAAATTTCATTCACCTGGAAACCCCAGAATATTTTTAAATGATTTTATCTGTGGCATCGAAATGTCAAATTTGCCGCAATTCTTTTTATCAAAGTCCGATGCGTGTTACTTGACGAAAACATCGTAAAACCTATCAATTTACGTAATAAATGCAAGTAATGTTGTTATGGTACATAGTTTATTGTTCTAGGAATGTGTTTCGGTCAATAAAATATATGATAGCTCAAAATTAATCCCCAAAACATTCAATTCAAAATTCAAAGTTATGCTTTGTTAGGGAATTTTCGTGTTTGGGCCTGGCCTTTAACAGGTTAATGCTTGAAAAGTTAAGATCTAATGCAACTGACCTGATTTTAATAAGTGAAGGGTGAGTGCAAAGGACACACATAGGGGGTGTATGGTCCATTATTCCAGTTCCAACTATGTAGTTAGTAAATCAGCTAAAATAACGTGCTCTGTCTCACCTTTCTCTCCAGCTTCAAGGAGGGCAGTGGGGGAATGCAGTGAGTTGAGCGGTGCAGGGGCTCTTTAGCGGCCAGGGCAGCAGCCCTCAGGGGCCGGGGGATCCACTCTGCACCCCCTGGGCCTACAGTCAGGTGCACTCCGGGGTGCTCTGCCTCCTGTGTAAAATATAATAAAAATATTAAAACCTCGCATTCCGAATTTCTACTGAAACATAACATACTTCCCTTGAACACGTAAAGTTTTTAGCTCTTAAAAAGTGTATGTTATTTTTAAAGATAATCTCTCTTTATTGGCCGAGTTAAAAAAAAAATATATGAAATTCCCTTTACAAAAAAAATCGCAAAGTATGCTCTGAAAATTATTAAAAAAACACATCTGATTCGGTTATTTAGATTACATGACAGTTGATCCCCTGACAGTTGGGCCCCGGCATACTTACAAACAACATGCAGTCGGTTTAGTGAAAATATGGTATATCTACTTACATAAAATACAACTAAATGTCCGAAGAGGTGTGCAAGAGTATAAAATATATGTATTTTCATTCAAATGTATCAAGAATATAACTACTTTTCTATAATTCTGTGTATTACAGCAAATAAGTATGAGGGTTGTTCGAGAAATAAAGACGGTTTGTAATTTGCAGCAGAATGGACAAAAATTTCACCAGTTGACGACACTAGCTTGTAGCACATACTTCCCCCCCAACATCGGGAATAGTTCCCGGGTTCATGGGGTGAGGTTTATCCAGGTCTTGGTGGCAGATGCGTCTGCCAATCTGTGCGGGGGCCATTATGGGAGAGACTGATTGAGGGAGACCCTTTCCTCTTCGCCGGACACTCACAGCCCCAATGCCTTGCATCGCAATGGGAGGGATGGATTCATACATCACTCCTGGACACTTACCCTCAGATTTCTACCCACCCCTCATAAATTTTCCTTCCCAGAGCTAAAACCCTAAAAATATGTATAACTTACATGGGGCCAATGCCTTTCCGGGGAGGGAGTCTTCTTTGGTCGAAAGGGAGGAATTTCTGCCACCAGCGGGCTACGGACAGGAGGAGCCGATTCAACCCCGCTGGAACTGCTTGGCTAATTAAAAAAAATGAAAAGAAAAATTCATAAATAATTTAAATAAAAATAATATTCATTATTACTATCGAATAGTATTAATAGGCTTGCGTCTGCATGGTTGAATTTCAGAACCCGGTTTCGAGTGTATGTTGGACGCCACGCCATATGCACCGTGCCACAAATGACATCTGTGTATGTGGAATTTCAAACAAAGCTACCGTTGTAATTCGCTTTCGAATTCAAGAATTCATCACAAGATGTCGCCACTTCCGTCAGCAGGTCGGATGGGGACGTGTCCCTCCTAGGTATAATAAACCGCTATGAATTTATGAATATGTAGTATCTCTCTGGATATGGAAAGATTGACGGTAATGTACAGGGTGTCCGGGGGTTAAGTGCATTAACTTCGGGAGGTGATTCTACATGATAGTACAAGTAAAAAAGATAAATAACTTTTTTCGATATTCCAACTTTTAGGGATAGTTTTGAGGTAAAAAAATTTTTTTTTTGGTACAATACATACAATAGATACATAAATATAATGAAAGTATATAAAAAAACTTAATACAATTATTATTAATACAAATATTCATATTTTTTAAAAATATTCTCCCATAATAAGCAAATGCTTATGTGTACGGGAGGAAGTATTATTTGTTAGGTTATTTAGATTTTTTTTTTTTTTGCTTTTAGTCCGGCGTGTGCGGCCAGATTTATTATTTTCTGCTGTTACGACACGGGCCAATCACAATCGAGTTGGGCGCCCGGCAGGCTCTCAGCAAGTAAGATCGTACCTCACACTAAGGATTTTTAGTAGGTACGTCTTTTTGTGTGGGAAAAAAAAAGTTGGAATTTCGGAAAAAGTTGTTAATCTTTTTTACTCCTACCATCATGTAGAATCACTTCTCGAAGTTAATGCACTTTACCCCCGGACACCCTGTATATCAAGCGGCAATATATTACATACGACGTCATTACCTGTCTCGGTTACTTTGTCCCGGTGACTAGCTACACTGGATGACAGTGGATCCGAGGAATGGGCTATTTTTGGAACCAGTTCCTATTGGATTTATAAATGGTCACCAACACCAACTGGGTGAAGTCGAATCAAAAGCCGCCCGCAAGGCCTAGCAGTAAGAACCTGTGGAGCGGGTTTTTAACTGCTAGTTATTATAAATAGTATTTCATCTGGTCCTCAAGAAAAAGAGAGTTAGTTACCTGTGGCAGATTTGCGGTGGGGGAGGGGGTGTTGCGGGTCTTGAAGGCGGGGATTTCCGGGATGAGGGGGCGGCGGGGGCTGCTGGAGAGAGGGGGCGTCCCAATGCTACTCTGGCGGGATCTGCCATCACCTGAAAAAAAAAACAATTATTTCATTCTTTTCTTTTTTAACTTATAACTACAATGTGTCTTTTTATGGATTAAAACACCAATATAACTTTCTTCCACGTTTTCTGGTCAGTCTCTAAAACATAATTGGTTGCATTTTATAATAAAATAAAAACCGAAAAAAGGTTTGTCAGTAGACATATTACACTGCAAAACATATTTTAAAGGCCTGTGTAAAGGCTTAATTTATTTTTTCTGGGCTCAATAAAAATACTCAGTAAAAAGCAGAGGTCAAGATGATGTGTTCTACTAAATTTTTAGCAAGGTCAATGACCACTAGAGCCGATAGCTGTCCAAATTTGCTTTACGGTAGATAGGTGATTTCTTAATTAAATAAATTTATTTTGAACTTTCCGCAAAGAAGCTAATTTTTTAAGTTTAGTGGTTTGCTTTATTAACCCCTCCGTAACGTAAGCAGATATAAGCGTTAAAAATATGACAGCAGTCAAGTACAATAAGCTTGTTTATACGTCAGCGCGTGTATTTCCATAGAAATCGTTATAACTCCGTTATTGTTTTAGTTACATCCCTAAAACAAAAAGTCAAAGGTCGATAGTAGATGAAGCTGCACATTTCTATCAAGTTGTCTATGGAAATACATAACAGGAATCAGCTGTCAATCGTGTAGTTGACAAAAATATTTACCCGCGCAAATTTGCTACCGGCAAATCCACCACGCTCTACATTTTAAATTTTTATTAAATATTTTTATATGAAATGATAAAAAAGTGAGGTGACAAGTGTTTATTACACATATACACGATAGAATAAGTATTGTTGTTTGCATAATCTGTGATTTTAGTACCATAAAAACCACATAAAAAACATAAAACCACATAAAAACATCACGTGAGTCATTTTTACCTATTTTTAATGTTTGCGTTCTAAATTTTAATATTTACAAATGCTAATATGTATTTGTAATATAATAATTTGAAAGCCTATTTTGTAACCTTTGTAAAACAGTTTTTACTATTCGGCTACGTTCAGAAATGTTTCATTTATAGAGCTTTAATTGTGAAGCGGTTATAAATAAAAGTTTTCGTAAAATGTCATTTCGTTTATGACACCAAAAGCTAATATTCTCGAAAATTCGGAGGGGTTAAGCTTCTATTGTATGTCAAAAGATGTCACTTCTGTTCCTCTCATAGAACATTCCAGATAATGTTTTGTACCGTGTATCTGCGTTAGACACCATTTTAAATTGTTTTCTAAAAATTGCTTTTTTAATGTCTCTGACTATATACATTTCCAATAGATAACATACAGGAATAGTAATATTCCATTTTGCCCCAAATAAATATAAGGACCGCAAATTCTTGTAACTAAAATACAGAAGTCATGCATTTATAAATTTAACAATTTTCTTTTTACAAAATTAATAACATCCACAGTGAAAATAGTTTTGACGCATTGACTTTAAATCACAGTAAACAGTTTTTAATTATGTTTCCATATTAGTGTTCGGAGGAATGAATTTTGGAATGAGCTTGGCCGTATCCCAAACTGAAGACACAGAATTGTTTATTTTATTATTTATTATAACGAAAAAGTCATACAACATTACAGGAAATAAAATA
Organism: Limnephilus rhombicus; assembly: GCA_929108145.2. Taxonomy (NCBI): domain Eukaryota; kingdom Metazoa; phylum Arthropoda; class Insecta; order Trichoptera; family Limnephilidae; genus Limnephilus; species Limnephilus rhombicus. Next base: position 44,455,302 of record OV815288.1, on the reverse strand, counting down.
AAATATTACAGAAAAAAGAAAAGTCCCAATAAACTACCTTTAAGTAGTTTGTCAATGGGTGCTTTTACTTTGAAGTTTAAAAAATAAAACTTATTATGCAGTGCATTTTTTGTGTTAGAGTCTAATACAAACTATTTCTTTCGGAGAGCCAATTTTTCAATATAACATTTGTTTTTACATTATTTGCACATTTTTTAATTTTAGCAGGTAACATATTTAAGCAAGTAGGTATCATGTAGTCCAGCGTTCTTCGTTCGATTGGATAATAAACACAGTGTCCAGAAACTCATTGTACAAGCGGAAACTGGTGTATCTAGATTACATTTGGTGTTGATTTTATAGTACAACTTTTTTTGATGTTAGCTCAAACTTTTTTGAGTAAATCGAGTCCAGAGTTGGAATTATTTAAATAAAATTTGAAAAACAGCAGTTGAGTATTAATAGAGTATTGAGTAATTGAGTATTATTAGCTGTTTAAATAACTAAATAACCATCAAGCCATTTCTTCCGAGGAGTAGACAGAGAGGATGGACCACCAAAGACCAGCCAGTGGCTGAGTTGGCAGGCATTGTATTTGGGTCCCACCCAGGCGTCGTGTGTTCGATTCCTCAGCTGGCTAAGTCCTCCATCACGACACAAGCAACATTTTCCGCTTACTGTGGTGTTAGTAGATTTTCAATCGAATGTTTATCTTTCTTTTTTAGAAAAAAAAAACAACAACTTGGTCTTGGCAATCATTTCTTACGTCATTCACATTCATACATACTCCTCTTATTTTGACTCTTGCCATGGCCCGACTCAAGTATCTGGTTCAGTTGATCGTGCCATTTCTTTCTTGGGTGTTCGTGATTTCTTATACCATTTACCTTGTGTTGTGTATTCTTCTTATACTCCTTTCTTTGTTCATTCGCTCTACACGCACAAACCATCTGAGCGCCCCTTTCGTAATATTAATCGTTGTGCTTACATCAGCCTTACATTCTTTGCAGATACCTACATTTCTCATACAATCAAACATGGAGATTTACCATAGAAACGTCTCAGGAATCTCATTTCTACTGCATTCTGCTTGTTCAATGTTGTTGTTGTCAATATTGTTTTAAAATAATAAATTATCTCTAAATTAAATCTTAAATCTTTTGATTTGCGGAAAAAAATTGAATAAGAAAAAAAATAAAATCAAAATGTTCAGATTAAAAAAAAAGTTTTTTAAAAATTTATTTTTGTGATGTACAATCAGCAGTTTGCCGCTTGTAGTTTGTGTTTCTGGACACTGTGCAGTTGTACTAACTTTCTCTATCCGACACCCTCCTACTGCCAGTCCTGGAAGCCAGGAGAGGCTCGGCTTCCCCGAACACATCATCCCCTCCTTCACCCTCCCCCCCATTGGGCGTACAATGGTGCAAGGCGCCGGCCTTGGCGGGCTGCACCGTGAAGCGCCCAATCAGCAGCCTCTCCTCGGGGGTGATGGTCACTTCGTCGGAGACAGAACTCCTCGGCTGGTCCAGTCCTAGCAGGTCTTCCTGGCTGGTGCCGCTGGAGTTACCACCGCTTTCCAACTAAACAGAAGACATTTTAGATTTATCAGAACCATCTGAGAGATAAAGTGGCCAACTGCCGATAAAAGTGATTAAATTCTCGAAATGCTATTATAAATACTGTGAAAGTCTCTAACAAACGTTTTAGGATAGGTTAACTACAAATTTCAACAATATTAAGTGTATTAAACTGTTAAATTTTGCCTTTGTTAGAAGTCAACTTGAATACAATTATCCCGTCTGGAACCCACATTACAATACATATTCATGTATTAGCTATTGAAAGATTAAAAACAAACTCAAAGTTTTACAGTGGATATTCTAACAATTTTATTGAAGTACAACATCTTTTTAAATAAAATTCTTAAGTTGCCAGACAGAAGGATTTTCACTGACTTGGTATTTCTGTATAAAAATCTTTGATGCATTTGATAGTCCAGAATTGTTTGCATTGATAAGCTTTCGGATTCCACCACCACGTAATACTAGAAGTGGGCTTTATTTCAGTGCAGAAATTCTGGAACTTACTACCATATGTATTCTTCATTGTCCAGAATACTAATGGAGGGAAATAATTATACCAAATCAGTGGACATCTTCACTAAACAAATACAAAAAATCGTTACTGAGGCAGTTCAGTTTTGTTTAATAAATTCAGTATAATTTTTACTGAAAGCTAATAAAAAGTTAATAAAAAATAAAAGTCGCAATTTTTTGGATAAATGCACCAATACAAAAAAAAATTGATGCAACCAAAATCTCCATAAAAGGAACTAACGATACAATATGCACAATAAAATATAATGTTGACATTATTATCCTTATCGAAGAAACCAATATCTTTGCGGTATGACATTATAATTTAAATTTAAAATTACTTAGTTTTAAACTGCTTTAACCCCTCCGCAACGTAAGCAGATATCAGCGTTAGAAATAGGACAGCAGTCAAGTACAATAAGCGTGTTTATACGTCAGCGCGTGTGTTTCCATAGAAATCGTTCTAACTCCGTTATTGTTTTAGTTACATCCCTAAAACAAAAAGTCAAAGGTCGATAGAAGATCAAGTTGCACATTTCTATCAAGTTGTCTATGGAAATACATAACAGGAATCAGCTGTCAATCGTGTAGTTGACAAAAATATTTACCCGCGCAAATTTACTACCGGCAGCTCCACCGCGCTCCACATTTTAAATTTTTATTAAATATTTTTATATGAAATGATAAAAAAGTGAGGTGACAAAAGTGTTTATTACACATATATACAATAGAATAAGTATTGTTTTTTTTTTTTTTTTTTACATAAGCTCCACACAGGAGGCCCTGAGGCAAATAATTTCCCTGAGGGCCTATGTCATCTTTAGGGATGCTGTGTGGAGGGTCTTTTAGGGAAAGGAAGGAGAGGAGGGTTCTGGGCAGGAAAAGGGTTTAAGGGGTGGGTAGGAATCTGGGGTTCAGTGTGTCCTGGTCATCAGACCTAAACACACCTCATCCCATGAACCCGGGCACCTCTGCTAAATCACCAAACGTAGCGAACCACTTGGGGTGACCTATGGCAGAGGTGTTGGTTATCCAATAAAGGTTCCCGGGGCGGCGGTACCCATTCCCGCTTCCCAAATTGTTGTTTGCATAATCTGTGATTTTAGTACCGTTTTCACATAAAAACATCACGTGAGTCATTTTTACCTATTTTTAATGTTTGCATTCTAAATTTTAATATTTACAAATGCTAATATTTATGTGTAATATAATAATTTGAAAGCCTATTTTGTAACCTTTTCAAAACAGTTTTTACTATTCGGCTACGTTCAGAAATGTTTCATTTATAGAGCTTTAATTGTGAAGCGGTTATAACTAAAAGTTTTCGTAAAATGTCATTTCGTTTAAGACACCAAAAGCTAATATTCTCGAAAATTCGGAGGGGTTAACACACAATAGTCGGCTGGTTTTGGACATAACTAACCTTTTTTAGGAGAGTGATAATATAAACTTTATACATATTATCTACAGGTGAGCCATAAATATTTGCACTTTTGAAATAATCATGAAAAAAAAAAACAGATTGTCTTTAAATAAATGATTTTATTGATAAAACAAAAATATGCTGGAAAATCATTCTGTAAAAATAATTTCATCAAAATGGCCGTCATCTCGCCGCTGGAATTCCTCAAATCAGGCCCTTAGATTTTTGAAAACTTTTCGACACAAATCTCGGGGTTTTTTGATTTCATGATGGATGTTCTCCTTTAATTTAATTCTCCTTTCCCTGGTTTATTTACGTGGACTCGACTTGTAAGATAAAATATATAAATACACAAATATATCCCATAAGAAAAAAATCAGCTGGGGTTAGATCCGAGCATCGGGGAGCCCAAAGAATTTCTCCTCTGCGCGAGATCAGTTTGTTAGGGAAAATTTCTTTAACCAATTTATTTTGCTCCTATTAAATTAACACTTGGGCACTGATAAATACTCTGTAAATGGTGATGTGAACGAAATAGGCAGCGTGCACAATTGTTTTTTTAAATGTTTTACCCAGAAAGCGCTTTGCTCTCCCGTAAAGCGATCCATTGTGACTAAATTTCCAAGAAGCGAGGAGCCACGCATAAGTGACCCCGCTCTCTTCCCCCTTCGGAATCCCCGCTGGCACGATTACAAAAGTGGAAATGTTTACGGCCCACTCTATCTTATATGTAAAAATGAATCGCTGAATTTGTTGCTAAGCGCAAATCTCGAGAGCAGCTGAACCGATTTCGCTAATTCTTTTTTTAGAATATTCCTTGAAGTACGAGGATGGTTCTTACGGAGAGAAAAATTAAGAAAATTGCGCAGAAAATTGGATAATTTCAGAAAACCTAACGACTATCGCACAATTGACAGTTCGCGTGTTTGAGAATGACGTTGTTAAATCAGGATTCTATTTTTGAAAATCTTACAAGTTGATAAATTTATTTAAAGTAGGTACCTACTCCCCTAATAGTTTGAATCGAATCAAGAATTTTAGATATTTTAAATAAATACCTATGTTAGGTACCAAATTTAATACACGTGAAAAATGGACATTTGAATAAAAATTGGAAAAGGTGGCACGCGGGTTGTTTAAAAACTAAATGTACTGGGATTGAATATATGGAAAGCGTGAGGGAGGGAGAGATGGGGGAGGGGGTAAGGGAGGGGGGAGGGGGAGGAGGGGAGAGGGGGAAGGGGGGAGAAAGGGGGAGGGGGGAGAAAGGGGGAGGGGGGAGGAGGGAGGGGGGAGGGAGGGCGGTGAGAGGGGGGGGGGGGGGAGTGGAGGAGGCAGAGTGGGAACCCCCCTTACACCATGCGAGCGAAGCCGCGGGAAAAAGCTAGTATTATAATAAAAGAAATAAACAAAAGGTTACCTGTAGCGGAGTGTGCATGGTTCTGGTGGCTTCTCTTCTCTGGAACTCCACTTTGGCCATTTCAGTGGCAAGCCACGAGGGCAGTTCCGGCACCGCCAGTTTAATCATCAGCACAGTCACCAGCATCACGTGCTGAACATATAATACATTCACAAATCAGACTAAGGAATGCACTAAATAAACTAACTACGACCGGAGCCGGTGAATCCGGGACCTGTTCCCGACATGCGAGTTCCGGGTTTGGGTCCGAATACTGGTCCGGGATTTCCGGGAGTGGTCGATTTTAAAAAGGAGTAGGAATAGGATCTGCTTCCCTCAAAGAACCCGAGTTCAAGAGCCTACTCCAGCTGAATCTACACATCGCTAGTGTATTAGTAAGATAACCCAACATGTCAGTTCACGAGCTTGAGTTTTGGCATTCGGCAAACTACTGTAATTGGAATACTAATATCGGTAAAATACAGAGATTGATTTAGTACTTGCGGAATATGGTAGTTGTCGGATAAATGATCGGTGGGTTACCAAAAGAGTACTGTAATTTATGTATAATTCGAAGGCTTATATCGTCACCACTGCCCCAGGAATCATTCCTTGGATAACAATACCTCTGCCACAGAGGCGGCCCGTGACAAAATTTGCGAGCAGTGCATTAAGTCATAAGTGTAGCTTCGTTTATTAAAAAAAATTAGAGTCCTTGTGAGAGCCCTGAAGGAGTAACCATCCGTTACTTATACCGGGGCGGGAAAGCGGTTGGATTACCTCAAGTGCATTTCACAAAAAAATGGTAACATTAACATGGGAAACTAAAGTGATTTAAAGGGAGTGACATACCTAGTACAATCGTTCACTTATAGAGAAAATCCATTCGTCGCTCTTTCATTTGTAAAAATACTTCAATGACACGATTATTAAAATCTGATATAGAAGATAACTTTTTTCGATGCTCATCATTGACAAAGCATTAAGCCGATCTTGGGACATAGTGTTCCTCAGAAACATTTTTACACGTTTTAACAGTTGTTATTGGAATAGTATAAATTATTTTTTAGAAGTTTAACCGTTTCACTAAAACACTCCACTAAGTTACATTTGTTAAAATCGACGTTAATCGCAATGTTTTCAATTGTACTCATTTTTAAATAAGTTTTTTTACAGAATAAAACTTGCGAAAACCGTTAAAATGCTGTCAATACCGAAACAATACTGAGGTTGAAGCGCCGCGCCGGCGACCGATGGCGTTAAAAAATAATATTGTTAATTAGTTCTAAATTCGTTAAAAATAACTATTTCATTCCAAAGGTTCGGGACCACATTACGCAAGTTTAATATTTTGTCATTTGCTCCGCTAATGCACGCCAGCACTATATGTCTTCTCTGCTTTCACATGTCAATATTCGTTATGGGTCCTATACCTGTCTTGCTCATTTCTCAGGCACGGGCACTCCAGCATCTGGAGATGATCCCAGTAGAAAACTTCATGTGACGTCACGCCGGGCATAACAAAATGTGCATGAATTCCTTCCTCTCATGGGAGGGAGTCTAGTCAATAGGTAAGGATTTTGTAACGAATCGGCAGGAATTCTTCGTGAGAGGATGTACTAATTTACACTTCTGACGATTTCGATGTTCGGCAGTGCAGTGCACAAATGCACTAAGGAAGAGGCCGTCTGCTCTGCCATACCCCAAGTAGTTTGCTATGTTTGGTGACTTAGCATGTCATGCCAGACCGGGAAAGGCCGGTTGAGGCAGAAGCTTCAAACTCTCCAGCCAGACTCTCTCGGCCCATCGCCTTGCAATGCAATGGGAGGAATGGAATCATACTTCTGTCAATCCTGATAGTTCCTCTGACTCACAGATTCCTGACTTTTTTCCTTCCAGAAATTCCACACCTTCCTTTCCTTAAAATACCATCCACATAGGACTAGCGACGTCTAGGTGCAGCTGGAGTGGGCTCTTGAACTCGGGTTCTTCGCGGGAAGCGGATCCTACTCCTTTTTCAAATCGACTATTCTCAGAGAACCCGGTCCAGGACTGGGACTTAACCGCTGGGAGGCCGGAGACGCGCCGGCGCGCGCGTCATATGCGCATGCGCGAGAAAATAATTCAAAAATTTGAATAATACTTCCGACAAAAAACTTTTGGTCTACGATTTTGGCCCTTCTATGTACACAATTTGTATGAAGAACAGTGTCAGAATCGCTTGCGCTGTCATTACTCTCGGAGACGCTACAAGTTTCATTCACCTTGTCACCCTGGAATATTTTTAAAACGATTTCTTCTATGACAATCGGCTGTCAGAATTTGCCGCGAATTTAACGGTCGCAATTAATGGGTGTATCGCGAATAAAACGATCATAAAACCTATTAATTTACGTAATAAATGCAAGTAATGTGGTTTTCGTAGATAGTTTATTGTGATGTGAACGTGTTTCAGTTAATAAAATATACAATAGCTCAAAATTTATCAACAAAACATTCAATTCAAAATTCAAAGTGGTGGTTTTTTAGTGTTTTTTTGCGAAGTTCCGCGAATTTCCGCTAAATGTCATGGCCTTTGACCGGTTAAACCCGGAACTCGGAGCTGGACTCGGAGCCAGAACCCAAATGTATTCGCGGTCTGAGCCACTCGCGAGTCAGAAGCAGGTCCCGGGTTCGTGTTCTTTCGGATTCCGGCTCCGAGGTCCGGCCCCAACAGCACCCAATATGCAGTCCACGCCAAAGAACTTGGACCCGGGATCTGCTCCTAGAACTCGAGTACTTTTGAAAGGAAGCACGTCTCAGATTTCTCCGACAAAATTCAGAACTTACCCATCTCTACACAGGACCCATAAAGTTGACACAGGCCATGAGGAAAATTATTTTCTTTAACCGGTCAAAGGCCGGAGACGCGCCGGCGCGCGCGTCATATGCGCATGCGCGAGAAAATAATTCAAATATTTGAATAATACATCCGACAAAAAACTTTTGGTCCACGATTTTGGACCTTCTATGTACACAATTTGTATGGAGAACAGTGTCAGAATCGCTTGCGCTGTCATTACTCTCGGAGACGCTACAAGTTTCATTCACCTAGTCACCCTGGAATATTTTTAAAACGATATCTTCTATGACAATCGGCTGTCAGAATTTGCCGCGAATTTAACGGTCGCAATTAATGGGTGTATCGCGAATAAAACGATCATAAAACCTATTAATTTACGTAATAAATGCAAGTAATGTGGTTTTAGTAGATAGCTTATTGTGTTGTGAACGTGTTTCAGTTAATAAAATATACAATAGCTCAAAATTTATCAACAAAACATTCAATTCAAAATTCAAAGTTGTGGTTTTTTAGTGTTTTTTTGCGAAGTTCCGCGAATTTCCGCTAAATGTCACGGCCTTTGACCGGTTAAGGCTTCCTGTGTGTAGTGAATGTAAAAAATATATCTATTAGAATATAATGAAAATAGCATACCTCCAGAGCGACAATAATCAGAATAGTTTGAATGGACGTGGCTTCTGGGAACATTCGGTGTACCGTACCGGAGAGACCAATCAAAGCACAGTTCACCAGTACTGCTATTCCCACCATCACCTCCATTGCACTCTGGAATTATAAAACACGGATTTATTAAAATACATAGACGAAACACACAAATCATTATCCCCCAAGCGGTAACTACCAATCAACTAAAAATCGCTACGAATGTGATCGTACATCTTGAAAGTGACTCTCGTAATCTTTGCAGCTGACTGGAAATCATTCTGGGAGGTTGATCGGCATCTGAAGACATCAGCCTGTCCTGCTTCTGGAAGTCGCTTTTGGCTGGTAGCCAATGATCTGCAGACCTGCCATTCTCATGATGTGAGATTCTTTCTTCAAATTTAGGAATTTTTGACAAGCTACGCTTCAGCCACACTACTACTCATTACGGTATACTTCTAGTTCCTACTCGGATCATTGGTCAGCCGCCTCTCGTCTACTGTGATATTTCCTAGACACGCGTTGCCGACCTGAGCCAATTAGTTCAGATATCCGCCGTAAACGTCAGTTGTTTTGAGCCGCCCGTGCTACTTGCGTTTGGACCCGAGTAGGTACTAGAAGAAAGTAGCTACCTGCTACAAACCCAGCAAAAATGCATTTAAAAAAAATTTGTATAAGTGTTTGTTTCTCTAATAAACTGACACAAATAATAAAATTAGCACAGCTGCATGACCATCTCAAGGTGTTTGTATTACTCACTTACAATCAACCGTTCTCACCTGCCAAGAGCCGATGCTGTTCACCCTCCGTCCGAAGGGGCGCTGTGTAACGAAGCACAGCTTGAAGGCGTCCCCGCGTACCTCAATGAGGTTGTTGACCAGTGCACACAGTCCGGCCAGTGGGAAGGCGGATGAGAACAGCACTACATAGCCTAGCTGCATCACCATCTCCAGATGCTCGGCAAAAGTGCCATCGTACTGTAAAAAAATCACGCAACTTTAATTAAGACATCATGGGCATTCTGACAGTACGCAATCCACATAATAACTTTACAAAAGAGGACATTTTTTTATTATTAGAATATGCACTTTATCAGCATTATTTATATTAAGTACTAGCTAGTTCCAGGCACGTGTCGCAATGCTATATTCAAATAAATACATTGTTTCTCCCTGAATCCCCTTTCCTCTGCGTCCCCGTTCGTCTCCCGCGTCCCCTTCCTAGCTAGCTTTATAAATTATAGCCTATATGTTATTCTGTCGTATGAGCTATTGTTTAGATTTAAACCCAGGACTCAAACCAATTATGGAGTTGAGTTACCATCAAAGGTTGGATTGCGATCCAAGAGTTGTCTGATTTGTTCGTTAGATGTCGATAGAATCATTTTATTTTTGTCCCTTTCTCACACAACAAACAAGGTAAATATAGATGTACGAAACCTTTATAAAAAGGCTTGCATCGGTAAAATTAACTTACTTCTTTACGAAAACTTGCACTAAGAATTTAAAATACTACTGAACCCTTGTCCGTTGGGTGGGGAAAGTTATTGTCGTCAGTTTGTAAATATTCAAATCATAACAATAAAAAATCAAGAACTTAAAGTTAAAACCAAAAAGTGCTTCATTTATAAAAAAACAGTCTACCCAAAGAAATTCTCCTGAGTGAAGACCTCCAATTTTTACAGCTATATTATTGTAAAGTTTCATTAAAATCCATTCAGTAGTTTTTGCGAGAAAGAGTAACAAACACACACACATCCATACAAACTTTCGCGTTCATAATATTAGAAAGATAAAGACTGTTTGTAATGCTAATAAATAAAATAAAATGTTAAAAGGAAAAAGGCATGAGGGGTGGGTAGGACTCTGAGGGTCAACCTAGACAAACCTCACCCCATATGAGCTCTAGAACCCCTGCTAAGTCGCCTGCTTAGGTTTTGTAACAGGGGCATGCCCGCCTCGCAAGTTGAAAAACGCTTGTCCTTTTAACACTGAGCTTTTGTCCACCACCGCTATTACTGAGCATTAGAGAATGTTGTCTGTCGAAGTAGCGGTACATACATTACTATGGCCGGGTGTCCACTGTACATCTGTCATCCGAACGCAGTCATCTCGGTCGCCGAGATTGTGGAACTTGACCTAAGATATGATGGACCAAAGTGCTGGCATTACAGAACAAGTGTCAACTTGTCCACAAAACCAGAGATTGCCACAACGCAAGGTTTTTGTCTCGTGTTGGTTGTGCATCAAAATTACCGTGTATATCGAAACCACCGAGATCGGTTGCGGTGGACACACGACCGCCGTTACTCATTTCAAAATAATCTTGTTTCTCGGTGATGGTGGCGAAAGACTTAGGTTGTCACACGGTCACTCATCCTCAGATTTCTACCCATCCAGTTATGTTGAAACCCAATCTGTTAAGCTCTCCTAAATTACATAATTTCAATACGTAATTAAGAAATTTGTTAAGTTTTCCTACTCTAAAAAGCTGTGACTCCAGTTCTGCCTGACTGATGTTCCTCTGCTTCCCCTCATGCAGTTCCTTTCCACTTTCCACGGCACTTTTAGCCGGATCCTCTTCACTGTTTAGCACCACCTCGTGGTTGTTGGCGGTGGGAGTTCCTTTTGACGGAGTGCCCTCTTTACTGTCGGTCTTTTCGAATTTACCAGGGGCTTTTTCTGAAAAAAAGATGAAAGATTAAAAAAAATTAATAAGAAAACAGATTAATAACACAAAGAGAAGGTTTATCTATTAATAGTAGGGAAATGATAAGAAACTTCAACATATACGAGGGTGGTCTGAAAAGTTTCCGAACTAAACATGAAGATGGCAGCACTCGTCAATAAAAGCTAGTGAATGTAGTTGTGCATCTTTTGACTGTTACTCACCAAAGTTTGGGCCATTTTGGATGTGCAGTTTTTAGTTGACAGTCGTTTGAGTGAGTCGATGTGTGTGTTTTTTTGTGAAAATGGAAAAAATTGAGTATCGAGCTGTTATTAAATTTTTGTTTTTTTGCGCAGTTTTTAGATAAGGGAACAAAAAGAAGTCGCTTGGGTCTAGATCTGGTAAGTAAGGCGGATGGTCAAGCAGTTCAAACTGTAATTTGTGGATTTTTGCCGTGGCAACCGCTGAGGTGTGGGACGGCGCGTTGTCTTGGTGAAACAGGATTTTCTTTTTCTGCAAATGTGGCTGTTCTTCCGCAATTTCTGCCTTCAGCTTGTCAAGTAATGATGCGTAGTATGCTCCTGTAATGGTTTTTCCCTTTTGAAGATAATCAATTAAGATAACTCCATGACTATCTCAAAAACAGTCGCCATCACTTTCCCAGCCAAGAAAACAGTTTTTGCTTTTTTTGAAGCCGGTTCCACCTGTTCAGTCCACTGTTTTGACTGTATTTTTGTTTCGGGCGTATATTGGTGTATCCAAGTTTCATCTACAGTAATTAAGCGGCGCCAAAACTCAGATTTAGAACACCTAAACTGCGCAAACAGAGCATTGGAAATATTCATTCGAACACGTTTTTGGTCTAACGTGAGCAAACGCGGCACCCAACGCGCGGACAGCTTTCTCATGTCAAAATCTTGATTTAATATGTGACAGACACGTTCTTTGGACATTTTAAAAACCACTGCTATCTCTCTCACTTTAATTCGGCGGTCATCTAACACTATTTGGTGAAGTTTAGCAATGTTATCGTCAGTAGTTGCAGTTTTTGGACGTCCCAAACGTTCATCGTCTCGCAAGCTCTTACGGCCACGTTTAAATTCAGCTGTCCAAAATTTCACTGTGGTATATGATGGTGCAGAAACCCCATATACAGAGTCTATCTTAGATTTGCGTAGGCGTATTGCCTTTCAAAAACAAAAATTTTATAACAGCTCGATACTCAATTTTTTCCATTTTCACAAAAACACACGCATCGACTCACTCAAACGACTGTCAACTAAAAACTGCGTATGCAAAATGGCCGAAGCTTTGGTGAGTAACTGTCAAAAGATGCACAACTACATTCACTAGCTTTTATTGATGAGGGCTGCCATCTTCATGTTCAGGTCGGACACTTTTCAGACCACCCTCGTATAATTTTCAAAATCAATAGAATACTTAGTTTTTACCAAATTTATAGTTTAAAAAAAACGACATGTTTCATGAGCAGTGCTCACTTCTTCAGGGTTTACTAAAAACCAATTAAAAAAAATAGACATAGACAACAGAGTCAATGGAAATGTGAGAATGGGAAAAGGACAGAGGGGCAATAGGGGAACAAGTTTAGTGATGAGTCATTTAAAAACAATTTTTGATTATTAATAATATTTTAATTCGCAATTACGCTCTTTCTGATTTCAAAGATTTCCAATTTGTCCAAATTAGCACCTACAATGTAACAACACAATTCCACTATTGAAGTCAAAAGTGTGACTCATCTCCAACAAATGATTGGCAAACTCTGAGAAACTTATTCTTTAAACATTAGTTTCTCGAAGTTTTACTCATATAAAATAAACCACAATCATTAAGAAAATAAAATACATGTAATACACCAGAGACTAACCTTGACTAGGGCTTAGAGCCCCCCAAAGGGCAAGACTCAGTCTAGCCAACCGCAAGTGCTCCAGGAGGTAGGGCCAAGCAGACTCCCTCAAGTTGCCCAGAACCTGACGGGCAATCAACAGGGCTGCCAATTGCTGGAAAACAAATTACAAATGTGTACGTGGTAATTCTTGTTTTATATTCCTTACAAACACCCAAAAGAAAGAGAAAAAAATAGTTTTGACAGATGAATTGAAAGAGATAAAATCACAAAAAAACATTATTATAATAATATTTAGATTAATAAAAGATTAAAATTGGCTGTCATTAATTATAATAAATAATTTTATTTGTTCATCTTTAAGTCGAATGCTTAGTGACAAGAGTTACATCGAAAAGTGTTTAGTGAGCTAGGGTTAATGATTTTGTTCCGTCAACTTGGAAACAATTACACTTCGAAAATAAATGTCATATTAGTTAGTTTCTAGTTGGTACATATTAATGGTTGAATCGTAAAGCTGTTTTTTTTTTTAATATTTTCAGATGTAGAAAAATGAAACACATTTTATAATTTCCTCAAGGATTATAATTTATTTGTGTCATTTATATTGTAAAGCATGTCAGTGTCTATCTTGCATTTTTTCTCTAAAATTCTTTTTGCATTGGTACATCGTTGTAATAAACTTATAAAAAAATGGTACTTTCAAAATTTTATCTGGACACTACAGCTGCCCTGGCATCCAAGGAAACTTCACTACTAATAAAAATATAATTCTCCGTGGACACTAAAAAAAAATTACCAAAACGCCTTTTGCATCTAATCCTAGAAAACACTTCCTTGCAAATAGAGTGGTGGATGCTTGGAACAAACTACCACAACATGTCATCGATGCAACTAACATAAACCAATTCAAAGCTCTATTGGATTCATATTTGGAGAGAAGAAATGACTAACTTAGTTAAAAATTCAAATTTACTGTCAAACTATTGTGAAATTAGATATGAGCGCATCAGCAGAATGCTGCCTGCTCATTATATAATAATAATAATAAGAAAAAGACACCATTCTGAAAGGTGACTTTGATCACCTTGTTTTTATTATAATATGTAAAAGATAATGTGTATGTGTTAGGCCGGGTTCCCGGACCGGTAGATCTGCCGGAAACCGGACACCGGACAGAGTGTTCACATTACACCAGATCCGACAAGAAAATCGGACAATCAAGTACTCACCTCAGTTGAATTTGGACCTGTGCACACAATGGACGATGAAATGTTGTGTTGTGGTGGTATCTTAATAGAAGGCAAAATGTGAGCCGAATGACGCGAGGGGAGCACGGGCGGGGCGAGCGGGAGACAGATACCGGATACCGGCACAAACTCGTTCACATTACTTCGGTCCGGTGGTTCTACCGGCACTTCGTAGTGACAAAACGCTCGGTAAAAATGCCAGGCTTGGCAAAAATGCCGGACTCGGGATAAAGTGAATAGCTATATATAAATTGTTCAGCCACTAGCCCTTCCAGCAGTTTTACCGGCCCGGCAGATCTGCCGATCCGGCGTAGTGGGAACCCGGCCTTAAAGTCTATTTGTTCAGTTTTCAGAACAACTCGTGTAGGTCTCATTAAAATCGTTGTATCTCCCTTACTATTGATATAAATGACGTTAGAAAGAAAAAAACACCACACTATACATTCAAATTAAAAAAGTAAAATGTACATCTTTACGAAAACGAAGTTTCAAATCGCAATTTGAAATAAATTTAGGAAACTTTGGGAATTTTTTATAAATTATTTTTACATGGAACGATAAAAAAGTGAAGTGACAATGATGTTTATAATACATTTTTTTATTACAGTATGTATGTGTTTTTATTTATCAGTAATTTTAGTTAGAAAAAAACGTAAGGTGAACCATTTTTAAAACTTCTTTATGTTTGCGTGCAAAATTTTCATATTTCAAAAATTGTATGTTTATTTTGATTTATAAAATTTGAAAGCATATTTTATCACCTTTCAAAAACAGTTTTTAATTTTCGGATAAGTTCAGAAATATTCCATTTATTTTGATTTAATTGTAAAGCGGAAATATTTTGTCCCTATATCAGAGGGATGATAATGTGCAGGAAATGTGAAAAATGATTTAGTAAATAGATATTTTGTTTCGAAGTTGAACATTCAAAGTCACCCCATTTTACAGTACAAAATAAGTGTAATTTGAAGATAATAAACAAGAGATAACACAAACAATACATCAACAATATTAATAATAATTATTATATGAGAATATAACAGACACAAATTAAAAAAATTTGACAAGGATAAAATAAAAAAAAAAAAACTAAACATTTAGATAGGAATGAACAAACTCCGTACAACCATGAAATCAACGATCGGCACTATTTTGAATTTCTTCCTCTTGAACATTTCGTCCCTGACAAACTGTCACCATACACACAGTAGTAGCCAGCGTGGGTGGCACCCAGTGCAGATAATGTGGTGTCACCCCAAAAAAAGAAAGTTGTGTCATAAATAGTTACAAGGATAATATTGAATTGCATGAATTTCAAAAATTCAAAAACGTCAAACATCAATAGGCTAATGGTTTTGATTTTGTTCTTAAACGTATAATGCTGCATCTCCTTCTTAAACACTAAACAACAAGGACTAACTAGTGATATCACAAGCAAGTTGTCTGTATACTTTCAGAATAATTTATTGACAAATTACAGAAAGAGAGAGAGAGTCAGGCCATCTCTCCGCTCCGCTTCAAAGTTTTTCCTGATATGTCAATTTGGATGCCACAATGTTATGCTTGACTAAAACGAACCGAGAATCTGCATTTAACGTGGACTGTCCAATGTCAAAAATTCTAAATGGCTCTGTTTGTCAATTTGACGGTCATCAAAGTTTAAATGTGACCCCATGGTAAGTAGGGGTATTTCTTATAACAGTTTATAAATAAAATACTCACCTCTTTCAGTTTCTCCTGATCTTGCAAGTAGAAGGCGATGTAGAATAAACTCAAGAAAGAGTTGACAAATTGAAACTAAAAAGAAAAAATTACAATAAGTGATTCGTTCATTGGAAATAATATATACTTGAACGAAGAGCATTTTGCTAAAGAATTAACCATTACCAAAAAGACAGAAAATGTCGCAGTTAACATTAAAAATCTAAACTTTTGTACTAAAGGCATGCATTTTGAAATAAAAGGTGTTAAGAATAAAATGGTTAAATAAAGTCATAATTTTATTTAAAAATTACTTTGAATTTTTTTTTGTAAAAAATGTTGAGTGAAATTGCAACTTTTTGTCGTTGATTGCATAGCATCATTTTTGATAAGCATTCGTGCGTATTATTGCAAGAGTGTCGTTAATTATACAATGTGTCCAGAAACTTACAGGCAATGTCTGACGATTAGTTTCCAGACACTGTGTAATATCAGGCCAGGCGCGCAAGAATTACGTTTGTCACGCAACAGTTTCAAATTCAAAATCCATTGATGTAACTAAAAAGTCGCTACCTCCATATATATACTGCAATTCATTTTGAGACAAGACTGTTGACGCAACAGTTTCAAAATCCATTGCAGTTTCTAAAAAGTAACTACCTTCATATACACACTGCAATGGATTTTGAGACAGGACTGTCGACGCAACAGTTACAAAATCCATCGCAGTATCTAAAAAGTCGCTACCTCCATATATGTACATACTGCAATGGATTTTGAGACAAGACTGTTGACACAACAGTTTCAAAATCCATTGCAGTATCCAAAAAGTCACTACCTCCATATACATACTGCAACGGATTTTGAGACAAGACTGTTGACGCAATAGCTTCAAAATCCATTGCAGTACCTATCTAAAAAGTCCTTACTTCCATATACCTACTGCAATGGATTTTGAGACAAGAGTGTTGATGCAACAGTTACAAAATCCATTGCAATATCTAAAAAGTCGCTACTTCCATATACATACTACAATGGATTTTGAGATAAGACTGTTGCTGTGACAAAAGTGATACAAGTGCGCCTGGTGTTAGAAGCTTGTGATGTTGGTTACAAAGGCTCCAGATCTCGTAAGGGATTATACAAACCAGAGTGACTTTGACTATGAGATGGTTCTCATACTTGGTGTCGAGACGATAGTTTTCTTCACACAGTGTTCCACAGTAGAGTGAAAGCAATGAAATAAAAAAGAACAGAGCTAATTCACTGGAGTAGTAAAACGGTGTTTTGAGTTTTGTAGAACTAAATAATCTTACAGGCATTATTATAATTTCAAAACCAAATGTAATTAATTGCGTAAAACTGTTGATTCAAACAAAATTCCAAAACAGGAAAACAAGCTTTGTTACTTATTCAATTATTGTAAAAAACATGAGTATGTATGTACATTATAGGATACCAAAAATATTGTATTAAGTCTTAGATTAAGTTGTAGATTAAAAAACCATAAGGGCTGGTATTATATTGTGCCAAAAAATATAATCGATAGATGACTGTATGAAATGTAATTCCTTTCAATAGGTTCAATTTGGGAGGCGGGTATGGGTACCGCCATCCCGGGAACGATTTATTGGATACCAACACCTCTGCCACAGGTCACCCCAAGTGGTTGGCTACCTTTGGTGACATAGCAGGGGTGCCCGGGTTCACGGGATGAGGTTTGTCCAGATCCTGGCGGTGGATGCGTCTGCCCACCAACTGTGTAGTAGGTAGGATCGGGAGAGACTGATTGAGGGAGATCTTTTGACCTCTCCAGCAGGACTCTATCGGAAAATTGCCTTGCCCCGCAGTGGTAAGGATAGATTCATACATCCGTCACCCTTGGATACACCGACACCAGATTCCTACCCACCCCTCATACTTTTTCCTAATAAAATGACCCTTCACACAGCATCCTCAAAGATGAAATAGGCCCTGAAGGGAATTATTTTCCTCAAGGCCTCCTGTGTGGAGCTAATGTAAAAAAAGCGTCTATATTTAAAATATTATTTTGTCCCAGGCAACTCTAACATTGCCAACAAAGGATTTTTTTAAAATGCAAATTACAAAATATTGACAAATTACAGAACCATTAATGACAGAACCGTGCTAGACCCCCTAAACATAATTATTAGCCCGTTATAATAGCAGCCCTAATTCAAAATGCATTAAATGAAGTAATTTTACAGTACGAAGATCAGACAATAAAAATATATTATACTAAAATACGTGGGGAGGTAGTTGAAAAATAAAAAATAATAGAAATAATTTTAGTGTAAAAAATTTAAGCTCAGCGTAATGATAACAATTACTGAGATGTATAATTATTTATTATCCAATTAGGTATATAATTTTAGGTAGTTAAAACAGGATTGAAAGCAAATTATCTACTACGTATACACAAAATGCTTACTACAGTGAAACCCTCTTAAGAAGTTTTCATTCTTAAGAAGTTTGGTTTTTTTCGGACCCTTGAAGACTGAATGTCCCACTTTATCCCACATAAAAGGTTTTCCTGTTTAACCAATTTAATGCGGCTATCTTCGAAGGCCTATCCTTCGAGTCTAATTTAGGGCTCCCGAAAGCATGGTTCTTTTTGCGTAAAAAGTAGTACGCATTGACATCGTACTTATGTTTTTTTGAGTAATGATTTAATCAATAAACCAGGACAAGTTAGCACCAAAATTAATTCAGTTGCCGTGGCCAGTTTCAGCGAAAACAATTTCGGATGGGATGGGATTTTGGATAAAAAGTTTTGGCAATTTTAAACAATCTTTAGATTCACCGTAATTAATACAAAAGACAACTTTTTGCATTTGGGGCGATGGAAAATACGGCATTAATAATTTCAATTGCGTAAAATGAAAATTTACTTTCACATACGAGACCTCGTCAATTCGAGGTCATTTACAATAATTTTGTTGTACATATTAGTATTCCCGATATATTACTACCAAGATAATGACGAGCCAGAAGTTACATTACTGCATGAAGTCGGCTACAAACTACCATCTAGCCCTTCATATGGTAATCAGGAATACCAACATAACAAAATGAGAGAAATTATTGTAAATAGTCACAAATTGATATGGTCTCTTATGCGAAAGTAAATTTTCATTTTACAAAATTGAAATTTTTAATGCAGTATTTTCCATCACCCCAATGCAAAAAGTTGTCTTTTATAGTAATTAAGGTGAATCTAACGGTTTTTTCTAAATAAATATTCATAGTAAGCATGTCCAGTGATTTTGAAAATTTACCAAAGTTTTTTTTCCGGTCTCTTGGATAACTTCTTAAGAGAGTTTCAACTGTAGCAGATTTTTACAAAGAGAAAATTTCACAAGAAGTGTTTCTGCTTTTGTATTTTCAATAAATTTCAAATGCCAAAAAAAAAAAGAATTTGAAAAAGAGTGCTGAAATCTCAGGCGAAACCAAGTAATAAATTTCATTATAAGTTTCATATTATAATTAAGCTAGTAAATACATACCAGACATAGAATAAAGAAGAAAACTAGAAGTGCCTTCATAGGGATTTGAATGGAAACAAATGTTCCATTTAGCCCAATGCGCTTTGCCTCACTTACACTCACCTAACATCGTAGAGCACCATCTCGTTTGAATTTTGTAAACACAGTTTTTTTAAATTGGAAATTTAAGCCTCGATTGGGCAAACATTTTGATCACGAAACACATCCACAAGGCATTTATCGTGTTCTTCTTTATTCCATGGTACTAGACTTGTCAAAAAAGAACAAGTAGCATGCTAGCAAACAAAGGTGTATCAGGGTGGCCCTTACCTTTGTCATTGAGCCACGTGGCGATGCGGAAGTAACAGTGGTCCATGGCGGCGATCATGACGGCCAGGGTCAGGCGAGGTGCCACGGCCAGCCACGACACAAAGGCACGTGACTTTACACGCTCATCCCACCAGTCCTAGAAAGGTTAAGAAATTTAATAATAAGCCGCAAAACATATTGTACATACAGATTACCAAATTATGACAGGGAAAAACACAAACTTAGGATTGTGTAAATCAAATGTCTACCTGAATTACTTTAATGAGGGTTGAGGAGGGGGAGGAGGGGGAGGGTGGGGGAGGGTGGGGAGAAGGGGTGGGGGGAGGAGGCGGAGTGGGAACCCCCCTAATACCATGCGAGCGAAGCCGCGGGAAAAAGCTAGTACACAATATATGAAAGTCATAATCTATATAAATAAAAATGAACTGCTGAAATGTATGTACGCGCATAACTTCCGAACGACTATACCAAATTGGATAATTCTTTTTTTATGTGTTTGTTATTGTCAGGACAAGGTTTATATGAAACTACTGTTGAGCTCTGGCATTATGAAATTTGTATAAAAACATTCCCCGGAGGGTGGAGGGGTGCGGGAACTAGGGTGGGGCAGGGGGAAGGGGAACTGGGGAGGGGGAGGGGAACCTGGGAGAGGGGAAGGACACTCTGGAGGGGGTTTCGCGGGATGGGGGGGAGTGGAGGGGGAGAGGGAAGGTGAAGGAGTCGGAATGGGAACGCGAGAGGGGAAGGGGACGTGGGAGAGGAAGGGGAGGCGGAAGAAGAAGGGGAGACGGAAGGGGAACGGGAGGAATGGGAAAGAGAAACGTAGGGAGAAACGATTTCTTTATTAAATGGCATAGCAACGCATACCGGGTACCAGATAGCATTTAATATTCTTCAAATAGGCACTGCATATGTTAATTTTAAAATAAATAATATGCAGAAATCATGCCTTTATAAATTTAATGATTTTGAAAATATGTTTTTAATGAATCTCTCTAACACTATAAGGGGACGTACACGTGACCAATTTTTTGCAATTTGTGTGCATAGTATCATCCCCCCCCCCCGGGTGACCAAAATCCTAAGCAAACCGCTGCTCATTTGTACCAAGCGTGATATGTTACCATATTAAAATTCAGAGGTATGATTTTCTGGAAGAAGGAGGGAAATTTTCAAATCAAAGGCTGAAAAATTCCCTAGAGCTCAAGGTTGAAATCAATTACATAGCGGAAAACTCTAGTGGTTAAAGTGCCAGGTATTTGGTACTTTAGATATAAGTAGGATTTGTTACCTGAATGACCAGCATGCAGTAGGAAGTGAGTGCCACGGCTATAAGGCAAAGCAGAATAGCGGGGGCGCTGACCAGGTGTCTCCACAAGCGACGTCTCCAGGCGGGGTACACTGGCTCAGGGCGACCTGTCACACTGCTCACCACCACCTCCCCCTGAACAATGGCAACATCATGGCATTAGAACTTTAAATCGACATCGAGGTATCGACGCTGGAATGTATTTCTGCACATTACAATGAGCCTGGAGAAATGTATGTGAGATTCAGGCTATGCAACCAGTTTAACAATCAACATCACAATTGTCAGGGTATTCATGGTCAGGTATGTTTTATAATGGAACCTTCTTAGATTTCAAACACTTTGTTTATTTTAGATGTGTGGAAGTCGAACAAAGGACACCGATCTGCATTCATCTGGCTATCCGGTTGGTCCCCTAGCAACCGATCGAATTCATTCTCAAGTCACAGAACTATCCTCGTGCTGCATCGAAACCACCGATTATTCTGTTTTAAACTACCGGTCAAGAATCACTTGCATATCGTGTTTGTTCGCCCTTCACATTATTATTATTGTTAATATTTAAATATAGAGGAATTATGTGTATGTTGTAAATTGTTAATAAACCAGTAAGTAATGAACCGACATCTTACTTATTTGCCATACCACACCCTTTACAAGAAGGGCGAAGGGCGAACAAACACGATATGCAAGTGATTCTTGAACGGTAGTTTAAAACAGAATGATCAGTGGTTTCCGATGCAGCGCGAGGAGTGTTCCGTGACTTGAGAATGAATTTGATTGGTTACTAGGGGACCAACCGGATAACCAGACGAATGCAGATCGGTGTTCTTTGTTCGACCTCCACAGTTGAGTAATTTATTTTCACAACAACTTTTAGAAAATTTGTAATTGAATCAAAACAACACTTGTAACATTTCTGATTTTTAAGATACCGCCTGATCCCTACTCCTAAATCTTTTAACAAGATCTTTTTACAATAGCAAGAATAATAAGAGAGATATTATTAATAAAAACAGCCTTTTTATTATCAACGGCAGAAAGTCCCATCACGATAATTTATTACCTGTCGGTACAGAAGTACAATATTGTTACTTTGAGGTCTCTAACGGCAGGGTTGGAAATTGGGATTTCAATGAGTAATTAAACTAATTATGTATGATAAGGAGACCATAGATGTTACTAATTGCATGATTCATTTAAGTTTTAACAACAATACCCAAATAAAATGAAAAAATTCATGAAACTGGATTTTAAAGGTGCAACTGAATTCCATCCCATAAAATCTAAATTAAATACAGAAATTAGGGGCTGCTTTAAGCAAGTGTGTAGTTCACACGTGGTAGAAATGAAACCTTCAAAAAACTAAAGTAGCAAGAGTGGGGAGGCTACGAAGCACCGCACGAAGAGGAGACCGATTATTTACAAAGCACCTCACAAAGAGGAGATCGATTATTCTATCTCATTCTCTAGCAGGCTAAATCCTATAGATGTATGTGTTTGTCTCTTTTAGTGTCGCTTTTTCGTTTCATCGAGTTAAAAAAAAAATCACAACGGTGCTAAAGAAAATTTCACTTAAAAAATTAATATATTATTATTTACTCTTTTACATTTGGTACATAATGTTTACATTTTTTTTACACAAGGGTTTCTTAATTTCTTACATTACTTGGTTTGCAATTGGATGAATCTAAAGAATTATAAATAATATGTTTTAAATGTAGAAATCGTGACATTAAAAACGTTAATATCATTCGTATATTCGTTTGCTAAACTATGTAAGCGAGGAATTGACGAGTTTGCTACATAATTTGTTTGTGAATGGTGGTATTGAAATAGGTCCGTATGCCTAGTAAATCGAGTCAGTCCTCTTAAATTGACTGCACTCAAGAGTTTGCAACAGTCGAGCTCCGAATTTACAATTTTAAAAAAGAAATGTAGGTCGTTTATCCTTCGCCGATCCTCAAGTGTATATTTTTTAACCTCTAATGGGCCGGAGACGCGCGGGCGCGCGTGTATTGTGCGCATGCGCGAGAAAATAATTCGAAAAAATATCGAACAAAAAATGTTTGTCTGCGATTTTGGCCCTTCTATGTACAGAATTTGTATGAAGAACAGGGTCAGAATCGCTTGCGCCAACATTACACCATAAGATGTATCAAAATTTCATTCACCTTGCAACCCCAGAATATTTTTAAACGATTTTATCTATGATATAGAAATGTCATTTTTGCCGCGAATTTTAGCTCTCAAAATTGATGCGTATTCCTCGACTAAAACATCGTAAAACCTATTAATTTACGTAATTAACGCAAGTAATGTTGTTTTGGTATATAGTTTATTGTTTTAGGAATGTGTTTCAGTCAATAAAATATACAATAGCTCAAAATTAATCGACAAAACATTCAATTCAAAAATCAAAGTGGTGCTTTTTTAGTGAAATTTCGTGAATTTTCGTGAAATGGCATGGCCACCCAGAGGTTAACGTATTTAATAAAAATTGTAGTTAATTTGTTCTAAGTGATTATTTAAATTAAAATTAATATTATTATAATTAGAGGTTTTACTTATAAACCTAAAAAAGAAAAAAAAAAGAAAATTAATAAATCATAGACGCTGAATTATTTTTTTTCTAAACATTATTTATGTTTGTGGGTGAGGTGACCAAATGACGGAATTATATTCTAAGTGGCTAAGAACTAACGAGACCAATAATTTTTTTTTAAGTGAATTAAAGATACTGTTCCAACCAATAGACTGTTGGCTAAACTTAAATTCCTAGGCATACGAGGACGACTTCTCGAATGGATCAAATCCTTCCTCACTGAGAGAAAGTTACAAGTTCGAATTTACAAGTTCGAATCGGCAACCAACTGTCATCTGAGCGAAACGTGACCAGTGGTGTCCCTCAAGGATCAGTTTTCGGTCCAGTTCTGTTTATTTTGTACATCACGGACCTGCACAATACAATAAAATCAGACTCCAGCTGCTTCGCAGATGATACAAAATTCTATGCCAACCCACTCACACATCACGACCAACTGCAAAATGATCTAAATGAAATGTATCTAACCCTACACTTGCATACAAACTTAACGGAACACCACTAAAAGCAGTGACATTACAACAAGACTTAGGAGTTACCATATCACAAGATTTAAAATGGGAACCGCACATCGCTGGGATGTGAAAAGAGCAAACTCACTAACATATTTAATCAGGAAAGCATTCCTTGACCTAACACCGGACATGATGTTAAAAATATACAAAACATATGTGCAACCTCTCCTGGAATATGCTTTCCAAATATGGAGTCCTTTCTTTGCAAAGGATATAAATCTGATAGAGGGAGTACAGAGACGTTTCACTAAAATACCAAGAGCTTTGAAAGATCGGCGATATGAAGATAGACTCAAGGAATTAAGATTACCAACCTTAAAAGATAGAAGAGAAAGGGGTGACTTGATCGAGACCTTCAAAATTTTATCTGGACACTACAGCTGCCCTGACATCCAAGGAATCTTCACTACTAGTAAAAATATAATTCTCCGTGGACACTCGAAAAAAATTACCAAAACGCCTTTTGCATCTAATCCTAGAAAACACTTCCTTGCAAATAGAGTGGTGGATGCTTGGAACAAACTCCCACAACATGTCATCGATGCAACTAACATAAACCAATTTAAAGCTCTATTGGATTCATATTTGGAAAGAAAAAAGGACTAACTTAGTTGAAAATTAAAATTTACTGTCAAACTATTGAAATTAGATATGAGCGCATCAGCAGAATGCTGCCTGCTCATTATATAATAATAATAATAAAGTTTTTAATGGTTCTCAGTAAAAATCCTAATAATTTCATAAAAAAGTGTTATAAAAATGATACATTCTAGAATATTAATTGTACCTGATACAAAGGCCTCGGCTCAATTAGAAGATCATCGCGCTGGTCCAAAGTTCCCCATCGGTATGCAAGTTCATTAGAATATCTGAAAAAAAAAAAAAAAAAAAACATTTCAGTAAACAGGGAAAAGGATTATTAATTTTTTGCATTTACAAAAATGTAGAAGTTATTACCTCTTCCATGATTGAAGGTAAATGCACGCCCAGAGAATGTTGAAGATGGAAAACAGTACATAGGCCATATCACGCCAACTTTCTCTTACACTGCTCATGAACACCTGCAAACATTGCAACACATTCATTAGGTTAACTCATGGATATTAAATTAGGCGACCTGACAGTTGATACCCCGACAGTTGGCCCCCTGAAATTATAATTATTATAAAACTAACTGGGGTACCCGGCTTTGCTCAGGGATTTGAAATGAGATTGAACTGACGTTTGAACCCATGACGTATCTTGCTTTATATACCCCTATCAACGGGTAGCCCCACCCTTACAAAAAAGACTTTGAATGATCCGCAATTTTCCAAAATATTCAAGAGTGTTCTGGAATGTTCTACAATGACCTGGGATGTTTCGGGATGTTCCCAAATGTTCCAGACTAATTTCGAACGTTGCAGACTATTTCTGAACATTCCACAACATTCCAGAATGTTCAGAAATAGTCTGCAACGTTCGGAATTAGTCTGGAACATTTGGAAATAGTCTGGAATGCTCTATACCAGGGGTCTCCAAACTACGGCCCGCGGGCCGTGTCCGGCCCGCCAGTGTCATCCATCCGGCCCGCGACATCTTATGACCATTTTCATCAATCAGGCCCGCGACAACTAATGGCAACTAAGACCTTACTCAGAAGGGGCGAATTCACTGCGAATTTTTTCGTGCGAATATATATGCTCATTTGCGAGGTACTGGGCACCAATACATTGCGTCCACAAGTATCGCGCGAAAAATACGGGCGCAAATCGTGTGTAGTTCGCCAGACTTACGTCCAGTTTACGCGGGAACTGCAGAACGAGTACACGTATCAAGGGAAATGGAGCGGCAAAATTGTGACAAGGAATGGTTCCAAATGCTCGCGCGTTTCACGCTCCTTCTGGATGCAATATACGCGCGAAACGATACGTGGCAAAATCGCCCCCTGGTCTTATTGTTTTAATTGTGATTGTGATAAGGTGGATAAAAAACTCAGAACAGTTGCCAACTTAACGGATTTCACTTCATATCTGGGGGATTGGAGTGAGATTGGAGTGAAATGATTTATGAAGAAATATGATCCCTGGAAATTTTATTCTCCACTTTTTACTTTTACTCCCCCCCCTCCCCCGTGGACGAAAATATGGGTGTCTAGAAATTAAAACAGTTTTGGCCCTCCGAACTCACTGGAGTAGTCAATGTGGCCCTCCGGCTGAAAAGTTTGGAGACCCCTGCTCTATACCATTGAATATTCTGGACTGTTCAAGAAATTTCTAGAGGGCGAAACTTCAGTCCTTATACATAACTTCAAAAGCACGCCCTTAGGGTAAAAACGGGAACCTTCTTCATGGATGGGGGATAGAGGGCTACCACAATAAATAATTCCCTTGATCGAGAACTCTTTTCAGAGTTTTAGTGGCACGCACATTGTAGTACTTACACTTTCTTTTATAGCATGTATTATTAAAATTTCTTGTGCATTATTTACCCATTTGAAACCTAAAATCGACTATAAAAATACATTTAATAATAAGTTGCTGTAGACATCAAACGAATTTATTTTCAATGCTGATTTTTTGTACTTATACCCTGGTATAAACAGCATACAGACAAGAAGTTTTATCTTATAGACCTTTAGTTATATTATGTGTAAGAAGTTACACTGTATTTAAGAATGCCGATGGGCCAACTATCGGGATCAACTGCACATATTCACGAATAAAAACGAACACATCATATTGGCGGCAAATCAAAAATGGAACAATATAAATTATTATAAAAAATGAAAATAAAATAAAAATACCTTCGTTATCATAATTTTTTTTGAGAACGAAAAGAAAAAATTGTGAAAATACCTTATTCATATAAGCGATAAAATACCTACCTAAATAATATTTTTTTACCATAAGATTATTTAAATTTTGTATCCGAGTATTTTTTTTGTTTAAATTTCTAGGGTCAATCTTGACAAGTAAATTAAAATTTTGTGATTTTTCAAGGGTCACCCTTCTTCTATTTTCAAGAAAGTATTATTCGGTAATGGTGTTCATTCGAAAGATAAATTTCTGTTCGTCTACAATTATTATTGTAATATCCCTTGATTTTTCCCGGATCTCTGCCAGCATGTCATAGTAATGAAAAATAATAGAATGCATAACTCACCCAAAATATGAATCCCAAGATGGCGGGAACTGTGAGTCCACAGGTATAGTGACCCAACCAAGCAAAGTACATGGCTACCTTCACTCCAAAGTAGGCGCTGATTTCCTCTGATAACAAAACAAATTTAATGTATGTTAGGACAGATCAATACTATAGTTCCCAGTGTTGTCCGGAATGAAGGGATGTGCGGGCGGCGAATGCAGTATGGCTAGCCACCAATGAGCACTAGTGAACTACTAATAAGCCACGTCCTTTCTGAAATGTTTTTCTTTCCACAGATTAGAAGTGGGCAGAACGATTCCCAGGAGTGAATGGATTCAGTCTGATTCCCCCGGCCTTTTGAATTGATTCCTTTATTCATTCCTTTAATTCAATTAATTCCAAAAAAACAAAAAAAAACAAAAAAACTAGAATGAATGGGGAGGCTACGAAACACCGCACAGGAGACCGGGAGGCTACGAAGCACCGCACGCATATGAGACTGATAGGCTACCAAGCACCGATTATTCTATCTCATTATCTCGCAGGCTAAAACCTATAGATTAATGTGTTTGTCGCTTTTTAGTGTCGCTTTTCCATTTCATTTCAAATCACAATTAAAGGGGAGGCTATGAAACACCGCACAAAGAGGAGACCAATAGGCTACGAAGCACCACACAAAGAGGAGACCAATTATTCTATCTCATTATCTCGCAGGCTAAATAAACGACCTTCAAATTTAGTTTATTAATTTAGTCAAATTTAAACAACGCAGTAATTGGGGAAACTTTAAAAGGGTAATAACCAAAATAATGTTTTCTGTCATTTTAATCTGAAAATAATAAGGGAATAGGTAATAAAAATAAAAGCAATAGCTTTTTTTTTCATAATAAGTATCTATCTAGAAATGATATAAATGTATAGTCTGTAAGTGGTATAACCACAGTTTGATAATACCTTCATAGGGTGAAACAATTGTTAGGCGTAATAATAATTGCGTAGCAGAAATTGTCTTTAAATGAACTATTTTTATAAATTAAATAATAATATTGTTGAATATATAAAAGAAATAAAAATTAAAAGAGACTTACCAAGTGGTTGGGATGAAAATACAGCACGAACCCATTTCTCCCGGAGCTCTTGGAGTTTTTCTGTCTCGTGAATGGGGAACACCCTCTCTATGAGACCAGCGCTCAGGCAAACAGGTACTGGAAGAAGATGACATCATAATAAAGACATAGGATGTTTTTTTTAAATTGGATGTTTCGTTAAATCTTCAGTGGTATGGGAGCAGGGGATAATGGGAGCCAGCGGATAATTGGAGCGGTGCGACTAGAGACAAAAATTTGAATTTTGCTTTCATTTTATGCTTTAATTAGGTACCTACCTAATATTTAAACTATTTTTTTTCTTTTCTTTTATAGTTTTTTATGTAATATGGCAGACTGGGATTGCACTACCCTCCCAGTCTTGCTGGAATAAAAACTTAAATAAAATAAATAAATAAAACTATAGCTCGTATTCACTCGGTTGCCACTCGGGCGCCTTCGTCACACTGCGGCCGTGTTCCCCTGCCGCGCTAGGCTTGCCAGTGCCACGCATTATGTGACCACGGGCGTTTGTCGATTTTTTGCCACGCGTTTATAAAAAATACGAAATTTCAACGGCCAGGTAACTATGAAGTTATATGTTTGTTACAATCAAACCTGTTTCATTTTATAACTAACGTTATCCATTTCGAGTATCTGTGCATGTAATTTCATTACAAGCTAGATTGAGGATATAATTTTATTCAATTACAAGATGGTGGTATTCGGGTAATCAGAGCTTATTAGGCTAGTACTAAGTAGCTCCCATTACACATATGGGAATTCATAGGCTCTCATTTCCCGCAAAGTCGGGTAATGGGAGCAATTCTGTTTTTTTGAAAAAAAGGTTGTCGCTGCGATTAAATGATAGTCAAATAAGTAAGGATTTAGTTTGTAATAAAAAGTTTGTAAAGTATCTATAAATTTGCCTTTTATTGAACTTTTTCCTTAGTAGGCTCTAATTCACCCCAGCTCCCCTATCTCCAATTGGGGTACGTCGTGAGGCTGAAGGTAGTGGGGAGATGGGGAAGAGAAAGGTGGGGAAGTACATATTGTATATTGTAATTTGGCCACCAAACATGGATAAAGCCATTTCAAGTAAAGTTTCGATTCTGAATGGTGATCTTTCACCAGGGCGATACTGAAAGTATCTATATAATATCTATATGACTGAAACATGCCGCAAATATACTTTACAGGGGGTATCAGAATTTACCTGAAGGATTTTAACCAGCAATTTCTGAAAATATTTGGTGATAAAAATATAGATATCATTTTGCTATCCGATGATATATTTAAATATTTTTCAATCACGTTTGGCCGTTGGATACAGCCTAACGTGTACCGTACAAACGAGAGCGAAAGTCGTGACTTGTGGCAGTGTGATCAGTGGCGATGTGAAATAGATAAATATTTTTGTTTTTAATTGAAAAAAAAATCATAAGGACTCAAAACAAGATCCATATTTTTATTCCAAATATGTTCAGGAATCGCTGGTTAAGATCGTTTGACCCGCGACCTCCGGATTCATCATAGCCAAGAGTCGTAAAAAATCAAATGACAGTATACAGTTTCATGTGAACGGCCAGGGGTGCCATTAAAACACTGACCTTTCGTGAATGTCCAAGTAAGGAATTTTGTTGGTTTTCATCAAGCAGTAATTGTTAGTGTAATAATGAACTCACCGATACTCTGACCTGGCCTAAGCTTCAGAGGTGGCGGAGCAGGTTCTCCGGGACTAGCCCGGACGGCCTCCAGCAAGTGCAGCACCAGCTCCTGGCGCTCCAGGGATGAGAGAAACTCCTCGGGACAGTCACTCTTCAAATCACAAAAACAATAAATGATTTTAAACTGATTTTTTGTTAAAATAAATAACTTTTTTAATCAAAATAATCGACATGTTCCATAACCAATGATTTCTTCGTCAGGATAAAAGTATAATTCAAATTGTATGGAAGGCACTTCTAGTGTTGTGTTATTTATTCTATTAGAAAGGATTACATTTCGTTGCCCTGATCGCCACACCAGATCGATACCACATCACAAATTTAATTAAGCACAAAATTCATTAATAGGACTTATTGGCAAAAAATTGAACACACTATGAGATGTAGACATTTTAAACTATACCTTGAATATATAATATATAAAATCTAACTGACTGACTGCGTAACATAAAGCAAAAAATTAAATGTGTATGTACTTATTTTTACAGTTCTTAATGTTTATTTGTTCCATTTTTTATTTTTTCTTTTGTTTTTGTTTACATTGTAGTATACACACCAACCAAATATCCATGAGGATCCGAGTAATAACTTATTTGTTTATATATGTAGATAATTAGTGGAACTTAATTATATCTTAACTAGCAGACCCGGCCACACGTTGCTGTGGCTAACGAAACACAATGCCATTACCCAACCTTTATAAAATCCACACCACCCACTTGCAAGCTGCCCGCTGCCTGAATTGAATATTTGAATTTCTCGGCTTTTCTCTACTATAATAAGCATGTATTATACATATAAACCATCCTCTTGAATCACTCTATCTATTGGTGAAAACCGCATAAAAATCCGTTGTGTAGTTTAAAAGAACTATGCGCACATACATTTTGAGCGACTTCATTTTATACTATGTAATGATTATATATCATATATTGATTTTACATTGTCTTATAAATAACTCATATTTGTAAAAAGCATTAAAATGTGGCTTGCCATAAAGTTAATGCTTTAATGGCAATAAAAACACATAAATTTGGTACAGTAACCATAAGAAATAAATAAAAAATTAATACTACTAAAAAGGTATGGAATATTATTTGCCGCGTAATTTTTTGATAAACACGTTTGCATTCCGTGAACTCAGTCAGTTGCGAGCGGATTCTTGATGGATTGTATGGGGGATATGCGAGGAGACGGGTACCTACGAATACCTAATGGCGGCGAATACGCAGTTTCAGAGTTTGGTCTTAATCTTAATCCTTATAGTGAAAGTACTGGGTCAAATAAATTCAGACCCACACTGCGCATGACCGCATTAGCAGCCTATACAAAAGTGAACAATTCATATGGGCTGCTAATGCAGTTATTCGCGGTGCGGGCCTCAATTTCTTTGACTGCTATTGCAGCCATCCGCACTCTAGGGGTTAAGTAACACTGCCTTTATTCAACATTTTCCCTCCCAAGCAGTTAGGAGCGGCATTATTCTCACACTATTTGAAAGGAAAACCAAGAAATTACACTTGGTGCCGGCAGAAAATGGATTTCTTTAATTTTACGACTAAACATGACACTATGATTCAATAAAATATTTGCCATAAATGTATTAATTTAGTGGCAAGCAGTTGGAAGAAAGACAAATAGAAAAATAAAATCAATAATCAAGTTGGGTATTAATAATTAATGTATGACTTACTTTATGGAAACAATGGAGGTCTCTGAGGGTGAATTCTTTTAGGCCTCCACCGAATTCTGGCTTCAAAGTTTTGGACATGTGGACTTCTTCTGCTGCTCTTAGCAAACTAGAAAAATACAAACACATTGTAAAAAGGAATGTTCAATGATTTTTTTCACAGCCAATAGTTTTTTGTTAGTTCTATTTTGTGGTGCATTTGTTGTACTTTTTCCACCTCTAATATTTTCTACATGATAAGTATGAGCTGTATAGCCACTGGAGCATTTTTGGCCACATTTTGGCCAGTTTGCAAACACCCTCGAGCGTTCGCTGGCCAAAACGTGAACTTCCCGCTTAAATATTGAAATTCAAACAGTCTTAGGCATGCTAAGTGCTCAGCGTTCTTACACTTAAGTGTGAAG
The DNA here is from genome assembly GCA_929108145.2 of Limnephilus rhombicus. NCBI lineage: Eukaryota > Metazoa > Arthropoda > Insecta > Trichoptera > Limnephilidae > Limnephilus > Limnephilus rhombicus. The sequence goes on along the minus strand of OV815288.1, from coordinate 44,423,139 downwards.
ATATTGCCGGTAAAATTGGTATGTTTGTCTTGTAATAAAATGTACTGTGTACAAAATTAAAAAGATAAGTATATTGAGTGATCACGTATAAAACATGAAATTACTGAATAGAATTATAAAATTTTTCAGACAAATTTCATCTATTCTCATCGATGGTGTGATCTGAAAATACTTTGAAGTCATTAAAAGTGCCACTTTGTTGAGTTATGGTGGAACAGTTTTTGAGCAATTTGACATTTCAGGTGTAGCTAAATTGTAGGTACCTACCATTCTCTTCATTCATTTCAACTGCTTTCAGTTCGTACTGTATGCTTTGAACTGGATTATTATTGGTTCTGTAAACAAATGTAATAAATAAAAATAAAAACTTACACTTGGAAACTTGCTGTAAGATAGAAGGCAGTGGACTGCGTAGAAGGATGGTGGCGTACACACACGGTGAGGCGTGGAGAAGCAGAGCGAAGTTTGCGCAGCAGCCATAGCAGCGTGGAATCCAACGCACCTACAATATTATGAATATAGTAACGAAATCAGAGTACGCACTTACTAATCAAACGTAATAATATATTACTAGCAGTTAAAATCCGCTCTGCAGGTTTTTACTGCAATGCCCTGCGGGCAGCTTTTGGTTCGGCTTCGTCCAGTTAGTGTTGGTGATCATTTTGTAGATCCAATAGGAACTGGTTCCAAAATCAGCCCGTTCCTCGTATCCGCTATCAACGTGTCAACCAGTGATGGCTAGTCACCGCGAAAAAGTAACCGGGACGGGCGATGACATCATATGTAATATACAGCCGCTTGATACAGCTGAGTATTACTATCAATCTTTCAAAATCCGGGAGATACCTCAGGTTTACAAATTCGTAGAACTTATACCTAGGAAGGGCACATCCCTGAGTGTCTTGCCGACGAAAGTGGCGACATCTTGTGACGAATTCTTGAATTAGAAAACGAATTACAATGGTAGCTTTGTCTGAAAATCCACGTACACGGATGTTTATATGGTGCGATAGGTAAGGCGCGGCGGCAGTCATGCGTTTGAAGCTGGATTCTTAAATTCAACCACGCAGATGCTACGGTATTAATAACGTTTGATGTTTCTTCAGATGTGAACGGGTATTACTTTTTAATAGTACTAAACTAAATTGGTAAGAGGTAAGAGGTTGGAGGTTTGAATATTGAGTTGAAAAAAATATGTGATTTAAGGAGGATGCATAAAAAAAAAGGTAAAGAAGTTTTAAGGGACATGGGGAGTAGTAGAAATAGTGGAGAGGGGAAGGAAACGGGGAAGAGGAAGGTGGGGAAGCATCTGTCTATTCAGATCTGGTTACCAAACTTATTTCAAACAAGGTTTCAATTCTGGTGAATGGAATGAGATTATCTTCCACTCTGAAACGTGCCCCAAATATTTATACGGTATATTATTTTTAATTAATTAATTGTGAAATAACAAAAACAAATCAAATAAAAATTATTTGCGCATGCCCTTGAGGTGATTTTTCACAAAAACGGCGCTATATAAATCATCCAAATATTATTATTATTATTATGCCGGGATTTGAACCTGTGACCTTCAAATTAGTAGTCGATAGCCTTACCCCTCGACGACGGAAGCCGGAGACATAAAAATAAGAACAAAAATAGTTGATGAATAAAATAAATGGCAGCATTGTTTGATGTTAATAATTAATTCAATCTACTAGAATATTGATTAAGCCAGGAATAAAATGGTTTAATGTGTCGTTAAGTTTAGTTTAACAATTCGTGTCGTTTATTTTTCAACATTTAAAAGTATATTTCATAGCTACATCGCTCGTAATGGAAACGACGTTGCAAACTGAAAATACAGTAGGATCCGGATACAACGACCCTCAAGCGGCCGGCGATACTTTGTCATACTAACTGGTCGACGCACAAATCGGCCGGATAATTTAAGCTTGTTTTTACATGAGACACAACGAACTCCTTCGCGAGGGTTATATTTGATTCACAGGTTTGTAAACGGTGTTATATAGCTCTTTTTTCTTCAATTGAAAAACACTTTCGCTTCACGGAACTCATTGTGTCGAGCTTTTAACCTAGTCACAACAAATGATAAACACTGACTGTGATTTTAAGGATAAGTGTTGGTGTCTAGGTTTTGTAAACAAAACACTGCGCGTCGTTCCAAACAGACGAATTATCATTAAAATAGGTCGCTTTAAGCAGTTGGTCGCTTTAAATGGAGTCGTACTAAACGGATACTTTTCCTAGTATCTAACTATGAAATCTAACTTGAGTTAACATTGTCGGCGCTAAAAACGGTAAGCCATTATAAGCGAAGTTGTTATGTCCGAATTCCACTGTAGTTGCATTGTATTTCTTTTTTTGTCAAAATTCTCAACTTTTTACTTCTTTTTAACCCCTATAGCGCGGTTGGCTACACTTGCAGTCCAGTGAAATAATGATTACCTTGAGGCGGAAGTTTACAGTGTGTAGAGCTAGGTTTTAGAAGTTTTTAATATATTTCATTACCGTCAAAAGTTAATAAGTAAATAATTTAATAATTTTCATTTTGAAGAGTTTTAATTTTCAACGTGCATTTGTTACTTTAATTTTTAAAAATTTGCGACAGGTTTCGACACATCCGTATCATTAACGAGCAAACTTAAAACTAACTTAAAAATTCTATACAAGTACAAAAATTATTTAGGGGGTAGTGGGAGGGAGGAATTTGGTGGAGGGGGAGAACGGTGGGAGGAGTCAAAATTACATGGAAACATCGTAAGAAGAGGTGATTTACATGGTGCTATTATTTTATTAACTAAATTAATTTTCCATTTAATTTTTTGTTAATTTCTAAAGTTTCTAGAGCGCACAAATTAAAATATGAATTTACATTGCAATGTTTAAACTTAGTTTTTTCTTTTTTGAAGCTATGATCTGCCTCTATGAGATGGTTAGCAAACTTGGAGTAGTTATTATTTCGTAAACAAAGTTCATGTTCCCCGATTCTAGTTTTAAAATTTCCAATAGTCATTCCTACATACTGTGCGTCACAATTGTTACATTCTAAAGTGTATATCCCGTTTTTTTCAAATTTATTAGAAATATCCTTGTTATTAATTAAATTTTTTATTTTAGAATTCGTATAGAAAGCTGGAGAAATATGATCTGGTAATATGCGGGATATTTTTAAAGATAAATCGCCTGTATAAAGAAGTTTCTTTATATATTAGGTTGTTACTAGGTTTGTTGTTATTATTACCACTATAAATATACTTTTTTGTTAAAATTTTTTTGTTTGTTTGTTTTGTGTTTTTTGTTTGTTTGTCTTTCTTTTCTCGCTAATACCACGCGGTAAAAGCTAGTTTCTTACACGGTAAAGAAGTTAGTTGTTTAAACATATCGAAAATGAAAAAAAAAAGATAATATAAGTAACAGTACCTTTAGGAAATGTCATGACAACATCGCACTGGCGCGTGGCTACAGATTGAAGCCAAAGACGGCGCGGTGTTAAAAGATGACCGCCTATTGGTAGCTTTCTTCTCAGCAATCTTCCAGCTAAAACATTAAACATGCGTCAATATAATTTCAAGGATTATAACTGCTGGACAATCATTACCACAAAGCAAGTTTAGTAGGACCAAGCTGGGTATATGCATGTATATACCACCTCAGGTTCATGGTTTAAGGTTTGTCAAAGTCTTGGTGGCCGATGTGTCTGCCCAAAAGCTGTGCGGCGGGCCGGATCGAGAGAGACTGGTTTTTTTACCTCTCCAGCAATCCTATTAGCCAATCCCTCTACCCATCGCCTCAAACCGAGGTTGAAGGGATGGATTCATACGTCCATCACTCCTGGACACACTGACCTCCAGATTCCTACCCACCCCTCATATCTATTTCCTTCCCAGAACTTCCTTTCCTTAAAAAAACCTTCCACACAGCATCCCCTAATACGACACAGGCCCTGAGGGAAATGTCTCGAGACAGGTATACCCTAGTGAGACAGGCATCGAATAATAGGGGGTTTTTAAGTTCGCGGAATGGGTAGGTAAGAGATTAGTGGGGGTGTCGCCAAATTAGGTAATAATTGAACATCTCATTGTTAGTATAAACACCGGGTTTTATCGTAATTAGGTCATATGAGTTATCGTCGACCAAACAAGTCAATCTGGAAAATTGAGAAATATGGAAAAAATTGACTTCCGCGCTGTTATAAAGTTCCTTACCAAGAAAGGAAAATCATTTTTGTTCATATGAAGCGGATACTTTGTGATGTGACATTATTAATTTAAAATAAAACAATAACTTTGTAAACACCACTTTTATTTTTATACTTTATGCTGAGTCCAGCCCATTTTTGGTAAATTATATATTATAACACACATGTAACCTAATATTAGTAGAGTATTATACTGCCCTGATGAAGCTACGGTTGTAGCGAAACCCGGTCGGCATAAAGTATAAAAATAAAAGTGGTGTTTACAAAGTTATTGTTTTATTTTAAATTAAAGGAAAATCAGTTCTGACCATACTAAAAGAGATAACATCCGTTTACGGGGACTCTTGTCCAAGTAAAACTATGGTTTACAAGGGGCATACCCTCTTTAAACAAGGCAAGGAGTCACTTGAAGACAACCCACAGCCAGGAAGGCCGATCGAGGTGACCACTCTAGAAATTATTCAAAATGTCGAAAATTTTATATTGGAAGATGCCCGACTAAATAAGAAACAGCTCGCAGAAATTATTTGAGTATCAGGTACAACCATTTTCAAAATTCTTCACGACCACCTTGGCATGACTAAAGTCAGCGCAAGATGGGTGCCGGGAATGCTCACATCGCCTCAAAAACAACTTGGAGTGTTCTCGTGCGTTTTTGGACCTCTGTAGGGAAGACAAAGATGGAGTGTTGGCTAAAATTGTTACTGGCGATGAAACTTGGGTTCATCATTATGAACCTGAGTTTAAACAGAACTCAATGCAGTTGCACAGAAATGCACACCACCACGCAAGAAGTTTAAGGTGTCACTATATCGGCTGGGAAAATCATGACGACAGTCTTTTCGGACTCGGAAGGAATCCTGTTGATCGATTACAAAGATAATAAGATTATAATAAGATTTAATATTAAATATTTAATATTAATATATTAAATAATATAATTATAATAATAAGATTTCCATAACCGGAGATTACTACGCTTCAATCCTAGAGCAATAAAAGAAAGTCATCGAGGAGAAAAGAAGGGGAACATTGACCAAAGGTGTCCTCCTTCTGCACGACAACCCGCCTGTTCACAAGAGCCGTGTTGCGATGGCTGCCCTGCGGAAGGTGGGCTTAAAAATTTTTCCACACCCACTCTACAGTCCTGACCTGGCTCCCAGTGATTATTACCAATTTTCAAACTTGAAAAAAGAACTTCGTGGGAAAAAGTTTTCAAGTGATGAAGAAGTGAAGGATGCAATTTCGGCATATTTTTTAGACAAAGCCAAACCTTTTTTTTTTAGGGTAAACATAAGGTAGCAGGTGAATATATTGAAAAGGAAAAATCATTTTGGATTTTTATTTCCACTCCTTACCCCCCATTCCGCTAACTTAAAAACCCACCTTCGCACCTTACATAGATAAATAAATAAATAAAATATTTTTCTCAGGACCTTTTGTGAGATCGACTGTAATGGTAATTATACGGAGGGCATTCCGAAGAACTAGAATCATCCACATTGAATCTCTAATTATAATGCAAAAAATTATCATGTAATTTAATTCCCTTCCCAACTGTATAGACCAAATTTTTAATAATCTCAACATCGTGTCACTTAACCCTTAGAATGTCAAGTTCCCGTGACATGTCACTGCCTTGTCGCCGTGTCAGGGGTAAAATATCGATCGCCTGCCGTGCGTCAGCTGACACTATTTTCGTAATAACTTATTTGTTTTTTCCAAAATCATGTTTTTGTAAATTGTACCATCTTATCCACAGCATCCAAATCGATAGGCTTGCCCTAACATGGCATCTGGCTATCATTTAAACAAGCCGGGGTCAAACAATGTGACCAATTTTTGGCACCATGAAGGTTCGAGAAAGCCTTGAATAAACTAAGACATGAGCCGTATATTGACCGCCGAAGAGCGCACATTGAAATAATCAGATCTAGTGCAGAAAAGTAAAGTTTGCTAAAGTAAGGCAAAGGTTTGCAGCGCAGTTCATCGTAGGACTTTTCTGCACAGGATCTGAATGTCCGTTATCAAATGAACCACCTGGCGTAGCGATGCTATGAAGTGACTGAGGTGGATAAATTATAACATATTTGTAAAAGTGTCTAAATAAGTAGTGTAACAAAATATTCAATTTTGGAAACAAGCCCGAATTTCTGTAGTTTTTTTTTACACTAGCTCTAAAATAAGCCACTTGGTGGTAAAACTGTATAAGTCCATTTCACAGATAATTTGGATTATTCCTTGTCGAAGTTCGATACACAGATAATATTGAATATTCCTTTTTTAATTAACCCCTCCGCAACGTAAGCAGATATAAGCGTTAAAAATAGGACAGCAGTCAAGTACAATAAGCGTGTTTATACATCAGTGCGTGTGTTTCCATAGAAATCGTTCTAACTCCGTTATTGTTTTAGTTACATCCCTAAAGCAAAAAGTAAAAGGTCGATAGTAGATCAAGCTACACATCCCTATGAAGTTGTCTATGGAAATACAATCATCAGAAATACATGAAAAACAGGAATCAGCTGTCAGTCGTGTAGTTGACAAAAATATTTACCCGCGCAATGCTACCGGCAGCTCCACCGCGCTCCACATTTTAAATTTTTATATGAAATGATAAAAAAGTGAGGTGACAAAAGTGTTTATTACACGTATATACAATAGAATAAGTATTGTTGTTTACATAATCTGTGATTTTAGTACCGTTTTCACATAAAAACATCACGTGAGTCATTTTTACCTATTTTTAATGTTTGCATTCTAAATTTTAATATTTACAAATGCTAATATATATTTGTAATATAATAATTTGAAAGCCTATTTTGTAACCTTTCTAAAACAGTTTTTACTATTCGGCTACGTTCAGAAATGTTTCATTTATAGAGCTTTAATTGTGAAGCGGTAATAACAAAAAGTTTTCGTAAAATGCCATTTTGTTAAAGACATCAAAAGCGAATATTCTCGAAAATTCGGAGGGGTTAATAGTCATTCAAATATGACATTTGTCGGAAGTACCATCCTTATAAAATAAATTCTTGTCAAAATAAAAACAAAACTACCTAATTCAAATTATTCCCGGTACTGTGTTAAGGTTCAAGCTACGAAAGCTGTGGGAATTTTGAGGGGCTCTTTAGATATACATCCCAGGTTTTGAATGGTTTTTATGGTAAGCAGGGTTTGTGTAATTATTCTAATACCTTTCTTTAGATGTTCTTCTATCATAAATACAGATTCAAACTTGTCAATAATGCATTCACTTGTTAACATGAATAAATTATTATTACAAGCAATAATTGTCAGCCTGAAACACTCATTTACATTGAAAAATCTTCCGAGAAAAGATACTTGCCGCCAACGGGACTTGAACCCGTGTCCTTCCGATTGCCGGTCGAATGCTCTGACCACTGAGCTATGGGGGCTTATCAAATACCCGCCAAATAATTCAATATATACTAGTGTTTCATTCAACAATTACTGCTTGTTATATTTTTTTCCACCTGAAAACAACCAACTTTATTTTTGCGAGAAAGACATTGTTAGTGTTAAATCCCTCGCTAGGTGGCGTCGAGACAAATTATGTCTGCATTTATTGGGGAAATACTTAAACTTGTTAAATATTAATTATTATTTTTTAATTTATAAACTAACGTTTAGACAAGATTTTTATGCATAGCACAAAGGGTAACAATTATTACAAGCAATAATTGTCAGCCTGAAACACTCATTTACATTGAAAAATCTTCCGAGAAAAGCCCACCTAGCGAGGGATTTAACACTAACAATGTCTTTCTCGCAAAAATAAAGTTGGTTGTTTTCAGGTGGAAAAAAATATAACAAGCAGTAATTGTTGAATGAAACACTAGTATATATTGAATTATTTGGCGGGTATTTGATAAGCCCCCATAGCTCAGTGGTCAGAGCATTCGATCGGCAATCGGAAGGACACGGGTTCAAGTCCCGTTGGCGGCAAGTATCTTTTCTCGGAAGATTTTTCAATGTAAATGAGTGTTTCAGGCTGACAATTATTGCTTGTAATAATTGTTACCCTTTGTGCTATGCATAAAAATCTTGTCTAAACGTTAGTTTATAAATTAAAAAATAATAATTAATATTTAACAAGTTTAAGTATTTCCCCAATAAATGCAGACATAATTTGTCTCGACGCCACCTAGCGAGGGATTTAACACTAACAATGTCTTTCTCGCAAAAATAAAGTTGGTTGTTTTCAGGTGGAAAAAAATATAACAAGCAGTAATTGTTGAATGAAACACTAGTATATATTGAATTATTTGGCGGGTATTTGATAAGCCCCCATAGCTCAGTGGTCAGAGCATTCGACCGGCAATCGGAAGGACACGGGTTCAAGTCCCGTTGGCGGCAAGTATCTTTTCTCGGAAGATTTTTCAATGTAAATGAGTGTTTCAGGCTGACAATTATTGCTTGTAGTAATTGTTACCCTTTGTGCTATGCATAAAAATCTTGTCTAAACGTTAGTTTATAAATTAAAAAATAATAATTAATAAATTATTGTTTTATATGGCAATAATAATTTTTCCACGATTGTAGCATGATTGATTGTCTATGAAATGTTAAATAAAAACGATAAATATAAAAATGCCATATCCGCGTAAGTGAATTAAGTAATTTTAACAAAATTAAAATGTAACATGCATATTTTTTACATATTTTTTCGTCTCCCCCGACAAAAATACTTACTTTTCATGGATAATAAAGCTAAATTTACCTGTTTGAATAAAAAATATTCCATATTAACCAGTAAGCGGTTCAATACATAAATAATAGGTATATATTATTTCTGTTATGCAATATTTTTATAAAGAGCTGAGATCTTCACCATTTCAGCAGTGATAATGCATGAAAGAGACAATATGAAATAAATTTTACAAAAAAGGGTTGTCTAATGAAATAACTAAGACAAAATTCAATGAACACATTCAATAATATTATGATTACACTACAAAATGTCAATTGAAAAGTTGTAAAAATAATGTTATTTACCACTGTCAATGGTGTCCTTGGCGACGTTTGCTATCATCTTTCTCCTGCGGAGACCGATCTCCGAAGGATTCTCAGCTATATCGTGATTAGAATCTACAGGCGAGTCTCCAGAACTTGATCCATCCATTTTAAATCGAGTGAATTACACGGATTTGGCTATTAATAAACGCAGGAGTCAAACAAATTGGACGAAGAGGAAAGGTATAAAAGTATGAAGTAATTATGGTTACATGGTATTACGTAGTGAACCGCTTGTTTGGAAACATGACATCACTTCGCTGCACGACGTCGCATTTCAAGAAGGAAATTGCGAATTAACTATGAATTTAGACAATTAACGGCGTTAAAAAGCATGTCACTTGTCGTTTAACATTTTAATTGATTTTCTCTTTGATTAAAGCATCCAAAACCGTGACAATTGCGCTAATTACCGCATATACTTCAAACGTCAAAAAAATTGATTTTTAGTCCGATACAAAAAATTTGACATTTCGCCAAGTCCGGTGTTGCCAGAAGTAAATCTGATTTTACCTAACATTACAGGAAAGTGTGAAAAAATATTTTACCAGAAATAAGACAACGGGGAGTACTTGCAGGAAACGTGCTGGTAGACTGGCAAACCTCAGAGCGTACCGGGCGGCAGCCGGCTGGTTTCCTCGTTGAAATGACAAGCCCGATTCATAAATATACCAAACCACCCACGCCCGATTCCTCCCCACCCATTTTCCTTCCCAGAATTTCCTCACCGTTATTTCCTTTAACAGACCCTCCATACAGCATCTCCGAATATGAATTAGACCCTAATTCATCCCTAATTACCCTTAAGACCCTAATAAAATCTTTTCCTTGTGGGCCTCCTGTGTGGGGTTAATGTAAAGATTTTATTTTTATTTTCACATTTAGAAAAACTCTACCTAATTACAACGTTATCGTAACGTTACAAACATTACCCGTAAAACAAAGAAAATACATTTACAGTTTATTGGTCGATATTTTTATATTAAACAAATTAAATTATTTTTCGAATACTTCAATCACTCAAATGTCAGCCACATAGCCAATGACGTTATATAAATAAATAGACTCGCCATAGTCTCATATACTCACAATATAATGTGGAAAGTAAGGAACACTCTTTTGTTTTCAGCGATTTTCAGTATAATTTCTTAATTCAAAAGTTTATTCCTGTGTGATAAAGATAGACAATCTAATAATGCATGTGTATGAATGACATGGATATATATGAGCGGGCGACGTATTGCTTGTCAGTTTTTAATTGAACGTTCGCCGTCTCCTTTTCTTGAGGCCCACTAGAATAAAAGGTCCGGCTGCCTGTCGGAGTTTGTTATGTCGAGCTATGCAATAAATACAATTAATAGGGCAACGACAGTTTTCAAATGGTGGCGATTGTCATCAATACTTGTCAGAACTACTGATTTATGTGTTGTTTTACCGCAAGCAAACAGATAAACGGAGTGTTTAGGCTGATCAGTCTACTTTAAAACAGTGAAGTTTACTTAGCAACAGAAATTTGGCTGTTGCGCGTCCAGACCCTTTACTTTAGTAGGACTTGAATTTTCTCTAATTTTCTTTCCGAGCGGGAAACATGAAAATTAATTGTAATATTTATAATAATCGATAATATTAAGTAATTTGGGTGTACTTACAAATGAAATGTTATTCATTCGCCTTTACTATTATTTGCCGTGTAATTGAAACATTTTCTCATCACACAGGAGGGCATTTTGACACTTTTTAAAATGCAATTTACTTACTGGTAAGACCCAACCTTACTCAACGCGTAGCAGTTTAGTACTAAAATACTAGATATGGAGATCGGTACAATTGTCTTGTTCTTGTCTTCCCACTTTGAGATTTCTACCCCTCGTCTAATAATATGTAACGTCATTGCACGTAGCGAGTAAACAATAATGCTGTTTGGTTGACAAGACAAGACAAGATAAGACAGCACATCAACGACATTTGAAATTATAATGGTTACATAGACATCAGAATTCAATAGACCAGAAGATACAGACGAGGGGGTAAAACCAAACTATGAAGGGGGAAGAGGGGAACGATGACTGTGATTCGTTATACAATCAATCTGACAGTAAATAGACATCTCGCATTACAATATCACCATTTAGTTCTTAAAAGCAAAATCTGCTTTGAATGAATAGACCTTTTTACATGGGAGCGCGAATTGCTTGCCACGATAATAACATATTTGCTAAAACCAAATGCTCGCCCCAAAAAGACCGCCCCAATACACATAGCAATATTTTGTTGCCGTGTTTAGTTAAAACACTATTACAAATGTTTCATAATTTACTTACCCCTGTAACCAGCGACGAGCACACTGGAGAACCGCCCACATTCGCTATGTGCACATTGATATGTAGATATATTGTATAGAATACGCTACCGTTTTGGCGTTGTATTTCGTTAAATGTATGGATGTTACCTTCTAGCTGTTCACGGCAAGAATGATGACGTCACACATTTTAGATTCAAGCGAGGCTCTATCCCCTCCCCATGGAGCGAGCCGGTTCCAAGGCGGAGCTCCAGCCGGCGCCATGTGGAGGGGGAAATAATACGTTTTTATCACTTAGGGCAGGTCCATATATTCATATGTCCGTGAATGGTTAGCTATTAACGGCACATTCAGTAAAAATTTAGTATATACGTATTTTATTTTATTTTTTAAAGTTTTTTTTTTGCATAATAATTTTATGGCATTTTCATTAATCATCATTTTCATTAAATCATCATTTTTTTACCGAATAAATTTTTGGCATTTTCACCAGCATTTGGGTGCTTAAAACGGGTTATATGTTAAAAAAAATCATCATTTTTTTACCGAATAAATTTTTGGCATTTTCACCAGCATTTAGGTGCTTAAAACGGGCAATCTCCTAGCTAGGAACTAATATCGACCTACAAGACATAATAAAACTTGTACACATTTTAATGTCTATAGTTATTTTGCAATTGTATTACTATGTTATTTTTGCTATATAAATGTAATGTAATAAATAAATGCAAACACAAAGGGATTCTAGACATTTCTAGGTATTCCTTTACATCTCCCCCCTGGGGTTTATAATATTTGTCTAGAGATTTTCGCTTCTTTTAATACATTTTTCATCTTTTTAATCTTCATTTTCTTCTGGTATGGGGGCAACAATAAGATTTGTAATATGGAATAGACTTGACTCCATATTTCTATGTCCTGTATTAATCTGTATTAACCGGCAGAGTTTGTGGTCCTGGGGGATTTCAATGTTCATAACGAACCTTGGTTGAAGTTCTCAGGATCAACAGACTCGGCTGGACGCAAAGCGGAATCCTTTGCCCTTTGCTACGGATTGGAGCAAATGGTTCAGGAGCCTACAAGGGTTCCTGATGTCCAGACTCACCGTTCCAATCTGTTAGACCTATTTTTAACTACTGTGCCACACGGTTACAGGATTGAAGTCACAGCGCCTTTAGGATCGTCCGACCACTGCCTGGTGACGACATCAATCCCTGTAAACTTCAGACCACCAAACGAGAGCCTGAAGAGAAAAGTGTGGCACTATAGGTCAGCAGATTGGTTCGGTCTGCGGGCACATTTTAATGCTTTTCCGTGGTCAGCTGTCTATTTTTGGACTTCGGATCCCTCAAGATGTGCCCAGGAAATTGGTGAAGTCATCACATCCGCGATGGATGGCTTCATCCAATCTACTGTTAAGGAAACTGGTGTAGGCTCAAAGCCGTGGTTCAGTCGACAATGCGCTGAAGCAGTGCGACGAAAAAACGCGGCTTACCGAGCCTACAACACATCTAGAACATCCGAAGACAGAACAGCTTACAACAAAATGGCAAAGGAAACCAAGAGAATCATAAATAGGTCAAAATTCGAGCACGACCAGCAGATCAGCAGAAAGCTGACTGCATGCCCGCATGGCAGCAGGCAATTCTGGTCGCTTGCGGGCTCAATAGGTCGCAATTTATGCAAATCCAGTCTGCCACCTCTTACTAGACCTGAGGGCTCACTAGCAAACACCGCCACCGAAAAGGCTAACTTACTAGGTAAAATGTTTGCGGATAACTCAACCCTCGATGACCAAGGTGCTGTCCCGACGTCGGTTCCTCACTGCGGTTTTCGTATGAAAAAGCTGAGGATCCGGCATCGGGAAGTACTCCATGTTTTACGAGGGCTTGATGTTAATAAAGCTAGTGGGTCTGATGGAATACCTGCCCTGGTACTGCAGAGGTGCGCTGCATAAATAGCTCCAATTTTGACGAAGCTTTTTAAAATGTCCCTGAAGACTGGCTCTGTGCCCTCTGGTTGAAAAAAAGCGGTTATCCATCCTATTCCATAGAAGGGTGACCGCTCCAACCCGGCCAACTACCGCCCCATAGCGATCACATCAGTTCCTTCTAAGGTGATGGAACGTGTGATCAACGACAAACTGCTCACATACCTCGAGAAGAACAAAATTATTAACGACCGTCAATACGGATTCCGGCGGAACCGCTCGTGCGGTGATCTTCTCGCGTATGTGACGCATGTTTGGGGGGCGATGCCTGGAACGTTTCGGTGAGACCCAAACATCCCCAGACATCTCCAAGGCCTTTGACCGGGTTTGGCACCGAGGACTTGTCAACAAACTGCATTCTTACGGACTTCCCACATCCTTGTGTACGTGGATTGCCGACTTCTTAAGGGAGAGGTCGATTCAGACGGTAGTCTATGGTTTCACCTCTTCCTCACACTCGATAAATGCTGGCGTCCCGCATGGATCGGTTCTGTCTCCGACTTTGTTTTTGTTGCACATCAACGACCTTTTGTCATGTGCACCAATTCACTGTTATGCGGATGACAGTACAGTTCATGATAGCTTTTTGTTTGACAAGCCCCCAAAGGGCTCACAAACTCCAACAGCTCGTAGGGCTTTAAAGCAAAGATTGGATGGTTACCTCGAGAGTGTTTTGTCTTGGGGTAAAAATAATCTCGTTGAATTTAATGTTTCAAAGACCCAATCTTGTATGATTACTTCTAAAAGGGATCGAAATGAAAATCTAGTCTCTTTCAACGGAAGCAATCTTCCGAACAGGCCCTCCATTGATATGCTTGGTGTAACCTTAAGTGACCAGCTCAGGTATGGGGGCTCCATCGAAGCCAGAGTAAAGTTAGCCTCCCAAAAACTGGGTGTACTGTACAGGGCCCGCAGATACTTTAATAGTACACAACTGCTAACCTTGTACAAATCACAAGTACGCCCCACGGTTGAATTTGGCAGCCATCTCTGGTCTGGAGCTCCAAAATGCCTGAAAAATATCCTCGACTCTGTGCAGAAACGGGCGGTCCGTTTGATAGATTCTCCCATCTTAACAGACGGATTGCAATCTTTAGAGGCGATTGGGTGGAAATGCTATCCTTGTTCTACCGGTATTACAATGAAAGATGCTCCGAGGAACTAGCATCATTGATCCCTTCGGCACCGGTGCATAGTCGGGAAACACGCCAAACGCATGCCCAACATTTGTACACGGTTGACATTTGTCACATGAGAACGGGTCGTTTCTTCGACTCGTTCTTGTGTTCAACAGCTCGGCTGTGGAATTATTTGCCGGCCTCTGTGTTTCCTTCTTCCTACAACATGGGTCTCTTGAAGACCAATGTTCATTCCTTCCTCTCCTCAAAAAGACCCTCCACACAGCATCCCAGATGACATAGGCCCTGAGGGAAATTATTTTCCTCAGGGCCTCCTGTGTGGAGTTAATGTAAAAAAAAAAAATCTTGTGCATTGATTAAGATAGTTTACCTTCGATTTTAAATGGACCAATCCTTAACTTATCTTATTTTCTTCTATTTAGTTTGTGACTATTTTCATGGTGTATTTTAATATTATGTTATTTTGAAAAATATGCTACAGGTTTTTCTTTTCCGTCTGGTTGAGTTTGCTTTAGCACTGCTCCAATACCTTCCAATTATGCATCTGTATATATGTTTATTGATTAGTCTTTTAATTTTCTAAAATCGGTTGTGAACACAATAGTTATTTAATCTTCTCAAAAGCTTCTTGGTAGTCTGTTGACCATATGAATTTTTGGTGCTTCCTTAGTAAATTATGCAATGGTTCTAATATTATTGAACTGTTAGGTATGTACTCGTGGTAGAAATTGATTTTTCCTAAAAGTTGTCTAATATTTTTCTGATTCTTTGGTGTTGGGAAATCTCTAATTGAAATTCGGTTATCTCTCACTGGTCTTACTGTATTATCTTGTATTAAACAACACATTCTTTTTTTCTATTGTATTCTTTTTTAAACGCTAGGGTTACTGGTGCTGCAAATGGGCTGTATGCTTTTTCTATAAGATTTCTTTCAAGTCATTTTCTAACTTGTTCTTCTATCTCTAACTTATCATCTATTGAACATCTGTAAGGTATTTTACTGCAGTATTTATCCCCAAATAGATCAGTGCGTGCTTCAAAATCCTTTTTCAGTTCCAATATCATATTTATCCTTTGTAAAACTTGATTTATATTCATCAATATGTTTATTTACTTCAGATTTTTGTTGAAAATTTAAATGACTCAGATCCATTGAAATTTTTTTTCTTTGATAAGTTCCTTAAAGTTTATAAAGTTCAAGTTCTTCTTATCTCCATTTTTATTAGAATTGTTTTTAAAATGTAGTTCCTCCTTTGTAAAGGTTTCTTCATTATTCTCCATAAATTCTTTCTTCATCATTTCTTTCTTACAAAATGTAAAGATTTCTGATCAATTTCAAAATTTTCATTCCGAATCAAATTAAACTCTTTTATAGTATCAAATCTAATAAATTAGAAAATCGTATTTAAAGTCTTTTCCATCTACAATATAAACTTTAATTTTGTAAACATAAAGATCTTAATTTTTATTGTTGTTAAACCTTTGTCTTTTTACACCATTAATAATTGTTAGTAAGTTTGTATTGTTTTGTATATTTTTACCTTCTTCTTTTAGTGTTAATAATTTAGAGAAACATTAGAGCCGGAATCATTTATACCAAATATGTCTAATTTTCCTTCTTATATTAGTTTTATTTTAATTAATGGTCTAATTATTCGTTTTTCGGCTCATTATCACTCAATTCAACATTTAACACAGTATTGTTTACATTCTTATTATCTTCTCTTATTCTCATAGTCGTCAGTTTGTTTTCATTTTTCTTTAGAGTGGAAACGGCTATCTTTATTTAATTTTTCACAAGTTAAGCCACGTTTAATTTTATCAACTTTCACTTTACTTTCAAATGTACTTCTCTTGTATTTGTTATAATTATTTTTATTAACTGTTCATGTTAACCAATTAATTACTTATCCATTTCGTACATTATATAATCTGGTAGACTCGTAACAATAAGATGAATTAATGTCTGTGTGTCAATGTTTTTATTTATCTGTTAACAATCTTTCTTTTTTTTGTGGCATGTATCGAACGTGTCACAGAAATCAGTATGTATCTAACGAGTCCCCGAAAGCAAAAAATAAAATAAAAATAGATAGACATAAACACCATTGCAATACTCACTAATATATAAAACCATTTAATTTCACTATCGGTTGATATGTATCTATCCTATTTATATAGTTTTATTTTATTGTTTTATTTTAGTGTTATTTTACTCTATTTTGTTTTGATCTATTTTCTTTCTTTTAATTCTCATATGTTATTATTGAGTCTCTTTTTTCTTTAGTTTTTATTTTATATGTATCTTAAATAAAAATAAAAAAAATAAATAAATCATATCAAACTGTAAAATGAGGTCCTCAGCACGGGTAAAGCACCCAGTGAGGCCCACATTAGTCAAATATGTAACACACATGTATAAATCAGGTGAATCAAATAAAAAAAAAGACTCGAAATTGGAGTTTACGTGCCCACACAGAACCATTCCGCCAGCACACACAGTTAAGTCCCACACAGTACCATGCCGCCAGCACACACATTTATGTTCCACACCGTACCATACCGCCAGCACACAAAATCACGTATGGATGTCACAGATCCTTGTCTTTGGAATCTACGATCTGAGATGTATTGTTTTTACAATACATTGTAGATTACAAAACCGTGTATTTACATATATATCTTCTTATGTACTGTTCGAATGGGTAGTGTAAAATTGATTACATCAATCAGTTTTGGTCGAGCCCGACCTGTATACTATTAGAATACCTGTATACTATTCCTATAAGGTCGCAGGAATTTATTAATCATAGCACTTGGCTATAGTGATCGAATTTTTCTTTCTAACTTTTTACATATCTGGTACAAGTTTAAAATTATCAACCGCGATAATAATCAAAAGGTTTTATATTGACAAGATACATGTGTTGTCGACCCGAGTACAGATTCCACAATGGCGTCGTTGTGAGATTCTCAGGGCTTCGAGAACTTCTGGTGGTGTGGCCAGTGTGTGGAGAAATGATAATACCATTGTGAAAATAGTCGGTTCGCCACATATTGAGTCGCTACACCTGTTTGGAGGTGATAATTGGCCTATAAAACTTAATTATTACAAAAACCCGTGAGTATACCTTTGATTTGAGGATGAAACCGGTTTGCTTCAGTAAACGTAAATTTAGGAGTTTGGAAAGAGCTTTTCTAGAAAGGGTGAAGGGCTTTTCCGACCCACCTGATGGAAAGGAAGACTGATCGAAACAAGGAAAAATCGATGTAAATGTTATGCCTGTCGTGAAATCGCGCCTTATGAAAGTGGGGAAGCACTGATCATCTGAGTATTTTGTAGGAGGAAGGAGCCAAGCCTTGCAATATAATAAAGCTTGATCCAGGCTCGTTTACAGATCGATGAGATAATGTACTAACAACATAAAATATGTGTATATTAGGAGGAGAGATAAGCAGGACCACATTTGGAAAACTGAGAAAACGGTGTACTAAAATTCTACAGCTGATTTATTATATGTATGTATTGTGAAATTTTATAACAGGATATGTACATGGCAATTAGGAAGTTAGGGAGGGGGGGGGGGGGGGGAGGGCGGATTCTAGGGATTAGATTTCAAAATAGAAAAAGATTACATTAAAGGAAGTAAGGTTCAAAATTTCAATAAAATTGTGTTAATTGGTGCCAAATGGAAAGTGGAAATTGAACAAGAGGCACCATTATCCCGTTTCAGTGAGTTTATGCGATCCTTTTTTTTTACCTTCCAGAAAATTTCTAACATATTCAAAATGGAACAAAAATATTACCTACCAATTCAAGGTAGGGCAACAAAAAATTGATACTTTGGCAGTAACATTTTTTTTAAAACCATTTATAATCGCCAGTAGCAGTGGCGGACTAAGCCCGTCAGAGGCCCGGGGCGGCAAAGCTGAATGAGGCCCCCCCTAGTTAAAATGTTGATGTAATTTTACAAGATTTTATTCAGATTACACGGGCTTCTGGCCCTGGGGAACCTCCAAGCGCCTCCGTGTTCCCTTGATAAAATCCTAAACAAGGCTTTAAGGCACCAGGGCACTGAAAAAAAAAATTATCAATTTTTTTTTAAAGTGACCTGAATTATCAATTATCAATTTTTATCAAAATTATAATTGATAATTCTGAATTATCAAATTTTATTTTTTTTTCATTTTCTAAAATATGCACTTGTTAATAATGCTATCACCTAAAGTTTCAAGGAAATTCTAAGAAAATAAAGAAAGTTTTAAACAGTTTGTATGATGAATTATCCTTCAGCAAAACTTTGAACGCGTTTTTCTCAAAACTACGTTTTTCAACCTGGTTGACAACATATTAGAAAAATTATACATCTTATTTGCATGCTCCATGCAACAAGTCTTAAACTATTCGATAATCCAGTCACTATAGCCATTACAGTATTATCCATAAGACGTGTAGGCAACTGCCTAGGGGCCCCGCATTGGGTAGGGGCCTCTAGGGTAAAGGGCCCCGAGACGTGCATTGCCTAGGGGCCCCGGCATGTTTAAGCCGGCCCTGGCAGGCTGCTGTTGTCCATAAGGCAGTGTATGCCACTGCCTAGGGGCCCCGCATCGGGTAGGGGCCCCTAGAGTAAAAGGGCCCCGAGATGTGCATTTCCTAGGGGCCCCGACATGTTTAAGCCAGCCCTGGCAGGACCGTATTGTCTATAATATTGTCATACAACAATAACAATACGAAGAGTGTACACGCATTATTTTTATCCCAATAATATCATCTTAAGCAATCGCAAAAAGTATTAAAATCAAAGTATTTCACTAAATTATATTAAATTAATACTGGCTTAAAGTATACAAATCATCAGAACAGTATATTGTAACGTGAATTTCTTGGTAGAGCATCAGAATCTCCCTCAAGTTTGTGGGAAGGAAAATACAGTCTTTATCTTCGGGCATTTTTAGATAAATAAAATAAATAATTTAGCAGTACAATATCACCTATATTTTCAAGGTATGGTGTATACATGGGTGCCCTCCAAGGGGTCAAGAATTCCACATTTCCTAAAGAAATAACAAAATAACACATAAGCAAGAGAGCATACCTGTGGACCGTAATTTATCTAAATTATCCTGACTCTAACATTGACGCGAACCACTGTTAATAGGCGGCCAGGAGCACGCGGGGTCTCCATGGACAGGAACCGAGGAAGGCCCCGGGCCATGGGGACTCCTCACCAGGGAACAGGAACCAGGAAAGGCCCCAGAGGATGGGGACTCCTCCTCAGGGAACAGGAACCAGCATCAGGCTCTAAGTCCCGGTTGTGCGTACCGGCGAAATCTCGGTAGACTCCGTTTACCGCGCCCTACATAGATCAACGCCAGGCCTCCATCCGCCTCCAAATACTGAGTTCCGCGAGGATTACCCTTCTCAAAGCCTTGGCCACGTTAATTTCATGTACGCCAAACACAGGATTACACCGATTAACCACAATCAAGTTCAAGCGTGAAGGTGGGCACATCGACAATATGGCGACTCCACCATTTAAACTTTCAACAATCCCGTTTCACTCACGGAAACAACACGGCTCGCTGTTATAAAATAATCCATGATTCTTCTTTAAATGGGTAAAACCCGTAAACGTGATATTATCACATATTTAACAAGCAACTTAAATAATTCGGCGACTTGTCGAATCGGCGTCGGCTCCCTTACACGACGAGAATTCAAAAAGTGCCTCCGGAAATAGATGGCGCTATAAGCGCCGTTTACACGCACACTTCGGAGCGACCGAGTCCCGCGCCACTTCAGGCCGCCGCGCAGAAAAGTCTCACAGTGAACTGCGCTGTAAACCTATCGGTCTTTACTTTTCTGCGCGGCGGCCTGAAGTGGCGCGGGACTCGGTCGCTCCGAAGTGTGCGTGTAAACGGCGCTATTTGCTAGCGGTAAAGAACTCATCGTTACGGCGATCATGATAAAACGTGAGCGGCCAGGGGTCCTAGCATGGTCTATCGATATAGGTTTTATCGAAAATGTCGGTAACTTGTCATCGCTCCCGAGCACGACTGCAGGCCGCTAACGAACAAAAATCGGTTCACAATGAATAAAGGTTCCAGATTTATTTGACGTGAACTGTTATTTCTTCGTTAGCGGCCTGCAGTCGTGCTCGGGAGCGATTACAAGTTACCGACATTTTCGATAAAACCTATATCGATCGACCATGCTAGGGGGCCAGGTGAGTTTAAGATTAACTAGGTCAAGACAATATTTATTTAATCAAAATAAATATTATCGTGACAATATAGTGCATTTAAAGTGTATAAAATAACGATTAGTGCAATCAAGTGACAGTTCTTATAAGCCCCCCCCCCCGCGCCCGCACCCACACCGCAGCCGGCGACAGTACTTACACGCCTTACCAAAAATCCAGGGGTATACAACTGTTTTAATCGAAGTAAAAAATTTTTTTTTTTTTATAAAATGGCTCTAAGTGACAAAGCTTCACAGTACATTACCAAAGTAAATGCCATAATCAGTGGATTGATCTCAATTGTTCATGATCCAAACAATAAATTTTCGAAAGAAAATATTGTAAAAATAATACCAAAAACTACCGAACTAATGGCTACGATTGGTGAATTGGTAGTTGATTTTGGAGTAATGCAAGGCGAATTGAATTCAATGAAAAATAATACGCAACTCATGACGCCAATCGGGACTAATCCGAAGGACATAAATATGTGTGATATTGTTACCGAGATGGAAGAGAGGGCAATCAGATCCAAAAACGTCATATTGTATAACGTTCCTGAGAGCTTATCAGAGGAAAAGGCTGTCATCATTATGGAAGATAGAGAGAAAATTTCTTCGGCTATAAAAACCATCGACCCGTCATTAAATCTAATCAACGTCAAAATATTCAGACTGGGTGCCAAAAAAATTCCTAACAAAAATCGTCCAATTAAAGTGGAATTTACTGACAATATCGCACCGAGAACTCTCCTACGTAATAGCATAAAATTTAAAGACGGCATCAAGGCCAGCAATGACTTAACTATCCTCCAACGTAACCAATTGGTGGAGCTGAGAAAGCAACTGTTGTACCGTCAAGAGAATGGTGAACCAAACCTTACCATAAAGTACATAAACTCCAAACCAACTATTGTTACAACTATTCCAAAAAACGACACAACCAAAACAAATTGAAGTGCTATTATCAAAATGTCAGAGGCATAAAACTAAACTTAAGGAATTCAAAATACATGCCCCGACACTGCAACATGATATTCTCATTCTAACGGAAACCTGGCTAGAACCATCAATTAACTCTGCTGAGCTTGGTCTACCCCACCATCATATTTACCGGTCTGACAGAAGTCAACATACCAGCTCTAAATCTAGAGGCGGTGGTGTCATGATAGCTGTCAACAAGGCACATCCTTCAAAACTTCTGAAAACCAAAAATTGTAATGTGGAGCAAGTTTACATCTTACTAAACGGTAAAAATCAAAAAAATATCATAGGCAGTGTTTATATTCCACCGTCATCGGATATAAGTGTATACAAGAGTCATTTTGAGGATATTGAGCAACTGTCGTACAAATTTCCAAACAGTAAAAATCACTATCATCGGTGACTATAATTTACCAAAAATTAATTGGGGCACCCGTGACAATTCTACAGTATCACAAAACTCTAGCTTATCTGAAACAGAAAAAGAAATAGTTGAATTTTGCGATTTCCTTAACCTAGTTCAATTAAACAATGTAAAAAATGACAATAATAGATTACTAGATCTTGTCCTTTGTACCGACATGGCAACTGCGGTTGATAAGTCACTCGACTCAGTTCTTACCCCTGATTCTCATCACCCACCTCTAGACATTACTATACTATGTAACCCTATAAAATGCCAAATTAAAAACCAGACTCAATTTCTCAACTTTAATAAAGCCAATTATGTTGCAATACGCGATTATCTACATAACACTGACTGGTCTATATTAGAAGGAGGAAACCTCGATGAAAATATTTAAGTCTTTTATGATCACCTATATAAAGCCATAGAAAAATTTGTTCCGATTAGTTATAAATTATCTTCTAATTTCCCTAGCTGGTTTAGCAAGGACCTCATTAACATAGTAATTGAGAAGAAAAAAGCCCATAAAATATACAAAGAAACAAAAAGTCTTTCTGATTTTACAATTTTCAGCAAGCTTCGAAAAGATTGTAATAAATTATCAAATATTTGTTATAATAATTATATTAAGAATGTTGAATTTTCGATTGTTAACAATGTAAAACATTTTTTTAACTATTGTAAATCCCAAAATAATAATAACCTTGGCATACCTGAAACTATGCACTACAAACTGAAAACTTCCTGTAAAATCAATGAAATTGTCAATTTGTTTGCAGACTTTTTTAAGGATGTGTATGAAACCGATATCCCTGATGAAGACATTCCAAACTTCGAGTCAGATATAAATTTACAACTATCTCAGATACATATTGAGATTAAAGAAATTGCAGTATGTATCAAACTACTGGAACCTAAATCTTGCTCAGGGCCAGATAAAATTCCCCACGTATTTCTTAAAAACTGTGGGGCTAGTGTCTCTTACCCACTGTACCTACTATTTAATCAATCACTTTTATCAGGCAAATTCCCGCAAATATGAAAAAATAGCTTTCTCACTCCAATATTTAAAAGCGGAGACAAGTCTTTAGTTGAAAATTACAGACCAATATGCATACAATCGTCGATACCAAAAATTTTTGAAAAGTTAATTCTTCAAAAAATATGTTCTTGCATAAAATTTAATATCTCATCATTTCAACATGGTTTTATCTCTGGACGATCTACTTTAACTAACCTTACATTGTACGAAAATTTTATCTCAGGTGCTCTTGCTAATAGAGAACAAGTTGACTCAATTTATACGGATTTTAGTAAAGCCTTTGATAAGGTTTGCATTAAAATTCTTATAAATAAATTGTCTAAACTAGGAATAAGTGGTAATTTATTATGCTGGATTAGGAATTATTTATCAAAACGTGTGCTAACTGTCTCTATTAAAGAACACTTGTCTTACGAATTTGAGCAACTAGTGGTGTGCCTCAGGGTTCGCACCTTGGTCCAATATTGTTTATACTATTTATAAACGATGTCACTTCCATATTCTCTGATGTTAACATATTACTATTTGCTGATGACATGAAAATTTACAAAATCATTAAAAATATATACGACTGCTTGTCCCTTCAATCCAATTTTGTAAAATTCGCAGAATGGTGTACCATTAACAAACTTACACTTAACATTAAGAAATGTCAAATCATGAGTTTCTTTAGAATAAAAAACCCCATCAAATACAGTTATTCACTTAACAATCACAGTTTAATGTCAGTACCGGTAATAAGGGACCTCGGAATAACCTTCGACACTAAACTACTATTTATCAACCACATTGATATCATTACTAATAAAGCTATGAAAATGCTGGGCTTCATTCTAAGACTATGTAAAGATTTCAAAAAGATTCATACATTTAAATTACTATATACAACTCTGGTTAGGAGTTATTTGGAATATAATTCGCCCATATGGAACCCTCTCTACAAAAGCCACGCAAACTCCATTGAAAAAATCCAACGCAAATTTCTCAGATCAATTAATTTCAAATTCGGAATTCCCGCGGATAACATAAACTATTTTATTTTTATTTTATTTTAGTTTATTTAGGAAACAAACAGTTATACATATTTTAATAAGAAAGTAACATATTACATGATTGCATTAACCAGCGAAGTTTCCGCTACAATTTATAATATATAAACATGGATTAAAACATTGAAGAAAACATAAAGTGGTAGAAAAAAAAGAAAAATATATATATATACAACAGAAATGAAAGAAAAAAAACACAAATTAAAGCATATGGGATATATAAATCATCCAAATATTATTATTATAATAAAAAGAAGGAAAACCAACATAATGAGAATGAAAAAAAATAACATGCAGCAGGGGTGGAGAGTTCGTAATTAACAATTTGTTTTAATTTTTCCTATTATGGATTTAATAAATTGGCCTGAGGACAAATGGAAAATATCAGCGTCGTAAAAGATATCATTGTATTTTGTGCACGTCCTTCGGAGAAATGAATGTTGTGTGTAATTTGTTTTTGAGTGTGGGATGTGGAATAGTTGGTTTGACCTTGTGTTTCTTATTGGACAGTGGAAATTAATGTGTTCTAGAAGATAGTTGTTGTCAACAACGTTGTTAATGATTTTGAATAAAAATTTTTGGTCGGATATATTTCTTCTATCTTCTAAAGTTGATAAATTATGGAATGTTAATGAGTCTTTTAGGTTTTCTGAAGTTCGAAAGGATTTAAAGTCCAGGTGTTTCAATAACTTTTTTTGAATTCTTTCTAACCTTTCAATATTTACTTTGTATTGGGGATTCCATATGACTGATCCGAATTCTAATATTGAGCGAACAAAAGAGACGTACAGTATTTTGATTACATGTGGAGACCTAAATGGTTTGGTCACTCTTATGATGAATCCTAGAAGTTTGTACGCCCTGTCACAGATGGAATTTATATGTGTTCGGAAAGACATTCCGGAGTCCATTATTATTCCTAAGTCCCTCACTTCACAACATCTTTTTATCTCTACGTCATTGATTTTGTACGGGAATATTAGGGGGTTTATGCTTTTGGTGAATGATATTGTGTTACATTTTTCCAGATTAAGGAACAGTTGGTTGTTAGCACAATATATTCCAAGCCTATTGATATCATCTTGCAATTCTAGGCTGTCATTAATATTAGTGATTTTTTTGTAAATCTTAGTGTCATCAGCAAAAATTTGGAATTTGGAATTTTTAAAGCATTTACCTATATCATTGATATATAAAATAAACAAGAGAGGTCCGAGATGAGATCCTTGCGATGATTCTCTATTACAAAAAATGCGACTCTTATCGTTAAAAGATAGAAGAATACTCAATGATCTTATTTTTTTATTTAAAATAAACAATAACTGGTTTGACTCCCCTGAATTGGTATCGTTAATAAATTATCATGTACCTAGTAGAACAACTCGACTCAAAACACCTTATTATTGCAACAACACTCTCAGTGATGCAGAACAAAATTCAATAATACATCGTTTACACACTTTAGGTAATGAATTTGCTCATATCGATCATGCCGAAAGTCTGTCATCATACAAAAGATTCATGAGACAAAATTTATCTGCTAGTACTACCACGTAATCATAATAAATAAATAATCATGTAACCATAATATTATGTCCTACCAGTATGCACTCTAATACCTATGGCTCAGAAA
The DNA here is from genome assembly GCA_929108145.2 of Limnephilus rhombicus. Classification (NCBI taxonomy): domain Eukaryota; kingdom Metazoa; phylum Arthropoda; class Insecta; order Trichoptera; family Limnephilidae; genus Limnephilus; species Limnephilus rhombicus. The sequence continues at coordinate 44,397,115 of OV815288.1, read as the reverse complement.
CATCATAGTTACCTACTTTTCATATCGCTTTGTATATTCCGTAATACCTTCCTTTTATTTATTATATATATTTTTTTAAATTTTTGGTTATCTTCAATATTTGGCTCCTAAGAGCATTTCTTACTGTTTACTTGTCATACTTTTTTACATTTATAACTTTTGTAATTTATATTATTTACAAAGGTAACTTATAGTTTATATTATTTCCTGCCTTTCAACTTTTTATCTTAACTTTTTACTTTTACATTATACTTTATATTTTATAGTTTACACTTTTACTTTATACTTTCATTTTATACATCATAATTCTATTTACTACTCATTACCTTAACTCCTTTCTTTTACCTTTTGTTTTTATATTTAACTTTACATTTATATGTCACTTTCTTATGTTATTGTATTATAATATATATAAATATAATTATGTCAATGGCACATGTTGTGCCGTATGTTTTTGAAATAAATAAGGCAGTGCTGGCCACTGCCTTCGAAAATTCAGTCAATATAGCCTGCGCCATAATATCCATAAGAAGTGTAGGCAACTCCCTAGAAGAACCGCATCGGGTAGGGGCCCCTAGGGTATAGGGGCCCTGAGACGTGCGTTGCCTAGGGTCCCCGACATGTTTAAACCAGTCCTGGCAGGGCCATATTGTCAACAAGGCAGTGTAGGCCACTGCCTAGGGGCCACGGATCGGCTAGGGGCCCCTATTGTAAAGGGGCTCCGAGATGTGCATTGAGTAGGGGCCCCGACATGTTTAATCTGGCCCTGACTATGATACCAGACGAGGAAAAATTACCATAAAAAATAAAAAATAAAATTCATTCAAAAATAAGACGCATTAAAAATTTTCTGAAGGATAATTCAACACACGAACTGTTCCAAACGGTTTCACATGAAATGCTGTATCTCCGTCAATTTTTCGAAATTCCTTAAAAAAATGGCGAGAGCGTTCTTAACAAGTGCATCCATCAAAAAATGAAATAAAAATTACATTTTTTTTTACAGTGGTGTCAGCCTTGTTTAGGGTTTGATGGGGTTTGTCCGCCCCGGGCCCCAAGACTGGGGCCCGGGGCGGACCGGCCCCCCCCACCCCCCCCTTAGTCCGCCACTGGCCAGTAGCTCAATAAAATAAAGAAATACACAGAGATTTTATCCAACTTTCTATATATTTTGTTTATTTTCATGTATACGGCATAACATGCGCCGTTAACACATGTATGACTACATAGTACGACATTATAAAGAAAGTAAAAGGACATAAGCTGGGAACATACTAGGCCCACGCCACGCCACGCGACGTAGGTAGACGTCATCATTTCCATATCTGGACTACTTACCATCCATACATTTTCTATGGAAACGGGTGCTTTAGAATCACACTAGCCCCACGCAACGCAAACCGACGCCCCCTACGCGACGCGGATCTGCCGCAGCCAGATCGGCGTGGGCCATGTGGAAGGTGGAGGGGGTATGGTCACGTCTACTACGAGATGATTTTACATCTTTCTGGTGTTATCTAAGCATCTAACGTTATGTTTCGCAATATCTGTGGTTGTTTTTTGACAGATATTATTCAAAAATGGATGACGAACAGTTCATTGAAACTGGACGGCACGAAGTTATTTATAAAATCAAATTACAGGATTATAGAGATTCTGCATACGCAGTGCAGCTTGGGAGGAAATTTCAGCCATTCATGGCATGGATTTCAATATTATACCCCTATAATGAATGACAATCAAACATGACATAGACACACTGCCAGTCTTTCTCTGATCCGAATGGACTTTCGTGTTTTCTTTTTTTATGTCATATTCAATTATGCTGTGGAGCTCTTCAAATACCACTTTACTCATACGGAAGTACCTGAAGAATCGTCCGTCATCAGATTCTAGTTAATTAGATTAGTTAACTAGATTCTACTAAAGTATGGAACTCTCCAAACATTTGTCTTTGTTTGTTAATGTTGTGGACCCAAATACTTCTCACTTTTTTATTTTTACGAGAATATTGATTTAATAATAATAATCGTAGCAAATCATCTTCAAATTCACTTTCAAGACATGGCAAAGCTGTCATCTGCTGAGAAGAGAATCACATAAAAATAACCTAAAAAATAAATGTCAAATGTGTCAAATCAAACGCGCCTGCGCACAACCAGAGACCCCTTGTCACGTGGTCACAGCGACGCGTACGTACGTCGGCCAGTGTGAACGGGACAGGAACGTTGCGTAGCATTGCGTCTGCTCAGTATGATCCTTGCTTAAATTTAATATATATAAAAAAAAAGAAAAAGTGGAAAGCAAAAAGTAAGAAGTATTATTTCATGTAAATTCTATTTCCAAATTTAAGTGTGTGGATCCGTTCATGAATATTTCTTGTGCAAATTATAATGAAAGAAAATTTTTTAAATGATTTTTTTAAATATTGCAAGTGAGAACTGTCGTGTAAAAATGTAGATATCTAATGATAATAAAGAAAACTAGCAGATAAAAACCCGCGCCCGTGTGTGACCATTTTATAAATCCGATAGAAACTGGTTCCTAAAATAGCCAGTTCCTCGGATCTACTGTGATCCAGTGACAGCTAGGAGCTAAACACTGTCGGTGACTCACCGAGACAAAGCAACAGTGACAAAATAACTGAAACACGCAATGACGTTATATGTCATTTATAACAACTTCGTCAAGTATTGCCGTCATCTTTCCGAATCCGAAAGGATACTTGAAGTATATATTATATATTGGTTTTTGGCAAGTTACAGGGAGAAATTAACCCCTTTGTCTCGCAAACTAGTAATGTCACCTGATGGATTTTTTTTTTGCCCGATGTTTTGGTTACCTTGGGCAAGATGAAGGAAATTAATATATTTTTTTATGGTTTGTTTATCTGTAAGTGGTATACATTTTGTATAGATAATACAAATCCGTAGCACTTATACCTAGGGGATAAATATCCACACGCGAGCTTGACGGAAGTAGTGATATCTTGTGATGAATTCTTGAATTTGAAACCGAACTATAACAGTAGCTTTGTGTGAAATTCCACGTACACAGATGTTATTTGAAGCGCGGCCGTTAAGCGTGCCGTCCGACATGCACTCGTGGCTAGGTTCTGAAATTCAACCACACGCAGACGCTACCGTAATAATATACTCCGATATTGCAATAAATTAATTAAATTAGCCCTATACTTTGTTGTCATCGTAAACATTGAGCAGCAAAGTGAAGTACGACCAGGAGGCTCGAATAATCTGAAAAAAGTAAAATGAAATTGGAAAATAAATATATTATTGTATTTTGTCATTGAAGAAGGAGAAAACAATAATAATATAAACGAAAATATGAAAGAGAACAAGACACAGAAAAAGATAATTGTCCCAACTGGGACTCGAACCCAGACCTTTCGTCTAACCGGGACGTGTTCGTCATTGTCACCTTCTGTCAAACCGTCAGGGCTGGGCAAAATACATGCTTTGCTGTAATTAAAATACAAATTACAAAATACTTTTTCGCATGTACTTAAAATACGAAATACAAAATACTTTCAAGTCGTGAATTTGAAATATAAAATACAAAATACACTATTTTGACCATTTTTAATTTCAAATACAAAATGCAAATTACAAAATACATTTGGTTTTGGTAGAACCTTTGGTTGCAATAAATTTCATAGAGTGCGTTTCCGTAGAAGCAAAGCTGGGCAGAGTGAAAACAGAGACGTGCAAAAATTGACCAATCATATTGCTCAGAAGACACATCTCGTCTCCGCTCCACTTGTAAAGTTTTGTGGCATAGGATTTAGGTGTTAGATAAATATAAATAATATCTGGAGTCGGTGAATTATTTTCCCATCTGGTCTCTGGTAGATTGACATGTTGTTCTTGTATTGTTTTGTAATTATAATACTTATATAGTGCAATTGCATAACGTGGATTGACCAGATGATCATTTGGGAAGTGTGTGAAAGGGTTTAGTTTTTCCTGTGGGGAAAATTAAACCCGAACATTTAAATAATAATAAGCTAGCTAGTTCCCGGCATGCCTTGCAATGCCATATTCAAAGAAATAGATTGTTTCTCCCTGCATGTCCTTTCCCGTGCGTCCCTGTTCCCCTACCGCATCCCTTTCCCCTACCGTGTCCCCCTTCCACCTTCCCCGCCTACCCTCTTTCCTCTCCCGCTCCCCCGTCTCGCCAACCCCGCTCCCGCGTTCCATATATTCAGTCCCAGTTCATTCAGTTTTCAAACAACTCGCGTGCCAGCTATTACAATTTTTTTATTAAAATTTTAAATATTTCACATTTATTCACTTTTCATATTCTAAGAACAATCAATCAAATCTGGTACTTAACATAAGTACCTATTTAAAATATCTGTAATTTAAAAAATCTATAGATAACTCTTTTGTTACAAAATAAACAGCTGCCTGCTAAATTCAATTTCATCAAACACGCGAACTGTCAAATGTGTAAAGTTAAAATAGTCGCTAAGTTTTCTGAAATTATTCAATTTTCTGCGTAATTTTCTTAATTTTTCTTTCCGTAAGAACCTTCTACAAAGTATTAGAAAACTTTAAAAAAAGAATTGAATAGGTAAAGTCGTTCTGAAGTTATGGCGTGAACAAGGGAAACAAGAATTCATTTCTATCTCTATCTCTACATATTATAAATTAAAGTCCTCCGCGTCGTCTGTCTGTCTTTCTGTTCGTGATAAACTCAAAAACTACTGAGCGGATTTTTTTATCTTCTTCTTCAATGATATATTACATTGTTGGGAATAACCTTCAAAAGTTATAATAATTGATTTTCTTATAAAAATTGAATATTGTATTTTGTTATATTGCAATGAGGAACTCCAGACAAATTTTTTAATTTAAAAAAAAATTAATAATGACCTTCTAACTTAAATAACTGCATATTTATTTTTATAGTTAGTACTAGTAGTTAAAACAATTGTCAAAGTTTAAATTTTTCAAGATCCCCGAAAACCACCGTATGTATGGTAAAACGTGTGACGTCATCATTCTCCAAAAGTTTGAATTATTTTCAACAGGTGTTGTCATTTTGTATGGAAGAAACTATTCAATATATAAAAACGTTATTTGGGTGGAATTATTTATTTATTATATTATATTTATTTATTTTATTATCATATTTTTCAACATTATTACGGGAGAGTGGTATAAAAATTGTTTAAAAATATTATTTTATAGATTTACAAATCGAAATCAATATCATGGAAACCGAAGCATCGCCAGGCAACTGATGAGATACAGCATACAGCGCCGAATCAGCTGATCGACGTCTGCCATTTTGGAGTTCAGAGTTGGAGGGTTGCGAGTAGCATTACGATTTTTTTTGTACAGTTTAAATTTTTTGAATATTTTACATAATATTATACAATATTTTACATAATATTCTTAATGTTTCAATAAATATGTCTAAATCTCTAAAATCAGTATGTAAATAAACCAATTACATGAAATGTTGAATGGCTTCCGTCATACATTTCAATACAACTTCAATGTGCTATCACCAGGTGACCGGAAAATTATGGAGAGCAGTGACGTCAGCACAAAAAATTCAATACCACCAACTTGACAGCGTGTTTTAATGACACGGTTTAATATGGACTATTTAATCGCTTTTTAAAAACTCTACTTTTAAAATTATTTAATAAAACTTATGTATTCAGAATCAGCGTTTATTGGTCTATATGAACATATTTTTTAAAGCCATAATATTTTTCAATGGAGTTCCTTATTGCAAGCATGTTTTAATAACGATTTTTTGAGCATGTCCAAACCGTTGGCATACCCGAGTCATGGAAATCGATAAGGTCAAATATTCTACTTCAATTAGTTTAAGCCTGAAAGGGCATTAGTTATTAGTATTATTACTATCTACAAATAAATCCATTAAAGCCTCTGAAGGACAGATCCATCAACTTAAAAGCAAGGCTAAATTTGTTTTATAATCTGCACTGCTTGGCTTGTCAACTTGCTCGAAAACGGGAATTCTTCCTTGTTGAAAGTATCACGTATGCAACATCCGTGTGTAATAGATAAATAGATAAGTACCTAAATAAGGCAGAAAATAAATGATGAATAGGTTGTTAGATAGTTGTTACTTACAGAAGAGAATGTTCTCAGAGACGCATTGGTGAAGCCCATGGCAGAGATCTCGGCAGGTTTTTCGGCTCTAACCTGCAGCATTAGCACGAGGTTGGACAGATCTCGACTTTCTACCCATCCGGAATCGTAGGCCGCATCCCGGACTGCTATGCTCTGGAAATTATAGTCACTGGCAAAATAAGACTGGAAATAGTGCTGCGCCTACCGGCGGTCGACCGACGACGTAGCGCTAACGAGCTGGTTCGACGTCCCTCGTATTAATTGCTTTTGTTAAATTCGTAGAGCTCTACTATTAACCTTCCTATACTCGCGCATTGGTCTCCCAGACCAACAAATCAATAATTCGTTGTTTTCTAAAAATTTAACAACAATGGTACTTTGTCTTAATTTGTTGTTAGGCATTGTTTAGTACAGCGCGCTCATTGGTACTGAGTGGACGTGTGACACTTATTTACCGTTATCGGTATTTTAGAAAAGTAACAATTACTACTCAAATATCTTAATAATGATTAATTCTTATTTTCGTAATATTTTATTATTCTTGATACTTTCATTTATTAGATTTCAGAGATTTTTTTAATTACCGGAAGATAAAGTTTATTTTTATTATTAAAGTTAGAGTACAAAAAATAAATGCTATATTAGTTAAAAGTCTGTTTCTATCAAGTTAGGTAAAAGTTTTAATATTTTCTTTTTCTTAAATTATAATTATACCCCTCTCTATATAATAAATACCAATAATGCTTAAAAAGTACATAATTAATATAATACAGATGAGATAAAACCTCGGTCTGAGACACCGTGCGCGAGTATACGTGTTATGCAGTTGGGTGCGAAAATTAATTAAGTATACGAAAGTAATTTTTTTTTTTAAAATTAAATTTAATAATGTTATTATTAAGTTCTGGAAGCATTTTAGTTTTTTATTATTGTGAGCTCTTTCGGCTTACAACGCAATTTTAAAATTGTGGTTAGACCACTTTGAGACGAATTATTTATAGGATTCTAAATTTCAATTTTGAAGGTGCCTAAATTGATTTATCACTGGTTACCGATTAACTGAGAAAATAATTGTAACAATAGATTCTCCATTTTAAGAGGTTACTTTGAAATCTGTTTTCCCTAGTGTGAGAATTTAATTGGTGTTTAAATTTTAGCCCGACATTAAGAAGATATAATGTTGGGAGGGTTTTCCGGTAATTTTTGATGAGGCAATTTCAACTATATCACGAACAGCGCAATGTGCAGTATGCACAGAATACCGAAATTTAAGGTACTTTAACCACCGGAGTGTTTTTTGCCACAATATGGCACTATTTAAAATACCTCGGATTGGTTTGCTGCCAATTTTGGCAAATTTTCCTTTATTTGTAAATAATTAAGTAGAAATTTAAATTTTACAATATTTTTTATAAACCCTACTAATATGTGATAATCGACAACAGATAGATTCATTCATTGGCTATACAGAATGTAACATAAAGGTTCCTTGGTACGTTTTTTATATATAGAGCATAAGAAACTCCCCCAGGATGGCGGGAAGGAAAAATACAGTTTTTCCTACGGTAAGGTTAGTTACGCTAGGTGAATAAAAGATATTATCTCACAGTAACAAATACCACCATATTTATACATTCTTAAATACAAGGGTGCCCTTCAAGGGACCGGGATTCATATTCCCAAAAGAAACAAAAACCATACTCAGGATTTAACTGGAAGAAAATTAAACATAAAGAAAAGAGCATACCTGCGGACTATGTATCTATTTAAATTCTATTCATTCTAACTTGACGCGAACGCATATTAACCGGCGACCACGTAGCGTGTGGAGGAAACGAGGTCCATGAGCATGCGGGATCTCCAGGTCAGCAACCGGGAAAGACCCCGAGGAAGGCTTCAGAGGATGAGGACTCCTCACCAGGGAGCAGGATCCAGCATCAGGTCCAGTGTGCCGGTTGAGCGCACCGGTGATGCACCTTTCATCCGCCACAAATAGGTATCGCCACGACCGTAACAGGTCACAAAGCCTTGCCCACGCAAATCAACAATTAAAGTAGCGAGTAAAGCGGCCAGGTGAAGGTTTATTAGGTCGTTTATTACTACGTAATAATTATTATCGTGACTGAACTACAATCAATTTGTCTGTCACCATATTAAAATTCGGAGGTATGATTTTTTTTAATGTGGGTGAAATATATTCAAAAAGATCTTAAAAAAATCTCGAACAATTAGAGAAAAAAATCTTCAATTGGGCTGTCACTCCAATGGGATATGTCTCGTTTGGCCAAATATTAATTTGGGAGTTGGGAATGGGTACCGCCGCAGCGCACCGCCCCGTTTACCGCCACTATTTATTGTATAACCAAAACCTCTGATACATAGGTCATCCCAAGTGGTTCGCTATTTTTGGTGGTTTATGGGGTTGGGTTTGTTTAGGTTTTAGCGGCGAATGCGTTTTCCCACCTACTGTGTGGTGGGCCGAATCGAGAGAGACTTACCCTCCTGACCCCCAGATTCCCACTCACCTTTTGCCTGCCAAGAAATTCCTCTCCTTTTCTCAGAAATACTTTCCGAACAACACCTCCAAAGATTGCCCAGGTCCCGAGGGAAATTATTTTCCTCAGGCCTCCTGTGTGGAGCTAATGTACTTAAATAAAACAATTAATAAGTAAAACAATGAATAAATAACCTCTTCAATCAGCCTGTTTCCATAGTAGCATTTGAGACTTATTTCCAGTAAGGGACTAGCAATAAAAACGACGTACTTTAAGACGAGACTAGGAGAAGCTATCTGCAAATAAAAATTTTAATATTTTAGTTACAATTTGTGTATTTTGCAGTAAACATACGAAATATTTTGTACAGAACAACAGTGTGCTTGGCTTCTGGCATAGTAGGAAGTAGAAAGGGATCATACCTAAGGAGCGAAGGGTGCGGGTCCGATCCTTGTAGAATAATTTCTACTTTCTACTCGATCGTAAATAATAATGTGACACAACTGATTTTAATTTTTATAAATTTAATTAAAATTAAATTTGATAATGTTATTATCGAGTTATGCAAGTATTTTAGAATGTATTTTAGTTACAGCTGTCTCGACTTGTAAGGTCATTTTCAAAGTGTGGTGAAGCCACTTATGGACGACTTATATATTATTTTAAATGTCAATGTTTGAAAGTGTCTAAATTGATTTATTACCGGTTAATCCAATTTCCAGAGACACTGATTGAGAGAGTGCTTAAGTGGGATTCGGATTCTTTCCTTTTGGCGTCCCTTGCACTAAGTGTAAGGGTTTTCTTAATTGATTTAGAATGACGTTATTACTATGACCCATTTAAGTGCAAATGTGTATTGAGGTGTGTATTGAGGCAAAGGTGAGCGGTTGGGTTTCGGTTTTTAAGTTCTCAGGGAGAAGGTTAAATATTTTAGGAGCTAGGTATATGAAATGTCTTCGTGCTGACGTGGTATGTAGTGTTGGTACATTGTAGTGTCGGTTGGTTATTGTTCTGGTCGTGTAGTTATGATGTAAGAGAGTTTTTTCTTATATTTGAAAATGAAATGGGTTAAAGTAAATTTTAGATGGAGTTGCCGTATGTTTAGAACATTATATTCAGTGAAAAGTCGAGTGGAGGGGTATCTTATCGGTCGCTTGTTGATAACACGTATTACGTTTTTTGAGCTTTTTGTAGTGAATCAATAAATTTATGAGCACAGCGGCCCCAAATTATGATGCCATATACTAATAGGGATTGGCAGATAGCATAGTAAACCCTTTTTAGTATTGTAGGAGTAAGGATATTTCTTAGAGTTCGAAAAACATAGGAGAGCTTGCGAATTCGGGGGGTTAGACTGGCTAAATGCTGATTCCAACGTAGATGATGATCAATTAGGACCCCCAGGTATTTTATATGGGAAACTTTTTCCAAATTTGGGCAAATACAGGAAGAGTAAGGTTTGGACAAGAGTGGATTGTTATTTTCTGGTTGTTAGTAGGTTGGGTAGCAGCAGACAGACTAAATTTGACATCGTACTGTAGCTGCATATATTATTACATTTGCACTTATGCACTTAAATGGGTCACTATGACCCATTTAAGTGTTTTTGTTTAACATTATCAAATTTAATTTTATTTAAATTTCTAAAAAATAATATGGAGTTCTACGAATTTAAGTTCTACGATTCAAAATCTATTGTATTATTAAAAACAATTAATAATACAATAGATTTTATTAATTAGAATTAAAAAAAAACATAACTTACCGATAAACAAAACAATCCCAAGCATATTGTCAAAGAGCTCATGGCCATGTTGAAGAACAGAACACTTGAGAATATTTCCTCAATTTTGGATGTTAAGCTGAAAGACAATTCATGATTTTATCATTAGAGATTTTTGAAAATGGCTAAAATTTGACATCGTACTGTAGCTGCATATATTATTTATTTACCGTACAAACCTTATACAGATTTTTTTTAAACCTAAACATGAATAAATGAATTAATTATAAAAAATTGCACAGTGTAAAAATATGATTTAAAATTAATTCAAATTTACCATTTTGGAAAGAAATTGTAAGCTAATAACCACTTAAAAAAAAGAAGCTTTTTATAACTTCTTTCGTACAGAGATCTTGAAATAATATATCAAATATTGAAAATATCCGTTACGTCTGCACATTGATTACCTAAGTTTTTTTTTATTTATTAATTTTTATTTTAGTAATTTGTACATTTAAGTTTACAAATTTCTAATTAATTATAATATTTCATATTTGCAAACTAAATTTTATGTAGTTTTATGTAGCTCCTATAATACATCTTGAAGTTTCCAATTTGTGTGGACTTTAAAGTTTCTGGTAGCGTGTTATTTAACTTCATCCCTTTGTACAGTAAACTATTCTGCGTATTCGCCTTGTCCTTTTTTTGAAGCCTGATTTTCTTGCACGTCCTTGCGTTATGTCTGTGAATGTCCTTGTTTAATATAATTTTATTTGAGATGTATTTTGGTATAGGTCTCGCAAGTTTAGTTGATTTCATCACAGTACTCACACAGATGCAAAACTTTCATACAGCGTGTTTCGTTTTAGGCTTTTAACAAAAACGCAATTAATAATTATTTCACAATTGAGAATTAGAATCCAAAGCTTGTTTAAATTGGTAACATAAAACTAATGTTGTTTACAACATTTTTATAGAAATACTGAAGGTTTAGGAAGAAAAATAAGTTTAATGTGATAATCTTCAGGATTGAATTCAAATGGGTATTCATAAATAACGACAAGGGTAAAAAAATATTCTGTTCTTTAAAAAGATTAATTTATTAAAATATTGATACTTATATAATATTTTATAAAGTAAATAATCCACATGCCGCTATACGTTTAATAGGCATAGATTTTGAAAAGTAAACTACTGTCAAACTTAATTACCAAAAGAAACATCGGTTTCGGTCGGGATAGATGGAAAAACATGCATTTAAATTCGGTTTTCACTCAAAGTTAAAAAATTCCCATATAAAACATCTCCATTGTCGCCATTTTTTTGTACGGATTTGACATTTGTAAAGTTTCGTTTAAAACTCAATACGCATGAATTACTTGGTTTACCTAAACTCAGAACCTAATGTTGAAATGAAGTGTGATTTCCAAAATCTGTGCTTAAAAATTTGGCTGCTTGTGGATTAATTATTTTTTATAATTATGTGTTAGCAATCATCAGTAATAGTAATTATTAATTTTATGTATCAGTTATCATCAGCAACTATCTATACATATATTATCTAAAATATAACAGATTACTAACATAAAGGTAAAAAAGATTAACTGTTGAATAGGTTCTAGTCTGTGATACTCCAGTTGCCTTAGACGTCAAATCATACAAGTCATTTATGCTTAAAAGTTGACCACCGTTTTTTACATTATGAATAAGTAAATAATTAAAAATACGCAATAAAATTTCACGAGTTGGTGATTAGCCACGTCCCATTTCGTAACAGGACTCCATGATGTCGTAATAAATATTAAACTTGCACACTTTACAAACACTCTGTAAATCTACTAATAAAGATTCGAATTGAAAATAATGAAAACAATTTATTATTTCAAATTTAAAAATTTGTCATTATTTGTCACTTGCGAAATGTAGGTGCACGTATGTTTAAATCAAATTACGAACCGAATGAGTAGAACACCCTGTAAGTACAGCCTCAAAAGGGTGTCGTAAAACTTGTCTCTCTTCTAACTAGTTAAAATAAGTGGGTATAAGCAAGACAGATAGCCTTATCGCGTTTATGGGCGTCGCTTGACGTTCACACAGATAGACCAATACATCAATACTAAGCATTTTTATTGCTTCCAACTTAAGATGATTTACCTATAAAATGTTGTTTATTATTTTTTTATGTATAAAGATCATGTTGTGTATGGGCGGTATAAGGGAGTTCATAAACGAATTGGCATTGAAATAAATGTTGCAATGAAAGATATTTTTGAAATTTATTTGTTTCTATTAGGATTATAACATTATAGTAGAGAAGTCTAACATTATAGTAGAGAAGTAGAACCTTCCATCTTTTTCGTTTATATACAAGACGTATGAGAAGGAAAAGGACGGTCGTCGATCTCTCTCTGGTACTTTAGTAAATTCGCACCTGAAAGCCTAAAAAAACATGAACTACTTACATAACCATCGACTCCGAGTCACCAGCATCACCGGGACCGGGATTCCTAGTTCCACTCCTAATTTTCGGTTTGGTCAGACCAAATTCGAATTATAATTACTTTAATAAGTTCAATTACTCAAAACACACGAAACACGCGACATAAATCAAAATAATAACTGTTAAAGCCCAAAAGAATAACAACATATACTAAGAAACTTCACCAGTTTTGCGTCGGGCGTGGCCAGACTAGACTTAAGACGCATTTTTGTATGCATCTGCAGTAAGGCCACGCCCCCATCGCCAATATTTACACTAATGTGGAAGTAAATGTTCATGTTTTCTGTTGGAGGACACCGGACTTTACAAACCGGACCTGACAAACTTTTATAAGATAAACTCAGTGAATGCATTGTTTTATTACACGATTATCACATTAGAGGGTCTGGACGGAATATTGAAAGAAAAAATTAAAATAATAACATGGGAATCCTAAAGTACTGATTCTATACAAATTTGCTGTCAATAAATTTTTCACAAATATAACATCGATTATAGCATTTTATTAATTTTATGGACTTTTCTTTGATCCTTACCGGTTTGATCCTATTATAGCCATCTTCAGATTAATAAGATTTGTCCTTCTTAGGATATGTGCACCCAAATTTTAAGAGGGAGTATCAGGAGTGGTTAATCATTAAGTTATTTTTATTTATTTACTAATTTGCATACTTTAAATATTGTTTTTTATTATTTTAAATACTTGTTTTTTAATACATAAAATTGAGATCAAAGTACATTGATTTACGTAGTTTAAAAAAATAATTTTACATCGTTATTTACGCATTTTATAAAAAAATTTAAATAAGGGGGTATAGGTTGATATGTTTCCTACAACAAAATATTTTTAAATATTTTTTTTCTTTTCGTATATGACGACAGATGAAAAACATTCAGTGGTAGAATGTCAACTTTTTGAAATCTAATCTTTTATAAACAGTTAAAAAGTAATGAAAATTATTTTTTTTTATACTTAATTTTATCTGGGGATATAGAAAATCCGTGTATCTAAGAAAACATAATGACAAACTTTTTTTTGAGGTGCCGTTATCGACACTAATGATTTCGAAAATACGCAAAAATACGAAAAAACCATTAAATATTGAAAAATCCCTCGCGGGCTCTTAACCAGTACTTGTTACTTCCTAATTTTCATGATCGACCCAGGACCAGTTGGATGGTGTGAAGGACAAATGCCGCATCCATGATAGTAAGGCAGTAAATTGAGGAAATACTATTGGAGAACTCCATTAGTAGAGGCCTCTCTAAGGGCCAAAGCATCGCCGATGCCGATGACAAAGGAGATTCTTGAAGATACATGAAACAATGTCTTACGTGTATAGCTGTTTGTGATATTCTACAATTTCTTTGATGTCCTCTTCGACATTTTTTTGTGTTTCTTCCAGTGTGACATCGTCGTGAGGCATGTTCAGGTTTCGGATCCGCCTCTGGAGCAGTAGGAAGTGCATAGTCACGTGGGCCATAAGCAAGCAGAACATGCAATCAACCCCACCAATCAGAACTGTGGTGAATATCCCTAGAAAAGTTAACAAAAGATTTAGGTATTTAGGACTAACCTTTTATTGTGAGGTTCAGCGTGGCTGAGAAAGGATAATATCCAGCTGATAATATCGCAAAATACAAGAGCAAAAATAAATAAACACTCTCAAGTTCCCTATGTAAAAAAAAAAAAAAACATGAATCGTACCTAGCTCCTCACATTTTCAATATCTTCCTAAAACAAACAAAAACTTATGGCACCCCAAATAATCAAACTGGCTGTTCAAAAGTTTTGTAATATGGTTGACTGAAAAGGAAAGAACAGGCATTCGAAATATACTAAAGAACTAACAGGAGTATATTTTATAGACATTCTTTTTTTATATAATTACTAACTTAATTATATAATATTCGAATATAATAAATTATGCATGGTACTGCACGCTAGCAACATTAATTATAAATAATATACCTACTGTATTTATATTTTCTTATCGCCATGTTTTTTTTTTTTTTTACAGTGAATACCGCACAAGAATCTCAACTGCTCCCGTCTGGAGCCAGTGAGACTATGGCATCCCCAATTGGGGTATGTTGTGAGGCTGAAGGTAGTGGGGAGGGGAAGGAGGTGGGGAAGAGGAAGGTTGGGAAGTACCTGGCTATTCAGATTTGGTCACCAAACACGGCTAAAGCCATTTTCAAGCAACGTTTCAATTCTGAATGGTGGTCTTACACCAGGGCGATACTGATAGTATCTTCCACTCTGGAACATGCCGCAAATATACTATATATTATTTTAAATGAATTAATTGTGAAATAGCACAAATTAATCAAATAAAATTTATTTGCGCATGCCGGGTTCGAACCCGCGACCTCCGGATTGTGAGTCAAGAGTCTTACCCACTGGACTACGGAGGTCGTAATGTGTAATCTTATATTACGTATGCAACCTTTTTATGGAAATTTTAATAAAAACAACATGTAAATACTTAATATAACAACAATACGTATGTGCATGTATGTGTATATATATATGCATATATTTTTATATTTTTATATACAAACATATCTTTATTGATACATATCTTTCTAATAAATATAATATGTTATTTACCCGCCGCGGAACAGACTCTGTCTAGTGAGGTGGGTAAAAGAAAACTATGTACATAAATAAAAAAAATAAAAGAAACGCCCGGGTTGCCGGCACTGAAATTGAATTGAAAAAAAAAAAACTGCGCATGTTTCTGGAAAGACTGTCAAAGAGAACATTGGTGATGGCCAATGCACCACATCATCATATATTAAGTCATCAGTGTGCTTTGTCGTCAAGATCCACCAACGCCAATAAAATTAACTTTGCTATTCCGTTAATATACAGGATATAATTTTATTGATTTTTGCTTGCTTAGTTAGTACACAAAAAAAGGTTGTAAGTTTTTCATTTCGAGAAGTAAGAATTAGGAATATCTATCAGTTATATTAGTTGTGGTGAATATTTTAGTTGTTGTAAACTGAAAAGTTTTAAATATTGAACGTCTGTATTTCTATAAAATAATTAAGACTTAATGTTAGCATCCGCAATGGGCTATTTCCCACCATTCTAAAACAAGGTCTCATTTTTCCTATTTTTAAATCAGGCTCCAAACTTGATATTAGTAATTATCTTGCTGTTACGTTACTTCCATGTCCAAAGTATTTGAAAAGATCGTCAATAATAGTCTCATGGAATATCTGGAAACCAACAACTTACTTTCAGCAATTTGGATTCAGAAACCATAAAAGCATCAACTTTCTGGCCACTGACCATATTTCTGGCCACTTGGATAAGGGCTCAAAATGTCTATCGGTATTTCTCAACCTATGTAAAGCATTTGACACAATCTCACACATCAAATTAAAACGCAAAATGTACAATATAGGTATTAGGAACAACGAATTAGGCCTCCTCTCCAGCTTCTTATCTGACAGATCACAATGCGTTAAACTCAGTACAACAAAGAGTCAGAACTTGCCCATAAGTTTCGGGGTCCCACTAGATATCGATGCCACTATTGTCGGTTTCGCCGATGTCCTTTTTCAAGCGAAATACTGGCTTACCGCATATTGCAAAGCGGAGAAAGGAATTGAAAAGGTAAAATATTGGCTCGACTCGAACACATTAACTCTAAATATACAGAAAACAAAATGCTTACTGTCTCTTCTCACCAATATCTCAAAGTCACACCTAACCCCATCATTAAAAATACACGAATGTAAAAATTCACCTCTAAACCGGAACTGTGACTGCCCATGCCTAGAGCAAGTAAACACTATCAAATATTTAGAAGTAACCTTTGATACACACCTAAATTGGAAGCAACACATACATAAAACTATAAATAAAATCCGCAAATCTTTGTACTTTTTCAAACAAACACGCAATTTCTTTAACCTAAAACTTTTAAAAACAGTATATTACTCACTGTGCCAATCTCACATCGAATACGGAATTTTAGCTTAGGGTAATGCATATTCCAGTGCCCTTGACCCCATCATTAAAGTACAAAAATTAATCATAAAAATAATTCTCGAACTGCTGCTTACTACCAGCACTGATACGATCTTCAATACCTTCAATGTTATGGACATAAAACAGCTCTACTCAAGGTCCATCTTAGTTAATTTACACAAAAAACAAAACACTATACAAAGCTACTCAAACAATACACAATACTTAAATTATTAACAAAGAACTTCTCCAAACTCCTTTTTCAAAAACCTTCTTTGGACAAAGACACTCTAAATACATTGCAAACTGTACAACACACTACCAGCTACGATCAGATATACTGATTCCTTCACAAAATTCAAAGAAGATATAAAAAAAATGAATTATAAGTGTTGGACGACTCACTATTACAAACAACTGTAAAATAAATCACGCAGAGACAGAAATAACTATTCACATACGACCAAACCCATATAAAATAAATGAAAATAATAGAATCCTGTCAAATTTAACTCCATGAATAGATTAGATAGAATTTACTTCTTTACTTCATCTCCTCCAACAATTATAAGATAACAACTCTCTTTAAAAGATTTTCCCACCCTTCCAACCACCTCTCTGTTTTAATTTCGATTCAAATTAATATGTATTTTATCTCTTGTAACGACGATATTCATTTATATACTTGTACG
This sequence comes from Limnephilus rhombicus, assembly GCA_929108145.2. Taxonomy (NCBI): domain Eukaryota; kingdom Metazoa; phylum Arthropoda; class Insecta; order Trichoptera; family Limnephilidae; genus Limnephilus; species Limnephilus rhombicus. The sequence continues at coordinate 44,379,583 of OV815288.1, read as the reverse complement.
CCTGTCTCGACACAGGTATATACAGGCATAAAAAAAACCCAATGTACATATACTTTTTAATAGATAAATAATAAAAAAAAAAAAAACAAATATTTTAGAGCAAATCTTACGTGATATGCTTACCTGCATAAAACTGCGATATATAAGTTAAAATACATCTCCAAACAGTTTTTTTATAATCAAATGGATACCAAAGTATATAGGGCAAGGAAATAATTTCATTCCACATATAGGAATGTTCGTGCGGAATTAACATGAAGTAAAGAAACTTCCCAACTGGTATAGTATTGTAGACCATTGCCACGTTTATTGTTGCATACATGAAGATTTGGCAAAAGGCTTTTGCGGAGATCATGTTTTCTCGGACGATTTTATTGACTGAGTCGACTTTGATCTTTGGCCACAATTCGCGGAGGTCCAGGATCACAGAACATATCTTCTCACGCTTGAAGACGATCAGGAATGACTTCATTACGGAAAAAATGACGGTGATGTGACAAGGAAGCATTTCAGCGGTTTCAAAGATTGTATATTTGTTGGAGATAAAGAAGAAAACGAGTACCATAAACTGGCCGCTCATCGAGATGAATATGTTTACTAGGCCGACGAGGTACAGCAGTCTGAAATGAAAAATAATATATTATTTCTGTAGAATTGTATGGTTCCATTTGTAATGTGTTGATTCCGTCACATGGATCATCCAATCCCGATATCAATTATCGTTACAACAACACTTATTAAACAACAAAATTACACACAATCCTTAAATTTATATTAATAGATTAAAATGGTTACACATTGTGCCCTCAATATCAGTGACCTGGTTCTTAAATGGAGTCTGACATTCAGAGGATGTAAATAGCGATCCTGTTGCAAAACAGCTTTGCTTCACTAAAAAATGATTCTATTGTTTTCCAATGTTAAAAAAAGTTTAATATTCATGTTCGTTAAATGCCTTTAGGTATAATATATGAACATTTTAATTAAGATGGTTCTCCACAGGAACTTCCAAATAATTGTAACATATTTTGAAAATCATCGACTCCAAAATTTTGCAAGTTTTCGAAAGATTTATCAAATTTGCGAATTTTTTAGTGAAGTTAGAATAATCCTTGTAATACGTTTGCGTAATTATTTAATTTACGTTTTTTGGTTTCATAGGAAGCTGTATTTTTACAGTTTACAAATAAAAAAATAAAAAAAACCGTAGACATTTTCGTTATTTGTTTTTGGGGTGTTACACCGTGTTGAGGTAGCGCAACACGGCATAACACCCCAAAAAACAAATAACGAAAATACTTTTGGCAGTGCAAATCTTAAAACGTATCAAACGGCAGATAATTTAAAATTTTTCTCTATTTTTAAATCTAAATTTTAACATTTTTATTTCATAACGTCCATTTGAATGAATATTCTGTCTGCTTTCTAAAGCCGTATATTTTGCACAGTTAAATGGGATTCCACCTCAAATATACATGTTTGGTTAGTGACTGAATATAATTAAATTTAAATAAATCTTTTATCTGAGAGGTCATTAAAGTGACTTAACGAGAAAATCTTAAATGCCCGGGTTTAGTGTGTTTAAATATAAATTTAAAAAACATTGCGTTCCTGACTTAGAATGACATAAAAGAAAATACAATGCATCAGAGGACGTATTTGAAAAAGTGACGTACTTATTGGCTGTTGTGAAAACCGTATCTCTTTTATACAAGCCGCCCAGTCCAGCAACTGAAATGACCTTATCGATAGCCTGAAAGGCGTCTTCAAATAAAACCTCCACTTCTGCAGTCTTATCATTTTCCTTTTCAGGAATTTCAGGTGGATCTTCAGTCACGATCTCCTGAAATAGAAGGTATTATTTAGGTTGTTTGTGGAGAGGTATGTTAATTTATTTATTTTATTATTGGTATAAATATACATGTCACAAAATCATAGGAAAATGAATACATTGTAAGTTGTTCTGTAGTTTAATATCCAGTCCCACCTAAAGTATCTGATATAAATATAGGGAATCATACTTATTACATAACTCAACAATTTACAAATAGTACAAAATAAGGTTATAAAAAAACCCTTCTATTATAACCCCGCATCATTAAGGCTTATACTAAAAAATGCCTGTCTTGACTTGAGTTAACCACATTCCGGACAGTGGTAAATAATATCCATAAATAATTAGTCGAGTGTCGATTAAAGAAGAGCAGTCCGTTATTTCTGAATCTACGGGAATGTACATTGAAAGAATTTTTTTGCCAACGGGCTTCTAAAGTAGAAAGGTTAGGAGTTAGTTCAATTTATCGATTGTATAAATTTAAGAAGGATAAAAGTTAGTTCATTCACTAACCTATCACCCCATTTTCAGGCTAACTCCTGTTTTACAGGAACATTTGAGGGTTTGCTTCGTGCATCATAAGTGTAGTTTCGTTTTTTAAAAACAACGAGAGAGCCCTGAAGGAGTAACCATCTGTTACTTATACCAGGGCGGAAAAGCGGTTGGATTACCTCAAGTGAGCGTGTTGCATTTTATGCTCAGTACTCGCCTCTACCTATAAATATCTTCATCAACTTATTACTGATGATATGTCCTAGATATTTTGTGGATTCTACTGCTTTCAGAAGCTCATCGTTCAAAAAGGCGCGGGGAATATTTTTTGGGTCTTCCCCGCGTTTTATGACCAACAGTAATGTTTTTTCGCTTCAGGATTTGCAATTCCCTTATTGACGGTGCCATCAGAACCATATCATCTGTGTAGCTCGTATTGTTGATAAATTGACCTCCGATGTGGCAGCCCACTCCAGCATTATTTAACCTGTGGGTTAATTCATCCATGTATATGTTAAACAGTACTGAGGACATACATGCTCCCTGTCTGACCCCGATTCCAAGAAGTAAGGTTCTGAAAATTCATCTTTCCACTTTATAAGGTTTTCCTGTTGACGGTGCCATGTTTCGAGAATTTTTACCACTTTCCATGGTAAACCTATTTCTTTTAGATTTTTCAAGTGGTGGGAAACTTCGTCGAAAGCCTTACTTAGGTCCAGAAAGCATGCATAATGTTGTTGGAAGCTGGACAGAACTTGGTACGCTAATAGTTTTTGAAGTGAATTTATTACTGGAAAAAGGTTCTAGGTGAAATAGGCAAAACTGAATTTAGCACTGACTTAAAAACTATGTTTTGCACTTTGAAGATTTTGGTTTTACAGGAGACTAGGAGTACTGGGAAGAAAGGTGAACTGAATTTAATACTTTAATAAAACACTTGAAAATAGGTTTGAACTTGGAGACTTTTGTTTATTGTAGACTGTTACTTCGTTGGTGGTAGTTTTAAACTGATTTATGATGGGATTGTGACAGGAAAACCCCGGGTCGGACTTTTTTGGTACAAAAACTCTCATTCTTTGTGAGGCTTGTGAGTTTAGGTATTTTCCTGATCGCTATGTCCTGCGGTCAGACATATAAAAATTGTATTTGATAGTCCTTTCCAAGTCAGTTCAAGTCTCCAAAACCAAAGCCTCACATCGTTTTTATTGTTTTTATAAGAATATACATGTACAAGTTTACATATAAGATCTAAAGAACAATATTTTGGAATAAACATTTTTTTAAAGTGCAAAAAGTGTTGGTAGATGTCAGTTTACAACTTATTATTTTACATCATGTTCATTTTTTGGTGTTGATATTTATTTATCGGTTGTAAGTACCACTAATTTCTTTTAATTAGGTTCGAGATTTTCAAGAAAGTGAAGTCGTAAATATTCATTGGATTTGGAACTTTTCTGTGTTGACCAATAGTAGCTCACCGGGTTGCGGAGTGAAGGTAACGTAAATAAAGAAGTATTTCCAAACGTACCATTTATTACCAATTGCGTGTTTGTTTGCAATTGATAAAGTTAGTTGAAGAAACGTAAATGTGTGCTGGCCGCACGGTACTGTGTAGAATTTTTGAATTTTTCAGTAGTTTCGTATGCTTTCATGGACTCGTTCGAGAGACACATCTGATTATCTTTCGTTTTCGTGTGGGATCCGACTTGATCTAAGAGCACTCGTTCAAATACTCTGACGATGGCAGTGGTGATGGATATCGGTCTGTAGTTTTTCCTAGAAAGTTATGTCTGTCAGTTAAGATTTTATTATCGGTAAGATAATTGTTTTTGTCATGTCTTTAGGCACTCTTTATCATGTCGGTGAACAGTGTTGCCAGTAGTTCCAACATCGCTGCCTCTGCATGTTTGACGTGTTCGGTGCTTAAATCATCATGCCCTGCAGACCTTAAAGATTTCATGTTACTAATGGTCGATCGAGGAAAAAGGTTTATTAAGTTTTTCGGGGCTCCAGCTCAGAGGTGGCTTCCAAAATTAAATTGTTGGTAGAACTTGAGATTTGTCAAGGGTTAGTAGCTGGTGACTTTTGAAGAATCTGCTAGCCCTATGCCCCATACAATACAAGACACAGTTTCTTGGAAGTAAGATTAATTCGCGCTGGTTTGAAGTACTTAGGTAAGTACGAGTACATTAGGGAGAGTGTTTATTGCCATCTCTCTCTAACACTATTTTAATCAACTTACCGAGTTAACCACTCAGGTCTGTTAGAAAATCGTAATATTTTAGATTTACAATAAAATCAAAATAAATGGAATATTTATGAATGTATCCGAAAGCTAACAACTGTTTTTGATAAGTAATGAAAAGATGATTTTAAGTGTTATTAATTGAATAAACCATATAATTTTAGAAATATTAAAATTTTGAATGCAATCATAAAAAGCTTTCAAAGTGGCCTTAAGTTTTTTTTTAACTTAAATTACTAATGTTTTGATACAACACTTTATGTCGTTTCGTTAAAAATAATACGCATTTTTTTTTTAAATTGCGGCTAGAAACCTAAGTTTCATAAAGGTGCACATTTTTGGTTAAATTTTCGGAATTAGTGGCCATGGTTATTACGAATAGTTTTTAGAAAAAAACTTTAGATTCGCCTTAATCACTATAAAGGCAAACTTTTTGCATCACGGGTGGCGGAAAATGATGCATTTCAATTTTCAATAGCGTAAAACTAAATTTCACTTCGCGAACCGATACGGTGACAATCCGTCGGCCATTTTGTCACCGTTATTTTTCCCTGATAATATTAGCGAAGAGCTTGTCACGATACACATGTCAAGAATTATGACACCACAGTCCCGCGGTGCGGCGAGTGTATTCCGTTGTCCCCCCTTGCAAGAAACGACATACCGCATCCCTCTCCGCCAGTCCCTCGAGAACCCTTCGTTAGGAAATACCTAGCTAGGCATTGTTGTTGATTTGTGACTAATAATTATGTTTTGCTAGATGTTGTAATTGTGTGTACCAGAGAATACAGATATGTTTCACCCAGCTACCTTTTTCATTTGATGGGATCACGTGGGCGGGCTTTGGCAATTACCTATGTACCATTTACCCCCTAGTTACCTACGACATTGACGAGGAGAGGTTTCCTGCCTGCCGACGACATTGAGCTAGCCGAGAGCAAAAGGTAGGTGGCTTCCCCCCCCTTGGGACTGCTGCAAGCTAAATACGACTGTAGCCGACTTCGTGGGATACATAAAAAAGGCGCGCAATTATGAAAACACAACAGACAATGCATTTATTTTAGTCCATCTCACGGATTATACGGAACTTTGAGGTTAAACTACGAAAGCTGCATGTCATCATAATTTTAAAAAACATCCCAGGTTTTGAATGGTTTGTCTGGCAAAGCAGGGGTTGTGTAGCGGGTTTGTGTATATTATCTTTATTTTAAAAAATATCCCAGGATTTGAATGGTTTGTCTCCATTCCAGTGCCTCAGCTAGATTGTGAAGTGATTATGATTAGAGGTTCGTTTGCATTATATTATTAATTCTGTTTTCATAATTACGCGCCTTATCATGTATCCCACGAAGTCGGCTACAGTCGTTTCTAGCTCTTGTTTGTATCAGGGATACCAACATAACAAACAGTGACGGAATGGCTGCCGGATTATCACCGTATCGGTTCGCTAAGAGAAATTTAATTTTACGCAATTGAAAATTAAAATGATGCAAAAAGTTTCATTTATAGTGATTAAGGCGAATCTAAAGTTTTTTTCTAAAAATTATTCGTAATAACCATGGACACTAATCCCGAAAAATTACCCACTTTTTAATTTTTCTGTGGTTTACTTCTTGATATGAATATAAAGTGTGGTTGTGGTAAAGTTTCTCTTTCTATCAGCTTTTAGATGAAAATATTTCACACCATGACGTTGAGGGAGACCTATGTGAGCTGCTCCCACAAGCGTAAAAAATTGCCTGAGGGGTTTAAAATCCCACAGAAGGCATTAACCACTGGAGCGATTATGCTCGAAAAATGGACCACTTTTATTTTTCTGCGATTGATGGCGGTCCAAAATTGGACCACATTTTCCTACCATTAGTAAAACATTTATTGTAATTATTTAGAAGATTTCCCTGGCCAGCTATTTATTTTAAAATGAAACTATTGAAATGCTTTATCTATTATGATCATAGATGTCGTAAATCCAAACTTCGTAGACTATTTTAGAACGAAGTTAAAAGGACATTTTAAAAATATTTTATCCCGCCGAATTTTTTATACCTTTCATTATCAAGTACACCACAGACAACATAAATAAATCGAAAATATTCTACGTTTACTCGAATAAGTACCCCTCACGTTTCAAAGAAAAAAAAAACACGCAGGGTTCGCGCGATTTTAACTTTACGATATATATAATATATATTTTTAAATCCTATAAATATGAAATAAACGGTAAAATGCAGGTTAATTCATTGGCCATATATCACTATAATAAGTTTTAAAATTTCTATGTTAAAATTCGAAGATATGATTTTTTAATGTTGGCAAAAAATTTAAAAAATGATCTGGGAAATCTCGAGCAATCGAGGCAAATTTATTAATTTCACGCGGTCGCTCCATTAGTTAAGCTCATTTTTTTTTTAAATATTCAATTCACCCTAAAAAGAGTGCTGTGTGCCGATAAACTTAAGAAAGGTATTTATATTTGGAGTTACTCTCCTTGATATTCAAATAAAAATAAAAAAAAATATTGTACCTTCGAAACTTTTGTTGTTACTACTGACGCCATCACGAAAGGTTTCCACAATGAAATAATAAATAAATGGTGATGTCAGCCGTTTTATACGTTTTGGACTTCGTAAATAATTCATCGAAGTGGAAGAGTGACGAATAATGATATTTTTATTCGTTACGAGTATTTATGCTCATATATATATTAATGGAAATTAAAAAGTCTTTGATGCGAAGAAAATAACCGTTTTGCACCTACAATGTGTTCCTGCATTATGTCACTGTTTATATTTTATACTAGCAAACCCGGCCACACGTTGCTGTGGCTAACGAAACACAACGCCATTACCCAAACTTTATAAAATCCACACCATGCGCTTGCCAGCTGCCCGCTGCCCGCTGCCTGAATTGAATATTTGAATTTATCGGCTTTTCTCTACTATAATAAGCATGTATTATACATATAAACTAATTAACTCGCCACTAATTATACAATACTTGCAATGCAACACTGGATATTTGAAAAGAGAAAATCAAATACTTACTTACTCTAGGACATCTATTTTCCAATTTCTTCCGTAGAACCAATTTCAAAAGTGACTATAGTACGGCCCGCCAGCCGTTTTAAATCGCACAAAAATATGTTTTCTTTGAATTTCTCGGCTTTTCTCTAATATAATTTATATTTATTATATAAATAAACATTCCGCTTGAATCACTCTATCTATTGGTGAAAACCGCATTAAAATCCGTTGCGTAGTTTAGAGCGACTTCATTTTATACTATGTATATGATGAGTATTATTATGTTAAAAAATGAATCGCTAAAACGTGTGTACGCGCATAACTTCCAAACGACTGCATCAAATTAGATAATTATTTTTTTTTGTGTTCGTTATTGTTAGGAAAAGGTTTGCATAAAACTCCTGGTGAGCTCTTGCATTATAAAATTTGTATAAAAAAATTGCAATGGGTTGCACGCGATGTGTTTGAAAACTGAATTTATCGGGAATGAATGTATGGAAAGCGGGAGGGGGAAGGGGGGAGGGAAAGTCGGGTAGGGGGTTCGCGGGAGGGGGGATGAGGGGAATCAGGGAGGGGGGAGGAGGGGAACCAGGTAGGGGGGAGGGGAACCTGTGAGGGGGCAGGAGATCTCGGGAGGGGGGTTCAAAGGGGGAATGGGGAGAGGGAAGGTGGAGGAGGCGAAAGGGGAACGCGGTAGAGGAAGTCAAAGAGGTGGAAAGGGATGGGAATTGGAATGGGACGAATGGGAAAAGACACGCAGGGAGAAAAAATTTCTATATTAAATGGCAAAGCAACGCATGCCGGGTACCAGCTAGCTCATGTAATATATACTAATGAAAAATTTTCATTAATATACAGGGTGTTAAGGGACGTACTTGACTTACTTTAATCAGTGATTCCTGACATTATTTGGAGTAAAAAATGTAAATGAAATTTTAGTCTCCAGTGACATAATTGATGTTTTTTTTTGTTTTTTTCTACAAAAACAAAAAAAAATGGTAGTTCTTGAACAGTTGAAGGCGGGGTAAGGGGTTTGTCGGATACCCGGTTGTGTGACCAGTGACGACATGCGGAAGAAATTGTTTTTTGTTTGATTTTGAAGAAAAGAATTTTGAAAAAAAAAAGTCATAAAAAAAAAAGTCACCGGAGACCAAAATTTCATTTACATTTTTTACTCCAAATAATGTCAGGAATCACTGGGTAAAGTAAGTCAAGTACGTCCCATAAGACCCTGTATATTAATGAAAATTGAGAAGGTCTTTATAAAACGATGCAAAGAAAATAACCGTTTTGCACCTACATTGTGTTCCTGCATTACTTGTTCCAGCAAGAAGAGGTTAATTTTTTTATTTATTTAAAGCGTGATATAGATCAATTTCATTTGGTCTAATATAAATGTACATTTTTACATGTTAATTTACACTTATTTTTTTACATTTGCTCCATACAGGAGACTGAGAAAAAAATACCTTTTTCCCTTTCTCATCTTTGGGGGTGATGTATGGAGGGTCTTTCAACTCGAGCAATTTTTGCTATATTATATTTATATATTTGCAAAACGTCTTGAGTGAATCGCTGCCACAATATGCCTGTAGGCACTTCAATAAAGTTTATATTCATGTTTATTTTATTCGATTTTTATTACATAATATACATCATTGTATTCGTGTTTTTTAACTCATCGAAATTTAAAAAATATTATGTTTTAATATTTTTACTTTATTTATTAAGCTTAAAATAGATCTATTAAATTTGGATCGGGAGTGACTGGTTGAGGTAGATCTTTTAACATATCCAGCCGGACTTTCTCCACCCATCGCCTTATACCATATTAGGAGGGATAGATTGAAAACTCGGAAGCAACTCAACAACTTTATGAAAAGTCTTTAAAGCTATGAAAATAAAATAAAATATTTAAAAATAGCTCATAACCTAACCTAACGTAACCTATTCATCAATTTTTTTTATAATTTTTAATGATTTTTCAAAGCAGGTGCTGAGTTGATTCTAAGTTGTCCATCGTTCGTCACTCCTGGAACCACCAGATTCCTACACCTCCCTCATACCATTTTCCTTCCCAGAACTATCTCCTTTCTATTAAAAGACCTACCACACAGCATCTCCAAAGATGACATACTCCCTCAGGTAATTTTTTCCCATATGGAGCTAATGGAAAAAAAAATTGTAATTACTTATATAAAAGGCATCAGTTTTCTCTGTACCATCCTGTGAAATGAAATATTAATATTATATTTGACGTGTTTCATATTCTTTATGCATTAATTTATTTATTACGTAAGACTTACAATATATTATTTAAAATGACTGGGAAAAACCTAGCTACAAACCATCAGTAGGTACGCAATCATTTATTTACATTTTTTTATTTTTTATTCTATCACCTCCATTTAAAAAAAAAAAAGAAAATTCAATTGGTATTTTAGTTACTAAATAAAGTTAATCTAATAGTTTATTAGCTTAATAGCTAAGTTCTGCAAGCAGTTTTATTGTTAAGATTAAAACCATTATCATTTATGTTAGGCCACATTTTATTTTCCATTTATTTTTTTATCTTGACTTTATTTGCCCTTAGGGACACCATTTTATTTTTATGTTGGAAAACATCAACCATATTTTTAAATTTCCCAAAGCTGAAAATTCAAAAATTATATTAAAAACATGTAGGTAACAAACCTTCTAATTTTTCTCTGTAATTATTTATTTATTTATTAATCATTATTTATTAATAATCATTAGCCCTTATGGGCTTTTACACACATTTACATTTTTATGTTTTAGTGCATACAGGTGTGTTTAAAAAATACATACTACCGACTCGCACCGCACTAAAATTAATATACAAAACAATTCCATTTTGACCAATTACTTTATCGTCAGAATTTCTGCTTAAAGAATTCAATTTCCGAAGACGAAATACTTTATACCATAAATATACCAATCCCCTTTATACTGATACCATGGAACATTTCAGGCTTAAACAAATAATGTCAGATACTTCAGTAAACTATCACGGAGAGGACAAATGAGTTCGATAATAAAATATAACAGAGTATCTAATTACAATAAAATTAAAATGTTAATCAAAGTACAAGTCGTTAAAGTAATTTTGTTATTATTACCTATTGCAGCGATAAACAAGAACAGTTTTTATAAGGTTTGTTTATAAATTATAAATTACTAACCTTTATTACGCCCTATATTGTAGGTGTTTTTGACGGAACTTAACTATGAGGGTTTACAATAAACTGTGCACACAAAATTTCAAGATGGGGATTTATAGTTCTATTGTAAATATTCCAAAATACTGAATTTAAATTTGGTCACTGACAGATGACGATAAACATCGATTGAGTTATATTTATTTCCTAGTCGATGAAGCCTTTCGATAGGCGAGTTTTCGAAGTAATTATTAGTAGGCGCGGTAAGAAAATAAGGCGCATTTAATCTTGAATTACGGGTAGGTACTCGCAGTTGGATTAGTTTGGTTAAATCAAGGGCGTCAAGTCTGCCATTTGAAATATTGAAAAGACAAATTAAATCACTCATTGTTCGTCTTGAAGTTAATTCATTTAATTTTAGTAAGTCCATTAAAAATATATTTAACTGAAACGACTGTGAGGTCTTCTTAGTAATAAACCGCTTGCTGAGGATTGGTTTATACCAAAGATATTCAAATACAGGTTTGTACCATGTCGGTTGTACGCTGGTTAAGTATTTTGTCCTCAAATCCAAATTTTAACACACACAACACCTCACAAAATACTCACAATACTAGAATAAGACATTCACTACAAACCCGTAAAACAAACACATCCCTTTACAAAACTCTACAGATACTAGGATATGAAGCTTTACAATATTCACTTCCTGCACAATTTAAAACATCTAGATTTGCACAATACAAAAAATGGATATACCTATGTACATTGAACGGGACATCAAATAAACAAAATTTGTAAAAGGCTGAGGGCGATCGTGGGTAGGCTGTACAAACTGAAATGTTTCATTCCGGTGAATATTTTACGATATGGAATAATAGGGGACACTATTGTAAACTATTTTAAGCCACCTACAATCAGTACAAAATTCTATACTAAACAGAGACGAAACATATCATTGTTGTATCGAAATTTAACTATCTTACCGGTGCAGGTCTTATCATGGCATAAAATATTGTTTAAGCATATATCTGAGACTGAAAATAAGAGGAAAGTGGAACATGAATATAATACTAGGTTCACAAAAAATGAAGGAATGCTTGTTCCAAAATATGTATAACAAAAACTACGGACGGCGAACCCTGCAATGCAACGTGCCCAAAATATTTAACATGTTACCAAGTAAAATAAAAAAAAATCGATTGCTCAAATAGATTGAGATGCACGCTGAAAACATGGTTACTAAATAGAGATGGTGTATATTAAGTGGTAACCGACGAGTTCATCGAAAATCAATTCATCGAAAGCAATTTCATCGAAAACGAGTTCATCTAAAATCAATTCATCGAAAGCAAATTCATCGAAAACGAGTTCATCGAAAATTAATTCATCGAAAATCAATTCATCGAATGATCAATTCATCGAATCGCCAATTCATCGAAAAACATTTTTTTTTGTAGATATTAGAGCTGTCAAAATAAAATACCCAAAAAGGTCTAATTAACTGAGTTAAACGTGTTAAGCAACTGTCAGTTTCGTAGTGACAATGTAAAATTTATAGGTTATCTCTTCGATTTCCGATTGTCTGATACTGCAAAAAAGGGATATCTAAGGAACGGTAACCAGACAACTTATAATGAAACCAACTCATAAACAACTCAGAATGGTCATTAAGAGTGATGATAAAAATATATTTAAAAATTGGTTAAATAGGTTAAGTTAGGTTAGGTTAGGTGAGGTTAGGTTAGGTTAGGTTAGGTTAGGTTAGGTTAGGTTGGGTTAAGTTAGGTTAGGTTAGGTGAGGTTGTATGGATTGTTAGTATCTACTATTGGTACCTTGCTTGTTACACACAAGGTTTCTCCTAATTCTTTTTTATAACTATTCCTTATATCTTTGTAATTCTTTTAATTTTCGTTTTTTTCATTAATTTCTTTAATTCTTTTTGTAATTTTTTCTAAGAACGCTATATATATTTCGCTTGTTTTTTTCTGTTTCCAGATTTCTGTCCTATTCTCATCAGTAATTCCAAAGTTTTTTAGTTTGTAATTTAATCTGAATCGGTCTATATCAAAAATTGAGCATTTTTCTAATACGTGGGTGCTGTCCTGAGTAGATGTTTTGTCACACGGGCATTTGTCATCATCTATTATTTTGAAGCGTTTCAGGTATTCTTTGAAGCACCCATGTCCTGTCAACATCTGTGTTGCGTGAAAGCTGTTTTCCACGTGTTTCCCCTTTATAAGTGCCGTGTTTATATTTGGAAAGTACTTCTTAATTATTTTCCCCGTGCTTTCCCCCATATATCTTATATCCCATTTATGTTCTGTTTCTCTCTTGAGCGTTATTTTTGTGAAGCTTGGAGGTACCTTGTCGTAGTCTGGACACGTTTTTAAGTAATCTTCCCTTTTTTGCTGCTTCATCTGCCTTTTCGTTTCCCTCTTATCCTCTGTGCGCCCTAACCCATTGAAATTTTACCCGGTTTTTTTTTTTCGGCATGTTTCTAATTTTTCCAAAAACTCTCTAGCTATATCGTTCGTATTTCTCACGGCCCTTAATGTTTCTAGTGATGATTTGCTGTCTGAGTTTATAGTAATGTCTTTGTCTATTATTCCCTTTGTTTGTACCCATTCTATGGCTTTTTGAATAGCTAACATTTCCGCTTGGTAAACTGTGCAATAATCTTCTAATTTATATGACACCCAATTTTCCCAGCTTCCTTTATAACAAGTCCAGCGCCCACTTTTCCATCTTGCTTGCTTCCGTCTGTATAAATTTGGATGTGATCCTCGTTAATTTTATCACCTTTTTCTAACTCAATTTTTATATTTTCTCTTACTATTTTCCCCGGATGTGGTAGTACATTTATATTGCATGTGGTCTTTATTTCCCTATCAGCAGGTAGGAAGTTAGCGGGGACACCCCTTCTATTTATTCTGTAGATATCTTTAATTTCTGCTATTTTTAAATCTATTGGTGGTGTGCCTGCTAAGGCTAAGGCTGAGGTGGTGGAGATTGTTTTACACCCTTTGCAAATTCTTATTGCGTATTGACGCTGAATACTTGCCAGTTTTTTCCTATTTTTGACTCTTTTACACGTATCGCCCCAGACCCCTGACCCGTACGTGAATATCGGCACGATTGCGTCGTATATTGTCTTTATTATTTCGGGTGATAGCCCCCACGTCGGTTTTGCCGCTCTGCATAAAGCTTTAAAGATTGTTGTGGTCTTACCGCAAATATAATCTACGTGTTTGTCCCATCTAAGCTTATTATCGATTATCATACCCAAAATTTTGATTTCCTTGACCGGTTTTATCTCCTTGCCATTCATGTTTACGTTAATGTTTTTTTCCCGAGATTTACTCATAACCATGATTTGTGTTTTTTTTTTCGAGAATTCTAATTTAACTTTTTTACCCCAATTGCTTACTTTTTCTAACGCCTTTTCCGCCGTTTCTTTTGCGATTTGTAGATTTTTCCCGTTCACAATTAAAAGTACATCGTCGGCGTAGGCTTGGATGTAGACGTCTGGACCGAGGTCCATTTGTAGGAGTTCGTCCAGCGAAACGTTCCAAAAGGTTGGCCCGCCAATCAATCCTTGAATGCAACCTTTGGAAACACATTTCTCACTTGAGCTGTTACCGTGCCTTATTCTTACTTTCCTGTCTTCTGTATAGCTTCTTACTAACGTTACCAGGATGGAAGGACATTTTTTTTCTATCAGTTGTTTCAACAATTGTGGCCACCATGCATTATCAAAAGCTCCTTTGATATCGAGAGATATGACGATTACTTCGCCAGTTTTGTTCACTGCTGATTTTTGCGAGGTGAAGCCGTATTGTTTTGAGCTTAATTTGTTTCCTTTGCCAAGGTTCCATTTTATTCTATCGATAAGGATTTTTTCAAATAATTTCCCTAAAACCGGGAGAAGTCCAATCGGCCTGTAGTTTTCTAGACTGCTGTAGTTGTTTTTTCCTGGCTTAGGTATGATTATGATGTTTGCTTCCTTCCATATTTTTGGGAAATATCCTATGTTAAAACATTTCTGGAATATTTTTGTCAGTATCTCTGGGAAGCTATCATTGAAGCGGGTAAGAATATCAGACGTGATCCCATCTGCCCCAGGGCACTTCTTCAGGTCCATCGATCTGAGGGCATTTTGTAGCTCATCTTTTGAAATTTGTGGTTCCTGGTCGACTGTTGTCTCTTGCATTGCTTTTATTCTTATTTCCATTTGTTCAGGAGTTTCATTTATCACATTGTCATCTGGAAAGAAGTGATGAAGAATTTCTTTAGCAGTTTCTTCAGGGTTATTGCTTTTAAAAGTTGACGTGGGTGCCCTGTTTGGTGGGTTCGTGCGGACTGTAGATGTTGGACCAGGTTGTTTCCTTCGCTTGTTTTTGGCAGAAGTCTTTCCAGCTACTGGTTTTTGACTCTCTTAACTCGTTTTTAAAATTTTCTTTGGCTTCCAAGTATTTGGGTAAAGTCACCTCAGATCTTCTTTGTCCACATGAATTCTGAAGTTTTCTTTTTGCAGTGACCAGTTCCGATTTTAAAAGTGTTAGCGAGTCAGACCACCATGGGCAGTTTTTTCGTTTTCCTCCTGGTTTAGGGATAGACCTTTCGCAACTTGTTTTGATGATTGAGGAGATATTTTCCACCTGTTTTTCAAGATTTATTGGGTTACTGGAATAGACGGGGTCTTCAATTGTGATGTTTGCCTTTTGCAACATTTCTTTCGCGACTTTTTTGAACTTGGTCCAGTCTGCAAGCTTTGTTCTGTACCTTGGGGTTGTTGATTCAGGGGGCATTATTGTGTCTGATTTACTCATCGTTATAACATTGTGATCATATAGTCCTGTTTGTTCCACACCCCAGTTTGTGACTTTGTCCATAATATTGTTGGAGCAGAAGGTTACATCCATGAATGAGGTTAAATGGTTGCCGGATCTCCAAGTTTCAAATGTCGGAGTGCTGCCGTCATTTAATATGTGAGCGTCCAGCGTTGCTATCGTCTCTGCTAGTTCCTCGCCTCGTTTATCTGTTTTTGGGCTACCCCACCACGAGCTTTTTGCGTTGACATCACCACCTATCAGAATGCTGAATGAAGATATCATTGTTGCTTTAATACTATTGTCGACGAGAATTGCTGTCTTGTTTGGGCTTTCTCTGGTTCCTTTAGTGGATTGGTAGACTTGCCACCTTTTCGTATTCAGCTGCCCAGTGTTTCCTGTGTAAGGTTCCTGCAGCAGAATAATGTCCGATTTGTCCGTATTGACCACACTGTGGTTAGGTGAGGTTAGGTTAGGTTAGGTTAGGTTAGGTTAGGTTAAGTTAGGTTAGGTTAGGTTAGGTTAGGTTAGGTTAGGTTAGGTTAGGGTAGGTTAGGTTAGGTTAGGTTAGGTTAGGTTATTTTAGGTTGACCAATGCTTTTTTAACTTCTCGGTCCGCTCGGCATTTCTCTCAAATATCAACAAAATATATTTTTTCGATGAATTGGCGATTCAATGAATTGATCATTCGATGAATTGGTTTTCGATGAACTCGTTTTCGATGAATTTGCTTTCGATGAATTGATTTTCGATGAATTGATTTTCGATGAATTCGTTTTCGATGAACTCGTCGTGAACCATATTAAGTCTATGTCTAAATTGTATAGTTGTAGTAATAATATTATGGATGTATATTTAAATTGAAATTGACAATTAAGATTCACATTAACAATAATAAAATAATCGGCATTTTGATAATTCTTTGTGGGCAACACCATGGTCAAAAATTATATTAACTACAATAATACGTTTTAAAAGTGAACATTTCAATTTTTTATCGATTTGGACTAAACTAATTTGCAAATTATCGTCAAGTGTATCCATTCTGACCATTATTTCTCTAATTGGACACAAAAAGTTCAAAGCGTCAATTGGCGAACGAACATCTCCCAATCAGATTTTACTTTCCCGTTGTATTTCTCAGGGAGCTTTTCAAGCGGTTAACTTAATGCCTACTCAAATACCAACAAAAATTTCATGTACTATTTTAGAGATTTATTTTTTCGCTTTTTCGTTCCAACACGTTTCAAATCACAATGGTGCTAAAGAAATTTCACTTCGTAAGAACTCACCGAAAAACATTTCGGGAAGATGCAAAAGCAATAATTATATTGGGATATCTCTGTTTCCGATACTTATCTACCTTCTTCTTGAGATGAATTCCATCTTCCAAGTATTGATTTTAATTGAGTAGAATAATAGAATACTACTCTATGAAATGATTGCAGCACCCACGCCACAAAGTTCTACCATGCTTTGTAAAACCGCTCGTTAACCTTTTCGAATTTCAAATAAATGGTTCTATTAAAAAGCAGACACGTGTAAAGTGCTCGTACTGTCATTTCATGCAACTCACTTTTGTTCAGCACAAAGGTTTAGCAATCCCAGACGTAGGTTATGCTTGGTCTGCAATATACAGTAATTTACACTAAAAGAGGTAAAATGTTATTCTCGGAAGTATGTAGTCTAAGGAAACCAGAAAACTCTTTGAGAATTTAAAATTCTTGACACGTTAATTATAGCGGAACATTAGTTTTCGATGTTGCAACTGTCTTTTTTGGGGAATTCTGAATTTTGGATCTTTGAAATATTATTATTAATCACTTCTTCTAATAGTGCAAAATTATTTTGTGGTAACATTTTAAATTCAAATTAATAGATAACTTTGTATTAACCACTTAATTATTTACAAAAACCGACATGTTTCGTCAGCAAAGCTGACTTCTTTTTTTTTTTTAAGAAGTCAGCTTTGCTGACGAAACATGTTGGTTTTTGTAAATAATTAAGTGGTTAATACAAAGTTATCTATTAATTTGTATTATTATTAATTTATTTATTAATACATGCCCATTTGGTCTATTACACTTTACACAATTGCCCAGTCAACAATAATAACCTTCGCGAAAAATCAATAAAGCAGTCAAGTTCACGATAGTTGAGTCGAGATTTTGCAAAATAACAATTCTGAGATGCTCACTCATTCATGTTTCGGTATTTTTATTTTTAGCCTTGTAGAAATGAAGCTTCTTGTTACTTGGAGGTTTGGTAGTTATTTGGTGGTTTGTTGAGATGAATGTGGGTAGATCCAATAATGTCATCTACTATTTCCGTTCAGCGATCCGCGTGGTTATACTTACTTCACACTTCTCTGATCTGACTCCATGGGTTACCAAATACACCAAAAATGAAAGGAATGTTTCTGAATACTGAAGTTACATTTATTTAAATTACGAAATACTACAAGTATTAACTTGGAAGGTTTATAGGGAAGATACTCGAGCAAACAAGCTAGCGCGTCAGGTAGCCGAGAAACGAATGAATTCCGTTCGCTTTGCCGGAACGGAATTCGCGCAGGCGCGGTGACTGAGTTGCCCGTGCATAAAACCAATTATTAGGCTGTTGAGCATCATTCCCTACATACCTCCCGCCCAGTTTTTTAGCGATAAAAAATTAAATAAACTTAAATAAGATATATAAGAGCAATGCTTTAATGTATAAACCAGTATGGTTTTTAAATTTTTTTTTAAAACGAAAAAAATTAATTATCTTCAATTGTTTACTGGAGCACTTATTTATTAACTCAACATGTTTATGGAGTTTTATTGTAATTAAAGAAAACTAGACTGGGTATAGTTATCATCCAGAGTGGACCTATTATTACTTTTATTTTAAAGCTATTGCAAATAATTATTAAATGATTAATAACATCTATATGCTTCAGTAAACAGTTGGAAAGAATTATGATTACATAAGTATTAAAATTTGAACAACATGTTCATGCAGTGCCAGTTGAAAACGATAGCAGGTTTATTAAATATTTATACAAGAAATATGAACTTAAATATACGTAAAAGTTTTATTAAAATCTAAATATTTGAAATGACTCAACGAAAGCAATAAAGGATTACTAACTAGGATAATGCTTCAACTAGTTGTTAATAGGTGAGTATACATTTTTGGCAAAAAAAAAAAAAAATTATTTACAAAAGTTTTTTGTTTGAATTTATAAAAATGGTAGTTATGAAACCAAAATATCTAAGTTTTCTATAAGTTAATTAATATATTAAGTTATTAAAAAAACAAAAGGAACATATAAGTGTACATTATACGATTAGCCATGTATTTAATATAGTCTAGAAATATGTTGAAATGATTATATAGTGAAGTCATTGTAGGTACCAATGTAGTACTTCATATTTCTATATTATAATAAATATGTTACATCACTTTTGTGATACAAAAGAATACCCCACATCACTCTGAATGTGGAAAATTTTCAGTAAAATTTTTATCTATTATTTATAATAAAGTAAGTACTTGTAAGAAATTACACTAATTTTTAATGTACTGTTACATAATTTAAAATTTGATACAACAAAACAACTGTCATGTGTACATAGAAGTTGATCAATTATTTGATCATTTTTTACGATATTAAATTTTATTATACTTAAATGCACATACAAGAATTGTTTTTGTTTTCCTTTTTTTAGAAAGACGAATAAAAATTATCTTCAATTGTTTACCGGAGCGCATTTATCAACTCGACATACAAATGGAGTTTATTATTATCAAAAGGAACTAGACTGGGTATGGATCGTCCAGAGTAGATCTGTTATTTTCTAAAAATTATGGCAATTAATTATTAATTGACTAATAGCATTTAGTCGCTACCGTAAACAATTGAAAAGAATTAGTACATATTATTTATATAAAGATTCAACAAGTGTTCAGTCCGATGGTGAGTATCATTTTAAAACACATCTGAGTGACCATGGTTAAAATTACCAAAGGTAAAAACATTTTCACTACACATGAATTGATAAAAGTTTTAATGTTTAAGTTGAATTAAGAATTGTCTTATATATGACATTTTTGTTAGTTAAAAGTTATTTAACAATGTTAGATACTAGGTTTATATTTATATGTTAATATATTCCATATTGGGAACATGTTCAATATAGAATATATTAAGATTGAATTACACAATAATTATACAAACCTATAAGAAGTTATTTTTAGCACAAGTTGTATAAGTATTGTGAAAAGCGATTATTGCTGGATAAGAAGGTTTCATTGATTGATATACAATTTTTATGTTTGCTTAAACATAGGTACATGTAAAAATTTCATTCTAACATTCTATACAAGTTTTTAAAGAAAGGTTGTATAAAATTTATAAAAACTTCAACGCATAAAGCGGAGTGGCTAGATTTACTATTTATATATTCATCGCAAGCTGCGGAATGTTTTATTTTTAAAACAAGGTTATTATTTACGTTAATATGTGTTATATTGAGTATGTGGTCAATACAAGACATATTACGCTCTGTTAATATTAAGTTTAAAAAATGACTATTGTCTGAGTACATCGTTTTTTACACACTTTAAAGTGTTAAATTTTTCTTAAAACTAGTTACATGGTTTACATGATTTTTAAAAAATGAAAAATTTTTCATTGGTTAAATGGTTCATCACTTTGATGACCGATATGTATTTTATAAAACAAATAATAGTACTAGAGTTCAAAATTTCTTTCAAAATTGAAGTCTTTAGTTATCAGTAATTTTACAGATATACGGTTTAAGAATACAAGCTTTGTATATGCTTTTTTTTTAAATATTATTTTTGGTAGTCATTTTTAATTTGATATGGGATCTGTAGGAAGGAAAAGAATTAATTATATCTAATTTTGCCAATTATTTGCTTTCCGAACGATAACGGTCGCCAAAATGGACTCTACGACCAGATCTTGTTCTTTTTATTTCTGGGAGTGGTTCCTGGACAGTTGTAGCAACAGGAATATTTTCTTCTACTGGTACCTTTTCCTCTACAGGTAGGAAGGCTGGTTTTAACCTATCTATGGAAACACGTTTATTTTTGCCCTTTACGTTGATTACAAACGTTTTATCGTCGCGTTCCTCCACTTTATAAGGTCCTTCGTATGAATTTTGAAGGGGCCTTCTTCCACTGTCTGTTCTAAGAAAGACATGGGTAGTTAGAGATAAGTCTTTATGTACAAAGCATTTCCTTGATCCATGGGCGGTGGTAGGTGTTGGCTTGATATTTTCAAATTTTCTTTGAAGTCGACCTACGTAAGTGTCGGGTTCTTCTTTAGGTGTTTCGGTGAAGAAATCACATGGCAATCTTAATGTTCTACCATATGTGAGTTCAGCTGGGGAACATTTTAGATCTTCACGAACAGTAGATCTCAATCCGAGTAGTATGAGCGGAAGAGTCTCCAACCAGTTCGGGTCACCGCTCGCACTAAGAGCGGCTTTCAGAGTACGGTGCCATCTCTCTATTAAGCCATTGGCTTGTGGGTGGTATGCCGTAGTCCTTGTATGTTTAATTCCCAATTTTTTCGCCAGTTTCTTAAAAAGAAAGCTTTCGAATTGACGGCCCTGGTCTGTGGTTATCGTCTCCGGGGTCCCGTGACGAGCTATCCAGTGGTCCATCAGTGCATTTGCGACGGTTTCTGCAGACATGTCTTTCAATGGTACTGCTTCAGGCCAACGTGTGAATCTGTCGATCATTGTCAACAGGTATTGGTATCCATTGCATGCTGGAAGAGGTCCAACTAAATCGATACGTACGTTGCGAAAACGGTCTTCTGGTAAGATATAAGCTGATGGTGGAGCTACTGTATGTTTTGAGACTTTCGCTTTTTGGCAAGGGATACAGTTTTTAACGAAAATTTTTATGTCTTTCGCCATCTTGGGCCACACAAACCTCAATTTCACTGAGTTTGTTGTTCCGAGTATGCCTGGATGACAGACATTGTGTACGCTTTCTATTACCTCGGTTCGCATGGACTCTGGAACGAAAGGTCGGACATGACCAGTTGATATATCGCACCATAACGATTTATCTGTGCCAGGTATCACCATTTGACGTAGGGAGAGGCCGGTGTCATCTTTTGCCTTAATTAGATCGTCAGTTTGACACTGCGCTTCTGCCATTCTCCCATAGTCAATTGTAGAGGGACACTTTATCTCCTCGATCCGAGACAGGGTATCCGCTACTACATTCTCCAGTACGGAGATATGCCTAATATCAGTCGAAAATTGTGCGATGTAGTCCAGCTGTCTTTCCTGCCGTGGAGAGCTGGAGGCTCGTTTCTTGTGAAAGGCATAGGTGATTGGCTTATGGTCAGTATATATACTAAAATTACGTCCTTCAACGCTATTGCGGAAGTATTTTACGGCTTCGTAGACACCTGTTAGCTCGCGGTCGAATGTGCTGTAATTCCTCTGAGCTGGAGTGAATTTTTTAGAGAAAAATCCAAGTGGCTCCCATGTGTCGCCGTTTAACTGCTGTAAAGAGGCTCCGATCGCCGTATCGCTAGCGTCTACCATGATAGCGATTTTGGAGTTGGGATTCGTATGAGCTAGCAACGCTGCATTTGCAAGATGATTTTTGCAATCTTCGAACGCTGCGGTTAATTCCGAGCTCCATGTAAGTTCTCGTTTGTCATTCTTTTTCCATCCGGCTATACAGTCAAATAATTTCGCCTGGGTGTGGATAGCATTAGGTAGGAACTTCCGGTAGTAATTAAGCATACCTAAAAAACGGCGCAGACCTTTCGCGGTTTTAGGTAGTGGAAATTCTGTTATCGCTTTCACTTTTTCTTTAATAGGGGTCATCCCCTTTGGTGTAATTGTATGCCCCAAAAAATTTACGGTAGAGGCACCAAATTGACATTTTTGGATGTTAATGATAAGACCATTTTCAGCTAGGCGTTTGAATAAAATGTCTAAGTGTCTTTGGTGTTCTTCTTCACTTGAAGATGCAATTAGTATATCATCAAGATATACAAAACAAAAATCCAGATCCCTGGTGATGGCATGCATAAAGCGTTGGAAACTTTGTGCCGCGTTGGATAACCCGAATTGCATGGTGGTAAACTCGTACCATCCGAACGGTGTGATGATAGCCGTTTTCGGTATGTCTTCAGGTTCTACAGGTATCTGGTGATATGCCCGCGCTAAATCAATGGTCGAGAATACTTTTGCTGTTGACAGTTTGTGAGTGAAGTCGTGGAGCTGAGGGATCGGATATTTGTCCGGAACGGTCTTTGCGTTTAAACGCCTATAGTCTCCACAGGGACGCCACTCACCGTTAGGCTTTTTTACCATATGCAACGGACTGGCCCAGTTGCTCTTGGAAGGTCGGCATATTCCCTGTTCCATCATAAATTTAAATTCGCGTTTGGCCGCTTCTAGAAGTGCTGGTGCTAACCTGCGCGCACGTTCGGTTACAGGAGGGCCTTTAGTTTCGATACAATGGGTCACTGTATGCTTAATTCCTGTTGTCTCCATGTTAGGCCGCGTCAAGCTTGGGTATTTACAGAGGATATCTCGATACTTCAGGGTGTTAGATATTGTTGAAATGCCTGAAGAGATTCCTTTGTATTTCGTGCCTCGAATCAGTAATCCTGTAGACGAGTCCGTGATCGCTGCCTTTTTTAAATTTACGTTAAGGTTGAAGTTGTGCAGAAAATCGGCTCCCAAAATAGCTCTTGATACATCTGCCACTATAAATTTCCACTTCATTGTCCTACGTAGACCCAAGTTGAGTTCCAGTATTCTTGTGCCGTAGGTTTTAATGCAATTACCACTGGCGCTGTACAAAGCTGGTGTGCAGCTATCCGAGATAATGCATTTTTTATTGTGGTTAAAATCTCTAGGGATTATGGAGACGTCAGCTCCCGTGTCCACAAGGAACTTCTGACGTGTTTCACGATCAAATAGAAAGAGACGACAAGTATTAGCAGGAAGCTCACATGTCTCTACTGTGATCTTCCTCTGTCGTTTCCCTGGTGTTTTTTTGGAAAAGAACACGGTTGGTAGCACTTGTATGCCTTTTCACCATAAATGTTATGCCATTTACAATATCCCTCAGGGTTCCTGTTCGGAGATCTCCCACGAGACCCTGACCTTGGTCTTCTAGCGGGGTTTTGTCTAGATGGGGACTGGTCGTGCGAATTTCGGCGAAAGTTTTGTCTATTTCGTCCTTTATAATCGGATTGTCGATTGGCGTTGTTTTGGTCTAACTTCAATTGTTTGATTTCTCTTGTAAGTGTGAGCACTTGTTTTTGAAGTTCTAGAAGTATGGAATTCTCAGGTTCTTCGGCTCGCGATGTGCTTAGTCGCTTGTTACGGTCAACCGCGGTACATTCGGTTGCCTGGTACACATCAATAATTTTATCCGCCGCTGAAGCAAGTTGTTCGAGATCGTTGTCTGACAGTGCGGACAGTATCGCCTGGACATGCTGTGGGAGTCTCTGCAACCATAGTGTTCTGACGATGGCGCTCTTTGCCAAAGCGGGTCCCGCTAACTCCTGCATGTGCCTTAGTAGACCAGTTGGTTTTCGGTCCTCCAACTGCATGCCGGTGAGAAGTCGAGTTAGTCGCTTCTCCTCCGAGTCTTGAAGACGCTCGATGAGGGCTGTCTTGACGCGTACATATTTTTCTTGGGCAGGTGGATTAATTATTATGTCGCTTATTATCTGCAGGGTGTCAGGATCAAGAGCGGCAATTACGATGTTGTACTTGGTGAAGTCGTCTTTTATCCGAGAATTCACGAACTGTGCCTCGGCCTGGGCCAACCAGAGAGCAATATTAGACTTCCAACAGCTCGGTAAGCGTACTGAAACTGGGTGTACGTCCGATGCTGGTCTGTTGTCTCCTTCCATGTTGTTTTTGCTGTGATTGCCGCTTGGGATTGTGGGAGGATCAGAAACGCTTGAACTGCTGGCGTTTCCTTCGTTGGTTACGATGAGATTACTTGAGTTTGATTCGTTGGAGTTTTCTTCTTTATTCTCCTTTTCGATAGTAAACATCTCCCAATTTGGTCAGAACAATTCGCAGCAGAAGTGGCAAAATTTCAAAGGAAGTGAATGTATGAAATAATTTTTTAATTTAATACCCATATAAGTTTAAAAATGATTTCTAAAATTGTTTGTTGCAAATTGATAATGTTTTTATTTTAAAAGTTAAAAATTTTGAAATCTGTTAAAAATTATATTAAAAGTTTAAAAATAACCGAAATTTTTAATATTTTATTTTAGATGATGCCAGAAAGTAAGAAGACAAAATCATCCGTACGATTAATATTGTAATACTATTATTAAAATTTATTACTTGGCTAAAAATATGTATAAAAATCTCCAAAACTCATGAAATTTAATATTATCATCAAAATGAAATGTGCTAAACTTTAATAATATTATTGAAATATATTAAATGATGATAAATTTATTGGTAGGTAGTTACGTTTTCGAGATGCAATTAGATTACAAGAGCTCTGCAGATTTTTCAAAGGCAACACATTTAAGTTGTAACATATTGTACACGCATCAATTAATGTAACAATTTTCTAAAATGCTGGAAAAAATAATTAGATTAATGTAAAACTTTTTAAAAACTTTCACGTGTCTGATGAGTCATCTTTTTCGTGAGATCGGTTGGCTGCCTTTCTCTCGGCAAAACTGGTCCGCGAAACTCGCCGGTGTGGCTCTGCCTTTATCCGGAAGATTCCAAGCGGTGATGTGTGTCTCCGCCTTTAACCGCTCGCCTTTGTGAATCTAGCTGAAATGGAAGGCCAGCGAATTTAGTCCTTTTTAATGCACAAAACAAGGAAATATACATAATCTTTGACAGGGATTCATGAGACAGCTAGATGATATCAGACAAAATGGTTAGCAACGGTTTTATACCGTTTTACTTCAAAATGTTGTGATAAAAATGGCGGGTTTCACAATCCGCGATTAATTCAATTTACATTTCACAATTAGAATTATTAACTTGAAATTTGTGGGTATATGAAAAAAACATTATGTTTTAGCTGAAAAACAAAGCACATTGTTAATTTTAATAGAAGTTAAAACTCATTTTAAACCTTATGCTCGTTTATCACTGTCATTATTTGATAGCATAAACGAAGCATATTATATTTGTAAAATACTGAGGTCCCCCGGTGGTCATTGAACGTAATTGAAGCTAAATTAAGAAATGCTTTTAAATATTAAAAAAAAATAAAATGCGACTCACCGGGTGCGTGATTTCTCAGGATTCGCTTCCCGACTCCTGACGGCTGCTGTATGCGAGTTTCCCATTTCTTCTTGTGTGAGTCGTGTCACCAGTTTGGTAGTTATTTGGTGGTTTGTTGAGATGAATGTGGGTAGATCCAATAATGTCATCTACTATTTCCGTTCAGCGATCCGCGTGGTTATTCTTACTTCACACTTCTCTGATCTGACTCCATGGGTTACCAAATACACCAAAAATGAAAGGAATGTTTCTGAATACTGAAGTTACATTTATTTAAATTACGAAATACTACAAGTATTAACTTGGAAGGTTTATAGGGAAGATACTCGAGCAAACAAGCTAGCGCGTCAGGTAGCCGAGAAACGAATGAATTCCGTTCGCTTTGCCGGAACGGAATTCGCGCAGGCGCGGTGACTGAGTTGCCCGTGCATAAAACCAATTATTAGGCTGTTGAGCATCATTCCCTACAGAGGTACTGAAATTATTTCAAATTCTTATACATTTTCCGAACTTCCCGTTTAGAATTTGCACATAAATCATTTGTTGTTTTAATTGCTTGAGTTAGGAGACTACGATGTCCGGGCGGAGTACCTACGGAATAACTGAACATGCATTGCAAAGTGAAGCATTGCAAACTCGTGTAAAAGCATGCACAATTTGACATTAATAAAATTAAACGCGTTTGGGTTTGAAAAATTGATCTCTTAGAAATAATATGGATGCGTTATTTATTTCGTGTTTATTTATTTGATAAACTAACTTATATAGGTATAAAAACATTTTTTAAAAATGTGGGCCTCACTGTGTGCTTTACCCGCGCTGTGGCCAATGCGATGAATTTCAATAAAATATGAAATTTAAAATTTTTAATAATTACGTAAAAGCGGTAATGGAAAAATTAGATAAAATGCAAATATTGTGAGGTATGGTCGTATATTTATAGTGATGTGCGTATTTAAAATTTTTACAATCAGAATTGTCAGAATATTTAGAGATGTTGTGTGTTGTTTTTTGTGAGTTATTTTTAGTTGTAAGGTCATGACATGTGTCAAATTGTCACATAGAGGTGTAAGGTTTTATGAGAGCAAATAAGATCATTTTTATTATATCGTCTGAGTGTTTAATGTAAAGAATATTTTCTTTTTCAGTTTTTCGCGCCATGACCTTTTCATATTTTTTCCAGACAAATGCGTATCCCTTTGTGACGGCTTGTTTTTTTTGTTTTCCATAATAATTCCTTCAGGTACGATGACAAGATTTCACTTATTTATTGGAGTTAAGTCCTGGAGATGATTCATATTTGACTTCCTTTTTCTTGGCTAGTAAAATTTGATGTAATTGAGGATTTCTGAATACATTACAATTTTTTTATACAAATTTTAATTTTTCGTATATTACAAATATAAATTTTTGTATATTGTAAGAAAAATCAAACAAATTTGGTACGTAACACGGGTACCTATTTAAAATATCTGTAATTTAAAAAATCCATACAAAATTCTTTTGTTACAAAAAAAAACAGCAGCCTGCAAAATTCAATCTAATCACACCCACGAACTGTCAAACATGCGAAGTAAAAATAGTCGTTAAGTTTTCTGAAATTATCCAATTTTCTGCGCAATTTTCTTAATTTTTCTTTCCGTAAGAACCTTCAACAAAGTATTAGAGAACTTAAAAAAAGATGAATGAAATATGTAAAGTCGTTCTGAAGTTATGGCGTAACCAAGGGAAACAGGGATTCATTTTTATATACATTGATAGATTATGTGTGAAAGCGTAACAGCTATCGACCCATTTTGTTGGCGCCTAGCGCTCCAGTGGCTAAACCTGTTTTTGGTATCATTCAAAAGAAGATAAATGAATCTGCAATCAAAAATTTAAAAAAATATATGTGTACTGTGTACGTATCTCAAATGAATTTTAAATGTAAACCTTTTATGTGTTTCGAAGAAAAAAAAATGGGTAAATATGCAGTTAGTCCACCTCACGGATAATATGGAACGTTCGTGTTGTTGAAGTTTGATGCATGGATAATACGGAATGTTCCTTTTTAACTAACTTCTGCAATCAAATATGAAATTTGTCGGAAGTACCAATCTTATGAAATAAATTCTCTAAAATAAACTCGCATTTCATCATAATTTTAAAAAACATCCCAGGTTTTGAATGGTTTGTTTGGCAAAGTAGGGTTTGTCTAGCGGGTTTGTGGAATTATTCTAATACATTTCTTTCCATGTTCTACTGTTATAAATACAGGTACAAAGTTGTCAATAATGCAATCACTTTGTTTTACATGGAATATTTTTTCTATGATTGGCAGCATTGTCTATGAAATGTTAAAATAAAAACGATGAATAAACAATGGCGTTACCGCGCGAGTGAATTAATTTTAACAAAATTAAAATGTTAAATACATATTTTTTGCATGTTTTTTGGTCTCCCCGACATAAATACTCACTTTTCGTAATAATAAAGCTAAATCTAACCGTTTGAATAAAAAATACTCCGTATTAACGAGTAATCGGTTTAATGCACAAATAATAAAACATGTTTACAAAAAACAAGATTAAAAAAACATAAATATAAAACAAAACAAAACTCTCGTCCTTGCAATAAACATTGTGCTTTGTCAGGCTCTTTGATATATCTGGAATCTGTTATAATCGTAAGTTTAGTCTAATTTGAGCAAAAAGCTATTTTATTTTTTATAAATACAAAAATCAAAATATGCTTGCTTGGATGTCTACGCATTGCTAAAGCGTTTATCCGATTGCAATGAAACTTTGGGGATTTGATTAGATTTGATGTGCGCATGCCCGTGATGGTTTCTAATTACAATAGTTAGCGCTGGTGTCATGAAATATGCGTTGCTAACCATTCGTCTGATTGCGATGAAACTTGAGGACTTGATGTGCGCATGATTTCTATTTAAATATAATAGTGAGTTCGGGCATCATAAAATTACGCGTTGATGCATTGCTAAAGCGTTCATCCGATTTGATGAAACTTTGGTAAGTTGTGAGCGCGCCCGTGAAGGTTTCTATAAACTGGTGAGCTCTGGCATTATGAAATTTGTATAAAAAATTGCTATAGGTGGTTGGTTAGCTGTTTGAAAACAGAATGTACCGGGATTGAATGTATGGAATGCGGGACGAATGGGAAAGGACGCGCAGGGAGAAATAATGTCTATATTAAGTGGCATAGTAACTCGCTAATATTTATATATATATAAGCACAATTTCAACCATTTAGTTTAGAAAATCGTCTGAAAATTGTTATATCTATCACAAGCGTGTAAATTCGTGAGAAATAGTTTGGATGCAGGCGAGTTCTCTACTTTGTTTTATGTATTCTTGGGAATTGACATCTGTATCTGTATTTTTCCTTAATAAATAATAAAAGAAAATAATCTTTTTTTAAATAAAGTTTTAAATAAAAAAGATGAACTTGAAAAAGTAAACATCACATGAATGGAAGGTATAAAGATACATTTTAGTAAAAATAATGCATTACAATACAAGAGAAACTTTTTAAAGTTGCGGATGGCATAAAATAGTATACATTGTGTATTTAAGAAATTTACAAAAAAGCAATTCTTGACAACTCAAATCAAATGTCTCAGTACATAAAAAAGAAAAGGTTTTTGTATTGTAGATAAATATAAAAAAAAAAAAAAAAACAAATATATGCAATGTGCTATGTGATTCTCCCTAAATATCAAGATAAACTACATAAAAATATCATTCAAGTGTTTCTTAAATAATGGTAACTTTGTATTAAATACATCGATACTTGAGGTGAATTTGTTTGCTAGTGTATGAAATCGTGGAATAAGTGCATATGTGAGGTAGTTGTTGGTTCCTGAATTATTGTTGCCGCATACTATGTTTTGCCTTGTCGCTCGAGTTGAGTTGAAAGTCCACATTTCGTCGAAAGTTGTTCTTACGATCGTGCAGGGCGTTTACAATGAGAAAGATTAATTATTCTCCGTACCAGCTTTTTAAAATTATAACTCAATATGGATTTTATTTAATTCCAAATTTTGGTTAATTTATACCTACATCCAAAAATGCTGAAAGGCGTGATGATAAAACTATTAAAATAATGTCCCTTTTGTAATTATTTTGTGATTATAAGTATTTATCATTTTTCAATAATGTCTAAGTTAAATAAGAATGTTAAAAAATCTGAAATATATTAGTTTGTAAGTGCGCAAATAAATTAATACACAAACGGACCAATTTTCGTCAAGAAACACATTTACCTATATATTTTTTAATGATTTTATTTAAACTAAAATTAAAATTCTAAAACATGCTTTACCCAGATAATGTAATGATTTATTTTACTGCATGATTATATGATTTGAAATGGGTGTTGTAAAATACAAAATCTTTTTTGAAAATTTAACAAATCTGCCAACGACCTATGGTGTACGTTATTATACTAAAAATATTTTTTTTTTCTCAAAATTTAAAACATGCAAATGCTAAATAAAATAACAATCTTTCGAAATCCATTTATAATTTTTTGTGGAAAAGAGTCAATACGACTAAAATCTGATTTAAAAATGGCATATTTCTGGTTTTCTCTGGTAATACCCTCTTAAAGTCGATGAGATGCAGGAGTTCACAACAGTCTAATTCGGAGTGAATAATTTTAAACAAAAAGGTTAGGTCAATTATTTTTTTTCTGTTTTCTAGGGAATGCAATTTAAGTGTTCTTAGTAAGAATGTAAAGTTAATGTATTTATTTATTTATTTATTTAATACAAACGGCATAAGTATGCCATAAACATTAATTACATGTCACAATTCAAATTCAAAATATTAGTAATGGTAAAACAGTGTATGTATAACAGTTAATTGTGACGATACATTGGGAAGTGACACCAGAGATACATTTACATGCAAAAATCTATAATACAAATAAAATTAATAGTCATTAAAAAAATATGATAGCATAGCCGTCTTGTACCTATGTTCCGTGCAGTTAAATAGATCTATCACATCTGCATATCTATTAGTAACTTCATGCAACCTAGGTAAAAGTGAGTGTTTCGTATACTCAGTTCGATTATTGTTACATTTAAAAAGGATTTTAGAACGAGTAGTTCTCGTGGGAATATTAAATTCAATGAGCTTAGTTAGATCAGGACTGTCTATTCTACCATTTACAATTTTGAACATTAATATTAAGTCGGATATAATTCTTCGATCTGACAGTCTTAGTAAATTTAATTCTTTTATCAAGTAATTATAATTTATGTTTTCAATGGGAATACCGAGGTTAAAATTAATGTGTCTTAAGAATTTGTGTTGAATTTTTTCGATTGAATCTGAATGTATTTTAAAATGGGGGGACCAGATCGAGGAGTTATATTCGACTTGACTACGTACTAAGGATGTCTACAAAATTTTTAAAGTTGAAATATTCTTGAAACCTCTGGAATTTCTAAGAACGAAGCCAAGCATTTTGATACATTGAATAGGTATGTGTAACTTGAAGTTAATAAATCGTAAAAAATTGTGCTGCCCTCGTTTAATATTTTTTATATGAATTTGATAATATGGGGACCAAACTATGGAATTGTATAGTTAAATTCGTAATAGCTTCCGACAAGGGTTATATAGACGTGTAGATGAAAATTAACGATTTAAAGTTTTTAAATCTTTTGAAATTCTTAATAATATGAAACCCAACATCTTCATTGCTTTATCGTTTAAGTTATTAATTTATTAAAATTTCATGTTGTATGTTATTTCCAGGACTTTTATTTCTAGAAGTATCTTTGACGACAAACATTTAATTTGAATTATTTTATGTGAGTTGATGTATTATTTGTCATTTGAAGTTGTTTTGGAAGAATATTAAATTGCTATAATAATTTGGTATTGGTTTGTGGGGTGAAAAATATATTTTCAGTCTTTTTGCCAATTCTTCTTTTTTATTTTTTTTTTAAAACGCGTATTGATAGTTTACAGTATGAATAATTTACGGATATAACCTATTTTAGTTTCTTTGCATGATAATTCGGTCGAGAATGTTTTTATTTTTATTATAAACTAGCTGGTCCCGGCATGCGTTGCTATGCCATTAGATAAAGAAATTGTTTCTCCCTGAGCGTCCTTTCCCATTCGTCCCGTTCCCCTTCCGCCTCCATTTCTTCTCCTGCGACCTCTTCCCCTCTCGCGTTCACTCCACTCCCCCCCCTTCCCCCATCCCGCGAACCTCCCTCCCGAATTCAATATATTCAATCCCAGTACATTCAGTTTTTAAACAGCACGCGTGCCACCTTTTACAATTTTTATTCAAAAATTCCATTTTTCATGTATATTAAATTTGGTACCTAACATAAGTACCTATTTAAAATATCTAAAATTCTTGATTCGATTCAAACTATTAGGGGAGTAACTACTTTAAATAAATTTATCAACTTAAGATTTTCAA
Source organism: Limnephilus rhombicus (assembly GCA_929108145.2). Taxonomy (NCBI): domain Eukaryota; kingdom Metazoa; phylum Arthropoda; class Insecta; order Trichoptera; family Limnephilidae; genus Limnephilus; species Limnephilus rhombicus. The sequence continues at coordinate 44,347,253 of OV815288.1, read as the reverse complement.
AAATAGAATCCTGATTTAACAATCATTGTTTTGCAAAACGTCATTCTCAAACACGCGAACTGTCAAATGTGCGATAGTAATAGATAGCAATTTTCTTAATTTTTTTCTCTCCGTAAGAACCATCCTCGTGCTTTAAGGAATATTCTAAAAAAAGAATTAGCGAAATCGGTTTAGCTGCTCTTGAGATTTGCGCTTAGCAACACATTCAGCGATTCATTTTATATAATGTATAAGATAACCTTAAAAATGCCCTTTTACTTATTTGAAAAGGCGTCAGTTGAGATATTACCGCTTTTGTCGGGGTTTGCCCGAGTCTCAATTTTAATTATTTCCATCGAATTCGTAGAGAGGGCGGGGCAAGATGGGGTGGAAGGCAAGATGAAGTTTTTGCTTTATTGCTTTGTTCGAATCTGCTACGATCCTAATAATTCGTCCATATGTGCCCCCTACGCACCCTGTGTCTATAGTACTGAGACTGCAGTCATCCCGTGTTGATGTCGTAAGCGAATTTTGTTTTTTCACGTTTTTGGTATTATATTACGAGTATACCTCGAGCATGACATATTAAAAATTATTTGATTGATTAGACTGGTCGACGGGTATCCGATATTGACTACTTATTTTCCGAAAAGTAAGAGTTTTTGTATTTGACTGATTATAAAGTTACGTATTTATTACAATGTTAAAAAAAACACGCCCCCTTCCTTACGGTTATTTTATTAATTTATTAGGCCATGGGATCCTTCAATTTCAAGCAACAAGTATATAGTAGAATTCAGAAAAAAAACAGCAGCCTATACAAGCATACCACTAGGATCTGAATCAGACCAATAATTATCTCGGTGCTCAAGATGGTCACCAGGACATCAGATTGCACAAAGTTCTTCGGCTTCCATCCTAACCTCAATTCCATCCCATAACCACGACTTTCAGTCTAACCAGTCCAAAAACAGCTTTTACCAATTCCAAAAATGTATTTTTATTTTATTTTAGGGAAAGTTGGCAGCAAATCTGAGATTGCACAATAAAACAATAGTAAAACGGTTAATTATGCCAATTATGAACTTTCCATTTAATATGATAGTGAATGAATAATAAAGTGTGACATTGTAAGGATGTTTTCTTAAATTAAATTATTTTTTTACAACATATGAAAGGGGAGGGGGGAGGAGGAACATAGAATTAGGATTAAGAGGCAAAGGATGGGAATATATAGGGATTAAACTTTCTAGTTTGAGTCACATTGCTTAGTGAGTTTTCGTTTTATGTCATGTAAAGTCTCGTTAAAAAGTGTGTGGATCTATAGATAAATGAGTTCTGTTTGGAGTTGGTCTTGCAAAGAGTGAGATTAAAAGTAAGTGACTGTCTGCTGTTGCTATTGGGAACATGGAATGATAGGCGTTGAAGAAGATCAGGACTATCAATTAGGTTATGTGTAATTTTAAATAACATAACCGAATCTGCTATATTTCTTCGGCAAGTTAACGTATGCATATTGAAGAACTTTGCAGAGTCTTCATTACTAACGTGAGATCGAAAAGAGCGAAAGTTAAGGTACCTTAAGAATCTATTTTGAACACTTTCGATTCTATTTTTGTGTATTGCATAGCCCGGGTTCCACACTTGAGATGCGTATTCAAGGATACTACGAACGTATGAGAAGTATAGTATTTTGAAAGTAATAAGATCTTTGAATTGTTTACAGGAACAAATTATGAAACCAAGCATAGAAGATGCATTAGTGACTATGTGGTCGATATGTTTATTGAAATTCCGTTTACTATCAAGTATAACCCCAAGGTCCTTAATTTCTGAATTGATGGGTAATGGTTGATGATTAATTGAGTATTTGTGGATAAAAATGCGTTTTATTTCTGGTGAAGCACACAACTAAGTAATTGGTTATATTTATTTCCAGACAATGGGCATTACAATACGTGTTAAAACGTTGTAAATCATCTTGCAGCTTCTGACAGCCCTCGATTGAGATCATAGGTGAAAAGATTTTCATGTTATCTGCATACAGGATGGTCTGCGAGTTTAAAAAACAGTTACCAACCTCATTGATGTAGATGTTAAATAATAATGGTCCCAAAAAGCTGCCTTGAGGAACTCCCGATGTAACATCAACAGAAACAGATATCCAGCAACCACTACGATTTGACTACGGTTGGAGATATAAGAAGAGAGCCAACGATAAAGATTGCCGTGAATACCAAACTTTAAAATCTTGTTCAACAAGGTTGAGTGATCCACCTTGTCAAACGCCTTACTACAGTCGGTTTAGACAGTTTCCACTTGTATTCTGTTATCCAAATTATCCAGGAGGTACTCTGTGAAAGTTAAAAGATTTGTGGTTGTAGATTTACTCAGTGGCTAACACCGACTCCAAAAATAACAATCGTACCTACATGTTGATGAGTAGAAAAAGTAAGTTGATTATGAAGTTGTAGAAGAATACGACATTATTTTTTTACTTTTTAGTGCATTTTTTTAAGTCGTTTTTGGTTTTGTTAAAATTTTTGTTTTTTTTCAAGAATTTTGTTAAATACGCAAAGTTTGGAGATTGGCCTGTAGTTTTAAACGTCAGTTTTTTTACCATTCTTGAAGATGGGAGATACATACGCGGATTTCAAAATAGCAGGGATAGTGCATTCGGTTAGAGAACGATTGAAAATTAAAGAAAGGGGTAAGGCTAGATTGTGAGCACACCGTTTGATAAGGATTGAAGGTATTTCATCGGGACAGGCACCTTTGTGAGTATCGATTTCCTTAAGATATTTTAAGACAATTTCCTCTGTCACCTCAATATTGTTTATATTGGAAGTATGGTTCCCGACGTCAGTTGGATCAGGGGTATACTGAAAACTGAACTGAAGTGGATCGGAGGGTTTACTGAAAACTGAACTGAAATATTCAGAGAATAAATTAGCAATGTCGGATCCATTATTGGCTTTCAGCGCTCCAAGATACATACATTTTGGGACACCTTGGGATTTGTTAGAGGATTTGACGTGGCTCCAGAAATTTCTCGTGTTGAAGGATATATTATTTTAGATTTTACTTAAGTAACGAAATTTGATTTTCCGACATAAATCTTTGTACCGTTTACGAAGAACAGAAAATGCATCATAATCAGCCTGGTTTTTGTATTTTTTATATTTGCTAAAATATTTAGATTTTCCTTAGTTACCTTAATAAGGGCAGCGTTGTACCAAGGAGGATATTTCAAGTTCCATAAAAATTTATGAGGAATGTGAAGATTTATGAGGGATTTCAAAAACTTATAGAAAGCATTAAGCGCTGTTTCTATTAGGGAGGTAGAGAAAATGAATGCCTAATCTTGTTCTAGGGCGAAATTAATTGATTCGTAGTCTCCACGATTATATAGAAAAACTATTTGCATTCGCATTTGTCAATGAAAGGGTTTCCTGAAATGGCACACTAAGACACAGGTTTACGATGTGCATCCGCGAAAACTAGCGGGTCGTCGTTAGATTCGACGGAGATTAATAGATTTGATAGAATTCGATCAAGGATATGGCCGCTTGAGTTTAGTTCACCGTTGTATTGAGAGATACCCAGAAAATGCATACAGTCTACGAAATGATAACTAACGTGAGTAGAGTAATTGCTAGCTGCATAGTAGTCAGATGACGTAGTTTGGGTCCATGAGATTTCGGGAAGGTTAAAGTCACCCAAGATTATAAAAAAATCCATGGGGTTATTTGATACTATATCTGATAGCATGTTTAGGAAATTTTCGATTAAATATTGATGTTGAGTCCCTCTGGGGATGTATACGCAGCATATATGGACCGATCTGTGAGGTGTACTTTTAGTGCGAATGGTGACCCAAATCTCTTCAGCACTAGAAGTCCATTCAGGTCGAGCGACGCTGATCAGCCCCTGTTTGATGGCTAACACTACACCACCGACAAGACGCTTACCAGTGGAAGCGTAGTCGCGGTCCCTACGATATATGTACATAGTACCGAGGGTCAAATAGTTCGTCGTCTCTGAAGCCTTTGGTGAGCCATGATTCTGTCAGGGCGATTACATCGTAATTGTTTGAATAGGTATTTTGAAGGATCGTTGTTGTTTTGGTTCGAAGACCTCTGATATTTTGATAATAAATTGCTAAAGACATTGGGGAGTAATCAAGTAAATATTAGTGAGTAAACGGTAAGTTACACATATATATGATAGCTGCAAAAAGTGAATTCGGTTATAGTAGTTATGCAATCTAACATAGTAAGTACATCTAACACAGTAATTTATGGTTGCAAAATATTGTTAAAAATAATAATTATGTGTAAGTCTTGTAATATGCATCTCAGGTCCGGCTAATGATAATATTATTCTGATATTGTTATAATTAGATAGAGGTAGGTATCCATATTTGAGGCAAGAACGGTTAGTAATATTATTAAGTACATACTTCAGTAAATGTTTGTTGACATAAAATGAGTGTAAGGTTGATTTGCTTACCACGGGTTAGTCGAATAAAAGAGCATATGGCAAGACAGCCATTCTTAAATCGTCTCCGTATAAACAAGAATCGGACACAGTGATAAGACAGAAAACACTTCGGTAAAGCGGTCGAAAAAAAAATCTATCTAAACATACATGTTGCCTTTATTGTAAGGGGAGATAATATTATTTAAAGTACCGAACGGCAGAACAGACGTCTTGGCAAAGCATAGTATTACGAGGGGAGTGGTGCTGTTAAATGAAATGCCAAACCATTTGGATGTAGGTAAGTGACTGTTCTTTATATGCCTTCAAAATATTTTTGAAGAGTCACTTGCCTAAATGCTGATAGGGTAACTATCAGCATATAATTAATTGGAATTGGAATTATTGGTAATTGGAATTATTCTGTTGTACAATAATAATCAAATAAAATAAAATAAATATAGTATATTTGCGGCACGTTCCACAGTGGAGGGTACTCTCAGTATCGCCCTGGTGTAAGACCACCATTCAGAATTATAACGATGAATGGCTTTAGACGTGTTTGGTGAAAAGATCTGAATAGCCAGGTAACCACCTTCCTCTTCAGCCTCACAACATATCCCAATTGGGATGCCATAGTCTCACCGGCTCCAGAGGGAAGCAGTTGGGACCCAGGGCCCATAGGTAATTGTTTAATGCACAGACATCAAAAATTAAAATTTTTGATTATTATATGAACTATTGCATAATTTTTTTTAACACTGCATCTTCCAAATAACTTAATATTAGTAAAATTCATCTTTGTTCAAGAATAGCATTTCCTCCGCGAGCAGAAAGTAACTTATTCGGGTCTCGGGAACTTTGAAAAATGTCTCTATTTTCAGAGTTTAAATTTCCGAAAAATGCAAACTTAACGCCGCAAACTGCCACAGCTAGAGGTACTCGTCGGAGTAGCTGGGAACCAAGAGATTGTTCCGTTCTTCCGCACTCTTAAAAAACTTCTTGAAAGTTTGCATAATATTCTCAACGATGGGGATATGTTTGAAACGACTTCATTTCAAGCTGGAATAAGAGGATTTTGAAATAATTACAACTAACCAAAATTTTAGCAATTTTTTTTAAATATCGTAATTGTTATGTTATCTTTAATTTATTCAACGAAATAACGCCTGTTTCAATTCAATATCTCGAATGAGTAAATTATATAATTCCATAGAATGTGATGACAACGATATCTTTATAAACAGCGTATATTTGAAAAAAAAATATCTGCTAATTTTATTACTTATAAATTCATATGACACCATGGCAAATAGAAGTAATTTAACTGTCTTTTCTGTCTATCTTTCTTTATTCTCGCTCTCTGTGGTATACCTATACTTACTAAGTTTTATATTTTGTTTTGCTTATTGTTATGTCACCAGTAGCATCTTCACCTTGTAATACATAACCTTGTAGCACAAAAATAAGAAGATGGACAGATATGAAATTACGAATGTTAGAAGATCGCGCTAGTATTTGAAGCGACAAAATCAATGCGAAAATTGTGAAAATGTTTAATAAAACACGACTCGTTTAAAATAGAGCAAAAATCTCGCGGGGGTTATCTTTAACAGCATTTAAAGAAACACTGATTTTTTTCATACATATAACTTGTAAAATAACTGAAACAAACGTGTTTATAATAATTTTTGGAGCGTACATTGTGATTATTTTCTAATTTGCGGAATTTTATATAATTTGCGTTTCGGCGCGACGAAAGTCTAGGTATTATCTTCAATAATAACTTTCTTTTTTTAATGTACCAAATTAAATTATTTCTACATTTTTTGTAAATAATAAACTTAAAAATTACATTCTAAATAATAAGGATAAAGATTTTGAGATAGGTTTTCTTTTTGCTAACATTTTCCAGACAGGACGTATCCAGTGTTATAATAATAATGTAAGATTACAAAGGATCTAAATAATATAAAAATAATCATTGAAGATAACTTAGAAGATAACTTAGTGCTCTTTCCCAATAAACCGAACATGGCAATTTTCGCTAAAGTTTGTGTAAAGCCACAATTTTGATAGGCTTTTTCATAGTTACGAGGTATTTCCGAATGTTGGAAAATTATGTATTTTTTAAATTTTTTATTTTTAATTTTAGCACATAAAATAAAATGTACATTTAGATGATGTAATAATTTGAGTACATGTTCATGTTCAAATGAGTAAATGTTCATGTTCATGGAAGCATTAGCTTGTGTCTGGAATTATATTTTTTTAAGAGCTTAAAAACTTCAAATGTTTAAGGGAGGTTTGCAAGAAATCGGTAGAAATTCGGGTAGCGGCGTCTTAAGCTTACTGTGAACATTTTTAATTTTCAATTTTTCAGTGGTGTTATAAATTTGACTTTCTGTGTGTCTGACTGTCTGTCTGTGTGTGTGTGTGTGTGTGTCTGTGGCATCGTAGTTCCTAAACGAATGGACCGATTAAGACGCGTTTTTTGTTGTTGTTTGAAAGCTGACGTTATGGTTCTTAGCTACAATTCATAAAAATCTGTTCAGGCGTTTCAAGGTTATCAGCTTTTTTTGAGTCGGGGGTTGCTTAAAATTGTGGCGAGCCAACTTACCTACCTGCGCTGCGAGAAGTACTTACCTACCTGCGGTGAAATATTCGGCATATCGTCGCACCTTACGGAAAGTACCGGAGAATTCAAATTCCCTGTACATTATTCTTTTAGAACAGCAAGCCAAAACAAATGGTCCCGTTATTTTGACTTCTGTCACGCTCCGGTATTCCGATATTATTGTGAATTTTACTGCTTAGTAAAAAAACTATGAACAGTTAAATCTAGTGTTTTATTTACACGTTTACGTAGCACGTCTGATTGCTTCAGAATTATGAAATTTTATTATAATTTTATAATCTAAACGAAAATATGAAAGAGAACAAGACAGACAGATAGAAAAAGATAATGGTCGCATCTGGGACTCGAACCCAGAACCTCTCGTATATATATTTATCCAAAACGCTATCTGGGTTACAAACCAGTTTTTAGAACATTTTTTCCAATGAAAAGGGTAGTTGCCTACGATATGGAAAATAGGTGAAAATAATATTGTTACTTCCAAAATTTTAAAATATGAGATTGACATTTATGAAGGTTTCTTAGAAGGTTGCAATGGCTAAATTGGTAAAAGAGTATATCATGGTTAGACGAGAGGTTCTGGGTTCGAGCCCCAATTGCGACCATTATGTTTTTCTATTTTTCTGTGTATTGATTACTCTCTCATATAAAACGCTTTAGATTTTATGTCCGGGTTAAATCTTTTCCACAGGAAAAACTTAACCCTTTCACAAAATTTTCCACAAATGATCATCTAGTCAATCCACGCTATGCAATTGCACTGTATAAGTATAATAAATACAAAATAATACGAGAGCAACATGTCAAAGATACCAAATGGGAAAATAATTCACCGACTCCAGATATTTTCATATCAGAGGGTTCGGCTCGGTGGAACTCCTAATTAGACCTATAAATCCTACTGACCTCTCAATATAAATATTTGAAAAATCTTTTGTAATCCTACATGTATTTAAAATGACTGATTTTTGCATTTTTATGTATAAATTCCTTGCAAATCTAATATGCCTAAATTTTGAATGAGAGAGCTAAGCATAATGCCAGTAGCCGAAATAACAAATGGTAATATTTTTATAGATTTAAGTTGAAATTTATTTTTTTATCGTTTATATTATTATTGCTATCTTCTTCTACAATGATTTTTAATTGTGTTTGTTTCAACGTTTAAGGGTGAGATTGATCCTTAATTTTTACAACATCCAAACACTAATTTGCCACGTTGGTTTGCTTTCTTAATTTCGTAAGCACGCCGCGAGATAGCGTCAGTAGCGGCCGGAAGCTCCACGCAAAAGCTAGACAAATGGTCTCACCATTATTTGTCTGTGATATAAAACTTTAAGTTAGATTAATGCGGAAAGTTGGCCCCGTACGTGGCCCGGGATAAGAGAGGAGGAAGTACCGCCCTGCCGAGGAATGCGCACACTTAATAGAATATAACCCATCTGAACCTTTTTGTGGAGATACAACAATAACAAGGATGGCCGTTTGTTAAAAGATCAAAAGTTTTATGGAGAATTTACGATACTGTGGAAATAATTTGCGGAGCAGTGAATACATTTGAAATAATTCGTTTTTTATTCTTTGTTTAACTAAATTCGGATATGGCTAATTTTCCCTTTGCCTCTATAGCAGCGGTAGGCTATTAGTTTTGGTTGGGGGCAATATTAATATTCAATTTTTTTGTCGACGCGATTGTCGATGTTACTCATTCGCATGCAAGCCTGCTCATTTAGTCAGTCAGTCAGTGCTATTGTGACATGTTCGCGAGATCATTTACTAATGGAATTGCAATACGGAGAACATTTGAAGCACTTGTCCGCAGCATCCTGGAATATAGCTCCATTATTTGGGCCCCTTCTGAACAAAACCATATCCTAGAAATAGAAAAAGTGCAAAAAAGGTTTATGCGTTATCTGTAAATGAGGGAATATACATACTACCCATTCCTGTATCCATCATTGTTCTTAACAGGAATGCTCGATTTTAACACCCTAGAAGCCCGCCGAAAAATATTTTTAGGTAAACATTTTTTTTTAATTAATCTCCGGTACCATACTAAATCCGCCAATATTGAAAGAGATCAACTTATATGTCCCTAACGCGTATACTCGTGGGAGATCCCACGCACTTTTTTATGCTCCGAAAGCGAGAACTTCTGCCTATCAGAGCAGGGCGACTCAACTGCTTAACGACTGTGCATTGAGCATCGACATCTTCAATGTAACCTACAGAGAATTCAGTAACTATCCCTTGACAAACGTCTCAACATAGTTAAACTGCCCCCATGCACTTTAAAAAAAATTGTAATCTTCTCCATATTTTTTTAGTGTACAATTGTTTTATGGAGAACCTGAATAAAATAAATAAATAAAATAATAAATGTTACTGCCCGTCTGTTCGCCGTCGTCATCATGCTTCGTGTCGTTCCTAGTAGCCTCGTATAGCGCAGTGTTTTGAAATATCTAGACCAGTGGTTCCCAGCCGTTTTTTGACCAGGGACCACTATGACATTATTTGTTCTCACAGGGACCACAAGGTACAATGGAGTATTTCCACGTTTTTTTATTGCTTAAAAAAATTAAGCAAAAAATTGCTATGATTACAGCATTTTTATTTTATTTTTATATTGACGAATAAATTTTCTACTGTCAAAGTTTCCCATTTTTGAATTACCGCCAAAACGATAATATTTCAGAATATCAGAAGCCGTGTTTACAAATTGCGACTCGCGACCCGTGTATTGGACGGAACTGCTATCGAATTAGCCGTATCAAGAAAGAGAAGAAAAATAATGTGGGAGTCTTAACGATGTAAGTGAAGAAAACGTGTGAACAAATATACGCCGCGACGCGGCATATTGGTCGAACGTACGGTCGAATTCACCCTAGCAGGTCTGGAGATTGGACCTTTCCGCCGCATTCATTTTAATTAATTCTGAAGAACGTTACAAATATTTTTGAGCAAAAAAATGATTAGGGTTGTGCACCGCCTTAATTTATGCTGGCCAAGCTGAGCGACGCTTGTGACGTCATTTTCAGATTTTCAAACCATGGGCCGTGTTGATTTTGTCAGTTTTAGACCCTTTTTTAAATCAATAATATTGAATGAAAACATATAATTCAAACATTTTAGTAGGACGATTAAAATCAGAAAAATGATCTTTAAATATTACATACATTTTCAACAGAATCCCTCGTTTGTGAAAATATCCCATTAAACGCGTCCTTACAATTACCTTCAACGTGCTCTTCTTGGACTTCTTCAGCTACCTCTCCATAATTAATATCAAAAGGGTTACGAATCAGCTTTTGGATACCTTTCGTTTTGGTTTTTGTAGTAAATGAATAAATGTTTCGTGGACCACATTTTAGATCTTGCAGACCACCGGTGGTCCACGGACCACCGGTTGGGAACCACTGATTTAGACCAACCAGTTGGTTGCATGGTAGTTATTGGTTCTCACTCTGTTCTTAAAAAAATACCATTTATGTCCTCTTCATAAGAAATAGAGATGAAAAAAATCAGAGTGTACAATTCACACTTTGTATAAGTGAAACCTTCAGAAAACTAAAGTAGATAAGAGTGGGAAAGGTATGAAGCACGGCGCAAAGAGGAGACCGATTATTTTTTTATTTATTTTTTTATTTTTTTATTTTTTTTTTTTTTTTTTTAATAATCTTTATTCAATGAAATAACAACAATATAACTAAAAATAAAAAAAATTACATACAAATAGATTACATCAATCAGTACAGAAAAATTAACAAACAGAAAGTAATGTAAGAAAGGTTACACAGGAGTAGTATAGTTATACAGTATTTTTAGTTGTGCATTGCCTGCCTCACTAGGTGAACCTGTATTGAGGCAGAAATTTTGTTAATTGTTTCTCGCAATTTTATCTATGGTTTTTTTATAAATGTGTAAAGTAGGTTTCCATACAGCAAAAACTTTATTTTAGTTAACATTATTGTTTGCATATACCTACACAATTCATAAACTGCAAGGTTATTACTACAATAACAACTGTCAATGACTGGGCGTTTGGGTGAGGGCACCAGTATAGGCTCGATTATTAGAATGTATCCATATTTTAACATATTTTTTAAACTATCTCTGTGTTTGACTCAGTTTGATGTTTTCTGGGAGAATGTTGAATATTTTTGTGGCAAAATATCTAAAGCTACGTTGACCAAAGGTGGAAGAGAGTGCTGGAACTTGCAATATGTCTTTGTTGGAGTTACGTGTAAACCTTAAGTTTATTTTTTTTTCGTAAAGCACATGTTTGTTTTTAAAGAGATGCATGAGGATAGTTTTTACATAGATCTGTCGAACATCAAATACTCTCATTATTTTGAATATAAGGTCACTGTCTGCAGTTAGAGGAAGTTTGAGAATAATTTTCATAATTGTTTTCTGTGCCTTTTCGACAGGATCTATAGCTGATGAAGTGCCCCCTCCCCATGCAATGATACCATACTCAATGATAGATTGGGTGATTGCAAAATAAATCGTTTTTAAGAGTTGTAAGTTAAGAAAGTTCCTTATGGATCTGAAGAAGTGTATTGTTTTTCTAATTTTATTTGCAATGATCTGGGTATGTAGGTTCCATTTGAGGTATGGGTCAATGGTGAGGCCGAGGTACTTTATCTGTGAAGTGCGCTCTATACTGGGGCATTCACTACATTCATTGGAATTCGTACAGCTATGAATTTTTATGGAGTAATCATCATTAGGTTGGCCTGTAGTATTGATGCTTGAAGTAACATATTTAGTTTTCTTCGTGTTAAGGGTAAGTGTGTTTATATCTAGCCATTTTTTAATGAAGTTAATATTTTCTTCAGCTTTTTTAAATACAGCTGACCAATTATTGTCTTCGAATAATAAGACGGTATCGTCTGCAAAGCTAACAATGTGTCCTTGACTTTCAAGGTTGCAAAAGTTGTTAATATACAGTAAGAACAGAGTCGGTCCCAAAACGCTTCCTTGTGGAATTCCATAGTCAGTTGAGCGCTGATTACTGAGAGTATTCTGTATTTTAACCTGTTGTTGGCGTCCATTTAAGTAGCTTTTGAAGAAGTTTAGCTCTTTGTCCGAAATGCCGATGTTCTCTAGTTTTTTAATTAGTTTAATGTGTGATATTGTATCAAAAGCTTTAGAAAGGTCTAAAAAGATTGAGATACATTTATTTCCTTTATCAAGGCTTTTTACAATGAAGTCAGTCACACTGGCAATGGCATCTGATGTACTTTTGTTTTTTTGAAAACCATATTGATTAATTGAAAGTATTTTATGGCTCTCGACAAATTTTAAAAGTTGTTCATTAATGAGGTTTTCAAAAACTTTAGACAAGCTATTTAGTAGAGTAATTGGTCTATAGTTGTTGATATCTGTCTTGTTTCCAGATTTGTAGATGGGAATTACGATACTTTGTTTTAGGTTAGAGGGGAAGTAGCCCTGTGTAATGCTTAGGTTTATAAGGTATTCCAGTGGCAATGTAATCTCCGAAGACAGCATTTTAAGGATTTTGGTCGTAATTTCATCTGGTCCAGCGGAAGAAGTGTTTTTTAGAGATTTAATTGTACTGAGAATTTCTTCTTTTGTTACAGTTCGGAAGAGAAATTTTATATTTTTTTTATTTGCTTGATCCTCTGAATTGGTAGATTGGGTGATTCCACTCTGGGGGATTTGAGAAGCAAGATTTGGACCAATGTTAATAAAAAAAATTGTTTACATGATCAGCAACGAGTTTAGGATTTTTTGAGGTTTCGACAATATGTCCATCAATAGAAAGTTTATTTATGCTTTGTTTCTCTTTTGTAGTTTGTGAGTTTGTGGCTTCTCTTAGTATTTCCCATATTTTTTTTGGGATTGTTGTTACTTTCTGTAATTTTTGCTGAGTAGTAAATTTCTTTTGCTTTTCTGATGACGTTACAACACATGTTTCTATATCTTTTATAGTGGTTGGATGTTATTTGGTCATATGGATTATCTTTGGTTTTTTTGTGTAGCATGTTTCTCTTGTGTATGCAATTTATAATGGAGTGGTTAATCCAAGGTTTCAGGGGTTTCAGTTTATTTGTTATGTTTTTGGTCAACGTCGTGGAATGGTAGTGTAGTTCGTTTTTCAAATAGTTAACAAAGTATATCCATGCGTCCTCTGATTGTTTAATTTGGAAGAGTTTGTACCAGGATTTGTTCTTAAAGTTTTTTATTAGGTTTTGAAAATTGATTTTATTGTATGCTAAAGACATGTAACATTTATTTATTTTGGTAGCTGTTTGTATTGCAAAAATTGTTGAATAATGATCCGTGATTGTTGATTTGTAGACGATACTTTTGGATGGTTTTTTGGACTTTACCATAATGTGGTCAATGCATGATATAGATCCATTAGTCGTTCTTGTTGGTGAGTTGACGGTACTCACTAATCCATGGAATTCTAGCATGTTAATATAATCTTGGCTTTGGTGGTGTTGGTTGCCCGGTAGTATGTTGATATTTAAATCACCTATTATTATAATATTTTTAGCATTGGAGAGATTTGAAAGTATGCAACTAAGACTGTTTAGGAAAGGCGTAATGTTACGAAACGATGGCGAGCGGTAAATAGCCAGGATTACAGTATCATTGTTGTATTTTATTTGCGTGCAACTTGCATTCTGAATTTTTAGTTCGGTTACTGTGAAGTTTTGATTATTTTTTGTGTATACAACAATTCCATCGTTCTGATTATCAAAAAGAGTTGAATTATGCGATGTGTAGTTTTTGATGATTTTGGGTGTATATGTGTTTGACAACCAGCATTCGGTCAGGATGATTATGTCGAAATCGACATTTATGTGGTGAGGTTGTATTAAGAGTTCATCAAAGTTTTTATTTATAGATCTTATGTTATGATGCATAATTATAATTACATATTTTGATGCATATTATAATTACTCATTCTCTCGCAAGCTAAATCCTATAGATGTACATGATTATCTCTTCCTAGAATCGCTATTTTTCGTTCATTCGAGTTTCAAATCACAACGGTGCCAAATAAGTTTTCATTTCAAAATGATTGTGAGCGGCAATGCTGCGACAAAAATGATGGGAAGAAATATCCTCCATTCAGCGAGCACTTCGCGGGCCGGTTCAGGCTCGCGGGCCGCCAATTGCCGACCGCTGTAGTGTAATAGAGAAATGATATAAGTATTTGATTTTTAGTCGGGAGGTTACTGGTTCGATTTCTGTGATGTTGATTGTTAAAACTGAATATAAAACTATGTAAAAGATAGATTGACCTATCCTGAGGGTAGTTTTGTGTACGCACATAATAAAGAATATAATTATAAAATATTTATTTTTTTTATAAAAAAACAGTTTATTGCAAAAGGGATAAAGAAAATCACAAAAAAATAGGTGGCATAAATAACCACCTAAGATTCAAAAAGGTTACACGCAGGTACACCTAAAAGTTCTAGGTTATATATATATATATATATATATATATATATATATATATTTTTTTTTTTTTTACATTAACTCCACACAGGACGCCCTGAGGAAAATAACTTCCCTCAGGGCCTATGTCATCTTTGAAGATGCTGTGTGGGGGGTCTTTTTGAGGAAAGGAAGGAGTGAACACGGGTCTTGAAGAGACCCATGTTGTAGGAAGGGAGGAAACACAGAGGCCGGCAAATCGTTCCACAGCCGAGCCGTTGAACTCAAGAACGAGTCATAGAAACGACCCGTTCTCCTGTGACTAATGTCAACCGTGTACAAATGTTGGGCGCGTGTTTGGCGTGTTTCCCGACTATGCACCGGTGCCGAGGGGATCAATGACGCTAGTTCCTCGGAGCATCTTCCATTGTAATACCGGTAGAACAAGGACAGCATTCCCACCTGACGCCTGTGCTCTAAAGATTGCAGTCCGTCTGTTAAGATGGGAGAATCTATCAAACGGACCGCCCGTTTCTGCACAGAGTCAATGGTTTTTTTTTAGGTATTTTGGAGCTCCAGACCAGAGGTGGCTGCCAAATTCAACCGTGGGGCGCACTTGCGATTTGTACGGGGTTAGCAGTTGTGTACAGTACGCCCAGTTTCTGAGAGGCTAACTTGACTCTGGTTTCGATGGAGCCCCCGTACTTGAGCTGGTCACTTAAGAGTTACACCAAGCATATCGATAGACGTCCTGTTCGGAAGATTGCTTCCGTTGAAGGAGACTAGATTTTCATTTCGATCCCTTTTAGACGTTATCAAACATGATTGGGTCTTTGAAACATTAAATTCGACGATGTTATTCTTACCCCAAGAGAAAACACTCTCGAGGTAACCGTCCATTCTTTGCTTCAAAGCCCTCCGAGCTATTGGAGTTTGTGTGCCCTTTGGGGGCTTGTGAAACAAAAAGCTATCATGGACTGTACTGTCATCCGCGTAACAATGAATCGGTGCACATGACAAGAGGTCATTGATGTGCAACAGAAACAAAGTGGGTGACAGAACCGATCCTTGTGGGACGCCAGCATTTATCGAATGCGAGGAAGAGGTGAAACTGTCAGCAACCACCTGAATCGACCTCTCCCTCAAAAAGTCGGCAATCCACGCACACAAGGATGCGGGAAGTCCGTAAGAAGACAGTTTGTTGACAAGCCCTCGGTGCCAAACCCGGTCAAAGGCCTCGGAAATATCCAGTGCAACCGTTTGGGTCTCACCGAAACGTTCCAGGCACCGCCCCCAAACATGCGTCACATACGCGAGAAGATCACCGCAAGAGCGGTTCCGCCGGAATCCGTATTGACGGTCGTTAATAATTTTATTCTTCTCGAGGTATGTGAGCAGTTTGTCGTTGATCACACGTTCCATCACGTTGGAGCGGTCACCCTTCTTTGGAATAGGGTGAATGATCGCTTCTTTCCAACCAGAGGGTACAGAGCCAGACTTGAGGGACGTTTTGAAAAGCTTCGTCAAAACTGGAGCTATTTCTGCAGCGCACCTCTGTAATACCAGGGCAGGTATTCCGTCAGGCCCACTAGCTTTATTAATATCAAGCCGTCGTAAGACTTGGAGTACATCCCGATGCCGGATCCTCAGCTTTTATTATTTGATTCTTTAAATTAAAATATTTATATCATTATTTGATAATTTGGGCCTCACTAGGTGCTTTACCCGTGCTGAAGCCCCTATCTTACAATTCAATAAAATTGAATAAATAGACAAAATGAAATAAAAAAAAACTGAAATGAAATAAAATAAATAGCAAAGGCGGTACTTAAAGTATGAAAAAAAAAATCCGGCAGATATTATGAGGTACGGTTGAATATAATTAAGTATATTGTAATGGTAATGTGAATTATTGTTGTACGTTTTTACGCACCAAATTTAAATGTCCGGGTTAAATTTTCTCCACAGGAAAAACTAAACCCTTTCACACACTTCCCCAAATGATCATCTAGTCAATCCACGTTATGCAATTGCACTATATAAGTATTATAAATACAAAACAATACAAGAACAAAATGTCAACCTACCAGAGACCAAATGGGAAAATAATTCACCGACTCCAGATATTTTCATATCAGAGGGTTCGGCTCTGTGGAATTCCTGATTTGACCTATAAATCCTACTGATCCCTCAATATAAATATTTTAAAAATATGTATTTAAAAATTTTACTTTATAATTTTTTATAATATTTTTATTTAATCCAATCCTTTAATTATGAACCTGAAAAAAAATTTCCCTCATTTTTGAGTATCAAGAGAAAGATTGTTTAATGCTTTTATTGCCCGGTATTTGTGGTGTCTTTGTCCAAAGCATGTGTTTACCATCGGAGTTTTTTTGTATTTTTTTGCAAGCTTGTCGTAGGTAGTTTACTAATAGTTTGAGTTTGTTGAAAAGTGTTTTTTTGGTTAAAAATGAAGTTTCATAGTAACAAACATGCAGGATTCACGCGGTTAAAAACTTTACGATTTTTTAATATTTTTTTAGTGTTGGCGAAAAATTTTAAAAATGATCTTCTGAAAATCTCGAGCAAACGGAAAAAAAGTTTTAAAATGCGCTGTCGCTCCAGTGGATAAATGGCGAATACCTAGAACGTTGAAGATGTGGAAAATTAATAATATTTCTTGCTTATGACACTTGGAAAATAACCACATTTGATGCAAGGCGGTTAATTTAAAAAAAATAATCGTTATTCATTGCTTTGATGGTTACATAATTTGTGGATTTTTCGACAACCATTTCGACCACCATGGCACATGCCCGTGTTATGGTAGTCGATTTTACATTTACGCATCAACATTTTAAATAAGCAATTTTTAACATGGTTAATAAATTTAACGCTTGAAATTCCCAGTATCTATGAATCTAGACCACACAGGTGACTCTCCAATAAGACACGATAAAGATTTTTATATTTGTGTCCAATTTATTATTGCTTACAAAATTTTGGTTTCTCAAAAATATTTTGAATTAAGTACCTAAAGTATTTGTATTTCAGGATTTTGTGTTTATATTTTATCAAGATTATCGCAGATTCAATTATCTACTAGCCAATTCCTCCAAAACTGCAAAAGAAATGAAAAAAAAAACTTAATTGAATGAAGACACTGTGAGCGAAACTCGATCAAAAATCTGGAAACAAAAAATCGGAAAAAGATATTGGCACATCTGGGACCTCTGGCTCCCGATTTTCGACCGAGTTTCGATCACAGTGTCTTCATTCAATTAAATATTACAATTTGAGGCTTTACTCATAAAGTTAAAATAAAAAATACATTCACATTTACATATACGTGGATACCTACTTACTCTGTACTACACCTGCTTAAATTCGTTCAAAATAAAACAAAGATTTTGCCTTTTTTGTTCTTTAATCCATCTTTAAATTTTGTATGTGAAATGTTTTTTGTTTCCCTCATTTTTTGTATCCAGTGAAATTTTGTTAAATTAGTACTTTTATTGTCTGTTATATTGGTATCTTTGTCCAATGCTTGTATTAACCTTAAGAGTTTTCACGTTTTTTTGTACGCTTTTTTAACTGACCTATCAATGATAGTTTGAGATTGTTAAAAATTTTTTTTTTTGGTCAAAAATGTAGTTAAGAAATGTTTTTATGTGTAATTGGCGTATACTATACATAGTAAGTCAAATATGAGGAACATTAATTATTAATTTGTACTTAAATTCTTTGTAGGATATTCGGAAAATATCCAAATTTCCTGCGAGGCAGTTAATTAACCTAGTAAGTTTTCTAAAACGCAGCAGGATTGGTAAGTTAGTTCTGCTCCTGAGAAGAATCAGAAGCCGATGTTGGCGGCTTGCACGAAATTATCCGGGAGATAGAATTCTATTTTAGCCAGAATTTATGTTATTTATATTAAATCGTTACTAAGCAAAAATATTAACGTGATACTCCTAGAACTGAAGGTGCAGATACCCAGTATCCAGCACTTCCGAAACAAGTCCTTTTGGCTATGGGTAAAAACCGATCACTCTCAAGGAGAGGAATCTTTTTTGTTCTATTTTGTGCAGCACAAACGGTATCCTCAAGCCCCCATATCTGAGATCCACTCTCGAGGATACTATGCACTAAGTAAAGTAGAGCAGCCTTATTCAAGGTGGTCAACTCTTCAAATTGTGTATGAAACCTTCATTGACATCAACAAAACCTCCTTGTGGCTGATTTATGAACTTGAGTTTTTTCAAAATGAACTTGTGTTTTTCAGAAACGTATCTTATATTATATTGGTGTGGAAATCTTTGGTAATTAAACTACGCTTTTTGTGAGTTTTTTTCTACCATTAACTCCATAGAGGAGGCCCTGAGGAAAATAATTTCTCTCACGGCTTATGTCATCTGTGAAGATTCTGTGTGGAGGGTCTTCTTGACTCCGTACCTGACCTGGAAGATTGCTTCCGTTGAAAGAGATTGTGTTAGGGGTTTCCGCTGAGGAAAGTTTGTGGTGTGGCAAGTTATGATTTATAATATGGCATCCTTATTTTTTCACACACTGGCCACCCCAGAACTTCGAGAGACTTCGATCGCTTACTGAACCAGCCATCGTAATTCCGATTCCGGAGTCGACAAAACGTATCGGAATTACAATGGCCGTTCATTAAGCGATCTAGGGTGGCCAGTGATCATAACTCGTCGGGATTTTTTACCTTAAACTTGCATTTGTTATTTTGATATCACTGTAATTTTTGTTGGTACAGTTGTGTACGCACGGCAGAAGTTTGCTTTGAGCTCTATGGAGCGGTATATCTGTGGCTCTTTGTTGTCTAGTCGGTTCCTCGTTGCTGTGGATCGTGACTAGGGATGCAAGGTTTTAAAAAATATTCGATATATATATCGAAGTAAGTCGGTATTCATATATCGATATATCGGTCTAGCAGGCCGATATATCGGTCTAATGGGCCGATATACCGATATTTCTTCTTTTTTTAAAAGCTTATAGAAATCCAATGTAGTTGTAGTTATATCAAACGTTTATCGATTATAACTACTTAAAAGTAGTTTATTGGGACTAACATTGACAAACTACTTAAAAGTAGTTTATTGGGACTTTTCTTTTTTGTAATATCTTATTTTATTTTGATTTCCTGTAATATTTTATAACTTTTTTTCTTCTAATAAAAAAAAAAAAAAAAAAAATATATATAATTTTTGATTCTTAGCTATTTGAATAATCACAAAGCTTGGATAGGTATATAAAATGTGTTTTTTTTTTCATAAATTTGTTTTAAAAAATGGATGCCAGTGTTTTGTATCAGCTATCGTACTTAAAAATAGTAACCTTGACAGACTTGTTCCTTGTGGCCGGTTTCTGCTTTGAATTATAGTGGCTCCTGCCTTTGAAAAAAGACGTTCAGAAGGAACACTTGTTGCCAAAATTGGTAGATGACTTATTGCCACTTTAAAAAGACTGGGATATACACCTTGCATTTATTGCCATGTTTCAACAATGTTTACTTTTAGAATATTTACAGGGAGCAGAAAGATATAACGTAAGCTCGTCGTCACCGCCATTTTTTTTTACCCGATTTTGTGGGTATTTTAATTTGAGCGGGTTTTTTGATATTTCGATACGATATTTTGTGTTTTTCGATATTGATTTATCGATATTTTTAGGGGTCGATATATCGATATTTATCGGTTTTCCGATATATCGTTGCATCCCTAATCGTGACCCCTACTCCAATTTCCATGGAGGACAAGGATTCTCCACTCCTCAACAGACGCCAGTGATATTGGGTCACTCCAGGGCATTGGTAACCTTCCTTTGCTTATTCTGCCAAACACTTTGTCAGTGACTATGAGTATTAAATGTGACTATGAGTAATTTAAGTGTAAAATCACGCTTCAAATGTTTTACATATTCCCCACCGTAACAACTGCTCACGGAAATAATTTGGAAATATAAAATAAGTTAAAATTATATTTTTATTTTATATTAAATTTGTAGGGATACTTTTAACAAAGCTATTCATTTACTTTAAAAATATTAACTGTTTCTTGTTAATATTTTGAGGCGAGGTTAGACTAAGTACCTACTATTTTTTAGATATTGATTTATGTAAAGGAAACACCTGTTTTTTTTCATCATATAATATACGTTCTAAGGTTCGTAGCAATAAGTACCAACTAATCTAATTTAGATAAGTTTTAAGATTTTCACGGCCAAAAGCAATTTCGTCATTTGTTATCAGCATAAAAAGTTAAAGAACATAAAAATTATCAGGAATATGTAATGGTACTGAGGCAATTGCGTACAATAAAGATTATTCGATTTAATTTTGATTTTGGGGTGTTATGCCGTGTTGCGCTACCTCCTTCTTTAGCCAACGTTTCGGACATCGTTGCAGTGTCCATCATCAGGGCAGATCCGGCAGATCCGGTAGATGTGTAATTTTTAGTCGTGAAGTGTGTGCTTATTTATTTCGAAGCGATACCGTGTTGCCAGCACCACTAACTTGGTATCCGGTGATTGACGGCTACACCAAAGCTAAACGCAAAAAACATGTCTAAGTATATAGTAATGCCAGCTCGTGGTAAACCATTTTGTGTTATAATTTTATATTAACCTAACCAGTAAATTCGCTTTAACCAGTGTAATTCTAATTCTAGTAAAATTCATTTAATATAAATAGAGCAAAAAAACCATGTCTAAGTATACAGTAATGCCAGCTCGTGGTAAACCATTTTGATTTATATTGACTAAATTCGCTTTAACCATTGTAATTCTATTTCTTAAATTCTTACCATTGTGATTTCTAATTTTAGAATTCATTAAGAGATGGAGCCACTTCGGTCGGCGTCTCGAAAACGGACTTGCCCCTGACTAGCATAAATACCACGTTTTAATGAGCTTTCTATTCCGTTCCGCGGCAATGACGCCACTGCTTGTCACGATTATTTTGTATTGGTGAAAGTTAACCATTGTAATTTTAATTTTTATATTTTTTTTTCTTAAATTCTTACCATTGTGATTTCTAATTTTAGATTTCATTAAGAGATGGAGCCACTTCCGTCGGCATCTCGCAAACGGACTTGCCCCTGGCTAGCATAAATACCACGTTTTAATGAACTTTCTATTCCGTTCCGCGGCGATGACGCCACTGCTTGTCACAATTATTTTGTACTGGTGAAAGTTAGTGGTGCTGGCGACACGGTATCGCTTCGAAGTAAATAAGCGAATTCACGACTAAAAATTACACGTCTACCGGATCTGCCGGATCTGCCCTGATGATGGACACTGCAACGATGTCGCGCAACACGGCATAACACCCCAAAAACAAATAACGAAATAATCTAATTTATTTTTTTATGAAAAAATAGATTTTATTGCTTGCAACACATTAACGAAGAAATAAAATAAAATAAAAATAATACTAATAAATCTAATCGAAAATATGAAAAAAGACAAGATACAGTAGAGTAAACTGCAACTGGGTCTTTTAGTTGCTGTGTGGTGGGTCTTTTAGAGGAAAGGAAGGAGTGAACATGGGTCTTGAAGAGACTAGGGGGGTGTAACGCAGATGCCGGCAAATATGTTGTACTCATGAATGAGTCGTAGTAAAGGTTCATTCTCATGTGACAAATGTCAACCGTGTACATATGTTGGGCGTGTGTTTGGCGTGTTTACCGACTGGGTACCGATGCCGAGGGGATCAATGACATTAGTTATACCAGTAGGACGACGACAGCAGTCCCATCCGACGGGACGTCTGTGCTCTAACGATTGCAATCCGTTTGTTAAAATAGGGGAATCTACAAACGGACCGTTCGTTTTTCTGCACAGAATCGATGGTTTTTCAGGTATTTTGGAGTGAGAGGTGGCTGCCAAATCAAACTGTGGGGCGCACTTGAGGATTGATGTCGTCAGATAGACAGTGGTCGAACAGTCCTAAAAGCGCCGTGACTTCAATCTTGTAGTCGTGTGGCACAGTGGTTAAAAATAAGTCTAGCAGATTGGAGCGGTGAGTCAAGACATCAGGAACCCTTGTAGGCACCTGAACCATTTGTCCAGCCGAGTCTGTTAATATTGAGAACTTAAACCCTGGTTTGTTATGAACATTGAAGTCCCACAGAACCAAAAAATTCAGCTGAAGGGTAGCGGGGAAAGAGATCATCCATAATTTGGCTCAAATGTTTGAAGAGTTTGGTTGTCTGATTCGTTAAGGTTTGGTGAGCGGTGTACACACGTAGAATCTTGTGTATTGGAAGACGGACGCTTACCCACATTACGTCGAATCTGGAGTTTTCCAGATTCAACAGTCGCACACAGTTGTCGTCAGCTCGGCTATAGAGACAGACACCTCCTTTAGGTCAGAACTTGTGTACGAGGGTGAAACCCGGGCGGTCCAGATAGGACGATATGAGATGTCTAGTGGCTCAGCTATCTGGGTTTCAGAGAGGAGGAGAAGGTTGGAACGTTGAAACCAGGATTACATATCTTACCGAAACAAACGCCTTAACCAACTCGTTAATTGGGACCACTTAGGTATTTTTAAGTCATTTGTCGATCTCATATTTCAAATTCAGAATTAAGAAAGTTGTCTTCAACTATTTTTTCCAAAATATTCCTTAAATGATTACAAAGTTCTAAAGAAGTATATGGTTTGTCACCTAATATTGTCTCGAATAAACATATCCGATTTTCAATTTTTTATTAGAAAAACTATCTTTTATAACTTTTGAAGGTTATTCCCATCAACTTAATATATCATTGAAGAAAAACGTTCCGGTTAGACGAGATGTCTGGGTTCGAGTCCCAGTTGCGACCATTGTCTTTTTTCTGTTTTCTGTGTCTTGTTCTCTTAAGATTATAATTGTTATCTTCTTCTTCAATGATACATCCGATTTTATTTATATGGGAAAACTATTGAGCTTTTCTGTAAGTCTAAATGAACATTTAACCTTAGAGTTATTGCGATTAAAACTAATTATTTATTTGAATTTATTAAAAAAGTCCTCTGCAACGGATAGGTACTAATAATAATGTGCTTTTATAATGCACGTTTCATTGGTTTTTGACGTCAACTTTCTGGTACACAGATCTCAAGAGGGTGAAGTAAGACCAGGCAGCACTCAAAATCTAGAATTAAAGATTATTAGAATTAAAATACATTTCAAAAACACTTAATTAAACATTCATTGTTCTTCAATTCTAATTATTGAAGCGAGTTTTTTTTCTTCTTGCCACTATGTTTTTTTTTTGGTGACCGGCCAACTCAGAATGAAACCAACTCAGAAAGGTCACTAAGAGTGATGATAAAAAAACACAAAAACAATGGTTTAATGGTTTAGGTTAGGATTAACGGCTATTTAAATTTTTTTTCATGACTTTTCAAAGAGTTGTTGAGTTGTCTTGATTCTGAGATGGCATGGAACCGTTTTTTTTTTTATCTAAGAATATATATATTTTTTTACGTTAATTAGCTCCATATTAGGCCTATGTCATCTTTAGGTATGATGTGGGGGTCTTTTTAGAAAAGGAAGGAAGGGATGTTCTGAGAAGGACAAATGTATGAGGGGTGGGTAGGAATCTGGGGGTCAATGTGTACAGGAGTAACGGACGTATGAATCCAACCCTCCCACTCCGGTGCAAGGCGATGTTCCGAGAGAGTCCTGCTATCTCTCTAAGCAGTTGGTGGGCAACCTAACCTTACCCCATGAACCCTGCTAAGTCACCAAATGTAGCAAACCACTTGAGGTGACTTGTGGCAGAGGTGTTGGATAATGTCTCCCAAATTGTAAATTTATTACTGGTGATTTTTTTACAAATTGAAATTTGCCAACTATTATCATTTTTAACTGTAATTAAATAATCAGAAAATCATAAACATATCAAAACATTGTTACAAAATGCAAGTAAATCGTCGGTTATCTGCCAGAAGTCATTAGGTAACATTTTTGTCAAAATTGAGTTAGAAGTCACTATGTAACCATTATTTATTTATTTATTTATTTCAACGCCACAAAATGGCTATTACAATAAGGTGATACATTATGCATGATACACAGTGGTACACAGGAAGGTAATTACAATGATATTAAAAAAAAAGAATGTGAGCTCGTACAAAATACACATTTTTATGCAGAGTAAAAATAAGTCAATAAAAGTGACTTCTTAGAAAAATTCTCAACATCAAGTATAATATACCTGTTTGCGCCTTTATTGTTACATGTGGTTCTTTCTAAAATACGTATTTGGTGCCCTCTGCCTCAGTTGAATTTACCTCGCCGCACAGGACAGAAGTCCTAAAACCGCACCGCTTTTACAGTTTTTAGTAATCAAACCACAAAGTGAACTTTTAAATCTCGCAGCTATTGGCAAGTACCATCGCCACGCGTCATCCATTCTCGCTTATTATTTCGCGATCAAACGTTCATTCCCAATCGCCATTCCCTTCCAAAACTTCAACCAAACTAACATACCTACCTTTCCAGTGAACACTGAACGAAGAGGGAAGCAGTATGGGTAAGTGCGATTAAAATATAATAAAATAGGTAAATAAGAACCGCATACAGTATACAGTCCACAACATCCACGCAGCATTTGATCCCTCGATCTTGAGAGGGATCATTTGCTACCCGCCGCAACAATACCTACTTTACTTTTATTTGTAAATATTGTTGGATTCTAGGAATTGGCTAAAATTGAGTAACTTTGTAATGATAATATTATTGTTACCTTCAGTTGAAATTACTGGAGTTTGAAATGACTACAGGTACTGCTAATTAGTTCAGCTTTTTAGGGCTATCAGTTAGAGAATCAATAATAAAAATAATAATTTTGAAAAAAAATTATACATTTATTAGCTATCACTTAACTAGTCTGTCTGATAGTTAATATAAATGAAGTAAGTAGTTTGTAATATGATTGAATGATGAACATGAATGATGAACTATGATGAACACTATTATACCTAACATTAATTATTATGATTGAGGTATGATATTATGACATGTTATATTCAGAAAATAAGTCATTATTTCCAATAACACAATATTATCGTTATTTGTTTTATTTGTTATGACGTGTTGCGCCACCTCTTTCTTTAGCCAACGTTTTGGACAGCGTTGCAGTGTCGATCATCAGGGCAGAACCTGCGCCGATGATGGACACTGTAACGCTGTCCGAAAAGTTGGCTAAAGAAGGAAGTAGCGCAACACTGCATAACACCCCAAAAAATAATAACGAAAATACTTTTGGCCGTGAAAATCTAATAACGTTTCTAACACGATATTAATTTACAAATAAATATTTCATCCTAAAAGTCAACGAGTGCAGAAGGAATTATAGCAAAACATTGTCTGGTCAGTGGTTGAGTGGGCATAGCGCTTGGGCCCCACCCGAGCGTCGCGTGTTCTATTCCTCGACTGGCTAAGTCCTCCATCACAACACAAGCAACATTTTCGGCTTTCTGTGGTGGTAGTAGGAGATTTTCAAACATTGTTGGGTTATTCGTAACCCGGGAATGTTTGTCTTTCTTTAAAAAAAAAAAATTTTTTTTTACAAATAAATCATCAGTATTAAGAAAACAAAAAGGAGAGATTCTGTTGAAAATGTACGGAATATTTAAAGATCATTTTTCTGATTTTAATCATAATACTAAAAATGTGTGTTTTATTATTTATTATTTATGTTTTAATTTTTATTTATATACTTTAATGTTTTAATTTATATAGAACACTTGAGTTCTTAACATTTAATCTTTATTATTAATTTTTGTATTTCAAAATTTGAATTTTCATTTTTATTTCTACTTTTCTTTAAAATATGTTCTTTTTTTTCTCTTTACTTTTAAGTATTTCTTAATTATTTTTTTTATGCTTAATCATCTGTTTTAATTAAATCGTGTTTAAAATATTAAATGTACGACTACCACAACACGGGCTACCACACCTAGTGTGGTAGCCAAAAAAACAAACAATCTGTAACTAATAAAAAATTTATGAAATAAAAAAATAAAAAAATTATATATAAAATTAATTTAATTAAATTTATATATAAAAATGCAAAAATCGGTAATTTTAAATACATGTAGGATTACAAAAGATTTTTTAAATATTTATATTGAGGGATCAGTAGGATTTATAGGTTCAATTAGGAATTCCACAGAGCCGAACCCTCTGATATGAAAATATCTGGAGTCGGTGAATTATTTTCCCATCTGGTCTCTGGTAGGTTGACATGTTGTTCTTGTATTGTTTTGTAATTATCATACATATAGTGCAATTGCATAACGTGGATTGACCAGATGATCATTTGGGAAGTGTGTGAAAGGGTTTAGTTTTTCCTGTGGGGAAAATTAAACCCGGACATTTAAATCTGGTGCGTAAAAATATATATGTTTTTATTAAATATTATTGATTTTAAAAACGGTCTAAAACTGACAAAACAAAACGGCCCGTGGTTTGAAAATCGGAATGTGACGTCACAAGCGTCGCTCAGCTGGGCCAGCATAAATTAACACTGTCAGCGAGCGTCCACGCTCATGACGTCACACGATAGCCGCGCCCTCAGAGTAACATATATTGTTACTCTGAGGCCGCGCCCCAAATTATCGTTTTGGCGGTTATTCAAAAATGGAAAACTTTGACTCGCTGTAGAAAATTTATTCGTCAACATAAAAATAAAATAAAAATGCTGTAACCATCGTATTTTTTTTGCTTAATTTTTTTAACGTGCAAATACCCCAAATATATAAATATTCTAAGACATTCCGTTTTTTTTTTAATCGTATTTTTGAAACCCTGGCGATTTGTTGAAAATTTCAATCCGAAAAATCAGACCATTTTTTATAAACCGGAAAGACGGGATATAATTTTATAGGTGCGAAAAAACGATAATTACATAGGCGAAAATCATTTAAAAAAAAATAACGTTTTCCACACGAATGACACAGGAGAATAACGAGGCATACCAAAAATATTAAATTTCGTAAATATTTTTTTCCTTGATTGATCTTATTGATCATAAATCTTTATAATGTTCAACGTCTATATTACTAAATCAAATGTAATATATTTGTACTTGTAAATTATATATTGATATATTTGTGTAAATTTTAGTTTTATATACTTAATATTTTGTTTTATAAAATTTTTGATCTCATACTCCTTTATTATAAATTTTATTATTTAAAATTTGTTATTATGCTGTTTAATCAGAGGTAAAGTCACATGGAGGAAATCCAAAATTGGTTTTATTTTGGCTACACAAACATGTACAAACTGGAAAAATGTAAACTGTTTATTTCCCGAAAATAAATAAATAATAATAATAAGAATATTATAAAATTTGATTTGGTTAAAATTCGCACCATTATCATTATACCTCTAAAACACATACGGACAACGTAAAATGTACGGGGTTCTCTTCATTACATCTGTCAAAAAATCAAACCAAATGATACGTTCGCAGAGAACAAACAATAAATCTAGTGATCGTTAAATGTCAAATTCAAAAATTCGCCTTAAAATCAAAGTGATGCCATATAAAAAAAATAAATCGGAAATTTTCGGAGACGGGACATTTTCATGTAGTGACGTCACGAGCCCAATAATGGATTTATTTATTTAAAAGTAAAATAAACTGTATATTTCTAAAAAAATTTACTAACATTTTCGTAATCTTAGTAAAAAAATCTATCCACACGATTTTTTCCAAGTCGTTATGAAGTCCATGCAAGTGGCCTATCTAATACCGAAGCATATATAGGTATATTAAAAAAAATTACATAAAATACTAAATCACTGAAAAGGTTTTAATCCAATTTACGTGCGGAAATACACATAAATTAGGTACCTTATTTTTTTTATCAACGAGTATAAGGTTTTCTTTCGAGGCAAAAAATATTACATCGGTACATGATGTTTGCAAAAAGTCACTAAGTGTAGTTTGTATTGTTTTTTTAACCCTTTTCAATTGAATCCCGCACAAGAGTCCCAACTGCTCCCGCCTGAAGTCAGTGAAACCATGGCATCCCCAATAAAGTCGTGTTGTGAGAGTAAAGCTAATGGTGAGGAGAAGGAGATGGGGAGGAGGAATGTGGGGAAGTACCTGGCTATGCAGTTCTGGTCACCAAAAACGGCTAAAGCCGTTTCAAGCAACGTTTCAATTCTGAATCATGGTCTTACACCAGGGAGCTACTGAGAGAATTTTCCACTCTGGAACGTGCCGCATGTATCTAGTATATACAATTTCAAATTAATTAATTGCTAAATAACACAAATCAATCAAATAAAATTTATTTGCGCTAGTCGAGGAACTTACCCCTCGACCACAGAGGTCGTCAGCATATTATTAGATGTGTATAAAATAAAATAAAAATCAGAGTGTGTAATTAAAACTAGAAAGTCGCTAGATGTCGCTAAATTTTCTTTTGCCTGTATATTTTAAAGTGTTTTGAAGATTGGATATTGATTTACAAAAATGAAAATGTTTATTTTTTTTCGTAGGATTCAACCTCCGTTCGCTGGATTTCTCTGGCCGCTGAGATTTGCGACGCGCTATACCGCTGCGCCACCGGGAGCTTGCGCGGAGTTGTGAATTTACCGCATTATATAAGACCCAAGGACACGTCATGTAATAAATTTTAGTTTCATTCAAATTTCAACGGGGTTAAAGAAGTTTCACTTAAAAAAAGTAAGTAACAGCTGAATAAAAGTGCATTTAAAAAAACGAATTTTTTATTATTTTTGTTTGCATAAACTGATAAAGGCAGCAGAAACTTTAAGGCCGATTATGTCAGAAAAAATATTTAGTCACTTGATGACTTCTGGCAGTAAACCGATGATATATTATGTAAGTACTTATTACCGATGTAAAAGTGGACATGGAGATGTTCGAAAAGCCCATAGCGGTGATGGCTATCGGCCTTTTGCAGCGAGACTGAATCATCAGAATACCATAGAGAAAGTCCTTCCTGTCGGATTCCGCCACCAAATCTGTCCACTCGGAATAAAAAGCTGCCTTAGATACGTTGTTACTCTGAAAAAAGACGAAACAATTCACTTTTTTAATATAAACTCCACACAGGAGGCACTGGGTAAATTGATTTTCCTTAGGGGCCATTCATTTATTACGTAAGACGATTTAGGGGGGAGAGTGGTCGACCATGTCCATAGACGTATGAATATTAATAGACCTGCCCTAAGCGATAAAAGCGTATTATTTCCCCCTCCCCATACCGGTTCCATTGGAACCGGCTGGGATCGAGTATGGCTTCGCGTGAATTTAAAAAATGTGACGTCATCATTCTTCTGCAAGCCAGCGTCGAGCACTCATCGGTGCACTTTACGAAATAACACGGCAAAAATAGTGGCTTGTGTTTTGAAAACGTGTAAAAATAGAAGTGAAAAAGAGAATAAACCCAATTGTCGTTTTATATTCCATAGGCAAGCATTGTTTTACTTTATTATAAGCTTATTCATATCACATAATATGGTCGTTTTTGTAACACCACTATCACTCGAGACACATGGCGTGTGCTAGTCGCTGTTTTGTGGGGTATGTAAATTATGAAACATTTGTAAAAGTGTCTTAACTAAATACGTCAACAAAATATTGGACTATGAAAATAGGCGAACATTACTTTGCTGTATTTGGAATTTGTAAATTTGTTCATTTCGCGCCGAGCAATTCGCGCTCCCATGTAAAAAGGTCTATTCATTAAAGAGCAGAGTTTACTTTTAAGAACTAAATGGTGATATTATAATGCGAGATGCCCATATACTCTCAATTATTGACGAATCACATATCACCGAATTCATTTTCCCGCTCTGCGCCCCGCTGTAGTTGGTTTCTTCCCCTCACCTTTAAGTTCTGGTCTATTAATATTCATATGTCTATGACCATGTCTTATTTTTATTTACAGGGAGGTGGAAGGGAGTCTCGATAGTTCTTACGTAAAATCACAAAAATGCGCAAAGTTAAAATTATACTTTGAAAAAGCGTGGGCAACCGCGCGATTGCCGAGGTTCGCTCGGATGCGTATAGGTAAACGATTTCCATTTCCATGGCAACGGACGCGCGCAACCAAATATTTAAACAAACCAAATGTGTATTAATTTTTTCCTTTAGATTCATACGTAATAAATATTAAACAGGGGGGAGGGGGTCGGCCTATTCTTATATTTTCTTATAATAGGGGGGGAGGGGGTCGAAAACTAGCAAAATTCGTCTTACATAATAAATGAACGGCCCACATTGTAGGAGGGAGAAAACACAAAGGCCGGCAAATAGTTACACGACTGTTGAACTCATGAACGTGTTATAGAAACCACCTGTTCTCATGTGACAAATGTCAACCTTATATAAATGTTGAGTATGTTCCATTCAACGTAGAACTTCAAGCAGAATTCCCACCTGATGCCTGTGCTCTGAAGATTGCAATCCGTTTGGGAATCTATCAAACGTATCGCTCGTTTCTGCACAGAGTCAAGGTTTAACATCGTCACAGATTTTTTTCGCTGTTTTAAAAGCATTTTATAAGACAGCAAAAACTCGAGAAGGAAAAAAAAAATTTTCGCTGATAGTCAAATGTTGATAGCCAAATGTTGGATAATGGTTTTTGATTTTGACTAAGCACTATTATTTGCCAAGGACTATTATTCACTCTGTAAAGTAACTAACAAATAAAACGATTAGTAATTAGAAAAGTGTTTTAACTTATAGAGCAGACATTATTTCTGACAAATCACATTTCGTCACAAAAATATTTGAATAAATAAGAAAAAGTTATGAAAGAGCATCTCTCGCAGTATGCATCCCATGCATTGCAAAGTCAAAGTAAACTTTGGCAGACATTTTTTTATTGAAATATTTATTAAAGCTACAATTTTACAACAATAATTCAATCACTCTCTTTAGGAGAGGACAACTAAATACTTTTGTATCTATATAAATTAAAAATATTATTACAAAAACTAATAGTAATTTTATGAGAAAATACGATACAAGTAATAAAATTATAGGTTAGTTAATAAATGATTCAAAGGATTGATAAAGCAAAACATATTCCTAAACAACAGGTAAAATTGGTACTACGAGTATTTCAATTTATTTTTTTTAAATATTTGTCGTAGTTTTCTACCGATCGTATATCTAGAAGTAATTTATTGAATATGTGGGGGAACCGGGAAATCTTGGAAAACATTTATTGTTGGGTAGTAATAGGGCATTTTAAAGATGATTTTTGGAATAGGGATGATTTATTTGCACCCCTCCAAGCTAGGTTTCCATATTATAGTACAGATTGCGCAAGTGCGTAATAAATATCTTTTAGTATTTTTAATGATACAGATACAGTTCAATTATTCCATACCTACATCGAGTGACAGCTGTGTTTTGCTCTGCTCCCGAAATCAATTGTTATTATTTTATTACAGTGAACTAACATTCAGTGCACTTGTCATAACTGATAAGAATTATTCCTTTTTACTTGGAAAGTGTTGCTTTCCCACTAGTGGATAATTAATTGACAGTTTTAGAAACTAAAACATTATCAAAATATCACAAGGGAACTAACTGTCAAATAAAGAGTGAAATAGGCAGTGTTTGACCTTACAACCAAATAACAATTTCAAAATGGCAACTTCAGAAAAAAATCTGAGAAGCAAAGGGCAAACGACCGGGACTAGTCTCACATCGGAGTCCCAGGGTATAAATATTGATCTCCTACTGGAAAAGATGGAGATGAAGATGGAAAAAAAACTTGAAGTGTTTAAGCAAGCAATAATAAAAAAAATTGATGATGAAAATCAAGAAAGCAGAAGCACGAGAGACTTTATCAGCCGGCAATATGATGACATCCATCTAAAGATGGAGACCATTATTAAACTGGTTTCGGAAGTAGAATCAATGCGAAAGGAATTAACAGAAAAAGATGGGATAATAAAAGGCCTTGAAGTTAGACTAGCAGAAGTGGAGCAGAGAACGCGTGAAGACACTCTTGAATTTGCTGGAATTTCAGAAAAAGAGGGAGAACAGCCAGCAGAAATAATTAAACGAGTGGTCACAGTGACAGGTGTCGACTTAAAAGGCGATGATATTCTCAATATCAAGAAAATTCCAGACCGACGACCAGGAGTCCCCCCAAAATTCCACGTTAAATTCACTAATCCCCAAAAAAGGCGACAGATTCTACTGAACAGGAAGCTACTCAACCCTACCACAACCCAAGGAAACGGATACCAGAAGATTTTTATTAGCGAAATCCTTGGTGCCTATTTCAAAGATCTTCTGTGGAGGTCGAAGACTAAGGCGAAAGAAATGGGATATAAATATGTCTGGTACAAAGAATGTAAGGTGATGGTTAAAAAAAATGAAAATGACAGAGTAATATATATCAAACACTCTGATGACCTTAAAAAAATTGATTAATTTTCCTATTTTAGAGTCTCACTTTTACCGGTCATTCACTGGGTCGATTCCCCTCAGTTCGGTGAGTCATGTTGTATACTATTATTTTCAAATTACAACAATAATTCACCTCTACCACTTTCAATGAAAGGTTGTAATCCCCAGTGATGGCTATGGATTAGTGTTTCTCTTATTTAAGGGAATTAAACAATTTATTTTTTTTGTAATATAAATTTTAATATGGCTATTACCATTAATAATACATATGAAGAACTAGGTGATCAAGACAATTTGTTTATAACATCAGATGCAAAAATATGCAAATACGTAACAACCGATTCAAAAAACACTATTATTATGCACCAAAATATTAGGTCAATTAATAAAAACTTTGATGAACTCCAGATACAGCTTAACCACCTTAATATAAAATTTGATGTTATTATTCTTACAGAATGTTGGTTGACAAATATTTACACACCAAAATTTATAACTCACTACTCTTCATTCAACTCATCAAAACATGATAGTCAGAACGATGGAGTAGTGGTATACACAAAAAACGACCTAAACTGTGTTGTAACGGAAGTAAACATTATTGACGCGAGCTGTATGCAAATAATGTATAATAATGATACGTGCATTCTAGCAATATATCGCTCTCCATCGATTCGTAATATAACACCATTTCTTAACAGTCTAAATAGCATACTCTCAAATCTTTCCTACACTAAAAACATAATAATTATGGGAGATTTAAATATCAACATACTTCCAAATAACCCACACCATCAATGCCACGACTATCTGAACATGTTAGAGTTCCATGGATTAATTAGTACCATCAATACACCAACAAGAATAGCTAATGAATCAACATCATGCATTGATCACGTTATGGTCAAAACTAATAAACAAAACAAAAGCATTGTTTACAAATCAACAATTACAGATCATTACACAACAATATTTACATTGCAATCCGACACCACAAAAAATAAAAGTAATCAGACAATTATGTACAATAATATTAATTTTGAGAATTTAAAAGATATAATTAAAAGTAAATCTTGGCAAGAGCTTTTCCAAATAAAAAACTCAGATGATGCATGGAGATATTTCGTTGACTATTTGAAAAATGAATTAATTAATAATACTACAATTCTGACAAAACACACTCCAAACAAAATTAAACCTTTAAAATCATGGATAAATTATTCAATCATCAACTGCATTCGTAGAAGAAACGCATTACACAAAAAAGTGAAAGAAAATCCTTACGACATTATATCACTAAACATCTATAAAAGATATAGAAATACATGCGGCGAAGTCATTAGAAAGGCGAAAGAAATCTACTACAGAGACAAAATCCAAGAAAGTAACAATGATCCCAAAAAAATATGGCAAACTCTAAGAGAAGCCACAAATACACAAAACACTAAAGACAAACAGGACATAAGTAAACTTTGTATTGACGGAAAAATTATTGACACCTCAAAAAACCCCAAGCTCGTTGCGGATTATATCAATAATTTTTTTACAAATATTGGTTCAAATCTTGCTTCTCGTCTACCAAATTGTGGGAATGCTCTACCTGCTGAAGCAGAACTTCAATTTCCCAAAGGAAGATTCAATTTTCAAACTGTGTCAAGGGAAGAGATTCTAAAAATAATTAATTCCCTAAAAAACACGTCTTCTGCCGGGGTTGATGGAATATCAACCAAGATTTTGAAAACGCTGGCTACGGAAATTACATTACCTTTAGAATACCTAATTAACCTTAGTATCAGTCAAGGACACTTCCCCTCAAACTTGAAACAAGGTATTGTTATTCCCATACATAAAACAGGTAACAAGACAGACATAAACAATTACAGACCAATAACTATACTGACCACACTATCCAAAGTATTTGAAAAAATTATCAATGCTCAGTTGGTAAAATTTCTGGTGAGCCATAAAGTACTCTCAGAAAATCAATACGGGTTTCAAGAAAACAAGAGTACTTCTGACGCTATTGCCGCCGTAACTGACTTCATTGTGAAAAACCTCGATAAAAGCAAAAAATGTATTTCAATATTTTTAGACCTCTCTAAAGCCTTTGATACAATATCACACAGTAAATTATTAAACAAACTTCAAATAATCGGTATTACAGGCAACGAACTTAACTTTTTTAAGAGCTACCTTGATGACCGCAAGCAACAAGTGAAAATAATGAACACACTTAGCAATCAGTGCTCAACTCACTATGGGATACCTCAAGGTAGCATATTAGGACCATCTTTGTTCCTTTTATATATCAACGACTTATGTAACTTTAACATTCAGGGAAAAATAGTTAGTTTTGCCGATGACACTGTTTTACTATTTGAAGCTGACACTTGGCAAGCTGTTTACAAAAAAGCTGAAACGGATATAAACATTATAAAAAAGTGGTTGGATACAAATACGCTCACATTGAACACCGAGAAAACTAAATATGTCACATCAAGCATAAATATAACAGGTCAACCTCGTGATGACGCCTCTATTAGAATACACACATGTTTAAATTCCGATGAATCTTGTCAGTGTCCCTACATTGAGCGCACTACACAGATGAAGTATCTCGGCCTCACAATTGATCCATATCTCAAATGGAATATTCACACTCAAATAATTGCTAACAAAATAAGAAAAACCATGCACTTTTTCAGAACGATACGAAACTTTCTCGACTTAAAACACTTGAAAATGATTTATTTTGCAGTCTGTCAATCCATTATTGAGTATGGTATCATAGCATGGGGAGGCGGTACTGCATCAGCACTGGACCCAATCATAAAGGCACAGAAAACTATTATAAAATTAATTCTTAGACTACCTCTAATTACAGACTCCAACTTAATCTTCAATATTATGAATGTGTTTGACGTTCGGCAGATATATGCAAAAACAATCCTCACTCATCTATACACAAATATACACAAATACTATGAAAAAAGATTAAACACTCGCTGTACTCGAAACAATAACAAATATTTACTACAAATTCCCATAACTCATACTACTTTTGGTCAACGAAGCTTCAGATACCTTGCAACAAGACTTTACAACATTCTTCCAATTAGTATAAAAAAATGTGATTCACAAAAAAATTTCAAAAAAAACATAAAAATTTGGATAAAAAATAATGATAGAGCATTTACCGGTGCACTCACCCAAATTCGAAATTAATATTGAACCAATGCTGTTATTATTGTACCAATGTTATTGTTATTATTAATGCAACCATTCTATTGTGTGATTTTATTCTAATGTAAGTGTAGGTATGTTCACAGTATAATAAATTGACATAAAATTACTGCCTCAACACAGGCTAGCCTAGTGAGGCAGGTTATGAGAAACCTAAATTTATAATTATAAATCTCTATTCTTTAATTACCTACTGTATATACGTATTTTGTTTTTTGATATTAACTTTCGTACATATGCAACTTTTAAACTGTACTTTTACTGTACTTATGATGTACTTTTTGTTTTTGTAGTTATAAATCTTCATTTTTTTTTGTTCAATAAAGATATATTATTATTATTATTATAGTATTTCTTAGTCTAAAAAATATCCAGATCAGTTTTCTCATTCTGTCTTCTGTGGAATTTATTTGAGTTTTCCATTTGATGTTATTATCGATAATTATTCCAAGATATTTTATAATAATAATAAAAAAAAAAAAAATATATATATATATATTGTCATATAGCCCAATCATGGATTTGTTCCCCTACCCACCCACTCTACACTAATACCTACCCACCCAATCTACATTATTAACTAGCAACGGCTCCACCCCTACCATAATAAAACATTGTTCTAAACTGTCAAATTAGTATAAGCTGTTCAGAAACCGGTCGGATTTGCACATTATATAAGTGGTTTATACAAAGTTGTATTGTTTCATTTTTCTATAATGGATAACCACAAAGTAATAGCTACATTCAAAAATATTATATTTTTTAGTTTCATACGGTTTTTACGTGAAACCATTATTTATTACTTATTACTTAACTGTTGTAAAAAAATAAATGGCATAAAAGAGTAAATAAATAAGTAAGTACAAAAGGGTAATAAAGTTTTTAAAAAAAGAACTTACTTCTTCAATCAACTTATTTCCGTACCAAGACATCATCAGGATTTGCGTCATGGATGACGAGAGGAAAAGGAAATACTTCACTAGCACTCCTGGCGGCGCAATCTGCAAGTTGTGTTTGGTAGATTATTGCGGCAGTTACCATTAAAATAACCATTAAAATAAATGTTGTGTCTTACCGTTATAGAGAAAAGCAGAACACATATCATCAGGGAACTCAGTACCAGATTGAACAGTAAAACTAGACTGAAAACTTCTTCCACCTCTTTGCTGATTCTGTAAAAGAAATTGAAAATTGAATGGCTAGCTTTACACTCATAAGTTAAATTTACGACTTAACGTAAATTTTTTACAAGTTTTTCACAGAAGCGTTTACATATGCCTCCATCTTGTGGTAAGTAATGCACACGGAAGTTCAAGTGTAAACGCTCATGCGATCGTTTACATCTGTAAATTTATTTATGGTAAGATGGCTTCCTGTCAACGATGATCTGCTACTGCCAAATTTACGCGAATTTTGAATTTGGCTTTAATTAAATAATTCTCCACGCGCTGTAGTGTCATCAAAGGCGGAAATTAATGGAGTTCAGCTCCTGACAGCTACCTGCCAGCAACCGACTTTGAATTCAAATACGTAATGTTACAAAACGGAAACATTGAGATTAGAAATTATTGGATGGATAATTGAATAGAAGGATGCGTATTTTCAGAAAACTTAAGTAATTATAAATAAATACTAGTTTTATAAGAAAACAATCCCACGAAAACAACTGCCTTTTAATTTTTGATACCTCGCAACTTCGCATTTTGGTACTATTTCTTGCGGCAAGTCTCTCCACTTAATTATCAAACGGTTTTTATAACCCGTGAGATTAGACCTGTCAAAAAACTCGCGAAATAACAACTTCTGTAACTTGCTATAAATTACGTTAAATAACTTTTGATATCGTTTACAATGGTAATTTAACCATAAATCGCTTACGTGAGCGATTTGCGAGAAAAAATTTACGAGTGTAAAGCTAGCCTAAGATTAATTTTGCTTACGCAAATTACAAGACCATATTGTGGATAAAAGTTTGTTCTTACTTGTCATCATGAATATTACGGCCAAATGAACTATTTCTGACAACCTTCGGAATTAAAGCCTTTGAGGAGGATATTGGAGGACCCACCACTTACCCGCCCTGGTATAGGTAACAGATGGTTACCCCTTCAAGGCTCTTGCAAGGACTCTAATTTTTTTGGTAAAAACGACTCTACATTTGAAAACCAAACTAAACCTCCAATGTCCCTGCATACGTTGTTAATAAGCAGCATGCAAGTGCTTAGCAGGAAATACAGATACAATATGTGTTAGTATGACAAAATATAGACAAGACAGTGGGACAGGTTGGTGAAAGTCCACGAGGTGGCAAGCGCTGGGTGATTGTATCCAGCGTATCCTACAAGCACCTGTTTGGGAGGAAGACACAGTAGATAAGTAATAAGGGCATGGCAAACGGTTGGGAGTCCTCTCCAATCGATCGGCAGTCCCAGCAAGAATGCGCATGACGTTCGGTCTAGTCGTGAACCACACTCAGCTTCCGCGCCCCTTAGCCGGTTCCTCGGTGATGCCTCAAAGAAAAGTAAATGGGAGATTGGGGGGAAATACCTGACGACCCTAAGGAATTCAGCGTCGAGTAGCCGGAGGCAAGGCGAAGGAGAGCCGAGGTCGCCCCCCCAAACCTAAAGCCTGCACATGTTGCTGGGGGTGGCGCAATTGATTTTAGAGGGCACCGTGCCATCGTCAACCGACTCCTGTTGATGCA
Source organism: Limnephilus rhombicus (assembly GCA_929108145.2). NCBI lineage: Eukaryota > Metazoa > Arthropoda > Insecta > Trichoptera > Limnephilidae > Limnephilus > Limnephilus rhombicus. The sequence continues at coordinate 44,308,359 of OV815288.1, read as the reverse complement.
AGGACGAGGTCTAGCGCACCCCCAGAAGGGGAAAAAGAAACATAACAAAATAGATAGATGCAGTTCAAGCAGAAGCAGATGCAGTTTGAGGAGGATAGAAAACATAAGATTATGCAAATCTTGCAATATTTAGTTTTAACATAGTACGTACATTCCTATCTGAATGTTATGTGAAAACTTCAGCCGTAGTTGTAAACCTGACTGGTTTAAGATACCACACGGCAGAACATATTGTCTTCTATAGTAGCAAGGAATGACAATGGTGCTAAATATAATACATGTCGTTCCAAATGTAAGGAATGTTAAAATAAGAAGTCTTGCACTATAATTGGATGATAAATCTGTCGTACAATAATTAAATTATATACTAAACAATCAAAAAGAATGAGCAATTTTTTTTTCATTTTTCTTTCATTTAGTACGGTGCCTATGTTCTGCCTTTAACATCCAGGACCACACCTTATTTACATTTAAAAATGAATGTTACTTCGCCTCTCCCGTATGCGTTCCATACCATGCATCTTTATCTGTAATGGCGAGCTCTGGCGTTATTAAATTTTAATTTAAAAAATTACAAATAGGTGGCACGCGAGTTGTTTGAAAAATATGTCTATTTCATTTAGTTTAGCGGCCATCCTTCCCGTGAACCGTTCTTCCCGCGTTCCCTTCCCGACCCTCCCACTTTCCATTTCCTACTCCCGCGTTTTCTTTCAACCTTCTCCGCCTTCTCCCCCTCCCAGATTCCCTTCCCCCTTCCACCTTTTCTCCGCCGCTAAACTGCACAAAGTACACTCATTTTTAAACTAAATCGCGCGCCACCGATTTTATTTGTAATATCAATTTCATAACGCCAGAGCTAACCAATATGGTTACCGGACAACTCAGAATGAAACCAACTCAGAAGCACCTCAGAAAGGTCGTTAAGAGTGATGATAAAGAAATTGGTTAAATAGGTTAATCGATACAACAATTACCGCCATTGTAACTAGTTCATAATATTTTTGCTCTGCTTTAAAGTGATTACTAAGTGACAAAAACACTAATATCGGAAAGTTATCGGTAGTGATTGCTATTTGTGACAACATAGTCTAAAATCTATAAACTTCATATAAGCGATTTACCGTACCTTCTGAGTATAATCAGTAAAAACAAAAAACGTAATTTAACATTACTAAGGCGTAACGCAGGTAGCTCATAAATTTACTTTCAAAATGCACTGCAACATTTGCCCGGAGCCAGTAATAACAGAGGAGTCAATTTTTGTGTGCTCGGCGTGCAAAGGCATATTTCATCTAGCCTGTGGAGGAATTACTGAGAACAGTTTCCGTAGACTCACTCAGGAACGGCGTTCCCTACTGAAATGTAAACAGTGCAAAAACACGAAGACAACTACTGTGACGAGCGCTTCGACCGTAGCTGATACAGTCAGCGGTAACGAACCTTTGGAGCCATGTAAAAAAAATATCAATAAAGGACCGTCGACCACAGCTCAGGCCCAGACAAACTTAGAAGATCTGCAAGGGTTAGTCTTGGATAAGACGTCTAATCTCGAAAGAAAACAAAACGATATCTTGGAACAAAACAATAAAATTCTAGAAAGCATTCAATTCATGAGTGCACAATACGAGGACTTCCTAGGAAGGATCCGTGAAATTGAATCAAGGAATGAGGAGCTTACAAAAAAGAACATCGATTTGGAAGCCAGGATTAATGTTCTGGAAAACTGTCTTGAATTCCAGGAGCGGGCTCTGAAGGCCAACAACTTAGAAATCAGAGGCATACCAGAAAATAAAGGAGAAATACTACAAGACGTCATTTTTAATATATGCCAAAAAACTAAGTCGAACATCCAAATCAAGGACATAGACGCTATTCATCGCGCAGCAAAAAAAAACAAATAATATTCACCCGAGAGAAATTATAATCAAACTAAAATCGAACATAGCCAAAGAACAGCTGTTAGCGGATGTGAAATCATACAACAAAAACAACCCGAATTTGGAAGACAAATTGAATACTTCGAAAATTGGAATTGCGGGACCGAGTACCAGGATCTACGTCTCCGAACAGCTGACATTTCGAGGCAAGCAACTATTTTGGAAGGCAAGACAAGAAGCGAAAACGCGAGGTTACCGTTTCACGTGGTCGAAGGCGGGGCAGATATATGTCAGACGGGACACGGGGTCTAATGCAATATGTATATCTGACGTAAGCAAGCTCTCAACTATGTGATGCAACTGAAAGAATCGTACTACTGAGGTATGTACCGTCTCGCTCGTTTCCAGGTATATGCAATAAATCATTAACTCGGCGAGATAGCGAACTTACCAATCTTCATCATATTATTAACCAGAATTTACATAGTTTAAAGTTAATTAAATATTTCATTGCACAAAGAAGGTACGAGCACCCGCCTCGCTCATTTTCATTTTCACTTGTTATTTTTTTACCATACGTATTTAATAATTTGTTATCACGATGTTTCAGCGACTTTAAACATTCTGCATTATATTACCAAATCACTAAATTATTTCCATACACTCCTATCCATGCAACCACACTAGGAATAGTTTTTAAATTTAATAATATATTACTGGAACACTTTTCTCTATGCCACATACAACCAACATTTAATTATGTCTGATTTACCTTGTGATATTGATAACCATCCAGGTATATACTGTAATTTGAATATAATTGATGATCTGAATAATATAAAAAACTATAATTGGGGCTCTTACAGTCTAAAAATTATACACCAGAACATTAGAAGCATTTCAAAACTGGACGATTTCCTCATTTTTCTAGACCAATTTAATTGCGCATTCGATGTCATAATTTTAACGGAATGCTGGATAAATAAAGAGTACACCTCTAAAATGATTCACAATTACTCGGAACATCACACAAATATAAATTTAAATAAATCCAGTGGAATTGTAATTTACATCAGAAACGGTCTATAAGCACAAGTCGACGAAATTTTACTATCACAAGCAAACTGTATGAAAATTGTATTGAACAATAACTTATGTATTTTTGCAATCTATAGATCACCCTCATTCCAAAATATTGATACTTTTTTGAATTCTTTACAATCAATCATCAACAGTTCAAAACAATTAGAACGGCAAATCATTTTAGGCGATTTAAATATTAATACGATTCCTGAGTACCACCGTCAATCCGAAGATTATCTATGTCTGCTTACGGAAAATGGGTTCATACAGACAATTAACAGCCCTACCCGAGAACAGGGTACAAGTAAATCTTGTCTAGACCACATTAACATCAAAAAAATTAAACATATCGAATCATTTATTATCCACACCACAATTTCTGACCACTACTCTACAGCTCTCTGCCTTAAAAATAAACCTCCCACTAATGCTAAAATTAAATTCATACCTCGAATAAACTACTTCAACCTACTTAAGGACTTAAATTCAGAAAAATGGGAAAACGTTCTAGACCAAAGGGATACTGATTTAGCAATGACGAATTTCATCACCAAATTACACGATTACATATATAAACACACTAGTAACAAACTTATATCTAACAAACAATTAAAACTCACGCCATGGATCACCCCTGGTCTTGTAAAATCAATACACAGGAGGAATCAACTACACAAAAAGGCGAATAGGAACCCAGAGAATATCATACTACAAACTCGATATAAAAATTATAGGAACTTGTGTAAAAATTTAATTACATCAACTAAAGAAAACTACTTTAAAAAAATTATTTACGAAACCAACTATACGTCAAAAACGCTATGGGAAGCTTTTCGTAATATATCTAAATCTAAAACCAATAAATCATCTGAAATTAAATCATTGAACATTGATCACACTATCACGTCAGATCCAAAAAAGATGGTAAATTTTGCAAATAACTACTTCGCGTCAGTGGGAACCACACTGTCAAAAAAAATTCTTGATAAATATAACACAACTGAAACTGATCTCGCTAAGTTAACTGGCTGTAATCTCAGTCATAAAATAGATAACATTCGAACTACATCACAAGAAGTGATGAAAATAATTGACGAGCTTAAGTCATCCAATGCGTGTGGCCCAGATAAGATCTCTTCAAATCTGTTAAAAAATATAAAATCCGCCATAGCATCACCGATATCGTTCATTTGTAATCTAAGCTTTAACTCTGGAAAATTCCCAAATCATTTAAAACAATCAATTGTTATTCTACTTCACAAAAATGGGGATAAATCACAGATTAACAACTACAGACCAGTTTCTTTGATCAACTCTGTGTCTAAAATTATTGAGAAGATTGTTAAGAATCGGCTCAGCCTGTACCTAGAAAACAACAACATCCTTTCCAATAGCCAATACGGTTTCCGACCAGGTTTAGGCACTGAAAATGCCATTGCCAATTTGACAAAAATTATCTCTAATAACATAGATAGGGGTACAAAATGCATTGCGCTCTTCCTGGATCTAGCAAAAGCATTCGACACTATCTCTCACAAAATTCTGAAGATTAAACTACAGCGCATAGGTATACAAGGTCAGCTCTTCAATTGGTTGTGTAGCTATTTAGATAACAGGAGCCAAAGAGTGTTCATCAATGACACTATAAGCGATTCAGCTAATATTAAATTCGGTGTACCCCAAGGCAGTAATTTAGGACCACTTCTATTCAATATATATATAAATGATCTATGTAACAGTTCCCTTGCCGACCACATTATCACCTTTGCTGATGATACAGTCTTACTATTTGAAGACAAAAGCTGGAATGTTGTTCACAGTAAAGCAGAAGTAGGGTTAAACAAGGTCAAACAATGGTTAGACAATAATCTCCTAACACTTAACCTAGATAAAACCAAATACATCCGTTTCAGATCAACACAAGCAGGAGAACCAAAAGAAATACACAACATCATTATTCACCATTGTATTGACCGTACCTCATGTAAATGCTTAAACTTAGAATGTGTCGATAGTATAAAATATCTAGGAATTATCATAGATAAGTCTCTGAGATGGGACGAACATATTGTCTCGACTTCCACAAAGATTAGAAAACTTACTCATCTATTCATGTCTGTTAGAAATATTCTTTGCGTAAAAGATCTGAAACAAATGTACCATGCCTTGTGTAACTCACTGCTAGAATATGCATCCTTGGGATGGGGCGGCTGTTCCAAAACAATAATTGATCCCCTAGCAAAAGCACAAAAATCACTTTTAAGGGTCATCCTTAAGAAACCATTTAGGTATCACAGTGAGCTATTATTTAAAGAGATACGAGTTCTTGATGTACGGCAACTATACATAAGAAAAAATATTTTACATACACAAAAACACCGTCACCACTATCCATCCATCGATCATCTCCACAACACCCGTCATGCAGGGAGGAATCCAGTAATTCCGCCTACTACAAACACATCACATGCCCAAAGACAATACTCCTACTTAGGGCCTAAATTGTTCAACTTCATACCCGATGCTTGGAAACTGAAAAGTACAAGCTTTTTACGGAAATTGGTTAGCAATTGGCTTCTGGATATGGGGAGAGTCGAGAGCGAACATATTCTAACACAATCTCACATACCTAATATGTACTAAAAAGTTTATATTATTGCATAAAAATAAAACTTTTACTCTGTTTTTTGATCCGTGTAAAATAAGGACTGGTCTTTGACTCTTGTAAAATAACGACTAGACATTTCAAAAATAAGTTTTGAAAATTTCTATATAAATACATTGGTAATTCATATTCATTTAGTCGGGTTTATAAATGGGTAATTTCTTTTACTTAGGAAAATCTAAAAATAATAGTACATTTATTAAAATTAAATGGTCATAAATGCATTGGTGATTCATATTTCAAATAATGGTGTATAAATGTGTAAATGCTAATAATGCAACTGCAAATGTTCTCCAAATTAACCCAGAAAAATATCATAATTGTGATCTCCCGAAAGAAACCATTAACTTATTCGGAATGCAATTATTAATGTTATTAAATGTAATGCCTTTGTAATTTCATTGAAAAAAAAAAAAATTGGTTAACTTTTTTACCTAAAATATTGAGTTCGAAATTGGATAGGTCCGATGGTTTCGAACTCCTGCAACTCCACAGAGAGGTACAGGAGGTCGGTACCATCGATACATCGCATCGGCTTGACACAGCGAAACATACTTATAGGTGTAAAGACACGGTTAATGTTGCAATTTTGCAAACCTTGGTTCACTTTTAAATTTGTTGGTTGGATTTTTATATTATGTACGTATTTTCTAATCGTAACATATTGATATTATATATCTCACTGTAAAAAATTTTTGTTGCATTTTTTTTATTTAATTTATATACTTTTTATTCACATCGTAACTTTATCCAAACTATTTGTTTTCTCATGTTACAGATGGAGGTACTGCCTTTATTATTTATTATTTATGTAAAAGCCCTCTGCTCGTAAAATAAAAGTAAATAAATTAATGTTCTCCAAAACGAGGTTGAAAAATCATTTGTCATATATTTGGATTATAATTGTGTAATTGCTACTATTTAAGAAATTCAAAAAATTATAGTACTTTAAAATTAAACAGTTATAAATACATTGTGAATTCATATGTCAAATATTGGTTTATAAATGTGTAAATTCTGATTATGCAATTGTAAATGTTCTCTAAAATGGCCTGGAAAGAATCTCCTACTTGTGATCTCACTAAAGAAAACACTCTTAGAACATTAATAAATGCATTCACTCTGAATGCATTTATTTACGTTCTCCAAATTGACCTTGAAAAAAATCACATCTTTGCGATTCCTTTAAAGACATAAAGAAACCATCCCTTAATTATATACAATTCTTAGTGTTCTCAAAAGTTGTCTTGACAGAAGCAAATTCCCTTGATATCTTGAACGAAACTATTCCTTTGTTAAGAATATTATGAACTAAATATACAATTTGGCTGTCCTGAAACGGGTATTCTACCCAGTTGGACAGACAAATGTTCACATTGTAATGTATTGTTATTATATATGCATATGTAAATAAATAAATAAATAAATAAATAAATAAAGGTTAAGTTAGGTTAGGGATACCGGCTATTTTAAAATTATTTATTCATAGCTTTTAATGACCTTTCTGAGGTGTTTCTGAGTTGGTTTCATTCTGAGTTGGCATGGAACCAACCAATATTATATAAATCTTCGCGGGCGTGCTCACTCACTCAAGTTTCTTCGCAATCTGGTGTAGGAAGTTATTTAATATCGCCAGACTTTACCATTATACATGCAACCTTCGCTTGCGTGGGTACAATAAATCGACAAAGTTTCATCGCAATCGGACGAATGGCATAGGAAATAATAAGGGACAGGAAAAGAAACATTCATTTTTACGTGTTTAGATTATCTGGTGTTTATGTCCTTCGTATGGAGCCCTAATTTCGTCAATTATGCTCTGACCGAGAAATTAATTGGTGGTCCTATCAAGAGAATAGTGGAATAATAATTAGTGGTGGTTTGAGGATCCACTTGTTGGCTGCCACTCGCCGCCCTCCACTCCACACATCCACTCCACATTACTCACTCGCGTGGTGACAATAATTTCTTGTGGCCAGATCGCTTAGCAACGCTCCGCTGACATAACCGCTGCAATAGGCAATCGGCCCACACTTAACAGCTTGCGCAGTGCGCATGCGCCCAAAGTTAAGATGTGTATCGCGCTGCAAATATTTCTCTTTTGTGATTGATTCGCTGGGTAGCTACGCTTGTCCTGTTTTCCCTACTTAAAAATGAGAAAGTTTTCAAAATGAATATTTAAGCTTCATGTATGTGCTTTAATCTGCAATTACGTTTTAACGTAACAATTTAACGTAATATAGATGAAATATTATTTTTGTTTAAAAAATAAATTGAAATGTTTACTTCAACTAGAGTTTAGAAAAAGTTATAAAAAGTTTAGAAAAAGTTTAGTTCCACGGATTTCCATGACATTATTTAACTAGTTCAAAAATATACCTTATCAGCCTTACTCATCATGAAACCGTACCACGGCTCCGTAGCGTCGCGGTAGCTATACAGTAGAGGGGGCCTACACTGCTCAGGGTAAAAATCTTTACTCATCATCATAATGTTTCTCGACAGCTGTTATCATTTTTTTACGGTAGCAACACTGCTCCAAAGCTGAAAAATGCGGTCAATTTAGCATTTCGCAGCGTGTTGCCAACTTCACGTTTATTCATACGTCAACATCAGTCAACACAACATATTATTCGGGGAGGTTTCTAACGCAATTATACACACTATCTCACCTCGTTTCTACCCCAGTATCGTATGGCACAAAGAACTTGGAGATCGGTAGATACTTTGCCACCCCGTTTATTATTCACATCCAAATACGGCCGTACCAAATCAATCAAACGTCTCATGTTGACTTTGGTAAATCTATATTTAGACCTAAAATCTCCTTCCGTTAGTGCCGCAAATGGATCGTATCTTTTTTTTTAACCTTTTCCGTAGCCGTGGTGCACGAATGCCGCGAATACGGTTAATATCTGCCAAAGCTCCGTTCAAAATGTCAAGATTCTCATAAAAGTTCGCCATTTCATCAGTTACAACGCACGGGGTACTGAGTTAACCCTGGTGATCGGGTGGTTTAAATTCTGAAAGCTACTACATCTCCCGTATAGCGACGCGGGAAGAACACGTGCATGCGCGCGATTAACCCACCGTGTTGAGTAACAATTTCACCTAACCCGGTCTTGCTCCGAGGTTTTATCTTATTTTGCGATGATGAGTTATAAGTTATGTAAAAATGTAAAATGTGTGTCCTCCTTTTTCCCCATTTGATTTTCACACGCATTTTTGATAAGAATTTTAAATAAAAATATTTTTTGCGTCGTAAATTGATAATTCTTAAAACCTTATGTGCGGCGCCCTATTAAAAATCCACGTGTGGTATCTAACCTTCCTCCAAAAAATAAGTTTTCACGTTAATATTTTTAATCGTGTATACCATACATATTTATGTTATCAAAGTGGAAATGAATATCGGAGTCTTTAAATATCTACCTAACATTTCTAATTGATTTCAATGAATTTCTCCTCTAGTTAAGTTTTGAACCATGCTGCTAATAAGATTTCCAGACCATAATGATGATAGTGAGGGTTTTTCAAGTCAGGTTATTTGTTACCCTTTTTTGTTTCAAAGAAAAAATAAAAGAAATATCTCTAATTCGTAAAAAGAATGGAGCATTCTAGAAGATCGTTTAATGCATTTAAAATATCAAAATTTCATGAATAATTTATTGTCGTGAGTTTGTTTGAATATTTCAATAAATTAATCGATTTTTTTTGTGAACCGCACATATTAAAAATCAGTCAAATTTCTATAAAAAATCGATATCTGGCTCATAATATGATAGAAATTACGTGGCGTGCTAAATATAGCCGCGTTGGCCTCAACATTCGAGATAAAGAAGGCTAACCGAATTTCACAACCGTACTTGTTTTCCATGACCAGCATTTTTTCAAAGACATAATTCCTGTGTCTTTTTCTCTATATTTCGTTTGTGTACTTAACTCATATAAAAATAGATAAGAAAATAAGACAAACCTGTATTCTAATTTTACCAAATTTAAAAAGCTTGTCAAAATTCCAAATTCCGTGCAAAAATTACTCATTCGGATGATACTAGTACTGTCCATAGGTGCGTCATGAATATTAGCACCTATATGGCGGAACCATACAAAATATGCTAGTGGCGCCAGAGCCGTAGACCTGCAAACCTTAGTAATCTACTGGCCACATGAGAGCGTAACACCTATGAGATTTGTATTTTAAAATAATCAAAAGGTTTTTTCTCTGATTATCGTGTTTTAAGTTTATTGCTGACGACATTTAAAAAAAAACGATTAGTAACCTACAACATTATTCATACTCTTTGGGCCTTCGCTCATGGAGAAACCGAAAACTCATTGGCAACTCGGTTCAAGTCACAACTCAATTTGTCAACCTCGTGAACAAAAACCATATTTTTTTGATCTGACATATCACAAATTACTCGAAAATGTGAAAGGTCGTGAGCCGCTACCATGGCAACCTGTCAATATGGCAACTGAAACGCGACGGCTGCGTCGACCAGAATTGCTAGTCAACGCGTCGCCCCTGACAACTGGTATTTAACAAGTTGCCTGTGTGCGGACCGCCAATGAAATTCAAAGATCCTTTCCTGTAGATAGCGATCGAGTCGCCAACTGTTTTTTTTTTGGGTTTCTCCATGAGCCTTTAGCCACAGACATCTTGATGAATCGCCAAATTGTATCTTGTCGCTAGGTCGATAGTCTCTGGTGTAGTGATGTGGTAAATTTCCAGAAACATTCATGGGGATGGAAAAGGCCAATTCAGGATTTTTCCCTATATATTAAACGAGAATTGTTTTTCTCTCTTTTTTGGTTGAATTCCAATTGAATTATGATTTTTTTTAATTATTGAAATTTTTTGATAAAATACATAATAGATACATAAAATAATGAAAACTATGTAAAAAAGCTCAATAGTTAATACGATAAAAAATCTCACAAAGGCAAGGCCTATGCGTGGAAATATTGATTTTTTATTTTTATTTCTATGGTTATTAAAGAGAAAATTTTAAGTACAGATAAATTAGGGATTTAAAAAGAGTAACTGAAAACTACAACACAATAACAGTCTGCACTGTTATTATCGCATTTGTGAAAGTTTTATAAGAATGAATGTTACAAGTGCAATTAAAAGACAAAAAACATAGCAAAAAATGTAATGTATCTACTCTAAAAGCTGTTTAATGATAGATATAATTAATAGCTTTGTTAAAACTTACAAGAAAAAAATTTAAGCCACACATCGGTTCCGCACAATATAAAATACTCACACTATCAATTTGTTGTGGAATTTGACAGCCCGTTTCAGTTTATCATTTATGGAGAGTTTAGATGCACCGTCAGACCGAGATGCATTGTGCAAGTCCCTGCACAATAATTTGAGCTGCATACAAACTTGGGCTATCATAAGGCAGAATAGGCAGTCCACACTTGATACTGTGCAGGTGGAATATATTCCTTAAAGAAAAAGAAACAGTGTTAGATTATATATCTTATTTATTAACACTTCATACCAGAGAGCTAGAAGCTCCACATCCTGCTTTAGAGAAAGACCACCAACTAACAGTGTTCATGCGAAGGATAAATTTAAGTGTAAAGTAAAATATGGAAAGGTGAATTTAAATGTAAAGTTAAATTTCGAAATGTAAATTTAAAGGACAATTTCGCCTTCCTAACAGGACACTTGCATCACATTTTTTTTAAAAAATTTCCCGGTTTAGGCAAATATTCTAAGACATTCCGTATTTTTTATTATTTTTTAATCCTATTTTTGAAACCCTGGCGATTTTTTGAAAATTTCAATCTGAAAAATCAGACCATTTTTTGTAAAAGACAGGACATAATTTTATGGGTGCGAAAAAACGATAATTACATATAGCCCAGTCAGTGAGGGATAAAAAAGGCCTTTAGCTTGCAAAAGGTCGTGTAGTAGCAATTTTGATATATGTTGTTTAGATTGGGACTCTAAAGAAGAAAAAAAAAGTTTTCAACCTTGGGGGGGTCGAGCTCGAGCCGTCATCTTGGATTAAAGGTGCCAAAATTTATTTTTTTCAAAATAGTTCCTCAACGGTTGATTTTACAACAAAAATGTCTATGGCAAATTTAAAGAAGACTAAATTACATACATTTTTTGTTTAATTTTTTTTTTATAAATCTAATATATAATGACTTACAGCGGTAGAATGAAGAAAATTTTGACAAAAAATCGTAAAACTCAAGTTTTCATGATAAATTTTGTAAGAACATATTACACAATATCATTTTAACGTATTTCCACAACACATATAGCAAAATCTATTTCAAATTATAGTAATTTTTCGTGTTACATAGAGGATAGAAAGAGACGTCAACATACTGCGTGCCTGCAGTCCTGACTGCAGCGTTGCCAGCTTAGCTCTATATTGCTATAGGCTAGGATCCCACTATGACAATTCCGACGTCATCGAGTGCATGGATGAAACTACTTGTAGTGACAATGAAATGTTTAGTAAGCCTTAAAAAAGCTGGTCTGCCAGTGCGTCTTCATTGAGTATACGAATGAAAACAACATGATGCAAAACCAGAAGACATAGCAAAATAAGGAAAACGCTTTTTTGTTGCTTTGTACGGGGGTGACATGGATGAGGAAACCTTGGAAGAAGTTCGCTACCAACGTTTCGCAAAGTCTACAACAAAAAGCAAATTGAATTCAATCTTACCTCTTTGCCACCAACGAATGGCGCTGCACGGTACTATGCATTTAGGACATACCATCAAGTTCAAAAATGGCATGGAATCCAAAAATATCCAGAAAACTGAGGCTGGAAACGTGGCACCAATGGGCCTGTTCCAGTAAGAATGACATAGAAACCAGCACCCGAGACTTTATTAAAATTTATTTCTTGAAATTGAATATGAAGAGATTTTGTCAATGGAAGCCCAGCATCTCAGTACCACAGGCAATTAGTTAGATCATGACATTGATGACAAAGACTAAAATGTCAATATTAACCAACCGGGATCAACAAAAAAATATTATTACGCCATAGCGAATATGTAACATAATTACGAATACTAGTCGAACTCTGTGTAGCTCGCCATACCATCGCTGGAATATCTGTGGAATAGACATACTGACCTTGACATTGTCGAAAGATGCCTACAGGCTGTAAGAGAGGTTTTTGGAGACTCGGCAAGAGAGGTGGGTTTGCAAATCAATGAGAATAAAACTAAAATCATGATGAAAACCAGAACCCCACACCATAGAATAAAAGATAAATTGAAATTTAAAGACACTTATAATGTCGAAGTAGTCGAAGAGTTTACATACCTGGGCTCCATCATAACGCATGCCAAAGAAAACCGAGTAGAAGAAAAAAGGCGCATCACAGGCGCTAACAACACTTACTTCGCGTTATTGCCAGTTTCAAATCCCGAAACGTCCATAGGAAAACCCTATATAAAACAATTATTAGAACGGTCTTGGCCTACGGATGTGTGGCGGGAACAGCTGGACACCTTCGAAAGAAAGGTACTTAGAAGAATATTAGGAGCGGTGCGAGAGGGAGAGGCATTGGAGGGGACCCCACCACTTTCCCAACGGCGTTATAAGGAAATATATGGTTTCCTCCTTCACTACACACGTCAAGAATCTATTTTATTGAACGAAGCTACATTTATTTGAACGACTCTAGACCCTACAATGTCCATGCATACGGGGTGAGAAATCAGTATGCAGGTACTTAAGTTAACATGAGGGAGAGGCATGGAGGTTGGAGGTTCCGCCACAATAAAGCTCTATGTTATTTACCAAGCTCCTAGACTCTCCATCCATCTAATGCTCCAAAGACTGAGATGGGCCGGACATGTGCATCGAATGTCAAGCACACGAGTACCGAAGAAGGTTCTAACAGAACACCCAGGGGGTAAACGAAAGGCGGGCAGACCTAGGCTGAGACGGGAGGATGATGTCAGAAAGGATGCAAGAGGACTACTCCATGTCGGAGTTAGGAAGATAACGGCCGAGGACGGAGGGCGGTGGAGGCTTATGTTGAAGGAGGCCAAGACTCGAAATGGGTTGTAATGCCATTGAAGAGGAAGAAGACCTACTGGGAATACCACAATAAAAAAATTCGCCATTTTCTCTACCTCATGGTGGTGTGGAAATGAGTTTACAAAATTATAATTATGTAATGAATAGCCCGAAAAAAAAACAAAAATTGGGAATTTCACCATTTTTTAGAAAAATATTCACATTTCCGCCACTGTAAGTCGTTACCTATCAGACTTACAAAAAAAGTTTTGAAACAAAAAATATTAGAAATTTTATCTTATTTAAGTTTGTCTTTCGCTATTTGGTCGTAAGATCAACCATTGCACAATTATTTGAAAAAAAAAAACAAATTTTGGCACCTTCAATCCAAGATGGCGGGTCGAGCTCGACCCCCCCAAGGTCGAAAACTTTTTCTTCTCTTTAGAGTCATAATCTTAACAAAATTTATCAAAATCGCTACTACACGACCTTTTGCAATGTAAAACTCCCCACTGACTGGGCTAATAGCCGAAAATCCTTTAAAAAAAACGTTTTCCACACGAATTAGAAAATTAAAAGGAACATTTTCGGAGACGGGACATTTTCATGTAGTGACGTTATGAGCCCAAATAATGGATTTATTTATTAAAAAAAAAAAAACTGCACATTTCAAAAAAATTTTGCTAACATTTTCGTAATCTTAGTAAAAAAATCTATCCACACGATTTTTTCGTCGTTCAAGTCGTTATGAAATCCATGCAAGTGGCCTGTTATTAGTCAACAAAAGATTTAATATGATAAATAAAATTGACGATACTTGTTTTTGAAAGACAATGATCCTGAGTCAAAATTTTTATTAAAACCTTCACAAATCCTACAAATATAGTATCCCGCGATGTTAAGTAATAATAGTCATGTTTGAACTAATTAACAAAAATATTCTATTTAACTGTGATAAATTGAAAAATGTTTTCTTTAGACGTATTTGAACAATATGTATAAAGTGTAATTAATTGAATTTCCAGCCTTCTCAAAGTCAGTCTAAGAACCTTACCTGCGTAACATTGTGAAATGTATATGATTCTGTAGTTCCACGAGAACGTGGACCAATCCACAGGATACCAAATGTAATATGGCAGAAACATCTCCGTAACTCCGTACTTTATATAATTTGATAACATCAACACCAAAGGAAAGATATTGTAGACCATCGACAGAACGTTCGTAACGATCGAATATATCAAAGTGAATTGTCTCGTGGGTCCCATCGATTGCAAAATTATTTTATTATTTTCTTCATCTGGTTTCCTCGGCCACATCAGTCTAAGATCTTCAACCAATTTGACTACAGACCGTTTCTTAATCACTATTATCAAAGATTTTAACAAGCCAAAGAAACTGACAATAATACAAGGCATAGCTTCGGCGGCTTTCAAAAATTTCCCGCTAGAATCGTCGAATACCAGCTTTATAAGGAATACAGCCTCCCAAATGACCAATACAAACAGATGGCAGAACCCAAAAGTATACATAGCCCTTTGGAAGTGAAGCCTGAATGAGTTAGAACGCTTCCTCAAATGGATCTCACTCAAACCGATGACGCTAAAAGTTTTTTCAATCACTGTGAACGTGTCGTCGAATGTGATAGCCATTTTCTTCCCAGCTCACCCGCTCAAAGTTTAAATCGGTTTAATCCTCGTATATACTCCTTCCCACTCCACCTATGTTTAATTTGGTTTGTTTTAAACTCAAATAATACTATTTGGATAACTTATTTTCGGATCAAAGGCTCCGAGTGCCGGGACCGCAGAATTGCGAGCTGGTGCGTTATGAGACTCGGCGGTTTTTTAGCCAAATTTATGGAGGTGGAAATTTATTTACGACTGCCACAGATTATCGATAAACAGCACGAAATAACCCACAAAACTAGGGTTCTCGTGATAAATTTGCCTTTTACCCATAAACATATAAACTATCGCTAAAACAAAGGGCAATGAAATATTACTCTTAATGAATTTTTCCGCATCTAAAACTCATAGAGATCTGGTACGTTAACAAAACCTACCATTCATATAAAAATTGAACAAAATTCACTGAAAATTCTCCTACAATTTGAGGACTTTTAATTAGAAAAAAATGACCACAGCGTCGCAGGCGTCCGAAATGTTCTGAGCCTCAGTTAAGAGGTAACGGCCCAAGAATTAGTTAGAAATAATTAGCCTCCATAGCAAATTTGTTGAAAGCAGATATTAATTAATTTAGCAAATCTCTCGATGCTGATTGAATTACACTGAGATTATTCGGTCAAATTAATGTGGAATACATCACGCAACCTGCCAAGCTCTGTGACGAGTACCGCTAAACAATGCAAGGCTTAATCCCGTCCTCGGTTATAAAGCCTTATTAATTGGAATTATCGAGTCTTACGTGATATTGGAACCAATAAAGGGATGAAAATAATTATCGGTTTGAGGCGTGGTGAATAATTTACGCGGTAATTAAACATTCCGCCCTTCGGTATGTCTTGTATTGTACGTGATTTGGAAATTTGGAAATGTGATGTAAATATTTCATTTCGACAACCCTAATTTACAGTACGTACCAATCTACGTAATAGCTAAACCAGAGACAGGGATGACTGTTGGGACTTCTTAGAATAAAGTTTTTTAAATCACGCAAAAACAGTCCAATTTGGACTGTGGCGCAAAACAAGTTTTGCAAATATATGTCGTGTAAGCGAAAACGTTGCCGTCATAACGAGTCAAACCCTTCGTATTTTTGGCTAGTGACTTAATTTTTCAAGAGCGTTTTACTAACTATGCGGACACGCTGGAATTTAAAAAATTCTGAATTTCTGTAACGCGTTTATTCAAAATTGACATTTTTGTCAACATCTTTCAAAAATTCTCTTATTTTTCTTCGCGAGATTTCCCTATTACATAATTAGATGACGATTGACAGGCGATGTTCCCACATAATTAGATTTGCTTACTTACGCTTTCAAGTTGAAATAGTTCTGCTTTATTTTAATAAAACTCTGGAACATTCTATTTTTGTACTCAGCACATTATGACGTTGCGTGCGACCAAATTTTTGCCAAACAAAAATTCCACACCTAGTTGTGTATATTTTTATTATAATTTAATACTTGAAATCCACAGTGCCCATGAACCTAGACGACACAGGTGACCCTGCAAAAAGAAAGGAATAATATATTTTTAATATTTAATATTTGTTAGAAATTTTGGCTTTCCCAACAAAATGATCTAATACTTTATTTCAGGTTTTATTTTTATTTTTTACCGGGTCGTAGACAATAATGTCAGTGAGCTTCCAGGGGTCACAAATTCAATCATTTGGAAGCTAATTCTTCCAACACTGCATAAGCAACATTAAACCTATTCAATTTAATTCAATTTCAGTGCCGGCAACCCGGGCGTTTATTTTATTTTTATTTATGTACTTAGTTTTCTTTTATCCACCTCACTAGGTCTGTTTCTAGGCAGGTAAATAACATATTATATTTATTAAAAAGATGCGTATGTAAATAAAAATAGATGCATATATGTACACATACATGCACATACGTATTACTGTTTTATTAAGTATTTACATGTTATTAAGTATTTACATGTTTTTATTATTTAATAAATTTCTATGAAAAGGTCGCATACGTGTTGCATATTGTTTACTACATCTGATCAATTTCGTCCACCATAATACAAAGATGATATCCTTAAAATAGCGCTGCTGTTACAACGTAAAACACTGTATAATCATTTTTTTGTGAGTTTTATGGCATTTTTTGACTTTCGATATACCTTTTGATGGGGTCTCCTTTGCGGCTGTGATTCAATATTTGTGTGCAACCAAATATAGTTATAGATCCATTGCCGGACCAGCCGGACAGAGTTTACAAAGTAAAAACACCAGTAAAAAGTCATTTTCCGAATCTGAACACTGAATATTATTCCCATCAATGTAATATATCATTGAAGAAGAAGATAATTATAATAATCTAAACGAAAATATGAAAGAGAACAAGACACAGAAAAAGAGAAAAAGGTAATGGTCACAACTGGGATTCGAACCCAGAACCTTTCATCTATCCGGGACATGCGTTTACCAATTCCGCCATTGCGCCCTACTGTCAAACCGTCACAATAGACAATCTCATATTTCAAATTTTAGAATTAACAATATTATCTTCAACTAATTTATTTTCCATATCATAGGTAACTACCCTTTTTATTGGAAACAATCATTATAAGAATTGGTTTGTAACCTGGATAGCGTTACGGATAAATATATCCGATTTTATTTATATGGAACTATTGACTTTTTATAAAAGTCGAAATGAATATTCAATTATTTATTATTCAATTATTATTATTATCTTCTTCTTCATTGATGGGAATAACCTTCAAAAGTTATAAAAATAGAGGTTTTTCTTATGAAATTGAATATTCATTTAGACTTTTATAAAAAGTCAATAGTTCCATATTAATAAAATCGGATACATTTATCGGTGACGCTATCAAGGCTAAAAACCAATTCTTAGAATGATTGTTTCCAATAAAAAAGGTAGTTGCCTATGATATGGAAAATAAATTAATTGAAGATAATATTGTCAATTCTAAAATTTGAAATATGAGATTATCTATTATGACGGGTTGACAGTAGGGCGCAATGGCGTAATTGGTAAACGCACGTCCCGGATAGACGAGAGGTTCTAGGTTCGAGTCCCAGTTGCGACCATCATCTTTTTCTGTTTTTCTGTGTTTTGTTCTCTTTCATAAATTTTCGTTTATTATTATCTTCTTCTTCAAAAAAATTTAATTATCTTGCTGCGATAGAACTGGTAAAATTGCCTTTTGGTATTATCGCCAGCATTGGCGCAAAGTTTCTGCTTTTATGACTGTCGTGTGATTCTAATCATGTTTTTGTTCTTAATTTCTATTGTATTGACTAATTCACTACCGTATTAGTATAATTCAATATATTTACGACACATTTGTGTTATTTTTCAATGATTTTAGTCAAGTAATCATACAATAATTGCATTAAAATTAAACCCCCGCGTTTTTGTCAACAAATAGGTTGTACCAAAATTCGAGTTGAATTTTTTGTTCTTAATTTTATAAGAATATCATGTGATGTTTTTTTACAACCTAATTGTCCAATACATGTATCGGTAAGGGAATCATTAACTTCGACACCTCCGTTGAAAAGTCGTTAGGGGGGGGGGGGGAGTTGATGTTTTTACATATCTTGTATTTGTTTTTACGATATCTTTGGAAATAGGAATTTCTTATAAGTTTTAACAAAGCCATTAATTATATCTATCAATAGACAGCTGTAGTAGATAGGAACATATTGTTTGCTATATTTTTTTTTCTTTTAATTGCACTTGTAACATTCATTCTAATAAAACTTTCACAAATGCGATAATAACAATGCAGACTGGTATTACGTTGCAGTTTTTAATTGCATTTAGTTTTAGTATCTTATTAAATCCCTAATTTATGTATACTTAAAATCTTCACTTTAATCATAGAAATAACAAAAAAAATCAATATAATACCCACGCACAGGCTTTGCGTTATTCAAATTTACGTTTCATTATTTTATGTATCTATTATATGTATTGTATGATAATTTTCGACATATTTTCGACCTTGGAAAAATTCAGAAATTTTATGAGAAATTATTATTAAAAACAGTTTACGCAACAGATAAACAACCCTCTTCCGCTGGATTTGGCGTCTTTCTTTGAATTTTTTTTTATCAGTTTCCTTATTGGTAAGGTTTTATATTTAAATTTATTTTACATACACAGTTGTTTATAAATTGAACAAAATACTCAAGACATTTTTTAGTAAGGCTGAATTGGGAAATGTGTTTAAGTGTTTACAGACCTTTGTGTGGAATTTTTAACAAACATTTAAAATAAATTTGAAAATATCAACCCTTTTTCCCAAATATTAACGCTCTTCTTGCTTAAACTATCGTCTTCTTTAACATTGCCGATTATGGGTAAATTGATAAAAACATAAGACAAAATAATTTTTTTAAATATTTTATAAAAGTACCACGTTTGGCACACCCAATACATTTTATCCAATGGCATTAACAGAGTTTTAAGTTGAAGCAGTCGAGTGAAGGTAAAAATCACAAGAAACGGAATCTAGAATGTAGGTATAGGTGTTTTAAAATATTTTTGAGAATTTATGGGCAGCGTGTAACCTAGAACATTTTATAACAAATTCAGGCAGCTGCTAGCTAGAGCCTTTTTCGCAATGATTAATTGGTGTTTCCATCAAAATTGCATCCCCGAAGTGAAATTAACCATGTATTTTATATTAAAATCTTTTAACGCTTTTCGCTAATAATTTTTGGAGGGATGTAATTAATTTCGTTGGTCTACTTTTAAACGGGATAAATATTTTTTTTACGTTAGCTCTGCATTCATTTACTTTTTACTACACATTTTTACTACAAATTAATTTCCCTCAGGGCCTATTTCATCTTTGGGGATGCTATGTGAAGGAAGGAGAGAATGTTCTTGGAAGGAAGGTGAAATTTGAAAGGTGTGTCTGGGTACCGGCGCCGCGGGAACCATTTATTGGATCAACACCTGAACCAACACCTCTGCTTTAGGTCACCCCAAGTGGTTCGCTACGTTTGGTGACTTAGCAGGAGTGCCTGGGTACATGGGTTGATGTTTGTCCGGGTCTTGGGGGCGGATGAGAGGGAGGGGGAGAGGGAGTCCCTTTGACTTCTCCAGCCGTACTCTCTCGGAACATCGCCTTTTACCGCAATGGGAAGGATGGATTCACACCTCCGTCACTCCTGGACCCAATGACCCCCAGATTCCTACCCACCCCCTATTGGGGGGGGGGGGGGGGTGATGGATGGGAGTATGGGAGGTGAGGTGGAGGAGGCGGAGTGGGAACCCCCCTAATACCATGTAAGCGAAGCCACGGGAAAAAGCTAGTCATTAATATATTTGGTAGTAATTTTCTGTCCTATTATAAACAACATTTTTCCATTGTACATTTGCGTTGTTGATGAAAACCCAATTAAGACTCCTTTCCCACATAAAAATCAGATCATGAAATTCGCATGCTTTAGAAGTGAAACCTTCAGAAAACTAAAATAAAAGAGTGAGGAGGCTACGAAGCACCGCGCAAAGAGGAGACCGATAGGCTACGAAGCACTGCACAAATAGGAGACCGATTATTCTCTCGTAGGCTAAATCCTTTAGATGTATTTGGTTTGTCTTAGCTGTTTTTTGTTTCATCGAGTTTAAAATTCCAACGGTGCTAAAGACGTTTTCATTTCAAAATAATTTTCCAAAATTTCTAATATTACATCCATTACGGTGGTACTAAAACCTTGGGTTTGCAAATATTATTTTTTAATTTATTCTGAAAACCCGTGTGAAGCTTGTGATGTGTTGAGTTTGCTTCCTAAGTGCATCTTGTAATATTATATGCATTGATGCATTTTGCATTCAGCCTTCCGTGCAAGCCGTTCGCTAAAAGATATTATTCATAATATTTTATTAATCGAGGCAGCTCAAAAGATTATTAACATCTTGGCTTTGCAGGGTGATTCAAAAAAATATGTTTAGTATTTTATTGACTGCAGCGAAGTCCTGTTTGACATTTGCGTTTCGTCAGGCTATAATTGTTTATGTATGTGTCGGATTCGTTTCAAGATGGCGACCGTTTTAATAATGATTCAGTAATAATTCTTTTTTAAAATGTGAAATAGTTGTGTTTATTTGGGTCCTGTTGTTTTTTTTTACATTAGCTCCACACAGGAGGCACCGAGGAAAACAATTTCCATTGGGGCCTACGTCATCTTTGAGGATGCTGAGTGGAGGGTTTTTTAAGGGAAAGAAAGGAGAAGAAGATATGGGAAGGAAAAAGGTTTGAGGGGTGGGTAGGAATCTGGGGGTCAGTGTAGCCAAGAGTGACGGACGAATGAATGTATTCCCCACACTGCGGTGCAAGGCGAAGGGTCGGGAGAATCCGGCTGGAGAGGTCAAAAGGCCTCCCTCATCAGTCTCATCAGATCCAGCCCGCCACGCAGTGGTTGGGCAAAAGTATCCGGCGCCAAGACCTAGCCAAATCTCATCCCATGAACTCGGGCACCCCTGCTAAGTCACCAAACTTAGCGAACCACTTGGGGTGACAAGTGGCAGGGGTGTTATGGTAATAAATGGTTCTCGGGGTGGCGGTACTCATACCCGCCTCCCAAATTTTCGCACAAACCTGTGACAAAGTCATAAAATAGCAATTCCCGTTAAATTCTGATTTTAAAACCGTTTCAGCTTTTGAACAAATTGTTATCAGCAGAAGAGGACAACTATCATATTCTTGAGTTTGACAGTTTATTACAATTTGATAAAAAGTTGAAACGCAACTGGAATCTGAGTTTAACGTGGTCCTTTCAAATGTCAAAAAACAAAATGGCGCTGAGTGACAACTTGATAACAATGTTACATTTGAATTTCTGCACTGGGATGGATTAAAAAAAATGAATAATTTATCAAGTTAATTTTCACGTTCTGTGAAAGTGCTATTCAGTTTGTAATATTTCTTCCTTTCTTTTCATAATTATTTATTTGTCTGTATTTTATTTACTCCTGGGCACTTGGCACCAGTCGTAATATTCCGTCTTTTCTACTTATTTAACTCTCCTTGTCATCGGCAAGACAGTTGTGATGTTCTGTCTTTTTACTGGCTCTGATCGATATTTAAATTCTTAAGGCTTTGCATATGTGTGGTAGGGATGGAAAATTCCTCCCCTACGTCACACAAGCCTTTATGAAATTGGACCCTTATTTCCTCTGATAACTACAGAAAGCTACTTAAAGCTCCCTTGTACTACATACCTTTAGCGATATATGTACTTAACTAATAAATACGTTATTTACGACTTTGAACGTAAATATTTTCGTATTTAGGTTGTAATTAAACTCCATCAAACGTTGTGTAATTTTTTTGATTTATGATATAGGACTTTAATTACTTTAAATTTTGTGGTAACCCTCTTGATTCTAAACAGAGTGTTGAATTTCAAACTGTATTGGTCTCTCTCTTGCAAATTTAACCTTAAGTAATTTCTCTAAATGAACTAACTTCCCTTTGACGTTTATTATGATTCCCTACATCCTAATGAATTCATGAATAAGCAATACTAATCAAAACTACACATGACTAATTGAACAGATAATTAAATATAACTCAAATGGTTAAATGTTAGTAAATTTGATTATGATTGTATCTCGTATCTGCTGGGCGCCCCTCTGTTTAGATTCAGCTGCTATAAGGTACATATAAAGATGGATTTAGTAGGTTAATGTAATTAGTTAATTGCATATTTGACGAACTCAGAATAACCCTTTTTCTGGCAAAATTTGGCTCCTGCCTCCATCAAGTAAGCAGGGTGATCAGGAGTCAACCCAAAATTCGCACAGTCTTTTGGCACGGTTCAATTGATTGATACCTAAGTTATCGCGTCCCAAATGAACCTTCCTTCGCCATCATGCGCTGCCTCCAGGTCTTCCCCCGAGCCCAGATACCTCCAAATTCCTACTCCTCCAAAGTTTACTATTTACTTAGGGCGAACCGGTTTCGTCCTATATGCAATCATATACTCACGGGTTTGTGTGGAGTTACGGGTCGTGAATCCTCCCTCCACGTTCAAGAAATGAGACGAGAGTGACCCGACAGGCCTAAAGCACTAATTGTAAGTGAGTTCGTTTCATTCAATGAACAGTACATAAAAAGATATATATGTAAACATACGTTTTGGGAAGGTTTATAACTCGCAATACGAAACTACTTGCATCGCATCCCGAGCTCGGATCTCGCTCATCAAATTCTGCGAAATTCTCAGATTGATACCGACTACATACGTACGAAGAGTGGGTGATATAAATACATACTAGTACATTAAGATCTTATCTGGCGATGTGTTCTGGAGATTCGCCATAACTCCAAGCTTTTGTTTGGTTTTGTTGACGGTTTTGTTTGAGAGATCCGCCATCTCTATGGTTTGATTAATGGTCCTTGTTATAGAAGCGACCACTGCCTTCTGTTGGTTGAACTGTATTTTTTTTTTCTTTCCCTCCCCTCCAATGTTCAACTTTTGATAAATTCTTGCTATCCCGTGATTCTCAATTGAATCATGTAAATCCTCATTACCCCTTATTAAGCTATCCCGTGATTTTTCAACTGTTTCATGTAAGTCTTCAATACACCCTATTAAGCTATCCCGTGATTTTTCAACTGTTTCATGTAAGTCTTCAATACACCCTATTAAGCTATCCCGTGATTTATTAAGATTTAGTAAGATCCATGTTTAATGGCCCAACTTCCTTTGTCCTGGTGTTCATACAAAATTAGCTTGAATTTAATAATTTTAAAGTTCTATTTTCATCTATTTCGTAACATGTCCGTGCGTACGGCATCTACCATATGTTCCAAATCTATCCCCAAATTCGCCTATCAGAGATATCTTCATGTCAAAGTCTTTCTCGCAAATTGTTCATTTTTATTTTATTATTTTTCCTCGAGTTTTTCTGTATTCTATATGAACCTTTCCATTTAAAACCGAATTTTCTCTATTTACGTCGTATATTTGAATTTTCCATTTTTTCTCGAATTTTCTTTTATTCACGACACTCTTTCCATGAATTTCCTTATTTATCCTTACGCTATTGTTCATATCTCTATAGATTTTTATATTTCAAGCCGTATTTATTTTATTCACTGTTAATCTAAGATTTCCTTTGTTTTTCTCTGTCGTATCTTCTCTCCCCTCGCTTCCCTGTACTTCCCTGATATAACCATATCGTTTTTTGATGTTTGCTGCCTCTTGGAAAATTTCATTTTCTATTTGTTATTAATAAATATATCATTTTTAACATCTTTATAGGAGATAACCCCCACTTCGGCCCTTAAATTTCTGTCATTTTTATTGCTTCATAGAGAACGCCTTACAAATTTCGTCCCGTTCTTACGCAAAATCCCATAAACCATATGCCTTGACAGTTGTATACATTAATTCCTGTACCCACCTGGCAATAAATCCTTTTTTATTTCAGTGTCGTTAACTTTTATGAGAATTCTTTAATGTAAATATTTCATAAGACCCATGATAATTTTTATTACCTTTTTAACGACTAATCGTCCTTATCTAAACAATTTTCATGTTCGAATATTCCTTGTTTATCACAACAAAATACATCTGAAATCGACAACCATTGTAATGCCTCATTTTTATCTGCAATCGCGTACTATGTTACTCTATAAACTCCATTTTAATTACGTAAAATGACTCCTTTTCCTGAGTTTTTCTATCGCAATGTTTTCAGCATTTTCCACTCCCCTCCGTACTGCACTCTATTTTCTTCTCTAACACTTGTTACTGCTCTAGACATCTGAAATGTACCCTCGCCTATTCTTTAAAACTCTCATTTTTTTTTGACGTTTCCTCCCTAAATCTTTCATCGTAATATCCTAGCTCCGTCTAGAATTGATAACAATAATTTTCCATTGTTTTTTCAACATTTCCATTTCCTTTAGCACGTTTTCCCTCGAATCGATCATCTCCGGTCGTCACAAACAATCGTATTATAGATGAAAATCTCCCTAACATCTTACAACACGTTTTCGTCACTTGCTATGCAATTTTTCACTTAAACTTTTCCATCGTTGTTTACGTGTATCCCTTTTTCCGCACCTGATATGCTTTAATGCGTTCGAGAACTAGGGTTTCTGATCCCTGGAATGTACCGGTTAATGATAACATTTCTTGGGGTCACCGTACTTTTGTCCCTGAACAGATTATTTTTTCCCATGGAGTTTATTCACCTCTCGGTTTGGTGGGAACGTCAAACTCATTAATTACATCCCTAATTGCCAAGTCCAAAGGTCGTTCCTTTGTTCTAAAAATGGGCTCGGCCCTCTCCTTGTTGATAGGCTAACTTGGTTTTTAATCGTTTTTGCTGTAATCCAATTGGCTGTCAATATATCACGGCCTAAAGTATATTGGGGAGTCCCTGTCTTTGATTATTTGTTGATACCATCTGTGATTTTTTTATCAATACTCGTCTCACTTTGTCTAATTATAGATCCCTACCGTAAATATGAATTCACTTTACTCTAATCCGATAGATGTCGTAGACGTGTCCGTTTTATAAGTAATTGATATTTTCTTTTTAAATTAAAGTGGGAAGCTACGATATTTCCTAATTTTCACTGTTGATCAATGCAATTCATCACAGTTCCCTCCTCTGAACTCAATTTGCTGTGGCTAACGTTGTATTTTATTTTAATGTCCTCTTCTTTTTTTTTTTTTTTTTTTTTTTTTTTTTTTTCCGTATCCTATTACTTCCTATCTCCTTCTCCTCATTTTGTTATCCCCTATCTTTTTTCCGTATCCTATTACTTCCTATCTCCCCCTCCTCATTTTGTTATCCCCTATCTCTTCTCCGCATCCTATTACTTTCTATCTCCCTCTTCTCTTTTGCTCGGATTGTTAACAATCTTGAATTTGAACCTCATTGTATTCTTTATTTTCTTTTCGCGTAGATTTTACTTTATGAAATTTTCTTTAATTTTGATAGATTCAAAATTAATTTCTTTTTGCTGGAACACGCCCCTCGACTCGCGTGTTTTGGTGGTCCCCAACCAAATTGGACTAAGACCTCCCTTACAATGATTTAAGTAAAGATTGTTTACAATCTCGCGGCCTTTCGAACAACTGAAAAGCGGGTGGTCTCTTGGTGTGCAATTAATTGTTTTTTGTTTTGTAAGTATGAATATTTTTTGTGAAATGTGTGTTTTCGCACGACCTCACCCAATCCGACAATCAGTGGTATACATGTTTCATATAAATTTTCCAGCATTTTTTTTTTTTTTATTTATTTTTTTTATTTATTTAAACTTTATTTTATAATTCTTAATTTCTAATTGTAATTTCTTAATTCATCCAAAGTTGTTCTAGCCTAAGTGTTGTCCACTCTAATATTTAAATTTTTATAAATGTTCTTTATTATCCTCAAATTGGTTCAGCGTTCCTTTTTTCCTTTTTTTTTTTCGAAATCTAAAATATTTATACCTTAATTCAAATGTTACCTTTTTATCTCTATACTTAATGTCTACCCTATATCTATAGATAAACTTTCTTATTTCAATATTTCAAAAAAAATTCCTAGGCATTGTTTTTTTTTCAAAATGTCCCTTTTGTGTGCCATATAATATCTCCAATTTCTCTCCTTTTGAGTGTTCTTACTTATCTAACATTTTTTTTTTCTCACTAACACATAAAAAAAAAGTCAATTTTTTTTTTTTTCCAACTAGAAAATCAAAATTAACGAATTTATTTGCCTTACTCTATTTCAATAATTGAATATGATTGTCGCTTATTAAGAACTTGTCCACTCACCCTCAAAGACTTGACGACGATCCGCCCCTCGCAAGCAATATGATAATCTAATATTTTAGTAATTTTCTTTCTTCCCTCTCCCCAATTATAATGTATCCTAACATATTTTTATTTGTATTTCTCAATCGTTTATTTATTTATTAACATTTACAAATATTTGTAAACTTCGCACTCTATCCGTTGATTTCCACTAACTGTAAACCTGATTTTTGTTTCTTATTACTTGTGTAATATCTCGCTAAATGTAAAGCGCTATAATCTCCTTTTATCTCCCGAGTTACCGGATCAATTAGGGTATATGTGTTACTGTAAACTACTGAACCGATGACGTACGGTCCTTCGTAAATTAAACCGAATTTTTTGATTTGTTTGCGCAAAAAAACTTGATTGTGTAATCTTTTTCAACTTGACCATGGTTCCGATTTCATAGGTAACTAGTCTTTTATTGAGATTATAATATTTTTGTCGATTTGTAGCGCTTTTCTCCAAATTCTTTTGAGCTGTTAACCTAATTTCATCTATTGTCATCATTCTAGTATTTAAAAACCTAGCATCCAAAAGTATCCTGACTGTTCCGTCCTTTTTTAAAGTAAATGTTAGAGGACTAGAAAATTGTGTGGCCTCTCTACTGATGATTCCGAGTAACTCCAATTCTCTAATTTTTTCGTCAACTTTATCTCTATAAGCAAAAGGTACAGGATAAGATCGCTTAACGAAGGGCGTCTCGTCCGTCATCTTTATTTCGTGAGTGTATAAAGTTGTGAGGCCCGGTCTGTCTCTAAATACATTTTTATGTTTGGTTAAAATCTTTTCCAACCCTTCTTTTCCTTTTAAATTCAAATCTAGCCCGGACACAAATGTCGTTATTCTACGCTCGAGACACGCCGTATTATTTTTTTCGGGGTTTACTTCAATACTAATTAATTTTCCACTTGCGCAATTTTGACCGCTAATCTCACCTTTAGATTTCCTATAAGTTATCGATGAATTTACCAACTCTATATCCTTTTTACCATTTTCTGTTTTTATTTTTAACTTTCTATTTTCGCCACACTTAAATTCATCTATATATTCGTCTAACCAATTGATTCCTAATATAATGGGCCTGATCAACTTGGGTATTATTAAACATGGTGTATTTATCGTAACATTTTCAAATCGCAGTGGTACTAAAACCAATCTAGATATCCTCTGACTTTTGTGTCCTACGGCTACCCTGATCTGAATAGCTGTTACAGGCATAATCGGATAAAGTGTTTGATCATTTAAATAATTTTCGTAGAATTCTTGTGCTACACACGTGATCTGACTTCCGGTGTCTATTAAACAATGAACTTCCGTGTTATCTATATGTGCTTTGGCTTCCGGTAATGACGGTAAAGTGCTACCCTTTTCTACTTCCTCATAATCTCGGTCCTCAAAAATGTTGTTAAACCCCCTAACTTCCCTACCCACTTTTTCTTCAATCATTTCCAATTTATTCCATTCATCAGTTATTTGTTGTAGTAAATTGACGCATCCTTCCACACGCATTTCCTCCTCCGTTCTCGTTTCTTCCGCTCCATCCTTTCGTCTTCTTACATTCCGTTCAGCTTTTACTGGGGCAGTCATCCCTTGTTCACTTTTCCCCAATCCTTTCGTTGGATTCCATCCCCACTTCAGCATAATCTTCAATGCAGTGCTGTGTCTTGGTGCCGGCGTCCCTCTTCCTGTATGAGTCGTATCCATCAGGACTAATGAATCAACCCCCGTCCGTTTCCCGAGTTGTCTGCGACCACTAGCTCCTTCCCGGTTGTAGTTATTGTAGAATTTTCTTTTGGTGAACTGTTAACTTCGGTGCACTTGCTGCAACTAGCGTTTTCGCCCACACTTTCAATTGCGTGTATCCTCCTTTTTATGGCGCGGTAACGGTCACGGTATTTGTCCTTCTTGCTGGATTCCTCCCCACTCCTCTTCTTCATGTTCCGTTCTTCTGGTGTACATACCATTGTATCTAGTTTTCGTAGAAACTCAGCGGCGACAATCTCATCTCCTGATTGCCCCGAAAACCATAGCGATTGAATTTCCTTCGGATAATGTCTCATAATTTCGTCAACTATGCCCAACGGTGTGTCAGTAATCTTTAAAGCCTTCGCTAGCTCCCAATAGTTTGCGAAATGAGTGAGCATGGATATATTTTTCTTGGCATCATATACCCCTTCTGCAAGACGACGGCGAACTTCATTTTTCTTTATGTCTCCCCAATAGGTAGCTAAAAAATCTCGTTCGAAATCTAACATAGTCTCCCATCGTTTATTGTACAATTTTGCCCACGATTTAGCTTCCCCTTTCAAATTTTCCCGTACGACGACTAAAGGATCCGTTCGTTTCACTTTTCTAGTGTATTCTTTTAAATCTTCCAGGAAACTAATGGGATTTTGATTTCCACCGGAGAATGATGGTCGTTCCTGCTGTGGTAACATTTCCACTACTTGGAGAACGCTTTTCGGCGCACTATCCTCTCCTATCACCGCCACTGTTGCTGGGCTTTCCAATTGTTTCTCGAGTTCTTGCATCTTATTGACGAGCGGTGCCAAAGCTGCCTGAATTATTGTAGTTATATCTCCTATGTTTATTGTTGAAGTCTCGGTTGTGACATTTTCCCCGATTGCTGTCACTAAAGCCTGGGCTCGCCTACTTGTTCCACGTTTCCCAACCATTTTCTTTATTTTCCGGGTGTCGCCTGGTTAATGTTTATATTTTTATCTTATTAAGCGACAACCTTATAATCTCTATTTTAATTTTCTAAATTACCTTATGTAAATTATGTTGCCTTCCTTATTCTATTGATTTTTTTTTTTTTTTTCAATTTTCTCGTTTTTCTATATTTTTTATTTTATTTTTTTATTTTTCCTTTTACTTCGTTAACTTTTCTTGTTCCTTTTCCTCGGGTTTTTCCTGTAACATATCATGTGTGAGTCTCTCTTCACACTCTCGCTTATTTTCGCCCTGTTCCTCCGATTTTGTGTCGGTCTCCCCCTCTGGCTGAACGACTTCTATCATATCCTCGACTCGTAACTTAGACCTCTTTGAACGTCTAAATATCTCCCGTAATTCATCTCCCGACGGTATTTCTTTAGCTTCTAATTCCGTCGCATCCACTTTCCTTTTTTCCGCCATTTTTTGTTTAAAATTTTTAATGAATTTAACTTAATACCAACTATTTATTATAAATATACGTATATATATTTATAATTTTTTTTTTTTTTTTTTGGAACCTGTCCCCCTATAAAACACAATATTTTTAATTATTTATATTTGTTTGCATGATGATTGTAACCCAAATTAGATCAACTCTACCATCACTCTTCATTTCAAATAAATGTAGGTAATTGCAAAAAAGAAAAACGGAATGAATATTGTTACTCTAATGTTAATGAATATCCCGTGATTTTCGTTCAACCAATAATTACTTATTGTTTAGAATGCCAACCATTCCTTCAAGTTCCGCAATACCTACGATATTTTCGCAAAATCTGTTTAGAGTTCGCAATACCTATCTTGATGTTATTTCGTCAAATCCCCTCCTTTTTTTGGTCCGAATGATCAAATGTTCCCTTAAATAGGTATATACCTATATAACATTCGTCTGTGATATTAAAGTTCTCAACTCGACACTATCCCCAATCAAATATTTTATGTTATTTTTATTTTATGTTCCTTATCTTTTATGTTATGACTTTTTATGTGATAATCCTCACATACAAACCCACAACATTAACTATAAAGAAAGGGTTACTTTATGTAGGTAAGTTCCCCCGTTTTTATCTGTAAAGTCTGTTTATTTTTTTTCGTAACCGAGTGTTGATATTATTTTCGAGTTTGTTTATTCTACAATCTCTTAAAGCGATTCGCGTTACTCTCGATGTCGCCTACTTCAAAATTTTCGATGTTTTGTTATCACTTTCGATGCTTAGGTTATCAATCTTTCGATGCTTACAAACACCACGGTATCTCGTATCAGATTGTTTACATTACGATCATTAACATTCTGGATTCAGGAATGTCAATACCATAAACTGTTTACGCTTGTATCTGACCTACATCCTTTGTTACGATATTTATAATCTCATAAGCAATCAACAAATTCATGGTCACTTGATTTAAACTTTATATCGACACTTTTATAAATTATTTTAAAACATGTAGAGTTTATTCGTTAACACTTTTTTTTATATTTAAATGTATTGTTTATTTATTTATTTATATATTTTTTCGTGTTTATTTAACGGCGCACTGTTCTGATTTTTATTTTATTTTTATTTTCATTTAACATAACGTCCTACTTATTATTATTATTATTTTTTTTTTTTCACTTTTTTTTTTTTTTGCAATAGATTGACCAATAAAAGTTTTTTTTTTTTTTTTAAAACAACTTGTAAAACTCTGATCTCCTGGTCACGGCACCAGTTGTAATATTTCTTCCTTTCTTTTCATAATTATTTATTTGTCTGTATTTTATTTACTCCTGGGCACTTGGCACCAGTCGTAATATTCCGTCTTTTCTACTTATTTAACTCTCCTTGTCATCGGCAAGACAGTTGTGATGTTCTGTCTTTTTACTGGCTCTGATCGATATTTAAATTCTTAAGGCTTTGCATATGTGTGGTAGGGATGGAAAATTCCTCCCCTACGTCACACAAGCCTTTATGAAATTGGACCCTTATTTCCTCTGATAACTACAGAAAGCTACTTAAAGCTCCCTTGTACTACATACCTTTAGCGATATATGTACTTAACTAATAAATACGTTATTTACGACTTTGAACGTAAATATTTTCGTATTTAGGTTGTAATTAAACTCCATCAAACGTTGTGTAATTTTTTTGATTTATGATATAGGACTTTAATTACTTTAAATTTTGTGGTAACCCTCTTGATTCTAAACAGAGTGTTGAATTTCAAACTGTATTGGTCTCTCTCTTGCAAATTTAACCTTAAGTAATTTCTCTAAATGAACTAACTTCCCTTTGACGTTTATTATGATTCCCTACATCCTAATGAATTCATGAATAAGCAATACTAATCAAAACTACACATGACTAATTGAACAGATAATTAAATATAACTCAAATGGTTAAATGTTAGTAAATTTGATTATGATTGTATCTCGTATCTGCTGGGCGCCCCTCTGTTTAGATTCAGCTGCTATAAGGTACATATAAAGATGGATTTAGTAGGTTAATGTAATTAGTTAATTGCATATTTGACGAACTCAGAATAACCCTTTTTCTGGCAAAATTTGGCTCCTGCCTCCATCAAGTAAGCAGGGTGATCAGGAGTCAACCCAAAATTCGCACAGTCTTTTGGCACGGTTCAATTGATTGATACCTAAGTTATCGCGTCCCAAATGAACCTTCCTTCGCCATCATGCGCTGCCTCCAGGTCTTCCCCCGAGCCCAGATACCTCCAAATTCCTACTCCTCCAAAGTTTACTATTTACTTAGGGCGAACCGGTTTCGTCCTATATGCAATCATATACTCACGGGTTTGTGTGGAGTTACGGGTCGTGAATCCTCCCTCCACGTTCAAGAAATGAGACGAGAGTGACCCGACAGGCCTAAAGCACTAATTGTAAGTGAGTTCGTTTCATTCAATGAACAGTACATAAAAAGATATATATGTAAACATACGTTTTGGGAAGGTTTATAACTCGCAATACGAAACTACTTGCATCGCATCCCGAGCTCGGATCTCGCTCATCAAATTCTGCGAAATTCTCAGATTGATACCGACTACATACGTACGAAGAGTGGGTGATATAAATACATACTAGTACATTAAGATCTTATCTGGCGATGTGTTCTGGAGATTCGCCATAACTCCAAGCTTTTGTTTGGTTTTGTTGACGGTTTTGTTTGAGAGATCCGCCATCTCTATGGTTTGATTAATGGTCCTTGTTATAGAAGCGACCACTGCCTTCTGTTGGTTGAACTGTATTTTTTTTTCTTTCCCTCCCCTCCAATGTTCAACTTTTGATAAATTCTTGCTATCCCGTGATTCTCAATTGAATCATGTAAATCCTCATTACCCCTTATTAAGCTATCCCGTGATTTTTCAACTGTTTCATGTAAGTCTTCAATACACCCTATTAAGCTATCCCGTGATTTTTCAACTGTTTCATGTAAGTCTTCAATACACCCTATTAAGCTATCCCGTGATTTATTAAGATTTAGTAAGATCCATGTTTAATGGCCCAACTTCCTTTGTCCTGGTGTTCATACAAAATTAGCTTGAATTTAATAATTTTAAAGTTCTATTTTCATCTATTTCGTAACATGTCCGTGCGTACGGCATCTACCATATGTTCCAAATCTATCCCCAAATTCGCCTATCAGAGATATCTTCATGTCAAAGTCTTTCTCGCAAATTGTTCATTTTTATTTTATTATTTTTCCTCGAGTTTTTCTGTATTCTATATGAACCTTTCCATTTAAAACCGAATTTTCTCTATTTACGTCGTATATTTGAATTTTCCATTTTTTCTCGAATTTTCTTTTATTCACGACACTCTTTCCATGAATTTCCTTATTTATCCTTACGCTATTGTTCATATCTCTATAGATTTTTATATTTCAAGCCGTATTTATTTTATTCACTGTTAATCTAAGATTTCCTTTGTTTTTCTCTGTCGTATCTTCTCTCCCCTCGCTTCCCTGTACTTCCCTGATATAACCATATCGTTTTTTGATGTTTGCTGCCTCTTGGAAAATTTCATTTTCTATTTGTTATTAATAAATATATCATTTTTAACATCTTTATAGGAGATAACCCCCACTTCGGCCCTTAAATTTCTGTCATTTTTATTGCTTCATAGAGAACGCCTTACAAATTTCGTCCCGTTCTTACGCAAAATCCCATAAACCATATGCCTTGACAGTTGTATACATTAATTCCTGTACCCACCTGGCAATAAATCCTTTTTTATTTCAGTGTCGTTAACTTTTATGAGAATTCTTTAATGTAAATATTTCATAAGACCCATGATAATTTTTATTACCTTTTTAACGACTAATCGTCCTTATCTAAACAATTTTCATGTTCGAATATTCCTTGTTTATCACAACAAAATACATCTGAAATCGACAACCATTGTAATGCCTCATTTTTATCTGCAATCGCGTACTATGTTACTCTATAAACTCCA
The DNA here is from genome assembly GCA_929108145.2 of Limnephilus rhombicus. Taxonomy (NCBI): domain Eukaryota; kingdom Metazoa; phylum Arthropoda; class Insecta; order Trichoptera; family Limnephilidae; genus Limnephilus; species Limnephilus rhombicus. The sequence continues at coordinate 44,274,067 of OV815288.1, read as the reverse complement.
TTTTAATTACGTAAAATGACTCCTTTTCCTGAGTTTTTCTATCGCAATGTTTTCAGCATTTTCCACTCCCCTCCGTACTGCACTCTATTTTCTTCTCTAACACTTGTTACTGCTCTAGACATCTGAAATGTACCCTCGCCTATTCTTTAAAACTCTCATTTTTTTTTGACGTTTCCTCCCTAAATCTTTCATCGTAATATCCTAGCTCCGTCTAGAATTGATAACAATAATTTTCCATTGTTTTTTCAACATTTCCATTTCCTTTAGCACGTTTTCCCTCGAATCGATCATCTCCGGTCGTCACAAACAATCGTATTATAGATGAAAATCTCCCTAACATCTTACAACACGTTTTCGTCACTTGCTATGCAATTTTTCACTTAAACTTTTCCATCGTTGTTTACGTGTATCCCTTTTTCCGCACCTGATATGCTTTAATGCGTTCGAGAACTAGGGTTTCTGATCCCTGGAATGTACCGGTTAATGATAACATTTCTTGGGGTCACCGTACTTTTGTCCCTGAACAGATTATTTTTTCCCATGGAGTTTATTCACCTCTCGGTTTGGTGGGAACGTCAAACTCATTAATTACATCCCTAATTGCCAAGTCCAAAGGTCGTTCCTTTGTTCTAAAAATGGGCTCGGCCCTCTCCTTGTTGATAGGCTAACTTGGTTTTTAATCGTTTTTGCTGTAATCCAATTGGCTGTCAATATATCACGGCCTAAAGTATATTGGGGAGTCCCTGTCTTTGATTATTTGTTGATACCATCTGTGATTTTTTTATCAATACTCGTCTCACTTTGTCTAATTATAGATCCCTACCGTAAATATGAATTCACTTTACTCTAATCCGATAGATGTCGTAGACGTGTCCGTTTTATAAGTAATTGATATTTTCTTTTTAAATTAAAGTGGGAAGCTACGATATTTCCTAATTTTCACTGTTGATCAATGCAATTCATCACAAGTTCTATGACTATTTCAGTTTTATGAGAAACCTGGCCTACAATGATATAATAACAGAACTAGAACAGAACTTTCAAATAACGTGAAAATAACTTAAAATATTTTATGAATTTTAAAAAAAATTTTGAAACAATCCGTTCTTAGACTTTCAATTTCTTATTTTTTTTCAATAACGAAAGTTTGAAAAACGAATAGTCATTGAAATAGTGACTTTTCTAGTCAAAATTGTGTAATTACATATTCAAAATTTTTGAAAATGTTACTTTAATATGTGTTTATAATTAAGTAATAAAGTACTTAACCCCTCAGGCCTCAAGATTATTTACTGATACCGCTCATAAAAATAATGTCAATGGCCGGCGAATTCTTGAGTATTTCCGCATTGCAAATAAAATCAAAATAATTTAAATGTTTCTGAACGTATCCAAAAACTAAAATCTGTTTTTGAAAGGCGATTAAATTCGCTTTCATTTGTATGATTAGAAGTAAGGATATTATTTTTGAAATATTAAAATTTTGAATGCAAACATTAAAATGTTTTAAAAGTGGCTCACTTAACATTGTTTCCTTACAATGGCTGTCGGTCATTTGACGTCTTAAGTACCAATTTACAAACTTATGATTTCAGAGAAAATTTTAATATTTTATATGGTCAGAGGTCTACTGTTCATAGAATTACTAATTGAATAAACTGCCTAGCTGTGCTTCGACTTATTTTAATTGTTATTTTATGCACAATATCAATCTCTAATCGAGTATGGTATCATAGCCTGGGGAGGAGCAAATGCTGCCGCCATTGCTCCGATCTCTAAAGCCCAGAAACAAATTATAAAGATTATTCTAAAACTACCGATCACAAGCAGTTCGGACGAAATCTTTAGGAGAATCGGTGTTTTGGACATTAAGCAACTTTATGCTAAACATATACTAATTCATCTATTCAAACATAGAACTGTTTTTGACAATACCCAAACTGTTCGTGATACGAAAACCAAAGGGCAAAATCTCTTACTTATCCCTTTCGCCTAAACAACGTTTGGTCAAAGAAACTTCAGGTACTTTGCAACAAAACTTTATAATACACTTCCACTGACTATTAGACAGCATACTGATCACGTAAAATACAAAACAGATACCAAGTTTTGGATCACTACCAAAGACAGATCATATATCAACAATATTTTTAGAACCTCCTAATGCATGCTAACCCATTGATACGATGCTGATTGTCCTTGTACTTTTACTCTAAATGTAAATAACATTGTTGTTGTTATCCTTTATAAACTATTTTTAAAATATTTAAGTTAAAATGCGCCTGCTCTCAACATAGGAACTCCTAGTGAATAGGCACAGCACAATTACCTATGTAACATAAAAAAATTAAGATTATAATAATAAATAAAAAAATATTGGATTATTAGGTACTATTCATTTATTTAATTATAATTTCTCAACATACATATGTTGTTTTTTTTTAAATAAAAAAATTAACCTCACTAGGACCAACAGCCTGTATTAAGGTTAACATTTATAAATTTGAGCGAAGCATTTACACACAAAACATTAAAATATAAAACACTACATTCAAAACACTAAAATATTACACGGAGAAAGTAAGAAATAAAAATATTATATTAGTAACCAAATGGGTAATTTGGGTATGATTTGCAACAATACAGACCATAAATAAATCCTTAATTACAATGCCCTTCAAAAAACAAAGCTACATAGTTCAAAACAACTAGGTTGACGCTCCTATACTAACTCTCTGGCTACGAAGGTAGCGTAAAAAATATTATGTGAAGGTAATTATATTCATTTTTAAAATTTTCATTTAAATATTTTATTAAATACTTCTCAACTACTTCCGATAATATTTTATTCCCATATATTTAAATGTATCCACTTTATAAATTTTGTACAAGAATTAAAGACCGTTCTAATTATTTAAAATCAGGAAAAATTTATATTTTCAAAAAAATTATATGGCATTTCAGGTACATATCCCCACTAGTTTTCGACATAGTCCGCGTTATGATCGATGCACTTGGTGAGCCGTGGCACAAGGTCCTTGACTCCCTTATCGCAGAACTCCGCCGATAAATATGCTATCACCTCTCCCTCTCCCGGTCGGTCTCCAAAGACTTTCCGGTCAAATGTTACTTCAGGTGAAGAAAAAGATGCAATTCATGTTAATTGATTTCATTTTTGATTCCGGGGTTAGGTGCCGAATCCTTGTTTCAACCCAAAAAACTTCGCCTTGATTGGAAAAATCGAAAAAATGAGATTCGAGCACTTTCCATACGATTTTGCTCTTCAGCATTTTGGGAACCCAACGAGTATGCAATTTGTAGAGTTTTGGAATAAAATTGGAAACGATTGTGTCAAGTCACTTCAATTTCATCTAGGGTGGTGGACTTTTTTTTATTGTAAACACTTTTTTTAATGAAGAGTCGTTTTATTTACAAAACACTTTTGATAAACAATGAAATCAACACTTTTTGTAACTAATTTTGGCCCGGACCTCGCTTGGGCAGTACAGGGTCTGTACTCTAATTATCGGTTAATGCGAGAGAGAAAAATATTTTAAATAACACCCCTTTTATACTGCTAAAAACTGTAAAAATACCGTCCTTCAGACTATTAAAAAGACGATAATAACAATAACACAGGTATTAGATATCTACTGGGGTCACGTGGTCCATTTTAATTAGTCGGGAACAATATTTTATTTATTTATATATATTTATTTATCTATAATAAAATATATTTACAATGGTTTTATTTGTATGCCTGTCTCACTAGGGTATACCTGTGTCGAGACAGGCGCACAGGTATATAAATGAATATAGTAGTTACAAGGATATTTCAGGTAAAATACATATTATGAATAGAATTAAAACAGAAGGGTGATTGGAAGGGTGGTAAATCTTTTAAAGAGAGTTATTTTGTAAATGTTGGAGATGGAGTAATGAAATAAATTCTGCCTAGTCTATTTATAGGTTAAATTTGACAGGATTTCATTATTTTCATTTGTTTTATATGGGTTAGGTTGTATGTGAATAGTTATTTCTGTCTATGTGTGATTTATTTTACAGATATTTGTGATAGTGTGGCGTCCAATACTTATAATCCATTTTTTAATATCTTGTTTGAATTTTGTAAAGGAGTCACTTTGTCTGATCGTAGTTGGTAGTGTATTGTATAGTTTGCAAGCTATGTGTTTAGAGTGTCTTTGCCCGAAGGTGGTTTTGAAAAAAGGAGTTTGGAGAAGTTCGTTGTTTTTGGCTCGGGTATTGTGTATTGTTTGTGTAGCTTTGTATGGTGTTTTGTTGTTTTTGTGTAAATTAAGTAATATGGATCTTGAGTAGAGCTGTTTTATGTCCATAACGTTGAAGGAATTGAAGATAGTATCAGTGCTGGTAGTAAGCGGCATTTTAAGAATTATTTTTATGATTAGTTTTTGTGCTTTCATGATGGGATCAAGGGCATTAGAATATGCATTACCCCAGGCTAGAATTCCGTATTCGATGTGAGATTGGCACAATGAGTAATATACTGTTTTTAAAAGTTTTAGGTTAAGGAAATTGCGTGTTTGTTTGAAAAAGTATATAGATTTTAGGATTTTGTTTGTAGTATTATGTATATGTTGCTTCCAATTCAGGTGTGTATCGAAGGTTACTCCTAAATATTTGATAATGTTTACTTACACTAGGCATGGGCAGTCACAGTTTCGGTTTAGAGATGAATTTTTACATTTGTGTATTTTTAATGGCGGGGCTGGGTTTGACTTTGGGATATTGGTGAGACTAGACAGTAAGTATTTGGTTTTCTGTACATTTAGAGTTAATATGTTCGAGTCAAGCCATTATTTTACCTGTTGAATTCCTTCCTCCGCTTTGGAATATGCGGTAAGCCAATCTTATATAAAATATTATTATATATTAATATAAAAAGCCAATAGCTTCTATAAAATTCATCCAGAGGTCTCTAACATTCATACTCTCTTAATAAGCTAAGAAAAATTAAATCAATGTGATTAACAACAGTATTTATCTCATAGATGTCACTATTCTTAACAGATTGTGTGAAAAATTGAGAAAAGCGAAAAAGTTGGTACCCTCTTACCATTTATGCAATATTTTAACAGAAAATTATTTTATTTGCCATTTTCAAAATTGAAATTGATTCAGATACGAGAGCGAGTCGAGAATTTACACTATCCCGTGAATCTCACGTGTCTGTGCTAGTTTCTAACATAAACATAGGTATTAGTGGCATATTTTCAATTCTAAAACACGTCATCAATGTTTAAATGGCAACAGAGATTGTCAAGTCACCAACTGTCCACAGCAATTTAGAGTCCGTTAAAGCTTTATTGCGAAATCTTACACGATATTCGAGCATTACAAAGAATCAGCAATTCTCGCAAAATACACTCGCTAGGAGTATAAGAACCCTCTCGGACCAGAAATTCACTTACAAAATCCTTAACGACGCTGAGTTGACAACCATTACCTCAACGAGAACATACATTTCCCCTGTCTCTTACAAAACACAAACTCAAACCCAACTATTCCACGTACTACAAAATCCGGGAACCAAGTACAATATTCATTTTATTCGAACTACGTGCACCAAATGACACAATGACGTTTTATTCATACTTTTCTCGTGTATTTATGAAACTCGTTTCATCCCCATATAACCATTGACCTATTATTTTATATTACTGAAACAAAACGGTTCATTGGTAACAGTGATGAAACAATAACCGCCTTCAAAAGAAGCATAAAAATATGGATTGTGGACATGGGAAAGAAAAATATAGATACAATTTTGCAACCTAACTAAGAATAAACCTTGTTTGTACTTTCTTTTAGATTTAACTTCATAATTTTCCTCGGTAATATTCTAACATAGGTATTTACTTATAATTCAAATAAGAAAACTTGTACAATGTGTCCTTAGAACGGGGTACCCCAGTAAGGACACATTTTTCTCTAAAAAACTGTAAAACAAAGAAAAATAGATAAATAAATAAATTAAAATTTACAGATATTAAATATTTCATGGTGGGTACCATAAAAGTAATCATTAGTATATGTAAAAATCTCGTGTCACTGTGTTTGTGGTCACACTCCTCCGAAACGGCTTGACCGATTTTTATGAACTTTTTTATGTATATTTGGTAAGTATGAGAATAGGTTTTAAAGTATATTTCATACCGCTAGGTGATTAGGGTGTCCCTATCCAGAATTTATTTTTATTTTTTATTTAATTAAATGAAGACAATATTAGCGAAACTCAATCAAATCTGGAGACAGAAAAATCAGAAAAGATATTGGCTCCGCTGGGACTCGAACCCGGGACCTTTTGCTTACATGGCAACAGCTCTACCGATTGAGCTACGGAACCCATTTTAATTCGGTCACTTTTAACTGTATCATACTTCGACTAAGAACTACCAACATAATCTTCATCTTCTTAACGCACATATTATTGGCTGCTATCTTTATATATGATTGCAAGATTCAACTCGAACTAAATGCAATCTAGATAGTGTCTGGATAAATCTTTATCCATTTTATTTTTAATACGCGACATCTATTGACTTTTTCTGCAAGTCTAGGATGAATATTTATTTTATAATTTTTTAAACTTTATGAGTAAAATCTCAAAATTTGAGATTTTACTCATAAAGTTTAAAAAATGTTGTTGAATGACAGATGGCGCTACGTCCACCTCAGCGAACTTTCATCCACACATGCACAAGATATTCACGAGAAGCGTCGGGTCATTTTGATATTTCATTCGGCATCATGTTCTCGCGTGGGCAAACCATCGAGCTTATTTATGTTGGATAAAGACGGGTTGACAAAAAATATCGTACACTCAATTGCTCTTCGAAATTCATATTGATTTTCTTCATTTCACTTTTCTACTGTAATTGGTGTTTTTTTTTGTTTTTATCGGTGGTCATCGACTACAGAGCTCCATTCCTCTTTCTGTCCTAGATCCCATCCCGACACACTTACAATACATTCGTTATTTTTTATTTAACAACCAAATATTCTTTAGAAATGATTTATACGGCAAACAACGTTAGTCGGGGTCAGCTACTCTATTTATATTCATCAAATTTTAGATGTACCTACAGATGTGTATTTATGTGTATGTGTGAGTGTGTTCATATATGAATGCGCATTGAAAGTTTATGCCATTGTCATGACGTCGCTTTTAGATTTGGGCAGTGAATCCGAAAATAAACGATTTTAGAGTTTTGACAAATATTGTTGAAGGTTTCAATTATTTGGAGAATTCGATTTTTTTAGAACAGTTCTACACATGACGCTCTGAGAAAAATAATTTCCCATGGGGCCTTTGTCATCTTTGGGGATGCTGTGTAGGGGGTCTTTTAAAGAAAAGTAAGGATAGGAAATTCTAAGAAGGAAAAAGGTACGATGGGTGGGTAGAAATCTAGAAGTCAGTGGGTCCAGGAGTGACGGACGTATGTATCCATTCCTCCCGCGCCGCGGCGCAAACCGATGGTTCAAGAGAGTTCTGCTGAGGAGTCCAAATCGTTTCCGTCAACAAGTCTCACCTAATCCGGCCCGCTACACAATAGGTGGGTAAATGGATCCGCCGCAAGACCTAAACAAACCTCACCCCATGAACCCAGGTATTTTTTTATTATTTATTTTTTATTAATATAATGATAGATATAATGAATTACATTAGATGTTATAACATCAAGTAAAGTTTTTTATTTAAAAGATATACTGTTACGTAGCGCCCAGGCACCACCCTACGCCAGTGAGTGGCATACCGCCCGTTCCCCCCGGGCAATCGTACCCCTTCTCCCCACGCCATACGCTCTCGCGACCGGGCAACGCGCCTCACTCACGCCGGGACCCCGCTAGCCGAAACCCGTGCCCGTCGCTGCGACTGCGCCACGGTTCCGGAACATTCCACAGAATTCACGGAGCCCAAAACGTGAGACGTGCCCGTCCACCATGTTCCGAGTCGACCGGCTCCCCTGCCACGCTACCTGCTTGCAAGGGATTCCTTGTTGAGCGTAGCCGGCCATACTCGCCGTGAATGCTCTCCTGCCACGCCACCTGGTACCAGTGAGTAACGCCACTTTCCCCCATTTTGTTGTGTCCTTACTTGCTCCGCGAACAGCGACCGACCCTCAGGGAGGACGCGATTTGAGAGAGATTTGATAGGCTTTCCCCATGTGTAGGTAGTCGATTTGTGTACCTGTGCCTAGTAATTGATTGTAAATGTACTGCCCTGTTATATTTGTGATCCCGACAATACAAGAAATGTTTACCTAGACGATCTTTTATTTGACGAGGCGTAACGAGTGTGGACATATACCATGTACCCCCCCCCCTTTTTAGCTACCTACGACCCTTGATGATGAGGGCCCCGCCAGTTCTGCTGACCTATCTGAGCTAGCTTTGGAGGCAGAACGTGGGTGCTACGCCCGTGGCACGCAACAACACATATATTGATTAAATTCGTTTTACACTTTTTTTTAGAGCAAAGATCGAGTTAAAAGGCTGAAAAAACGCATGCAAACCGCAGTTTGTTTTTTTTTTATTTTTAATATCCCTGCCAAGTCACCAAACGTAGCAAACCACTTGCAGGATTTGATTTGTAACTAAGCGTCTGGAATAGGGCTGGATGGCTTATACTCGTACGTCTCGGAGGTGTGAGTATATTAAAATTTATTAGAACAAGAAGTACTTTCGAGGTTATTGTTCAAAATTGTATGTTAAAATGTTAAATCAGCTATTGCTCGCCTTGTCGTAAAAATGAACATTCAAAGATATGGTCGAATTTGAAGTGAAGATATTTTATAAATTTGTTTAGAAAAAGTTCTGTGCTTTTGATGTACAGTTTAAAGCAGTCATTAAATGATGCCATCCATTTTCTAAAAGTGGTTTTAGTATTTGAAGAAAAACAGTTCTAAACTAGGAATACAAAAAGAACACCTCTATTCATAAATTTTAAATTCATTACCCCACAAAAATACCAAACACAATAATTTTTCATTAAATATTCTAAAAACACTTACATTAGAAGACAGATGTAAAATAAACAATTTAACCTTTTTATTCAAAATACTTTTTTTTTATTTTTTACAGTGAATACCGCACAAGAATCTCAACTGCTCCCGTCTGGAGCCAGTGAGACTATGGCATCCCCAATTGAGGTATGTTGTGAGGCTGAAGGTAGTGGGGAGGGGAAGGAGGTGTGGAAGAGGAGGGTTGGGAAGTACCTGGCTATTCAGATCTGGTCACTAAACAAGGCTAAAGCCATTTTCAAGCAACGTTTCAATTCTGAATGGTGGTCTTACACCAGGGCGATACTAATAGTATCTTCCACTCTGGAACATGCCGCAAATATACTATATATTATTTTAAATGAATTAAATTTTAAATAACACAAATTAATCAAATAAAATTTATTTGCGCATGCCGGGTTCGAACCAGCGACCTCCGGATTGTGAGTCAAGAGTCTTACCCACTGGACTACGGAGGTCGTCTAAACTCTAAATATGACTGTTGCGAACACAGTTAACAACACGACCAAATACACTATTCTACCACGGCATTCAAAAGCGTAACTACATTGCGCACTCTCCTATACAACGATTTCACACTATGGGAAATCAATATTTGAATGATGTTGACGTGGCGAGTTATCAACTTGGCGAGTTTTGAGGATCGTGTGAAATATTTATTCCAAAACTATTACTAATCGTACGAGTACCTATATTTTATTTTTGTAAACCTATCTAATCGCTGTATTTTTCAGTTATTTTTCTCGTATTTTTATGATCTGTGTATATATTTTAAAAAATATTTATATATATATATATTTTTTATTTTTTTTTTATTTTCAAAATTATCTGTCACGTTAAAATTGTGCTACACCATGTAAAAGACCTCTGGTTCTTAAATAAATAAATAATACATAAATTAAATGGATGATACTGTACGTACGAGTATCATCATGTCTAGGTCTAGATTGATATGAGAATTAATTATAGCGTGTTAAAAATTGATAAATCATATAATGAATAGCCATGTTGTGACTCTGTGAAATACAACAGAAGCGTTTATCAAATTAATAATGAATGAATTAATATTTCACTCTAATTATGGGACTTGATAATAATTTATTATTAAAATCCATGGTACGCGATAAAACGTATTTGTACTTATTCTAAGCTTCCAGCGGAAAATTAGAACTGGAGAAGTCCTGCACATATTGCAGATTGCTTTCAAAGCTTGGAACTTCCAAACCTATTGTTACCCTCACAACCATTATTTCGCTATTGACATTTCTTCCATCCTCAATGATAGATCCCGCAATATTTGAGCAGAGTATTGACACTCTCTCTCTGGTTTCAATCCTGGGATTGGTTTGCAGCAATGTCATCTATTCGTTTCTTCCACTTTTCTCTGTCTTGTGCGGCTCTTTTGAATTCTGCATATGATAAGCAGCGCACGTCCACCAGCAGGTCCTCCAAGTATTCTCGGCGTGGGCGTCCCCTAGCGTTTGTCCCCTCGGTCATACCCTCCATTATGGCATGCAAGAGGCCTTCTTGTCTTATTGCATGGCCGATCCATCTTGCGCGCCTTTCGGACAAGGTCCTGAGCAGGTGCCTTCCTCCTTCGATTCTTTGGAGAACCTCCTCATTTGTGATGTGGTCTCTCCAGGAAATTCCTAGTAGTCTTCTATAGGACCACATCTCAAATGTGTATGTATTGACACATTGCTAGCTAATTTATTGATTTATAAACAGAAACAAATAGTACATTAGTTACATAGGTGAAAGAAAAATATAATTATTTAAAATATAATAATTAATACTAAAAATATAATTAATTAAAGTATATTTCATGGTGGGTACCTATTATGTGTTTTATTGTAGTGTCTTATTAAAGGTATGCATTAAAAATAATTACCAAGTGATGTGTGTAGTGGGAAAGGGTGTGTGTGTGTGTGTGTGAGTATGTGTATATATATATATGTATGTATGTATACGCGTTGAACAATTTATATTATTGACATGATGCTTTTTTTAAATTTGGGCAGTGAATCGAAGAAAATATCGATGTTAGAATTTAGACCAATATTATTGAACATACTCGTACGAAGAGCACGATTGATTGGCGGATTAGTTGCTGCATCTGTCTTGTACGAGTAATTAACCCTGTGGAATAGTTCTGTATGGCGTGTACGTCTTAATGGTATGTTAAAATTAACTAGGGAAAGAAGTTTGGTACAGTCAATGTAATTATTTAAAATTTTGTGTATAAATGTCACATCAGCTATTGCTCTTCTTAATACTTAATACTCGGGAGTCTGCTATGCCTCAATACAAAGGACTATCCCATCAAAACCGCGGTTTCAACAAGTAAATTTGTAGAAAAAGTAAATTTCTTCACTTATCTAATTTAACATATTTGTCCACAGATTGTACTAGGTACTGTGGTCGAGAAGTGGAAACCTTAGATCACAATTTTTTTTTATTGTCCCTCTCTGAATAAACATCCTCTCTTCTATCTAAAATTGCCTCCCTCCGATCAACATACCATATTTTTAAAGTTTGAACTTGACTCCGATCTTCCATATAATTATGAAATTTGCCCATTTAATCTCTTACAGCTTGAAAATTTTTTTAAAATAGAAATACGTTATGAAATATGCATTTTGACCGAAGTGTTTTTTTTAACATATATTGATTGTCTTATGAGCCATCTTGTTGTTGTCATTTAAAACCTAAAAAACGATCGCAGCGCCATCATTTATTTCCTACACTTAATTGCCAAACTGTAATTTTATCTAGTTTCCATAAAGGTATTTTTTTTATTTATTTATTTATTTATTTTATACATTTTACAAATATAAGACAAAAAGTCCCGATAAACTACTTTTTAGCAGTTTGTCTAACGGGTTCTTTACATTAAGGATCTTATTATAGTGATTTAATAGTTACATTTTTACAATTATAGATATAAAATTAAAAATTAATTTTTTTACAGAAATATACTTATATACATTTTTACAATTATAGATATAAAATAAAATAAATTTTTATACAGAAATATACTTAGATAAAAGAAAAAATATGAAAACATGAATAGCAATTTTAAAGTCTTTAGAATAAATAATATGTTATTGTAAGCTAATACAAATTAATTCTTTCCGTAAGCCAAGTCGTAAGCGTAAGTTCACCAATTAATTGTTTTGGGCACAGTTTTTAATTTCAGCTGGAAGCATATTTAAACAACTGGGATTCATGTAATTTAACGTTCTTTGTCCATATTTATTTGTATGTTTAGGTACAATTAGTCCTTCATTCAAGTTAAGACGAGTATTATGGTTGTGTTCCAGCCTGTTTATATATAAAAGGTTTATTTGTTTTTAGGACATCTTCAAACATAAGAAATAATTAAGTCATTTAAAATACGTCGGTAAATTCCAAAATGTGTAGATAAATTATGAACAAAACAGGTGTATACAGCAGATAAACAACCCCCTGGCTGTGTAAGCAGTGTATACATCTTTCAATGAACAATATTTTTTATTATTTTTAATTTATAAACTAACGTTTAGACAAGATTTTTATGCAAAGGACAAAGGGTAACAATTATTATAAGCAATAATTATCAGCCTAAAACACTCAGCAACATTGAAAAATCTTCCGAGAAAAGATACTTGCGCCAACGGGACTTGAACCGTGTCCTTCTGATTGCCGGTCAGCTGCTCTTGACCACTGAGCTATGGGGGCTTATCAAATACCCGCCAAATAATTCAATATATACTAGTGTTTCTTCAACAATTACTGCTTATTATATTTTTTCCACCTGAAAACAACCAACTTTATTTTTGCGAGAGAGACATTGTAAGTGTTAAATCCCTCACTAGGTGGCGTCGAGACAAATTATGACTACATTTATTGGGGAAATACTTAAACTTGTCAAATATTAATCATTATTTTTAATTTATAAACTAACGTTTAGACAATATTTTTATGCAAAGCACAAAGGGTAACAATTACTATAAGCAATAATTATCAGCCTGAAACACTCAAGGTATAACACACTTACAATGTCTCTCTCGCAAAAATAAAGTTGGTTGTTTTCAGGTGGAAAAAATATAATAAGCTGTAATTGTTGAAGAAACACTAGTATATATTGAATTATTTGGCTGGTATTTGATAAGCCCCCATAGCTCAGTGGTCAAGAGCAGCTGACCGGCAATCAGAAGGACACGGGTTCAAGTCCCGTTGGCGGCAAGTATCTTTTCTCGGAAGATTTTTCAATGTTGCTGAGTGTTTCAGGCTGATAATTATTGCTTATAATAATTGTTACCCTTTGTGCTTTGCATAAAAATCTTGTCTAAACGTTAGTTTATAAATTAAAAATAATCAAAAATATTTGACAAGTTTAAGTATTTCCCCAATAAATGTAGTCATAATTTGTCTCGACGCCACCTAGCGAGGGATTTAACAGTTACAATGTCTCTCTCGCAAAAATAAAGTTGGTTGTTTTCAGGTGGAAAAAATATAATAAGCAGTAATTGTTGAAGAAACACTAGTATATATTGAATTATTTGGCGGGTATTTGATAAGCCCCCATAGCTCAGTGGTCAAGAGCAGCTGACCGGCAATCAGAAGGACACGGGTTCAAGTCCCGTTGGCGGCAAGTATCTTTTGTCGGAAGATTTTTCAATGTTGCTGAGTGTTTCAGGCTGATAATTATTGCTTATAATAAAATAACAATATTTTTAATAAGTAATGTTTTCATATTCGCGGTCGTTTATCAATTGAATAAAATTTTGACAAGGTTTTTTAGTAAGGCTGTTAGACTTTAGTATGATATTACGCGATAAAATAAAAGTGGTGCTTACTAAGTTGTTGTTTTATTTTGAATTTTGAAATCAGTTTTTTCATATCAGTAGGGCCAACCCTTTTAAACTTCATCATTGAACTAAAATAATGATCATGTCCATCTGTGGTCCCTAATTATCGCTACTGGACATTAAATCAGGATAAAATATTTTACACAGAATAACAAACATTTAAATTAATGATAATGTTTTTTGTGCATTTGATAAATGATACGTTTAAAAGCTTTTCCAATAAAATGTTATTCATAATGTTTTATAATGTGGCATTAAGCCTGTTCAATGATTCACATGATGGGTTTTCGTGATTTAAACACCATCACATTATCTGTGCAAAAGGTCATTACACTTGCATTAATCGAATCACAAATAATAATAGTTCATTTTAAACAGTTGAACATTATGTTAATAATATATAATTTTATTGGAATTACTTTTGGAGGATAAACCTATAAATATAATATTTAACGTAGAAGAAGATAATACTAATAAATCTAAATAAAATATGAAAAGAACAAAAAATGCATTTTGGGAGGCGGATATTGGTACCACCGCCCCGGGAATCATTTATTGTATAACCATAATGCTTAGCACGGGTGACCGGGTTCATGGGGTGGGGTTGTCAAAATCTTGGAGGGCCGATGTGTTTGTACAACTGCTGCATAGCGGGCCGGATCTAGGAAGACTGGTTGAGGATCTTTTGACCTCTCAACCAGAGTCCCTCGACTCATCGCCTTGCACTGCAGTTGAAGGGATTGATCCATACGTCCGTCACTCCTGGACACACTGACCCACAGATTCCTACCCACCCGTCATACCTATTTCCTTCTCGGAACTTCCTTCTTTTTCTTTTCCGGAAAAAAAACCCTCCACACAGATGACTTAGGAAATTATTTTCCTCAGGGCCTCCTGTGTGGAGTTAATGTAAAAAATAAATAGATATTATCGTTATTAATTTTTTCGGGGTGTTATGCCGTGCTGCGCTACCTCCTTCGTTAGCCGAAGTTTCGGACAGTATTACAGTGTCCATCATCAGGGCGGACTGTATTTGATAGTTGTGAAGTGTGAAGTGTTTGCTTTATTACGGACATAGATACGATATTGCGTTGCTAGCTTCACTCCTCTACGAGCTGGTATTACAGTATAATTCAAAATGGTTTTCTGCGTTTAGCTTTGGTGTAGCTATTACCTAGAAGTTTAGTTCCGTCGTCTCTATTAATATTAATGGGATATATTCCTACTCTTTGATACTAAACGAATGTGAAAATTGTATCTTTTTGACAAAATGCCAAAAATGGCACCATTTTTGATTTTTTATGAAACAATACATTAAAAAAAACATGTGTCATGTGATGAAGGAAACTTGACCCACTCCCCACTCTTGTCTTTTTTTTTTACAGTGAATACCGCACAAGAATCTCAACTGCTCCCGTCTGGAGCCAGTGAGACTATGGCATCCCCAATTGGGGTATTTTGTGAGGCTGAAGGTAGTGGGGATGGGAAGAAGGTGGGGAAGAGGAAGGTTGGGAAGTACCTCGCTATTCAGATCTGGTCACCAAAGACGGCTAAAGCCATTTTCAAGCAACGTTTCAATCTGAATGGTGGTCTTACACCAGGGCGATACTCATAGTATCTTCTACTCTGGAACATGCCGCAGATATACTTTATATTATTTTAAATGAATTAATTGTGAAATAACACAAATTAATCAAATAAAATATATTTGCGCATGCCGGGTTCGAACCCCCGACCTCCGGACTGTGAGTCAAGAGTCTTACCCACTGGACTACGGAGGTTGTCTATTGAAGATTTCACCTCTACCGCGTATGAACTGCACCCTTTGTATTTTTTTGTGTTTCGTTGGCGTTAACTACAAATGCAACAATTTTTAAACACTTTGTTTCAAACGAGTTTAATTTTTTAACTGGTCCCCGGATTGCCTTGCAATGCCATTCAAAGAAATAAATTGATTCTCCCTGCGTGTCCTTTCCCGTGCGTCCCCGTTCCCTTCCGCCTTCCCCGCCTTCCACCTCCCTTGTCTCTTCACTCTCCGTAAACCCCACCTCCCTTATTCCCCTTCCCCCTGCCTTCCTCCCTGCTGCTAAAATATATGAAATACACACAGGTTCATTTATAGAAATTTCATAACGCCAGAGCTGACCATTATATATAACCTGTATGTTGTTCTGATGTATGAGCTATATTATTTTTAAGTTTCATTAAAATCCATTCAGTAGTCTTTGCGTGAAAGAGGCACAAACGAACTTTCGCGTTTATAAAATTAGTAAGATATTTTAATGCATCGAAATAGCAATGCAATTTTAATGTAATTTTTAAATTAAAATTAAATTAGGTGTGGGCTTGCATGATAAGGGATAGTTTTGGATGTCCGGGAGTGGGAAAAGGCACAATTAAGGCTAACAGGCATCAATATGTGATTCTGGAGCCAAAATTAGTGCCCAGCGCAATGATTTGTTCGAGGGTAACCGTGATAAATGCAATTTCCAGCAGTATGGACCCCACGGACATATGGATGTCTATGATGGACCCCCATGCCAAAAAATAGCAAATCGAGCATGAAATGGTTACAGAACCACCATATTATTGTTCTACCTTGGCCAGGGAACCATCTGGACTTGAATCGATAATCTACTCCTGGCTGAATTTAGGTTGCGTTTTAAGAAAATTGTTAAAAAAGAACGGGCATTGGAATTAGATAAAAACCAGCTAAAAAATAATGGTCTGTGTAAAGAAGCAACGCAAATATTAGAAAAACAATTCGCCGACCTCCAGACTCAACTATACAATAGTGAAGAAAATATCGAAAATATTGAATACATCTGCAATGAATCAAAGAAAATCATCACAGAGATTGCAAAGGAAAAATTCAAAGAAGAGACGCCGCAAAAGAAACAGAAATGGATGACAGAAGAAATACTAAACCTGATGGAAGTAAGAAGAATATACTAAAATCGAAACATGGAAGAATACAAAAGAACCCAAACAGAAATTCGAAGTAAAATTAGGCAAGCAAAAGCTGATTGGCATATTCAACAGTGTGGTATAATTGAAACCCACAATGATAAACATGATATTTTCCAAGTGCATAAAAAATCAAAGAATTGACTGGAATAAATCGTAAAACCGACATAGGGTAACTGGAGGACCGAGATGGAAAACTTCTAACCGATATTAACGAAAAACTAAAAAGATGGAAAGACTACATCTCAGAACTCTTCAATGATAATAGAAGTGCAGAATATGATGTGGGAAATATAACAACAGGCCCACCAATCACAACAAATGAGGTAGAACACGCAATTCGTCTCTCTAAAACTGGGAAAACAGCGGGCCCAGATGGAATACAGGCTGAAATCCTTAAATTTATAGGAAATAAAGGGATCCTAGTATTGACGAGTCTCTTTAACTCAATATATAATACAGGAATTATTCCACTAGATTGGCTTCGATCCACTTTTGTTACTCTCCCTAAGAAAGCAAAAGCAAGAAAATGTAGTGACCACCGCACAATTAGTTTAATGAGCCACTTATTAAAGATATTTTTGTGAATTATACATGGACGCGTATATCGCAAAGTGGAAGAAAAGATAGGTGTCACACAATTTGGCTTTCGAAATGGGTTGGGTACTCGGGAACCGTTATTTAGTATTCAAGTACTAATCCAAAGATGTAGAGATGTGAATACAAATGTACATGCATGCTTTATTGACTTCCTTAAAGCATTTGATAGAGTTAGACATGACAAAATGATTCAAATTCTGAAAACCTCCGGGATAGACGATAAAGATATAAGGATAATTGGTAATCTTTATTGGAACCAGAAAGGAGCAGTAAGAGTAGAGCAATGTCTAACAGACGAAGTAGAAATAAAGAGAGGCGTGCGACAGGGTTGTATTCTTTCACCTATGCTCTTCAACTTATATTCAGAAGAAATATTAAATGAAGCTCTGCAAGAAGCTACTCAAGGACTTGTTATAAATGGGAAGATTCTGAACAACCTGCGTTATGCAGATGATACAGTACTTCTATCAAGTAACATTGAGGATTTACAACTTTTGCTGAATCAAGTATTGAAGACTTGTGAGAATTTTGGGCTGGAACTGAATATAAATAAGACAAAATACATGCTCATAAGCAAAAATAACGCATTGGATGAAAATCTTTATATTGCTGGAACAAAACTAGAAAAGGTACAGAGAATTGTATACTTGGGCTGCAATGTAAATGATAGATGGGATCCTTCAGTTGAAATCAAATGCCGCATTGAGCAAGCTCGTGCAACCTTTATCCGCATGAAAAAAATGTTCTGCAGTCACGATCTCAACCTTGGATTACGAATGCGAATGGTCAGATGCTACGTGTTTTCGATATTATTTTACGGAATGGAAGCATGGACGCTTACTGAAGAACTTACTAGGCGACTTGAGGCATTCGAGATGTGGATCTACAGAAGAATACTTAAAATAAGCTGGATGGACAGGGTTACAAACGTAAATGTTATGGTTCGGATGAATAAAGAAAAGGAAGTAATTAAAACTATAAAAATCCGAAAACTTCAATATCTTGGACATGTGATGAGACATCCAGAGAAGTATGAGATCCTGCATCTCATAATGCAGGGAAAGATTGCCGGAAGACTGGGCCCTGGAAGAAGGAGAACCTCATGGTTGAAAAACCTGAGACAGTGGTATAACCAGTCTACCGTGGAGCTGTTCCGGGCTGCAGTAAACAAAGTCCGCATAGCCAACATGATAGCCAACGTCCGTTGAACGGACAGGGCACAAGAAGAAGAAGAAGAACAAAATATTAATAACACACACAAGTTTTTGGCTTTTTGCCGAAGACAATAAGATTCTTAAGATAATTAAATCTCATCTTGATTGCTTACTATTTCAACTTGATATTGATTCATTTAATGATTGGTGCAAAATTAACTGCATGGAACTTAATGTTGATAAATGCAAAATTTTCTCCTTTTATAGAACCAAAAAACCTATTCAGTTTGATTATAAACTAAATAATGTTTGTCTCTCTACTGTCACATCTATCAAGGACCTTGGGGTCACTCTGGATTGTAAACTTTCTTTCCGGGATCACATTAATAACATCGTAAACAAATCACTTAAACTACTCGGCTTCATTCATAGAATTACCTATGACTTTAAACATATAAATACACTTAAAACTCTTTACTGTTCGCTGGTCCGCCCTCACCTTGAATATGTTAGTATCATTTGGTCTCCTTTTTATGCTGTCCACATTAGTTACATCGAATCTTTACAACATCGCTTCCTACGAGGAATTGCTTGGAGGTTAGGACTTGTAAGAGGAGAATACTCGTATGATGAAATTGAACAAACTTTAAACATTTCCTCTTTAGAAAAACGTAGAAAGGACTCTGATCTAATATGCATTTTCAAAATTATCAACAGTATTACTGACACACCTGCTTTGTTACAACTCATCCAGTTCAACATTCCTTCCCGTAGACTCCGAAATAATGAATTGCTGTTCCTCAATCAACATTCTACTAATTATGGATATCATTCTCCTTTATCCAGAATGTCGAGACTTGTCAACGCAAATCAAAGCATTGAATTTTTTGGTGTAAGCCTAAATGACTTTCGGCAGTCGTTACGCAATGTGGTTTTTAAAAGTCTTTTTTAAATCCATCTTCAAGCTACTTGTAGTTATCTTCTATATGTACTTTTATATTATATGTATTTTGTCAATGCTCTTCATCTATATGTAATCTCCTTTCATTGTGGTCTCTATTTTCTATTCGTGTTATTGTTATATTGTTAATTGGACTTTTTTTCCGTAAATAAATAAATAAATAAATAAGTGCGCAACAAATATATCTACAAGAAAATTTTTTAACTCTAAAACCACTTAAATAATGATGCCGTTTTCGTGGGAACTCTCCCAGGTTAAATATATTTCAACGATGCATTTAGTATGCACTAATTAATAATTCAATACCTTGCACTATATCGGCTTACTTGTGAAACACTGCACGAACTGCAATTCACGCTGAGGTGTTAATATTTGATTTAAAGATGCAACACAAAAATAATGCTCCAATGAAACCTTGCACGTGTTAATAATGTGCATTTTGACAACAGTTATATAACACCATTTTAGCATCAATAATGAAATTCTTAATTTTAACTACAGCCTTAAGAGGAAATAACCAGACAAAATCGGAAATACGTCTTTTTAAATCAAATTTTAGACGTATTGACTCTTTTTCAAAAAAAAAATTATAAATTGATTTCGAAAGACTGTTCTTTTATCTAGTATACGCATGATAACTTTTAAGATTTTCACGGCCAAAAGCATTTTCGTTATTTGTTTTTGGGGTGTTATGCCGTGTTGCGCTACCTCCTTCTTTAGCCAACGTTTCGGACATCGTTGCAGTGTCCGAAACGTTGGCTAAAGAAGGAGGTAGCGCAACACGGCATAACACCCCAAAAACAAATAACGAAAATAGTATACGCATGTTTTAAATTTTGAAAAAATATATATACTTTTGAATGTAGCTATAACTTTGTGGTTATCCATTATAGATAAATGAAACAATGTTACTTTGTTTGAACCACTTGTATATTTGAGAAAAGCCGACCGGTTTCGGAACGACCGTTCCTTCTTCAGGGCAAACGTATACTTTGAAAAAATATGTTTATTTTTAGTACCATAAGGTTTTACCGCAAGTCATTTAGCAGATTTGTTAAATTTTCAAACAAAATTTTGTGTGATACAACACACATTTCAAATCATATAATCATGCTACTAGTACTAGCTGACCCGGCCACGCGTTTCTGTAGCTAACTAAACACAACGCCATCTACTTGATGGTTATCCAACCTTTATAACCACCACCATCTTTGAGTTTATCGCGAACAGACATACGCCTTAGAGGACTTTAATTTATAATTTGTAGAGACGGTGCGAAAGATTATAATAATGTGCATGAAATGCTTGAGGTAACTAACGTATTTAAGTTGATAAGGATTAATACTGTATCCGTCTTAATAACATTCCAATTACAGCATTGTACGTAACTAGACAGTGTTTTCGATGAAAGCTCCCGGACGGCTTGACTTTTTTGGACACTTCTAACAATTATCGTTAGGTTTCAACCAATTTACAGAAAAACCTTGACAAATTATATACCCAAACATTACCGTGAACAAACAGACAGACAGACAGACGACGCGGAGGACTTTAATTTATAATATGTAGAGATATTAACTAGTTAACATAAGTTTCAAAATTTTAATTTTAGTTTAAATAAAATCATTAAAAACAAACCCGAGCAATGTGTATTGCATCACACAAAATTTTGTTTGAAAATTCAACAAATCTGCTAACGACCTACGGTAAAACCTTATTGTACTAAAAATAAACATATTTTTTAAAAATTTAAAACATGCGTTTACTAGATAAAAAACAGTCTTTCGAAATCAATTTGTAATTTTGTCAATACGTTTAAATTTGATTTAAAAATGACGTATTTCGGTTGTGTCTGTTTATTCCCTCTTAAGGCAGTGGTTAAATCTTAGAATTTTGTTATTGATGTTAAAATAATGATGACTAAAATTAAATATTTATGACGAAAATTTCTCTGTTTTGTCTATCTATTTACGGTTTTACAAATTAATATTTTTCAGAATTTTTTGCTTATTTATTTTGCTTAGACATTGTTGAAAAATTATAAATACTTACAATCAAAAAATAATTATAAAAAGTATATAATATTAATATTATTTACATCACGTGTTTGAGGATATTTGTTGCCAACTCGAAGCACCATTATTCGAAGCCATTATTGAACGCGGGAGCGATAAGACGTGTCCGCGGCGCTCTTCTAAGCAATATTAGCCGAAAGCAAAGATATTGAAATATAAGTAGATGTGCTATCTGCAGTTTTTACTACGTGGGACTGCGCTTCCGGGTGTCGCCGATATTGTTTACCAATTAACAAATAAACTAAAAGAATGAATAATTAACGAATAAACCAAACGAACGTTAAACTAAATGAACGAATTCTTTCCGTATTTAAACTATATTTTTAACCAATACTAATGCACATCTTCAAAAAATCAACGAAATGAACAAATTATTTTCGTATGCAAACTACTCTAATTAGGGCGTAGTCCGCCGACAGTTGCGCGGACACCATAGCATATCTCTTTTGTATTTGAATATCTTTGGCCGAAACCGTAAGGTGACTAACACGTAGGCAGAGCGCTGCGTTCGACGAAATTGGAATTTTTGTTTGCTGGTCATTCGAAAGATATTGTACCATCATCAGGATACATGGTATTGTTAAAAATTCTCTGGAATATAGGATATACGGATATCATAAACTCACTGCAGCATGATAATGATGACACTTATCCAATTTCCACTTTCCACTTTGCACCGATTAACACCAATTGTAATATAATACCGGAACTCGTAATTTATCAAAGAAGTCCAAATACTGATCATAGAACACGGCTGTCACTTGAAGAGATGTAACTTCACGGGTGTAGGTAGTGACAAAGATGGGTAGGAATCAGGATAATAAATAATCCCTAACAGGTATTACTAAAATTAATATGACATACGCGTATTTTTTCGCATTAGCTCAAAGCATCAGTAAAAAAATTCCCTTTTTGGCCTATCTCTTCTTTTGGGACGCCATGTGGGTGAGGTTCTTTATAGAAAAGAAAGGAGAAGAAGTTCTGGAAAGAAAAATGAAAGAGGGTTTTGTAGGAATCTAAGGTACAATGTGTCCAGGAGTAACGGACGAATGAATCCAACCCTGCAAGTTTGGTGTAAGGCGATTTTACGAGAGAGTCCTGCTGGAGAGATAAAAAGGTCTCCCTCAAGATCCGGATAAACCTCACCCTATGAACCGAGTCAGCCTTGCTAGGTCACCAAACTTAGTGAATCACTTGCGGTGATCCGAAGCAGAGATGTTAATTATCCAATAAATGAATCCCGGGGCGGCGGTACATACAAGTACAAACTAAAAAAAAAAACTAAAATTGTGACACATTTTTTAATTTTATTTTTATCATTTACAGACCATTATATTTAATAAATAAAGACAAAACAAAGCTGCTGACTGTAGGCCGAACGCAACATCAGATGAGAGTAGAAATGTCAGGAGTTTCACTTTTAGTAGATGCTGGATATCTCCGCTTACCTCATCAGAGATATCCGGGTTCTCTTAATAAATGGTCATGGAATTTAGTTTATAAATCATAACACTGATTGTTTGGTAGAGTTATATTTTATTTGACACCAGAAGTGAGATATTGGATTCGCAACAATAACATTTGGCTGTCATCAGTTCTTTTGTTTTGCTCTTTCAAAAAATATTCTTAAACCAATCTTTTTATTGTGTTTTGGCTGTAAAAAGTTTAGTGTGTTGGAATCTTCTCCCCCCTGATCTTCCAGGAGTCACTCTTGCTGCTCATTTTCAGATATTTATATAATTTTTTTATTTCTGTCACTTTTTATATTTGCTGTAATTTTTTGAACAATGGAGGAGGATTTCCCTCCTGTACCCCTTACAAAGCCCCCAGATCCCCCTACTGACCCTCCAGATGGAGACATTTCAGATAAAATAGACTTTTCAGAACATTCAAACATTTCAGACAATGAATCTGTCATCCTAACCTCAATTAAAAAAAGAAAATTTAGTCCCCTTTCCCCAAAAAAACATGATTCGCCTTTGTCTCCTCAGTCCCCTCCAGCTCTTCCTCAACCTCCTCCAACAATCTTTTACTCTACTCATTCCCGTGGCCCCTACATTGTATATGCGCAAAAAACTGAACAAGGTAAAACCATCCATCCTCTTGAATTTGGTAAATTTCTTTCAAATAACAAGAACCTTTCGATTAAACCTGGAGGTGTTAAAGCCGAGGGTCGCTTCCGAATCTCTGTTGAATTCCTGTCGGGTTCAGCCGCCAACAACTTTATCAAAAATATATTTATTTCATCAAATTCTAAATTCAAGGCGTACATCCCAACTTTCAATGTCACTCGAATGGGCCTGGTCAGGGGTATCTCGACCGATCTGTCCATTCCAGAAATCCTGTCCTCACTTTCAACCCCCCAACATATCGGCAATCCCATAAAAGCCAGGAGGCTAAATTATAAGGACACCTCTGAGGGCATCGTTTCCTGGAAGCCCTCCCAATCTGTCGTCATCACATTCGAAGGACAATCTCTTCCCTCCCATATTTATTTATTTTTCAACTCCTTACCAGTTGAAATGTACACTTATCCCACCACTCAATGTTACAACTGCTGCCGTTTTGGTCATACCAAAGCTGCATGCAGATCCCCTCCCAGATGTTTCAAATGTGGAGAAAACCACTCGGCTGACCAATGTTCTTCTCTCTCTTCACCTAAATGTTTTAACTGCTTAGGCGCTCATTCCGCCATTAACTCTTCTTGCCCCGAACAATCTCGCCAAAAAAATATAAAAATTTCTATGGCCTCTGAGAACTTGTCTTTTCTGCAGGCTTCTAAATTATTCCCGCCTGTCAAAAAATCATTTTCCGAGGTTTTATCCAGTAACTCTTCATCCAACCCTCTTGCCTCCTCCTCAACATCTTCCCGTTCAACAAAATTCACATACAAAAACCCTATCTCTAAACAGGCTCGTGGATACGATCAGCAACAACACAACTCACTTCTCTTAAATCCCAATGGTTCTCCTCTTTCACACGCCACAAATGGGTGCGCAAACAATTATAATTCATCTTCAACAAACTATCAAAAGCTTTCTGAACAACTCTCCCAAGATAATTCTTCATTTATTCAAACTCTTATTATGCTTCTAATTGACCTAATTTCTTCTCAAACTAATCTACCGTCCAACGCTGCTTCTATTATTTCCACATTAAAATCATTTATTCAAAATGGCTCTTCAAGATGTCAGAATTCTTCAGTGGAATAGCCGCAGTGCTATTTCTAACAAATCAAACCTTCTTAACCTACTAAATTCAAACCTTGTTTCTGTGGCTGCTGTCTCGGAGACATGGTTTACTCCATCCACCCACTTTAATGTGGGAGGGTACTCCTGTCTCCGCGATGATCGCCCGGAAGGTACGGGCGGTGGTGCTGCCCTTTTTATTAAAAAATCCCTTCCGTTTTTCCCAATAAATAATATCAAACCCCCCAATGCTGACTTTCAAATGGTTGCAGCTAAAATAAAGGACACTTCCTTTGTTTCTATCTATCTTCCCCCAACATCGCACTTCAATAAACAAGCGTGGTTGCAAATTGTCCGTCAACTAAGCCCTCCTTTCGTTTTATTGGGTGATTTTAATGCCCATTCCCCCGTCTGGGGATCTGCTTTCTGTGATCAAGACGGTCGAAGTGTGATGGATTTCCTAGATGAATCCAACCTTTTTCTTTTGAATGACGGATCTCCTACTAGAATCTCTCGCCCCAACACAAACCCCAGTGCAGTGGATCTCTCCATATGCTCTATTAATCTGGCACCTCTCTCCTCGTGGGTGGTGTCCCCCGACCCTTGCTCCAGTGATCATTTCCCGATCACCATCACTTATCAAACTTCTTTCCATTCAGACAAGTCCCATATTTCGACAAAGATTAAAACAAAACACACCAAATGGGACGAATTTAACTCACATATGGAAAAGTTTATACAAAATTTATCCTATACCGATACATTATCTGTCAAAGATGACTACGATAACTTCAAATCAATGCTCGTAACTGCAATCAATAAATCAAATCCTCCCCCTAAAACCAAATCTCTCAAAAAACTCCCTCCAACTCCCTGGTGGGATGAGGAATGTTCCAAAGTAGTGAGAATTCGGAAAGCTAAATCTCTTTCCTATCGTCACAATATGACTATGGAGAACTATCTCATATACAAAAATGCCGAAGCCAATGCCAAAAGGGTATTGAGGTCAAAAAAAAAATCCGGGTGGTACAACTTCTGCAGTTCAGTATCTCCGAACACTCCAATTTCGGAAGTTTGGTCTATGATTCGAAGATTTCGATCCTCCTTCAGTCCAACATCTCCTCGAGCTTCTCATTCTAAATGGATAGACGAGTTCTTGGACAAAATTGCCCCCCCTTCTGTACCTAACTTAGATGAAATAACTCCAATCCACAACACTCCTATGTCTGATCATTGGCTTGACTCTCCATTCACTTTAATTGAATTAAAAAATTGTTAACAATTATTACAAGCAATAATTGTCAGCCTGAAACACTCATTTACATTGAAAAATCTTCCGAGAAAAGATACTTGCCGCCAACGGGACATGAACCCGTGTCCTTTCGATTGCCGGTCGAGTGCTCTGACCACTGAGCTATGGCGGCTTATCAAATACCCGCCAAATAATTCAATATATACTAGTGTTTCATTCAACAATTACTGCTTGTTATATTTTTTCCACCTGACAACAACCAACTTTATTTTTTGCGAGGAAGACATTGTTAGTGTTAAATCCCTCGCTAGGTGGCGTCGAGACAAATTATGTCTGCATTTATTGGGGAAATACTTAAACTTGTTAAATATTAATTATTATTTTTTAATTTATAAACTAACGTTTAGACAAGATTTTTATGCATAGCACAAAGGGTAACAATTATTACAAGCAATAATTGTCAGCCTGAAACACTCATTTACATTGAAAAATCTTCCGAGAAAAGATACTTGCCGCCAACGGGACATGAACCCGTGTCCTTTCGATTGCCGGTCGAGTGCTCTGACCACTGAGCTATGGCGGCTTATCAAATACCCGCCAAATAATTCAATATATACTAGTGTTTCATTCAACAATTACTGCTTGTTATATTTTTTCCACCTGACAACAACCAACTTTATTTTTTGCGAGGAAGACATTGTTAGTGTTAAATCCCTCGCTAGGTGGCGTCGAGACAAATTATGTCTGCATTTATTGGGGAAATACTTAAACTTGTTAAATATTAATTATTATTTTTTAATTTATAAACTAACGTTTAGACAAGATTTTTATGCATAGCACAAAGGGTAACAATTATTACAAGCAAAAATTGTCAGCCTGAAACACTCATTTACATTGAAAAATCTTCCGAGAAAAGATACTTGCCGCCAACGGGTTTGTCCCGTTGGCGGCAAGTATCTTTTCTCGGAAGATTTTTCAATGTAAATGAGTGTTTCAGGCTGACAATTATTGCTTGTAATAATTGTTACCCTTTGTGCTATGCATAAAAATCTTGTCTAAACGTTAGTTTATAAATTAAAAAATAATAATTAAAAAATTGTTTATCAACAGTCAAGGACTCATCTCCAGGCAGAGATGGTATACCTTATAGCATTATCAAAAATAGTAATGATAATGTTCTAAATCACTTTTTGAGCATCTTAAATAAAATCTTCCAGACTGGCATAATACCTGATGACTGGAGTTCTCAAATAATCATCCCAATTTTAAAATTAAACAAATCACCCAATTCTGGATCCAACTATAGGCCAATTGCTCTTTCATCCACCCTTAGTAAAATTTATGAAAAATTAATTAAAAACCGGTTAGAATTTTTTGTCGAGAGTAATCATCTTCTCTCTCCATCCCAATTTGGATTTAGGAAAAAGAAATCTACACAAGATAACCTTGCCATCATCAGCACTGATATTAATTTATCCATTTCTAACAAAGAAGTATGTCTTGCAGTCTTTATAGACATAGAAGGCGCCTTTGACAATGTTTCCATCCCAATTCTTAAAAAAAAACTTTTAGGCCTTGGCTTACCCCTCATGTTTGTCCAATCTATTATTAATCTTTTTCTCGATAGGAAAATTTTCATTGAGCTACCAGATGTTACTCCTCAGAGTAGGTCAATTTGGAAGGGTTTACCCCAAGGCGATGTATTATCCCCCTTACTGTATAATATATACACACATGATATGCATGTCACCATTCCCCCTCAAGTAAAAGTTGTTGAGTTCGCAGATGACATAGCTTTCTTCTTATCATCCAAAATCATTCCATCCGCCGTCAAATATCTTAATGAAGCCATGGATGCCCTTTGCACATGGCTTACTTTAAATGGTCTTGAACTTTCAGTACAAAAGAGTCAGTGTGTTACCTTCTCAAATCGTCATAATAACCCCCCTGTTCAAATTTTATTTAAAAACTCTCCAATCCCCAATGCTTCCGAAGTAAAATTTTTGGGAGTAACATTTGATAGGAAACTTAAATGGTCTTCCCACATTAATAATATAGTTACTAAATGTGAAAAAAATTTAAATATTATCAGATCATTGACTGGCGTTTGGTGGGGTGCTCATCCTATCTGCATTAAGTTGCTCTACAATGCACTTATTCGAAGTCATCTCGACTATGCCTGCCCACTTTTTAGTACTGCATCCAAAAATACACTCAGTAAATTAGACAAAATTCAATCTAAGTCATTGCGAATAATAACTGGCGCGATGCAATCGTCGCCCATGAATTCCCTTCAAGTAGAATGTTCTGATCCTCCTCTTTATTTAAGGCGTCAATTATTTGCTGACAAATTTGTTCTTAAATGTTTAAATTCTAAAAGTCATCAGATTATTCCCAGAGTCTCGTTGTTCAACGACTCAACACATTCATCTACAATCAGAGCTCGAACTAAACCTCTCCCTGCCATCTGTAAAAATTTTCGCTCTCTCTCAGAGCTTCAAATTATCAAAAATGATCTTCTTCCTTTGTACAAATTAAAATATAGTCACGTCACCCTATCCCCAACGATATTAGAAGGGATCGGCATCCTTAAAAGTCATTCCAATCTCCCAGCCCGTACTGTCAATAATATGTTCAATGACATTATTTCTTCTAAATGGCCCAACTCTTCTCTTTTATTTACTGATGGCTCCAAATCTCCGGACTCTCCTAACTGTGGTATTGGTATTAACGTTTACCACAATAATTCTAATGAAAGAATATTTTATTCAATTTCAAACCAATTTTCAATATTTTCTGCCGAGTGCATTGCGATTATTGAATCTCTCAAATATATAATAAAAAATAATTTTGAACATTCTCTTGTTCTTTCTGACTCTCTCAGTTCCCTCCAAAAACTTAAAACAAGTCCTCTTCTTCATCCTGATGATCACTTTGTATGTCTTATTCGAGTATTGATAACCTCCATTCAAAGCTCTGGAAAAACTGTCACTCTGATTTGGATTCCTGGACATGTTGGCATAGTGGGTAACGATATTGCTGATTCCTTGGCAAAACAAGGAGCGTCTAACCCTACCGTTGCCCTCGTAAACCATATTCCCCTGTCTGATATTTTTTCCATCATCAAAGATAGATCCCGCAATGTTTGGACAGAGTATTGGAACATTGCTAGTCAATCCAAGGGTGCCCGCTACGCCTCAATACAAAGGACTATCCCATCAAAACCGTGGTTTCAAAAATTCCCCCATTTTTCCAAAAAAGAAATTTCCTTACTTATTCGTATGAGTATCGGACATTGTTCCGTTCCTTCTCACCTTTATAAAATTCATGTGCTTGACTCCCCAGATTGTACGTTCTGTGGTCTAGATGTGGGAACTTTAGATCACATATTTTTTGATTGTCCCTCTCTAAATAAATATCCTCTCTTCTATCAAGCGTTATCAAAAATTGCCTCTCCTCCATTCAACATCTCATCTCTTCTAAGTCTGAACTCTACTCCAATCTTCCATAAAATTCTGAAATTTGCACATTTAAATAAAATTAATATATAAATTCACCTTTCCTTTCTCTGTAATTATAAATGATGGCCTAGAACACCCTTGAAGGGTGAAAGCCAGAAATAATTGAAAAAAAAAAAGTGAGATATTACAAGGATTCTATCCGCGACAATAATTTGCGTAATTAAAAATAGCTTACTGGCGAGTGGGGCGTTCAAAACGGAATGGTCTCGAAGCTTCTTCCACTCGCGAGCTCAGTTCCGCTGTCTGCGCATTTTGTTGCGCAGACAAGTGTTGCTAGAGTCAAGATGACATTTTGCTCAAAATACAATAATAATCGCGGTGCCTACATACCTCCTCCCCAGCATTTTATGCGACAAACGCACATATGTAAAAAACTTAAAATTAAACAAAAATTACATATATAGTGTTCGATGCCCATTTGATTATTTTACATTAACACAGTCGGACAAATTGGAATACTGGAACAACCAGTTTGTTGTAAGATCGAGAAAAAACCAAAAGTAATAAACTTTAACTATGTTCCTAAAAAAATAATCAAGTGGGCTTGACAAACAATGCTGACTAAAGCAACCTAGTTTGAGTGTAATAAACACTTACTGTAAAAGTGATAAGTATTAATTAAATTATTAATTAATTAATAAATTTTTATAAGTCTCATAAGCTACGGAAAGGGGAAACCACATCGTTCTAATACAAAAAAAATGTAACCTGTTGGCTAAGTTAAATTACTTCAAATCTATTAAAGATGAGTGACGTGTGTCTTCATTATAATCATACAACTAGGGATAAAAATTAATAAGTGAAAATTTTACACAACTTATAAGTCAAGATTACTTCAAATCTATTTAAGATGAGTGACAAGTGTCTACATTATAAACATGTAACCAGAAATAAAAAATAAATATGTGAAAACTTCACACAACTTATAAGTCAAGAAAGAAAATACATAATGGTTATCACACTTCGTAGAGATAAGGAAAGGGGCAACCACGTCATATCTATATGAGGTATGATATTCACTGCATAAGTAGAATGGTATCATATACTTGAGTACTTGAAATTAATAAAGTTCATTTTTTATGTATAGAACATCAGGAAACGTATATAAATATATAAAAATATCAAACCTATATAAAAATAAGGTGAACCATATTTTTTTTTATTTTTTTTTTATTTATTTATCTATAATAAAATATGTTTACAATGGTTTTATTTGTATGCCTGTCTCACTAGGGTATACCTGTGTCGAGACAGGCGTACAGGTATATAAATGAATATAGTAATTACAAGGATATTTCAGGTAAAATACATATTATGAATAGAATTAAAACAGAAGGGTGATTGGAAGGGTAATAAATCTTTTAAAGAGAGTTATTTTATAAATGTTGGAGATGGAGTAATGAAATCAATTCTGCCTAGTCTATTTATAGGTTAAATTTGACAGGATTCCATTATTTTCATTTGTTTTATATGGGTTAGGTTGTATGTGAATAGTTATTTATGTCTATGTGTGATTTATTTTACAGATATTTGTGATAGTGTGGCGTCCAATACTTATAATCCATTTTTTAATATCTTGTTTGAATTTTGTAAAGGAGTCACTTTGTCTGATCGTAGTTGGTAGTGTATTGTATAGTTTGCAAGCTATGTATTTAGAGTGTCTTTGCCCGAAGGTGGTTTTGAAAAAAGGAGTTTGGAGAAGTTCGTTGTTTTTGGCTCGGGTATTGTGTATTGTTTGTGTAGCTTTGTATGGTGTTTTGTTGTTTTTGTGTAAATTAAGTAATATGGATCTTGAGTAGAGCTGTTTTATGTCCATAACGTTGAAGGAATTGAAGATAGTATCAGTGCTGGTAGTAAGCGGCATTTTAAGAATTATTTTTATGATTAGTTTTTGTGCTTTCATGATGGGATCAAGGGCATTGGAATATGCATTACCCCAGGCTAGAATTCCGTATTCGATGTGAGATTGGCACAGTGAGTAATATACTGTTTTTAAAAGTTTTAGGTGAAGGAAATTGCGTGTTTGTTTGAAAAAGTATATAGATTTTCGGATTTTGTTTGTAGTATTATGTATATGTTGCTTCCAATTCAGGTGTGTATCGAAGGTTACTCCTAAATATTTGATAATGTTTACTTGCTCTAGGCATGGGCAGTCACAGTTTCGGTTTAGAGATGAATTTTTACATTTGTGTATTTTTAATGGCGGGGCTGGGTTTGACTTTGGGATATTGGTGAGACTAGACAGTAAGTATTTGGTTTTCTGTACATTTAGAGTTAATATGTTCGAGTCAAGCCAATATTTTACCTGTTGAATTCCTTCCTCCGCTTTGGAATATGCGGTAAGCCAATCTTTTGCTTGGAAGAGTAGGACAGTGTCATCGGCGAAACTGACAATAGTGGCATCGATATCTAGGTTGCATAACTCGTTAATATATATTAGGAAGAGCGTTGGACCTATAACACTGCCTTGAGGGACCCCGTAACTAATGGGCAAATTCTGGCTCTTTGTGGTATTGAGTTTAACGCATTGGGATCTGTCAGATAAGAAGCTGGAGAGGAGGCCTAATTCTTTGTTCCTAATACCTATATTAAACATTTTGCGTTTTAGTTTGCTGTGTGAGATTGTATCAAATGCTTTACATAGGTCGAGAAATACCGATAGACATTTCAAGCCCTTATCCAGGTGGCCAGAAATATGGTCAGTGACCGTGGCTATAGCATCATTGGTGCTTTTATGTTTTCTGAATCCAAATTGCCGCGGCGATATTAAGTTATTGGTTTCCAGATATTCCATGAGACTATTATTGACGATCTTTTCGAATACTTTTGAGAGGGAATTTAGCAACGTAATAGGACGATAATTACTAATATCAAGTTTGGAGCCAGTTTTAAAAATAGGGATAATGAGACCTTGTTTTAGAATGGTGGGAAATACCCCTTGGCGGATGCTAATATTAAGTAGATGCGTTAATGGTTGAAGTATACCAGGGGCAATTTTTTTAAGAACATTGTTAGATATTTCATCAATGCCGGTTGATGAAGAGTTTTTGAGCGAGTTTATTACTCTAGAAACTTCTTTCTCTGTAATCGTAATCACATATTAAGAAATGTGTTTAGACATCTGTCCCGTAGATCGTGGGATATCATAATGAAAAGTTGTAACCTATGCAGATCAAAATTTATGTGTAACTAAAATTACATACATACATCATACATTAACTAATATGGAATACTACACGCAATAGTTGGTATTATAATTAGGTCATGCATTTAAGTGCGCCTAAAATTACATCATGCCTTTATTAGCATGGGAAAACGAATACAATATAGCTTGTATTATTTTTAAATCATACATCTAATATTATATACATCATGCTTTTATCAGCATGGAATAAAGAATACAATAGTTTGCATTATTTTTAGATCATATTATTTATGTTCATCTAACGTTACATACATCATGCATTTATTAGCATGGGATAAAGAATACATCTCAAGAAAAATCTTGGAAAGTTACTTCATGTTATAACATGGTATATCATTTTATGATAATAGTTGAAAAGATTTTTCCTATTTACATTTTGAAAAAAAAAAATTGAAAAGATTTTTCATGTTTTGACATTTTTATAAAAATAGATGAGAAAATTTTTTTAATGCTTTAACAGGTGTACATGGGTGGTCTACGTCATACATTTATAAGTACGGAAAGAGCAGTACAAAATTTACCTATAAATACATGATAACAATATGCTTCACGTCTTGACAGGTGTGGGAAAGGTAAGTAGTCATCACACACCTATCAAAATATGGTAATATAATAAGGAAAAGGAGAAGGCAGTTCATTGTACCTTCTACACATACTTGAATTTTCATACTGAAAACGTATGGCAAAACTACATCATGTTTTCCCAGGTATTGTGAAATGATACATCACATAACTACAAAAACATGGAAAACACTCATCACACTTTTGTAAGTGTATGGAAAAATACATCATGCACTTAAAAAAGCGTGGAAAAAACGAAACGACACATATTAAATGGTATTTTGTTATGTATAAATATACATGTTGACATCATGTTCTATGAACATGAGATTTTTTAAAAACAACCCTTCCTTAAGACAGGATTATTGAATATATCAATTATGATGATTGTTAAACAAACCTAGAGTTCAATTTCTACCAAAAATTGTAGTCTCTAATTATTTTCATTATATAGTGAAATCATGTTCTATGAACATGGAGATTTAAAAATAACCCTTCCTTAAGACAAGGTTATCAAATATGTAAAAGAATAACATAGTTAAATAAACTTAGAGTTCCAACTTCCATCAAAAGTTGATGTCTCTAGTTATTTGTAGTTACAGTAATCTTTAAAAAAATATACTACCAAAATTTATGTCAATAATGTGGATTTACTAATGAGATATATATCTGTGAATCGAATTTGGGAGTATATAGTGATTTAATATCGGAAAAAAATTTATATGGAAAAACTATGTCTCTGTCAGCCTTTTTTCTAAAGGGCCTGGTACCTGTCTGGAAAATGCACTCTTCTACCGAACCTTGTAGTAGTAATTTTGTCCGGGGTCTGTTCTGCGACAGGTTCTTCGATAGTCAACTTCTCTTCGGAAGGAACGAAGGCTGGTTTCAAGCGATCAATAGAGACGCGCTTTGGTTTTCCATTGATGATAATGACGTATGTCTTTTCGTTACGTTCTTCCACTTTGTAAGGTCCATCGTAAGGGAGTTGAAGCGATTTTCGTGCGGAATCAGTTCTCAGAAAAACGTGAGTAGAAGAAGGTAGATCCTTATGTGTGAAAAACTTTCCTGAACCGTGATTACTGGCAGGAGTAGATTTTATATTTTCAAATCTTCTTTGTAGTCGACCGACGTAAGTATCTGGCTCTTCGCGAGGCGTAGGAGTGAAGAAATCACATGGTAACCTCAGCGTTCTACCATAGGTAAGTTCAGCAGGCGAGCATTTTAAATCATCACGAACTGTTGACCTCAATCCAAGTAGTATAATAGGGAGAGTCTCCAACCAGTTCGGGTCGCCGTTAGCCATAAGTGCCGACTTGAGGGTTCTATGCCACCTTTCTATCATGCCATTAGCTTGAGGGTGGTAGGCGGTTGTCCGCGTATGCTTGATTCCGAATTTTTCTGTGAGTTTCTTGAAAAGACATGACTCAAACTGACGTCCCTGATCTGTCGTAATAGTTTCGGGGACACCATGCCTCGAAATCCAGTGAGTTGTCAGTGCTGTGGCGACTGTGTCTGCTGACATATTCTTTAAGGGAACTGCTTCGGGCCAGCGAGTGAATCTGTCAATCATGGTGAGCAGATATTGATAATCAATACAAGCGGGCAGGGGTCCAACCAAGTCGATGTGGACGTTCCGGAAACGGTCTTCAGGCAGAACATACGTGGCTCTTGGCGCGACTGTATGTCTGGAGATTTTGGCCTTTTGACAATTTATGCAATGATAAGTTTTAAGATTTTCACGGCCAAAAGCATTTTCGTTATTTGTTTTTGGGGTGTTATGTCACGACTAAAAATTACATATCTACCGGATCTGCCGGATCTGCCCTGATGATGGACACTGCAACGATGTCTGAAACGTTGGCTAAAGAAGGAGGTAGCGCAACACGGCATAACACCCCAAAAACAAATAACGAAAATTTATGCAATGTTTGACAAAGAACTTTATATCCTTCGCCATGTTGGGCCAAACAAATCTCAATTTAATACTGTTGAGAGTCCCATTAATGCCTGGATGACAAACATTATGCACATTTTCTATGACCTCTTTTCTCATATTAGATGGTACGAAGGGTCTTACATGACCGGTAGAGATATCACACCACAATGAAGAATTAGTTCCAGGAATCACCATTTGACGTAGGGAGAGGGAGGAGTCCTCAAGTGCCTTAGTAATTTCGTCGTCGTGACTCTGCTCTTGTCCCATTCTCTCATAGTCAATTGCAGAAGGGCTATTTATCTCTTCAATGCGAGAAAGAGTATCTGCAACTGTATTCTGGTGTCCGGAAATATGTTTGATGTTGGTGGTAAATTGAGATATATAATCTAGTTGTCTCTCTTGACGAGGAGAACTTGAGGCACGTTTCTTGTTGAAAGCGAAAGTGATGGGCTTGTGGTCCGTGTAAATAGTAAAATTTCGACCTTCTAAGTTGCTCCTAAAATACTTTACTGCCTCGTAAACACCGGTTAATTCACGGTCAAACGTACTGTATTTACGCTGTGCCGGGGTAAATTTTCTTGAAAAAAATCCTAAAGGTTGCCAAGCTGTACCTTTATTTTGTTGCAATGATGCTCCCATAGCCAGGTTGGATGCATCCACCATAACTGCTAATTCAGCGTTTGGGTCTGGATGTGCTAACAATGCGGCAGAAGCGAGATGTCGCTTGCATTGGTTAAAATCCTCAGTTAATTCCGGGGTCCAAGTAAGGATACGTTTGTCATTCTTTTTATATCCAGAAATGCAATCAAAAAGTTTTGTTTGGGCGCTGATAGTGTTGGGTAAAAATCTTCTATAATAATTGAGCATTCCCAAAAAACGTCTTAATCCTTTGGCTGTTTTGGGGAGAGGAAAATCAATAATAGTTTTCACTTTCTCTTTAATTGGAGTCATCCCTTCCGGTGAAATGGTATGACCTAGAAAATTAACAGTCGGGAGTCCAAATTGACATTTTTTAATGTTAATTACCAATACATTATCTGCTAATCTTTTAAATAGAATATCCAAATGTTTTTTATGCTCCTCTTCATTGCTAGAGGCTATAAGGATATCATCAAGATAAACAAAGCAAAAATCCAGATCTCTGGTTACGGCATGCATGAAACGCTGGAAGCTTTGGGCAGCGTTGGATAATCCAAATTGCATAGTCGTAAATTCAAAAAGGCCAAATGGTGTTATAATAGCCGTTTTGGGTATATCTTCTGGTTCCACAGGGATCTGGTAGTATGCCCTCAGCATATCTATTGTTGTTAAGATTTTTGCTTTTGCGAGTTTATGGGAGAAGTCCTGGAGCTGCGGAATGGGGTATTTGTCGGGAATCGTTTTGGCGTTGAGACGACGATAATCACCGCACGGTCGCCATTCCCCATTAGGCTTCTTCACCATGTGTAAAGGGCTCGCCCAGTTACTCTTGGACGGCCTGCAAATGCCTTGCTCCATAAGGTAATTAAACTCCTTTTTGGCTGCTTCTAACAGTTTTGGTGCGAGTCTGCGAGCTCGTTCGGTTACAGGTGGTCCCTTGGTCTCTATGCAGTGCGTCACTGTATGTTTCTTGCTATTTAGAGCTTGCATATTGTGATGTTGTCTCTTTTTATATACTTATTTAACTCTCCTGGTCATCGGCAAGACAGTTGTAATATTCTCGCCTTTTCTCTTGGCTCTGATCGATATTTAAATTCTTAAGGCTTTGCATATGTGTGGTAGGGATGGAAAATTCCTCCCCTACGTCACACAAGCCTTTATGAAAATTGGACCCTTATTCCCTCTGATAACTACAGAAAGCTACTTAAAGCTCCCTTGTACTACATACCTTTAGTGATATATGTACTTAACTAATAAATACGTTATTTACGACTTTGAACGTAAATATTTTCGTATTTAGGTTGTAATTAAACTCCATCAAACGTTGTGTAATTTTTTGATTTATGATATAGGACTTTATTACTTTCATTTTTGTGGTAACCCTCTTGATTCTAAACAGAGTGTTGAATTTCAAACTGTATTGGCCTCTCTCTTGCAAATCTAACCTTAAGTAATTTCTCTAAATGAACTAACTTCCCTTTGACGTTTATTATGATTCCCTACATCCTAATGAATTCATGAATAAACAATACTAATCGAAACTACACATGACTAATTGAACAGATAATTAAATATAACTCAAATGGTTAAATGTTAGTAAATTTTATTATGATTGTATCTTGTATCTGCTGGGCGCCCCTCTATTTTGATTCAGCTGCTATAAGGTACATATAAAGATGGATTTAGTAGGTTAATGTAATTAGTTAATTGCATATTTGACGAACTCAGAATAACCCTTTTTCTGGCAAAATTTGGCTCCTGCCTCCATCAAGTAAGCAAGGTGATCAGGTGTCAACCCAAAATTCGCACAGTCTTTTGGCACGGTTCAATTGATTGATACCTAAGTTATCGCGTCCCAACTGAACCTTCATTCGCCATCATGCACTGCCTTCAGGTCTTCCCCTGAGCCCAGATACCCCCAAATTCCTACTCCTCCAAAGTTTACTATTTACTTAGGGCGAACCGGTTTCGTCCTATATGCAATCATATACTCACGGGTTTGTGTGGAGTTACGGGTCGTGAATTCTCCCTCCACGTTCAAGAAATGAGACGAGAGTGACCCGACAGGCCTAAAGCACTAATTGTAAGTGAGTTCGTTTCATTCAATGAACAGTACATAAAAAGATATATATGTAAACATACGTTTTGGGAAGGTTTATAACTCGCAATACGAAACTACTTGCATCGCATTCCAAGCTCGGATCTCGCCCATCGGATTCTGCACAATCCTCAGATTGATACCGAATACATACGTACGAATAGTGGGTGATATAAATACATACTAGTAAATTAAGATCTTATCTGGCGATGTGTTCTGGAGATTCGCCATAACTCCAAGCTTTTGTTTGTTTTTGTTGACGGTTTTGTTTGAGAGATCCGCCATCTCTATGGTTTGGTTAATGCTATAGAAGCAACCACTGCCTTCTATTGGTTGAACTGTATGTTTTTTTTTTTTTTTCTTTCCCTCCCCTCCAATGTTCAACTTTTGATGAATTCTTTCTATCCCGTGATTCTCAATTGATTCATGTAAATCATCATTACCCCTTATTAAGCTATCCCGTGATTTTTCAACTGTTTCATGTAAGTCTTCAATACACCCTTTTAAGCTATCCCGTGATTTTTCAACTGTTTCATGTAAATCTTCAATTCACCCTATTAAGCTATCCCGTGATTCTTCAACTGTTTCATGTAAATCTTCAGTACACCTTTTTGATCTGCTATAATAAATCTGTTAATTTTCAATTGCTTAGGTCTGTAGATACCTCTTTACGTTAAAATTAAAGATAGTGTTTAATTTTTTTTTTTCTAATAATTGCGCAATATAATAATTTTATCCCGTTCCTAGAAGTTAATACCTAAGTACGATATCCACTAATCAAGGTCATTTTTTTTTCTCCTTATTAATGTATTCGAACTAGTGTCCCAGTGACCGAATTATTTTGTAAACAATTTGAGTTTTATAAACATTCCCGACGGCCTCGTGACCTAGATTCAAGCGTATGAGGTGTGTTTACTTTAGACATTCCGGAGACGTGTGAGATGACTCTAAAATTTTCTTTGTTTGATAATGATGTACTTAGCGCAATTGTCTAGTCTGATCCCCGATTACGTATACATATTTATTCATTTATATATACTTTGTCTCAATAAATAATTAAATACTGATATATACTACTATTTTATGATTTAAATAAATTCCAATATCATAACTCATTTCAAATGTTCTGGATTTTTCTGAAATTATATTAATACATATATAAAATTAAATATAAAATATTGATTTGTAAATTTATCACACATAACTACTTTTAATAGTTATTGATGAATTCAGAGGTAGGAATCGATACCCTTTTTTCCTCTTTTTAAATAAGTGTTTTTCTTTTTGATTAAAATTTTTCTTGGGAACAATAAAATTACATATATATATGTATATAAAATATACCTATTATATTTATAATATTTTAATATAGTTACATATCACATATTAAGCGAGTAATACTTTGGTCAAATAATTAATTCAAGTACCAATGTTTGCTGCATTCCGCTTTCTCCTTGGAATCTGTAAAATTTTATAACGGAAAAAGACTTACCCCTACCAAGGTTTTTCCGACCGGGAAATACACGGTAAACCTTGCTGCAATTTTCCTAAATTAATTTTTATTTTCCTAAATTTAATTAAATCTTTTGACTTCAATTTTTTTTTTTTTTTTTTTTTCATTTAATCTAATTAATTAAAATGATGTATGAACTCTATCGTTCTAAACTGTATTTTATTTCAAAACTCGTTGGTTAAATAACACTTTAAGTGATAGTTACTTCACGATTAATTTAGAGATGGTAAATTGTTGTTAAATTAAATTTTTATCCCTCCGAACTTTTATGTATTAATAAACTATTATTTTGTTTTTTTATTATTATTTAAGATAATTAATTTAAATATTTATTATTTGTTAGAACACTTTTCACTCAGATTGAACACACGTATTTAATTATAACTTCTTCACACTAAATGATCACATCACTTCAGTTATTTATTGCACTAATATTAAACGCGAAATTTCTAAGTTTAAAAATACGATATTAATTGATTATAAAATCCGAATTTTCCACTAAAACAAATTGTATTTATCACGAGCACTTTTATTTTTCACAAGTGATTAATGCGTTGGCTTTATTTTTATTTTCACTGATTCTAACTGCAAAGTATTTTTTTGTAGATCACTGGCTAGAATGTGAAATTTTTCTAAGTATCATAATAATTATCACTTAGAATTTTTCAACTTTAAATCACCCACCGTTTCGTCACGTCTCCCGAACTTTCAACCTTTTCGACCACGACCGTAGACTGTCTCCAACTGGCATTTGTCTAGTCTTTTATACCCCTCTCAGGTCCAAAAGAGCGTATCTGAATCTCCTGTAATAAACCAATCTAATTACTATCAACTCGTAATTTCTTGAAACCTCTCCATTATTGTCGAATGCGGTCCCTTAATGCCTTCCGCGTTTGATACTTTAAATTCTGTCTCGTACTTCCATACTTACAAGATCCGGATTTAGTAAGATCCATGTTTAATTGCCCAACTTCCTTTGTCCTGGTGTTCATACAAAATTAGCTTGAATTTAATAATTTTAAAGTTCTATTTTCATCTATTTCGTAACATGTCCGTGCGTACGGCATCTACCATATGTTCCAAATCTGTCCCCAAATTCGCCTATCAGAGATATCTTCATGTCGAAGTCTTTCTCGCAAATTGTTCATTTTTATTTTATTATTTTTCCTCGAGTTTTTCTGTATTCTATATGAACCTTTCCATTTAAAACCGAATTTTCTCTATTTACGTTGTATATTTGAATTTTCCATTTTTTCTCGAATTTTCTTTTATTCACGACACTCTTTCCATGAATTTCCTTATTTATTCTTACGCTATTGTTCATATCTCTATAGATTTTTATATTTCAAGCCGTATTTATTTTATTCACTGTTAATCTAAGATTTCCTTTGTTTTTCTCTGTCGTATCTTCTCTCCCCTCGCTTCCCTGTACTTCCCTGATATAACCACATCTTTTTTTGATGTTTGCTGCCTCTTGGAAAATTTCATTTTCTATTGGTTATTAATAAATATATCATTTTTAACATTTTTATAGGAGATACCCCCACTTCGGCCCTTAAATTCCTGTCATTTTTATTGCTTCATAG
The DNA here is from genome assembly GCA_929108145.2 of Limnephilus rhombicus. Classification (NCBI taxonomy): domain Eukaryota; kingdom Metazoa; phylum Arthropoda; class Insecta; order Trichoptera; family Limnephilidae; genus Limnephilus; species Limnephilus rhombicus. The sequence continues at coordinate 44,232,896 of OV815288.1, read as the reverse complement.
AGATCGTCCCCCGAATTCCGTCTCATTCTTACTCAATATCCCATAAACCATATGCTTCGACAGTTGTATACATTAATTCCTGTACCCACCTGGCAATAAATCCTTTTTTATTTCAGTGTCGTTAACTTTTATGAGAATTCTTTAATGTAAATATTTCATAAGACCCATGATAATTTTTATAGCTCTTTTAACGACTAATTGCCCTTATCTAAACAATTTTCATGTTCGAATATTCCTTGTTTATCACAACAAAATACATCTGAAATCGACAACCATTGTAATGTCTCATTTTTATCTGCAGTCGCGTACTATGTTACACTATAAACTCCATTTTAATTACGTAAAATGACTCCTTTTCCTGAGTTTTTCTATCGCAATGTTTTCAGCATTTTCCACTCCCCTCCGTACTGCACTCTATTTTCCTCTCTAACACTTGTTACTGTTCTAGACCTCTGAAATGTACCCTCGCCTATTCTTTAAAACTCTCATTTTTTTTGACGTTTTCTCCCTAAATCTTTCATCTTAATATCCTCGCTCCGTATAGAATTGATAACAATAATTTTCCATTGTTTTTCCAACATTTCCATTCCCTTTAGCACGTTTTCCCTCGAATCGATCATCTCCGGTCGTCACAAACAATCGTATTATAGATGGAAATCTCCTTAACATCTTACAACACGTTTTCGTCACTTGCTATGCAATTTTTCACTTAAACTTTTCCATCGTTGTTTACGTGTATCCTTTTTTCGCACCTGATATGCTTTAATGCATTCGAGAACTAGGTTAACGATCTCTGAAATCTACTTGTTATCCATAACATTTCTCGGGGTCATCGTACTTTTGTCCCTGAATCGACTATTTTTTCCCATGGAGTTTATAACCTCTCGGTTCGGTGGGAACGTCAAACTCATTAATTACATTCCTAATTGCCAAGTCCAAAGGTCGTTCCTTTGTTCTAAAAATGGGCTCTGTTGATCAATGTCGCGTCAGGCTTGGATATTTATTTAAAATCTCTCTGTATTTTTGTGATGAGGAAATACTGGAGATACCGGGTGAGGGTCCATTGGATGTTGCGCCTCGAATCCGTAAGCCTGTAGACTGGTCTGTAAGTGTACCCTTTTTTAGGTTGACCGACAAGTTAAAATGATGGAGAAAATCAGCACCAAGTATGGCTCTATTCACATCAGCCACTATGAAACGCCATTTCATTGTTCTCCGGAGGCCGAACTTAAGTTCAATTTTCCTTGTGCCGTAGGTTCGGATGGAATTCCCATTAGCTCCTTATAAAGTTGTGGGGCACTTGTCGGAGGTTATGTAATTCTTCGCTATTTTTGATGTCTTCGGGATCACAGAAATATCTGCGCCTGTGTCCACTAAAAACTTTTGGCTTGTTTCTTGGTCATAAAGGAAGAGACGACGAGTGTGAGTAGGAATTTCGCATGTCTCTACTGTGGAATGCCTTTCGTCGTTTCCCGACCTCTTCGAGCGGAAGGTACACGGTTGTTGGCATCGGTAGGCATTTTCACCGAACTTGGCATGTAATCTGCAGTACCCATTCGGTGTTCCGTTGGGCGATCTACCGCTGGACCTGGAACGTGGTCTTCTAGCAGGATTCTGATGATTACCTTGTCGAATATTGTTGCGACGTGGGCTCTGGCTTCTGTGCTCGCTGTAGGTAGATGGACGGTCACGATTATGGACCTGCGACATCTTCAAAAGTTTTACATCGTGGGTAAGAGCTGCGATCTGCTCTAAAAGACCTTGCATTGACGTATCATTACGTTCGGATCTTGAAGTTCCGTGTTTGGTGTCGTGGTCAACCGCGCCACATTCTGTTGTCTGGTACACATCAACTATCTTATCGGCAGCTAGTGCTAGTTGGTTTAGGTTATTGTCCGGAAGTGCTGATAGTATAGCTTGTATATGCTGCGGAAGACGTTGGAGCCATAGTGTTTTTACGATAGCGCTTCCCGCTAGTGTTGGTCCAGCTAACTCGAGCATGTGTCGTAGAAGTCGCTGCAATCCCGTCAATAATCGTGTTAACCGCTTCTCTTCGGAGTCTTGAAGTCTGTCTATCAGCGATGCCTTGAGTATGCAATATTTGTCCTTCACTGGCGGGTTTATCACTATGTCGCTAACGCATTGTTATGTTTTAGCGTCCAAGGCGGCGACTATGATATTGTATTTAGTAAAATCTTCCTTGATGCGGGAGTTAGTAAACTGGGCCTCGGCCTGAGCGAACCATAACGCAATATTAGTTCTCCAACAAGCTGGTAACCTCACAGAAACGCGATGGATGGATGTTTCCGAAGAACAGCTCTCGTTGTTTGATTCCATGTTTGGTGTTGGATTTGGTTCAATGGAGGGTGTCCCTCCGGTAGATGTCATTTAAGTGCAGACAATAAAGGCGAGACAAAAATATGGAATACCCGACAGTGAAATAAACTCCTTTGTGATAATAATAGTTAACATTGAAATTCTCAATTTTTAAATTAAAAATAAAAATCCACACTAATGCCTTTTTTCTTTCAAAATTTTTCAACAATAATTCTGATAAAAATAAGTGGGAATTATATACCTCCACTATTTATTAGTTGATTTGATAGTTGTTTAAAAACTTTAAAAATCGTTAAAATTGTTAAAATTTTTTAAAATAGTTGAATATTTACTAAAATCTTATTGTTAAAATTTATTAAAATTTTGTTAAACTTTAGATAAACTCGTTTTCGATGATATTAAATAGTTTTAGATGATAAGAAAGAAACTTTAAAAATCATTACAATATTTCAGAACATGTGCGATTTGCAACATTATTGTATTAATTTGACCTCAAGAAAAAATATGGCGTCATTGTCGTAAAAATATGTCGAACCAATTTTATCCGGCGACGATTCTCAGATGAATTCTGGCTGCTGGTCTCCCTGATGACGGATTCAGGATCCTGCGTTCTCTGGCGGAAATCTCAGGATTCACGTTCTCTGGTGATGAACTCGGGATGCCTCGTTCCCTGGTGATGATCACCTACGGTCATCGCTGCGCCAATCCGTTCTCACTGAAATAGAGGGTAACACGCACTTATCATTCAGGAAGGAACAATTTATTTTAACAAAATATTTAGCGGGATAATAATGTAAAACGCACTTATTATTCTGTAAAAAATGATTATGTTACTAAAACATTAGTGGGATGATGATGTTTCAATAGATAATTAGGTGTAAAACACGTGTTTGACAAGAACGTGTGACAATGCTATCGAAATAACACGGTCGTATATTTATTAAAAATTACTGGAACATTTATTTCAAAAGGGATTTTACTTTAAGTTATGCTATAAAACAATAGAATTTACTTACTTGCTGTCCAGGATTCCGTCTTGGAACGTTTCTCCTCCTCCCGCCAGCAAGCTAGTTCTTTTAGTCGAAAGGTCACCAGTTTTAGTAGATGCTGGATATCTCCGCTTACCTCATCAGAGATATCCGGGTTCTCTAAATAAATGGTCACGGAATTTAGTTTATAAATCATAACACTGATTGTTTGGTAAAGTTATATTTTATTTGACACCAGAAGTGAGATATTACAAGGATTCTATCCGCAACAATAATTTGCGTAATTAAAAATAGCTTACTGGCGAGTGGGGCGTTCAAAACGGAATGGTCTCGAAGCTTCTTCCACTCGCGAGCTCAGTTCCGCTGTCTGCGCATTTTGTTGGGCAGACAAGTGTTGCTAGAGTCAAGATGACATTTTGCTCAAAATACAATAATAATCGTGGTGCCTACACACTAAAGAACACCAAGGAGTTTGTCTACCTCGGGAGCAAAATAACCTGGGACGGTCGGTCTAAGAGCGAGGTCGACAGCCGTATACACCAGGCTAAGCTTGCATTCAATAAAAGGTCGAAAATAATAAAATCGAATAATATAGACCTGAAACTGAGAATACTACTCATCAAGACCTATGTATTTATGGAGTATCTTGATGTACGGCTGCGAAACATGGTGCCTATCCGAAAGAGATAAACGGAGACTAGAGGCTTTTGAGATGTGGTCCTATAGAAGACTACTAGGAATTTCCTGGAGAGACCACATCACAAATGAGGAGGTTCTCCAAAGAATCGAAGGAGGAAGGCACCTGCTCAGGACCTTGTCCGAAAGGCGCGCAAGATGGATCGGCCATGCAATAAGACAAGAAGGCCTCTTGCATGCCATAATGGAGGGTATGACCGAGGGGATAAACGCTAGGGGACGCCCACGCCGAGAGTACCTGGAGGACCTGCTGGTGGACGTGCGCTGCTTATCATATGCAGACTTCAAAAGAGCCGCACAAGACAGTGAAGAGTGGAAGAAACGAATAGATGAAATTGCTGCAAACCAATCCCAGGATTGAAACCAGAGAGAGATATTTAATAGGAACTAAATTGCGCGAAATGAACTCAGACTATATTGCCAGAGGAAAGAAAAGCAGAACCTTACCCGATAAAGCACATAAGTTATACGATTTTTCCACAAGTTTCTAGAATATTTGATTGAATGGTCAATAATTTTTCCAAAACCACAATTTCAAAGATTTCAGCATCGAAGATCCTGAAAAAGAGCAATTTATATAAAATTAGGCTCGCTTTTGTAAAGCAGAATTTTCGTCGATAGCATAAGAGTCCCAACTGCTCCCAACCGTTTGGAGCTGGTAAGACTAATCATTGGGGTACGTTGTAAAGCATAAGGTTGTGGGGAGGAAGGATGTGGATATATAAAAATAAAAAGGAGAAGTACGTTTCAAGCGACTTATCGATTCTGAAATGTAGTGTGTCACCAAGGCTTTACTGATGGGAGGTATTTATTGCAAATTTACTGTATTCAGGATGTTAAGGGACGTAGGTACTTGACTTACTTTATCCAGTGATTCCTTACGTTATTTGAAGTAAAAAGTGTAAATAAAATTTTGGTCTCCAGTGAAATTTTTCGGTTTTTAGAAAAAAAAGATAAAAAATGGACGGTGTTGGACAGTTTTAGGTGGGGTTACGTAACTGAAGACAGTGTATTTTAGTTTGAATGAATAATTTGTGAAAAAAAAATATTCAAATGAAATTGACTTGTGCATTTGTGCAAGCCAGGATTTGAACTCGCGTTTAAAAATTATAATTTCAATGAAAAATAAATTCAACATTTTTGGGATGATTTTGATAATTTGATTTGAAACTGGTTTTTCAAACAGCTTATTCATTTAAATCTTGCAAAGACCACGAAAATCTGCTTACAAAAGAGACCTTCTCTCCGTAGAAATTTCCATCCACAACTTTGTAAATTTTGTCGATCCCGTATTATTTAACATAAATAATTTTACAAAGCTTTGCTAACAGTGCAGAAATAAACGATAGAAATGTTTTGTGGGCGTGTCTGAGGTTGTACATAATTAAGATAAATTAATAAAGAATTAGGGTAAAGATAATCAACCATCAAAGTGGTAGTTACTCTCAAAATCACCATGGTGATACACGAGTACCATCATTCAGATTCAAAACATTGCTTTAAATGGCATACGCCATGTTCGACGATAAATGAAAGCCAGGTACTACCTTAACTTCCTCTTCCCATATTCTCCGTGGGTTCTCTCGATCTACTGCCTTGCACCGCGGTGGGAGGGATGAATTCATACGTCCGTCACTCCTGGACACATTAACTTCAGATTGCTACCCAACCCTTATACCTTTTTTCTTCCCAGAACTTTCCTTCCTTTCCAAAAAAGACCGTCTACACAGCATCCTCAAAGATGACACATGCCCTGGGGGAACTTTTTTCCTCAGGGTCTCCTGTGTGGGAACTATTGTAAAAAAACAATCTTAAATGGGCCATAGTTCAACTGGATTCAGGCAGAAAAATCATACTAGTGAAGAAATGCACTAAAATCCTTGAATAAATAAAAAATTTCACTAATCTGTCTGGAACCTGAAAGACAAAAGGTCTAATGCAAATTGACGAGATCAGTCGCCTTTAAGTCAATGTTAAGCATACTTCTAGGGGCTTTTGGTTCAGTGATAACTAAATTGGAATTTTTAAGCTACATTCACCAAACCAAGGTCACCAAAAATACGTAAAATAAGCTTTTTGATGTCTTATCCTTTGCAATGGTAATAAAAAACATAATTACTTTCCTTTGAACGACAAAAAACATCCTGAAAGCACTCTAATCAACAAAGCCTGACTTAAAGATGAGGTTGAGATGTTAACCCTTGGATGCACTTGCAATAGAACTTCACCATTTTTTGTTTAATTTGAAAAAAAAAAACAGCAGACCGTTTTTTGTTGCAGTTTTTTTTACACTATCTCCACACAGGAGACTCTAAGGAAAATACTTACCCTCATGGTAAGAGTCATCTTTGGGGATGCTGTGTGGGATAGCAAGGAGCGGAATTTATGGACTGACGTTATTTGACACGACTAATATGAGAGATGAAATATTTTGTCTCTTCAATGAAATTGGCTGTTGTTATTTTCCTACATTTTTCAAAAACCTTTTTTAGATGTTTTTGTATGCCAGCGATTGTTTAAATATTTTAATTTTTACAAATAAAAATATATAATTATATCAATTTTAAGTAATCTTTTCTTTTCACTTATAAAAGTAGAAATTCATATTTACAACTGTATACTTTTAAGGTAATCTTTTCATTGCATGACGCCATTTTCCTGAAATACGAGTTTGTATATATGTCGCAGGCCGTTCAAATCAGGCAGATCATGACACGCGCCACATCATGATCTGTCGCATCGTGAAATGGCGGCCTGATAAATCAGGCAGATCATGATGTGCCTGAAGCACATTTACTATTGGCCAGCGATATATATTTTAAAATATCGTTCCCTTAAAATTACAACGATCAATCTGCCATTTATAATATGGAACTGAGGTATTCAGATTTACAGTTTGAATTCCAAATAAATTAAACACCATCGAATTTATGAAAAAGTGAATGAGTAGAAAGTGCTTAATGTAAATTAATTTTCTTCGTGTTTAACAATTAATGAAGAAATAAATAGAGATCACCTTGTTGCTTTGATAATCTGCTACACTCTGAGTACCAGGATTCTATGTTTTTGTTTTAATTGTTTTTGGGCTACATGCCATATTTTGACAAATATTGTCCATAAACCAAAAGGTATTTCGATTAAAATACGCATACCCCCTTTTTACGACCTTAAAATACAGCGGATCAATGTTACTCGAAATTATTTTATGTGTGCCGAATATATATTTTTTGTAAATACCGCTCCCGTTGGGATATGTTGTGAGGCTTAACGGAGTGGAGATTAAAAAAAGATGGAAAAAAGGAAGGTGGGGAAATACCTGGCAATTCAGATCTAGTCAGATCAAACACGGCTAAAGCCATTTCAAGCAACGTTTCAATTATGAATGGTGGTCTCACAGTAAAGCGACAATGAGAGTATCATCCACTCTGAAATGTGTCGGAAATATATTTTATTATTTTTTATTAAATAACTTGCTGGAATTCGTCATGCGTTGCAATCCCATTCAAGAAATAAATTATTTCTCTCTTCATGTCCATTCTCATGCGTCACAATTCCCCCTCCCGCATTCCCTTCCCTTCCTGCGTTCCCCTTCCACCTTCCCCGCCTTCCCCCTCCCTCGTCACCCTTCACAACCACACCTCCTTCACTACCCTCCCCCTCCAGCGTTCCTTCACTGCCGCTAAAATTCATGAAATACACACATTTTCAAACCATTCACTTACCACATGTAGCAATTTTTAAAACAAATTTCATAACAAAAAAGCTTTTAATTATGAATAGAAACAATCGTCTGCTAAAATGCAATAATCTATGAAAATTTTGAGTCAATCCATTTATTACTTTCCGAGATTTGCGGACACAAACATACGGAAACTAAATTTTTGTACACATACCAGCTGATCCGACAAACGTTGTTCTGCCATATAAATTATTTCTAGTGAATATTTATTTTAACAGAAAGAGGAATGGAGTAGACATGGGCAGACTCATTCCCAGGAGTGAATCGATTCATTGTGATTCCCTCGGCCTTTTGAATTGATTCATTTTATTCATTCCTTTAATTCCAAAAAAAAAAAAAAAAGAAAAAAAAATAAAATAAAAAAAACTCGCTTATATTTTATGAGGCTACGAAGCCAAAGAGGAGACCAAAATGCTATCTCATTCTCTCGCAGACTACTTTATTTCTTAGTTCTCCTTTAGATGCATGTGTTTGCTCTTTTTAGTGACGTTATTTTTCGTTTCATCGAGTTTCAAATCACGACGGTGATAAAGAAGTTTTCACTACGCAAAGCACTCTTCTTAGGGTAAATTATGTTGTTCTGAAAAATCGTAGGTACTAAAAACGACGCGCGACGAGGTTAATGAAATATTTCAATGTGTACTTAGATATTATTTTGCCCAAAAGACAAATTTTTGCCAAGAAAAATGTGTTTATATTAGGCTATCAATTAAATCTTAAAATTTTTTTCAAAAAACAGTTTTTGTGGTTAACCCCTAAAGTTTTACTAATTTTTATTTATTTATTAATCTTAAAATTGTTTCACTTCACGTGATCTAAACTTCCCACTACCTTCAGCCTCGCAAAATATCCCAATTGGGGATTCCATAGTTTCATTAGCTCCAGACGGGACTTGGGCGGAATTCATATAAAAGCCATACTATTATCGCGCTTTCATAGGTATATCCGGACCGGTCACCTGGAATAAGCTTAACTCAAATATATATATATTAAATGCACCTACCTCAATGGTGAAGTTAATACCATGCGCCGAATAAAAACTAATTAAAAGCCCTGGCGACACGCGTCGTATAATTTGTTACCAAAATATAAAGGAACAAATCGCTGGATTATCATTTATCAGTATCACGGTTGGATAGCGACTGATGTATTGTTTACGGCTAGAGTAGACAGACAGGTACCATAAAAAAACAATAATAATATAGATAAACATCGTTTTGTTTCTACAAGCATTGTATCACAATTTACGCACGTGTGAGGGAGAAAAAACATAGGATTAACTTTTGCTTTTAGATTTTTATTAACGTTCAGGGTCCGAAGTGGGAAGTTTCACCCTAAGATGACGGCTTAGCCGCGCGGGGACTAACGACGAACCGATTCTCTGCGGGCATCAAGAAATGAATTAGGAACTTCTGACTAATAAGTGTCTTTTGTCTTGCTGTGACTTGAATAACTTGCATTCCGCGGACCGGCCGGATCGACTCGACACGTGGGACCCGGGACCCGTGGGACTACGACGTCACAAATGAATAAGAAATAAATGTTTTGATTCCTTGAATAAGTGAAACAGAGATTGGGGTTGCGGATTGAGTTCGCACAGACCGAACAGCTTGTAGGACTATGACCACGGAGGAACGATTCCTCCGTGACTATGACTGGCGGGACTGGCGGGACAACTGTGAAACAGATGCGACTCTCGGAGCTCAGAATTATTTGAATCTTGGCTGACTCGCTTGTCTGTTGGCGGTTTTGTCACTTGGATTGGGGACGGGGACTCTGGCCTACGGGGTTTTTTGTAGGAATAAGATTTACTGCGCGGGATACTACACAGTACACGTGATAGGCAATTTCGCGGCGCGCATCGCCTGTAGTAGGTGTACCTATCCGCGCAACAAATATCCAGAATAAGATTTAATTTAATTCCTACGAAACACTACAATATTTATAGAGTACATTATTATTTTCTTACCTCAATATAACATGAAATATTTAACTGTAAAATAAATTAATCGAAATAAAAATAAATATGGTGCTGTTAAAAAATCGTAAGATGCGAGGCCAAGGGTAAGGAATAAAGATTTAATTCCTTTTGAAAATGAGAATCAGATCGAGTGTGTTACATGATTGAATTTATTCATTTAATTCAGTCATTCAATTTTGCCCACGTCTAGAATGGAGCGCTGTAGACGATGACCGCTAAAAGCAAAAAAGCACTAACTAAAGTAGGAAAATGAAATAAAGAAAATATTAATATGAATTTCGAAGAGCAATTGAGTGTACGATATTTTTTGTCAGTCCGTCTTTAGCCAATACAAATAAGCTCGATGGTTTGCCCACGCGAGAACATGATGCCGAATGAAATATCAAAATGACGCGACGCTTCTCATGAATGTCTTGCGCATGTGTGGATGAAAGTTTGACGAGGCAGGTTTGATGTTATTCAACAGCATAATTGACTTCGTTCTGTTTAAAACACGAAAGACGGTTAAATTTGTTCATACAAAAATACTAAAATCGCGATTAAAAAATGGAAGGGTGGGGGTGGAAGGGTTAAAATTTGGAGTTATTTTTTTATGCCAAATAAAAAAAAATAAAAAAATTGTCAAAAAACAGATTTTTTTTCTGGGTAGGGACATCCTATCCACCGGGCGGTGAAATATACTTTAAAACCTATTCTCATACCTACCAAATATACATAAAAAATTCATAAAAATCATGCGACCACAAACACCGTGACTAGATTTTTATATATACATAAGATATACAATTTGGGAGGCGGGAATAGGTACCGCCGCCCCGGGAACCTTTATAGGATAACCAAGACCTCTGCCATAGGTCACCCCAAGTGGTTCGCTACGTTTGGTGATTTAGCAGAGGTGCCCGGGTTTATGGGATGAGGTGTGTTTAGGTCTGATGACCAGGCCACACTGAACCCCAGATTCTTACCCACCCCTTAAACCCTTTTCCTTCCCAGAACCCTCCTCTCCTTTCTTTCCCCAAAAAACCCTCCACACAGCATCCCCAAAGATGACGTAGGCCTTCAGGGAAATTATTTTTTGTGGAAATTATTGTGTGGAGATCATGCAAAAAAAAAATACTCAAAAAATTGTGAAATAACACAAAATAATCAAATAAAATTTATTTTCGCGTGCTAGGAATTCAACCCGCGATTGCTAGTTGAGACTTACCCCTCGACCACGGAGGCCTTTAACTAAGTTGCCCGTAAAATTTTGAAATATAAAATTGCTGTCCTAAAAACAAAAATAATGTTTTTTTTAAGAGAATTAAGTTGCTCTTAAATTGCAAACGAAATTTTGTTGACACGATGGAACAATATTTTAAACTGCTGTGACTTTTCTTTGACCAAACATATTTTATGTTCTCTCTTAGGACCTCTACTCAAGCCCAGACGACAAACAAAAACATGATCCGAAGAAAGACGTCAATAAAAAGCAGGAAAACGTTGTAACTGAACCAAAAATACTTTCCAGAGAAGTAGAAAAAGCCATATACAGTCAGAAGATGGAAAAAGCCCCAGGTCCAGACAAAGTGACAAACGAACTTCTTAAAGGCACCATGGAAGAACTACTACCAATACTAACTTCAATATTCAATGATATACTTATAACTGGTCTAATACCTACACAGTGGAAAACATCAAACATTATTCTTATATTCAAGAAAGGACAAAAGGAAGATATAGGGAACTACAGACCTATAAGTTTGATGTCAAATATATACAAAGTATTTTCCAAAGTTATCCTGGAAAGAATAAGTAAAAAGTTAGACGAAAATCAACCACGGGAGCAAGCCGGCTTTAGACAAAAATACTCTACCCTGGACCACATACACACGGTGAAACAAATAGTAGAAAAATATAATGAGTATAATAAGAAACTATACATGGCATTCATCGATTACTCCAAAGCTTTTGACAGCATAAGACACATAGCTATATGGGATAGCCTTGAACAGCGGGGGATACCTTTAAACTACATCAATATTATAAAAAACATATACTTGAATTGCGAAGCGAGGATCCAACTAGAAACCTTGGGAAAAAAGTTCAAGATCGAGAGAGGAGTAAGACAGGGAAACCCTCTATCACCAAAATTATTCTCGGCTGCTCTGGAAAGTATCTTCCGCAAACTAGATTGGGAAAAATATGGTATCAACGTACAAGGTGTAAAACTTAACCACCTCAGATTTGCAGACGATATAGTCCTATTCGAGGAAAACCCAATGCACCTAATTAGAATGATAGAATCACTAAACGAGGAAAGTGTGAAAGTCGGCCTATGCATGAACAAAGACAAAACAAAATTGCTTACAAACTCTGAACCAGTAACTATAAAAATTGACAACCAACCACTCGAATATGTGTCAGATTACATCTATTTAGGACAGATAATATCTCACAAAGATCAAACCACTAAAGAAATCGAGAGAAGAGTAGCAAATGGATGGAAGAAATACTGGTCTTTGAAAGAAGTCTTGACATCTAAGGAGCTAAGTATGCAAATAAAAAGGAAAGTCTTCAACACGTGTATACTTCCAGTCATCACCTATGGATGTGAAACTTGGGCACTCACCAAACGCCATAGAGAAAAGTTGGAACGCTGCCAGAGAGCCAGGGAGAGAAGTTTGACAGGAACAAGGAAACAGGACAGAGTGAGAGGTAGCACAATAAGGGAGAAAACTAAAGTTGCCGATGTAGTTACCCGAATAGACCAACAAAAGTGGAGATGGACAGGACACATGATACGCGATCCACAAGAGAAATGGTGCAAAAATGTCACTGACTGGTATCCCAGAGATGGCAAGAGAAGTAGAGGACGTCAACACATGAGATGGGAAGATGACCTAAAACTCACTGCTGGACATCAATGGAGAAGAGTAGCGCGTGACAGGTCCCAATGGAAAATGTTAGAGGAGGCCTATGCCAAGAGGCAAACTGAGCTTCGGGATATACTATAACAAATAAGATCATGTCTAATACATACCTAACAGAAGTCCAGAATAAAAAGGCTTATTATTATTATTATTATTATTATTTTACGTTTACTTGTTTTTTGTTTCATTTGTAGAATTACTCAGGCATTTTGAGGGTTAATTTACTAAATGCCTAGTTTATGGTCACTGGTCTATGCCGTCGAAGCCGTCCAATCACAATGTAATAATATCACTACATGGAGTACAGAGATGTCCGTTAGATGGAGAGATAGATGTCCATTCGATGGAGAGATAGGTGTCCATCGCCGTCAGACTCTGTGACAAATTGGTCCAAATTAAATCACTTCATTACGTCCGCAGTGTGAACTAAGCGATTTACGAGATAGGAGTTGCTAATCTGCTTGTGTGGGTACTATAATAATTTGAAAATGGATATTGCATTACTATTTCAAAATAGTTTTTCTACAATACCTCCACACAGTAGGTCCCCCCAGGAGAAGAATTTTCAACAGGGTCTATCTCATCTTTGTGTGCAATGGTTTTTAAGGAATGGGAGAAGAGGAAGTTCTGATAAGGAAAAATGTAAGAGGGATAGGTACAAATCTGGAGGTCGGTATTTCCAGGAGTGACAGACGTTCAAAGCCATCCCTCCCACTGCGGTATAAGGCGATGGGTCTGGCTGGGAAGGTCAAAGGGTCCCCCTCAAGGCCCACCAATACGGCCCGCCACTCAGTTGGTGGGCAGATTGATTTGCAGTTCTTACAAATAAAAAAGGAAATGTAATGTAATAATGTTCATAAATATGCTTGAAATCAAATAATAAACTATTAAAAATATTATATCTATGTAGATATTGCAAGAAATATGTAGGTATGTTATTGACTTGTAATATTAAACTTTTTGTATTGTTACTATGAAGTAGAAAAACTGAAAGTAAAAAAAATAAATACATATGCGCATTTGAATGGACCAAAACTTGACGAACAGGCAAGAGTTTAAAAAAAAAGCAAAAAATCACGAATTAAAAGCGCAAGAAATATGCTTAAGTCGCAAAAATATTTAAGATTTATGTAAAATTTTAATGATTTTTTGGTTAGGAATAGTTGTGTTATAAAATAATGTTAGCAGAAGTCATTTTAAAAGTAGTTTATTGTAGAAATGACTTGCACTATTCTTTGACTCTGCAAGGAATATAATCCACTACGGCTCAGTCTCTGGGATCTAAGACTAAGAAAATAACAGATCCACCAACCTTGTTTTGTTGTTCTATGCAGCTTGGAGGCCTCCGTAGTTTTGTCCGCTTAAAATTCAGATCAGTAATTTCTTTTGTGATTTGATACTTGCAGAAGTAGTTAGTTGTCAATTATACACAACTAGTTAGTTTTTCACAATGACAAGAAAATTTTCCATAAAACAGACGGTGTCAGTTATTTACTTGTTTGAATTCTATTTTCAAACCACCAGGTGTCTCTGTTAAATCCAAAGAGTACATAACTATCATTCTTGTGATATAAATATATTTATTTGAATTTTCGAACAAACAAAATATACATATTGTAATGCCTAACTGTTTCAAAGACCCAATCGAGTTTGAAAACGTCTAAAAGGGATCGAAATGAAAATCTAGTCTCCTTCAACGGAAGCAATCTTCCGAACAGGACCTCCATCGATATGCTTGGTGTAACTCTAAATAACCAGCTCAGGTACGGGGGCTCCATCGAAACCAGAGTTAAGTTAGCCTCTCAGAAACTGGGTGTACTGTACAGGGCCCGCAGATACTTTAATAGTACACAACTGCTAACCCTGTACAATTCGCAAGTGCGTCCCATGGTTGAATTTGGCAACCACCTCTGGTTTGGAGCTCCAAAATACCAAAAAAAACCCTTGACTCTGTGCAGAAACGGGCGGTCCGTTTGATAGATTCTCCCATCTTAACAGACGGACTGCAATCTTTAGAGCACAGGCGTCAGGTGGGAATGCTGTCCTTGTTCTACCGGTATTACAATGGAAGATGCTTCGAGGAACTAGCATAATTGATCCCCTCGGCACCGGTGGATAGTCGCGAAACACGCCAAACCCGCGCCCAACATTTGTACACGGTTCACATTAGTCACATGAGAACGGGTCGTTTCTATGACTCGTTCTTGAGTTCAACGGCTCGGCTGTGGAACGATTTGCCGGCCTCTGTGTTTCCTCCCTCCTACAACATGGGTCTCTTCAAGACCCGTGTTCACTCCTTCCTTTCCTCAAAAAACCCTTCACACAGCATCTTCAAAGATGACATAGGCCCCGAGGAAAGTTATTTTCGTCAGAGCCTCCTGTGTGGAGTTAATGTAAAAAAAAAAAATAAAAAAAAAATAACCAACTACCAACAGACACACAAGTCATATAATTTGAGAGACAACTGCTCAGAGAAAGTAAATTTACTATTATAATATTTTTTTAACAGTTCGTAAATAATAGTTCTCCACAATGACAGACAGACTAACTAAATTACCATTACCCCTATTTTTCCCAAGGCTTGACAAAGAAGTTGGTGCTTCCCATACCTTTGCTTTGGTATAGATTCCTTGATTCAGTTATATTCATACATCGTTTAATACTTGCCCTTACGGTATTCGATCAACTCTTCGCAAGATTCGACTCAAATATTTCATTCACTTGATCGAGCCGTGTCTTCCTCGGACACAAACGCTTCTTTCCACCAGCGACTTTCACGTCGTCCATCCTCCTTACACACAATTCTCCATTCACAGCATTACATATCTACACCATCTAAACAAGCGTTCGAGAGATCAAATAGTTGAAATACCCACTTATATTTCAGAAACTAATGAATGAGAACTTACCAATTCAGCAATGTCCAAAGAAGGACGTCGAAAAGTAAATGACAAAATGAGACATTTTCCTTGTTTTAAGAATAGGACACTTGCATGGATTTCATAACGACTTGGAAAAAATCGTGTGGAAAGATCTTGTTAGGGTACGAATTTAGTGAATACAATGTTTGATTTGGTCCGCAGTACACAAATCAAGCAACAGATGGCGAAGACTGCAGACTTGCGAGATGCAAGTCACCGCCGCAGCCGGCAGCCTTTTGAGTAGGCCACCGAACGCAGCGCCGCCATTCCTTCCCCGCCATGATCACGAGCAGTCGCACATTGCGCGACCCTTGCTCGCTGCGGTTTGCACCAGGCACGCGTCCGCCGGTCGCGAATTGTTATTTGCCACGGGTTACGAATCATTATTCCACGTTCGGGCCGAGTTGGCCGAATCGTGCGAACCATATTTAAATTCCTGTCTACGGTTCGGGAGTCTAAGCAAGACGCCGACATGTGCTCTGAACGCAGGCGCTTTTGTGCGCCCCACGCGGACGACCTGATCGACGCCATGGGACCCCGGCCTGCCATCACCCCGTAAGCTAACCTACTTTACCCTCTTTAAACGTGCTGTTTCCTTTAGTTTTCGCTTACCCGCGAGGATGAATACCGGAGAGAGAGACCTTTTAACTTAGACTAGCCCGATTCGTAGCATACCCCACTTGCCATGCTGTAACTACTGTGATTGAACTTGTCCCCTGAGTTATTGAATAAACCATGTAAATCGACCCTTCCGTCTTTAATTGTTGAGAAGTTCCTAACCGATACACTCTGAGAGCATCATTATTGGCGTTTGTGGACTCTGCTGCGGCGAAGCTCCCCGCTCTGGGGGAGTCCATGTTCCCTTCCAACTGAACTGGTCACAAGGGGGTACTTCTGTGAGTATTTAACCTTGGCTTCCACCTGGGAGCCTTGCTTGCAACATTTAACACTGTCTTCAACGTGGGGGCCCTTTAGCGAACCTTCCACACATTTAACAATCTTTTTACTAAGATTACGAAAATGTTAGTAAGTTTTTTAAGAGATAAACAGTTTTTTTTTGTATTTTTAAATAAATAAATCCATTATTTGGGCTCGTGACGTCACTACATGAAAATGTCCCGTCTCCGAAAATGTTCCTTTTAATTTTATAAAATTCCACACTAATTTATTTTTTTATATGGCATCACTTTGATTTTAGGCAAATTTTTTAATTTGACATTTAACCTTCACTAAATTTATAGTTTGTTCTCTGCGAACTTATCATTTGGTTTGTCTTTTTGACAGATGCTATGAAGAGAACCCCATATATTTCAGATGTCGGTACGTGTTTTAGAGGTATAATGGTTATGGTGCTGATTTTAACAAAATCAAATTTTATAATATTCTTATTATTATTATAATTTACAAGTACAAGTATATTACATTGGATTTAGTAATATAGACGTTGTACATTATAATGATTTATGATCAATAAGAGGGATAAGAAAAAAAATATTTATGCGATGTAATATTTTTGGTATGCCTCGTTATTCTCCTGTGCCATTCGTGTGAAAAACGTTATTTTAAAAAAAATGATTTTCGGCTATGTAATTATCGTTTTTTCGCACCTATAAAATGCTGTCCCGTCTTTCCGGTTTATAAAAAATGGTCTTATTTTCCGGATTGAAATTTTCAAAAAATCACCAGGGTTTCAAAAATACGATTAAAAAAAAAAGCGAATGTCTTAGAATATTTGCCTAGTCAGATTTTTTTTTTTTAAATGTGATGCAAGTGGCCTATTGCTTGCATAAATCGTATAGTAGGCTAATAAAATAAATATTGATTTCCCTCACAGCCGTCCGGTTCCAATAAAGTCAGGGAACTGTGTTTGAAATCGAGAAAAGGGGTGACAAGGTGGAAAAAAGAGGGTGTAAAGGGTGCAGGGGAGCGGAAAAGGAATGAAGAGGGGTGAAAAGGCGAAAAAGAGATAAAAGTAAGAGATTGAATCAGATCCCAGGGATCGGCAGTCAAATGTCATGTCCCTGTGTCAAGTTGACAGTTGAACCGAGGCGAAGGCCCTGTCTCCTCTGCTTCCAGATCGTAACTAACTAGTTCATCCCCTAGAGACGTGCGGGGGTGGCCCTGCAAAAAGTTTGCACAAAACTGTTCTTGTTGTTCGTATTTCACTCCACGTGTAGTTTTATGTGGTGTCTTATTACGTTGGGTAGTTCGTTTTTAGTTGCTTGGTTTTATTTGCGTTAAGTGGAAGTGTCAAGTGCCAAGTGTTGAGTGTACAGTAATTATTTATACGAGAGATATTAAACTCACAAATGCGTTAAATTACTTTAGATTTTTTTTCTTCTTTTCTTATTATTAAAAATATTAAATTCGTTTTATTTTTTATATGAATACCTCACTAGAGTCTCAGCTGCTAATATGGAGCCAGTGAGACTATGAAATCCGCGATTGGGTTATGTTGTGAGGCTGAAGGTAGGAGGAAGGGGAAGGATGTGGGAGAGAGGAAGGTGGGGAAGTATCTGGCTATTCAGATCTGGTCACCAAACACGGCTAAAGCCATTTTAAGCAACGTTTCAATTCTGAATGGTGGTCTTACATCAGAGCAATACTTAGAGTATCTTCCACTCTGGAACGTGCCGCAAATATACTAAGTATATATTATTTTAAATGATTTAATTGTGAAATAACACAATTTATTCAGAGAAAATTTAATTGCCCACGCCGGGTTTCGATCCCGCGACCTTCGGATTGCGAGTCAAAAGCCTTAACGCTAGACCTTTGGTTGTCTGTGCTCCTGCATAACGCTGGTTTTTAAGTGTCATTTAAAAATTGAATTCAAGACTTACGTACCTGTAATGTAATATTTTAACATAAAGTCTGAATTTATTAATAGTGTAGCGACTATACGGTTGAAACTTAAAAATCCGACTCCAAGTATAACTCTGACGTCGCACCATATGAAAACATCTGTGAACTTGAAGTTTGTCACTTAAGCTCCTTTCGTAATTACCGAATTAGCTAATAATGCCAAAATGGCGCCACTTACGTTAACAGCTAGCATGAGGAACGTTGGCTGGCAGGCGTAAACACTCTTGGATTTGCATTTTCATTAATCTCTGCAGTCCGGATACAGAGTTTGTCAGTTCGTGACTAAGCTACCTTCGTGCCGCCCGCCGCCCGCAGGCCTAGCAAAAAAGCAAAAAAGCAAAAAAGCAAAAACCTGCGGGTTTTTAACTACCATTATTATAATTGTGTCTTTTTCAAAATTGCAACTAATTTGTCAAGAATTCCAACTATCTTAGAAATCAAAACATATAATAAAAACCTATGTACCTACACACGGTCTGCTTTAACAGACAGCAGCTAAACAGTGTAATTTTTTTGACAACTGATTATTTGATTTTTTATTTTATTTTGGGCTGTCGGGTCACCAGTTTGGTGAATATATTGTTTATATGTTTTATCCAGATCTGGCAGCTTACAGAGCTTGCCCAAATCTGTAAGACTGGATGCGTGTTTAAATATGTGCGGAGGTGTTTAAATAATAACGCGATATTCACGCAAGTCACAATGTATTTCCAACAGAAACTTTATGTTACAATAATTTGTACAAGTTTAATATTATTATTGCTTGAGGTAAAGCAGGTAGAGAGGGCGAACACCAGAACCGGAATGGTTTTGCAAAACAAAATGCGTTGTCACGCACCTAGCTGGCGAGTGGTGACCGGTGATACCACTGAAAAATCTAACAAAAATGATATTTTATGGCTGTTCGCTGCTTTGCTACAATATGTTCAATAATACTTTTAATCAATGTACAAAAACACTTGTTAGATGACTGGCGTTGTCTAGGAGTGAGTCTCTTGATTCGCAATCCGAAGGTCGCGGGTCGAATCCCGGCGTGGTCAAATAAATTTTATATGATTAATTTGTTTTATTTCAAAATTATATATATAGTTTATTTGAGTGGAAGATACTCTCATTATCGCCCTGATGTAAGACCACCATTCAGAATTGAAACGTTGCTCGAAATGGCTTTAGCCGTGTTTTTTTTTTTACATTAGCTCCACACAGGAGGCCCTGAGGAAAATAATTCCCCTCAGGGCCTATGTCATCTTGCTGTGTGTAGGTTCATTTTAAGGAAAGGAATGATAGGAAGTTCTGGGAAGGAAAAAAAATATGAAGGATGGCTAGGAATCTGGGAGTATTTGTGTCCAGGAGTGACCAACGTATGTATCTATCCCTCCCACTGCGGTGCAAGGCTATGTTTCGAGAGAGTCCTGCTGAATGGGTCAAAACATCTCCCTCAAACAGTCTCTCGCCGCCAAAATCCGGACAAACCTAACCCCTTGAACCCGGGCACCCCTGCTAAGTCACCAAACGTAGTGAGTCACTTGGGGTGACCTACGACAGGGGTGTTTGTTATACAATAAATAGTTCCCGGGGTGGCGGTACCTACACCCGCCTCCCAAATTGAAATTAAATTAAAACTTACGTAATTCAAAAGACTATTTTTTATATTTAAATAAATGAAGACAATATAAGCGAAACTCAATCGAAAATCTGGAAACAGAAAATCAGAAAAAAACATATTGACACCTCTGGTACACGAGGTGATAATATGTTTTTTCTGATTTTCTGTTTCCAGATTTTCGATTGAGTTTCGCTTATATTGTCTTCATTTATTTAAATATTACAATTTGAGGTTTAACTCATAAAGTTAAAATAAAAAATAAAAATAAAATTTTTATATTCATTGTTAACGCAAATTCTTATTTCGGTGCTAGGTGGATGGCAAAGTGATTTTAATTACTAATTATACCTCTGTTTGCAGCAAAATGACAAAAAAACCGAAAAATAAATGTTTGAAATTAACTTGTGAGGCCATATATGGCCCGGTACGCGGTAAGGGGTTAAAGTTCTGTTAATATTTGTTTGATAATTCGCTTCAGTAAGCTACCATCCTTTATTATTGTCAAAATTTTTGTGCCTAAATAATGGTTTAAGAGGATTACGTGACAGCTATTCCGCCATCCTTGGGCAATAACAAACTCTCATTAAGCCGGTAAATTATGTTGATATTGGAAGTAGCTATCATTAATTTATCCAGCTACCATATCTTTTTAATTATATCAACAACAAACTTTGATCTAAAGTACATTAGATTGGCACTTACTATTAAAAAATGAACAACTGTTTCCAATATCACTATATACCAAGCCGTTTACGTGCAGGGATAGGAAACTAGGAAGCAAAACATATCTGTTACATCTATTTGCATTTTAACAATTATTACAAGCAATAATTGTCAGCCTGAAACACTCATTTTACATTGAAAAATCTTCCGAGAAAAGATACTTGCCGCCAACGGGACTTGAACCCGTGTCCTTCCGATTGCCGGTCGAATGCTCTGACCACTGAGCTATGGCGGCTTATCAAATACCCGCCAAATAGTTCAATATATACTAGTGTTTCATTCAACAATTACTGCTTGTTATATTTTTTCCACCTGAAAACAACCAACTTTATTTTAACTCGCAAAAATAAAGTTGGTTGTTTTCAGGTGGAAAAAATATAACAAGCAGTAATTGTTGAATGAAACACTAGTATATATTGAATTATTTGGCGGGTATTTGATAAGCCGCCATAGCTCAGTGGTCAGAGCATTCGACCGGCAATCGGAAGGACACGGGTTCAAGTCCCGTTGGCGGCAAGTATCTTTTCTCGGAAGATTTTTCAATGTAAAATGAGTGTTTCAGGCTGACAATTATTGCTTGTAATAATTGTTACCCTTTGTGCTATGCATAAAAATCTTGTCTAAACGTTAGTTTATAAATTAAAAAAAATAATAATTTATTTGCATTTTTCCTTTGCTTTCTTGAGAGAATGAATGAATGAAGTGAAAACTTAGAAAATTCCGACATCCGATAGAGCTGAAACTCCTCAGGTCCTATTTCATATTTGGGGATGCTGTGTGGAAGGTTTTTTTAGTAAAGGAAGGAGAGGAAGTTCCGGGAAAGAATGTATGAGGGGTAGGTGGGAATAGGCGAGTCAGAATATCCAGGAGTGGTGGACATACGAATTTATCCTTCTCACTGCGGTGCAAGGCGATTTTTCGAGAGAGCCCTACCGGAGAGGTCAAAAGGGCTCCTTCAACCAGTCTCTCCTGACCCGGCCTGCCAAGTAGTTGGGGTAGTTGTTAGGCAGATGCATCCGTCACCAAGATCCAACCAAACCTCTTACCATTATCTCGGGCACCCCTACTTAGTCGCCAAACGTAGTAAACGTCTTGGGGTGGCCCAAAGATATTGAAATAGTGGCCTATGGCGGAGGTGTTCGTCCGTAAATAGTACCCGTACCAGCTACCCAAATTGAAAAAAAAAATGGTTGCAATTACGCACACGCACATAAGCATTTCTTTGAAATTCGATGTCATAACAGCAATTAATATAAGAAATATACAAGTTCACTTTGAAAGCTCATAACCCTCGCCATTTTTGGAGTTATTGAAAAACTGATTATACTGTCGTTATTATATAATAAATTTTCATAAAAATTAAAGAAAATTGATGACGACCTCATCCCGTGTTAACCTTAGAAGCCTCATCTACGCCTGTGAGGCGTACACTCAATCGAAAATGCTCTAACTCTTTCCAATGGTTGACGTTAGCGCCTCGTGCTCTTTAACCAACGCAGTTGCAGACGGGAGCGTACCAATAGTGTCTATGTCGCTAAGGTAAGTCCCGCCATTTTTAGTGAGTGACTTAGTGAGGTACAGCACGCCTGCGAGACGTACGTTTAGGCTTTGTGTAACTTTTAACTCAGTTCTAATTTAGTTTAAATTCAACAAAAACGTTGATTACTTTTAATATTTACCTTTATAAGTTGTTAATGTAAAAAACTATTGAATTGTTATAAAAATACATGTTTCAGTTGATTTTTTAGTTTGAAAAAATGCATTTTTTTAGTTTTGCCATAATAATTAACTGTGATTGTGTTTGTCATTGATAAAAATGTGAATTATTAGTTTATATCCAAATCTTAAATTTCCTACGAAAAATAGGACTTAAGTGGGTATGTTGTAGGCTACAGGCTGTCATTTATATATGTATGCCTCTAAGACGTATACTATGTAAGGCTTGACGTACTTCTGAAATAGATTAGGCTTCTAGGGTTAACATCCCGCGATTTTTACCTGTCTACGATTGTGTCGTATATAAAATTCAATCGAAGACCTGCGCTATGTAATTTGCTATTTCGTCGTCTAAGTTCTTAATTGTCCGAACGACCATTTTAGTTTTTGTTCAATCTCCACTTTAAAATTTAAAAAAAAAATGTGAAAAATGATTATACTTAATGAGTACCAAAAGGTAAAAGTGGTACTAAACCGTCATCTTGGGCATTAATCGTCAAAAAGCTGCTATTAAACTGCCGTCTTGAAATTCAAATTGTGAAAAAGCTCAAATTGATGAAAAACTGCCAATTTGCACCAAAACATCAGAGTGGTACACATTAAGTTAAAGTAAATCACTTAACTAAGAATTACTTAAACAAATGAGACCTTTACCTTTATGGAAATAGCTTTATCTTAAACACCTATCACAATGTTTCATTAAAATAATGACAGAAGAACTTCTCCTTCGGTAAAATTTTTTAACGGTCGTTTGGAGAATTATGAACTAACGCAACAA
The DNA here is from genome assembly GCA_929108145.2 of Limnephilus rhombicus. NCBI lineage: Eukaryota > Metazoa > Arthropoda > Insecta > Trichoptera > Limnephilidae > Limnephilus > Limnephilus rhombicus. Next base: position 44,209,633 of record OV815288.1, on the reverse strand, counting down.
TTTGTCGCCTAGATCGTCGCTGTAAGCAAAACGGCAATTGGAGAATTTCGATGGTCGAATTCTGATATACTTTTTTAATACACCCGTTTGATTTTCATGGAAGATCTCGTGTATTAGAATGTGACCGTTGAAAATTTCTAGCAGCTTTTTTGCTGATGGTGGCACAGTACTTGGAGCTATTGTTAACAAAAATTACAGATAGGTTAATATTATAATTGGATCATATTTGTTGATACGAGTAGTTGTACTCGTGTTGTCATTGGGCTCAATTTTATTAGTTTCCATTCAAGAATTTCATTATTCTCTTCGGGTCATTTAGTAAATTCTGCATCAATGCCTTCAAATGGTTTGTTTCTCATTTCCTTCGAATCCAGACTTTATTGCGTGGTGATAATAAATAAATATCGCCTCGTCGTTTTTCACAAACAACGAGGAATGATTTTATGTACCCAATCAATGATGAAAAATTTTATAGAGCTTGAAATTTGTTTATTATGTTGTGTACTGCCATACTCAACACAAATGGGGTATCTATTCGACTGTACTTGGTTGGTTGTATTAAGTTAACCATGGTCTACTAATTCAATGGTATCCACAAACAAATTTAAAAAAAAATAATTAGATACGACCTAAATTAATTTAGAAAAAAATTGAAGAAGAAGGATATGTTTGCATTAATTTCAATTATTTTATTCACTTTAAAACTTTTGAAAATTATAATTTCAATTCGTTTTTAAAAGATACACAAGGGAAACAATAAATGCCTTACTGATAAATGCGCTCCTAACCCCACACAACTGACAAGCAACCAATAATCGCCCATCAACCGTGCAAAATCTAAAACAGACCCATCAGCTGGGGTGTATGCATGATTTATTTTGCAGGTTGTCAATCTATGTATTATTGAGTATGGTATCACAGCATGGGGAATCGAGGCACAGAAAGTTATTATAAAATTAATTCTTAAGCTTCCACTAATTACAGACTCGAATTTTTTTTCAAAAATAATTCTCAGGGCCTTCGCTCACGGAGAAACTGAAACAAAACGATATTTTTCTGATCTGACACGTCAAAACATGACAAAACTGGATAAAGGTAACTTAACAGGTAGTGAGCCACTTCTATGGCAATTCTGAAGACAAGTGATACTATATATATAAAAAAAAAAATATATATATATATATATTTTTTTTTTACGACTACCGCACAAGAGTTCCCAACTGCTCCTTTCTGGAGCCAATGGACTATGGCATCCCCAATTGGGGTATGTTGTGAGGCTGAAGATAGTGAGGAGGGGAAGGAGATGTGAAAGCTGAAAGTGGGAAGTACCCTGCTATTCAGATCTGGTCACCAAACACGGCTAAAACCATTTAAAGTAACGTTTCAATTCTGAATGGTCATCTTACACCAGGGCGCTACTGAGAGTATCTTCCGCTCTAGAAATACGCCATATAATAATATTTTTAATTAATTAATTGAGAAATACCACCAATTAATCAATTAAAATATATTTGCGCACGCCGGGTTCGAACCTGCGACCTTCGGATTGTGAGTCGAGAGACTTACCAAGGAGGCTGTCAAATGTAAACCCCTTCTGACCAGTAGATGGTTCATTTCGTGCATACCCAAGAGAAAGTCAGTAGGTAGACCCACGGGTGGTAGCCAAACTCCTTTATAGAGAAATTTCAGATTTTTTTTCTGAACCTTCCCCAGCGTGAGGGAACACTTCACTTGGTGACCAACTCTCAAGTATGGTGACCGGACAACTCAGAAAGCACTTCAGAAAGGTCATTAAGAGTGATGAAAAAAATAATTAAAAATTGGTTAAATAGGTCAAGTTAGGTTGGGGTTACCGGCTATTTTATAAATATTTTTTAATGGCTTTGAATGATCTTTCTGAGGTGTTTCTGAATTGGTTTCATTCTGAATTGGATTGGAACCCTCAAGCATACCACAAACTAATCCATTAAGATGGCAAGGAGCGTTTTTCTCTAATCGCCACTTAATACTTAAGCCACCGCTACCAGAATTTTTACCGATTTCTTACATACATATCTCCCTTAAACACGTTAAGTTTTAAAGCTCTTAAAAAATATATGTTATTCTTGACGATAATATCTAGACATTCCCCGCGCCGAAACGCAAATTATATAAAATTCCCCCGATAGAAAAAATCGCAAAGTGTGCTTCAAAAATTATTATAAACACGTTTGTTTCAGTTATTTTACAAGTTATATGTGTGAACAAATTCACAGTGTTTCTTTAAATGCTGTTTAAGACAACCTCTCTGAGATTTTTGCTCTATTTTAAACAAGTCATGTTTTATTAAACATTTTCGCAATTTTCGCTTCGATTTTGTCGCTTTAAATACTAGCGCGTTCCTCTAATATTTGTAATTTCATATTTCTTCATCTTCTTCTTGAGCCCAACGAAAAATGCTCTTTCCGACAATATCGTCCGTCTAGTGTAAAACTGTCCTAAGCGACAAATAGTGAATCGTCCAGGAGAGTTTTTTTCTGATTTCGTTCCACTAAAACTGTGACTAGAGGAATGGGTTAAGAGTAATATTTTTTTTCTTCTAATGTGTCCTTTTACACGACAAAATACATTTTTAATAATTATTTATTAGTCTTAAAAAAAACGACACAAATTCCTCAGTGTAACACAATCTTAACCGGCAGTGTGACGTTGTTGATTGTTTTTCCAGCGCTTTTATCAACTATTAAATCAGATATAAGAAATCGAGCGAAAACCGTTGAAAAAATTTGAATGTAAAACAGTACCAAATACTCGTACATATTAAGCAAACATCGAAAGCATTAGGTACACTTAAAAAACTAGGAAGACATAATTTTACGTACTTAGCACAGATTTACACTTACAATGTTACCCGGTTATATACATTAAAATTGACAAACCCATTTTTAGTTTAACACATTTTTTTGTAATTTGTGTACCTATACGAAAAGGTTGATACGAGAAAAATGCCGTTTAGTAACACCAAATAGATGATTTTACGAATATATTTTTTCAATTTGGGAGGCGGTTACCATTTATTGGATAACCAACACTTCTTCCATAGGTCACCGCAAGTGGTTCGCTATGTTTGGTGGCTTAGTAGGGGTGCCCGGGCTCATGGTGTGAGGTTTGTCCGGGTCTTGGCGGCGGATGCATCTGCCCATCAGCTGCATGGTAGGCCGGATCGGGAAAGATGGTTAAGGGAGCCCATTTGATTTTCCAGCAGTACTCTCTCGCAGTCGGAGGAATGGATTCATACGTCCGTCACCCAGATTCCTACCCGCCCCTCATACCTTTTTCTTCCCTGTCATATCTTTCTTTTCCTAAAAAGACCTTCCACACAGCACCCCCAAAGATGACACAGGCCCGAGGGTAATTATTTTCCCCAAGGTGTCCTGTGTGGAGATAATGTAATTTTTATTTTTTTGTTTCTTTTTTTACCTCGTTCCAGATTATTCATCGTCTTCCTGCATCCTTTACATTTCTTGTATGCTACCGACTAAGATACGGAATGAATGGATGCCCCAGCCAATCACAATTACTTATCTTAATAGAATTCTCCCTGACTTGCGCGCTAAAAGAAATTCGATGTCCGATACATTAATCAAGGACAATGCGGAGTAGGGGAACTGATGGGGTGACCACACAACGAGGCCGAATGGAATCAGAAAAAAAAAACATTAAGTATAAAAAAATGTAATTGTAACCCATAAATCATGAAGGAGTATTTTTAAAAGTTTTTTAACCTCATTAGAACAAGCCTGTAGGTTAATAAAATTATAAAGTAATGAGTAAGTAAGTAAGGCTGAATGATAAAGATGTTGAAAAATTTTTCCTGTAAATTCTATGTAAACCTTTCATGCTTCATTGAATACGCATTCAAACGTTCATTTTCTCCATCATTCCTTCCCAAAGATCTTTCTCTCCCAACTAACATATACTTTTCCCAGTGAACACCAATATTAATGGAAAGCAGAATGCAGTTCGGTAAATGAGATCAAATATAATAAAATATTAATAATAATATAATTAATCATTGAATACGCATTCAAACATTTATACCCGTTCATTTATTCCCAATCATTCCTATCCCAAAAATCTCTCCCAACTAACACATACGCTTCCCGGTGAACACCAGTGGAAAGCAAAGTGCAGTTCGGTAAGTGAGATTCAAATATAATAAAATAGATAAGAACCGCATACGCATAGTCCACGCAGCATTTGATCCCTCGATCTTGAGAGGGACATTGTACTTATACATACTTGTTACTTGTACATTGTACTTATTGATGTAATTTAGCATATTTGTTTATATTACCCAGGCATAGGCAGTGCCTTAGTTGGTTCCCATTACCTGTTTTATTCTTATATACAGGGTGTAATAAGACGCACCGAAGGGATTTTAAGCGATTCCTGCGCATATTTGGAGAAAAAATGTAGTTGTTATTTTGGTGTCCGACGATATATTTTTTCTATTAAAAACAAAAAATATATTTTTCAATTACACCGCGCTACTGTTCCCATCGCTATGGGAATTATCCCGTCCTGATGTGTGTGAGCGATACACGCTGTTTCGTGTGGTAAATAGTAAGGGTCGACCGAGACAGGTTTTTCGTTCTCGGCCGAGACCGAGACCGAGACCAAAAATAAATTAAAATCTCGGCCGAGACCGAGAATGGATAAATTGAGAAAAATAATTTTAAAGCGCTATTTTTGCATAGTATAGCAACAATAAAACATTATACCTACTTAGTAAACACATTAAATAGAAATAATACACCCTAACAAACCCTATCCGTGAATCAATTGCCATATTCATCAAAACACATCGATTAGTTGATTTGTTCGTTGCTGTTTTTGGTAGTTTATTATGAACTAAGTTCTAAGAAAATCAGCAACGAACATACAAATCAGCGAATCGATGTGTTCTGGTGAATGTGGCCATTGAATCTAAAAAATCTTCGTACATTTACCAGCTTTCCTACACACGTATCAAATAATAAGAAATGATCTTGATATTCACTTAACTAGTTTATGTAGTTATTCTGGCACTAGCCAGAATACTACATTATAATTTAACACAACAAAACTTAAAAGAACTTATTTTTTTCTACTACGAACAAAATTCAAACAAACTTCCTTTAACTACAATTGTTTGCTTACAAAAGTAGTGAAATGAACGAATGGCGCCAAGTGACAGATGTGGACGCGCGCGGTAGATTTGAATCCCACTATCCCATACCGTACCTACTTACAATGGTCTCGGTTATGGCCCAGAACCCGAGAACGCAGACAGAGTTCTCGGTAGAATTTGTAGCCGAGAATGCCGAGACCGAGACCGAGATGTCGGTCGACCCTTATTTATCATATACTTGCTAGATAAATTTTTTCATTACTTGCATCCTATATTTGCATCTAAATGTATTTAGAAATCATGTAAAAATTACTTTTTAAATGTATGTAGATATAATGGGAAAAAAAATTAAAAACACAAAATAATATATGTATTGTAAGAATAGATGTTTTGTATAATGGGTACCTACTAACCCGAAGGAAGCTAATACATTAGAACGAAAACATTTAAACTATTTTTTTGCTGAATTTTCATTCAATTTGTTTTAATGCTATTAATTTCAAAAGTGCGAAGAAAAAATTAAAAATAAACGAGTTTAATAAATAATGCTATTAATTAAAATAATAACCTGCTCTTCCTCAATTAACATTCACCTATTATGAATACTGTGCACCTCTGTCTAGAATGTGTAGAATTTTCAATTCAAAAGCATGATTTCTTTGACAAAAGTTTAGACGATTTTTGTCTATCACTATAAGCAAGAGAAAAACATTGTAATTTTGGTAACCGGACTGAGCTCGACTCAACACCTCCTTTGAAAATTCATTAAAAGTGATGAAAAAAAAATATTAAAAAAATTGTTACATTGTGGGCTATTTTTCAACTTTTTTCCATTGCACGATTTTTCAAAGAGGTATTGAGTTGATTCTGAGTTGTCATGGAACTGTAATTTTTTGTTATGTATGACATCCAGCGAGGTTCTGACTTGTCATTTCTACTGACTTGACTTGTCACCAGGCACTTCCCTACCTCCCCCCTCCCCATCGCCTTCAACCTTTGCAAATCTATTCAATGGAATGCCTCACAACATTTTTTTTTTCATTTGAATTCCTCACAAGAGTCTCAGCTGCTTCCGTCTGGAGCCAGTGAGATCATGGCATCCCCAATTTGGGTATGTTGTGAGGCTGAAGGTTGTGGGCAGGGGGAGGATATGGGAGAGAGGAAGGTGGGAAAGTACCTGGCTATTCAGATCTGGTCACCAAACAAGGCTAACACCATTTCAAGCAACTTTTCAATTCTGAATAGTGGTTTTACACCGAGGCGACACTGAGGGTATCTTCCACTTCTTGAGGTTATTTAAATGAATTAATTGTGAAATAGCACAAATTAATCAAATAAAATTTGCCGCGATTCAATACCGCGACCTTCGGATTGCGGGTCAAGAGCGTTATCCCTAGACCACGCCGGCCGTCGAGTTTGAAGTTCACAATTTCACCAGCTCCAGCCGGAGGAGGTCAATAAATATTTCATTTACTTATTGCCCGTTTGGTTTCAGTAAATTAATCTTATCCTCATCAGCCATTATTTTATAAACATTTTGTTATTATGGTAATTTTAGGGAACCATTGACGTATAATATCGTACGTCAATGTAGGGAACGCAATACGACATGGTTAACCATGCCATGTGACAAGTCGGAGCCAAAAACTTGTAGTATAGAATTTATTTATACATGTAAACCTCCCCTTGTTTTATGATTCCCTTACTTACATTTTTACTCTTTCTCTCTCTTTCTCACACTTTTTCTCTCTCTCTCTAGAGCTAATGGTCCAATACGTAAATTCGCTAATACGCAATGAGCAAGCAATTTTTTTAAATTCTAAATGGTCTTTCTTAACCTTGTTACCAGAGTATCTTCAAACCTTTTTTGTGATAAAGAACTCAATATAAGTCCTTCGAAAGTCCTGATTTAAAAAAAAAACTGCCAGACAAAATGGTACAAAATAAATTAATAGCCCTTCTAAGCGGATTTGAGGTGTCGCTCTTAAAACTTTCTGATTTCATTGCTTTTGAATTTGAATATGAGGAAAAATTTAAGAAGAACTAGTACATCTACGAAAAATCAAGGAGATATTATTTTTTTAGGATTTGCGAGGGTTAAAGAATTTATGTCAGGATCATTGCAATTCGAAGGTCGCGGGATCAAATCCCGGCGTGGCAAATAAATTTTATTTGAATAATTGTGTTATCTCACAATTAATTAATTTAAAATAATGTATAACGATGGGGGTTGTTTGGATGGGTCTGTTCACTAATATTTACCTGCGGCTGATCCATCCATGTTATTTTGATTCTTTTATAGGGTAATAAATGAGAAGAGGTTATGTGTTATGTTGAACTGAATTTAGATATATTTACAACTTCACATTTTATGATTTAATATATTTTTTTTTTTTTTTTTTTTTTTTTTTTTTTTTTTTTTTTTTTTTTTTTTTTTTTTATTATAGCGACTATATACAAAAATTTTACATACAAAATGAAATGTGAAATTAAGTACAAAATATTGTATTTCTTAGTCCTCCTCACTAGGGGGTCCTGTGCCGAGGAGGTCTAAAGTTATTTAAATATAGTTCATTTGTCTTCTATGTCGTTTTTAGCGTCTTCGCTAGGGTTTTCTCATTGACGTCTTTAAGCCATATTTTTATTCTTGACACGACAATTATTTATACTAAGTTTAACAAAAGTAAAAATTTAGAGATGCACGATTGCAACCCACCAAGACGAAAGCACTTTCAGGAATAATTTCCAAGAAAACGAATTTTGCTACATCACCGGAACTGTCATTTCGATGCTTGGGTTTTGGTGTTGCCAAGTTGTAAAATAATATTTGTGGCTGGTATGTTCCGAACAATATGTAGTACCTACAAATGTATGATATATTTGCGGCACGTTCCAGAGTAGAAGATACTCTCAGCATCGCCCTGGTAAGACCACCATTCACACGGATTAATAATTTTATATGAATACATTTTGAAATCACTCATCCATGTACCGATAGCCGAAATTAGTATGTTTAATTATGTTATCTTTATTTCTGTGTCGTGAAGATTGTTATAATTTGGTATTTAGCAGAAGGACTTCAAGGAAAACATCTGGCTTCAAGGCGGAATTCTTCTCGTTTATTCACAAGCACATGTTACAATAAATTTGTTCCCGACCCGACAAAACAATGACTTTGGTCACTTCGACCACATGCTAGATAATGCTAGCTGTTTACAGGAGATCCACGTATTAAGAGAGTTTTCAACTAGAAACGCAGGCTATTTATAATAACCTTTTCCAATATACATAAAAAAAACAAAACACCATTGTGTCGGTCATCGTACGATACAGGGCAAAAATCGAGAAATCTGCTTTATTTATTTATTTATTTATTTATTTATTGTTTCTTTACACTGTAGGTAAAAATGTTTACAATACAATTTGTTACCTCACTAGGACAAGCCTGTGTTGAGGTTAACAATAATTATAGAAGTTAACAAAATAACACAAAATTATACAGATTTTGAAAGAACAATATTGTTGTATTTCTTACAGATTGAGATTAGATTATGGGTACCTACTGGTACCTATTAAACTGATGGCGCTAGGTACTACATTAATGTAGACTTTTAGGGTGACCACAGTTTTGAGATCTGATTTAAAATAAAATAAAATAAAGTTTTTTTTTTTTTTTTTTTAAGGATTAAGTTGTGAATAATAAATATATGTATATAATTTAACATGCTGTAGATTTGGCAAGAGGAAGATGAACAAAAACGGTTCAAACAAAAATAATATTATTTTAGCTTATTATTATAAACATACTCATTTAGCTAATAATTTAGAAAGGACAAAGTAGAGAAAATCAATTGGCAATCCTCGACTAACACAAATAATTTAAGATCCTTCTTAAGAGTGTACAAGGAATTAGATGACTTTATATGTTCTGGAAGGCTATTAAATATGAGTGGAGCTTGATAAAAATAATTTCTTTGACCAAAAGAAAATTTAGTTTGAATTGCCATAAAGTTCAGACCAGAGCCAATTCTCGTAGTACGAATTTGCTGTGTTCTTTCTGCAAAATTAATATTATTAAAAAATCTACAAAGCGTTTGTGTAATATATAACTGTTTTACGTTCATTACATTACATTCCTTAAAAAGTAAATGAGTTGGATATTTAATTTTTTTCTTAAATATAACTTTAAGAATCATTTTTTGGGCAATATTAAGTGGTTCTATATAAGTCTTTGGGCAGGATCCCCAGCACACAATATTATAAGAAAGCAGAGACTGGATTATTGCAAAATAAACAGTTTTTAATTTTTCTTTGTCTAGTATATGTCTCAGTTCTTTAAAGATATAGGTAAGTCTCCTAGTATTATTTACTAACATATTAATATGATCATTCCATCTCAAAAATTTATCTATTTTTACACCAAGGTATTTGATGCTGACTACATTTTCTAAAGGGTTGCAGTTACATGTTTGAAAACAATTGTGAATAATCGAGTTGTGAGTTTCGGAAGGCTGACTTTTACTTGAAATGCTAAAAGTGATAAATTTGGTTTTTTGTGCATTCAAAGTTAATATATTATTGTTTAACCAACTATTTACCACTTTTAAACCTATATTACTTTTGTTGAAAGTTTCATTCCAAGTTTTACCCTCAAATATTAAGGCAGTGTCATCTGCAAAACTAACAATGTTACCAGGAATATTCAGACTACATAAATCATTTATATAAATAAGAAACAATATTGGCCCAAGCACACTACCTTGCGGGACTCCAAAGGAGATTGATTTACCCTCGCTTAACATCTTATTTATTTCCACTTGTTGTGTTCTGTCACTAAGATAAGATCTGAACCAGCCCATTGCTGTATTATTAATGCCTAAAGATGATAATTTTTTAAGTAGCAATTTGTGGGAAACAGTGTCAAATGCTTTTGATAAATCCAAGAACACCACTATGGCTTTGTTGCCATAGTCCAGCGCTCTTGTAACTTTGGTCAATACCTTTAAAACAGCATCACTCGTACCTTTATTTGCTCTGAAACCGAATTGATTGTCAGAGAGTAATTTATATTTTTATCGTCTAGCATTTAATTTAGTGTCGCCATACGTCGCTAATCTGTACCAACAAAAACAATAAGCTACAAAAATATGCCGCTAGATGGCAGTAGCCTTCACTTTTTGAACATACTGCCGGGCGGGGAATGAAAAAAAACAACAAGTTTTTTTGAAATTAAAAAAATCAAAATACCAATTCCTAAATTTACACACAATATACTAAAAATTTTACAAGATGTGTAACTATCTAAATTTAAAGGGTCCAGGGAACCTAACCAACAATTAAAATAACCTAAAAATTTATAAATTTCTAAAAAATCATGCAAAAAAATTTTTTATAAAATATAACAAAATCACAATATTAACAATTTTGTAAAATTGACAAATTAGTAATGTCTCATTGTCTCTATGGAGATTTTTCACTTCAATTATATTTGATTTAACCAACACTATTCACAAAGAGTACTAAATCATTAGTTCGCTGTTGACTGACTATCAGTTCATCATTGAATATTTCACTGGCATAGCATTGCCAAAAACAGAATGAACACTTCACTGGGTAGACTACTCAGCCATCTTGTCCAGGGTGGTCATCATAAGAATTGTTCATCAGCATGTACCCTCTGTATGTCATCATTTGGGTAGAAATTAAGGGGTGGCCGTGCCCTGGTAAGCAGATAGTACCATTAATTCTGCTGCGGGGATAATCAACTCGCGGTTGTTGACTTGAAGCTTCAGTGGCTTCAGGCTGGATACAGTGGTGTCAACAACACCAATACCGATGCTCCATAATTATTGTTGTGGTTTGGTTGCATCGGTTCAGCCCTAATGCAGTTAGGCTGTGACCTTGGGAAGGTCCGTGGTTTGCCGGGTCGGGAAATTTGGATCCAAGTTTGATTCTATTGGCATCAAACATAATTTTGTGATGGGTCTCACAAAAGTGCCTTGTGCTGTTTTGAGGGTAACTGCCCTCACTACTCCATCCGGGCCTGGATGAGTAGGTAATATGCGCGCCATCTTCCACAATGCAGGAGGCAGATTGTCTTCCATCAAGATTACCAGATTGTCCTTCTTTATGGCCTTTTGGTTGCTGGCCTGCCATTTGATCCATTTTTGCAGCTCGGCAAGGTAATCTCGTTTCCATCTGAACCAGAAATTTTGAATGCGAGCGTTTAATTTTTGATATTTGCTTAGTCTGTTCTACGGGAGCTCGCGGACATCCACCTCGGGAATAACCGAAGCATCCCTGCCCATGAGGAAATGGTTGGGGGTTAGAGGGAGTAGGTCGTATACGTCATCAGATAGGGAAGTTAAAGGACGGGAGTTCAAACAAGCCTCTATCTGACAAAGCAAAGTATATAATAATTCAAACTGCAATGGGTTATTTTTAGTAATTCGATATAAATGAAACTTGGTGGACTTGACGGCGGCTTCTCACAGCCCCCCATGGTTCGGCGCCCTAGGCGGTATAAAACTCCAAGAAATTCCCTTATCAGCTAAAAACCTATGGATTTTGTCATTGTTCAGTCTTAGACTGGCATACAGTTCTTTGAGCTTATTGGAAGCTCCTCTGAAAGTGGATGCATTGTCAGAAAATATTTTTTCCAGCTGACCCCTACGGGCAATGAACCTCTTTAAACAAGTTAAAAAAGAATCGCTTGACAAATCTGTTACGAGTTCCAAACGAACCGCTTTGGTAGAAAAACAAACAAATATGCAAAGATACGATTTAATGAGCGGAGATTTCCTCAGCGCTCCAGCCTTCGTGTCTATCGGTCCGGCAAAGTCGACCCCTGTGACCGAGAATGGTAGATTGGGAGTGATTTTCTCAATTGAAAGGTCTCCCATGATCTGCCGGCAAACCTGAAGTCGGTATCTAAAACAAACAACACACTTATATAGGATACGCTTAACAGTGTTTCTCCCAAATATCGGCCAATATTTCAAGCGTATTTCTGATAACAGCGCTTGGGGACCTGCATGTAAATGTTCATAATGATAATTACGTATAATAAGTTCAGTTAGTTTATGTGACGGTGATAATATTATAGGGTGTCTTTGATAATTTTAATCGTCCACTTGCACAAATTAAACCTTCCATTAAACAGGGATTGAGAGCTTTCAAACTACTGTTTTTGTTTACTAACCCATGCTTCTTTAGGTCCTTCAATTCTCTTTTAAAGGAATGTTCTTGCGATGATTTCAGTAGGCATTTTAAAGCTGCTTCCAGCTCGGAGACAGTTAAATTGCCATACGTTTTATCCTTAGGGTTACGACAATTATTTATAAATCTTAACTCTTGAGCGATTTCTCTTTTTAATTTGGTTAGCGATGAGAATTTTTTGAAAATATCCCATTCTTGAGCATCAGTTACCAGTAGTACATTTTTACTTTTTATATCTTGGGGATCCAAACATGACATCTTGGATACTGGCCAAGTGCTGACATCTTCAGTCAACCAGCTTGGCCCCTTCCACCATATTGAAGCGTTGACTAACCTTTCAGCTGTGGTACTGTTATGTTTTCGTTTTCTCTCTTATTTATTTATTTTTTTATATTTAATCCTGGTCTTCGGCAAGACAGTTGTGATATCATGTTGTTCATCTCTTTAATATTTTCTTTCTACTTTTCTCTTGGCTCTGATCGATATTTAAATTCTGGTAGGGTAGTTCATGTTAGGGATGGAAAATTCCTCCTCTACGTTACAGAAACCTTTATGAAAATTGGACCCTTATTTCCTCTGATAACTACAGAAAGCTACACAAAGCTCCCTTGTACTACATATCTTTAGAGATATATGTACTTAACAAATAAATACGTTATTTACGACTTTGAACGTAAATATTTTCGTATTTATGTTGTAATTAAACTCCATCAAACGTTGTGTAATTTTTTGATTTATGATATAGGACTTTAATTACTTTCATTTCTGTGGTAACCTTTTGATTCTAAACAGAGCGTTGAGTTTCAAACTGTATTGGTCTCTCTCTTGCAAATCTAACTTTAAATAATTTCTCTAAATGAATTAACTTCCTTTTGTCGTTTATTATGATTCCCTACATCCTAATAAATTCGTAAATAAACAGTACCAATCGAAATTACACATGACTAATTGAACAGATAGTTAAATATAACTCAAATGGTTAAATGTTAGTAAATTTGATTATGATTGTATCTTGTATCTGCTTGGCGCCCCTCCATTATGATTCAGCTGCTATAAGGTACATAAAAGATGGATTTAGTGGGTTAATGTAATTAGTTAATTGCATATTTGACGAACTCAGAATAACCATTTTCTGGCAAAATTTGGCTCCTGCCTCCATCAAGTAAGCAAGGTGATCAGGTTTCAACTAGAAATTCGCACAATCTTTTGGCACGGGTCGATTGATTGATACCCAAGTTATCTTGTTTCCGACGCCCATTCCTTGTGCCATCATGCACTGCCTTCAGGTCTTCACCCGAGCCTAGATACCTCCATATTCCTGCACCTCCAAAGTTTACTATTTACTTAGGGCGAACCGGTTTTGTCCTATATGCAATCATATACTCACGGTGTTGTGTGGAGTTATGGGTCATGAATCCTCCCTCCACGTTCAAGAAATGAGACGAGAGTGACCCGACTGGTCTAAAGCACTAATTGTAAGTGAGTTCGTTTCATCCAATGAACAATACATAAAAAGATATATATATATATATAAACATACATTTTGGGAAAGTTTATAACTTGCAATACGAAACTACTTGCATCGCATTTCAAGCTCGGATCTCACCCATAGAATTCTGCACAATTCTAAGTTTGGTAACCGAATAAATACGTAAGAATAGTGGGTAATATTAATAAATACTAGTAGAATAAGATCTTATCTGGCGATGTGTTCTGGAGATTCGCCAAAACTCCAATCTTTTGTTTGGTTTTTTGACGATTTTATTTGAGAGACTCGTCATCTCTATTGTTTTGGTTAATGATCTTTGTTATAGAAGCGACCACTGCCTTCTGTTGGTTGAACTGTATTTTTGCTTTCCCTCCCATCCAAGGTTCAACTTTTGATAAATTCTTACTATCCCGTGATTCTCAACTGCTTCATGTAAATCTTCATTACACCTTATTAAGCTATCCCGTGATTTATCAACTGCTTCATGTAAATCTTCAATACACCTTATTAAGCTATCCCGTGACTTATCAACTGCTTCATGTAAATCTTCAATACACCTTATTAAGCTATCCCGAGATTTATCAACTGCTTCATGTAAATCTTCAATACACCTTATTAAGCTATCCCGTGATTTATCAACTGCTTCATGTAAATCTTAAATTCACCTTATTAAACTATCCCGTGATGTTCCAATTGTTTCATGTTAATCTTCAATACACCTTATTAAACTATCCCGTGATGTTCCAATTGTTTCATGTAAATGATTGATACCTATGAGAGTAATTATTCTATAATTTTTTTTACTCAAATCTTCCATGTTATTCTTCAATACCCTTTTATTTGATTAGCTATAATAAATCCGTTTATTTTCAATTGTTTATTCTAAAGATATCTCTTTACGTTCAAAATAAAGGTTGTGTTTAATTTTTTTTTCTCATAATTGCGCAATATCATAATTTTGTCCCGTTTCTAGAAGTTAATACCTAAGTACGATATCCACTAATGATAATTGTCTTTTCGAGATCCAAGGTAATTTTTTTCCTTTTTAAACTATTCCAACTAGTATCCCAGTGACCGACTTATTTTATAAACAATTTTAATTATGTAAACATTTCCGACGGCCTCGTGACCTAGATTCAAGCGTATGATGTTTGTTTACTTTAGACATTCCCGAAGGCGAGCTTAAATGGTCCAAATTTTTTATCTTTTGTTTGATTTGATCTCCTTTGCGCAATTGTCTAGTCTGACCCCCGATAAGTATAGTCATTATGTATACATATATATTCAATTATATATACTTTGTCTCAATAAATAATTAATAATATACTGATATACACGGTGTCCGGAAACTCGTAGTACAAGCGGAAAACTGGTGAACCTACATCACATGAAGAACCCAAATAAACATAAAGATTTTCAATTTAAGCATTTTTAAATTTAAAATTAAGAAAAAAAAAATATTTTAAAAACATTTCGGCTTTTTAGGGCTAAAATTTTTGAATAGCGGAAATGTCATGACAGATGGAAGATGTTATTCTAAAATTATTTATAAGTTGCTAAATCCCTTTTCGTGTCCATAGTTTATTTATTTTCATCTTAATAATTTATTCTCCCACCTCTTCTAGACATTACAATATGGTTAATTAGCGGGTAAATATGCAGTTAGTCCACCTCACGGATAACACGGAACGTTCGTGTAGTCGCAGTTTGATGCACGGATAATACGGAATGTTCCTTTTTTAACTAATAAGACAATCAAATATGACATTTGTCGGAAGTACCAATCTTATAAAATAAATTCTCTAAAATAAACTCGCTTTTCATCATACTTTTAAAAAACATCCCAGGTTTTGAATGGTTTGTTTGGCTACGCAGGGTTTGTCTAGCGGCTTTGTGTAATTATTTTAATACATTTCTTTCAATTTTCGTTATTTGTTTTTGGGGTGTGATCTACCGGATCTGCCGGATCTGCCCTGATGATGGACACTGCAACGATGTCCGAAACGTTGGCTAAAGAAGGAAGTAGCGCAACACGGCATAACACCCCAAAAACAAATAACGAAAATGCTTTTGGCCGTGAAAATCTTAAAACTTATCATTTCTTTCAATGTTCTACTGTTATAAATACAGGTACAAACTTGTCAATGATGCATTCACTTTGTTTTACGCAAAAATATTTTTTCTATGATTGGTAGCATTGATGAAATGTTAAAATAAAAACAATAAATAAACATGGCATTACCGCGCAAGTGAAATTTTAACAAAATTAAAATGTTAAATGCATATTTTTTGCATATTTTTTGGTCTCCCCCGACATAAA
Organism: Limnephilus rhombicus; assembly: GCA_929108145.2. Lineage (NCBI taxonomy): Eukaryota > Metazoa > Arthropoda > Insecta > Trichoptera > Limnephilidae > Limnephilus > Limnephilus rhombicus. The sequence continues at coordinate 44,193,454 of OV815288.1, read as the reverse complement.
TACTCATTTTTCGTAATAATAAAGCTAAATCTAACTGTTTGGATACAAAGTTTTCCGTATTAACGAGTAAGTGGTTTAATGCATAAATAATAATAAGCGTAACTATTTATTTTGTTGTGTGGCAGCTCCGCATCTGGTTGCAATGTTTTCAAATCCAAAAACACATTACAAACATTTGTCACCAATTGTTCAACTTTATCACAACTACCATCAACTACATTGGAGGATACCCACCGCTTTCACGCCCTGGTATAAATAACAGATTACTCACTAACTAATAATTCAATTAATTTCATTCACAATTAATCACACAAAGAAAATAACTATGAGTCACAATGTTACGCTATAATTAATAACGCACTATTATTTACGTTTCAAATAAAAATAAAACACAAGAAACATCCCACAAAAGAACATCCCACGTCAAAGCGTAAATACAAACTAATTGGGCGGTCCAACTCGAGTTAACTAGCGCTGTTTCGTTTTTAAAAACGATGCTAAAATGAGATGCATGCGGGGACTCAGCGGCACTTTCCTTGTATTTTTGAATGAATTCGACGCGAAATATTTACAACAGCAACCATTTTTATTTCCGTTCCCGAGGATAAAACGGTCCAAGTCCGAAATTTGAAGAAATGAGTTTTTGATGATAATTTACTTGAAGTAAATACGTTTTACGTGAAGTAAAACATGATAATTTACTTGAAGTAAATTATCATGTTTATCAGTGGCAGAAAGATGGAAGTCCCATTATGAAGAAAAAATACGATTTTCAAAATTGCATGTGGATGCAAGTACCATGATGCAACAACTATCTTAGAAGCAGAAGGGTGTACAATGGACTTTATTCCTTTTATAATACACCACATGTCTTAACAAAATAGTCCACTTCATTTAGAGGCAGTAGGACTCAAGTCCATGTTTTTGTTTTTTTTTTTTACATGAGCTCCACACAAGAGGCCCTGAGGAAAATAATTTCCCTCGGGGCCTATTTCATCTTTGGGGATGCTGTGTGGAGGATTTTTTTAAGGAAGGGAAGGAGAGGAGAGTTCTGGGAAGGAAAAGGGTTTAAGGGGTGGGTAGGAATCTAGGGTTCAGCATGTCCTGGTCATCTGCCTGCAAGACCTAGACAAACCTCACCCCATGAACCCGGCACCCCTGCTAAATCACCAAACGTAGCGAACCACTTGGGGTGACCTATGGCAGAGGTGTTGGTTATCCAATAAAGGTTCCCGGGGTGGCGGTACCCATTCCCGCCTCCCAAATTGAAAAGTTGACTCAAGTCAGCATTTTTTTTAAACAATTATTTTTAAAGGCTTTACTATAAAAATTTCGTTTCATTTGCTCATTTTTAAAACAAAACTAATTGATTTAATAATTAGTTTTTTTGTTATCTATCATACAACATCTCCTGAACATTTACCTTTTTGGACTTGCTTCCGTACAGAATTTGGTTCGCAAGTTCACAGTTCAAGGCCAAGCCATTCGGCGTAGCTTACCCCTTCTATTGTGTTGATCGAACCGAGCGCAGAAAGGGACAGCAAATTTCGCATTGTACTTTGACTTGAAGCGCGAAAATAATGAACAGCTGTTTTTAACCGTGAAACGAAAATTATGGATAATTTCAAAATAATGCTTTAAATCCGGATTTCTTTGTTTGTTTTCTTTTAATTAGTTTTTATTAGTTAGGTTCTATGAACGTCAGTAATAATTTATAAGAATTTGACAAAAAAAAAAATCAACTTCTGACTCGATTTACTCGAAAACGAAAGCTCAAATCAAAAAAAATTATACCATAAAATCGACTCCAAATGTGATGAGGATTCCCCAGTTTCCCGCTTGTACTACGAGTTTTCGGACACCTTGTATATAATTATATTATGATTGAAATAATTTCTAATATCATAACTTATTTCAAATGCTCTGGATTAGCTGAAGTTATCTTAATACATATATACAGGGTGTAACAGGACGTACCCGAGGGATTTTAACCAGTGATTCCTGAGCATATTTGGAGTAAAAAATGTAAATGAAATTTTCGTCTCCGGTGAAATTTTTATTTCAAATAAAATCATTTTTTTGGTTTTTTTCCACACGCCGTCACTGATCTCATATTTCGAGTAAAGGATACGGCAACTCCGCGCAAACCCCTCCCCCATATCCGCTAGCCAACCCGAACCCCGTTGTTGGCAGCGTACTCTTTCACTCTCTACTGCGCGCCTCCTCGTAACGCGAATAAACATATTGCCAGGTGGTTTTTTAAATAGATATTTTTTTGGAGATAATATTTAACATAACTTTCGCATACAGTATTTTTAAATAGTGTAACAGGACGTACCCGAGGGATTTTAACCAGCGATTCCTGAGCTTATTTGGAGAAAAAAATTTGTATATCATTTTGCTGTACGGTGACATTTTTTTTCAATTAAAAACATTTTTTTTTGTTTTTTCTACACACCTTCACTGATCTCATATTTCGAGTAAAGGATATGGCAACCTCGCGATAACCCCTCCCCCTATCCGCTAGCCAACCCTACAGTTATCGGCAGCACGCTCCCTCACTCCCATACCGCGGCGAAGCTACCCCTTTCCGAATACCGCTCGGTCAGTTGTGTTTGGAGTTTGACGGTGAACGGGGTCGTGCGTAGTTGCTTTGAAATTTGTTTTTGTTTTACTGTTATTATTAGTGTTTATTCTAAAAGATGCCTCAAAATTATCCACCTGCCCATGAAGCAGATATAGTGTTTGTTTATGGAATTTGCCGAGGAAATTCAGTGGAAGCTGTAAGAGAGTATCGCAGAATATATCCAGAACGACGTCTACCACACCATACAACTTTCGTACAGGTTTGTACCTAACTACCTATTTATTATCGTAGAGCTAGACACACATTTAATGCCGCCATCTCATTGTAAAGGCTCCCAAAAATCCGCCTAATTGTGTCTTGTAATGTTACGGAAAAAGGTTATCACTACGTATGTTTATTTACAAAACTTTCCAAAATTTTATGTTTCACTCTCGGAAATCCAAGATAATACCTATCAAACGAGCCAAGTAAAAAAAATAGGGTAATGTTTCCCAACTTGGCTAATTCTTTAAGCTCAAATTATTTAAATAACACTTCATTTAACTTAATATCCTCCTCACAGCATCCCCGAAAATGTGTGGAGTTGATGTAAAAAATGAATAATAATACAACAGAAACAAGAATAATTTACGTAGGTTAATTGGTAAAAGATGCTTTAAAGTTCCATTTTCATTACAATTAAAGTTCGAAATTCTTGTGAAAAAAATATCAAGCCGTCGCGTCATTTTGAAATTGTTATTAACACTTATTTATAACCCAAATTAAGAACTAAATAATCATATTTTGTGCTTGTCCCCCAACGTAAATAGTTGCTAATCAAAATCGGTTCCAAGAAAGCTTGTTTTAAATAGTTTCACTCACAAAATAAATTAATTCGTACTTACGGAACGTTTTCTATGTTAATCAAATATTTCTATGTTCTCAGAAATAAACTGATATAAAACGCACCCGTCATTCATTTTTACTGATATTTTATAACAGAATAATGTTAGCAATTGTATTTTTGTTTGCAGATGTATCAACGCCTGCGCGACCATGGAATCGTACGGGTTCAGGGCGGAGGAAATAATGATGTTCCAGTTCGTGTTGAAGAGAGGATCCTCAACATGATGACAGAAGACCCGACGCTTTCCGTGCGTCGCGTCGCCATGATCGTTGGAGACATAACACACACGACGGTATGGAGAATCCTAAAAAAACATCGCCTGAAACCTTTCCACTACAGGCGCTGCCAAGGTCTACTGGAGAACGACCATTTCTCAAGACTAATTTACTGTAGACGGATGCTACGAAATGTGTTGAGAAATGGAGATTTCATGAAAAATATTCTATTCACAGACGAAGCCCAATTTACGAAAACAGGAATATTAAATATCCACAACCTGCATCATTGGGCCGAAGAAAATCCTAAGCTTGTCCGGGAATCGTCGAGCCAAGAGAGATTCTCAGTAAATATGTGGGCGGGTATTTTGGGTAACAAAATAATTGGTCCGATCGAGTTGCCTCCCAGGTTAAATGGACCGATGTATCTGGAGTTCCTGCAAGGGCAGCTGGGCGACATTCTGGACGAAGTAAACTTACAAGCACTGCGAAGGATGTGGTTCCAGCACGATGGAGCTCCACCCCATTATTCCGTTGCCGTGCGGAACTACCTGAATGTAGAGTTTCCTGGACGGTGGATAGGCCGAGGTAGTCCTAACATTGCATGGCCACCGAGATCACCCGACCTAACACCGTTGGATTACTACCTCTGGGGAACTCTGAAGGAAAAGGTGATTCGAAGCCGATAGCGACGAGAGAGCAATTGATCCAACTGATCATGGAGGCAGCAGACGAACTGAAGGCGAATCCTGCTAATTTAAGCATCCATAATGTGTTAAGATTGCATGCATGCATTGAAGCCGATGGCGGCCACTTCGAGCAACTTTTATAATAATAATAAAAAAAATATTATAACCAAATGTCAGCATTTTTATTCTTACATGTCATTCATAATATTATGTTCGTATCTGTGACAGATGACAGACACAAACGCGAACAAAACATTGCCGGGTGGGTTTTTAAATTATTTTTAGAGGTATTATTTAATTATAACTTTCGCAAATAGTATTTTTAAGTATTGTAAGTTCAGTCAACATTACACTTAAACAGTAGATACTAAAATGTTTTCAAAGCTTATGATCGAACCACCACGATTAATTTATTTGAAACTTCTATAAGAACTCACATTTTGTGTCAAAATTATGAAACATTCCAATCCTTCATAATCGGACTGTTTGTGGTTAGTTTGTATTTTATTGGTAAGGCTGAATACAGTCAACTTATTGACTTGATTTTTTTTTTCTTTAAATCGGCACCATTACCTTAGGGAACGTACTCATACTACGTAACCTCTTCGGGGGGGGGGGGGTCTTCAAAATGTCACGCTTGGTACAAATGAGCGGCGATTTGCTTAGGATTTTGGTCACCGGGAGGGGGAGGGGGGGGGGGGGTGGGGGGGGGGGGGGTTAAAAATTGCAAAAAAAATGGTCACGTAGTATGGGTACGTTCCCTTCTGTAAAATGATAATATTATTTGTATCGGTAAAACAGGTTATTATTGCAATCCTTATTCTGGATAGTTCCTTGTAATCCAAATGTATGCTATTACATTCAAAACATTGCTAGATCAACTTATTTTCTAAGAACTTTGTCAACATACTTATTGATGGGTTGGTAAAACCAATAGTTTATTGTTTCAAAACACTGGTTAGGCCACATTATAAGTCGAGAACTTTCTAAGAATTGTGTTAGGTATCCTGTTCTTCATAATACGTATTAATAGATCGGTAAAACCAATAGTTTATTGATTGTAACCCTTATTCTGAGTACCTACATAACTGAAAAATATTAGTACCTACATTGTGTAGTTAGGTAAAAATAAATGGGGAATTTGAATTGGAATTTGAATCATGACTAGGTACTTCCAAGAATACACAATTACCTACTACGTGGAATTGCGAGGAGTATGCTAAGACCGAGTTGTTTGGCAGTTCATCCTCTCTACCTACCGCGTGATGTTTAATAAATCTTTTGAACAAAATATTTCACACGGTTTTAAAATTGTTCCAATATGTAATTGATTTATTTTTAAATTCATTTATAAAATTAAATATTTTTCTTATTCAAATAATTCAGCACCTGGCAGCATTCTAATTTTAAAATAACATCGTATTCTACCTATACATGTATGTATTTCATATTATTTTAAATTCTGTGGGTCAAGGTCACGGTTACGCATTTGCAGCTGTTGACAAGTTCGTTTTATATGAGCATTGATTTTATTGACAATAATTTCGCGATTATAATGCGCGTTTCGTTTTGGTGATTCTGGATACCTAATTAAGCAAGTGCAAGGGAGATTGTGTTTTTAAAGGTGGTTAAATATTTATCTTATCTTATTTCTTAATATTTATGATAAAAGGACCATTGGAAATTATTCTCAATTATTGTCAACAAATAAGTTATTTAATTACTGTTTTTGTGTTTAATTCGTAGAACTACATTTTTTTTTGTTTAAAAGTTATTTAATGGTGGGTTTCTTCATTTACCGAGAATGCTAAATGCAATGCTAATTGTAAAAGTAAACGGTCAAATGCATAGACATTTTTAAATTTCGATCGTTTACTTTTACAATTAGCATTCCATTTAGCATTCTCGGTAAATGAAGAAACCCACCCGTCTTCTAACCACAAATTATTTAAATTAGAATTCCATCAGGAATTTTCGGTACTTAAAGTCTTTACTTAAAGCTAGCAATAATATCTGAGTAAAATAAGCATAATAATTATTTACGCAATATTAAATATTACTTGTTTGGTATTGGAGCATATAATATGGTCCTGCCTTGAAGCGCGCTGGTCGTTGTCGCCTCCCTTCCACTGTGTGCACGTGTGAAATTGCGACGTTGTCTCCCGAGTAGACCAATGATCATGCCATTGGCGACGCGTGATTTAAAAACATAATTTTTGTTTTTAATAGAAAAAAAATATCACCGGAGAGCAAAATGAAATCTACATTTTTTACTCCAAATATGCTCAGGAACCGCTGGTTAAAATCCCTCGGGTACGTCCTGTTACACCCTGTATAAAGTTAAATACAAAACATTGACTTGGAAATTTATCAAACACATACCTATTTTTAATAGCTATTGGTGAATTCATAGGTAGATATTCGGAATCGATACATTTTTTTTTCTTTTTATATAAGTGTTTTTCTTTTTGATTAAAATTTTCTTGGGAACAAAAAATTCTATATATATATATAAAAAATATACCTATTATATTTATAATATTTTAATATAGTTACATATCACATATTAAGCGAGTAATATTTTGTTATAATAATTAATTCAAATACCAACGGTTGCTGCATGCCGCTTTCTCCTTGGAATCTGGAAAAATTTTATAATGGGAAAAACTCACCCCTCCAAGGTTTTCCCACCCGGGATCTACACGGATAAACCTTGCTGCAATTTTCCTAGATTAATTTCTATTGTTCTAAATTTAAATAAATCTTTTCGACTTCAATTTTTTTTTTCGTTTAATCCAATAAATTTAAATGATGTATAAACTTTATCATTCTAAACTGTATTTTATTTCAAAACTCGTTGGTTAAATAACACTTTAAATGAAACTTACTTCACGATTTATTTCGAAATGGTAAATTGTTGTTAAATGAAATTTTATCCCTCCGAACTTTTATGTAGTAATAAAATATTATTTTGTTTTATTATTATTATTATTTTTTTTTCTTATTAAAGATTTTCGTCGAAACTTTTCCGGTTAACTGGATGCACTTATTTATTTATTATCCCTTTTCAATATGCACTATTTTTAGATAATTAATTTAAATATTTATTATTTGTTAGAACTCTTTTCGTTAAGACTGGACACACGTATTTTATTATAACTTCTTCACACTTAATTATCACATCACTTCAGTTATTTATTTCACTGGTATTAGACGCGAATTTTTTGAGTCTAAAAATACAATATTTAGTGATTATAAAATCCGAATTTTCTACTAAAACAAATTGTATTTATCACGAGCACTTTTAACTTTTCACAAGTAATTAATGCGTTAAGTTTATTTTTATTTTCACTGACTTTAACTGCAAAGTTTTTTTTTTTTGTAGATCACTGGCTTGAATGTGAAATTTTTCTAAGTCTCACAATCCTAATCACTTTAAACCAATTTTCCACAAGTAAATTTCAAACGTTTCGTCGCGTCTCACGAACTTTCAACCTTTTCAAAAACGACCGCAGACTGCCTCCAACTGGCATTTGTCTTCCGTATTATACCCCCTCTCAGGTCCAAAAGAGAGAATCTGAATTTCCGGTAATAAACCAATCTAATTTCTATCAACTCGTAATTTCTTGAAATTTTCTCATTATTATCGAATGCTGTCCCTTAAACCCTACCGCGGTTGCACCTTTGACTCCTGTCCCGTACTTTCATACTTACAAGACCCAAATTAAGTAAAATCATGTTAAATTGCCCTAACTTCCTTTGTTCTGGTGTTCATACAAAATTAGCTTGAATTTCATGATTTTAAAGTTGTATTTTCATCTATTTCGCAACATGTCCATGCGTACGGCATCTACCATATGTTCCAAATCTGTCCCCAAATTCGCCTATCAGAGATACCTTCATGTCGAAGTCTTTCTCGCAAATTGTTCATTTTTATTTTATTATTTTTCCTCGAGTTTTTCTGTCTTCTATATGAACCTTTCCATTTAAAACCGAATTTTCTCTATTTACGTCGTTTATTTGAATTTTCCATTTTTTTCTCGAATTTTCTTTTATTCACGACACTCTTTCCATGAATTTCCTTATTTATTCTCACGTTATTGTTCATATCCCTATAAATTTTTATATTTCAAGCCGTATTTATTTTATTCACTGTTAATCTACGATTTTCTTTGTTTTTCTCTGTCGTATCTACTCTCCCATCGTTTCACTGTACCCTCCACACATAACCATATCGTTTTTTAGATGTTTGCTGCCACTTGGAAAATTTCATTTTCTATTTCTTATTAATTAATATATCATTTTTCACATTTTTATAAGAGATACCCCCACTTCGGCCCTTAAATTTCTGTCATTTTTATTACTCCATAGGGAACGTCCCCTCGACTCCATCTCTCTCTTACCCAGAATCCCATAAACCATAAGCTTTGACAGGTGTTTACGTTAATATCTGTACCCACCACGCAATAAATTTTCCTTTATTACAGTGTCGTTAAATTTTATTGGAATTCTTTAATCTAAATATTACGTAAGACCAATGTTAATTTTTATAGCCCTCTTTAACGGCTAATTGCGTTAATCTAAACAATTTTCATGTTCGAATATTCCTTGTTTATATCAACAAAATACATGTGAGATCGACAACCATTGTAATGTCTCATTTTTCCCTGCAGTCGCGTGCTATGCTACGCTATAATCTCCATTTTAATTACGTAAAATGACTACTTTTCCTGAGTTTAATCCATCGCAATGTTTTCAGTATTTTCCACTCCCCTAGGTACTCTACTCTATTTTCCTCTCAAACACTTGTTACTGCACTAAACCTCTGAAATGTCCCCTCGTACACTCTTTAAAACTCTCATTTTTTTATGAAGTTTTCTTCCTTAATAGTTTCTCCTAATATCTTCACTCCGTCTAGAATTGATAACAATAATTTTTCGTTGTTTTTTCAACATTTCCATTTCCCTTAGCACGTTTCCCTCGAATTGATCATCTTCGGTCGTCACAAAAAATCGTATTATAGATGGAAATTTCCTAAACATCTTCCAACACGTTTTCATCACTTGCTATTCAATTTTTCATTTAATCTTTTCCATCGTTGTTTACGTGTATCTTTTTTCAATCTTTAATATTCGCATATTATTTCGAGAACTACGGTTTATCATCTCTTCAATTGCTCTTATGTTTACTTTCAAACGCGGGTTCAATGTACTTATGTCCCTAAATCAGCTCTTGCTTCCCATGGAGTTTATGCACCTCTCGGTTCGGTGAGAACGAAAACATAATTAATTATGTCCTTAATTGCCGAGTCCAAAGGTCGATCTTTTGTTCCTCGTTGGTGTACGCCTTTCCGTTTATTGATTGGTTTGTTCAATCCTTTATTGTTTTTGCTTAAACCCAATTGGCTGTCAAGATATCAATATTTGGAATCGAGCCTAAAAAAAAAGGAATCTCCCGGCCCGTGACGATTTCTTGATACCATCTGTGATTTTTTCATCAATACTCATCTCACTTTGTTTAATTATAGATCAATACTGTAAATATGAATTCACTTTATTCTGATCCGATAGATGTCGTAGGTGTGTCCGTTTTATAAGTAATTGATATTTTTCTTTTTAAATTAAAGTGGGAAGCTACGATATTTTCTAATTTTCACTGTTGATCAATGCAATACATCACAGTACCTCGGGACAGTATATCCGCTGCATTTTTTGACGATGATACGTGCCGCCACTGCGTTGGATCGCTGATTTCCTGTATCTTAGCGACTCAGTTTGCCACAAAGGTGTTCCAACGAGCTGGTTGTCCTTTCAACCAGCATAACGCTATTGTTGAGTCGCACCAGTAATAGGTGGCTGATTCTTCTACACTTAGCGTCAACTTGATATTTTTTATTAGCTTGGCCAATAGTAATGCACTGCATAACTCTAACTTGGGTAATGATATACATTTTAATGGTGCTACTCTAGACTTGGAGGTAACTAACTGTGCATGCCGCTTACCTTCTGAATCTGTTGAGATGATGTAGGCGCATGCTCTGAAAGCTTTCTGCGAGGCGTCGCAGAACCCGTGCAATTGTATATTCTCTGGTGTTCCGCTAATAAGTTCTTTCGGAATTTTTAACACATTTAGTTGCGATAGTTGGTCTAGATAGGCCCTCCAAGGTATTAAAATTTCATCAGGTAGTATGTCATCCTATGATGCCTTGGACTGCCATAATTTTTGCATAATTAATTTGGCTACCACTACGATGGGCCCTAAAAGTCCTAAAGGATCAAAAGTGGAAGCTATGCACGATAATATTTGACGCTTGCTCTCCGTTTTACCTAACGGCTTTGTAATTTCATAAGACAGGTAATCTAATTCATTATTCCAAATTAATCCATGTATTTTTTCATTCTTGGAATTGTCAGTGATCATTTTTTCACAATCGCCGTGTTTGGAAATTTCACCTTGGCTCCGCCCAGATGACAATTTCAAAACATTTGATCTCCACTTCCTCAGGGTCATCCCTGCGGACAGCAAGATATCACTTATTTGTTTCTTCAACTTGAAACAAACTTCCAAGTCATCCCCTTCAGTCAATAGATCGTCCATATAAAAATCATTTTCTATGACTTGACTTGCTACTGGGAAATTACCTTGATTATCCATACCAATTTGTCGAAGACATCTCGTTGCTAGGAAAGAGGAAGGTCCCAGCCCATAGGTAACGGTTTTCTATTTGTAATGTCGGAGTTCCTCTTCTTGTGATTTGCGCCATACAATCTTCTGAAGGCTGCGATCCGCTGCGCATACGTTGATTTGACGGTACATTTTTTCGATGTCCGCAGTCATGACGTATCGATGTTTTCTGAAACGTAATAAATGGCTGTATAAGTCCTTTTGAATGACAGCTCCCATCATCAGAGCATCGTTTAGGGATATTCCGGTCGACGTCTTTGTCGAACCATCAAAAACTACACGCACCTTCGTCGTGGTGCTAGCTTTTTTAATGAACGCGTGATGCGGCAAAAAATAGGATTGCTCATACCCTCTCCATTTATCACATAACTCCATATGACCTAGTTGTTCATATTCCCGCATAAATCGTACATATTGCAATTTCAATTCAGGATTTATTAAAAATTTCTTCTCTATGTTCTTAAATCTTTTTCCGCTGTGTTTACTGAGTCACCAAGTTGACTCACACAAAGGCGGCGCGGCAGACTCACAACGTATCTACCATCGCTCTCCTTAGAGTGCGTGGCGACGAAATCTGCTTCACACGCCTTCTCCTCATGATTTTGAAATCTTGCAGGATTCACTTCCTCCATTTTCCAGAATTTTTCTATTTGATTGGATAATGTGTTTATTGATAAACTACAAATTTGCGGTACTGGCCTTTTTTTATGATGAATGTTGATCGGGCCTGATATGACCCATCCTAATTCAGTCCTCTGAAGAGTAGGTCCGTTATCCAATCTCAGCCGATCATCTTGTAGTATATCCCAAAAGCTCTCAGCGCCTATCAGGATATCAATAGGCGCCGCTTCGTTGAAATTTGGGTCCGCCATTTGTAATCCCGGCGGCAGCTTAAAATCTTTTCTGGCCACTGTTGTTTGGGGTAGGTTTGTGGTTATTTCCTGTAATATTAGACAAGTGATATTTTGGTTATAATTTAATTTTAATCGCAAGACGTTTCTTTATATGGGTAACATTGTTGTGTATGCCTAACACAGGCTTGTTTATCTTTTCACATCTTAAATTTAATTTCATTGCGAACTTTTCGCACATAAAATTGGCTTGAGCTCCAGAGTCAATTAGGACCCTTGCCTCGTGCACTTTATTATTGTGATCTACCACCCCAATGATAGCAGTCGACAATAAAATTGTTTTTTCTGCCTTCGCTAAGGCTGAATGATTTGACACTGAAACTCGTTCAGCATTCATTTGGCAGTCACCTCCGGGGTGATCTTTACCTTTATTCATGGAGTCATCGCTCGGATGCATCTCCCTGTGCAATAAAGTATTGTGGCTCTCGCTATCACAATGCTTGCATTTCAAATTAATTTTACAATATGGGGCCGTATGTCCTAACCTCAAACATTTGAAGCAGGTACGGTACCTCCTTATTGCGTTAGCTCTCTCCTGAATTTAATTTAAAAAAATTTTTACAATAATATATTTTATGTCCCTTGTCATTACAACAACTACAATTATTGTGGGTAGCAGCTAAAAATACCGATTCCTTTTTAGGATTATTGTTGCTACCATTTGCTTTCGGGTGGGTAGGAATTTTTTTAGAATCTGAATTTAACATTTATTCCAAAACTTGCGCACGCGAGGTCAAACATTTAAGAAATTCCTGTAATGTAGGTAGCTCATCCTGCAATGGGGTTTGTTCCCAATGCTTTCTAGAACTTGCATCCAATTTATTATAAATTACGTATATAATTAAAGCATCCCATTGTTCGATTTTCAAGCCTAAATTTTGCAACGCCTTGAGATTTAAATTTGTTTCATCAATCAGGTAACGCATGGCTACTGGATCCTCATGTTTCATCTCTTTAAGTTGAAACAGAGCTTAGATGTATCTTTGTACGGTAGTTCGAAAATTTGAAACCCTCTGTTGCAACAACTATATTTTATTTTCTTTTCTTTTACTATGTTTTTTTATGTTTTGCGCTTTACACTTTTACACCTGTACATATTTTTTCTGCTTTTGGTTGTTTACTGCTTAAATTGATATTTTGGGTTTGTATACTTTCACAAATTTTCCTTTTCTTTTAGGCTTTATAAGCCTAGCGTAACTAAACGCTCAAGCTTTGTTATTTTTTTTTATTTTTACGCTTACATTACCTTATGTTTTACTGCAACCCTCATGCTTTTGAATTATTTTTTTGTTAGTTAATTGGTGAAATTCCACACCAAGCGATGACTCCTACACGCTTTTCTTTTATTTTTTAGTTTTTTTGGATTGGTTACTTGTATATTTTCTTTCAGTTACGTTTAAATGCGAGAACTGAACTCCGTTGGCTGTTATGTACCGTCCTCTTCCCCATTAAGGGGTAGGACTCTGGAGCGTGTCCCCGCCTATGTTTACTGGCTGACTCTACAGAACTGGTGGAGCTGCACCTGTCTTCCGCGCCACCCCCCGTGACATGAAGAGGCTGGGGAGAAGGCCGAACGGCGACCGAAAGCTGTCCGTCCCGCCTCCGACGACTCGACGCTTTTCTCCCTAGGGTCTTCATCCTTGACTTCCATTTACTCTCGTCTAGGCACCACCGGTTAGCTGGCTTACGGACGACGCCGCCGGTTGTCAGGAGGCCGGACATTCATCCTTCTTCACTGTCTCGGGGACTGCCGGTTGACAGAGTGTGGCAATACCACTTCTTCACTGTATATACTCTCTGTTATCTGTTTTTCTTTTTTTTCTTTTGAACAGTGCTCGGCGCCGCCCGCTGGATTGACCATAGTCATCCGCTGTCGTGAGCTTATTACTCACGACGGTTGCTGTATATTTTGTTCTTTTTTCTTTACTTTATTTTTGGTTGAGGCTACGAACAACTCGTTTGACTGTCCATGAGGCTGATTACCTCCATGGGCTTTAGAATTGTAGAAGTGACTATAACAGTGCAATTCTGTAGGCACACCTGCATACCGCCCTCTAACAACGTATGCGGGGACATTGAAGCTCTAGATTCGTTATTAAATGCAGAGTCGTTTATAAAAAAAAAGTAGATTCTTGCGAGAGCTCCGAAGGGGCGACAATATGTCGCCTATACCGGGGCGGGACAGTGGTGGGTGCTTCAATGTTGCAACAACTCAAAAACCGATATATAATTCAGGTCTGATACCTCGAAATTAGCGATTATCTTTGCTGCATTCCCCTTTAAATAGGATTGCATATAATAAAACTTCTCTACATTGCTTAAGGCAGTATTGTTATGAACCAGTGTCTTAAATGTTTCTATAAAATTAATCCAATTTTTTGGATCGCCGTTGAATTCTCGTAACTGAAGGTTGGGTAATTTTATTTCCAATTTGGGAGCCTCCACAGACTAAATTGCTCCCTTTGCAGTCGCTAAAATTGGATAATATTGATTTTCAAAATTCTCCCTTTGCAAATTATTATCGATTTCGTTGGAATCCGGAAGGTTTTCGATTTGTTCCTGAATCTCTTCGAAATCATCATTTACTTCGAAATCATCAAATACAATTTGGGAGGCGGGAATGGGTACCGCCGCCCCGGGAACCTTTATTAGATAACCAACACCTCTGCCATAGGTCACCCCAAGTGGTTCGCTACGTTTGGTGATTTAGCATAGGTGCCCGGGTTCATGGGGTGAGGTTTGTCTAGGTCTTGGAGGCGGATGACCAGGACATACTGAACCCCAGATTCCTACCCACCCCTTAAACCCTTTTCCTTCCCAGAACTCTCCTCTCCTTCCTTTCCTTAAAAAAAATCCTCCACACAGCATCCCCAAAGATGACATAGGTTCTGAGGGAAATTATTTTCCTCAGGGCCTCCTGTGTGGAGCTCACGTAAAAAAATTTTTTTTTTCAATTCTAGCATAGTGAATTTTAATTTCGTTAACTGATGATGCCTTTAATGAATCCGCAAATCTCGTGAGTTTACCTTTCAACACTCCTCGTTTGTTAATCAACGATTTTAAATTATCGATTTTTATTACATTTTAAACATTGTTCAATGCATTTTGCACTAACCTATATACATGTGAAACATGGTGTCACTACCGTACCAGCTCAATAGAACGACTGCGGATCCAATATAATGATGCTTGCAGAATTATATTTGGATACAGAAGATACAGCAGCGCATCTTCAATGTTTACGGAGCTAGGACTACACGGATTCGCCGGTCTGATGAGACACCGGGTCACTGGAGCCAGGATGCGGCTAATGGCTTCCGATAACAAAGTGGTGATCGCAGCCTTCCAGCACCAAGCGCCACTCCTGAGCGAGCGCTGAGCCCTAGCTCACTCCAGACCACGTCCTACATTATAATTGATTAGTTATTTTATTTCTATTATCGCTTATGTCTTTTATATTTGTTTGTTCTATTTATTTTTTTTTACTTTATCTGTTGTGTAAATATGTACAACTTTATGGGACGTGTGGGATTGCACTATCCTCCCCACATCCTGGAATAAACATTATTATTGAACGCACCAGATTTAAATGTCCGGCTTTAATTTTCCCCACAGGAAAAACTAAACCCTTTCACACACTTCCCAAATGATCATCTGGTCAATCCACGTTATGCAATTGCACTATATAAGTATTATAATTACAAAACAATACAAGAACAACATGTCAACCTACCAGAGACCAGGTGGGAAAATAATTCACCGACTCCAGATATTTTCATATCAGAGGGTTCGGCTCTGTGGAATTCCTAATTGAACCTATAAATCCTACTGATCCCTCAATATAAATATTTAAAAAATCTTTTGTAATCCTACATGTATTTAAAATTACCGATTTTTGCATTTTTATATATAAATTATTGTTATTATTACGTATTTGACAATAATTCAACAATAAAAATGCTAAAAATGTTCCTTCAAAAATAATTTCTGTGCAATCGCGTAAAAAACAGTAATAACCAATTCAAGCTATAAACAATGACAGAATCATACAGTAATCATCTTCTTAACAATTAATCTAAAATAAATTTGCATGACTCGCATTTTACACTGCGGGTAGTTAATTTTTGTTTTTAAATAAGCACATCGACACACAAAAAATAGCGCTTGTTTGCACAGGAATTCACGGAATTAGAATGAAGGAAAAGCAGAGATACTGTTATGTTAGCACAAAGATTGCAAACAAAACGTATGGAGCTATACAGTTAATAAATAAATAAGTCGCGCATGCGCAGACAGAGCTGCAACAAAGCGGGAATAGGTATAAAAACAACAGCGCGGGAGCACCCAGCCCTCTTGGTTTCCCCTCGTCCGGCAGTTGAGTCCCACACCTAGTCACGCACGGCTGTCATTCACGAGACGCCGTAGCTCATAACTTCGCGACGCGTGCCGCAAACAAAATGGCTAAGTTCCGCTACAGAAGTTGATATTGTGTAACGATCTATAACTATTGTCGTGAGTAGCCTCCCGCCGTGAATATCGCAAGATATCCAGATGAAACGTGTTATGGCGCATTAAATAGCACCCACGCCGCCGCTAAGTTCCGTCGTGATAATTCATATACCCGACCCGAGTGAAGATAGGCCTTCGGAAGAAGCGTAGCTGTGAGCACGGACCCCCCGGTCGAGCCAGCCTGCCTTGTTAGGCCTCCGCTGCCTCCTGACCCTCCTGAAGAGCACGGACCCCCCGGTCGAGCCAGCCTGCCTTGTTAGGCCTCCGCTGCCTCCTGATCCCGCCCGCCCTACGATACAGGTTTACTTATTCTTTCTCCCTGAGCCATTCGAGTCAAGCTTCAAGATCCGGTTCCTTAAGCCGATCCTTAGGTCTTAAACCGTATTCCTTGTTGTGTATTAACCCCATAAGAAATGTACAATAAACACTTGTTATCTATTCCCCGAGTTTCATTGTATGTCGCAACCTGTTTACCCGAGAAAAGAGAATAGCAATGGCTATATAGCACTGGCGCAAAACACTCGGTTAAACAATTGTGATACGCAATGAAATTATTAATAAAAATGTCTTATGTTATACAGTGAACAGCTTGTGTTTTATAGAAAGATTTTAAATCGTAGAAGTTAGAATCACTTCTTGTCGTATTATAAAATTGTTTGAAAATAGAGTAATTGCAAGTGAAAAGAAGAGTAAAATCATTTAAACCTAATTGAAAGTGGATAAATGTTGAACTAAATACAAATTACTTCACGCGTAGTAAGGAACATTCGAGAAAGTCGTAATAAATTTAAGAGCGTTCCCGACGGAGCGGTTATTTTTTCAAGGAAATAAGCCAAACGAATAAGTAAATAATGCAAAATTTTTGAAATTACATCGTTATTTATGTGATTTAAATTAAATAATGCGAAGAGAGATAGCTTGTTACATTTAAAAGCGTAGTATCATCGTAATATTATCCCCGCATAAACAAAACCTGAAATTCTCAAGATTTTTAAACGAATTTAAGCGCGAGATAGACGAGGCGGTAAATTTTTTTAGTGGAAATTATCGAAATTAATAGGATTTTAAAGCTACAATTTGAAATTAATAAAATTATTAAGAAATACGATTAAAATAAATAGAAATATTTAGAGAAATTGATATTCTGAAAAAAAAAAAAATAAAATAAAATTCATTAATAAAAGGAATTCAAATTCAAGCTAAAATTGGAAATAAATTATAATACTGACTTGTATAAAATCGTGTATATGATAAAAGTTAATAACTTGACGGTATCACCTGACTAAAGTATCTTGGAATTAGATGTAGTCCAAAAAAAAAAAAGAATACAGTCTAACAAGCATACCTACGGCAAGTTATATAAAATCATGATCCTTTAACAGCGACTTTTTTACTTAAAGATCTATTAGACTATGGAAGGCAAATGCGACCCATAGTTTAACCTCTAAGTGATTAAGTATGCTCGCGCAGTCGTATATCTCTGGAATCCAAACTCTGTTGTGGAGACGATTTTAATCTCAGAAACCGCTTAGCCAGGACAAGGAAGATTGCGAACGTAAAAACCCCTCCCTAATACAAGTTAAAGAAAAAAACATATATAAACATATGTATATTTCCAAAATATTGCTTGACGTTATTATTTAGAAGCTAATTTTCCTAGAAAATAAAATAATAGTGGAAAAAAAAAAAAAAAGTTAAGAACAGATTTCAACTAGTAAGATCATGTGGTAGAGAAAAAAAAAAATCAAATCAAACTGGTTTTTTAATTGCAATGTTTTTTTTGGTGGAATAAATCAGAAACCACAAAGAGGATTGTAGTTGAAAATACACAAGTTGTAAAATCATTGTCATTTTGAAAGCTAATCTTATATATCATGAAAAAAGATAGTGATGGTAAGTAAGGCGGATGCGAAATTTACTGTCACAATTCAATATATAAGACAAGCCCGGGTGTAATTAATTGAAGAGTAATCTGAGATTGTACATCAATCAAGTGCCGTAATAGACCCTAAAACAAGTTGAACAATTGCAAAACACATATATGAAAATATATATGTATTCCCACGAATTTTTATTTTAAAAAGAGGAAAAAGTTAAAACAAAATGCTTAAAAGAATTAAAACGATGAAAAAGTAAATAAATGCAAGAGAATTTAAATATAACGGAAGTAATAAAAAGAAATAGGAAAAGGTTAAAGTTTTAATTAATTAAAAAAAAAAATTTTTAAAGATAAATTAGATCAAAAAAAATAATAAGAGTTATTGAATTAATGGTGGGATAAATTAATTGATATCTTGACATTAAATCGGACGGTTTTTATTTAATTTAATTTAATTTTTTTTTTCTTTCTCTCCTTTCTTCTCTCTTCCCTTCAAAAATTAAAGATGGCATCTAATCTAATAAATTTAGAGAGAATTGTGGGTTTTGAAAAAGATACAGTAGTGAGACTGAAGAAAATATTATTAGATAGAGGAATTACCCCAAAAAGAAATTTGAAATCTCTAAGAGAACAATGTAGATTATTTAATGAAAATTTGAATAATTCAGAAACCAGAGAATCAATAACTTCACCGGTAAATTCAGAAATAATGATTCAAAGTGAAGACGCAGATTTAACAATCAATCAGAATATGGAAAAAGAAATAACTCACGTTAATAGGAACCAAGGTATACGTTATGTCGAAAGAAAATTAATCAACCTTAGTAATTGGAAAATTACCTTCGATGGCACGACAGACGTTCACGCTTTTTTTGATAGAATTGCAGAATTGCAATACGCGAGAGGTATTGACAATATAGATGTAGCTAAAGGATTCATAGATCTTATTACAGGCACGTCACTAATGTTTTACCGGAAAATCTTTAGAAAGGATATTACTTGGACAGAAATTAAATCTGCTTTTATTAAAAGATTTGAGAATCCTGCGTTCCAAATGACAGAAAAATCTAGACTTTTCAATTTATTTCAAGGGAAAAACGAAATGGCAGCGGATTTTATTCTAGAAGCACTATCAATTAATGCAAAGTTAAACATTCCATTAGCAGAACAGGAACTTCTCTCCTTGATTACAAAAGGATTACTACCAGATTACGCACAATTAAGAATTGGTAAAGAAATTACAAATGTAGCTCAGTTACAAAAATTGTGTGATGAATTAGACAGAATTAAATTTAATACGATAAATAATACACAGAGGAGTTCATCTCAAAATAGTAACGTTAGTACGGAAGATGATCAAATAAAAATTAGATCGAAAATTTACCAATATAGACAGTTACATAACGTCTCAGTAGGTCAGTACATAAACTTGATTTCGTCCTTGAATAACAAATTAAAAATACCAATACCTGAAACAGAGATAGTAATTATTGTCAAAAACGGGTTGCTTCACAGATACAATAAACTATTCTTGTATGATTTACCAAACACCTGCGCAGAGCTAGAGAAAAAATGTTCCGAATCAGACAATACACATAATGCTAACCAGTTTGCAAACTCAAAATATAAAACTTTTAATAAGAATAATATTAGATCCACACAAGTGTCTTCATTATCTCCTTGTCAGGATATAGGCAAAAGTACGAAATTACGATTATGTTTTAGATGTAAACAAGCCGGACACTTTGCAAGGAATTGCAATCAAAATAATAATGTAATAATACCGCGGAGAAGTCCCAGATGGAAAAAACAGGAGTTGAGAAATAATAATTCGATTCCAGACCTTTCAAAACCACCTCCGTTTTATTTTAATAAAAACCAAAAAAACATGTAGACGGTCATTCCAATTTTAAACCGTCAGAAGTAGTAGCGAAGAAAGAATGGAATGACTGGTTAAAATATGTCAAATACTTTTTTGAAACAAAACCTCTTGAAACAATAAATATAAATTATGGTCTAGACGGTCGACCACACGCTAACTTTAAAATTAAAAATAAATATTTCACTGGACTCTTAGATACAGGAGCAGCGATTTCTTGCTTGGGTGGAAATATGTATAAACATTTCCTACCATTAGGTTACGAATTGATTCCTTGTGACATGACAATTAGCACGGCAGACGATAAGTTACAAAAAGTTTTAGGTAAAATTTCGCTTCCCGTGAAATGCAATGAGACGACAGAAATAATAGACTTTGTAATAATCCCGGCAATAGGACCCAGATTTATCTTAGGTATTGATTTTTGGAGAAAATTTAAGGTTGCTCCTAATTTATTTTCAAAAGATGCGAATAGTAAAACAACATCAATCTCGGAAATTAAAGTGTTAAAATCAAAAAACGACCTTTCACCTGCTCAATTACAAGAGTTAAACGAAGTTGTAAACGATTATCAGTCGATATCTTTTGAAAAGCGCGGCTTAGGAAAAACAAATCTTGCTACACATAAAATCGAAACCGAGGGCCCTCCCATAAAACAAAGATATTATCCATTATCACCCGTCAGATTAAAACAATTGGAAAAGGAAGTAGACGAAATGTTATCCCTGGGCGTAATTGTGAAGAGCCGGTCGGCTTGGTCAAACCCCGTGTTGCTGGTACCAAAAAAGGACGGAACGGCAAGGTTCTGTTTGGACAGTAGAAAATTAAACTCAGTCACAAAAGCACAAATTTACCCCATTCCGAATGTACACCGAATTCTAGATAATTTGGGTAATGCAAACTATATAACCTCTCTCGATTTTGTGAAATCATTCTGGCAAATACCCCTAGAAGAAAGTTCGTGTGAAAAAACCAGTTTCGTAGTACCCGGGAGAGGAACCTTCATGTTTGTCAGGTTACCGTTCGGTTTACGTAACGCGCCTAGCGAGTTACAACGCTTGGTTGACACTCTTTTCGGTCCAGAATTCGAGCCGAACCTATTCGCATATTTAGACGACCTAATTATAATATCCAAAACATTCGAAGAACACATAATATTACTCAGGAAGGTACTTGATATATTAAAAAATGCAGGATTAACGTTGAATATTAAAAAATCGGAATTTTGTAAATCACGCCTGAGGTATCTAGGATTTGTAATAGATAAAGATGGTCTCCGTACCGACCCTGGAAAAGTAGAAGCGATAAAAAAATTTCCCCGACCCCAGAACACAAAACAGGTAAAATCATTTCTAGGTTTATGTAGTTACTATAGACGCTTTATAAATAATTTTTCGGATATAGCAGCTCCTCTAACACACATAACAGGAGGTACGAAAGGGAAATCTAATTATACGTGGAACGAAGAAACAGAAAAGGCATTTTCCGCATTAAAACAGGCATTAATAACGGCACCAGTCTTGAGTTGCCCAGATTTTAAATTACCGTTCATAATACAATGTGATAGCTCTAATTTCGCCATCGGGGCGTGTCTCTCTCAAAAATTTCCAGACGCAGAACACCCAGTAGCTTATTACTCGAGAGTACTGTCAAAGGCAGAAAGGAACTATAGTGTGACAGAGCGGGAACTATTAGCAATTCTAGACGCAGTATACAATTTTCGTTCATATGTAGAAGGATCCAGGTTCACAGTTATTACAGATCACTCCAGTTTAAAATGGCTTCTATCTTTAGAAAATCCAAATGGACGCCTTGCACGCTGGGCCACACGCTTATCGCAGTTCGATTTTGATATTGTTCATCGAAAAGGTTCACTACACGTAGTCCCAGATGCATTATCCCGCATAATAATTTCCCCAATAGACGTCAAAACATCGATTCCGAACTCAAAAGATAGTTGGTACGTGAATTTATTTAAAAACTGTATTGAAAATCCAGGTAAATTCCCGAACTATATTATAATAGAGAATAGATTATATAAACATTGTAAAGCCGATTTTTCATTGTTGGAAGATTACGATTGGAAACTGGTTTCTCCATTAGAGGATAGAGAAAAAATAATAGCTGAATGTCACGAAGCCATAACAACAGTTCACCCCGGAACCTTTAAAACATTTAAAAAACTTACTCTAAAAAATTTTTGGAACGGTATGTACCGTGATGTAAGGAAATTTGTTTCAAATTGCTCTGTTTGCAAGGCATATAAACACTCTACGAAACCCCCAGCAGGACTAATGTCACGTCCAAAAAATGCAGATCGCCCCCTTCAAAGTCTAAGTATTGATATAATCGGTCCGTTCCCTAAAGGTTACGATGGTAAATTTTTTATCTTGAGTGTGGTTGACGTATTTACAAAATATTGCTGGTTATTTCCCTTACGGCACGCGAATTCGAAATCAATAATACAAGCGCTTGAAGATAATATTTTTTTAACCGTTTCAGTCCCTAGAACGATAATATGTGATAATGGGAAACAGTTTATTTCCAAAGAATTCAAATCCTTCTTAAAGAAATATGGTGTACCCGATGTTTATTATAATAGTTTTTACACACCTATGAATAATGTAGTAGAACGTTACAACCAAACGATAGGTACCACTCTCGCGATCTTGGTGAAAGATGATCACAGACTATGGTCGGCAAACTTAAAAATAGTCCAAGCAGCAATGAATAATACAGTTAATTTAGCAACAGGCTATACGCCATTTTTCTTATTTCACGGTTTCGAACAGATAGTCCATGGGTCAGCACATTGTCGTATAATACCGGTAGTTAGTAATGTTGACACGCAAGAAACAAACACAGTCAGTGAGTACGCTACAAAATTACAAGAACTAATAGCCATATATGATAAAGTCACAGACTCACTGATGGAGGCTTATAAAACAAGCGCGAAACGTTATAACTCAGGACGAAGATTTATAAGTTATGAATCGGGAAATTTAGTGTGGAGACGGAACTTCGTCCAGTCAAAAGCAGGTGAATATTTTTCTGCTAAATTGGCACCTCGCTTCGTATGCAATAGAATAAGAGAAAAAATTTCTAGTACGGTTTATATATTAGAAGATTTAAACGGAAAACTGACGGGGAAATTCCATGTGAAGGACCTTTTGAAGTCAGAGAATTAATCCAAGAAAAAATAAAATAAAAGAAAGAAAAACCTTATTCCGGTTATGTTTATCTCCATAATTGAAATTCCTTCCTACCGCCCACACTTTACATACACGCGAGAAACGAAAACACCAAGTTATGTTATTTACAAAAGTTTAATTATTAATTTAAATATTCTTGTTAACAATGTTTTAAAAAAAAAAAAAAAAACGAAAAGTTATCTCATCAATCTTTTGAAAGATAAATAACGATTAATTGATTGAAGAATTAGGAAAGATTAACAGTGAGATTGTAATTGGAATGAAAAATTAGTTTTTTTTCTTCACCGCATTACCTTTTAACCTTCCAATTGCAATTCTCTTCCTCCTTCTCTCTCTCTTTCATTCTCCTCTTCGTTTTCATAAGGGAAGACTCATCTCTTATCTATATTTCTCTATCTTCTTTCTTCTCTCTCTCTTCCACTCTCTCCTTCCTTCTCTTCCCAAACGTGAAATATGTCTGGGTAAGTTAATAGAACATACCGCATTTACTGTTTTCAGAATAAATAGATTATGGTATAAAAAAAAAAAAAAGAAGAAAGATTACGGGAAACAGTTACATTAAAGTATGATTTTAAAATAAAAATATACCCTTTGTGAATAGGCTTTCATCTGAATGAAAGAAGAGCAGCTCATATTCAATTGTATTCATTGAATCGCGTTTTTTTTGTCAAGTTCAACATTGCCTGAAATTGAATTCAAACGCAGGTTGTACGATGTGGACATGCTACTCCACTTCCAGGATCAGGACTCCAGGATCACAGTCACTTAATATACCGAATCTAAGGCCAATGCAACGCCATTTTTAAAAAAATAAATATAAAGAAAAAAACATAGAACCGAAGAACGAAAACAAAAATATTTATTATGATTGAAAATATTTATGTACAAAAAAAAAAAACAAAGAATAAAGATACAAAGATTCGTTAGAGGGCGACGTCCAAAAACCTTCTTTTTGGTAAGTAGTTAAAAAAAAAACAACTTACGGGAAGTTATTTTTTATCCTGACCCAGGACTGGAAATCAAACTTCATTTGATTTCCAAGGGATGTCTTGTTGTATAGATTTATGCATCTATATAACAAATAAAATATTTATATTTTTATCTCGTTGACAGGAGACGTTTATAGAAATATTCTGTATTATGATTATGGTGAATTAGGTCCTTCATCATATCATAATTATTAGTAGAAGTTTAATAGGACCCCCCCAACCTTAATTATAATTGTTAAAAAATATTTTGGTAACAGTTCGGAACGTTAAAGGAAGTCAATCTGTTGTAATTTAATATGTTTTGAAACCTTCGGGCATATTTCTTAGTAAATGTTGGAGCCAGTTAATTATGAATTAACGATACCAGGAATAGGGTAAAAACATATTCAAAAAACGTGATCTTTTTTATGTAGTGTTTTTTTTTCATATAGTTAATGGCTTTATTTGTCCATCCTCAGAGCGATAATGAAAATAAATTATTGATTTTCTTTATAGACAAATTTTACGACATGGGAGTCATGAACCTATGTTGTAAAAATAAGCTATTGATTACCTTTTATTGTGATGTGGAGGCTATCTGAGTGCACCAGCTAACTCCTTCTATTCATAATGAATTATAAATATCCTTGAATAAAAAAAAAAAATAAATTATTATATTAAAGTATTATTAATTAGGACTACCTGATAACAGATGCAAAATAACAAATTACGCGCCCAAATTATCCGCATTTGGGATAATCACAAAGAAAAGCTGATTTAAAAACAAACAAATTACCCTCAAAAATGATATCACGATAAAAAAAAAAAGGCTCAAAGCTTACAAATCATAAAATAATACTTAAAGAAATAATTGAGAGTGTCCTTTTTATGAACGTAAACATAAATTAAAACAATTGAAAAAGAAATAAATGAAGTACATAGTTTTGGTCTACCTATATAAAAAAAAAAAGACCATGGCGCCTTAAGTAAATAAATGTTTTTTTTTACAATATAAGAAATAATTAAACAATAAATATCGATTGAAGAAGTATTGTAAAGCCAAACGGTCCTTGACTTTACAATAGGTAAGAAAATTAATTGGACTAAATACAGCATATTGATAAAATTGTGAGAAATAACCTTTAAATTTTAACAATATTAAATTAAAATAGAAAATTGAATTATGATATAGAAATAAAATGTATATAAATTGTATTTGAAAATTGCAAATAATAGAATAATAAAATGTAAATTATAAACACGTAAATAGTTCAATTGTGAATTTACTTGACAAAGTCAGCGTGAAAATTCCGAAATAAAACGGAAGTAAAATAATCTGTGTTATGAAACTTGTACCGCACCTCGTGAGAGAATAACCCCTTAGAGATAAATATAATCTTTTAATATAATATCTTGAATCTTGATGAAGAATCTGTAGAAATTCTGTTGGTTGGAATAGAGGACGCAATAGGTGTCACCTAATAATCAAAATAAGGAAACCAATCTGTGTGAAGGTGTTCCTTATTGTTTTTTGAAACGTCGAGCGCAATCATTTGGAAATGTAGTGTATACAGAAGTGTTAACTGGTTTTCAAATGGATTGGTCAGTGAGGCAAGATCACTGTTTTTTAACGTGATGATGTATGCGCATACAGGAAGATGACGTTTCGGACGTATCTTTTTTTTTAAAAATTACAGGATGTGTATAGCCTCATAATTATACTGTCACGAGAGGTTCTGGTATGCCTAATAATTATACTTAAAGAAAACCATAAAAAACAGAATCAAAGATTAAGTAAGATAAATAGAAAAGGGTTATGAGGTAAAAAGTCAAAAAATTTTAATAACACAAGAAAAAGATGAAAAAAAAAAGTACATGTATTGTATTATCGTTTAATGGAAAGAAATTATAAAATACGAATATGTATCAATCCAATTGATTACATGACAATTGTCAGTTAATTTTTTCTTTCTTTTTCTTAAAATATTAATTTAAATTTTTTTTATTAATTCAAAGTTATGAAATAAATATATATGATAATGAATTGAATTGGCATAAAATGTTATGTAAAATGCGGAAGAATTGACCTCGGTTGTTCAGAAAAAATAAAAACGCATTAAAATATCCATAGAATGGATAAGAGAAAAAAAAAATGTATATAATCAATAAAAATTGGTATAAATACAAAAATGTTATGTAAAATGCGGAAGAATTGACCTCGGTTGTTCAGAAAAAATAAAAACGCATTAAAATATCCATAGAATGGATAAGAGAAAAAAAATGTATATAATCAATAAAAATTGGTATAAATACAAAAATGTTATGTAAAATGCGGAAGAATTGACCTCGGTTGTTCAGAAAAAATAAAAACGCATTAAAAATATCCATAAAATGGATAAGAAAAAAAAAAGAAAATGTGTATAATTAGTACGTGTAAAATATGAATAAGTAATTTACCTTTTGTTAAATGAAAAATGATAAAATGAGATGTTCAAGACAAATTGCTTGACATTCAGTCAGCATTAATGATTGGTTTAGTGAATAATTTTTTTTTTCTCTCCCTTTTTTTTTTATTTTTTTTTCTCTCTCTTATAACTAAAACTGAATATAGTTAAGAAATCAGGAGAGAATTGATTATCAAATTTTAATACAGAAAGAAGAAATAATACCCTACTGAAATTACATTGCTTTGCTATCTTAGTCTTCTGTTGTTCCGAGAAGGAAGGTGATGGTTTGTTAACAGAGTAAATAATTTCACAAATTATGTTAACAAACGAAGCGTGTTTTGTATCGCAAGAATAGCGTGTTTTGTATCGCAAGAATAGCGTGTTTTGTATCGCAAGAATAGCGTGTTTTGTATCGCAAGAATAGCGTGTTTTGTATCGCAAGAATAGCGTGTTTTGTATCGAGAGAAAGGACCGGTACAATTTCTTTAGCAATAGGGTTGTATAGCTTGGCTCACAGGTAGATAAATTCGTTCTTGGCTCAGTAGGTAGGGAGTGCTAAATTAATTACGGTAGTGACAACCCCTTGTCATAAATGGCCTGCAGGACATCCAGAAACACATGCAAAGAACAAGGAAACTCTTCAAGGACACAAGGAGCAATTTTTTAAATCGGAACGCATATTGAAACAGTATGAACACCTATACACGGGAAACACCATTACTCCGTCAAGGTTCTTCAAAGAGGAAGGCACACTCTCCACAAACCTACAAATGCAAGAATGCTGAATTTACAACTTACCCCCACATTTCCTTCATAATGGCACGAGTCAAGCAAGAACAGTCCTGACAACCTTCTCACACTATATTGGACAGAGAAGGCAGTGTTATGTTAGCACAAAGATTGCAAACAAAACGTATGGAGCTATACAGTTAATAAATAAATAAGTCGCGCATGCGCAGACAGAGCTGCAACAAAGCGGGAATAGGTATAAAAACAACAGCGCGGGAGCACCCAGCCCTCTTGGTTTCCCCTCGTCCGGCAGTTGAGTCCCACACCTAGTCACGCACGGCTGTCATTCACGAGACGCCGTAGCTCATAACTTCGCGACGCGTGCCGCAAACAAAATGGCTAAGTTCCGCTACAGAAGTTGATATTGTGTAACGATCTATAACTATTGTCGTGAGTAGCCTCCCGCCGTGAATATCGCAAGATATCCAGATGAAACGTGTTATGGCGCATTAAATAGCACCCACGCCGCCGCTAAGTTCCGTCGTGATAATTCATATACCCGACCCGAGTGAAGATAGGCCTTCGGAAGAAGCGTAGCTGTGAGCACGGACCCCCCGGTCGAGCCAGCCTGCCTTGTTAGGCCTCCGCTGCCTCCTGACCCTCCTGAAGAGCACGGACCCCCCGGTCGAGCCAGCCTGCCTTGTTAGGCCTCCGCTGCCTCCTGATCCCGCCCGCCCTACGATACAGGTTTACTTATTCTTTCTCCCTGAGCCATTCGAGTCAAGCTTCAAGATCCGGTTCCTTAAGCCGATCCTTAGGTCTTAAACCGTATTCCTTGTTGTGTATTAACCCCATAAGAAATGTACAATAAACACTTGTTATCTATTCCCCGAGTTTCATTGTATGTCGCAACCTGTTTACCCGAGAAAAGAGAATAGCAATGGCTATATAGCAATACTTATGGTTTGATTTCTTTGTTCTTCATGTTTTCATCTTTCTGGTTTTTTAGATAGCTCGCTGGTTCATTCTGGTATTTCCTCTGATGCCTTCATCTGCTCGTAAGGGCTATGCGGCTAGAAGGACCATGTTATAATTTGGTATTTAGCAGAAGGACTTTAAGGAAAGCACAACCACCCCATTCAGGGATGGGGTGAAGCTGTTATGGCAGTAGACTTCACTTTTTGAACAAAGATGTTCTTTCGACGTTTTACTCAAGTGACAAAATCTGTTACGTTGGCAATCGTAGTTTTGTCTAGATACGAGAAAACGTCATTGTTTTTCGATAATTGTTGTTTTTCTGTATTTTTGATAAGACAGGAATCACTTCTATTTGCGACAATTTCAAATATTTATATTCTTAAAACCTTTCTGACATCTTTGCAATTAATTTATTAATATCAGCAAATTTATTAGTTCAGCAAAATAGGCACACAAAACTTAAAATGAAATATATCTAATACCAACAATTTATTAACATTCCAGTGACCAGTGGCGAAATTCCTGTAAGTACGACATTTGAAATTCAATCAAAGATCTAAGTCATAAATTCATACAAGATTAAGAAACAATTTACGGAAGACCTCTAGTTTAACAATACCTATCTAGTAAATAGTTGGAGCCATCGTTCAATAAAATCGCCCATTGATCTAATCGGAAATAAAGACAAATGCCGACAAGAATGAATTGATAAGTAATTGCCATACCTTACGGGTACTTGTAGATATCCGATACAACTAAGGGCAGATAGAATGAAGGCAATAAAAAATAATATTAATTTCAGAGGATTTCGTTACATTCAGTTCGGTTCAAATGGGTTGGGATAAATCTTTGGAGGGTGTGTTTTATAGGGGAGAGTTCGCAAATGTTACAGATAAGGTTGTAACACACGATCCAAAGTGACTTACAAAAACACATTGATAAAGGTGTAGTAAAAATACTACACGTCTGAAACACATTAGAAAATATCTTGACTCTGTAAAAACATGCAATCCGTTTAAATTTTATGAAGCAATATTGTGCTGCAAGAAGCACATTATAATATTGTGCTGCAAGAAGCACAATATTATAATATTTTTAATGTGTTTTAAATTTTAAACATTTGATAAACAACCATTTACGGTGACCGGACAACTCAACAAAGTGGCACTTCATCACTCATAGGTTAAGATAGGTTAGTAATGGAATTTTTTTAAAGTGAAACTTCTTTAGTGATTTGAAATCTTGATGAAACGGAAATGCGTCACTAAAATGTATTATAGGATGGGTCCTCGGTTCTAATGTAATGCGGTAAATTCACAACTCCGCGCGAGCGTCCAGTCGCGCAGCGGTATAACGCAGTCGCAAATTTCAGCGGCCAGAGATATCCAGCGAACGGAGTTTCGAATCCTATGAAATTAAAAAATAAACAAAAAAAAATTTTTGTAAATCAATATCTAATCTTCAAACCACTTTAAAATAAACAGTCAAAAGAAAAGAAAGTGACATCTGGCGACTTTCTAGTTTCACTTCTACCGCGTGTGAATTACACACACTGATGTTTTTTCATCACTTTTAATGACTTTTCAAAAGGGTGTTGAAATGCCACTTCGTTGAGTTGTCATGGTACGACCATTTACAATACATTGATGGTTCTTTAACAGTTGTGAAAATTTTAAAATGCATTCATTAGTAAGGTCCTTATTGTTTTAAGTTTAGATACTTTAAGTTTTAAGTTTATTTACTGCTGTGCACCGTTATTGGATGGTCGGTATATTCTTGATGTATTCTTTGTACATATTTTTCTTAATATTTTTACGCACTACTGATATCCTCCCAGGCAAAGATAATATCTTTGCTCCCAGTCCTGCTGGATTTTAAACTTAAACAGCTTTACTAAAAACTCTTTTTATTCAATTAATACACGACCGTGTATGTGAAAGAATTACTAATTTAAAAATGTCAAAAAATTGTTGAGGGAAAGATATTTATGTACATACACCCGAGCCTTATGCTTATCCTGCCGAGGAGAGTAATTTATCTGTTATATATAAATGTTTTATTAATAATTTCTGAACGAATTTTTGAATTTTTTCAAAGTTATTTTAAAGTACTATAATTTTTTTTATTTTTGACGATGTTCGAAAAACAAATATCGGTATAGAAAGTAGATTAAAGGTGAGCGTCCATCTGTCCGTGCGGGCCGCAACGCACGCACGGCAAGCTACGGATTTTTCTATATCTTTATATGAATTAGTACAGCACTGCGTCCGCTATCGTCAAATATCGGCGGTCGGTACGGGCAACGGATTTTTCTATATAAAGATATAGAAAAATCCGAGGCGTGCGTTGCTGCTGGCGCGGACAGATGGAAGTTCATCTTAAATTTTCTGTTTGATTATTGTATTTGAAATATAAGTACTTCAGCATTTAAAAATGTCCATATTTTAAGCTTCAAACACGACGGCCGGCTCAGTTCAGCGGTAAGGCTCTTGACTTGCACTCAGAAGGTCGCGGGATCGAATCCCAGCGTGGCGAATAAATTTTATTTCATTAATTTGTGTTATTTAACAATTTATTCATTTAAAATAATATATAGTATATTTGCGGCACGTTCCAGTGGAAGATACTCTCAGTATCGCCATGGTATTAGACCATCATTCAGAATTGAAACGTTGCTTGAAATGGCTTTTGCCATGTTTGGTAACAACAAATAAAATTAAATATCTCGGAGTAATTATCGATAAAAATGAAAACAGAACTTGACTTTTTCGTTATTTGTTTTTGGGGTGTTATGCCGTGTTGCGCTACCTCCTTCTTTAGCCATCGTTTCGGACATTGTTGCAGTATCCATCATCAGGGCAGATCCGGCAGAACCGGAAGATGTGTAATTTTTAGTCGTGAAGTGTGTGCTTATTTACTTCGAAGCGATACCGTGTCGCCAGCACCACTAACTTTCACCAGTACAAAATAATCGTGACAAGCAGTGGCGTCACCGCCGCGGAACGGAATAAGTTCATTAAAACGTGGTATTTATGCAAGTCAGGGGCAAGTCCGTTTGCGAGACGCCGACCGAAGTGGCTCCATCTCTTAATGAATTCTAAAATTAGAAATCACAATGGTAAGAATTTAAGCAATAGAATTACAATGGTTTAAGCGAATTTAGTCAATATGAATCAAAATGGTTTACCACGAGCTGGCATTACTGTATACTTAGACATGGTATTTTTGCTCTATTAATATTAAATTAATTTTACTAGAATTAGAATTACACTGGTTAAAGCGAATTTAGTCAATATAAAGTTATAACACAAAATGGTTTACCACGAGCTGGCATTACTGTATACTTAGACATGTTTTTTTGCATTTAGCTTTGGTGTAGCCGTCAATCACGGGATACCAAGAGCTATTTAGCTTAGCTCCGTCGTCTCTATTAATATTAAAAGGATTTTTGTAGATTTCAATTGCCTCCGTAATTAGGCGTGCTCTATAAGTTTAGGGTCTTCCCAAGACCTCAGGAATAAACCCAAAGTAATGACCGGTTTCGATTAAGTGCTCAGCGATTGCCGATTTATCAGGGTGGCCGAGTTTGCAAGCACGAAAGTGTTCTGCTATCCTTTTGGAGATCGTCCGCTCTGTTTGGCCTACATAAACCTTGTCACATCCGGAACAGCTGAGTTTATACACTCCATCTGCTTCCAGAGGAAACTTAGTTTTTGCAGACCTCAGTAGGTCTTGAATTTTAGTTGTGGCACCGAAGACAGTCTTGATGCTATCTTTTCTCAACAGCCTGGCAATTCTGTCTGTCACATTGTGAACGTAAGGCAGGAAAGCGCAGCGCAGCGAAGAAGTAAGCAGTCAACAGATGCGAGGCATAAACACATGTTTGAGAGGCTCAATCAAGTCAAAAAAGGTGATCGAAATCAATTTTATCATAATAAAGTTGTTATTAACATTTCGTCCCATGCGCTGAGCCCAGACGCAACTTCTGTGCTTACCAAGGGGAAGAACTACGCAGTTGCCCTCAAAAAGATATCTGTGGATTCTATCATATGTGGTGTGGAGACAGCACTACATACAATGATGAAAGTCCACAAAATGCCAGAGTCGCAAGCAGAGGACATACGACAAAAGACTTGCCATATTTTGAAAAGGGCTGAAATACCCCGCCCAAACATCACTAAAGGAGAGTTTGCGGCCCTAAAAGAATTGCGCGCCAATGAGGACATCTTAGTTCTGCCTGCCGACAAAGGTAATGCCACTGTGGTGATTAATACGCTAGACTACATTAAGAAGATGGAAGACCTCCTGTGCGATGCCGGCACTTACAAGAAAATTAAATACAACCCCACCAATAAGATTGACCTGAAGACAAGAGAGCTAGTTAAAGCTTCCAGTATTAGGAAAGAATATCGATCTGGGCTTTTCGTAAAAGCCTCCAGAACTCCTGCCCTATATGGTCTTCCAAAAATACACAAAAAGGATATCCCAATGAGACCGATTGTCAGTGCTATTGGCGCACCTACTTACAAACTGTCCCAATACCTCTCTAGACTACTGCAGATGCAAACTGATAAAAATGATATATTATAATAAAACGAATATAAAACTTTATTCCACTTTATTTTATTGGACCGTAACCGGTTTCAGCTCGTCAAAGCCATCTTCAGACTGGTACAAATATTTCCTAATCTACAGTTTATATACACAACATATTGGGGAGGGGGAGAGGGGTGGTCTACAAGGATTTTAATCAATTACAATAATTATATTTGTTGCTAAGTCATTTGAGACTATCGAATTTCTAAATATTTTGGTTATTCCAGTAAGCTAATTACATTGGGTTTGCAGCTCACTTCAATGATGATTAGGAAAAACCTTACAAGTAATATGAGTGAATGAGTTAATGATAAAAGTCTGTGAATGTTATCAGTATTATATTCACTCATTCACAGACTTTTACATGTGCCTTTGAATTATATAAATTACAATAATGAATTAAATATTATAAAAACTATAGCACAGAATAATGGATACAAGAGCGAAACTATTGACAGTATATTAAAGAAAAAGAATTAAAAACTTACATTAACAATCATATCACAAGGCCTCGATAGTAAAAATGAAAAAGATTTTACTAAACAATGGGTTAAAATCCCTTATATTGGCGAAATATCAACTAAAATATCCAGATTAACTAATAATGATAGATGTAAAACAGCTTTTTATAATGTGAATTCTCTAGGGAGAATTTTAATTAATAATAAAGATAAAAGAGAAAAACTTGAAAACTCAGGCGTTTACCCAGTGAATTGTGCCAACTGCCCATCGTATTACGTAGGTCAAACTGGGAGGTCAGTCAAAACCCAAACTAAAGAACATTTTACAAACTGGGTGAATGACAAAGGAGAATTGTCGAATGTAGCATCACACTTATTAGAAAATAAACATTCATTTGATAAAGACAGAGATGTTAAAGTTCTCTATATTTGCAATAAAGGTCATAAACTGGATAGACTAGAATCTTTAGAAATTACCCGCTTAACTAAAAAAATAGAATCTAACTTTGTATTGAATAAGCAATTAGAATCATTTGCTAAGTCTCCGCTTTTGTATCCATTGTAATTTCGAAATTAAAATAGGTATTTAGTTTAGACCATTCCTACTCCAATGTAAACATGTACTTCTTCATAAAGTAACTTTGTAAAGATAAGCAATTAGATTCATTTGCTAAGTCCCCGCTTTTGTATCCAGTCTAATTTTGATAATAATTTTCGATATTAAAATATGTAATTAGTTTAGACCATTTCAACTCCAATGTAAACACGTATCCCTTCAAAAAGCAATAAAAAATACCAAACTTCATAAATATAATAACGATTTGACAATAAAATTAGGTCATTAGTAACTCATATTACTTGTAAGGTTTTTCCTAATCATCATTGAAGTGAGCTGCAAAACCAATGTAATTAGCTTACTGGAATAACCAAAATATTTAGAAATTCGATAGTCTAAAATGACTTAGCAACAAATATAATTATTGTAATTGATTAAAATCCTTGTAGACCACCCCTCTCCCCCTCCCCAATATGTTGTGTATATAAACTGTAGATTAGGAAATATTTGTACCAGTCTGAAGATGGCTTTGACGAGCTGAAACCGATTACGGTCCAATAAAATAAAGTGGAATAAAGTTTTATATTCGTTTTATTATAATATATCATTTTTATCAGTTTGCATCTGCAGTAGTCTAGAGAGGTATTGGGACAGTTTGTAAGTAGGTGCGCCAATAGCACTGACAATCGGTCTCATTGGGATATCCTTTTTGTGTATTTTTGGAAGACCATATAGGGCAGGAGTTCTGGAGACTTTTACGAAAAGCCCAGATCGATATTCTTTCCTAATACTGGAAGCTTTAACTAGCTCTCTTGTCTTCAGGTCAATCTTATTGGTGGGGTTGTATTTAATTTTCTTGTAAGTGCCGGCATCGCACAGGAGGTCTTCCATCTTCTTAATGTAGTCTACCGTATTAATCACCACAGTGGCATTACCTTTGTCGGCAGGCAGAAATAAGATGTCCTCATTGGCGCGCAATTCTTTTAGGGCCGCAAACTCTCCTTTAGTGATGTTTGGGCGGGGTATTTCAGCCCTTTTCAAAATATGGCAAGTCTCTTGTCGTATATCCTCTGCTTGCGACTCTGGCATTTTGTGGACTTTCATCATTGTATGTAGTGCTGTCTCCACACCACATATGATAAAATCCACAGATATCTTTTTGAGGGCAACTGCGTAGTTCTTCCCCTTGGTAAGCACAGAAGTTGCGTCTGGGCTCAGCGCAAGGGACGAAATGTTAATAACAACTTTATTATGATAAAATTGATTTCGAT
Organism: Limnephilus rhombicus; assembly: GCA_929108145.2. Taxonomy (NCBI): domain Eukaryota; kingdom Metazoa; phylum Arthropoda; class Insecta; order Trichoptera; family Limnephilidae; genus Limnephilus; species Limnephilus rhombicus. The sequence goes on along the minus strand of OV815288.1, from coordinate 44,157,997 downwards.
CACCTTTTTTGACTTGATTGAGCCTCTCAAACTTGTGTTTATGCCTCGCATCTGTTGACTGCTTACTTCTTCGCTGCGCTGCGCTTTCCTGCCTTACGTTCACAATGTGACAGACAGAACTGCCAGGCTGTTGAGAAAAGATAGCATCAAGACTGTCTTCGGTGCCACAACTAAAATTCAAGACCTACTGAGCTCTGCAAAAACTAAGTTTCCTCTGGAAGCAGATGGAGTGTATAAACTCAGCTGTTCCGGATGTGACAAGGTTTATGTAGGCCAAACAGAGCGGACGATCTCCAAAAGGATAGCAGAACACTTTCGTGCTTCCAAACTCGGCCACCCTGATAAATCGGCAATCGCTGAGCACTTAATCGAAACCGGCCATTACTTTGGGTTTATTCCTGAGGTCTTGGGAAGACCCAAAACTTATAGAGCACGCCTAATTACGGAGGCAATTAAAATCTACAAAAATCCTTTTAATATTAATAGAGACGACGGAGCTAAGCTCAATAGCTCTTGGTATCCCGTGATTGACGGCTACACCAAAGCTAAATGCAAAAAAACATGTCTAAGTATACAGTAATGCCAGCTCGTGGTAAACCATTTTGTGTTATAACTTTATATTGACTAAATTCGCTTTAACCAGTGTAATTCTAATTCTAGTAAAATTAATTTAATATTAATAGAACAAAAAAACCATGTCTAAGTATACAGTAATGCCAGCTCGTGGTAAACCATTTTGATTCATATTGACTAAATTCGCTTTAACCATTGTAATTCTATTTCTTAAATTCTTACCATTGTGATTTCTAATTTTAGAATTCATTAAGAGATGGAGCCACTTCGGTCAGCGTCGCGCAAACGGACTTGCCCCTGACTAGCATAAATACCACGTTTTAATGAACTTATTCCGTTCCGCGGCGGTGACGCCACTGCTTGTCACGAACTGGATGGAACATCTCGGGACCTTTTCGATTTACACCTACATCTAAGTGCAATGCTTATAGAAAAAGACTGGAAGAAAATTGACAATATGACTTACCGACAAGCAAAAAGAAGTAAACAGTCAACAAATGCGAGACATAAACACAAGTTTGAGAGGCTCAATCAAGGCAAAAAAGGTGATCGAAAACAACTTTATCATAATAAAGTTGTTATTAACATTTCGTCCCTTGCGCTGAGCCCAAACGCAACTTCTGTGCTTGCCAAGGGGATGAACTATGCAGTTGCCCCCAAAAAGATACCTGTGGAATCTATCATATGTGGTGTAGAGACAGCACTACATACAATGATGAAAGTCCACAAAATGTCAGAGTCGCAAGCAGAGGACATACGACAAGAGACTTGCCATATTTTGAAAAGGACTGAAATACCCCGCCCAAACATCACAAAAGGAGAGTTTGCGGCCCTAAAAGAATTGCGCGCCAATGAGGACATCTTAGTTCTGCCTGCCGACAAAGGTAATGCCACTGTGGTAATTAATACGGTAGACTACATTAAGAAGATGGATGACCTCCTGTGCAATGCCGGCACTTACAAGAAATTTAAATACAACCCCACCAATAAGGTTGACCTGAAGACAAGAGAGCTAGTTAAAGCTTTCAGTATTAGGAAAGAGGATCGATCTGGGCTTTTCGTAAAAGCCTCTAGAACTCCTGACCTATACGGTCTTCCAAAAATACACAAAAACGATATCCCAATGAGACCGATTGTCAGTGCTATTGGTGCACCTACTTACAAACTGTCCCAATACCTCTCTAGACTACTGCAGATGCAAACTGGTAAAACTGAATCTTGGATCAAGGATTCCACAGATCTGATCAGTAAGCTAAAAAAGGTCAAGACTGAGGAAGGCGATATCCTAGTCAGTTTTGATGTAGCGACCCTTTTTACAAATGTGCCTCTAGAAGACTGCATGATAATGCTCAGCGAGATCTATGAGGACGACATTTGCAAACTTTTTGAACACTGTCTCAAAACGGGATATTTTGCATTCCAGGGTGAAGTGGAAGGAGTTGCGATGGGCAGTCCGTTGTCGCCAGTACTTGCCAACTTTTTTATGGAGAAGTTTGAAGAAGTGGCACTCGACACAGCTTCAGCTGTTCCTAAGGTATGGTGGCGTTATGTTGACGATGTCTTCGCAATCTGGCCTCATGGAACAGAGAAACTGAATGAATTTCTGAATCATCTTAATTCACTCCACAGTAAAATCATGTTCACAATGGAAGTGGAAAACGATGCAAAAATCCTGCCTTTTCTAGATGTGGAGGTGATACGAAAAGAAGATGGTAATCTAGGACACAATATATATTAAAAACCAACGCACACAAATCGGTATCGACATGCCGATTCGCATCACCACCCAGCGCAGAAGAGAGGACTTATCCATACGTTGGTGACGCGAGCGGCCAGAATATGTGAAGAAACTAAAATTGGAGCAAAACTTACAAAGCTGACCGATGCACTCGAACGCAACAGTTACCCAGCAAGTCAGACAAGGCAGATCATAAGAGCCAAATCTACACCAAACGAAGACAGAGCTAAACAAGAGTTAAAAGGCTGCGCTTTCCTGCCTTACGTTCACAATGTGACAGACAGAATCGCCAGGCTGTTGAGAAAAGATAGCATCAAGACTGTCTTCGGTGCCACAACTAAAATTCAAGACCTACTGAGGTCTGCAAAGACTAAGTTTCCTCTGGAAGCAGATGGAGTGTATAAACTCAGCTGTTCCGGATGTGACAAGGTTTACGTAGGCCAAACAGAGCGGACGATCTCCAAAAGGATAGGAGAACACTTTCGTGCTTGCAAAATCGGCCACCCTGATAAATCGGCAATCGCTGAGCACTTAACCGAAACCGGCCATTTCTTTGGATTTGTTCCTGATTATGTGATTCTAATTTTATTCCTTTGTGTTCCTTTATGTTCCTGTGATTTCTAATTTTAGATTTCATTAAGAGATGGAGCCACTTCCGTCGGCATCTCGCAAACGGACTTGCCCCTGGCTACCATAAATACCACGTTTTAATGAACTTTCTATTCCTTTCCGCGGCGATGACGCCACTGCTTGTCACGATTATTTTGTACTGGTGAAAGTTAGTGGTGCTGGCGACAAGGTATCGCTTCGAAGTAAATAAGCACACACTTCACGACTAAAAATTATACATCTACCGGATCTGCCTAATCTGCCCTGATGATGGACACTGCAACGATGTCCGAAACGTTGGCTAAAGAAGGAGGTAGCGCAACACGGCATAACACCCCAAAAACAAATAACAAAAATGCTTTTGGCCGTGAAAATCTTACAACTTATCAGAACTTGACTTAAACATGTTTTTCTATGCCCAAAACTAAATACGTCTTTTGCACAGCATCATTACACTTACCAGGGAAGAACTTTTTTAAATCGTCTACCAGAAGAAATCAGAAGCATTAATGATAAAACTTGAATACTGCTCTCTGTCAAGAGACATTTCAAAAATATTCTTAAGAAAAAAACTACTGTCACTTAATTAATCTTACAAATATCGTTAGTTTTCCATAACATTCTTTCTTTTTTTAAATTCACACTATCATCAAAATAAACACTGCAGCTCACATGTTTTTATGAACAATGAATTATTATTTAAGTACTAACTAAAAACATATATGTACGCTCCCCTTCCACACACAAGCAAATGCTTTAAATGGAAGGGTAGTTAAAAAAAAACTGAGATGTAAAATTATCATGTAGCTATATTATCAAAAATAAATTATTAAAAAATATATTTATTAATATATAATAGTTTTATTATTTTTTTATGTCTTACTTATGGTTACTACGCAATATTTCTTATTCAAATAGTTAGATTTAACTTAATTTTGACCAAAAGTGAGTATTTACGTCGGTGGAGGCAAAAAACTATGCAAAAAATATGCATATTTCATTTTAAATTTATTATTTACTTGTGCGATAGACGCCATTTTTATTTTCATCATTTTGGTATTAAATTTCATAGACAATGAATCTACAATCAATGCTGCCAATCGTAGAAAAAATATTATTTCCCTACACAACATTAATTTATTCGTGTTTTATTTATTCAGCGCCCAGAGGGCTTTTTCATGTTTGGTAGTACAATTAATTCATGACAGATGATTTTTCAACAGATAAAGAAATAATAAAAATATAATTAGATAAAAAATGCGCACAAGTCATAAAAATACAAAAAAATATAGGTACAGCGATTTGATAAGTTCACTGAAATATAGATATGTTAAGGAATAGTTTTGGAATAAGTTTTTTACAAGATCCACAAAATTCACCAAGTTGATGTTAAATATGTCGACATCACCTAAGTACTGATTCCCCATAGTGTGAAATCGTTGTATAGGAGAGTGTGCAATGTAGTTCCGCTTATGAATGCTGCAGTAGAATAGTGTATTTTGTCGCGTGGTTACTGTCGGTATTCGAAAGTTTATGAGTTTTAGGAGTTCGCAACAGTCGAATTTAGAGTTAAGTATTTTGAATAAAAATGTTAAGTCGTTTATTTTACGTCGGTCTTCTAGTGTACGTATTTTTAGAATATTTAGTAATAGATTATATTTTAAGTCTTCTAATGGGATACTTAATTTAAAATTTATAAAACGCAGAATTTTTTTTGTATTCGCTCATTAACGTGAATTTTGTAAGATGGAGACCAAACTACCGAGTTATATTCAATTTGGCTTCTAACTAGAGATACATATAATAGTTTAATGGCTTCTATGGAACTAAAGTTTTTAGTTGTTCTTAATACGAAGCCTAGTGTTTTCATACCTTTATTCATAATTTGGCGGATATGATTGGCGAAACTTAGTTTTTCAAAAAATAATTCCAAGATTTCTCATTTCCGTGAATCTGTCTAAAGCTGTGTTATTGATGGAATATTCGAATAAAACAGGATTTTTATTGCTGAAGAAAATCAAGGTTTTTCACTTTTCTACATTTAAAAATAAATTATTTTGAACGCACCAATCTTTAAACTTAATAATATTTGACTGTAGTATATGGCAATGATTTATATCTGTTATTTTCTTGTATAGCTTGATGTCATCAGCAATGAGCAATACCTCGACATCATTGAAGAAATTGGTTATATCATTGATGAAAATGAGGAACAAAACCGGGCCAAGGTGACTACCTTGCGGTAGGCCACTGGTAGCCCAGAAAGCTTTCGAAATCCAAGATTTTATTTTGACGAACAGTTTACGATTTAATAAATAGCTAGTAAACCATTTTAGCATGTTATCCCTTATTCCTAGAGCAAATTTGGATTTGTAGTTTATGGGATACTTTGTCAAATGCCTTCGAAAAGTCTGTATAAATGCAGTCGACTTGTTTATTTTATAGATTGTATCATCAAGTTTTGAAATATTGTTAAATTAGTTGCGGTAGATCTACTTTTGATAAAACCGTGCTGTTTTTGGTCAATTAATTTTATCAATTTGGGATAGATTTCATCAAGGACTAGTGATTCATAAAGCTTAGGTAGTACTGACTGTATACAAATGGGGCGATAATTCACTATATTAGTGTCGTCTCCTTTTTTGTAGATAGGTGTAATGAAGCTAGATTTTCAGCGGTCTGGAAAGTGTCCAAGGGACAAGAGACGGTTGAATAATAATGTGGATGGTTTAGATAATATATTAGAGCATTTTTTGAGGAATATTAGTGGAATATTGTCTGGGCCAGCGGATTTGTCAGTGTCTAAGGAAAGTAATTTCTGTTCGCAACATTTTTGCGTGATATGGCAATTTGTTAAGTGTGCAGTCTTGCTAAATTTGTATTCAGGTATTTTATCATCTGGGGTTTCTTCATCATACACATTTTTGAAGTCCGAAAAAAGGTTTACAATGTCCTGTGTATTGTTTGCACTGGTTCCATTCATTTGCATTATTGGCGGGTAGTCTGTGTTTTCATTGTTTAGTTTTTTAAGAAATTTCCAAAGATTTTTGGATTTAAAGACAGTGTCCTCGATAGAGGTTATATATATTTTGTAACATTGTTTGGAAAGATCTTTACATTTTTTCCTGGTTTCGCTAAAGATTTTATCATCACTTATGGATATGCTTTCTTTGAATTTTTTGTGTTTTGACTCTTCTTTTGCTGAAGTGAGACAATAAGCTCTGATGAGAACCAAACCGGGTAGATATAGCTTCTCAGTGTATAAAAAAGTACAAAGGATTCAATTATATTAGAAAATTATAAATAAAGTTGGACTAAAGATTCATCAATGTTTTTATCAGATAAAAACGACCAGTCTGAGTTTGAGAGAAGGCTGTTTATTGAGTCGAAGTCGGCTCGTTTAAAGTTTAGGACTCTTTGTACAGGTATTCTTTCATTATTGCATGTAATATTTAATTTAATATATAAGGGAGGATGGTAATTATCTATTGGTAGGAGTGAATCATTTGAAAGTTCTACAGATATTTTAGGATAGTTTGATAAAGCTAAATCTAATAAGTGATTGTTACTGTTATTAATACATTTAATAAAACTCTTCAAAAAAACAAAATAAATAAAATTATGTTGGTAAAAATTTAGAAAGTTTACCATGTCCAAAACTTCACGTGCACGATCATTTTCACTTTCGTTTGCGATGAGACCACAGTTTTTTGCTTTCCATGTTAGGTTTGGTAAGTTATAATCTCAAAGGATAACAATTTTCGAGTGAGAATATTTTGAGGAAATTGTTTCGATGTCTTCACAGTGGTTTCTGTATGTTTGAGGGTCAGAAAGTGGTGGCCGTTCCAAATATAATTTTCTCGAGAGGAGTCGTTCTTGCACAAAAAGATGTTCGATGTTATTGTGTTTCGTGGTTAATTTTCTAGATGACAACTTCTGTTTTATAGCAATCAAAACTCCTCCACCTCTTGACTTGGAACTTGATCTGACGTTTCTGTCGCAGCGAAATATTTTGTAGTTTGTGAGACCGAGTTCAATCGATTTGATATCAGAGTTTAGCCAGGTTTCCGTAAGTTTAATGATGTCATGATGATGAGAAGGTAGAACTGCTCGTAGGTCATCGAGTTTCGATCGTAGCCCGCGGATATTTTGGTAATAGATTTTTAAAGTTCTGGTTCGATTGTTAGTTGGAATTGCTTGGATATTTATGTAACTTCCTAGTTTTTTGACAGATTTGGGAAAATTCTGGGCGTGGAGTTTATGTATTTTATGGTGAGATCTTCACCATTTTCTTTCCGCTTCTCCAGTTGAACCCTCAAATCTTTTAGAAATTTTTGCTGCGCTGGAGTTGAGTCGGGATAAATTTTAATATTGTTCTTAAGAAGACCTCGTTTGCTTAGAACATTTCTCAATTGTATGGAATTTTCTAGTTCGATTTTTATTGGTCTAGATTTGCTATTTGATAATTTACCAATTTTATAAAATTTTCAAATATTTTCATTTGCTGATTTGTCGATTTCACTGATTATACTGGTGACACTTGCCTGGTCGTCCAAGATCCTGCCGGCTTCTGTCGTATTAATACTCTCAGGCACATTGCAAACAATAATATAAACTACTTGTTTATTCTTAAAAGTTTTTTCACTTTTATAACTTTTGTTATAAATTCTATGTATGTGTAATCCTCGATATCTTAAATATTATTTTATAATCTATGTAAAAGCCCCTACGGGCGTATAACAACAATAATTAAATAATATTTTTGGATCGCACTTGTTGCTCATTCATTTCCGAAATCGCCTCGCAAATATCAAAGTTATTTTGGGAAGAATTTGCTCTAATATCTTTGTATGCACGCAGTTCACCTTACACAGCTGAAGACATGCTACTTATGGCGTTTAAAATTTCACATGCAATTGGGAAAATTTTAGAAATTTCATCCTTATTAAATTTGTTGGCTGGATCAAAAAGTACTTTATTTAAGGCATTGACGGCTACTTCTACTTTGGAGATGAAATTTTGCACATCCATTGTGAAGTGTTTATAAATTTATCACTATTCACTGCTTGTCAGTGTTTGGAGTTGTAAATTTGTTTTGGCTTTTTTTGACACAGTACACAAATACTTCCAATGAAAAACACAATTATGTTAATAAATGAGTGCTGCTTATTATTATTTGATGTTAGTTATGTACAATAATTCACTTAAAATAATTTAAATGTTTAATTTTGACGGGGGTGGATTGAAAGCTGTTTACATTGTCAAAAGAGTATTCGTATTGTTATAATAATAATAATAATTGGATAATTTATAGAGCGCCGTTTTTGTGAAAAACCACCTCAAGGGCGCTGAATGAAGTGAATGCATTATTGACAAGTTTGTACCTGTATTTATAACAGAAAAACATGGAAATATATGTATTAGAATAATTATACATACCGTTAGACAAACCCTGCTTGACAAATAAACCATTCAAAAACTGGGATGTATATCTAAATTGTGATGATATACAGCTTTCATAGCTTGAACCTCAACCTATAAAGTACTAGTAATAATTCGAAGTAGGTACTTTTTCTTTTTATTTTGACGAGAATTTATTTTATAAGGTTGGTACTTCAAACAAATATCATATTTGATTGTCTATTAATAAAAAAAAGGAAAGCCTCGTATTATCTGTATCGAACTTCGACAACACGAATGTTCCGTATTATCCATGAGGTGGGCTTATACAGTTTTACCAAAATTTTAAAACATTTGTTTGCATTTAATTCCCAAAAATTAATAGTAAATAAACTCACATTTAAATGCATCAGCATTGCTTGCACACCTTAAGACGTTCATTTCTTTGATTCGTTTTCCAACACGTGTATTAGACATTTATTTTATGAAAAAACATCACTTTCGAGAAATTCTTATGAAATAAATATCCTAAAATGCACTTTGAATATTTATATAACTTAAAAAAACCATTTCTGTCACTTCAATTTATGTTAAAGCAGGTTAAATAAAACGGTGTGGAACATTTGTTTTCATCGAAAGGTATCTTTATTTTCAAAAATACAAAATGTTGGTAGGTAACTGACACTGTTGTGTTCTGTAGTGGACCGCGGTTAATTCGAGACTAAAACAGTTGAAACTCGCTGAACTCGACATGCCTTAACAATTTACAACACAAGATTATTGTATGAATGATAACTTTACTAAAAATGACAAAAATTTGCACAAATAAGTTGAAAACATATCAAATTATACGAATTTAACAGAAAATTGATCATTTAACGAAAAAAAACATGCAATTTATGCAATCAGCGCATGCGTGATTCACTGTTGTCATGTAAAAATAGAGTTGGAGATTTTTGTTATTAGTAATAAACCGATATTAAAAATGTACGATCTTTGTACAATGCATAACAAACATCCCGTTTAACGGTCATGAAGCGTTTTTTTAGTAAGGCTGTAACATTTTTAAAATTCGAGCGATTTATCCCAGATGTGTTAAAAATGTGTTATTTTGGTGTTGTGTATGCCAAACGCTACTTTGTGTGGTGAACGTATGCCTTGCGGTATGAAAGAGACATGCGTGTATGAGTGAGACAGAATGAGGAACATATAAAAGGGTGTGATATTTGTCCATTGTCCTCTTTGCCATTAGACTTCCTACGAAGCGCCACTGTAAATTATTTTGGAATAAACCACAATAGACTACAGTCATGCTGTCGGTCAACTTTGCATGTTGTTTTCCCGCTTGTTTTATACGAATAACTAACTGACCCGTCGAATTTCGTACCGCCATATATATATATTTTTTTTTTCGTGAATATTTTCGAAATTCCTGAAAGACTTGATGTACTATTCACACGGGTGGTGTACAGTCGCGGACTAAGGAAATGTAATGCTTCCGGTAAATTCAAATCAGTTGGATTATCAATAATTCCACATATCGAATGTTACACGTTACGTACTTAATGACAAAAAATGAGACAAAATCTTCCGTTTACAATACGACCATAAAAAGAAATAAAATTACAATGAAATATTTCGACCATAACTATTGTAATGCCTTGTAATGTACAATATTTTTCGTTTTTCCTTCTGGAGAGAAAACAAATAGTGCCGATCGTTTGCCGACTCTCGAGCACGCAACGCTCATGTGCCCATGCGCAAGGCCCATGCGAAAAACACGGCAATTCAAGGTTTATTCCACACACTTCTAACGATTGGCATCGGGATTTATTAATTGTCATTGCGAATGCAAGGCGCACTGGAAACTGGGCACGTTTAAATTCAAAAGGAAAGTTAGTCGGAATTAGTGGTATTCTGGGAATAAGCACATTCTCACCTTTGAATTTCCCTATGAATCGTAGCTTCAATCAAATTTTTTATAATTTTTTTAATTGCAAGTCTTGTTCCATTGCACAATTTTAGCTGGTTCAGATTGTGTAACATAATTATCACAGATCCAACCTTAAGTTGTAAATTATGTGGCGGTAATTCTGGCAAATCCAATGAATTTAGGAATTCAGTAGGATAATTGACTTCTTTATTTGGATCGATAATGGAATCGATTGACTCAAATGAATGCATTTGTCCTTCAATTTGACTCTGAATTTTTATATTCAAATCTTCTACATCCTTATTTTTCGCTGCTAAAATGGCTCGTTCGCTCAACCATGCATGGTTTTTATAATTCACACCAATATTTGGGAACACTTTCGATATTAATTCTTCCTTTGATGTTGTGAATTGACAAAAATTAGGTGGTAAGGAATGAGGCCATTAGAAGCGTCAATAGGAATTTTCCCATTTCCAATGTCTAACAATGCATTTGCAAATTTGAGGTTTTTCACGTATTTTCATAAATTTGATGCCTTCAAGCAAGCATTTATTTCGTCAGCAGTTGTTTATCTGGGAATAACTGGCAGCGTTTGGCGAAAATCTCCAGCCAGTAGAATCATCGCTCCTCTGACTGAGGATCTGATTGCTTCGCAAATCTCTTAGTGTTCGATCTAAAGCCTCTAATTCTCGTTTGTGCGACATCGTCCCCTCATCCCAAATTATTAATTTACAATTTTGTAGCACTTTCGCCATTGGTGATGTTTTGGTTATATTACACGTCAGTTCATCTATTGTTTGCAAATTTAATGGCAGTTTGAGCAAAGAATGAGCGGTTCGTCCACCTTCTAACGATGTAGCAGCAATCCCAGATGATGCTACTGTCTGTGCTATTTTACTTTGTGCCCGAATTGTATCTAAAATTAATGAAATCAAGAATGTTTTATCGGCTCCGCCGGGTGCATTAAGGAAAAAAAATCCCCCATTGCCGACATTAACTGCTTTCATTACCGTATCGTAAGCTGTTTTTTTGCTGCTGATTTAAAAGTTGGACCTAATTTTGTACGGATTGACTCAAAGCATTTATATCGCATTGCCGTTCTCGTCCAAATTCACGATTGAATGCATCGTGCATGTGGCGATTAGGCGCAGGTAATCTTTATTCGTGCAACATCTTGCCGGACATCATCACGCACAAATCCTCTAAAGATATCAATACCTCATTGTGAAACTCTGCGCAAATTTCCAGTTCGGGATTTGCCGTTGTTGAACGTACTCTAAGCAAAATGTCTTCAGCCATATTCTTTGTATTTGTTCCACAAATTATGTGGGCTCGATGGAAAGCATGTTGAAATAAGGATGGCAAAAAGTGATCGAATTTGATGCAAAGTAGACGAAATAACAGATAAATAAATAACAAATTTTGCAACGTGTCTCGTGCTTCCCACATACGTTGCTGGTAAAATAGTAAGTCGGCCGACATTATTTCCATTTTCATCTGCGTTCATGGCATCGCGCAAATGAACGTATTCTTCTGAACGTTATTTTTTCTGGTTTAAACGAATATACGTCACACGTTCTGTTTCAATTTTGACATACATATCAACGGCGAACCGATGAAATAATCGGTGCCATTTCAAAATTTGGTTATCCTCGTTTAGACGAATCATGAAACGGTATGCCTAAAAATTCATCGAGCTGACTTTTTGTTTGTTTCTTGACCTGTAGAAGAATAATTTACTTTATTTAGGAATCAAATTGAACAACATTTTATAACAACAGTAGAGTAACATTTTAAAACAATTTCTGCCATTAGTTGTTTTATACTTGCATTGATGCTTTTGTATACATACATACATTCAGTAACGTGAGGGAAAACATTGTGAGTGAACTTAGATGTCCATCTAGATATAAAAAAAAATCAGTGCCACATTGGTAAATACGTTTACAAACGTGAGCAAAACATTGTCAGTAAACTTGCATGTCTTACTCCATGTGCTCTCTGTAATTCCATTTACAGCTTTGGCCACAACCTAAAAATTTTTAAATTTTTTTTGCATTGAAACATACAGTCGCTTGATTAATCATCTTTCTCAAAACGATATCCATAATCCTCCTCCTGACTCCTCGGCAAAATAATAAGGGATTTTGTAATGCATCGTATAAACGATGTGTTTCGCTAATACGCTGAAGGTTGCCACCATTACGTCGTTGAAATACAATGTCGCTAGACTATATATCTCTCCAACAACCACAATGGCAACTTCGTTTAACATTGGTGCGTTGAAGCATCTCTCATGTTCTCCTGCATGTTTTTTGTCTGCTCTGATAACTATTTTATGATCCTCCGATGGCATCATACCTAAGGCTGCTTTGAACAATTGGATTAACTGATTATGTTCATGTAACAGTTGTTGCAGCTGTATGATGATCTCTCTCCTAGCTGAACGATTGATAGCACGTTCAGCGTTGATTTACTTCATATTCAGAATTTCCCACGAAATAAATTTGAAGAAATTTGTATTCACCATCAACTGATGGCAACAATACCCCAGCACGGTGGTGAATTTGTCTTTGAGTCTGTAATATTGAAAATAAGAAAATAATTGTAACTGGATAAAGATAAATTAAAATCTGTCTATTATGCCTTATTACAATCTCGACTTTCTTACAATATTGTATGCTGGGGATCCTGTCTAAAGTCCAATGTAGAGCCACTAAATATTGCTCACAAATTAATTCTTAAAGTCATATACAAAAAAAAATTTTGTTCTCCATCGAAACTTCTTTACAAGGAATCTGACGTTATGAGTATAAAACAGCTGTACATCTCTAAAATAATTTGTAAATTTTTTATCAATACTTATTTTGCAGAAAGAACCCAACAAATCCATACCACTAGAATTGGCTCAAGAATGAACTTTATCGCAATAAGTACAAAAACATCTTTTGGCCCAAGAAACTTTTTATATCAGGCTCCACTTCTATTTAATATTCTGCCAGATTACATAAAGTCTTCCAATTCATTAGCTAAATTTAAAAAAATGTTAAGATTTTTGTGTTGTCAGAGGACTGGCATACTATTTTTTCATCCTTGGCCTTTTTTTAAATAATAAAAAAATATATTTTCCTTATTTGTTTTTGGGGTATTATGCCGTGTTGCGCTACCTCCTTCTTTAGCCAACGTTTCGGACATCGTTGCAGTGTCCATCATCAGGGCAGATCTGGTATGTGTAATTTTTAGTCGTGAAGTGTGTGCTTATTTACTTCGAAGCGATACCGTGTCGCCAGCACCACTAACTTTCACCAGTACAAAATAATCGTGACAAGCAGTGGCGTCATCGCCGCGGAACGGAATAGAAAGTTCATTAAAACGTGGTATTTATGCTAGCCAGGGGCAAGTCCGTTTGCGAGATGCCGACGGAAGTGGCTCCATCTCTTAATGAAATCTAAAATTAGAAATCACTGGTGAGAATTTAAGAAAAAATAAAATAAAATAAATAAAAATTACAACGGTTAACTTTCACCAGTACAAAATAATCGTGACAAGCAGTGGCGTCATCGCCGCGGAATTGAATAGAAAGTTCATTAAAACGTGGTATTTATGCTAGTAAGGGGCAAGTCCGTTTGCGAGACGCCGACCGAAGTGGCTCCATCTCTTAATGAATTCTAAAATTAGAAATCACAATGGTAAGAATTTAACGAAATAGAATAACAATGGTTAAAGCGAATTTAGTCAATATAAATCAAAATGGTTTACCACAAGCTGGCATTACTGTATACTTAGACATGGTTTTTTTGCTCTATTAATATTAAATGAATTTTACTAGAATTACAATTACACTGGTTAAAGCGAATTTAGTTAATATAAAGTTATAACACAAAATGGTTCACCATGAGCTGGCATTACTGTATACTTAGACATGTTTTTTTGCGTTTAGCTTTGGTGTAGCCGTCAATCACCGGATACCAAGAGCTATTGAGCTTAGCTCCGTCGTCTCTATTAATATTACAAGAATTTTTGTAGATTTCAATTGCCTCCGTAATTAGGCGTGCTCTATAAGTTTTGGGTCTTCCCAAGACCTCAGGAACAAATCCAAAGTAATGGCCGGTTTCGATTAAGTGCTCAGCGATTGCCGATTTATCAGGGTGGCCGAGTTTGCAAGCACGAAAGTGTTCTGCTATCCTTTTGGAGATCGTCCAGCCTACATAAACCTTGTCACATCCGGAACAGCTGAGTTTATACACTCCATCTGCTTCCAGAGAAAACTTAGCCTTTGCAGACCTCAGTAGGTCTTGAATTTTAGTTGTGGCACCGAAGACAGTCTTGATGCTATCTTTTCTCAACAGCCTGGCGATTCTGTCTGTCACATTGTGAACGCTTTCCTGCCTTACGTTCCGGATGTGACAAGGTTTATGTAGGCCAAACAGAGCGGACGATCTCCAAAAGGATAGCAGAACACTTTCGTGCTTGCAAACTCGGCCACCCTGATAAATCGGCAATCGCTGAGCACTTAATCGAAACCGGCCATTACTTTGGATTTGTTCCTGAGGTCTTGGGAAGACCCAAAACTTATAGAGCACGCCTAATTACGGAGGCAATTGAAATCTACAAAAATTCTTGTAATATTAATAGAGACGACGGAGCTAAGCTCAATAGCTCTTGGTATCCGGTGATTGACGGCTACACCAAAGCTAAACGCAAAAAAACATGTCTAAGTATACAGTAATGCCAGCTCGTGGTGAACCATTTTGTGTTATAACTTTATATTAACTAAATTCGCTTTAACCAGTGTAATTTTAATTCTAGTAAAATTCATTTAATATTAATAGAGCAAAAAAACCATGTCTAAGTATACAGTAATGCCAGCTTGTGGTAAACCATTTTGATTTATATTGACTAAATTTGCTTTAACCATTGTAATTCTATTTCGTTAAATTCTTACCATTGTGATTTCTAATTTTAGAATTCATTCATATTTTAGATGGAGCCACTTCGGTCGGCGTCTCGCAAACGGACTTGCCCCTGACTAGCATAATTACCACGTTTTAATGAACTTTCTATTCCGTTCCGCGGCGATGACGCCACTGCTTGTCACGAATATTTTGTACTGGTGAAAGTTAACCATTGTAATTTTTATTTATTTTATTTTATTTTTTCTTAAATTCTTACCAGTGATTTCTAATTTTAGATTTCATTAAGAGATGGAGCCACTTCCGTCAGCATCTCGCAAACGGACTTACCCCTGGCTAGCATAAATACCACGTTTTAATGAACTTTCTATTCCGTTCCGCGGCGATGACGCCACTGCTTGTCATGATTATTTTGTACTGGTGAAAGTTAGTGGTGCTGGCGACACAGTATCGCTTCGAAGTAAATAAGCACACACTTCACGACTAAAAATTACACATCTACCGGATCTGCCCTGATGATGGACACTGCAACGATGTCCGAAACGTTGGCTAAAGAAGGAGGTAGCGCAACACGGCATAACACCCCAAAAACAAATAACGAAAATGCTTTTGCCGTGAAAATCTTAAAACTTATCAAAAAAAAAATATATATTTTAAAATTATAAGATTTTTTTTAACATTTGTTTTTTAAATAAAAATGTATATATATATATATATATATATATATATTTTTTTTTAAATAACTAGATTTTATTTGAGTTCCATTTGTCAAAATCGGAGTGTCACCCTAGTTGTTTTGAACTACCTTTGTTTCTTGGTGGGTATAGTAATTAAGGATTTGTTTTATGGTCTATATTGTTACAAATTACCCATCTGGTCACCAATATAATATTGTTATTTCTTACTTTCCGCATATAACTTACCCACATATGTCTTACCCACTGGACGACCTCCGTAGTCCAGTGGGTAAGACTCTTGACTCACAGTCCGGAGGTCGCGGGTTCGAACCCGGCATGCGCAAATAAATTTTATTTGATTAATTTGTGTTTTCACAATTAATTCATTTAAAAAATAATATATAGTATATTTGCGGCATGTTCCAGAGTGGAAGATACTATCAGTATCGCCCTGGTGTAAGACCACCATTCAGAATCGAAACGTTGCTTGAAAATGGCTTTAGCCGTGTTTAGTGACCAGATCTGAATAGCCAGGTACTTCCCAACCTTCCTCTTCCCCACCTCCTTCCCCCTCCCACTACCTTCAGCCTCACAACATACCCCAATTGGGGATGCCATAGTCTCACTGGCTCCAGACGGGAGCAGTTGAGATTCTTGTGCGGTATTCACTGTAAAAAAAAAAAATATATATAATATTTTAGTGTTTTGGATGTAGTGTTTTGTATTTTAGTAATTTGTGTGTAAATGCATCACTCAAATTAATGAATTTAACCTCAATACAGGCTGCTAGTCCTAGTGAGGTTAATATTTTTGTATGTAAAAATAAATAAAAACACATGTATGGTGAGAAATTATAAATAAATAAATAAATAAAAAAATTGTCTACGTAAAATTTACGCATGCGTGTTAGAATTCTTGCTCTCTCGTTCAAATTAGTGCCAATCCATCGCTGTGCTTTTCAAACATCTCACTCGCTGCTTGGGCCTTAGGGAGATAGGTGTCACCAGTTTTGAGATATAGCGACCGCATGAGTCAAACAGCATAATATTGATACTTCCAAAGCTGTATATCTGATATATTTTTATAAAGCTGTATGCTATTATTAAATTTAATATATATATTCATTATGTAGTACATTAGTCAAAATGGCTGATTGTGAAAATAAGTGAATTGAGAAAAAAATATTATTCCAAGTTTAGTTGATTATTGAAGAAGTTTCACAGACGTTTTTTTTCCATATAACAAATAAATATATACTTATTAACAAAATTTTGTATTTCTTATTTCATTTGTTTGTAAAAATATACCTAATACCGATTGGTTTATTCAAATCAATTAACTTAAGAAGAAATAACCAGACAAAACCGGAAATATGTCATTTTTAAATAAAATTTTAGCCGTGTCGACTTTTCCACAAAAAATTATAAATTTATTTTGAAAGATTTTTCTTATATCTGGTAATGTTATGTTTTAAATTATGAGTAATTATGTTTATTTTTAGCATAATAAGGTTATACCGTAGGTCCTATGATCAAAAAATAATTACCAAAAGTACATAATTTTAGTAGTTTTATCATCCCGCCTTTAAGCATTTTTGGATGTATTATAGTATGTTATTATAGTAGAGAAAAGCCGAGAAATTCAAATATTCAATTCAGGCAGCGGGCAGCTGGCAAGCGGGTGGTGTGGATTTTATAAAGGTTGGGTAATGGCGTTGTGTTTCGTTAGCCACAGCAACATTTTTCCGGGTCTGCTAGTAATAAATAATTTGATAAAAAACATGATTTTATATACAATTATAAAATTCAAAAATATGAAATAACATCCATTGAATATTTTCATTATCTACGTAGCATTAACCTCTCCGCAAGTGAGTTTTGGCGAACAAAACTGTACGTGAGGTGTGAGTTTTTTTTTTAAAAATTATCATAGATTAACTAAAAATAACCTTGTGTTTTTAATTAAAACGTCATCGACATCAATCCACGACAATAAACCAACATTGAAAAAAAATGTCCATACAAAAAACTGCTTCCTTCCTCTGACGACCGCTAAATGACACAAAAAGAATTTTTTAACTAAAACTGTGAAGTCGGTGTTGTAGGTACGTCCTCCAAAACTTCGACGAACTACGCTCAGATATTCATAGATACCACTACAAGTTAAATATTTTCATTCAATATGACTACGTTTGAATAACCACGGCGGACGAACTGTTTCGGCCATACTCGTGGAGAGGTTAATAGGTCAGTGGCTCAGTTGACATCGCGTTTTTATCCCACCCAGGCGTCCCGTGTTCCTTTCTTCGGCTATCTAAATCCTCCATTACGACACAAGCAATATTTTCCGCTTTCTGTGAAGGTAATAGGAGATTTTCTAACATTGTCCGGTTATTCGTAACCCGGGAATGTTTGTCTTTAAAAAAAATGCCACTGTTCCTAAAATATTTGTTTAGTATAATTGTTTAGTTACACATCTACCGGACCTGCTCTGATGATGGACACTGCAACGCTGTCTGAAACGTTGGCTAAAGAAGGAGATAGCGCAACACGGCATAACACCCCAAAAACAAATAACGAAAAGTATGTTTGTTAAAAATTCAAAAAAATTCAAAATCCAAAAAGAACTTTATTTTTAATTGAGCCGGCACCATCCCAGTCAAAAGGTGTTTTTTGAATGAGCAGTTCATGAAAAATTTAAATTTTACCCTTAAAGTGAAAAGGTACATCCAGTCTACAGTGAATACGTAGTCGTAGAAAAAAGCTTTTAAAACCGGTCGTATCTTCAATCGGGACAGAATTCATCTATCACGTTCATTTGGGATTGTGTCGTTGTTTTCAGATTGATTTACAGCTTTGTGTCGGGGAGGGAGGGTGGGTGTTTGTTTACAGCGTAAGATATAGGACGACTTGAAAACACTATTCAAGTAAATGATTATTTTATGGGGTGCAGTGAATTCATCCCATAGAAAAATAATACATTAGCTTTCACGGTAAATAATCACTTTATACTAAAAGTGTGTTAGGTTAAGGTAAACATTCAGAACTATTGGACACGGTTAACGCAAAAATTGTTCCAAAAAAACCCTTTGAATCAGTAAAAACAAATAAAAAAAAATCGTTCAGCAGAAATGTACAATAACACATTTCAATATATACAAAGTTATTTTGTGAACTAAAAATTGATTTTTTTATTTTTTTATTTTTATTTTAACTTTATGAGTAAAACCTCAAAGTGTAATATTTAAATAAATGAAGACAATATAAGCAAAACTCAATCGAAAATCTGGAAACAGAAAAATCAGAAAAACACATTGACACCTCTGGGACTCGAACCCAGGACCTCTTGCTTTCCGGGCAAACGCGCTAACCACTGCGCCACGACACTATCTAGAGTGCATTTAGTTCGGGTTTGAATCTGGCAATCATACATAAAGATAGTTGCCAATAATATATGCGTTAAAGAAAATGAAGATAATGTAGGTGGTTCTTAGTCGAAGTATGGTACAGTTAAACATGACCGAATTTCATATCGACACCGTGGCGCAGTGGTTAGCGCGTTTGCCCGGAAAGCAAGAGGTCCTGGGTTCGAGTCCCAGAGGTGTCAATATGTTTTTCCGATTTTTCTGTTTCCAGATTTTCGATTGAGTTTCGCTTATATTGTCTTCATTTATTTAAATATTACAATTTGAGGTTTTACTCATAAAGTTAAAATAAAAATAAAATATTCATCCTAGACTTGCAGAAAAGTCGATAGATGTCGCATATTAAATAAAATGGATAAAGATTTATCCAGACACTATCTAGAGTGCATTTAGTTCGGGTTTGAATCTTGCAATCATACATAAAGATAGTTGCCAATAATATATGCGTTAAAGAATATGAAGATAATGTAGGTGGTTCTTAGTCGAAGTATGGTACAGTTAAATATGACCGAATTTCATATCGACACCGTGGCGCAGTGGTCAGCGCGTTTGCCCGGAAAGCAAGAGGTCCTGGGTTCGAGTCCCAGAGGCGTCAATATGTTTTTCTGATTTTTCTGTTTCCAGATTTTCGATTGAGTTTCACTTATATTGTCTTCATTAATTTAAATAAAAATTGATTGTTCGGTTATTATTATTGACGGTTTACGAATAGTTCCCGGCAGCACTTAAACCATGGGTCAATTGTGCTATCTCTCATTTTACGTCAAACCTTTAAAAATAACCCAGTCCCTTTGTTAAAGTTTACCAGGATTGTCATTGGATATGTAGCTATGTCTTCTGGTTCTACAGTGCATCTACCCAGGTATCTGAGCCTAGTTCCCACCAGGGCGGGATATTGGCGCCAAAGGTGAATTGGAGTCTCTTCGTGCTCTTCTCATTTTCGGCATCTGTTGGTGTTTATTTATTATTTATTTGTTAATCATCAATGCCCTTATGCCTCCGGTGACCCGATGCTCACTTTTATCCCTAGAGTCTTCAGGTCTTCCCCCCTTTAATTCCAACACTTTCTTCGAGGGCGTACCGTGAAGCCGGCTTAGGGGCGCGGTCACCGAGTCGCGCTTGCACTGGACTGATGGCTCTGGTTTAGTCATACAATCTCATCATAATATGTAATATTTTTTTATTCTATTAACTTTTCCTCTTTTATATTAATAAACTTTTATTTCAGCTATATCCAGTGGCGGAAATAAGACGTGACACTGTGAAATAAATAACTAGCAACATGTATACACTCGCATACATTGCCCGGACATTGGAGGTCTGAAGTCATTTTAATTAAAAAATAGCTTCTCTATTAACAAAAATTAGAATCCTGACGTGCACGGTGAAGGAGGAAGCCATCTGTTTTCCTTAGAACGCCGCGGCCGGCCGCGCCGTGGGAAAGTGGTGGGCAAAAAAATGCCCCTATGGGCTCTTACATATTTTCACAGTTTCTATGATTTAGTGCATACATGTATCAAAAACAGTTATGAAGGTTTAGAAAACAAAAAAATAATAAAAATGGGTATTGCAAGTGGTGGGCGTAAAGGTGCTAAATGTATATTAAGCGTGCTAAAATATATAGGTATTTAAACGTGTATTTTAATGATATATAATAGAAGAGTTTTTTAACTGCATAATATGGCATAAAATATAACATTAAAATAATAATATGAGTGGATTCTAAATCAAAAATTTAAAAAAAGCAAAATAGATAACAGAATAAATTTAAAAACATAAACACACACAACCGTTTTAACCAGCACTAAAATTAATATTCAAACAATCCTATTTATACTAATTGCGTAATCGTCAGAACTTCTGTTAGAAATGAAATTTAGAAACAAATGATAAGTGATATAGATATACACTTAACTATGTGACTGAAATTTTTTTTTCTCTATGTTATGATACTAAGTGTTTTTAAAATAATTATCGTCTCTAATAATTCTGTATAGTATCCTAAATTAATAAACCGGCGATTCCAGAACTTATTTGGAAAAGAAAATGCAGATAGCATTTTATTGGTGACATTTTTCCCAATTAACAAATAAAAATCCATTATTTTTTCACATTTCGCCACTGGCATGAACCTAATGCCAGAATTCCTATACCACTTGTCATACAACGTCAATAACAGTGGATGATAATGGGCTTTTTAGATGGAGCTTTTTATCGTCCATTTTCCATATGGATTGTCTTTTCTCGTGGATTCTGAATGAAAAAAAGGATGTATTGTGTTTTGGAACCTATTTCGTACGTATTTCGTCGAAATCTGTCGTCTGTCATTATTTTGTTATTTTATTTTAGGTAACTGTACCAGACCTGAAACACAACAACTGTAAATAATAAGCGCCGGCACACAGATACGCCCGACTATTGCAATGTATAGATAGAGATGTTTTCGCTTTCACAGCTGTTGAAGTTCCAGGGGTCCTAGCATGGTCGATCGATATAGGTTTTATCGAAAATGTCGGTAACTTGTCATCGCTCCCGAGCGCGACTGCAGGCCGCTAACGAACAAGCAACAGTTCACAACGACTAAGGGTTCCTAATGTATTTGACGTGAACTGTTATTTCTTCGTTAGTGGCCTGCAGTCGTGCTCGGGAGCGATTTCAAGCTACCGACATTTTCGATAAAACCTATATCGATCGACCATGCTAGGGGGCCTGGCGCAGCTGTTGTATTATAGTACGCACATATGCTTTGTAAGGAGAGAGTATCCGGTTACCGAAGTGCCCATGCTAGGCGAGTATCTTCAGCCGCGCATTGCATCTTGCCGTGGAGTGCTATTGCATCTTCCGCTGCACATTGGAGGCTGCGATGGACGCCTCGCCGGGTGTATATTCTAGGTGCAGCGAGTGACCCAGTTTAGTCAGGAGAGCAGCTAGCATTCAAAGCTGGCTGCACTGCAGATATTGTCCGTTCTCGAGTAGTTACATGTCCAGGGGAAGAGCATTCGAGGTTGGCCTGAACGATTCTGGTCAAGGCGGACTGCGCTCCAGAGGCTTTGTGAAACTCGCAAAGAGACCGGCTTCCACTGTAAAGGTCAGACCGGGACTCACTGTATGCGGTGGCAAGGGGCCCCATTAGAGTAGAGAGGCAATTTCTTAGTTGCTCCGTTATACAGCGGTTCTGTGTGACCCGATTCCGACTGCTGATGCTGGCTGCATACCGCCGAAGGCTAGTCGCGCTGTCTCTCAATGGGTCGCAGGGGAGTTATTTTCCCCGGTCTTCCACTTCCGTTCCACTTCCGTTCCACTTCCGTTCCACTTCCGTTCCACTTCCGTTCCACTTCCGTCCCACTTCCGTTCCACTTCCGTTCCACTTCGTGGGAGATCGCATATATTTGAATATATAGCGTGGTACTTTCTCTTTCCAATATCATTTACACTATAAATCCCACTATTATAGTAAGGGAGACAACGGTTTCCGTGAGATCTATTTGAGTTGTTCTAAAAAGCGAAGAAATTAGATTGAGAGGTTTAGCGCACTTGAAGTAAAATAACACAAAACTGAGTTATACAAGTGCTATGTTTTATTATTATTCGACTCTTATCACTAACTTCCAAGTGCTGTTTTATTATACTATATTTTAATGGTTACCAGTGTTATCCTTATCTGAGTATATTATTATAACACACCCCCGTTTCAAATCGCAGCACAATTCTCCCTGAGACCTACATACACTCTGCACTGCAACGTCTACACACTTCACATTTCCAAGTCGGAGAACACACAAGGAAATCTTCTTATCTACTCTGCGGCATTTCCACAGATAAATCTGTGCTCTGGGTGGTTCGTTGTAACAACGAACACGTTCCCTTAATTTCCTGCGGTGATCAAATTCAACGTTTATTTACTTAACAGAATCGTGTATCCTTTGGTCTTACCTGTTTTTGCCTGCAAAGACTGCTTCTACCTATTTTTGTGTAGGATTTTCTAACATGGTGTGCATATAATTATATATATATATTTTTTTTTATTAATAAAATTCCTTTATTATTTATTTACAGTGTTTTTACATTTTTTTAAATTAAGTCCCGTTAAACTGATTGATATCAGTTTGTCAACGGGTTCTTTTGACAATTACTTTTTTTTTAAATTGAGACAGGTCTTCGACCAAGTCGAAGAGACAGGTACATAAAATATACAGGTACATGAAAAAAAAATTGTTAATAAAATTTGTAAGAAATACAGAACAGAGAAAATGAAAGAAATAAAAGAAAAGACAAGAGAAAATAATAATGGAAAAAAACATTAAAACAAAAATCGGAAAATAACAGAAATTAGTACAAAAAAGTTCTTTCACTTAACCATTTTTTTAGCGTACATTTCCATCTGAAACTCAATTCACAGCTTTTTATTGCGTTGGGTAACATGTTGTAAATTATTGGAACAAGGTATTCTAGAGTTCTTTAACCGTATTTATTTAGGTATCTGGGAATTATAAGTCCATCATTTGCAGTTAGTCTTGTATTATGAACATGAACCACTAGTTTATTATATTCAGATTGAGATGTATGCTGACTCGCAATTTTAAGCCACAATATAGCACGAACAGATAATACATTTACAGAGTTGTATAAAAATGATTTTGGTATATCATGTCTTTGTTCGTATTCAGTTTTTTTTAATAATAATTTTACCAAAGAATATTGTACGTTTTGCACTGAAAGAAGATTTGTTTTTGTTGAATGTCCCCATGTGGTTATTCCATATCTTATTAGGGATTCCGCCAATGACAGATATACTAATCTAAGAGTATTTAGTGGAACAAAAAACTTCAGTCTATAAAGTTTGCTCACTATAGCTCTAAGCCGTGTGCAAACTTTTTGTATATGTATATCCCATTTAAAATTACAATCAATTGTTAAGCCTAGATATACGTATTTAGAGACTAGTTCAATATTTTTACATGAGCATGGTTGTATCACAGAATTATGGATGCAATTAAAATCATGAGAAACAATTTTAGGAGTTATGGTGATGTTGGCATGAGGGGATCTGATGTGCATAAGCTTTGTTTTTTTAGCATTGATTATTAAACCTACATCATGTGACCATTTTTGAAGGGTGGCAAAGTCTATTTGCAGTAAAGTACTTGCAATTAATAAATCCTCATGTGAAATAACTAATGCAGTGTCGTCAGCATAAACATAATGTTTTACGTGAGAGAAAATCAATTTCATTGCAGTAACATATATAATATACAAGGTAGGGCCTAGTATGGACCCTTGTGGTACGCCTGCGAAAACGTTTTTTTTTTTGCTATATTGATCTAAAATTATTACACAAATCTTTCTATTTTCAAAGTAATTAACAAATAATTTAAGTAGGTTTCCTGTAATTCCAATTTGTTCAAGAGTTTCTAGTAATTTTCTATGATCAATTGTATCAAAGGCCTTTGAATTATCAATAAATAATACGAGTACATGTTTCCTTTTATTAAGATCATTATTATTGTATTTGAAAATTCTTGAAGTAGTAGATCTGTGCTCTTTTTTTTCTGGAAACCATATTGATGGGTATCAATAATAGAAAATTTTTCAAGGTACTTTATTAGTTTTATAGATATATATTTTTCTAGGATCTTTTCAATTGCAGGCAAAATACTGATCGGTCTATAGTTTTCAATTTCACTGTGTTTACCACCTTTGTAAATGGGTCGGATGACGCTACATTTTAGATCTTCTGGTATAATTGCCTCTTTTAAAATCATATTAATTAATAGAGTTAAGATAGGTCCTAAAATATCGAAATGTTTTTTAATATCAGACATTCTAATTTTATCTATCCCCGGCGACTGACTATTTTTTAAACTTCTGACAACTTTTTCGATATCACAGAGTTTTGCTTGTGTTAAGAGCATGCTGTGTGGAAGTCTCTGTTTTTGAATATTTAAAGCTTTTTTATCACATCTATGTAATAATTGCCTAACATTTTCAGAATAGAAGTTAGCAAAATTGTTAGATGTTTGTTCAGTCGTTTGTTCTTTTAAGAAATAGTTTGATATTACTTGATCACAATTACTTTTGCTCTTTCTTCCTAACAATCTGTTTATTTCATCCCACGTTTTTTTTGAGTCTGCAAAATAATTTTTAAATTTTGAGTTGAAAAATTTTAATTTGCATATGCTGATTAATTTCGTAACTTTATTCCGATTGCATTTATACTTTCTTTCATAAAATTTATTTGTAGGATTATTTTTCCATCTTTTGTAAAGTGCATCTTTTAATTTGATTTTTGATAGTAAATCATCATTTATCCATTCATTTATGGCATTTGGTCTGGTTTGAGGTTTAAAAGACTTTACTACAGTACTTTTTTCATAGATTTCATTAAATTTAATTTTTATTTTATCATACAGAGCAACGCAATTCGTTTCTTTCAAAAGGATATTCCAATTATACATTTTTATTTCTTTATCAACACGTTTTTGAGAGAGAGTTGTGATTTTTTCATTTTGAATATTATTTTTGACATCATGGTAATGAACATTTAGTCCTGTTACAAAATGATCAGCAATTGTCGAATCATTAACACATGCGGACAAGTTATATTTATTTGATCTAACATATATATGGTCAATACAAGATTTGGTTATTTGACCAGCAACAATTGCTTCTCTTGTCGTAACATTAATACATTTAGTTAAGTAATTACTTGTAAGTATATTTTCATAAGCCATTATATTTGTATCACTTTGATTCAGTAAGTTGAGATTAATGTCCCCAAAAAATATTAAATTTTTTTTTTTTTTTTTTTTTTATTTTTTTTTTTTTATTTTTTTTTTTTATTTAGTAACTATATAATATTTTTTACATTTTTATATGAAACATGTTAGTTAGATGTATATATAAAATATATTCGTAGTCCTCCTCACTAGGAGATCCTGTGCTGAGGGGGACTATGCTTTGGATAAGTTTTTCAGCGACTTCTATGGTTTAACTTCATTGATTGGATAAGGTTTTCCAGAAACTTCTATGATGTTTTAAGTATACTAGTAAGTTCATTTTCCGATAGATTCTTCAGCCAACATTTAATGTCCTTAATGTAGCTATTTTTTATTTTTATTTGTTTGATACTAAGTGGGAGCTTGTTATATAACTTTACTGCTAAAAATGCAGAACTTCTTTGACCAAATGAAGAGTTACACTTTGGTATATTAAGTATGTCTGTTTGTTTGGCTCTGGTTTTATGAGCGTGGGAGGTGTCTGCCTCTGAATCATTTTTGTGGTGATGTACTAGAATGTTTTTGGCATAGATTTTCTGTATGCTTGGAACATCAAACTGTTTAAAAATTTCTGCCGTTGACGTCCTTATGGGGAGCTTTAGAATGGTCTTTATAATGCAATTCTGAGTTATCTTAAGTTGTTTTAAGTGATTAGATGCTGCTGAGCCCCATCCTATTACTCCATATTCCAATCGAGAGTGGCATAAAGATCATTAGAATTTACATAATTACGAAAAAAAGAAGAAATTTCATTTAAGAATTCCTTTTTATTGAGGTTAGGTGGTCTGTATACTGCTAAAATATAAAAATTACATTTATTTGGTAGTGTCAGTATTCCAAACACATTTTCAAAGTGAATGGTTTTAACTATTTCTTGTTCAAAATGTAAATATTCCCTTATATACAGCAAAATACCGCCTCCTTGTTTATTGCTCCTGCAATAATAATATGATTTGTAGCCTGGAATATCGTATAATTTAATAAGATCCTCGTGAATTGCAGTTTCACAAAGCATTATAACATCAATATCTTTCAAACAGTTTTTTAAATAGGCGTGAAGAATATCCCAATACTTGTTTAGAGACCTAATATTAATTTCTACGCAAATTAGGTTAGTATTGCATTTATTTATATTTTGGCCGGAGATCCAACATTCTAAATTGTTTGCTCGGGTAAATTCTACATCATTGTCATTATCAATATAGTTGAAAGCCATATCGATTTAACATAAAAATATTACACCCGTAACATTCAGTATAATGCTTAGAAGTTGAAATATAGCATTTATTAGTAGCAAGGCAAAGTACATAATAGCATAGGTGTACAAAACATACTTGAATATAGTCGACATGTAAACAATACATATAAAAATAGATTTTAATACATATAAAAATAGGTTGGATCTTATAAAGAAAAACCATCAAACTGTTTTTAATAACAGTATTAACTTCGTATATTTCGGTATTGTGGTTTTTGTGTTTAATATTGTTTGATAATATGTCCAGAGAATATTGTTGTAAAGCTATGTACAAAATAGTATTGAGTAATTCAAAATCAAATTGAATTATGTGGATATGTAAGTAGAAAATATCAAAAGAAATGTTTGTTTTAGGACACTTTGGGAAGAAACTAATCAAATAGCTATTTTTAATATTCATATTATAGTCATATCTTTCAATATTACAGTGTTTGACTATTCTACTGTTTAATAATAATACGAGAGAAAACTGCTGTACAGTTATATTAAAAATTGTATTATAGAATACACAATGAAATTGAAAAAAATAAAATTGAAAAATACGGGTATTTAAACCGCAATTAGAGATTTCAATTTTATAACACCCCGAGGAAAAAACTACTAAAACACAACTATTTTCAATAATCAATTTTTTGGTGTGCAATTTCAAGCATTCTTTTATAAAACTTACAATTGATCTTGTCGTTTGCTCGGTGATTTGGTAGAAATGTCAGTTTATTTTTTAGATTATGTTGTTCGCAGTTCAAACAATTGGGCATTTTGCTTGTATTGGTGCAATCCGTATGAGTGTGAGGGCCTCCACAATAGCTGCAGCTAGCCGCGTCCTTTTCTTTCCCGAAGCATCGACTTGATGTGTGTCCAAAACGTAAACAATGGAAACATTGAACTAGCGGGTTGGCATCTACTGCGTAAATTCTTTGATATCCGATATTTATTTTTTCTTTTTGTAATATAGCTCTTCGGATGTCCTTATCCACCTCTACAATGAAGTTCATCGTGTCGTTGTATTTATTTTGAGCAATTTTTTTCACATTTATTAGTGATTTGGTTTCTTTATTCTGTGAGCAAAATTTGAGGAATTCGTTTTGTTCAAATAAATCTTCAGTGAAATCTTCAGTGTTATAGTCATTGAAGATGCTTTTAAAAATAAGTGTTGGTTTTTTCTTCACAAGTTCTTTGGCTTCGACATCCTGTAGTTCTTTGGAGATTTCTTTTTGCAGTATCAGTGCATCCTCTTTTTTGAAGCATTTTATGATCAATCTATTTTGGGAAATTTTTTTAATGCTGTCAATACTAATCTTTAATTTTCCGTTTTTAATTTTTTCTTGGATTCTTTTTTGGAGTTTTTCGTTCGATTCTTTATTATTTTGATTCGGGGTTATCATTACGGAAAATTCGTTTTTTCTATTTATATGTGGCTTACTGTCTACTGAAAGGGCATACGAATTAAGTTTGACATTGTTTTCAGCCATTTCAATGGCGACGTGACCCATCAGTGATAGTATTGTATTCGCTTTTATTGTAATCAAATTTTGTTGATCTTTGGTAAATTTTTTTGTTGGGTCTTGGATTGCCTCCAATAGATCTTGAATTGCCGTCTTGCACGATTCCATAAATTCGTGGTTATTTGTTTGCGCCATGTTTACCCTAATTTACGTTTCACTTTTGCAATGCGCCTGCGCCGACTTTTGTATTTTTGAAGCGAGTTCGTGGCCGTTAGATTTTTATAGGTTATGTAGGATAAATTTTAGAGAATCGGGTTATTTGCACGGATTTGCTATGTCGCACTTATTTTTCGATGTATATAAAGAATAACGGAATAAGAAATGAACTATGTAATGCGTGCGGGTTCCTGTCAGAGTATAAAACACAATTTGAGATAGTCGCTACTTGAGATAGCAAGTAGGTAGAAGTTATTCAGAAAAAACGAAATAAAAACCTCACACTTTGGCAGTTCAGAAGTTGCTCCTGATACTAAGAAGGTAGAATAACACTTTAAAACAGAATTCACTACATATTAAGCACAGAAAGTAGTAAAAAAGTTTATTTTTGCGGGAGCAAAAATAGACAGCTGTCACTTCTACTTGTCGGTTGTCTTGTCTTGTTATTAAGAAACGAAATGTGAAGGAGTGCATCAAACGGTAGATAAAGTAATTTAAAAGTTCTGGTAAATAATAATCTATGATTTTATATTTCTGTTCTCATTATCTCAAAATTTAGTATTTGGATATGTCTGACTAAACAATTGGACGATCGATTTAATGAATAAATGCCGCCATTCTTACGATAGCTAGTAGTGATTTTTTTGTTTTTAAAAGAAAGACAAACATTTCTGGGACACGAACAACCTGACAACATTTGAAAATCTCCTACTACCATTACACTAAGCGCAAAATGTTGCTTGTGTCGTGAGGAGGACTTAGCCAGCTGAGATATTTAACACATCATGATACCTCGTTGGGATCCAGATGCGATGCCAACTCAGCCACCGACGGTAATGGTCAGAATTAGGAAATGAAAATCTCGCGAGATTGGGGCTCAAGGGAGATCCCGCGAGTTTAGAATTACAATATTGCGAGATCTCGCCAATTTCGAGATCTCGCGAGATTGGCATAACTAATTGGATAAACATTTATTTTTCATGAATTTTTCAATAGACTTTTATGCATCAAACATTGTTTGACGTATTTGTCTACAATTTTTTTAATAAATTTCGTAGTAAACTTTGACGTACGTATCTATCAAATAACAAATGAAAGAAACAACCAGTCATCTCTCTATTTGTTATTAAGAAATGAAGACATTAAATCATTATTATTATATTATTATATTATTATATTATTATATCTCTTCTAATATCAAACAAAAACTTTTAGTAATAAAACAGTTCTTTTATAACAAACAAAACAACGAGAAGCAAAAAAAAATTAAACTTAACAACTTCACATAAGAAACTTTTTTTTGCATAAATAACCAAAAAAATACTCGAATGAAATCAAAATCAATCACGTAACACGTTAGCTAGAAACAACTATACACGCCGCCTCAATTTTCGACCAATCGCAAGCACAAATGAATCTGAGACACCTCGTCCCGCGACAGCTACCTCAGGCTGCCGCCTCACGCGCACCGAACGAAACCGACAGATCGCAACTCCGTCCGTGTTAGTCCGCGCTTCGAATAAGACGTTTTTATGCTCGAGTGCAATCTTGTTAAACTCGCGAGATTGGGGAATTATGATTATGAAGCTATGTTCCATATATTTATCATTTTATGCTCGCATATTTTCAGACACAATTATTTATGTGTGTTATCTCCACCATAAACAGTAAATTACTTCAAATGTACTGTTACTGGACTAGAACTGAAATTGGAAGGCGGGTATGGATAGCGCCGCCCCGGGAAATATTTATTAGATAACCAACACCTCTACCGTAGGTCACTTAGCAGCGATGCCCGGGTTCATGGGGTGAGGTTTGGTCTTGGCGGCCGATGCGTCTGTCCACCTGCTGTATGGTGGGCAGGATCGAGAGAGACTGGTTGAGAGAGGTCTTTTATCCTCTCCAGCAGGAATCTCTCGACCCATTGCCTTACAACGCGGTTGGAGGAATGGGGTCACTAATATAATAAGTGACCAGCTCAGGTATGGGGGCTCCATCGAAGCCAGAGTAAAGTTAGCCTCCCAGAAACTGGGCGTACTGTATAGGGCCCGCAGATACTTTAATAGTGCACAACTGCTAACCCTGTACAAATCGCAAGTGCGCCCCACGGTTGAATTTGGCAGCCACCTCTGGTCTGGAGCTCCAAAATACCTGAAAAATACCCTCGACTCTGTGCAGAAACGGGCGGTCCGTTTGATAGATTCTCCCATCTTAACAGACGGATTGCAATCTTTAGAGCACAGGCGTCGGGTGGGAATGCTATCCTTGTTCTACCGGTATTACAATGGAAGATGCTCCGAGGAACTAGCATCATTGATCTCTTCGGCACCGGTGCATAGTCGGGAAACACGCCAAACGCGTGCCCAACATTTGTACACGGTTGACATTTGTCACATGAGAACGGGTCGTTTCTTCGACTCGTTCTTATGTTCAACAGCTCGGCTGTGGAATGATTTGCCGGCCTCTGTGTTTCCTCCTTCCTACAACATAGGTCTCTTCAAGACCAATGTTCATTCCTTCCTCTCCTCAAAAAGACCCTCCGCACAGCATCCCAGATGACATAGGCCCCGAGGGAAATTATTTTCCTCAAGGCCTCCTGTGTGGAGTTAATTGAAAAAAAAAAAAAAAAAACTCCTCTGGACCCACTGACCCTCAGATTCCTACCCACCCCTCATACCTATTTCCTTTCCAGGCCTTTAGGCCTTGAGGGAAATTATTTTCCCTCAAGGCTCTTTGGAGGTTCAAAAGAAAGAATGAAGATGGATTTTTGGAAAAGAAAAGTGGATTTTTGGAAAAGAAAAGTGGTGGATAGGAATCTGGGGATCAGTGTCTTCAGGAGTGACGGACGTACGATAATACATCCTCCCACTGCTGTGCAAGGCGATGTTCCGCGAAAGTTCCGCTGGTGAGGTCAAAAAGTTTTCCTCGACCAGTTTATTCCGATACGGCCTGCCACATAGCTCGTGGGTAGACAGACACGGACACCCGGAACCACTGCTAAGTCACCAAACGTAGCGAACCACTCGGGGTGATATACGGGGGTGTTAAATATTCAATAAATGGTTCCCTCTCAAATGGAAAATTATTTATAAATTTGAACCCATATACAGTTATTATATGAACAATTTCAGCCAACTACGTGAAAAAATGAGTTCTACAAAACATTTTGAACAAAACTTCCAACACGAATACACGTTTTTCTCCTTTCTGCCCCAGAAACAGGAAGACTATAATTAACGTCATTTTATGGCATGGTTGAACATAAATTACTGGAAAAATACTTAGATTCCGGCATACAACATGGTTTAATGGTTGTAGTTACAAATACAAAGAGATCAAATCGGAAAAACGCTTTATTAAAGGCAATATTTGTTGTCGGCTATAAAAGAGGCTTACCGGAGTGCGCGGCAATCATTTTTAATGGCAGAATATTATGTTAAATACTGTTTTAAATACTCGTACTGTCTTCATATTTTTCTTATTCATTTACATATCTTATAATAAATCTTATAATAAAAAAGTAAACACTTTGCACACAATTGGATTGAAAGATTATGTCTACTTTGTACCATTTATAGGGTGCCAAAAACCTTCCGTAAATCACCCCAAATGGTTTACCATGTTTGGTGTCTCAGAAGGGGTGGCGGGTTTATGGGGTGAGTTTTGTCTATGTCATAGCGGCGGTTGTCGGATGGGGACTATTTGAGGGAGTCCTCTTGACCTCTGTAACAGGACTATCTCGATCCGCAGTAAGAGGGATGGATTCATACATTTGTCATTCCTGAAGACATTGAACTGTAGATTCCTACGCACCCTTCGTATCTTTTTCCTTTCCAGAAGTTCTTCTCCTTCCAATCACTAAAGATCCTGCATTCCCCATTTCTGCATTCCTCAAAGATGACATAGGCACTGTGAATTTTTTCGTCAGTGCATCCTGTGTGGAGATAATGTAAAAAAGGGCTGGTCTACAATGTAACTGAGTATTTAAGAAATCATATTACTGGTTTACGTTTTTGTGCAATTTGTCATTGCTATATCTATATGTTGACTGTAAATCCGTAGGGCGCTGGTTCATCTGGCTCGAAGGCCCATGCGTAGCACCCAAGTCGTGGTCTCCAGTTAGTCTGCAGTCAGGCATAAACTAAGTTGCCTTTGTTGACTTCTTTGTGTTCCACACCAAGGGTTTGGCGTACAGATATAGAAAGGTGTTGATGTTTGAGGTTATCCTTATGTAAGTGAAAACACTTATGTTTTGTCCTGGATATTGTTGTAAACTTTATTCTGATGAATAAAAAGTTTTACTGAGTTTGATTGATTCGATTCAAAGCACTTGAAATGCGATTTGTAGATAAGAGTTGCGAAAGGAAATCGAGAAAAGAATGAAATTGCAATAAGCAACAAGCTTATTTATAGACAAAAAGTGAAAGTTAGCGCGGCCACAGATAAAAGAGATCATAGATAAAAAATTCATTGCAATGTTTTAGTAAAAGGTGGCATAGATGCGAAAGTTAAGGTAAGAGACTCAACACATCGAGATTAATCGGTAAATGAGAAAATGAGGAGTGCTCAGAGCAAATGAATTTAAATATTTAAAATAGGACAATCATAACATACAACAGTAAGTTTCTAGAACTCTTCTTTCATTTTTTACACATTTTCTATCATTTCTACTGTTTTTCAGTTTGTTTGTTTTTTGTTCATTTTTTTACGCTGTGTACTGCGTTTTTATTGGATAATGTGATAAAAAATATAAATAATTCCCTCTCACCACTGAGTGGTGACAATACAGACATCTTTACATAATAGAAATGTCTCGTAAATGTATTTTGTTTGAAACCAATGTCGCCACGGACATTATATGCTCTTGAGTTGATTTTCTTACGAAAACGGCGCTATAAAACTCTAACCGATAACAATGTAGAAATCGGAAGTGCGCCCCACGTTAGAATTTAGTAGCCACCTCTGGTCTGGAGCCCCAAAATACGTGAATAAAACCCTTGACTGTGCAGAAATTGATTCTACGGATTCTATTGATTCATCTTAACGAACGGATTGCAATCTTTACTTAAGCACATGCGTCGGGTGGGAATGCAGTATTTATTCTACCGGTATTTCAATGAAAGATGCTTCGGGGAACTTGCGTCATTGATACCCTCGGCACTGGTGTGTAGTTTGGAAATACGCCAAAAGCGCGCCCAATATATATATATACACGGTTGACTTTCGTCACATGGGTGGTTTCTACGACTATTTGCCGTCTCTTCTAGACCCATGTTCACTCCTTCCTCTCTCAAAAAGACCTTCCACACAGCGTCTTCAAATATGACTTAGGCCTTGAGGGAAATTATTTTCCTCAGGGCCTCCTCTGTGGAATTAATGTAAAAAAACGGCTGTTTATCGGGTGCTTAAAATTTGAAACGCGTTTAAATTGGGGGGTTAAGGCTTTAAAAATTTACAAAGAAAAAAGGAAATTAGGTACTTACTTAAATTCTTAGCGTAATTTTTTTCCCCAATTTTATTAAATGTTAAATGCGTTTACTAATTGCGGCATTATCTTAATTGCCCTTTAACAGTGTGTATACAATTCTAGTTAAGTACTCTTTGTAATTTAGTATTTCTTTCCCCTATTTTTATATAAACAATGGTTCTTACCCAAGGCGGAATATTTGAACATATTTTAGAAGCCAAACACAACTTACAAAACTTTGTAAGAAAATTAGGAAATATGTTGTGGGCGTTCTTACGTACTCGATTAAGCTAATTTTTCAAATCAAATTAACTAATATTTAGGTAGTCGGTGCATTCGTGAAATGAAACGAATTTAGACGTAATGCTCAAAATTCTTCTAGGAAGTATGTAAACAATAATTTCGTTCACCTATATGTTGGATGGAAATAAATTTTTTATTTTACAACTTATTCATTTGAAATAGTATACAGTATATTTGTGGCACGTTCCGGAGTGGAAGTTACTCTCAGTATCGTTCTAGTGGTTTGTCTTGGGTCTTAACCAGCATTCAGAATTGAAATGTTGCTTGAAGTGGTTTTAGCCGTGTTTAGTGACCAGATCTAAAGAGTAAGGTACTTACACAACATAACCTGATTTGGGATGCCATAGTCTCACTAGCTCCAGACGGGAGCACTTGAGACTCGTGGGCTTTACTCACATAAAAAACCTTTAAGGAAATGTATAAGGTTTGCGGATTTTTTTTTTGTTACATGAATATCGCACAAGATTCCTAACTGCCCAGATCTAGTGGAACTATGTTACCCCCAATTGGAGTCTGAATCATCTGGGTTAGAACTAGTAATAAAACACGGATGTACAAAATTCATTCCTCCCACTGCGGTGCCAATCCATATCTTCCAAGGCGACGGGCCGAGAGTCCGGCTGTTCTAAAACGGGTCTTCCTAAAAAGGCTTCTCTCAGTCCAGCACGCCCTGCAGATGATGGGCAGACGCATTCACCACCAAAAAGCTGGCAAATATCACCCTAATAACCCAGACACTCTTGCCTAATCACCAAATATATCTTGTCACTTCCCGCTATCTATATACGCCTCCCAAATTGAAAGAAACTGTAATTTTCGTACAAAACTTGATGTTTGTGTAACATTAATTCTAAACATATTTTGATGCTTTTTAAGTTCGTGATAGATCTAAATGTAGCACAAACCTTGCAACTTTCCTTCCTAATTACAATAGTCATTATTAAAGTGCTTTATCCGTAATCTTTTCATTTTTTGGGGCTCGACTCAAAGCAGTTGAAGCTTTTTTATTTGGATTCCAGATAATTGAATAAGAAGAACGGAGACTGGAAATTATTCCCGTAAAAAAACAAATTGAATCGAAAGCCTTTCACAATTTTGCAAAGGAGAAATCTGATTATCGCCGAAAAATTGATTCCAATGAAAACACAATTTAGGATTCGTCGGTTCCGTTTCACGCCATTTTATCAATTTTTTACATTTTCCTGAATATTATTTCGAGGAAATGACGTCTGCTGTCTTGTTTATTTTGAATACGCTTTACGTAGATTGTTTTTTATAAGTCTATTTTTCGTCACAACATAAATGCTTCTCAATAAATACACGGTTATTTGTTTATGCATACAGCAAAAGATTTATTGTAGAGAGCAATCACTTTGTGGTTTGAAATATTTAATAAAATAAAATACTTTTTTGTTTAAAACCACGATATTTATTAATTTTTTAACCGACCGGTTTCGCTTAACTTAAGCATCTTCAGGGTGAAGATGCTTAAGTTAAGCGAATCCGGTCGGTTAAAAAATTAATAAATATCGTTGTTTTAAACAAAAAAGTATTTTATTTTAGCAAAAGATTTATTTAAATAGGACAGCCCTAATAATTTGAAAACTCTGGGGACGTCAAATGTTCTTAATTCGAATTAAACAAAGTTAAAGTAATAGAACAAAGTTATTCGTGTCCAAGTACAGCAGAAGACTTATTATTATGAAATGGAACTATAGAAACATTAATTATTGGAGAATGTTGTAGTAAGTCAAATGTTATTAGTTCTCATTAAATATATTCCATTTAATAGAACAAAGTTATTCGTGCCTGAGTAGAGCAGAAGAATTATTGTTAAGTGCAATTATGGAAACCTTGATTAGAGGAGAGCATTGAAGGATGTCAAAAATGTTCTTAATTCTTATTAAATAGAGTCCATGTAATAGAACAAAGTTATTCGTGTCTGAGTACAGCTAGTCCTTTTGTCAAGTTGAACTACGGAAATCTTAATTATTGGATAACGTTGAGGGATGTCAAATGTTCTTAGTTCTCATTAAATAGAGTCCATGTAATAGAACAAAGTTATTTGTACCTGAGTATAACAGAAGATTTATTGTGAAACAGGGTTTGTCAATTATTTCAACTTTTGAATTAAAAAACGCCTGATATCTCCAAATTTGCGTCTTACAAAGAAAATGAAAACCTTTTCACGTTTGTTTGTTATTAAAAACTGCGTACAGCAGTAATGAAAAAAAATCAAATTTATGATTTTATCCAGAAAAAGTGTTATTTTCCCTTTTTATATTTTTAACAAACACTTCACATATTGTTGCGGCGGGGAGCAAGTGTTCCCTCTCAAGAAATCGAGGGATCAAATGCTGCGTTTTGTGGACTGTAAAATTGCGGTTCTTATCTATTTTATTATATTTCTGGAGTTGACTTACCAATATCTCCAAACTGCTGTACACCCTCCATGCACCGAGTTTATGTCACCGGGAAGGTAATTGTTAGTTTGGAAACATGAGGAAGGGAAATTGGTGATATTTGCTTTGTGGAGTTAATGGTAAGCAAGCGATATTTTTGCGTATTAAACTGCGGTTTATGAGTTCTGCGGCGTGATTATTACAAAGCGATGCGATTGTTGGGACCTGTGTCCTTTGCGGTGGTTTTATTTGAACTGAGGCAGAGGGGTAGAGCTGAGCAATAGGTAGTTCCAAAAGGCAACATGTAACAATAAAGGCGTGAACACATATGTTTCAAAAACATTTGCGTCCTGTACTGCAGTTATGGAATAAAAATTACGTTTGCTACAAAATATAAAATAGGGACCCTTTGTTTTATGTTTTTCCCGAATCACCAAATCTACTTTTTTTTCAAAAATTCCTGCCGTTTTAGAGGTAATAGTAACCACCAATTTATTTTATTCTTATGTTTTCCAATAGATACAGAACATACGCAACTTTTGAGACTCCGGGCGTTTGAAAATAAGGCATTTTTCTCTCTATGGAGAGCGACACAAGCTATTGTGAAATGGAAATCTTTATTTTTTCAAAACGTTGAGAGAAATCAAATGTTTTAAGTTCTCACTTTATAGTCCATGTTGGCGCTTATTTATATAACATAATATTTATATAATAATATAATACTAGGTTTTGCCCGTTGCAGAGGCAACTAACGGGTTAAAACACTATGCGATTTGACGTGTGAACGTAGATGAAGCGACGAGGAGTGTGTGTTAAATTAAATATATGAAGAAACCTGAGGTTACAGTGACCTTGCAACGCATGCCGGGTACTCGTTGTACGGTGGTACATATTAATAGGGACACCTATGAAAAATACGTTTTTCTCACTTTGTACTCGCAATACAAAGATATTTATGACTTTAGGTACAGTTTTTATTATTTATTAATAAGAACAATTCATTTGGATAATTTATAGACCATATTTGTTGTAAATTTGCATTTATTTTTTTTTGTTTTGTTATTTTAAAACATTATCGCACAGAAAGCTAATATTTTGTAATACCGCCTTTGGCCGCAATTACAGCTTGTACACGCCGTGGCATACTCTCAATGCACAGTTTTGCATTTCGCTTTAGCTCAGGAGAGTGATGCCATACCCGGATGAGGTTTTCGATGAGCTGCTGCTTGGTAGTGATCACTTCCTTGGCAATCTCCCTCTTCGTGAGCTCCCACAGGTTTTCAATGGGGTTCATGTCAGGGGAATTCCCAGGCCAAGGTAAAACCTGCACGTTTTTTTCAGCTAGGAATGCAGTGACAGACCTGGCTTTATGGCAGGGTGCGGAGTCATGCATAAAAACAAAATCCTGGCCACCAGGGAACCATTCTTCGACTTGAGGTATCAACCGATTTTCCAGTACTTGTCTGTACTGATCCTGCCTCATAGTCCCTTGCACGATGTGGAGGCGCCCCATCCCCATGGAAGAGATGACAGACCACACCATGATACTGGTAGGGTGTTTAATCGTCTCCACAAGGCAGTCCGGGTGGAATTTCTCTCCCTTGCGTCGTCGGACGAACGATGATTTGTCCACCAAAATTTGGAAAATGGACTCATCAGAGAAGCACACCTAGAAAAGTCTATAATCACACCACTGGAATTTTTTAAAAGCTTGTAAACCACAATAATGTTACATAATTACCTTATTCCAGTCCTCAATAGTCATGTGTTGGTGTGCTTTGGCCCATTCCAGTCGTTTCTTCGTCATGGCTGCTGTGAGGCGAGGTTTTTTAGCTGGCCGATAACCAACAAGGCCCTCCTCCGCCAATCTCCTCTGGACTGTCCTTTGAGAGACCTTGATACCTCCTTCATTGATCAACAGGGTCAGAAAAGAAACACTTTTCTTGCGATTTTGTAGACACACGTCTCTGATTTTGCGGTCAGTACGAGGTGTGGTAATTCTTTTTCGGCCACATTTCCCATTACGATCCGCTTCAAGGGGTACATTTTCATAGATTTTTTTCTTTATCCTATTAACAACAGACTTTGAAACACCTGCAAGGGCTGCTATTACCCTCTGGGAATGTTTAGTGTTTAGTAAAAGTGTTTTTATTTCCGCACATTTCCTTGGGGACGTATCTGAAGACCTGGCCATCCTGAAAAAACACAATATTGGGGTCAATATGGCAAAACTATTCATTGAAATAAAAAAAATGAACTAAAACTACACAAAATTAATAGATAATTAATTATTACTTACTTATTTGTACAGCTGAACTTATAAAACTCCTTAAAATAATTATTTTGAATATTTATTTACGAGACGCTCGATCACGCGTTTTCACAAAAATGCTGGCCACTTAGAAATAACCTTAAATTTTTGACAGATGTGAAGCTTTGCCAGTGTTGCCACTTCTTAAAAGTGTCAGTGGTGATACCAGCAGCAAAAATAATAAGGGGATGGCCACCATATCCAAGTAATTTAGAAGTAGAGACAACGTTAACATCAAAAAACCAAAAAAATGTTACTGTCCCTATTAATATGGCAACCCACTGTATATAATGTTATAATAAAGTGCAGGCGTTTGCAAGGCGCTTGCATTATAATGTAGTTTCCCGGAACTTGGAATGGAACCATTACAGTTAAGTTGACCCCGAGGTTACAGTGATTTTGCAACGCATGCCGGGTACCCGTTGTATATAATGTTATAATATAGTGCAGGCGTTTGCGCGGCGCTAGCATTATAATGTAGTTTCCCGGAACTTGGAATGGAACCATTACAGTTAAGTTGACCCCGAGGTTACAGTGATCTTGAAACGCATGCCGGGTACCCGTTGTATATAATGTTTTAATAAAACGCAGGCGTTTGCGAGGCGCTTGCATTATAATGTAGTTTCCCTGAACTTGGAATGGAACCATTACAGTTAAGTTGACCCTGAGGTTACAGTGACCTTGCAACACATGCCGGGTACCCGTTGTATATAATGTTATATAGTACAGGCGCTTGCATTATAATGTAGTTTCCCGGAACTTGTAATATAATATAATATATTTTTTCCCTCGAAAATATTTTTTTTCTCAACTCCTGCGTATTTTACTTATGAAAATAAATTTATTATGATTTTCGATAGTCGCCTTTATGCAGGTTCGAGGGAACATGACCTTGGTGTCATTCAAATTATTTAAGCCAGTTTTGCTACAACCTCCAATTTCAATAAGTAATTGACACTATTATTGGAATTACGATACACTCGAATTGATTGGAAAAGAAAAGCAGAAGAGGTCAACTAACCACCTGAAAAAGGGTGAGATCCGCCGTAAATGAACACTTCTGAAATATTTTTGTCGTTAACACTAAAGGACACCAAGCTATCTAGCATGGTCGATCGATAAGGATTGTATCAATAACTTTAGGTAATTTCTCATCGTTCCTTAAGACAAATGCGGAATACAGTTGACGTCGAATATATTAAGAACACTTAGTCATTGTGAACTTTTATTTATTCATTGGCGATCTGCAGTCACACTGGAGAACGATGAGAAGTTGCTCAGTTATCTTTCTGGTTGGTATTCAACTTTTTCTTCACAATTTTTTTTTTTAGTTTTCACCTTTGATAATGGAATTTTGATATACTTGTAATCCAAAAACTTAAATATTTGTAAGGGTTCAACTGACGCAAGTTAGATAAAAATAATATACTAGAAAATAATGCAGTACAATGATATTATTATAAAACGACATCTAAAGTTTATGGAATTATTTTTATCCGGAGTCCATTGTGTTTTCAAGGCGCTTATTTTCTTTATAAAAATTTTCCAAAGTGCTTTTGTCAGCGCGAATGTTTTTTACGGCTTCCTTAAGAACTGCCGAATACTCGGCAAATAAGAACACCTTAAATTTCCAAAATTTGAAAGTCAAATTTTATATCTCAACACTTCCAAATAATGTTTATGAATGTAATTCCAGAAGTGAATTTCCCGAGAAAAGTGGGAAAAGTGTGTAGGCAGCTACTGTAGGTATACTTCTAAAACATTCATAACTTTGTAAAAAAGGTGTTGAGCCACTTTTAAAGTAAACTTTTGGCATGTTAAGTTGTTTCCTTTTCCAACACGTTTGAATGTTATAGGTTGTCATAATATGTTCTCAGATTTTTTTTTATTTTACTCTGTAAATGGTTGATGTTTAGATTATTACTAGCTGGTTCCCGGCATGTGTTGCAATGCCATATTCAAAGAAATAAATTAGTTCTCCCTGCACGTCCTTTCCCGTACGTCCCGGTTCCCCTTCCGTTTCCCTACAAGCTTCCCCTCCCATCCATTCCCTTCTCCCATTCCCCGCCAGCAAAACCCCCTCCCGCGTTCCATGTATTCAGTCCCAGTATATTAAGTTTTCCAACAACTCGCGTGCCCCCTTTTACAATTTTTTATTTAAATGTTAATTTTTCGTAGATCACAAATATTTATTTTTGTATATTATAAGAACAATCAATCAAATTTGGCACCTACCATTTAAAATATCTATAATTTAAAAAATTCATAAACAATTCTTTTAATAAAAAAAAAACAGCTGCCTGCTAAATTCCATTTCATGAAACGCATGAACTGTCAAACGTGCGAAGATAAAATAGTCGAAGTTTTCTGAAATTATCCAATTTTCTGCACAATTTTCTTAATTTTTCTTTCCGTAAGAACCTTCTACAAAGTATTAGAAAACTTTATTAAAAAGATGAATGAAAAAGGCAAAGCCATTCTGAAGTTATGGCGTGACCAAGGGAAGCAGGGATTCATTTTTATATAGTATAATATTATATTATATGTATTTTCATTTAAAAAATAACGTCATAAAGTGAATTTACAATTATTGAAGAAGGAAATATTTTTGATTGCATATTATTAAATATTTTAATTTCGGTTGCAATTGATTTGTGTTGGTGATGCGCGATATCTGGTAACTCAAAATTTATTTTGAATTTAATTATAATTTTCGAAATTTCAACATATTGTGTGAAGAATTCAGATAAGTGATAATGCATGTAGATACCTACCTATGCTTTTAGGTAATAATGATGTTATAATAATATTTATGCACTACAAAGTGACCTAGATAGGCTTTGCAAGTATTGCAAAGTTAACTGTTTAGAAATCAATGTTTCCAAATGTCATACTATGACATTCACCATAAATAAACATGTTATTAAGTATTCTTGTTCACTCAATAATGAACCTGTCATCTCGAAAACGGAATGTAAATATCTTGGTGTTTACCTTGATTACAAACTTATATTTAATAAGCACATCGAGTCAATCGTTCACAGGTCATATAAAATGCTTGGTTTTGTTCTTCGCATAAGTAAAGTGTTCAATAACCCACGTACAGTAATAATGTTATATTTTGCATTAGTCAGAAGTACACTGGAATATGCTTCGCCAATTTGGAACCCGCAATACAAAGTATACATAGATAGCATAGAACAAAAATTAAAAATTAAAATTTTTTTTTGGATTTCGTGGGATTCGAACATCCATCCGCTGGATTTCTCTGGCCGCTGAGATTTGTGACGCACTATACCGCTGCGCTATGAGAGGCGCGAATTTACCGCATTAAATGAGCGCAGACCAACCGTCGTTTCAGTTTTAGATCTCAACCAATACGGGCCTTGAGCGCAGTTTGATGCTTCGCAGGTGCCGTAGTGCGTCATTTCCGTTTCACCCGAATTTGAAATCACTTTAACGGGGCTAACGAAGTTTTACTTCAAAAACAAAAAAAATATTTTAACTGTCCCTTTCAAAATTTTATCTGATTTGTAAAAAATGCAGACAATCTCGTAATTTTTCACCTTGTCTGTGCTAGATACATAAATATATTATATTTATCATTAGCTATTAAAATTGTCTACGAGTATTTTAGGATATTTTTAAAGCTTCTAGATCTAATGTATTCCATGAACTTCGGTCCCAAGAGAGAAGATAAACTAAGGCGTATGTTAGGGTTGTATCAATAATTAATTTCATAATGGAAATGCTTCTAACTTCGAGTCCCTGGACGTCTTTGAGACGATTTATCCGCAGAAGACTAAATTGTATTAGAATTATCCATTTAATCTTCGATTTGCCTGTCTCTTCTCATTCTCTTTCAGGAGTAGTTTATCTGACGAGGCATTTTACATTTTACTTATTTATAAAATACCTGCTGTGTGGGCGGGTGTACAATTCAACTATGATTGCTATATGTTTGGAAGTTTAACAAACTAAATTGTAATTTTTAATTTAATGAAGAAAATATAAGCGAAACTCAATCAAAAATCTGGAAACAGAAAAATCAGAAAAAGATATTGACACCTCTGGGACTTGAACCCAGGACCTCTTGCTTTCTGGGCAAACGCGCTAACCACTGCGCCACGGTGCCAATCGACACAACCACTCGGCAATCGGCACCGTGGGGCAGTGGTTAGCGCGTTTGCCCGGAAAGCAAGAGGTCCTGGGTTCAAGTCCCAGAGGTGTCAATATCTTTTTCTGATTTTTCTGTTTCCAGATTTTTGATTGAGTTTCGCTTATATTGTCTTCATTTAATTAAATGTTACAATTTGAGGTTTAACTCATAAAATTAAAATAAACCCATTCTTTACACTGTAATTTAAAAAAATGTACCTACTGCATTCTATGTAAAAGCCCTATGGGCGTTTAAATAAATAAAATAAATAAAAAATAAATAAATTATACTACTTTCACGCAAAAACTACTGAATGGATTTTACTAAAACTTTACAATAATATAGCTCTTACATCAGAATAAAATAAAGCCTAGATATAATAGTAAGCTCTGGCGTTATGAAATTATAAATATTAATACGTGCACTGTCAAATAAATTTCCTAACAAAAACGAGTTATTGATAACGTCAGAAAAAAGCAAAACAAATCGTTGTCGTGGAAACGAGGTTGATATATTTGCGCGAAATTTTATTTCAGGCGTCGTAGTTAATATCTATCTATGTAATAAAAATGAATCGCCCAAATGCATGTATGCGCATAACTTCCGAACGACTGCACCAAATTGGATAATTCTTTTTTTTTGTGTTCGCTATTGTCAGGACAAGGTTTGTATAAAACTACTGATGAGCGCTGGCATTTATGAAATTTGTATTAAAAAAATGTAGTGGATAGCACACGAGCTGTTTAAAAGCTGAATGTATCGAGACTGAAAGTGTGGAATGTGGGAGGGAGGAGTGACTTTGGGGGAGGGGAACTCGGGGAGGGGAAGGGTACCTGGTAGGGGGGAGGGGAACTCAGGAGGGTGGTTTGCGAATGGGGCAGGGGTGGATTGGAGTGGGGAGAGGGAAGGTGGAGGAATCGGAGTGGGAACATGAGATGGGAATGGGAAGCGGAAGGGGAACGAGACGAATGGGAAAGGACACGCAGTGAGAAACAATTTCTTTTTTAAATGGTATAGCAATGCGTGCCGGGAACCAGCTAGTCTATATAAACATGTATATATATGTATATATATATATATATAATATATGTTTACGAACGCGAGATGCTATATTAAGCATAGGATATGTTTGAAACTTTCAAAATACCGTCTTTCCACCCCCGCGAAGGTTCTGGATTATTACAACTACATGACAATATATGTGAAAAGTTTTTTTAATTATTAATCATTACAAAAACTCTTACGAAACTTGAAAATGACATTTTGAAAACCAGCGACTGTTTAATCGAAATTCAATATTCAAATAAACTCTTTCA
Source organism: Limnephilus rhombicus (assembly GCA_929108145.2). Taxonomy (NCBI): domain Eukaryota; kingdom Metazoa; phylum Arthropoda; class Insecta; order Trichoptera; family Limnephilidae; genus Limnephilus; species Limnephilus rhombicus. Next base: position 44,113,077 of record OV815288.1, on the reverse strand, counting down.
ATTAATGAATTTAAATGAAGTACCTACTCCCCTACGGTACTAACCAAAATCGAATACCTAGAATCTAATCAAAAATATATTTATTTTAAATAGGTACCTATGTTAGGTACAAATTCGATTGATTGTTCTTATAATATACAAAATTGAATGTTTGTAATATATGAAAAAAAAAATATTTGTAAAAAAAAATGCAATAGGTGGCACGCGAGGTGTTTAAAAATCTGAATGTACCAGGAGTGAATATATTGAACGCGGGAGAGGAGAGGGGATCGTGGGATGGTGGTTCGCGGGAGTGGGGAGGGGGTAGGCAAGGAAGGTGGTGGGGGAAAGCGTGAGGGGAAGGGGATATGGGAGGGGAAGGGTAACGGGACAAATGGGAAAAGATACGCAGAGAGAAACAGTTTCTTTATTAGTGGCATTGTAATGCATGCCAGGAACTCGGAAAGTATAAATATAAAATGATCTTGTAATGAAACTAAAAATTTACAAAGAAAAGAAAAACAATGTTAATTTTATACAGCAAAAAGATAAAATTATCCATAAAAAATATTCTACTGAAGTGGTTATTTTATCAGCTGTATCCATTTTATTACTTACATTATTTTATCAGGCTTGCCGTTGTTTGAATTCAAAATCCCTCTTGCAACGTATGCTGATATCCGAAACGATTCGATTCAACCGCGGGATGTTCTCCCCACAGACATGACAATTGGCAAAGTTAGCCCTGCAGGCCGGGAGATAAAATGTACTGTGCTGTCAATGACGAAGATAACCATCGGTAACATAAAAGTGAATGTTCACCACAACCAATGAATTTTCAGACAATTCGCGGATATACTTCTTTTATACCATAGAACAGTTATTTTAAGGTAAACATTTATGAAAGTTAAAAGTTTGAGTTAAACAGAAAGAAGGGAAAATACTGATGGATTCATTAATGAAGTGCTGAATACCGTACCAGAAGCGAAGCTAGCAGCGCACAATTGAGTGTTGGTACCTACCACAAGAAATGTGCAGATCCGCAAGAATGTAAGCGTAAAAAAGTAAGATTAAAAAAGGGACCTTCAGATGGTTTGAGCATGTAGTAAGTGAATGAATGAAGAAAGGAGTATAAGGAGAATATACGACACAGAAATGGAAGCCGAGGAAGACATGGCACGATCTATCAGATATCAGAGTTGGGCCATGTCAAGAATTAGAATAATTGAAGAGTATGTATGACACGATGTATGAATGCGTATGAGGCAAAGAGTGTGTGCCAAAACCGAGTTGTTTGATGGTCCTTCCTCTCTGCCTACCCGTACGGGGAACCGTCGGGATGGTTAGTTAATATCTTATTTTTATCAATTTACATTTTTCTTTTCTTTTATGTTCTTATTTTTTCTATAGAACACCTTGTTACAATATGTAAAATGTAATATTAAAACTGGGTAGAGATGTGTAAATAATACAGAAATTTGTGACCCGACAGCTGGTCCACCGACAATTGGCTCGACGACAATTGCCCGCTGACAGTTGACCCCCCGGATAGTTGACCCTCTGGGTAGTTGATTCCTCTGCCAATTGATCCCTTGGACAGAGATTCCCTAAGGACTATTTCGGTTTACGTCCCCAACTTTGATCAAACACTGAATTTTATAAACCATATTGAAATTACATCAAATAAAGCTTTGAAAATGTTAGGTTTTGTAATAAGAATTTGCAGCAAATTTAAAACATCCAAACCTTTAAAAATTTGAACATGCCATTGATTAGGAATCAAATTGAGTACAACTCGACAGTGTGGGCACCTAGTTACGCTGGTCATTCACTCACGATAGAAAAAATTCAATTATTATAAGCAATAATTATCATTATTATTTTTTAATTTATAAACTAACGTTTAGACAAGATTTTTATGCATAGCACAAAGCGTAACAATTATTACAAGCAATAATTGTCAGCCTGAAACACTCATTTACATTGAAAAATCTTCCGAGAAAAGATACTTGCCGCCAACGGGACTTGAACCCGTGTCCTTCCGATTGCCGGTCGGATGCTCTGACCACTGAGCTATGGGGGCTTATCAAATACCCGCCAAATAATTCAATATATACTAGTGTTTCATTCAACAATTACTGCTTGTTATATTTTTTCCACCTGAAAACAACCAACTTTATTTTTGCAAGAAAGACATTGTTAGTGTTAAATCCCTCGCTAGGTGGCGTCGAGACAAATTTGTTTCAAGTCCTAACCTCCAAGCAATTCCTCGTAGGAAGCGATGTTGTACAGATTCGATGTAACAAATGTGGACAGCATAAAAAGGAGACCAAATGACACTAGCATATTCAAGGTGAGGGTGGACCAGCGAACAGTAAAGAGTTTTAAGTGTTTTTATATGTTTAAAGTCAGAGGTAATTCTACGAATGAAGCCAAGTAGTTTAAGTGATTTGTTTACGATGTTATTAATGTGAAACGATGTTATTAATTGCCGTCCTTTGTGTTTCCTCCTTCCTACAACATGGGTATCTTCAAGACCAATGTGCATTCCTTCCTCTCCTCAAAAAGACCCTCCACACAAAATTTTTGATGACATAGGCCCTCAGGGAAGTTATTTTCCTCAGGGCCTCCTGTGTGGAGTTAATATAGAAAAATGCATGTAGGACATACTGCTGTAGGTATAACAAAATTTGACATAATTATACCTGCAAGTTTCTTGAATCTAAACAATCTCTAATCATTTTTTTTTACTTGTAATAATGCAGAACACTGAAGAAGTATGCAGTGCGTATTTAGGCTAAATACCAAAATACCAAATGAGGTCTGTTTAGGGAAATATGATCTATTTACAATTTGCCTATCTGCGGGCCAACTGTCGGCGGGCAAAATGTCTTGGAATCGTAAACCTTACATCAACAACTAGTGTAGTGATAACATTGTCCTGGCACAGTTTGTTGTTTTTGTAGAGGTTATATTACGCAAGTCAATCAATTCCAACTATTTTTTTATTTTATTTATTTATTAAGGTCGTTTTACGGGGCTTTTACATATGAATAGTAAGAAAAATACAGTATTTATTATAGATAACTGACATACCTAAGTAAAAATATTTTATATTTGTTTAAAGATAAATTGAAGATGTCCACCGACTTGGTTTATTTTTTCCCTCCATTAGTATTCTGGGCAAAGAGAAATAGATATATGATAGTTAGTTCCAAAATTTCTGAACTGAAATAAATCCTGACTTCTAGTATTACGTAGTGGAATCCGGAAGCATATCAATTCAAGCAATACCGGACTATCAATTAAATCATTTAGAATTTTATACAGAAATACCAAGTCAGTGAAAATTCTTCTATTTGATAATTTGAGCATATTAAAATCATTAAAATAGTGTTGCGGTTTAACATAATTGCTGGAACACCCTTTTTAAAATATAGAAAATATAACAATTTATTTTGTTTTCTTTTAACAGCTTGTAAACATGTATATTATAATATGGGTTCCAGACGGGAGAATTGTACTCAGGTTGACTTCTAACATAAGCAAAATACAACAGTTTAATATTTCTCATATTGTTAAAATTTATAGTTAGCCTCGTTATAAATCCTAACATTTTTATGGTGGTACTAATACTCACTATGAACATGACATGTAGTCATTATAACTGCCAATCTAACAACTGATAATCATTATTAGATACCTTGAATCCGTGCGCCAGGTGATTCATATCGCACACAATTTGTGATGTTTTTCAAACAAAATAACAACCGCATTTCACTAGGTAACGTTTAAAAGATATCATTGTTGGCGCATCTCCATGAAATTTCAATGGGGAGGTGTAATATTATAAAATACAGGGTGTAACGGCACGAATTCGAAGAATTTTAACAACAATTCCTGAGCATATTTGGAGTAAAAAATGTTGTTTTGCTGACTGACGATATTTAAAAAAAAATGTTTTTTTTCGTCTCCCACACGTTGCAACTGTGTGGTTGGATGCAACCAGCAGGGTCGTTTGTTAGTAGCACGGTAATAGTGGAGAATCAGGCGTAGCAGCGTGACCATGGTGACGTATGATGGAAACATTTTGTTTATAATTGAAAAAAAATATCGTCGGAAAGCAAAATGATATGTATTTTTATTAAAACTCTTAATTTTCAATTTGAGGCCAAAGTATCCAACCGACCTGATTTTTTTGTGTAATCAATGGGAATATCACATATTATCTTGTACGGATATATGCTGCTTTATTTATTTGTGTTTTAAATTATGAAATTTGAAATGATTTTAGCCCTTCAAAATTTGGGCGAATTTTATCAGTAGGTAAAAGTACTTTCTTTTTCAATAAAATTGAAATAAATGAAATATTTGTGAACGTATTCGAAGACTAAAAACTGTTTTCGAAAGGTGATAAAATAAAAATGTAATTTTTTAGATACAAAATTTTTGATGTAAATATAAAAAGTTTTACAAATGGCCCATCTCACGTTTTTTCTATTACAGAAAACAACAACAAAAAACAAATATAATATTTTATTAGACAAATGAATTTATTAAAAGAAGTGATGTAAACTAAGTTATTTTCTTTTAATAAATAAATAATGACATCACAAAGTAACAACCTTTTAGAAGAAGTTTTCTTCGAAAAATTAAAACAAATGAATTATTAGCGTTATTGTCATCTCACTTTTTTATCGTTAAAAATAATTATTAAAAAATTAACGAAGTTTAATTTTTTTTTCCAAATTGCGGTCGAAAACTTTGGTTTCATTAAAGTGTATGTTTTTATTATTTTGTGGTTATCTTTAAGATTTAAATAAAAAGCCTGTTAGATTCGTGTTAAGATTTCACGACCAACAGCATTTTCGTTATTTGTTTTTGGGGTTTTATGCCGTTGTGATGGACTCACCGTAATAATAATAATACATGGATGATTTGTATGGCGCCATTTTGTAAGGGAGCTGTACAAACAAAAAAATAATTTTTAATCCAAGTATCTACAGGGTTGATTGACAAACAGGCGACTTCCAGCAAAAGCCACAAAAAATAGACGAAAGGAATTTAACATTAATTACAAAACTGAAAGGACTTAGTGCCACGTGAGACAGTGGATGTTAGGGTCGAGTCAAGTACTGGGCCCTGTTTTTTTGTGAAGTGTTGGGATACATTCTGGCTTTCAAGTACATATTAATTTATAATTATTTTGAATTTGTTTAGGTTTCGAAGCCGCGATAAAAAATAACGAAACACGAAATGACGATGAGATTCCTCAAAATGGCGTTTAATTTTGACAGGCGGGCATTAACGTTGAATATATCGGTATGGGATTTAACCTAATATTTGAATGAGTTTTAAGAAGAAAGTAATAAATTTAAACTATGAAGGCATAGACCACACACGGGGGATGAAATGGAGATACAGGAAATTAGTGAAGGGATTTTTGGAGGACAGTCAGGAAAAGATCACGGGAGCGGACGGTTGCAATTGCTCAGACAGTTTGCGGAGTGCGTGGAAGTCTCGGTTGTACAGGGGTGATAACAGCAGTTAGGGCGCATAAACGGGAAATAATTAGTTGAACTGACAACATTAACTCGGATAATCAAATTTAAAATAAAAAAGGGTCGGGAAAAGTTCGCGGTGGGGAACGGACAGTCTCGGTTGTACGGAGGGTGATAAATCAAATCAGTGTGGGTAAAACAAAAGAGCATCTCGTTTGAATTGACAAAATTGACTCGGATAATTAAACTAATCTACGCGAATAAGGGATAGTCCGGTTTTGGAGAGCGCGTGTGGGAGTTTTGAAAATTCGGATCGCGAAGAATAAAGAAAAAAAATTTGAAATCGACGAAAATAATTTAATTAACTCCGGGAAGTTCGCTACTTTGTGAAAATATTCAGACGTAAATTCAGAATTCATTTGTCTTCAATTCAGTTCATAATTGCATGGGCCCTAAAGTGGAAGAAAGGGGTAATTAATTGCCCGGAGTTTGTGTTTTGCGTAAGTGCATGTGGAAATTAAATCGAATTGTACAATATTTGAATTTGGTAGGTTTGTTTAAAATTACTAACATATTTAGGGCCTTGCGAAAAAAGAAACAGCCAAGTTTAATTCTAGTTTTCGGTGAGTGTACCTACCCAAGGTCATGCTGAGAGACCTAAAAGTGGGGGACGCGATTGTTTTGGGTTCGGGTCATAAATCTTTTGAGACTTCCTTTCTTTTGAGTACGGAACATTTAAATCACCCTAGACAGTGATAATATTTTACAGCAGTTCTGAATGTATGGACTTTGCCAACAATAGCTAATAATTAAATTTGTGTAACTAGAGATTTTAGGTAGATCACAGTTTAGCCAATAGACCCCGTGTCTAGGGTGTGTGGAATGGTCAACAGTTACATAAGGGACATTCTTTCAGTAGCATTACAACATTAGACCTGAAAGGGTTTAATTGTTCTGAAATGGAGCCGCCGGGGTTCAATGATTGTAAAGAGGGGGTTTGTTAGTTTTAACAGACAAGAGGTATTTAAGTATTTTACGATTGTTTGCGAGACATCACATTAGAAGAACTAAGTAAAGAGTTTGCATAGAATAAATTACACCGGAAGAACTAGGTTAAGGCTTATATGAATATAATAGCTTACATTACATCAGAAAGACTGGATTAGGGGTTTATTTGAATATAATAAATTACATTACATTAGGAATACCTATTCTCAAAAACATTTTAGAATTTACTCAGTAATTGAAGATATATTTTTTTTTTTTTTTTTTTTTTTTTTTTTTTTTTTTTATTAGAAGAAAAAAGTTATAAAAAATTACAGGAAATCAAAATAAAATAAGATATTACAAAAAAGAAAAGTCCCAATAAACTACTTTTAAGTAGTTTGTCAATGGGTGCTTTTACTTTGAAGTTTTTTTTTTTAGGCAAGGTCTGTAAAAGGTCAGTTTGGAAAAGGGATGCATTGCATGTTTACTATCAAATTTTATACAATAGAATTCCCAACCCATAAATAAAAACCCCACACCATTTACATCAAACTTCAGGAATCGCAAGAAAACTGTTATGTAGAGACCTACATATACTATCTTTTGACATCGTTTAAAATCACACTCAGATTTGAACTTGGGCATAGTACTTTACGTTAGGTATATTTTATACAAAATTTACATTTTAGCTTAAATCTTTAGTATTTGCGGTTGATCGAGACCGTCAGTAGGTATTCAAACATCACGCGCGACGCGTTTTACGCACATTACCCAGCAAATTTTATTCTTTCAAATTTAACCGAACGAGTTACGGCGCTGGAGCTGGTGATTGCTGGAGTTATTTTTGGGTTAAGCTTCCCTATTCCATTAATATAGGTTGCACCTGGGACGAAGTGAACGATATGCCGGTGGGCTACACTATTTTCCAAATGTGGAGGCAAAGCAAGCGATGATGCGAAATTGGTTCAATTAAATTGGAATCCGGTGTGATGGAGGTTTGGAAACCTGCGTCTCTGGACGGCCCTGAAGCAGTTGAAAGCAAGGCAGGTGCCCTTTCATGATATCGACGTATATGCTATCACATGTATCGTCATAAAGGCATTGGGAGACGTCTTGAAAGCAAAGGACGTGCTCCCACAACTCCCTCCTCCAGCCCCCTCCAGAGTTATCAGCTGATAAAAGTCGCTGTCGCGGGAGGTCAATTTAATACAGGTCGGAGATAACGATCTAGCCGGGCTACTTCCGTAATGAAGGAAAAGAATTGTCTAAATTCGCGTTGGCTTCACTACCCTTTGGTTACGCTCGTGGGGAGTTACTTTGTCAGCGGAACGATGGGAATATGACATATGGAGTTGTTTTAGCAATTGATTTGCGGTCTTTTGTCGGAAACAGGATAAATTTTCATATTTTCCCCAAAATTAGAATTAGGGATCATCCAGAATCAGGATGGGAATGTACTTTGGACGAAAGCATAGTAGGAGAAATATAAGGAATGGAGGCCAGATTCACGACCTGGTGCCATTCATTCCTGGACCCAGCACCCTGGAAGCCGAGCTTGACATTCCTTCTTCGAGCTGATATTTGAGATGAGCTTGGGATATCATCTATCGTAGGGCGGATGCCCGTGGCGCTACATAAAGGACCGTCTCCGTCACGCCTGTTTCCGTCATGCGATGGGAGGTATTTTCATTCAAAGCAAATACCGATGTTCACCGCGGCTGAAGGCTGACGCACGTTTCTAACGTGCCTAGGAAAACGTAAGCATTATTAATACTGGTTCGAGGCGGTATGCTGGATGGAGAACGGGACTGTTGAGGAGCTGTGTGACTGCAGAGGCGAGGGTCGGTGACATCAAAATCTATTTTAAGTAAATTCAAACTTCACGTGATCAGTGGAGAGAGCGGTTCCCAGCGATCTCCTGACATTGCCGTTTGTCTAATCAACTTCGGTTTAATGTTCATGTTTGATGCTATAGGAGTGAATGGAACTCTAGTCATCGACATACTCAAAGGCTTCTACATCATCATCATCATCAATTCGGGAGAGGATGTCACGATCTAAAACCTTGTGCCACCCACGCATTCCTGAATACTTTCGGACATCGGCTACCACACCATAAATCGAAGCAGATCCTCACATCAAGCGATATGAGATGAAATTTCAACAAGCAACATCAGCATTATCACTCTTATAATTTGGCGGCGTGTTGGTTGAGAATACTCCCACTATCACTCTACAAACCGGAAACACACATCAAACCCTTTCCCGACAAGAAGCAAAACATGTCATTTTTCATTCGTCGCTTGCGACCATCAAAATATTCTCTGGAGGCGTTGGAATTGGGGACGGACCGGGCGTTTTTAATTAAACCTCACCAAGTCAGTTGCGGAAATGGAGGAGCCCAATTGAAGCAAGACATATTTTGTTTCATGTCAATCCCTAGTAATCTCCCAAAAATACCTACTCAAACCCAAAACTAACTAACAAACTGCACTTACAACTGTGACTGTAGAATTTGTGCACTCGGACCTGTTTTGGTTGAATTTTGATAGAAAATCCGTAACTAGAGTACAAATGTCAGATTATTTTATATGATAGCATCCCTCAAGAACAGCAGAGGATACGCAGCGTTACACCAAAGGTAGGATCTTCCCAATTCACTGAATAAATGTATATTTATGTACTAGGTACTAGGAAGGATGACGCGGGTTAATTCAAGAAAAATAATCATCAACAAACAAGTATAGAACGGACGTTATTAGGGGAGGAAGTTGCACGAAGAGTAGAATTAGTTATTTTTAAATTAGCTAGAGTTAGTCATTGTAAATCAAGTCCTTGCGAATTGTTACACGCTATACCTAAAAGAACAAAGGGTTTACCACAAACAAATTATTAATTAAATTGGATTTACCATATCAAACCATTAAAACAAAAAAGTCACACATCGTTATGGGGTTAATTACAAATTGATTAATTGAGGCATCTCGCCACGTATACGTAAAACGTATTACGTAAAGGGGTGTCGAGGCGCTGCAAAAGAAATGAAGGAGAGAGAAGCTTGATCGATGGAGCTACGAATTCGAGGCTACGAAATCTACGTACAGAGCTTACGTTGCAGAGTCTACGAATGGTGTAGAAAGAAAGAAACAATAAAATCACATTTTAAAAGAAAAGGAAATTTAATTAATTAAGGAAAGCAGAGTCGACTTATTACACCGTGTTGCGCTGCCTCCTTCTTTAGCCAACGTTTCGGACATTGTCGCAGTGTCCATCATCAGGGCAGATATGGTAGATGTGTAATTTTTAGTGGTGAAGTTTGTACTTATTTACTTCGAAACGATACCATGTCGCCAGCTCCACTAACTTTCACCGGTACGAAATAACCGTGATAAGAAGTGGCGTCATTGCCGCGGAACGGAATAGAAATTACACATCTACAGGATCTGCCGGATCTGCCCTGATGATGGACACTGCAACGATGTCCGAAACATTGGCTAAAGAAGAAGGTAGCGCAACACGGCATAACACCCATAAAACAAATAACGAAAAGCCTGTTGTTTTCACTTTCTAATACCGTTTACATAATACTTCTCACTATGATAGTAAGGCAGACACAGCGATTTCTATGTGGGCTGAGACAAATATTGTCTCCTTTAATCACTAACCGGGTTAGAAGTAAATTAAAAACCCATTTAAAACATAAATTTGCTATATTTATTATACGAAAGACAGGTTTTTGATAATTGTAAACATAAATCACAAATAACCCAATTAGATCACAACTCAAATTTTTCGTATATGAATTTTAAAAAATTGCGCAAATAAAAGCATTTTTTTTTTACTGCTTTATTTCTTATTTTATTTTTCATTATATTAACACAGTAATAGGGCAACCCTTTTTTTTCTCTGAGTGGCATTGCAATGGCAGTGGCATTGCCGGGTACTCATTGTCACGATAATATTTATTTTGATTAAATAAATATTGTCTTGACCTAGTTAATCTTAAACTCACCTGGCCGCTCACGTTTTATCATGATCGCCGTAACGATGAGTTCTTTACCGCTAGCAAATAGCGCCATCTATTTCCGGAGGCACTTTTTGAATTCTCGTCGTCTAGGGAGCCGACGCCAATTCGACAAGTCGCCGAATCATTTAAGTTGCTTGTTAAATATGTGATAGTTTCACCTTTACGGGTTTTACCCATTTTAAAAAAGAATCATGAATTATTTTATAACTGCGAGCCGTGTTGTTTCCGTGAGTGAAACGGGATTTTTAAAACTTTAAATGGTGAAGTCGCGAGTCGCCATATTGTCAATGTGCTCACCTTCACTCTCGTACTTGAGTGTGGATAATCGGTGTAATCCTTTGTTTGGCGTTCATGATAATAACGTGGCCAAGGCTTTGAGAGGGGTTATCCTCGCGGAACACGATATTTGAGGCGGATGGAGGCCCGGCGCTGATCTATGGAGGGCGCGGTAAACGGCGTCTACCGAGATTTCACCGGTACGCACAACCGAGACTTTGAGCCTTTCCTGGTTCCTGTTCCCTGTGGAGGAGTCCACATCCTCTGGGGCCTTTCCTGGTTCCTGTTCCCTGGTGAGGAGTCCCCAGGCCCTGGGGCCTTCCTCACCAGGGAACAGGAATAGTAACAGTATTCTATTTGCTTCAATTAGGATTTACTTGATAAATATAGCCGAATGGATCATTAATTGATAGATAACCACAAAACATTTGACAGTCCGTAAGTACTACGATAGTCAAAACAAAATGCTATTTTCACGGAGTGAGTAATAATGGCCGCAACCGGACATTAATCAAATTCAGTCAATTATTAACACGATGCGTCACAACTCTATAACATTGACATTATTCAAAACAATCTGAAAATACCAGAAAAAAAAACTGTATTTCATAGGAGCACCTTTAGAAAGTTGAGGCGCCAAATGTAAGACGTGCAAAGCACATAAAGTAAATACATCGGCGCCGGCTGGAATTTCTACCAATCCAAAATTAGTCAACAGACCGATGCAAATGTTGTCCATTGACATTGTAGGACCTCTTCCACGCAGTTACGCTGGATTTATGTACATTCTATCGGTTGTCGACGTTTTTTCCAAATATACTTGGATTTTTCCCCTTAGAAATGCAACCACTAAAAGCATCGTTAAAAACGTTGAACAATTTATTTTTCTTGTACACGGCGTTCCACATACCTTTGTGTGTGACAATGGTAAACAATTTGTTTCTAAAGAATTCAAACAATTGTTAATTAATTATAATATTCCTATGCCTTATTACAACGCTTATTACACCCCGCAAAATAATGTCGTTGAACGTTATAACCAAACTATTGGAACTGCGTTATCTATTCTGACCGAATCTGACCAACGTAATTGGTCTAGATTTCTGCCTCAGATTCAATCAACTCTAAATAATACGGTTAATTTTGCTACAGGTTTCACGCCTTTCTTCCTTATGCATGGAAGAGAACAAATCATTGACGGTAAATTTCACAACATTAATGTTTCTTCTGGTGTCGCGGACTCTACCTTAGAAAAATCTAGAGGCGAATTTGCTAAGAAATTGGAAGAATTAGCTTTTATTTACGATCAAGTTTCGAATGCGCTGTTGCAAGCTTTTAAAAAGAATGCTCATCACTATAACTTGCGCCGTAAGTCCGTGATATATGAAGTTGGTGATGTCGTCTGGAGGAAAAATTTCGTCCAATCTAGTGGTCCAGATTATTTTTCTCATAAACTGGCGCCTAGATTTGTTCGCAATATCATTAAAGGTAAAATCTCAGATTTAGTCTACACCTTGGCGGATATGCAAGGGAAAGTTGTGGGAAATTTTCATGTCAAGGATATTGTTCGCTTGGACTAATTGTTATTATAATTTTTTTATTTTTTTTTATAACAGGAAACCAATGTGGTGGTGTGCAGGATTACCGACCCTTCACGTCATTTCATTTGTTTCTTTGTGTGATTATTCTGCTCACATGTCTTGAAGTTTGGTACCTTTGAGGCATGTGCTCAGAATGAGCACTATGTTCTAGTTTTTTGACGATAAATACATTATTTACCCTCGTTTAGCTAGAATCTGATCTCCTGATCAGTGGCGCCCAAAATTTTATGTTTAAATGGTATTGTGTCTATTGACCTTAACTTTTAGAAAACTTTTTTTTATTAGCTACATTTCTTTTAAAATTAAGAGAGTATTCTATACTGCAGACTTTCGTCTTTGTCTTTACAACTACTATATTATGTTATAACACACGTTTCGTCACATCTCGATAGTATTATGAATATTGTTATTGTCATTTGCCTTAGAGTTAAGCCAGTGTTCTTCCTCAAGTACTTTAGAATTGTATCACTTTTGTTTTTTTTCTTTTGTTTTAAAGCTCCCAGGCTCCCTTACCTTTTCCAAAGAATTTGAAGAAGACTATTCTCAAATTTTGTGTATGGGAAAATTAAAAAAAAAAAAACTTTCCAATGCACGAAATTTGTTCTTGTTAATATTGTTGTTTTACTTGCTAATTTTAAGTTTAGTTTTAAAATAAAATAAGATTATTTTTGATGTATAAAATCAAATAAAGTAATGCTTCGGCGTACTTTCCTATTAAGTAAGTTCCAGCATGGAATATATAATACTCTACCTCTAGCACAGGAGAGCGTATTTTTGTATAGCTTATAGTCATAAGTAAAATAGTTGTATTAGTCTCACTGCTGAAACACCAGTGTTTCTCTACACAATTATGTACCTAGTGTCATTCAAATGTTTTGATTGATCACCAATTTAGATAGTGTCGATTATCACATGGATGTGTTCGATCACCAATACATATTGTCTGTTCAAGAAATTTTGCCTTTTGCTTACTTTTGAAGTAATATTTTGAAGGATCTCCGTCTACGGTGTGATCTCAGTCTTTTTTCTTGTGCAAACTATGTACACTATTTTAGTTATTAAAATGGTTTGTACTCTATATATTTAATCATACTGGTTCACTACTATTAGCTAGGTTTTTTTGTTAAATTGTAATCCCTATGCATTCAGCTAAACATTCTAGACTCTGTTTTGCTTTTCTTTGTGTTCCTAACGATAACCTTTATCACCACCTTTGTAGACAGGTTTATTTTTCTATTTTTGAATATCCTGATCTAACTTTTTTGGAAAATAGGTTTTTTTGTATATGTAAACCCTACTTTAACCACTTTGATAGATAGGTTTTTCTTTCGTAATTGTAAATCCTAATCTGAAAAATAACTTTGATAGATAGGAGATTGATGTGTAATCCCTATTCTAACCACTTATACTTTTAGTAAACAGTTTTTATAACTCGTTCTAACTAAGTCAATAATACATAGGTATTATATATACATTTTTCGATGCAACCTGTTGGATCTAGGTAGGAAGATTAGTTTTACTCGGTATTAAATAATTGACTTCAAATCAGTGCAAGTGAGGGCTGGTTGACCACCCTTGAAGTGAAGCCTAATAATGGCAAAGTGTCCTACTAAAGGAAAAGTGATGCCTTAAGCATACCTATTTTATATTTCCCTATAATTTTCTCCTTTTCTTATGTTGTTCTGTTCCTCTTGTTAAGATGTCTCAAGAACGGAAGGTTTTGGGCGACAGCCAATTTCGTCAACACCCAGTATCATCAATGCTGAAGGTGCTTGTGGACCACCTATTCTCGTGCCATTCTATTTTGTTGTTGTTCATTAATTTATCTAGATTTAAGTGACTTAATTTTAAGTTTATGTTTCTTGGTAACTAAATATTAATTTAATTTTTTTTTTAAATACCTGTTGGACCTATCTTTAGTTAGTTAATTTGTTCAGTTTTGCGGGCGTGGTTTTCTTGTTTGAGGGCAAACATTTTCGCGGGAAGGGGGGAATTGTCACGATAATATTTATTTTGATTAAATAAATATTGTCTTGACCTAGTTAATCTTAAACTCACCTGGCCGCTCACGTTTTATCATGATCGCCGTAACGATGAGTTCTTTACCGCTAGCAAATAGCGCCATCTATTTCCGGAGGCACTTTTTGAATTCTCGTCGTCTAGGGAGCCGACGCCAATTCGACAAGTCGCCGAATCATTTAAGTTGCTTGTTAAATATGTGATAGTTTCACCTTTACGGGTTTTACCCATTTTAAAAAAGAATCATGAATTATTTTATAACTGCGAGCCGTGTTGTTTCCGTGAGTGAAACGGGATTTTTAAAACTTTAAATGGTGAAGTCGCGAGTCGCCATATTGTCAATGTGCTCACCTTCACTCTCGTACTTGAGTGTGGATAATCGGTGTAATCCTTTGTTTGGCGTTCATGATAATAACGTGGCCAAGGCTTTGAGAGGGGTTATCCTCGCGGAACACGATATTTGAGGCGGATGGAGGCCCGGCGCTGATCTATGGAGGGCGCGGTAAACGGCGTCTACCGAGATTTCACCGGTACGCACAACCGAGACTTTGAGCCTTTCCTGGTTCCTGTTCCCTGTGGAGGAGTCCCCATCCTCTGGGGCCTTTCCTGGTTCCTGTTCCCTGGTGAGGAGTCCCCAGGCCCTGGGGCCTTCCTCGGTTCCTGTCTATGGAGACCCCGCGTGCTCCTGGTCGCCTATTTACAGTGATTCGCGTCAGCGTTAGAGTCAGGATAATTTAGTTAAATTACGGTCCACAGGTATGCTCTCTTGCTTATGTGTTATTTTGTTATTTCTTTAGGAAATGTGGAATTCTTGACCCCTTGGAGGGCACCCATGTATACACAGTACCTTTAAAATATAGGTGATATTGTACTGCTAAATTATTTCTTTTATTTATCAAAAAAATGCCCGAAGATAAAGACTGTATTTTCCTTCCCACAAACTTGAGAGAGATTCTGATGCTCTACCAAGAAATACACGTTACATCATTATTATTTATAATTTACAACGTAAATAAATAAAGTAGTACATATACGTACTAGATTTGCCAACCCTTTTGATTAAAAAAGGGTTATTAGCTTATAAGGTTATTAGTTGGTAGGATATTTTGGCATCTAATCCAAATTTAAGTTTAGCATGAAAGAGGCTGTTTCTCGTAATTGTTTTGTATTTAATTTACAAAAAATGAAATAAAATTTTGTAAAAAAATGTTCGCTGGTATGAAAACCCGTCAACAAAGAGACACAGTACATCCACAGCTAATTGAGATGACTGAACCGTTATAATGCTTGTATACAATGATACAAACGTTGAAAACATACTTTTATAATCACATTTTCTTCGCAAGTCATTTCTTTGATGAAAATGCAACTTCTACAGTTGGATTTAATGACTTGCTTTCGCTTTATGTTCGCTGGAAAGAGTTACATCCATCAAAGGAAACTAGTTATAATCATTTATAAGGGAAAACGCTATGTTCCGTCAGTATTATAGCGTCAGCTTTAGTTCACGGAAAGGGGAAAATCCCAGGACACCGGAAAACCAATGTAAAGTTTATAACCGATTTTCACAGTAGTTCTAAGTGGCGTAATGTAAAGTCACCAGTGGCGCATCGAGTTATCTCGGCCCCTGGGGCACCCATTCGATAATGTACCCCATCAGCAACTCCCTTCACATCATGAAATGGGAATGGGCACATCTATTTATAATACGAGTATTATGGAGACCTTCATATTTAATTTTTTTTTAATGAAAGTAGTTACTGCATGCGAGCTTTTTGGGAAAAACAACAAGTACGAATTTATTTTTTTAAATTATCTTTGTACTAAATGTGAATCATTTGCGTTAAGGCTTGACAGTTGATCCCCTCACAGTTGGCCCCAGAAATTGTTAATTATTAATGAATTATAATTTTTGGTGCGTTATTTACCAATCTCAAACCCAAAATCGAAATAAAAAGTACCTTTAATAATAAGTTGGTATGGATATTAAATTAATTTATTTACAGTGCCGATTTTTATGCATATACAGTTGTTTTGTGACAATGCACGGGGGTCAGAATAACCTTGCGGTCACTTTTTGCTATTTAAAATGCTTATGGATTTCGATAAGAGCTTTGCCCGACCACCAAACAAGATACGGTAATTCACAATTAAATGTTACTCACTGCTATTGTGTCATCTGGCTTGGTTTCCATTCGGGGACGTAGACACTTGTTACAATCACAGATATATCCCTAAGCGCGCGATAACATTTTGGGTTATAATCCACGATAGAAATCTGAATCACGAGTCGATTCACATAAGAAGTTTACACAAAGCATACGATACAATACGATAGGATTTATACATTACGTTACCATAAGATAAATAAAACTTCAACGTAGAGCGAAATGTCACATTACGTTACGATGGTTGTTGACAGACTGGCGATAATGCAGTACTTGACTCCTGTCTACCGTGTAGGTAGGTACCCTTAATGTGTGGAAATTCAAAATCTGGATTCCTCTGTTCCTATATGCCGATCGGAACAAAACACGAATGAAACCCATCAGCGTTATGAAACAACAGTAGAAAGACAAGTGGTTTTTTCCTTGATGCATTTGATGGAAGTTATATCTCATACGTTTGTTTTTCGGCGGTACGTCCTCTATTCATATCGTTAACGGGGAACTTTTCTTCAAGTGACTAGCGCACAAGAGTCCCAACTTCCTTGAGCCAATGAGATTATGGCATTCCAATTAATTGGGTTTGTTGTGAGTCTAAAGGCAATGGGGAGAGGAAGGAGATGGGGAACAGGAGTGTGGGGAAGTAGCTAACTATTAATATCTGGTTACCAAACATTAGCCTGGAGTGAAAGAGGACGAAATTTTTTTTTTTCGTAAACCCTATATTACTTAATGTTGCTATGGATAAATGGCTGTTGAAAAATATTTTTAATTTTTTTTCACATATTATCCTCAGGTGGCGCAGAGGACTTGAAATTTTGAAAAAATTATCGATTCTTGAAAATTAAAAAAAAAAAATGACGAATGTTTTTAACAATTTTTACTTTATTATCTGCATTAAAATATAAAGAATAACAAGAATATATATATATACACATATATATTTTTTTAATAATTTCAGCCTTCAGTCGTGTCATCTGCATGTAGGGTAGCTCCCTGTAATCAAAGGAAAAGTGTGATTTTGTTTCGAAATTCGCATTTTTTTTTCGATTTTATTCTTGCTCGATTATATTCATCGCGTACTTAACTTCTGCAAACAGCCAAACTAGCTTCAGTAACCAGCTTCACACCTGGGAATGACGGGAAAATTTTCGCATAATTCACTGTCACCGTATTTACATATTTGTTCTGTTTTCCAGTCTATCAATAATCGTTGACTTCGAGGTGTAATTTTGAAGTCACGAATGTTCTTATTTTCTTCCCCTTTGCATTTTGATGGGCTTTCAGAATTTTGCTTACTGCAAATTTTTTTATATGTTGTCTTTCATCTTGCAGCATCGCTAATAAAATATTTTCAGAATGCACGAAGAAAGAGTTTCGCTCAATTATTCGAAAAGCAATTGTTTTCAGCTCACATTTTAAATAGAAGCAACTTTGTATCAACCTAAGGACAAGTTTCGGACTATCTTTACATGAAAGTTTTGTTTTTATGGTAAACCATGTTGGCAAGTACACTTTTATCGCAAATTGATTAATTAGATCTTGATTACTGTCTGATAATTCACCGCTATAATTCAAGGTCTCTGCAGTCAGTAGTATCTGGTGAGGGGTTCAGAGGTTTCTTTACAGTCTGTTTTAGAAGTAATTTATTTTGCCTCATCAGTCGTTATTGCATACGCTCCAAAGCCTTGGTTGCCACTATATATTTTGAGCAGATATACTTTTTGAGAGGTGATCATGTCGGAATTCCAGCTTCTTCTTGTGTATTTTTACTAAACATTTACAAAAATCGACACAAACTCACCTGCACACAGCAATATCAAAGAGTTTATTTGTTGCATCTTCATAAAATTCAGTTTTCTTTATAGATATTCGACATTTCTTCAAGCATTTATGCTTATGATAATACCGGGTTAGTCTGTTTACAATTTGACGTTGAGTTAGAATAGGAATAGACGCTTTATTCCATAACGTAATAAGATCAATTGCAATTATTTCACATGTCTTTCACAGAAGAATCTTTTCCATTGGATAACCATTGCAAGTCATTTCTAATCCACAAACAATACTTTATTACATCGGAATAAGTTGGTAACATATTGTCTTTTAATTTTTCTGGGCCACCAAACACAGAACACGATAAATTTTGAATGGTTTAGGCATTTTACGAACAAATCACAATCAAGTTTTCGCGACTTTTCCAAAGAATGTTTTTTTCTGAATGACTGCACCTTTTGTTTCGCAAAATAGTGTCAAAGGGTGGAGGGAAAAAGGAGTAAGTTAGATGCGTGAAAATAAAATCTATTTTGTGACGTTTAAACTTCATTGGATGAGTTGCTTGTTACTAATAAAATCCGAAAAAAAAAACGGTTTTTTGTAGAACTTTAGGGTCAGTGCCTCCTGAAGATGAAGTAAGAATTTAATGATATTCTGCGTACTTTACAGGGTACTACCAAGACACCCATTGGTAATACAGGAAACTCGAAATTTGAAAAAAATTTTTTTCACAGCGCTCTACCAAACATAGCTAAAGCCGTTTCAAGCAACTTTTTATTTTAAATGGTGGAGTTACACCAGGGCGATACTGAGAATATATTCCACTCAGAACCGTACCGCAAAAACCGTACATTATTTTAAATATTAATTTTAGAAATTAAATTAATTATATTAATTTAAGAAATTAAATTAATCATATTAATTTAAGAAATTAAATTAAATTAATTTAAGAAATTAAATTTAATTAATTTAAGAAATGAAATAATTTTTTCAAATAAAATTTACTTGCAAGATTCGAACCCGTTTCAAGATTACCCACAAACTAAAAATCAAAAATACAACATTTTCAGTAGGTACACGTGAAGAATGTTTGCCGCCGTTCTTATAATAGTAGGTGGTGTTAGATTCTAGCCGTGGCAATTTTTTCAATTTTAATTAAAAAAATTGTTGCAAATATTTTTTAAGAAAATATTTTTGTTTATTTATTTTTTAATATTAAAAACATTTTTTTAAATTTATTTTTCCACGGTTGCCGAACCACAAGACAGGCGTTAACGAAGTACGCCAACAAAAAGCATTCTTATTTTTAATTATGTATATGTTTAATTGTAGTTAGTACCCGTGTTCTTTCTAGTAAGTTGTCAAATAAATGTATGTCTTATGACGATTTATTTAAAACAAGGATCTTCTCGTATTCAATATCGAATGCTTTTTATGAATTTTCCTCTCAAGAGAAAAGAAACAATATAATATGTTAGGATTGTATCAATATTTAATTCCATAATGGAAATGCTCCTTACTTTTGGTCCCTGAACATCCTTGAAATATGTTTCTATATTAACATAAATAATAATATACCAACCGTACATTTTTTCCCAATTCTAGCTAAGAATGTCTTTTTTTCAGAGAAGATACATACTGATTTTTCTGTGTGGTTTTTTTGTTATTTTTTATTAATTTAATACTAGCTTTTACCCGGCAAACGTTGCAATTACATTCAAAGAAATAAATTGATTCTCCTTGCATGTCCTTTTCCGTACGTCCCTATTCACCCCCCGAGTCCTATTCCCGCGTTCCCCTTCTACAACCCTCCCCTCCTTCTCACTCCCTCTTCACCACTCTTGCGAACCCCACCTCCCCCGTTCCCCACCCCCTCCTGCTTTTCCTTCTTGGTGCTAAAATATATGAAATACACACATTTTTATTTATACACAATTCACCAGAGCTTACCATTATATATAGCCTATAATCTTATTTTTTACGTTAGCATTACACAGAAGGCCACGAGGAAAAATAATCCCTTAGGAATGTAACCTAAGGGAATGATATATGAAGGGTATTTTTGTGGAATCCATTGAATCCATGAATCCATTCAAATTGAAATTCCTCCAATTGCAGTGCAAGGCGATATGTTGAGAGAGTCCGGAGGGAGAAGTCAAAAGCTCCCCTCAACCAGTCTCTCTCGATCCGGCCCGCCATGCAATGGACCAAGACTCCAAAGACGCCATAGATGGACCAAGACTCGGATAAACGTCACCACTTGGGGTGACCTGTGGCAGAGGTGTTGGTTACCCAATAATTGGTTCTCGCGGCGGCGGTACCCATACCCATCTCCCTAATTTTATATTTCACATAACTAAACGCTCATTAAAACTCATTGAAAGATTGACAAATATACTTTATTGCGGAACATCTCATTACATTAAATTGTGTAAATTTTAATAATTAAAAATTATTTAAATCTAACAAATAAATAATTGTATTATTGGTGTAAATGACGTGACTTATATATGCGTCTTCACGTTTATTCATCAAAAATAAGTGCAGTTAATAAAATTGCATTCAGCAGTTTTTAACACCATTGGCCATTTTTTTGCCATAGAATCGTGAATTTATTTCAAGCATTACATAAAACTAAGGAAATAATTTAAATATTATTCATATTAATATTTATTTGCTGTGCTCTGCCGCAGGATTGTGACGTACGACCAAGCTGTTTGTATGACCTGCAAACAGGAAGAATATATTTTAAACTTTAAAAATATAAAACATTGAAAAATTGATAGTATTAACTAGATAAGAGACCGAAAATAGAATGCGAAAAATCAATGACAACACAATTAAATATATAACATTAATTGTAGGCGAAAAATCGTCAATTCGTCCAACGGGATTTCTTTTTTTGGTGAATGACAATGAATTTGAAATCATCAAGCATAATAATTTCTATTTCTTTTTTTTTATTTTAACTTTATGAGTACCTACTCATTAAGTTGAATATAAAAATAAATAAAAAATTCTGTTGAGTGATTGGAACTCTGTTTCAACGACTTTGGATTTGATTTGAATATAAGTATCATTTTCAAAATTGTAACTGACTAGCTGACCCGGCCACGAGTTGCTGTGGCTAATAAAACACAAAGTTATCTACTGGATTGTTATGCAACTGTTATAACCACTGCCGTCTTTTAGTTTATCACAAAGAGAAAGACAGATGCCGCGGAGGACTTTAATTTATAATACGTAGAGATGGTGTGAAAGATTATAATAATGTGCATAAAATGCTTGGGGTAACTAACATATTTAAGTTAATAAGGATTAATACTGTATCCGTCTAAATAACTTTTCAATTACCGCCATGTACGTGACCATTTTTTTAGAAGATAGAATGGGTATAGTAAGCCATCCGTAAAAGATAGATATATGCCCGGGGGAATTTTTTTGTAGATCTCTAAAAGAGAAATATCCCACCATGCATTGTTTTGTTATATCCCAAAAGGATTAGGCAGCATTTTCGATGAAAGTTACCAGGCGGCTTGACTTTTTCCGACACTTCTAACAATTAATTATCGTTATGTTTCAACCAATTTACACAAATCCTTGACAAATTACATACCTAAACCTTCCTCACAAAACACTCTATCTATTGGTGAAAACCGCATGAAAATCCGTTCAGCAGTTTTCGAGTTTATCGCGAACAGACATACAGACGACGCGGGGGACTTTAATTTATAATATGTAGAGATAGAGATAGAGATGTAGAGATTTTTTCAAGTTCAGTCAAGCAATAAAGTACCAATCTTTGTAATACAATATTTAAGCAACATAATTCATTTGTTGTTTTATTTGTAACTTTTAAAATAGAAACCGAAGAACTCATCCAGACATAATTTGATAACGTGCGTAAATAATCCAGAAAAAAAATTGTCACCGGAGTTGCCGCTGTAAACACGTATTTAGTGGATATTTTGTGTTGATCGTTCTGAAGCAGTTGTACCTTTTCTGATGGGCATTTTTTAGAGTTACAATTGGTACCTTTGTAATATTATAAACACCAGGGAGTACCCTGCATGCGTTGCAATGCCACTAAGAAACAATTTGTTTCTCCCTGCATGGCAGATCCATGGGTCCCCGTTCGTGCCCCTTCCACCTTCTTCCCGCGTTCACCTTCCGCCTTCCCGCTTTCCTATCATTCCGCGTCCCCCGGCCTGCTCCCCCCCTCTTTTCCTTCCCCTCTTCTGGATCCCCAACAATATCCCTCCCGGATTCCCCTCTCCAGGATTCCCCTCAAGGATTCCCCTTCCGGATTCCTCTGCCGGATTCCCCTCCCGGGTTCCTCTCCAGGATTTCCCTTACGGGTTCTTCTCCCAAATTCTCTTCTTAGATTCCCCTCCTGGATTACCCTCCCAGATTCCCCTCCCGGGATCCCTTCCTTGATTCTCCTCCTGGATTCCCCTCCCAGAATCCCCTCCCAGATTCCCCTCCCAGATTCACCTCCCGGATTCCCCTCCCAAATTCCACTCCCGGATTCCACTCCCGAATTCAAATTCCCACCTGCCTTCCCCCCTACCACTAAACTATATGAAATACACACATTGTTAAACAACTCACGCTTCAACTAATGCAATTAAAAAAAAAAACAAACAATTATACTTACATATATTGAAACAAATCAATGAAGTTGATCGCAATCGGATGAATGATAATAGGAAAAACGCCAGAGCTCACAATCATATATTATGTAGAAACATTCGCGGGATTCACAACACAATGGTTTGAATGGTACAGGAATGCACATTGCACATGGGACAAACAAAAAAACGTTAATTTTTTATGCTGTTGATATTAGATATTCTGCGCTAATAAGACTATGAAAAGCTTTTCGATATACAACAGAACTCCTTTATCTACAAATCCACAAATTCATCCAACGTTGACATGTTTAACTCCACTATACCAGACATAAAACGAAAATACGTTAACAAGCCTCAAATCACATCACTCAGTCTACCTTCCGATTTACTCCAGTCCTTCATCCCTTTATCCTAATCCTGTGTTTCTCTTCCCACTCTCCTCATCCCTGAAACATGTAACTTGTAACCAAAAAAACCACTTATACTATCACATTTCTATCATTCACTACCAGCAGTGAAAAGTTTATAATTGGTATGGTTAGCTTTTAAAATTATTACAGGTACCAATGCTTATTTTAAGATTGGCTATCAACTTCCCAAAAATTAATAAATATGTAATTAAAAGTGTTATTTAATACTCACAGCTGAAAACGAGGCCATGGACAAGGTGCTGAACTTAGAAGAGAGGGCCAGAGGACGCTGTGATCTCATAATCATCAGAGAGAGGCTCTTGCGGATAGACGTATCAGGATATGCCTCCCATCCGCAACCGTAGGCTGCATTGGACACCTCAGTACTCTGGAACCAAAATGTTTATATCTTAATATCCAAATTGAAAAAATTGTTTCATTGTTTGCCTAATTTAGGCAACTTTATGCCAAAAACATACTAGCATATCTCTTCAAACACAGTTATCTCGAGCAGTTTTGAAAATGTTCAAACTTCTCGAGAGACCAGAACCAAAGAACGTAATCTATTGCTCACCCTTTTGCAAAAAAAACTTCTGGCCAAAGTAATTTTAGATACTTTGTAACAAAACCATTCAATGCACATCCACTGGCCATTAGACGAAACACAATGTATCATAATTATTAATATAAATTAGACACAAGTTTTGGATCATCAGCCAAGACAGATCTAACAGTAAAGGTTGTGAGCGGTCTCGTCAGGGGGCCTCACTTACCTTTGCCGGCGGCTAGCTCTTATCGTCGGTTGGCGTGAGGTCTCTCCGCATCAAGGTGGTAGGTAGCTAAATTAGGAGGGACAAAGGTATTTTCCAAACTTGCCCACGTATAAACTCATCAAATAAAAGAGGATGTTGGGTACAACATAGCTATATTGTCTAGTAAACACGAATACAACAGCTTGCAAAAACATGTCGGACACAAACAAAACAATGCCTGGCTAAGTAATTCCTAACAAAGAAATGTCTCTCTCAAATCCTCCCTGGGACTCGACGGGAACGCGTCGATAGGTTATCCGTAAATTGCTTTAAAAGGACACATAAACAGGGGAATCGATTTACAGCGGGACATCGGGCGTTCAGGATACCGGGACTGGCGTGGTCTCCAGTGGTGGTGGCCAGGAGGTAAGCCTGGTTAGAGAGGGCAGTTCCATCACTCTACACCAGGGGTTCCCAAACTTATTTGTATCACGCCTCCCTACTGCTTAAAATGAATATGCCCACGCCTTCCCTCGGCCCAGGGCCCAGCAAAGGGCCGTTCAAGTATTACGTAATGCACGTGGGGGGGAGAGGTAACATGTTTTTCTTTATTTAAATAAAAAAAAACAGGGAATTAAAATATTCCAAGTTTGCAACCCTTTTAGTTTATGTTGTACGGGGAATTCCTCGACTGTATAGTGCGTATTTTTTTATTTTATTTTAGTTGTCAGTATTCGTTAGTGTTTTAAACACGAAATACGCATAAACACAATTAATGTGAGTTTGTAGGAATTTTAATGTCTTCCAAAGCCGGAGATTTACATCATCAGCTGTTATTGGCCTATAAAAGCTCTCATGCTGACTTGCCAGCGCAGCGCAACCAAAACATGCCAACCCTATTTGGAAGACAGCAAAAGAAAAAATAATGAAAAATTTATGGAACATATGAATGATGTTATATTTAGTTGGATCAACGCTTTTTAGTTATTACACACGGTTAGTTTACTGCTAAAATATAATAATATTACCTAAAGATAGGTTTCGTAGTACATTCATAGTTACACTAAGAATATGAAAAAGGTTTTCTCCACTTTGAATCGCACTGTGGATTTTTAAATCTCCCTTTCGAGAACTTCAATAACCACGTTCGGGACAAAAAATGGTTTTGTCTCCTGAAGGTAAACATGTGATTTTTGTCCCTCTTTGTAAAACACGAATAGTCGCAGTAGAAACATGTAAGTGGTTTTATAGCACTGTGAGTCAGCGAATGATTTCTAAAAAGTTCCTTTGTACAACATGAATAATTGCAGTCGGGACATGAAAAGGGTTTTTGTCCAGTGTGGGTAAACATGTGACTTTTTAGATAACGTTTTGTAGCGCCTGAATAGTCGCAGTCGGGACAAGAAAAAGGTTTTTCATCACTGTTTTATTTTTTTTTCGAGAAGAAGAATAGTTGCAGTCAGGGCTTGAAATGCATTTTTTTACCACTGTGGGTAAACATGTGATTTTTTGTTTTTTTTTTTAATAGAACATGAATAGTAATAATATGAAGAGTTGCAGTCAGAACACGAAAAAGGTTTTTCGTCACTGTGAGTTAGCAAGTGCCGTTTTAGCTATTTTTTTCTAGAAGAGGAATAGTTGCAGTCACAACATGAATAAGGTTTTTCTTCACTGTGGGTAAACATGTGATTTTTAGATTTCTCTTCGTAGTACATAGATAATTGCACTATGAGTCAGCAAGTGACTTCTTAGATATCTCCTTTGAGGACACGAATAGTTGCAGTCAGGACATGAAAATGGTTTTTCTCTTTTGTGAATCATACTGTGGATTTTTAAATCTTCCCTTTGAGAACTTGTATAACTGTATTCGGAGCATGAAAAAGGGTTTACTCCACAGATGCGTGCGGTAGCGCGGGTATACGGCAATCGTAGTGATACCGCCGCCCGCGCCCGCGCCCCCTGTACATGTCTTCGCGCCCCCCTAGTGGGGCGCGCCCCCCACTTTGAAAATCAATGCTCTACACGGTGGTGTAAACTCAACATCGAGTCCCTCACCTGCGGACCGTAATTACTGAGTTTAAATCAAGTTCGATAGTTTAGTCGCGTCGGCCATTGTTCGGCATATTCGAGCGGCAACTCCACGTGGAGGGAGCGCACGGGCGGCGTGACCTTCCCGTACCGGGTGTAGCTTCTGACTGGGGGCAGGGCGCGGGTGTGGGTGCGCCGTGCTCCTTTCGCTAGCGGGGGGAGGAATGCTTCCGGTAAACTCGAGTAGAATACCGGCTTTTTAGGGACTACTTTAAGCAGCCGTTTACTCCGTCCTTTTGCGTAATATGTACCGTAACAAGGTATTATTAAAATCAACTAATTAGTATATATTTTTTCAATTGTACGACGATGATTGTCTGTTATTTTAAATATAATACTGTGTTGTTATTTGTATTTTTATTATAAACTGTTTATATTTTAAAATGCTTGCTCTAAACACACAAATTGTTAGTCTAGAATTAATAAAGTTGAATAATTCAAACCCATTTGAATGAAACAAAGATTTTTTTTTAACATTTACTTCACCTAGGAGGCCCTGAGAAAAATATTTTTCCTAAAGACCGGAATTGGGGAGGGGGGGAGGAGGAGGCGGAGTGGGAACCCCTCTAATACCATGCGAGCGAAGCCGCGGAAAAAACTACTCAAAGGCGGTCAAAGTCAACAATTAGAATTAATTTTTTCACACTGATATGTTGACGGCATTTAAAAATTCCGTGGATGCTTGTTTCGCTGATATTCTGTTATATGTAAAAATACCACTATTCGCCATTGAAATCTCTGCTTAATTAAAATAATTGTAAAGTACAGGAATTAAAAATCAAGAATAAAAATGTAGTCTGCTGTAGCAGCTGTTTGAAGAATTTCTGTTTCCGGAGCGCCGTGTTTTTTGATTTTTATTATTTTTGTATTCCTAATGCATGCTTTTAATATTAAATTCAGTAGAGTGCATTATATCAAAGAAACAATTGTAATTTTTATTATTCTAAGTTAATTTTAATTAATCTAAGTAATTAATTTAAGATTATTTTTTTAATGATGTGTCAACCGAAAGAGATCATTATGTTCCTATGTAAATAAATGCATACATTTTTAACCGGAATGTTTTATTAAAGTGACCTGAAACATGATAATATGGTCCTTGAAATCTTAACTTACGTTAAAATATATATTATGATCTAACCTTTGTTATAAGCTTCTCTCCAAAGAGACAAATCAGAAAAAGGTTGATAACGGGACAAATGGCCAGAGGCAATATTTCGTAAGGGAATATGCCAATCTCCATCGTCTGAAATAATACAAACGTTTTATTAAGATGTCGACCATAGAGTTCATATTTAATGTTAAAGTCACATAATACTCGTATAATATTAAAATACCACGATAATTTCATATAGTGCAGTACAAATTAAAACGGTTGACACTACAAAGGAGATCCACACAAATGGCCAAAATGCAGTGTTCAAATCGGCAACAAATCTGCAAATATATAACAGGGTTAGTGGACAGGTTCGTTATCATTTATTTATGAATTAATTAACATTAATTTATGTTACTATTAAATTAATAAAGTATTAGTAATAAAGGTTCAAGAAAAAATAATGTTTTTGTTTTAATTTTAGCTGTGTGATTACGAACTCAAATTTTAATCACTGACGGCAATATTAGCGACACTCAAAAATTTTAAACAAAAAAATTAGAAAAGGGTACTCTCGCATCTAAAAATTGAAACCATGGCCTCAGCCTTACTAGGGTGCTGTTCTACCATTGAGCAAATGGGACCCTATCCCCTTCAGTAATATTTTACCGTATCATACTTCGACAAAGAACTAGCAACATTATCTTCATCACCGTTAACAATATCTCATTACAATATATGAATACTATTTTAGTATATGCAGGGTCATCGAAAAAGGTGATTTTAAAATTAAATAACTAAGAGTTTCAGGGTGTACTATTTATGTATATACGAAAACTAGCAGTTTTTTTACGTTTTCTTGTGTGTTTTTCAAGTACATAAAAAATCCAGGTTCTGCAACTTAACCCGGCGTCATTGTGGCGGAAAAAAGTTACATTTACGTTGAGGTGGCTCATTCCTGTTACAATAAAATTGTTACTATTTCGCCTTGTATAAAATCATTTTTAATTTTTAAAATTTGATATTTATAATATATAACTTTGTATATAATCAGTAGCAATGAAAAATATTATTGTAGTAGCAGCATTAAAAAATATATCCAAACTGGCGCAAACATCATTGGATTTGCTTATAGACTTATCATCAAGGCAAAGACAGCTGTTTATGAAATGGAAACGCTGCTGTAACATAGTAAGACGAAAAACATCCACACCAGTGCCATCAGATGTCCATAAAGCATTTAATTTCTGTCTTCCAGAACGTAGGAATCCAGCTATGTACAGTAATCCAATAAAAGCTTTGATTTCACTCAAGGTGACTTCTTTCATAGAAGTGTGTTTCAAGAGATCTATATGGCACAAAGCAGTAGACGTGGGCAAAATTGAATGACTGAAATAAATTCAATTTTGTGACACACTCGATCTGATTCTCAATTTCAAAAGGAATTGATTCTTCATTCCTTACCTTTGGCCTTGCATCCTACGATTTTTAACAGGACCATAAATTTTTATTTTCCATTTATTTTACTATTAAATTATTTCAATGAATGATGTGTACCGTAAACAATTTAAATATGATAATTTATAACCTTTGGTAGGTATTTAAATATTAATCTATGGGCGGCGCACCGCAAAGATGCATATAGTTTACCTATCTCACTTCCGCGCCGCTATTCATAAAAACACGCGTACGTATATCATTGTCCCCAGCACAAGCATATAGCTGGCTCGGAACTAATTCGGCAGCGATTCAGCCGAATTAGTTCCGAGCCACGAGTCGCGTCTACTTGTGCGAGATTTAATACATTTATTCGCTATTCAGTACCTATTGTTCCCGTCCCCGTCCCCGTCAATCTGAGGTCCCACCCGTTCCAGTCGGCGTGTCTAGTCTGTTGCTATCGAGTTATGTCCGAAGCGCTGTATTCGGGAATCAACATTACCTCCTTCTTAGTTGAGACAAAGACCAGTTTAAACGAGTCGATCTCTCTCAGTCTGTCCAAAAGTCTTTCTTTCTTTCTAGGTTCGCCGCTAGCGAGCCGCTGCAGATATTAGTCAAAAGTTACTAATTCCTGCCGCAAATCGGCCCCTGCGGTTCATTCGTTCCTCTCCGCTGGCAAAGCCGTCAATTTCATTATGTAGTTGGTTATTTTTGGTACGGTCCAGCGCTATTGTAATATAATTTCCTACCTACTTTTAGACGCAGGTGTTAGGTAGATAATAATATGTGAATTTGCAGATATTATAAGGCCAATCGGCTGTGTTCAACTGTTACAACATATTCACCTTTAATTGTTAAAATGTTTATTTACATTAGATCACGTGAAGTGGAACAATTTTAAGTTTAATAAATAAAATAAAACTAGTAAAACTTTAGGGGTGAAACCAAACACTGTTTAATTTTAAGATTTAATTGCTAGCCTAATATAAATTTTTCTTGTCAAAATTTTTTTTTGTCGTAAAATATTACATTAACCCTTAAATAAGGTTTTTTTTAAATTGAATAAAGGAATGACTAAAAGGAATCAATTCAAAAGGCCAGGGGAATTAGACTGAATCAATTTACTCCTGGGAATGAATCTGCCCATGTCTACAAAGCAGCAACGTCGTCGTTGAGCTGGGTCATAATTACTCGGTCGCAGGTTTACACACGTGTTGCTCCTTGCGCGGAGGATGGACGATTAAAGTGAGGTACACTAAGGGGAGGGGTGATATTTAGCTGCAGCTACTAGACAGACGGTTGTCTGCAGCAATTATTTCTAAAAAAAATTGGTATACAAAACGTGCAGGGTCATACTGACCCTGCCGCAATGACGCCGGGTTAAGAGAGCGAGAATCCGAACTCAATTGCGATAATGACTCCCGATATAATTCAGCGTACCTGAAGGGACATAGTGGTACCACCGTGTAACACTGTAAAGCACTGCGTATCACTTTGGATTTCTGTGTGTCATTGTGTACCACTGTGTACTTACTGTGAACTAGTGTGTACCACTGTGACCACTGTGCAACCAAGTGGACCGTTTTATATCACTGTGGACCAATGTATACTACTATGGACCACTGTGGACCACTGCCAACATCCGGGACCACTGTGTACCACTATGTTTACCACTGCGTACCACAAGGTGACCCACTGTGTACCACTGTACACCAATTATTGTACGGTAAAATTTAAATTAATAAAAATATTCTTACTCAATGATCTTTTGGTGTAACAGGACTATTCTCTTAAATCGTTGATTAATCTCCTTGGGGTTATATGATCCGTCTTTGCTGTGAAACAGTTTTTCCAGCATGGCCATAACTATATCCAAATTGGCGCAGTTATGCACTATAAGAACCTTGAACATCACGTCAAACGAGGTGTATATTAAGGACAATTGCGTTATTATAAAAATCGTATAAATCACTAACACTTCGTACAAAGGCGACTTCATTTTAAAATCGTCGAAGAATGGAAGATGTGAGTAAAAAAGCATTTGTCTTTCCATGGTATTCGTTGTCAGGGCATCTACCAGCATTTCGTACATAGGCTTAGCTGTGACACCCACGGCAACTGCAACAACTTGACAAATCCATAATAATTCTATTTTCTTATTGCTTTCAATGCTTTTTTCCATTATTTGTTGGTATTCTTCCTCCAAATAATTGGCTTCTTCGTAGTCTTTGGTCATTCTTCTGTTGAACCCAATCATAAGTTTCATATGAGCGATTCGGATACAAACTTTAAAGATGCAGAAACTTCCCAGTGCCAGAATTGCGATTTGTTTTATTGCATCTATAATGTTGTCATTAACAAATTGCACATACACGGTTTTTCCAATCAGTAACGATGGTATAATTAAAGTAATCAGGTAAAAGTACTGACATTTCATTTGCCAATTAAAACGAATCATGCTTTTATTCTTAGCGTCAAAGGCCCCTGATAAAATGCTGGAAAGTGCCATGGTGGTGTAATGTTCGTGAAGGGGTTTGAATTTAAGATGTTGTCCACCATTTTCTGCGTTGTTGTTAGACATGCTAAGTTTTACAGATATCGCAGTGGTAAAGAAAGATCTCGAAGAAAACTGATGAATTTATGAGGAATTGTTGCTTCTTTTAATATCGTTATGAAACATTCCTAGACAAGGGTGGCCCGTAACAGTTATTATACATTTTAAAACTGATTTATTAACCAAGATATTTTTCTTTTTAATATTTAAGGAATACAAATGTTTGCTAATATATTTTGGGGTTTCTCATAACCTGCGTCAATAGGCTAGCCTGTATTGTGGTAGTCATTTTATAAGTTAGTTTATAATATCTACACTTTTATAAAAAAATATGTAATATATAATATATAATATATATGGATATTGTCATCACGCTTGAAGAATGTCTCGATTCTCAATTTTTGCAAGCGATTTAAATGACCAAACATTTATCTATTGTTAAACAAGCATTCGATACTAAATTTGTACTTTAAGACATTGTTTTTTCTCTTCGCTTATTCTTTTTTTTATGAGTTCGAAATTGTAGTTATTAACTAAAGCTTCTACGAGGAATTCAATCATAACACTTGTTTCATTCAATAAATAATATGTTTATATAATTAATCAATGTAATATGAAATTATGATATGAACTAAATTTGTCAATTTGACTGGCCTAAAACAGGATCCATTCCTAGTTGGCTAGTCAAAGTTTCCATATATGTTTCATTGTATAATTTTATGTGAAATAAATATTATTATTATTATTATTATAATTATATTGTTTTGTTGCTTTAACAACTTCGAATTTAGGTGAGCGGACCAGTAATAGCCACATCATACTTTTGATCTAAATTTATACTTTATACTTTAAATGTAATCTTCATTCTTTCTATAATAGTTTTCCGTGCCTTTTTGATTGGTTAATTCAGTATCACCTCCCCATGTTATGATACCGTACGCAATAATATATTGACAAACTGCAATATAAACAAATGTTTCAAGTAAACCAGATCACTAGGCTTAGCTTATTCCGAGGTAGCAGATAATCTAGCTAATTTTAAGGACATGGTATGGTTACATAAATTATGAAATTTAAAGAGATAAATAAAATGTATGATAGAAAAAATAGAAAAAATTAAATAAATAAAAAAACGACAAAAATAAGAAAGAAACAGAAGAGTCATTTCGCGTTTATTTAGGAATTATTGCTACACCGTTCATATTTCAGTCGTTATACGAAATATTGTAATACGATTACTTTTGACGACTGAGCGCCTAATACATTATTTTTGTAAATTCAAATAATATCGCATTGTACGAATATTTTAATTATTACGACTTTTTTTTAATAAAACGAATTATTATATGTTAATATTTTATATTTTGTTACAATACTAGCAGACCCGGCCACACGTTGCTGTGGTTAACGAAACACAACGCCACGCCATTACCCAACTTTTATAAACAACGCCATCTGTTAAATCAAATCCACACCTCCCAATATATTTCAACCAACTTAGACAAATTACATACCTAAAATGAATCACTCTATTTTTGGTCAAAACCGCACGAAAATCCGTTGCGTAGTTTAAAAGATCTAAGCGCACAGACAGCGGAAGCGACTTCATTTTATACTATGTAAAGATAAGATAAAATATATACGTAGGTATTACTCTCCACGAGTTTAGAAATAGTTTCACTAGAAATTTTAACGTTAGAGTTAAGGAACATCTAACATGTTTAAATAATAATAATTATTAAAAAAATTAAGAATACGACAAACGTATTTTAGGAACATGTCTTTCTTTTGATATTAATAAAGGTCTAAAAATTTTACACACTAACACAACGGGTAAACAATTAGATTAGAAATTTTAGAAATTAGGAAAAGTGTCAATAGTCAACTTAATATTATAAATAACAAAAAAAAAATTAAACAGTCTTCTCTTAAATGTTTTTTCTTATTAACACTTACAATTATAATTATTTATTTTGATATTAAGATTTTCTGTTTTTATTGTTTGTTTAAAAGTTTTTGATTATGTAAATGCAATTTTTACACATCCTAAAATAATTTTTATATTTAATTTTATACAATTGTTTTTTTTAATGATATTTTAAAGTAATTAATCACCTCTCCTTTTTAATATTTTGTCTATGTTCTTATTTGTGTAAAACTTTGTTTTTCATTTGTTATTTTTACAATAATATCTTATCCAGACGAAGAAAACGTTGTTTTTGAAACATGTAGAAAATGTTAATAATATAGTGGTGTTTACAAAGTTACTTGTTTTCATTAAATGAATAATATTTGAATTGTTCATAGAGTTTCGCGGTTTATGTGCTTTATTAAAAATTTTGCTCGAAAGCATTTGGCTCGCAAAAAAATCACGAGGCGCCGTGGTACAAAATAACGAACCCTTTTCAAGTAATTGAAAGGATGTAAAAGTATGGTTTACGATAATAAGGCATCTGATTTCCTTGGATTTTCATTAAAAAATGTTGTTATTGAAAATAAAATAATCTCTTTGTATCGGATTTTGATGTCATATTATTACGTGGTATTCACGGGAAACAAGGCACGTGCTTACATAAAAAATATTGATTTGTTTATAGGTTAAAGGAAGACCTTCATTTACTTCAACACAATATGATGATTTTTTTAAATGTACAGGGTGCAACCAGAATTTCTACCGATTTCTTACATATCTTCCTTAAACACGTTGAGTTTTAAAGCTCTTAAAAAAATATATTTTATTCCTGAAGATAATACATAGACATTGCCCGCGCCGAAATGCAAATTAGATAAAATTCCCTCGATAGAAAAAAATCGCAAAGTATGCTCTAAAAATTATTATAAACACGTTTGATTCAGTTATGTTGTGAGTCCCGAGGGGGGGGACACCTACCTTCTGCTTTCGGCCAGCTCAATACTCTCGGCAGATGGGGAAACTCTCCTCGCCAGGGTCGTAGGTAGCTAAAAAGGAAGGGGGGGGGGGAATGCACATAGTTAAAGGCCAACTCTCGTCCACGTGGTTCGTCAAATGAAAGATCCTTCTAGGATGAAACAATACTGTATTTTATTTTATTTATTTTTATTTTATTTTATTTAAACGCCCATAGGGCTTTTACATAGAATGCAGTACATTTTTTTAAAATTACAGTGTAAAGAATGGGTTTACAAAATACAATACACAATACAAGTAACATAATATTTGTTAAAAACAAAATATAGGTTAGAAAAAATATAAGGGTTAAAAAAAAAAAAATTTAAATTTAGGTTACATAAAATATAAGCGTTAGCAAAATACAGGTAACATAAAACATAAGAAACAAAATATAGTCCATAAAATAATAGTAGTTGACATAAAGTAGGTAATGTTTAAAATTGTTGTTTTCATTAGTTTATGGGATAGGTAGAAATAAATAGTTGGCACATATGGCGTTTGAAGTTTGCTAAGTTCAAATTATTGTCAAATACATCCAGATTGTTTAAGTATTTGTTACCAAGACTATGCAAACGTTGTATTGGAGAATGTAAATCATAGTTCGAATGAGATGTACGTACATAAAATGTCAATGTTTGTCTAGTTGTTCGTGTAGGTACATGTAGATTTATTAATTGCAGGAGTTCACAACTGTCGAATTTAGAGTTTAATAATTTTAATAAAAAAGTTAGGTCGTTTATTTTTCGTCGGTTTTCTAATGTTGGAATATTTAAAGTATTCATTAACGACGGGTAATTTATGTGCTCTAAAGGGATGTGAAGTTTAAAATTTACAAAACGTAGAAATTTTTTTTGAATTCTTTCAATAGTATGAATATGAATTTTGTAGAAGGGCGACCAGACTATGGAGTTATATTCTATTAGGCTTCTAACAAGGGATGTATACAATAGTTTAATGATTTGTAACGATTCAAAGTTTTGAATTGTTCTTAATATAAATCCTAAAGTTTTCATACCCTTATTTGCAGTTTGTTGAATGTGAACCGTGAAGTCTAGTTTCTCATCCATTATTATGCCAAGATCCCGCATTTCCGATACTCTTTCTAAATTTATTTTATTTATTGAATAGTCGAAAAACAGTGATGTTTTTTTTCTGGAAAAGGTCAAAGTTTTGCATTTTTCTACATTTAAATATAGATTGTTTTGTGAGCACCAAATTTTTAGCATGTCTATATTTGATTGAAGAATTTCACAGTGATTAAGGATAGTTATCTCTTTATATAATTTAATGTCATCAGCGAAAAGCAATACTTTGACGTCTTTAAAGCAGTTGACTAAGTCGTTTATAAAAATAAGAAATAAAATTGGGCCAAGATGACTACCTTGCGGTACTCCACTAGTGGCAGAAAATGGTTTGGATATAAAAGATTTTATTTTTACAAATAAAGTTCTACCTGATACGTAACTACTTAGCCAGTTCAACATATTTGCTCTGATTCCCAGAGCATGAAGTTTTCGGATCAGTATTTTGTGGGACACTTTATCAAAAGCCTTCGAGAAATCAGTATATATACAGTCAACTTGTTTGTTTTTAGAAAAAGACTCCAATATATAGTTTTGAAAGAGTAATAAGTTTGTTGAAGTTGATCTACCTCTAATAAAGCCATGTTGTTTGTCATTTATTATCTCTGTTAACGTGGGATATATTTCATCAAGAACTAGAGATTCAATGATTTTGGGTAATACAGATTGTATGCATATAGGTCGATAGTTTGAAATGTCAGTCTCATCGCCTTTTTTAAGTATTGGGATAATATAGCTGGATTTCCAGCAGACAGGAAAATGTCCAGAAGATAGTAGTTGGTTAAAGAGAATGGTTAGTGGTTTAGACAATACAGAGGAGCAATGTTTTAGGAAAATTGGCGGGATGGAGTCTGGGCCTGCAGATTTGTTAATGTCTAAGGAACATAGTTTCTTTTTGCAAGATTCTTCTGTTATGTAGCAGTCTGTTAAATGTATGGTTTTTTTAAATGAGTATGAAGGAATTTTTTCTTCTGGTGTTTCCTCATCGTAAACATTTTTAAAGAAATCTGAGAAAAGATTTACGATATCTTGTGTGCTGTTAGCACATTTGTCGTCCATATGCATTTGTGGTGGATAGTCTGTGCTGTCATTGTTTATTGTTTTGATAAATTTCCAGAGATTACTTGAGTGCAAAGCTGTGTTTTCGATAGAGTTTGTATATGTTTTATAACAGATTTTAGAAAGATCTTTGCATTGTTTTCTAGTTTCACTGAAAATTGCATAATCGATCATCGATCGAGTTTCTTTGAATTTTTTATGAAGTTTCTTTTTTTGTTGAAGTGAGGCTTTTAGTTCTGGTGAGAAATAAGCTGGATATGTATGTTTTTTAGGAGTATATAGTGGTACATATGATTTTATGGTGCTAGACAATATTAAATATAAATTATCTAAAGATTTGTCAGTATTCACGTCCGATAAAAAAGACCAGTTAACACGGGAAAGATGATAATTTATAGATTCAATAATATTGACTGGAGTACACAATTACAACAATTTGCAACAACATCCGCATGAATTAACAATCACAAATCAACAAATACGGCCCGGCTAAAAATTCAAAATTATTGAATCAAAATTATTGATGATAATTTATAGATTCAATAATATTGACTGGAGTACACAATTACAACAATTTGCAACAACATCCACATGAATTAACAATCACAAATCAACAAATACGGCCCGGCTAAACGTATCCTACGCAGGGTTCTCTCCATTTTCTCTAGGGTGGTATTACGGATCGCGTGAACTAGTGGGGACACATTCTAAGTGAGGGATCTTCGTTACTCACGGCCGTGGACAGCATCAGGAAACAAGGGGGCTCCAGGGTCAGGTCCGCGCAGGTAGTAGTGGGAGTCCAAGGTCAGCGGGCCATGGGCACAATACAGGGGGCCCGCGACCGGTTCTGTTATATTACCGTTAAGTTCGAGTTTTACATGGCTGATGCCAAAGCGGTAATTCCGCGGGAATAATTGGGTGCGCGGCACGCGCGGCCTGTCGTAACGAAGGCTCGGAGATTTCTGCGGAAGCGGAAGTTGTCGCAGGAACCCGTGCGGGCAGGGGGTAAGGAGGGGTAATACTTGCCACGGGTGAACGGCGTGCTTGCTACTGTTAGGATGGGCCGTAGCACGCGTGAGTGACGTGATTGCTACTGTAGGGTGGCACATAACACTTACATGTATGAAAAAAATCACAGTGTTTCTTTAAATGCTGTTTAAGACAATGCCCGCGAGATTTTTGCTCTATTTTAAATGAGTCGTGTTTTATTAAATATTTTCGCATCGATTTTGTCGCTGTAAATGTTAGCGCTCTCCTCTAACAATCGTAATTTCGTATCTCTCCATTTCTTCTTTTCGGGCCCGGTTGCGGAGCCTCAAGGGATGTACTTGACTTATTGTAACCAGTGATTCCAGACATTATTTGGAGTAAAAAACGTAAATGAAATTTTGGTTTCCGGCGACTTTTTAGATGTCTTTTTGAAGTGAAACTTCTTTAGCCCTGTTAGTGATTTGAAAATTCGTTTGAAACGGAAATGCGTCACTAAAATGTATTATTTGACGGGTCGTCGGTTCTAATATAATGCAAGTAAATTCGTACCTCGGCGCGAGCCTTTCATAGCGCTGCGGGTAAGGCGCTTGCCAAGTCTCAGCGGCCAGAGAGACAGACGTCCAGCGATCGGAGTTTCAAATCCTGCGATATAAAAAAAAAATAAAAAAATGTTGAAATCAGTATCCAATCTTCAGACCACTTTAAAATAAAAAGGCAAAAGAAAAGAAAGCGACATCTAGCGACTTTCTAGTTCACTTCTACCGCATGTGAGTTGCACACACTGTTTTTTTTCTTCTTCAAAATCCAACAACAAAAAAAATTCGTCCCTGATCACTCAGCCGAATAACTCTGTATAATTTTATTTTGAAATGTTTTCTCACAGTTTAATTTTTCTTAAAAAAGATATGTTCGTGAATACTTGGAGCGAGTGCAAAATCATAACTATGTTTTTGCTACGTAGTAATAATAATAAATAAATAAAATATGAGGCCTATGTGTTGAAGAGGGGAAAGGGGTTAAGGCGAATGTGTGAGGTGGATGTGAATGGTAGAATAAGTCGGGTTACAAAGCTACTCTCCGGAATTTTTTAATCGGAAATTAAAACGTGTGAAGGAACAAAGAAATTATATATTGTAGACGCGGGGTAGAAATCTCAAAATGGGAAGCCAAAAACAAGGCAATTGTACTGGTCTCGATTTCTAGTACTTTAGTACTAAACTGTCACTCGTCGAGTAAGGTCATGTCTATCCAGTAGGAAAATTGCATTTAAAAAGCGCCAAATGCCCTCCCGTGTAATGAGAAAATGTTTCCATTACACGGCAAACAGTATTAAAAGTGAAGAAATAGCATTTAATTTATACGTACACACAAATTATTTATTTTTATCGATAATTATAAGCAATACAATTAATTTTCAAAGTTTCCCGTCCGACAATTTTGGGCGTCATTAGAGAAAAAACACACATTTTTTTATTGTCTTATGGTACGGTCACACTGAGGCCAACTTCAAACTTCTAACTTTCGGACGATTGTGCAGAGGGGTACAATTTGTCAAATAAGAGTAGAAAATATAGGTGGGCGCCACTGTTGTTTAAATGGAAATACGAAAAATATAATCATGGTTGTAATCTAAAGCTGTGTAACCTACATTTTCATTAAAAATTTAAACGGCATGAAAGTGAAAAAATATTTTACCTTCCAATATAAATACTAACTGATCTCAAAATTAGAATTGCATATGGGTATATTATTATTATACGTTTGAAATTTTGTGTTAACACAATGAAACACAAAGAAATTAATAACATTTATTTAATACTAGCTTTTTACCGCGGCTTCGCTCGCATGGTATTAGGGGTTTCCCACTCCGCCTCCTCCACCTTCCCTCTCCCCAATCCACTCCCCCCCTCAAACACCCTCCCCCACCCCCCCTCCACTCACCCCTCCCCCCACTCCACCCCCTCCACCTTCCCTCTCAACACTCCACACATCCATCAACCCCCCTCTCCCTCCCCCTCCTTCACCACTTTTAAATTAAGAAATTACTGAAAATAGCTGAAAACAAAAGAGTGTTGCTTGCTTGCCACATTATTTTGCGAGTATGTGTGACTATGGCGAGTTTATTTATATAACGAAATTGTAAAAGAACGGCTGATTAACTCCTGTCGCTTTTCATAATAATATATGTTTTTAGAACCGTTGATTTTTCCCTAAAAGATTTTCACAAGAATCACAAACATCAATCTCCGAACTCGGTCAATTATCTCGTTCAATTCAGAGGTACATATTAAATCAGAGACAGGAATATATCTTGAGTTGTTACATGAAGAGTCAAAGAATATTGAATATTTTTATTTTTGGAATTAACTGGAAAACTTCGGTATTATCTTTAATATCTTGATCTTTGTCATCGTAATATGAGGCTACGTAATAGGATGTTATTTATTACTAGCTGACCCGACAAACGTTGTTCTGCCACATAAGTTATTTTTAGTGATTATTTTGGTTGTTAAATGAAAAATAACAAATGTATTGTAAGTGTGTGAGGATGGGATCTATGACAGAAAGAGGAATGGAGCGCTGTAGACGATGACCGCGAATAAAAATAAAATAAAAACACCAACTAAAGTAGGAAATAAAAAAAAAATCAATACGAGTTTCGAAGAGCAATTGATGGTACGATATTTTTTGTCAGTCCGTCTTTAGCCACCACAAATAAGCTTGATGGCTTGCTCACGCGAGAACATGATGCCGAATGAAATATCGAAATGACGAGATGCTTCTCGTGAATGTCTTGCGCATGACGTAGCGCCATCTGTCATTCAACAACTTCGTAAATAATTAACTTAAATAATTTCGTTCTGCTTGAAATACGAAAGACCGTTAAATTTGTTCATACAAAAATACTAAAAACACGATAAAAAAATGGGAGGGTGGGGGTAGGAGAGTTAAAATTTGGTTTTATATGTATTTTTTGATAAAAAATAAAAAAAAAATACAAAAAAAAAGTTGTCAAAAAAAAAAGTTTTTTTTTTCGGGATAGGGACACCCTCATCACTCATCACCTAGCGGTATGAAATATACTTTAAAACCTATTCTCATATCATTAATTTTTGGAGATCGCTGGCAACGGTTAATATGCACTTTTTTTTTAAAAACCTTTTGATTCACCTTAATTACATTAGAAGGCAACTATTTGCATTGGGGGAAGTGGAAAATATTTCATTCTAAATTTCGATTACGTAAAATTAAAAATTAGCTTTCGTCTTGTGAGATTGTTCCTACGCCATTAGCTATTAGCTCATTCGCTGTCACTTTGGTTTGGTATGTTGGTATTCCTGATACACTTGAATGTATAACGAACGGCTAGAGATTTTGAAGGTACGGGGCACTTTCTTTTGAATCACAAACCATGTTACACAAACCTAGCGTAGCCGCTAAACTACTTGAAAACTGGGATGTTTTTCTTGCCTTGACGCGAGTAGGCGTTATAAAGGGGCACTTTCTTTTGTATCACAAACCATGTTACACAAACCTAGAATTCCCATTAAGTCTGCTACGCTTTGCTCTAGCATCTTTTCGTATAGTAACAAGAATACCAACATAACAAAATGATATTTGAAAATAATGTTTGAAAATGGACGGTCTCGTTTCAGAGAATGAAAGCTAATTTTTATTTTACGTAATCGAAATTTAGAATGAAATATTTTCCACTTCTCCCAATGAAAATAGTTGTCTTTTAATGTAATTAAGGTGAATCAAATGATTTTTTTTTAAAGTGCGTATTAACCATTGCCAGCGATCTCAAAAATTTACCCTCATATCTACCTAATAGACTTTAAAATAATCATAAAAATCGTGATTTTTAAATATAAGATTATGCATGTTGGATACGATGGATCGATGGATATATTACCTTGAGGAGATCTGTTTAATTTCTTGTTAAAAAGTCTGCTTTAGTAAATATGTAGTAATTGGACTATTTTCATGGTAGAGTTTTAGAATTTGCGTAGGGTCCCAGGGTCTGGTCTCCGGAGAGTCTACCATTACCGACTTCTTTCGTTTCCAAACCCAGGAATCGTTCAGTGAGAGGTTATGATTTGCGAGGTTATCCCTTGTTGTAAAAACACTTGTTTTGTACTGGGAATATTGTCGTAACTTTGATTTATTCAGATGAATATTTAAGTTTACACAGGGATTGATTCGATTCTGAGCACTAGAGTTGCAATTTGTAGAAAGAATTGAGATGTTGAAAGAATTGTGGAAAAGAATAACTGCCCAAAATCAAAACAAGCAGTTTTATACACAAAAAGAGAAATGACGGCGCGGCCACAGCCAAAAGAGATCATAGATACAAAATGCATTAAATTTTTTTAGTAAAGGTTGACATAGACGTGAAAGTTTTGAGTAAAGGACTCTATACATCGAGATTAAGAGGGTATAACCAGAAAAAACCAGAAATAAAAGTCTGTCAAATAAGAATAGAAAACATAGGAGGGCGCCACTGTTGAACAAATGGCAATAGATACTAAACACATAACTCATGGTGTTAAAGTAAAGCTGTGTAACCTACATTTTTTGTAAAAAAATCAAAAAGACATAAAAGTGGGAAAAATATTTTTTTATTGCAATTTTGATACCTACCAATCTCAAAATTAGAATCGCATATAAGTGTATTATACCTTTGTAATTT
Organism: Limnephilus rhombicus; assembly: GCA_929108145.2. Taxonomy (NCBI): domain Eukaryota; kingdom Metazoa; phylum Arthropoda; class Insecta; order Trichoptera; family Limnephilidae; genus Limnephilus; species Limnephilus rhombicus. The sequence goes on along the minus strand of OV815288.1, from coordinate 44,071,022 downwards.
TTGTTAATACAATGAAAAATAACGATATTTTAGTAAAATAAAAAGCACAGTTGGAAATTGCTCACATTTATTTAATACTAGTTGACCCGACGAACTTCGTACCGCCTCAGAATCAATAACTTTTGTGTTAACTTATTGGCTGAATTTTTTTATGAAGTTTAAAATTACACAATAAAGCAATTATCGATGCACAACTGTCCGTGCTTTGTTTTGTCATTATCAAAGATGCGTTGTGTACGGATTTATATATTTTTTGATTTTCTTACTTTTCCACTTACTTACGGGAATAGTGTTTTATTTTATTTATACGTGTGAGGGAGGTTTATTATAATTATTGTATTTTTCCTTTGGAGGGGTGCAGACATACGTTCACCGTTTGTCTAGCTTTTTCCCGCGGCTTTGCTCGCATGGTATTAGGGGTTTCCCACTCCGCCTCCTCCACCTTCCCTCTTCCCACTCCACTCCCCCCCATCAACCCCCCTCCCCCTCCACCCACCCCTCCCCCTAATAAACAAAATATTAGAAATTCAACAGTCTGTGATGACTTTGTAACAAATATAAGAAAACCCATTGAAGGCGAGAGGCGGGTATGGGTACCGCCGCACCGGGAACCATTTATTGGATAACCAACACCTCAGCTACAGGTCACTCCAAGTGGTTTTCTACATTTGGTGATTAGCAGGGGTGCCCGGAATCATGGGGGTGAGGTTTATTCAGGTCTCGACAGCCGATGCGTCTGCCCGCTTGCTGCGTGGTGGGCAGGATCAATAGAGACCGGTTGAGGGAGGTCTTTTATCCTCTCCAGCCAGAATCACCCAGCACCGCAGTTGGAGTAATGGATTCGTACGTACATCACTCCTGAACACACTGATCCCCAGATTCCTACCCACCCCTCATACCCATAACCTCTCAGAACTTTATCTCCTTCCTCTTCTAAAAAAAAACCCTCCATGCAGCATCCCCTAAGATTACATAGGCCCTGATGGAAATTGTTTTCATCAGGTCCTCTTGTGTGGAGCTAATGTAATAAAAGATCACCCGTCCCACCTCCCCCATAACTCATGTATGTAAACCGTAAATTAAGAATATTTTTTACTATAAGGAAGGCCTTAATAGACCGAAACCCGTTACGGCCCCAAATAAATTAAAATGCAAATAAGTTTTAAATTTATTTTAATATATTATTATAAATAAAGCAAATATGTTCATTAGACAATAAATGAAAAAAAATTACAACAATCCTCAATTCAATTCTATGTCAATACCCGCGACCTCAGGCGTTTTATTGCAAAAAAGTAGAAAGTCAGAAACCGTCACTCTGATGTAAAATTGGAATATTAGATTTTTCTTCTTTTAGTCCTTTTCAGACTTCTTCGGGCGCTTTCAGGCGTTTTGGGGCGTTTTAAGGACGGGACAGATACTGAAATAACGGCACAAGTCACGTGCGGGGCCGGGCGTGAGGAAAATGCTGATTGGACGAGAACAAACGGACCGTTTTAGAGAGAATAATTAAACTTTATATTATACGTTTTGTGATACTTTATAATTATAATTACGTTTCGGATACTTTCAGGAGATTTAATTAAGTGTAATTAATAACCGTTACTAAGTGATGTTTCAAGTTCGTAATTATTCCACTTAGAAAAATTAAGGCATAATTCTGGAAATAAATTGTAACTAACTAACCATCACGCCGTTTCCCCGCAGGGGTAGGCAGAGAGGACGGACTGCCAAACAACTCGGTCTTGGCACACACTCTTTGCCTCACTCACATTCATACATCGTCTCATACATTATCTTCTATTATTCTGACTTTTGACATGACCTGACTCAAGTATCTGATTCACTTGATCGTGCCATGTCTTCCTCGGGCGTCCCCGACTTCTTCTACCATTCACATTCGCGTCGTATATTCTTCTTACACTACTTCCTTCGTTCATTCGCTCTACATGCCCAAACCATCTGAGGGTCCCTTTCTTAATCTTACTCATTATGCTTACATCAGCCTTACATTCTTTGAGGATATCCACATTTCTCACACGATCATACATTGTTTTACCACACATACGTCTCAGGGATCTCATTTCAACAGCATTCAGTTTACTTTCATCCTTCCTCTGCCAGTTCCATGCCTCACTGCCATACATCAGGGTAGGTACCAGGACTTCATTGTGGACTGCTAGCTTCGCTTTTTTTGACAGTTTTTTTATTAGCGCCAACGGCATTCAGTCCACCATTAATGGATTTACCGGCATTCACCCTTCTTTCAATATCTCTTTCAGCCTTCCCTACTCTCGTAAACATACTACCCAGATACACAAACTCATCCACCTGCTCCAAATATTCATCATTCACAACTATGTTGCATACTGTTTTCGTACTCTCCCTTTCAAACACCATGACTTTAGACTTACTTACATTCATCATTAGCTCATTCTTCATACATACTTCGTTCATCCTAGATACAAGAGACTGTAGATCTTCCATAGAGTTAGAAATAAATTGTAAGAGTGAAGTTATCTCAGTATCGCCTTGGTGAAATTCACTCGTTCAGAATCTAAGCGATACTTGAAATGGCTTTTCTGGTTACTTCCACCCCTTCTTCTTTCTCATCTCCTTCCCGTCAGCCTCACAACATAGTGATGCCGAAGTCCCAAATTCTTTCGACCGATGCATAGTTAGTAATTTTGAGTATTTAGCGTAACTTTATTATTTTAGTATATTATTGAGACAATACAAATCACCATTATATGAAAATATTGTAAAAAAAATATATTGCATGATTCAACCTGGTACAGTCGTTTTTCATACTTACAACAATCTATTTATATACATAAAAATTTAGGTTCCGTACGTTATTGATGGATTGACTCAAAATTTTTACAGAAAATTTCATTTTAGCAGAAGATTGTTTTTATATATAACTAGCTGATCCGACGAACTTCGTACCGCCTCAGAATCAATAGCTGTTGAATTAAATTCAGTTTTTTTATTAAGTAAAAAATTACCCAATGAAGCAATTATCAATGCGCAACTGTCCGTGTTTTGTTTTTGTCATTATCAGAGATGGCGTTGTGTACGGATTTATATTTTTGTGATTTTCTTACTTTTACAATTACTTACGGGAATTCGGGAGGCGGATAGGGGTGCCGCCGCCCCGGGTACCATTTATTGAATTACCAACACCTCTGCCATAGATCACCCCAAGTGGTTCGCTACGTTTGTTGATTTAGCAGGGGTCCCCGGGTTCATGAGGTGACTTATGTCAGGGACTTGGCAGTTGATGCGCCTGCCCACCTGCTGCGTGGCGGGCCGGATCGAGAGAGACTGGTTGAGGGAGGCCTTTTGACCTTTCCAGCCGGACTCTCTCGACCCATTGCCTTGCACCACAGTTGGAGGGATGGATTCATACGTCCGTAACTCTCGGACACACTGACCCCCAGATTCCTACCCACCCCTCATACCTTTTTCCTTCCCAGAACTTTCTATCCTCCCCATTCCTTAAAAAGATCCTCCACATAGCATCCCCTAAGATGACATAGGTCCTGAGAGAAATTATTTTCCTCAGGGCCTCCTGTGTGGAGCTTATGTAAAAAAAAATGCGTTTCATTTCAGAGATTTATTATAATTATTGTATTTTTCCTTTGGAGGTGTGTAGACATACGTTCACCATTTGTCTCATTTTCGACTATTGACATTGAGTGTGTAAGAAAGATGGGCAGCATTATATGATTAAAAACAAATGCACAACAATCAACGCATTGACATTTGACGTTTTTGAATGTTTGGAATTCACGCACAGTTCAATATTATACCCCTCACAATATTGCTGCAGTTCTTTCAAAATAGGAGAATTCGTTCCATACAAAATGTATTGGGAAAATAATTTTCTTTATAACTATTTATTTCGTTAACTTTTGTGATTTTTTAATAGTTAATATCCTATCCGGGGCAGAGACAAATCCAACAAATCAAAGATCATCAAAATCAGCCAAGCCGTTCTCAAGTTATAAATAGTGTAACTAACCCGACTTTGTTATATATATTAAGATTGTAAACTCTGGCATTTTGAAATTTGAATATATAAATATAATAAATATCGATCTGTATATAAAAAATCGCCTTGGTGCTGTAAAAATTAAAAGTTGTTAAAGTAAACCCAGAATACATCACAAAACTAAAATTAATTTGATACATTAATACCCATAAAACGCAGAAAACGTTAAATTTTGCCGGATACATTCGGACACATTTTTAAAAGTCTCAATGAATTCCAAACTTAAAGAAAAAATACGTTTTGAAATATCGTTACTTCAATATTTTTATCACACTAAAAAACAAGTTAAACAGTTATAATAATCACCTGATTTGCTAGATTCCATCAAAAGATTCAGAAAAATACATTAGTTATATTTAAATAAATGAAGACAATATAAGTTTTTAATAATATGTTTTTCTGATTTTTCTGTTTCCAGATTTTCGATTGAGTTTCACTTATATTGTCTTCATTTATTTAAATATTACAATTTAAGGTTTTACTCATAAAGTTAAAATAAAAATTAAAACATTAGTTATAGTTGAATTATCACGATGACGTGCACACGTCAGATCCAAACTCGACAGACATAAAATTACTCGTTCGCGTTTCGAGGTAGTGAGTATTTGCAGTGGTGCCATACGTCGAAAGCAGCTAAAATGTTTTTTTAATTCATTAATAACATTATTTGGTCCCTCGGTAAACTTTTATACAATATGCAGTAGGTTTATGAAAAATATGGTTTACCTACTTACTTAAGTAATACTTACGTAAATTAAAACTAAGGGTCCCCGAAAGGCTGTGCGGAGAGGATGTACCTACTGCCAAATAAAAAAGTATAGAACATATTTTCATTTAACATATTTCCAATTTGGGAGGCTGGTACGTGTATTTATTGGATAGCCAACACCTTTGGCACAGGTCACCACAAGTGGTTCGCTACGTTTGGTGACTTAGCAGGAGTGCCCGGGTTCATGGGGTGAGGTTTGTCCGGGTTTTGGCGGCTGATGCGTCTGCCCACTACCTACGTGGCAGGCCGGAGCGGGAGAGAATGGTTGAGGGAGTCTCTTTAACTTCTGTACTCTCTCGGAACATCGCCTTGCACCGCAGTGGGAGGGATGGATTCACAAGTCCGTCACTCCTGGACACACTGACCCCCAGCTTCCTTCTTACCCCTAGTACCATTTTCCTTCCCAGAACTTTCTCTCCTTCCTTTCCTAAAAAGACCCTCCACCCAGCATCCACAAAGATGACATAGGCCCTTGTGAGAATATTTTACTCATGACTTCCTGCGATTAAAAAAAATTTGTGGAAAATATGGTATAGGTACTTACGTACACAAATTAAAACTAAGTGCCCCGAAAGGATGTGCGGGGAGGATGTACTACCGAATAAAAAAGTATAGAACATATTTTCATTCAAATACCCCGATGAAAACTGCTTGTCTGTAAAATCTAAATACCAGCCTATAAGTACAAAAAATCGACACTGTAAAAAATTCGTTTGGCATCCAAAACGACTTTTTATTAAAAGTATTTTTGAAGTAGATTTTAGGTTTGAAATTGGTGAATAATGCACAAAAAATCATAATTTCATAATTATTATAAATTCGCATGGCCAAGTGTCGGGGATCAACTATCGAGTCACCATCATATCCTATCCTATCCTATCCTACTATCCTACTAATATTATAAAGGCGAAAGTTTGTATGGATGTATGTTTGTTACTCTTTCACGCGAAAACTACTGAATGGATTTTAATGAAACTTTCCAATAATATAGCTCATACATCAGAATAGGCTATAGGCTATAGCTTAGAGCTCTGGCATTATGAAATTTATATACAAAAATTGCAATAGGTGACACGCGAGCTGTTTGAAAAATGAATGTAACGGGTATGGAGGGGGTGTGAGGGGGGATAGAATGTGAGGGAAGGCGGAGGGCGGTGGGTGGAGAAGGGGGGTGAGGGGAGATTTTTGGGGGCTGGGGGAGAGGGGTGAGAGGGGGCGGGGGAGAGGAGGAGGGGGGGGGATTGGAGTAGGGATAGGAAAGGTGGAGGAAGCGCTGTGGGTACCCCCCTAATACTATGCGAGCGAAGCCGGGGGCAAAAGCTAGTATATAATATGACGGAAAATTTGAATTTATAACTCTTTGTGAATTTTTTGAGAATCCTATGGGATGTAATGACACCTGATTAAATAAAACTATATGAATTTACTCTTGTGGACTTCCTTATTGCTACACACGTTTTCCAATAATATAAGATTTCATTTTCAGATTTTATATAAGTTTTTCAAAATAATTCTACTGTAAGCTGAAAAAAGTCTTACCCTCTTTAGAAGTAATTAATAACGAACTAATAGATCACGAGTTACTAAAGAAACACAAGTGACACCTTAGCTCAGTGGTAGAGATCTTGCCATGTAAGCAAAGGGTCCTGGGTTCGAGTCCCAGAGGTGCCAATATCTTTTTCTGATTTTTCTGTCTCCGAATTTTCGTTTGATTTTCTCTAACATTGTCTTCATTTAATTAAATGTTATAATTTGAGATTTAAATTTTACCCATAAAGTTAAAAAAATAAACACGAGTGACTTGGAACTTGGTTTAAAGATAATGTCGCACATTATTCATCTCACGTAGTACCTAAACCGCGCCCTTTTTTTTTAAAAAAAAAACGGCCTTGTATGAATTGATTATTTATTATTATCACTTTTGATTGGGCTCAGCGACGACCTGTTTGGCTCGACCACTTTGCATTTCTTCTGTCTAAAAATTGTTTATGGTTTCCATGTCCGATCAATGTTGTCAAGATGGTAGCCTTTTATGTATCTTATTTCGGCTCTTTGACGACCTGTCAAGGCGAAGTTACTACGCGAAGTCTACCATTCACAGAACTTTTAGTATAGGAATGGTTTGCAATGAGATTGCTAAGAGGTAGGTACTTTAAAGTAAAACGAAAACTTATCTTCGGACTGGTTCGTTATTTTTACCAAAAAACCTTAAATGTGGTATGAAAACTATAACTAAAAGAAGCATTGACAATTGAAACGGAAAATATATTGGCGCAACCTGAAAATATCGAAGCGGCAGCTGCTGTAGTTGGTACGCTGATGTTCATATATACATACATGGATAATATTTGCCACAACTCATCTCTCTCTAACAAATGTTCCTGCATTCCTCCACCCATCCCCTTATCCTGTCCCTGTCTGACAGTGTGTTGCCAATATACCTACGGGTGTGACATTTACAATAATAAATTATGGTACAATCAGTCTATTAAGTGGACCAGTGCAGTGAACATACTGAAATGATCTCTCAGTGCGTTTAATTCGAATTTGTTATGTTGTAGCGCAGTGATTTCAGTCAGCTGTGTCACTCGTGATCGTAATACCGATTTACCGCAATATAGTAGGTATCCGAAGAATATAAGTCAGTCCTTTTTTAATTTAGCTCCACACTGGAGGACCTGAGGAAAATAATTTCTCTAGGACCTATGTCATCTTAGGGGAAGGTGGAAGAAGAACGGGGAGGAATGGGAATGGTCGTGCAGCCATAAACAATTTATATCTTTGAGTGTGATTGCAACGGTGACCGGCCAACTCAGAATGAAACCAACTCAGAACCACCTCAGAAAGGTCATTAAGAGTGATGATATATATATTTTTAAATTGGTTAAATATGTTAACTTAGGTTAGGGTTACTGGCTACTTGACAATTATAATTTACAATAAAATAATTACATAGCAATATTTTATAAGAAAAACTCTCATTTCTAACTTTTGAAGGTTATTCCCATCAACGACATAATTAGTTGAAGATAATATTGTTAATTCTAAAATTTGAAATATGAGATTGACTATAATGACGGCTTGAAAGGAGGGAGCAATAGCGAAATTGGTTAACGCGCACGTCCCGGTTAGACGAGAGGTCTGGGTTCGAGTCCCAGTTGCGACCATTATCTTTTTTCTGTTTTTTTTCGTTTAATGTCTTGTTCTCTTTCATATTTTCGTTTAGATTATTACTGTTATCTTCTTCTTCAATGATATAATTACTTAGCTTTTAATGACCTTTCTGAGGTGTTTCTGAGTTGGTTTCATTCTAAGTTGGCATGCAACCCATTGCAGCGGATGCCGAGTACCAGCTAGTTGCTTTATAATTTTACTTCGTAATATTTTAACATAATAACAAGACTTACTTAAAAAAATTAACACACATATGAAAAAAAATTAACTAATAATTCGTGCACAAAACCGTAGAATGTAAGGTAATATTTTTTTGATTTAAAAAAATATTATAAATTATTTTTTCACACTTTAATGCATACATCTAGGCTTCGTGGTCCAGTAAATAATGATATTGTAATATGTTTGGTTTGACAAAATCTATGACACCGGTGCTCGACATCCGAGTGTTTCTATTATTTTCGAGATTTTCTTCGTTACAGTTAAGATTGAACTCATCATAAATTTACGTTAAAAGTATTAACAAACAAGCGAATAAACAGAAATCATTATTAAGAACTAGTCTTAACAGCTTTATGAAGGTTTAACAAGTATAGCCTGAATATCAAAAATTAATAAATTTTCTTCAATTAAAAAGTTTTCAATTAACAACTTCCGCCTTTCAATGGACACATCAGAAAGTTTTATTTAATAACCATTAACAGTCGTTAATCATTCTGAAAAGTTAAGTAATTATTTCTTAATCTCATTTCTCAAGACTCTGGTTTACAATCAATGCAGCTCAAAGTATATAATTATAAAATTAAATTATTAAGTAATTAATTTAATTTAGTTTTGCACACAATCAAGAATCTTTGTCAGTTATTTTGGGGTTCCATCCCAGAGGTGGCTCCCAAAGTCAATTGTTGGACGTTCTTAAGATTTGTAAATTTTTAGCAGCTGGCCACCATTGAAGAATCTGCTAGCCCTATACATTACAAGCACGGACATATGAATATACATGGACCTGCCCTAAGTGATAAAAACGTATTATTTCCCCCTCCACATGGCGCCGGCTGAAGCACCTCCTTGGAACCGGCTCGCTCCATGGGGAGGGGATAGAGCCTCGCTTGAATCTAAAATGTGTGACGTCATCATTCTTGCCGTGAACAGCTAGAAGGTAACATCCATACATTTAACGAAATACAACGCCAAAACAGTAGCGTATTCTATACAATATATCTACATATCAATGTGCACATAGCGAATGTGGGCGGTTCTCCAGTGTGCTCATCGGTGGTTACAGGGGTAAGTAAATTATGAAACATTTGTAATAGTGTTTTAACTAAACACGGCAACAAAATATTGCTATGTGTATTGGGGCGAGTTTTTTTGGGGCGAGCATTTGACCTTAGCAAATATGTTATTATCGTGGCAAGCAATTCGCGCTCCCATGTAAAAAGGTCTATTCATTCAAAGCAGATTTTGCTTTTAAGAACTAAATGGTGATATTGTAATGCGAGATGCCTATTTACTGTCAGATTGATTGTATAACGAATCAGTCATCTTTCCCCTCTTCGTCCTCCATGGTTTGGTTTGACCCCTCACCCGTAACTGCTTGTCTAGTCATTTGGATGTCTATGATTACAAGTCAACCCGTTTTTGGAAACCAGATTCGGGATTCTGAGATTTTATGAATGACCAATTACCCGGTAATTCGAATTTCTTCCGATTTATAACGTATTTTCCTTGAACACATGTTTTTAAGTTCTTAAAAAAATTATATGTTATTTTTGTTTGTGGTCGGCTTGACCGATTTTTATGTAATTTTGTATGTATATTTTGTAGGTATGAGAAAACGTTTTAAATTATATTTCATACCGCTAGGTGATTATGGTGTCCCTGTCAAGAAAAAAAAAAATCAAATTTTTGGACAATTTTTTTTTTTTAATTTGTCTTAAAAAAATACCTATAACCCCATATTTTAGCCCTCCTACCCCCACCCTCGCATTTTTTATTCGCGATTTTAGTATTTTTATACGAACAAATTTAACCGTCTTTCGTATTTCAAACAGAACGAAATTATTTATGTTATCAAATGACAGATGGCGCTACGTCCGCCTCATCAAACTTTCATCTACACAAGCGCAAGGCATTGCGTCATTTTGATATTTCATTCGGCATCATGTTCTCGCGTGGGCAAACGAGCGAGGCTGAAGACGGACTGAAAAAAAATATCGTACTCTCCATTGCTCTTCGAAATTCATATTGATTTTCTTTATTTCATTTTCCCACTTTAGTTTGTATTTTTTGTTTTTATCGGCGGTCATCGTCTACAACTCTCCATTCCTCTTTCTGTCATAGATCCCATCCCCACACACTTACAATACATTCGTTATTTTTTATTTAACAACCAAAATATACACTAGAAATAATTTATATGGCAGAACAACGTTTGTCGGGTCAGTTAGTATCTACATAATTGTAGAGCCTAAACAGATATTATATGAAATTCCCTAGATAGAAAAATATTGCAAAGTATGCTCCGAAAATTAATAAAAAAAACATTTTTTCAGTTATTTTGCAAGTTATGCATATGAAAAAATTCTCACTATTTCTATAAATGCTACATTAGCCGAAAGATTTTTGCTTTATCTTGAATATGTAGTGTTTTTTTAATATTTTCGCAGCAGTTGCTTCCATCTATTTATTCCAATATTGTGTAATATTAGCGCGCTCTCTCTACAATTCGAATTTACATATCTCCCTTTCAAGCAGTCATGGAAATCGCCAATCGCCACGTGAATCGCACATCTGGCGTACGAATACTTGTTGGTTCGGCACCTAAAATTATGTGATTATATTATTATACGTTTTATATAGGTTAAATTATATTGTTACAAGCATGGGAATTAATAAAAAAAATATGTTGTTATTCCGAAAAGAGATTGTAGGTACTTATTATTTGCAAAAAAGTATTATTACAAATTAATATTGATGTATAACCATCTCCTGTTGTTTGCTTTTGACACTAAAAACTTAACATCCAAAACCTCTAAATCAAATTTTTTGAAGCGAAAGGCCGGGTCTCAGCTTCTCTTTCACATCTTCGTTTTCCCATCCCCACGAGCATTTTGAATTCAAAAATATTCACCTGGAAATCATCGACATCAGACCTAATTATTATTTTTTAATTTATAAATTAACGTTTAGACACGATTTTTATTCATAGCACAAAGGGTAACAATTATTATAAGCAATAATTATCAGCCTGAAACACTCATCTACATTGAAAAATCTTCCGAGAAAAGATACTTGCCGCCAACGGGACTTGAACCCGTGTCCTTCTGATTGCCGGTCAGCTGCTCTTGACCACTGATCTATGCTATGGCGGCTTATCAAATACCCGCCAAATAATTCAATATATACTAGTGTTTCATTCAACAATTACTGCTTATTATATTTTTTCCACCTGAAAACAACCAACTTTATTTTTGCGAGAGAGACATTGTAAGTGTTAAATCCCTCGCTAGGTGGCGTCAAGACAAATTATGTCTACATTTATTGGGGAAATACTTAAACTTGTCAAATATTAATTATTATTTTTTAATTTATAAACTAACGTTTAGACAAGATTTTTATTTATAGCACAAAGGGTAATCTTTTATCTTTTCTCGGAAGATTTTTCAATGTAGATGAGTGTTTCAGGCTGATAATTATTGATAATTATTGACTTGTATATATTGAATTATTTGGCGGGTATTTCATAAGCCGCCATAGCTCAGTGGTCAAGAGCAGCTGACCGGCAATCAGAAGGACACGGGTTCAAGTCCCGTTGGTGGCAAGTATCTTTTCTCGGAAGATTTTTCAATGTAGATGAGTGTTTCAGGCTGATAATTATTGCTTATAATAATTGTTACCCTGTGTGCTATGAATAAAAATCTTGTCTTAACGTTAGTTTATAAATTAAACAATAATAATTAATATTTGACAAGTTTAAGCGTTTCCCCAATAAATGTAGGCATAATTTGTCTCGACGCCACCTAGCGAGGGATTTAGCACTAACAATGTCTCTCTCGCAAAAATAAAGTTGGTTGTTTTCAGGTGGAAAAAATATAATATGCAGTAATTGTTGAATGAAACACTAGTATATATTGAATTATTTGGCGGGTATTTGATAAGCCGCCATAGCTCAGTGGTCAAGAGCAGCTGACCGGCAATCAGAAGGACACGGGTTCAAGTCCCGTTGGCGGCAAGTATCTTTTCTCGGAAGATTTTTCAATGTAGATGAGTGTTTCAGGCTGATAATTATTGCTTATAATAATTGTTATCAGACCTAAGTTCATTTAGGAGTACGATCCTTTTTTCCGGGGGAATTGCTAACGGTAGATTAGTTCTGCACCTCCCAACAAGGAAATATCAGTGCACACGTGCACTTGTAAAATTATCTGGGACATAAAGAGCAGTGTTTATAAAATCTCTGGACTGCTAAGGTTACAATTCAAGAAGTTAAAAGGCAATATCAGCAAAGCTACTTTCTGTCTGTTGGCAAGGCTACTAACACCTATCTTTTCAGATAAGAAGTCTGAAGAATGACTAGGACGACTGACATGGACGAACGATACAACTATGTCAATACGGTATTGACTGAATTCATCACTGTGATCAGTTATAATTATCTGCGAGGACGGTCAACAATTGATAGCAGATATTCCAACAACGCTGGTTGACTAATTTTGGTGCGGCCTCCTGAGAATCAGTTAAGCTGTCAATATACAGAACATTTTGATAATATCGTTCATTGTGCAAAATAACTGCCTTATTAATGAATGGAGCTGAACTAAAGAAGCTCTTCGAATTGAAAGAAACTATTGTAATAAAACTAACATAAAACTTTATTCCACTTAATTTTATTCGATCGTAACCGGTTTCAGCTCGTTAAAGCCATCTTCAGACTGGAATTTATATTAGTTTTATTATAATATATTATAATGGAATTCCACCATGAATTATCACTCTCAAAAATAGAAATATTATGAAAGAAATCTTATACGCCATCTATATACTTAAATAATTCAATTTTTTATAAGAAAAAACTATCTTTTTATAACTTTTGAAGGTTATTCCCACCAATGTAATATAGCACTAAAGAAGAAGATAACAATCTAAATGAAAATATGAAAGAGAACAAGACACAGCAAAATAGTGTAAGATAAGGGAAGCAATATGAGATTGACAAATATGAGGGTTTGACAGAAGGTGATGGGGGAATTGGTAAACACGCACGTCCCGCCTAGACGAGAGTTGCAACCATTATCTTTTTCTATTTTCCTTTGTCTTTTTTTCTTCCATATTTTCGTTTCGATTACCTTCTTCTTTAACGATTAAATAATTCATTATTTAAGACGCGATCAATTAATTCCGTGCTATCTCGAGGAAACGAAAGTGGTTAAAATATGAATAAAGACCTCATTAATTAATTAACTCCCGTTTATTCTCAAGAAACACATGCAAATCGCCAATGTGCGAGTACAATGAAGTTACTAACTCAATTCGAGATTGTAAATTTATTTTTAATTTTTACTTATCCGTTTGACGTTTCGGAATGTAAATCCATAGTCAGTTCCGCAGGTGTTGCCATCGTATATCGATTTCTTACATACTGCCTGTCAATATCGGTCTGGCTATCGACAGTGTGACCGTGCTCGGAAAAGCGGTATGAAATCAGCGATAATTAAGCCTACTGATTCGGTATTATAAAGTTATCGTTTTCACTGTGCTAGTCCTCCAGGGATAGAACCTCATAAATGTAAGTACGTTAGAAACGTAATTTCTTCTTATAACGGGGTTGCCGTAGATCCACTCTCTGCGTATAGATGGAACTCTGCAGTGTTACCACATTAAAAAAAATAATTTGAATAAGAATGCTTTTAACTCTGTTTATAGTCTGTCGGATGTATCCTGAGGCATCCTGTACATAAAATGTAAAAATGAGTCAGAAAATATTATGATTATTATCTATCCACGTTTCTAATAATAAAGGAATATGGAAATGTGATAACAGCTTCCGATACGGAAGAAAATATTTTACCTTAATTAAAGACCAGGAAATATTATGTTTCCATGCTTTGTCCCGCGTTATGATTTCCTTGTCATAAGTTAGATTAACCCTTCAATTTACTTTCCTATACTTGAAGCAAAATCGTTGAAAAATGGAGCATTCTATAATATTTCTACCGAGGCATTACTTTATACCGATGGCCAGAATGGTAAGCACTTGAATTAAAATTACAACCGTCCCCGTTCTAGGGAAAATAGCAAGTAAATAAAACTAATAACTAATTATGGTACAAGGCATACAAGTTTTGACGATCTCAGTGGTCGGCTCTCCGGGGTAAGGCTCTCAGTTAGTAATCAGAAAGTCACTTCTTCAATTCCGGGGCCCGCAAGTAAATTTTACTTGATAGAGCTATTTCACAATTTAATCATTTAAAATAATATAAAGCATATTTGCTTCACGCTTCATAGTGGAAGCTCAGCATCACCTTGGTAAAACCGTTGCTTGAAATGGATTTTGGCTGATTGGTTAAGAGATCTGATTAGCCAGGTTCTTCCCCACCTTCCTCTTCCAATCTCTTTCCCTCTCCTCTACCTTAGCCTGACAACGTACCTCAACCCTAGAACCGTACCCTGGGGTACAAATAAATTTTTTTTTTGAAAATTTGTGATAACTTTTTCGTTTCACAACGGATCTTTTCGCGCCGCCGCGTATTTGCAAGTGGGGGGGAGTCGCTTCGAAGCATCAGTCGAGCGGGAGTCATGCTAGTGTGTGGTCGTGGCAAAACGTGCGTGGGGCGCTCCAGTACCCCTGGGTACGGTTAAGGTAATTATTTTCATAACTATGATTTCAATGTTTTTGCGAAATAAAGCATGTTATTGTGCTATTTGATACGTGTTTCTTTATTTGAATGTTATTTTTATTTGCATAATAACATTACACATAACTTTGTTTTGGAAAACCAAGGGGGGTGTGGATACGTTTGATCAACTTTGTCATACATACAGTGTGTCTCGTAAAACTCGTCGCTGGAGCCTTTGTGTCTTCTATGGAATTTTGAATATCGTCGGAATGATATTACTGCATTCATCTAACGCTACCGGAAAACAAGTTTTCAAGAATAGGCGAACTTATCTGAAGACTTTAGCTTTTGACCTTATAAAACCTCACTTGGCTCTAAGCACCTCCCCTTTCCACCTCTCTCCTCCCATACTACTTCCATTTCTACCCACGCCTGTCTTTCTATGTTCGATCATTTTTTTAGTACATTATATGTCCTGATGAAGAGAACATCGTTCTCGAAACATGTCGACTTTTTAATAAAGTTTATTGTGGTAAAAACAAAGAGTTTTTAATTATTGCATTAATTCTCTTTTTATTCACAAATACAAAACATGAGATTTGACTACTAATAATTAGATTAGAATCACAATATTTCAGGGTCAAAAACTTATTCAACAAGAAACTATAAATGCGACATTTGGGCAAAAAAGCATCTTATAGATACTACGGTACTAAACTTTACAACGCAATCCCACAATAGAGAACTCCACTTCAATTTTTTATTTAATGAATAAAGACCTTCAAACTTAAATAACTTCATATTTATTTTATTTTCATAGTTAGTTTTAATAGTTAAAATAATTGTCAAAGTTTTAATTTTTCAAGACCCCCTGAAAATAACCGTATCTATGGTGGATTGTGTGACGTCATCACCCATCGATAGTTTTATTTACTTTCAACAGGTGTTGTCATTTTGAATGATAATTATACGGAAGAAAGATGATACTATTCGATAAGTGAAAACATTATTTAGGTGGAATTATTTATTCATTATATTATATTTATTATATTTATTATATTATTATATTGTTCAATGTTATTACGGGAGAGTGGTATAAAAATTGTTTGAAATTATTATTTTTTTAGCTTTTAAAATCAATATTATCAAAAACGAAGAATCACCCACAAAAGTGTAGGCAAACGATAACAGCTGATCGATTGCGGCCATTTTGGTTCTACTCCACGGCCAAATTTTGACCTATATAGCATTATGATATAGTAGATTTATACGATTTTTTCATACAGTTTAAAGTTTTTCAATATTTTAAGTAATAGAGATAAACTAATAGAGATACCTCTATTTTTGAAACTGAATTATTTAGGCTTAAATATTGTGTCAATAAACACAACAACTAAATCTCTATAAACAGTATGAAATAACGAATAACATGAAATGTTGTTAATACTGATGGCTTTTGTCATACCTACATAATCAAAGTTTCAATATAATGACTGGTGACGCGTGACGTCAGCACTAACCAGTCAGTAATGCCAACTTTACACTGTGTTTTGACGAGAGGTTTAAAATTGCACTTTTTAATAATTTTTTAAGAACTCTACGTTTACTATTATGAAATAAAACTTAGGTATATATTCAGAATCAGCGTTCATTGGTCTGTATGAACATATTTTTTTAAAGCCATAATATTTTTCACTGGAGTTCCTTATTATTAAAAAATTAAAACCATATTATAAGATTTAAATAAAAAAAAGCTTAAACAAAAAATTGATTATTATTATTTGAGAGGATTGACCATAGAATAGGGACAAGGTAGGCATAGGCAAATTAGTCTTATAGAGAAGTGTTGAGTCTTTTAGCTTTAATATTTAGATTGAGTCTCAAAGTAAAAAATATTGTTTATGTGTACTCAGTACAAGGAAACGACTCTACTTTACGAGACAACCAGAGACATAAACATAGACATCAATGGAATCAATAGTTTTACTACCCGACTTCGTCCAAGTTGAAAAACCCCTTTTTTCATCTTATTAAACAAAGGAAAGAAAATAGAGAAACGAACATGTTAATTTTGTATGGTTTAATGAAAATCATGAAAGTTCGTTGCTTTAGTTGAAAATGACACTGCTAGCTAAAAATTGGTCGGTTTAGAAATTACAGATAAAAAAAGCTGTCCATGGTAAATCAAATTTTGGCATTTTTTTCCTGGATATGATAACAAATTCTTTAATATTTGGTTAGGAGGTCGATTTCCTCTTGAGAATGTTGTACTAACTAATCATAAAATTTTAGGCAGCATCGCGTTCATTGGTCAAAATATTGTACACATATTTTCGTATCGGTGATCAATGAACCGATGTATGCAATTTTTAGCCATAAGTTGTTTATAATTGTTTGCCTAGCTTGTAGTTTTTTAGATTTTAGAAATGTATTATAAGTTTGTACAGCGCCCTTGAGGTGATTTTTCACAAAAACGGCGCTGTATAAATCATCCAAATATTATTATTATTATTATTAACATTAGTTTAAGGCCCCGCTATCCGAATTTCTACCGATTTCTTACATATCTTCCTTGAACATTTGAAGTTTTTAAGCACTTAAAAAAATATATGTTATTTTCGAAGATGTTATTCAACAGATTTTTATCATGTTTATACACGGTGTTCAGAAAATAGTGGTAAATGGGATAACTGACGATGCTACATTAAATAATAACTCAATCTTTATTTTTATTATCGATGTAAGCATTTCGATTTTTTAAATTATTTTTTCAGTAAATAAAAACTTTCAAAAACTTATTGAGCCAAGTCTACGTTTTGATGCATTTAAAAAAAATAATAAACAGCCGATAACAGTCCTGCAGCGACCATTTTTTCTTCAAATTTACTCCAAAGAAAACTCAAATCAAAAAAGTTTCGTCTACCACAAAATCGACTATAAATTTTTTTATTTATTAAATTTCAGAAGACATTTTGTACAAAATTTTTAGTAGACCCACAAAGCTGTGATATGGCAGCTTGCCTGCAGGTTCTAACAATTTGAACATTCTTAATATAATATCTGAGAAAATATTTGTAAATACATTTATATTTTTAAGTAAACATTAGAATAGATCACATAGTAATATTAGATAATTTAACTAACAACTATAAATATATAAGATATTTCAATATACCTGCCTAATAACAAGATATGTAGGCAGCTATATTAAGATATTCAAAGATACATGGAGTTTTCGTTCGTTAACCATAGTTTTTATCATTTTGGGACATAGTCTCTCATTTTTTTCAAATTTTATGTTTTTATTGATTTTATTGAAAATCACTGGTATTAGATATTCAAGAGTATGGCTTCCATATTTATTTAATATTTGATGTTACGGGTATTTCATCTGTTTGTAGGTAGAACTGGTTTACGGACTGGTTTTAAAAATATCACCAAGTAATAACAATTTGGAATGAACCAAAATCCCAATTTTGGAAAGGTATTTTTCGTTTTGGTATCTATTAAAAAAGCTGGATTTATAACAGAAGGTTCAAATTAACAGAAATGTGGTTTTTGTTGTTGTGCATTTAATAAATTCTGAAAGCAATAAATATACATTCAAAATCCAATAACTCTAAAATGCTCATAGGGAAATAGCATCAGTGAGTTGCCTGAATTGTATGCGGTTGGTTTCCACAGATTTATATAAAACAGAAACCATTATTATTGTTATTAAAAAACCATTGGTTTGCTTTTAATATGTAAACCGCAGCACCTATCGTTGTATAATATAATATTATTCAGCATAAAACACATTACAAGGAAAAACACACAAGTAAAGTTGTCAAATATTGAAATCAATCTATCCATCCATATATCTATCTATCTTCTATCTTCCATCTTCCATCTTCCATCTTCCATCTTCCATCTTCCATCTTCCATCTTCCATCTTCCATCTTCCATCTTCCATCTTCCATCTTCCATCTTCCATCTTCCATCTTCCATCTTCCATCTTCCATCTTCCATCTTACATCTTCCATCTTCCATCTTCCATCTTCCATCTTCCATCTTCCATCTTCCATCTTCCATCTTCCATCTTCCATCTTCCATCTTCCATCTTCCATCTTCCATCTTCCATCTTCCATCTTCCATCTTCCATCTTCCATCTTCCATCTTCCATCTTCCATCTTCCATCTTCCATCTTCCATCTTCCATCTTCCATCTTCCATCTTCCATCTTCCATCTTCCATCTTCCATCTTCCATCTTCCATCTTCCATCTTCCATCTTCCATCTTCCATCTTCCATCTTCCATCTTCCATCTTCCATCTTCCATCTTCCATCTTCCATCTTCCATCTTCCATCTTCCATCTTCCATCTTCCATCTTCCATCTTCCATCTTCCATCTTCCATCTTCCATCTTCCATCTTCCATCTTCCATCTTCCATCTTCCATATTCCATCTTCCATCTTCCATCTTCCATCTTCCATCTTCCATCTTCCATCTTCCATCTTCCATCTTCCATCTTCCATCTTCCATCTTCCATCTTCCATCTTCCATCTTCCATCTTCCATCTTCCATCTTCCATCTTCCATCTTCCATCTTCCATCTTCCATCTTCCATCTTCCATCTTCCATCTTCCATCTTCCATCTTCCATCTTCCATCTTCCATCTTCCATATTCCATCTTCCATCTTCCATCTTCCATCTTCCATCTTCCATCTTCCATCTTCCATCTTCCATCTTCCATCTTCCATCTTCCATCTTCCATCTTCCATCTTCCATCTTCCATCTTCCATCGAAAACGGTTTGTATAAAAGTACTAGTGAGCTCTAGTATTATTTTATTTTTATTTATTTATTAATATTTCAACGCCCTGATGGGCTTTTATATATAAGTTCATAATACAGAGACAAAGTTGAACAATAAAAAAGATGAACTTGAAAAAGTAAATATCACATGAATGGAAGGTATAAAGATACATTTTAGTAAAAATAATGCTTTTTTTTTTTACAGTTAATGCCGCACAAGAATCTCAACTGCTCCCGTCTGGAGCCAGTGAGACTATGGCATCCCCAATTGGGGTATGTTGTGAGGCTGAAGGTAGTGGGGAGGGGAAGGAGTTGGGGGAGAAGAAGGTTGGGAAGTACCTGGCTATTCAGATCTGGTCACCAAACACGGCTAAAGCCATTTTCAAGCAACGTTTCAATTCTGAATGATGGTCTTACACCAGGGCGATACTGATAGTATCTTCCACTCTGGAACATGCCGCAAATATACTATATATTATTTTAAATGAATTAATGGTGAAATAACACAAATTAATAAAATAAAATTTAATGCGCATGCCGGGTTCGAACCCGCGACCTCCGGATTGTGAGTCAAGAGTCTTACCCACTGGACTACAGAGGTTGTCAAACAATACAAGAGAAAGTTTTTAAAGTTGCAGATGGCATAAAATAGTAAACATTGTGTATTTACAAAATTTACATAGAAACAATTCTTGAGAACTCAAATCAAATGTCACAGTACTTACATAAAAAAGAAAGGAAAACGGCAACAGGTTTTTGTATTGTAGATAAATATAAAAATACACAAAAATATGCAATGTGCTATGTGATTCTCCCTAAATTTCAAACTTTACTACATAAATATATCTTTCAAGTGTTTCTTAAATTATGGTAACTTTGTATTAAATACATCGATACTTGAGGTGAATTTGTTTGCTAGTGTATGAAATCGTGGAATAGGTGCATGTGTGAGGTAGTTGTTGGTTCCAGAATTATTGTTGCCGAATACTATATTTTGCATTGTCGCTCGAATTGGTACCTTTAAGTCAATGAGATGCAGGAGTTCACAACAGTCTAATTCGGAGTGAATAATTTCAAACAAAAAAGTTAGGTCAATTATTTTTCTTCTGTTTTCTAGGGAATGCAATTTAAGTGTATTTAGTAAGAATGTATAGTTAATGTGTTGAATAGGTATATGTAACTTGAAGTTAATAAATCGTAAAAACTTTTGCTGCACTCGTTCAATATTTTTTATATGAATTTGATAATATGGGGACCAAACTATGGAATTGTATTTCAGCAAGCTGCGTACTAGTGACAAATATACAATTTTTATAACTTCTAGTGAATCAAAGTCTTTAATGGTTCTGATTATAAATCCTTGTGTCTTCATGGCTTTGTTGATTATTTCTTGTATCTGATTTTAAAATTTAATTGGGTGTCAAATATAACTCCAAGATCCCTGATTTCTTTGACTTTTTCTAAGATTTTGTTATTTATTGTGTATTTGAAAGATAACGGGGTCTTTGTTCTACAAAATGTTAGTGTCTTACGTTTATCGAATCATATATATTGATATAATTAACAATTTGAAATTTATATTTAAAAAAATTGCTATAGGTAGCACGCGAGCTGTTTGAAACTGAATGTACCGGGACTTAATGATGAAATGCGGGAGGGGAGAGGGGGGGGGGGGAGGACTGGGAATGCGAGAGGAGAAAGGGATGCGGGAGGGGAAGGGGAGGCGGAAGGGGAACGGGACGAATGGGAAAGGACACGCAGGGAGAAAAATTTCTTTATTAAACGGCATAGCAACACATGCCGGGAACGAGCTAGAGATGTTAATATTTTACATTGTTTTCAATTTGGGACGTAGGTATGGGTACCAACGCGACGCCCCGAGAACTATTCATTGGATAACCAACTTCTGCCATAGGTACCACAAGTGGTTCATTACGTTAGGAGACTTGGCAAGGGTTCATTGAATAAGGTTTTTCTAGGTCTTAGGGTGTGCCCACCTGCTGCGTGGCGGGACGGTTCGGGGTAGACGGGTCGAGGTAGACCTTTTGACATCTTGAGCAGAACTGTCGATCGAAGCGTGAGGGATGAACTCATACATCCGTCTGGACACACTGACCCCTAGATTTCTACCCACAACCATCCGCCATATCATTTTCCTTCCCATAACTTACTCTCCTTCCTTTACTTAAAACCACCTTCCATACAGCATCCCTAAAAATGTCAAAGGCCGTGAGGGAAATTATTTTCCTTTGTGCCTCCTGTGTGAAGATGAAAAAAGAAGAATAAAAAACATTATTAAAATAGAAAGTATATCGAAAAACATGCAACATACATAGAAACAATTATGTAAAATATTAATATTCAATTATGTACTAATATTAATATTCAATTATGTACTAAAATTAATATTCTAATAGTACTAATATTAAAATTAAATTGGGTAGGTACTAATAAATATTCAACTATGTACCTACTAATATTAAAATTCTATTTTGTACTAATATTAATATTAGTACATAAAATTAAATTGGGTATTAATAAATATTCAACTAAATACTAATATTAAAATTCAATTATGTACTAATATTAATATTCAATTTTGTACTAATATTAATATTCATTCATGTACTAAAATTAATATTCAATTACGTACAAATATTAAAATTCAATTATGAACTAATAATATTAATATTCAATTATGTACCAATATTAATAATCAATTATGTACTAACATATTAAAAATAAGGCACGTAAACAGCTCTGTGACGCAATAGGTAGAACGTTCGCTCGGCAGGTGGATGGTTCCGAGTTCGATCCTCAGTCGCACCGAAATTTTTTTCTTTTCGATATATTTTTGCAAACCTTGTTTGAATATTGTTAAATGCTACGTTTACCACTCCGGTTCCGTATGTAGTCAAGAAACACGAACTTAACATTTGTATACGATTGACATTTGTCACATGATAACGTTTCTAAAAAATCCTCCATACAGCATCACCAAAAGTAACATTGTTGAGAGAAAACCTCCTGTATTAACACTCTTGAACAAAATTAACACTCTTTAATTTTAATATTAGTACATGAAATTAAATTGGGTACCAATAAATATTCAACTACGTACTAATATTAAAATTCAATTATGTACTAATGTTAATATTCAATTTTGTACTAATATTAATATTCATTCATGTACTAAAATTAATATTCAATTACGTACAAATATTAAAATTCAATTATGAACTAATAATATTAATATTCAATTATGTACCAATATTAATAATCAATTATGTACTAACATATTAAAAATAAGGCACGTTAACAGCTCTGTGGCGCTATAGGTAGAACGTTCGCTCGGCAGGTGGATGGTTCCGAGTTCGATCCTCAGTCGCACCGAATTTTTTTTCTTTTCGATATATTTTTGCAAATCATGTTTAGATATTGTTAAATGCTACGTTTACCACTCCGGTTTCGTATGTAGTCAAGAAGCACGAACTCAACATTGGTATACGATTGACATTTGTCACATGACAACGTTTCTTATAAATCCTCCATACAGCATCACCAAAGGTAACATTGTTGAGAGAAAACCTCATAGACATATGAAATATTCATATGTCTATGAAAAACCTCCTGTATTAACACTCCTGAACAAAATTAACACTCTTTATAAAATAATCACAGGTGAGTAAAGATTTAAGAAGTTTCTTGTATTTCATAAAAATTATTTCGTTTTACAATTATCTAACAAATATTATTTGGTGAAGTTTCTCACAATTCCACAATAGCATATTTAAAAATTCGAATCCAAAGCATTAAGTATTCTAGAAGTTTGTAAGCATTTAGTGTCGCTTTTTACTCTTCGCTCGTCCTCAGAGTTTAACTTTCATAAACTCCCAATAAATAAATGTAAACTGCCAAGCAAATTTCAAAATGCACTTCTCCGTACATTAGTACCAAAACGAACGCTACGTACTTCATACCTTTCCTTACCTTGCATGTTCAGGGATTCACAAACTGTCGAAATATTTAACTCGTAAAAACGGCCCAGTTTATAAAGATCTGGAGGTCCAGCACGGACGATCGATGAAACCCTATGTTAATACGATATTGACTAAATTCATCATATACGATCAGTAGGCATTATTTGCGAGCACGGTCAACAATTGATAAGGAGTAGTCCGACCGATAATTGATACATTTTAGCGGGCTGTCCATAGTATTAGATAAGCTTCAGATAACTGTCAATATACAAAACTTTTTGAATAATGTTGTTAGTTAAACAAAATATCTGGCTTATTATCGAATGCAGGTCAACTAACGAAACTCTTAGAATTGAAAGAAATTATGAACAAAATAGGGTGGGTCTCAAGTGTATGGGAGAAAAATCTTGTTTTGATTTGTTTAAAAGTAATAAAGGAGTGTTAAATGGAGATATAAAATCACGTAATTTATTTTAAAATATTTGGATATCATCTTCTTCCTCCAGATTGACTGAAATTTCACATAACAGAGAAAAACCAACCCTTGTTAAATCTTTAAAAAATGTTGGATAAACCATTAAAATTGAACAATTTTTCAACAAAACACGAAAAAGAGGGAATATTTTAATATATTTATTAAAAAAATATATTTTAATATAATTCAAATTATCTCTAGGCAATGTATTCAAATACCAGCAAAATCCTTCTTATTCTGAATTTTATTTATTTTGCGAGACTCAATCTTGGGATTTTTTAAAATTGATTTCGTAAAAATATACTACATTTGCTATGAAAGATTACAAATAATATGGTGTGAAGGAATCATAGTAACTTTTATATACACTAGAAATAATCCCTTAAAATGAAAATTTTCAAAACTTTTAAGTGAATCCGGAGGAAGAAGATAGTATCAGAAATTTTAAAATTTTAAACACGTCGTTTTGAATCCATTTGGCACCCTTTTATTGCTATTAGAATTAAAAAAATAACCCTTTTTAAATGACCCACCCTAATACACGATCCATAGACTTAATTAATTCATCTAAGACGCGATCAGTTTATTTGGAGAAACGAAAGTGGTTCGTATATGACAAGAGACCTCATTAATTAATAAAACCCCGTTTAGTATCCAAAAGTAAGTGAGGAGTGCCATGTACATAAAAGTTAGTATTTCAATTCGAAATTGTTAATTTATTAGTATTTTCAAAATTTCTTAGCGGTTTGACGTTTAGGCACGTTAATCCGTAGACAAATTCGCCAATGTTTCCAACGTATTTCGATTTCTTATTTATTCCCTGCCAATATCGGTTAGGCTGTCAACAGTACAACCGTGCTCGGGGTACCGATATAAAATCGTCGGAAGTTACGCCTATCGATCCAATATTGTAAAGTTATTGATTCCACTGTTCTGATGACGTAAACCGAATTGTCAATTACGTTCAGATTCCCATGGGATCACAGCTGTTTTCATTTTTTCGGCCTTGATCGATTAATTTGTTCAATGTTATGC
The DNA here is from genome assembly GCA_929108145.2 of Limnephilus rhombicus. Taxonomy (NCBI): domain Eukaryota; kingdom Metazoa; phylum Arthropoda; class Insecta; order Trichoptera; family Limnephilidae; genus Limnephilus; species Limnephilus rhombicus. Next base: position 44,045,900 of record OV815288.1, on the reverse strand, counting down.
GAGTACCGCTCAAAAGAATTTTTTTTTTTGTACATCAACTCCACACACAATATTTGGATTTGGTCACCAAACTATTTCAAGCAATGTTTCGATTCTGTTTTTTTTTTTTTAATATATTTAATAATATTATTATTCAATGTATAAAAACAGTTTATTATAAACAAGTTCTGCTGCTGCTTCGTAATTATTATTATGCGTTACAGCTGTTTAGCACTCTGAAGGCATTATCAAACTGTGGGCATTATCAGTTTGATAATGCCTTCAGGGGGCGAAACAGCTGTAACGCACATAATAATAATTACGAAGCAGAAGCAGAATTTGTTTATAATAAACTATTTTTAAACATTCAATAATAATATTATTAAATATGTAAAATAAATAAAAAAATAAAATGGATTTCTACAAAATAAACTTAATAACAATAAATAGTTTCGATTCTGAATTATGGTTTTTCACCAGAGCGATATTAAAAGTATCTTTCACTCTGCATTCATTTATTTTTGAAATGGAAACTTCTTTAGCACCGTTGTGATTTGAAACTCGATGAAACGAAAATAGCAAAAAAAAATCAAACACATACATCCATAGCAGTGGTCTTCAACCTTTTTGAGCCGGCGTACCCCTTGTCTCTCACTACAAATTTGTTGTTCCCCGTACCCTCAATCTATCTTTTTTACAGTTCCATGCCAACTCAGAATGAAAAAAACTCAGAAACACCTCAGAAAGGTGATTTAAAGCTTTAAAAAAATAATTTTAAAATATCCGGTAGCCCTAACCAAACTTAACCTATTTAACCAACCAACCTTTCTGAGTTGGTTTCATTTTGAGTTGTCTGGTCACCCTTTTACATGTCTAATGAAAGACGTGTTTCGTTTTTAATTTTAAATTTAAAATACTCTAATTATCACATGAATTTAACAATCAAGTCACACAAATACAATAAAGTAATGCAATTTTATGCGTGCCACGTTATTGCGTACTCCAATTTGGCTTCACGTACTTCCAGGGGTACGCGTACCGCAGTTTAAAAACCACTGATCTATAGAATAGAGCCTGCGAGAGAATGAGATAGTATAATCGGTCACCCCTTTGTGCGGTGCTTCGTACCCTATCAGTCTCCTTTTTGTGGGGTGCTTTGTCTATTTTAGTTTTCTGAAGGTTTCACTTCCACCGCGTGTAAATTGCACACCTATTTTTTATTTATTTTAAAATTAGCTGACCCGGCCACGCGTTGCTGCGGCTAACGAAACACAACGCCATCTACTGGATGGTTATACAACCTTTTAACTGACACCACCATCTGTTAATATGCAAACAAATCTGTAGTGTTCTGTTGTTTTATGGACACACTAAAAGATTCTTTCAATCCTTCGGATGGAGATTAATTCGGAATAAAATAGATTTTCTTCGTATCTTGTTTTATTTATACAGGGTGGGGCAGAGAGGATTTACTGATTTCAAAAAATCACTGAAGGCCCCCCAGACCGAGCAGAGGGGCGGGGCGGGTGCCGTTAGATTGGGGAAATGATGCCGTTTATGTTGGTGACCATGCCGTGGTCAGGTAAGTACTGGGGCTCTGTTGTGGAAATGTTCTTTAAAAACTGAAAAAAAGCGTTGTGGCTACGCATGGAGCTTTCCGGGACCGGTTCCAGTTAAATCGTAATGACAGTTTTTCTCATCCTAAAACCATTCGGAAATGTATCAGTAATGTAAGGTGGACAGGAACTGCGTAGTTCAGGTTTTTGTATTGTATGGAAGAGTATGGAGCGACATACATTGAGGCGCAGACATGTGCGCCGCAGAAACGCTACTGCCCTGCGCCCTGCGCCCGAACGGCATACACTGAGACATCGGTCGTGCAGCACTCACACGTGCGTCACACATGTCTGTATATGACATATACAGACATGTGTGACATCGGACCTGCGTCGAGTTGCGGCCGGGACGCAGTTTCTGCGAGATGCGTGAGCAGGCGGGCAGAGTATTTTGTAATCTTATATATAATAATCAATATTTGTTTGTTTAATTTTTTGGTTCTTTGTTTGTTTATTTGTTTGTTGATTGATGGTTTGTTGGTTTGTTTATTTGTTTGAAGGTTTGTTTGTTTCTTTTTGTTTATTGATTGTTTGTTTGTTGGTTGGTTTGTTTGTTTCTTTGTTGGTTTGTTGGTTTGTTTGTATGTTAGTTTGTTTGTTAGTTTGTTTGTTGGTTGGTTTATTTTTTTTGTTGATTTGTTGGTATATTCGCTTGTTTATTTGTTGGTTTGTTTGTTTGTTTGTTACATTGTTGTTTGTTTGTTGGTTTCTTTGTTGGTGTGTTGATTTGTTTGTTTGTTTGTTGGTTTATTTGTTTGTTGCTTTGTTGGTTTGTTTGATTGTTGGTTTGTTTGTTCGTTCGTTGGTTTGTTTGTTTTTTTGGTTTGTTTGTTTGTTGGTTTGTTTGTTGTTTGGTTTGTTTATATGTTGGTTGGTTGGTTTGTTCATTGGTTTGTTTGTTTGTTGGTTGATTTGTTGGATTGTTGGTTTGTTTGATTGTTCGTTCGTTTGTTGGTTTGTTTGTTTGTTTGTTGGTTTGTTTGTTTGTTTGTTTGTTGGTTTGTTTATTTTTTTTGTTTGTAGGTTTGCTGGTGTGTTTGTTTGTTGTTTGTTTGTTTGTTGGTTTGTTTGTGGTTTTTTTTTGTTTGTTGGTTTGATTGTTTGTTTATTTTTTTAAATTATACAAATTAGCCCCTACGTAGTACTGTGTTCTTTGTTTGCCCGAAAGTAGTGTTCAATGTTTCAGTATGTTCTATTTATTGGTGGGGAGTTGATTATGTGTGTTTATTTGGTGAGTGAACATAGTTTGAAGGAATGGTTATTTTAAGTCAAATACGTCAAATTTCGCGAAATTTGATATCAATATACTCTTATTTCCAAGAATTGGCACCTAAAACTCTCCAGGAGTTACTAAACCTAACCTTTCCAATTTCAAGAAAAAAGGCGAAAAATCATTTCGGTTCATTAATCAACATGACATTGAGCAGAGAGGTTATATCCCACATTTTGAATTCCCCAAATTCCGTATGAATTTGTTTATCACGAAACTAAATGTTGGGAAGTCCTCCCCGGCCCCGGGTAGGAAGTTTCTCCATTAGCGGAATAGTTCCCGATTGCCCCCTCTTGCCTCTTCGGGCCGTGTTGTGTAAGTAAATGATGACTGGAACACGAAACTTGTATTCATCTGAGCTGCTAAGTATTCTCGACTTGGGAACATTTTGTAGGGCTTTATTTTGTTATTTTAGGCAAACTAAAACCGCCAACTAAATATTACCTTGTATTTTTTTTTGTTTTAAAATTAGTTACGACCGTAACCTTTTTGTTTTCTGTACTGTTTAAATATTGATTGAGAGCTGTTCAAATGATCTTTATCGTTGATTAAAAATGTCTTTGCGGTTTGTAAGCTATCTCTTATAAAATTGAATATTCGTTTAAGGCTCAAAAAAGACAACAGTTGTCACGTATTAATTTTCGCATTTAAATTATTGTTCTAATGTTTTATACTTAGTGCTTAATTATTATTCTGTATTATTTTGGAGGCAGGAATGGGTACCGTCGCCCTGGGAACCATTTATTGTTTAACCAACACCTCTGCCATAGGCCACCCCAAGCGAATCGCATTGTTTGGTGACTTAGTATGAGTGCCGGCGTTTTTGGGATGAGGTTTGTGTAGGTTTTGGCAGCGGATGACCTGGACACCCCATATACCTGTTTCCTTCTCAGAATTTTCTCTCCTTCCCAGGATTTCATTTCCTTCAATTCCTCTCTACACAGCATCCCAAAAGATTATTTGTATTATATATTATACCTGAGGGTAATTATTTTTCATGTGTGGAACTAATGTAAAAAAAAAATCTTACTCTTTTTGGATTATTATTCCCAAAATAATAATCCAAAAAGAGGGATGAGGTTGAGCTTGAAAAGCTCTATTGACGTACAAGCTTTAAAATAAGATGGTCCCTAAATATCTCAAATCTTATATTAGGTGTCATGAAAATGTTCACTATTACCCTAGGAAAAGTTGTCGAGATTTTAGGCTTACAAAAATTTAATTTATGTGCACGTGAAACAGCCTGTTTTATTAATGGCTAAAATATATAATAACCTAGCAAAAGCCTTAAAGAAAGCCTCAAGTCTTCGCACTTTTCAAAGGTTATGTGAAATTCAAGCAAACTAAAAAATAATTAGGATTTGCATAAAAAGGATATATATTTGTATAGGGAAGACTTCTAGAAATTTTAATACTGGAGTTAAGGAATAAAAATTTTACACACAAAAACGGTTTAAAATTAGATAAATAAAAAATCGTATAAATTAGAAAGTGTTTATAAAATCAATCTTATATTATTACTAACCAATTTAAAAAAATTACTCATCTCTTAAATTATTATTTTTTTATTAATACTTTTATTCATAATAATTAATATTTTAGTCTGTAGTTCATAGTTGTATGTTCATGTTTGTCTATTGTTATTTATATTAATGTTAATCTTTTACTGAAGGAGAAACCTTTGGTTCTGAGTCAGAGATAATTTTGATTAAAGAAGTGGTGTTTTACAAAAAAGTTATTTCTTTTGATTTAATTAAAAATGACACCAAAAAGTAAATTTGCGAAGAAAGAATAATTAAAGATAATGAATTTATTACATTGAAGAAGAAGGTAATAATAACAACCTAAAAGAAAATATGAAAGAGAACAAGACACAAAAAAAAAAAACAGAAAAAGATAATGGTCGCAAATGGGATATCTGGATTATCTTCTTCTTCAATGATATATTACATTGATGGGAATAACCTTCAAAAGTTATAAAAAGAGAGTTTTTATTATAAAAATTGATTATGTAATTGCTTCATTATTATTTATTTTCTTTCTTTACTAATTTTTTTCTTCTCATTCTCCGTACTGTATAATATTTTATTTAATATTTAATTTTTTTTTTATATTTTATTTACTTATTATTATTTTTGTTCTTTTTACTACTGAAAGATATCCACATAAAATAATATCATAACATTTTATTGCCATTCGGAATGTAATAATTTTTAACACTCTGTAAATAATGTTTTCAATAATAATAATGCTTATTTTTATAACATTCGTCGATAAGTTTATTGACGACATTGGGGAGGTCATACTTTTAAAGAGTTATCCGGAAAATAATTTTGAATTTCACAAAAGAAAAGATCTAAGAACGATCGAAGGTACGCAAACCAATTATTAAATGCGACGTTTATTTACTCGACGCAATAATATTATATTACATTAAGCTTTATAAAAAGGCAAAGAGTTTCATGTTCATAACTTTTTTATGGTGATGCCATTTTAATTCTTTTTTCTGTAGAAAATTGTTGAAATTTGAAAAAGAAATTATTACGATGAGAAAATAGCTGGCAATGTGAGAAAAGTGATGTTGTGAAGTTAACCTTCCTGTACTCGCGCATTGGTCTCCAGACCGACTAATCAATAATTCGTTGTTTTCTCAAAAATTAACAACAATGGGACTTTGAGGAATTTAGTAGCATCTGAATTTGTTGTTAGGAATTCTTTAGTGCAGCGAGCGCATTGGTGCTTAGTGGTCGTGTGTACTTATTTACAGTTATCGGTCTTTTAGCTGCTGAACTAAAGAACTCATCGATTAATTTCAATTGTGCACAAACGTTTGGCGCGTGTTTGGCGTGTTTCTGTCTACTGGTGATCTTCTATTGAATTACCGGTAGAACAACGGTACTATTCCCACCCGAGAATCTATCAAACGGCCATGCATTTCTGCACAGAGTAGAGGGTTTATTAATATTGATTTCGCAAAATAATGTAACAACTGTCAATGTCAACTCTTGGCCATAGACAGAACCAAGAATTTTATTATTTTGTTTAAGGTAAGAAGAAAATGTAAGCAGCAAATGTTTACTTAGAACACGAACATACTCGTACAACAATCGGTAAATTTTTTGAGAGTTGTAACAATGTGATCATTAAAACAATATTTATTTAAAAAAAATCAGAGTGTAATTCACACGCGGTTGAGGTGAAACTAGAAAGTCGCTAGATGTCACTTCCTTTTCTTTTGCCTGTTTATTTTAAAGTGGTTTGAAGTTTGAAAATAAAAATGTTTATATTTTTTGGATTTCATAGGATTCCAACCTCCTTCCGCTGAATTTCTCTGGCCGCTGAGAGTGGAGGAGTGCTCGCGCGGAGTTGTGAATTTACCGCATTATATGAGAACCAAGGACCCGTCATATAATAAATTTTGGTAACGCATTTCTGTTTCATTCAAATTTCAAATCACTAACGGGGATAAAGAAGTTTCACTTCAAAAAGACCGTCTGGAGTGAGTGAGACTGTTGCGTACCCATTTGCAGTAACTCGTGAGGTGTGGGGAAGAGAAGAAGATGGTAAAGAGGAAAGTGTGGAAGTACCTGGCTATTTAAATCTGGTCACCCAACACGGCTGAAGTAATTTCAAGCAACTTTTGACTCTTGATGGTGGTTTTTCACCAGGGCTATACTGAAAGTATCTACCACTCCGTGTAATATACCGTAATTTTGTATTTTATAACTCTTTTAATACATGAATGCCACACAAGAATCCCAACCGATCAGATCCAGTGAGACTATGACATTCACAATTGAGATATGTTGTGAGGCTGAAGGTAGTGGGAAGGAGAAAGAAATGTGAAAGAGGAAGGTTCATCACCAAACACGGCTTAAGTCATTTCAAGCAACGTTTCGATTGTGAATGGGTGTATTCCAGTATCTTCCACCCCTGAAGTGTGCCTCAAATTTACTTTAAATTGTTTTGTGCAACGCATATTTTTGTATTTCCGTTCATATAATCCGGGCCTCTTGAAGACCCGCATTAATAAATCCTTTCCTAACCCACCTCACAACGTTGCCCAACCTTGTGGCAATGTAATTCCCTTGTCTTTAAACTGTGTAGACATGGACGTTCTTGTCAGGGCTATTTAAAGAAAATAAATCAAAATCATTTTTTTTTTTAAATTTCAAAGGGGTGTTGAGATGCGTCTTTGTGGAGTTGTCGTGGAAACTCTTTCTTACTTTACCACATAGAAAAAAAATTTTACTCAGGCCTCATGTCATGATAGGGAATGCTGTTTACATGGTATTTTTAAGGAAAGGGAGGAGAGGATGTGCTGGGAAGGAAAAAGGTAAAAGGGATGGTTAGTAATCTGGGGCTTAATTTGTCTAGGAGTATCGAACAAATGAATCCTTCCCTCCCATTACGGTGCAAGGTGATTTTGCCAGAGAATCCTACTGGAGACGTCAAAAGCTCTTCCTCGATCAGGTCCACCGCGAAGTAGGTCGCAGTAAACACATCTGCCGCCAAGACTCGGACAAACCTCAATCCGACATCCCTGTTATCTAAGTATGGTGATATAAAAACAAAAATTAACTTTTTTATTAAAAATTAACGCAAACAAATAATTATATAAGTTTCTAGCTTACTTGACACAAACACTTTTTATTCAGCAACAAATTGTTTTAAACTGGTGTAGAAATTGAAATGTCACCCAGAAAAGTTCCTGTAATAGCGACATTAAGCACCCCTGCCCGTAAGTTGGGAATGTGAGTTGGCAAACACTGGAGCTGGCATATTCGCCTAATGCGGGTGGCAACCCTGCAATTAACGCTGTAGGTGACATTATGGAAAAAAATAAGGTCTTTCCCTGCACTATTAAAACCAAGTCTTAAGATGAAGCCATGCGAAATAATGCAAAATCACACAAAATCATGTTTTTTGTTTTGAAAATTTGATCGCTTAGAAGTATCAAAGATGCTTCAATTAAATACTGCGTGTAGAACACATCTTTGCCTTTAAAAATATCGGTAATTTTTTTATTAGTCTTTTAATAAGCCTAGAAAAAAATAATGTATTAGGTCTATAAAAAGCAAACCCTCCCACTTATAAATTACTTTTTGGATATGGTTTTATTGTTTTTAATGTGGAAAATTCAGTTTCTTTTATAATAATCGCAAAAAAATTATGTTTACGTCCAAACTTCACAAAATTAAATTAAATATGCATTTTTGCGTTGTTATTTTTGACATCAATCAATACGGCCGCCATTGAGGAATTTGGATTTACGAAGTGAACCTTATGCCGTCCACCTAAGAACTACAGACTTGCCACACCCATTTTGTATCAGTTCGGCCCCGACTTCCGCGTGGAATAGACGTCTTAGATCCGCGTCGCTTGGTTCGTAAAATCCATGAAGTCCGTGAAATCAATTTTAAATTTCCTTGTTTTTACGATAAAAAATGTGTAAAAAAGGAGTGAATGTTTTTTACAGGTTTTTCCGAAATCAACCTGTAACAAAAATTCTCAAATACCTTTTCCAAGCTTTCCAAAAGCTTATTCACAAGTTTTTTTAAACTCCTCCTACAAAGAGGCGTGAATTCCGATTTCGGTTTTTTTCAGGACTATTGGATCTCCTTAAGAGGATCGTGGAAACAGGTATGTGGAAAAATATATTAAAAATATTAAAAATATATTAAAAATATTTAACTTTTTTTTCTATTCTGCAGTGTACCGAAATTTGTATTACTTATTAATTTCTATAAATATAATACTGTGATGATTGGAGTGGTAATAGAAAACTCCAGTCCAATTTTTTTTTAAATATATTTTTAATTAATAATGACCTTCTAGCTTAAATAACTGCATTTTTATTTTTATTTTTAGAGTAAGTTTTAATAGTTAAAATAATTGTCAAAGTTTTAATTTTTCAATACATAGAGATAAACTAATAAGAAATACCTTTATGTTTTAAACATTATTTAGGCCTTAATAATGTTCCAATAAACACAACAACTAAATCTTTATAAACAGTATGTAAATAAACGAATTCATTAATACGCTGGTTTGTGTCATATCATATATTCCCATACAATGACAGTGACGTCACCTTGACGGCGTGTTTTTACGACCCGATTTTAAATATATTTTTTAAAAACTCTGCGTTTAATATTATTAAATAAAACTTATATATTCAGAATCAGCGTTTATTGATCTATATGAACCTTCGATCAAGGGTACATCATACGTCAATGATATGAACATATATTTTTAAAGCCAGAATATTTTTCATTGGAGTTCCTTATTGTTTTCATTCCTCAATTTACAGCATGACTCTACCATCAGACTACAACTTTGAATAAATTAGCAGAACTGAACTCGTACCAGAAGCAATGTAGTCAAGTGTTGATCGCGATTGACCCGATCACAAACCACCGATGATTGATCGGGTCAGTTTTTCAAAAGCAGCACCCGTGCTGGGTGTGGTAAGTGATTGTAATATCCAATGTTTGCAGGCAATACTGGGCCCTTTATCTCCAGTATTCCTCTAGGATGTTTTCAAGGTTATTATTTAAACACGTAGTACTTTGATACACGGAAACTGTTTAATAGAATATAATAGTACAATGTTGGCTGTAAGCCGTCTGACGAGAAAGAGGGCTCGCGAGATCTCCGCTCGCTATTATATCGTACCGATGTTAGGTCGCTTCGGCTAGTTCGGGTAGGTTCGGTATTTCCGAACCTACCCGACAGATTAACATATTACCAACACTACATCTCTCCCTCCTTCAACTCTGAAGCTACTTATTTAAATATTTCACACTTAAATAACAATTAACATAAATTATAATACTTCATAAACATAATTTTAAGATACACATAATTCAACCGCGGTGACTGGGTCAAGTCGTCCCGTCTCCTCTGGAAGTTGTGGGTGCCTTGCGACTTGAACGCAGTCTTCCCGACCATGGTCTCTGTTGCCGTGCCTGCTCCGACACCACTTCCTCCCCCACCAACCTGGAATCAGGAGAAAACCCAGTCAATCCACGCAACAAGGTCGAAGTCTCTAACTCATGAGGCTCGTTCCTCAAAATTTCAGACGCGGGATGCTGCGCAATATTGCCATCTTCCTTCCAGCTCACTGACATTTCCCTCATTTGGTCCACATGTCTCTTCCATGTCACATCAGTGTTTCCTATTTTAATAGTATAAACTTTTTTACCTAGCTTTCTAGAGACTACACCCTTAGCCCAAACGACTTTATTATCATGACGATAATCTTTTGTTAAACATTTTTGTCCAACTTTAAAAACCCTGGTTTTTACCCCTCTGTAAAATCTAACTTGGTATTTCCGAACCTACCTGACAGATTAACATAATACCAACACTACAGTGATCATCATATGTAGACCGAAAGCAACTTGAATCTCTTTCTCGCGATAGAGAAGTGGAGTTGAAATAAAATGTTAAAATATGAAATTGGCTGTAATAGCGGTTCCAGCCTGGAACTGCAGTGACAATCGATTTCAGATTGTCCGTCTCTATTTTTATTTCATAAAAACAAGACTCAAGATGCCCGATCCATACAGTTTAAATATCTGTGGTCAACATCAACACTGGCGGCAAGCGCTTCGATCTAACACTAACAGTTTTTCTACATTTAAGGGGGTATTCTAGTCTAGAAGCCCAAATTTCGGGCGTTTTTTGACGGTCGATAAAAAAAAAACAGTAATGTTTTAGCCATACATTTTTTTACAGTAGGTAGATATATTTATATAAACATATTTTTAAAACATCACTTTTTTTTTAAATATATATATTTCACGAAGTTACACGGTGATGAAGTAGTGGGGGGGAAAAAAGAGCGTGCCCATCTTGTCACGATTACAACCCTTCTGGTCATTTGAAAATAAAAATATGAAGGTTCTTTTACTTTTAACCGAACAAATGTCATTCTATGGTAGGAACCAAGAAAAATTAGAAAAAAAATTCTCATAAGATGGTGGCTACTAAAAAAAGGATTTTTTCAGTTATTTTTCAACATTTCCGCATGTTTAAAAATTGTTTATTTATTTTTTAAATGTTTTTGTTGGTTTCTACCATAGAGGAATATATAAAGAAAATTCTTGCCAAGTTTCAAGAAAATCGGTCAATTAGAACTTGAGATTTCGTGACACACGTTTCGAAAACATTGTTTTGCGAAAAACGCGGCGGTTAAAGTCTTGCTTTATTTACATTCTAGTATTAACCGGTAAAACTAAATATGCTATAACTTTTAAAATCATTCGAGTTTTGAAAAATGCTTTTAATGAGATATTCTTGAATATCTACATTATTGAACTATGAAGTAACCAATCGCATATCGGGTACTTTAAAACAATAATTAATACCAGATCAAATATCGGAACATGATAGGAATGGAAGACCCGATCACCCGATCGACCAGTGTAAATGATCCAGGATGACCCCGTATAGATAATCCAGGGCTATTACGAAACTATTACTAAGTGCGTCATCTTACGTAGCTATCTCCTCCATTAATCTTCCACTGGAGTACCAAACGTAAATTATTATTTTTTTAAATAATATCTTAGAATGAGCAGTTATGGTAAAAACGGAAAAAAATGTACTTATATTCCAAAATTTCACAAAATTCTTCGTACATCGGTAAGAGTATATTGATATTGTTGATTAAGCATCCAGAACTCATTAGCCATTATAAGTTTGTTAAAGATAACATTCTTTAACACTAATGAAGAACTAAGTTATAAATTTCTTCCTTTATAATTATAACGCTGATTTACAAAAATAGAAAAGAAGTGAAAATTAACGAGAAACCTAAGAAAACATTTTTTACTAAACAAACTTTTATTCTCAGTTATAAAAACCGTTCTAGTAAGATGAAACTAATAAAAGAAGTCCGGTTGGTGGGATGGATTTCCGGTAATTTTCTCGGAAAGTATCTCGTTTAAACTTTGTGCGCGAACAATATAAATATGAGAGTGTGATAAATAAATTATATTATTAGAAATGCATCTGAAAATGTACGATTTTTTTTTCTGTGTAAATGCACCTACAGGTAATATAGTAATTTATTTAGCACCTTTAGTAGAAATTTAGCACCTAAAGTACTTTTAAAATTGTAATTGGTTTGGCACTGGTCAGGCATCGTAATATTTTTTAGTTTTTTTAATCTCGATTTTTAATCACAAAGTGGTTGTTTGGTGGTCTCTGTGTGCTTTCACGGATACTAAAATGTGTTGTGCCCGTTGCGAGTAGACCACCATAACTGCGAGTAGACCACCACAGACCACAGATATCGTTGAAGTGCCCCTTTGAATGTGAATTACTCATATGTTATTGTGGCATAAAAAAAATGCAAATGATTGTAATTTTGAATCATTGCAGATTTTACTCTCTCCATATCAACTTGATAACCTAATCGGTGTCCATCACAAAATATTATTAAATTGTGTGTGTGATTGTAACTTGGACTAGAAAACATATAAAGGACCGCCTATGCAGCGGACGTCACTCTTCACTATTAGGTTGGTGTCTTTGATGTACATTTAGAACTGCTGATTGCTATTTTGTGGCTTTATTTTGTAACCGCGTAAAGTAAATTCATCAGTCAATTTTTAAGGTACTATGCCCAGTAGGCCAGTGCAATTAGCGACTATTCCGGTAGTTCCAATTTTTTATATGTTTTATACACTCATCTCCTGATGTGAAATCTGAGTTTATGACTTTGGATCACTTGAGCTTTCGCCGCCTTTTTGAAAAAAACCAGCCGAAATCGCGCCAAAATCTAGCTTTTCTCAAATATCTCGTTTCCAATAAAAAATTCGGCTAAAGTCGCTTAACAAGTTTAGTAGAACACAAAATTACCTACAATTTTTAATTGAAGAATTTTCTTCTATCTCTAATAAATATCGAGATATGCAGTCGTAAAAATGTGTACAGCTTTATAAAAACAGGTTAACTGCTCGAATTGGTTTGGTTTTTTGTGCGTATCTCTTTTCCAGTACAGATTTGTGAAAAAATTACTGATACCAATTTTTAGAGAATAAAATATCCGAAAAGAGGTGAGATTTTCATGTTTTTTGTAATTTTTTGTAATGTATAAAACATATAAAAAAATCGGGACTACCGGAATAATTCCGATCGCGACCCCCCTTTTTGCGCTAATTGCACTGGCATACGGCGAGTTTGGGGTTACTTAAACACCGCAGGCTAATATTTTATGATTCATGCACTTTGCTACATATTGATTATCAGCTAAGGCACTGTAACTAGAATAATATTAACATCAATCATTTTAACCAATAATACGTACTCTCAAGGGCCTCAGTAATTCCAGTTTTCATTATTATTTAATTTTTAATTTAACACAATGGAGTGGAAATAAGTAAACAATAGAAAAGCTTAAAAACTTTATTTCTTCGCAAAGGTCTTTTGTTTATACACTAAAATTCAATTTTCCATTTTTAAGAATCACAGATAATACAAAAGATAAACAGAGGGGATTTATCGCTAGAGGCCGTCCTGAATCTTTGCAAATCTCGCGGAAAAACTCTGAACTTAAGAATTAACACTGAACCGAAAATTTCTAGGAGTGTGATCTATACCGATTGGAAAGAAAACGGTTGGAAGTTCTCACGAGAACTAATGAAATTCAAACCTATCCGTTCTTTTTATAATTTTTTGAAATGTAAACTTTGTTCAAGAGTCCTAACTGCCCCGGACCAGTGGGACTATTGCTTCCCTAGATAAGAAAGTATTTTTTTTAATGTGAGTACAGTGCAGGAGTCCCAACTGCTCCCAACCGTTTGAAGCTTGTGAAACTATTTCTTCCCCAATTGGGATAAGTAATGTTGCTAAATATGAGAAAAGGAAGGTTGCAAAGTTTGTTTGTTTTGTTTTTGTAACTTTATTTAGATGTAAGCAAATTTTTCATACATCTAGTATTAAAAAAACATATAAAATACATAATAAAATAAATATAGTCATAAAATTATAACGGAAAGAATACAGTTTTAAAAAAAAATACAGTTACTCCAGTGAGAAATACAAACAATAGGGTTTAAGTAACAAATAAATACAATTCATACATTTTTCTTAATGTATGTAGCACATGTTTTACGAAAAATGCCAAGACTTGAGGCTTCCTTTATGGAATTTGGTAGGTTATTATAAAATTTTTGACCTTTATAAAACACGCTGTTCTGTGTACACGTAAGTTTAGTTTTGGGAAGCCTGAAGTCTCGGCAACTCCTCGTAGGATAATTGTGAAAATTTTCATGGTACATAATATTAGTTTGCAGATATTTAGGGAGCATGTTATTTTTAAGCTTGTACATCATTGTTAACGTATTATATATTATATGTTGTTTAGTTGTCATCATATTTAAGTTTTGTAACATAGTTTTAACTCTAGTAAAGATATTACATTGTGATATCACAAAGTGTCCAGCAGTTCATAGCTGTTCACCAGACACGGCCAAATCCATTTCAAGCATTGTTTCTATTCTGAGTGGTGGTCTCTCACCAGGGCGATACCACTCTCGAACGAGTCCCAAATGCAGTACACCCGGTTGGCGTTATGTTGAGAGACTTAATACAGTGGAGAAGAGAAGAAGATGGGAAGGGGAAGTTTTGCGAAGAATCTGACTTTTAACCTCAGAACCCCAAACACGGCTAAAGTCATTTCATACAACGTTTTCAGTCTGATTGCGATCTTTTAGCAGGGTGATGATGAAGTATCTCCTTCGCTGATTAAAAATAAAACTGACGTCACAATTTTTGATGTGATCTTTTAACCCCTAAACGCCAGACAAGAAAAAGAAATTGATTATCTATTAATCAAAGATTTTTCGTTTCAGAAAACTCTGATTAATATGACCGGAAAAAGTTAAAATAGACACACTACGGGCCCACGACACGCCCATATCTCATTACTATCGGTTCATTAGGGTCTCGGCACCCGCCCTCTCTTGCCAAAAATATCGCTAAGAAAAGTTGAAAGGTATCATCTTCTTTGTTAAAAAAGGTGTCGTCGAATAGATTAATTTTTATAACTAATAATAATTGAAGCTGTTGTAAACAATAATACTGTTTTTAATAGAAAAGTTTTAATGGATTTTTATTTTTGGATTTTGGTAAGCAAAAACATGTTTTGTCGTAGTTTTTTTCATTATTCGTCACTTCATTTGGATAGGGTTCTAACTTCGCTTCACCTTGTTCTGAGATATGAGGTGTCAAAGTTTGCAAAGATATTTCTCATAATCTGTTTACAAATTTCCGATTTTGATGTTGAACCTTGTGTAAAGTATTTTAATTGAACATGTTTTAAACGACAGTATTTAAAGAGGACGTAAACTTACCCTTTTAGAACATACCTAAACATACAAATAGAACCCTGTGCAACCAGCTAGAGCATAATAATTCATTGCACAAGGTTCTAATTACATTACCCTAATTCTATTCCTAGCTAGGGCCAAGCCCTATTAAAATATTTTCCTTTAAAATATGATAAACTAAAATACATAAATTAAAATTCTTACATAGATTTCGAAAATTCGTCTTTGGAAACTTAGAAACCTTAGAAAATGGTAAGACGTAGTTAGAACTATCCAAATGAAATGACAGACCATAATGTGCCTCGTATTTAAGATCAACTGTCAGATACAAACAAAATAGAGAGTGTAAGTGATGTTAAAACCTTGTGAAATGAATTATTATTGAAAAAACTTGAAGTTAGAACTTTGTCATACTTATATCTACGAAAATACAACACAGATGGTTCTGAAAATTATTTTGGTTATAGTAATAAGCAAAAGAAATGCTTTGGCGTTCAAAGGTCATTTTTGAAAAAAATGTCAGTTAGAACCCTATCCAAATGAAGAGACGTATTTCTTGAAACAACATTATTGAAACTAATCAAAAAAACGGAATATTCTACTAGACCACGTATGCATCACACAAGATCGAATCAAAATGACACAAAAAATATTCTAAGTTATTAAACTACATTCGGACAAAGATACTACTACATTTATTTTGCAACAAAACTCAACAACATCCTTCCCCCGGATATAAAGCTAAAATAAAAGTTTAATGAGTACACATCAAGTATTAAAATCTTGCTGAAAGAAAGGTCAATGAAAAAACTCTTAACTAACTAACTAACCATCTCGCCGTTTTCTCGCACGGGTAGGCAGAGAGGACGGGCCGCGAATCAACTCGATCTTGGCACACACTCCTTGCCTCGTTCACATCCATACATCGTATCACACATGCTCTTCTATTATTCCGACTCTTCACTCAACTATCTGATTCACTTGGTCGTGCCATGTCTTTCTCGGGCGTCCCCGACTTATTCTACCATTCACATTAGCGTAATATATTCTCCTTACACTCATTTCCTTGTTCATTTGGGAGGCGGGTATGGGTACGTTTGGTGACTTACCAGGGCTGCCCGGGTTCATGAGGTGAGGTTTGTCCAGGTCTTGGTGGCCAATTCGTCTGCCCACTTGCTGCGAGGTAGGCAGGATCGAGAGAGACTGGTTGAAGGAGATCTTTTATCCCCCAGCCAGTATCTCTCCACCCATCGCCTTGCACCGCAGTTGAAGGGATTTATTCATACTTCCGTTCCTCCTGGATACACTAAGCCCCAGATTCCTACGCACTCCTTATAACTATTTTCTCAGGGCCTCCTGTGTGGAGCTAACGTAAAAAAAAATCGCTCTACGTGCCCAAACCATCTGAGCGTCCCTTTCTTAATCTTACTTATTACGCTTACATCAGCCTTGCATTCTTAGCGGATCTCCAAATTTCTCACACGATCGTACATGGTTTTACCACACATACGCCTCAGGGATCTCATTTCTACAGCATTTAGTCTACTTTCATCTTTCCTTTACCTGTTCCATGCCTCACTTCCATACATCAGGATTGGTACCAGCACTCCATTATGGACAGCTAAATTCTCTTCTTTGGACAGTTTTTTGCTGGCGCCAACGGCGTTCAGTCCTCCAAAGAGTTGCCTGCATTTACCCTTCTTTCGATATCTCTGTCAGCCTTCCCATTTCTCGTAAACATACTTCCCAAGTACATAAACTCATCCACCTGTTCCAACACAACTATGTTGCACATTGTTTTCGTCCTCTCTCTTTCAAATACCATGACTTTAGACTTACTTACATTCATCATTAACTTATTCTTCATACATACCTACTTCGTTCATCCGAGAGACTGTAGATCTTTCATACTGTTAGGAATCAGCACCGCATCATCATCTTACAACAGGCGACACAATTCCAGATTACTCAATTTCGCGCCCAATCCCATATTTTTCAATTCTTGCATACAATCGCCATACAATACAATTAAGTGGAATTAAATAACTTTTGTCTGTCTCGGCGAGGAGGACTAAAATGTACCATTACCTTATTTAAATATACCTACCGTAAAATTTTGTACATATGTACAATGTTTTGTATGGTCAATAAAAAAAGTTAACTCTTGAAATGCCAGGGGTGAAATGCCAATCGTCTGCCGTACGCCGGCCGACACTTTTAATTTTATTTTATACGAAGACCTCACTAGAGTCCCAGCTGCTCCCGTCTGGAATCAGTGAGACCATGGCATCCCCAATTGGGGACAGAGGCTGAAGGTAGTCTGGAGAGGGGAAAGATATGGGTAAGAGGAAGGTGGGAAAATACCTGACTATTCAGATCTGGTCACCAAATACTGCTAAAGCCATTTCAAGCAACTTTTAAAGACTGATCTTACACCAGGGCGTTACTGGGAGTATCTTCCTGGAATATTTTCTATTTTCGTTTCAACTTATTTATTTTTTAGAAAATATGTTTTGTAAATTGAACTGTCTTATCAGATAATGTGTTTATCCATCTTTTTTTTATTTCCGCCATTCCCGCCTCCCAAATTGATACTAATATTTTAAAGGCGAAAGTTTATATGGATGAATGGATGTGTGGATATATGTATGTTTGTTACTCTTTCACGCAAAACCTACTACTAGGATTTTAATGAAACCTTACAAAAATATAGCTCATAACATACAGGAAATATATATAATATCAGAGCTCGGCACGCGAGTTGTTTGAAAAATGAATGTAACGGAAGGAGGGGTGTGGAGACGGGAGGGGGTAAGAGAGAGGGTAAGGGGGGAGGGAAGATGGAGGAGGTGGAGTGGAAACCCTCCTAATACTATGCCGGGGGCAAAAGCTAGTATATTTATAAAACAAATACATATCCAGCCTATATTGTTTGCCCAGTATAGCTAGCTACTGGTAACAACTCCAGAAATGTTACATTTTTCTCAAATGTTCTTGTCTTGTTTGTCTATATTAGTTCCTAGCTAGGCAATTTGCCCGTTCTAAGGAACCAAATGCGTGTGAAAAATGCAAAAAATGTATTCTGAACAAAAAAAACTAAGTGTTTTTTTTTGTAGATTACATATATACTAAGTTCTTACTGATTGTGGCATTTAATAGTTAAGCAATTAAAATTTTAAGTTTTAAGTGACGTTATTTAACAATTTTTCAGACTCAACCCTACCTAAGCCAATCAACCATTTATTTATTATTGAACCGATGCATGTCATTTTGCTTTAATATTTAATTCTGGGGGGATTTTATTATATAATTTTGGTCCCAGATATGTATATGTCTTTTGGAACTTCGACGTATTGCTCCCTGGGACCACAAGATCCTTTCTGGTGTGACTTTCTAAAGAAGACATTCGAAAATATCATTGAGTTTATTATATTTTCCAGCTAAATAAGTACTATTTACAAGTAAATATAATTCATTTAAGAATTTCCTGGAAACATATACAGTACTTTAACTTTCGAAAATTTTATTCGTAATCATGACATTTGACATGGCATTTTGCTAGGCGTATTTTCGCTGACAAAATAAACACATTTGCAAGTGACTTAATGGCAAGCTAGAATAATATTGAGATACATTATTTCGTTGCTAAGCGAATAAAATATACTTTAGTATGCCAGGAACATTTTTTATGGTTTAAAATAGCATAAAACTGAGACAAGTGCGGGGAGCTACTAGAAAATCCATGTAAGATTACTTTTTGAATAAATTAAATTAGGTGAGTTTATTATTACAAATTATCGGTATAATTAATATTCAACTTGTCGTTATTTTATTGGTCAATGACATATATATTATCATCACTGTCATTTATGAATTTATACAGACTGTTTATAACGCTAATTAACAAAATAAAATTAAAAATAATATAAAATAATTTTTTCTTCTTAAAAATATTTTATAATATTATTTAACAAAAGGATGGCGATCAAAGGGGAAGATGTAAGGGGTGAACGAGAGGAACGGAGCAGTTTACTGAAAATATGTTCATAATGGGAATATAAGATAATTATATAAAAAGATGATTTTAGTACATTTATAACCATACAAAATTATCTTGAAGCCCCATTCTAAAAGTATTTCCAGTAAATTGCTCTATTCCTCACGAAAACCCCTTAATTATCTATCCTTACCATCCATTTGTTCACTTACACCCCGACACCTGAATATTTATGTATACCTATTTATGTATCCTTGGTACCGCCGCCCCGGGAACCTTTATTGGATAACCAACACCTCTGCCATAGTTCACCCCAAGTGGTTTCACTACGTTTAGTGATTTAGCAGGGGTGCCCAGGTTGATGGGGTGAGGTTTGTTTAGGTCTTGGGGGCGGATGGCCAGGACACACTGAACCCCAAATTCCTACCCACCCCTTAAACCCTTTTCCTTCCCAAAACTCTCCTCTCCTTCCTTTCCTTAAAAAAACCTCCTACACAGCATCCCCAAATATGACGTAGGCCCTGAGGGAAATTATTTTCCTCAGGGCCTCCTGCAATGTCATCTGGGTTGCTGTGTGGATTATTATTTTTAAA
This sequence comes from Limnephilus rhombicus, assembly GCA_929108145.2. Classification (NCBI taxonomy): domain Eukaryota; kingdom Metazoa; phylum Arthropoda; class Insecta; order Trichoptera; family Limnephilidae; genus Limnephilus; species Limnephilus rhombicus. The sequence goes on along the minus strand of OV815288.1, from coordinate 44,026,101 downwards.
AAAATCACATTACTGTCATCTGATCCCACAAGAACAGGTTTAAAAAAAATTAACGTGGTTACATTGTAATTATGGCAAGCCACGAAGTAAATCTTTTTCACGAATACATTCACAGTACAGTAATACTTTAACTTTAAGGTATCATACGGAGAACATTCTTTACTCTAATGGGAGTAGGAAGGTACCCACTAAAGAAATCCCATCGAGATGAATTCTCATAAGCGCCAAAGGGTGATTTCTCTTTAGCGCCACGAGAATGTTTCTCGTTAGAGGCATAACTGCGTCATCTTCTCGCGCTTGCCGCTTTGGAGAATTTGTTATTTAGGGGTATTAAGTGTCAATATGCGCCGGCTCCAAGCATTATCGCCCCGGGGGCGTTTTGGAACCTACATGTTGAACTGGAGGAGGTTAAAAATAATAAGCGACTTAAATTTTTGACGATGAAATTAAACTGTTCCCAGACCTATTTTTATTAACCCAATACGTTAAACGGTAGAAGAATTCGGAGAAACATGGCACGATCGAGGAAATGAAAAGCGCCCTTAAGGTGATTTTCTCACGAAAATGGCGATATAAAAATCATCCAACAATCATTATTAATGAAATACTTTAATATAAGCGGAAGAAGTGGTGCCTGGTACTCTCTTTGCCATCTCTCTTTGCAATATCGATAGGCGTATCTTCCAATGATTTAATGTCGATGTTTCATCGTTGGTAGCCGAACCGATATTTAAAGAGAATAAATTAGAAATCAATAAACGCTGGCAACGCTGGAGGTATTTTCTTTGAATACACACACCGAAATATCAAACACCAAATAATTACGTAAATTAATGAATAAATTGGTAGTGTTGAACTGAAATACTAGCCTACATATGAATTGGCTGTCCGCATTTACTTTTTGACACAAACGGAAGTTAATCGAACAGTATTATTACCGTAGCGTCTGCGTGTTTGAATTTCAGAACCCAGCTACGAGTGCATGTTGGACGCCACGCCATACGCGCCGCGCCACAAATAACATCTGTGTACCTACGCGGAATTTCACACAAAGCTACTGTTATAATTCGGTTTCAAATTCAAGAAATTGACACAAGATATCGCCACTTTCGTCAGCAGCTCGCTTGTGGATGTTTCTTCCATATTCATAAGTACTACGTATTTATAGAATTTAAGTATCTTTCCGGATATGGAGAGATTACATATGGCGGCATTGCCTGTGACGGTTACTTTAACTCGATGACTAACTGTCACTGGATCAGAGTGGATCCGAGGAACTGGCTATTTTTGGAACGAGTTCTTATCGGATTTATAAAATGTTTACCTACACTCAAACTGGGCGAAGCCGAACTAAATGCCGCCCGCAGGGCCTAGCAGCAAAAACCTGCGGATCGGATTTTTTAACTGCTAGATAGATATCTAGTTCTTTAGTCATATTTCCACTTTCGATTCTCAACGATCGAACCGAATAAATTAGTCTTAGCGTCTTATAAGTGAAGTAGACTTAAATTAAATTAACATTGATTGAAAATATTTGATAACATAGCCTCGTTGTACCTACATTCCATGGAGTTAAATAGATCCGCTATATTTGCATGTCTATTACTAACTTCATGCAACTTAGGTACAAGCGTGTGCTTGGAATACTCAGTCCCGGTATTGTCACATTTAAAAACGATTTTGGAACGAGTAGATGTCAAAGGTATATGAAATTCAATGACGTTAATTAAATCCGGACTGTCTATGCTACCATTTACAATTTTGAATATAAACATTATGTCGGGTATAATTCTTCGATCTGAGTGGTTTAATAAATTTAATTCTTTCATCAAGCAATTATAGTTTGTGCTTTTAATGGGATACACAGCTAAAAATAGGAATTTATGTTGAATTTTTTCGATTGAATATGAATGTTTTTTAAAATAAGGAGGAGGGGGGGCAGATCGAGGAATTATCCTCGACTTTTTATCATCTTGTTACCAGTAATTACCAGTAATTTTGTTTAGTGAACTAATTTATTTTAAAAAAATGTTTACATTGACAGTTAACCGAAACTATGGAGGCCGCGCTAAAATTTATCAATCGTCGAGCGTACGTCGCCGTCGGTCGGAATATCTTATATAAATCGTTGACCGGACTCGCTAATATTTATAACTGACCGTAGACGATGGACCTGGTGAATATCGAACTAATATTTTCTGTTCGCGCATTATATGTGAGATTGGTTAGGTATGCATTCGAAGACTTGGTGGGTAGCAAATGTCAAAATCCTGAAATTATCCCACCTACTTAATCTTCTCATCCTAAATGTCACCATGAAAAAAGGCAATTGTTGCAAGAGAAGTACCCCACTTTATTGAGGTGACAGTGTGCTTATTAGAGCTCAGTAAAAATTAACGTCTCAGACAGGGCGCATATATCATAACATCTTTCTATAAGAAATATTACGATAAGTGCCCACCACAACCTTGAGGCCAGTGAGGCCCCATTTGCAACGGTTAGTCGTTTTTTCTTTATCCAATCAGGGCTTATCTTATTTTCCAGAAGCCCAGATCCGAACCATCGACAGACATTATCCATCAGATTTGCGAGTTTATGCATATCGTCCCATATAACTGAGCGAGCAACGTAGTTTTAGGACTGGTTCTTCGGGGGGTGCACAGGGCTTTGCTCTGCAGTACTTAACCACCGAAGATACAGTGGAGTCGCAGTTAGCTATCGTTTATGCTAGACCTCCTGGTCTGTTGCTCTAAAATACTTAAAAAAATCTCTTGACCCCGTGCAAGCTCTGGGTAGCAGCAAAAGTCAACAATGGGCGCGCTATCAATACAGTACAGGGTCAATATACAACTTTTATTCTTAAAAACCCAAAGGAAATTTTCCTCATTCATGTGAAAACTTCTTCAAACCGAAAATTTTCCTTGATTTCCACGAATGTTTGTAAACACATCAAGTCTCATCTAAAGGCTATAAACATCAGAATAATTGCTTACTCTATGTAAATGTTATTGTGATAGCAGAACATGTATTACACAGACTTGAATAGTATGTTATTTTTTATCTGCCAGTTCCATGCAGTGACTTTTTATATCGGCATCACAGAAACGTAGATAATATTTACGTTAACAATTCAAACGTGTATTAAAAAAGACTACCTTCATCCATCAACAAAATAAACATTATCATAACATGGCTTCCGTCTTTGAGGGGTAAAGCTCCCGAGCAGCAATCAAGTTATAAACCCGTCGTTCACAATAATTCTTTTAACAATTATTATATGTAATAATTATTAGCCTGAAACACTCATCTACATTGAAAAAATCTCCCCAGAAAAGATACACGTCGCCTACGGGACTGGAACCCGCATCCTTCTGATATCCGGTCAACTGCTCTTTAACCACTGAGCTACGTCGGCTTATAGTATTTCACCAAAAAATGTAGACATAATTTGTCTCGACGCCACCTAATGGGAGACTTAGCATTTACAATGCCTTTCCCATATAAAAATAAAGTTGGTTGTTTGCAGGAGGAAAAATGTAATAAGCAGTAATTGTTGAATGAAACACTAGTATAGGTATATTGAATTATTTGGCGGGTAGGAGATAAGCCAACGTAGCTCAGTAGTTAAAGAGCAGTTGACCGGATATCAGAAGGACGCGGGTTCGAGTCCCGTCGGCGGCATGTATCTTTTCTCGGGAGATTTTTTCAATGTAGATGAGTGTTTCAGGCTAATAATTATTACTTATAATAATTGTTACCCTTTGTGCTATGCGTAAAAATCTTGTCTTAATCATTAGTTTATCAATTATAAAAAAATAATAATTCATTTTTTTAAATTATTTTTGAGTGCCAGACAGGGTGAGACACACAAGTATTGTACGATAGGATGGATATTCCAATCCACGGAGACGCAAGATGTCAGGAGAACGTCGTCTCTTTTGCCCGCCTTAGAGATGGTCCGAAATGATCTAAAGTCTCCTTCCGTACGACGTAGCCGAATGTAGTCCAGAAAGTGGTGGGGTAATCCATTGTCCAGAGTTAGGCGATGGTCAGTATAAAAGTGAGGCGAATAGATGAAGGGTCAGAGCGAGGTCGGGCAGGCGAGCAGAGAGAGTTGTTGTTGAGACTAGTATTACCGGTGAACTGATTTGAAAACTTTAGACTTTGGATTCATTTATTTTTCGAATTGATGCTTTACATGTTTGTTAATGTATTTGGGTTTTCGATATTTTTTTACTGCGGCTGTATGCAGGAATATTCTATACGTATTTAATTAACATCTACATAAGATTGATTTTGGTTCGTTGTATTTAAAGTGTTCCTTCTCGCTGTATTTAGCGAGAGAGTTTATCGTGAGATTAGAGTGACTATCTAGGCCATCGTAAAACCTAGTAACCTGTGTAAAAATAAAGTCTTTAATCAATAGTTGGAGTCATTATGGAGAGTAGAGATTCTACTAATTATTATTAGCAATAATTATCAGCCAGAAACACTCATCAACATTGAAAAATCTTCTGAGAAAAGATACTTGCCGCCAACGGGACTTGAACCCGTGTCCTTCTGATTGCCGGTCAGCTGCTCTTGACCACTGAGCTATGGGGGCTTATCAAATACCCGCCAAATAATTCAATATATACTAGTGTTTCATTCAGCAATTACTGCTTATTATATTTTTTCTAACTGAAAACAACCAACTTAATTTTTGCGAGAGAGACATTGTAAGTGTTAAATCCCTCGCTAGGTGGCGTCGAGACAAATTATGACTACATTTATTGGGGAAATACTTAAACTTGTCTAATATTAATTATTATTTTTAATTTATAAACTAACGTTTAGACAAGATTTTTATGCATAGCACAAATGGTAACAATTATTATAAGCAATAATTATCAGCCTGAAACACTCATCAACATTGAAAAATCGAGATTAGTATAGATGTATAGATTAATAGAGATTTTACTCCAGCTAGGTGCACTTAAAGCGAGTCTAATGCATTTATTTTGAAAGTCTTGAAATTTATTGATATGGGTTTTTGCTGCATAACATGATCTAATGGTTGACTTTTGACTTTTGAGAAACATGATCTAATGGTTGACTTATAAAGCAGTAATTTTTTGTCTGCTGATAGACGACTATTTCTACACATCACATGATAGAGGGCTGATAGATAACGATTTGCAGCTTTTGCTTTTTCTTCTATGTGTTTTTTCCAGGTTAGTTTATAATCTAGAGTGACACCGAGGTATTTTAATTTGAAAAGGGCTTGTAGCCCGAATTTATAGGTGGTTTAACAACCGTAGTAGTCTAGCGTTTCCATCGCCCTCAGGCACGATTCCAGGAATCGAATGAAAGTGCCCGATCACGGCACTTTCTCTCTGTCAAACTCTCTCTCGGCTTACTCCTTCCCCGTCTCTCTCCAAAAATCACACGGCAGAACTTATTTATAAAGCAACTTTTTTTTAAATGAAATAACTATAGGTATTATTAAAAGCTAAAGTACTTAAAGAACTTAACAATACTATTTATATCTTTTGAATTACTTTAAATTTAAAGAAAGCAAAACTTCTTCAAAGAAAACAAAATACTTTATATAAAGGTATACCACGTTAAAATTATCAACACGTTTCGAAACCATTGATTAGTTGGTTAGGAAAAAATGAAAATATGTCGAAAAGTTTGATTAAATAAGTGTTGTATACAAAGTGATTTAATGAAATAAAACATGACCGGTCAATGGCTGAGTGGGCATCGCGTTTTAGTCCCACCCGACTGGCTAAGTCCTCCATCAAGACACAACCAACATTTTCCAACAACATTACTGTGGTGGTATTAGGAGATTTTCAAACATTGTTGGGTTATTCGTAACCCGGGAATGTTTGTTTTTCTTTAAAAAGAAAATTATTTTTTTTACAACAATGATTTATTTATTTAATTTTTTTAATACCGACCGGTTTCGCTTCACACAAGCATCATCAAGTTATGAATTTAAACTTTGTTAATATCAATTTAACTAAATTAATATAATACCGGTCAATGGCTGAGTGGGCATCGCGTTTTAGTCCCACCCAGGCGTCGCGTCGCGTGTTCGACTGGCTAAGTCCTCCATCAAGACACAAGCAACATTTTTCAACAACATTACTGTGGTGGTGGTAGGAAATTTTCAAAAATTGTTGGGTTATTCGTAACCCGGGAGCGTTGTTTTCTGTAAAAAAACTATTTTGTTTATAACCATGATTTATTTATTTTATTTGTTTAATACCGACCGGTTTCGCTTAACACAAGCATCATCAGGGCATGAATTTAAACTTTGTTAATATCAATTTAATTTTATACTCTGATGATGCTCTGAATATACACGTGAAATCCTATTTAGATACTATTTTGATTAATCTTTACGACGAATCGGCTTACAGTCTCTCTCTCTGGTTTCAATCTCTTTTGATGAGCAGCGCACGTCCACCAGCAGATCCTCCAGGTACTCTCGGCGTGGGCGTCCCCTAGCGTTTGTCCCCTCGGTCATACCCTCCATTATGGCATGCAAGAGGCTTTCTTGTCTTATTAAATGGCCAATCCATCTTGCGCGCCTTTCGGACAAGGTCCTGAGCAGGTGCCTTCCTCCTTCGATTCTTTGGAGAACCTCTTCATTTGTAATGTGGTCTCTCCAGGAAATTCCTAATAGTCTTCTATAGGACCACATCTCAAAAGCCTCTAGTATCCGTTTATCTCTTTCGGATAGGCACCATGTTTCGCAGCCGTACTCCATACATAGGTCTTGATGAGGAGTATTCTCAGTTTCAGGTCTATATTATTCGATTCTATTATTTTCGACCTTTTATTGAATGCAAGCCTAGCCTGGTGCATACGGCTGTTGAACTCGCTCTTAGACCGACCGTCCCATGTTATTTTGCTCCCGAGGTAGACAAACTCCTTGGTGTTCTTTAGTGGAACTCCTGACATTTCTACTCTCATCTGATGTTGCGTTCGGCCTACAGTCAGCAGCTTTGTTTTGTCTTTATTTATCTTCATGTTGTAATTGTTTTGAATTGGCTTACAGTATGAACGTCAAAAAATATGCTACGGATAAATCGAAGCTTTTAATAGCTTTTCTATGTATTGGAATAATAATAAAATTATTATTTACGTAACAAAAAATATAAGCGTAAACCTCAAAAAAAATGTTTTTTCATGACTTAACCATGAAGTACCTAATACAAGAAACAATTTTTTAAAAATACCCCTTTATGGCTAAGACTATTTTTGAGGTTTTCCTTGTTCTAACTTTTTTTCGTTCTTATAAAATTATGCACAAAATAAATAAAAACCACTTTTTCGCTTACTTGCCTCGTGCAAAAAGACGCTCTTTTTTAAAATTTTGAAGGCATGAGATTCGAAATACCTCTAGCTTTTATATTCCTCTTGCGAAAAATGTTGGTATTTAAAAAAATTAAATAAATTAATCGTGGGTGTCTTATTTCATTAAATTTGTCAAACCACAAAGAAACTGCTTTCTTCCAAAAAACAAAGTGATTTCTTTTAATTTAATTAGAAAGCAAAACATTTTACCATTATTCTCGTTATTTAGTTTTGGGGTGTTATGCCGTGTTGCGCTACCTCCTTCTTTAGCCAACGTTTCGGACATCGTTGCAGTGTCCATCATCAGGGCAGATAACCGGTATCACATCTACCGGATCTGCCGGATCTGCCCTGATGATGGACACTGCAACGATGTCCGAAACGTTGGCTAAAGAAGGAGGTAGCGCAACACGGCATACCACCCCAAAAACAAATAACGAAAATGCTTTTGGCCGTGAAAATCTTAAAAATTTTACCATTAAATTAATTATGTGATAAAATGTTATCAACATACAACTTTCTGTGCTAAAAATACTGATTTTAATGCTTTTTTTCTTCTACTAAAAAGTTTAAAATTTTCAATCTATGGAATTTGAAACAGGTAGCGATAATTATGGAACTTTTCATCGCAGAAGCAATATCCTGCCTTGCCGGCGGCTAATTGGCTCATTTCAGAGGCCAATAGGTGACGTCATAGGGCCGGAAGTGAACTCCATTTCCACCCCTCCCCCCCATCCTCTCACCCATTCACCCACCGGGTAATCGTATTCCGAATGCAGCTCATTGACAACCAAAGGCCGTAAAATGACTTTCTCTGGCATATTAGTTCGTTATCGATCATTGTGAGGTTTTATTTTATCTCTAAGCATACAGTGATAGAACAAAAAGGCATAAAATTCCGGAAATATTTAACGCAAACATAAAAAAATGAGACATCTTATTCAAAAATCAAAATAAAAGTTAGATAATTTTACCTCCGTAGAACATGAAAACAAATAATATTGTGGACAAATACCTAGGTCTGTGAAAAACAAATAATATTGAGAAAAAAAGATTTTTTAACCATTGTTAAAAATAAAACAATTACTATCGTACATTATGATCACAAGCATTATAATAATTAGTTAAGTATTTTAATATTAAGTATTATACCATTTACTATTATATTATGTATTACGCACCAAAATATCAAGCATTAAATAATTTTATTGTAAGCAAATAAATAGGAAAAATGTGAGATTTCTTCCAATCACAGAATGATCAATTTTGTAAGATTTAAGTAAGATAAAATATTTAACAATAAAAAACTGATTTTTTTAAAATATTTAAATGAATAAAACATCGTTTATTGTTTAAAAAACCAACATGTTTGTTTTGTATTCGCTTGTCTAACTGGTCTGTTAATTATGGTTTGTTTTGTCCAAAGCTTGTGTTTATTGTCGAAGTGTTTATGTTTTTTGTACGCTTGTCTAACTGGTCTGTTAATAATAGTTTGTTTTGTCCAAAGCTTGTGTTTATCGTTGGAGTATTCATGTTTTTTGTAAGCTTGTTTAACTGGTCTGTTAAAGATAGTTTGTTTTGTCCAAAGTTTGTGTTTATCGTAGGAGTGTTTACGCGTTTGTCTAACTGGTATATTTGATAGTTTCTGTTCGTTGTTTGTCTAGTTTCAGTGTAGTCCAATGGCGAACTACAGTTGGGAAATTATAATTTCCGGTTCCATGACAGTTGATCAGCCGACAATTGCCCCCCGGCGTATGTACTTAAATACAATGTGCAAGGGCTGCGCTTTCCTGCCTTACGTTCACAATGTGACAGACAGAATTGCGAGGCTATTGAAAAAAGAAAGCATCAAGACTGTCTTCGGAACCACGACAAAAATACGAGAGTTTTTGAGGCCTGCAAAGACCAAGTTTCCTATAAAAACAGATGGAGTGTACAAACTCAGCTGTTCCGGATGTGACAAGGTTTATGTAGGCCAGACAGAGCGGACGATATCCAAAAGATATCAGAAAATTTTAATACCCTGACATCCTGAATCCCCTTACTGGCGCTTTCAGCCGTCTACAGAACAGTATCATCGGATGCTTTGCCGGCATTTTGCCAATTGATTTAGAAATTAGGGAAGTTTTGATAAAGAAGTGTCTGAAAAGAGGAAAACCTGTAAACCACCTTGGTATTGAATTAATACCTGGTGGAGCAGTGCCTCTCCCTGAACTTCTAAAGATGATGAGAATAAAAACACTGAGTGAATGGCAGATGAGATGGGATAGATCGAATATGGGAAGATGGACCTTCTCCTTCTTTCCATCAGTTAAAATCAGAATGGAAGGGGCATATATTTTAATGGACCACCATATCACCCAATTGCTCTGGGCATGGGGAGTTTAGAGGTAGACTTCACAGATTGGCTTTATCATCCCATCCCAATTGCGCTTGTGGTGATACCGACCAAACAGCCGAGCACATTTTGTGGTACTGTGAGATTTTGACGGCTGCTCGAGATGAAATGATTGATGGTTTACAAGTTATTACGAGACCTGCTTGGAATACAGATCTCGTCTCGAATAAGGTGAACTTTGAGTGCCTGAAGAAATTCACGAAAGTTTGGGTTGAGAGATGGCCTGTTCTTAGAGTCGCTGAGTAGCTGTTAAACAACTTAGGTACCAGGTGTATTTTGCTTCTGAATTCACGGACACTCTTCATGATTCCTTTATATTTACCGCTTGGATTTATTTGTTATGATTTATGTGTTTCTGTAATATGTTATTTCTTTTATTTTCTTAACATATATTTTATCATATGTTATGATTTATGTGTTATATTTTACATGTGCGTTATATTATTTTGTTCAATATGTTTAAAAAAATTTTATATAATTGCCTTGCGATTTGTTTTGTTAACAATTACTATACTACCTGTTAATGTATGCCATATTCCTTGTTTTGTTTTGTTTGTCTTTAACTGTTTCAATGTTTTACTGGATGAACTGAACTCCAATTTTTTTTCCCTGTCCCCATATGGGGGTGTGCTGGACCTCGTCCCTGCTTCATCTTTAGTTACAATACTAATTTTGCAGATCCTTCTTAAATCTATCTGCGCCTCCCCCAATCACATGTGCTGGCTTGAGGCTGGATCAGACGACCTTGACTATCCTTTGTCCTGCCTCTGACTACCCAACGCTGAATTTTCTTTTAGTCTTCGGGTATTTTAACCCAAATATTCTTTGAGGCTTCATTGAATGGTTGGCTAAGGGACACGGAAGCTAAATGTAGTTTATGGTCAGACCGAAAGCCATTCACATTTTTTGTTGGTACTTGCCAATTGATTTGAGATTTATTGTATTACTTATGTTCTCTATTTTATGCAGGTACTTGCGGGTTTTTACAGATGCAATGCCGCCTCATGGAGCCTCGTGAATGAGTTTTTCTTTTGCCCTGTTTAATTTATCTATGTCTTACTAACCTATTTTTTGCATTTTGTTTTTCCTGTTTAGCACTTGCATACTGCTTACTAACAACGTATGCAAGGACACTGGAGGTCTAGATTCGATCAAAATAAATAAATGTAGCTTCGTTTAAGAAAAAAAAATAGAATCTTGCGAGAGCCTTGAAGGAGTAACCATCAGTTACTTGTACCAGGGCGGGTAAGAGGTGGATTACCTCCACTGGCCACCCTGACAAATCAGCAATCATCGAGCACTTAATCGAAACCGGTCATTACTTTGGATTTGTCCCTAAGGTCCTGGGAAGACCCAAAACTCATAGAACGTGCTCTAGTATTGATTACGGAGGCAATTGAAATTTATAAAAATCCTATAAATATTAATAGAGACGACGGAGCTAAGTTCAACAGTTCTTGGTATCCGGTAATTGGTTACATCAAGGCCAAACGCAAAAAACATGTTGAAGCGTAATGTAGCGCCAGCTCGTAGAGGAGTGGAGCTGGCGACACGGTATCGCTCATAAGTAGATAAGTACAAACATCACCCCTAACTATTACACATCTGCCCTGATGATGGACACTGTAACGCTGTCCGAAACGTTGGCTAAAGAAGGAGGTAGCGCAACACGGCATAATATCCCAAAAACTAATAACAAAAATACTTTTGACCGTGAAAATCTAAAATCGTATCCAATGTGCAGTCGGTTTACGGAAAACACGGTATACCTAATTACACAAATTATAACTAATTGACCCTGAAGGGATTTGCGGAGAGGATGTACCGCCGAATAACAAAAGTATGAAAAATATTTTCGTTAAATTGCATCAAAGAAAAATCTGTTTCTCTATACCTATACCTACCGTGTTTACCAGCGCATAAGAACAAAATAAATCGACACGGTCACTATTTGATATTCATACCAACTTATTATTGGGTGCTTTTGAAGTCGATTTTACCATGTTACACAATTCTGTATCTCTTGTGGATACGGAATCGATTCCATCCGTAATCGCCTGTCAAATTTGTGTGACTATCTATGGCTTGCAATTGATTTTTCTACTGGCCGATATGTTAGCTGTCAGCGCTGTCACCGACTTCAACTAGTTTAAAACACGAAATGCATAAATATACAAATATACAATTATTATAAGCAATAATTGCCAGCCTGAAACACTCATTTACATTGAAAAATCTTCCGAGAAAAGATACTTGCCGCCAACGGGACTTGAACCCGTGTCCTTCTGATTGCCGGTCAGATGCTCTGAACACTGAGCTATGGCGGCTTATCAAATACCCGCCAAATAATTCAATATATACTGGTGTTTCATTCAACAATTACTGCTTATTATATTTTTTCCACATGAAAACAACCAACTTTATTTTTGCGAGAGAGACATTGTTAGTGTTAAATCCCTCGCTAGGTGGCGTCGAGACAAATTATGTCTGCATTTATTGGGGAAATACTTAAACTTGTCATATATTAATTATTATTTTTTAATTTATAAACTAACGTTTAGACAAGATTTTTATGCATAGTACAAAGGGTAACAATTATTATAAGCAATAATTGTCAGCCTGAAACACTCATTTACATTGAAAAATCTTCCGAGAAAAGATACTTGCCACCAACGTGACTTGAACCCGTGTCCTCCTGATTACTGGTCGGATGCTCTGACCACTGAGCTATTAGTTTATAAATTTAAAAAATAATAATAAATATACAATGATTATTTATTCATTTAATGTACGTTTAAAGTTATATACCACGGATTTGACGATTGCGAAGTCGACGACAACTCTGAAAGCTGAGCTTCGACAATCACACAACTTTGACAGGCGATTACGTATGGAATCGACTCCAAGAAAGATGCAGAATCGCTCTTTCGGTAAATAATATGCAAAAAATGATTATTTTATAGTAAATATCATTTCGAGGGGGCAACTTTCGGCGGATAAACTGTCGGGTCACCATAATTTCCAATTTATGATGTCCTGAATATGTCACCTTCCACTTTACACTATACGAAAGAGAAACACAAATAGTTTGACGAAAACTATACCAATAGCACAAAACTGCAGTATTTCTAAAGGTCGAATGTCTTTTTTAGTCTATTATAATAAAACGAATATAAAAATTTTTTCCACTTGTTTGATTAACATCTCTGTCTTTATCAAAATGTTTGATAAAGACAGAGATGTTAAAGTTCTTCATATTTGCAATAAAGGTCATAAACTGGATAGACTAGAATCTTTAGAAATTACCCGCTTAACTAAAAAAAATAGAATCTAACTTTGTAATGAATAAGCAATTAGAATCATTTGCGAAGTCTCCGCTTTTGTATCCATTGTAATTTTCATAATAATTTCGAAATTAAAATAGGTATTTAGTTTTTTTTTTACAGTGAATTAGTACAACTGCTCCCGTCTGGAGCCAGTGAGACTATGGCATCCCCAATTGGGGTATGTTGTGAGGCTGAAGGTAGTGGGGAGGGGAAGGAGGTGGGTAAGAGAAAGGTTGGGAAATGCCTGGCTATTCAGATCTGGTCACCAAACACGGCTAAAGCCATTTTCAAGCAACGTTTCAATTCTGAATGGTGGTCTTACACCAGGGCGATACTGATAGTATCTTCCACTCTGGAACATGCCGCAAATATACTATATATTATTTTAAATGAATTAATTGTGAAATAACACAAATTATTCAAATAAAATTTATTTGCGCATGCCGGGTTCGAACCCGCGACCTCCAGATTGTGAGTCAAGAGTCTTACCCACTGGACTACGGAGGTCGTCAAAGTTCAGACCATTCCTACACCAATGTAAACATGTACCCCTTCATAAATTAACTTTGTAAAGATAAAGCAATTAGATTCATTTGGTAAGTCCCCGCTTTTGTATCCAGTGTAATTTTCATAATAATTTCGATATTAAAATATGTAATTAGTTTAGACCATTCGAACACCAATGTAAACATGTATCCCTTCAAAAAGCACTAAAAATTCCATACTTCATAAATATAATAACGATTTGACAATAAAATTAGGTCGTTAGTAACTCATATTACTTGTAAGGTTTTTCCCTAATCATTATTGAAGTGAGCTGCAAACCAAATGTAATTAGCTTACTGGAATTACCAAAATATTTAGAAATTCGATAGTCTAAAATTACTTAGTAACAAATATAATTATTATAATTGATTAAAATCCTTGTAGACCACCCCTCTTCCCCTCCCCAATATATTGTGTATATAAACTGTAGACTAGAAAATATTTGTACCAGTCTGAAGATGAATAAAATAAAATGGAATAAAGTTTTATATTCGTTTTATTATAATATATTACAATGGAATTCCACCATGAATTATCACTCCCAAAAATAGAAATCTTTTTTAGTCCTTAAATATTATTTATTATTTTTTAATTTATAAACTAACGTTTAGACAAGATTTTTATGCATAGCACAAAGGGTAACAATTATTACAAGCAATAATTGTCAGCCTGAAACACTCATTTACATTGAAAAATCTTCCGAGAAAAGATACTTGCCGCCAACGGGACTTGAACCCGTGTCCTTCCGATTGCCGGTCGAATGCTCTGACCACTGAGCTATGGGGGCTTATCAAATACCCGCCAAATAATTCAATATATACTAGTGTTTCATTCAACAATTACTGCTTGTTATATTTTTTCCACCTGAAAACAACCAACATTATTTTTGCGAGGAAGACATTGTTAGTGTTAAATCCCTCGCTAGGTGGCGTCGAGACAAATTATGTCTGCATTTATTGGGGAAATACTTAAACTTGTTAAATATTAATTATTATTTTTTTAATTTATAAACTAACGTTTAGACAAGATTTTTATGCATAGCACAAAAGGTAACAATTATTACAAGCAATAATTGTCAGCCTGAAACACTCATTTACATTGAAAAATCTTCCGAGAAAAGATACTTGCCTATTACTTAAATATTATTACTAAAAAAGGAGGTATTAAACAATAATGCTTATTGCCTTTCAGAATTTGTAGTATGAGTATCTACATAGGCAAATTCCTAGAAATGTAGCGTAGGTATACCAATTTTTAAAAATGTAGGCAATTTTTACATTTGGACCCCTTGGTTCAACAGAGGTTGATGAAATTGATGGTTTGTTCAAGAAAAAAAATTGATTAATGGTTAGAAATGAACATTTTAATTTTACCTTAGGCACACAGGACACAACCACAACAAACTTTATACCGGTTAATCTTCAGTGGGATTACATATAGGTACATTTATAAAATAGCAAGGACTCCAAAATAAAACCATTCGCTTGGTTTTCAAACCGAATTACGTTCAGAAGAAAATTGAGTTTTTCTAACGGCGGATCCCAAGTATGGAAGTAATTCCCATTCCGATGGTTTTGGGTTTTTCTCCCACGCATATCAATTCGCCGGTAAATTATTTTTAACCCTTTACTTGCGAGGGATGTTAATTCCATCGAAGGGCCGCGTTGGCTTATTCATATATCCCTAAACCGAGAAGTAATCAACGTGTGACAAAAGCAGTGGATGTTGTCCTTTTCATATTATTGCCGCATTGAAATTGGGAGTTTAGGCAGGTCAATACTTAAGAATTTATATGGATTTATGCCATGTAATTCCACAAAGTTCTTGCTAGGAATAGTAAAGAAGTTATATCATTAAAAAACCTTTTCATCTATGTGATATGTGGGAGATTGCTGATATCAAAAACTATACACAGTTTTTTTAATGCAATCGTTCAAATCTATATGTAGGTATATATAAAAATATGCTTGCTTAAATGTGCGATACATTATATTATGTACATGAGTTGTATATGTGTTGCTAATCATCCGATTAAAATGAAACTTTGGAGATTTGATGTGTGCATGTTCGCGATGGTTTCTATATACAATAGTGAGCTCTAGCGTCATGAAATTTGGTGTTTCTAACCATTCATCCGATTGGGATGAAACTTTGGGGATTGGATGTCTGCGTACCCGCGATGGTTTCTAGACATAGTGAGCTCTGACATTATGAAATTTGCATAAAAAAATTGCAATAGGGTGTATGCGAGCTGTTTGAAAACTGAATGATGTACCGGGACTGAATCTATGGAATGCGGAAGGGGAGAGGGGAACTCGGGAGGGGGGTTCGTGGGACGGGGGAAGCGGGAGAGAGGAGTGGGAAGAGGGAAGGCAGAGAATGTGGAGTGGGAACGCGTTAGAAGAAGGGGACGCGGGAGAGGAAGGGGAAGCCGAAGGGGAATGGGATGAATGGGAAAAGACACGCAGAGAGAAACAATTTATTTATTAAGTGGCATAGCAACGCTTGCCGGAAACTCACTAGTAGTCCTACATTTAAAAAGTATATATATTTCAAAGCGAAAAATCTGTTAAGTTTTTTATTATTATTATTTCAATTTGGCAGGCGGGTATGGCTGCTTAATTGGTGACTATTTATTGGATAACTAACATCTCTGCCGTAACCACTTGGAGTGATTGACTTATGGCTGAGGTGTTGGTCATCCAATAAATTGCTCACAGGGCGGCTCAATATAAGTTCGGTTGGATTAGGCTTTTTGGACGTTTGTTATTCTGGTAGGTGTAATTCTCTGCATGGTCACCTAACCAATTAACCAACAAATATCCAGGCCCTAAAATCTATTTGTAATGTTTTTCAATGATCATCGGAATAGGTGACAGACACCAATATTATGACTTTTGACATTATCGTTTAGGCAACCTAATAACTTACTTGTACCGAAAACGTATAAATCGTTGCCTAAATGTTATGCATTATAATATGTGAGCCTGAGGTGTGTAAATAACCCCAGACCCTCTGGGCTTAATACCCAAAAGATATGATTATGAAATCTACTTTCGCGGACAATGTATCTCAAAGAATAGCAATCAGACAAAATCTCAAGGGAAAAAAACCGATTCACCAACCTTGACTGTAGTACTTTGCAGCTTGGAGGCCTCCGTAATTTCATCCAATCAATCGTAAGATCAATCCTTTGTGACTTGAAACTTTCAAGTATTTAGTTGTCAATCTTATACAATATTTGATGTCACAGTGACAAGAAATAAACAACATTCAGACAAACAGATGATGGCAGTTATACACTTGTTCGGATACTATTTTTAAAACAATCCATTTTAGGGGTCTCTGTTAAATCCAAAGAGTGCGTAGCTACCATTCAAACAAATATACAAACAAAACATATTATAATGCCTAACCATGTTACGACCCGTCAATATCTGGTTGAACAAATGTTCTGTTTCATTTCATGTATCAATTATTTTATTTAATATTTTTTTCTTCAACGATTAAAATATTATAAGCCTAATAAAAATAAAACATTATATAATAAATGGATGTAGCATAGTGCAGCGATCGGCAATGGCGGCCCGAGGGCTAGATGTGTCCCGCAAAGCCCTCCCTTCTGGCCCGCAGTTTCTGAACAGACGATTATGTCATTGATCACACTCATTTTTTTTCATATCTAGTTCTTGTGATGAAAAATATAAATGTTTGTTTTAAGAGGAGCAACGCCCGAGTGGGATTCAATAAATATATACAACGCTACTCACTGTTTAGCCGTGATATTTCAAAACATGTAATGACTAATTTATTAAAATTTCGCCTGCGGCGCTTTTTCGAATGTCTTCTCATTCTTATACATACAAATAATTTCAGAATGTTGAAAATCCACCTACTTCCAATATTATAAGTGGAAAATGAGGCTTTTGCAATGGAGTACTAACTCGAGGGGATAGAACCAGCCATGCCCGAGTGGGGGGGCAATAATCACCACATAGCTACCGGTCGATCGTAGTATTTCAAAAAAATAAAATTTTCACTTAATTCTTTTCACCCGCGGCGCATGCACCGTGTTTTAGGGTTTTACTTTTTATTACACAGAAGAGGGAGCGGATGATGAAGAAAAATATTCTTTAGAAAAGGTTGGGATCCTTCGCACTATACGATGTTGATAGCTGCTGGACACGAAATGAAACACGATGACGACAGGCGATCCGACGGGCAGTCACAAGCGCACTGACTGAGCAGGCTCACATGCGCACGAGTGACGTTGTCGGTCACGTGGTCCCCCAAAAAAAATTACATATTCATACGGCCCGCCACCAAAATTAACTGCCGACCGCTGGCACATTGTGTTTCTCAGAAAGCTAATAAATTGTTTAATCAACACTAGAATACATTTAAACTAATGCAATTTCATGTTTTTGACATAGGTTGAGAAGTGTAAATGTTTTGTGTTTAATTTCCTGATTACTGGATAAGAATACCTACGTTTGAAAGTTTGACGTTATCCATCTAGAAACTTCTCTCGTATGGGTTTATAATAGTATTTTACCCTTACAAAACTCTAAGCATATGGAGAAAATAATCTGAAAACCAACCGAAAATAATACGCATGAAACTGTACTTGATAAACGAGTTTTATTTAATGAAAAATTACCTAATTATCTTTACGAAAGATATTTTATCATGAATTATAACCCCACTTTCCTGCCCTTAATCTTATCTCTGTCGTATTCATTAAAAAGGGACGTCGAGAATTTAAAATCAGGATCATAATTTTAATCGTAAGCGAGGTCCTGTCAAAGCGGCTACCACCACCGAACTTTAAATCCCGCTAAGTCCTAGGTTAGCGAAATTTTTAGCGTGAGGTCGACTAGATATTTCCTGATAAACAATTAAAACTTTGTGTACCGCTGTGAAGTTTTAACTTTATGGCTACCCTCTGTTTTGGAGTTAAGTTTATTTCTGTTTGGCTGGATTTTAAAATATGTCCATCTTTCAAAATGCATGAAGAAAATATGGTGTTTGATAGGTTTTTTGGGAGCAATATACCGAGTAATATAGAAAGAATATCAAAATAAGAAAGATACAGCGTCCTTGAGGTGAGTTTTCACAAAGATAGCCCTGTACAAATCATTATAATATATATTTTTTTCTATTTGAATACCGGACAAGAGTGCCAACTTATCCCAACCATCTGGTGCCAGTGAGATTATGGCATCCACAATTGTGGTATGTTGTGAGGCTGAAGGAGGGGAAGGTGACTGGGAAGAGGATGCTGGAGAAGTTCTGGCTATTGAAATATGGTCACCGTACATGGTTAAAGTCATTTCAAACTACGTTTTAATTCTGAATTTTGGTCTTCTCCAGGGCGATAGTGGGAGTATCTTCCACTGTGGAATGTGCCGCAAATATACTTTATTATCTTTAATGAAAAATTGTGAAATAACACAAATCAATGAAATAAAATTTACTTTGGCCTGCCTAGATTCGAAACCGCGACCTTCGAATTACTAGTCGAAAGCCTTATCTCTCCACCGCAGAACTGCATATTATAATAAAAAAAGTGATAATTATTTCTACCATATAGCAAAATACCAGATTACCAATTATTTATTTATTTAAGTTTTATTCCAGCAGGACTGGGAGGGTAGTGCAATCCCAGTCTGTCATATTACATAAACAACTATAAAAGAAGAAAAAAAATTGTGTACAAATTATGTAGGTACCTAATTAAAACATAAAATGAAAACAAAATTCATCACACAAATAACAAAAAATAAGCATAAAATAAAAATAAATAATAATAAAACAGAATAAAAAATAAAAAAAATATTTCAGGATTGTCCATCAGGGAGGTCGCCCAATACCTAATGAAACAACCATCTTAGATTATTTCGATAACCAGCGAGTACCCGGCATCCGTTGCAATGCCACTTAAACAAAGAAAGTGTTCGTGTTTTATTTCTGTTTACTGAAGTTCTTTTAAGGTACACGAAAAATTTTTCGTTGCGTGAGCAGGCATTTTCCAAATCTACCTCTTACTTTGCATCTCCTTCCACATCCACGTTCCCCTTCCACCTTCTCTGCCTTCCTCCCCTACCGAACTCCATCTCCCGCCTCATTTCCCTTCCCAAAAACCCTCCCTCCTTTATTTCCCCCACCTAAATTCCCCTTCTCTTCCCTTCTTCCCTCCCTGCCGCTAAACTTTATGAAACGCATACATTTTTTAAAGAACTTACGCGCCTCTTACAGTCTATTTGAAAACAAATTTCATATCAGAGCTCACCATTACATACAGAAACCACCGCGGGCATGCGGAGATTTAATCCCCAAAGTTTCGTCGCAATCTGAATGGTTTATGAACGCATAAGGGACAAACAAAGAAACATTAATTTTTATATACTAAGATTCCATGATCGTCTAACTTTGCCATCAGGGAAATTGTGGTGTCGCCAACATAGCGACCCATTATAAGGTAGATATCAAAATTTTATGAAGTCATTTTTTCTCAGATCGTTATCTAAATTCTTAATTTTTGTGACATCCATTTGAGTGTCATATTCATTTCTAGGAAAAGCCAAATAATATATAGCACGAAGTAATGTTGGATAAAACTGCATTTGCCCGACACTACGAGTAGATTAGAATAAAATCTTTGGGTATTGAATTCGAACAAGAAAATCTTTTTCTGCTAGGATTCGAATAAAGTATACTATGCCAAACAGTTTAATCCCTATTAAGAGATTTATTTTGTATTGTAAGCACAAGAATCCCAAAAATCCCAAAAGCTGGTGAGGCTACATTGAGACTCGAATGCATGGGAAATTTTTGAGGCCGAAAGAATGGTGGGGAAGGGAGAGGAGGATATAAATAACCTGGATGTATACATCTGGTCAACAAACGTAGATAGGCCTCTGTGGTAGAGGGGTAATGCTCTCTATCAATCCGGAGGGCGTGGGTTCAAATCTTGGCGTGCAAAAATAAATTTTATTTGATTAATTAAACAATTTAATTTAATTTAAAATGATGTGTGGCATTTTGCGGCACTTTTCAGGGTGGAAGGTATTCTCAGTATTGCCCTGGTGTAAGACCACCATTCAGAATTGAAATGTTGCTTGAAATGGCTTTAGCCGTGTTTGGTGACCAAATTTGAAAAGCCAGATATTTCCTCACATTCCTCTTCCCCATCTCCTTCCCCTCTCCACTATCTTCAGCCTCACATCATACCCCAATTGGGGATACCATAGTCTCACTGTCTCCAGACAGGAACAGTTGGGACTTTTGTGAGGTGTTCACATAACAAAAAAAAAAAAAAAACACCTTTAAGCTTTAAACCATAAATAAAATTTTTAACGGAATAGTAGTGACCTTTATACATATTTTTGAAGAAAAATATAATGAAAAGCGAAAAAAAATTAGAAGGAATTTTTTTTTCATGGATTTTTTTCGTGGTTGATAGATCCCAAATTATGCAGCATGATCTGATGAGCTCTTTGGAACAGATTATTTAATCACTGAAGAAGAAAATAACAACAATTCTCAATGAAAATCTGAAAAAATCAAGATAATAACAGGTAACGTTCGGTAAGAAAGGGTATTTTCTGTGTCTTTGTCTAATTTATTATTTCATAGGGAGTTGTTTTTAATAATATCATCTCGAGTGATTAAATGGTACAATGAGGTTTACGGGCTTCAATAAATTAATCCTAATAAATTTTGAATTGATAATTGCGGCCACAAAAGCATAAAATACTTTGGTTGAAATAAAACAGAATGAAGCTGAGTTGATCAAATTGATAATTATTGTTATAGTTGTTTTAATATAATCTGCTCGTAGATATATTCATTTAAAATCATCTTCTCTAATAACAATGGGCGATAAATAATTACAATAATTAATATTCAAGAATTCGCAAGTGGTAATTAGCAGAGGCGGCTCTAGGGATTCTGAAGTACCTCACGCGTTGAAGGGTCAAATAGCATTTAAGTAAGTTATTTTTTGCGACAAGCGTACAATATGCAATGTCAACTCTTTCAGACGCATAATATTAATCATGCTCTCTTCCTCACGGCAATAACCCAAACTGTCTTTAGAATCCGAAAGCATTTTAACAAGGCGACATAATGCCGACAGAATACATGGTATTGGGACATTTGATAATTTGACCCAGCTAATGGAGGACTTAATGCCGTTGGCGCTAATAAAAAACTGTCAAATAAATCGAAGCTAGCAGTCCACAATGGAGTGGTGGTACCTACCGTGATGTACGGCAGTGAGGCACAAAATTAGAAGAGGAAGGATGAAAGCAGACTGTATGTTACTTGACAATTTAAATGAGATCCCTGAGGCGAACGTGTTGTAAAATCAATCGTGTATGATCGTGTGAGAAATGTGGGAATCCGCAAAGAATGCAAGGCTGAGGTAAGCATAATGAGTAAGATTAAGATAGGGACACTCAGATAGTTTGGGCATGTAGAGCGAATGAAAGATGAAAATAGTGTGAGAAGAATATATGACGCAAACGTGAATTGAAGAAGAAGTCGGGGACGCCCGAGGAAAACATGGCACGCTCAAGTGAATCAGACACTTGAGTCGGGCCAAAAGTCAGAATAATAGAAGAGATGATGTACGAATGTGGGTGAGGCAGTGAGTGTGTGCCAAGACCGAGTTGTTTAACGGTCCGTCTTCTCTGTCTACCTACTACTGTTAGTTAGTTAGTTTAGAATAATACCTACCAATTGTTTTGATTTGCTTAATATTTCATAATACTCTGTTCACTGTCATTTTATAATTGTGGGAGGTTTTTGACAAATTGATCCGAGGGAAGGACCACCACTGGTAATTAGGTATAGCGAGAATTTATGCAATTAAAGTTCGGGTTATTATTTCCATCGGCCTGAAGTGAAGCACTTGGCCCGCGGTTTCTCTGAAAGTTTATAATTTATAGCCAAGGTTGGAACTGCCGCTGAAGATCTCCCAGCGTCTGAAAATGATCTGGTACTCTGAATACAGTATCAAAGGAAACGGAGCTTATTTATTAGCGTTCTAGCTCCATTAAACTAAGGGTAACTAGGCTTACATAATTATGTATGTACGGTGGTACGTTTGAATTACTTTCTGTGATTTGCGATAACCACTGCAAGGTCCAGATTTTCACAAAAAATAATTTATTTTATGTTGTTTAATTGGTTTGGAGTAAATATTATGAAATTTTTTATAATCATTCCATTTTTCGTCTGATAGTTCCAATTGCCGCTTTATATGCATTATCTCTTTGTTGCTGAAGGTTGTGTAACGTGTAACGGTTTTGAATACCATTTATTCGTATTTTTAAACTTAACCCTTTTCATTGGCATAATTTTATTGACTGTTGTAGTCACAATATTGACGAAGTTCTCTGCTTTATCGTTTAGGACATTTGATTCGGTACAAATACTATTTTGTAAAGTTTCACAAAAGTTTTATTGATCAAATTTCCTTTTATCACTTATATGTAATTTACCCTGATTCATTTTTAATTATACACGTTTCAAATATTGTTAATATATTTTCGTGGTCTGATATTTTTGGAGTATCCACAATATTAACATTCAAGTAAAAATTATTTTTTATAACCAAATCAATAATGGTTGCTGACGTATTTGATATTCTAGTTGGTTTGGTCACAAGTTGTTTCAGTCCGAGATTATTTACTAAATTTTGAAGTCTATTACTGCAGGTATTTTTCACTTTCATGTCAATGTTAAAGTCACCAGTTACATTAAACAGATCTTGATTTTTCATGTTTTTAGTACACCAACTTTCGAAGAAATCCAAAATTTTTGAATGGCTTTGGTTTGGTGAGTGATATAATACAGCGTATGTTCCTTTAATCAAGTTTTTTCTTATTTGTACTGCCAGTATCCATGTATTTTTTTCATCAAACACTTCATTTGATATTATTTTAAAAGATATATTATTTTTAATAATCATAACAACTCCTCCCGTACGCCGACTAAATGAATCGCATCTTACAGTTGAATATCCTGTAAATGATACTTCAAAATCGTAAATATCACTAGTTATACACGTTTCACTTGACATTAAAATTTCTGGTTTTAGTACCTACTTGTAAAAATTCTTTAATTTCATTTACGTGAGCCAAAAGACTTCAAATGTTTAAGTAGTAGGTATATGGTTGCTTTTCTTTTTATCCTAAAAAATCAATTTTTCTCTTCTCCGATTCTATATTTCTTTTCAATTCAATTCTATTTCGATTCAAAGGTAACATTGTCATCAAACGGCCATTCAGCGTCAATTTATTTTATTGGCATTTGAAAAGTCACGTTATACGCCAATTCTTGGTGCGTTTCAGCTTTCTATCATATTGTAATAAGCTGACAAGTTGATCGTTGTTCTTATCTTGTTTGTTTTCAAGTGAAAATTCTTTAACACCGTTTTGATTTGAAACTCGTTGAAACGGAAACGTGTGGAGACAAACACATACATCTTTAAGACTTAGCCCGACATAGAATGAGATAGAATGAAACCTTACCTAAGTACAGTCACTACGAAGCGTCGTGCTCTGTCAAGCTACGTGCATTGGCCGCTTTGATTATCAGCTCAATTTTCAAGTCTCCTATTGGTTGAGATTGTATGAATGAAGGTTTCACTTCTACCGCACGTGAACTGCAATCGATTTTTGAAATGAAAACTTTTTTAGTATCGTTGTGATTTGAAACTAGATGCAACGAAAAATAGCGACACTAAAAAGTGACAAACACATACATCTATGGGAAAAAAGCCTCTGAGAGAATGAGATAGTATAATCGGTTTTCTCTTTGTGCGGTGCTTCGTAGCCTCCCCACTCTTATCTACTTTAGTTTTCTGAAGGTTTCACTTCTACGGCGTGTGAATTGCACATCCTGATGTATATATTTTTTAATTTGTAAAATCTGAAACGGACTTATAATGGACATTTAAAGGGTACCTTTCAACTGAAAAAAAAATGTTGACAATTTTTTTTTATTTGGCATTAATAAATACCTATAACAAATTTTAACCCTCCCGCCTCCACCCTCCCATTTTTAATCGCGATTTTATTATTTTTGTTCTCTCTAACTTTAATCCACACATGCGCAAGACTTTCATCATGTTCTCGTGTGGGAAAACCATCGAGCTTGAAGAATCGTCTGCTAAACGGCTTTTTATTTTGTTGGCCAGGTAACCAGCCCTTTCGGATTCAACGCAAGTTGGAACCACAGATCTCAGGCTACCTCAGGCCGCCGCCTCACGCGCACCGAACGAAACCGACAGATCGCAACTCCGTCCGTGTCAGTCCGCGCTTCGAATAAGACGTTTTTATGCTCCAGTGTAATCTCGCGAGAACGAGATTGCATTCCCTAATTGTTATATTAGTTTTTTTTTTTATAAAAATAATTAATAAAAAATTCTCAACTTAAATTTTGTTGGTTAAAGACGGACTGATAAAATATATCATACACTCAATTGCTCTTCGAAATTCATATTGATTTTCTTTATTTCCTACTTAAGTTGGTGTTTTTTTGTTTTTATCGTCAACAGCGCTCCATTCCTCTTTCTGTCATAGATCCCATCCCCACACACTTACAATACATCCGTTATTTTTTATTTAACAACCAAAATATTCACTAGAAATAATTTATATGGCAGAGCAACGATTATCGGGTCAGCTAGTACATCTATAGGATTTATCCTGCTAGAGAATGGGGTAGTATTATCGGTCTGCTCTTTATGCGGTGCTTCGTAGCTTCCCCACTCGTGCCTCCTTTAATTTTCAGAAGGTTTTACTTTTACCGCGTGTGAATTGCACACTGATTTTTTAGTGAAAACTTCTTTAGCACCGTTGTGATTTAAAACTCGATGAAACGGAAACGAGCGACACTTTAAAAGAGACAAACAATCAGTGGTGGTCCGTGAGTTTTAAGTCAGCAAGAGTGCTAAGATTGAAAAAATACGACGTTGTTGATGTTGTTGTATCTGAATATGATTTTTTTTTTTCAAATTTAAATATTTTGTATGAAGATTTTTAGTAGGTACATATCTTCGTACAAAAAGGTGAAATTTTGAAAAAAAATCGTTTTCAGCTACAAAACATCAATAACGTCGTATTTTTCAATCGTAGCGCTCTAGCTCTCTGAAAATTCACGGACCTCCACCGAAACACACACATATGACACATAAGACACATTAATTTTAACCTCGGTATTCCCATTGAAAACATAAATTATAATTACTTGATGAAAGAATTAAATTTA
Organism: Limnephilus rhombicus; assembly: GCA_929108145.2. Taxonomy (NCBI): domain Eukaryota; kingdom Metazoa; phylum Arthropoda; class Insecta; order Trichoptera; family Limnephilidae; genus Limnephilus; species Limnephilus rhombicus. Next base: position 44,000,196 of record OV815288.1, on the reverse strand, counting down.
CGAAGACTGATCGAAGAATTATATCCATATAATATAATATATACATATAATTATATATTATATGTGAAATTTTCTTATATGCAGATGATACTGCAATATTCTACTAAATATCCTAACAATGAATATAAAAAAACAGGATACATGATTTTAAGTTCAAACCGTAAAATAATTCGTCCACATGTACCATTAAAAATTGAAAATAACGATTTGCAAATCCTGTAACAGGAAAAATATCTTGGGCTGTGCATCGATAAGCATTTAACTTTTAAATAACACATTCAAAATGTAAAAGATAAAATCACACCCTTAATTAGCGTTTTTAGCCGGTTATCATATCTATTACTAATTAGATTAAAAAAAAATTATACTATAGTCTCGTACACTCACACCTAAATTACCTGATTGAAATCTGGGGAAATGCGTATGAAATATACATCAATGAATTACAAGTAATTCAAAATAAGATAATCAAAAAACTATTTCACTACGAATCCAAAACATCCACAAAAAATTATATTTGGGAACAAAACTGCTAACATTAAGAAAACTATACGAGTACAATATATGTGTATAACATACGTTTAAACACCATTCATACTAACTTCGGAAAACAATCAATTAGTTACGAGGGGGGCAATTTATATAATTGCCTTCCAGATGATATCAAAAAAGAAAAAAGTGTGTGCAAATTCAAAAAAAAATTGTTCCAATACGACACGATAAATCCACAGTACCATGCAAGTCTCCATTGATCTAGTGTCTAGTGGTATAAAGCATCTGACGAATCTCAGCGACCAGACATTCAACGGACATAGGATCGAATCCTAAGATATTAAAAAAAAAATTAAAATCAATATTCAATCTTCAAACCACTCCAAAATGAACAAGCAAAAGAAAACACAAAGGAATGCGACATCTAGCGACTCCGAAGAAGAAAACACAAATACCAATAAGATAACCAAATGTGTAGGAAAAAGTGCACTTGAATTCGACAACAAAAATAAGGAAAACATCATCCTTCACATTGATAAAAAAAGTGCTCCATTGTTTCCCCATTCTGTCTACTTTAGTTTACTGAAGGTTTTACTTCTACCGCATGTGAATTACACACTCCGATTTTTATTTTAATAGCCATTAATTTCCTCGCCTTCTTCTCACCGTCTCCTTCCCATCCCCATTACTTTTTGCCTCACAACATACCCCGATTGGGGATGCCATGGTAAAATGGCTTTTGACGGTGGGGAGCAATTGCTAGTCTTGCGCGGTCCCTGCTCACTAAAAAAATAAAACAAGAAAGCACACATTTTCATCTAATCAAATTCTTCATTTTTCGTATGCAAAATCTTTCCATTTAGCTTTAGCTTTCGTGTATTCCCATACGCAGTTCTTTATTTTATATTATTAGACAGTATGCACATAGTTTAAGGCAGTATTGAATTTTCTTCCGTTGAAAATTGCAAATGCAGTCGGTGCAGAGAAACGCCTTTGGAAATTGTAAAATAGCCTTCGCAAAGGAATGCACTTTCAAAGCGAATGCAGCTCCCGTCATTTACTGCAGACTGGGGCCGCCTGGATGTAAAACTCAATGAAATCGAACTTAGACATATATGTGGACTCTATTCGGAAAAAGGACTTACGTTAGTTGTAATGCGGACCTAGATATTTGAATATACCCACAAAAAACCAAACTTAATTTGTGTAGTAATTTGAGCTTAATTTCTTCATTAATTTTTATTTTTAACTTAATGAGTAAAACCTCAAATAGTAATATTTAATTAATGAAGAAAAAAGCTATGCCAGCATTATTTGATGGCACACTGAGAAGCAAACAGGAGTAGGCGAGCGATGTTTGGGCACCGTACCACCAGAAGTACATTGATATGTTAGAGCAAATCCAGAAGAAATTCCTCAGGTATGTTTATATGCGGAAGCATGGAACCTATCCAAGGTTCATGCACCATTGAGTTGAGGAAACTGATTCTGTGAGTCTAGAAACTAGGCGGAAAGCAAGTCTTGTTATTCTGACTTTCAAAATTTGGAACAATTTCAATTATAGCCCATTTCTCTTGGGATGCTATGATTTATATGTAGCCGATGTCGACATCATGACTTATTTAAAGTACCGAACGGCAAAACAGACGTCTTGGCAAAGCATAGCATGACGAGGGGAGTGGTGCTGTTAAATGAAATTGCAAAGCATTTGGATGTAAGTGACTGTTCTTTATATGCCTTAAAAATACTATTGAAGAGTCACTTGCCTAAATGCTGATAGGGTAACTAAATTGTACTGTAATTGGAATTATTCTGTTGTACAATAATAATTTCAAAAAAATAATAAATAAACTAAATAACTAACTAACCATCACGCCGTTTTCCCATCGTCAGGGGTAGGCAGAGAGGACGGACCGCCAAACATCCCGGTCTTGGCATACATACATTCATACAACGTCTCATACATTCTCTTCTATTATTCTGACTCTTGACATGGCCCGACTCAAGTATCTGATTCACTTGGTCGTGCCATGTCTTTCTTGGGCGTCCTCGACTTCTTCTATCATTCACATCTGCGTCATATATTCTCCTTACACTCCTTTCCTTGTTGATTCGCTCTACATGCCCAAACCATCGGAGCGTTCCTTTCTTGATCTTACTCATCACGCTTACATCAGCCATGCTTTTACCACACATACGCCTCAGGGATCTCATTTCTACAGCGTTCAGTCTACTTTCATCCTTCCTTTGCCAGTTACATGCCTCACTGCCATACATCAGGGTAGGTACCAGTACTCCATTATGGACGGCTAGTTTCGCGTCTTTGGACAGTTTTTTGTTGGTGCCAACGGCGTTCAGTCCTCCATTAATAGAGTAACCGGCATTCACCCTTCTTTCAATATCTCTATCAGCCTTCCCATCTCTCGTAATAAATAAATAAAAGACAATATTAGCGAAAGCTAATTAAAAATCTGAAACAGAAAAGATACGATCATATCTGGGACTCGAACTCAGGACCTATAGCTTGCCGGGTCAGATCACTGACTTTCAAACAAAATAATTAAAAGAAAAATAAAAGAAACAAATTTCCCTAAATTTAAATTAAATTAATTAATTATTAATTAAATTAAATTTAAATAAAATTTTAAATTTAAAAAAGAAAGACAAACATTCCCAGGTTACCGGAAAATTTTTGTTTGTGTTGTGATGGAGGGCTTGAACACGCGACGCCTGAATGGAATCCAAACGCTATGCCAAATCAGTCACTGAGTCTTAATTTTCCTGAAGTGGTTCGCCACGTTCCACTGATAATGCCATAGTCCCACAACCTCTGGAAAATTGGGACTCTTGTGTGGGGGGTATTTTCACGAACGATGAAGGACGTTAAAGATGTACGGAGGATTTTACATTTCTGATTCCTATTTATTATAGATTTTAAAAGCAATCTAAAACCGCACATTCCGAAACGTTTCCAACTGGCTTCAACGTCGTTATGACGTAGAAAAAGCCACTGGCTGGTAAGATCGCTGTAACCAACAACGATCAACGCCGCCATATTAACGCGTAAAAACGAACATGTCATTTTGGCGGCAAATCGAAGATAGCCCATTTTAAATCGCTATAGAAAACTTAACCATTAAGACAAAAATAAATTTAAAAATACCTTAATTAACGTAACAATTTTCGTGAATTAAAAAAAAAACCGAGAAAATACCCCATTGCACTAATTTTTCACACTGAACTCCATGCATTCCAAAGGATTCCATTATTTTAGGAGCTTCTTTTCACCATGTTATATGAATTTGACAAAAAATAAAGATCTTCCTCGCAATACACGTCCTGAGATAGAATTTCGGCCATTTCAGCCTGAATTACTTATTATTTTTAATCCCAGTGAAACATGCATGTAGTCCAATATACCAGGCTCCAACATGTAAAATAAAGAAACTTCCTAGTTCGTTGCAGTTGATGTTTGCTTTCAAACACGACCCAATATTGAAATAAGCAGATTTCAGGTAGAAACCTATTTTGCCTTTTGGGAAAGGGGATCGGATTAAAGTAGAAACAGTTCCCACGTTTGCTCAGAGAAGATTATTATCAAACACTGAAGATCGATTGATACTTTTTCGGAGAGTCGAGAGTTTTTTTTAAGAGGGTTGATTAAATGTGTAAGTAATTAATCTGGTTGAGTGCTAAAAAGCAGCGATGAAAGAAATTAAAATTTAACCAACTAACTTTCTCCGCAGGGGTAGGCAGAGAGGAAGGACCGCCAAACAACTCGATTCACATTCATACATCGTCCCATTCATTCACATCCATACATCGTCTCATACATACTCTTCTATTATTCCGACTCTTCACATGGCCCGACTCAAGTATCTGATTCACTTGGTCGTGCCATGTCTTCCTCGGGCGTCCCCGACTTATTCTACCATTCACATTAGCGTAATATATTCTCCTAACACTCCTTTCCTCGTTCATTCGCTCTACATGCCCAAACCATCTGAGCATCCCTTTCTTAATCTTACTCATTAGTCATTACGCTTACATCAGCCTTGCATTCTTCGCGGATCTCCACATTTCTCACACGATCGTACATGGTTTTACCATACATATGCCTCAGGGATCTCATTTCTACAGCATTCAGTCTACCTTCATACTTCCTCTGCCGGTTCCATGTCTCACTGCCATACATCAGGGTAGGTACCAGCACTCCATTACGGACGGCTAACTTCACTTCTTTGGGCAGTTTTTTGTAGGCGCCAACGGCGTTCAGTCCTCCATTAATAGAGTTGCCTGCATTTACCCTTCTTTCGATATCTCTGTCAGCCTTCCCATCTCTCGTAAATATACTTCCCTAGTACACAAACTCATCCACCTGCTCCAAATACTTATCATTCACAACTGTGTTGCACATTGTTTTCATACTCTCTCTTTCAAATACCATGACTTACGACTTACTTTCATTCATCATTAACTCATTCTTCATACATACTTCGTTCATCCTAGACACGAGAGACTGTTGATCTTCCATACTGTTAGAAATCAGCACCGCATCATCAGCATACAATAGGCAACATACTTCCAGATCACTGAAATTAAAATTTGATGGCCCAATACGGATATGATAATATTTTTAATAGACCCGAATAAGGAAAATATAATTTATTCTAATGTTTATTTATAAGTGTCCGCCCAGTAAGCGGAGTTTGCTTGTTTGAATACCGTTCGCATATTCGTAAATACCCGAAGCGTTACACATTCGGAATGTTTTGGCAGCGCTTGAGGGCGCGGTAAATGACAGAAGTAGCTATTTTATAAACATTCATTTTTGTATATTATTATTATTTTTGTATACTTTAAGAACAATCAATCAATTTTGGTACCTAAAGAGTCAATTTTACATTGGGCGAGTTTACAAGCTACTATATGGGAAATTCACTATCTGTTAGTAAACTCACTCAGTCTAATCGTATTACTTGCTAACTAGCAGATTGTTGACTATCTACGAAAAAAGTTGAAAGGTCGTCAACTCTACTTGCTACCCGCTTACTCGTCATTGGTTAATTTATGTTTTTAATATGTCTGCCAATAAACAGCTGATTTCGACTGTCAAACATCTGACAGAATTAGTTTACGCAGGCGTCGTTATTTTCGCTAGTGGCAGCGAGCTCAGTTTCCTACGAGCGAGTGGACAGTTTTGTGTGTCATCATGACAATTTAACTCGCCGATTCACCCGCTTTTAAACTTAGTAGATAGTAGCTTGTAAACTCGCTCAATGTAATTGAGGATTTAGGGGTACCTATTTAAAATACCTATAATTCTTACTTTCCTCAAGTAAGTTCATTGATTTAAAGAGTTTTTTTTACGAAAATTGAATTTGGATAAAACAATCGATGGTTTGTAAAATGTCATTCCCAAATTGTGACAATTTTGACAGTTTCGTAAGAGTTTTTGCAATGATTAAAAAACTTTTCAGATGTATTGTCAAGTGGTTGAAATAATCCAGAAACCTTTGCTAGGATGGAAAGAAGGTATTTTGAAAGTTTCAAACATTTCCTACACTTAATACAGTAATACATAGACAATTTACATAAACGTATAAGCAAGCATATTTTATATTTTATATCTATATATAGATTAGTAAAAAACAGATTTTTCCGTTTCACATTTTTCGTTTGAGAGTTGTTAATATTATCTTTAAGGCGCCGTATCCCCGCTCAAAAAGAAGTAGATGGAGAAATATGTAGTTACAAATGTTGGAGAGAGCGCGCTAAAACGATGAAATTGAAGCGGAACATTGTAAAAATGTTTAATAAAACACCACTCATTTAAAATAGAGCAAAATTCTCTTGGGGGTTGTCTAAACAGCATTTAAAGAAACACCGTGAATATTTTTCATACATATAACTTGTAAAATAACTGAAATAAATGTGATTATAATAATTTTCGGAGCATACTTTGCGCTTTTTTTCTATCGAGGGAATTTCATATAATTTGCATGGGATGTATATATATTAACTTCGAAAATAACATAACATTTATACTTTTGAATGTAGCTATAACTTTGTGGTTATCCATTATAGATAAATGAAACAATGTTACTTTGTTTGAACCACTTGTTGATATGTATATTTGTTTAAAGCCGACCGGTTAATATTGTTACCACAATCCTTAGTAATAATACATTGTTCCTATCCACTATTTTGTAACTATCAACTCAGCATACGTTTGCCCTGAAGAAGGAACGGTCCTTCCGAAACCGGTCGGCTTTAAACAAAGGTACAAGTGGTTCAAACAAAGTATCATTGTTTCATTTAACATATATTTTTTAAGAGCTTATAAACTTCAAATGTTTAAGAGAGATAATGTAAGAAATCGTTAAAAATTCGGGTAGCGGCGCGCGGCTTAATTAATAAAAAAAAGGAATTAGCTATTGAAAAAACGACGAATCTATCATTTTTATATTTCTCAATTTAACTGGTGTACGCCATAACAAGGATAATATAAATGATTAAGGTAGGTTTTTATCACACCAAAATTACAATATAGATTTTTTTTCTTGTGGAGTTATGTACAAGATATTGCGTAGATTTAACCTGCTGGCATCTCTGATAAACAACGAATTTAACCTTCGAGACAGCGAAGGGAAACTTTGTGTGTCTTCAGTTGCTAAAGTTATTTAAAATTGATACACGTAATACATTGAGCGAATATTTTTTAGACAGGGTAATAAATAAAATAGTCAAAATGTTTTACAGCCAACAGATAATCCCAAGAATATATTCTATTTTTTTTTTTTTTTAATTTTCGAAGTGTAAATTTCTTTAACATCGTTGTTTTTTGAAACTCGATTGAACGAAAAATAGCAACACTAAAAAGAGACTGAGAGAATGAGATAGAATGTAACCTTACTTACGTACAGTACCTACGAAGTGTCGCCCTCTGTTTATAAGCTTAATTTTCAAGGCCCCTAATGGTTGAGATTGTGTAAATGAAGGTTTCACTTCTGCCGCGTGTGAACTGCACTCGATTTTTGAAGTGAAAATTTCTATAGTACCATTGTGATTTGAAAGTCTATGTAACGAAAAATAGCGACACCAAAAAGAGACAAACACGTACATCTATAAGATTTAGCCTGCGAGATAATGGAATAATCGGACTCCTCTTTGTGCGATGCTTCGTAGCCTTCCCACTCTTGTCTACTTTAGTTTTATGAAGATTTCACTTCTACTTGATTACAGCTATTCCCCAACTGGGTTATGTTGTGAGGCTGAAGGTAGTGGGGAGGGGATGGAGATAGGGAAGAGGAAGGTGAGAAAATACCTGGCTATTAAGATCACCAAACATCGACAAAGTAATTTCAAGCAACGTTTCGATCCCGCATCCTTCAGATTGTCAGTCAAGAGTCTTACCCCTAGTCCACGGCGGCCGTCGGTAAATTAATTAACTCCTAATTGTTCCTTTTTTTTTTTTATTATTTTTTTTTTATTCCAGTTAAAAGAAAATTACATTTTCACTCATTTAACTAGAAATAATTATACACATTAAGATAAATAAATATTTCAATACAGCGCTATTCTATTTCATTATTTTGTTTATCAAGAATAAATATAAATAATTGTTTTTTAAATTTACCCAGCTTCTTTTCGTTTTTAATGTCATTTGGGAGGCAATTATATAAGTTGCCCCCCTCGTAACCAATGGATTGTTTACCATAGTTAGTGTGGATGGTATTTAAATGTATGTTATCGCGTTGTCGTGTAAAGTGTTTGTGTATTTGGGACGTTTTAATGAATTCTGTGTTTGTGTGTACGAGATTATTTTGTATTTTGTATATAAGGAGACATGTATTGTATTCATATAGTTTTCTTAATGTTAATAGTTTTGTTTCCATATATAATTTTTTTGTGGATGTTTTGGGCTTGTAATTAAATAGTTTTTTGATTACCTTGTTTTGTATTACCTGTAATTCATTTATGTGTGTTTCACATGCGTTTCCCCAGATATCAATCAAATAATTTAAATGTGATTGTACGAGACTATAATATAGATATGATAGCCGGCTAAATACGCTGATTAAGGGGATGATTTTATCTTTAATACCTTGTATGTGTTGTTTAAATGTCAAATGCTGATCAATGCACAACCCAAGATATTTTTCCTGGATCAGGTTTTGCAAGTCGTTGTTTTCAATTTTTAAGGGTACATGAGGAGGAATTATTTTACGGGTTGAGCTTAAGATCATGTATCCTGTTTTTTTAACATTCATTGTTAAAACATTTGATTGGAGCCAACTATTGATTTTTTCTAGATCTGTTTGTGCATTTTCTAGTAAGATATCTAAATCTTTACCCCAGTAGAAAATTGCTGTATCATCTGCGTATAAAAAGATTTCACCATTTAAAATTAATTGCGATATATCATTGATATAAATTTGGAACAGTAGTGGACCTAGTATGGACCCCTGCGGAACTCCATAGTTTATTGGAACGTAGTTGCTATTTTGATTGTTAATGCTAACGAATTGCTTTCTATTGCTAAGATATGATTTGAGTATATTGAGAGCAGGACCAACTACACCAATTTTCTCGAGTTTCTTGAGAAGTATGTCATGACTAACTGTATCAAAGGCTTTTTGAAGGTCAACATATATAGATAAAATATAATTTCCACCATCAATGCCACTTCTAAGTTTACTGATTAAGTCGTTTATTGCTCCTAGTGTGTTCGATTTTTTCCTAAAGCCGTATTGTTTTTTATATAAGAATTTTTTTTTTAGCAGAAAATTGTTTAATCTATCGTAAATTACACGTTCAAAAATTTTAGATAAAATTGGTAAGATTGAGATGGGTCTGTAGTTTGAGGTATTTGTTTTGGACCCACCTTTGTGAATTGGTATCACCTTAGCAATTTTACAGCTATCCGGAAAAGTTCCCTCTTTAAAACATTGATTGATTAATTTTGTTAAAGTAGGAATCAATTCTGTGGAGAGACTTAGCACTGTCTTACATTTGAGTGAATCGTAACCAGCACTTGCATTTTGTTTTAGAGATTTTAATATTTGACTTATTTCTAACTCCGTAGTAGGCTGAAGATAAAAAGATTCAATGCTATCATGCATTAACGTTATTTCATTGGCTGGATTGTGTTTGATTTTGCCATGTATATTAGCGGCTAAGGAGGAGCCAATGTTGCAAAAGAAATTATTAAATTGGTTGCATATCTCTACATTGTTAGTGATTATTTTATCATTAATGATTAATTTAGTACAAAAATTTCTTGAGGTGTAAGATTGGTTCTTAATAATATTATTAATTAAGTTCCAAGTTTTTTTACTGTCATTTTCGCATTTTTTAAAAAGATTACTGTAGTGTGTTTGTTTTAAGTTTCGTTTTTTTGTAGTGACATTATTTCTTATTTTTACAAATTCTGCTTTTAATAATGTGTTATTTGGTTGTTTTTTTAGTTTCAGATGTAATTTATTTCTTTTATTGATTAATTTTATAAGGTCTTTGGTTATCCAGTCTGGGTTATTTATGTTTTTTGTTTTAATTTTAGTGGTACTGTTAGAATTAATTTTATTTTTCAAGTAGTTCACAAGATTGTCATAATTTAATACCGAATTGTCATTCGTATTTAGATGAAAGGGATTTTGCAAGATATCATTCTTTAGATTATCAAGATTAATGTGTGTATATTTTTGGAACGATTTTAAAGATGTGCTTTTAACGTATGTGTGAATTACGTCAAGGAGTAGTATATTGTGATCAGAAATGGAATTATCACAGTTCGTTAGTGAGTATGATAGTTTTGTATCTGTGAGTATATGATCTATAATTGTGTTTGTATTTTCTGTGATGCGTGTGGCGTGATTTTTGTTTATTTTGTTCAAAATAGTGTAATTATTAAATCTAATTGTGTTCGTATATTTACAAGTATGTGTATTGGCAGAGTCAAGCAGATTTATGTTGAAGTCTCCAAATACAATACCTCTTTTATATGATCCTAGATGAGAGGATAGTGTTTCCAGGAAGTCTTTGAAAACAGTATTTGGTTTTTTATACACTAAACCTATTTTTAGATTAAGCTTATTTACATGAAGCCATAGAAAGTTGTTGTCGGGGTCACTAGTGTTATTAATCACATTGTATTCTAAATAATCTTTTATAAATATAGAGACTCCGCCTCCAGCTCCCTGCGGCCGGCAAGATGCTTCGTGTTTGTATCCTTCTAGGTTGACGTACTTTAGGTCCGCTTCTTTGAGCCAGATCTCACACAGTAGGATAATGTTGAAGTTCGATTTCGTAGATTTTAGTAGGCATTTGATGTCATCTAGTTTACCTTTCAAGCTTCTCACATTTAGGTACATAAAGGAAATTGAGGTTTTTCCTTTTGATGTGCTCGGATGTTTGTGGTATGATATATTTTTAATTCTTATGTGGTTTTTTAGTTTTTCTGCAGTATTATGATGAACAGAAAGATTCTGGGTATGATTAAAGAATCCCAATTCTGAAGTGTCAGTGAGAGCGTTAGAGTCGTGGTTTAAAGTAGGTAAGTTTGATTTCAGATCCTGTAATTTTGTTTGTAGTCCTCGTACATTTTGATGATGTATTAACATTTTAGTGTTTAGTTTTTTGGGCGCATTTTAACGATAGTGGGATTGTTATTTAGGTATTTAATTGTAATGTCCCTTTCACCAGAAGACTTCCTTTTTTCTAGTTCTTCTCTTAAATCTGTCAACTGTTTCCGTTGTAGAAAAGACTGGTCTTGGTAAATTCGGATATTATTTTTCAGAGTGTTTTTCTTTTTTAGAAGAATTTTCGGCCATTTGGCTTCCGGAAATTCAACTTTTATACTTCTGGGTTTGTCAGTTTTCGGAACACCCAATCTGTAGATTTTTAAGTCGAGGTTTGTTGTTGAGGCATCCATATCGGAGATAATTTTCTTAACTGATGCGATGTCACTATTTATTGATTCAGTCTGAGATAATGATATATTCTCAGGAATATTGTGAATAATAATATTTTTATCTCGGTAACTTTGTTCTTTCATTTCCGCTAGGATTTCGCACACAGTTTGGGTTTGGGCTTGTGGGGAGCATACATTTGGAGTTGCACTTTTTAGAGCCGTTAATTCGCCCTCAAGGTTTGCCATTTTTACTGCCATTTGGGCGATGGTTCCTAATATGTCGTTAGTTCGAGGTATTATTTTCGCAATCTGCTCTTTTGTAAATTTATTATTAGGCTCCATTATCATATTGGTCAGCAAGTTGACTGCGTCCTTTGCTAAAGAAATATACGCCTGAGCATCCATATTGATTAAAAAGTTGTAAAATTTTTACTTGCAGTTGTTGTGGCTGGTGAGACTGCCTTGTTTCCGCTGCGCTTGTAGTAACCGCTATTAACGGTAGCGAGTAGGTACTCGTACCTCTGGCCAATACACTGTGCACTGTTTTTGCGGAGAGCGAGTGGTACCCACACCGTAGCGTATAACAATGTCACAAAATTTGCTTACAGCACTTGACGTTTTTGATTATTGGTTTTAGATTATTATTTGATTGTTAATCTTGAACTAAACAATGTGCTATGCAGACTTTAATATTTTAATTCTTCAAGGAACGGAATTTACACTATAACTTTCGGTAAAACTCTTTAAATTTTGTTTTTTTGCAAGACAGAATATTATGCGTGTGAACAGTACTGTAATTGTTGTTGTAAGCCTTAATAAGCTGTCGCCAATAAACTTCTAATAAAAACTAATTCTATTAAAATAAGTTGAAATTATTAATCCCCTTAGTTGCCCTTTGATTATTTTGTGTTAATTCATAAAGGTTTTTAATATGTTAATTCTTATGAACATAAATATATTCTCATGCAAAACCGTGTTTGAGAGGAAAGGCTCTTGCCGCGCAATCCGAAGGTCGCGGTATCGAATACCAGCGTGCGCAAATAAGTGTTAATTGATTAATTTGTAATACATCACAATGAACTCTTTAAAAATATATGTAGTATATTTGCGGCACTTTACAGAGTGGAAGATACTCTCAGTATCGCCCTGGTGAAAGACCACCATTCAGAATTGAAACGTTGCTTGTAATGGCTTTAGCCGTGTTTCGTAACCAGATCTAAATAGCCAGGTATTTCCTCACCTTTCTCTTCCCTATCTTCTTCCCCTCCTCACTACCTTCAGCCTCACAACGTACCCCAATTGGGTGTGCCATAGTCTCACTGACTCCAAACAGGAGCGGCTGGGACTCTTGTAAGATATTCATATTAAAAATATAAATATACATATATATATATATTTTTTTTTTCAAATTTTATTTTGAATAATTCTTTTTTTTAACTACTTACTCACGGTTGACATCAAATATAGAGATAGACGAATAATCCAGGCGCTATACAAGAATGAGGCCGCTATAATTAGATGTGACAATGATACAAAAGAAGCCAGTATAAGACAAGGGGTGAGACAGGGATGCTCTCTGTCACCTGTTCTTTTTAACGCATATATACAAAGGGCGATTGATGACTTGAGGGAGAGAATGAGTCACAGAAAAGGTGTAAAGATGCACGGGCAAAAGGTGGATATGGTAAGGTTTGCTGACGATATTGCTTTGGTTGCTGAAAGCGAAGAAGAACTGCAAGAGGCGTTAACAACCATGCAAAGCATTCTTCAAAATAATTACAACATGAGGATAAATAAAGACAAAACAAAGCTGCTGACTGTAGGCCGAACGCAACATCAGATGAGAGTAGAGATGTCAGGAGTTCCACTAAAGAACACCAAGGAGTTTGTCTACCTCGGGAGCAAAATAACATGGGAAGGTTGGTCTAAGAGCGAGGTCAACAGCCGTATGCACCAGGCTAGGCTTGCATTCAATAAAAGATCGAAAATAATAGAATCGAATAATATAGACCTGAAACTGAGAATACTCCTCATCAAGACCTATGTATGGAGTATCTTGATGTATGGCTGCGAAACATGGTGCCTATCCGAAAGAGATAAACGGAGACTACAGGCTTTTGAGATGTGGTCCTATAGAAGACTATTAGGAATTTCCTGGAGAGACCACATTACAAATGAAGAGGTTCTCCAAAGAATCGAAGGAGGAAGGCACCTGCTCAGGACCTTGTCCGAAAGGCGCGCAAGATGGATTGGCCATGTAATAAGACAAGAAGGCCTCTTGCATGCCATAATGGAGGGTATGACCGAGGGGACAAACGCTAGGGAACGCCCACGCCGAGAGTACCTGGAGGACCTGCTGGTGGACGTGCGCTGCTCATCATATGCAGACTTCAAAAGAGCCGCACAAACATGGAAAAGTGGAAGAAACGAATAGATGACATTGCTGCAAACCAATCCCAGGATTGAAACCAGAGAGAGAGACTCACGATTCTATCTCAACTCACAATCAAGTTAACTCAACACCTCTTTGAAAAGTCATTAAAAGCTTTAAAAAAATAATTTAATAATAGCTCATCCTTCGACCAGATATCATACGTCAATGAGCTCATCATAACCCTAACCTAACGTAACCTATTTAACTCTCAACAGGCCAAGATGTTAAACATGACGTCCGTAACCAAGTGTGTCGGCCGATGACCCCATGAAATTTTTTTTATGGGCGATTAAACCATGGAGATCATTTTATCGGACAGGTAATATTATCTACCTACATTTGATAACACATTTTTTCCTGCGATCAACGATTTTTTCACATTTTTTAAAACGACACATAATGTATGAAATCCTTTGCGCAGGAATACCTAAAATACTAAAAATATATTTCATGCATTTAAGTAGATATAGTAAGGATAGTAATTTTGGGGTCTACCGTCAGCCCCAGTTGGCTGCGGGAGAGTTAACCAATTTTTTCGTTACTTTTAATGATTTTTTTATAGTATGTTCTGAGTTGGTTTCATTCCAAGTTGTGCGGTCACCTTTGCAATGTTTTTTTGTCTTTAAGTTCTTATGTGTCTATATTTGTTTCTTTCGTTAATTTTTATTTTATCATAACGAAGAAACTATTGGTTTCGAAACATGTTGATAATTTGATTAAATAAGTGGTGAAACAAAGTGTTTTGTTTTCATTTAATCTTATATATAAAAATCTCGTGTCACGGTGTTTGTGGTCTCACATTTTATAGCCCCAAATTTTAACCCTCCTACTCTCACACTCCCATTTTTAAATCGCGATTTTAGTATTTTTTGTATGAACACTATTTAAGCGTCTTTCGTATTTCGAACAGAACGAAATTATTTATGTTGTTGAATGACAGATGGCGCTACGTCACGCATGCGCAAGACATTCTCGAGAAGCGTCGCGTCATTTTGATATTTTATTCGACATCTGTTCTCGCGTGAGCAAACCATCGAGCTTATTTGTGTTGGCTATAAAGACGGACTGACAAAAATATCGTACACTCGTACAATTTTGAAGAGCAATTCTCTTCAAAATTCATTTTGATTTTTCTTTATTTCATTTTCCTACTTTAGTTGTTGTTTTTTGTTTTTATCGGCGGTCATTGTCTACACCAAAATATTCACTATAAATAATTTATATGGTAGAACAACGTTTGTTGGGTTAGCCAGTTCTAATTATAAAAAATTCACAAAACCATTACCAGTAAAGAAACAGAAAGTTGATCTTGTTTAATAAGTTAATTATTCCCACACCGTAAAAGAGTTTCCATCTAAAACAGTGCTTTATAAACTAACTGATTATTACAATGAAAAATGTTTTAAAAATTCAAATAGAGTCCATTTTGCGTCGGTTCATATTGTAAATGGTTAAATTACGTAACAGCTTCTTCTCGTGGATTAACAAAGGAAGACATAAAATATCGCCTTATTCGCACAAGTCCGGCTAAGTTTCGCTGTTAAAATAAGAAATGGGTCTTCCCACTGAAGGGATAGACGATATAAGTGTGTTATGAGCGTTTCCGCGTGCCAGAAATAGGTGAAATTTCAGGTGAAACCTTCTTTCGATGAAACAAAAAATGGTGACACTAAAGAGAGACAAACACACGTACATCTGCAGGATTTAGCCTGCGAAAGAATTAGATAGTTTAATCGGTCTCCTCTTTATGAGGTGCTTCATAGCCTATCGGTCTCCTCTTTGTGCGGTGCTTCGTAGCCTCCCCACTCTTTACTCTATTTTTCTGATGGTTTCCTTTTACCGTGTGTGAATTGCACACTCTGATTTGTCATTATTTGTGATTATTCTTCTTCTTCGTACGATAGAGAAGAAATGGAGGTACTTAGGTCAAAGTGGGGTTTTGAGATTTTCCATCTAGTTCAATGCATCTGGATTTGGGAGACGGGTATGAGTACCGTCGCCCTGGTAACCATTTCAATAATCAAGATCTCTGTCATGGGTAACCTTAAGTGGCAGTTTGTTTGGTGAAGTAGGTTATATTAGTTCGTGGGGTGAGGTTGGTTCAGGTTTTAGTTGAGGATGCAACGAATTGGGATATGTTGTGAGGCTGAAGGATGTGAGAAGGGGAAGGAGATGGGGAAGAGGAGGTGGGGAGGTACCAGGATATTCAGAACTGTTCACCAAACACGGCTAAAACCAACGATTTCAAGCAACGTTTCTATTCTGAATGTTGGTCATACACCAGGGCGATACTGCGAGTGTCTTACACTCTGGAATGTGCCGCAAATATACCATATATCATTTCAAATTAATTAATTGTGGAAAAACACAAATTTAAAGAAAAAATATGCACGCACGCCGGGATTTCATGCCGCAACCTACGGATTGCGAGTCAAGAGCCTAACACCTCGACCACGGAGGCCGTGATTGAATTATTGAATAGGTATTCAATTTTATTGACTTGTCTGGGGTCTAGAAGTCACAGAACTCATTTAAACTGGTGATATCAGTTTATTATTTAATTAAATGAAGACAATATAAGAGCAACTCAATCGAAAATCTGGAAACAGAAAAATCAGAAAAACATATTGACACGTCTGGGACTAGAACCCAGGACCTCTTGCTTTCCGGGTAAACGCGCTAACCTCTGCACCACGATGTCTATATCAAATTGGGTAATTTTTAATTGTACCCACATTATCTTCATTTTCTTAACGCGTATGTTATTGGCTACTATTTTATGAATGATTGCAAGATTCAAACCAGAACTCAATGCTCTCTGGGTAGTGTCTGGATAAATCTTTATCCATTTTATTTTAATATGCGACATCT
This sequence comes from Limnephilus rhombicus, assembly GCA_929108145.2. Classification (NCBI taxonomy): domain Eukaryota; kingdom Metazoa; phylum Arthropoda; class Insecta; order Trichoptera; family Limnephilidae; genus Limnephilus; species Limnephilus rhombicus. The sequence goes on along the minus strand of OV815288.1, from coordinate 43,983,487 downwards.
ATTGACTTTTCTGCAAGTCTAGGATGAATATATTTTATTTTTATTTTAACTTTATGAGTAAAACCGTAAATTATAATATTTAATTAAATTAAGACGATATAAGCGAAACTCAATCGAAAATCTGGAAACAGAAAAATCAGAAAAAGATATTGACACCTTTGGGACTTGAACCTAGTTTTTTGTTTAAAATTTGGTATAGATTATTGACCGCACTTCTTCGGATTCCCTGTTCAGTGGATCTTTCTAACTAAGAAAGGAAGGATTTTGAGAATTTCAGGATTCAGATAAGTATTGCCGTGGCGTACGTCCTAGTCTGTAATAAGGTTTTATCGGGAAGAAAGGAGGTCCCAACTACCAACCTGGAATTAAGCGAGATTAGCGAGAATAACATTTCAAAGATTACCAGGGCAAGGGTGCTATCTGATTTACGATGTACAATTATAGACGTTGCGTTCTGGGTTTAGTAGTTTTCGTTGTTGTCTAAAATCTAGTTAGAATCATACGAGGTGATTGGTAATATTTAGAGGTGTGAGCGTTGCCTAATTGAAAACCGAACACTCGAAAATCTCTACCAACATACCAAGTTATAATATAACGTGCAATATAGGTAGTGGCAAAATTTATATTAATATAGCCGACTTTATGAACGATATCGTTTTTGATTGTTACCGAGAGGGAAGACTCTGCTTGGTTATTTATATATTTTAAAATAAATTTGAAGTAATTTTTGCTACATCCATACATCCATACATCCATACATCCATACATCCATACATCCATACATCCATACATCCATACATCCATACATCCATACATCCATACATCCATACATCCATACATCCATACATCCATACATCCATACATCCATACATCCATACATCCATACATCCATACATCCATACATCCATACATCCATACATCCATACATCTATATATCCATACATCCATACAACCATACATCCATACATCCATACAACATCCATTTAAATTTACGAATTTTAAAGATTCTAGGCGTTTTCTTATAGTCGGTAAGCAGTGTGAACAACGCCGTTATGACTATGTTAGCCCGATTTGAACTGATTCGATCATTATAATACAATCCAATACCTCAAATAATTCACTTACTCTAATATTCATGAACCAGTCTGAAGATGACCGTAGTGGATCAAAATTGATCCATTCTAAAAATAAGCAGAAAAATTTAAAAAATGGTTTTTATTAGATAATATTCTATTTCTTCGGTAATCCTAGAAGACTAATCGAGCACTACACCTAAGTAATTACTAAGACTACGTATTCGTTAAAGAGATGTATATGCATTATTTTTTACATATTTATATGAAACATGTTAGGTATACATATAAAATCGAAATTATATTCGTTGTCCTCCTCACTAAATAGGAGATCCTTTGCTGAGGGGGACTATGCTTTGGATAAGTTTTTAGCGACTTCCATGGTTTAACTTCATGGTTTGGATAAGGTTTTCCAGAAACTTCTTCGACGATGTTTTAAGTATACTAGTGAGTACATTTTCCGATAGTTTCTTCAGCCAACATTTGATGTCCTTAATGAAGCTATTTTTTGTTTTAATTTGTTTGATACTAAGTGGGAGTTTGTTCGCTAAAAAATCGAAACTTCTTTGTCCAAACGCAGAGTTACACTGTGGTTTATTAAAAGTATGTCTGTCTGTTTGGCTCTGGTTTTATGGGTATGTGAGGTGACTGCCTCTGAATCATTATTGAGGTGATATACTATAATGTTTTTGGCATAGATTTTTTGTATGCTTGGAACATCAAACAGTTTAAAAATTTCTGTTGTTGACGTCCTTATGGGGACCTTTAGTATGGTCTTTTATGATGCAATTCTAAGTTATTTTCGGTTGTTTTATGTGTTTAGATGCTGTTGAGCCCTAATCTATTACTCCATATTCCAACTGAGAGTGGAATAAAGCATAAATCCCTTGTTGACAAGATGTTTCGTATTTTTTTTGAAGAAGTAGATGAGTTTTGTTAGCTTTTTCGAGGTAAGATCAATGTGTGAATTCCACTGTAGTTTTTTATCAATTTCAATTCCAAGATATTTAATACTTGTTTGGTTTATATATTTATTTATTCTTAGTACATTTACATTACAAAGGTATAATATATTGTCCTCCACACTAGGAGTTCACCTGTCTTGTAGAGGACATTTTTCAGTTGTAAACTATAAATTATAAATTGTGAATAATAAAACAAAAGAGTGTTAATAGCTTATATAAAAAGATATTGGTCCATGAACTTTGATTTGATGAACTCCGATTTACTGAGGTAAATAGTGTTTACTTCAAGATATTTGCATTGAGTTCATGGAGATCAAGGCAAAAGTCACAATGCCAACTTATTAAAAATATATATTTTTTGACTCTTCCCGGAGTTATTTTTAAAAGAAAAATAAGAGAAATTTTTTTTTTTAACATTAACAATGACTGTTTGTTACTCCAATGAAACCGGACACATCCCAAACATGAAGTTCATAAACTGGGGATTTGCAAACATAAAATATCATTCAGTACAATCTAAATTGGCAAATTTATCAACTACTCTGGATAAGAATTATAAGGAAAGACTTTGCGCTTAGTTGAAATGAAAAACGAATTTCCCCAGAGCGTAAAAAACTTTCCACTTCGTATTCTGGGGACGGAATATCAATGTAGGGAAAAGTTTTTAAGTGACTCGATATTAAAAATGATAATATATTAAGCAAGTTGGTATAAATAACCTAATAAGGAAAAAGATAGAGAGGTCACTGTTTAATATCAAGGTTTCTAAACAATCAAACTGAAAATTTTAAGTAAGAATTTTTTTCCATTCCATGGTTAAAGTACTTAAATGAACTTGAATCAATATTAAAGTTAAAAAAAATAGTTATAATTTTATAAGAAAAACTTCAAATTATAATTTTTAATCATTGAAGACTTTTATAGACTCTCAAACAAAATTTTGAAACAGAAAAATCAGAAAAATTTTAAGGAATTGAACCCAGGGCCTTAGCTTTGTGGGGCCTGAAACGACTGAGCTTTACATGAATACCTCACAAGAGTCTCAGCTACTCCCGTCAGGAGCCAGTGAGACTATGGCATCCCCAATTGGGGTATATTCATAAAAAAATTTGCGTTAAAGAAAATGAAGATAATGTAGGTGGTTCTTAGTCGAAGTATGTTACAGTTAAACATGACCGAATTTCATATCGACACCGTGGCGCAGTGGTTAGCGCGTTTGCCCGGAATGCAAGAGGTCCTGGGTTTGAGTACCAGAGGTCTCAATATGTTTTTCCGATTTTTCTGTTTCCAGATTTTCGATTGAGTTTCGCTTATATTGTCTTCATGTATTTAAATAATACTATTTTCATCCTCATGTGATATTCTCTTCAGCTACACAGTCTTTGAGATTTAAGAAAAAGTTTTAAAAGGAAAAAATACGGCTGTAAATCTTCCGTTCAAAGTTAAATTATTAGCAGTAAGGTGAAGATTAAGGCTGACTCTTAAGCGTAATATTCCTTCGTATTATTGAGAATGATTTTATAAAATAAATAAAAATGTATTGCCTCCGGTTCCATAACAGTTGGTCCGGCGACATTTGGTCCGGCAACAGTTGGTCGGGCGACAGTTGGTCCGGCCGACAGTTCGTCCGACATTTGGTCCGGCGACAATTGATCCGACGACAATTGGTCCGGACGAAAGTTTAGAAGATAAGAAGTAAGTATGCAAAGAGGTTATACGGCCTTGCAACCAAAGTCGATATACTTATATCTGAAGGCATTTTGAGTGAAAATCCGTTGTAAAATTATTTTTACTAATAATTTCGACTCCGAAGTAGCCTCCGCGACTCCAGCTGCACGTATGTAGGTATAAGTATGTCGTATTTTGTGATTGCGGCATGCTCTCTAATCTCTAATAAAATAGTTTCCGAAACAAGTTTAAAAATAGCCAAGTTTCATGGCAAAGCTTGAAACTATCCGAAGTCTATAACCCGATTACAAAATAGTGGACGGGAAAATGTATTATTACTAAGGATTGTGGTAGGGGTGGAACCGTTGCTAGGTATTAACGAAGAGTAGATTGGTTGGGGAACATATCCATGATTGGGCTGTAAGATAATATTTTAGTGGTTATATTATTATATTATTGTTTTTATTATAGTGGTTCAAACAAATTAAAATTGTTTCATTTATCTAAAACTTTTGTATTTTATCTAAAACATTTATATTTTATTAACAAATAGTGTTCATAAACTAAAACTCTTTGGCCGCACCAGAATTTACATTAGAAATTATAAATCAAAATTTGGGAGGTGGCTATGGGGCCGCCGCCCCGGGAACCATTTATTGGGGAACGAACACCTCTGCCATAGGTCACGCCAAGTGGTTCGCTAAGTTTTGTAACTTTGCAGGGGTGCCCGGGTCCATGAGGTGAGGTTTGCCCGGGTTTTTTTACGGCGGATACACCTTCCCACTAACTGTGTGGCACTTTGGATCGGGAAAAACTGTTTGCGGGAGGACCAGCACTCTCTCGGAACACAGCCCTGCACCACAGTGAGAGGGATGGATTCGTAAGTCCGTCACTCCTGGACACACTAATTCCTATATTTCTACTAATCCCTCATACTTATTTCCATCCCAGAACTTCTTATCTTTCCTTTACTTAAAAAGACCCTCCACACAGCATCTCCAAAGATGACCCGAGGGGAATTATTGTTCTCAGGGCCTTCAGAAAAAAAAGAAAAAAAATCGAATACTTTTTGCCGACTTCAATAAGCCTTCTCCGATACAAGCTGTCACGGCCGATACCGCGACACGAGAATGTGACTGTAAATCCTTTTTTTAGTTGATGAACAAAGACCAATAATTGTGTTTTGAAATTTTGATCATAGGAAACAGGAAATGAGAGGAAGTCTCTTACCTTTGACGGCTTTTTGTGGCGTTTCAGGATCGATCCTGGGTTCCCAATATCTCGGCACAACACCAGGTTTCAATACACGACACTTTGGTTTGATAAAAAATGAAATTTTGCTAATATTTGCGATATTTCAACGAGCAAGTTGTGACCCATGTCACTACGAAATTCCAACTGCCCAAGTAGGTAATTTTAAACTTGGGTGTCAATATTGTTCAATTTGTTCACATGTAGGTAGGAACATCTTCTTCTTTTCCTAGTAGAGACTTTTGAGGAAAGGAGGAAGAGAAAGGAATGCATGATTGATGAAGGACTTGGGGAATATGGATTTAGTTTTTTAAAAGACTGTTTCAGAACCAAACACAAGCCTTTTTGTAAAAGGACATTAATTTGTTTTGTGTATGCTTAGGATACGTGTAGCCAATAAAACCTGTGTTAATAACCCACATAGGGAGAAATGTGTTGATAAACCTCGGATGAAATAATTCGGAAGGACACCACAAAATCCGTCACATTTTTTTAGTTTTATATGGTGCTCTGATTAGGACGATACTGATAGTCCTACTTCGCAATCTGAGGTTGAAATAATGAATCCTACTTTAATTAAATCAGGCTTGAAAATTCTGATTATAATCCATGAAAATAAATTTGCCCTGGCTGAGTTTTGCACTACCGATCTCTGGACTCAGAGCCAAAGATATTACCACTCCACCACGCAGTTTGTAATTATAAACAACCAAAGTCAGACAATGCATGAAAGTGAAGCTTTTACAACTGGTGACAAGTTATCAAAGTAAACCATTCAGTCAACCATTTTATTTCAATGAAAGTTTGGACTGTCGAAGAAATTTTCTCAAAATTAATTTCACTAGGAATTAGCATCTGCGGTGCATATGAAAAAAATAAACCCTGTGTTGTTCTTTACATTATCTCTCCTAATTTTAAAAGTTTTACTATAACAATTACTTTAAATGACTTGAAACTTGCAAAATTATGTTTTCCGGATAGTTGAGGCATTTTCGAAAGTGTCTTTTAACGGAGCCATTTTTTAAATCCCTAGATGAAATTATTTTCAATTTTTTTTATTTAATTACTAGACAACTCAACTACTCTGAGCCGAGCGGAGTTTGATATTACCAAGTAAAGCATATATTAAGGTCGGACAGTCTGGCTATTCAGATTAAAAATTTGAATCTGATTTATCAGGAATATATTTCAGGTGGTAGCCGTTTTTGGTTAATGGGCAACTCAACAAAATGTAACACCTCCTTTGAAAAGTCATCAAAAAATGGTAAATCAGTTACGTTAGGTTAGGTTAAGGGTTATTAAAAAAATCATAGTGTGTAATTCACACGCGACAGAAGTCAAACTAGAAAATCGATAGATGTCACTTTTTTTTCTTTTGCCTGTTTATTTTAAAATGGTTTGAAAATTGGATATTGATTTCACAAAAATAAAAATGCTTACATTTTTGGATTTCGTAGGATTCGAACATCCGTTCGCTGTATGTCTATCTCTCGAGCGCCTTGTCCGCTGCGCTATCGGATTCTCGCACCTAAGCGCTAATTTACCGCATTATATTATTAGAACCGAGGACCCACCAAATAAAACATTTTTATGACGCATTTCCGTTTCATCTAAATTTCAAATCACTAGCGGGGTTAAAGAAGTTTCACTTAAAAAATCGCAATTTTCAATGACTGTTAAAAGAGTGACGAAATGCCACCTTGTTGAATTGTCGTGGAACCGCCATTTTTGCATCTTGAAATGCGATTTGTGTGTAATCTCGCCCGAAGTTTTTCTCCTGATTTTTTTGTGATGTAATGTTATTTTTACAATATTTAATTATTATTCATTTGGTAAATTTTTTTAAATGATAGGAGCAATAACTTGTAAACCATAAGAAAATAAACTTTAACATTTTTCAAATTACTCTACCAATTGCTAGCAATCATCAAATATGTTCAGTAATTTTATTGCCAATTTTAATTCAGCTATGAAAGAATTAACCCATAAATAATTTTTTAAAATATTAATAATAAATCATAAACTTCAGAAAAAACTTTTTGAAAACTGGCATTCGAAAGTTTGTGTGAAAAAAGTGGTAGTAGATTGCAAACTCACACAAATTTATCAAATGGGTGATCGTCTCTCTTAACCTTCATATACGCACACACGGTGTCTCTGACCGAGATTTTATTTTCATTTCGTCAGTATTATTTTCATTATATATATTTTGAGCATTATTGGTATTTATTAAGTTTATTATATAAAAGACCGTATAATTGGATTTAAAAAATATATATTAAAACTTTTCCTTTACTTGGTAGAAAGGGACTTTTAATTAACGCCCCACGGTTGAATTTGGCAGCCACCTCTGGTCTGGAGCTCCAAAATACCTGAAAAATACCCTTGACTCTATGATGGGCGGTCTGTTTGATAGATTCCCCCGTCTTAACAGACGGATTGCAATCTTTAGAGCACAGGCGTCGGGTAGGAATGCTATCCTTGTTCTACCAGTATTACAATCGAAGATGCTTCGAGGAACTAGCATCATTGATCCCTTCGGCACCGGTGCATAGTCGGAAAACACGCTAAACGCGTGCCCAACATTTGTACACGGTTGACATTTGTCACATGAGAACGGGTCGTTTCTTCGACTGATTCGATGATTTGCCGGCCTCTGAGTTTCCTCCTTCCTACAACATGGGTCTCTTCAAGACCAAAGTTCATTCCTTCCTCTCCTCAAAAAGACCCTCCACACAGCACCCCAGACGACATAGGCCCTAAGGGAAATTATTTTCCTCGGGGCCTCCTTTGTGGAGTTAATGTAAAAAAAAGACCCTTAAAAAGAACATAATCTTTTGCACTCTAACTATAATAACGACAATAAACTTTTTCACGCAATAATTTAAAAAAAGCTCTGAAATCTGATAAATGAAAGTATCAAGAATAATAAAATATTATAAAAATAAGAATTATTCATTATAAGGATTTTTGGGTAGTAATCAAGTCCACTCAGCACCAATGCGCGCGCCGCACTAAACAAAGCCTAGTAATACATTAAGAAGCTACTGAAAACCTCAAAGTCCGATTGTTGTTTTTTTTAAGAAAACAATGAATTATTGATTTATCGGTGCAAGGTAAATAATAATCCATAAACTTCAGAGAAAAACTCTCAGAAAACTGGTATAGCGAGGTAGCAAACAGCCATAAAATATCATTTTTGAACTGTGGTATCACCGGCCACTACTCTCCAGCTAGGTGCGTTACAACGCAATTTTCATTTGCAAATTCATTCCGGTTCTAGTGTTCGCTCTCTCTACCTGCTTTACATCTAAGCGAGAATAATATTAAACTTGTACAAATTATTGTAACATAAAGTTACCGTTGTAAATATATTTTGACTCGCGTTATTATTTTTATCAATAATTATTTAAACACCTCCGCGTCCTCCGCACACATGCATCCAGTTTACAGACGTGTGAAAGGTCTGTAGGCTGTTAGACATGGATAAAACATTTAAACAATACCCTATATTGCCCAAACTGGCATTCCAAGTTTTGTACGAAAAATGTGTAGTACAAATATATACAAATTCATCAAATGGTTGATCGTCTCTCTTAAAAGCTCTTACCACCTTCTCAGAAATCTCAGTTAATCAAAACAAACGATTATTAAGGGAAACTATCTTCAAATTAAATTAGTTTTAACAGAGTTACAGTTGCTTAGTACTTAAACAACTAACTCCCTGCAGGTAATTCACGTTGACTCTCGTAATTCACAGTTCCCATTGGAGAGCGGCCTTTTCGATACTCGCTGAGCGTCAAGGAGGAATTATCATATTTATTTAAGTAACAAAAATTAAATCAAAGTAGTTGTATAACAGATTACTTATTAATTTACAGTATGAGATTTATTATTTCAATATCAATAACTTTTAGAATGGGTTCCATGACAGTTGGTCCGGCGACAGTTGGTCCGGACGACAGTTCGTCCGGCCGACATTTGGTCCGGCGACAATTGGTCCGGCGACATATAAGTATGTCGTATTTTGCTATTCGTCAGTATTCATTCAGAATTGTAACGTTACTTGAAATGGCTCTAGCCGTGTTTGATGACTATATCTGAATAGCCAGGTACATTTTCCACATCTCCTTCCCCTCCCCACTACCTTCAGCATCACACCATGCCAAAATTGGGGATGCCATGGTCTCAATGGCTCGAGACGGTTGGGAGCGGTTGGGACACTTATGTTATATTCAGATATAAAAGTTGTCACGGCCGATACCGCGACACGAGAATGTAACTGTAAATCCTTTTTTGATGAATCAAGACCAATAATTGTGTTTTGGAATTTGATCGTAGGAAAATAGGATATGAGAGGAAGTCTCTTACCTTTGACGGCTTTTTATGGCGCTTCAGGATCGATCCTGGCTTCCTAATGTAAATTTGGGCAGCAATATTGTTCCATTTTTCCACATGTAGGTATTCCTGTATTCTTTTCCTGGTAGAGACTTTGAGGAAAGGAGGAAAAGAAAGGAATACATGATTGATGAAGGACTTTGGGAATATGGATTAAGTTTTTTTTTTTAAAAAGACTGTTTCAGAACCAAACATTCCGCCGACCTTGAGGAAATATGATATTTTCTCAACAACTATATACGAAAGAAAAGCAACGAAAAAACGAAAGCAAAATAACTAATTAACCCAAGGATTGAACAAGACAAAACTATAATAAAAATTAAAATTAATTAATCGATGGGTAGCTTATACAATTTGACCACGGGCCGCTTAAAAATGCCCTGAGGGGTTCTTACAGTAGCGACACGAACCATTCCATTGGCACCGGGGAATAATTCAACCACCCTCCCGACAGGCCATCGCATTGGGGTTGCTTGTGAATCATCTATCATGACTAGATCGTCAACTTTCAAATTAGGAGTTGACGTTGCCCACTTGTTTCGTTGTTGAAGAGTATGTAGATATTCTTTCCGCCAACGATTTCAAAAATGTTGGGACATCTGTTTCAATAGTTGCCAACGCGATAAACGATTCATTGGTACATCCACAAAATTTTCTTCGAGAACAGAAACAAGAGGAGCCCCAATTAAAAAATGTGCAGGAGTTAACGGGTCCAATTCGGATGGATCCGACGACAGCGCTCCAATTGGTCGCGAATTTAAAATGGCTTCGATGCGAGTCAGAACAGTAGTTAATTCTTCGAAGGTAAGGATTTGATCTCCCACAACCCTCTTCAAATGGTGTTTAGTTGACTTAATACCAGCCTCCGAAACTCCATTGAAATGGGGTGCGGACGGCGGAGAAAATTGCCAAGTAATTGAACGAGCGACAGTTGCGTCAACAAGTTTGTCAGTGTTTTCAGATTCATGTATGAATTTAGAAAGACCAGTATGATATCTGTTAGTTCCAACAAAATTGGTGGCACAATCGCTATAGATATTTTGGCATATACCGCGTCTAGAGATGAATCTATCTAATGCTCAGTAGATAGATCTGACACTAATTCAAGATGAACGGCTTTGGTCGATAAACAAACGTAAAGACATAAATAGGCCTTATTAGTTTTTGCGCCGCGACGTCTACTTTCGCGTACTAAAAAAGGACCTCCATAATCAGTTCCGACATTTAAAAATGGATAACCTTCTCGAAAACGGTATGGCAAGGTACTGGAAAATTCTTCGTGCACAAGGACCTCCCAACTTCCACCCACGTCTTCCTCCGAAACGACGCTGGACGGAAACCACTTCAAGAACCTTATGATGGTCCATACAAGGTAGAAGAAAGGGACGCAAAAACGTACGTTATTAACGTAAAAGGAAAGCCCAAAAGAGTTTCCATTGACAGGCTGAAACCCGCTTTCCTTCCCGCTGAAATTGAGGTACCTATCTCCACATCTGTCGCAAAACCTCCACCTGCACCTGTAAGAATGACTACAACTAGGTCTGGTCGGACAGTTCGTTTCACAGACAGATACCAGTCTGCATAGACATAGAGAATCAATGGCATATATTTTTTAAAAGTATAATTCATTATATTTCATGCAAATATTTACAAACCTGTCAAAATCAAAAGCACATCTTTCAACAGGATTTTAAAAATACTTACTTGGCTAACCAATTTCCTAGAGTATACAAATTTTTATTCATTTTTGATCTCTAAGTTAATTCATTTACAATATTGTGATGTACATACAAATCTATTCTCACCGAGAAAATCCATAACCATGTTTTTATATTAGTTATTAAGAAAATATTTTTATACTCCTTGTTTGTAGAGACGTGACGCCGTATTATTTTTCCACATTTTGCATGTGACGCCTATATACCACCTCTCTACAAACATAGGACGTACGATATACATATGTACTAGTTATTATTTTTCCGTGTACTTAAAAAAGGCGATGACATCTGTAAGAACACGTCAAAGATATATGTTTTTAATTTTTCCAAAGCGCTGCGTGAATTGAAATCACCCGCTAAATTATGTTTTATTCATTTCTTCTAAACATTTTTGTAAAAATCAAAATGACGTTGAACAAACTTTACATTGTATAACAAACTTTCCACGTCTAAATGTTTCACAAGAAGTTACACTTGTTTATAAACGATCCAGTTCATCAGTATGACATTTTCAAATATTCTACGCATAAAACAATAACATTTTGTTTAATTCACAAGATTTACTGTATTATTTTTGATTTTATTGTGTTTACGATTAATCTAATTATTGAACCAGAGGATACGCATTTACATATATGTATATGTAACTGTATACTATAAATTATATAAATTTCAATACAAAGTGTAATATAAAATTCAATTTTACAAAACTCCATTATGTCAGTACAAAAGTTTTAAACATTTTTACAAAATGTTATAATTCATAACTCTTAATAATATTTGTTCAAATATGCAACGACCTTATATACCAGATTGCTAGTTTATATATTTTATTTTTTCAGCAATCGACTTAAATTTTCTTTTGTTTTCCCGCACTCTAATGCTAGGGGGGGAGGTATATGGCAAGGTACTGTTCAATGTACAATTTATTTTATGTACTGGCAATTTTGAATGCTGGTCACACCGAAAGACTAGATGTAGTTCCAAATGCTACCGCAAAATCATTCCGTCCCGAATTGTCCTGGTGTGTACAGCTATCAGATTTAGCCCTGCAACTTTCTGATATTTAATATTGTGTCGCGATTGTGTTTAGTAGAAATTTACGATAATAGTTCAGCATTCCCAGAAAGCGTCTGAGGTCCTTTGCGGTTTTCGGCAAAGGAAATTCCGTAATAGCTGTAACTTTCTCTTTGATGGGGCAAATACCTTCAGGTGCTATTGTATGACCAAGAAAGTTGACGGTTGGTAGACCAAATTGACATTTACTAAGATTGATTACCAAACCGTTGTCGGCGAGGCGTTGGAAAAGTGCGTCCAAATGCCTTCTGTGCTCATCTTCGTTTTCCGATGCTATTAGGATGTCGTCCAGATACACAAAACAGAATTCCAAGTCTCGTGTCACAGCGTGCATAGACCGCTGGAAGGTTTGAGCTGCATTGGTTAAAACGAACTGCATGGAAGTGAATTCGTATAAACCGAAGGGAGTAATAATGGCGGTTTTCGGTATGTCTTCGGGTTCTACGGGTATTTGGTGGTAGGCTCTGGTCATGTCTAGTGTGGTGAAGATTTTCGCTTTTGAAAGTTTGTGTGCGAAGCCTTGAAGTTGGGGAATTGGGTATTTATCTGGGATGGTCTTTGCATTAAGTCGGCTGTAGTCTCCACAGGGACGCCATTCACCGTTTGGTTTCTTGACCATATGTAGGGGGCTCGCCCAATTGCTTTTGGACGGCCGGCAAATCCCTTGTTCCATGAGAAATTTAAACTCTTTCTTAGCTGCTTCAAGAAGGACTGGGGCTAGGTGACGTGCACGTTCTGTGACAGGTGGACCTTTCGTCTCTATACAGTGTGTCACAGAATGTTTCACAATATCCAGATTCTTCGTGTCTGGTCGCGTCAAGCCTGGGTATTTGCTGATAATATTTCTATATTTTTGTGAGGAGGATATAGTAGATATTCCGGATGAGGGTCCTCTGTATGTAGTTCCTCGAATCCTTAGTCCAGTTGATGAGTCCGAGAGAATAACTTGTTTAAGATTGACCGTAAGATTATAATGATAAAGGAAATCCGCACCGAGAATGGGTCTGGAGACATCGGCTATGATGAATCGCCATTTCATCGTTCGTCGCAGGCCGAAATTTAGCTCTACAGTACGCGTGCCGAATGTTTTAATGGGTGTACCATTGGCTCCATAAAGATTGGTGTGATATGTGTCGGATGTTATGCAGGTCTTCGCCATCTTAAAAATTCTTGGAATAACTGAGATGTCTGCGCCTGTGTCAACAAGAAACTTCTGGCGAGTCTCAACGTCGAATATAAAGAGACGGCAGTAGTTTGTGGGAATTTCGCACGTCCCTATTGCGAGATTCCCCTGTCCCGATGAATCGGAGAAAAAAATGCATGGTTTGATGCATTTGCGAGTGTTATCGCCAAATCTAGCGTGGTAATAGCATGTTTCTGTCGGTGCTCTTCTAGGGGATCTACGACGGGTGTTGGATTTATGTCTGCCAGCGGGCGGCTGTTGTGATGATGGGTTTTGTTGCCAGCTACGCCGAGGATTGTATGATCGATGCTTATGGAAGGCAGATGAGTGTGTATATGAATTATTTCGCTCCATTTTAAATTGTTGTATTTCATCCTTTAATGAAGCTATTTTCTCCTGCAATTGGCGTAGGATTGAGAGGATTATTACCTCGTCTGTAGAAACGTTAGGTTGGCCATCGGGATTCATTTCAGTATATTGTTATAGATTTCAAGGCAAACAAAAATAACAATGACAAGCAAGTTGTAAAAGAATGTTAAAAATTTAAAAGTTTAAAATTGAATAAAATATGCTGCAATAGTTCTTAATTAATTTGTCAATTATTTATGTAAAAAATGCATATCATGTTCAAAATGTTAGATGGAATGTTTTTAAATTTGAAACAGTTTGACAGTAAATTTTTGTTTCATTTAGGTAGTGAAAAAAAATGTTCAGAAAAGATAAGTAGATTTTTTTTTTTTAATTTACGACTCGGATGATCTGATGTTGATTTGATGTGGTCTTGGCTGCAATGGTGTGATCCTGGAGAATGCGATATGGAGTTGGTGGATTTTGTATTTGAACTGCGCGGTCGGCAGTTGAAGTCGGCAGTTTTTCTGGATCAATGGCGACGCACGTCTGTCTGAAAATGTTTTGAAACGCACTTAATTCTTTTTTGATGACATGAACATTTTTGAAATGCATTAGTGGATATAATACGAGTATATCATTGATTTACAAAGATGCGAAATGCGAGCTACGTAATGGTAAATACGTATCTCGTAATAAATTCAACTGGCTTTTGTTTTTTTAAAATATTTTACTTGGATGGATGGATGATTTTTCATTACTAAAAATGAAAAGGGACTTACTTTTTTCCAAGGATTCCGTCCAAAATGTCTGGCTGGTTCTGTACGTGCTTTATTTAAAAAAAATCGGATCACCAATATGGAGTCTAGCGTCGAGGGTCACCAATATGGGAAAGTAATATGGGAGGTGTTAATTTTACCAAATCAACACTTCTATATGTGTCACGGGAGTTAAATAAATGATTAGAAGGTTTTAATAGATTCTCTTTTTATTGTAATAGCCAAACACAATCGCGACACAATATTAAATATCAGAAAGTTGCAGGGCTAAATCTGTACACACCAGGACAATTCGGGACGGAATGATTTTGCGGTAGCATTTGGAACTACATCTAGTCTTTTGGTGCGACCAACATTCAAAATTGCCAGTACATAAAATAAATTGTACATTAAACAGTACCTTGCCATAACGGGAAGCGGGTAAGTTACCCATCAACGGGAAACAACCACGCGGGTTATTTTTAAAACAAGAAATGCATTTACTCAATCGATGTCGAATTCCGTTCCTAGCCGAAATTATCCAATATTTTAATGATATTATGGATTGGAGTGCACGAGGACCTGGATGAAGGTACATGCAATGGTAATAATCAAATGACATTGCTTCGGTAAAATAATAGGATGTCGAGCATTTTCTGAAATCTGTGCAAGGTGAATTCGACCACCGACTCTCATAACACCATTTGCATCAATAAATGTTGCGAGTTTTTGAAGCTGCGTGGAGCACATACGATGGGAAAAGATATTGTTCATATCTTGTTGAAAATAAATTGCTTGAACAAGCTTAAGGCAACATTGCAAGGCTAAATTATTTTCTTTTAACGAAAGTGGGGATAAACCATTGAAATTGATAATCGATTTCGAACGTAATCTATTGATAAATTGACGGCACCAACATAATACACGCAGTAATTTCGATAATGATGAAAACTTCAATAAAAACTCTTCGTCACACGTTGACACATTTGTCGATAGAGAAATTACATTTTTTGACGTATACTCTGGTAACTGGTCCACGGAGATATTTGGAGGTCTAACAAATAACCATTCCTCCAAAGGTGTTGATATAAAGTTAGGTCCTTTCCACCATAACGAAGCGTCAGCGATTTCACTGGGAAAAACTCCTCGCGAACCCAAGTCTACAGGATTCTTGCGATGAAATGTGATACCAATGTTCATAAGGTATATTTTTTATTATTGTTTCAACACGATTTGCTACAAAAGTTTGCAAGAGAAAAGAAGGTGTCTTCAACCATGCTAATACAATAGTTGAATCGGTGAACGCGACAGTCTTTTCTATTTGAAGTCTATTTTTATATACTTCTTGACAATAAGTCAACAAATTTGCCAATAAAACTGCTCCCAACAATTCCAGTCGTGGGATCGATGTTATCTTTATGGGGGCAATACGGGATTTTGCTAGTTAAATGTGGCTGGATATTTCGGTGTTATTAATCACTACCAGATAAACAATTTCACAATATCCTCTTTCAGAGGCGTCCGCAAACCCAACAAGTATGCATCGACTGGTTGGAGAAGTTGCGACATATCGATCAATTTTTAAATTGGCGAGTGATGGAAGCTCTTTAATATATTTCTTCCATTTCAACTTCATGTCCGAAGGGATTTCGTTTTTATTGCTAAATGCTATAAGTTTTGCATATAGCATTTAGCAATAAAAACGACAGGATTAATAAAACCTAATGGATCATATAGACGTGCAATTGTCGATAAAAATATGCGTTTGGTACAGTGGTCACTAAAAACATTATGAATTTTATATGTAAATTGATCAAGTGACGGTATCCATTGAATACCTAAAATATTAAGGTTTTTCTTGTCAGTATCCGACTCAAAACTTAAAGGTACTTCCCGATAGCTGACAGGAATGTCTTTCAGTATTTCAGGATGGTTACTAGACAATTTTCTCAATTCAAAACAACCTTTTTGAAGTAATGCAATTAATTCCACTATACAATGTCGAGCGCTTTCCAAAGTTTGCGCACCACTGATAATATCATCTACGTAAGTATCTTCAATTAATGTACTAGCAGCCTTTGGAAAATTCAATTTTTCATCATTTTGCTAATTTATGAAGTGAACGAATGGATAGGTATGGGGCACTTGACGTTCCATATGTTACTGTTTGTAATTCAAATTCCTTTACAGGATGATCAGATGATTCTCTCCACAAAATATGTTGATAACGGCGAGATTTCTCATCCACAAGTATTTGCCTATACATTTGACGGATGTCAGCTGTAAATACGATTTTGTGTATTCAAAAATTACACATCAATTCGACAATGTCCCTTTGTAATTTGGGACCGACCAAAAGTATGTCGTTCAATGACGTACCCGAAGACGATTTGGTCTTGGCATCAAAAACGACCCTTAAACGAGTTGTAGAACTGGTTTCCTTGATTATTCCATGATGAGGTATGAAATAGTTACCAATAATTGGCGATTGAGGTGGCACTTCCATCATGTGCCCTAATGTTAAGTATTCTCTCATGAATGAAATATATTGAGATTTGAGATCAGAATCTCTATTCAGTCTCCTTTCTAAATGCTTGAGGCGAGACAATGCAATATCATATGACTTTCCCAATTTTTCCGGGCTTTCCTTAAATGGCAACGATACGACGTATTTCCCATCTTGGTTACGGTAGATACTTTCAGTGTATAATTTTTCACAACGAATTTCATCAGGCGATTGAATTTTCTTCAAAGATGGAACATTTTCAATTTCCCAAAAACATTTGAGCATTTCATCAATATTTTCCTCCATTGACGTGAAGAATGAATTTATACAATGATTTGATGGTCCAACATTTCCCATCAAAATCTAACCGAATGTAGTTTCTATGGCTATGGGCTTATTTTCTTTGCCCACACTTTTCCTGAGCATAATGACGCAAAAATATCACTTCCAAGCAGTATGTCAATGGCTGATGGTAGGTAGAATGTTGGATTTCCCAATTTGAGACCTACGATGTGTTCCCAATGATGATCGACGATACGATTTGATGGCATATTCGAACAAATGTTATTTAAAAAAAGGAAATCTGTCATAAAACCAGATTCCTTCGAATCGACAGGACGAAATTGTGTTTTTATTACTCCGTTAGAATTAATTGTACGAGTGTTTCCAATACCTATCACGGTAAGTGGTTGTTTCTTAGAACGAGTAAAACCTAATCTTTTGACACAATTTCCCGATATGAAATTTCCCTGACTTGCGCTATCGAGCATAACACGAACCTTCTGAAATACTCCATTTTTATCTAAAACTTCCACATAAGCTGTAGACAAAAGAACCGTTTTGTTGGTTTCATTGTAAAATGTTGTCAACGCCAAAGCTCCGAGGAGTTTTCTTGCTGGTATGAATTTTCCACATTTTTTTTTGGAAAATGTAATAGAGTATGATGTCTTAATTGACATTTTCTGCAAGCGAAACGCGACAGACAATTTTTTGCATTGTGTTTTCCTTGCGCTAAGCAATTGAGACATAAATTATTTTCCTTTGCGAACAAGTACCTATCCTTTGGAGTAAGGCGTAAGAATTTTTCACACTTGTGCAGTGAGTGTGGCGATTTACAAAGAATACACTTGATTTCAATGTTTCATACAAACGCATTAATATTGATGTTTCGCATTATATGATTCCGATTGACCTTTATGAGCCTGTAACTGGTTTTCAGGACAAACTCCAAGTGCCATTTCTTTTGCTAAGCACTGTCCATCTAAGTACTTCAATAAGTGATCAAACGTTGGGATATTCTCCGAACTGTGTTGAATTTCAAAATTAATACGCAATGCTTTTGTTTATTTACGTAATACAATATGTAATAAAAGAAAACTCCATTGGCGAACTGGAAAATTCAAAGCTTCTAAAGCAGCAAGATTTTCTTTCAAAATGGAAATAAGTTGTCTCAGGTTATCCTGAGCTTTTACAGGTTGAATCGATAGAATTAATTCTACGTGTCTATCAGCGATCAAACGTATGTTTTCATACCGTTCCTTTAAAAGATGATATGCAACAAAATAATTTTCTTCAGAAATCGGTAAATGTTTAACGTGTGTTAAGGCTTCACCCGAAAGGCTACTTAATAAATAATGCATTTTTTGAACAGAATTTAAAGCATTATTAGAATCGATCAACCAATTAAAGGTATTTATGTAATTTGTCCAATCTGTTGATATTCCAAAGAAAATAATCAATTTTAATTTTGGCAACGAAACATTATTATTTGCGATAGAATGATCCGAATCACTTTTCGAAACTTCCGGAAATAATTGGTTATAATACGACTGAATCTCGTAATATATATTTTGGATTTCAGTATATTTTTCTTGTAAAACCTTAATCTCCAATTCATCCTTCTTATTTGATTCAATTAAAATATGTGAAGCGACGAAACTTTCCCTAATATCAGATACATCCGAAAAACGTGCTTTGAATATAGTTTTGTCAACAATATTCAAAGATGTTATGGCTTTGATGGCAGAAGAACGAACACTTTCCATATCTAACAGCGCTAATTTGTACTTTATAGTGTTAGCTGTCATTATGAATATTTTAAAAATCAAAATAAATAATAAAACACTGTCAAACGTCAACTTGTAAACAAAATGTTCGCTGTGATCAGCTGTCAAATGCGAATAGTCCTCGATCTACTTTACTGACACTTAGCAGGCGCTTGTAGGTAAAAAACTAACGACCGCGGCGGCGAATTGTACGAAGCACCTACTATCTAAGAATTCAAATGTTAATCCGCCCAACGACCTAAATAATACCAATTTTAATTAAAAATGCTAATCAATATTCACGATTGAATGTGTAATTCTGAAACAGCTCCACAAAACCGGAAAAAGGTCAACGAATGGAACGATCTTACTTCAAAACACAATTTCTACCAAAAAACGACAAAAAACGAAATTTATCCGGCGAAATGGACCAAAAATGTCACGGCCGATACCGCGACACGAGAATGTGACTGTAAATCCTTTTTTTGATGAATCAAGACCAATAATTGTGTTTTGAAATTTGATCGTAGGAAAATAGGAAATGAGAGGAAGTCTCTTACCTTTGACGGCTTCTTATGGCGCTTCAGGATCGATCCTGGCTTCCCAATATCGGCACAACACTAGGTTTTAAGACACGATACTTTGATTTGATAAAAAAATGAAATTTTGCGAATATTAGCGATATTTTGACGAGCAAGTTGTGACCCATGTCACTACGAAAATCCAACTGCCCAAGTAGGTAATGTAAATTTGGGCAGCAATACTGTTCTATTTTTCCACATGTAGGTATTCCTGTATTCTTTCCCTGGTAGAGACTTTGAGGAAAGGAGGAAAAGAAAGGAATACTTGATTGATGAATGACTTGGGGAATATGGATAAAGTTTTTTTTAAAAAAAACTGTTTCAGAACCAAACAAGTAATATTATATGCAGTAGGAATCTTTAGCGTTTTTTTGCTAAGCTGACTGCACGTATAAGTATGTCGTATTTTTGATTGCTGCATGTTATTTCGGAGAGTCGAAATTATTAGTAAAAATATTTTTACAGCGGATTTTCAAGATGCCTTCAGATATGAGTGGTTGGTTTATTACATTATGTGCCGTTTAAAATAAGAATGTTAAAAAATCGTTGATCGCTGAAAAAAATATTTTGCAAAAATAGCTAATATTTCCTGCTCAATAAATGGGCAAATAACTACGAAAACAAAAAGAAACTCCATGGTTTATATGCCCATAAAAAAATTTCATGGGGTCATTGGCCGACCCACTTGGTTACGGACGTTATGTTCGGCATCTTGACCTGGTGGTCCAACCATAACGCACGATGTTAATTGTGAGCCAACCTTAACGTCAAGTTTTTTGCCCAACTTTATTAGACCGTCCTTTATTGTTTCCGTCTTTGACAAATTCAACCATGGAGAGGAACACAATTGAACAGCGCGTTAAGATTGTTAAAGCGTTGTATGAAAATGGGCGTTCAAATCAAAATGCATTTCGTGCACTTCGTGATTTCACTTTCACCTCAATGGATTCGTTAGCAAGTAGAACAAACAACCTCTGTCAAAGGTCAACTCAAGTGGTCTTGGCGGTGGATGCGACTGCCCAGCAGCTACATGGCAGGTCGGATCGAGAGAGATTGGTTAAGGAAGTCCCCTTGACTTCTCCAGCTGTACTTTCTCGGAAAATCGCCTTACACTGCAGTGGTCATTCCTGGATAGGTCCGTCACCCCTGGAAACACTGACCCCCCAGATACCTACCCACTCTCATATCCTTTTCCTTCCCAGATCTTCTTCTGATTCATTTCCTAAAAAGACCCTCCACACGGCATCCCCAAAAATGACATAGGCCCTGAGGGGAATTATTTTCCTCAGGACCTCCTGTGTAGAGCTAATGAAAAAAAAAACATTAAGATTTGGTAATAATGAACTCGCAATTTAATAGTCTCAACTCAGCCCAAAAACATTCTAGTACATCACCACAAAAATGATTCAGAGGCAGACACCTCACATGCTCATAAAACCAGAGCCAAACAAACAGACATACTTAATATACCAAAGTGTAACTCTTCATTTGGACAGAGAAGTTCTGAATTTTTAGCAGTAAAGTTATATAACAAACTCCCACTTAGTATCAAACAAATTAAAACAAAAAATAGCTACATTAAGGACATTAAATGTTGGCTGAAGGAACTTTCGAAAAATGAACTTACTAGTATACTTAAAACATCGTCACAGAAGTTTCTGGAAAACCTTATCCAAACCATGAAGTTAAACCACAGAAGTTGCTGAAAACTTATCCAAAGCATAGTCCCCCTTAGCACTACAAATATATTTTCTATTTTATGTATAAACCTACCTAACATGTTTCATATAAAAATTTAAAAAATAATAATAATATAGTTACTAAATAAAAAAATAAAAAAAGTTGAGGCAATTAAATTCTGAACTTTTTTTTTTATTGAAATAATAGAAAATACATAATATAATCAACAAACAAGTCCTGCTAAGCCAATTGAATCGGCTTGTCAACAGGTGCTTATATTTTAGTTACATATTTATACATTTTTAAAATTTAAAATTTAAAATTTACATCTTATATCTACAGATACAACATTTTTTCATACATATCAAAATCAATATAAATCTTTTTTTTCCCGATAGCCAATTTTTCACCATATATTTAACCTTATTCATAGAATTACATTGCTTTATAGTGTCAGGTAATAAATTAAATATCTTCGGTATGATATATTCAAACGTTCTCTGTCCGTACTTATTGTTAAATTTCGGAACTATTAACCCGTCGTTACGCGTGAATCTAGTGCTGTATTTATGTTCTAATTTCTCTTTATGCTGCGGGGTAAATATATGTTGAATTATAATTTTGTGCCAAAGTATTGCCTTAACAGGTAAAATTTTGGCACTTTGAAACAGCAACGGTTTATTTTGTCTCTGTTTGAAAATATTAGGGACGACCAATAATTTTACAATTGCGTTTTGTACAACTTCCGATTAGGACAACAATATTGACACTCTTTGTCGTTCATATTTAATGCACTTCGATGATGTGTGTTCGACATCTTCAATTTATTCACATTTCGAGCATAGGTATTTATAATTCAATCTAGAAATTGTCTTTTCAGTGTTTAAACGAGCGTCAAATTAGCAAGGTCTCCAAAACAACGCGATAATTAACAGCTCGCTAACAACTGCTAAATAATATGCAAATTCAATAAGAATCATTCATATCTTAAGCACCGACTTACTGAATATTCACCCCAAACAACGTGCGTAAGTCTTTTTCATAACGTAAGTGTTGAGTGACATATCAATTTAATTTTGTGACTATATTCGGTTATTATGCAATAACGTAAAATTTGCTGTTTTCTGTGGATTTGAGTAAACCAATGCATATTATCTAGATAGTAAAATTTTTAATAATATATAATATAAACCGTATATTCTATTTATAAATATTGTTTTTATGTAACCCTCCCTGTCTGTATGTCACTAGTTGACAAAAACCTCCTCCAACTGTCGCCATTTCTCTCTATCATTAGCTACTCTTGTCCATGTACCACCTGCAATGGATTTGATGTCGTCAACCCACCGTCTAAATGGTCTACCTCGTTTTCTCTTCTTGTCACTTGTGAACTATTTCATGACTAATTTTGATCATTTTTCACTTCCCCTGATTGTATGGCCTGACCACTTCCACTTTTTTATTGTTTTTGTGACATCTTTTGTTCTTGTTTGTTTCTTATTTGACAGGGAGTCGATGCATGATAAGTGTTATGAATGTTATAAATATTATAAATAATGTAATATAATTTACTGTCATTATAATATACTGTAAAGGCTATTATTATTACGTAACCCTATAGTTCTGTACCCGAGAAGCATACGCAAGTCCAAAAAGGTAAATGTTCAGGAGAGCCAAAAACTAATTTTTCTCTAACTATGGTCTCATAACTTCTTCGGATATCCATGCTGATAGATAAAAAAAGTTATTATTAAATCAATTAGTTTTGTTGTAAAAACGAGCAATAAAACGAAATATTTTATAATTACGTAAAGCCTTTAAAAATATTGTTTAAAACAAAAACGCTGATTTGAGTCAAACAAAAACATGGAATTGAGTCCTTCTGCTTCTAACTGAAGTGGAATATTTTGAAATGACATGTGGTGTATTATGAAAGGATCAATGTTTAGAAATTGTTTACTTCCAAAGAAAGCGTAGTAATGTATAATTTGAGTCATAATACTACATAATACGTAGAATTTGAGTCATAATACTCGAAATTCAACTAAATCATAAAGATGCAAGTCCATGGTACATCCTTCTGCTTCTAAGATAGTTGTTGCATCATGGTAGTTGCATCCTATTTTTTCTTCATGATAGGACCTGTATCTTTCTGCTACTGATAAACATGATTATTTACTTCAAGTCTGCATCAAAAACTCATTTCTTCAAATTTTGAACTTGCCTCCGTATGCTTCTCGGGTACAAAGTTGGTCCCCCGAAATTATGATTATTGAAAAGTTATATTTGTAAGTGCATTTTTAATTAGTTGATATGGATATAAAACGAATTTATTACATTTTCGGTATGTTGTACCTACTTATACGCTGGTATGTACCTACAATATACATATATAGACACGTTGTTTTATCCTTGATGCATTTGAATAAAAATATGTTTGAAACGTTACTACTCTCATACTCTCTGCACACTTTATTTTGTGTAAGTAGGTATAACTTTTTTTTCCTAAGCCGACTGTATATTGTATGCTGGGGAGCCAAGTGTCAGGGTATTAACTGTCATGGATACTTTTTTATTGTGTGAAATACAATATATACAACAAAACACGAACTGAAAAAGAAAATATAAAAAAATAGTATAATATAATATACGTAAAATATTAACGAAAACATGACACTTAAATTTAAAGCAAATTTGAGTACATTACACTAGTGTTGCATAGGACGCACGGAAAACCAAAATTAGAATTATAATGGTAGGTATATGACAAAAATAATTAACTTCCGAAAATAATATTAACGGTAGGTATTTCACGCTTGCCTGAATTCTACACGCAATGTTGAAAACGTGATACCTAAATTTTAAGTAAATTTGATGTCATTGAAACAGAGTTATGCTGGATGCACAAACAACCGAAATTAGTATTTTTGACTGAAAATTACCTTTTTTTAATTTCACTGTGATCTTCTTTCCTGATGTACAGGTAGATACTTTACCGCTTGCCTGAATTCTTAATGTAATCAGTTCCAATGTTGAAAACGTGATACCTACCTAAATTTAAAGTAAATTTGTGTTTCTTAAACCAGAGCTACGCAGGACGCTCAGATAACCGAAATTAGTAGATATTAGTACTTTTGTCTGAAAATGAACTTTTTTCAATTTCACTATAATTTTCTTTTCTAAAGTCGATAAGTTTAAAATAAGCCGTACGAAAGCAATATAACTGAACATTATATCACATTATATCACATTATATCATATTAAAGTTGTGTTGGCACCTATCATTGATCCTTGTAGCTTTTAATTCTAATTTAATTCCTTCCTAAAAATACATTTGTCCATCTACCTACACCTACCTTATGACGACTAAGAGCAATCGTCTACGATAGTGTTCGATTGGAAATTATAATTTATCCTGTCAACACCCTTTGTGTGTGCAATTTACAGAGCCCCCTTGTTTGAAACCGATAAAATCCATCGGGAACTCGCGAGTGTTGAACGTTCATTAGTCCGCACCGGCGCAACGCACGCACGGCACGCAACGGATTTGTCTACATCTTTATATGAATTAGAACAGCACGGCGTCCACTACCGGCAAATACGGTTGGTCGGTGCGGGCGGTACCAATAGTGGACGCAGTGCTGTACTAATTCATATAAAGATATAGACAAATCCGTTGCGTGTCGTGCGTGCGTTGCGGCCGGTGCGGACTAATGAACGTTCACCTTTAAGCGATGGAATCAGCGAAGAAGGAAGACCCAAGGTATGTCGGCATTCCTGACTCTTCCCCAATCTTTCCGCTTTGCGGATACTTCGTGTACTTACAACCAACAATTATTTTCTAACTAGCAGTTAGAAACCCGCTCCACATGTTCTTGCTACTAGGCCCTACGCGCGGCTTTTGGTTCGGCTTCACACAGTTTGAGCGTTGGTGACCATTTTATAAATCCGATAGGAACCGGTTCCAAAAATAACCAGATCTCGGATCCATTATGATCCAGTGACAGCTAGTCACCGGGCCAAAGTAACCGCCACAGGCAAAGACGTCATATGTAATATATAGCCGCGTAATACTATTACTCACAACACTTAGTATTACCGTGTATTTTGATTTGGATATTATTTTTGTTCAGAGTTCCTAAACATGCGTTTACTGACTCTAACGTAATGACTAAAAGGATTATTTAAAGATACTTTACATGGAATTAATAGTATTACCGTCAATATTTCCGTAGTACTTATACCTAGGGGGCACGTTCTCATGCTATCTGCTAACATAAGTGGTGCCATCCTTTGATGAATTCTTGAATTAAAAGTTGTTTTTTTAGCGTATATAATACAGATGGCAGCACTTCCGTTTGTATCTATTTTTGAATCGAGTGTGTACGACAGACGCAAGTCTATTAATACTGTTTGATATTTTCACTTCCGAGTTGCTTAAATAATATTACATTATCATCTTGTTTATCCAATATAACCATAATGACAGGAATCAAATCAAAAGATTTCTGAAATAACTTTAATAATTATAATTAATTTCGTAAGATCTAGCCACAATAATAACTGTTTCCGACATCTGCTTGATGTTTGACAAATTGTTATTGTGATTTCAATATCAATCAGAAACATTATCAAAATGATTGACAAGGAGTCGCGGCAGGCTTCGAGTTTGAGTAAAGACTACTTTAAGGCTCTGCAACCGGGCCCGAAAAGAAGAAGATTGAGAAATACGAAATTACGAATGTTAGAGGAGAGCGCTAACATTTACAGCGCTAACATTTACAGCGACAAAATCGATGCGAAAACTTCGAAAATGTTTAATAAAATAAGACTCGTTTAAAATAGAGCAAAAATCTCACGGGCATTATTTTAAACAGCATTTAAAAAACACTGTGAATTTTTTCATATATATAACTTGTAAAATAACTGAAACAAACGTGTTAATAATAATTTTTGGAGCATATTTTGGGATTTTTTTCTATCGAGGGAATTTTATATAATTTGCGTTTCGGCGCGGGCAAAGTCTAGAAATTATCTTCAATAAAAACATATATTTTTTTAAGAGCTTTAAAACTTACCGTGTTTAAGGGAAATATGTAATAAATCGGTACAAATCCGGGTTGGGTTAAATCGGTACAAATCGGTACAAATCCGATGGCCCCCAAGCATCGGTAATTAAATCATTATGATTCTGCAACTTTATATTTAACTCATTCATTTTTTCCGTCATGTGTACCAATAAAAATAAGTCTTTCAACCACTCTTCATTTCTTAATTCGGAAATAGGCATATTCTATTGATTTCTTCCTGTAACTCAAAAAATCGTCTTAAACATTTTACGCGACTCAACCATCTAACATTGGTAAAATAAACTCAGAATCTAATTCAGTGAGATATGTCTTAAATTGGCGATGCTGAAGAGCATGCGAACGGATATAGTTCACTGTTTTTATAACAACATGCATGACTCGGCTCATAGATAATACTTGAGCGCATAAATTTTGTTGATGAATCAATCAATGTATCACATATATTATCACTGGTTTTGTTAAGTTTTGCCTCCAACTCATTTATCATCAACTTTACAGGACCACTATTTTTTCCAATCACAGAAAAATAAAAATTGTCATATATGACTGCGGGCTGTACGTAAGAGCGCCGCGGGACGCGGGTTGACCAGGGCTGGTTTAGTCACACTTCTCACCACTACAGTCAGGGAGACACAATGATTTCTACGAGACCCATTTGAGTTGTTCCACCAAGCTAAGAAATTAGACTGATTTCACAGAAATGTAATTATTTCCATATCTGACAAAGTTAATTAAAACCGCTCTGGTCCCGTGGTGCTGTATCTCTCCTCATAACTCATTATATTATGTAATTTTCTATAATGGTTAGACAAATAAAATACTACTAACAGATTTAGAGAGAGACAACACAAAGCGTCATGAATTCTCCGACATAAATTGAAATAATTCTGTAATACAGAAAACCGCCAAACTGTTAAGGTCAATTATGTTCATGTAAAACGGAATAAAAAGTGAAATGTCAAAAACATTTAAAATATGGCCAACTAATGTTTAGTTAGGCTTAGTTTCGTTTTTTATGTGAATGTCGCACAAAAGTCCCAACTGCTCCCATCAGGAGCTTTTTTCCAACAGATTTTTTCAAAAGTGCTAAGACTCCTGAAATGTTGTTTTGTTCATTGGTCAGAAGTCCACTGGAGTATGCATCCCCGGTATGGAATCCTCAATATAAGGTGTACATAGGTATAGTAGAAAGTATTCAGAATAAATTCTCTAAATATTTATTCAAGAAATACAACAAAACTACAAATAACATGTTAAGTTTACAAAAAAGACGCACATTATCAGATCTGCTGTTTCTGTATAACCTGCTAAATAATAAAACAGATAGTCCTGAATTGCTATCCACTATTGGTTTAAATGTCCCAATGAGGCGTACCAGGCACACGTCTCTTTTTCATATAGAATCCACAAAACACTAATGCAGCGAGTAACTCACCAATTACTCGCGCAATCATAACTTATACCCACTATGAAAAATTACTACACTTAGACATTTTTCATGATTCCTTGCAAACATACAAAACTAATTTATTAAATTTCTTGGCGTGATATAATTGTTTTAAAATTACTTACACTTAACTTTTCATTAAACTTCAATCAGTCAATTACAATACGTGAGCATATAATTCTTGATTTTAAAATGTCTCCTTATCTCCCCCCCCCCTTTTCTTCCTTTTTATTATTATTACTTCATTCATTCAATAATTAAGTTTTAAGACCGGTTCATATCTCAGGCGTAATTACCAAATGACATTCTATGGACTTACGTAATAGGTACATAACCATGTAATAATTTAATTTAACATACCTTATAATCCGTGTTATAATGTACTGTGTATGTCTTAATAAACAAATAAAATAAAATAAAATAAAGATACCGATATTCTGCTACTCTTGTAAATGGCTATATATATATAATACTAAACAAAAATAAAACTATTCTAAGGTAAGAGATGTTGATCAACTTTTTTTTTTTTTACAATAACTCCACACAGGAGGCCCTGAGGAAAATTACTTCCCTCAGGGCCTATTTCATCTTTGAAGATGCTGTGTGGAGGGTCTTTTTGAGGAAAGGAAGGAGTAAACACGGGTCTTGAAGAGACCCATGTTGTAGGAGGGAGGAAACACAGAGGCCGGCAAATCGTTCCACAGCCGAGCCGTTGAACTCAAGAACGAGTCATAGAAACGACCCGTTCTCATGTGAAAAATGTTGGGCGCGTGTTTGGCGTGTTTCCCGACTATGCACCGGTGCTGAGGGGATCAATGGCGCTAGTTCCTCGGAGCATCTTCAAGGACAGCATTCCCACTTGACGCCTGTGCTCTAAAGATTGCAGTCCGTCTGTTAAGATGGGAGAATCTATCAAACGAACCGCCCGTTTCTCCACAGAGTCAAGGGACTTCTCAACTTGATTTATGTTAAGAATTTGACCACTGCGACAAAATAATGTTCACGAGGATTCACAGCTGGGTTTTAAAACATGAGTTCAGTAAGTACTTGGAGAGCCATTAAAACTAAGTTTGTCAGCATTTTTAAAAATAACCGGTCTTATATTTAAGACATCGAATTCAATAATTCATAAGGAGCAGACTTTAAGGCTTACGTGCAAAGTTTTTTTCATAAGCCGGCCTCTGTTTTGGAATCTGTTCTACAGACCTCCGAGGCTTATCTTTAAGGGATGAAGGCTGTAGATGTGTGGATAGCGGCTGTAGCAGCGGCTACTGAGGCTGTATATCACTGGTTCCGTTTCCGTTCAGAGCTTCCATTAATGCCCATCCCTCTAACTCTCGGTTCCGGTAGTAGGGCTGGCAAATGTAGACGAATTTTAAATCACGCTTGACACTATTTGAAATGAAAAAAAATCACTTTTTGATGTATACCTACTCAATGGAATAAATAATCTCACTTCTCGAAAATATGTGTATAAATATATGTTCCCTTTAGAGTTCCCTTGAGGCATGAATTTTTTTTTAACTAGCTCCACACAGGAGGCCATGAGGAAAATAATTTCCCTCAGAGCCTATGTCATTTTAGAGGATGCTGTGTGGAGGCTCTTTTTAAGGGATGGAAGGACAGGAAGTTCTGGGAAGGAAAAAGGTTCGAGGGGTGGGTAGGAATCTGGAGGTCAGTGTGTCCAGGAGTGACGGACATCTGAATCCATCCGTCAAACTGCAGTGCAAGGCAATGGGTGAAGAGAGTCCCTCTGAAAAGGTCAAAAGGCTTCCATCAATCAGTCTCATAAATACATCAATTTGAGCATAATAATTCGCATCGGTGAAATAAAGTTGTCCCAAACTACACAGACTTGTGATGAACACTTCCGATAGTGATACCCTTTCCAAAAGTCATTGATAATATTGAAAATGCAATTCCAGAATTGCATATTCAATATTATCAACAGTATTACTGTCACACCTGCTTTGTTACCTCCGAAATAATGAATTTCTATTCCTCAATCAACATTCTACTAATTATGGATATCGTTCTCCTTTATCTAGAATGTCGAGACTTGCGGGACACAAGACAAAGCATTTAATTTTTTGGTGTAAGCCTAAATGACTTTCGGCAGTCGATACGCAATCTGTAATTTTTATAGCCTTTTAAATCCATCTTCAAACTTTGACTTGTACATACTTATCTTCTACATCTATATTATTTTTATGTTATGTATTGTCATTGCTCATCATCTGTAGGTTGCTCTCCTTTCACTGTCATCTCTGTTTCATATTCGTGTTAATGAACTATTTGCCCGTAAATAAAATAAATAAAAAATAAAATAAATCAATAAGGAACAAATATTTTTTCTTGCTTTCGCCTAGGTACTAGGCAAAGTAGGGACATCAGGTGAATATAATCGTTAAGATTAAATATTGGAAAATTTCTTACAGTTATTCGAAAAATTTTACTATGCTGGCGCAGACCTGAGAAAACCACTAAATTTATTTTGTATCTTTATTAAGGTTTCTTTAGTCAGGTGCAATTCAAATCCTAACACTGTGTTCCAACCCTAACACAATTCATCTGTTAGATTATATCATTGAACAACAGATCGAAATAGATTTTACCCTTAAATTTAAAAAAAAATGTATTTTTAAATGTGAGTGGTGTGAAAAGAGGAAAAGTCAGAAGGCCACGCCCCTAGATCGGCGATATTTACCCTTTGGCATAAAAATAATAGCTCACTTCTTAGTAATTTGTACGCCAAAGTTACAAAATTATCAAATTACTAATTAAGTGTACCTATTCTATATTTTCTCCAAGTTTACTTATCAAGATTAATCCTAAGTTATTTAAAAAAACACATTTCATAAATAGAATCAAAATAATATTCGGATAAAAAGACTTTCTATTTTAAGAAGTAGGTACTTTACCGCTTGTCTTAATTCTTGACGCAATCGGTTTCAATTTTTAATTTTTTTTTACATGAGCCCCACACAGGAGGCCCTGAAGAAAACAATTTCCCTCAAGGCCTATGTGATCTTTGGGGATGCTGTGTGGAGTGTTTTTTTTTAAGGAAAGAAGAGATCTGGGAAAAGGTTTGAGGGGTGAGTAGGAATCTGGTTCATCCGTTGCCAAGACTTGAACCAGCCTGCAAAATCACCAAACGTAGAGAACCACTTGGGGTGACCTATGGCACAGGTGTTGGTTATACAATAAATGGTTCCCGGGGCGGCGGTAGCCAATGGAAATAATTTAATTAAATAACAATTGAAATAATTTTCCAATTTTTTTTTACTAGGTTTACGCTCCATATAGTTTGTATAAATTCTGGAGACAATATATATATATATATTTTTTTAAATCCAAAACAAATCCGAGATCAAAGAAACAGAAACAATCACCCACAGACGACCCACAATAATAAATTTGTATTTTTCTTTGATGATAATTTTTATAACAACTTTGAAACACGATTTATGTAATCAACGCACCTATGTGCGTAGGTAGGTACTGTGCTTGCATCAATATTCGCTGATCACCTATAACCAAATATAAAAAAGCTTTACCGAATAATCCTTATAACATAATGTCCGAGTCAAAACGTAGCAAAAATACAAACTCCCTTTATTTATATGTTGAATGCTTTGATCTGAATAATATAAGGTAACTTCTGATAAAGCAAAATGCTTGCTTCTCCCTTATTTTGCCTTTCACCACGTTATGGAAGGATGAATGCAGGTGATGTAATCAATGTAGAACTCAATGAAGTAGTTTCTAATAAGAAGATGTCAAAGGAACGAGGTTAGTATTTGCAAGGGAATTCTGATTTATGCATCTGATTCATTCGTTTGATTTTCTGAAGTAGGATGCAGAATTTAGAGCTGTATATACAATAGATAAAATACAGTAAGAATAGGCCACTTGCATGGATTTCATAACGACATTAGCTTGTGTCGCTCTCCATAGAGAGAAAAAAATGACCGCCCGGGGCCTCAAAAATTTTGTATGATCTGTAGCTATTCGAAAATGTAAAAATAAATTAAATTATTGTTCACTATTAGCCCGATAAAATGGCTGGAAGTTTTGAAAAAAAATAAATTTCGTGATTTGGAAAAAAAAATAATACAAAGGGTTTATATTTTATATTTTGTACCAAACTTATTTTTCATTCCATAACTGCAGTTCAACGAACCAAAAAAAACATTTTTTTTAAACATATGTGATGTGTTGGTTAAAAATATAAAAGGGGAAAATAACACCTTTTCTGGTTAAAATCAGAATTCTTGTTGACTTAGGTACTTGCATTCATAAACTTGACCTTTTTTTCATTTTACGCATTTTTTTAATAATAAACAAACGTTAAAAGATTAAATTACTCAAAATAAAATTATTAAAAAAAATGGTTTAAGGTTTGTTTTCTGATTTTTTAAATCCAGTTCTCATTTTCTTTGTAAGACGCAACTTTTGAGACCCCGGGCGTTTCTAAATTCAATAGTTGAAAAACTTGACACACCCTAATGTACAGTTTATTTTTTTTTTCAAATAAATATTTCGATTATTTGGGCCCGTGACGTCATTACATGAAAATGCCGAAATTTTTTTATATGGCAACACTTTGATTTCAGGCGAATTTTTTAATTTATTGTTTGGTCTCTGCGAACTTATTATTTGGTTTGGCTTTTTGACAGATGTTATGAAGAGAACCCCGTACATTTTACGCTGTCTGTACGTGTTTTGGAGGTATAATGGTAGTGGTGCTGATTTAAAAAAAATCAAATTTTATAATATTCTTATTATTATTATCTGCCCTGATGATGGACACTGCAACGCTGTCCGAAACGTTGGCTAAAGAAGGAGGTAGCGCAACACGGCATAACACCCCAAAAACAAATAACGAAAAAAGTGTTTGTAATAATTTTTGGAGCATACTTT
Organism: Limnephilus rhombicus; assembly: GCA_929108145.2. Lineage (NCBI taxonomy): Eukaryota > Metazoa > Arthropoda > Insecta > Trichoptera > Limnephilidae > Limnephilus > Limnephilus rhombicus. The sequence goes on along the minus strand of OV815288.1, from coordinate 43,950,776 downwards.
GCGATTATTTTCTATCGAGGGAATTTTATATAATTTGCTTTTCGGCGCGGGGAATTTCTAGATATTATCTTCAAGAATAACATATATTTTTTTAGAACTTTAAAACTTAACGTGTTAGGAGATATGTAAGAAATCGGTAGAAATTTGGGTAGCGTCGGCTATAAGGATTCCATTCTCTGGACGTAGCAATTCTTTCAAATGTAAAAAAAACCGACGCATTCACAGCCCTGAATGTCTCAATTCAGTAGCAACTTAAACACCTTATGCTCCTCTCTGGAGTGTGATCACGAAAGTGAATAATGGAATACAATGCTAAGTACCTGCAAGGGGACTACCACCTACCACCCATGTGCTACCTACCGCGTACATGCTACATAGACAGGTACTACTTACCTGGTACTTTAAGTGGAACCTATGTGGTACATAGCCTCTCTCTTCACCGGTACCCTCCCAGCATCCTCATCTCATTCCCAACACTTTCCCACCTCCCATTTTAGCATCACGCCACACGCTAAGGGGTAGCACTGTAGGCAGTAAGCTCTGATATATTCCTTACTAACCAACGAAGCCATTCCATTTTCCAAGAGTCCTCACCACCATGAGACTGAATTGTGTTGACTGGGAAATTGGGAAGGTAATTATTGAGAATTTTGCAGACGCGTTATTCATTCGGGATTTTTCGGCAGCGCTCGGTAAATACCCGAAGTCTCTTGATGATACGTCAGTTATTTACCTCTCTCGTAATCAGTTTTGTTTTAATGATAATCTAACATGATCTAACCTAACCTCACATGACAAATCAATATTCTTAGGTATTAAGTATGTATCCAATTGGGGAGGCGGGTATGGATAACGCCGCCCCAGGAACCATTTATTGGATAACCATCATCCCTGTCGTAGGTCATCCAAAGTGGTTCGCTAAGTTTGGTGACTTAGCAGGGGTGACAGGGAGTGATGTTTGTCTAGGTGTTGGTGGCAAATGTGTTTGCCCACCTACTGCGTGGAGTGCCGGATCGGAAGAAACTGTTTAAGAGAGTCTTCACCTATACCACATAAGTTGGCCTCTCGACACATCGTCTTGAACCGCAGTGGGAGGGATGGATTCATACGTCCATCACTCCTGGATAAATTGACCCCAGATTCCTTACTACCACTCTATAAGTTTTTCCTTCCCAGAAATTGCTCTCTTTCCTTTCCCGAAAAGGAAACTCACACAGCATTCCCGAAGATGACGTAGGCCCTGAAGGATTTTTTGCACGTCTGGGATTTACGAAGTTACTTCTGGCATTTACCGAGCGCCCGAGAGTGGCCGAAATATCCCAAATGGATAGATAACGCGTCGGGTATTTACGAATATGCTCCCGGCTACACACTTAGATCTGATCACTACAAAAACGTCGTATCTCACAATTGAAATGACTTCGGATGCTGAAAATAGTTGAATTACAGGAAAACAGAACTAATAGCAACACAGCCAGAAAAATCTGCTTTTAATTAAGAGGGTATATCCAGAGAAAACCAGAAATATGTCATTTTTAAATCAGATTTTAGAAGAATTGACTCTTTTCCACAAAAATTATAAATTGATTTCGAAAGATTGTTTTTTTATCTAGTAAACGCATGTTTTAAATTTTGAGAAAAACTGTTTATTATTAGTACAATAAGGTTTATACCACAGGTCGCTGGCAGATTTGTTCATTTTTTAAAAAAGATTTTGTATTATACAACACCCAATCATATAATCATGCAGTAAAATAAATCAATACATTATCTGGTAAAAGCATGTTTCAGAATTTTAATTTAAGTTTTAATAAAAAGTACATAATTTTAATACTTTTAACATCACGCCTTTCAGCATTTTTGGATGTAAATTACAGCAAATTTGGAATGAAATAAAATCGATATTGAGTTATAATTTTAGAAAGCTGGTACGGAGAATAATTAATATTTCTTATTGGAACCGCCCTTTTTTTTACATGAATACCGCACAAGAGTCCCAGCTGCTCCCGTCTGGAGCCAGTGGGACTATGGCATCCCCAATTGGGGTAGGTTGTGAGGCTGAAGGCAGTGGGGAGGGGAAGGAGATAGGGAAGAGGAAGGTGGGGAAGTACCTGGCTATTCAGATCTGGCCATTATTCGCCAGTACATATTCGCCCTGTACGATCGTAAGAACATCTTTTGACGAAATGTGGATTTTCGGAAGCTGGCTGGTTAAACGCCCTCAAAGACACCTCTGAATAAAAATAACACATCCTAAAAAATGTTTTTTTAGGATTGAATTTGTATTTTAGTTAGCTTTAGTGAACTTGAAAATTTTCCCCAGAAATTAAAATTAGCTAAAAAGAGATAATTAACGGGAATCCACTTTTTTTCAAGATTCATTACAATTCTTAAAATATTTAAGGAAATATTTGCACAGGCCACTGAACAAATAACACAAGCTAGAAATGCCTTTCATGTCTTTTGAATATTTATACATATATATTTATTAATTATTGTATTGTTGAGTACTCTTTACATTCAACACTAGTTATGTGAGGGACTTTTCAATAACTTTAGGTTCTTGATAACAAACTGGTTTATTGTGAGTTGACGTTAGGCTTGTTGAAAAAATATTGATATATCGAAATATCGATATTTTTAATTCAAAATATCGATATTTTTAGCCGATATATTTTGATCCGATATATCGATATATCGATTCAAAATATCCAATATCGAAAATTGTATCAAAAACGATATTTTTTAATTTATGTATTTAAAGTGACTAGAATCCAAAACCGTATAGGAACGAACGGAAAAAAGTAACTGTATTGCGTCATGACATCTGGCGGTTGAAATTTTAACTATTAATAGCTTACAAATCTATTGTCTTTGCATTAGTATTTGTGATCACCAATACTATCTCATGTGTGTATGTACATACATAGAAATGTATGCTATTTTTCGCCATTTTTTTCTAAGCTACTCCTTCCCAATTGTCTATGATTATTGACTATGCCTTGTTCCAAACACGAAGTCCTTTTTGACAGATTAATACGCCAATAGAATGTTACTGAGATGCATACAAACTTTGTATGCGTCTCAGTTTACATATAAGTTAGAAGACAGCTTTTTAGTTTTTGAAAAATACCTTCATTTTTATTGAGATTTTTGTACATTAAAAAAAGCAAATTGTGTACAAAAATTACTATTGATAATATTGATCTGAATACACTATTATTTTAAAAACGCAAAATCTCTTTTGATTTTCTTGATTTGAAAAAAATTTTACCGATATATCGATATTTTTTCCTCGATATATCGACGTCGATATTGATATTTTAATAAATATCGATATATCGATATTTTCTTCACTTTCGACAACCCTAGTTGACGTATTCACAATAATAATGCTGCAAGTCACGTGACCTTATATCTAGTGGCTAATCGAATGCGAACTAACTGAACTCGCTTGAGGAAGCCAGTCGGCCATAGATAGAAGCACTTTCCGTGCTGGCATCTGACTGCATCACATAGAAGTTTTTTTCAATACATTACAATCACCAACGCCCTTTTCGGCTTTTACGTATTTTTACATTTTCTGTGATGATGTGCGTACAGGTGACAAAACATTTTTAAAGGTGATAACAAAAAATAACATAAAAATGGGTATAACGCGAAATGAAACTCACTTTAGCCACTACTTAGTGCCTTTTGGTTCTAGCCCACTTAGCACATGAGCTTTGTCTCTCTTATGCCTTTCTTCCACAGGAATATGCAAGTATCCGATACTCTTGTTGCATACTTGCAAGTTGCGTACTTTACCTGAATGTCGTAACTGAAATCACGTGACCCGCGATGACACCAGTCTTTGTTGAATAATTCTGAATACATAAATATTTCATAACCTCATTTAAAACCAAAAAGTTGATGTAGCTGTCATTCTGTGTTGTTCCTAGCATTGGTATGAAGTATACGCATTATTAAAAATAGCTGACACAAGTGACGTCATATTTGAAGTCTCGACGATGTGAGTGGGATTAACCTCACCCGGCTGGTCGGGACAGATTGGCGTCGCCGACGAGTTGGTAATTTGTCGGCAACGTATGCTTCCATACGAACATCCGAGCAGACGTATGGCGGTGGTCTAGGGGTTTTAGGAAGGGTGCCCAGGTTCATGGCGTGAGGTTTGTCCAGGTCTTGGCGGCCGATGCGTTTGCCCACCTGCTACGGGGCAGACCGGATCGGGAGAGACTGGTTGAGGAAGGTCTTTTGACCTTCCCAGCCAGAATCGCTCGACCCATCGCCTTGCATCGCAGATGGAGAGATGGACTCATGAGTCCGTCGCTCCTGAACACACTGACTCACAGATTCCTACCCACCCCTCATACATATTTACAACCCCGAACTTCCTCTCCTTCCTTTCTTTAACCACTCGGGCCCATAAGTTTGTTTTCATTATAATATATTGTTGCCAGATATGCGAATGAGGCGTACCTGACTTAAAAAAAAAACCCTCCACACAGCATATTTTTCCTTATGGTCTCCTGTCTAATGAAGCTAATGTAAAAAAATCGAACGCTGTTCACAAGCGGTTGAAGTGAAACCTTTGCCCACACAATCTCAACCAATAGGAGCCTTGAAAGTGAGCTCATAATCAAATCTGCCATTGCGATTGCGGCCATTGCTAAATCCTATTGATATATCTGTCTTGATATTGTGTCTTTTTGGTGTCGTTTCCATTTCATCGAAAATGCAACAATGGTGCTAAAGAAGTTTCACTTAAAAAAAAATCGCCAAGATACCTGAATGCTTGCGTGTATCCCTGTAGAAAAAGGGCCTTACACGTTGATTTTATTTGATCGAAATAATATTCACGAATTTCTGCAATTGAAATTTAAGCAAAGATTGGTCCGACTTTTTGATCACGAAACACGCCTACGTCGCGTTTATTTCTTTTTTATTCTATGGCCCAGACGTAATTGTATATTTTTAATGAAAAAAAGAGGAAATTCAACGTGGCAAGTATTTTATGTCCGCATCATAAAAAGTCGTTTCTTTGAATTAAGATTTCCTTTGTGAAACTCGAGACTTGAAATTTAATTAGTAAAATTGGTATTAAAGGCTATCGACCCAAGAGGAACGGAATGAATTCTCGAGAATTCGAGTTGATTTTTGTTAATTTTTTAGTTTTGTTCATCACCCGAGATTGGGATTCTTTAGAATTTATTTGAAACGGATACTTCACTTCAAAACATTTCTAAATTATAGTTTTTGTTCGTTTGTTTTGTAGCTATATACAATAAAATATTAAAGGAAAGGTTAAAATATTAGGTTCGGCAACCTAGTATTTCTGCGAAAGAGTTCCAACTGCCTGGAGCCAGTGTGACTATGGCGTATTCAATTGGAGAATATTAAGGGGCAAAGCGAATGGGGAGATAAAGCTTGGGATGTATGACGCTATTCATCGCTGGCTAAATTCGTTTCAAGCGAGGTTTAGATTTTTAATGTTAGTATTTTATCAGGGCGATATTGAAATAATAATAACATAATATTAATGAAGCGCAGTTTTGTATTATTTCACTTCAAGTGCGCTTAACAATAAACTTAACCCTAGAACGGTACCCTGGGGTATAAATAAAAATAAAAAAAACAATTGAAAATTTGCAAATTTTTCGTTTCATTTGCATGGGGTGGAGGGTCGCGTCCTGTTAATGTGTGGTTGTGGCAAGGCGTGCGTGGGGTACTCCAGTACCCCTGGGTACAGTTAAGGTAATTATATTTACTACTATGATTTTAATAGGAAAAGAGTATATTAAGAAAAAAGCGGTCTTCTGACGCCCCACCACCTTCAGAGTCAAAATCTGGAGGATGTTTATTTTGTCCCAAGTCAAAAGAGCGTACGGCGTAAAAGTACGGCGCTGTGATTTTATTTATTTATGTATTTATTATTTGTTTCAATAGCAAGGTTTGTACATGTATGTATAATGTATAGTATAAGTATAGATTCTTTTTTTTTTCACAGACCTCCTCACTAGGATTTCCTGTTCTGAGGTGGCCTGTAGTTTTTTTTTTAAATATTTGTATTTGGTTATGGTTATTGAATTTGGATCGCACCATTCGTTGTAAAAGACGGTAAAAGATATATGGAAAAATAGATCTTACGTTTAAACTAAATATATGGAATTTGTAAAAAAAATTCAGTAACTGACTATAAATTCGTAAGCCGTTGATACCAACCTGATGCGTGCGCATTCTGTTTCTTTGGAAAGTGTTGCTAGAGCGTAATAATTATTTCGTACTATGGGTAATTTTTACATGATTCAGGGAATATTATAACAAAATTTTAATACAATATTTATTTTCTCACGGCGCCCCTTCGGAGTTGGCGCCAGGTTTTTGCACGTTTTTGAACGTATGGCAGATCCGGCGCTGCCCCTGGGTACTGTTACTAAAAGTCTATTATGGGTACGTTTCTAGGGTTAAAAATAATCCTGTAGGGGTCCTTACGAGTTCATTATAAAATATTGATAAAATGGAAAAAACAAACTAAAATATAATAAAAAACAGCAGGCCGTTTACATTCAGAAATAAAAAAAATATTAGCGTGGACATAATTTTTTTTATTTAGTAACTATGTATTTATTATTTTTTACATTTTTATATAAAACATGTTAGGTATATATATATATATAAAATAGAAATTATATTCGTAGTCCTCCTCACTAGGAGGTCCTGTGCTGAGGGGGACTATGCTTTGGATAAGTTTTCATCGACAAAAAAATATTAGAAAAATAGCCCGTAACCTAACCTATTAAACCAATTTTTAATATTTTTTTCAACACTTTTAATGTCTTTTCAAAGGAGTTGTGGAGTTGAGTTCATTCTGAGTTGTCCGGCCACCGAAAATAATACATCATTCTGTAGTATTAACATAAAGAAGCGCGTTCCTTACGCGCTCCTAAACCATTCATCCGATTGCGATGAAACTGTTTGTATGTCCGCGATAGTGAGCTCTGGCGTTATGAAATAATTTTCTATGCTATTTATCTAATTGTGATGAAACTTTGTGAAAATTTTCGTTCGTTATGAAATTATTGTGAGCGTGAAGATTTCTACATATACTGGTGAGCTCTGGCGTTATGAAGGGTGAGTGGATATAAAATACAAGTACTTTAAATATAAAAGTACAATATTAAACAGGCAATTACCGGACTTGAGAACATGACTAATAGTATATCGAAAAGGAGCTATTCATGAATTTTTGATTTTTCAAATAAGTTACTTTTTACAGCCCGTTTAAATATGTGCCCACCACTTTGAACATTCCTAACTAAAAATCGGAATAAGTTAAATATTTGCTATTAACTGATTTTATTTGAATGACCGTGGTAAAGTCCAGTGTTTAAACTCGACTGTTTTGCTTTTCATCTGTTTGAAAATTGTTGGTAAGCTCCATTTCCGTTTCAACATGGTGGTCGTTTTAATTGTTCTATTTTTCAATCCTTGTTCTATTGTTTGTGTTTATTTGGATTTCCTTATTCACATATTTTTGAAGAACGTCGAGAGAGTTCAGCTGGAGAAGCCTAGGTTAAGTCTCTCTCAACTAGTATATCTCACCAAGTCCTAGACAAACCTCACCCCATGAACCCGTGCACCCCTGCTAAGTCACCAAACGTAGCGAACCACTTGGAGCGACCTATGACAGATGTGTTGATTATCCAATAAATGGTCCCCGAGGCAGCGGTACCCATACCTGCCTCTCAAATTGAAAATGTGATCAGCCGTCTTTATATATGTATGTAGCAGTACCCGGTCATTTCAGTGTTAATTAAAATAATGATATACTTTTTCGTACCTGAAATTGGTGATTATATAGTAATTGGCAACCCCATAGGTTCCGGGCAGTTGAGACTCTTGTGTGGTCATCAAGTAATTACAAAAAATTGGGTTCTTAAATATATTTTTAAGTGATTTAAAATTATTAGTTTTTTTTTGGAATTTTCTTCCACTGTTCATAAAATTCTTGATTGAAGGCTTTGTTGATCAAAAATTAAAAATAAAGTTTTCCCAAGGCTGTAATGATAACCTACAAATTCGTTTAAAACTTTCATGGTTTCTACCATTCAATAAAAAAGTTGCAAATTTCCCCAATACCGTCAGCTGCAAATAAACTTCTATGTACTGAGCTTTAGTTTGCTACCAGGAGAATATGAGTGCAAAGAGCCTTCAACAACTCTTCGGAGCGAATAAAAGCTTACGACAAAGTCGCAAATGACTTTAATGCACCTGGCGGGAAGCTTATTTTTATGACGTGAATATTGCCAACTGAAAACAGGTACACGTACCTATGTACGTAAGGTGAAATTACAGAGTTTTGGATAACTTTCGTGGGTGCTTTGAGGGTAATGGTTCCATGCCAACTCAGAGTCAAGTTAACTTAACACCTCTTTTAAAAGTCATTAAAAGCTATGAAAAAAAATATTAGAAAAATAGCCCGTAACCTAACCTATTAAATCAATTTTTAAAAAATTTTCAACACTTTTAATGACTTTTCAAAGGAGTTGTGGAGTTGAGTTCATTCTGAGTTGTCCAGCCACCGAAAATAATACATCATTCTGTAGTATTAACATAAAAAAATGAATTTTTCTTTGTTTGACGCTTACGCGCTCCTAAACCATTCATCCGATTGCGATGAAACTGTTCGTATGCCCGCGATAGTGAGCTCTGGCGTTATGAAATAATTTTATTTGCTATTTATCCAATTGTGATGAAACTTTGTGAAAATTTTCGTTTGTTATGAAACTATTGTGAACGTGAAGATTTCTATATATACTGGTGAGCTCTGGCGTTATGAAGGGTGAGTGGTGCACGAGTAGTGGTTGGGCGTTTAAACAATTCATGGCTACACCTACCTACATACATTTACATACATCATAGACTATGTGCTTGTAGCTTGATTGTCACATATTCCATCCCTATCATGTTCCTTTTTTCCATCCAATCCCATCCCTATGTACCTGTTATTTCTTTACCATAACAAATCAGTGTCGTCAATCGAAACTCGCCGTGTAAGCATATAATTTTCCGCTCCCCGCATTCTCTAACTTAATCCTGCATATCACAGTAAATACCGCGATTAATAATTATACAAGTGTATGCACAAACCCAGCCAAGAGAGAAGAGAAGTGCCACAGGGTTCCGCAGTAAGTCCCTTCCTTCCTATTCCTTTATGTGCATTCATTTTTACTTGTTCAGTGGTCTATCATACATCTCAAAACACATACAAGGTCCTTCGACATCCGCATCCACTCAAAACACATATCAAATAGTTTGAAAAATAAGTTTAATTCATATGGTTTAGCATCAGGGAGGGAAGGAGGGAGGGAGACGGGAATCCGGGAGGGACGGAGGAGAATAAAAGAGGGGGGGGATTCGAGGGATGGGTGGAGGGGGAATTCGCGGGAAGAGTGTGGGAGGGGGGATTTGTGGGAGGGGGGAGAGCGGGGATAAAAACGGCTAAGGTGGGGAGGGAACGCGAGAAGGGATGCGGAAGGAGAGGCGGAATGGGAACGGGGACGAATAAGAAAGGACACGCAATTTCCTAATATAAGTGGCTTTGCAACGCCTGCCGAAACGCGCTAGTAATTATTATGAAAATGATTTTAGAAGTATTATAGGTATGAAATTTTATAAACACTTAAATAATGATCTGAAACGCAATCAATTTATTCCGTTCGATCTTTGAGAAACGAAAATCTTTAAAATGACTAAAAACCTAGTTTAACTCCGTTTCTCTATTCCAAGATTAATTAAATTAAGTTTTTGCCACCTCGGAAAAGGCTCAGCATAGTGATAGTGATAGTATATTTATAAACATTGTAATATTTTCTTGGTTAATGTTGTATCGATTTCTTATTTATGGTTCCATGATAACTCAAAAAAAAAGTCAACTTAACACCTCTTTAAAAAGTCATTTAAAGCTACGAAAAAAAGCCCAATAGTCTTAACTAAAGTAACCTTTTTTACCAATTTTGTCATCACTTCTAATGACTTTTAAAAGGAGGTGTTGAGTTGATTTCATTCATCCTTATTTTTAAACAGTGAGATTTGAAACAAAAATGTCACCGGAGATTAAAAAATTCATTTACTTTTTTTACCTCAAATGATGTCAGCAATGGTTCCATGACAACTGGATAAAGTGGCATTTCAACATCCCTTTTGAAAAGAAATTAAAAATTTATGAATCATGTATTTTTTTATAATAGCCCATTAACTGACGCAAAATAACCCAAAATTTTCTATTAATAGTTTAATGTATAACCCGTGTCTATCTTATTTTTAATATTTTGTACATCATGCGTTGTCTCCTCGCCACCAGCAAGGCCGTATCTGCGCTTGTCGAAGACACAAATGATTTTTTTGTTGAGTAACCAACTTTTATCATCAGTAATTTTTAGTTGCAATTTTGTAAAAGAAACTACTTTTTATGGAAATTTATTTGTTGTGTACATGTGGAAGTTAGAAATTTATGATAGTTCATAGGTTAAAAAAAATCTACCGGGTGACATTTATCTTTCTTTCCGTTCATCTTTCTAGTGTAATAGCCGTTTTTCTCAATAAAAACACATCCCCTTTCATTGCTTTTTCGTCTTTGAATAATTCCTTCAGCTTTAGAAATTATATTCGTAGGTTAAATTTAGAGTAAGTAAGTTAACCACTTAAAATCTACTAGACGGTAAACTTACGGTGGCTCAGAGGCAAAGCAAGTCAAAGAAGTAAACCAAAAATTGCAATAAGAAATTTAAAACAATGAACTAATCAAAAGGGCTGAAAAGCTATCCAAAGAAGCGAAGCTAGCTGTCCATAATGGAGTACTGGTACCCACCCTGATGTATGGAAATGCATGGAGCGTGCAGAGGAAGAATGAAAGTATACTGAATGCTGTAGAAATGAGATCCCTGAGGCGAATGTGTGCTAAAACCATGTACGATCGTGTGAGAAACGTATCCGCAAAGAATGCAAGGCTGATTTATGCGAAATGAATAAGATTGAGAAAGGGGCGTTCCGATGGTTTGGGCATGTAGAGCAAATGAACGTGGAAAGGAGTAAAAGGTGAATATATAACGTACATGCGAATGGTAGAAGAAGTCGAGGACGCCCAAAAAAGACATGGTACCACCAAGTGAATCGGATACTTGAGTCGAGCCAAGTCAAGAGTCTGAATAATTGAAGAGCGTGTATGAGACGATGTAGAATGTAAACGAGGAAAGGAGTGTGTGCCACGAGCGAGTTGTTTGGCGGTCCGTCCTCTCTTCTTACCCCTGCGGGGAAACGGCGTGATGGTAAGTTAGTTAGTTAACTAAACAAAACCACTATCAATATTTTGTCAATAGAAATAGGTCGGTGTAAAATGCGGAGCGGGATTGAGCGATAGGCACGCTGGACAGATTTCGGCTTCGCTTTAAATCGGTTTAAATAGCGTCACAACTGCGTCGACTTGACCAAAAGTTTGTAGAAAATGCGTTTAACAAGGTTAGCTCATCGAGGAGTTAGAGTGGTAATTGGCTAAAAATTCGTGACGTAGATTGTATTTCATGTTTCACGGGAGATTTGAATTAACTGCAATACGTTTAAGTAGTGTTTTACTTCAAGCTACACCACGCGTTTAAAATTTCTAAAGTGGCCTGACGAGTTTTTTTTTTTCGAAAAAAGCCCGTACGAGCTAACCTTGTAAAACGCATTTTCTACGAACTTTGAACTTGATCTACGTGAGATGCAATGTTAGTGAATATTTTTATTTTGCCTCGTATCAAATTTAAATAGGAACCTCGAACATTTTGTCCTCGCAGCCTTTCACGAAATCTAATATAAAGTGCACTTTGCCTCAATAACTGCGAAGAAGTTTTCGGTAAATATTAACCGGAATTCTACAACGCTGGAACACAAACCAGTTATAAAATACACCTTGTGCCTAAGTGCATGTCATGGAGCGCATTATGGGGAAGAAACTATCAATTAAAATATTCACGGAAGCAGGGGTGTACCGTGAAGCACGTGCTGAACTAAAATTATTTAATAATCGTTAATTTGCTCTATATTACTCAGAGGCAGTAGAACAATGGCATTCTCAATTCGGGAATGGTTGAGAGTCGAAGAAGTCTGGAATTATCTGGTAATTCATTGGTAAAACCGTTTCAAACAATTTCATAAATCCGGATGGGCTTTCGTCGGCGCGATACTGAGAGAAAAGTTGTGCAAATTTTTATAAAAGTATGGAGTGAACTAACCATTGTCCTTTCACGTGTCCTTTCCCATTCGTCCCGTTCCCCTTCCGCCTCCCCTTCATCTTCCACGTCCCCGTCACCTCTCGCGTTCATACTCCGCTTCCTCCACCTTCTCTCTCCCCACTCCAATCGCCCGCTTTCCCCGTCCCGCGAACCCCCTCCCGAGTTCCTCTCCCTCTCCTAGGTTCCCCTCCCCCCTTCCGGATACCCCTCTTCCCCCCTCCCACGTACCCGCTACTCGCATTCTCCTTCCCCTTCAGGGGGCTGTAATCTATCTATATTAATAAAAATGAATCGCCGAAATGTATGTACGCGCATACCTTACGAAAGACTGCACCAATTGGATAATTCTTTTTTTGTTGTGTTTGTTGTGATGAATGCTAACCTTCAACCTACGAGAAGCCCACAAGGAATTTTTTTTTCCTCCTTAATACTATGTAGAGAATTCGGTACATTCGGCGACATCTGTCCGAGCAGTTGGGAATTATTACAGAGATCTGTATAAAGACAGAAGCGAGGGAAGCCCCGTATCATAATTGTCTCGAGAACAAAGAAAGTTTAAATTTTACCAATATCCCTTTGTGTACAGCGATTAATAATAATCTGAACCAATCAGAGAAAATAGAGGCGTGTATAGGGTTAGTGGACTTTGATCAGATTGAGTGGCTTTGAATAAATTCTCACAGGAACGTAAGGTGAACGAACTGTATAATAAACAAACCTTTAGACAAAGAGTTGAAGGATTATTAACCCCGGATCGTGTTTACATAAGGCGAGATCGAAAACTGGAGGTTTTGGGCGCCAAAAGTTTCAAATGGAAACAAAAAAAATCTTAGGCGGGAATGTTGAAAATAAATATCACCGATAAGGGCACGGAAAACGTAACATGAATGGTCCCAGAGGACGATTTAATTAAAACCGACCTGGAATGATCGCAAAAAACGGGTGGAATCTCGGAAAATTTCAAAACTGAAGATAATAGCCTGGGAAAGGGGGAAAACCCTATTTATATGGTGATGGAACGGTGAAACGAAGTAATTAGAACGAAATATCTCAAGATAAAACTAATTGGAACTACTTGAATAGGTACCGATGTAAGGATAACTCTGTTCTGACAACACCATTCACAACAAACAGGAGATTGAGAAAATTATATATCTAAGACCGCAGTACATTTTGGTCACTCTACAATTAAAGCAAATCGCAGGAAAGGATGCTTAACGTAGTCTGACGAAAGGAAAAATGAAAAATATACATAAAACAGTGGAAAATTATTGTTATCAATTCTAAATGAAGCGGAGATATTATAAAGACGATTTTTAGGAGAAAATTTAATAAAAAGATGGTGGTTTAGTTGGGGGCATAGAGTGTGCTAGTTGCAATCTCAAAGGAATACAATTAGTATTGTTAAGTGTCTGGGGTCAAGTAACAATACCGGACAAATTACGGATGATTTTATTCAACAGAAATGGTCGTTTTATGTCATTTGTGCCGTTGAAAGGATCACATAATTGAGCTTGACTACTGACAAAGTGGGCGCAGGAAATGGTTGTCGACCACACATGTATTTTGTTTTCAAAAACAATGAAGATCCGAACATGCCTTTTATTTACAAAAGGCCCATTATCGATTAAAAAGGGCAATAAAAATTAACGTTGCTCTAACGTAATGTTTACAATATAGAATTCCCATAAAATTTTATTACAAACACATTAACAATGACTTATTACCAAAGTACATAAAATTTTTAAATAAATACATGTCAATGAGAAAATTTATGTGATTTCCTACGTGAGAGAGATGTTAGGCTGGTTTCGGTCTAAAACATGAGATAGGAGATTATCAGAGATTTGACAAAAGGTCGTATACGGAGGAACCGAATTTGGGTTTTTTTCTATGAAGGTCTGGGTGATCAGAAGTCATTTTCCTACGAAAGGAGAGCTTTAAGAAGTCTTTAAAACGCCATGGTTTGATAAAGAACGGGGAGTTCATTAGGAGTTTTGTGGAGAGTCCGTTGGGAGTTGGGATACAGACCGGGGTCCAGGAACAAACGTAAAACTCTTTATCAAAAGTTGAAATTTCTACAAGTGTTTGCAAAGGAGTAAATTCGGTATATAATCTCCCTTTAAATTGAGGAATAAAAAATCCGAAAAAGTACTTAAAAATAATACTTCGTGAAAGTTCGGGTGTTTTGTTTTATTATGAAAGTGTTTAAAGTCAGTAATAAGAATTTAATAATATTCGGGTTTCTTTTACAACATATAGTTATTGACTTTCTAATATTTAACAAAAATACAGTGTCTTAAAATAAATACAGTTTACCGGATAAAAGAAAACATATGACGCGATTATTTTTAAAACTAACTAAAGATGATATAATAATTAAAACTATAATTTTACTTTAAATTACTTAACATCGGTGAAATTAATAATAATAACAAATTGCTCGAATCATGGTTTTACCACAGTGTCTCTATAATAAGATGCTTAATAAGATCTCTATAATAGTGATAATAATTCGAACACTTAGAAAACGTGCGTATCTACGGTTATTAATTCTAAAGTGATTTTAAAATATTGAGAATAAATAATAATTTACCAAACTCCGGATTTTAAAATTAAAACATCTGAATTTCAATTTGATAAATCATTTTCGAATCGAATGAAATAAAACCAATAGTTAATACGAGTTTGAGAAACTAAGTGAAATACCGAAGTGAATCTTAAATAGACAGATATTTGAAGAGTTTTTTTCATCATCAGAGTCATTTCTCAAAAAGACCGATAGGAATCCGTTAGCTAGGAAACAAAAAGGGAAGCCTTGATCACAATGTCGTTGTCATAAAATTCCCGACTTGGAAAATTGTATTCGATCGAGGCTGGTAAGATCTAACCAATTATTAATTATTTTCAGAGACAGAGAAGGAAGGGACAGACGGCATCACCAATAAATCAATCGGAGCTTTAAAGTTTTGTCACTAACACACTGATAACAATTCTCACTTGCTCGAAAGTAGGTCAAATAGGAAATACCTACTTAAAAATTAGGTCATACAAGTACTTGTTTTAGTTAGGTAGGTCTATTGTTTATTTAAGCGCGCATAAGGATACGGCGACGTAAGATATCAGTTTGATTCGTAACCGAAATACCTATATTTCTCAAAACTAGGTCAAGCAAATTATACCTTAGTTGAAACTAGGTCATCCAGGTACCTCTTAGGTTAGCAAAGTACCTACTTAAACGACCAATGTTTGGGTAAAAACTAGGGCAAATAAAATATAAAAGAATTAGTTAAACAATGAATCGTGTTTCAAAAGGACAATGACCGTAGAAATAAACAATCTCCAAAGTAGGTCAGTAAACCGAAGGTCGTCTATGTGAAGTGTAAACAAATAAACCATAAAAAATGATGTATCTATCCCTTATCGTTCATTCGTTCATCGGAGTTAATTAACTATTGGCGCAATGTAATTAGGTACTACACGATTTAATAGAAATGCGCTTCTCAATCAATTTTAGGTACATTGGCATATTTGTATAATAATAATAACAATAATAATAATTTATTCCAGAGTGTATGCAGGGGAAGTGCAATACAATAAATTCCATATTTTAAAAATTACAAAACAAATACAATAATAAGATGAGGGAAAAATAGCATAAATGTCAAGGGGCAGGTTTATCAATTATAGCTTATGACGGAAACTTCGCCCAATATGTGATAGCAACATTGACGTTAAATTCATTCAATTCTAAACAACTTGATTATACTAGAGCGATCGCCAATAGGTAGCATTGTTACAGCATGCAAAAATTTCGCAAAGTAAAGTACCGCGACTAGCTTCAAACTCAAAAGAGCTCATCATTATTATTCAGGAGGTCATTGATTCAATGACAACATGATTTATCTCGTTTTATAAATTTCTCTTATAGGAAGTAGGTATCCAGGAATCCATAATCATCCGCAATCCTAAATACCTAACACACGAGGAACTAGTGACCTCATTTAAAAAACACTGGTGTTCAAATACTCATACAGTCCTAAATCCGAATTTGCACACGTATCTAGACTTCAAGGCTTCTGTATGTGAGTGTTGGCTATCCGGAAATGTAAGTGTCAACCTTTCTGGTCGGAGAGCTTTGATCTTGTGGCGGTATTGTCGAGGTGGGGCATACGGGGAAGAGGAAGGACGTATGCGGACAGTACGCTGACGCGGCATTAAAGCTGCAGGTTATTTGCATACCGTAAGTCCTTGTCGAACCTGAAAGCAAACATAAGGCTCACGAGGTGCGTTTTATGTCAGCTAGTCAGAGGTGGAGTGTAACGCTGGGTCGGTCACGCGGGAGGATGGATCTGCCCGTCACAAGCTTACGCCACATTCAACGGATAGAGGCATGATAAGGGAAGACATGAAATACCCCTTCTAGACTCAGTAGAGTTAAATTCAATCCGGAGGAGACGGAAGTCGGAGTAAGACAGAAAAACGGCATGAAGACTAGGTATTCCTCCTGCTGGCGTGAAGGGCCCCTTTCATAGCATGAGACGCCCGTTGAAGAGGGTAAAACTCGGATCTAAGGACAAGCCTAGCAAACGTACTGGGGAGAATCCGGTTTGTAATTGTTGTTCATCGGTTTTCACTTGGTTAGCGGAGGAGCCGACTTTTCAGCAAACATATTATCCCCATATCCATCCATGCCCATCCATTCCTACTTTTCTACAATTTCGCGAGAACTAACCATGAATACTAACCATGAATACAAAACACTATGTTAGGGGAAGTTGCAGACAAGGACTTCGAGTGATAAAACTGGACCTTCAAAAACGACCATCCTACAACGGTAAGGTAAACTTCTCTACCTAAATGTTGAATTTATTAACTGTTGTTTTATGTTATCGACGCATCAGCGGTGAGAGGAAGGATTAAATAAACAAACAAAATTCCTACGGAAATCAAGCAGACACGAGGTTTAAGGGTGAGGCTAGTTTATCAAACACGGTTTAATATACTAAAATAATAATAACTAAATAGATCGGAAAATTCTCACACTTTCTCTAAAAGAATCTAGGGGTTACCACACGTAATACATTATCTTCTCTACATATGTGTGCATACTAGGTATGCAAACAGATGTAAATTCTAAAACAAAAAAATACACAACGAAGAATATAGAAATAATGTGAACAAAAATCTTAAATCTTGTTTACTGCGAGAAAATCGCAGGGATTTGAGAAAATAGGGTAGGTTCAGCTAGATTATAAAGTATAGGGGTTAGAAAATCACGAGCCTGAGGTAGAAACAAATCGAAAAAGGAGGGGGGGGGTTAAGTCAGGCCATCATACCTAGGGGTGTGATCAGTAGGACATAAGGGTAGAATTATGAACGTAGCTACGAGATTTGAACTACGAGGTAGAAGCTTAGAAAAGTAAATCAATTAGGTAGGGTTCATCACAATTGGTGTCAAAGCCAGGAGTGGCGGACCATTACAACTGTTGCCGCGTGACCAGGAGAGTAAAGGTTTTCAAGTTGAGAAGATTCTGATATATTATAAAAATAAAATAGAATAAACAAATAAATAAATAAATAAAATTATAATTAATTGAAAAATAAAAAATTATGAATAAACGAAAAGTGAAAAACGTGCCAATAAAACATCTTCAAAAAAAAAAGTATAAAACGTAAAACAAGTGAATAAAAAAAAAACGTATCATTAAATAATACAGTCGGAAAAAAAATAAAACTCAAAAACCAAATAATTTGAAACAAAAGTGGAAAAACGTGCCCTAAACCAGATAAAACTCATAAATTTCATAACACCTAGGAATATTGACCCAAATTTAGAAGGGTGGTGCTTAATGATAAACAAAAAAGCTGTTATATAAACAAAATTGCATTCCTCCGACGTACTAAAACACTCGAATTCGAATCAGTCCAATAACACTAATAATAAAAACATGGTTATGTAAACAAGCGATTGAACAAACACTATCGCGAGGAAATGTTTATATTATCACAAACATAGTTGGTCTCACTGATAAAATATGGTTGTGACAGGATGATTGTGACAGAAATATTTGTTATTGGAGCACCTCGAGATATTACTGTGAAAAAAGAGATACTTAAGATAACGTTAAACAAACAAACGTCGAGTATATTATTGTTTGTTTCGAGTTTGAAGAACGATTTTGAAACAAATACTTCTTTGACATGGTGACATAAAAATAAATAAAATCAACATAACATACGCAGCAAAGGACGGATAAAAATAAAATAAAATACTACACATAAACATAAAATGCGCTTTTCAAATCGTTGCGTTCAAACATTTAACAGGGATGGATTGGACCTTTAGATACACCATTACATGGATACCGGCTGAATAAATTAGAAGTTTAGAATTACCGGGGATTGGCAATATTTCTCGGGTGACCGGATTATTTCCGATTTGCAATATAGAGCAAGTAAGCGGAATGGATTAAAACGCATCCGAATTCTAAAGGGGGTGACTTGTTTCGAATGTGGTTTAGATACATTGTTGCGGTTGAGAAAAATAAAGGAAAACTTAGGGAGGGGTTACGGAAGCAGAATCTTAGGGGGGAAGGTTACGGAAGAAGAGTCTTAGGGGGGAGTTGTGGAAATAAGAATCACAGGGAGGAAGGCATAGGGGTAAGAATCTTAGGGGGGTAGAACAAAGGGTAGGAACAGCAACTGACATGAGTTAGTTAACTCAAATAGGTCATTGGGTAGACAAGAGTAAATTGAAAAATGGTTTCAGCACAGAGGAACACCGAACAGGGTTCTACGATATAGAATAGTGAAAGACAGGGGCGCGCAACAAGTTTGGAAAAAAAAGAAGAAAAAAAGATAAAAAAGGGAAGATTTAAGGAAAATTGTACAAAATTAGATCACCTATGTTTAGTTCTAATTCCATCAATTAACACTAGGAGGAGTGTTTACCGCTGGAATTATAACTATAGGGGGGCTGTGATGAATGCTAACCTTCAACCTACGAGAAGCCCACAAGGAATTTTTTTTTCCTCCTTAATACTATGTAGAGAATTCGATACATTCGGCGACATCTGTCCGAGCAGTTGGGAATTATTACAGAGATCTGTATAAAGACAGAAGCGAGGGAAGCCCCGTATCATAATTGTCTCGAGAACAAAGAAAGTTTAAATTTTACCAATATCCCTTTGTGTACAGCGATTAATAATAATCTGAACCAATCAGAGAAAATAGAGGCGTGTATAGGGTTAGTGGACTTTGATCAGATTGAGTGGCTTTGAATAAATTCTCACAGGAACGTAGGGTGAACGAACTGTATAATAAACAAACCTTTAGACAAAGAGTTGAAGGATTATTAACCCCGGATCGTGTTTACATAAGGCGAGATCGAAAACTGGAGGTTTTGGGCGCCAAAAGTTTCAAATGGAAACAAAAAAATCTTAGGCGGGAATGTTGAAAATAAATATCACCGATAAGGGCACGGAAAACGTAACATGAATGGTCCCAGAGGACGATTTAATTAAAACCGACCTGGAATGATCGCAAAAAACGGGTGGAATCTCGGAAAATTTCAAAACTGAAGATAATAGCCTGGGAAAGGGGGAAAACCCTATTTATATGGTGATGGAACGGTGAAACGAAGTAATTAGAACGAAATATCTCAAGATAAAACTAATTGGAACTACTTGAATAGGTACCGATGTAAGGATAACTCTGTTCTGACAACACCATTCACAACAAACAGGAGATTGAGAAAATTATATATCTAAGACCGCAGTACATTTTGGTCACTCTACAATTAAAGCAAATCGCAGGAAAGGATGCTTAACGTAGTCTGACGAAACCTCTGCGGCCCAGCATGTGCCTGCGACCTCCTCGGCGGTCGCCCGGAAGGGATGATGGACCTGGACCCTCAGAGAACGGGAGGAGTACCCAAACAATCCTCCAAATTGTATAGGAAGGCTCGTCAGCCCTCGAGGCGGAGTATCGTTTAACCCTGCGGTAATCTCGGGTTTGTTCCATAAATAAACCCCCGGTGGGAATTCGATGTTTGCCCTGCATTCAATGACAGGCGCGGCGGGTAATTATTTACACCGATCTCTCGGATAAAGAGGTACTTTAAACATAACAATCGAACACCGCCATTAACTCGTGTTCACTTTTGGGGACCCGCGCGAAAACTCACATTTTACGTGAATAATCTTCGAAATTAATATATTTTCTTTTTTAAAAAACACAACGTGTTTCCTTCCCCCGGATGCAGATGCCCAAAACTTGGATTTCAATCACATCGTATTTCAAACTTAATAATTAAGTGACCGTTGTTTTCACGGCGTACCGCACATTACGCCGTCAAAACCAGAGTGCGGAAACGGAAAAAAACAAACGCCGCCTACCGACGCGTTGAACGAAACTCCCCCAGCTTTGCCAACCTAACCAATAAAAATGCATTTAAAAAATAGTACCTAACTTACGATTAATACAATCGCTTCATAACATTACCCCCCTTCCCACAAAAATGTTTGCCTTCAAACAAAACTACCAAAAATCTAAACATGCCCTGAACTATCTACGTTGGTCCCAAGGAGTACCTGGTAATAAAATAAAAAGAAACAAACAGTAAATGTGAAATGCAAAATACAATTATCAGAAATGAAAAAGAAAAGAAAAATCCTTAAATAATACTCTTTTGACGAATGAGTGCATCGCAACCCCAATCGCGCCTATCCTGTGTGTAGGCCGGATAGTAGGTTTGCGATGCAACCATTCTCGAACTTAAAAACTAGTAAACCAATATAACCTAAGAACAACTTCTTGTAAGATGATACGTGAATGGACAACAAGCACCCTCAGCACTGGGAAAAAAAAACCTGGGTGGTTGTAATATTCATTCTTACCGAGCACTACCATTGACGTATCATCTGGAACAGAACACATAAACTAACTTAAAAGATAAGTCTTAAAATTAAAAAAACATACATTTTTATGATTAAATCACTCCTCCAAATACGTCAAGCTAAATTCTATGCATTAGGCATCACTGTTCCAAACACTATCACTGAATTTATATAGCCTCTCTTAGGCCGAAAATATTTGATGGGTTTACCATCTACACTTCACTGAATTTATATCTTTTAGGATAAAAACTAACCCTCTTTTGGAAGAGTATTCCTAACTAACCTCCTATTCTGGTCCTTGGGTGAATAATATTTAACCAACAACAATTATACATTGTAAAGGTAATTTTAATAGTGTACAACCACCGCATCAGATGGTGCCAAATAATTTTTAATAGTATACAACCAACGCATCGGGTGGTGCCAAATAATTTTTAATAGTATACAACCAACTGTTTTAGAAGGTGTCATTTGTTAATAAGATGTGCAGCTATAATTTAGTGCAAGTATACGTCCAACTCTATAGAAGGCGTAATCGGTAAGTAAAGAACAAATTTTATGGTTTTCACTGTAAACCGTTGTTCAACCATATAGTACATAATAACAATGTTATAAGTCTCTCAGGACAATAATAACAGAATACATCCAAAATCTTATTCAAATATACTTGATTCTACTTCCTATGTTGGCTTAAAATGTGGAAGGATATGTGATACCATATCGTCCCACATTATAAGATCTCAAAAAAAAATCTTATAAACAAGGTGGACATTACAAAACATTTTCTGTAACTAATAAAAACAAAATTAAAACGCTTTTCCAAAAGCTGAGGCTTAGCTGACGCAGCCTATGTTTATAGAGTAAAACAATATTTTGACTATTTACCAATAAAACAGAAGAAGAGCGAGAAAAAAAAAATACTTTGAATTTTAGCAATTACTTGCGTAACTTGACAAAATAAGGTCTAATAGTGTCAATGCACTGACGGTGAATAACAATAATTCTTCATTTAAAAACACTTAGAAAACAAAGAGATACAATCCCTGCGTCTCTGTGTTTTCTATGTAATCTGGAACAACCAATAATGACATTATCAAAAGCATGAACATAACTCAAAAAAAAGGTATGCCTGAAACTCGCAGAGATAGTGTGCGGATATGCCCGCGTATTTCAGGATACAAGACTTACAACTAATAATCCTAACTTAATCATCTGTTCAGCCGACATCTGAATTTGCGTCTGTTTTAGCGTTAATACTATGACAATTTATACATACACTTGCAGATATATAGTTTTAAATACATTCTCAACTCGAGCATTAGCACCAGAGTTGAGGATTTTATTGTAAGAAACAAACCAGCATCATCATTACCAATGTCAAACTTACAAAACACCCCCCGTGAAGTAATTACCCCATATCCGTAGAAATGAGCCTATGACAGGACTAATGACTGTCTGAACGCATGGAATCACCATCTCGGTTGATCAGGCCGGATGAAGTTCTGTGCATTGTAAAAAAATAAGAGAAAAAGAATAGTATAAAATTCCTCAAATCCAACAGTCCCCGAGAAAGATGGCCAGACTTTCTAAGGTACTGAAGAGGAGGGACTACATAGGTATGTTGTCCAATTTGACGATATCCTTTACATGAAAGTCGCCAGACACTTTACCATTCAAGTCTGCTAAGGTATACACTAAGTCCGATTTTTTCTTTATTATAACATTTTGCACGAATCGTGGGGACAATTTTTGAGAAAAGTAATTTAACGCGTTAGACTGAACAAAGTTTCGTCTCCACACGACGTCACCAACTTGATAAGTGACGTTTTTCCTACGCAAATTGTAGTGGTTAGCCCCCTTTTTGTATGCCTTAAGTAGAGCATCTGAAACTTGTTCATACACGTTTGCCAAACCTTGTAGCTTTTGTGCATATGTGGAAGGCGAAGCTTCCTTTTGCGCGTCGCTATCCCTATCATGAATAGGGTTACGGTGCAAATCCCCATCAAGTATCTGCTCACGGCCGTGCATTAGAAAATACGGTGTGAAGTTTGTCGCGCAATTGACAGTGTTATTCATCGCGGACTGAACCTGGGGCAAAAATTTTGACCAGTTACGATGGTCTGATTCGACCAAAATTGATAAAGCAGTACCTAATGTCTGGTTATACCTCTCAACCACGTTGTTCTGTGGGGTATACAGAGAGTTGTAAAACGGAGGTGGTATATTGTAACTTTGTAGTAGTTCTTTAAACTCCCGTGAGATGAACTGGCGACCGTTATCGCACACTATCGTACGAGGCACCCCGTGAACCAGGAAAACGTTCTCTTCCAAATTTTTAACTATGCTTTTCGCGGAGCCGTTGCGCAGCGGAAATAACCAAGTGAATTTGGAAAAAACGTCAACGCATGACAATATTACCGTAAAGCCGGAGTAACTCCGAGGTAAAGGACCTACTAAATCTAATGACAGCATTTGCATAGGTCTAGTGACACGTTTAGGGTTTGAGGATATTCCATTAGGAGGTGCCGTGCTTATCTTATGGGCTTTACAAGTTTGGCAACGATTTACAAATTCCTTGACATCTTTATACATGTTCGGCCAGTAATACCTAAGTTGAAGCTTTTTATAGGTTTTGAAGACCCCTGGGTGACAGGCGCGCGCGGAGTCATGGGAGTCTGAAATAATATTTTTCCTATCCTCTTGAGGAATTACCCGTTTCCATGCGGTGTCCTCGCATAAGTCCAACTGGGTTTTTGTGTGACGATACAACTCGTTGTCTTTAATTTGGAAGTTCTGAAATCGTTGAGGGAATTCCTGACAACCTTTCCAAGCATTTAGATACCATTTATCAGTGGTATCACTAAGGTTAGATCCCGATATAAGAGCTACATCCATACGCGAAAGGACGTCCGGTACAATATGTTGAGTTCCCTTACGGTGAACAACATCAAAGGAAAATTGCGATAACCATGAGCTCCATCGTGCAAGACGGCCACTAGGATTAGATAACGAACCTAACCACTTTAAACTTGAATGATCAGTAACAACTGTGAAATGCGCTCCTTCAATGTAAGGTCTAAAGTGCGTTACTGAATCCAATACTGCTAATAGTTCACGCTCTGTAATTCCGTAGTTGCGTTCGTGAGTATTTAAACACCTTGAATAATATGCAATCGGGTGCTCCAGCCCATCAATGGTCTGAATTAAAACTCCGCCAATTCCACCGGAGCTGGCGTCGCAGTGTATCGCGAAGGGTTTTGAGAAATCCGGGCAACTTAAAACCGGAGCTGATGTCAATGCTTTTTTCAACACGTTAAAAGCCGTCTCGGCCTCTGGAGACCAAGCAAAGTTGCTGATTCCTTTTTTCGAACCAGTGAGTCTTGTAAGAGGGGCGGCAATGCTCGAGAAACCCTTTATGAATCTTCTGAAGTAACCACATAATCCAATGAAGGCTCGGATTTGCTTTGCGTTCTTGGGTACCGGGAAGTTTTTTATACTGTCTATCTTTATGGGGTCTGTACGAAGACCTTGCGAGTCAACCATGTACCCGAGGTATTTGAGCTCGGCTTTGCAGAACTCCGATTTTTTCAGATTTATGGTTAGACCTGCGTCTCGTAGTCGTTCATAGACACGGTTCAATAAACAAAGATGTGATTCTAAGTCTTCTGATACTAAGATCAGGTCGTCTAAATAACAGAAGGCATTGTCGTCAAATTCTGGACCGAACAAAGCGTCGGCCAGTCTTTGCAGCTCACTTGGTGCGTTTTTAAGTCCGAAGGGAATCCGGGTGAATTCAAACAATCCACGACCGGGTACAACGAACGCTGTCTTCTGACAGGAGTCCTTATCTAATGCAATTTGCCAAAAGGCTTTAGATAAGTCTATAGACGAGATGTATCGGGCACCGCCTAGCTTGTCTAGGATCCTTGTTATGTATGGTAATGGATAGGAATCGCGTGTTGTAACATTGTTAATTTTCCTGGAGTCCAGACAAAAACGACCCGTTCCGTCTTTTTTTTGTACTATGAGCACTGGACTCGACCATGGAGATCGCGAAGGACGGATGACTCCAAGTTTTAACATCTCATCTACTTCTGCGTCAAGTTGACGTTGTCTTGCCGGAGACAGTGGGAAATAACGTTGTTTAATAGGCGGACCTGTTGTATGTATTTTGTGTTGTACTAGATGAGTCAACCCTAATCCCTTCTTTTCGTAAGAAATGGATTCGAATTTTTTGACAATGTCCGAAAGGGCTTTGTTTTCCGAATTTGTTAGAGAAGAGGCAGGCCGAATTTCTCTCACCTCATTGATTTGACCTTTTTGTTGAGGTACGCGAACTTTTGAGAACAGTTCCGGCGCGATCCGAAACTGTTTCCAGAAGTTCACCCCCAATACGAAATTAGGTGTTAACGTTGGAATGACGTAAAAGATAACTTCTCTTGTGGTTGAATTGTACGTCACCGGCAAAGTTAAATACCCTAAAACAGGCTGGCTGGTACCGTCTGCTGTCGTAACGCTAAAATCTGTTTTTACTAATTCTACTCCTAACTCTAAAAAAATCTTATAACTATCCCCCCCTAAACAAGACAAGGAAGCACCACTGTCTAGCAGTGCTTTAAAATTATTATTTAGAATAAAAATGTCGGCATAAGGACGCTCATCCTCTGTACTATCCTTCTCCTGTGGCAGTGCGTCCACCGCTTGAGGAGACGGGCTAGAAAGGAGTTGTTGCACTAGGCGGAGCCAACGCTTCCACTCCCTCTTTCTTTGTGCACAAGAAGGGGCGCGGTAAGATTGACTCGTTTCTAGTTTTTTGGATCATTGGTATGTTTCTTATTGTTAATACTACTAACATGCGGTTTCCTATTGTCGCTATCTTTTTTCCAACAATTTGTTAATGAATGACCTTTGATCTTGCAATAAGTACAAACAAGAGATTTATTTTGTTGATTTTTTATATCCTGTTTAGCAAAATTATTCGTATTATTCCCCATAGGTCTTGAATTCCTAGAAGGGTTAAAATTATTATTATTGTTATTATTATTGAATGACCTGTAATTGTTTGTATTAGTGAAAGGCTTATTGTAACTATTGGGGAACGAGTTAAATTTTTTAAAGTTACTGGGCTTATTTTGAGTGTCAACTAATTTTGGAATTGCTGTGGATGTTGAGGCTTCAGTGTACGACTCGCGTTTAGCAGCGCACCTCGTAAGTTCCTCAAACGAACAAAAGTCTCTGGATGACAGCAAATTAGCATACATAGGCAACAATGCTTTCATGGCTACCCGCAAAAGTTTAACCTCAGGAATTTTGCAATCCAATTTATTGTTAAGCGCTTTAAGTCTCAAAGTGAATTCCAAAACTGACATTCCCTTTGGCTGTTTATAATTTAGAATCTCATTTTCCAGATCAAATTGTCTATCCTGTCCTTCGAATTGTTTTATTAATAAGCTGGATAAGTCATCCCATTCTAAGTCTGGACTATAAATTGACCTATACCATAGAAGTGCTAACCCGTCTAAAATTTCACTGAAAGATTTAACTAAGTCTTTGTGTGAAATGTTGCGTGTCCTACAACGCTCTTCGACCAAAAGCAGAAAATCTCTCACGCAGCTTTTACCATCGTACTTGACATCCCAATTTGTAAGCCCCCGCGATGATGAGTCTTTATAAATAACCTTGGTATGTTTAATAACCGTGACCTTCTCCTCTGTTTCATTGTCAGAATCTAGATCCGAATCACTTTCCTCCCTAACCACATCTAATGATTTCTTCATAGTTTTGTTAAAGGCACGCGCTTGCGAACGCAACGCTTGGGCAGTGCCCTCCGGTTCGATGGATCGTGAAGTTAATTCCTTTATAAGTTCATCCTTGGATGCATTATTTACATTTGGAATCGGAGTAGACATTGTAACGGTAATGTGATAAGCTTGACACGAAAGCAGAATTGGAAAGAAAGAGAAGAAAATAAAATAAAATTACTTTATTCTTTGTTTTTGATGTTGTTGTTTTTGTTATTGCTGTTAATGAACGTTGTAGTTGTACGTTGTTGTTGTTATTGCTATATTATTTATTTTTTTTTAAATGTGTATGTTGCCCATTTAAATGAATATTTTTTTTAGTTTAATTAAATCAATATGTAAGTAGCTCATTTAAATATAAAAATTTTTGTCCATTTAAATTAATATGTAAGCAGCTCATTTAAATAAAATTTAAAACGTCAGTTAGACATTAGTAAATAAACAATTTACAAGTATAATTTATAGTAGGTTTTGACAAAGCCTTATACAAATTTCCCACTCGAAGCAAAAATGAATTACCCGCATTGTCATTAAAATCTCAATAAATATCTTAAATATTTGAATAATCTTTAATAATCATCCTCCATTCCTATTTAAACACATAATAAATTGATTTGTCTTCGGCTATCAGGTATTTTGACATGTAAACACAACATAAGCCGAAGTCATAGATAAAATGTAACGAGAAACCGTCATAGACAATCCGAGGTATTCTTAGAACAGCTAGCACTGATTAGTTCCGAAAAGAAAAAAAAATATAGAGCTCTACCTAGCACATTGTCCATAGTCTATGACCGATTTCTATGCATTCAAACAATAACAATGAAAATGACAATCCATTTTAGGTTATAGGAGGTAGGTATTTCAGATACTATGCATAACTGTGTGGTATTGAAAAAAAAAACCAATAAATACGAGATTAATCATTTATAAGGTACCCACAATATTATTACGCATAGTATCTCTTTACGAATTCAGGCCGGTAATAGTGCCAGCGAATTGAAATAATGAGATTTGTTGTCATTTCCAAACACCGTCACTGCAATCATAGGTTATGACAGCGACCAAGTTTAATAATAACAAACGAAATTAAGACCTCCACTGAACAGATGAATAATAATTTTTTGGGCTCTTTACATTACAGGGCGAAGAAAACATTTTCAGGAATGCTATAAATCGGGACCAGACAGCGTATGGAGCGCCATATTGTTATGAATTATGAATGTAATGACATATTGTTATGTGCGTGTGTAATATTTTAAAGGGAAAAGTAACGTTGAGCCTTGGTCGGGCTCGGGTGTATTCTGCCAGTCAACTTTGATTTCTCCTCAGGAAATCTTGGACGCCAAACCCAGTCTAATGTCTGGGTATGTCGACTAGCGGAGATCACGGTACTCAATTCTCAGAGTGTGGGTCATGGTTTTATAACATTCCTGAAAAGGCTGCACAAGGAATCTACATAATAAAACACAGAGTAGAGTAGACAATCGGTACACTGTATTGAAATTATAAAATATAATAAAACAAATTGGATGGACTCACCCCGGGACCAATGTCGTAATCTATGCTATTCCTAGCTACACTAATTAAGTTTTACTGCCGCCGTTCTCCCGATGTCGCGTGAACCAACACCACTTCCTGGTGGCAAGGGAGGTCCCAACCTCTGCGGCCCAGCATGTGCCTGCGACCTCCTCGGCGGTCGCCCGGAAGGGATGATGGACCTGGACCCTCAGAGAACGGGAGGAGTACCCAAACAATCCTCCAAATTGTATAGGAAGGCTCGTCAGCCCTCGAGGCGGAGTATCGTTCAACCCTGCGGTAATCTCGGGTTTGTTCCATAAATAAACCCCCGGTGGGAATTCGATGTTTGCCCTGCATTCAATGACAGGCGCGGCGGGTAATTATTTACACCGATCTCTCGGATAAAGAGGTACTTTAAACATAACAATCGAACACCGCCATTAACTCGTGTTCACTTTTGGGGACCCGCGCGAAAACTCACATTTTACGTGAATAATCTTCGAAATTAATATATTTTCTTTTTTAAAAAACACAACGTGTTTCCTTCCCCCGGATGCAGATGCCCAAAACTTGGATTTCAATCACATCGTATTTCAAACTTAATAATTAAGTGACCGTTGTTTTCACGGCGTACCGCACATTACGCCGTCAAAACCAGAGTGCGGAAACGGAAAAAAACAAACGCCGCCTACCGACGCGTTGAACGAAACTCCCCCAGCTTTGCCAACCTAACCAATAAAAATGCATTTGAAAAAATAGTACCTAACTTACGATTAATACAATCGCTTCATAACAGTGTGCATACTAGGTATGCAAACAGATGTAAATTCTAAAACAAAAAAATACACAACGAAGAATATAGAAATAATGTGAACAAAAATCTTAAATCTTGTTTACTGCGAGAAAATCGCAGGGATTTGAGAAAATAGGGTAGGTTCAGCTAGATTATAAAGTATAGGGGTTAGAAAATCACGAGCCTGAGGTAGAAACAAATCGAAAAAGGAGGGGGGGGGGTTAAGTCAGGCCATCATACCTAGGGGTGTGATCAGTAGGACATAAGGGTAGAATTATGAACGTAGCTACGAGATTTGAACTACGAGGTAGAAGCTTAGAAAAGTAAATCAATTAGGTAGGGTTCATCACAATTGGTGTCAAAGCCAGGAGTGGCGGACCATTACAACTGTTGCCGCGTGACCAGGAGAGTAAAGGTTTACAAGTTGAGAAGATTCTGATATATTATAAAAATAAAATAGAATAAACAAATAAATAAATAAATAAAATTATAATTAATTGAAAAATAAAAAATTATGAATAAACGAAAAGTGAAAAACGTGCCAATAAAACATCTTCAAAAAAAGTATAAAACGTAAAACAAGTGAAAAAAAAAAAAACGTATCATTAAATAATACAGTCGGAAAAAAAATAAAACTCAAAAACCAAATAATTTGAAACAAAAGTGGAAAAACGTGCCCTAAACCAGATAAAACTCATAAATTTCATAACACCTAGGAATATTGACCCAAATTTAGAAGGGTGGTGCTTAATGATAAACAAAAAAGCTGTTATATAAACAAAATTGCATTCCTCCGACGTACTAAAACACTCGAATTCGAATCAGTCCAATAACACTAATAATAAAAACATGGTTATGTAAACAAGCGATTGAACAAACACTATCGCGAGGAAATGTTTATATTATCACAAACATTGTTGGTCTCACTGATAAAATATGGTTGTGACAGGATGATTGTGACAGAAATATTTGTTATTGGAGCACCTCGAGATATTACTGTGAAAAAAGAGATACTTAAGATAACGTTAAACAAACAAACGTCGAGTATATTATTGTTTGTTTCGAGTTTGAAGAACGATTTTGAAACAAATACTTCTTTGACATGGTGACATAAAAATAAATAAAATCAACATAACATACGCAGCAAAGGACGGATAAAAATAAAATAAAATACTACACATAAACATAAAATGCGCTTTTCAAATCGTTGCGTTCAAACATTTAACAGGGATGGATTGGACCTTTAGATACACCATTACATGGATACCGGCTGAATAAATTAGAAGTTTAGAATTCCCGGGGATTGGCAATATTTCTCGGGTGACCGGATTATTTCCGATTTGCAATATAGAGCAAGTAAGCGGAATGGATTAAAACGCATCCGAATTCTAAAGGGGGTGACTTGTTTCGAATGTGGTTTAGATACATTGTTGCGGTTGAGAAAAATAAAGGAAAACTTAGGGAGGGGTTACGGAAGCAGAATCTTAGGGGGGAAGGTTACGGAAGAAGAGTCTTAGGGGGGAGTTGTGGAAATAAGAATCATAGGGAGGAAGGCATAGGGGTAAGAATCTTAGGGGGGTAGAACAAAGGGTAGGAACAGCAACTGACATGAGTTAGTTAACTCAAATAGGTCATTGGGTAGACAAGAGTAAATTGAAAAATGGTTTCAGCACAGAGGAACACCGAACAGGGTTCTACGATATAGAATAGTGAAAGACAGGGGCGCGCAACAAGTTTGGAAAAAAAAGAAGAAAAAAAGATAAAAAAGGGAAGATTTAAGGAAAATTGTACAAAATTAGATCACCTATGTTTAGTTCTAATTCCATCAATTAACACTAGGAGGAGTGTTTACCGCTGGAATTATAACTATAGGGGGGCTGTGATGAATGCTAACCTTCAACCTACGAGAAGCCCACAAGGAATTTTTTTTTCCTCCTTAATACTATGTAGAGAATTCGATACATTCGGCGACATCTGTCCGAGCAGTTGGGAATTATTACAGAGATCTGTATAAAGACAGAAGCGAGGGAAGCCCCGTATCATAATTGTCTCGAGAACAAAGAAAGTTTAAATTTTACCAATATCCCTTTGTGTACAGCGATTAATAATAATCTGAACCAATCAGAGAAAATAGAGGCGTGTATAGGGTTAGTGGACTTTGATCAGATTGAGTGGCTTTGAATAAATTCTCACAGGAACGTAGGGTGAACGAACTGTATAATAAACAAACCTTTAGACAAAGAGTTGAAGGATTATTAACCCCGGATCGTGTTTACATAAGGCGAGATCGAAAACTGGAGGTTTTGGGCGCCAAAAGTTTCAAATGGAAACAAAAAAAATCTTAGGCGGGAATGTTGAAAATAAATATCACCGATAAGGGCACGGAAAACGTAACATGAATGGTCCCAGAGGACGATTTAATTAAAACCGACCTGGAATGATCGCAAAAAACGGGTGGAATCTCGGAAAATTTCAAAACTGAAGATAATAGCCTGGGAAAGGGGGAAAACCCTATTTATATGGTGATGGAACGGTGAAACGAAGTAATTAGAACGAAATATCTCAAGATAAAACTAATTGGAACTACTTGAATAGGTACCGATGTAAGGATAACTCTGTTCTGACAACACCATTCACAACAAACAGGAGATTGAGAAAATTATATATCTAAGACCGCAGTACATTTTGGTCACTCTACAATTAAAGCAAATCGCAGGAAAGGATGCTTAACGTAGTCTGACGAAAGGAAAAATGAAAAATATACATAAAACAGTGGAAAATTATTGTTATCAATTCTAAATGAAGCGGAGATATTATAAAGACGATTTTTAGGAGAAAATTTAATAAAAAGATGGTGGTTTAGTTGGGGGCATAGAGTGTGCTAGTTGCAATCTCAAAGGAATACAATTAGTATTGTTAAGTGTCTGGGGTCAAGTAACAATACCGGACAAATTACGGATGATTTTATTCAACAGAAATGGTCGTTTTATGTCATTTGTGCCGTTGAAAGGATCACATACTTGAGCTTGACTACTGACAAAGTGGGCGCAGGAAATGGTTGTCGACCACACATGTATTTTGTTTTCAAAAACAATGAAGATCCGAACATGCCTTTTATTTACAAAAGGCCCATTATCGATTAAAAAGGGCAATAAAAATTAACGTTGCTCTAACGTAATGTTTACAATATAGAATTCCCATAAAATTTTATTACAAACACATTAACAATGACTTATTACCAAAGTACATAAAATTTTTAAATAAATACATGTCAATGAGAAAATTTATGTGATTTCCTACGTGAGAGAGATGTTAGGCTGGTTTCGGTCTAAAACATGAGATAGGAGATTATCAGAGATTTGACAAAAGGTCGTATACGGAGGAACCGAATTTGGGTTTTTTTCTATGAAGGTCTGGGTGATCAGAAGTCATTTTCCTACGAAAGGAGAGCTTTAAGAAGTCTTTAAAACGCCATGGTTTGATAAAGAACGGGGAGTTCATTAGGAGTTTTGTGGAGAGTCCGTTGGGAGTTGGGATACAGACCGGGGTCCAGGAACAAACGTAAAACTCTTTATCAAAAGTTGAAATTTCTACAAGTGTTTGCAAAGGAGTAAATTCGGTATATAATCTCCCTTTAAATTGAGGAATAAAAAATCCGAAAAAGTACTTAAAAATAATACTTCGTGAAAGTTCGGGTGTTTTGTTTTATTATGAAAGTGTTTAAAGTCAGTAATAAGAATTTAATAATATTCGGGTTTCTTTTACAACATATATTTATTGACTTTCTAATATTTAACAAAAATACAGTGTCTTAAAATAAATACAGTTTACCGGATAAAAGAAAACATATGACGCGATTATTTTTAAAACTAACTAAAGATGATATAATAATTAAAACTATAATTTTACTTTAAATTACTTAACATCGGTGAAATTAATAATAATAACAAATTGCTCGAATCATGGTTTTACCACAGTGTCTCTATAATAAGATGCTTAATAAGATCTCTATAATAGTGATAATAATTCGAACACTTAGAAAACGTGCGTATCTACGGTTATTAATTCTAAAGTGATTTTAAAATATTGAGAATAAATAATAATTTACCAAACTCCGGATTTTAAAATTAAAACATCTGAATTTCAATTTGATAAATCATTTTCGAATCGAATGAAATAAAACCAATAGTTAATACGAGTTTGAGAAACTAAGTGAAATACCGAAGTGAATCTTAAATAGACAGATATTTGAAGAGTTTTTTTCATCATCAGAGTCATTTCTCAAAAAGACCGATAGGAATCCGTTAGCTAGGAAACAAAAAGGGAAGCCTTGATCACAATGTCGTTGTCATAAAATTCCCGACTTGGAAAATTGTATTCGATCGAGGCTGGTAAGATCTAACCAATTATTAATTATTTTCAGAGACAGAGAAGGAAGGGACAGACGGCATCACCAATAAATCAATCGGAGCTTTAAAGTTTTGTCACTAACACACTGATAACAATTCTCACTTGCTCGGAAGTAGGTCAAATAGGAAATACCTACTTAAAAATTAGGTCATACAAGTACTTGTTTTAGTTAGGTAGGTCTATTGTTTATTTAAGCGCGCATAAGGATACGGCGACGTAAGATATCAGTTTGATTCGTAACCGAAATACCTATATTTCTCAAAACTAGGTCAAGCAAATTATACCTTAGTTGAAACTAGGTCATCCAGGTACCTCTTAGGTTAGCAAAGTACCTACTTAAACGACCAATGTTTGGGTAAAAACTAGGGCAAATAAAATATAAAAGAATTAGTTAAACAATGAATCGTGTTTCAAAAGGACAATGACCGTAGAAATAAACAATCTCCAAAGTAGGTCAGTAAACCGAAGGTCGTCTATGTGAAGTGTAAACAAATAAACCATAAAAAATGATGTATCTATCCCTTATCGTTCATTCGTTCATCGGAGTTAATTAACTATTGGCGCAATGTAATTAGGTACTACACGATTTAATAGAAATGCGCTTCTCAATCAATTTTAGGTACATTGGCATATTTGTATAATAATAATAACAATAATAATAATTTATTCCAGAGTGTATGCAGGGGAAGTGCAATACAATAAATTCCATATTTTAAAAATTACAAAACAAATACAATAATAAGATGAGGGAAAAATAGCATAAATGTCAAGGGGCAGGTTTATCAATTATAGCTTATGACGGAAACTTCGCCCAATATGTGATAGCAACATTGACGTTAAATTCATTCAATTCTAAACAACTTGATTATACTAGAGCGATCGCCAATAGGTAGCATTGTTACAGCATGCAAAAATTTCGCAAAGTAAAGTACCGCGACTAGCTTCAAACTCAAAAGAGCTCATCATTATTATTCAGGAGGTCATTGATTCAATGACAACATGATTTATCTCGTTTTATAAATTTCTCTTATAGGAAGTAGGTATCCAGGAATCCATAATCATCCGCAATCCTAAATACCTAACACACGAGGAACTAGTGACCTCATTTAAAAAACACTGGTGTTCAAATACTCATACAGTCCTAAATCCGAATTTGCACACGTATCTAGACTTCAAGGCTTCTGTATGTGAGTGTTGGCTATCCGGAAATGTAAGTGTCAACCTTTCTGGTCGGAGAGCTTTGATCTTGTGGCGGTATTGTCGAGGTGGGGCATACGGGGAAGAGGAAGGACGTATGCGGACAGTACGCTGACGCGGCATTAAAGCTGCAGGTTATTTGCATACCGTAAGTCCTTGTCGAACCTGAAAGCAAACATAAGGCTCACGAGGTGCGTTTTATGTCAGCTAGTCAGAGGTGGAGTGTAACGCTGGGTCGGTCACGCGGGAGGATGGATCTGCCCGTCACAAGCTTACGCCACATTCAACGGATAGAGGCATGATAAGGGAAGACATGAAATACCCCTTCTAGACTCAGTAGAGTTAAATTCAATCCGGAGGAGACGGAAGTCGGAGTAAGACAGAAAAACGGCATGAAGACTAGGTATTCCTCCTGCTGGCGTGAAGGGCCCCTTTCATAGCATGAGACGCCCGTTGAAGAGGGTAAAACTCGGATCTAAGGACAAGCCTAGCAAACGTACTGGGGAAAATCCGGTTTGTAATTGTTGTTCATCGGTTTTCACTTGGTTAGCGGAGGAGCCGACTTTTCAGCAAACATATTATCCCCATATCCATCCATGCCCATCCATTCCTACTTTTCTACAATTTTGCGAGAACTAACCATGAATACTAACCATGAATACAAAACACTATGTTAGGGGAAGTTGCAGACAAGGACTTCGAGTGATAAAACTGGACCTTCAAAAACGACCATCCTACAACGGTAAGGTAAACTTCTCTACCTAAATGTTGAATTTATTAACTGTTGTTTTATGTTATCGACGCATCAGCGGTGATAGGAAGGATTAAATAAACAAACAAAATTCCTACGGAAATCAAGCAGACACGAGGTTTAAGGGTGAGGCTAGTTTATCAAACACGGTTTAATATACTAAAATAATAATAACTAAATAGATCGGAAAATTCTCACACTTTCTCTAAAAGAATCTAGGGGTTACCACACGTAATACATTATCTTCTCTACATATGTGTGCATACTAGGTATGCAAACAGATGTAAATTCTAAAACAAAAAAATACACAACGAAGAATATAGAAATAATGTGAACAAAAATCTTAAATCTTGTTTACTGCGAGAAAATCGCAGGGATTTGAGAAAATAGGGTAGGTTCAGCTAGATTATAAAGTATAGGGGTTAGAAAATCACGAGCCTGAGGTAGAAACAAATCGAAAAAGGAGGGGGGGGGGTTAAGTCAGGCCATCATACCTAGGGGTGTGATCAGTAGGACATAAGGGTAGAATTATGAACGTAGCTACGAGATTTGAACTACGAGGTAGAAGCTTAGAAAAGTAAATCAATTAGGTAGGGTTCATCACAATTGGTGTCAAAGCCAGGAGTGGCGGACCATTACATTGTTATTGTCAGGAAAAGGTTTGTATGAAAAAAAAGTTTTAAAAAAACAAACAGATTTTTTTTTTCTAAATATTTTTATTTTATATTTATAAGTGTTTAGAGGTTTGCCGTCGTGTTATTTATTGTTATTGATAAGAAAATGCCACCAGTGAGGCGTCAAAATATCGGTCGGCGTACGCATAACGCAAGTCGAGTTCACAATCTTCGAGACAATGAGACTGAAGAAAAGAGTTGGCAGCGTTTGGAGGCAAATAGAATGAGAATTTCTCAAGCGAGATCTACCGCGACTCCGGAAGAACCTATATCATCGATTTCAAGCGAGAGGCAACAAAACAGACGATCTAACGTAACAATAATTACCTATGATTGTTTGGCGTTTAGATAAATGATACAGCAGTCGATTATGCCAGCGATACATCGGTCGATTTTGGAACAATGAGCACTATTTGTCAATATTGCAATGCTTTGAGGTTTCGACTCGAACGCCAGGATTATGTTGTGCGAATGGAAAAGTCAAATTAACACAACTGACGACGCCACCTGAACCACTGAATTCATTACTTTCAGGGCAAGAAACTCTATCAAAGAATTTTTTGCAGAATATTCAAAATTACAACAGTGTGTTCAAAGTGACATCATTTGGTTCAAATATAATTGAAGAACGTGGTTTCAATCCAACTTTTAAGGTATTTTATTTTTATTTTGTGACAGACATTATATACATCCTTTATAACATAAACCTTCATATATGAAAATTCTATTGAGGCTCATAAATGAAGATTTTTTAATACTACGGTACACGCGCCTCTAAAACATTCATGAGTGCGCTCGTGGGCTTCACTTGTAGCCCATTTTAAATTGAAACGCCTGTAGCATATCGAGCAAGGTTTTTTGGTGCACGCATGGGCTACATCCGTAGCCCAACAACTTTAAATCATTATTTTTCGCACGTGCGCCAGCGTCGATCGCTCACGCCACAATGAATGCGTCGAGCAACAACCAATCGGAGCTTAGCTAGAGACTTTTTTTTTTTTTTTTTTACAATGAATACCGCACAAGAATCTCAACTGCTCCCGTCTGGAGCCAGTGAGACTATGGCATCCCCAATTGGGGTATGTTGTGAGGCTTAAGGAGGGGAAGGAGGTGGGGAAGAGGAAGGTTGGGAAGTACCTGGCTATTCAGATCTGGTCACTAAACACGGCTAAAGCCATTTTCAAGCAACGTTTCAATCTGAATAATGGTCTTACACCAGGGCGATACTGATAGTATCTTCCACTCTGGAACATGCCGCAAATATACTATATATTATTTTAAATGAATTAATTGTGAAATAACACCAATTAATCAAATAAAATTTATTTGCGCATGCCGGGTTCGAACCCGCGACCTCCGGATTGTGCGTCAAGAGTCTTACCCACTGGACTTCGGAGGTCGTCGAAGGACTCGAAGTTAAATCACGCGATTTCACGAAATTATGAACAAAAATAATACCCTGGGCTACATATGTAGCCTACGCGTGTACTCTAGTGTTAATCCCAGAAAGATAATCATTTTTTGATGTACTGTAAAGATAATCATACGTAAAATTGACGCATGAGTTTTAACTAGCTATAATATTTTATAGCTGGTATGTATTAATGCAAAAAAAATGTTTAGGTTGTGGCCAAAGCTGTAAATGGAATTACAGAGAGCGCAAGTGTTATTAATTACATGTAGTAAGATATGCAAATTTACTGACAATGTTTTGCTCACGTTTGTAAACGTATACATCAATGTGGCACTGAATTTTTCATATCTAGATGGATTTCCAAGTTTACTCACGAATTTATGTATGTTAACAAATGCATAAATGCAAATATAAAACAACTAATGGTAGAAATTGTTTTAAAATGTTACTCTACTGTTGAAATAAAATGTTGTTCATTTTGATTCCTAAAAAAAGTAAATTATTCCTCTAAAGGTCAAGAAACAAACAAAAGGTCAGCTCGATGAATTTTTATGCACACCGTTTCATGATTCGTCTAAACGAGGATAACCACATTTTGAAATGCCGCCGATTATTTCATCAGTTTGCCGTTGATATGTATGTCAACATTGAAACAGAACGTCTGACGTATATACTTTTAAACCAGAAAAAATTACGTTCAGAAGAATACGTTCATTTGCGTGATGCCATGAACGCAGATGGAAATGGAAATAATGTCGGCAGACTTACTATTTTACCAGCAACGTATGTGGGAAGCACGAGACACATGCATGAATGTGCGCAAGATGCTATGATCTACGTGCGCCAATACGGTCAACCAGATTTATTTATCACTTTCACGTGCAACCCAAAATGGATCGAAATCACTAATCTGTTATTACCTGGGTATCTAGCATGGTCGATCGATATAGGTTTTATCGAAAATGTCGGTAACTTGTCAACGCTCCTGAGCATGACTGCAGGCCGCTAACGAACAAACAACAGTTCACAGCGACTAAAGGTTTCTAATTTATTGGAAGTGAACAGTTATTTGTTCGTTAGCGAGCTGCAGTCGTGCTCAGGAGCGATGACAAGTTACCGACATTTTCGATAAAGCCTATATCGATCGACCATGCTAGGTACCCTGGTCAATCATCCAGCGATTATCACGACATAACAGCACACAAATGTTCAAGAAAACTCAAAGCACTCATGAAATTTATTGTAAAATATCATGTCTTCGGAGAGGTACGATGTTGGATGTACTCTCTAGATGGCAGAAGAGAGGACTGCCTTATGCGCATATTCTCCTGTGGATGGTCGAAAAAATAAGACAGGATGAAAATGATTAAATAATTTGCGCAGAAATTCTTGATGCCGAGTAGACCCAGAATTGTATGAAGTAGTAAGAAGAACATGATTCATGGACCGTATGGTGAACACAATCGGGAATCACCATGCATGATCGACAACAAATGCTCGAAGCGTTATTCCCGTGCTTTTTTGGCTGATACAATTACAGGCAATGATGATTACACTCTGTATGGTCGTCGCACTATAAAAGATAACCGAAGAACTATAATATTGAAAGTCAAAAATAAGGATATAGTCAATAACAGCTGGATTGTTCCATATTCGCCGCTACTTTCAAAAAAAATTTAAAACGCATTGCAATGTTGGGTATTGCAATTCGGTCAATTCGATTAAATATGTTTGCAAGTACTTCACGATAGGAAACTACATGTATGTATTTGGTATTGCAGCTTCAAATAATAACGACGTAGTTTCAAAATATCAGATAGGAAGATAATAATAATAATATTTATTTATTTCACATAAAATTATACAATGAAACATAAATGGAAACTTTGACTAGCCAACTAGGAATGGATCCTGTTTTAGGCCAGTCAAATAATAATAATTTATTTATTTATTTATTTTATTTATTTATTTATTTTATTTATTTATTTAT
This sequence comes from Limnephilus rhombicus, assembly GCA_929108145.2. Classification (NCBI taxonomy): domain Eukaryota; kingdom Metazoa; phylum Arthropoda; class Insecta; order Trichoptera; family Limnephilidae; genus Limnephilus; species Limnephilus rhombicus. Next base: position 43,911,053 of record OV815288.1, on the reverse strand, counting down.
TTATTTAGTTTCAATAGCAAGGTTTGTACATGTATGTATAATGTATAGTATAAGTATAGATTCTTTTTTTTTTTCACAGACCTCCTCACTAGGATTTCCTGTTCTGAGGTGGCCTGTAGTTTTTTTTAAATATTTGTATTTGGTTATGGATTGTCTTTATATCGTCTTCATGATGTTTGTAATTTTATTATCACTTTGATCTCTCAGCCATGTTTTTACTTTTGTTTTAAATATATTCATTTCCTTTATATTTTTGATTTGATCTGGTAGAGCATTGTATAATTTCATAGCATGGAATTTATTATTTCTCTGTCCAAAAGATTTGTTCAAACTGCGAGTAACCAGGATGTTATTGCTTACTGCCCTGGTTGAGTATTTATGTTGGGCAGTGGACTATACATATATGTTTTTTTTTCAGTTTAAATAAAATATTTTTGGAAGTTTCTGTACATTGAAGACTTGAAAGTTATTAAATATTTCTTCCGTCGGAGTTCTAAGCGGAACTTTCATTATTGTCTTTCGTACTCCTTTTTGGGCTATATTGAGTCGCTCTGTGTGAGTGCTCAAGGCAGACCCCCATCCAGTTATACCGTACTCTATTTGTGATTGACACAAAGCATAGTATACTTTTTTAATATCGTTTATGTTGAGGATATTACGAATGTTTCTAAAGAAGTATATGTACCTGGTTAGTTTTTTTGTAATTACGTCAATTTGTGAGTTCCATCGGAGATTATCATCAATTTCAATTCCAAGATATTTGATGCTTTTGGAGTGTGCTATAGTGGGACAGAGGCATGATAAGCCTAGATTTTGTTGATACATTCCTTGGCATGTGTGTAATTTGAGATTTAAGTCCTCCGACGGCTGCCCTCTGGCTGTTATAGAAAATGTAAGATATTTTGTTTTATTAACATTAAGCGTGAGGGAATTTCTTTTAAGCCAGGTTTGCAGGAGACTAAGCCCGTGTTCCGCTTCTTTGTAAGTATTTATTCAATCTTTTTCGTTAAATAAAATTACTGTGTCATCAGCAAAACTAATAATTTTTCCTCTTGTTTCTAGGTTACAGATATCATTGATGTATATCAAAAACAATATTGGTCCTAGTACGCTTCCTTGCGGTACGCCATGGTTGATTAGGAGAGGTTCGCTTTTTCTCTTATTAATTTGAACGCTCTGTGTACACTCCATCATATAGCTTTTTAGCAAGTTTAGTGTTGTATTTGTCTTACCAATTTTTGTAAGATTAGCAAAAAGTATTTTGTGGTCTATTGTATCAAAAGCCTTTTGTAAGTCTATGAAGATTGCCAAAGTTTTTTCTCCACTGTCTAAACTTTTAGTGATCATATCTGTAATTTTTTCTATGGCGTCACTAGTATTTAAGTTCTCCCTAAAACCATACTTTGTTTCCGATAATATTTTATTGTCTTCTAAGTAGGATAAGAGTTGTTTTTTTAATTTTCTCTCCAATATTTTTGAAAATGTGTTAAGTAGGCTTATTGGTCGGTAATTGTTTATGTCATTTTTACATTCTTGTTTAAAATTTGGTATAACAGTAGCTTTTTTGAGAGCCGTAGGGAATTTGCTTTCAGTTATAGACAGGTTGACTAAGTATGTTAGAGGTATGATAAGTTATTTACAGAGATATTTTATTGCATTGGTTGTGATTAAGTCCTCCCCCGAAGAAACATTTGATTTTAGAGAAGAAATTGTGTTTTTGATATCATCAGCTGTAATTTGCTTAAACTCGAGTTTCTTTCCTTGTTCAGGGGGTTCATTTATTAGTATAGCGTCATTACATTGTGTAGCTTACTTTGCTAGATTTGATCCTATATTTATGAAAAATTTATTGACGTATTCAAGAATTTGGCTACATTAGTAGTTAGTAGCAATGAGGCAGTTTGGAGAATATTTTCATTTTCTATACATGGACGTCATCCCACCGTAGTACATTTAGCTGTTCACCTGGAGAATGGACAACGAGTTTATTTCACGGCAGAAAACGCAGCGCAAGGAGTTGAACGACCACCAGTGACAACGCTGACAAGCTTCTTCGAGACATGCGCAAGCGATCCATTTGCAAGAACATCGCTTCACTCGGAAATGCCAAAACATTATACATAGAATGCGTCATACAAAAAATTCAATCGTCGGAAACAAGGACAGCCTGTACCCGGATACGTGAATGCATACTCAACCGATGCATTGGGGCGCATTTACACAGGTCACCCAAGCAATACAAATGTTTTTACTTGCGTTTGTTATTAGTTAATCATTTAATAGAGTCAGGCCATAGCTTCAATAAAGAAAAAACAAAATTTAAACATTGCAATATAAATTCATACTTTAATCTTTGCGCTTTAGAAACGCTCGAAATAAACAAAAAAATTAAATCTAAAATTAATTTAGTGAATAAAATAATAGCGCCTTGCAAATCTCCTTTACTAACCATGTTTCCGTATAATATTGACTCCTCCCACCGCTTTCCCCTCCCCCCAAAATCATCCCTCCCACTACTCCCACCTAATTAATCTTTGGTACTTGCATTTATTTTTTAAGTTAGTTTTAATTCTGCTCGTGAATGATACGGTTGTATCGAAACCGGTCGCGGAAAAATTTAATTTAAGTAACAAATGTACATTTAATAAAACTCTTCAAAAAAACAAAATGTCTAGAAATTGTTACATAGTTAATGCCCAAGAAATACAAAAAAAAACATTAATAGACATTGGCAATGGGAAAATTCCTGTTGACACTTCTACTGGCCTCATTTCGTTACCACCAAAAGTTTGTCAAATCACAACGTTAACGATAATTATGTTACGCAATCTGAATCAGCCAAAATTGTGCAACGGAACAAGACTTGCAGTTAAAAAAATTATGAAAATTTTGATTTAAGTGATTATTGAATCATAGGAAAATTCAAAAGCAAAAATGTGCTTATTCCCAGAATACCACTAATGCCAACTGACTTTCCTTTTGAATTTAAACGTGTCCAGTTTCCAGTGCGCCTTGCATTCGCAATGATAATTTAAAAACCCAAGGCCAATCGTTAGAAGTGTGGAATAAATCTTGAATTGCGTGTTTTCGCATGGGCAGTTGTACTTGCGTGCTCGAGAGTGGGCAAACCATCGGCGCTGTTTGTTTTATCTCCAGATGGAAAAACGAAAAATATTGTACATTACAATAGTTATGGTCGAATTATTTCATTGTTGTTTTATTTCTTTTTATGGTCGTATTGTAAACAGAAGATTTTGTCTCATTTTTTGTCATGAAGTACGTAACGTGTAACATTCGATATATGGAATTATTGATAATCTAACTGATTTGAATTTACCGGAAGTATTATTTTTTCTTAGTCCGCGACTGTACACCACCCATGTGAATAGTACAACAAGTTTTTCAGGAATTTCGAAAATATTAACGAAAAAAAAATGTATGGCGGTACGAAGTTCGCCGGGTCAGCTAGTGTAAAATATTATTTAATAAGAACGATTTAAACGCAAACTGGGCTGGAACTGTACCAAAAAAACACGTTTTAGGAAATAATAATATATGTTCCCCTTCCACCTCCCCTTCTTCTCCCGCGTCCCCTTCCCCTCTCGCGTTTCCACTCCGCCTCCTCCTCATTCCCTCTCCCTACTTCACTCGCCCGCTTCCTCTGTCCCGAAGATCGCCCTCACGAGATCCCCCCCTCCCAAGTTCCCCTTTCCCCTCCCGGGTTCCCCTCCTTCCCTCCCGTGAACCCTTTATCCGAGTTCCTGAGAATTTTTTTATACAAATTTGTTAATGCCAGAGCTCACCAGTAGTTTTAATAACGAACACAATTTTTTTAAATCTTATTTGGTGCAGTCGTTCGGAAGTTATGGGCGTACATACATTTCATCGATTCATTTTTATTTATATAATATATATTTATATTGATGGAACTACGAGTACATATTAAATCCTTATGCTATCAAATGAAAAGAAATAGAAGCTTTTTAGAGAAAACACCAAAATTGGTTTTAATTTACTAAATGTTCCTGAAAAAGTTTCAGAAGCGCTTTGCAATAATGAATTTAACCCTAACGGTTGCCTTCATAAAGGTTCGACTGCAGCGGAGCTTTCTGCAGAGCTTTCCGTAGAACATGCCGGAAACGGATATTGACAGGAGATGAAAAGGCATCCAGTCACTTTCTGGGAGAATTATTATCAAGCATTTTCCCCTCTGCGTCAATATTAAAGAAGTGTAGAGAATCAGTAACTGTCAAATTTAAAAAAAATATATACTTATTCTTGTGAAGTGATTTTTTTTTACAATAGCTCCATACAGGAGGCCCTGAGGGATACAATTTCCTTCGGGGCCTTTTTCATCTTTGAGGATGCTGTGTGGAAGGTTTTTTTAGGAAAAGAAAAGAGACGAAGCTCTGGGAAGGAAAAACGATTGAGGGGTGGGTGGGAATTTGAGGGATCAGTGTGTCCAGGAGTGACGGACGTACAAAATTCATTCCTCCCATTGCGGTGCAAAGGTTGAGAGATTCTGGCTGGAGAAATCAAAATGTCTCCTTAAACCAGTTTTACCCGGTCCGGTCCGCCATTCAGTAGGCATAGTAAAAGTATACGAAAAAGGTCTATTACGCGTTATGTCATTTTCGAATTGAGTATGGTATTATATGATGCTACACAAAAGTATACACACAAAAAATGTTAAAAGGGATTATTACAAAAAAAAATCAATCAAGCTACCGATGATAAAAAAAATTGGAATATCATCAAAGATATAGCCAATATTAATAAAACTGACACACTTATTGTTAAAATTAACATCGAAGACCAAACAATACATGTAAATTCTGACCCTGAAAAATATCTAACCATTACAATAAATTTTTCTCCAACATTGGACCCAACTTAGCAAAAAAATTTTTAGATAGAAACAGCGTCTCGGAGAAAGATCTTGCAAATAATATACCTATAATAATCTGAGCTTTAACCAGTTTCACTTCACTCCCAAGACTGAACTCGAAATTATAGGATTAATAGCATCTCTTAAAAATAGTAACTCCACGGGAATTGATCATATATCGACAAAAATAATCAAACACATTCAAAATTACATCGCATCCCCTCTTAAACACATAATCAACTTAAGCTTCAAAACAGGCATTTTTCCTAACTCCCTAAAACAGGCCACAGTAATTCCAATGTTTAAAGCGGGAGACAAATTATTTGTAAATAACTACCGACCTATATCCTTACTAAGCATAATATCTAAAGTTGTAGAAAAAGCGGTGAAACATAGACTCTGTAAGTTTCTTGAAGATAACAATATATTATCTGACAATCAATACGGCTTTCGCAAAGGTAGAAGTACTTCTAAGTAGAAGTACTATGCAATAGCCGCCCTCACAAAGATCGTTTCCTATAATCTTAACATTGGTCGCAAACCACTTGCTGTTTTTCTCGATCTCGCAAAAGCATTTGATACGGTCTCACATCCATTACTGCTAAAAAAACTGCAGATTGGAATAACTGAAGTACAAAACCGAACACAACAAACTCTCATCCAACCTGACAAAATACATATAAGCAATAAACTATCTGTGTCCTGTGGTGTACCCCAAGGTAGCATATTAGGACCAATTTTATTTCTTATACACATTAACTCACTATGTGCCATGAATATTGGTGGAAAATATTATTATTTGCTGATGACACGGTCTTAATATTCGAAGATGAAACATGGCAATTAGTTATTAATAAAACTAATAATGCTCTAATGAAAGTAAAGCATTGGCTTGACACAATTCTCCTCACACTTAACAATGACAAAACACAATTTATGACATTTTCCATACGCAAATACAATATATCCAACAACTGCCCTAAACCAATCATCCACTCGTGTCAACTCAATTTAGAAAATCCAGAAACCACATCTAATATAAATTGTACGTGTTCGATCCTCAAATCATCAAAAATAGTGATTTTTTTGGGAATAATCATAGGCAACCAACTACGTTGGGAAGCTCACATTGGTGACACAGTAAAAAAACTTCGTAAACTCTGCCATATTTTCTGCTGTCTTTGGTCTATCTTAGATTTACAGACTCTAAGAAGCGTTTACTTTGCCCTTTTCCAATCCATAGCAACATACGGTATAGTGGGATGGGGTGGTTGTGCTGAATGAATTATTAGACCAATTATTTTAGTTCAAAAACTAATTCTGACAATTATATTTAAATTTCAACCTACCCATCCCTCAAATGAACTCTTTGCAAAAATCAGGGTCTTAGATATTCGACAGCTATTTACTAAAATAAGCATTTGTTATATACGAAAATGTAATCTACTATCGCCCCACAATATCAAGCACACACGCGCTTTTCATCAAACCTGGGTTGCGTGATCCCAAAAACTAACGCCTCATTCGCTCAACGACAATTCTGGTTCATCGCTCCTAAAATATATAATGCTCTGAGTACTGACATAAAGTCAAGTAATTCTAATTCTCTTTTTATAAGACGTGTACAACATTGGATATTTGAAAGGAGACGAACGATTTTAAAGAATTCATGAGTTCTTAACACTTCATTTTATTTATTAATTTTTGCATTTCAAAATTTTAATTTCAATTTTAATTTCTATTTTTCTTTAAAATGTTGATATTTTTTTCTCTTAGTTTTTCACTAAATTTTATTTATGTTTTAATTTTGATTTATAAACAATAAGTTTAAAAACTTATATGTTTTAATTTACATAGAACACTTGAGTTCTTAACATTTAATCATTATTATTAATTTTTGTATTTCAAAATTTGAATTTTCATTTTTATTTCTACTTTTCTTTAAAATATGTTCTTTTTTTTCTATTTTTTTTTTTTTTTTTTTTTTTTTTTGCCGGCAACCCGGTCGTTTATTGTAATAATAATCATATACACACAAGTTAGTAGCCCGCCTCACTAGACTAAGTCTGTTCCGAGGCGGGTACATATATATATATATATACATAAACTTAGACACATATACATTTACATATATATACATGCATATACACAATTTTGTTCATACACACATACACGCATATGCGGACATACTTACACACAGGTATTCGCATACGTGTACATAATCAAAACTCATAGATACATATTAAAACCTAAATACATATAATCAAATAAGAATTATTGGGAGTTGAAATACAGTTATCAAGGAATTGACAAATTTCCATAAAACCAAAAATTCATCAAGTACACATAGTAATGCTAGCGTCTAAATCTAGAACTATAAGATTTCAACAAAATAATATACATATGAGGTAATAATAATATAAACTTTCGCAAAACAAAAGCAGTATTAATAATAAAAGCATTCGTAATACAAAAGCAGTATTAATAATTAAGATAAAATTTCTATAAGTAACCAACACATATAAGTAAATAAAGAGTGAGGATTATAGACTAAGATGAGATTACTAATAACTTGGTGATGCTTGCCCTTTTTTTGTGTAGTAACCATGTATTGAAATGTTTGTATAACCAGTTTAGGTTGTTTTTTGTGGTACAGTAGGTGGTTTCTTTTAGGAAGGTGTTGAAAATGTGAGGTGCGAGGTAAGATTCGTGTTTTTGGGCAAAAGTTGATTTAGTTTTAGGCACTAGAAGTAGGTTACACGATTTAGCTCTTGTGTTTTTCGGGTGAGTTATGTGGCATGGAGAGGAATTTACGCAGTTTATTTGTATGATCTTTTTAATGAACAGCTTCCTGATATCTAGTATGTTATTAGTAATAAGTATGTTTTCCGTCGGGTGAAGATAAGGTTTTTTGAACATGATCCTAATTAATGTTTTATGAATTGTGTTTAGCGGTTTAATGTACTTGTCGGCAGCTCCCCCCCAAGCAGAGATTCCATAAGTTAGGAGGCTTTGACAAAGAGCGTAGTAAACATTTTTTAATTGTTTTAGTGGCATAATGTTTCTAATAGTTTTGAAAATAAATGTTAGTTTACGGATTTTTTTAGTTAGTAAGTTAATATGAAGTTCCCAGTTTAATTTACAATCCACTGTTAAGCCTAGATACTTGATATTATCAGTATGTTCTATTTTTTCGCAGTTGTGGTTTGAGGGATTTGAGGTAATATCAGGGTGTAGGTATAAAGGCGGAGTGATTTTTGGTTGCCCGGTAGTGGTTTTGCTGAATGTTAAGTATTTTGTTTTGGAGATGTTTAAGGTAAGAAGATTTTCGTCCAGCCAATTTTTTATTTCTAACATACCAGTTTCCGCACTTTTAAAGGCCTTTTCCCAACTCGGTGCTTTGAATAGAATTACCGTGTCATCTGCGTAACTGATTACCTTGTAGTCGATAGAAGCCATTTTAATATTAGTAAGTTCATTTATGTAAATGAGAAATAGAAGGGGACCAAGTACACTACCTTGGGGGACGCCATACTTGATTTCTTCCGGATCACTGTAGCATTTATTAAGTTCAACTATTTGTTTCCTATTTTTAGTATAGCTAATAAACCATTCGAGCGGCGGACCGTTGATACCATTATTTTTAAGTTTTTCGTATAGAATGTCATGAGAGATAGTATCAAAAGCCTTAGCCAGATCTAGAAAAACTCCGATGACTTTGGATCCTACATCTGTATTTTTGACAATGTAATCAGTTAATTCGGATATAGCCTGTTCTGTGCTCATTTTAGCTCGAAAACCGAATTGACAATCTGAGAGTAAGTTGTGTTTATCGAGGTAGGATATTAGCCTTTTTTTCATTGCTTTTTCCAAAACTTTCGATAAAGAATTTAATAGTGAGATAGGTCTGTAGTTAGATATGAGAGATTTGTCCCCTGACTTGTGAATTGGAGTTATAATGGAAATTTTTAGTTTATCCGAGAAAATCCCATGGCTAAAACTTTGATTGAATATGTGTAGAAGAGGTATAACAATAAATTCTCGCAGATTAATCAGAATTTGGTTTGAGATTTTGTCCGGGCCCGGGGCGCAATGTGGTTTGAGAGTTAAAATAAAGTCGGAAATTTCTGTTTTGTTGAGTTTATATATATTAAAAGAGTGTAATGGTTGCTTGGTAGGGCTGTGTTTAGATGAAAGTTTTTTTGCAGTGTGGTGATTGTTGAGGATTTTGCTTGCTAGATTTAGGCCTACGTTGGAAAAATGAGAATTAATATAATTAGCTAGTTTAAATGGTTCGTTCTTAGTTTCAAGGATATCTCCATTAATTGACAGTTTCTTGATATTATTATTCTTCTTGGGTTTTAAATATGCTGCTTCATTAATGACTTTCCAAGTTTTTTTTGGATCCGTTCTGGCATTTTCAATTGCGTTCCTATAAAATTTGTATTTGGCCTGCTTAATTAATTTGTTACATAGATTTCTATATAATAAGTAGTCATGATTAAGTTTACCGTCATGTGGGTTTTTATGTACTCTCATGTGCATTGCGTTTCGTTTGTGAATACTCTTTACTAGCCCTGCAGTGATCCATGGTTTAATTTGCAATGTTTTGTGAGCTTTGTTTTTATGTGTTTTTATTGTAGTGTGCTTGTTAGTGTACTTTTCCATAGTTATTAGGAAAGCATTTAGAGCTTTGTTCGGGTCTTTTTCTTTTAGTGTTGAAGTCCAGGATTCATGACTAATTTCTGCCCTAAGTGATTTGAAGTCTATGACGTGTTGTGTGGTGTTTGTAGGCATTATCGTTTTATTTTTGAAGTTCGATCTAATGCCGAGTGAAGTAGTGTAGTGATCGGTGACCGTTGTGTGAATAATGGATGAGATGGTTATTTTCTTGGTTTTAGCAAAAATGTGATCAATGCAAGACTTGGACTCAAGGCTTATTCTTGTGGTAGAATTAATAGTTGATTTAAGGCCATAATGACTTAAAAGACTTAGATATTCGTTAGTTTGAGGATTGCAATTCAAAATGTTTATGTTCAGATCACCCGCTAAGATGAGTTGTTGGGTATTTGTGTTATCATTCAGAAGTTTTTGTAGAGAATTTAGGAAAGGTGTAAGATTTTTAAAGCAAGGAGGTCTATAAATCGCAAATACAGATAAATCAGATCCAAGTGATTGATTTGCTTTTAAGTATTTCTTTTTTTTTTTTAATGTTTAATCATCTGTTATTAAATCGTATTTAAAATATTAAATGTACGACTAACACAACACGGGCCTAGTGTGGTAGCCAAAAAAACAAATATCTGTAACTAATTAGAAAAATTATGAAATAAACAAATAAAAAATAAATAAATAAAAAATCCGAATACATAAAGACCATTCTCTAAGTATCCACTAGAACACCTTCGATATAAATAAGTGTACAAAAAATATATGCGAAAAATAAATTATTGAAACTATTTCTAAAAAAAACCCTCTACTAGATCATGCACCCATCACAATACATAAAAAAAAAACATTTAAAGTTTTAAACCACACTTGGACAAAGAAACTACACTTACTTTTCAACAAAACTCCATAACATTCTTCCAAAAAACATAAAACTAATTCAAAAATTTAATAAGAACAAATCAAGAATAAAAGTATGGCTGAAAGAGGTCTATGATAAAACCCTAAAAAAGACACTAACAACGATATAGAATAACCTATAATTAAATAACTTTAATCCGCCTCGGCACAGAACTAAGAAATTAAAAATCTATTCTTAAAATTTTTTTTTTTTAATTAAAATTAAAAAAAACCCACGCTTTACGGATTAAAAGACTGATTGAGGGAGTCCTTTGACCTCTCCATCTGAACTCTCTTGACCCATCACTTTGTACCGCAGTGAGAGGGATGGATTCAAACGTCCGTCACTCCTGGACCAATCCCTACCCACCCCTCATACCTTTTCAGAAGGGTTCCTACCCAGAACTTACTCTGCTTCCTTTCAATAAAAATATTTTCAACACAGCATCCTCAAAGATGACATAGGTCCTGAGGGATTTTTTTCCTCAAGAAGGGATTTTTTTTTCCTTTTTTTTCCTCCTTTTTTTCCTGAAGCTAATGTTAAAAAAATGTGTGCAGTTCACACCCGGTAAAAGCGAAACTTTAGCAAAACAATCTCAATCAAAAATGAGGTCATAATCAAAGCGGCCAATGAGCGCATTTCCTTTTAATATCTCAACCATTAGGAGTCTTGAAAAGTTACATCATAATAATAATATTAATATATCTTAAAATAAAAATAGTAACGAAATTTGCAATATTATAACGAAAAATTACATATTCAGTGTTAATGTTTACAGTGGTTTAAAATTACACAAGTACAAAAGAATATCAACAGAAAATAATATAAATATGAACAGTACATACTTCAAGAATAGACAATGGTTAAAAATTCAGGGTTTCAAAAATCCGCCTCTCTAGGCTAGCCTGTATTGAGACAGTAATTTTTAAGTCAATTTTTAACACTTAAACATACTTACACTTTTATGAAAATATAATCACACAATTGATTGGTTAGATTAATAATAATTTTAAATAAAAGCAACCAATACATTGGTTGTCACCTAACGTCATTTTTGTTTCATATCTCAACCAATAGGAGTCTTGAAAAGTGACATCATAATCAAAGCTGCCAATGAGCGCAGTTTGATGCTTCGCAGGTGCTGTAATGCGTTATTTCCGCTTCATCTGAATTCCAAATCACAAACGGGGCTAAAGAAGTTTTACTTGAAAAAAATCATGGAACCGAAAAAAAATAAAAGTGCGATAGTCTCTAGGTCATTAATGAAGGTGCCTCTTCTACTGTGAGAACATCGTAACCTTAGCCCTATGGAAAGCGAAACGCCGCCATGCCGGAAGGCTAAAGCGCATCACAAAGCGTCGATATCGTCAAAGCTTTGAAATATCTAAAACCCGCCCCTTCGAACTGGCTCAGTTTGGGAATGTGGATAATACTGCATCGGTGAATACTCACTTAACTCTTCTAAATTGGTTTCTGACGTAAGGTCACCAATATTCATATCAGATGACATCATTATCTCTATCTCTACATCTCTGTCTCTATCTCTACATATTATAAATTAAAGTTCACCGCGTCGTCTGTCTGTCTGTCTCTCTGTCTGTCTGTCTGTTCGCGATAAACTCGAAAATTACTGAACGGATTTTCATGCAGTTTTCACCAATAGATAGAGTGTTTCGTGAGGAAGGTTTAAGTATATAATTTGTCAAGGATTTGTTTAAATTGGTTGAAACATAATGATAATTGTTAGAAGTGTCCGAAAAATCAAGCCGCCTGGTAGCTTTCATCGAAAACGCTGCCTAATCCTTTTGGGATATAACCAAACAATGTATGGTGGAGTATTCCTCTTTTGTATATCTACAAAAAAGTCAGCAAACGCATATATCTATCTTTTACGGATAGCTTACTATACCCATTCTATCTTGGTCTAAATGGTCACGTACATTGCTGTTATTGAAAAGTTATTTAGACGGATACAGTATTAATCCTTATTAACTTAAATACGTTAGTTACCCCCACATTATTATAATCTTTCACACCATCTCTACGTATTATAAATTAAAGTCCTCCGCGGCATCTGTCTGTCTCTTTGCGATAAAATCAAAGACGGCGGTGGTTATAAAGGTTGGATAACCATCCAGTAAATGACGTTGTGTTTTATTAGCCACAGCAACGCGTGGCCGGGTCAGCTAGTTTAAGTTAAGAGTACATTTTACCACGATCAACTACCGATGTGAGATTAACCTGGTGATATGGTAGGCTCATTGAAATATCTCAGGAGAAAGGCTCAAATAATAGTATGTTAGCGCCAATTATAATTTGGCTGCGCTCAGCGATATATTGTGCGTGTATTTTGGAACCAGAACATTGTTTCCGTGATAATTATTGTGCCCTCCTATCTTCCCCTCTTCCCCTCCCACCTACCGACCGGTCAGTTTCAAGATACGCAGTGTACAAGCCGGATTCATATTCCGCGCCAACGCCGATCATTTACGATTCACGTGAAAGTTAATACAATTCAATTTAGTTTTATTAATATCGCAATAAGGAACTCCAGTGAAAAATATTATGGCTTTAAAAAAATATGTTCATATAGACCAAGAAACGCTGATTCTGAATATATAAGTTTTATTTCATAATATTAAACGCAGAATTTTTAAAAAATTATTAAAAAGTGCATTTTTAAACCTCTTCTCAAAACACAGCGTTAAGTTGGCATTACTGAAATGGTTAACGGTGACGTCACTGTTAACCTGTCACCTGGTGATAGTGTGTATTGTATTGTATTGACATTTGAAATGACTTGAGGTGCACACGTACCTATGCAATTCAACATTTCGTGTTTTTGGTTTATTTTCATACTGTTTATAGATATTTAGATAAATAATAGTTATTGTGTTTATTGAAACATAATTTAGGCCCTCAACAATTTACGAAAAGGGCTATATTTGCGGACAATCTGCAATAAATTTTGTCTATTTGAGGTTAAAGTCGTGTCATATTTTGACTTTTGGTTATGTATTTTCAAATTGTTTTTAGTATAGGGCTTTTTATACAAGTTGTTACACACTCGTCATGATCAGTGTATTATAAATACCAGTGTTTCTGTATGTGTTATACATTAAACTATGTACCTACAAATTAACGCCTGACACAAAATACGATGTCACATGTATTTGCAATGAAAGAGATGATTTATTGTTTTTTTATTGCACTTTGATTAAATACAATAACAGTAGCGGTGAAATGTGGACATTTTACCAATGTTTTTCTATATTAAAAGCAGTTAATCTTGAATAAAAAACACACCTCACACCTAAAAGTCATTACAAAGCATTCCGACATGATTCTTCATTCAAACAGGGATGTTCTGCCCAAAAAAATTATTTCCCTAGATTTCGAAGTGAAATTTCCCTAGAATTTCACATTTACGCAATTACCTTCGTAGCCACCTGATTGTGTAACACTAAACCTGTTATATGTTAATTAATATGATAATTAATTGGAAAGATATGGGAACTTGGTAAATATACTAATAATACCGTGATTTTCCAAATAAAACACTTTTTGCTACGTGAAGTAATAATTTAAAAGTACGAATACACTCACCACTGAATTAGAAACTGAATTCCAAATTAATAAAAAACACTTTGCAAAATAAAAATCATAAGCAACCCGCCGCTCATTTGTACCAAGCGTGGTATTTTGAAGATCCCCCCCCCAAACGTGTCACGTAGTATGGGTACGTTCCCTAATATCATTTTGAGTTATCAGTGTTAAAATAACATTGCATGTAAGTACATGAACAATAATTAAGATTCATAGGAATTCCAAAAAATATATATACGTATATATATTTTTTGGAATTCCTATGAATCTTAATTATATATATATATATATATATATATATATATATATATATATATATATATATATATATATATATATATATATATATATATATATAAATAATACCAGCAATATTGTCATATGTAATAAAAATTTTGCCAGAGTTCGAAATTTCCCTAGATTTTGTCCGGATTTCCCTTATCCCTAAAAAATATTTTTCTCCCCTGGATCTAGGGAAATTTCCCTCGACATAACATCACTGATTCAAAATGACAACTTAAAAAGTAAAAAAAACTATCGGTAGGTGAAGGCCACCATAGATACGGTGCGTTTCTGGTAGTCTTAATTAATTAAAACTTTGACAATTATTTTAACCATTAAAACTAACTATAAAAATAAAAATGCAGTTATTTAAGTTTGAAGACTTTAAAATTTGGGAGGCGGGATTGGGTACCGCCGCCCCGGGAACTTTTATTGGATAACCAACACCTCTGCCATAGGTCCCCCCAAGTGGTTCGCTACGTTTGGTGATTTAGCATGGGTGCCCGGGTTCATGGGGTGAGGTTTGTCTAGGTCTTGGAGGAGTGAACATGGGTCTTTTCAAGACCCATGTTCACTCCTTCCTTTCCTCAAAAAGACCCTCCACACAGCATCTTCAAAGATGACATAGGCTCTGAGGGAAATTATTTTCCTCAGGGCCTCCTGTGTGGAGTTAATGTAAAAAAATATATATATATTTTTCTCCAAGCGAGCCGAAAAAAATTGAACTCCTTTAAAAAGTGACAGAAACCAAATTTATGTGAATATCGTCCCTTACACAACATATTTTATAACTTGATATATTTCCAATAAACGTTCAGCCCGCATTATCAGCATCTAATCTCCAAGAAGATGCCCCATAAATAATGATGCTGAAAGCGGTGCCTGAAAAAACAACCCCACGTGTATGTAACAAAATGGCAATGACGTGATATCGGGTTTCCCGGTGGTTGACACATATTTCGACAGGGTTGTTGATGTATCGTTGCAATGGATAAGGAAGGGCGCTCACTGAACGGAATTGATGTACTGTAATAAATTTCGATTAGTTCTACTTGTTGACTTGTAAAACTATTGAAAGCTAAACAGACGAATTATTAAATTTAGATTTCTATCTTACTACTCAGAGAGATAGGCAAATTGTAGGTATGCACCGCAATACAACTATTATACAGGTATACATGACCAATGATGACCTTAATGATAATATTCTGTAAAATATAAGTAAAAATGTAAATCTTATTCTTTATGTACATAAAAATGATTTCCTGTTTCCCTTGGTCACGCCATAACTTCAGAACAACTTTACCTATTTCATTAATCTTTTTTTAAAGCTTTCTAATACTTTGTAGAAGGTAATTGAATAATTTCAGAAAACTTAGCGACAATTTTAACTTCGTACGTTTGACAGTTCGCGTGTTTGATTAAATTGAATTTAGCAGGCAGCTGTTTTTTTTTGTATTAAAAGAATTGTCTATGTTTTTTTTAAATTATAGATATTTTAAATAGGTACCTCCTGTGTACCAAATATGATTAATTGTTCTTATAATATACAAAAATGAATATTTGAAATATACGAAAAATGAAAATTTGATTAAAAAATTGTAATAGGTGGCAAGCGAGCTGTTTGAAAACTGAATGTACTGTGACTGAATATATGGAACGCGGAAGGAGGGTTTTGGACTTCATAAACCAAAATTCCTACCCACCCTTAATACTCTTTCCTGCCCATAACTTCCTCTCAGTCTTATTACATTTAGATACTTGCTACAAAATGTAGAAATTTGGGTAGATTTCTGTGGCGATATATTTTTGGTCCTCTGACTATAAATACCAAAAAATCTATGTAAAAAAAGCCTTTGTCAAAAATCACAACGACACAACATTTCTGTTCTTTGTCAGCCCTTCAGCACTAAAATGTCAGAAGAATCTACTAAATAACATATTATACATGTTAAAAATTTTGGCAGATAACCAACACCTTTGCCAAAGGTCACCCCAAGTGGTTCGCTATATTTGGGGATCGCAAGTGGTTCGCAATAAATAATATTATATATATTATTTATTGCCCGGGTTCATGGGGTGAAGTTTATCCAGGTCTTGGCGGCTGACATGCCTGCCCACCTGCCGTTTGATGAGCAGGATCGAGAGAAACTGGTGGTGGGAGGTCTTTTATCCACTCCAGACGGAATCTCTCGTCCTATCGCCTCGCATCGCTGTTAGAGGGATAGATTCGTACGATTCATCCTAGACAGACTAACCCCCAGATTCCTACCTACCCCTCAAACCCATTTCCTTCTCAGAACTTCCTCTCCTATCTTTCCTTAAAAAAACCGTCCACACGGCATCCCTAAGATGACATTGGCCCTTAGGCAAATTAGTTTCTCAAGCTTCCTGTGTGAAGCTAATATATATGTTAAAAAAAAAAAAAAACAAATATACGGGTCTAGAAATTTTTACCGTTTTCACAAAAATCGCATAAATTGGATGCTCGTACATTATATTTGTTTTCGTTATTACAAATAAAAGCGCGCGATTGTTAAATTATTAAAGTTTTGCTATTCTTAAATCTCCGCAAGGTGCAATTTTTCATTTGCTTGTTTAATTTAATTGGAGTTTGTTTGTACATGCAGATTTTTCCACAAAAGCTACGGGAACAAAGAACGAAATTAAAAAGGTTGGAAAGTTTTCGTTCCTTCCCAACCACTGTAGCAAACCCGGACTTTGATGACGTAACTTGGGAACTTCCCTAAAGGAAGCTTTGTGATCTAACTTCCTAGTTTCTCGGCTCAAGATGGGGTTGATAATATCGCCACCCTCTTTAGTCAAGTATTGCTGGCAACCCTGCGATTGGTGCGGAAGATTTGTTGATATGACAACACAACGTGACAGGTGATTTGATGCTTTACCATTGGATTGGTTCACATCACTGAAAGGGTAGTACTTAGAATAATGTTCATATATAATTCGGATTTGAAAAAATCAGTTGTCAGTTTTTCGCAATTCCTCTCAATTCTTTGGTCCTAGACAGGAATAATTTCTGTGTTATTTATTAATGATTTGAAATATTTTTGAAACTTTTTAGAGCAATTCGAAGACTGGATGACTGTTATATTCTCTCAGCAAATTTGTCAAAATTGGTTGAGTGGTGTAGCGATAACAAGCTATACCTTAATGTTAATAAATGCATATCTATGAGATTTTTTTAAATGAAAAATCCAATTTTTTTTCAATTACACAATCAATAACTTCATTCTCGAATCTGTTTCTGAAATTAATGACTTAGGTGTTACTTTTGACACAAAACTTAGCTTCATACCACAAATTGAAAATATCTCAAAGAAGGGTTTAAAAATAAAAGATTTTGTAATAAGAGTGGCTAAAGATTTTAAAAACATTAAAACATTAAAACTTCTGTACACATCACTAGTGCGGAGTCAGGTTGAATATAACTCAATTGTATGGTCTCACTACGACGAGAATTCTCAAACAATAGAAAGAGTACAAAAAAAATCCTAAGCTTTTTAAATTATAAACTAAAAATATCAAAAGAACAATTAAACTACACTTATCACTTAATATTAAATTTGAGTGACAAAAGAACTGTTTTCGATCTAGTATTTTTTATTTAAAATCTTGCATAGTACAATTGACAGCACTGAATTCTTGGCGCTCATAAATTTTAATCTGTTAGCCCAAAACACAAGGTCAGTACTACCGTTTTATTGTGGCAATACAACGACAAGGGTACAATTCAATATACCACTGTACAGAATTCAAAACTTGGGTAGTATTTATTTATTTATTTATAAAATACATGTTACATATATTAGACATTTAAGTAGATTAGATTCATTAAATCACCATACTAGGCGGCTGTCTTTTATGGTGATCAATTAAAGATAGTTTCTTTTTATTGAAGTCTAGTGTAAACACATAGTACTAGTATGTAATACGTCACTGATATACTACAAACATGAAATAATAAAATCATTTATCCATAATTTAAATGCTCACTAAGGATTTTTTTGTAAATTTACTACATCGACTTTACTAACCTTTTTTAAAAAATCTAAAATATTAAAATTCAAATTGAACAGTTCCGAGCTCCTACAACTTACGAACCTACATCTACACATAGCGGTTTCACGCCATGAGAAACCAATAAGTACTTAGGTGTTTGTTATTCATGATTATTGTTGTAAATTTGTAAACATCCGATCACCGTACTTTAAAATTTTTGTTCCTTGTATATTTATATCATGCAAGTTTTTTATTTTTATTTTTAATCGCAACTTTATTGTTTTTATTTCTCATTGTACTTTTAAATTTTTGTTGCTTTTATTTTTATTTCATGTTTGCATGTTTGTTTTCTATCGTAACTTTTATTTATATCTATTATTTTTTTTCTCGTGTTAAAATTATACTGTCTTTATATATTTAAGTAAAACGCCCTCGGGGCGTAAATTAAATAAACAAATAAATAATACTCGTATTGAACATTTCCGCTCTGGAGATAGCTAATACACTCCCCCAAAACGAGTGTATTGTGCAATATCTATGTCGTTTTATAACCTTCCTGTGCTCGCGCATTAGTCTCTCAGACCGACAAATTAATAATGCGTGGTTTTCTCAAAAATTAACAACAATGGGACTTTGAGGTTTTTAGTAGCATCTTAATTTGTTGTTAGGCAATGTTTAGTGCGGCGCACACATTGTGCTGAGTGGACGAGACTTATTTACTGTTATCGGTATTTTAGGTAAGTAAAAATTTCTACCCAAAAATCGTAATAGTGAATAATTCTAATTTTTATAATAATTTATTATTCCTTACTTTCATTCATTAGATTTCATTCAGAATATATTTTTTTAAATTAACACATAAAAAAGTTTTATTTTTGTTACTAAAGTTAGAGTACAAAACATTATGTTCTTTTTAAGAGGCCGAGTTAAAAGTCTGTTCTACCAAATATAGTAAATATTTTTCTATTATATGTATGTAATTTTTTCCTTTTTTCTTAATTCAATTATACCCCCTTCTACATAATAAACACCAATAACGCTTAAAGAAGTATATAATTAATATATTCAGACGAAATGAAATCTCGGTCTGAGACACCTTGCACGAGTACACGTGTTTTGCCATAAGGCCCGAGTATACGAAGGATAAGAACAATTATTATAGAAAACCTATTCAGTAATCGATTTGTTAACAAAAATAATCTCTAACTGGAATTTTCTCCGAGTAATTATTACGACTACATAAATATTGTACGATCTGTGTAACAACAAAAAATCATTGGGTCTAATTGTCCACACCTCAAAGTATATAACTAGACGATTTTAAAAGATTTATAACAAGTGTGTATATTTTAAAACAATAATAAATTGGTGGCAATCACTGATAGTTGTTATATAAATAATTTCCTTAATGGTTAACTTCCAACCCCTGGATACTTAAATTACACACTGAAATTAGTAATGAATATTTCAAATTTGCTTGTCGAAAGAGTGCAACACCAAAGAGCATTTTCGTTGGTTAAGATTTGAGAGGGAGGGAGTAGGGACGGTCAGCCGAGGGCAGATATGTCCTTGAGCGGTTCTTCTGGTTTTTTTCAACGAGACCCTCGAACTCTTGAATTTAAATTGTTGTTCGCAACACGTGTTTTAAAAAGAGAATCAAAGTAAATTGATTAAAGTAAATTGCTTAGGTCACAATGCGTATGTTGTGCAAACTGATTGGCCGTCAAGACTCGGACAAACCTCACCCCATTAACCCGGGCACCCCTTCCAATTCACCAAACGTAGCGAATCACTGGGGTGACTTATGGCAGGGGTATTGGTTATTTAATAAATTGTTCCCAAGACGACGGTACCCATATCCATATACATTTTTACCAAATAATAATAAAGTAAGAGTATTAAAACTTTTACTTTATTATTATTTGGTAGAAACAGAATATTTAACTCACCTTCTTAAAAATAATGTTTTTTTTTATACTCTTAACTAAAATCAACTTTTTCGTGCGTTAATTTAAAAAAAAACACTGGAATCTAATACATGAAAGTATCAAGAATAAAAAAATGTTATAAAATTATTTATTTTGGGTAGTAATTGTTACTTGCCTACAAGACCGATAGCGGGAAATAAGTGTCACTAGTCCACTCAGCACCAATGCACACGCCGGACTAAACAATGCCTAACAACAAATTAAGAAGCAATTAAATACCTCGAAGTCCCACTGTTGTTAATTTTAGACCAAACAACGAATTCTTGATTTGTCGGTCTAAGAGACCAATGCGAGTATAGGAAGGTTAAAAAAAGCATTTGGTAGATATATATAAGTCCCCTTCGGGAGTTTAAATGTGTAAATTTCTGATTTTCAGGTTGAATCTTGTGTAAAGTGTTTTGGTTACATATTTTATAAGTAATAATAAACTCTAAAATATTACAAGATCCTTTTGGCATGAAATGTTGGCTAAGGAAGGAAGAATCGCAGCGCGGTATAATAATCCAAAAATGAATCCCGATAATACCCACCGTGAAAATCTAAAACGATTATTGAGGTTTTTTGAAAAATGAACATTTCTATACGTTTAATCTATTCAGTGAGATATGCGATTTTAACCACGTCAAAGCAGATCAGTCAAAGTGTGAACCACAAAGCATTCTTTTGAAGCAACTTTTCCCTAGTAACCCAGTTCCCGGGCGCATCAGTGATGCACGAATCACCCAACGATGGCTTACCAAGTGACCAATATGGGCATCAACATTATAGTGTTACCACAAGTACCGGGGCTGCGATTCTCGATCAAGAGTTACTCGTTACGCGCCATCTACGAATGAAAAATCGCTCGTCGTCTCGACGAACTTTATCGAACGTTCCATTTTTATGTATTCTTCAATGTCAAGGTTGAAAAAATGATTACATTGGCAGCCCTATGTATATTGTCTATGTTTTTGATTTTTTTGACGAATTTATGGTGTGAATTTGAAATTACGAACTGGCTGGCGGGTATATTACTCAAAAACAAAATAGCTGGTAACCACCGTGGAAAATATATTTAATGCTGCTAACATTTGCAAAACGACAGTACAACAAATTAATCATAAAGTTAATGTTCTCGTGAAAATTATCTACACAAATTATCTATAAAAAGCATCTGCTTCACTTTTCTTTACACTATGTATTGCAGCCAATATCGATGATAAATCAGCCATCATATATGTATTATGAACCTGAAAACAACTTTTTTTAAATATACCATCCCTGTCTGAATGCAAGCGGAAAATGATCTTAGCTTAGGATACAATAATACTATATTTTGACAGTCATGGCAAAGACAACTCGGTGTCGACTGGTTCGATACATTCATTGTTCGAGTGATTTTTGATGTTTGGCGTCAAAGTGTGTACTTTCGAGGAGACTCGTGAATAACAAAGTCGACCAATGTACGAGTATGTACTTTCGACGGCGATTGCGAGTGGCCTCGACTGGAGTATCGAGTCTCCGATCTCTTAATCTTATTTATTATTATTTTTTTCATAAAATTTTATTGGTTCCAGATTTTTTTTGCCTACCACACTAGGCTTAATATACCCATGTTGTTTTAGTCATACATTTAATATTTTAAATAGGAATTAAAAAATACAATTTTATTGAAACAGATAAGTAACATACTAAATAAAAATTAAGAAATATATAAAATTAAGTGAAAAATAAAGAGAAAAAAAAATTTAAAATACTAAAATACTCGTACATAAACTAATAATAAAGATTAAGTGTTAAGAAAATATATACATGTATATATATATATAGAAATATATACATGAAAACAAGTATACAAGTATAAATTAAAACAAAAATAAAATTAAATGAAAAACTAAGAGAATTTTTTTTATTCCGTTACTAGGTATGCGACGCACCTACGAGTCGATGTGCTTTTCCCTCGCCCCCGCCGCGGCTGTGCGGTCGGCAGCTCCAGACGTTGGCGCGTTTATAAATTATAGGTAAGTATATTTTGCTTGCGTCACTATGACCGACGTCAGGCAGTTACGTTACTTTTGTTATTTTATTTTTTTGTGGGCTTGAATTGAAAAAAAAAATCTGAAATATTAGAAAAAACGTAAGACATGTTCCACTTGCGATCCTAAAAAGAAACGTAAAACAGCGTATATATGTTTCGCATGTAAAAATCCTATTTGCATTGAATGCAGTCAGAAAATGTTCTTTGATTGCCACCGCAACTTGTAAAAGTTTGTGGGCTGTAATTTTCTAATAATCGTGCCTTATTTGTGTGCCAAAAATTGTTTTATGTTTTAGATTAATAACATAAAAATTGTTTTATGTTTTAGATTAATATCGTAATTTTTTTTTTTAAGTTTTATATTACTATCGTAAAAATTGTTTTAAGTTTCAGAACTTATCGTAAATAAGTAAAACCACAAAGTTATAGTGATTATTTTAACTCTGATCTCAGTTCGAGTTGAATCTTGCAATCATATTTAAAAAAGCAGCCAATAATGTATGCGTTACGAAAATGAAGATAATGTTGGTAGTTCTTAGTCAAAGTATGTTACAGTTAAAAGTGACCGGTCAGTGGTTGAGTGGGCGTAGCGCTTGGGTCCCACCCGAGCGTCGCGTGCTCGATTCCTCGGCTGGCTAAGTCCTCCATCACAACACAAGCAACATTTTCGGCTTTCTGTGGTGGTAGTCGGAGATTTTCACACATTGTTGGGTTATTCGTAACCAAGTAATGCTTGTCTTTCTTTAAAAAAAAAAACCGAATTTGGTATGGGTTCCGTAGCTCAGTTGGTAGAGCACTGGCCATGTAAGCAAAGGGTCCTGGGTTCGAGTCCCAGTGGAGCCAATATCTTTTTCTGATTTTTCTATCTCCAGATTTTCGATTGAGTTTCGCTAATATTGTCTTCATTTAATTAAATATCATAATTTGAGATTTTACTCATAAAGTAAAAAATGAATAAAATAGGACAGATTCACTCACTTGTCCGACTTGCGAGTAGTTGCAAGTGAGACTGAGACTGAGTAAGACTACAAAGAAAAGTCAGTTTGTTGTAGGGAATTCGGGAATTTTCGCATTTCTAATCTCCCTTTTGCGGTACTGAAAAAAAGCGCGAAATTCGCGAAATTGCGGTAACGATATAACCATATTGCAAGCTCTACCCACGAGTCGATTAAACCCACCGACTGAAGATAAGGCACGTTTCATTATAAAAAAGCCACAAATAATACATTAACCTTACCTACTTGCGCCCACATAAGCTCTCTTGTCCCGTGATGCTATCCGTTCGGAAGGAAACCCATAAAGTTAATCGGAACAGAATACTCCGGATAACTTGTGGCAAGGTCAACCTCAAAACAATAACAATAAAAGATTTTACGGGGGTATCGAGACTAGATTTTTTGGATTTCGGGCTTGATCAAGGTTTTGCCTCATGTTTCATATTGGATTTAATCAAGCAATGATTAGATATAACATTGTTATTGTCTTGTAAGTGAAGGTTTTCCGACATATTAGGGATAATATCAGAAGTTTGTGAGTTTAAGAGTGAGAATATTTTAGAAAAATGAAACAATACAACTTTGTAAAAACCACTTACATAATGTGCAAATCCGACCGGTTTCTTTTAAACAATGTTTTACTATGGAAGAGATATGTGGATGATATCTTCGTCATTTGGACAGGACCCGAACGTCAACTCAACAACTTTCTTAACCTTTTAAATTCCTTTCATAATCAAATAAAATTTACGATAGAAATAGGCAATGAAAAATTAAACTTTTTGGATTTAACTTTATCTATTATAAATAATAAAATCGATTTTAGTATACACTGACATAGTGATTCATAAGACCTCCAACCACCCTGTCTCACAAAAACACTCCACCTTCCATTCCATGATACACCGCTTAGTAAATGTCCCAATGTCTAATAATAATTTCCTTTCTGAACTTTCTATAATAAAACAAATTGCTATAAATAACGGATATGAACCAAAATTAATTGATAACATCCTAAATAAAAAACTTAGAAAAATAAAAAAAATAAATATCTATACAATTCTAATAATATTAATGATAAAGAATGGCGTAAAATTTTGTATATTAATAATTTTTCATTATTATTTTTTAATTTATAAACTAACGTTTAGACAAGATTTTTATGCATAGCACAAAGGGTAAGAATTATTACAAGCAATAATTTTCAGTATCTTTTCTCGGAAGATTTTTCAATGTAAATGAGTGTTTCAGGCTGACAATTATTGCTTGTAATAATTCTTAATAATTTTTCAGTTCAATGTTGCAAATATCTCCCTTCTAATATTAAACCAGCGGTTTATACAAGAAATAATATCGGTAATTTTTTGAGAAATACTAAAGATAAAGACCATGAATTGACTAATTCCGGAATATATAAACTCAAATGCAATGATTGTCCCTCATTTTGTATTGGAATAACAACTCGTAATTTTGAAATCAGAATCAAAGAACATTTAAGGTGTCTTAATAATAATAATTTTTCTGAGTTCGCTAACCATATCATTGAAAATAACCATAGTTTTGAAAAAAAATACAGGGATAAATATTCTTCATATTAATCATAAAGGAAAACGTTTAGATAACTTAGAAGCTTTGGAAATTAAAAAATCCCTTAAAAATAATGAATCTATTATCAACAAACAAAAAATATTGTCATATAGCCCAATCATGGATTTGTTCCCCTACCCACCCACTCTACACTAATACCTACCCACCCAATCTACATTATTAACTAACAACGGCTCGACCCCCTACCATAATAAAACATTGTTCGAAACTGTCAAATTAGTATAAGCTTTCCCTGATGAAGGAACGTTTGTTCCGAAACCGGTCAGATTTGCACATTATATAAGTGGTTTTTACAAAGTTGTATTGTTTCATTTTTCTATAATGGATAAACCACAAAGTAATAGTTACATTAAAAAATATGAGAATATTTTAGTTTAATAATGCGAATATGCAACATAATTATGAATGATGAATACTTGGAGTAGGTAGATGAGTTTGTGTATTTGGGAAATATGTTCACGAGAGATGGGAAGGCTGATAGAGATATTGAAAGAAGGGTAAATGTTGGTTTTTCCATTAATGGAGGGCTGAACGCCGTTGGCGCCAACAAAAAACTATCCAAAGAAGCGAAGCTAGACGTCCGGAGTACTGGTACCTTCCCTGTCGTGGAGTACTGGTACCTTCCCTGATGTATGGAACTGGCAGAGGAAGGATGAAAGTAGACTGAATTCTGTATAAATGTGAGATCCCTGAGGTGAATGTGTGGTAAAACCATAAGAAACGTGGAGATTCGCAAAAAATGCAAGGCTGATGTAAGCGTAATGAGTAAAATTAACAAAGGGACGCTCAGACAGTTTGGGCATATAGACCGAATGAACGAGGAAGGGAGTATAAGGAGAATGTATGACGCAAATGTGAATGGTAGAAGAAGTCGAGGACGCTCAAGAAAGACTTGGCATGATCAGGTGAATCAGATACTTGAGTCGGGCCATGTCAAGAGTCAGAATAATAGAAGATCATGTATGAGACGTTGTATGAAACGTTGTGTGTAGCAAGACCGAGTTGTTTGGCGGTCGTCCTCTCTGCCTACCCCTGCGGGGAAACGGCGTGGTGGTTGGTTAGTTAGTTATTTTTTACTCCTGAGATACCTAGAAATAATTTTTGTCATAATCTTACTCATTACGCTTACATCAGCCTTGCATTCTTCGCCGATCTAGACATTTCTCACATGATCGGACCTAGTTTTACCGCACATACGCCTCAAGGATCTCAATTCTATGTCATCAGTATTAAGTCTTCTTTCATCCTTCCTCTGCCAGTTCTATGCTTAAAGGTTAGGTTGAGTCGTGGAAAACATTTGGCAACGATGGGGAATATTCCACAAAAGACTTCAAATTTAAAAAAAAAGTATAAATCTGCAGACGAAAATTGCCAATCTCTGATCGAATTAGGCATTAGAAAAATAAGGGTTTGATATGAAAGTCTCGTCATCCGAAGACTTAGAAGCAATGAAAAACATAAATGATCCTTATTTAGACCTTGAGGAACACCTTTAGTAAAATAATTCACTTTCAAGCTCTTTATTTTATTATTCTCAGCATCATGCGAATCTCTAAATCAAACTAAAAAGGAGCTACGTATGGATTTGCCTTTATTATAAAGTATATATTTAAAGTATATAAACTTGTGTATAAAAATCACGTGTCACGGTGTTTGTGGTCGCACTCCTCCGAAACGGCTTGACCGATTTTTATGAAATTTTATGTATATTTGGTAGGTATGAGAATAGGTTTTAAAGTATATTTCATACCGCTAGGTTACTAGGGTATCCCTATCCAGAAAAAAAGGAAATTTTTAACAATTTTAATTTATTTTTATTTTTTATTTGGCATTAAACATACCTATAACCCTAAATTGTAACCCTCCAATACACACCCTCCCATTATTATTTTTGTATGAACAAATTTAACCGTCTTTCGTATTTCAAACAGAACGAAATTATTTATATTGTTGAATGACAGATGGCGCTACGTCCGCCTTATTGAACTTTTATCCAAATATGCGCAAGACATTCACGAGAAGCGTCTCGTCATTTTGATATTTCATTCAGCATCATGTTCTCATCTGGCAAACCATCGAGCTAATTTGTGTTGGCTAAAGAAGGACTGACAAAAAATATCGTAAACTCAATTGCTCTTCGAAATTCATATTGATTTTTTTTATTTCATTTTCCTACTTAAGTTAGTGTTTTTTTTTGCTTTTATCGGCGGTCATCATCTACAGCGTTCCATTCCTATGTCTGTCATAGATCCCATCCCCACACAATACATGCAATTCATTCGTTATTTTTTATTTAAGAACTAAAATATTCACTGAAATAATTTATTCATTATTTATATAATTTATGTCGGTTCAGCTAGTTTAAACATAAATATTGCCGAGCAAGGTTTTCCAAAAGTGCAATGATTTACAAACGCGCTATCGCCATTGCACCGCGTGGATTTCTCGATTTAGAATAGCTACTCCTATTGAGAGCAAGCTTAACGCGCGCCCGTAGTAAAATACCTTGACGCTATCACGATCCTTGAAATTCAATACGTTATATAAGTTTAAACGGAAGGAACAAAGAATGCAACGAAGACTGAAATTGAAATCTTTCTGCGTAAAATTCGAATGAAAATTACTCGTTGTACACGTTCGACTAAAACTTTAAAATATTTATTAGTTTTGTATAATATGTGCAATATCAATGTTAAAATAGTAAGATAGTAAGAGAACATTGCCAGGAAAACACACACCGGAGCGGTGTTCCCGCGATCCGCCCGCGCCTCCCCCAACTACATGCGTAGACCTGAGGTGTAACTATGCGGTCTCGATGTCCTTCCGTCCCCCCTCCGGTAACCCGACGCTCATCTTTTCCTCAAGGTCTTCAAAAACTTTCCCTTCTCTCCCAAGTACATTTCTTCGAGGCGAAATCGGGGAGCCGGCTAAAGGGCGCGGACTTCGAGCAGCGTCTGTGGTTGGGCCGATAGCTATACGCATTCTCATTGGGACTGAATGGTGGTCTATGGAATACTTTCTCTGGCTTTTCTTTTTATATATTTTATTTTCTTTCTGATATTATAGTAATTACTTACATTATAAGTGGATGGATGGAGTGTGAGTGGATTTATGTGTTTGTGTCAAAGAATGACTGGCGAAGGACCTTGATTTGGTGTTACTATCACTGCTTAAAAATGATAAAAACATATGTTGCATAGAAATGAGAGGACTCACCGGAAAAGGATAAAACTTGTAGGCTGGCAATGCACTTGTATGATTTCTTAACCATCCAAGAGGCACAATCATAATAGTCGTGAATGTTCGTTATTTTGAGAGTACACAGCAGAGTTATTTATAGCGGATTATCCGAGAGCGGAAGCACAAAAATGGCTATATGCGGCGGGAGTATATTGCAGACTGAATAATATTGGCGGGTTGGCAAATGGGATGGGTAGGAAAAGGAACTTGCAACAATATTAATACCAATTCCAAACAGTGACAGTATGTATGCGTGCTATGTAAGTGTGTGTATGTGTAGGTATGTGTATGGGCGTAACCAATAATGGACTTTGGTATTCGCAATTATTGGAGTATGGAATCAAGACAATTATCAAAAAGCCACAGAGATTTTAAAGAAAATCGTTAAGAAGGTATAACGAGAGAAAACCAGAAATATGCCATTTTTAAATCAGATTTTAGACGTATTGACTCTTTTCCACAAAAAAATATAAATTGATTTCAAAAGATTGTTCTTTTATCTAGTAAACGCATGTTTTAAATTTTGAGAAAAAATGTTTATTTTTAGTATAATAAGATACCATAGGTCGTTGGTAGATTTGTTAAATTTTCAAAAAAGATTTTGTATTATGCAACACCCATTTCAAATCATATAATAATGCAGTAAAATAAATCAATACATTATCTGGTAAACGCATGTTTCAGAATTAAAATTTTAGTAAAAATAAAATCATTAAAAAATAATATATATACGTACATGTATTCCAGAAAATTCCAATTCTCGACAATCAACCCTCGGGTCAGCAGCAACATCTGGGATCGGAAGATTGAAGGAACCAAAGCGCACACCAGATACTAAATTCGGTGAGCGTGCTTCCGGAGTGTCAGGACCTAAAGCCTGGAATGGACTGCCACAGGAGTTAAGAATGATCACAGATTCAGCGGAATTTAGAGCTAAACTAAGAACTCATCTTTTCATACAGTCGTATCCATAAGTTAAAAAAAAAACCTTTCACCTCCGCCTTCACGGCTCACAACACTAAGTGTGTAAAAATAACTAAGTGTGTAAAAATAAAGCAAATTCTTAAAATTCTCCAGACTTTCAAAATAAATATTAACTCAACTTTGGCATTAATCTTATTATAAATATAAATGTAAAACCAACAGTGATGAGGGTAACAAAGGAAAAGTCATGCAATGTCCAGTGTTTTGAATATAATGTCCTCCACGTGTAAATTCGTATCTTCCTCAAGCATAAACATTCTAATAAAGTGTGTTTTATCGGAAGTGTCCTGCAGGTAAGTATGAAATAATAAAATTAGATAGAGCCTTAGATTCATAATAAATTGTAAAGCGCCCTTGGGGTGATTTTTCACAAAAACGGCGCTCTACAAAATATCCAATTCTTATTATTATTATGTGTTTCTTGACAAAAATTGGTCCGTTTGTGTATTTATTTGCGCACTTCCAAACTAATATATTTCAGATTTGTTTACATTCTCATTTTGCTTAGGCATTTGTGAAAAATGATAAATACTTATGATAAAAAAATAATTACAAAAAGAACATAATTTTAATAGTTTTATCATCACGCCTTTCAACATTATTGGATGTAGGCATAAATTAAAGCAAATTTGGAATGAAATAAAATCGATATTGAATTATAATTTTAAAAAGCTGGTACGGAGAATAATTAATCTTTCTCATTGAATCTGCCCTGTACGATCGTAGAAACATCTTTCGACGAAATGTGGATTTTCGGTGGCTGACCAGTTAAACGCTCTTAAACGAGTCAATATTAAGGTCGAAAATACAATACACAAAATCCATAACTCAAAACTCGAACTGTAAAGCCAAAGAAATAATCGGCGGCCTTTTTGAATTTCTAGAATGATTCTTACGGATAAGCATTTCATTCGTATTATCTTTGCGGATGCGTTTCAAAATTGTTAAAAAAAATGTTATGGGGAGCTTAACTCAAATCAAAAGTCATAATGAAAAACTGGAATTGTATTGTTAAAAAGTGAAATTTCGGCGCCCATTTGGAATTTCCAGATCTCAACGATTTTTTCTTCTTTTATATATGAATTCCACACAGGAGACCGTGACGAAAATAAGTTCCCTTAGGGCAAGTGTCGTCTTTGAAGGTGCTGTGTGGACGGTCTTTTTTGAGGAGAGGAAGGATTGAAGTATGTTGTAGAAGGGAGCTAACTCGGAGGCCGGCAAATCATTCCACAGCCGAGCTGTTGAACAAGAAGGAGTTTTTTTTTCAATAACTTTTTTTTTGTTTTCGTAGAAAATAAAAAAAAAATTATTCAAAAAGTCACCCGAGGCCGTAATTTCATTTAAATTTTTACTCCAAATAATGTCAGGAAACACTGGTTAAAGTAAGTCCAGTAAGTCTCTTTACCCTGTATATATGTATTTATTCACTCACATAGTGACGAAAATACGTTTGGTGACTTAGCAGGGGTTCCCGGGTTCAGGGGTGAGGTTTTTTCGAGTCTTGGTGGCATATGTGTCTGCCCACCAGCTGCGTGGCAGGCCGGATCGGGAGAGACTGGTTGAGGGAGATCTTGTGTCCTATCAAGCATAACTCTTTTGGAACATCGCCTTGCAATGCAGTGCGATGGATGGATTAATACTTCCGTCACTTCTGGACCCACTCACCTCTCATACCTTATCATTCCTAGAATTTCCTCTCCATCCTTTTCTTTAAAAGACCCTCCACACGCCATCCCCAAAGACGACATAGGTCTTGAGGGAAAATATTTTCCTCAGGGCCTCCTGAGTGAAGCCACTGTACAAAAAAACATAGGATTAATTAATAATCTTCTCAAATTAATCCCACAAAATAATTCTTTACCTACATAATATTTTATAACCAATAACGTATACATTACGTATTTATTGTCTTTCTGTGTCCAGCAGGCCGATTCAATGAAAATTGTTTGTTATAATTGATTGAACGATACAAAAGCAAAAAAGTCAATCAACTACATAACTTGAAATTTAATTGGTTTTCAAATAATATGCAAATTGTGGGGAAATCCAAATAGTGAGGGTGTTGGATGTAACTGCGTAGTTTTCCGGGCTTTAAATATGGCAAGTTGAATACGGGCAAGATCGCCCACTGTTTTATGCTAAAAATGTCGCGAAATGAATTGTTTTATTTTCAGCGGGAAATTTTTATACCTTTTTCATAGGAGCAGATCCGGATTTTCGATTTGCAGAGAAGAAGTTTACTGCGCAATGAGAAAGATCTTACATAAATAATTCATGAACTGCACTGAGAAATATTCTGAGGAATATCTTTAATCTAATGAAATGTACCAGACGTTTGTCCACAACCAACCATTTGAATGTTTGACCGGTTTAAAGCGTTGGGTTCGAACTTTTGGTAGCTAAGTCCTCTATCATTACACTAAGAACATTTTCCGTTTGTAGAAATTGTAGGATGAATTCAAATTATTTTATTAAGTATATCGCTATCTACGTTTATAAATCATCATCTCATTTGGACAGGGATCTAACTTCACTTTTACTTTGTTCTTGATTTGAGTTATCTAAGTTTGCAAAGACGATTTTTCATAATCTATTTACCAATTTCCGATGTTAAGGTTGATCTAATCTTCTATAAATTATTTTAATTGAACACGTTTCAAAGGAAAACATTTAAATAGGACAGTAAACTTACCATTTTAGAACATACCTAAACACGAATATAGAACCATATTCAACCAGCTAGGGCATAATAATTCAATGCTAATGGTTCAATGGTTCTAATTACTTGACTGCAATTCCAAGCTAGGGCCACGTTCATAGACATCCAAATTTAATAGATGAGAAGATACAGATGAGGGGTAAAACCAAACTATGGGGGGACGAAGAGGGAAAAGATGACTGTGATTCGTTAAAAAATCAATCTGACAGTATATAGGCATCTTGCATTATAATATCACCATTTAGTTCTTAAAAGCAAAATCTGATTTTGAATGAATAGACCTTTTTACATAGGAGCGCGAATTGCTCGTCACGATATAAACATATTTGCGAAGTCCAAATACGGCAAAGTAAAATTCGCCACTTTTCACAGACGAATATTTTGTTGCCGTATTTAGTTAAGACACTTTTACAAATGTTTCATAATTTACTTACACCCCTGTAAACAGCGACGAGCTCACTGGAGAACCGCCCACATTCGTTACGATCAACATATTTTAGGGTATAATATATAGCACAAGCTGGTATTTTTGCCATGTTATTTCGTAAAATGTACGATGAGAGCTCGACGCTGGTCTGGACAAGGATGATGACGTCACAACTTTTAGATTCAAGCGAGGCTCTCGTAAGCCCAGCCGGTTCCATGGGAGGGGGAAATAATACGCTTTTATCACTTAGGGCAGGTCTATATACATTCAAATGTCTATGGCCACATCGGTCGCATTTAAATTGTTTCCATTTAAATAAGATAAAAATCAAAAACTTTAGACATGTTTGAACCGCAATATCATTTTTTTAAATTAGTTAACGAAAATTCATCTTTGCCAACTTACAAACCTAAGAACACGGTAAGGCAGTATTAGAACCCCATCCAACCAAAGTGATGGAGTACAATGAGCCTCGTTACAACTATTATGTCTGATATAATCAAAATAGAGTACATATGTGATGTAAGAATCTTGGAAAATAAATGATTAAAATTAAGCTTTCCAAATAAAACGATTTTTTTTCTTACATTAACTCCACACAGGAGGCCCTGAGGAAAATAATTGCCCTCAGGGACTATGTCATCTGGGATGCTGTGAGAAGGGTCTTTTTGAGGAGAGTAAGGAATGAACGTGGTCTTGAAGAGACCCATGTTGTAGGAAGGAGGAAACACAGAGGCCGGCAAATCCCAAACGACCCGTTCTCATGTGACAAATGTCAACCATGTAAAAAAGTTGGGCACGCGTTTGGCGTGTTTTCCGACTATGCACCGGTGCCGAAGGGATCAATGACGCTAGTTCCTCGGAGCATCTTCCATTGTAATACCGGTAGAACAAGGATAGCATTCCTACCCGACGCCTGTGCTCTAAAGATTGCAATCCGTCTGTTAAGATGGGAGAATCTATTAAAGGGACCGCCCGTTTCTGCACAGAGTCGAGGGTATTTCTCAGGTATTTTGGAGCTCCAGACCAGAGGTGGCTGCCAAATTCAACCGTGGGGCTCACTTGTGATTTGTACAGGATTAGCAGTTGTGTACATTAAAGTATCTGCGGGCCCTGTACATTACACCCAGTTTTTGGAAGGCTAACTTTACTCTGGCTTCGATGGAGCCCCCTTACCGTGCTTGATGTAAGATTGATGATTGTCTATAATGCTTGATACATGACGAAAATACATGACGGGTGGTTCAAGGGTCATTTTTGAAAAAAAATATGTCTCTTAGAACCGTATCCAAAAGTTGTGACGCAATGCTTGCCATTCTTTAAAATATATATGTAAAGTTTGTTGTTGAGGCGTTCATCACGTGCTCATTATCCGGAAAACTCCGGAAAACGAAGTGATTAAGACGCCATATTATTGTTTGCTACGAAGTTTTGAGAGACATTAACTAGCGGCCGAGAATTTAAATTTCATCAAACGATGATCTTGCGTTCGTACCCTTGCAACTGTACAGGGCGGTTCCGATGAGAAAGATTAATTATGCTCCCTACCAGCATTTTAACATAGTAACCCAATATCAATTTTATTGCATTCAAAATTTGATTTGATAAATACCTACATTCAAAAATGCTCAAACTCGTGGTGATTAAACTATTAAAAATATGTACTTTTTGTTATTATTTTTTTTATTTATAATTTTCCAATAATGTAAGCAAAATAGGAATGTAATTTTTTTTGTATAAAAAGTAGCTATCTTTAATAATTAATTGATTTATTTTACTGCATGATTACACGATTTGAAATGTATGTTTTGTAGTACAAATTTTTGTTTGAAAGTTTAACAATTTTCTGCCAAAGACCTACTGTAAAATCTTATTGTAATAAAAATAAACATATTTCCTCAAAATTTAAATCATAGCTTTAATTAGATAAAAGAACAGTCTTTCGAAATCAATTTATAATTTTTTGTGAAAAAGAGTTGATACACCTAAAATTTTATTTAAAAATGACATATATTATATCTGGTTTTGTCCGGTTATTCCCTATTACTTGTTGGACTTATCAGTGCCATCATTTTAAGGATGGGCAACGATGGGCTTTACTTATTGTTGTTTAATTACAATGCTCAAAGAACAACAATGACAAACAATCTACAACGACAATAAAAAAAAACACACTAACAAACAAGAAGCAGACATCAACCGTGCTCAAAGAACCTAAATTAAGAGTTCCTGGGTTATATCCTATTGCATTTTTAAAAAGTATAAAATTATTAACAAAGCAGGAAATTAAGATATAAATTATAAAATTACATCTCTGGTCTTGCGGCCCTGTCGTGTCTTTTTCCTTAAATAATATTAAATAAGAATATGGACTTCAACGCCATGGAAAAGAACGCAGGAAATGCCGTATAAATCTTATTTTATAGCAGGAATTAAGCCGGGAATGCTTTTGCACGGCAAGTGTAGGTTCCGTAAGGAAATAAATATGTGAGGAATTTAATGCCAACTGTTAGAACTCGTATGGAAATTGGATCAGAAGGAAGTATTCCACTTATCCCCGGCTATGTCTGCCATCCGGGACTCCAGTTCTGCTCGCCAACTATGTAGTTAGGTACTACGATGAATGTATACACTTCGAAATCGCTAAATATTCCATTCATCCGACTTGTTTCTGCGATCCGGAGACTCAAAAGAGAAAATGGTGATGCTTTCAAGTTATAATAATGATAAAATTATTTTTATATCGCAAAGTGCGTTGGTGGGAAAGTCACCACAAGGGCGCACTACAACATTATTTTTTTTTCCTTTGCACGTAGGTTTTCGATGACATAAACTTTTATTATTAAAAAATCCGGAAAATTTTGTTTTTACAAAAAAAGCGTATGATATTTTAGGTGCATTTATCCACTACTTTTCTACATAACCCCCGTTATGATCGATGCACTTAGTGAGCCGTGGCCCGAGATCCTTGATTCCCCGTCGTCCTCAAAAGTTTTCTCCCCTCTTCCTCCATGTCCTCGTCGGTCTCGAAGCGTTTTTTGACCAAATGTTTCTTCACTTAAACAAAAAGATGTAAATCATGTCATTGATTGTTTTTTCGACCACGTGGTTCGATGGTTTGATTTACAAGCTTTAATGAGGAATTACGATAAAATGATTTATAATAATTACTAAACAGTGTTTTTATATTACAAGAGAGTTAATATTTTTATAATTAATTTATTGAAAACTAGCGAGTACCCGGCATGCGTTGCAATGCCACTCAAATAAAGAAATATCCGTCAGAAAAATCCGTTCTTCTTCCCTTCCCTTTCCGTACCCTTCCGCTTTCTCTTTCCACCTTCCCTACATTCCCCCCTCCCATGTCTACCCAACTCGCCAACCTCCCCCTCCTTCGTCCCCCTCCTCACCCTCCTTCCCCCCCTGCCTCTAAAATACATGAAATACACACATTTTTCAAAAAACTTGCGCGCCACCTATTGTAAAAATTGTGTCCAAATTTCAAAACGCCAAAGCTCGCTGATATGTATAGAAAACTTAGTGGGTGTGCGCACAGTAACTAAAAGTTTCTTCCCAATCGGATGAACGGTAGAGGAACGCATACGGGACAAACAAAGAATCTTACATATTTATAATACAAGTAAAAGATAATCTAAAATATAGATGATAAAAAAATTTTATACGCATTAGCTGAAGTCCCCAGCTTCGCCTGGGCTTTAAACAGAGTTTTTCGAAATCAGACGTTATCAGTGACCTTTCTTAATTTGAAGGTCAAGTGTGCAAAATTTCATCTATCTCTCAATTATACTGTAGATTTGAATAAAAATCAAATTCACGACGCCCGCCCAGTGGCCACCACTAAGAGAAATTCTTCTTTGCATTGATAAACTAAAATGTCTATAGCTTTTCTAAAAAAATGCAAAATTTTAAAAAGTTTCGCGGGGTACGAATAAGGAAAACTGTTTTAAAATTTGCCTTTTCAAAACCGACAAACATGAATTAGACTCGGAAATATATATTTTTTACATTAGCCCTACACAGGAGATCCTGACGAAAACAATTCCCCTCAGGGCCCATATCATATTTGAGGAAAGGATGAAGAGGGAAGGAAGTTCTGGGAAAGAAAAAAAGTATGAAGGGTGGGTAGGAATCTGAGGGTCAGTGTCTTCAGGAATGACGGACGTATGAATCCATCCCTCCCGCTGAGACGAGACAGTCAGCTGAAGAGGTCAAAAGTCCTCCCTCAACCAGCATCTTCCGATGGGGCCCGCCACGTGGTAGGTAGGCAGACGCATCCATCGCCAAGACCCCGAAAAACCTCACCCCATGAACCCGGGCACCCCTGATAAGTCACCAAACGTGGCGAAACACTCGGGGTGACTGGCAGGGGTGTACTCAAACCCGCCTCCAAATAATAATAATAAAATAATATTGTTAGTAATCACTGAGAAAACATCATATTTGATATCTCTTATTATTATTTATTATATGAGATCAGAAAACATCATTTTCAAGGACTAATAATAGCAAAAGTAATTTTCTAGCACAACTTGTGACATCGCATTCTCACTCCGCGCTTCAACCACTGGAGCGCTTTTTGCCATAATATGCCACTATTTAAAATACCTGGGATTGCTTTGATGCCAATTTTGGCATATTTTCCCTAGATACATTAAACATTTTTTGTAATATTTTCAAACACGCCCGCGGTTCAATAAAAATATACTACTTATATTCGTATTCAACAGATGGCAGCGTACTACGTAAGTTCAACTGTCAAAATGCCTCAGTGTAAAATGCGGCTTTTTATCGTGTTTTTGTTAATTTTTCTAACATATTTGTATACCAATGTAATAATGATTCAATTTGTAATGCATTCAACGTGTTTTACGTGTTTCAATCTTTAAAATTCACTGTATATTTAAAAAAACAAAATTTTTGTGGTTATGTTTGCCTATTTTGTGCCCATCCGACTGTGATTCACAACGCCGTATTTTCAATAAATAAACCAATAATCGACTTATTTGTTATTGTGGATTTAAGATAATCAATGTATCTGTTTGAGTTGCTGCAGTTATTTTTGGTAAGCACCTTATAAGTTCCATTTTAATGTGTCGCCATTTCTCGACCATAATTTCTGTCAAAAGCTTGTTCAATAGTAACATGAAACACTTCACAACTTATCAAAATTCAGTTTTGATATACATATTTGTAGACTGTGATAATCAAATTGACCATTGACCATTTAAAAGAAACTTCATGGAAAATATTTAATGTGAACGAACAATTGAACTTCCCACGAAAGTTTATAAGTAGAAAATCACGAGAATATTTCTGTTTAAAATGTTAACGATTTTAAAATATTTTTTTATAAATCCTACAAATATGTGATAATGAACCAAAGATAGATAAATTTATTGTCTATATAGAACTATGATCAGTTTGTATGTCTCCATATTAAAATTCAGAGGTATGATTTTTTTAAGGTGGGCGGAAAATATTCAAAACGGTCACCAAACAATTCCAAGTATCATTAGAACAACACGAAGGCCAAGAAAATACATTTTCTGGATGGCTTCTCCTTACCAAATTAGTAATGGCAAAGCTTACGCAAAACGCACCCCGTTATTATTATTGTTATCTCATAAATAACATTTATTGTACCGAAAATGATGCTTTCGCAGTTAATGACCCGGAGAGTAGCAAAGTCAATGTTTTCGTAATTTCACATGGCCTAATTATTAGCCTCCCTGAAAAGACGTACAGATTATACGGGGCCTTTTTTTTACAGCCATTACGGCCTCAACACGAAAAAACCAGGCTAATTGGCATCACAATTAATAATAAAATTAATCTATTTATATCAAAAGCCTTTCTTTCTAATACCATACGATTTCTATTTCTGATTTCAACAAATGAGTGCTTTCGTAATTAAAGTGACAATTTTTGGTTACGTTACCGTGAAAGCAAAACAGGTAAAAAACAAAGGTTCTATA
Organism: Limnephilus rhombicus; assembly: GCA_929108145.2. Taxonomy (NCBI): domain Eukaryota; kingdom Metazoa; phylum Arthropoda; class Insecta; order Trichoptera; family Limnephilidae; genus Limnephilus; species Limnephilus rhombicus. The sequence goes on along the minus strand of OV815288.1, from coordinate 43,872,714 downwards.
TCGCTATAATTCTGCAGCTTTTTCAATTTGGGAGGCGGGTATGGGTACCGCCGCCCCGGGAACCATTTATTGGATAACCAACACCCCTGCCACAGGTCGCTACAATTGGTGACTTAGCAGGGGTGCCCGGGTTAATGGGGTGGGGTTTGTCCGGGTCTTGGCGGCGGATGCGTCCGCCCACCTGCTGCGTGGCGGGCCGGATCAGAAGAGAATGGTTGAAGGAGTCCCTTTTACTTCTCCAAACTTACTATTTTGGAACATCGCCTTGCACCGTAGTGGGAGGGATGGATTCGCCCGTCACTCCTGCACACACTGACCCCCAGATTCCTACCCACCCCTAATACACTTTTTATTTCCAGAACTTATTCTTCTTCCCCATCACACACCCTCCACACAGCATCCCCAAAGATGACAAAGACCCTGAGGGGAATATTTTACTCAGGGCCTCCTGTGTGGAGCTAATTTAAAAAAAAGACACCGGCGTGGCGATCCAAAGGTGGCGGGATCGAATCCCTGAGTGGGAAAATAAATTTTATTTCGCAATTAATTAATTTAAAATAATATATTGGCGGAACGTTCCAGAGTGAATGAAGTTCGTCATTCACCATTCAAAATTGAAACGTTGCATCAAATGGCTTCAGACGTGTTTGGTGACCAGATCTGAATAGCCAGGTACCCGCCTCCCGCTTTCCCATCTCCTCCCCCCCCCACTATCTTCAGCCTCACAACATACCCCAATTGGGGATGCCTTAGTCTCATTGGCTCCAGACGGGAGCAATTGTGACTCTTGTGCGATATTCAAATAAACGTAATATTATAATCATTTAAATTTAAATTTACAACTTACAGATGATCGCTTACTTATACACACAACACAAGTATTTGAAATATTATTAAAAATGACATTTCAAGGTTAATAAATAGTCTTTCGTTAGATTTTACAACGTATTTTGTCAGGATTAAGTATTTTTTTTCAAAACGAAATATCCTTTTTAGAGCGTCCTCCCCAAAAAATCTCATAAAGTCTCACATAAATATTTGATACAATAACTGCTCAGAAATATTTCAAGAATTTTCCATACAATATGGCATAAAATTCGAGATGAGTCTCGGAACGGGTTGGCGTTTCTTAAAAAAAAACGGTATATTTCTTTAAGACGAAATAATAATAGCAAATAATACAAGGTTGAATTTTATATTTTAACATATCACGATACATTAAACACGAATTATAATACGACAAAAGAGTTTTTCTTGTCTAGTTAAGCATTTTGCTTTGCATTTAACATTTGGCAGGGGGTGGAGAATAGAAAGAGGAAAGTTGATTATTACATATCTAAAATGGGAAGGGTAGTCCATAAAGATCAAAATTATATAGTATTACATAAAAAAATGAAAATAAGTTAATTTATTAAAAATACCAAAGCAGCGCATGCTTTTTTAAATAAGTTCGTTTATTTGAATTTCGATTTTGTTTTCCTGAATGACCGTATGGATGAAATAGAATCTTGGAAGTGAGATTAAAACACTTCCAGACATCCGATACAGCTAAAACTCGGCAGATAGATTTATTACCAACGACAATGTGTGCTACTCACGCAAACAAACATTTTTTTCAGAAATTGTTTGATATTATGAAGTAGTTCAGTTTGTAGTTCTGCTAGTGTATTATATTGATGCGTGAAATTTACTTCTGTGCTATTTAAATTGTCATTAAACCACACTCAATAAAAATTGTAAATTGTTAAATGAATTTCAATAAGATGTAAAAAAAAAATAGATCTAAATCTTACGGGTGTTGTTTTTTTCTTCTTTTTAGTGGTTAAAAACTTTAAAATATATATATTTTTTTAAATAACATTATTTTAAACATTGCCGAGTTTTGAATCTGTAACCTCTGCAATGAGATTCTACCAAATAATTCAATATATTCAACTCTTATCGATGTATACAACTTTTATCTGTCATTTTTAATAATATTGTGTAAACAAAAACCAAGTTAATAACCACTCTGTAAATTGCCATCTTAACAAAGGCATTTCACACCTGGTGAGATGGGCAATACTTCATCACTGTAATTATGTTATTCTGGCAGACCCGGCCACATGTTGCTATGACTAACGAAACACAACGCCGCGCCATTACCCAATATTTATAACCAACGCCATCTGTTAAATCAAATCCACACCGCCCGCTTACCAGCCCGCGCTTTTTATTTATATATTTCAACTAATTTGCACAAAACCTCGACAAATTATATACCTAAAAACCTTCCTCATGAATCACTCTATTGGTTGAAACCGCATGAAAATCCGTGGCGTTGTTTAAAAGATCTTAGTCCACAGACAGCGGGAGCGACTTCATTTTATATTATGTGACGATTATGATAATGAAATAACAAAAATTACATCAATACATTGAAAAGACTAAAAAAAATCTCTACAATACAATAAACTCCAAAATATCGGTTACCAAGAAGTGAGTACAAAGAGCCACCAAACACAGTTGTTCTTGGAAACTACCACAAGGGTCCGGGCTCCATTCACATTGCATAGAATTCGTGTGTAAAATAGCATAAAAGTTCCATACAAATAACACACATAGATTCATAATTCGCCCCGTGGCCATTTTCTGTTCTGTACTCTAAATGCTAATGGCGCGGCGCATCCTAGACAGTAGCTGTCCTAACCACAGAACGATGAGACTTCTAGAATGAAAAAATGAAAAAATATGTTATGTCTTAACAAAAATATATATTTTTAGGAAATGAAGAGAGCCGCTTGACAATTAAATGACTGAATTTAAATATTTATTTTTTAATCTTTTTGGAATTTATGAAGTTATTTGAATCGTTGAGTTCCAATATCCGCCCTAATGAATTTTGTTAAAAAATTAGGTGTGAATGCCATCTGATGTGGTATTTCACAAGGAATGCGATGCCGTTGATATTAAAAGTTTTCTAGTTTCTTTATAAATAGTCTTTAAATATGGGCCTATAATAATTAACACATTTTTTTTAAATATACATTAAACATTTAATACAAATAACAAGTGCATGCAGTTCGTACAAGATCATTCTAACGCGAAAAAAATAAATAAGTGGAATCATGAAAACTCATCAGCCTACTGTGCTTTTTTGATTTACTACATACATTACACGTTTTTCTTGATTTGCTCGAAAGTAAGAAAATCAAATGGGAAGGGTTTTTCAAACTCATCGATTCATTTCCTGATACTTATGGAAAACATTAAGTTCATAAAGGAGGTCCTGAGGAAAAAGCCTCGGTCATCTTTGGGGATGCTGCGTGGAGGGATTTTGTTTTCGAGTAAATGTAGTCCGAAATTGATTTTTTTGGTTAAAATTGAAAAATTGGTCGTCTCAGATTAATATCAGCTTCATAACATATTTTAAAATGAGTCTCAAAAAGTTTTTTTAATCTATACCTAATGACCAAAAAGTGGAAAAAGGAGTTTAAATATAAAATGGAAAAATTAAAAAAAAAAACGAGTGTGCTTTAGACCACATGACTGAAGTAAAGCTACTCGCCCAATGAACTCAGGTATCCCTGCTAAGTTACCAAACGTAGCGAATGGGATGACCTATGACCTAGGGTTGAGATATGACATTCGGGTGAAATACGACCAAGGACTACGACCTTGGGGTGACCTATGATCTTGGGGTGACCTATGACCTTGGGCCTACGACCTTGGGGGTGACCTACGACCTTGGGGTGACCTATGACCTTGGGGTGACCTACGACCTTGGGGTGACCTACGACCTTGGGATGACCATCCTTATCCTTATCCTTATCACTCCCCACACACTGACCCCCAGATTCCTACCAACCCGTAATACCCTTTTCCTTCCCAGAACTTCCACTATTTCCTTTCGTAAAAATACCCTCCACAAAGCATCACCAAATATGACATAGGCACTGAGGGGAATTATTTTCCTCAGGGCCTCCTGTGTGAAACTAATGTAAAAAAAAAACTCTACCTATATAGGTGAAACTCGTGACTGAATTATTTGTACATATTTGAAATGTAAACTCCTCTTCCACCCATAAGCAAATGCTTTTAATGGAAGATCAGTAATATTATAATATGTACCATTTTTATGATAAATAAATAACATAACAAAAAATAATTAAAGTATTACGGCTTAACATAGTTTTACGAAATTCATTAAGGCGTTTTGGGTTACAAAAAAATCGTTTGTTTTTCCTACCATAAAAAAGTTGGTTTTTAAGCTACCTAGTCTTCCAGTAGCTTAGTAGAATAAATTTCTATTTTTACAAGAAAAACTCTCTTTTTATAACTTTTGAAAGTTATTTCCATCAATGTACTAAATCATTGAAGAAGAAGATAATAATAATAATAATCTAAATGAAAATTTGAAAGAGAACATGACACAGAAAAAGATAATGGTAGCAACTGGGACTCGAACCCTGAACCTGTCGTCTATCCGGGAGGTGCGTTTAGCAATTACGCCATTGCGCCGTCATAATAGCAAATCGCATATTTCAAATTTTTGAATTAACAATATTATCTTCAACTAATTTATTTTCCATATCATAAGCAACTACCATTTTTATTGGAAACAATCATTCTAAGAATTGGTTTGTAACCTGGATAGCGTCACGGATAAATATATCCGAGTTTATTTATATGGATCTATTGACTTTTTATAAAAGTAAAAGTGAATTTTCAATTTTTATAAGAAAAACTCTCTTTTTATAACTTTTGAAGGTTATTCCCATCAATCTAACATATCATTGAAGAAAAAGATAATAATAATAATCTAAACGGAAATATGAAAGAGAAAAGACACAGAAAACAGAAAAAGATAATGGTTGCACCTGGGACTTTAAAAATTTGAAACTTCTAAAGTTCGAGTCGCAAACCGTTATCTGTTTCTGTGTCTTGTTCTCTTTCATATTTTCGTTTAGGTTATTATTATTATTTTTTTTACATGAGCTCCACACAGGAGGCCCTGAGGAAAATAATTTTTAGTCATCTTTGGGGATGCTGTGTGGAGGGTTTTTTTTAAGGAAAGGAAGGAGAGGAGAGTTCTGGAAAGGAAAAGGGTTTAAGGGGTGGGTAGGAATCTAGGGTTCAGTGTGTCTTGGTCATCCACCTCCAAGACCTAGACAAACTTCACCCCATGAACCCGGGCACCCCTGCTAAATCACTAAACGTAGCGAACCACTTGGGGTGACCAATGGCAGAGGTGTTCGTTATCCAATAAAGGTTCCCGAGGCGGCGGTACCCATTCCCGCCTCCCAAATGGAGACCCTTATTACCTTCTTCTTCAATGAATACATTTCTAAAAGAAACTGGAGGCTGTCAAAGTTTACGTAAGACTTTCAAGCATCTTTCAGTTTTATATTTCCTATAAATTCAATTGAGTCACTCAAAATGTTCAATTCTCCGAAAAGTTATCCAAAATTGTTCCGAATAATTTTGAACTGGATAGAATCCGAAGGAATGGAACCATCAAAATAAAAGGCCACGATTGATTGCTTTCAACAGATCTGAAATTCATACGTTCTTGGCACGGGTTTGATAAACGGTCAGCAATTCACCTCAACCCTTTTTCAATTCAGTTTCAAAGTGCAATTCATTCAAACATTTCATACTGTTATTTTGTCGAATTTTTATCCTAGAGCTTCGAGAATATTTCTCTTCGAGAAAAATACGTTTTGTACATATTCTCTTATCGGATTTGAAATGGATATCTAACTTAGTTTCAAAACTTTTATAGATGTTTTTGGTCTAGAAATAGTCAATTTTAACGTAATTTGATACACTTATCTTAGCAGGCAGCCGTAGAAGAAACTAACGAACAAACTAACTATTTTACGAAGATTATTACTTTTCTAAGAATACTCTAAGGCAGTGGTTCGATCAAACACCATCGGTTAGGTGAGTCCGTCGTATGGGTTCGGCGGAGGTTGAGACATACCCCCGTATCATATGATACACGGTTTGATTTCCAATTAAGAAGGGTTCTGGTGGAGTTCAGTACCTCCAACAAGATTAAGAACCACTGCTCTGAGGCCATAATACTCTGCCATAGGTCACCCTAAGTGGTTTGTTGCGTTGGTGACTGAGCGGGGGTACCCGAGTTCACGGGATGAAGTTTGTCAAGTTCTTGGTGGCCGATGTTTCTGCTCACTTGCTGCGTGGCGGGCCGGATCGAGGGATTCTTTTGAGGGAGAGAGCGTTGAGGAATTTTTTGACCTCTTCAACCAAAATCCCTCGATCCATCGCCTTTCGCCGCAGTTGAAGGGATGGATTCATACGTCCGTTACTTCTGGACACACTGACACGCTTCATACCTATTTCCTTCCCAGAAGAAACCCTCCACACAGTATTTCATAAAAAATAAATCTAAAAATTATTTTCCTCAGGGCCTCCTTTGTGGAGCTAATTTAAAAAAATATATTAATAAATGTAGAACAAAACCACGCAAAAGCATTTCATTACTTACACTTCAATCGAAGATTTGAGCTTGAAATGATCGCTAAAAACGTGAATGTCCTTTCCATGTTACATTATCTTTATCCTACAAATATATCTAGAATCAATACATCTGCCCTGCACCGAAGTCCATAAGTTCTATGTCCAATAATACTGGATCGACGACTAAAGGCTGCTTATCACCTGGATGAAAGAATTTCCCAAAATCGTAGATGAAATCTTCGAGTTCAACAGAGGGCGATGGAACAAATTATGTTTCTATTGACTCAATATTGGAAGTATATACCTATAGGCCAATCTCATTTGCTATGATGTCATACAACGAATTTGTTAATCATCAAACAATCCACATATTCGAAATGCTGTGTAATCTGGCAGCCAGCCTGCTACAGACATCAGCACAATTCTTCAGCAGAGTCAGACTCCTACAGATTTACGTAATTTAATTTTTTATTGTTATATGGTAATTATTTTACAATTGTGGCGAGTTAAGATTTAGAAAATGGCATCATTATTTTTCCACGCACTGGCCGCCCCAGAACTTCGAGAAACTTTGATCGCTGACTGGGAGCGGCCATTGTAATTCCGGTAATTGAGTCGACAACACGTATTAACTTAGAATTTAAAAACCTTCTGATTAAATTGTCGCGGTTGTTATAAAACTAAATAACCTAAGGTTATAAAAAGCGTAATCATTAATTGTCAAGTGTGATTAATTCTTCATATTCCCGTGACCTTTATACGATGGTATGCGTAGGTAAGTCCCCATCTCGGCAACAATTTAGAACATTTTAACTGAAGGTAAAATATATAAAGATGTTCAGTTCAGTATACGCCCATCAAAAGGTGTTGAGTGAACATAAATTAGAATTCTATACCTAGGTAATCTATTCATGAACATTTCAGTTTCTTACGTGTTACGGTAGCAGAGCATTAATTAACACACCACTCCTTATTATGTTTTTTGTCTTTGTATTTATTTATCTATACTTGTTTGTCTATTATTATTTTTGTAAATTAAAATTTTTATCCTAACGAAGAAACCATTGGTTTTGAAACACATTGAAATTTTGATTAAATAAGTGTGAATTACAAAGTAATTTGTTTTCATTCAATTTACATTGCTTTATTGGCGATTCGTCCATTCAATCTTCGATGCAATTATAGATTTGAAAATTACTTTTAAATAAATCTAATCGCCACTGACCCTAACTCCTTAATATGGGCAAGAACTCGATGAGGGAACTGGTAGGACTACTTAAGGGACTATCTCAGGAGACACACGCAGCCAGCTGTTAGAAGGGAAAACATCAATAGATAATAGGAAATGTAAAAGATACAATTCACAATGGTGTCAATGTCACATCCTGATGGGAATACGCCTCAGCTACTTGAGAAGACACAATATGGAACCAGGAGATATAGCTGAAAATATTATGAAAACCCCGGTGAACTTTATCAAAGGGGCCGGGTTACTGTCAAAGGAATGAAGTAAAATGGAAGATAGCACAATGAGCTCATGGTATTAAAAATCAGAGCGTGCAATTCACATGCAGTAGAAGTGAAACCTTCAAAAAACTAAAGTAGATAAGAGTGGTGAGACCGCAAAGCACTTATTTATCAGTGTGAAGTATGATTTATTACATAATTTTGTCGATGAATTCCATTGCACCTTTTCCCAGACATTTGGTCATCTATATAGTATTTGTGTTTTATTCTTCGGAGTCACTTTCTTTTGCATTTTCTTTTGCCTGCTCATTGTGAAGTGGTTTTGAAAATTTGTTTTTGATTTTACAACAATTTTTTTTATTTTTGGATTTCGTAGGACTCGATCCTAGAATGTCTGGCCGCTAAGGTTCGTCAGGCGCTTTATATACCACTAAATCAAAGGAAACTTGCGTGGGACATTGGATGTATCGTATTGTATTGGATACCCGTAAATTCAATATATATTTTATTGCTACCTCATTCTCTTGCAGGCTACATCCTATATGTAGATGTGTGTGTCTGTCTCTTTTTTGTGTCACTCGTTTCCGTTTCATCCAGTTTCAAATCATAGCGGTGCTAAAGATCACTTCAAATTGTCGACGGCGCAGATAGCCGTTAACACAGAAGCATATTTTTGGGATCAAAAGTGAATGGTGAAACTGAATGCGAATAGATTTCAGCGCTCTTATCTACAGCAATATATATTATACGTCCCCTGTAAATCTGCAAGTGAATGCTTTTCAGGGGGGGACGTTATCAGTCCCTGAAAAATTCCCCACCGCTACCGTTATCACGAGATCCGGCGTGAAGTGGACAGTAGAAAGATAATCCGGGATTAAGGGGAGAATTGTTTTGTTAGAGAATCTCCCATTAAATTGCGCAGAATCCCAGTTATTTTGGCCGTTCAAACCATTGTAGAAGAATAAGTCTACAATGAATGAGTGCTGTTAAAAATACCCTATTTCTAACGACTGAAATAAAAATTTAGATTTTTTTGCTTTGTGACAAAACACTACAATTTTTAGCAAGATGCCGACCGGTTTCCGCACGGTCGTATCTTTAAAACGAGTTAGTGGGCGTTAAGGCTCTCGGATTAAGATAGTTCAGCATTAGCTACGTTTGTAGACCATATTTGAATAGTCACGTACTTCCAAACTATCTTCTATCGCCATTCCCTTCCGAAGTCGATCTCCATGGTAAAGGACCAGAATCAGACTCAGAATCGAAACGTTTTTAACGATTTTATACGTGTTTGCTGACGAGATATATATATTGCCAGGTCATCACAGTCGGGTGAATGGTGTGGGAAATAATTTCACAACGCCAGAGCTCACTATTGTGTATAGAAACTATCGCGGGCATGCGCACATAAAATAACCAAAGTTTCATCGCAATCCGATGATTGATTTAGGAGTGCACAAGAGACAAACAAAGAAATTGTGTCCCCGCACAAAAAGAAGAAGATGGAGAGATATGTAATTACGAATGTTGGAGAGAGCGCGCCAATATTTAAAACGATAAAATTGAAGCGAAAATTCTGAAAATCTTCAATAAAACACGACTCAATTAGAGCAAAAATCTCGTGGGGAACATCTAAAAGAGCATTTAAAGAAACACTGGGAATTTTTTCATACATACGAGTATAATTTCTAAAATATGTAAATTAACGTTTTTATAATAATTTTCGGAGCATACTTTGCGATTTTTTTCTATCGAGGGAATTTCATATAATTTGGGTTTCGGCGTAGAATGCGTCTAGATTTTATCTTCAAAAATAACATATATTTTTTTAAGAGCTTAAAAACTTCAAATGTTTAAGGGAGATATGTAAGAAATCGGTTATAAAAATTATATCGGTTTAATAAAAATTCTGGTAGCGGCGGCTTAAGATTAAATGCAATTTCTTAAGACGAAATATGTAATAATTTGTAAATGCGACAAAATTAGTTCAATACTGATGATTTTTTTTTATATTTTTTTAAAACAACACACAGTGAACGCTAAAATTACATCCTAGAAGATTACAGATTTTAGATTTTAGATTTCACAAATTGAATCTTTCGTTTCTTAGCATTATTATTTCTTGTGAACTTTGTGATAGTACCTTTAGGAAATTATTTTTCACGAGGGGAAATTTTTTAAAAAAAAAGTCAAATAAATTTTAGCATATTTCACTTCCGACACAGATTCCATGAAATATTATTTTCAATAAAAATTGTTTGTTCACACCGTTATTCAACATTAATTGGTTTTTAATATATGTTCATCACTTTTAAACTCGATATAAATTCATAATTAATTCATACTAATTCCAACGTTTTCGTGTTTCTTACCCATGCAAAAAGACCCTAATATTAATTTTATTAAATATTTTATTTATTAAACTGTTTACTCATAAAGTATATTAGCGCCATCATCCTCTTTCAGTATCGCCCTGATAAAATAGGTACCGTCATTCAAGATTGAAGCGATCTTCGACCAAGTATATCTAGACAGGGCGTGTAGGTCTTAAAAATGACACCCGAACCAAAAATATTGTTTTACGAAAACATTTATCAAAAGGAAAGTCTATTATCTCATAGTCAAAAGATCGCAAGAAGCTTTGGTTTGTACCTTTAGTTGGTCTGCGTGGAGCTAATTTGTTTTCCAGCAAGTTCGCGGTAACTGAATTATTAGCTTTGTGAAGATCATTTTTAAAACACAAATTTCAGGCAGTTAGAAATATTTTAGGTATGGGCTATGGCGGACTTTATTAAACAATTTAATCTGTTATATGAATATCTAAAAAAAATATGTACATAACATATGAATTCGAGGCAGCGTATCGAGAAAAGTAACATTTGACAAAAATGTTTAATTTCTTACTAGTAAAACAACTACACCACGCAAGAGATGCAACGGAATTCGATGATTAGTTGTATTTTGAAATTTCTCGTAGGTGGCGTCACTTTGGGATTGGAATTGAGTATGGCAGGGCTAATCTATATCGATGGAAGCGATGCTTTTTAAAGTGAATATCGCGCAACGATCCCAATCGCCCCCATTCGAGATGATGATGAGATTGGCATTAGTCATGATTTGTGATTAGATCTAAATAGCCAGGTATTACGCAATCTTCCTCTACCCCCAACCTCAACATAGCTACAGCACAAGTCATACAATCAGAAGAATGTGCGAATCGTTTAATCAAAATCAAAACCTCAAGGATTTCGACTAATTGAAGAGCAATTTAACCTCGTTGTGATATGAAATTCGGATGAAACGGAATTGCGTCACTAAAATTTATCATTTGACGGCCCTCGGTTCTAATATAATGCGGTAAATTCACGGCTGCGCGCGAGCCACCGATAGCGCTGCGGTATAAAGGGCTTGACTCTCAGCGCCCGGAGAGACATCTAGCAAACGGAGGTTCGAATCCTAACAAAACCAAAAAATAAACCTTTTTATTTTTGTAAAATCAATATCCAATCTTCAAACCACTTTAAAATAAACAGGCAAAAGAAAAGAGAGGAACATCTAGCGACCTTCTAGTTTCACTTCTACCGCGCGTGAATTGCACACTCTGATTTTTTTTTGATACGCGCAGTACTTTTAGTAGAAAATCTAAGGCTGTTTCCTACAAAGTACAACAACTTAGACATAATTCGTTTCTAATTTTAAGTACTTTTTTATTTTTTATTTCCTCCAAAAATATTTTTTTACCACTCTTTTTTGTCTTATCTTCTAAATTTTTCAAAAATAATTTGTGAACTTTTATAAGGATATTGCTCATTTCTCTATTTGTAAAATAATTTTCTTATTTATTAATTTACGGACATTAGTCCATTAAAAACATAATAATAACACGAATAAAAAAAATCAGAGATGACGGTGAACGGAGAGTATAAATAAATTAATAGCAGTGACAATATAAAATGTAAAAAGTACATATAGAAGACACTACAAGTCAAAGTATGAAGAAGCATTTAAATATTGCGTATCGACTGCCGAAAGTAATTTAGTTTTACACCAAAAAAATCAATGCTTTGACTTGCGTTGACAAGTCTCGACATGCTGGATAAGGGTGAATGGTATCCATAATTAGTAGAATGCTGGTTGAGGAACAGCAATTCATTATTTCGGAGTCTACGGGAAGGGATGTTGAACTGGATGAGTTGTAACAAAGCAGGTGTATCAGTAATACTGTTTATAAATTTAAATATGCAAATTAGATCAGAGTCTACGTTTTTCTAAAGAAGAAATGTTGAAAATGTGTTCGATTTCATTATATGAGTAGTTTTATTATATGAGTATTTCATTATATGTTTGAAGTCAGAGGTGATTCTATAACTGAAGCCGAGTAGTTTAAGTGATTTATTTACGATATTATTAATGTGATCACTGAAAGAAAGTTTGCAGTCTAGAGTGCCCGAAGGTCCTTGATAGATGTGACAGTAGGTAGACAAACACTATTTAGTTTATAATCAAACTGAATAAATGTTTTGGTTCTATAAAAGGACAAAATTTTGCATTTATCAACATTAAGTTCCATGCAGTTAATTTTGCACCAATCGTTAAATGTATCAATATCAAGTAGAAATAGTAAATAGTCAAGGTGAGATGTTATCATCAGCAAATAGTCAGAAACGTGTGTGAGAAAAAAATGTTGTGATATCATTAATACAAAGGTTAAAAAGAAGTGGGACCAATTGGGCTCCTTGGGGAACGCCGGAAGTTACATCAATTTTAAAGAATTCAAAGTTATTTATTTTAACCCATTGTTTTCTATCAGTCAAGTAAGAGTGAATGAATGATAACAAAGAGTTTCTAATGCCTATAACATAAAGTTTAGCCATGAGGATACGGTGATTAACTTTGTCGAAGGCTTTGGAGAAGTCAGTGTGGACATCAACCTGAGTGTTATCTTCTAAGGCTTTCACTATGGTACTTGTAAAGGACAGTAAATTAGTGGTGTAGATTTCGCCGATCTAAATCCATGCTGTTCCTCAATTAGAACATTTTTGAAAATAAGAGTTATTACTTATGTTGGTAAATACTTTTTTCCCTGTTTATAAGTAAAAATGTTTGTATATGTTTTTATATGCATTTAAGTCAATTTGTGAGAAGTAGTTTGGATGCAGGAGAGTTCTCCAGTTTTTGCCTTGTATATTCTTGTCAATTGACATCTGTATTTGTATTTCTCCTTAAAAAAAAATGTTTTCGTGAATCGCCCGCCTCCCTCCTCAGAACAGATATTGTCTATAGCGAGGCGGGTACAAAAAAACTATGTACATAAATGAAAAAAATAAACCTCCGGATTGCCGGCACTAAAACTTTAATGAATGAATGTATGCAAATCTTCGAAGTTGAAATAAACTTCCTGCTGACGTCTGATCGAGCTGAAACTCAGCAAATATACTCGTTGTCGATGACAATGCATTCTGTCAACTTGGTGACACTCGCATACACAATCGCACTCAAATGCACAACCTAGTTGCAACTAGGTCGTGTCGTTCGATTAGCACCGCTGTGATTTGAAACTCGAAGAAACGAAAAAACGACACTAAAAAGAGCCAAAAACATATAAATCTACAGGATTTGGCCTGCGTGAGAACGAGATAGAATAATCGGCCTACTCTTTGTGCGGTGCTTCGTAACCTCCCCACTATTATTTACTTTAGTTATCTGAAGGTTTCACTTCTACCGCGTGTGAACTGCACACTCTAATTTTTTTTTGTTTTTAATCAGCCATAATACAGGGTGTCCCAAAAAAAAGTTTATATTCAGTGGAACGATTTTTAAAAAGTAAGGGTTCTATAGAAAAAAATGCTTTTTAAATACTAAAATACACAATTTGGGAATTTATTTCTTTAAAATAATATCGTCCAAATGTAAAGCCTCGCGTTCGCGGCATTCATTTAATCGAAGAGCAAAATTTCTTATGACGGCTCGGCAGGTAGGCTTCGTGATGGCTGCCATTTTGTGACGTTTCTTTTCGTGTAATTGCATCAAGGTAGTCGGATTTTTGGCGTACACTTTAGATTTGAGATAACCCCAGAGAAAAAGTCCATAGGGGTTAAGTCAGGACCACGAAGAGGCCAATTTATGTCACCTATCCTAGAAATCAATTTTTCAGGGAAAATTTCACGAACTCATGGCAGAGACGTATTGGACGTATGTAATGTTGCTCCATCTTGCTGGAACCATGTTCTTTGGTTATGGCCCGTAAGTTTGTAAGGGTGCAGCATTAGGTCTTTGTGCAAAATGCTGTGTAACGATGATCTATGCACATTTAAAACACTTGCGCGCTTCCGAATCGAAAGGTTTGAGTCGTCACGAAAATACTGATAAACACTCTCTACGTTTTCTACCATTCCCAATGACCTTAGTCGCCCGGATTTTAGTTTTGCCAGCGTTGTACCGATCTCTTCAGACTTTTTGACCCATTTTAGAAGGAGAGGAATGCTTGGCGCATCATTGAATTGACGAAAACCTCAAATATTGCAGAATCTTCTACGCGCTACAGTCGCCGAATCACCATTTTTGTAAAACTCACGCACGCACAACGCGCGGTCGCTTCCGAGAAATGCTTCATAGCGACTAAATTCTCAAGAGCTAGACTACTGATTGACATACCCCCCGCGCCCCTCGGAAAAGTTGCGTTCACACAGAAAGCAAAACAAATATAAACTTTCTTATGGGACACCCTGTATTAGCCTCACGTTCATCCGAAAACTATTTTATTAAAAATACCATCCACGTAATTATAAAATTAATTAAATTAATTCTTCAAGAGTTCCCTTGAACTATATCCTCGGTATTAGTGAGCACAGAATATTTTATTATTTAAAGTGAAGCAACTCTCAGGGACATTTTATTTAGCAATTGCAACCAAAAGCTTACCAGGGCAGATAAGAATGGCGCGCCCTGGAAGTCCAGGATTTACACCCGGAGCAGGAAAACATAAATGCGACGGGGTTTTATAAATGCAGGGGATGGATTTAAGGATTACTTAGAAAAGGGATGTAGCAGCTCTGTCGGGTGAAAATTTACAATTCTCTACACTCTGCCCCGGCAGCAAGCAAGCTGTTGTCTTTGAGAGTTATTGTGGCTGACAAGAGTTAAAAATACAATGATGCAATAAAAGGTTCGTTTCTGATTTTAGTGAAATGCATTTCATTTTCTTTATTTGTATATATCTGAATAAAGTAGATGGTTAGGCAATACAATTTGTTTATTTTGTTTGTTCGAAAATTTAATTAAACATATTTATATCACAAGAACGGTAGTTAGGCACTCTTTGGATTTAACAGAGACACCTGAAATGGATTATTTTGAAAATAGTATTCGAACATATGAATAACTGTCATATGTTATTTAAGAAAATTTTGCTGTTTTATTATTTCATTGTGAAAACTAACTACTTGTGCATATTTCAAAGTCACAAAAGAATTATTATTTTTTAATTTATAAACTAACGTTAAGACAAGATTTTTATGCATAGCACAAAGGGTAACAATTATTACAAGCAATAATTGTCAGCCTGAAACACTCATTTACATTGAAAAATCTTCCGAGAAAAGATACTGGCCCCCAACGGGACTTGAACCCGTGTCCTTCCGATTGCCGGTCGAATGCTCTGACCACTGAGCTATGGGGGCTTATCAAATACCCGCCAAATAATTCAATATATACTAGTGTTTCATTCAACAATTACTGCTTGTT
Source organism: Limnephilus rhombicus (assembly GCA_929108145.2). Lineage (NCBI taxonomy): Eukaryota > Metazoa > Arthropoda > Insecta > Trichoptera > Limnephilidae > Limnephilus > Limnephilus rhombicus. The sequence continues at coordinate 43,857,039 of OV815288.1, read as the reverse complement.
ATATTTTTTCCACCTGAAAACAACCAACTTTATTTTTGCAAGGAAGACATTGTTAGTGTTAAATCCCTCGCTAGGTGGCGTCGAGACAAATTATGTCTGCATTTATTGGGGAAATACTTAAACTTGTTAAATATTAATTATTATTTTTTAATTTATAAACTAACGTTTAGACAAGATTTTTATGCATAGCACAAAGGGTAACAATTATTACAAGCAATAATTGTCAGCCTGAAACACTCATTTACATTGAAAAATCTTCCGAGAAAAGATACTGGCCCCCAACGGGACTTGAACCCGTGTCCTTCCGATTGCCGGTCGAATGCTCTGTCACTGAGCTATGGGGGCTTATCAAATACCCGCCAAATAATTCAATATATACTAGTGTTTCATTCAACAATTACTGCTTGTTATATTTTTTCCACCTGAAAACAACCAACTTTATTTTTGCAAGGAAGACATTGTTAGTGTTAAATCCCTCGCTAGGTGGCGTCGAGACAAATTATGCCTGCATTTATTGGGGAAATACTTAAACTTGTTAAATATTAATTATTATTTTTTTATTTATAAACTAACGTTTAGACAAGATTTTTATGCATAGCACAAAGGGTAACAATTATTACAAGCAATAATTGTCAGCCTGAAACACTCATTTACATTGAAAAATCTTCCGAGAAAAGATACTGGCCCCCAACGGGACTTGAACCCGTGTCCTTCCGATTGCCGGTCGAATGCTCTGGTGGAAAAAATTTTCAGGTGGAAAAAATATAACAAGCAGTAATTGTTGAATGAAACACTAGTATATATTGAATTATTTGGCGGGTATTTGATAAGCCCCCATAGCTCAGTGGACAGAGCATTCGACCGGCAATCGGAAGGACACGGGTTCAAGTCCCGTTGGGGGCCAGTATCTTTTCTCGGAAGATTTTTCAATGTAAATGAGTGTTTCAGGCTGACAATTATTGCTTGTAATAATTGTTACCCTTTGTGCTATGCATAAAAATCTTGTCTAAACGTTAGTTTATAAATTAAAAAATAATAATTAATATTTAACAAGTTTAAGTATTTCCCCAATAAATGCAGACATAATTTGTCTCGACGCCACCTAGCGAGGGATTTAACACTAACAATGTCTTCCTTGCAAAAATAAAGTTGGTTGTTTTCAGGTGGAAAAAATATAACAAGCAGTAATTGTTGAATGAAACACTAGTATATATTGAATTATTTGGCGGGTATTTGATAAGCCCCCATAGCTCAGTGGACAGAGCATTCGACCGGCAATCGGAAGGACACGGGTTCAAGTCCCGTTGGGGGCCAGTATCTTTTCTCGGAAGATTTTTCAATGTAAATGAGTGTTTCAGACTGACAATTATTGCTTGTAATAATTGTTACCCTTTGTGCTATGCATAAAAATCTTGTCTAAACGTTAGTTTATAAATTAAAAAATAATAATTAATATTTAACAAGTTTAAGTATTTCCCCAATAAATGCAGACATAATTTGTCTCGACGCCACCTAGCGAGGGATTTAACACTAACAATGTCTTCCTTGCAAAAATAAAGTGGTTGTTTTCAGGTGGAAAAAATATAACAAGCAGTAATTGTTGAATGAAACACTAGTATATATTGAATTATTTGGCGGGTATTTGATAAGCCCCCATAGCTCAGTGGACAGAGCATTCGACCGGCAATCGGAAGGACACGGGTTCAAGTCCCGTTGGGGGCCAGTATCTTTTCTCGGAAGATTTTTCAATGTAAATGAGTGTTTCAGACTGACAATTATTGCTTGTAATAATTGTTACCCTTTGTGCTATGCATAAAAATCTTGTCTAAACGTTAGTTTATAAATTAAAAAATAATAATTAATATTTAACAAGTTTAAGTATTTCCCCAATAAATGCAGACATAATTTGTCTCGACGCCACCTAGCGAGGGATTTAACACTAACAATGTCTTCCTTGCAAAAATAAAGTTGGTTGTTTTCAGGTGGAAAAAATATAACAAGCAGTAATTGTTGAATGAAACACTAGTATATATTGAATTATTTGGCGGGTATTTGATAAGCCCCCATAGCTCAGTGGACAGAGCATTCGACCGGCAATCGGAAGGACACGGGTTCAAGTCCCGTTGGGGGCCAGTATCTTTTCTCGGAAGATTTTTCAATGTAAATGAGTGTTTCAGGCTGACAATTATTGCTTGTAATAATTGTTACCCTTTGTGCTATGCATAAAAATCTTGTCTAAACGTTAGTTTATAAATTAAAAAATAATAATTAATATTTAACAAGTTTAAGTATTTCCCCAATAAATGCAGACATAATTTGTCTCGACGCCACCTAGCGAGGGATTTAACACTAACAATGTCATCCTTGCAAAAATAAAGTTGGTTGTTTTCAGGTGGAAAAAATATAACAAGCAGTAATTGTTGAATGAAACACTAGTATATATTTAATTATTTGGCGGGTATTTGATAAGCCCCCATAGCTCAGTGGCCAGAGCATTCGACCGGCAATCGGAAGGACACGGGTTCAAGTCACGTTGGGGGCCAGTATCTTTTCTCGGAAGATTTTTCAATGTAAATGAGTGTTTCAGGCTGACAATTATTGCTTGTAATAATTGTTACCCTTTGTGCTATGCATAAAAATCTTGTCTAAACGTTAGTTTATAAATTAAAAAATAATAATTAATATTTAACAAGTTTAAGTATTTCCCCAATAAATGCAGACATAATTTGTCTCGACGCCACCTAGCGAGGGATTTAACACTAACAATGTCTTCCTTGCAAAAATAAAGTTGGTTGTTTTCAGGTGGAAAAAATATAACAAGCAGTAATTGTTGAATGAAACACTAGTATATATTGAATTATTTGGCGGGTATTTGATAAGCCCCCATAGCTCAGTGGACAGAGCATTCGACCGGCAATCGGAAGGACACGGGTTCAAGTCCCGTTGGGGGCCAGTATCTTTTCTCGGAAGATTTTTCAATGTAAATGAGTGTTTCAGGCTGACAATTATTGCTTGTAATAATTGTTACCCTTTGTGCTATGCATAAAAATCTTGTCTAAACGTTAGTTTATAAATTAAAAAATAATAATTAATATTTAACAAGTTTAAGTATTTCCCCAATAAATGCAGACATAATTTGTCTTGACGCCACCTAGCGAGGGATTTAACACTAACAATGTCTTCCTTGCAAAAATAAAGTTGGTTGTTTTCAGGTGGAAAAAATATAACAAGCAGTAATTGTTGAATGAAACACTAGTATATATTGAATTATTTGGCGGGTATTTGATAAGCCCTCATAGCTCAGTGGACAGAGCATTCGACCGGCAGTCGGAAGGACACGGGTTCAAGTCCCGTTGGGGGCCAGTATCTTTTCTCGGAAGATTTTTCAATGTAAATGAGTGTTTCAGGCTGACAATTATTGCTTGTAATAATTGTCACAAAAGAATGACTGATCTGGAATTTAAGTGGACTAATTTACGGAAGCCTCCCCGGCTACAAAAAAAAACTACATACAAGGTTGGTGAATATGTTATTTTCCCTGGAGTTTTCGATTGCCATTCTTTGTGATATATATTTGTTCGCGCAAGTAGATTTTCATAATCATATCTTTGGGTATTAAGCCCAGAAGGTCTGGGGTTATTTACACACTTCAGGCTCGCATATTATAATACAGTAGAAGATAAATGTTTTTTTTTTACGGCTGTCTTATTAGCCTTTGGCGAGACAGAGATAGTAGGTTCATAAATGCGTGCACTCATTCAAATATAAATACCTAATACGTAAATAATAAAGTTAAATTCTTTTGTATTATTCTTGGGGCGGGTACCGTTGCCCCGGAAACCATTTATTAGATAAACAATATCTCTGCCGTAGGTCATCATAATGACACAACAGCGGTACCCGGCTACAAGGAATGCAGTTTGTCTAGGTCTTAGCGGCGGATGTGTTTTCTCACCTACTGCGTGGTGGGTCGGATTGAGAGGGACTGAGAGGGACTGGTTGAGAAAAACCTTTGAACCTCTCCAGCAGGATTATCTTGACCGCTTCCACTGCAGTGGGAGGGAAGGATTCATACGTCCGTTACTCCTGGATACACTGACCTCCGATTTCCACCCACCCCTCAAATTTTTTCCTTCCCAGAACTTTCTCTCCCTCCTTTCCTAAAAATACCCTCCACACAGCAACCGCAAATATGACATAGGCAACTAAGGGAATTATTTTCTAGAGGGCCTCCAGTGTGGAGCTAATATTTAAAAAGAAAACACATCAAATATTTTAAAGGTTGACTCAGAATTTTTTTTAAATAAATGCGAAATGTAATAAAATAAAATGAGAATACATTATATTATAAATGTCGAAAGAAAAGTAGAAATAAAATATATTCCATAATAACGAAGTTATGTTTAACGAGACAATAGTATTATTAGGTGTGTGGCTATTGCAGGGGGTAGGTTGTGGGTAAAATAATATTCACACCATAATGTATACGCTTCGCAATAATGGGACAACCTATTTTAACAATCTAATTGTTTATGCCCTATTTTAATTTATTTATTTATTTATTTATTTATTTACGGACTTACGTCCAATTTAAAACAAAGTATCACGAAGTATAGAAATGAACAATGTAAGGATTCGGATGGTACATGAAAGCAAAGACAAACAGTGAAAATAGAAGAAAAATAAGTGTCAAGTCACGTCAAGACCTTGCAAAAATTAGGGTGAATATTACATATCTTCATTTGTTTAAAGAGCGACAGAAATCATTTAAGCTAATACCAAAAAAATCAAGGTCTTGACGTGAGTTGACCAGTCTACACATTCTGGACAGTGGTGAGTTATAACCATAGTTAGTCGAGTGCTGATTGAGGAAAAGCAGGTCTTTATTTCTGAGTCTACGAGAAGGTATATTAAATGTGATGAGTTGTAGTAATGTAGGCGAGTCGATTAAACAGTTAATAATTTTGAAGAAACAAATGAGATCAGATTTTATCCGACGGTCTTCTAAAGGAGAAAGGTTTAGAGTTTGTTCAATTTCAGCATACGAGTAATTGCCTCGCTCTAATCCTAGCCTCCAAGCAATTCCCTTTAGGAACCGATGTTGAACGGATTCAATATGACGAATATGGACAGCATAAAAAGGAGACCATATAATACAAGCATATTCAAGATGGGGGCGAACCAAGGAGCAGTAAAGAGTTCTTAGGGTATTTATGTTTTTGAAGTCAGAAGTGGTTCTAGTGATAATACCAAGTAGTTTGAGAGATTTATTAACAATCGTATTTATATGTTCCCGGAAAGAAAGCTTGCTATCAAGAGAGACACCAAGATCTTTAATAGATTGAACAGTTGTTAGGCAATTATTATTTAATTTGTATTCGAAAACAATCGGATTTTTAGATCTGTAGAAGGACATAATTTTGCACTTATCGACATTTAGTTCCAAGCAATTAATTTTACACCAGTCATTGAAAGAGTCAATATCTGATTGGAAAAGAAGGCAGTCATGGTAGTTTTTGATTATTTTTAGGATCTTATTGTCATCAGCAAAAAGCCAAAAGCGTGTGTGAGAGAAAATACGAATAATGTCATTTATAAACAAGTTGAAGAGAAGCGGGGCTAAATGTGCTCCTTGCGGTACGCCGGATGTTACTTCAATAATAATAGACTCAATGTTATTTATTTTAACTCTTTGTTTTCTATTGCTTAAATAAGAATTAAAGAAAGATAGCAATGGGTTTCGTATACCTATAGCATATAGCTTGGCCATGAGGATAGCGTGTTTTACTTTGTCAAAAGCTTTAGAAAAGTCGGTATATAGAACATCTACTTGTGATTTATCTTCTAGGCCATTGACTACGGTGTTGGTGAAGGAGAGTAAGTTTGTAGTGGTAGATTTAGCAGATCTAAAGCCATGCTGTTCCTCAATCAGCACATTTTTGAAAATAGGTGTTATTTTTTTGTGATTATAGATTCAAAGATTTTAGGAATATGAGATAACATCGATATAGGTCTATAGTTTTCTACGTTCGACCTATTACCCGATTTAAAAATAGGTCGTATATAGGAAACCTTCCAGGAATCCGGAAAAGTGGCAGATGATAATGATAAGTTATATAATAAACAAATTGGCTTAGATACAACAGATTTACATTCTTTCAATAATATTTCAGGTATACCATCAGGACCAGTGCTTGTTTTGCTGGGAAGATTTTTTAAGTAATTGAAAACATCTACAAGTGTGATTTCGCAATTATTAAGGTCAATAGTATTAGCATATTTAAGTGGAGGAATGGTGCATATGTTATCAGTATAGACAGAGGAGAAATGTTCAGCAAAAAGGTTGGCAATATCGAAATCGTTGGTGGCGTGAGTATCATTAAAAAATAAACTTGAAGGGAGATCGTTATCAATACGTTTTTGTTTAATAAATTTCCAAAATTGTTTAGGGTTAAGATTTAATTTTGTCTCAGTGAGTTCAATATAAGATTTATAACACAAGTTAGATTCAATTTTGGATAATTCTCTTAACTGAGAAAATTTTTGATAAAGCGCTAAGTTGTTCGTTAATTTGAATAACTTGTGTGTTTTCTTTTTTTCCATAATCAAATGCTTTAGTTTCATACTGAACCAAATAGGAAATTTAGGCTGGGAAAAAGTTCCCCTTGGAACGAACAAATCTATAGCATGAGTTATACATTCGTTGAATTTAAATACAGCATCGTTAATATTGTTGTTTGATAACATACCTGCCCAGTCATATTGGGCAAGGTACCTATTCATGCCAGTATAATCACCTTTGTTAAATTTGTAGTGGAATGTAACTGCTGATTTCAGAGTGTCACTTTTGAAAGGATTAGTGAAGTTAATATCGAGTGGTGGATGATATTTATCTATTGGTAATATTGAGTCAGTAGCTTCACATACACAAACGCTAGGCATATTGGTAAATATTAGATCAAGACAGTAACCTCCACAGTTATTGATCGAGTTTAATTGGTACATATTCAGGAAGGCAAAGAAATTTACTATTATGGAAGCATGAAGGGAAACATTATTAGGAGTTTTCACACCATGACTATCATTAAGCCACACTATTTTAGGAAGATTATAATCACCACAAATAAGTAAGGAATCGTCCCTTATGGAAACACGCTCAACTGCTTCAGTATGTGACTTATAGATTTCTATTGAAGAGGAGGGGGGAATGTATACACAACCAATGACAAGTTTCTTGGAACCAAGTAGAACACAAATAAATAATTGTTCAGATACATTATTAGACGATTCAAGAATGTGGCAAGAGTATTTTTTTTTAATACATATCATTACCCCACCTCCTCTACACTTGTTAGAAGAGGAAGAGCGGTCACAGCGAAAAATAATGTAGTCATGGAGTCCGAGTTCTGTTGAAGCAATATTGTCTGATAGCCATGTTTCAGTAAAACATAAAAAATCATAAGGGCATAAATTTATGGAGCATCTAAAGGAGTTTAGCTTAGTATTGAGACCACGAATATTTTGATAATAGGTGGAAAAGTTAGTATTAATAAGGTGTCGATTCTGATTCAGCCTAAAAAATTGACTCGAGATAATTCGCGTCTCTCAGCGGCTTGGCGGGCAGGACAGTCAGGGGAGCCAGTGTTGTGTGTGGACGGTTTTCTGAAGAACTTGCAGGTAGCACATGCTGGTGGCTTTTCAGGAGTCGGGCAAGCATCTCGATTGTGTCCAGGTTTTCCACAGTGAGAACATGTAGGCATGTCTGCGTTACATTTCGACGCCGTATGGCCGTAAAGTTGACAGTGTCCACATTTTAGACTGTCGATCCAATCCCTTACGGTGTGTATTTGCCAGTCCATAGCCAGTTTAGAGAAGCGAATGAGGGAGTGACGAACAGAAGGAGGAACTCTGAAGACATGAGTGCACGATCCGGTACGAGGTCCTACTTTGTGAGAGAACTGCAATTTATCTTTCAATTCATTAATTTGTAGACCGGTTTCTTCGTGTGTTTGCTGGTGGATTGCCAAGATGATGTTCTCGAGGGGCACAACTTGAGGTAGACCATGGATAGCTATCCGAGGAAGTTTATGTGAAGAAACTGCTGCTTTCAGACCAGCATCGGATAGGGTCGGTGCATTGGCAAGTTTTATGGCCTCTGCATCGGTACTTGGATGCACGACTACACCTCCGTTCCTTATTTCTCGTACCCCCGTGATTGTAATTCCCAAAGATGATGGGTTAGTTGAGGTTTTGAGAGTTTCAAGAGTACTGCTGGAAGGAAGTGACTTGTCATCTTTGGGGAAGATAAGTACGGCTGGTCTCGCAGGAAGTATAGGGGCATTGTTTCTTGTGTTCGGTGGATATTTCGGGAGGACTTGGTTGGACGTAATCGAACTATACGTTCTGTTCCCATTTTCGGGTGTTTGATTAGAAGACATATATTTGTAGGTCTTCAATTCTCCTTCAAGGCTCCCTAACTTTACACCCATTTGACCGACATTACCCAATAGATCGGTGAATTTAGGGGCGAGTTTCGCTATTTGTTCCTTGGTGAATTTGTTAGATGTGTCCATTATGATGATATTTAATAGGTTTAAAATAGAGGTTGCCTTTGCCAGGAATTGTTGGGCAGAGTTTTCTTGTTCCATTATAATATTATGGATTATTATTAGATGTAGGTAGATGTTAGAATGGTAGAATATTCTGTTAACTTTTTGTCTATGGCTTCAAATGTCACTTGACTTCAAACTTCAAATTCAAATTCAAATTCAAATGGTTTCAAATTCAAATATCACTTGTCATGTTAATTTCAAGATTTTGTTTTTAAATTCAATCTTATAATATATCTGTTCTCACTGTAATTATTTATTAATAGGAAAACGATCCACTATTTTAATGTGATACACTTAGTTTAGTGTGAAAAACACAATCTAGATATCGATTTTTGAAACTTTTTGTAGGACAAAAATATTTGGTTACTTATGAGAAACTCCATAGATTATAACTGCTTTACTAACTTAACTGTTAGTCAGTTTTTTTTTATCTATTAAAGATAACTGGTAGTGAATTGTACAGCACACTATCTATTTAAAATGTCTTTGAGAAGTGTGGTTTTAGCAAAAGGAATTTGGAGTAGTTCATTATGTTTGTTCAGGTATTATATAAAGTTGTTATGTGTGTTGATTTGTATTGCATTTTGTTGTACGGTGTAAATTAAGCAGAATGTTTCTTTCAAATAGTTGCTCTACGTCCTTGATATTATCGAGGATAGTTTACATAGATTTTATTGAAGATTTAAAAAAAATATATGACCTTGATCAAACTTAACAAAAAAAAACTATGAGTATATATTCTGTTTAAGCAAAGTGCAGAAATAAAACATACCAAAAACTCGTATATTAGGCAAAAAAGAACTACCTCTCAAAGTGATTAAAAAATATATGGACTACAATTAAATAAATTATTAAGCGGTAAACAGGGAGAAAACATTAAGGAGGTTCGGTTCCCCGATGGAGTTGAAGATGATAAGAGTCCCATAATTTCAATATCCGATTTTTTGACAAAATGATCTGATTATGACAACTGTTTTGCGAGAAAAAAAACTAATCTAAAATTGAGTTTCAAAACCTCCTTTACCACGACCAAAAACTATGTTAAAACTGCGAGTGAGAAACAAAACCCGCTATATCATTCAAGAAATTACTATTAAACCCGCTAAATTGAAATTCAACCAATCACGAGCAGTATTTTTCCAAGATGGCGGGTGTAGAAACACGCCACTCAGGTCAGTTGAGTTTCAAAAGGCTCTATATTCCATATAAATCACGATGTGAGTATCAAAATCCGCTAAACCCATTTTATTTAGCTAAATTACTAAAATATTTCTAGACATACATTGAAAGGTGAACACTTTTCGAATGTACATAACTCCAATTCATTACATAAAAAATGAAAATGCAAATTTTTATTTACGCTAGAGATGTGACAGTTTTTTGCGGTTTTCTCCGAATCAGTGAAAGTTGATACAGCGGATATAGAAATTGAACGACTTATAAACCTAAAACACTCCAAAAATTTAACACAAATTTTGTACTTGTGTCGAAAACATAAATAAGAGCATTCCAATAGTCAAATATAAATAAGTCAATAAACGGAAAAAAGAGATAATAATAATATTTTCAGGTATAATATAAACGATAATTATTTAAAGTATAATTATTATTAAAAAATAATTAAATAAAAATTCTTAATGCTATAAAACCAAAATTAATGAATTACTATTGACATAATCAAAGATGCACTGCCAACTACAGGAGACCGATTAGTGGCACTATTAAATGATTCCCCGTTAAGGGCCCGCAACCCGAATTTCTACCGATTTTTTACATATCTCTCTTAAACACGGTAAGTTTTAAAGCTCTTTATGTTATTTTTGAAGATAATATCTAGATATTGCCCGTGCCGAAGCGCAAATTATATAAAGTTCCCTTGATAGAAAAAAATCGCAAAGTATGCTCCAAAAATTATTATAAGCACGTTTGTTTCAGTTATTTTATAAGTTATATGTATGAAAAAATTCGCAATTTTCTTTAAATTCTGTTTAAGACAATGCCCGCGAGATTTTTGCGCTATTTTAATCAAGTCGTGTTTTATTAAACATTTTCGCAATTTTCGCATCAATTTTGTCGCTGTAAATGTTAGCGCTCTCCTCTAACATTCGTAATTATCTCTCCATCTTCTTCTTTTTGAGCCCGGTTGCAGAGCCTTAACGGGATTTTTCCGCAGTCATGGAAAATTTCCATAATAACGCCAGTGCCCAAAATAATAAATGCAAAAAATTTCGTAGACTTCAGACCAAAGATATTGAAATATAAGTAGATGTGCTATCTGCTGTTTTTACTATGTGTGTCTGCGCTTCCGGGTGTCGCCGATATTGTTTACCAATTAACAAAAACTAAAAGAACAAATAATTAACGAATAAACCAAACGAACGTTAAACTAAATGAACGAATTCTTTCCTTATTCAAAATATATTGTTAACCAATATTAATGCACATTTAAAAAAAAATAACGAAAAGAACAAATTCTTTTTGTATGAAAACTACGCTAATTAGCGCGTAGTCCGGCGACAGTTGCGCGGACACCATAGCATATCTCTTCTGTATTTGAATATCTTTGCTTCAGACCAATGAAATGAATTCATAAATATGAACAATTATTAGAATCCATAATTAAAGAACAGATGAATAAATTTTTGGAAAAAAAAAAACGTTATTGCAAAACAACAATCCGGGTAAAATATAAAGTGACTATGGTGATGTGACGGCTGAAAACAAGGGTCGGTAACGTCCCATAACGATAATATTGCAAATTCTAGCAAATCAAATATTTGACTCGGAATAATGGAAGTAATATCCATAACAATAAAATTATATAGCGCAATTAAGTGATATTTCAAAGCAATGCGCACTGTTATATATATAAATTATACGATACATTTACTACGGATACAGATAATATTCACGGGGGGCGTTATTCTTCTACAATAATACAACTATTGTAATACTCGGAGCAAGTGGATGAATTTGTATTTGGGAAGGAAGTTTTTTTATTATTTGAACCACCCGAATGACATCTCGAATTAGAAGGAGATGGGAAAAGGGAGGTGGGAAAGTACCTGACTGTTCGGATCTTACTACCAAATACGGCTAAAGCCATTTCAGACAACGTTACAATTCTGAATTGTGGTCTTACACCAGGGCGATACTATGAGTATCTTGCCGCAAATACATCTTGTATTATTTTTTAACTGATCAAATTATGATATAGCACCTAAAAGTCAAACAATTTTAATGCGCACGCTGCTGGGATTTGAACCAAAACCTTCTACATCCGTAGGTTTCGTTTTACTCGCGACCTCAGAGAGCCTTACCCCTCGGCCACGGTAGCCGTTGGCGAGTAGCGTTCAAAAAATTTCCTAAAGAAGCGAAGCTTAGCAGTCGACAATGGAGTACCGGTACTTACCCTGATGTACGTCAGTGAAGCGTGGAACCGTCAGACGAAGAATTAAATTACTAAAAATAAATTAATTTCACATGTCGTCGCAGTATCATTATTGTTTAATAGTAATGCAACTTTTATTACAATTTAATTACTTACCTGGTGGTCGCAGGTGGTCGCGGGGCAAGGCTGAAGGCTGTCACGTGATCAAATTCCGGCGTTCGTAAATAAATTTTATTTGATTATTTGGTGTTATTTCACAATTATTAATTCTTTTAAAATAATGTATTGTATATTTGATAACGTTCCAGAGTGAAATATGCTTTCAGTATCGCCCTGGTGTAAGACCACCATTCAGAATTGAAACTTTGCTTGAAAATGCCTTATGGACTCTCCACACTACACTGCCTGCAGAGAGCATGGGTTTGAGCAAACTAGCGCTGTCTCGTTGTTAAACTGCGGCTAGAACGAGACGCGTGCAGGGACTCTCTGCGGCAGAGTTCCTGTATGCAGTGTCATGTGGAGAGCCCATTACATGATAATGAAACTACATACCTACTTGTATCGTCCTCTTTTTATTTCATATTCAGTCTTTTGTATGAAATAAAACAATAACTTCGTTTTTTAACCACGATTTATTTATTTTTTTATAATACCGACCAGTTTAGTCTTTTGTGTTTAAATTACACTTACTATCACACTCCTGAACAACTTAATTATCTAACTAACCATCACGTCATTTCTCGCAAGGGTTGGCAGAGAGGACGGATCACCAAACAGCTCGTTCTTGGCACACACTCTTTGCCTAATTCAAATTCATGCATACTCTTCTATTATTCTGACTCCTGACATGGCCCGTCTCAAGAATCTGATTCACTTGATCGTGCCATGTCTTCCCCGACTTTTTCTACCATTCACATTTGCCTCAAATATTCTTCTTACACTACTTTATTAACTTACCTCTACTATAACCTTTCTTAACAACTTCGCGATAATAATATGTACATGTTAAAACCTTCATAAATCGGATGAAAATCGAACTTGAAACATATCATCGATGTTATTTATAGTTTGTGGATATTTATTGTAGTGGACGTATGTCTTGCAGTATAAAAGAGACATTCGTGTATGAGTAAGACAACATGAGGAACATATACAAGGGTGTGATTGTAGCCCATTGTTCTCTTTGCCAATAGACTTCCTACGAAGCACCACTGTATATTATCTCGGAATAAATCACAATAGACTATATAGACTACCTATCTTATTGTTGGAAATACCTGAACTAAGATCATAATCAGAAGAATCTGGATCCATCATCCCAAGGAGTCCAGAATATCATGATGATAATCGGTCACAGTCATCACATCTATTGGACCAAATATTCCTTTGCGTTGTCTCACAAATGTCATCCAAGAAATACAATTGAAAAATAATTCAAAATTAATGGATTTGTATTTAAGAGGGCATTACCAGAGAAAACCAGAAATATGTCATTTTTAAATGAGATTTTAGATGTATTGACTCTTTTCCACAAAAAGTTAAAAATGGATTTCAAAAGATTGTTCTATTTTCTAGCATTCGCATGTTTTAAATTTTGAGAAAAAATATTTGTTTTTAGTATAATAAGGTTATACCATAGGTCGTTGGCAGATTTGTTAAATTTTTAAAAAAGATTTTGTATTATACCACACCCATTTCAAATCATAAAATCATGCAGTAAAATAAATCAATACATTATTATCTGGGTAGCGCATGTTTTAGAATTTTAAATTTAGTTTAAATAAAATCATTAAAAAATATTTACGTTCATGTGTTGTAGCGGTCCCAAGAGGGAGGGGGCCACCTACCTTTTGCTCTCGGCTAGCTCACGTCGTCAGCAGGCAGGAATCCTCTCCTCGTCAAGGTCGTAGGTAACTAGATTTAAATGGTACATAGGTATTCGCCAAACACGCCCACGTGGTCCCATCAAATGAAAGAGGAAGTTGGGAGAAACATAACTATATTGTCTGGTATACACAATTACAACATCTAGCAAAACATAATTATTAGTCACAAATCAACAACACAATGCCTAGCTAAGTATTTCTTAACGTAGGGGGTCTCTCAAATCTCTCCGGGAATGTGGTCGTTTCAACCGAGAATTGCTATGGGACACATTAATTAAGAGGGAAATCAAGGTTCAACTCACAGCTGGTGGTCTGGTGCAGGAAGCCGGGGGCGGCAGGCCAGGGTTAGCGCAGGTAGCTCCAATACTCTACCAGGCAGCGGTAATCTCCACGTGGAGATTGTCGGCGCCGCGCGGGAATTTACGTACGGCGACGGATGCCGCTTCTCAGGCGACGGTCGGCGGGTTTCTGCCGGAATGCCGTGGAGGGGTTTGGTGTATTTTTTCTTGCGAGGGGGGAAGCGGGATACACCAGCCGCGCCGCAGCCGCTTGCAAGACTGTGACGTAATAATACTTGAAATGCGTACCGTAACACTTCACCCCGCGCTCGGAAAAAAGCGACGTGGTAATGGAGCAATAGGGCAAGAATCCTCTGAGCTACCAACGGGAATTTGAGAGAGAGATATTTGACTAGAGAGAAAAACTGACTAAACATAAAACTAGCTTATGCCGTAGGCTAGGTAACAATGTTTGCAAAGGTAGGGGGGGGGGGAGGTACATAAAATATAAGGACCAAACAGTTAAAACATAAAGGGGTGAAACAACAAACAGGTTTATGCAATTGAAAAAACAATAAAACAAGGTTATGCAATTGAGAAAACAATAGACAAGGTTATGCAATTAAGAAAAAGGAAAAAACTGTTTGTGACTCTAAGGTTTCATTGGTCTGGAAGCTAAGTTGGCGGTGCGTAGATTTGTTTATGATTTCGACGAGATACGAAGAGTTTCGAAGAATTGACGTAAGAAGGAAGAGACGTGACACAGACTCTAAAAGAGATTACATTATCACTGTAATCTGACCCATTTGAGATAACACTCAGGAGTACACTAGGGCCTTGGAGAAAACACTTTATTTCGTTGTAGACGTCGAAGGTTACGAAGTGGAGACTGTGGTTGCAGTGCGGAGGCTATGGTTACAGAGGTCGTTGAAGAAGAGAATCCAGGATCTGCAGACATGCCAGTACGAATCCTAATGTACCATTATCATAGGCAGGGATCGTATATAATGGTTATCGAAGCATAATGTAGCTCGAAATAACTTGTTAAGGTACGCATTCAGCGAATACTGGAGAGTCAAGGT
The DNA here is from genome assembly GCA_929108145.2 of Limnephilus rhombicus. NCBI lineage: Eukaryota > Metazoa > Arthropoda > Insecta > Trichoptera > Limnephilidae > Limnephilus > Limnephilus rhombicus. The sequence continues at coordinate 43,841,790 of OV815288.1, read as the reverse complement.
AATAATGGTTTACACATGACATGGTATGCGTCACTGCATGACAGAGCAAGAGACGGCAAAACTGGCTTGGTAGCGAGAGCAGGAATAAAACCCAGGGGCTAGCGTGCCTAAAAGGTAGTCCAGAGTGTCGTTATGTATAGTGGGACAACTCGGCTCGCAGCGGCGCAACAAGACAACATACATCTGTGCGGTATGGTCCGTGCTTTCAGAAACAAATATGTAGAAAATAGCAGCAAGGGGACCTCCGTAACCACAGCGAGGGCTGCCAGGAAGTGAAGCTCAGCTTGGCTGCCGGTAAAGACATCCTTCTGAGCTTCTTTTTAAATCCGGGAGAAATTATTATTAAAGCAAAATCCTTGAAATTTACCTGCCTAGAGACCAATGAAGAAAAACAAAATGTATCCAGAGAATAAAACAAACGAAGTTTAACCACAGACCCAGAGAAAACGAAAGAGAGAGAGAGAGATTCCTAACTAGTTTAAAGTTACATTCCTGAACATTATCCTTTGTTAGGATAACCTGGCGTTTGCTGAGAAACAAGATACCTTGGTTGAAAAAACCGGCCTTCCATTGCCTATGTTAACATAAGTTGGTTACATTTTCGTAGAATTTAAAAGAACAAGACAAAAAATCGTGAACGAGTCACGGCAAAGCAGAGAAACTGATTCATGAATAAAGGTTGTCAAAGAGACAGACGGTATGCCAGGTGCATGCCATACGTGTCCAATATTCATGAATGTGTTTCATTGAAACCAGGATGAAGATGGTGAGACATACGAAGAGAGTGAGGAAGAAAGTTAATAATAACCAAACAAAAATACTATAAAAAAAAATTTAAGATTCAGGATATGACAGTAAAGTAATCTGGAACGTAGTCAATGACATCTCAGAAAATAAAAAACTTCACTCAATATTCAATCACTAGTAATTAATGGGAAAAATATCCAAGTCCACGAAGACCCAAAAACCTTAGCCAATCACGCCAACCATTATTTTAGTAACATCGGAAAGAACTTAGCCAACAAAATTCTTAAAGCCACAAATAAAACCCAAAACCTTCTAACTTCACGGGTAAGACTACAGAACTCTCTCCATCCCACACTTATCTTAGCCCCCACATCCACTAAAAAATTTTTTGACACAATACTTTGCATAAAAACAAATAGTGCTGCAGGTATTGACAACATTTCACCTTACATACTAAAACACGTAGCTCACTTTATTACCACACCGTTAAAACATATTCTAAATCTAAGCCTCAATAGCGGCTCCTTCCCTATCCAACTAAAACATGCAACGGTTATTCCAATAAATAAGAGTGGCGACAAAACAAATATCGAAAACTACAGACCCATTTCTTTGCTAAGTGTCTAATCAAAAATCATTGAAAAAATTGTTAAAAGTAGACTTATCTCCCATTTGGAAACCCAAAAGATTCTCTCGCCCAATCAGTTTGGTTTCCAAAAAAAAATTAGCACAGAATCTGCAATCTTAGATCTGACTGAGAACATCACAAATAGCCTGAACGAAGACGATTCTTGCCTAGCCATATTCTTAGACTTAGCCAAAGCATTCGACACAGTTTCCCACCCTATACTACTGGAAAGACCGTAAGTAACCGTAAAGTAGCCGGAGTCCCACAAGGAAGTGTTCTAGGCCCAATTTTATTCCTAATATACATCAATAAACTCTGTAACCTACCCATAACCGGAAAACTAATATCCTTTGCAGATGATACTGTGCTTATAGCTCGACATAAAAACTGGAAAGGAGCTTTCGACATAGCTCAATATGATATAGGCCTTGTAAAGAATTGGTTAGATGATAATCTCCTCACCCTCAATGCTGGTAAAACAAAATTTTTAACCTTTAGTCTGTCTGCTGCTACCCAACCTACTAACAACCAGAAAATAACAATCCACTTTTGTCCAAAACCTTACTCTTCCTGTACTTGCCCAAATTTGGAAAAAGTTTCCCATATAAAATACCTGGGGGTCCTAATTGATCATCATCTACGTTGGAATCAGCATTTAGCCAGTCTAACCCCCTGAATTCGTAAGCTCTCCTATTTTTTTCGAACTCTAAGAAATATCCTTACTCCTACAATACTAAAAAGAGTTTACTATGCTCTCTGCCAATCCCTATTAGCGTATGACATCATAATTTGGGGCGGCTGTGCTCATAAATTTATTGATCCCCTACAAAAAGCTCAAAAAACGATAATACGTGTTATCAACAAGTGACCGACAAGATAACCCTCCACTCGACTTTTCAATGAATATAATGTTCTAAACATACGGCAACTCCATCTAAAATTTACTTTAACGCATTTCATGTTCAAATATAAGAAAAAAACTCTCTTACATCATAACTACACGACCAGAACAATAACCAACCGACACTACAATGTACCGACACTTCATACCACGTCAGCACGAAGACATTCCATATACCTAGCTCCTAAAATATTTAACCTTCTCCCTGAGAACTTAAAAACCGAAACCCAACCGCTCACCTTTAAAAAACGTTTATCACAATGGATCCTTACAACTAGAAATGATGTTTAGAAACGATGTTCCTTTATTCCTTAATTCAACAAATAATTAAATTACTATTTCTTATATGTTATATTTTAATAACTATTATTATCAACTTATTATTACAATATTATTACTTATTATTACTTATTATTACTTATTTACTCATAATTTCTTTTTTTACGCACCAGATTTAAATGTCCTTGTTTAATTTTCCCCACAGGAAAAACTAAACCCTTTCACACACTTCCCAAATGATTATCTGGTCAATCCACGTTATGCAATTGCACTATATAAGAATTATAATTACAAAACAATACAAGAACAACATGTCAACCTACCAGAGACCAGATGGGAAAATAATTCACCAACTCCAGATATTTTCATATCAGAGGGTTCGGCTCTGTGGAATTCCTAATTGAACCTATAAATCCTACTGATCCCTCAATATAAATATTTAAAAAATCTTTTGTAATCCTACATGTATTTAAAATTACAGATTTTTGCATTTTTAAATATAAATTCTTTGACAAATCTAATACGCCTAAATTTTGAATCAGAGACCTAGGTATAATGCCAGTAGCCGAAATAACAAATGGTAATATTTTTATAGTCCGAGAATGCCAAATTCTTTTAATCTCATTTCCTAAATCTGTGTATTTTCTAATTTTTTCAGAAACAGTTTTTTGAATATTACAGGAATTTGGAATAGCTACATCAATGATATAAGTTATTTTTTTTAATTTTGTCATGTAAAACTATATCAGGTCTATTATGACTAATTGTTTTGTCTGTTAGTATAGTTTTATCATAATATATTTTATAAAATTCATTTTCTAAAAATGAATTTGGTTCATATTCATAATATGGTACTATATTACGGCAGTCAATCAAGTTATGTTTAATTACCAAACTTTGGTGGATTATTATTAAAACCTGATTGTGCCTAAATGTATATTCGGACGGCGCTAATATAGAACATCCCGATTTAATATGTTCTAAAGTTTCCGGAAAAGCCAAACATTTTCTACATAAATCATCAATTTGATTTATATCTTTGATTATATGCTTCCCATAATTTTTAGTATTAATGACTCTATCTTGAATGGCAAGCATAAATCCTTCTATTTCTGCGCTCAACTCTCCAATACTCAACCATTTGTTTGACAAAAGTTTGTCAACATACGTTTGGTTGAGATAATTGAAGTGTTTTGCATGAATAATTTTATTTGATCAGGAATCTAATAATTCCTGGTTAGTATTTATAAGAATGTTGGCATTCTCGTCATATAAATTTAAAGGTGTAATGTTTCTATCTGCTTTGCAAATTATTTTGTGCATTTCTGAGCTATAAGCTTTCCTATGGAAAAAATTTCTAAGCATTTATACCTGATTGTGTTTCAAAGATGTTATTTTGACTACACCTCTACCTCCTAAATTTCCAGGTAAATTAATTCGTTCTATAGCTGAATTTGGATGATGGCAATTAAACTTTGTTAATGTAGTTCTAATTAATCGTTCTAAACTATCTAAATCTGTATTGCACCATTTAATTATACCAAATGAGTACGTTAATAAAGGTATTGCCCAAGTATTTATTGCTTTTACTAAATTTTTAGCAGATAGATTGCATTTTTAAAATTTTCTGATCCGAGTTTGAAATTTAATCCTAATATCATTTTTAATACTAGTGTGATCTAATGTATTCGATTGCAGGTATCCTAAATATTTATAAACCTCATCCCCTTTCATACTTTTAATTTTGAAATTTCTAAATATACCCTCGTCTCCATCTACAATTTTGCCTTTCTCTATATGGATCGTTTTACATTTATCTAAACCAAAAGTCATTTTACTATCATCTGAAAAAAATTTAACTACCTTAATCATTTTTTCTAAATTTGATTCAGAATTTGAAAATAATTTTATATCATCCATATATAATAGATGTGAAACTATACTACTCTCTCTTGTATTACCCTTATTTTTTATTATTTATTTATTTATTTACTCATTTTTTATTATATTGTTATTATTATTAAATAGTATTATTAATTATTATTATTAATTAATTATGATTAATAATTATTAATTATTATAAATTAATTTAATTAATTATTACGCACCAGATTTAAATGTCCGGGTTTAATTTTCCCCACAGGAAAAACTAAACCCTTTCACACACTTCCCAAATGATCATCTGGTCAATCCACGTTATGCAATTGCACTATATGTATTATAATTACAAAACAATACAAGAACAACATGTCAACCTACCAGAGACCAGATGGGAAAATAATTCACCGACTCCAGATATTTTCATATCAGAGGGTTCGGCTCTGTGGAATTCCTAATTGAACCTATAAGTCCTACTGATCCCTCAATATAAATATTTAAAAAATCTTTTGTAATCCTACATGTATTTAAAATTACCGATTTTTGCATTTTTATGTATAAATTCTTTGACAAATCTAATACGCCTAAATTTTGAATCAGAGACCTAGGTTTATTTATTTATTTATTTATTTATTAACATATGCATATATATTACAATACATTACAATATGATACTTTGTCTGTCCAACTGGGCAGAATACCCGTTTCAGGACAGCCAAATTGTATATTTAGTTCATAATATTCTTAACAAAGGAATGGTTTCGTTCAAGATATCACGGGAATTTGCTTCTGTCAAGACAACTTTTGAGAAAATTAAGAATTGTATATAATTAATGGATGGTTTCTTTAAGTCTTTAAAAGAATCGCAAAGATGTGATTTTTTTCAAGGTCAATTTGGAGTTTTGGATTAGTTTTCTTTAGTGAGATCACAAGTAGGAGATTCTTTCCAGGCCATTTAAGAGAACATTTACAATTGGATAGTCATAATTTACACATTTATAAAGCAATATTTGATATATGAATTCCCAATGTATTTATAACTATTTAATTTTAATAAAATACTATAATTTTTAGAATTTCTTAAATAGTAGAAATTACACAATTATAATCCAACTATATGACAAATGATTTTTTAAGCTCGTTTTGGAGAACATTAATTTATTTAGTTGTTTATTTATTTCTTTTATTTTACGGCCAGATGGCTTTTATATAAATAATAAGGCAGTACCTCCATCTTTTACATGAGAAAACAAATAGTTTATAAAGTTACGATGGGAATAAAAAGTATATAAATTAAATAAAAATATAGGCAACAAAATTTAGTACAGTGAGATATATAATATTAATATGTTACGATTAAAAAAATACGTTCATAATATAAAAATCCAACCAGCAAATTTAAAAGTACGTGATCCAAGGTTTGCAAAATTGCAACATTAACCGTATCTTTTACACCTATAAGTATGTTTTGATGTATCAAGCCGATGCGATGTATCGATGGTACCGACCTCATGTACCTCTCTATGGAGTTGCAGGAGTTCGAAACCATCGGACCTATCCAATTTCGAATTCAATATTTTAGGTAAAAAAGTTAACCCATTTTTTTCAATGAAATTACAAAGGCATTACATCTAATTACATTAATAATTGCATTCCGAATAAGTGAATGGTTTCTTTCGGGAGATCACAATTATGAGATTTTTTCTGGGTTATTTTGGAGAACATTTGCAGTTGCATAATTAGAATTTACACATTTATACACCAATATTTGACATATGAATTTCCAATGCATTTATTTATTTATTTATTTATTTATTTCTATGTATTACAGTATTTACCTATTAATTAACATTTTTACATAATAGATAAATTTTGAAAACATTTTTACATAATATATTTTACAATTTTATTATGTAGGGTGTATGGTAGGTTTGCGAAGGTGAAACTGTGGATAGGTATTGTATGTTTCGTGAACACCTCACTAGGAGAACCTGTGCTGAGGTGTTTACGTGTATATTTATGATTCTGTGTGACAAGTATTAATGTGTTGTAGAAGAAAGTTTTATATTTATTTTATTTAATGGTTATTGCACATTGGTTATTAATAAGTTAATTTTTATGTTTGGTTTGGAGTAAATAGGTTTTGGAAAAATAGTGTTCCTTTAGCTTTTATCCAGACTGTGATTTGTTTTTTTAGTTTATTTGTTGGTGAAAAATCAGCAGATTGTTTCAAAGAAGGTGGCATGCTGTTATATAGTTTGATAGAATAGTAGTTAAAGGATCTTTGTCCGTGGGTCGTGTGCTTTAGCGGGATGTTGAGTGTTAGGTTTGTTGAGGACCGGCTTGTTATTGAGGACTGAGAAAGTAAAGGGATATGAAGTTTGAATTTGAAGAGGTGAAGAATAGACGATTTAGCGTAGAGTTGTCTGATTGACAAAACGTCGAGCATCTTGAAAATTTTTTCAGAGTCTGTATCATATGCCACTTGAAGTATTAGTTTGATTATTGCCTTTTGTGCCTTTTCTAGTGGATCTAGAGAAATATTACTTGCACTTCCCCAAGACAGAAGACCATACATGATTAAAGATTGGGAAAGAGCAAAGTAGATAGATCTTAGTATTGTGCGTGGGAAGATATTTTTTATATTATTTAAAAGATACATGATTTTTTTAAGCTTGGATGTAATTAAGTTAATGTGGTCATTCCAGCGTAGGTTTTCGTCAATTATCACGCCTAGATATTTTATTTGTTTGACATTTTGTATGATTTCGCAATTGCACGATGAGAAGGGTTGGGAGCAGTCGTGTATTTTCAGAGTGAAGGTTGGAGGAGGTTGACCTCTTTGAGTTATACTATGTGTAATGAATTTAGTTTTTTTTGTATTTAGAGTAAGTTTGTTTTCATTGAGCCATTGTTTGATGACAGCAAGACTTTTCTCAGCTTTAAGGAATGCCTTGATCCATGAGTCAGCTTGACAAAGTATTACGGTGTCATCAGCGAATGTCACAATGTTGCATTCTGTAATTAGTTCACAGATATCATTGATGTAGATAAGAAACATTATGGGACCTAGAACACTACCCTGGGGCACTCCGTAACTGATCGGAAGGGGTTCACTTTTCTCTTTGTTGATAATGACTTGTTGAGTTCTCTCTGACATAAAACTTTTCAGTAAGTTAAGTTCATTTCCAGTTATGCCGAGTTTATTAAGTTTCTTAAAAAGTATATTGTGAGATATTGTATCGAAGGCTTTACATAAGTCGAGATATATTGAAATTACTTTTTTCTTTGAGTCAAGGTTAGAGTTAATAAAGTCTGTTACCGAGGTTAAAGCGTGTTGTGTACTTCTGTTCTTTCTAAAGCCATGTTGGTTCTTCGAGAGTAGATGGTTTGTTTCTAGGTAGTGGTAGAGCTGTTCTTTGATGGCTTTAGTGACCATTTAGTTTTAATAAATGTACTATTATTTTTACATTTACCTAAGTAAAAGAAATTATCCATTTATAAACCCGACTATATGAATATGAATTTCCAATGTTATAGAAATTTTCAAAAATTATTTTTGAAATGTCTAGACGTTATTTTACAAGAATCAAAGACCAGTCGTTATTTTACACGGATCAAAAAACAGAGCAAAAGTTTTATTTTATGCATTAACATAAACTTTTTAGTACATATTAGGGATGTGAGATTGTGTTAGCATATGTTCGCTCTCGACTCTCCCCATATCCAGAAGCCAGTTGCTAACCAATTTCCGTAAAATACTTGTACTTTTCAGTTTCCAAGCATCGGGTATGAAGTTGAACAATTTAGGCCCTAAGTATGAGTATTGTCTTTGGGCATGTGATGTGTTTGTAGTAGGCGGAATTACTGGATTCCTCCCTGCATGACGGGTGTTGTGGAGATGAACGATGGATGGATAGTGGTGTCGGTGTTTTTGTGTATGTAAAATAATTTTTCTTATGTACAGTTGCCGTACATCAAGAACTTCTATCTCTTGAAATAATAGCTCACTGGGATACCTAAATGGTTTCTTAAGGATGACCCTTAAAAGTGATTTTTGTGCTTTTGCTAGGGGATCAATTATTGTTTTGGAACAGCCGCCCCATCCCAAGGATGCATATTCTAGCAGTGAATTACACAAGGCATGGTACATTTGTTTCAGATCTTTTACGCAAAGAATATTTCTAACAGACATGAATAGATGAGTAAGTTTTCTAATCTTTGTAGAAGTTGAAACAATATGTTCGTCCCATCTCAGAGACTTATCTATGATAATTCCTAGATATTTTATACTATCGACACATTCTAAGTTTAAGCATTTACATGTGGTCCGGTCAATACAATGGTGAATAATGATGTTGTGTATTTCTTTTGGTTCTCCTGCTTGTGTTGCTCTAAAACGGATGAATTTGGTTTTATCTAGGTTAAGTGTTAGGAGATTATTGTCTAACCATTGTTTGACCTTGTTTAACCCTACTTCTGCTTTGCTGTGAACAACATTCCAGCTTTTGTCTTCAAATAGTAAGACTGTATCATCAGCAAAGGTGATAATGTGGTCGGCAAGGGAACTGTTACATAGATCATTTATATATATATATTGAATAGAAGTGGTCCTAAATTACTTCCTTGGGGTACACCGAATTTAATATTAGCTGAATCGCTTATAGTGTCGTTGATGAGCACTCTTTGGCTCCTGTCATCTAAATAGCTACACAACCAATTGAAGAGCTGACCTTGTATACCGATACGTTGTAGTTTATTCTTCAGAATTTTATGAGAGATAGTGTCGAATGCTTTTGCTAGATCCAGGAAGAGCGCAATGCATTTTGTACCTCTATCTATGTTATTAGAGATAATTTTTGTCAATTTATCAATGGCATTTTCAGTGCCTAAACCTGGACGGAAACCGAATTGGCTATTGGAAAGGATGTTATTGTTTTCTAGGTACAGGCTGAGCCGATTCTTAACAATCTTCTCAATAATTTTAGACACAGAGTTGATCAAAGAAACTGGTCGGTAGTTGTTAATTTGTGATTTATCCCCATTTTTGTGAAGTAGAATTACAATTGATTGTTTTAAATGATTGGGGAATTTACCAGAGTTAAAGCTTAGATTACAAATGAACGATATCGGTGATGCTATGGCGGATTTTATATTTTTTAACAGATTTGAAGAGATCTTATCTGGGCCACACGCATTAGATGACTTAAGCTCGTCAATTATTTTCATCACTTCTTGTGATGTAGTTCGAATGTTATCTATTTTATGACTGAGATTACAGTCAGTTATCTTAGCAAGATCAGTTTCAGTTGTGTTATTTTTATCAAGAATTTTTTTTGACAATGTGGTTCCCACTGACGCGAAGTAGTTATTTGCAAAATTTACCATCTTTTTTGGACCTGACGTGACAGTGTTATCAATGTTCAATGATTTAATTTCAGATGATTTATTGATTTTGGTTTTAGTTATATTACGAAATGCTTCCCATAGCGTTTTTGACGTATAGTTGGTTTCGTAAATAATTTTTTTAAAGTAGTTTTCTTTAGTTGATGTAATTAAATTTTTACACAAGTTCCTATACTTTTTATATCTAGTTTGTAGTATAATATTCTCTGGGTTCCTATTCGCCTTTTTGTGGAGTTGATTCCTCCTGTGTATTGATTTGACAAGACCAGGGGTGATCCATGGCGTGAGTTTTAATTGTTTGTTAGGTATGAGTTTATTACTAGTGTGTTTAGATATGTAATAGTGTAACTTGGTGATGAATTTCGTCATTGCTAAATCAGTATCCCTTTGGTCTAAAACGTTTTCCCATTTTTCTGAATTTAAGTCCTCAAGTAGGTTGAAGTAGTTTATTCGAGGTATGTATTTAATTTTAGCTGTAGTGGGAGGTTTATTTTTAAGGCAGAGAGCTGTAGTATAATGGTCGGAAATTGTGGTGTGGATAACAAATGATTCGATATGTTTAATTTTTTTAATGTTAATGTGGTCTAGACAAGATTTACTTGTACCCTGTTCTCGGGTAGGGCTGTTAATTGTCTGTATAAACCCATTTTCCGTAAGCAGACATAGATAATCTTCGGATTGACGGTGGTACTCAGGAATCGTATTAATATTTAAATCGCCTAAAATGATTTGCCGTTCTAATTTTTTTGAACTGTTGATGATTGATTGTAAAGAATTCAAAAAAGTGTCAATGTTTTGGAATGAGGGTGATCTATAGATTGCGAAAATACATAAGTTATTGTTCAATACGATTTTCATACAGTTTGCTTGTGGTAGTAAAATTTCGTCGACTTGTGCTTGTAGACCGTTTCTGATGTAAATTACAATTCCACTGGATTTATTTAAATTTATATTTGTGTGATGTTCTGAGTAATTGTGAATCATTTTAGAGGTGTACTCTTTATTTATCCAGCATTCCGTTAAAATTATGACATCGAATGCGCAATTAAATTGGTCTAGAAAAATTAGGAAATCGTCAAGTTTAGATATGCTCCTTATGTTCTGATGTATAATTTTTAGACTGTAAGAGTCCCAGTTATAGCTTTTTATGTTATTCAGGTTCTTTATTATATTAAAGTTACAGAATATACCTGAATTGTTATCAATATCACAAGGTAAATCAATCATAATTAAATAATAGCTGTATGATGAATAGTGAACAGTGTTTCAATAATATATTAATTAAATCTATTTCCAGTGTAGTTGCGTAAATAGGTGTGTACGGAAATATATTGACAATGATTTGAAAATATAATGTAAAATATTTAAAGTTTCTGAAATGTTGTAGAAACAACATATTATATGAAGATGATATCAACATATTAAATGCAAATGGACGGGACGGGGTGTCCTCATAAGTTCTTGATGTAGTGAAATATGAAATTAACGCTAATCGTTTTAAATTTTGGTTAATACTATAATGATAACTGATAAATTCGGTGCCTCGCCTTGAAAACCATTTATTGCAATTACCTGGATACGAGCGAGAAGGAGCATACCTCGGTAGTGTTATTCTTTCAAATATTATATCACATAGCTGCAAGCTTGAGTTCATCAGATATACAGATTGCATTAGAACCCGTATCCCTTCTGACGTATACTTGACCCGCCTTCGACCACGTGAATTGGTACCCTTTCGTTTTTGCTGCTTGTCTCGCTTTCCAAAATAATTGTTTGCCACGAAATGTAAGTTGCTCGGAAATGTAGATCCTCGAAGACGGTCCAGCAATTCCGATGATTGAGGTATTTAATTTGTCTTCCATATTCGGGTTGTTTTTGTTGTACGCTTTCACATCAGTTAACAGCTGTTCTTTAGCTATATTCGATTTGAGTTTGATTACAATTGCTCTCGGATGAATATTATTTGTTTTTTTTGTTGCGCGATAAATTGCGTCTATGTCTTTGATTAGAATGTTGGATTTAGTTTTTTGGCATATGTTAAAAATTACGTCTTGTAGTATTTCTCCTTTATTTTCCGGGACGCCTCTGATTTCTAAGTTGTTGGCCTTCAGGGCCCGCTCCTGAAATTCTAGACAGTTCTCCAGCACATTAATCCTGGCTTCCAAATCGATGTTCTTTTTTAAAAGCTGCTCATTCTTTGACTCAATTTCACGCATCCTGCCTAGGAAGTCCTCATATAACAGCAGACTTTTTACTGAACATATCGGGTTTTAACGGATCGCCGTTGCAATCGGCGCTGCGCGGGAATTTACGTACGGCGACGGACGCAGCTTCTCAGACAACGGTTGGCGGGTTTCTGCCGGAATGCCGCGGAGGGGTGCGGTGTGTTCTTTCTTGCGAGAGGGGAAGCGGGATACACCGGCCGCACCGCAGCCGCTTGCGAGACTGTGACGTCATTATACTTGAAAGGCGTACCGTAACAGTGTTTCTTGACGAAAATTGGTCAGTGTATTTATTTGCGCACTTACAAACTAATATATTTCAGATTTTTTAACATTATTATTTAACTTAGATATTATTGAAAAATGATAAATACTTGAAATTAAAAAAATAACTACAAAAAGTACATTATTTTAATAGTTTTATCACCACGCCTTTCAGCATTTTTGGATGTAGGTATAAATTAAAGCAAATATGGAATGAAATAAAATCGATATTGAGTTATAATTTTAAAAAGCTGGTACGGAGAATAATTAATCTTTCTCATTGTAACCGCCCTGGACGATCGTAAGAACAACTTTAGATAAAATTTGGATTTTCGTCCGCTGGCTGGTTAAACGCTCTTAAACACTCATCAAAAACAAAACATCGATAGTACGTACAGTTTGTGGATATTTATTTAAAATAATCTTCCTTTGTGTTGCTTTACAAATATCATCCAAGAAATATAACTCAAAAAAGTTTTTATCTATTTTTACACTAAATACATGGACAGAGGGAATGAATAAGGTAAATAATTCTAGGTAAGTCGGTACTCCAGGCCCTGAGCTCATCCCTAAAAAGATTTATACTTCACAGAAGAATCTTTTTATCAGAAAAAAATAATAATATAGCAGTTGGGAAACAACAAACGAAACATACGAACTGATTTTTAAAAATACCGTCATGAAAAATCCTCTCATCAAAAAACATTTTTTAACCATAAGACTTCATGGTTTATGCAGTGTTTGTGAATGAAAACTAAGTAATTTAAAAAGAATTACTAAATAATGGATATTGGACATGCCACCGAACTTTTGAATCTGTTTATAACATTTAATTCCACGGCAAGTATTCGTAAAAAATGGGGATTTCATTACGTTCGCCAAGGCTTTGCCGCTCCCGTAGAACGGCTGAAGAGAGTTTTTAACGCGAAAGCCTCAGCCGGGGGATGAATGGATATTTATCCGCTGCCAGACAATGGGGGAGTCAACCTGAATAGGGGTTGATAATGTTGATAGAAGGGTTTGATGCTTTGCTGATAAAGGGCGCGGATTTCACCGAACGGTATTACTCTGGATCTCGGCGGACGTATTGCGAAGATTATCCACAAACTGCGACAGATATTCCATAGATGGCGAGTTATTCAAAAGATAAAACAAATTACATTCACGAACGTATTTTTAAAGACATATTTTTTAGGTAAATCTTTCATTTCTGATTCAGGAAGCTTTAAGGCACATTTTTATTTGACGTTGCATAATATCCACTACTACAAAGCTATGGGACTATGAAATGCTCAAGTTTGGAAAGTAAGTGAAGAGAGGAAGAAGATTATAAAAATGAAGTTAAGAAAGTACCCGTCTGATTTAACAATGTAGTAACTGGATACTTTTTTTTTACATGATCTCCACACAGGAGGCCCCGAGGAAAATAATTTGCCTCAGGGCCTATGTCATCTTCGGGGATGCTGTTTGGAGGGTTTTTTTAAGGAAATAAAGGAGAGGAGAGTTCTGGAAGGAAAATGGTTTAAGAGGAGGGTAGGAATCTGGGGTTTAGTGTGTCCTGGACATCCGCCTCCAAGACCTAGACAAATCACCAAACGTAGCGAACCACTTGAGGTGACCTATGGCAGAGGTGTTGGTTATCCAATAAAGGTTCCCGGGGCGGCGGTACCCATTCCCGCCTCCCAAATTGACTTCATGGATATGTGCAAAAATTTTAAGCGACCGACGAGCAAAGCCCGCATAATATGAATTAAATTAATTACTCGGACCCATAAGCTTATTTTCACGATAATATAACATTACCAGATATGTGTTTGACGTATGAGGACTGACTCCTGACCTGATTTATTGCAATCCTTACGCGAAAACCCAAATTCCACAAAATAAATAGTTTACATTTTTATATTTTAAGTCGCATGTTCCGAACCCATTGAAAGGGAACTATTAATTTTTAATAAAATTGTTAATTATTTAATTGTGAATTTCCGCATTGAACTTGTTTTCTTATTGATTGTAAGTAAAATATATAAATGAATAAAAATGTATTTTTTTACATTAATTCCGCACAGGAGACCCCGAGTCAAATAATTTATCTCAGGGCCTTTGTCATATTTGGGGATGCTGGGCGAAGGGTCTTTTAAAGGAAAGGATGGAGAGTAAGTTCTGGAAATGGAGAGAGTATGAGGGGTGGGTAGGTTTCTAGGAGTCAATGTGTGCAGGAGTGATGGACGTATTAACCCACCCCTGGCTCGGAGGTGCAAAGTGGTAGGACGAGAGAGACTGGCTGGAGGGATCATGGCCAACCGGCTTTTTTCAATCCAGCGCGCCATGCAGTTGATTGGCAGATGCATCCGCCATCAAGACCTAAACAAACCTCACCCAAAACAGACGTAGCCAACCACTTGAGGTGGCCTATGGTAGATGTTATGCTTGACCTATGGTAGAGGCTGTTTATTCAACAAATGGTTCCTAGTTTGCGTTGTGCCTCTGCCTGTTTTAGCATTGGACACCATTTAATTTTAGATTGGTTAAAACTGGCTATATTCATAATTCGGCATAGAACTGAAAAATGGTACACGTACAAGCAGAACTCAATAATAACGAGTATTGTTAGGAATTTAATTTCGAAATTTAAGATAGTAATTATTATAATAAAAACTAGCTGACCAGTACATGGCGTTCTGTTACGTTGGCTACAGCAACGCGTACGATGGTTACCCAACCTTTAAAATTGAAATTGAACAGACTCTAAACCTATCTCCTTTAGAAGACCGTCGGATAAAATCTGATCTCATTTGTTTCTTCAAAATTATTAACTATTAATCGACTCGTCTACATTACTACAACTCATGACATTTAATATACCTTCTCGTAGACTCAGAAATAAAGGCCTGCTTCTCCTCAATCAGCACTCGACTAACTACGGTTATAATAACTAATAATAATAATAATAAGATAATAACTATGGTTAGCAATCTCGCTGTTGAACAGAATTAATTCGGATATCGACATATTTAGCGTCAGTGAAGCTGCCTTTAAAAGGCAAGCTCAATTAATACTTATATAGTTTTTTTTTCTTTTTTGCCTACCATTTATATATTTAATTTAATGTTTAAGGTAATACTGTCAATTTTTTTTTTTTTTAAAAACGCATTAAAATTTTAAATTTTGTAATGTTTTTAAAGAATAAATAAATTGAATTGAATTGAATAACTCACCACTGTCCAGAATGTGTAGACTGGTCAACTCACGTCAAGACCTTGATTTTTTTGGTATTAGCTTAAATGATTTCTGTCGCTCTTTAAACAAATGAAGATATGTAATATTCACCCTAATTTTTGCAAGGTCTTGACGTGACTTGACACTTATTTTTCTTCTATTTTCACTGTTTGTCTTTGCTTTCATGTACCATCCGAATCCTTACATTGTTCGTTTCTAAATTTCGTGATATTTTGTTTTAAATTGGACGCAAGTCCGTAAATAAATAATTAAATAAATACCAACCGCCATCTGTAAATTTACATACAAATCAAATCCACACAATTCTTCTTTATAATGTAAAGGGAAGAACATTATGGTGCCAACCTAGAGTAAATAAATGCATCACCATGGTAACGGAAAAATGCTTCACCATGGTAACGAAAAAAATAACAAGGAGTACAAATAAAAATGTTATGGATAAATCACTGAAATATAAATACCTCTGTAATAAATAAATAAATAATGCAAATAAATAGTGTAACAGGAAATGGTGTTGTTTTTAATAGTTTGTGAACCCAGTACGTAACTAAAAACGTAACAATTGGTGTCAGATGTGGGGTTCCAAAAAAAAAAAACTACAACAGTGACAGTTCGGATAATAAATTGTTTGACGATCATACGGTGACAAGGAAGATGGCGACCAAGAAAAATAGATTGATGGATTTGAAGGTAATGGAACTAAAGCGGGAACTCGAGGAACGTGACCTGGAGACAACGGGGACCAAGAGTGTATTGCAACAGCAGCTACGAGTGGCTCTCGTAAACAATGGTGAAGATCCGGAGAGTTTTTCTGTCGAAACAACCGGCGGAATTGATGACCTCTGTCAAAGCTTCAGTGACATGAGGACACAGCTGGAAGGGAAGCTAGACAACATTTCTCGCTGCTTCAATGAAAAGATATTTAACATGGAAGAACGCATCCGAAGAATAGAGGAGCGACTCCCCACTACTGGTGGTGAGAACGCCGCCATGGGTGAGAAGAGTTTATCAAGCCCCCCAAATGCTAATGAAGAGGAAAGGATGACCCAGATGAGGAATGACCTACCCACCTTCGACGGTAAATCTTCCTGGGAGGAATATCTGACGCTCTTCGAGACCGCAGCCATGATCAATGAATGGTCAGAGATTAAGAAGGCGTCGATGCTGTGCCTGTCGCTGCGAGGAGATGCAGTAAGGGTATTGCAAACTATTCCGCTGACAGAGCGCCAGGACTATGAGCAATTGACGCAACGTCTGGAAATGCGGTTCGGTAATCGTCACATGGAACAGATCTACCGCTCGCAACTGAAGAACCGCTTCCAAAAGCCGAACGAGATGTTGCAAGAATTCGAAGCTGACATTGTCCGCCTGGTTAGAGGCGCCTACCCAACAGTGACTGACGATGTCTAAGAGAGTCTGCCCATTGACACATTCTTGGACGGACTGCGGGAGGGTGAAACGCAGCAGGCCGTCAAGTTGGCACGTCCGAAGATGCTGAGTGAGGCGTTGACGCAAGCTCTGGAGTTCGAGGCCGTGAAGCAGTCCGTGAGAAGCCAAGCTCGGGTACGTGCTCTGGAGACTGCGGGGGAAGAATCGCAACCATCCATGGAGGAATTAGTGAAGCGTGTCCTGGAGGCTTTGAAGGTACAAAAAAGGGAAAAACGCTGCTGGAACTGCGGTCAGACAGGACACCTTCGTAATAAATGCCCGAAACCAAGGAGACAAACCTCGGAAAACTAAAAAGGGTTGATGGGAAGGGGCAACCATCGATCCATACTACCGAGGCCCCTGAAACATCCGTTACTATGTCGACACTTGGAGGGGGAACTAGCAGTATGTACATAGAGGGTCTGGTGGGTGGGAAAAGTCGCAGACTGTTGTTGGACACGGGAGCAACTGCGTCGATCATAAGACCAGATATTGCTGTCTCCGGAGCAAGGATCGTGCCGTCACGATGGAAACTACGTACGGCAACAGGGGAGTTGATGTGCGTGCACGGGGAGACAGCCGCCCTTTTCAAAATCGGCAACACCACCTTCAAGCATCAGGTTCTAGTCGCTGACATAGAGGAAGAAGTGATCTTCGGGATGGACCTGCTGTCGAAATTGGGCTGTAAGCTGGACCTGAGAGAGGGAGTCATATGGATCGACAACGAGGAAGTGATACTGCAGAAGGGGGTAGGCGGAACGGTGTGTGTTGTCTTTAGTGCGGATATTCTGCTACCCCAATGCAGTGAGACACTGGTTACCGCGTGTCTAGACACGTGGAGTCCACCGGGGCAAACTGTTATCTTGGAACCGGAGAGGGACGGTGCGGGACCAGGACAAGGAATTTTGGTCGGCAAGGCGCTAATCCGCACCCGTGAGGAAATACCCATCAGGATAATGAATGTCAATTACTACCCGGTAACCCTAAAGAAAGGCACTCAGTTAGGGTGTGGTTCACCTGTTTTGGCGGTTGTTCGGCAAGTTAATAACATGACCCAGACATCGAATAAGCTTCCAGACCAGCTAAAAGATCTCGTTGAACGGACCAGTAAGGGACTTCCTGCAAAACAACGGAATGCCGTCGAAACGCTGATCAGCAGATATCAGAATGTCTTCGAAGGCTCGAACGGGTCGTTGAGAAGGACTGACGTCGTACAGCATCGCATAAGAACGGAGAACGCAGACCCTATTTGACAAACCCCTAGGCGATTACCATTTGCGAGACGTGACGAAGCTGAACAGATAATTCGGGACATGGAGAAAGGGAAGATAATCGAGCCATCAAATAGCCCATGGGTTTCACCTGTGGTACTGGTGAAGAAGAAGGATGGGACCACACGTTTTTGTGTAGATTACCGACGACTCAACGATGTGACCAAGAAGGACAGCTACCTTTTACCCCGGATCGATGACACGTTGGACACCTTGGGAGGCTGCCAAGTCTTTTCCACCCTAGACTTGAAGAGCGGTTATTGGCAAGTGGAGTTGGACCCAAGAGACAAGGAAAAGACAGCTTTTTCTACCGGGACGGGACTCTGGCAGTTCACAGTGATGCCGTTTGGACTTTATAATGCTCCTGCTACGTTTGAGCGGCTGATGGAACATTATACTAAGAGGGCTATCCTGGGAAACATGCCTGGTCTACCTGGATGACATTATTATACTCGGCAAAACCTTTGAGGAACACCTGAAGAACTTGGAACAGGTGTTCCTGCGTTTGCAGGGCACCCACTTGAGACTTAATCCCAAAAAGTGCAACCTTTTTCAGAAACAGGTCAATTATCTCGGTCACGTGGTTTCCGAAAGGGGAGTCTCAGTTGACCTAGACAAAATCCGCGCCGTCAATGAGTGGCCAGTACCGAAGGACAAGCACGAGCTGAGAAGCTTCCTTGGCCTCTGCACCTACTACCGACGGTTCGTCTATGGGTTTGCAGATATTGCCAAGCCATTAACAAGGCTCACCGAAGAGAAGAATTGTTTTGCCTGGGACTCTCACTGCCAGCAGGCCTTCGAAGACCTGAAGCGGAAGTTGACCGACGCCCCTATCTTGAGCTATCCCAAACCAGAAGGGAAGTTTATATTGGATACAGACGCCAGCAACGTGGGCATGGGAGGCGTTCTGTCGCAAGTCCAGGAAGGGGAGGAGAAAGTCATCGGGTACTTCAGCAAGGTACTGTCTAGACCTGAGCGCAACTATTGCGTAACGCGAAGGGAATTACTAGCAGTTGTTAAGTCGGTGGAGCATTTTCACAAGTACCTTTATGGGAGGAAGTTCCTGCTGAGGACGGATCATGTGGCGCTCCAATGGCTCTTGCACTTCAAAAATCCCGAGGGACAGGTGGCGAGATGGATTGAGCGGTTGCAGGAATACGATTATGATTCCGAACATCGAGCTGGAGTTCTCCACCGGAACGCAGACGCTCTATCCAGGAGACCTTGCGCGGAGGATTGCATGCACTGCGGGCGGATGGAGGAAAAGTCAGCTGTCATGTATAGAACAAGAGTCGTGGATGACGATTGGGAACCTGCAGAAATCGGGAAGGACCAAGAGGCTGACCCCGAACTGAAATATCTGGTGGAGTGGAAGAAGGCGGGACAGTGGCCAACCTGGGAGAACGTCGCTTCTTCCTCTCCAAACGTCAAATCATACTGGGCTCAGTGGGATGAATTGGAAAACGGGGTTCTTAGAAGGGCATTGGAAACGCCGGATGGAGAACCAAGGAAGCTACAGATGCTGGTTCCAAGGAAACGCATTCCCGAAATCCTTCAGTTATTGCACGATGGAACCTCCGGTGGGCATTTGGGAGTCAAGAAGACCATAGAAAAGGTCCGGGAACGCTTCTACTGGGTGAACTGCAAAAGAGATGTCAAGGATTGGTGCAGGAAGTGCGTGACTTGTGCCATGGCCAATGGACCGTACAAGAGGAAGAGAGCACCGATGCGACAGTACAACGTGGGTAGCCCGTTCGAGAGAATCGCAGTGGATATAGCTGGACCGTTCCCTTCAACCGAAAACCGGAACAAGTATATCCTGGTCGCTATTTCAGCAAGTGGGTCGAAGTCTATGCACTGCCCAATCAGTAAGCAGTTACCGTAGCGGAGGCATTGGTCACGGAGCTGGTCAGTCGATTTGGTGTGCCTCTGGAGCTACATTCTGACCAAGGACGGAATTTTGAATCTACGGTGTTCCAGAAAATGTGCGAGATCCTGGGAATTAGAAAGACGAGGACTACAGCACTGCACCCGCAGTCTGATGGAATGGTTGAAAGGATGAACCGTACAATCGGCAGACATCTGGCGAAGGTTGTCTTGGATCACCAAAGAGACTGGGACCGACACCTGCCCTTGTTCCTGTTGGCTTACCGATCGGCAGTTCATGAAACTACGGGGCAGACGCCTGGAAGTGTACTCTTTGGACGAGAGTTACGACTGCCCTGTGACCTGAAGTTCGGGTGTAAACCGAAAGAAGACGTAGCTGGTGAAGACTACGTGTCGGACCTTCGTAGGCGTCTGGATGATGCCCACGACCGGGTCCGTGTGAATATCGAGGCTGCTAGCGACCGGATGAAGGAACACTATGACATCAGGGCGGAGAAGGGGGGATATCAATCTGGCGATCTAGTCTGGCTGTTCGACCCCCGGAGGCGCCGAGGTTTCTCCCCAAAACTCCAATGTTTTTGGGATGGCCCCTACGAGGTGCTAAAGCGGATCAACGACGTGGTCTACAGGATAAGGAAGAGGCCTAACGGGAAACCACGGATCATCCACTTCAACCGACTTGCTCCCTTCCTGGGTGACAATCGGGAGGACCTAGAACAGCATGTCCGAGTCTGTAATGTCCCTGAGGATGAAATAACCTTCGAACAATTCATATCCCAGGCTAGCAAGGGGCACAAAACCCGTCATGGAGTGACACAGGAAATAGCGCAGGACCTGTTCGGGCTTTCAAAAGAGCATGCTGTGGCCTTCTGCGTGACGCACGACTTTGACATGTCACGGGGAATATCGAGGGTTTTGCAGCATAAATTTCTGGTGCAACAGGAGTTGGAGCGGCAGGCACCAGGCATAGGAGAGGTGGCGCAACTCAACAGGGAGGGACAACTGATCTTCTGCTTGGTGACCAGGGAGACGACCGAAGTTACGCCGGGGTACCGAACCATTTGGAACTGTCTGATGGTTTTGAGGGACCGCTTGTTGCAGTCTGACATCAACCGGATAGGGATCCCGAAGCTGGGTGGCCGTGGGAATGGACTGGACTGGAGGATCTTGCGGAGCATGTTTGAGTGTATCTTCCGATACACTGGCATATCGGTTCTGGTATGCTGTTACCACAGTGGGTCAGGTGCAAGTCACGGTAAAACAGTGGCTTGTCATTTCTTTGCGTCGGCTCGATGCAATCGAGGACCAGATTGCCGATACCTTCATGAAGGAAATTCGGGGCCTGTTCCGGGACGAAACAGCCCTAAGGAGGGGGCAATGTAAAGGGAAGAACATTATGGTGCCAACCTAGAGTAAATAAATGCATCACCATGGTAACGGAAAAATGCATCACCATGGTAACGAAAAAAATAACAAGGAGTACAAATAAAAATGTTATGGATAAATCACCGAAATATAAATACCTCTGTAATAAATAAATAAATAATGCAAATAAATAGTGTAACAGGAAATGGTGTTGTTTTTAATAGTTTGTGAACCCAGTACGTAACTAAAAACGTAACAATATATTATATATTTCAACCAATTTATAAAAAACCTTTACAAATTATATGCCTAAACCTCACTCTATCTATTGGTGAAAACCGTATGAAAATCCGTTTAGTAGTTTTTGAGTTTATCCCGAACAGACAGACAGACGTGACAGACGGCTTTAATTTAAAACATGTAGAGAAGTTAAAATTATAATATAATTTCTAGTAAATATTTGAAATTTCCGGAAGCAAGAAATATATATATTTATATATATATATATTTATATATATATATATTATTTATATATATATATATATATATATATATATATATATATATATATATATATATATAAATATATTCTTCTTTATTACCGTATTTGAAATTGTTAATTGTTTGATCGTTTGTGATATATACCTATATATATTTTTTTACAAATATTTTGGACAGAGAAAAGGATATTTTTTTGTAAATGAACAATTTTTCATAATTTATTATAATCGAGTTCGTACTTAAAAGAGATGAGATGATGAACGGAGGGGAAACATTTATCGGTATGGATCGATAGAAGGAGGATGATTGTTTAGATTTGATAATTGTTGTAAACAAAATAATCGGTTTGTATTTTTTCTTTAAACAAACCAGTATCTATACAATATCTGGTGACCGGACAACTCAGAATGAAACCAACTCCGAAGCACCTCGGAAAGGTCATTAAGAGTGATGATAAAAAAATATAAAAAAAATGGTTTAATGGGTTAAGTTAGGTTAGGGTGACCGGCTATTTTAAAATTATTTTTCATAGCTTTTAATGACCTTTCTGAGGTGTTTCTGAGTTGGTTTCATTCTGAGTTGGCATGGAACCATAATATCTATCTATATATATAAAAAATCTATTGTTGTTCGTTTTTCTCGCTAAAACTCAAGAACGGCTGGGCCGATTAAGCTGATTTTGGTTTTGAAATGTTTGTCGTAGTCCAAGGAAGGT
Organism: Limnephilus rhombicus; assembly: GCA_929108145.2. Taxonomy (NCBI): domain Eukaryota; kingdom Metazoa; phylum Arthropoda; class Insecta; order Trichoptera; family Limnephilidae; genus Limnephilus; species Limnephilus rhombicus. Next base: position 43,819,058 of record OV815288.1, on the reverse strand, counting down.
TGAAACGGTGAGAAAATATGGAAAAATTGCGAGGAAGATAGTAAAAATAACAATTTCAATTTCCCATGTAAACTGTTCTACCTACTTTTCTGTCAATCATTTGACGTTCGTCCCTTCAGTATGGAAGACTCGGGTCCACTCGAATTGAAACATGTATTAAATTAAGGTTTTTGAATCGACAACATATATACACATCACTCGGATTATCGAGTATTTAAATTTTTAATATTTTGATGGTTGTCATTGTTGGTTCGTTCAGAATAACAAAATTGCAAACGTCAGAAGAAAATCAAACAAATTGTTGCCTTGGGAACGATGTTTTTTTTTTGAAGTAGGCAATTCAACCTAAAGAGAGTGATTTTTTGGCGTCGTAGTTAATATCTATCTCTAAAAATGAATCGTCGAAATGTATGTTTGCACGCGCATAACTTCGGAACGACTGCACCAAAGTTGATAATTCTTTTTTTTTTGCTCGGTATTTTGTATAAAACTACTGTTGAGCTCTGGCATTATGAAATTTTCTAATAGGTGGCAGGCGATCAGTTAGAAAACTGAATGTACCGGGAATGAATGTATGGAAAGAGAGAGGTGTGAGGGGGAGAGAGGAGGGTGGGGGAGAGGAAGAAGGTGGGGTAGAGGGAATTTGGGGAGGGAGAGGGGGAGTGAAGGAAGGGGAGGGGGGAGAGGGGGAGGGAAGGAAGGGGGGGAGAAGTGTAGGAGCGTGGGCGGAAGGTGTATGGGGAGGGGTAGTTTTGGGGGGAGGGGTGGGGGAGGGGGAGGGGGATGGAGGGAGGGGAAGGGATAAGGGGAGTGGAGTGGGGAGCAGGCGCGGCTGGCGCTAACGTGCAATGGGGCGCTGAACCGCCAAAAAATTCAACATCATTTTACAACTCATCGTATTTCTACGTAATGTGTTTATTTATTAAATTGATAAAATTGAGCACAATCTTTAAATTTAATTATAATTATTTATCAATCTAACAATTAACAATGTATTACGGCCAAATGAACGCATTGTTCCCACCCTCCAGTTACGGCGGCTACCCGCTAGGAGCGAGGAACCGAGGTAGGTACAATGCCAAACCGCGCGCCAGAGCTAAGCGCCCCGTAATTTGAATGATCCTCGTAGTAAAAAATCCCAAAACGTCAGAAACATGTCATACTAAAAATCGGCTGACCGCGCGCTGCACGGCCGATCCGAAGAGCTTCGGCATTCTTCGGAAATATTCCGAAGCTTTGGTTCCAGCGGTAGTAAGGTTTGAACAAGATAATATTAGTAATAATATTTCTCTTCTAAAATGTAACCATTAGTCAAAGGGTCAGCTATGCGTCTCGTGTGACATTATCTCGAGTTCGAGCCCTTGGGATGTACCTTTTTGACATTATTATTTGTTTGTCACCCATTGATCGAAGTTGTCACGACAGTAAATGGCGATATTGGCGATCCACGCCGCAGAGTGAAACGTTTCTTGTGTGTTAATTATTATTTTTGGATTATTGCGTTATTATTATTATCTTTGGAAGGTTGAGTATTTTTAAATTGATATCACACCCACCCTTTCCACTAATCTTCTAATAGATGTAATATCAATAGTAATGGAGTGTAAAATGCTTCTAAAAATATTGATACCAGAATAATTCTATAATAATTGGATAATTACTAGAGCGCCGTTTTAGTTATGTTGCGTTGTACAATTTATTATGAGTTCCTAGGCTATATGTATTTTTATTATTTGAATTTACAAACAGATACATAAAACATACCTACTTACCTGGCAGGTCAATTCACTATATTAAACTCTAGACATCAGCATGTTTTTACATCGCACGATATTTTTACTATTACAGTTACATGATATTTTTAGATACTTAGCAAATAATGTAAAATTATGCATGATGTCTAGATTTAAAAAAAAATATAATATCAACCTTTCGTTTTTTATGAATGGCTTGGTGAACCACCTATAATTTGAGGCACCGGCCGCGCCTGGTGGGGAGAGGGAAGGTGGAGGAGGCGGTGTGGGAATAACCCTAATTCTCGGAACTAAAAACTCGGGAGGGGGGTTCGCGGGAGAGGAGGTAGGGGGGGGGTAGAGTGAGAAGAGAGAAGGTGGAGAAGGAAGGGGAACGCAAGAGGGGAAAAGGATGCGGGGGAGGAGCGGTGGAGATAGGGGAAGAGGAAGGTGAACAGGACAAATGGGAAAGGACGGGCAGGGAGAAACAATTTCTTTATTAAATGGCATAGCAACGCACGCCGTGTACCAGCTAGTATTATATAAAAATTAAAATATGCTTGCTTAAGTACTTGAGTTGTGCTTGTATTGCTATGTTGAGAATGGGAAATGTTTGAAACTTTAAAAATACTTCCTTTCAACCCACCGCGAAGGTTTTGTGGAGTATTACAACCAAATGACAATACATCCGAAAAGTTTTATCGAATATATTGTCAAAAATGTCACAACTTGAGAATGACATTTTGCAAAATAATGATTGTTTCATCAAAATTCAATTTTCGAAACTCTTTAAATTAATGAATTTATTTGAAGTGCTCACTCACCTAATAATTTGAATCGAATCAAGAATTATAGATATTTAAAAAGGTACCTATGTTAGGTAAATTAATTTTTACCAACAGTTTGTTTTCGGTGTATGTGAGCATGAAAATATTAAATTGAATTTAATTTTTATTTCTTCAAAAACAATTTCTTCATTGGTGGCATTGCAACGCATGTCAGGAACTCAATGTCTATTAATATTTTTGGTTCGCGTTCACGTTACCATACAAAGCCTTACAAAATAACACACTAAACTAATCAATTAAGATAGATTTGTAATCAATTAGCTGGTGTACCTATTTGGTCACCCGGTACAATACACGCCAAAGCTCTAAAGCTGAAATGGCGGAACGAAACCTTAAAGCTATTCGATTGGAACGGATTGAAACCTGATTCCGCCAAATCAAAGGACGCGCTCAACCCGCTAGATAGACCGCTAAATAATCTGTAAAATAGCTTGCTTACAGCGTGCTTGTAGTATGCTCAATAGTTTATTTACACCTAGTTTAACAATATCTCAAATATTGAAGCAAAACATGATCTGAGATGTCGTTTGAGAGTGCTTAAAACGTGTTGAAGTGGGATAATCGTTTCAGTCAGTATTCTTAGGATTTGGGAGGCGGGTATGGGTACTGCCGTCCCGGGAATCATTTATTGGATAACCAATACCTCAAGTCACCCCGAGTGGTTTGCTACCTTTGTTGACTTAGCAGGGGTTGTGGGAGATTTTTTATTTCTCCAGCAGGGCTTTCTCGAAATATCACCTTGCACCGCAATGGGAGGGGTGGAATCATTCCTCCGTCACACCTAGACAAACTGAAACCCAGATTCCTAACCAACCCTCATACGTTTTTCCTTCCCAGAATTTCCTCTCCTTCCTCCCCCTAAAACGACACTCCACACGGCATCCCTGGCCCTGAGTGGAATTATTTTCCTTATGGCCTCCTGTGTGGAGCTAATTAAAAAAAAAATGTATTTTATTATATTGTATAATGGAATTCCACAACGAACAGTATCAAACAGAAATATTTCCCGTCGCATTTCAAATTATTAAAACAATGCTATTGAACAAACTACCAATATTATAACTGAAACACATACGTGACACGTATTAAGAATAGTTCAAATCTTCTGTATAAAATTAAATATGATTTATCTTTTGTACATTTCTTTAATTTTACCTCATTATATTATTTATTCAACTTTTTCATTATCAAAACATAGATTATTGATGTGGTACGTACTATCAATAACATTACCTGTAATACCACCAATGTTAAGACCTATATATCTTATTATTATTAGGGTATTACCAGAGAAAACCAGAAATATGTCATTTTAAAATCAGATTTTAGGCGTATTGACTCTTTTCCACAAAAAAATATAGATGGATTTTAAAAGATTGTTCTTTTATCTAGCATTCGCATGTTTTAAATTTTGATGAAAAATGTTTATTTTTAGTATAATAAGATTATACCACAGGTCGTTGGCAGATTTGTTAAATTTTCAAAAAAGATTTTGTATTATATCACACCCATTTCAAATCATATAATCATGCAGTAAAATAAATCAATACATTATCTGGGTATCACATGTTGTAGAATTTTAATTTTAATTTAAATAAAATCATTAAAAAATATATACGTACACTTGTTTCTTGACGAAAATTGGTCCGTTTGTGTATTTATTTGCGCACTTACAAACTAATATATTTCAGATTTTTTTATCATTCTTATTCAACTTAGACATTATTGAAAAATGATAATTACTTACAATTAAAAAATTATTACTAAAAGTACATTATTTTAATAGTTTTATCAACACGCCTTTCAGTATTTTTGGATGTAGGTATAAATTAAAGGAAATTTGGAATGAAATAAAATCGAAATTGAGTTATAATTTTATAAAGCTGGTACGGAGAATAATTAAACTTTCTCATTGTAACCGCCCTGCACGATCGTAAGAACAACTTTTGACGAAATGTGGATTTTCGGCCGCTGGCAGGTTAAACGTTCTTAATTCACTTTAAATGTTGATTTTTATCCCATACACACATTTCCTTTCATTGATTTTTTTCTATGTAGTAGAAGCAGGTAGATATTTGTTGTTTTTGATTTTCTTTTTATTTGTAAAGTATCACGTTGATCCTATTTTTTTTTTAAATATTCTATTGCTTACCTAATATTTAAAGTGCCAGTAAGAAAAATTGAAATACAAACCCCATTTATGTGGCTGGCAATAAAACTATTATTATTTTCGTAATTATTATGTAAATTTGAATACACTATCATTATCAAAAATCAAGTGATTAAGACTTCTTTTTTTTAAAAACCCTTAAAGGTGTAAATAAATAGACAATTTTTTTAATGAATATGGTAGAGTCCCAGTTGCTTCCGCCTGGAGCCAGTAAGACCATGGTATCCCCGATTGGGGTATGTTATTAGACAGAAGTTAGTAGGGAGGGGAAGGAGATGGGAAAAAGAAAGGTGGGGAAGTACCTGTATTACCTGGCTATTCAAATTTGGTAACTAAACATTCTTCATTTCAAGCAGCGTTTCGATTCTGGTGGTCAGAGAATGGTGATCTTACACCAGGGCGATACTAAGATTATCTCCTACTCTGGAACGTGTCACAAATACACTATATACTCTATACAGGGTGTCCGGGGGTAAAGTGCATTAACTTCGGGAGGTGATTCTACATGATGGTAGGAGTAAAAAAGATTAACAACTTTTTTCGAAATTCCAACTTTTTTTTTCCCCATACAAAAAGACGTACCTACTAAAAATCCTTAGTGTGAGGTACGATCTTACTTGCTGAGAGCCTGCCGGGCGCCCGACTCGATTGTGATTGGCCCGTATAGTAACAGCGTAAAATAATAAACCTGGCCGCACACGCCGGACTAATTTTATCTATTTACCTCAAAACTACCCCTAAAAGTTGGAATTTCGAAAAAGTTATTTATCTTTTATACTTGTACTATATCATGTAAAATCACCTCCCGAAGTTAATGCACTTTACCCCCGGACATCCTGTATATTTATTATCTGAAGCATATTAATTGTTAAATAACACAAATTAATCAAATAAAATTTATTTGATCACGCCAGGATTTGACCTGCGACCTTCGGATTGCAAGTCGAGAGCCTTACCACTCGACCAAGGAGGCCATCAATATTCTACTATTTTACACAGATTTTATACAATTTATTATTTTATTTCATACACTTGCTATTTGAGGAACCAGACAAAAAATAACCACAATATTTTTTTACTGAAGAAAACATTTATTTTTTACATTAACTCTGCACAGGAGGCCCTCAGGAATATAATTTCACTCAGGGCCTACGTCATCTTTGTCGTAGAATCGACCCGTTCTCATGTGACAAATGTCAACCATGAAGGTACATATGTTGGGCGCTACTGCTACTGGGGTGTTACTATGCACCGGTGTCGAAGAAATTAATGACGCTAGTTCCTCGGAGCATCTTCCATTGAAATACTGGTAGAACAAGATCAGCATTCCCACCCAATTTCTGTGCTCTAAGGAATGCATCGATTTGTCAGGATAGCAGAATCTATCAAATGGACTGCCCGTTTCTGCACTGAGTCGATGGTTTTTTCAGGTATTTTGGGGCTCAGAGGTGGCTGCCAAATTCAACCGTGGGGAGCACTTGTGATTTGTACGGGGTTAGCAGTTGTGTACTATTGAAGTAACTGCGTGAAAATTTCAGTATGCCCTGTTTCTGAGAAGTAAACCTTATTCTGGCTTCGATGGAGCCCTTGTACCTGAGCTGGTCACTTGGAGTTACACCAAGAATATCAATAGAGGGCTTGTTCGGAAGATTGCATCCGTTGATGGAGACTAGATTTTTATTTCGATCCGCTCAGACGTGATTGGGTCTTTGAAAAATTAAAATCGACAAGGTTATTCTTACCCCAACATAATACAAGTCATCCGAGCCATCGCAGTTTGTGAGCCCATTGGGGACTTGTCAAACACAAAGCTATCATGGACTGTACTGTCATCTGCGTAATAATGAATTCACGCACACAACAAAAGTTATATAAAAAACGTTTATAATGTTCTCTTAGATAAATATAACAATGTCTGAAAGCTGCATAGTTAACATTGTCTGAACCTTGTTAAAGCGGAAATGAGCGAAGCGCAGTGTTACAGCGAATTATAATTTCCGTTTAATCGGAGGATACAAAAAGTAATTAAACTTCCACGGAACAGGAGCATTGTTTGTTGGGATTTAAAGTAAGAACTTTCTACAATTAAAGCAAGACTTTGTAAGTCGAGGCGATACTACCAACACTACATACCAACAATAGTTTATTTTATTTTTCCTTACGTAACTGAAAAATCCAGGACTTGACAGCTGCCTTCACTTTATCGTCCAAGGTGTAATATTACCCTTGAGATGTCTCTTGAGTAAAAGAAAAAAATAAAAATCTCAAGGCATAAGATCGGGGGAGTGAGAAGGGTGTGGAATCGGTTCAAACTTCAAGGGCTTTAATCGATGCTGTTTGTTCTCTTGCTTATTTTACGGTATCTTAATTGTTCAACAATCAAGCCGACACGTTACTTGGATATAGTAAAATGGTTTGTGATACGCTTTTGAGTTATTTACCGGTCATTTTGAATCAAATCGTGGACTGTTTATCGTCTTTATCAATGATAGGACGTCTGCTACGTGTTTCATCAATAAATTATTGCTTTTCCATGCTCAAAACGAAAAAAAATTATTTCCCATCGATTTACAGTAGACCTATTAACAGCATCGTCACCAGAAATATTCTTTAAACAACGATGAATCTCAATAGGAGTTACTTTTTCAGCAGTTAAAAATTCTATAACAGTGCGCTGTTTACCTTGCGTTGACATAACACTAAAACACGTCTCCATACTTCCGCCTCTTCAAAATACACTGGATGAATTGAATGACCTCAAACTTGCAAATACATATAAAGGAGGAATGCCACTTCCATAATCCACCTGGTGCGCTTTTGAGGGTGATTTTGTTCGCGCTGCACAAGCATATGTGCATAACTTATCAGCCTACCCTCGTATATTGTAAATATGTATTTTCATCTCCTTTCCTCACAAAGCCTTACTAAGAAGAAGATGATAATAACCTTTGCCGGTTATAACATGTTATGTATAAATGCGCCGCCGTGGTCGAGGGGTAAGGCTTCCGACTCACAATCCGAAGGTCGCGGGATCGAATCCCGGCATGTGCAAATACATTTTATTTATTTTAATGAAAAGACAAATAACTCTGTTTACATCAGTTTTATTTATATACATTCAAGATGTTTCATGAACGATGTTCACATGGATCAAATGTATACACTGGATGATATACATTTGATCCTACATCTTCATATATCTTTCCTATGTTAAATTTGTGATAAACATGGGAAATACGTATTTAATATATTACGCTTTAGTTCAATCAGCTTTACAATATGCTTTCATTAGCTGGGGATCCGCATACAAAACTAATCTTTCCCCAATTATAGTTTTACAGAGGTTAATAATTAAAATTATATAAAAAAAAACTTCCTACTAAGAATTCCGAGTACCTTAATTCAAAGATCTGTACAATAAAAATGAATAAAAAAAGACAAATATCTTAGAAAAAGACAAGTATCAACTTATAACTGAAAACTGTACTAGGCATAAATATATTTTTCTATGCCCAAAATTAAACACTTCCTTTGCACTAAATTATCATACTTACCGAGGAAGATTTTTTTTCAATCGACTACCGGAAGAAATTAGAAACATTAACGATAAAATACTCATTTGGTCTATACCTCTCTCATCGTAAACAAATCATCTCTCATGTAACAGAAAGAGATTCACGATCATGATTCCAAGTGATCGTACAAACCGGCGTACAGATGACGTCAGAATTCTTTCCACAATCATGAAGAAGTTTTTATTTTAAAGTTTTTAATCGTTTTTTAAGAACGTTTAATTAATCCTATAATAATAATGTAGAAACATATTATTTATATTTAGAATCGAAATTTTTTATCTATATGAACATTTTTTTGTAAGTTAAATTTTTTTTCACTCAACTTCCTTAATAAAAGTGCCATTTAAAATTAGTACAAAAGAAAATGATTGTTAAGTTACAAAGATTACAGAAGTTGTATTTTTTTTGTTCTTTTATAATAAATATGTTTTAATACATACTTTCCACTCAGAGTTTTATCTAAGCCTATTTATAACAAGGTATTTATAAATATCAAATGTTTGATTTTGCTAAAAAAAATAAATATGAAAATTTTTTCAGTTTTATTTTTCGGGGTGTGACCAGACGTCCCGTTTTCACCGGGACAGTCCCGTTTTCAGGCAGCGTGTCCCATTATGAGAAACCTTTATGCGCCTACACAAATACACTGGTAATCTTGAAATAGCTACATAAATATATAAAATAGCTAACCCATTTTTTTCGTGTCATATTAATGACACGAAAAAAACATTGCTATAGTCAAACAGAAACTAAGTGAACGGTCAAAGTCCAAAGTCAGTAATAAAATTTACAGATAAGGCAACACGAGAAGGTTCACAACTTAAAATTAATTTTACTAAACAAAATGTTTTTATTATGTTTGGGACTGAATTTAAATCTGAATAAGGATTGAATGAAAATGCGTAGATGTTTAAAAATACCTACAAAGTGTCCGGTAACTAATATTACATATATAAATCAGAATCAAGAAAATTCTTTGACAGGTTTTATCAGATGCTAATTAATAAAGCGGTAACCAATTTATGAGATATTTAAATTTTAATAATATTTGATTCTTACCCCCGGCTGGGATTTTACAGATTTATCTTTTTAAAGGCAAAAATACCAAAATGTGCACATCAACATAAAACAACATACTTTTTACAGTAAAATAAACTTGTTACATAGGTAAATTTTTATTTGAGATTAAAAAATATTTATTTTACATTCCAATTACAGAGGGTTCTTCGAGGAATGTCACAAACTGATTTTCAAACCAATTTTTGAAGACTTTGGAATTCATTTCAGAATGGTAATCTGTATTCGACATAACCGTTTTCGTACGGAATATAAATTTATTCCCCGTGATAAAACCCGTTTTTGCTGAACCATAATGCAAAATGACCCGCCAGCTTCCTTTTCCAACTGGCACTTTTAAACCCCCATTGCCCTCACTATTTTGCCACATGTGTGTAATAGAGTGATTTTGATTCACCCAAGTCTCGTCGTCACTAGTTCATTTTCATTTTGATTCATTTTTCTCAAAAAGTCTACACGCGCTGTAGCAATGTCTAATCTTCCTATTAAACACTTTTTTCCATCTTAAGGTATTTTGAATTTTAAACCAATATCATGCAAAATACATCGCAATGACTCATGAGATCCAAACAAAATATTTTATCCACCAGAACTTTGTTAAGATTTGCAAGAGTGAGATATTGTTTTTAAAATCTTTCATACCCGTTGAGGCCGCAAGCCTGCTGCCAATAAATGTATGGATGTCGTCAGTCCTGCTGCTAATAAATATACTTGCTTGAAGTTCAATGTATTGATGTCTTCTGGATTGTCACGGATTTTTTGGAAAAACTTGATAACATTATAAACTATCGTTTTTTCAACTGCCTGCAATTTGTACCGTCGATTTACGTCCACCATTTTAAATATGTACTATCTACTAAAAACACTGATATTAGATCACACAATAGGTATGTAATTACAATCACACCGATTAAATAAACGGAGTCAAAATGACATTAATAAAGTATTTTATTTTATTTTATTTTTATTTTAGTTTATTTAGGAAACAAACAGTTATACATATTTTATAAGAAAGTAACATATTACATGATTGCATTAACCAGCGAAGTTTCCGCTACAATTTATAATATATAAACATGGATTAAAACATTAAAGAAAACATAAAGTGGTAGAAAAAAAAGAAATATATATATATATACAACAGAAATGAAGGAAAAAAACACACACACAAATTAAAGCATATGGGATATATAAATCATCCAAATATTATTATTATAATAAAAAGAAGGAAAACCAACATAATGAGAATGAAAAAAATAACATGCAGCAGGGGTGGAGAGTTCGTAATTAACAATTTGTTTTAATTTTTTCTATTATGGATTTAATAAATTGGCCTGAGGACAAATGGAAAATATCAGCGTCGTAAAAGATATCATTGTATTTTGTGCACGTCCTTCGGAGAAATGAATGTTGTGTGTAATTTGTTTTTGAGTGTGGGATGTGGAATAGTTGGTTTGACCTTGTGTTTCTTATTGGACAGTGGAAATTAATGTGTTCTAGAAGATAGTTGTTAAAATATTAAAAATATTAAAATGTTAAAGTATAAGTATTAAATCGAAAATAAAGTAACGGGGCTGGTTTTTGATCTTATGAAGTCAATACACTAATTATTACTGAATGTGGAATCATTAATTGTTTGCTTTTATAGTAAGTAACATGATATAAATAACAATGGAATTTCCAAAGAATTTAGTGGCCTAATTCACGGGAATAACCGCTAATGGAATTTCTAAAATTTGTTTCGCGGCGTGTAATTATTAGGTTTCGTCTGAAATACTGATTTTAGAATCCAGTTTAATGTATTTTCAAAAATAGGAATTTAGGAGGGACGTATAAATAATAAGAAATGAAAAATATTAAAATATTAATAATATAATGGTGGAGTGCCTTTCGAGTTTGGGTTTTTCGGAGTTGACTGTACGTTAATCCCCTTGTGAAATTTTGGGAGTTCATTTGGTATCTGTTCGACTATTCTTGTCAATTTTATTGTATGAAGAAGTGAGGCCCCTAAAACGAATAAGTTTATAAGTTATTTGATATTTTATTTCATTTATTGATGGGCAAGAATTCCAATAATCCATGCGCAAGACAAATCATGATCTACCTCCTACCAACATAGTAAAGTAAATTCACTCGTAAAATCCATGCTAATTTTAGTCAAAAACATTTTTACTGCAACGTTTTGCTTTATTTTGTTTAAATTTTTTCTTAATAAAAAAAAAACGGTTTAAATTTTGAACAAGGGTCCAGAATCCCAATCGTCCATGTGATTGCGAACTGCAAGATGAATTGTAATCCAGCTTATATTGTGCAGCGCTCTTGAGGCGATTTTTCGCAAAAACAGCGCTAAATAAACTGTTCAAATGTATAATTATTATTAAGTACCTACCTTTTTTCGGTGTTTCGGTTTGGGGGAAAAATAAATGGTCACGTTAGTCATACCCCACCAAGTTTGGAACGAGATTTTTAGTCACCTGATTAACTTACAAATTAATGCAACCACTCCTATTTTTAACCTATAGTCATATGTATTATGACGACATTTATTACGTTTATAACAGCCCGATGAGCATTCAAATGAGTGCAAATATAAAATTCGGATTCGATGTCTTTAGAAATACAATTTCTATAAATAGGATTTAAATTACCTCGTGACATGGGAGTTTCCATTTCCATTTCCGACAACGATATTTTTCCAAAGACAACAGTCAAACTTCTTGGCGTTAATTTAGATTCAGACTTTTCTGTAAAAAGTAAAATAAATAGTACGTAAGCACCGTTTTTTTTCACCTAAGACAACTCAAGTCAGTTCGAAGAAACCTTCCTACAGAGGCGACAAAAATATTAATCAACTCTTACGTAGTCTCACGGCTCAATTACTGTAACGGCATCTACGCTAGTTTTCCAAAATATCAAACTGACAAACTTCAATACGTGTTTAATGCAGCGGCAAGGCTCATAACTGGGTTCTCTAAATATTCGCTTATTCAGAACACCTTCGTAACCTTTATTGGCTCAAGTGTCCTCAAAGAATCCAGTACAAATTGTGCTGGATGGTTTTTAAATCAATCAACGAAATGGCCCCACCTTACATCTCCGAATTATGCGTCCCGGAAAAAACCGGTCCGAGGCAATTAACCCTTAGATCAGCAACTTCTTCTGCTAAAGGCAGACTAATAGAACCCAAACAAAAGCCAAATACTAAGTTTGGAGATCGTGCTTTCGGAGTATCTGGGCCTAAGGCTTGGAATAGACTCCCTCCGGAATTAAGATGCATAACAAACCCAACAGAGTTTAGGTCTAAACTAAAAACCTACCTTTTTGGGCTCTCATACCCTTAATTTAAATATACCTATCCGAGAGTATCATACTTGTATTGCCTATGATACGTCTTAATCACACTTTTCTTACTGAATTAAAATTACTCGAGTCCTAACACATCAATCTGTCTCTTGACGAATCACATTTAGGAAGATCAAATCCTTATAGGTACTACTGCACCACCCACCCCATTAAATGTTGCTTTTACTTTCAAAAATACACTCATCAAAGAATACATAACATATTAATATTAAAATATTTTTCAGGATTAAATAATACGTGTTCACAATTATGTCCTCTGCGTGCGAACTCTTTCTAAATTTCTTTAAATGAACAATATACAGTGTTAATATGTATGGTCCTGTTTTCATTAATTTTTAGGCAGCATCGCGTTAGTTGGTCAAAATATTGTGCATATATTTTCGTATCGGTGATCAATGAACCGGTGTATGCAATTTTTAGCCCTAAGATGTTTTTAATTGTTCGTCTAGCTTGTAGTCTTTTCAGGTTTTATAAATGTATTATAAGTTTGTACAGCGCCCTTGAGGTGATTTTTCACAAAAACGGCGCTATATAAATCATCCAAGTATTATTATTATTATAGGAGGCTTTGAGGAAAATATTTCCCTCAAGTCCTATATCTCATCGAGAGAGTCCTGCTGGAGAGGTCAAAGGGTCTTTCTCAACCAGTCTCTCCCGATCCGGCCTGCTGCGCTTTGATGAGTAGAAGCATCCCCCGCCAAGATCCTATAAAATCCTACAAAACCTATACCTATTCGACAATTTATATTTTACATACACCTCCACATTGGTTATTTTTTATCACTTTGCATAAACAAAAACTGTTCTAAAATCTAGATAATTTTATTTCTAAATATTTAAACTTTGATATTATTCCCATTTTATCAATTTGCAAAAACAAAAATTGTTTGTCCGCTGGCAGATTTTACACTTTGAACTGAGCTCACAGCGCGTAGGAAGGCGGCAGCGGGGGAAGCGGGGTGGCACTCAACGCGCAAGTGTTGCGGATTTTTTAGTAGCCATGAAACAGTGGACTTTTGCGATTGAAGCGTATTTTACGAACAATTATTCGATCTATGTGGCGAAGCGTCGGCTTTTTTCTCACTTTGGTTTCCAACGATTGAAGGATGGCCCGTCGAACCAATTGATGGGTACAGAAATTTAATGTGGGTACAGAAATTTGGAGAAACTCGATCAGTCGGAAATGAACCTTGTCCTGGATCTTCAACGACTGTAACTACTCCTGAAAATGCAGAACTTGTGAGAAGGAAAATTTTACAAAATCCTTTTTTTCGGTAGAGGTGAAACCACGCACGTTAACGCACAACGGTACCGTGCGATGCTGGTCAATTTTTTTATACCGGAACTACATTGTCATATTGATTACAATAACAGAATCCATTTTAAGCAGGATGGGGCTACGGGCGCCACGGCACACACCGCTAGGAACTCGATGACTAAAGTGAGAGAGCTTTTTCCTGGAAAATAGATTAGTCGCTTCGGCGACATAGCCTGATCCCCTAGATTACCCAATCTGACCCCTTGCGACTTTTTCTTGTGGGGATATCTCAAATCTCGCGTATACATCAATTCACCATTAATAATAGAGGACCTACAAGAAAATATCCGACGAGAGATTGCAGCTATCAGTCCTGAACTTTGCAAGCGAGTTTTCGTCAACTTGATGGAAAGATTGCATGAATGTTTGCGGCTAGAAGGACGCCATTTGAGTAGAGATATTTAAAAAAACCGCATTATTCTTATGTGAGATAATAAATAAATAACTTTCATTGTATTCATATTTTTTTAATATTTTTATTTTCGAAGTATAAAATCTGCCGGCGGACACCCATTAGTAATTAATAATTTTATTTCTAAATATTAAAAATTTTGATATTGAAAACGTATAGGTTTTGGAAATACGCGATCCGTACCAACCTCACTCCATGAACACGGGTACCGCTGCTAATTCACCAAACGTAGCGAACCACTTGGGGTGACTGATAACAGAGGTTTTAGTTATCCAATAAATGGTTCCTGGGGCGTCGGTACCCATACCCATCTCCCAAATTGTCTTAAAGTTCAAACAAGCATAATTTTCACCTTCTGCTTAGAGTCAAATTTACATAACCGATGCTATAAGATTATCAGGATTAAAATATTTTAAAGATATTCGGATACTAGGTAGAAACTCCTACCGTCAACGTGACACTCTGAGCTTACAAACTAACCAGTGCCAGCACTGTATACATAATCTCTAGAAGTGTTTAAAAAATCGGTACTAGAAAACATTTAATTGAAAGAAAGAACCATTTAAAAAATTTCGAGTGCAGTTTACACACAGTAGAAGCGAAACTTTACCAAAACGATCTCAACCAATACTTGAAAATTGAGGTCGTAATCAAAGCGACAAATGAGCGCAGACGAGCGTAATTTCCCTTTCGTATCTCAACCAATAGGAGCCTTTAAAAGTGGTATCATAATCAAAGCGGTCAATGAGATCAGTTGTGCGTCGCAGATGCAATAATCGTCATTTCCGTTTCATCCGAAATCCAAATAATAGCGGGGCTATAGAAGTTTCATCTAAAAAACTTAATGGTGTTATAGAGAACCCTGAAATACCTAACCTTATTGTCTACCACAGGGGTGCTCAAACGGTCGATCACGATCGACCGGTTGATCGCGAGTGCTTTTTGAGTCGATCTCGAGAAAAATTTGCCGATGTAAATAGATCGATTCACAGTTTTTATCAGACACATTTCGAAGGAAAGCATTATTTTATTCGAAGTGCAGTTATAAAATTGCTGTTGCAGACTATGCATGTGCTGCCAGAATTTAAAAAAAAACATTTTCATGTTCTGAGTGTAGTTTTAATTCGCAGCAAACCGATTTAATTTAAACCAGTTTTGTGTTCACAATGTAAAATTCGAGTTGTGGACTCATCTGCTGACACATTTCGAAGGAAAACGTTCTCTTATTCGAAGTGCTGTTATAAAATTCTAGTTACAGACTATTTATGAATTGTGGATTCACCTGCTGACATCACATTACATTCCGAAAGAAAAACATTCACTTATTTTATAACTGCACTTCCACAGTTATAAAATTCTAGTAGCAGACTATTTTTATACTGCCAAAATCAAAGAAAAACCATTTTTATTTTCTGAGTGTAGTTTTAATTTATTGGAAGAAAACTCGTCACACGTGGTATAAAAATTGGCATAAAATGAGGCCGCAATAAAAAAAGGATTTCTATTCCCCCCCCCCCCTCTTTGTTGGTTCAGCCTGTCAGAAGTCGATCGATCCAAAATCAACCCCTAAAAACATTGTTCTGTTTTATTAGATTTTAGTATACTGCCGTTTGCGGTTGCTTCTTTCCTTTTCCATAATTTGTGGCTCAACTCGGGTCTCGGTTCGCAATTGTACATGCAACCTAAGGGATTGATTCACACATTTGCGTATCAGTAAGTATAATCATATTTGGTTGAAATCCTAGAGAGTTGAGGAAAAAATAGAAAAAGTTAATGGTGGCTTCCGGAATCTTTTTTCTATTTTTCTGTGTCTTGTTCCTTGTCATATTTTTGATTATTATGGTCATATTCTTCTTCAATGATATATTACATTGAAGGGAATAACCTTCAAAAGTTATAAAAAGAGAGTTGTTCTTATCTTTACGTAGTATAAAATGAAGTGGAGTGAATAATGAAAAATGAAGTCGTTCCCGCTGTATGTGCGCTTAGATCTTTTAAACTACGTAACGTATTTTCATTGCAATCTTCACCAATAGATAGAGTAATTCATGAGGAAGGTTCTTAGAGATATAATTTGTCAAGGTTTTTTGTAAATTGGTTGGCGGGCAGAGGGCAGCGGGCAGCGAGCAGCAGGTACAGCCTGGTTTCCCTATGCCAAATCCCCATAAAGCTGAACTCTCTGCAATAACATAACAGTAAAAATACCGGTGTAACCATCTAGAGTTTTACGTCCTCAAAACATTCTTAATTTAACGAGTTTTAGCGAAAGTTACAGTCTAATTTTGGTTCCCCCAAGTGTTAAAGTGCTCAAGTTCGCATTAGCATTATCTATTGCATACTCAGCCATCGTGTAATAATATATAAAAACAATTTTTGAAATCGCAAAGTGTTCAAGTAATTTTGTGACATTATTATACGCCAGCGGTGCAGATACTTACCATCACCTCAGCGCACCAAAATTAAGGCGGTTCCATCAGCCATACTTGCAAGTGAATCTAGCAAACTTTCTCAATAACCATTTACATTATGGGTGCGCAGGCATATATTACTAATAATAATATAATAATAATTCCCAAAACCAACGACATATTGGGAACAATCGGCCAAATGGCAGTTAAAATGGCAAATCTAGAGGGAGAGTTGTCTGCTCTAAAAAGTGCAACCCCTAATACGCACACCCCTTTAGATTCACAAACCCCAAGTGTCTGTGATATTCTCGCTGAAATGAAGGAACAAAATTATAGAGATAAAAACCTGATAATTCGTAACATTCCTGAGAATACATCGTTATCGCAGATTGAATGTATTAACAGCGACATAGCATCAGTCAAAAAAATACTCTCTGATATTGACAACTCAACAGCCAACCTAGAAATAAAAATCTATAGACTAGGCACAAGGAAAGACGACAAACCAAGAGGAATTAAAGTTGAGTTTCCTGAAGCAAAATGGCCAAGAATACTATTAACCAAAAAACACGTACTTAAAAACAACATTAGATTCTACCAAGATCAATCGCTTCTCCAGAGAAACAATTAACTGAATTAAGAAATGAACTTGAAAAAAGAAAGGCTTCGGGCGAAAATGACATTACAATCAAATATATCAACAATAGACCTACCATAACGAAAATACATCCAAAAAACTAAAAGATAAATTGAAAATATTCTATCAAAATGTTCGAGGTCTTAGAACTAAACTTCAGGATCTAAAATCAACCCTACCCACTTTGAATCACGATTCTTACGCCTTCACCGAGACATGGCTAAATAATAATATCAACACTTCAGAACTAGGTTTCTATAATCATACAGTGTACAGAAAAGACAGAA
Organism: Limnephilus rhombicus; assembly: GCA_929108145.2. Classification (NCBI taxonomy): domain Eukaryota; kingdom Metazoa; phylum Arthropoda; class Insecta; order Trichoptera; family Limnephilidae; genus Limnephilus; species Limnephilus rhombicus. The sequence continues at coordinate 43,801,230 of OV815288.1, read as the reverse complement.
ATGAAAAAAATAAATCCAGGGGAGGTGGAGTGTTAATATCCATAAACAACAAACTTCATTCAAGAAAACTTAAATGCATCTATACACATCTGGAGCAACTTTTCATCATGGTATCCACTAAAAAGGAAAAAATTATTATCGGCTCCGTCTACATTCCCCCATCTTCTGACGCTCAACTATACAAAGACCACTACCATGAAGTTGAAACGATCCGGAGAAGATTTCCTGGCGCCACTATTATTTTGACAGGAGATTACAATCTGCCTAATATTGCATGGGACGTAGAAAACAACAAAACTTCATGCACGGACAACATCCACCACGGTTCTCATGATATAATCGAAATGTCAAATTTTCTTAGCCTCCGACAGTTAAACTGTGTTTTGAATATAAATTCTCGTCTTCTCGATCTAGTATTTTCCAATTCTTTATCAGTAAAAGTGTCCGCATCTGTTGAATCTATTCTCCCAGTTGACAAATACCACCCACCTCTAATAATTGAATGTAACAGTTCAATAACTAAAAAAAATCCATCTGCATCAACTAAGTTGAACTTTTTCAAAGCAGACTATAATCAAATCATTAATTTTTTATCTTCAACCGACTGGAAATTTTTGGACACTGAAGAAAACATCAATGTAATGGTTGACAAATTTTACTTAATTCTAAATAATGCTATTGATTTATTTGTACCCGTTTCAAAAATGTATACGCATAATTACCCAAAATGGTTTAGTACCGATCTTATTAAATTAATTAGAGACAAAAAAATCGCTCATAAAGCTTACAAATCATCACATGATCCTATTGATTACGCAAAATTTTGTGAACTAAAAACGAGCATCAAAAAAATTTCCAAGTTATGTTACAAAAAGTGCATCGATAACTGCGAAGAATTGGCTCTTGCCAACCCTCAAAATATCTATAAGTTTTCAAACCTACTAAACAATAATGACTCCGGTGTACCCTCTAATATGTATTTAAATAACAAAATGGCCGATAATCCCCAAGAAATCGTTAATTTGTTTGCTGAATTCTTCAGCAAAGTCTACGATTCTGCAAACAACTCTCCATTATTCAACGCCACAACATCTAATGATAACCAGATCGATTTCAATCAATGTATATTTGAAGAAAGTGATATTAGAAATAAATTAAAGTCCCTAGACCCGAAAAAATCGGCTGGTCCCGATAACATTCCTACAATCTTCTTATCTAAATGCTTATCAATCTTAACTTATCCTCTTACTAAACTTTTTAATTTGTCAATAAAAACTGGCATCTTTCCGAATAAATGGAAAACAAGCTTTCTGTCTCCAATTTTCAAGAAGGGTGATAAATCCGATATATCCAACTACAGACCTATCTGTATCCAGTCGTCGATCCCGAAAATATTTGAATCTGCTCTGCTCTCTAAACTATCTCCTGAGATTAATAAAGTAATTTCACATAGACAACACGGTTTCATGTCAAAAAGGTCTACTCTCACAAATTTGATGATCTATCAGGAATACTTATTTAATAATATGCACAATCGTCTTCAAACAGACGTGGTATACACTGACTTTAGCAAAGCTTTCGACAAAGTCTCACACAAAATACTTATGCACAAATTAAAATCCCTTGGAATAACGGGGCATATTTTGAGATGGTTTGAAAGTTATTTATACAATAGAAAAATTTCAGTCAAACTCAACTTGCACTTTTCAAATCAATTCGAAATCTTCTCCGGAGTCCCCTAGGGGTCACATCTGGGACCAGTGCTGTTTTCCTTGTTCATCAACGACATAACTACAATCTTTGATGGAGTTATGATACTTTTATTTGCTGATGATCTTAAAATTTACAAAACAATTACTAATCTCAATGACTGTTGCGTATTACAAACAAATCTTGTGAGGCTACAAGAATGGTGCATCCATAATGAACTCTTCCTCAATATTGAAAAATGTCAAACAATAACTTTTGCCCGAATTAAAAATCCTATTAAATATGAATACAGCATCAACAACATCTTTCTAAAAAGAGTTGAACAAATCAAGGACCTAGGTATTATTTTTGACAATCAATTATCTTTTGTTTCTCATATAAACGAAATAACTAACAAGGCCATGAAAAGCTTAGGGTTTATATTGAGGACGGTAAAAGATTTTAAAATAATTAATTCATTTAAGTTGCTGTTCACTGGGTTAGTGAGAAGCCATTTAGAGTACAATTCAACAATCTGGGCTCCTTTTTATAAGATTCACCAACAAAAAATTGAGAGAGTGCAACATAAGTTTTTGAGATTTATAAACTATAAATTAGGAATTCCAATCGAAGAACTTAACTATACATTTTTAATGGACTTACTAAAATTAAATGAATTAACTTCAAGACGAACAATGAGTGATTTAATTTGTCTTTTCAATATTTCAAATGGCAGACTGGACGCCCTGGATTTAACCAAACTAATCCAACTGCGAGTACCTACCCGTAATACAAGATTGAATGCGCCGTACTTCGTTAACGCGCCTACTAATAATTACTTCGAAAACTCGCCTATCGAAAGACTTCATCGACTTGGAAATAAATATAACTCAATCGATGTTTATCGTCATCTGTCAGTGTCCAAATTTAAATTCAGTATATTGGAACAGTTACAATAGAACTATAAATCCCCATCTTGAAATTTTGTGTGCACAGTTTATTGTAAACCCTCATAGATAAGTTCCGTCAAAACACCTACAATATAGGGCGTAATAAAGGTTAGTAATTTATAATTTAAAAACAAACCTTATAAAAACTGTTCTTGTTTATCGTTGTAATAGGTAATAATAACAAATTTACTTTAACGACTTATACTTTGATTAACATTTTAATTTGATTGTAATTAGATACTCTGTTATATTATATTATCGAACTCATTTGTCCTCTCCGTGATAGTTTACTGAAGTATCTGACATTATTCCATGGTTTCAGTATAAAGGGGATTGGTATATTTATGGTATAAAGTATTTCGTCTTCGGAAATTGAATTCCTTGCAGAAATTCTGACGATAAAGTAATTGGTCAAAATGCAATTGTTTTGTATATTAATTTTAGTGCGGTGCAAGTCGGTAGTATGTATTTTTGTTTAAAATCAACTTCGCTATGTATTCAACACATAAATTGCACATATATTAAAAACTCACCATTAATATTATTTGTTATATACGTATATACATATAAAACTGATTTTTTTCTCTTTATTGTATAATGCTATACTTTTTACTTACCAGCTTTATTTATATGTACCATGTGTAAAAACTATTCATGTTTTCTTTGTATTCTAAACACACCTGTATGCACTAAATCATAAAAATGTAAATGTATGTAAAAGCCCATAAGGGCGTTAATGATTAATAAATAAATAAATAAATAAATACTTAGTCTCGGCGTAGCAGCCGTTCGCGATGAAACTTTCACTCGCCGCACTCGCCAGGTGTGAATTAAGCTCTATAAATAGATTTTTTTTGCGAATAACAAAATCCCGGTAGAAATTCACTCTCAGCTAATTAAAGTGTATAGAAAACAGTCCATAAGTGTGAAAATGTGCGCAAATGGTGCAGAGAATTTAATCGGTGCCGGATTGCAACCGGTTTCAGATGAAAAAATTGCCAAAGTGGGAAAAACGATGATTGCAAATCGGCGTGTGACGGTTCAGAAGCTCTGTGATATGATCCCTGATAAGACCACTATTGACAAGATTTTGACAAAAAATTTTCGAGACCACAAAGTCTGCCCAAAGTGGGTCCCAAAATGCTTACAGAAGATCACAAACAACAACGGGTTTAAGCAGCCCTCAGAGTCCTTGAGTGCTACAACGATGGTGAAGAATTCTAGAACTTAATGCACTACACGGCCCTAGAGACAAAGGAACAATCCCAGTAGCATCATTCAGATTCGCCGAAGCAAAGTTTCAAAACGAATTACAGAGCGTAACTCACACCTGGCGGGTGCGGCGAGTGGAAGCTCCATCGCGAATCGTTGCCACGCCGAGACTAACCGTCACAGAGGGTGCAACGTGGTGGGAATTTGACAAGGATTAACCAGGCTACATGCTAGTAGAATCATTAGCCAGCGCCTTGGAGACCTTATTTTACGGACAGTCCTGGTACATAGAGTATTTTCTTCCAATGCAGTTAGTAGAAAAAGTATTAAAAATTAGTCTGATGGGTAGTTGTCCCATTCGCTCAGTATTCAGAGAAGTAAGTGTGACAATGATAGCAGCAGTTTGATAAAATAGCATTTTTAAGCTCCAAAATACCTGAAAAATACCCTCGACTCTGTGCAGAAACGGGCAGTCCGTTTGACAGATTCTCCCATCTTAACACACGGATTGCAATCTTTAGAGCACAGGCGTCGGGTTCAATGCTATCCTTATTATACCGGTATTACAATGGAAGATGCTCCGAGGAATTAGCGTCATTGATCCCTTCAGCACCGGTGCGTAGGCAGGAAACACACCAAACGCGTGCCAAATATTTGTACACGGTTGACATTAATTTGCCACACGAGAACGGGTCGCTTCTTCGACTCGTTGTTGTGTCCAACAGCTCGGCTGTAGAATGATTTGCCGGCCTCTGTGTTTCCTCCTTCCTCCCCTGAGGGAAATTATTTTCCTCAGGGCCTCCCGTGTGGAGGTAATGTAAAAAAAACATTTCAATTCAACTTCAATTTGCTATCACCAGGCCAACTATTCCGCCCACCGAGATACTGCAGCGCCATGGAAATATTCCTGGAGGGACGAGTGCACTCCTGCAGAGAACTTTTAAGAAACTTATGGCACAGAATACGCCAATCGAAGAATACCATCATAACTGGTATTGGACGAACGCAAGGTCGAACTCATGCTAGCAGGCCTGGTGATTCGCCCTTTCTGCCGCATTCATTTTAATTAATTCTGAAGAACGTGTTACAAATATTTAAAATGTGTCTCCATATTGTCCTTTCGAAGTTATTAATTCATCGTCTAGAAAAATAAAATCTGGTGCTAACCGCTAACTTTATAGTTGAAAAAATGGGCAATAAAGTTTTAAAATCGTTACACGTAAAATATATTAATGGTAAGGTACTAGAATTGAAATGGAAACACTTTTGCACTTTCATCCACTTGAAAATAAATAAGTGGAAGACTGTCTTCGGAACCACGACAAAAATATGAGACTTTTTGAGGCCTGCAAAGACCAAGTTTCCTCTGGAAACAGATGGAGTATATAAACTCGGCTGTTCCGGATGTGATAAGGTCTATGGGGGCCAGACAGAGTGGATGATCTCCAAAAGGATATCGAAATACTTTCGAGCATGTAAACTTGGCCATCCTGACAAATCGGCAATCGCCGAGCATTTAATTGAAACCGGCCATTACTTTGGATTTGTTCCTGAAGTCCTGGGAAGACCGAACACTCATAGAGCACGCCGGATTACGGAGGCAATTGAAATTCACAAAAATCCTATAAATATTAATAGAGATGACGGAGCTAAACTCAATAGTTCTTGGTATCCGGTAATTGACGGTTACATCAAGGCGTAACGCAAAAAAACATGTTGAAGTTTATTGTAGCGCCAGCTCGTAGAGGAGTGGAGCTGGCGACACGGTATCGCTCCTAAGTAGATAAGTACTAACATCACCCCTAACTATTACACACCTGCCCTGATGATGGACACTGCAACGCTGTCCGAAACGTTGGCTAAAGAAGGAGGTAGCGTCACACGGCATAATACCCCAAAAACTAATAACATAACAAAAAAAAAGTGCAAAAGTATTTTAATTTTAATTCTAATACAATGGAATTTCACCATAAATTAACAATTCAAAAACTAGGTAAGGTACTATTTTTGTTAATCTAAAATATAAATAACTCGCATTCCTTTTGCAGCATGGAAATAAAAAAAAAGTTATTATGGTTACGAAATCGCCGGAAATGATTAAAATGTGAGTTTTGAGCACACAAAAAGTATTAGGGTTGTGTACCTCCTTAATAAATGAGCTCCATAGTCATGCCCCCAACATACTTCTATCGTTTTATTTCTTCAGTGCCAGTACCAGACTGTGTTCATATTGAAGCACCGCTTCAGACTGGGATAACTTTGTTAGCTGCGCGCATTATGCTCTCTAGAGCTGCTGTATTCTTCGCAAGTACCAAGGAGCATGTTACTTTCAAGTGATTCTTGTGTGCGAAATTTGTAATGAAAGAGGAGTCAAAGTAAACAACAGTTTGCTTTGCGTCAACAAAAATGTTACTACTGAAAATGAACTTATTTTGCTATTGTGACATATTTGCAAGAGTGCTAAATTTAAGAGTCTATTTCGTTAATTTTTTTCAGCTTTTTCTGTACTAGTTGCAGTAGACGTAAGTTCAATTAAGAACACTTTAAAGAATTTGTTGGTTATTCTTTATCTCTACATATTATAAATTAAAGTCCCCCGCGTCGTCTGTCTGTCTGTCTGTTCGCGATAAACTCGAAAAATATTGAACGGATTTTCATGCGGTTTTCACCAATAGATAGAGTGTTTTGTGAGGAAGGTTTAAGTATGTAATTTGTCAAGGATTTGTGTAAATTGGTTGAAACATAACGATAATGAGGGGAGACTGCAATAAGCTCTCTGCAGAATGTTACAAAACTTTCATACGTGATGTTGAAGGCTCTATCATGAACGACTCAAATTTCTTTTGGAAATATGTTAAATCCCAAAAAGAAAACCGTACTTGTATACCTAGTATTATGTCATTTGATTCTAAACTATCCCAAAATCTTCAGGAAACTGTTAATCTGTTCGCCGATTTCTTTGGCATTTGTTAATGTAAATGTAGATAGCAATATCTCTTGCTCTAATTTAGTTGAGACTCTTGATGTATCTGATTGTACTCTAACCATAGATGATATTATATCCAAGCTGAAGAGTCTCGATTCCCGCAAATCCGCAGGACCTGACAAAGTTCCACCCAGATTCTTAGTTAATTGTATGCATACATTATCGTATCCCATACATAAGTTATTTACAAAGTCACTCTCATCAGGTGTGTTCCCTGACCTTTGGAAGTTTAGTCTTTTGACACCCATTTTTAAAAAAGGAAATAAGAGCGACGTAACAAACTATAGGCCAAAATGCACCATGTCTACATTACCCAAACTCTTTGAAAGCCTGGTACTAGACAAATTGATATCCCAAATCAATCAAACCATCTCACCGCTTCAACATGGATTTATCAAAGGAAGATCAACCCTGTCCAATTTAATATTATACACAAATGACATTGTTAATGCCTTGACTTCATCACATCAAACTGATTCCATATATACTGATTTCAGTAAGGCATTTGATAAGGTTAACCACAGACTCTTATTACGAAAACTGAAGTTGTTGGGAATAAGAGGGAGTATTTTGGAATGGTTTAAGAGTTATCTATTGAGAAGGTACTTAGCGGTCCAAGTTGATTCGTTTACTTCTTAAACATTTGCTGCCTCGAGTGGGGTACAACAGGGATCTCATTTGGGTCCGATATTATTTTGCTTATTCATAAATGATATAGTTAATATTTTTAGTAATGTCAAAGTCCTATTATTTGCTGATGATCTGAAGATTTACAGAACAATTAGAAACGATGACGATCGCGCCATTCTGCAGTTAAACCTGAACAAACTATGCGCGTGGTGTTCTGTCAATGATTTACAACTAAATATTGGTAAATGCCAGATTATTAGTTTTTACAGAGGTAAAAATCCTTTTAAATTTTCTTATGATATGAATGGTGTTAATCTTCTTCGTGTATCGCAGATTCGTGATCTTGGTGTTATATTCCACGAAAGTCTACAGTTCAATGTACACATCGATGAAATAACAAGCGATGCAATGAGATTACTAGGTTTTATCTTGAGAATGAGGGCAAATTTTAAAAGTATGTTAACATTAAAACATCTGTATTGCTCACTAGTACGAAGCAGATTAGAATACAATTCTTCTGTATGGTCACCATACTACAATGTTCATTCTCAATCATTGGAAAAGGTACAAAACAAATTTCTTTGGTACATCAATTTTAAAATGAAAATACCAATCGAATTTATAAATTATAATTACTTACGCGCTGAAACCAGACTTCTTAAATTATCAGATAGAAGAGTGTTAATTGATTTATTATTTTTATACAAAATTATAAAATCTTTAATTGACAGCCCTAATTTGTTGGAACTAATTTGCATTAGCATACCCGCTAGAAAAACTCGTATTTATTTATTTATTTATATCTATATATTACAGTTTACACCTTATTGTTAACATTTTTACATATGTAATATATTTTGAAAACATTTTTACATATTAATATTACATTTCATTATGTTGTGTGTTAGGTAGGTTTGAGAAGGTGAAACTGTTGGTTGGTAATATTGTATGTTTCGTGAACATAAGTAGTAAAGATATGTAGTAAAGATACTTTTAAATGCAACAATAAACTCAACACTAATTACTCTATATACTCACCAATACCAAGAATCCATAACCTTGCGAATAAATACTGCGAATCTATAGATATATTTAGTATTGACAGTTTTGAATGTTTCAAAAATCAAATAATCTCGATTCTATCTGCTAATAATTAACTATTATTATTTTTTTGTTTTTTTTTCATAAAATATTTTCTCATCTAAACCTCACCAGTAAAATTTATACTTACTTTATAATATTTTTGCAGTTCTATTTACACTTTGTTCTATGTCAGGTCTTATAATTATTATTTTTTTTTTATTTTGGTAGAAAGCAGTCACTTTGTGGTTTGACATATTAATTAAAGGAAAACAATCACTTTGTTTGTAACCACGATTTATTGATTTAATTTTTATTTACCGACCGGTTTCGCTTAATACAAGCATCTTCAGGGTATGAATTAAACGTGATGAAAAAATACATTGTGTGAGCTTATATATACATACAGACAGAGACAAAACATAATATAAAGTAAGAGTGAGAGAGTGTAATTAACATCCTACATAGTGATAGAGAGAAAGAGACGGGTATATCTAATGAATAATTACATTATATCTACCGGGAAAAAACGTCATTTGAACAGGTGATTAAGGAATAAAGTGGCTACAGGTTTTTTTTGGTTATGGGAAATATTCCTAATATCGGACTGTTGGACACATTTAACTGATTATTAAGGATTTGGGTTTTTGTTTTAACGGCTTTCTTTATTTCGAGTGCTTCTAAATTATTAAGCCTGTTACCATGACCATTTCTGTGTAAAATCTTAACACCGGTGTTTTGATTGAAGGTATGATCTTTATCAATAAGGTGATTAGCGAATTCCGAAAATCCATTATTATTTAAGCATCTAAGATGCTCTTTGATTCAAATATTGACATGACGCGTCGTTTTACCTACATAAAATGATGAACAATCATTACAATCTAATTTATATATTCCGGAATGACTTAGTTTTTCGTCCTTATCTTTCGAATTAATTAAAAACTTTCCTAAATTATTGTTTGTGTAAAATGCCGGTCTTATTTCGGGAGGTAGATTTTTTACACTGCAGGAAGAGAACTGATTAATGAATAAAATACGACGCCATAGGTAACAAAGATTATTATTATTATTTATATTATTATGATAAGTAAATAAGAAATTCTTAGTGGCTATTTGTTTTTGTTTTTTATTTAAAATTGCAGCAATGAGTTCGGCATTATAACCATTATTAACCGCGATTTTTTTTAATTATTGCTAGTTTGTTGGAGAAATTAGTATTAGATAACGGTATTGTGACCAAACGATGAACCATTGAATGAAACGCGGAGTGTTTATGTGAAACAGGATGATTGGATGTGTTATGGATAACAACTTCGGTGTAGGTAGGCTTACGAAAGATGTTAAAATTTATTTTATTATTTACGATAGATAAGGTGAGATCTACAAAATTTAATGTTGAATTAGTTCCTATCTCTAATGTGAATTTAAAGTATTGATGGTATGAATTTATAAGGATGAGGAAGGCATTTAATTGACGTTGAGTCCCTGTCCATATACAGAATACGTCATCGACGTATCTACGCCATAGTAAGACGTTTTTTACAAGGGGTGAGGCACTAGTTAAAATTTTGTTTTCTAAATTATTCATGAATATATCAGCAAGTAAAGGACTTGTAGGAGACCCCATGGGAAGGCCTTCGATTTGCTGATATATAACACTATTAAATTGAAAATAATTTTGGTTAAGGCAAACATTAAATAGTGAAGTCAGACCATTCACTTAATTTTTGGGTAAATTAGAGATCAAACATTTGCTCTCCTCTATGGGTACATTAGGGAACAAGTTAACTACATCAAACGATATGAGTTTGCAATTTTTAGGGAGATCCAAATCTTTGAGTTCTTCTACTAGTGAAAATGAATTTTTGATTGTATATTTTGGGGAGAAAATATTGGAATTATGGAAAACATTAGTAATAACAGAAGATATTTTAAAATTTGGGGCATCACAGCAACTAACAACTGGTTTTATAGGTTTATCACTTTTATGGATTTTGAGGAATCCATACAATTTTGGAGCTTTCGAATTCTTTGTTAAAAACTTAACTTGATGAAATGACTCATCTTGAAACATTTGGGATTTACAGGCTTTAAGAGTTAGTTTAACTTTATCTAAGAATTTTCCAGTAGGGTCTTTTTGAAGAGTTATGAAGTTGTCGTTATTGATGAAATCTTGCACTTTTGTATTGTATTCTTTTCGAGGTATTATAATCACGGTATTTCCCTTGTCCGCTTTGGTTAGGATTAAATTTTCTTCTTCTAATTTAGCACGAATATTTTTCATTACGGTTGTCTCGGGGTTTGGAGTAAATTTAAATTTAGGTATTAGATTTTTTATTGTTTCTGCACTTTTGTAGAAGAATCGTTGAGGTTTACCATATAAAGCCGTATCGATATCTACTGCAACGTTTTCTATTGCAGAATTAAAGTTTTTATTATTATATTTTAGGTTGTATTTTAAACCTTTTGATAGTAGGTTCATCTCTTCAGGTAGAAAATGTACTGTTGACAGATTCTGGACTCGGTCAAAAAACGTATGAACCGGTTTTAGGTTTTCATTATTATAAGATTTATTTAAGGAACACAACATATCAAGTTTTTTATTAATTATATAAAGTTTATTAAATGCTTTCACAGAAACTAGGTGTCTGACTTTATCGTCGAATAAGTCCCACTCAACAGAGTGCAGATCATATACTAGTTCTGTATGTATATATAATTTTAAACTCTTACATACTACTAATAATTACTTCGAAAACTCGCCTATCGAAAGGCTTCATCGACTAGGAAATAAATATAACTCAATCAATGTTTATCATCATCTGTCAGTGACCAAATTTAAATTCAGTATATTGGAATATTTACAATAGAACTATAAATCCCCATCTTGAAATTTTGTGTGCACAGTTTATTGTAAACCCTCATAGTTAAGTTCCCTCAAAAACACCTACAATATAGTGCGTAATAAAGGTTAGTAATTTATAATTTATAAACAAACCTTATTTTTATTTATTTTTTTTTTTTTTTTATTTATTTTGCAGAAACAAACAGTACATTATTACATAGTGGAAAATAGTAACAGAGTTATAGAATTAATACAATAATTGGTACCAATGACATGTCGCTGTTATCTACTTATATTTTTATGAGATAAATAATACAATATACCTAAATTAAGTTAGTAACTTATTAAAGGAGAGGGGTGTGTGAGAGTGTTTGTATGTGTGTAAATGCGCGAGTTGGTATGCACCTTTATTCGAGGACCTTCACAGGCTTTTAGACCCAGAATCCTCGGACTCACACGAATCCGAGGACGTCCTCGGATTCGAAATGCGAAAAATTGAATATGTACCTATAATCTATGCGTTCTGATTGGTCAACTGTCGAAATTTTGGGCCAATCGGAGAGAGTCCTCATTTTCGCGGTGAAAAATATCGTGTTTAATTTCGCTATCATTAGTACGGGTGTGTGACCACCAGGGCGGCGCCGCTAATGCTGGAAATCACACATAGACCCTAAACCGAGGACTCTCTCAAAGTCCTCGGTTTCGTGTTAAAAGGTGCCGATCACCGGAATGTAAACACCAGGAGGCGCTGCAAGCTCGAGTGTCGAGAAATCTCACCTACGCCCTAAACTGAGGACCCGTCGTTCGAAATTCCTACATGCATGTGAATATAATAAGTATTGCACTATTAAGATTGTGCCGACAAGTAATTCAGTTTTTGACAGTTGAAACAAAATTCAATATTGCGTTTAGTTCGTATTGTGAACTATGTTCTGTAATACTGTTTAATTCGCTGTACGGTATTGTAATATTTAATAAGTAATTAGGACACCTGCTCAAGTATTTGATTAATCCACGTCATATATTCTTCTTTCACTCCATTCTTCGTTAATCCGCTCTGTGGCCCTATTACCTACACCCAGGGCTGGGCAAAATACAGCTTTGCTGTAATTGAAATACAAATTACAAAATACGTTTTCGCATGTATTTAAAATAAGAAATACAAAATACTTTCGAGTCGTGTATTTGAAATACAAAATACAGTATTTTAACCATTTTTTATTTCAAATACAAAATACAAGTTATAAAATACAAAATACATTTGGTTTTGGTAGAACCTTTGGTTGCAATAAATTGTCATAAGTGTCCTTATCTAAAGCCTACAATACACGACAACTTTTTTAAGCCCGATTCCCGTATAGAGACCTAAGACAAAATTTTTCGCTTTACGCGATCGCTATTTTCATATCTGCGATTTTAGTTGGCATCACAGCAACAATATGGTTCATGTGCTGTTTGCTGTGATGCCAATTGAAATCATAGATATGAAAATAGAGATGAAAATAGCGATCGCGAAAAGCGAAAAATTTTGTCTATGGTCTAGTCTCTATGCGGGAATCGGGCTGAAAAAAGGTGTTGTTTATTATAGGTATAAGAGTGCGTTTTCATAGAATCAAAGCTGAGCAGAGTGAAACAGAGACTTGCAAAAATTGACCAATCATATTGCTCAGAAGATGCATCTCACCTCCGCTCCACTGGTAAAGGTATAGGACCCAGGTGTTAGATAATAATAATAATATGACATTTGTGCGCAGTTTTGTATTATTTCACTTCAAGTGCGCTCTACTGTGATTAACTTAAAAATATATTTTGATTTTTAACTTTGTGAATAAAAATAAAAATATTCATCCTAGACTTGCAGAAAAGGTCAATAGATTTTTTTTTCTTTATATGAGATCCTCACAGGAGTCCATGAGGAAAATAATTTCCCTCAGGGCCTATGTCATCTTTGGGGATGCTGTGTGGAGGTTTTTTTAAGGAAAGGAAGGAGAGGAGAGTTCTTGGAAGGAAAAGGGTTTAAGGGGTGGGTAGGAATCTGGGGTTCGGTGTGTCCTGATCATCCGCCTCTAAGACATAGACAAACCTCACCCCATGAACCCGGGAACCCCTGCTAAATCACCAAACGTAGCGAACCACTTAAGGTGACCTATGGCAGAGGTGTTGGTTATCCAATAAAGGTTCCTGGGTCGGTGGTACCCTAATTACGCCTCCCAAATTGTATGTATTAAATGTCGATGTCGCGTATTAAAAATCTAGATAGCATTTAGTTCGGGTTGAATCTTGCAATAATTTTTTTTTAGATGAGCTCCACACAGGAGGCCCTGAGGAAAATAATTTCAATCAGGGCCTGTGTCAACTTTGGGGATTTTGTGTGGAGGGTTTTTTAAGGAAAGAAAGGAGAGGAGAGTTCTGGGAAGGAAAAGGGTTAAATGGGATTTTTTTTATTATCATTATTAAGATCGCTAAATGTATTTTAAAATGTATTTTGAAGCCATAAATATTTGAAATATAAATTACAAAATACCTCAGCATCAGGTAATTGAAATACCAATTACAAAACACATTTTTAGGTAGTAATTGAAATACAAATACAAAATACGTATTTGTATTTCAAATACGTATTTCAAATACTGCCCAGCCCTGCCTACACCTCACAAAAACGCCTCTTTCTGAATTAAGGACAAGGGAAGAATATCGCCACCTGGATGGGTGTTGTTGTCAAGCGGGTTAAGGAGGAGCTGTAGGAAAGGTTTTATTAATGCGGATCTTGAAGAGTCGGAAAAAATTACTGAAAAAATTACTAAACGCAGAGTAACATTATCATAAAATAAAACATACAAAATCTTAAAAAAATATATATTGTTTTTTAGGTAGTCTGACACAAAAATTAAGACAACAAAGTCGTTTATAATTAAAATGCGTTATAATTGAAGTCGTTTATAATCTTACAGCGACGGTGCGTTGGTTTTTCGAACTTTCAACCTACTATGGACTATTAGGCAATCTTAAAAGGACTATTAATTATTATTATAAATTTGTATAACAATATGGAAATGCGACAGCGGTGAGGGGCACTGCAGCAGGTTTCGTAAGTGATTTGGCGTCGAACGGCTCGCCCGACGGATGGGTACACTGGGAACTCTCAAATTATATTTTTTTTAATCGTTGTCGCTTATTTTTTTTTAAATATGGCAATCTAAGTTTTTAAAACTATAATGAAATAAAAATAATAATAAAGATAAACGAACAATTAATTTTTATTTTTTATTTTTAAATCGTTCACAAAAATTTGCCAGGCTGCTGGTCGGCAGACCGCGAAATTCTTATATGGAATGATCTGGACTATAGTTATTCATTGGTTTTATTCGTGTAGTCGATGACGTAAAAATTTCTATTTTTTACCCCACGCCGACTGCCTGCGAACTTGCCAGGCTGCCGGTTGGCAGACCTGCTTTTTTCTCATTTTCTAATCAACCCTTATCATATGAAACCATTCCCGTTCGTGTAGTCGATGACGTAATTTTTTCGAAAAAAATCACTGACTATTTCCATGACTCCGCGGCTCCTGCCAAGGGCGCACCGGCAGACCAGCTTCTTAAAGGTTTTCTTAATGCCCATAATCACTTAAAAGTAGTTTCATCCGTGTAGTCTGTAGTCGATGACGTAGGGTTTACCTATCTCGCCTCCTAGTCTATAAGTAAGAATACTATTTCGCTGGAGACCTGTCGTCGGAACAGTTCGGAAGTTTTCAGTACTTTCCGTATTACGAACGCCGATTACTAGCCGATCTGCTGTTGCACCGGGCGCGCGGGTGGAGGGGTGCACTGCCTGTCGGGTGTCAGACGTAATGATCTCTTACCAAATTCATATATTTAGATAGGCAATTCAATTTTATTTTGACCTTTTTTTAAGTTTTGTGCAAATTTATATTTTAAATAAAATATTTAGGAATACGATGAGGCGTATAATTTTGTTCCCTGTTCACCGCACGAGTGAACGTTAGGACGAACCGCGCCTGCTT
Organism: Limnephilus rhombicus; assembly: GCA_929108145.2. Lineage (NCBI taxonomy): Eukaryota > Metazoa > Arthropoda > Insecta > Trichoptera > Limnephilidae > Limnephilus > Limnephilus rhombicus. The sequence goes on along the minus strand of OV815288.1, from coordinate 43,785,814 downwards.
CCAAGATACGTGTAAGAAATTCGTTCCACACTATTTCGAGGAGCCAAGACCTCCAAAAACTACAGGTCACTAAAACGAGGACCTTCCGAGATCCGTGTATTTTACGTAAGTGTAATCCTGAATACGTGGACAGGCCTCGGATATGGGAAGTCCTCAGTTACCGGGTGTGTATTCCGGTTTTTTGAGGACCGTTTTCTAGGTGCTTACCGGGTGTATGATGAAACCGAATAGACAGCAACGATCACGATTAACTTGAGTATACGTATAAGTGTAGAATACATGTCTACTTTATATAATATAACAGGACCTCGAATTCGGGTAGCCAGTTGAATTCCTCGAAATCGGGATTGGACAAACAAAGGTGTGAGGGTGGGTGTGTGTGTGTATGTTTATGTGTATAAGGGTGTGTGCACCTATATACACATGCACGTACGCACGCACACATATAAAAATAAATATAAAAATTTTAATATTGATATGTATATTTCCATAATCTTATCCTTATGCACTTCTTTTTCTCTTTTCTATTCTTTATTATAACTTTAACAATTTTCAAAATCACTACATACTAGTACCATATATTTACAGATTTATTTTATTTACATGCTTATTTTACGCACTTCTTTTTCTCTTTTCTATTTTTTATTATACCTTTACCAATTAACATACTAGTACCATGTGTTTACACTAGACTTCACTAAAAAGATAGTATCTTTAATTGATCACCATGAAACAGGCAGCCGCCTAGTATGGTGATTTAATAAATCTAATCTACTTAATTATCTAATATATGTAACATGTATTTTATAAATAAATACATTAATATGTAGAAGCCCAATAGGGCGTCAATAAATAAATAAATTTGTTGCTGCACATCTCGTTGCTGCATATCTGGAAGCTGCATATCTCGTTGCTGCTCAATTTGTTCCTGCACATCTCGCTGCTACATTTGTGGTAGCTGCATATCTCGTTTTCGGTGGGTTCGTTGCTGTATATCTGAAAGCTGCTTAGCTCGTTACTGCTTAGTGTTGTGCTGCATATCTCGATACTGCATATTATCATCTTTATCAGCTGATCTGGATCGGCGATAAATTTTTATTTTATTTTATTTATTTATTTATTTACATATGCATATATATTAACAATACATTACAATGTGAACATTTGTCTGTCCAACTGGGCAGAATACCCGTTTCAGGACAGCCAAATTGTATATTTAGTTCATAATATTCTTAACAAAGGAATAGTTTCGTTCAAGATATCAAGGGAATTTGCTTCTGTCAAGACAACTTTTGAGAACACTAAGAATTGTATATAATTAAGGGATGGTTTCTTTATGAATTTAAAAGAATCGCAAAGATGTGATTTTTTTCAAGGTCAATTTGGAGAACGTAAATAAATGCATTCAGAGTGAATGCATTTATTAATGTTCTATGAGTGTTTTCTTTAGTGAGATCACAAGTAGGAGATTCTTTCCAGGCCATTTTAGAGAACATTTACAATTGCATAATCAGAATTTACACATTTATAAACCAATATTTGACATATGAATTCACAATGTATTTATAACTGTTTAATTTTAAAGTACTATAATTTTTAGAATTTCTTAAATAGTAGAAATTCGTCAATTATAATCCAAATATATGACTAATGATTTTTCAACCTCGTTTTGGAGAACATTAATTTATTTAGTTGTTTATTTATTTCTTTTATTTTACGCGCAGAGGGCTTTTACATAAATAATAAATAATAAAGGCAGTACCTCCATCTTTAACATGAGAAAACAAATAGTTTAGATAAAGTTACGATGTGAATAAAAAGTATATAAATTAAATAAAAAAAATGCAACAAAAATTTTGTATAGTGAGATATATAATATCAATATGTTACGATTAGAAAATACGTACATAATATAAAAATCCAACCAACAAATTTAAAAGTGAACCAAGGTTTGCAAAATTGCAACATTAACCGTGTCTTTACACCTATAAGTATGTTTCGCTGTGTCAAGCCGATGCGATGTATCGATGGTACCGACCACCTGTACCTCTCTGTGGAGTTGCAGGAGTTCGAAACCATCGGACCTATCCAATTTCGAACTCAATATTTTAGGTAAAAAAGTTAACCAATTTTTTTTTTCAATGAAATTACAAAGGCATTACATTTAATTACATTAATAATTGCATTCCGAATAAGTTAATGGTTTCTTTAGGGAGATCACAATTATGATATTTTTCTGGGTTAATTTGGAGAACATTTGCAGTTGCATTATTAGAATTTACACATTTATACACCATTATTTGACATATGAATCACCAATGCGTTTATGACCATTTAATTTTAATAAATGTACTATTATTTTTAGATTTTCCTAAGTAAAAGAAATTACCCATTTATAAAACCGACTTAATGAATATGAATTTCCAATGTATTTATATAGAAAATTTCAAAACTTATTTTTGAAATGTTTAGTCGTTATTTTACAAGAGTCAAAGACCAGTTCTTATTTTACACGGATCAAAAAACAGAGTAAAAGTTTTATTTTAATGCAATAATATAAACTTTTTAGTACATATTAGGTATGTGAGATTGTGTTAGCATATGTTCGCTCTCGACTCTCCCCATATCCAGAAGCCAATTGCTAACCAATTTCCGTAAAAAGCTTGTACTTTTCAGTTTCCAAGCATCGGGTATGAAGTTGAACAATTTAGGCCCTGAGTAGGAGTATTGTCTTTGGGCATGTGATGTGTTTGTAGTAGGCGGAATTACTGGATTCCTCCTTGCATGACGGGTGTTGTGGAGATGATCGATGGATGGATAGTGGTGTCGGTGTTTTTGTGTATGTAAAATAATTTTTCTTATGTATAGTTGCCGTACATCAAGAACTCGTATCTCTTTAAATAATAGCTCACTGGGATACCTAAATGGTTTCTTAAGTATGACCCTTAAAAGTGATTTTTGTGCTTTTGCTAGGGGATCAATTATTATTTTGGAACAGCCGCCCCATCCCAAGGATGCATATTCTAGCAGTGAGTTACACAAGGCATGGTACATTTGTTTCAGATCTTTTACGCAAAGAATATTTCTAACAGACATGAATAGATGAGTAAGTTTTCTAATCTTTGTGGAAATCGAGACAATATGTTCGTCCCATCTCAGAGACTTATCTATGATAATTCCTAGATATTTTATACTATCGACACATTCTAAGTTTAAGCATTTACATGAGGTCCGGTCAATACAATGGTGAATAATGATGTTGTGTATTTCTTTTGGTTCTCCTGCTTGTGTTGATCTGAAACGGATGTATTTGGTTTTATCTAGGTTAAGTGTTAGGAGATTATTGTCTAACCATTGTTTGACCTTGTTTAACCCTACTTCTGCTTAACTGTGAACAACATTCCAGCTTTTGTCTTCAAATAGTAAGACTGTATCATCAGCAAAGGTGATAATGTGGTCGGCAAGGGAACTGTTACATAGATCATTTATATATATATTGAATAGAAGTGGTCCTAAATTACTGCCTTGGGGTACACCGAATTTAATATTAGCTGAATCGCTTATGAACACTCTTTGGCTCCTGTTATCTAAATAGCTACACAACCAATTGAAGAGCTGACCTTGTATATCGATGCGCTGTAGTTTAATCTTCAGAATTTTGTGAGAGATAGTGTCGAATGCTTTTGCTAGATCCAGGAAGAGCGCAATGCATTTTGTACCCCTATCTATGTTATTAGAGATAATTTTTGTCAAATTGGCAATGGCATTTTCAGTGCCTAAACCTGGTCGGAAACCGTATTGGCTATTGGAAAGGATGTTGTTGTTTTCTAGGTACAGGCTGAGCCGATTTGTAACAATCTTCTCAATAATTTTAGAAACAGAGTTGATCAAAGAAATTGGTCGGTAGTTGTTAATCTGTGATTTATCCCCATTTTTGTGAAGTAGAATAACAATTGATTGTTTTAAATGATTGGGGAATTTTCCAGAGTTAAAGCTTAGATTACAAATGAACGATATCGGTGATGCTATGGCGGATTTTATATTTTTTAACAGATTTGAAGAGATCTTATCTGGGCCACACGCATTGGATGACTTAAGCTCGTCAATTATTTTCATCACTTCTTGTGATGTAGTTAGAATGTTATCTATTTTATGACTGAGATTACAGCCAGTTAACTTAGCAAGATCAGTTTAAGTTGTGTTATATTTATCAAGAATTTTTTTTGACAGTGTGGTTCCCACTGACGCGAAGTAGTTATTTGCCAAATTTACCATCTTTTTTGGATCTGACGTGATAGTGTGATCAATGTTCAATGATTTAATTTCAGATGATTTATTGGTTTTAGATTTAGATATATTACGAAAAGCTTCCCATAGCGTTTTTGACGTATAGTTGGTTTCGTAAATAATTTTTTTAAAGTAGTTTTCTTTAGTTGATGTAATTAAATTTTTACACAAGTTCCTATAATTTTTATATCGAGTTTGTAGTATGATATTCTCTGGGTTCCTATGCGCCTTTTTGTGTAGTTGATTCCTCCTGTGTATTGATTTTACAAGACCAGGGGTGATCCATGGCGTGAATTTTAATTGTTTGTTAGATATAAGTTTGTTACTAGTGTGTTTATATATGTAATCGTGTAATTTGGTGATGAAATTCGTCATTGCTAAATCAGTATTCCTTTGGTCTAGAACGTTTTCCCATTTTTATGAATTTAAGTCCTTAAGTAGGTTGAAGTAGTTTATTCGAGGTATGTTTTTAATTTTAGCAGTAGTGGGAGGTTTATTTTTAAGACAGAGAGCTGTAGAGTAGTGGTCAGAAATTGTGGTGTGGATAACAAATGATTCGATATGTTTAATTTTTTTGATGTTAATGTGGTCTAGACAAGATTTACTTGTACCCTGTTCTCAGGTAGGGCTGTTAATTGTCTGTATGAACCCATTTTCCGTAAACAAACATAGATAATCTTCGGATTGACGGTGGTACTCAGGAATCGTATTAATATTTAAATCGCCTAAAATGATTTGCCGTTCTAATTGTTTTGAACTGTTGATGATTGATTGTAAAGAATTAAAAAAAGTGTCAATATTTTGGAATGAGGGTGATCTATAGATTGCAAAAATACATAAGTTATTGTTCAATACAATTTTCATACAGTTTGCTTGTGATAGTAAAATTTCGTCGACTTGTGCTTGTAGACCGTTTCTGATGTAAATTACAATTCCACTGGATTTATTTAAATTTATATTTGTGTGATGTTCCGAGTAATTGTGAATCATTTTAGAGGTGTACTCTTTATTTATCCAGCATTCTGTTAAAATTATGACATCGAATGCGCAATTAAATTGGTCTAGAAAAATGAGGAAATCGTCCAGTTTTGAAATGCTTCTAATGTTCTGGTGTATAATTTTTAGACTGTAAGAGCCCCAATTATAGTTTTTTTATATTATTAAGATCATCAATTATATTCAAATTACAGTATATACCTGGATGGTTATCAATATCACAAGGTAAATCAAACATAATTAAATGTTGGTTGTATGTGGCGTAGAGAAAAGTGTTCCAGTAATATATTATTAAATTTAAAAACTATTCCTAGTGTGGTTGCATAGATAGGAGTGTATGGAAATAATTAAGTGATTTGGTAATATAATGCAGAATGTTTAAAGTCGCTGAAACATCGTGATAACAAATTATTATATATGTATGGTAAAAAAATAACAAGTGAAAATGAAAATGAGCGAGGCGGGTGCTCGTACCTTCTTTGTGCAATGAAATATTTAATTAACTCTAAACTATGTAAATTCTGGTTAATAATATAATGAAGATTGGTAAATTCGCTATCTCGCCGAGTTAATGATTTATTGCATATACCTGGAAACGAGCGAGACGGTACATACCTCAGTAGTACGATTCTTTCAGTTGCATCACATAGTTGCGAGCTTGCTTTCATCAGATATACATATTGCATTAGACCCCGTGTCCCGTCTGACATATATCTGCCCCGCCTTCGACCACGTGAAACGGTAACCTCGCGTTTTTGCTTCTTGTCTTGCCTTCCAAAATAGTTGCTTGCCTCGAAATGTCAGCTGTTCGGAGACGTAGATCCTGGTACTCGGTCCCGCAATTCCAATGTTCGAAGTATTCAATTTGTCTTCCAAATTCAGGTTGTTTTTGTTGTATGATAACAGCTGTTCTTTGGCTATGTTCGATTTTAGTTTGATTATTATTTCTCTCGGGTGAATATTATTTGTTTTTTTTGCTGCGCGATGAATAGCGTCTATGTCCTTGATTTGGATGTTCGACTTAGTTTTTTGGCATTTATTAAAAATGACGTCTTGTAGTATTTCTCCTTTATTTTCTGGTATGCCTCTGATTTCTAAGTTGTTGGCCTTCAGAGCCCGCTCCTGGAATTCAAGACAGTTTTCCAGAACATTAATCCTGGCTTCCAAATCGATGTTCTTTTTTGTAAGCTCCTCGTTCCTTGATTCAATTTCACGGATCTTTCCTAGGAATTCCTCGTATTGTGCACTCATGCATTGAATGCTTTCTAGAATTTTATTGTTTTGTTCCAAGATATCGTTTTGTTTTCTTTCGAGATTAGACGTCTTATCCAAGACTAACCCTTGCAGATTTTCTAAGTTTGTCTGGGCCTGAGCTGTGGTCGACGGTCCTTTATTGATATTTTTTTTACATGGCTCCAAAGGTTCGTTACCGCTGACTGTATCAGCTACGCTCGAAGCGCTCATCACAGTAGTTGTCTTCGTGTTTTTGCACTGTTTACATTTCAGTAGGGAACGCCGTTCCTGAGTGAGTCTACGGAAACTGTTCTCAGTAATTCCTCCACAGGCTAGATGAAATATGCCTTTGCACGCCGAGCACACAAAAATTGACTCCTCTGTTATTACTGGCTCCGGGCAAATGTTGCAGTGCATTTTGAAAGTAAATTTATGAGCTACCTGCGTTACGCCTTAGTAATGTTAAATTACGTTTTTTGTTTTTACTGATTATATTCAGTAGGTACGGTAAATCGCTTATATGAAGTTTATAGATTTTAGACTATGTTGTCACAAATAGCAATCACTACCGATAACTTTCCGATATTAGTATTTTTGTCACTTAGTAATCACTTTAAAGCAGAGCAAAAATATTATAAACTAATTACAATGGCGGTAATTGTTGTTGAAATGCATCTGTGTTTGCAGGGGTGACCAGACAATTCAGAATGAAACCAACTCAGAAGCACATCAGATAGGTCATTAAGAGTGACGATAACAAAATTTAAAAAAGTTCATATAGGTTAAGTTAAGTTAAGGTTACCGGCTATTTTAATATTATTCTTTCATAGCTTTTAATGACCTTTCTGGGGTGTTTCTGAGTTGGTTTCATTCTGAGTTGGCATGAAACCGTTTGCAGGACAGGGCCGTGATGTTTCGGCTGAAGCCAGGATTTCACGGCCGCTGCGTAGTGATGGCATCTCCACTTATGTTAATGTTATATGATTTGTATGAGATCACTTATTTGTTACACACAAATAATATAAACCATAGGGCGCTGGACTCCAATCGTCACTTCGTTTTTGGGAGATAGTCAATAAATAACAAGTCAGAGATCTTTTTGATAAGAACTAAATATTTATTTTCCGACAGTTTATATATTAAAATCTTCGAACACCTGTTTAAGTTAACATAAATAATGTCTTGCGAAAATGACCCAGGTGACCGATGCAGGTGTGCGGGATCAATATTAGTTGCCAGGTGATTTGTTTTGAATAACAAACTGGTTCGGACACGTGCAGTCTTTTCTTTACATACAACGTCTTGCAAGAATCGACCTGATTACTCCAGATGGCCAAGGGCACCTGTTGTTTACGTCTTAAAATGCAGAATTTGTCATCAATAATAATTTAAGACAAGTTGGTTGCTAAGTGCTTTGTTTTTTATAACAAAGTGATTCGAACACGTGCATCTTTTCTATACGTAAATAATGTCTTACAAGAATCGACCTGATTACTCCAGGAGGCCGAAACACCTGCTGTTTACGTCTTAAAATGCGGAATTTGTCATCAATTTGTTAGAAAGATGAGTTGGTAGCTAAGTGCTAGGTATTAAATAACAAGATCTAGTAGGTATTTCAATGGTCGTCTCGTCACTTCATTTGGATAGGGTTCAAACTTCGCTTCACCTTGTTCTGAGATATGAGGTGTCAAAGTTTGCAAAGATGATTTCTCATAATCTGTTTACAAATTTTCCGATTTTGATGTTCAACCTTGTGTAAAGTATTTTAATTGAACATATTTTAAATGAAAGTATTTAACGAGGACGTAAACTTACCCTTTTAGAACATACCTAAACATACAAATAGAACCCTGTTAGCTAGAGCATAATAATTCACTGCACAAGGTTCTAATTACATTAACCTAATTCTATTCCTAGCTAGGGCCAAGCCCTATTAAAATATTTTTCATTAAAATACGATAAACTAAAATACATAAATTAAAATTCTTACAGAGATTTCGAAAATTCGTCTTTGGAAACTTAGAAACCTTAGAAAATGGTAAGACGTAGTTAGAACCTTATCCAAATAAAATGACGGACCATAATGTGCCTCGTATTTAAGATCAACTGTCAGATACAAACAAAATAGAGAATGTAAGTGATGTTAGAACCTTGTGAAATGATTTATTATTGATAAAGCTTGAAGTTAGAACTTTGTCATACTTATATCTACCAAAATACAACACAGATGGTTCTGAAAATTATTAAGGTTGATACGAGCATGAAGAGTGACCCAAAACCCCGTCACTAAAAAATAAACGCAAAAGGGAATCAGTCACGGCTCGAATCGAGCTGCCCAGTGTAGTCTAGGTACTTTCGTACGGTGGTTACACAAATCCATTTTTTTTTAAACGCACCAGAATTCAAATTGAATTGTTTTGTTTCATTTTTCTTTTTTTTTGACAGATAGGAGTTTTTTTTTAAGAAGCGTCATGTGAGACTATAAAAAAAAAACATTAACTTATATTCTGTGAACTTGTAAAAAAAACTATCGTACCGAGATACTTGTATTTTGTTTCTGAGCCCACTAAATTGATACTCGACCCTATCAATTGGCGCCCAACGTGTTTGTCAGATCAATGAGTTTTAACGAATAAATTCAAAGACAAGAGAGGCAACAAACCGAACAAAAGTGGGCTCAAAACACTGAAAATGCCACAAACACGTAGCACCACAGCGGGCAACGCTACCACAGTGGAGAATGAAGATAACAGTTCTCTAGGTCAATCCTCAGCGGATGTACCAAATGGAGAAACCTTTGCGAAAGACACCCAGACGACACGAATCCTTGAAATGTTAGCAACAAAACTCGCTAACATAGCCGTGTGTCAAAGGGAGCCTCACCTGGAGGCAATATTTTCTGGGAGACTGGAAGAATTTCCACGACTTTTCCTGGAACGGTGCGAAGAGTATTTCCAAATAGCTAACACCTACGAGGAAAACAAAACGAGGGTGGCAACGGCCCAGCTCCGGGACAAAGCGAAGGACTGGGCGAATACTTATAAACACCCAGAATGGTCGATTTTTTAAAAGATTTCTCCTTCGGGAACACGAGGGACCAGAAGTGGAACTCCGACTTCAAAACCAGATCTACCATAAAACACAAGAGAACACGGAATCCTTGGCAGAGTTTATTGCTAATAAACAAAAAATGTTTGCACGACTCCACCCGGCAAAACAATTATCGGAGTTAGATGTATTCGTGCCTACGTTTTGTAATAGCCAAATGTTACCCCAGTACATACACATATATGCCACCACCATGGAAGAGTGGATGAACCAGGCCATGAGGTTTGAAAATTCTAAAGGCAGATATAAGATCCTAGGCCAACGCCAAACAAGAAGCAATTTATCTCCTCGCCGGTCAGCTCAACAATATTCTCCGCGTCACCGTTCACCTCAGCGCAGTTCACCTCAGCGTCAATCACCGCCACGCCGTTCACCGAATCGCCAATGGCCATACCGCCATCCCCCGGCCCAGCGATCCCCAGCTCAACAAAATAGAAGAGATAGAAACTCGGGAAACCGGTACCGCCCGGGAGCTCGTTACTAAAACGGCAACCCGGGCAAAGAAGGAAGAAACCGAAACAAACCGCAGAGTGCCACACGGCAATAGCAGGTTCCTTCCTTCCAAGGGTGAGAGTCACCATAGAGGGGCAAACCTATCAGACATTGGTAGACTCTGCATCTTCACACTCTATAATAAGAATGGGCATCGCCCAAAGTACCAAATTACAACAATCCTCGATTCCATGCCTCAAGTTGGTGAACAAAAGAAACGTGATGCGAATAAAGGGTATGATATCGATAAAATTCGACATCCAGAATACAACACGGGAATGGAACTTCCTCGTGGGAGAGAACCTAAGGGAGGAAATCATCTTAGGACGCGATTGGCTGTCCAAAGAGGAAGCTTCAATAGACTTCATGCGGAACTGTTTAAATTTCGGAAGCTCAATCAGGACATCCACCCACTTTGTGCCCGTTCGCCAGGGACAAAATAGTAACGATGTCCACGGGCCACTATTAGATCGAGTCCCAGAACAGGAGAAAAAAGGATTCACGGATCTATTATCCGAATATAGTGAAGTATTTTCCCCCTTAACAGGCACAGCGAAAGTACCACCGCACAGAATCCACCTGAACACCGACAGACCAATCTGCGTTCCACCACATCGCCTTTCGGACGAGAAGAAAAAGGATTTATACAAACAACTGGAAGGGATGCTAGCGGATGGAGTAGTAGAATCCAGCAGATCCCCATACAGTTTCCCAGTAGTAATGGTGGCCAAAAAGGGAAAAGAAGGGCGACGATTCTGCATAGACTACAGAAGGTTGAATCAAGCAACAATAACTGAACCCTCCCCACTGCCAATCATCCACGAAACACTTAAAGACCTGAGCACAGCCAAGGTATTCACAGTACTGCACCTTAAAAGCGGGTACTGGCAAGTGCCGATGGCACCAGAAGACAGAGAAAAGACTGCCTTTACCACACCAGATGGGGGCAGTTACCAGTTCCGAGTAATGCCATTCGGGTTAAAAGGTGCACCCAAGACATTTCAAAGAACCATGAGGCAGCAAGTATTAGCCGGGTTCCTTAGAAAATTTGCCATGGCCTATCTGGATGATATCGTCGTATATTCCGAAAACTTAAAAGACCACTTACGACACCTCCGCCTCATCCTAGAACGATTGGCAGAGTTTGGGTTAAAATGCTCTCCAGAAAAATGTATCATCGCCACAGATGAAATTACATACTTGGAACACACAGTCAGTGCCACGGGCAACACTCCCCAGAGGCCACACGAAGAAGCCATTAAAAATACACCATCACCTCAAACAAGAAAAGAACTTCGCAGTTTTCTAGGAGTGTGCAACTGGTTGAGGGAATACATACCAAACTTTGCTGAAATGTCAGCACCGTTAACAAATCTTACCAGAAATAAGATAAAATTCCAATGGACCGGAGAAGCCGAAGAAGCCATGCAGCAAATAAAAAATGCAATGGCGGGGCCGCTGGAACTCAAGAGACCTGATTTTAGAAGGGAATTCATGCTACAAACGGACGCAAGTAAATTAGGAGCCGCAGCAGTACTCTTCCATAAAAATGAAGATGGTTCACGAGATGTGATATCATACTCGAGCACCCGGTTCTCACCAGCTGAAGAAAGGTACCATAGCAATGAACAAGAAGCACTGGCAGCAATATGGGCTATTAAGAAATACCGGCTTTACCTAGAAGGGAGGCACTTTAAGCTCATCACAGACAACTGAGCTCTAACATGGCTAAACGAGGCAAAGAACGAAAGAGCCAAACTCACAAGATGGGCCCTACTCCTACAAGACCACGACTTTACTGTAGAGCACTGTCCGGGGAAAGCTAATGAGCTCGCCGACGCGCTGTCTAGAAACCCAGGACCAACGCAAATGATACTCGAAACGGTTACCGGAAACACCCGAGAAAGCTATCCGGAAGTCGGCGGAGATAACGGCATAAACCAAATAGACTCAGAAGAGGAGGAAGAGCAACAAACCCTAGCAAGTGCGGTAAAATCAGGACAACCGACAGATCGGGAAACACGGAAAAGAATAGATCGATGGAACACTCTAAACGACAGAGAAATCCTAAACAATGCCATCGATATAAATCACTACACAAGGTATAACGTCCACCAAGGAATACTTTGGAAAAGAGACGAAGGAAAGATGGACCGGCTGTTCGTCCCTCGAAGCACAATTCCAAGAGTTCTGGAAGAATACCACAACTCGGACACCGCAAACCACCCGGGAGCAGCAGAAACAACGAGAGCAATATCAGCACATTACTTCTGGCCAGGAATGAACGAAGAGATCCGCAGACTGGTACGCCAGTGCATGACATGTGCCACATCAAAACGTGGCCCAAATAGACCCGCGGCTCCTCAAGGAGGCACGAAACCAAATAGACCATTTGAAGTGGTCACCGCCGACGTCATGGGACCGTACCCAAGAACCCTGCATGGAAACAAATTTATTCTTGTAGTAACAGACTTATTCACAAGATGGGTAGAAGCATTTCCGATTAAGTCTAGTATAGCAAAGACCATAATCCACCAGTTAGAAACTGAAGTATTTCCAAGGTACGGCTACCCGAAACGCATTCTCACGGATAACGGGCGACAGTTCATCCACCGCCAATGGTTAGCCGCAATAGAAAGATGGCAATGTAATCATTGGACAACAGCTATATACCACCCACGCTCAAACCCCACGGAAAGGAGAAACCAGGAAATCAAAAAAGGCTTGAGAATTCTCCTCAGAGATTCACCTCACAACAAATGGGATGAGAAACTGCCGGGAGTAATAATGACGACCCGCAACAGAAAGAACGAAGCGACAGGCATATCACCCAGTCAAGCACTACTGGGATACGATATACTGCGACCAGGAGAGTGGCAAGCTTTCCCAGAAAACGCGAACGAGGCAATCGTTTTACCCCATCAGCGAGAACCAGCAGATGAGGAAATAAGAAGGAATCAAGCAGCGTACCAAGACAGGTACGCCCCAGCGGTGGAAGCCTTACTTAGATACCAACAAGGAGAAGAGGTGTTAGTAAAGGAACACCAATTATCTGGGTCTCCAGAAGGAAATTACGCAGGGTTTGCACCTAAATGGAGTGGACCTCACAAAATCCTCATGAAAAGTGGAAGAGGTAATATATACTGGGTAGACAAAAGAGGTAAACCCACTAAAATCCACGCAGATGAATTAAAAAGGGTACCACCAATCCAAGAAGTCCGGGTGGAGGATCAAGATAACGAGGTTTTGACTCAAGAAGACCGGGTGTTGATACGAGCATGAAGAGTGACCCAAAACCCCGTCACTAAAAAATACACGCAAAAGGGAATCAGTCACGGCTCGAATCGAGCTACCCCGTGTAGTCTAGGTACTTTCGTACGGTGGTTACACAAATCCATTTTTTTTTAAACGCACCAGAATTCGAATTGAATTGTTTTGTTTCATTTTTTCTTTTTTTGACAGATAGGAGTTTTTTTTCAGAAGCGTCGTGTGAGACTGTAAAAAAAACATTAACTGATATTCTGTGTAACTTGTAAAATAAACTATCGTACCGAGATACTTGTATTTTGTTTCTGAGTCCACTAAATTGATACTCGACCCTATCAATACTATAAAAAAATTGCCCACACACGTTATAAAATAAATAGAACGCTAAATAATTATATCGCATTCTCTGTTTTGCGTAAAGATTGTACCAGGAAATCGAAAGTATGTTTTAAAAAATACACCAACAATGTTAAAATTCTATTTTAACAAATATTAATAAATTTTGGAATTACGCTAAGTCCTTTCGGAAAAATAACTCTAACTTTCCTGGTACAACGGTTTACGGGAAAAAAGCGGGTCATGACAAAAACGATATTGTAAATTTATTTGCAGATTTCTTTAAGAGTGTATTCGTTAAAGACAATGACAACATGTTATCTGAAAAACCCAATTTACCGAAAGCTCACTCAACTTGCATAACATCCATGTGGAAGTAAATGATGTTGTGACTTTTATCAAACAGCTGGATATCAGGTCGAATTTGGGGCCAGATATGATTCCCTCAATATTACTTAAAAACTGTGTTCATGTTCTAGCTCTTCCTATTACTATAATTTTCAATTTATCTTTATCTACAGGTTTTCCTGATATTTGGAAAAGTAGCTTTATAACACCTATTTTTAAAAAAGGTGATAAAAGTCAAATTAAAAATTATAGACCCATATGTATTATGTCATCACTACCTAAACTTTTTGAAAAGATTATATTAAGTAAAATCATGCATCAAATTAAACCGCTTATATCAATATTTCAACATGGTTTCATGCCAGGCAGATCTACGTCATCTAACTTATTGCTTTACGAAAATTTTATTTCTAATGCACTTTTCAAGGGTCATTAAATTGACACTATTTACACTGATTTTAGCAAAGCCTTTGATACTGTTTCTCATCGCATTTTAATGGAAAAATTAGAACACTTGGGAATAAGCGGCAACTTTCTCGAATGGCTTAGAAGCTACTTATCATATAGAATACTATCTGTAAAAATTAACTCCACAACCTCATTTACATTTTTTGCCTTAAGTGGGGTCCCCCAAGGTTCCCACCTTGGACCAATTCTTTTCCTACTATTTATTAACGACATTTCACTTATTTTCGATAATATTCACTTTCTTCTATTTGCCGACGATCTAAAGATGTTTAAATCGATTGAAAAATCTTCTGGTTGTTTAATTCTACAAATGAAAACAAATCTTCTGATTGTTTAACAAAACAAATGAAGTTTTTAGAGTTCGACTATACAATTAACAATGCCACTCTAAAAAGAGTCTTTGAATTCAACGACCTTGGCGTTATCTTTGACTCCAAATTACGCTTCTTGCATAACATTGTTAGCATTACCAGTAAGGGATTAAAAATGCTTGGATTTATCCTCAGAATCGCTAGAGACTTTAATAACATAAAAACCATAAAATTACTTTACACGTCTTATGTTAGAAGTCAGGTTGAATACAATTCAAGCATTTGGTGTCCTCATTTCAACACTCATTGTTTACAAATTGAAAAAATTCAAAATAAATTTTTACGTGTTATTAATTTCAAAATTGGTGTTTTTATTGTTGAAATCAATTATGTCGATTTACGCAGTAAACTTTACTTATAGAAATTATCCGAAAGGCGAAAAATATTTTATCTCCTTTTATTGTATAAAATTGTTCATTCAAGGTTGTACTGCCATAAATGCTATAAACTTGCTATCCTTACATTACCTCCAAAATATACTAGACGAAATATTTCATTTTACAACAATAACTTTTCTTCGAATTCTGTGATGGAAAGAATACACAGGTTGGGCAATGAACTAACTGATGTTGCTGACATTTTTAATTTAAATTTCGATTCATTTAAAGCCAAATTAGTCCACCACTTTTTAGATGTAAATAATGAATGAGAAATCATTTTATTTTATTTCAATTTCCTTTTGTTTATTGTTTTTTATTGTTCTTATTTCAAAAGCATACAACGAATAATTAAGTAAAAATTAATGTGTTTTGATTATTTTTAATGTTTTTGTTGCTCGTAGATATATGTACATACGAGTTCTCTAAAGTCGTCCATGTGGAATTAGCATTAGATATATTCCTATTATTTTACATTGAGTTTATGCTTTATTTATATATTTTGAAATATTTTTTTTTATTTTGTGTTATATATACTGTTGTTATAAATGAAATTTGTATTAGAAAACTGTACTAGATCCATTAATAAAAGCCCGAAAATTCATAATACGGACTATTTACAAAGTACATTATATACACCCCACGAAAGACCCTTTAAAAGACTTCAAAGTTCTTAATATAAAATCCATATATGTAAACAACATTAACTCTTATTTTAAATTCAAATTTCCAAAAAAAAATTAAAGATTCAAAATATAACACAAGATATTCAAACTAATTCAATTATAGTACACCAACAACAAAAACTTCAATGGCAGAGTCCCAATTTAACTTTCTTGCACCTAAAATTTTTAATAACTTATCAATTGAAATAAAATCTAAAACCAAATACCTCACTTTCAGAAAGGCGCTTGCTGACCTTCTGATGAGTGACTATGACAGTGTTTACAACTTATTTCACATACTCAGATAGTGGTTTAAATTTATTCTTTATTCTTCTTTATTCTTTTGTATTATTTTTTATTTAAAACCGAGACGTGCAAACATAGCATGTGATAGTGTTAGTAATCTGCTTCTTCTACTCAGATATAGGTGTATATATTGTTTACTTGTGTGAGGTAGAAGAATATATGTGTGTTTGCGTGCAGGTATGTATGTATGTATATGTGTGTACATGTTGGTATTGCGTACATGCCTGTATGCATATATGCATGTACGTAGGGGCATATGTGTGTGTGTGTGTGTGTGTGTGTATGTTTATGTGTATATGGTTGTGTGCACCTATACACATGCACGTACGCACGCACACATATAAAAATAAATATAAATTTTTTAATATTGACATGTATATTTCCATAATCTTATCCTTATGCACTTCTTTTTCTCTTTTCTATTCTTTATTATAACTTTAACAATTTTCAAAATCACTACATACTATTACCATATGTTTACAGATTTATGTTATTTACATGTTTATTTTACGCACTTCTTTTTCTCTTTCCTATTTTTATTATACCTTTACCAATTTACATACTAGTACCATGTGTTTACACTAGACTTCAATAAAAAGATACGTTAATTGATCACCATGAAACATATATCTTTAATTGATCACCATGAAACAGGCAGCCTCCTAGTATGGTGATTTAATAAGTCTAATCTACTTAATTGTCTAATATATGTAACATGTATTTTATAAATAAATAAATAAATATGTAAAAGCCCAATAGGGCGTCAATAAATAAATAAATTCGTTGCTGCACATCTCGTTGCTGCATGTGTGGAAGCTGCACATCTTGTTGATGCTCAATTTGTTCCTGCACATATCGCTGCTGCATTTGTGGTAGCTGCATATCTCGTTTCCGGTGGGTTCGTTGCTGTATATCTGAAAGCTGCTCAGCTCGTTACTGCTTAGTGTTTTGCTGCATATCTTGATACTGCATATTGTCATATTTATCAGCTGATCTGGATCGGCGATAAATGCATCTGTGTTTGCAGGGGTGACCAGACAATTCAGAATGAAACCAACTTAGAAGCACCTGAGATAGGTCATTAAGAGTGACGATAAAAAAATAAAAAAGGTCATATAGGTAAAGTAAAGTTAAGGTTACCGGCTATTTTAATATTATTTTTTCATAGTTTTTAATGACCTTTCTTGGGTGTTTCTGAGTTGGTTTCATTCTGAGTTGGCATGAAACCGTTTGCAAGACAGGGCCGTGATGTTTCGGCTGAAACCAGGATTTCACGGCCGCTGCGTAGTGATGGCATCTCCACTTATGTTAATGTTATATGATTTGTATGAGACCACTTATTTGTTACACACAAATAATATAAACCATAGGGCGCTGGACTCCAATCGTCACTTCGTTTTCGGGGGAAAGTTATTAAATAACAAGTAAGAGATCTTTTAACAAGTAAAAACTAAATTTTTTTTTTTTTTGATAGTTTATATACTAAGATCTTCGAACACCTGTTTTA
The DNA here is from genome assembly GCA_929108145.2 of Limnephilus rhombicus. Classification (NCBI taxonomy): domain Eukaryota; kingdom Metazoa; phylum Arthropoda; class Insecta; order Trichoptera; family Limnephilidae; genus Limnephilus; species Limnephilus rhombicus. The sequence continues at coordinate 43,768,053 of OV815288.1, read as the reverse complement.
AGTTAACATAAATAATGTCTTGCAAAAATGACCCAGGTGACCGATGCAGGTGTGCGGGATCAATATTAGTTGCCAGGTGCTTTGTTTTGAATAACAAACTGGTTTGTACACGTGCAGTCTTTTCTTTACATACAACGTCTTGCAAGAATCGACCTGACCACTCCAGATGGCCGAGGGCACCTGTTGTTTACGTCTTAGAATGCAGAATTTGTCATCAATAATAATTTAAGACAAGTTGGTTGCTAAGTGCTTTGTTTTGTATAACAATGTGATCCGGACACGTGCATCTTTTCTATACGTAAATAATGTCTTACAAGAATCGACCTGATTACTCCAGGAGGCCGAAACACCTGCTGTTTACGTCTTAAAATGCGGAATTTGTCATCAATTTGTTAAAAAGATGAGTTGGTAGCTAAGTGCTAGGTATTAAATAACAAGATCTGGCAGGTATTTCAAGAGTCGTCTGTAACAAATGCAATTTAGTGCTAAAATCATCAAAAAAACTTCGACATGCGGTTAAATTGCATTTATCGCCAACAACGTCCAAAATGGTTATACTTTTACATTATGAACATTTTTTGAGGGAAACCGCCAATTTTACGGAGTAAAGACATTATAAAAAGTCATAACGAATCATTGTTAACTGTCATTTTCATTCGTATAGGTCATCGATTTAATAATAGGTTTATTTACCGTGGAAAACTTCCCATTGAATATAGTTAAGAAATTTTGAATGGATGCCGTCACGACGCGTCGCCTTCGACAGCTTTAAAATGTTTTTGAAACACAACACGTACACGAAATATCGTCGAAAAACGTCGAAATGCTGATAAATTGCCAATTACCGCGAAAAACTGTTTTAATCCGCCGTCGTCAAAAAACGTCGATATTTTGATAAATTGCCATTTAACGCTAAAAACGTCAAAAATCGTTATAAACTGCCATTTAGGGCTAAAATCGTCAAAAAACGACGACATGCTGAAGAATTGCCATATAACGCCAAAAACGTAAAAAATCGTTATAAACCGCCATCTGGGGCTAAAATCGTCAAAAAACGACGACATGCTGAAGAATTGCCATATAACGCCAAAAACGTAAAAAATCGTTATAAACCGCCATCTGGGGTTAAAATCGTCAATCGTGCTGATAAATTGCTATTTTGCGATAAAAACGTGAAAAATGGTTATAAACTGACATCTAGGACGAAAATCGTCAAAAAACGTCGAAATTCTGATAAATTGCCATTTAGCGCAAAAAAGTACAAAATGGTTATAAACTGCCATCTAGCACTAAAGTCGTCAAAAATCCTCAAAATTCTAAAAAAACTGCCATTTAGCACCAAAAATGGTAAAAAACTGCCATTTTGCGCTAAAATCGTTAAAAAACATCAAAAATGGTTATAAACTGACATCTAGGACGAAAATCATCAAAACACGTCGAAATTCTAATAAATTGCCATTTAGCGCAAAAAAGTCTAAAATGGTTATAAACTGCCATCTAGCACTAAAATCGTCAAAAATCCTCAAAATGCTGGAAAACTGCCATTTAGCACCAAAAATGGTAAAAAACTGCCATTTTGCGCTAAAATCGTTAAAAAAACTCGAAATGCTGATAATTTGTATTTAGCACAACATGGTCCAAAATGGTTATAAACTGCCATCTAGGGCTAAGAACGTCAAAAAACGTCAATATGCCGATATATTGCCATTTAGCGCCAAAAACGTCCAAAATGGTTAAAAATATTTTTGGTGAAGTAGTCCATTTTACGGATAATGCTCATTTTAATAGGTCATTAGTATTTTTGTTAACTGTCATTTTGATTTGGGTCATCGAGTTAATTATAGGTGATTCACCGTGGAAAACTGCCCATTTAATATAGTAAAGAAATTTTTAAGGAATGCATTCGCCTTCAACAGCTTTAAAATGTTTATGAAAAGCCGGCTTTTCATGGTAAATGACACATGTGTTAAGCCATTTACGAAAGGAAATCATCAATTTTTACGTTATGGAGATTTTTCGGGTAAAGTTTACCATTTTACGGAGTAAGGTCATGTTAGAAGGTCATTATGTATTATTGTTAACTGTCATTGTCAAGGTCATCGAGTATTAACTCGAGTATAGGTCATTTACCACAGAAAACTGCCCACTTAATATAGTTAAGAAATTTTGAAGGGATACCGTGGCCTTCAACAGCTTTAAAATGTTAATTATTAATTTCTACATCACCAACCCAATCTACATTAATACCAAGCAACTGCTCTATCTCTACCATAATAAAACATCGTTATAAACTGTCAAATTAGTATAAGCTTTCCCTGAAGAAGGAACGCTTGTTCCGGAACCGGTCGGATTAACGCATTATATAAGTGGTTTATACAAAGTTGAATTGTTTTGTGGCCCATTTTACGGAGTAAATTCATTTTAAAAAGTGATAACTAATTATTGTTAACTGTCATTTTCATTCGTAAAGGTCATCGAGTTAATCATAGGTAAATCGAGTATAGGTCATTTACCATGGAAAACTGCCCATTTAATATAGTAAAAAAATTTTGAAGGGATGCCGTCACCTTCAACAGCTTTCAATTGTTTATGGATAACAGCTTTTTATGGTAAACGACTCTTCTGTTAAGTCATTTACAATAGAAAACTATTTATTTTCACATTATGAACATTTTTGGGCAAAATGGCCCATTTTACGGAGTAAAGTCGTATTTAAAAGTCACAACGAAACATTATTAACCATCATTTTTATTCCTAAAGGTCATGGAGCTGATTATAGGTTTATTTACCGTAGAAAACTGAACATTTAAAACGGATAAGAAATTTTGAAGGTATGTTAAAAATTTGTGGAAAACAGGTTTTTTATGGTAAATGTCTCTTCCGTTAAGTCATTTGCGAAAGGAAACTATTATGTTTTACGTTATGAACGTTTTTTGGTTGAAATGGCCCATTTTACGGAGTTAAGTCATTTAAAAAGTCATAGCGAATTATTGTTAACTGTCACTTTCATTCCTTAAGGTCAGCAAGTTAATTACAGGTGATTTACTGTCGAAAACTGCCCATTTAATATAGTTAAGAAATTTTGGAGGGACGCCGCCGCCTTCAACAGATTTAAAATGTTAGTGAAAAACAGGTTTATCATGGTAAATGACTTGTCTGTTAAGTCAATAATAAAAAGGAAACTATTACTTTTTACTTAATGGACATTTTTTGGGTGAAATGACCCAATTTTCGGAGATAAGTCATTTTAAAAAGTAATAACTAATTATTGTTAACTGTCATTTTCATTCGTAAAGGTCATCGAGATAATTATAGGTGATTTACCGTGGAAAACTGCCCATTTAATATAGTTTAGAAATTTTGAAGGGATGCCGTCGCCTTTGTCACCTTTCAATTGTTTTTGTAAAACAGGTTTTTCATGGTAAATGACTCTACTGTTAAGTCATTTACAAAAGAAAACTATTACTTTTTACATTATGAACATTTTTGGGGTGAAATGGCCCATTATACGGAGTAAAGTCATTTTTAAAAGTCATAAGGAACCTTTGTTAAACGTCATTTTTATTCTTTAAGGTCATCGAGTTAGTAATAGGTTTATTTACCGTGGAAAACTACCCATTTAAGACAGTTAAGATATTTTGAAGGGATTCCTACGCCTTCAACAGCTTTAAAATTTTTGTTTAAAAAAAGGTTTATCGTGGTAAATGACTCAACTGTTAATTCATTTACAAAAGCAAATTATCACTTTATACGTTATGAATATTTTTTGGGTGAAGTTGTCCATTTTACGAAGTAAAGTGGTTGTTAGAAGGTCATTATGTATTATTGTTAACAGTAAATTTCATTCGTAAATGTCATCGAGTTAATTATAGGTTTATTTACCGTGGAAATCTGCCCATTTAAAACATTAAGAAATTTTAAAGGGATTCCGTCGCCTTCAAAAGCTTTAAAAATTTTTTTGTAAAACAGATTTTTTGTGTTAAATGACTCATGCGTTAAGTCATTTACAAAAGGAAATCATAATTTTTTACGTAATGGACATTTTTTGGGTGAAGTTTTCCGTTTAACGGAGTAAGGTCATGTTAGAAGGTCATTATGTATTACTGCTAACTGTCATTTTCATTCGTCAAGGGCATCGAGTTAATTATAGGTTTATTTACCGTGGAAAATTGTCCATTTAATATCGTAAAAATTTTTTGAAGGGATTCCGTCGCCTTCAAAAGCTTTTAAATTTTTTTGAAAAACAGGTTTTTTGTGTTAAATGACTCATGCGTTAAGTCATTTACGAAAGTAAATCATCATTGTTTACGTTATGGACATTTTTTGGGTGAAGTTTTCCACAATATGGAGTAAGGTCTTGTTAGAGGGTCATAATGTATTACTGTTAACTGTCATTTTCATTCGTAAAGGTCATCGAGCTAATTATCAGTGATTTACCGTGGAAAACTACCCATTTAACATAGATATTTAATTTCGAAGGGATTCCGTGGCCTTCAACAGCTTAAAAATATTTGTGGAAAACAGGTTTTTCATCAAAAATGTCTCTTCTGTTGGGTCATTTACGAAATGAAACTATTACTTTTTAGGTTATTATGGTTTTTTGTTGATATGACCCATTTTACAGAATTAAATCATTTTTAAAAAAACATAACGAATTATTTGTTAACTGTAATTTTCATTCCTTAAGGTCATCGAGTTAATTATAGGTGATTTACCGTTGAAAACTGCCAATTTAATATAGTTAAGAAATTTTGAAGGGATGCCGTCGCCTTCAACAGCTTTAAAATGTTTGTGAAAAACAGGTTTATTATGGTAAATTACGCATCTCTTAAGTCATTTACGAAAGGAAACTATTACTTTTTTCGTTATGGACAATTTTTGGGTGAAATGGTCCATTTTACGGAGTTGTCATTTTCAAAAGTCATAACTAATTATTTTTAACTGTCATTTTCATTCGTAAAGGTCATCGAGATAATTATAGGTGATTTACCGTGGAAAACTGCCCATTTAATATAGTTAAGAAATTTTGAAGGTATGCCTTCGCCTTCAACAGCTTTCAATTGTTTGCAGAAAACAGGTTTTTTATGGTAAATGTCTCTCCTGTTAAGTTATTTACAAAAGAAAACTATTACTTTTTACAAAATGAACATTTTTTGGGCAAAATGTCCCATTTTACGGATTGAAGTCATTTTTAAAAGTCATAACGAATCATTGCTAACCGTCGTTTTTATTCGTTAATGTCATCGAGTTAATTATAGGTTTATTTACCGTGGAAAACTGCCCATTTACAACATTAAGAAATTTTGAAGGGATGCCGTCGCTTTCAAAAGCTTTTAAATTTTTGAGAAAAACAGGTTTTTCGTGTTAAATGACTCATGCGTTAAGTCATTTACGAAAGGAAATCATAATTTTGTATGTAAATGGATGTTTTTTGGGTGAAGTTTTCCGTTTTACGGAGTAAGGTCATGTTAGAAGGTCAAAATGTATTTCTATTAACTGTAATTTTCATTCGTCAAGGGCATCGAGTTAATTATAGGTTTATTTACCGTGGAACATTGCCTATTTAATATAGTTAAAAATTTTTGAAGGGATCCCGTCGCCTTCAAGAGCTTTAAATATTTTGTGAAAACGGGTTTTTTATGGAAAATGTCTTATCTGATAAGTCATTTACGAAAGTAAATCATCATTGTTTACGTTATGGACATTTTTTGGGTGAAGTTTTCCATTATACGGAGTAAGGTCATGTTAGAGGGTCATAATGTATTACTCTCAACTGTCATTTTCATTCGTGAGGGTCATCGAGCTAATTACAGGTTTTTAAACAGGTTTTTCATGGTAAATGTGTCTTCTGTTAAGTCATTTGCGAAAAGAAAACTATTACTTTTTACGTTATGAAGGTTTTTTTGTTCAAATGGACCATTTAACGAAGTTAAGTCATTTTAAAAAGTCATAACAAATTATTGTTAACTGTAATTTTCATTCGTGTAGGTCATCGAGTTAATCATTGGTTTATTTACCGTGGAAAATTGATCATTTAATATTGTTTAGAAATTTTGAAGGGATGCCGTCGCCCTCAATAGCTTTAAAATGTTTGTGAAAAACAGATTTTTATGGTAAATGACTCTTCTGTTAAGTCGTTTACGGAAAGAAATTATCATTTTATAAACATTTTGACCACGTCGTATCGGAACACAACACGTACACGAAATATCGTCAAAAAACGTCGAAATGCTGATAAATTGCCATTTAGCGCCAAAAACTGTTTTAATCAGCCGTCGTCAAAAAACGTCGATATTTTGATAAATTGCCATATAACGCGAAAAACGTCAAAAATCGTTATACACTGCCATGTAGGGCTAAACTCGTCAAAAAACGACGACATGCTGATAAATTGCCATTTTACGCCAAAAACGTCAAAAATCGTTATAAACTGCCATCTGGGGTTAAAGTCGTCAAAAAATGTGGAAATGCTGATAAATTGCCCTTTACCGCCAAAAACGACAAAAAATGGTTATAAACTGACATCTAGGACGAAAATCGTCAAAAAACATCCAAATTCTGATCAATTGCCATTTTACGCGAAAAACTCCAAAATGGTTATAAACTGCCATCTAGCACTAAAATCGTAAAAAATCCTGAAAATGCTAAAAAACGTCAAAAATGGTGATCAACTGCCATTGAGCGCTAAAATCGTCAAAAAACTTCGAATTGCTGATAAAAACCCATTTAGCGCAAAAAACGTCCGAAATGGTAATAAACCGTCATCTAGCACTAAAATCTTCAAAATTTACAAAATGATGAAAAACTGCCATTTCGTGCCTAAAATGGTTAAAAACTGCCATTTTACGCTAAAATCGTTAAAAAACTTCGAAATGCTGATAATTTGCATTTAGCACAACAACGTCCAAAATGGTTATAAACTGCAATCTAGGGCTAAGATCGTCAAAAAACGTCAATGTGCCGATAAATTGCCATTTAGCGCCAAAACGTCCAAAATGGTTAAAAATATTTTTTGGTGAAATAGTCCATTTTAGGGAGAATTTTCATTTTTATAGATCATTAGTATTTTTACCATCTGAAGGTGATTATTTATTCGACTGAATTTACGTTACATTAATGTCATCGTGAGGAAAAAAGTCTTTACTGGATTAAAACCTCACAGAAGTTGCAAAGGAAAAGAAGGGGGAACTGAACTTTTTCCTGGAAATTTACATTTACCTTTACTGAAAGTTAATATTTTATTTTCTTCAGGGTTGGTCCTGGTGGCGTATTTACAATCCATACCTTTCATGTAATCCCTACGTTTCAGTACGTAGCGTGACTGAAACGCGGTAGGGATTGTAATGCATAAATCACCTTACAAACACTACCTCGTTTCAGTCGCCTTACGCGCTTCGTTGCTCAAATTATGGAGGGGTTAGTAGAGAGGATGGACCACGTTTTACAATTTTTTTTTAACATATAAATTTATTTCTTAAGTAAAAAAAAAATAAAAAAAATTTTTTGAACTGTGGGTGACGACCGTAATTATAGAAAGGTAAGCATAGAGGATGGACCGCGTTTTTTTACACTTAAAAAAAAAATTACATTGAAAATTTTAGCTGCGGTGATGAAGAGCACCACTATTCTGGCAGTGGCACTGCTAGGGCAGGGCTTGCTCGCCTTGGATGTACTCCTAAGGTTCACCACAGTTATGAATTTGCTGCTGTTCTGGCAGTGATTGCACGGTAGAGCTGGAATTGAAATTAGAAGATGGTATTAACCTTGCTGGCCTTCGGTTGAGTGGCGCATCTCGTTGCAAACTCGTTGGGAGGCGGGCTAATTGGTACCATTCCTTGAGTTGCGTATCTCGGCGCAAATATGCTGGGAAGCGGGCTAGCTGGTGTCATGACTTGAGTTGCGTATCTCATCGCAAACAAGTTGGGAGGCTAGCTGGTGCCAGTACTAGGATAAATAATATAAATAAATAACTTATGAAAAATGGGCTGGCAGGAGGCGGCTCAGGCTATTACGGGACTGCTAATTCAGGCAGGTTGGTGATCAGCTTGGCGTGGATTCGCAGGGCTCAGGGCCACGAGCAGGTCAGCAATCTGCTTTGCGTGGCAGGCCAGCTGTTGTACTCTATGAAAATAGCCTAGCTGGCCTCCGGTTGAGTGGCGTATCTCGTTGCTGCTCAATTTGTAGCTGCACATCTCATTGCTGCATGTATGGTAGCTGCATATCTACCGAATGTGTGGTAGCTGCATATTCATGATTATTGTTGCCTTCGTATGGCGCTGCGCGTTTCAAACCCGGTCCGCTATTTAACTAAAAATATATCGGTTGAGAACCTTTTTTAAACATGCTTTTAGCATAAACGTGTTCAAGGAGTTAATCCCCGTCACGACAATCCATTTACCTGTCTGTGGGTTCGTTGCTACATGTCTGTTAGCTGCGTGTCACGTTGCGTGGATACTGCATATCTCGTTGATGCTCAGTTTGTTGCTGCATTTGTGTAAGCTGCGTGTCTCATTGCTGCATGTGTGGTAGCTGCATATCTCGTTGCTGCTCAAGATTAAATCCAAAAAACTGACCAACAAACTCAAAATATACTATCAAAATGTAAGAGGACTGAGAACGAAACTTCAGGACGTAAGATCTACAATACCAATAACGAATTACGAAATTTATGCTCTTACTGAAGCATGGCTGAATGCTGATATAAACGGTCAAGAACTAGGTTTTTTTGACCATTTCATTTACAGAAATGACAGATGTCAAAGTTCCGGCAATAAAACAAAATGTGGCGGCGTACTATTGTCAGTATCAACCAAACTGAATTCGAGGAAACTGAAATGCCTTCACAAACATCTTGAGCATGTATTTGTAATGGTTTCCTTAAAAAAACAAAAACTTATAATCGGTTGCACATATAAACCATCAGCCTCCAGCCTGCAAACATATAAAGAGCACCACCTTGAAGTTGAAACTATGCGAAGAAAATTTCCTGATGCTACATTTATTCTGATGGGTCACTACAACCTTCCAAATATCATATGGGACATTGAGAATATCGCGTCCTCGAGCCCGGACAACATCTATTATGGCTCCCATGAAATTTTAGAAATGACCAACTTTTTAAATTTGCATCAGAAAAACCATGTGTACAACATCAATTCTCGTCTTCGCGATCTAGTCTGTACAGATTCTTCTAGTGTTAATGTTTATGCCTCTGATGAAATGATTCTTCCAATCGATAAATACCACCCCCCCCCCTAATAATCATTTACCTCAATACTTTTGTTAAGGTAATTGACCCCACGATGGTGAAATGTAATTTTGAAAAAGCAGATTACCCAAAGATTATAGAATTTTTATCTGATAATAATTGGGCTTATGATCTCAATTGTAAAAGCACAAGTTTAAATGATGCCTTAGAATATTTTTATAATGCAATTTATAAAGCAATCAATAGCTTTGTTTTCCTACAAAAATATTACACTTCTAAATTCCCTAAATCGTTCGATTCTGAACTAATTAATCTAACATACGAGAAAAAAATTGCCCACAAACGTTATAAAATAAATAGAACGCTAAATAATTACATCGCATTCTCTGTTTTGCGTAAAGATTGTACCAGGAAATCTAAAGTATGTTTTAAAAATTACACCAACAATGTTGAAAATTCTATTTTAACAAATATTAATAAATTTTGGAATTACGCTAACTCCTTTCGGAAAAATAACTCTAACTTTCCTGCTACAATGTTTTACGGGAAGAAAGCGGGTCATGACAAAAACGATATTGTAAATTTATTTGCAGGTTTCTTTAAGAGTGTATACGTTAAAGACAATGACAACATTTTATCTGATAAACCCCTATTTACTGAAAGCTCACTCAACTTGCATAACATCCATGTGGAAGTAAATGATGTTGTGACTTGTATCAAACAGCTGGATTTCAGGTCGAATTCGGGGCCAGATATGATTCCCTCAATATTACTTAAAAACTGTGTTCATGTTCTAGCTCTTCATATTACTATAATTTTTAATTTATCTTTATCTACAGGTTGTTTTCCTGAAATTTGGAAAAGTAGCTTTGTAACACCTATTTTTAAAAAAGGTGATAAAAGTCAAATTGAAAATCATAGACCCATATGTATTATGTCATCACTACCTAAACTTTTTGAAAAGATTATATTAAGTAAAATCATGCATAAAATTAAACCGTTAAGTCATTTACGGAAAGAAATTGTTATTTTATATGTTATGAACATTTTGACTACGTCGTATCGAAACACAACACATACACAAAATATTGTCAAAAAACGTCGAAATGCTGATAAATTGCCAATTAGCGCCAAAAACTGTTTTAATCAGCCGTCGTCAAAAAACGTCGATATTTTGATAAATTGCCATTTAACGAGAAAAACGTCAAAAATCGTTATACACTGCCATGTCGGGCTAAAATCGTCAAAAAACGCAGACATACTGATAAATTTCCATTTTATGCCAAAAACGTCAAAAATCGTAATAAACTGCCATCTGAGGTTAAAATCGTCAAAAATGTGGAAATACTGATAAATTGCCATTTTGCGCCAAAAACGTCAAAAATGGTTATAAACTGACATCTAGGACGAAAATCGTCAAAAAACGTCGAAATGCTGATAAATTGCCATTTAGCGCAAAAAAGTCCAAAATGGTTATAAACTGCCATCTTGCACTAAAATCGTCAAAAATCCTCAAAATGCTGAACAACTGCCGTAGGCCGAACGCAACATCAGATGAGAGTAGAGATGTCAGGAGTTCCACTAAAGAACACCAAGGAGTTTGTCTACCTCGGGAGCAAAATAACATGGGACGGTCGGTCTAACAGCGAGGTCGACAGCCGTACAAGCGAGGTCGACAGCCGAACGAGGTCGACACCAGGCTAGGCTTGCATTCAATAAAAGGTCGAAAATAATACAATCGAATAATATAGACCTGAAACTGAGAATACTCCTCATCAAGACCTGTGTATGGAGTATCTTGATGTACGGCTGCGAAACATGGTGCTTATCCGAAAGAGATAAACGGAGACGAGAGGCTTTTGAGATGTGGTCCTATAGAAGAGTACTAGGAATTTCCTGGAGAGACCACATCACAAATGAGGAGGTTCTCCAAAGAATCGAAGGAGGAAGGCACCTGCTCAGGACCTTGTCCGAAAGGCGTGCAAGATGGATCGGCCATGCAATAAGACAAGAAGGCCTCTTGCATGCCATAATGGAGGGTATGACCGAGGGGACAAACGCAAGGGGACGCCCACGCCGAGAGTACCTGGAGGACCTGCTGGTGAACGTGCGCTGCTTATCATATGCAGACTAATAAAACATTGTTCTAAACTGTCAAATTAGTATAAGCTTTCCCTGAAGAAGGAACGTTTGTTCCGAAACCGGTCGGATTTAAGCATTATACAAAGTTGAATTGTTTTGTGGTCCATTTTACGGAGTAAAGTCATTTTAAAAAGTGATAACTAATTATTGTTAACTGTCATTTTCATTCGTAAAGGTCATCGAGTTAATCATAGGTAAATCGAGTATTAACTCGAGTATAGGTCATTTACCATGGAAAACTGCCCATTTAATAAAGTAAAGAAATTTTGAAGGGATACCGTGGCCTTCAACAGCTTTAAAATGTTAATTATTAATTTCTACATTACCCACCCAATCTACATTAATAACAAGCAACTGCTCCATCTCTACCACAATAAAACATTGTTCTAAACTGTCAAATTAGTATAAGCTTTCCCTGAAGAAGGAACGCTTGTTCCGGAACCGGTCGGATTTACGCATTATATAAGTGATTTAAAAAGTGATAACTAATTATTGTTAACTGTCATTTTCATTCGTAAAGGTCATCGAGTTAATTATAGGTGATTTACCGTGGAAAACTGACCATTTAATATAGTAAAGAAATTTTGAAGGGATGCCGTCGTCTTCAACAGCTTTCTATTGTTTGTAGAAAATAGGTTTTTCATGGTAAATGACTCTTCTGTTAAGTCATTGACAAAAGAAAACTATTTCTTTTTATATTATGAACATTTTTTGGGCGAAATGGCCCATTTTACGGAGTAAAGTCGTTTTTAAAAGTCATAACGAAACATTGTTATCCGTCATTTTTATTCCTAAAGGTCATCGAGCTAATTATAGGTTTATTTACCGTGGAAAACTGCAGATTTAAAACGGTTAAGAAATTTTGAAAGTAAGCCGTCGCCTTCAACAGCTTTAAAATATTTGTTAAAAACAGGTTTTTCGTGTTAAATGACTCATCCGTTTAGTCATTTACGAGGGGAAATCATCATTTTTTACATTATGGATATTTTTTGGGTGAAGTTTACCATTTTACGGAGTATGGTCATGTTAGAAGGTCATTACGTATTATTGTTAACTGTCATTTTCATTCGTAAAGGGCATCGAGTTAATTATAGGTCATTTACCATGGAAAGCTGCTAATTTAATATAGTTAAGAAATTTTGAAGGGATACCGTCGCCTAAAGGGAACAGCTTTAAAAAGTTTGTGGAAAACAGGTTTTTTATGGTAAATGTCTCTTCCGTTAAGTCATTTACGAAAGGAAACTACTATGTTTTACGTTATGAACGTTTATTGGTTGAAATGGCATTTTACGGAGTTAAGTCATTTAAAAAGTCATAACGAATTATTATTAACTGTCACTTTCATTCCTTAAGCTCAGCAAGTTAATTACAGGTGATTTACTGTCGAAAACTGTCCATTAAATATAGTTAATAAATTTTGGAGGGACGCCGCCGCCTTCAACAGCTTTAAAATGTTTGTGAAAAACAGGTTTATCATAGTAAATGACTCGTCTTTTAAGTCATTTACGAAAGGAAACTATTACTTCTTACTTAAGGGACATTTTTTGGGTGAAATAGTCCATTTTACGGAGATAAGTCATTTTAAAAAGTCAAAACTTATTATTGTTAACTGTCATTTTCATTCGTAAAGGTCATCGAGATAATTAAAGGTGATTAACTGTGGAAAACTGCCCATTTAATATAGTTAAGAAATTTTGAAGGGATGCCGTCTCCTTCATCAGCTTTCAATTGTTTTTGAAAAACAGGTTTTTCATTGTAAATGACTCTTCGGTTACGTCATTTACAAAAGAAAACTGTTACTTTTTACATTATGAACATTTTTTGGGTGAAATGGCCCATTATACGGAGTAAAGTCATTTTAAAAAGTCATAAGGAACCTTTGTTAAACGTCATTTAAATTCGTTAAGTTCATCGAGTTAATAAAAGGTTTATTTAAGACAGTTAAGATATTTTGAAGGGGTTCCGTCGCCTTCAACAGCTTTAAAATTTTGGTGAAAAAAAGGTTTTTCGTGGTAAATGACTCAACTGTTAAGTCATTTACGAAAGAAAATTATCACTTTATACGTTATGAATATTTTTTGGGTGAAGTTGTCCATTTTACGGAGTAAAGTGGATGTTAGAAGGTCAGTGTGTATTATTGTTAACTGTTATTTTCATTCGTAAATGTCATCGAGTTAATTATAGGTTTATTTACGCAATTTTGATGGGGTTCCGTCGCCTTCAAAAGCTTTTAAATTTTTGAGAAAAACAGGGTTTTCGTGTTAATTGACTCATGCGTTAAGTCATTTACGAAAGTAAATCATCATTGTTTACGTTATGGACATTTTTTGGGTGAAGTTTTCCATTATACGTAGTAAGGTCATGTTAGAGGGTCATAATGTATTACTGTTAACTGTCATTTTCATTCGTAAAGGTCATCGAGCCAATTATCGGTGATTTACCGTGGAAAACTACCCATTTAATAAAGATATTTTATTTCGAAGGGATACCGTGGCCTTCAACAGCTTAAACATATCTGTGAAAAACAGGTTTTTCATCAAAAATGTCACTTCTGTTAAGTCATTTACGAAATGAAACTATTACTTTTTACGTTTTGAAGGTTTTTTTGAAGAATTGACCCATTTTACAGAATTAAATCATTTAAAAATAACATAACGAATTATTTGTTAACTGAAATAATTTACATTCCTTAAGGTCATCGAGTTAATTATAGGTGATTTACCGTCGAAAACTGCCAATTTAATATAGTTAAGAAATTTTGAAGGGATGCCGTCGCCTTCAACAGCTTTAAAATGTTTGTGAAAAACAGGTTTATCATGGTAAATGACTCGTCTGTTAAGTCATTTACGAAAGGTAACTATATTTTTTTTCGTTATGGACATTTTTTGGGTGAAATGGCCCATTTTACGGAGTTGTCATTTTAAAGTCATAACAAATTTTTGTTAAGTGTCATTTTCATTCGTAAAGGTCATAGAGATAATTATAGGTGATTTACCCTGGAAAACTGCCCATTTAATAAAGTTAAAAATTTTTTAAGGGATGCCTTTGCCTTCAACAGCTTTCTATTGTTTGCAGAAAACAGGTTTTTGGTGGTAAATGACTCTCCTGTTAAGTTATTTACCAAAGAAAACTATAACTTTTTACAAAATGAACATTTTTTGGGCAAAATGGCCGATTTTACGGATTAAAGTCATAACGAATCATTGCTAACCGTCGTTTTTATTCGTTAATGTCATCGAGTTAATTATAGATTTATTTACCGTGGAAAACTGCCCATTTAAAACATTAAGAAATTTTGAAGGGATGCCGTCGCCTTCAAAAGCTTTTAAATTTTTGAGAAAAACAGGTTTTTCGCGTTAAATGACTCATGCGTTAAGTTATTTACGAATGGAAATCAATTTTGCATGTAAATGGACATTTTATGGGTGAAGTTTTCCGTTTTACGGAGTAAGGTCATGTTAGAAGGTCATTATATATTTCTGTTAACTGTCATTTTCATTCGTCAAGGGCATCGAGTTAATTATAGGTTTATTTACTGTAAAAATTGCCTATTTAATATAGGTAAAATTTTTTGAAGGGATGCCATCGCCTTCAACAGCTTTAAATATTTTGTGAAAAACGGGTTTTTTATGGAAAATGTCTTATATGATAAATCATTTACGAAAGTAAATCATCATTGTTTACGTTATGGAGATTTTTTGGGTGAAGTTTTCCATTATACGGAGTAAGGTCATGTTAGAGGGTCATAATGTATTACCGTTAACTGTCATTTTCATTCGTAAAGGTCATCGAGCTAATTATAGGTGATTAACAGTGGAAAACTACCCATTTAATATAGATAAGAAATTTCGAAGGGATACCGTGGCCTTCAACAGCATTAAAATATTTGTGGTAAACAGGTTTTTCATGGTAAATGTGCCTTCTGTTAAGTCGTTTACGGAAAGAAATTATCATTTTATATGTTGTGACCATTTTGACCACGTCGTATCACAACACGTACACGAAATATCGTCAAAAAACGTCGAAATGCTGATAAATTGTCAATTCGGGCCAAAAACTGTTTTAATTAGCCGTCGTCCAAAATCGTCGATATTTTGATAAATTACCATTTAACGCGAAAAACGTCAAAAATCGTTATACACTCCCATGTAGGGCTAAAATCGTCAAAAAACGACGACATGCTGATAAATTGCCATTTTACGCCAAAAACCTCAAAAATCGTTATAAACTGCCAACTGGGGTTAAAATCGTCAAAAAATGTGGAAATGCTGATAAATTGCCTTTTGGCGCCAAAAACGTCAAAAATGGTTATAAACTGACATCTAGGACGAAAATCGTCAAAAAACGTCGAAATTCTGATCAATTGCCATTTTACGCGAAAAATTACAAAATGGTTATAAACTGCCATCTAGCACTAAAATCGTAAAAAATCCGGAAAATACTGAAAAACAATCAAAAATGGTGATCAACTGCCATTGAGCGCTAAAATCGTCAAAAAACTTAGAATTGCTGATAAATTACCATTTAGCGCAAAAAACGTCCGAAATGGTAATAAACTGTCATCTAACACTAAAATCTTCAAAAATCCACAAAATGATTAAAAACTGCCATTTAGTGCCGAAAGTGGTCAAAAACTGCCATTTTACGCTAAAATCGTTAAAAAACTTCGAAATACTGATAATATGCATTTAGCACAACAACGTCCAAAATGGTTATAAACTGCCATCTAGGGCTAAGATCGTCAAAAAACGTCAATACGCCGATAAATTGCCATTTAGCGCCAAAAACGTCCAAAATGGTTTAAAATATTTTTTGGTGAAATAGTCCATTTTACGGAGAATGCTCATTTTAATAGGTCATTAGTATTTTTACCATCTGAAAGTGATTATTTACTCCACTGAATTTACGTTACATTAATGTCATCGTGAGGAAAAAAGTCTTTACTGGATAAAAACCTCACAGAAGTTGCAAAGGAACAAAAGTTCTGAACTTTTTTCTGGAAATTTACATTTACCTTTACTGAATGTAAATATTTTATTTATTATCAGGGTTGGTCCTGGTGGCGTATTTACAATCTCTACCACGTTTAAGTCACGCTTCGTACTGAAACGCGGTAGGGATTGTAATGCATAATCACCTTACAAACACTACCTCGTTTCAGTCGCCTTACGCGCTTCGTTGCTCTATCTGTTTTTGTGGCGACCGTAATTATGGAGGGGTAAGTAGAGAGGATGGACCGCGTTTTTTTTAACTTACAATTTTTTTTTAACATATAATTTTATTTCTTAAGTAAAAAAAAAATAAAACTTTTTTTAACTGTGGGTGACGACCGTAATTATAGAAAGGTAAGCATAGAGGATGGACCGCGTTTTTTTTACTTCAAAAAAAAAATTTGAAGAGCACCACTATTATAAACAATATAAAGGAATAACTTATCATTAAAAATGGGATGGCAGGACGCGGCTCAGGCTAGTACGGGACTGCTAATTCAGGCAGGTTGGTGATCAGCTTGGTGTGGATTCGCAGGGCTCAGGGCCGCGAGCAGGTCAGCAAACTGCTTTGCGTGGCAGGCCAGCTGTTGTACTCTATGGAAATAGCCTAGCTGGCCTCCGGTTGAGTGGCATATCTCGTTGCTGCTCAATTTGTAGCTGCACATCTCGTTGCTGCATGTTTGGTAGCTGCATATTTCATGATTATTGTTGCCTTCGTATGGCGCTGCGCGTTTCAAACCCGGTCCGCTATTTAACTAAAAATATATCGGTTGAGAACCTTTTTTAAACATGTTTTTAGCATTAACGTGTTCGAGGAGTTAATCCCCGTCACGACAATCCATTTACCTGTCTGTGGGTTCGTTGCTACATGTCTGTTATCTGCGTGTTGTGATGGGGCACCCCCCCCCCCCCCCCTAGTGATAAATTTTACAATATTCTTCTTCTCGAATTTGAATTAGAAGATTTACAACAAAGGTCGGTGGTGACGCTCTCTCCTCGGTCACGGAACCACTTGTGATGGTGCAACCCTTTTCCTCGGGGTTTATACCCCCCCCCCTCTCTCTCGCGCGTTCAGATCTCCGGATGGTAGATCTTCCTCTTGTACCTACTGAATGATCCGCCAATAATGTTTGAATCATGACTCATTTTTCCCACCCAGTAAAAGGTAGTTTTCCGGGAAATTCTTACAATAAACCCTTTTCTCCACGTTGTGTGATTTTTTGCTTCGGAGCACCTAGGACATCTAGGATAGGTATTTAATGTCTTTCGTGGTAACTTTCGGTTCTTTTAGGTAAGGTGTGGAAGAATTTCTCTGTATCTCTTAAACGTCTGAAGGACACGTCCGGTCTAAACTATCCTGAATTAGTCCCCACTATGATCCTAATGATATACACTGCTCGAATGTTCACATAATGAGCACGGTTGCTATTACTCTCGCTAGGCTATAAATTGATCTCTCTCCATCTACGTCATAATGATTTTAATGTACATACCTGGAATGTTTCATTTCAGGTAATTGGCGAATTCTCTGCACCGCTCTCCATGGCTATATCCTATACATAATCGTGATAATATGTTCTGTTGTTAGTAAACACAAATTTATACCTAGGATGGAAGTATAAAGACGGGATAGAGGATAGGATGGATGGTGATGGAGAAGAAATTCTTTGCAAACTAGTACTGGCTCCTCCACTTGACCAAATTGACTAGGTGGTCAGCTCTCAGGACACGACCCTCCGACCAATGCATGATTGCATGATGAGGCTATACCCATGGCACCCGGAAAATCTCTTGACGATAAACCAGATACCCGGACCCCTCCATAACAAAAGAAGAACGACATGCCTTCAAACCTTTCCTGATCAACTCCAGTATCGAACACCTCCGGAACTACTTTACTGGCTCTAGAAGGGGTAATCTATTTCGTCCCTTATCAAGACTCTACTCACGGTACAAAGTGGCGTAAGCTTGTGACAGGCAGATCCTTCCTCCCACGTGACCGACCTAGCGTTACAGACCACCTCTAGAAGCCAACGTATCCCCACCCTTGTAAGAGATACGTTTGCTTCCAGGTCGATAGGATTAAAAAATGTGATGATGCTGCAGGAATCTCTCCGCAAGAAGCCATGCCCATGCCTCCATCCACACTACCTTGCCGGTAACTCGAGATGCTTTTGGCCAAGACGCCTCCGACAGCGAACCATGCCCTTTCATACAAATTGGCACCTCATTTCATACGGTCCTTTGCGCCCATTCACTCGACACCGTCCCGCGAAAGAGAATTGCTTCCAGGACCTCGCGTGACCCGATCAGTCTATGGTGAGCATCCTCCAACATGACAATGCGGAAAGACCCTTACCGGTGGACCACCAATTGTGTGTATGTGTAGCCTCGGTGTCGTCATCACATTGTTCAATCATAAAGATTTAAAAAAGCGTAAATCAACAAGTAGGAATTCAGCGGAGTACCTGTTAGTTTTATTTGTTTCATATTTAATATTGTGATTCTGCTCTTCTGCTCTCTTGTCTTAAGATGTTCAGCTGTTCGGGTTGCAGGTAATCGCCTTCAATTTGATATGTCGTACTCTCGGAACGCCCACCATTTGGTTGAGTGTACAACACCCCCGGTACCTCGCTTGCTCGTTCATTTTTTTTTGTATATGTGTTCCTCCGACCGCCCGGCATCAGCTGTCTGGGAGAAAACGTCACTGCCCTAAATGATAATAACGGTTAAACATATCCATATGAGCTGCCACAATAATATTAAATTTTCTCGGCGCTGGAGGTGTTGAAATTTACTGTCAGGGTTCGCGTTCCATTCACGTCACTCTGCAACCAGGTACCTGTAATTTAAATATAGATTCTTTAACTTACCCGTACGTAATTTTTTAATTCTCCGGTCGGGAAAACACGACCAATTGCATCTTAATTACAAATCCTGTAGACCTGTACCTGTGGAGAAAACACAAAGGTCCCCCTCCCTACGATTTCTTAAATTTTATACGACAAGGCCTAACGTAGCCTTAGATTTATGACTAAATTTAACCCCCTTTCCTTATAACCTGAATCTGATTGGAGGTATCTTTATCGCTCCCATCTGACTATCTCGCAATTGTAATGTACTCCGGTTGACCGATGTTTGTAGACTATTTCAAATATATCGTCCCTCTTTAAATATGTGTGTTCCCTAAGGTTAAATTAGCACTTGCTATATCTTGGTATCGAAACCACTAGATTGAACGTTTTTCGTAAATTATTATTATTATTGTTTTATTTCTAAACTATTTGGTATACATTTTTTCCATTTCAAGAGAACGATTTTTTTGATCGTAATTAAGATTTTTTTATTCAATTATTATTTCTGATATAAAGTCCGCAATTTTATTATTTTACACCGTTTAAATCGTAGTAATACTGAAGTTTTTATTATTAGATCACGCCTGATTAAACCCGAACAAATATCTGTTATTATAACTCAATATTTTCACTGTCCTTAAATAATTTTCACAATTTTTTTAAGTTCCTAAAAGCTTTTCACCACTGGCTCGTACTCCTTCTCCTGAATCTAATTAATTAACACTTTGCACAAAATCCACTGAAGTTAGATCGACACTCCGCCGGAACGATTTTTGCTAAGTCTCCGAAAAAATTCCCAAACACTTCGATTTCCCTCGTCATTGTCAATTGTCAAACGTAATTTTGAAAAAGCAGATTACCCGAAGATTATAGAATTTTTATCTGCTAATAATTGGGCTTATGATCTCACTTGTAAAAGCACAAGTTTAAATGATGCCTTAGAATATTTTTACAATGCAATTTATAAAGCAATCAATAGCTTTGTTTCCCTACAAAAATATTACACTTCTAAATTCCCTAAATGGTTCGATTCTGAACTAATTAATCTAACATACGATAAAAAAATTGCCCATAAGCGTTATAAAATAAGTAGAACGCTAAATAATTATATCGCATTCTCTGTTTTGCGTAAAGATTGTACCAGGAAATCGAAAGTATGTTTTAAAAAATACACCAAAAATGTTGAAAATTCTATTTTAACAAATATTAATAAATTTTGGAATTACGCTAAGTCCTTTCGGAAAAATAACTCTAACTTTCCTGGTACAGTGTTTTACGGGAAAAGGGCGGGTCATGACAAAAACGATATTGTAAATTTATTTGCAGATTTCTTTAAGAGTGTATACGTTAAAGACAATGACAACATTTTATCTGATAAACCCCAATTTACCGAAAGCTTACTCAACTTGCATAACATCCATGTGGAAGTAAATGATGTTGTGACTTTTATCAAACAGCTGGATATCAGGTCGAATTCGGGGCCAGATATGATTCCCTCAATATTACTTAAAAACTGTGTTCATGTTCTAGCTCTTCATATCACTATAGTTTTCAATTTATCTTTATCTACAGGTTGTTTTCCTGAAATTTGGAAAAGTAGCTTTATAAGACCTATTTTTAAAAAAGGTGATAAAAGTCAAATTGAAAATTATAGACCCATATGTATTATGTCATCACTACCTAAACTTTTTGAAAAGATTATATTAAGTAAAATCATGCATCAAATTAAACCGCTTATATCAATATTTCAACATGGTTTCATGCCAGGCAGATCTACGTCATCTAACTTATTGCTTTACGAAAATTTTATTTCTAATGCACTTTCCAAGGGTCATCAAGTTGACTTTATTTATACTGATTTGAGCAAAGCCTTTGATACTGTTTCTCATCGCATTTTAATGGAAAAATTAGAACACTTGGGAATAAGCGGCAACTTTCTCGAATGGCTTAGAAGCTATTTATCATATAGAAAACTATCTGTAAAAATTAACTCCACAACCTCATACACTTTTTTTGCCGTAAGTGGGGTCCCCCAAGGTTCCCACCTAGGACCAATTCTTTTCCTACTATTTATTAACGACATTTCATTAATTTTCGATAATATTCACTTTCTTCTATTTGCTGACGATGTTTAAATCGATTGAAAATTCATCTGATATTTTAACTCTACAAATGAAAACAAATCTTCTGATTGTTTAACAAAACAAATGAAGTTTTTAGAGTTCGACTATACAATTAACAATGCCACTCTAAAAAGAGTCTTTGAATTCAACGACCTTGGCGTTATCTTTGACTCCAAATTACGCTTCTTGAATCACATTATAAGCATTACCAGTAAGGGATTACAAATGCTTGGATTCATCCTCAGAATCGCTTAAGACTTTATAACATAAAAAACCATAAAATTACTTAACACGTCTTTGGTTAGAAGTCAGGTTGAATACAATTCAAGCATTTGGTGTCATCATTTTAACACTCATTATTTACAAATTGAAAAAATTCAAAATAAATTTTTACGTTTTATTAATTTAAAAATTGGTATTCCTATTATTGAAATCAATTATGTCAATTTACGCAGTAAACTTAACTTATCGAAATTATCTGAAAGGCGAAAAATATTTGATCTCCTTTTATTGTATAAAATTGTTCATTTAAGGTTGTACTGCCCTGACGCTATAAACTTGCTATCCTTTCATATACCTCCAAAATATACTAGACGAAATATTTTATTTTACAACAATAACTTCGCTACGAATTCCGTGATGGAAAGAATACACAGGTTGGGCAATGAACTAACTGATGTGGCTGACATTTTTAATTTAAATTTCGATTCATTTAAAGCCAAATCAGTCCACCACTTTTTAGATGTAAATAATGAATAAGAAATCATTTTATTTTATTTCAATTTTCTTTTGTTTATTGTTTTTTTATTGTTCTTATTTCAAAAGCATACAACGAGTAATTAATTAAAAATTAATGTGTTTTGATTATTTTTAATGTTTTTGTTGCTCGTACATACGAGTTCTCTAAAGTCGTCCATGTGGAATTAGCATTAGATATATTCCTATTATTTTACATTGAGTCTATGCTTTATTTATATATTTTGTAATATTTTTTTATTTTGTGTTATATATACTGTTGTTATAAATGAAATTTGTATTAGAAAACTGTACTAGATCCATTAATAAAAGCCCAAAAATTCATAAAACGGACTATTTACAAAGAAAATTTTAAAGTCGTTTAATTCAGTTAATATTGCTTGCCGCCGCCTTATTCTTTCAGATTCGGATTCCCCGGCTCATAGTTAGTATAAAAATAACTAGTTTGATTTTCTAGGAATCAAAATGCTTCCAAAATGGCTATTTTCCTGTATGTGTATAAAATTTTTTAAAGTCGTGTAATTCAGTTAATATTGCTTGCCGCCGCCTACTTCTTTCAGATTCGGATTCCCCGACCCCAAATTAGTATAAAAATAACTAGTTTTATTTTTTAGGAAATTCGCCCATAAACCGAACTTTACCCTAATTTTCCGACAGTTTATATATTAAAATCTTCGAACACCTGTTTTAAGTTAACATAAATAATGTCTTGCAAAAATGACCCAGATGACCGATGCAAGTGTGCGGGATCAATATTAGTTGCCAGGTGCTTTGTTTTGAATAACAAACTGGTTCGGACACGTGCAGTCTTTTCTTTACATACAACGTCTTGCAAGAATCGACCTGATTACTCCAGATGGCCAAGGGCACCTGTTGTTTACGTCTTAAAATGCAGAATTTGTCATCAATAATAATTTAAGACAAGTTGGTTGCTAAGTGCTTTGTTTTTTATAACAAAGTGATTCGGACACGTGCATCTTTTCTATACGTAAATAATGTCTTACAAGAATCGACCTGATTACTCCTGGAGGCCGAAACACCTACTGTTTACGTCTTAAAATGCGGAATTTGTCATCAATTTATTAGAAAGATGAGTTGGTAGCTAAGTGCTAGGTATTAAATAACAAGATCTGGTAGGTATTTCAATGGTCGTCTCGTCACTTCATTTGGATAGGGTTCAAACTTCGCTTCACCTTGTTCTGAGATATGAGGTGTCAAAGTTTGCAAAGATGATTTCTCATAATCTGCTTACAAATTTCCGATTTTGATGTTGAACCTTGTGTAAAGTATTTTAATTGAACATACTTTAAATGAAAGTATTTAACGAGGACGTAAACTTACCCTTTTAGAACATACCTAAACATACTAATAGAACCCTGTTAGCTAGAGCATAATAATTCATTGCACAAGGTTCTAATTACATTACCCTAATGCTATTCCTAGCTAGGGCCAAGCCCTATTAAAATATTTTTCATTAAAATACGATAAACTAAAATACATAAATTAAAATTCTTACATAGATTTCGAAAATTCGTCATTGGAAACTTAGAAACCTTAGAAAATGGTAGACGTAGTTAGAACCCTATCCAAATGAAATGACGGACCATAATGTGCCTCGTATTTAAGATCAACTGTCAGATACAAACAAAATAGAGAGTGTAAGTGATGTTAGAACCTTGTGAAATGAATTATTATTGATAAAGCTTGAAGTTAGAACTTTGTCATACGTATATCTACGAAAATACAACACAGATGGTTCTGAAAATTATTAAGGTTATAGAAATAAGAAAAAGAAATGCTTTGGCATTCAAAGGTCTTTTTTGAAAAAAATGTCAGTTAGAACCCTATCCAAATGAAGTGACGGTCTGTAACAAATGCAATTTAGCGCTAAAATCGTCAAAAAAACTTCGACATGCGGTTAAATTGCATTTAGCGCCAACAACGTCCAAAATGGTTATACTTTTTACATTATGAACATTTTTTGAGTGAAATGGCCAATTTTACGGAGTAAAGTCATTATAAAAAGTCATAACGAATTAACTGTCATTTTAATTCGTATAGGTCATCGAATTAATTATAGGTTTATTTACCGTGGAAAACTGCCCATTGAATATAGTTAAGAAATTTTGAATGGATGCCGTCACGACGCGTCGCCTTCAAGAGCTTTAAAATGTTTTTGAAACACAACACGTACACGAAATATCGTCAAAAAACGTCGAAATGCTGATAAATTGCCAATTAGCGCGAAAAACTGTTTTAATCCGCCGTCGTCAAAAAACGTCGATATTTTGATAAATTACCATTTAACGCGAAAAAACGTCAAAAATCTTTATACACCGCCATGTACGGCTAAAATCGTCAAAAAACGACGACATGCTGATGAATTGCCATTTTACGCCAAAAACGTAAAAAATCGTTATAAACCGCCATCTGGGGCTAAAATCGTCAAAAAACGACGACATGCTGAAGAATTGCCATATAACGCCAAAAACGTAAAAAATCGTTATAAACCGCCATCTGGGGTTAAAATCGTCAATCGTGCTGATAAATTGCCATTTTGCGATAAAAACGTCAAAAATGGTTATAAACTGACATCTAGGACGAAAATCGTCAAAAAACGTCGAAATTCTGATAAATTGCCATTTAGCGCAAAAAAGGCCAAAATGTTTATAAATTGCCATCTAGCGCTAAAATCGTAAAAAATCCTCAAAATGCTGAAAAACTGCCATTTAGCACCAAAAATAGTAAAAAACTGCCATTTTGCGCTAAAATCGTTAAAAAATTTCGAAATGCTGATAATTTGCATTTAGCACAACAACGTCCAAAATGGTTATAAACTGCCATCTAGGGCTAAGATCGTCAAAAAAGGCAATATGCTGATATATTGCCATTTAGCGGCCAAAAACGTCCAAAATGGTTAAAAATATTTTTGGTGAAATAGTCCATTTTACGGATAATGCTCATTTAAATAGGTCATTAGTATTTTTGTTAACTGTCATTTTGATTTGGGTCAATTTGAGTTAATTATAGGTGATTTACCGTGGAAAACTGCCCATTTAATATAGTAAAGAAATTTTTAAGGAATGCATTCAGAAAAATGTATGTGAAAAGCCGGCTTTTCATGGTAAATGACACATGTGTTAAGCCATTTACGAAAGGAAATCATCATTTTTTACGTTATGGACATTTTTTGGGTGAAGTTTACCATTTTACGGAGTAAGGTCATGTTAGAAGGCCATTATGTATTATTGTTAACTGTCATTTTCATTCGTCAAGGTCATCGAGTATTAACTCGGGTATAGGTCATTTACCACGGAAAACTGCCCACTTAATATAGTTAAGAAATTTTGAAGGGATACCGTGGCCTTCAACAGCTTTAAAATGTTAATTGTTAATATCTACATTACCCACCCAATCTACATTAATAACAAGCAACTGCTCCATCTCTACCATAATAAAACATTGTTCTAAACTGTCAAATTAGTATAAGTTTTCCCTGAAGAAGGAACGTTTGTTCCGAAACCGGACGGATTTGAGCATTATATAAGTGGTTTATACAAAGTTGAATTGTTTCATTCATCAACATTTTTGGGTGAAATGGCCCATTTTACGGAGTAAAGTCATTTTAAAAAGTGATAACTAATTATTGTTAGCTGTCATTTTCATTCGTAAAGGTCATCGAGTAAATTATAGGTGATTTACCGTGGAAAACTGCCCATTTAATATAGTAAAGAAATTTTGAAGGGATGCCGTCGCATTCAACAGCTTTCAATTGTTTATGGAAAACAGGTTTTTTATGGTAAATGACACTTCTGTTAAGTCATTTACAATAGAAAACTATTAGTTTTTACATTATGAACATTTTTGGGGTAAAATGGCCCATTATACGGAGTAAAGTCATTTTTAAAAGTCATAAGGAACCTTTGTTAAACGTCATTTTTATTCGTTAAGGTCATCGAGTTAATAATAGGTTTATTTACCGTGGAAAACTGCCCATTTAAAACATTAAGAAATTTTGAAGGGATGCCGTCGCCTTCAAAAGCTTTTAAATATGTGTGAAAAACAGGTTTTTTGTGTTAAATGACTCATGTGTTAAGTCATTTACGAAAGGAAATCATAATTTTTTACGTAATGGACATTTTTTGGGTGAAGTTTTCCGTTTTACGGAGTAAGGTCTTGTTAGAAGGTCATTATGTATTACTATTAATTGTCATTTTCATTCGTCAAGGGCATAGAGTTAATTATAGGTTTATTTACCGTGGAAAATTGCCTATTTAATATAGTTAAAAAATTTTGAAGGGATGCCGTCGCCTTCAACAGCTTTAAATATTTTGTGAAAAACAGCTTTTTTTATGGAAAATGTCTTATCTGATAAGTCATTTACGAAAGTAAATCATCATTGTTTACATTATGGACATTTTTTGGGTGAAGTTTTCCATTATACGGAGTAAGGTCATGTTAGAGGGTCATAATGTATTACTGTTAACTATCATTTTCATTCGTAAATGTCATCGAGATAATTATCGGTGATGTACCGTGGAAAAATACCCATTTAATATAGATATTTAATTTCGAAGGGATACCGTGGCCTTCAACAGCTTAAAAATATTTGTGGAAAACAGGTTTTTCATCAAAAATGTCTCATCTGTTGGGTCATTTACGAAATGAAACTATTACTTTTTAGGTTATGATGGTTTTTTGTTGATATGACCCATTTTACAGAATTAAATCATTTTTAAAAAAACATAACGAATTATTTGTTAACTGTAATTTTCATTCCTTAAGGTCTTCGAGTTAATTATAGGTGATTTACCGTTGAAAACTACCAATTTAATATAGTTAAGAAATTTTGAAGGGATGCCGTCGCCTTCAACAGCTTTAAAATGTTTGTGAAAAACAGGTTTATTATGGTAAATTACTTATCTGTTAAGTCATTTACGAAAGGAAACTATTACTTTTTTCGTTATGGACATTTTTTGGGTGAAATGGCCCATTTTACGGAGATAAGTCATTTTAAAAAGTCACAACTAATTAATGTTAACTGTCATTTTCATTCGTAAAGGTCATCGAGATAATTATAGGTGATTTACCGTTGAAAACTGCCCATTTAATAAAGTTAAGAAATGTTGAAGGGATGCCTTCGCCTTCAACAGCTTTCAATTGTTTGCAGAAAACAGGTTTTTCATGGTAAATGACTCTCCTGTTAAGTTACTTACATAAGAAAACTATTACTTTTTACAAAATGAACATTTTTTTGGCAAAATGGCCCATTTTACGGATTAAAATCATTTTTAAAAGTCATAACGTCATCGAGTTAATTATACGTTTATTTACCGTGGAAAATTGCCCATTTAAAACATTAAGAAATTTTGAAGGGATGCCGTCGCCTTCAAAAGCTTTTAAAATTTTGAGAAAAACGGGTTTTTCGTGTTACAACACATGCGTTAAGTCATTTACGAAAGGAAATCATAATTTTGTATGTAAATGGACATTTTTTGGGTGAAGTTTTCCGTTTTATGGAGTAAGGTCATGTTAGAAGGTCATAAAGTATTTCTGTTAACTGTCATTTTCATTCGTCAAGGGCATCGAGTTAATTATAGGTTTATTTACCGTTGAAAATTGCATATTTAATATAATTAAAAAATTTTGAAGGGATGCCGTCGCCTTCAACAGCTTTAAATATTTTGTGAAAAACGGGTTTTTTTTTGGAAAATGTCTTATCTTATTAGCCATTTACGAAAGTAAATCATCATTGTTTACGTTATGGACATTTTTTGGGTGAAGTTTTCCATTATACGGAGTAAGGTCATGTTAGAGGGTCAAAATGTATTACTGTTAACTGTCATTTTCATTGGAAAAGGTCATCGAGTTTATTATAGGTGATTTACCGTGGAAAACTACCCATTTAATTTAGATAAAAAACGTCGAAATGCTGATAAATTGCCAATTAGCGCCAAAAACTGTTTTAATCAGTCGTCGTCAAAAAACGTCGATATTTTGATAAATTGCCATTTAACGCGAAAACCGTCAAAAATCGTTATACACTGCCATGTAGGGCTAAAATCGTCATAAAACGACGACATGCTGATAAATTGCCATTTTACGCCAAAACCGTCAAAATCGTTATAAACTGCCATCTGGGGTTAAAATCGTCAAAAATGTGGAAATGCTGATGAATTGCCCTTTGGCGCCAAAAACGTCGAAAATGGTTATAAACTGCCATCTAGCACTAAAATCGTCAAAAATCCTGAAAATACTGAAAAACGTCAAAAATGGTGATCAACTAAGCGCAAAAAAGGCCAAAATGTTTATTAATTGCCATCTAGCACTAAAATCGTAAAAAATCCACAAAATGCTGAAAAACTGCCATTTTGCACCAAAAATGGTAAAAACTGCCATTTTACGCTAAAATCGTTAAAAAACTTCAAAATGCTGATAATTTGAATTTAGCACAACAACTTCCAAAATGGTTATAAACTGCCATCTAGGGCTAAGATCGTCAATATGCCGATAAATTGCCATTTAGCGCCAAAAACGTCCAGAATGGTTAAAAATATTTTTTGGTGAAATAGTCCATTTTACGGAGAATGCTCATTTTAATAGGTCATTAGTATTTTTACCAACTGAAGGTGATTATTTACTCGACTGAATTTACGTTACATTAATGTCATCGTGAGGAAAAAAGTCTTTACTGGATTAAAACCTCACAGAAGTTACAAAGGAAAAGGAGGGGGAACATAAGTTCTGAACTTTTTTCTGGAAATTTACATTTATTTACCTTTACTGAATGTAAATATTTTATTTTCTTCAGGGTTGGTCCTGGTGGCGTATTAACAATCCCTACCGCGTTTCAATCACCTTACAAACATAAATCACCTTACAAACACTACCTAGTCGCCTTACGCGCTTCGTTGCTCTATCTGTTTCTGTGATGATATAAGATCCTAGGCCAAGCTAAATAAGAAGCAATTTATCTCCTCGCCAGTCAGCTCCACAATATTCTCCGCGTCACGGTTCACCTCAGCGCAGTTCACCTTAGCGTCAATAACCACCACGCCGTTCGCTGAATCGCCAATCACCATACCGCTATCCCCCGGCCCAGCGATCCCCAGCTCAACTAAATAGAAGACATAGAAACTCGGGAAACCGGTACCGCCCGGGAGCTCGTTACTAAAACGGCAACCCGGGCAAAGAAGAAAGAAACAGAAACAAACCGCAGAGTGCCACACGGCAATAGCAAGTTCCTTCCTTCCAAGGGTGAGAGTCACCATAGAGGGCCAAACCTATCAGGCATTGATAGACTCTGCATCTTCACACTCTATGATAAGAATGGGCATCGCCCAAAGTACCATATTACAACAATCCTCGATTCCATGCCTCAAGTTGGCGAACAAAAGAAACGTGATGCGAATAAAGGGTATGATATCGATAAAATTCGACATCCAGAATACAACACGGGAATGGAACTTCCTCAAAGGAAGCTTCAATAGACTCCATGCGGAACTGTTTAAATTTCGGAAGCTCAATCAGGACATCCACCCACTTTGTGCCCGTTCACCAGGGACAAAATAGTAACGATGTCCACGGGCCACTATTAGATCGAGTCCCAGAACAGGAGAAAAAAGGATTCATGGATCTATTATCCGAATATAATGAAGTATTTTCCCCCTTGACAGGCACAGCAAAAGTACCACCGCACAGAATCCACCTGAACACCGACAGACCAATCTGCGTTCCACCACATCGCCTTTGAGACGAGAAGAAAAAGGATTTATACAAATAACTGGAAGTGATGCTAGCGGATGGAGTAGTAGAATCCAGCAGATCCCCATACAGTTTCCCAGTAGTAATGGTGGCCAAAAAGGGAAAAGAAGGGCGACGATTCTGCATTGACTACAGAAGGTTGAATCAAGCAACAATAACTGAACCCTCCCCACTGCCAATCATCCACGAAACACTTAAAGACCTGAGTACAGCCAAGGTATTCACAGTACTGGACCTTAAAAGCGGGTACTGGCAAGCGCCGATGGCACCAGAAGACAGAGAAAAGACTACCTTTACCACACCAGATGGGGGCAGTTACCAGTTCCGAGTAATGCCATTCGAGTTAAAAGGTGCACCCAAGACATTTCAAAGAACCATGAGCCAGCAAGTATTAGCCGGGTTCCTTAGAAAATTTTCCATGGCCTATCTGGATGATATCGTCGTATATTCCAAAAACTTAAAAGACCACTTACGACACCTCCGCCTTATCCTAGAACGATTGGCAGAGTTTGGGTTAAAATGCTCTCCAGAAAAATGTATCATCGCCACAGATGAAATCACATACTTGGGACACACAGTCAGTGACACGGGCAACACTCCCCAGAGGCCACACGAAGAAGCCATTAAAAATACACCATCACCTCAAACAAGAAAAGAACTTCGCAGTTTTCTAGGAGTGTGCAACTGGTTGAGGGAATACATACCAAGCTTTGCCGAAATGTCCGCACCCTTAACAAATCTTACCAGAAATAAGATAAAATTCCAATGGACCGGAGAAGCCGAAGAAGCCATGCAGCAAATAAAAAATGCAATGGCGGGGCCGCTGGAACTCAAGAGACCTGATTTTAGTAGGGAATTCGTGCTACAAACGGACGCAAGTAAATTAGGAGCCGCAGCAGTACTCTTCCATAAAAATGAAGATGGTTCACGAGATGTGATATCATACTCGAGCACTCGGTTCTCACCAGCTGAAGAAAGGTACCATAGCAATGAACAGGAAGCACTGGAAGCAATATGGGCTATTAAGAAATACCGGCCTTACCTATAAAGGAGGCACTTTAAGCTCATCACAGACAACCGAGCTCTAACATGTCTAAACGAGGCAAAGAACGAAAGAGCCAAACTCACAAGATGGGCCCTACTCCTTCAAGACACGACTTTACTGTAGAGCACTGTCCGAGGAAAGATAACGAGCTCGCCGACGCGCTGTCTAGAAACCCAGGACCAACGCAAATGATACTCGAAACGGTTACCGGAAACACCCGAGAAAGCTATCCGGAAGTCGGCGGAGATAACGGCATAAACCAAATAGACTCAGAAAAGGAAGAAGAGCAACAAATCCTAGCAAGTGCGGTTAAATCAGGACAACCGACAGATCGGGAAACCCGGAAAAGAATAGATCGATGGAACACTCTAAACGACGGAGAAATCCTAAACAATGCCATCGATATAAATCACTACACAAGGTATACCGTCCACCAAGGAATACTTTGGTAAAGAGACGAAGGAAAGATGGACCGGTTGTTCGTCCCTCGAAGCACAATTCCAAGAGTTCTGGAAGAATACCACAACTCGGACACCGCAAACCACCTGGGAGCAGCAGAAACAACGAGAGCAATATCTGCACATTACTTCTGGCCAGGAATGAACGAAGAGATCCGCAGACTGGTACGCCAGTACATGACATGTGCCACATCAAAACGTGGCCCAAATAGACCCGCGGCTCCTCAAGGAGGCACAAAACTAAATAGACCATTTGAAGTGGTCGCCGCCGACGTCATGGGACCGTACCCAAGAACCCTGCATGGAAACAAATTTATTCTTGTAGTAACAGACTTATTCAAAAGATGGGTAGAAGCATTTCCGATTAAGTCTAGTATAGCAAAGACCATAATCCACCAGTTAGAAACTGAAGTATTTCCAATGTACGCTACCCGAAACGCATTCTCACGGATAACGGGCGACAGTTCATCCACCGCCAATGATTAGCCGCAATAGAAAGATGGCAATGTAATCATCGAACTACGGCTATATACCACCCACGCTCAAACCCCACGGAAAGGAGAAACCAGGAAATCAAAAAAGGCTTGAGAATTCTCCTCAGAGATTCTCCTCACAACAAATGGGATGAGAAACTGCCGGGAGTAATAATGACGACCCGCAACAGAAAGAACGAAGCGACAGGCGTATCACCCAGTCAAGCACTACTAGGATACGATATACCGCGACCAGGAGAGTGGCAAGCTTTCCCAGAAAACGCGAACGAGGCAATCGTTTTACCCCATCAGCGAGAACCAGCAGATGAGGAAATAAGAAGGAATCAAGCAGCGTACCAAGACAGGTACGCCCCAGCGGTGGAAGCCTTACTTAGATACCAACAAGGAGAAGAGGTGTTAGTAAAGGAACACCAATAATCTGGGTCTCCAGAAGGAAATTTCGCACCTAAATGGAGTGGACCTCACAAAATCCTCATGAAAAGTGGAAGAGGTAATATATACTGGGTAGACAAAAGAGGTAAACCCACTAAAATCCACGCAGATGAAATTAAAAGGGTACCACCAATCCAAGAAGTCCGAGTGGAGGATCAAGATAACGAGGTTTTGACTCAAAAAGACCGGGTGGATTGATACGACCCAAAACCCCGTCACTAAAAAATAAACGCAAAAGGGAATCAGTCACGGCTCGAATCGAGCTACCCCGTGTAGTCTAGGTACTTTCGTACGGTGGTTACACAAATCCATTTTTTTTAAACGCACCAGAATTCGAATTGAATTGTTTTGTTTCATTTTTTCTTTTTTTGACAGATAGGAGTTTTTTTTTCAGAAGCGTCGTGTGAAACTGTAAAAAAAACATTAACTGATATTCTGTGTAACTTGTAAACTTTGATTATATAAATGTCTAGATAGAGTGTTGCGCTGTAACTCCGAAAAAAAGAACAGGCCAGATTTAAAACGCTTGTGTGCGTGACACGCACACAAGTATAGGTAATTTATATTGTTAACGTTAATCGCTCAACGTCACTGTAGGCGTGATGAGTGATACCAGCTCCCGAGTATTTCCCATAAAAGTGGGTAAAAAATATGTTTCGGTTTAGCGGGACCTATAATTCGTTTAATTTTGAATTCATTTAAGTAAGATAGTTTTCTACATATAATGATATAAATGAAAAGAAAATCATTGTTAAAAGAGTTTTATTTTTGTTTGATTATTTTTAAAAAATAAATAAGAAATACAGACAATAAGAAAGATACATTCATAGATGCTGCCAACTGGCCGGCAGGTATCGTTGTGTCTAAATTTAAATTTTTATCATCATCAAATAAAGAAGGTGGCCCACATCCAGGTAAATCCCTAAAAATGGTAAAACTATCTTGTCACACTAAATAAGACGATGCAACTTTTTAAAACTAAAGCTATCCATAGTTATTATTTATTCTTAATGACCTTCCCTTTTAATTTGTTTTTTAAACAGTTTTCGTATAGATTTTACATCCCGGTTATTATTATCCAATTTTGTCTTATAGTGATTTTTTCCACGGCCAAACTTACCAAATTAACTTGATGCAAAAGACCGTAAATCTGATTGGTTTTTACTTCGAAATAATTATTGGGAAAATTTAATTTGAAGAACAGGCAACCCTGTAAACATGGCGTCAAAACATGGGGTCAAACGGCGTTGTCCTAAGACCAAATTACACTATTAAAACTGAATTGTTTCTTTAACTGAATGGTTACTTAAAGGTTATTAACCGATGTTAGGTAACATTTTTAATTGTTTTCAATCGTCCTATGTAATTCCTGCACACTGATATAGCGCAAATCGTCATTTTCAAATGTCACACAACACGTGTTTACCGTACAACGATAGTGTCGCCACTGAGCGGACAGGCCGAGCTTATCTGCCAGCCTTTGGCAGATATTTTTTTTGGCGCTTCGTCACTCGAGCGCTATATCTAGACATTTATATAATCAAAGCTTGTAAAATAAACTATCGTACCGAGATACTTTTATTTTGTTTCTGAGTCCACTAAATTGATACTCGACCCTATCAATACTATAAAAAATTGCCCACACACGTTATAAAATAAATAGAACGCTAAATAATTATATCGCATTCTCTGTTTTCGAAATCGAAAGTATGTTTTAAAAAATACACCAACAATGTCAAAATTCTATTTTTACAAATATTAATAAATTTTGGAATTACGCTAACTCCTTTCGGAAAAATAACTCTAACTTTCCTGGTACAACGGTTTACGGGAAAAAAGCGGGTCATGACAAAAACGATATTGTAAATTTATTTGCAAATTTCTTTAAGAGTGTATTCGTTAAAGACAATGACAACATTTTATCTGAAAAACCCAATTTACCGAAAGCTCACTCAACTTACATAACATCCATGTGGAAGTAAATGATGTTGTGACTTTTATCAAACAGCTGGATATCAGGTCGAATTCGGGGCCAGATATGATTCCCTCAATATTACTTAAAAACTGTGTTCATGTTCTAGCTCTTCCTTTTACTATAATTTTCAATTTATCTATATCTACAGGTTTTCCTGATATTTGGAAAAGTAGCTTTATAACACCTATTTTTAAAAAAGGTGATAAAAGTCAAATTGAAAATTATAGACCCATATGTATTATGTCATCACTACCTAAACTTTTTGAAAAGATTATATTAAGTAAAATCATGCATCAAATTAAACCGCTTATATCAATATTTCAACATGGTTTCATGCCAGGCAGATCTACGTCATCTAACTTATTGCTTTACGAAAATTTTATTTCTAATGCACTTTCCAAGGGTCATCAAGTTGACACTATTTACACTGATTTTAGCAAAGCCTTTGATACTGTTTCACATCGCATTTTAATGGAAAAATTAGAACACTTGGGAATAAACGGCAACTTTCTCGAATGGCTTAGAAGCTACTTATCATATAGAAAACTATCTGTAAAAATTAACTCCACAACCTCATATACTTTTTTTGCTTTAAGTGGGGTCCCCCAAGGTTCCCACCTTGGACCAATTCTTTTCCTACTATTTATTAACGACATTTCACTAATTTTCGATAATATTCACTTTCTTCTATTTGCCGACGATCTAAAGATGTTTAAATCGATTGAAAATTCTTCTGGTTGTTTAACTCTACAAATGAAAACAAAGCTTCTGATTGTTTAACAAAACAAATGAAGTTTTTAGAGTTCGACTATACAATTAACAATGCCACTCTAAAAAGAGTCTTTGAATTCAACGACCTTGGCGTTATCTTTGACTCCAAATTACGCTTCTTGCACATTGTTAGCATTACCAGTAAGGGATTAAAATGCTTGGATTTATCCTCAGAATCGCTAAAGACTTTAATAACATAAAAACCATAAAATTACTATACACGTCTTTTGTTAGAAGTCAGGTTGAATACAATTCAACCATTTGGTGTCCTCATTTCAACACTCATTGTTTACAAATTGAAAAATATCAAAATAAATTTTTACGTTTTATTAATTTCAAAATTGGTGTTGCTATTATTGAAATCAATTATGTCGATTTACGCAGTAAACTTAACTTATAGAAATTATCTGAAAGGCGAAAAATATTTGATCTCCTTTTATTGTATAAAATTGTTCATTCAAGGTTGTACTCCCCTGATGCTATAAACTTGCTATCATTACATTACCTCCAAAATATACTAGACGAAATATTTTATTTTACAACAATAACTTTTCTACGAATTCTGTGATGGAAAGAATACACAGGTTGGGCAATGAACTAACTGATGTCGCTGACATTTTTAATTTAAATTTCGATTCATTTAAAGCCAAATTAGTCCACCACTTTTTAGATGTAAATAATGAATGAGAAATCATTTTATTTTATTTCAATTTTCTTTTGTTTATTGTTTTTTTATTGTTCTTATTTCAAAAGCATACAACGAGTAATTAATTAAAAATTAATGTGTTTTGATTATTTTTAATGTTTTTGTTGCTCGTACATACGAGTTCTCTAAAGTCGTCCATGTGGAATTAGCATTAGATATATTCCTATTATTTTACATTGAGTCTATGCTTTATTTATATATTTTGTAATATTTTTTTATTTTGTGTTATATATACTGTTGTTATAAATGAAATTTGTATTAGAAAACTGTACTAGATCCATTAATAAAAGCCCAAAAATTCATAATACGGACTATTTACAAAGTACATTATATACACCCCACGAAAGACCTTTTTAAAGACTTCAAAGTTCTTAATATAAAATTCATATATGTAAAAAACATTACCTCTTACTTTAAATTCAAATTTCCAAAAAAAAATTATAGATTCAAAATATAACACAAGATATTCAAACTAATCCAATTATAGTACACCAACAACAAAAACTTCAATGGCAGAGTCCCAATTTAACTTTCTTGCACCTAAAATTTTTAATAACTTATCAATTGAAATAAAATCTAAAGCCAAATACCTCACTTTCAGAAAGGCGCTTGCTGACCTTCTGATGAGTGACTATGACAGTGTTTACAACTTATTTCACATACTCAGATAGTGGTATAAATTTATTCTTTATTCTTCTTTATTCTTTTTTATTATTTTTTATTTAAAACCGAGACGTGCAAACATAGCATGTGATAGTGTTAGTAATCTGCTTCTTATACTCAGATATAGGTGTATATATTGTTTACTTGTGTGTGTAAAGAAGAATATATGTGTGTTTGCGTGCAGGTATGTATGTATGTATATGTGTGTACGTGTTGGTATTGCGTACATGCCTGTATGCATATATGCATGTACGTAGGGGCATATGTGTGTTTGTGTGTGTGAGGGTGTGTGGATGTGTGTTTTATGTGTGCGAATTCAGTGTGCTAAAAATGTTTTTCTTAAATAGAGGGAGGGAATCAAAAAATATATCGATATTTGTGGTTTTTTGAATTGAGTTGAAACTTTGAAGGATGTGGGAAATAGGGGAGTTGGCTGCAGCGTTCGTATTATTACTGGTTGTGTAAAAAAGGTTGGTGTGGCGAGTTCTTTTAGATGGGATGTTAAAATTTATTTGGGATAGAAGTTCTGGGCAGTCTCTTTCGTTATGTATAATTTTATGGAGAAATGTCATGTCAGCTACCGTTCGTCTGGATTTCAGGGATTAAAGAGTGCAGATGTAATTATTGTTGTATTTATAACCGAGATACTTAATAAATTTATTTTGTATGCGCTCTATGTTGTTGACGTATTGGGTGTATTTGGGATTCCAGACAGGCGATGCAAATTCCAGTGTACTTCTGACTAGTGAGGAGTAAAGAATTACTAGAGTATGTGGATTTCTAAATAATTTACTCAGACGTAGTATAAAACCCAACATTTTGTAAGATCTATCAGTGATTGAATCAATGTGCGTTTTAAATATAAGTTTACTATCTAAATAGACTCTAAGGTCCTTACATTCATTTTTTGAGATCACGGGTTTATCGCAGAGTGAATATGAAAAGTTAATTAGATGCTTGTTTCTAGTAAAGGACATAGAGTGGCATTTAGAAACATTGAGGTCTAAATAATTAGCTGTGCAATAGTTGCAGAGCCTATCTAAGTCACTTTGTAGCTCTTTACAGTCCGATAGAGAGCGAACCGTTTTGTAAATTTTCATATCATCTGCAAACTATAAAAATTTAGAGTATTGGAAACATGAGCCTACGTCGTTTAAATATATATTAAAGAAGAGCGGACCAAGGTGGGAACCCTGGAGGACACCCGAGGTTACGTTGATTATTTTGGATAAAACTCCATTTATTGAGACAACTTGACTACGATTGTTAATGTATGATTTAATCCGTCTAAACAAGTCACCGTGTATTCCAAGACGAGTGAGTTTATTTAACAGAATTGAGTGGATAACGCGGTCGAAGGCCTTTGAGAAGTCGGTGTACATAGCATCGACCTGCACCCTTTCGTCCATATTGCTCTGCAAATAGTTGACAAATAGGGCAAGGTTAGATGTTGTAGACCGATTTTTCATGAATCCGTGTTGGTTCTGTGAAATTGTTGTAGTGATAGTCGGGTAAAGTTGGTCGTAAACGATTTTTTCAAGAATTTTACTTAAGATGGGAAGTTGAGAGATAGGTCTGTAGTTTGTTACGTCATGCTTGTCACCCTTTTTAAAAATGGGAGTTATTACGGCAGACTTCCACTTATGAGGAAACGTACCTTCACTTAATGATTTTTTGAAAATTGCACTGACTGGAGGAGTGATATATTTACTACAGTTAAGTATGAAGATACCAGGCAAACTATCTAAACCAGGTCCTTTGTTAATGTCAATGGATGATAGATATTTGTAGGTAATGTCGTTGTTGATTGTAATTAAGTGTTATAAAAACTGTTCTTGTTTATCGTTGTAATATGTAATAATAACAAAATTACTTTAACGACTTATACTTTGATTAACATTTTAATTTGATTGTAATTAGATACTCTGTCATATTATGTTATCGAACTCATTTGTCCTCTCCGTGATAGTTTACTGAAGTATCTGACATTATTTGTTTAAACCTGAAATGTTCCATGGTATCAGTATAAAGGAGATTGGTATATTTATGGTATAAAGTATTTCGTCTTCGGAAATTGAATTCTTTAAGCAGAAATTCTGACGATAAAGTAATTGGTCAAAATGGAATTGTTTTGTATATTAATTTTAGTGCGGTGCAATTCGGTAGTATGTATTTTTGTTTAAAATCAACTTCGCTATATATTCAACACATAAATTGCACATATATTAAAAACTCACCATTATTATTATTTGTTATATACGTATATACATATAAAACTGATTTTTTTCTCTTTATTGTATAATGCTATACTTTTTACTTACCAGCTTTATTTCTATGTACCATGGGTAAAAACTATTAATGTTTTCTTTGTATTCTAAAAACACCTGTATGCACTAAAACATAAAAATGTAAATGTGTGTAAAAGCCCATAGGGGCGTTAATGATTATTAAATAAATAAACTTAAATACCTACGTTAGTTACCCCAAGCATTTCATGCACATTATTATAATCTTTCACACCATATCTACGTATTATAAATAAAAGTCCTCCGCGGCATCTGTCTGTCTCTTTGCGATAAACTCAAAGACGGCGGTGGTTATAAAGGTTGGATAACCATCCAGTAGATGACGTTGTGTTTTATTAGCCACTGCAACCGATTTTAAAAATTCTTGCACCAATAGAAAGCTTCATTATATGTGAGTAAAATAGGCTATAATAATGATAAGCTCTGGCGTTATGAAATTATAACTATTAATATATTATATTTATTACACGTTTATTTTCAAAAATAAATTTCATGACAAAAGCGACAAGCAAAACAAATTGTTGCCGTGGAAACGATGTTGATATATTTGCGAGAAATTTGATTTCAGGCGTCTATAATACCTATGTATATAATTAAAAATGAATCTCCGAAATGTTTGTATGCGCATAACTTCCGACCGACTACACCAAATTGGATAATTCTTTTTTTTTCAAGGTTTGTATAAAACTACTGGTGAGCTCTGGCATTATGAAATTCGTATAAAAAATGCAATATGTTGCACGTGAGCTGTTTGAAAACTGAATGTACCGGGAATGTACATATGTATGGAATGTGAGACGGGGGGAACCTGGAAGGGGGTGGTGATCTTGCGGAAGGGGATTTCACGAGGGAGGGGGGGGGGTGGAAAGGGAACTGGACGAATGGGAAAAGACACGCAGGTAAAAACAATTTCTTTATTAAATGGCATATAAACGCATGCCGGGTACCGGCTAGTAAGGTAATAAAATAACCAATTTCAAATACTTAATGCATAAGTAAAGTTAAAGAACGTACCTTCAGGAAGTACCCATAAGAACTCTAGCCAGAGAAATCACAAAAAAACTTTAATGTTTTTAGTATTATAAAACTCTATTAAAAAAATCTATTTTTAAATTTAAAAGGAAAAATTAGTATTTTACCACAACTCCCCTTCACTATAAGGACAAAAACTTCATCTACGGAATATCCCAAAAAATGTTTCTTTTGGTTAGAAAAAACATAAAATTCGTGCTACAAAATTATATATTGCCCTTCCAAGAGAAATACGAAATTCAAAACAACGTTAAATTATGGCTAAGTAATTATAAAAATAGGGAAATCATAAAAAAAATTAAGTAACACCAACATAACTGTACTAGACGGTTGTACATAAACTAAATATAATAGGGAGCTGGCTACAATGACACGCCAATGGAGTTTGGTACGCCAGTGGATTTTGGAACGCCACTGGTCTTTTAAATGAATTTACTACTTTGACAAAAAATGCTTCTAGGTATAATGGCAAAACTGATTTGAGTACTGGATTAAAATAAATATTATTCACTTTGGAGACTGTGGGAGACTGGGGTTTTTAGGATTTTAGTTTACTGGGATACTGGGAGAGGTAAACTGAATCTAAGACTGATTAAAACACTTGAAAAGAGGTTTGAACTTGGAGACTGTTGGTATCTTGAGTATTGTATCGGCTGATAGTTTTGAACTGACTTCCTACCGGTTTGACTTCTGTTTTTATAGGGCAAACTCAGGTCGGACTTTTGGGGGACAGAACCTCCTTAATTTTTCTAAGGTACTTGTTTTAGGTAATTTCCCTGGTCGCTACGATTGGAAGTCAGCTGTGTTAAAATTATGTGTGATAGTTTTTGCCAAGATTTTACCAACTCAGGACGCCAAAGCCTCACATCATTTTTATTGTGTTTACAAGAAAGGGTACAAGTATACATATGTGATATAAGGTACAATTTTAAACAGTAAATATTTTTCTTAAAGTGCAACAATCACTG
Source organism: Limnephilus rhombicus (assembly GCA_929108145.2). Classification (NCBI taxonomy): domain Eukaryota; kingdom Metazoa; phylum Arthropoda; class Insecta; order Trichoptera; family Limnephilidae; genus Limnephilus; species Limnephilus rhombicus. The sequence goes on along the minus strand of OV815288.1, from coordinate 43,727,364 downwards.
AAAGACGTCAGTTTTTGGTTTGTTTTTGTAGCATATACTCATTTTTAGGTGATGATGTTTGTTTCTTGATCCAAATTATTCCCAATTTCTTGAAATTGAGCTCCAAATTTTTCGGAAGATGAATTCGATGTCGTAAATATTTACGATTCAGATTTTTCCTTTGTTCAGAATTGACCAATAGTGGCTCGGCTGGTCGCATGGTGGGGGTAACGTAAATAGTCAGCCAGTTCCTTGACGTTGATCATTGCTGTCTGGAGTCCCTTGTGGAAGCATAAGTTGGTTATTCAGATGTGTTTTCCAGTCCAATGAGGCTGCTGTATGTATTCATTATCAATTTCATTTATGTTTTCAATTGATTAGTTAGTAAAGGACAAAATAGCGTTGTAGAAAAATCATTCGGAAGGGGCACCACATGCACATTATTCCGCTAGCCAATAGCAGCTCTCAGATTGTCGTGCTGGCGGCATGATACTCTGTGGGAGCGTAAATTCCATTATTGAATTTCCAGGGTTATCATACGCTTTCGCGCACTCGTTTGATGCACACGGATTCCTACGACACGTTCGATACAACAACCTACTGTCAACAAATATGAAGTTTTGGAAATCAACAAAAATAAAGATGAGTAAATCAGGTGTAACACCAACTCAACTACCTCCAGTCCGCCTTGGAACAGAAATTCCTAATGAGGAGAACTAAGAAGAAACTTTTTCGGGCGAATAGTATTTTTGTTGGAAAATAACTTTTTAACAATGTCTGATGATGATAAAGACGATCAATTCCGTATTCATTTTCTTTGACAGAGGATTTTAAAAAAATAATTCCAGTAAATAGATATGCAATTCACACCCGTCATTGCAACTCTCTCCTAACATTTTTTTTTCAAACTTTAACTCCACACAGGAGGCCCTGAGGAAAATAACGTCCCTCAGGGCCTATGTCATCTTTGAAGATGCTGTGTGGAGGGTCTTTTTGAGGAAAGGAAGGAGTGAACACGGGTCTTGAAGAGATCCATGTTGTAGGAGGGAGGAAACACAGAGGCTGGCAAATCGTTCCACAGCCGAGCCGTTGAACTCAAGTACGAGTCATAGAAACGACCCGTTCTCATGTGACTAATGTCAACCGTGTACAAATGTTGGGCGCGTGTTTGGCGTGTTTTCCGACTATGCACCGGTGCCGACGGGATCAATGACGCTAGTTCCTCGGAGCATCTTCCATTGTAATACCGGTAGAACAAAGACAGCATTCCCAAATGACGCATGTGCTCTAGAGATTGCAGTCCGTCTGTTAAGATGGGAGAATCTATCAAACGGACCGCCCGTTTCTGCACAGAGTCAAGGGCTTTTTTTTTTGGTATTTTGGAGCTCCAGACCAGAGGTGGCTGCCAAATTCAACCATGGGGCGCACTTGCGATTTGTACAAGGTTAGCAGTTGTGTACTATTAAAGTATCTGCGGGCCCTGTACAGTACGCCCAGTTTCTAACACACTGAATTTATCAAACCGAATTATGGGGTTTCAGGCCAAAGGTGGCTGCTGAACTCAACAGTAGGAAGTTAATAATAAATAACCTTATTAGGAATCCAGGCTAGTTTTCGCGTGCTTTCATTGTCACCTTAAATTTGTTCTTGGTCACGTAGTACTTTATAGAAACCAAACTTTTAAGTGCTCTCACACAAAGGTAATAATAGCAGTCTACCGCGAGAAGCTGGGAATTTCTCTCAGTCCAGATGGTCATAGGAACAAAGTTTTTAATTTAAAAAAAATAAAAAGGTTTTAAAAACTACCTCGTATCGGGTAACAATCCCTTTTAAAAAATCATCTAATTTTGGGTATTTTTTTGCACAATTTGGGGTGAAGTATGGGAATCATCACCCCGGAAACCATTTATTGGATAACCAACACACCTGCCATAGGTCACCTCAAGTCGTTTGCTGCGTTTGGTGACTAAGCAGGGTTGACAGGTGACAGGATTCATTGGGTGACGTTTGTCCGGGTTTTGGCAGCGTGTGGGTCAGCCCGCCAACGGATCGGGAGAGATTGTTTGAGGGAGACCTTTTGACATCTCCAGCAGTGCTCTCTCGGAACATCACTAATATACCGCAGTGGGACGGATAGATTCATTCTTCTGTCACTCCTGGAAATACTGACCTCAGATTCCTAGCTCTCTTCACACCCTTTTCCTTCCCAGAATTTCCTCGCCTTCCTTTTCTAAAAATACCCTCCACATAGCATGTCCAAAGATGGCATAGGCCCTGAGAGGAATTATTTTCGTCAGGGCCTCCTGTGTGGAGATTATGTAAAAAAATCGTACTTTGTTCTGGTCGTACTCGGCTTCAAGGTTTTTTAGTTTTTACTATGATAATGTCTTCTAAAAAATGCTCACTACACATGTCACGGGAGACAACGTACTGTATTATAGCTTTTTGAATAAAAACCTCTTAAAACGTATCCAAAAACCCCCTTGTTCATATGTCTTAAATTCTATGTAACAACAATTATTATGTTTCACCAAAATAAAAATAGATTGATTTTCCAGAGTTCGCTGTACCTACCCACTCTCACTACCAAATTAGTTTTTTCGCAGCACGAGTTCATGACCAGCGGTTAAAAATACAAGCTAATACGCAATTCCTGATTTGAAAATCGGAGTTATTATTGTATTTTTATATATTTTCGGGTAAATTCCTTGTTGCATGCTGTTATTTATGATATGTGCTATTGGTTTTGATATTAGTTGTCTCATTTGTTTTAGTAAATTTACTGTGATATGGTCGAAACCAGGGCTCGCGGACACTCGTAAGTTCATTATTATTTTTTCTATTTCTATCTGTGTGCATTTTTCAAACTTTTTGAAAATATTTTGGCAAGTTTGTGTGGATGTACTGTAAGTTTTTTTAGATTGGACAGCGTCAATTTTTTTGGCTAGGTTCTCACCGACTTTTGCAAAGTAGTTGTTGAAAATATTAGCAATTTTAGTTGGTTCTTTTACTGTCTCTATTGTTTCATTGTCATATGTTATTTTATTTATTTGTTTATTTTTATTACCCTTGCCAATGATGTTATTAATTGTAGCCCAGACTTTTTTGTTATCTTCACCACAATCTTCAATTTTTTCTTTGAAGTAATTTTCTTTTGTTTTTTTAATCAAGTTTGTAAGATTATTTCTGTATTTTTTATATAATTGTAATAAAATAAGGTCATTGGGTTGTTTACGGGTTTGATAAAATAGTTTTTCTTTATTCCTAATTGAGGTAACTATTCCATGGGTGATCCAAGGTTTAATTTTTCTATGTTTTGATTTTAGTTTGACGTTATTTTCTTTAGTTGCATTTATTATGTGATCGCGAAGTGTTTTTTCGAAATTAATTGAAGATTTTTCGGCATCTTCGGTATTTAATATTTCTTCCCACTTTTCCGATTTTAATTTTTGTTCTAGAAGTTGTGTGTTAATGGTTTTTATATTATACTGCTGTAATGCAGTTGAGGAAAAGGATATTTCTTTTTTTAAATCAAGAATTAAAAAACACGTAAAGTGATCAGTTATGTTTGTTTTCCAAATAACAGGTGTTAATTGTGTAGTTATGTCAGCTTTTGTCCAAATATGATCAATACATGATGGGTTTTGTCGGGGCAGAACTCTAGTATAGTCGTTTATGCATGAAATGAAGTTCAGTTCAGCCATCGTATTATGTAGATCATTTTTTTCGACACTGTTTGAATTTAAACCTATATTTATATTGAAGTCACCCGTTACTATAGTATTTTGACATTTGTTTTTATTAATAACATCTTTAAGATGCTCTATAAATTGTTGACTTTTCGAACCGTGGGTTCGGTATATAGCAATAACCTGATAAATCTGATTATTTACTTTTATTTGTAATGCTAGGCAGTTAGTGAGTGTCATGTTTATTTCTTTATAAGATATATCTCGGTGTTTTTGGTTAACGTATATAACTATGCCACTATTCTTGTTAATGTGCGTTTTCGTGGTAATACATGTAAAGTTCGGTAATTGTTGTATACTATCAATATTTATTGCATTAAGATGGGCCTCGGTCAAAACTTTACAGTCGAGTTCAGTTTTCAATAGACTAAGAGTGCATAATAATTCATTTATGTTTTTGTAAATACTTCTGATATTTAAGTGCATAATGGTTAATGAGTTAGTCATATTTTTGAAGAGAAGGTTGCATTGATCAACATTATTACATACCTTTTCTCTTATATTAGTTATCTAGTTCGTCCGTAATAATATTATTCATCCTACTTTGAAATCGTGAATCTTATGTAAAATGATTGAGTATGTATATAAATATGTTTGGAGGTACGTTTTGTATGGGATTGAGAATTCGTTTATATGAATAACGTCATAGTCGGGCGGAACAATAATAATCATATACTTAGTAATAATAATGCCACTCGACTGGGAGTTGCTAGTTCTTAAGTACATACTATGAATTTGAACAGGCGCTAATAAACAGGGTGCCGACTTTGATACTCTGTAAACAAAATATAGTTGAAATATTAATTTCTTACTTGTTTTTTTTAAATAATATAACATTTTAATTAAAGTCAATTTTCTGGTAAGCAGATTCTGTCATTTTATTGACGTAGTGGCACTTGCTATCATTCGCTCGATGATTCGAATTTGTTTTTCCATTTCTTGATTTATTAAAGGTTAGACAATTGTAGCACGTCGGTGGTTGAGTTTTATTCGGGCAGTTCGATAGTGTATGATCTTGTGCGCAGTGGAGACATCTGGGTTTTTCCATTTTTTTTCGGCACTTGTTGGCAGTATGTTCGAACCACAAGCAATGGTAGCATTGGGACAACGGGTTTGAGTCGTCTACATGAACCCGCATAAATCCCAGGTTTATTCTTCCTTTTTCGATTAATAATTTTCTCATTTGACCGGTTGTTTCTAGGACGTAGTTGGATAAGTTCTCGCTTCTTTTGTTTTTTATATTTGCCATTATTTTGGGCATGTGTTTACTATCGTCTTTGATAAGTTGGTAAATATCTTCGTTTTGTTCTATAAAATCTTCATTAAAATCTTCTACGTTGTAATCCTTGTGTATTCCTTTAAGGATAACATTAGGCTTGCGCTTCTTAATTTCTGTTGCGGTTATGCTGTTATTTTCCTTCTTGTTGATTTCTTTAATTATTTTATCAGAATCTTCTTTCTTTGGGCAAGAGATTATTACGTGGTTTTTATTTGATTTTTTTATTTCAGATACTTCTATCCCCAGTTTTCCGACTCTTATCTGTTTTTGAATGTTTACTTTTATTTGGTCCGCGTTTTCATTATTGTTTGAAATTATTTTTATTGTATGTAGATTTTCTTTGGGTAATATTGATTTTCCCTTATCAATTACGCTTGCGTATGTTCTTTTGTCGCCTGTACTTGTTTCCTGCGGGGGTTTGGTGATGATTTTTTCATATGTCATTAATTTTCCCTCAATTATTCCAACCTTTGTTCCAACGTCAATCATTTTGCTTGAAAGAGTAGATAATTTTGTCAAAAGCTTTGCCATCTGGTCTTTAGTAATTTTTAAAGCTGGATCCGTGATGGCACTGTGGATGCCGTCAATAAGTTCTTTTGCTTCATTAATCGATAGGAGGGCGTTGTCGTTAAAATTCATTTTTGTTGTTTGTGACAGCCCTGCTTGAGTAAACAGCATAGATTATTTGATGCGGTAGTATATAATGTGCGTCATGTTGCACGGCACGCACCGTTACATCGATGCAAGGTACTACGATTGGAGCCTTCTATATGTATGCGTCCGATGCGTTGTTCAAATTCTAATTGTCACTTGTTCTGTCACGGAATATTTAATATTTTAATATCAATTTAAATCACTTAAATATTGATCGATTTTAACCAATAATGAAGTATGTTTATTAACCGTCTCTCAAGGGACCACTTCCGATATAAATATATGCTTTACGCGGACTTGAAGAGGGCGGATTGAATAGTTTTTCGGTAGAGCAATTGAAATGCGTGGATATTGTATGACTCATTTGTGAGTACTTGAAATATAGTTATTGACCACTAGCTTGTCGTTGCGTTTTGCGTTTTTTGATATGACACTTCTTAAAGGAGTTAGGGCCCTTCAAAATTAGACTAATTTTAATAGTTAAAATTGCCTGATTTATACGCCATCAACAGACGTTCAGCATAAAAAAATAGGCCATGTACAACAAAAACGTACAGACATGAAGTATTTTCTTAACGGGGAAAAATAAAACACCTCGATTTTGATGATTTTATTTGGGTTTTATCAGCCTGAGGTGCAGTTGAACCTTTCACTCAGTAAGCGGTTTCCGGGAGTAAGAGCGACAGTGATAGTAAGAGTTTGGTAAAATATATATCGTTCAAATTTCTCGCCGACCGGGTTTCCTCTTAAGATGGTAGCCGTGTTGTATATTACCTTTTTACTCCGCGAGAGTCCGAAGAGGCGTTACGAGCTGTCCAATTGGAATAACCAACAATTGTTTTTAAAATAATTTTAAATTTTATAAAATTACTAGCTGACCCGACGAACTTCGTGCCGCCTCAGAATCAAAAACTGTTGAATTAAATTATGTTTTTTTATCAAGTTAAAAATTACACAATGAAGCAATTTATCGATGCCCAACTGTGCGTGTTTTGTTTTTGTCAGTATCAGAGATGGCGTTGTGTACGGGTTTATATTTTTTTGTCATTTTCTTACTTTTTAACTTAATTACGGGAATTTTGTGAGAGGAAGCGGGTACGGGTGCCGCCGCCCCGGGAACCATTTCTTGTATAACCAACACCTCTGCCATAGGTCACCTCAAGTGGTTCGTTAGGTTTGGTGATTAAGCAGGGGTGCCCGGGTTCATGGGGTGACTTTTGTGTGGGTCTTGGCGGCGGATGCGTCTGCCCACCCGCTGCGTGGCGGGCCGGATCGAGAGAGACTGGTTGAGGGAGGCCTTTTGACCTTTCCAGCCGGATTCTCTCGACCAATGGGTCGAAAGAGTCCGGCTGGAAAGGTCAAGGTAAAAGGTCAATTCCGGTCAAGGCAATGGCCTTGCACCGCAGTTGGAGGGATGGATTCACTCCCGGATACACTGACCCCCAGATTCCTACCCACCCCTCATGCTTTTTTCCTTCCCAGAACTTCCTATCATACCCTTCCTTAAAAAGACCCTCCCCATAGCATCCCCTAAGATGACATAGGTCCTGAGTGGAGCTTACGAAAAAAAATGCGTTTAATTTCAGAGAATTATTATAATGGTATTTTTCCTTTGGAGGGGTGCAGAGACATACGTTCACCGTTTGTCTCATTTTCGACTATTGACATTTAGTGTGTAAGAAAGAGGGGCAGCATTATATGATTAAGAACAAAAGCAAAACTATCAGCGCATTGAAATTTGACGTTTTTGAATTATTGGAATTCACGCACAGTTAAATATTATGCCTGTCACAATATTGATGCAGTTCTTTCAAAATATGAGAATTCGTTCCATACAGAATGAATTAAAAAAAAAATTTTTTCTTCATAACTTTCTTTTTCGTGAATTATTGCGATGTTTTAATAGTTATTCTGTTATCCGGGGTGGAAACAAATTCAACAAATCAAAGATCATCAAAATCGGTCCAGCCGATCTCGAGTTATAAATAGTGTGACTAACCCGACTTTGTTTTATATATTAAGAATACGCATTGAAATGGTCCATTCATGCTGACAGTTTTCCAAGTGAACCTTCAGAATCCAATAACTTTTTGTCTAGCAGCTTTGCTAACGGTCAAGCATTGTGACGATAGGATAAGATTGTACGATCTTAGTCAGGAGAACTTTAAACACAGTGTCCTAGGGGCAGGATATTTTGAGGACTTAAAACACATGTTCTAAGTATAGAAAGGACGCTGGATTGTAATCATTGTGAAACTCTGTGGGCACAAGCTATCACAGATCAATATAGAAATGAGGGTTAACCACTGAAGCGACAGCGCAATTTAAAACTTCTTTCTCCGATTACTCGAAAATTTTTTGGTAATCATTTTGAAAATTTACCGCCCACAGTAAAAAAAAATCATCCTTCCGAATTTTAATACGGAGACATGCAAACTGATTACAGTTCTTTAAATATAGCCAATGAATTTACATATATTTTGTCGATTATCACGTCATATTCGTAGGATATATATAAAAAATATAAAATACTAATTAATTACTTACAAATAAGGGAAAATTTTCCAAAATTGAAAGCAAAGTCATCCGAGGTATTTTAAATAATGCCATATTGTGGCAAAAAGCGCTCCAGTACTCAAACAAGGATCAAGGGATAGATTAAGCATACGGTGAACATTCCAAAGATTTTTTTGCGTTTTTTTTTTCATCCCTCTTTCTTTCTTTGTTTTCCCGTCCTTTTTCTTAATTTTGTTGTAGTTATATTTTTTCTTCGTCATTCTTTCATCTTTTTCATAAAATCATCCCATTTCCACATTTTTTTTACATTATCTCCACACAAAATGTTCAGTGCCCAAGGCACGGTAAGGAAAATAATTTCCTTCAGTACAATTTGGGCGATGCTATTTGGAGGGTTTTTTTAGGAAAGAAAGGAGAGGACGTTCTGGGAAGGAAAAGGGTAAGAGTGGTGGGTGGAAATCTGAAGATCAGTGTTTCTAGAAGTAATGGACTCGTAAACCAATCCCTTCATCTGCGGTGCAAAGCGATGTTCCGAGAGAGTCCTGCTGGAGATCTCCCTCAACCAACCTCCCAATCCGGCTGGCCACGCAATTGGTGGGCAGACCATTTGACAAAATTCTTAGACAGATAAATTGCAAAACGGTCGAGTTAACACAGGACTTCGCTCAGTCAACAATGTAATCAACTAAATAGTTACATAATGCACTATTCTATGCAAGGACCTGGAAAAGCAATCGAATGAGTTTAAAATGATAATGTGACAGATGAGTTGATATGAAAAATACATATTAGTTCGCCGACAATATTGTGGCAAACTTCTTGAGACTACTAGTGTCACGAAGGTCCTATAACTTTGTAGCGGCCACTTAACCCGCTCTATGAAATCTATCGCTGCGCCACTGGAACTCGCCGGAAGCACATACTACGGCCGATCCACCTACCTACATTCAGCGTAGTACCAACGGCCGCCTAGAAATGCCGCCATGGTGTAGGCCGACGCGCCGGCTCCCTGAAGACCTGTCATCTTCACCGCCGTAGTCTCCTGACCTTCACCTTCACATCATCACGTAGCAGCAACACTCACGGCACCACCATCACTCCGCTCCGCTTCGACCTCCGCTACGTAGCGCAACAATAAAGACTGACTCATACATCGACTGACGCCTTTCATTTCTCTCTCTTCCCATCTCTACCGATACGAACCGCTCCTTCAACCTTATGGGTTATGTGAGACGGTGTTCTTTACCTCCGCAAGAAAGTAAAGAAAGAAAGCAGCAAGGTCATGGTACATACATTTTTTATGCGAATCAACTTAAACGCAAATTTCAAGTTCAATTCAAGACTATTAATAGTTATAATTATGTGGTAAGTCATCATCATCATCATCATCTGTGGCTCTACAACCCAGGTCGGGTCTTGGCCTCCAGCAGAGCCTGCCTCCATGACTGTCGGTGTTGTGCTGCGTTGCGCCAGTTTCGGATGCCGATGGTGCTTGCATCCTTCACCACTCCATCCAGCCATCGAAGCTTTGGTCTTCTAACTCTTCTCCGACCCCCAGGTGCACCATCCATAATTCGCTTTGGAATATCTCCTTCGCTCATTCTCTGGATATGTCCAGCCCACCTGAGTCTTAATATAATAATAATTATGTGGTAAGTAAAGTTATAAAAATCAGTAAACTAGAATTTTATTTGATTTATAAATGGATGATAAATATTTTTAAATCACATAAAGCAAACATTATTATCATGAATAGTCTTGGTTGACCTGCCCTTACATGGAAAACTTGATATGGTCTCAATATTTTTATTTCGTTGAAGAAGAAAATAATACAAATAAATCTAAACAAAACATGAAACGGAACAAGACACAGAAAAAAAACAGAGTGTGCAATTCACACGCGGTAGAAGTGAAACCTTCAGGAAACTAAAGTAGACAAGAGTGGGGAGACTACAAAGCACTTTTTTTTATCAATGTGAAGGTTAACTTCTCCATATTTTTATCGTTGAATTCCAGTGCATTTTCCTATACAATTGGTTATCTTATTAATAGTATATACAGGGTGTCCGGGGGTAAAGTGCATTAACTTCAGGAGGTGATTCTACATGATATTATAAGTAACAGAGCGACTGAACTGCTCAACGAGTCTACATTGACCATCGACATTTTTAACGTAACCTACAGGCAGTTTAACAGTTATCTTTTGACGTATGTCACAAAGTAGTGAAACTGACCTTTTTATGTGTTTTGCTATACTTTTTGTCTAATTTGTAATCTTCTCCATAATGTATTGGTGAATAACCGTTTTACGGAGAACATGGAAAATAAATAAATAAAATAAATACATAAATAAAAAAAATAAATAACTTTTTTCGAAAATCCAATTTCTAGGGGTTGTTTTGTGGTAAAAAGATAAAAAAGACCAGCATGTGCCGCCAACTTTATTATTTTCCTCTGTTACGATACGGGCCAGTCACAACCATGCAAGGTTACCACAATCATGCCCGGCGGGCGCTCATCAAGTAAGATCGTACCTCACACTAAGGATTTTTAGTGAGTACGTCTTTTTGTATGGAAAAAAAAGTTGGAATTTCGGAAAAAGTTGTTAATCTTTTTTACTCCTACCATCACGTAGAATCACCTCTCGAAGTTAATGCACTTTACCTCCGGACACCTTTTATATGGTACATTTATTTTCTTCTTCGGAGTCAATAGATGTCACTTTCTTGTGTGTTTTCTATTGCCTGTTCATTTTGGAGTGATTTGAAGATTTGGTTTTGATTCACTATAATACGACGATAATGTAAAAACCCATATTAATTGTTACCCCATCTTAGTTTTAGAGGCACTGCCTGTAGAACATGATTTATACATTATCGAATGTTAGACGGAGCTAGAACAATGACTTGGATGGAACTTTTTGTTTCCTTATTGGTAATGTTCTCAACTTCTTGCGGAACTGGTTGATTTATTGAGATTGTCCTACCGCGATTATTATCATGGACTTGCCGGGAGGGCCATTACTTTGCGCCCAGAGGAATGGCCACTTGCGATTTATTTTTGTTGAATTATGGTAAAGTTTGATTTGAAATATTTTAGATGGAGAGGGAAAATATTAATAATAGATGCATGTGGAGCGAATGAATGAAGAAAATAAAGAAGAATACCCGACGCAAATGTGAATGGTAGAAGAAGTCAGGGACGCCCGAGTAAGCCATGGCTCGATCAAGTGGATCAGATACTTGAGAAGAGCCATGTCAAGAGTCAGAATAATAGACGAATATGTAAGAGATGATGTATGAATGTGAATGAGGCAAAGAGTGTGTGCCAAGACCGAGTTGTTTGGCGGTCCGTTCTCTCCACCCACCCCTGCGGGGAAACGGCGTTAGGTAGTTAGTTAGAAAAATAGTAAGGTACCTTTTTTATGTGAATATTGTCCAAAGGGTACTTTGTGAGGGTGGAAGGGAAAGTAGATGGGAGGAGGGAGGTTGGGAAGTACCTGGCTATTCAGATTTGGTCACGGTTAAAGCTATTTCAAGCTACATTTCATTTCTGAAAGCTGGTCTTACCATTTAATTCAATATAAGCAGATAATCGAATCGAATGGTATTAACAGGCCTCTCTGCCCTATTCACATAAAATCTTCTTTTATCATTTGTTTTCTTTTCTTTATAACAAAACTAAACCTATGATTATGATAAGGTCTGTTTTTTTTTATTTCATAACGCTTAATACTTGGGTTTTCGTAGAAATAATAACAATTTGGTGTAAATTAAATATCTATTTTGGAGGCGGATATGGATAGGTACCGCCGCCCGGGAAAGCATTTATTAAATAACCGGTGCCCGGGTTCATGGGGAGAGGTTTGTCAAGGTCTTGGCGGCGAATACGCTTGCCCACCTACTGCATGGCGGGCCGCATCGGGTGAGACTGGTTGAGGGAGATTTTTTGACCTCTCCAGCAGGACCCTCTCGGCCCATTGCCCTCCGCAATTGGAGAGAAGGATTCATACGTCCGTCACTCCTGTTCACATTGACCCCAGATTCCTACCCACCCTTTATACCATTTTCATTCCCAGAACTTTCTCTCCTTCTTTTTCATAAAAAACGACCCTCCCCACAGCATCCCCAAAGATGGCAAAAATCTATTTGTTATATTTATAAGAATATTTATTGTTATATATTGAAAAGCATTTAAAATTTTAGAAGAGGAATTATCTCGCTGGCAACGAAAGACTTAAAAAATCTTCAAGGTGGAAGATTTGAAGTCTTTCGTATGGAAAACAGCTTAAAACCCTCCACCGTCGCGTCTTTTTTTTATCGCGAGGTGTCGCGCGGGGTCGCTGAGGACCCCAAAAATAAATATGTTTAAATTGTTACTAAAGCTTACATTTGATGTGTTATTTTAACTGATTATAGTCAGGTGATAATGACTGCATTGAAATAAAAAGAAATGTTAAAAATCAGATATTTATTTTCAATTTAAAAGCTTAAAAATCAACAAGGAACATTTTTTTATAATTTTGAATCATACTTTTTTTAATAGAAAACCTAAAAAAAATTTAACCAATTTATAACAAACTATTAACTATTTGAGATTGATACAGCCTTATTATTATTATATAAAAAATTACGAAATACAATGAAAAAACATATAAACTTGTTTTTCATTGTATTTTGTTGATTTTTTGAGCCTTATGCTGAAACACAAGTCTATATCTCACATCGCACATGCGCAGATTGGCGTTAGTGTCGAGTATAGTCCTTTTTAGGAAGTTAAACAAAGTAAGAACTCAGTGGGAACATTTAAAATATACATGATTCAAAGCTCAACAAATAATGTAATTTTTTTTATTGCCCTGGATATCTCTGCGGATTTTTATACTTTCAACACCCAGTTTACGGATATATTCATGAAAGTACTGAATTGGCTCTGGTTTTTATGATTTTGGCGTATCTTATATCATTACATAATTTAAAGCAAAGCCGCTCTCGCTGTCTGTACGCTTAGATCTTTTAAACTACTCAATGGGTTTTCATGTGGTTTTCACCAATAGATAGAGTGATTCATGAGGAAGGTTTTTAAGCATACAATTTGTCAAGGTTTTGCGTAAATTGGTTGAAATATATAATATATGCCGCCAGCGGCAGCGGGCTATGGGCAGTGGGCAGCTGGCTGGCAAGCGGGCGATGTGGATTTGATATGTATGCAAATTAATAGATGGCGTTGGTCATAAAGGTTGGGTAATGGCGTTGTCAGTAGATGGCGTTATTTTTCGTTATCCACAGCAACTTGTGGCTGGGTTGCTAGTTTAAAATAATTAACACTGTAAGTTGGCCCTCCAGAACTAGAGTTATTAATAAGTGTTTAGTTTTTTGATGAAATTCGCTTTCTGCGACATTATTTCACGCATACAGGTATCACGTGACTCCCTCCCCCCCACCCCGCATGCCACATATGGAGACTCCTTAACTGATGGTAAAGCCAATGTAATAAATGAGCCTTGTTAAGTATAGAAAAAATCATAGTTCCGCCACTACATATCAAGTTAGATATGATGAAACAGTTCGTTATAGCGTTGGACTTAAAGCTTTAAATACATCTGTAAAACATTTCTTAAGCTGAGTATGGAAAAGTTAAAAGCCGGAATAATCGATAGTTCCCAAATTCGGACATTAGTGAATGGTACAAATTTTATAAAAGTTGTCACTGATTTTGAAGGTGAAGCTTGGAGGAATTTGGTATTGGTGGTGGAAATTTTTTGATGAACAGGGAGAGCGCTTCAACCAGTACTTAAAAGTGATGGAGGAAAGGTATCAGGGCAGATAGGACCATCGCATGATGGCAGATTACTGCTGGTGTTTAAAAAGAGATTGCCTAAAAAAAATATGGAAGAAAGGCTTACAAAAGGTGTTTCTTTGAAGTAAGTATTTTTACCTATATTAATTATGTAAATACTAAAACAGAACAATAAGTAATTATTTTCAATAAGAAATTGAAATTAAAGAATATACTAGTAATTTCATTTTGATTTTTGAAATGTAATAATAAAATGAAGATTTTAATAAAAACTAGAGCCAATATTCCAAAATCATTCATAGTTTCATAAATTGTAGGCATAAAATAATTCAGAACCACTTTCATATCAAGGGCAACAAAACCATTGTTGACCAGTGTTATGATTAGGATTCCTGTAAAACCTGGACTTTTAAAGACCCCACGCGATGGGTCGAGGGTTAAACGAGTACTATTATGTAAAAAAAATTAATCCGTAATTTTGTTTCTTCGGTAGTTCAAAACAGCAGAGCAAACTTTTTTCCAGTACCTACCCAAGAAAAAGATAAAGTACAGGTGGGCTAAAAGTTACCCGCTACTTTTTTCATTAATGGAGACAGAATGCGGCAATCAGTTTGAGCGGGAGACAAATTGGCAAAGTTCAGGTATTTTTTTACCAAATCAAATTTTCAACCCGCGGAGTGTCCTATCGTTCCTAGAAAGGGCTGATATCTGAGGGATGGAATAAATTTCCAATCATTTTCTCACTTAATAATAGAAGAAAAATTAGATTTTTGAAGTGCCGGTTGACAAGATTGCAAGCCATCTGATTATTCAGAACGTTTTTCTTTTACAAAAGTTGAATTTTGCAGGCTTTAGAATATATTAGAAATGTTCTTCAGTACAAAAAAGAAAGCAGTGAATGAAAAAAGAAAGCAGTGAATGTACAAAAATGAAACAACAAAAACTTTAAAAACATCAACAAAAAATGTAAAACAATTTTTTAACTTTACATAAGAAGGCGTTTTGATGTTGGAAATTCATCATCACCATCTTCTTCCCCTTATCCTATTAGGGTCGGGGACCCATTGCATCGACAAAGCTCCCCTATGCGTCCCTGTCTTGTGCTGATTGTTCGGCCTCTGTCCATGGTAGACCCATCCTCTCCTCACACAGTTTCTGGAGTTGCCTCGCCCAACTGTGTCTGGGGCGGCCCACTTGACGTCTACCCTCTGGAATCGCACTCAGTATCTTCCTCGGAATTCGATCATCAGACATTCTTAGTACAAGTCCAAGCCACCTCAGTTGCTATTTTTCTATGAAATGTAGCAGTGGTTCAATGTTTAGATCATCTCGGATCGTCGAGTTTCTTATATGATCCCATTTCGTAACCCCTGCCACTCCTCTCAAGTACCTCATTTCGGCAGCTTGGACTCTAGAGCGCGTTCGTTCATTTAGCATCCATGTCTGGTGTCCGTAAGTGAGCGTCGGGTCGTATACCGTTTTAAACGTTGTTGGATATAAAAAGATTTTATTAGAAGGTGATTTACAGCTGTCGAAAAAAACATTTAAAAATAGTATACTTCAGATACTTGAGCACAAAAGCTTAATTTACAAGAATGTAACTCGAGAGTTGTTAAATATTTATGTACATACTGCAACAAAAACAATCTTATTATTTCGAGCGTGTATTAAGAGTTATTCAATCTCGAGTAACTACCCATTTCCGCATCGCTTCGTCCCTTTCTAATTAGGGGCGAGGGATACTTTTAGTTAGAATCTTAACCACGCCGCACCCCCCATATGTCACAGCTGGGATGAACGATATAAGATCATGTGGCACCTCTAGAAAGTTGAGTTGTCTTCCAGGTCTACCCGCGCATCTTCTCAGAAAAGCCTTTAGCACGACTGAAATTCTTTCAGCTAATATAGAGTGGTTATAGACTCGTGTAACGCTTTTGAAAGGTTTAAAGAACGGTTAAGGGAACTATTAGTTTCATTTGGGTTAAATATCCATTAAATTCTTGTTATAGTTTTGAACTGTTTTGACCAGAGACCAAGTGTCGAGCAAATTGGCCTGCGCTCAGATGTCAGAATGGTTAAATAATCAACCGGCCGCTCGTGGCGCTTATGCTGAAAATTGCCAGTGCAATAAATAATATTATGTATGGTTAAAAATTAGATCTTTCCGACTTTTATAACGATCTCCACTGTTTCTTTTATGTACCGCACGTAACATATCAATTGAGCATCGTCATGACTATCGGTGGCCTCACAGTTGAATTGCTCACAGTTGAATTGCTTCAGTTGAATGGCAAATAGACCTGAAAGTTTGAAAGTTAGACCTGAAAGATGCGCGGGTAGACCTGGAAGACAACTCAACTTTCTAGAGGTGCCACATGATCTTATATCGTTCATCCCAGCTGTGACATATGGGGGGTGCGGCGTGGTTAAGATTCTAACTAAAAGTATCCCTCGCCCCTAATTAGAAAGGGACGAAGCGATGCGGAAATGGGTAGTTACTCGAGATTGAATAACTCTTAATACACGCTCGAAATAATAAGATTGTGTTTGTTGCAGTATGTACATAAATATTTAACAATTTGCTCATAAATATATTCTGTTTGAAAGAGGTAAATTTTTTAATTCATTAGCAGCCGATCATCCAATCATCAATGATACAATATCAACTGCTGCTGGTAAAATAAGCTCTTCATCAATCGTGTGCGGTTTCTTACATTTGGAAATACGGTGAGCTACCTTGTAGGAAGCGAGCAATGCTTTGGAAGGAACCCATGCTCTTGAAAACAAAGCCGTGAACTGACGTCTCAGTTCTCCCAATTTTCTAACAAAAAAGTCTCTCGGCTTACCTTGAAGATGACAGTGAGTTGTTTCCAAATGGCGTTACAGTTTATTAGGAAGCATACTTTCAGCCGCCAACACTTTATGACAAACAACACATTGAGGAAGTTCTAAATTTCCTTTAGTGATGTAGGTAAATCCGAAATCCAAATATTGATCGTTATATTTTCTATACTTCTTCCGTTTTTCTGAAGTTCCGTTACTACTCCCTCCTTCATTTCGTTTTCTATTTTTTTTAATAGAATTATCCGCCATAGTGAATATTAAAATGAAAATAAAAAACGTGCGTAATTTATCCAAACACAAGCTTGACTAAGCGATGCCAACGTATGTATTCCCCGCGTGCGGGGGACAGTCAATGGCAGCGGGCAGCCCGCGCCCGCTCCTCGCACTGGCCGCCCGCTCCCGCCACATCACAATGCGCATGGCGCTAACTCGACTCGGTCGCATCGACACAGACAGCCAACCTATTAAGATTGCCTCACGACGCCCCTTGGATGATACCGCGGCGCCCCAGGGCGTCGCGACTCTCAGTTAGGGAAGCCCTGGCCTATGTCATCTTTGGGAATACTGTATGGAGGGTCTTTTTTAGAGAAGTAAAGGAGATGAAGTTGTGGGAAGAAAATAGGTTAAGAGGGGGGAGGGGTAGGAACTCTGTATTCCAAGGCGATCTATAGGTTGAGAGAGTCCGACTGGAGAGGTCAAAAGGTTTCCTTCCCTCAACCATATTTTTTCCCGATTTTTTTCCGGAACTTTAATTAATCTTATACCTTTTATGTATGTTTACCAATTGCATATTTACCAATTAGTAATTTTAAAAAAATGTACGAACAATTTGAGAGACGCGTAGGGGTACCGCCGCCTCGGGAACCATTACTTTGGTGAAACAAAACTTCTGCCAGAGTTTTTGATTTTTTTTTTTAAATTTGATACATTATTATTTTTTTATTTAGAGTTTTAAGAGAATAATGTTGGCCTCACTGGGTGGTTTACCCGTGCTGAGGCCCCCTTTAATTTCACCCAAATTGCTTAGCTACGTTAGCAAAAACCAAATCTTTTTTGTACACCATGTATTTTATCAATAAGTGGTATACGATAAGCGATTTGTTTTCATTTAATTGTCAATAATAGAATACGGAATAATTGTCTGGGGAGGAGCAACAAACTCAGCTATCGATCACTTAGAAATCGCGCAGAAAACGATCTTTAAAGTTATACTTAAAAAACATAGACTAACTGATACAGATCAAATATTCAACAGTTGTGACGTGCTAGATATACGCCAATTATACGTTAAAACTCTACTAAACTACATTTTCGACCAAAAAAACAAATTTAAACAATCTCAAAATATCACTAACAGACAGTAAGACAATCGTACAAAAATAACATAAAAACTCAGACAATGAATACAAGCTTTGGACAAAGGCACTATAAATATCATACTTTAAAAGCATTGAACAGTCTTTCCCTTGAAAATGAAATAGAAGAAAACAAAAATGGTGTAAGTGAAAAATTAAAAAATGGATTAAAGAACAAAAAAGACAATATTACCAAAATCTCAAAACATAACATAATAACAATAAAACACATACACGTAACACACAAAACAGTATAAAACACATAATAAATTAATTCACTTTACTTTAATTATAAATTTTAATTTTTGGTTTAATTTTAGCTTACTTTTTTATGCAGCATTATTTTTACATTATTTTTAATGTATTATATATAAATTTTTGTTTTGTAAAATGGAGGCCTCAGCACAGGAGAGCTTACCCAGTGAGGCCGACATTGCTGAATTGTATTGAAATGTAAGATATTATATCAAATAAATAAATAAAAATGACGACACAAAATGAATTTGGAATTATTGGAGAAGTTATAATACTTGTTTGTATTGCACCATTTCACCACAATGGCGCTTAAACAGTTTTATAATGCTGTCAACAAGTTAACAAGTTTTTGAACAAAACATTAAAGTATCCGGGTAATCTTTCAATTCCAAAGATTTTAGCGTGATTTATGATGTCGCTAGACAAAAAATGCACCGTCGCTTAATGGAGACCATAAATTTTCCACAAATCTTTCACGAACACCTGTTAAAATAAGAAAGGAGTTCCGGATCTCGCCGCAGCCTCTCCCGTAATAAATATGCCAGAAGATGCTCGCGGCGTGGTTGCCAGAATTTATCATTGGTGGAGGTGGTTACCCAATAAAAATAGTGCTGCTTAATGATTTATTATTTTAAAATTACATTTCAGGCATCGGCAAATGATATTTCGAAGAATCCTTGTTAAAATAATGTTAAATATGGTCGCAAAAGCTGTTATAAAAACTCTTTGTATAACTTTTGAAGAATATTCTCATCA
Organism: Limnephilus rhombicus; assembly: GCA_929108145.2. Lineage (NCBI taxonomy): Eukaryota > Metazoa > Arthropoda > Insecta > Trichoptera > Limnephilidae > Limnephilus > Limnephilus rhombicus. The sequence continues at coordinate 43,708,177 of OV815288.1, read as the reverse complement.
ATACATTGTATCACTGAAAAAGAAGACAACAATAATGAAAGGCAGTGGGAGGGATTTTTTCAATAAGGAACTCCAGTGAAAAATATTATGGCTTTAAAAAATATGTTCATATAGACCAATAAATGCTGATTCTGAATATATAAGTTTTATTTCATAATATTAAACGTAGGGTTCTTAAAAAATTATTAAAAAGTGCATTTTTAAATCTGTCGTCAAAACACACTGTAAAGTTGGTATTACTGAACGGTTAGTGCTGACGTCACGCGTCACCAGTCATTTTATTGAAATCTTTGATTATGTAGGTATGACATAAGCCATCAGTAATAACAACATTTCATGTTATTCGTTATTTCATACCGTTTATAGAGATTTAGTTGTTGTGTTTATTGAAACAATATTTAATCCTAAATAATTCAGTATCAAAAATAGAGGTATCTCTATTAGTTTATCTCTATTATTTAAAATATTGAAAACTACTGCACAAAAAAATAGTAATGCTACTTCTAGGGTGAATGCTTCGAATAACTCTATTCAAAATGGCGGCACTTGATCAGCTGATTGCCCAATCCTATAGTAATTTTTCAGGAGTGATGACGTCACACGATTCACCGTACATACGGTGGTCTTAGGGGGATCTTGAAAAATTTAAACTTTGACAATTATTTTAAATATTAAAACTAACTCTAAAAATAAAAATAAAAATGCAGTTATTTAAGTTAGAAGGGCATTATTCATTAAAAAAAATAAAAATTAATTTAACTGGAGTTCTCTTTTCAATTCAATTATTTATTTATTTTTAAAACATTACAAAATAAAATTTCAATGCGTTTTAAAAGAGATAAAAGTATTTTAAGATTTAAGATCTAAACAGATTTAAGCAATTTATACTTCAATGAAGCACAATCATACTAACAACAACAAAGCTTGTTGTCTGAATTGGGCTTCATTGGTATTTAACATATCGATATTCGAAGTGATTCTATTTAACAACAAGACCTCCCGACTGGCATAACCATTGGCAAGTTAGTTCTGCAAGCCGGGAGATAACACAGTCTATGCTTTCGGTGACGGAGATAATCATCGAGAACATAGAAACTAATGCTCTCCATGATAGCCGAATTTTCGAACCTTCCACGAATCAGTCTGAAGAAATGTGTTACAATGATCACATCCCTTCTGACCCTTAGAAGGTTCATACCAAGCATGCTCAAGAGAAAATGGGTAGGGTAGAGCCACGGATAGTAGCCATACTTCCTCAGGTAAAGAAATCTCAGTAATTTCTTCTGAACCCTCTCCAACATGAGGGAATACTTCACTTGGTGTGGTGGATTCATACGTCCGTCACTCCTGGATACATTGATTCCAAGATGCATACCCACCCTTCATATCTATTCCTTCCCAGAACTTCAACTCCTTCCTTTCTCTAAAAATATCCTCTACATACCATCTTCAAAGAAGACATCGGCCCTTAGGGTTTTTTTAAGGCCGTCTCGAGAAAATGTAAAAAAAAATATATTGCACGCTTCTTCAGCGTTTTTTTAATTTCCATGCTTTTATCTTGGTTTCCATGCTTTTATCTGATATCTAAAATCCCTGAATTTCCCTACCATTTTGACAAATTTCAATAATAATTAGAAAGAAAGTAAAAAAAAAACTTGATATTTTTGTTGTTGTAGGTGAAACAGTTAATGTTGCCAGTAAGCTTTTGAATGTAGTATTACATTAATTACGGGAGCAGTTTTCTTCCAATCTAGACCCCTCCTCCCCCTAAGTGAGATAAATTTGGGCCACTTCGTATTTTCTTTTCAAATAACGTGAGATTTTGCTGCCCCCCCCCCCCCCTCTTTGAGATCACGTAATTAATGTATGCCCCCCAATAATGAGAGAGCAGAGCAAATTTTTCTACAAAGTTATTTTTGGAATCATGAAAAGTCGATTTCTTTAGTGGCCTTTATTTTATAAATGAAATACAGATAAATAAAGCAATCTACACCCGAACTAAAGACACCTCTTGATAAAAATTAAAATTTCTATTCAGTTAAGTTACACCTAGTTAACTAAATACACTTGTTTAACTTTGTACACTAAGTTCACATTGCATACTGTTGGCATACGGCGCCAGCGTTGGCATACCGCTTACTACGGCCATTTGCCAAACCAAACCTGGAAAGGACATGCAATTAATAGGCCAACAATTACTAGCTCAGGAAAGCCGGCGCAAGCAAGGTTCTCTTAAAACCAGGGCGAGTGTTTGTGGTTCGCTTGTGAATTCCTCCTCCTCCTTTCCTCACAATCTCCGGGGTCTCCTTCCTCAATCAGAACACAGTATTGCACGTAAAGGGTTTATTCATTTAGAAGGAAACAGGGTTATTACAATTGCCAGCATTGGCACACTTCACATGGGCATGGTTAGCACTTTAAAATTCTAACATAACAGGGACTGTTCTCTCAAACTCTCCACACGCGTTACTGGCTTTAAGAGCGGGACGTAGCACACAAAAGAGGGCAAGGGTACATTCTACTCACAGCAGGAGGAAATGCGGTAGTCAGCAGACAGGCTGCTGGGACAGGACCTTCTCGTGGCACAATTCACAATATAAAATACATCGCGAGTTTTAGGTTCTCGAGAGCGCGTTTAGCGCGGTCTACTCGGACACTGTTCTCTTGCCTGCGGGCAGCGGATGAATGAATGCTCGTGCGCCGGCTGGGGGAGCCTGCGCGTGTCGACTCAGCGTGGTGCGGGGAATCTACGAACTATTCTGGCATAAAATGTAGGGACAGTGGGCTAGGGTTTAAACCTTGCCACTTCGTAACGTAACAATACTTATTACAATTAGTAACTCTGTGAACTGAATACATACTTAGGAATTCAACAGCGAAAGGCCGGGCCGATTTCATAATTCTAGAGTCTCCAAAACTTTTTTAAGTTTCAATAAAGAGCTTTCAAGCGTTCGCATGCTATTCTACCACGACAAAATGAAATTAATAACAATTTTCTTATCATCATTGAGTGTCAGTTTCATAAGCCAAAAAAAACGCAGATGTTTTGAAAAATACACTTACATAATTATATGTATGTACTCGTATGTATTTACAAACAAGCAACCTCCCGCCCTACAGTTTTCACAGACTTCATATAATATTCCTGACAATTTTCTTTCCAGTCTGAAAGGTACCTTAACCGATTTAAATACTGGCACCCCTATTTCCACAAGGGTGCCACTAGCAGCCACGAGTCGGTCGGGATCCCCGCGAGACAATGATAAACGACGGGGCTGAGGCGACCGACCGACCTCGGCCTGGCGCGCGGCGGCGATGTACGAACACCCCGTGCCGGTCATGTGTTCCTGTTATCTATCTTTAACAAATTTTGAAAGGTGCTTTAAGTTTTCTACGAGTTTTACATTTAATTTGAGACATAATAATATTTTTGCATTTTTATTCGTGATGATAGAGAAGTTCATCATTACAAACTTTAAAATAAATAAATAAAAATTAATCTGTAAAAAAACAAACTTTTTTTACCATAATCTACGCTTTAGAATAATTAGCTCCACGCGTTTCTGTGGAAAAAATCCTAACGGCCTTCGTCATCGTTGGGGATGCTGTATGAAAAATACTTTTAGGGAAAGGAAGGATGTGAAGTTCTGGAAAGGTAAAAAATATGAGGGATGAGTAGGAATCTGGAAGTCAATATGTCCAGAACAGACGGACGTACGAATACTTCCTTCCAACTACGGTGCAAGGCAATGTCCGGCTGGAGAGGTCAAAGATCTTCCTCAACTAGTCTCTCCCTATCCGGCCCGCCACGCAAACGCATCCACTGTCAAAAACTAGACAAACCCCTTGAATAACTTTTATAACTGTTTTTTTTGTCTGACTACGGCTTGAACCCTCCTTCCTACTGATTAGAATCGACCGCGCTATCAATGCTATTTAGAAACGTATTTTAAACTAAAAAAAGGTAACCGAGAATTTAACCTTCCTACCCAAGAACTGTAGTAGACAACTCTATTAACCGCGGTAATCCCGAATGGAATATACCGACACTTATTGCGTGCTTTAATTTCATACAATTTCGGAAAAATGCTTGAACGTCCGTGTGTTTGCGCGATTGCCTCAAGTTAAATAGAATTAAGCATTGTCATCGGTAGCGAGTTTATCTGCCGAGTTTCAGCTCGGTCGGACAACAGAAAGTAGATTAATTTCCAGATTCAAAATTTTGCGGCATTCATCCAATCACAAAAGTGGAATTCAAAAATATGTTTAAAAAACAATGCTACGAGTATTTATATTGAACTCATAATTTGGATGAGTTGTACAATAGCTTTGATTTTTATTTGTATCTATTTAAGCTGCAAATAATGTTATGTATTGTATTAATGATTGAGTGGTCTAAGGCCCCAGATTCGCAAGGATGGCGGGTTCGATCCTCCATAAATTCTTCTTAATAATGAACCAACATTTATAGGAATAATTCAAATACTGACAGATTTTTCTTAACTGACGAGTGTTAACAACTTTTAAAAAATGCAACAGGCTTAATTTTTCTATTTTAAAACAAGAAGTTGGTTGTGAATTTCTACGGTATAGTAATCAAAAATTTTGTTTTGGGAGGAGGGTATGTATACCGCCGCCCCGAGAACCATTTATTGAATGACCAACTCCCCTGCCGTAGGTCACCCCAAGAGTCGCCACATACCTTTTTCTTTCTCAGAACTTCTCCTCCTTCCTTTCCCCAAAATTCCTCGTACAGCATTTCCAAAGCTGACATTAGCCCTGAGCAATTTTTTTCTTCGGGGCCTCGCGTGTGGAGTTAATGTAAAAAATAACGTAATTAGAACGTGTTTATTTTTCTCTTGGTTGTTGCTCAAACACGTCTCAAAATATCCCAAAAATATATATACCAAATGGGGTGCCGAAAATGTTTAAAAATTAAACCATCCATTTATTACATTTCCTTTGAGTATTTCTCAATGTTTTATACAAAAAGTTAATATATTATCACCGTACTTTGGACAACGCTTTCAAAAAGCGCTACAGTAGTTGTTGAAATCGAAACGGTGACAAATTTTAATACGGTTGTTCGTCCACTCCAAGAAAAGTTAATTAATGAAACTACTCATTCCCTCTGAATGCAATGTTCTCCAAAATGACCTTGAAAAAAAAATCACATCTTTGCGATTCATTCAAAGACATGAACGAACCATCCCTTCGCTCAGAATACAATTTTTAATGTTCTCAAAAGTTGTTTTGACAGAAGCAAATTCCTGTGATATTATCTTGAACGAAACCATTCCTTTGTTAAGAATATTATGAACTAAATGTACAATTTGGCTGTCCTGAAACGGGTATCATCTTAAGCAAAGTATCATTTTGTAATGTATTGTAATATATATGCATACATAAAAAAAACAAACATTGATGAAATCGGTACATGTTATGAAAAAATGTTGTAAAAAAACCCTTTAAAATCATGGAAGAACACAGTTCAAATTCACAAAAAAGCTGTACATTAGTACAGAAATAGAGTCTAGAACGATCGATTCTGACAATCAAATAAAGTTCGAATAATATCAAGAAAAAACATCACTGGGAAGGTAACGAAAACAGAAAGTTTCCCATCTTTAAAAGCATAAAAGAAAATACAACTCTTAGGAAATGCTTCAACAAATAATTTACGAGTATTTATCTTGCAAGACATGTTGTTGTCCTGTGCCGCGGCGTTCTGCCGGAAAATTCGCCCTGAAAATCTTGTCAGGAAAAGTTTCCTTCTACAATTACGTAGCTTTTAAAATTTCCCATTATTTCTGCGTTCCCTGTCGATACCCTATACTTCGGGATAATTCAGGTGCTCGGTGCTTTGAAGTAACAAGACTGAAACTTTAACAGGAAGAAGACAGAGTAGACTGGCAGAACGGATGGTAAAGTAGAGAATTTCTATCTCAAGGAGTGACGGAAGGAAGTTACATTTTTGATAAGTTTCGTTAACCCTTCCGGATTACTTCAGCCATTGATTTAGTCACGGTTCATTTTATCTACCCCGACTGATTATCGTAAATCTTAGCTATTTTATTAGAATGATATATTGTTGAATATACAAAAGTTCGTCAACTTTTGGCCCTATTTTGTTAATATAGTTTTAAACCATAATTTATACATTTTTGGATTGAGTACATAGTTTATCCAATCAACATAGGTAATAGATGAAATAAAGACTCACCAGAGAATTTGACTGGACCAGCACACAAACACGCGGTAACAGCTAAGCTAGCACTGGCCTCGTAATGGCTGCCGTCAAATGGCATCCTCCGCATGTTACTACATTATCAACTAAACCAAATTTCTACGACCGATTTTCGAACCTTTTATTTGTAGTTGCGAAGAAATTCATACCCAGAGGTTACAGAAAAGTGTATATCCCAACATGAGCTCAGAAAGCAAACGTCTTCTAGCTAAATACGAGAGGAACAATGACCCAGAAACTGCTTCTGATCTTCTCCAGTCTCTGGATGACGGGCGCATGAACAGGTGGAACAAACTAACGGAAGAAATAAGTTTCGAACACTCGAGCAGAAAAGCGTGGCAAACATTCAGGCAACTCGGAGCTGCAAATCAGCCAATTAAGACAACCCCCAAAGTGTCCCCAAACGCTGTTCCTCACCAACTACTCCGCAGTTCAAAAATGACAATAAGCCACCAGATTAAAAAATCTCTGAAAGCGGCGCGGTTAAAATGACCGTTAAACCCTAACGATGTGGTCGCCGTTACAGCTGATGATGTAGACATAGCCCTCACTTCAACAAAAGCTGGGAAAGCAGCTGGATGCGACGGAGTTCTTCCAGACTTTCTAAAACATGCTGGGCCACGGACAAAATTATGGATCGCAAAACTGTTTACTGAAATTTTTAAAACTGGAGTAATTCCAAATATCTGGAAAAAAAACTAAAGTTATTGCGATCCTCAAACCCAACAAGCCACCAGAAGATCCAAACAGCTATCGGCCCATCTCGTTTTTAAGTACCATGTACAAACTCCTAGAGCGAGTGGTGCTCCGCAGACTTACCCCAATTTTGGAGAAAGTGGTTCCACAAGAGCAAGCTAGCTTCAGACCAGGCCGTAACTGCTATGACCAGGTGCTAGCTCTGACAACACACATCTGGCATTCTGGTTTCCAGGAACGGCTTAAGACTGCGGCAGGGTGCATTGATCTCTCTGTGGCTTACGACACGGTGTGTGTCGTAAACCGCAAGCTTACTTCCTTGTCAAGCTCTACAACATCATAGAGGATGGAAACACAGTACGATTTATTGAGCAACAACTAACTGGCCGTACTTTCAGGGTTTTTCTAGGCGGGCTAAGAAGCAAAAAAATGCCCCTGAATAATGGCCTTGCCCAAGGCTCAGTGCTGGACCCATCGCTCTTCAACATCTATACTCGAGATCTTCCTCACACTGAAGGCAGAAAATTTGCTTACGCAGATGACTTCGCCATCACAGTCCAAGCCAAAACCCTCAATGCAGCAGAAGAAATCCTTAATTCTGACCTCAAGGCTATGGAAGGATTTTTCCTCAATTGGCGACTAAAGCCAAATGGGTAAAAACAGTTGTGACATCTTTCCATCTCAGTAATTCACAGGCAAACGCAAAACTCTGTGTACAGTTTGGTGGAAAAAATATTTACCATGACCCCCATCCCCGCTATCTTGGAGTAACTTTGGAGAGGAGCCTGAATTACCGGAAACACATGGAAACAGTGGGCAAAAAAACCAGGACAAGACTAAACTTAGTCAATAAGCTAGCTGGTACTAGCTGGGGATGCGACGCCAACACGCTTAGAATGGCATCCATTGCCCTGGTTTTCTCAGCCGCTGAATACTGCGCTCCAGTATGGGCTAGAAGCGCCCACTCTTCCATGGTCGACGTTCAGCTTAATGCTACAATGCGAACCATCAGCGGAACCTTAAAATCGACTCCTCTTCCTTAGCTCCCCGTACTTGCAAATATAACCCCGCCACATATCAGGCGAGATATTGCAACACTGAGGAAATTGCTTACTAACAACGTATGCAAGAACACTGAAGGTCTAGATTTGTTAAAAATAAATAAATGTAACTTCGTTTAACAAAAAAATTAGAATCTTACGAGAGCCATGAAGGAGTAACCATCTGTTACTTATACCAGGGTGGGTAAGAGGTGAATAACCTCCACAGGGGGAATATAAGAAGGCGCTGCAAAAAAGCGAAATACCTCTGCACGATGATGTCGTTTCTCACCCGGCGTGCCGCTTAAAGTCTCCAAAACCCTTCTGGACGGAAGGAGAAAGACTCCTTCGAACACCTCTCACCCCAGAAGATAGGTGGAAGCTTGAGTGGTAATCAGCCAACGTCAAAAACGCCCATCTCGTTCAAGACCCCACTGAGAGACAGCCTGGGTTCTCATTGCCTCGCAAGCTTTGGACTGTAATCAATATGATAAGGTGCTCCCATAGCCGTTGTGCTCAGATGATTCATAGATGGGGCCTTAAAGAGTCGGCAATGTGTGATGCGGTGCGGTGCAGACCACCAAACATGTGGTCAACGAATGCTCGCTCCATTCATTCCCCGGCGGGATTGATAAGGTCTACAGGGCAACGCCTGAGGCCCTAGACTAGCTCGCAGACCTAGATGTCCCCCCACCATATGAAAGAAGAAGAAGAACCAACTAAGGGTCGACCGAGATCTCGGTCTCGGTCTCGGCATTCTCGGCTATAAATTCTACCGAGAACTCAGTCTCGGTTCTTGGCAAAAAATCACCGAGATTCCGGGCCATAATCGAGACCGTTGTGTGGGTACGGTATAGGATAATGGGATTCAAATCTACCGCGCGCGTCCTCATTCGTCACTTGGTATCAGTGCGTGAGAGAGCTGTCGATTGTAATTGGTCGGCTGGAATAACTACATAAACTAGTTATGAACATACAAATCAACTAATCAATGTGTTTTGATGAATGTGGCAATTGATTCACGGATAGGATTCGTTAGGGTGTGTTATTTAGATTTAATGTATTTACTAAGTAGGTACGAGTATAATGTTTTATTGTTGCAGATGAAAACTAAATATGCCTAAAGTAAAATCCTATTTGGGGATATTTTGAAAAAAATATTTTATTATCTACAACCTTCAAAGGCAACGTGTAAGTTGTGTAAGAAAACGGTATCATTAGGTAGTCCCCAGGTAGGTTTTTTCTCAATTTATCTATTTTCGGTCTCGGCTCTCGGTATCGGCCGAGAATTTAATTTATTCTCGGTTTCGGTCTCGGTCTCGGTCTCGGTCTTGGCTGACCCTCACTACCAACATTAAAAACTACACACGAGTTGATCATAGTTCGGCAATATTGCGTGGGAATTTCAACTTAATACAAAGGACTGATGTGTAAAGCTTAAAACAAAGTTTGATAATTTTTTTAAAAGAAATTTTTACAGATTTTGTGAATAATATCCGTGAAATATGTTATGAAATATATAACAGATCATATAAAAATAATAAAATTAACCCGTCTGCTTGGTTCAATATATTCGCACCTCACAATCCGAAAGCCTAGGATTCTGAAAAAAAATCTGAAACCGCCACTTTGGATCGATATTGTAAAATATCTATGCAAGATAGCTTCCATATTTCAAAAACAATAAGAAGCATTATTTTGTTTTCTTTCTGGTTAAAAGAAAAATACATATGTTTACATAAAAGAAAGAGAGATAATATCTATAAATTAATAATATTAATATATATTATATAGCTAGTAAGGTCGCTCGGGACGTTTTTGGTCTTATAAAAGTATAACGCGATTACATGTTTTGGGATGTATTTATTCCTCAAAAAGCAGACTTAATGAGTTATTTTACATATTCGCTTTTGGAGTAAGTAATTTAAATTGAGTGAACACATACAGAGGAATTAGGAATTTCATAATACATTATCATAACAAAATGCATAAAATTGACATATTTATATTCACCCATGTGTTAAATATTTGAATGATGGAGTAAACAGTAAAAACCCTAGATCGAAGAGATCCGGAAATTTTTTTACCTGTTTTCTGTCCATCCATCTAATCTTAATTCAAAGAAGAGTGCCTATGCCGGCGACGGAGTGGGCGGCTTGGATTGATTTGTATAAAAATCCACAGTTTCACTCTGAAGTCGTTGAAATTCTGCGCACTTGACCTTCAAATGAGATTTTGAAAAAACATCCCATCTTCTTTGTCCAACCCTCATAGCAAATTTTTTTTTTTTTTTAATGTTCTTTATTCAGTAAAGTTTATACATAACAGTAAATGGATATTTTTTTGGCCATCACACTAGGCACATGCCCGTGTTGTAGTGGCCAATTTTATATTAAGTATAATAATTGTTCTGTAATATACAAGTTATTTAAATTATTTACTGGTGTTATAGGTTCATATGTTCCTTAAAGAAATTTCGCCCCTTTTCAGATATCCATTTATGCACACCGGTTGCAAAGTGAGTAAGTGTTTTTGATGTTTTGATGTCGTTATTTAACGTGTTGAATATTTTAGGTGCGATGTATGAGTACTGCCTTTGTGAAAAAGTGGTTTTTGTTACAGGAATTATGCATTTTCCATGCTTTGAGTAGCGTGTATGTATGTCCGTTTGCGTAGAGTTTATCGATCCATTTTTCCAGGTATGGATAAGAGCTATCTTGATATACAGTTGGCGAATGTCAAGGACTGTGAGTTTCTTGAAAAGTGGCTCTGATGGATGAGAGGGAAAACATTTGAAGATGACTCTTAGCAAAAGTTTTTGTACGGTCACTAGAGGGTAGAGGATGGATGCTGCACAACCTCCCCATCCTATAATGCCATACGTTGCTATCGATTGAAATAGAGAAAAATATAAAGTTCTTAGAGTGTTTATATCAAGGATTGATTGTAGAGAATAAAAAATATGGCATAACTTACGGAGTCTCTTAGTTATGGAGTTAATATGGGCCTCCCAGCGTAATTGGTTATCTATAATGACACCTAGGTATTTTATTTCATTTGATGGTTTAAGATTTGGGCATGAGCATCTATTATTAGGTGTTTGTGGAGATGTGTCTAGATTTTGTGAGCAAGTGTGAATGATTAATTTAGGAAGGTTTTCTGGGAGTGTGAATTTACGGATTGAAAAGTGAATGTATTGTGTTTTTTGTACATTTAGGGTGAGGAGGTTGGAGTCTAGCCATTTTTTAATTTTGTTAAGACCATAATTTGCCTTCTCTATTGATGTCTTCCATGTTTTGCTAGTGAATATGATAACCGTGTCATCGGCGAAAGATATTATATTGCCATCAATGTCCAGTTTCAATAGGGAGTTCATATATATGAGGAATAGGAGCGGACCTAGAACACTTCCTTGGGGCACACTGTAGGAGATAGATAGACATTTACTTCTATATGCTCGATTTGAGTGAAGAACAGTTATTTGCGATCTTTGTGTAAGGTAGCTTTTAAACCACTTTAGGGCAGTACCTTCTATCCCAATCTGTTGCAGTTTTTTTAGGAGAATGTGATGTAAAATAGTATCAAAGGCTTTTGATAAGTCTAGAAAGACAGCAAGAGGTTTATTACCCTTATCAAGGTTATCGGATATCAGTTTGGTGAAGGTTGCAATTGCGTCATCAGTACTACGGTTTTTGCGAAAGCCATATTGGTTATTTGAAAGGATTTTATTTTCCTCAAGGAACTTAACCAGTTTTAGTTTTACTACTTTTTCAATAATTTTGGAGATTGTACTCAGTAGAGATATTGGCCTGTAACTATTTAGGGAAGATCTGTCACCTGATTTGTATATAAGGATGATTGAGGCATGTTTAAGAGAGTTTGGGAATATACCGGATTGGAGGCTAAGGTTTATAATATGCTCTAGAGGCTTGGCTGTATTTTTAAATGTTTTGTAAGTTTAGTAGAGATTTCATCTATTCCTGTTGAGTGAGTATTTTTTAAGGTTGATATGATTTCCATAATTTCTAATTCTTTACTGGGAGTGAAAAGGAAAGGACTATATCTCAGGTGAGTCAGGGATATTTCGTTTGCAAGTTCATGTTCAGAAACACTATTTATTGTCAAAATATGATTGGAAAGGTTAGAGCCAATTGTGGTGAAATACTCATTGAGATGATCTGCGATTTTTTCAGATTCATTACCTGTGTTTGTTAGTAAATGACCATCAACGTTAATCTTGTTTATGGGTGTTGTCATTACTTTAGTGTAAGATATGTCTTTAATGATATTCCATTTTTTTTTTTTTTTTTTTTTTTTTCATAAGAAGCAATTACTTTGTGGTTAGACATTATATTATAAAAATAAAACAACACTTTGTATTTAACCACGAATTTATTATTTATGTATCTACCGGTTTTGCTTAGACCAAGCTTCCTCAGGATAAAATAATAACAGTTATTATTTTATCCTGAGGAAGCTTGGTCTAAGCGAAACCGGTAGATACATAAATAATAAATTCGTGGTTAAATACAAAGTGTTGTTTTATTTTTATAATACCATATTTTTTTCTTGGCATTCTCTGCGTTATTTGTTATACTTCTGCGTTAATACTTCTTGTTAAAATTTTGCACATTCGTCGATTAAAAAAAGTTATTATTTTATCCTGAGGAAGCTTGGTCTAAGCGAAACCGGTAGATACATAAATAATAAATTCGTGGTTAAATACAAAGTGTTGTTTTATTTTTATAATACCATATTTTTTTCTTGGCATTCTCTGCGTTATTTGTTATACTTCTGCGTTAATACTTCTTGTTAAAATTTTGCACATTCGTCGATTAAAAAAAGAGGATCATTACTATCTACATTCGAAAACTGTGTAAAGCCCGAGCAACACCGGGGACTTCAGCTATCGTAATATATATTTAAAGAACCAAGCATTTTATGCTTGGAGTTTGGTTCTTGGTATGTTAACTTATTATTAACTAGAAATAATCATAAACTGGGTGATCTACGTTAGAGAGATTCTCTTACATTCTCAAATGAGGTGCAATTATTATATAATGGAAAAGTTTCTTCAAATTAAAAATAACTATACATTTTTCCTGTGGTGGTTTATCGGAACATCTTCTTCCGTAGATGGAAATTAACGATCTGTGATGAAGGTCGTCAATCTGTTACGTGTTTCCGCTTATCCTGGCTTATCTAGTCGATCCAACGGGTTTTAGGACGACCTTGATCCTTTTTTGATCACCGGACAATATTGAGTGACGAGAAACTTATTTGTCCATCGGTTATCCACCCCAAGCGATACGAATTTGGAAAGATTTTTGTTTATTTCAAAAGATTATGCATTTAACTTGTATTGTACTTAGGGATCTCATCGGTTAATGTGTAGCGCGCCCTTACCAATCAAAGTATTTTAAAAAAATACTCCACGAAATAAAGAATATCTGTGCGGAAGGTCAGGAAAGAAAAAAAAGTATGGTCTTGAAGAGCTGATCGTTGTATGAAGGTGAAAACAATAAAAAATAGATCAATTCTTTCCACAGCTAAGAAATTGAACAAAAGAGTTAGTGATACAAATATTATAAATACCTACCGATTCTCATTAGCAAAATGTAAAATGCTTGCAAATTAATGTTAGACATACGTATGGCATCCCCCACGCATCAGTGCCGAAGGGATTAATAATGCAAGATCTTCAGAGCACATTCTTTTAAACATGGATATATATTTTAATTAGAGTTTTCCCACCTGACAAGACGTCTATGTTAAAAGTTTGCGATTCGTACCTTAATTCGTAGGTACCTCGTGTATCTGTTAGTCGTTGTGTTGCTTTCAGTTGTTGAAACTTTGAAGAACGGTTGCGCGGCCTTTTCATGCAAAACTTAATTTTGGATTCGAGTCCAAAATACCCTTTCAAACTGAACATTAAAAAAATTAATCATGCGCTACCTGCCGTGCATAATGGAAATGTAAAAAAAATAAAACATTTAAAAAATGGATTTTTCTGATAAAAATTTTAATTTATACCTTTACGATAAGTTTATGTACCAAAGTAGATTGCAATTTTAAATTTAATCTTAATATATAAAATAATTTTTTTAATCAGTTTCATTTTTAAAATTTTATATTTCACCATATTTACATAGTAGGTACCTAGGACATTTTTAAAAAATAATTGTCTTTAAATCACAAATAATTGCAACAGTTATCTACACCTGTAATTTTTTTTTAAATATACACTCAGTTTATTTTATTTTTATTTTTTTTTTATTTTTAAACCTACCCTGCCTGTTACGCTCTGTCAAGGTGTCTTTCATACGGATAAACAACGTTTTAACGAATTCGCCGGAAGACAAAAGATAATCATCGTGATAAGCATCGAAAGTTATACAAGTGAAAGTGTTATCCAGTGATTTTTTGGCATTCTGAAATTGTTATTTGAGTGTTAAAAAACTATTCATTTCGCTCTGAGTGTACAATAGTTAACCGAAGCGTTGTGTATAACGAGCTAGCGCGCTCATTGGCCGTTTTAATTATGAGCTCACTTCTCTAGGCTCCTATTGGCTCATATTGTGTTGTGAACTTGCAATATCTTTGTTTACATATTGAAACTATTATTTTTTAAGAAACTACGTATTTTGTGATTTTTAATCGATAATCATGGGCAAAAATAAGAAATGTCGCCCTAATGTAGCCTCCCCGTATACCTCCCACGATGAATCGGATTCCGACGCCGAAGAGATTGAGGCTGAAACTGACCCTGGACCCATAAGTAATATATCGGGACGTACGATTCTTTCTGGGACACAAGATGCTTTAAAAGCTTTGCAGGATGCGTTGGCCGAAAAGCCATCAAAAGTGTCAAAAGAGCAACAGCTCAAAGTGTCCGTGAATGTGACTAGTGTTCTCGGATCCGTTGCCCAACTTCTCCTAGAGAAAGAAGAAATCAGAGGCAAACTCAACTCGGCCCTTGCTGAAATCAAGGTCTTGAAGGCCGAGAAAACCATGGCGGATAACTATACGAAACAGTTGCTGGACAAAATTCAGCAACTTGAGTTAGACTTGGGACCAGTGATGCGTCGAGTAGCCGATGCGACCGAAGCCAGCCTCTCTTTTGCTGAAGTTACCAAGAAAAAACTTCCTTTGCCTCCACCACTCACTCGCACCACTATCCAGATAGGAAAACCAAGACCATCGGTATGTTTTTTTTCCCAAACTACCAGGGGTTGATGATAGCGATGGCACAAAAAAGATCATACGCGACATCGTGAAGCCTTCGCAATTGGGAGTTCGAATAACGGGAGTAAAAAATATAAAAAATAAAGGAGTCATTATCCACACTGCCAACAGCCAGGAACAAGAGCGGCTCTTAAATGCTCCTATTGTAACCATGTGATGTTTGTCTTTTTTTCTACTCTCTTATATTTGTCTTTATTTTATTTACTCCTGTCATCGGCAAGACAGTTGTGATGTTCTGTCTTTTCTCTTGGCTCTGATCGATATTTAAATTCTTAAGGCTTTGCATATGTGTGGTAGGGATGGAAAATTCCTCCCCTACGTCACACAAGCCTTTATAATTTGGACCCTTATTTCCTCTGATAACTACAGAAAGCTACTTAAAGCTCCCTTGTACTACATACCTTTAGCGATATATGTACTTAACTAATAAATACGTTATTTACGACTTTGAACGTAAATATTTTCGTATTTAGGTTGTAATTAAACTCCATCAAACGTTGTGTAATTTTTTGATTTATGATATAGAACTTTAATTACTTTAAATTTTGTGATAACCCTCTTGATTCTAAACAGAGTGTTGAATTTCAAACTGTATTGGTCTCTCTCTTGCAAATTTAACCTTAAGTGATTTCTCTAAATGAACTAACTTCCCTTTGACGTTTATTATGATTCCCTACATCCTAATGAATTCATGAATAAGCAATACTAATCGAAACTACACATGACTAATTGAACAGATAATTAAATATAACTCGAATGGTTAAATGTTAGTAAATTTGATTATGATTGTATCTCGTGTTTGCTGGGCGCCCCTCCGTTTAGATTCAGCTGCTATAAGGTACATATAAAGATGGATTTAGTAGGTTAATGTAATTAGTTAATTGCATATTTGACGAACTCAGAATAACCCCTTTTCTGGCAAAATTTGGCTCCTGCCTCCATCAAGTAAGCCGGGTGATCAGAAGTCCTCCCAAAATTCGCACAGTCTTTTGGCACGGTTCAATTGATTGATACCTAAGTTATCGCGTCCCAATTGACCTTCCTTCGCCATCATGCACTGCCTTCAGGTCTTCCCCCGAGCCCAGATACCTCCAAATTCCTACTCCTCCAAAGTTTACTATTTACTTAGGGCGAACCGGTTTCGTCCTATATGCAATCATATACTCACGGGTTTGTGTGGAGTTACGGGTCGTGAATCCTCCCTCCACGTTCAAGAAATGAGACGAGAGTGACCCGACAGGCCTAAAGCACTAATTGTAAGTGAGTTCGTTTCATTCAATGAACAGTACATAAAAAGATATATATGTAAACATACGTTTTGGGAAGGTTTATAACTCGCAATGCGAAACTACTTGCAACGCATCCCGAGCTCGGATCTCGCCCATCGGATTCTGCACAATCCTCAGATTGATACCGAATATATACGTAAGAATAGTGTGAAATATAAATATATACTAGTACAATAAGATCTTATCTGGCAATGTGTTCTGGAGATTCGCCATAACTCCAAGCTTTTGTTTGGTTTTGTTGACGGTTTTGTTTGAGAGATCCGCCATCTCTATGGTTTGATTAATGGTCCTTGTTACAGAAGCGAACACTGCCTTCTGTTGGTTGAACTGTATTTTTTTTTTTTTCTTTCCCTCCCCTCCAATGTTCAACTTTTGATAAATTCTTGCTATCCCGTGATTCTCAATTGAAGCATGTAAATCCTCATTACCCCTTATTAAGCTATCCCGTGATTTTTCAACTGTTTCATGTAAGTCTTCAATACACCCTATTAAGCTATCCCGTGATTTTTCAACTGTTTCATGTAAGTCTTCAATACACCCTACTTTTTACTGTATTCGAACTAGTGCCCCAGTGACCGAATTATTTTGTAAACAATTTGAGCTTTGTAAACATTCTCGACGGCCTCGTGACCTAGATTCGAGCGTATGAGGTATGTTTACTTTAGACATTCCGGAGACGTGTGAGATGACTCTAAAATTTTTTCTTTGTTTGATAATGATGTACTTAGCGCAATTGTCTAGTCTGATACCCGATTACGTATACATATTTATTCATTTATATATACTTTGTCTCAATAAATAATTTATAATATTGATCTGTATAATTTTATGATTGAAATAATTTCTAATATCATAACTTATTTCAAATGCTCTGGATTTTCTGAAATTATATTAATACATACATAAGATTAAATATAAAATATTGATTTGTAAATTTATCACACATAACTACTTTTAATAGTTATTGATGAATTCAGAGGTAGGAATCGATACCCTTTTCCTCTTTTTATATAAGTGTTTTTCTTTTTTTTTTTTTTTTGATTATAATTTTTCTTGGGAACAAAAATTACATATATAAATGTTTATATACTTACATATATAAATATAAAAAATATACTTATTATACTTATAATATTTTAATATAGTTACATATCACATATTAAGCGAGTAATATCTTGGTCAAATAATTAATCCAAATACCAATGTTTGCTCCATTCCGCTTTCTCCTTGGAATCTGTAAAATTTTATAACGGAAAAGACTTACCCCTACCAAGGTTTTTTCCGACCGGGAAATACACGGTAACCTTGCTGCGATTTTCCTAAATTAATTTTTTATTTTCCTAAATTTAATTAAATCTTTTTGACTTCAATTTTTTTTTTTTTTCATTTAATCTAATTAATTAAAATGATGTGTGAACTCTATCGTTCTAAACTGTATTTTATCTCAAAACTCGTTGGTTAGATAACACTTTAAATGATAGTTACTTCACGATTAATTTAGAGATGGTAAATTGTTGTTAAATTAAATTTTTATCCCTCCGAACTTTTATGTATTAATAAACTATTATTTTGTTTTATTATTATTATTTAAGATAATTAGTTTAAATATGATTAATTTAGAGATGGTAAATTGTCGTTAAATTAAATTTTTATCCCTCCGAACTTTTATGTATTAATAAAATATTATTTTGTTTTATTATTATTATTTAAGATAATTAATTTAATTATTTATTATTTGTTAGAACACTTTCACTTAGATTGAACACACGTATTTAATTATAACTTTTTCACGCTAAATTATCACATCACTTCAGTTATTTATCGCACTAATATTAAACGCGAAATTTCTAAGTTTAAAAATACGATATTAAGTGATTATAAAATCCGAATTTCCCACTAAAACAAATTGTATTTATCACGAGCATTTTTATTTTTCACAAGTAGATAATGCGTTGGCTTTATTGTTATTTTTCACTGGCTCTAACTGCAAAGTATTTTTTTTTTGTATATCACTGACTAGAATGTGAAATTTTTCTAAGTATCAAAATAATTATCACTTAGAATTTTTCCACTTTAAGTCACCCACCGTTTCGTCACGTTCCGCGAAGTTACAACCTTTTCGACCACGACGTAGACTGTCCTCAACTGGCATTTGTCTAGACTTTTATACCCCTCTCAGGTCCAAAAGATCGTATCTGAATCTCCTATAATAAACCAATCTAATTACTATCAACTCGTAATTTCTTGAAATCTCTCCATTATTGTCGAATGCGGTCTCTTTGTACGTTTTGCGTTTGATACATTAAATTCTGTCTCGTACTCCCATACTTACAAGATCCGGATTTAGTAAGATCCATGTTTAATGGCCCAACTTCCTTTGTCCTGGTGTTCATACAAAATTAGCTTGAATTTAATAATTTTAAAGTTCTATTTTCATATATTTCGTAACATGTCCGTGCGTACGGCATCTACCATATGTTCCAAATCTGTCCCCAAATTCGCCTATCAGAGATATCTTCATGTCGAAGCCTTTCTCGCAAATTGTTCATTTTTATTTTATTATTTTTCCTCGAGTTTTTCTGTATTCTATATGAACCTTTCCATTTAAAACCGAATTTTCTCTATTTACGTCGTATATTTGAATTTTCCATTTTTTTCTCGAATTTTCTTTTATTCACGACACTCTTTCCATGAATTTCCTTATTTATTCTTACGCTATTGTTCATATCTCTATAGATTTTTATATTTCAAGCCGTATTTATTTTATTCACTGTTAATCTAAGATTTCCTTTGTTTTTCTCTGTCGTATCTCCTTTCCCCTCACTTCCCCGTACTTCCCTGATATAACCATATCGTTTTTTGATGTTTGCTGCCTCTTGGAAAATTTCATTTTCTATTTGTTATTAATAAATATATCATTTTTTAACATCTTTATAGGGGATACCCCCACTTCGGCCCTTAAATTTCTGTCATTTTTATTGCTTCATAGAGAACGCCTTCCAAATTTTGTCCCGTTCTTACGCAAAATCCCATAAACCATATGTCTTGACAGTTGTATACATTAGTTCTTGTACCCACCTGGCAATAAATCCTTTTTTATTTCAGTGTCGTTAAATTTTATGAGAATTCTTTAATATAAATATTTCATAAGACCCATGATAATTTTTATTACCTTTTTAACGGCTAATCGTCCTTATCTAAACAATTTCCATGTTCGAATATTCCTTGTTTATCACAACAAAATACATCTGGGATCGACAACCATTGTAATGCCTCATTTTTTTATCTGCAATCGCGTACTATGTTACTCTATAACCTCCATTTTAATTACATAAAATGACTCCTTTTCCTGAGTTTTTCTATCGCAATGTTTTCAGCATTTTCCACTCCCCTCCGTACTGCACTCTATCTTCTTCTCTAACACTTGTTACTGCTCTAGACATCTGAAATGTACCCTCGCCTATTCTTTAAAACTCTCATTTTTTTTTGACGTTTCCTCCCTAAATCTTTCATCGTAATATCCTAGCTCCGTCTAAAATTGATAACAATAATTTTCCATTGTTTTTTCAACATTTCCATTTCCTTTAGCACGTTTTCCCTCGAATCGATCATCTCCGGTCGTCACAAACAATCGTATTATAGATGAAATCTCCCTAACACCTTACAACACGTTTTCGTCACTTGCTGTGCAATTTTCCACTTAAACTTTTCAAACGTTGTTTACGTGTATCCTTTTTTCCGCACCTTATATGCTTTAATGCGTTCGAGAACTAGGGTTTCTGATCCCTGGAACGTACCGGTTAATGACAACATTTCTTGGGGTCATCGTTCTTTTGTCCCTGAACAGATTATTTCTTCCCATGGAGTTTATTCACCTCTCGGTTTGGTGGGAACGTCAAACTCATTAATCACATTACTAATTGCTAAGTCCAAAGGTCGTTCCTTTGTTCTAAAAATGGGTTCGGCCCTCTTCCCGTTGATAGGCTGAATTGGTTTTTAATCGCTTTGGCTGCAATTCAATTGGCTGTCAATATATCTCGGTCTAAAGTATATTGGGGAACCCCTGTTTCTGATTATTTGTTGATACCATCTGT
The DNA here is from genome assembly GCA_929108145.2 of Limnephilus rhombicus. NCBI lineage: Eukaryota > Metazoa > Arthropoda > Insecta > Trichoptera > Limnephilidae > Limnephilus > Limnephilus rhombicus. The sequence goes on along the minus strand of OV815288.1, from coordinate 43,687,566 downwards.
GATCCTTTCATCAATACTCGTCTCACCTTGTCTAATTATAGATCCCTACCGTAAATATGAATTCACTTTACTCTAATCCGATAGATGTCGTAGACGTGTCCGTTTTATAAGTAATTGATATTTTCTTTTTAAATTAAAGTGGGAAGCTACGATATTTCCTAATTTTCACTGTTGATCAATGCAATTCATCACAGTTCCCTCCTCTGAACTCAATTTGCTGTGGCTAACGTTGTATTTTATTTTAATGTCCTATTCTTTTTTTTTTTTTTTTTTTTTTTTTTTTTTTTTTTTTTTTCGTTAGACACCGAAATTGTGTTCAAATTTAGACTAGCTATCTTCCCCTCCTCATTGGTTATCCCCTATCTCTACTCCGTGTCATATTACTTCCTATCTCCCCCTCCTCATTTTGTTATCCCCTATCTTTTTTCCGTATCCTATTACTTCCTATCTCCTTCTCCTCATTCTGTTAACCCCTATCTCTTTTCCGTATCCTATTACTTCCTATCTCCCCCTCCTCATTCTGTTATCCCCTATCTCTTTTCCGTATCCTATTACTTCCTACCTCCCTCTTCTCTTTTGCTCGGATTGTTAACAATCTTGAATTTGAATCTCATTGTATTCTTTATTTTCTTTTCGCGTAGATTTTACTTTATGAAATTTTCTTTAATTTTGATAGATTCAAAATTAATTTCTTTTTGCTGGAACACGCCCCTCGACTCGCGTGTTTTGGTGGTCCCCAACCAAATTGGACTAAGACCTCCCTTACAATGATTTAAGTAAAGATTGTTTACAATCTCGCGGCCTTTCGAACAACTGAAAAGCGGGTGGTCTCTTGGTGTGCAATTAATTGTTTTTTGTTTTGTAAATATGAATATTTTTTGTGAAATGTGTGTTTTCGCACGACCTCACCCAATCCGACAATCAGTGGTATACATGTTTCATATAAATTTTCCAGCATTTTTTTTTTCTTTATTTATTTAAACTTTATTTTATAATTCTTAATTTCTAATTGTAATTTCTTAATTCATCCAAAGTTGTTCTAGCCTAAGTGTTGTCCACTCTAATATTTAAATTTTTATAAATGTTCTTTATTATCCTCAAATTGGTTCAGCGTTCCTTTTTTCCTTTTTTTTTTTTTCGAAATCTAAAATATTTATACCTTAATTCAAATGTTACCTTTTTATCTCTATACTTAATGTCTACCCTATATCTATAGATAAACTTTCTTATTTCAATATTTCAAAAAAAATTCCTAAGCATTGTTTATTTTTCAAAATGTCCCTTTTGTGTGCCATATAATATCTCCAATTTCTCTCCTTTTGAGTGTTCTTACTTATCTAACATTTTTTTTTTTTTCTCACTAACACATAAAAAAAAGTCAATTTTTTTTTTTTTTTTTTTTCAACTAGAAAATCAAAATTAACGAATTTATTTGCCTTACTCTATTTCAATAATTGAATATGATTGTCGCTTATTAAGAACTTGTCCACTCACCCTCAAAGACTTAACGACGATCCGCCCCTCGCAAGCAATCTGATAATCTAATATTTTAGTAATTTTCTTTCTTCCCCCTCCCCAATTATAATGTACCCTAACATAATTTTATTTATATTTCTCAATCGTTTATTTATTTATTAACATTTACAAATATTTGTAAACTTCGCACTCTATCCGTTGATTTCCACTAACTGTAAACCTGATTTTTGTTTCTTATTACTTGTGTAATATCTAGCTAAATGTAAAGCGCTATAATCTCCTTTTATCTCCCGAGTTGGCTGCGACCACTAGCTCCTTCCCGGCTGTAGTTATTGTAGAATTTTCTTTTGGTGAACTGTTAACTTCGGTGCACTTGCTGCAACTAGCGTTTTCGCCCACACTTTCAATTGCGTGTATCCTCCTTTTTATGGCGTGGTAACGGTCACGGTATTTGTCCTTCTTGCTGGATTCCTCCCCACTCCTCTTCTTCATGTTCCGTTCTTCTGGTGTACATACCATTGTATCTAGTTTTCGTAGAAACTCAGCGGCGACAATCTCATCTCCTGATTGCCCCGAAAACCATAGCGATTGAATTTCCTTCGGATAATGTCTCATAATCTCGTCAACTATGCCCAACGGTGTGTCAGTAATCTTTAAAACCTTCGCTAGCTCCCAATAGTTTGCGAAATGAGTAAGCATGGGTATTTTTTTTCTTGGCATCATATACCCCTTCTGCAAGACGACGGCGAACTTCATTTTTCTTTATGTCTCCCCAATAGGTAGCTAAAAATCTCGTTCGAAATCTAACATAGTCTCCCATCGTTTATTGTACAATTTTGCCCACGATTTAGCTTCCCCTTTCAAATTTTCCCGTACGACGACTAATGGATCCGTTCGTTTCACTTTTCTAGTGTATTCTTTTAAATCTTCCAGGAAACTAATGGGATTTTGATTTCCACCGGAGAATGATGGTCGTTCCTGCTGTGGTAACATTTCCACTACTTGGAGAACGCTTTTCGGCGCACTATCCTCTCCTATCACCGCCACTGTTGCTGGGCTTTCCAATTGTTTCTCGAGTTCTTGCATCTTATTGACGAGCGGTGCCAAAGCTGCCTGAATTATTGTAGTTATATCTCCTATGTTTATTGTTGAAGTCTCGGTTGTGACATTTTCCCCGATTGCTGTCACTAAAGCCTGGGCTCGCCTACTTGTTCCACGTTTCCCAACCATTTTCTTTATTTTCCGAGTGTCGTCCGGTTAATGTTTATATTTTATCTTATTAAGCGACAACCTTATAATCTCTATTTTAGTTTCCTAAATTACCTTATGTAAATTATGTTGCCTTCCTTATTCTATTTATTTACTTATTTTATTTTTTTTTTTTCAATTTTCTCGTTTTTCTATATTTTTTATTTTATTTTTTTATTTTTCCTTTTACTTCGTTAACTTTTCTTGTTCCTTTTCCTCGGGTTTTTCCTGTAACATACCATGTGTGAGTCTCTCTTCACACTCTCGCTTATTTTCGCCCTGTTCCTCCGATTTTGTGTCGGTCTCCCCCTCTGGCTGAACGACTTCTATCATATCCTCGACTCGTAACTTAGACCTCTTTGAACGTCTAAATATCTCCCGTAATTCATCTCCCGACGGTATTTCTTTAGCTTCTAATTCCGTCGCATCCACTTTCCTTTTTTCCGCCATTTTTTGTTTAAAATTTTTAATGAATTTAACTCAATACCAACTATTTATTATAAATATACCTATATATATTTATAATTTATTTTAATTTTTTTTTTTTTGGAACCTGTCCCCCTATAAAACACAATATTTTTAATTATTTATATTTGTTTGCATGATGATTGTAACCCAAATTAGATCAACTCTACCATCACTCTTCATTTCAATTAAATGTAGGTAATTGCAAAAAAAACGGAATGAATATTGTTACTCCAATGTTAATGAATATCCCGTGATTTTCGTTCAACCAATAATTACTCATTGTTTAGAATGCCAACCATTCCTTCAAGTTCCGCAATACCTACGATATTTTCGCAAAATCTGTTTAGAGTTCGCAATACCTATCTTGATGTTATTTCGTCAAATCCCCTCCTTTTTTTGGTCCGAATGATCAAATGTTCCCTTAAATAGGTATATACCTATAAAACATTCGTCTGTGATATTAAAGCTCTCAACTCGACACTATCCCCAATCAAATATTTTATGTTATTTTTATTTTATGTTCCTTATCTTTTATGTTATGACTTTTTATGTGATAATCCTCACATACAAACCCACAACATTAACTATAAACAAAGGGTCACTTTATGTAGGTAAGTTCCCCCGTTTTTATCTGTAAAGTCTGTTTATTTTTTCCGTAACCGAGTGTTGATATCATTTTCGAGTTTGTTTATTCTACAATCTCTTATAGAGATACGCGTTACCCCCGATGTCGCCTACTTCAAAATTTTTCGATGTTTTGTTATCACTTTCGATGCTTAGGTTATCAATCTTTCGATGCTTACAAACACCGCGGTATCTCGTATCAGATTGTTTACATTACGGTCATTAACATTCTGGATTCAGGAATGTCAATACCATTATTCTGCCAATTTATGGCCTGCCTTGAATAAACTGTTTACGCTTGTATCTGACCTACATTCTTTGTTACGATATTTATAATCTCATAAGCAATCAACAAATTCATGGTCACTTGATTTAAACTTTATCGACACTTTTATAAATTATTTTAAAACATGTAGAGTTTATTCGTTAACACTTTTTTTTTTTTATATTTAAATGTATTGTTTATATATTTATTTTCGTATATTTATTTATTAATTTATATATTTTTTTCGTGTTTATTTAACGGCGCACTGTTCTGATTTTTATTTTATTTTTATTATCACTTCATTTAACATAACGTCCTACTTATTATTATTATTATTTTATTTTTTTTTTTTTTTTTGCAATAGATTGACCAATAAAAGTTTTTTTTTTTTTTCTAAAACAACTTGTAAAACTCTGATCTCCTGTCACGGCTGTGCAGTTGTGATGTATGTCTTTTTTCTTGGCTCTGATCGATATTTAAATTCTTAAGGCTTTGCATATGTGTGGTAGGGATGGAAAATTCCTCCCCTACGTCACACAAGCCTTTATAATTTGGACCCTTATTTCCTCTGATAACTACAGAAAGCTACTTAAAGCTCCCTTGTACTACATACCTTTAGCGATATATGTACTTAACTAATAAATACGTTATTTACGACTTTGAACGTAAATATTTTCGTATTTAGGTTGTAATTAAACTCCATCAAACGTTGTGTAATTTTTTGATTTATGATATAGAACTTTAATTACTTTAAATTTTGTGATAACCCTCTTGATTCTAAACAGAGTGTTGAATTTCAAACTGTATTGGTCTCTCTCTTGCAAATTTAACCTTAAGTGATTTCTCTAAATGAACTAACTTCCCTTTGACGTTTATTATGATTCCCTACATCCTAATGAATTCATGAATAAGCAATACTAATCGAAACTACACATGACTAATTGAACAGATAATTAAATATAACTCGAATGGTTAAATGTTAGTAAATTTGATTATGATTGTATCTCGTGTTTGCTGGGCGCCCCTCCGTTTAGATTCAGCTGCTATAAGGTACATATAAAGATGGATTTAGTAGGTTAATGTAATTAGTTAATTGCATATTTGACGAACTCAGAATAACCCCTTTTCTGGCAAAATTTGGCTCCTGCCTCCATCAAGTAAGCCGGGTGATCAGAAGTCCTCCCAAAATTCGCACAGTCTTTTGGCACGGTTCAATTGATTGATACCTAAGTTATCGCGTCCCAATTGACCTTCCTTCGCCATCATGCACTGCCTTCAGGTCTTCCCCCGAGCCCAGATACCTCCAAATTCCTACTCCTCCAAAGTTTACTATTTACTTAGGGCGAACCGGTTTCGTCCTATATGCAATCATATACTCACGGGTTTGTGTGGAGTTACGGGTCGTGAATCCTCCCTCCACGTTCAAGAAATGAGACGAGAGTGACCCGACAGGCCTAAAGCACTAATTGTAAGTGAGTTCGTTTCATTCAATGAACAGTACATAAAAAGATATATATGTAAACATACGTTTTGGGAAGGTTTATAACTCGCAATGCGAAACTACTTGCAACGCATCCCGAGCTCGGATCTCGCCCATCGGATTCTGCACAATCCTCAGATTGATACCGAATATATACGTAAGAATAGTGTGAAATATAAATATATACTAGTACAATAAGATCTTATCTGGCGATGTGTTCTGGAGATTCGCCATAACTCCAAGCTTTTGTTTGGTTTTGTTGACGGTTTTGTTTGAGAGATCCGCCATCTCTATGGTTTGATTAATGGTCCTTGTTACAGAAGCGAACACTGCCTTCTGTTGGTTGAACTGTATTTTTTTTTTTTTCTTTCCCTCCCCTCCAATGTTCAACTTTTGATAAATTCTTGCTATCCCGTGATTCTCAATTGAAGCATGTAAATCCTCATTACCCCTTATTAAGCTATCCCGTGATTTTTCAACTGTTTCATGTAAGTCTTCAATACACCCTATTAAGCTATCCCGTGATTTTTCAACTGTTTCATGTAAGTCTTCAATACACCCTACTTTTTACTGTATTCGAACTAGTGCCCCAGTGACCGAATTATTTTGTAAACAATTTGAGCTTTGTAAACATTCTCGACGGCCTCGTGACCTAGATTCGAGCGTATGAGGTATGTTTACTTTAGACATTCCGGAGACGTGTGAGATGACTCTAAAATTTTTTCTTTGTTTGATAATGATGTACTTAGCGCAATTGTCTAGTCTGATACCCGATTACGTATACATATTTATTCATTTATATATACTTTGTCTCAATAAATAATTTATAATATTGATCTGTATAATTTTATGATTGAAATAATTTCTAATATCATAACTTATTTCAAATGCTCTGGATTTTCTGAAATTATATTAATACATACATAAGATTAAATATAAAATATTGATTTGTAAATTTATCACACATAACTACTTTTAATAGTTATTGATGAATTCAGAGGTAGGAATCGATACCCTTTTCCTCTTTTTATATAAGTGTTTTTCTTTTTTTTTTTTTTTTGATTATAATTTTTCTTGGGAACAAAAATTACATATATAAATGTTTATATACTTACATATATAAATATAAAAAATATACTTATTATACTTATAATATTTTAATATAGTTACATATCACATATTAAGCGAGTAATATCTTGGTCAAATAATTAATCCAAATACCAATGTTTGCTCCATTCCGCTTTCTCCTTGGAATCTGTAAAATTTTATAACGGAAAAGACTTACCCCTACCAAGGTTTTTTCCGACCGGGAAATACACGGTAACCTTGCTGCGATTTTCCTAAATTAATTTTTTATTTTCCTAAATTTAATTAAATCTTTTTGACTTCAATTTTTTTTTTTTTTCATTTAATCTAATTAATTAAAATGATGTGTGAACTCTATCGTTCTAAACTGTATTTTATCTCAAAACTCGTTGGTTAGATAACACTTTAAATGATAGTTACTTCACGATTAATTTAGAGATGGTAAATTGTTGTTAAATTAAATTTTTATCCCTCCGAACTTTTATGTATTAATAAACTATTATTTTGTTTTATTATTATTATTTAAGATAATTAGTTTAAATATGATTAATTTAGAGATGGTAAATTGTCGTTAAATTAAATTTTTATCCCTCCGAACTTTTATGTATTAATAAAATATTATTTTGTTTTATTATTATTATTTAAGATAATTAATTTAATTATTTATTATTTGTTAGAACACTTTCACTTAGATTGAACACACGTATTTAATTATAACTTTTTCACGCTAAATTATCACATCACTTCAGTTATTTATCGCACTAATATTAAACGCGAAATTTCTAAGTTTAAAAATACGATATTAAGTGATTATAAAATCCGAATTTCCCACTAAAACAAATTGTATTTATCACGAGCATTTTTATTTTTCACAAGTAGATAATGCGTTGGCTTTATTGTTATTTTTCACTGGCTCTAACTGCAAAGTATTTTTTTTTTGTATATCACTGACTAGAATGTGAAATTTTTCTAAGTATCAAAATAATTATCACTTAGAATTTTTCCACTTTAAGTCACCCACCGTTTCGTCACGTTCCGCGAAGTTACAACCTTTTCGACCACGACGTAGACTGTCCTCAACTGGCATTTGTCTAGACTTTTATACCCCTCTCAGGTCCAAAAGATCGTATCTGAATCTCCTATAATAAACCAATCTAATTACTATCAACTCGTAATTTCTTGAAATCTCTCCATTATTGTCGAATGCGGTCTCTTTGTACGTTTTGCGTTTGATACATTAAATTCTGTCTCGTACTCCCATACTTACAAGATCCGGATTTAGTAAGATCCATGTTTAATGGCCCAACTTCCTTTGTCCTGGTGTTCATACAAAATTAGCTTGAATTTAATAATTTTAAAGTTCTATTTTCATATATTTCGTAACATGTCCGTGCGTACGGCATCTACCATATGTTCCAAATCTGTCCCCAAATTCGCCTATCAGAGATATCTTCATGTCGAAGCCTTTCTCGCAAATTGTTCATTTTTATTTTATTATTTTTCCTCGAGTTTTTCTGTATTCTATATGAACCTTTCCATTTAAAACCGAATTTTCTCTATTTACGTCGTATATTTGAATTTTCCATTTTTTTCTCGAATTTTCTTTTATTCACGACACTCTTTCCATGAATTTCCTTATTTATTCTTACGCTATTGTTCATATCTCTATAGATTTTTATATTTCAAGCCGTATTTATTTTATTCACTGTTAATCTAAGATTTCCTTTGTTTTTCTCTGTCGTATCTCCTTTCCCCTCACTTCCCCGTACTTCCCTGATATAACCATATCGTTTTTTGATGTTTGCTGCCTCTTGGAAAATTTCATTTTCTATTTGTTATTAATAAATATATCATTTTTTAACATCTTTATAGGGGATACCCCCACTTCGGCCCTTAAATTTCTGTCATTTTTATTGCTTCATAGAGAACGCCTTCCAAATTTTGTCCCGTTCTTACGCAAAATCCCATAAACCATATGTCTTGACAGTTGTATACATTAGTTCTTGTACCCACCTGGCAATAAATCCTTTTTTATTTCAGTGTCGTTAAATTTTATGAGAATTCTTTAATATAAATATTTCATAAGACCCATGATAATTTTTATTACCTTTTTAACGGCTAATCGTCCTTATCTAAACAATTTCCATGTTCGAATATTCCTTGTTTATCACAACAAAATACATCTGGGATCGACAACCATTGTAATGCCTCATTTTTTTTATCTGCAATCGCGTACTATGTTACTCTATAACCTCCATTTTAATTACATAAAATGACTCCTTTTCCTGAGTTTTTCTATCGCAATGTTTTCAGCATTTTCCACTCCCCTCCGTACTGCACTCTATCTTCTTCTCTAACACTTGTTACTGCTCTAGACATCTGAAATGTACCCTCGCCTATTCTTTAAAACTCTCATTTTTTTTTGACGTTTCCTCCCTAAATCTTTCATCGTAATATCCTAGCTCCGTCTAAAATTGATAACAATAATTTTCCATTGTTTTTTCAACATTTCCATTTCCTTTAGCACGTTTTCCCTCGAATCGATCATCTCCGGTCGTCACAAACAATCGTATTATAGATGAAATCTCCCTAACACCTTACAACACGTTTTCGTCACTTGCTGTGCAATTTTCCACTTAAACTTTTCAAACGTTGTTTACGTGTATCCTTTTTTCCGCACCTTATATGCTTTAATGCGTTCGAGAACTAGGGTTTCTGATCCCTGGAACGTACCGGTTAATGACAACATTTCTTGGGGTCATCGTTCTTTTGTCCCTGAACAGATTATTTCTTCCCATGGAGTTTATTCACCTCTCGGTTTGGTGGGAACGTCAAACTCATTAATCACATTACTAATTGCTAAGTCCAAAGGTCGTTCCTTTGTTCTAAAAATGGGTTCGGCCCTCTTCCCGTTGATAGGCTGAATTGGTTTTTAATCGCTTTGGCTGCAATTCAATTGGCTGTCAATATATCTCGGTCTAAAGTATATTGGGGAACCCCTGTTTCTGATTATTTGTTGATACCATCTGTGATCCTTTCATCAATACTCGTCTCACCTTGTCTAATTATAGATCCCTACCGTAAATATGAATTCACTTTACTCTAATCCGATAGATGTCGTAGACGTGTCCGTTTTATAAGTAATTGATATTTTCTTTTTAAATTAAAGTGGGAAGCTACGATATTTCCTAATTTTCACTGTTGATCAATGCAATTCATCACAACCAGCTCCGACTTGCTGAGTGCCCGACTTCCAGTGAAGAGGCACCCAAGAATTATATTCTTTAACGTACCCCGGGAGCTATCTGATGAGGACTTCCTTGAGAAGGCATTTTCCGGAATCTCTGGAGATAATGAGGTCAAAGAGTATATTTCCAAGTGCAAACTTAGTCATATGGCTGGAGCTCGAACCAGACCGTCCTGACACAGAGTTTACCTGGTACCCGCTAACATACGTCATGCGCTGGTACAACAAGGACGAGTATTCGTGGACTGGACCGTTTGCGGTGTGCGTGACTTTGTGGGACTTACCGTTTGTCTGAATTGCCAAATGATAGGACATTCACACAAGTTCTGCAAAGAAAAAATGAGATGTTCCCACTGCGGTGTAGAAGGACACGCCCGTGATTCCTGCCCCGCTACAGCTGCAGCACCCAGTTGCGCCACATGCGCACGTTTCGGAAAGCCTGCAGCTTCCCGTGCCCACCCCACCGGAGATAAGGATTGCCCGGCCTATAAAGCCGCATTATTAAAGGACCTCTCCACGATCGACTATGGCGTCTAAGCATACCGAAAAAGATGGCGAGGCACTTGCTGTTGATGCATTAAATATATACTATCAAAATGTGAGGGGTATTCGAACAAAGACTGTAAGTGTTCGCAATAATATTTTAATTAATAACTATGACATTATTTGTTTTTCCGAAACATGGCTGAACTCAACGGTATTTAGTGAAAAGATATTTGATGACAGATATGTAATATTTAGAAGAGATCGTGAGTCAACCAAATCTGTGTCTAAAGAAGGTGGCGGAGTTCTAGCCGCCGTTTCTAAAAAACTTATTGTGTCGAGAAAAACAGAGTGGGAGAGTGAAAATGAAGATTTGTGGATTATGATCAAGTCCAATTCTCGTTCCAACTCGCTCATTTATATTTGCGTCCTTTATATTCCTCCTTGTGTAACTGTTGACAAGTATTGCAACCAGATCGAAAAATTACAAGATCTGTATTTAAAGAATTCAAAATCAAATTCACAGTTTATTTTTATTGGTGATTTTAATTTATCTGAAATTAAATGGTTTCCCGACACTTCCTTTAAAAATGTACTTTCACCTTCTAATTATAAAAGTCAGAAGGCGCATAGTCTTGTCAACCTTTCTTCAATTTGTAATTTGAGTCAATTCAATTATGTTTTAAATATAAATGAAAATGTGTTAGACCTTGTTTTATCTGATAAAATTAATATAGATCTACATATAGCACAAGGCTTAACTAAATTGGATAATTATCACCCCTCATTTGAAATCACGGTAAAACAAAATAAAAATCATTTCTTAGAAACTAATAAAAATGATTCAAAGTACAACTTCAGGAGGGGAAACAATGATGAATGTCGACAGGATTTATTAGCTGTTAATTGGATAACTCTTTTTAAATATAAAAATGTGAATAGTATGGTTGTCTTGTTTTATGAAAAACTATGGGAAATAATTGACAAAAATTTTAAAAAATATGTTATTAAATCAAAAAACCAATACCCTATCTGGTTTAATCAGCAATTGATTGATCTTCTTAAGAAAAAAAATAAAATTAGACTTAAGGCAAAAAAACATGGCAACGTTTCAGATTATAAAGAATTCTCTAATTTACGGAAAATGGCCAAAAAAGTGCAAATTGAATGTTATAAATCATACATCAACTCTGTCGAAAGTGGTCTGCAAGATAACATAAAGGTATTCTGGTCATACTCAAAATCATTACGAAAAACTAATTGTATTCCTAAAGTAATGCATCTTGATGATATTTCCGCAAACGATGGAGAACACATAGCAAACATGTTCTCCAAATATTTTTCATCTGTTTATACTAATTCGGAATCACCTGATAATGATTCAATGTTAAATATTACTGAACACAACCAAAGCAATCTTGGTAAAATTCATATTAGTGCAGTTGAAATAAAATGTTTTTTGAGTAAAATAGATTCCAATAAGGGCTCCGGCCCCGACGGTATTCCACCTTTCTTTGTCAGATGCTGTGCCGATTCATTATGTTTACCACTTTTTATTATTTTCAATGAATCTTTAACCTCTGGAACTTTTCCTGACTTGTGGAAAAAAGCGCATGTGGTACCAGTATTCAAATCGGGTGACCAATCTTTAATAAAAAATTATAGACCAATTAGTATACTATCATGTTTTGCTAAGGTTTTTGAATCTCTGATATATAAAAATATTTTTTCTCACTTTAAACCCCTTCTCTGCACTAGGCAACATGGGTTTGTTCCTCACAGATCTATTACTTCAAATCTTTTGGAATTCTGTGATTATGTGTGTAACTCTTTTAATGAAAGATTACAAGTAGATGCTATTTATACCGATTTCCAAAAAGCTTTTGATAAAGTTAACCACTCCATCTTACTTAAAAAGCTTGATCAAATAGGAATACATGGAGACCTATTTCGCTGGGTGAAATCATATTTATGTAACAGACCGCAACTAGTATTTATTAATGGATACAAATCATCCCCTATAAATGTAACTTCTGGTGTACCTCAGGGGTCAAATCTGGGTTCTCTTCTTTTTCTAATATTTATAAATGACCTTGGTTCAAAATTAAACTGTGATTATGCTTTTTTCGCCGATGATCTTAAAATTTTTCGTAAAATTAAATCTGTTTCTGATCATCAACTGCTTCAAAATGACCTTGACACACTCAATAACTGGTGTACTGTCAATGATATGCACTTAAATGTTGAAAAATGTTTCACTTTAAACTTCACTCGTAACAGAATAATAAAGGATTTTTCCTATGTTATAAATAATACTATTCTTAAAAAAGTGTTTTCCATAAGAGATCTAGGAATCACTCTTGATTCGAAATTCATATTTGATGTACACATTAACGACATTAAGTGCAAATCATTTAAAATGATGGGATTTATTCATAGAATATGTAAACCTTTCAAAGATCCTCTATCAATTCTAACCCTTTACAATGCCTTAATTAGAAGTAAACTTGAATATGGAAGCACTATTTGGAATCCACATTACTGCAAGTATGAAAACATTGTAGAATCAGTTCAAAAAAAATGCTAAGACTGTTATCTTTTAAATGTCAATTACATGAACATCTTAGATCGTACGACATGCGACTTAAATACTTCAAAATTAATACACTTAAAATCAGAAGGCAATGGACTGATCTAATATGTTTACATAAAATAATTCACGGCCATCTTGATACTTCATTGTGTCTTAGCAACATTGATATAAATGTTCCCAATTCCCATTGCTTAAGACGCCATAATATGTTTCACCTGAATACATTTAAAAACAATATCGCCTATTTTAGCCCTCTGACCCAAATGTGTCGACTGTATAATAAGATAGAGTGTGCTGAAGTAGATATTTTTGTTGATAATTTATATGGATTCAAAAAATATGCTCTCCAATTGCTGAAAAATATGTGATAAATTATTATGTGTATCATGTTTGTCTCTAATTATGTCTCTTATCTTGCCTCTCTTTAATTGTTATTTGAGTAAACTTTGATTTTTTTGTTAAATTCTATATGTATCTTTTTTTTTTTTTTTTTAACTAATTTTTATTTAATCTGTTCCAAAATTATTATTTTATTATTTGGTTAATTGATTGTGTATAAATTGTTACTTTATCTTATTTGTATAATTAACTGAGTTTTTATAACTGGGTTATTCTCACATGTGTGTGAACAACCTGTAAAAACGCAGTATAAATAAATAAATAAATAAAAAATAAATTTAGTCAGCTAATTTTGTCCTCAAATCCAATTTTTTTGTATGAAGAAGCCCGCGCAATCGTTCCTCTCCACTATTTATGTATTAACACATAAAACTACATCAACCTACATTTTTCCAAATACGTTATTTATTACGTCCTTGACGTTAGGTTAGATTGGGTTAGGTAGGAGTTCATCTGTGTTATGGAGGACAAGTGCAAGAAAATTTACAGCGCTTTCCTTTGTTTCGACTCTATTTAGGTTGTATTTTCATGTATTTTCAATTTCTTTTGAAGCTGGTGCTCAGTCTACTATGCTCAGTCCTTACTCTTTGCTGACACGAAAACGATGCTTACTCCCACAAAATGAGAATCTCGAGGCAATATTTGTGAAGTATTTCACGCAGAGGTACACTTGACAACATTGGCAAGAAGTAGAAGAAGCAGTGGACAAAGAACAATGGAGAATTGGTTACATGGGTCACGATCGTAAATAAACAAAATAATTATATGTTTTGCCACGAGGAAGGAACGGTTGATCAGCTCTTTTCAAATGTTAGAATTCGTTTCATACTATGAGGATAAGGAAAATAATTTTCTTCGTTTCATACTAAATGAATGAGGAAAATAAAATAAATCGTGGTTAAAAAACAATGTTATTGTTTTATTTCATTCAATATGTCAAACCACAAAGTGACTGCTTTCATTCAATATGTCAAACCACAAAGTGACTGCTTTCATTCAATATGTCAAACCACAAAGTGACTGCTTTCTATCAAAATATTTATTTTATTAACTCGCAGATTTGGATTATTTAGTAATGAACAATCAAAAAGCCATAAAATTAATTTGGAAAACGCACAAAACATGAAAGAAATTCCGTAAAAAGCAATCACTTCGTTACGCAAACACAAATAATAAAAACAATGCAATGAAAACACTTTTTATGTACATACATACAAAGTCAAATAATTTCGCAGCATAACAATTCATTGTTTTCTTTTGATATAATATCATAATCACAAAATGGTTTACATTAAACCACAGCATTAATATTCTGTTTTGAAATTTCTCATAACCAACATCCATTCGTCGAAAGCAAAATTGGGTCACTTTATTTTATTTTTTCCAGGACTGCTCATCAGACGTCACTGCGAGGAGATCGTATGGGCCTATTTAGCCGCCAGACACCAGCCGCGGTTGATTGTAATAGCTAGGTTATGTTAGAGAAAACCTTGGTCCCGGGGTGAGTGATTGCCATTTTATATATGTGTAAATACTGTGGAATATTGTACAATATATGTTGATTCAATCTTATCTAACTACCTGGTTTCAATGTTGAAACCTACCTATAAACCTTTCCAGGAATGTCATAGAATTCAATGCCCACGCTCTGATAGATGGGGCTCATCTCTACCGTAGATTAACATACTTCGACCTTGATTTGGAGTTTGGCGTCCTAGATTCCATAAAAGGAATCAAAGTTGATTTGTGGTAACCAAGAGAAATTCAATCAGTACCCAGTAATTAAACCTAGTGTATAATCCCCATTTTGCTTACCACCCGTACCCATTTTTCCTTCCCAGAACTTCCTTTTCCAAAAATACCTTTCACACAGCATCCCCAATGATGACATAGGACCTAAAGGGTTTTTTTTTCCCTCAGTACCATAGTTAATAATACGAAAAGAAATTTGTGGTTGGCTATTTAAAAAAAAACGTGAATTTGTGGTTGTTGAAGAAGTTTTTATTTATTTTTTTATTAATGATTGTTTAAGATACATTTATTAAGTAGGTACCCATAAGTACAGCAAAGGCACTACAATTTCTTTAAATATTCACAGTCCTCCTTACGGAGGGTCCGCGTCCAGGGCAGACTGTAGGTTGTTGTGTTGGTGTCGTTATAATTTTTACAATTTCCTCAGCTTGGTATTTACTTTGATCTATTTTCGCGTAGTAATAATTATCTAAGTCCAATCAATTAGTGAGTTATGTTCAATTATGATTTTTTCACAAATCGTTTCATCGTCGTTCTGGTACCTTGCATTGCGTATAATCTGTTGGAAAGCCAGGAGGTGGGGGAAGGTGACATTGATGGATCGAGTAAGAAGAATGTTTAGAATCAGTGATGCCAAGGGCAGGACGAAAGGAGGAAGGATATTGAGGGAAGATGAGAAACTTAAATCGTTTACAATGATCCATTGTAAGAGAGACGAGGAAAAACTTCCTACTTGTTAGTGAATGCGAAAAAACCCGGCTGAACCATTTCAATTCTTTGCACAAAAATTGAACAATTTTATCGACAACAAAAAAAAAAATTTAAAATATCACGTACCTAGGTGAAAAATATTATTTGTTAAGGTAAATTAAGTCAAGCCACTTCAATATATTCAAACCATTAGAAATTATACATGTCATTAGTTAGGAGTAAAATCGAGTACAACCCAACAGGCAAGGCACCACGTTATACCATTCATTCACTCACGATAGAAAGATTTCCAAATTAATTCTTAAGATGTAACTTCAACTTGTATACTCCCGTTCGCCTTATACAGAGTTTGAGTAGAGGGCGATTCTCGACATTAATTTTTAAATCGCAGTATTTGTTACTTTTTTATATCAGTGCAAAGAAGAACGTCAATATTTAATAATAAAAATAAAAATTTGGATTTTACTTCATATTGAAGTAAAATCCAAATTTGTATTTGTATTTGAAATTTTTGGCGCGCTTGGAAACATTATCATTCGAAGAATCGATGTATAAACTGCAAAATCAAACCGTGCAACACTAGCAAACAGCTGTTGCCGATAGCTAGAGGTTATATTTTACTGCTAAACGTGTAGTGACAATATTAATTTATTTTATGAATCATTGACTACAAGAAGTCACTGTTTGCTTATTGCACCTGCGATGATAAAAGATATAAAAGTTTGTCTTGTTCATGGAAACAAAGTACTAACCTTTTGAAACTTTGTAAAAGAAAGAAGAAATGAAAGGCAAACTTAAATCAATCGTTTTTGATGTTAGCTAAATTGAAATATACGTTGACTCAAATTGGTTGCACCCGCGATGTGATGTTAGAATCGCGGGTGCAACTATTTGACAACTACAGTTATTTTGTCATTTATCGTATATTTTATTGTTTTGTTATGTCTTGAATAATAATATATGCTGCGTGGGATTGGTAATTTTGTATTTAATAAGGGTGTTTACTTATATTATATACCCCTTTTTGTTGAAACATGGGTTAAAATGACAGAAGAACAATGGAAAGAGACCGCTTCATGGAAATATGGTAAAAATTTAAAGAAAATCCTTCTTCATATTCGTAAGAAAAGAGGAAGTTAAAGGGTCATATTGGATTATAAATGGGAAGGGCTGAAAAATATACCAGGCATTCAATCAAAACATTTAATTCAATCTGAAGTTGGCGATAGCATTTCCGCGGCGCGAACCCAACTATCTCAATCTTATTTGTTTCTCCAAAAACCACCACTGAAACAGAAAGTGATTGGGACAATAAAGATTTGGAACATCTTATAAAGAGATCATAATGATGTTATTGACGTATTTAACGCAGCAATCACCAATTTAAATAGATCTTAGTAGAATTTATACATGTGAGAAAGCAAAACAACAAATCTAATTTAACAAACTGCCTCCTTGCTCCGTGCTTTCAATTATTTAATTTATTTATTGTAGCATTCCCAATCTACTGTTTTTTCATCTTACTTGGTGGAGTATTTTGTTTTTATGATGTTATACTCATATGTATGTTTATTGTGTTAAAAAAATAAACATGTTAAAAGCCTTGCTGCGGCGTGAAATTCGAAAACATTAATAAATGTTAGATAATATCTTCAAAGAATATATTATCTAACATGACATTTATTGCTCAAACAATAATTTAAGCATCCTTTTCTCAATATCTTAAACAGCGAATATATTTCGACTACATAAATATTATAATGAAAACCTTTCCTTTTTCTTGCTTTTTTATTTTTTAGCATACATAAGTAAAGTAGATCCTTGAAGAATTGTAAAATATTTTAATTATTTTAGGATTTGTGTAGCTGAAAGTACTTAAAAGAATCCTACTAATATTAGGTCCTTACATATTGGCGTTTTGTATAGGAGGAACGTAAAATTGTTTTTTTTTTTAAATAATATACTTATTTAATCAAAGTATATACCATTGCTATCTATGCACATTTGCCATCTCATATATAGTTCATCGATCCCTTTACTAAAAAATAAAATCTTTGAAGGCGGTTTGGACTGCCCCATCGGAGTTGAATTTTTTCCCTTGCGAGAAGTTAACCAAATTTTGAAAAAAATGGTAATCTGTTGGGGCAAGGTCCGGAGAGTACGGTGGATGTCTTAGACATTCCAATTGAAGCTCCTCTAATTTGATAGCCGTCTGTTATGCAGTGTGTGGTCTAGCGGTCAACGCGCGTTTGTTGATTTGCTCCACTCAATTCGTGAGGTACCCACCTTTCAAGCTTTTTCACCTTCCCAATTTGCTTCAAGTGGATTAAAATCCAGCAGCTAACTCGGACGTGGTTTGCGATGGATTCGCTTACACAATAGCCTTCAATTCTTCATTCTTGCCAAAAATCTCTCATACCCTTTAACTAACATATTTTTAATATCACTAAAAGAAGGAAAATTTCCCACAAAATTTAAAGAAGCAATTATAATCCCTATTCATAAAACAGGTTCTAAAAGCAACATTGAAAATTACCGCCCAATATCAATACTCACGGTATTTAGCAAACTATTTGAGCGCATTATCTACGATCAAATTTATACTACAATTGTTCGCAACATTCAAAACCAACAACACGGATTTTTACAAAAAAGATCGGTTCTAACAAATTTGGTAAATTTTACCGATTATTTATCGAGTAATATGGACAAAAGAAACCAAATAGATGTGATCTATACTGACTACTAGAAGGCCTTCGATAAGGTAAACCATTTAATTTTAATTAAAAAATTAAATCAATTAGGCATTCATGGTGACTTACTTCTATGGCTCACATCATACCTCATTCATACCTTTCGAGTATCGTATCATTCATATCATTCATACCAATCGAAGACTGCTTTAAACTTTAAGAGGATCTCAATCGTCTTTTTGTCTACTGTGAATTGAATAAACTAGTCATAAATATCTCAAAATGTAATAAAATATCATTTACACGTAAAACAAATAAAATTTCATTTGATTATACACTAAACGGGACACTTATCAAAGAAATTGAATTTATCAGGGAGGTAACGCTTGATTCTAAATTAAACTTTATCCAACACACTAATAATATCATCAACAAAGCCAAC
The DNA here is from genome assembly GCA_929108145.2 of Limnephilus rhombicus. Taxonomy (NCBI): domain Eukaryota; kingdom Metazoa; phylum Arthropoda; class Insecta; order Trichoptera; family Limnephilidae; genus Limnephilus; species Limnephilus rhombicus. The sequence continues at coordinate 43,668,599 of OV815288.1, read as the reverse complement.
AAAATGCTGGGATTTATAATTCGTATATCGAAACCTTTTCGAAACGTAAATACTCTGTATTCCCTCTACACCGCATATATCCGCCCACACTTAGAACACTGCACGCCGATCTGGACTTCAAGCCCACATTGTTAGGATCGAAAGAATTAAAAAAAAATTTTAAACACTTAAATTATAAACTTAACCTACACTTTCTAAATTAGACCGATTCTATTAAATTTCATCACTTCAACTCCCTTCATACACGACGATTAATTTTTGATCAAATTTTATTATTTAAAATTCTAAACAATGGCTTGGACTCACCAGAGCTTACCAATTTAATAAAACTCCATATTCCTTCAAGATTAACCCGAAAATCGAATTTACTTCATTTGCCCACTTGTAGAACAAACTTTAGAAAAAAATCCCCGATTCCTCGAATATGTGCGCAATACAACGAATTGTTTCACAACGTAGACATTTTTAATTTAAACCTTCAGAAGTATCGAATAGAAGTAACGCGTGCGATATTGGATTGATACGGGGTGTGCAAGATATCGAGAGCATCTCATATCCTTATCCTATATTCTCCCTCCCCTCCCACTCCTCTCCCCTTCCTCTCCCCTTTCTTAGTCTAAATTTAGCTTAAGATAAATTAAAACTCCATCTAGAAACAATATTAACATCAGAAACTCTTTTGGCTTCACTGCAGTTAACGTCTATATTTTTATGTCTATTGTATGTATATAAGCTGTTTGTTTCTTACAAATAAAATAAAATAAAAATTATCAATTTTTGTCTCCGGCCGTCCACGGGGCTTGTTCTGCAGGTCGAAATTTCCAGAACGAAAATATTGGAACCAAAAACGCACTGTGTTTTCTTTTGCGGCACCGTCGCCGTACACATCATTAATCCTTCGAGCCATTTCTGCAGCACTCGTGCCACAGTGGAACTCGTACTTGTAAATAACGTGATATTTCAAGTTTTCCATTTTGTAAACTAAGTGACGGAAAGAAAAAAAAAACAATTAAGGAAAAAACAAATGAATTATAATTTTCGAAACACAAATACATGAGTAAATAGCTGTATAAATTTGAATTTGGAATTCCTAACCAAAGAGAAGATATTTGAGATCAACGTTGCCAGTACGGCAAAACGCCAATTTCATATGCAAGGACCTAATATTATAAAGGTGAAAGTTTGTATGGATGTATGTTTGTTACTCTTTCACGTAAAAACTACTGAATGGATTTTAAAAATTCTTTCACTAATAGAAAGCTACATCATTTGCGAGTACCATAAGCTATATTTATTGGTAAGCTCTGGCGTTATGAATAACCTCTGGCGTTAAGAAATAATTTATCTTACGTTTTCTGTCCCTAACAAAATCGATTTATTGCAAACGTCAGAAAAGAAGCAAACCAATTGTCGCCTTGGAAAGGATTTTTTTATTAGGCAATTCACCCTAAAAAGAGTGCTTTATTGGCGTTGTACTTATAAACGATCTCTAAAAATGAATCACCGAAATGTATGTATGCGCAACAACCCGAACGACCGCACCAAATTGGATAATTCTTTTTTTTTTGTTCGTTATTTCGTATAAAACTACCGTTTCTAGCATAATGAAATTTGTATTTAAAGTTATTATAGGTGGCACGCGAGCAGTTTGAAAATTGAATGTATCGGGAATGAATGTGTGGAATGCGAGAGGTGAGAGGGGGGAGTGGGGAGGTGGGAGGGGTTGTTGGGAGGGTGTTGGTGGAGGGGGAAAGGGGAGGGGAAGGAGAGTGGAGGAGGGGGTTAGGGGAGGGAGAGGGGGGAGGGAAGGAAGGGGAGAGGGGAAGCATGGAGGAGGGTGTGTGGAGGGGTAGGGGGTGGGAGGAAGGGGTTGATGGGAGTTGGTTTGGGGAGAGGAAATGTGGAGGGGTAGGTGGTGAGGGGAGAGGTGGGTGGAGGGAGAGGGGGAGGGGGTTGATGGGGGGGGAGTGGAGTGGAGAGAGGGAAGGCGGAGGAAGAGGAGTGGGGTGGGAGAGGGGGGAGGGAAGGAAGGGGAAGGGGGAGGGGTGGAGGAAGGTGGGGGGTGGTGGAGTGGGAAGGAGTATGGGGTGGGGGAGGGGTCGGTGGAGAAGGAGGGGGAGGGAGAGGGAGAGTGGGGTTGAGGTATGAGTGGAGTGGGGAGAAGAAAGGTGGAGTGGGGGGAGGGTTGGGGGGAGAGGGGGGGAGGGAAGTTGATGGGGGGAATGGAATGGAGAGAGGGAAGGTGAAGGAGGCGGAGTGGGAATCCCCTAATACCATGCGAGCGAAGCCGCGGGAAAAAGCTACTATAGAATAATTTTATGTTACTTTGGAAACTTAAAAAACTATGAAATCTATGCAATACCATTATAAAAACACAAGACATGTTACATTTAAACTTGATCGAAGGAAAAATGCAGCAAAAAATGCTTGTGAACAGGATATCCATTCAAATAAATCTCCTAGTATGACCACTGGATCTAGTTGAATAAAATCACGTGTTATCTCAGTATAGTATATTCATTATATCGTCGGCAGAAAGGCTAATTGACTTAACCAGCAAATCCTCTACTTTCGGGAAAATCGAAAAAACAAAACAAAAAATCAGAAAATAGTAATGGTTACCCCCATCTCGTTGATTTTTACAATGAACAACAGAATAATGTATTTATGTTTCTACCAATATAATTAGATCAATTGAAATTCGCCAAGTTCAAATTGTTATCAAATACATCCATATTGTTTAAGTATTTGTTACCAAGACTATCTAAACGTTGTGTTGGGGAATGCAAACTATAGTTATGTAATCCATTCCATTCTTATAATCATATTAATAACATACTGTGATTCCTATTCTTGCTTCATATATAAAGTTATAATCATACCTATAAGTTTCATACTTTCAATGCACTTAATAACCTTCATGTTTGTAGATCTCCTATGTATATTTACTTGTCTAATTATTGCTATTCTTTCAAACACATAAGACACTATGCACCTGCAAAGACCCATTTCGAATAATATTTGTCTTGGTCTTACAATATACTTATACATTAACCTATCTTACCCAGTCGTTGATGAACTCAAACACCCACCATACACAGATGCCCATAATGGACCCAATAAACCCAATTGATAACTTTCTTAATATCACGGCACATACGACAAACAACACAAATGCATTAAAAAAATTACCTCCAAACCAGAAGCTCTAAGAGTATTTGCCATGAATATCCGTAGCCTCAACAAAAACTTTGATAACCTACTTGTTCTACTTACTGACATAAGAAATGAATTTGACATCATTGTTCTGTCAGAGTGCTGGATTAACGTTAATTACAATCCGAAATTATTAAACAACTATGGGGTCATAGTTTATGTCAAGTCTAACCTAAAACATGCAGTATCAGAAATTTCAGTCGACCATGCAAATTGTCTTAATATCTTAATCGATAACTTAAATATTCTCGCAATATACCGCTCTCCTAAGTCCAACAATGACACCCCTTTTCTCTACTCTCTCGAAAAAAATATCGATGAAAAAACTAAGGATCTCATCGTAATCGGTGATATCAATATAGACTTACTAAATGAATCCAGCCCCCAAGCTACAAATTACCTAAACCTAATGGCACTACATGGCTTTATACCACACATCAACATACCTACCCGAGTCACCCTCACTACTAAGACATGCATAGATCACATTATGGTTAGATCAAATCGAACTGCTAATTCAACTGTATTCGAATCCACTGTAACTGACCATTACTCAACCATTCTCGAACTACATAACTCAAAATCTTCTCCCCCTAAGTCCAGTAATTCTTCCCATAAAACTGTTGATATGAATCATATAATAAAGTCTGTAAAAGAAGAAAAATTGGAATCTATCCTGCTTTCTGAAAATGTCAACGACGCTCTTGAAAATTTCTCTGCATCACTAACTGCCCACATTAACCACGCTTCTTTTCCCATTATAATGGCATCAGACAAAAACAAGAAACTAAAACCATGGATTACAAACGTTCTTATCTTCTGTATACGTAAAAGAGACGGACTCCATAAACAATCCGTAAACAACCCAGACCCCCAACTCTTGAGCTTCTATAAAAAGTATCGTAAAATTTGCAATAATCTCATAATAACCAAACAAAACAAACCAAACAATAACCAAACAAAACTATTACAAAAAAAAATTGAAGAATCAGGATATGACAGCAAAATAATTTGGAACGTAGTCAATGACATCTCAGAAAACAAAAAAACCTCACTCAAAATGCAATCACTCGCCATAAATGGGAAAAATATCCAAGTCCATGATGACCCAAAAACCTTAGCCGATCATGCTAACCATTTTTTCAGTAGCATCGGCACGAACTTAGCCAACAAAATTTTAAAAGCAACAAACAAAACACAAAATCTCTTAACCTCACGGGCAAGACAACAGAGCTCTCTGCACCCGGAACTAATCCTAGCCCCTACCTCCAATAAAAAAATAGTTGACACAATACTCACCATTAAAACAAACAGTGCTGCTGGTAATGACAAAATTTCTCCTAATATAATAAAACACAAAGTTCACTTTATTACAACGCCGTTAAAACATATCGTTAATCTAAGCTTTAAAAGCGGTTCTTTCCCACACCTACTAAAACATGCAACAGTTATCCCAATCTATAAAGGTTGCGATAAAACAAATATTGAAAACTATAGACCCATTTCTTTGCTAAGTGTCCTGTCAAAAATCATTGAAAAAATTGTTAAAAGTAGGCTTGTCTCCCATCTCGAATCCCAGAAGTTTCTCTCGCCTAATCAGTTTGGCTTTCAAAATAATTTAAGTACAGAATCTGCAATCTTAGACTTGACGGATAAGATCTCTAACAGCCTAGACGAAGGTGATTCCTGCTTAGCCATATTCCTAGACTTAACCAAAGCATTTGACACGGTTTCCCAGATAGACTATCTCAAATAGGCATCCGAGGTAGAACTCTTAACTGGTTCTCATTATACCTAACCGACAGATTAACAACGCAACAAGTAACCCCTTACCAATCCACTTCGGAGTCCCACAAGGAAGTGTTCTAGGCCCTATTCTGTTCCTCATCTACATCAACAATCTCTATAACCTTCCCATAACCGGGAAACTAATATTTTTTGCAGATGACACTGTACTGATAACTAGACACAAAACCTGGAAAGGAGCATTCGACATAGCTCAAAACGACATACACCAGATAAAAAAATGGTAAGATGATAATCTCCTAACCCTCAAAGCTGGAAAAACAAAATTCTTAACCTTTAGTCTTTCTGATGCAACCAAACCTACCAACAATCAGAAGAAAATAATTCACTCCTGTCTAAGAACTTGCACTTCCTGTAATTGCCCAAACTTGGAACACGCCACCCACATTACATATCTGGGGGTCATCATTGATCAACACCTTCGTTGGGATCAGCACTTGGCCACTCTAACCCCACGCATCCGCAAACTCTCTTATGTTTTTCGAACCCTAAGAAAGATCCTTACTACCTCAACTCTTAAAACTGTTTACTACGCTCACTGCCAATCCCTACTAGCATACGGCATTATAACTTGGGGTGGCTGTGCACAATCTATCATCGAACCTCTACTAAAAGCCCAAAAAATGGTTATACGTGTCATTAACATTGACCGACAAGATACCCCTCTAAACGACTCTTCGTCGAGTATAACGTCTTAGACATACGGCAACTCCATCTAAAATTTATGCTAATACATTTCCTGTTCAAATATAAAAACAAAACTCTCTTACAACACAACTACACCACCAGAACAATAACCAACAGACACTACAATGTACCTACACTACACACCACATCATCTAAAAGACAATTTTTCTTCCTAGCTCCTAAAATCTTTAACCTTATCCCTGAAAACCTAAAAACGTTGAGTCAACCCCATTCCTTTAAAAAACAAATAACGAAATGGATCCTTACACATGGAATACATTACAATTTTAACACCCATTCAATTTACACTCTATCAATTTAATCACCTTTCACACAAAATATAATATATCTCTATTTTATAAATTAGCGGCATTGTATGTACAAGATTAATTAGTGTGATCTATAGCTAACAACTCCTCAAATTTTTCATTTTCTAATAATTCTCTAACTTCTCCATCTTCTTCTTGTAACCCAATCTAACTATAAGTATATCTTTTTTCTTATTATAGAAGATCTGTGTGCATAGTATTAAGAGCAGGCAAAACATAATATATTTTTTATTTACTAACTAAGCAGCATTATATGTATAAAACTGATTACTGTGAACTATATATCAATAATTCCTTAATATACTAGTAATAACTTATCATTCCCAATAATTCTTTAACTTCTTCACCTTATTCTTGTAATCCATCTTGTTAATATTGTAATTCGTATTACATAAACTCTCTTATTGTAGAAGAATTTGTGTGCATAGTATCAATTAGTGAAAAATTCAACCTTTACAAATGAACGTATATCCGCAAACTGTAAACTTCACCCGCTATAACACAGGGTCATCCCTAGCATGGAGGGTGAAATATCACAAAAAAACTATTTGTACTTTCGATAATTCATATATTAAATAAATAAATAAGATATATGTATGTAAAACGTTAATGTTTGTCAAGTTGTCCGAGCAGATACATGTAGATTTATGAACTGCAGGAGTTGACAATAATAGAATTTAGAGTTTAATTATTTTAATAAAAAGTTGAGATTGGTTGAGGGAGACGTTTTGACCTCTCCAGCCGGTCTCTCTCGGAACCATCGCCTTGCACCGAAGCACTGTGCTCAAAGAAGATTCTACCACCCCCTCTTAACCTGTTCCTTCCCAGAACTTCCTCTCATTTCTTCCCTTAAATGACACAGCATCCGAAAGATGACGAAGGGGAATTATTTTCCTCAGGGTCAAAAAAGATGCATACAAATTGAATAGGTCAAGGTCATGAAGAATAATATTTTTTTACTTCGGATGTAAACACAATTGAATACTTTATCTAATATAAATGCTCAACAATGGCAATAAGCCAAATATGCTGATAATTCCTAATGGGCAATACGTGTGTATGTCCATCTTTTGGACGGAGAAATAATTCCAAATCAAACAAAAATAGGGCCTTAGAGTCGAAAGGTCTTTTGTAAATTTGCGAAATCAGTATAAATCAAACTAGGACTCCTCTCTTCAATGGTTAAGGTAATTAAGCTTTTTTTAATTCAGTGAAATTCGGAGACGTATCACGAGAAGGTCAACCACAACAATTTTCCTAGAACCTAATTTACTTCTAAAGCTAACTCACTAAGTAACCACACGCGCGCCGTTTATCCGCAGGGGTAAGCAGAGAGGACAGACCGCCAAACAACTCAGTCTTGGCACTCTTGGCACACACTCTTTGCCTCACTCACATTCGTGTATGGTCTCATACATACTCTACTATTATTCTGACTTTTGACATGGCCTGACTCAAGTATCTGATTCATTTCGTGGCATGTCTTCCTCGGACGCCTTCAACTTCTTCTACCATTCACATTTGCGTCAAACATTCTTCTTACACTACTTTATTCATTCATTCGCTCTGCCAAAACCATCTGAGAGTCCCTTTCTTAATCTTACTCATTACACTTAGATCAGCCTTGCATTATTTGCGGATCTCCACATTTCTCACACGATCGTACATGCTCTTATCACACATACGCCTCAAAAATCTCATTTCAATATCAATCAGTCTTCTTTCAACCTTCCTCTGCCGGTTCCATGCCTCACTGCCATACATCGGGGTAGGTACAGCACTATATTGTGGACTGCTAGGATCGCTTCTTTTATTAGCGCCAACGGCATTCAATCCTCCTTTAATGGAGTTACCTGCATTTACCCTTCTTTCAATATCTCCATCAGCCTTCTCATCTCTCGTAATAATAATACTACTGCGAAATAGATTTTCAAAAGGAAACAAAATGTTAAAGGAACTGAATTGGCTAACCGTGAAAAAGATGCTGACCTTGAATACGATGCTATTTATACATAAAATATTTAACAACATTTCACCAAAATACTTTTCAAATAAAATTATATTCAACAAGGACATTCACAGACATAACACAAGGACGTGCAAATAAATCAGGCTTCAAAAAAAGGACAAGGCGAATACGCAGAACAGTTTACTGTACAAAGGGATGAAGTTATAATATAACAAGCTATTAGAAACTAAGTCCACACCAATTGGAAAGTTCAAGACGTATTGTATGAGCTACATAAAACTACATAAAATTTTGTTTGCAATATGAAATATTATAATTAATTAGAAATTTGTAAACTTAAATGTACAAATTACTAAAATAAAATTAATAAATAAATAAAATAAAGTAAAAATACTACCCAGATACACAAACTCATCCACCTGCTCCAAATATTCATCACTCACAACTACATTGCACACTGTTTTCGTACACTCAAAGCTCTATCGGAAATACAATATCTGAATGAAATTTGAACATATTTATGAACGTCGTTACATCTCTGTCAGTGCGAGGTTGGGGTGATAACAATTCAATATCAAAGTTCTTTGTTTCATTCCGAGAAAAAGGATATTATTTGCTCCTCAAAATGTTTTTTTCACAAAGATAGAATAATTCAGAAGTCTTTGATGTAAAATCAAATAACACAAAACATTACTAAGAAATTCGTAAAGAGATATTGACGATTTTTTAATAACAATAAGGTTTCACATAATATTGCTAAATATAAAGAAAATGATGCTGCCTATGGAAATATAATAATTAATATTATCACAAAAAAATCTAAATTCATTAAAAATTATTACAGTTTTTGTCTTTGTAATCAGTTTTTCGCTTCAGCTTCATTTTGTTTTGTTTTATTTACCTGGTTTCTATTGTTCCGAGGCTAAAAACGTATACATTATATTATTTTACAATATTTCAAAGAAAGTTTTTTTCTACGGTTCTACGATTATTAATAATTCTAAAACCAGTATCAAGTAAACATATTTTGTTAATACAAAAAATAGAATTATATGAATATTTCCAAATGTTGAAATTAATGGTGGAATTATGTTTTAATTTGAATATTTTATATTTTAGCTTCACATGTACTTAATGGCTTACAAAGATGAAACAAAAAACTAATTAAGTTCTGTTTTGACAATCTCTAGTAATCCATAGTGGTAAGAACCTAGACAATGAACTCGAGTTTCATTGTTTCGGGTTCTAGGTCAAACCAAATAATGTAATATATCATTGAAGAAGATATAATAATAATAATCTAAACGAAAATATGAAAGAGAACAAGAAACAGAAAAACAGAAAGGTCGCAACTGGGACTCGAACCCGGAACCTCTCGTCTATCCGGGACATGCGTTTACCCATTCCGCCGTTGCGCCCAACTGTCAAACCGTCATAATGATATTTTACATTGATGGAAATAACCTTCAAAAGTTATAAAAAGAGAGTTTTTCTTACAAAAAAAAACCAAATAATGTATTTTTTAATAATATTTTTATTGTATCAAAATGTACCTATCTGTAGACGGCCTCCGTTGTTGAGTGGTTAGTGGTTACTACTGGTATCCATACAAATCTGGATGTCACGGAATCAAATCCCGACGCGAAATGAATATTTTTTTTTACAATAGCTCCACACAGGAGGCCATGAGGAAAACAATTTCCTCCAGGGCCTGGCTCATCTTAGGGGTTACTATGTAGAGGGTTTTTTAAGGAAAGGAAGAAGAGGAAGTTATGAGAAGGAAATAGGTATGAGAAGAGGGTAGGATTCTGGAGGAGAGTGTGTCCAGCAGTGACGGACTTATGAATCCATTCCTTCAACCGCGAAGCCAGGCTATGGGTCGAGGTATTCTGGCTGGAGAGGTCAAAAGACCTCCTCAACCAGTCTCTCTCGATCCGGCCCACCACACTACAGGTGGGCAGATACATCGGACACAAAGACCTTGACAAACCTCACCCCATGAACCCGGGCACCCCTGCTAAGTCAACCACATGGGGTGACCTACAGTAGAGGTGTTGGATCCAATAAACGGTTCCCGTGGCAACGGTACCCATACCCCCTCCCAAAATGTTTATTTCACAATCTATTCGTTTAAAATAATATATTTAGCTTATTCGTGTTCAAGAGTGGCAAATAATTTCGGTCACGCCATAGTTAAAAGACCACCATTCAGAAAAGTAATGTTGTTTGAAATGGTTTAAACCTTGTTTGATTACCAGACATGAATAGCCAGATACTCGTATTTCTCTACCCTCCTTCCCCCTATCTCCTTTCTCCCCGCCATCTTCAGCATCACAACATATCTCAAATGGGGATGTCGTAGTTTCTGCTAGTGAATATTGTGCGATACTCACATAAAAAGTTCCTATCTACAATAATTTACTAAACGTTTTTACCAGGCATAGCATCCCCAATAATATTCGTCGTATAATTTGGTGGCGCTCTTTTCTCGTCCACGTAATTTGTCGAAACCATCTTTTTTAATTTTATTCACAACTTACGTCTTCCATACATTTTTAGTTTTTTTTACATGAGCTCCACACAGGAGGCCTTGAGGAAAATAATTTCCCTCAGGGCCCATGTCTTCTTTGGGGATGCTGTGTGGAGGGTTTTTTAAGGAGAGGAAGGAGACGAGAGTTCTGGGAAGGAAAAGGGTTTATGGGGTGGGTAGGAATCTGAGGTTCAGTATGTCCTGGTCATCCGCCTCCAAGACCTAGACAAACCTCACCCCATGAACCCGGGCACCCCTGCTAAATCACCAAAAGCAGGCAACCATTTGGGGTGACCTATGGGAGAGGTGTTGGTTATCCAATTAAGGTTCCCGGGGCGGCGGCACCCATTCCTGCCTCCCAAATTGAAACATTCCTCGCATTTCTGGTATAGTCCTTCATGGTTTAACTGAACATACGCCTCAGAAATCGCCATCAACAGCATTTAGTTTAATATCGTCCTTTTAGGTGCTAACACGTTAAGTAGGTACTTTATGCTGAGCATTCAAATCATTCACGCATAAAAAAACACGCATATATTACTCAGATATTCTTCAATTCCAATTATTGAGATTACTTCAAATATGTATGTTCGAAAACACTCTAATAAAGATCGAAGTTCGTCAAGATTCAAAGTTGCTTTGTTTAAGCTATCGTAAGTTTTACAAAGAATGTTTAATTGAACCAGACGTCCATCCTATTGGAAGCTCCAAGTTATTCTGAAGCTAGAGAACTCAGGTGTCTATCGTGTATCACAGTATATATTTCCGTAACCGTTCACGTACTCGTATTAGACACGAGCGACGATAGTCGACACTCTTCAAAGTTACTACTCAAAACTACACATATGACCATCTGCACTAATGACCTCTGTTGAAGGATGTTGAAACGAAATGTACAATCGTATAGGTACTACCACAAAAATACTAGGTATCTATTTAATAGGTATCACACATAATACAAAACGACAGGAAAGTGAAAAGCTTTTTAGTTAGCTGTTTTAGACCAGCAGTACCAACAATGGTTTATTATAAAGTTTCCCTCAGCTGGACCCCTTCTTTAGTTTTCAAAGTCCGTTACATAGTTTTATAAACCTCAACTTTATCTTATAAAACACTTCTTTGCTTTGTACCGAAACGAACGCGAGTCTTTGTAAACAGAGCGGAAATTGCCCTTTAAATGTTTTATTCATCCCGCTCTCTGTTTATATTTCACTCGACTACCTTTATTTTGAGGTTTGACTAACTTACGGCATAGACCAAATTAAAGAGAATAAATGTCTGTTTCATATCCTTTATGTCAAAAGATTTCGCAATTACGTAACGGTACGAATTCACGTTTCTTTAAAATTCATATTATTTTATTTTTTTCGAATTATTTAAATTTCGCAGTAATTCTTGAAAAGATAAATTGTCAACGTTCAATTATATTTATTTATTGTTTTAAAACGTTATAAAACTGCGCACTTCAGTGCGATTTTAAAATACATTTGTAAGGTTACACAGTAACTAGGTTTAAAACCTTTTTTTATTTTATTTTATATTCTTTCTGTTTTTTTTTTTATTTCCTCTTTTTATTTCATCAATTTTCTTTTCTTTTTTATACAAATCATGTTCCATTTGTTCATATCCATAATAATTTGACTTTCCTTAAACGAGAATACTCCTAGTTGGGCAGTCAAAAAAATTAATGAATTGTGTATATATATTTAACGGAGTTGCTTTCGTTGTAAATATTACCATTGATGATTTAATCTGACTCCATTAGCACTACGTCAAAATACACGGGTTTAAAATAACAAAGAGGGTAGTTATAAACTTGGTTAATTTATTGCACGGTAGTTTACAATGAAAACAAATATTTAAACTTGGTTAATTTATTGCACGGTAGTTTAAAATGAATACAAATATTTATAAGCGTCCTGTCGTGAGAGGTTCAAAATTGCAAGTAATGTCAATGTTGCGAGGTCAGCGCCGCCTAGCTGCGATAATACAAGTACACTACCCCAGCGGTGTGGTCAGCCGAAATAACACAGTTTCGAGTACCTGGCTACATATATGTATAATCTTGTACTAAATAAACAAACAAATAAACAAAAAAACAATAAACAAAAGAGTATTAAATAAAACGCAAGCGGTAGGTAATTAAGTATACCAACTGCACTAGCATTAAGACGCCGCTACCCGAATTTCTACCGATTTCTTGCCAACCTCTCTTAACATTTGAAGTTTTTAAGCTCTTAAAAAAATATATGTTATTTTTGAAAATAATATCTAGACATTCGTCGCGCCGAGACGTAAATTATATAAAATTCCCTCGATAGAAAAAATTCGCAAAGTATGCTCCAAAAATTATTATAAAAACGTTTTTTTTTAGTTATTTTACAAGTTATATGGATTTGTATTTCTGAAGAAGGTCAAGGTTTTGCAATTTTCTACATTTAAGAATAAATTATTTTGAACGTACCAATCTTTAAACTTACTAATATTTGAGTGAAGTATATGGCAATGCTTTATATCAGTTATTTTCTTGTATAGCTTGATGTAATCAGCAAAGAGCAATACCTCGACATCGTTGAAGCAATTGGTTATATCATTGATGAAAATGAGGAACAAAACCGGCCCTTGCGGTAGGCCACTAGTAGCCCAGAAAGCTTTCGACATCCACGATTTTATTTTGACGAACAGTTTACGATTTAATAAATAGTTAGTAAACCATTTTAGCATGTTATCCCTTATTCCTGGAGAAAATAGTTTTTGTATTAGTAGTTTATGGGATACTTTGTCAAATGCCTTCGAAAAGTCGGTATATTTGCAGTCGACTTGTTTATTTTCTGCAAAAGATTGTATTTTGAAGTTTTGAAATATTGTTAAGTTAGTTACGGTAGATCTACCTTTGATAAAACTGTGCTGTTTTTGGTCAATTAATTTTATTAATTTGGATAGATTTCATCAAGGACCAGTGATTCAAAAAGCTTAGGTATTACTGACTGTATACAAATGGGGCGATAATTGGCTATATTAGTGTCGTCTCCTTTTTTGTAGATAGGTGTAATGAAGCTAGATTTCCAGCGGTCTGAAAAGTGTCCAAGGGTCAAGAGACGGTTGAATAATAATGTGAGTGGTTTAGATAATATACTAGAGAATTTTTTGAGGAATATTGGTGGAATATTGTCTGGGCCAGCGGATTTGTCAGTGTCTAAGGAAAGTAATTTCTGTTAGCAGCGTTTGTGTGATATGGCAATTTGTTAAGTGTGTAGTCTTGCTAAATTTGTATTCAGGAATTTTTTTATCTGGGTTTTCTTCATCATATACATTTTTGAAGAAGACCGAAAAAAGGTTTACAATGTCCTGTGTATTGTTTGCACTGGTTCCATTCATTTGCATTATTGGTGGGTAATCTGTGTTTTCATTGTTTATTTTTTTTAGATTTTTCCAAAGATTTTTGGATTTAAAAGCAGTGTCCTCGATAGAGGCTAAATACATTTTGTAACATTTTTTTGGAAAGATTTTACGTTTTTTTCTGGTTTCGCTAAAGATTATATTCTCACTTATGGATTTGCTGTGTTTGAATTTTTTGTGTTGATTTTTTTTTTGCTGAAAAGAGGCAGTAAGCTCTGATGAGTACCAAACCGGGTAGTTATAGCTTTTTGGTGTATAAAAAGGTACATATGATTCAATAGTATTAGAAAAGTATAAATAAAGTTGGTCTAAAGATTTATCAATGTTTTTATCGGATAAAAAAGACCAGTCTGTATTTGAGAGATGGCTATTAATATTGAGTCGAATTCGGCTCCTTTAAAGTTTAGGACCCTTTGCACAGGTATTTTTTCATTATCGCATTTAATATTTAATTTAATGTATATGGGAGGATGGTGATTATCTATTGGTAGGAGTGGATCATTTGAGAGATCTACGGTTATCTTATGATAGTTTGGTAAAGCTATCATTGTTAGAAATATGACCTAAAGGCTGTTGAATAAAGAAAACACCCGGCTTTTTATTCCAATTTAAATATTAACCACAAAACAATTAAGTAATAACAAAGTTTCCGACCGCAATATTAAAAAAAATGAAATTCTAGGAATTTTTCATGAATTATTTTTCCATGAAATGACAAAAAGTGACTTGACGATAAGGTATATAAATAATAATAATAAAATATGATAAAATATAAATAGATTAATTGCTCGAAAAAGAAATTCGGTATTTAACATGTTTGATAAATTTCTCTAGAAGCAAGGAAAATAAGGTTATGCCCAGAGTATATTTCTGTCAGCTTGTCTTTAGAGTGGTAAATACAAAATGAAAATACCAACAGAAAACTTTGTCAGTAAATTCTAGAAAACGAAATCAATGTCACCGCTGAGCATTGGTGATGGTTGCCGTTTATTTAGCAATGTTCTTTCTTTAAAAGAAAGTCAAATTCACAATCTTGTCTTGAATGCAAATTCGCAAAAGTAATATCAAAAAAGTCTAATGCCACGACGTGGGCTTCATTTTGATGAAATCGTTACACATCGAGGCGTAATTTGATTTGGAGGGGCAAACTTTTGACGAGGAAAACGGGATTTAATATAAAAAAAGAGTTCAAAGAAGGTCTTCATGTGATCGTGCCCCAATATTCAGTTAAATTTGTCCACTTTGCCCGGACCGATAGGCGAACATCGAATATGGAAGTATTTGCATACGGAATACAACACTGGCCGAAGAAATATAAAGGATGAGTTTCATCTATTGGTAGAAAAATACAAAGGTAAGCTTTTTGTTGACTTTCCCGTGAATAATTAACAGTTATTTCCGCTATCGATACCAAGAAAGGTAGTTCTGACAGAAATCAGAAATAAGCCTTTCTTCCAAAAATTATGACGCTGGTCATAGATTGAAGCGGAAATTAATTTTATTGATTTATTTTTGTGAATACAAGACAAATGTCTAAACTGCATTTTTTACATTAGCTCCATACATTAGGAAAATATTTTCCCTCAAGACCTATGTAAGCTTTTCGGGATGCTTTGTGGAGGTCTGTTTAGGGAATCTGAGGGTCAATGAAACCAGGTGTGAATGAGGTGGACGTGTGAATCACGTGGTCGAAAGAGTCCAGATGGAAAGGCTTCCATCAACCAGTCTCTTCCGATCCAGCCCGTCACGCAATACGTGGGCATCCACCGTCAAGACATAGACATATCTCACCCCTGCTTAGTCACCATACGTAGCGTAGCGAACCACTTCGAGTGACCTGTGATAGGGGTGTTGGTTATCCAACAAATGATTTCCGGGGCGGCGGTACCTATACCCGCCTCCCAAACTGTATAAATAGCGTGGAGCCTACGGAGTCCCCTATTTGGGGATATTTTTGTCAATGCAAAGGAAGCAGGGATGGGAAAGAGATGGTAAAGAGGTAAAATGGAAAGTTTGAGAAATACGGCTGAGGCCATTTCACGAATGTTCCAATTCTGAATAAGGCCGTTTCATCAAAGCGATACTAAGAATGACATTCACTCTGGGAAAAGGGACATTTCACCACGGAAATAATATAGCGAGCAGCAAATGGATACAAATTCTTACAGAGAATAATAACTGATATACTATGCTGGCTACTTGAAGGTAGTTCGAGCTCTTGGGATAAAATGGTTCTATCACTTCTTTCGAGAGAAGCTAATGGCGCAGACTACGCCAATTCCAATGCCAATTCCCCAAGTGGTTCGCTACGTTTAGTGATTTAGCAGGGGTGCCCGGGTTCATGGGGTGAGGTTTGTCTAGGTCTTGGAGGCGGATGACCAGGACATACTGAACCCCAGATTCCTACCCACCCCTTAAACCCTTTTCCTTCCCAGAACTCTCCTCTCCTTCCTTTCCTTACAAAAAAACCTTCACACAGCATCCTCAAAGATGACATAGGCCCTGAGGGAAATTATTTTCCTCGGGGCCTCCTGTGTGGAGCTCTTGTAAAAAATAAAAAATAAATTCCAGAAAACCATCATCACTGCCATTACTGAAGAAGTCCAACCTGGTGGCGATGGCCCTTTGGAAATGGCAGGTGGTCGAATATCTTCCATAAACGACTATTTTCTTAAAACTCTAATGAATTTTTTTCAATTCTTATCGGTTTTTATTGGTGAAATTTATTTGGCTTTACTCCGAATTATGGAATGTATTTTTTCGAAATTAATAGTTTTTACCACTTTTATTTTAATTTGAACTTAAAATGGCGCCACAAAATAAGTTGGCTATGTTTGAAGATATTTTATTTTTATTTTTATTTGTATATTTTTTTTATTTCATAGCACTACCCCTGCGTACCTTCTCGAATGTATTATTTTTAAAATTCCGTGCATAATTAAGCTTTTTTTTGCCAACCAAAACTTCGGTATAGGACCTTCTATATCGTTTCTAGGTATATTAATTTTCATTTTTATATTATGTAGGTAATATTTTCTAATATGTTGGATTTCATCCTCTGCAATTTTGCTTTCCTTGTCAAAATATTACGAAATGGCCTAGGGTTTGGCTTATATGAATTTTTTAGCACATTTGTTTATTTTTTCAGCCGTTTATTCGCCGAAAGATAACATGTTGCATAATTTATATTTCATATCAGAGGAAGGCTGCTATTTACGTCAATCTGATTCGGGGAACTCGAGGCATTATGCAGAATATTATCTTACATTTGAATATTTAAATGTAAAGAAAACACAGACAAAATAAACAATTCGTTGATTTGGCGTATAAAAAGGTATTTTTCTCTAAGTATTGAAGATTGGACAGGCAAAAGGGAGATTATTGAATGGCTTTCTGTCTCCGATAATTTAAGTGGATCATCAAGTTCAAGAATAATAGCTTTAAGATACTCAAAGGACTCGTGTTTTATAATAATTCAATAGTGTAACATTGTCATCAAATGACTAATCAGTAGAGATACCACGAATATTCGGCTACTATTCGGTATTCGGCCTATTCGGCCACTTTTTTTTACTATTCGTTATCGGCCAAATACTGCGTACCATTCGGCCGAATACCGAATACCAAATCATGAGAATAATAATAAAAACGTAATAACACACAATAAATAAAAAATTACACACAATTTTTTTTTGTTTTAACTAAAACACTGCTACCGGGAGATGATAAATAAATCTTAGCAAATTCTGTTAGGCTTGGATACTGTAAGGGTCTGCAGTCCGATCTAAGCGAACGGTTTTCACGTAAAATATAATTTCATTTGCGAAATGTAATTGATTCTTACATGTAAACTGTTTGCGAAATGTACTAAGTATCGAATATTCGTCGCTTCGGCCGAGAGCCTAGCCGAATATTAGGTATTTGGTATTCGGCAAAATCACTATTCGTTGTATCTCTCCTAATCAGCTCCACTTAGTATTTGTTTTTTCGACAAATAAAAGTGTCCCTTTAGATTCTTAGTCTAGGCCCGATTCAGTTTTTGAATAATTTGATTAGCAGAAAAGCACAATTGTCATTTTGTTACAATAGTCAGCTGACCACAATTTGAAAGCTGAAATGGACTAAGTTTGGAATGCGAGTTCGCTACGTTGAGTGACTTGGCAGGGATGCCCGGGTTAATTGGATGAAGTTTATCTAGGTCTTGGCGGTGGATGCGTTTGCTTACGTACTGCGTTTATATTTATAACATTTATAACACTTATCATGCATCTTCTCCCTGTCTGTACGTCATTAGTTGACAAAGGCTTCCTCCAACTGTCGCCATTTCTCTCTATCATTAGCTACTCTTGTCCATGTACCACCTGCTATGCCACCGTCTAAATGGTCTACCTCGTTTTCTCTTCTTGTCACTTGTGAACCAATTCATGACTAATTTTGACTATTTTTCACTTCCTCTGATTGTGTGGCCTGACCACTTCCAACTAAGGTTATATACATGTATTATATATGCTGTATTGTAAATTACAGTGCGAAAGTAGAAAACAATAAGTTGTAAGATGTTAGGTGTAACATAATTTTAAGTATTTTACTACTAACAAACTATTTTACTTTAAAAATAACTATCTAAAAATACTGTAAAAAACAAAATTTAACTTATTTGAAGAAGGGAATTTCGTAAAAGGAATCTGAGGAACGAGGATATTATTATTCACCGGAATAATAATATCCGCGGTGTTAAAATTGGAAGCAATACGGAAATTGTTCCGCATGTTATTTAATATTAACGTCACGTCGTAAGTTTCTCAGAAAAAGTTGTGTATTATTAGACTGCGACAGACTTAGAGTAAGTTCGGGTAATATGGCACTCCATAAGCCTTTTTGGTAATAAAGTACGAAATATTTGAGATCAAACACCTTTTATTGATTAAATCAGTCCTTTGAACTTAATGGTACAAAACAATTATAAGTTTAAGGTTATTGACTTCGAAACATAGCTAAAATAAACTTTTTTCTTAATCTTGAATAATCTTAAAATATAAATGTAGGCCTAGGGCCATATTGGCCACAAATGAAGTGTACCATATTGCCCACCATATCAAATAAAATTAAAAAATAAAACAAATAAGGACTTTCGTCAGAACTGTCGTCGTACAATGGTTCATTTTCTTCCTCCGAGCTAGACATTTGGACCTCCTTAGATTTTGATTTTGGCTTTTTACATTTGCCCTTTCGTTTTTTGCCTTTACCCATAGTCTTTTCGATTTAATTTTTTTATTTTTTAAAGAGTCTTGCAATTCATTTTGTACAGGAATGAAGTAAGCAATGCCGATAGCAGCCTTTCTGCCTCGGTTAGTAATTTTTCTAAGTGCTATTTCTGGTATTGGAGACAATTGGAACGGCGTTATCAAAATTCTGATCTCTTGAAGTCGAAGGCTGTGGCGACCTCATAATGGGAACTACAACTTGTTCAACACAGACAGGAGTGTGCTGTTCCCGTCTCTTGAAGCAGAGGCTACACCAGTAGCCAACGCATGACTCATATCAGGTTCATTTATGGTGGATGTCATGTCAACAGATTCATTTTCTATTGCAGGAGTAGAACCTAAAGTGGTTGGTTCTGGTGTAATATTTTCTTGATTGGTGATTCTACATTCTGATTCATTGTTCAAATCAATAAAATCGTGATCTTTAAAAATATTTCTGTTTACAGGATATAACCCTGGTGCACGAAAACCACCGACAGATATCTCACCGCTTTGAGAACGTAGATATGCGGGTCGAAAAACTTCCATCATTTCATATTGCTTTAGTGGGCGTGAATTGTTCCTTACCCATGATCTTATCTCATCAGAAACATATTTTTTCAGTGGTGCCATGAATGACTTATTTAAAGGTTGTATTTTGTGGCTGGAATATGGAGGAATTGATAATAAGTGGACATGATTTTGTCTCGCGAGGTCTCTCAATTCCAGATTTCTAGTATGAGTTGTATTTATTTCTAGTATGACCCATTTTCTTATTTCGTACATCTTCGATTGCCTTTTTCATTGACATCTTCCACAAAATTTGGCGTTTTCTTTGTGAAATTGGTTTTCGTGAAGCCTTTAGGAAAAAAATATTAACATATTATAAAGATTTACGTTATGTGAGGCCAATATGGCCCGGTGGACCATATTGGCCACCTACCTAGTACCTGCGCACTCGCCGCAACGCAAGGATCTGCTGAGGGGGTCAAGGGAAGGGGCCTGACAATATGGCGTACACGAAAACCACTAGTGTGGGTTGGTGTCGGAGAAAATAATACTGGCTATATTGGCCGACTAGGCCATATTACCCGAACTTACTCTAATAATTTTCACCTAAACTTAATTCGGCCATCAAAAATAATGTAATAATGATATTGCAAGCTTTTACCGGAAGTAATAAATACTATTGTGGTAGCTTTTTGCAAATTTTGAACTTAATGGGGGGGGGGGGGGGGGAATAACGGTGGGAGATGTCAAAGTAACTTGGTGTTAACATGGAAAATTATACGGCAATTACGTTATTTAAATGCTGAAAACATTAATAAAATTTTATAATTAAAATTCACTCAATTAAAATTCAAATTATTATGAGCAATAATGCATCTGCAAGGATTAGGTTTTAGTTTAAAATTAAAACTGGGTATTCGAAATACAAGATTTTATTATCATTTAAAATAATCTATGTTGGCTGGCGAAAAAGGGGCTTGCTTAAGTAATTAATCAATGATGTGATACCGACATAAGTTCCAGTGTACTCGTAGCTGTAGACTGTATATCGTGGATTGCCGAAACTCTTCGCGTAGATTTGAGAAAGAATGGAACGTCCGCAGAACATTGGTTAATGGCCAAAAGGGCCTTCTAGAAGCTGGACTGACTGATGTTTTCAGGTGCCAATGCCTCCCAGGATGATTTCCAGTCAATTTAAAACATGGCGAGAGTCACGCCAAATACTCTGGACTGCCGTGCAAAGAATGAAGAAATTTCATTTTGAATTCTCGTGATTTGAATCCTGCCTGCAGGTTTGACAACAGTTCAACCTCAAAAATTTTCCAGGGCAGGTAATCTGACCAATCCCCAATAGAAAACTCCAGACCAATTTTTTATTTATTTTTAATGAATAATGACCTTCTAACTTAAATAACTGCATTTTTTAGAGTTATTTTTTACAGTCAAAATGATTGTCAAAGTTTAAATTTTTCAAGATCCCCGGAAAACCACCGTATGTGTAGAAAATCGTGTGACGTCATCACTCATTTGTGTGCCATTGTCGGGCACGGGTGAACCGCAAGTTAACTTTGATTTCCTTCACTGAAAATCTTGGACGCCAAACTCAGACTACATATCAGAGTATGTCAAAATGCGGACGACACGATACTCAAATCTCAGAGCATTGGCAATTAATGTTATAGCATTCCTGAAAAGGCTTGTACAGGGATTCTCTACAATAAAAACAAGTGGTTGGGTAGATAATATGAACACTGTATTGTGCTGATAAACATTATAAAAATAATAGGTAAGGACTCACCCCGGGACCATTTGCATATATTATGCTAGCCTAGCTAATCTAAGTAAATTTTCTGCCGCCGTACACCCGATGTCGTGTGAAACCATAGCCTCCTCCTGGTTACAAATTTAGGTGGAATATTTTATTTATTATATTAACTTATATATAAAAATCTCGTGTCACGGTGTTTGTGGTCGCACTCCTCCGAAACCGATTTATATAATTTTTTTAAATTTATATTTGGTAGGTATGAGAATAGATTTTAAAGTATATGTCATACCGTTAGGTGATTAGGGTGTCCCTATCCAGAAAAAAACTACTTTTTTGGCAATTTTTTAAAATTTTTATTTTTTTTTATTTGGCATCAAAAATACCTATAACCCCAATTTGTAACCCTCCTACCTCCACCCTGCCATTTTTTAATCTCGATTTTAGTATTTTCGGATGAACAAATTTAACCGCCTTTCGTATTTAAAACAGAACGAAATTATTTATGTTGTTGAATGACAGATGGCGCTACGTCCGCCTCATTGAACTCTCATCCTCACATGCGCAAGACATTCACGAGAAGCGTCGCGTCATTTTGATATTTCATTCGGCATCATGTTCTCGCTTGGGCAAACCATCGAGCTTATTTGTGTTGGCTTAAGACGGACTGACAAAAAATATCGTACACTCACTTGCTGTTCGAAATTCAAATTGATTTTCTTTATTTCATTTTCCTACTTTAGTTGGTGTTTTTTTTAAATTTTTATTGGTGGTCATCGTCTACAGAGCTTAATTCCTCTTTCTGTCATAGATCCCATCCCCACACACTTACAATACATTCGTTTTTTTTTTTATTTAACAACCAAAATATTCACTGAAATAATTTATGTTAGAACAACATTTGTCGGGTCATTTAATATTATTATATTTTTCAATATTTTTACGGGAGAGTGATATAAAAATTGTTTGAAATTATTATTTTTTTAGCTTTTAAAATCAATGTTATCGAAAAAGAAGCATAATTGTAGGCAATTAAGATATGGCGCCGATCAGCTGTTCGATGACGGCCATTTTGGATTTCGAAGTTCACAGAGTTGGCCATGGAGTAGGTGGCATTATGATATAGTACACGATTTTTTCGAACAGTTTAAAGTTTTTCAATATTTTAAATAATAAAGATACCTCTATTTTTGATAATAAATTATTTAGGCCAAATAATGTATCAATAAATACAACAACTAAATCTCTATAAACAGTATGAAATAACAAATAACATGAAATTTTGTTAATACCGATGGCTTGTGTCATGCCTACATTTCAATATAAGGACTGGTGAGAAGTGACGTCAGCAATAAACATTCAATAATACCAACTTTACAGTGTATTTTAACGAGATGTTTAAATTAGCATTTCTTAATATTTTTTTTTAAAACTCTACGTCTAATATTATTAAAAAAAACTTATATATTCATAATCAGGGTTTATTGGTTCATATGAACATATTTTTTTAAAGCCATAATATATTTCACTGGAGTTATTGTCAAGTACTACAGGTGCCATACACCGAGTCCATAAATATGGTGTGTATAAAAGGGTGCGAACACTCTGTCACAAAGTTCTTTTATGTAATAATGAAAACGTGGTTAATACTGGTGTATTGATAGATATGTGTGTCATTAAGTTGTTCGGATAGCATCTTCTCGGGATTTTTTTCCGAGGTGGAATGCGATTTATTCCGTCTTCTTGGGGTTGTAGTCATTTGCGTATTCTTCACAAAATTTTAATAACATTCTTTACCCCTTGATTGACAGCCCGCTCTGGTGTTCAGGCGTTTTGATAACTGGTCCGTGTATATGTTACCGTAAAAGCCCGAATATTGGTAAATCCTAAGATTTTCCGGTAAATCCTAAGATTTACCAACTCTTAATGGTAAAAGTCCGAACCGTTCTATAATCATCGTTCACCAACCTAACCTAACCTAACCTAACCTAACCTAACCTAACCTAACCTAACCTAACTTAACCTAACCTTACCTAACATGTACTAAATTCTAATGGTAAAAGCCCGAAAAAATCGTTTCTTATTTAAATATTATAAACGATTTTTTCGGGCTTTTACCATTAGAATTTAGTACATGTTAGGTTAGGTTAGGTTAAGTTAGGTTAGGTTAAGTTAGGTTAGGTTAGGTTAGGATAGGTTAGGTGAGGTTAGGTTAGGTTAGGTTGGTGAACGATGATTATAGAACGGTTCGGACTTTTACCATTAAGAGTTGGTAAATCTTAGGATTTACCGTAGTTCGGGCTTTTACAGTAACATATACATTAAACAAGATTAAGGACATGCATCCTCCTTGTCTTACTTTTGATCGCAATTATATCGGCCGTATTTTCCCACCGTACAGCGTTTTACTACTGGGAGCGCCATTGAGATGGTGTGTTGATATATACGGTAGGAATGTTTCTAGTTTTCAATTTCTCCTATAAAGTTTTATAACAGACCCTATCGAACGCTTAACTTAGGTCTAAGAAGCATCCGTATATAGTAATTTTCATTCCTTGTAAAATTCTGTTATTTGCTTTACGGAGTATATTGCCACATTGGTCGACAATCCATACTTATTACACACAAGTTAATGATTATAATACAAAATCAAATAATGTTTCGCATAATCAAGTCAGGGAAAAGTTTTTTTCTGTGAGAACGAATATAATTTGGGCAGTGAAGAAATTTTATGCAAGCCGCCGCCTCCGCAATATATCTCGTAATAATGATAAATGAAAATTAAAAACACGAAATCGTAATTCATACTGCGATGAAATAAATCGGACACGTGTCAAAAACTTACTTCGGAGGATGAAATCTGTCTGAAGTGGCCTGATTTATCCCTCAAGTTCAGCTTTCAACTCGGAACATTTCCGTGGAGAGTTTTATGAGATCTTACTGCTGAATACCTTCTCCCACAATGCCTTGAGGTCGACATGGAGAAAGTATAAAATCTTATAGATCTTGATATGTAGCAAACACTTTGTGGGAATACATAATTATAATAAACACAATTAAATAACTTTGTTTCAATTCCACTTTATTATTTTTTTTTTTAATCCAACCGGTTTCGGTTCGTACTGAACCTTCCTCAGGGGTGAATAAAAATATATTGAACATAATACAGAAAAACATGGTATTTATAAGTAAAATTAGAAGAGGGAGACAGAATATCAACTTAGGTGGGGGCGATGAGGGAGGTGTCTAAGAGGGAGGGGTGAACGTGGGTGGGGGTAATGGAAATATTTTAAAAATCGGGGTGTTAGACAAATCTAATTGTTTATTAAGTAAATTGGTTTTATTTATTTTTAATGACTTTTTTATTTCAAGGGCTTCAAGATTATTAAGGCGTAGACCTATCCCATTTCTATGCAATACATCTATCCCGGAAGCTTTATTAAATGAGTGATTTTTATCTATTAGGTGGGAGGCGAATTCTGAAAAACCTACACTATTTAGACATCTCAAGTGTTCGACCACTCTTGTTTGAATGTTTCTAGCCGTTTTACCGATGTAAAAGGCCGAACAGTCATTACATTTAAGTTTATATATGCCAGAATGGCTTAAGTTATTTTCTTTATCTTTAGAGTTTATTAAAAGTTTACCTAGGTTGTTATTAGTATAAAACGCAGCTTTAATTTCTGTAGGGAATTTAGAAACACATGAAGATGAAAAGTTATTTATGAATAAAATTCTACGCCAACCGTGGTTTTTATTATCTCTGATGTTGTGTGTATTATTATAAAGGAATTTATTAGTAGATATGAGATTAAGTTTTTTTGTAAGGATTTTATCGATTAAGCTATGGGGATATCCATTATTTATTGCAATAGATTTGATTTTAGCGAGTTCTTCAGTAAAATTGACGTTAGATAAAGGAATATTGACAAGTCTGTGAATCATAGAATGGAATGCGGAGTGTTTATGGGAGATGGGGTGATTAGAAGTGCTGTGAATTACGGTATCAGTGAAGGTAGGTTTTCTATAAATATTGAATTCGAATTTGTTATTAACAATGGATAAGGTTAGGTCTAAGAAATTTAAACAACAATTTTTTCCTATTTCTAAAGTGAACTGAATTTTTTTATGGAATGAATTTAGGAGGGACAGGAAGGAGTTAAGTTGACGGTCAGTACCTTTCCAAATACATATTATATCGTCAACATAGCGTTTCCAGAAAAACACATTTTTAAGCAGGGGCGAGTTACAATTAAAAATATTTTTTTCCAAGTGATCCATAAACACATCAGCGATAAGCGGACTCGTAGGGAGACCCATGGGGAGACCTTCATTTTGTTGATATATAATATCATTAAATTTAAAATAATTTTGATTCAGACAGATGTTAAACATACGGGCCAGATCATCCGAGAGATCTTTTGGTAAGTTAGAATTGGTTAATAGATTAGACATAATATTTTTACATTCATTTACAGGGACATTTGGGAATAAATTGACAACGTCGAAGGACACTAATTTGCAGTTATTTGGTAAAGTTAAATCTTTTAAGTGGGTGACTAATTCATATGAATTTTTAATGGTGTATACAGGGGAAAATACATTAGAACTATTAAATAGGCTAGTCACAAAGGAGGCTAATTTGTAATTCGGGGAATTACAACATGATACGACGGGCCTAATTGGGGCATCGGGTTTATGGATTTTCAAGAATCCATATAATCTTGGAATTTTTGGGTTTTTCGTAAGGAATTTCACATTATCATATGACATGTCTTCAAAAATAGGGGATTTACAATCTTTTAATGCATTTTTGATGTGTTGTTGAAACTTATTAGTTGGGTCAGTTAGAAGAGGTACGAAAGTGTCATTATTAATAAAGTTATGCACTTTTGAAATATATTCTGAACGGTTCATTATTATTATTGTATTGCCTTTGTCGGCTTTCGTTAACACTAATTTTTCACTAGTTAACTTTTTGCGGATATTGTTCGCTTGCATTGTTTCTGGATTAAACTTTGGTTGATATTTAGGGATTAAATCTTGTAAAGTTTCAGCACTTTTATATTGGAATGTAGTTGGAAAGTAGTGGAGGGCGGTCTGGATGTCCACTGCAACGTTTTCGATCGCACTATTGACATTATTTTTAGTGTAATGAAGATTATATAGATGTATATAGATAATCTTCATTACACTAAAAATAATGTCAATAGTGCGATCGAAAACGTTGCAGTGGACATCCAGACCGCCCTCCACTACTTTCCAACTACATTCCAATATAAAAGTGCTGAAACTTTACAAGATTTAATCCCTAAATATCAACCAAAGTTTAATCCAGAAACAATGCAAGCGAACAATATCCGCAAAAAGTTAACTAGTGAAAAATTAGTGTTAACGAAAGCCGACAAAGGCAATACAATAATAATAATGAACCGTTCAGAATATATTTCAAAAGTGCATAACTTTATTAATAATGACACTTTCGTACCTCTTCTAACTGACCCAACTAATAAGTTTCAACAACACATCAAAAATGCATTAAAAGATTGTAAATCCCCTATTTTTGAAGACATGTCATATGATAATGTGAAATTCCTTACGAAAAACCCAAAAATTCCAAGATTATATGGATTCTTGAAAATCCATAAACCCGATGCCCCAATTAGGCCCGTCGTATCATGTTGTAATTCCCCGAATTACAAATTAGCCTCCTTTGTGACTAGCCTATTTAATAGTTCTAATGTATTTTCCCCTGTATACACCATTAAAAATTCATATGAATTAGTCACCCACTTAAAAGATTTAACTTTACCAAATAACTGCAAATTAGTGTCCTTCGACGTTGTCAATTTATTCCCAAATGTCCCTGTAAATGAATGTAAAAATATTATGTCTAATCTATTAACCAATTCTAACTTACCAAAAGATCTCTCGGATGATCTGGCCCGTATGTTTAACATCTGTCTGAATCAAAATTATTTTAAATTTAATGATATTATATATCAACAAAATGAAGGTCTCCCCATGGGTCTCCCTACGAGTCCGCTTATCGCTGATGTGTTTATGGATCACTTGGAAAAAAATATTTTTAATTGTAACTCGCCCCTGCTTAAAAATGTGTTTTTCTGGAAACGCTATGTTGACGATATAATATGTATTTGGAAAGGTACTGACCGTCAACTTAACTCCTTCCTGTCCCTCCTAAATTCATTCCATAAAAAAATTCAGTTCACTTTAGAAATAGGAAAAAATTGTTGTTTAAATTTCTTAGACCTAACCTTATCCATTGTTAATAACAAATTCGAATTCAATATTTATAGAAAACCTACCTTCACTGATACCGTAATTCACAGCACTTCTAATCACCCCATCTCCCATAAACACTCCGCATTCCATTCTATGATTCACAGACTTGTCAATATTCCTTTATCTAACGTCAATTTTACTGAAGAACTCGCTAAAATCAAATCTATTGCAATAAATAATGGATATCCCCATAGCTTAATCGATAAAATCCTTACAAAAAAACTTAATCTCATATCTACTAATAAATTCCTTTATAATAATACACACAACATCAGAGATAATAAAAACCACGGTTGGCGTAGAATTTTATTCATAAATAACTTTTCATCTTCATGTGTTTCTAAATTCCCTACAGAAATTAAAGCTGCGTTTTATACTAATAACAACCTAGGTAAACTTTTAATAAACTCTAAAGATAAAGAAAATAACTTAAGCCATTCTGGCATATATAAACTTAAATGTAATGACTGTTCGGCCTTTTACATCGGTAAAACGGCTAGAAACATTCAAACAAGAGTGGTCGAACACTTGAGATGTCTAAATAGTGTAGGTTTTTCAGAATTCGCCTCCCACCTAATAGATAAAAATCACTCATTTAATAAAGCTTCCGGGATAGATGTATTGCATAGAAATGGGATAGGTCTACGCCTTAATAATCTTGAAGCCCTTGAAATAAAAAAGTCATTAAAAATAAATAAAACCAATTTACTTAATAAACAATTAGATTTGTCTAACACCCCGATTTTTAAAATATTTCCATTACCCCCACCCACGTTCACCCCTCCCTCTTAGACACCTCCCTCATCGCCCCCACCTAAGTTGATATTCTGTCTCCCTCTTCTAATTTTACTTATAAATACCATGTTTTTCTGTATTATGTTCAATATATTTTTATTCACCCCTGAGGAAGGTTCAGTACGAACCGAAACCGGTTGGATTAAAAAAAAAATAATAAAGTGGAATTGAAACAAAGTTATTTAATTGTGTTTATTATAAATCTTATAGAGTTAAAAAAATTTGTGTAACTCAATCTTTGTGTTTCATTTATTTTGCTCATCAATAATATTTAAATATTTTTTTGAACAACCATAAAATATATATGTATTTATCGATGAATTTTATTAGGTGAAAAGAAATGAAATTCGTGTAAGAAACAAGAAGTTGATTGTCAACCCTCACAAAAAATTCGTAATTATTTAAAAAAATTCCGATTTCAGACAATTATTTCTCAATATCTTTAAACATTTCACGGCCTCCGTGGTCGAGGAATAAGGCGCAACTAGCAAGCCGAATTATTTCATAATTTATTCATTACGTATTGGACTCTTGTGCGGAATTCACATAAAAAATACCCAAAAGTAATGTGTCTTTTGTATAAAATGTTAATGATTTGTGGAATAATGTTGAGCATAAAAATTTCACATACAACGTTATATACCACAAAACGTCTTTTTTACTCTTCGTACCTTACAAAATGCAACATGCTCTTCTAACATAATGAACACATGTCATTGATGTATTTGAGCTTAAAAAGCAAAAAAAACTATATGAAACCATTTACCAATATATATTTATTGTCTTGAGAACAACATACAAAATTTTTCCACAAAAACTATTTCAATTGTTAAAAAGCAGGCTTAATAATATTTTTCCGGACAAATTCTACTTTTCTGCATTCTTTAACTTCTTGGCTTTGAAGACTTTCTAGTTCAAGCCATAATACATTCGTTTTCTCCAATATTTATTCCCATAAATTAAACTATGCGCCGTGATTTCGATAGGCCCAACATTTTTCTATTAATAGCTCAACATTGATAGTTTTGTTGGATACATTATTCCGGGCAAAGGCTTGTATAAAAACAATAATCTGATCTTCTTCCTGGCGCTGTCCAAACTCATTGCCTAGGTAGGCTGTTGGGGTCGGCTCTTCTCGTTGTCAGGTTGTAGTTTCTTCGGTTCTGAGTATCGCTTTCATCCAGGCCGTTTCTCTGAAGTATTTTGGAGCATTGAGTCATCCAGGAGTTTTTTGGTCTTCCTCTGGATGACTGTCGATGAAGCTCCATCGACATTTTCTGCTTCACTGTGTAGACTGATGGCCTTTGTCTAACGTGCCCATACCATCTCAACTGTCTTTCCTCCAGCTTACTGTTTATGTCCGTTACCCCCAGGCAATCTCGAATGCGTGAACTTTTAATTTTATCTTTTAGTGACCCTCGTGCCGACCATCTAAGGATTCGCATTTCTACTGTTTCAAGTTTCTAGAGTAGGAGTTGTACATAGTCCAGCATTCAGAGCCATACATTGTCGCGGGAGTAACAGTCTGTTATATCTTTCCTTTAAGTTTTATAGGCATTTTGGAGTCACATAATATTCTTGTTACGGATCTGAATTTAATCCATCCCACACCTACTCTATGGATGACATCCGCTGCACATCCTCCGTCTCTGTGGATGAGTTAGTCCAGATACTTAAATAAGTCATAGTTGGCTAGTTTAACTCCATCCAGCTGCATCGAAGGAGTTACAGCATTTATGTCTTCAAATGGCAAATACAAATATTCACTCTTTTTCCTACTCATTTTTAGGCAATTATCCTCCAAGATCTTTCTCCACCTTTCCAGGCTATTCTGTAGGTCACAATGATTATCTGTTATCAGTACTACATCATCTGCAAAAAGCATAGTCTTGAGTAAACTGTTGTTCATTTCTTGAATCGTTAGATAATTCATGACCATTATGAATAGCAGTGGGCTGAGGACAGATCCTTGGTGTACCCCCATTTTTGCTCGGGTTTGATTGATTCGTTTGTTGGATAAGTGACATTATAAAATAATTTTATTTGTAACTAGCTGACCCGGCCACGCGTTGCTGTGGCTAATAAAACACAATGTCATCTACTGGATGGTTATCCAACCTTTATATCCACCGCCGTCTTTGATTTTATCGCAAAGAGACAGAAAGATGCCGCGGAGGACTTTAATTTATAATACGTAGAGATGGTGTGAAAGATTATAATAACGTGCGTGAAACACTTGGGGTAACTAAAGTATTAAGTTAATAAGGATTAATACTATATCCGTCTAAATTACTTTTCAATTACTGCAATGTACGTGACCATTTTTTTAGAAGATAGAATGGATATAGTAAGCTATCCGTATAAGATAGATATATGCCTTTGCAGACTTTTTTGTAGATCTATAAAAGAGAAATATCCCACCATGCATTGTTTTGTTATATCCCAAAAGAATTAGGCAGCGTTTTCGATGAAAGCTACCAAGCGGCTTGATTTCTCCGACACTTCTAACCATTATCGTTATGGTTCAACCAATTTACACAAATCCTTGACAAATTACATTAACCTTTCTCACAAAATTCTCTATCTATTGGTGAAAACCGCATGAAAATCCGTTCAGTAGTTTTCGAGTTTATCGCGAACAGACAGACAGACGACGCGGGGGACTTTAATTTATAATGTGTAGAGAAGATAGAGATAAAGCCGCTTGTTGACGAGTATATGAAATGCAATAATTCTTCTCCAAGATTCGTAATAATTTTAAGAAAAAATCTGCGAAAAAATCCGCAGAAAAAATCTGCTGATTCTTGCAAAATCAGTACAAATTTGGTGTTAAAAAATCTCATAATCGCTGCGCACGGTCACCTACTAAAAACCCTAGATTTACACATCTACCGCTCTGGCGCTACCAGTATGTTTTGTTCAAACTATGTCTTAGAACAGAAAGTTTCATAGTCGCTGACATACACAATGCACAAATGGGATTCATTTCAGACCCGCTCTCGGGCAGTATAATTCGGACGGGAGGATTTTCAAAGAACGGCCTGTAGTACAGTTGTTACATATTTTCTTATCTTTATTGTGGGAGTTCACTGCATAAATGCACCTAGACAAAACCGCTACTTCTCTCTTTGTAAGAAGTCCCATCAGACAATTAGAAATTTTTTTTAAATAAATTTTTATAAATCTTGATTAAGAAGAATTATTTGCATTTCATATACTCGTCAACAAGCCGCATTATTAGAAATAAAATTCTTTTATAAAGCCACTTATCCAACAAACGAATCAATCAAACCCGAACAAAAATGTTAAAATGAAAGTCACAAAAAAAAAGGTCCAATAGGTACTTCCAAAAGTCAAATCAAAGCTTCAAGTTTTTCGAGACCTTCGTCCAAAAACTTGGCGAATATTTAAATGAAAAACGTCGTAGGGAGAAGTCCCCTTTTGCTCGGTCCTTCGGCTTGTTAAAATTCCACACTAGGAGAAGAAAAAAACGAATAAACCTGACCTGACAAAAAATCCAAATAAAATATCAGAATCCAATAAAATCTCAGATCACTTCAACAAATGGCACTTGCTTCAGATTTTTATTTGATTGAAAATGGAGATTTTAGCAGAAAACTGAATTCTGCTTGGTCCTGAAAAGGAAACTCAATTAATTTCAGGACGATAGTTATTTGATTTGGAGAATGGAGGAAGCCGAAACGACAATCTTAAGTCAACAGCGAATTGCGTGGAAATTTTTCCTTTTGTCATTTCTTTTATAAAAATGAAAGGATGGGCGTTTCGGGTATTTTGAAACGTTATTTAAATTTTTGTACAGTTTCACAGCTTTAAGCATTTTCTTAAATAAACGTGTCTGACAATATATAGTCATGGAAAACATTAATTAAACATTTGGTTTAAAACATATCACTAAATATAAGGGATTCCATGTATGGATTATAATTTATTTTATTTATTCATTAATTTTCGGGAAATCGACAATTTACATTGTTTTCAGTTAGTAGGTACAAGAGTATTGTAGCCAAAATAAAACTAATTATGGATTTCTGTGGCTTTACTTGTTATAAGACAGCGTAATAAAGAATAAGAAACAATTTAATTTATAAGAAAGGAATATGAAGCCAACAATTATTTAAAAAAATATATTTTTAATTTATTAAAAGAAAATTTATTTTAATATTATTTAAGGTGAGGCTCTAGACTCTCAATTCAAAGGTCACGGGATCGAATCTCGGCGTGGCAAAAAATTATATTTGATTATTTACAATTTACTAATTAAAAATAATATATAGTATATTCGCGGCACGTTCCAGTATCGCCCTGGTGTAAGACCACCATTCAGAATTGAAACGTTGCTTGAAATCGCTTTAGCCGTTTTTGGTGATCAGATCTGAATAGCCAGGTACTTCCCCACCTTCCTCTTCCCTATCTCCTACCCCTCCCCACTACCTTCAGAATAACAACATACCCCTATTGGGGAAGTCATAGTCTCACTGGCTCTAGACGGGAGCCGTAGGGACTCTTGTGCGGTATTCATATAAAAAAAAATGTTTAACAGAAATTACACAAAACAAAAAATTATCAATATATTGGTAACCATAAGAAGACAGGTTGTAGCATACAAATCAAATCATAACAGAATTGTAAAAGTAAACAACAGAAACATATGTAACAATATTTACGAAACATCCGAAAAATGTTCTTTTATGGACTTTATATTAAATTTGGTGATTTCGCAATTTAAAATGTCCACTTTGGATAATAATATGGTTTATCTATTATTTGATTGAGGTTTCCGGAATTTATTCCATCTGTCCTGGTTTCATTGAACTGAAATATTTTATCCGTATAACCGACATACGAGTAGGTACTTATTTAATTAAATTTATGGGATTTCTCATTGGAATTGTATGGGTTTTTATAGATACCACAGAATGACAACATTTTTCGTCTACTTTTCAGGCATTGCTGAAAGCCAGCTGCAAATCCTGAATGTATAGCTGAGCTAATTTTTAACAGAATCAATGTTAAATAAACAATATGTTTTTTTGTGCATTACAGATTTATATAATCCTATTACAATACACATAAGATATACATAACTTTAAACGGGAAAGAAGAAAAAATAATATTACAATAATACATATTTTAGAGTTCTTGCCTAAAATTACTCTTGAAACCTTCAAGACTAATGTTGAAAGTGTCAAGGAACCTAGAGATATCTTTTAGCAGCACCATACCTTTTGTCATGCTGTGCTGGGCCAGAACATTTAATGAGCATGAACATGAACAGAATAATGTCCTCTGCGTGTGAATTCTATCTAAATTTCTTTAAATGGACAATATACAGTGTTAATTTCAAGCGACCTCCCAGGTAAGTATGGTCCTGTTTTCATTATATTTTAGGCAGCATCGCGTTCATTGGTCAAAATATTGTACACATATTTTCGTATCGGTGATCAATGAACCGATGTTTGCAATTTTTAGCTATAAGTTGTTTATAATTGTTTGCCTAGCTTGTAGTTTTTAGATTTTAGAAATGTATTATAAGTTTGTACAGCGCCCTTGAGGTGATTTTTCACAAAAACGGCGCTATATAAATCATCCAAATATTATTATTATTATTAACGTCTGTTCTGCCATATGGGATACAGAGCAAGACGTGGTGGCGACCTTGGTAGTAGTTGTTCGGTATGAACAATTTATAGCATTCTGAAAGGTATGGGCTGTCAATGTATCTAATAGTTTATAATTTTGAAAGCTGTTACTGTTAGGGTCCCATTCCTTCCAGAGATAATAATGTATAAATTTAGAGAAATCTATTGACAAGTAAAATCTATTGACATGAAAATTTTCATCAACGACATTATAAAATGCTTTAATTATGCAAATGTTCTACTCTTCGCTGATGATATGAAAATATATCTCCCGATTAACTCTATCTTTGACTGCATTAAATTACAAGAAGATTGGCTCTAGTGTACTGTATAATTAATCATCTCAACATGAAAACTTCTAAATGTTATGTGATTACCTTCACTAGAAATAAAATTAAATATGACCATAACTACCATATAGCCATCCAATCACTCAAAAGGGTTACTCAAATTCGTGATTTAGGTGTTCTACTTGATAATAAGCTTATATTCGAAGCACATATTAATATGATTGTGAAGAAAGCCCTTAGAATGTTAGGATTCTTATTCCGTATTGGAAAAGAATTCAAGAACATCCAGACACTTAAAATACTGTATTTTTCATATGTTCGCAGTCATCTTGAATTCGCTTCTCAAATATGGAATCCTCAATATAATATCTGTATTAAACGCATTGAAGCCATCCAAAGAAAATTTGTCCATCATTTAAATTTCAAGTTTAATATTGGTTATCATAACATAAACAGCTTGCTGGACCTTTATGGACTTAAATCATTAAAAATTAGAAGAGACTCCGCAGATATAATATATCTTCATAAAATTATCAATGGTTTTATTGATTGTTCGCCCCTTTTGGCTGAGATTAATTTTAGAGTCCCATCCGTTAGAACATGAGAAAAATAACTTTTTCATCTTCAAAAATCTACTAATCTCAGACATAATGCTTTTATATTCAGAGCATGCAATGTATTTGATAAGAATTTTAATAATATAGACATATTCTCATGTAATTTAAGTACCTTAAAAAAGTATGTCATAGCCAACATTAAATAATTTTTTGACCGTATTGCAAGTTACCATGTTATTGCTGTGAATCCTTTCCAGTTACATACTTGTCATTCGATTTACTATTCACTATTGTATTCACTCTGAGTTGTGGGTATGCACAATGTACATATTATTATTATTACTGTTGTGGAGTGAGAATAGGTTTCTGACTCTGACTACTTCATGTTTTGAAATTTATTAAGCAGATTATTATAGTTTATATTGTGTTTTTATATCATTTTTTAAAATAATTTTCTGGGTTATATTTAACTTCTTACGGGTACAGGACCGTTACTTTTTTTACTTTTTAATTATAATTTTAATTATGTGAAAATCTGTTATTGGATATTATGTATATTAATAATGTTATTATTAAATGTGTAAAATATCTGTTGATATCTGTAATTCACGTAGCCACTACTCGGTTTCACAGGAATAAAAACCATATTTTATGGATTTTTTCAGTTTTTGATAACAACGTTGTTAGAAAGTAAGAAAGATTTATGAGAACCGAGAAAAAAAGGTTTACAAATTTCGTGATGCCAGGGCTCATTCAAAGTGTTTGTTGCTTCAAATAACATATTTAATTAAGTTTGTCTTCAGCAATACACGTTTTCAAACATTCATCGGTTAACATAAGACGCATTATGAGTATTTAAATCCGAGGCGCCGCGACGCCGGGTCGTGGGTGGGAGAACTAATTACATCGTAAACTTCAATCCAAAACTTTGATAAATAACTGCGTAAAAAATCAGAAAATTATTCCGCTGTTTGTGAGGTTATTGGTGGTGACACTATAACCGTAAATTTCCGCCTAATATGCCCAATCTGGAGAAAATTTGCCGTTTTAAAAGTTTCCGCAATATAAAACTGTCCACGGCAACTTAAGTGATTGAAATTTGGAAAGCGCTTAGCGTTAACCAAACAAACCCGAACCTGGCAGCTATTACCACCGGGATGCCGACGAAAACCAATTAATTATCAGCCGAAATGTTTTGAACAATAAAACGAAGTAAAAAGATTTCTGTGAACGGAGGATTTTGAATGATTTATACCTTTAAAAAAATTTCATACAATGGCATGTTAGTTTTTTTTTACATTAGCTCCACACAGGAGACCCTGAGGAAAATAATTTCTCTAGCGGCCTACGTCATCACACGGGGATGCTGTGTGGAGAGTTTTTTTATGGAAAGGAAGAAGAGGGAGTTCTTGGAAGGAAATAGGTACAAAGGGTTGATAAGAATCCGGGGATCATAGTATTCAAGAGTGACGGACGTGTGAATCCATCCCTCCAATTGCGGTACAAGGCGATGGGTCAAGAGATTCTGGCTGGAGAGGTAAAAATACCTCCTCAACCAGTCTCTCTCGATCCGGTCGGCCACGCAGAAGGTGGCCGGAAAATACCTTAAAAAACCTCAAACTTAACCCAATAAATCCGGGCACCCTTGCTAAGAACTACTTGGGTTTAATTATTAATTATTCTTAGAAGGTTATAAACCAGTTCTTAGAATGATTGTTTCAAAAGAAAAATGTAGTTGCCCATGATATGGATAAATTAATTCTAATTATGTTTCGAAAATATTGGTCCTTACATATGAAATTGGCGTTTTGCCGTACTTGCAACTTTGATCTCAAATATCTTCTCTTTGGTTAGGAATTCCAAATTCAAATTTATAAAGCTATTTACTCATGTATTTGTGTTTCGAAAACTACAATTCTTTTGTTTTTTACTTAAATTTTTTTTCTTTGCGTCACTTAGTTTACAAAATGGTAAACTTGAAATATCGCGTTATTTGCGAGTACGAGTTTCACCGCGGCACCAGTGCTGCAGAAACGGCTCGAAGGATTAATTATGTGTATGGCGACGGTGATGCAAAAGAAAACACAGTGCGTTTTTGGTTTCAATGTTTTCGTTCTGGAAATTTCGACCTGCAGAACAAGCCCCGTGGACGGCCGGAGACCAAAGTTGATAATGAAGAATCGAAAGCTATTGTGGAAGGGGATCCATCGCAAACCACGTCCGAGTTAGCTGCAGGTTGCGGTGTTAGTGATAAAACTGTTTTAATCCACATGAAACAAATTGGGAAGGTGAAAAAGCTTGAAATCATTTATTTCGAAATTTGGATAACTTCTTGCAAGGGAAAAAATTCAACTCCGATGGGGCAGTCCAAACCGCCTTCAAAGATTTTATTGATTCCCGTCCGAATGGTTTTTTAGTAAAGCGATCGATGAACTACCTATGAGATGGCATATGTGCATAGATAGCAATGGTACATACTTTGATTAAATAAATATATTATATTAAAAAAAAATCGACTTATGTTCCTCCCATACAAAACGCCACTGGAGGTTGCCCACCACTTTCCCACGGCGTTCTAAGGAAACAGATGGTTTCCTCCTTCACCGTACACGTCAGGACTCTTATTTTTTATTTATAAAGAAGCTATTTTTTATTAAAATGACTCAAGACCTCCAATGTCCGGGCAGTATGCGAGTGCGTACATGGTGTTAGTTATTTATTTTACAGTATCACGTCTCATCTCCGCCACTGGATATAGCTGAAAACAAAGTTTATTAATAGAAAAGAGGGAAAGTTACTAGAAAAAAAAAAACATTATTATGATGAGATTGTACGACCTAACCAAAGCAACTGAGTTGCAGTCGTCCGGCAGTCCCGCCGAGGATAAGCGGAGCCATCAGTCCAATCGCAAGCGGGACTCGGTGTCCGCGCCTCTAAGCCGGCTTCCTGGTACGCCCTCGAAGAAAGTGTTGGAATTAAAGAGGGAAAGACCTGAAGATCCTAGGGATAAAAGTGAGCATCGGGTCACCGGAGGCAGGGCGGAAGGGCACCAGTCCGCAACGGTTGGTCTTCAGGCCCGCTCATGGCGACGGGGGAGGCGCGGGCGGGTTATGCAACCGCTGCCTTGGGAGTCATCTCCTCAGTTGATGCACGGTCATAGGTCTAGTCCACCCCCTTGATGGGGTGTAAGACAATACAAAATGATTAAATGGTAGTTCCGTTCCGGCTCCTTACGATCCGGCTCCTTACTTATGCAAGTCCAGACACGCAAAACTTGATTGAAATATATCTTAGATTTAGAAAAAAAAGAATAAAATGAAAGTAGCAAGAGTAGTATATACTGGTAAGGTTATTAATAAAATCAAGTTAAGAGAGAGAAAACAATGATTAAAAAGCAAGAAATAGAAACAAATTTTAGATTTTAAAGAGGCTGTTGAAGGTGGTACCTAAGAAAGCATGATACACAAATACATGAATAAACAGTTTCAGTGCGAAATAATAAAAATCCGGGAAATAGTAGTAGTAGAAGTATAATAAAAGGGTGACCATGGATTCCAGGAGCAATTACACCTGGATCCTAAACACACAATGAAGTTAAATTTAATCATCGACTCTAAGTTCAGGCCATCTCTCAACCCAGATCCTTGTAAATTTCTTCAAGCATTCGAGATTCTCCTTGTTCGACAAACGCCATATGTAAGGACATAATATTATCGTAAAAACAAGCAAATGGGTCCAAGTGGTTAAAAAGCTATACTAACCGGCAGCAAAAGCCGCCCAAGTTGTAACGCTGAAACGTTTTCAATTATTTCCGAACAGATATTTTTCTTTGCCAATTCAAAATGAATGTGCACACCTTAGAAGTGTGTGCACATTACGTCCGTGTCGCCAGCTTCACTAACTTTCACCAGTACAAAATAATCGTGACAAGCAGTGGCGTCATCGCCGCGGAACAAAATAGAAAGTTAACTAAAACTTTATGCTAGCCAGGGGCAAGTCCGTTTGCGAGATGCCGACGGAAGTGGCTCCATCTCTTAATGAATTCTAAAATTAGAAATCACAATGGTAAGAATTTAAGAAATAGAATTACAATGGTTAAAGCAAATTTAGTCAATACAAATTAAAATGGTTTACCACAAGCTGGCATTACTGTGTACTTAGACACTCTTGAAGCGATTTTTTGCAAAAACAGCGCTATATAAGTTGTCCAAATTTATTATTATTATTATTATTATTATGGTTTTTTTGCTCTATTAATATAAACTGAATTTTACTAGAATTAGAATTAGAATTACAGTGGTTAAAGCGAATTTAGTCAATATAAAGTTATAACTTATAACACAAAATGGTTTACCACGAGCTGGCATTACTGTATACTTAGACATGCTTTTTTTGCGTTTAACATTGGTGTAGCCGTCAATCACCGGATTCCAAGAGCTATTGAGCTTAGCTCCGTCGTCTCTATTGATATTAAAAGGATTTTTGTAGATTTCAATTGCCTCCGTAATTAGGCGTGCTCTATAAGTTTTGGGTCTTCCCAGGACCTCAGGAACAAATCCAAAGTAATGGCCGGTTTCGATTAAGTGCTCAGCGATTGCCGATTTATCAGGGTGGCTGAGTTTGCAAGCACGAAAGTGTTCTGCTATCCTTTTGGAGATCGTCCGCTCTGTCTGGCCTACATAAACCTTGTCACATCCGGAACAGCTGAGTTTATACACTCCATCTGCTTTCAGAGGAAACTTAGTCTTTGCGGACCTCAGTAGGTCTTGAATTTTAGTTGTGGCACCGAAGACAGTCTTGATGCTATCTTTTCTCAACAACCTGGCAATTCTGTCTGTCACAGTGTGAACGTAAGGCAGGAAAGCGCAGCCTTTTAACTCTTGTTTAGCTCTGTCTTCGTTCGGTGTAGATTTGGCTCTTATGATTTGCCTTGTCTGACTTGCTGGGTAACCGTTGCGTTCCAATGCATCGGTCAGCTTTGTAAGTTCTGCTCCAATTTTAGTTTCTTCACATATTCTGGTCACTCGGGTCACCAACGTATGGAAAAGTCCTCTCTTCTGCGCTGGGTTTTGATGCGAATCGGCATGTTGATACCGATTTGTGTACGTTGGTTTTCTATATGAAGTGTGTCCTAGATTACCATCTTCTTTTCGCATCACCTGGAGGTGATGCGAAAAGGCAGGATTTTTTAATCGTTTTCCACTTCCATTGTGAACTTGATCGCTGGTATCGCTTCAAAGTAAATAAGCACACACTTCACGACTAAAAATTACACATCTACCGGATCTGCCAGATTTGCCCTGATGATGGACACTGCAACGATGTCCGAAACGTTGGCTAAAGTAGGGGAAAACAAATAACGAAAATATATTGAAGTGTTTATATAACCATTTTAGGTTTTTTTAGTGGTGCAATAGGTGGTTTCTTTTAGGAAGGTGTTGAAAATGAGAGGTGCGAGGTAAGATTCGTGCTTTTGGGCAAAAGTTGATTTAGTTTTAGGCACTAGAAGTAGATTACATGATTTAGCTCTTGTGTTTTTTGGGTGAGTTATGTGGCATGGTGAGGATTTTATGCAGTTTATTTGTATGATCTTTTTAATGAACAGTTTCCTGATATCTAGTATGTTATTAGTAATTAGGATGTTTTCCGTTGGATGAAGATAAGGTTTTTGAGCATCGAAATCTTCAATGTTACTTATGGAGAGTTCAGCAACTATCTTTTATATACGTCACAAAATAGTGAAACTGCCCCCAAGGACTTTTTTTTTCTTCGATTAAATTTTGTAATCTTCTCCGTAATAATTTGGTGTATAACTGTTATATATGGAGAACCTAAAAAAAATCCCTATTGCACCCCTTCCCCCCCTCCCTCCTTTCCCTTTATCGACATCTTTAAGCCCATTGTTGTAATTAGTTTTCAGTAAACCCTGATGAAGTAAGCATTACTTACGAAACACGTTGGTTTTTTAGCGATAAAACTGATTAAAAAGTATTTTTATTGATTTTATCTTAATATTGAAGTTGAAAAATTTCACCGTATGATTGGGGCGAAGAATTATCCACATCTTTAATGAACAAAATTTAAGGAAGAAACCTGGTGCCAATCGGGATCAAGAATTATTAGAAAAAAATTTAAAATTTACTAATTTTAAGTAAACGGTACCCTCGGAGAGTTTTAGAAAGAAACAAATTCACGTCTCAAATATGGCAAAGAATTGTCCATATTGACATGAAAATCAATTAAACTTTTTTAAATTTTTTTTTTTTATTGGCAATGCTTATTAAAAATACATATAAAGTTACATCAGTTACATAGTTACATAAGGTTAACAAAAAATAAATAAAAAATTGCCTTTCCTCACCATAAAGAGTGTGTTTGGTGAGGGAGTTCTGGCTCAATTAGTAATCTAAAAGATCGTGTAATTTAGTAATAACGGCTATTGTATATAATAAGTAGGTTAAAAAATCACGTATAAATTTAATAATAAAAATCCTGAAGAGATTAAAAAAATCATAATATAAATTAAAAAATATCATTATAAATGAAAGAATCATGTAAGATTAAGTTTATACAATAGTAGACTCAGAGATATAGAAACTAAGAAATGAAAGGAAAAGAAAGAATGAATGATTTATAAAATAGCAGACTTTAAGATACAAAGTAAACAATACTGCTTATATAATAAACTTACCTGCTGATAATTGGTACAAAAAATTATTAGAATTTTTTTTTTTTCAGTTTTAATAATTAACAACTGTAACAAAATAAGTAACAAGGCAAATTTCGAAAAATGTCGATTTGGTATTCGATTGGTACGAATTTCAGTCCAAACTAACAGTAGTCAAAAAGTAGTCAAAGTAGGCGCATTATTGTCTCGAGGTTAAAAATTCCACGGAAAACAAAAAAAGCTAGATTCACATGCATGGA
Source organism: Limnephilus rhombicus (assembly GCA_929108145.2). Taxonomy (NCBI): domain Eukaryota; kingdom Metazoa; phylum Arthropoda; class Insecta; order Trichoptera; family Limnephilidae; genus Limnephilus; species Limnephilus rhombicus. Next base: position 43,626,610 of record OV815288.1, on the reverse strand, counting down.
TTGTATAAATGTTTTGAATATTTGTGTGTCATCGTCTTATACATACATAAAAATCTCTTGTCACGATGTTTGCGGTCGCACTTCTGCGAAACTGTTCGACCATATTTATGATTTTTTTTATGTATATTTGGTAGGTATGAAAATAGGTTTTAAAATATATTTCATACCGCTAGGTGATTAGGGTGTCACTATCCAAAAAAAAATCTGTTTTCTAACAATTTTTTTTTTGTAATAATTTTTATTTGGCATCAAAAATACCTATGACCCCAAAACTTTATCCTCCTACCCACACCCTCTCATTTTTAATGGCGATTTTAGCATTTTCGTATGAACAAATTTAATCGTCGTTCGTATTTCAAACAGAAATAAATTATTTATGTCGTTGAATGACAGATCCGCCGAACTTTCATCCACACATGCGCAAGACATTCACGATAAGCGTCGCGTCATTTTGATATTTCTTTCGGCAACATGTTCTCACGTGGGCAAACCATCGAGCTTATTTGTGTTGATTAAAGACGGACTGACAAAAAATATCGTACACTCAATCGCTCTTTGAAATTAATATTGATTTTCTTTATTTCATTTTCCTACTTTAGGATAAAAAATATTTCACTTTTTTTCACTTCATATTTAACTTTTTAGAGATCAAACAAAGAACATGTCCGTTACTTTAATGAAATACATTGAATGTGCTCTTATCTCTCATTGAATTAACTCTTTCTGTCATAGATCCCATCCCCACACACTTACAATATTTTCGTTATTTTTTATTTAAAAACCAAAACATTCACTAGAAATAATTTATATGGCAGAACGAAGTTTTCCGGGTCAGCTAGTAATAAATAAAAATGCTTCAAATGTCTTTGACTTTCTCTTCGGTAACCAGTTTTGTAATTTCTGATCCTTTCTTACCTTTTTAAATACCATTTTCTTTTGCTCTCCCAAATGTCCACTTACTTATCATAAGCAATAATTATCAGCCTGAAACACTCATCCACAATGAAAAAATCTTCCGAGAAAAAATACATGACGCCAACGGGACTTGAACCCGTGCCCTTCTGATTGCCGGTCAGCTGCTCTCCCAATTGAGCTATGGCGGATCACTTACTTATTCAGCATCTACATACATAACACGTGGTAATCGGGAAATATGTAAACATAACAAAAAATACCAAAATAATTGAAATTTATGATTTTATGGAAAAGTGTTTGTTCTAAACCTCAAACCAACCAAACTACGGAAAGCATGTTTTTTTCAAATACAAATCCTTTTTTTATTACTAAATAACAATAAAAAATGCTTTTTCATTCAGAAACAAAGCAAATAGATTATTGGTCCTTTATTTAATTTTAATAAAACCCCTTACTGCGTAATTTGACATCTGACCGTACAAAGTACTGGCGTAGTCCACAGATGTCGTTTTATGAATCGTATCTTATTATTCCTCCACAAGGGACGAGGGGAGTCAATAGTCAACTTCCGATATATAATGTTATTTGTAACGGGTGGGTAGCGGTTGGGTCACAAAAAAGAATCACCGATCTTTAAAACACATTTTCACCTAATGATATTTAAAAAAAGTTGTAAAGGGAACGAATTGAAAAACTAAAGACAATGCTAATAAAATATTATTAACCAAATGGACAATTTCTTTAATCTTTGCAAATTCACTTTGTGGTGTCATTTTTTATTTAAAATAAAACGAATAACTTTGTAAAACACTACAATTAAATAAAAAATTTCAACATGTTTCGATAATTTACATTGAATATTTTAGGTTTCTTAGTCGGCATAAGATTAATGTAATCTAATATATAAAAATCTCGTGTCATGGTGTTTGTGGTCTCACTCCTCCGAAACGTCCTGACCGATTTTTATGATTTTTTTTTATGAGAATACGTAAATTTCATACCGCTAGGTGATTAGGGTGACCGTATCAAAAAAAAATCTATTTATAGGCAATTTTTTTATTTTTTATTTGGCATCAAAAAATAACCTTTAACCCCAAATTTTAACCCAGCTTCCCCCGCCCACCCAATTTTGAATAGCGATTTTAATATTTTTGTATGAACCAATTTAACCGTCGTCGTTCGTATTTCAAACAGAATGAAATTATTTATGTTGTTGCATGACAGATGGCGCTAAGTTCGCCTTATCAAACTTTCATCCACACATGCGCATGACATTCACTTTGATATTTTAGTCGACATCATGTTCTTGCGTGGGCAAACCATCGAGGTTATTTGTGTTGGCTAAAGACGGACTGACAAAAAATATCGTACACTCAATTTCGTTCGTACGCCCACTAATTAAAAGCAAATACAATATCATTGAATCAGAGTTACAATCACAGAAGCACAAATATTGGTTAGTTTTTCCTAAGACACCCATTTACAGTATCGTTTTTTGAAATATTGATCCAACGTTACAACGCGAAAGCGACGCAACCGCTTCAACTAAATAATAAGAAAAGATTTATTATTTTCATTGGAATTCTGCTACAAAAAACTAGCCAACATTTAATCAGGATGTTTGATCTGTTCCGCCGCCTCGTTTCATTCTGCGGGTGATAAACGATTTGGTGTTTTTTTATTAGATAAACGAAAATGGTATTATTACGATATTTGTACTCGCTTACTAGATTGGGTTTTGGGTAAATAAGAGTGGTGATTCTGTGTGGAAAAATAGTAAATAAAAGTGTCACTCTTTTAGTGGCGACAAAAATAACATTTTATTTGTGTTTGGGTAAAAGTAAATACGTAAATTACGGTGTTAATTTAAATGGAAACGTCGATTTTTCATTCCGAGAACGTCCATCTTAAAAGACCATCCACAAAGTATTCCCCCCACACATGATATAGTCCTTAAGAGAATATATTTTTTCAGGACCTTCTGTGAAAAAATAACTTAATAAAACATTGAAGATAGTGTGTAAAAATGATGTTTTATATATTATAGATAATAAATATTTACCAGCTTTCATTTGAGAAGCTTTTTTATTTATATAGGTAGGTACTTTCAGATTTCAGGTAATTTCAGACTTGGAATTCAGATGAAACGGAAATGACGCGTAACAGTACCTGCGAAGTATCAAACTCCTATCAAGCATCCCATTTGTTGAGGTATAAAACGGAAATGACGCTAGGTCTGCGCTCATTGGTTGAGATTGTTTTGGTTTCGCTTCTACCGCGTGTTAACTGCACTCGATTTTTTTTTTTTTTAAACCGCTTCAAGCCACTTGGAGCCATTAAGCCTATGGCAACCCCGGTTGGGGTATAAATATGTTGCGTGGCTGAAGGTAATTGGGAGAGGGAGGAGATGGAAAAGAAGAAGTTGGAAAAGTACCTGGATATTCAGATCTGGTCAACAAACACGGTCAAAGCCATTTCAAGCAATATTTCAATTCTGAATTAGGTCCCAATGGCTGAAATGGTTGAGTTGTTGTCCCGGAAAGACAGAGATACAGTATCTCTATTTTTGAGAGTGATAATTCATGGTGGAATTCCATTAAAATATTTATATTATAATAAAACGAATATAAAACTTTATTAGACTTAATTTTATTTGACCGTAACCGGTTTCAGCTCGTTAGAGCCATCTTCAGACTGGTACAAATAATTCTTAGTCTACGGTTTATATACACAACATGTTGGGGAGGGGGAGAGGGGTGGGTGATCTTTACAAAGATAAAGCAATTAGATTTATTAGCTAAGTCTCCCCTTTTGTATCCAGTGTAATTTTCATAATAATTTCGATATTAAAATAAAAATAATATAAATTAGTTTAGACCATTCCCACTCATTGTAACATTCTTTTCCTCCAACTTAATTAACTTGCATACATCGCCATCCCAAATAATCTCATATTATAATAGAACACTTATAAACATATCCGCACTACGAGTAAGTGAGATGTGGGTAGGATAATAAAAGAAAAGACGGAATGTTATAGTAACAAAAGATGAAACATTTATTCTTAATCTCAAACCTTAATAGTAGAGCATGAACTAGCGAATTTATTGAATCTACAGGGGTGGTTGACTACCTACAGTAATCAATTAATGTTAAGCTATAACTCGGAACATGTGGTATCGAACAAATGAGTACATATCATTATAATCCTAATAGGCGCCTGTACAGATAAACTATACATATTTATATGGATTAAATAAAAGCTAATAAATTAAAAGCCAAAGTTAAAATTATCTCGTGATGATTCATTACAAATAATTTCGCTCACGTGTGTTTCTGCCATGACCTTTGACGGCTTGTAGTTCAGCTGTTACACCATGCACTCCCAGGAACCAACTGACGAACCTACCGAAACTTCTCGTAATCCTCTTACCGGCGCCTGTACATAACGGCCGGCTGTCAAACTAATCAGGTACCCGCGTGGCTACAACACTATCTAAATTAGGCAAGTACTCGCCCAAACTGTTGCACAATATAAACATGTATCCCTTCTATATAATATAATAACGGCTTGCCAATAAAATTAGGTCATTAGTAACTCATATTACTTGTAAGGTTTTTTTCCTAATCATAATTGAAGTGAGGTAAACCAAACCAAACCCAAAACCAAAAACCGCGGTTTCGCTTCTACCGCGTGTGCAGTTAACACGCGGTAGAAGCGAAACCAAAACAATCTCAACCAATGAGCGCAGACCTAGCGTCATTTCCGTTTTATACCTCAACAAATGGGATGCTTGATAGGAGTTTGATACTTCGCAGGTACTGTTACGCGTCATTTCCGTTTCATCTGAATTCCAAGTCTGAAATTACCTGAAATCTGAAAGTACCTACCTATATAAATAAAAAAGCTTCTCAAATGAAAGCTGGTAAATATTTATTATCTATAATATATAAAACATCATTTTTACACACTATCTTCAATGTTTTATTAAGTTATTTTTTCACAGAAGGTCCTGAAAAAATATATTCTCTTAAGGACTATATCATGTGTGGGGGGAATACTTTGTGGATGGTCTTTTAAGATGGACGTTCTCGGAATGAAAAATCGACGTTTCCATTTAAATTAACACCGTAATTTACGTATTTACTTTTACCCAAACACAAATAAAATGTTATTTTTGTCGCCACTAAAAGAGTGACACTTTTATTTACTATTTTTCCACACAGAATCACCACTCTTATTTACCCAAAACCCAATCTAGTAAGCGAGTACAAATATCGTAATAATACCATTTTCGTTTATCTAATAAAAAAACACCAAATCGTTTATCACCCGCAGAATGAAACGAGGCGGCGGAACAGATCAAACATCCTGATTAAATGTTGGCTAGTTTTTTGTAGCAGAATTCCAATGAAAATAATAAATCTTTTCTTATTATTTAGTTGAAGCGGTTGCGTCGCTTTCGCGTTGTAACGTTGGATCAATATTTCAAAAAACGATACTGTAAATGGGTGTATAGCATCCACCGCTTTGTTTGTAAGTGGGTCACATAATATGGTTTTCTAAGTCAGTTTTAACCGAGAATATTAATAAATCACATTAAACATTAACAGCCTTACTAAAAAAACCCAGTGAAAATTTTGTTCAATTGACAAACGGCCGCGGATATGAAAACATAACTAATTAAAAATTTGTTCATTGAAAGAAATACACATAGCTTACACGGCCGGAGAGGGTAGTTTATCTCTGTTTTAACGATTGATGTCCGAACGAAATTTTTAATTTTTCTAAAGTATTTTGAATGTTCTATATATTTCTTATTTTTGAAGGTGTTGTAAAAACAAATACAATTTATGAAAACTAGATTAAATTACCTTTTTGATTTGTGTATTTGAGATACACTTTAGTTTTCACAAACTGACATATTTTAAGATTCAAACTCGGAAAAAAATGGAAAAAAATTCTTAACAAAATTTTTTTGACTAAAATGTAGAGAAATTTAAAAAAAATCAAAATTTCAAAGGCACAGTCTTTTTATGTAATAAATTTTAAAGGAAATTATCACCTCACTTTTTCCTCGTGCAAACAATAAAAAAATAATAAAAAAATTCAAAGTTTTTTTTATTGCTAAAAAACTAACCCTAAAATTATACCGGATTTTCTCTAAAGATGTTAATTTCTTTGATACATTTAGGAACACGTGTATTAGATATTAATATTAATTAAAAACACCACTTTCATGAAATTCTCTTAAAATAAAATCCTTTAAATATAAATTTGAATTTTCATGTATCATAAAATATATTTTTTGACATTTCAATTTTCAAAGTACGATTATCATTATTATAACTTGACTAAAACTTATGAAAAACCACAAAAAAACACGGTAAATATATTAATGATTTAAATATAAGAGTAAATTAGTCATATTAATAGAAATTAACCATCACATTTAAGTAATATTGCACATACTCGTATATCCGCGAAGCGAAATTATTTCGCGCTTCCAGCGCGAAAGTTCATTTATGATATGAGCGCGAACAACGAATGCGCATGCGCCGCCACCTAGCGGTTATGAAGGAAAACAAATAATTTAGTACTTCCACAATAAAAAATTACATTGTTGCCAGATTTAAAATACATTTTAAGAACAAACTTTATTAGTAATATTTCCTGTTTTAGTGTATTTTTGTTTTATTCATGTTGCCGCAGCAACACGGGTTATCGGGCGTGCTGTGTTTTTTTTTTAGTAAGGCTGTTATTATTTTAACTAAATTAGTATTTAGTAACTGAGGATAGAGCAGTGCCCCGGCTAGGCTAAGTTCCTTGGTTCAATTCCTAGATACGACCGTATGTAACACAGTTTGATAATTTTTTCACTTAAGTAAATAATTATTTTTAAAAAATAATCACATTCAGCATTACTAATAAAAAAAACCTTACCATTCCCTGGTTTTTGTGTGTGTAAACCAAAAAACCAAGCCAAACCCAAGGTAATTAGCTTACTGGAATTACCAAAATATTTAGAAATTTGACAGTCTAAAACGTCTTAGCAACAAATATAATTAATAAAATTGATTAAAATCCTTGTAGACCACCCCTCTCCCCCTCCCCAATATGTTGTGTACATAAACCATAGAATAAGAATTATTTGTACCAGTCGGTTTCGGTCAAATAAAATTAAGTGGAATAAAGTTTTATATTCGTTTTATTATAATATATTACAGAGATACAGGATTCGATTTCCAGTTTCTACCGTCACATTTTTATTTTTCTGTGTCTTATTCTGTATCATATTTAATTTAGATTTATAAAAATTATATCTTCTTCTTCGAGGATTAAATAAATTGATCATCAAGTATGTAACAAATTATGTAAAAAATGGTTATAACAAAGTTTTAAAGATTTTATTGTTTCGAAGTTGATATCACCACCGGGGAAGAAGTCGAAAAAAGTTTGCCATTGTCTGCAAAAGGCGATTAATAAATGTAAACATGTTTCGTAAACAAAAACCAATCAAAATATTTCGATTATTTTCATCACAATTTATCTTCACATGTCGTGTTTTGACAATTCCGACTTTCCGGAATTCACAGTGAAATAAACATTTTTGGTAAACTTTTTTTTATAAATTGAGCTCGATGAAAGTACTAACTAGGTAAATAATATCTTAATAAATTTAGGTACACTTTACAGCCTCAGTAATAAAAGAGTTGTAAATTTTATAAAACGGAGAAATAAAACCGTGCATATAAAAATATTTCTAACAAAAACTTAAACAGATACCTACCGACATTTAACAGCCATAAAATAGTTCTTGGAAAGATATTCATGGTTTATATATAGCCAAAGAAGTTTGTTTATCTGTTGTAAAAACTTGAAGTTTCTCTTTGATTTTTTAAATATTTTTAAGGTATTTAAAATGTGGGGGAAATTCGGGAGGAACCATTTATTAGATAACCAACATCTCTGCCATAGGATACCCCAAAGAGTTCGCTACATTTGGGGACTTAGCATGGGTGCCCGGGTTGCGTATTTCCAAAACCTATACCGATTCAGTCGCGGTAGCGACAATTTACATTATAAATTTACCTATATATTGGTTATTTTTTATCACATTGCAAAAACAAAAATTCTTCTAAAATCAAGATAAAATAACCTTTCTAATGGGTATATTAGAAAATATTAATTTTATTTACAAATATTTAAATTTTAACATTTTTTTAAAAATAATCATTTTGCGTTTAAAATAAATTTATATTAGTCCCATATATTGTAAATACATCTCTTCAATAAATTTTTTTATCACTTTGCAAAATCAAAAATTGTTCTTAAATCTAGATAAACTAATCTTTCTAATCTGTATATAAGAAATTAATAATTTTATTTCTAAATATTTAAATTTTGATATTGAAAATATAAAGTGACTGAACCGGTATAGGTTTTGAAAATACGCGCCCGGGTTCATGGGGTGATATTTTTCAAGGTCTTGGCGGTAGAGGCGTCAGCCCATCTGCTGCGTAGTGGACCGGATCGAGAGAGACTGTTTGAGGAAGACTTTTGACTTCTCCAGCCGGACTCCCTCAACCCACCGCCTTGCACCGCAATTGGAGGAATGGATTCATACGTCACTCCTGTGCACTTTCCCCCATATTCCTAATGACCCCTCATACCTTTTTTCCTAACAAGAACTTCCTCTCCTTCCTTTCCTTAAAAAGACTCTCCACACACCATCGCTTAAGATGGCACAGGCCCTAGGGGAAATTACTTAAATTACTACCTAAGGGCCTCCTGTGTTGAACTGACGTAAAAAAAATTGCTATGTATTTATTCTTTTTGAAGATTTCCTAAAACAAGTAGGTATCTATAATTTTTGAAACTAAATAAAATAATCTTTAAATTTTTGTATTTGAAATATATGTAAGTTAATGTTTATAAATTGAAATCTCATAAATTCAAACTTGAAAAAAGCTCGCGTGTTTTACTTCAAACGTCGAAAAATTGTAGGCAATATGAAGTTTAAAAACTGATTACTTTTATTTACGGTATCTGTAAAAAAACTCTCTCTTCACTTTTTATCCGTTTATACGATCAAAAAATATAAAAAATATTATAATCATTTCCTGAAAATAAAACGAAACAAATTCGATTTTGGATTCATTCGGATTTAAGCCATATTCAAGCTGATTTCGTGGATTTATATCTACCTATAAATACATAAGGCACATATTTTATAAAAAAAACAACACCTTTAAGGAATTCATGTAAAATTCACGCACTAACAGTAAATTAAAAAGTAATGTATTTTTCAAGACGATCATCTCATGTCAGTCTGTCAAAAAGCGACGTTGCCAGCTTTTTGCAACTCAGTAAAAGACGTTTTTTATTGGTTAGAATTCAAAATAGTGATTTTAAAGAATTTATTCGTGTTACAAAAACCAGGGAATAGTAAGGTTTTTTTTATTAGTAATGCTGAATGTGATTATTTTTTAAAAATAATTATTTACTTAAGTGAAAAAATTATCAAACTGTGTTACATACGGTCGTATCTAGGAATTGAACCAAGGAACTTAGCCTAGCCGGGGCACTGCTCTATCCTCAGTTACTAAATACTAACTTAGTTAAAATAATAACAGCCTTACTAAAAAAAAACACAGCACGCCCGATAACCCGTGTTGCTGCGGCAACATGAATAAAACAAAAATACACTAAAACAGGAAATATTACTAATAAGGTTTGTTGTTAAAATGTATTTTAAATCTGGCAACAATGTAATTTTTTATTGTGGAAGTACTAAATTATTTGTTTTCCTTCATAACCGCTAGGTGGCGGCGCATGCGCATTCGTTGTTCGCGCTCATATCATAAATGAACTTTCGCGTGAAGTAAAGTAAGAAAATTATTTCGCTGGAAGCGCGAAATAATTTCGCTTCGCGGATATACGAGTATGTGCAATATTACTTAAATGTGATGGTTAATTTCTATTAATATGACTAATTTACTCTTATATTTAAATCATTAATATATTTACCGTGTTTTTTTGTGGTTTTTCATAAGTTTTAGTCAAGTTATAATAATGATAATCGTACTTTGAAAATTAAAATGTCAAAAAATATTTTTTATGATACATGAAAATTCAAATTTATATTTAAAGGATTTTATTTTAAGAGAATTTCATGAAAGTGGTGTTTTTTATTAATATTAATATCTAATACATGTGTTCCTAAATGTATCAAAGAAATTAACATCTTTAGAGAAAATCCGGTATAATTTTAGGGTTAGTTTTTTAGCAATAAAAAAAACTTTGAATTTTTTTATTATTTTTTTATTGTTTGCACGAGGAAAAAGTGAGGTGATAATTTCCTTTAAAATTTATTACATAAAAAGACTGTGCCTTTGAAATTTTGATTTTTTTTAAATTTATCTACATTTTAGTCAAAAAAATTTTGTTAAGAATTTTTTTCCATTTTTTTCCGAGTTTGAATCTTAAAATATGTCAGTTTGTGAAAACTAAAGTGTATCTCAAATACACAAATCAAAAAGGTAATTTAATCTAGTTTTCATAAATTGTATTTTTTTTTACAACACCTTCAAAAATAAGAAATATATAGAACATTCAAAATACTTTAGAAAAATTAAAAATTTCGTTCGGACATCAATCGTTAAAACAGAGATAAACTACCCTCTCCGGCCGTGTAAACTATGTGTATTTCTTTCTTTTAGTAAGGCTGTTAATGTTTAATGTGATTTATTAATATTCTCGGTTAAAACTGACTTAGAAAACCATATTATGTGACCCACTTACAAACAAAGCGGTGGATGCTATACACTGTAATAATAATAACGTAGAATTTATATAGCGCAGTTTTGTGTCATTTCAGTTCGAGTGCGCTTAACTATAATAAACTTAAAAGTAAACATTTATTGCGAGTCCTTATAAAAATTGACAAAATAATATGAAACAAAGAATATACAGTACATACAAAGCAATGCCAATAGAACAAAATTAACAACAGCAGTATAAAAGAAAAGTTGACTTCCACATAAAATGCACGTAAAAAAATTCGATAAAATAATAATAAAAATGCGCAGAATCACACAATAAAGAATTTAGACTATTTGTCACGACCATTATCGGGACACGAGAGAGGATATGGACTATAAATCTAATTTGTGTCAAACAAGACAGTTGACTGCGTTTTTTAACCTCAATCACAGGATTTGGCGATTGGAAGGAGAAAGTCCCTACCTTTAATGAGTTCATCTCATAGACATCAGAATTCAATAGACCAGAATCTACAGATGAGGGGAAAAACCAAACTATGGGGGGGCGAAGAGAGGAAAAAAGACTGTGATTCGTTAAAAATCTATCTGACACTATATAGGCATCTCGCATTATAATATCACCATTTGGTTCTTAAAACCAAAATCTGCTTTGAATGAATAGACCTTTTACATGCGAGCGCGAATTGCTTGCCGCGTTAATAACATATTTGCTAAGGCCAAATGCTCGCCCCGAAAAGATTCGCCCCAATTCACATAGCAATATTTTGTTGCCGTGTTTAGTTAAGACACTTTTACAAATGTTTCATAATTTACTTACCCCTGTAACCGGCGACGAGCACACTGGAGAACCGCCCACATTAGCTATGTCCATATAATATGTGGGTATAATGTATATAGCACAAGCTACCGTTTTTGGTGTGTTATTTCGTAAAACACATGGACGTTTTTTCCGCGCTGGTCAGTACAAGAATGATGACGTCACATATTTTAGATTTAAGTGAAGCTCTCTCCCCTCCCCATGGAGCGGGCTGGCTCCAAGGAGGAGCTCCAGCTGGCTCCATGGGGAGGGGTAAATAATACGTTTTTATCACTTAGGGCAGATCCAGATATATTCATATGTCCGTGGTTCATCTGCTGTTCCGGGCGGCGTATTTCCTTTTCAGTGTTCAATACGAGGCAACCATGCCTCAAAATCAACACGGGTTTGTAACGCCATTTTTCCTCCCAACCCGTGTCCAGTAGAAGGTAAGCGGCATCCTATTGTGCACGGATTTGTAACGCCAATCCCCTTCCCAAACCCTTGTTCAATACCAGGCATGCGTCCTCCAAACATGATTATAACATTAAAAAGGATTGCCTATCCATTATAGTGTGCATATACGCACAATATAATGGATAGGCTATAAAACGCAAAAAGCCTTACAAATAAAATAAAAATAAAAAAAACGCTTTAAAATATAAAAGTAAGTATAAATTAAAAAGGATTTTACATTTTATTTTTTTAATAATTTTTTATTATTATTAATTTTTTGGTAAAAGCGAATTTAGTCCACCTCACGGATAATACGGAACGTTCGTATTGTCAAAGTTCAATGTGCGGATAATACGGAATATTCCTTTGTAATAGACAATCAAATATTATATTTGTCGGAAGTACCAATGTTATAAAATAAATTCATGTCAATATAACAACATAAAAGTACAAGTACAAAAGCTACGTGTCATCTTAACTTAGATGTACCTCCCAGGTTTTGAATGGTTTGTTTAGCAAAGCAGGGTTTGTCTAGCGGGTATGTGTAATTATTCTAATACATTTCTTACCATGTTCTGCTGTTATAAATACAGGTACAAACTTTTCAATGATGTATTCACTTAATATCATGACTATATTATTATTTATGTGGCAATAATATTTTTTATGTTTCATGCACCGCCGAGGACGCGTGTCTCGTACTGAACACGGGTTTGGGAAGGGAATTGGTGTCATAAACCCGTGCCCAATAGGATGCCGCTTACCTTCTACTGGACACGGGTTTGGAGGACAAATTGCATTACAAACCCGTGTTGATTTTGAGGCATGGTTGCCTCATATTGAAATGTATGCAAGCGCTGCGTTCCGCGTGACGTAATTAGGTTTTTTCCAGTAGGTTTCTCCGAACGCACCGGTTTGCATTCGGAACGTACGTACGGAATTTGTTCCGTTCGGAAAAAAGCGAACATCTGCGGCAGTTAATGTATTTTCTACTGATTCCATGCATTCGAATGTCCGAATACGGAAAACGAATTCGGAAATCGAACATGGAAAACGTGTGTATGCGACCAGCCTTACCGACACTTTTTGGTATATTGATGGAGTATTTTGAGAATTTTTACGATTAAAAGAGAGATTTTGAAAGCGAGATGTTAACGACATCACTGCGAATTTTCAACTCATTTGATGTAGGTAATCTTAGATTTTCTGCAGTATTGAATATGTGTTCCATGTAGGTATGTAATCTTTTGTAGTAACTTAGTAGGGACTTTCAAGGAAAGAAGGAATGCAAAGGAAAAAATAACAATGAAGGACTTGGGAACATGGATTTAGTTTTTAAGCTGTTTCAGAACTAAACACCATTCGTCATTACGAGGTTATAAATAGATTTAAAAAAATCTTTAATTAGAATTGTTGTTGTGGTTTTCTTGTACATACTAAGGAGCGGAGAATAGACAGAATATGACATTTGTATTAGAAGAGGGCACCAGAAGGCGAAGAATGTTATTTGATTTTAATGTACCTATAAATAATGGTGATGTGCCGACTGTACCCAAACATGAAATAGCCTTAATCTTAAAACCGACTAGTATATAAAAATTATAATAATTATTAATAATAATAATTGTTTGTCCCTTCTGCGCTCCTAAACCATTCATCCAATTTTCATGCCCGAAATAGTTTCTATATATAATAGTGAGCTCTGGCGATTTGAAATTATTTCCTATACTATTCATCCCATTGCAATGAAACTTTGGTGAGTTTTTTTGTGCACATCCGTGAAGTTTTCTGTATATATTGGTGAGCTTTGTCGTTACGAAATTTGTTTAAAAATTGCATTAGTTGGCGCGCGAGTTGTTTGAAAAATGAGTATATTTCATGTAATTTAGCAGCAATGAGGGTAGACGGGAGGGGGAGGGGAATTCGGGAGTGGCGGAGTGGAATAAAGGGGAGATTAGCGGGAGGGGGGTTGAGGGAGGGGGGAAAGCGTGGAAAGTGGAAAGTAAATGCGAGGAGGGGTATGCGGTACGGGTGGAAGCAGGAAAGGGGAGTGGAAAGGCGAGGAAGGTAGAGATTAAAAGATCACAACGGGTGTAAAAGTTGGCAGAATAGTTCAGGAGGTAGAGGTAGTTCCCAGCGTTCAAATCCACGTAGAAATAACGTTTTTGTCACTTGTGATTTCACAACGCATGGAGATATGCAAAATAAATATATAATTAGTTAACACACTGTTAGGTACTAATTAAAGTTAAATTTGGATTTTCTACTTAATTAGTTGAGTACTGTCAACATTAAACATGTTCGTGTAATTAACATTATAATATTATAACGCATAAACGAGTAGCGTAATATTGCTAAATCATGTACCGAGTACTATACGAATATAATACGAAAAGTAGCTTTATTTATTTATTTCCATGCGCGTACAGATAATAAGTATGCCAGTAATACAAAAAATGTTATAAATCAATAATCCTGTGTAGTCTTAAAATAACAAATACATATGAACACCTCAACACAGGTTCCAATAGTGAGATGCTCGCTAAACCCGATAAAATTATTTAAAAATCATTATACAGTACCCACACATCATCAATCTAGATTTATTTTGTAGTTATATTTATGGATTCATCTATCCAACCTACAATTATTCATACAAAATAAATACCCATTTAAAATGAAGAATTGATTGGTCGAAGATCTGTATATATGTCATAGTCAAAGGTCGATATGCAGTCTCTTCGCGGAATGACTAGTGTAACACGGGTTTGACCAAAGCCTTTGGGCTAACCCCGAAATAAATTCCAATTTCGGCCTTTCATTAAATTATTTTTAGTCAAACCTAGAAGTTCCTAACTTTTTAGTCAAACATCGAAAGTAAAATAATCTGTTTTGGTGACGTTTGTCTGACCAAAACTAGGTTTGACGAAAATTCTTAAGTCAGAGGCCGAAAAACTTCATTTGTTTGGGCTTTTACTAAGACTTCAAGTCAGACCTGAGGATTGACTAGTCAAACCTAGGAGCGCCGGAGCTTCAAGAATTGACTATAACATATATAAATATCAAAATATGTTTGCTTAGGTATAAATATTTTTATGGGTATATGAGTACATGAGTTGTCTATGCGTTGCTAAACCATTCTTCCGATTGCGATGACACTTTGGGGATTTGATGTGTGCATATCCGCGATAATTTCTGAATATAATAGTGAGCTCTGGCATTATGAAATTTATATAAAAATTTGCAATAGGTGGTACGCGAGCTGTTTGAAAATTGAATTCAATGGAACTGATTTTATGGAATGACAGGGGAAGTGGTAGAAGAAAGGCGAAGAAGGCGGAGTGGGAACGCGTGAGGGGAAAGGGATGCGGGAGAGGTCAGGGAGGCTGAAGGGGAACGGTGCGAATTCGAAAGGACACGTAGGGAGAAACCATTTATACTCATAAACGCAGTGTATCTAAACTAAACAATACGTCAACGCAAAGACAATTCATCTACCTAGCGCTTAAAACCTTCAACCTTTTCCCTGATAACTTAAAAATCAAAACTCAATCTTCTACACTTCCTCAAAAACAAACTCAATATTCCAATTCAACCCAAAACAATAATAAAAAACCAGGTCCTTAACAAATATAACCCTGAACATACCGATTACACACACCACACACGGACAAAGACATTTTCAGTATTATGCAACCAAACTTTTTAATTATATGCCCATTACTCTGAAATAACTACTAACTGCATATACATCTACAAACATTCACAAAAAACATTCACAAAAAACATATCACAGCCTGGATCAAAAATCAAAATATTCACTTTATTCAAAATACTTTTATCCCTAACCAAACATAACCGAACTATAAAAAGTGTAAAATAA
Source organism: Limnephilus rhombicus (assembly GCA_929108145.2). NCBI lineage: Eukaryota > Metazoa > Arthropoda > Insecta > Trichoptera > Limnephilidae > Limnephilus > Limnephilus rhombicus. Next base: position 43,610,774 of record OV815288.1, on the reverse strand, counting down.
TTAAACATGTCTTTCAAGAATTTACCAACTATACATATGTACATATATATACCTTATATATATTTATTTATTTTTCTTCAAAATAATCTATGTACAATAAGACTAGTCACTGGTTGAGTGGGCATAGCGCTTGGGTCCCACCCGGGCGTCGAGTGTTCGATTCCTCGGCTGGCTAAGTCCTCCATCACAACACAAGCAACATTTTCGGCTTTCTGTGGTGGTAGTAGGAGATTTTCAAACATTGTTGGGTTATTCGTAACCCGGGAATGTTTGTCATTCTTTAAAAAAAAAATACCATTAAAATGTTAAAAAAAAGAAAAAAACTAACTTTATACTACAACACATAAATACTTGTACTTGTCACACTTAATCATAAACACGTAAACACCTCAGCACATGTTCTCCTAGTGAGGTGTTCACGAAACATACAAGTGAAATCAGTGAAGCTTTTAAAAATCATTTAACTTCAATGGAAGAAAAATTGTCTATTGATCCCAAACAGTTTTGGAAGTATATTAAGGATCTAAAAAAATCCAACAACTCATTTAAGTCTATGATTTTTAAAATCGCTAATAGTTTTGCTACCTTTTTTTCATCTGTTTACAAAAATGTTCAACCAACTCTCAATATTGACTCTACACTTCACACTGTACAGATTGGGCCCTCATTCGCCCTGGTCAGTATTTCAGAAAAAGATGTTAAGGAGGCACTCTCAAATTTAAAGAAACCTCACTCCATTGGTCCTGACAATTTTCCAACATGTATACTAAAGGGTTGTTCCGACCTTTTAATACCACCATTATGTCATCTCTTCAATGTATGCCTAAAAAATGGGATTTTCCCAGACATCTGGAGATTAACTAAAATAACCCCTATCTACAAACAGGGAGACAAACGCGATATCCGGAATTATCGACCAGTTGCCGTTCTATGTTCCATCATGAAAATATTCGAGAAAATTCTACATAAATATATACTTAATCACGTTAATCCAATTCTTGACGACCGTCAATATGGTTTTAGATCCCAGATGTCAGTAACATCAAACCTTTTATGCATCTCAGATTTCTTATCACAAACTCTTGACAATGGTGGCCAGGTGGATGTTGCTTATTTTGACCTGGAAAAGCATTCGACAAGGTTGACATCGACATTCTTCTAAATAAGCTAGCTTCATTTGGTTTTTCCAAAAGACTACTCTGTTTTTTTGCTTCATATTTTCGAAATCGTAGACAGTTTGTTTATTATAAGGGTTCCAGTTCTTTTGAATTCGCAGTTTTTTCTGGAGTTTCTCGGGGGTCTATTCTTGGACCACTTCTGTTTTTGATTTTTACTAACGCTATTGGTTCAGTCACCACACATTCGCTGTATTTACTATTTGCAGATGACTTGAAACTATATCGCTCAATAAAAAATCTTCTTGACTGTATTCTCCTTCAACGTGACTTTGACTGCGTCTCAAACTGGGTCAAAATAAATGGCTTGAACTTCAGTACACCCAAGTGCAATATCGTCTTGTATACAAGATCAAAGAAACCGCATGTATTTGAATATACAATTAATGAACTTATTCTCCAACACCTAAACCAAATCAAAGATCTAGGAGTTATTTACGACAGCAAACTAACTTTTCTTCACCAACACATCGATGATTTAATAAGCAGAGCATACAGGCTTCTCGGCTTCGTAATAAGAAACTCATATCCGTTTTGTAATACAAAAACACTGACGTTATTATATAACATACTAGTCCTGAGTGTACTTGAGTCAAACTCGATCATCTGGGCCCCACACGAATTAACAAACACTTTACGCATTGAAAGAGTCCATAAGAAATTTTTAAGGTTTTTATTCTCGCGGCTCTATGGACGATACCCTTGGCTTTACCCATCGATTTATATATTAGGCATGATCAATTACCACTCCCTAGAGACACGTAGAGGTATTGCTTTGCTTAAATATTTTTTTCAACTAATGAACGGTCACTTATCTAATAATGAGATACTGGCCCAAATTAAATTTTTTTGTACCAGAGTCTCACTCTCGATAACGTCATCACGACCTCCTATATAGTAAAGCAAGCTGCACTAATTTATTTATGAACTCACCTCTGGGGAGAGCTACGTGCTTTTTGAATGCGGTGGATAAAAAAATAGATTTATTTTTTGTGTCCTATAGCGCATTTGCAAGATTTTTGGCGCATATACACTGCATAAATGGTACAATTATAACGTCTTAGGCTATATTGCCTGCAATTGTTATAAATAAATGTACAAATTATATATAAATAAAAATTAATAAAATAACAAAAATATTACCAACCAACAGTTTCACCTTCTCAAACCTACCTTACACCCAACATAATGAAATGTAATATTAATATGTAAAAATGTTTTCAAAATATATTGCACATGTAAAAATTCTTATAATGAGGTAAAACTGTAATACATAGATATAAATAAATAAATAAAACATTTTTTTACATCAGCTCCACAAAGGAGGCCCTGAGGAAAACAATCTCCCTCAGGGCCAATGTCATCTTCAGGGATATCGTGTGGAGGGTCTTTTGAAGGAAAGAGAGGAAGATCTGGGAAGGAAAAAGGAATCTGGTGTCAGTATCTTCCGGAGTGACCGACTTGTGAATCCATCCCTCCCACAGGTGCAAGGCTATATTCCGAGAGAGTTTTGCTGAAGAGGTCAAAAGGTCTCCCTCAACCAGAGTCTTCCAATCGGTTATGCCATGCAGTAGTTAGACAAATGTATTCGCCGCCAACACCTTGAAAATTCTCTCCCCTTTAATTCGGACGCCTTTTCTAAGCCTCCACAAGTAGCTAGCCAATTGGGGTGACTTATTGCAGGGGTGCTTTATCCAATAAAAAGTTCCTATGACGATGGAAAATGTACAAAAAAATTGAAGAATATGATGAATAAATGTAAATAAAAATAAATAAATAAACTAGATGTCAATAATTATAGACCTATATCCTTACTCAACACGCTTTCAAAAGTAATAGAGAGATTGGCTAAGTCAAGATTGGCATCATTCTTAGAAAAAAATAAATTACCTTATTAGCCTTAGCTGTATTCTTAGATCTATCAAAGGCATTTGACACGGTTTCCCATGAATTACTCCTCAAAAAATTATCTTCTCTTGGCATTCAATGTACAGCATTTAGTTGGTTCAAATCCTATCTTAGCGATAGAACACTACAAGTAGAGATAAATGATAATTTAAGCACAAGCAAACAAATCTCTTTTGGGGTTCCACAAGGAAGTGTATTTGGACCAATGTTGTTTACATTAATGATTTGTGTAATTTAGATATTCCAGGTAACATTGTTAGTTTTGCAGACGACACTGCTTTAATATTTGGGGGTAAAACCTGGAAAGATGCTTTTGACAAATGTGATTCAGAATTAAGAATAGTAAAGATTTGGCTAAATAATAACATCTTAACTTTGAATACATCAAAAACAAAATATGTAACTTTTAGCATATCATCAAAAAGTCAGCCTTCCGATACTCATAATCTAATTATAAACAATTGTCTGCAAAATTGTAATTGTAATTGCCACCCTTTAGAAAGAGTAGACTGTATAAGGTACCTAAGTGTAAATATTGATAAATATTTGAGATGGAACGACCATATTGATATGTTAACAAAAAATATCAGGAAACTTACCTATATTTTTAAAGAACTTCGTCATATATTGGATAAATAGAAATTAAAATCTGTCTATTATGCCTTACTCCAATCTCGACTTTCTTACAATATAGTATGCTAGGGATCCTAAATATAGATGATCCTAAATGATGTCTAAAGTCCAATGTAGAACCACTAAATATTGCTCACAAATTAATTCTTAAATTCATGTACAAAAAAAAATTTCGTTATCCATCTAAACTACTTTACGAGAAATCTAATCTTATTTGTATAAAACTATTTATACCAAGCTCCACTTATGTTTAATATTCTGCCAGATTACATTAAATCTTCCAATTCATTAGCTTAATTTAAAAAGAATGTTAAGATATTTGTGTTGACAGAGGATTGGCATACTATTTTTTCATCCTTGTCCTTTTTTAAATAATAAGATTTCAATTTTTAAATAATTAGATTTGTTTTTTAAAAATATTTGTTTTTTTAATAATAAGTTTTTTTTAAATAAAAAGACTTTATTTGAGTTCCATTTGCCAAAATTGGAGTGTCACCCTAGATGTTTTGAACTAGCTTTGTTTCTTGGTGGGTATAGTAATTAAAGATTTATTTATGGTCTATATTGTTACAAATCATACTTAAATTACCCATCTGGTTACTAATATGATCTTTTTATTTCTTACTTTATAACAATATTTTGGTGTTTTAAATGTAGTGTTATGTATTTTAGTATTTTGTGTGTATAAAATCACCCAAATTTATAAATGTTAACCTCAATACAGGCTGTTAGTCCTAGTGAGGTTAATTTTTTTTGTATGTAAAAATAAAAAAATAAGAACATATGTATGGTGAGAATTATAAATAAATAAAAATAAATAAATTCAATCTATAACTTCACCACCAGTCCTAGCGTTTTAGGTGAAATTGTACTAAAATATGCATTAATTATAATATCTTTATAGTATCTTTTCTTGCATGAAATAAAAAAAAATTATGTTTCAATATAGGAAAAATATGAATATATGAATATATGAATAAATTTTACGGTTTTAGGCAGCAATACAATTTCAATATAGTTGTGAATGATGAATACTTGGAGCAGGTGGATGAATTTGAGTCTGGGTGTTTACAACAAATGAGAAGGCTGATAGAGATATTGAAAGAAGGGTAAATGCCGGTAACTCCATTAATGGTGGACTGAATGCCGTTGGCGCTAATAAAAAACTGAGCTTGGAACTGGCAGAGGAAGGATGAAAGTATACTAAATGCTGTTGAAATGAGATTCCTGAGACGTATGTGTGGTAAAACAATGTACGATCGTGTGAAAAATGTGAATGTATCCGCAAAGAATGTAAGGCTGATGTAAACATAATGAGTAAGATTAAAAAAGGGACCCTCAGATGGTTTGGGCATGTGGAGCGAATGAACGAAGAAAATAGTGTAAGAAAAATATATGACGCGAATGTGAAAGGTAGAAGAAGTCGGGGACGCCCGAGGAAGACATGGCACGATCAAGTGAATCAGATACTTGAGTCGGGCCATGTCAAAAGTCAAAATAATAGAAGAGAATGAGAAACTGCCTCCTATTCTATATTAAAATTTAGTTTTAATGATTCTTGTTGAAAGTTATTATTATTATTATTATGAGACGATGTATGAATGTGAGTGAGGCCAAGAGTGTATGACAAGACCGAGGAAACGGCGTGTGGTTAGTTAGTTAGTTTTTATACAATTTCCCAAGCGATGACATTCACAGCTAGCGTGTTTAAATGCTTCAAGATTCATGATTTAATGAATACACTCGATATCAAAATTGTTAATTAACGTGTTTGAGTTTTTTGTTTGAATACAATAGGAAGAAGTACAAAACGAGATAACTTAATATATAGAGATCATCCGGGGAGTATTTACGCTAAGCAAGTCGGGTTTATATATTTTTTTTCCATCTGGGATATTTGATTGAATGAAACAATTTATCAAAGAGAAGATTCAATAAATTGCTGATACGTTTCGCTCGTATTGATCTTGTCTTATCTTGCGTACAAATAACAGAGAATGTGTTGTGTCCAATAAAAGAAACGCACAATATTTTCTGTAATTAACCCGATAATACTAAGGAAAAAGGTTTGAAAGAGAATTAATCAGGAAGGTTGTGTGGAGTCGTAAAGGAAATGTTTTTTTACGAAGCCATGAATGTAGTTATTGGTCGAAATAAATAAACCATCAAGAGGATGAAAAATTCATGAATTTATTTTATTTAAATATAACATAAATAATACTTGCACATCGCATTTAAAAACAAGCATAAAATACTAAAAATAACGTGTTTTTAAATAGCAATTAATTATGGCATGCGAACGATAAGTGATACAAAAGTAAGAGATACAAGTTGATGTGTGTTTTATGCGCGGACGTGGATGTCGAAGGACCTTGTATGTGTTTTGAAATGTGTTTGACCACTGCACAAATAAAAAGAATGCACATAAGGAAAGGAAAAAAGGACTCACTGCGGAACCTTGTGGCACTCTGCTATCTTGACTGGGTTTATTCTGCACTTATGACTATATTAGTCGCGGTATGCGGGATTAATTGCGGATGCGGTAAGCGGTATATTAGAGATGTTCATGGGGCGATGGTCGATTAAAGACTGAATGTGGGTATGATAAAATGATAGGTATACAGGAATGGGTAGAAAAGGAACTTGTGATAATACAAGCTACAAATACATGGTCTATGATGAATGTAGGTAAGTAGTATGTAGGTAAAGTAGGTAAGTGTTATGTATCTTTGTATGTAGGTAAGTGTAGTATGTATTGTGTATATGTCCAACCACAAATATTTATGGAATATAATACAATTCGGAGGCGGGAATGGGTACAGCCGCCCCGGGAACCTTACTGGATAACCAACAACTCTGCCATAGGTCACCCCAAGTGGTTCGCTACGTTTGGTGATTTAGCAGGGGTGCCCGGGTTCATGGGATGAGGTGTGTTTAGGTCTGATGACTAGGACACACTGAACCCCAGATTCCTACCAACCCCTTAAGCCCTTTTCCTTTCCAGAACCCTCATCTCCTTCCTTTCCCTAAAAAACCCTCCGCACAGCATCTCCAAAGATGATATAGGCCCTCAGGGAGTTTGTTTTCTTCAGAGCCTCCTGTGTGGAGCTCATGTAAAAAAAAAACAAAACATAAGCACAAATAGACTTCATGCGCATAGATAGACCTAAATTAAATTAATATTGATTTAAAAGGTATGATAGTTTTTTTTTTTTTACAGTGAATACCGCACAAGAATCTCAACTGCTCCCGTCTGGAGCCAGTGAGACTATGGCATCCCCAATTGGGGTATGTTGTGAGGCTGAAGGTAGTGGAGAGGGGAAGGAGGTGGGGAAGAGGAAGGTTGGGAAGCACCTGGCTATTCAGATCTGGTCACCAAATACGGCTAAAGCCATTTTCAAGCAAAGTTTCAATTCTGAATGGTGGTCTTACACCAGGGCGATACTAATAGTATCTTCCACTCTGGAACATGCCGCAAATATATTATAATAATAATATTTGGATGATTTATATAGCGCCGTTTTTGTGAAAAATCACCTCAAGGGCGCTGTACAAACTTATAATACATTTCTAAAATCTAAAAGACTACAAGCTAGGCCAACAATTATAAACAACTTATGGCTAAAAATTGCATACATCGGTTCATTGATCACCGATACGAAAATATGTGTACAATATTTTGACCAATGAACCCGATGCTGCCTAAAATTTAATGAAAACAGGACCATACTTACCTGGAAGGTCGCTTGAAATTAACACTGTATATTGTCCATTTAAAGAAATTTAGATAGAGTTCGCACGCAGAGGACATTATTGTGAACACATGTTATTTAATCCTGAAAAATATTTTAATATTATTATGTAATGTATTCTTTGACGAGTGTATTTTGGAAAGTAAAAGAAACATATAAAGGTGGGAGGTGCAGTAGTACCAATAAGGATTTGATCTAACTAAATGTGATTCGTCAAGAGACAGATTGATGTGCAAGGAATCGAGTAATTTTAATTCAGTAAGAAAAGTGTGATTAAGACATATCATAGACAATACAAGTATGATACTCTCAAATAGGTATATTTAAATTACGGGTATGAGAGCCCAAAAAGGAAGGTTTTTAGTTTGGACCTAAACTCTGTTGGGCTTGTTATGCATCTTAATTCCGAAGGGAGTCTATTCCAAGCCTTAGGACCAGATACTCCGAAAGCACGATCTCCAAACATAGTATTTGGCTTTCGTTTAGGTTCTATTAGTCTGCCTTTAGCAGATGAAGTTGCTGATCTAAGGGTTAGTTGTCTCGGACCGGTATTTTCCGGGACGCATAATTCGGAGATGGGTGGGGCCATTTCGTAGATTGATTTAAAAACCATCCAGCACAATTTGTACTGGATTCTCTCAGGGCACTTGAGCCAGTGAAGGTTACGAAGGTGTTCTGAAATATGCGAATATTTAGAAACCCCAGTTATGAGCCTTGCCGCTGCATTAAACACGGATTGAAGTTTGTCAATTTGATATTTGGGAAGACTAGCGTAGATGCCGTTACAGTAATCGAGCCGCGAGACTACGTAAAAGTTAATTAATAGTTTTGTCGCCTCTGTAGGAAGGTTTCTTCGAACTGACTTGAGTTGTCTTAGGTGAAAAAAACCGGTGCTTACTGTCCTATTTATTTGACTTTTTAACGAAAAGTCTGAATCTAAATTAACGCCAAGAAGTTTGACTGTTGTCTTTGGAATAATATCGTTGCCGGAAATGGAAAAAGGTGCATTGTCTATGAAATGTTGGCGTTTGTTTGTGGCCGCCCATAGAAACTCAGTCTTAGATGGATTCAGCTTCAGCTTGTTTGAAGACATCCAACGAGTTATTGCTTCTAAGCATTCAGCTATGCGGATTTTGAGACTGTTGATTTCGTTTGGAGAGCAGTAAAAATAAACTTGCTGATCGTCAGCGTAGCAGTGGGACAGGAGACCAAATGGCTCAATTATTTTGGCGACATCATTTGTAAAAAGGATGAAAAGAAGTGGGCCTAAAACGGATCCTTGGGGTACCCCTGAAGAAAGTGTTGCGAAGTTAGAGAGCTTATTTCCAACCTTAACGGCTTGTAAGCGATTGGATAGATATGACACCAGCCAATTTTTAATATCGGAACTCAAACCAAATGTTTCCTCTAATCTCTTAATGAGAAAGTCATGATCAACCGTGTCAAACGCTGCACTTATGTCTAAGAGTGAGATAAGTGCTAACCTACCTGACTCTATGGCCAAAGTTATATCTGACAGCGTACGAAGGATTCCGGTTTCTGTTGAGTGAAACCTTCTATACGCGGATTGACGATTAGATAATTTATTTGAATTCAAATGACTGGTTATTTGTGCAGCAGCAATTTTCTCCAGGATTTTTGATAGGATTATAAATTATTTTTGATTATATATTATTTTAAATGAATTAATTGTAAAATAACACAAATTAATCAAATAAAATTTATTTGCGCATGCCGGGTTCGAACCCGCGACCTCCGGATTGTGAGTCAAGAGTCTTACCCACTGGACTACGGAGGTCGTCAAATGATAGTGTAGCCTTTCGAGCAATTCTACTAACTTAGTACACATATAGATATCTTGAATTAATTCAAGATATGTATCTACATAACGTTGTATTCAAGATCTGTTATTATTATTTCATTATTGGCCAGTTGCTTCATAAAACGAAAATAATCACAGAACTTGAAAAGAACTTTCACAGAACGTGAAAACTAACGTAAATAATTGAAGAATTGTTAATTTTTTTTTTAAATCCATCCATTCAGTAGCAGCCGTTAAATCAAAATATAAGTATAAGTTGAATTTTGAAGTTCAACTTTAGGATAAAATGATATAACTGGGTGCCTAAGGAAGATTTATTTTATTTTAAATTGGTTTTTATATCAGATTCACTTACGTCACAATACACACCAAACACATGTGCAACATTAATAAGGTGGTAAAATTTCCATGATCCTCTCGAAATACATAGTCGATTACGAACGTTTTTCTCAAAAAAATATCAAACTTTTTTTTACTTCCTGTACAATTCACTTTTTTGAATACTTGGAGCGGGTGGATAAGTTTGTTTATCTGGGTAGTATATTTACGAGAGATGGGAAGGCTGATAGAGATATTGAAAGAAGGGTAAATGCCGGTAACTCCATTAATGGAGGGCTGAATGCCGTTGGCGCTAATAAAAAAACTGTCAAAAGAATCGAAGCTAGCAGTCCACAATGGAGTCCTGGAACCTACCCCGATGTATGGTAGTGAGGCATGGTTCTGGCAGAGGAAGGATGAAAGTAAACTGAATGCTGTTGAAATGAGATCCCTGAGGCGTATGTGTGGTAAAACAATGTATGATCGTGTTAGAAATGTGGATATCCGCAAAGAATGATGGCTGATGTAAATATATATAACAGGGCCCGCAGAAACTTTAACAGTACACAAATGCTAACCCTGTACAAACCACAAGTGCGCCCCACGGTTGAATTCGGCAGCCAACTCTGGTCTGGAGCTCCAAAATACCTGAAAAATACCCTCGACTCTGTGCAGAAACGGGCGGTCCGTTTAATAGATTCTCCCATTTAACAGACGGATTGCAATCTTTAGAGCACAAGCGTCGGGTGGGAATGCTATCCTTGTTCTACCGGTATTACAATGGAAGATGCTCCGAGGAACTAGCATCATTGGTCCCTTCGGCACCGGTGCATAGTCTGAAAACACGCCAAACGCGTGCCCAACATTTGTACACGGTTGACATTTGTCACATGAGAACGGGTCGTTTCTTCGACTCGTTCTTGTGTTCATCAGCTCGGCTGTGGAATGATTTGCCGGCCTCTGTGTTTCCTCCTTCCTACAACATGGGTCTCTTCAAGACCAATGTTCATTCCTTCCTCTCCTCAAAAAGACCCTCCACACAGCATCCCAGATGACAAAGGCTATGTGGAGTTAATGTAAAAATATTGAGCAAGATTAAGAAAGAGACCCTCAGATGGTTTGGGCACGTAGAGCGAATAAACGAAGAAAGTAGTGTAAAAAAAATATATGACGCAAATGTGAATGGTAGAAGAAGTCGGGGACGCCCGATGAAGACATGGCACGATCAAGTTAATCAGATACTTGTGCCATGTCAAAAGTAACAATAATAGAAGAGTATGTATGAGACGATGTATGAATGTGAGTGAGGCAAAGTGCATGTGCCAAGACCGAGTTGTTTGGCGGTCCGTCCTCCCTGCCTACCCCTGCGTGACGGTTAGTTAGTTAGTCACTGGAATCTGGATTTGACCTGAATCCTCTGCATTGACGTAATCCAAGATCTTATCCTTTAATAATCAAGTCCTTTGTATTCGTCTGGGAAAAGCGAAATTTTACTTTTGTTCCAAAGTGAAATTGAATACAGTAATTCCTTGAATTTTCCAATTGGAGTTGATTCGGTTGTATTAGATAAAAATTTCATTTATGTGTAACTTCTTTTGCGTTCTTCAATAAATTACTTTGTAATATTATTATTATACATTATTAGTGAATTCTCGGCATGCGTTGAAAAGCCAGTAATAAAGAAATTATTTCTCCCGAGTGTCTTTTCCTATTCGTCCCGTTCCCCTTCCACCTTCCCTTCCCCTCATGCCTTCCCTCTCCCCTCTCTTGCGAACTCTCCACCCGCGATCCCCGCCCCTCTCCGCGTTCAATATATTCAGTCCGGTGTATTTAGATTTTCAATCAGCTCGCGTGCCGCATATTGTAATTTTTTTAAATTTTTTTTTACAAATGTTCATTATTCATATATTACAAACATATATATATATATATAATATAAGAACTATCAATCAAAGTTGGTACTTAAAGTAGGTAACTATTTAAACAAAATATAATTTTTGATTTGAATCAAAGTATTCGATTTTGGTTTATACCATAGGTGAGTACTTCGATTTAAATCATTAATTTAAAGGGTTTATTCGAAAATTGAATTTTTATTAAATAATCGATGGTTTGCCGAATGTCATTCTCAAATTGTGACATTTTTGACAGTTTCGTAAAAGTTTTTTTGATGATTTAAAAGTATTTTACAGAAGTATTGTCTTGTGGTTGTAATAATCTAGAAACCTTCGCGATGGTGGAAAGAAGGTACGAGTATTTTGAAAGTTTCAAAGATTTCCTTTGCTTAATTTAGCAATGCATAGACAACCCACATACATAGATAGACCCATCTATTGATTTCAATATATAAAATACTCTCCACTATTTTTATAAAGAAAATAGGATATTATTTCATTTAGTTGTAAACCTAATTTCATTACAGTAAAACACTTTTAAATTTTCTATAGGTCACTGGACCGAAACAGTTAACTAACCTAGTAAGAATTCGCGGGGCATCATCTTTGGTAAATTAGTTCTGGGTGAAGTCAAACTATTTTATACCAATTTTAATCACCATCGGTTGACAACATTTAATAGATACTAATACATTAGCAATGTCTTCCATGTAGACTAGAATGGAAACCAATGTCACCGCTGACTTAATACATTTTAGTTCTAACCCATTTGGAATGCACCCTGTCTCTTTTACGCTAACTTGTCTGACTTCGTTTATCGCCATCCCATTTGGTCAAAATGGAAACTTACAATGATGATGAAACAAAGATCTGTATTTCAAATTCAACCACCATTCAGAATTTAAACATTGATTCGTATGGCTGTAGCCGAGTTTGATGATTAGATTCGAATAGCCATGAAATTTCCCCATCTCCTTCCCTTCCCACTACTTTCAGCCTCACAAAATACAATTGCGGATGTCATAGCCTCATTGGCTTCAGGCAGTTGGGACTCTTGTGAGTTATTCACATAAAAAATAACTAAAAATTATAAAGTGTAAATTTACTCACGTTTGCACTTACATTAATTTATTAGCCTGACGAAACGCATAACTTATATCACGTCCATAATATTATGAGCGTGATAAACCTTTATCTAACTAAATTTTACCTAAGAAAATTACCTAAATTGAAGTCTTCTGAATAATTTCTTGGGTGGTAAGTACTTCGAGAAAAATACCAGTAAATACGTAAATTCTAAAATCGTGTATTATAAAGTAATGCTTGAACTATCCGGCTCGAAGTACCATAATTATGTCGTAACACTAAAAATATTTGATGGATGAACCTACCCGTGGATAAAAATATATCAACATAATGGCCATCAGCACTTTTTTTTACAATAACCCCACACAGGAGTAACCTATGTCATCTGGGATGCTGTGTGGAGGGTCTTTTTGAGGAGAGGTAAGAATGAACATTGGTCTTGAAGAGACCCGTGATGTAGGAAGGAGGAAACACAGAGGCCGGCAAATCATTCCACAGCCGAGCTATTGAACACAAGAGCAAGCACTGGTCTGAATGTGCAACAAAGACACTAACTTTGTACAGCAATCGTCTGCTGCATATGCGGCCTTTTGGTTATTTTCCACACGTTGTAAATAGTGCACAATTTGATAATATTTTATGATGAACACCGAATAGCTATATCAAAGTTGATCCGCAGAGAGTAAAATCCATAATGATTCAAAATTACAATGATTAGGCAGTTTGCGTTTTGTCGTCATTCCGCAGTTCACGAGCACAATACGATTTAGTATCCTGAAAGCACATAGAAACCGCCAAACAAACACTTTGTAGTATGAATAGTTTTAATATATAATCCAGATAAAAAAAAAAACTTTAAAATATGTCTAACCAAAAGTTGAACTTATCTAAGTTATAGCACAATTTGGTGATAAATATGCATAATTACCAAAAGTAAACAGTTTTAGCGTAAAGTTAAACTAACTACAACGTAGTGATATATCGGATATAAATAAAGCAGATTAATTAATAGGTAAACACTCAGTACTCATACAATGTGTATTATGATGTGGTTAATAGTTTAGAAATTTATACGTTATAAGTCATTAACTGTAAACCAATAGGTAATCAGTATTTAGCTGTAGATAAAGGGTTGTAAAATGATTGCATTTCGTTTGCACCCAGCTTGTAATTCATAACGTAATTTAAAAAGCTTTTGAAACAACATCGTGGTTTATTTTTGGGGAATTGTGCGGTGTAGCGCTTCCTCCTTAATATTTAACGCTTTGGTCACGTCTGCACTTATGATGGACACTTTAATGCTGTCAGAAACGTTCGCTAAAGAACGTAGAAAACGCAATTTGATCACGATATAGCTTTTGAGATGTGTGTTAAAATATTTTATATAACGGCGTGGGGTTGTAAGTGTGAGTATAAATACATTTTTATGTCATCACGAAAGAACATTTTTTTTTGCTATCCCTTAAACCAGGTTGTTTATAAAACCAACATAATAATAATAATAATAACGTAGTATTTATATAGCGCAGTTTTGTGATGTTTCACTTCAAGTGCGCTTAATTATAATAAACTTAAAATTAACCTACAGTGTTCCTTACGAGTCCTTAAAATATTAATTAAATAATGTGAAATAACGAATATACAAAAATATACAAAGCAATTCCTAAAGAACAATATTAACAACAATAGTGAGTGCTGTTTTGGCACAGGACAATATATAATGATAAACCATCACTGTGCCACTCAACAAGAATCATTTAAACTAAATTATATAGAACAGGAGGCAGTTAACATTTAGAAATAATACAAATTCAGAGTGCACATAAAACTATAGTAAAGAGGTAATCGAAACCAAACAATTTCCAGAAACTTGAGGAACATGGCTTATTATAGTAGATTGAAAAGGAGTTAAAATTCATGAAAGGTATGATTTTTTAAATAAGTTTGTTTTTAAAGCTCTTTTGAATTCAGCCAAGTTCTGGATATTAGTAAGAGCTGAGGGAAGTTTGTTCCAAATGAGCGGGCTAGTTACACGAAAAGATCGATCATAGTAAACGGCTCGATTTGACCTAGAAAGCTCGATTAAACGATTAGTAACATCTTGATCTGCTGACCTTAGAGTAAGCTGCCTATCGCTTAAGTTTTGTCGGACACATAGTTCCGATATATAGGCTGGCGCCATTCCTTGCAATGCTTTGAAGGTCATTAAGCAGATCTTGAACTCTATTCTTTCAGGGCATCGAAGCCAATGAAGATCCTTTAGAAGCGGGGTTATTTATGAGCAATTACAACAATTTATTTATGAGAGTCGCTCGTACATTATCTCACCAGTATAATACCGGCTTCTAAATATATATTCCTCTGACAAAAAGCAACTACTAATACTTTCGACTTCAACCCTAAAAGCCCAGTCCTTTATCTCGACTTGTCCTACTTGTATAATCATCCCCTACTGAGGACGCTGTAAAATCATCTCGAATCAGATTGTGGCGCAGGCGCCCCGCTTCCTACCGAACTACCCCTCCTCGCTAAATTCAGTACAGCGACTGGCCGCTCCACTACGGGACGTAGACGCCGGAAGTTTGAAGCATCACTGAAAACAACCCTTACAACCTATTTCCTTCGTTTGAAAGTTCAAACGGAAGTGTTTTGAAGTGCGCTATTATTTCTAGACAAACTAAACAGTAAAATACATTGTAAACGAGTAATTCTTGAGAGTTTTATCAGTTTTAAAGTTGTGTTTGAAACATGTTGTCATAAAATGAATGTTTCAAAAATAAAATGAAAAAACAGTTTAAAAACATTGTATTTTGAAAGTTCGTCAGCGATTTTAAAATTATTGTAGCATTTGTATGACAATTAAGAAAGTGCGCACAAATATGATGTTATGATTTTGTATTTCTGAGAAATTCAATAAGGTAGGTGAAATATTTTTATTGTTAATACAAACGTAAAATTATGATTTGTATGATTGATAGAGTGAACATTGGATGATAGTTTTTAAATGTTGAAGGACTTTTGAATATAAAAAAAGTTATTGCTTATTTTAGAAAAAGGGGTAAAAAAATTGCACCTTTGCGAATTCGTTCTATATTACACATTCCACATTTAATATTTTTTTGTATGAATACCTCATAACAGTCCCAGCTGCTCCCGTCTGGAGTTAGTGAGACTATGGCATATCCCAAATGGGGTATGCCATACAACAAGGAGATACTGAGAGTATCTTCCACTCTGGAACGTGCCGTAAATATACTGTAAATATATATGTATTATTTTAAATGAATTAATTGTGAATTAACACAAATTAATCAAATAAAATTTATTTGCCCACACCGTATTTGTAGGATTCGATTCCGAAACCTTCAGATTACGAGTCAAGAGCCTTACCGCTCGACCACTCAATAAAATTTTCACACCATCTTTTAAGATTCCTGTGATATTTAACTTTGTTCGCCAATAAGTAGGCATCTCCACCTTATTTAATTTTATGACGTAAAGTTGTTAAATATATTTTATTCATCAAAATAGGTTAGGTTAGGTTAGGTCAGTTAGGTGAGGTTAGGCTGGGTTGGTTCAGGGATGTCCCAGTGTGGGCGCAATCTGAGCAGTTTGCTTCAGGCGCCGTCTTGCGAAGACGGCAAGGAATCAAGGAGCCAAGGCGCTCATAATTCCTAATTGCTGACTGGACATGGGTCAATACAAATGGTTCAGAGTAATAAACATTTATTGTGGCATGGGTTATAAATTTATCAAACACTTTAGGAAGTATGAGAATAAACCCAACTTTGTTCATAAAAATAAATTTATCAATATTTTACCTATCTTACTGTGTAGTAATTGTATCTCCTCCTTGAAGGAACGTTTAATCGGTTTCCAGTGATTTATTGCAAGATTCCCCTTGGGACAAATAATATCCCCTAGAACTTTATTTTCGAGTGATTTCGAAAGACTGTCAATAAGTTAAAAATAATCTTCGCCCATAATCATTAATCATGCCGCAGAAAAAACCAGATAATATTTTATTATTTTTAGTAAAAGAGGCTCTCCGGGGATCAGAAACTACGATGGAAAGAAGCTTTCATCAGCCTGACAAATGATTTTTTCAGTATTATAATAATAAATTTTCATCTACTGTTTCAGTAGAGCTTTTGTAAGCTCTTGCGTTGAACATAATATAAAACCTTTTTCCTCAAGACTAGATAAAAATTAAAATAGAACAAATTATGGTATTTTTCACTTATTGAATAAATTGCGCCCTTGCTCCAACAATGGTCAATATTTGTTTTTGGCCGAGTGCTTTTAATCGCCTCCGTGGTTGAGTGGTTATGCTCCTTTGTTACGAATCTGGAAATTATGAATTTAAATCCCGATAAGCGCAAATAAATGAATTTAACTTTCCATTTTATTCACATCGTTAAGATATTTTTGCGGAAGGTTCCAGAGTGAAAGATACTTTGAATGTTTTTTTTTAAACATAAGCTCCACACAGAAGCCCTGAAGAAAATAATTCCCCTCAGAGCCTATGCCCTATTTGGGAATGCTGTGTGGAGGATCTTTTTAGGAAAAAAATGAGAGGAAGTTTTAGGAAGGAAAAGAGCATTAGGGGTGCGTAGGAATCTGGTGGTATGAATTCATCCTTCCACTGCGGTGAGGCGATGTACCGAGAGATCACGGCTGGAAAAGTCAAAAGGGACTACCTCACCCATTATCTCCCGATCCGGCCTGCCATGAAGCTGGTGGGCAGACGCATCCGAAACCAACACCCGGACAAACCTCACCCCATGAACCCGGGCACCCCGGCGAAGTCACCAAACGTAGCGAAATTGGGGTGACCTATGGCAGAGGTATTGGTTATCCAATAAATGGTTCCCGCCTCCCAAATTGATTGTATGGCACTGATGAAAAACAACTTTTCAGAATCGAAACGTTGCTCTAAATGTCTTTAGCCGTGTTTGGTGAGCAGTTCTGAACAGACAGTTACTTCCCACTTTCTTCTTTCCCTCCCCACTATTTTCAGCCTCATAACACGCCCCGATTGGTTATGTCATAGTTTCACTGTCTCCAGGCGGTTGAGAGCAGTTGGTTAGCGGTACTCTCATAATAGTATCCATTTACATCATCAAGTATGAAAAAAGGTAGATTTATTACGTAATTTGAACAGGATTGATTTTTTTTAAATGAGCTCCACACAAAAGGCCCTGAGGAAAATTATTTCCCTCGGGGCCTATGTCATCTTTGGGGATACTGTGTGGAGGTTTTTTTTAAGGAAAGGAAGGAGAGGATAGTTCTGGGAATGAAGAGGGTTTAAGGGGTAGGTAGGAATCTGGAGTTCAGTGTGTCCTGGTCATCCGCCTCCAAGACCTAGACAAACCCCACCCATGAAATTTGACTTACATCTTTAGACTGCCATGTTTATGATAAACATTCGTAAACAGATACATCCAGGAGGGGAAGCTACGAAGCACCGCACAAAAAGGTGACCAATAGGCTTCGAAATACCTCACAAATAGGAGACCGTTTATACTATCTCATTCTCTCGCAGACTAAATCCAATAGAGGTATTTGATTGGCTCTTTTTAATGTCGCTATTTTTCGTTTCATCGAGTTTTAAATCTCAACGGCGCCGGCGCTAAAGAAGTTCACTTCAAAATGTGTGCCAATAAAGTGGAGCGTACTTGTTTGTTTGAATACCGCACACTCCCGTCTGGAGCAGGTGACACTATGGCTTCCCTGATTGGGGTATATTGTGAAGCTGAAGGTAGTGGGGAGGGAAAGAAGAGGTGGGGAAGTACCTGGCTATTCAGATCTGGTCACCAAACATAATATAATATTATTAAATTCTAATAGTTTTTAGTTTTCATCATTGTAAAAGCTGTTTCGGTGTTCAGGTCCATTATAAAACTCCTAGGGCCTCATTGAGAACGCTTATTTGAATGATTTTATTTACCCCTGTTCAATTTTTAATTGTATGATGTTTGATATCCCCAAGTGTGGCAGAAGAGAGTGGGGAAGAGAAGGAGATGGGAAAGAGAAAGACGGAGAAGTACTTGGCTATTCAAGCCATTTCAAGCAAAGTATCGCACAAGAACGATACTGAGAGTGTTTCCCTATTTAGTCAACATTTCAGACGGCGTTACAGTGTCCATCATCAGGGCAGATGTGTAATCGATTGTGATGAAGTTTGTGCTTATGTTGCTAGTCTGTTATTACATTATAATTTTTAAAGTTTAGTTTTGATGAAGCCATCAATTACCGGATACTAAGAAATATTGAGCTTGTCCTCTTTATTAATATTAATGGGTGACATAGCTTCCCTGCCTTTAAACTGTTGAGATAAAGGCGCTCTAGTGAGGTGTTACAAAAGAAAGGGGATTTTAAAAATTTAAATTGCTCCCGCAATTAGGCACGCTTTATGCACTTTGGGTCTTCCCAGGACTTCACGAAAAATTCGAAGCGATGAAGCTCAGTATCCTGTTACTTCTGCCATTCGTTGTAACATTGTGAATATAGGGCAAATCATGCAGCCTTTCAACACAAGTCCAATTCTGTCTTAGTTTGGGGTAGATTTGTCCCATGAGGAAATCGTTTCGCTCTAACGCACCGGTTAGCTTTATATGATGCGTAAATTAGACAATTGATTAAAAAAATCCAGAAATATACTAACGTCATAATATATTTTGAGACAAAGCCTTTTTTTACATTAACTCCACACAGGAGGCCTCCAGGAAAATAATTTCCCTCAGGGCCTGCCGGATCTACCATGTGCCATGATGATGGACACTGCAACGCTGTCCGAAACGTTGGCTAAAGAAGGAGGTAGCGCAACACGGCATAACACTCCAAAAACAAATAACGAAAATACTTTTGGCAGTGAAAATCTTAAAACCAATAACCAGTAAAACCAGTAACCAACGTAGGGTACTGTTCGGGAGAATGCTTCCGTTGAAGGCGACTGGATTTGCATTTCGATCCCTTTTAGACGTAATCAGACAGGATTGGGTATTTGAAATATTAATTTCAACGATATTATTTTTGCCTATTGTGTAAAGATCAAAAACAAAAAAAGATTGTTATTTTATGTAGATTGTATTGTTATTTTCTAAATCACTGCTGTATTACCTAAAAAACCTAATGCATCCACCTGCTCACTGTTACCTATGCACAACTAACTTTTTTTATACATTATTTTTGAATTTAGAAACGAGGCGTAAGCCTTTCATCGCCAGAGGAAAGCAAAACAGTTCTTCGCTCGGTATTTTTAGACAGCTTTTCCTAGAGGATTTTATGTTATGTCAGTTTGGTGGTCCCTGCGAAAGGTACCGCGTGATTTCATTCCGCAAAAAATATCCCTAACACAATATACTCCGACAAAATATCCCTCGAAATAATATCCCAAAGACAAAATATCTCACTGACAAAACATCCTCCAACAAAATATCTACTTTTTTTTACATGAATACCGCACAAGAGAGACTATGGCATCCCCAATTGGGGTATGTTGTGAGGCTGAAGGCAGTGTGGAGGGGAAGGAGATAGGGAAGAGGAAAATGGGGAAGTACCTGGCTATTCAGATCTGGTCACCAAACATGGCAGAAGCCATTTCAAGCAACGTTTCAATTCTGAATGGTGGTCTTACACCAGGGCGATACTGAGAGTATCTTCCACTCTGGAACGTGCCGCAAATATACTTTATATTATTTTCAATGATTTAATTGTGAAATACACAAATTAATCAAATAAAATTTATTTGCCACGCCGGGATTCGATCCCGTGACCTTCGGAATGCAAGTCAAGCGCCTTACCGCTGCACTACGCCGGCCGTCTACTAAAACCTAACCTAACATAACCAAACTTTATTTTAAGTTTTACTATTTTTGAACAGCAATTTATATTTTTGGATGTCATTATTATTTTTGACCAATTTTACTATTTATGAATTATAATTATTTAGTATCTACCGGTGGCCTGTATTATTTTTGTCCCATTTTTTGTTAGGTTAGGTTAGATTGGGTTAGGTTAGGTTAGGATTTAGTAGATATTTTATTGGGGGATGTTTTGTCCCTGGATATTTTGTCGGAGAATGTTTTGTCAGTAGGATCGTTTGTCGGGATATTTTGTCGGGGGTTATTTTGTCTGGGGTTATTTTGTCTGGGGTTATTTTGTTGGGGGTTATTTTGTCGCGGGATGCCGACTCTAAGTCCGTTTAATCTTTTGAACAAATTGTGATCAGCAAACCAGAACAATCGTCAAGTTTTAACATCTTCAGTTTATTACAATTTCATGAAAAGCTGAAACGCACCTAGAATAGGCGTTTAACGGGAACCTTTCAAATGTCAATTATTTCTGGCTTTCACCCTTCAAGGGTGTTCTAGGCCATCATTTATAATTACAGAGAAAGGAAAGGTGAATTTATATATTAATTTTATTTAAATGTGCAAATTTCAGAATTTTATGGAAGATTGGAGTAGAGTTCAGACTTAGAAGAGATGAAATGTTGAATGGAGGAGAGGCAATTTTTGATAACGCTTGATAGAAGAGAGGATATTTATTTAGAGAGGGACAATCAAAAAATATGTGATCTAAAGTTCCCACATCTAGACCACAGAACGAACAATCTGGGGGGTCAAGCACATGAATTTTATAAAGGTGAGAAGGAACGGAACAATGTCCGATTCTCATACGAATAAGTAAGGAAATTTCTTTTTTGGACAAATGGGGGAATTTTTGAAACCACGGTTTTGATGGGATAGTCCTTTGTATTGAGGCGTAACGGGCACCCTTGGATTGACTAGCAATGTTCCAATACTCTGTCCAAACATTGCGGGATCTATCTTTGATGATGGAAAAAATATCAGACAGGGGAATATGGTTTACGAGGGTAACGGTAGGGTTAGACGCTCCTTTTCAAATGTCATAAATACAAAATATCGCTGAATTGCCATTTGATGATTTGGTCACACGTGAATTTCGGTTCCATGCCAACTCAGAATCAAGTCAACACCTCTTTGAAAAGTCATTAAAAGCTATGAAAAAATATTATTTTAAAAGAGCTGTTAACCCAAACCTAACGTAACTTATAAAAATGTTCAGTTATGAGCTTTACGAGATCACAAGAGACCATATATTTTAATTATAAAATGAAAGACCCGTCGAAACGTTGGAATTGTGTATGACGCTCGCTTAACATTTCATGCTCACATTGAAACGATCTGTAAATCAGCCACAAAGATGTTGGGTTTTGTCATACACAATTCAAAGGAATAGGCCACTAGCATCACATTTTTTAGAATTTTTTCTGATTTAGGCAAATATTCCAGACATTCTGTTTTTTTTTTCAATCGTATTTTTAAAACCCTGGGGATTTTTTGAAAATTTCAATCCGTAAAATGAGACCATTTTTTATAAACCGGAAAGACGGTACATAATATAACAAGCCATACCTTTACTATAATATTACATCTCATAAATATTTTTCTCCTTGATCTATCTTATTGATCATAAATCATTAAAATGTACAACGTCTATATTACTAAATCCAATGTAGGTAATATAATTGTACTTGTAAATTATAATAATAATAAAAATATTATAAAATTTGATTCTGTTTCAATCAGCACCATAACCATCATACCTCTAAAACACGTACAGACAACATAAAATGTGCGGGGTTCTCTTCATTACATCTGTCAAAAAGTCAAACCAAATGATAAGTTCGCAGAGAACAAACAATAAATCTAGTGAACGTTAAACTTCAAATTAAAAAATTCGCGTGAAATCAGAGTGATAGGAACAAAATTAATAGGAACATTTGACGGAACATTTTCATGTAGTGACGTCACGAGCCCAAATAATGGATTTATTTATTTAAAAATAAAAAAAAAATGTACATTTCTAAAAAAAATTACTAACATTTTCATAGTCTTAGTAAAAAAATCTATCCACACAATTTTTTCCAAGTCTTTATGAAATCAATGCAAGTGGCCTATTGACAAAGCTTATGCTGCTTTACTTTAGCTTAGTGCGTAGCATTCTCGAAAATGGATCTCAGATATGGGGGCCAGAGGAGATCGTATATGGTCGAGATCTACTAATTGGTCGATAAAATACAAAAGAAATTTTTACGATACCTCTGTGTGAGAAACTTTTTAACAACAGCATTTATCTCTGGAATGTTCGAACCTGCAGCCTTAGTTTCAGAAGAGATGTTGCATTAATGCTGATGGCTTATGGTTTTATATCGGTACCAGATATTCTGGCTGAAATAGGATTCTATGTCACGGATAATTGTACGCGAGGTCGCCAACACAGGCTTTTGATCCTTCCCAGATGCAGAACTAACTTACCAACGGTGATGCCCCTGGGGAGACTCACTAGGTTAATTAACTGCCTCGCAGGAAATGTGGATATTTTCCACATTTCCTACAACGATTTTAAGCTTGAAATAGCACTTATGTTTTAACTAAATGTATTACTTCAACTGTAAATGTTTTTATTATGCTTTTCTTACCGCTTTGGCAACGTATTGGTTTTATGCTGTTTTTGCAAATAAATAAATGTACCTACAAAGTAACCTATTTAACCAATGTTTTTTATATTTTTTTATACATAATCACTCTTTATGACCTTTCTGAGGTGGTTCTGAATTGGTTTCATTGCGAGTTGGTCGGTCACCGTGAATTTCTTTGAATCAACTGGAACTAATTAAACTTTTTATGGTAAGCTACGCAAGTAATCGAATAATTATTTAACTATCCTCTAATTAATCGGCCATCTGACTATTTGATTAATGAATGGCTTCCATTGCGTACAGGGAAGTGGAAATGGAACTGAAAAAGGAAGTGACCGCTGATTTGCCGGAGGAAACGGATCTAGAGGCTGCGATGATAGACTGGGTGTGGCAAGACGAAGATTAATGAGGTATCACAGATTACATCTGTCAGGCGATGCTTTTTTATTCAGGAGTGTTTTGTTGTGTTCTTGATTTATTTACCAGTACGAATATTTTAGGCGGATTTATAACGTTCTGCAAATGAGCGCACGAAGTAGAATAATACAATATTACTTGAGAAGACCCGTGAAAAATCACGGGATTTAATAATAGTAGGATTATACGAAGCTGAAAGCATTTAAAAATATATATTTGAAATTCATGAACAAACATTGTCAAATTTAGAGATAAACAAAAATTTACTTTTCGCAAGCTATCTTGAAAATTTAAGAAATCCATCATAAATGTTAAAAAAATACACATTCCAAATTGAAATAAAATATTTTTTGAACCTACTTTATCGCTTTTCCGATTTGTTCCCACAATCAGTTCCTATTTTGAAAATGGCACTTAAATTAAAAACAATTCCACGTCTAGAATTCATTCAACCGGTGTTTCAGATACAACAAGATGGAAGTCGGAAACGCCCGATGAAGATATGAAGTAATCAAGTTAGAATAAAATTTGTTTTTTTTTTTATTGGTATGTCTACCGCACAAGAGTACCATCTGCTCCCTGCTAACGGGAGCCAGTGCTACACATCTGTAACGCTGCCCAAAACATTGGATAAAGAAGGAGGTAGCGAAACACGGCATAACACCTCAAAAATAAATATCAACAAAAAACGGAGTACACTCGTCCATCCAGGAATATTTCCGTATTGTGCCCTACATTGATATGCTTGGTGTAACTATAAGTGACCAGCTCAGATATGGGGGCTCCATCGAAGCCAGAGTTAAGTTAGCCTCTCAAAAACTGGGCGTAGTGTTCAGGGCCCGCAGATACTTTAATAGTACACAACTGCTAACCCTATACAAATCACAAGTGCGCCCCACGCTTGAATTTGGCAGCCACCTCTGGTCGGGAGCTCCAAAATACCTGAAAAATACCCTCGACTCTGCGCAGAAACGGGTGGTCCGTTTGATAGATCCTCCCATCTTAACAGACGGATTGCAATATTTAGAGCAGATCGTCGGGTGGGAAAGCTATCCTTGTTCTACCGGTATTACAATGGAAGATGCTCCGAGGAATTAGCATCGTTAATGTCTTAAGTTGTACTATTTACCAGCATTACATTGGCGACCACCGTGGTTAATTTTTTTTATTTACTAAGCATTACAATATAAGGCACACTAAAAAAAACATACATTTTCGGCTTTTGGCTTTATTCGGCACCGGTGCAAAGTCGGGAAACACGCCAAACCCGTGCCCAACATTTGTCACACGGTCGCTTCTTCGACTCGTTCTTGTGTTCAACAGCTCGGCTGTGGAATGATTTTCCGGCCTCTGTGTTTCCTCCTTCCTACAACATGGGTCTCTTCAAAATCAATGTCCATTCTTTCCTCTCCTCAAAAAGACCCTCCACACAGCATCCCAGATGACAAAGAACCTGAGGGAAATTATTTTTCTCAAGACCTCCTGTGTTAAGTTAATGACAAAAAAATTAGTGACTTTTAGCTAACGCCATTGGTAAGCAGTGTAATTTACCCACAGTTTTGACGTAGGTGTACATTAATGTGCAGAATTCGTTGAACAGAATAATTTTGATGTTTTTGCTACAAAAGTGAAAACGTGAAGGCGTTTTACTTTTGTTAGCCGGCTCCAACGAATAAAATCGATTGATAATTTTTGCATCTACAAAACTTACCCTACCGATCTTCGCCGACTGCAAAGTTATGTGTGACATGCAAACCTTTTTTTTCAGTACATTTGAAATATGATATTGTGCATTTCCTAGGGAGCGAAGTTTTATTAGTATGCCTTCATTTTATTTTTTACTAGCAGACCCGGCCACTGAAATGAAACCTTTATAACCAACACTATCTATTAAATCCAATCCATTCCACGCTGCCCGCTGCTCGCTGTCGCTTGGGAAGATATATTATGTATTTAAACCAATTTACACAAAACCTTGATTAATTATATACCTAAAAACCTTCCTCACGAATTACTCTAACTATTGGTGAAAACCGCATGAAAATCCGTTGCGTAGTTCAAAAGATCTAAGCGCACATACAGCGTAAGCGACGTCATTTCATTTTTTTTTTTAAAACGACAAAATTACAAGATTCCAGAGTCTATCCGGCTTCCTTTGGATTTACACAGCAAATTTTTAATGTATGAACAATAATATGAAGTTGGTATTTTTTGTTACGTTAATACCACACAAGTGTCCCAATTGCTCCCAACCGTCTAGAGCAAGTGAGACTATGGCATTCCCAATTGAGGTACGTTGTGATGCTGAAGATAGTGGGGATCGTAAGGAGATGGGGAAGAGGAAGGATGGGAAGTACCTGGCTATTCGAATTTGGTCACCTTAAGCCATTTTAAGTATCGTTTCAACTCTGAATGGTGGTTATAGACCAGGGCGTTAGGGAGAGTATCTTCCACTCTGAAACTTGCTGCAAATATCCTATATGTTATTTTGTTAAAACACAAATTTATCAAATAGCATTTGCGCACACCAGAATATTAGATTTAAACCCGCGACCCTCCGATTGCTAGTCGAGAGCCTTACCCCTCGATCACGGAGGCCGTGATATAATAGTTTGGTGACTTGTATCAGGTATTTTATAGGAGTATATTTTCTCCTTACATTTATTTCTTCATACATTCGCTCTTCATGTCCAAACATTTTCCTCTCTTAATTTTTCTCAATATGCTTACATCAGTGTAGTATGTTATGTGTCGACGGTTTACGTGTCAAAGTAGGCGTTTGGGTTTTACCGAACGCGATCGAAGATTCACGATCGCCAGTCTTTAATAAGGAACTGCAGTGAAAAATATTATGGCTTTAAAAAAATATGTTCATATAGACCAATAAACGCTGATTCTGAATATATAAGTTTTATTTAATAATATTAAACGCAGAGTTTTAAAAAATTATTAAAAAGTCAATTTTTAAACCTCTCGTCAAAACACAGTGTCAAGTTGGCATTACTGAAAGGGTTAGTGGTGACGTCACTGCTAACTATTCACCTGGTGTGTTGAAGTGTATCAAGATGTATTGACATTTGAAATCTTACGCCACGTAAAACATGCACGGCATTGAACATTTCGTGTTTTTTGGTTATTTTCATACTGTTAAAGAGATTTAGATAAATAATAGTTGTTGTGTTTATTGGAAACATTATTAGGCTCTCAACAATTAAAATTATGACGGAACAGGACTATAATATTTGAGGTTAAGTATAGTCGTAAATATAGTATATAAATAGGTCATATTTGACATTTGGTTTACGATACATCGATCGTATTTTCGAATTGTTTTTAGTATCAAGGGCTTTTTATACAAGTTATTACACAATCGTTATGATCAGTGAATTATAAATACCAGTGTTTTTGTATGTGTTATACAAAAACAATGTAAAAAGTCACGCCTGAACACAAAATCCGACGGCTAACGATGTCATTTATATTTGCAATGAAAAATATGATTTATTGTTTTTATATTGCACTTTGATAAAATACAATAACAGTAGCGGTGAGATATGGACATTTTACCAATGTTTATCTATATTAAAAGCAGTTAATCTTGAATAAAAAACGCCTCATCTTCTCACACAAAAGTCATCGAGTCATCCTATAGTCATTCCGCCATTAATAAAATTCAAAATGACAACTTGAAAGTAAATAAAACTATCGGTGGGTGATGAGTCACACAATCCATCATAGATACGGTTGTTTTCGGGGGGTCTTGAAAAATTTAAACTTTGACAATTATTTTAACCATTAAAACTAATTATATAAATAAAAATAAAAATGCAGTTATTTAAGTTTGAAGGTCTTTATTCATTAAAAAAAAATTCAAAAATTGGACTGGAGTTCTCTATTATGCGCTCTCGGCCACGAGAGTTTCACTTCTTCGTTAGACAGCCGACGGGCTGGATATTATATTCAGTTGTACTATTATTATATTCAACAATAAACCTTTCGTGTATCAAGTACTTACAGAGTTTGAATTACAAACAGTTAAGAAATACTGGAGATTAAGGGCCCAGTATTCAAGGATTTGTGGTGGTACGGAAGATAAGACATCATCCCGTAAAGCAATACATCACAATCAGCCTTACGCTTAACTTGTGGATCTTCATATTTTTAAATTTATGTTTATAGTTTTACCACTCATTCGCCCCAAGGATCTCATTTCTACTGCATTCAGTCTACTTCGATTCTTCCCCCGCCAGTTCCATGCCTCACAGCCATACATCGGTTGATATAAAAATTCAGTATGCATTAATAGTGTACTCGCTTTGTTTGTATGAAGTATACTTTTATTTGACCAGCTCAGATTGAAATGCCGTTGTGAAATGAAAACAGTTATGTTGACTTAAATCCCGGACCGAATAAATTTCACTACACCGTATCCCACCGTACCAGAGTTTTGCTTCTTTAGCACACTTACCTTACAAGAACAAAATACTGTTATTTTTGTTTTACTGATTGTAACTACGAGGGCTGTTCGTAAAATAAGGTCTCAAAAGTGCTGAGGTCGCGATGAACGATTTTACGCGCAATCTGGCAACACTGGCGTGTAGCCTGGTTTCCCCTTACCAAATCTCGACCACGCTGCACCCTCTGTGATGTTTGGTATCAGCGTGGCAGCCGTTCGCGATGGATTTTCCATTCTGCGCACCCGCCAGGTGTGAATTACGCTCTGTAATTCGTTTTTAAACTTTGCTTCGGCGAATGTGAATGACGCCATGGAATTGTTACTTTGTATCTGGTGTCGTATAGTGTATCTGAGTCTCGCCCCCAGTCACAATTGAATCAAGGAATTCACGGGCTGCATAAACCCGTTGTTGTTTGTCATCTTCGGTGAGCATTTTGGGACTCATCTTCGGCAGACTTTGTGGTCTCCCAAATGTTCTGTCGAAATATTGCCAACAGTGTATTTTTTTAATTTTTTTTTTTTAATTTTATTTTTTTTATTTTAGCATATAAAATATAATGTACATTAAGATTTTGTAATAATTTGTGTACATTCATGTTCAAATATCTTAATTAATACCACTCTTCCATGGAAGCATTAGCTTGTGTCTGGAAGAGTAGTGTACATTTTTTAAATGCTATATTATATCTTAAGTTCTTAAATTACAATGTGAATGTAAAAAAAAAAACAATAAGTTGTAACTTCAGTGTTATGTAATTATAAGTATTTTTCAACTATCAAACAATTTTATTATTTGGAAAATGTATCTAGAATTATTGTAATTAGTTGTTAAAAACAAAATAAAATTTAACTTATTTCAAGAATGAAGTATCACTAGGAAACTGAGTTATAAGTTATTCTTGAGATTAGATTAGTCGGAAACTTTTTTTTTTTTTGAGATTATCTTTAAAATATTTTTTAACAGTGTTTATTAATTTGATTTTATCATTAATTTTTCTAATTTCATCCGGTAGTCGGTTGAAAATAAGTCTTCCTTGATAAGTATAAAAATTTTGTGCGAAGGAAGTGTTTAATATGGGCATGAAAAAATATATTTATGTCTTGTACGGTTTTCAGTTATAAATTGATACTTTCCTTTTTCTTTTATAATTTGAATCAATGCATTTTTATTGTACAGATCTTTGAATGGAGGTACTTGGAATTTCTTAAATAATTGATCCGTTGGGTAGTTAGAAGGTTTTTTTAATATAATTTTAATTATTAGCCTCTGCACAACTTCAATTGGGGAAAGATTAGTTTTGTATGCGGATCCCCAGCGAATGATAGCATATTGTAAAGTTGATTGAACCAAAGCGTAATATATTAGATATAAGTTTTTTACGGATAAAAAAATTCTGATTCTTAAAAATATATAAATCAATTTTCTAATTTTTTTTACAACTTGACAAATTTGTTCCTTCCATATCAAATTTTTATCGATAATAACTCCTAAATATTTGATTGTGTTTGTTGTTTTTAATATTATGCAGTTTGGGATACAATAGTTTTTACTATGTGTTTTGGAATTATCATGGATGATGATGTCAATGTTTTTAGGGGTATCATTTTTGTGTATTGCAAATGGAATTACAAATGTTTTATCACAATTTAGTGATAGTAAATTTACGTCAAAGAAATTCTTTAAAGTATTTATGTCTTCGGTGGCTTTAAATGTTACTTTTTCCCAAGTTTTATCGCTAATTATTAGTACCGTATCATCGGCATATGAAGTAATTTGGCCATGTAGTGGTTGAAAAAAATGTCATTAACATATATGGTGAAAAGGATTGGTCGATTACTGTACCTTGCGGGATTCCAAAGTCTGATATTTCTTTATCGCTATTAATTTGATTTATTTTTACGACTTGTGGTTGATTTTTTAGGTAGTTCGAAATCCATTTAATCGCATTGTCTTTTATACCTACATTGTTCAGTTTTTTTAGTAGAATCTCATGGGATATACTATCAAAGGCTTTTCTGAGATCAATAAATATACCGGCACATTTTTCACCTTTATCCAATGATTCGTTGATGTATGGGGTTACATTAGCAATAGCATCTTGTGTGCAGAGTGACTTTATAAAACCAAACTGGTTTTTGTGAAGAATTTTATTACTTTCTAGGAAAGTGACCAATTGGTATTTCACAATTTTTTCAAAAATCTTTCCAATGTTTGAGATAAGACAAATTGGACGATAGTTAGTTACTTGTTGTGGATTTCCAGATTTATAAATAGGTGAAATAATTGTACTTTTATAGTTTGTCGGAAATATTCCTTCTGTTAAACTTAAGTTTATCAAATGAGTAATTGGTTTTACCAAATGAATTTTCATGGATTTTAGAAAATGTACTGTAATAAGGTCAAATCCGGGAGATGAACCTCCTTTCATGCCTTCTATTATTTTTAAAATTTCACTTTCTGAGGTTTTTTCAAATTTTGATAAATTATTTTGATTGTGTACATTTTCAATCGTTTGTGTTTTCATGTTAAAAGATTTATTGATATTTTTCGCAAGATTTTTTCCCACATTAGCAAAAAAAGAATTAAAGATGTTTGCACATTGTTTAGGTTGAATATTAGCATCTATGATTTTATTTTCATGTTCAATGAATTTAATTTTTTGTGTTTTTTTAGTGTTATCCATGGCTTAGTTGACTGTTTTCCATATTTGTTTATTGTTATTGTCTGTAGAAAGTATTTTATTTTTGAAATAGTCTTCTTTATTTTTATACAGACATCAAGGATCATAATATCACAGAGTTCCCGAACCGTCACCCGTCGATCTGCAATCATGTTTTTTCCACTTTTTTTCGCCTGAAACTGATGGCCGTTCGTCACGCTTTTAAATTCTCTGCACAGTTTACCGTACACTTCAAGTAGCTGAGAATGAGTTTCTACCAGGTTTTGTTCTTTGTACAATAAATTATTATAATTAATTCACAACTGGTGGGTGCGGCGAGCGGAAGCTCCATCGCGAACGGCTGTGACGCCGAGACTAAGTGTCGTAGTGTCGCAGTGAGTGCATCGTGTAGGGAATTTGGCGTAGGGAAACCAGGCTACATGCAGTTATTTAAGTTAATAGAGAAATTTTCGCCATAAATAAGTGTTCGGATACTTTTTTTTAATGATTTTATTTGAACTAAAATTAAAATTTTGAAACATGCGTTTACTAGACAACGTATAGATTTACAATAATGGTTACATGATACAAAATCTGTCTTGTAAATTTATATTTTTTGTTTGAAAATTTAAAAAAATCTGCCAACGACCAATGGTATAACCTTATTATACTAAAAATAAACATTTTTTGTCAATATTTAAAACATGAGTTTACTAGATAAAAGAACAATCTTTCGAAATAATTCTATATTTTTTTTTTTAAAAAAGAGCCAATACGTCTAAAATTTGATTTAAAAATTACATATTTCTGGTTTTCTTAGGTTATACCCTCTTAAGTACAGAGTCTTTTTTATATGTGTACTTCCTGAAACACATTTTTAAAATCGAATTTGATCGAAACATCAAAAATCGTTGATCAAAATGTCAATCTCGTATCATCGTGTGTATCGACTCAAATCCATTCTATTTTACTTTAATATAATACGTTTTATGCTAATCGGACTAAATTATTCATCCGGGAATATAAATGGATTTTACTTCCGGGCCTCCGGATTCGTTTAAATAAAATTACAAAATTATGTAGGGGAAAGACGATGTGATTAATTTATTAACCAAAATGATAAAATCGTTCCTTATATTTGGGATGCTTAGGTATATTATACTTGGTTGATCAAAAGAATTCCAGCAGCCCGGAGCCAAAGGGACTATTCCATCACCAATGTTAGGCAAATTTTGAGGATGGTGAAGTTGAGGAGATGAAGAAGTTGCAAAGGGGAAATTTAAAAAAATATATATTTTTTTTTTTACGTGAGCTCCACACAGGAGGCCCTGATGAAAATAATTTCCCTCGGGGCCTATATCATCTTTGGGGATGCTGTGTGGAGGGTTTTTTTTTAGGAAGGGAAGGAGAGGAGAGTTCTGGGAAGGAAGGGGGTTTAAGGGGTGGGTAGGAATCTAGGGTTCAGTGTGTCCTGGTCATCCGCCTCCAAGACCTAGACAAACCTAACCCCATGAACCCGGGCACCTCTGCTAAATCACCAAAGGTAGCGAACCACTTGGGGTGACCTATGGCAGAGGTGTTGGTTATCCAATAAAGGTTCCCGGGACGGCGGTACCCATTCCCGCCTCCCAAATTAAAATTATTCGGGTCTGATTTCTCATAGCTGCTAAAGTTGTCTTCTTCTGGTGCCCTGTTCGCTCAACGAACGTTAGCTAACATGTTGGTTATGCGGACTTTGTTTACTGCAGCCCGGAAAAGCTCTACAGTAGACTGGCCAAACCACTGTATCAGGTTTTTCAGCCACGAGGTTATCCTTCTTCCAGGGCTCCAACTTTCGGCAAAATTTCCCTGCATTAGATGCAAGATCTCGTGCTTTTCTGGATATCTTATTAGATGTTATAAATGTTTTAATAACTTCTTTTTCTTTATTCATCTGAACCATAACATCTTCATTCGTAACCCTCTCCATCCAGCTTATTTTAAGTATTCTTCTGTAGATCCACATCTCGAATGCCTCAAGTCGCCTAATTAGTTCTTCAGTAAGCGTCCATGCTTCCATTCCATAAAATAATACCGAAAACACCTAGAATCTGACCGTTCGCATTCGTAATTTAAGGTTGAAATCATGGATTGGATAGAGATTGCTCGAGCTTGCTCATTCGGCATTTGATTTCAACCGAAGGATCCCGTATTTAATTTAAAATATAGACCAGTTAAACGTTACTTTGTACCTTTTCTAGTTTCATTCCGGCGATATAAAAAAAATTCACTCAAGTCAGCTGCGTTATTTTTGTTTATGAGCATTTGCAAAGTTGTTTGAAATGATTCAATTCTAAATGAAGCTCTTTTAATAGGATCGATACTTGAATAAAATCTAAATATATAAAACAAAGTCGGATTAGTTACGCCATTTATAACTCGAGAACGGCTGGACCGATTTTTATGATCTTTGATTTGTTGGATTTGTCTCCGCCTCGAATAGCAAACTAGAAAAACGTCGGAAAATTCACGAAAAAAAATAATTATGAAGAAAAATCTTTTCCTCGTACATTTTGTATGCAACAAATTCTAATCTTTTGAAAGAGCTGCAGGAATATTGTGATCAATATACAAAATATTGAATAGTGAGTGAATTCCAAAAATTCAAAAACGTCAAATGTTAATGGGCTGATTTTTTTGCTTTTGTTCTTAAATATATAATGTTGCCTCTCTTTCTTACTCACTAAATGTCAAAAGTCGAAAATGAGAAAAACGGAGATGGTATATCTGCACCCCTCCAACTGTCTATCTTCTTTCTTCTATACAGGGTGTTAAGGGACGTACTTGACTTACTTTAACCAGTGATTCCTGACACTATTTGGAGTAAAAAATGTAAATGAAATTTTAGTCTCCGGTGAAATTTTTGATGATTTTTTTATTTATTTTTTCTACAAAAACATAAAAGAATTATAGGTGTTGGACAGTTGGAGGCGGGGTGAGATGTTGGTTGGTTACTCGGCTGAGTGACCAGTGACGACATGCGGAAGAAATTTTTTTTTTGTTTAAATTTGGTGAAAAAAATTTTGAAAAAAAAAAAAAAAGTCATCAAAAAAAGTCACCGGAGACCAATTTTCATTTACATTTTTTACACCAAATAATGTCAGGAATCACTGGTTCAAGTAAGTCAAGTACGTCCCTTAACACCCTGTATAAATAAAAATTAGTCGCCTAAAAGTAGTACTTTACCTATTTCATTCAAACTTTGGGGATTTGATGTGTGCACGCCCGCGAAGGTTTCTGTATATACTGTGGAGCTCTGGTATTATGAAATTTTTATAAAAAATTGCAATAGGTGGCATGCGAGCTATTTGAAAACTGAATGTACCGGACTGAATGAATGGAATGCGGGAGGAGGAAAGGGAATCCAGGAGCGGGAGTGGAACTCGGAAGGGGGGTTCGCGTGGCGGGAGAAGCGGGCGAGGGGATGGGGAGAGGGAAGGCGGGAACGCGAGAAGAGAAGGGGATGCGGGAGAGGAAGGGGAGGTGGAAGGGGAATTGGATGAATGGTAAAAGACACGCAGGGAGAAACAATTTCTTAATTAAGTGGCGTAGCAACGCAAACCGGAAACTCGCTATGATAATATAAATGAAGCGACCGATCGATGTGATTTTTTTTAAACAATGAAGTAGGCTACCTTTCATCCCGGAAAAAAAAATCATTACATTGGGAAAATTTTTTGTACAGTAATTTCCCCCTAATACCATGCGTGAGAAGCCGAGAAGCTAATAAGTTAAAACATCCAATATTGATTCTGAGGCGGTATGAAGTTCACCGGGTCAGCTAGTTTCATATAAAATAAAAATCTTAACAGGTTCGCTGCCTCAAAAATTTGAGGATGAAAACGAACTAAGCTCTAACGTTGCCGATCAGGAATAAATTGTCTGGAACGGTCGATTGATAAAACCCTATAACATCACGATATTAACCTATTCGTCATCTATTATTTGCAAGCACGATCGGTAAATTTTTGGGATTAGTGTCCAAGGCTATTACGAATAATTTTTAGAAAAAAACTTTAGATTCGCCTTAATCACTATAAAAGGAAACTTTTTGCATCACGGCCGGCGGAAAATAATGCATTTTAATTTCCAATTTCGTTAAATAAAAGTTATATGAAATTTGTCTAGCGGGCTTGTGTATGTTATCTTTACTGTAAAAAACAGCCTACATTTTTGAATGGTTCGTCTGGCAAGGTAGGGTTTGTCTAGCGGGATTGTGTATGTTATCTTTACTTTAAAAAACAGCCTACGTTTTTGAATGGTTTGTCTGGCAAAGCAGGGTTTGTGTAGCGGGCTTGTGTATATTATCTTTAGTTTAAAAAACATCCCAGGATTTGAATGGTTTGTCTCCATTCCAGTGCCTGAGTAGAGGTTCGTTTACATTATATTATTAATTCTGTTTTTCATAATTACGCGCCTCATCATGTATCCCACGAAGTCGGCTACAATCGTATCTAGCTCTTGTTTGTATGAGGTCAGGGATACCAACATAACAGTGACAAAATGGCGGGCGGGCTGTCGTAGTATCGGTTCGCGAAGTGAAATTTTATTTAACGAAATTGAACATTAAAATGCATTATTTTCCGCCAGCCGTGATGCAAAAAGTTTCTTTTCATAGTGATTAAGGCGAATCTAAAGTTTTTTTCTAAAAATTATTTGTAATGGCCATGGACACTAATCCCAAAAAATTACCGCACGATCAACAGGCAATTCCGACATTCGGTTTGCAAAAACTGCAAATTTTAGCGCGGCCGTAAGCTGACAATATACACAACTTTTTGAATAATGTCGTTCCGTATGCAAAATAACTGGCTTATTAATGAATGCAGGAGAACTAAAGTACCTCTTAGAAAT
This sequence comes from Limnephilus rhombicus, assembly GCA_929108145.2. Taxonomy (NCBI): domain Eukaryota; kingdom Metazoa; phylum Arthropoda; class Insecta; order Trichoptera; family Limnephilidae; genus Limnephilus; species Limnephilus rhombicus. The sequence goes on along the minus strand of OV815288.1, from coordinate 43,575,249 downwards.
GAAAGAAATCGTGTACGCGATCGACAGGCTTAATTAATTCGTCTAAGACGCGATCGTTCGACGTTTAGGAATATAAATCCATTGAGATCCGCTAGTGTTAAAGAGTGTAAATCATTTTTCTTATTTATTCCGTTCGGCTTCGGGATATCGATGGAAAATTGTTCGAAGTTACAATTATCGATACGATATTGTAAAGTTATCATTTTGACCATTTTTTTTAAATATTTACATTAGCTCCACATAGGAGGCACCGAGGAAAACAATTTCCCTAGGGGCCTATGTCGTCTTTGAGGATGCTGTGTGGAGGGTTTTTTAAGGGAAAGGTAGGAAAAGAAGATATGGGAAGGTAAAAGGTATGAGGGATGGGTAGGAATCTGGGGTCAGTGTGGCCAGGAGTGACGGACGTATGAATCTATTCCTCACACTGCGGTGCAAGGCAAAGGGTCGGGAGAATCCGGCTGGGGAGGTCAAAAGGCCTCCCTCAATCAGTCTTCTCCGATTCAGCCCGCCACGCAATGGTTGGGCAAACGTATCCGCCACCAAGACCTAGACAAACCTCATCCCATGAACCGGGCACCCCTGCTAAGTCACCAAACGTAGCGAACCACTTGGAGTGACCTGTGGTACAGGTGTTGGTAGTCCAATAAATGATTCCCGGGGCGGCGGTACCCATACCCGCCTCCCAAATTACCATGCTAGACATTAGTGTGGCATTTAATATTTACCTAAACATAAATATAAGATGCATGTTTTAGTCTACAAATTAAAGTCAAATTCATCCAAATACATTCAGAAATTACGTGTCCCGTCTAAGAGTTTGCACTGTTTGCTCTGAACATGTAATGCAAAAGTTGGTGCTTCTACAACTGAGAAATTAAGTAATAATATCTCGTCTCTGCAGTAACGTTCCTTCAAGAAGCAATCTGCCTTGTTAGGGAACTAACTTAATTTATTTTTAATGGCGGTACGTGTAAGAAACTTGAAATAAAGAAAAAAAAGGTATTTTTTCCGAAGAACAGTCCTAAAAAACTGCATGGAGATTTTTTTTTACAATTTACAAACACGGCTAAAACAATTTCAAGCAACGTTTTAATTCTGAATGGTGGTCTTACGCCAAGGCGATACTAAGAGTATCTTCCATTCTGGAACGGGCCGCAAATATATTAAATATTATTTTAAATGAATTAATCGTGAAACAACACAAATTAACCAAATAAAATTTATTTGCCCACGCCGGGATCGGTCAAAGCCTTACTGCTAGACCACACCGGCCGTCTACTTACTTTAAGCCTCACAACAAACATACATTATTGGGGACGCCATAGTCTCACTCATAGTCGCAGACGGGAGCACTTGGGACTCTTTTGATGTATTCACATAAAAAATAATTGAATAAAAGTACTGGAATATATTTCTCTATCAAAAGAGAGCACTCTTACGTGGAAACGCTCGACCGTTATTACCATATTAAAACAATTTTAATAACACCCTTCAAACTAGAGCCGAGATATTTTAAACTTCTCCTTCAACGAGTGAAGGCTTCTAGCATCGCTTTAAATTATCCGCGGGATGAAATTTGTAAAGGAAAAGTTCTTTTTACAAACTGAAGTGCAGGAAGCTACTCTTACTTACTTTCTTGCAATACATGCTTGATTCTATGCAATCATTATTTTCATCAAAGGTTTTATTAAAAATTAAACACGATTTATTAGATCGCTTTGTTAATCTTCCTTTACCAAGCGCTAAACTTTGTTACTTTCTTTTATATTTGCTTCACACAGGAGTCCCAGAGGAAAAAAAATCGAGTGTGCAGTAAATAGGCGGTAAAATTGAAAACTCAGAAAACTAAAGTAGACAAAGTGGTTGATTACGAAGCACCGCATAAACAGGAGACCGATAGGCTATGAAGCATTGCACTACGAGGAGATCGATAAGTCTATCTCATTCTCTAACAGACAAAATTTCATAAATGCGTATGTGTGTCTCTTTTTAGTGTCGCTATTTTTCTTTTCGAAGTTTAAGAAGTTTTCACTTCAATAATTACATTCAGAGCACACGTGGTTTTACCCCAACCGGGTGTCATGGACCTTGTACCTTGTCATGGACCTACATATCTACCCATAGTAAACTAACGAAGAATATTGATACTGATTGCAGTTTCCTTATTTATATTGATATCAAATAATTATCAAAGTAATGATAACATCAGACCTTATTTGCAGTCTGCATTCCTTAATCTAAATTAAATAATAGACGTAAATAATTGAATGTATTCAGTTTTTATCTGTTATTGAAAATACTACTTTTTGAATTATTAATCAATACGTCTACAGAAAGTCTTACACAACAATTAATATAAATTGACGAGAACATCTTCTCAGGACAGTATCAAATGAGAAGCAGTTCAGTTCAGTCGTAATAAAGATTATTATAACAGTATTTAAATTAATAGTGAACAAATGTTAAATTAAGAGATTAATTGTAAATTATAAATTTAACGTACAAATAAAACAATTCAATAATAAAAGTGTTTTCATACTTCAAACAGGCCCATAACACGAGGATGCCACAGTCTCATTGACTCCAGGCGGTTGGGAGCAGTTGGGACTCTGACGAGGTATTTTTTTTTTAGTTGAGCTCCTCACAGGAGGCCCTGAGGAAAATAATTTCCATTAGGGCATATGTCATATTTGGGGATGCTGTGTGGAGGTTTTTTTTTAAGGTAAGGAAGGTGAGGAGGTTCTGGGAAGGAAAAGGGTTAAAGAGGTGGGTAGGAATCTGGGGTTGAGTGTGGCCTGGTCATCCGCCTCCTAGACCTAGACAAACCTCACCCCATGAACCCGGGCACCCCTGCTAAATCACCAAATGTAGCGAATGGGAACATGGTGTTTTAATGTGGTATTCACATTAAAACAAAATAAAAATTACAAATAGAAGTGAAACCTTCAGAAAACTTAAGGGGACAAAAGTGGGGAGACTACGAAGCACCGCACAAAGAGGAGACCGATTATTCTGTCTTATTCTCTTGCAGGTCCAATTCTGTAGAAGTATTATGTGTTTTTATCTTTTTAGTGTCGCTTTTTCGTTTCATCGAGTTTCAAATCACAATGTAGATAAAGAATTTTTCTTAAAATTAAAATTAATAAAATACTTACTTTTTACCACTTTTATTGTTATATTGTTACATGATTTTACTTCAATGGCAAGCCAGAGATAAAAACAACAATAAAAGTGGTAAAAACAAAGTATTTTATTATTTTTAATCAAAATGGTGCCACAAAATAAGTTTGCTGTGTTAGAAGAAACTAATTTTTCACTTAAAAAACACAATATAATGGCAACAATACAATTAAAATGCCACACATCAAAACCCTATAGCCCTATACAAAAACGGTGACCCGCCAACGTAGTATGAAATCAACTCAGGACCTCCTCCGAAAAGATATTAAAAGTGATGATCAAAAAATATTTTAAATAATTGGTAAAATAAGTTATGTTAGGTTAGGGTTATGGTCTATTTTAAAAATATTTTCTTTTTAGCTTTAATTAATTAATTGATTTTCCACCAAAACGACATATTCGTTTCAATCGTGCATTCTGCGGCGTTAACGTCACGCTGGGCATTGTCAGTGAGAGCCGTCTTTAAGGACATTGGCGTTTCCTATGTCTTTAAAGATGTCTTTAAGTTTTTAAATGTTATGCAAAAAATCAGATTGTGTAATTCACACGCGGTAAAAGAGAAACTAGAAAGTCGCTAGATGTCGCTTTCTATTCTTTTGCTTGTTTTTTTAAATTGGTTTGAAGATTGGATATTGATTTTACAAAATAAAAAAGATTTTTTTTTGGATTTCGTAGGATTCGAACCCAGGGTCGCTTGATGTCTGTCTCTCTGGCCGCTGAGATTTATCAGGCACCTTGCTAACCACGCTATTGAAGGAACGCGCCAAGGTGCGAATTTACCTCCTTATATTAGAACCGATTATTTGTGTAGAACTGAGTTGTGACGCATTTCCGTTTCACCCGAATTTAAAGTCACTAACGGCGTTAAAGAAGTTTCACTTCGAAAAACCTAACCTAACCTAACCTAACCTAACGTAACCTTTTGAACCAATTTTTTTTCTCGACGAAGGTGTTGAATTTGCATGATTTTTAGTTGTTTGGTCACCATTTTTAACGGTATTCACAGTTTGTGAAAATACCCCATTATGTAGGAACGACGTTTTTTTATTTTGTTTTTTTTTTTAAATCTGCTTTCATGATTGCTCCCCCATACAAAATGGGTCTATACGGGTTCAAGGTTCAATTCTTGCTTTTTTTAAAGACCCTCCAAGCAACCCTACCACGTATGATGTAGGCTCTGGGGAAAACCTTACAGCCGCCTGACGCTAGTAAAAAAATTAGAGATTGTTTGGTTATGTTAAAAGGGTTTTTGTATTTGTTTAATGAATTCACAATTTTCCAGTAATTTGAAAAAAAACTTTCGCATACTTTAACTACTCAAATGTTGAACGAAACGAATATTTTTTCTTGTAATAATAATTAACCGCACTGACGTAGTATTAACCCTTCAAAATTCAGACGTCTTTTGTCAGAAGGTAAAAATATATCCACTTCTTAATAAAATACAAATAAATAGAACGTTTGTAAACATAAAAGAAACAACCATATAATTTTTTAAATATAAAAAATTTGTATGGAATTTTAAAAAGTTTTAAAGACGTCTCACCTTACTAACTTTTATGAATGAAAACAAAATTAGCGAAACTCAATCAAAAATCTGGAAATAGAAAAATCAGATAAACATATTTACACCTCTGGGTCTCGAACCCACGACCTTTCAAATTCCGGGCAAATGCGCTACTCAATTTGGGAGGCGGGAATGGGTACCGCCACCCCGGGAACCTTTATTAGATAAACAACACCTCTGTCATAGGTCACCCCAAGCGGTTCGCTGCGTTTGGTGATTTAGCAGGGGTGCCCGGGTTGATGGGGTGAGGTTTGTCTAGTCTTGGAGGCGGATGACTAGCACACACTGAACCCCAAAATTCCTACCCACACCTAAAACCCTTTTCCTTCCCAGAACTCTCCTCTCCTTCCTTTCCTCAAAAAACCCCTCCACGCAGCATCCCCAAAGATGACATAGGCCCTGAGGGAAATTATTTTCCTCAGGGCCTCCTGTGTGGAGCTCAAATAACAAAAAAAATGCGCACAGTGGTAGCGCATTTTCCCGGAAAGCGAAAGGTCCTGGGTTCGAGACCCAGAGGTGCAAGCATAGTTTTCTAATATTTCTGTTCCAGATTTTCGATTGAGTTTCGCTAATACTATCTTAATTTAATTTAATATAACAATTTGAGGTTTTACTCATAAAGTTATAATTAAAAAAAAAAAAAAAAACTTTTATGACGATTGTAATTTTTGTAAGAAATAGAAAAAGAAAAAGATATGAATATTTCATTAGAAAAATAAATTAGAAACGTTATTGCAAGCTTACCTTTTTGTCGTTTTATGTAAAAAAATAATTCATAAACTTTCACATTTATTTTTCAAATTGCGGTCGAAAACTTTGCTTTCATAAAGGTGTATATTTTACTAATGTTGTCGTTAATTTGAATATATTGCGGGTTGTTTTCTCTTTCCAATGCCGTTTTGATCATATTTTTAACTATGATAGTAAGGGAGACACAACCATTTCTATGGGACCTACATAATATGTGGGTTGGAACAAATTCGGTCTCCTGTGATTAAACGGGTCCAAGTGCTGACCGGTCATAAGGATTTAAATAAAAACTAATCGATTTTGCTGTGTGGGAAGTTTTAAAGTCTCTAAATGTATTAAGTTTGAATTAAAAAGATTACCAACACAAGGTTTCACAAGAAACTATATAATGGAAAATATAATTACATTATTTTATTATGTGCTTTTATGGAGTAAATAATATAGAAAGTGGAATGATGATCAAAACTTTAAATAATTTTTCTTTCTAATATTACGTTGCCAAGAATTCCTTTACTCGTAACTCATTCTACCAATTGAAACTCCAGTGCTCAGATTAGAATAAAAACTCTGTACACATGCTATTGATCTGAATAAATTAAAGTTACATACGTTTCTCATGATTTCCCATCATCATTAATACACAAAAACATTAACATTTTATCGTAATAATAATAATAAAATATTACCATTTGTCATTTCGGCTACTGGCATTATACCTTGGTCTTTATTCAAAATTTAGGCATATTAGATTTGTCAAAGAATTTGTATATAAAATTGCAAAAATCAGTAATTTTAAATACATGCAGGATTACAAAAGATTTTTTAAATATTTATATTGAGGGATCAGTAGGATTTATATGGCAAATTAGAAATTCCAAAGAGACGAACCCTCTGATATGAAAACATCTGGAGTCGGTGAATTATTTTTCCCATTTGGTCTCTGGTAGGTTGACAAGTTGTTATTGTATTGTTTTGTATTTATAATACTTATATAGTGCAATTGCATAGCGTGGTTTGACTAGATGATCATTTGGGGAAGTGTATGAAAGGGTTTAGTTTTTCCTGTGGGGAAAATTTAACCCGGACATTTAAATCTGGTGCATAAAAAGCCTTTTGGACTTCTGTTAGGTATATATTAGACATGTTCTTATTTGTTATAATATATCACGAAGCTCAGTTTGCCTCTTGGCATAGGCGTCCTCTAACATTTTCCATTGGGACCTGTCACGCGCTACTCTTCTCCATTGATATCCAGCCGTGAGTTTTAGATCATCTTCCCATCTTATGTGTTGACGTCCTCTACTTCTCAAGAGAAATGGTGCAAAAATGTCACTGACTGGTATCCCAGAGATGGCAAGAGAACATTTTATTAATAGATAATAAAAATCTTACATAATATTACTAAATAGATACTTAATACATTATTAGATAATAAGAGTACTTTCTTATGTTTTTTGAGAAACAGTTTTTCCCTAAATCTTATTTATATATTTGCTGAAATATGCTAGTATTTAAGTAAAAGTAGAATTGAGGCTTGATTATTTTTTGATCTAGAAATCACGAGATTATTTAATCAAATTTTAACATATCATTTGAAGAACCCAACCAAACACAGAGTTTATCCAAATCACCTTGCAAACGATAAGGTTCCTCGATTTCTGGATTTAAAAGCCTAATGTATGAGACCCTTAAAACTACTTTGTTTGTGTACCCGAGCCATGAGCCATGATTAATGATTTACTGATTTCAACCCTAATGGTTACCTTTCTAGGTCCATCTTAAGCCTTTGATTGAGTCCGCTGACCTTAGTTTGACTCGTGTAATACCCTTCTTCCGGGAAACTGTTCTATTTATTTAACTCGGTTCAGTGCACAGTCGTGACAAGGCCTGGGAAAACAAGATAACTTTGTCTGTGGATGTGAGAGGGATTTTAAGGCCTTCCGAACCCTGGATAATCTATTTATCTGATACAATAAAATGGTGCTAGTAAAATGCAAAACGCTATATATTATTTTTATTATTAACTAGTTGATGTCCGTGAGGTTGTCCGGGTTTTACACAGAATTCTTTGAAATCAGATGTAGACATAAATTTTCCACATTTTTGAACTTTTGCTAAATTTCATCAAATAAAAGTTGGTTTTCAGGCGGAAAAATGTAATAAGCAGTAATTGTTGAATGAAACACTAGTATATATTGAATTATTTGGCGGATATTAGATAAGCCGATATAGCTCAGTGGTAGAGCACCTGACCGGAAATCAGAAGGACACGGGTTCAAGTCCCGTTGGCGGCATGTAGCTTTTTTCGGAAATTTTTTCAATGTTTCATGTAGATGAGTGTTTCAGGCTGATAATTATTGCTTATAATAATTCATCAAATAGCTTCGTTAGTTGAACTCCGTTCATAAATAAGCTATTATTTTTGTATAACGAACGACGCATCGTTCGTTGTGCAGAAATTCGACGTTATCCAAATAAATACACGTATTGACAGTTTAGGCCAGTTTAGTTTATTAAAAGTTACCAATCATCGGTCGGCATAACTCTTACCAATTGTTGACCGTGACGCAAATATTGATAACTGACCATAGATAACGGTTTTGGCTAATATAGGATTGATATAGGGTTTTATCGATTTGAAGATTCTAAACCATCTCATTTTATTAATGTGTATACCGCACAATAGTGCCAACTGCTTGGAGGCTGAAGGTATGAAGATGAGGTGGAAGAGAGTCGGGAAGCATCAAGTTATTCAGATCTAATCACTAGATGTGGCTAAACGTACTGCAAGCAATGTTTCGTATTAGATTGTAAAAGTCTCTAAAATGGCCTGGAAAGAATCTCCTACTTGTGATATCACTGTAGAAACCACTCATTCACTCTGAATGCAATTATTAATGTTCTCCAAAATGACCTTGAAAAAAAATCTTTGCGATTATTTCAAAGACGTAAAGAAACCATTCATTCGTTCAGAATACAATAATTATTAATGTTCTCAAAAGTTGTCTTGATAGAAGCTCGTTCTTGTGAGCTCTTGAACGAAACCACTCCTTCGTTAAGAATATTATGAACTAAATATACAATTTGGCTGTCCTGAAACGGGTGGGTATCCTTCCCAGTTGGACAGACAAAGTATCATTTTGTAATGTATTGTAATATATATTTAAATAAATAAAAATAAAAGACAGTAGTCTTTTAGCCGGGCGATATTGAGGATATCTACAATATGAAATGTAACGCATAATGGTGATGTACACTAAGAACAGTGAAGCCTTTCTTAAAGGGTCAGAGCTGAAACGTTTTGATGAGGCAAAATTGTTGGTGCGACCATTATCTTTTTCTGTTTTTCTGTGTCTTGTTCTCTTTCATATTTTCGTTTAGATTATTATTATTATCTTCTTCTTCAATGATAAAATAACTGGACTCCTTGACAAGGTCATGCTTGTCTAAGCTCGCCGGAATATTGGAATAAACTAGCTTGCTGATGAAACACGTATATATACGCCATCTGTGTAATTACTCTACGCTAATGGTAGTTTTTATTTTTTATTTCATTTTATTTATTAACACAAACAAACAGTAAATGAGATAATTTGGTTAAAAAAAATTCAATTAATAAGTATATTACATGGTGGGTACCTATTATGTGATTCATTGTAGTGTCTTATTTATGGTATGAATAATTACCGGGTGATGTATGTAGTGGAAAGGCGTGTGTGTGTGTGTGAGGGAAGGTGTGTGAGGGTGTGTGTGAGGGTGTGAGGGTGAGAGTATGTGTGTATGTATGTATGAGCATTGAACAAATTATGATATTGATATTTGGGCAATGAATCGGAGAAAATGTGTATGTTAGAATTTAGACCAATAATATTGAACATATTTATTTTATTTATTTATTTATTTAAAAATAAGAAATACATGAAAACATAAGCTGCATATCTCACTGGGGCATTCCTGTGTCGAGATATGCAGTTTTACAATGTAATTTTTTTTTAAAACATACATTTTTTTTTTTTTTTTTTACAGTGAATACCGCACAAGAATCTCAACTGCTCCCGTCTGGAGCCAGTGAGACTATGGCATCCCCAATTGGGGTATGTTGTGAGGCTGAAGGTAGTGGGGAGGGGAAAGAGGTGGGGGAGAGGAAGGTTGGGAAGTACCTGGCTATTCAGATCTGGTCACTAAACACGGCTAAAGCCATTTTCAAGCAACGTTTCAATTCTGAATGGTGGTCTTACACCAGGGCGATACTGATAGTATCTTCCACTCTGGAACATGCCGCAAATATACTATATATTATTTTAAATGAATTAATTGTGAAATAACACAAATTAATCAAATAAAATTTATTTGCGCATGCCGGGTTCGAACCCGCGACCTCCGGATTGTGAGTCAAGAGCCTTACCCACTGGACTACGGAGGTCGTCAAATACATATAAACTTAATAAAAATATAAATATAAACCTACACAAAAGAAGCACTGAGAACAATTATTCAGACATGGATTATTAATAATTTAATTATAGCTGGGCAGTATGCTCATCGTTGGCAACAATAACATTATACTGTAAACTAAAAATACAAGGCACCTGTTAGTTGTGGCTTACCAGATGCATTCATAGGGTGGCCATACCACAGTAGCATTTAATTATTAACAAAAAATATACATTGGTAAATAACAACAGCTAACTAATATCAGGTAAATAATAAACAATTATGTACATTAAAATTAATAATTATTAAGTAATAAATTTATATAGTTTATGTATATTAAGTAAACATGTATAAATAAATTAAGTAGATAATATTTAATATAATTATGAGTAAATAATAGTGAACAATTTATTAATAATAAGTAAATAAACACAAGTAAATTAAGTACAAAATAATTATGAGTAAATACTAATAAACAATTATAAAGACAGTAAGTAAATTATGATACGAAAGAAGTATATAATAATAAGTAAATACTTATGAGTAAGTACATAATAATATATAAGTTAAGTACATACACAGTTATTAAATATGGATTGTATGAAATATAGCTTAATTCAAGAGTGATTTATGATATTATAAGCGGCAACATGGGTAATCCAAAACCATCACTCTCAGTTAGTATACATATTTTGACAATTTTCTTGAATAAATGAAATGTACCTACCAAAATTTTTTTATTTTTTCAGTGAGCATATTATAAAGCACCGGAGCTTTATATGAAAAACTTCTTTGTCCAAAGGATGTTTTGGTATGTACCGGCTGATACATTAAATAGCCCAATCTAGTGTTGCGCACTTGTTGAGATCTTTTCGCAGTGATAATGTTGTTGAAAAATTTACAGAGAGCCTGTATTATGTACAACTCCCTTACTGTCATAATTTTGCTTTCGCTATATAGTAACTGTGATGAATACATAAAACTTTTCTTAAAAATTATTTAAAAAAATATTTTTAAAAATAATTTTTATGCAATATTTAAAGGCTCTAGAGTAGTCTTATGACAAGAACCCCAACAAATAACATTATATGAAAGCATTGAATGAACAAGAGCATAATATACAGTTTTTAGTGTAATTTTGTCCAATATATTTCTTAGAGTCTTGAAGATATAGGCTAGCTTTCTTTTTTTTTGTTAATATTGTAATATGATTGTTCCATTTTAATTTTGTATCAATAATTCAGCCAAGATATTTGATATTGTCTACTCTTTCCAAAGATTGACAATTACACTCCTGTACGCAACAATGTATTTTTAAAGAGCGGTCTAAAAATGGTTGATTTACAGAAGAAATACTAAAAGTAATATATTTAGTTTTGTTCATGTTTAAGGTTAACAAGTTTTGGTCAAGCCAATTTTTGACTGCCCTGAATCCTGTCTCGCACTTAGCATACGTATCATCCCAAGTATCACCAGCAAACACTAAAACAGTGTCATCTGCAAATACAATTGAAGAACCAGAAAACGGCAGTTTACAGAGGTCATTAATATATAACAAAAATAAAATTGGACCCAGAACACTACCCTGAGGAACACCATATACAATTGATTTGTTTGAACTAATATGATCATTAATCATTACTCTTTGTATTCTATTTTCACGATAAGTTCTGAACCAATCTAGAGCTTTATTAACAATACCCATTGAACCGAGTTTTTTTAATAGTAAACCGTGGGATACGGTATCAAATAATGCCTTAGACAAGTCTAATAAGACAGCCACGGCTTTATTGCCAGTATCCAGAGCTTCTATGACTGTTAAGAGCGCGATTGATTGGAGAATTAGATGCTGCATTTGTCTTGTAATTAAGCGTGTGGAATAGTTCTGTATGGCGTGTACGTCTTAATGGTCTAAGCGGACCTAGGTGGCTAATGCGCTAATTATGCATCCGTGCACAAGTCGTTCTGTTTACTTAAATCTACTTGTGATAATGGCATAATAATTTTATCTAAACCGTTTATACGAATTTAAATTGAAAAAGTTATTTATGGTATACATAATTATTGAATTTAAACTTCTTTAGCCCCGTTAGTTATTTGAAATTCCGATGAAACGGAAATGCGTCAAAAAATGTAATATTTGACGGTCCTCGGTTCTAATATAATGCGCTAAATTCACAACTACGCGCGGGCCTCTAATAGCGCCGCGGTATAAAGCGCCTGACTCTCAGCGCCCAGAGAGACATCCAGCGAACGGAGGTTCCAAACCTACCAAATAAAAAATTAAAAAAAAAAAACATTTCGATTTTGTAAAATTATAATAAGAAGAACAAGCTTGATGATCAAAGAATGTCAACCCCTAACCTAATATAATTTAACCTTACGTAATTTGACTTAACCTAACCTTACCACTTTTCCAGCCTGATATTTTATGACTGCCGATAAAAACATCGTACGATGTCCAAATACCTTTTCTTGCTAATCAAATAATTAAATGGCAACTCATTGAAATATTTTTCGTAGTTTTTTTAAGGTATCTAAAAAAATCTCTCTTTCCACGGTTGACAGTATAAAACATAAAATCATTTGCCGCATTTCATGTTAGATTCGCACAGTGGGTATCTATTTTCCTTTGACAAGTTTCCTCTGTGATAAATGAAAAATATTCCTCGTTTTGACAATTAAGACTACCACCACCTAAATAAAACGAGCGGATCAAAAATGAAACGAACAAAATTCCATACCGAGAGGAGTCAACCTAAAATGCTTAGCAAAGTTTAGCACAAATTCGTGCCAAGGGTTGGGCCCTACTACACAGCGGGTATATTAAACCGATCAATGATTTCATTCCATGTAGGATTAGGACTTAAAGGATTATAATATTACAGATCATGGAGGAAGAAAACCGAAACTTTAAAAGAAAAAAAGTTGATCGACGTGCAATATATTATGTTGAATGTATGAGATTTAAGTGCTTGAATAAATTTAGTAAAAAAAAACTGAAAAAAGCAATAACCATTTTTTTTCGAAGCAGTGAGATAAAAGTGAAGAACTTTTTTATTAATGTAATGTAATTTTGTCTCTGCTTAACTTGTTTCACAATAATTCACACTTTCATATATTAAAGATTAATTTATTTAACTTTATTTCGAAAACATTTTTTAACTGACAAAACACTTTTGATGTGTTGAGTTGCAAAATGACACAGAAAATATTAGACAAGTTTTCTCATTACAACACTAACTACAACTTTTGAACTGTCAATCGAAAATGAGAAATTAAAAAAGTACACAGACAGACTCCGACGGTTTGGACCAAAGTCATGTCAAGGTTAACACTCCCTTTCCGAAGGGGGGTAATACATTTACCCCGAACAACATTTTAGTGCAATGTGTATGTTGTAACATTCTATATACATTTATATTGCGGAAGATAATTTTGGGAAAGCATCCAAAAAGATAAATAGTGACTTCGTTTAAATACCGTTTCTAAATTAAGATATCTTTCGTACATATTTCACAGACTTAAAGAAGTACTGAATATTGAAAAATTGAAAATGATTTATTTTTCTCTGGTGCAATCTTCACTCATGTACGGAATAATAGGATGGGGTGGTGCGCATGATGCTTTTATGAAACCTTTGCAAACAACTCAAAATAATGTATAATAGAAATAAAACATTTTCGACAGAGGCTTTATACAAAAAACCTAAACTGTTCAGTCTCCGTAAACTATTTATACTGTAAACTATGAAATATATCTATAAAAACATAAACAAATTCGAAAAAAATGAAAAAGAATCAACATTAGAAATAATAATGTATTCTAAACCCCCCAATCAAACACTAAATAAATGCAAACTCACAGTAATTTTATTGGACCTCGCACTTTTAACCTTTTTCCAAAAAATATTCAAGTTGCAACTAAACTTCCGCATTACATAAAAGAGTTAAAAACAGGACTGATTCATACAGATGTAAAAACTCTATTTATTTAATTTTATAACAGTTTATGTTTTTCACAAACTTTATACTTATTATTACACTATATATATTATTACACTATACACTTATCATTACCTTATACACTATTGTACAAACTTTTTGTAAAAAACTGTTTGAACGAATTTTTATGTGTTTTTGCTTTAAATACCACTGTTTGTTTTTTTTCTAGGTACTAAAAATAAAATATTACCCCACAAAAACTGTATTACCCACGCACAGGCTGCGCCTTAGTGGCTTCTCATTATTTTTATTATTTTCAAAATATGTGTGTAAAATTGGGTAAAATAAGGATAAAAAAAATAATAATAATCTCTAGAATGGCTCAAACAAAATAAAATAAAAAACTTACTCAATAAAACAAAATTCGCTAGGATACAAAGGTTTATATTAATGAAGAAAAGTATAAAAAAAGCATTAAAAAGTAGAAGAAATTAATTACCTAGACTCATAGAAATCTGAGATCATCATCACGAGAAAGATCGAAATCATGAGAAAAGGTACAGCAGAAGATAAAGAAGAAATTCTGTAAAAAGCAAATATCAAATTAATGATCTTCTCGAACTGCCATCATTCTGCAGTACTAAAGTATCCTTCCGTGCCAAACCACGCGAGGAAATAAATTTAATATTACATCGTTCAACGCCCCATCTGCTACATTCGAGTTCTTTAGCGACCCTTGTAATATATGGGTCATTTTTATATCTGAAATAAAATTATTATAAGTAAGAACAAGGATTTTTACATTCAGCATCGATAGCCACATTTCATATTTCATTTCAATCAGGAGTATTGGATGAATGAAAACAAATTATTCTGTGCTGAATTTCTTAACGATTTCTTTTAAATTCTTCGCCATCATGGCAGGGCATTTTACGGGCGGTCCGTTTGATAGATTCTCCCATCTTAACAGACGGATTCCAATCTTTAGAGCACAGGCATCGGGTGGGAATGCTATCATTGTTCTACCGGTATTACAATGGAAGATGCTCCGAGGAACTAGCATCATTGATCCCTTCGGCACCGGTGCATAGTCGGGAAACACGCCAAGCGCGTGCCCAACATTTGTACACAGTTGACATTTGTCACATGAGAACGGGTCGTTTCTCCGACTCGTTCTTGTGTTCAACAGCTCGGCTGTGGAATGATTTGCCGGCCTCTGTGTTTCCTCCTTCCTACAACATGGGTCTCTTCAAGACCAATGTTCATTCCTTCCTCTCCTCAAAAAGACCCTCCACACAGCATCCCAGATGACATAGGCCCTGAGGGAAATTTATTCCTCAGGGCCTCCTGTGTGGAGTTAATGTAAAAAAAAAAAAAGAATATAGAAACAAATTAATAAAAAAAAATGTGAATGTGATTAATAGGATCAATAAAATAAAAAAAAAAAATAAAAAAGGCATGACGAGGGTTAATATAAACAAAATAAATTACTAGTTAGTTTCGCTTTAATCAGCATTAACTCTGGTCATGGGATGATTGCGCAATAGTTGAAATATATGGTTTTCCATGCGATATCGTTTGTTTAAACAAGTAATTGTTGGAAATCAACTGTCAATGAGTTCAAACAACGAATACGTTTTAATTTTATGTGTGTGTGAAGTTTTGCTTGTGCGTATATAGAGCGAGTAATTATATCTTTATGTTTATGGGTTAATTTATCAAGCCCGACGTAATATATCGTCACACTGTTAGTAAACAATGCCCTTGATCCCATCATGAAAGCACAAAAACTAAACATAAAAATAATTCTTAAAATGCCGCTTACTACCAGCACTGATACTATCTTCAATTCCTTCAACGTTATGGACATAAAACAGCTCTACTCAAGATCCATATTACTTAATTTACACAAAAACAACAAAACACCATACAAAGCTGCACAAACAATACACAATACCCGAGCCAAAAACAACGAACTTCTCCAAACTCCTTTTTTCAAAACCACCTTCGGGCAAAGACACTCTAAATACATAGCTTGCAAACTATACAATACACTACCAACTACGATTAGACAAAGTGACTCCTTTACAAAATTCAAACAAGATATTAAAAAATGGATTATAAGTATTGGACGCCACACTATCACACATATCTGTAAAATAAATCACACATAGACAGAAATAACTATTCACTTACAACCTAACCCATATAAAACAAACGAAAATAATGGAATCCTGTCAAATTTAACCTATAAATAGACTAGGCAGAATTTATTTCATTACTCCATCTCCAACATTTATAAAATAACTCTCTTTAAAAGATTTACCACCCTTCCAATCACCCTTCTGTTTTAATTCTATTCATAATATGTATTTTACCTGAAATATCCTTGTAACTACTATATTCATTTATGTACGCCTGTCTCGACACAGGTATACCCTAGTGAGACAGGCATACAAATAAAACCATTGTAAATATATTTTATTATAGATAAATAAATAAAAAAAAAACACCGCTATCAAATACGTCGTGAAGCCCATAGTAAACACGTCAATGAGACGAAATATGTAATCACACCCGCTAATGGTACTAGTGACGAAATATGTAACACGTAAAGAAAAAAAATTAAACGCAGCTGAGATATGCACTTTTATTGAAAATGCAAAAAATGTAATGACCAGCAGAACTGGGAAATTTACTAGCAATGACCTAAGAAATTTGAGTTAGCTTGCTCGCAGGTAAAATATGACATAAGTATTGATGACGTGGTCGCACCTTAGAATCAAGCATTTTATAATTATACTTTTTTCCCGTCAGCTGACTTACGCTAATTTCATTTGTAATAACACTAATAACTGTAGATCGTAAGAGAAATGTGTTAAGAGACATGTGTTACCTTTTAGATTTTTGTTTTTACTTTGAAATTATTGGTTAATTAGACATGAGTGCGGCATTTGACACGGTAGATCATAGTTTTTTTTATTAAATGTACTTGAAACCGATTTTGGCATTCGAAGATGGATGATATCATACCTGTCTGGATGAGTAATCTGAGTAACTTTCAATAAATGTACTTCACCTGATTCTTCCATAGAATTTGGAGTTCCCCATGGTTCTATTCTAGGTCCCATTCTCTTCATTCTCTAAACGAATCGTCTCGAACAACTCATTCACTCAGCTGGCTTTGAATCACCACAAATCAGGCAACGCAGATGATCGTTTGATTATCAAGTTTTATTCGTCGGATAAATAAAAAAAAAAGAGGTGCTTCATTCACAGACTTATGTTGCATATATCAAACTTAATCGGACAGACTGAATTTATTTGGATAGCTTCTCCTAGAAGGAAAGCCCTCATGGACCCCAGTCCAATCCATATTCAAGATACAGATATATTCCCTTCTACAGAAATAAAATTTCTGAGTTTCACTATAGGCAGACAATAGTCTTTTTCTTGAATCATAAATTTCAAAAGATATGAGTTTTGGCTTTTTCCATCTAAGGCAGATAAAATGAATCGAGTGATGCCTTCCCTCTGATGAAGCAAAGCTACTCATTAACTCGTTCGTTACATCACGTGTGGACTATTGTAATAGTGCGTATGCTGGCCTACCCAAAAAAACAAAAAAATTTATTTTTATTTTTTTTTTTATTGAAATAATAGATAATACATAATATAATCAACAAACAAGTCCTGCTAAGCCAATTGAATCGGCTTGTCAACAGGTGCTTATATTTTAGTTACATATTTATACATTTTTAAAATTTAAAATTTACATCTTATATCTACAGATACAACATTTTTTCATACATATCAAAATCAACATAAATCTTTTTTTTCCGATAGCCAATTTTTCACCATATATTTAACCTTATTCATAGAATTACATTGCTTTATAGTGTCAGGTAATAAATTAAATATCTTCGGTATGATATATTCAAACGTTCTCTGTCCGTACTTATTGTTAAATTTCGGAACTATTAACCCGTCGTTACGCGTGAATCTAGTGCTGTATTTATGTTCTAATTTCTCTTTATGCTGCGGGGTAAATATATGTTGAATTATAATTTTGTGCCAAAGTATTGCCTTAACAAGTAAAATTTTGGCACTTTGAAACAGCAACGGTTTATTTTGTCTCTGTTTGAAAATATTAGGGACGACCAATAATTTTACAATTGCGTTTTGTACAACTTGCACTTGTTTCAGATTGGTTATAGAAGTATTTCCCCATATTGTTAATCCATATCTTATAATAGATTCTGCTAGTGACATATAAATTATTTTAAGTGTTTCAATTGATAGGAAAAAATTTAATGTGTACATTCTGCCAGCAATCGATCTGAGTCTTTTACAGGTTTTTTTTATATGTTTGTCCCATTTAAAAAAACAATCTACAGTAACACCAAGATACACGTATTCCGAAACTAATTCTAAGCTTTCACATTTACAATTAGTTGGAATATTTTTATGAATGCAATTAAAATTATGAGATATAATATTAGGATTAAATTGAAATTTGGCATTAGGTGATCTTATATGCATTACTTTGGTTTTTTTTAGCATTTATTAATAGTCCTGCATCATGTGACCATTTACAGAGTTGATTAAAGTCAATTTGCATATGTTTAATTGCAATTTTTAGATCTTTATGTGATATGACCAATGCCGTATCATCTGCGAATACAAAATGTTTCACAAAAGAGAAAAGTTTTTTCATTATGGTTACATAAATTATATATAGTGTAGGTCCTAATATGGAACCTTGTGGAACTCCTGCAGATACATTTTTTGTTTTACTAAAAGTATTATTTATTTGATACATATTTTTCTATCTGTAAGATAATCTTTAAATAAATTTAACACATTTCCTCTTATTCCAATTTTTTCTAGAGTTTTAAGCAGTTTTTTTGAGTTAATTGTGTCAAAAGCTTTAGAGTTATCAATAAATAAAACAATAACATGTAATTTTTTATTCAATTGGTTATTTACGTAATTGGAAAAATCTTGCAGTAGTTTTTCAGTATTTTTTTTTCTTTGGAAACCATATTGACTTGGATCAATGATAGAGAATTTTTCAATATAATTATTTAATTTATTTGATAAAAATTTTTCAAAATTTTTTTATATATAGATAATGATTTTTGGTGAATCTAAGTATTGTCTTATAACCCCGCTTCTAAGGGATCGCCTTCAATGGCTTCGATGCCCTGAAAAAATAGATTTCAAGATCGGCTTAATGACCTTCAAAGCATGCCGAGGAATAACGCCAGCCTACACATTGGAACTATGTGTCCGACAAAATTTAAGCGATAGTCAACTTACTCTAAGGTCAGCAGATCTACATGCCACTAATAGTTTAATCGAACTTTCTATGTCAAACCGACATTTACCATGAACGATCGTTTCATGTAAGTGGCCCGTTCATTCGGAATAAATTTTCCACAGCCCTTACTAATATCCAGAAAATTGCTGAATATAAGCCGGCTTTAAAAACCAAATTATTTAAAAAATCATACCATTCTTGAATCTTAACTTCTTCCTAATTCTCAATTTTTCGGTATTTGTTTGGTTTCGGTTTCCTCCTATTATACTTTTATGTTTAACGTCCACTCAGAATCTTTCTTATTTCCGAACCTAAACTGCCTTCTGTTTTATATTATATTTTGGTTTTTATGTTCTTCTTTTAATACCTCCGTTATTATTTATCATAACCTATTGTCTTGTGCCAAAACTATGTTATGGCTAATTTTGTTTTCTTGGCATTGCTTTGTATGTACTCTATATTGTTTGTTTCATATTATTTGGTCAATATTTTGTTAGGACACGCAAGGAACACTGTAGGATTATTTTAAAGTTTATGATAGTTAAACATTTCTGAGAAGCGGAATAACCAGATATTCACATTCTAAAAGTGGAAAACACTCTTCAATCAAGTATTTTTGTTACTGCGGCATTCTGTAATTTATTTCAATCTCCACAAATGTTTAGAAAAAATTTCCAAAAAAAAGCCTGATTCCGGCTGTTCCAAACAGAACAACGGTATATTCAAATTAATCTAACCAACATGAACGCATGCGAGCAAATATTGTGGAGAACATAACTTAAATTTATTGTTATGAGTTTTGAATAAAAATAATGGTTATATAATATGGCATATTAATGTTAATAAAAAAGTTATTAATGTTCTGTCACAAGTATTTTTACACATCTACAATAATTATTTAAATACACGTATACTGTACATATGTACTTCTCGTATGCTATTTTAGCTTTTAGAGGAAACCACAAGCCTAACATGTATGCATTCTTAGTGTGCCTCATATCGCAACGAATATAGTTAAAAAGCATAATAATCGATTGGAAAACGTATACTAGAGGTGATGATTTTAGGCGCAAAAGTGTCTTTAATTTATTTTTTGAAAAATTTTGTAAGAAAGACAAAAAGTTAGTGAATGGAAACTCACTGACGATTTTAATCATAAAATTATATTTTTTTATATTGTTTCTTATTTGCGATTTAGACATCTCAAAAAAAAAGGTTTTATTGGTAGCTTAGGCGTATATTTTTTTATAAAATATTTAACAATTTTATTTTCGTTTTTAACTTAATAAGTAAAACCTCGAATTGTAATACATATATTTTTTTTAAATAGGCAATTCACCCTAAAAAGAGTGCTGTGTGATTGTAATAGAGTTTCATTTGGAAAAGCTCGGCAAGGCGTAGGTCCTGGGTTCTTGTCCAGAATATGACCGTATCCTTTTCTGTTTTCGTATCCTTTTCTCATTTTTCTGTTTTTGAGATTTTCGGTTGAGTTTCACTAATTTTGGCTTCATTTCATTAAAATTTTATTTTAATCTTCTCAATGGAAACGGTTCAATCGAAACGGTAAGAAAAGCACAGGTTTTCCAATAATATTTGAATGTAAGTAATTTATAAAGCAAACCGATTCGTAGTAAAGAATTTATTTTTATTTTTTTTACTTTAGTTCCACACAGGAGGCACTGAAAAAACTCCTCAGGGCCTTTGTCATCTTTGAGGATGCTGTGTGGAGGGTCTTTTTAGGAAAGAAGGAGAGGAAGTTCTGGGAAGGAAGAGGGTATTAGGAGTGGGTAGGAATCTGGGGGTCAGTGTGTTCAGGAGTGATAGACGTACGAATCCATCCCTCCCACTGCGGTTCAAGACGATGTTCCGAGAGAGTACGGCTGGAGAAGTCAAAGGGACTACCTCAAACATTCTCTCCCGATCCGGCCTGCCATGCAGCTGGTGGGCAGATCATCCGACGCCAAGACTCAAAAAAACCTAACCCCATGAACCCGGGCACCCCTGCTTAGTCACCAAAAGTAGCGAACCACTGGCATAGTGACCTATGGCAGAGGTGTTGGTTATCCAATAAATGGTTTCCGAGGCGGCGGTACCCATACCCGCCTCCCAAATTGTACGAATAATCTAAAATAGTGATTTAACATTAACTTCTCCTGGAAGATTTTTATTTTATATTATGATTTTAAATGCGGGTCGTAAGGATAAATTTATGCAGGAAAGGATTCTGCATCTGATTTTACATAAAAAAAAAACTGTGCCTTTTTTATCAAAATTTATTATTTTACGATTCTTTCCATAGTTTTTTCAGTATAATTTCTCTTTCAATCTAAAAGTACTATTCTGAAAGACATTTAATAAATGGGAATTGGTAATTGAAAGTGTATTTTAACTTAATTGATACAGTTAAAGTCAGAAGATTGTCGATTGTCTCGTTTATGATGAATAATTCTTGAAGTGAAGTTATTTCAATTTTGATTTAAATATTTTGCTCAAATAACCTAACAAACGTTTTATTTCAGAATCTCCACGAATATAATTATTTAATCATAAGTAGAAGGTTTCCCTTTACTTAATGATTCGCTAATCGTCTTTGTTGAGAAGAAGATGGTGCTCATAATAAATTATAATAGTTGAATGAAACGTAATAATTTCTCTGAAAATTCTTATTAATATGATTACTTATTAAGAACAGCATAATATTTCCTTTAAAGGCTAAACAGAGATATTACTTTTTAATCCATACTAATATTATAAATGTGAAAGTGCGTGCGTTTGATTGTTACGCTTTCACTCCTAAACCACTTTACCGATTTTAAAAATTCTTTCATCAATAGAAAGCTACATTATTGGCGAGTAACATTGGACATATATAATGGTAAGTTCTGGCGTTGTTTGTTACGCTTTCATGCCTAAGCCAAAAAACCGATTTTTTAAATTTTTTCACTAATAGAAAGCTAAATTATCAGCGAGTAACACTGAATGTATATAATGGTGAGCTCTGGCGTTATGAAATTTGTATAAATGAAAATGTGTGTATTTCATATATTTTGGTGGCAGGGAGGAAAGGCAGGGGGAAGGTGGGGTTCACGGAGAGGGAAGAGGCGAGGGAGGGGGAAGCCGGGGAAGGTGGAAGGGAACGGGGACGCACGGGAAACGACATGCAGATTTCTTATTCTCAGTATTGCAACGCATGCCGGGTATCAGATAGCACCATTCATAAATTTAAAAGAAAGATATAAAATAAAACAAATTTTTATTAGTACTTCATTTTATGAGTTTATGGAGTGTTGCGGCGGGGAGCAAGTGATCCTTCTCAAGATTGAGGGATCAAATGTTGCAGCGTTTTGTGCACTGTAAAATTGATGATAGCGGTTATGTATCTATTTTATTATATTTCTGGAGTTGACTTACCAATATCTCCAAACTGCTGTACACCCTCCATGCACTGAGTTTATGTCACCGGGAAGGTAATTGTTAGTTTGGAAAGATGAGGAAAATTGGTGATATTTGTTTTGTGGAGTTAATGGCATACGCTAATGGTAAGCAAGCGATATTTTAGCGTATTAAATGATTTGTGAAGTAGCGCATAGAACGGTGAGATTCACGGGTAGACATTTGCGGTGCGGTTAACGAATTCTGTCTTATTAAGCGGCGTGATTTTTACAACTATAAATTATAGCGGTTGTGGGACCTTCTGTCCCGTGCGGTGATTTTATTGGAACTGAGGCAGAGGGCACCCAATAGGTAGTTCCAAAAGGCAACATGTAACAATAAAGGCGTGAACATGGAGGATAGTTGACAAAACTCTTTCTTCAAGGATTGATAAAAGTGACTTTACCTGCATAGATGGCTATTGCATTGATAGCTAACAGGAGATATTCTTGTATTGGCACGTATTAAATTTGCTTCATATACATCCTATTGGGAGGCGAAGAAGCGCTCTGCGGTCGTGCATCCAGAAAAAAAATCAATATCGCTGCAGTATCTCGGTAGGAAAGTAATCAGTTCATTTTAAGTTAACGTATAGTTGCTCAAAAGGATATTGATAAATATACAGGGTGCGGCAGGGAAACTTGCTGATTTGAAAAGTCAATAAAAGAAAAAGTACTTTATATATCGATTAAATTCTTTTTGTATTGTATAGTACACACTCTGAATTTTTGTTTTAAGTAGTTTTAAAAATGACATTGGGCAAATGGCGGCCCTCATTAGTGATACACTGATCTACCCTAGATTTGAAGTTTCGCTCCACTCTTTCGAGTATATCGACGTGAATGTTGGTGATGGCTTGGTGGATGTTGTCCTTCAGGTGTTGCAGGGTCCGGGGTTTGTCGTTATAAACGATGGATTTGAGATATTTCCATAAAAAAAATCGCAGGGTGCCAAATTGGGGGAGCGCGCCGGCCACGGTACGCTGTACGTCACCCCTCAAGGAGATAAGACGCTCGTGGAAGTGTTCCCTCAAAAGCTCCATTGAAATTCTAGCTGTATGCGCCGTGGCTCCGTCCTGCAAGTTGTGGAAGAAAAAATGCCGGGGAGAGGGCAAAAACGACTCCCTCACCCTATCGACGTTTTCTGGAGTTCTGGAAGTCCGTTGACCTCCTGGGCCTTCTCTTGCCACACTCCCACTTTTTCTGAATATGTCCATCTACGAAACAATTGATTGCCGCCTAGGAACGGGACCTGCGGGATGAATATTGAACCGAGTACGGAAGGCACGTTAGGTGGCGACAACCAAATGACCGTTAGAAAAGTAGGCCTCGACGGCAAACGCACGCTGTTCCTTTGTCCAATGCATGACGACAACTGGCTTGTAGTGTAACAAAACTTCAGGACCCCCTCTTTCCAATGAGACCCTCTCCACCCCTTTCTGACCACGTCTCGCTCAACTCCACAAATCAGCAAGTTTCCCTGCCGCACCCTGTACTTGATTGGGAATTTACACAATTCATAGCTACACTTACCTACACACATCTCTATACATCATAGACCCTGTACATGAAGTTAGTATTGCCACAAGTTCCTTCCTACGCATCCCTATACACCTCATTTGTATGTTACCCACATCAGTCATTAATCAACCCTTGCCGCATAAACATCTTTGCATTAATATACCTCTTACATCATACGCCAATCGAATCTCGCATACCGCAAGTAAAGTTCGGCGACAAATATAGTCGTACAAGTATAGAAGAAAGTGCCAGCCAAAATAGAAGAAAGTGCCCGCGCAGAAAGTCCTTTTTTTTCTTTTCTTTATGTACATGACGACCTCCGTAGTCCAGTGGGTAAGACTCTTGACTCACAATCCGGGGGTCGCGGGTTCGAACCCGGCATGCGCAAATAAATTTTATTTGATTAATTTGTGTTATTTCACAATTAATTCATTTAAAATAATATATAGTATATTTGCGGCATGTTCCAGAGTGGAAGATACTATCAGTATTGCCCTGGTGTAAGACCACCATTCAGAAATGAAACGTTGCTTGAAAATGGCTTTAGCCGTGTTTGGTGACCAGATCGGAATAGCCAGGTACTTACCAACCTTCCTCTTCCCCACATCCTTCCCCTCCCCACTACTTTCAGCCTCACAACATACCCCAATTGGGGATGCCATAGTCTCACTGGATCCAGACGGGAGCAGTTGAGATTCTTGTGCGGTATTCACTTTAAAAAAAAAAAATTCTCTCTATTTGTGCAGTGGTCTTTCACACACATTTCACAACATTCAAGGTCCTTCAATATCCCCAGCCGCATAAATCACACATCAATACTCGTAATCCAAAAAAGCGCCGACCGGCTATGGTTGACATTATTTGTTTTGTGGAAGTGAAAATACACTTTTATTTGTTGAATTTTCTTAAAATATCTCACTGAACCACCCAGCTTATTTTTAGCAAATTACCGAAATTTTGAGCTTTGGAGGTTATTATGTAATTAACCCATCCAACTCGAGATAACGGCGCCGTTAATTTTGAACCACCCTCTGCTTTCATATTATAATACGCTTTACAAAAACATCAAAAATAAATTGAATTATTAACGATTGAGAAAACTTTGAAGGAAAATAGATTTTTTCAGGCCGTGCCTGATTATCGACACGAATAATATTTAGTTACACGTAAGAAGCGTCAGATTTGAAACTATGATACGCCATTGGGATAAAAATTCCTTTATTATTTATTTACAGTTTTTTTACATTTTTAAATTAAGTCCCGTTAAACTGATTGATATCAGTTTGTCAACGGGTTCTTTTGACAATTACTTTTTTTTAAATTGAGACAGGTCTTCGACCAAGTCGAAGAGACAGGTACATGAAAAAAAAATTGTTAATAAAATTTATAAGAAATACAGAACAGATAAAATGAAAGAAATAAAAGAAAAGACAAGAGAAAATAATAATCGAAAAAACATTAAAAGGAAAAGCGGAAAATAACAGAAATTAGTACAAAAAAGTTCTTTCACTTAACCATTTTTTTAGCGTACATTTCCTTCTGAAACTCAATTCACAGCTTTTTATTGCGTTGGGTATGTTGTAAATTATTGGAACAAGGTATTCTAGAGTTCTTTGACCGTATTTATTTAGGTATCTGGGAATTATAAGTCCATCATTTGCAGTTAGTCTTGTATTATAAACATGAACCACTAGTTAATTATATTCAGATTGAGATGTATGCTGACTCGCAATTTTACGCCACAATATAGCACGAACAGATAATACATTTACAGAGTTGTATAATAATGATTTTGGTATATCATGTCTTTGTTCGTATTCAGTTTTTTTTAATAATAATTTTACCAACGAATATTGTACGTTTTGCACTGAAAGAAGATTTGTTTTTGTTGAATGTCCCCATGTGGTTAAAAAATAAATAAATATAAAATAAAATAATAAAATAAAATTATAATAAAATTTGAAATGTTTGACATATTTTACTAACTATATGACAATACACGATGTCAAAGAAGAATAATTACTCCACCAGTTCCCCGGGCACATCTGTGCTGGACCAAGATAGTTACTCCCGATGCTATCGACTGGCTGAAGCTGAGTAACCTCAACATCACACTCTGATCTCTACTAACTTTCCTCTACCAGCTTTGAAAATTAGACAAAAGCTAAAATTAAAAACGAACAATTGTGTAATACCTTTAAACAATACAAAAATCTCAATTTTCCGACCTTTTCTTTAGAGAGAAACCCTTGTACTTTGTCCGAAAATGATTAAACTTTAATATCAATCGAGAAAAAATTCAACGCCGGAAATGTTATTTCTTAAAAGTACTCGTTTCGGAAAATCACCTTCTCTTAAAGTAAAGAATTAACTCGCCACCGGCAAGGGTATTCAATTTACGTCATTCAGTTTGAAAAAAAAACTAGCCAAAGATAATATTATTTAAAATATATACTCCGACGGAGAAAGGTTTTTTAAATCTCTTTTCTTTGTTTAAAGAACAAAGATTTGAAATTCAATGGAACTTTGAGCGAAGGAACCTTTTTTTAAGCTAATTTAAACGGGGATTAAGTTCGATTGAATCAGATTTTAAACCTTTCTTGGGTAATTATAAAACTGGAACAAGTTAGATAATCCATCCATTCATCCATCCATATAAATAAAAATGAATCGCCGAAATGTATGTTAGCGCAAAACTTCCGAACGATTGCACCAAATTGGATAATATTTTTTTTTTGTGTTCGTTATTATCAAGACAAGGTTTCTATAAAAGAAGCGGTGTGCTATGGAATAACGAAATTTATATAAAAAAATTTAAATAGGTGGCAAGCGAGCTGTTTTTACCGGGACTGAATGTATGGAATGCGGGAGGGGGGAGGGGAACTCGGGAGGGGGGTTCGCGGGGTGGGAGGAAGCGGGAGAGGCAGAGAAGGCGGAGTGGGAACGCGTGAGGGGAAAAGGATGCAGGAGAGGAAGGGGAGGCGATAGGGGAACGGAACGAATGGGAAGGGACACGCATGCCGAGAACAGGCTAGTGTATTATAATAGGTCAACATTGTTTTAAGTGTTTTATTTTTATAAACGATTCAAATAAAATTTGCTCTTTTATTATCAAATTTGAAAAGTTAATTGGTAGCAAAAAATGCGATTTTGGATTGTGCCACTTTTGAATGAAGAATAAAGAACTCTTGTCCTTTTTATTGTTTTTTTTTATAATAACTAGCAATTTCCCGGCATGCGTTGCAAGGCCACTTAATAAAGAAATTGTTTCTCCCTACGTGTCCTTTCCCGTTCGTCTTGTTCCCCTTCGCTCACGAGTTCCCCCTCCATCTTCCCCGCCTTCCCTCTTCCTTCTCCCGCTTCCCCCGTCCGGCAAACTCCCCTCCCGTGTTCCATACATTCAGACACAGTACATTCAGTTTTCAAGCAGCTTGCGTGCTGCCTATTGCAATTTTTTTATAGGAATTTTACAATGCCAGAGCTCACCACAATATATAGAAACCATTCGCGAGAAATTATCGCTATCGAATTAATAGTATAGGAAATAATTTTATAACGTCAGAGCTCACAATTATATATATAAACAATTGCAAGCATGCGCACAACAACTCATCAAAGTTTCAACGCAATCGGATGAATTGTTTAGAAACCGCATAAGGGACAAACAATGAAACATTTATTTTTATATATTAAGATGACTTTAAAAAAATCCTGATTTCGCGTCGTTGAGTTGAAATGTTAAGTATATTATTTTATCGGTTTGTCGCAAAAGAGACTTTTTTCTTAACCCTAGAGTAGTCGCGCCTTTCCGTGAAACGTAAGTGCTCGCGTGGGGAGCATTTTACCGCACATATATAAAATGATTATTTTTTGCAAATAAGAGTTCAATACACTTGCAATGATTTTAAACGGATAGAATAAAACGTAAACTCTCCGAAAAGTAACATTTATTAAAGTTTTATACTTATTATTAGAAAAAAATGCCTTGGGAAATATTAGGTAAAATTAATTGAATTTTAACAACTTCTTTATCTTAACCTCCATACAAAAAGAAAAAATAAACTTAATAAAAAAATTAAACATAATCATCATCAACGACATGTATTTCAGCAAAACAATCCTGAAACATGTACATACAATGTTCGTTGCACAGTAAATTTTGCACCTTTTGGTCCTTCTATTTTTCTTGGATGGACATACTGCGCATATACCTTCTGTACCTGAGGGTAAATTTTTATGTTTCGATCGTCTATGCATTCGTTTCTGCAATGTGTCGGATCATCTAATCATAGCCGGAACAATTTTTTTCAAAAACTTTCTTCGTAATTCAGGAGGTGGTAATGGGTACCGCCGCAGTTATTGAACACATACCGGGAATCATTTATTGGATAACTAACACCTTTTCCATAGGTGCTTCCAAGTGGTTCACTATGACTAAGCAGGGGTGGCCGGGTTCATGGGGTGAGGTTTTGTGTGAGATTCCTACACACCCCTCTAAACTGTTTTCTTTCCCAGAACTTCCTATCCTTCCTTTCCTTAAAAAGACCCTCCACAGATGATATAGGCATTGAGGGAAATTATTTTTCTCAGGGCTTCCTGTGTGTAAAATTAATTAGCTAATGTTAAATAAAATACGTTATTGGTCAGTATTTTCTTTGAACATTATTTGACTATTTTATGCCCAATAATTAATCGAAACAAACTAAATATCAATATAATTACGTTAACTCAACATTATACATTATACGCAATGAAAACGAACAATATTTCAACTAAAGTAAAAAATCAGACACAAATTTAACTTACGTGAGTAGTCGCGCAGTGAGCATTTTGCCGCCAAACGCGACATAATGGACAACAACCCATGGATCTTGCGGTCACGCGCGCACCAAATTTCTTCGAATGTCTAAAACACGGAGGAGAGGTACGGGGGGTCAGCTAATAGGATGCTGTTCAATCTCCTCTTTAAAACTAAAAATAAAGTATAAAAAAGGATAGTTAATCACTAAATTAAGAATTATTTAAACTAATCAAACCTTTGCCTCTACGGAAATAGCTTTATCTTAAACACGTATCATAATGTTTCATTGAAATAATGAAAGAAAACCTTCACCTCCTGTCAAATTTTCAAATGGTCGTTTGGACAATTAAGAACTAAGGCGACGAAATGCATCGTGTACAAAATAACACGATTTTTTTTCCGCGCGCGGCACTCTAGGGTTAATATTCGGAATAAATGAACACAGGCAAAAGATTGCAGAGTAAGAACCTAACAATCTATAAGTTTGGTGAAAAAATTATTTGGAGACTATAATTTTTCTTACCACGTTCATCTGAACATTTGAATCAAAATACGTAATCATAAAACATAACATTTAGGATTATTTCACTGACAGATTTATACTCCTACGCAATTTCCCACGGATGAATTCACACATGGAGAGAATTTCACCTACTTAAATAACAATTTTTTTGAGGTGTCGGTGTCCAGTTAGTGTAAATTTATTATTTGGTGCTCCAAGCACCCGCCAGATACTAATTCATCCATGTTTAATTCCATCCATGCGTAATTCTGGCAAGTGTGATATGTTTAGGTGTAATTCAAATCTGTGTAATTTGGTTCCGACACCGATAAAAAAAAGGTTTTTTTCCACAGAAAAAAAATACTTAACACTTAACAGAATTTAAAATCTTTTTTCTCAGATGGCGCTGGTTTAATTAGTTTAAGAATAAATACTGTTTTCAATTATGTTTAAAAGATGGATATTTTTTACACCTGTACATATTCAAAATGAATATGTTTTATCCATAAACAAACTCAATTCTTCCAAGAAAGGCATCGCAATTGGATTGAATCACCGATACAACATTATATCGGTGAATCAATCCTTATATCCTTATATGTATAATATTATAAAGGTTAAAGTTTGTATGGATGAATGGATGTATGGATGTATGGATGTGTGGATGTATGGATGTATGGATGTATGGATGTATGGATGTATGGATGTATGGATGTATGGATGTATGGATGTACGGATGTACGGATGTATGAATGTATAGATGTAATGATGTATGAATGTATGGATGTATGGATGTATGGATGTATGGATGTATGGATGTGTGGATGTATGGATGTATGGATGTATGGATGTATGGATGTATGGATGTATGGATGTATGGATGTATGGATGTATGGATGTATGGATGAATGGATGTATGGATGTATGGATGTATGGATGTATGGATGTATGGATGTATGGATGTATGGATGTATGGATGTATGGATGTATGGATGTAAGGATGTAAGGATGTATGGATGTATGGATGTAAGGATGTATGGATGTATGGATGTATGTATGTTTGTTACTCTGGGAAAAAATCTTGTTTTGATTTGTCTTGTGTTAAATGAAGATATAAAATCACGTAATTTTTTTTATAATATTTGGATATTATCTTCTTCCCCCGGATTGACTTTGAAATTTCACGTAAAAGAGAAAAACCTACCCTTGTTAAATCGTCACAAAATGTTAGATAAACCAATAAAATTAACTATTTTTCAACAAAACGCGTAATCGAGGGAATATTTTGATTCACATATTTAAAAAAAAAATATTAATCTAATTCAAATCATCTCAAGGCAGTGTATTCAAATACAAGCAAAATCCTTCTTATTCTCAAATTTCGGCATTATTTTGCGAGACTTAATCTTGGGACTTTTTGTAAATGATTTCGTAATTGCATATTACATTTGCTATGGAAGATTATAAAAAATATTGTTTAAATGATTCCTAGTAACTTTCAGATACACTAGAAATAACTCCTTGATGGTTGATGATTGAAAATGAAAATTTTCAAAATTTTGAAGTGAATCCGGAGGAAGAAGGTCGTAACAGAAATTTGAAAATTTTTAAACTCATCGTTTTGAACCCATTTGGCATCCTTTTATCGCTCTTAGAATTTTAAAATAACTTTTTTTAATGACCCACCTTAGTGACAGTGCATACATCAGATTTTTTCATCCGATTGTCTGATCAGTCAAAATTCGATTGGACGGCGGGCGCGGAAAGGCGTTTATCCTATTTTCATAACCCCAAAAAATCTGACGATTGCGGCCGGCCTTAGTATGCACGAGCGGAAACAATTAATCCATCTTAACATTTAAGACATAGGATTTTATAATCTTCATTATTATGCGAACCACAGATCGCGGAAGTTTTTTTTAAATATTTCAAATAAATAATGCATCTAGGGAAAATTTGCTGAGAATCAGCAGCTAAGCAAACTAAGGTTTTGTAGGTGGTGCTGAGATTCAGCAAAAAGCGCTCCAGTGGTTAAGTGTTTTTCCTTAAATAATTAAATTAACGTCATCTAAGAAATAAAAAGTAATGAATTCTTTTAATATTAACTTTAAAAGGTCAAAATTACAATTCACAGCAGTAATTAAAATAAAGAATTCGTTAAAAATATCCCATTGGTACGAATTTTTTTATTTATTTTGATTCTTCCATTTTTAAATGAAAACATTCCTATATTACTCAAAATGAACAATTTTTGTTAGTTGTAATTATGTTACCTGGCTAATTGAAGAGCATACCGTGATTTTTAAGCATACATTTATTCCGAAAACCAAACTTTCATCTAAAAGGTAATATAGATTATAAAAACAAAAAAATTAAAAGCCTGCAGTTCACTAGCGGTTGAAATGGAACCATCAGAAAACTAAAGTAGACAAAGTAGGGAGGCTACGAAGCACCGGACAAAGAGATTTTTATTTTATTTTATTTATTTGAGACACAAACAGGATATTTATAAAACATTTTTGTGGGTAAAATATAATAAATTAAAATACAAATATAAATATCCCTAGACTAATGTGTCTGCAGTAATTACATTTGAATTTTTACAGAAGCAAACACATGAAAAAAAATGCAAGTATTATTTATACATAACTTTAAAAAAACTTAAATACAAAATTGAAATACATTAAAAGTATACAATATTTATGAAGTATTTCCTGAGATATAATAAAACAACAAATTTTTATTTTTATAATTTTTTTTTTTTAGGTGCTCAATTCGTGGAGATATTTTTTGAAACATGTTACATTATTTAGAAAAATATCTATGAAACTGTGTATTTTAACAAGATCGTTGTATGATCGACACATTCTGGACATAGGATTAAAATATCCAGTATTATTGGTAAAAATTTCAGTCCAAAATATGTTAAAGTTTCTGGTAGATTTGGGCCTGGCGTATAACTTGATTTGGTTGACTAAGTTACTGTCTACACGATTATTCACAATTTTATAAAGCATTAAGAGGTCATTTATGTTTCGTCTTTTAACCAGACTTTCTAATTTGAAATGTCTAAATCTTTGTTCGTACCCGTCTAGAAGATGATAGACACCTGATCGGTAAGACAAAATCCGTGTAAATTTTCTTTGGACTGATTCGAGTCTAGGTATCTGTGTAATATAATGTGGATTCCAGACTGTTGACCCGTACTCAAGAACACTTCGGATTAAGGAATTGAATAGAATTATTAGACTGTTAGAATTCTTAAACAGTTTGGTTGATCTTACAATAAAACCAAGTAATTTATTTGATTTACACACAATGTATTCAATGTGTTGATTGAATGTTAGTTTGTTGTCAAATATAATTCCTAAATCTTTTATTGATTCAACTGTTTCTAGATTGTGACCACATATGCTATATGAATACAGAGTTTTGTTGGTGTTCTTGGTGAAATTTATAACTTTGCACTTAGCTATATTCAGTTCCACTTCATTGTCAACACACCAGGTAGATATTGTGTTAAGGTCTTGTTGTAAGAGTTCACAATCTTTCATAGATTTAATTGCTTTATATAATTTGAGGTCATCAGCATATAGAGAAAAATTACAGCGGTGTTTGTATGTAAGGTCGGTAATAAAGATTAAGAAAAGTAAGGGTCCAAGGTGAGATCCTTGGGGTACGCCCGACGTAACTAATATTGGGGAAGAGTTAAAACCGTTGACAGTAACTAATTGACTTCTATGTGATAAATATGATTCTAACCAACGAAGCAGATTTCCGTGAATGCCGATTTTATCCAGTTTATTCATTAAGATAGAGTCACTTACTTTGTCAAAGGCCTTACTGAAATCGGTGTACACGGCATCTACCTGTGTTTTATTATTCATCGATTTACACAGAAAGTCCATATACTCGAATAAATTAGTATTTGTGGATCTTTTAGCTACAAAGCCATGTTGGAAAGGACTAAGTATATGTTTTACATGGTTAAAGATGGTTTTGTATACAATGGACTCGAATATTTTGCCAAAACAAGATAGAAGGCTGATAGGACGGTAGTTTGTTACATCATTCATAGATAACCGATTATACTGTTTCATTCTCTCGCAGGCTCAATCCTATAGATGTTTGTGTTTGCCTCTTTTTATTGTATCTATTTTTCGTTTCATCGAGTTACAAATCATAACGGTGCTAAGAAAGTTTTAACTTTAAAAATTAGTGTAGGTATGCAATACACACACGGTAGAAGTGAAACTTTTGGAAAACTAAATTAGGACCGATAATACTATCTTATTCTCGCGCAGGCTAAATCCTATAGATGTGAATTTGTTTTAATTGTCGCAATTTTATGACTTCTTTTTATTGTCGCAATATTTCGTTTCATCGAGTTTCAATTCCTCCTCTGTGTTTCCTCCTTCTTACAACATAGGTCTCTTCAAGACCAATGTTCATTCCTTCCTCTCCTCAAAAAGACCTTCCACACAGCATCCCAGATGACATAGACCCTGAGGGAAATTATTTTCCTCAAGGCCTCCTGTGTGGATTTAATGTTTAAAAAAAATCACAACGGTGCTAAAGAAGTTTTCACTTAAAAAATCGAGTGAAGTTAACACACGGTAAAAGCGAAACTTTACCAAAACAATCTCAACCAATAGGAGCCTTGAAAAGAGAGGTCATGATGAAAGCGACCAATGAGCGCAGACCTAGTGTCATTTCCGTTTCATATCTCAACCAATAGGAGCCTTGAAAAGTGACATCATAATCAAAGCTGCCAATAAGCGCAGTTTGATGCTTCGCAGGTGCTGTAATGCGTTATTTCCTTTTAATCCGAATTCCAAATCACAACGATGCTAAAGAAGTTTTCACTTCAGAAAACTTTTAAATAAACTCCTCATTCTAGCTAATGATTCTCTTTTTTAGGTTTTAGGCTCGGGTGAACGAATTTTTCATTTAAGAGGGAACCAGAAATAAGTCATTTTTAAATCAGATTTTAGACGTATTGACTCTTTTCCACAAAAAATCATAATTGGATTTCGAAAGATTGTTTTTTTATCTAGCATTCGCATGTTTTAAATTTTGAGAAAAAATGTTTACTTT
Organism: Limnephilus rhombicus; assembly: GCA_929108145.2. Lineage (NCBI taxonomy): Eukaryota > Metazoa > Arthropoda > Insecta > Trichoptera > Limnephilidae > Limnephilus > Limnephilus rhombicus. The sequence continues at coordinate 43,540,699 of OV815288.1, read as the reverse complement.
TAGTATTGTAAGGTTATACCATAGGTCGTTGGCAGATTTGTTAAATTTTCAAAAAAGTTTTTGTACTATACCACACCCATTTCAAAACATTTAATCATGCAGTAAAATAAATCAATACATTATCTGGGTATCGCATGTTTAAGAATTTTAATTTAAGTTTAAATAAAATCAATAAAAAATATATACGTACATGTGTTTCTCGACGAAAATTGGTCCGTTTGTGTATTTATTTGCGCACTTACAAACTAATATATTTCAGAATTTTTTACATTCTTATTTAACTTAAACATTATTGAAAAATGATAAATAAAAAATAATTACAAAAAGTACATTATTTCAATAGTTTTATCATCACGCCTTTCAGCATTTTTGGATGTAGGTATAAATTAAAGCAAATTTGGAATGAAATAAAATCGATATTGAGTTATATTTTTAAAAAGCTGGTATGGAGAATAATTAATCTTTCTCATTGTAACCGCCCTGCACGATCGTAAGAACAACTTTTGACGAAATTTGGATTTTCGGCCGCTGGCTGGTTCAACCCTTTTAAGCATATTTCTACTTAATTTCAAATGTTCCATAATTTAAATCATTGTGTTTGCGACGAGTCTATCACTAGCAGCTCTATATAATATTGTTAAAAGATGAATGTCAGATTTAGATCAGGAATTCATTATTTATTCTCTCAAGTTTACTTTCCTCTCTTAATTCCAGCCAATTTACTTTCGTACCGTGGATATATAATAAATATTCTTGCAAGAGATTCAAAGCACTTAGCAAATACGTTCGTTTGAATAACTTATGAATTTGTCGTCTAATTTACCATTTGGAGATGAACAACTTGGATGTTGACTGATTCATAGAGAAATTTGTTCCGTTATGAAGATAATATTGTACGTGACATTAACACACCTCTGAGAAACTCTAAGAAATGAAATAACGTTAATAATTATTGCTTATTATTTTTGTCTCGTTCCCTTTGTAATTTTTCATGGGCGGAGAGGAATTTGTAGGGCGATAATCTTTACTAATATTTTGCGTAACATAAAATTTTGCTTTTACGAGAAAATTATCGAAAAACTTTTTACTTCCCGGCTTTTTTCGATCTTCTTATTAATATTATTTTCTGGTATTTTTTATTGAAAATAATAGAACGAACGATACGGCGTTTTCTGAAAATAAATGTTTCAAAACTACTTCAAGGAATTCAAAACCCAAATTAAAAATATTTGCTTTGAAAAAATATAGCTTCGCGAGGAATAGAACTACCAGAGTTTTGCTGTTACTTTGCAATATTATATTGTGATATGTCATCAGATGTTTAAAAATTATATATTAACTAATCACCATGTGATCACATTTGGTGAGACTGTGTGAAAGGTCTTTTTGAGGAGAGTAAGTAGTGAACATAGGTCTTGAAGAGACCCAATCTGTAGGAGGTTGGAAACACAGTGGTAGGCAAGTTATTCTACAGCTGTTGAAACGAACCGTTCTCACGTAACAAGTGTGAACGCCGAACAAATGTTGGGCGCGCGTTTTGCCTATTTCTCGACTGTGCACTGGTGCTTAATTCTTAAGATGAGATCGGTTCGTTAAGTTAGGGGACTATAAAAAAAAAACCGATAGCCCGTTTTTTTTACGTTAGTTCCACACAGGAGGCCTTGATGAAAATATTTCCCCTCAGGGCCTATGTCATCTTTGTGTGGAGGGTCTTTTTAGGAAAGGAAGGAGAGGGAAGTTCTGGGAAGGAAAAGGGTATTAAGGGTAGGTTGGAATCTGGGGGTCAGTGTATCCAGGAGTGACGGACTTACTGCGAGGCTGGAGAAGTTAAAGGGACTCCTTCAACCATTCTCTCCGACCTGCCATGCAGGTGGTGGGCAGATGCATCCGCCGCCAAGACTCACCCATGAATCCGGTCACCCCTGCTAAGTCACCAAAAGTAGCGAACCACTTGGGGTGACCTACGACAGAGGTATTGGTTAGCCGACAAATGGTTCCCGGGGCGGCGTAACCAATACCCGCCTTTCCGTTTTTGTCGATTTAAAGGTTTTTTCAATAATTTTGGGAATACGGACTAGATGTGACTACAGAATACAACACTGGAGCGCATTTACGTTTATACAGGCTTAGCAGTTAGCACTATAATAATTATTATCTGTTCAAGTATTTTGGGACTCCAGGCCACAATAATAAATAATACTAGGGAAGGCTGAATAGTAATGCACACGCACTTGTAATATACGAACAAAAACAAATAGAAAGGTCGGTCAAAAAGTAAATTATAGTACGATTCTTAATAATAAATTTGGACAACTTATATAGCGCTGTTTTTGCGAAAAATCGCCTCAAGAGCGCTGATTCAAAATCATATTTTTATTTTTTAATAGAGTCACCGTTAAGGCTAACGCATTTCTACTAAGGTGTAACAAGTTTTTTCATTACGTAACTGAAAAATTATACCAACATTTCTCGAATCTAGGACTTGACAGCCGCCTTCACCTCATCATCCGAGGTGAAATGATTACCTTTGTGGTATCTCTTGAGTAGAGAAAAAATTTAAAAAAGTAAGGGGAAAGATCGAGGGAGTGAGAAGGGTGTGGAATCGGTTCAAACTTCAGATTTTTCAGAGGCTCTAATCGACGCTGTTTGTTTTTGTCTGTGAAACGGCGTGATACCCGTGGTCCACAGATTTTAAGGTATCCTAATTATTCAAAAATGAAGCCGACACATTTATTGGATATTCCAAAATCGTTTATGATATTATGATTTTGAGTGATTCGCCGGTCATTTTGAATCAAATCGAGTGGACGAGTTTAGATTGTTTATATTTTGTATCAATGATCGGACGTCCATTAGGTGTTTCATCAACAATTATTGCTTTTCCAGGCTTACAATCGTGAAATTTTATTACCCATAGATTTACAGTAAACCTATCGACAGCATCGTTACCATAAACATCCTTTAATCAACGATGAATCTCAATAGGAGTCACTTTTTCAGCAGTTAAAAATTCGGTAACAGTGCGCTATTAACCTTGCGTTGACATAACACTAAAACACGTCTCCATAATTCCGCTTCTCAAAATACTGGATGTATTCAACGACCTCAAACTTGTACGTACGTATAGAGGAGGAATGTCACTTGCATTTTCTACTTGGCGCACTTCTGAATGTCATTTTGATCGCGCTGTACAAGCATGTGTGCATTACTTTTCAGCCTTCCTCATATGTAGGTGGCTGCCAAATTCTACAGTGGGATTTTGTACGGGTTCAGCAGTGGTGTAGGTTTGTTGTTAAAATTGTCGCCTAATAGTTTCCTTTATTCTTAAACTTCTATTCATGTAATACTTTTACCGAGTAACAAGCTTTAAAAAAATACAAAGATTGTAGATCATTTTAATAAATAAAACACAAAATAAACCTAAGGGGAGGAAAGCAAAGGTTCTCACCCACTCATTTTTGTAGGTACCATTATTCTTTCTCTTTACAACAATATTTTGTTCACTTCATGTTGTTTCGTGGTGTTGTTTTCTTATTTTATTTGATAATGTCGTGTCGCACCGTCTTCCTGAATCCAAGTTCTCAGCCCCCACTACATATTCCTTCTCTCACTTCACCTCCCAGCATACCCTAATATTAGAGAGGCTACGGGCATTATGCCCATAACAGTTTCATTGTCATCTCACAAAAAATTTACGATATTTGTCTCTAAATCATAAAAAATTGAATTCTTTAATGGACTATATTTAACAAACAAAAACACAATTAAATTAAATAGCATATATCCTTTCTATTAGAAAAACATTTTTTTTATTACTTTTGGAGGTTATTCCCAACATTGCATCATTGAAGAAAGTAACAATAAAAATAAATAGAATAAGAGACAGAAAAATAAAAAAAAGATAACGGCCGCAACTGGGACTCAAACCCAAAACCTCTCGTCTTACCGGGAGAAACGCCCTACCAATTCGGCTATTGAGACCATTAATCCACTGAATTAATAATATTATCTTCGACTTAAATTTTTTTTTTCCATATTATTGGCAGCTATCTTTTTTTCATGGAAACAAGCGTTCGAAGAACTGGTTTGTAACCTTGAGAGTGTCTCAGATAAATATATCCGATTTTATTTATACGGAATACCTTTTGAACTTTTTGTAAAAGTCTTAATGAATATTTAATTTTATTATTAGAACAACTCCCTATTTTATAACCCTATGTCGTTAAGGATGAAAATTTGTAATTTTCTTGTCATGTTCTATTCTGCCTTGTTTCTTTTTCTCTCACTTTCTTTTCCATTTTTATTTTTTATTTTTTTTATTTTTTATTATTTATTGAAAAATTTATTATAATTACAATTTTACAACTAAATATTTTTTTACAGGTTTTTTTTTACTACCCTTCCATTAAAAGCATTTGCTTGTGTATACATTTGCTTGTGTATTTATATGTAATTATCCATATTTGCACAAGGTGTTATTTTTCTTTATTTCTTTTCTACTCTTGTTTGTTCTACTTAACATGTTTTCGTTCATAATGCACATGAAACTTATATTTTTAATATCGAAATACCTGCGTAAAATTTTAATTATTTATTATTTAATTAAATGAAGACTATATCAGCAAAACTCAATCGAAAATGTGGGGACAGAAAAATCAGAAAAAGATATTGGCACCTCTGGGACCCAAACCCAGTACCCTTTGCTAACATGGCAAGTGCTCTAGAACACATGTAAGCAAAGGGTCCTGTCCTGGGTTCGTTGTAATTATTTCTTCCCACCTATGAATTGTAAGTTCTTCTCGTCTTAAGATGAGTTCTGTTATAATAATAATAACGTAGTATTTATATAGCGCAGTTTTGTGATATTTCACTTCAAGTGCGCTTAATTATAATAAACTTAAAATTAATCCTATAGTGTTCCTTACGAGTCCTTACAAAATACAAAATTGATTAAATTATGTGAAATAAAGAATATACAGTATATACAAAGCAATTCCTAAAGAACAATATTAACAAAAAGAATTCATTAAAACTAAATTATAATAAAGAATAAGAGGCAGTTTACGTTTAGAAATAATAATAACAGAGTGCACATAAAACTATAGTAAGGAGGTAATCGAAACCAAACAATTACCAGAAACTTGAGGAACATGGCTTATTATAGTAGACTGAAAGCGAGTTAAAATTCATGAAAGGTACGATTTTTTAAATAAGTTTGTTTTTAAAGCTCTTTTGAATTCAGCCAAGTTCTGGATATTAGTAAGAGCTGAGGGAAGTTTGTTCCAAATGAGCGGGCCAGTTACACGAAAAGATCGATCGTAATAAAATGTTAGTCATTGTTATTGCCCTAACAAGTAAAAAAACATTAAAAAACAGAAAAAATCTCAAATTGAAATATGGACATTAGCAAATATGACGTTTAAATAAGAGATCTCAGTAGCCAAATTAGTTAAAGACAAGAGATCGAACCCTAGGTGCGACCGTTATATTTTTTTTCTGAATATTTTCTCTTTCACATTTTCTTTTAGATTATTAGTACTATCTTCTTCTTCAATGATAAAAAAATAATCATTCAGTTTGGTAAAGTATTTTGCCTCAAATCCAAATTTAAGTTAAAAGGGTGTCCGTTAAATTATTAGAAATTTCGCCTTGTGTTAGGTAGGCACCACGTGTACAAACTTTACACGTTTACGAGCTCCTTACGTCTTATTACTTACATCGTTGCGGAGCTTAAACCTGGGTAATGTTTTCTTTATGGCAGAAGATTGGCCGAGCAGCCAAATAGGTTGAAAATTATATTAAGTGGTAAAGCGAGCGCCAAGCAAGTATTTTTATTAAATTATTTTCACGATGGAGCGATGGTATAACTTTGCACTTAATTTATGAATATTCATTACTAATTTCAAAAACTTCTACCGATTTTATAATACTAAGGTTTTGAGCGGGGAGGGGGGGGGGAGAGCGGGAACCCCCCTAATTCCATGCGAGCGAATCCGCGGGAAAAGCGGGTTAATTACTATTTACATATATAACATATACCTACATTAATAACCTCAATTAAAATATCAATATAAATATTAAATTTAGTCTAATGTTGAATTATAAACGTAATTAAATTTAAAATACTCAATTAATAAGGTCCTTCCTTTGTAATACAAGTTTTTTTTTTTGAAATAGGCAAATCACCCTAAAAAGAGTGCTTTGTTATAATTTAAATGTTGATTATTAACAATTTTTTGTTCCAAGAAGAAGTTAATATTATTATTTTATATCGGTAAAATAAAATAAAAAATATTTTTTCGCATACCTACTTCAATCATTGTTTATTTTATTTCTTTTAACACGTCTTAACTGTCTATAGAAGTATAAAAAGAAGCCAAATTTCGGTAAACAACAGATTTTTAACATGCATAAAAAAGTTTTGGTTTCGGTTTCGGCCGAAAATGAGACAGATACCCAAGATTCTGTTTCTGTCGGTAACTAGAATTAAGATAGCAAATTTTTTTTTCTTTGCCTTAATTCCACAGAGGAGGTTCGGACGATCGGAGGTTCCCTTAAGGCCTATGTCATCTTAGACGATGCTATGTGTAGTGTGTAGGGTCTTTTTAAGGAAGAGGAGAGGTGTAAGTTTTTTTTTCACACTAACTCTACGCAAGAAGCCCTGAGGAAAACAATTCTTCTCAGGGCCTATGTCATCTTTGGGGATGCTGTTTGAAGTGTCTCTTTTTAAAGTTCTGGGAAGAAAAGTGGGTAGGTGGGGGTTAGTGTGTCCAGGAGTGACGGACGTAAGAATCCATACTTCCCAATACCAAAAAGGAAAATGGTATGAGGGGTGGGTAGGAATCTCCCTCCATCTGCGGTGCAAGGGAAAGGGTTGAGAGAGCTGGTGAAGTGAGGTCCTTTGACCTCTCCAGTCAGATTCTCTCGGCCCGTCCCCTTGCACTGCAGTTGGAGGAAAAGAGAATCTGGCTGGAGAGGTCAAAATACCTCCCATAACCAGTCTCTCTGGATCCGGCCCGCTACAAATAAGGTGGACAGACGCATCCGTTACAAAGACCTAGACAAAGTTTGGTTTAGAAAAATTTCCTTGGAAAGTCGAAGAAATTTGGCAGACGTACTATTCTTACAAAAATAGCTACCTCTATGATAAATTTGGTCGAAATTACTAGAAATAATTCAACTAAGAGTGCCCATCAGACAAACCAGACAAAACCACGCATTAAACATTCCTCAAAGCAATACTAAATGTAAACAAAATACATTCATTCATCGCGCTTCACACACCTTTAACATTTCATATTGAATTCGACTTATTTAACACGGTACCTAACTTTTTCAAACCTAAAATGAATAAATAACATTTACACATACATACTACTATTTACACAGAAAAGATCCATCCCTTTCCACTCCTTTCCACCATTCCATCCACATAACATAATTTATATATTTTTCTCGATTTTTTTTTATTCCTACTCACTAAATAATTAATATACTTCAGTGAAAACCTATTATTAGTTAAATTTCTGTACATATTTCATCAAACATTATTAATAATTGTGAATGTTGGTTTTCCAAATAAAATAAAATAAAAAAACCAATCCCATGAACCCGAGCATCCGTGCTAAGTCACCAAATGTAGCGACTTGGGTGAACGTTGGCAGAGGTATAAGATATGCAATAAATGGTGCCCATGTCTGCCTCCCAAATATATTTCCCTAAAAGTATGAAATACGTAAATACAAATTATTTTAGAAAAGAAACACGTTGATTTAACACCTTAGAAGATCTATAAATACATTCTTTAGCAGTTTGAGATAAAAAAAAATACTAGGAAATAAAAATGAAAAGACAATTTACTTCACTGTACACCTCCTTAAGATCTGCATATAATATACTCATCGACCATATCACACTTCAATGTCTGGAAGAAAACAAATCTAAATCAAACGCTTTCATTTATTAATGACTAGGGAGTTCCCGGAATTCATTGCAATGTCAGCTAATAAATAAATTGTTTCTCTCTGCATGTCCTTTCCCATTCGTCCCGTTCCCCTCTCTTATCCTCTTCCCTTCAAGCCTTCTCCATCCACCTTCCCCACCTTCCCTCGCCCCTTTCCAGGTCTCCAATAACGCCAACCCTCCTCCCGCTTTCCCCTCTTGTCTCCCGCGTCCCATATATTCAGTCCCGGTGCTTTCAGTTTTCAAACAACTCGCATGCCACCTGTCGCTTTTTTTTTCAAATTTTCATTTTTCATATATTAAAAATATTCATTTTTGTATATTTTAATAACAATCAATCAAATTTGGTACCTAACGTAGGTAAACCTATTTAAAAAAGTATAATTATTGAATAGCTTAAAAGTATTCGATGTTGGTTAGTACCATAGGTGAGTACTTCAAGTAAATTCAATAATTTTGATTGAACAATCGATGATTTGCAAAATATCATTCTCAAATTTTGACGTTTTTGACAGTTTCGCAAGAGTTTTTGTAATGATTAAAAAACTTTTCATTATTGTCGTTGTATTGTCATGTTGTTGTAATAATTCAGAAACCTTCGCGAGGGTGAAACGTACGTATTTTGAAATTATCAAACATTTTATATACTTAATATAGAAATACACAAACAAGCAAACATACATTCATTTATGTATATAATATATATAGATTCAATAGTTTTATATATATATATATTATATTATTCTATTTGATCCAGGCACGCTTTTACGCAATATTCCGATCTTATAAACAATTTTTTACCCCAGAAAGCTTTCAAGAACAGAAAAATTTTCTAAACTTTCTCTGGGGTAATCGTAGTAGTGTATGGTACATTTCTATTCCCACGTTGAAGATATTTTCCCAAGAAAAACATAATGTTAGGTACTTTTAAAGTTTGAAAATCGCTGAAAATCTAACAACTTCACGTGGGATTAATAAATTATTGATCAGCCCCAGCTGTGCAGGTCCCCTGGGGCTATTTAGACCAGCGTTTAGCTCTCACCGCGCCGGCAAGTCGCTGCCTCCACACAACCAGAACTCCAAACCCCTAAATTCAAGTCCCGAGCAGCTTTTACTAGGCAGTAGGCGGTGGCAGGGGAATGTACTAGCAATTCTTTGGGGTTAACGACCCCAAAGGAAAGTTTGCGACTTTTGCTTACGTGGGATTGATTTTATTTGGTGTCGTAATGTAAGGAAAAATAAAAATAACATCGTATTTTCGTCTATACTGTGAGAGGTTCAGATTTTAGTACAGGAAAGGGTTATACGTATTTGAGAGTGTTAAAATTTTGCAGAATTAAAATTTGGGAGGCGGGTACGGGTACTGCTGCCCCGGGAGACATTTATTGTCCAACACGTTCGTCATTCCAAGTGGTGCCTTGTTTCCGCCCATGAACTTCCTCTCGTTCCTTTCTTTAAAAAAACCCTCCACACAGCATCTTCTAAGACGGCTAGGAAGTGATTTAAATTATTTTCTTCAATGACTCCTACGTGGGGTTAATGTAAAAAAATATGGAATACTAGCTGACCCGACAAACGTTGTTCTGCCGCATAAATTATTTCTAGTGAATATTTTTGTTATTAAATAAAAAAATAACGAATGTTTTGTAAGAGTGTGAGGATGGGATCTACGACAGAAAGAGGAATGGAGCGCTGTAGACGTTGACCGCCCATAAAAGCAAAAAAACACCAACTAAAGTAGGAAAATTAAATAAAGAAAATCAATATGAATTTCGATGAGCAATTGAGTATACGATATTTTTTGTCAGATACAAATTAGCTAGATGGTTTGCCCACGCGAGAACAAGATGCCGAATGACATATCAAATGATGTGTGGATGACAATTTGACGAGGCGGACGTAGCGCCATCTGTCATTCAACAACATACATAATTTCGTTCTGTTTGAAATACGAAAGACGGTTAAATTTGTTCATACAAACATGCTAAAATCGCGATTAAAAAATGGGAGGGTGGAGGTAGGAGGGTTAAAAATTTGGGTTTTATGTATTTTTTGATGCCAAATAAAAAAAATACAAAAAACAAAATTTTGTCAAAAAAAAAGATTTTTCGTTTGATATCAACCATTTTATCCGTTGTGTGGTCTAACATGATACTTATTTTAAAGATCGTTCAAAGTACGCAGGTACTTATGTTGAATGTAGGTAACTACGAGTATTTATAGAGCTTGGAAAAATAATTATTGTTTGTTTGTTTGTTTTTTTTTACTTTATGAGTAAAACCTCAAATTGTAATATTTAAATAAATGAAGACAATATAAGCGAAACTCAATCGAAAATCTGGAAACAGAAAAATCATTAAAACATTTTGACACCTCTGGGACTCGAACCCAGGACCTCTTGCTTTTTAATTATTGTTTGGATTCGAAGAACGATTTGGATTTTTAAATGAAACACCCCGTTCAAACGATTCAACCACGAAACCAATTGGATGTTTTTGGTTTTCTAAATAATCTTACCTAGGTACCTATTCATCATGAATAAAAATTACCAATTCAAATTAGTCAAACGTATAAATCCAATAAAGTCAAAGACACCGATTTAAATTAGTTAACGTAGTTATTGAGTGCAAATCATCTTAAATTCTATAAATTTACTCGAATCAAATACATATTAATGAGTTCTATCATAATGAATGAAGAACTCTATCAGACCTCTTCGTCTGCTTTCTAATAAAATATCCTCCAAAAAAATATATTTATTTTGAAAAAGACATAACTTGATTCATTGGCGTTTTAGACACGGCAAAGAAAAATCATGTGTTTAACTAGGTTATTTTTTTCAAATATTTAAGAAAATGCAATTTCTTTTAACTAACCTTCAAATTTTATTAAAAAAAAGTTTTTCTATCAAAATGAATTACACATGAGTTTAGAAATCGTCGCCATAGTTCTTAATTGTCAAAACGACCATTTGACAAGAGGTGAAGGTTTTCTTTCATTATTTCAATAAAACATTATGATAGGTGTTTACGATAAAGCTATTTCCGTAAAGGCAAAGGTCTGATTAGTTTAAATTATTCTTAATTAAGTGATAACTATCCTTTTTTATACTTAATTTTTAGTTTTAAACTGGAGATTGAACAAAAACTAAAATGGTCGTTTGGACAATTAAAAACTGAGGCGACGAAATGTACAATAAATACCGTATATTTCTTACCATTCATATGTAAAAGCCCTGAAAAAGGACGTCAATCAATGAATAAAATAATTACGTAAATAAATTATTTTTAAATAATGCCGACCGCAAAGGAGTCCCGATTGCCTAGAGCCAGATAATTAAGATATCCCTATGTCGATTTAGGGGGCGGTTATGGGTACCGCCGCTGCCCCGGGAACCATTTTTGGATAACGAACACCTTTGCCATAGGTCACCCAAAGTGGTTCGTTACGTTTGGTGACTTAGCATGGGTGCCCTGGTTCATGGGGTGCAGTTTGTCTGGATCCGGGATGATAATCTTAGCGGTGGATGCAACTGTCCACCAGCGGTGTGGCAGGCCGGATCAGGAGAGACCGGTTAAGGGAGACATAATGTGACCTCTCAAGCATCATTTTTTTGGAACATCGCCTTGTACAGCGGTGGGAGGGATGGATTTATACGTTCGTAACTCCTGGACCACTGACCCCCAGATTCCTACCCACTTCTCATACCTTTTCCTTTCCAGATTCCTCTCCTTCCTTTCCTTTAAAATATCGTCCACACAGCATCCCCAAAGATGACATAGGCGCTGAGGGGAAAATAATTTCCTTAGGCCTCCTGTGTGGAGCGTTTATAAAAAAAGTGGAGTATATTGTGAGCGAAGTAGAGAGGGGATATGGGTTCAAAATCGTCAGGGCCATACTGTGTGATAATAATAACTGCAACAAATATAAACTCCCGCTCCACATAAAATTGGCAAATCGTTTATTTATATCAATCCCCCGTAATGAATTGGATTTTATTTTACTGTGACATTATTCGTTGCTTCGATCATAGTATATTGAATTGCAACCTACAAATATTGGATATTCAAATATTCAACGCGAAGCAAATTGCTAAACATACGAATTGGATCAAAATCCGGAATTCATGAGTCGCATCTACTGTTGTCAAAGCTGTCATTCGCAACCATATTAAATTAGAAGCTTTTAATAGTACCCGATAGCTCGATAGTAAATTAAAGCGCGTTAAACGATTTTGAGAACTAAATAAAAATGATCTAATTTGGTGCCTTACTAAATTGTTAAACCGCGATGCACCGATATAAAATATTAATTGGGATATTTCCTATACAAAATAATTACATACTTTTGAATGTAGCTATAACTTTGTGGTTATCCATTATAGATAAATGAAACAATTTAACTTTGTTTTTAACCACTTTTATATTTGAGTAAATCCGACCGGTTTCAGAACGACCGTTCCTTCCACAAATGTATACATTTGCCCTGAAGAAGGAACGATCGTTCTGAAACTGGTCGGATTTACTCAAATATAAAAATGGTTCAAACAAATTTGAATTAATTATTATTTTTTAATTTATAAACTAACGTTTAGACAAGATTTTTATGCAGAGCACAAAGGGTAACAATTATTATAAGCAATAATTATCAGCCTGAAACACTCATCTACATTGAAAAATCTACCGAGAAAAGATACTTTCCGCCAACGGGACTTGAACCCGTGTCCTTCTGATTGCCGGTCAGCTGCTCTTGACCACTGAGCTATGGCGGCTTATCAAATACCCGCTAAATAATTCAATATATACTAGTGTTTCATTCAACAATAACTACTTATTATATTTTTTCCACCTGAAAACAACCAACTTTATTTTTGCGAGAGAGACATTGTTAGTGTTAAATCCCTCGCTAGGTGGCGTTGAGACAAATTATGTCTACATTTATTGGGGAAATACTTAAAATTTTCAAATATTAATTATTATTTTTTAATTTATAAACTAACGTTTAGGAGAGATTTTTATGCATATCACAAAGGGTAACAATTATTATAAGCAATAATTATCAGCCTGAAACACTCATCTACATTGAAAAATCTTCCGAGAAAAGATACTTGCCGCCAAGGGGACTTGAACCCGTGTCCTTCTGATTGCCGGTCAGCTGCTCTTGACCACTGAGCTATGGCGACTTATCAAATACCTGCAAAATAATTCAATATTTACTAGTGTTTCATTCAACAATTACTGCTTTATATTTTTTTTATTTATAATAATAATTATATTTTTTCCACCTGAAAACAACCAACTTTATTTTTGCGAGAGAGACATTGTTAGTGTTAAATACGTCGCTAGGTGGCGTCGAGACAAATTACGTCTACATTTATTGGGGAAATACTTAAACTTGTCGAATATTAATTATTATTTTTTAATTTATAAACTAACGTTTAGACAATAGCTCAGTGGTCAAGAGCAGCTGACTGGCAATCAGAAGGACACGGGTTCAAGTCCCGTTGACGGCAAGTATCTTTTCTCGGAAGATTTTTCAATGTAGATGAGTGTTTCAGGCTGATAATTCTTGCTTATAATAATTGTTACCCTTTGTGCTATGCAAAAAATTCTTGTCTAAACGTTACTTTATAAATTAAAAAATAATAATTAATATTTGACAAGTTTAAGTATTTCCCCAATAAATGTAGACATAATTTGTCTCGACGCCACCTAGAGAGGGATTTAACACTAAAAATGTCTCTCTCGCAAAAATAAAGTTGGTTGTTTTCAGGTGGAAAAAATATAATAAGCAGTAATTGTTGAATGAAACACTAGTATATATTGAATTATTTAGCGGGTATTTGATAAGCCGCCATAGCTCAGTGGTCAAGAGCAGCTGACCGGCAATCAGAAGGACATGGGTTCAAGTCCCGTTGGTGGCAAGTATCTTTTCTCGGAAGATTTTTCAATGTAGATGAGTGTTTCAGGCTGATAATTATTGCTTATAATAATTGTTATCAAATTTGAATTGTTGCATTTACAAAAATAATAACTTTTATCTGCTGAATTGTTTTAAAAGGTTAGGTATATAATATATTCTGTATATATATATATAGTTTGGTGTTTTATTAATCTTTATTAACATAACCTTTGTTATGTACTATGCCTGTCTCAGCAGGAAAAATCAAGTTCAAAGAATGGGCGCAGTATATATGTGGAGTGTATATGTACGTTTAATCACAAATCATTCATTTTCCGGTAATCATTTATTGGATAACCAACACCATAGGTGTATAAGTATATCGCTACGTTTGGTGACTTGGCAGGAGTGACCGGGTTCATGGGGAGATGTTTTTTCGGCGGAGGTGTCTACCAACCAGCTGTGTGGCATGCAGGATCGGGATCGGGATCGAGAGAAACTGGACTGGTTGAAGGAGACTTTTTGACTTCTCAAGCAGAATTCTTTTGGAACATCGCCTTGCACCGCAGAGGGAGGAATGGATTCATACGTCCGTCACTCCTAGACCCACTGACCCCCGGATTCCTATTAACCCTTCATAGTAAATGCTATGCAGAACTTCCTTTCCTTTAAAAGACCCCCCACACAGCATCCCCAAAGATGATATAGGCCCTGAGGAAAAATATTTTCCTTGCTGATTACACGATACCACATCTACGTACGTAAGCACACACCTCACCACCATCAATTACAAATCTGCCCTGTAAGCTATTTGAAACATTGGCTAAAGAAGGAGGTAGCGTAAATATGGCATGACAACGGCAAATAAATAACGATTGTAAGTGTGTATTGTCTGCATTATACGTATGAATTGACATGTTTGAAAATAATAGTTTTACCTATAATTAATTAATACAAATGACTACAAAGGCCTTACGGGCGTTTTTTTTAACATGAGCTCCACACAGGAGACCCTAAGGAAAATAATTTCCTCAGGGCCTATGTCATTTTTGGGGATGCTGTGTGGAGGGTTTTGTAAGGAAAGGAAGGAGAGGAGAGTTCTGGGAAGGAAAATGGTTAAAGGAGTGGGAAGGAATCTGGGGTTCAGTGTGTCCCGTTCATCCACTCCAAGACCTAGACAAACCTCATCCAATGAACCCGGGGCTTAATAAATAAATAAATTATTTATTATTTTATATTAAATTTATAAATTATTCTAAATTACTATATTTACAATGAGGATTGCTCCACTACAATTTTAACCCTAGAAAGATAAAATGTATGTCTTTGCGACGTAAGCAAAACACAAGAATTGCTGTCTTTTTTTATTTCGCAATATAGCGCACTGCCTATCTCAGTTAGCTCAGTTGCCTTGCAGAACTTGTGCGGGGCGGCTCTTTCATCAAGTTATGGAGAAATACATACATCATACTTTCGAAAGACGTATGATGTAGTTTTTTTGTAACTTTCAGACTTGTATAAATGTGATTTAGCGAACAATTTTTTTTTTAAATATTTTGAAGTATAACGACTGATTATCATTTAAATTTTATTAACTAACTAACTAACTTACCACCACGCCGTTTCCCGCAGGGGTAGGCAGGGAGGACGGACTAACTTTATTAGCATAAAAAATACGATTTAGACATATAATAAAACATTATTTTTCACTAAAAAAAAACTTTATATTTTATACTTGATTTTTAAGAGGTTTATAGCATTTTGTTATTTTTTCAATGAAATATATTTTTTTAATTATTTTGATTTTATTTAAGGTATAAAACACTTAACAAATTATTCAACTATCTTTAAACCGTTTATGTATGATAATATGTAAGATTTACACTTTTAAATTTCAGTATGTCTTTAAGACATATTATTATTTTATCGAAGGAATCAAATACTTTGTGGTGTAACATTATATATTAAATGAAAAAATACACTTTGTAAAATACCTCTTTTAATTTGAATTAATATTTAACAGCCAACCAGGTTTCGCTAAGCTCAAGCTTCATCAGAACTTATTATATCAACTGAGTTGATGTTTTCATTTAATACATATCATTATCCGTAGGTCAAATTAAGATTATCTTTTTATGGTTAATAAGGAATGTGAAATAGAATTAAAAAAATAAATAATAACATAATAAATGTAAAAAATATGACCAATATATATGGAAATTCAGTTTTACAAATTGGTAAAATAATATTATGTTTAAATTTTCATTTTAAATGCCACATCTCTAATAATGATAATCTGCTGATATAATAGTTGGAAAACATTTGTGTAGCATTTGTACAGTAAACTGCCTGATAAAACATTAGTATGCTGTTGTGCACCACTGCGCGCGTCAAAGCTCACAAATGTGGCGCTTATTCAATTAATACGGATTTCAACCTAACAACTGGAAACTTTTCTGATAGTAAGTGTTAAATATATTCGAGCGATATTCAAATATTTGAGCGACGCTCTCTTCAGGGAATTTAATGTACTAGATGTTCGATGGTGTTACATTAAAAAGATAATAATTTATGCTCATAAAAATAAATATAAAATGAAAAAAGTCGAATACAAATATCAAACCAGAAGTAATGGCAGAAATGACCTCTATATTCCAACAAGCAGCTGATCAAATGATATTCTCATACCTGGGACCGAAATTATATAACAAAATCCCTTCATAACTAAAACTGTGTGAAGTGTCATCCTTCGGTAAAAAAATTACAAAATGGTTATTAAATTTAGGCAGGACAGAGTCAGAAATGCTATTAAAAATGTTTTTTGATAATAGAGAACTTGTGATGTATCTCTTTTTCTACTCTCGTATATTTGTCTGTATTTTATTTACTCCTGGGCACTTGGCACCAGTCGTAATGTTTCGTCTTTTCATACTTATTTAACTCTCCTTTCATCGGCAAGACAGTTGTGAAGTTCTGTCTTTTCTCTTGGCTCTGATCGATATTTAAATTCTTAAGGCTTTGCATATGTGTGGTAGGGATGGAAAATTCCTCCCCTACGTCACACAAGCCTTTATAAATTTGGACCCTTATTTCCTCTGATAACTACAGAAAGCTACTTAAAGCTCCCTTGTACTACATACCTTTAGCGATATATGTACTTAACTAATAAATACGTTATTTACGACTTTGAACGTAAATATTTTCGTATTTAGGTTGTAATTAAACTCCATCAAACGTTGTGTAATTTTTTGATTTATGATATAGGACTTTAATTACTTTAAATTTTGTGGTAACCCTCTTGATTCTAAACAGAGTGTTGAATTTCAAACTGTATTGGTCTCTCTCTTGCAAATTTAACCTTAAGTAATTTCTCTAAATGAACTACTTCCCTTTGACGTTTATTATGATTCCCTACATCCTAATGAATTCATGAATAAGCAATACTAATCGAAACTACACATAACTAATTGAACAGATAATTAAATATAACTCAAATGGTTAAATGTTAGTAAATTTGATTATGATTGTATCTCGTATCTGCTGGGCGCCCCTCCGTTTAGATTCAGCTGCTATAAGGTACATATAAAGATGGATTTAGTAGGTTAATGTAATTAGTTAATTGCATATTTGACGAACTCAGAATAACCCTTTTTCTGGCAAAATTTGGCTCCTGCCTCCATCAAGTAAGCAGGGTGATCAGGAGTCCTCCCAAAATTCGCACAGTCTTTTGGCACGGTTCAATTGATTGATACCTAAGTTATCGCGTCCCAAATGAACCTTCCTTCGCCATCATGCACTGCCTTCAGGTCTTCCCCCGAGCCCAGATACCTCCAAATTCCTACTCCTCCAAAGTTTACTATTTACTTAGGGCGAACCGGTTTCGTCCTATATGCAATCATATACTCACGGGTTTGTGTGGAGTTACGGGTCGTGAATCCTCCCTCCACGTTCAAGAAATGAGACGAGAGTGACCCGACAGGCCTAAAGCACTAATTGTAAGTGAGTTCGTTTCATTCAATGAACAGTACACAAAAAGATATATATGTAAACATACGTTTTGGGAAGGTTTATAACTCGCAATACGAAACTACTTGCAACGCATCCCGAGCTCGGATCTCGCCCATCAAATTCTGCGAAATTTTCAGATTGATACCGAATACATACGTAAGAATAGTGGGTGATATAAATACATATTCGTACATTAAGATCTTATCTGGCGATGTGTTCTGGAGATTCGCCATAACTCCAAGCTTTTGTTTGGTTTTGTTGACGGTTTTGTTTGAGAGATCCGCCATCTCTATGGTTTGATTAATGGTCCTTGTTACAGAAGCGACCACTGCCTTCTGTTGGTTGAACTGTATTTTTTTTTTTCTTTCCCTCCCCTCCAATGTTCAACTTTTGATAAATTCTTGCTATCCCGTGATTCTCAATTGAAGCATGTAAATCCTCATTACCCCTTATTAAGCTATCCCGTGATTTTTCAACTGCTTCATCTAAGCCTTCATTACCCCTTATTAAGCTATCCCGTGATTTATCAAATGTTTCATGTAAATCTTCAACACACCTTTTTGAACTGCTATAATAAATCTGTTAATTTTCAATTGCTTAGGTCTGTAGATACCTCTTTACGTCCAAATTAAAAATAGTGTTTAAATTTTTTTTTTTTTCTTTTTGTTCCTAATAATTGCGCAATATAATAATTTTATCCCGTTCCTAGAAGTAAATACCTAAGTACGATATCCACTAATCAAGGTCATTTTTTTTTTTCTTTTTACTGTATTCGAACTAGTGTCCCAGTGACCGAATTATTTTGTAAACAATTTGAGCTTTGTAAACATTCTCTACGGCCTCGTGACCTAGATTCAAGCGTATGAGGTATGTTTACTTTAGACATTCCGGAGACGTGTGAGATGACTCTAAAATTTTCTTTGTTTGATAATGATGTACTTAGCGCAATTGTCTAGTCTGATACCCGATTACGTATACATATTTATTCATTTATATATACTTTGTCTCAATAAATAATTTATAATATGGATATGTACATACATAAATTTTATGATTGAAATAATTTCTAATATCATAACTTATTTCAAATGCTCTGGATTTTCTGAAATTATATTAATACATACATAGAATTAAATATAAAATATTGATTTGTAAATTTATCACACATAACTACTTTTAATAGTTATTGATGAATTCAGAGGTAGGAATCGATACCCTTTTCCTCTTTTTATATAAGTGTTTTCCTTTTTGATTAAAATTTTTCTTGGGAACAATAAATTACATATATATATGTTTATATACATACATATATAAATATATAAAATATATTTATTATACTTATAATATTTTAATATAGTTACATATCACATATTAAGAGAGTAATATCTTGGTCAAATAATTAATCCAAATACCAATGTTTGCTGCATTCCGCCTTCTCCTTGGAATCTGTAAAATTTTATAACGGAAAAGACTTACCCCTACCAAGGTTTTTCCGACCGGGAAATACACAGTAAACCTTGCTGCAATTTTCCTAAATTTAATTTTTATTTTCCTAAATTTAATTAAATCTTTTTGACTTCATTTTTTTTTTTTTTCATTTAATCTAATTAATTAAAATGATGCATGAACTCTATCGTTCTGAACTGTATTTTATCTCAAAACTCGGTGGTTAGATAACACTTTAAATGATAGTTACTTCACGATTAATTTAGAGATGGTAAATTGTTGTTAAATTAAATTTTTATCCCTCCGAAATTTTATGTATTAATAAAATATTATTTTGTTTTATTATTATTATTTAAGATAATTAATTTAAATATTTATTATTTGTTAGAACACTTTCACTTAGATTGAACACACGTATTTAATTGTAACTTTTTCACACTAAATTATCACATCACTTCAGTTATTTATTGCACTAATATTAAACGCGAAATTTCTAAGTTTAAAATTACGATATTAAGTGATTATAAAATCCGAATTTTCCACTAAAACAAATTGTATTTATCACGAGCACTTTTATTTTTCACAAGTAATTAATGCGTTGGCTTTATTTTTTATTTTCACTGATTCTAACTGCAAAGTATTTTTTTTTTGTAGATCACTGACTAGAATGTGAAATTTTTCTAAGTATCAAAATAATTATCACTTAGAATTTTTCAAATTTAAATCACCCACCGTTTCGTCACGTTCCGCGAAGTTACAAACTTTTCGACCACGACCGTAGACTGTCCTCAACTGGCATTTGTCTAGACTTTTATACCCCTCTCAGGTCCAAAAGATCGTATCTGAATCTCCTATAATAAACCAATCTAATTACTATCAACTCGTAATTTCTTGAAACCTCTCCATTATTGTCGAATGCGGTCTCTTAGTACCTTCCGTGTTTGATACTTTAAATTCTGTCTCGTACTTCCATACTTACAAGATCCGGATTTAGTAAGATCCATGTTTAATGGCCCAACTTCCTTTGTCCTGGCGTTCATACAAAATTAGCTTGAATTTAATAATTTTAAAGTTCTATTTTCATCTATTCCGTAACATGTCCGTGCGTACGGCATCTACCATATGTTCCAAATCTGTCCCCAAATTCGCCTATCAGAGATATCTTCATGTCGAAGTCTTTCTCGCAAATTGTTCATTTTTATTTTATTATTTTTCCTCGAGTTTTTCTGTATTCTATATGTACCTTTCCATTTAAAACCGAATTTTCTCTATTTACGTGGTATATTTGAATTTTCCATTTTTTCTCGAATTTTCTTTTATTCACGACACTCTTTCCATGAATTTCCTTATTTATTCTTACGCTATTGTTCATATCTCTATAGATTTTTATATTTCAAGCCGTATTTATTTTATTCACTGTTAATCTAAGATTTCCTTTGTTTTTTTTCTGTCGTATCTCCTTTCCCCTCACTTCCCTGTACTTCCCTGATATAACCATATCGTTTTTTGATGTTTGCTGCCTCTTGGAAAATTTCATTTTCTATTTGTTATTAATAAATATATCATTTTTAACATTTTTATAGGAGATACCCCCACTTCGGCCCTTAAATTCCTGTCATTTTTATTGCTTCATAGAGATCGTCCCCCAAATTTTGTCCCGTTCTTACGCAAAATCCCATAAACCATATGCCTTGACAGTTGTATACATTAACTCCTGTACCCACCTGGCAATAAATCCTTTTTTATTTCAGTGTCGTTAACTTTTATGAGAATTCTTTAACGTAAATATTTCATAAGACCCATGATAATTTTTATTACCTTTTTAACGGCTAATCGTCCTTATCTAAACAATTTTCATGTTCGAATATTCCTTGTTTATCACAACAAAATACATCTGAAATCGGCAACCATTGTAATGCCTCATCTTTATCTGCAATCGCGTACTATGTTACTCTATAAACTCCATTTTAATTCCGTAAAATGACTCCTTTTCCTGAGTTTTTCTATCGCAATGTTTTCAGCATTTTCCACTCCCCTCCGTACTGCACTCTATTTTCTTCTCTAACACTTGTTACTGCTCTAGACATCTGAAATATACCCTCGCCTATTCTTTAAAACTTTCATTTTTTTTTGACGTTTCCTCCCTAAATCTTTCATCGTAATATCCTAGCTCCGTCTAGAATTGATAACAATAATTTTCCATTGTTTTTTCAACATTTCCATTTCCTTTAGCACGTTTTCCCTCGAATCGATCATCTCCGGTCGTCACAAACAATCGTATTATAAATGGAAATCTCCCTAACGCCTTACAACACGTTTTCGTCACTTGCTATGCAATTTTTCACTTAAACTTTTCCATCGTGGTTTACGTGTATCCTTTTTTCCGCACCTGATATGCTTTAATGCGTTCGAGAACTAGGGTTTCTGATCCCTGGAATGTACCGGTTAACCAAAACATTTCTTGGGGTCATCGTTCTTTTGTCCCTGAACAGATTATTTCTTCCCATGGAGTTTATTCACCTCTCGGTTTGGTGGGAACGTCAAACTCATTAATTACATTACTAATTGCTAAGTCCAAAGGTCGTTCCTTTGTTCTAAAAATGGGCTCGGCCCTCTTCCCGTTGATAGGCTGAATTGGTTTTTAATCGCTTTTGCTGCAATTCAATTGGCTGTCAATATATCACGGCCCAAAATATATTGGGGAGTCCCTGTCTTTGATTATTTGTTGATACCATCTGTGATTTTTTTATCAATACTCGTCTCACTTTGTCTAATTATAGATCCCTACCGTAAATATGAATTCACTTTACTCTAATCCGATAGATGTCGTAGACGTGTCCGTTTTATAAGTAATTGATATTTTCTTTTTAAATTAAAGTGGGAAGCTACGATATTTCCTAATTTTCACTGTTGATCAATGCAATTCATCACAAACTCCAGTCCAATTTTTTATTTTTTTTAATGAATAAAGACCTTCAAACTTAAATAACTGTATTTTTATTTTTATAGTTAGTTTTAATAGTTAAAATAATTGTCAAAGTTTTAATTTTTAAAGACTCCCAGAAACGCACCGTATCTATGGTGGTCTTCACCCACCGTTAGTTTTTTACTTTTTAAGTTGTCATTTTGAATCATTGATGTCATGTCGAGGAAAATTTCCCTAGATCTAGGGGAGAAAAATATTTTTTAGGGATAAGGGAAATCAGGACAAAATCTAGGGAAATTTCGAACTCTGGCAAAAATTTTATTACATGACAATATTACTGGTATTATTTATATATATATATACGTATATATATTTTTTGGAATTCCTATGAATCTTAATTATTGTTCGTGTACTTACACGCAATGTTATTTTTAACACTGACAACTCAAAATGATATTATGGAACGTACCTATACTACGTGACACGTTCGGGGGGGGGGGGGGTCTTCAAAATACCACGCTTGGTACAAATGAGCGGCGGGTTGCTTATGATTTTTATTTTGCAAAGTGTTTTTTTTTTATTTGGAATTCAGTTTCTAATTCAGTGGTGAGTGTATTCGTACTTTTAAATTATTACTTCACGTAGCAAAAAGTGTTTTATTTGGAAAATCACGGTATTATTAGTATATTTACAAAGTTCCGATATCTTTCCAATTAATTATCATATTAATTAACATATAACAGGATTAGTGTTACACAATCGGGTGGCTACGTAGGTAATTGCGTAAATGTGAAATTCTAGGGAAATTTCACTTCGAAATCTAGGTAAATAATTTTTTTGGGCAGAACATCCCTGTTTGAATGAAGAATCATGGCCAGCGTTGCCAGAAGGTTACTTTTGTAACCATTTAGGTGATTTTTTACTCTGAAAGGTTTCTTTCAGGTTACACTACTCAAAAGGTTACTTTTAGGTGATTTTTAAGAACCAACGTCAAACGGAATGCTCTTTTGTTTTTTTTTCGTGTTGGCTAACGGCTTGCTAAATCATGGACTATACACTTATTGCAAAACTTTACTTCTTTCTCTTTCACACTATTGTGAAAGAGGAACACGTTTCGCTCAATATTAGAATTCGGATCAGTCATATGGAATCCCCAATACAAAGTAAATATTGAAAGGTTAGAAAGAATTCAAAAAAAGATATTGAAACACCTA
Source organism: Limnephilus rhombicus (assembly GCA_929108145.2). NCBI lineage: Eukaryota > Metazoa > Arthropoda > Insecta > Trichoptera > Limnephilidae > Limnephilus > Limnephilus rhombicus. The sequence continues at coordinate 43,517,242 of OV815288.1, read as the reverse complement.
GAATTTAAATCCTTTCGAACATCAGAAAACCTAAAAGACTCATTAACATTCCATAATTTATCAACTTTAGAAGATAGAAGAAATATATCCGACCAAAAATTTTTATTCAAAATCATTAACAACGTTGTTGACAACAACTGTCTTCTAGAAAACATTAATTTCCACTGTCCAATAAGAAACACAAGATCAAACCAACTATTCGACATCCCACACTCAAAAACAAATTACACGCAACATTATTTTCTCTGAAGGACGTGCACAAAATTCAATGATATCTTTTACGACTCTGATATTTTTCATTTGTCCTCAGGCCAATTTATTAAATCAGTAATAGAAAAAATTTAAACCAATTGTTAATTACAAACTCTTCACCCCTGCTGCATGCTATTTTTTTTTTTTCATTCTCATTATGTTTGTTTTCCTTCTTTTTATTATAATAATAATATTTGGATTATTTATATATCCTATAATATGCTTTATAATTTGTATGTTTTTTTTTTTCATTTCTGTTGTATATATATTTTTTTTTCTACCACTTTATGTTTACTTTAATGTTTTAATCTATGTTTTTATATATATATTATAAATTTTACCGGAAACTTCGCTGGTTAATGCAACCATGTAATATGTTACTTTATTATTAAAATATGTATTACTGTTTGTTACCTCAATAAACTAAACTAAAAAAAAAATGTGTAAATTACAAATTAACCATAGCTTCTCGCTCACTCGACAAATCTGATTGATCGCTCAATCTGACTTTTTGCATTTTGAGTACCCGCTATTTACGCCGGCAAGGTTATGCAGGTAGAAAAAATATCAGATTTTTCATACCGGTATATACGAAACAAAAAACTCGCTCTACTCAAAAATAATCCAAATGGCTTATGTCCCACTTTAATACTGAGCTCCTCATGATGATTGGTTTATTTATATCCTCATGTATTCTATCAATTTGTTACCATTCCACTGTAAAAAATACGAAAGGTTATTTTTCACACAAAAAGGTTACTTTTTTTAATATATTTTAGGTGACTTTTTACAAGACACGGCTGGCAACACTGATCATGACGGTCATGGCAGAATGATGGCAGAATGCTTTGTTATGACTTTTAGGTGTGAGGTGTGTTTTTTATTCAAGATTAACTGCTTTTAATATAGAAAAACATTGGTAAAATGTCAGAATCAGCGTTTCTTGGTCTATATGAACATATTTTTTTAAAGCCATAATATTTTTCACTGTAGTTCCTTATTATGTATTACGAGCACCTTATATATTTCTTTTGTTTCCAAAATTTTTCTTTTCTTTTTATTTTTCTTTTACTTACTGTTTTTCGTGTTTAATCACTTCGAATACACTTTTTCTTGTTAATTAATTGATTCCAGAACCTATTACTTCTTCTTCTTCCTTGCGCTGTCCCAACTCATTGCCTAGGTAGGCTGTTGGGGTCGGCTCTTCTCGTTTTCAGGTTGTAATATCTTCTGTTCTGGGTATCGCCTTCATCCAGGCCGTTTCTCTGAAGCATTTTGGAGCATTGAGTCATCCAGGAGTTCTTCGGTCTTCCTCTGGATGACTGTCGATGATGTTCCATAGACATTTCCTGCCTCGCTGTGTGGTCTGATGGTCCTCATCTTATGTGTCCATACCATCTCAACTGTCGTTCCTCCAGCTTACTATTTATATCTGTGACACCCAGGCTACCACGAATGCGTGAACTTTTGATCTTATCTTTTAGTGATACTCCTGCCGACCATCTAAGCATGCGCATTTCTGCTGTTTCGAGTTGCCTAGAGTAGGAGTTGTACATAGTCCAGCATTCGGAGCCATACATTATTGCGGGTCTTACAATAGTCTGAAAAGAGCGTCCAGAACCTATTACTCCACTGTATAATTATGTAAGTGCAAATTGTGAAGCTTAACTTTACTTAATACTTTATGAATGATAATGTACCTACCAACCTAATATGAATATGTCAATTTGACTGTCCTAGAACGGGAGACCTTCCTAGTTGGACGGTCAAAGCTTCCTAATACTGAATGTATTTTATAACAAATAAAATAAATAAATAAAAAAAATAAATAAAATATTTTGGTTTGGTAATGGCTATTGTATAATATAATAATTTAATTTATTCACTTCTTCTAACATAGCAAACTTATTTTTTTGGCACCATTTCAATTTAAATTAATTAATAATAATTTAAACTCAATAAAAAGAGGTAGGTACCCGTAATGAATCACTAAATAATGTGTTTCAGTTTAAATTAAGTGTTAAATATGGTGAAAATAATAATCACTCTACACCCGTACATATGTAAATAATTCTATTAGTTTATTCACTTACAGAATGACACTGAATAAAAGCAAAAAAACGGTTTTGTAAGTCATTGTTTTTTTACATTGGCTTCACACGAAAATAAATTATCTGTCATCTAATGTCAAAGACTAATGTCTTGAAGAGACCCATGATGTTGGAAAGAGGAAACATAGAGGCCGGCAACTCGTCCCACAACCGAGCTGTTGAACTCAAGAACGAGTTGAAGAAGCGACCCGTTCTCATGTGACAAATGTCACCCGTGTACGTAGAAGTGATTTGTTCTAATGTCAACATGCCGGTGCCTAAGGGATCAACTTTTTTTTACCTTAACTCCACACAGGAGGCCCTGAGGAAAACGATTACCCTCAGGGCCTCAGGGCAATATTTGTATTTGATATTATATCATATATATTATATCATACAAAAGTTTCTGATCGCCACTGATACCTACCTACCTGACGCCTGTGCTCTAAAGATTGGAAACCCCATTTTTAAGATGAGCTTATAAAACGGTTCGTTTTATAGATAATATTAACATAGCCTCTTATAATTTTGAGCTCCAGACCGGAAGTGGCCGCCAAATTCAACAGTGGGGCGCTCTTGCTATTTGTACAGGATCAGCAGTTGTATTCTGGAGCACGCTTGCCTGAGGTGTTTACATAACCTATAGTATAACCGGTGACCCGACAATTCGTCCTGCGACAATTCATCCGGCCGACAGTTCATCCTGCGACAGTTCATCCGGCCGACAGTTCATCCTGCCGACAGTTCATCCTGCCGATAGTTCATCCCGCCGACAATTCATCCGGCGACAATTCATCCTGCCTGATCATTTAGAAGATTTTTATTAAGTAAGTATGCAAAGATGATATACGGCCGTACAACCAAAATCGATATACTTATATCTGAAGGTGTTTCATAACGCTGATGGATTTCATTCGTTTTGTGCTCCGATTATCATACGGGATCGGAGGAACCCTGATTTTGGACTTCCGCACAATAAGGGTGCCTACCTACACGGAAAACAAGTGTCAAGCGCTTTATCGTGAGTCCGTTGCTAACCACCGATCGTATCGTGACATTTCGCACCACGCCGAAGTGTTATTCATCATATCGTCACATAAAGTGTAAATCCTACCGTATAATTTCGTATACTTTGTGTGAACTTGTGACTCAAACTTTACCGAAGTTCTAACAATCAAATAGAACAATCTCGAACGCTTATGGACATCTATGACTGTCACCAAGCCGGAAGACAACAACCGTGAGTACCGCTTAATTGTGATATACCTTTCTTGTTTGGTGGTTGGGCATAACTTATCGAAATCCGTAAGCGTCTTAGCAAGAGTAGCCGCAAGGTTACCCTCATCACCATGCCCCGTGCGTGATCATCTTTGGTGCCGGAAACCAGCGAACCTTTAGATAAATTCTCATAATAAATTCTTTCTTTGGCAAAACGAAAGAATGCTATGAAATATTACGTGAATTGAAATGTCATTTCAAAGAACGAATTCAAACAGTGAATCGTAGAATTAGTTTACACAGTTCTTAATTATTAACGACCTAACGGGTATTTAAATTATATCGAATTCTACTTTTTAATTCATAAAGTTTTCCTGATTATTTCGTTAGTACATTTGTTTATTAAAAAAAAAATGGCTAGTACTTTACAAGGCTTGCGTAGAAAACGGAACGTAGCCATTAGCAGAATAAACAAGGTGTATGAGGTCGGTCAAAGCGTTTTGCAAGATGCAACCAATTACCCATTATTTTTAGCGTATTATACGAGGTTGCAAAACATTGTTAATGATTTTGAAACCGTTCACGCTGACATCTTAGCTTTAGATGAGGCAAACAAGGACATTGAAAATCAAGTTCGCGAAGCTTTTGATAATGTTTATTTCAAAATCGTCGTAATTCACAAGGAATTAACGAATCAATCTTTCGAATCGGAGCCCGCGAACATTATCGTACAAAACTTTTCAACATTTCATAATCAAGCTGTCATAAAACAAACGTCATCGCTTACTTGTGACATGAATAAGGCAAAACCTGAAATCAAAGGGTCCTTGACTGCGTTCACTTCAAAGTGCGCATTTTGCAAGGGTATTCACCATATCGCTAAGTGCAAATCATTTGCACTCAAATCGGTTCAGGAACGTGCTCAATTCGCAAAGGCACACCGTTGGTGTCTGAATTGTCTCACGCCTTCTCATTCTCTCACGAATTGCAAATCTGTGTTTGATTGTCAGAAATGTCATCGTAAGCACCACACTCTTCTTCATAGGGAAGACAACATTTCTGCTGAAGAGGAGTACCAACGACCCACCACATTTGCCATTCAAGGAGCTTCTATTTCAGATCCTCCAGTTCTTTTCCTCGCAAACTTCTGTGACAGATCCATGGTACGTTTGCCTACTGCTCATATTAGCAATCGTGATCCCTCCGGCAGTTTTCAAACATTTCGTGGGTTGACCGATTCAGACAGTCAAGCACACTTCATACCCAATCGCACTGCCGAGCGTCCAGTCAGCTCTCAGAAAATCCGTGGCTTAGGCCAATCTTCTACAACCGCGTCAGGCGTCACTAATTTCGATGTCGATGTTAAGGGACAAACTATCTTCAACACGAAGTTACTTCCATTGCCAACAATTCAATTCGACCAGTTATCTTATCATCTGTTCCAAGACATACTTCATGCCAACTCTGACTGTCACAAACTGACAACTGACACAAGAGCGACTGACCTACTTCGAGATGTTGAGATCTTGCCATCTTTACCGAGACCCCAATTAACGACTGATCTTGACCAGCCTTCAGCTATCAATTTACCATTCGGTTGGCTTCCTCTGGATTCGGTTGGTTTTGCTACCGATCGTCAAACAAACTCCTTCATCGAAACCAACCAGTCTCGTCTTCCAGAAGAAGTCAAGAGACTGAGGGAGTTGGATATATTTCCTCAGTCTTCACAGCCCACTAAACAACGTAGTGACCAAGTGTATCGCATTTATCGCTCACGTGACTTTTTTAGTCAATTTATCGAAACCAACCAGTACCGTCTTCCTGAAAAGGTCAAGAAACTGAGGGAGTTGGACACATTCCCTCAGTCTTCACATCTCACCCCTGAAGAACAACGTGATGAGCAGGTCCATCACACTCATCACTTACGTGACCCTTCGGGACAATTCATCGTAGCCTTACCTTTTAGTGAAAAGGATAAGGATATCGCTTCCCCAGGTTCGCGTGAAGCCTCTTCGCGCATCATCCTTTCACTCGAACATAAACAGACATTAAAGCTCAGTTTACGTGAACCGTACTTCGCTTTCATGACTGACTACTTGCACAGTGGTCACATGACACGCGTTCCTGGAAAAGATTTATTCAAGGAAATGCATCACATACTTCGTCATTGCATTCTTCGTCCGGGCACCGTTACCACTATATTGCGAATGGTCTTCGATGCCTCGGTGACGGAGGTGAATGAATCATCGTCAAATGACGCCTTCCTTATCGTTCCCAAGCTCCAAACGAACATTGCTGAACTTCTGCAAAACTTTCGTTCACCGTCTGTGGTGTTCATTGCTGAGGTGCGGCAAATGTATCGCCAAATATTTCTTCATGAGCCAAATCACGCGTTCCAAAGAATATTTTGGCGTCATCAATTATCGGAATCTACCCCGGATTACCCATTACACCCTGTGACTTCTGATATCTCTGCCTTTATTCTGTCCTATCGTATTGTCAGATCGTTGACAGAAAAGAAAGGTTACGGATTATCACTCACACGCCACGCGATCACTTCGGACTCAAATATCGATTCTATCGTCATTGGCTGTTCCAGTCTGGAACAAGTTCAACTAACGCAATCCGAAGTCATCGAACATACCAAACGAGGTCAACTTGAACTGCAGAAGTGGGATTGTAGCAAACCGAAACTTCGCGCCTTTCTACCGTCGGACTACTATCTCACTGATGTAATCTTAAAAAATGTTGATCATTCTTTTACTCTCAGAGTATTGGGATGGAAGTGGAGGCCACCGGATGCTTCACCCGATGATACTCGTCACGGGAATCGTTACACCGACCAATTATCGCTTTTGACAGTTATCGCATCTAACCATCGGCGTCAAGCATCATCGGTTGATAATTCATCGGATACCGCTTCACGTGGTCATTCTCCGGCTGATCTAAGCCGTAACGTGTTATGGTGGGCGGAGCCCTCCGGGTTTGTCCAGCCAAACGACTCTTGGCCCATTTTAGATGGCCATGTTAACAAAACTGAACTCCACTCTGAGGAACGAGTTCAATCGTCATTAGTCCAACATGATGATATTCTGCTGGACTTTTATTAAAAAAAATATATCGTTTTCGGAAACTCCAACGCCTTATGGGTTCTTGTTATCTATTCGTACACAACTTTCATAACAAAGCCTCTCGTCGTTCGGATTTTCTACTTAATCATTTCGAAATTCGTATTCTATCTTTAACCAAACATTGGACATCACTCTCTACGGATGAGGTGATTAGAATCATAATTAAAAATCTTGTGCTTATCGCTACGTTTCGTACTTTGAATGGATCTTCTCTTACAAGACCATTCACCAAATCGTATCCATTGCCTAGGCAATGTGACTAATCATCATCGTTTCGCGGTTCGTTTTATTCTTTTTTACGTCTATGTTAATCGTATCATTTAGTTTCTTATCGTCTAGCTTGTCTATATCTCGTTATCGTTTAAAATGACTTCTTTTGCTTCGTCTTCTTTTCATCTACGTCACGTTTCATGGCATTCTGCGTTTCGCTTAACGTTCAACTTTTCTTTAAAATACAATTAGCTGTATTTTGGTGGGCGGAATGTTTCATAACGCTGATGGATTTCATTCGTTTTGTGCTCCGATTATCATACGGGATCGGAGGAACCCTGATTTTGGACTTCCGCACAATAAGGGTGCCTACCTACACGGAAAACAAGTGTCAAGCGCTTTATCGTGAGTCCGTTGCTAACCACCGATCGTATCGTGACATTTCGCACCACGCCGAAGTGTTATTCATCATATCGTCACATAAAGTGTAAATCCTACCGTATAATTTCGTATACTTTGTGTGAACTCGTGACTCAAACTTTACCGAAGTTCTAACAATCAAATAGAACAATCTCGAACGCTTATGGACATCTATGACTGTCACCAAGCCGGAAGACAACAACCGTGAGTACCGCTTAATTGTGATATACCTTTCTTGTTTGGTGGTTGGGCATAACTTATCGAAATCCGTAAGCGTCTTAGCAAGAGTAGCCGCAAGGTTACCCTCATCACCATGCCCCGTGCATGAACAGAAGGCATCTTGAGTGGAAATCCGCTGTAAAAATATTTTTACTAACAATAATTTCGACTCTCCGAAGAAGCATGCGTGAATAACTAAGTACGACATACTTATACTTATAGGTTAGGTTAGGTTAGGTTGAATTGTCAGAATGAATTGTCGCCGTTGAAATGAGATCCCTGAGACGTATGTGTGGTAAAACCATGTATGATCGTGTTAGAAATGTGGATATCCGCAAAGAATGTAAGGCTGATGTAAGTATAATGAGCAAAATTAAGAAAGGGACCCTCAGATGGTTTGGGCACGGAGAGCGAATGAACGAAGAAAGTAGTGCTAAAAGAATATATGATGCAAATTTGAATGGTAGAAGAAGTCGGGGACGCCCGAGGAAGACATGGCACGATCAAGTGAATCAGATATTTGATACGGGCCATGTCAAAAGTCAGAATAATAGAAGAGTATGTATGAGACGATGTTTGAATGTGAGTGAGGCAAAGAGTATGTGCCAAGACCGAGTTGTTTGGCGGTCCGTCCTCTCTGCCTACCCCTGCGGGGAAACGGCGTGATGGTTAGTTAGTTAGGTAGTTAATTGTCGCCGGATGAATTGTCGGCGGGATGAACTGTCGGCAGGATGAACTGTCGGCAGGATGAACTGTCGGCCGGATGAACTGTCGCAGGATGAACTGTCATGGAACCGTGTAACCATCTTTTTTCCAAAAACCAAAGCTTATTCCTAAAAACTCACCGTTCGTAATATCATCTCATTCAAATACCGTTACCTCCATTATTTTATAAATCACTCTACTTTCTGTCATTCATCATCAATATTATCATCAACAACAAACAAACATTACATAGGCAAAATAAATTATTCCAGATCAGTACTAAAAAGCTTTCAGTAAATGCATTCAGCTATCCATTTTTCCTGTGAACAACCACAACCACAAATGAAATAAATTGTTATGGAAATAATTTGATTTGATTTTGTGATGAGCATAACGTAGGAAAATCCTTCTAAACTAAAGTTATTTGACGTTCGCTAATAATATTATTTCATTCAATTAAAATTGAAATTAAAACACTTTTTAACTTATTACCACTTATTTATTTCACCAGTACCGGTTTCATCCTATTATGGACATCTTCAGGCTGGCAATTTAGCCTCACGATATACCCCAATCGGGGATGCGATGGTCCCACTGGCTTCAGACGAGAGCATTTAAAGAGCATGTAAAAAAATTAAATGAAATGGCTTTAGGCATATTTGCTCTTCCGTATCTCTTTCCTCTCCACCCATCTATCTCCCCTCTCAACTACCTTCAGCTTCACAACAATCACAATCGGAAACATCATAGTCTCACTTGCTCATTTGGAATCTTGCGCGGTATTCATATAAAAAAAAATCAATCCCCAGTTCTCAGATAATGCGAAATAATGCAATGTTAAAAATTAAGGAAATTCGGAAGTTCCCGCAGCTCAGCTGTAAATTAAAAATAAATTTTGTATCGTATTATTTGTAATGCTTCTGAAAATGAATAAAACACTTAAAAAGACATTATATTTATAAATAAAAGAATTGTGTGAACAATTAAATTATATTATAAAATAATATTGAAACCAGAACATGAGACTCTAATTCATAACAAAATAATAATATTCTAATACTTTAAAACTCAGGGTCGTGTTTAGCCTAAAAAAAAGAAATGAAACAGTTAGAAAACTAATAAAATAAATCGATAGCTTGTCGTGTTTTAAAAACAAAATCAAATGTTTTAAAAATGATGATCAAGACAATTACCACAAGGGGTGGGGCGCCAGTTCAAATGGAACAGAATATTAAATGGTAAATCAATAAACGCAAAGCTAACCGAAGTTTTAGCTCACAGGTAATGGCGATTTCACCGAAGTATGTGTCTTCTCTCGTCGAAACACACGTCCAGACTCTCTGACTTCCTATGTGGAACTGTTGTTGAAAAATTCTCTTGTTCCTAGTACTTTTTAGGCAATAAAAGAAAAGCAGGATTACATTTGTTCAAAGTTATATTTCCTATTAGGAATTCAAATATCAATTATGTGTAGCCACCAACTTAATTATAGGGTGCTTACTTCGCATTGTAATTTCAAACTATTACATATTGTCCGTCGTCTTCAGCATACTCTGTATAATGTATGTAGACGTGTTTCAAAGGAAACTGATACATTATATTGGAGTGGAGTGTAATGTAATCAGACAGTCTAAAGTGCTTATAGACGGTTCAAGCCACAAACGAGCCAGACACCTATTTATTACGTACAGAAACTCACTGAGACAGCTTACAGGAATATTATTAACATGATGTTGCCTCCTCGGGAGACACGTGCAGCAGTTGCAACAACGTATTACAAACGTAGGCTTATATTCTTATGTGCTCACTTTGGAAGGCGGGTGTGGGGTGGGTACCACCGCCCCGGGAACCATTTATTGGATAACGAACACCCCTAAGAAGGATATGATTTTAGATTTTCACGGCCAAATGTAGTTTTGTTGTTTGTTTTTGGGGTGTTATGCCGTGTTACGCTACCTCCTCCTTTAGCCAACGTTTCGGACAGCGTTACAGTGTCCATCATCAGGGCAGATGTGTAAATGTTAGTGGTAAAATGTGTGCTTAAATACTTCGAAGCAATACCGTGTTGCCAGCTCCACTCCACTGCGAGCTGGAATAACAGTAAACTTGAAGATGGTTTTCTGCATTTAGCTTTGGTGTAGCCATCAATTACCGGATACCAAGAACTATTGAGCTTAGCTCCATCGTCTCTATTAATGTTAATAGGATTTTTATGAATTTTAATTGACTCTGTAATTAGGCGTGCTCTATAAGTTTTGGGTCTTCCCAGGACTTCAGGAACAAATCCAAAGTAATGGCCGGTTTCAATTAAATGCTCGGCGATTGCCGATTTGTCAGGGTGGCCAAGTTTGCATGCTCGAAAGTGTTCCGATATCCTTTTAGAGATCGTCCGCTCTGTTTGGCCCACATAGACCTTATCACATCCGGAACAGCTGAGTTTATATACTCCATCTGTTTCCAGAGGAAACTTCGTCTTTGCAGACCTCAGTAAGTCTTGTATTTTGGTCGTGGTTCCGAAGACAGTCTTGGTGCTTTCTTTCCTCAACAGTCTGGCAATTCTGTCTGTCACATTGTGAACATAGGGTAGGAAAGCACAGCCTTTAGACTCTTGTTCAATTCTGTCTTCGTTTGGTGTAGATTTGGCTCTTATTATTTGCCTTGTCTGCCTTGCCGGGTAACCATTACGCTCCAGTGTATCGGTGAGCTTTGTAAGTTCCGCTCCGATTTTTGTTTCTTCACATATTCTGGTCGCTCGGGTTACCAACGTGTGGATAAGTCCTCTCTTCTGCGCTGGGTGGTGATGCGAATCGGCATGTAGATACCGATTTGTATGAGTTGGTTTCCTATACACTGTGTGTCCCAGGCTACCATCTTCTTTTCGCATCACTTCCACATCTAGAAAAGGCAAGATGTTGTGGTTATTTTCCAGCTCCATTATGAACTTAATTTTACTGTGAAGTGAATTAAGATGGTCTAGGAATTCGTTCAATTTCTCTGTTCCATTTTATTTCGGAATTAAAATATATTTTATATTTTAATATTCGACGGAACATTCTTTCTGCAAACCCTTTCGGGGATATTTAGTTATATTTTGTGTATGTAGGTATGCAGTGTTTTCACTAAACATACTACATATTGTATATACCTAAGTACGCCGGGGGCCAAATGTCGGGAGGTCGAATGTCATATAATTGTTACATTAGAAATCCTTATCACGCTTCCTGAGCTGATACAAATGGAATTAATTTTAATGAATTTTCGACCTTGTCGGGTAATAATGGTCTTTGTTCAACTCTTCTATTTCATGTGAAAAGATGAGGATGATCATTCACATTAAAATAGTTACCCCTATTAAAGAAATGTGTGAAATGTACAAGTCTTTCCAATAAATAGAGAATTGACTGATACCAGCGGTCACTTCTTAACCGACAGTACTAGGGAAATGTAATAAGTTTTATTTTATTTTTTATTTGTCTTTTTCTTTATACTGATATTATAAAATCATGTTATTTTTGCGAGAGATGGGAAAGCTGATAGAGATATTGAAAGAAGGGTGAATGTCGGTAACTCCATTAATGGTGGACTGAATGCCATTGGCGCTAACAAAAAACTGTCAAAAAAAGCGAAGCTAGCAGTCCACAATGTAGTCCTGGAACCTACCCTGATGTATGGCAGTGAGGCATGGAACTGGCAGAGGAAGGATGAAAGTAAACTGAAGCTGTTGATATGAGATCCCTGAGACGTATGTGTGGTAAAACAATGTACGATCGTGTGAGAAATGTGAATATCCGCAAAGAATGTAAGGCTGATGTAAGCATAATGAGTAAGATTAAGAAAGGTACCCTCAGGTGGTTTGGGCATGTAGAGCAAATGAACGAAGAAAGTAGTGTAAGAAGAATACACGACGCGAATGTGAATGGTAGAAGAAGTCGGGGACGCCCGAGGAAGACATGGCACGATCAAGTGAATCAGATACTTGAGTTGGGCCATGTCAAAAGTCAGAATAATAGAAGAGAATGTATGAGACGCAGTTTTTTTTTACATTAACTCCACACAGGAGGCCCTGAGGAAAATAATTTCCCTCAGGGCCTTTGTCATCTGGGATGCTGTGTGGAGGGTCTTTTTGAGGAGAGGAAGGAATGAACATTGGTCTTGAAGAGACCCATGTTATAGGAAGGAGGAAATACAGAGGCTGGCAAATCATTCCACAGCCGAGCTGTTGAACACAAGAACGAGTCGAAGAAACGACCCGTTCTTGTGTGACAAATGTCAACCGTGTACAAATGTTGGGCACGCGTTTGGCGTGCTTCCCGACTATGCACCGGTTCCGAAGGGATCAATAATGCTAGTTCCTCGGAGCATCTTCCATTGTAATACCGGTAGAACAAGGATAGCATTCCCACCCAACGCCTGTGCTCTAAAGATTGCAATCCGTCTGTTAAGATGGGAGAATCTATTAAACGGACCGCCCGTTTCTGCACAGAGTCGAGGTTGTTTTTCAGGTATTTTGGAGTTCCAGACCAGAGGTGGCTACCATATTCAACTGTGGGGCTTACTTGTGATTTGTACAGGGTTAGCAGTTGTGTACTATTAAAGTATCTGCGGGCCCTGTACAGTACGCCCTGTTTTTGGGAGGCTAACTTTACTCTGGCTTCGATGGAGCCCCCATACCTGAGCTGGTCACTTAGGGTTACACCAAGCATATCAATGGATGTGAGTGAGGCAAAGAGTGTGTGCCAAGACCGAGTTGTTTGGCGGTCCGTCCTCTCTGCCTACCCCTGCAAGGAAACGGCGTGATGGTTAGTTAGTTATATTATTTTTATACCAATGTAAGTTCAAAAATTGCTTAAATTTTTCTTTTCATTTATCGTTTCTCTACTTTCTTTTCTTCATCTATTTTTTAGAATCTCTGGTTCATTTCATCAAAATCAAAACGAAAATTTCATTGGTTACGCCCATACACATACCTACACATCCGCATACCTACATAGCACGCATACATACTGTCACTGCTTGAGATTGGTATTAATATTGTTGCAAGTTCCTTTTCTACCCATCCCTGTTGCCTATCCGCCAATCTTACCCAGTCTGTAATAAACGCCCGTCGCAACATAACCATTGTGCTCCACTATCGGTGACCGCTATTAAAAACACTCCGCCGTGTATTATAAAATAAGCGAAATTCACGACTATTGTTTTTTTGTGCCTGTTGGATGGGAGCGAAAGCAGACGATTGCATTGCCAGCATACAAAGTTCTTTTATCCTTTCGTTGAGTCCTTTCCTTTCTATGCCACATGTATTTTTATCATTTCAGGCAGTGATAGTAACACAAAATCAAGGTCCTTCGCCAGTCATTTTTACACAAACATATCAATCCACTCTCACAACATAAATATCATTCATTCATCGAATAGTTGAAAAGCATATATGTTTATGAATTTATTTGTTTCTTTTTATTTCTCTTCTCTAGGTTTATATTATTTTAAAATATTTTATTTATATTCATAAGTAACGTCTTATATCTACCATCCAAACTCTAATATTTTATCCACCAAGTATAATATTAAGTAAAAGTCAATATAATAGACAAAACAATAAATAATTGCTATAAATCTGCTCATTTTGACTGTCTTAAAACGGGTAAATTTCCTAATTGGACAGCCAAAGATCATTGTAATGTGGAATATGTAATGTTAAAAAAAATAATGATAAATAAATAATACGACTTCTAACGAGTCTCCGGAATGCGTTGCAATGCCACTTAATAAAGAAATTGTTTTTCCCTGCTTGTCCTTTCCCATTCACTCCGTTCACGTTCCGCCTCCTTTTCCTCACCCGCATTTCCTTCCTCTCCGCTTCCCCCGTCCCACGAACCCCCTCTCCCCGTCCCCACCCTCCCTCATTCCATACATTCAGTCCCTTTACATTCAGTTTTCAAACTGCTCGCGAGCCACCTATTGCAATTTTTTTTATTCAAATTTCATAATACGACAGCTCACCAGTATATATAGAAACCATTGCGTACATGTGCCCATCGAATCCCCAAAGTTTCATCGCAATCGGAAGAATGGTTTAGCAAAGCATAAGAAACTTAACTACATACACAAGCAAACATTTAGATCTTCCTACTGGTCCTACAAAGCTCCTGCTGCCTTCACAAGCTGGACTTCACCCGAATAACTCAGGGATCAAGGTGTCCATGTACCGGTGTACTGTTGAATTTACTCCACTTGTTCCATACATTCTAGGTTTAACACTACGGATACATCCACTGAGCGCAACTTCCATCGAAAAGAAAGCAAGTCGGATATCTCTATGAGTATCGAACTTGCCTGTCCATCTACAAGACAAAGTGTTTGACCACTTGACTACGTAACATTAAAAGATTCCTTGATATACCTACTAAAATCGACCAAAATATAGAGAGTCGACCCAGAAAACTGAACAAAAGATAAAATAATAACCATTTTTCTAGATTTCGCCTCTAATAATCCTGTTTTCGACAATTTTAAACATTAACCAAAAACACTGACTCAGCAAGGTTTTACAGCGGTCACAAAAAAGTCCTAAAAAGGGGTAGAAATGTTTTCACTGGCAACAAACATATTAATCTCAGGGACTTATCGACTATTCGCTTGAAAATAAATTGGTACAAGAAGTATCTACGTCCATAAAAATTCAGCTAGTCAATTTCACACTCTGTTATCCGAAATACATCTTAATTAAAAAGGCATGTTCCTGTCACTGGTGAATTTATGGATCCTGTCTTACGATAAGGAAAGCTGACCTTTTATTTTAATTTAAATTCTACTTTTTTGCATATTTTGTAGTATTCTTCAGAGTCGCATGTTGAAAACAGGATTAGCGATAACTTCAACGAGTCTAACGTTGTTTTTCATTGAAACAGTTGGCAAAAGACATAGATTGGTGTACAGAATACGAAATGAACGTTTTATGGAATTAAATTGATTATTACACATACATAAATTACAGGTAATATAAAACAAAGTAATCAAAAAACTATTTAACTACAAGCCCAGAACATCCACAAAAATTATATATGGAAACAAAACTATTAAAAGATTTACATTTTTCAATCGGTAGCAAATATCCAACAAATTCGCTTTAATTCGTTATGCGTCAAGACACGGGAACAATCCTATTTATTGTGTTTTTCTGATGTCTGGAGTACGCTTTTTAGCTCCAATTCACTTACTTTAATTCGTTATTTATTAATGCAGGCACAATGAAACAAAAAATAATACTCGTTCAAAGAAAATGATACACATAAGCATATATTGTCAAACAAAATGGGTATTCCAGTAATTTTGTTGAACTACAACACTCTTTTAAATGAAATGAATATGCTCAAATTATCCGAAATAAGGATTTTCACTGTCTTGGTATTTCTATATTGTAATGTTCTTTGATTCGTGTTGTGGCTCTCTACCCCACAACGTAAGGATTACAACGTAAGTTCTTTGACTGGTTTATTGTGAATTATAATGGGAACAAATATTGATAGTAGCATCTGTTTACAGGTGATCTATGATTAAGTCTGCTGATTACTCCGCTCGTTCGGAAACGCTCGGCGCCGCCCGACCATCTCCGAACGAGCGCGGTCTTTCGTGTACTACATTCATATACTTCATATATAAAATTTTAAATGGTGTAGTTAATAGTCCAGTACCGCTTGCTTTGATATGCTTTCGGATTCTCCACTACGTATGCTAGAAGTCGGGATTTTTTTCAATGTAGAAATTTTTGCACTAAGAATCATATGTGTTCCTCGGTGCCCAGAAAACTAATGGGGAGGAAATAATTATACCAAGTCAGTGGACATTTTCAATTTATCACTAAACAAATGCAAAATGTTGTTATTGAGTTGTCTACCGTTGTCTATTCTAAATACTGTATTATTTTTACAAATCGTATGTAAAAGCCCCTAAAATGGAGTTAATAAATGAAATGAAAGGTTAAATCTACGCAAAATGATGTATTTTAAATTATCTCTCTAGTTCATGGTAAAACTGATTTTCTATTTTTACCCACTTTTCCTTTATCCGTACGACAAAATATCCCTATGTAATTGATCTCAGCAGAGTGACCTGCTCATCAAATTCCAGCCAGAGCCAAAATAATATTATCGTAGTTTTTAATTTGCGTCCTTTGTTTTAATTTGTTGCATAAATTAAAATTAATAAAGTGTAAACGAATTTTAATTTAAAAAGTTGCTGAATAGTTGATGTTCGGTGACTAGATCTGAATAACCATCCTTTCTACGTTTCAACCTCCCTAAGATCTAACTCTCCCCATTTTAATTTTCACAAAAATTAATTGCACTGGCAATGCTCACTGACACCGAGTAGTTGTAACTCTTGCGTGGAATTATATATTAAAACAATTTGTAGTTACGTACTTTGAGAAAAAGTTTTATAATGATTAACTTTTCGTTCAAAATCAAAATATATATTTATTTTTTGCTTCGGCTATTAATTATAAATCAAATTATATATTTTCTAAACCTCAGGGATTATTTCATACCTCTTTTTATTTAAAGGAGTACTCAAATAACTAGTGCTTCCTGAAATGCATAAAAGATGACATTGTATTATCTGTTTGGACAAAGAAATTCAAAATCTTCGTTGTTTCATGTGGCATGAACATATTTTTGAATTTAAAGGACCTGCAAATGAGCGCTTTCGTAAATAATTACCGTGATGAGTCAGAGCCATGACTGCTAAAAGCCGTACGTTCCTTATCGCTCTTTCAAAATATGAGAAACACAATGTACGTAGGTCTGTTTCCTCCAAAGGAAAAACGTGATAATTTTTTTGCATCTCTCTCACACACCGAACTGTGACGTCTACAATACTGCCAGCTGTAGACCACTACAATACTGGTAGCTGGGACGATAATTTTGAAAGAACGGAATAGTTACAAGGATAATATTGAGGTTTGAGTGAATTCCAAAAATTGTCAGATCTGATGTAAATTTACTTGCAAGAATTTCATAATTGTGAAAGATGTTGTTCTGACGGATTGATCTGCCAATTACACGAATGTTTACGAGCCTTACTAACTTACTATTTGCAGTAAGGCTTCACTTTAAGGTTAAAGCATCATTTTACATACATAATATAGGCAATTTATTATCACTCTCCATGAGGAAAAATTGTGCCGCGTGTATAAATTATTTCGTTTATTATTATTAAGGGTAGAATGCCCGCCTAGTTTGGGGCTATTTACATACACATCCCGGCTTAAATAACAGTTTTTTTTTACATTAACTCCACACAAGAGGCCTTGAGGAAAACAATCTCCTTCAGACCTAATGTCATCTTTGGGGTTGCCTTGTGGAGGGTCTTTTTAGGGAAAGGAAGGAAAGTAAGTTCTGGAAGGAAAAAGACGATGGATCGATAGAGTCCGGCTGGAACCATTTGGGATGACCTAATGGCAGGGGTGTTTTTTATTCAATAAATGGATCCCTTGGCGGCGTACCCAAATTGATTGATTTACAAGAGGGACGAGTAGATTTAGTTCTGACCGTGTTCGATCTCCAATTTATTTCATTTCACTTGAAAGTTGCTATATATTAAATAACACTATAATAAAATACATCATTTTGTTTATTTATTACAGATAGATACAAAATATAGTACAAATTACATATTAAGAAGCTTTGTTTGTCCAACTAGGAAAGTTTCCCGTTCCAGGACAGACTAATTGACAGGTTTAGTTCATATTATTGCAAGAAATGTACATAATTACATAACAAAAAAAATAGAAAAAATAACCTGGTAGCATATATTGTATTCGGATTTACCGAAATAACCTGGTAACGTATAACATATTCGGATTTACAGTGTATGAGATAAGCAGGTATTGAAAAGTATAAACCAGGTACCTGATAACAAGTTGGAGGAATTACAATAATATTTACAACATAAAGAATAAATGCTATTATAAACAATATTATAAAGAGATGAAATTATGTTAGGTAATGTATTTAGAAGTGTGAACTTATAATACATAGTACACTTATAAGAGAAACTACATTCAAATTAACAAAATTAGATATAATTTATGTATGTAATAATACATATGTTTTTTTTTAATTATTTATGCGTTGTTACTACAATGTGTAATAAATTATATACAAAGATGATTATTTTCACTGATTTAAAACATGTTTTCAGTCCATATCATATTATACGACCATACGAATATACTCGTACCACGCTCATGTCTTACTACTCCTGCTAAAATATGAAAACAATAACTATAAATAGATAGGAATATAAATAGAAACTATGAATATAAATAAATATTACCTACATCTTTTACTTTTCCGAGCAGGAAATATAGCAAGAAACAAAAAGGTCATATTCCAAGCATTCTCGGAGTTTTTTTTTAAATTTCTTTTGCATCAGTTAAGTCAAGTCCAGTTGGAGATATTTTTATAGCTGGTCTCCAATCTTGAATTTACATGTCATTGGCAGTAGACGGCTTAATTTATGCTCCAAATAATAAAAGGAATTATTCGCTTTGAGTTATAAGATAAGAAGTGTGAATTTAATTAAGGGGTGGAATGCAGAGGGTGGTTTCATTTTGTTATCACGTAATACAAAGGAATAACCGCGATAACGTTTTATTTTTTATACGACAGAGTGGAAAAAACTTCTAATTTTGTTAAAGAACATCTTTGAAAAAATAAATGGTATTTGCTGTGATAACTGACAAGATTTGTTCGCCCAGATTCGCCAAATTTTCTGAATTTTTTATTATATCCTACACTAGTTTAGACTGTTGTGAATGTGGCCGCTTAGATAAAGTGCTTTATTTATTGTAGGTTAACACGAGGCATTTTTTCGTACCCCATCTCCCCATAAACTGTATGGGGACACAAATGAAAAAAAAAACACTTTGATATACACGATCGTTATTTTCGTACTAGAATAGATTTTTTATTTAATTATTATTAGTTCCAGTTTAGTATTAGTTCCACTCAGGACAAATTAAGGAAAAGGGGCCGACGTCATCTTGGATACGTTGTGAGGATGGTTTTTTATGGATAGGAAAGAGAGGAAAATAATTTCCCTCAGGGCTTTCTGTGTTTTTTTTACATGAATACCGCACAAGAGTCCCAACTGCTCCTGTCTGGAGCCAGTGAGACTATGGCATCCCCGATTGGGGTATTTTATATGAAATAACACAAATTAATCAAATAAAATTTATTCGCCATGCCCCGCGACCTTCGGATTGCGAGTCAAGAGCTTTACCTCTGGACTACTTAATGTTAATGTAAAAAAATGCCAATGGTTAATGTAAAAAAATACTTCTGCTGACCTCTATTCAGACACCTTAAAACTAAATACAGCTATTTATTTTAACAATACCTGTTGCGAGACATTCAAAACTGCATACTCTAACTACTTCTGTTGAGATACATTGAAACTACGTTTATGTTTGCAAATACTACAAAAAATAATATAAGCAGGGTAAAAGCAGGAAAATACACGCGTCATACCAAACACCTTCCTAATCAGTAATGAACGCATAATAAAAAATAATTTTAATGAAATAAACATGCAACATTTACATGACAGACGAAAGATGTATAAAAAATCCGTAGTAAAATAGCAACTAACTAACTAACCATCACATCGTTTCCCCGCAGGGGTAGGCAGAGAGGACGGACAGCCAAACATAACCACCAAACATAATAGCTACTAAAATAGAATAACTTCATTTTTTCATCCCGAATACACATGAAAAGACGACCCATGTGGAAATTGTACGCAAAAAAATATTCGTGTTAAACGCCCATTAGGAATAGTAACACGTCTGCTTCGACACGACCCAAAATGTGTTGTTGCTTTTACGGCGTGGTTTTAAATTGATAAACATAATAGCAGTCGAATTTTTAAATTTTTTTATGTGAATTGAGACAAAAAGAAAAAAATCCCAACAGTGAGACTACGATACTCAATTGTTACGGTGTGTTGTTAGGCTGAACGTAGTGGGGAGGCGAAGGAGTCAAGGAAGCGGAAGGCGTGGAAGAACCAGATCTAGTCACTTAACATAGCAAAAGCCATTTCAAGTAACTGAGCAAATCTGAATGGTGGTACCAGGACGAAACTGAGAATATGTTCACTTTAGAACGTGCCGGAAGTTAGACACTATATGTTATTTTAAATTAACAAATTGTGAAATAACACAAAATAATCCCTCGACCACGGAAGCCATCGAATATAATAGAACTATTTTAACAAAAATCGTGTTTTCGTTATTTGTTTTTGGGGTTTTATGCCATGTTGCGCTTCCTCCTTCTTTAGCCTGCCGGATCTGCCCTGATGGACACTGCAACGCTGTCCAAAACGTTTGCTAAAGAAGTTGGTGCAACATGGCATAACACCCCAATAACAAATAACGAAAATACTTTTGACCGTGAAAATCTAAAATCGTGTTGCTTTATAAATTTCTACGATATGTCAGTTTTTTTTTTAATCTTACCTTGTAAATTTTAGAATACATAGACGGGATTTTTAAATATTATGTCCTCTAATCTGCTATAGTGCAGTCTTTTTGAGATTACCTCTAAATTGTGTTTGAACAAATACATGTCAAAATGGATAAAAAGTTGTTTGACATTGTGAGAAATAAAATTTTTCACAAATTTTTAGGTAAAAACTAAACGTGATTTAACAATTTGAAAAGATTTTTTAAAAAAGATTTTCGTATTTCAAAGTAGAAATTTCATCAGCAATTTACTAGACTGGATATAATAAGCTCTTTGTTTTCCGTTAGAAAAAGTTACTCTGAAGTGTTTTTATTTTGCATTTTCAATTAAAATGTAAATAACATTGTTGGTTTATAAAGACTTGTGTGAAAAACGATGGCGGTTTCAATTCAATGTTAAGTGGTTTCATAGGATGCTTATCAACCGTTCGAAGCTCGGAATGTTCTTCAAAAGCTTGGAAGAGGAGCAATTTTATTATATAAACCTCTAAGACTTAGTAGATCTGTCACTTTTCTTTTGTTTTTCTTAGAAAAATCATTCTTAAAGGTTTTCTTTTCGTTAACATTCACACGAACTTTAATGTGGTGAAGTAAATTGACTGTCTCAAAAATAGAATCTTTCATTTATTTTTTGTTATTTTTTAATGTTTAAGGGCAAAGATCTTTTTATATTATTCACCAGGAGTGATGAAACCCTTTATCAATATACACAACTTTTTTAACCTTTTAAGATTTTCACGGCCAAAAGTATTTTCGTTATTTGTTTCTGGGGTGTTATGCCGTGTTGCGCTGCCTCCGTCTTTAGCCAACGTTTCGGACATCGTTGCAGCGTCCATCATCAGGGCAGATCCGGCAGATCCGGTAGATGTGTCTGGATCTGCCCTGATGATGGACACTGCAACGATGTCCGAAAGGTTGGCTAAAGAAGGAGGCAGCGCAATACGGCATAACACCCCAAAAACAAATAACAAAAAAAAAACTTTTTTAACCTTCGTATTCGCGCCCAGTGACATACAAGCTCGCGCACGGTGTCTCGGACAGAGATTTCATTTGGTTTGTATTATTTTTATTATATATGTATTTTTTAAGCAATATTGGTAATTATTACATAGAAGGGGGGATAATTTAATTAAAAGTATATATTCATATATTAAAACTTTTACTTTATTTGGTAGAAACAGACTTTTAACTCAGCAAATAACAAAAATTAACTTTTTCATGAGTTAATTTTAAAAAAAAATATATGAAATCTAACAAATGAAAGTAGCAAGAATGATAAAATATTATAAAAATGAGAATTAATCATTATTAGGATTTTTGGATAGTAATTGCTACATACCTAAAAGACCGAAGTTCTTCGAAACACAAAAAATCGTAGGTGTACAGGATCTGTAGACTTCATTAATTGTTGTTGAAATATGACTACAGACCTCATAAGTTATTTAACTCCCTTTTTAGTGGCAAAAGATACACGCGGACTGCCAATGTATATTTAAAGAATTTCAATTGAACATTGTCAATTTATTATAATTTTTAATTTTTAAGTAGCCGTTTGATCTTTAGGAATGTAAATCCATAGACAAATCCGTCAGTGTTGCCAACGTATAAAGATGTCTTATTATTCCCGATAAATATCGGCTCGGCTATCAATAGCGCAACAATGCTCAGGATATTGTCGAAAGTTGAGCCTATCGATTCTATATAGTTAAGTTATAAATTTGATCGTGCTCTTAGATGCACTGGGAATATTTAATATAAGAAATGGTAAAGAAATTGTTGTTATTTCATTGAGTTGTTTTTGAATAAAAACACAGCGCTATAGAAGTAATTCTTATAATATTACAACTATTCGAGGAGTAGTATTTTTTTAAACAACCCATTGTTTTACTCAAGAACTTGGCTGTGAACCAAATGACTTGTTTGTGGAATTTCCTACAGGTTTCTTCTAGTCTCTTCACACAATTCATAGCTACACTTACCTACATACATCTACATATATCATAGACTCTGTGCTTGTAGCTTGATTGACAAATATTCCTTTCCTAGAAAGGAAATGACAGATGCTATCATGTAAACTATGATTACGTTCAAGGTGATTCTGTTTACCCTGCTAACGTTATTTTTGCAGTATTTGTAAAAATGAATGTAGTTTCAATGTATCTCATCAAAGTCGTTAGAGTACGCAATTTTGAATGTCTCGCAAGAGGTATACTTAAAATAAACAGTTGTATTTAGTTTTAAGGTGTCCCAATAGAGGTCAGCAACCATCCCTATCGTGTTCCTTTTCCTACTGATGAGAGAGACTGATGAAACCGCCTAAGACGAAGGCGGGCAAGTTGGCTACACCAAACACGGCTAAAGCTATCTCAAGCAACGTTTCAATTCTAAATGGTGGTCTTACATCAGGGTGACAGAAATTATCTTCCATTCTGGAAGGTGCCGCATATATTCTAAATATTACTACTACACATCTTAACAAAAAAAACAAGTGTGCTTTCGACCACACGACTGAAGTAAAACTACAAGACAAACCTCGCCCAACGAACCCAGGTATCCCTGCTAAGTTACCAAACGTAGCAAACGGGGTGATCTATGACCTAGGGGTGACATATGACATTGGGGTGAAATATGACCATGGGGTGACCTACGACTTTGGGGTGACCTACGACCTTGGGGTGCCCTACGACAATGGGGTGACCTACAACCTTGGGGTGCCCTATGACCATGGGGTGACCTACAACCTTGGGGTAACCTACGACCTTGGGGTGACTTACGACCTTGAGGTGACCTACGACCTTGGGGTGACCTACTACCTTGGGGTACTTAAGACCTTTGGTTGACCATCCTCATCCTCTCCCTCATCCTCATCCTCATCCTCATCCTCATCCTCATCCTCATCCTTATCCTTATCCTATCACTCCCCAAGTCAAGCGCGCGTAAAGGCCCGACCGCTCGCCTAGCAATCGATCACCGTTCGCATGACATTTTTCGTAACAACGTTTACTTCAAAAAATACTTGCCTATTCTTGGTTTTGAATTCGCGATTTCCGTATTGCTACTTAAGAAACTTTCCCCTCCACCACGAAACCATTAAATACCTTTTTTCTGCATACGTTTTTTTAAAACTTATTTATTGCTAATTTATACTCACATAGTTTACAAATGACCCATTAGTATAACTGACATTGGTTCTGGTTCATATTTTGTTTAGATTTACTAACTTTATATTTTTCTTCAATGATGAAAAAATATTATATCCCTATATTAAACCTTCAAAAGTTATTCCAATAAACTGTCTATAGATGTTATTTACGGCGAACAAACCCACTCCTCTGAAAAAAAAACGAGTGCGCTTTAGACCAGTGGTCCCCAACCCATGGGCCGCGCAAGGGCTTGCTTAAAAATCAAAATACTTTTGAAAAAAAGGTTTAAGCTGTTATTATCTTATCTGGTTAGCTTATTATTTGGTTGATAATTAAGGTAATCTTAAAAAAACCGTCTAAATTTCCTACTGAAATTCTTTTTTCAATATTCAATGTGCCTATAATAGACAAAATCTATAAAAAATATTCAATTCTTCAAATTTACAAAGAAATACAGTTAAATACTCGTAACTTCCAATTCAATACATCAGCAAGATACCAGAAAACTATTAAAATTCCTAAATTTAATACTAAGCACATCCAAAATTCCTATCTTTATCTGGGCATAATCTATTATAACAACCTCCCATTAAAATTAAAAACCATCGAAAATATGCAGGAATTTAAGCCCAAATTAAAAAAATTACCTGAAACTACTATAAAAGTCCCAAATATTTTTACTTTGTATCTTAAAGTCTGCTATTTTATAAATCATTTATTCCTTCTTTTTTCTTTCATTTCTTAGTTTCTAAATCTCTGAGTCTACTATTGTATAAATCTTGCGTTCTTTCTTACGTATCCTTTACTTACTTATTACAATAATTTTTGTTACTAACTTACATGATTCTTCCATTTATAATGATTTTTTAATTTATATTATGATTTCTTTAAACTGTGCAGGATTTTTATTTTTAAATTATACAAGATTTTTTAACCTTCTTATTATTTACAATAGCCGTTATTACTAACTTACACGATCATTAATTTACTAATTGAGCTAGAACTCCCTCACCAAACACAAGAGCATTGTCTCTTTATGGTGAGGAAAGGCAATTTATTTTTATTTTTTGTTAACCTTATGTAACTATGTAACTGTTGTAACTTCATATGTATTTTTAATAAACATTGCCAATATCGTTGTTCTTATGTAAATTTAAAATTCAGATGAAGGTTATTAATGAATGCAAGAAAATTCTTTAATTGTCTGTTGCTACCTGACCAAATAACGAAGATATTTTCAACTATCTAATCCAAACAAATATCTTTGCAAACCAAAACCACGGGAGTAGAACTGTTCAAGTCACTGGATGGTTATATATCAGGAAAACTAAAATGGTCCTTTTGTGTCGGCATATGCACAGACGGAGCTGCTGCCATGGCCGGACGACTGTCTGGTTTAACTGCTCGGATTAAGGAGGTTGCACCTGAGAGTGAATCTACGCATTGTATCATTCACAGGGAAATGCTTGCAAGCCGAAAATTCAACGGCGCGGCGTATTGAATGATGTCGTTAAAATTGTTAACCACATCAAAGTACAAAGTAATTTTTATTATTATATATTGTGCAAATATTTTGTTATTAAAAAAAAACTACATTCAATGTGTCCCCCCCTCCAGTGGGCCGCGGTAAAATTATCAAACTTTGACCGGTCCGTGGCGACAAAAAGGTTGGGGACGACTGCTTTAGACCACACGACTGAAGTAAAACTTTACTAACTTATAAAAGAACACATGACATTGGGGTGACAAATCACATTGGGGTAACATATGACCATGGGGTAACCTACGAACCTGGGGTGACCTACGACCATGGGGTGACCTACGACGGTGGGGTTACCTACGACCTTGGGGTGACCTACGATCTTGGGGTGACCTACGATCTTGGGGTGACCTATGGCATGGTTATTCAATAAATGATTCCTTGTGCTCGCACCTCTCTCTCTCTTGCCCCTATAGTAATATAAGAAACGTAACTCTCTCTCTTTCTATCTTCACTCACTTATATCTCCCTCTCAAATTTAAGCGTTCGTAAAGGCCCGACCGTTCGCCTCGATCACCGTCCGTATCGATCACGCTGCATCACACTTTTTCGTAACGCATTCACCAGCTTACCCCCCAAGTCGAGCGTGCGTAAATAAGTTTTACTTCAAAAAATGTTACAATTTCATCAAACACCCTTTTATAATTTATGTACATTTAAATTATTTCGTACCAACGTCCACACTAGATTCATACGGTATTCTAGTCCCTTCGAATAATGGAGGCCGGACTTTCACCGTCTCATTGTGATGTTAATTATTCGTGGAAATGGCGAGGTATGAACCTAGCAACACAGGGCAGTATGACATCCAATGTGTCAAGTGCTCACTGGCTGGGCTTTGTGCTCCCAACTATATAATGTGCCAACTGCTCTATATTCCGCCGGGTACTCTGCGTAGATTCGTTTGTGGCCATATCTACTGTGATGTCTGCGATGAAGGTTATTGGTTTGCGAAGAAAACAGGAACGTCATCATAACTCTAGGAAAATTGTTACTAATTTTTTAAAACAGTTATTGAGTAACAGTTTGAAATTATAATGCTATAAGTAAGTGAGCATCCAATTATTAAGACAGTTGGTACACATTAATTCGAATTGATTTTTAATTCCTTATTGGAAAGATAAATTTGAACAAATGGAATCCTGCATTCTTCTGTTGCATAAAAAATACTATGGGCAAGCTAGTTTTTCAAACAGTTCCAAGTAGGAAGTCAGAGTGTCTGGACGTTTGTTTCGACGAGGGAAGACACAGATCGCTGATGACCTGTGAGCTTATACTTCGTTGGTTTTGAGTTTAATAAATTATTCTTGATTTACAATTTAATGTTCTGTTCAATTTGAATTGGCGCCCCTTGTACCTAGTAATTTTCGCATCGTGATGATCTTTTTAAAAACATTCGATGTTATTTTAAAAACGCGACAAGCTATCGATTGATTTTATTAGTTTCTAACTATTTAGTTTCTTATAGGCTAAAAACGACCCTGAGTTTAAAATATTAGAACAATACTATTTTGTTTATGAATTAGAGTCTCATGTTCTGGTTTCGTTATTGTTGAATAATATATTTTTTTTTATTGGTGCCCTTTTTTACTCATTTAAAGTACGCTCTAGCGTGTTTAAATCGCACTTTATGGAACGCGCGTTTTTTAAAGTTACCATGGCAACATCAACAAATCAACAAAATGTGAAGTCTAAATGTCAACTTTTAACTATAAATCTGACAGAAATATTTTAAACGTCAAATAAAACAAACACTTTGAATATATACGCCTTCTTAGCAACGTCATCCTTGCTAATTGCCTTCATGAATGCGTGCACTTTCACAAATGATTTTAAATCAATCCCTTTATTTATCCTCAAAAGACATTCCAATTTCGAATGTATGGCCCACATAGTCGATGCTTTGTACTGTTCCGACATTTTCTGAAGGTAAGCAAGCACAACTCATTCATCTACATCTACTACGTTTTGTTCCTCCATCCATGTTATGAACCTTTCATATTCTTTTTTATAAACGTCTTTGGATTTTTCAGGTATTAACCGCGATTCTGCTTTGGTATTTAAATTATCAATGTTAGAACTCATTTTACAACACACAATAACTAGTAAAAACTGTGATGTCAACTATTAATCTTACGTGACAGATTGAAAATTAATGTTTGTGTTTTTCATTTCCATGACAACAAGATATTGTGATGTCACATCACGAATTCATTAATAGTTCTTATTTCCAAATTTTTAATAATAATATCAATATTTATGTTTTCAAAGTGTACCAATAAAAAAAAATAGCGTTAAGTATTCGTGGATAACTGGTCTTTAAAACACTTGCTTTATTTCGAGCACTCGGCTACGCCGTCCTGCTCGAAAAATCGCGCGTGTTTTAAAGACCTGTTTATCCACTTATATTTTAATTTACTATAAATTGTGACCACAATTTTTTTATTTGAAGTATTATTGTCTCATTAAATATTGTGCAATGTTTTAAGGATTACAATGTGGACTAGTATAATTGCGACTGTTAATGAAGTAAGCTTTGCAATTTACTTACAGGTTTATTTAACAATTATACAAACACCATAATTTACATTTTGAACTATATTAGTTAAAAAAGAGTAAGAGAGAACACGAAGTTATTCGCGAGCTGTTAGATCGATGGCAATCGGAAACAGAATGAATCTTATCTTCATTTGAAAACAGGGACGTAGTCATAATTCTAGGAAAATTGTTAGCATTTTTTAACAGTTATGAGGATTAGTGTAATTGCGATTGTAAATCAAATAAGCGTTGCACTTAGATTTATTAAACAATTATACAAGAACCATAATAAACATTTTGAACAATTTTACTTATCGGAGATTGGGTAGCGAACATGAAGCATTTCGTGAGATGTTAGGTAGGCGGCAATCGTGAACAGAATGAATCTTCTTTTCGTTCGACACCCTTCGTTGGTAAAGTTCGATGGTAAAAAGCCCGTGACCACTATTGACGTACTAATAGTTAACAGGAGATAATCGCTTGTCGAATTTGCTGCATTGTTCGTTAGTCACACAGTGGTCAGAGCGTATTAATATATAGCAAAAGATTTAAAGCTACGCAATGTTGTTCTTTAAAAAATTATTCTTTTAATTTTTATTGTGAAGAAAAACCAAATAGTAAAAACAAAGGTTTTTTTAACCAAAATATGTACAGACATTTATTCTTATTATGTAGTGAAAAAGTTTCGACTTTTTCGACATGGTCCTACACATCAAACGGCACGAGTAGTTGTGCCATAATTTCATCAAATTTCATAGAAATGTATGAGGTGAGCACCAAAAGCTGATAGAATGCAATTTAATCGATAGGAGGCTATCTGAAAAGTTTCAGCTCGATCGGATGTCGGGAAGTTGATTATTTTCCACTTCCAAGACTTGCATAAATTCAAATCGACATATTTAAAATGAGTATCATGTATTGGCTGTGAAGAATGGACGTTATGAAGAGGAACATTAGTGATAGGTCCTTGAATTGCCATTTTGGATCAAATTTGGATTCAACTGAGGAACCGAGGACCGATTTTAATAGACCGAGACCGGTAGAAGCATTTGTGAATCTTACCGGAATACCACAGGACTCCTTTCATTACAAGAACTGCTATTTAACTGCTTTTTATTTTATTCCTTCATTATTTTAGTCTAGCATAACATCTTCTGTCTTTGCGTTTTCATACAAGACCCATGCTATTCATAATGAATAAAAAAAGTAAAATCTGGTTGAAGAGTAAAATGGATAAAAAGATACATCCGTCGAAATAATAAATA
Organism: Limnephilus rhombicus; assembly: GCA_929108145.2. Lineage (NCBI taxonomy): Eukaryota > Metazoa > Arthropoda > Insecta > Trichoptera > Limnephilidae > Limnephilus > Limnephilus rhombicus. The sequence goes on along the minus strand of OV815288.1, from coordinate 43,487,988 downwards.
AATAAAACTATACATTATCGGGAGTAAAGCAAGATCTATTAGAATAACAACATATTTTTTAGTGCTGGAAATTTACAAGAGATAGTTAGCTAAGGTTTGGATCAGATTTGATTAGAATAGGAATAATCATCATTACATAGTATAAAATGAAGTCGCTCAAAATGTATGTGCGCATAGATCTTTTAAACTGCACAACGGATTTTCATGCGGTTTTCACCAATAGATAGAGTGATTCAAGAGGAAGGTTTATGTGCATAATGCTTATTATAGTAGAGAAAAGCCGAGAAATTCAGATATTCAATTCAGGCAGCGGGTGGTGTGGATTTTATAAAGGTTGGGTAATAGCGTTGTGTTTAGTTAGCCACAGCAACGTGTGGCCGGGTCTGCTAGTAGGTTAATAATTCAGGTTACGTTAGGTTAGTCCTCTTTCACAAAATCGGCACTCTTTAAATCACATGCATAATTTAATTTATAATGTTCTAAAATAAGTTATTTTTTATCGTGCGCTGAAGTAGACCTTTTCGTCGATAATTTTTAGGATTCAGAAAACTTTTTATGCTACGGCTAAAGAATATTTTGATTAATTATAAATATTGTGTATCAATTGGGTCTCATTATCACTTGAGTGAGCGTTTTTTTAAGTTTTTATTTTTATGAAGATACTAGCGAATACCCGTCTTGCGTTGCAAATACCATTTAACTAAAGAAATGGTTGTTCTTGTTCTCGATGTTCTTTCCCATTCCTTTTCATTCCTGTTCCACTTCCGCTTCCCCTTCCCCTCCCATTCCACTTTTTGCAATATTTTTATATAAATTTCATTACGGCAGAGTTCACCAGCATTTAAAAAGAAACTTCGTGGGCGTGCGCACAACAACTCATAAAATTTTTATCGCAATCGGATGAATAGCGTTGGAAAAAAATCATAACGCCAGGGCTCACTTTTGTATATATATAGAAACAATTCCGGGCATGCGCTCATCAAATCTCCAAAATTTCATCGCAATCGGAAGAATGGTTTAGAAACGTATAAGAGACAAACAATGATACATTATTTTTATATTGATACCATTAAAAGAAATAAATTGTTTCTCCCTGCATGTCCATTCCCATGCGACTGCGTTCCCCTCCCGCGACTCCTTCCACCTTCCCCGCCATCTCTCTCCCTCATCACCCATCCTGCGAATCCTACCTCCTTCATTACCCTCCCCTCCTGCCTTCCAAAATAAAATACACACATTTTCAAACCACTCGCGCACTTATCTGCTAAAATGCAATGTTCTGTAAAAATTTTGAGTCAATCCATCGATTACATTCCGAGATTTGCGGGTATAATCATACGGACCTAAATTTTTATACATATTGACTGAGTAGATTATTGTATTTTTAAGTACCAATTTGTGGATTAACTAATTTTTTTATAATTGCACCCACGTAGGTGAAAACATCAGTAAAATAATGTATAAATAAAAAATAGGTATGCAATTCACACGCGGTAGAAGTGAAACCTTCAGAAAACCAAAGTAGACAAGAGTGGGCGTTGGGGGGACTCCATCACTTTCCCAACGGCGTTATATGGAAACATATTGTTTTACCTTCACCGCACACTTCAAGACTCTACTTTTTGTATTGAACGAAGCTAAATTTATTTGAACGACTCTATACCCTCCAATGTCCATGCATACGGGGTAAGTAAGTAGTATGCAAGTACTTACATTAATATTTATAAAATAATAATAAATCTGGAAGCCCGTAGAATAATTCTTCTGAAATCTGTAGAGAAAAATATACACCAGGCAGTCCTAATGACAATGTGCATGGCTATCGGCCCAACCGCAGACGAAACCCGGAGTCCGCGCCCTTCAGCCGACTCCCCGATTTTGCCACGAAGAAATGTATGTGGGAAAGAAGAGAGAGTTTAAGAAGACTCTGGGGAAAAGATTACCGTCGGGTTGTTGGAGGGGGGCGGAAGGACGTCGAGACCACGCGGCTGTTCCTCAGGCCTACGCTTGTCATTGGGGGAGGCGCGGGAGGATCGCGGAAAAACCGCTCCAGTGGGTAAGACTCTTGACTCACAATCCGGAGGTCGCGGGTTCGAACCCGGCATGCGCAAATAAATTTTATTTGATTAACTTGTGTTATTTCACAATTAATTAATTTAAAATAATATATAGTATATTTGCGGCATGTTCCAGAGTGGAAGATACTATCAGTATCGCCCTGGTGTAAGACCACCATTCAGAATTAAAACGTTGCTTAAAAATGGCTTTAGCCGTGTTTGGTGACCAGATTTGAATAGCCAGGTACTTCCCAACCTTCTTCTTCCCCACCTTCTTCCCCTCCCCACTACCTTCAGCCTCACAACATACCCCAATTGGGGATGCCATAGTCTCACTGGCTCCAGACGGGAGCAGTTGAGATTCCTGTGCGGTATTCACTGAAAAAAAAAAAAAGTGTGCGTTCGCCTGGCTGTATGCACGGACAGGGTCTATCCCACCCCCTTTTATAGAGTGACGACGATACATAATATGTACAGTTTAGTTGCGCCACCAAAATATGGAACCAAAGCTAATATGAAGTAAGAAAATAATAAGAGCAATTATATATTAGAAACATAATTATTGTACGAATACAGAAGTCATAATATATTGAGCGATGGTTTCAAGAGTGGACAGGCTACGAAGCACCTCATAAAGAGGAGACCGATTATTCTAACTCATTCTCTCGCAAGATAAATCCTATAGATTTATATTATGCACTCTGTCAAAGTATTCTAATGTATGGTATTTCAGTATGGGGAGCAGCAGCAGAGACTCACCTCAAATCACTTAAAATTAATCATAAAACAATAATCAGAATTATGTTTAGAAAGCCTTATCAACATCCGACAGAACAGATAATGATCAACAATAACCTATTAGACATAAATAAACTATTCATAAAGAAGATCATCTACAAAAACTGCATAAAAATATCACCACACTTCATAACTCACTCGCAATACACAAGAGCAAACACACACAATCAACTACTACCATATATCAAATCAAATTTTGCAAAAAAACATAAATCTTACTTGGCACCATATATATTCAATAAGTTTGTAGCCCAAACAAAGACCTACGTCGCATCTAATAATTTGAACTGGGTTTTCAAAAGATTTTTAAACTGGTTGAATGTCAAGGAAAGAAGAGAGATAAGTAATATTCTTAATATATAATATTATATATTTTCTATTTTCTACTCTGTTTTTAAATTCTGATTTTCCACTTATATTTTTTTTATTATTTTTACTATAATATATATGTTTCTTTTTTTTTCTTTGTTTTACCACTTATTTGTTTTTATGTAATTAGAAATTGTTAGTTACCAGCCTCAGAACAGACTTTGTCTAGTGAGGAGGGTAAGGAAAAAAAAATCATGTTGTACATAACTAATAATAAATAAACGCCCGGGCTGCCGGCACTGAATTTGATTTGAATTTGATAGATTTATAGGAACTAGCCTGCGAGAGCCTGCTTTAAAAATCGGTTCATCATAACTCATTTATCAAATACCGTTACCGCAAGAGATAAATGACATTATTCACCAAAGCAACACTTCTCCATATATTTTCCATCGCAATTATTGTCCAGTGTCCGACCAGAAACCGCAGCCACGTTTATGATGAAGTCGCCAGTCACCAGTCACCAGTCACCGCCGGTTGCTGGTCACGCCAAATGACTTGCGTATTACCACCGCGTTGAGCCGCGAAGCCTTATTATGCGAACTAGATTAGGGAATGGTAATTCGTTCTCTGCGTTCACCCACTGTCCTTTTAGAGAGGACTCGCGATCATTCGACAAACCTATGCGTATAGTAAATAGTGCACAGGTCTGATTTTTTGAGAATCATTTACATAGCGTACGAATAAGCATAGTTGTTTCACAGAAATTCATACGTGATGAAGTTGTCAAATGACTATACAGCGCCATTATGTTTTTTGACAATTGAAATGCCGTTTCAGTTTTTAAACAAATTCTGACCAAATAGGACAACCATCATGTTAAGACCAGAGGAAACCAGAAATATGTCATTTTTAAATCAGATTTTAGACGTATTGACTCTTTTCCACAAATAATTATAATTTGATTTCGAAAGACTCTTCTTTTATCTAGTAAACGCATGTTTTAAATTTTGAGAAAAAATATTTATTTTTAGTATAATAAGGTTTTATACCACAAGTCGTTGGCAGATTTGTTAAATTTTCAAAAGGATTATTTTGTATTGTTCCACACCCATTACAAATCATATAATCGTGCAGTAAAATAAATCAATACATTATCTAGGAAACGCACGTTTCAGAATTTAAATTTTATTTTAAATATAATCATTAAAAATATATACGTACATGTGTTTCTTGACGGAAATTGGTCCGTTTGTGTATTTATTTGCGCACGTACAAACTAATATATTTCAGATTTTTTTACATTCTTATTTATCTTAGACATCATTGAAAAATGATAAATACTTATGATCAAAAAATAATTACAAAAATACATAATTTTAATAGTTTTATCATCAAGCCTTTCAGCATTTTTGGATGTAGGTATAAATTAAAGCAAATTTGGAATGAAATAAAATCGATATTGAGTTATAATTTTAAAACGCTGGTACGAAGGATAATTAATCTTTCTCATTGGAATCGCCCTGTATGATCGTAAGAACAACTTTCGACGAAATGTGGATTTTTAGCCGCTGGCTGGTTAAACGCTTTGTCGTCTTATCTCAATTTTATAGAAAACTGAAACACATCTAAAATAGGCGTTTAATTAGGAGCTTTTAAGTGTCAAAAAAATGCGCTGAATGGCCATTTGATAACAACGTATCATTTGATTTTTTGTGGAACAGCCGAGCCTAAATAAAATAATAGAAAAAACTACGTGTTTTTGTAACTGCGCAGTATTTAATCTCAGTAATGCCCTGTCAGACCAATCGAATTATTGAGGATTGCTTGAAACGATATTAACTCCATTTGGTGACCATATCTCAATAGCCTGGAACTCTTTATCAGTTAACTCCACACATTTTTTAATTTTCTCATCTGAATACTCAACAAACGTCACAACTGTGCCCGCCTGGGGCTAGTGAGAGCGAGGCATCCCCAATCGGGGTATATTGGGGAAGCATGAATGTAGTGGAGGGGAAAGAAGACGAGAAGGGGAAGGTGGAGAAGCATCTGACTATTCAGAACTAGTCACGAATTACGGCTAAATCCACTTAAAGAAAAGTTTCTTTTCTGAACAGTGGTCTTAAACCAGAGCGATACTGATAATATATTCACTATGTGAAATAACAAAATTTATTTGCACACTCCGTGATTTGAACCCGCGAATTCGGAATGCTGGTCGAGAGCCTTACCCCTCAACCACGAGGCCCTGAGGAAAATACTTTTTCTTAGAGCTTATGTCATCTTTTTTTAATTTTTTTTTTTATTAGTATCTATAGCAAAATTTAAACATAATGTATTTATAAATTATATTATATTAAGGTATTATAAAGTTTTTTTTTCACAGTCCTCCTCACTAGGGTTTCCTGTTCTGAGGCGGCCTGTAGTTTTTCTACATTTGTATTTAGTATCCAGTTGTCTTTACATGGTCTTCAGTATGTTTGATAGTTCAATTTCACTTTGTTCTCTCAACTATATTTTTACTTTTGTTTTAAATTTATTTATTTCTGTTATTTTTTTGTTTGAGTTGGTAGAGCGTTGTATAGTTTTGTCGCATTGAATTTCATATTTCTTTGTCCAAAAGATGTTTTCAAACTGGCTGTAGCTACAATATTTTGGTTTATTGCCCTGGTTGTGTGTCTATGTTGAACAGTGGAGTATTCTGATATGTTTTTTTTTTAATTTAAAATAAAATATTTTTTGTATAAAGTTTTTGTATGTTGTAGACTTGAATGCTTTGAAACAATTCTTCTGTCGGAGTTCTAACCGGTAATTTCAAAATTGTCTTTAGTACTCCTTTTTGGGCTAAATTGAGCCGGTCCATGTGAGTGCTCAAGGCAGATCCCCATCCAGTTATCCCGTACTCTATTTATGATTGACATAAAGCGTAGTACACTTTCTTAATGTCATTTATGTTGAGGATGTTACGGATGGCTCTAAAGAAGTAAATGTACCTGGTGAGTTTTTTTGTGATTTTTTCAGTGTGTGCGTTCCATCGTGATTATCATCAATTTCAATACCAAGATATTTGATACTTTTGGAGTGTGCTATGTATGGTAGGACAGTGGCATGATAAGCCTTGATTTTGATAGTTTTCTTGGCATGTATGAAATTTGAGATTAAAGTCATCCTCTGTCTGACCTCTGGCTGTTATAGAAAATGTCAGATATTTTGTTTTATTGAGGGACTTTGGGGATGCTGTATGGATGGTCATTTTGAGAAGAGGAAAGAGTGAACACATGCCTCGGAGATACACATATTATTGAAAGGAGAAAACACAGAGGTCTGTAAAGAGTCATTTATAACCTGTTCTTCGTGAAAAAAAATACTCCACGGAAAATCAAGAAGAGTGTAGCAAGTTAGGTGGAATGAACTGTGAAAGGTTCTGTAAGAATAAATAATTATCTGGTTACACAACCTTTGACGCTTGAGGTGGCCTCAGAAAATATTCCTGTCCGCGTTAACGTCATCCTTGCTTTACCTCTTTGAAGGATCGCCTTGTTCTTCAGTCAATTCTACGGTTTATATGACTAAAAAACCATAATTGGTAGGTAGGTATAAAAAAATAAGACGTATTTTGTTCAATCAGAATTTAGATACTCTATATTTCAAAGGCTGAATACTGAAAATTCGAAATATTTAAAAAAAATGATTATTATTATATTACTACCTGGCCCCGGCATGCGTTGCTATGACATTTAATATAGAAATTGTTTCTCCCTGAGTGTCCTTTCCCATTCGTCCCGTTCCCCTTTCGCCTCCTCTTCTTCTCCTGCGTCCTCTTCCCCTCTCGCGTTCCCACTCCGTCACCTCCGCCTTCCCTCTCCCCACTCCACTCCCCTCCCCTTCCCCCGTCCCGCGAACCCCCCTCCCGAGTTCCCCTCTCCCTCACACGTCCCCTTCTACTCCCGCGTTCCCCTTCCACCTTCCCCACCTTCCCTCTTCCCTTTCCCGCTCCCTCGTCCCGCCAACCCTCCTCCCGCGTTCCATATATTCAATCCCAGTACATTCAGTTTTTAAACAGCCCGCGTGCCACCTATTACAATTTTTATTCAAATTTCCATTTTTCATGTGAATTAAATTTAGTACCTAACATGGGTACCTATTCAAAACATTTAAAATTCTTGATTCGATTCAAACTATTAGGGAAGTACCTACTTTAAATATATTTATCAACTTAAAGATTTTAAAAAATAGAATCCTGATTTAAAAATCATTGTTTTGCAAAATGTCATTCTCAAACCCGCGAACTGTCAAACGTGCGATAGTCGTTAGGTTTTCTGAAATTATCCAATTTTCTGCGCAATTTTCTTAATTTTTCTCTCCTTAAGAACCATCCTTGTACTTCAAGGATTATTCTAAAAAAAGAATTAGCGAAATCGGTTCAGCTGCTCTCGAGATTTGCGCTTAGCAACACATTCAGCGATTCATTTTTATATATAAGATTACAGGGGAGGATAGTGTAAACCCACGTCCAAACATATGTCCCGTATGATCATTCATATTGATACTATAATAAAATGTAAATTCAATAATTATTAAAAAAAACGAGTGTGCTTTAGACCACACGACTGAAGTAATATTTCACTAACTTATATCTCCCTCTTAACTTCCGTTCGCCTCGCCCGACCGTTTGCCTTGCCCGATCACACTTTTCATAACGCTCTCGTCACGCATTCACCAGCTTTCTCTCCAAGTAACGCTCTCGTCACGCATTCTCCAGCTTACTCCCCAAGTCAAGCGTGCATAAATAAGTTTTATTTCAAAAACAATAGTCAGTTGGCGTTACTCGCGAGCACGGTCAACATTATGAGTCCAACAGTCTGCTGACAAAAGTCGCCAAGTGTCAGAAAAGCTGTCAATGTACATAACATTTTGAATAATGACGTTCATTATGCAAAATAACTGGCTTGTTAATAAATGGAGATGGAAAACGACATGAAAGAAATCGTATACTCGATCCATAGATTTAATTAATTCATCTAAGACGCCATCAACTTATTCCGTTCGATCATGAAGAAAGGAAAGTGTGTCAAACATGACTAAATTCCTCATTAACTAATTAACTTCCGTTTTGTTAAAAATTACACACGAAGCGCAAATGTATATTAAAGTAAGTATTTCAATCCTAAAATTGTCAATTTATGAGAACGTTTAATATATCGTAACGGTTTGAGGTTTAGGAATGTAAATCCGCCAGTGTTGTCAGCTTATTTAATCGCTATCAATATCAATTCCGCTGTCAACAGTGCCACCACGCTCGGTATATCGATATAAAATCGTTAGAAGTTACACTCATCGACCGATATTATACCAGAGCCCCAGGGAGATGTCGTATGTGACGTCATATTTATAGTATCTTCTGCATTTTTCATTTTTATTCAAGACGCAATGTGAAAAACGTACGAACTAGCTCTCTCTGGGATACTATAAAATATGTCACAGTCATTACAGCAATAATAAAAAAATACGGAAAATTCAGTCGTGATCCTAGATCGACTTAATAGGCCACTTGCATGGATTTCATAACGATTTGGAAAAAATCGTGTGGATAGATTTCTTTACTAACATTACGAAAATGTTAGTAATTTTTTTTTTAAATGTACAGTTTTTTTTAATAAATAAATCCATTATTTGGACTCGTGATGTCACCACGTGAAAATGTCCCATCTCCGAAGATGTTCCTATTAATTTTGTAAAATTCCACACTGATTTATTTGTTTTATATGGCAACACCTTGATTTCAGGCGAATTTTGGAATTTGACATTTAACGTTCACTAGATTTACTGTTTGTTCTCTGCGAATTTATCATTTGGTTTGAATTTTTGACAGATGTTATGAAGAGAACCCCGTACATTTTATGCTGTCTGTGCGTGTTTTAGAGGTATAATGGTTATGGTGCTGATTTTAACAAAATCAAATTTTATAATATTCTTATTATTATTATTATTATTATGTACAAGTACAAGTATGTTACATTGGATTTGGTCATATTATATAGACGTTAAAGATTATAACGATTTTTGATCAATAAAATGGATCAAGGAAAAAAATATTTATGAGATGTAATATTTTTATTCTCGTTATTCTCCTGTGCCAATCGTGTGGAAAACGTTATTTAAAAAAAATGATTTTCAGCTATGTAATTATCGTTTTTTCGCACCCATACCGACCTCCGTAGTCCAGTGGGTAAGACTCTTGACTCACAATCCGGAGGTTGCGGGTTCGAACCCGGCATGCGCAAATAAATTTTATTTGATTAATTTGTGTTATTTCACAATTAATTCATTTAAAATAATATATAGTATATTTGCAGCATGTTCCAGAGTGGAAGATACCATCAGTATCGCCCTGGTGTAAGAACACCATTCAGAATTGAAAAGTCGCTTGAAAATGGCTTTAGCCGTGTTTGGTGACCAGATCTGAATAGCCAGGTACTTCCCAACTTTTCTCTTCCCCACCTCCTTCCCCTCACCACTACCTTCAGCCTCACAACATACCCCAATTGGGGATACCATAGTCTCACTGGCTCCAGCTGGGAGCAGTTGAGATTCTTGTGCGGTATTCACTGTAAAAAAAAAAAAAATTACATTATGTCCCGTCCTTCCGATTTATAAAAAATGGTCTGATTTTTCGGATTGAAATTTTCAAATATTCGCCAGGGTTTTAAAATACTATTAAAAATATGTATAAATAGAATGTCTTAGAATATTTGCCAGTGGCCTACTGTACGTTTTTTATTATAATTTCTATCTGGAGGCCAAAATTTTTATGTTACCTGGCAAAAATGCAAATGCGAGTATGTGGTAAGAAAGGCATTCGTTTGTAGGATTTGAAAGAAAAAAAGTAACTCTTGAACAGTTTCTGTGTACTTTATTTAGGACTCTTATTTGAATTATTAATTATGTAAAAGAAAGCAAATAAATTAGGGAAACCAATGCACCATTAGGATTAGGATTTTATTTCAGAACCATTAGGTCAAAAATAAAATCCATTAGCTTTCGTTTTTAAATCGAATGATTTAGACTTAGACCAACACCTCTAAGGTCGTTAAAGGTCGTTAAAGCTTTAGAAAATATTATTTTTACCAACATTACCCTTGGGGTGACATTGTATACAAACTGTGAAACAATCTTGTAGCAATCAGTAGAAAAAGATCGAAAATTACAAACTTGTGATATTTTACACGAAATCCAACTACCAAAATCGCGGTGGAGATTTATGGCAAGCACTATTATCGTTTTTACCTTGTTATGAACAGAATCTAAAGATCCTATTTTGGTTGATAACTTTATTTCCCAAGGTCGAATTGTATCTTATTATCATGTAAAATAATACCTTTTTTTTTTCAGCAAAAACATGGATTGAGAAGAAAATTGTGATAATCTAACCAAGTGATAAGATATAAAGTTTCAAAACAGTTTTAATAATAAAGAAAACACTTCACTCTTTTGAAATAAATTCAGAAAGAAATTAGTGTAACTATTTTCCTGGGTAATTTGCGGCGATGGCGAACGAGAGAAGTGACAAACAGTGAAAACAAGCCAGTGACAATGGTTCCAACGGCAAGTGAGTGAGTTTCCAGTTCCGCCGCGAGATGGCACCGGAGCGCCGGAAGCGGGAGGGCAACGCCGCGACGCCCGGAAGCAGCGTCGGACTCTGGCCGGCGGTGCTTCTCCTGTTCGCCGTCAGTGGCGCCGGCCAAGGTAACCAACCAAAACTACACACCCATCAGATATTATATTATTATGTATATTAGAGAAGCCGTTGGTCGTTATTAGATAAATCATTGTCAGTGAGACGATTAGTTCCAGTTGTCGGAACAAGGTATGACGTTATTAGTGTATATCCTGCTTGGACACGAGCACGAGCAGGTGGCTTTGTGTATGAATATTTAGAGGAAGACGTTACGGATGACTCATTGAATCATGCTAAATTCAAGTGTAGGTAACAATTTTATTTATTTACCATGCGTAATATTATACCACAATTAAAATAACTACACAATAAATTTAATGCAAATGATTTACAAAAAGTTGGTAAATAGACAAGTTAAAAAAATGTTACTGATAAATTGTTACCAACTACACGAATCCCAATGTATTTAAATACAACCCCAAAAAAGCATTTATAACACGCATAACTTTTAGAAATCACAACGTTATAAATAACTATTGTTTTTACCAAGAGAAAATATTTAGATTAATTAACTGGAGTTTAAACATAAAATACATTTGTACATTAATCATCATTATATAGTATAAAATGAAGTCGCTTAAAATGTATGTGCGCGTTAATCTTTTAAGCTACGCAACGGATTTTCATAGGGTTTTCACCAATAGATAGAGTGATTGAAGCGAAATGTTTATATGAACAATACATGTTAATTATATTAGAGAAAAGCCGAGAAATTTAAAGAAAACATATTTTTGTATGATTTAAAACGGCCGGCGGGCCGTACTATAGTCACTTTTGAAATTCGTTCTACGGAAGAAATTGGAAAATAGATGTCCTAGAGTAAGTAGGTATTTGATTTTCCCTTTTCAAATATCCAGTGTTGTTTTGCAAGCATTGTATAATTAGTGGTGATCGCTCGAATTGCATTATTATTACATAGTATAAAATGAAGTCGCTCAAAATGTATGTGCGCATAGATCTTTTAAAATACGAAACAGATTTTCATTCGGTTTTCACCAATAGATGGAGTGATTCAAGGGGAAGGTTTATATGTATAATACATGCTTATTATATTAGAGAAACGCTGAGAAATTCAAATATTCAATTCAGGCAGCGGGCAGTGGGCAGCTGGCAAGCGGGTGGTGTGGATTTTATAAAGGTTGGGTAATAACATTGTGTTTCGTTAGCCACAGCAATGTGTGGCCGGGTCTGCTAGTAATATAATAACATTAACAACTTTCTATGAACACAGAATACCGGAGACGCTGAAAATAAAAGATAATGGTCAAGTAAGGGACTCGAACCCAGATCCTATGACACCGGGACCAATATTGACCACAATATTCTAACTTCATAATTTAATTGAGAATTGTTATGTAATTTATTTTCTATACTCATATTATGTATTTTCGATAGTCAAAATAGAAAAATTGTTTCCCTAAAACCTTGTTTCAACATTTACATAACGTTATGGTACGTTTCCACGCTTGCCAAGGCTTGGCAAGCCTCCACAAGCTCCAAGCGTCCACAAATCTCGCTTGGCATTTGGAAGTCGTTTACATGCTTGTGAATGCGTCAGTGCGCTACCTAGACCCGAGCATGGCGGACGTCGAACTTGTGTCGGCTATTGCGTTTGGTTTATCAAACTTTTATTTGAAATACAAGCAAAGTGTAACAAAAACAAGGAAAGCTCGACGACCACGAAGATGATGGATGATACAGATTCATCAAAATCGTCCCAGGTCACTTCGCACAAAGAGGAGACATTATCTCACAGGCTAAATCCTATAGATTTTTGTCTCTTTTTAGTACCACTTTTTCGTTTCATCGAGTTTCAAATCACAACGGTGCTAAAAAAGTTTTCGCTTCAAAAATAATGATCGCAATTAGGACCCGAACTCGAGGATCACTTGTCTTATATAAAATTATTTTGTATTATAAAAAAAGTTATTCTAACAAAAATCATATATTTTTTTTACTATAATAAATAGTAAATCATCAATAAAATATTATTTATTTATTTTGACTTTTTAGGTAAATCCAGTCGCAATAAATTACATGACATAAGTGCATTAAAATTATGTACTTATACATTTTAATAAGTCTGGCATGCCTCATACGTCATACATATGTCTCGTAATATTATAAATATTATCATAGACCGCATGGAGCAAAAACGGCGTGCATTCGCCGCCAGTTCGAAAGTGCCACTGAGCGTTTGCCGAAGCTTGCCGTTGGATCCGACCCCGACTGGATCGGCGGCAAACTCTCGCAAGTTCTTGCAAGCCTACCCAAGCCAAGCCAAACGACCTGTTTACACGTTTGCGCTTGTGGACGCTTGCCGAGACTTGGCAAGCGTGGAAACGTAGCATTAGGCGTTGGAAAATAAATTTTAAATCATTAACAACAATCGCAATATTATACTTTTACTGCGTTATTACGATTATGGACTCATTTACTCTCGTATATATAAAAATCTCGTATCACGGTGTTTACGGTCGCACTCCTTCGAAACGGCTGGACCGATATTTATTATTTTTTTTAAGTATATTTGGTAGGCATGATAATAGGTCGTAAAGTGTATTTCGAAGCGCTATGTGATTAGGGGGTCGCTATCCAGAATATAATCAATTTTTTTAACATTTTTTTTTTTGCATCAAAAAATACCTATAACCCCAAATTTTTACCCTCCTACCCCCACCCTCCCATTTTTTTATCGCGATTTTAGTATTTTAGTATGAACAAATTTAACCGTCACGACGGTTAAATTCGTCGTTCGTATTTCAAACAGAACGAAATTATTTACGTTGTTTACCAAAATATTCATTAAAAATAATTTATATGGCAGAAAAACGTTAGCCGGGTCAGATATTAGTAGATAAATACATAGATTTCAATTCACATGTGCAAATATAAGCGTTACTACGGTAAATATTGACAGTAAAAGTAATAAATGAATATAAATAAAATTATGAATAAAGCGTAGAAATTATAAAATATTAAAACAATTTCATTAAATTATTAAAAATAAACAGAAAGCAGATGACAAAATTAAGTAAATCCTCTAAATTAGCATTCAAAATACGTATAGAAAGCTCAAAATTAAATTGCCCTCAAGGGCCCTAGCAAAATAACCTTTCTCATAACTGCCACCCTTATATTTAATATTCCTGCACCCTTAGTAAAGGTTTCAACCCCTAACTGAAGAGGGCTAATTCTGAAATTAAAATGCAAAATGTACGACCATTTTAAAGACCGTTTTTTTGGGAGCGGGTTCTCATATAATTAATCCCAAAATGAAATGTGACCATAATGACCATACATGGACGGGCGATTACATTATGCGTGCCACGCTCATTTAGGAAAAATAGGTCTTTATTATAAAATTAATAATTTTGATACTTATTACAGTTTAAACGCAGGCATTTAATTTTTAGTAAAAATATTATGTTTATTAAAAAAATACTTTACCTACTGTTTACGATGTTGTCACTACCCATGAGCCCTTAACCGGAATAATTCTGTATCCAATAACACTACTAATGGTGAGTTATTGATAGAAAATTAATCTAATTGCGTTTCTTTACAACTTTTCTATTCTAACTTTTAAGAATTGTATATTGTGGCAGTGTATTTATAAGAAAATAGTCTTTCAGCGTTGGTCAGTTTATCTCTCTTATATACAGGGTTCACAGCTTATAGTAAAAAACAGAGTACAGGAAAGTTATAGCACAAAGTAAAATCATAGATTAAACAATGTTCACTAACGTTTTCGCTAAACACTTAGCGTGATAACCTCAACAGAGGACCCGTGGTCTCTTAGTTGGGTTAAGGTTTTCCTGACAAGTAACGTCCCTGAGGACGCTGTTACTTGAATTCCCAAAGAGGACCCAGAGGGCTCTCTCAATTTGGTACTGGGGAGGATTGGGGGAAGGTTAAGGTTCCCTACAAGTAATGTCCCCGAGAGCGCTGTTACATAAATTTCCAAGGAGGACCCAGAGGGCTCTCTCGATTTGGTACTGGGGAATTTAACCAGGAGACTGGATAATCTGGCTCCATATAGGCCTGCACGGTGTTATATACCCTTTGAGGCGGGGTACTTCTGCGATATGGGTCTCCTGGAGAAGCAGGATATCAATGTTTTTGTCGTAGAGTGTTTTTACTAAAAAGTCCACCTTTGAGAGAGATGTTCCCTCAATATTCAGGGATAATATTTTCAATTGTTCCCCGATATTTAATGTTTCCCCTTGGCCGGGAGACCTTTCGGTCTTCGGCCCCTTACGTGGCGGCATAATTATTTGTAGTCGGAGGCCCTCTTAATATTTGGTTGCCGCCTCACTCACAGCACTCACTACCTTACACGCGCGGTAACAATATACGTGCCGGTAACATCGCGAATAGCGTGGCGGACACTACCTTTGCGTGCGGCGGTTGGCACACTACTGCGCTGCAAAAAAGCGAAATACCCTTGCACGATGATGTCGTTTCTCACCCGGCATGCCGCTTAAAGTCTCGAAAACCCTTCTGGACGGAAGGAGAAAGACTCCTTCGAACACCTCTCACCCCAGAAGATAGGTGGAAGCTTGAGTGGCAATCAGCCAACGTCAAAAACGCCCATCTCGTGCAAGACTCCACTGAGAGACAGCCTGGGTTCTCATTGCCTCGCAAACTCTGGACTACCATCAATAGGATAAGGTTCTCCCATAGCCGTTGTGCTCATATGATGCATAGATGGGGCCTTAAAGAGTGGGCGACGTGCGAATGCGGTGCGGTGCAGACCACCGAACACGTGGTCAACGAATGCCCGCTCCATTCATTCCCCGGCGGGATTGATGAGGTCCACAGGGCAACGCCTGAGGCCCTAGACTGGCTCGCAGACCTAGATGTCCCCCTCTGACCCCCCACCATACGAAAGAAGAAGAAGGCGGGGTACTACCGGCCGATGACAGAGGGGTGGGGGTAGCTCGGCCAATGGGGTGTCTTCTTGTCCGGGTGGTGAGCCAGAAGTCACCGAACGAGTCGGCGCTATGCGTGTGAGGGAGAAAGTATTCGGATCCGAATGCTGCGCGCTACAATGTTTATTAATTTTTAAATACGAATTGTAATAAAAAATAACTGGTTTTGTTTTTTCCATCTTTCTCAGAACAATAATATTTTTGGATACAAAGTTATTCCGGCCGATGGATAAATTATTATAGACAAAAGAAAATTACGCAACAAGCAACGATTTTTCAGTTATTTAAGCCGCCGCTACCCGAAATTCTACCGATTTCTTACCTATCCCCCTTATACATTTGAAGTTTTTATGCTCTTAAAAAAAGTTATTTTTGAAGATAATATCTAAATTACATTGCCTACGCTGAAACGCAAATTATATAAAATTCCCTCGATAAAAAAATTGCAAGGTACGCTCCGAAAGTTATTATTTTCACGTCTCATTTATTGAAAAATTATTATTTTGATTCGGTTATTTTAAAAGTTATATTATGTATGAAAAAAATCACATTGTTTCTTTAAATTCTGTTTTAGATAGCCCCCAAGAGATTTTTTCTCTATTTTAAAAGAGTCGTGTTTTATTAAATATTTTCACAATTTTCGTTCACTTTTACCATTATAAATATAAGCGCACTCTCTCCAACATTCGTAATTACATATCTCCCCATCTCCTTCTTTTTGAGAACCTTAAATATCTCATTTGGAATTTCTGTAAAACAGTAGTAATCTTAAACGGTAATTGTAAAAAAGTGCTATATATTTCAGATAAAATTGTTTATTGTTGTTTTATTTACGTATACTAATTTTGTTAACAAAACGTGTGCTAATAATTTTAGAAACATGCGTTTATAAAAAAATTTGAAAAATACAATATTTTATTAGAATTTAAAATGTATAAAAATCCATTGTAAAAAACAACAAAAATTAGTATTTTGAGGTAGACACACTTTCTTAATTCCTTTTTAAAATTAATCCTCTTTTTAAAATCAGCGCAGTTGGACGACCTAGTATATATATTTCTGGGTGATTGACTTCTTCCTAGTTGTCAATCTAATTTGAATTGAATTTCTCATCTTTTGTCTGTAATTTATTTTTATTTTCAGTTCAATAGACATCATACCTATGTTAATTTGTATAAAAATAAGTTCATTCAAAAATACGATTTGCTTAACCGTCATAAAATTTAGCTCTTAGTGACGTTTTGATTCTGAATAGTGGTCTTTAATCAGGGCATTACTGAAATAGGTATCTTTCACTCTGGAACGTGCCGCAAATATACTACATAATAACTTCCGAAGTTATTAAAATTACACAAAAAATGTGCACACCGATATTTGAAATCGCAACCTACAGATTCGTAGCCAAGGTATCATAACCACAACGAAGTATTTTATTTATTTCATCATGTTTTATTGTGACATTAAAAAATGTTATACCTTTATTATTTATTACCCACCAAGGTTGGACATCCATCAATGTGAAGTGTAATCTAATCTTAGATAAAACAAGCAAGGCAATGTGGGTAGATATGTAATAAAAATACCATGTCGGAAAACATTGAATAATTTATGTAAAATCCAAATCCCAGCCCTAAACAAACAACATTCTAAAATTTAGCATTGAGACTCTAAATAACTAAATAAAAGTAATCATCAGGGGTGGCTGGATACGATAGTTCGTTCCAGCTGTAAATGATCGGGAATTCTCAACAACGTGTCTAAATTCTCAACAATATGAATCTAAAATGTATTTGAATTGTAAGATTAAACTGATGGGCGCCTGTATTAATTGAACGATACATATTTTAAACTCAGTAATCTCTATAAATAGCTAAAATAATATCTCGATCCGTTTAAATGACTAATTTGAATCTCACATACTAAAGTTCAATGATGAAGATGGGTCCCAGCACAATGACAGCCCGTTCAACAAGCACAACCTCCCGACCCGCGGTAATTCCGTCAACTGAGCGGCTGAAATGCTCCTAGCTCGTCCGAGCCACGCGTGCCCTGTTCTGTGTACAATGCAGCCAACAAGACCATGCGAAAATTGCGACAAGAGACACACCGCTAGCAGCAACCATTACAATATCTTCCCGAGACGTAACTGACTTCTTAGATCATCTATTTATATTGGATGTTGCATTCACTGATATTCATTTCTCTAACCTTCTGTTTTTCGCTTCAAACCTCCTAAGCGTCCTTTTTAAATACCACGACTCGGTGGTATATGGTTTCATTACATTCTCAAGGATATCAATACTACTGCATTCGTGAAACCATTTATCCACTGCCATACATAAGTGTTGGTGTCAGAATTTCATTGTGTTCCCTTATCTCCCCGCGTCCGTAATTTCGTTACATTACCCAAAGAAATTTCCTTAATGAAGGCATTTCAAAAACATTTTTTTATTTCCATTATTTTCAGGCAGAATATCTACTTACCTTAATTAATTTAATAAAACGGTGATGCGTAATTAAAACATGGCATAATTTTTCATTAAAACTCGTAAAGCAGAAAGGCGATTAAGCTGTAAGCTCCGGTCTGTGATTACTTGATATGAAAATTGTTCGCTGCCTACTCTAAATGTAAATTACGACTATTTTAAAAAAACGTCCTTAATATTAATTGGAAAAAAAAAATTAACAACGTAGGAATATAATCATTTTTATTTAGTTTTCTCTTCGGATAACTTAAATACATCAATGATTCTAAAACTGAATTCAAAATTATGTTGATCGTGGATTTGATGGTTAATGTGATACACCAACAAACCAACTTGAAACTTGAAGCAGTTTAAAAAGATTTTTCGTCGTCCTACATTTTTCATCATTCTACATAATCCTAGATTTTTCATCGTGTTAGGTTTTTCATCACCCTAAATTATTAATTGTTCTACATTTTTCATCATCCTACATTTATCATCTTCATACATTTTTCGTCATCCTACGTTGTTCATCATCTTATCACCTTTTTACATTTTTCATCATCCTACATTTTTCGTTATCCTACGTTCTTCATCATCTTATCAACTTTCTATATTTTTCATCATCTTACATTTTTCGTCATTCTACGTTCTTCATCATCTTATCAACTTTTTACATTTTTCATCATCCTACATTTATCGTCTTCCTACATTTTTTGCCATCCTAATTTCTTCACCATCTTATCACCTTTTTACATTTTTCATTATCCTACATGTGTCACCTTCCTACACTTTTCGTCATTCTACGTTCTACATCATCTTATCAACTTTTTACATTTTTCATCATCCAACATTTATCATTTTCCTACATTTTTCGTCATCCTACATTCTCATCGTCTTATCACCTTACATTTTTCATCATCGCAATTTTTTAGTGGTCTAAAATTCTTCATTTTCCTACATTTTTCATCTTCCTACATTTTTCATCTGCGTACATTTTCACCTTCCTAATTTTTCTTCATCCCACTTATTTCATTTCATTTTCACCCTATGATATTTTTATCACGCTAAACTTCTCATCTTCCAACATTTTTCATTAACCTACATTTTTATCGTCCTGCATTTTCATCATCTTACGTTTTCATCATCACTATTTCGTCATCTTACATTTTTGATCACATATGCACGTAGTCAGAGAGAATAAACCACTACACAACTCTGTCTTGCTTCACACTTTTTACTTTCACTAATACTTCTTTCTCCGTCCATCCTCTAATTTATCTTAATCATCTAAAGAGTGAAATAGAGTCACACTAAATTAGGACCTCCGTCGACGAGCGGATAAGAACTTCGTCTATAAATCCAGAGATCGTGGATTTGAATTATAACCGGATTCAGAAATTAAAAAAAATATATATTTAAATCTTTCCGTCATTTCGATAATATAACGACAACAAAAACATTTTCTATATTTGCGCCACATTCCAGAGTGGTAGACACTAGATATCAGTATCGCCATGGCAAAACCACAGTTTAAAAGAAACAAACATTGCTTGAAATGGCTTTTGAAGTGAAAACTTCTTTAGCGTAGTTGGGGTTTGAAAATCGATGAAACGGAAACGAGCGACACTAAAAAGAGACAAACACATACAATGAGATAGACTAATCGGTCTCCTCTTTGTGCGGTACTTCGTAGCCTCCCCACTCTTGTCTAGTTTAATATTCTAAAGGTTTCACTTCTACCTCGTGTGAACTGCACATTTTTTAAAATTGGTTTTTCAAGTCACATACACCTAGGGGTAGTAGAACTACGTCATTCCCAATTCTAGTATATTGTGAGATGAAGATAGTGGAGAGGGGAAAGATAATGAGATGAAACGTGCGACAATCAAGCCATCTTAAGCAATTTTTCAATTTTGGGTAGTTGTATATCCCCTGATACTGAAAGTAACTTCTTCTTGGTCACCATATAAGTGACCTTCCTCTAGCCAATAATTTCCCTTCCACTCTCTGCATCTTCATGACACAGGGTGTTATAACCTCAATAATTAGGGTAGCCATAATCCCCCACTGGATGCGATCCGTTCTCATGCATCCGATATATAATTATAATAACGTAATATTTGTATAGCGTAGTTTTGTGTCATTTCACTTCAAGTGCGCTTAACTATAATAAATTAAAAATAATCCTACAGTGTTCCTTACGAGTCCATTATAAAATATTGATTAAATAATATGAAATAAAGAATATACAGTATTTCCAAAACAATGACAAGAGAACAAAAATATTAACAAAAACAGTGCTGTTATAGCACAAAGAGGACAATAATAATAGACAATAACGGTTTTATTGTAGCACAGGACAGAACAAGAATTTTAAACTAAAATATAATATACTAACTTCTTACAATAAATTCGACATAAAAGTACAATTAGGAAGAAACCGAAACCAATTAATTATCTGAAACTTGAGAACATGACTTATTACGTGTATTAAAAGATATTAGGATTCATGGTATGATTATTCATGGCATGATATTAGGGTATGATTTTTTAAATAATTTAGTTTTAAAGCCCGTTTAAATTCAGTCAAATTCTGGATATTAGTAAGAGCTGGGGGAAGTTTATTCCAAAGGAGAGGGCCAGTTACACAAAAAGAGCGATTATAGTAAATGGCTTGGTTTGACCTAGAAAGTTCGATTGAACAATTAGCAACATCTAGATCTGTTGACCTTAGAGTACGTAGTCTCTCACTTAAGTTTTGTCGGACACATAGTTCCGATACATAAACTGGCGCCATTCCTTGCAACGCTTTGAAGGTCATTAAGCAGATCTTAAAATCTATTATTTCACGACATCAAAGTCAATGAAGACGATCCCTTAGAAGCGGGGTGGTATGACAGTACTTAGATTCACCAAAAATCATTTTCGCCGCAGCATTTCCGAGTGAAACTCGGAAATTTTATTTCTGTAGAAGGAATTATATCTGTGCCCTGAATACGGATTGAACTGAAATCGATGAGGTCTTGCCTTCCAGGAGAAGCTATCCAAATAAATTCCGTCTTTGTCGGATTAAGTTTGAGTTTATTGACAGACATTCAACTTGAGACTTTGTTAATGAAGATAACCAATAACCACCTCATTTTTAAGGACGTCTTTTTCATCCGGGGAGCAAAACTTGAAAATAAAAAAAATCATCCACGTAGCCTTGTAATTCAAAGCCAGCTGAGTGAATGAGTCGTTTGAGTCGATTCTTATATAGAATGAAGAGAATGAGACCCAGGACAGAACCCTGGGGAACTCCAAATTCTCTATCACATGAAGTATTCATATAAATAAAAAATAAAAAAAATTAATAAACTTTCAAAATTAATAGAATACCACCACGCTTATTTAAAAAAAAACATTCCGTTTCATTGGCAATGTTAACTTCGTCAGTGTGTACTTAAAACTTACTTCAACAATAGACATAGACTTAAAGGAGTCAATGGATAGGCGGAAGTCGGAAGGGAGAGGGGAGTAATAGGGCTTTAACTAAATCTTGATGAAGTAAGCATTGCTTATGAAACATGTTAGTTTCTCATTAAAAGTTGTTAAAACTAAGTATTCTGTTACTTTTGAATTAAAATGGCGACACAAAATAAGTTTGCTGTGTTTGAAGTTAAAATAAACTTTCTGTAAAACAGCAATGGGTGTAGGTTTGTCTGTATGTGAATCTTTTAATTTCCATTCGCGTCACACCACCCGTAAAGATCGCAATAACTCTGTGGAAATAGAATAAATGCGCCGTGAAATGATAATAATTTCGTGCATTTTCAAATGCATTTCCCAGTGGGATAGTCCCGTTGTATCTCACACAGAATAAATACACGTTTGTTCGGTAACGCGAATGATAAGCTCTCTCGAATGTGAAATTAGACAGGCCGTGTTTTATAAAACACGAACATTTGCAAACAACGAATATGTTATAAAATAGTAATATTCCATAAACATAAGCTTAATCTCATTTTTAATAACTTATCCATCATCACGCAGTTGCTAATGAAGTACTATTTAACCTTCCCGTACTCGCGCATTGGTCTCTCAGACCAAAATCAATGGTGCGTTGTTTTCTCAAAAATTAACAACACTGGGACTTTGAGGTTTATACTGGCTTCTTAATTTGCTGTTATGCATTGTTTAGTGCGGCGCGCGCATTTTTGCTGAGTGGACGTGAGACACTATTTTTTACTGTTATCGGTCTTTTAGATAAGTAACATTTTCTACCCAAAAATCGCAATAATGATTTATCCGGTCGTTATAATATTTTATTATTATTGATACTTGATTTTTTTAAATTAACATATGAAAAAGTTTATTTTTATTATTAAAGTACAAAAAAAAATGTTCTTTTTTTAGGCTGAGTTAAAAGTATGTTTCTACTAAATAGGGTTAAAGTTTTAATATTTTTTCCTTATTTTATTCAATTTTACCCCCTTCTATATAATAAATACCAATAAAGCTTAAAAAGTATACAAAAAGTAATCTCGGCCTGAGACACTGTGCGCGAGTACACGTGTTATGCCATTGGGCGCGAGTATACGAAGGTTAAGAATATATTTCGTATCTTTTTTTCTTCTTTTTGAAAGTTGGAAACACAAAGGCAGGGCGCGCGCGTCAATTTCGGATTCCCGTTACTCTTGCACGGTGCTCAGGTTGGACGCTGGACATCGCGCGACCAGTCGCCATTTGTAACTAATTTTACGTTTATGAATCTTTAAAGCTTTTAAAAAGACCGGTAAATGACCGCATGGATTTCCCAAGGATTATAGCTATTGCTATTTTATAATTTGTCGGTGATATTCTTTTGTTGATCAAGCCTGATGTGAGAAAAACATAATGTCGCGTTGCCTCGTGTTGCCTGGATGAAAGCGACTCTTGTTAAAATAATCCGAGTGTTAATTCTAATGACTGGATAATCACCTCTATTTCCGACCTAGCGGGGACATTTTAACTCTATTTTCGGCACGAGACACATAAAATACAGTTACAAGCGAAGCTGTAGCAGATATGATGCTGACTAGGGCTGGAAATGACTTTGAAAGCCATCCAACAGCTTCTTTTGATCATGCCCTCCTTCTGGAGACAGGATATTTCCGAAAGAGACGCACGGGCCCACCTCTTCTTCATCATCTACTCGAGACAAACTTCGCCAACGGGAGACTACACTGGACACCGCTCTGCCGTACATTCATATATAGCTAACTTATTCATTAGATCGGTCCTGGTTGAGTTTGTTGACAATGTTTCTAATTTAGTTAAAACCTAAGGAGAAGTGTATAATTTGCCTATCTTTAACTTCCATTCAAACATTATTTAACCTATCATTGACACCAGCATTGACGTGAACAGAGTTTACCGTCCTGGAGAAAAAGTTTTTAGATCTACCATTCTTAAATTGAGTTCTATGTTTTCTTTGGGAATGGCATATTTTGGTTCCTTTGGAATCTACATTTGACGTATTTCAATCTTTGTAAAAAGTATTATACCAAGAGCACCCTCTAACTTTACTTATTATATATGTATGTAATTCTTCTATACACATTGTGTATTACACAACAATGGGACGTTTCACCCTTACCCGCAACCTGCGCTATATAATAGTTAAATCTAAGTATGCATCGTAATACCAGGCACTTCCAACACGATTTGGGAGCTTAACCTACTTTTTACCGTAATAATTCAACGCCCATCGTGGTTAAAAGTTCTCACCTAGTAAAATACAAATAGTAAATCATTATAAAATTATATCCGTGTTATTTGGTCCGTAAGTATTATTAAGAGGAGTAAATACTACATATTAAACTCTTATGAGAAAAAAAAACTTTCCCTCTGGGCCTTGTTCAACTTTGGGGATGCTTTGTGGTGGGTTTTTTTTATGAAAATGAAGGAGTAAACCTTGGTCTCGAAGAGACCCATAGGATGAGGGAGGTGAACGAGTTATAGAAATGATCCGATCTCATGTGACAAATGTTAACAGTCTACAAATTTAATGTCGAGCGTGTTTACTGAGTGTGCACCGGTGAAACTTCCATTGAAATACCGGTAAAACAGAGAAGGTATTCTCACCCGACGTCTGTGCTCTAAAAATTGCAATTCGTTTATTAAGATGAAATATTAGTTATTCTTCTCCTTCTTGTGCCCTGTCCGTTTAACGGATGTTGGCTATCATGTTGGCTATGCGGATTTTGTTTACTGCGGCCCGGCACAGCTCTACAGCAGACTGGCCAAACCACTGTCTCAGGTTTTTCAGCCATGAGGCTCTCCTTCTTCCAGGTGGGGACCTACACTGGAAGTTGTCTTCCGGCAATCTTTCTCTGCATTATGAGATGCAAGATCTCATACTTCTCTGGAAGTCTCATCACACGTCCAAGATATTGAAGTTTTTATAATTTTAATAACTTATTTTTCTTTATTCATCTGAACCATAACATCTTCATTCGTAACCTTGTCCATTCAGCTTATTTTAAGTATTCTTCTGTAGATCTACATCTCGAATGCCTCAAGTCGCCTAATTAGTTCTTCAGTAGGCGTTCACGCTTACATTCCATAAAATAATATCGAAAACACGTAGCAGCTGACTATTTACTACAAGGTTGAGATTATGACTACAGAACATCTTTTTCAAGCGGATAAAGGTTGTACGACCTTGCTCAATGCGACATTTGATTTCAACTGAAGGATCCCATCTACCATTTACATTGCAACCCAAGTATACAAAACTCTGTACCTTCTGTAGTTTTGTTCCAGCAATAAAAATATTTTCATCCAATGCGTTATTTTTGCTTATCAGCATGTATTTTGTTTTATTTATATTCAGTTCAAGCCCAAAATTCTCACAAGTTAGTTTTTAAATATTCAATATTATACTATACATTCCTAAGGCCTTTGAGTGAGTTTGGCACCGAGGACTTGTTAACAAGCTGCCTTCTTACGAATCCTTGTGTAAGTGGATTGTCGACTTTTTGAGGGAAAGGTCGATTCAGGCGGTAGACAATGGTTTCACACAGTCGATAAATGCTGGCGTCCACAGGGATCGGTTCTGTCTCCGACTTTGTTTTTGTTACACATCAATGACCTTTTGACATGTGCACCAATTCATTGTTACGCGGATGACAGTACAGTCCGTGATAGTTTTTTGTTTGACAAGCCACCAAAGGACTCACAAACTCCAACGGCTCGGAGGGCTTTGAAACAAAGAATGGACCGTTACCGCGAGAGTGTTTTCTCTTGGGGTAAAAATAATTAAATACGTTAAATTTAATGTTTCAAAGACCCAATCGTATTAAATTACGTCTTAAAGGGATCGAAATAAAAATCTAGTATCCTTCAACGGAAGCAATCTTCCAAACAGGTCCTCCATTGGTATGCTTGGTGTAACTCTAAGTGACTACCTCAGATATAGGGGCTCCATCGAAGCCAGAGTAAAGTCAGCCTCCTAAAAATTGGGCGAACTGAACAGGGCCCGCAGATACTTACACAACTGCTAACCCTGTTCAAATAACAAATGCGCCCCTCGGTTGAGTTTGGCATCACCTCTGGTCTGGAATTCCAAAATACCTAAAAAAACCCCTTGACTCTGTGCAGAAACGGGCGGTCCGTTTGATAGATTCTCCCATCCTAACGGACGGACTGCAATCTTTAGAGCATAGGTGTCAGGTGAGAATGCTGTTCTACCGGTATTACAATGGAAAATGCTTCGAGGAACTAATATCATTGATCCCCTCGGCACCGGTGCGTAGTCGGGAAATACGCCAAACACGCGTCCAACAATTGCACACGGTTGACATTAGCCATATGAGAACGGGTCGTTTCTATTTCAACGGCTCGGCTGTGGAACGATTTGCCGGCATCTGTGTTTCCTCTCTCCCACAACATGGGTCTCTTCAAGACCCGTTTTCACTCTTTCCTTTCCTCAAAAAGACCCTCCACACAGCATCTTCAAAGATGACATAGGCCCTGAGGGGAATCATTTACCTAAAGGCATCCTGCGTGGAGTTAATGTAAAAAAAAACTAAGTAACTTCAATTATTACAAGCAATAATTGTCAGCCTGAAACACTCATTTACATTGAAAAATCTTCCGAGAAAAGATACTTGCTACTCGGATACTCGGAAGATTTTTCAATGTAAATGAGTGTTTCAGGCTGACAATTATTGCTTGTAATAATTGTTACCCTTTGTGCTATGCATAAAAATCTTGTCTAAACGTTAGTTTATAAATTAAAAAATAATAATTAAGTAACTTCAAAATCAGCTTTGTTGATAAAAATGGGAATTAATCTAATAAATCGGTTGTTATATATTTATACTGATAAGTATTGTTGTACATTGATGTGGTGGGAACCGTAATACTTTGGAAATAAGAAAATGGCCAATCATTGTTTGTGTATTTATTTATAGATTTTATTTATTTATAGAAAATGGCTAACCATTATTTGTGTATTATTGAAATGACACCTTGTTGTTACATACAAAATGCGACGAAAGGAACTTCAGTTATATCACAAATTTTAGTGTTACATCAAACTAAGTCTAGTTGCCTAATTGATTTAAGGAATAACCCTCTTGCTAACTAGAGTTACTAATTTACAGAATTAAACGGTAGCGTTTTTGGAAATACTCTCGTCCAAAATACCTCGCTCCAAAATACCTGATAGGTAAATATCCTCTACTCTAAAAAAAAATCGGTCATTTTGATTGATTTATTTTCTCAACAAACGGATCGCAATATTTAGAGTTCAGGCGTCAGGTGAAAATGCTTCTTCACTTTTACTTCATCCCCTCCCTTGCATCCCCAAATACAGTACTGTATCCCCAAATACAATATTGGCCATGAGGGAAATTATTTTTCTCGAAACTTCCCACGTGCAGTTCACATAAAAAAAAAATTAAGATCCTCTGTCAACATTTGTTATTTTTCAGACTGTCAGACGTAATTGTCGACTTTTCGAAAAAACAATTTAATCAAGGTGAAATTGATCTGTTACCTTGTACTAGTATTAGAGCATTTAATTCTCAGTACGACAAATTCTCCAAAAAATAATTGACAACAGCTTATTTTGAAAATGTCGAATTCAAGGATAGACTTACGTGAGTCGCACAAACGTGCCAGGGTAACAAAACCTGTTTTAACTACCTACCTTTCAAAGTTTTTTAAAAATAGATTGGTTAGTGACAATAAATGGGAGAAATGTAGATATAGTTCAACTCAGGCGAAGAAACAGGTGAAGTTGCAGGAGGGAGAAAGGTATGAGGGATGATTTGGAACCTGGGGGTTACGGTCTCCAGGAGCGACGGACTTATGAATTCGTCTCACCCACTGCGATGCGAGGCGATGTTCCGAAAGCGTCCAGTTTGAGAAGTCAAAAAGACTTCCTCTATCAGTCTCTCCCGCTCCGGCAGGACAAACCTCAACCCATAAACCCGGGCACCCCTGCTAAGCTACCAAAGGTAGCGAGCCACTCGGGGTAAACTTGACAGAGGTGTTGTTTATCCAATAAATAGTTTCAAAGACGGCGGTAACCATAGCCACCTACAAAATTCTTTTCAAAGTTTACCCATCGTTGTAAAATATCATTGCACAAGAAAATAATACTAATAAATATAAGCGAACATGAAACTGAACAAGACACGGAAGAATGAAAAAATATAACGGTTGCAACTGGAACTCAGGATCTCTTGTCGATAGCTCATTCACATGGTTCATTTATCTTTCATTTCGTGATTTCATTCCGCCTCTTTCCCTCGAAATGAACCGTGTGAACACGAAAGTGAAGAGAGACAGTGCCGAATGAAGCATTTCAACAATGTTGGAATGCTTCCTTCGGCACTGTTCACTCGCAACCGGAATTTAACATCACGTGACGCGAATGATGTGTGTGAACACTCAAGTGAACAGTCTTTCACTCGCGAATTAGTCAGCCGAGAATGTTCTGGCGTGAGGACGAGTAGCCGGAGCGGCTTAAACGTCAAAATGCTCCATTTAGTTCGCTTTTCGAAATAACTCTTACACGTCTTACAGAAATCGTTGTTTCTCCCTTACTATCATAGTGAAAAATATGATCTAAACGGTATTGGAAAGAAAAATGCTCTATATATTCAATAAAACAATTGACTACAAAATAATACGAATGTACACTTTTATGGATCCAAAGTATCTGATCGAATTTGAAAAAAAATTTATGAAACATTGTGATTTTTTTATGAATTATTTTTATTTGAAACGACAAAAAAGTGAGGTGACAGAAACGTTTATAATTTATTTGTCTAACAAAATAAGTGTGTGATAAGTTTTAAGATTTTCACGGCCAAAAGCATTTTCGTTATTTGTTTTTGGGGTGTTAGAGGGAGGTAGCGCAACACGGCATAACACCCCAAAAACAAATAACGAAAAATAAGTGTGTGTTTTTATATTTTTTTGTTACCAGTAATTTTAGTTTGAATAAAAGCAAGGAGAGCCTTTTTTTACTTTTGAAAGTTGACATTAAAAATTATTCTATTTAAAAAATTACGTGGTTATTTCTAATAATAAATGTTGAAAGCATATTTTATCACCTTTCCAAATCAGTTTTAGGTTTTTGGATACGTTAATAAATATTCCATCTATATGGATTTTATTGCAAGCCGAGGCCTATTTTGGAATAAAAAAATTTCGTGGTGCAAAAATACTGGTAGATATCAGTTTTGAGGTTATTATTTAACCATATGTTCATTTTATGGTGCTGAAATTTATTTACTGTTTACAAGAATCGCCAATTTCTCGTAATTTAGTTCGACGTTATCGGAAATGTCAATTGAAATCGTAAATATTCCCGAACTTAACCGTCAGCGCCGGATGAATTCCAATGCGCGCCGCAACTACGCTCGACGACTTCGTAGCAAGAATGTCGAGCGAACTCTTCCTTCGAAGGAACCGTCTGAACACGCGGTGAAACGAGAATGGAACATTTCATCGAGTACACCTTCATCCGAGTGAACCATGTGACTTCAACTTTACGTTGTTAATACGTTGATGGGTATAACCTTCCAAAGTTATGTGAATACAAATTGGGTTTACCTTTAATTGTAGTATATTCAATGGAAGTTTTCTTGGAAATGGAAAAATTCGTTGAGCATATTTGTTGGTACTTTCCGAAACCACAAATCCTTAATTAAGAGTGAAACTTTTATTATGTTTATAATAAAATCTTTTCCTGTAAAAGGAATCAAACGATAATATGTTAATTGAAGAAGAAGATAATAATAATAATCAAAACGAAAATATGAAGGAAAATAAGACACCGAAAAAGATAATGGTCGCAACTGGAAATAGACGAGAGGTTCTGGGTTCGAGTCCTTTTCTGTTTTTCTGTATATTGTTCTCTTTCATATATTTGTTTAGATTATTATTATTATCTTCTTCTTCAAAGATATATTACACTGATGGGAATAACCTTCAAAAGTTATAAAAAGAGAGTTTTCTTATAAAATTGAATATTCATTTAGACTTTTATAAAAAGTCAATAGTTCCATATTAATAAAATCAGATATATTTTTCCGTGACGCTAACCAGGTTACAAACCAACTCTTAGAATGATTGTTTCCAATAAAAAGGGTAGTTGCCTATGATATGGAAAATAAATTAGTTGAATATAATATTGTTAATTCTAAAATTTGAAATATGAGATTGGCTATTATGACGGTTTGACAGTAGGGCGTAATGGCGGAATTGAAAAATAGATGGATAGACGAGAGGTTCTGGGTTCGTGTCCCAGTTGCGACCATTATCTTTTTCTGTTTTTCTGTGTCTTGTTTTCTTTCATATTTTCGTTTAGATTTTTAATATTATCCTCTTTTTCAATGATATATTACATTGATGGGAATAACCTTCAAAAGTTATAAAAAGAGAGTTTTCTTATAAAAATTGAATGATTTGTTCACTTACGATATCGTACAATCATATCACCTTCACATTAACACGTTAAAATACGGGTATATTAATTTATTGATTCATTGAAAATGTTGGTTGTAATTTAATGTAAGTCACAGCGTTGTTAGTAAAAGGTATTATCAAGTGTACACAGTTCGTTTAGGGGTCGCTTCCATTTAGGTAACTATTTAACTATTCAAATCCGATGTCTATAATTTAAATCCACTTGTTTGCCATCACCTCTGAGGCTGAAGGTAAACTCAATATCAACCACAAATAACCATTGAATTCCATTGAATATTGAAATTTCTATCACAAATAATAAGCAGAATTCCACAAAATCCATCAACATTCAAAGCTTACACCGTTCACTGTCTATCGCCTTAGTTAATATTGGATTAATTTGAATTTTCGCCAATTAGAGATGTCACATTTACATCAACATATCTAGACCCGGGAAGCATACAGATGCAAGTCTAATAGATCCAAAAAACTATTTTTTCCGTAACTATGGTCTCACAACTTCTTCGGATATCAATGCTGATCGATAAAAAAAAAGTTGTTATTATATCAATTAGTTTTGTTTTAAGAACGAGCAAATAAAACGAAATATTTGAAATGTAAAGCCTTTAAAAATATTGCTTGAAAAAAATTGCTACAGAAAATTAGGACTTGAGACCTTCTACTTCAAAATTAAATGGAATATTTTATTATGACACGTGGTGTATTATGAACGGATCAATAATAGAGAACTCCAGTCCAATTTTTTTTTATGAATAATGAGCTTCTTACTTAAATAACTGCATTTTTATTTTTAGAGTTAGTTTTAACAGTTAAAATAATTGTCAAAGTTTTCATTTTTCAAGACCCCCGAAAACCACCGTATATATGGTGAATCGTGTGACGTCATCACTCCTGAAAAATACTATGGAATCGGGCAATTAGCTGATCAACTACTTCCGTTGTTCGAAGTATTCTCCCTAGAAGAAGCATTACTATTATT
The DNA here is from genome assembly GCA_929108145.2 of Limnephilus rhombicus. Lineage (NCBI taxonomy): Eukaryota > Metazoa > Arthropoda > Insecta > Trichoptera > Limnephilidae > Limnephilus > Limnephilus rhombicus. The sequence goes on along the minus strand of OV815288.1, from coordinate 43,456,732 downwards.
TTTGTGCAGTAGTTTTTGAATATTTTCAATAATACAGATAAACTAATAAGAGATACCTTTATTTTTAAACAAAACAACTAAATCTCTATAAACAGTATGTAAATAAACGAAAAAATGAATACGATGGCTTGTGTCATATCATACATTCCCATACAATGACTTTACGGTGACGTCACGACACGTCGGTGACGTCACCACTAAAATTTAAATAATGCCAACGTCATGGCGTATTTTTACGACCCGATTAAAAATGTACTTTTTAATAATTTTTTTAAAACTTTGCGTTTAATATTATTAATATTAATTTCATTATTATATATTCAGAATCAGCGTTTATTGGTCTATATGAACATATTTTTTTAAAGCCATAATATTTTTCGCTGGAGTTCCATAATGAAAATTGTTTACTTCAATAGAAAGCGTAGTAACGTTAGGAGCAGAAGGACCCAAATGGATTTGAGTCATAATATCATAAAGATACAAGTCCATGTACATATTTCTGCTTCTAAGATAGTTGTTGCATCAAAGGTAGGCGCATTCGTATACATTTTTGAAAATCTTTTTTTTTTTTATGATAGGACTTATATCTTTCTGCCACTGATAAACATGATGATTTACTTCAAGTCTGCATCAAACACATTTCTACAAATTTTGGACTTGCATCCATATGCTTCTCGTGTACAGATTTAAACCTGTATTATAAATCAATGTACATGTGATATTGCATACCTTTGCGTATTATATCTCCTCGGGTCTAGACGATACAACATCATGTCATCAAAATATTACCGTTTGACATTCAATTTCGATTGGATTAGCTGTTTTTGAAGGAACCCTAAAATGAAATACTGATTTTGAAATCAGATTAAAGATTTTTCATGGTTTTACGAATGGATATTTGCAATTAAAAATATTGACATTTTGAAAGCAACATAGCTAAAGTTTTGTCAATTGTAGATATTATTTACCACTTTATACGAAACTAGAAAACACATTTAAATAAATAATCGAACAGACATATTACAAACGTTATTTTTACGTAATTTACGTTTTTTAAGAGAACGTTTGCCTGTGAAATGTGTCAGCAGATAAATCCACAACTCGAATTTTACATTGTGAACACAAAACTGGTTTAAATTGAATCTGTATGCGGCGAATTAAAACTACACTTAGACCATGAAAATGTTTTTATTTATTCTGGCAGCGCATGCTTAGTCGGCAACAAAATTTTTTAACTGCACTTCGAATAGGATAACGTTTTCCTTCAAAATGTGTCTGATAAAAACTGTGAATTGATCTATTTACAACGGCATTCGACACTTTTTAGATGAACTATGTAAATGCGACCAAGAGCATCAATAGAACGCACAACCGGATGATCAGTAACCATATCGTCATGCTTCCGACGTAGAAATCTCTTCGGCGAAGCATTCCAAGTGTGATAAGTGGCATCTCAAAGTAGAGCAACGTTAACGGCAATTGGTCAGTGTTGTTGCTGGAGGTATTTCAGCACGTTTGGCAACATTCGATGTAATAAAATAAACTCGTTGACCATTTTCCAGATGTACCGCCAAATGTACAACAATGGAATGTCGTCCATTAATGGGGAATGAGAATATAAGCCGAACCGCCTCATTGTAGCTCACCAACTTGATAGCTTGTGATTTTTTTTTTATTGTAGTTTGAACGCCAAAAACCGCTATGTCGCTGACTTTTGTGACAAATTTGCAGATGTATTTGATTGACTTCACCGAATTGGCCACTTGCATGGATTTCATAACGACTTGGAAAAAATCGTGTGGATAGATTTTTTTACTAAGAATACGAAAATGATACTAAATTTTTTTTAAAAACTTACAGTTTTTTTTATTTTTAAATAAATAAATCCATTATTTGGCTCGTGACGTCACTACATGAAAATGTCGCGTCGCCTAAAATGTTCATATTAATTTTGTAAAATTCCACACTGATTTGTTTTTTTTTTTATATGGCATCACTTTGATTTCAGGTGAATTTTTTAATTCGTTCACTAGATTTATTGTTTGCTCTCTGCGAACTTATCATTTGGTTTGATTTTTTGACAGATGGAATGAAGAGAACCCCGTACGTTTAATGTTGTCCGTACGTGTTTTAGAGGTACAATGGTTGTGGTGCTAATTTTAACGAAATTAAATTGTATAATATTCTTATTATTATTATAATTTACAAGTACAAGTATATTACATTGGATTAACTAATATAGATGTTGTATATTATAATGATTTATGAACAATAAGATGGATCGAAGAAAAAAATATTTATGACGTGTAATATTTTTGGTGTGCCTCGTTATTCTCCTGTGCCTTTTCTTCTGGAAAACGTTCTTTTTTTTAAAATGATTTTCGGCTATGTGATTATCATTTTTTCGCACCTATAAAATTATGTCCCGTCTTTTCGGTTTATAAAAAATGGTCTGATTTTTCGGATTGAAATTTTCAAAAAATCGCCAAGGTTACAAAAATACGATTTAAAAAAAAATAATAATATAGAACGTCTTAGAATATTTGCCTAGACCGGAATTTTTTTTTTTAAATTTGATGCAAGTGGCCTATTGCAATACTCCAGGTTGCAATGCTCCTTGAATGTTTTGGAAAGAAGTGGCTGTTTTCCTGGAGTTGTGCAGACATACGTTCTCCGTTTGTCTCATTTTCGACTGTTGACATTTAGTGTGTAAGAAAGAGAGGCAGCATTATATGTTTAAAAACAAAAGCAAAACAATCAACGCATTGACATTTGACGTTTTGGAATTATTGGAATTCACGCAAACTTCAATATTATACCTAAGACAATATTGTTGCAGCTCTTTCAAAAGATGAAAATTCGTTCCATACAAAATGTATGAGGAAATGAATTTTCTTCATAACTTTCTTTATCGTGAAATTTTGCAATATTTTAATGGTTATTCTATTATCCGGACCGGAGACAAATCCAACAAATCAAAGATCATCAAAATCGGTCCAGCCGTTCTCGAGTTATAAATAATGTAACTAACCCGACTTTGTTTTATATATTGAGATCTGTGTATATTATATGTTATGTCTAACCATAATCAAAAAGGAGATAGAATGAGTTTTATAAGGACATCTCTTGGTGACAGATTGATTTTAATGTCATAAATATGTTTTAATTAATTTATTAAAAATATCCTGCGTGTTGTCAACCAGAACAGTGCTTTTTACCACTCTGGGATATATCCTTTGTTAAAAGATGGACTAAAACTGTGGAAATGGACGAAGGTTATATTGAAAAGTGAAAAATGAATCGTCAATTAATTTTGTGGTTTTTCGACCTATTTATTTTATTTAAGTTTTTATTCCAGTAGGACTGAAAGGATAGTGCAATCCCAGTCTACCATATTGTATAAACAATATCCAATTCTAACAGAATATTTTTCATTGCAGGCCTCCCCTCCATGCAGCTCGCCTCCGCGTTGCAGGGCTCCATCCTGATCAAAAAGCCCGCCCGCCCCCCTAACCAAGATGACACGAATCACCTCACGGCGTCGTTTGCACCCCCCGGGAGTGAACCTACGACCGCCCCAGCCGGCATGTTCTTCGCCACCGATAATAACACGGCCGTCACCTCTCAGACTGGGTCCAATGCGTTATTGCCGTGTATTATTAAGAATATGGATGACGGGATGGTAAGTTCAATATATTCTTATTTAGTTTAATACAATTCAATACAATTTTTAATTATTTTAAAAGCATTGCAACATGTCAATTTTAAGGTGTTTTAAATAAATAACTAGTGACTGACCGGAGGTTCAGTTTCGGTTTTGGTTTCGGCAAAAACATCTAGTTTCGGCATCAGTTTCGGTTTCGGCAGAAAATCTGCCGAACCTTCAGTCGCAACGAAACTCTGCGTTCGTGAATTATCGCGCGTCGTTCGGGTGAGTTCGTGACTCACCCGCCATCATCAGCTGATTTCACAGGCTTCTCCGGCGTGATTATGTTGTGAGGTTATATGTTATTTCTCGCGCATACTTGTTTGTTACATACAGTTAACACGTTGGTTACATAATTTTTGTTTGTTTTATAAAAAAAAAAAAATAATTTTTTTTTTCACATACTTCAATTATTGTTTTTTTTTCATTATTTCATTTAACACATGTAATAAGAATGTTCCGATGGTAAACGCAATTACAATTAAAATACTCAATTAATGAGGTCCTTCCATTATAACGCAAGTGTGAATTATTAACAAATTTTTGTTAATTTAAAAAAAAGTTTTATATAAGTTATATAAAAATAAAATAAAAACGTATTTTAACATCCTTCAATTACCTATTGTTTTTTTTTTAAATTTCATTTATCACATGTTAACCGTCTGTATAAAATTTTTAACATATCTAAAACTGTTTCGGTTTCGGCCGAAACTGAGAGAGATACCGAAGATTTCGTCTTGTTTTGGTCGGACACTATAAATGTCATCTTAAAAAGCAAAATTATAAAAAATATTGTAAATTTTATAATGTTGGGGTGTAAACATGAAATAAAGTGTAAAAATTTCTAAAGATATTTTACTAGCATCGACATTGCTTGCCATTTAAAAGCAGCATTGAATCTGTTCAACAGCTAGATTTCTCTTCCAAACTGCATGACCATTGCCAAGTTAGTCCTGTGGATATGTTACAGCGTATGCTGTTGGTGACGGAGATAACCACCGAAAACGTAGAAATGAATGTTCTGCATGATGGTAGCCGAGTAACAACCATTCATATATCAATTTGAATAAACGTGTAGAGTCTGTCAAATTAGAGTAGAAAATATAAAAAATGGAACTATACAATTTGTAGACTGGCAACATCAATTTACCTTTTTCGTTATTTGCTTTTGGGGTGTTACGCCGTGTTGCGCTACCACCTTCTATAGCCAACGTTTCGGACAGCGTTGTAGTGTCCATCATCAGAGCAGATCCGGCAGATCCGGTAGATCATGTAATTTTTAGTGGTGAAATGTGTGCTTATTTACTTGGACGCGATACCGTGCCGCCAGCTCCATTACAGTCACCGGTAAAAAATAATCGTGACAAGCAGTGGCGTCATTGCCGCGGAGTGGAATAGAATGTTCACTAAAATCAATTTACCTGTCAAATATTCTTTTAAAGTGCAAAGAAAATATACAGAATATATAAGGGATCAATGACGCTAGTTCCTCGGAGCATCTTCCACTGAAACACCGGTAGAACAAGGATAGCATTCCCACCCGACGCCTGTGCTCTAAAGATTGCAATCCGTCTCTTAAATTAGGAGAATCTATCAGATGGATCACCCATATCTGCACAGAGTCGAGGGTTTTTTTCAGGTATTTTGGGGCTCCAGACCAGAGATGGCTGTCAAATTCAACCGTGGGGCTCACTTGCGATTTGTACAGGTTTAGCAGTTGTGAACTACTAAAGTATCTGCGGGCTCTGTACAGTACGCTCAGTTTTTGAGAGGCTAACTTAACTCTGGCTTCGACGGAGCTATACGTGAAGTCCTACTTAGATTAATCTTTACTACGAATTGGTTTACATTTTGAACATCAAAAAATATGCTACGGATAAATTGAAGCTTTTGTGGCTCCGGACCAGAATTAGTTGTCAAATTTTACCATAAAGCACGCTTGCAATTTGAACAGGGTAAGCAATTGTTGGTTCGCGTTTAATTACCGTTAACTCCGCAATCTGTTATTTTAAAAGGAATATGTAATGTATGTAGTAATTTAAATTAGTAGTAGGCTAGCATTACATCCGTCGCTTGAGAAATAATTCTTCAAATTCTTCAATTATCCAACATGTTATTAGCCGAGTCAAAATTTTGTTAAAATAGAAGCAGCAAAACAGAAGCGGTAAAACAGGAAAATCCTCTTTAGGCCGAACCTTTTTGTAGCGGAAATTTAGGCATTCGCTTATTCTGCAGACAAATTACGCCATATTTGAATTGCAAATAAAAAAAGCCGGCCCTGGCATTTTTTGTTCGTTACCAAGTGGGATGGTGATACATCCTCTCAGCGTGATAATAGCAGGCCGCCAAGTTGCAGGGTTGTCACAAATTTTATTACGTGAGAAACAAATGATATGATTTTAGATTTTCACGGCCAAAAGTATTTTTGACATTTATTTTTGAGGTGTTATGCCGTATTACCTCCTTCTTTAGCCAACGTTTCGGACAGTTGGCTAAAGAAGGAGGTAGCGCAACACGGCATAATACCCCAAAAATAAATAACAAAAAAAAAAATTTGCAAAATATTTCATACAATATATTAAAGGCTAACGTTTCTTCCATGTGGTAAGAATAAGAAATAAAGATAGAATTAACTTCATTCAATGGGGGCCTCAGCACGGGTAAGCCACCAACATTACTAGATTGTACTATGAAATGTATAATTTTGTGTCAACAAATAAATTTTTTGTATCAACAAGACAATTTGGGAGGCGGAAATGGGAACCGCCGCCCCGGGAACCTTTATTGGATAACCAACATCTCTGCCATAGGTCACCCCAAGTGGTTCGCTATGTTTGGTGATTTAGCAGGGGTGTTTGGGTTCATGGGGTGAGGTTTGTCTAGTTCTTGCAGGCGGATGACCAGGATACACTGAACCCCAGATTCCTACGCACCCCTTAAACCCTTTTCCTTCCCAGTACCTTCCTCTCCTTTATTTCCTTAAGAAAAAACCTCCACACAGCATTCCCAAAGATGTCATAGGCCCTGTGGGAAATTATTTTCCTCAGGGCCTCCTGTGTGGAGCTCATGTAAAAAAATAAAAAAATAAATAAATCAATTCGTAAGTAAAATGTAATAAAATTTTTGACTTATTATATTTTGCCTTCGTCCATCCGTTTATTAGACACCTGTTGTATTGAAAGTTCATCTCCTGTCACTTTACACTTGCCTTCCAATAAAATCGAAAACTTATTAAAAAAATATGATACGGGTATTATTTCTACAGTACCGTTATTTTTTTACGAGTTCGTCACTGGGTAAAATTCATGTATCTCTACTCAGTTTACTTTTTAGAGCATCTCAAGAACTATACGACGTTCGGCGTTTCCGTTCCGGTTTTTGGTCGCGTAGGTTGAATTGGCTCCTTTCCGACCCCGTCGATAGATTATGTAAAGGCGCTAACACGCAACGGACAAAGGTTTTTTTAGAATATAATATGAGTCCTATAATTTCAATACCCGCTATATCTGATTTTTCGACAAAATGATCTGAGTATGACATCTTGTTCACATTTTTGCGAAGAACAAGACTAATCTAAAATTGAGTTTCAAAACCTATTTTGAAACTCAAAAACCATGATAAAATTGCGAGTGAGAAACAAAACCCTCTATATCATTCAAGAAGTTACTATCAAAACCCGCTGTATCGGAATTCAACCAATCACGAGCAGTTATTTTGCCAAGATGGCGGATGTAGAAACACGCCCTTCAGGTCAGTAGAGTTTCAAAAGCCTCTATATTCCATACAAATCACGAAGTGAGTATCAAAATCTGCTGTATCCATTTTATTTATCCAAATTACTTAAATACTTCTATAGATACTTTGAAAAATGAACACCTTTCCAATGTATATTACTCCAATTCATTATATAAAAAAATAAAATGCAATTTTTTATTTGCGGTAGAGATGTGACAGTTTTTTGCGGTTTTCTCCGAATCAGTGAAAGTTGATATAGCGAATATAGAAATTGAACGACTCATATATACGACACTGGACGCCACAACCCTTGGGCCACGAAATATTTGGCAACAATAAAAGCGTTTCGTCGCTAACTCTGGCGGGACTATTATGAGAGCCCTTTAAAATGTTTGAACTTTTATTTTATTATAAAATAAGTACATCATCGAAAACCTGTAAAATACGACGTTAAAAATTAAAACAAGTTCTTTTTCGAGTGAGGTTTTTATAACCTTGGTTGGAGGAAAATAAATAAATAGTAAAAATCTAAATAAGAATGAATGATGAAGCAGAGAAAATGCGCTAGGGAGAAAATTCTGGGCATTATATTCTCAAATTTCCCAGCGTGAAAATAATGGTTCGTTTATAAATTCATTGAACATGCAATCTTTAGAAATCCCCTAAATAAAATTACAAATCTACATAAATGCATATTTCAACTTTTGTTTTATATATCCGCTTAAAATTTTGCATTTATTATCGTTGCAAAGTCCCGGGGAAATGGCACCCCTTGGAACAGCGGAACAAAACTTGGTAGGGGATGTTGCCGAAAGTCTGACAATTTCCATACTACCTTCCTTCCCTCTCCTGAAGGTGGCGAATATTTTATGCAAAGTGGATACAGGATGACAACAGACGCTAAGCGTTGCGGCAATATTTTCCCGGTGTTTTTGTAGCAACCCTGCTCGAACCAATATTATGTTTGTTGCATAAATGTAGGCAGGTTTTGCTGCCTGCCAATATGTTGGCCAAATATGTTTTTGCGGTAAATCAAAGGTGTGATTTTTCTTGTTTACCATTTTTTTGAAATTTTAATTCAGAGTTATAACTTTGGAAACCTCGGAAAGTTAACCCGTCAATTCTGTTTGTTCGGTTTTCGTAACAACTCATACAAGCTTCGTAAAAATCGTTACGTCTCTCGTATTATCATGTTAGAAATATTATCTAAATCTAAACGATAAAACACCACGATTTATATTCAAATCTAAAAGTTAACCACAAAATAATTAAATAAAAATAATTTTTGAAAGACAATGTTCAAGACAGCAATTTGAAAAAAATTATGAAATTGTTTTGTTAATATTTTTAACACATTGAAACATGTAAGAAATTCCGAAAAACTAACCAATTTGTCTGAGGGTTAAAATAATCCCTGTGAATAGTAACTAAGTTTGTGATAATCCAATCACAATTCGTATTGAATTATTGACTTAGCGTAGAATTACACACTATCAAAATTAATGAAAGATTGAATTTTTCCAGACAAAGTGGTCTAATAAAATCAGTTTATTATATATTTTTTTGTTTTTTTGCAAAACCACCTTAAAAAAATCATTTAACTAAGCCTTCGGTATTACAAGCCTCCAAGGGGCATTGGTATTACTACTTTGGGCTCCATCGAAGTCAGAGAAAAAACAGCCTCTCAGAAACTGGGTGTACTGTACAGGGCCCCCAGATACTTTAATAGAACACAACTGCTAACCCTGTTCACATCCCCCAAGGTTGAAATTAAAGGCCTCTGGTCTGGAGCCCAAAATACATTTAAAAACATTCTATTCTGTGCGGAAACGGCGGTGTGTTTGATATGTTTCCCTATCTTAATAAACGGATTGCAATCTTCAGGTCAAGGGCGTCAGTTACGAATGCAACATATTCTATCGCTATTTCTGTAGAAGATGCTCCGAGGAACTAGCGTCATTGATCCCTTCGGCACCGGTGCATTATCGGGAAACACACTAATTACGCGCCCAACGTATGTACACAGTTTACATTTGTCACAAGAGAACGGGTCGTTTCTACGACTCGTTGTTGAGTTCAACGGCTCGGCTGTGGAACGATTTGACAGCCTCTGTGTTTCCTCCCTTCTACAACACGGATCTCTTCAAGATCCATGTTCACTCCTTCCTCTCCTCAAAAATTCTCTCCACACAGCATCTTCAAAGATGACATAAGTCATGAGAGAAAATATTTTCCTCGGAGCCCGCTGAGTGGATTTAATGTAAAAAAATAGTATGTTTTGACATTCGGTGAAAAAGAAACCTTCAGAAAACTAAAGTAGACAAGAGTGGGGAGGCTACAAAGCGCCGCACAAAGAGGAGACCTTTAGGTACAGTGTGCTATTCTCTCGCAGGCCAAATTCTACAGATTTATGTGTTTAGTAACGCTATTTTGCGTTTCATAGAGTTTCAAGTCACAAGTTTCACTTAAAAAAAAAAAATCGAGTGTTATTTTCACGCGGTAAAAGCGAAAATTTACTTAACAATCTCAACCAATACTTGAAAAGTGAGGTTATAATCAAAGCGACCAATGAGCGCAGACCTAGCGCAATTTCCGTTTCATAATTCAACCAATAAGAGCCTTTAAAAGTGACATCATAATCAAAGCGGCCATGAGCGCAGTTGATACGTCGCAGGTGCAGTAATCGTTATTTCAGTTTCATCCGAAAACTAAATCACAGCGGGGCTACAGAAGTTTCACTTAAAAAAAACGAATAGCAATCCTATGAGCACAGGCATCAGGTGGGAATGCTGTCCTTGTTGAATTAATGCAAAATTAAAAATATAAAATAAACATGAACAATGTAAAGCAAAACATTTTGTACGCTGTACAATGATTGAAATTATATTAAAAAAGAAGTCAAACTCAATAAACTTCTCTCTGAAATGCTTTATTTCCCATTTTCCACCCGATCGAAATGAATATACATTCATCACCTCCATTTGCAGCGCAGTGTTCACACCGTCCTAAGGTTTCAATCCAATGTTAAAAGCTTCTCTTTGTGTGTGTGTATGGATTTTTATCACTCGCCTTTAGTTTCCCGCCGCACAAAATTGACAAAAACTAACAACCGAGCATTGGTTACTCGACAAAAAGGTTGAAACGTTCATTTCTATCGTAGTTTTAGCTTACTTTTGGTTGGCAGTGGATTTTATTGTTTGCGCTGTGCGCTTTGCGTTTGACTTGGCAAAAAACTTTCGGCTAAAATATGAACAATTCTTCAAAAAGTTCGCCTTTTATTAAAAATTCTTCCAAAAATATATCGAAACTTGTGGTTCAATCGAAGATCTGAGCCTTAAATCGCTAGCAAAAAAAATTCTTTATTAATCGAGATGTTTAATGTAAACAAACTAACTAACAACAGGGGTAGTCAGAGAGTCTCGGTCTTGGTTCACCTCCTTGATTCCTTAAACTCGCCTCAAAACACTTTGAGGCGAGTTTAAGTAGAGGGCGAAGGAAGGATCGTATTCAAACGGGTCTTGAAGAGGCTTGGATTGTATACAAGAGAAAAAATAGATGCTGGTAGCTCGTTCCACATAAGAGCCGATTTACACAAAAATGAGCCGAAGAAACGATCCATTCTCATGAAGCCAACATCAACTGTGAACGGGTGTTCTGATCTTGTCCGTCGAGTTAATAATAAAAAATAATATATCTTTATTCAATGAAATTGGCAACATTATAACTAAAAAAGTACATGTTCAATGTAGATTACAAATAGATTACATCAGTACAAAAAATTAACAAGTAGAAAGTAATGAACATAAGATCGGTTACACAGCAGTAGCATAATTGTACAATATTTTTAGTTGTGCATAGCCTGCCTCACTAGGTGAACCTGTATTGATGCAGAATTTTTTGTAAATTGTTTCTCTCAATTTTATCTATGGTTTTTTATAAATGTATAATGTAGGTTTCTATACAGCAAAAACTTTATTTTAGATTACATTATTGTTTGTATATACACAATACAAAAACTGCAAGGTTATTACTACAATAACAACTGTCAATGACGATGTGTTTCACGTACACATCTGCCTTGATGATGGACATTATAACGCTGTCCGAAACGTTGGTTAAAGGAGGAGGTAGCGCAGCACGGCGTAACACCCCAAAAACCAATAACGAAAATACTTTTGGCCGTGAAAATCTAAAATCATATCTGACCTTTAACAGCTGGTCATTATTGAAGAATCTGCTAGCCGTATTCATGAAGGCATTCATAAATAGCCTTCCGTTATTCTGACTCCTGACATAGCACCACTTAAATATTTCTTCTCATGATCGTGAAGAATACTGAATACCTCAACAAAAATGCACATTCCCATCGAATTCATCGTTTTATTTTCTAATATTCACATTAGCTAAAATATACACCTGAACCTGCATGTCTTCATCTTCATAACTATATATCGTGAGGTAATTACTTCAACTAGGTAACTCCAAAATCAGCGTTTAACACCAAATCAGTTTACACTTCCTTTTCCCTCGTCCACGAATGCCACAAACAGAAAAGTCTACGACGCGTCAGTATCATCTAGTTATTTGAATATTTTTGTGGGTATCTCCAAAAACGCTACCGTTTAATTCTGTTAATTAGTAACTCTAGTTACCAAGAGTGTTATTCCTTGAATCAATTTGGCAACTAGACTTAGTTGGATGTAGCACTAAAATTTGTGGAATTGCTGCAGTTGCTTTCGTCGCATTTTGTATATAACAACAAGGTAAGTCATTCCAATAATACACAAATAATGATTTAGTCATTTTCTATGAATAAATAAAATCTATAAATAAATACACAAATAATGATTAGCCATTTTCTCATTTCCACAATATAAGTATTACTATTCCCACCAAACAATCTACGATGACAATACTTATCAGTATACATATACAATAACCGATTTATTAGATTGATTCCCATTTTATTAACAAAGCTGATTTTGAAGTTACTTAGTTGTAGTAATCACCCCACTATATGACATTTAGCGATTATTTATGTATTTATTTAAACCCCATAAAATGGCTTTTAAATTCAAGTGATACATGAGATTACATAGTGGTACACCGGAATTAAAATTTATTTTATTTATTTATTTAAGTTTTTATTCCAGCAGGACTGGGAGGGTAGTACAATCCCAGTCTGCCATATTACATAAACAACTATAAACTACAAAAGAAAAATGTATCTTTAAATATTAGGTAGGTACCTAATTAAAACATAAAATGAAAATAAAATTCATCACATAAATAAATAAATAAATGAAGCCTAAAATTTAAATTTTTAAACAAAATTAAACAGAATTAAAAACAAAAATATATTTTAGGATTGTCCATCAGGGAGGTCGCCTCATCATCTGCATTCATCGCTCATTCAGTGGGGTACTGTGCCACTAAGATGCAGCCACTACAATGATGTTAGTTGATTTCCGTGTCCTGCTCCAGAAGCTGGCTAGTCAGTCGGTGGCGAAGTAAGGCTGGGAATGAGTGCACCCTCCCTTCGGTGAACATCGTGGAGGCACTGCAGAATCTCGGTAGTTGCGTAAGTTGCCTGCATGCGTTGTTGTAGCACCCCCTCAGTTTGTCCCATTGCGCTGCTGGGTATTGCGTCCAGAGTTCAGACGTGTACAGGGTGGTGACCCGACAATTGGTCCGGCGACAGTTGGTTCGGCGACAGTTGGTCCGGCCGACAGTTCATCTGGCCGACATTTGGTCCGGCGACAAATGGTCCGGCCGAAAGTTTAGAAGATGTTTTCTTCAAGTAAGTATGCAAAGAGGATGTACGGCCGTACAACCAAAGTCGATATTCTTATATCTGAAGGCATCTTGGGTGACATACAGGGAAACTGTCATGGAACCGTACAGGGCAGTGCAGAATGTCTTGAAGAGTAATTTTCTGACATACTGCTACGATAATAACAACAATATTAACAACATAACAAAGGTATGATAAAAGCTAGTATTTAGGTACAGGATACAATTATGTGTCACTAAACTACTGTTACTATATAAAACTTATTGGAAATTAAAACATGGCATTCGACAGCAACATATATTTATATTACGATGGCGTAACAGTATTTATGTTATTTTGCGATCCAAAGCTAAACCTTCCAGAAAATCTCCGATTTCGTAATAATTTTACTACATTTTTGTCGCTAACCACATCGACCAAAATCTAGTAAAATTTCTCAAACCTTCCAAATGGAAGGCCGTAAATATTTTTATGTCACTAGTTCATCGAATTGTTCCCGTTGTCGCGTGGATTTGTTAGATTTCTACTGTATGTTATATGGTCCCATCCCGAATAGGGGCTAGCACCTAAAGCTAAAGCCTGACGTGTTAGAGGCGTAACTTTTCGCATTATGGTCGTGTGAGGAAAGTTAGTGCTGGTCAAATAATGTCACGTGCTTTATAGGGGTTGGTAAAGGGATGGTGGAAATCAATGCAAACGGTAAAAAGTCCACACTTTTTACACATATCTTTTCTGATGTGTTCCTTTTCCACCAAATTTTCATTTTGGTCTTTGTAAATTGTTTTAAAAACCACGTTCACAATATTACAACAGTTAAGATCAGATTCACTGAAAAAAAAATTACAATTGAGGAGATGGATGGAATAAATAATATGTGTAACAAAAATTTTAGTTGCTCTTTTTACATTAGCTTAACAACACAGATTCTAAAGAAAATAATTCCCCTCGGGACCTTTGTTACCTTTGAGTATGAGGAGTTAAGGGTATTTTTAGGAAAGGAAGGAAAGTACTGGGAAGGGAAAATGAATTAGGGCTCTTTATGAATCTGCGGGTCAGTGTGTTCAGGAGTGAGGGACATATGAATTCATCCCTCCCAATGCGGTACATGGCGATGTTTTGAGAAAGTTCTGCTGGAGAGGTCAAAAGACCTCCCTCAACCAGAATCTCCTGATCCGGCCTGATAGGCTGTGCAACTGTCGCCAAACCTCACACAATGAATCCGGACATGAACCCCTGTTAAGTCAACAAACGTAGTGAACCACTTAGGGTGACCTATGGCAGAGGTGTTGGTTGTCCAAATAATGGTTCCCGGAACGATAATACCTACTCGTACCGGGAGTTATTTTTTGATTGCAGTGAATTTGTAAAATAGAAGATTGCCAGAATATTTTCGTCGTGTTCAGGTAGTACAAAATAGTTTTAAACTTGTTGAAGGCAACAAGAAATTAACCTCATTTCATAAAAGTTAGAAACTAATCTTAATATATAAAACAAAGTCCGGTCAGTTACACTATTTATAACTCGAGAACGGCTGGGATGATTTTGATGATCTTTGATTTGTTGGATTTGTCTCCGCCCCCGATAGAATAATAACTATTAAAACATCACAATAGTTAACGAAATAAATAGTTATAAGGAAAATTATTTTCCCCATACATTTTGTATGGAACGAATTCTCATATTTTTAAAGAATTGCAGCAATATTGCGAGAGGTATAATATTGAACTATGGGTGAATTCCAAACATTCAAAAACGTCAAATAATATTAATGCGTTGATTGTTGTGCATTTGTTTTTAATTATATAATGCTGCCCTTCTTTCTTACACACTCAATGTCAATAATCGAAAATGAGACAAATGGTGAACGTGTGTCTGCACACCTCCAAAGGAAAAATACAATAATTATAATAAATCTCTAAAATTAAACGCATTTTTTTACATAAACTCCACACAGGAGGCCCTCAGGAAAATAATTTCTCTCAGGACCTATGTCATCTTAGGGGATGCTGTGTGGAGGATCTTTTTAAGGAATGGAGAGGATAGATAGTTCTGGGAAGGAAAAAGGTATGAGGGGTGGGTAGGAATCTGGGGGTCAGTGTGTCCGGGAGTGACGGACGTATGAATCCATCCCTCCAACTGTGGTGCAAGGCAATGGGTCGAGAGAGTTCAGCTGGAAAGGTCAAAAGGCCTCCCTCAACCAGTCTCTCTCGATCCAGCCCGCCACGCAGCAGGTGGGCAGGCGCATCAACCGCCAAGACCCGGACATAAGTCACCTCATGAACCAGGGCACTCGTGCTAAATCACCAAACGTAGCGAACCACTTGGGTTGATCTATGGCAGAGGTGTTGGCTGTTCAATAAATGGTTCCCGGGGCGGCGGCACCTGTATTCCCGTAAGTAATTGTAAAAGTAAGAAAATCACAAAAATATAAATTCGTACACAACGCCATCTCTGATACTGACAAAAACAAAACACGGACAGTTGCGCACTGATAATTGCTTCATTGAGTAATTTTTAACTTAATAAAAAAACTGAATTTAATTCAACAGCTATTGATTCTGAGGCGGTACGAAGTTCGTCGGGTCAGCTAGTTTGATATAGATATCAATGGCTTTTTATTTCTGCTACATTATCAACATTCTGGGTGGTTGGGAAAAGGGGGTGGGGGTGATTTATCAAAATCTCTTGGAGACGGTGACCTTCATTATTTTTACTAATTAATTCTTTCACTTTTCGTCATTGTTCACTCAGGCGAGTAACTGTCCGACACCCTATACAGATCCTAACTGTCAAATTCCTACTGATTTCTTAAATATTTTTAATTGATAAAAAAAAAAAATTAAAAAAATTCATTCGTATTTTTTACTAGCCATCATTTAACAGCATCATACCTCTTGTCTTGCTGTGCTGGGCCAGCACGTCGCGTCGCCATCCATTATCTATCTTCTATCTTCTATATAAATAAAAATGAATCGCCGAAATGTATGTAGCGCATAACTTCCGAACGACTGCACCAAATTGGATAATTCTTTTTTTGTTGTGTTTGTTCTGTTAGTACAAGGTTTGTATGAAAGCAAATTTTTGAAAAATAAAACAATTTTTTTTTTTAAATGTCATAATATGAAAAGTGAGTGCGTGAATGAGACAGAAGACTGTGAGAGATCTTCAATATATTGACGAAAGGTCACAATACCCCTTATAATACCCCTTAATATTTTGCCGAGGAGAGAATGAATATCATTTTTTGATCACGATGATTAATCCAGTGACTGGTATTTTTTTTTGCAGTAGCTCCACACAGGAGACCCTCAGGAAAATAATTGCATTCAAGGCCTATGTCATCTTTGGGGAAGCTGTATGGAGGGTCTTTTAATGGAAAGGAAGGGGAGCAAGTTGTGGGAAGGAAAAATGTATGAGGGGTGGGTAGGAATCTGGGGGTCAGTGTCCCCAGGAGTCACAGACGTATGAATCCATCCCTCCAACTGCGGTGCAAGGCGATGGGTTGAGAGAGTCAAACTGGAAAGGTCAAAGGGTCTACCTCAACCAGCCTCTCTTGATCTGGCCCGCCACGCAGCAGGTGGGCAGACGCATCCGCCGCCAAGATCTGGACAAACCTCACCCCATGAACCCGGGCACCCCTATTAAGTCACTAAACGTAGCGAACCACTTGGGGTGACCTATGGCAGAGGTGTTGGTTATCCAATAAATGGTTCTCGAGCGGCGGTACCCATACCCGCCTCCCAAATTGTGAATCATTGGTATGCATCAACGCAAAAATTTAAAAAAGATTTTTAGGTTGTGGCCAAAGCTGTTTATGGAATTACAGACAGCCTAAGTGTTAACAGTGTTTATATCCAACTAGCTGACCGGGCCACGCGTTGCTGTGGCTAACTAAACATGAAGCCATCTGCTGGTTGGTTATCCAACCTTTGTAACCACCGCCATCTTTGAGTTTATTGCCAAGAGACAGTCAGACGCCGCGGAGGATTTTAATTTATAATACGTAGAGATGGTGCGAAAGAATATAATAATGTGCATGAAATGCTTGAAGTAACTAACGTTTTTAAGTTGATAAAGATTAATAGTGTATCCCGTCAAAATAACTTTCTAGTTACCGCATTGTACGTGACCATTTTTTCAGAAGATAGAATGGGTATAGTAAGCTAACCGTAAAAGATATATGTATGCCATCATGGACTATTTTGAAGATCTATAAAAGAGGAATATCTCACAATGCATTGTTTTGTTATATCTTAAAGGATTAGGCAGTGTTTTCGATGAAAGCTACCAGGCGGCTTGACTTTTTCCGACCTTCTAACAACTTAGAATTTGGGAGGCGGGAATGGGTACCGCCGCCCCGGGAACCTTTATCGGATAACCAACACCTCTGCCACAGGTCACCCCAAGTGGTTCGCTACGTTTGGTCATTAAGCAGGGGTGCCCGGGTCCATGGGGTGAGGTTTGTCTAGGTCTTGGAGGTGGCTGACCTGAAAACACTGAACCCCATATTCCTACCCACCCCTTAAACCCTTTTCATTCCCAGAATTCTCCTCTCCTTCCTTTCCTTTAAAAAAAAACCCACACAGCATCCCCAAAGATGTCATAGGCCCTGAGGGAATTTTTTTTCTTCTGGGCCTCCTGTGTGGAGCTCATGTAAAAAAAAAAAATGTTTCAACCAATTTACAAAAATCCTGGACAAATTATATACTTAAACCTTTCTCATGAAACACTCTATCTATTGGTGAAAATCGCATGAAAATCCGTTAAGTAGTTTTTGAGTTTATCGCGAACAGACAGACAGACAGTCAGACAACGCCGAGGATTTTAATTTATTTAGAGATTTATATAATATGTAGAGATGTAGAGATTAGGTTGATTATATGTGCATTAAAAAAATTAAGACAATTTTGGTAGTTCTTAGTCGAAGTATGATACAGTTAAAAGTGACCGAATTGCATATAGGCACCTTAGCTCAGTTGGTAGAGTTGTTGCCATGAAAGCAGAAGGTTCTACGTTCCAGTCCCAGAGGTGTCAATTTATTTTTCTGATTTTTCTGTCTTCAGATTTTCGATTGAGTTTCGCCAATATTGTTTTCATTTAATTAAATATTACAAATTGATATTTTGCTCATAAAGTTAAAAATAAACATTCCTCCTAGATTTGCAAAAAAGTCAATAAATGTCGCATATTAAAAATAAAATGGTTAAAAAATTATCCAGACACTATCTAGATAGCATTTAGTTCGGGTTTGAATCTTGCAATCATATATAAAGATAGCAGCCAAAAATATGTGCATTTAGAAAATGAAGATAATGTTGGTAGTTCTTAGTTGAAGTGTGATAAAGTGAAAAGTGACCGAATTGGATAAAGGCACCTTAGCTCAGTTGGTAGAGCTATTGCCATGAAAGCAGGAGGTCCTGGGATAGAGTCCCAGAGGTGTCAATATTTTTTTCTGATTTTTCTGTCTTCAGATTTTTGATTGGGTTTCGCTAATATTGTCTTCATTTAATACAAAAAATGACGAATTTTTTTACTTGCGTTTGTCATTAGTTAATTGGACCAACTTCATCAATGGTGAATTGTGAGCAACATATCGAGAAGCCTGTGTGCTACAAAAAGTGCTACAAAATTGTAAATTAATAATTTGGGATGAGGGTATTATGTATACACTCGATCGAACATTAAGAGATTTGCGTTGCAATCAGAACCTCTTCGGAGGCGCGATGGTTCTAATGGCCGGAGACTTTTGCCAAACGCTGCCAGTTATTCCCAGATGAACAGTTGCTGGTGAAATAAATGCTTGTTTGAAGGCATCAAATTTATGGAGATACATGACAAATCTCAAGTTAATAATGAATATGCGAGTGTGATTACAAAATGACATATCGGCGGAAGCGTTTGCAAATGCATTAGTAGACATTGACAATGGGAAAATTCCTGTTGACACTCTACTGGCCTCATTTCTTGTCAATTCACAACGTCAAAGGAAGAACTAATACCGAAAGTGTTCCCAAATATGGTGTGAATTATAAAAAACAAATGCTTGATTGACCAAACGAACAATTTTAGCAGCGAAAAATAAGGATGTAGAAGATTTAAATATAAAAATTCAGAGTCAAGACAATTGCATTTTCATTAAAGTCGATCAATTCCATTATCGATCCAAATGAAGAAGTCAATTATCCTACTGAATTCCTAAATTCATTGGATTGGCCAGGATTACCGCCACACAATTCACAACTCAAGATTGGCTCTGTTATAATTATGTTACGCAATCTGAATCAGCCAAAATTGTGCAACGGAACAAGACTTGTAGTTAAAATTTTTTTGAAAAATTTGATTTAAGCTACAATATTCATAGGAAAATTCAAAGGCGAAAATGTGCTTATACCACTAATGCCAAATGACTTTCCTTTTGAATTTAAACGTGTCCAGTTTCCAGTGCGCCTTGCATTCGCAATGACAATTAATAAATCCCAAGGCCAATCGTTAAAAGTGTGTGGAATAAACCTTGAATTGCCGTGTTTTTCGCATGGGCAGTTACACGTTGCGTGCTCGAGAGTCGGAAAACCATCGCCATCGGCGCTATTTGTTTTCTCTCCAGAAGGAAAAACGAAAAATATTGTACATTACAAGGCATTACAATAGTTATGATCGAATTATTTCATTGTTATTTTATTTCTTTTTATGGTCGCATTGTAAATGGAAGATTTTGTCTCATTTTTTGTCATTAAGTACGTAACGTGTAACATTCGATGCATGGAATTATTGATAATCCAACTGATTTGAATTTACCGGAAGTGTTACATTTCCTTATTCCGGAACTGTACACCACCCATGTTAATAGTACAACAAGTTTTTCAGGAATTTCGAAAATATTCACGAAAAAAATGTATGGCGATACGAAGTTCGCCGGGTCAGCTAGTTATATTATAAATGCGAAATTGCGTGTGTTTGTTTTTTATACTTTCACGCATAAACCCCTAAGCCGATTTTAAAAATTCTTTCACCAATAGAAAGATACATTATCAGCGAGTAATACAGGCTATATATAAGGTATGGCTTTATGAAATTTGTGTAAATGAAAATGTGTATATTTCTTACATTTTAGCGGCAGGGAGGAAAGTCAGGGGGAAGGTGGGGTTCGCAGAGAAAGAAGAGACGAGGGAGGGAGAAGGCGGGGAAGGTGGAAGGGAACGGAGACGTATGGGAAAGGACATGCAGAGAGAATCAATTTATTTCTTTGAATAGCATTGCAACGCACGCTGGGTACCAGCTAGCATGGAATAAATAGAAGCTCATGATGTCGGCGGTAGTTGTTCAATTCATAACATTCAGCAAGGTTTATTTTTAACAATGATCATGAAGCTATTAATAGAAGACAATTTAATTGAAGTCATACCCCAATACCATTATAATATAAGCTTTGGGATATCAGAATTGCAGGGATTTCCATCTAAACCATACCACAGCCTCGAACCACAAGTAGGGTGAATATGATTACCATAGAAATGTGGAATTTCCCCTTCCTTCGGTATGCCATCTGACCTACGACATTCTATTGCATTCAAAGCCAACATGGTTGCGGGCTTTGGGGTTAGATTCCACAAATCCACATGGTACGGGGTACAAATGACGTCAATGGATTATTATGAAAGAGAATTTTCATATTTAGATGCATTTGTTGTAAAAAACTAATTTGTCAAATAATGTACATTATTGTTTTGGAATTTTTTTTTTCTAATATTTTTCAATTTGGGAAGAGGTTATCGGTACCGCCACCCCGGGAAACATTTAGTGGATAATTAACACCCCTGTCAGGTCACCTTAAGTGATTCGCTACGTTTGGTGACTTAGCAGAGGTGTCCGGGTCTATGTGGTGATATTTGTCTATGTTTGCCCATCTACTTCGTGGTGACCGGATTCGGAGAGACTATTTGACGGAAACCTAACCTAGAAATTTCCAGTCGGACTCTCCTGACTCTTTGCCTTGCACCGCATTGGGGGGATTTTTTTTTACTTGAGCTCCACACAGGAGGCCCTGAGTAACATAATTTCCCTCAGAGCCTATGTCGTCTTTGGGGATGCTGTGTGGAGGTTTTTTTTATGGAAATGAAGGAGAGGAGAGTTCTGGGAAGGAATAGGGTTAAAGGGGTGGGTAGGAATATGGGGTTTAGTTTGTCCTGGTTATACCACCCGCCTAGTCAAACCTCACCCCATGAACCCGGGCACCCCTGCTAAATCACCAAACGTGGCAAACCACTTGGGGTAACCTATGGCAGAGGGGTTGGTTATCCAATACAGGTTCCTGGGGCGGCGGTACCCATTTCCGTCACTCCTGAACCCCGAATTCCTATCCACCCCTATACATTTTTCATTCCTAGAATTTCCTCTCCCTCCTTTACTAAAAAGACCCTACACACAGCATTCCCAAAGATAACGTAGGCGCATTTGTGGAGCTTAAAACCTGTACTGTTCAACACGGGAAGGAATCGTAGAAGCGACCTATTCTCGACAAACTAGTGTCCACTGTTTACTAATTAAATGTTAGGCACGCGTTTGGCGTGTTTCTCATCGATGCACCGGTGCCAAAGGAATCAATGACGCTAGATCCTCGGAATAGCCTCAAATGAAATACCGGTAGAACAAGGACAACATTCCCACCACCTGTGTTCTAAAGATTTGCAAACCGTTTGCCGAAATAGGGGTACATAGATAGGTCAATGGTTTACAAATTCTAAACAGTAGTTCCACTTGCAGGTGTAGGAGAGATGTAGAGGTAAATAACATTTTACAATAATAAAGAAAAAAAACTGAAAAATAAAAGCTTATCATGTTCAAGCGTTCTATAATTGCAAGACTATTTTAAAGGGTAATTTAAAATAAAATAGAAGGTGAACTCAATTCTAAAGACAATCAGAAGCAAGTGCAGATTATCCACTAATTTGGCAATATACTCCGCAAAGCAAGTAATAGAATTTTACTAGAAACGAAAAACTACTGTATACAGATGCTTCTTAGACCCCAGTAAAGCGTTCGACAGGGTCTGTCATAAAACCTTATGGGAGAAATTGAGAGCTAGAATTATACCTACCATGTTTATCAACATACTCTCCCGATGGCACTCCCAGCAGGAAAACGTTATACGATGGGCAAATACGTACTCTCAACCGATATACTTGCGATCAGGAGTAAGGCAAGGAGGGGGTATGTCCCCAATTCTTTTCAATGGACGAATTATCAAATCGCCTGGACGACATGATTCACCTAGCTCCGTCAATCAAGGGGTTGCGAATACTATTAAAAATCTGCGAAGAATACGCATTTGATCACAACATGATGAAAAACCCCAAGAAGACGGAACTAATCGCATTTCACCATGGAAAAAATCCCGAGAAGATGCTCCCCGTTCAACTCAATGGGGGAAAACATAAGCACATCTACGAATGTAAAATACTTAGGTCACATAATCACTGAAGACCTCTCGGATTATGGTGATATTGAACGACAGAAGAGAAGTATCAGTGTATTGTCCAACATGATTGCCCAAAGATTCTTCCAATGCAGTAACTATGTAAAAAAAAACATTGTTCAGTGCATTTTGCACTAGTCTATATACATGTGAAACATGGTGTCACTACCGAACCATCTCGATGGAACAACTCCGGATCCAGTATAACAATGCATGCAGAATTATATTTGGATTCAGAAGATATAGCAGTGCATCGACAATGTTTACGGAACTAGGATTGCCGGATTCGCCGGTCTGATGAGACACCGGGATGATAGTTGATGGTCTGATATGTGACCACAGCTTTCCAGCACCAAGCGCCACTCAAAAGTGAGCGATGAGCCCGAGCGCACTCATGACCACGCCCTGTATAATAATGGATTATTTATTTTTGTTATTATTATTTTTTTCTTATATTTATGTTCTTGTTTCTTTACGGTGTAAATATATAAATATGTATAACTATATGGGACGTGTGGGATTGCACTATCCTCCCCACATCCTGGAATAAAGAATTATTATTATTATTATTATAATACTGGTAAATTATTTTTAATCTTTGATTATATCTATTCTGCCCCATCTTACTAAGAACGAAACTTGGTTTTTTCTTCTGAAAATTGGAAAAACTTAACGGTTTGTATTGCATCCTGCTTACAAATTTGTTTTTTTTAAACACGAAGAGATTCTGGCGTCCGTTTTCCCCATTTTCTTTCCTCTACATTAATTTATTTTGACCCTCGTTTCCACCGACGAGCTTTTTTTGGCCTTTTTCACCAGATGGTCAGAAACCAGTTTATTATTTAGACTTTTTATGTTCCATTTTTTGGTTCCTACTTCATCCTACACAGAAAGAAGCCTCAGATACGGAAAAAAATATCTGCGGGGTTTCAGCATCCATTTCGGTTTTTTGGAAATCCAAAAACAGGTCAATAAATTTAATAAAAAATATTTTATTTGATCCCTCGCTAGAAATATAATATTGTGTACGTATTTAACATTAATATAGTAATATGAAATTAGGGATAGGGTGAATTTATCGAAACCAATCAATACAAATTGGAGAAGGAATGCATGATGAAGTTTTTGTAGAATTCATTTTAGATATTTTTACTGCTTGAAGGCTTCCGTTACCGAGGGGCAAGGATATCTAGCGATCCAGAGATCGTTGGTTCAAATCCCGGCGTGCCTAAGCATTATATTTTATTAATTTGTGGTTTTTCACAATAATATATAATCATTTAAAAATAATTTTCGTTTTTTTATTTTTGAGGTGTCATGCCGTGTTGCGCTAACTTTTTTTCTCTTCTTATTAGCTAAATAAGGAGGAAGCGCAACATGGCATAACACCCGAAAAATCAATAACGAAAATATTTTTGGCCGTGAAAATCTGAAATCATATAATTTAAAAATAATGCACGATATATTTACGCCACTTTTCAGTGTGGAAGACCACCATTCAGATTTGAAACGTTGCTTTAAACGGCTTAAGCCGTGTTTGGTGATTATATCTGAATATGCAGATACTTCCCCACCATCCTCTTCCTTCCTCTGGCCACTTAAGCCTCACAACATTCTCCCATAGTCTCA
Organism: Limnephilus rhombicus; assembly: GCA_929108145.2. Classification (NCBI taxonomy): domain Eukaryota; kingdom Metazoa; phylum Arthropoda; class Insecta; order Trichoptera; family Limnephilidae; genus Limnephilus; species Limnephilus rhombicus. The sequence continues at coordinate 43,432,396 of OV815288.1, read as the reverse complement.
CTGGCTGCAGGCGGTCGGGAGCAGTTGACACTCTTGTGCGATATACACTTAAAAATGGTAAAATACCACCATTCAAAATCGAAACGATGCTTAAAATGTCGGCTTCAGAGGTGTTTGACAACTATATCTGAACAGTAGGGTACTTTCCAACCTTACTCTTCTCCATCTCGACGGCCGGTGTGGTTTAGGAGTAATGCTCTTGACTCGCAATCCGAAGGTCGCGGGATATAATCCCGGCGTGGGAAAACAAATTTTATTTGAATAATTTGTGTTATTTCATAATTAATTCATTAAAAATAATGTTAAGCATATTTGCGGCACGTTCCAGAGTGGAAGTTACTCTCAGTATTGCCCTGGTGTACGACCACCATTCAGAATTGAAACTTTGATTGAAATGGCGTTTGCAGTGTTTGGTGACCAGATCTGAATAGCTAGTCCCCAACCTTCGTCTTCCCCATGTCCTCCTCCCCACTGCCTTCAGTCTCACATGCCCCAAATGCGGATGCCAAGGTCTCACTGGTTCCAGATGGGAGCAGATGGGACTCTTGTGAGGTGTTCATATAAATTTAAAAAAAAACTATCATTTAATTCGTCAAACTATTCAAGCTCACATATATCACATTTTGGTAAGCCATAATCCCACTTGCTCCGGTCAATTGGAACTGACGTTCGGAATTCGCATAAATACGTCATCGTACGAATGGTTAGATAATATTGTTTAGAGCAGTATTCCATCCCAGCGATGATATGTGAATAGTGCATTGCATATTCTTAGGGTGCTTACATAACATACGAGAGAAGGCATTTGCCTCTTCAGATCTCGTGGCTTCACAATACAATTTCAACGAGCGGCGTTTGCATACGAAAAGTTGCACAGTTTTTGTTTGCATTCTACATAGGTACAGGAATATTCAGGAAGATACGTTAAAAATAAATTTGGTATTCACGGTTTAAGGAAAGCGGCTGCGCGGGCTTTTTTCAGCTATTTATTTATAATGAAAACTAAAACAATCAAAGATTGTAAAAAACTCCTGGACGACTCAATGCTCTAAAATACTACACAAAAACGACCTGGATAAAAGCGATACCCAGAACCGAAGAAGTTATAATCTAAGAACGAGAGGAGCCGACCCCAATAGCCTACCTAGGCAATGAGTTGCGACAGACAAATCATCGTTTGGTTCAAATTTTTTATTTATCTGCGATTAATTTGTGTTCCAACCAATGACGAAATAAAAATAAAAACCTAAGAGATGACTTGGCATACCAATACACAGTGGCGGTCCTTCCCTCAGGACAATTGGTCAAAAACCTCCCAAAATTATATGATGACACTTAAACATAATATTATTATGAAATAAATCAAATCAAAACAACTGGTATTGTTCTAATATTCTAATGTGTAATGTATTTGAAATGCACCGCGAGAGATAGCCGGCAGCAGCAAGCAGTGACATCTAACATCTTAAACGGAAGCTTTCTTTCCCACGCACTAACTATGATTGGCTGGGTCAAATTATGAAATGCCCCGATATCGTATCTTCTGTCTCTTTACGCACCACACAATAAAACGAGATGGCACTATGTCCCTTTTTAAAAAGTTTTCGGATTCTGAAGACGGTTTGGGTCAGAGCCGTGAGGGAGAGAGAGCATGCTGAATATTATGCATCTGAAAGAGATGGTTTGACAAACGTGGGTTGATTTCGCATATTTTACGCTTGTTTACTAATTTATACATTTACTATGTAATGTAATTTGACGTTTGTAGGTGAATTTAACTGTCATACTCGTGAGGTTCCTACAAATGAATTATATTTAATTTGATATTGTATCATAGGTAATTTAATTTTTTTAAATGACCTTCCACTTCTGGACCCTAGAGCCGCCTCTGCCAATACAACATTCTGACCAACAGGTTTTACAAAAATGGCGGCCAAGATGGAACCAATATTGATTACTTATCATGTTAACTGAATAATAACAATGGAAACCGCCACCATTTTTGTCTAACTAATAATATGAATTTTCGGTAATTATTAGTTCCAGCGTAATTTTTTTTTTTAAATTCTTAATTTAAGCCTAACAAAACGTTCCTATAATAAATAATAATAATTGGATAATTTCTCGAAGGCCGTTTTTGTGAAAAATCACCTCTAGGGCGCTAAAACTCTTAACAATTTATATCTTAAATTTCATTATGTTTACATGGTTAACACGGAAAAATTATCTTATATATAATAATGAATCGCTAAATGTGTTGCTAAGCGCAAATCTCGAGAGCAGCAGAACCGATTTCGCTAATTCTTTTTTTAGAATATTCCTTAAAGTACGAGGATGGTTCTTACGGAGAGAAAAATTAAGAAAATTGGGCAGAAAATTGGATAATTTCAGAAAACATCGCACGTTTGACAGTTCGCGTGTTTGAGAATGATATTTTGCTAAACAATGATTGTTCAATTAGGATTCTATTTTTGAAAATCTTTAAGTTGATAAATTTATTTAAAGTAGGTACTCCCCTAATTGTTATGAATCAAGAATTTTAGATATTTTAAATAGATACCTATGTTAGGTACCAAATTTAATATAAATGAAAAATCTAAATTTGAAAAAAAATTTTAAAAGGTGGCACGCGGGCTGTTTAAAAACTGAATGTACTGGGATTGAATATATGGAACGCGGGAGGAGGGTTGGCGGGACGAGGGAGCGGGAAAGGGAAGAGGGAAGGCGGGGAAGGTGGAAGAGGAATGCGGGAGGGGAAGGGGATGTGTGAGGGGGGAGGGAAACTCGGAAGGGGGGTTCGCGGGAAGGAGGAATGGAGTGGGAAGAGGGAAGGTGGAGGTGTCGGAGTGGGAACGCGAGAGGAGAAGAGGACGCAGGAGAATCAGGGGAGGCGGAAGGGGAACGGGACGAATGGGAAAGGACACTTAGGGAGAAACATTTCTTTATTAAATGGCATAGCAACGCATGCCGGAATCAGCTAGTTTTTAAATAATTTTCATTACCTCACAAATATTTGTCAAAGCTGCCTGTGAAATGATTAAAAATAGAATTATTTCATAGCCTAAAATTTATTTATTTATTTATTTTCGGGAAATCCACAGTTTACATTTTTCAAGTTTGTACATGTTTGTATAGCCAAAATAAAACCAATCATGGATTTTCTCTTTGTGACTTTACCTCTGATTAAACAGCATAATAAAAAAATTAGAAATTATAAAATTTATAATAAAGGAGTAGGAGATTTAGTATATAATACTAAAGTTTACATAAAACATAAAAAAATATCAATACATTGGTAACCGTAAGAAGCCAGGTTGTACAAATAAATCAAATCATAACAGAATTATAAGTATAAAAGATAGAAATATAGACACATAACATATTCCTGAAAAATCAGAGAAAAACTCTTTTATGTACCCCTTATATTTGATAAGTTCGGAATTGAAAATGTCCACCTTGAATAATACTCTATTGTAACTATTGCATAGTATGTTTAGACGAGAATTCTGCTTACAGTTTGTCTTGCATTGATCCACCCTGAACAGGACAGAAGAGCGTGTTGTAGGCGCAGATACATTAAATTGAATTTTATTTAGAAACTCTGGGCATTGAATATTATTGCTAACTAATTTATACATGAATAGTGCATCCATATGATGCCTTCGTACACTCAATGAATCAATTTTAAAGTATGAAGCATTTAAATCATAAATAAATAAAAATAAGTTTTGCAAAGAGTCAGAACATCATGAGGGTGCTAAAATGATAAAGGTGTGTATGAGACAATGTATGAATGCGAATGATGCAAGGAGAGTGTGCCAAAAATCGAAATTGTTGGCGGCCAGTCCTCACTGCCTACGCTTGCAGCGAACAACATGGTTATTTAGTTATGTACACATCTATTGTGAGATATACTTTGAAATTTCCATGGCCAAAAGGATTATCTCTGAGAAGTTACCGTAAGTGGATAAATCATTAGCGATCGACCGTGCTAGGGGGCCTGAAGTCATGGGAAGACCCAAAATGTGTAGAGCACGCTTAATTACGAAGGCTATTGAAAATTACAAAACTCCCTTTAATATTAACCCGCGAGATGGGGATGGAAAATTGTTACACGGAGGTGGGGCCGGGTAATTGTTACCGGAGTGGACAATGTCCCACATTTCAGTATCTATTTAAGGAAATTAATATTATTCGTTACGAGCATTATGTTACTGTTATCAATGTAATAAAACAATCTTAGAAATAAATTTGTAATCATAGGAACAAGGCTTTGAAACATAATGTCTTAAAAAAATCAACAAATTTTAACTTATTTTAGCAAAATCAAAGTTAAATATAGCAATTATCAGTCTTCAATTGTTTAAATGTTCCTTTTTATGAATCTACTAACATAAACAATTAAGGAAACAGTCGAAAACACTAATTAACAAAAAAAAAACAACAATAATTAACATAAACCACGCAGAAGAAATTTGGTGCAAAATTGTTACACCGAATACGGGCATGGGTAATAATAACCTTTTTCAAGTTTTGGCACGTGGAGCCAGAAACTTGTCGAGGCTCTTAATAACTCCAGCTACTGAAAAAAGCGGCAACGTCACATAGATAGTTTAAAAATTATAGGCAAACTTAAAAGGCGTGGGTAATCTGACCCAGCCCCCATCTCGTCGGGTTTTAATAAAGATGACGGAGCCCGACAGTTCTCGGTATCCGGTAACTGAGCGTTCCACAAAAACTAGACGTACATAGAAAACCAATTTAAATTATACCATAATACCAGCTCGTAGATGGATATGGACTGGCAACATAGTATCGCATCTACATACGTAAGCACATTGGAGGTTGCCCACCACTTTCCCACGGCGTTCTAAGGAAACGGGTGGTTTCCTCCTTCACCGTACTCGTCTGGACTCTAATTTTTTATTTATAAAGAAGATATTTTTTATTTAAAATGACTCTAGATACCCAATGTCCGTGCATACATTGTTAGCAGGCAGTATGCGAGTGCGTACATGTTGTTAGTTAATTATTTCACAGTATCACGTCTCATCTCCGCCACCTGATGTAGCTGAAATAAAAGCTTATTAATATGTAGGAAGAAAAGTTACTGGAAAAAAAAAAATTACATATGATGAGATTGTTTGACTTAACCAATGCAGCTGAGCTACAGTCATACGGCAGTCCCGCCGAGGATAAGCGGAGCCATCAGTCCAGTAGCAAGTGATACTCGTTGTCCGCGCCCCTAAGCCGGCTTCCCGGTATGCCCTCGAAGAAAGTGTTGGAATTAAGGGCGGAAAGACCTGAAGACACTAGGGATAAAAGTGAGCATCGGGTCACCAGAGGCAGGGCGGAAGGGCACCGGTCCGCTACACTGTTGGTCTTCTGGCCCGCTCATGGCGGGCTATGCAGCGGCTACCTTGGGAGTCATCTTCTCGGTTGTTGCACGGACATAGGTCTAGTCCACCCCCTTGATGGAGTGAAGGACAATACGAAAATGAGATGGTAGTTCAGTTCTGGCTCCTTGAATGATACAAGTCTAGACACGAATAACTTGTTGATATATATCTTAGATTTAGAAAAAAAGTGCTAGAAAAATGCAATTATAGTTAGGATACGCGTAAGGTAATTGAAAATATCTAGTTAAACAAAAGGAAAAACAAAAACAAATTACTAAAACAAGTAATAGACAAATTTTAGATGTTAAAGAGGTTGTTGAAGATGCTACCTAAGAAAACATGATATATATTAAAACAAAACATGATACATGAGTAAACAGTTTCAGTGTGAAATAAGAAAATGTTGTGCGTAATATCCGGGCAGTAGCAGTAGTATAAATATTGTAAAAGGGTGACCGTGAATGTCAGGAGTAATTACACCTGGATCCTAAACACACAATGAAGTAAAACTTAATCATCGACTCTAAGTTCCGGCATCTCTCAACCCAAATCCTTGTAAATTTCCTCAGGCATTTGAGATTCTCCTTGTTCGACACGAGATCCGCATTCCACGCTGGTCTCGTAGTTACTTTCAGACCTTCCAACATTTCGTTCCTTGCGTCCGTCAAAATCTCATAGTGCCACAGAATGTGCTCGGCTATTTGGTTTGTGTCACCACTCGCACAGTTTGGATGGGGAGACAGGGTCAGGCTGTGCAGTCTACCGCTGAATTCACCATGACCTGAAAGTATTTGTGTTAAGTGATGATCCAATTAGATGCCAGCTCGTAAATGGTCATAGCTGGCATCATAGTTTCGCATTTACATACATAAGCACACACTTCACCACAACCTTCGATTACACTTGCCCTGATGACGGATACTGTAATATATCCAAAACTTTGGCAAAAAAAGGAGGTAGCGCCATATGGCATAATACCCCAAAATTAAATAACGATACTACATTTATTGTGTTTATTAAGCGTCAACATCAAAACATTCTTCGTAAAATGCTCATTAAAACACCTGTAGTACCTACAAATCAATGATTTAATCGTGTTTTCCAACCAGTTACTTAGAAAAATGTGTAAGTTTTCTAGTGAATAAAATAAAGCCATTTTTATAAGGAATTTTCAAAGTGGTGCTTAGGAGCCATTTTCGAGCACCGAGTGAACAAAATAAAGACACCTATTAAAAAACAACATTTTGTTTTGTCTCCAGGTCTCATGGATAAGAAGAAAGGACCGTCACTTGCTGACGGTGGGCCTCACAACCTACACATCAGACGAGAGATATCAGGCCATACACTTCCTCCACTCAGAAGTAAGTCCAGAGAATTTAAAAAAAATAAGAATTTTTGCTGATGTGATTTGTGAATTTTTTTTTTATGTGAAAACTTCTTTAGCACCGATGTGATTTGAAACTCCATGGAGCGAAAAAAGACACTAAAGATATACCAACACATACATCCATAGGATTTAGCCTGCGAGAGAATGAGATAGAATTATCGGTCTCCTTTTTGTGCGGTGTATCGTAGCATCTCCTGCGTCTGCCCGCTAGCTGCGTGGCAGGCCGGATGTGGGGAGACTGGTTGAGTGAGACCATTTAACCATTCCAGCAAGATTCTCTCGAAATATCAGCTCGGCTGTGGAATGATTTGCCGGACTCTGTGTTTCCCCCTTCCTACAACATGGGTTTCTTCAAGACTAATGTTCACTCCTTCCTCTCATCAAAAAGACCCTCCACACAGGAAATTATTTTCCTCAGGGCCTCCTGTGTGGAGTTAATGAAAAAAAAACAGACCTTGCACTGCGGTGGGAGAGATGGATTAATATGCCCGTCACTCCTGGAGACACTGACCCCCAGATTCCTACCCACCCCTCATTCTATTTTCCTTCCAAGAACTTTCTCTCCTTCCTAGTTCTACTCTCACTGCTGTGGGAATTATATTCCACAGGGCCTCTTCTGTGGAGCTAATGTAAAAAAAAACAGAGTGTGCAGTTCACATGCGCTATAAGTGAAACCATCAGAAATTCAAAGGAGACAAGAGTGGGGAGGCTATGAATTACCGCACAAAGAGGAGACCGATTATTCTATTTCATTTCCTGGCACGCTTAATCCTATAGATGAATGTGTTTGTCTTATTTTAGTGTCGCTTTTTCGTTTCATCGAGTTTCAAATCACATCGGTGAAAAAAATTTTTTACTTTAAAAAACTCCGTAAGGGTTATCTTAAGAACATTGTTTACTCTAAAAAATCCAGGATTTGCAACTTAAGAGAGGGAATCCGCACGACAATTGCGACCGTGACTCGTGATGTGATACAGCCTGGTGAAAGGTAGACTATCGCTTAGATCATAGATTCTAAACCTTTTTTGCCCACCGCACACTTTGAGAATATTTTTATTTCTAGCGCCCCCTTACTCATGAATCCGAACGGAGGGTGTGTAATGCGATATCACGACGGGTTACATTTGCCACAACGGAGGGGGGCGTAATGGGATCGGGAAAATATAAATGAAACAATGTTACTTTGTTTGAATCACTTGTATATTTGTTTAAAGTCGACCGGTTTCAGAACTACCGTTCCTTCCTATTATCTGTTATATTCTATTTTCAACAAACAAAAAATATTATCTTATATCTATACCCACCCACTCTTCATTAATCCCTAGCAACGCCTCCACCCCTACCACAATCCTTAGTAATAATACATTGTTCTCACCCACTATTTTGTAATTGTCAAATCAGCATACGTTTGCCCTGAGGAAGGAACGGTTTAAACAAATATATAAGTGGTTCAAGCAAAGTAACATTATTTCATTTATTTATAATGGATAACTACAAAGTTATAGCTACATTCGAAAGTAGGGAAAATATTTTAAGATGGGACTTAATTTATGGATGGAAATAATGGGATGGGATCGGGCAAGATAGGATGGGGTGGGATAGATATATCTGGGTCTCCTACCGCCCCCCTGAGAGTCTGAAACGCACCCAATTTTCTCTTAAACTTCCGCCCCCCCGAAGGTCAGAAAGTCCCAAGGGGCATTATCGCCCACGTTGAGAACCTATGGCTTAGAAGATTATCGTGCAACGGAAAGAAATCATGTCAATATTGTCTCAGTAATATTGTAAAAAAATGTAAAATTTTCTACCTGCTTTGGTTTATAAATGAAATAATTAGGATGCCTGTATTACACACTTATTTATTTAATTTTAGATTCATGAACACTTTTTAATGTGAACTTTTACGTATGCTCTGGAATCGCTGGTTAAAACCTTCGGGCTCGTGCTGTTCTACCCTATGTATTATTAAACATCTAAAAAACTTTGTTATTATGTTGACATCTGGTGTTCATGATATTATCGCCTACATTATCTGTAAACCCCTGTAGTATTATTAATAAAACATAATACGACCTCGCAGAAATATGAACAGTCTAGAAAAATTCTGTCGTCAGTAAAAGTAATAATACAATATGTCTACGTGTTCACTGTCCGCCTCGGGAATACCTTTTGACGTTGAAACAAAAAAGTCTTAATAATCTTTTTCATGGAATGGTTTATTTTCACTTAATAACAGAACTGTAAATAATTAGTTTTTTACCTTCCAAAAAACCAGTCGATAACTTCAAAGAAAAATTACAATTTATTAATATTATTTTACTAAGGTAACGGTAGATTAATCACGGTACCTAGTAATATACAAATATAATTGACAGAGCACAGAAGATTTGACCGATTTGCATTTCGTCTGTATGAAAATTTGCTTAAAACAAATAAAATTTTGACTTGGGCTCAGTAAAGATAATTTTTTTCAAATATGAAATCGTCGTGCGTATTTTGACTTTCTTACTCGCATTTATTCAATATATTATTATGGTACCTACCTACCTATTTGAAGATAGTTAAAAAAAATAATTGATAAGACTCTCGAATAGCGATCCAAAGGTGGTAAGTTCAAATCCCGGTGTGGGCAAATAAGTTTAATTTGTGTTATTTCACATTTCATTCACATGAAATAATACATAGTATTTTGCGGATTGAAAGATAAAAACTGGAAGGTACCCTCAGTATTGCCCTGGTGTAAGTAAGACCACCATTCAAAATTGAAAAGTTGCTGAGTAGATCTGAGTAGCCACGAACTTCCACCCCTTTCTCTTCCCCATCTCCTTCCACTCCCCACACCCGTCAGCCTTATATCCCAATTGGGGATACGTAGTATCAGTTTCGCTTTTTGTAAGATATTCACGTAAAAACAAATACTGAGGTAGAGACGTTTCTTTTGACAAATTGCATAATTCCTTATGTTTTTAATTTTTTTTTTGCTTTCAATATATTATGGTTTATTATTAAACAAGCGAGTAACAGGAATGCGTTGCAGTACCAAAAAAGAAAGTGTTTGTGTTTTAATTTTAATTGAAGTGCTTTTGGATACACAATGTTTAGTTTTTTTTTCCATCTGGTTCTCATCTTCTGATAAATCAGAAGGTTTTCCGACCCGTGAGCAGGCCGCATACAGCTGAGTATAAGAGGTCAGGATTTTACAAATTTTCCTCTGCTTTCCTATACTGTTACTATGTATATCTCCTATCGCCATCCTTCCCCCTGCCCATCTCTGGTAGCTAAGTACAGCGTACAGGTAGCTATGTACAGCGTATAATGACTTTTTTACATCGGTTGGTGAAAATTTAGCTGCGAGTATCCCATCTTATGCAGACGACGTAAATACAATAAACATGGAACCAAAGCCATTACAGTCCCTCTACATGGCCAATACAAACAAACTAGAAGTTTTAAAAATTATCTCAAAACTAAAAACTAATGCATCTCCAGGAGTCGATGGTATGACAACCAACTTACTCAGATTCTGTAAAGAAAAATTAGCGGATCATCTTGTTATTCTCATTAATCAGTCATTAGTGAGTGGACTATTTCCGGATCAACTAAAGCTTGCAAAAATCGTTCCAATTCACAAAGAAGACTGCAAAAAAAATCCATCTAATTATCGTCCAATATCAATACTCTCAGTCTTCTCCAAAGTATTTGAACATGTAATCAAAAATAGACTAACAAAATATCTCACAACTAATAATATTCTCATGCCTCAACAATATGGGTTCAGAAAATTCTCCAACACGAAATGTGCTGCCTTTGATTTTATACTAACTCTTCAAAAACACTTAGATCAAGGAAAATATGCAGCGGGCATTTTCATTGACCTCAAAAAGGCGTTCGATACGGTTGATCATAAGATTCTGTTAAAAAAGCTTGAATATCTGGGCATCGTGGGCAACAATCTAAAACTTTTATCTAGTTACCTTACGGGTAGGTGCTGTTCGGTTGTTATTGGAAAAGATTCAAGTGATCATAGAAATATAACATGTGGTGTACCACAGGGCTCGATTCTCGGGCCATTATTATTTTTAATTTATATAAATGATATTGCAAAATGGGGAGTGAAAGGTAAACTTCAACTTTATGCTGATGACACAATATTATTCTATCATAATACTAATTTAAACGAAATGGAAAAGGACATCAATTGAAGATGCATAGACAAATACAAACGTCATAGTAAACGCGTCCACTCTAAATTACCTAAAACAATGTATTTAGCAAACAGTGAAGTGATATTTTAACTTAAAACGTTGTATTAATTAGCTAAAATCACAGTGAATTAGTAAATTCAATAAAACGATTGTTAATAATCATAAAATTCAATCTATCATATTCAATAGTGCATTGTGTTGACGCGTGTCGTGTAGGTACACCGCAGTGACACCGTACTCGATACCGATACAGGCCGCGGCACCTAGCCGTTCGTACCGAGTGAACTCGATACTTGGAGTTTCATTTATACTCGCTACCTAATTATTCTCGCTACTCGCCGCTCGCTACTGGGATATTTATTTATTAATTATATATAATAATCACCACTAAAATGGCTTCAACAAGATCTACCTTGGAGCAACAAAAAATCGTGGACTCCCTCACGGACTACATCGACCGTAAACTGGGTGAGTTGAAAAAACAAATGTTCTCAAAATTCGAGACAGAATTAGCAGATTTAAAAAAATCAACACAATTCGTAAGCGATAGATATGATGAAATTAATGAAAAATTAAATTTAATTCTTGAATTACCGAAACAGCACCAAAAAATTTTAGAGGATCTAGAAAATAAGGAAAAAAGAATTGTTGCCCTCGAAATGAAAATAGCTGCAACAGAACAAAATGAATTGAAAAATAGCGTGGAGGTAACAGGCTTCAAAATTTCGACTGACGAACCACCTCAAGTAATTGCAAGCAGAATCACTACTGCCTTCGGAGTAAGCCTAGAACCGGCGGACAAGTACAAATTTCTAAAACCGACAGACACAAAACCTCCGCGATTAATTTTAAACTTCAAAGAGGAAAATAAAAAAATCACTATGATGATTGGTAAGAAAAATACCAATGTATCCCTTCAGATTGCAGACGAAAATAAAAAAATTTACGTAAATGATACCCAGACGCCATATTACAAAAATCTCTTATGGATTACTAAAAAAAGGGCCAAAGATAAAAATTACAAATTCATCTGGTTCAAAAACGGAAAACTACTGGCTCGAAAATCTGAAGGCTCGCCAATTACTGAAATAAAAAATCATTATGAACTTGAAAGTAAAATCGTATAATCTTGCCACTTTCTCGATAACCTAATCTAATCTACATTATAATATACACTTAACCAGAAATGGATCAATTAATTGAGATAGAATTTGATAACCCTTCACCCGATACCAGCACTACTTCAACAACTATAGACAGATCACCCTTTCCCCTTCCCCTTGATGATGAGATAACCCCACCACGAGATGTAAGGAACGTGTACCAAATTGGAGACATCAAAATCAATATGCTAAACACTGGACAGATACACCCGCAATGTGATGACTATCAACTACTTCTTCTGCATCATGGACTAAGCAGTGCAGTTAATATACCTACAAGTTTAGGATATAACGAAAATGATAGGATATATAAATACTCTTAAACATGGCTGACTACATTGAACACATAGACTCGGACAAACAGCATCACTGCACAAGTACTAATAACTTTAAACAATGGACTAACATCAATAAAAAAATAAAAATTAGGATCAAAATATTACATCAAAACATTAGATCAATTAATAAAAACTTTGATGAATTTATATTATACCTCCAACAACTTGAAAATAATTTTGATGTGATCGTACTTACAGAATGCTGGCTGAATGACAAATATACACCTAAAACACTTGAAAACTATAATACGTACCACTCAACGAAGCACAAAAACCAAAATGATGGCGTAGTCATATACACAAGTAATAAAATCAACACAACTATACAAGAAATAAACATCATAGACTCTAACTGCATAAAAATTACATATGATAAAGAAACTTGTATCCTAGCTATATATAGATCTCCATCCAAAAATAACATAACAAATTTCCTAACTGCACTAAACAGCACATTAACTGATCTCAACAAAATCAAAAATATCATCTTAGTAGGAGACCTAAACATAAACACTTTACAATATGGACACCCGCAAAGCATAGAATACCTATCAATACTAGCGCAACATGAACTTATGGGAGTTGTTTTACACTCTCATAATAATTATTAAATCTATTCTAATATGTAGGGTTCTGTTAAAATAAAATAAGAAGATTGGTACTCACTCGGTTTATTGACAAATAACAATTACTAAATAATAATTAACAGAGATGTTGCTTGGTGCACCTATTGTCACGGAGTGACAGGCCGTGCCGCGTCTCTCCCCACCTCGCATCCCAATGGTGGTGGGAGTATCGACACTCCACATGCCTCCCCTCCTAGAATGATGATCATCCTTCCTGAAGTCCTCCTTGAATCCTCTAGCAGGTGGATGAAATATTGGACTGAAGAGGTAGGTATATGTACATACGGAGAGACAGAAGAGTGTATGGAATGAAGGGCACAAATGTTCGAAGATATCTCGTGCTTAGTATGCCCATCTTTCAGGGAATCTAACTCGCCTACCCGATCGAGTTGTTCTCTCTCGTGTTTTCTCAGGAACTTTTATTGTTGTGGTCGGTTTAATAGTAGGGATTTCTTTCTCCTCCAAATCTGTTGGGAGAAAAGCAGGTTTTAGCCTATCAATACTTATGTACTTTTGGTGGCCGCGTATTTCCACCAACATTTTCTTAGAATCCCTCATCAATACTTTGAAGGGTCCTTCATATGGCGCCTGCAAGGGAGCTTTAACCGAGTCTGTTCGAATGAAAACATGAGTGCAAGTTCCCAACAAACCGTGTACAAAAGGTTTATCATGGTTATGGTTTGTAGCTGGTATGGGTTTAATATCTTTCAACATATCGGTGACCTTTCTAGCGAACGTCTCTGGATCTGTTGGTGTTGTCTCGGTGAAAAAATCTCCCAGGAGCTTAAGTGGAGTTCCGTATGTCATTTCCGCGGGTGATGTTTTTGCATCCTGTCGAACGCAAGATCTGAGGCCCAAGAGAATCAATGGAAGTCTCTCTGACCAACTACTTGTGGAAGCTACTTTTAGAGCCCCTTTTAGTGTTCGATGCCATCGCTCTATTAAGCCGTTTGCTTGCGGGTGGTACGCTGTTGTTCTTAAGTGTTTTACCCCACACAATTTCATGAGGTCTTCGAAGAGCTTACTTTCAAATTGACGTCCTTGATCTGATGTTATTGTATCGGGCACTCCAAACCTAGCTATCCAGTTCTCCATGAGAGCGAGAGCAACTGTCTCTGCCATGATATCCTTAATGGGAATCGCTTCTGGCCATCTAGTGAAACGATCTATAATGGTCAATAGGTAGTTGTTGCCACGTGATGGAGGCAAGGGTCCAACAATATCAATATGGATATTCCTAAACCTCTCCTTGGGTAACGGTAGAGTTCCAATAGGACTGTGGGTATGCCTATTTACCTTGGCCTTCTGGCATAATATGCACGTGGTGACAAACTCTTTTACGTCTTTTTGCATCTTAGGCCAAACGAATCTTTGCCTAAGTGTTTTGTAGGTAGCTCCAATGCCGGGGTGACAAATACTGTGCATGTTATCAAGTATACGGTGTCTCCAAGTCTTTGGTACAAATGGTCTTACAACTCCAGTAGACATGTCACACCAAAGTGTTGTAGGACTTCCGGGAATCTGGACACGTTCCAAACGCAGAGAAGTCTCGGTATTCATGATTGCGATGAGTTCTGGGTCATTGTTTTGGTCTAACGCCACCTCTTCATAATTGATTGGCGATGGAATTTGTATTTCGTCAATCCTTGATAATGCATCGGCTACCTGATTTTCTTTTCCGGGTGTGTAGACGATTTTTGTTGTAAATTGCGCGATAAAATCTAACTGTCGTCTTTGCCTTGGCGAATCATTATCCGCTTTTTTGGTGAACGCAAAGCATAAGGGTTTATGATCGGTATATATGGTGACTTCTCTACCCTCAACCTGTCCTCGAAAGTACTTAATTGCTTCGTAAATGGCTGTGAGTTCTCTATCATAAGTACTGTAATTTTTTTGTGCGTTGTTGAGTTTTCGTGAAAAAAATCCGAGCGGTTTCCATTTCCTTTGCTTTTCTGTTCGTTGTTGGAGGGCTGCGCCCACAGCAAAATTTGATGCATCCACCATAATTGCGAGGTCTGATGATATTTCTGGATGTGTGAGGAGTGTAGCATTAGCCAAATCAACTTTGGTCTGGTCGAATGCCTGAATGAGCTCCTCTGTCCATTGGATTGGTTGCTTGTCTGCTTTTTTTGTATTGGCGATTATGGCGTACAACAATCGTTGGGCCTCCACAGCCTTTGGAATGAACTTTCTGTAGTAATTCAGCATACCTAAGTATCTGCGCATGTCCTTTGCTGTTTTTGGTCTTGGGAAATCTTTGATGATCTCCACTTTATCGGAAAGTGGAGTCGTTCCCTCATTTGAAATTTGGTAGCCAAGGAATTTAATACTGGATTGACCAAACGTGCTTTTCTCGGCGTTAATGATCAAACCGTGTTCCTCAAGACGTTTGAAGACTGTTTCGAGGTGCTCCATGTGTTTGTTTTCGTCCTCGGATGCAATCATAATGTCATCGATATATGCAAAACAAAAATCCAAGCCATTCAGTACTTGATTTATAACGCGTTGAAACGTCTGTGCCGCGTTACAAAGCCCAAATTGTAAATGTGTGAACTCAAAGAGACCAAATGGTGTTATGATGGCGGTCTTTGGAATATCACTCAAACCAATGGGAATTTGGTGGTATGCACGAACTAAATCTATAGTGCTAAAAATGTTGGCTTTAGACAACTTGTGAGCGAAATCGTTCAGTTGTGGAATCGGGTAACGGTCTGGAATCGTCTGAGAATTGAGCCTGCGATAATCTCCGCAGGGTCTCCAACTGCCGTCCGATTTTTGTACCATGTGCAAAGGGCTTGCCCAACAGCTTTTTGATGGTCTACATATTCCTTGTTGTACCATAAGGGAAAATTCCTTCTTTGCTGCCTCTAGCATTAGTGGTGTCATTCTTCTGGCCCTGGCTGAGGTGGGTGGTCCAGTTGTTTCAATACAGTGGGCCACAGAATGTTTAACTTCTACTTCTCGATTGAAGGGTCGTGTAATTGCAGGGTATCGCTGTAGACATTGGTGGTATTTGCTTGTATTGTTGACCGTAGATATACCCGTACTTGCATAGTGAATGCGCTGTCCCGTTGACGTTAGTCCCGTCGTTGCGTCAATGAGTCTCCCTTTCCGAAGGTCCACTAGAAGATTAAAATTTTCTAAAAAATCTGCCCCCAAAATTGCGCGCTCGACTTCGGCTATGACAAATGTCCATGGAAATGTTCTACGCAATCCGAAGTTAACCATCATTCGGCGTAGTCCGTGTGTCTTGATAGGAGTACCATTTGCCGCGTAGAGTGCCACATTTGGCTCGTGTTGTTCAAATGTTTGCGGTGTTTTGAATTTGCTGGGAATTACAGAAATCTCCGCCCCGGAATCAATCAAAAAGTTTATATTGTTTTGCCGGTCCCATATGTGCAACCTTTTTCCAATTTGCTCTATGTAAGTTGCATTGACACAGAGCTTCTTTAGTTTTCCGAACTCTTTGTCGTCGGCGGCCAATCACAGGGTGCGATGCACTTTTTCGCAAGTTTTCCGAACTTGTAATGATACCAGCATTGTTCGTAAACTTTTTTTGTTTGATGCCTGTTACGCGATGGTGATCTTGATCGCCTCTGTTTATTGATTTCCATTAGCTTTCCATCGCTTATTTTAGTTGAATAGGATGAACTAGGAAAACCTCCTTCTACGTGGCATATATCATTGCTGCTATAGACATCTGCCATTTTGTCGGCGATTTCTGCTAGCTTGTCTAAGTCCTGATCGGCCGATACAGTCAGTATAGCTTGCATGTTATTAGGCAGCCGTTGTAACCACAGCGTCCTGAAAAGTTCCGTGTTGATGATGGTGGGTCCTGCCAGTTCTTTCATCTGACGTAATAGCTGAGACGGTGTATTATCTCCAAGCTGAAGTCCGTATACGAGCTTGGCAGTTTTCTTTCTCTCGGACTCTGTAAACCTAGTCACCAATGCCGATTTTAATGTGGCATACATATCCCGTGTGGGTGGGTTCAAAACTATGTCACTAACCATGGTTAGTGTTTCACTGTCCAGGCAACTTACGATGGAGTAGTACTTTGTTGCATCGGAACTAATGCCGGCTATGATAAATTGAGCCTCAATTTGCGTTAACCACAGTTGACACTTATCCCGCCAAAAAGTCGGCATCCGAACCCCCACTCTTGCAACCTGATGACTAGTGTCCTGGTCCGTCATATCTTTATCGTTATTTTGCTGCGTGTTAGCCATTAACTCGCTTGGGCAACTTTAATTATGTGTGTAATGGTGTGCAGTCTCAAATATAATAAATAATAAATGTATAAATTATTACGTGTAATAATAATGAATGCGTAATAATGTTATTTGAAATCGATTGACTCCGTGACGTTGTTTATTTGCATTAATCAAATTACGTTATTAAAGCGCCAAGTGGTACCAATTATATCTACGAATATACTAGTAATTTAGACAGAACCCTACGCAAGAAACTAATTATCAGCGATATCAAAACGCGAAAAATTGTTAAGACGGCAAATAAATAATAAATACCGGTCAATAAAAGGGAGTGGGCTTTGCGTTATGCGCTCGAATACATAAAATGCCCTTTTAAAGAGGCAATTGTACTAGGCTACGCTCGGCTGCTCGGGTTTCGATGTAGCGGGAACAAAATTTATTTCAGAATGTGGGTAGGTACGCGAGCAAATAATAATGCGATGTCGTAAAAAATATTAATTTCGCGTGTTTTTATCGGGGTCACCAAATTTATGGGAGTTGTTTTACACTCTCATAATAATTATTAAATCTATTCTAATATGTAGGGTTCTGTTAAAATAAAATAAGAAGATTGGTACTCACTCGGTTTATTGACAAATAACAATTACTAAATAATAATTAACAGAGATGTTGCTTGGTGCACCTATTGTCACGGAGTGACAGGCCGTGCCGCGTCTCTCCCCACCTCGCATCCCAATGGTGGTGGGAGTATCGACACTCCACAAACTGGAACCCACGATAAATATCCCAACACGAGTCACACAAAACACAAGTAGCTGTATAGACCATATAATGATCAAGTCAAAACTAAAATCCGAAACAATAGTACTCGAAAGCGCAATTACAGATCATTACATGACTATGATAGCAATAGTCACCGAAAACACAAAATCTGAACAACATAAAACATTTACAAAAAAAATAACTGAATATCCAAACTTAAAGGAAAAACTCAAAAAAATGGACTGGAATCCAATATACCAAATACAGAATGCTGAAGAAGCCTGGGATAAATTCACAACTACGTTAACACAAGAAATAAATAACTACACTAATATAAAACTTATAACACTTACACACAAGACAAAAAAAATAA
The DNA here is from genome assembly GCA_929108145.2 of Limnephilus rhombicus. Taxonomy (NCBI): domain Eukaryota; kingdom Metazoa; phylum Arthropoda; class Insecta; order Trichoptera; family Limnephilidae; genus Limnephilus; species Limnephilus rhombicus. Next base: position 43,413,929 of record OV815288.1, on the reverse strand, counting down.
AACTATGGATAACACAAGGAATATTAAACTGCATCCGTAAACGAGACAAATTACACAGACAAATTAAAAACACGCCATATGACATGGAACAATTTAATTTCTATAAAAGATATAGAAATATCTGCACAAAAATTATAAGAGTAGCTAAGGAGATATACTATAGACAAAAACTACAAAAGGAAAACAAAAACCCAAAAGCTATATGGAAAATATTGAAAGAAGTAACATACACACAAAAACACAAACAGAAAAATAGTATCGAACAATTAAATATTAATTCAAAAAAAATAGATATCAATACAAATGCAGAGATAATAGCGAACCATGTGAATAACTTCTTTGCAAATATAGGAAAAGTTTTAGCAAACCGTAAAACACAAACACAAACCAACCGATCAAACATCAATACACAAAAGACAAAACTAAGACTTACAATAAAAACAATTACGGAGGAGGAAATTGAAAAAATAATCGATAAATTAAAAAAAAATATTGCACCGGGATTAGATGAGATAACAACAGATTGCATTCAGAAATTAAAAAATGAATTAATAAAACCAATAACACACTTAATCAACCTTAGTATAAAACAAAGCTGCTTCCCCAGTACTTTGAAACAAGGACTGGTGATCCCTATTTACAAAGCAGGAGACAAAAAGGAAATAAATAACTAAAGACCAATCACATTATTAAACTCACTATCAAAGATCTTCGAAAGAGCATTAAAAAACCAAATTATAAAATACCTTGAAGAAAACAAATTAATCTCGGATAAACAATACGGATTTAGAGAAAAAAGAGGTACCAAAGAAGCTTTAGAATATGTAATAGATTATATACATAGCAACCTAGATCAAGGGCAAAAATGCATAGCGATATACCTAGACTTAGCTAAAGCCTTCGATTCAATTTGCCACAAAACCCTATTTAAAAAATTAGAAAACATTGGTATCTTAGGCAAGGAACTCCAACTAATGAAAAGTTATATGAGCAACAGAACCCAACAAGTTAAAATTAATCACCATACTAGTAAACCACTGCCAATTACATATGGAGTTCCACAAGGAAGCATACTAGGGCCCGTGCTATTCACTATCTACATAAATGAACTCTGTAATTTGGAAATAGACGGAGAAATAATTAGTTATGCGGACGACACAGTACTACTCTTCAAATCTAAAGACTGGAACAATGTGTATAATACAGCAGAATTAGGAATCACGCGAGTGAAAACATGGTTAGACACAAACATACTTACATTAAATATATCGAAAACAAAATTCACAACGTACAGTATAAATAGCACGGGACAGCCAACAAATAAAACAAACACCATAAAAATACACGATTGTTATAACACCAAAAACTGCGACTGCCCTGCTATAGTAAAAACAGACCAAATAAAATATCTAGGAATCATAATTGATCATAATCTCAAATGGGCACATCATATAAATCATATCACCAATAAACTCCTCAAAACAATTCATCTTTTCCTAACCATAAGAAACATATACAAACTAAAACAAATGAAAACAATATATTTTGCACTCTGCCAATCTATAATAGAATATGGAATCATTGTTTGGGGAGGAGCAACAAACTCAGCTATTGCTCATATGGAAACCACACAGAGAACCATCTTAAAGATTATACTAAAAAAACACAGAATGACTGACACAGACCAAATATTCAACATGTTCGACGGACTTGATATACGACAATTATACATAAAAACTCTTCTTAACTATATCTTTGACCAAAAACACAAACTCCAACAAACACAAACCATTAATAGACCAGTTAGACAAGCATACATACAAAACTTAAAAACACCGACGATAAACACAAGCTTTGGACAAAGACACCACAAATACCAGGCAATAAAAGCATTCAACCATCTTTCACTCGATTTAAAAAAAGAAGAAAACAAAAAACTTTTCACACTCAAAATTAAAAGATGGATTAAAGACCAAAAAAGACAACTTTACAAAAAAATCACAACATAAACAAAAAAAAAAAAAAAAAAACACATAGACATAAACACCATTGCAATACTCACTAATATATAAAACCTTTTAATTTCACTATCAGTTTATATGTATCTATCCTATTTATATAGTTTTATTCTATTGTTTTATTTTAGTGTTATTTTACTCTATTTTGTTTTGCTCTATTTTCTTTCTTTCAATTCTCATATGTTATTGTTGAGTCTCTTTTTTCTTTAGTTTTTTATTTTATATGTATCTTAAATTTAAAAAAAAATCATATCAAACTGTAAAATGAGGTCCTCAGCACGGGTAAAGCACCCAGTGAGGCCCACATTAGTCAAATATGTAACACACATTTATAAATCAGGTGAATCAAATCAAATAAACAAAGAGATTTGGCTCATCTAGCCGAGTGGTTGAGAATTAATAAACTTAGTCTTAATATTAAAAAGACTCACTTTGTGCTATTCGGGAATAAGAGAGAACAACGCCTAAATATTTCCCTTGGACTAAACAAATTGGAACAAACAGATGTCGCAAAGTATCTAGGACTTTTAATTGACTCACGGCTTTCATGGAAAAACCATTTTGACCATGTTAAATCAAAGATTGCTCCGGTGACCGGTGTAATGTACAGGCTACGTAGATTGCTTCCCACAGCCATACTGCGATCATTGTACTATGCTATGATTCACTCCCACTTGGCATACCTTTCGGGTATCTGGGGTTTTGCTACCAAAAAATTGATATCGGAGGTACAAATAATCCAAAATAGAGCCCTACGTAACATTTTTGGCTTGCCTTGGGATACATATGTTAAAGATATTTACCGTCACGCACTTGTATTACCATTTAAGATTGTTCCTAGCTTTGAGATAACAAACACCATCTTAAATATTATTCAGTGCAACACCCACACAAATATAAAACTGAACTATAACAATGACGTTCACCAATATGATACATGACAACACAACAAACTACATTTATCAAAAATACACTCAACAAAGTTCGGACTGAAATCATTAGAATACATTGCGTATAACAAATTGCCTGAAGAATTAAGACAGGCCTCTAACAAATCTCGAAACGATATATTGAAATCCTATTTTTTCAAATGTTATTTGGAAAACGAGTCATAAGTAGGTACAAACTCTGTTCTGATAGCTATCCTGATTAACTCCAAGTACCAAACTTTGTACATCCAGATATGATGGGCGCAGTTTATATCTTTTTTAAATCTTATCATGTATTTTTTATGTAAACATCTTATATTAGGTCTGTGTATTTTTGAGCATGTACCTTTTATTGTATTTTTCCTGATTTGTTTTTTATGCATTTCTATAGTCCATCATGGAGGATACTTGATTTTAACTTTGTGACACCAACAGTACATAAATCAAATGAGTGGTTATAATATTATTCATAAAATCTTATAAGACATGTTTCTGTGAAATATTTGTAAAGTGATTCTTCATATGTTTGTGTCTGTATGTTGCTTCTGTAAAATGTTTTGTAAATTTTTTCTTTATTTATTGTGTCTGCATATTGGGTTGGGTTGGGTTTATCTTTTCAAATGTACCAATTGGCGATTCCTTAATGAGTTTTGATAACTCATGGGAATGCAACTTCGTTGTATGTTTTATTTAAAAAAAAAAAAAGTGTAGTTTATGGTCAGACCAAATGCCATTCACATTTTTTGTTGGTACTTGCCAATTGATCATGAGGCGCCTCATGGAGCCTCATGAACGAGTTTTTCTTTTGCCCTGTTTAATTTATATTTGTGTTTCTAACCTTTTTTGCATTTTATTTTTCCTGTTGCATACTGCTTACTAACAATGTATGCAGGGACACTGGAGGTCTAGATTCAGTCAACATAAATAAATGTAGCTTCGTTTAACAAAAATAAAAATAGAATCTTGTGAGAGCCTTGAAGGAGTAACCATCTGTTACTTATACCACGGCGGAAAAGTGGTGGATAACCTCCAATGCCCATCTCTGGTCCCCCCCTCCTCCGTCACCCTCACCCGTGTATACTTTCTCAAGCGTCCTCCTCCCACGTCCCCTTTCCCTCTTGCGTTTCCCTTATACCTTCTCCGCCTTCCTGCTCTCCCATGTCTACGTCCCGTTTCTCCCCTCCTTCTTTTCTGTACCCCTCTTCCTTCCCAACCCTAAGCCTAAATTATATAAAATTCACACAATTCTCGCAGCAGTCCTTGTCCTTCCAAATTTCCCACCTGCTATCCCCTACCGTTACTATGCATCCTTTGCAATCTTTCCTCTGCTTCTCCCTCGTCCCTCACCCCTCCATCACCCCTCCCCAGCGTGTTTTTCCCACGCGCTCTCATTCTTCTCTCGTGTCCTCTTTCTCTCTCGCATTCCCCTTACACCTTCTCTGCTTTCTCCCCCTTCCGCTTCCGCCTTTCCCGTGACTACTCCTCCCACGCTTCATTACCCCTCCTGCGTTCATCTTCCACCTTCCTCCCTCTTCCCCACTCCCGCGTACCCCTCTTCTTTGTTCCCCTTCCCCCTCAAAAATTTTCCCTCACTCTCCCTCCTACTATCTGAAATATATTCATTTTTAAAACAACGGTAGTAAATTTTTCCAACGAATAATACAATTTTCATAACACCAGTACTCCCTTAACAAATACAGAAACATTTACGGGTGCGCGCTTAACAACTCACCCAAGTTTCATGGCAGTCGGATGAATGGTATACGAAACAATTTCATAAAGCTAGAGCTGACCATAAAAAGCCTTTGCGTGCATACGCACAAAAAATCATAAAAGTTTCATCGCAATCGGATGAATGGTTTAGGTACCACGTAAAGGACAAACAAAGAAACATTCATTATTTATGTAATACGAAGATATTTATGTACAACTTAGAAATATACCACAATGACGCGAGGTCTGCTGTTCACAGAAATATCAGTACAATATTATGCTTCTTTCTGTCTTTAATTACCTGATCTGTAAAGTCAGGTACTTCGTAACCTTTCTATTTCTTTTTTTCCATCCTTCGTTTAGCCATACAATAACTACATTTCGGGATGCCATAGTCCCATAGTCTCACTGATTCCGGGCATTCTTATGTGAAATTTACAAAAATTATCTGGAAAAAATTCGAATCACCTCTGTGATGAGCTGTATGTTACTAAGAACAAACACCAGCTGCCGCCATAACTTAAAACATATAATATATTCGCTTGAAGTTTTTAAAAATAATATTGATAAAAAATTTTGTTTTGCATATTTTTGCATGTATCGAAAACTGTCAAACAGTGAAAAGTGCCAGTATACAAACTGTCAAAAGTAAATGACTGATGTAACTTATCCATAAGGATAAATACTGTAAAACATATCATCCATGATTGAATACATAAGATATAAGATGTTTTTGTTTCGCGTTTTTATTTCGTAAAATTCTGCCTGGTTTTTGTCCTTTGGCGAAATGGGATTGAATGTTTTTGTTGTGGAAGATGTTTTGCTCGTGTTGTAGCGAAGTAAATTGATATTTGACCTTCGTATCACAACATTTTGCCAGAATTCCCTTTTGAAAAAGCGAGTGCTTTTGTAGAAAAGATGGACAACGAAAAGGGTGTTTTATTTCTAAAGAGATAAAAAGCACGAGTTTTGTGATTTTATTTCTAATTAGGTCTTGGAATACTGGCTTGACACAATTTTGTTGAATAGTTAGGGGAGATTAGACCAAAGATTTGTGTTGGGGATATGTCTATGTGTATGAATTAAACACTTCTTCATCTTTCCATTCCTATCTTCTGGTTAATTGATCAAACCATTTCGTGTACATTATTTCTCAAGCATATAATCAATTTCTTTATTTGAGGCCTAGAGTCATAAATGTCTTACACAGTCCCCTTTCAATGTATAACGGTCAACCACACTTTCAGTTCTTTTAATCTTCCGTATCATCGTTTACTCACACTGTATATTTTTGTTGGTGTTAGGTCATGTGGCTAAAAATAACAAGGGTAAAAATTGTGTTTCTATAAAACAAAGTCGGGTTAGTTACGCTATTTATAACTCGAGAACGGCTGGACCGATTTTTATGAACATTGGTTTGTTGGATTAGTCTCCGGCCCGAATAGCACAATAACTATTCAAATATTGGAAAAATCACGAAAAACTTTTTTTATTTTTTTTTTTCAATTATTTCTGGCTTTCACCCTTCAAGGGTGTTCTAGGCCATCATTTATAATTACAGAGAAAGGAGAGGTGAATTTATATATTAATTTTATTTAAATGTGCAAATTTCAGAATTTTATGGCAGATTGGAGTAGAGTTCAGACTTAATTACCAAGAAAATTCTTTTCCTTATACATTTTGTATGGAACGAATTCTCATTTTTTGAAAGAATGTTGTGCAGGAATATTGTGCTAAGTATAATATTGAGTGGCGATTGTATTCCAAAAATTCAGGGAGAAACAATTTCTTTATTACGTGGCATAGCAACGCATGTGGAGAACTAGTTAGTTAAATATAAAAAAATCGTTATAAAAACGTAAATCATATAAAATCACAGGTTAAATTTGTGTTATTTCTTGAGTACATATTACAAAAATATAAAATAATGATACACAAAAAATCAGAGTGTACAGTTCTCACGCGATAGAAGTGAAACCTTTAGATAACTAAAACAGACAAGAGTGGGGAGCTACGGCGCACCGCATAAAGACGAGAGTGATAGGCTAGGGAGCACCACACATTATCTATCTCATTATCTGAATTCCGATTTCAAATCAATCGATATTTGATTCTAGAAATCCTGTGATCCTTAAAAATGCTAGCTTACATGTTCAATGATTATCAAGATATTTGATCATTATTGATAGATCACAATAAATATTCACATGTATGGATCGTGATATGGATTATTCTAAATATTGAAATATGATTAAATGAATTGATGAAGTCAAAAGATTAAACAATCCGATATTTACTATTCCGTACAAAATTTCAAATCGTAAGGACGGCCTTTTATCGGGGTGATAATAATTAACGTATTTTCAGCAATCCTGTTACTAAACAACGAGGTTTTTATTAAAATGGTACGTAACCTTTCAAAACATTCCTTCTACGATTCGTATTCTACTTTTAGAAAGCTAAACTGCTTTTTACTGCTTTCAAGATGACAGAACGTAGTTAGTTTTTTTTAAAGAAAGGCAAACATTCGTGGATGACGAATAACCTGATAATATTTGAAAATCTCCTACTACCACCACAGTCAGCGGAAAATGTTGCTTGTCAATCGAATCAAACACGCCACGCCTGCGTGGGACCCAAGCGCAATGCCAACTCAGCAACTGACCGGACTGAATGAACAAGTACACATTACTAAAATTATTATGTTAAAAGAACAGCTTTACTCATATTACAACAACTGCTTCCCAATGCATTTTTTTTTCTCACAAATTTTGAAATCTTCTCCATAATATTTGAGTGTTTAAATGCTTTATGGAGAACCTGTAAAAAATGAATAAATTATTTTTTCAAGTGAAATTTATTAAATGTATTAACGGTGTTGCAATATTGATTTAAAGGGTGACCCGATAGTTAATCCCCCAACATTTGACCCCTCAAAGTCATAATTATTATAAAATTATAATTTTGGTTCATTTTAACCAATTTCAAACCTGACTTCGACTTCAACAAAACTTTTAATAACGGGTTGATATGGCTGTCAAACGAATTTATTTGTAGTGTCATTTTTTATACTTAGTCACTGGCATACAGTATACACGGTGTCCGGGAACTCGTAGTACAAGCGGGAAACTGGTAAATCTACATCACATTCGAAGTCGATTTGTGATATAACTTTTTTGATTTGAGCTTTCGTTTTCGAGTAAATCGGGTCCGAAGTTGGAATTTTTTTGGTTAAATTTGAAAAATTGTTCACTAGGGGGTTGATTTCAGCTGTGTAATGTCTTATAAAATGCATCGAAGGTTAAACCGGGCTCAAAAATTTCTTTAACCCATTTGTTGCCGAAAAAATGGAAAAATAGAAAAAAAAATATATTAAAATAGAAATGCTCAGATCGAAAAAAATAAGTTTTTTGGATTCTCTATGTGATGTAGAATCACCAGTTTCCCGCTTGTACTGCGAGTTTCCAGACACGTTGTATAGAGACGTAGTTTAATTCTTGATGCATTTGAATGAAAATATGCATCGCACACCCCTTTGCAGACACTTCGTTATATTTTGTATAAGCAGGTGTACCGTGTTTTCATAACGAATCTGGGCGGTAGACTTAACAAACGGATTTCAATCACAGTTAACGGATTGCAATCTTTAGAGCACAGGCGTAGGGTGGGAATGTTATCCTTGTTCTACCGGTATTTCAATGGAAGACGCTCCGAGGAACTTTTTTTTTACATGAGCTCCACACAGGAGGCCCTGAGGAAAATATTTGCCCTCAGGGCCTTTGTCTTCCTTGGGAGTGCTGTCTGGAGGGGTTTTTAAGGGCAGGGAAGGAGAGGAGAGTTCTGGGAAGGAAAAGGGTTTAAGGGGTGGGTAGGAATCTGGGGTTCAGTGTATCCTGGTCATCCGCCTCCAAGACCTAGACAAACCTCACCCATGAACCCGGGCACCCCTGCTAAATCACCAAACGTAGCGAACCACTTGGGGTGACCTATGGCTATTCAATAAAGGTTCCCGGGGCGGCGGTACCCATTCCCGCCTCCCAAATTGGAACTATCGTCATTGATCAATTCGGCACCGGTGCATAGTCGGGAAACAGTCCAAACGTTTACCCAACATATGTACAACATGGGTCTCTTGTGACCAATGTTCATTCCTTCCTCTTCCCAAAAAGACCCTCCACGCAGCATCTCAGATGACATAGGTGCTGAGGGATTTTTTTTATCATGGCCTCGTGTGTGGAGTTAATGTAAAAAAAACTGGCCGAAACCAGTCTCGACGGCTACCGGCGGGTACCCCTGTCGGCCATCGACAGAAGCACTTTCCCTACTAGCATCTCACGGCATCACTTAGAAGCTCTTCTAATACAGTACAAAAATTATTAAATATAGTTTTCAATTATCTTCGCTCATTCATAAGATCATTCAATTAATTCCGTTATCTTGAGTTTCTGTTTGTGAGAACTAGAATACGTTCAAACTGTGGCAATTTCCACGTAACCGGTAGTAAACGGTAAAACGGTTAAGCGGTTAGACTCCTTCAGATTTATTAAGGTTTCCTGCGGAGTTATTGAGATTGTTTGTCAGAAGATAAGACAGGCATTAAAAACTTTACACATTTCCAGAAAATTGCTTCTAAATCAGCAAGAAAACTCATTAAGTCCGTCGAGGAATAAATGGCTGTTTGTTAAAAATAGAAAACATGTTTTCAACCGTTTGAAATACCTTGAGAGGGATCGTATTGAACAAATTAAAATATAAACTAAGTTCAGTAAACACCTTGGAAACTTATTAATGGAAGAATTTCATCTTTGTTTTTTTGTTAAACTAAGCCAATGCAAACAAATCAATATGATTCGATCTTGTAATTTTTAATTTAATACCTTACGCAATTCTCAACTTCTCAGAGCCAGTGGATCTACGGTTTCCTACGTTGGATATGTTGTTAGGCTGAAGAGAGTTGAGAAGGAAGGTATATGGGTAAGAGGAAGGTTGATAATTTCCTGGCAAATCAGATCTGGTCACTAAATACGAATGAAATCATTTCAAGTAATTTTATTCTGAACATTGGTCTGTCACAAGAAAGATTAATGACATCTTTCACAAGAAAGATTATTTAACAATTTCATTAAATTGAAATACAGGAAGAATTCTTGACTTATGTCAAAATGGTTCCATGACAGTTGGTCAGGCGACAGTTGGTCCGGTGACAGTTGGTCCGGCCGACAGTTCGTCCGGCTGACTTTTAGTCCGGCGACAATTGGTCCGGCCGAAGTTTAGAAGATGTTTTCTTCAAGTAGGTATGCAAAGAGGATATACGGCCGTACAACCAAAGTCGATATACTTATATCTGAAGGCATCTTCAGTAAAAATCCGCTGTAAATTTTTTTTACTAATAGTTTCGACTCCCCAAAGCAGCATGCGGCAATCACAAAATACGACATACTTATACGTGCAGTCGGCTTAGCAAAAAACGCTAAAGATTCCTACTTGCACATAATATAACTTTTATATCTGAATATAACACAAGAGTCCCAACTGTTCCCAACCGTCTCGTGCCAGTGAGACGATGGCATCCCCAATGTTGGTATGGTGTGATGCTGAAGGTAGTGGGGAGGGGAAGGAGATGTGGAAAATGTACATGGCTATTCAGATGTAGTCATCAAACACGGCTAAAGCCATTTCAAGTAAAGTAACAATTCTGAATGAATACTGACAAATAGCACGACCTCCTAAATCTTAAGTAGATTCTGATTTTATTTACTATTCGCCGGACCAACTGTCTCCGGACAAATTGTCGGGTCACCGTCAAAATATACATACAAGTTTAGCGATGTTTACTATGGGCCAGCTGTCTTACAGAACTTGATCAATTCATCAATTTTCAAAGATAATTTTCAAGTTCTGTTATTATTTCAGATCTGCGAAACAACTGGCCCGCAGCGCTTTAATAACATAACTTAATAGAACTTGAATGGAAATTTTATGAATTTTTCAAATTCTGTGAAACAACTGGCCATGTGTTATGTATCGGAAAAACAATTGTTATTACATTCTAGCTTTCAGGGAACATGGTGTTATTCCTCGAATTCCATAATAAAACATAAGTTATAGGAAAGTAATTTAGAAATATAATAAATTATATTATTTGTAAAGTTCAAAACATGACTTGCATAAAATTATCTTGTGCTTGTAAGTTAATTATCATCAAACATACCATTACGCACGTAGTCTGTGCGTTATTTTGGTGCGTTTAATCTGGTTCAATGAACTCAAATTTGCTTTGAATTTCTTCTTCTTCTTGTGCCCTGTCCGTTCAATGGACATTGGGTATCATGTTGGCTATGCGGACTTTTTTTACTGCCGGAACAGCACTACGGTAGACTGACCAAACCACTGTCTCAGGTTTTTCAGCCATGAGGTTCTCATTCTCATTGCAAGATCTCTTACTTCTCTGGATGCCTCATCATATGTCAAAGATATTGTTTCCGGATTTTTATAGTTTTAATAACTTATTTTTCTTTATTCATCCGAACCATAAAATCTTCATTCGTAACCCTGTCCATCCAGCTTATTTTAAGTATTCTTCTGTAGATCCATATCTTTGAATTTAGGGTCCATTTTCAAAATTGGTGTGAAAAAATCGGAAAAACATAAAAATTATCTGTTATTTTTTTTATTTTTTTTTACATAAGTTCCACACAGGAGCCCCTGAGGAAAATAGATTCTCTCAGGGCCTATGTCGTATTAGGGGATGCTGTATGGAGGGTTTTTTTAGGGAAAGGAAGGATAGGAAGTTCTGGGAAGGAAAAATGTATGAGGGGTCCAGGAGGGGACGTATGAATACATCCCTCCAACTGTGATGCAGGCGATGGGTAGAGAGAGAGAGAGCACTGCTGGAAAAGTCAAAAAGCCTCCCACAACCAGTCTCTCTCGATCCGTTCCACCATGCAGCAGATGGACAGACGCATCCGCCGTCAAGACCTGGACAAACTTCACCCCATGAACCCGGGCACCCCTGTTAAGTCACCAAACGTAGCGAATCACTTGGGATGACGTACGGCTGAGGTGTTGGTCATGCAATAAATAGTTCCTGGAGCGGCGGTACTCATACCCGCCTCAAAAAACCACTGTATGTATGGTGAACCGCGTGACGTCATCACTCCTGAAAAATTAGTATAGAATCGAGCAATCAGCTGAATTATTAGTTTATCTCTATTATTGAATATTTCTTATTAGTTTATCTCTATTATTGAATATTTCTTATTAGTTTATCTCTATTATTGAATATTTCTTATTAGTTTATCTCTATTATTGAATATTTCTTATTAGTTTATCTCTATTATTGAATATTTCTTATTAGTTTATCTCTATTATTGAATATTTCTTATTAGTTTATCTCTATTATTGAATATTTTCAATAATAGAGATAAACTAATAAGAAATACCTTTATTACTCATACCCGCCTCCCAAATTGAAAATATAATATTTTATATAAATATGAAACTCTTTTACATGTAATTCTCAAAATGAAATTGATTTTTCAAGAATGCAGACAGTGTCTGCAGTAGTCACTAATAATTTCATAAACTCAAAAAGAAGGTCTGCCAGCTCTACAACGGATATTGATTTCATATAAAGCAAAAATTTTCCTCTATGGTTGGTTTATGGTTGTGACAACATTCATAACAGTATTTACTTTTACCACTACTCTGCCGGAACCACAAAAATTCTATTAAATTCGGGAAAAATACTTTTTTAATAAATTACTTCGCATCCTTGGTATATTGAAGACATGTATTTTTCGAAGGAAGTTTATCAAACAAATTTTACGGCCAATTCATATTCCATATTTTCATTAAGGTACGTTTGGATTCAAAGCTTTTTAATTTCCGGATTTTTCAATGTCACAGGGCACCTCTAGTAAAAATCTACTTTAAAGAGAGAATGGGAAGCATTTCTAAACGTGGAATCATTGCGAAAGTACTTACGTAAAAAGTCCAAAGTTGTGACCTCCATTAAAAGATGAATCGAAATTAACTTTACAAAATTTCCTGTTAATTTCGTTGTTCATTAAAAAAACATTTATCGTTCTGGGTAAAGGAAGCGGTTTGTGAAAATTTAATTAAAGTTTTATGTCCTTATTTCGATCTCCGGTATGAAATCATTGTTGAGTCGAAATGGCAGTTCTCAAAATAATGACAGTTACACAACAATTTTGATATAAATTTATTCGATTCCATGGCGGTTGATCCGCCAGTCTGCTTCCTTTTTCTTTATTTTTATTAATTATTTATGATCACGAGTATTTACAATTTTTCAATAATATCTAAGCAAAATAAGTGTACAAAAATCTAAAATAGGGTAAGGGGGGGGGGGGGGGGGGGCAAAGTGGAATGTTCACGTAAAACAAAAAATAGCCACTCCCCCCCCCGCTGCGCTCACTTACCGCAAGTCGCATGTCGCCCTTTTGCCCCTGATGAAATTTAGCACAACTGTGGCGACCCAGCGCAGTACACGTGTATGTTGAGTGATTTGTGCAGATTCCTTACGAAAACATCCAAACTTTAAAGATTGCTTTTTCATTGAAAGGTTTGTTCCTTTACACCATTTGGGCAAAGTGGAAAGTTGTATGTGAGGGCAAAATGGAAACCTTTCCACTTTACCCGCGCTCGTGAGATATCCAGTTTTACTCTAACATAAAAAAAAAATCCCTACAAAAATCAATTGGAAGAAAAAGTAGCCAAAAAAATTTAAATTATCAAGGAAACAATTTGGGAGGCGGGAATGGGTACCGCCGCCCCGGGAACCTTTATTGGATAACCAACACCTCTGCCATAGGTCACCCCAAGTGGTTCGCTACGTTTGGTGATTTAGCAGGGGTGCCCGGGTTCATGGGGCGAGGTTTGTCTAGGTCTTGGAGGCGGATAACCAGAACACACTGAACCCCAGATTCCTACCCACCCCTTAAACCCCTTTCCTTCCCAGAACTCTCCTCTCCTTCATTTCATTAAAAAACAATCCACACAGCATCCCCACAGATGACATAGGCCCTGAGGGAAATTATTTTCCTCAGGGCCTCCTGTGTGGAGCTCATGTAAAAAAAAAAAAAAAGAAGGCAGAAAGTAAAAAATATTAAAGAAAATTAAAATTAAGAAAATGGAACAGAAAAAGAAAATTCGCAAGAAAGATGAAAAATCACTTTCTCGAAGAGAAACAGTTAAAGAGAAAATTAATTTTCAACCTCAGCCCGGCACATCAAAACAACAAAATTTGACCAAGAAATTTACATCGATCCTCCAACTAAAGAATGGATTCAATGTAATGTTTGTCAAGAATGGTCACATGAATTGTGTGTCGAAATTGACAATGATGGAAAATTTACCTGCTTTAATTGTCAATCTCATTAGAGGAACCATGCAATCCTATTCTGTATTTTATTGTTCTATATTACCCTTTCCACGTTTCCACTTTGCTCTGCTATGCGGGCAAAGTGGAAAAAAGTTAAGTTTTCAAAACTGGGTCCATTACCAAAACTGTTCTCTTTTATATATTTTTTTTCAATTACCAAAAATATGTAAGTTCCTTATTTTAATAAACTTTTGAAAACTTAAAAAAACTTACATTTTCTTAATTAATCTGTATATCTTCCCCTACATTAGTTTGTCAGACAGTAAAATACGTTCACGGATTTTTCAATGATTTTATTTGAACCAAAATTAAAATTCTGTAAAGTAGCTTTCCCAGATAATTTATTTTACTGTATACGATTTGAAATGTGTGTTGTATAATACAATATTTTGTTTGTAAATTTAACAAATTTGATAACGAACAACGGTGTGACCTTATTGTTATTACTATTATATATTTGTATTATAATTATTATTATAGTATGTAATTATAACTACATTCAGAAACCACGATGAACAATATTTGCAATTTAATTAAATTTGTATAATTTAATTAAGTATTTATAATTTAATTTATCAACCTTAAAATTAATGATTTCCAATCTGTAAACTTCACTGGCTATGACACAGAGACATCCCTATCATGGCGGATAACACAAAAAATTTCAGTGTATAAAGTTCCTATAATAAATAAAAATAATAATTAAAATTAATGTATTTTTTCAAAATGTAATAATATTTTCCCATCTGGTCTCTGGTAGGTTGACATGTTGTTCTTGTATTGTTTTGTAATTATAATACATATAGTGCAATTGCATAACGTGGATTGACCAGATGATCATTTGGGAAGTGTGTGAAAGGGTTTAGTTTTTCCTGTGGGGAAAATTAAACCCGGACATTTAAATCTGGTGCGTAAAAATATCTTAAACGGATAAAATAAGAATCTTTCAAAATAATTTTTTATTGTAGAATATAGTCGATACGTTCAGAAAATGATAAAAAAAAAAAATTTTTCGGTTGTGTCTGGTTATTCCCTCTTAATATTAACCCTACAAGGTTAATCTACGTCTAAGAGACATTAGCGATACACAAGAATTCCAGCATTTTTTTTATATTGGGCGGCGGCTCTGTCACCACGGTAAGTACAATAATTACGGAGAGATATATACACGAGACGTATGATTACCTTTTGCGTAACTTTCAGACTTGTTCGTATAAATGTGATTTAGCGAAATAATAATAAAAAAATAATGTATCAGTCGTTGATTAACATTTAAACGTTCATAACATTTAATTTGTAAGAGATTTACTGAATTTCGTTATTTTTTTAATTACAATGAATTTAAAAAAGAAAATTGGCATTTCTTTAAACAACAAAACCCTAAACTAATTATTTACCTACATTTAAAGTTCGTAAGTATGATAATATGTGAAATATTAACTTTTAAACTTCAGTACATCTCTAAGACGTATGATGATTATCTTTAAGGTCGGTAAAAAAAATAAGATTATCTTTCTAGGGTTAATTGTTATTTCGAATTTTTAAAAATATCCGATATTAAGAGGCATCTATCTTGTTTCTACTACATTCATAAATTTAATTCACCATAAACGCTCAAATTTCTGTGTAAAAAATATTTAAAAAATCAACAATCATCCAACGGAAAGTTCAAAAACAGAAGAGCGAAAGTACATTACACGATTTATTCTAGAGAACAGTTTCAGTTTCATTAACAGTTTCGTACAATGTTCACATGTGAGTTTAAAATGTAACATAAAACATCTCTGGACAAGCCGTTAAATTGGACGCTACGAAAACTTTTTTTAAATGTCTGTTTCTGAAGTTTAACAAGCGTGGGGCTTTAAGCTTTTTTTACTTTATGATTGATCTAATGCGGTACAAAAATGTGTTTTTAAAATGCTGTCTGAAATTTTTACAATGTGATGTGACCCGGTTTGTAGTTCCTGCTTGGATCCTCTGGTGCTTTAATATAAAAAAAACTTAAAATTTTTTTTTATGAATTATTAACTAGCTGGTTCCCGGCATGCGTTGCTATTTATTTATTGCTTTTTTACAATTTAAATACATTTTTAAGTATGTAATTATTAACCCCTAGAACTTGGGTTCGCCTGTATCGGGGTTAATAATTTCACAATTTAATAAAAATAACACACCCAAATGTCGGTCATTACCAAACAGTTAAGTTAAAGCAAAATAATAAAATTTAAAAATAAAATGATAAACGGAGAAAATTAAAAGTGATAAAAATATATGAATTGACAACAAAGTATTGAGAGATCAAACAAAATGTTATCATTCATCATTATATCATTAGTTCATACCATTTTCAACAATAGATATAATTAAAAAATATATATCCTTAAGTTTTTTTTTAAATATCTGTAAAAAAACACTTAATGAAAAAACAAAGATTTATAAGCGATTACATTAAAGCGAATCTTTCTTATACAATATTAAAGTGACTATCAAATAATTATTAAATAAATATGAAAGAAACATTATTTTTTCTTTATGTTTTCATTCCATTTAAGTGCCCGTTTTCATTAAAATGTGATTGTATTTTATAATGCAAGTGACACCTTACAAATGCCATCGGTGTGATCTTTTAGTTTTGACAAAGTTATGGGATACGATAACCTCTATATATATATTTATTTTTATTTTTTTTTAATCTTAAAAAATGGAACATGTTACAGTGTTACTTTTCCTCCATTAAAAGCATTTGCTTGTGGAAGGTGGAGCTTGTGGATACATTTTAAATATTTCCAATTTATACAGTCAGGTGTTTCACATAATATATGCACAGATTCACAGTTAATATACATGCACCGTTCAAACACAGTTTAATCATATCGCAATCAAGATCCTTTAACTAAAAGATAAAATCATCCACATGTATTCAGTAATAAGTAAAATAGGTATAATTTTTAGTGTGACATTCATGTGGTGATGAGGGAAGCAGCAATTTTCCCATTAGTGATTTCTCTAAAATGTTTTTTGATGGAGTTCAACAATTGTACTTTGTCATTAATGCTTGTTTCTTTACCTATGCCATTTAATAAATAAATTGTTTCTTCCCGCGTGTACCGTTCCCTTCCGCCTTCTCTTCCTCTCCCGCGTCCCCTTCCCATCTCGTGTTTCCACTCCGCCTCCTCCGTCTTCCCTCTTCCCACTCCACTCGCCAGCTTCCCCCGTCCCGCGAACGTCTCTCTCAAGTTCCCTCCCCCCTCCCATGTTGCCCCCCCCTTCCCGGAATCCCCTCCCACGAACCCCCTACTTGAGTTCCCCTCCCCCCTTCCGCATTCCACACATTCAGTTCCGTTACATTCAGTTTTCAAAGAGCTTGCGTGCCAAATATTATTTTTTTTTAATTTCATAATTCCAGAGCTCACCAGTAGTTTTATACAAACCTTGTCCTGACAATAACAAACACAAAAAAAAGAATTATTCAATTTGTCGTTCGGAAGTTATGCGCGTACATAAGTCACATTTCGGCGATTCATTTTTATTTATATGGATGGATGGATTGAATTTTTCCTGTGGAGGGGTGCAGAAATACGTTCGTATATAAGAGAGAGGGGCAGCATTATATGTTTAAAAACAAAAGCAAAACAATCAGCGCATTGACATTTGACGTTTTTGAATTTTTAAATATTCCTGCAGCTTTTTCAAATATGCGAATTCGTTACATACAAAATGTATGAGGAAAAGTATTTTCTTCATAACTTTTTTTTCGGTGAATTTTTCCGATATTCTGCTATTCGGAGCAAAGACAAATCCAATAAATCAAAGATCATGAAAATCGGTCCAGCCGTTCTTGAGTTATAAATGGTGTAACTAACCCGACCTTATTATATATATGTTACCGTAAAAGCCCGAATATTGGTAAATCCTAAGATTTTTCGGTAAATCCTAAGATTTTCCGGTAAATCCTAAGATTTACCAACTCTTAATGGTAAAAGTCCGAACCGTTCTATAATCATCGTTCACCAACCTAACCTAACCTAACCTAACCTAACATGTAGATACTAAATTCTAATGGTAAAAGCCCGAAAAAATTGTTTCTTATTTAAATATTATAAACGATTTTTTCGGGCTTTTACCATTAGAATTTAGTACATGTTAGGTTAGATTAGGTTAGGTTAGGTTAGGTTAGGTTAGGTTAGGTTAGGTTAGGTTAGGTTGGTGAACGGTGATTATAAAACGGTTCGGACTTTTACCATTAAGAGTTGGTAAATCTTAGGATTTACCGGAAAATCTTAGGATTTACCGCAGTTCGGGCTTTTACAGTAACATATATATATATTTAATTATATAAGGAAAAAAGTGTTACGATTGAACTCCTCATAGAAGCTTTAGTTAAATATACAATTTTGTATAAGAAAAAGAATAAGCGAAGAGAAAAAATACTATCTTAAAATACCAATTTAGTATCGAATGCTTATGTTTTGCAATAGATATATTATGTTCGGTTATTTAAATCGCTTGCAAAAATCGAGAATCAAGAGATTCTTCAAGCGTGATTACAATTAACATGGATGTTTAAAATGTATTAGATTGTATTAAGATATATTAATATTATAATAATATTTTTCCTCATTGATAAAAAATGTGTAGGCGAAGTTTACAGAGATTTAGAATTAGTTACGCGTATTAAAAACGCTCGATATTTACTCCCCAGCGAGTCTCTTTCGTCGTCTGAAGTTCTTTCAAATACTTTTCTTCTCTCATAATTTTTCAAGATTATAACTTTAAAACATCCTTTCAAAAATTCTAATGCATGCCTCCAATATAGTGAGAAAGTGCGTTAATTTAATCCATGCTTTGTACGTTTAATATTTACTTCAATTATACAAAATAAATTATTTCCAGATCACAAACACCTTTAACCTTTCTCAACCTACTTCCAAACCCTTTTCAACCCTAGTGTTTTCACACTTATAATTCATTTTATTATATTATCAAAGGCCTTTGTTTCTTTGCTTATCGCAGTCCAAAATAGAACACTTGATTTATTGAGGAACCTCTGTCTATGTTCCTGGAAAGCACAACGACCCCATTTAGTTCAATTATACAGTAATTACACTACCTACACATTTAAGCAATAAAATACCCCTTTTGAGACACTTTCTGGAATGTCATTTTAATTTGGTTCACCTTTGCGAACACTTCATGATTTTAATTACGCATTTGGCTGTATGTTCTTCTGATGCTTACAGATATTTTGTTAAACAAAGCACAAAATATGCATATTATAAATATAGTTGCGAATGATGAATACTTGGAGCAGGTGGATGAGTTTGTGTCTTTGGGAAGTATGTTTACGAGAGATGGGAAGAGTGATAGAGATATTGAAAGAAGGATAAATGCAGGTACCTCCATTAATGGAGGACTGACCGCCGATAGCGCAAACAAAAAAACTGTCAAAAGAAGCGAAGCTAGCCGTCCACAATGAAGTGCTGGTACCTACCCTGATGTATGGCAGTGAGGCATGGAACTGGCATAGGAAGGATGAAAGCAGACTGCATGCTGTAAAAATGAGATCCGTGAGGAGTATGTGTGGTAAAACAATGTATGAACGTGTGAGAAACGTGGAGATCCGCAAATAATGCAAAGCTGATGTAAGTGTAATGAGTAAGGTTAAGAAAGGGATGCTCAGATGGTTTAAGCATGTAGAGTGAATGAACGAGGAAAGGAGTGTAAGGAGTATGACGCAAATGTGAATGACAAAAGAAGTCAGGGACGCCTGATTAAGACATGGCACGACCAAGTACTTGAGTCGGGCAATGACAAAAGTCAGAACAATAAAAGATCATGTATGAGACGATGTAGGAATGGGAACGAGGCAAGAAGTGTGTGCCAAAACCGAGTTGTTTGGTGGTCCGTCCTTTCTGCCTGCCCCTGCGGGAAGCGGGGCGATGGATAGTTAGTTATATTTATATTATTAATGTCATTCGTTTGCGTAACAGTTCAATGACGCGTATATACAGCTCGTAATTTTATTTAATATTTTCTGAAATTAAAAAATATTAATGTAAGATAATTTTTTTTGTATATTGCGATCAAATTATCGAAATTAGCTCCATTTATTTTCATTGCTACGATGACTCATGGTCCTACATTCCCTCTCGATGGCGTGAGTGCAAAAAAGTGTGTCAATTTTTTTCATAGTTTGAATAACACGTAATCGAAATTTTTATTCGACAAAAAAATTTTTTTTTTCTGCAATATTAGCCGGCTTAGGGGCGCGGACACCGAGTCCCGCTTGTGACTGGACTGATGGCTCTGCTTATCCTCGGCGGGACTGCCGGACGACTGCAACTCAGTTGCTTTGGTTAGGTCGTACAATCTCATCATAATAATGTTTTTTTTTTTTTTCTAGTAACTTTTCCTCTTTTCTCTATTAATAAACTTGGTTTTCAGCTATATCCAGTGGCGGAGATGAGACGTGATACTGTGAAATAAATAACTAACACCATGTACGCACTCGCATACTGCCTGCTAACAATGTATGCCCGGACATTGGAGGTCTAGAGTAATTTTAATAAAAAATAGCTTCTTTATAAATAAAAATCGACGACCTCCGTAGTCCAGTGGGTAAGACTCTTGACTCACAATCCGGAGGTCGCGGGTTCGAACCCGACATGCGCAAATAAATTTTATTTGATTAATTTGTGTTCTTTCACAATTAATTCATTTAAAATAATATATAGTATATTTGCGGCATGTTTCAGAGTGGAAGATACTATCAGTATCGCCCTGGTGTAAGACCACCATTCAGAATTGAAACGTTGCTTGAAAATGGCTTTAGCCGTGTTAAGTGACCAGATCTGAATAGCCAGGTACTTCCCAACCTTCCTCTTCCCCACCTCCTTCCCCTCCCCACTACCTTAAGCCTCACAACATACCCCAATTGGGGATGCCATAGTCTCACTGGCTCCAGACGGGAGCAGTTGAGATTCTTGTGCGGTATTCACTGTAAAAAAAAAAAAAAAAATTAGAGTCCTGACGTGTACGGTGAAGGAGGAAACCATCGGTTTCCTTAGAACGCCGTGGGAAAGTGGTGGGCAACCTCCAGTGTGCAATATTAAAATAAGCAGATTATTTCTAGCCCAGACCATGAAGGTTTTTCATCGGGATTAATTCTTCTGGATATTGAATTTTTTACAGTTGGTAGAACACCTTTAGATATGTATTTTAACAAAAGTCCCATATTTTCCCCCTTGTGCTTTCCTTTTTTCTCCCTCGTGGATATGTTTTACAAAGCCTTTTGGAGTACGTTAATAACTTCTTAACCACCGTGTGAAATCAGGCTATTTATTTTTCTTAAAAAAACAGTTTCTTTCCAAACTTGCGATAAAAGCCATAAATTCGTGACAATTTGTTAATAAGGTATTAAAAGTAAAAAAAACAGTTTTTGAAATAGTATTTTAGAAAGTATTTGCGAATAACGTCTTTCAGGAAAAAAATTATTCCAACAAAACTTAAAGACTGTATTCGCAGCTTTAAAACGACAGGCTTTAATTAATAACAGGGCACGTAATGAAAAACCTAAGGTAGGTTAGAAACTGACTGCTTATTTTTTTTATTTGAATACCACACAAGAGTCCCAACTTCTCCCATCCGGAGAAACTTGCTCAGAAAAAAGTTATACACAAATGTTTTCTGAAATACTATATTGAAAACTGATATTTAATAAATTGTTAAGTATGTAAGGCATATTTCGCAAAAGCGAAAATAAATAAATTGTTAGCATACTTAACTTATTAGGCACTAAGAGAAAAATAAAAAGTCCGATTTCATATAGCGGTTAAGACGCCGTTACCCGAATTTCTACCAATTTCTTGCAAACCTCCCTTAAACATTTGAAGTTTTTAAGCTCTTAAAAAAATATATGTTATTTTTGAAGATAATATCTAGACATTCGTCGCGCCGAAACGCAAATTATATAAAATTCCAACGATAAAAAAAATCGCAAAGTATGCTATAAAAATTATTATAAACACGTTTGTTTCAGTTATTTTACAAATCATTTGTATGAAAAAATTCACAATGTTTCTTTAAATGCTGTTTAAGACAACTCTCGCAAGATTTTGCTCTATTTTAAACGAGTCGTGTTTTATTAAACATTTTCACAATTTTTGCATCGATTTTGTAACTTTAAATACTAGCGCTCTCCTCTAACATTCGTAATACTACTACTAATTACTAATTTGGTCTGTCTGTCTGTCTGTTTGCGATAAACTCAAAAACTACTGAACGGATTTTCATGCGCTTTTCACCAATATATAGAGTGTTTCGTGAGGAAGGTTTGAGTCTGTAATTTTTTGAGGATTTGTGTAAATTGGTTGAAACATAACGATAATTGTTAGAAGTGTCGGAAAAATCGAGCCCCCTGGTAGCTTTCATCGAAAACGCTGCCTATTTTTTTTGGGATATAACAAAACAATGCATGGTGGGATATTCCTCTTTTATAGATCTGCAAAAAAGTCCGCGAAGGCATATATCTATCTTTTACGGATAGCTTACTATACCCATTCTATCTTCTAAAAAAATGGTCACGTACATTGCAGTTATTGAAAAGTTATTTAGACTGATTCAGTATTAATCCTTATTAACTTAAATACTTTAGTTACCCCAAACATTTCATGCACATTATTTTAATTTTTCACACCATCTCTACGTATTATAAATTAAAGTCCTGCGCGGCATCTTTCTGTCTCTTTGCGATAAACTCAAAGACGGCGGTGGATATATAGGTTGGAAAACCATCCAGTAAATGACGTTGTGTTTTATTAGCCACAGCATCACGTAGCCGGGTTAGCTAGTATACTTATAAATGTAATTAATTTTATTTATATTACAATTAAAAAATGTTAGATATCATACTGAATTGATTATTTAATTATGCAAACATGCATGCATTTATCAAAAATAAAACAAAGCAAAACGAAACGTGTATTATATACTTGCATAAAATTTCTCAACTATAAATACAGAAAAAACAAGGTTTTGTTTTCGGAAACGTAAAACGTAGTTCAAAGTGCATTTGATGTTTTGTTTACAAAGAGCGGGGAGAACAATACATTAATGTTAACGAGACAAAGCTTTCAAAGCTGGTTGACTGGTATCAAGTCGTGACGTCCCTAAATTTGTTCGTTGGACTGTAATAATGAGCAACTCGAAATAAAGTCGAATGACTTTATGCAAACAGAAGTAGGTACGTTTTGTTTTAGCGAACAATACTGTATTTGTTCGGGAAGAATAGGTTTGCGAGGAAATGCTTACTGTGCAAGTATTAAGTAGAAATAAATATTATGTGGCGATTATTTACCATATTAAGACAAAGTTTATACAACTGTTTTACGATTTGAAAAAGTATTAATTAGAACCACGTACCTTTGAAGTACAATCGTCGCTGTTGTTTACTCACACTTGAAGTGAAAACTGCGCTAATTCTGCTGCTTTAATTGAAGATTTTATCTCTTTCTTCAATTACTTAACCTGGCAACATGGGGATAGGTCAAAATGTCCCGCTTCATTTTAAATTGCTTGTGGTTTTATAACTGCGCGTGCGACATTGTCGCTCTTATCAGTAGCTGAAGGCAGTGACTGTCTTTAAACGTTTTATGAGAAATTAGTATATATGTACTGTTACGATACGCACAAATACGCCCTACAAAACTACGCTACACCACTGTGTTTGCAAACGGTCTCCCCACTCCTCCCCGCACGCGATCAACAACGGCCCCGACCCCACTCATCTTACTGTATTAAAATTGAAATGGCTTCAATTATTCTTGGAATCTCGTCATTCCCCTCTCCACTTCTCTTCGTTCGTATGGTGCGATGCGTCGGCTCGAGAAAAAAAGAGTAATCAAGTCGTAGCTGCATACTATGGGTACCGCCTGCCCGGGAACAAACATTTTTTAGATAACAAACACTTCTGCCATGAGTCACCCGAGTGGTTTGCTGCGTTTGGCGTCTTAGCAGAGGTGCCCGGGTTTATGGGGTGAGATTTATCTAGGTCTTGGCGACGGATGCATCTGCTTACTTACTGCGTGACAGGCTGGATAGGGAGAGACTGGTTGAGGGAGACCATTTAGCCACTCCAACAGGACTCTCTTGCACCGCGGTGGAAGGGATGGATTCATACGTCCGTTACTCTTGGACCCACTGATCCCCAGATTCCTACCCCTACTTCACCCCTTATTCTCCCAGAACTCTCTTCTTCTTTTCCTTCTCTTCTTCTTTTCCTTTAAATCCACACAGAATCTCCAAATATAAGTAGGTCCCGAGGGAAATTAATTTTCTCAGGCCATACTTGGTTTATATGGTTTTTTCATATTTGTTGCCATGTCGTCTTTGATTACTGGATGTCCAGTTTTTTTTTTTGCTATTAGCAACAGACATAATTATCTCAGATTTATAGATTGCTTTAATCTTATCTGGGGAATACCTTACTTATAAGCAAAATGAGTAAATATGAATTAATAGTAAATATAAAGGTATTAATAAAAGTAATACTAAAAGTTATAGGAAGCATATATCAACACTATAAATTATAGTAAGCACATTATAATCAAAGATATAAATCAATTCGATGTTTTATGTAGAAAATGTTTGGCTTTTCCGGAAACTATAGAACATATTATGTTTATCGGGATGTTCTGTATTAGCGCCATCCGAGAATACATGTAGGCACAATAAGGTTTTGAAAATAATTCACCAAAGTTTGGTAATTAAACATTTAACTTGACTGACTGCCGCAATATAGTTACATATTATGAATATGAACAAAATTCGTTTTTAGAAAATGAATTTTATAAAATATATATATGATAAAACTATACTAACAGACAGAACAATTAGTCATAATAGACCTGATATATTTTTACACGAAAAAATAAAATAAAAATAACTTAAATCATTGATGTCGCTATTCCAAATTCCTGTTTCTGAAAAAAATAAGAAAATATACAGATTTAGGAAATGTCACTAAAAAAATTTGGCATTCTCAGACAATAAAAATATTACCATTTGTTATTTCGGCTACTGGCATTATACCTAGATCTCTCATTCAAAATTTAGGCATAATAGATTTGTCAAAATTGTGATTTGCGCCAGCTCCAATCCTCTACGAGCTGGCGCTACAATATACTTCAACATGTTTTTTTGCGTTTAGCCTTGATGTATCCGTCAATTACCGGATACCAAGAACTACTGAGCTTAGCTCCGTCGTCTCTATTAATATTTATAGAATTTTTGTGAATTTCAATTGCCTCCGAAATCAGAAGTGTTCTGATATTCTTTTGGAAATCGTCCGCTCTGTTTGGCCTACAATCCGAACACTTCCGTGCCTGTAAACTTGGCCACCCTGACAAATCGGCAATCGCCGAGCACTTAATCAAAATCGGCCATTACATTGGATTTGTCCCTGAGGTCTTGGGAAGACCCAAAACTCATAGACCACGCCTGATTGCGGAGGCAATTGAAATTCACAAAAATCCTATAAATATTAATAGAGACGACGGAACTAAGCTCAATAGTTCTTGGTATCCGGTAATTGACGGTTACATCAAGGCTAAACGCAAAAAAACATGTTGAAGTATATTGTAGCGCCAGCTCGTAGAGGATTGGAGCTGGCGACACGGTATCGCTCCTAAGTAGATAAGTACAAACATCACCCCTAACTATTACACATCTGCCCTGATGATGGACACTGCAACGCTGTCCGAAACTTTGGGTAAAGAAGGAGGTAGCGTCACACGGCAAATACCCCAAAAACTAATGACAAAAATACTTTTGGCCGTGAAAATCTAAAATCGTATCTAAAATTAATTTAGTTAATAAAATAATAGCACCATGTAAATCCCCTCTACTTACGATGTTTCCATGTAATTTTGACTCCTCCCACGGTTCTCCCCCTCCACCAAATTCTCCACTACCCCCACCTCATTAATTTTTGTACTTGTATAGAATTTTTAAGTTAGTTTTAAGTTTGCTCGTTAATGCCACGGACGTGTCGAAACCGGTCGCAAAAAATTAAAATTAAAGTAACAAATGTACATGGAAAATTAAAACTTTTCAAAACAAAAATGTATAGAATTGAAGATTGTTACATAGTCAATGCCCAAGAAATACAAAAAAAAATATTTAATGTATTAAAAGCTTCGATCGTCGAACTGAGAAACATTTGCCCTTGCGTCCCCGCTCGTCGGTTGCTCGTGGCAAACTCCACTAAGTCACCAAAATACAATCATCCTGAGATAATCGCATCTCAATATTTAGCAATTTTGGAAAGGCAATAAGTGGATGAAAATCACCAAATGTATTTTTTTATATTTTATAATTTAGAATGTACCCTTAAGTACGTTATCAATACACAATATTAGTTGAAAGCAATAACAGCAACTTGTAACCAAAGATTTACAAAAAATGAATCTGACTTAGTGGGTTTTACCAGTCAATATTGACTTAGTGCGCTTTGCTTGTTAAGATTACTGTTAAATTGTTGACTGATGTGCCGCAAAATGACTTTAAGATTATTTTAAAGCTGACTTAGTGGATTTTACTTGTGTTTTATCAGTCTAAATTGATGTATTACTGACATTTAGGGTATAATGTTTGACTTAATGTGTTTTGCTTGACAATAATATGGGATTTATGACTTATGGGGAATTTAAAAACACGTTTAAATCGAAAAAGATTAAATTTACGACATAATGGAGTGTACCAATCGAAAGAGGATGATTTTTACATAAGACCTCATACTTAAGTCATTTCATAAAAAACGGACTTTGCCAGAAGACCGACGCGCTTCCAAAGGTGATGAGCCGGAAACCCACCCTCGCGACCAAACCAAAAATCTCTCGCCAAATATAGCCAGTGTTAGAAAAAAACCACAAGAGCATTTATATTACGATTTTTTTCATAACAGCTTCTAGTCTATATAATTTACGACCTTTTGTTTGCAAGTACGGTGAACTTTGACATCGGTCAACGGCCAAAAATTAAGTGGAAATTAGTTTTGTATGTGTTTTATTGTATTTTATAAATTAATTTTGCCACGAATTGTCGGAATCAAAAAAAGCAAATTTTTGTCTGCTATCTTCTACGCAAATTTCAATCTGAATACTGCTTGGAAAATAATTTTCATTTTTAATGTGCGACATCTGTTGACTTTCGTCTAGGCTAAGCATTCAATATTTTTACAGTGGGAAACTTA
The DNA here is from genome assembly GCA_929108145.2 of Limnephilus rhombicus. Taxonomy (NCBI): domain Eukaryota; kingdom Metazoa; phylum Arthropoda; class Insecta; order Trichoptera; family Limnephilidae; genus Limnephilus; species Limnephilus rhombicus. Next base: position 43,386,614 of record OV815288.1, on the reverse strand, counting down.
TTGAGTGAAATCTTAAATTGTCATCCTAATATTAATCCTATTTAATTTAATTTAATAATATTGTAAAGGCGAAAGTTTGTATGGATGTATGTTTGTTAATCTTTCACGCAAGAAATATTGAATGGACTAATAGAAAGTTACATCATTTGCGAGTAATATAGGCTATATATAATGGTAAACTCTGGCGTTATGAAATTATTTATCATACATTTTCCGTCCCTAACAAAATCGAGTTATTGCAAACGTCAGAAGAAAAGCAAACAAATTGTTGCCATGGAAAGGATGTTTTTTTTTTAAATTAGGCAATTCACCCTTAAAAAAGTGCTTTGTTGGCGTCCTCTAAAAATAAATCGCAGAAATGTATGTATGCGCATAATTTCCGAACGACTGCACCAAATTGGATTTTTTTTTCGTTATTTTGTATAAAACTACTATTGAGCTCTGGAATTATAAAATTAGTATAAAAAAATGAATGTGAGGAATGCGAGAGGTGGAAGGGAATGGGAGGAGGAGGTGGGTGTGAGGAGGGTGGTGGGGGAGGGAGAGGAGGGTGGGTTGGAGGTGGTTGGGGGAGGGAGAGGGGGAGGGAAGAATGGAGGGAGGGGGAGGGGTGTAAGAGGGTGGGTGGTAGGTGGATGGGAGGGGTAGGGGGTGGGAGAGTGGTGGGTGGAGTAAGGGGGGTAGGGCAAGGGGGGGGGGGGGCGAGTGGGGGAGTTGTGTGGGGAGAGGGAAGGTGAAGGAGGCGGAATGGGAATCCGCGGGAAAAAGCTAGTATTTAATAATGTTTTTTTTTCTAGGATTGGACCCTGCAGATAAAATTCGTCCAGAAGAGGGACGCAGGACTTTACGAGTGTCAAGTTTCATCTCATCCTCCAACCAGCATCTTCTTGCAACTCAACGTAGTCGGTGAGTTCATCTTACACGTTTATTTACATTGCTGAATCCTGGAAAATATTTTTCACTCCAGAAATACAAGTTTATCTTGTTACCAGTTTCTCGGAATACAAATCTGAAGGCGTATTTATCGAACGGAAAATGAACGTGTACCTAATTTTAGAACTTACGAAGATTCTATCAAAAGAATTCTTGGTATCTTTACACATTTTTAGCATTTAGATATTTTACTGAATCTTTAATGAATACTCAATTCATTCAGGGGTTGATTAATTTTTTTTCTTATTGATAGCTAAATAATAACATAAAACTTGATATTTTTATATGGTGAAACAGTCGCTAATAAAATAACAAAGCTTTTATCATGTGACTCGTTTTTCCATCGCACCAGATAATAATTTTATGTAATAACAATTAATTAATTAGATTATTAAAAAATCTAAAGAATATTATTTTTTTATTAAGAACCTGTTTAACTTTTTACATTAATAAGGGGAAAAACAAGTATCAATAAACAAGTTTAAAAAGTGAAATGGGAAAGTTTTTAATCAAAAAAGTTATATCAAAATGGAATTCCACCATTTAAGCACGTTTCAGAGTAGTAAATACTTTCAGTATCGCCCTGACGAAAGAACAGCGTTCAGAATCGAAACCTTGCTAAAAATAATTTAAGGAGCGGGTACGGGAAACTTTTTTTGGATAACCAACACTACTGCATTAGATCACCACAACTAGTTCTCTACGATTGGTGACTTAGCAGCGGTGCCCGGATTCATGGGTTGAGGTTTATCCGGGTCTTGGCGGCGGACGCTACTGTCCACCAGCTGAATGGCAGGCTGGTATGGGAGTCCCTTTGACTTCTCCAGCCGTACTCTCTCTGAACATCGCCTTGTATCTCGATAGGAAGGATGGATTCATACGTCCGTCACTCCTGGACACAGTGACCCCAAGATTCCTACGCGCCCCTCGTACCACCAGCCACCTCTGGTCTGGAGCTACAAAATACCTGAAAAATACCCTCGACTCTGTGCAGAAACGGGCGGTTCGTTTGATAGGTTCTCCCATCTTAACAGACGGATTGCAATCCTTAGAGCACAGGCATCGGGTGGGAATGCTATCCTGGTTCTGCCGGTATTACAATGGCTTTGGCACCGGTGCGTAGTCGGGAAACAAGCCAAACGCATGCCCAACATTTGTACATGGTTGACATTTGTCACATGAGAACAGATCGCTTCTTCGACTCGTTCTTGTGTTCAACAGCTCGGCTGTGGAATGATTTGCCGGCCTCTGTGTTTCCTCCTTCCTACATCATGGGTCTCTTCAAGACCAATTTTCATTCCTTCCTCTCCTCAAAAAAACCCTCCACATAGCATCTTCAAAGATGACATAAACCCTGAGGGAAATTATTTTCCTCAGGGCCTCCTGTGTGGAGTTAATGTAAAAAAAAAACTTATCATTCCCAGAACTTCCTCTCTTTTCTTTCCTAAAAGACCCTCCACACAGCATAAAAGTCAAAGATGACATAGGCTTTAGAATTATTTTTCTCAAGGCCTATGTCGCGTAAACATTACTAGAAATGGCTTTTGGCCGTGCTTCGTGACCTGATCTGAAAAGCCAGGTGGTTTTCCACCTTATTTTCCCCCATCTCCTCTCCCCAGCTACTTTCATCCTCACGACTTACCCCATTGGGGATACCATTGTCTCACTGGCTTCTGACCCTTAGAACTCTTAGGCGATTAATTACTTACATAAAAAAATAATTACCTTGTGAGATAATCTTCCAATCCAGATTTTTTTTAATTATTAGAGAAATAACGAACATTCATGTTGCTCTTTCTGTGAGGTGGTCGTTTTAACGAAAATTGAACGAGACCCCACGCTATTTTTCTATTACGCTGAAATCGATTTGTACCTAAGTTGAAGTTGTTATCTAACGGAATTTTCGCCGTACGTGATGTACTATGCCTTTTTTTCTTTTTATATGAGTACGCTACATGAATCCCAGCAGTTGCCAATCTAGAACCAGTGAGACTATGGTATTCCCTAGAGAGGTTTGTTGTGGGGCTGAAGGTGACTCTAACTCTAAGTGACCAGCTCAGATATGGGGGCTTCATCGCAGCCAGAGTTAAGTTAGCTTCTCAAAAACAGAGCATACCTACTGTACAGGGCCCGCTGATACTTTAATAGAAACTGTTAAAAATCGGGATTAATGGTGACCTTCTCAGATGGATCAAATCATATGTAACAAACAGAAGTCAAGCAGTTAGAGCTAAGGGTTTCTCCTCGCGTTTTTACAGTATACCTTCAGGAATCCCGCAAGGATCACATCTCGGACCTCTCTTGTTTATTTTATATATCAATGATATAGGTAAATGCTTTAAAAATTCCAAATTCCAAATTTTTGCTGATGACACTAAGATTTACAAAAAAATCACTAATATTAATGACAGCCTAGAATTGCAAGATGATATCAATAGGCTTGGAATATATTGTGCTAACAACCAACTGTTCCTTAATCTGGAAAAATGTAACACAATATCATTCACCAAAAGCATAAACCCCCTAATATTCCCGTACAAAATCAATGACGTAGAGATAAAAAGATGTTGTGAAGTGAGGGACTTAGGAATAATAATGGACTCCGGAATGTCTTTCCGAACACATATAAATTCCATCTGTGACAGGGCGTACAAACTTCTAGGATTCATCATAAGAGTGACCAAACCATTTAGGTCTCCACACGTAATCAAAATACTGTACGTCTCTTTTGTTCGCTCAATATTAGAATTCGGATCAGTCATATGGAATCCCCAATACAAAGTAAATATTGAAAGGTTAGAAAGAATTCAAAAAAAGATATTGAAACACCTATACTTTAAATCCTTTCGAACTTCAGAAAACCTAAAAGACTCATTAACATTCCATAATTTATCAACTTTAGAAGATAGAAGAAATATATCCGACCAAAAATTTTTATTCAAAATCATTAACAACGTTGTTGACAACAACTATCTTCTAGAACACATTAATTTCCACTGTCCAATAAGAAACACAAGGTCAAACCAACTTTTCCACATCCCACACTCAAAAACAAATTACACACAACATTCATTTCTCCGAAGGACGTGCACAAAATACAATGATATCTTTTACGACGCTGATATTTTCCATTTGTCCTCAGGCCAATTTATTAAATCCATAATAGAAAAAATTAAAACAAATTATTAATTACGAACTCTCCACCCCTGCTGCATGGTATTTTTTTCATTCTCATTATGTTGGTTTTCCTTCTTTTTATTATAATAATAATATTTGGATGATTTATATATCCCATATGCTTTAATTTGTGTGTGTGTTTTTTTTCTTTCATTTCTGTTGTATATATATATATTTTTCTTTTTTTTCTACCACTTTATGTTTTCTTTAATGTTTTAATCCATGTTTATATATTATAAATTGTAGCGGAAACTTCGCTGGTTAATGCAATCATGTAATATGTTACTTTCTTATAAAATATGTATAACTGTTTGTTTCCTAAATAAACTAAAATAAAAAAAAATAAAATAGTACACAACTGCTAACCCTGCAGAAATCACAAGTGCGCCCAACTGTTCAATTTGTAAAATATCTGAAAAAACCCTCGACCCTGTGCATAAACGAGCGGTCCGTTTGATAGATTCTCCTAACTTAACAAACGGATTGCAATATTTAGAGCACAGGCGTCGGGTGGGAATGCTATCCTTGTTCTATCTATATTTCAATGGAAGATGCTCGGAGGAACTAGCGTCATTGATCCCTTCGGTACCGGTGCATAGTCGAAAACACGCCAAACGCGTGCCCAACATATGTACATGGTTGAAATTTGTCACATGAGAAAGGGTCGCTCCTTCGACTCGTTCTTGTGTGCAAAAGCTTGGCTGTGGAATGATTTGCCGGCCTTTGCGTTTCCTCCTTCCTACAAATTGGGTCTCTGCAAGACCAATGTTAATTCTTTCCTCTCCTCAAAAAAAACCTCCACACACCATGTCAGATGACATATGCCCCGAGGTAAATTATTTTCCTCAGGGCTTCATGTGTGGAGTTAATGTAAAAACAAAAAAAAAAAGTTGGGTACCTTAGCTATTCAGATCTTTTCACCAAACACGGCTAAAGCCACGTTCCAATTCTGAATAGCGGTCTTAGAATACAGCGATAATGATAGTAAACTTCCACATATAATATTCTGTTATTTCGTTTCTTGTTACAGAGGCAAGAGCCCAAATAACAGGTCCTGCGGATAAATACATCAAACCGGGGTCAGCCCTCAGATTGCAGTGCGTCATACTGAAAACAACGGAGCAACCTGCCTTCGTATTTTGGTAAGTAATAAGAAAACTAACGCAATTTCACTTAACTTAAGGGCTCTCCTCACGACACTGCATGCAGGGAGTCTGACGCAGTGAACAAACGCAAACGAGACAGCGCTAATTCGCTCAAACCCATGCTCTCTGCATGCAGTGTCATAAGGAGAGCCCGTTATTGTCTGGTTCACCCTCATACGGGTTTTATACTTGACTTTTACCTAATAAGGCAATAGTTTAAAGTTCATGAAATATATCTATCAGCCACAACACCCACACACAACCGGTGTCCATATACAAAGCGTTAAAAAATCAGATTTATTTTTTCATTACTTTTTTAACCCTTTAGAAATATGGCATTTTTTCAGATGGTCAAAATATTTCCGCTTAACAAAAAAAATTCAATTAAATGGGACATTTCTGAACATATCCGGAATCCAAAAATAGCTTTTGAAAGGTAACAAAATACGCTTTTAAATTTTACAAATAGAAATAAACCTTTCATTTTTGAAATTCAAAAATTTTGTATGTAAAGAGAAAAAAGTTTTTTAAAAGGCTCACTTTAAGTTTTTTCCAGCTAAAATTACTGATAACGAAAAAAAAGACACATATTTTATTAGAAAAATGATCTATAAACATAATTATTACTTCATTTTTTCTCGTTCTATGTAAAAATAAGTAATACAAAAATTCTTTTAAGAAGTGAAACTATCAAACAATCTCAACCAATGATGAACCGACGAGCCTTGAAAGGTGAGGTCATAATCAAAGCGGCCAATGAGCGCAGACCAGCGTCATTTCCGTTTTATATCTCAACCAATTGGAGCCTTGATAGGGGTTTTATGCTACACAGGTGCTGAATGCGTCATTTCCGTTTCATCCGAATTCCAAATCAACTTCACTTCAAATATTCCAAAATTTCAAATTTTATTCAAAATGTGATACGAAACTGGTTTCATATGGGATAAAGGAGTACATTTTACTTTTTTGTAGTTATTTTTTAGATTTCAATATAAACTCAGTGTTTTTTCTTTCTAACACGCACCGTTTAGAAAATATTTCTCACTATGATAGTAAGTGAGTAACAGCGATTTATATGAGACCTATGTGAGCTGGGACAAATTTGGTCGCCATTGATTAAACGGGTTAACTCCTCACAGGAAGTCTTGAAAAAAATAATTTCCCTCAGTCCCCGTGTCATCTTTGAAGGGGCTATGTGGAAAGTATTCTTGAGGAGGAGCTGTGAAGCTAATGTAAAAAAAAGGTATTTCATTAAAATTACAAATTTATTTGTTTACATTATAATAATATGGAAAGCCCCAAGGCAAGAACGTTTTTTGTTTATCCATAAATTATTCCCTCTATTAAGCAATCATATTAAATTATTCTGCTAAATTCAGTGCGTTTATTATTGCTTTTAGTTGAGAACCCTTCCACGTACACGTTTTTGTATATATTGTTCAAATCATAAACTACTTAAACATTATTTTATATTAATTGTTTGACCTTTATTGTACGTTAGCAAAACAATCCCGAATTCGGTGAAAGTATCAAATAACAATTGGGAGTCCTTAAAAGAAAAGGTAAAAGAATAAAAAAATAATGCAAAATAAGAAATATAAAATGTTCTGTGAAAAATAAATTAAAAAGAAATGATTGTCCTTTGTCTTACGCATCGTGAAAGAATCCGGAAATTCATTGTTAGAAACAAGGAATATTTGAAGGTCCTAAAAAATAATAGTTTCTTGGAATTTTTCAGTTATCATTTCTTTCATCGCAGGACTTTGAAAATAAAAAAAATTCAAAGAATCCAATATCAAGTTCATGGCCATATACAATTTGAACAGCTTCTCGTTATAATCAGTGCTTAAATTTTGTACATTATTAGATCCGCTTAAAAATTTATTATTTTTGTCTTATTATTTGGTAATGTACTTTATAGCGTGAAATTATAATATATATACACGTAATAGACATTATTAATAATCTATACTAACATTATAAATGCGAAAGCGCGTGTTTGTTTGTTACGCTTTCACGTCTAAACCACTAAACCGATTTTGAAAATTCTTTAACAAATAGAAAGCTACATTATTAGCGAGTAACACAAGCTGTATATTATAATGGTATGTCAGGGTTTAATCGCACACGCATGCATAATTCATATAAACCATAAAATGGATTCTTCGGAGATGCTTAGTTTTTTATAATGTTTTCCATGGTGTGGAAAGTGAGAATTCCTAAAGGTATGACAATTACAAGCAATATTTTTCTTTGGTAAATAAAGGCAAACATTCCCGGGTTACGAATAACCCAACAATGTTTAAAAACCTACAAATACAACCACACTAAGCGGAAAATGTTAATTGTGTCGTGATGGAGGACTTAGCCAGCCGAGGAATCAAACACGCGACTCCCGGGTAGGTCCCAAACCATATTTCCACTCAGCCACTGACCGGTCAGTGTCAACTATAATTATACTAAGGAAATAAAATTTAAAAAAATGAAGCGATTTAGATTAGTTCTCGTACCTTACTAAGCCACTAATAAGTCTTAGTGATAGACATGGTGTCCTGAAATTCGCACAGTTTTTTATTGTCTGGAAAATCTGGATATTGATTATTTTTTTCTGGCAATTCAGTTCACTACGTAAATACATGAATATAATAATAATGTTTTATACGAGGATGTGGGGAGTATAGTGTAATCCTAGATGCCCCAAATAGTTACATATTTCTTTTGATAACATGTAAATACAGTAAATTTTAAGAAAATAATCAAGCAGGGTGTCCCAAAAGAAAGTTGATATTTGTTTTCCTTTCTGTGTGAACGCAACTTTTCCGAGGGGCGCGGAGGGTATGTCAATCAGTAGTCTGGCTCTTGGGAATTTAGTCGCTATGAAGCATTTCTCGGGAGCGACCGCGCGTTGTGCGTGCGTGAGTTTTACAAAAATGGTGAATCGGCGACTATAGCGCGTAAAAGATTCTGCAATATTTGAGGTTTTAGTCAATTCAATGATGCGCCAAGCATTCCTCTCATTTTAAAATGGGTAAAAAAGTTTGAAGAGATCGGTACAACGCTGGCAAAACCAAAATCCGGGCGACCAAGGTCATCGAGAACGGTAGAAAACGTAGAGAGTGTTTATCAGTCTTTTCGTGATGACACAAACTTTTCGATTCGGAAGCGCGCAAGTGCTTTAAATGTGCATAGATCATCGTTACACAGCATTTTGCACAAAGACCTAATGCTGCACCCCTACAAACTTACTGGCTAACCAAAGAACATGGTTCAGCAAGACGGAGCAACATTACATACGTTTAATACGTCTCTGCCATGAGTTTTATATCTCAAGCAATAGAATGCAATTTACCGGACATTACAAAATCCCGTGACGACCTTAACACAGACCAGCTATATTTATTGGAAATGAGCCGAGCAATTTCCGAAAAACAATGTGACGAAAACTTAGCCAAAAGAAACCCGGGTAAAATTTGTCATTCGCGTTGGTTAACAACATCTAATACTATTCTTCGACTTTACATTTCAACCAAGAATCAGGTGAAATTGACTGAATTTGTGCTAAGAGTGTACGATGTGGTTTAAAATAAAAACACAACCTTCGTGTGTTGACACCTCCACAAAACCATAAAATTGTCTCGTTACCTTCCAGAGCATTTGAAAAATGGGTATTTTGGCCACAGCGAAAATATACTTATAAGTGTGCTAAACGACGAAAGAAAAATTAGAGAGTTGGCTATGAGACGGATTCTAAGTATCCGAGAACGTACGTCAGGGTTCTCTCCAATAACAGTATTTAAGCTACCTACTTTTAATTTCAACGCAGCAGACTATATTGACTTGATCTCATGGGAAAAACCATCAGAACCACCTCTTACAAAACTGATATCTAGCGAGACAATAATTGATGCCATTGCAGACCACGAAATTTTGTGTGAGTTCCGATTGATGCCCTATCACACCCAAGCATGCTCTGCTGTTTTCGGCCCTGAAAGACGTGAAGGGTGGATACAAAACAAGCTAGAATCTTGTCATATAATGCCAGTATTCAATTCGAAGAAGGATTATAAGACGCAATAACTTTTGTGGTATAACTTTTACTTTATTTTTTAACATTGTTTGTGATTTTTTGTGTGGCGATGGTACTTTTATTGTTTCTTGATTAGTAGATAATATTATTAGTAAATGAAAAGTTTCTTTTTTATATTTTAACTACTTTTATCGAGCAAAGATTAACCTTTCTTTTTCAAGTTTCTCCAAATTTTAAATTGACTTGGGGCAGTATTTTCACTCGAAATATCTTAATACTATTATAATGACTTTTAAAAGTATCCCCATAGAGCATCCATCTTACACCCCGCTGCTAAGAAAAACAAAAAAACAAAAAATCGAACCACGCTATGATGCAATTAAAAGAAAATATCCGTCACGAAATGGCAGCCATCACGAAGCCTACCTAGCGAGCCGTCATAAGAAATTTTACTCTTCGATTAAGTGAATGCCGCAAACGTGAGGGTTTACATTTGGACGATATTATTTTTCAGAAATAAATTCCCAAATTATGTATTTTAGTATTTAATAAACGTTTTTTCGATAGAACCCTTACTTTTTTTAAATCGATCCACTAAATATCAACTTCCTTTTGGGACACCCTGTATAACAGAAAAAAAGTGGAAGGTTAAAAAAATACAATGATGAAATAGAAATTATGTAAGGTGTGGGCCCAGCGCTCACTCAGGAGTGGCGCTTGGTGCTATAATAAGTATTATAGAATAATAAGTATAATATAAATAAGTAGAAGGTTAAAAAAATACAATAATGAAATAGAAATTATGTAGGGTGTGGGCCCAGCACTCAACTCAGGAGTGGCGCTTGGTGCTGAAAGGCTGCGGTCCACCACCGTGATGTCGGAGTGGCCCTATCACCGGAAACAATACGATTTATTTTGCAAATCGAAAGAAAACAGAAAATCTGAGTTTGAAATTAATGTTAGCCCGCCCGAGGCGATGTATGTACATCACTAAACGGGCCTATAAAACTTATCCGATAAAATAAAAATAATTGCTACCGACCTATGTATTAAAGTGTAATATTTCTTGTCAGGACAAAAGTAAGCCAGAGTTGCCAACTTGGCAACAACATAAATATTATTATCAACAACTTGTCAAATTTTCATGAAATAAGTTTTCCCCAACTTCAATAGCAATATTTCATGCCGGTGTCAGTTAGCCAAAGTATTGATATTGAATTCGATAAAATACAAGGAGGTTGTTGGAATGTTATATGGCTTTCCGATTCGTTCATGGGTGGGAACTACTCTCGTATAGGACCGTTTCGTACCTAGGAACATACGCAAACTTTTCAATTATGGTTCTTTCATATTGCTCGCTTTCTACGGAATAAAACGCGCGAACAAGTTATCAAATCATGTTACAGATAAAAACCAGCATAACTCTTTTACCAGTTATTTTTAACAATTATTAGTCACTCAAGATATATTCAGGACGTAGGTTTTTTATTTAGCTCATCAAAAATTAAGTCTTTGAACATTAATATGAATGAAAGAAGTCAAAATTTTTATTCAAAAAGGTCATAGACCATTCAATTTAACATGACGGCTTTCCAACTAATGTAAAGTTTTTCAGATATTGTAAAATTAATTATTCTTATTCTCGTCTGGTAAGTGGTTCGAAAAAGGGCTTTGGTGTGACAACTTAAAATAACACATGATATTAGACTTTTTTTCGTAAAGCGATACTTGTGTCGACTAAAAGTAATTATACAGTACAAATTTAAAAAACAAAACTTTATTCAAAAACTTTTGAAAATTGGGAAATTATAAAAAGCGTGTTTTTCTATCTTCTTTCTTCTATCTTCTTCTTCTTCTTCTATCTTCTTCTATAAAAATATAAATTAATCGCCTAAATATATGTACGCGCATAACTTCCGAACGACTTTACCTAGTTTATTCAAACTTTGGGGATTTGATGTTTGCATGTCCGCGAAGGTTTCTATATATATACTGGTGAGCTCTGGCATTATGAAATTTGTATTAAAAAATTGCAATAGGTGGCACGCGAACTGTTTGAAAACTGAATGTACGGGGACTGAATGAATGGAATGCGGGAAGGGAGAGGGGAACTCTGAAGGTGGGAGGGGAACTTGGGAGGGGGGAGGGAAACTCGGAAGGGGGGTCGCGGGAGGGGGGAGGGGAACTCGGAATGGGAATTCACGGGACGGGGGAAGCGGGCGAGGGGAGTGTGGAGAGAGAGGGCGGAGTGGGAAAGCGAGAAGGGGAGGTGGAATGGGAACGGGAAGAATGGGAAAGGACACGCAGGAAGAATCAATTTCAAACATGCATACCGGGAACTCGATATAGTAATAAAAAATGGAGCGACAGATCGACTTGATTTGTATGCAAATTAACATTGAAGTACCCACCACTGTCCCACCCCGGTAAAGGCAACTTATTGTCGCCCCTTCGGAGTTCCCGCAAGAATCTAATTTTTTTGAATGAACGGCTCTACTATTTAATTTAACAAATCTTGACCTTCAATGCCTCCGCATACTGTGTTAGGTGGCGGAATGCAGGCGCGCCTACAGGACTGTACTGTAATGGTCATTTCTACATTTCTAAAGCCCATGGAGGTAATCACTGCTAAAGCAGTGAGCCTCATGGACAGTCAAACAAGTGGTTAGTAACATCAACATAAAAAAGTAAAATAAACAAAATAGACAGCAGCCGTCATGAGTAATCAGCTCATGACAGCGGGAGACATGACCATACATAATCCGGCGGGCGGCACCGAGCACTGTACGTAAAAGAAAAAGGAAACAAAAGTAAAATAACATATGTATAGATAAGAACTGGTGTCACCGCAACCTGGCTCCCGCAGTCCCTGAGGCAGTGAAGGAGGCTGATTGTCCGGCCTCCCGACAACCGGCAGCGTCGCGTCGTCCTTAAACCAGCTAGCCGGTGGTGCCTAAACGACAGTAAGTGGAAAACATGAAGAAGACCCTAAGGAGAGAAGCGTCGGGTCACCGGAGGCGGGACGGACAAATTAACAGAGGAGGTAATCCACCTCTTACCCGCCCTGGTATAAGTAACTGATGGTTACTCCTTCAAGGCTCTCGCAAGATTCTAATTTTTTTGATTAAACGAAGCTACATTTATTTATTTTGAACGAATCTAGACCTCCAGTGTCCATGCATATGTTGTTAGTAAGCAGTATGCAAGTGCTTAACAGGAAAAAAAATGCAAAAAAATAGGTTAGTAATACAAAGATAAATTAAACAGGGCAAAAGAAAAACTCATTCATTAAAATTAACAGATGGCAGTGTGAGTTAATAGGTTTGGTAACCATTCACTAGATGGCATTGTTTTTCGTTAGCCACAGCAACGCGTGGCCGAGTCAGCCAGTAATTAATAAATAATTCCCAAACTTTCTAAAATCTTTTTCGAATTATGGTCGAAAACTTCGGTTTCATAAAGGTGTACATAAGTAAATATTTTTTTTTATAACTTTTAGATTTTAATATAAATTGTGATGTTTTTTCTTTCTCATACCGTTTAGGTCGTATTTCTTACCATGATGATAGTAAGGGAGACACAACGATTTTTTTGAGACCAATATGAGCTGTTCCCAAAATAGAACACATTATCCTGAGAACAAATGTGTTCACTATCTTCCTAAACTATATACGACCATTCTAAAAAATTGTGATGTCTCCAGGTACCACAACAGTCGCATGATAAACTTTGACCTGGACCGAGGAGTGAACGTGAGCACGGACCTTACGGGGCGCACCAGCGACCTCTACATCCCGGCTACAGGCGCAACGCACGCGGGCAACTATTCCTGCGTGCCCAACAACGCGCAACCAGCCAGCATTTACGTGCATATTTTTAACGGTGAGTTTGTGAAAGGTTTTTCTTTTGTTTTGTCTGTTTTCCACGATGAAAAAACACGTAAAATGAGTAAGTGAGCACCTCTCAAGACTCCTAACTATACACTTGGGCCCAGCTTATTTCGCTAAATAAATGTAGCATTATCTGTTTGGGATTATTCCTATTATTATCATTAATAATTCTACCCACAGCGTTTTGAAGAGAGGAAGAAATGAACATCGGTCTTGAAGATACCCATGTTGCAGGAGGAAGGAAACACAGAGGCCGGCGAATCGTTCCACGACCGAGTTGTGAATTCAAAAACGAGCATAGAAACAACCCTTTCTCAAGTGACAAATGTCAACCGTGTTCATATGTTGGGTGCGTGTTTGGCGTGTTTCCCGACTATGCACCGGTGACAAAGGGGATCAACGACGCTAATTACTAAAGATTGCAATCCGTTTGCTAAATTAGGAGAATCTATCAATCGCACCACCCGTTTCTGAACAGAATCGAGGTTTTTTTAGGTATTTTGGGGTGTGGGACCAAAGGTGGCTGCCAAATTCAACCGTGTGGTGTACTTGCATTTGTGCAGGGTTATTTACTATTAAAGTATCTGCGGGCCCTGCTCAGTACGCCTAGTTTCTGAGAGGCTAACTTGACTCTGGCTTCGATGGATCCCCCATACCTGAGCTAGTCACTTAGATCAAAATCAATCATTTTTTTTTCCTTTTATAGAACCAAAAAACCTATTCAGTTTGATTATAAACTAAATAGTGTTTGTCTGTCTACTGTCGCATCTATCAAGGACCTTGGGGTCACTAAAGACTGCACACTTTCTTTCCGTGATACATTAATATCGTCAATAAATCACTTAAACTACTCGGCTTCATTCATAGAATTACCTCTGACTTCAAACATATAAGTACACTTAAAACTTTTAACTGTTCGCTGGTTCGCCCTCACCTTGAATATGCTAGTGTCATTTGGTCTCCTTTCTATGCTCTCCACATTTGTCACATCGAATCCGTACAACATCGTTTCCTAAGAGGAATTGGTTGGAGATTGGGTCTTGAAAGAGGCGAGTACTCATATAGTGAAATCGAACACATTTTAAAAATTTCTTCTTTAGAAAAACATAGAAAAGACTCTGATCTAATTTGCATATTTAAAATTATAAACAATAATACTGATACACCTGCTTTGTTACAACTCATCCAGTTCAACATCCCTTCCCGTAGACTCCGAAATAATGAATTGCTGTCCCTCAACCAGCATTCTACTAATTATGGATACCATTCTCCCTTATCCAGAATGTCGAGACTTGTCAACGCAAGTCAAAGCATTGATTTTTTTGGTGTAAAACTAAATGACTTTTGGCAGTCGATACGCAATATTTAAATGCTTCTTCATGCTTTGACTTGTAGTGTCTTCTATATGTACTTTTAACATTTTATATTGTCATTGCTATTAATTTATGTGTGCTCTCCCTTCACTGTCATTTCTGTTTTTTTTTATTTTTTTATTCGTGTTATTATTATGTTTTTAATGAACTATTGGCCATAAATTGATAAATAAATAAAATAAATCACAACAAAAATCATACAAGTTGATTGAAGGCATTACAGGAGTTTTGGACGATTCAAAACCGACGTAGCAATTCTTTGAAGTAGTAAGTGTGATATTTAATAAGGCAGAGGATTTCACCAATGAAACCATCTCTTACAAAAACATATTTCCTGCGCTATTTTTATTTTTTTTGCATGAACTCCACACATATCTGGGATGCTGTGTGGAGGGTCTTTTTGAGGATAGTAAGGAATGACAATTGGTCTTGAAGAGACCAATGTTGTATGAAGGAGGAAACACAGAGGCCGGCAAATCATTCCAGAGCCGAGCTGTTGAACACAAGAACGAGTCGAAGAAACGACCCGTTCTTATGGGACAAATGTCAACGGTGTACAAATGTTGGGCACGCGTTTGGCGTGTTACCCGACTATGCACCGGTGCCGAAGGGATCAATGACGCTAGTTTCTCGGAGCATCTTCCATTGTAATACCGGTAGAACAAGGATAGCATTCCCACCTGACGCCTGTGCTCTATAGATTGCAATCCGTCTGTTAAGATGGGAGAATCTATTAAACGGACCGCCCGTTTCTGCACAGAGTCGAGGGTATTTTTCAAGTATTTTGGAGCTCCAGACTAGAGGTGGCTGCCAAATTCAACCGTGGGGCGCACTTGTGATTTGTGCAGGGTTAGCAGTTGTGTACTGTAAAATTATTTGCGGGCCCTGTACAGTACAGTTTTTGGGAGGCTAAGTTTACTCTGGCTTCGATGGAGCCCCCATTCCTAAGCTGGTCACTTAGGGTTACACCAAACATATCAATGTAGGGCCTGTTCGGAAGATTGCTACCGTTGAAAGATACTATATTTTCATTTCGATCCCTTTTAGACGTAATCAGACAAGATTGGGTCTTTGAAACATTAAATTCAACGAGATTATTTTTATATTATGCTATATAACGAAACAACTGTGAAAATGTTCCGCGTTAACAGAAAGGCTTAATTCTAGGCGCTGCAGTATAAAAACTCCACACAGTGCCAACTGGTTTTCTCCACATGGGATGAAAAGAATTTGGACTTTGTGTTTTTATCATTTATAGAGCACACGATGCTTTCAGTTACACACATTGAAACGTTGCCAGAAATGGCTTAAATCTTAATTTAGTGACCAGTTCTGAGTCCGATTCTCCTAAATTTTCACATTTTCTCTTTACTTCCCGCCCCTATTACATTATCTGCACAAGGTTTCCAAAGGAAGGAGGTTTAAAATAAAACCGAGATTTTCAAGATTCCAATAGTGAGTGTTGGTATTTTTTATTACATGAAAAGTGTTCAGATGCTTCAAGAATAAATAATTTTGGTGTTGGTTTTCACCCAAAAACTATTTAACAGTGAGGGCTGTTTAAAAAGCATTAAGCGTTAGTTTTAAACTAATTTTGGACAAAATCAGAGAGCACCAAAGGGGTTTTTTGGTTTAGAGTTGCGTTATTAAAAAATGACTTGAGAAACTCCGATACTACAACGTATTTCTTTCATTTTTTTTTCGTTCGAGGAAGGTGGTTTATATCTACATAGCATTTAGACAGTTTAAGGACTTTGTACCACCAACAATACACTTGGCACCGACCACATAACGTGGGTATACAGGAAAAACTCTAAAAATAATGTTAACTAAAAATGGCAGTTTTTAGAAAACAAGTATTTATGATTGGTACTAACATCAAACTTTATTATCAAATTAAATTGCAGTTTGTGTTGATATAAAATTTGATATCATGAAGTGTATTAATTTAAGAATATATTTTTGCGTTTCATTCTGCTTTATTTTTAATTACGAATAGTTGATTTTTAAGTTTACTTCCAAACTGGTAACATTTAGTATATTTTGCCACAGGCTTTTAGTTCTTGCAAAAGACGCAAATTTTATTTTCCGTTTCGTATTTGTTTCAAATTGACGGTCGCACTTTTGTTTAATGCACTACACGTTTGCATTACATCTGCTTTAAAAAATGCTCCAACTGACAAAGAAAACAAAATAAATTAAATTCAAAATTATGTAAATTTTACAGAAGTATAGATATGCGATACGCTTACAACCAAAAACAATTAAGTAGAGTCAAAGATTCTGCCAGATATGATAAGGACAGTTATATGTGTACATCTATGGACATAATATAAGGAAAAACGATTTAACGTTTTTTGCTAGAATAAATGTATTCGTTTTAGACGTAACGTTAATTTATTTTTTTAATTTAGAAAATTGTTCAGCCAGTTTACAGAGCGTAAATTTTTTCATAAAACCACATTATTAAGTCAATGTGTCAAATTTGCGACTTAACATTTTTGTGCCAGTATGCCCATGATATTACATTATTTAAAAGCTTAATTATTTTCCTTTACCATTATTTTAGCTCACGAGTAAATATAACTAAATAGTTTTGTGGTTTAAATAAAAAAATATTTATATTTGCTCGTGGACTGGGAGTTTTATGCTTCTGATAGCTTCAACGATAGTGCGAAAAATATCAAATAACACGTTAAAAATTTAAAATTGAAGAATTTCACTTTTTAATGTCTATAAAACCGACATGTTTAGAGAGCGATGGCACAATTTACAAAGGGAACAGGGTCAATAGTGAGTCATTTAGATTTCGTGGGTCTTTGTAAATTGTGCCTTCAATTACTCCCCTTTCTACTCCTACCTTTCCAAGGACACAATTAAATTTATTTTTTTATTTGTTTATTTGCCTTTGGATCATTTATATATATTTTTTATTTATATTTAGTGTGTGAGGAAGAGAGCATCGCTCTCGAAAGATGTCGGTTTTAAATACATTACAAAGTGATTAAAACAAAGAAATTCTATAATTTTAAATTAAAATGGTGCCACAAAATATATTTGTATTTGAAGAAGACGTTAAAAATTGTTTAAAGCTTAAAAAAAATGCTCAAATATACGTAATTTATTTAACTGAATCCTTTGGCTTCGGCTACACTCTTTTGACACTAAAAGCCAAATCAACACATTTACTCACTTATTATAATAATGATTTTTTTCGTAGGTGAAAACCCAGCCGCGATGCAGAGCGGTGCGGCGTGTCGCCACACCCTGTGTTCCAGAAGATGTAACGCAATAATCGTTATTGCGATAGCCACTTCAATAGCCCTGTTCAGCTGACAACCCTGACTCTACTAAAGTTGTCCACACTAAACAAAACCAATCGGTTTAAAGTGTTTTTTTTTTGTTCTTCAATAAATGCAATTAGCAAAGTGTAAGACGATTCGATGTTACTCTAAGAAGAATGTCAGTGAGAACTGTTTCATGCGATATTTTGAAAAGTATATTATGGAAAAAAATACTTAGGTATATATATACTAAACTGAATGAACTTATTATTAAGCAAAGCGATTGGCGCAAGTTCTTTTCAAATTAATAAATGTGAGCCATAAAAGATTCTGATTTTTAGTTCTGTGTTTAGTTTTTTGCTATTTATTTAATTTTGCAATCAGACCCAACAAAATGCATTGCACCATTGTTATTATTTTGATTTAATAGTTTTTTCATCTTCTCTAAAATACACTTGGCTGGAGTAAGATTTTAAAAAGCTTCGTTCATTATATCAACAGCAATACAATAATTACAAAAATAATTAACACGGGTTCAAGTCCCGTTGGCGGCAAGTATCTTTTCTCGGAAGATTTTTCAATGTAAAAGAGTGTTTCAGGCTGACAATTATTGCTTGTAATAATTGTTACCCTTTGTGCTATGCATAAAAATCTTGTCTAAACGTTAGTTTATAAATAAATAAAATAATAACAAAAATAATACTTAAAGTCACGATAAACCACTCCCTGAAAAGTCTTAACTTTTATTTTGTATATATAATCACAATCACTCTCCAGCAAATTAGATATGGTGTGCCATCCACACAATTTGATCTAAAAAGGCATAAATTTTAGTTAACCAATGTATTTTTGCTATTTTTTTATGTATTATAAATCTTGCCTAAATGGCGTTTGAAGGATTCACATATAGACGGAATAAAATGTCGTCAAAAAAATTGGTTCCGTCCACACGATGTCCGCGTAACGCGTTGAACAGCTCCTAACTAGCAAGAAAATTAATAATAAATACTTGAACTTAATGGAAAGGCCCGTATAAAATATTATAGTTAAAATTGATTTCATACACTTTATTTCGCCCTTTTGACAGCTTAATAATTCATTTTCATGTGTGTGCAGGTGTCGTGTGGACAGAATCATCCATGTCATTAGTTTTTTTAAGCTTCAAAAACATGATATAAGACAATGTGATTATAACTTATATTGAAGACTGAGAAAATACATTGTTTTGGAAAACCTCCAATAATACATACGAGTAGTATTGTGGAGCAAAAAAACACGTCATTATAATTTTCAAAACTTTCTAATCATAAAGAATGTTAGTTTTAAACTACGACTAATGTGAAGGTGGAGATGAAATATATATTCATAATCTTAAGGACTTTTCTTACTTCATACGTCAGTGTTATATGTGATCAATATCGGTTACAATATTTATACGTGTTGTACATAAACAATATTTTTAAGAGTTGTACATTTTGTAGTTCTATGGATAGATTTATTGGATTGAGAAATAAACCACAAAACTGTTACTCATCGTCTTTTATTTGTAAATTAACATAATAAATTTGCCGTTTCAGAAAAAACAGATTAGTACTGAAACTTGTGGAAAGTGCATACAAAAAATATAACTTTAGTAAAATTATTAAAAATTCAATCACTGAAGAGAATATCAGCAAACCCAGGACTTAAGTCTTGCCAAGGCTCTGCTCTAACCATTGTTCGGGGTTCAATTCCTAAAGAGAGTTAATGAGATTTTATTCAATGATTATAGTCTGAGGTTTTACTCATTAAGTTATTATAAAAAATATTTTAAAAATATTCATCCTAGACATAAAAAGTCAATAGTTGTCGAAATTTAAAATAAAACTGGGTCCAAGACACTATCTAGATTGCATTTACTTGGGGCTGAATTTTGCGATCATTCACAAAGATAGCAACCAATAAAACTGAAGAATAATAATAATAAAAAGAAAATTTAAATAATGTTTGTGATTCTTAATCAAAGTATGACACAGTTAAATATGACCGAAGGTGATCATCATCATCATCACTCTTGGCTCTACAACCCTTGGTGGGTCTTGGCCTCCTCAAGAGTGTGCCTCCACTCATCTCAGTTTTGTGCCAGCTCTCTCCAGATTAGAAGCTCCAAGGTGGATATATCTTTGAGGACGTTGTCGCTCCATCTTAATCTTGGTTTTCCCAGGCTCCTTCGCCCTATCCGTCTTTAGTTCAGCGACCGAAGGAGATAGGGTTGAATTAGTCCAGTGGTTAGAGCAGAGCCCTGGTGAGACTAAAAAAATATATTTAAAGTGTCATAGGGCGGCTTTTACATAATTTAAACAATTCATCAAATTTCAATGTTAAAATCCTGTAAAAGTTCTGTTTTGTTATTATTTCTCCATTGGCCGGTTATTTCACAATGTTATGAAAATAACATAACTTAAATAGGACTTTCAAAGAACTTGAGAACAAACTTTGAAATTTGATGAATTATTCGAATTCCGTGAAACCTTAAATGTCAATTTTGAATTTGGAGAATCTAGACTTACTGGTTTTATTATTATTAAATGTGGAAAAAAAATCAAACGCCACAAGTATTTAAACTCGGCCGCCTGCTGGGCGAAGATGATGCATACGTCTTCATTTTTTACCACGGGACTCCTGTATTTCTCAGGTAAATTGTTATCCTAAACATGCGTAAATTAATATCTTAATTTCAGAGTGAAAATACTCTCAGTATCGCCATGACGTAGGACCACCATTCAGAATTGACACATTGCTTTAAATGGCTTTAGCCGTGTTTGATCTGAATATCCAGGTACTTCACTGCCTTTCTCTTCTCCTTCTCCTCTTGGGAAGGAAAAGTGTTTAAAGGGTGGGTAGGAATATGGGATTCAGTGTGTTCAGGTCATCCACCTCCAAGACCTAGACAAACCTTACCCCATGGACCCGGGCACCCCTGCTAAATCACCAAACGTAGCGAACCACTTGGGGTGACCTGTGGCAGAGGTGTTGGTTATCCAATAAAGGTTCCCGGGGCGGCGGTACCCATTCCCGCCTCCTAAATTCTTGATAACGTAAATGGAGACCAACTTTATTTTAAACGTTCAGCAGAAGGAATTTTTATAAAATGTGGAGAAAGCATTGCGATTGTTACATGAATTCACTGTGAATGATATCTTTTTACTTTGAATTTTTTTTAAATACACATTGCTAACTGGTTGAAATACGTTTAAAAATATTTTCTCTATCTTTATACATAAAAATAATTTTTATGAACGTTAATCAAAATCCAGAAAAAAATAATATTTTACCTCTTTTACATTTTGATCTAATGAGCTATTGACCTATAGCTGTTGGTGAGGTTCTGTCGAAGTCTTGGTGCCGTAACTGCTCACCTACTGCGTGGCGGTCCGGGTCAAGAGAGACTGATTGAGGGAGGACTTTTGACCTCTCTATCCGGACTCTCTCGACCCATCGCCTAACACCGCAGTTGAAAAGATAGGTTCACACGTCATTCCTGGACACTGACCCCAGATTACAACCCACCTCTCATTCCTTTTCCTTCCCAGAACTTCTTCTCCTTACTTTTATTAAAAAAACTCGACACAGCTTCCCTAAGATGACATTGAAAATTGAGGGAAATTATTTTACTCAGGGTCTCCTGTATGGAGCCATTGTAAAAAAATAAACTGTCAATTTAAAAATTGGAACTGATTGTGTGAAGAATTCACACAAGCGATAAAGTAGGTAAGTTCAATGTGTACATTACACACACGTAATAATATTTTAATAGAAAGTTATTTCAAATAATTAATTGTCATTTTCAAATTTGCAGTTATAATTTTATTTTGCGAATATGTTAGTGGTTTTTCACTGGTCTGCGCTAGTACCTACGTACTTAAGTGTAATTTTGCCTTTAATTTCTTACTGAAATTCTTTTGGAAGAATATTAAGAATCATATAATTAATCGCCCGTATTAAATAATGTGATTCACATATTTTTAATCTGCTGAAAGTGTCTTCATTAATTTAGGCCAAAGAACAAAGAAATATCCCTCT
Source organism: Limnephilus rhombicus (assembly GCA_929108145.2). Taxonomy (NCBI): domain Eukaryota; kingdom Metazoa; phylum Arthropoda; class Insecta; order Trichoptera; family Limnephilidae; genus Limnephilus; species Limnephilus rhombicus. The sequence goes on along the minus strand of OV815288.1, from coordinate 43,364,723 downwards.
AACTAATCTTTTGTTCAATCTGGTCCTGATCGTTCTGGTGTAATTTTTTTCATGGGAGAGAAGAAAAGGCCGTCGTATTCATTAGCATTACAAAGTCTATAATCCCTTATCTGTTTTTAAATGTCGACTCAGTTTACGTCATTATAGCGGAACGTAGAAAATCTTTCGAAAAATCTTTTTAAAGTCTTTAAAAGTTTTCAAGGATTTTGCAATGTAATACAATGCGGATAATCTGTTTATTAGTAGATTTTTAGCCCAGTTTAATTTTGAAGGGAGAAAAAATGGTAAGGCACAAAATTTTAATTTCCAAAATTTAAAGCATGTTCTTGTAATGAAAAACGAGGTGTGGATGTGTAGATAACACTTCATCAGGTTGTCAGAGCAGATTTGAAATTAATATTTTTTTTGAAAACTTTCTCAAATTTTCACCGCACTGCAGCACTGACGCAATATTCAGCTGAAATAGGGCGAACTTTAAATAAATTAGAATATTTTTTCATGACTTCTGTTCTTACATTCACAAGAAGAATCCGAAAAATGGCTTTTTATCTATACGAACGTGTTCGCCAATTTCCTCTCTAGATTTTGACAATAGTGTAAATATTTGTTTATGTAATACGAGCATCGACCACTAGCGTGTGGGTTTTTTTCTAACATTTTTCCAAAATACTTCTCAAATAAAAATATATTTAACGAGGAAATTCACAGACATAACAAAAGGACGTGCAAGAAAATCAGACTTCAAAAAAGGGACAAGGTGAATACGCAGAACAGTTTACTATACAAAGGCATGAAGTTATATTACACGCTACGAGAAACTTTTAGTCCACACCAATTGGAAAGTTCAAGACGTATTGTAGGAGCTACATAAAAATATGAAATATTACAAATAATTAGAAATTTTTTAATTTAAATGTATCTACAAATTGCTAAAATAAAAATTAATAAAAATAAAGTAGGAGTTAGGTTAGGTTAGGTTCCAATAATCTTTAAAATTGCCCGATTCAAACGCAATCAGCAGACGTTCTGGATGTAAACTAGACAATGTATTTTTTAAAAAAGCAAAACGTACAAGTATAAAACAATATTTTGGTGAAAAAATCGGACCAGTTTCGGTGGAGAAAAATGGGGAATACAAAACCTCGATTCTTTACGATTCCTATTTAGGTTTTATTAAGGTTAAAACTACTTGTTCATTTACTATATACACCAGCGAACAAGTACCAAAAATAGACCCTTTAAATAAATAAAATAATATCCACGCCAACATATTATTCGAAGTTGATAAATAATAAAAAAAAAATTATAATAATAATTATAATTTCGGGGAGCCTGCGGTCGGGTCACTGTCGTGTTATGTTTGGCAGTTGAAAACGAGATGATCAAAAGTTAAAACGTGTTGAGAAAGAATGTTTAATAACTAACCATTAAAATATCAAAATAACTTTCACTGATTATTTTTAATGCTTAATGATGAAAAAGTCCATTAGATCAGTTTCACATATTTTGACTTATTGTTAGGCATTTACACAATATAAAGCTACGCTTACCTACATAAATCTATATATCATATATATGTACTTGTAGTTAGTATTGTTATATCTCCTGATCAACCTTCCCTATACACCTGTCATTTTTGTTTTACCCATATCAGTCATAAATTGATTCTCTCCGCATAAACATCTCCGCATTAATATTCCCGCATACCGGATACCGCAAGGAACGTACCGCGACTGACATCTCTTCTTCTCTATCTCTACATCTCCACATATTATAAATTAAAGTCCCCCGCGTCGTCTGTCTGTCTCTTCGCGATAAACTCGAAAACTACTGAACGGATTTGAATGCGGTTTTCACCAATAGAGAGAGTGTTTAGTGAGTAAGGTTTAGGTATGTAATTTGTCAAGGATTTGTGTAAATTGGTTGAAACATATTGATAATTGTTAGAAGTGTTAAAAAGTCAAGCCGCCTGGTAGCTTTCATCGAAAACGGTGCCTAATCCCTTTGGGATATAACAAAACAGTGCATGGTGGGATATTTCTCTTGTATAGATCTACAAAAAAGTCTGCGAAGGCATATATCTATCTTTTACGGATAGCTTTCTATACCCATTCTATCTTCTAAAAAAATGGTCACGTACATTGCAGTAATTGAAAAGTTATTTAGACGGATATAAATTACGTATTATAAATAAAAGTCCTCCGCGGCATCTTTCTGTCTCTTTGCGATAAACTCAAAGCCGGCGGTGGATATAAAGGTTGGATAACCATCCAGTAGATGACGTTGTGTTTTATTAGCCACAGCAGCGCGGGAACGGGTCAGCTAGTATTTATACAAAATGTAGTCAAAATAAAAGAAGTTCTGCAGAAAGTCATTTCTCTTCTTTTCTTTATATGCATATTTTCTACTTATGCTGTGGCTAAAATACACACACACATTACAAGGTCTTTTGGTATTCAAATTTTACATAAAACACACATCAACATGGATTTATTTTCTTTTCAGTGAAGAGGGAAGAAGATTTTCACACATATTTTAACGCTGACGTCATTCCAGCCATTTGAAACTTATGACTAGCGTTGCTGTAAAAAGTTTTCCAAATGGATGCTCCTGCCCTGGCCTGGCACACTTGTGAAATGACATGTAGATAATGGGCCGAGGGGGTGGGAGCTGCAGGTACCTACTTACTAGTAAAAAGACGCTAAAACCATTTTCATTTATGTAGTACCCACATGGTTTTGAATATTCCTCAAGTATTTTTTGCCTACCCAAGGGTGAGAAAAAATATAGGGAGGGGACCACAGTAATGGGTTTCACGCTTCTTTGAAAATGTTTTAGAAACTAGTAATAAGTTGTATCTACTATTGTCAAAAAAAAATGTGTGAACTGCACTAACGTCCCAAATACTCAGAGTCAAATGGAGTATGTTATGAGACTGTGAAGAGATCAACGAAGCAAAGGTGGGTTAACGAAGCAAAACGTCTACGCTTTTCTAGTGTATGGTAGTTAGTCGTACCTAGAATAAAATGAAATAGATACGAGTATATATATACGGATAATTCTTACAACGTTTAAAATGTCAGATTGGATGGATCCTTGCATAACTCTGTCTCGGCACACACTTTCTGCTTTACTAAAATTCTCACATCATTTGATTTTCATTCTGACTCGCTACATTAGAAACTAAATTATTTTACTCACTAGTCAAACAAAGTGCTGTATTTAAAATTGATAGTTTAATTTATAACTATAATAGTCTCTCAAATGACTTTAAAAACATCTCAAATGACTTTGAGAACATCTCAATATGAAACTGTGGCATGCTTCAGAAAGTAAATTGAATTATAAATTTCTGAACGTTTACATCTCGTTTGATTTGAAATATCTTTTTACAATTAAAACGAAATGAACTATAGGTACTTGTAGTCTGACTGAAGGACGTCTGGAAATAAATAAAAAAAGTTTTCAATCAAACATATTGTGATACTTTTATTTTATAAGCCTTGTTTTGTACAGATAACATTATTTTATTTCATTTGGTTTAATGCACATTGGGGTTTTTGTATAGATTACATATCCAATATACCTAAGAGCTCATAATTCAAAATTTATAAAATAATAAAGGTTGAGGCAATATCATCTTATACCTACATAAAAATTTCGTGTCACGGTTTTTGTGGTCGCACTCCTCCGAAACGGCTTGACCGATTTTTATAATTTTTTTATGAATGTTTGGTAGGTATGAGCATAGGCTAAAGTATATTTCATACCGCTAGGTGATTAGGGTGACTCTATCCAAGAAAAAAAATTCTACTTTTTTGACAATTTTTTTTTTGTATTTTTTTTTATTTGGCCTCAAAAATACCTATAACCTCAAATTTTAACCCTCCCACCTCCACCCTCTCATTTTTAATAGCGATTTTAGTATTTGTGTGTGTACACATTTAACCGTCTTTCATATTTCAAACAGGACGAAATTATTTATGTTGTTTAATGACAGATGGCGCTACGTCTGCCGCATTGAACTTTCATCTACACACGTGCAAGACATTCACGAGAAGCATGGCGTCATTTTGATATTTCATTTGGCATCATGTTCTCGCGTGGGCAAATCATCGAGCTTATTTGTGTTAGCTAAAGACGGACTGACAAAAATATCGAACACTCAATTGCTCTTTAAAATTCATATTGATTTTCTAATTTCATTTTCCTACTTTATTTGGTGTTTTTTGTTTTGTTTTTATCGCCGGTCATCGTCTACAGCGCTCCATTCCTCTCTTTCTGTCGTAGATTCCATCCCACACACTTACAATACATTCGTTATTTTTTATTTAACAACCAAAATATTCACGAGAAATAATTTATATGGCATAAAAACGTTTGTCGGGTTAGTTAGTATTGTATAAAGGAAGATGAATATTATTTACCTGGCTATATTGAGAGCACCTATAATTATTATTATCAATTGTGGTAATCGAGCTTTCACGCAACATGCGAGTTTACCTTTGAAACTTCTTTGTTATATCAACCGAAATGTTTCAGTTTTCTTATAAATAATAAGCCGGACATATTTGTTATACATCACAAGATCAACCACTTGCGAACTGATAAAATTTACAATCAAAAACTTGTTGTTTTATTGTTATGAATAGGAAACCCACTTCGCCTGCTTTATATTTCATAGCATACAGGAAGTAAATATACAAACTTTCTGACAAGGCCAGGAATTACGTAATTTATGGCTGATATTTATTTGCACACATATTACAAGACATACCTACTAATTTTATGTGTACCTACACTTCTCTTGAAAAAAAGAAAATCATAAATATTTTTTCAGAGATTTTCTACATCCTACTAAATATTTTTTAAATTTATTTATTAAAATTTCAACGTTCTGATGGGCTTTTACATATAAGTTTATAATACAGAGACAAAGTTTTAAATAAAAAATATGAACTTGAAAAAGTAAACATCACATAAATGGAAGTAATATTATAAAGGCGAAAGTTTGTATGGATGTATGCACGTATGGGTGTATGTAAGTTTGTTACTCTTTCACGCAAAAACTTCTGAATGGATTTTAATGAAACTTTACAATAACATAGCTCATACATCAGCATAAAATAAATATAGGCTATATCTCAGAGCTCTAGCATTATGAAAGTTGTATAAAAAATTACAATATGTGGCACGATTAGTAATAAATCTATATTTCTTTATTTAATTAAAATTATTAGGGGAGTACTTCAAATCAATGCGGGAAGGGAGAGGGGGAGGATGAAGGGGGAGGGGTGGAGGGGGGAGGGGGAGGTTGAGGGAGAGGGGGGATAGTGAGGGAGGTGGGTGGGTGGGAGGGGGGGGGGGAGGTGGAGGAGGCGGAGTGGGAACCCCCCTAATACCATGCGAACGAAGCCGCGGGAAAAAGCTAGTATAACATATAACCAAGGTTATAGTAGCGTCATTATTATTTTAAAACGTGGACACCATATTAGACTATTCATCCACAGGAATAATGCAAGAGTATCCTATGCTCCTGTTGAGTATTCACGTCGCAAACGAATTGCGCGCTTAGTCGCAATGCCATCATTTTCATATAAAACTAACGAGTTCCCGGCATGCGTTGCGATACCACTTAATGAAGAAATGGTTTCTCCTTGCGTGTTCCCCTCCCATGTCCCGTACCCCTTACGCTTTCCCCCTCCATTTTCCCCACCTTCCCACTCCCCTCTCCACCTCCCCCTCCCACTTTCCCCTCCCCACTACCGCATTCCATGTATTCAGTCCCGGAACATTCAGTTTTCAAACATTCATTTTTCATGTATTACAAACATTCATTTTTTGTATATTTTAAGAACAATCTATCAAATTTGGTACCTATTTAAAATAAATATATTTTTTGATTGGATCAAAATATTCGATATTGGTCTGGTTCATCGATCTTTTATCTTCTTCAAACCCCAATAGAAAAACCTGGAAAAAGAGTACACTTTTTCGATTTATGAGACGGTCTTGTTCCGGGCCATTCCATAGTGCGATGCTGGAACATGCCGCAAATATACATTGTAGTACTTAGCATGTTCAGAAAGTAAGTGTACTGAGACCATAGTGGTCGGTGGTTTTCAGTTTTTTGAGAGTTGGCAACACTGAGTGGTAGAGCAGGAATATTGTAGTTTTGTAAACTCACGTTGTAGTGTCCAGTTGCGTGAAAGATGTCGGCCAAAAATCCTGTGATCCGCTTTATACTCACGGAAGGAATAACACCTACAAGAAGAAAATTTGAGAATTTCTGGGCTCTATTGTGATTGGAGATGACAGTGGGTGACTCATTACACACCTGAAAAATAAAAACAGTCGTCAAAGTGGCGTCACACCAATTCCCCATCTGTCAAAAAATTTAAAACCACAAGTTCGGGCAAAAAAATCATCGCCTCACTTTGGTCGAATTTCTGCCTCAGGTTGTGACCATCAATGCACAAAAATGTTGTGATACCCTAAAAAACCTCAGGAGCATTCAAAACAAACGGAGGGGAATGCTGGCCAGAAAACTGTGCTTATTTCACCAAAACGTCCGTCCTCACATAGCCTTAGCCACTAATACGCTTTTGGACTTATTTGGTTCTGATGTTTTGAACCACCCCCCCCTATCCCCTGACTTGGCGTCTTCAGATTATCATATTTTCACCTTCCTGAAGGCATGTTTGGATGAAAATAAATTTTCAAAGGACGAGCAGGTGCAGAAAGTGGTTCTGAAGTGGGGGAAGGAGCTTGCGGGAGAACTCTTCGAGGAGGGCATAAAGAAACTTGTGCCACGGCTCACGTATGCATTGAACGGGTTGGTGATTATTTGTAAAAGTAGTCAACAAGTGTATCAATAATATCCTGTAATTTTTTTTCTAATACACATTAAAAAACTAAAATCAGTACACTTACTTTCTGAACGTGCTTCGTATTTCAAACGATTGTAATGTGAAAACAGAAAATCGATAAAATATCCCGCAACTACCGGATGGCTAGTCAAAAGTCTTGCCCCTAGACTAAACGGACACCAAGTCAAGCTTCGTTCATAAAGGAAAACAAAAACCATAAATTATTTATTTTTACGGCATAGAAAATGAATTCATCATTCATACAAAAGGTAATTATTTCCTTGAAAGTTTCCAACCTACGACAGTACTTTCTTGAAAATAATATGCTATTTGATATCCATACCTTTTTTTATCTTAATTTTCCGCGAAAATATTCTCAGATTATTTATCTCTATATCCCCCGTAGGAGTGGCGTTCTAAAACGCAAAAAGATAATCTCGACTCCCTTCCGTGAAACATATTCCTTCAGTTCGAAAAAATATCTTATCTAAGTATGGGAGACGGCAACCATTTTTCTTAAAAAAAGAACGCCTACGTTATTATGAAATGTAAAAACTGATCCACTCGCGCTAGTATTCACTAGAACGACAATTTTTTTTATGTGTTTTGCGTAATCAAGAAATCAATGGAAGTTAAATTATCATAAAGCGGAATTTACACTACGCAACCAGCTGCGCACAACTTGTTCATGACATTAGTTACACTACTAGTTTCACTTGTAAACATATGCATGCATTAGTTGTATGCCACAAAATTAGAATCGCGCTTGCGCGAAATTACGGCACCAAATAGTAGATTTAAATTCAAATTCAAATTCGATTTATTTATTCTTTCAAAAACATTACAAAATTCAAAATTTTAATACGTTTTTAAAATATATTCGTAACAGTATTACATTAAACATAAATATAAATGGTAGGCAAAAAAAACTGAGGTTTTACTCACTAATTTGAAAAAATTATATGTTATACAATATTTTTTGAATCCTTAACACCTGATGGCAATCTTTTCCAGTGCCGACCAGTCGAACGATCGAGATTTACCGGAGTTTGTTTTTGGATTCGGCCGCGCTAATTACAAACATATTTTTTTATTTTTTTTTTAAGAAAGACAAACATTCCCGGGATACGAATAACCTGACAATATTTGAAAATCTCCGATTACCGCCACAGTAAACGAAAAATGTTGCTCGTATCGTGATGGAGGACTTGGCCAGCCGAGAAATCGAACTCGTGACGCCCGAGTAGGAGCCAAACGCGATAACAACTCAGCCACTGACCAGTCGGACCAGTCATACCTTCAAATATTAATACAGAAACATATTTATTTTAATAATTATTATAAGCAATAATTATCAGCCTGAAACACTCATCCACATTGAAAAATCTTCCAAGAAAAGATACATGACGCCAACGGAACTTGAACCCGTGCCCTTCTGATTGCCGGTCAGCTGCTCTCCCAATTGAGCTATGGCGGCTTATCTTATACCCGCCAAATGATTCAATATATACTAGTGTTTCATTCAACAATTACTGCTTATTATATTTTATTTTATCAGTGTCACTCTCGCAAAAATAAAGTTGGTTGTTTTCAGGTGGAAAAAATATAATAAGCAGTAATTGTTGAATGAAACAGTAGTATATATTGAATCATTTGGCGGGTATAAGATAAACCGCAATAGCTCAATTGGGAGATCAGCTCACCGGCAATCAGAAGGGCACGGGTTCAAGTCCCGTTGGCGTCATGTATCTTTTCTCGGAAGATTTTTCAATGTGGATGAGTGTTTCAGGCTGATAATTATTGCTTATAATAATTGTTACCCTTTGTGCTATGCATAAAAATCTTGTCTTAAACGTTAGTTTAACAATTAAAAATAATAATTTTTATTTATTTAAACGCCCATAGGGCTTTTACATAGAATGCAGTACTTTTTTTTAAATTACAGCGAAAAGAATGGGTTTACAAAATACAAGTAACACAATATATCTTAAAAATAAAATATAGGTTACATAAAATATAAGCGTTAATAAAATACATGTAACATAAAATAAAGAAACAATATATAGTCCATAAAATTTAGGAGTTGACATAAAGTAGTAGGTAATGTTTAAAATTGTTGTTCACATTAGTGTATGGGATGGGAAGAAATACATAGTTGGCACATATGGCGTTTGAAGTTTGCTAAATTCAAATTGTTGTCAAATACATCCATATTGTTTAAGTATTTGTTACCAAGACTATGTAAACGTTGTATTGGAGAATGCAAATCATAGTTCATAATAATGAGATGTACGTATATAATATAATATATGCACTGCCTAAAGTGGTTTAAAGCCAATGAATCCACCTAGATTTCTTTTGGTTTTATAAAAAAAATGGAAATTTACAATTAATTTTAAAAACATAAAAAATCACCGGCCGAAATTTGGGTAGCGATCACTCGGGTGGTTAGAATAAATAATTGTTGAATTATATTCTTTTGTAAGAACTTCTCGTTAGTTAAATACATAACTTAAATAGAAAAGAGGGAATAAAAAAAATCAGTACGAAAATAAACTTTCATGCATTTTAAATAATTTCGTCTACTGAAGCACGTAGCGGTATAAGCGTTAAAAATATACTGATTTTCATTCAAAACGGTGGAGTAACTTTATAGCGTCTTGTTGTCACGTTTCCAACCCCAACTTTGGGTTCGAAGGCGAGTGTGGGTAGCAAAAAAGGAAAATGCCGAGAGCAAAAAGTTTCCCACCGCTTTCCATAGCACAGGGCGGTTCTGAACATGCGCCGTGACACACACGTGAAGTGGAATGACGCCGGGCGTACGCGGCATAAATCCACGATTGGATAAGCAAATTAGCCGGCTTTCCCCCTCTCTCCCTGTACGTGATTTACGTGGATCGGGGTTTCCACACAAAAAGAGGTCGCGAAAATACTTTCAACTAATGAGTTAATGTGGATGTTTTTTGGGTGAATGCATTCAAAAGGTTTAAAAAAATATACGCTGGAGCTTAATGCTTTTATGATTAGGTTGGCTCTTGTAAGCCACTCGTGATATTATGATAGCCAATTTAACGTGCGGTACGTTTTACAAAGCATATCTTGCTTTGCTAACTAACTGACCGTAACGACATTTCTCCACAGGGATTACCAGAGCACCGAAACTCACACAACTATGCACATATTGCACGTCTCATTCATATTCACATTAAATAAAGGCAAAAATGTATTAAGATATATATATATATATATTTTACATGTGTTCCTCACAGGAGGCCCTGGGGAAAATAATTTCCCTTAGGGCCTATGGCATCTTTGGGGATGCTGTGTGGAGGTTTGGGTAGGAATCAGGGGTTCAGTATGTCCTGGTCATCCGCCTCCAAGACCTAGACAAACCTCACCCCATGAACCCGGGCACCCCTGCTAAATCACAAAACCTAGCGAACCACTTGGGGTGACCTACGGCAGAGGTGTTGGTTATCCAATAAAGGTTCCCGGGGCGGCGGTACCCATTCCCTCCTCCCAAATTGATCCCGATTGCGTTGATTTCAACAATATTTAGTTCCACTAGAATTTAGGCGTTTGAGCGAAGTGTATTATTATTCAAGTTCATTCTTTTCTAGAAAGTCGTCAACATTATATTCCACCTCAACGTTGGCAACAATTTTTTTTTTTTTTTCATTTTTACTCTTCTAAACGCTGAGGTGGCAGCAAGCGCCTTACACAGCACATGTCACACAAATAATAATGTACAACTAGCAATTGAAAAAACTAAAAACCCACTCCTTGGCGGGCTACACATCAGTAGCTTAATTACAAACTTGACGTACACACCATCCATATCCAGACTGGAGAGAATCACGAAAATCCAAATCCAAGAGTATTTACGCCTGCTAGCCGACGTTCCTCGTGCTAGCCATTAACATAAGTGGTGCCATTTTTTTGTACAATTGGCTACTTTGTTTTATTACGTTTCTATTACGATAGTAGCTTATTCACAAACTTCACGTTCACAGTTGATTTCCATATGACGCGGCGCAAGAGTTGTACTTGGAGTCGGATTGCTAATAAATTTCAAACTCTAGAGTATCAATACTGTCAGATATGTATATGCTCAGCTTAGTAAAGAGGCACGACTTATGACACACCGTGAAACTTCTGTAATAACAATATTTTTGAACAACTGCATGTTCTTCAGAACATGGAGATTCCTACCCCTCGCAACATTTTTCCTATTCAGAACTTCCTCTCATGTACATAAAGGGTGTTTTTTAGAGGTATACAAATTCAAAATGAAAAAACACATTAAAATGATGTTAATGTTTATGATATTGGCTTTATTTAATAGATAATTTTATGCCATTATTGTTTAAATATGATTTCGGGCATATGAGCGCCACGGCTAGCTCCAAGTCCAATTTTCGACAACTTTATCGAGCAACTGGGGCCATATACCGGCAATAACACAGCGAATGTTGACTTCCAAATGATCCAACGTCTCTGGTTTATCAGCATAGACTAGTTACTTCACATACCCCCAAAGAAAGTAATCTAATGGTGTGAGATCACACTATCGTGGAGGACAGTTCACAGGTCCATAACGTGAAATTATGCGCTCACCAAATGTTTTCCGCAATAAATTGATGGAGGCACTCGCCGTGTTTTGCACACTTTTTCAAAATTTGCACATTTTGCAAGCGCTGTTCTGACGTCAGTCTATTCATGGTGAAATGGCAAAACGTACTGAATACAAATCATCTGTCAACTGTCAGATTGACAGTCTGTAAAAACAATGTTGCCAGTTTAAAAACCAAAACTCTAAAAAAAGTTCAAAATACCTTCCACAGAGCATCCCCAAGACGATACAGGTTTTGACGGAAATTCTTTTCCTCCTGTGTGGAAATAATGTTAAAAAATAATACACAAGGTAGGTACCTATTCATAAAAAAACGGTTTTATTCTGATAATATAACGTTTCATTCTTCCCAGAAACCTCGAAATAAAATACTTAATAAGATTTCAAGAGGATATGTGTAATAACATAATAGAAAAGGTATGTACTTGGTGTGCTTAGGTGGATTTCTCGGTTAAACTCCTCTGAGGTAATAATCTACTTGGTACATAAGAGTTCTTGCCGTACCTTTTTCGGTCGCAGCCTCTCGAAAATACTCAAATAAAAAATGAAGACGGGCCCACAAGTATTTGGTAAACAGACCGGCTTGTGTATAATGGCAACTCAGCAGTGAAGTGGCGACGTTACACATGAAATATGAAGTTTAATGCGACACACGAATTTTGTTTTATTTATTAATGGAACATAAACAGTCTTAATAATACAATACACATGCTAGGATGACAAACGTGCAATAATTAATAAGGTTCACAGGAAGGTTTTTAGAAATATAAAACTAATAAAGTAATTTATTTATTTTTTATTGAGAAAAACAGTTAACATGTATATCCAATTACATTTCACAATTTTTAGTTAATAGTAAGTTAATACATTAATTATATAGGTACATAAAAATGACAGGTGCTAAAAATACCTTTATTTCGCTCTTGAAATGATTGTATTTCGATTGAAAAATGTCAATTTCAAAAGAAAGGTTTAATAGTGTGGTCATTCTCCCCAGAGGCATGATCATTGGTAGGTTGGTCCTGCCTCTAGGAAAAGTAAAAAGTCTCTGTTGCCTTGCTCTGGTGAAGTTATCGGGGACATAAAGTGAAATCCTTCCTAGAACATCAGGATTGCTGATGTGCCCGTTTAGCAGCTTGTGTGTGCTACTAACACCATTGCAATTTTTCTCCTCAATTCGAGACGATTTAGTCCCAGCATTCCCGCGAGAAAATCAGAGGGATACAACAAAGGGTAATACCCAAACTCTCGCATGTACAGGTACCGCGTGAACTTTTTTTGCACCTTTTCAACATCATTTGAGTAGAGGGCATCTTCGGGTCCCCATATTACTGATCCACTCTCGAGAATGACTGCTGTGTTGGAAAAAGATTTGGCGTTGCATATTACAAAGCCTAGCATTCACATCGCAGAGTTGCACACCGAATCGATATGAGAACGGAATGTCAGGCGTGTGACAAAAGTGATTTCTAAATCTCTCATTTGTGAAATATGTTTTAACGAGGTACCAGGCATTTTGTAGTTAAAATATAAAGTACTCTTAGCCCTTGTATAGCACAAAATAGTACACTTTCCGCTGTTAAAATAGAGTTTATTCCTATTACTCCATTCTACGATTCCGTCGATATCGGTTTGTAAACGAATAGAATCTGCTTTCGACATTATATTGGTATAAAGTTTAATTTCGTCAGCAAATAACAAAAAATTTATAAATTTTATAAACAGAGCTATATCATTTATAAACATAGAAAATAATAGAGGTCCTAAATTAGATCCTTGCGGGACCCCAGAGTTTGTGAAGTAAGGTTTTGAAGCAAACTTCCCATAAACTACGTATTGTTTTTTGTTAGATAAATAATTGCGGAAGAACAGAAGCATTCTATATGAGAGACCAAAATTTTCAAGCTTTTTTAGTAATATGAGGTGATCTACTTTATCAAAAGCTTTAGCAAAATCGTTATACGATACGTCTACTTGTTTGTTGTTATCCAATGTATTTGCGACATAATCCGTGAAAACCATTAAGTTGGTCGTTGTGGATCTGCCTTCTCTAAACCCATGCTGCTGATTTATGAGAAAAATTCTACTTTACTATAGATGTGTTTATGTATAATAAGTTCAAATAATTTGGCCGGTGCCGAAAGAATCGCCACATGTCGATATATATATATATATATAGTTATAGTATATATAGTTATATATATATATATATATAGTTATAGTTCGATACATTTGATTTATCGCCGCTTTTGTGTAGGGGGGGTGACCTTAGATATTTTCCAACGGTCAGGGAATTTACCTGAATATAGAGAAATATTAAATATATGTAAGAGAGGTGACATCAATGGTTCGGCATATCCCTTCAAAATAATTGTATTAATAAAATCTGGTCCAACAGATTTTTTTGGTTAAAGTTTTTTAACTGCTGCTAGGAAATCATTTTTGTGCACACGTATCATGTCTACATTATGAACTAATGAAGAGTAACTTCCGGGAGTATAGGAGTCAAATTCAGCACTTTGTTCGCCATATACAGACTGAAAGTATTCTGCAAATGCTTCCGGAATATCGGGCCCTGTATGTGTATGTCCGTTCCATGATACTTGGTTTATAATCCCACCGTCTTTCTTCTTTCCGGAATCAAATTTCCAGAAGGATTTCGGATCATTTTTGACGTTGTTTTCGATATTTTTTATATACTCCTTGTATGCAATATTTTTTTTGATTTTGGATCTTAGAAAACAAAATATTTCCCGATCTCCTACCGATCCGGTGCGCTTCCAGTTTGTGTGATATTTGTCTTTCTTTTTCAAGTCCCCAAGAATCTCACCATTAAACCATTTCGGGTATTTTCTTTCCGAGCTAGGTAAACGCTTTCTTTTAAAACACATGTCAAAAAGATCATAAATTACACTATTAAAATAATCTACTGCTATATCTACATCTTCAAGTTTTAACAAAGGTTTTAAGTCTTGAGAATTTAGTTTGAAATAAAACTTTTTCTTTTTAATTTTTAACTTTATGAGTAAAACCTCAAATTGTAAATATTATCATTTATTTAAATATTGAAATAAAACTGTTCGAAATCACCACATTCAAGGTTTCATCCATGCTTAATACAATTTCTGTTATCGTTGAATAATGCTTTCTTACAATAAGATTTCCTTTCGTTGATTGCGATTTCTGTATATAAAGATGGATGGTATGAATCTTCACTAACAAGTGAGTACAAAGATTTGAACACTTTTAAGTTAAAATTACCAATAATAATGTCCAGTTTCTTGTTCGTTATGTTAGTTTTTCTGCTCCATTTGAAATACTTCCATAAAACATAGTAAGTCTGTTTGAGTTGATTTGTTACTCGCACAGGAGTTTAAGTTAAAATCACCTACAATAATAATTTTTTTATCTAATAAATGTTAAATGAAAACAAAATTGTAACCTGCTCCAATATTCTAGATCAAGGTGTGAATCTCGATAGTAGGTTACAATATCAATGTCATATCAATCCAATAACAAATAAAGCAGCTACAATGCTTGGTTTCATCGTAAGAAATACAAAAGAATTCACAAACATTATAATTATCAAACAACTACACTTTGCATATGAACGAAGTCATCTAGAGTTTGCGTCAACTGTATGGTCTCCATTTTAGTGCATATAAAGAAAATTGAATCGACTCAGAAAAAATCATAAATCAAAAAGTATATCAAATATTTAGTTAGGATGTGAGCTACTTTATTTATTTTGGCTTTAAATTAAACTATATAAGTCATTACATTTTAATGTTTCTGGATTTTAGAGGCGATTTGGGCAATTTTTTGTGATTAAAAGAAAAACATTAAAAAAATAATTTTGAAGGTTTTTCTTAATGTTGCCTCCAAAATAGTCAAACACAAAAATTTTTAATGGCCAATATCTTATAATTTAAAGAAATAATAACTAAAGTCGCTCACATCCTAACTAGATATTTGATATAACTTTGGATTACAATAATAATTTTTCATATTGGTTGGGTATTTTGATCTCAAATCCAAATCTAGGATTTGTATGAAACTGGCAGAAATGGGCCGCGCATACGTTCCTCTTAACATAAACAATAAAGCACGGGTTCCAAACTTTTGAACAGTTTTCCAGGTGAGGACGAACTTGTTGTTGAGAACAGATAAGTCCTTTAAAAAAATTACATATTCTCAATATAAAACTTGAACTTTTTGTTGCTTTGATTACCATATGATCAACGTGTTTCCTAAAAGTAAGTATAGAGTCCAAAAAACTCAAAAATCACTAACTTACGAGCGTGTACACTTTATTTGTTAGCAGCGATACAGAAACTGCAATAAAAGAAATGACTGTACGACCTTTTCCACACAAATCTAAATTTTGGACTTTTGGCCAAAATACTCCACCGTACCGAGGATTTTTTAAAATAAAAAGGAATAGCAAATATCTGGTTTGGACAAGAGCTGTTTTATTATTTGTATTATAAATTGTAGAATATTGTAAAAAATATTTCGATTTTTGATAGTTTCGAAGAGATTATTTTAAAAAAATGCATTACTTAATATTTAAATTAAAAAATATGTTAATGTTCGAAAAAAAAATTGACGGCATTAAATTTTAATTTATTACAAACGACGTAGTAGGTGGCAACACAAATTTGTGTTGTAAACAAAAATTTCAATCTATATTTCCGTATATTATCACAGTAGAGGGAGCAAGATTATTTTTTAAATAATTAGGTACCTACTTACTATTTACTCACAAAAAAATTCACAAAGTTTTCTTCAAAACCATGAAAAATGGAATTCTTTTGATAATGGCCAATATTTTATTATTTTAAACCCAAACAAATAAAATATCTCAAATCTAAACATAATTCAAACATCCCATTTTTATTAAAAACTAGCTGACCCGGCGAACTTCGTACCGCCATATATTTTTTTTCGTGAATATTTTCGAAATTGCTGAAAGACTTGTTGTACTATTTATGCCCGCCTCGGCTTCACACGGGTGGTGTACAGTCGCGGACTAAGGAAATGTAATACTTCTCGTAAATTCAAATTAGTTGGATTATCAATGATTCCGTATATCGAATGTTACACGTTACGTACTTAATGACAAAAAATGAGACAAAATCTTCTGTTTACAATACGACCATAAAACTAAATAAAATTACAATGAAGTAATTCGACCATAACTATTGTAATGCCTTGTAATGTACAACATTTTTTTTGTTTTTCCTTCTGGAGAGAAAACAAATAGCTCGGATGGTTTGCCGACTTTCGAGCACCCAACGTACAACTGCCCATGCGAAAAACACGGCAATTCAAGGTTTATTCCACTTCTAACGATTGGTCTTGGGATTTATTAATTGTCATTGCAAATGCAAGGCGCGCTGGAAACTGGACACGTTTAAATTCAAAAGGAAAGTGAGTAGGCATTAGTGGTATTCTTGGAACAAGCACATTTTTGCCTTTGAATTTTTCAATGATTATAGTAGCTGCAATCAAATTTTTCTTAATTTTTAAACAGCGAGTCTGGTTCCATTGCACAATTTTGGCTGAATCAGATTGCGTAACATAATTATCACAGAGAATTGTAAATTGTGTGGCGGTAATCCTGGCAAATCCAATGAATTTAAGAATTCAGTAGGATAATTGACTACTTCATTTCGATCGATAATGGAATCGATCGACAATGAATGCATTTGTATTGACTCTGAATTTTTATATGTTTGTTCGCTTAACCAAGCATAGTTTTTATAATTCACACCAATATTTGGGAACACTTTCGATATTATTCTTCCTTTGACGCTGTAAATGGACAAAAAATAGTGGAAACGAAATGAAGCCAGTAGAAGTGTCAACAGGAATTTTCCCATTGCCAATGTCTACTAATGCATTTGCAAACACTTCCGCTTAACGCCACTCGCATATTCATTGTTAACTTAAAATTTTCACTTTGTAACGCTACTCGCATATTTATTGTTAACTTAAAATTTTTAACGTATCTCCATAAATTTGTTGATTTCAAGCAAGCATTAATTTCATCAGCAGCTGTTGATCTGGGAATAACTGGCAGCGTTTGGCGAAAATCTCCAGCCAGTAGAATCATAGGGCCTCCAAAGAGGTTTTGATTGCTACGCAAATCTCTGGATGTTCGATCGAGTGTCTCTAATGCTCGTTTAAGCGCAATCGTACACTCATTCCAAATTAAATTTACAATTTTGTAGCACTTTTTGTAGCACACAGGCTTCTCGATATGTTGCGCACAATTCACCATTGATTATTGGTTGAAATTGGAATGAAGTTGGTTCACGAACATTAACTAATAACAAACGCAAGTAAAAAAAATCGTCATTTTTTTAATTTAATGAAGACAATATTAGCGAAAGTCAATCGAAAATCTGAAGACAGAAAAATCAGAAAAAAACTTTGACACCTCTGGGACGCGAACTCAGGACCTTCTGCTTTCATGGTAATAACTTTACCAAGCTAAGGTGCTTGGATCCAATTCGGCCACTTTTAACTGTATCATACTTGGACTAAGAACTACCAACATTATCTTCATTTTCTTAACGCACATATTTGTGGCAGCTATCTTTATATATGATTGCAAGATTACTCGAACTAAATGCTATCTAGATAGTATCGGGATAAATTTTTAACCATTTTATTTTAATATGCGACATATATCGACTTTTCTGCAAGTCTAGAAGGAATGTTTATTTTTAACTTTATGAGTAAAACCTCAAATTGTAATATTTAATTAAATGAAGACAATATTAGCGAAACTCAATCGAATATCTGAAGACAGAAAAATCAGAAAAAGATATTGACTCTGGGACTGGAACGCAGAACCTTCTGCTTTCATGGCAACAACTCTACCAACTGAGCGAAGGTGCCTATATCCAATTCGGTCACTTTTAACTGTATCATACTTCGACTAAAGCCCAGTTCTGATTAATCAAGTATTTTAGTCGAGTGGAGAGTACAGTAGTAACTAAATTACACCGTAATTTTAGTAAAGTGGGTGAGTCAGCTCTTTAGTAGATTCAATCATTTCGTTCTATTTTTCGGGCGAGTAAGAAACCCCTCCATACGTTCCTGCGCACTGACAGGCGCAAACAGACCGTTTTAGCAGTGTTCATTTGTGAACGCGCGGAAATGTCGTGGTGATAGAGCAAAAATGCTACCCTAAATTTATTTATTTATGGTGCTATTAATCTCTTTTCGTATCTATAGTTTATTCAATTTCATCTTACTAATTTATTCTTCCACCTCTTCTAAAATAAATATTAAAATAAGCATGAAAATAAGCCTAATTAGCGCATTAACTTTGCTTTGTAGCACCCGTCATCCACCGTCATCTTGCAACGGGCGGCGGGCACAAATATACTCTTGACAGTAATGCGAACGGTTTTCTGCGAGTAGTGAGTGTACTCGCTACTTGACTTACTACTTGATAACGTACCTTAAGAACTACCAACATTATCTTAATTTTCTTAACGCACATATTATCAACCGAATTAGGTATTAACATAACGCTGTCTGCAATTCCATAAACAGCTGTGACCACAATTTAAACATCATTATTAAATTTGTGCATTGATACATACCAATGATTCACAATTTGAGAAGCAGGTATGTGTACCGCCGTCCCGGGAACGATTTATTGGATAACCAACACCTGCCACCCCAAGTGGTTCGCTACGTTTAGTGACTTAGTAGGGGTGCCCGGGTTCATGGGGTGAGGTTTGTCCAGGTCTTGGCGGTGGATGCGTCTGCCCACCTGCTTCGTGGCGGGCTGGATCGAGAGAGGCTGGTTGAGGGAGGCCTTTTGACCTTTCCAGCCTGATTCTCTCAACCCATCGCTTTGCACCGCAGTTGGAGAGATGGATTCATACGTCTGTAACTCCTGGGCACACTGACCCTCAGATTCCTACCCACCCCTCATACCTTTTCCTTCCCACTACTTCCTTTCCATTAAAAGACCGTCCACACAGCACAGGGCAATTATTTTCATCAGGATCTCCTGTGTAGGGGTTAATGCAAAAAAAAATTTAAAAAAATACCTGTCGCTCGATTAATCATCTTGATCAAAAAATGATATTCATCCTCTCCTTGGCAAAATATCAAGGTGTATTGTAATGCCTACCTTTTGTTAATATATTCAAGATTTCTCACACTCTTCTGTCTCATTCACTCACTCACTTTTCATATTTTATGAGATTAAAAAATAAACTTATGAGATTAAAAAAAAATCTGTTTGATTTTAAAATTTTATTTTTGTTGTTTGTTTTTGGGGTGTTATGCCGTGTTACGCTACCTCCTCCTTTAGCCAACGTTTCGGACAGCGTTACAGTGTCCATCATCAGGGCAGATGTTGCACACAGATCTGCCCTGATGATGGACACTGTAACGCTGTCCGAAACGTTGGCTAAAGGATTAGGTAGCGTAACACGGAATAACACCCCAAAAACAAACAACAAAAATACTTTTGGCCGTGTAAATCTAAAATCATATTTTTTTTTAATACAAAACTTTTGTTAATATATTGAAGATCTCTCACAGTCTTCTGTCTCATTCACGCACTCACTTTTCATATTATGACATTTAAAAAAAAATTCTGTCTAATTTTAAAAAAATCTTTCATACATTAACGAACATTGTCCTGACAATAACGAACACAATAAAAAAAGAGTTATCCAATTTGGTGCCGTCTTTCGGAAGTTATGCGCGTACATACATTTCGGCTAAACATTTTTAATTATATAGAAGAGAAGAAAGATAGATAGATAGATAGATAGATAGATAAATTACTCCTATGAAATGGCGCGCAGCCGTTCCTCAAGGGAACTGTAAGAATGTAACTTTTAAGGTACAGCATAAATTAGTGGTGTTAATTTTTTTATCTTGGTATGTCTCGTTCGCAAGTTAAATTTATATAACACATGCGTGTTATATACATTCTTTTCGTTTTGTTGTATAGGTACATACTATCAGCATCACCTCGATGAATAACATTCAGAATCGAAACGTTGCACATGGCTGGAAACGGATTTAGTCATTTTTAGTGACCAGATCTGAATAGCCAGGTAATTCTCAACCTTCTTGCTCTCTATATTCTCACCCTCTCCAGTCTCCACCCTTTTTGACTTACATCGTACAGGGTGCGCCATAGCATTCTCTGACTTCCAGCAGTTCAGGACTCTTGAGCGGTACTCGTGTTGATAAAAAAATCATTTTTTCGTCAACATTTTATGGTGTAGACATTTTTATTTTAGCATTTTTTCTTGAAATTACTCCTTGAGTGACCTTTATAAAGTTAGAATTTGGCAGCCTAAAGTTTTTATTATAACGCATTTTCGGTCATTTTTGAAGGCGGGTATGGGTACCGCTGCCTTTTCTATGGGTACACTTCTGCCGTAGGTCTCCCCAAATGATTGGCTACGTTTGGACTAGCAGGGGTGCCCGGGTTCATTGGGTGGGCTTTGTCCGAGTCTGGCGACAGGGTCCGCCCTCCTACTGCGGAGTGGGGCGAATTGGGAGAGACTGTTTGAGGGAAGCGTTTTGACTTCTCCAGCAGGCTCTCTCAACCCATTGCCTTTCACCACAATGGGATGGGTTGATTCATACCTGTTCGTCATTCCTGGACACACTGACCCCCAGATATACTTACACGCCCCTAATTTTTTCTTCATAGAACCTTCTATCTTTTATTTTCTTTAAAAGATCCTCCATAAAGCATCCCCTAAGAATGACATAGCTCTAAGGGTAACTATTTTCCTCAGAGCCTCGTGTGTGGAGCAGCTACCATAAAAAACTTAATTTTGATTAAAATACATACGTATACCTAAAAGTAGTTCTAATATGTTCCTTATATCATTTCCTCATTTACATTCTTTAGGCAGTGCTATTTTTGTAACTAAAGAGTTAATAAATTGAAAAAAAAATGGTTGAAATAATCTACTTAATTGCGTGTTTTTCACCGGTAAATCAATTTCTCTGTGAAATTACTACGAAAAAGCACAGCACTAAGTTATAATTTATTATAAACTAGCAGACCCGGCCACACGTTGCTGTGGCTAACGAAACACAACGCCATTACCGAACCTTTATAAAATCAACACCACCCGCTTGCCAGCTGCCCGCTGCCCGCTGCCTGAATTGAATATTTGAATTTATCGGCTTTTCTCAACTATAATAAGCATGTAGGTATTATACATATAAACTAATTAACTCGCCACTAATTATACAATGCTTGCAATGCAACACTGGATATTTGAAAAGGGAAAATCAAATAACTACTTACACTAGGACATCTATTTTCCAATTTCTTCCGTAGAACGAATTTCAAAAGTGACTATAGTACGGCCCGCCAGCCGTTTTAAATCGCACAAAAATATGTTTTCTTTGAATTTCTCGGCTTTTCTCTAATATAATTTACATGTTTTACACATATAAACGTTCCTCTTCAATTACTCTATCTATTGTTGAAAACCGCACGAAAATCCGTTGCGTAGTTTAAAAGATTAACGCGCACACACATTTTGAGCGACTTCGTTTTATACTATGTAATGATGATGATGATGAAGAACTCTTTTGCAATCCCAAAAGGAGAAATAATTACGACAAAAGAAAGACAAAAGAAAGGTTAATTGAACTAAGAAGTTGGATGGAAGAAATAAAGAACTTCAAAATTTCAATGGAACTCGACCCTAGTCAAGTTATTTATAGCTTAGTTATTTTGGTATTTTAATTAATGAACTTCCCAGTTTTAATAATACAGGTCACATTTTTTTGTAAACACTTTTTATATGAAAAAAATATCATTTCACTACAGATTTTCTGGAATTATTCTCTCTGTGTTACTCTTCTGTGCATTTGTAGATCTACAAAAAGCATACGACCGAGTTGACAGGAAAAAGCTATGGAAGGTATTGTCCAAGTATGGAGTGAATACGAATCTCATACAGGCAATTGCGTCTATATATATATGAGGGAAGCGTTGCATGTATTAGGCTTAACGGCGAATTTACAGGCTGGTTTGACATCACAAAAGGTGTTAAACAAGGCTGCGTAAATTAAATTCGTATCCTTCACGAGTAGGATATAAAATTTTTAATTTTATATCCTATTCATGTAAAACAAGTTTTCTTTAATAATTGTATAATACCGTCTTTCCCGAAATGAGTTTTATTAAACTCAACGGAAATAATGTATTGTTAATATTATTGTTATTCTTTTGTAATATATTCTCACATAAATAAATAAAAAATTGAAGAACGATTCGCCAAAACAGCGTTTAAAAAAATATTACCGTTAAAAATATTTTCACAATCCAAAGCGATCTTTTCACAAATATCAAATATCCACAAAGTAAATATCATCCGCTTCACGTGAATTTATTAAACCTTATCCCTTATGGTGAATGGCGTATTCCCGGTGAACTTCTCGCGTTAACCGCCGCAACTTAAATCAGGATTTCGCGAATAAGTCGACACCGTCGCGACGCCATAGACGCGGGGACCGACGTTATTCCCCATTCGGCAATGCCTTTCAAATGCATCGATTTGCGCGAAGACAACTGCCTGGTCGCGAAGCTTTTTGAGCTTTGCAAAGCGCAATTCAGGCTTATATGTTAAGTTAATCTAATTTATTATTTGTTGAATAGGTGGTTGTTAACATCTGGTCATTTGAATACTTTTGAGGCATCAAATCACAAAGAACTAGTATTATTTTTGTCACTTGATCCATTGTTCTATACAATATGTTGTTTTTTTTTTACAATTCTGAATTCATTTTTGGTTGTTGTCTTTATCTTATTTACAATTGTTAAGTTTTCAGTGGTCAATTCAGTAGAAAAAACATACCGGATAATCATTTTGATTTTTATTCCCAATATAACATTTATTATACACATTGACTAGTACTTTTTAAAATCTACCTAGTTAAATAATGCACCGATTTCACTATACCCTTACCAAAGTAGCACTAAATCAGGTATTATTTATTTTTATTCAGAGTTTCACTCATATTTCTATCTATATTTATAGTTTTCATATTTAAGCAGGAATAGTTCAAGACATGAGCGCGGTGATTCGTATTGTCGTATAATATAATATGTTCTGAAAACATGTTTTAAAATCAGTAAAAATAATCATGTTTGCTCATTATTGTTTACATATTGTAGTTACAGCGTATAAATAAATAAAAAAAAACAACATATATATTATTACATATATAAATTATATTTAATATTGTAAATTTTAATGTAGTTTCTCTTATAAGTGTACTATGTATTATAAGTTCTCACTTCTAAACACATAACCTAACCCATAACTTCTTCTCTTTATATTGTAAATCCCTCCAACTTGTTATCAGGTACCTGGTTTACACTTTTCAATACTATTAACTTATCTCATACACTGTAATTCTGAATACATTATATGTTACCAAGTTAATTCGGTAAATCCGAATATAATATATGTGCCAGGTTCTTTTTCTATTTTTTTTTGTTATGTAATTATGTAATGTATAATTTGAACTAAACCTGTCAATTTATCTGTCCTGGAACGGGAAACTTTCCTAGTTGAACAGACAAAGCTTCCTAATATCTAAAAGCGTAAGAAATAATCTCACTCCAATATTTAAAAGCGAAGACAAGTCTTTAGTTGAAAATTACAGACCAATATGCATAAAATCGTCGATACCAAAAATTTTTCCAAAGTTAATTCTTCAAAAAATATGTTCTTGCATAAAATTTAATATCTCATCATTTCAACATGGTTTTATCTCTGGACGATCTACTTTAATTAACCTTACACTGTACGAAAATTTTATCTCAGGTGCTCTTGCTAATAGAGAACAAGTTGACTCAATTTATCCGGATTTTAGTAAAGCCTTTGATAAGGTTTGCATTAAAATTCTTATAAATAAATTGTCTAAACTAGGAATAAGTGGTAAATTATTATGCTGGATTAGGAATTATTTATCAAAACGTGTACTAACTGTCTCTATTAAAGAACAATAGTCTTACGAATTTGAAGCAACTAGTGGTGTGCCTCAGGGTTCGCACCTTGGTCCAATATTGTTTATACTATTTATAAACGATGTCACTTCCATATTCTCTGATGTTAACATATTATTATTTGCTGATGACATGAAAATTTATAAAATCATTAAAAATATATACGACTGCTTGTCCCTTCAATCCAATTTTGTAAAATTCGCAAAATGGTGTACCATTAACAAACTTTCACTTAACATTAAAAAATGTCAAATCATGAGTTTCTTTAGAATAAAAAACACCATCAAATACAGTTATTCACCTAACAATCACAGTTTAATGTCAGTACCTGTAATAAGGGACCTCGGAATAACCTTCGACACTAAACTACTATTTATCAACCACATTGATATCATTACTAATAAAGCTATGAAAATGCTGGGCTTCATTCTAAGACTATGTAAAGATTTCAAAAACATTCATACATTTAAACTACTATATTAGTCATTTGGAATACAATTCCCCCATATGGAACCCTCTCTACAAATCCAACGCAAATTTCTCAGATCAATTAATTTCAAAGTAGGAATTCCCGCGGATGACATAAACTATGATTTTCTATTACAAAAAATGCGACTCTTATCGTTAAAAGATAGAAGAATACTCAATGATCTTATTTTTTTATTTATAATAAACAATAACTGGTTTGACTCCCCTGAATTGGTATCGTTAATAAATTATCGTGTACCTAGTAGAACAACTCGACTCAAAACACCTTATTATTGCAACAACACTCTCAGTAATGCAGAACAAAATTCAATAATACATCGTTTACACACTTTAGGTAATGAATTTGCTCATATCGATCATGCCGAAAGTCTGTCATCATACAAAAGATGCATTAGACAAAATTTATCTGCTATTACTACCACGTAATCATAATAAATATAATCATGTAACCATAATATTATGTCCTACCAGTATGCACTCTAATACCCATGGCTTAGAAACATATCATAGGTACCTACTTTTCATATCGCTTTGTATACTCCGTAATACCTTCCTTTTATTTATTATATATACACTTTTTAATTTTTGGTTATCTTCAATATTTGGCTCCTAAGAGCATTTCTTACTGTTTACTTGTCATACTTTTTTTTATATTTTTAAATTTTGTACTTTATATTATTTACAAAGGTAACTTATAGTTTATATTATTTCCAACTTTTCAACTTTTTATCTTAACTTTTTACTTTTACATTATACTTTATATTTTATAGTTTACACTTTTACTTTATACTTTCATTTTATACACCATAATTCTATTTACTACCCATTACCTTAACTCCTTTCTTTTACCTTTTGTTTTTATATTTAACTTTACCTTTCTTTTACCTTTTGTTTTTATATTTAACATTTCTAAAGAAATGTTGCTTGTCCCGCTCGTGAATTAGAAATAAGAAGGGTTTATTCGATTTTATAATCTACTGTATCTATAGAACGACGGGTAAAAAAACTAACACCGCGACAAACCAACTGGCAGTGTCTTCATGGAGCTCAAAACGACAACACTCTTCATTACCGAAAGAGAACTGCTTGATCATACTGTAAGTATTTTTTTTAATAATTTTTATTTATTAAGTTACATAGGTGGTTGTGCTGTGCCTGCTTCAATAGGAATTTCTGTATTGAGAGCAGGCGAATTTTAACATGAATAGTTTAAGACAAAAATAAGGATAACAACAACAATGTTATTTACATTTAAAGTAAAGGTACAAGGAATCAGCATCGTACCAATTGAAAAGCAAGCATCAGGAGGTTGTAAAAATATTGTTAATATATGATTTGTCTTTACTAGTGATCCAAAACATGGTATCTGATTTGTATTTTACACAATTAGTGTGCTGTCTAATGGTCAGTGAAAGTGTATTATAAAGTTTTGTTGCAAAGTACCTGAAGTTTCTTTGACCAAACGTTGTTTTGGCGAAACGGATAAGTTAGCCCCTGTGAAAAAATTGATTTTAATAATAATTGGATAATTTATAAAGCGCCGTTTTTGTGAAAAACCACCTCAAGGGCGCTGTACAATTTATTAGGAATGCTTAGGTTCTAACTAATTTTACTATTTACAAATGGATACAGAAACATACTTACCTGACAAATGAATACACTTACCTTGGCATAATCGTAGACAATAACCTCAAATGGGATAAACAAGTTATCAAAATCTGTAACCAGCTCCGATGTTTGGCGAGTCATTTTTATAAATTAAAATTTGTGTTGCCTCGATGCACTCTCAAACTTATATATCATTCGATGGTAGAATCCATACTTAGATATGGAATTCGAACTTGGGGATATTCGAGCACAATTAATATTAAATTCATTAAAAATTTACAAACTGCTATAGTTAAAAAAATTGTTAAACCTAGCATTTACAAACAAAGAAACAACTTAAAATTACTGTATGGATCTGAGAGCCTACTTCCAATTAAAAGGGTTTCTATGGTATCTTTTAATTATGGATAATTCGGGAGAAAGCGCGTATAAACAGTTATTGGTGCATAGTCACACAACAAGATTAACCAAAAATAAAGGCCTAAAAATACCACGAATATCAAATAAGTATGGTACCAGAACGCTCGAATATATGATACCTTTGATCTATAACATGTTGACTCAAAACATTAATTTAAAAAATAATGAGGAACCCTGCCCTAAACTGACAAAAAAGTGGTTAATAAATGAACAACACATTTATCTATCCTAAATCTTTTATTATGTATTAATTTGTGTTATTTAATAATAATATACGATAGAACCTACAGACAAGCTGATCTGTTACAGCTTTGTGGGACTACCCATATCTTTAAATTGTATTAGATATAAATAAAAAAATAAAAAAGAGATTTTTCCCTTTGGTTCTCGTATCACGAACAGTTTGGATATTGTCAAAAACAGTTCTACATATTAATTATTATTTTTTAATTTATAAACTAACGTTTAGACAAGATTTTTATGCATAGCACAATGGGTAACAATTTACAAGCAATAATTGTCAGCCTGAAACACTCATTTACATTGAAAAATCTTCCGAGAAAAGATACTTGCCGCCAACGGGACTTGAACCCATGTCCTTCCGATTGCCGGTCGAATGCTCTGACCACTGAGCTATGGGGGCTTATCAAATACCCGCCAAATAATTCAATATATACTAGTGTTTCATTCAACAATTATTGCTTGTTATATTTTTTCCACCTGAAAACAACCAACTTTATTTTTGCGAGAAAGACATTGTTAGTGTTAAATCCCTCGCTAGGTGGCGTCGAGACAAATTATGTCTGCATTTATTGGGGAAATACTTAAACTTGTTAAATATTAATTATTATTTTTTAATTTATAAACTAACGTTTAGACAAGATTTTTATGCATGGCACAAAGGGTAACAATTATTACAAGCAATAATTGTCAGCCTGAAACACTCATTTACATTGAAAAATCTTCCGAGAAAAGATACTTGCCGCCAACGGGACTTGAACCCATGTCCTTCCGATTGCCGGTCGAATGCTCTGACCACTGAGCTATGGGGGCTTATCAAATACCCGCCAAATAATTCAATATATACTAGTGTTTCATTCAACAATTACTGCTTGTTATATTTTTTCCACCTGAAAACAACCAATTTTATTTTTGCGAGAAAGACATTGTTAGTGTTAAATCCCTCGCTAGGTGGCGTCGAGACAAATTTGTCTGCATTTATTGGGGAAATACTTAAACTTGTTAAATATTAATTATTATTTTTTAATTTATAAACTAACGTTTAGACAAGATTTTTATGCATAGCACAAAGGGTAACAATTATTACAAGCAATAATTGTCAGCCTGAAACACTCATTTACATTGAAAAATCTTCCGAGAAAAGATACTTGCCGCCAACGGGACTTGAACCCGTGTCCTTCCGATTGCCGGTCGAATGCTCTGACCACTGAGCTATGGGGGCTTATCAAATACCCGCCAAATAATTCAATATATACTAGGCTATATACTAGTAATTGTTGAATGAAACACTTGTATATATTACTAGTATTATTTGGCGGGTATTTGATAAGCCCCCATAACTCAGTGGTCAGAGCATTCGACCGGCAATTGGAAGGACACGGGTTCAAGTTCCGTTGGCGGCAAGTATCTTTTCTCGGAAGATTTTTCAATGTAAATGAGTCTTTCAGGCTGACAATTATTGCTTGTAATAATTGTTACCCTTTGTGCTATGCATAAAAATCTTGTCTAAACGTTAGTTTATAAATTAAAAAATAATAATTAATATTTAACAAGTTTAAGTATTTCCCCAATAAATGCAGACATAATTTGTCTCGACGCCACCTAGCGAGGAATTTAACACTAACAATGTCTTTCTCGCAAAAATAAAGTTGGTTGTTTTCAGGTGGAAAAAATATAACAAGCAGTAATTGTTGAATGAAAAACAAGTATATATTGAATTATTTGGCGGGTATTTGATAAGCCCCCATAGCTCAGTGGTCAGAGCATTCGACCGGCAATCGGAAGGACACGGGTTCAAGTCCCGTTGGCGGCAAGTATCTTTTCTCGGAAGATTTTTCAATGT
This sequence comes from Limnephilus rhombicus, assembly GCA_929108145.2. Classification (NCBI taxonomy): domain Eukaryota; kingdom Metazoa; phylum Arthropoda; class Insecta; order Trichoptera; family Limnephilidae; genus Limnephilus; species Limnephilus rhombicus. The sequence goes on along the minus strand of OV815288.1, from coordinate 43,335,585 downwards.
AAATGAGTCTTTCAGGCTGACAATTATTGCATGTAATAATTGTTACCCTTTGTGCTATGCATAAAAATCTTGTCTAAACGTTAGTTTATAAATTAAAAAATAATAATTAATATTTAACAAGTTTAAGTATTTCCCCAATAAATGCAGACATAATTTGTATCGACGCCACCTAGCGAGGAATTTAACACTAACAATGTCTTTCTCGCAAAAATAAAGTTGGTTGTTTTCAGGTGGAAAAAATATAACAAGCAGTAATTGTTGAATGAAAAACAAGTATATATTGAATTATTTGGCGGGTATTTGATAAGCCCCCATAGCTCAGTGGTCAGAGCATTCGACCGGCAATCGGAAGGACACGGGTTCAAGTCCCGTTGGCGGCAAGTATCTTTTCTCGGAAGATTTTTCAATGTAAATGAGTGTTTCAGGCTGACAATTATTGCTTGTAATAATTGTTACCCTTTGTGCTATGCATTAAAATCTTGTCTAAACGTTAGTTTATAAATTAAAAAATAATAATTGATATTTAACAAGTTTAAGTATTTCCCCAATAAATGCAGACATAATTGGTCTCGACGCCACCTAGCGAGGGATTTAACACTAACAATGTCTTTCTCGCAAAAATAAAGTTGGTTGTTTTCAGGTGGAAAAAATATAACAAGCAGTAATTGTTGAATGAAACACTAGTATATATTGAATTATTTGGCGGGTATTTGATAAGCCCCCATAGCTCAGTGGTCAGAGCATTCGACCGGCAATCGGAAGGACACGGGTTCAAGTTCCGTTGGCGGCAAGTATCTTTTCTCGGAAGATTTTTCAATGTAAATGAGTGTTTCAGGCTGACAATAATTATTGCTTGTAATAATAGTTCTACATATGTTTGAATAGATAAATTAGTATTATGGAAATGTGATTAAGTACTGTTATAAATTAACTGATTATTTCTTTAAACTATGACAACACCGTTGTCCTGGCAACATTGGTCACATGACTGGTTTAGTTCCAGCAAACACCGTTCCGACAGAAGTAGCTTACTTCATTCTAGTTACGGCGCCCTGCTCGAGAACACGCGACAAAATTCTAAATTAAAAATCACAATTCCATTTCTTTCCTACCGTGATCTCTAAAATGTAAATGTTGTCTGTCGTGTGCGAACTCTTTCATAACTTCTCTGAATGCAAGATCCTTCCTCGGAGTCCAGTAAGTATCCTCGACATTACAAAAGGAGACCTGATGTAAGGTTCGTCAAAACTTGTGACCCTCCTACGTTTAAAAATGGTTGCCTCAACTGGTGACATTCTGACGTCTAAAAATGGTTGTCGCAACTAGTGCCTTTTGACGATTCACGATATTTTTTTCAACGTTTAGACCATTTTTAAATTTTTCGCACGTGTTCTCGAGCGGCAGTTTCGTAGCTAGTTTCCTGGGACAATCCGGTGAGTACCTTTTTTTAATTTTAAATTCCTTCATGATACTAAACTTTGTTTTACAATATATCCCAGTATTTCAAAATTTATACCTTATCTTTTTTGGTTTACAATTCTTAACGAATTATATCATTGTTTTATACAAATAGGTAATAAACGAAGTTTGTGTGTTATCGGGTACCAATTCGGACGTTTCAATAGCCATTTTGTTTCTTCCCAACATCGTTAGTTCAACTTGAAGTAAAAAACTAATACATGACTTTGTGGAAAAGTAAAAATCTTGAATATTCTCCAATCTTATGTTTTTACACTCCCAGCTCTTTTGTGAATTTGTTTTAGGAACATTTTTTTTAACGTTTGGACCCACCACAGGTTATTTTCGTATGTAAACACACGTATAAATCTGCAATTCAAAATTACCCTATTTTGACCTCTAATCTATGCCCTGTTCTTATCTTGGATTAAGTGCGTGTTACCCTCTATTTCAAGCATCTTCTGCGATCTTCCATGGCGCTGCAATCGGTTGTTTGATAGACATCTAGTATTTTGTCTGCAGCTGTGGCAAGTTGGTTAATGTCGTTATCGGGAAGTGCTCACAGGATTGCTTGCACATGTTGTGGTAGTCGTTGTAACCACAGTGTACGCACAATTGCGCTATCCGCTAAGGTAGGTCCTACTAGCTCCAGCATATGTCTCAATAGACCGGTTGGCTTCCTATCCTCAAGTTGGATTTCTGTGAGTAGGCGTGTGAGGCGTTTTTCAGCAGATTTTTGGAGTCGGTCTATAAGGGCTGCTTTCAAATTGGCGTATTTGTAAGAAATCGATGGATGTGTCACAATGTCGCTCACATATTGTAAGGTTTGTGAATCTAAGGCTGCTATAATGATATTGTACTTCGTGAAATCCTCTTTAATGCGTGAATTCACAAATTGTGCTTCTGCTTGGATGAACCAAAGTGAGATGTTTTCCCTCCAACAAGTTGGTTATCTCACGGTCACGTAATTTGCTGTTCCCGTAAAACTTGATTCGCCAGTTGATTCCATGTTGGATGATTTTGGTTGCGGAGTTATTATTTCTTGAAACAGAGTCTTGAGTAGATCAGTTGGTGTGGTCGCTGAAGATTCTTCATCTGAGGTCATTTCAACATTTATACGGTAATAAGCACGCAAAGACAGTGATTTAACAAATGTTTCAAGATATTATGTGTTAAAATTCAGCTGAAATCACTTTTAGCCTTTATAGATTAGGGATGTTGGCATATTTGTAAATTCTACGGAAGTTACTAGGAAATATCCAAGACGCAAACCTGTTTGAAATTAACATTTAAAATTCAAATAGAATTTTTCAAATTGTAATAATAAATATAACATAGTGTATGACACGTTTTTAACATTTAGTGTGTGTATTCAGAAATATTATTTCTAGAAATGTGCTAGGAATTGCAACATATTATTTTGTATAATTTGTTGCGGGTATGCAAGATACTATTTCTAGAAATGTCGTATGAATTGTGACATATTATTTTGCAGAGTTTGAAAAGTGTAGTAGGTATGTAACGAAATGATGTTGATTTAAAAATTTACGTGGCTGGAACGTTGTTGCGCTGATGCTAATCTGGTTTTCGAGGGTGTCCGCGGCTAATGCTGGCAATGGGGGCTGCGTCAGGCTGTTGACGAGGCTGCAGGAAGAGAGACTCGGAGGTAGATGCTCCTTTTGCATTCCGAGGGTGTCCGTAGCTGATGCTGGCAATAGGGCTGCGTCCAGCTATTGACGGGGCTGCAGGAAGAGAGACTCGGAGGTAGATGCTCCTTTTGTAGAATCACGCGTTGCTGAAGACGTTCGATGCCTGAAATAGAGGGTAACACGCACTTAATCCAAGATAAGAACAGGGCATAGATTAGAGGTCAAAATAGGGTAATTTTGAATTGCAGATTTATACGTGTGTTTGCATACGAAAATAACCTGTGGTGGGTCCAAACGTTAAAAAAAAAATGTTCGTAAAACAAATTCACAAAAGAGCTGGGAGTGTGAAAACATAAGATTGGAGAATATTCAAGATTTTTTACTTTTCCACAAAGTCATGTATTAGTTTGTTACTTCAAGTTGAACTAACGATGTTGGGAAGAAACAAAATGGCTATTGAAACGTCCGAATTGGTACCCGATAACACACAAACTTCGTTTATTACCTATTTGTATAAAACAATGATATAATTCGTTAAGCATTGTAAACCAAAAAAGATAAGGTATAAATTTTGAAATACTGGGATATATTGTAAAACAAAGTTTAATACCATGAAGGAATTTAAAATTGAAAAGGTACTCACCGGATTGTCCCAGGAAACTAGCTACGAAACTGCCGCTTGAGAACACGTGCGAAAAATTTAAAAATGGTCTAAACGTTGAAAAAAATATCGTGAATCGTCGAAAGGCACTCGTTGCGACAACCATTTTTACACGTCAGAATGTCACTAGTTGTGGCAACCATTTTTAGACGTCGCGATCACCAGTTGTGGCGACCATTTTTAAACTTCGGAAGGTCACCAGTTGTGGCGAACCTTACATCAGGTCTCCTTTTGTAGTGTCGAGGATACTTACTGGACTCCTAGGAAGGATCTTGCATTCAGAGAAGTAATGAAAGAGTTCACACACGTTTAATAATTTATTCTTGACAGACAACATTTACATTTAAGAGATCACGGTAGGAAAGAAATGGAAATGTGATTTTTAATTTAGAATTTTGTCGCGTGTTCTCGAGCACGGCCCCGTAATTAGAATGAAGTAAGCTACTTCTGTCGGAACGGTGTTTGCTGGAACTAAACCGGTCACGTGACCAATGTTGCCAGGACAACGATGTTGTCATAGTTTAAAGAAATAATCAGTTAATTTATAACAGTACTTAATCACATTTCCATAATACTAATTTATCTATTCAAACATATGTAGAACTGTTTTTGACAATATGAAAACTGTTCGTGATACGAGAACCAAAGGGAAAAATCTCTTTTTTTATTTTTTTTATTTATTTATTAAATTTGAATATAATTACATCTAATACAATATAAAGATATGGGTAGTCCCACAAAGCTGTAACAGATCAGCTTGTCTGTAGGTTCTACCGTATAATATTATTAAATCACACAAATTAATACGTAATAAAAGATTTAGGATAGATAAATGTGTTGTTCATTTATTAACCACTTTTTTGACAGTTTAGGGCAGGTTTCTTCATTATTTTTTAAGTTAATGTTTTGAGTCAACATGTTATAGATCAAAGGTATCATATATTCGAGCGTTCTGGTACCATACTTATTTGATATTCGTGGTATTTTTAGGCCTTTATTTTCGGTTAATCTTGTTGTGTGACTATGCACCAATAACTGTTTATACGCGCTTTCTCTCGAATTATCCATAATTAAAAGATACCATAGAAGCCCTTTTAATTGGAAGTAGGCTCTCAGACCCATACAGTAATTTTAAGTTGTTTCTTTGTTTGTAAATCCTAGGTTTAACTTTTTTTTTAAATTATAGCAGTTAGTAAATTTTTAATGAATTTAATATTAATTGTGCTCGAATGTCCCCAAGTTCAAATTCCATATCTAAGTATGGATTCGACCATCGAATGATATATAAGTTTGAGAGTGCATCGAGGCAACACAAATTTTAATTTATAAAAATTACTCGCCAAACATCGGAGCTGGTTACAGATTTTGATAACTTGTTTATCCCATTTGAGGTTATTGTCTACGATTATGCCAAGGTAAGTGTATTCATTTGTCAGGTAAGTATGTTTCTGTATCCATTTGTAAATAGTAAAATTAGTTAGAACCTAAGCATTCCTAATAAATTGTTCAGCGCCCTTGAGGTGATTTTTCACAAAAACGGCGATTCATAAATTATCCAATTATTATTAAAATCAATTTTTTTACAGTGGCTAACTTATACCTTTCGCCAAAACAACGTCTGGTCAAAGAAACTTCAGGTACTTTGCAACAAAACTTTATAATACACTTCCACTGACCATTAGACAGCACACTAATTGTGTAAAATACAAATCAGATACCAAGTTTTCAACTCTTTCATTACTTCTCTGAATGCAAGATCCTTCCTCGGAGTCCAGTTAGTATCCTTGTAATGTCTGTGTGAATTGTATGAGTGCAAGCGAGATAGCATGCTTGCGTGAATCTATATAAGGCGATGCATGCTAGATTCGTCCTCTTTTTGCTTTAGGCAGCTCCCTAATAAATACTAGTACAGTACCGTTACTCTCTCTTCATTTGAGTACTACCCACCATAATTCGTCAACACTTTGAATGTAAGTCCGCTGGACATTACAACTGACTCAGCCTGTAGTAGCTGATATCACAATCCTCGACACTACAAAAGGAGACCTGATGTAAGGTTCGCCACAGTATATTTTTGGCATAAAGTTGCCTAGTGTCCAAAACACCGATTCTCCCAAAGATTTCATCCGAACTCCTTGTGATCGGTAGTTTTAGAATAATCTTTATAATTAGTTTCTGGGCTTGAGAGATCGGATCAATGGCGGCAGCGTTTGCTCCTCCCCAAGCTATTTAAAATAATGACAGCAGGGTTTAGTCATGTTCAGAACCTAATGCTTTCAAATTTTTACCCTTCATATAGGAAAAGGATGTAGTTAGTTTTTAAGCATATATTATTCAATAACTCTGAATATCGTCTAGTATTCAAAATAATAATTTCACATAAAATTATATACTGTCATTTTGGGAAACCATGTATTGGATAACCAACACCTCTACCATAGGTCACCCCAAGTGGATCGCTACGTTTGGTGACTTAGAAGGGGTGCTCGGGTTCATGAGGTAAGGTTTATTAAGTTCTTGACGGCCGATGTGTCTATCCACCAACTGCATGGCAGACCGGATCTGGAGAGAATGGACGAGGGAGTCCTCTCGATTTCTCCACCCGCACTCTCTCGGGACATCGCCTTGCACCGCAGTGGGAGGGATGGATTCATACGTCCGTCACTCCTGAAAATACTGACCCCAAGATTCCCACCCACCCTTCACACTTATTTCCTTCCCATAACGTCATTTTCTTCCTTTCACTAAAAAACCCTCCTCACTAAGATGATAAAGGCCCTGATGGAAAGTATTTTTCTCACAGCCTCTTGTGTGAAGCTAATGCAAAAAAAACTAAAGTTAATCTAATTAAACATATGTTAAAACTAAAAATGTACATTAGCTTGTTTATGAATTCGTTGACAAACTGCTTACGGGGAGTTAACCACGTTGTAATTAAATATGCAACTTTCATAAAATAAAAATATAAATAACAAAAACCAACGTTTTGAAATATTTTAAAAACTTACTCAACCATTCACACAAATTTCAAATCTGCCAGCTACGAGGAATGCATGCACTATCATTCGAGATCCGTTCCGCACATCCCGTGAAAAGTTTCAATCTATCCCATCTATCAATATATTCTGTAATGGTCCATTGAGAGCTTTATCCGAAAGGTTTGCTGGTAGAGAATAGTGACGGGGTGATATTTTGCAGACCAAATATCGGAATAGATGAATATTGCTGTAGAATAATGAATAGCTCTCAATGCATTGAGATTTTTTTGTACGTCATCAGTAATACTGCCGTGGCAAGTAAAAACATGACAGAATAGCGTTGTATTGTGCATTGCTACATGCATTCTTTTAATAATAATAATTTGACGATTTGTTTTTCGCTGCTATTGTGAAAAATCAACTTGAGAGCGCTGTATAAATTTATGATCTATTTCTACAATGCACTATCTTAGTGGTAACCACAGACTGGAAAAAAAACTATTGTAACAACTTACGGGTAATTTGGAATAAATTTCCCTCAGTCCTTACTAATATACAGAATTTGGCTGAATTTAAACGAGCTTTAAGGCGCCCTTACTCGCATTTCTACCGATTTCTTACATATCTCCCTTAAACATTTTAAATTTTGAAGCTCTAAACAAAATATGTATTATGTTTGAAGATAATATCTAGAGGCGTTCCACGCCGAAACGCAAATTATATAAAATTCCCTTGATAGAAAAAAATCGCAAAATATGCTCCGAAAATTATTATAAACACGTTTGTTTCAGTTATTTTACAAGTTTTAGTTGTGAAAAATTCACAATATTTCTTTAAATGATACTTAAGATACTTTCCAGGATATTTTTGCTCTTTTTTAAACGAGTCGTGTTTTATTAAACATTTTCGCAATTTTCGCATCGATTTTGACGCTTTAAAAATGTTAGCGCTCTCCTCTAACATTCGTAATTTTATATCTCTCCATTTTCTTCTTTTGGAGCCTGGTTGCGGTGACTTAAAAACAAAATTATTTAAAAAATCATATCATTCTCGAATCTTAACCTCTTTTCAATATACGTAACAAGCCATATTCTCAAGTTTCCAGTAATTGTTTGGTTTCGGTTTTCTCCTTATTGTACTTTTTGTTCACTCGGAATGTTTCTCATTTCTGAACGAAAACTGCCTCCTGTCAGTATATTATATTTTAGTTTTGAAGTTCTTGTTTTGTCCTGTGCTACAATAGCGCCGTTATTGTCTATTCTTATTTTCCTGTGCTGTAACAGCACTTTTATTGTCATTGCTTTGTATATACTGTATTTTCTCCTGTCATTGCTTTGTATATACTTTAGGTATATTCTTTGTTTCATATTATTTTATCAACATTTTATAATGGACTCGTAAGGAGAACTGTGAAACATTTAAAGTGAAATAACACAAAACTACGCTACACAAATATTATGTTATTATTTTTATTATCCGTCCACCGGTTCATCGACCATTTACTAAACTATATATATATATATATACAATGCGTTTGACCGTGAACGTGACGCTGTGTTAAAATGTAATGTCTAGGAACGTACTTACTTTGGAAGATAAAAAAAATCCTCTGTGTACTTAATTGAGTACATGTCATTCGGGAAAAATAGAAGCAAGGCATTTTTATTTCTTAATTACATTTCTATACTCGTATACAGTTTACAGGTAAATAAATGATTAGTGCGAGTAACACAAAAATTGTTACCAAAATAAAGCGTGGAGAATGAAAATTGAAAATGAATATTTTGTGTTTTTTTCACTTGCAGAACTTGTGCTGTGTTAGCGTGTTTTAGACGAAGTGTCATTTTATATATCATCGTTGCTCACATTATAACACCGTGCACCTATCTCATTTAACACAGGTTTTCGGGAGAAACAATCAACCGTTTAGATAAGTTTTAAGATTTTCACGGCCAAAAGCATTTTCGTTATTTGTTTTTGGGGTGTTATGCCGTGTTGCGCTACCTCCTTCTTTAGCCAACGTTTCGGACATCGTTGCAGTGTCCATCGTTCACGCATCGTTCACGCATCTACCGGATCTGCCGGATCTGCCCTGAACTTAAAATAATAGGTCCCATAGAAAGAGTAGTCTCCCTAACTATCGTAGTGAGAAATCTTAATATATAAAACAAAGTCGGGTTAGTTACACTATTTATAGAAAAATGAAACAATACAACTTTGTATAAACCACTTATATAATGTGCAAATCCGACCGGTTTCGGAACAAACGTTCCTTCGTCAGGGAAAGCTTATACTAATTTGACAGTTTAGAACAATGTTTTATTGTTATTATTGTTATTATGTTATTATTTTATTGTTGTTATTACATTGTTCTAAACTGTCAAATTAGTATAAGCTTTTCCTGACGAAGGAACGTTTGTTCCGAAACCGGTCGGATTTGCACATTATATAAGTGGTTTATACAAAGTTGTATTGTTTCATTTTTCTATAATGGATAACCACAAAGTAATAGCTACATTCAAAAATACACTATTTATAATTCGAGAACGGCTGAACCGATTTAGATGATCTTTGATTTATTGGATTTGTCTCCGCCCCGGATAACAGAATAACCATTAAAACATCGCAAAAATTCACGAAAAAGAAAGTTATGAAGAAAATTAATTTCCTCATACATTGTGTATGGAACATTTTGTCATCTTTTGAAAGAGCTGTAACAATGTTGTGTTAGTTGAAGTTTGCGTGAATTCCAAAAATTCAAAAACGTTAAACGTGAATGGCTAATTGTTTCGTTTTTGTTCTTTAACATATAATGCTTAGTCTCTTTCTTACACACTAAATTTCAACAGTCGAAAATGAGACAAACGGTTAACGTGTGTCTTCACCCTTCCAAAGGAAAAATACAAAAATTATAATAAATTTCCCTCACACGTAAGGGGCCATTCATAAATTACATCACACATTAAGGGGGGGGGGGGAGGGGAGTAGAAAGTGTAACTAGAAACTGTAACACATGTAAAAAAAATTGAACTACTGTTTTGATTATTTTTAGATGTCACACTAGGGGGCAGGGGTCTCATAAATGTGACGATGTGTGACAGAGACGGGGGGGGGGGGAGGGTAAAAAATATCTCGAAATTCGTGTGACGCAATTTATGGATGGCCCTTATGTAAGTGGAAAAGTAAGAAAATCACAAAAATATAAATTCTTACACGAGGTCATCTCTGATACAAAACACGGACAGTTGCGGATCGATAATTGCTTCGTTGTGTAATTTTTAACTTAATGAAAAACTGAATTTAATTCAGCTAATAAATTAACACAACAGTTATTTATTCTGAGGGGGTACGAAGATCGCCGGGTCAGCAAGTATGATATAAATGGTGTTATTTTTTTTTTTATGAATTTTTATTTCCGTTTGTATATTTAAGTTTACAAAATTTCTAATTAATTATAATATTTCAAATTGTAAACTAAATTTTATGAAGTTTTATGAAGCTCCTATAATACATCTTTAACTTTCCAATTGGTGTGGACTTTAATGTTTCTGGTAGCGTGTTATATATCTTCATTCCTTTGTACAGTAAACTGTTCTGCGTATTCGCCTTGTCCTTTTGTTGAAGCCCGATTTCTTTGCACTTCCTTGTGTTATGTCGGTGAACGTCCTTGTTGAATATAATTTTATTTAAGAAGTATTTTGGTAAAATAGTGTTCATTATTTTATGTATAAATATCAAGATCAGCATCTGTTTCACGGTTAGCCAATTCAGTTCCTTTAACATTATGTTTACTTTTTAAAATCTATTTCGCCGAAGTATTATTCTCATTGCCCTGTTTTGGAGAATTTGAAACTTATTTTGTTCTCGTTCGTTATATAAGAAAAGGATAGTTGAGCAAAAGTTAAAATGTGGAGCAATAATTGGTTTGTAGTTTTGTAAAAGAAAAGATACTACGTTTTATATTCAAATCTAAAAGTTAACCGTAATGGTTAAATTGTAAGGGTCCTTTTAAATAAATAACTCCTTTTGCAAAAAACTTCACTTTTTATTCACTGTGACATGTTATAAATGTATATTTTAACGGTGATAATACACCGGGCCAAACACTGGCAGTTGTTTTACTGTTTAAACTTGCGTTAGGAAAGAATAATAATAATCAGATACTAGCATTTTTATAGTATAAAAACTGCACACATTTATAGAATTAAAAAGTACACATTTGACGTTTGAAAGTGTTTACCAAAATGGCTTCTATGGTTTGTAGTTATAATAGGTTGCTACCGATCTACCGAAAACTCAGCCACTTGCCAAGTTTCGCACCATTTGTTTGAGATGTTAAAAACATGGAAGTTTGCTCAAGCAACCCATAGATGCCGGTAGCATGTCAATTTTTAACATAGTCTCCCCCCCCCCCGGGGTTCATAAATCGCCTTTATTGATTTATGAACCCTTCAAGAAAACATAACAAAAACAGGGGAAGACAACCAAGGTAAAAAAACACAATTCCTAACTCTAAATACTGTACAAATACTAACAAATAATTTAACCTATTATAAATTAGCAGGTAAAAACTTATTTTTCAAAACTTTAATCCTGCACTGATTATTATACTATTATGTAAAATATGCATTCACAAGTTGGATTTTAAGGTGATTAACCTAAACTTATTACATAAACTTAAATTAACCCAAAATTTTTTTTTTACATATTTAACCTTTCCTGGTCTGTAAAGTGTAAATACTACACATTGCTGCTAATAACTTTTATATCTCTATAAATATAATGAATTCTGGGTTCAAATTTTAGGTATTCCTCCGTTATACATTTACGCACTGAATTAAAATTTAATATTTTAAATAATTAGCAAATTTAATTCAAAATCAGAGATATTTTGTTAAATATCGGGAATAAACCACAAATACAATCAACCGTGTGCCAGTGTGGACCGTGATACGCGAAGAGTGTGCGGGGGGAGATGACACGCCATGTGACGTCTCGCTCTACTTCGCTATACGGGAACACGAGAAACAGAGACCGCCGCCGTGCGCAGTTGTGTTTCGACCACATGCATAGCTGTATGTATTGGGTAGCAGTCTAGCACTATTCTAGCTTCTAGCGCCTCAGTCGTTCGCGGGCAATCGTTTGAGATGGTCTCTTCGCCCGTTTTTTGAGCAACGGACGATGGTTTTTTCATGTTTTCAGCAATTAAACTACAATTATTATCACTTTTAACACTAATTATGATAAACAAAAGCGATTAGCTATGAATGTTGATATATTTCCGAGATAAAATCGCTAATTTTGATACGCGAATTGATTACACAGCACCGGAGCGCGCGTTTTTTTTTAGCACAGTAATGGAAAGGTTAAATAATAACTCAACACAAAATAATATTATAATAGAACACAACCCAACACAAAATAATATTATAATAAAACCCAACCCAACATAACACAGTTGTCTTTTTTTTCAAGTCCATTGGTTTTGATCTTCTTCAGGTGCAGTCCACGATATAAGCACCACAGTGCGGGGTGCATAATCAATCATCAATTTATAGGTCGTCATGTTGTTCATGAGTTTGTTACCTTTAAAGGGCCTTTTTTTTTAATATCTTCACCCTAAAAAAGTTTCATCATGGCCGTCCGGGGTGTCCGGACTGACGGAAGGGTCCGGGGCGTCCGTCACAGGTTCAGCTTCCGGATCCAGAGGCATCAGACATATCTTTGTGATAGGCCTGACAAAGATTCCTTGAGGGGTTTTCAGGGTAACCACTCGCACTACACCATCCGCGCCGGGATGTGTACATATGACTCGCGCCATTTTCCATAATGGTGGGGGTAAATTATCTTCCTTCAGAATAACCAGATCATCCTTTTGCAGTGCCCGTTGATTATTGGTTTGCCATTAAGTCCTTTTTTGTAGCTCCATCAAGTACTCTCGCTTCCATCTAGACCAAAAGGATAACATTAGCGCATGGATTCTCTGATATTGGGTCAGCCTGTTGTTTGGTATGGCTCGGACATCTCTCTCCGGAATGATAGAGGATTTAGAGTCTATGAGGAAATGTTTTGGGGTGAGGGGTTGGTAATCGTGGATGTCATCAGACAAGGAAGTCAATGGACGGGAATTTAGACAGACCTCAATCTAACAAATTAAGGTATACAAAAGTTCAAAGGTTAAAGCAGAATTATTAGTGACTCTATACAAATGAAACTTTGCTGACTTGACCGCAGCTTTCCACAGCCCTCCCTGACTAGGGGTTTGAGGATTTATGAACCTCCACTCAATACCTCTGTTGGGTAAATAATTTTGAATTTTGTCATTGTTTTCTCTCAAACTGGTATACAGCTCCTTGAGCCTGTTACAGGCTCCCCGAAAGTTGCTAGCGTTGTCGGAAAAGATCTTATCAGGTTCTCCCCTACGGGATATAAATCTCTTTAAACTGTTCAAGAAAGCATTGCTAGATAAATCCGAAACTAATTCCAAATGAACCGCCTTTGTGGAAAAGCAGACAAAAATACGTAAATACGATTTCACGAGTGGAGCCTTCCTCAGTGGCCCACTTTTGGTTGGATTCGGTCCGGCAAAATCGACTCCCGTGATAGCAAACGGTCGGCTCGGTGTGATTCTTTCGCTCGGTAAGTTGCCCATGATTTGGTTACCAGTAAGAGGATGACACCTAAAACACACAATACACTTATGTAATATCTTTTTAACAGTATTTTTCCCAAAAATAGGCCAAAACTTTAATCATATTTCAGCTAATAGGGCTTGAGGTCCTGCGTGTAAGTTTACATAATGATAGTGACGTATAATCAATTCGGTTAGCTTATGTTTAGCTGGCAATATAATTGGATGTCTTTGTTGGTACGATAGGCGTGTAGCTAAATTTAGTCTACCGCCCATATATATAAGACCATTACATAAAAAAGGATGAAGAGATTTTAAGTTACTATTTTTGTTGACGTTTCCCTGGTTTTTTAATGTCTTTAACTCCTTTTGAAAGGCATGTGCCTGAGCTGATTTCAGTAGACAATTCAAACTTGGTTGTAGTTCAGCTACAATTAAATTACCTGAAATTTTACTTTTAATATTTCTGCAGTTATTCACAAACCGCAGTAAATATGCTGTAACCCATTTCAATTTGATAAATAAGGAAAATTTTCCAAATATTTCCCATTCTTGAATATCAGTAGATAAAAGAATATTTTTGCTCTTGAGCTCCGGAGGGTTTGAACAGGAAATGTTCGATATAGGCCAATCGTTGACTCCGTCAGTCAACCAACTTGGTCCATTCCACCATATTGTAGAATTTATCAATTTATCTGCAGTAGTTCTTCTTGAAAGTATATCCGCTGCATTGTCGGATGATGATACATGTCTTCATTGATCTGGATCACTCAGTTCTTGTATTTCGGCTACTCGATTAGCCACGAAAGTGCTCCAACGAGTAATCAGATTCATTGTTCTGTAGCAACCACGCATTGTTGCTACGTCACGTGTTGGATTACGCCCGAAACGATCGATATGTGGCGAGCCAACTTAACTACCTGCGCTGTGAGAAGTACTTACTTAAGAATTCAAATTCAAGCAATTCGAATTCCAATTCATTTGAACAGCAAGCTGAAACAAATGGTACCGATTATTTTTTTTATTGTTTAGACTGTCACTCTCCATATGTTGATAACTTTGTGAAATTTTTAATGGCACATAAAAAAACTATCAACCGATGATTCTAGAGTTTTTCTTTTAACTGTGTTTACGTAGCACGTACAGATTGCTACATTGCTGTGTTTACGTAGCACGTCCTATTGCCACATTGGTGACCCCGACGTGATGTGATGTGATGTAGCGGCTGGTGACTCTGATGCGGTTTGCGAGTGTGATGTGAAACACCAAGATCTTCTCAACGATTGATCTGGTGCGGGCATATAATCAAATCCCTGTGGCTCCCGAGGACATTCCGAAAACAGCAATCACTACGCCATTCGGACTCTTCGAATTTCCGGTGATGTCTTTCGGCCTCCGCAACGCAGCCCAGACCTTCCAACGCTTCATGGACGAGGTTACCAGAGGCTTAGATTTCTGTTACGCCTACATAGACGACATCCTTATTGCCTCAACATCAGAGGTAGAGCACCTAGCCCACCTCAAGATATTATTCCAGCGCCTGCAGGAATATGGTGTTGTCATAAACACCGGCAAATGCCATTTCGGCCTGACTAAAGTCAAATTCCTAGGATACCTGGTGTCCGACGCTGGCACTTCACCCCTCCCAGATAAAGTGGAGGCCATCAACAACTACAGCCAACCAGCTTCCATCAAGGATCTCCGCCGTTTCCTGGGAGCAATAAATTTTTACAGAAGATTCATTCCCAACGCCGCGAGGACACAAGCTCCACTCAATGACCTCCTAAAAGGGAACCAAAAAGGCAAACAACTCGTGTCTTGGACTGCCGAAACAGTAGAAGCTTTCAGCAAGTGCAAGGAAGCTCTGGCCCAGGCAACCCTGCTCGTTCACCCGAAGTGCGACGCCCCACTCTCTATCGTCAGCGACGCGTCTGATACTACAGCCGGTGCCGCACTCCACCAATTCGTCGCAGGTCACTGGGAGCCTCTAGCATTCTTTTCGAAGAAGTTTTCGGCAGCTGAAAAGAAATATGGCGCATACGACAGAGAACTACTAGCCATCTATCTCGCTGTGAAATACTTTCGCCACATGGTGGAAGGCAGGTCGTTCACCATATTTACAGACCATAAGCCTATCACGTTCGCCTTCCAACAAAAAGCAGACAAATGCTCACCAAGGCAATTCCGCCATCTGGACTATATCAGCCAGTTCACAACTGACATCCGACACGTCTCCGGAAAAGACAACATCGTCGCGGATGCTCTCTCCAGTGTCGAGACGATAGATACTCCTCTGGACTACGCAGCGCTGGCAGCTGACCAGATGTGCGACCCTGAACTGGAACAACACTTGCAAGGAAGTTCTAGCCTACAACTTAAAAAGATTAATATTCCGGGTACTGACGCGCATCTCTACTGTGACGTCTCAACTACCATAGCCAGACCCTTCGTCACGAAGAAGTTCAGACCTGCGGCATTCAATGCGGTCCATCAGCTGGCTCACCCTAGAATTAAGGCCACGGTTAAGCTCATAACTCAACGTTATGTCTGGCCGGCCATTAAAGCTGGGACTATTAAGCTCGCACGCAATTGCCTTCAATGCCAACGAAGCAAGATTACACGGCACGTGTCAGCACCCCTGGGAGCCTTTACATAATCGTCATGCCTTCTTCAGAAGGATGCCGATACTGTCTCACGTGCGTAGACAGATTCACGAGATGGCCAGAGGCATTCCCGATCCCAGACCAAGAGGCTGAAACAGTGGCGCGTGTTTTCTTCAAGGGCTGGATAACAAGATTCGGCACTCCACTCCGCATTACTACGGACCAAGGGAGACAATTTGAGTCGAGGTTGTTCAGGCAGTTGAATTTCCTGGCAGGCACGACGCAAATCCATACAACTGCATACCACCCCGCAGCAAATGGCATGGTGGAACGATTTCATCGTCAACTGAAAGCAGCGATCAAGTGCCATCAGAATAACCGTTGGACGGAAATACTTCCCACCGTACTCATGGGAATCAGAGCAGCTTGGAGAGATGACCTCGCTACAACCTCAGCCGAGCTAGTATACGGCGAGCCGCTCCGCTTACCCGGCGAATTTCTATGTACAGCACGACCTAATGTTAACGACGACACCGGAAGTTTCCTAAAGAAACTACGGAAACATTTCAACGAGCTGAGACCAGTTGAAGGTACCCGCCATGGTTATGGACATCGTTTCGTCTTCCAAAATCTTCCCACAGCTTCTCACGTCTTTCTGAGGGACGACACAGTCAAGAGCCCGCTTCAACAACCCTACAGCGGCCCTCATAAAGTCGTTCGTCGGCACGAACGAACATATACCATACTGGTAAAAGGGAAGGAAATCACCGTGAGCATCGACCGCCTCAAACCAGCATACGTTGCTCAAGATCTTGAGAGTTTCACATCACACTCGCAAACCGCATCAGAGTCACCAGCCGCTACATCACAACCAACCCTTCCGTTGTTCGATGGCAGTAAGGATCGGACACACACAACCACTCGTTCTGGAAGGCGGGTTCGATTTCCCGATTACCTCGGTGTCTGACTATTCCTCTTTCCACCGCAGCCATGTCTGCGTTGTCTGGGGAGGGAGTCCTGTAGCAACCACGCATTGTTGCTACGTCACGTGTTGGATTACGCCCGAAACGATCGATATGTGGAGAGCCAACTTAACTACCTGCGCTGTGAGAAGTACTTACTTAAGAATTCAAATTCAAGCAATTCGAATTCCAATTCATTTGAACAGCAAGCTGAAACAAATGGTACCGATTATTTTTTTTATTGTTTAGACTGTCACTCTCCATATTTTGATAACTTTGTGAAAATTTTAATGGCACATAAAAAAACTATCAACCAATGATTCTAGAGTTTTTCTTTTAACTTTTGGCTTAGCAGGACTTGTTTGTTGATTATATTATGTATTATCTATTATTTCAATAAAAAAAAAAAAAAAAACTGTGTTTACGTAGCACGTACAGATTGCTACATTGCTGTGTTTACGTAGCACATCCTATTGCCACAGTTCCATGTTAATCCTAATATTTTCTCAGTTTTGTCAGGAATAATTTTGTTGGAATCGCCTGAATCGGCACACTTAGCTTGGGCCGACTCGGCTGACAATTCCAAAGCATTGGACCTCCACTTCCTCAACGTCATCCCCGCAGATGACAAGATGCTGATTAATTCTTCTTTTAACTTCTTACAGGATTCCAGCTCATCTGCTTCCGTTAACAAGTCATCCATATAGAAGTCATTTTCTATGACCTGACTAGCTCTAGGAAAAATTAAATTATTATCCATACCAATTTGCTTTAAGCATATTGTGACCAAGAAGGAGGAAGGTGCCAGCCCATAAGTCACAGTCTTCAGACGATAATGCTGTGTGGCGACTCACGCCATACTATCTTCTGTAGGTCAAGGTTATCTTCACACATGTTAATCTGGCGGTACATCTTCTTGATGTCGGCAATCATGACTACTTTATGTTTCCTGAAATGCAATAGTTGGTTATATAGATCCTTTTGTATAACAGGTCCTGTCATCAAGGCTTCATTGAGGGAAATTCCATTTGAGGTTTTGGCGGAGCCGTCAAAAACGACCCTCACTTTAGTAGTAGTGCTGGATTCTTTCACTTCAGCGTGATGCGGTAAAAAATAGGAGTCACGATCCCCTTTTGACTAGTCACACACCTCCATGTGTCCCAATTCTTCATATTTACGCATGAATTTTACATATTGTGTCTTCAACTCGGGATGTGACACAAATTTTCTTTCCATATTTTTTAATCTCTTTTCGGCAGTGAGCAATGAGTTTCCCAACTGATCAATGCATGCCCGACGCGGTAAACTTACTACATATCTATCGTCATCTTCTCAAGTATGAGTACTAACAAAACTGGCTTCGCAAGCCTTTTCTTCTTGAGTTTGAATTTTAGTGGAATTAATCTCTTCCAATTTCCAAAATTTTTCTATTTAAAGCGTTGGTCCTGACTCGAGTTTCAATCTATCGTTGTTTAGCATTTCCCAGAAGCTCTCCGCGCCCAACAGGATGTCGATGGGTGCAGCTATATTGAAGTTCGGGTCTGGTGGTAGTTTAAACTCTTTTTTCGCCATTGTCACTTGTGGTAAATTGGTTGTAATTTCCTGTAAAATCAGACATGATATTTCGCATTTATAATCAGTATTAAGCGAAGTCATCTCCACTGAAATTCTCCTTTTTATGTGTGTGATATTATTATGGATCCCAGACACGGGTTTGTTTATCCATTCACATGGTTAATTTAATTTATTAGCAAATTCAGCTCTCATAAAATTGCTCTTCGCGCCAGAGTCAATCAGGGCGCGAGCCTTAAAAATTTTATTGTTGGCCCCCACAATTCCTATGTAGGCGGTTGACAATAATATTATTTTTTCTGCCTTTTCCGATGCAGAAAAAATCGATACTGTAACCTCGTTATTAGCATCCATATTTGAGGTCTCCGGCGGAGGTACCTCCTTGTGTAGTAGAGTATTGTTGCTATACTTGCCACAAATTTTGCAGGTCAGGTTTGTCTTGCAACTCTATACTAGATGACCCAACCTTAAATATTTAAAACACGCCCAGATTGATTTCGTAGCATCAATCCTATCCTGTAATTTTAATTTAAGAAATTTTTCGCAAAAATAAACTTGATGACCTTTATCATAACAATAAATGCAGTTGTTTGCCTTTATTGCCAAGAATACCGATGAATCTTTTTTGTTATTATTGTTGCCTATTTGCGTTTTATGTAGGTTAGAAGATTTTTTCTCTGAAGCATTCATGAGCTCCAATACTTGCGCCCTAGCAGATAAACATTTTATGAATTCCTTTAATGTAGGTAATTCACCTTGCAATGTATATTGTTCTCAATTTTTCCGGGTAGCTATATCCAATTTATTTGAAATTAGGTAAATAATCAAAGGATCCCATTGATCTACCTTGACTCTGATGTTTTGTAACGCCTTTAAATTTACATTGGTTTCATCAATTAAATACCTTAATGCTTACAGGCTCTTCATGTTTCATATCTTTTAATAGAAATAGAGTTTGGATATGTTTATGTGCGGTAGCCCTGAGATTCGCAAATCTGTCGTGCAACAATTCCTAAGCCGATAGGTAGTTTAATTCCGAAACTTCTAGATTAGCAATTATTTTCAATGCATTCCCTTACAGCGTAGATTGCAAGTAAAAGAATTTTTGGACGTTGCTCAAGGAACCGTTATTATGAACCAAAGTTTTAAAGGTTTCAATGAAATTTACCCAATCTTTTTGATTTCCATCGAATTCTCTCAATTGGAGAGTTGGAAGTTTGATCTCGACCCTACCCTGGTCGATTGACTCAATCGCCCCCTTGTCCGTTGCTAATACTGAAAAATATTGATTTTCGAACGTCTCGCGCTGAATAGAATTTTCCAGTTTCTCATCCGATAAAATTTCAATTTTGTCCTGTATAGATTCGAATTGATCTAACAATGGCTTAATTTGGTCGTACCTCAGTTTAATTTCATTCGCGGATAAGGAGTTTGTAGAATCCGCGAAACGTGTCAATTTCCCTTTAATCACGCCTATCTTGGCTATTTAAGATTTGATCTTATCCATTTTGGGTACAAATACCTTTTCGTAGCTTAATCCCTTATAAAATGTGTTCCGACAATGCGTATTTATTTATTTGAGAAGCTACCTGCCTGAAAGACAACGACAATATTCCTGGCAATTATTAATTGAGAACCTATTGTTCAATCATTAATTGAGAATCATGAGTTGCATAAAATCTTTACGTGGGTAGTGATTTTATTTTTTACAATACGATATATATGAGATTAATCTTGTTAAAAAACTACGTATGAGAGTTCTGAATGGATGTTAACAGAATATGGAAACGGGTGGGAAAGCACTAAAAACTTATCTCATTTCCGATGTGAATCCAGTCTTCCTTTGTTTATCTTTGTAATTCCGGTAATTGTAATTTTAGTCATCTGTATTAATTGGCAGCTGGTTCTTGTTTTTATATTATTGCAGTCCTCTGATTGCAATCCGGATCGTAAGGCCCATGTTTAAATTGTAAGGGTCCTTTTAAATAAATAACTCCTTTTGCAAAAAACTTCACTTTTTATTCACTGTGACATGTTATAAATGTATATTTTAACGGTGATAATACACCGGGCCAAACACTGGCAGTTGTTTTACTGTTTAAACTTGCGTTAGGAAAGAACAATAATAATCAGATGATAGCATCTTTATAGTATAAAAACTGCACACATTTATAAAATTAAAAAGTACACATTTGACGTTTAAAAGTGTTTACCAAAATGGCTTCTCTGGTTCGTAGTTAAAACAGGTTGCTACCGATCTACAGAAAACTCAGCCACTAGCCAAATTTTGCACCATTTGTTTAAGATGTTAAAAACATGGGAGTTTGCTCAAGCAACCCATAGATGCCGGTAGCATGTCAATTTTTAACACGTAATATAAGTAAAATACACATCATTATGAAACCAAAATTTAGGATCGCAATTTAAAAAAAATGTACGAAACTTGGGAAATTTTGTATTAATTATTTTTACATAGAACGAAAAAAAAGTGAGGTGACAGTAACGTTAATAATACATTTGTCTTATAAAATATTTTTGTATTTTTTATTTTTTTTCGTTATCAGTAATTTAAGTTAGAGAAAACGTAAGGTGAGCCATTTGAAAACTCTGTTATGAAAAATTATACGTATATTTCGATATACAAAATTTTTAAAGAGCTTTTATCACCTTTCAAAAATAGTTTTAAATTTTCCGACAAGTTCAGAAATATTCCATTAATTATGATTTTATTTCAAAGCGAAAATATTCTTACCCTCTGGCAAAATTTAGGTGAGGCCCATTATTATGCATTTTATAAACGTTACTGTCACCGAACATTTTTATCATTTCATGTAAAAATAATTAATGAAAAATTCCCAAAGTGTTATAATATTTTTTTTTTAATGGTGCTCTTTTTTACTCATTTAAAGCACGCTCTAGCGTGTTTAAATCGCACTTTATGGAACGCGCGTTTTTTTTAAGTTACCATGGCAACATCAACAAATCAACAAAATGTGAAGTCTAAATGTCAACTTTTAACTATAAATCTGACAGGAATATTTTAAACGTCAAATAAAACAAACACTTTGAATACATACGCCTTCTTAGCAACGTCATCCTTCCTAATTACAAATTGTAAAAATCAATAATCAAGAAAGTGACAAAGTAGGCAACAGGTATGGAGTACCCCAAGGCAGCGTTTTAGGTCCCATACTGTTTCTCATCTACATTAACAGTCTAACTGAGATAAGCCTAGGGAACATAGAGTACAAAGTTATCAGTTATGCAGATGACACTGTAATTTTATTCAAAGCCCAATCATGGGAAAAAGTCTTCAAAAACACGGAAGCAGGGATGACTGAAGTAAATAAATGGCTAATAAATAATCTACTGACACTAAATATTTCTAAAACAAAATACTTAACTTTCAGTAAAACATTAGCTGGTCAGCCAGATAGTCGCCCACAACTACATCTTCACCCCTGCACAGTTACGTCATTAACTAACTCACGCTGTGTTGGTGACAAAATTGATTATGCGCAAAATATTAAATATCTCGGTTTAACTGTTGACAATAACTTAAAATGGGATCTCCAAATTAACCTAATTACAAAAAAAATACGGAAACTCTCTTACATCTTCAAAACAATTCGAAACATTATGTCACTACCTCAGCTAAAAAATATATATTATGCACTCTGTCAAAGTATTCTAATGTATGGTATTTCAGTATGGGGAGCAGCAGCAGAGACTCACCTCAAATCACTTAAAATTAATCATAAAACAATAATCAGAATTATGTTTAGAAAGCCTTATCAACATCCGACAGAACAGATAATGATCAACAATAACCTATTAGACATAAATAAACTATTCATAAAGAAGATCATCTACAAAAACTGCATAAAAATATCACCACACTTCATAACTCACTCGCAATGCACAAGAGCAAACACACACAATCAACTACAAGTACCATATATCAAATCAAATTTTGCAAAAAAACATGAATCTTACTTGGCACCATATATATTCAATAAGTTTGTAGCCCAAATAAAGACCTACGTCGCATCTAATAATTTGAACTGGGTTTTCAAAAGATTTTTAAACTGGTTGAATGTCAAGGAAAGAAGAGAGATAAGTAATATTCTTAATATCTAATATTATATATTTTCTATTTACTACTCTGTTTTTAAATTCTGATTTTCCTCTTATTTTTTATTATTATTTTTACTATAATATATGTGTTTCTTTTTTTCTTTGTTTTACCACTTATTTGCTTTTATGTAATTAGAAATTGTTAGTTACCAGCCTCAGAACAGACTTTGTCTAGTGAGGAGGGTAAGGAAAAAAAAATCATGTTGTACATAACTAATAATAAATAAACGCCCGGGCTGCCGGCACTGAATTGAATTGCCTTCATGAATGCATGCACTTTCACAAATGATTTAAAATCAACCCCTTTATTTATTCTCAACAGACATTGCAATTTCGAATGTATGGCCCACATAGTCGATGCTTTGTACTGTTCCGACATTTTCTGAAGGTAAGCAAGCACAACTCGTTCATCTACATCTACTACGTTTTGCTCCTCCATCCATGTTATGAACCTTTCATATTCTTTTTTATAAACGTCTTTGGATTTTTCAGCTATTAACCGCGATTCTGCTTTGGTATTTAAATTATCAATGTTAGAACTCATTTTACAATACACAATAACTAGTAAAAACTGTGATGTCAACTATTAATCTTATGTGACAGATTGAAAATTAATGTTTGTGTTTTTCATTTCCATGACAACAAGATATTGTGATGTCACATCACGAATTCATTAATAGTTCTTATTTCCAAATTTTTAATAATAATATCAATATTTATGTTTTCAAAGTGTACCAATAAAAAAAAAAAGCGTAAAGTATTCGTGGATAACTGCTCTTTAAAATAATTGCTTTATTTCGAGTACTCGGCTACGCCGTCGTGCTCGAAAAATCGCGCGTGTTTTAATGACCTGTTTATCCACTTATATTTTATTATACTATTTATTGTCTTACAAATCTTTGGTTTCGTAGTGGTGCACATTTAAATTTTTGTACGGTTAATTCACAATTTGGATATAAAGCGTGGAGTTTTTTAAAATCATATTTCTCACCATGACAGAAAGGGAGATACAATGATTTATATGACCTAAGAGAGCTGGGACAAATATGATCTCCTGTGATTCAAAGGGTTAACTCGTCCAGCTATAAATTCATACTTGTAGCTTGATATTTTTCCTGTTGAGTTGTTTAAAGTTGACATTAGTCTTATCCTTAACTTAACACTACGGTACACGCGTCTCTAAAACGCTCATGAGTGCTCGCGTGGGCTTCACTTGTAGCCCATTTTAAATTAAAATATACTGAAAGATAATTGTTTAATTTTTAAATAAAACACATTTATTATAATAGATTACATTTATTAAGTACACCGAAATAAAAAAAATACATCTTTTTTTTTCTTAAACTTAAAATAATAACAAAACTTCAGACTTCCCAAAAAATCACCTAATTTTTACTTTTTTGAGATCAATCACCTTTTGGTTTAATTCTTCCTTTTTTTTAAACTTTTCTTTTTAAATTTTCATTACACGAAGGACAAATAAAACTTTTGTGATCATTACATATGTATATTTAGTACACGGGTTTGTAATGCCATTTTTTCTCCAAACCCGTGTCTAGTAGAAGGCAAGCGGCATCCTACTGTATATGGCATTACAAATGTCGAGGCATGGTTGCTTCGTATTGAACACGGTAAACGAAATACGCCACCGGGTCAGCTAGTTTTTAAATGTTTTTAATGTTGTATAAAAATAAAACTTTTTTTTTAAATTTAGTAATAATATTTGATGGCGTGTTTCTTCACTTTTAAAAATCAGTTTTTTTTTATCAGAGACGGCTTACATATATATAGTTCCCGTGAGCACTTATATATGTAATATATAGTTCCCGTGAGCACTAAGGCCATAGACCCATTGTACTATCTCCCATTTTATCTCATTCCTTTGACAGTAACCCAGTCCCTTTAATAAAGTTCCCCAGGATTGTCATTGAAAATGAAGCTATATCTTCTGGTGCGACAATGTGTCTTCCCAGGTCTCATTTCCCCTCTTCACACCTCCTTGGTTCCCTGAAGGCCCCAGGAGGGAAGAGAACTTCATCTCTCCTCCTTGGTTCCTTAAAGGCCCCACAGAGGAAGAGTTTACCAAGACGGCCTTATTCCTCCTCTTCACTCCTACATGGTTCCTCGAAGGCCCCACGTGGGAAGAGCACATCATCTCTCTATTTCACTCCTCCTTGGTTCCACAAAGGCCCCGCGCTGGAAGGGTGCCCTTCCCCTTGGTTCTTTAAAGGCCCCACAACAGGAACTCATGGAGGTGGCCTCAGCTCACCTCTCCACGGTTTCTCCTCTTGGTTCCGCCTACGGCTCAAGGAAGGAAATCCACAGAGGTGGCCTCAGCACTCCTAGGTTCCCAAAATGCCCCTAGTTTTCGAATGGTCTAATTTTTTTGTCCCACGAGTTACCAGGGAAATAGAAGGTCCACTCCAGCAGAACCCTGAGTGCTGGAGTGAGGTCTAAATACTCCAAGATGCGACCATGTTTCTCGGAGGCACCGTTTATGACGCTGTTCCCCAGGACATTCAGCCTGAGCACGGTAGGTCACACCTTGGCTTGGGATGGCTATTGCAGGTTTGTGTTTCCACTCCCTGAGCGATGGGTTCGCCACACTCCCTGTTTTAGTTTTTGGAAGAAATATTCCATTTATTTGCATTTATTGCAAACTGTTAAAGTTAATATAAGGCAAATATTTTTTTCTGACAAAACACTCCCAGTTTTTGAACGGTTAAATGTTTTAGCTCTAATTCAAGGATTTTGAATTTGAATATAATTAATATTGTTTTTCTCCAAATCAGGAAGCCCTTGTCCTTCCTTGCCCTTATTCCAACTATTTGAAATCGATAACGTAATACAAACCTTTGTAGGAGAAACCCTAATGGAACTATCGGGTATACACCTGGCTTACAAGCCCCTGGATGTAGGTGACCCTAGGGACAACCGATACCCTTACACTAATAGCTACTTCCAGTCACTCCACACAACGCACGTGAGCCATTCCCAACCAGCAAGTAATTTAATAAATACTTGAACATTTATGGGAAGTCCCGAACACATTACGATAGTTGCAAATGATTTCATGCACATTATTTTTTCCCTTTTGACTTATTGTTGAATTATTTATTCACTGGTTGGGAACGGATCATGTGCGTTGTGTGTAGTGCCTGGACAAAGCTAATAACATGAATAGTAGGGTGGATCGCCATGGTATGGAATTTTTTAATTTTTTAAAATCAGTTTTCGCGGGGTGCGGAATAGACGGAATAGATGCTCTAGGTAAATACAATTAAGCATACAACTTATCAATTAAAAATTTGGATGACAAGTACTGCCCCAAAGTTGAATTATTTTTAATCTGGTAAAAAATTGTCCCTTTATAACACACTTTTGTGTCAATATTAATACTTTAATTTTTACTTTTACATTTCATAATGAATAAAAATTGCCGCGGCTTAAATAATAACGTTAAAAAAATGTGATAATATTTATTTTCCCGCAAAAATTTTACAAATTGCTGAGTCCATTTTCGTGCCTCGCTCGCACACCGCGCATTCCCGCACGCAGAGACGCGGGGCCGCGTGGGTTTTGCATGCGTTATTGCAATCATCAGTAAACAATTGTAGTTAGCGTCGCGAGCACGTCCATTTGAGTAATTACAGTTTACAATTATTATTTGGAGTTCAAGTTAAACAAAATAACAATGAGTTTACGCAGCGGTGACAAAAACTGTCCATTGTTTGGTTGTGGTGCGGAATTACCAGCTAGTGTGTTACCAAGTTATAAAGATACGATGAAATATTTTATTTACGTCTCGCAAAGCGCAGAAAAACGATTCCAGGATTTGGTAAGAGATACTGGTGAAATTGTTGCTACTAAAATAGAAAATATTTGGAAACGAGCATCTCTACCGATGGTGGAATATTGCACAATTTTGGCGCGAATAAAGGACTACCTACCATGAAAAATATCGGCCGATTCTTAAACCATACAAAGGTAGAAAGCATAGTGAGAGTTACCTTAAAAAACTGGATGATTTCAAAGACGCAGCCAGACGTTATTTGATATCGCTGCTTGCAAATGTACCTTGTTCGAAAAATTTTTTTGTGCGCAAGATCGAAAAGTACCTATTAAAGAAAGACATTTTTTAATAGATCAAAGAGGCGACAGAAAAATGATGATTGGTTCTTTAGATAGAAAAACTACTAAGCAAAATGAGAGCAATATGTTAAGAAAATTAAAGCGCAAACTATACCAAGAAACACAACAAACATCTTTAGATCAATCGTCCACATCTCGCAGTACAGTTTCATGTTTTACTAACTTTGATCTTCCAACTGACCAACAATACTTAATAGGAAAGTTGCTCAAGAACTGTGAACATCTTCCTGTGATAGAATTTCAAGCAATAGAATGCAATTTACCGGACATTACAAAATCCCGTGACGAGCACAGATTAGCTTTATTTATTAGAAATGTGCCAAGCAATCGTCGAAGAACAATGTAACGAAAACTTAGCGAAAAAAAAACCGGGTAAAATCTATCATTCGTGTTGGTTAGCAACAGCCAATACTATTCTTCGACTTTACATTTCAACCAAGAATCCGAAAGAAAATCAGGTGATATTGGCTGAATTTGAGCTAAGAGTGTATGCTCCGATGTGGTTTAAAATAAAACACAACCTTTGTGAGTTTACGGAGCGAGACACCTCCACGAAACCATAAAATTGTCTCGTTACTTCCAGTGCATTTGAAAAAGGTAGTAGATCCCGTAATTCAACGCAACGGGTATTTTGGCCACAGCAAAAATATACTTATTAGTAGGTATGCTAAACGACAAACGAAGAAAAATTAGAGAGTTGGCTCTGAGACGGATTCTAAGTATCCGAGAACGTACGTCAGGGTTCTCTCCAATAAGAGTATTTAAGCTACCTACTTTTAATTTCAACGCAGCAGACTATATTGATTTGATCTACTGTGAAAAACCATCAGAACCACCTCTTACAAAACTGATATCTAGCGAGACGATAATTGATGCCATTGTAGACCACGAAATTATCGAATCCAACATTTTGCGTGAGTTCCGATTGATGCCATGTCACACGCAAGCCACGGAAAGATGCATCAAAGTGGTAACGGCATCATGCTCTGCTGTTTGCGACACTAAATAACGTGAAGGGTGGATACAAAACAAGCTAGAATCTTGTCGTATAATGCCATTAATTAAATTCGAAGAAGCACTATAAAACACAACTTTTATGATTTTCGACTTTATTTTTTAACATTGTTTGTGTAGCGATGGTACTTTTATTGTTTCTTGATTAGTAGATAATATTACGTGTAAATGAAAAATTATTTTTTTTAAATATTTTAACTACTTTTATTGAGCAAAGATTTAACCCTTTTTTTCTAGTTTCTCGCTGTTTTTTGCAAATTTTAATTGACTTGGGGCAGTACTTGGACTCGAAATATCTTAATGCTGTCATAATGACTTTTGAAAGCATCCATTCCATATCCCGCTGCTAAGAAAAATAAAAAAAAAAAAACAAAAAAATCGAACCACGCTAATGAATAATTGAGTCTATCTAAGACAAACGTAATACATCAAGTGCCTACGTACGAATAATCTGTGGAATAAAACTTCTTATTTTAAATAACTGTTTTATTTTATTATGTAGTGTTTGAAATGTATTTTTCTACATTAGCTCCACATGGGAGGCCCTGAGGAAAATAATTTCCCTGAGTGCCTACGAAATTTTTTGGGATACTGTGTGAAGGTTTTTTAAGGAAAGGTAGGAGAGCTTGCGGGGTGGGTAGGGATTTGGGGGTAGTCCGTGACTAGGAGTGACAGACGTTTGAAAGATTTCACGACCACAAAGGTGGGTCACCACCACAAAGTAGGTGGACGGACGCATCCGCCGCTAAGACCTTGAAAATCCCCACCTCATGAACTCGACCACCCCTGCCAAATTATTTAAATGTTTTTAGTTTATTTTTCCTTTACTTATTTTTGCTAATACTTGTACATGCTAGGCACTAGTTAAAATTGATACTCTTTGGAGAGTGTGGGATTTCATTATCCTCCCAAGATTCCGGCAAATTATTTTGAAACAATATACTCTTTTAGGGTCATTTGTTATTTCTTATATGAACATCGTACAAGACTCCAACTGCTCCTACATCTCCGTAATTTTTCCTAATTTCTTGTAACGCTGAAAGGAATTTTTTAATTCTATTTCTTAATTTTATTTTAGTAATTTGTACATTTGAGTTTACAATTTTCTAATTAATTATAATACTTCATATTGCAAACTAAATTTTATGTAGTTTTATGTAGCTTCTACAATACGTCTTGAACTTTCCAATTGGTGTGAACTTTAAAGTTTCTGGCAGCTTATTGTACAACTTCATCCCTTTGTACAGTTTACTGTTCTGCGTATTCACCTTGTCCTTTTTTAGAAGCCTGATTTCCTTGCACGTCCTTGTGTTATGTCTGTGAATGTTCTTGTTGAATATAATTTTATTTGAGAATTAGTATTTTGGTAAAATGTTGTTTATTATTTTATGTATAATTTCATATTCAAGGCCGGCATCTGTTTCACGGTAAGCCAATTCAGTTTCTTTAAAATTTTGTTTACTTTTGAAAATCTATTTCACCGTAGTATTATTCTCATTGCCCTGTTTTGGAGAATTTGAAACTTATTTTGTTCTCTTTCGTTACACAACGTACAGTATAAACAGCACGGGACAACCAAAAAACAACACGAACACCATAAAAATACACGAATGTTTAAATAACAACATCTGCAATTGCACTTCTCTAGAAAAAACAGAACAAATAAAGTAACTAGGAATCGTAATTGACCATAACCTAAAATGGACACATCATATCAAACATATCACAAATATACTCTTCAAAACAATCCACATTTTCCCAAACATAAGGAACGTATATAAAATAAAACAAATGAAAACAATATATTTTGCACTTTGTCGATCAATAATAGAATATGGCATAGTTGTCTGGGGAGGTGCAACAAACTCAGCTATCGTTTACTTAAAAATTGCGCAGAAAACAATATTAAAGGTAATTCTTAAAAAACATAGACTAACTGATACAGAACAAATATTCAACAGTTGTGACATACTAGATATATGCCAATTATACGTTAAAACTCTACTAAACTACATTTTCGACCAAAAAAACAAATTTCAACAATCTCAAAATATCACTAACAGACCAGTAAGACAATCGTACAAAAAGAACATCAAAACTCCGACAGTGAATACAAGCTTTGGAAAAAGGCACTATAAATATCATGCTATAAAAGCATTCAACAGTCTTACCCATGAAAATAAAATAGAAGAAAACAAAAATAAATTCATACACAAAATTAAAAATTGGATTAAAGATCAAAAAAGACAATATTTCCAAAATCTCATTATATAATAAGAATAAAATACATACACGTAACACACAAAAATAAATATAAAACACATAAAAAAAAACATTTTTACCTAAATTATAAATTTTTATTTTTAGTTTAATTGTCCGTGTTAAGGTAATACGATTACCTTAACACGGGCATTAGCCTAGTAAGGTAGTAAAAAAAAACATAAAAGTGTACTTTAAAAAATTGTATGAAATAATAAAAAAGAAGGTTTTTTTTTTAATGCGCATTATTTTTATATTATTTTCAATGTAATATGTATAAATTTTTGTTTTATAAAATGGAGGCCTCAGCACAGGTGAGGCCGACATTGCTGAATTGTATTTAAAAATGTTAGATATTATGTCAAATAAATAAATAAATAAAATAAATAGGAAAAGGATATTGGAGCTATAGTTAAAATGTGGATCAATAATTGATTTGTAGATAGTGTTAGGAGCGGGCCCCCAAACATGTCCCAAGCTAGCTCTCAGGGGAGGCATGATTTACCCTCTATTCAGGTGGTGGGTCGCTCGAGGCTTCAGAAATTCCTTCGCATCTCAGTCGTCTGGCAGGATACTCCCTCTCTAGGAAACCCTCCTGCCGTAGCAGAATAATAACAGGATTGAGTTAACTAGATTCATGTATTGCAAATTTAAAACACAGTACATAGGTCATTACAGTACAATTCAACACAAGAAATACATACTACACAAGCCTAGCTATCGTGTTTATAACCTCAAGATCCCTAAACGAAACTCTCTGAGTGATGGCTTTGCGCGGGAGTTTACAGTCTATCGTTAAAGGACACAATCAAATGAGGAAACAATTGTACAGCTTACATGATGTTGGGGGGTCTTCGTCTTCCGGCTTCCAGGGGCACCTCCCGAGTTTAGGACAGAACCGAAGTTTACACAGGCATGGTGAAATATCAGCGCTAAACCCGTAGGTTATTGAATTAACATTGCAGGTTATATTTGAGTACAATTCGAGCGATAGTACGCCGGGCGCGAACAGTGGGAATCAACGCGCGGGCTTAACGTGTGCCCGAGGCGGCTCGCAATTCTCAACTGGTGGAAGGGATCGCGTGCGGGTGGGCGGATGGGATAGGAAGTAGGAAGCAGGGAACAGGGGGGAGAGCAGGGTGTTGTGTAGTTTGCGGCGAATTAGGAGTTTGAATTCTTTGTCGTTTGGGCGTACCATAACACTTCCCCCCGCGCTTGGAAAAAAAGCGACGTGGCAATGGAGCTGTAGGGAAAAAAAAATCCTCTTATGCTTCCATCGGGGTTTTTGAGAGATTCGTTGCTTGAGAGATTTCCTAGCTAGAACATACAGTTTTATGCTATAGTTTGGGTCACAATGTTTGTAGGGAATGGGTGGGGGTACATACAATGTTTGGACAAGACAAATTTGGGAAAAGTACATGGTGTAAAACAACATACAAGGTTATGCAATTGAAAATAACAATACACATGGTTATGCAATTGAAAGAATGACAATACACATGGTTATGCAATTGAAAGAATGACAATACATTTGTACAAGAGAAGAGAAAAAGTGTGTGATTCTAAGGTTTCATTGGTCTTGGAGCTAAGTTTGTGAAGCGTGGATTTGTTTGGTTTCGGAGAATTTCGAAGAAAAGGACGTGACTTCACGGATTCTAAGGATTACATTATCACTGTAATCAGACCCATTTGAGACAACGCTCAGGAGTACACTTGGGCCTTAGAAAACACTTGGTTTTGTCGAAGACGTCGAAGTTCACGAAGTGGAGACTGTGGTTGCTGTGCCGCGACTATGGTTACAGAGGTCATTGAAGAGAAGAATCCAGTATCTGCAGACATGCCAGTGCGAATCCTAAGTGTTATTATGGTAAACACGGATCGTATATAATGGTTATTGAAGCATAATGTAGCTCAAGATAACTTGTATTGGTGCGCATTCAGCGAATACTGGTGGGTCAAGG
Organism: Limnephilus rhombicus; assembly: GCA_929108145.2. Taxonomy (NCBI): domain Eukaryota; kingdom Metazoa; phylum Arthropoda; class Insecta; order Trichoptera; family Limnephilidae; genus Limnephilus; species Limnephilus rhombicus. Next base: position 43,303,548 of record OV815288.1, on the reverse strand, counting down.
TACTGATGGTTTACACATGACGATATATGCGTCACTGCATGACAGAGCAAGAGACGACAAGGTTGGCATTGATAGCAAGAGTAAGAACAAACCTAAGAGCTAGCGTACCCAAAAGGTAGTTTAGAGTGTCATAAAGTATAGTGGGACAACTCAGCTTGCTGTGGCACGACAAGACAACATACGTATGGGCGGTATGGTCTGTGCTTTCAGGAACAAATGCGTAGAAAATGGCAGCAGGAGAGACCTTGTAACCACAGCGCGTGCTGTCAGGAAGTGAAGCTCAGCTTGGCTGTTGGTGATGACATCCGCCTGGGCTTCTTTTTAAATCCGGGAGGAATTATTATTAGAGCAAAATTCTTGAAGTTTACCTGCCTAGGGACCAATGAAGAAAAGGTTTGGAGAGAAACAAAATGTGTCCAGATAATGAAATAACGAAATTTTAACCACCGACCCAGAGAGTGACGAAGAGAGATTCCTAACTAAATTGTGATTACATGAACATTTTCCTTTGCCAGGATGACTTGGCGTTTGCCTAGTGACAATATGTCTTGGTTAAAAAACAACCGGCCCTCTATGGCCTATGCTAACATGAGATGGTAACATTTTCGTAGAATTTCAAAGAACGAGACAAAGAATCGTGAACTAGTCACGGCAAAGGGAAACCAATTCATGAATAAAGGTTGTCAAAAGGAGACAGACGGTACGCCAAGTGCATATCGTACATATCCAACATTCATGAATGTGTTTCATGGAATTGAGAAAAGAGAGAAAAAACTGGTGAGACATATGCAGAGATTGAGGGGGAAAACCTGTAGATAACCGGACAGTTACCTATTCGAACTCCAAGTGAGGGCGAGATATGGTCAACGACAGATTTTTCACTTCATAACATAAGTCTGAAACATGGGGAATGGGAGGAGGAGGGGAGAAGGGAGACGAGTTGCGAAACTTGCTAGAGACTGGACCAATTTCCGATTCAAACTCTATGTGAAAATGAAACATAATCAACCAGCAGATTTCCTGACTCTTTACATTTATCAAAAAGGATGAGGAGACATTTGAATACACATTATATCAAAGAGGCTAATCTTTCGCGTGTATTGGGCAAAAGATTAGGGGTCATTTTAAAAACTTCTACATGATTGTGAGAAAAGACAGACCCTTGCTCCAATTTCACAAACCTGGGGGTTTTCTTGTTCGTTCTCCAGACAACGAGTTAGGTGGTTTTTTGTGCTCAATCGATTAACTCCCACAGCACTATGCCCCATAATTGACAGTGAAGCTGAAAACTAGTCCTTTTGGGATAGTAGATATTCCTGGGCTTCTTTCCTTTTTGCAAAGAAGTAAAAAAACAGGAAGTCCACGGGCATTGGCGTTGAATGACAACAAAGGGTTGTGGACTACATTTCGTAGATCGCACACAAAGGGTTTGATATTATTTCGTTCGCACGACTCATGGTAAGTGTTTTAACGTCTCCACGTATAGTGTACAAAATATGTAAGTACATACAAGATATAACTCAATTATAGACAGAAGTCAAAGAGTTTATACAATGCATCCTAAAGAAGATAGCAAAGCCGATATTATGTCGTTCGCACGAATCACGGTAAGTATTGTTATTACGTCTCCACGTCTCGTGTACAGAGTTTATACACAGTTATACATAAAAGCGGTACTCATGACAAATAAATGACACACGACCGGAACAGGTTATACGAAAAGGGTGGTACTCATGGCAAATGAATGGCACACGACCAAAATAGAACGTACAAAATGGTTCTCATGACAAATGAATGGCACACGACCAAAATAGAATGAACAAAATGGTTCTCATGACAAATGAATGGCACACGACCAAAATAGAATGTACAAAATGGTTCTCATGACAAATATGTCACACGACCAGCTCAATAACATTTAGCTATGAGAAAAAAGTGATTATGACGAACTTCTCGTATCGCGGCAGGTATTTTAAGGATCCCTCCTATAATGGTGGATGTTCTAAGGATCTCTCCTATAATGTAACAGGGTTACGTTTAAATACAACACAATAAACGTTAACTATGCTTGTTTTGACACAGTTTATAAAGATTTGTTAGATTAACTAACTCCGTAGCCCAGGAGCGTACGATAGGATAACAAGGAGGTAAACAATTTAATGTCACTTCGTATGTTATAAAGGCGGGGTGATGACAGAGTACATTTCTGTTTACACCATGTGACAAACAAAGACAGACCTACATGGTTTTACATACTGTCTATTGCAGCAAACTTCAGTGGGGACAAATAAAAGGGACCAATTGTGGTTTTACATACCCTTTGTGCGGTTACAACATACCAGGTTATGTGCAATTTAGGTTGCAAATACTTGGTTAAATGGCGAAACAGGAGTTGAATGCCTATGTTTGTAAAACGATGATCAAACAAAACATTGATGATTTACGTTAAACTGCGGTTATTTATGTACGGAAATCAGGGCTGCCGTTAGGTTTTATTAACCTTTTCCGTAAGGGTTGAAGCATGTAATACAAGACATACATGTTGTGAAGAGGGACAAATCGAGGACTTCTTATAACAACAAAAGACCGAGTATTTGGTTTTACGTACTTTAGTTGAAACGAGTCCATGAGGATTTGTACAAGGATGGAAAGACCAATTTAAAGGCTTTTCCTTTATTTATATACATATGATTTCAAAATGGATGTGTCAAAATCCAATTTGTTAGCAAAGAGCTCGGGTAGGACGCCATCAATTTTTTGACATTTGAGAAAAAATTGAAAACTACTATACACAAGGAATATGATTATGTGAGTAACCACTTATCTTTACCATGATGGGTAAAATATGGAGCATGTTGAGATGGTTTACTAGTCCTGGGTCGTGATTTAACGCTTTGGAGTTTACCAAATCGATTCTAGAACGACGCTCCAGTATTTACAGAACATAAAAAGAAAAAAAATGAAGAGATTCCTTCCGATATGATGAAAAAAAAACAACAAACAAAAATGGTGAAAATTACAATATTGCATTACATGGCAAAGCGTGCCATGGCATGAACGTTGCGTAGTGTGAGGGGTTGAGAGGCAATGATTGGGTTCATGACTTCCCGAACACTGTCACTCGAGGGGTGTCTCTGCTCTAAAGTGATCAATTTTGGAACAGGTGAGAAAAAAGAAAGAAAAAAGAAAAAAAAATAAAAAAACGTGTGAGACAAAAATTACGGTGGTTGCCAATTCACGAACATGAACGGGGCAAACTACACCGTGGATTGTACATAAATTTACAAAAATGATTTTTTAACAATATTCGTTTTATCAACGAAAGGGTGGGCATGTAATTGACACTTTACACGCCGGTCATTGTAAGACTTGGTGTGCTTACAAAAAGGTTGTGGTGATACACACTGGATCATTTTAAGTTTGCTGAGATAGTGGGGGCAGTTTTACTTGACTCCTCACTTCCAGATTTTGCGATATCCTTAATATGGTAATTACCAATGTGTTTTCCAGAGCAGTCAGACAAGGAGTACACTAGATCTGATATCTTTCTTAGAACTTTGGCCTTCACGAAACGTGGTGCCAGCTTGGCAGAGAAATACATGGCTCCTTGGGAAAGTGTGTTGTTCTTTCTCCAAACTATGTCTCCTGTATTGAAGGTGACATGTTTCCTACGTAGGTTGTATCTGTCCGCACTCTTTTGATGAGCCAGGAGCAAAGCATCAGTGACTTCACTGTAGATGGCCGACAGTTCTTCCAGACGATGGGCATAGTTCGCGGTAGGGTTGCTTGTGGTGGCAATTGACGTAGGAAAGTTTGTGTTCCTATGTAGAGAACCATGAACAACTTGTTCCATACCGTGTTTTAAGAAGAAAGGTGTGTAACCAGTGGCCAGATTAACAGTGTTGTTCATTGCAGCCTGAATTTTATCTAGGTTTTTACACCAAGTACGTTGATCTTTATCAACTAGAATAGCCAGAGCTGTGTTGATTGTTTGGTTATAACGTTCGACGGTGTTATTTTGTGGAGTATACAAGGTATTATAGTAAATATCCTTGATTCCGTATTTGGCAAGAAAATCTTTGAATTCTTGGGCAATAAATTGTTTTCCGTTATCAACAATTACGGTTCTGGGTGTTCCGTAAGGTATAACAATGTGTTTTTCCAGAAGTTTGATGATGGCGGACGCGTTGGCTCTTTTTAAAGGAAAGATCCAACAGAATTTAGTGAAAACATCCACTACACTAAGTATGTGCATGTGTCCGGCATAACTTCGGGGAAAGGGTCCGACGAGGTCCATTGACAATGATTGTAGGGGTCTGTCGGCACGTTTGGGATTACCCATTAGGCCGGCAGGTGCTGCCGTGCTATGTTTATAGGCTTTACAAGTTTCACATTTAGAGATGTAATTGCGAATTTGCTTGAAGAGACCAGGCCAGTAATACTTCAAGGAGATCTTTTTATACGTCTTGAAATTTCCTGGGTGTATGGAGTCGGGAGCACTATGATTGTCAATAATTATTTGTTCTCTACCTTCGAGGGGAACGACAAGTTTCCACGAGTAATCTTCGAGGATGGATAGTGGTACCTTGCAATTACGGTATAGTTGTCCTTCTTTTATGATAAAATTAGGAAACTTTTGTTGGTTATTTTTACAACCTTCGAAGATTTTCAAGTACCATTCATCTTTTGTAGATGGAGGGGGGGCAATTGTGTCAACATTTAATGAAGCCAGTTCAATTCTTGAAAGGGCGTCGGGAACAATATTGTCCGCGCCTTTACGGTGAACAACATCAAAATTGTATTGAGACAAACGGGAGGACCAACGAGCGAGCCTACCGGAGGGATTACTTAAAGAGATCAACCATTTCAAACTACTATGGTCTGTAACTACAGTAAATTTGCTACCGTCTATGTAACCGCGGAAATGGTGAACAGAATCCAATACAGCCAATAACTCTTTCTCGGTAATTCCGTAGTTTTTCTCGTGTTTGTTTAATGTACGGGAAAAATACGCTACAGGGTGTTCGCCATCTGGGAATTCTTGAGTAAGGACTCCACCGATTCCTACATTGGAGGCATCCGTGTGGAGGGTAAAAGAGAGTGCAAAATCCGGGCAATTCAGAACGGGAGCTTTTTGAAGGGCATTTTTTAGAGTTGTAAACGCTTCTTCAGCTTCGACAGACCATCGGAAATTGCTGACATCTTTACGGATGCCGGTAATTTTATTTAAGGGGGCTGCGATAGTGGAAAAGTCTTTGATGAATCTCCTGTAGTAACCTGCAAGTCCAAGGAAACCTTTGACTTCCTTCGCGTTTTTGGGTCGGGGAAAATTTGCCATGGCTTCCACCTTAGCGGGGTCTGTTCTTAGACCTTTTTCGTCGATAATGAATCCCAAATAACGTAGACGGGACTTACAGAATTCAGACTTCTTCAAGTTGATGGTTAAACCAGCGAACTTGAGTTGTTGAAAAACTTTTTCCAGCATTAATAGGTGTTTTTCAAAGGTATCGCTGACGATGATGAGGTCGTCAAGGTAACAAAACAGGCTGTTATCGACTTCAGGACCGAAAAGTTTGTCCATCAGTCTTTGTAACTCGGCGGGGCTGTTTTTTAGACCAAAGGGTAATCTTTTAAAATGGAACATTCCCCTACCAGGTACAACGAAAGCAGTTTTTTCGCACGATTCTGCGTCCAAGGGTATTTGCCAAAACGCTTTGCTGAGATCGACAGAAGAGATGAACTTGGCGTTACGCAGCTTGTCTAAGGTTGCGTGAACGTGAGGTAAGGGATACGCATCAGCTTCCGTGCAAGAGTTTAAACGTCTACTGTCGAGACAGAAACGTGCAGAGCCGTCTTTTTTAGAAACCAAAAGAGTTGGGTTGGTCCATGCACTTCTGCTGGGAACCACCACACCCATTTTTAACATTTCATCAAGTTCGTTTTCTAAAAGTTTAAGTTTTTGGGGGGCTAAGTTGTAATAACGTTGCTTGATGGGTGGGCCATTGGTTTTGATATGGTGTTCAACCAAATTTGTCAAACCTAATCCACATTTTTCGAAAGATATTGACTCGAATTTATTGACCATTTCTTTCAGTTGGAGAGCCTGGTCCGTGCTTAAATTTTCGTGAGGTATTATTGTGCGGATTTCACTAATTTGAGCAGCAGTGGAGGTTTCGCCAAGAGTATTAAATACTTGGGGAGCAACATTGAATGCCTTCCAGAAGTCAACGCCAAGGATGAAATTCTGGGATATAGAGGGCACTATTAGAAAATTGATTGTAACTATTTTATTGTTACAATTAATTGGCAGGGCAAGGGCACCGATGACCGGTTGGGAAACATTATCCGCAGTCGTCAGGTGTGTTGATTGGGGCGAAATTCTAAAATCACTGTTAACAAAAGGCAGGTGAGCATTGTTGCCAAGACAGCTGACAGATGCACCACTATCAAGTAATCCGGAAAAGGGCACATTGTTAACAGAGAAAAAAGCGTAGGGTCTCCCATCTTTAGCTTGTTTGCAACAAACCGAAGAAACATTTAAGGTCTGGTTAAAATACTTAATGTGTGCTAACCAATCAGTCCATTCTTTAGACCTTGGTTCAGAATGGGTGCCTGAGAGGTTATTATTTAGTTTTTTGGCCTCTTCATGTAGAAATTTGGTGGGGGCTTGGAGAAATCCACCTGAGGTCTGACATCGCTTGGGTTTTGTAACCTTTCCATGTTGTGCCTTGATTTCTTGAAAATGTTGCGCAGTTCGTCGCTTGGAGGAGAGCGGTCCCTAGAGTGATGCCTCTTGAAAGTTCGGGGTTCCTTAGATTCCAGAAACCTTGCTTGCTTGAAACAAGTAGTGGCCAGATGGCCTACTTTTTTGCAAAAAGAGCACACTTTTTTGTTGTTGAATTCTGGTTTTAAACCAGACGAACGGCTTGGCACAACTACATTATTTGACACATTCTTTATGTTTTTCCTATCCTGGTTCGATTCCAGAAGGAGACAGACTTCGTTTAGCTGGGCTAGGGATGCAATTTTCTGTGAGGTAATGATGTTCTCGTATTTGCTTAAAAGGCCATCAGTTATGACTGGTAATAGTTCAGCTTCCGAAACAGGATGTGAAAGCTTGATGTTAATGGATTCAGCCCTTTCTATGAATGTTGCTACAGGTTCATTTACTAGCTGTTTAATAGATAGTAAAGATAATTTGATCCGGTGCTGGGCTTCCGTTTTTCCGAAGCTCGAGATTAGGGCAGATCTGAGTTTATTCCAATCTTTGCATTTAGTTTTTTGAATGCGGTGCCAGGGTATCAATTCTGGGGAGATGAGTTCTATGAAGTTTTTTCGTAGAATCTCGAATGGGATATTTTTGATTGTAGCCGTTTCTTCAATACGGTCAATGAAATCCAGTACATCGGAGACGCCATTATATTTGATTTTCCACGAGGATAAATCGTAGGTTTTATCTTGTGTCAAGGTGGGTGCGATGTCCTGTTTTATCATTACTTGTGGCATAGGTTCTTCGTTAGGAACAAGATTATTCAAAACTTGCGTAGCCGAGCGTGAATTATTTTCGCTTGAGGGGGCGAGGTTTATTCTCTTAATGTACTTTTTGTTGAATAAAAGTGCATAAGCCTTTAATGTAGGTTTAGATTTGCTTGATGGCGAGAGTCCTCTATCCCTTAAAGCAGTTTGTAAGTGAGTTTTGGATAAGTTGTGCACGTTGGGAATGATGCCCAAATTGGATGATGCCATAGCTTGATTGTTTTCCATTGTGAGTTTCCCAGGTGGTGAAAAAAAATTGCCAGGGGTCTTCTTTAGCAAACGCAAAATTAATTTTGTGAGGCACTTTTCACTTGGTAATCACTGGTTGGTATTTCTAAAATAGTTATAGAAAACTGTATTCCATACTACAATTTGGTATATATGACACCAGAATCTTTGTCAAAGGAAGGCACAAGAAAAAATTTTGCGTGGAAAGACCTAAGTAGTAAAGGTTTTTGTGTTTCACTGACCACTTTGAGAAAACTTGTGAAATTCACAAGTATTTATTTTTTTTTCCAAAAAAAATTTGCCAGGACTGACCTTTAGAAAACGGGTTTTTTATTTTTCACAAACCACTTTGCACTGAGAAAGGCACTAAAATTCACAAAAGGCACTCTTCTGGCAAATAAGGACAAACTTCCGGATGAAAATAACTGAATATGGGATTTGTTACGAAACCACATTAAAATTATTTTATTTTTTCATGGAACCAATCATTGGTTTTATTATTATTTCACTTTTTTTTTTTTTATGTAAGGAAAAAAACACAATTCACTTTACACTTATGCTGAAAAAAAAAATGCGGTACCTATAACGTAGAATGTGGAAAGAAAGTCATTATTTTGTTCATTTGGTGAAATATACGTGGTACTAATTTGACAGACACAACAAGTGGGCCGATCGGTATATTGTGCAAGAAAAACGTGAGTGTGAGATTTTTTAATTAAAGAATCCACAAGGTAATTGGAATTCCAAAACCAAATTTACAATAGCGATCTCCATTGCTTCCGACCTTAGTGACAGAAGGGCGATTTTATTATTCAAAACACTGCATAGTGACAGGGAATTGTTCTGCCTGATTCAAACGGATTTTTGCCGTTGGAGTTTGGCGCGATAAACGCACTTTTATGCTTCGATGCGCGTGGGTGCGCGCGCAACTCAGAGATTAGGTATGTATTTACCGCGTGAAACATCGGGCCGTTGATTTGGCGCGAATTACTGTTGCTCGTCCGCTGCTTTGTGAACAAAGGGGTCGGCGCGTGCGCAGTCAGATTCGCGGTTTAAATGCTGCCGTCTTTCTGGTTAATACAAAATGGCCATGTTTTCAACTTTGACGCAATTTTTTTTATAATTGCAATCAAATCTGCGTTATGGACTTAACTTGCACATGGATTTCTGTGGTTTCCCACAGAATTCATTATTCACTGGGTATAAAACACCAAGACACAGTACAATCAATGTTTACAAACAGTTCCTATGCGGGGAAGATTTCGACAGGGAGCACTCCGTAAGGCGACTGAGACAATGGCAAAAATGAAAAAAAAATTCTGGGCCCCACTATGGACGCCAGTGTTAGGAGCGGGCCCCCAAACATGTCCCAAGCTAGCTCTCAGGGGAGGCATGATTTACCCTCTATTCAGGTGGTGGGTCGCTCGAGGCTTCAGAAATTCCTTCGCATCTCAGTCGTCTGGCAGGATACTCCCTCTCTAGGAAACCCTCCTGCCGTAGCAGAATAATAACAGGATTGAGTTAACTAGATTCATGTATTGCAAATTTAAAACACAGTACATAGGTCATTACAGTACAATTCAACACAAGAAATACATACTACACAAGCCTAGCTATCGTGTTTATAACCTCAAGATCCCTAAACGAAACTCTCTGAGTGATGGCTTTGCGCGGGAGTTTACAGTCTATCGTTAAAGGACACAATCAAATGAGGAAACAATTGTACAGCTTACATGATGTTGGGGGGTCTTCGTCTTCCGGCTTCCAGGGGCACCTCCCGAGTTTAGGACAGAACCGAAGTTTACACAGGCATGGTGAAATATCAGCGCTAAACCCGTAGGTTATTGAATTAACATTGCAGGTTATATTTGAGTACAATTCGAGCGATAGTACGCCGGGCGCGAACAGTGGGAATCAACGCGCGGGCTTAACGTGTGCCCGAGGCGGCTCGCAATTCTCAACTGGTGGAAGGGATCGCGTGCGGGTGGGCGGATGGGATAGGAAGTAGGAAGCAGGGAACAGGGGGGAGAGCAGGGTGTTGTGTAGTTTGCGGCGAATTAGGAGTTTGAATTCTTTGTCGTTTGGGCGTACCATAACAATAGTGATTGCAGTTTTACTACATAGTTTTGGCCGAATTCCTCCCAAAAGAGATATTTTTTCCAATTTTCTGAGGGAGGGAATGGGTGAGGGATACAGATAGGGGAGAGAATGGTGAGGGAGTATCTGATTTTTTTCACGGGTCTAGCTATTTCAACAAATTTTTCAATAAATTCTGAATGGTAGTTGATATACTGAGAGCGTCTACCACTAGAAATGAATTGATATTAATATGCTTTTATGCCGGTTGATATAATATGTGTTTAGTTGTAGAATATTTTTGATAATTTCCGAGCTGTAAGTCGAACTAAATTTAAAAAAAAAAATAACTAGATCAGTTTAAATAATGTACGGTCGGAGAGCCACAAAAGTTGACAAAAACAGTCCGAAATCATTTGATAGTAGAATCTTCTATCCTACAAACAGAAGGCAAATTTTTGCTATCTATCCGAACATTTTCATTTTTCCTTACGCAGTGAAAAGAATTAATCCTTAAATTTTCCAACTTATGTTAAACTTCACTCAAAATTTTCTTCATATTTTCAATTTTAATCATTAACTCTTTTAATCGATTTGCCTTTACGATATTTAAGACAAAATAATTACTAAACACTTCTGAACCGTTCAGCTAAATGCCTGATTAATTCCTCAAAAAATCCTATTTTTAATTGCTATCCCGTCCCTTCCATATTTAATAGCGTTAACAGTGTGGGTGAGGCAACACTTCAAAAAAATCTAAAATACTTTATCGACATCTGCCCTGATGATGGACACTGTAACGCTGTCCGAAACGTTGGCTAAAGAAGGAGGTAGCGCAACATGGCATAACACCCCAAAAACAAATAACAAAAATACTTTTGGTCGTGAAAATCTAAAATCATATCTACATAAGACTTGGCGCAAATCGTGCGTTTTTTTTTTCAAGTTAAACACGGCATAATAACCCAAAAATATTCAGAATAATGATCATGTTCCAACTGTCTATATGGATTCACCTTATTAGAAATCTAAAATACTTTATCGACATCTGCCCTGATGATGGACACTGTAACGCTGTCCGAAACGTTGGCTAAAGAAGGAGGTAGCGCAACATGGCATAACACCCCAAAAACAAATAACAAAAATACTTTTGGTCGTGAAAATCAAAAATTATATCTACATAAGACTTGGCGCAAATCGTGCGTTTTTTTTTCAAGTTAAACACGGCATAATAACCCAAAAATATTCAGAATAATGATCATGTTCCAACTGTCTATATGGATTCACCTTATTAGAACTACTTTTAATAAGATCAATATTTTAATCAAAATATTTATTTATTGTATTCCACATTTTTTATTGCTTTCTCAAACACGTTCAGTACGGAACATATTATATATAATTATTTAAAAAATATACAAGGAAATAAATAATACAAAATATTAAAAAAAAAGCATTTTCAATATTCTAATATCAATTACTTAAAAGCGTAATACTTAATATTAAAATACTAATTTTTATGAAATATTAATTATTGTAATGTTTATGAATATAATGTATGATTGAAATTTCTAGGTATTTGATTAATAGAAGATAGAATGGGTATAGTAAGCTATCCGTAAAAGATAGAGATATGCTATCATGGAATTTTTTGTACAGCTATAAAAGAGGAATATCCCACCATGCATTGCTTTGTTATATCTCGAAGGGATTAGGCGGTGTTTTCGATGAAAGCTCCAAGGCGGCTTCACTTTTTCCGACACTTCTAACAATTATCGTTGTGTTTCAACCAATTTACACAAATCCTTAACAAATTATATACCTAAACCTTCCTCACAAATCACTCTATCTACTGGTGAAAACCGCATGAAAATATGTTTAGTAGGTATTGAGTTTATCGCGAACAGACCGACAGACGACGCGGAGGACTTTAATTTATAGTATGTAGAGATGTAGAGATGGCTGTAATTTTCCGGGGTCAACCGCCATGACTGCTTCAATTATTTCATTTTACAATGTTATTAAAACAAAACAAATTAAACATCTCATGTTGTCCGGTAGTAATATCTCTCGAGTCCTTAAAAATGCTTGTCCTTAATTTCCAAGAATAAAAATATCAATCCGCAGTAGACAGCAAGAAAATGCCTGTAAAACTCTGACGAATTCTACTAGACCGGAACGTCGTCAAAACTAATAGCCAAGTCTAGAATCGTAAAACCAAGCAGACTTATTGTGTCGCAGCACCGAAGAAATATACGAATAGAAAAGTGTTAATGACGCTATCAGTACTTTCAAAGTAAGCTCAATGTTATCCGATTTCGGCACCGTGTTTTCTAGATAGGGAGTGTAAGCCTTGTAATTAACGTGGAAACCAAACATTGGTAAGAAAAACATTTGTATCAAAAAGAAAGTGCACTATCTCATAGTTGAAAAGATCGGAAGAAGCATCGCTTTTTACTTTTTGTTGGTCAGCAAAAAGCAAATTTGTTTTCTGGCAAGTTCGTCCTAACGCTCATTTTTAAAACACAAATTTGAGTCAGTTAGAAACATTTTATGTAGTAGATACTTAATACTAACTAACTTTAATTACGAAAATGCTTTTGTCAGGAAAGGCATGGTTTCGCTAAAAAGACCCTTCAGAGACCATCCCTGTTCACGCCTTTATTGTTGCATGTGGCTCTTTCGAAAATACCTATTGTGTTGGTTCAGTTTGAATTCACCTCGCCGCAAAGGCACCAAGTCCTAAAAACTGCATCGCTTTACAGTTGTAATAATCACGCCGCTTAAGACAAAAGTCATAAACCGCAGCTATTCAAAAGTGCCATCGCCGAGCGTCGCCTATTCTGGCTTATCATTTCGCGATTAAACGTACATTCCCAATTACCATGTCCTTCCAAATCTCTCTCCAACTAACATACCTGCCTTTCCAGTGAAAGCCGAATGAAGTGGGAAGCAGTCTGGGTTAGTGCGATTAAACATTATAAAATAGATAAGAACCGCATACATTCCACAACATACCGCAACATTTGATCCCTCGATCGATTGAGAGGGAACATTTGTCCCCGCCACAATAATCCCCATAGATGATATAGGCTCTGAGGGAAATTATTTTCCTCTGTGAAGCTTGTTTGAAAAAAATCTGAGGCGTAAAAATCAAAAGGTCTTTCAAGATTAAATTTTTATTAAGAACAAGTCTCTTTTTATAACTTATGAAGATTATTCCCATCTATGTAATATATCATAGAAGAAGATAATACTAATAATAATCTAAACGAAAATGTGAAAGAGAAAAGACACAGAAAAATAGATAAAGATCATCATCATTACATAATATAAAATGAAGTCGCTCAAAATGTATGTGCGCATAGATCTTTTAAACTACGCAACGAATTTTCATGCGGTTTTCACCATTAAATAGAGTGATTCAAGAGGAAGGTTTATATGTATAATACATGCTTATTACAGTAGAGAAAAGCCGAGAAATTCAAATATTCAATTCAGGCAGCGGGCAACGGGCAGCTGACAAGCGAGTTGTGTGGATTTTATAAAGGTTGGGTAATGGCGTTGTGTTTCGTTAGCCACTTGTAGCCGGGTTTGCTAGTATAATAATATAATGGTTTCTTAGAAAGTTGCAATGGCTGAATTGGCGTATAAATCGCACGTACTGGTTAGACGAGAGGTTCTAGGTTCCCGTTGCGACCATTTCTGTGTCTTGTTCTCTTTCATATTTTCATTTAAATTATTAGTGTTATCTTCTTCTACAATGGTTTTACAATAATGAAAGACATCATTCTTATTAATTTATAAATGGTATAAATAATTCACACTTCTTGTAATTTTCTGTTCAGTGTATCGCACTATTAGAGGGTACATCGTTTTTCACAAAATAAATAATAAAATTTCCCTCAGCAAACTGTTGCCAGTTACCAGGAGCTAAAATATTATCAAGTAATATTATTTGCATTTTTACGAGTTTTTGTGCCTTGACAACTCAGCGTTTAATGGTCATGTTGGCAACTTGAAATTCAACCAATTATTAAAGTTTACAAGACAGCCGTCATGCGGCGGGGGTTAACAACTTTCACGGGTAAGACACGTTTTCATTACTGTATCTTTTAATGAGTTTTAATTTAGTCTAACGGCTTGTTAAATACTATATTAAATACTTATATTATGTTAAGTGAAATAGATGGATTAAAATGATTTGTGCATCAGTACCGTGGAATTAAGAATTATTGGTCTTTGTGAACGCCCGTAACCGACTTTATTATTGATGAATTAAATATGCATTTTATCTATTTTTGATGCACGGAATAATGGTAGAAATCCACTACAATAATAATATAGCGAAACGATTTAAAACTTTTGATTTAAAAAATCCATGTTATCAAATATATATAATATTGTATTTATGATAATAGACAGCTCCATGACAATGGTAAAATGGGTTGTTAATAATTCATGTAAGGTATTCCCCAAATAAATAATTAATTAATCTATAAGCGCGAGGTTCCTATTGATACGAAACAACCAAATAACTGGAATTTCACTCATGAAACACGACAGCGACAAATATGGGAAAATAAAAAAAAACATATTATTTTTAATTGATAAACTAACGTTTAAGACAAGATTTTTATGCATAGCACAAAGGGTAACAATTATTATAAGCAATAATTATGAGCCTGAAATACTCATCTACAAATCTCCCGAGAAAAGATTCATGCCGCCAACGGGACCGTTGTCGACGGAACCGTTGTCAATAATTGTTGAATGAAACACTAGTATATATTGAATCATTTGGCGGGTATAAGATAAGCCGCCATAGCTCAATTGGGAGAGCAGCTGACCGGCAATCAGAAGGGCACGGGTTCCAAGTCCCGTTGGCGTCATGTATTTTTTCTCGGAAGATTTTTTCAATGTAGATGAGTGTTTCAGACTGATAATTATTGCTTATAATAATTGTTAAAAAAAAATTGATTAAATTCTTTGTTTACCATCCCTGTTAACCCCCCTACCCCAAATGTTATGTTTATAAACAATGGTTCGAGGAATAATTGTACGAATCTGAAGATGAACGTAAAAGGCTGAAACTGGTAAACCAGAAATAAATTAATTGGAACAAAGTAAAAAATAATTGTTTTAATATATATTATAATACTACTTGTAACGTGATTTTTGTGGGTTTTTATGCCGTGTTGTGCCACCTCCTTTTTGAGCCAAAATTTCGGACAGCATTACAGCTTCCATCATCAGGGCAGGCAATCACACATCTGCCCTGATGATGGACCCTGAAATGCTGTACGAAATTTTGGCTATAAAAGGAGGTGACCTTTTTTTTAAAAACCGGAACGACGGGACATAATTTTATGGGTGCGAAAAAATGATTATTACATAGCCGAAAATCATTTTAAAAAAGTACGCATTCCACACGAATGGCACAGAAGAATACCAAAAATATTACAACTCATAAATATTTTTTTCATTAATCCATCTTATTGATCATTAATCATTATAATGTTCAACGTCTTTATATGATTAAATCCTGGGTAATATACTTGTACTTAAGTAAATTATAATAATAAAAATCTTTATCTTTTCTCTACGTATTATAAATTAAAGTCCCTCTGTTCGCGATAAACTCGACAACTACTGAATGGATTTTCATGCGGTTTTCACCAATAGATAGAGTGTTTCGTGATGAAGGTTTGAGTACATAATCTGTCAAGGATTTGTGTAAATTGGTTGAAACATAACGATAATTGTTAGAAGTGTCGGAAAAAGTCAAGCCGCATGGTAGCTTTCATCGAAAACGCTGCCTAATCCTTTTTGGATATAACAAACAATGCATGGTGAGACATTTCTCTTTTATAGATCTACAAAAAAGTCCGCGAAGGCATATATCTATCTCTTACGGATAGCTTACCATACCCATTATATCTTCTAAAAAAATGGTCACGTACATTGCAGTAATTGAAAAGTTATTTAGACGGATACAGTATTAATCCTTATTAACTTAAATACTTTAGTTACCTCAAGCATTTCATGCACATTATTATAATCTTTCACACCATCTCTAGGTATTATAAATTAAAGTACTCCGCGGCATCTGTCTGTCTCTTTGCGATGAACTCAAAGACGGCGGTGGTTATAAAGGTTGGATAACCATCCAGTAGATGACGTTGTGTTTTATTAGCCACAGCAACGCGTGGCTGGGTCAGCTAGTACATTATAACGAAAACTTGTTGAGTGACCAAATGTTGAAATTAGCTACCATTTTTTTTTGCAAGCCATTATCTTTAATATATAAATTGATATTAAAAAAAAATTCGAGAGCAGTTAACGCGCGGTAGAATCGAAACTTTACTAAAACAATCTCAAACTATGAAGAACCAACAAGCCTTGAAAATTTAGGTCATAACCAAAACGCAGTGAGCAGGCCAATGAGTGCAGACCTCGCGTTATTTCCGTTTTATATCTCAACTAATAGGAGCCTTGATAGGTGTACAATGTACGCTTCATTTCAGTTTCATCCGAATTCCGAATCGCTAACGGGGCTAAAGAATCTTCACTTCAAAAATTTTTGCGAGCAAATAAATCCCATTAATATTATAAAGGCGAGTTTGTATGGATGTATGGATGTCTGGATGTATGGATGCACGTATGTTTGTTACTCTTTCACCCAAAAACTACTGAATGGATTTTAAAAATTCTTTCACCAATAGAAAGCTACGTTATTTGCGAGTACTATAGGCCTTATATATTGGTAAGTTCTGGCGTTATGAAATTATTTATTATACGTTTATTGTCCAGACGAAAAGCAAGCAAGTAATTGTTTGACGTGCGCTGTCATTTTGTTATTTGACTAGGTTACTACTATGGAGATCCCTTCGATAGTTAAAATTTACTGTGCGTGTTTGATTGATACGTTTTAATAGGTGGCACGCGAGCTGTTTGAAAAATGAATGTAATGGAAATGGAGGGGGGAGGGCGAGGGGGGCGGGGGGAAGCTCGTCTTTAATGTTTAAATGAGATTCTGTATTGTTATCCAAATCAAGGTTTATTTTTAAATACTGGCAATATGGGTTTTTGTTTTTGTAAATAATTAAGTGGTTGATACAAAGTTATCTATTAATTTGAATTTAAAATGTTACCACAAAATAATTTTGCACTTTTAGAAGAAGTGATATATATTTTATTTTATTTCGTGGGGGGACAAGAATTCCAATAATCCATGCGCTTGATAGCTGCAAGACGAGTTGTTATCTAGCCTCCTACATAGTAAGTAAATTAAAATACGTACATATAAAAATATATTTAATTTAATTTATTGGGGGGGCTAGAATTCCAATAATCCATGCGCTTATCTAGCCACCTAAGTTAAGTAAATTCGAATGTAAAATCCATGCTAATTTGTACAGCGCTCTTGAAGCGATTTTTCGCAAAAACAGCGCTATATAAGTTGTCCAAATTTATTATTTTTATTATTTGTCCAGTAGCAACACTGAGACGCATGCGTTTCAATGTAGCTTCTGAATGAATATTGATAGTACTTAAAACCTAATTACGAGTAGTTCCTATAATATTCACAAGATTATAAATAATTTGCGCGTTTTGGTCTAGTTTATTTACATGAAAAAATATGCTGAACCCTGACTACTACAAATTCTAATATAGTTAGTAGAGAATCCGGATCTGGATTAGTAGGGCAACTAAAGGAAAAAATAGAACGGTCCAGGGACGTAGTAGTAAAAAAGGCCATATAAATCTTTAATCTTATGCACTGGAGCTCAGGCAAAATACCACCCAAAGAACATGGTTCATACATCCAATGATGAAAAAGCTATGTCGGATAGGGAATGGTTTTGCATATTATTATTGGTGTTTGAGAGATGTTTGGTGAAAATTACATATTTTTAATGATATGTATTACGAACTTGTTACGTTGGTACATATTTTTACTGTGTAGGTATAATGATATGCAATAGAAGAATTATCACATGTTTTATAAATAGATAACTGTATCGGCGTATATTAATAAAAACAAATAAATATTGTTATTTGGTACATGGGACATAAATGGATTAAAAAAATCTTCAAATGTTAACGTAAGGTTGAAATACTATCTAACAGTTTGGCGATAAACAATGCTGTTCTTTTTTTTTCAGCACCGAAAAAACTCGCAATAACCTGAAGCCAAGGAATGAGAGGGGATGGGAGGGAAATTGTTTGGGACACACCTACATGGCTATTGACTTCTGGTCACTATATTGACAGGTGATTAAGAAAGGAAGGTTTGGGCATGTAGACCAAATAAACGAGGAAAGGAGTGTAAGGAGAATATATGACGAAAATGTAAATGGTAGAAGAAGTCGGGGACGCCCGGGGTGAAGCACGACCAAGTGAATCAAATACTTGAGTCGGACCATGCCAAGAGTCAGAATAATAGAAGAGCATGTGTGAGACGATGTATATATGTGTACGTGGCAAGGAGTGTGTGCACAGACCGACTTATTTGGCGGTACGTCCTCTCTGCCTACCCCTGCGGGGAAACAGCGCGATGATTAGTTAGTTAGTTACCTAGAAATTTGATTAGAATGTTGTTTATGGAATTATCATGCAGCATTTTATGTACATTTGTGCTGCATCCTTTTTCTTTAAAAGAACCTTCTTATATTAAAAGCTGTATTCCGATCCCATGTAGGTTGTCCGAATATAAAATTCTATGAGCTTCTGGAAAAGGCTTTTCAAATGCAGCATTTGGATCAACTTAGATTCAGAGTTATCTCCCATGAATACAGAAACCAATTAACTTACTGGAATGCATATTATAATTTACATAATACCTTTAACTTTGAACTTAGCATTAATACCAAAGTTCACCAAGTTAAATGGAATACTAGAAACTGGTTTTCAGTTTGTTAATTACATATTATATCCATGAGAGTACCATATATAGAAATGTGGCAGAATACGGGTTTGAAAAAAATGCGTAGTTCTTTATCTTTCGTTAGTAAAAATTGTGTTTCAAGGAAAACTTAAAATTTTTGAGGTAAGAATAAATTTTTTTTCTAAAGCGTCTAGACATTGAATAGAATTTTTGACGATACCTTAAGGGATTCAGTATCTTGACATGTCACAGAACTGTTTAATGTATAGGGCTATAGGGTATAGAGGCTAAGTCCTTAATCACAAAACAAGCAACTTTTTCGCTTACTTTGGTGGTAGTATGAGTTTTTCAAATATTGTCAGGTTATACGTAACCCGGGAATGTTTGTTTTTCTTAAAAGAAGAAAATAATGGCCAATTTTAAATGCTAATATCCGCGAAAGTCACCATTGCTTACAAATAGTGATTTAAATCGTACGGTGAGTAGCGCGTTTCAAATTTAAATAAAAAAAACTAAAGAAATTAAAAAAATATATATATTTATACAATTCTAATAATAATAACGATAAAGAATGGAGTAAAATTTTATATATCGATTATTTTAAAATCTATCTTCTAATATTAAACCAACTTTTTATACGATAATATCGGTAAAGTTTTGAGGAAAAGATAAGTACAGTAAACGCGTAACAAATTCCTGTTCTTTATTTTTTATCAAGTAAATAAATAATTCGTCATATCGACATAAGAATGAAATAACATTTAACCCCTCAGGTTAATTTGTTCGCTTTTTGGAACAACTCATATACATCTCAAAGAAATCGTTGTTCCTCCTTTACTATCATAGTGAGAAATGTGATTTAAGTAGTGTTAGAAAGAAAAATACTAGGTTTTATATTTAAATCTAAAAATTAAGTACAAACAAAGTCAAATCTACTCCTTTATGAAACCAAAGTTTCGGATCGCAATTTGAAAAAAAATTTACAAACCTTTGAAAATTTTTCATAATTTTGTTTTACACAGAATCAATGATATTATATAAATAAACTCGCCATAGTCTCACATACTCGCAAAACAATGTGGCAAGTAAGGAACACTCCTTTGTTTACAGCGGTTTTCGGTAATCATGAAAAAAGATATTCTGCTTCCACACCGAAGCCAAACTCCCAACTCGAACTTCCAATGCACGAACTACCCTTCTACACAATCATCCGAAAGTTTGAAGTTGGCCTCAGTGTGGCCGTACCATAAGACAATCAAAGAATGTGTGTTTTTTCTCTAATGATGCACAAAATTGTCGGACGGGGTCAATTTGGGAGGCGGGAATGGGTACCGCCGCCCCGGGAACCTTTATTGGATAACCAACACCTCTGCCATAGGTCACCCCAAGTGGTTCGCTACGTTTGGTGATTTAGCAGGGGTGCCCGGGCTCATCGGGTGAGGTTTGTCTAGGTCTTGGAGGCGGATGACCAGGACATACTGAACCCCAGATTCCTACCCACCCCTTAAACCCTTTTCCTTCCCAGAACTCTCCTCTCTTTCCTTTCCTTAAAAAAAACCCTCCACACAGCATTCTCAAAGATGACATAGGCCCTGAGGGAAATTATTTTCCTCAGGGCCTCCTGTGTGGAGCTCATGTAAAAAAAAAAAAAAAAAAATATTATTTGTATTGCTTATAATAATCGATAATAAGTTATTTGTGTGTACACATAAATGAAATGTTATTTCTTCACTTTTACTACTGCTTGTCGTGTAATGGAACATTTTCTCATCACACAGGAGGGCATATTGACGCTTTTTAAATTCAATTTTTCTATGGTAAGACACGACCTTACTCGACTAGTGACAGTTTAGAACTAAAGCACTAGAAATCGAGACCAGTGCAATTGCCTTGCTTTTGGCTTTCCACTGAGATTTCTACTCCGCGTCTACAGTATATAACGTCTTTGCACAGAACGACAAAAAGTGAGATGACAATAACGTTCATAATATATTGATACAATAAAATATACGAATATATATCCGATGTTTTGACAAAGTGATCTGAGTATGACATCTTGTTCACATTTTTGCGAGGAACAAGACTAACCTAAAACTGAGTTTCAAAATCTTCCTTATCACGACCAAAAACCATGTTAAACAAAACAAAACCCGCTATATCATTCAATCAGTTACTATCGAAACCCGCTATATCGGAATTCAACCAATCACGAGTAGTTATTTTGCCAAGGTGGGGGGTGTAGAAACACGCCCCTTAAGTCAGTTGAGTTTCAAAAGCCTCTATCCATTTTATTTACCAAAATTACTTAAATATTTCTAGACATACATGTAAAAATAAACACTTTTCGAATGTATATTATGCTCCAATTCATTATATAAATAAAAAAAATGCATTTTTTTATTTACGATAGAGGTGTGACAGTTTTTTGCGGTTTTCTCCGAATAAGTGAAATTTGATATAGCGGATATAGAAATTGAACGACTCATATATGGGTTTTTATTTTTTTCGTTATCAGTAAAGCACACGACACTGTATGCAGGCATGCAGGGACTGCTGCCGCAGAGAGTCCCTGCATGCGTCTCGTTCTAGCGGCCATTTTTAACAAACGAGACAGCGCTAGTTCGCTCAAAGTCACACTGCCTGCAGGCAGTCCCTGCATGCCTGCAGGCAATGTCGTGTGGAGAGCCTATAAGTAAGGCCTAAATCTAGAAAATAAAATGAGACGTGTTCTTGCTTTCATAATTTTTTTCAAATATTATTATTTAAAAGAAATGAAACTTTTTTTTTTAGTTTAGCCCGTTTTATTCTAAGCCATCATTTTATTATATTATTTTGCCATAGTTTTACCTACTTCGACTTATAACCGATTCACTCTAAGCGTTAAACTTTTAATTCAAGAAATAAAAGCGTGCAGTGTTGAAAGTATTCAGACTTGTTCCCCTTTTATTCCGAAGTATTAACAAATTCTTATGATCAAAGCTTCCTCGCGGTGCACGAAAATTGTTCCCAAAGGCGAAATATCCAACCAAACATACCCCCCCCCCCCTTTTACATACGCCCGCCCACTGTTTTAAAGAAAGTAAAGTAAACCTAGTGAGGTGGTGGCGCCAAGTCCACTGGGAATAACCCACCCTCATTTGTGGCGCCGCGGTTGTCATTTTAGTAACAGTGGAACTTCCGACGAATTCCTCAAAGAATTCTTGGATTTTCCACAAATATTTGATCTCGGTTTATGCAGTATTCATGAACGAATGTAAATCTGTTCGAACAATTGAACGGTTAAAATGAACCGGAAAAAGGGGGAGTTTTACCCAAGACCCTAAGATCGTACCTATTTCCGTATACGCAGCAGAACATTATTATATGAAGCAACGCAAACTCTCAAACTCCCTGATTTATTTTTGGGGTATTATGCCGTGTTGCGCTACCCTCTTCATTAACCTACAATTCAGAGAGTTACAGTGTCCTTTATTAGGGAATATGCGTAATCGAAGATTGTGGCGAAGTTTGTGCTTAGGTTGTATTTCGACATGATAGGTTGCAATGTTATAGTAATTTACATAATTAATTTTTATTCTGGACAAGAGTTCCATCTTCCTGGGGTCCTAGCATGGTCGATCGATATAGGTTTTATCGAAAATGTCGGTAACTTGCCGTCGCTCCCGACCACAACTGCAGGCCGCTAACGAACAAACAATAGTTCACAACGACTAGGGGTTCCTAATATATTTGGTGTAAACTATTGTTTATTCCTTAGCGACCTGCAGTCGTGCTCGGAAGTGATCGCAAGTTACCGACATTTTCGATAAAACCTATATCGATCGACCATGCTAGGGGGCCTGGACCCAGTGAATCTACAGCACTAATATTTGGGGAATATTGTGAGGTTGAATGAATAAAACGGCCTCCTTTGAATGGTCACGATTTTCAGCCACGAATCCAGAGGTAACGGGTTCAAATCTCGACGTAAAATAAATTTGATTAATCTGTGTTATTTCACAATGTTCCCTATTAAAATTATATCGCACATCCCATAGAAAAATGTCGCATGTCGAAAATTTTTATTTTACGTTTTATGTTGGAAAAGCTAAATTATTGTGATTACGTGCGCCCCACGAAAACCGTATATAAATTAGATCACTCAAGATGTCGCTAGTATGCCTTTTCAACGAAACCGCATATTCATCGAGGTGGGTCACGATGGTATCGGAAAAAAATTGTTTTGATTTGTCTAATAGTGATTAAGGGGTGTTAATTTGCCTGTGTTATATCTGTCTATCTGTATATTTTATGCCTTTGTATTGTAGCTATTTAAAAGTTATTCTTCCGTATCTATTGTGGTTTCTTGTTATATTTGTGATTTAATGTTATATTAATATTGTTAAATTGACCTGCAGACAAATTGCTTTGGCAGTTTAGCGCGTGCTTAAATTGAAGAATAAAAAAAAAATAAAAAAAAATGAAGATGTTAAATCACGAATATTTTTAATAATAATTGGATAATATGGAGTGGTTATCTAGCCCCACCCCCCAAAAACCAATTTCTCTTAAATCTTTAAAAAAATGTTAGATTAACCATTAAAAATAACTATTTTTCAATAAAACACGAAAAAGAGGGAATTATTTGATTTTTTTTATAAAAAAAATTTATAAAATTCAAATTATCATAAGGCGTATTTTCAAATACCAGCAAAATCTTGCTTACTCTCAAATTTTGCCATTATTTTGCAAGACTCAATCTTAGGACTTTTTTATGATACTACATTTGCTTTGGAAAATTACAAAAAAATTGTTAAATGGATTCACAGTAAATTTTATATGCATTGGAAATAATCCATTTTCAATTTGGGAGGCGGGATTGGGTACCGCCGCCCCGGGAACCTTTATTGGATAACCAACACCTCTGCCGTAGGTCACCCCAAGTGGTTCGCTACGTTTGGTGATTTAGCAGGGGTGCCCGGGTTCATGGGGTGAGGTTTGTCTAGGCATTGGAGGCGGATGACCAGAACACACTGAACCCCAGATTCCTACCCACCCCTTAAACCCTTTTCCTTCTCAGAACTCTCCTCTCCTTCCTTTCCCCCAAAACCCGCCCACACAGCATCCCTAAAGATGATATAGGCCCTGAGGGAAATTATTTTCCTCAGGGCCTCCTGTGTTTAGCTCATTTAAAAAAAAATATTTAATGAAAATTTTCAATAGTATCAAAAATTTTAAAAATTTTAAACAAATCGTTTTGAACCCATTTGGCCCTCTTTTATCGCTCTTAGAATTTAAAAATATTATTTTTTCAAAAGACTCGCCTTATTGTTCATTATTCTTTATTTTTTATTTTATTTTTTTTTTTATTCTGGAAAATTAACTTTTCTGACTTATGACACTTCTCTACGGGATGTGCGCTATAGCACATTTCATACTGGTAGATCCTTCCACTACCGTTCTCGAGAAAGACCACCATTTGGAATTCAAACGTTGCTTAAAATGGTTTTAGTCATGTTTAAAAACCAAATCTGAAGAGGCAGGCACCTCACCCCTTCTTCTTTCGATACAGGAGGCCCTGAGGAAAATAATTTCCTTCAGGAACTATGTCATCTTTGGGGACGCTGTGTGGAGAGGTTTTTTCAAGAAAAGGAAGGAGAGGAGAGTTCTGGAAAGGAAAAAGGTTTAAGGGGTGGGTAGGAATCTGGGGTTCAGTATGTCCTGGTCATCCGCCTCCAAGACCTAGACAAACCTCATCCCATTAATTAAGGTCACCTAGTTGTTAGCAGAGGTGTCGGTTATCCAATGAAGGTTCACGGGGCGGTGGTACCCATTCCCGCCTTCCAAATTGGGTGCATAATGTACATATCCTCCTAAGGGATTCCATAGTCTAACTAGTTCTTGACCAGTGATTCATAACGGGGACGCCAGCGCCCCATCGTGAGCGTTTTGGAGATCTGGGGGGTGTTTTAATTTTTTTTACATTTAGGGCGCGCTCGTGTGGGGTGCATTATTTTAGTTTTTTTTGGCATTTATTATGAGACCTGCGTCATGAGACCATTTAAAGAGGGCAATAAAATCATGCTGCATAAGGTTCATTCCAGTAATCAGGACTTCGTGCGATATTACGAGTGCTGTATCGTCTTCACATATAAAAGTTACCCCCTAAGTAAGTAAAATGACGGTAGACTTTTATGAAACCAACAATTAACAACATCATTTATAATACATTAATTTGTCTAATAATTAATGTAATTAGAATTTTTTATTAAGAATTTCAGCAACAAAAACGTAAGTTGAGCCATTTTGAAAACTTTTTTTTATGTTTGGATGCAATATAAGTTTTATCAATTATATAATTTATTTCGATATAAAAAAAATTAAAAGTTCATATTAACACCTTTCAAAAGCAGTTCATAGTTTTCGGATGCGTTCAGAAATATTCCAATTATATGAATGTTATTGTTAAGCGGTAATTTTTGACGCTCTGACAAAATATGGTCGAGGCCCGAGAGTTTAAAAAATAGAACTCATCATGCATTGTTATAGTTGTAGCACAAACACAAACACTCAGCTGAACTTTATTCTCAGGAAAAATATTTAAAAAATTAAGTCGCAATATAAAACTAAGTATAGAAGTTTGCCAAGAAGTGTACTCCACGAAAAGGGTAGGTGCTATTCACAATAATTGCAAAATTGAATTCTCATATTTTGCGTAAATAATATAACAATTTAAGACCTTAATAAATATAATCTTGGCGACGTACGAGAGTGGACCGGAATTAGAAGTGTGGAGGAGCTATTCCGGGCAGCGCAAGACAGAAAGACATTTTACAGAGTGATCGCCAACGTCGTGGGGACCTGATAGGGCACACCAAGAAGAAGAATAAATAAAAAGGGTATCATCAGAATACATGTCCGTGCGAGATATTTGTTATGCGTTTGGAAAAACTTTTCAATTTATGAGGCGGGTATGGGTACCGCCACCCGGGAATCATTTATTGGATAACCAACACCTCTGCCACAGGTCACCCCAAGTGGTTCGCCACGTTTGATGATTTAGCAGGGGTGCCCGGGTTCATGGAGTGGAGGTTTGGCGGCGAATCCGTCAGCCCATCGCATGGAATGCTTGAGGGAGTTCCTTTGACTTCTACAGCCGTTCTCTCTCGGAACATCACCTTGCACCGCAGTGGGAGGGATGAATTCATACGTCCGTTATACACTGACTTACACTCCTGGACACACTGACCCACACCTCGTACCATTTTCCTTCCCAGAACTTCTTCTCCTTTCATCCCTAAAAAGCCCCACCACACAGCAATCCCAAAGATGAAGCCTTGAGGGAGTTATTTTTCTCAGGGCCACCTGTATGGAGATAATGTAAAAAAAATCTTCAGTTTTGTCGAGTACTTTACCCTCAATTCAAATTTAAGTTTTTCATGAATTGTCACAGCCGTTCCTCTCAAGTTGATATTAAAATCTATTACACAATTCTAGCAGATCCGATCACACGTTGCTGTGGCTAACGAAACTTATATAACCAACACAATCTATCGAATCAAATCCACATCGCCCGTCAGTCCGTTTCCCGCTACCCGCTGCCGCTTTGCCAGATATGGTATATATTTCAACCAATTTACACAAAACCTTGACAAATTAAATACATAAAAACCTTCCTCATGAATCACTCTAACTGTTGGTGAAAAGTGCATGAAAATCCGTTGCATAGTTTAAAAGATCAAAGTGCACAAACAGCGTGAGCGACTTCATTTTGTACTACGTAAAGATTGTGCAAACGCATTGAAGGTATTACGAAAAGGTGGGTACCTAGTACATACCTGGTTCCGCGAATAATTGCTTTGGGATCTCCCGCAAAGCCTTCATTTGAGGTCTGAATGGTTGCGCCCTTAAGGCTTGAAGCGGAAACGCCACGCCTCACCCCGTCGCGCTGGTTGGTTTAATTTGTCGGACCGGTAACGTTACGTCGGGCGACTGATTTGTTTATCCATCCACCTATTGACTACCAACACGGGCGGCGATTTACGGGCGTAAGTGGACTGTTTCGTATCGCAGGTGTTTGCGCAGCGGAAAATTCAGTGAACGCCTGAAAATAAAGCTGTAAATAAATGTTTGCGTATGATTGAAAAACAGATGAAAAAATCGATTAACGGACATGTTTGCGTAAAAACAAAGGTCGTAATCGTCAACATACAAGTATTATACAGAGTGTATTTTAAAGAAGGATTAATCGAAGGATTTTAACCAGCAATTCCTGAGCTTATTTGGAGTAAAAATGTACAGTTCACATTTCTATCCGGTGATATTTTTTTCATAACAATGACGATAATTTGTAAATAGTAAAATTAGATAGAAACTAAGATTCCTTTATAAATTGTACAGCGTCCTTGAGGTGATTTTTCACAAAAAACGGCGCGATACAAATTATCCAATTTTATGTCCGGGTTAAATCTTACCCACAGGAAAGACTAAACCCTTTCACACACTTTTCCACAAATGAGCATCTAGTCAAATCACGCTATGCAATTGCACTGTATAAGTATAATTAAAACAAAATAATACAAGAGAACATGTCAAACTACCAGAGACCAAATGGGAAAATATTCTCCGACTCCAGATATTTTCATATCAGAGGGTTCGGTTCGGTGGAACTCCTAATTGGACCTGTAAATCCTACTGATCCCTCAATATAATTATTTAAAAAAACATTTGTAATCTTACATGTATTTAAAATGCCTGATTTTTGCACTTTTATATATAAATTCTTTGTCAATCTAAAATGTGTAAATTTTGAATAAGAGAGCTAGGTATAATGCCTGTAGCCGAAATAACAAATGGTAATATTTTTATGGTCTGAGAATGCCAAATTCTTTTAATCTCATTTCCTAAATTTATATATTTTCTTATTTTTTCAGAAACAGTTTTCTGAATATTACAGGAATTTGCAATAGCGACATCAATGACATAAGTTATTTTTTAAATTTTGTCATGTAAAACTATATCAGGTCGTTTTTTATTATTTATCATTGTGATAAAATATCTTTGTTTAATTCAACTTTATTACGTTTTGTAAACAACGGTTTCGGTTCGACCTTTTTTTTTCATTAGCTCCATACAGGAGGCCTCACGGAAAATAATTCCCCTCAGGGCATATGTCATCTTTTGGATGCTGTGTGGAAGATCTTTTTAGGAAAGGAAGGAGAAGAAGTTCTGGGAAGGAAAAGGATATTAGCGGTAGGTAGGAGTCTTCAGGTCAGTGAATCCAATAGTGACAGATGTTTGAATCCCTCCCTCCAACTGCGGTGAAAGGCGATGTTCTAAGAGAGTAGTACTGGAGACTCTCAAAAAGTTTCCCTCAATCAGACTCTCCCAATCCGGCCTACAACGCAGTTAATGGGCATACGCATCCACTGCCAAGTTCCGGATAAATCGGTCCGTGAACCCGGGCACTCCTGCTAAGTCACCAAACCTTGCGAATTAATTGGGGTGACGTATGTCAGAGGTGTTGGTAAATTACACCACGCCGGAAACCATTTCTTGGATAACCAACACCTCTGCCATAAGTCACTCCAAGAGGTTCGCTACGATTGCTGACTTAGCAGTGGTGCCTGGGTTCATGGGGTGAGGTTAATCCGATCTTGGCGGCGGATGCGTCTGCCCACCAACTGTATTGCATGCCGGAACGGGAGAGTCTGGTTGAGGGAGATCTTTTGACCTCTCCAGCAGGATTCTCTCGGAACCATCGCCTTGCACCGCAGTGGTAATAGGATAGATTCCTAGGTCCGTCACTTCTGGATACACCGACCCCAGATTTCTACCCAACCTTCATACCTTTTTTCCTTCCCAGAACTTCCTCTCCTTCCTTTTCTTAAAAAGGCCCTCCACATAGCATACTAAAAGATGGCATTGGCCCCGAGGGTAATTATTTTCCGCAGGGCAAAAAAAAATATTTCACACGCTTTTCGGCCAGCGGCAAATATCAACATTTTTACGGCTCATTTCTTTGCTGCTATTTATTTATCCAAAAAATTGAAAAGAACTTTCCTGAGCGTCTTTAAATTAATATAATACTTTAGTTACATATTTTTTTGTTGGAGACAAACTCTTTTATACATTTTTTTAATTAATGTTTCCGAAACGTATTTAATTATTTTAACTCGCATGGCATAACACGTGCCATTAACACAAGTATAAAGTTACAAGTCTATAAAGTAAAGTTTTAAATAACTAATAAAGTATACGTAACTATTATTGAATATTTATTAAATAAATCGTGCTCACACTATTAAACACGTTTTACTAAAGACTGCTGTGATAGCTAAAAAGTTCATCCTTTTTGAGGGTTCTATGACAACTCAACAAAGATGCATTTCAGCACACCTTTGAAAATCATTACAAGTATGAAAAAAGAATAGCAAGCTAACCTAACGTAACTTATTTAATAGAGTTTTTTTTTGTCATATTTAATGATTTTTCAAAGGGATGTTGAAACGCCACATAATTGAGTGAGAATTATTAGAAAATGAATATCAGTGATAGCGATGGTCAATATTTAAAAGATCCTAACTGTTAGATATTTTAATCATGTTACACAGTAAAATATTGAAAATACCCTTGTTTTACATAAGCTCCACACAGGAAGCCCAGAGGAAATTAAATCTGCCAGAGCCTGTATCATCCTGGGGAAAGTGTGGAGGGTCTTTTTAAAAGGGAAGAAAGGGGTGTCCTCGAAGGAAAAAGGTTTGAGGTGTGATTAGGAATCTGGATGTCAATGTGTCCAGGAGTGATGGACATCTGAATCCATCCCTCAAGAGAGTCCGGCAACAGAGATCTAGGATAGGTAAGGTCTACTTCAACCAGTCTTTCTATCCAGCCCGCCACGCACACGATGGGTAAACGCATTCGCCGCCTACACCTAAACAAACCTCACCCCATGAACCCGGGCGGCGTATTTACAAAACCTATACCGATTCAGTCGCGGTAACCACAATTTACATTTTAAATATACCTCTATATTGGTTATTTTTTATCATATTGCAAAAACAAAAATTGTTCTAAAATCTAAATAAAATAGTCTTTCTGGTGTGTATATTAGAAATTAATAATTTTATTTCTAAATATTTAAATTTTAATATTATTTCCATATATTGTAAATACACATCTATATTGATAATTTTTTATCACTTTGCAAAAAAACAAAAATTGTTCTAAAATCTAGATAAAATAATCTTTCCAATGTGTATATTAGAGATTAATAATTTTATTTCTAAATATTTATATTTTGATATTGAAAACTTAAAGCGACTGAAACGCGGTAGGGATTGTAAATACGCACCCGGGCGCGTATTTCCTTTTCCGTGGTTTGTAATGCCATTTTTTCTCCAAACCCGTGTCCAGTAGAAAGTAAGCGGCATCCTACTGTGCACGGGTTTGTAACGCCAATCCCTTCCCAAACCGGTGTTCAGTACTAGGCACTCGTCTTCCAAACGTGATTATAACATAAAATAAGGAAGTGTGTGCATGTACGTACAATATAATGGATGTGCAATAAAAGGCAAACAGCCTTACTAATAAAATAAAAATAAACACTTTTATAATATAGTGCTTACAACACTTTATAGTACCAACCTCATAAAATAAATTCTCTAAAATAAAATCGCATGTCATCATAATTTAAAAAAAACATCCCAGGTTTTGAATGGTTTGTTTGGCAAAACAGGGTTTGCCTAGCCCTAGCGGGTATGTGTAAATATTCTGATAAATTTCTTTCCATGTTCTGCTATTATAAATACAGGTACAAACTTGTCTATAATGCATTCACTAATATGCCTCGTACTGAACACGGGTTTGGGAAGGGAATTGGCGTTACAAACCCGTGCACAGTAGGATGCCGCTTGCCTTCTACTGGTCACGGGCTTGGGGGATAAATGGCATTACAAACCCGTGTTGATTTCGCGGCATGGTTGCCTCGTATTGAACACGGAAAAGGAAATACGCAACCCGGGCACCCATGCTAAGCACCAAACATAGCGAGCCACTTGGGGTGATCTATGGCAGGGGTGTCGGTTATCCAAGAATTGGTCCCAACCTGCCTCCCAAATTAAAAAAAATATACGTACCTATAAAGGTATGCACAAAAAGTAAATAATGTTAGCTTCAGGCATAAATAAGGTAAATATTTGTAAAATAACTGGACTTACTGCGTTTCGTGTTCTTTTCTTCTCATTTGTCCAAGGAAAACAAATTGAATTGGCTTTCCTTTCTTCCAAAATCTTATTTATTTATATCTCACATAAAGTAGAACGGTCATTTTCGGGCGGCAGTATTTTCCAAAAGTTGAGGGAAAAACGTGAAATGGTTCCAGAAGCTTCTCCGCCCCTCCGCGAGGTGAAATATTGGCGCCGTTTAAATCGGTCCGATAATTCCTGGCGCTTCGCCAGATGGCGTTACGTTTACAATTGGGCGAGAAAGAGATACACACGTACTTACATACATGCTTATATTTAGTGTTACGTCGCACGCACTACGAAGATATTATTTATCTCTACGGGAATGTTACAATTAGTTTAACCGCTGAAGAACAAACCGTTCGAAATGTGTGATCGACGTGTCCATCAGCACCAAGTTGGATAAATTTTCATCACTTCGGTTAAAATTAATCAAACTTTTCCAAGCATAATTTTGTACAAAATAACATATCCGTAATTTTTTTTTACAATATGATAATTTCTTCTTTCTTCTTTAGCGCCGTTAGTGACTAGAAATTCGGGTGAAACGGAAATGAATCACAACTCAGTTCTACACAAATACTCGGTTCTAATATAACGCGGTAAATTCGCACTTTGGCGCATGCCTTTCATAGCGTAATTAGCAAGATGCCTGACAAGTCTCAGCGGCCAGAGAGACATATGTCAAGCGAACAGGAGTTCGTATCTTACGAAATTAAAACAAATAAATATATATATTGGTAAAAATATATATATATATATATATATATATATATATATATATATATATATTTGTGTACATACCTACAAGGCCAACCAGACTAAACCATTTTTTTTCATTTGCCAGCGTGCAGAACCAACCTTAGAAAAAATTCTCCAATCCCCCGTATATGCGCGCAATATAACACGCAATTTAACAATATCGATATTCTTAATAATACTCTTGTGAAATACCGAAACGAAGTCAAACGTACGACCACAAATGTTAATTAAATTAATGCACAACTATAGAAAAGGTACAGCATGAGCATCTCCTGTCCCCATCCCACCTTCCTCTGCCTCTTGCCCTTTTCCTATTCCTTCTTCCTTCTAATATACTTATATATTTTTTGTTGTTGTTGTTATTTTCATTTTCATTTTATGGTTATTACCAATTACAATTGTATATTATATCATAATAACCAACATTAGCATAAGAAACTGTTTTGGCTTACATCATGTTTAACCTCTTGTATAACTCATCCTGTATATAAATTGCTGTTTGTTTCTTACAATAAATAAATAAATATAATCAATATAATAGGCAAAATAAAAGATAGCGACATCTAGCGACTTTCTAGTTTCACTTCTACTGAGTGCGAATTGCACACTGATATTTTTTTACATAACACACGAAGGAGGCCCTGAAGAAAATAATTATCGGGCCCATGTAATCTTTGGGAATGTTGTGTGAAGTTGTCTTACTGTTCTCAAGTGTTTTTGAAAAGAGGTAGGAGCGAACACGGTTCTTGAAGTGACCCATGCTGTAGGTTGGAGAAAATAAAAAAGGTAGCAATCGTTCTCATGTGATTGTTCACATAATTTAAACGAACCACAAGTGCTAAAATTGCAATTTTGTGTTAAAAAATGAAGGCATGCATAGGCCCCCTCAGGACCGATGTTTTTTTTTGCTATATTCTTAAATTTTATTTCATCTTTGCGGAAAAATAAATAATTATACTTTAAATACGCAAGAATCCTATCATATATTATAATAAAACGAATATAAAACTTTATTCCACTTAATTTTATTGGACCGTAACCGGTTTCAGCTCGTCAAAGCCATCTTCAGACTGGTACAAATATTTCCTAGTCTACGGTTTATATACACAACATATTGGGGAGGGGGAGGGGGGTGGTCTACAAGGATTTTAATTTTTTTTTTTTTTTTTTTTTTAATTCGTTTATTCCAGATCTATTATTAATAATCAATTATTATTAATCAATTACAATAATTATATTTGTTGCTAAGTCATTTTAGACTATCGAATTTCTAAATATTTTGGTTATTCCAGTAAGCTAATTACATTGGGTTTGCAGCTCACTTCAATGATGATTAGGGAAAAACCTTACAAGTAATATGAGTTACTAATGACCTAATTTTATTGTCAAATCGTTATTATATTTATGAAGTTTGGTATTTTTTATTGCTTTTTGAAGGGATACGTATTTACATTGGAGTTGAAATGGTCTAAACTAATTATATATTTTAATATCGAAAATTATTATGAAAATAAGACTGGATACAAAAGCGGGGACTCT
Source organism: Limnephilus rhombicus (assembly GCA_929108145.2). Classification (NCBI taxonomy): domain Eukaryota; kingdom Metazoa; phylum Arthropoda; class Insecta; order Trichoptera; family Limnephilidae; genus Limnephilus; species Limnephilus rhombicus. The sequence goes on along the minus strand of OV815288.1, from coordinate 43,270,293 downwards.
AATTGCTTTATCTTTAAAAAGTTACTTTATGAAGAGGTACATGTTTACATTGGAGTAGGAATGTTCTAAACTAAATACCTATTTTAATTTCGAAATTATTATGAAAATTACAATGGATACAAAAGCGGAGACTTAGCAAATGATTCTAATTGCTTATTCATTACAAAGTTAGATTCTATTTTTTTAGTTAAGCGGGTAATTTCTAAAGATTCTAGTCTATCCAGTTTATGACCTTTATTGCAAATATGGAGAACTTTAACATCTCTGTCTTTATCAAATGAATGTTTATTTTCTAATAAGTGTGATGCTACATTCGACAATTCTCCTTTGTCATTCACCCAGTTTGTAAAATGTTCTTTAATTCGGGTTTTGACTGACCTCCCAGTTTGACCTACGTAATACGATGGGCAGTTGGCACAATTCACTTGGTAAACGCCTGAGTTTTCAAGTTTTTCTCTTTTATCTTTATTATTAATTAAAATTCTCCCTAGAGAATTCACATTATAAAAAGCTGTTTTACATTTATCATTATTAGTTAATCTGGATATTTTAGTTGATATTTCGCCAATATAAGGGATTTTAACCCATTGTTTAGTAAAATCTTTTTCATTTTTATTATCGAGGCCTTGTGATATGATTGTTAATGTAAGTTTTTTATTCTTTTTCTTTAATATACTGTCAATTTAGAAATTCGATAGTCTAAAATGACTTAGCAACAAATATAATTACTGTAATTGATTAAAATCCTTGTAGACCACCCCCCTCCCCCTCCCCAATATGTTGTGTATATAAACCGTAGACTAGGAAATATTTGTACCAGTCTGAAGATGGCTTTGACGAGCTGAAACCGGTTACGGTCCAATAAAATTAAGTGGATTAAAGTTTTATATTCGTTTTATTATAATATATTATAATGGAATTCCACCATGAAATATCACTCTCAAAAAAAAAATATTAAGAATCCTATCATCTGAAAACTGAATTGTAAAACTAATTTACATTATATAAAAATAATTCTAAAAAGAAATATGCAGGCCGCCGAAGAAAGAATGATTAATTTTTTACATATATTTTTTTTTTCTAAAAAATCAACACTTTCGACGCCATCTACTAACTGTAAAGTGAAGCATGTCGTATAGTAGTTGTATTTTTTAAAGGCTGATATCAGTAGGGTCTTTCCAGAAGAACTGGATAGTAACGTGGTTTAGTATCAAAAAGCAGCGTGCGGTACATTAAAGTTAAGTTTTTTGTTTTAACGTTTTTTGTAAAACATCCTCCAGTCGCATTCGTTTCACACGTGACGTAATTTGAACAAAGTGTGGCTGAATGTTAAATAAAAACCACGCTGAAAAATCTACGCTGGAAAACCTCACCGAAAAATCCACCCTGAAAAACCTCACTGAAAAAAACCACGCTCAAAAGTCTGCGTTGGAAAAAACGAAATTGTAGAAAAAAATTGGAGGATGTGGTATTTATTCACTTGTTACGCCGGAATATGTGTTCATAAATTTTACATTAAACACGAATTGTCTTGACGACCTTTGTGGAAGATCAGCACTAAGCATTTTGACTTCAAACCCTGAACACGCGGGTTTGAAATCTGCCAGTGAAAATGAAATTGTTATTTTATTTAATTATTTATTTTTCATCACTATTTATTTATTTTTTGTTTAATATATAGTGTACTTCGACATCAAAATTTTACTAATATGTACAGCTTTTCAGTATAAGTGATAAATTTTTTTTTTTTTTTTACATTAACTCCACACAGGAGGCCCTGAGGAAAATAATTTCCCTCAGGGCCTATGTCATCTGGGATGCTGTGTGGAGGGTCTTTTTGAGGAGAGGAAGGAATGAACATTGGTCTTGAAGAGACCCATGTTGTAGGAAGGAGGAAACACAGAGGCTGGCAAATCATTCCACAGCCGAGCTGTTGAACACAAGAACGAGTCGAAGAAACGACCCGTTCTCATGTGACAAATGTCAACTGTGTACAAATGTTGGGCACGCGTTTGGCGTGTTTCCCGACTATGCACCGGTGCCGAAGGGATCAATGATGCTAGTTCCTCGGAGCATCTTCCATTGTTATACCGGTAGAACAAGGATAGCATTCCCACCCGACGCCTGTGCTCTAAAGATTGCAACCCGTCTGTTAAGATGGGAGAATCTATCAAATAAATAATATAATTGTACAAATAAAAAACTAATACCCTAAATATTAAGTACCCATTAGATATCTGTAGAAAGTATTAGTAAATGCATACAAGTGTCAAACCTATTTCAGTATCGTATGGTTTTTATTTTTTATTTTATCATTAGCTCCACACAGGAGGTCCTGAGAAAAATTATTCCCCTCAGGGCCTGTGTCATCCTTGGGGATGCTGTGGGGAGAATTTTTTAGGAAAAGGAAGGAGATCAAGTAGTGGAAAGGAAAAAGGTAGAAGAAGTGGGTAGAAATCTGGAGGTCAGCGTGTCCAGGAGTGACGGACTTGTAAATCAACCCCCCCACTGCTGATAAGGCGATGTTCCGAGAGTGCTGCTGAAGAGGTCTACAGGTCTGCCTTCACCAGTCTCTCCCGTTCCGACCTGCCACGCAGTTTGTTGGCAGACGTATCCGCCGCCAAGATCCTGACAAACATCACGCCATGAACCCGTGAACCCCTGCTAAGTCATCAAACGTAGCGACCCATTTGGGGTGATCTATGGCATAGGTGTTGGTAATCCAGTAAATGGTTCCCAGGGCGGCGGTACCGTCACCTCACACGAGTTTTATTGGAACCACTTGTTTTTGTTGACCCCAAAGCTAATGTGTAAAACCCTCTACACTTTCTGATCTATATAAAAATCCCTGCGAGTGTAAATCACGGTGCAGAGAACACAGCTCGTCACGAATATGTACGCCAACCCTAATGGGACGTCGTCTAAAATAAATACCGTGAAATATGACTCGCTTTTAATTCAAGTCATCACAGCCCACGTAAACCACGTTATAGTCACGTAGTCCGGTAAAACTACTTTTCGAATGGTCGCTTTTATAATTTTCATGAACAAGGCACGGCGACGGCAATAAACGAACTTCCTTATTACAATAATGCCGTAGTTCTTTCTTACACACTAATTAATAGTGAGACAAATGATGACACAAACAATGTACGTGTGTGGGATATATCGGAATATTAGTTATGATCAGTTCTATCATTTGTTATGTGGCTTATGCTATGTTTTGATTACATGGTGTTGGTTGCGATATGTATCGATCATAGCCGATGAGAGAGGGGCAATTCATTCCTTTTGGCGAGAGCACACCAGACAAAACCTAGCTAGCGAGTTATAAGGACTTGTGTCCTTTTAAACCATATTTGTTTTGTTTTTAATAACAATACCTAGTACTGAGACTAAGATACGGTCCAGTACTAATTATAAAGACAAGTATCTCTGTAAAGGATTACAGAGAAGGAGACATTACGGTATGTCTTTTTCCCCAAAAGGAAAAAGTAATTATTTTCGTGCATCAGTCTGAGTCTGGTCAGGGTTCCACCCAAGCGTTCCATGTTCGATTCCTCGGCTCACAAGTCTTCCATCACAACTCAAGCAATATTTTTGGCCTACTGTGGTGGTAGCAGGAGATTTTCAAATATTGTCGGACTATTCGTAAACCGGGAATGTTTGTTTTTCTTTAAAAAAAAGTTATTTAAAAAAGTTTTAAAAAAGTTTCAAGATAAACAATTTTTTTTTGTCTTAATACTTATTTGTCATATATTTTTTAGCTTGTTTCGAAACCAATGGTTCCTTCGTCTAGATAAAATTAAAACTAACGAAAATGACAAAATACAAACAAGTATAGACAAATAAATAAACATGCGCACAAAAATTGTTTGTCTTTTGACATTTGAGAAAATAACGATTTTTATTGATTTGTCGGTCTGGGAGACCAACAAGCGATTAGAGGAAGGTTGAATAAGTGCTGTATATGTCGCAGGTCAATCGTAAAATCAGACAGATCATGATGCGTCTAGACACATCGTGAAGTGCCTGGCGGCATATCGTGATGTGCCTAAGGCGCATCTGATTTTACGATTGGCCTGCGACATTTACAAGGTGATTTGTTTTCATTTAATAATACGCGACAAAGTGAATTTGGGAACATTACAGACGTGTAAAATTGGAATTTACAAGTCTTCAATTTAAAGTAATATCATAAGATAAGTAGAAGACGAAAATACGTAAAAAATAAATATTTCTTTCTCGAGGTTCTACAAGTTTGAACTTACTATTTGATTTTTTAAAAGTTTGTTCTAGAATCGCGTGCAACAAAAATATTTTATTTTATTATTACCGGAACTTTGTGAATTTGGCAACCCTTCTGCACCCAACGACCCCGAGTTGTAAATCACAGCCAATGAGAATCAGGTTACGGCAATGGCGGTCACTTTCCGCTTTGTCGGGAATGCATGAACCAATCGCATTATCTCCCGCCAAAATGAGATTTAAAAAAATACGTTATAAAGGTTGTGAAAAATTGGAAAACTTGGTGGTTGGAACCTGTTGTGAGTTTTTGGAATAAATGCTTTTAAAAATTAGAAAATAATAAACTGGATATTGGATATTAAATTTTATACCATTTTCTATTATTGCAAGATGAGAATTTTTAATGCATGCAAATCGGAAATACCGTTTTCTTTCAATTTTACCCATGACTATAATATGGGGTTGACTGCGAGTCCAAAGTCAGTATGAAGGCCTCCGTGGGGTTGAGTGAGTGGTTGAGTCACCGGTTAAAATCCCGTCGTGCGCAAATAAATTTAAAATTACATTTTAGTATTAAAAATAATATTGTATAGTAGCAACCTTATTTGCAGTACCTTCCAGTGTGGTAGATAATGTCAGTATCGCCCTGGTGAAAGACCGAATTTGGTGATCAGATCTGAATAGCCAGTTTCTTTCTCACCTTCCTGACCTTCCTCTATCCTATCTCCTTCCCCTCTCCTCTACATTCAGTCACACAACATACCTCAATTGGGGGTGCCATAGTCTCACTCCTTCCAGGAACATTTGGGACTCTAGTTTTTTTTTACGTTAGCTCCACACAGGAGGCCCTGATAAAAATAGTTTCCTTCAGGGCCTTTGTCATCTTTGGGGATGCTGTGTGAAGGGTCGTTTTAGGAATGGAAGGAGAGGAAGTTCTGGGAAGGAAAAGGGTATTAGGGATGAGTATGAATCTGGGGGTCAGGGTGTCTAGGGGTGGCGGACTATGAATCCATCTCTCCCACTGCGGTGCAAGGCGATGCTTCTAGAGAATTTCTGGAAAAGTCAAAGGGACTCCCTAATCCAGTTGGTGGGCAGACACATCTGCCACCAAGATCCGGACAAACCTGACCCCATGATCTCGTGCACCCCTGCTAAGTCACCAAACGTAGTGAACCGCTTGGGGTGACCTATAGCAGAGGTGTTGGTTATTCAATAAATGGTTCCAGGGGCGGCGGTTCCCATACCCGAAAATTGCTATCAAAACTCGTTCAAATTTCCAAGTTGTCTAATTGAGTGTTTGTGTGAATTTTTTAAACCCTTCATTTTTACCAAAATAATGATTAGTTTACAAAAAAACGGTTTAAAATATCAGAATAATTTTTATTTATTTATTTTTTATTTTTTATTATGGCGACTATATAAAAAAAATTTACATACAAAATGTAATGTGAAATTAAGTATAAAATATTGTATTTCTTAGTCCTCCTCACTAGGGGGTCCTGTGCCGAGGCGGACTAAAGTTATTTAAATATAGTTCATTTGTCTTCTATGTCGTTTTTAGCGTCTTCGCTAGGGTTTTCACATAGACCTCTTTAAGCCATATTTTTATTCTTGATTTGTATTCAATTGGATTTTGTATTAGTTTTATGTCTTGGGGAAGGATGTTATGGAGTTTTGTTGCAAAGTATGTATAGTTTCTTTGTCCAAATGTGGTTTTATAACTTGGAATATTTTTTATATCATTTTTATTCGATCTAGTGCTATGCATACACGGTCTAGTAGAGGATTCATTATTTTTGAAGAGCTTCAATAATATATTTTTGGCATATATTTGTTGTACATTTGGTACGTCAAAGTTATTGAAAATTTCAATTGAAGGCGTTCTAATACTTTCAATATGGTCTTTATGATTCCTTTTTTAATCGTATTCAGGCTGTGTAGGTACGTATTTGCAGCAGATCCCCATCCTATCATTCCATATTCAATTCGAGAATGACATAACGCATAGTAGACCTTTTTCATATCCTTTTTATTTAACACGTTTCTTAGATTTTTGAAGAAATATATAAGGCTTGTGAGTTTTTCCGTAATACCTTTGATGTGTAGGTCCCATCTAAGATTTTCGTCAATTATTACTCCGAGATATTTTATGTTTTGTGTTTTTTCGATGACGGGGCAGTAACATTGTATATTATTTCCATGGCATTCATGTAATTTTAGTTCTAAAGATTTTATTGTTTGTCCCGTTGATATCATTGAAAATGTTATATATTTAGTTTTGCTTATATTAAGGGTAAGCGAGTTGATTTTAAGCCAATTTTAAAGTGCACTAAGCCCCTTTTCAGCCTCATTATTGTCATTCAATGCTTCTTAACTCTAGTATTAAAATTTCTAGAAGTTGAAGAAGAAGATAGCAATAATAATCTTAATGAAAATGTGAAAGCGAAAAAGACACAGAAAAATATAAAAAGACAATGGCCGCAACTTGGACTCGAACCCAGATATCTCGTCCAACCGGGATGTGCGCGTTAACTAATTTCGCTATTGCCACCTTCTGTCAAACCGTCATATTTGCCAATCTCATATTTCAAATTTTAGAATTAACAATATTATCTTCAACGTATTATTTTATGATATACTAGCTTTTGCCCCCGGCTTCGCTCGCATAGTATTAGGGGGGTACCCACAGCGCCTCCTCCATATTCCCTATCCCCACTCCAATCCCCCCCCCTACTCCTCTCCCCCGCCCCCTCTCACCCTTCTCCCCCACACCACACCCAAATCCTCCCTCACCCCTCCCCCTCCCCCACCACCGTCCGCCCTCGCCCATCCCCCCACCACCCGCCCCCCTCCGCCCTGCTCCCACATCCTATCCCCCCCCTATCAACCCCTCCATTCCGTTACATTCATTTTTCAAGCATCTCGCGTGCCACCTATTGAAATTTTTAATAAAAATTTCATAATGCCAGAGCTACAAGCTACAGTCTATAGCCAATTCTAATGTATGAGCTATATTATTGTAAAGTTTCATCAAAATCCATTCAGTAGTTTTTGCGTGAAAGAGTAACAAACATACATCCATACAAACTTTCGCCTTTATAATATTAGTAGGATTACGTTGATGGGAATAACCTTCAAAAGTTATAAAAAGAGAGTTTTTCTTATAAAAAATTTAATTTCTAGAAGTCTTCACTATATACATTTACAACTTGGGGGGCGGGTATGGGTAACGCCGCCCGGGAACCATTTATTGGACAACCAACACCCCTGCCACAGGTCACCCCAAGTGGTTAGCTACGTTTGGTGACTTAGCAGGGGTGCCTGGGTGCACGGGAAGAGGTTTGTCTAGGTCTTGGTGGCGGATACGTTTGCCCAACCGCAGTGTGAGGAATAGATTCATACGTTTGTCACTCCTGGCCACACTGACCCCCAGATTCCTACCAACCCCTCATACCTTTTTCCTTCCCATATCTTCTTATCTTCCCTTCCCTTAAAAAACCCTCCACACAGCATCGTCAAAGATGACACAGGTCCCTAGGCCAATTTGTTTTCCTCGGTGCCTCCTGTGTGGAGCTAATGTAAAAAAAAAAAAATTTAAACTTACAATCTGGTTAAAGTTTCAAATTCTTTAGGACGGGAATATAAATGCAAAATTTTCAAATGTACCACAAAAATTTTACATTCATGAAATAATGGATAATACAGTTGGATAAAAATATGAAAAATCCATAAAATTATAATAATTTGATTACGTTGGTAAGAAAAATAAAACCGGATAGAAGTGTTCGAGTAATGGTTGAAAAGGGGTTCACTTCTTCCACTTCTTTGGTCACTAAATCACAGTATTTTTAGTTTTGGGACACACTTATTCTCAATGGTTATTACACGCGGCGCGAGAATACTTGGGAGGGTCCCGGTGATATAAAATAGGGCGGTATTGGCTGGGCGGTGTGAGGATTACTCGATAGAATGATTCGTATATTATACGGAGCGGTCAACGTTAGACATTTGAATAGTAATATTGAAAGGTGCGACATTACTATTTATGTTGGTAGGTTGGTACCTATATTTCTGAGTGTTAGGACCTCAAGCCTGAAATAAACTTCCGCAACATTACATCCCTCAGGCCTCTAGCATATTCTGTCAAAATGTCGAGTATTTTCGCTTTGCGAAAACATCCAAATAAATGGAATATTTCTAAAAATATCCGATAACTTAAAACTGTTATTATTACAAATACGAAAAATTTTAAAAATTTAAATTTTGTGTGCAAACACAAAAACTTTGAAAAATGGTTAACCTTACGTTTTTTTCTAACTAAATTTACTGATAACGAAAAAATCATGCACGTATTAGACACATATATACGTATTTATTTTTTTAATGTATAAAAATTGCAGATAATTGGAATTTATTACCCACTAAGCTACTGCAAGTAGCATGTCAGCAGGAGATTAGTTACAACAAATTAAATAATCATAAACGCATTAGCGTAGCAACAATATACATAAATACAAATACACATATGACACATCTTCCAACATTGTGATGTGGAATAGGACAAAAAATATATTTCTCCACGTAAATCATGTAAAGGAGAAAATTACACCCATAATTATTGGTGTACTATATAGACTCCAAGGATTACTACCCATTCCTTTACTAACATCAGTGTACTACGCCATGGTACATTCACACCTTTCTTATCTCTGCTGTATCTGGGATTTTGCCTCAAAGAAATTGATAGCTGATCTGCAGGTGGTTCAAAACCGAGCTCTCAGAAATGTTTTTGGACTTCCATGAGACACCCATGTCAGAGACATCTATTCAGTTTCCGGTATTCTTCTAATCACAATCCTTCCTAAACATGAAATCACAAGCACCATCCTAATTACCCAACAATCAACTCACACTAACATCTAGCACCTTTACAATCAAGACATCCACACTCACAATACTCGAAATAGCAATAAAATCCGCATACCTCAAACACACACTACAAAATATGGAATAAAACCCCTGAACTATGTTGACTACGCACTATTTAATTCGCTACCAGATAAATAATCCAGCAAAATAAAAAATAAATCAGAGTAATGCTCTAAAAGAATATTTTTTAAGTACGATTAAGGATTAAACTATGTTATTTTCTTATCATGTTCAATCGTCTTGTTTCTTTTTTTCTTCTTTTCTTTTCCATTTAGTTGTAATCATACATATCTCCATAACCTTGTTCCCTTTTTCTTTAATTGTTTTCTATTGTTGTTTGTTCTTCTCAACCAGTCTTTTATTTTTCGTCTATATTGCATGTGAAACTTATGTTTTTAATATCTAAATTCCTATGTAAAATTTTAACTATTTCCTCCCACCCATAAATTATATGTTCCACCTTCCTAAAATAAGTTCTGTAACTAATCGGGATTACTCTAGCAAGAAATAAAAACAATAAAAAAATATAATAATAATTACAGCAATATATCAGTAGTTAATCACATGCATGGTAAGAAAGAGTGGTAAAAAAACTAAGAGCCATGATTTTAACATCAGTGAAAATTTTGTTATAGAGCAATTTTCTTTAAATTCACGATATTGTTACCTCACCTTTAAGTCCTTTCACGTAAAAATAATAAATAAAAAATTCACATAATTTTACAATTTTCTGTCAAATTACGTTTGTCCAATGTCATCTTTTGGGATGCTGTGTGGAGGAAATTTTAGGAATGGGAAGGAGGGGATGTTCTGGGGACGAAAATATATGAGGGGCTGGTAGGAATCTGGGGTTCAATCTGGACCCATGAATCCATCGCTCCGGAGAGAGTCCGGCTGGAGATGTCAAAAGGTCTCCGTCAACCCGATCCGGGTCGCCACACATCAAGGGGCAAACGCATCCACCGCCAAGACCTAGACAATGTACCCCGTGAACCCGGGCACCCCTGCTAAATCACTAAACATAGCGAACCACGTGGGGTGACCTATGGCAGGGGTGTTTGTTATCCAATGAGGGGCGGTAACCTAATCACCTCCCAAATAATCATATTCTTCTAAATTTTAATTAAATTTAAATTATTATGTCTACATTTTTTTTATTTATTAGGGAAAATCAACATATATTTTACATTTATAATAATAACATTAATAATACACATAATATCCAATAATAGATTTTTACATAATTAAAATTATAATTAAAAAGTAAGGGACCTGCACCCGTAAGAAGTTAACAAAAATATAAACTTGAAAATTGTTTTAAAAAAACGATATAAAACACAATATAAACTAAAAATCTGCTTACTAAATTTCAAAACATAATGTAGTCAGAGTCAGAAATCTATTCTTACTACAACAGCAATAATAATAATATGTACATAGCTACAACTCAGAGTGAACACAATAGTAAGTGGAATGGCAAGTATGTAAATGGAAATGATTCACAGCAATAACACGATAACTAGCAAAAACGGTCAAATAATTATTTAATGTTAGCTATGACGTACGTATGATTTATAATATGAATTTTTGCCCAGTTTTAAAAATACATTTCAAATTTAGTACCCGATTAATAACTTTAAAGTATTTTTACATAATTTTAGGCGAAAGCAGAATAATTTAACTAGGTGCCCCGTTAACAAGCTCTAGGAATGGATTACGCCAATCACTTAGGTTCTAATGACGTCATCTCTCGTGACGGAGCCAAGTGGCTGCCTCCCGGCTTGATATTTGATTACGTCATAGTGACGTCACACAGGATAACGAGGTCTTACATTTCGAAATAATATGGTGCTATGGGGGTCTCTGATTACTGCTTCTTTGATACGATGGAGTAATTATTTCTTTGGGAAAGGCTTTGGAAAGGGGGAGGCCAACTCGAACGAGGACATGTTTGGAGGCTTCCGAGGCTTTTTGATGTTATTCGTTAGTATGTCACGGCCTTAAAGTTATAAATGTTTCTCTAAGCTGGTTTATAAAGCAAACGATTTTATTTAATGATGATGAAACGTAGTTTAGAAATGTGGCCCCTAAGACATACGTGTGATAAAAGAATGAGTGAATAATTTTGTCACAATTATTTTGAATATTCGGAAATATTATGAAGCTGATATAAACGTAATGGACGCTTGGACGGTTTTCGCATTTACAACGTATGCGCACAAAGAAAGTAGTGTAAGGAGAATATTTTTCTATATCCGCTATATCAACTTTCACTGATTCGAAGAAAACCGCAAAAAACTGTCACATCTCTAGCGTAAATAAAATATTGCTTTTTATTTTTTTATATAATGGATTGGAGTAATATGCTTTCGAAAAGTATTCATTTTTCAATGTATGTCTAGAAATATTTAAGTAATTCGGATAAATAAAATGGATATAGCGGATTTTGATACTCACTTCGTGATTTGTATGGAATATAGAGGCTTTTGAAACTCAACTGACCTGAGGGGTGTGTTTCTACACACGCCATCTTGGCAAAATAACTGCTCGCGATTGGTTGAATTCCGATATAGCGGGTTTTGATAATAACTTCTTCAATGATATAGCGGGTTTCGTTTCTCACTCGCAGTTTTAACATGGTTTTGGTCGTGATAAAGGAGGTTTTGAAACTCAATTTTAGATCAGTCTTGTTCCTCGCTAAAATGTGAACAAGATTTCATATTCCGATCATTTTGTCGAAAAATCGGATATATCGGGTATTGAAATTATATGACTCTTAGAATGAAGTTATACGTGAAATCCTATTTTGATACTATTTTGATTAATCTTTATGACGAATCGGCTTACAGTATGAACATCAAAAAATATGCTACGGATAAATTGAAGCTTTGACTAGCTTTTCTATGGATTGGAATTACAATAAAATTATTATTTACGTAACAAAAAATATAAGCGTAAAGCACCAAAAAAAAGTTTTTTCATGACTAAACTATAAAGTGATACAAAAAACAATTAAAAAAAATATCCCTTTATGGCTAAGACTATTTTTAAGGTTTTCTATGTTCTAACTTTTTTTCGTTCTTATAAAATTATGCACAAAATAAATAAAAACCACTTTTTCGCTTACTTGCCTCATGCAAATAAGACGCTCGATTTCAAAATTTTGCAGGCATGAGATTCGAAATATTTCTAGCGTTTATATTCCTCTTAAGTTAATAGTAAAACAAATCAGGGGCACTCGAGGAAGATTCATTAGGTGCAATCAAATGAATCCTTAAAACTTTGATCCAAACCTTTTTGATAAAAAACCATCTCTATATAAATTTAAAAAAAAAACTAAATTTCTATTAAACTATAATAAAACATATTATTTTTGTGTATAAGTCATTGTTTAAGACGCCATAATATGTTTCACCTGAACACATTTAAAAATAATATCGCCTATTTTAGCCCTCTGACCTAAATGTGTCGATTATATAATAAGATAGAGTGTGCTGAAGTAGATATTTTTGCCGATAATTTATACCATAAAACGATGAACGACAACTAATTTTCAATCTTCGACAGTTTTTGAGAAAACTTTCAAAATTATCAAATTAGTTCGTGTAATTAGTATTACCTTGGTGGAATAGGTAGCATACTTTGCATTTGAAGGGTGGTTCCTTAATTCGGATCGTGTAGTGAATCTCGAGGGTGGAGTGGCAAACGTAGGTTTTGTTGCTGTTTTTAAGGGTTGTGTTTGCATGCACTAGTAACTAATATATTTGCTTATAGTTGAAACTTAAAACAAATATTTTTTTATTATAATTTACTGCTCTTGATGATTCATCAAAACAGCGCTGTACGAATATGTTCATTATTTAAAAAATTAATAGATTTCTTTGTTTTAACCACGTTTATCTTTTAATACATAAAACAAAGTCGGGTTAGTTACACCATTTATAACTCGAGAACGGCTGGACCGATCTTTATGATATTTGATTTGTTGGAATTGTCTCCGCCCTAAATTTTTTTTTTTTTTTTACATTAACTCCACACAGGAGGCCCTGAGGAAAATAATTTCCCTCAGGGCCTATGTCATCTGGGATGCTGTGTGGAGGGTCTTTTTGAGGAGAGGAAGGAATGAACATTGGTCTTGAAGAGACCCATGTTGTAGGAAGGAGGAAACACAGAGGCCGGCAAATCATTCCACAGCCGAGCTGTTGAACACAAGAACGAGTCGAAGAAACGACCCGTTCTCATGTGACAAATGTCAACTGTGTACAAATGTTGGGCACGCGTTTGGCGTGTTTCCCGACTATGCACCGGTGCCGAAGGAATCAATGATGCTAGTTCCTCGGAGCATCTTCCATTGTAATACCGGTAGAACAAGGATAGCATTCCCACCCGACGCCTGTGCTCTAAAGATTGCAATCCGTCTGTTAAGATGGGAGAATCAATCAAACGGACCGCCCGTTTCTGCACAGAGTCGAGGGTATTTTTCAGGTATTTTGGAGCTCCAGACCAGAGATGGCTGCCAAATTCAACCGTGGGGCGTACTTGTGATTTGTACAAGGTTAGCAGTTGTGTACTATTAAAGTATCTGCGGGCCCTGTACAGTACGCCCAGCTTTTGGGAGGCTAACTTTACTCTGGCTTCGATGGAGCATATCAATGGAGGGCCTGTTCGGAAGATTGCTTCCGTTGAAAGAGACTAGATTTTCATTGCGATCCCTTTTAGACGTAATCAGACAAGATTGGGTCTTTGAAACATTAAATTCAACGAGATTATTTTTACCCCAAGAGAAAACACTCTCGAGGTAACCGTCCGTCGGATATGTCCAGTGCAACCGTTTGGGTCTCACCGAAACGTTCCAGGCATCGCCCCCAAACATGCGTCACATACGCGAGAAGATCACCGCACGAGCGGTTCCGCCGGAATCCGTATTGACGGTCGTTAATAATTTTGTTCTTCTCGAGGTATGTGAGCAGTTTGTCGTTGATCACACGTTCCATCACCTTAGACAGAACTGATGTGATCGCTATGGGGCGGTAGTTGGCCGGGTTGGAGCGGTCACCCTTCTTTGGAATAGGATGGATAACCGCTTTTTTCCAACCAGAGGGCACAGAGCCAGTCTTCAGGGACAGTTTAAAAAGCTTCGTCAAAATTGGAGCTATTTCTGCAGCGCACCTTTGCAGTACCAGGGCAGGTATTCCGTCAGGCCCACTAGCTTTATTAACATCAAGCCCTCGTAAAACATGGAGTATTTCCCGATGCCGGATCCTCAGCTTTTTCATACAAAAACCGCAGTGAGGAACCGACGTCGGGACAGCACCTTGGTCATCGAGGGTTGAGTTATCCGCAAACATTTTACCTAGTAAGTTAGCCTTTTCGGTGGCGGTGTTTGCTAGTGAGCCGTCAGGTCTGGTAAGAGGTGGCAGACTGGATTTGCAGAAATTGCGACCTATTGAGCCTGCAAGCGACCAGAATTGCCTGCTGCCATGCGGGCATGCAGTCAGCTTTCTGCTGATCTGCTGGTCGTGCTCGAATTTTGACCTATTTATGATTCTCTTGGTTTCCTTTGCCATTTTGTTGTAAGCTGTTCTGTCTTCGGATGTTCTAGATGTGTTGTAGGCTCGGTAAGCCGCGTTTTTTCGTCGCACTGCTTCAGCGCATTGTCGACTGAACCACGGCTTTGAGCCTACACCAGTTTCCTTAACAGTAGATTGGATGAAGCCATCCATCGCGGATGTGATGACCTCACCAATTTCCTGGGCACATCTTGAGGGATCCGAAGTCCGAAAACAGACAGCTGACCACGGGAAAGCATTAAAATGTGCCCGCAGACCGAACCAATCTGCTGACCTATAGTGCCACACTTTTCTCTTCAGCCTCTCGTTTGGTGGTCTGAAGTTTACAGGGATTGATGTCGTCACCAGGCAGTGGTCGGGCGATCCTAAAGGCGCTGTGACTTCAATACTGT
This sequence comes from Limnephilus rhombicus, assembly GCA_929108145.2. Classification (NCBI taxonomy): domain Eukaryota; kingdom Metazoa; phylum Arthropoda; class Insecta; order Trichoptera; family Limnephilidae; genus Limnephilus; species Limnephilus rhombicus. Next base: position 43,255,154 of record OV815288.1, on the reverse strand, counting down.
AACCGTGTGGCACAGTAGTTAAAAATAGGTCTAACAGATTGGAACGGTGAGTCTGGACATCAGGAACCCTTGTAGGCTCCTGAACCATTTGCTCCAATCCGTAGCAAAGGGCAAAGGATTCCGCTTGGCGTCCAGCCGAGTCTGTTGATCCTGAGAACTTCAACCAAGGTTCGTTATGAACATTGAAGTCCCCCAGGACCACAAACTCTGCCATAGGGTAGCGGGGCAAGAGGTCATCAATATTGTCGCTTAAATGTTTGAAGAGCTCGGACGTGTCTGATTCGCTAAGGTTCGGTGAGCGGTATAAACACGCGTAGAATCTTACCGTACTGGCAAGATTGACGCGTACCCACATTACGTCGAATCTGGAGTTTTCCAGATTCAACAGTCACACACAGTTGACGTCAGCTCGACTATAGAGACAGACACCTCCTTTAGGTCTGAACTTGCTTGCGAGGGTGAAGCCCGGGCAGTCCAGATAGGAGGCGTCTACAGGCTCGGCTATCTGCGTTTCAGACAGGAATAGTAGGTTGGGGCGTTGAGAAAAAAGGTGGTGGTGGACGGAGTTTAAATTGGTATGCAGGCCGCGAATGTTGGTGTAATTCACCAACATTTTTGGCCTGCGCCGGGGTCGCCTACTACTCGCCGCTGTAATGATGTTAATTTTTGTTGTTTGTGTTGTCATGATTTTAATTAAATATTTTTATGATGGGGTGTGGGGGGAGGGAGGTCTGGGAAGGAAAAGGTATGAGTGGTGGGTAGGAAGCTGGGGATCAGAGTGTCCAAGAGTGACGAACGAATGAATCCAATCCACCCACTGCGGTGCAAGGCGATGGATAGGGAGAGTCCGGCTGGAGAGGTCACCCGATGCGCCCCAAACGCTACTGCTGGGTCCCCTCCGGTCACGAACCGGCACAACAGCAGCGGCGGGGTTTTTACACTCGTTGATGGGGCAGCCCACCCTCAGTCGTGAGCCTGAGGGTCGGGCCCCTGTACTACCGAGCGGCCCGGACAGCGGTAACCGGTTGTAAAGGGTCTCCCTCAACCAGCATCTCCCAATCCGGCCCGCCACGCAGAAGGTGGGCCGACGCACCCGCCATGAAGACTTGAACAAACATTACCCCAAGAACCCGGGCACCCCTGCTAAGTCACCAAACGTAGCGAACCACTTGGGGTGACCTATGGCAGAGGTGTTGGTCATCCAATAAATGGTTCCCAGGGCGGCGGTACCCATACCCGCCTACCAAATTGTGAATAATAACTAAATAGCTGAATAGCTATTAAATCATCGGAAAAATTCACAAATAAAACAATTATGAAAATTCTTTTCCTCATACATTTTATATGGAACGAATTCTCATCTTTTGAGAATGCTGCAGCTATATTGTGATAAGTTTAATATCGAAAAGTGAGTGAATTCCAAAAATTCTAAGTCGTCAAATTTCAATTGCGCTGATTGTTTTGCTTTTGTTCTTAAACATATAATGCTGCCCCTCTTTCTTTCTGTCAACAGTCGAAAATGGGACAAACGGTGAACGTACGTCTGCAGCCCTCCAAAGGAAAAAATACAGTAATTATAGTAAATCTCCCTCACCCGTATAAAAGAAAATGAAACGCAATTCCCGCAAGTAAGGGGAAAAGTAAGAAAGTCACAAAAATTATAAATCTGTACACAACGCCAACTTTCATACTGACAAAAACTAAACACGGACAGTTGCGCATCGATAATTGCTTCATTGTGTAATTTTTAAATTAATAAAAAAACTGAATATAATTCAGCTAACACAACAGTTATTGATTCTGAGTCGGTACGAAGTTCGCTGGGTCAGCTAGTTGTTTATAAAAAACCGACCTGTTTCGCGAGCAATGTTATAACTATTACATTACTTATATAGTTTACTTATAACTAATTACAAAAGTAGACTTAACGTATTTTGTGATTATTTATAATATATAAATTCTATATACGCTCTTTCTAATTTCTAAGATTTCCAATTCGTCCAGCTGAACGCCATTAAAATTACAATGTAGTAGTAACTCAATTCCAATATTAAAGTCAAAAGTGTGACTCGTCTCCAACAAATAATTGGCAAACTCCGAGAAACTATTATTGTTTAAACATCTTATTTGTTCTTTAAGAGGGAAAACCAGAAATATGTCATTTTTAAATCCGATTTTAGACGTGTTGACTCTTTTCCACAAAAAATTATAAATGAATTTCGAAAGATTGTTCTTTTTTATAGCATTCGCATGTTTTAAATATTGAGAAAAAATGTTAATTTTTAGTATAATAAAGTTATACCATAGGTCGTTGGCAGATTTGTTAAATTTTCAAAAAAGATTTTGTATTATGCCGTACCCACTTCAATGCAGTAAAACAAATCAACACATTATCTGGGTATCGCATGTTTTAGAATTTTAATTTCAGTTTGACTAAAATCATTAAAAAATATATACGTAGGTACATGTGTTTCTTGACGAAAATTGGTCCGTTTGTGTATTTATTTGCGGACTTACAAACTAATATATTTCAGATTTTTTTAAAATTCTTATTTAATTTCGACATTATTGAAAAATGATAAATACTTATAATCAAAAAATAATTACAAATAGTACATTATTTTAATAGTTTTATCATCACGCCTTTCAGCAGGTATAAATTAAAGCAAATTTGCAATGGAATAAAATCGATATTGAGTTATGAGTAATTTAAAAAATCTGCTTCGGAGAGTAATTAATCTTTTTCATTGTAATAATTGTAATAATTAATCTTTCTCATTGTAACCGCTCGATCATAAGAACAACTTTCAACGAAATGTGGATTTTCGGCCACTGGCTGGTTAAACGCTCTTCTTTTCCATTTTGAATTGGTGCCACAAAATAAGTTTGCTGTGTTCGAAGAAATTTTTATTGGTTATCTACAATAAACCTTTCAGAAGTGCAAAGTTCGCATACAAACAGATCACGTATTTGACAGCATTATAAAAATATCTTGCATAACATGAAAATAAACAACCAACCGACATCTTTCTTATTCTTTCAAAAAAGTTCACCCTTATCACCTCGTCATCCCCTGGCTGTTTAAGATTCAGCACCTTCTCGCTTTCTTTTTCCGGATTAAACCTGCAAAACTACCTCCCACCCTCTCCACCCCATTCTCCGCCTTTTGTGGGGGAGTCGGTAACAAATGATCATCCGACATATCTAGTTGTGACATTCGCAGGATCCGAGGGAAGGAATAAGGGTTCAAGAGGCTTATATTTTATCGCGGGCCAATCGCCCTTTGTTAATAAAAAACCTTCCAGGAAGATAGTCCGTGTGGTTGACCTTTGCCAGTCTTTTGGAATGTATAAAATAGGCAGTAAAAAATAGTTGATCTCGTTATAACACTAGAAGTTATAATATACTAAAACGAAAAGAAAATACTAGGTTTCAAGTCATATTATTGATTTATTTAAAATGTTAAAAGTTTTTAACCGTGATACAGGAATTGAAGTCTTACACAAAAGTGGAATTGGTTTAATGCTTAACAATTTAGAAACTTTGGAAATAAAAAAAATCGGTATACTCGAAGATTGAAATCATTAATAACCAATTAAATTTAACCTTCAGCCCTCTTTTAAGTATGTTCCACATTACTTTATTTATCCCACACTCCCCTCCCCCACCTCTCTCCCACAACTGACGCACTATCCCACTCTAGTGTACTGTCCCTCTCTTTCTTGACATTTTGTACACAATATGTGAACTTTGTATTCGACAGCATTATTTTTATAACAGTCCTGGTGATGGTACGGAGGTGCCGAAACCGGTAGACAGTGTAAATAAATCAATAAAGTGACTTTTTAAAACTAAGTATTTTATTTTCTTTTATTTAAAATGTCAAGCCACAATGTATTGTTACTTTTGAGAAATTATAAAATTCTTTCAGACGTGAAATCTTGCGGAAAGTGAGGGGATGCAGAGAAGTGGGTATTTAGCACCGTCGATCGATAAAGGATTTATAGATAATATCGGTAACCTATCATCGTTCCTGAACAAAACTGCAGATCACTAACGCAAAAATAACAGTTCACTTTGAATAAATTAAGAACATTTGATATTTTGAACTGTTGCTTGTTCGTTTGGTCAATCTACGGTCATTTCAAATTTTCGAATTCGAGTTTTAGGTATTATTAAGTCTTCATATTTTCATTACATAGTATAAAATGTAGTCGCTCAAAATGTATGTGCGCGTTAACCCATTGGCCACAGAATTAACGTGCTAAAAAGTTGGCCTTCACCACTGAATTAATTTTGTACCAAAAATTGAAAACCTGCATTGGTGTACTAAATCTATTGTTACTTTTGAACCGTATATTCAAATGAATTAATTTATTTAAATTTGTTTACATACTAAATTAAGGTAAAGAAAAACATAAAAATATATTTTTTTATATTGTAATATGTGTAAATAAGGTTACAAATATGACCTTCTCTTTTTTCGTAAGTTTATTTCCACATTTTTATTCAAAAAGTTACAAAAAAACATAATATTCATAAATCGAACAATAATAATTTTTGATTTTTATATACATGTATACTAATAACTAATAAAATAATTGTCTATGATAGTCCTTAAAGCAACCAGGGACGTTCAGGGTCACTACCAAAAGCCTAGAACCACTTGCAATATTGAAGAAATTAAATGGCGGCTGGCTGCATACAAAACTTGGAACACAAATTTCAGGGAAAAAACATAAGAAACATGTTATTGCCAATTCTGTGAAATTAATGATTAATTACCTACAGAGCGTTCGGCATTGAAAATTTTATTGAAGAATGTCACTATCGTGCTCGTTTTCCGCTTTTTGACGGACCTACTCTAGCCCGTCAGCGTGCCGGGGTTTGTGGTTAAGTACCTGAGTTGTACACCCGGCAGGCTGTCGGGGTTTGTGGCCAATGGGTTAATCTTTTAAACTATGCAACGGATTTTCATGCGGTTTTCACCAATAGATAGGGTGATTGAAGAGAAATGTTTATAATATGTATAATACATGTAAATTATATTAGAAAAAAGCCGATAAATTCAAAGAAAACATATTTTTGCGCGATTTAAAACGGCTGGCAGGCCGTACTATTATAGTCACTTTTGAAATTCGTTCTACGGAAGAAATTGGAAAATAGATGTCCTAGAGTAAGTAGGTATTTGATTTGAATTATTTTATTTTATGAAGTCGCTCAAAATGTATGTGCGCATAGATCTTTTAAACTACGCAACGGATTTTTCTACGGTTTTCACCTATAGATAGAGTGATTCAGGAGGAAAGTTTATATGTATAATACATGCTTATTATAGTAGAAAAAAGCCGAAAAATTCAAATATTCATTTCAGGCAGCGGGCAGCGGGCAGCTGGCAAGCGGGTGGTGTGGATTTTATAAAGGTTTGTTAATGGCGTTGTGTTTCGTTAGCCACAGCAACGTGTGGCCGGGTCTGCTAGTATTATATAATTTAAAAAGCCTTTCAATGAATAAGTTTGAATTGAATCGAAATCGAATTTTATCGAAACTAATCTAACTATGATTTGAGTTAAATTGAATTTAGTTGACTTGAATCGAATCGAATCAAATTGCATTGTTTTGAATTGAATCAATTTGAACTCAATTTCAACTAACTAACCTCGTCCAAGATATTAACTCCCTTTTTCATTATCATAATAGATAGAAAAAACCACTTTTAAAAGGTAAACGGCCAGCACGGAGATTGTGAGGGATATTTATGGTCTCTTTTTAAGATCATAAATATAAACAGAGACCAAAAAAACGTAGTTTAAAAAATAATTAATTATCGACTTAAACTAATAAAAATTTAAAAATGAATGATCCTTCATTTGTAAATTTTCATTTTTATATTTTTTAAATGCTGTTTCATAAGGCCAATTGGTCTTCGATGGATGCATTGGCTTCGCCATTGGCGGGAAACAAAACGAACCCATTGGCCTTACGAAACACCTGTGTTTAGTACAGTTTTTTTTTTCTACGATAATCCTCACTAAACTCGAGCTCAAGTTTATGAACTGCAAAATCTATTAATCGTTTTTCGGCTGGTGGTTTTTACATTCCGTGGCAAAATGATTTCTGTGTTCATAAAATGAAAATAAACTATTTTTATAGGAAGATACTCGTTGCAAATAAAGATGGATCAATTCTATGAAAATTATTATACTGAAAGGGGAGATGACTTCTCTGCGTATAGTTCACTATGTTTTTGAATGATTTCACTACGAATATAAATAATTTCAAAAACTTGCGAAGCGTTTTTATAAATTCACGGGAAGACCTATCACTGCAGTTATTTGCGAACACTGAAGTGCTGGGGGAACAAGTGGAGGGAGGAGAAGATAACAATTCGTTGCCATAGAATAAATCTTTATTCCCAAACAAAACACATAAATTTATTTTGATTTATTTATTTATAATTTACATTAAAACATTTTCATATATATGATACGATTAAGAAAGGGACCCTCAGATGGTTTGGGCACGTAGAGCGAATGAACGAAGAAAGTAGTGTTAAAAGAATATATGATGCAAATGTGAATGGTAGAAGAAGTCGGGGACGCCCGAGGAAGACATGGCACGATCAAGTAAATCAGATACTTGAGACGGGCCATGTCAAAAGTCAGAATAATAGAAGAGTATGTATGAGACGATGTATGAATGTGAGTGAGGCAAAGAGTGTGTGCCAAGACCGAGTTGTTTGGCGGTCCGTCCTCTCTGCCTATCCCTGCGGGGAAACGGCGTGATGGTTAGTTAGTTAGTTGATACATAACATCACCATACTAGGCGGCTTCCTGTTTAATGGTGACAAATGGAATATAGTTACTTTGTGGTGTCTAGTGCGAACAAATGGATTAAATACATAAACATGCTGAAAATTGGAAAAATTATAGTAGAAAGTTTATAATGAGATTTTTTTTATTAAAAGGAAAATAGAAAATAGAAAAGAAAAGAGAAAAGTTATGCACAAGATTATAAGATCATATTCAAAAATACAATTCCTATTTATAGTTTTATATGTGTGCATGCATGCATACATGTGCAAATACATGTATACATACATACAACTTGACATATATATATGTATCTATAAACGTACACAAGAATGCATATACATGACACACATACATACATACATACGCACATACATACATTTACCGAAATTTAACGACAAATTAACAGACAATGAGATGTAATTATAATCGTTTAATAAAACATCTACATTCGGCGCGAACAGCTGGTGTAAAGTTTGTAAAAATATTACAACTTAATAAAGAAAAAAATAGATGGAAACTAAATTGATCCAAGTGTGAGATAAGTTTAAAGATTTTCACGGCCAAAAGCATTTTCGTTATTTGTTTTTGGGGTGTTATGCCGTGTTGCGCTACCTCCTTCTTTAGCCAACGTTTCGGACATCGTTGCAGTGTCCATCATCTACCGGATCTGCCGGATCTGCCCTGATGATGGACACTGCAACGATGTCCGAAACGTTGGCTAAAGAAGGAGGTAGCGCAACACGGCATAACACCCCAAAAACAAATAACGAAAATGATCCAAGTGTGGTCCAAAATGGAAAATAATCTGTCACAGTTTGCCTTGGTTAGGAGTTTAAATAATGTAGATTAAAGTTTAATCACCAATTAAAATTATCGAGGTACCCGTATCCGACAATAAATTCACCCCGTACTAATTCGGAAAGATAGTAAAATCAATAAATTATTAATTACTCACCTACCTTCAGCAGCGTTAACTCTTTGGGGGTTTGCGTCACCTTTAAATAAATTCAATTTGTTGGAAAAAATTATTGAAGGTTATAAAATCATACGGTCATATTTAAACACCGAAGAAGATAATAGGAAATTATTAATCTAAAGAAAACATGAAACCGAACGCAATGGTCGCAACTGGGGATCGAACCTAGGATATGACATACCTTACAATGCATGTATTTTGTCTGCTATCATTGTATGATTTGAAATAACTAACCAAAAATCTTATTTGTAACCTAGATGGGGACAAAATTAATTATTTTTTGGTAGAAAGCAGTCACTTTGTGGTTTGACATATTAATTAAAGGAAAACAATCACTTTGTTTGTAACCACGATTTATTGATTTAATTTTTATTTACCGACCGGTTTCGCTTAATACAAGCATCTTCAGAGTATAAATTAAAACTGTTTAATCAGTTTTTATTAAATCAGTTTTAATTTATACCCTGAAGATGCTTGTATTAAGCGAAACCAGTCGGTAAATAAAAATTAAATCAATAAATCGTGGTTACAAACAAAGTGATTGTTTTCCTTTAATTACAAAATTAATTGTAACGTCTTTCCAATTTTCATTTATATATGATATGAATTAGTTGAGGATAATTATTGCAGTTTCTTAGTTTGAGGTAAAGGTTGGGGGAGGCTCTTTGATATCTCAAGTCAGACTCCAGCCAGCACGTTTCGGGTGGAAGATACTCTCGGTATCGCCCTGCTGTAAGACCACCATTTAGAATTAAAACGTTGCTTGAAAAAGCTTTAGCCGTATTTGTTGATCAGATCTAAATATCCAGGTATTTCTTTACCTTTCTCCTCCCCATCTCACCCCCTCCCCACTGTCTTCAGCCTCAAAAAATAACCCAATTGGGGATGCCATTGCATCACTGGCTCCAGACGGGAGCAATTAGAATCTTGTGCGGTATTCACATAAAAAAAGACTTTCCACACCTTGCAACACCGTGGGAGAGATTTTGTAGAACTTCTTCTCCCTTTTTCAGGGCCTCCTATGTGGAGCTAACGTAATTTGTTTTCCGAATGATCATTTTTCTTACTCATTGGTTAAAATCGTTTTCTCATAAGTCAGAGTTCCCCGGTTCAATCCCCAGTTGCGACCAAGTTATTTTCTCTTTTTTGGTTCTGTTTTATTAGTATTATCTTTTTCAACAATGTATAAATAAATTCGTTCAAGCATGGCTGTAAAGTTCTCACATTTTTTTATGTAACGTCTTGATATCAAGAAAACATAGTAACTTCCACAAAAATAAACAGGGATCTCCACAGATTTCTAGTGCTTGTTTAGCTGTATTATTCAATGCGTATTTCATTCCTGTCGAGTAATATTTTCTCGCCAGTCGACTTATTCCCCGGCCTGTGCGGCTGTACAGTAAAGTAGGCAGGGCAATTTATACGTATCACTTTCAGTATCTTGGTTTAAGGCTTCACGGGAAACAACGGAGGCTGTGTTTTATTATACAAAGAGATGTATCATCTTAAACTATGACAGGGGATCGGAATTTGTGGGAATTTTTAAGGAATTTTGCATTTCGCGGAGAAATTTGGTTAGTGGATTTACCTACAAGTTTATTCATCATCATTTGAATACCTTCGTGGCGTCTCCAGGCGTTCTTATCTTTCGCAACTTCACTTAACTTGGTCCGTTGCAGGTTAAGTTTTCCTTAGAGTAGATGTAACTTTCTCCAGGTTTGTCTGGGGAGACCAAATAAACGTGTTCCTCCATAAACAAGGGAGAGAGTTGTTCTACTGGACAGTGGACATCCATTTGAAGTCCTCCTTGGTAAAGGATTTCGACTCCGGCCAGAAGCTGCGGTCGAAAACATTTCTTAGTGACTTACGTAATCTACTCGTATCTCTTAAAATTACATTATTTAAAGTATTCATTAATGTTGAAAGCAAAAGCAAACTTTTCATGTTCTTTTTTTAAAATGTATTTAAACCTAAGCAAAGGGATGTTAATTTTTATTCATTGTATAATATTCACGTTAATTGCTGTATAACCTACTAGTTTGCATTTGATCAGGTGAATAGATGAATGAGGATTTTTTTAATTACGTTTAATATTTATTAACTTCATTCTGTTGGTTAAATTAATCAAAGTTTTTGTTATATTAAAGAAAGAACCTCTTCATTAAAAAATAATTATTTTATGTGGTTCATTCATGTTAATTATTCTAGTTACTTTTTTATTTTTATTCTCGTAGTTTTGTGCACATGCTTATTCAATTTTCTGTTTTTTTTTTTTGATAATAATAATATAATAACATACTATTTATATAGCGCAGTTTTATGTTATTTCACTTCAAGTGCATGAATATACTTTATATTCTGATGGAAAAGCCTGTAGTTTTAAAACTTGATGGCCTCCGTTTTTAGGGGTAGGGCTGTTGACTAGCAATCCGAAAGTAGCGGGTTCAAATCCCAAACGTTGCGTCAAATGGTTTTAGTCGTGTTTCGTGACCGGATCTGAGTAGCTAGATACTTCCCTACCTTCTTCAGTCTCATCTCCTTCATTTTTGTTTTGAAGAGTTTTAATTTCAATGTACATTTGTTACTATAATTCATAACTCATCTCCTTCCCCTAAACATTTCTTTTAGGCTCACAACATACCCCGATTGGGGGTGTCTTAGTCTCACTGGCTCCAGACGGTTGGGATCAGTTTATTTGTGAGGTATTCATGTAAAAACATGTTGACAAGTTTGGTCATTTTCTTATCTCTAGTCTTCTCTACATCTTTACATCTCTGTCTCTACATCCCTACATATTATAAATTAAAGACCTCCGCGTCGTCTGTCTGTTTGTCTGTTCGCGATAAATTCAAAAACTACTGAACGCATTTTCATGCGGTTTTCACCGATAGATAGAGTGATTTGTGAGGAAAGTTTAAGTATATAATTTGTCAAGGTTTTGGGTAAATTGGTTGAAACATAACGATAATTGTTAGAAGTGTCGGAAAAAGTCAAGCAGCCTGGGAGCTTTCATCGAAAACACTGTCTAATCCCTTTGAGATATAACAAACAATGCATGCTGGGATATTCCTCTTATATAGATCTACAAAAAAGTTTGTGATGGCATATATCAATCCTTTACGGATAGCTTACTATACCCGTTCCATCTTCTAAAAAAATGATCACGTACAATGGGATAATTGGAAAGTTATCTAGACGGTTACAGTATTAACCTTTATCACCTTATATAGGTACGTTAGTTAACTCAAGCATTTCATGCACATTATTGAAATCTTTCGCACCATCTCTACGTATTATTTATTATAAATTTAATTCCTCCGCGGCGTCTGTCTGTCTGTCTCTACGCAAAAAACTCAAAGATGGCAGTGGTTATAAAGGTTGGATAATCATCCAGTAGTATTAAGTTAGTCACAGCAACGCGTGGCTGGATTATCTAGTAGATAATAATTTTTTTTCAATATACTACCCAGAAATATACTACCACAAACCGGAAAAAGAAAACTTTAAAATGACAAATAGAATAATTAAATATTTCATGAATTTTCATAACAGTAAATAAGTTGATAGTATGAAATAAAAATAAAGATTTAATAATGAAGCAATATATTTTCTTGGAACGTACAAAATAAAACACTATAAAATCTCTACCTGAAACGTAAAATCCTAATCTCACAAGGTAAAAACATTCTATTTCGTAGATCCTTTTTAAAAATATTTTTCTTAGCTTTCTTATTTATTTTTTCAAATAAATAATAAGCACGGATCGAAGATCTTTCCACGAAATTGAATCTGGTAGGGTATTATATATTTCGGATATTTTTATTGTTTTTCAGAATTTTTTCCTAAGTAGGATCTTTATTGTTTTTCACAAGTTCACAGGTCAAATGGTATTGATTGTCTCTAATTTTTTTGTTTTACTTGCTTCGTGAAAAATAAATAGTAATTGAAAGTTATTACATTGATGTAATAGTTCAAAGTAAGTGTATTTATGATAGTAAGAATAAAATACGTATTTTTACAATTTGACAGGAAGTCAATGCAATCTAACGAGTTTGGTGCATTGAAAGGAACAAAATGAATCGTTGCTGGTATTTTCTGACGCGTTAACATGTTATTTTTATGGGTGTTTTCAACAAATTAAAATTAATCATTAACACCCGATTGAACTCCCGATGTTGTCTTGATAATCAAAATGGCTACGGTCTTGCGTCCAATTGACAACCAAAACTAAACTTATTGCTAAGTTGTTCTTCAGGTGGTAAAAAAAATAAATTGGTCAGGTTTGGGAGGAGGAAAATGGGGAGTTCAAAACCTCAATTTTTACTGTTTTATTTTATTTTATTTGGGATACCAACTGCATGTATTCAAATGATGCATGCTAATTATCTGGGCTTTATCAATTTTACCAATTAAATTATTAAGTGAGTTTAGTGATTTTAAAACGTCAGTTAAGAAAGATTTTTTTGTCATAATTAGTTGTTTAAGTGGGAATAGGGAGGGGTTAGGATGGGGGTAGGGGTTCGTTCTAGTTAAAGTACAATTTGTATTCCAAAAATAAAATGCGTAACCCAAAAATAAAGTTCGTTATTTAGGTATTTATCGATAATTATTAGTTGTCCCTATAACTCAGTATTTTGTAGGGAGGAGTAACAACACTTTGGAAAAATTCTTATTTATAAAAATTCTCGGTGACCGCGTTTCCTCTTAATGACTTTCAACAATATGTAAAGCTCAGAAACTAATGCTAAAGATTATTCTAAAACTACCCATCACCAGCAGTTCAGACTAAAACTACCGATCACCAGCATCTGCAGTTTAGACGAACATTTTTGGAGAATCTGTGCTTTGGACATTGGGCAACTTTATGTCATACTAATACTACCCTCTTCAAATAACACAGAATTCAATTTGACAATGTGTGTACGAAAGTTAATAATCTCTTAATTGCTCATCAACATTTGTCCAAAAAATGTTAGACACCTGCTTTGCAAGAAAGCTCACTTCCACTGGCCATTAAACAGAAACCAAATATAACTTGGATTACCAACCAAGACAGATCAAACATCAACATTTTTTTAAGACCGCCTTGTAAGTATTACCAATGGTAGATACTTTGTTGGTTTTTTTTGTTATTAGTTTTTGGGGTATTAGTAAAACGGCATAATACCCCAAAAACTAATAACAAAAATATTTTTTGCCGTGAAAATCTAAAATACTACGTTGGTGGTTTTTTATTGTAATACTAGCTGGTCCCGGCATGCGTGTCCTTTTCCATTCGTCCCGTTCCCCTTCCGCCTCCCCTTCTTCTGCTGCGTCCTCTTCCCCTCTCGCGTTCCCACTCCGTCACCTCTACCTTCCCTCTCCCCACTCCACTCCCCCCCCCCCCTTCCCCCGTCCCGCCAACCCTCCTCCCGCGTTCCATATATTCAATCCCAGTACATTCAGTTTTAAAACAGCCCGCGTGCCACCTATTACAATTTTTATTCAAATTTCCATTTTTCATGTATATTAAATTTGGTACCCAACATAGGTACCTATTTAAAATATCTAAAATTCTTAATTCGATACAAACTATTAGGGGAGTACCTACTTTAAATAAATTTATCAACTTAAAGATTTTCAAAAATCGAATCCTGATTTAACATTTTGCAAAATGTCATTCTCAAACACGCGAACTGTCAAACGTGCGATAGTCGTTAGGCTTTCTGAAATTATCCAGTTTTCTGCGCAATTTTCTTAATTTTTCTCTCCGTAAGAACCATCCTCGTACTTCAAGGAATATTATAAAAAAAGAATAAGCAAAACCGGTTCATTCATTTTTATATATAAGAAGATTACATCGTCAACTACAATGTCGAATGGCTTTTTTATGATTATTGTAGTGTTGCGATAAAATTATGACGTGAACCACATCTTGGACCATATCAATATAAACTTTTTGGTAGATTCCGGGGCGGAGGTATCTGTAATTCCCAACAAATTCAAAACACCGCGAACAGTTGGAAACAACTCCCATAAATTTAGTATACCTTTAATACCTTGCAATTATTACCGTGTGAACAGTGCCTACTATCATTACATTACACACAGAATTTACTAAGCACATCATCACATAAAGAAAAATATATATTTATAAAGCACATAAAGAAAAATAAATATTTACAAAAAAAACTTAAGGAAGCATCGCATTTGTAGGTTGTTTATCATCTCAAAATTAAAACACACGATTTTTCTTCTTAGAACAAAAAAATATATATTTTTATTTTTATTGTTAAACTAACGTTTAAGACAAGATTTTTATGCATAGCACAAAGGGTAACAATTATTATAATCAATAATTATCAGCCTGAAACACTCATCCAAATTGAAAAATCTTCCGAGAAAAGATACATGACGCCAACGGGACTTGAACCCATGTCCTTCTGATTGCCGGTCAGCTGCTCTCCCAATTGAGCTATGGCGGCTTATCTTGTACCCGCCAAATGATTCAATATATACTAGTGTTTCATTCAACAATTACTGCTTATTATATTTTTTCCACCTGAAAACAACCAACTTTATTTTTGCGAGAGAGACATTGTTAGTGTTAAAATCCCTCGCTAGGTGGCGTCGAGACAAATTATGTCTTCATTTATTGGGGAAATACTTAAACTTGTCAAATATTAATTATTATTTTTATTATTTTATTTTTAATTTTTAACTTTATGAGTAAAACCTCAAATAGTAATATTTATATCAATAGCAAGAGGTCCTGGGTTCGAGTCCCAGAGGTGTCAATATGTTTTTCTTATTTTTCTGTTTCCAGATTTTCGATTGAGTTTCGTACCAGATTTAAATGTCCGGGTTTAATTTTCCCCACAGGAAAAACTAAACCCTTTCACACACTTCCCAAATGATCATCTGGTCAATCCACGTTATGCAATTGCACTATATGTATTATAATTACAAAACAATACAAGAACAACATGTCAACCTACCAGAGACCAGATGGTAAAATAATTCACCGACTCCAGATATTTTCATATCAGAGGGTTCGGCTCTGTGGAATTCCTAATTGAACCTATAAATCCTACTGATCCCTCAATATAAATATTTAAAAAATCTTTTGTAATCCTACATGTATTTAAAATTACCGATTTTTGCATTTTTATATATAAATTCTTTGACAAATCTAATACGCCTAAATTTTGAATCAGAGACCTAGGTATAATGCCAGTAGCCGAAATAACAAATGGTAATATTTTTATATTCCGAGAATGCCAAATTCTTTTAATATCATTTCCTAAATCTGTGTATTTTCTAATTTTTTCAGAAACAGTTTTTTGAATATTACAGGAATTTGGAATAGCTACATCAATGATATAAGTTATTTTTTTAATTTTGTCATGTAAAACTATATCAGGTCTATTATGACTAATTGTTCTGTCTGTTAGTATAGTTATATCATAATATATTTTATAAAATTCATTTTCTAAAAATGAATTTGGTTCATATTCATAATATGGTACTATATTACGGCAGTCAATCAAGTTATGTTTAATTACCAAACTTTGGTGAATTATTTTTAAAACCTGATTGTGCCTAAATGTATACTCGGACGGCGCTAATATAGAACATCCCGATATAATATGTTCTATAGTTTCCGAAAAAGCCAAACATTTTCTACATAAATCATCAATTTGATTTATATCTTTGATTATATGCTTCCTATAATTTTTAGTATTAATGACTCTATCTTGAATGGCAAGCATAAATCCTTCTATTTCTGCGCTCAACTCTCCAATACTCAACCATTTGTTTGACGAAAGTTTGTCAACATACGTTTGGTTGAGATAATTGAAGTGTTTTGCATGAATAATTTTATTTGACCAGGAATCTAATAATTCCTGGTTAGTATTTATAAGAATGTTGGCATTCTCGTCATATAAATTTAAAGGTGTAATGTTTCTATCTGCCTTACAAATTATTTTGTGCATTTCTGAGCTATTAGCTTTCCTATGGAAAAAATTTCTAAGCATTTCTACCTGGTTGTGTTTCAAAGATGTTATTTTGACTACACCTCTACCTCCTAAATTTCTAGGTAAATTAATTCGTTCTATAGCTGAATTTGGATGATAGCAATTAAATTTTGTTAACGTAGTTCTAATTAATCGTTCTAAACTATCTAAATCTGTATTGGACCATTTAATTATGCCAAATGAGTACGTTAATAAAGGTATTGCCCAAGTATTTATTGCTTTTACTAAATTTTTAGCAGACAGATTGCATTTTAAAATTTTTCTGATCCTAGTTTGAAATTTAATCCTAATACACATAAAAACAAAGCTCACAAAACATTAAACCATGGATCACTGCAGGGCTAGTAAAGAGTATTCACAAACGAAACGCAATGCACATGAGAGTACATAAAAACCCACATGACGGTAAACTTAATCATGACTACTTATTATATAGAAATCTATGTAACAAATTAATTAAGCAGGCCAAATACAAATTTTATAGGAACGCAATTGAAAATGCCAGAACGGATCCAAAAAAAACTTGGAAAGTCATTAATGAAGCAGCATATTTAAAACCCAAGAAGAATAATAATATCAAGAAACTGTCAATTAATGGAGAAATCCTTGAAACTAAGAACGAACCATTTAAACTAGCTAATTATATTAATTCTCATTTTTCCAACGTAGGCCTAAATCTAGCAAGCAAAATCCTCAACAATCACCACACTGCAAAAAAACTTTCATCTAAACACAGCCCTACCAAGCAACCATTACACTCTTTTAATATATATAAACTCAATAAAACAGAAATTTCCGACTTTATTTTATCTCTCAAACCACATTGCGCTCCGGGCCCGGACAAAATCTCAAACCAAATTCTGATTAATCTGCGAGAATTTATTGTTATACCTCTTCTACACATATTCAATCAAAGCTTTAGCCAAGGGATTTTCCCGGATAAACTAAAAATTGCCATTATAACTCCAATTCACAAGTCAGGGGACAAATCTCTCATATCTAACTACAGACCTATCTCACTATTAAATTCTTTATCGAAAGTTTTGGAAAAAGCAATGAAAAAAAGGCTAATATCCTACCTCGATAAACACAACTTACTCTCAGATTGTCAATTCGGTTTTCGAGCTAAAATGAGCACAGAACAGGCTATATCCGAATTAACTGATTACATTGTCAAAAATACTGATGTAGGATCCAAAGTCATCGGAGTTTTTCTAGATCTGGCTAAGGCTTTTGATACTATCTCTCATGACATTCTGTACGAAAAACTTAAAAATAATGGTATCAACGGTCCGCCGCTCGAATGGTTTATTAGCTATACTAAAAATAGGAAACAAATAGTTGAACTTAATAAATGCTACAGTGATCCGGAAGAAATCAAGTATGGCGTCCCTCAAGGTAGTGTACTTGGTCCCCTTCTATTTCTCATTTACATAAATGAACTTACCGATATTAAAATGGCATCTATCGACTACAAGGTAATCAGTTACGCAGATGACACGGTAATTCTATTCAAAGCACCGAGTTGGGAAAAGGCCTTCAAAAGTGCGGAAACTGGTATGATAGAAATAAAAAATTGGCTGGACGAAAATCTTCTTACCTTAAACATCTCCAAAACAAAATACTTAACATTCAGCAAAACCACTACCGGGCAACCAAAAATCACTCCGCCTTTATACCTACACCCTGATATTACCTCAAATCCCTCAAACCACAACTGCGAAAAAATAGAACATACTGATAATATCAAGTATCTAGGCTTAACAGTGGATTGTAAATTAAACTGGGAACTTCATATTAACTTACTAACTAAAAAAATCCGTAAACTAACATTTATTTTCAAAACTATTAGAAACATTATGCCACTAAAACAATTAAAAAATGTTTACTACGCTCTTTGTCAAAGCCTCCTAACTTATGGAATTTCTGCTTGGGGGGGAGCTGCCGACAAGTACATTAAACCGCTTAACACAATCCATAAAACATTAATTAGGATCATGTTCAAAAAACCTTATCTTCACCCGACGGAAAACATACTTATTACTAATAACATACTAGATATCAGGAAGCTGTTCATTAAAAAGATCATACAAATAAACTGCGTAAATTCCTCTCCATGCCACATAACTCACCCGAAAAACACAAGAGCTAAATCGTGTAACCTACTTCTAGTGCCTAAAACTAAATCAACTTTTGCCCAAAAACACGAATCTTACCTCGCACCTCACATTTTCAACACCTTCCTAAAAGAAACCACCTACTGTACCACAAAATACAACCTAAACTGGTTATACAAACATTTCAATACATGGTTACTACACAAAAAAAGGGCAAGCATCACCAAGTTATTAGTAATCTCATCTTAGTCTTTAATCCTCACTCTTTATTTACTTATATGTGTTGGTTACTTATAGAAATTTTTATCTTAATTATTAATACTGCTTTTGTATTACGAATGCTTTTATTATTAATACTGCTTTTGTTTTGCGAAAGTTTATATTATTATTACCTCATATGTATATTATTTTGTTGAAATCTTATAGTTCTAGATTTAGACGCTAGCATTACTATGTGTACTTGATGAATTTTTGGTTTTATGGAAATTTGTCAATTCCTTGATAACTGTATTTCAACTCCCAATAATTCTTATTTGATTATATGTATTTAGGTTTTAATATGTATCTATGAGTTTGATTATGTACACGTATGCGAATACCTGTGTGTAAGTATGTGCGCATATGCGTGTATGTGTGTATGAACATAATTGTGTATATGCATGTATATATATGTAAATGTATATGTGTCTAAGTTTATGTATATATATATATATGTACCCGCCTCGGAACAGACTTAGTCTAGTGAGGCGGGCTACTAACTTGTGTTTATATGATTATTATTACAATAAACGACCGGGTTGCCGGCATTAAAAAAAAAAATACCATTTTTAATACTAGTGTGATCTAATCTATTCGATTGCGGGTATCCTAAATATTTATAAACCTCATCCCCTTTCATACTTTTAATTTTGAAATTTCTAAATATACCCTCGTCTCCATCTACAATTTTGCCTTACTCTATATGGATCGTTTTACATTTATCTAAACCAAAAGTCATTTTAATATCATCTGAAAAAATTTTTACTACCTTAATCATTTTTTCTAAATTTGATTCAGAATTTGAAAATAATTTTATATCATCCATATATAATAGATGTGAAACTATACTACTCTCTCTTGTATTACCCTTAATTTTTATTCCAAACTTGCTTTTAATTAACATTTTAGACATAGGATTCAATGCTAAGCAAAACCAAAGAGGACTCAATGAGTCTCCTTGAAAAATCCCTCTTTTTATTGAAATGCCCGGTACTACTATTTTCTTACCTTTTAAATTTACTAGTAAATCTGTATTCCAAAAGGACATAATATTTTTCAAAAAGCTAATTATAATTGGGTTAACTTTATATATTTTTAATATTTTTATTAGCCACAAGTGCGGGACACTATCAAAAGCTTTTTGATAATCTATATAACAAGTATGTAAATTACGCTTTTGATTTTGAATTTGTTTTAAAATTACAGAATCAATATTATAATATTAATATAATATTGATATTATTGCAAAATAATTTACGCACCAGATTTAAATGTCCGGGTTTAATTTTCCCCACAGGAAAAACTAAACCCTTTCACACACTTCCCAAATGATCATCTGGTCAATCCACGTTATGCAATTGCACTATATGTATTATAATTACAAAACAATACAAGAACAACATGTCAACCTACCAGAGACCAGATGGGAAAATAATTCAATAATATTATAAAATAATAATATTATCTTCATTTATTTAAATATTATTTTTATTGTTAAACTAACGTTTAAGACAAGATTTTTATGCATAGCACACAGGGTAACAATTATAATAAGAAATAATTATCAGCCTGAAACACTCATCCACATTGAAAAATCTTCCGAGAAAAGATAGATGACGCCAACTGCCAATTGCTGATAATTATTGCTTATAATAATTGTTTTAAAAAATATATATTACGAAGTACACAATCCATCTGTGTATGAAGAGTTATTTGTAACATTATCTTGTAAAGTAAATAAAGAATCCAAAGAAGAGCTTTATACAAATATACTTACCAACGTTTTTTTTTTTTCCATTATTTTTGGCTTTCACCCTTCAAGGGTGTTCTAGGCCATCATTTATAATTACAGAGAAAGGAAAGGAGAATTTATATATTAATTTTATTTAAATGTGCAAATTTCAGAATTTTATGGAAGATTGGAGTAGAGTTCAGACTTAGAAGAGATGAGATGTTGAATGGAGGAGAGGCAATTTTTGATAACGCTTGATAGAAGAGAGGATATTTATTTAGAGAGGGACAATCAAAAAATATGTGATCTAAAGTTCCCACATCTAGACCACAGAACGTACAATCTGGGGAGTCAAGCACATGAATTTTATAAAGGTGAGAAGGAACGGAACAATATCCGATTCTCATACGAATAAGTAAGGAAATTTCTTTTTTGGAAAAATGGGGGAATTTTTGAAACCACGGTTTTGATGGGATAGTCCTTTGAATTGAGGCGTAGCGGGCACCCTTGGATTGACTAGCAATGTTCCAATACTCTGTCCAAACATTGTGGGATCTATCTTTGATGATGGAAAAAATATCAGACAGGGGAATATGATTTACGAGGGTAACGGTAGGGTTAGACGCTCCTTGTTTTGCCAAGGAATCAGCAATATCGTTACCCACTATGCCAACATGTCCAGGAATCCAAATCAGAGTGACAGTTTTTCCAGAGCTTTGAATGGAGGTTATCAATACTCGAATAAGACATACAAAGTGATCATCAGGATGAAGAAGAGGACTTGTTTTAAGTTTTTGGAGGGAACTGAGAGAGTCAGAGAGGACAAGAGAATGTTCAAAATTATTTTTTATTATATATTTGAGAGATTCAATAATCGCAATGCACTCGGCAGAAAATATTGAAAATTGGTTTGAAATTGAATAAAATATTCTTTCATTAGAATTATTGTGGTAAACGTTAATACCAATACCACAGTTAGGAGAGTCCGGAGATTTGGAGCCATCAGTAAATAAAAGAGAAGAGTTGGGCCATTTAGAAGAAATAATGTCATTGAACATATTATTGACAGTACGGGCTGGGAGATTGGAATGACTTTTAAGGATGCCGATCCCTTCTAATATCGTTGGGGATAGGGTGACATGACTATATTTTAATTTGTACAAAGGAAGAAGATCATTTTTGATAATTTGAAGCTCTGAGAGAGAGCGAAAATTTTTACAGATGGCAGGGAGAGGTTTAGTTCGAGCTCTGATTGTAGATGAATGTGTTGAGTCGTTGAACAACGAGACTCTTGGAATAATCTGATGACTTTTAGAATTTAAACATTTAAGAACAAATTTGTCAGCAAATAATTGACGCCTTAAATAAAGAGGAGGATCAGAACATTCTACTTGAAGGGAATTGATGGGCGACGATTGCATCGCGCCAGTTATTATTCGCAATGACTTAGATTGAATTTTGTCTAATTTACTGAGTGCATTTTTGGATGCAGCACTAAAAAGTGGGCAGGCATAGTCGAGATGACTTCAAATAAGTGCATTGTAGAGCAACTTAATGCAGATAGGATGAGCACCCCACCAAACGCCAGTCAATGATCTGATAATATTTAAATTTTTTTCACATTTAGTAACTATATTATTAATGTGGGAAGACCATTTAAGTTTCCTATCAAATGTTACTCCCAAAAATTTTACTTCGGAAGCATTGGGGATTGGAGAGTTTTTAAATAAAATTTGAACAGGGGGGTTATTATGACGATTTGAGAAGGTAACACACTGACTCTTTTGTACTGAAAGTTCAAGACCATTTAAAGTAAGCCATGTGCAAAGGGCATCCATGGCTTCATTAAGATATTTGACGGCGGATGGAATGATCTTGGATGATAAGAAGAAAGCTATGTCATCTGCGAACTCAACAATTTTTACTTGAGGGGGAATGGTGACATGCATATCGTGTGTGTATATATTATACAGTAAGGGGGATAATACATCGCCTTGGGGTAAACCCTTCCAAATTGACCTACTCTGAGGAGTAACATCTGGTAGCTCAATGAAAATTTTCCTATCGAGAAAAAGATTAATAATAGATTGGACAAACATGAGGGGTAAGCCAAGGCCTAAAAGTTTTTTTTTAAGAATTGGGATGGAAACATTGTCAAAGGCGCCTTCTATGTCTATAAAGACTGCAAGACATACTTCTTTGTTAGAAATGGATAAATTAATATCAGTTCTGATGATGGCAAGGTTATCTTGTGTAGATTTCTTTTTCCTAAATCCAAATTGGGATGGAGAGAGAAGATGATTACTCTCGACAAAAAATTCTAACCGGTTTTTAATTAATTTTTCATAAATTTTACTAAGGGTGGATGAAAGAGCAATTGGCCTATAGTTGGATCCAGAATTGGGTGATTTGTTTAATTTTAGAATTGGGATGATTATTTGAGAACTCCAGTCATCAGGTATTATGCCAGTCTGGAAGATTTTATTTAAGATGCTTAAAAAGTGATTTAGAACATTATCATTACTATTTTTGATAATGCTATAAGGTATACCATCTCTGCCTGGAGATGAGTCCTTGACTGTTGATAAACAATTTTTTAATTCAATTAAAGTGAATGGAGAGTCAAGCCAATGATCAGACATAGGAGTGTTGTGGATTGGAGTTATTTCATCTAAGTTAGGTACAGAAGGGGGGGCAATTTTGTCCAAGAACTCGTCTATCCATTTAGAATGAGAAGCTCGAGGAGATGTTGGACTGAAGGAGGATCGAAATCTTCGAATCATAGACCAAACTTCCGAAATTGGAGTGTTCGGAGATACTGAACTGCAGAAGTTGTACCACCCGGATTTTTTTTTTTGACCTCAATACCCTTTTGGCATTGGCTTCGGCATTTTTGTATATGAGATAGTTCTCCATAGTCATATTGTGACGATAGGAAAGAGATTTAGCTTTCCGAATTCTCACTACTTTGGAACATTCCTCATCCCACCAGGGAGTTGGAGGGAGTTTTTTGAGAGATTTGGTTTTAGGGGGAGGATTTGATTTATTGATTGCAGTTACGAGCATTGATTTGAAGTTATCGTAGTCATCTTTGACAGATAATGTATCGGTATAGGATAAATTTTGTATAAACTTATCCATATGTGAGTTAAATTCGTCCCATTTGGTGTGTTTTGTTTTAATCTTTGTCGAAATATGGGACTTGTCTAAATGGAAAGAAGTTTGATAAGTGATAGTGATCGGGAAATGATCACTGGAGCAAAGGTCGGGGGACACCACCCACGAGGAGAGAGGTGCTAGATTAATAGAGCATATGGAGAGATCCACTGCACTGGGGTTTGTGTTGGGGCGAGAGATTCTAGTAGGAGATCCGTCATTCAAAAGAAAAAGGTTGGATTCATCTAGGAAATCCATCACACTTCGACCGTCTCGATCACAAAAAGCAGAACCCCAGACGGGGGAATGGGCATTAAAATCACCCAATAAAAAGAAAGGAGGGCTTAGTTGACGGACAATTTGCAACCACGCTTGTTTATTGAAGTGCGATGTTGGGGGAAGATAGATAGAAACAAAGGAAGTGTCCTTTATTTTAGCTGCAACCATTTGAAAGTCAACATTGGGGGGTTTGATATTATTTATTGGGAAAAACGGAAGGGATTTTTTAATAAAAAGGGCAGCACCACCGCCCGTACCTTCCGGGCGATCATCGCGGAGACAGGAGTACCCTCCCACATTAAAGTGGGTGGATGGAGTAAACCATGTCTCCGAGACAGCAGCCACAGAAACAAGGTTTGAATTTAATAGGTTAAGAAGGTTTGATTTGTTAGAAATAGCACTGCGGCTATTCCACTGAAGAATTCTGACATCTTGAAGAGCCATTTTGAATAAATGATTTTAATGTGAAAATAATAGAAGCAGCGTTGGACGGTAGATTAGTTTGAGAAGAAATTAGGTCAATTAGAAGCATAATAAGAGTTTGAATAAATGAAGAATTATCTTGGGAGAGTTGTACAGAAAGCTTTTGATAGTTTGTTGAGGATGAATTATAATTGTTTGCGCACCCATTTGTGGCGTGTGAAAGAGGAGAACCATTGGGATTTAAGAGAAGTGAGTTGTGTTGTTGCTGATCGTATCCACGAGCCTGTTTAGAGATAGGGTTTTCGTATGTGAATTTTGTTGAACGGGAAGATGTTGAGGAGGAGGCGAGAGGGTTGGATGAAGAGTTACTGGATAAAACCTCGGAAAATGATTTTTTGACAGGCGGGAATAATTTAGAAGCCTGCAAAAAAGACAAGTTCTCAGAGGCCATAGAAATTTTTATATTTTTTTGGCGAGATTGTTCGGGGCAAGAAGAGTTAATGGCGGAATGAGCGCCTAAGCAGTTAAAACATTTAGGTGAAGAGAGAGAAGAACATTGGTCAGCCGAATGGTTTTCTCCACATTTGAAACATCTGGGAGGGGATCTGCATGCAGCTTTGGTATGACCAAAACGGCAGCAGTTGTAACATTGAGTGGTGGGATAAGAGTACATTTCAACTGGTAAGGAGTTGAAAAATAAATAAATATGGGAGGGAAGAGATTGTCCTTCGAATGTGATGACGACAGATTGGGAAGGCTTCCAGGAAACGATGCCCTCAGAGGTGTCCTTATAATTTAGCCTCCTGGCTTTTATGGGATTGCCGATATGTTGGGGGGTTGAAAGTGAGGACAGAATTTCTGGAATGGACAGATCGGTCGAGATACCCCTGACCAGGCCCATTCGAGTGACATTGAAAGTTGGGATGTACGCCTTGAATTTAGAATTTGATGAAATAAATATATTTTTGATAAAGTTGTTGGCGGCTGAACCTGACAGGAATTCAACAGAGATTCGGAAGCGACCCTCGGCTTTAACACCTCCAGGTTTAATCGAAAGGTTCTTGTTATTTGAAAGAAATTTACCAAATTCAAGAGGATGGATGGTTTTACCTTGTTCAGTTTTTTGCGCATATACAATGTAGGGGCCACGGGAATGAGTAGAGTAAAAGATTGTTGGAGGAGGTTGAGGAAGAGCTGGAGGGGACTGAGAAGACAAAGGCGAATCATGTTTTTTTGGGGAAAGGGGACTAAATTTTCTTTTTTTAATTGAGGTTAGGATGACAGATTCATTGTCTGAAATGTTTGAATGTTCTGAAAAGTCTATTTTATCTGAAATGTCTCCATCTGGAGGGTCAGGAGGGGGATCTGGGGGCTTTGTAAGGGGTACAGGAGGGAAATCCTCCTCCATTGTTCAAAAAATTACAGCTAATATAAAAAGTGACAGAAGTAAAAAAATTATATAAATATCTGAAAATGAGCAGCAAGAAGTGACTCCTGGAAGATCAGGGGGGAGAAGATTCCAACACACTAAACTTTTTACAGCCAAAACACAATAAAAAGATTGGTTTAAGAATATTTTTTGAAAGAGCAAAACAAAAGAACTACTTACCAACGTTATATTACTTTGATTTTTCCACACAAAAATGCTCTGTTTCATTTTTACTGTTTATTTCGCTATTCTACGAGTAGCTCAATTTGTGCTGTCTGTAAGATATTTGATAAAAAATGCAATATCTACAGTTCTGCAGCAAGCGATGCCTCAAGTATTTCAATGGAAGTTCAACTATTTTCGTATTAAGTCTAAACGTTACGATTCAGTCATGTTTGTGGAGAAAATCTTGTACAAACCGCCTTTAACCAACGATCGATAGGAAACAAAGTAACTGACCAATTTTTATGTGAATACCGCGCAAAAGATGCGCGTTGCTTCCAACCAGTGGAGCCAGTGAGAGTATGGCATTTACAATTGGGGTATGGTGAGAGGCTGAAGTAAATGGGGAAGGAAATTACGTGGCTATTCAAATCTGGTTATCAATCATCGTTAATTCCATTTCAACTCTAAATGGTGGTCTTTCACCAACGCGATACTGAGAGTATCTTCCACTTTGTAACACGCCGCAAATGTATAATGTATTATTTTTATTGGACATTAAGTAGATATATGTAGTTTATGTAATTATCGATGTATTGGATATCATCATCGGAAACGTTCGGGTTTCCGAAGTTTGGCGAGCGGCTCTCGGTACGAACAGCTGACGGGCCCGTTGCCGCGCTCAGATCTAATCTAGAAGCCCTTGTAGCCAGTCGCTACAATAGACATAAAATACAATACTACTTGAATCCATTGTAAAGTCCAAATAAAGAAGAAAACGAACTTAAGTTGTACATATTATTATTGTGGGCTTGTAAGCCACATTAAAGAACATTACAATATACGAGGTAACGGATTAACTTTTATACAGACTGATCACATTTATAGTGTATAATTTTGAATGTAGCTATAACTTTGTGGTTATCCATTATAAATAAATGAAACAATGATACTTTGTTTGAACCACTTATATATTTGAGTAAAGCCGACCGGTTTAGGAAGGACCGTTCCTTCTTCAGGGCAAACGCATACTGATTTGACAGTTACACAATAGTGGATGAGAACAGTGTATTATTATGGTATAAATATTATTATTATATAAGATAAATATTCTTCACATTAATCATAAAGGAAAACGCTTAGATAACTTAGAAGCCTTGGAAATAAAAAAATATCCCCCACCCACCCACTCTCCATTATTACCTAGCAACGGCTCCACCCGTACCATAAATATATAATACATAAACATAAATATAATACATTGCTACCATCCACTATTTTGTAACTGTCAAATCAGTATACGTTTGCCCTGAAGAAGAAACGGTCGTTCCGAATCCGGCCGGATTTACTCAAATATATTAGTGGTTCAAACAAAGTATCATTGTTTCATTTATAGAGATTTAAAGTTTTTGTTCAATTAATTCATTATCCGAACTAATATGAACTAAAATGGCTCCCATACTAAGGTTCGGCTAATGTAAACGATGAAAAGCTTTTGTTATCGCCAAGAATTAAAAAAAATGTATCTCGTGGTCCAAGGATTGTGGCGCCAAATGGCGTGAACATTCCAAAAACAGAGGATTAAAAGTTTTTTTAATGTGCTTACTTCATCGTACGTTTAGTTTTTCGGGCAGGGAGGGCAAAGAGAGATAAGTTCCACAACCACCTCAAAATGGTTACATGAGTTAATCGAATATCGTCGTATTGATCTTGAGGTCCAATAAAGTAAAATATGAATGATTTTGGTTGAAAAATTGTACCGGGTGGCAATTTATAAATGCAAATGCAATAAAATTTTCATATAAAAGTCACCAAATCATTCATACTCATCAGTATTGCTTGACTCCAAATTACTCATCAGTATTACTTGACTCCAAATTACTATTTAAGTTATATTGAACAAATATTGGGTGCGGCAACATAACTTCCTTTTTTCAAAACTTAGTAAAATCCATTGTATGAATCAGAAATTTTTATTTCTTTTTTATAAAATAGGCACATGCTTAAAGCTTTTTTCTCCTTTTTTTTGAAGATCAAATCAGGTAGATGACGTCACCCATTCTCCATACCCCGAGTAAATCGATTTCTAGCGTTTTTCATGACTCTTGCCAGCATATCAGGCGTTATCCTGGTAATTTCTTCCTGGATATTTGTCTTCAAATCTTGTAGGGTCCTTGGACGGTTCACATAAACACGGAGTTTAAAAAAAACGGGAGAGTAGGCCGGCCACTCCAAATCACACATAATTGAGATGAGGCGCTCTGGGAAGTGTTCCCTCAGAACAGCCTTCGATGTTCTTGCAGTGTGTGCCGTTGCACCGTCTTGTTGGAACCAGGTGTCTCCAAGTCCAACTCATCTAGCCGTGGGAAAAAAAAACTTTAAATATGTTCACATACCGGTCCAAATTCACTGTCACTGTTACTTCATTTTCTTCAAAGAACCAGGGACCAATAATTCAACTTGAAATTATTGGTACCTGGTTCTTGCTGGAAATTGCACACCACACTGTGACTTTAGGTGAATGCAAAGGCCTTGTATGCAATTCTCGAGGATTTTTGTCAGCCCAGTAGCGCATGTTTTGTAGCACACAAAAATAAATATGGGCTTCATCACTAAAAAACACAAAAGCGTCCTCAGGAACGACTTCCAGAAGAACCTCACACGCGTTGTGATCTAATGGGATGAGGGACTCCAGTTCTTCATCTTGTCACACTTGCAGTTTGTCTGAACGTAGTGACCCACAAAACAATTAATTTCCGGTCTGAGACAGGGGCCAATGGGGCTAAATTGAAGTGATTCCAAAAGGCCCGCTGGGTTACGATCACAGAAAATCCGTTCGAAAAGTAGACGTCAACGTCAAACGCACGCTGCTCATTGTTCCAATTCAAGGTGGCGACTGAACTGTGTCGAGACAAAACTTTATAGTTTCGTCTTTCGAAAGAGACCACTAGCGCTCCGCTACAACATGAAACGATTGAATGGCGCGCATTTAAAAAAAGGAAGTTATGCTGCCACACCCTGTATTAAAAAAACCTTTACTCAAATGGGCTGCAATTTTTCAAAAATCATTCAATAAACCTTTTACACTTAAACGTATGATGTTCAAGATGACATTTCATCTTGAATTTGCACCTATCATTTGGAATCCTCAATATTCAACTTATAATAATCGAATTGGAAATAATCAAACAAAAAACAAACAACCTTATAAAAATTACTGTTTCAGAAAATGCGTAGGTTATGTATTTCACTACCCTGTACTTTAATGTCTTTGTAAGATTTTCTAACATAAAATACATCCATAGAAATGTGACTTTCGTTTTACCGATAAATTGCTCACAGACAAACGAAAGAAGTTTTCGTGCAAAAAAAATAATGGTAGTGCTGATTTATAATACTAACTAACTTACCATTATGCCGTTTTCCCGCAGGGGTAGACAGAGAGGACGGACCGCTAAACAACTCGATCTTGGCGCCCACTCCTTGGCTCGTTCACATTCATACATCGTCTCAAACATGCTTCGTACATCAGCCTTGCATTCTTTGCGGATCTCCAAGTTTCTCACACGATCGTACATGGTTTTGCCACACATACGCCTCAGGGATCTCATTTCTAAAGCATTCAGTCTACTTTCATCCTTCCTCTGCCAGTTCCATACCTCACTGCCATACATCACTCCATTATGGAAGGCTAGCTTCGCCTTTTTGGACAGTTTTATATTGGCGCCAACGGCGTTCAGTCCTCCATTAATAGAGTTACCTGCATTCACCCTTCTTTCAATATCTCTATCAGCCTTCCCATATCTCATAAACATACTTCCCATATTCACGGATTCATTTACCATCCATGATATATAATACCCTCCACGATTTCATTTCGCAATTCCATTAAAGTGGATGGTGCTTTCAGCATCGCCCTGGAACCACCTAGAATCGATCAGTAATCATAACAGTCAAATCAGATACTCGAAGCGGTTATTTCGGTGACATTTAAGTAATACTTAATTTGGGATGCGGGTATGGGTATCGCCGCCCCGGGATCCATTTATTGGATAATCAACACCTCTGCCATAGATCACATCAAGTGGTTCGCTACGTTTGGTGACTTAGCAGAGGTGCCCGGGTTCATGGGGTGAGGTTTGTCTGAGCCTTGATGGCGGATGCATCCGCTACGTGGCGGGCCGGATCGAGAGATCTGGTTGACCTTTCCTTTGACCTCTCCAGCCACACTCTCTCGATCCATTGCTTTGCACTGAAGGGATGGGTTAGTATGTCCGTCACTCCTGGACTACCCCCCCTCCACACTGTCCTCCAGATTCCTACGCACCCCTCATACCATTTTTCCTTTCCATAATCTCTTTTACCTTTTTCCTTTCTTTCCCTAAAATGACCCTCCACACAGCATCCCCAAAGATGAAATAGGCCTTGAGAAATGTTTTTCCTCGGAGACTCCTGTGTGGAGTTAATGTAAAAAGAGAAAAAACAGACGTGAATAGCCAGAAACTCTACACTTTGGAATCTTTTCTCTTCCACATCCCTTCACACGTACAAAATTACCCAAACATGATTTAGTCCCATCTCTTCAGGTAGTTCGATCTATTGTACTGAATAACATTTAAAAAAAAACATTCTCTCCATCAACTTCAGTAAAACCTTTCACCGCAAATAACGTGGTGCATTGAACAAATAAATCAAATCAGCACTTAAAAGTGCTGTCACGAGAGAAATGGCAAGATTCGAGTAGGTGCTGTTGTACTATAAATAACCAGCGCCAGTGGATATTAGAGTCGAATAGCATAGTACTGTAGTTGACGCACCAAATGCATGAAATAACGTTAAAAATAAACGAATAAAAAAGTTTTCTCTCTGGGAGAGCTTTATTTAAATTCAGAATTGACGCAGAACAATAACCGTTTTGTCGGAGGTGCTATTTCTGATATAAAAAAAACATCTTTGGCATTTAAGAAATTTTGCCTTATTATACTCTAAGACGTTGCACACTGTAGACGTGGGGTAGAAATCTCAAAGTGGGAAGCCAAAAGCAAGGCAATTGCATTGGTCTCGATTTTTAGTACTTTAGTACTAAACTGTCACTCGTTGAGTAAGGTCATTTCTTACCAGTAGGAAAATTGCATTTAAAAAGCGCCCAAATGCCCGATTGGGTAGAAGGATAGTTGGTGCGTTTGGCTTCGGTGTGGAAGTAGCACATCTTTTTAATACATGAATAACTTTTGAATTAAGAAATTACTGAAAACTTCCTTCATACGTTTCATAAAATTATTATTAAGCGTGACAGCTGTCTCGCTTTCTGAAGGCGTTATCAAAGTGTGACATTATCAACAGTTTGATAATGACTTCAAAATGTGGAACAGCTGTTACGTGTAAAAATAATTACACAGCAGACCTTGTTTGTAAATAAACAGTTTTTTTATGAATTGAACAATGATATTATTGGATATATCGGTGGTCCCGAAGAAGAATGACAGATCTGCTAAAAATTAAAAACATTAATTACTTTTTGTTGATTTAAAAGCCTGATTTCTAGGAATTTTGGATGAAATAAAATGACAGACAGGATAGAAGCAGTTGGGACTTTTGTGAGTTATTCAAATAATTAAAAAAATAAGGGATTGAATTTAATTACTCTGAATGCAATACCAGATCGAATACCTTATTTTGTGAACATTTTAAACCGAGATAAACATAAAACTCTTTACTCAGACCAAACCTTGCAATGCCCTAGAAGATATTGATATTTTCCCTGTACCCTTAAATACTTAAAAAAATAAAATCATTTTTTTAAATTTTATTTGTTCAATTTTACTCTTAAATTTAATATTATATTTTTATTATATCTTGCTTCCTAATCTGTAATCACTACTTAAGTTATCGTAAATGGAAAAACTGGTTTATTTTGTATTCACCATTAAATTTCAAAGATGGATTAATTAGATAGCAATGCCTGTTATATGTTGTGATTGTCTTATTTCATATTTAACATCATTTTAGCACTGAGCACTTCTAATTTATCATTCTATTTAATCTCGATGTTCAGACTCCTTTACTGATAACTTTCATGTCTCTGTCACCTTTTATTCAAACATTTGAATGTATTTTGTATCTATGATCTTCTTTTGTCTATGGCCGCGCTAATTTTCTTTTTTTGTCTACAAAATTCGTTGTCAATTTGGCCAGTCATTTTTATCTAAATTCTCTTCTTAATTCTTTTCACAATTTTTATCTACAAATTGCATCTCAAGTGCTTAGAATCGAATCAATACCTAGCTGTAAATTTATTCATCTGAATAAAATGAATACTGATAACTTTCATGTCTCTGTCACCTTTTATTCAAACATTTCAATGTATTTTGTGTCTATGGTCTTCTTTTGTCTATGGCTGCGTTGATTTTCTCTTTTTGTCTAAAAAATTCGTTGTCAATTTGGCCAGTCATTCTTTTCTCAATTCTTTTCTTAATTCTTTTCACAATTCTTATCTACAAATTGCATCTCAAGTGCTCAGAATCGAATCAATATCTCGCTGTAAATTCATGTAACAATATCCGGTACACAACACGAGTTTTTTTACTAAAAGGGATAACCTCTCAAAACATCATTACCTCTAACTGAACGGTTTCTTTGGTGTGGAAATGCAAAGGCTGCTCACTTTACAACTCACCTCGAGACCTAACGCAATGTCTTTCAACGACACTACCTAGCTTTTATAAAAAAATAATGATCGGTGTTAGTTTATCACTTACCCAAGCAATAGAAGTATGTACGGATCCAAATAAAATTCCAATAGCCATTCTTGGTTCTAGTTCACAATTCACAAAACACCTATCGTCTCATTGATTTCAGCATAAATTCAAAATTTATTGACATTGTTGGTCGATGATTTTGGCACTTATTTCGGCATTTCACCTTCTCGCTGAGAGATCTGTGCTGAAAGCCTACGGTAATTCCTATACCGCCGTTATCAATTCAATTTACATCTCAGTCAACTCTCGTATCAACGTCAGGGGTGCATAATTCATATCCGGGATGAATTTAAAAGTATACCGTGGAGGGAATATTTACAAGGCAGGAAATTGAAATTTAGACTTGTAAGAAAATTTTCCCGGTTCTTCTAGAGATTTAGGCATTTTTTTCTGGAAATAATGGTTTTGACGTTGAACAATGTTATTTATTTAACAATTTTTGATGCCAGCCGTAAAATCACAACAGCCAGGCTGACATCAGAGGCATAATATGCAAATAAATAAAGAATCTAAAAAAAAAACAGAATTTTTGGGTCTTTGAGCTATCAACTCGAAATTCATCCACTGGAGCGCTTTTTGCCACAATATGACACTATTTAAAATACCTCAGATTTATTTGCTGCCAATTTTGGCAAATTTTACCTTATTTGTAAGTAATTAAGTAGATGTTTAAGATTTTATTATATTATTTTTTTAAATCCTACGAATATTTTTTAATTGTCAAAAGATAAGTGAATTTATTGGCTATATAGAACAATAATCAGTTTGTATGTCTCCATATTAAAATTCGGAGAAATGTTTTTTTTAAGGTGGGCGGAAAATATTCAAAACGGTCACCAAAAAATTTCTAGCAATCCGAGAAAAAAGTTTCAATTGCGGCTGTAGCTCCAGTGACTAATATCACTTAGGAAAGCTTATTGAGATATATAAAAACGGTAGCTTTCCAGGCTTTAGTTTTTAAAGCTAAGTCCAAAAAAGTCTTCATACAGCAGTGATATTCCTTCTCAGCGATATAGCTGCTTCATGATGCCAGGAAGCTTTTAGGTTATACATAACTGTTTTATAATTTTTTTCTCTAGTGATTTACCTACTTATTTACCAGAGAGTAGATTACATTACATTATTTATAATATTTATAACATTTATAACACTTATCATGCATCGACTCCCTGTCTGTGTGCCACTAGTTGACAAAGGCCTCCTCCAACTGTCGCCATTTCTCTCTATCATTAGCTACTCTTGTCCATGTACCACCTGCTATGGCTTTGATGTCGTCAACCCACGGTCTAAATGGTCTACCTTGTCTTCTCTTCTTGTCACTTGTGAACCTAAATATCTATCAATATTTAATATTAATCACTGATCACCATGCCATCGGCTCTGTGCCATCACTTAAATCATGTTAAAAAAATTTAATTTAATGTCTGATCCCAGAAATAATACGTACTTACCATTTCCCCAAAAATAAAACGACCACCAAAATAAATATATGTAATAAATATGCTTTGCGTGGTCGAAAAAAAAACCTTTTCACAGAAATCCACATTTCCGAGAAAGGTTTCGGTAACGGGATGTATAAACTACCGTTCGTGCTTTAATATATAATATATTTTTAATTAAAATCTGGTACAAAAATTACAATCTTTTGGAAAATATAAAATAAACTGTAGTTTTAACAACACGGCATAACACCCCAAAAACAAATAACGAAAATACTTTTGGCCGTGGAAATCTAATAAAGTGTCTATTGAAGACACTTTTTAAAATTCAAATTTCGTCAAAAGATGTTCTTAGGACCGTACAGGGCGGTTCCAATAAGAAAGATTAATTAATTAAAATTAATATCGATTTTATTTCATTGAAAAATTCCTTTAATTTAAACCTACATTCAAAAATGCTGAAAGGCTTGATGATAAAACTATTAAAATTATGTACTTTTTGTTATTATTTTTTGATCATAAGTATTTATAATTTTTCAATAATGTGTAAGCAAAATAAGGATTTAAAGAAAATCTTAGATATATAAGTTTATAAGACCGTAAATAAATAGACAAACTGAAGTATTTTCGTGAAGTAAAACACGTGCGCGGATCTTTTTTTCAATGATTTTATTTACTCTAAAATTAAAATTCTGAAATACAGCATTCCCAGATAATTTATTGATTTATTTTACTGCATGCTTATAATATGATTTTAAATGTGTGTTGTTAAATACAAAATTTTGCACAAATCTGCCAACGGTCTACGGTAAAACCTTATTGTACTAAAAATAAACGTATTTTCTAAATATTTAAAACATAGCTTTACTAGATACAAGAACAGTCTTTCGAAATCTATTTATATTTTTTTGTGGAAAAGAGTCAATACGTCTAAAATTTTATTTAAAAATGACGTATTTCAGGTTTTGTCAGTTTATTTTCTCATAACAAGTTTACTTTTTAACTTATAAATTTTTGTATGTATCTGCAAACAAAGACTTTATGTTATTTAAATTGCGAAATAAATTAGAAAGCCACCGATATTTCATCAAAAATATGTTGAAATATCTTGTTCTTCGAGGTATTCGTAAGAAAACTGTGAATGTTTGAATATTATTCGATGTATCGTTCATGAATAATATTCCTTCCCGTGTTATTTTAGCCAAACAAAACAACGGATTCTGTTTATTCCGGATTGAAAACCGATATTATATTGAAACTACGGGAAAAGAATAATGTTCCCTAACCCTGTTTGAGACGTTGACAAATAGAATTGCTCCGAAAAATATTGAGGAAAAGGGCTTTTCAGGCAGTATTCCTATTCCTTACCTTACCTATATTCCTCACCTGGAGCTGAACACTAAATACAGCACAGGTGAGGGTGTTTGCTTGGAACATACAAATATCGAGAACCTTTTAAAATCCCGAATGGGTTTCATTTGAATCTTATTGAATTCAGTTTCAGAAATCTTTATCCAATATTTAAAATGTTTTGTGCAAACTCATAAACAATATAATTTGTAAATTTAATGCCAATTATTATTAGGATCGAAATATGTTCGTCCATTCTGTAATTTTGTTCTTAGGTGAATTTTATAGAAATAATGACAGTGGTGTGGTAATAATGAACGTGGTGTAAATTTCAAAGAATTAATTGATATAATATGTTAAAACCAAATATATTCAAATACAAGAAATATGCTATGATGGCCGCCCGACCGTGGCGAATACTACCTTTTTTTACATTAACTCCACACAGGAGGCTACGAGGAAAATAATTTCCCTCATGTCATCTGAGATGCCGTGTGAAGGGTCTTTTTGAGGAGAGGAAGGAATGAACATTGGTCTTGTAGAGACCCATGTTGTAGGAAGGAGAACACACAGAAGCCGGCAAATCATTCC
The DNA here is from genome assembly GCA_929108145.2 of Limnephilus rhombicus. NCBI lineage: Eukaryota > Metazoa > Arthropoda > Insecta > Trichoptera > Limnephilidae > Limnephilus > Limnephilus rhombicus. The sequence goes on along the minus strand of OV815288.1, from coordinate 43,219,651 downwards.
ACAGCCGAGCTATTGAACACGAGAACGAGTCGAAGAAGCGACCCGTTCTCATGTGACAAATGTCAACCGTGTATTGGGCACGCATTTGGCGTGTTTTCCGACTATGCACCGGTGACGAAGGGATCAATGACGCTAGTTCCTCGAGCATCTTCCGTTGTAGTACCGGTAGAACAAGGTTAGCGTTCCCACCCGACGCCTGTGCTCTAAAGATTGCAATCCGTCTGTTAAGATGGGAGAATCTATAAAACGGAGCGCACGTTTCTGCACAGAGTTGATCGTATTTTTCAGGTATTTTGGAGCTCTAGATCAGAGGTGGCTGCCAAATTCAACCGTAGAGCGAACTTGTGATCTGTACAAATGTACAGGGTTAGCAGTTGTGTACTATTAGTAGTATCTGTAAAAAGTATCTGCGGGCCCTGAACAGTACGCCCAGTTAGTGGGAATAGTTAGAATACGGAAAGAATTCGTTCAGTTAGTAGATTTTTTGAAGGTGCAATATTGGCATTAACTGCTGATAGAACATCTCCTATATTTCAATATCTTTGGTTAAAACTTTACCAAAAAAAAAATTGTCTTAAATGATAAACAGCCATAAAAAGTTATACACATTGTTTATGCAGCGGAAGAGGATAGTTTATTTTTTGTACGTGAAATTTCTAGCCGAATTTCAGAATATTTCTAATTAAGTACAAATGCATCTACGGAAAATTTTACCTAAAACTGGCAGCAAAGCAATCCGAGGTATTTTTAATAGGCCACATTGTGGCAAAAAGTGCTCCACTGGATACACACGCACAAGGCATTTATGTTATTAAAAAAACATCACTTTAGTGGAAATCTTATTAAAATTACACGGTAACACAAAATTATAAAAATAACTTCTAAGAAATCATCTACATTTTTCAAAACGGGAACCTAAAGCCTGTCGAAATGAGACGTTGCCATTTTGTAAGAATTCGAAACGGAAATTTTAAAGTCTGTAGCAATCGGACGTGCTACGTAAACGCGTAAAAGAAAACACTGGAATTAACTGTTGATCGTTTATTAATAAGAATTAAAATTCACAATATTATACGGAGCGCGACAGTAGTAAATAACGGAACAAGTTGTTTGGCTTGCTATTCTATCGACTAACTGGGTCAAACCATTACTTCGGCTTTTATAATGCTGTGGAGGAGGTAACGGTTTAATAATTCGGCTGGTAATATCGAGAGAATACGATACGTTTTTCGATGGTTCTAACGCCTAATGTACAGGGAATTTGAATGCTCCGGTACTTTCCATAAAGTGCGACGAGATGCCAAATATTTCAGCGCAGGTAGATAAGTATTTCTTCGTGTTCCGTTCTCAGTTGTACCAGGCGGCGATGTCACCGTGTCGCACAGGTACATACCTTAAGTAGGTACGTACCTAAGTGTTGGCTCGCCAGAAGTCTTAATTCAATGTATAACTAAAACACCATTCAACGGTTGGGAATTGTTTTTTTTATTAATAAGGCTGTTGGAGTCTTGGTGTATTTTTTTTTTACTTTAGCTCCATACAGGAGGACCTTAAGAAAATAATGTTCGTCAAGGCGTATTTCATCTTTGAAGATGCTGTGTGGAGGTTTTTTTTAGGAAAAGGAAGGAGAGAAAGTACTAGGAAGGAAAAAGGTATGACGAGATGTGTGGAATGTGGCGGTCAATGTGTCTAGAAGTGATGGATGTGTGAATCCATTCCTCCAACTTCTGTGCAAGGAGATGGGTCTAGAGTCTGGAGAGGTCTAGGTTAAATTTCCCTAAACCATTATCTTCTGATCCAGTCCGCCATGCAGCAGGTGGACAATCGAATTGGCCGCCAAGACCTAGACAAACCTCACCCCATAAACCCTGACACCCCTTCTAAGTCACCAAACTTAGCGAACAGGGGTGTTGGTTATCCCATAAGTGCTCCCCGGAGCGGCGGTACCCGTTTCCGCCTCCCAAATGAATTGATCGGTTTCAGAGTAAAGTGAGTTGACCATTAGGTATTTATTTATTTATTAATTTATTTATTTACGCCTTGATGGCTTTTACATTTAAGGTATATTGTACAGGAGCATCATAACAAGTAAATAGTAATTATTATTTTTTAATTTATAAACTAATGTTTAAGACAAGATTTTTATGCATAGCACAAAGGGTAACAATTATTATAAGCAATAATTGTTAGCCTGAAACACTCATTTATATTGAAAAATCTTCATTGAAACAAAAAGCATCCGACCGGCAATCAGAAGGACACGGGTTCATGTCCCGTTGGCGGCAAGTATCTTTTCTCGAAAGATTTTTCAATGTAAATGAGTGTTTCAGGCTGACAATTATTGCTTATAAAAATTGTTAATAAGTAAATAGTACATAAAATAATAAACTGAGCATGAAAGACATAACACATAAGTAGGCACAACACAAGTAGGTATGAGTATTCGATAAGTAAATTGTACAAAGGATTTCAACCAGCAGATTTGTATTTGGTCTCAGGCTACAGTAGATTCAGCAATTATTGTCACAATATTTCACAAAACATGAATCCAAATAATACACACTCGAAGCATACCGGTGACAGTGATGTAAAACATTTTTAAGCAATTGTTATAAAAGTAGGTAATTTTCTAGTATTTTAAAGTTTTCTTTCTGCTCTTAAAAGTGTACTTGTTTGTTACTATTATTATAAAAATAAAAGGCACACATTAATTACGTATATAAAGAAGTAAGTAGGTACTATAAAAGTACTACCAGGAGTATTTTAAAATTAGTTACTGTTAATAATTTATTTATTTATTTATTACACTCCATGATGGGCTTTTACATTATAATCTATAAGTTGAGTAAAAAACAATGAAGAAAATATAATACAATAAGAAAAGAAAATACACAAAACAATGTAACAACAAAACAAATAATAAAATAAAAATACATGTTATGTAAAAATGATATAAGGAGTCTCATATTCAATATAAACAAAAATTGAAGAGTAACAATTATTATAAGCAATAATTATCAGCCTGAAACGCTTATCCACATTGAAAAAATCTCCCGAGAAAAGATACTTGCCGCCAACGGGACATGAACCTGTGCCCTTCTGATTGCCGGTCAGCTGCTCTCCCAATTGAGCTATGGAGGCTTATTTTATACCCGCCAAATGATTCAATATATACTAGGGTTTCATTCAACAATTATTGCTTATTATATTTTTTCCACCTGAAAACAACCAACTTTAGTTTTTGCGAGAGAAAAATTAAAGAAATTATGTAAATCTATTTGTGCCTAGAAGAATAAAAGTGATAGAATATACAACATTTATACTGATTTGTTTTAAGATGAAATAAATCACCTAGATTAGAATATTTATTTCCGAGACTGTGAAGTTACATATGAAACATTTAAGGATTTTTACATAATACCTGCATACATATGCGCTAGGATAGGAAGGCGTGTAAAAAGCAAATCATTGATGAAGCCGGATAGTAAATCCTAGTACATATTTATTCGTAATAAATAATGAAGTTCAGTATTTAATTTTATTGTTTAATTTGGTTAATTTAATAATGTTTTTTCCAAGTTTTGCTATTTCGGCGTCTTAGGTCATGCCTGAAAATACATAAAAATTCTTAACCACTGGAGCGATTATGGTAAAAAAATGGACCACTTTTATTTTTCTGCGATTAATAGCGGTCCAAAATTGAACTACATGTTTCTGCCATTCGTAAAACATTTATTGTAATTAAGTACTTAAAACATTTCCCTGGCCAGCCATTAAAACGAAGCTATTTAATTGCTTTATCTATTATGACCATAGATGTCACAAATCAGAACTTCGTAGAGTATTTTAAAACGATGTTTAAAATAATTTTCTTAAAAAAAATTTTCACGTCGAATTTTTAAACAGCTGTTTACGGTTAAAATTAAGTCCCTTTTTCATAGATACGCAACATTCATTATCAAGTACTCCATAGACAACATACATAAATCTAAAATATTCTATGTTGACTTGAATAAGTACCCCTCATGGCAGTTTCAAAGTAACAAACATGCAGGATTCGCGCGGTTATACACTTTGCGATTTTTTTATTTGATATTTATATATATATCATCATCATTATCATTATCATCACTACATAGTATAAAATAAAGTCGCTCAAAATGCTTTTAAACGGTTTTCGTGCGGTTTTCACCAATAGATAGAGTGATTCAAGAGGAAGGTTTGTATGTATAATACACGCTTATTATAGTAGAGAAAATCCGAGTAATTCAAATATTCAATTCAGGCAGCGGGCAACTGGTGGTGTGGATTTTATAAACGTTGGGTAATGGCGTTGTTTTTTGTTAGCCACAGCAACATGTGGCTGGGTCTGCTAGTTTTTTTATAAATCCTACAAATATGAGATACAAGGTAAAATACAGGTTAATTTATTGGCTATATAGCACTATAATAAATTTTATCTCTCTATATGAAAATTCGAAGGTATGATTTTTTTTAACGTAGGCAAAAAATTAAAAAAATGATTTTCGCTCCAATGGAGAATTCGAATAATGTTCATGTGGATTGCTAATAATTTTGTTAAATCTTTTTCTTCCCCAATTTCTGTTACGGTGTTCTGTTTTTTTTTTTTTAATAACGCCTAAAAGTACTAATGCAGCAACAAAAAAGCATGATCCATGAATTTTTTTTTAAGTATTGCTGAAAAATCCTTGATAGAAATATGGTTTTAAAACCCCTGATACCCAAAGGAAAAGAGAGTGTTTCACAATGCAAAACAAATAAAGCCCTCTTTTGGTACAGACCTCCGCCGCAGAGCGGTAAGCTCTTTAGTTCTAAACCCAAGGGTCACGGGCTCAATAGATACTCGATATGAACAATGAAAAGGTGGTACAAAACTTGTAATAGTTTAAAAATGTTCAAATATCAATCGTTCAAGTTGTTTAGTCAAACTTTAGATAATTAGGAAATGAGGAAAGAGATTTGTGATAATGAAGAAAGTAATATTCGGATGCTCACAAGAAATCAAATATTATTTTCAGGTGCCTGTGCTTTACGTATTAAATATCTAGTGCCATCTATGTGAGCTACGCACTTACGCTAATATAGACCCGCGCGCGGTTGTCTCACAAACTCAAGAAATAATGTAGCAAGTTACTCCATTGTTTTCAGTAAATTCATAATTTAAAAGTCATCCGTGATAAAGATAGTCTTTCAAAAAATGTGTGAATGAACGACATACACGCAGGACCGGGCTTCATTTTCATACATATAAAATACATATTGATTATATTTCAAATGCATTTTTACAATAAAATAATCTTTTTTTTTTTTTTACACAAGCTCCACACAGGAGGCCCTGAGGAAAATAATTTATGTCATCTTTAGGGATGCTGTATGGAAGGTTTTTTTAAGGAAAGGAAGGAGAGGAAAGTTTTGGGAAGGAAAAGGTTTTAAGGGGTGGGTAGGAATCTGGGGTTCAGTGTGTCCTGGTCATCCACCTTCAAGACCTAGACAAACTTCACCCCCATGAACCCGTCACACCTGCTAAGTCACCAAACGTAGCGAACCACTTGGGGTGATCTATGGCAGAGGTGTTGGTTATCCAATAAAGGTACCCGGGGCGGCGGTACCCATTCCCGCCTCCCAAATTGGATCAATAATAATTCTACACTATATTTTGGTAATAAGAACATTTTAAAATTGTTTAACATTCAGTTTTAAAATGTCCATGACAGGGGTCGGTAATAGGCCACTTGCATGGACTTCATAACGACTTGGAAAAAATCGTGTGGATAGATTTTTTTACTAAGATTACGAAAACGTTAGTAAATTTTTTTAGAAATGTACAGTTTTTTTTATTTTGAAATAAATAAATCCATTATTTGGGCTCGTTACGTTACTACATGAAAATGTCCCGTCTCCGAAAATGTTCCTATTAATTTGATAAAATTCACAACAAATTTATTTCTTTTGTACTTTCTTTCTTATTTTTTATTTCTTTTATACTTTCTCTACTATTTGAGAGTAAGTTAAATCCACTGGTCCCCATATTATTGAGCCGATTTCCAACATGCTACGTACTAAACTATAGTACAGCGCATGAATCGCGGCCGAGCTGCAAATATGCCTGGAGTTGCTTAGCACACATCCTAACTTAAAGCTTTGCTGCATATCGTTTATGTGATTTACAAATTTCTCGTTATAACAATGGACTGAAGAAATGACATTTTGTAGTTTGAGTAAATCGTTTTGTATGCCTTGGAGTAGCCCATAATGGAATATTTCTTAAAATTAAACCCTAATTTATTGGTGTGACTCCATTCAACAATAGAATTTATATATCGTTTTGTAGCTGTAAGCAATTTTCCAAATATTTTATTAAATGGAATAGTTATACATATTTCGATGAATGCGCATTCTACATCATGGGTGTGACTGCAATGGCAAGATGCTCTAAAATACTCCCTTTTCTAAGACGAACACGGAATCCTGAACGAGATGACCTACAGGTATCACTTTTTCAAATGGCGCTAAAAATCTTCGGGAAACAACAGAAATAAAAGGAATTTTTGAAGTAAAACTTCATTACACACGCTTTACTTGGGAGTAAGCTGGAGAATGCGTGACGAGAGCGTTACGAAAAGCGAGGCGAAGGGTAGTCGAGAGGGAGATATAAATTAGTGAAGATAGAAAGAGAGAGAGAGAGTTACATTTCGTATTACTGCAGGGGTAAGAGAGAGAGGTGCGAGCACACATTTTCTTTCTCTCTTTCTCTCACAGCCAATTACGTTTCGTACATCTGTGGCACAGTGCAGGCCTATTGTCTGTTTCACACTGTGGGAGCAATAGAGAGCAGTATAGATGGAGCAGAAGTTTTACTTTAGTCGTGTGATCTAAAGCAGTGTTCCGCAAACTTTTGTCATTAAGGTACACCTACCAAATCAAGAAATTTTAGAGGTCCACCAAAGAACAAAATAATATTCACTTAATATTTAAATGAGCAAATATATCCGCCATATATGCAAACTATGCTACCCATTCTACTTTTTTAAGCAGAGAAGCCATATCTGAACATATTTTCGATTAACAAGCTTAGGTTTTGTCTTAGTTGAATCTGGTTCTTCTTGGGAATCATTAGTTCAACTTGACGAACTTGCAGTACGTTTAATGAATTTATGAATTATATGCAGGTATTATGGGCTATTTATTTGTAACTAGCAGACCCGACGAACTTCGTACCGCTTCAGAATCAATAGCTGTTGAATTAAATTCCGTTTTTTTATTAAGTTAAAAATTACTCAATGAAGCAAATATCAATGCGCAACTGTCCGTGTTTTGTATTTGTCAGTATCAGAGATGTGTACGGATTTATATTTTTGTGTTTTTCTTACTTTTACAATTACTTACGGGAATTCGGGAGGCGGATACGGGAACCATTTATTGAATAACCAACACCTCTGCCATAGATCACCCCAAGTTGTTCGCTACGTTTGGTGATTTAGCAGGGGTGCCCGGGTTCATGAGGTGACTTATGTCCGGGTCTTGGCAGTTGATGCGCCTGCCCACCTGCTGCGTGGCGGGCCGGATCGAGAGAGACTGGTTGAGGGAGGCCTTTTGACCTTTCCAGCCGGACTCTCTCGACCCATTGCCTTGCACCACAGTTGGAGGGATGGATTCATACGTCCGTCACTCCCGGAAACACTGACCCCCAGATTCCTACCCACCCCTCATACCTTTTTCCTTGCCAGAACTTTCTGTTCTCCCCATTCCTTAAAAAGATCCTCCACACAGCATCCCCTAAGATGACATAGGTCCTGAGAGAAATTATTTTCCTCAGGGCCTCCTGTGTGGAGCTTATGTAAAAAAATGCGTTTCATTTCAGAGATTTATTATAATTATTGTATTTTTCCTTTGGAGGTGTGCAGACATACGTTCACCATTTGTCTCATTTTCGACTATTGACATTGAGTGTGTAAGAACTAAGGGCAGCATTGTATGATTAAAAATAAATGCACAACAATCAACGCATTGACATTTGACGTTTTTGAATGTTTGGAATTCATGCTCAGTTCAATATTATACCCCTCACAATATTGCTGCAGTTCTTTCAAAATAGTAGAATTCGTTCCATACAAAATGTATAGGGAAAATAATTTTCTTTATAACTATTTATTTCGTTAACTTTTGTGATGTTTTAATAGTTATTATCCTATCCGGGGCGGAGACAAATCCAACAAATCAAAGATCATCAAAGCCCAGCCGTTCTCGAGTTATAAATAGTGTAACTAACCCGACTTTTTTATATATTAAGATAAGTAATTACAATAGATCTATGCGTATCGATAGTTTTCGCAAATATCGTCATCGATATTGATATTTTTAATTAAAAATATCGATTCGATTTGAAAGACGTTATTAACGTTCTAAAACCCTATATTATATTTAGCCTCATCCTCTCACATTCCTAAATCAATACAAATCAACAGACATTCTTTCTAATTAATGAAGTAATACTTATTTGAAATCAAGTGGTCGGTTTTGCTGGTTTGAAAAAAATATCAATTTGTGTACCTTTTTGATACTTATATTGAAAGATTTAATATTTATTTTGATACATTGAAACATTAAATATGACTGAAAAATTATCGAACTACAAATATCAATATATCGATACTTTTTTCGACAAGCCTGTGAGGCACACAAACAAATGACCAGGGTACACTACTTTGCCGCGGCACACCCTTTGCGAAACACTGGTCAAAAACACACTCGTATTATCTCTCCATCTCTATCTCTATCTCTATCATTTATAAATTTAAGTCCCCCGCGTCGACTGTCTGTCTGTTCGCGATAAACTCGAAAACTACCAAACGGATTTTCTTGAGATTTTCACGAATAGGTAGAGTGTTTCGTGAGGAAGGTTTAGGTATGTAATTTATCAAGGATTTGTGTAAATTGGTTGAAACATAACGATAATTGTTAGAAATGTCGGAAAAAGTGAAGGCGCTTGGTAGCTTTCATCGAAAACGCTGCCTAATCCTTTTGGGATATGACAAAACAATGCATGGTGGTATATTCCTCTTTTATAGATCTACAAAAAAGTCAGCGAAGGCATATATCTATCTTATACAGATAGCTTCCTATACCCATTCTATCTTCCAAAAACATGGTCACGTACATTGTGGTAATTGAAAAGTTATTTAGACGGATACAGTATTAATCCTTATTAACTTAAATACGTTAGTTACCCCAAGCATTTCATTCACATTATTATAATCTTTCACACCATCTCTACGTATTATAAATTAAAGTCCTCCGCGGCATCTGTCTGTCTCTTCGTGATAAACTCAAAAACGGCGGTGGTTATAAAGGTTGGATAACCATCCAGTAGATGACTTGATAGATGTATTGTATGTATTTAACAATGAAATAGTATTCCTAGTGACACACGAGGGCATTTTGGCGCTTTTGTAATTCAATTTACTTGCTGATAGGACCCAACATTACGTGACGCGTGACAGTTAAACTACAAAGTCGAAGACATACAATTACTTACCTCTTTTGAGAATTCTACCACGCGTCAAGACAATTGGACAAGGTGACAGTTGGTCCGGCGACAGTTGGTCCGGCGACAGTTGGTCCGGCCGACAGTTCGTCCGGCCGACATTTGGTCCGGCGACAATTGGTCCGGTGACAATTGGTCCGTTTCCGCAACAATGTTTTCTTCAAGTAAGTATGCAAAGAGGATATACGGCCGTACAGCCAAAGTCGATATACTTACATCTGAAAGGATCTTGAGTGAAAATCCGCTGTAAAAATATTTTTACTAATAATGTCGACTCTCCAAGGTAGCATGCGGCAATCACAAAATACGAAATTTTGCTAAGCCGACTTCACGTACAAATGTACTTGCAGTCGGCTTAGCAAAAAAAACGCTAAAGATTCCTACTCGCAAATAATATAACTTTTATATTTGAATTTAACACAAGAGTCCCAACTGCTCCCAACCGTCTCGAGCCAGTGAGACTATTGCATCCCCAATTTTAGTATGGTGTGATGCTGAAGGTAGTGGCGAGGGGAAGGAGATGTGGAAAATATACCTGGATGTTCTGATATAGTCATTAAACACGGCTAAAGCCATTTCAAGTAACGATATATATACCCTCTTTGCATACTTACTTGAAGAAAACATCTTCTAAACTTTCGGCCGGACCAATTGTCGCCGGACCAATTGTCACCGGACCAAATGTCGGCCGGACGAACTGTCGGCCGGACCTACTGTCGCCGGACCAACTGTCACCGGACTAACTGTCGCCGGACCAATTGTCGGGTTACCGTATATTATATAGAACGTCATTAGATGTAGTGAGTAGTAGGTAGTTTTCCTTTGTTTCACCTTTCGTATCCCTCTTCCTTCAACCCGAGACATTTTTTTAAAAATATGGATGCCTAATTCTACTATTTCTTGGAATTTGTACGATAGCCACATTAAAGAAACGACGACAATCAAGTTTTTGATTCAACTAATCGTGCCAGTTTAAGAAACATCCTCGACTTCTTCCGTTCACTTGCTCATCATATTTAAATTATCCTGCAACTTCAATATGTATCTATCTGCTGTAGAAACACTTAACCTATACTATTACACACAAACATTTCATCGGTTTATTGGCTTTTAATTTTGGGTAGGTACTAACGAAATATCCTGAACCGTTTTGAACAGCTTAGGTTAAGTTCAATGGTTTAGGTTTATGGCAACCAAACGAAAGCCTTTTGGCCGCTCGTAGCTATAGAAATGTTTGTATTTTATGTATTACGAGTATACTAACTATCTAAACCATATCGCAGTTTTCCAGCAGTAGTAGGTTAAGGGAATGGGGTGCAACATAATTTGGTTTTTGGCAAAAGTAGACTCCTTGCTTTTTTCACTTTCTTATGTAGTACATCATTTTCAATCGAAAAACAGGCATAGCAGACATATATAACTTGGTGTATGAAGTTGGTGGTATCCTTGATACATAGATATAGTGGGTATGCTATACCACACTTTCACCAGAAGTATGGGAAAATTGTACTTACTTGGTAAAAGTAGAGACTTCTATCTTTAAGTCTAAGGGTACTTTCAGTAGAAGAAATTCATCTTTAAACGCTGAATTATATTTCTCACGTGACTACAGGTCATTTTAACACTTTGTTCTTGAATTCAACAGCTCGGCTGTAGAAAAAGTTATCGGCCTCAATTTTTCTCACTCTTACAACACGGTCTTCACGGTTTACCCCTTCCTCTCGGCAAATAGTCCCTCCACCATTCCTATAAAAGAAAAGGCCCTGAGGAAAACTGCTTTCTTTCAGGTCCTCGTGTTAACTGCACTCGATTTTTTTTTTAAATATTTAAATGTATTTTAATATTCAATATATTAAAAAAATCGAGTGCGGTTAACACGCGGTAGAAGCGAAACTTTACCAAAAACAATCTCAACCAATGAAGAACCAAGGAGCCTTGAAAAATGAAGTTATAATCAAATCGGACAATGAGCGCAGACCTAGCGCCATTTCCGTTTTATATCTCAACCAATAGGAGCCGTGATAGGAGTTTGATGCTTAGCAGGTCCTGTAATGCGTCATTTCCGTTTCATCCGTATTCCAAATCACAAAGAGGCTCTAGAAGTTTCACTTTAAGAAAAAACATAAAATGGGCGGGGGGTTTTTTGCCGGGTTTCGTTCGCTCTTTTGGCCGCCTGCTAAGTTATCCACGATAAAATGCAAGCACCCAGTTTGGACACCGCACACTCACAGCTCCGCATAGTTTCGATTGAATCAATAACTTGTTTCATAAAATCAAATGATTGCTCATGAAGGTTGAAGCGAGCGGCTTGATCCCCTAAATAATAATTAGGGATTAACCGGTGACTACAGCTCGTCAGAACCGTTCTGCACATGAGCCGAGGGTCGGGAGCGGCTCAGCGCGGTATAAAGCTGGGTAAAGGTATGCTAATAGAAGCTGACATGTTATACTTCTGAATTAGCCGTGGGTGGTGGTACTCGTATCTGGTGCTCACAGAAATACACGGTATGAATTTCTGAATAATAAAGTTTGATTTCAGCGCCACGCGATTAGGTTCTTTGAACATATGTAAAATTACTAAGATCGTTTTATTTCAATTTATTGAATACCCATTAATTTTATAAGAAGTAATATAAGTAGAATAACTAACTAACCAACCATCACGCCATTTCTTACGCAGAGAGCACGGACCACCAGATAACTCAGTCTTTGCACTATTTGCCTCAGTCACAAATATGAATCGTCTCGTACTTAATCTTCTTACTTAATTACTCTGACTCTTAACCTGGTTCGACTCAAGTATCAGATCCACTAAATCTTGCAATACCTTCCTTGGGCGTCCCTGATTTCTTGCAATACCTGAAATCTTGCAATACCTTCCTTGGGCGTCCCTGATTACTTGCAATACCTGAAATCTTGTAATACCTTCCTTGGGCGTCCCTGATTTCTTGCAATACCTGAAATCTTGTAATACCGTCCTTAGGCTTCCTTGATGTATTGCAATACCTGAAATCTTGCAATACCTTCCTTGGGCGTCCCTGATTACTTGCAATACCTGAAATCTTGTAATACCTTCCTTGGGCGTCCCTGATTTCTTGCAATACCTGAAATCTTGTAAAACCGTCCTTGGGCGTCCCTGATGTATTGCAATACCTGAAATCTTGCAATACCTTTCTTGGGCGTCCCTGATTTCTTGCAATACCTGAAATCTTGCAATACCTTCCTTGGGCGTCTCTGATTTCTTGCAATACCTGAAATCTTGCAATACCTTCCTTGGGCGTCCCTGATTTCTTCTACCATTCACTTTTGTGTCATATATTCACTGATCTCTGTCTTACCGGGACAATGCTCTTAAACGCTAAGCGCTTGAATTGATAGATAATTAAATTATTATAGTACTACTAGCTGACCCGACAAACGTTGTTGAATGTATTGAAAGTATGTGAGGATGGAATCTATGACAGAAAGAGGAATGGAGCGGTGTAGACGATGACAAAAGCACCATCTGAAGTAGGAAAATGAAATAAAGAAAATCAATATGAATTTCGAAGATCAATTGAGTGTACGATATTTTTTGTCAGTCCGTCTTTAGCCAACACAAATAAGCTCATGATGCCGAATGAAGTATCAAAATGACGCGACGCTTCTCGGGAATGTCTTGCGCGTGTATGGATGAAAGTTCTCGATAAGGCGGACGTAGCGCCATCTGTCATTCAACAGCATAAATAATATCGTTCTGTTTGAAATACGGAAGACGGTTAAATTTGTTTATACAAAAATACTAAATTCGTGATTCAAAATGTTAGGATGCTATAGGTATTTTTTGATGCCAAATAAACAAAAAGTACAAAAATAAAATAAATTTATTTTTCCTTCTGGATAGGGACACCCCAATCGCATAACGGTTTGAAATATACTTTAAAACCTATTCTCATTCCTACCAAATATACATAAAAAAAATCATAAAAGTCGGTCAAGCCGTTTCGGAGCAGTGCGACCACAAACACCGTGACACGAGATTTTTATATATAAGATTTGTCTCCTTTAAATATTTGAATTCGGATCAGTCATAAGGATTCGCAGAACAATTTTAATATTGAAAGGTTAGAAAGAATTCAAAAATTGGTTTTGAATCATTTTTAATTTGACTTTAATATTACTTTGCTTTTTTTATTTCAAATCCTTCCGAAAACATCAAAAAATCAAAACATCTAAAATATCAAAACATCAAAACATCTAAAAGACGCTAATGCTAAATGCAATGCTAGTTGTAAAAGTAATCGGTCAAATGCATAGAAATTTTTAAATTTCGATCGTTTACTTTTACAATTAGCATTGCATTTAGCATTCTCGGTAAATGAAGAAACCCACCCTAACATTCCATAATTTAACAACTTTAGAAGATAGAAGAAATATTATACCCGATCAGAAATTTTTATAATAAAAACTAGCTGGTCCCGGCATGCGTTGCTTTGCCATTTAATAAAGAAATTGTTTCTCCCTGAGTGTCCTTTCCCATTCGTTCCGTTCCCCTTCCGCCTACCCTTCTTCTCCTGCGTCTTCTTTCCCTCTCGCGTTCCCACTCCGTCACTTCCACCTTCCCTCTCCCCACTCCAATCCCCCCCCCTTCCCTCGTCCCACGCACCACCCTCCCGAGTTCCCCTTTCCCCTCACACGTCCCCTTCCCCTCCCGCATTCCTCTTCCACCTTCCCCGCCTTCCCTCTTCCCTTTCCCGCTCCCTCGTCCCGCTATCCCTCCTCCCGCGTTCCATATATTCAATCCCAGTACATTCAGTTTTTAAACAGCCGGCGTGCCACCTTTTACAATTTTTATTCCAATTTCCATTTTTCATGTATATTAAATTTGGTACCTAACATAGGTTCCTATTTAAAATATCTAAAATTCTTGATTCGATTCAAACTATTAGGGGAGTACCTACTTTAAATAAATTTATCAACTTAAAGATTTTCAAAAATAGAATCCTGATTGAACAATCATTGTTTTGCAAAATGTCATTCTCAAATACGCGAACTGTCAAACGTGCAATGTTTTCTGAAATTATTCAATTTTATGCAAAATTTTCTTAACTTTTCTCTCCGTAAGAACCATCTTCGTACTTCAAGGAATATTCTAAAAAAAGAATTAGCGAAATCGGTTCAGCTGCTCTCGAGATTTGCGCTTAGCAACACATTTAGCGATTCATTTTTATATATAAGATTATCAATTTAGTTTTTGAAACAATAGCTAACTTCTAGAAAACATTAATTTCCACTGTCCAATACGAAATACAATGTCTTACCAACTATTCCACATCCCACACTCGAAAACAAATTACACATAACATTCATCTCGTAAAAGGACGTGCACAAAGAATAATAATATCATTTCAGACGCTGATATTTTCCATTTGTCTACAGTTCAATTTACTAAATGCATAATATAAAATATTTTACCACCAAACCCTACAACCCTGCTGTGTGTTATTTTCTCATTCTCATTATGTTGAAAATGTATTATTTTTAAATAATTAGGTTCTTAGTTTAATTTCATTTTATCTATCCTACGTTCTTTAATCTGTGTTTTTTCCTTATTTTTCTATCACTTTATGTTTTTTTAATCATGTATATTTTTCTGTATATACTAAGAATTTTTGTGGAAATTTTTCTGGTTCATGCAAGTATTACTTTAATAAAATGTGTACAACTGTTTATTTCTCTAATAAACTAAAATAAAATGAAAATACCTACATGATTGTTTTGTTAAATAGGTTAGTTATTTAGGCAAAACTTTGTGATCATACAGAGATTTTCTTCAGAGCCTCCTGTGTGAAGTTAAAAGTAAACAAATAGATCCTGGGTTTGATTTACGATTGCGAAAGTTACCTTTTTATTTTTTTTGCTTTTTTCCTTATAACCTTAAAAAGATTATTATATCACGAGTTACTCAAATACAAATTGAACATTCATTTAGATTCAGGCAGCAGCCTAAAAAGTTGAAAAATAAGTCGAAGATAATATTGTTATTTTGAATTTGAATTATGAGATCTACAAAAATTACTTTAAAAAGAGATCCTAATGGCTAAAGGCTTTTGACCCAGTAAGACATGAGATCTTTTGTTCGCGTGCCAGTTGCGACCGTTACTTTTTTTATTTCCAACCTTCCTCTTCCCCACCTCCTTCCCCTCCCCACTACCTTCAGCCTCACAACATACCCCAATGGGGATGCCATAGTCTCACTGGCTCCAGACGGGAGCAGAGATTCTTGTGCGGCATTCACTGTAAAAAAAAAAAAAAATTGGTGTTTTATTATTTTTTACATTGTTGTTTAGATTTATTAGCACTATCCTCTTCTTAAATTTAAAAAAGTGGTTAAAATAAATTTACATCTAGTTAAAATGTCAAGCCGCAAAATGATTGCTTCCTTCAATATTTTTTTTATTCTTTTTAAGTCAGAAAGGTTAAATTACGAAAATTTTGGCGAAAAGTGTTAAAAAAATATTATCAATGACTGGCAAAATCACACCAAAATTGTTCGCAAAATGGTATCGGTCATAAAGCCTTGTGTATGACCAATTTTGGCTTCATACGTGAATGTTTTTCGTCCGAATTCGCCATTAATGGCACCGAATCACGTACACTTTATACCACGCCGTACGTGGAAATAATTCAGCCGTGGAGCAGGTTAAATTTGGTTTACAACTGTTGGTTGTATTTTAACGGTTGTACACAACATTACCCTTGCACAAATTGAAAACGAGAAAGATGACACCATATTTCAAAATAATCTTTCACTACTACTAGATTATGAAGTGAATTGAAACGCAAATGACCTCAAATGCAGAATTATATACCTGCAGCGCACTTTGTTGATGTTAAAGTTAAGTCGAGGACGTTCCTTAACACACTGTACCCCTGGAGCAACCATGCGAAAGGAATAAATTTGCCTCGATTGCTCGAGGTTTCCCAGAAGATAATTTTTTAAATTTTTCGCCAACATTTAAAAAATCATGCCTTCGAATTTTAACATGGAGACATAAAAAATTACTAAAGTGCTATACAGCCAACGAATTAATGTGAATTTTATGTATTTTTCTCATATTTATAGGCTTCATAAAAAAAATTAAAAATATAGAAGTTTATAACTGAGCGAATCCTGCGTGTTTGTTACTTTGAAACTGCCGTGAGGGGTACTTATTCGAGTCCACGTAGAATATTTTCAATTTCTGTATGTTGTCTGATGTATACTTGATAATCAAAGGTGCATATCTATGGAAAAAGGACTTAATTTTAACCGTAGACAGCTGATCAAAAATTGGGAGGAAAAAAAAAAAAAAAAATGTTTTTAACATCGTCATAAAATAGTCTACGATGTTCGGATTTACGACATCTATGGTCATAATAGATAAAGTATTCCAATAGCTTCATTTTAAAATAAACGGCTTGCCATGGAAATGTTTTAAATATTTACAATAAATGTTTTACGGGTGGTAGGAAAATGTGGTCCAATTTTGGACCGCTACAGTGGTCAATTTTTTACCATAATCGCTCCAGTGGTTGTTGGACGTATTTGACTTTCTTTAACAAGGATTCTTTGACATTATTTGGAGTAAAAATATAAATGACGGTTTCGATTTTATTTAAACTCAAAACATATTAAAACAGTAGGTATTGGACAGTAAGGAGCGGGGTGTTAGGTTACTCGGTTCCTCGCTATCTATGTATTAAAGATTTCCATTTTAATTTACCAAAAAAAAATTGCAAAACAACTTTGGTTCTACCGGAAAATCTAAAATCATATCTTGGTGCTACCGAGCCAAACTGTTATGTCAGTGGCGTTTTCTTCCTGTCTTCCTGAAGATTTATACTTATAAGATTTACACTAATCTTATGAACACTTATCCTAATTCTTTCAGTAGCAAAACGCATTTTTACACCGTTTTCGAGAAATGGAGAAATTAAAAATGTATTGCAAAAATAAATATGTAAGATCAGAGATTTCTTACAATCTAACTGAATTTTTTTGTAAAACTTTTAAAAATCGTGAAAAAACTACTAAATTGCATCCACAATGTTGTGCATGATATCATCAATTTATTTTTATAATAGTGATTTATTCCATTCTGTATATGCACCTAACAAATATTTTTGCCTGGTTAGAGATTACACTCGTACCCTGTTTTATACAGTAATAATTATGCTTTTGGAATTATTTAACGATCCCTTTAACTTTATTGTAACACTAAGGCCTCAATAGACGCCAATTTTTTAAGATTAAGATGCAACTTTGCAAATAATTAATGGAAGTTGTTAAGACATTAGAATTTCTTAAACTCTTGCTCAAAAGACATTGGATATTTCATGAAAATTTCAGTAACGTAAATCTCTGCTCCACCAAACAAAACAATGTATTTTTACTGCAGCAATAGATGTTACAGTCGTGTATACGTTAGTCGACACCCGATATCGCTGAGATTGTAGGTGTATATAAATAGTTTTGTTGGCTGGCGACCTTTGCCTTGCTTTAATCCCCTAGTTAGTTTTACTGTCTCCCAAGGAGACACCTGGAAAATCTCTTTGTGCTACAATTGTAGTCACATCTTTGTTAGTGAGGGTTCATGTTTGCGCGCCGAACGTGAATAGGGTGTGAAATTGGAAAAATCTAAATTTCATATATTTTTATTTTCCTATTTTACGTGAATACTGCACAATAGTTCCAACTGCTCCCAACCGTCGGGCGCCAGTGAATCTAAGGCATCTCCAATTGGGGTATGTAATGTGGGACTGAATTTAAAGGGTAACTTTACAAAATGGTAACACTCACTTAAAAGTTACCGTTTATTATCCTATATTCGTAATCATCGTAAAAGATTTTCACGGCCAAAAGTATTTTTGTTGTTTATTTTTGGGGTGTTATGCCGTGTTGCTCTACCTCCTCCTTTAGCCAACGTTTCGGACATCGTTACAGTGTACATCATGGCAGAAGTGTTATTGTTAGTGGTAAAATGTGTGCTTATGTACTTGAAAGCGATACCGTGTCGCCAGCTCCACTCCACTACAAGCTATGTAGTATAACCGTATACTTCACAATGTTTTTTTGCGTTTAGTTTGTGTGTAGCCGTCAATTACCGGATACCAAGAACTATTGAGCTTAGCTCCGTCGTCTAATATTGATGGGTTTTTTGTAGATTTCAATTGCCTCCGTAATCAGGCGTGCTCTATGGGTTTTGGGTCTTCCCGTATTAAATGTGTTTAAATGAAAAACGTTCGCCTAGAAAAATAACCTCGTCTAATACATCATCTGAAACTTTTGTGGGGTCTACACTTTTGATTGGTGCACAAATAATTGTGCGTCAATATTTTAAGACTTAAAAGAAAGATATATTTCCGGATTACGAACGACGACAATAATTTGAATATCTAGTACCACCACAGAAAGCAGAAAATTTTGCTTGCATCGTGACGGAGGACTTAGCCAGCCAAGAAATTGAATTGACGACTGGTTTAGTAATTAAATTAACCTCTCTTCTTCTTCCTTGCGCTGGCGCTGTCCCAACTCATTGCCTAGGTAGGCTGTTGGGGTCGGCTCTTGTCGTTCTCAGGTTGTAATTTCTCCTGTTTTGGGTATCGCTTTCATCCAGGACGTTTTTCTGAAGAATTTTGGCGCATTGAGTCATCCAGGAGTTCTTCGGTCTTCCTCTGGATGGCTGTCGATGAAGCTCCATAGACATTGCCTGCCTCACTGTGTGGTCCAATGGTTTCCGTCTTATGTGTCCATACCATATCAACTGTCGTTCCTCCAGCTTACTATTTATGTCTGTGACACCCAGGCTACCACGAACGCGTGAACTTTTGATCTTATCTTTAAGTGATGCTCCTGCCGACCATCTAAGCATTCGCATTTCTGCTGTTTCGAGTTGCCTAGAGTAGGAGTTGTACATAGTCCAGCATTTGGAGCCATACATTATTGCGGGTCTTACAATAGTCTGGTATATCTTTCCTTTAAGTTTTATAGGCATTTTGGAGTCACACAATATTCCTGTTACGGATCTTAATTTTATCCATCCCACACCTTTTCTATGGATGACATTCGCTGCACATCCTTCGTCTCTGTGGATTAGTGAGCCCAGATACTTAAATGAATCACAGTTGGCTAATGTTACTCCCTCCAGTTGCAGCGAAGGAGTTACAGCATTTGTGTCTTCAAATGGCAAATACAAATATTCAGTCTTTTTCCTGCTAATTTTTAGGTCATTATTCTCCAGAATCTTACTCGACCTTTCCAGGCTATTCTGTAAATTAGCAATTAAATTAACCGACATTGTCGAATGAAATTAGTCGCCCAAAATCAACATCGTTCAACAAATGCTATTAGTATAGCTAATTATAACTAGCTTTTAGGTGTCTTAACAGATGTCAGTTAAGAATACCTTAGAAGAGTAACATCTATCGTAGTTTTTGTCTAATTTCCGAAAGGTTACGGAAATAGGCGATAGCTTATGATAGACCGCTGGGCTCGCTCGCTGGGCAGCTTCAAAATAATTTAGATCTTCCAATAAAGTGGAAGTCTGGTCCAGTAATCCTTACAAAAATGCAAATAAAGCAACTTGTAATCGCGACAAATTTCGATCTTATCTTTTAGTTTTCCCGAACAAATTTTCAGTAATCCTAATCACTGGAATTAAATTATATTACATAACTTTACAAAACCATTCGATGGCAGCACACCTCCATACCAAATAAAGCCATGAATATTGTTAATATTTAAATCCAGCCCAATGTTTTCACAGGAGTTGAAGGTCACAATGTCTGACACCAGTTTTGTATCTCAACAGGACGTAGCGCCACAGGGACTGTTATGGCGACCAATGAACGTTAACCTTTTTGTTTGCCGAACGCAAATATCGCTCCCCGTCGGCCAATATCCATTCATGGTGGGTTTAAAATTAACCATTTAATACCCTGTGGGTCCGAAGTACCCCAGAGCTTTTATAATGGGGATGAAGTGTTATTGTTTTTGATATTCCTGTACGAAGTTTAGTCCTTGGAAAGTTTTCATAGACGAACTAGAAATTTATCTTCGGTGGTATCCTTGAACCCATTAATAAAAAAATAAAAAACCTAGTCAGGGATGGGCAGAGAGGACGGACTGCGATACATCTTAATCTTGGAGCACTCCGTGCTTCATTCACATTCATACCTTGTCTCATACTTTGACAGCCTTCATGATCGAGGGGTATGGATCTCAACAAGAAATCCGAGGGGTCGCTGATTCGATTCTGGCGTCTGCAAGAAAATTGTATTTGATTCATTTGGGTTATTTCACAGTTTATTCATGAATAATATACATATAGTATATTTTGCGGCATGTGGAAGATAATCTCAGTAGCGCCCTGGAGTAAGACCAACATTCAGAATTTATTTATTTATTTGTTATAAAATACATTCAGTATAAGGAAGCTTTGACTGTCTAACTAGAAAGGTCTACCGTTCTAGGACAGTCGATTCATATTAGGTTGGACATATTCATATTAGGTTGGTAGGTACATTATCATTCATAAAGTATAATTGAAACGTTGCTTTAAATAGCTTAAGCCGTGTTTGGCGACCAGATCCTTTTTTTATATCAACTACACACAGGAGGCCTTGAAGAAAATAATTTCCATCAGGGCCTATATCATTTTTGAATATGCTATGTGGAGGGTATTTTTGAGGAGAGGAAGGAGGGAACATCTGAAAAGTCAGGTACATCTAAACCTTCCTCTTCCACGTCTCCTCCCCCCCCCCCCACTTTCTTCAGCCTCACAACATACCCCGATTGGGGATGCCATATTATCACTGGCTCCAGACGGGAGCAGCTGGGACTCTTGTGAGATATTCGTATAAAAAAAAGACAAAATTATGAGCTTTAATTAGCTAGCGGCTAGCTTATTTCTGCAGAACTAAGCTCTCCAAATAAACCCAATGTAACGTTTATATTACTTTTTGCATCCCCTCTGGATCCAACCCCCCGGGCTTTTCAAGAAAAGTTTCAATTCTAAATGGTGGTCTTAAAACAGGGCGATACGAGAGTATCTTTTAGCCTGAAACGTGCCGCAAATATGCTATACATTATTTAAATTGGATTAATTGTGTAATAACGCAAATTTCTCAAATAAATTATATTTTACCAAGCGCCGGGATTCAATCCCGCGACCTTCGGATTGCGAGTCAAGAGCCATACCCCTAAACCACGCCGGCCGTCATGATATGAAAAAAAATCTCTTGCTATCTCGATTCAATATTACCGAAATAAACTATTGTTGTAATAAACCGCGATGAAATTAATGTTATTATGCGATTTTTAAAATGTTCTATTTATACCATAGTGCCATTTGGTTAAAACATTGTGCTGCCTAACTTCGTTGTGCCGAACTCCGTTCGATTATTGCTTGGAAATAATTAAAATTAAACAATAGTATATTTACACAGTACACACCCAACACGTCCCGTGCGGAGAAGGTTGATGCTGCTTTTCATTTCACCGTATCGGGATTGACTTGAGTTTGATCCCAGATTTATTCTCAGAAAAAAGGTAGTCTAGGTTATGTAGATTTGTAATATAACTTTTTGATGTGATGTCTAATAATAATTAATTTATTAATGAACAGTTTCGGGTATTTTGAAACATTCAATTGTGATCATATGAAATCTGGGTGGACGGCTGGAGGGATAAATGAATCGCCAGCCAAAGGGTTATTCTGGGTATGGATGCATGGATGGATGGATGGATCGATGGACATATAGATAGATGGATAGATGGAGAGATTTATAGATAGATAGATGGATAGATAGATAGATGGAAAGATGGATAGATGGATAGATAGATAGATGGATAGATGGATAGATGGATAGATGGATAGATGGATAGATGGATAGATGGATAGATGGATAGATGGATAGATGGATAGATGGATAGATGGATAGATGGATAGATGGATAGATGGATAGATGGATAGATGGATAGATGGATAGATGGATAGATGGATAGATGGATAGATGGATAGATGGATAGATGGATAGATGGATAGATGGATAGATGGATAGATGGATAGATGGATAGATGGATAGATGGATAGATGGATAGATGGATAGATGGATAGATGGATAGATGGATAGATGGATAGATGAATAGATGGATAGATGGATAGATGGATAGATGGATAGATGGATCGATGGATGGATGAATAGATGGTTAGATGGATGGATGGATGGATGAATGGGTGAATAGATGAATAGATGGGAGAAGGGATGGGGGGATGGATGGGTGAATGGATAGATGGATATATTGGTGGATGGATGGAGGGATCGCTGGTTGGATGGATGGGTGGATGAGTGGAAGGGTGGATGTGTGAATGCGTGGATGGGTAGATGGGTGCAGGGATGTATGGATGGATGGATTTATTGATTTATGAATGTATGGATGGATAGATGTGATGTATTTTTCAATATTTCTAACAATCAAACTGATTGATGAGTTTTGTAAGATTTAAGTAAGTTAACATATTGTACCATTAAAAACTGAAAAATTTAAAAAATAAAATAAAAAAGATAAATGGATGGTTAGATGTATGGATGGATGAATGGATGGATAGATTGTTGAAAGAATGCATAGATCGTCGGATTGATGGATGGATGGGTGGATGGGTGGATGGGTGGATGGGTGGATGGGTGGATGGGTGGATGGGTGGATGGGTGGATGGGTGGATGGGTGGATGGGTGGATGGGTGGATGGGTGGGTGGGTGGGTGGGTGGATGGGTGGATGGGTGGATGGGTGGATGGGTGGATGGGTGGATGGGTGGATGGGTGGATGGGTGGATGGGTGGATGGGTGGATGGGTGGATGGGTGGATGGGTGGATGGGTGGATGGGTGGATGGGTGGATGGGTGGATGGGTGGATGGGTGGATGGGTGGATGGGTGGATGGGTGGATGGGTGGATGGGTGGATGGGTGGATGGGTGGATGGGTGGATGGGTGGATGGGTGGATGGGTGGATGGGTGGATGGGTGGATGGGTGGATGGGTGGATGGGTGGATGGGTGGATGGGTGGATGGGTGGATGGGTGGATGGGTGGATGGGTGGATGGGTGGATGGGTGGATGGGTGGATGGGTGGATGGGTGGATGGGTGGATGGGTGGATGGGTGGATGGGTGGATGGGTGGATGGGTGGATGGGTGGATGGGTGGATGGGTGGATGGGTGGATGGGTGGATGGGTGGATGGGTGGATGGGTGGATGGGTGGATGGGTGGATGGGTGGATGGGTGGATGGGTGGATGGGTGGATGGGTGGATGGGTGGATGGGTGGATGGGTGGATGGGTGGATGGGTGGATGGGTGGATGGGTGGATGGGTGGATGGGTGGATGGGTGGATGGGTGGATGGGTGGATGGGTGGATGGGTGGATGGGTGGATGGGTGCATGGGTGGATGGGTGGATGGATGTGTAAGAGTATTGATTTATGGATGGATGAATAGATGTATTGATCGCCCCTGAAGACTGTTTGCTTCATCACTGCTACAAGCGTGACAAATACACGTCGCTCACTAACATAAGGCTACACTAGAAGGCTCGCTGTGTGAAACTTGGTACCTCGTAGCGGTGATGATTTATAAAAAAATATAAACAATACGTAACACAACATGTATGACGTTCGAAGAAATGCACCAATTTCACTACATTGTTACCAAAGTAGCACTAAATCAGGTACTTTTTATTTATATTCATAGTTTTTATTTATATTTCTATCTTTATTTATATTGTTTTCATATTTTAGCAGGAGTAGTTCAAGACACGAGTGAGGTGTATTCATATTGTTGTATAATATAATTTGTACTGAAAACATGTTTTAAATCAGTGAAAATAATCATGTTTGCACCTAATTTATTACACATTGTAGTTCTCACGCATAAATACCTAATTAACAAAAAAAATTACAAATATATTATTACACACACAAATTATATCTGATTTGTAAATTTTAATATTGTTTCTCTTATAAGTGTACTATGTATTATAATTTCACACTTCAAATACATAACCTAACATAACTTCATTGTACCGGACGGGTGAACGAAGAAGAGGATGATTCCTATTCTGGCCGTCTTCTTCTTCAAAATTAAAGTTGTAAATAATATATTTAAACGAAGACGAGGAAGTGAGTTCCGTCAGAGACCGTCCTCGTCTTGTAAAAATTGGTTTAAGGATTAGTTTTAAGTTTAATTTCACTATTGTTTCTTTTGTAATATGTTTTTTAGTTTAATAAAAACTATTTTTTGTATGAATATGGGCCATGCGGAGAGGTTGAGAACGGGAATAGGTTTTGCTATGTCAGCCTTTGTTTTCGACTTCTCCGTACGCCACTGCTGTCCACGCTCCTGAACCAAGGTGACCGGCGGGGTGCGGGTGCGCTTCCCTACCCTTCCCCGCACCGTGCCTCGGAGCGAATCAATGGGAACTCTCCATCATAGCTAGAGGTATTTCGAAGGGAGGAAAATTAGAATGAATCTTAATATCACATTGAATTGCGAGAGTTCGGTACAACATATCGGCAAATAAACAATATGGATGTGTTGGCCGAACTCTCCGTTACGTAATACCAAAATGTAACTTAGGCTAAGTTTAGAATTAAGAAAGTTATTTAAGTTTCCCCCGAATAATGAGGGTTCGGGGGGGCCATCAAATGCTGTATAAACCAATGTGTAAAATTAAATAAATTAGATTAGAGAGGGCATGGAGTTCAGACGAAAGCAAAGGAGACGGCGGACAATTGCTGCTATTGTGACCTCTGCTGTTTGGAACACAGCAGAGGTCACAACCCGATAAAGCTCGGCCTGCTCGGAAGGAAGGCGGTGAGCTGCGCCAACCCTCGCTCGAGGCGAGGGTGTAGGTCTGGGCTATAAATACGGCGGTACACGCCATGTACCGTCACATCAGGACAAGAACAACTCAGAACAACATCAACATCA
Organism: Limnephilus rhombicus; assembly: GCA_929108145.2. Lineage (NCBI taxonomy): Eukaryota > Metazoa > Arthropoda > Insecta > Trichoptera > Limnephilidae > Limnephilus > Limnephilus rhombicus. Next base: position 43,194,084 of record OV815288.1, on the reverse strand, counting down.
TTACAATTCGAAATCGTACCGTTGCAAGAATTCTCCGCTCTCCTGCCTGACCCCTGGACCTCTCTCCGGACTTCGCTTGGAAATTTGGCTTTTGATTTCTGCCCCCCCTGGACCCTGCCTCTTCCTCTTGAAGGCCTCCACCCCGGCGATTCACCAAGCATCCTGGCGGCTAACCAGGACTACCCAGCACCTAAATTACACTCTATGTGAGTGGCGGAAACGTCGCTTACATTCATATCTTTATAATATTTTTTATAATAGCATAAACTCATGTTTATGTTGTAAATCTTTATGTAATTCCTCCAACTTGTTATCAGGTACCTGGTTAATACTTTTCAATACTTACTACTAACTTACATGCTTATCTCATACACTATAAATCCGAATATATTATACGCTACCAGGTTAATTCGGTAAATCCGAGTATAATAATGTATGCTACCAGGTTACTTTTTCTATCTTTTTTGTTTGTTATGTAATTATGTACATTTCTTGGAATAATATGAACTAAACCTGTCAATTTGTCTGTCCTGGAACGGGAAACTTTCCTAGTTGGACAGGCAAAGCTTACTTATATGTTATTTGTACTTTCTTTTGTATCTACCTATAATAAATAATAATAATAATAATTTATGATGGATAGATGAATTTTGGTTGTATTAATTTATTAACGTACTAGCTGATCCGGCCTCGCGTTGCGGTGGCTAATAAAACACAACGTCATCTACTGGATGGTTATCCAACCTTTATAACCACCGCCGTCTTCGAGTTTATCGCAAAGAGACAAACAGATGTCGCGGAGGACTTTAATTTATAATACGTAGAGATGGTGTGATAGATTATAATAATGTGCATGAAATGCTTGGGGTAACTAGCGTATTTAAGTTAATAAAGATTAATACTGTATCCGTCTAAATAACTTTTCAATTACTGCAATGTACGTAACCATTTTTTTAGACGATAGAATGGGTATAGTAAGCTATCCGTAAAAGATAGATATATGCCTTCGCGGACTTTTTTGTAGATATATAAAAGAGGAATATCCCACCATGCATTGTTTTGTTATATCCCAAAAGGATTAGGCAGCGTTTACGATGAAAGCTACCAGGCGGCTTGATTTTTCCGACACTTCTAACAAGTATCGTTATGTTTCAACCAATTTACACAAATCTAATTGGTGAATCCTCTATCTATTGGTGAAAACCATATGAAAATCCATTCAGTAGTTTTCGAGTTTATCGCGAACAGACAGTCAGACAGACGACGCGGGGAACTTTAATTTATAATATGTATAGATAGAGATGTAGAGATAGAGATGGATGTGATGTACTTGATAGATGGATGGATGGATTGATGCATGGACACGATCTTATCGCAGATGCATGGATGAACAGATCGATGAATGAATGAATGGACCGATGGATGAATGGATTTATTGATTTCTGGCTGTATGGATGGATGGATGAATTGATGGATAGATAGATTAATGGATGGATGGGTGGTTGGGTGGAATGGTAGATGGATGGATGGGTTGATGGTTAGATGGTTGGATGGATGGGTGGATGGATGTATAAATGTATTGATTTATGGATAGATGAATGGATGTATTGATTTATGGATGGATTTTTTTTTTTTTAGTTTTATGCCTTCCTTCATCGTTTTATTCATCCCTTCGGTAATATTTCATAAATGAATTATGCTATAAAAAGCTGAGTAAAATCATTATTTTATTACCATAATGGGTTATCGATCAAGGTTACGAAAACTGTCTTCGGTTAAAAATGTTACCAAAATGATTCATTTTGCATTTAAAAGCTTTAAAGAATAAGTAATCTTACATAAACGCCTTATTTTTGACAGTTTTATAACCCATCAAAGTAACAAACTCGTTTTCTATTTATTTTAAAGGAATAAGCGAACCTCGCTTATTTAAAGTGCTCGGGGTAATGATCTTAAATGATTAGGTTATTTGGGGCGAGAGCGGCTTAATCAATACAAAGGTAGATATAATTATTATTTCCGTACCTGATTGATTCCGTCTTACATGAGCCTCTAACCCTATGATTAAGGGGTTTGCAACCTTTTTCCCCCCCCGGTGAAACGGAGTAAGTTTTCCAAATGTTTAAATAACTAAAATGGGCTTTTGTCGTATGGAAATTTCCTCAAGGTTTTTCCACTGTATCCTTCACACCTACTAGTGATCAATAATTACAACAATAATTATAAGCAATAATTATCAGCTTGAAACACTCATCTACATTGAAAAAATCTTCCGAGAAAAGATACTTGCCGCCAACGGGACTTGAACCCGCGTCCTTCTGATTGCCGGTCAGCTGCTCTTGACCACTGAGCTATGGCGGCTTATCTAATACCTGCCAAATAATTCAATATATACTAGTGTTTCATTGAACAATTACTGTTTATTACATTTTTTCCACCTGAAAACAACCAACTTTTATTTTTGTGAGAAAGACATTGTAAGTGTTAAATCTCTCGCTAGGTGGCGTCGAGACAAATTATTTTTCTCGGAAGATTTTTTCGAGTGTTTCAAGCTGATAATTATTGCTTATAATTATTGTTACCCTTTGTGCTATGCATAAAAATCTAGTCTTAAACGTTAGTTTATCAAATAAAAATAACAATAATTACAACGTTGATGATAATGCTATTGAGACATTAACACAAGTTAATGAAATGCATCACTTTTCAATCAAATTTTTTATTTGTTAACCACTAATCTAATAAGAGGTTAGGTTATAGTTATAGGTTAGAGTTATAGGTTAACGAAAAATTTCAACAATATTGTATGTGTTAAGTTGTAACGAGTATATTTTGTATATATTAGAAGTCACCTTGAGTACAATTCTCTCGTCTGGAACCCACATTATAATTTTCACATAAAAGCTATTGAAAGAATTCAAAATAAATTCTAACTTTTTCTTAATTTAAAAATGGGTATTTCAGCAAATATGTATTGAATTACATACAACACTCTTTTAAATTTTCTTTTGACGGCCGGCGTAGTCCGGCGGTAAGGCTCTTGACTCGCACACCGAAGGATCGAATCCCGGCGCGGCAAATAAATTTTATTTGATTAATTTGTGTTATTTCACAATTTATTCATTTTAAATAACATATTTTATATTTGCGGCACGTTCCAGAGTGGAAGATACTATCAGTATCACTCTGGTGTAAGACCACCATTCAGAATTGAAACGTTGCTTGAAATTGCATTAGCCGTGTTTGGTGACCAGATCTGAAATAGCCAGGTACTTCTCCACCTTCCTCTTTCCCATCTTCTTCCCCTCCCCATTACTTTCACAACTTCCCCTCCCCATTACTTTCACGACATACCCCAATTGGGGTTGCCATAGTCTCACTGGCTTTAGACGGGAGCAGTTGGGACTCTTGTAAATTTTTCGTTCCTTTCGGACTCCAAACAGACTTCAAGTTGCCACGAGCTTGCTTGATCGGCCCGATTTGTTTTTTCGAAAAATGCCTGTACGAGCTAGCTAACCTTGTTATATACAGGGTAGCGCAAAATTAATCATCCAATTTTGTTTTTGAATTACTTTTTTACTAAATAAAAAAAAAAAAAGATTTTGAGTATTGGACTTTTACAATTTTTTCTGTTAAGTGGAAAAGATGATATTTTAAGTGGCTGCCGCCAGTGTTGATACACATTTGTGCCCGTTTTATCGCAATTTCCATGACTTTCCGAAATATTTCCGGTAATAACTGTTCAGATTCCTGTCGAATATTCTCCTTAAGGGATGCGATTTTCTGAGGCTTGTTGGAATAAACCCGCGACTTCAAATAGCCCCAAATAAAAAAGTCTGGATTGGTTAAATCGGGCGATCTTGCTGGCCATACCAAATCGCCAAAACGAGAGATTACGCGACCAGGAAACGCTTCCTTCAAAATATCCATTGTGGCTCGTGCTGTGTGTGCGGTTGCACCGTCTTGTTGAAACCTTGAAACCACATGTTCATCAAGCCCCGCTCATTCAATTTCAGAAGTAAGAATCGTTTATCATGACCCTGTAGTGTTCGTCAGTAACAGTGACTGTAATGGCAATGGCGTCCTAAAAATACGGCCAAATCACTCCTCCCGCGTCAACGCCGCACCACACAGTGGCTTCGAGTAGATGTAATGGATTTTTGTGTATCAAATGCGGATTTTCAGTGCCTCAGAAATGAATATTATGCTTATTGGTGTAACCATTTAAGTGGAAATGCGCCTCGTCGCTCATGGTGACTTTCGACACAAAATTGCTAAAAGCGTTTTTTATTTTTTTTTTTATTTATTTTTTTTTTTTTATTCTTCATTTTAAGCACCCGCTAAACTGCCAAAGCAGTTTGTCAGCAGGTCAATTTAAGAATATTAATATAACATTAAATCACAAATATAACATGAAACCACAATACACAAAATAGATACAGAAGAATAACTTTTAAATAGCTACAATACAAAGGCATAAAATATACAGATAGGCAGATATAACACAGGCAAATTACTCTTAGTCATATTTATACATAAGATTACAAAACAATATCAGTATAAAACGTTTTGATCCATTAACCTTTTTTTAATTTTTTTTTTAAATCGGTGGTGCAATTTGTTTCGATTTTTATGTTTACTGGCGTCTTATTAAATATGGTAGGGACAAGATAAGTGAATGTCCGTTGTCCGTATTTATTTATAATTTTCGGAACGGATAAACCCTCATTTTTACTAAATCTAGTGCCATGTGCATGGTCAACTTTTTCTTTATATATTGAATCCGACAAAAGGTTTTGGCATACAATCTTAAACCATAATATCCCTCGAACAGGTAATATACATATTAACTGACTCATATAATAATTTTATGTCTCTTCTTTGTGCATAAATACTTTTGCTTACCAAGAGCTTAGTCAAAGAGTTTTGAATTGTTTGAATGTAACCTATATTTGTCTTGCACGAGTTTCCCCAAGACGTTATTCCATATCTGATAGTAGTCCATAATGACAAATAAATTATTTTTAACGTACTTATGGGCATGAAATATTTAATTTTGTAAATTCGCCCAGCAATAGCTCGTAGGCGTTTGCAGATGTTGCTTATGTGAGTATCCCATTTCATATGCGTATCTACAGTTATCCCCAAATATATATACGTTTGTACAATTTCAATGGTTCCGCATTTGCAGGATTGTGACGAATTGTGTATACACTCAAATGTATGCGATTTTATTACAGGCGTGATGGTATATTTGGCATGTGGAGATCGTATGTGCATTAATTTAGTTTTTTTGGAATTTATTATAAGACCCGTATCATGTGACCATTTGTGTAAGGAAAGGAAATCGTGCTGCATGAGTTTTATTGCAATCCATAATTCTTCATGCGAAATGACTAGTGCCGTATCATCTGCATAAACGTAATGTTTCACAAATGTGAAAATTTTATTCATGAGTGAAACGTTAAAGCTTAAATCGGCACAATTATTCCACGCTCTTGCGGAGTATAGCGCTCCATTGCTTATCTGTTTGTATTCTGCAGCTGTCTAGTTCACAAATGTCAAACATGAAAAATTATAACATCTTCCGAGAGGGTGATTAATTTTGCGCCACCTTGTATTTACATTTTCTACAAATCTTGGACGTAGAACCCACTTTAAACAGAGATCTGTGTTTATGAAATTATCATTATGAAATTTTTATTTGGATCGAATGGTATGGCGATAGACATGATATCAGACGATGCAGAATTTTATGTTTTTTTGTATTGTAGGAAGGAGGAAACACAAAGGCTGGCAAATCGTTCCACAGCCGAGCTGTTGAACACAAGAACAAGTCGAAGAAGTAAGCTGTTCTCATGTGACACATGCCAACCGTGTACATATGTTGGACATGCGTTTGGCGTGTTTCCCGACTATGCACCGGTGCCGACGGGATCAATGACGCTAGTTCCTCGGAGCATCGTCATCATATACCTGTGTCGAGACAGGCGTAGAAGTATAGAAATGAATTATATATAATAGTAATAATTATGTATAATTACATGAATAGAAATAATTCCTTAATATAATTTTAAAATATGTCACATCGGGATAAAAATGTGACCGTGAGCCGTGATTGCCAAAATAACTAAACTGTTCAGTTTGTTCAAAATTGTGTTTTTTTTATACTTTGCGAAACGTATTTAAAAAAAATTATGATTTATGAATTAAGATAAAATTTCTTTATAATAATTCTTTGGTTTTATACGCTCTCGAGTAAATGTTCGGTGATTCCTCTAGTCACCGATAAAGGTGAGCTCATGTATTATTATTCGATTAGTCGCTAATTGACTTCCGGGTGTATCCGGAAGGAAATTAATTAGCGCCTTTGAAGAACTTTATACCGCCTCATTCGGAAGACACGAATAGCCGATTAAGGAGATTCACGGTCGTCAAATTAAATTAATTGTAGAGATTAATTTTATTACAAACAAACCTCCCACTAACTGAATGACTTGATGTTTGTACCCAAGCTTTTTGTTTACATTACATTGTATAATTATATTCAGTATTTCTTAAGAGTGTTTAACCAGCCAGTTGCCGAAAATCCCCTTTTCATCGAAAGTTGATCTTACGATCGTGTAGGGGTTCACGACGAGTTCATCTAAAACGAATTCATCGAAAGTCAATTCATCGAAATTCAATTCATCGAAAGCAAATTCATCGAAAACGAGTTCATCGAAAACCAATTCATCGAAAATCAATTCATCGAAAACCAATTCATCGAATGATCAATTCATCGAATCGCCAATTCATCGAAAAAATATATTTTGTTGATATTTGAGAGAAATGCCGAACGGACCGAGAAGTTAAAAAAGCATTGGTCAACCTAAACTAACCTAACCTAACCTAACCTAACCTAAACTTACCTAACCTAACCTAACTTAACCTATTTAACCAATTTTTAAATATTTTTTTATCATCACTCTTAATGACCTTTCTGAATTGTTTATGATTTGGTTTCATTATGAGTTGTCTGGTCACCGTTCCTTAGATATCCCTTTTTTGCAGTGTCAGACAATCGAAAATCGAAGAGATAACCTATAAATTTAACATTGTCACTACGAAACTGACAGTTGCTAATCACATTTAACTCAGTTAAACAGACCTTTTTGGGTATTTAATTTTGACAGCTCTAATATCTACAAATGAAATGTTTTTCGATGAATTGGCGATTCGACGAATTAATCATTCGATTAATTGATTTTCGATGAATTGATTTTCTACGAACTCGTTTTCGATGAATTTGCTTTCGATGAATTGATTTTCGATGAACTCGTTTTCGATGAATTTGCTTTCGATGAATTGATTTTCGATGAACTCGTCGGTTACCCGTATAGGGTGGTTACAATGAGAAACATTAATTATTCTCCGTACCAGCTTTTTAAAATTATAACTCAATATCGATTTTATTTCATTCCAAATTTGCTTTAATTTATACCTGCATCCAAAAATGCTGAAAGGCGTGATGATAAAACTATTAAAATAATGTGCTTTCGGTAATTATTTTTTGATCATAAGTATTTATCATTTTTCAATAATGTCTAAGTTAAATAAGAATGTTAAAAAAATCTCAAATATATTAGTGTGTAAGTGCGCAAATGAACACGCAAACGGACCAATTTTCGTCAAGAATCACATGTACGTATATATTTTTTAATGATTTTATTTAAACTCAAATATCAATCAAGTACCAATAAAAAAACCCCGAAGATGCGAGCATTGCTCACGAAACATGTTGGTTTTTTAAACAAGAAAAGTGGTAAAAACGAAGTAATTTTTTAATTTAAATTAAAATTAAAATTCTGAAACATGCGATACACAGATAATGAATTGATTTCTTTTACTGCATGATTATATGATTTGAAATAGGTGTGGTATAATACAAAATCTTTTTTGAAAATTTAAGAAATCTGCCAACGACCTAACATTTCTCCTCAAAATTTAAAACATGCGAATAGTGCACACGAGTCTGAACCAATCCCTGTGGAGCGGGTGAAACTATGACATACCCAAATTGGGGTACGTTGTGAGGCTGAGGGAGCGGGGAGGGGAATGAGATGAGAAGAGGGAGGTGGGGAAGTACCTGGCTATTTCAAGCAACGCAACGTTTCAAATCTGAATGATGTCTCTTGCACCAGGGCGATACTGAGACTTTCTTCCACTCTGTACGTACCGCAAATATGCTATATATTAGTTTAAATTAATTAATTTTGAAATAATACAAATTAATCTAATGCAAATTATTTGCGAACGTTGAGATTAGATACATCGACCTTCGGAGAGCGAGTCAAAAGCCTTACCGCTCGACCAAGGAGGCTGTCAAAATATATACCTCTTTAAAAGATTCCATGAAAAGTCTCGCGGTATCTTTATTTAACAATGTACAGGTATATCTGTATATTTTTTTTAATAACATGTAATGTAAGAGAGTCCCAATGTTAGTGGGTTCGTATATTTGTGGCTTTGTTTTAATACAAAATTGCAGTAATCCTAATCTTTTGCTGGTGAATCATGGCGTTTTACGCTACCTCCTTCTTAGCGTTACTGTGTCCATCATCATGTATTGTTAATAGCTTCAACTATTATTTTTGCTTGTATTACTAACCTGATTTATTGTATTGTGTTTTTTCCTGTTAAGCGCTTGCATACGGGCGGTCCGTTAGAAGGATTCTCCCATCTTAACAGACGGATTGCAATCTTTAGAGCACAGGCGTCGGGTGGGAATGCTATCCTTGTTCTACCGGTATTACAATGGAAGATGCTCCGAGGAACTAGCATCATTGATCCCTTCGGCACCGGTGCATAGTCGGGAAACACGCCAAACGCGTGCCCAACATTTGTACACGGTTGACATTTGCCACATGAGAACGGGTCGTTTCTTTGACTCGTTCTTGTGCTCAACAGCTCGGCTGTGGAATGATTTGCCGGCCTCTGTGTTTCCTCCTTCCTACAATATGGGTCTCTTCAAGACCAATGTTCATTCCTTCCTCTCCTCAAAAAGACCCTCCACACAGCATCCCAGATGACATAGGCCCTGAGGGAAATTGTTTTCCTCAGGGCCTCCTGCGTGGATTTAACGTAAAAAAAAAAACTGCTTTCTAACAACGTATGCAGGGACACTGGAGGTCTTGATTCGTTCAAAATAAATAAATGTAGCTTCGTTTAACAAAAAAAGTTATATTCTTGTGAGAGCCTTGAAGGAGTAACCATCTGTTACATATACCAGGGCGGAAAGGTGGTGGATAACCTCCACTGTCCATCATCACGTGTAATTACACAATTGCCCTGATGATGGACACTGTAATGTTGGCTAAAGAAGGAGGTAGCGCAAAACGGCGTAAAACCCCAAAAATGAATGACGATAATATTTTTGACCGTGATAATCTCAAATCATATCCAATCTGAAGTTGTATTCCGAGACAGATGAAATTTTGCACACTTGACTTTTTAAACAGAAGGAAGGTTACTGTCTTCACAAAATTTTGAAAAAAACACCCGTTTTTTCTTTTCCCACCTCATAAATCAGAATTGTGACACTTGCTGATAAAGTTTCGCAAATGTGAAGTTGAAAATAAGAGAAAAATTACTGTGTTAAACCCAGACAATGCTGGAGACTATAGCTAGTATTTAAATAAATCAAAGTGAATTGAAGTATTTTGAGAATAAAAAAAAAAAACATTTTTTTATCTTAAATAATTTTTTTAACCACATATGAAAGTCTAACACATTTAGTTTCGATTGTGACACGCTTTGGCAAAAAAAAATCATTGTCAATATACATCGATAAAAATGTTCAATAGATAAAAAAAAATCAGAGTGTGCAGTTCACACACGGTAAAAGTGAAACCTTTAGAAAACTAAAGTCGACAAGAGTGAGAAGGCTACGCAGCACCGCACAAAGAGGAGACCGATTACTGTAGATGTAGGTGTTTGTCTCTTTTTGGTGTCGCTGTTTTTCGCTTCATCGAATTTAAATCACAACGGTGTTTAAGAAGTTTTCACTTCAAAATAAATATCTATAACAAAATTAAACACCATACCAATGAAGTGAGAACAAATATATTATCATTTATTTACATAAGTAGGTTAACAAGGATTTGATAGATGAAAACTTCCAAACAAAATACGGGATCTTTAAATTCCCAACCATTTATCATGGGATTCAGCATTTCGCCGATGGCAGCGCCGCGCGCCGTCACGTGGAAACTCTCTTTTCCTTGTCCTAGCGAGGAACAGAACCAGGTTGATCTGAATTAACGGTGAGATTCCCGGCTGGAAAAGCAACCAAGACTAAAAGACAATGCTGGAAAATTTATGGAGGATGTGGATCATTGCTTAAAGGGTTTGAAATAACGTGATGTAAAATATTTCAATAATTCATTTTAAATATTTTAAAGGTTCACTACGGGAGGGACTATAGTGTTGCTATAAAGTATTGGTCTAAAATCATTTAGAATTTAATTAACTAACTAACTAACCATCACGCCGTTTCGCCGCAGGGGTAGGCAGAGAGGACGGACCGTTAAACAACTCGGTCTTGGCACACACTCTTTGCCTCACTCACATTCATACATCGTCTCATATATACTCTTCTATTATTCTCACTTTTGACATGGCCCGACTCAAGTATCTGATTCACTTGATCGTGCCATGTCTTCCTCGGGCGTCCCCGACTTCTTCTACCATTCACATTCGCGTCGTATATTCTTTTTACACTACTTTCTTCGTTTATTCGCTCTACATGTCCAAACCATCTGATAGTTCCTTTCTTAATCTTACACATTATGCTTACATCAGCCTTACATTCTTTACGGATATCGACATTTCTCACACGATCATACATTGTTTTACCACACATACGCATCAGGGATCTCATTTCAACAGCATTCAGTTTACTTTCATCCTTTCTCTGCCAGTTCCATACCTCACTGCCATACATCAGGGTAGGTACCAGAACTCCATTGTGGACTGCTAGCTTCGCTTCTTTTGACAGTTTTTTATTAGCGTTAACGGCATTCAGTCCTCCATTAAAGAGTTACCGGCATTCACCCTTCTTTCAATATCTTTATCAGCCTTCCCATTTTTCGTAAACATACTACCCAGATACACAAACTCATCCAACTGCTCCAAGAAAATTCAATCGAAAATTTGAAAAATATACGGCCACGTCTAGGACTTGAACTCAGGACCTTTGCCTTGGCGGGGTGCTAGCGTGTCCCTATCCACAGACAATCTAATTTATATAAACATTTGAGCCTCGATAATCCATACCTGGCTAATCCGAACATCGCGCGTGGCTGTAATCAGACCTGCCTAACTTACTGCACGCACGTCAAATGGTCTTTTAGGTTATAAACATGGTTACTGTGAGAAAGCTTTTTCTTTATCATTAATTGACGGCCTCCGTGGTCGAGGGACTCCGACTCGCAAAACGATGGGCGTGGGATCGAATTCCGGCATGAGCAAATAAATTTTTTTTGATAAATTATTTGTGTTATTTCACAATTAGTTAATTTAAAATGATATTTTGTATATTTGTGGCACGTTCCAGAGTGGAAAATACTCTCAGTATCACCATGGTGAAAGACCACCATTCAGAATTTAGCCGTGTTTGGTGATCAGATCTGAATAGCCAGGCACTTCCCCACCTTCCTCTCCCACTACCTTCGTCGCACAACATACCTCAATTTGGGATGCCATAATCTCACTGGCTCCAGATGGGAGCAGCTGGGACCTCTATTCATATAAAAAAATAACCCGCTACACTAAAAAAATATCAGTTTATGACTAAATAAATGGGTTTTGTTATTTAGAAGTTCTGTACGTGTAATTTTCCTAAGCAAACAGCTGTTCTATTTAATTTTTCTATCCTAACACTTCGTTGGTCCGAACACGTGTTTTTTTCATTAGTTCGGATTATCAAGGCACTATTCTAATGAGAGAGAGATTTGGAAAATTGTGCTGAGTGTTGGAAACAAAAATTAATAATAATATTAGTTACCCTGTAAAGTAGAGAAAAAAAGAAAAATAATATGATAAATGCATATTCCAGCAAAACGTCATTTTATTTTAAATATGTACCTATCTTGTCATAAATTTGGTCGGTAGTTTAGAATAGGAGGTTTATATTACAGAAATTATTAACAAAAATTTAGGTATCATTTTAGGATACAGTTTAGAATGATAAATTGTTTCCGATAAACTAGATAATAACATTTTTTTTAGAAAGACAAACATTCTCGGGGTACGAATAACCCAACAACGTTTGGAAATCTCCTACTACCATCACAGTAAGCGAAAAATGTTGATTGTATCGTGATGGAGGACTTTGCTAGCCGAGTAATCGAATATGCGACGCCCTGTGGGAGACCCAAGCAATGAAACAAAATCGGTTCACTTTATTTCATTTTTATGCAATACTTTTAATGCGTAACTTCCATAGCATTTCGCTTTGATTTCGATTGCGGATGAAAAGGAAATGACGCACCTGCGACGCAACTGCACCTGCGACGCATCAACTGTGCTCATCGGCCTCTTTGATCATGATGTCACTTTTATAGGCTCCTATTGGTAGAGATATGAAACGAAAATTACGCTAGGACTGCGCTCATTGGTAGCTTTGATTATGACCTCACTTTTCAAGTATTGGTTGAGATTGTTTTGGTAAATTTCGCTTCTCCCGCTTGTAAACTGCGTTCCATTTTTTTTAACATTAACTCCAAACAGGAGAAAAATTATTTCCCTCATCTTTGATGACGCTTACATTGGAGTTGCTTTTGAATGACCATGAACGTCAACACTGAAAAAAAAATATTTGTAAAATTTCATAAATACGCTGAATCTTGTACAGTTATATAATAGTTGGAGTTAGCCAACTCTTAGTCCAACATTTAACTTTTTCCCCAGTTTCATTAGAGGTGCAGATAATTGGGATAAAGTCGTTGCAACTCCGGGAGTTTGTATTCCCGGAACGTACCTACGTGTGAAAAGTCTGGTTCATTTAACGTGAGAGCTTGCCAAATTTTGCTTAGAGCTAGTAAAGCTGTCTCCACTAGCATGTTAGCGATAAAAAAATTACTTAGTTTAAACATGGCTAAATGAACTTATGCTAAACTAGGGCAGATCCATGAAATGAACATAATTGACTGAATTCTCGACAAATCAGTTCCAATTTTGAAAACGGTAGTTAAAATAATTTACATATTTGTAAAAAGCATTAACTTTGTAACTCGCCATAATCTTAATATATAAAACAAAGTCGGGTTAGTTACACTATTTATAACTCGAGAACGGCTGGACCGATTTTGATGATCTTTAATTTGTTGGATTTGTCTCCGCCCGGGATAAAAGAATAACCATTAAAACATCGCAAAAATTTACGAAAAAGAAAGTTATGAAGAAAATTCATTTCCCCATATATTTTGTATGGAACGAATTCTCATATTTCGAAAGAGCTGCGGGAATTTTATGATAAGTAGATACCTATAAATATTGAGTAGTGAGTGAGTTCCAATAATTCAAAAACGTTAAATGTCAATGTGCTGATTGTTTTGTTTTTATTCTTAAACATATAATGCTGCCTCTCTTTCTAACACACTTAATGTCAATAGCCGAAAATGAGATAAACGGTGAACGTATGTCTCCACCCATCCAAAGGAAAGATACAAAAATTAAAATAAAAAAAACCCTCACACGTATAAAGAAAATGAAAAGCAAAGTTTCTTTTTTACATCAGTTCCACAACACATGAGGCCCCGAAGAAAATTATTTTCCTCTGTGCCTGTGTCATCTTAGGGGATGTTATGTGAAGGGTCTTTTTAAGGAAGGGAAGGATAGGAAGTTCTGGGAAGGAAAAAGGTATGAGGGGAGGGCAGGAATCTGAGTTCAGTGTGTCGGGTAGTAACGGACGTATGAATCCATCCCTCCAGACATGACATGACATCCAGTCTCTCTCGATCCGGTCCGCCACGCAGCAGGTGGGCAGACGCACCCGCCACTAAGACCCGGTCAAACGTCACCCCGTAGCGAACCACTTAAGGTGCGATTCCTAAGGGTGACCTATGGGTGACGTATGACAGAGGTGTTGGTTATCCAATAAATGGTTCCCGGTTCACAAATTATCGTAATTAAGTGGAAAAATAATAAAGTCACAAAAAATATAAATCCATTCACAATGCCATCTCTGATACTGACAAAATCAAAACACGGGCAGTTGTGCATTAATGATTGCTTCATTGTGTAATTTTTGACTTAATAAAAAAGTTAATTTAATTCAACAGTTATTGATTCTGAGGCGGTACGAAGTTCGTCGGGGCAGCTAGTTTACAATAAAAAATACATGCATTTGTTGTACACCACTTTTATTTTAATAACACTACAGGTTTCGGAAGCACCCTACCTTCGTCAGGAGAACTGATAATAGTTATAATATTCTTGGGGTTTTTCACCATCCTCCTCGTAGCTTATCCATACACATAACGAATATTAATAAATAAACAAATAAATACTCGCAACTGATAAAAAAAATCGGCTATTTTATCCTATATTCAGCCATTAATCATAGGTTCAAGTGCCGAATAGTAAACTCAGACTTTTAAAATAATAAATCCTACGTATAATTAATCTAAAATGTACCTTACCGTATGAATAACCTACGAGGAGGATGGTGAAATATCCCCTCTTTTATATAATAATATTCTAATACACATGATAATATGTAGTTAAAATATTCTCTTGACGAAGGAAGGGTGCTTCTTCTGATAATAAAATAAGAGTGGTCAACAACAAATTCATGTGTTTTTATTGTAACATATTTTAATTATTATTTTTAATTTATAAACTAACGTTTAAGACAAGATTTTTATGCAAAGCACAAATTTATTTGGCGGGTATCAGTTAAGCCGCCATAGCTCAGTGGTCAGAGCATCCGACCGGCAATCAGAAGGACACGGGTTCAAGTCCCGTTGGCGGCAAGTATCTTTTCTCGGAAGATTTTTCAATGTAAATGAGTGTTTCAGGCTGACAATTATTATTGCTTATAATAATTGTAAAATAATTTACTGTTAAAAATATTATGACGTAGGTAGGTACAATTTGGGAGGCAGGTATGTGTACCGCCGCCCCGGGAACAATTTATTGGATAACCAACAACCCTACCATAAGTCACCCCAAGTGATTCGCCATTATTTGGTGACTTAGCAATGGTGCCCGGTTTCATGTCTTGGTTTGGCAGCGGATGCTTTTGCAGACTGGTAAAGGGAGAGACTGGTTGGGAGAGACCTTTTTACCCCTTCTGCCAGACTCTCTTGACTTTGCCTAGCACCAAAGTGATAAGCATTAATACTTTGGTCCCTCCTAAACCTACCTACCCCTCATACCTCTTTCCTTTCCGGAATTCCTCCTTGTCCTATCCCTAAAAAGTCGCTTCACCCAGCGTTTCCAAATATGACGCAGGCCATTAAGGATTTTTTTTCCTCGAAGTAGCGTATTTTGAGATAATCTACAAAAAAGGTTGATACTTTATCGCAGGCTAGAATTCTTTAAACAATCAGTTCCAATTAATTTGAAAATGATAGTTGTATTCTTCTAAATTTGAGTTCATTGAACCAGTTTTACATAGGACGTTGTCATAAAGTCGAATTCATTTTTACACCCATTGACGCATTTTACGAAGAGGAATAAACCAAAAAAATAAATAAGCTCAAAAAAATTTTTTTTTCCAAAGCTTTTCTCTTAGTGTACCCTTAATCTTTCCAATATTTTCACTAATGATAATGGCAAATAAATCGTTCTACTTTCAACAATATAATATGAAAATTTTCCTAGTTGAAAACCGAGTGACGAAGGTCAGACCATACATATATTATATAATAAACGGCCTTGCAAATAGTTGAACGGTTAACCTCAACATTCTGCCGAAAATATTTCGTTAACGACCGAAAATTGTCCCTCCATTCTTGACCAAAAGAACCCGTATTACCTACAGTACATTGCGTTCTAATTAAATTTAGTACGTGGGGGATGACAGTATCAGTCTGAGAGAATTATTTATTTTTGGTGATTCATATTAAATTAAAACGGAAGGTTTTTCTGTCGACTTAAAATAAATAATAATAATAGCAATAAATCAAAACTAATAAATGCATATAATCGGTCGTTAAACAATTGATGATTTTTTTAACAAGGGATGGAAGCACATTGGAATTTATCCACCACTTATCCGCCGTCGTATAGGTAACAGGTAATTCCTTCAAAGCTCTCGCAAGATTCATTTATTTTTGTTATACCAAACTACATTTATTTATTTTGAACGAATCTAGACCTCCAGTGTCCATGCATACGTCGTTAGAAAGCAGTATTCAATGCTTAACAGGAAAAAAACATAATACAACAAATCAGGTTAGTAATGCAAGCAAATATAATAGTTAAAGCAAATTAAACTCGTTCCCGAAGCTCGAGAGGCAGCATTGCATCCTGTAAATAGAGAACATAGATAAACAATTAAGTCTCAAATCATTTGGCAAGTAGTACCAATAAAAAATGTTAAGTGCATTCAGCCTGATATAAACCACACCCAGCATCAGTGTCCCTTAGCCAACCACCCAGTGAAGCCTCAAAGAAAGTTAGTTGAATAATAGAGGTAAAATACCTGAAGACTTAAAGAAAAAAAATTAAAGGAAGAAAGCACATTGAGGTTATCCACCACTTACCCGTCCTAGTATAAGTATCAGATGGTTACTCCTTCAAGGCAAGGACTCTAATTTTTTTGATTGAACGAATCTATATTTAATTTTGAACGAATCTAGACCTCCAGTGTCCCTGTATACGTTGTTGGTAAGCAGTATGCAAGTGCTTAGCGGGAAATCAAGATACAATGAATGATACGGCAAGACAGAAAGCACAGGGAAGTAACTGGGCATTCAGATCTGGCCACTAAATATGGCTCAATGGTCGAGGGGTAAGGCTCTGGCAATCCAAAGGTCGCGGGTTTAATGCTCTAAGTAGAGATTTTTTGTGTACTTTATGAACAGTATTTTTCTCATAATTATTATAGACTGCACCTCGCAACAGTAAAATTACAGAAACGGACATTATTTTGCGTGGATCAAAGAATTTTTCTATACTTATGTGTATCATTATTCGTTAGGCTGCTTCTTACAGCAAAAAAAAACGGAAACGGACCGCGTCTTGCGGGATAATGGTATTTTCTTTTTTGATAATATTTTTCAATCATATTATCGATGGGCACATTGTAGTTGAAAAACCGAGAACAAATAATGTTAGTAGCAATATGGCAGTTGAGATACTCGTGCAGTAATAAAAGAAATTAGTCGAAATACTCTAATTATGCAGGTACTAGCTGACCCAGCAAACTTTGTACCGCAAAGAATTTAATTAATTGTTAACTTATTAGCTGAATTAATATATATTTTTTTTAAAGTTAAAATTAATACTAACAATGAATTAAGAAATGTAATTCACGTGGCAGCAAGGTATTTGCTTTATTAAAGCGAATCCAAATGATTCACGTGGCATTATTGTACTACTTTCTGTTAAAACTATTTACTGTGTGGGTTGCACTTGGGTCGATTCCCTTCATTGAAGCACTTTGTGATATCCAACATTTTTCGTTTTGTTGTCGTTAAATATCTTCCCAGTTCCACCGGGCGCATCGAGGAAAAATAAGCACCATTTCCATCATTAACTGCCTTCATTAACGTATCGTGCACTTCCTTCTGTTGGGTGTACAACAGTGGTACATTCGTTCAAACTGATTGGTTCAATGCATCTTGATCATATTCACGTTCAGGTACCAATTCTTGATTGAAAGCATCATTCATTTATTTATTATTAGTTTCAATAGCAAGGTTTGTACATGTATGTATAATGTATAGTATAAGTATAGATTCTTTTTTTTTTCACAGACCTCCTCACTAGGATTTCCTGTTCTGAGGTGGCCTGTAGTTTTTTAAAATATTTGTATTTGGTTATTGATTGTCTTTATATCGTATTCATGATGTTTGTAATTTTATTATCACTTTGATCTCTCAGCCATGTTTTTACTTTTGTTTTAAATATATTCATTTCCTTTATATTTTTGATTTGATCTGGTAGAGCATTGTATAATTTCATAGCATGGAATTTATTATTTCTCTGTCCAAAAGATGTGTTCAAACTGGGAGTAACCAGGATGTTATTGCTTACTGCCCTGGTTGAGTATTTATGTTGGGCAGTGGAGTATGCATGTATGTTTTTTTTTCAGTTTATTTAAAATATTTTTTGAATAAAGTTTCTGTACATTGAAGACTTGAAAGTTATTAAATATTTCTTCCGTCGGAGTTCTAAGGGGAACTTTCAGTATTGTCTTTAGTACTCCTTTTTGGGCTATATTGAGTCGCTCTGTGTGAGTGCTCAAGGCAGACCCCCATTCAGTTGGAAGTTTCATTCCATCATTGCAAGTTTCATTTCATTCATTGCATTCATGAAGCGTCGATCTGGCGTTGTTATTCCAAACTTGACTAACAAACTGCCGCACATGAGGTAACACTTGTCTACGATCAAAAACAAAGCCTGTTTATGAATATCCTCATTCACCTCGAGATCAGGGTTCCCTGAACTGACACGACTTCGATGTAAAATGTCTTCTGACATATCATCTTTGTACTTGTTCCATAGTTCACGTGGATTCGATGGGAAACATGTCGAAATAATGATAGCAAATAATGTGCGTATCAGACTGGAGATGCAGAAATAATTGCTTCAGTGATTGTCATGTCCAAATGAGTATCGTTTTCAAGCAAATTGATCTGCTGACATGGCACACTACACCATTGACTTGTGATTCAAACGATGACGTCATCATTCTTGCCGTGAACAGCTAGAAGGTAACATCCATACATTTAACGAAATACAACGCCAAAACGGTAGCGTATTCTATACAATATATCTACATATCAATGTGCACATAGCGAATGTGGGCGGTTCTCACGGTCGCTGGTTACAGGGGTAAGTAAATTATGAAACATTTGTAAAAGTGTTTTAACTAAACACGGCAACAAAATATTACTATGTGTATTGGGGCGAGTCTTTTTGGTGCGAGCATTTGGCCTTAGCAAATATGTTATTATCGTGGCAAGCAATTCGCGCTCCCATGTAAAAAGGTCTATTCATTCAAAGCAGATTTTGCTTTTAAGAACTAAATGGTGATATTGTAATGCGAGATGCCTATTTACTGTCAGATTGATTGTATAACGAATCACAGTCATCTTTCCCCTCTTCGCCCTCCATGGTTTGGTTTGACCCCTCACCTGTAACTGCTTGTCTAGTCATTTGGATGTCTATGGTTCAAAGGGAACATTAAACACTTCAAAACTTATTAAAATTCAGTTTGTTATATTATAAATTTTTTGTAAATTGCGATAATCAAATAGACCATTTAAAAGAAACTTATTAGAAAATATTTAATGTGAACACAAGATTGAAGTTCCCACGAGAGTTTATTGGAAGAAAATCATCCTGAGAATATTTCTGTTTCAAATGTTTACGATTTATTTTTTATTTTTTATAAATTGTACGAATATGCGATAATCGACAAAAGATAGGTGAATTCATTGGCTATATAGAACTATCATCAGTTTGTATGTCTCCATATTAAAATTCTGAGGTATGATTTTTTTAAGGTGGGCGGAAAATATTTGAAACTAATTATCTTAAATATTAGTAAAACGTTTTTCAGGATTAATTAAAATGAGCCCGGCGGAAAGGTCAAATCTCCAGGCCTGCAAGGGTGAATTCGACCGCAAGTCCGTCTAGTACGCCGTGCCGATTCCCACATTATTTTTTTTTCTCCTTTTTTTCTTTGATATGGCAAATTCGACAGTAGGTCCGTCCAATACACGGGTCGCGAGTCGCAGTTTGTGTACAGATTCTGAATATATTTTAGGGCATAGTGTCGTCAGTCAGTCTGTGTAAATGGGCGTGAGTTTACAAAGCAACAGCCTTATTTGTGTAATTGCGGTTGACGCTGTTTCTGATATAATGACGATGTTTATAATGTGACTTTTATGTAATAGGATAATATTTAAATGTTCTTACATTCTTTTGTCTTGTCTGCGGGTTTGTAAATAAATAAAGTGACAACTGCTGTTCCGAAAAAATCATAGGATAATATGTCGGTTTCAATTTTGAAAATGAAAATAATTAAAAAATTTACATTAAGAAATTAAATTATAGTTTGGTACTCCATTGCTTCTCTTAATTCTTCTCGCAAACAAATCCAATTTTAAAAATGACATCTAGATTCAAAGCAAATCGGAGTTCATTCAATAGACTAAAGCATAGAAAAAAGTTATTGCATTATTTGATTTCGCTATTAAAAATGTTAAAACAAAAATATCACGAGATCGTTTTCAAATGTTTTAAGTCACATTATCCTAATATTGTTAATTAAATCCCTGTCTAAAACCGGTACCTCCGCCGTTCGTGATTTTTGCCTCGGCTCTGGTTTAATCCACCATCAAACAGGCCCCGTGGGGTAAATGCCGCAGGATCGGCCCGAAAATATGGCATAAAATAAACAAAACAATGGTCTCTCGTCGTAGTCCCAACAGGGGTAAATATTGGCCCGTCAAGTTATCGGGTAAACCTAATCGCCTTAATGTAGATTGGGCACAGAGTGAAGATCTAAGCTGGGCACATATTGGCTTAATATTTTGTGTAAATGCGGCTTTATTAAGCCGGTGATATGAGTTACGTACGTCGCTTTGTGTTCACTTTTTAATTACTTAATTGGGCGTCTTATTGATACAATAGATCGGAGGGTGAAGTTTTACGAGTGAAAGTACGAAAAAAACTTTTAGTAACGTAGATTGTTTCTTGCGGTTGTGACTAAAGGTCTAACACACTTGATTTAAAAATAGAAAAGTGTTTTTAAGGTCAGCAAAGTTCTTTCAACCCTGCTTTGCTACGTGATTCGACTTTTTCGTGATATTTAATTTGTACCCTGATGAAGCTTTAATAAAGCGAAACCGGTCGGTTCATAAATTAATAATATCGTGGTTTTAAACAAAAAAGTATTTTATTTTATTAATAATAATCTAAACGAAAATATGAAACAGACTAAATAATTAGTTGAAGATAATATTTTTAATTCTAAAAAAATTGAAATATGAGATTGACTAATATGACGCGCACGTCCTGGTTAGACGAGAGGTCTGGGTTCGAGTCCCATTTGGATCATTGTTTTTTTTCTGTTTTCTGTACCTTGTTTTCTTTCATATTTTCGTTTAGATTATTATTGTTATCTTCTTCTTCAATTATATATTACGTTGATGGGAATAGCCTTCAAAAGTTATAAAAGAGTGTTTTTCTTATAAAAAAATTAGAGAATGATTTGGTTATCATTCAAACTATCTTATGTTTAAGAGCCATTAACCAGCGGCCGAGAATTTAAATTTCGTCGAACGATGATCTTGCGATCGTACCCTTGCAACTGTACAGGGCGGCTCCGATTAGAAAAATTAATTATTCTACGAGTACATACTAGCATTTTCACATAATTCAATATCAATTGTATGTCGTTCAAAATTTGCTTTGATAAATACCTATATTAAAAAATGCTCAAACTCGTGATGATAAAACTGTTAAAATTATGTGCTTTTGTTATTATTTTTTGAACATAAGTATTTATAATTTTTCAATGATGTCTTAGCAAAATAAGCATGTTAGTTTTTTAAAATATTATATTAGTTAGTAAGACCGTAAATAAATAGACAACCTGAAGTTTTTTCGTCACAACACAATTCTGAAAAGTAGCTTTCCCAAATAATTAAATTTATTGATTTATTTTAGTACATGATTACATGATTTGAAATGTGTGTTGTGTAATACAAAATTTTGTTTGAAAATTTAACAAATCTTCTAACGACCTATGGTAGAACCTTACTGCAGTAAAAATAAACATATTTTCTCAAAATTTAAAAAATATATTTACTAGATGAAAAAAGTCTTTCGAAATAAATTTACCATTTTTTGTGGAAAAGAGTCAAAACGTCTAAAATTGGATTTAAAAATGACATATTTCCGGTTTTGTATGGTTATTCCCTCTTAAAGTGTATATTTTTCTACATGCATTATTGACTTCAGCTTTACACGCTTTCCATCCCAACAGCTAATGTATCTGCTGAGGTGAAAATAAAAAGATCCTTCGAAAAATGACTCAAAACTGTTGTGCAAGTAACGGCTCACCATTTAACCGATTTTATTCACTAGCAATTGAAAATCTGCTAGGCCCTGCGGGCGGCAAGCGACATGAAAGTGGCTTTGTAATAAACTTCACGTACGAAAATGGTTTTATATAAGGCCTGGCATCAGAGATGTACTCGAAGTCGGGACATCCTCTCAGATACTCGACATTTTTTTTGGACCTGCTATCTATTAACGTTATAATACTGATGGATCTCCTCTGACGATCGGAAAATCTACCAAAATGCCGGTTCACTTTTTGTGACCCACTTACAGACATAATTTGGGAGGAGGGTATGTGTATCATGGCCCCGGGAACCATTTAATGGATAACTAACACCTCTGCCATAGGTCACCCCAAGTAGTTCGATACGTTTTGTGACTTATCAGGGGTTTCCTGGATCATGGGGTGAGGTTTGTAGACGTCGGATGCTCCTGCCCACCTCCTGCGCGACAGATACTTTTTTTGACCTCTCCAGCCGAACTTTCTCGACCCGTCACCTTGCACCACAGTTGGAGGAATAGATTCTTATATCCGTTCTTATACACTTCCCCCAGATTCCTACTTAAGCCTGACATCTTATACCTGTTTCCTTTCTAGAACTTCCTCTCTTTCATAAAAAACCCTCTATACAGCATCCTCTTTGTATATAACATAGTGTATCCGTGTTGTGTGGAACTAAAAAAAAAAACTATTTATTACACACCTGATTTAGGCACTTTTCATTAGGTTAATAGACTCTTATTTACGCAATCCGATGAAATTGGAATTAAAATGATCGTCAAAAGATAACTTAGTTTAGTTTTAATAGTTAAAATAATTGTATGTTTTAATTTTTCAAGATCCACGTAAACTACCGTATGTGTAGTGAATTGTGTGACGTCTTCACGTCTGAAAAGTTACTATAAGATCGGACAATCATCTGATCAACTGCCGCCATTTTGAAATTCGGTGTTCAAAGTATTCTCCCCAGAGTAGCATTACTATTTTTTTTTTGTGCCAAAGTTTTTGAATATTTTCAATAATAGAGATAAACTAATTTTATTATTGAAACTAAATTATTTTGGCCAAAATAATGTTTCAATAAACACAACAACTAAATCTCTATAAACAGTAGATAAATAAATTAATAAATTAATGCGATGGCTTGTGTCATGCCTAAATTCCATACAATGTCTTAACGGTGACGTCACGACACGATGAGCAGTGACGTCACCACTAAACATTTTAATACTACCAACTTGACGGCGTGTTTCTAGGACCCCATTAATAATTGACTTTTTAATAATATTTTTAACAACTCTGCGTTTAATATTATTAAATAAAACTTATATATTCAGAATCAGCGTTTATTGGTCTATATGAATTTATTTTTTTAAAACCATAATATTTTTCACTGGAGTTCCTTAATAATTATGGTACCACTCGAATGTGTAAATTTGATAAGGGAAAAAAAGAAATTTGTTTATGTGACATTTTATATTACGTGATGATCCTATTGCATAACGTAATTTTTTAGGGAAAAAAATTGGAATTTACTTGATAAACCGGCAAGCTTAATAAAAGGCTAAAACCTTTTAAAAAATTAGGGCGCCCACAAAAACGTTGATTACACTACCCTTAAAATTCCCACAGCGTCTATTCGTTGGAAGCACATAGCAAACTGACAAACTGACGCTAAAATGTTGGAATTTCTAAGGGTGGTTTTTTATTAGAATTAATCAAATAAAATAATAAATTCTTTTGCTGGGTACAGAAATTGCAAAATGAAATTTTTATGGAAACTAAAACAATCGATTAAATGTATTTTCTTCCACTTACGTTCTTCTTCTCTATATAAATAAGAAACTTTGTTTTTTCACACAAATCTACAATTTTATTCCAATAATAATGGAATTTTGCAAGAAAACAAGAGAAAGGTCAACTGTATACATACATGAGATTTCATGCCCTTTCACATTGTTTAAAACAGACTTTTTTGATGAAATCTTGCACATTTGACGTTCAAAATCAGATTATTACTATTATTATAAGCAACTAGCTGACCCGGCCACGCGTTGCTGTGGCTAATAAAACACAACGTAATCTACTGGATGGTTATCCAACCTTTATAACCACCGCCGTCTTTGAGTTTATCGCAAAGAGGCAGACAGACAGACGACGCGGGGGACTTTAATTTATAATACGTAGAGATGGTGTGAAAGATTATAATTAAGTGAATTAAATGCTTGGAGTAACTAACGTATTTAAGTTAATAAGGATTAATACTGTATCCGTCTAAATAACTTTTCAATTACCGCAATGTACATGACCATTTTTTTAGAAGATAGAATGGGTATAGTAAGCTATCCGTGAAAGATAGATATATGCCTTCCCGGACTTTTTGTAGATCTATAAAAGAGGAATATCCCACCGTTATATCCCAAAAGGATCAGGCATCGTTTTCGATGAAAGCTACCAGCGGCTTCACTTTTTCCGACATTTCTAACAATTATCGTTATGTTTCAACCAATTTACACAAATCCTTGACAAATTAAATACCTAAACCTTTCTCACAAAACACTATCTATTGGTGAAAACCGCATGAAAATCCGTTCAGTATTTTTCGAGTATATCGCGAACAGGCAGACAGACGGACGACGCTAGGGACGTTAATTTATAATATGTAGAGATAGAGAAGAGATGGTGTGAAAGATTATAATAATGTGCATGAAATGCTTGGGGTAACTAACGCGTTTAATTTAATAAGGATTAATACTGTATCCGTCTAAATAACTTTTCAATTACCGCAATGTATGTACGTGACCATTTTTTTAGAAGATAGAATGGGTATAGTAAGCTATCCGTAAAAGATAGATATATGCCTTCACGGACTTTTTTGTGGATCTATAAAAGAGAAATATCCCACCATGCATTGTTTTGTTATATCATAAAAGGATTAGGCAACGTTTTCAATGAAAGCTACCAGGCGGCTTGACTTTTTCAGACACTTCTGACAATTATCGTTATGTTTCAACCAATTTACACAAATCCTTGACAAATTACATACTTAAACCTTCCTCGCAAAACACTCTATCTATTGGTGAAAACCGCATGAAAATCCGTTCAGTAGTTTTCGAGT
Organism: Limnephilus rhombicus; assembly: GCA_929108145.2. NCBI lineage: Eukaryota > Metazoa > Arthropoda > Insecta > Trichoptera > Limnephilidae > Limnephilus > Limnephilus rhombicus. Next base: position 43,168,675 of record OV815288.1, on the reverse strand, counting down.
TTATCGAGAACAGACAGACAGACAGACGTCGCTGGGGACTTTAATTTATAATATGTAGAGATGTAGAGATTACCTTAAAACTACATACTTACCCAGACATTATACTAAAAAATATTTAAAGGCTTCGTGCTGTACCATTATTTTAATATTCTAATTAGCTTTAAGAAACCACAAGTAGGGAAACAAATGTTAACTTGTCATGCAATTTAGATTTAATCTTCTAATCAAAATACGACTGCAATTTCCTTTTCGAGATAACGAATCAACTTTAGTCCCCATACGAAGTTTTGAATTAACATTAGACTCAATGTTTTGCAGCAAAAGTAGCACGAAAACCCGGGAAACTAACATCCCAAATTCAAAAGTTAACGCTTGAGATTAATTGATTGTTGATTTTGGATAATATGTTATGCCGTTTGGGCGGATTAATCAAGAAATAGTGTGGCACTATTATATTTGATCAAACAAAGTAAACAAGAAAATCTAGCGTGTTTTTTACCGTTTCACGGTAACCTAAAAATGGTAGGTATTTTTTTGTCTAACAAATCGAAGAGTTTATATGTTTGCCATGAGGAAGGAACGGTCGTTCTGAAACCGGTCGGCGTAAAAAAATGAGGTGGTTGTAATAAAGAATCATTGTTTAATTTATTTATTATTGATAACCATAAAGTTAAGAGCTCCATTCAAAAGTATAAAAAAAAATTAGGGCGTCTACTATATATGAATAATTTAATGTTAACTATAATTTAATGGCATCCGTAGGCGAGGGGTAAGGTTCTTGACTAAATACATTTTATTTGATTAATTTGTGTTTCTTCACAATTAATTCATTTAAAAATAATATATGGTATATTTGCAGGATATTCCAATGTAAAATATACTCTTAGTATGGCCCTTATGTAAAACCAACATTCAGAATTGAAACGTTTTTTGAAATGGCTTTAGCCGTGTTTGGTGACCAGATCTGAAAACCGAGGTACTTCCCCACCTTCCTCTCGCTCCTTTTCTTCCCCTCCACAATACCTTCAGCCACACAATATATCCCAATTGTGGATGCCATAGTGTAATGTTCTTTGATTTGTGTTGTGGCTCACTAGCCTGCAATGTAATGATTACAAATTAAGTTCTTTTTACTGGTTTATTGCGAATTATATTTGGAACAAATATTGTTAGTAGCGTCTGTTTTCGGGCGATCTCTAATTAGGTCTGTCCACGGTTCGCCAAACGGCCGACTGCTCTACTTATAGGCACGTTTCTCCGTCGATCGCGATCTTTTCGTGAGGCATTCTACACCACTACACTCATATTCTACACATAGTATCACTGGCTTCAAATAGGAGCAACTGGGACTCTTGTGAGATATTCACATAAAAAAGCGAGTACCCGGCTTGCGTTGCAATGACACTCTTTATGTTGATATTATATATACTTTGACTGATTATGTTTTGTAATTGTATGTTCCTTTGTGAATATTAACTGATAATTTTATCGTAATTGGATGTTCCCTTTTGTTAGTATAATATTATGTTGAGTGATATACTCGTAACTTTATTGTTTTATAGTAAAAAATAAAAATCTTTATATTGATAATTTGTTCTTGATTCTTGTTTGTAATTTTTAGTTATTAATTTTTGGGGTGTTGGTCAGGACAGATGATAGACACTGTAAGGCTGCCTGAAAAGTTGACTAAAGGAGGAGGTAGAGTAATACGGTATAACACCCCAAAAATACCTAAAATCTAAAATCATGTCTTGTTTTTAATTGTACATTCTTTTTTGTAAGTCAACTGAATTTTTGTAACTGGATTGTTCTCTCGTAAATGAAAGCATCTGTAAGAACAAAATATACGTAAATTAATACAATTTTATCTCTCCGTCCTATGATGAATGAGTCCGAGTTTAAAATCCGGCAAATAACTGAAACACTTAAACTTTGCGAGTGTGATTTTTCTCTCAGCGAGCATTCCTTTGTGGACAATTCCGGCGAGGCATGCGGGGCATTTCATTCGCTGGACAGGAAAATTCCGTAAAAGATTTTCCAAAAAGAAAATTCAGCCATTACATCTCGCGTGGCTTTCCACGGTTCTGCATTTCCACTGTATGCTAATGCTGAGGGGGAAAAGTTCATGAAAACGTTTGCAGGCGTCAGTAAGCAAACACTGGTTAAGCATTTTTAGGTGGTCTTCTGTTTTTATTATGTCTTTTTGGTTGCCTGAAATGTTGTACTAGTAGTTGTATTGTTTTGAAAATAAGTTTTGCAGCATGGAAAGTGATATTTTTATCATTCGCATTTAACACAAAATAATGAACTCAAAATATAAGTAAGACAACAGAAATTTGTAGAATATTGGTGGAAAAAATGGTAGCCAAATTTTTCATTTTGACATGACTGTACTTTCTTCTTTTTTTGCTAATAGCTCCACACAGGAGGCTCTGATGATAAAAAAAACCCTTTGTCATCTTTAGGGATGATATATGGAGTAAATTTTTAGTGATAGGAAGGGGAGGAAGTTCTGGGACGGAAAAAGGTACGAGGGGTGGGTAGTGTTATATTGTGGTGAATATTATAACACGGAAAATACTCGTGGTTCTCGGTATTTGAAAACTCACTTATTAAACCTCCTGAGCTGACCTTCATTTTACAAGTGGAAAATGACAGGAAGCGTACCACAGACCATGAGGAGTTTACAATTTGGAAAGCGGGAATGGGTACCGCCGCCCCGGGAACCTTTATTGGATAACCAACACCTCTGCCATAGGTCACCCCAAGTGGTTCGCTACGTTTGGTGATTTAGCTGTGGTGCCCGGGTTCATGGGGAGAGGTTTGTCTAGGTCTTGGAGGCGGATGACCAGGACATACTGAACCCCAGATATCTTCCCACCCCTCAAACCCTTTTCCTTTTCCTTCTCAGAACTCTCCTCTCCTTCCTTTCCTTAAAAAAAACCCTCCACACAGCATCCCCAAAGATGACATAGGCCCCGAGGGAAATTATGTTCCTCAAGGCCTCCTGTATGGGACTCAAAATGAGGTAGAAAAGTGCATAGATAATAATATGAGCATTAACAATATTACTAACAGGTAGGAATCTTGGGGTCAAGGAGTGACGGACGTATGAACCCGTCCCTCCCGCTGCACCGCGGTGAAAGGCGATGGGTCGATAAAGTCCGGCTGGAGAGTTCAAAAGGTCTTCCTTAAACAGTCTCTGCTGATCGAGCCCATCACGCAGAGAGTTGACAAACGCATCCGCCACAAATAACACGGGCAGCCCGGTTAAGTTTAAACTATTTATGTGTATAAATCTCTGAAAAGGGCGTTAATAAATAAATAAAATAAAAAGTGAATTAAAAATATTTGTAGAATAAGTCTATCGTCAATTTTATCGAAGAACGCTGACTGTAGTAGCCGACTGGTTACCGCGTCAGCCTTCCCGAGGCGCAGAGAAATACCAACCTGGGAAATAACGATCTGAATTAGATGAAGTAAATTTTGGAATTACATGTTAAAAATATATATCGTCCCACTACCAGAGTTGGTGAAGTTGACCTTTATTATTGAATTCCAATATAGTCAGCTGGAATATAATTTACTAAAAGTTCCATCGCCCTCTGTTGAACTGGACTGCTTCTTCAACGATTTTTGGAAATCCCTCCTAATAAGTGATTCGGTGATAGGCAGCCATCGGTCGTTAACCAAGTGAAATCTGAAGATTAGAGAACATTGGCTTAATTTCATTTCGATACTGGTTCATTACCCTCTTCATATTTATAAAATAACCTTGTGATTCCTATTTACTATTCAACTTATTACTAATTATCCCAGGCTTTCACGAATAGTTGAAAGCATCTCTTTTATATTCGGCGAGGCGAATTTTCAAAATGTCATTTTAATAATAATGTATAATGATGTTTTGCTTTCGAGCAAAGTAACATTCATTGAAATCTCAAATAGGTACTCTTCTCTTTATTTTTCTGATTCTCTTTGGTGAAAAAGCTTTAGAAATTAGTTTAGTGTACTTAAATCTCTGGAACAATATAACAAGAAAATCCAGATATATAGAGGAATTAAAATACGTAGGAACCTTACTTTCATTCCTTATGTCATTGGGCAAATTTTGACTGATTTGAATAAGCTCGCTGATAGCCTCGTATAGTGGTCGAAGGGAAACGCACTAAATTATGATTTTTTTTATATATGAATACCGCACAATAGTCCCCACTTCTCCCAACCGTCAATAGCCAGTGAGGCGACGATTTCACCAATTGGGGTATATTGTGAGGGTGAAGTTAGTGGGAAGAGGAAAGAGATGGCGAAGAGAGAGGCTGAGAAGTGCCTGATATTCTGATCTGGTCATCAATCGCAGCAAAAGCCATTTCTAACAACGTTTGAATTCTAAATATTTCGGTTATAATTCTAATTATGAATTTCAAGCAACGCTTATATTCTAAATATTAGGTCTTACACTAGACCAGAGGGTAAACGTCCAGTGGGCCGCCCCTGACACAGTTGGGCGAGGCAACTCCAGAAACTGTCTGAGGAGAGGATGGGTCTACCATGGACAGAACCCGAACAATCAGCGCAAGACAGGGACGTACGGAGGAGCCTTGTCGATGCAATGGGTCCCCGACCCGAATAAGATAAGGAGAAGAAGATGATGATGGTGGTCTTACACTATGGCGAGAGCGTCTACCACTCTGGAACGTGCCGTAAATATACTATAACCCCCCAAAAATTTAAGGACTCATTGTACCAGTCTGAAGGTAGCCTTATAATTCACCTTTTTTTAATTCGGGAGTAAGGAATGGGTACGCCGCGCGCCGCCTCGACAACCATTTATTGGATAACCAACATCTCTGCCATAGGTCACCCCAAGTGGTTCAATATGTTTGGTAATTTAGCAGGGGTGCCCGGGTTCATGGGGTGAGGTTTGTCTAGGTCTTGGCGGCGGATGACCTGGACACACGGAACCACAGATTCCTATCCACCCCTCAAACCTCTTTCCTTCCCAGAACTCGCCTTCCTTTTCCAAAAAAAAACTTCCACTCAAAGATGACATAGGACCTATGGGAGATTGCATTCCTTAGGGCCTCCTATGTGGAGCTCACTTAAAAAAAAAAACGTAATGAAAAACTAATTCATTACATTATTATTTTAGTAAGGTTTTCAATAAAACAAACATTTTTAAACAATTCGATGTTCTCCTTCTTTCTCTGTTTACATACCTGACGTTGTAATATTTTCAAAACAAGATACATACAGTTGTCCGCAACTCCAGTATAGTCGTACACGTTAATAAATTTATGTATGTAAGAGATAGAAGTGTATTAATATTATTACTTATTCCAACCAGCAACGTAAGTTTTTCCCAGATCCCAGTTCCCAGTCGACTCTCGGAGTAGCTGATTGTTTTAGAGTTGGAACATACTCGTAGTTCTCGGTACGCTTCTTGACTGTAATAATTTGATTCAGCTAAGGGAGGGACTATACTCGGGGAACAAACTGGTTTAATAATAATATAAAGAAGGAACGAAATATTGGTTCAGTAAAAAATTATTCCACTTTAAAATTTGGGAGGTGGGTGTAGGTAGCGTTTATTTGATAATAAACACCCTTGCCACAGGTCACTTTAAGCGGTTTGTTTGGTTACTTAGCAGGGGTGCCCGAGCTTACAGGTTGAGATTTGTCTAGGTCACCTACCGCTTGGCAGGCTGGATCAGGAAAGATTCATTTAGGGAGACATAACCCAGACCTCTCTAGAACCATCGCCTTGCCCCTCATTGGGGTGGATAGATTCATACGTCCGTTACTTCTGGTTACATTGGCCATTCCCAGAACTTCATCATTTTCCTTTCCCTGAAAGGACCCTCCACTCAGCACCCCTAAGATGACATGATGATTTTTTTTCCTCAGGGATTCCTTATTCTTTCAAACTCTACATATGAATGGTTAATAAAAATTAATAAACGATGTTAAACAATAATAGCAGTATTATTTGTGGTATGGAACTTGGAAAGAAAAGTATAATTATTTTAAAATACAGATTATTTATTTATTTTATCTTTTATTTATTTATTCTTAGTATATTTACATTACATAGGTATAGTATATTGTCCTCCACACTAGAAGTTCACCTGTGATGAAGAGGACATTTATATAGTTACAAATTTTAAATTGTAAATAGTAAAACAAAACAAAACAAACAGTGGTCTTTGTCAATATAAAAAAGAGAAACAATTTAAAAAAAAAATAAAATCAACTTCAACTTGACAAAATTATAAATTAAAAATAATATATATAAGTTATATTTATAAATAAAGTTATAATATTTTGTAAAGAAAGGACTATTTTGTTCTTTCTGTTGGGATTTTGGTTGATTTTCATTCAGTTTCAGGCGGACATTAAAATTCAAATTCAAGAACATTTATTGCACAAAAATACAAAAGTACAAAAGGTATAACGTATAGGTTCATCCTATTTCTTCCGGATAATCCAACAAATACATTATCCGAGAGCAGATGCCGTCTGTCATTATTATACGTAATATTTTACGTGGAAATATCGAACGTATACTCGTCGTGGCATATTTAAATATTGATAAAAATCAAGATGTACGTTTGATTCTCTTTTACGCAAAACCAACTGATTGGATTGTAATGAAACTTTACAATATACTGGGAGTAGGGTGGAGAGGGGGGTGGGGGGAGGAGGGTGGGAGAGGAGGAGGGGGTGGAGGAAGGGGGGAGGGAGTGGAGTGGGGATAGGGAAGGTAGAGCAAAAGCTAGTAATATTATAAACGAAAGCGAAAGTCTGTTTGGATGTATGTATGTTTGTTACTCTTTCACTCAAAAATACTGAATAGATTTTTATGAAACTGTACAATAATATGGCTCATAAATCAAAATAACACATAGGGCATAATTTATAATGCTAATTAGCGCTAGGAAGGGGAAGCGGGAGAGGAACGGAGACGCACGGGAAAGGTGATTCAGGGAGAAACAATGTATTTCTTTGAATATTTGGCATTGCAATGCATGCCGGGAACCAGATAGTAGTATTGTTAAATGTCCTTATCACTGATTGTGAACGTGTATTTCTGTTTTTATTATTAAAAATTTGTTGACGAAATGACAGACGCTTTCGTGCAATCAATAGTTATGTTCAAGGGGCCGTCTGTTTCAACGCTCGCTAAGGTAAAAGTAATGCAAAAAGCAGTTATTAAAGTTAAATTTCACCAAAATGCGTTTTTAAATCAATTTGACTGCTTGTTTTACATTACTTTTAACTTTTGTATTTACTTTCCGAAAACCGAAAATTATTCTAGAGTTACTCCGCCATATTGGCATATTTGACAATTCTCAGTTTGTTTATAACAGTTCTGCTCAAGGTAATCTACGAAATTCCGCGCTTTAACACAGTAATCATGATAAATATTATAGAAGACGATGAAAGTGATGATGAATTCCTCATCCAATATGTGTTGCAGCGAAAACCAAAAACATTTCGACCCCGCATCAATAATTTGGTTATCTGGGATGATCTCGAAATTTTGGCGCGGCGCCACATGTCGAAAAAATCTTACTGTTGAAATGAATCAATTCTGATATCGACATATTTAGCATTACCTTTTAAAGACGTGGATGTATCGCAAGTTTTACAAGATCTTCAAATCAATTTATTGTCTCATCAACATTACAAAAATATGACATGAGTAGTAGGTAGGGCCTGAACCGCCTGAACAGAATCGTTTCGGATATCCACATATTTAGAGAGTGAAGCTGCCTTTAAAAGACAATCTCTATTAATGCTAGTATAGTTTGTACACCTACTACTTACGTTTAATGTTACAAACGGATTTTAAAAAAGCTATAAAATGTATGTTTTTCTGTTTTCGATACCATAAATAAATTGAATTGAAGATCTCGTAAAATATGTGACACTTCTAATTCAAGGAGAGATCTCAACTACTAGAAAGTAAATTACATTCATATTGTATATTATATGTATTATAATAGGTCGTCATTTATATGTACAATCAAATTCTTTTTTAACGGAACAATGCCATCAGATCCTACGATGCGAAACAAAACACAACCGGATATTTTGAAAGTTGTTCCAATTTTAGGATTTAGTTTACGGTGGTGCTGCACCCAAAAATATTTCGATGCGTTTTTTAACATAATTCCGAGGAATATTCTGTTTTTTAGACTGGCCACACTGACAACAATTTAGCGAAAATACATTTGAAACAGTGCGCGATCCTAATTAACATACTTGTTACTTTAACTGATAGTTAAAATTTAACTTTAGGACACGATTTAGCGTTGAAACAGACCCCCCAAGGTGTTTCCACGTATTGTCCAAAAATATTATTTCTCCTCTGTTCTAGGCAAGCAGCACGCTCAAATTGAATTATAGGTTTGTACATTAATTTTAGTTTTGTTTCAATAACAAATAAAAACTCGACAGCTGTTAATGAATGTTTTATTTGATAAATTATATTACATTAAAAACATTGTTTAAATCATTCACCAGTCGCGTAATGAAAAGACAAATTCATAGTAGTGGGTAACAAAAAAGGTATATAATATGTCAACTGGGACTAACAAAAAAATCTGCACTAGCTGTAGCATGAAATACGAGTTGGTGGAGGAGGTAAAAATGTATTTTGATTTCGCTCACTTGAGACGGGTCACATCAAAACTAAGCATAGTATAACTATATTTCTTATAATAATTCGCTGTAAGACTGACGGAATAGCTAGTCAAACTAGTAAATATTTTTGTTTACATAGTAGAACGTATTATATTAGGTACAAATTAATTAGTTTCGTATCACTTTATTCAGAACAACTGTAGAAAGACTTCTGAAGTACCTCACTATTGCCAAAATATTGAAGAGTACAAACCTTGAAATAAATATAAATTTCACTTTGTATTTACTTTTTTAACATTAATAACGTACCAACGAGTAATTACTTTATGTACATGTTCGAGATTTGTTTAACTAAGCCGTTCAAAACACCTACGATATAATATACAATGTATTAAATATTTAATTATCATGGAACGTTATTTTGACCCCAATAATATTGGGGTCAAAATAATGTTGTAATCACTCACTTGCAAAACCCGATTTGTTAGTCGTATGTCTTTAATTTTACCCCATGGTTATTGTTAGTTATGTTAAAGTTGTATTGTTTTTTAAGATTCACTTGATCATAAATTTATAAATTTAAGAACGTATAAGATTTAGAAAGTTTTAAGCCACTGGTAATAAATCATGTCGGAAGTTATTAGTTATTAGTTACGGTCTGATTGTGATAATTCGAGAATGGTGCTTTGTAGGGAAAAAAGTATTTTTAATTTTTTTGTAGAAAATTTAACTATCTACAAACTCTTCTCGAAATTTTTTTCGGTAACCCTCACCGTTTCAGATATAAATGCAAAAAACTAAAATTTGTGAGCTTTGACCTCGTATAAAAAACAACGCTAATGCAAGATCGATGGGGACTTTTGACATAGCATTTGTAATGACATATTCAAGACCTGTGCAAAAATTTTGCTTGTCTGGAATTAATTCTAACTGGAATGTCTATTTTGTCTGGACTAATAACTGTATATACAGAGTGTCCGGGAGTAAAGTGAATTAAATTCGGGAGGTGATTCTACATGATGGTAGGACTAAAAAACATTAACAACGTTTTCCGAAATTCCAACTTTTTTTTCCCATACAAAAAGACGTACCTACTAAAAATCCTTAGTGTGAAGTACGCTTGCTAAGAGCCTGTCGGGCGCCCGATTCGATTGGGATTGGCCCGTATCGAAACAGCGGAAAATAATAAATCTGGCCGCACACGCCGGATTAATTTTATCTTTTTACCTCAAAACTTCCCCTAAAAGTTGAAATTTCTAAAAAAATTATTTATCTTTTTTACTTGTACTAATACGTAGAATCACCTACCGAAGTTAATTCACTTTACCCCCGGATACCCTGTATAAGTGTATAGTTTGTGAGAAACATAAAGTGAATTAACTTAAGTATATAAATATAGTTTCAACATCTATATTGTTAAACATTTTAACCCTTTTAAGAATTGATCCCAACAATAATATTAATATTATAAAGAATTTACTGACATTATGCTGATTATATGAATGAATTATGAATGGTAAGCTCACCAATAATTGGAACAACCGCTTTAACCTTATTAAGAATGTAAATTACTGTAATAATTAAGTGATTCATTCTGTTGGCGACGCAAAATAAATAAAAATAAGTATTTAAATAAAATATAATCTTTAAACATCGAAGACAACACTCGAACAAAAAATGGGAAACCGAAAGACACAACGAAGATTCAGTCGCATCTAGGTATTAAACCAAGGACGTCTTTCTTGCCAGGGAAGTGCTCTGATCACTGAGCTAATTCGACCATGTCAACTCGTTATTTTTAACAGTTTTATGCTTATACTGATAGCTACCAAGGTAACCCTAATTTTCTTAACGAATGTTTGTATTGGTTGATATCTTTATGTATGGATTGCAAGGGTTCCATGCCACCTCAGAATCAACTCAACTCAACAATTCTGAAAAGTCAAGCTATGAAAAAAAAGAAAAATAACCCGAAACCTAACCTAACCTAAAATATTTATTGAGTTGAGTTAATTTTAAGTTGTTCGGATTGCACGATTCTACCCAAACTAAATGCAAACTAGAATAATTTGTACTGAGCAAGAGAAATGCACTTAAAATTGTCAAAGCGTGGTCAAAAAAATATCTAAAGCATTTTACCGTTTCGTTGGAAATTCTGAAGAGTTATTTGGTTTTTCATGACAAAATTCTCAGAAAGAAGAAAAAAAAACCTTTCGTTTGGCATTTCAATTTCCAACTACCAGGAGGGATATCAAGCCCCGACATAAAGGAAAATATGGCCGCAGTGGCAACACGGTACTGGAATAGAAATTCTTACCCATTGGCTATTTTGTTATGGAAATTGCGAGAGTTCGGGGTAGACAGAAGAATAAAAATTAAAACTTTATTGCTGATAAGTTTATTGTATTGCATTAAATTGAATGAAAAAGGCTTGAGATCTAAGTCCACCGTGTGGAGTGGCAATCAATATATAATATTTGTTACCTTCATAAATTTGTCAGTTTTCCTCCATAAGTGTAATATACCAGAATATAAGTTATGATAAGCTCTATCATCTTTCTGTTGTTTAAGCTAATTTCGGGTCACAAGACCGGTCAGTGGTTGAGTGGGCATCGCATTTGGGTCCCACCAGTTGTTCCGTGTTCGATTCCTCGTCTGGCTAAGTCTCCATCATGACTCAAGCAACATTTTCGGCTTACAGTGATGGCAGTAGGAATTTTTCAAATATTGTCGGGTTATTCGTTACTCAGGAATGTTTGTCTTTCTTAAAAAAAAAAAACGTATTGCAAGAGCTCGCCAGACAAAACCTAGCTAGTGAGTCATAAGGACGTGTGTCGTCTTAAATCGCCGCTACCCAAATCTCTACCAATTTCTTACATATCTCCCTTAAACACTTTCAGCCTTACTAAAAAAAACCACAGCACGACCGATAAACTGTGTTGCTGCAGCAACACGAATAATACAAAAAAAACACTAAAACGCGAAATATTACTAATATGTTCGAAATATTGAAATATTACTAAGTTGTTCCGCGTCACACTTTAAAATGCATTTTAAATCTGGCAAAAATGTAATTTTATTATTATTAATTAACCGCTAGGTGGCGGCGCCTGCGCATTCGTCGTTTGCACTGAAAACATTTTAACTGCGAAAAAAATTTCGATCCGCGGATGTGTGTGTAATATTACTTAAATGTGATTGTAATTTATATTAATATGACTAATTCATATAATTGACAAATTTAACGTGTTTTTTGTGGGTTTTTATAAGTTTAAGTCAAGTTATAATAACAATCATTTTTTTTGTTTTTTTTTTTATTATTATTAAGTTAAAAGAAACATAATATTTCGCTTTCTTAACTTAAATACAGAGCATATATATAGTACAATAGTAAGAAGTAATATTTTTAATTTTATTCCAACATTTTAAGTTTATAGTTTTTTTTAAAGGTTTTTATATTATTTTCCGTTTTTAGGTTATCTGGAAGGAGATTATATATATAACTCCCTAGTGGCCAATACTTCTCTTGCCACTTTCAGTCTTGACAGTATTTGTGTACAATTTATTGTGTTGTCTAGTATAATGTTCGTGTACTTGTGATGTTTTTATAAATGTTGTGTTTGTGTGTATAAGTCCATTTTGTATTTTGTAGATTAAAAGACATAGGTATGTTATATTCGTACAATGTTCTTATTTTAAAAAGGTTCATATCCTGGTATAGTTTTTTTGTGGAAGTACCTGGGTTAAAGTTGAAGAGTTTTTTAATAACTTTATTATTTGTTTTATTTGTAAGTCGTTTAAGTACGTAATGTATGTGTTTCCCCATATTTCTATTAAATAATTTAGGTGGGACTGGATTAAGCTAAAGTATAAGCCCCTCTTTACCTCTGTTGGTAGAAGATGAGCAATTCTACCAAATACACCAATTAATGGGATGATTTTTGTTTTTATGTACCAAAAAAAATAAATTTTTATTTTATGACAATTTTATAAGTGGTGTTTTTTTAAATATTAGTATCTAATACATGTGTTCGTAAACGTTTCAAAGAAATTAACAGCTTTGGAGATGCAAGAAATCTGTTAAATCCGTTAATCTCTTTATCTGTTATGTTATTAATCTGTGATATCGGTAAGTATTATTTTTATAATTTTTTTGGCAAAAAAAAAACTTTGAAATTTTTTATTATTTTTTTATTATATGCACGTGGAAAAAGTGAGGTGACAGTTTCCGTCCAAATTCGTTACATAAAAGGACGATATTTTTTAAGTTTTGTTTTTTTATAAATTTCTCTACACTTTCATCAAAAATGTTTTGGTAAGAAATTTTTTCCGCGGTTGAATCTTAAAATATGGCAGTTTTTAAAACTAAAGTGTATTTCAAATACACAAATCTGAAAACTTATTTCGTCTAGTTCATAAATGGTATATGTTTTTACAACATCTTCAAAAAATTAAGAAATATATAGAACATTCAAAATACTTTGGAAAAATTCCAAATTTCGTTCAGACGTCATTAATAAAACAGAGATAAACTATCCTCTCAGGATGTGTAAACAATATATAATGTATTCTTTCCATGAAACTTTAATTAGTAATGTTTTCACATCCGCGCCCGTTTGTCAAATGAATAAAATTTTCACGGGTTTTTTTAGTAAGGCTGTTTAAGTTTAAAAGATCTGAAAAAAATATATGTTATTTTTGAAGATAATATCTAGATATTCCCCATGCCGAAACGCAAATTATACAAATTTCCCTCGAAAGAAAAAAATCACAAAATATGCTCCAAAAATTATTATAAACACGTTTGTTTCAGTTATTTTACATGTCATAATATGTACGAAAAAATTCACAATGTTTCTTTAAATACTATAATTTAAGACATTTCCCGCGAGATTTGGCTCTATTTTAAACGAGTCGTGTTTTATTGAACATTTTCACAATTTTCCCATCGATTTTATCGCTTTAGCGCGCTTCTCTAATATTCGTAATTACATATCTCTCTATCTTCTTCTTTTTGAGCTCGGATACGGCGCCTTAAACCATATTTGTATCGGTCGTAATAATAATAAACAGTCACTGTGATTTCAGAGAACCAAAAACTTTTTATAATTAACGTAAATGAGATATATTATAGTCGAGTACTAATAATAAAGACAAATATGCTGAAAACTAAAACAAATATCTCTTCAAAGGATAACAGAGAGACGAACATTACAAATAAGCAACAAAGAAGACATCTTTCTATAAATCTACCTATATTATTTATAAATTACATATAAATAAGCGGAAAATTTGTAAATATGAGCTTGCTGATTCTTTATAACATTTCTTTAGAACGTAAAAAGCTTCTGTGAATGCTGTGTTCATTCCATGAGCATTTCTTTGAGCATTTCCATGAGCATTTCAGGTGTTCTAAAAATTAACATCAAATATCCCTTAGGCATCGATAAATGACATGTTTTTATACCAAACGCATGTTCAACATTTAATTCGACAACATTGATCCAAGAAAACTCGTTAAATTAATTTTTCAAACGATCATTAATACATTATAAAACAAGTGACCTTTTCAATAAAAAAACATTTCAAATGGAACAGGGAAAAAAAATAACTAAAAATGAGTAAATAAACCATTTGAAAATTTTTTTTCATTTATTATGAAATATATATTGATACGAGCATGAAGAGTGACCCAAAACCCCTTCACTAAAAAATAAACGCAAAAGAGAATCAGTCACGGCTCGAATCGAGCTACCCAGTGTAGTCTAGGTACTTTCGTACGGTGGTTACACAAATCCGTTTTTTTTTAAACGCACCAGAATTCGAATGGAATTGTTTTGTTTCATTTTTATTTTTTTGACAGATAGGAGTTTTTTTTACGAAGCGTCATGTGAGACTGTAAAAAAAACATTAACTTATATTCTGTGAACTTGTAAAATAAACTATCGTACCGAGATACTTGTATTTTGTTTCTGAGCCCACTAAATTGATACTCGACCCTATCAATTGGCGCCCAACGTGTTTGTCAGATCAATGAGTTTTAACGAATAAATTCAAAGACAAGAGAGGTACGCCCCAGCGGTGGAAGCCTTACTTAGATACCAACAAGGAGAAGAGGTGGTAAAGGAACACCAATTATCTGGGTCTCCAGAAGGAAATTTCGCAGGGTTTGCACCTAAATGGAGTGGACCTTACAAAATCCTCATGAAAAGTGGAAGAGGTAATATATACTGGGTAGACAAAAGAGGTAAACCCACTAAAATCCACGCAGATTTTTTTTTTTTTTTTTTTTTTTTTTTTTTTACAGTGAATACCGCACAAGAATCTCAACTGCTCCCGTCTGGAGCCAGTGAGACTATGGCATCCCCAATTGGGGTATGTTGTGAGGCTTGAGGTAGTGGGGAGGGGAAGGAGGTGGGGAAGAGGAAGGTTGGGAAGTACCTGGCTATTCAGATCTGGTCACTAAACACGGCTAAAGCCATTTTCAAGCAACGTTTCAATTCTGAATGGTGGTCTTACACCAGGGCGATACTGATAGTATCTTCCACTCTGGAACATGCCGCAAATATACTATATATTATTTTAAATGAATTAATTGTGAAATAACACAAATTAATCAAATAAAATTTATTTGCGCATGCCGGGTTCGAACCCGCGACCTCCGGATTGTGAGACAAGAGTCTTACCCACTGGACTACGGAGGTCGTAGAATTAAAAAGGGTACCAACAATCCAAGAAGTCCGGGTGGAGGATCAAGATAACGAGGTTTTGACTCAAGAAGACCGGGTGGATTGATACGAGCATGAAGAGTGACCCAAAACCCCGTCACTAAAAAATAAACGCAAAAGGGAATCAGTCACGGCTCGAATCGAGCTACCCAGTGTAGTCTAGGTACTTTCGTACGGTGGTTACACAAATCCATTTTTTTAAACGCACCAGAATTCGAATTGAATTGTTTTGTTTCATTTTTCTTTTTTTGACAGATAGGAGTTTTTTTTTAAGAAGCGTCATGTGAGACTATAAAAAAAACATTAACTTATATTCTGTGAACTTGTAAAATAAACTATCGTACCGAGATACTTGTATTTTGTTTCTGAGCCCACTAAATTGATACTCGACCCTATCAATATATATATTTTTAATTTTAACTTTATGAGTAAAACCTCAAATTGTAATATTTAAATAAATGAAGACAATATAAGCGAAACTCAGACCCTTTCCAAACTTGCCCGGAAAGCAAGAGGTCCTGGGTTCGAGTCCCACAGGTGCCAATATGTTTTTCTGATTTTCTGTTTCCAGATTTTCGATTGAGTTTCGCTTAGGTATATTGTCTTCCTTTATTTAAATATTACAATTTGAGGTTTTACTCATAACGTTAAAATTAAAATATTCATCCTGGACTTGCAGAAAAGTCGATAGATGTCGCGTATTAAATAAAATGGATAAAGATTTATCCAGACACAATCTAGAGAGCATTTAGTTCGGGATTGAATCTTGCAATCATACATAAAGATAGTTGCCAATAATAATGCTTCATCACAATATCAGCTTTATACGATTGATGGTAAAATATATTTTTTGATGTGTTTAAATAATAATAATAATAATAATGATTTATTGTCTTTATTTCTTAATAACAAATAGAGATAATGATATCCTCACTGGGATCTCCCGTGCTGAGGATTTCATTTACATTTTATAATATAATTATAAGAATAATATGAATTCGACATAATATATATCATGTAGTATTTTTTTAATAATTATAAAGTAAATAAGATAGTGTTTTTTTATAATTCAGTTCATTAGATTCGGTTTTAGTCTGTATTTAATTTCAGTATGTTTTCTATTTCTGATCTCCCTATATTTAGTATCCAGCTTTTTATTTGAAATTTAAATAATATAATGTTGAGGTTTTTGAGTGAGGGTGGTATTTTATTGTAGAGTACAAGAAGCTTTTTTGCCCAAATGTTGTGTTAGTAGTTACTTGTTGGATAAGTTTTTGACCATGAGATCTAGTGTTTCTAATGTACGTGTCAGTTGTTATTTCTTGGGTTTTGTACTTATGAATGTAAATGAGTATAGTTTTAGAATATAGTTGTTTAATTGAAATTATGGTACGATTGTTGAAGATTTCGTTAGTACTAGTTCTTACGGGAACTTTCAGTATAATTTTCATTATGGCTTTTTGAGTTTTAATTAGTGGATTTATTATGTTTTTTTTTGCACTGCCCCATCCGATAATGGGTTAAATATTAATTAAAAATATCAATTTCATTATAAGAGCAGTGTTTAGTGTTATAATGTCTTAATGTTCGTGGTAAAGGGGAGGAATATCCTGTATTTGTGTGGTAGGTAGATATATAGAAAATATCTTGCATTCTCCTTGTTGAATTTCTTGACGGTGGGTTGATGTTAATTTGGGATAAAATATTTGGTTTATCAACTGATGCATGTATAATTTTGTGCAGAAGCTATACATCGGAAAGTTTCCGTCTTCCTGTCAGAGAGTGTAGTTTATAGTGTAGAATTCGGTCTTTAAACGTTTCAAATTGATCAGATAAACCTTTGCGATAAGCATCAACACGGGTTAATTTTATTTGACATAATGTATAAATAATAATAAGATCTTTTGAATCAAAATAGCTTTCTAATAATAGACAGTCTTAGTCGTCCAGAGGCAAGGCTCTCGACAAGCTATACTGGTTCAAATCTAGGCGTGCTTAAATAAATTTTATTTGATTTATTTATTTATTATTTATTTATTGTTTCTTTACACTGCAGGTAAAATGTTAACAATTCAATTTGTTACCTCACTAGGACAAGCCTGTATTGAGGTTAAAAATAATTATACAAGTTAACAAAATTATACAGATATTGAAAGAACAATATTGTTGTATTTATTACAGATTGAGATTATGGGTATCTACTAAACTGATGGCGCAAGGTAGTATATTAATGTAGACTTTTAGGGTGACCACAGTTTTGAGATCTGATTTAAAATAAAAAATAAAAATTGTTTTGTTTTTAAGGATTAAGTTGCAATTAAGATTAGCTTGTGTTATTTAACAATTAAATAAAAAAAATAATATATTTTTATTTACGGCACGTACCAGAGACAAAAATACTCTCAGTGGCGCCCTGGTGAAAGACCGCCATTCAAAATTAAAAATTTGCTTGAAATGGCTTTAGTCTTGCTTTGTAACCAGATCCGAATAGCCGGGTACTTCCCTACCTCCCTCCTCCCAATCTAGTTCCCCTCTCTAATACCTTCAGCCTCACAACGTAACCCAATTAGGGATGCCACAGCCTCCCTGGTTCAAGAGTGTTTTTGAATTGTGCACTTTTCACATTTGAAAAAAGAATAATTTTAGTGGGTAACAATATAAATATGCAAATTAATAAAAACTTTATTCACTGATGCCAGAGTTGTTTGAAAGGGAGTACGAATAAAACACGCGGTTCATTGTACAGGGCTTTTTAATCATCCCCGACATGAAATTGTTATTGCAGTGCAATCAAAAAGTTGTAATATTCGTAGTTATACATAAGTGTACACTGTACATAATAATGATTGATTGTTTTCGTCTGGCAGAGGGTAATACCTACATAGATTACGTATATCCACGGAGAAAAGACGGGAGAGGAGGTGATCGTATGAACTTTTCCTACGAAACTTTGTCGCTAACTTTGGCGACGGAACCTGTGGTGCAGGGATGGAATTTCAAATAGACATGCCTATTCATCGCGATACACTTGCCAACAGTTCACTCACGGTAGAAATGAAACCTTCAGAAAACTAAGTAGACAAGAGTGGAGAGGCTAATACGCACCACACAAAGAGGATACAGATTATTTACGAAGCACTGCATAATGAGATTGTCTATTATTCTATCACATTCTCTCGCAGGCTAAATTATGTAGATTTAATATGTGTTTGTCTCTTTTTACTGTTGCTTTTACGTTTCATCGAGTTTTAAATCACAACGAGTATGTAGAAACCTTCAGAAAACTAAGAAGACAAGATTGGGGAGGCTACGAAGCACCGCACAAAGAGGAGAACTATATCATTCTCTCGCAGGCTAAATCCTCTATTTGTATGTGTTTCTCTATTTTTATTGTGGGTATTTTTAAAAGAAATTAAATAAACAAATATTTAATTAATATAATAATATTTTACAAGCTAGGAGAGGTATGTAATGGAAATATTAAAAAAGTGTTTTAATATATATTTATATATATATATATATATTTTTAATGTTATTATGATAAGAAGCGTTTAGCGGAATTAAAAGAAACAATAAAATGACCAATAACTTGACATATTGATCTTTTTTTGCGATTGAGTTTGCGATTGTAAACTCTAAAGTAACCTTTTTCATAACTCTTTAAAGCCTATTATTGCATAACATTTCTGAATCTTTTTCGCCAAAGAAGTCTGCTGCAACGAAAAATAAACGGCAGAAAAACAAGCGATTTATTACAAACTACTTTAAAAATACCTTCAAATAATTCAATTTGATGTTTACTCAATAAGTTATTCCACTAAAAAATAAGTAAAAAAAACCCATATTTGCCCAAAAATTGCAAATTTCGCGCCATTCAAGTAAAAATGGCAAAAATCGGGTAACAATGACGTATGAATTCGCTTATGAAATAACAATATACCAAACGCCAAAAATTTTCAGGTAGGAATAACAACTGTTTATTGTATTATTGATCTCAAAAACCGATTCTTTTTCAACGATCAATCAGCTAAGAAGACACATACGTAGATACTGTGGTTGAATTATTCAGTCAGTATTATTGTGATTTGGCGTGTTTTTGACGGGGATGATTAGCATTCCGGTCCAGGGAGCTATGGCCGAAGTTAGACTAAAATAGTGGAACTTACAGAATTCTGATACCGCAAATTTGCCAGGCTCCTCCTATCCAATAGAATATTATTCTGAGGTTGGTTTTTGAAGAATAGTTATTACTGATAATAATTTGAATGCAATTTTTGTTTTTATGAAAAAATACGACTCAGCTCGTACTAATTTACTTCAGGGCTATGACCGGTCGGTAGCTGAGTTGGCTTCGCGTTTGGGTCCCACCCAGGCGTCCCGTGTTCGATTACTCGGCCGGCTAAGTCCTTCATCACAACACAAGCAATATTATCCGCTTTCTGTGATTCTGTGATTGTAGGAGGAGGTTTTCAAATATTGTCAGGCTATTCGTAATCCGAAAATGTTTGTCTTTCTTTTTAAAAAAAGTGATATTTGAGCAATTTGTGTGGAGAGTTATTTCGAGGAGTTGAAGGAATGACAAATACTGAAGGAGGGAGAAAACGACCTGTTCTCATTTGAAAAATATTAACCGTGTATAAATGTTGGATGTGTCGTGTTTCCCTAATATCCGTAGCCGAAGAGATCAGTGACTATAATTTCTCAAAGAAACTTCCATTAAAATATCAGTATAACAAGTGGCAGCACTCACCTGACGTCTGTGCTTTAGAAATAACAATCCGTTTGTCAAGATAGTGGAATCCGTCCGTTTTTTCGAGTCAAGTATTTTGGGGATCTAGGCCAGAGATTTATGCCAAATTCAACAGTATCGAGGGGAAGGACATAAGCAAGAAGAAGGTGGAGAAGTGGCCATTCAGATTTACATAGTTACCAGACCCGGCTGAAGAAAAAAGAATTTCAAGAATTTTTTTAATTTGGAATGGTGGTCTTACACCGGATGAACTTAGTGCCTCCGTTCACGGAGATACTTACGAGATACTCGATCCTCGTGCGCGTGTCATACGCGCCGATCATAAGTACCCCCCGTACGATTTTGCTGGTGCCCGTTCACGGAGCTACGCGGTGGTTGTCGGTTTCCAATCAGTATCACGATACCGACAGTGCTGATCGCACGCAACGCTCGCATCATTTGTGTCTGATACTTATTCGTTTGACGTTTGACAGAAATGGCGTCGGAACATGAAAGTAACGATAGATTTGTCTGGTAGTGGAAAAAATGCATGTTTACATAACTATTCTTTACCAGAATACGTAAAAAACGATTTAGTGGAGAAGGCATGGATTGATGTTGGAAAAAAAGTCATATGACATCGCACGACAGCGTTTTCACTCCACGGCTGCACGTGAAAAATGTTAGTACAGTAAAAAGTTCAGTACATTTCGGATAGCGCCGTGTACGGAGACTAGCATTAAAAAGTCTTTCCTTAAACTCTGACAAAACTTACTTCATGACATTTACACTATCAGACAAATTCCTTCCAATTATAAATTCCAATATAACTATTCATAGCTCTTGTAAAAATTATACTGACAACTGCAACTCATCTAAATGCACAAAAATTTCAAAAAAGAACTACATTAAATATTTAGGCATAATAATAAATCAAAATATTAAATGGACAGAACATATTGCAGAAAACTATAAACAGAATACGTAAACTATTTTACGTATTCCTCAAACTAAGAAATATACTTCATAAATCTTGACTACTGAAGGTTTACTATGCATTAGCCCAATCAGTTCTGCAATACGGAATAATAGGTTGGGGAGGAACGTATAAAAACAACTTAGCCCCACTTGAAATAGTACATAGAAGACTGATCAAAATTATTCTAAAAAAACCTTTAGACTATTCAACTCAAAAAATATTCGATGAATTCAAAGTTTTGCAAATAAACAGAATCTATCAAAAAAATGCATTACTTCAAATCCATAAAGACAAACTAACAATAAAGTCATTTAGCACCAGGCCGAGAACAACAGGACAAATAATAATCCCTAAACTTAATACTACAACGGCCCAACACCATTACACATACTGAGCCATAAAAGCTTTAACGAACTCCCTAAAGATATTCAATCCGAAAAAAATTATAAAATTTTTAAGAAAAAAATTAAAATACATTTCACCACTAAGTAATTTCATGTTTGTGTTATATTACGCCCACTTATATTTTCAATGTGTACACAGGTTTTATATTTTATAATTTAAAAAAAAACTTTCTTCCTAAAATAGTGCACGGGTATATAATTTTACATACATGTTGTTTTTATTTTATTTTTTCATCAATACGCTCATGGTAGCATCAATTAAACATATATCAAAATATCAATTGTGTTAGTACTCCCTCCCTAAACACGAGAAATTCTCAATTAGAAAGGTATTATTACCACCATTAAAAAATATTTGCATTACATGTACATAATTAAAAAAATAATTGTACTTATACCTAACTTTGTAAAATTGTAAAAATGGAATAAATAAATAAATTTAAAAATTAAAAAATTTTAAAAAAAGTGGTATATCAGCAGGGTACTTGTGGTTTCGTCACAATTACGTAGATTGCAAATATCTCCATGAACGGAGGGCCTTAGAGTATTTTCCACTCTGGAAGGTGCCGCAAATGTACACCAGGGTGATCCTAAAATTAACTTGAAAAGCACATCTTTCTTCAGTTCTCGCGGCTTAATAAATAGCTCGTACATAAACCACTGTAGCGACCATGCGAAATAAATAAATTTGCCTCGATTGATCGGGATTTCCAGATGGATGATCCGATGCTCTGTAGGGAACCCGCTTGCACAGCGCGGGTGTAAACTGTGCGCCCTAAAGTTTAAGTTCAGACTTACAGAATTCAATACTTCCTTTGTGTGAAAGCACTTTGACACAATACATGATAATTTTTTAGATTTTTCGCCAACATCAACATCAACAAATCATGCCTTCGAATTTTTACATGGAGACATAAAAACTTATTGTCTCTACACATTATAAATTAAAGTTCTCCGCGGCGTCTGTCTGTCTGTCTGTTCGCGATAAACTAAAAAACTACTGAACGGAGTTTCATGCGGTTTTCACTAATAGATAGAGTGATTCGTGAGGAAGTTTCGTGTATTTAATTTGTCACGGTTTTGTGTAAATTGGTTGAAATATAACGATATATGTTAGAAGTGTCAGAAAAAGTCGAGCCGCCTGGGAGCGTTCATCGAAAACGCTGCCTTATCCCTTTGAGATATAACAAAACAATGCATGGTGGGATATTCCTCTTTTATAGATCTACAAAAAAGTCCGCGACGGCACATATCTATCTTTTAAGGATAAATTACTATACCCATTCTATCTTCTAAAACACATGGTCACGTACAACGCGGTAATTGGAAAGCTATTTAGATGGATAAAGTATTAATCCTTATTTATTAAATTATTTATTTTTTTTATTTATATATATTTTTTTACAGTTTTTTAGAGAAAATGTGTCCTAACTGGGGTACCCCGTTCTAAGGACACATTGTACAAGTTTTATTTTTTGAATTATAAGTAAATAGCTAATCTATGTTAGAATATTTCCAAGGAAAATTATTAAGTTAGATCTAAAAGAAAGTACATAACAAGCATTATTCTTTGTTGGGTTGCAAAATTGAATCTATTTTCTTCCTTCCCATGTCCATAATCCATATTTTTATGCTTCTTTTGAAGGCGGTTATTTTTTTTTGTGGTTTTCATTGCAAGAGAGAGTAAATTAAATAATTTTACAGAGAAGTATTCCATATTTCTTTGTCCAAAAGTCGTTTTAGTTGTAGGTTGGTAGAATGTATGTTGTAATGTAGATCTTGTGAATCGTCCGGAGTTTGTCTGTGTAAAGTTATCCTGATTTTTGAATGCGTACATTAGAATATCTTTTGTATATAATTGTTTCAGTGACATTAAATTCAGCGCTTTAAAAACATAGTCTGTAGGGGTTCTGATGGGTACTCTAAGTATAATTTTCAGAATTGCCTTTTGTACTATGAGGACTGGTTTTATAGTGGAATCGCATGAGCTTCCCCATCCGATAAGACCATATTGTAGTTGAGATTGGGCTAAGGCATAATAGATTTTAATTAGCTGTTCTTTACCTAAAATGTTTCTTATTGTTTTGAAAAAATAGGTTAGTTTTTTTAATTTGTTGCTCACATTTTCCACTTGAGAGTTCCAATTTGTAATATTTCTTCTTTTCATACTTATTTATATTTGTCTGTATTTTATTTACTCCTGGGCACTTGGCACCAGTCGTAATGTTTTTCTTTTCTTCTTCATACTTATTTAACTCTCCTGGTCATCGGCAAGACAGTTGTGATGTTCTGTCTTTTCTCTTGGCTCTGATCGATATTTAAATTCTTAAGGCTTTGCATATGTGTGGTAGGGATGGAAAATTCCTCCCCTACGTCACACAAGCCTTTATAAATTTGGACCCTTATTTCCTCTGATAACTACAGAAAGCTACTTAAAGCTCCCTTGTACTACATACCTTTAGCGATATATGTACTTAACTAATAAATACGTTATTTACGACTTTGAACGTAAATATTTTCGTATTTAGGTTGTAATTAAACTCCATCAAACGTTGTGTAATTTTTTGATTTATGATATAGGACTTTAATTACTTTAAATTTTGTGGTAACCCTCTTGATTCTAAACAGAGTGTTGAATTTCAAACTGTATTGGTCTCTCTCTTGCAAATTTAACCTTAAGTAATTTCTCTAAATGAACTAACTTCCCATTGACGTTTATTATGATTCCCTACATCCTAATGAATTCATGAATAAGCAATACTAATCGAAACTACACATGACTAATTGAACAGATAATTAAATATAACTCAAATGGTTAAATGTTAGTAAATTTGATTATGATTGTATCTCGTATCTGCTGGGCGCCCCTCCGTTTAGATTCAGCTGCTATAAGGTACATATAAAGATGGATTTAGCAGGTTAATGTTATTAGTTAATTGCATATTTGACGAACTCAGAATAACCCTTTTTCTGGCAAAATTTGGCTCCTGCCTCCATCAAGTAAGCAGGGTGATCAGGAGTCAACCCAAAATTCGCACAGTCTTTTGGCACGGTTCAATTGATTGATACCTAAGTTATCGCGTCCCAAATGAACCTTCCTTCGCCATCATGCGCTGCCTCCAGGTCTTCCCCCGAGCCCAGATACCTCCAAATTCCTACTCCTCCAAAGTTTACTATTTACTTAGGGCGAACCGGTTTCGTCCTATATGCAATCATATACTCACGGGTTTGTGTGGAGTTACGGGTCGTGAATCCTCCCTCCACGTTCAAGAAATGAGACGAGAGTGACCCGACAGGCCTAAAGCACTAATTGTAAGTGAGTTCGTTTCATTCAATGAACAGTACATAAAAAGATATATATGTAAACATACGTTTTGGGAAGGTTTATAACTCGCAATACGAAACTACTTGCAACGCATCCCGAGCTCGGATCTCGCCCATCAAATTCTGCGAAATTTTCAGATTGATACCGAATATATACGTAAGAATAGTGTGAAATATAAATACATACTAGTACATTAAGATCTTATCTGGCGATGTGTTCTGGAGATTCGCCATAACTCCAAGCTTTTGTTTGGTTTTGTTGACGGTTTTGTTTGAGAGATCCGCCATCTCTATGGTTTGATTAATGGTCCTTGTTATAGAAGCGACCACTGCCTTCTGTTGGTTGAACTGTATTTTTTTTTTTTCTTTCCCTCCCCTCCAATGTTCAACTTTTGATAAATTCTTGCTATCCCGTGATTCTCAATTGAATCATGTAAATCCTCATTACCCCTTATTAAGCTATCCCGTGATTTTTCAACTGTTTCATGTAAGTCTTCAATACACCCTTTTGAACTATCCCGTGATTTTTCAACTGTTTCATGTAAGTCTTCAATACACCCTATTAAGCTATCCCGTGATTTATCAAATGTTTCATGTAAATCTTCAATACACCCTTTTGAACTATCCCGTGATTTTTCAACTGTTTCATGTAAGTCTTCAATACACCCTATTAAGCTATCCCGTGATTTATCAACTGTTTCATGTAAATCTTCAATACACCATTTTGAACTGCTATAATAAATCTGTTAATTTTCAATTGCTTAGGTCTGTAGATACCTCTTTACGTTCAAATTAAAGATAGTGTTTAATTCCTTTTTTTTTCTTTAATAATTGCGCAATATAATAATTTTTATCCCGTTCCTAGAAGTTAATACCTAAGTACGATATCCACTAATCAAGGTCATTTTTTTTTTCTTTTTACTGTATTCGAACTAGTGTCCCAGTGACCGACTTATTTTGTAAACAATTTGAGCTTTGTAAACATTCTCGACGGCCTCGTGACCTAGATTCAAGCGTATGAGGTATGTTTACTTTAGACATTCCGGAGACGTGTGAGATGACTCTAAAAATTTTTCTTTGTTTGATAATGATGTACTTAGCGCAATTGTCTAGTCTGATACCCGATTACGTATACATATTTATTCATTTATATATACTTTGTCTCAATAAATAATTTATAATATGGATATGTACATACATAAATTAAATATAAAATATTGATTTGTAAATTTATCACGCATAACTACTTTTAATAGTTATTGATGAATTCAGAGGTAGGAATCGATACCCTTTTTCCTCTTTTTATATAAGTGTTTTTCTTTTTGATTAAAATTTTTCTTGGGAACAAAATTACATATATATATGTTTATATACATACATATATAAATATATAAAATATACTTATTATACTTATAATATTTTAATATAGTTACATATCACATATTAAGAGAGTAATATCTTGGTCAAATAATTAATCCAAATACCAATGTTTGCTGCATTCCGCTTTCTCCGTGGAATCTGTAAAATTTTATAACGGAAAAGACTTACCCCTACCAAGGTTTTTCCGACCGGGAAATACACGGTGACCTTGCTGCAATTTTCCTAAATTAATTTTTATTTTCCTAAATTTAATTAAATCTTTTTGACTTCAATTTTTTTTTTTTTTTCATTTAATCTAATTAATTAAAATGATGCATGAACTCTATCGTTCTAAACTGTATTTTATCTCAAAACTCGTTGGTTAGATAACACTTTAAATGATAGTTACTTCACTATTAATTTAGAGATGGTAAATTGTTGTTAAATTAAATTTTTATCCCTCCGAACTTTTATGTATTAATAAATATTATTTTGTTTTATTATTATTATTTAAGATAATTAGTTTAGATATTTATTATTTGTTAGAACACTTTCACTTAGATTGAACACACGTTTTTAATTATAACTTCTTCACGCTAAATTATCACATCACTTCAGTTATTTATTGCACTAATATTAAACGCGAAATTTCTAAGTTTAAAAATACGATATTAAGTGATTATAAAATCCGAATTTTTCACTAAAACAAATTGTATTTATCACGAGCACTTTTATTTTTCACAAGTAATTAATGCGTTGGCTTTATTTTTTATTTTCACTGATTCTAACTGCAAAGTATTTTTTTTTTTTTTGTAGATCACTGACTAGAATGTGAAATTTTTCTAAGTATCAAAATAATTATCACTTAGAATTTTTCAACTTTAAATCACCCACCGTTTCGTCACGTTCCGCGAAGTTACAACCTTTTCGACTACGACCGTAGACTCCCCTCAACTGGCATTTGTCTAGACTTTTATACCCCTCTCAGGTCCAAAAGATCGTATCTGAATCTCCTATAATAAACCAATCTA
This sequence comes from Limnephilus rhombicus, assembly GCA_929108145.2. Taxonomy (NCBI): domain Eukaryota; kingdom Metazoa; phylum Arthropoda; class Insecta; order Trichoptera; family Limnephilidae; genus Limnephilus; species Limnephilus rhombicus. Next base: position 43,141,472 of record OV815288.1, on the reverse strand, counting down.
ATTACTATCAACTCGTAATTTCTTGAAACCTCTCCATTATTGTCGAATGCGGTCTCTTAGTACCTTCCGTGTTTGATACTTTAAATTCTGTCTCGTACTTCCATACTTACAAGATCCGGATTTAGTAAGATCCATGTTTAATGGCCCAACTTCCTTTGTCCTGGTGTTCATACAAAATTAGCTTGAATTTAATAATTTTAAAGTTCTATTTTCATCTATTTCGTAACATGTCCGTGCGTACGGCATCTACCATATGTTCCAAATCTGTCCCCCTATTCGCCTATCAGAGATATCTTCATGTCGAAGCCTTTCTCGCAAATTGTTCATTTTTATTTTATTATTTTTCCTCGAGTTTTTCTGTATTCTATATGAACCTTTCCATTTAAAACCGAATTTTCTCTATTTACGTCGTATATTTGAATTTTCCATTTTTTCTCGAATTTTCTTTTATTCACGACACTCTTTCCATGAATTTCCTTATTTATTCTTACGTTATTGTTCATATCTCTATAGATTTTTATATTTCAAGCCGTATTTATTTTATTCACTGTTAATCTAAGATTTCCTTTGTTTTTCTCTGTCGTATCTCCTTTCCCCTCACTTCCCTGTACTTCCCTGATATAACCATATCGTTTTTTGATGTTTGCTGCCTCTTGGAAAATTTCATTTTCTATTTGTTATTAATAAATATATCATTTTTAACATTTTTATAGGAGATACCCCCACTTCGGCCCTTAAATTCCTGTCATTTTTATTGCTTCATAGAGATTGTCCCCCAAATTTTGTCCCGTTCTTACGCAAAATCCCATAAACCATATGCCTTGACAGTTGTATACATTAATTCCTGTACCCACCTGGCAATAAATCCTTTTTTATTTCAGTGTCGTTAACTTTTATGAGAATTCTTTAATGTAAATATTTCATAAGACCCATGATAATTTTTATTACCTTTTTAACGGCTAATCGTCCTTATCTAAACAATTTTCATGTTCGAATATTCCTTGTTTATCACAACAAAATACATCTGAAATCGACAACCATTGTAATGCCTCATTTTTATCTGCAATCGCGTACTATGTTACTCTATAAACTCCATTTTAATTACGTAAAATGACTCCTTTTCCTGAATTTTTCTATCGCAATGTTTTCAGCATTTTCCACTCCCCTCCGTACTGCACTCTATTTCCTTCTCTAACACTTGTTACTGCTCTAGACATCTGAAATGTACCCTCGCCTATCCTTTAAAACTCTCATTTTTTTTGACGTTTCCTCCCTAAATCTTTCATCGTAATATTCTAGCTCCGTCTAGAATTGATAACAATAATTTTCCATTGTTTTTTCAACATTTCCATTTCCTTTAGCACGTTTTCCCTCGAATCGATCATCTCCGGTCGTCACAAACAATCGTATTATAGATGAAAATCTCCCTAACATCTTACAACACGTTTTCGTCACTTGCTATGCAATTTTTCACTTAAACTTTTCCATCGTTGTTTACGTGTATCCCTTTTTCCGCACCTGATATGCTTTAATGCGTTCGAGAACTAGGGTTTCTGATCCCTGGAATGTACCGGTTAATGATAACATTTCTTGGGGTCACCGTACTTTTGTCCCTGAACAGATTATTTTTTCCCATGGAGTTTATTCACCTCTCGGTTTGGTGGGAACGTCAAACTCATTAATTACATTCTTAATTGCTAAGTCCAAAGGTCGTTCCTTTGTTCTAAAAATGGGCTCGGCCCTCTTCCCGTTGATAGGCTGAATTGGTTTTTAATCGCTTTTGCTGCAATTCAATTGGCTGTCAATATATCACGGCCCAAAGTATATTGGGGAGTCCCTGTCTTTGATTATTTGTTGATACCATCTGTGATTTTGTATCAATACTCGTCTCACTTTGTCTAATTATAGATCCCTACCGTAAATATGAATTCACTTTACTCTAATCCGATAGATGTCGTAGACGTGTCCGTTTTATAAGTAATTGATATTTTCTTTTTAAATTAAAGTGGGAAGCTACGATATTTCCTAATTTCCACTGTTGATCAATGCAATTCATCACAGTTCCCTCCTCTGAACTCAATTTGCTGTGGCTAACGTTGTATTTTATTTTAATGTCCTCTTCTTTTTTTTTTTTTTTTTTTTTTTTTTCGTTAGACACCGAAATTGTGTTCAAATTTAGACTAGCTATCTTCCCCTCCTCATTTTGTTATCCCCTATCTTTTTTCCGTATCCTATTACTTCCTATCTCCCCCTCCTCATTTTGTTATCCCCTATCTTTTTTCCGTATCCTATTACTTCCTATCTCCCCCTCCTCATTTTGTTATCCCCTATCTTTTTTCCGTATCCTATTACTTCCTATCTCCCCCTCCTCATTTTGTTATCCCCTATCTCTTCTCCGCATCCTATTACTTCCTATCTCCCTCTTCTCTTTTGCTCGGATTGTTAACAATCTTGAATTTGAACCTCATTGTATTCTTTATTTTCTTTTCGCGTAGATTTTACTTTATGAAATTTTCTTTAATTTTGATAGATTCAAAATTAATTTCTTTTTGCTGGAACACGCCCCTCGACTCGCGTGTTTTGGTGGCCCCCAACCAAATTGGACTAAGACCTCCCTTACAATGATTTAAGTAAAGATTGTTTACAATCTCGCGGCCTTTCGAACAACTGAAAAGCGGGTGGTCTCTTGGTGTGCAATTAATTGTTTTTTGTTTTGTAAGTATGAATATTTTTTTGTGAAATGTGTGTTTTCGCACGACCTCACCCAATCCGACAATCAGTGGTATACATGTTTCATATAAATTTTCCAGCATTTTTTTTTTTCTTTATTTATTTAAACTTTATTTTATAATTCTTAATTTCTAATTGTAATTTCTTAATTCATCCAAAGTTGTTCTAGCCTAAGTGTTGCCCACCCTAATATTTAAATTTTTATAAATGTTCTTTATTATCCTCAAATTGGTTCAGCGTTCCTTTTTTCCCTTTTCTTTTTTTTCGAAATCTAAAATATTTATACCTTAATTCAAATGTTACCTTTTTATCTCTATACTTAATGTCTACCCTATATCTATAGATAAACTTTCTTATTTCAATATTTCAAAAAAAATTTCCTAAGCATTGTTTATTTTCCAAAATGTCCCTTTTGTGTGCCATATAATATCTCTAATTCTCTCCTTTTGAGTGTTCTTACTTATCTAACATTTTTTTTTTTCTCACTAACACATAAAAAAAAGTCAATTTTTTTTTTTTTTTTTCAACTAGAAAATCAAAATTAACGAATTTATTTGCCTTACTCTATTTCAATAATTGAATATGATTGTCGCTTATTAAGAACTTGTCCACTCACCCTCAAAGACTTAACGACGATCCGCCCCTCGCAAGCAATCTGATAATCTAATATTTTAGTAATTTTCTTCCTTCCCCCTCCCCAATTATAATGTACCCTCACATAATTTTATTTGTATTTCTCAATCGTTTATTTATTTATTAACATTTACAAATATTTGTAAACTTCGCACTCTATCCGTTGATTTCCACTAACTGTAAACCTGATTTTTGTTTCTTATTACTTGTGTAATATCTCGCTAAATGTAAAGCGCTATAATCTCCTTTTATCTCCCGAGTTACCGGATCAATTAGGGTATATGTGTTACTGTAAACTACTGAACCGATGACGTACGGTCCTTCGTAAATTAAACCGAATTTCTTGATCTGTTTGCGCAAAAAACTTGATTTTGTAATCTTTTTCAACTTGACCATGGTTCCGATTTCATAGGTAACTAGTCTTTTATTGAGATTATAATATTTTTGTCGATTTGTAGCGCTTTTCTCCAAATTCTTTTTAGCTGTTAACCTAATTTCATCTATTGTTTTCGTAGGTTTTCCACACCCTTGAGTATACTTGTCTAAACTATAAGTTGGCGATTTCCCGAAAGCTATTTCATTTGGTGAAAATCCTGTTGAACAATGTATTGAGTTATTGTAGGTCTGCTCTATTTCTTTAAGAAAAGCTGCCCATTTTGTATGTTTCTCGTGACAGTAAATACGAAACATTCTTCCTAGTTCTTTATTTACGCGCTCAGTTATATTCGGTCCAGGATTTCGCACTGAAGTATGTACGATTTTTATGCCCATCCTATTCATGTGGCTTTCCCATTTTTTTGATGTAAATTGAGATCCGTTGTCAGTTAACAAAGCATCTATTTGTATGGTTTTATTAAAATCCTCTACACAATTTAACACGGTCTTAGTACTTGCTATCCTTAATTTATATAATTTTACAAATCTGCTGAAGGAATCTTGGATCACAAATATGTATTTCACGCCTCCCACTCCTCTCGGTAATGGTCCGTATAGATCTGCCATAGCCAATTGTCCTACTTCTTTGGTCATAATTGATTTACTCGGCCCTACAGTTGGTCGAATTTCGCGCTTCGCCAGCTGACAAAGGTGACATTCTCTTACTATGCGCTTTATATCTTGATTCATACCCGGCCAGTAATACCTGTCTCCCATAGCTGATCCTGTTTTAAAAATTCCCCCATGCCCAATTTCTAAATGTATCATTTTTATTAGCTCTTCAGTCAACTCCTGGGGTACTGCTAACACCGTTTTGTTTAGTCCTGTGGTGTAATACAAAGTCTTACCTATTTTTTTGTAATTTTTTAAATACTTATTTACTCTTTTTGTTGGTGGTCCGAATTTTCCCTTGCGCAAATACCCGAAAATTTCTCCCAAAAATGTGTCCTGCTTCTGTAGCTCCGTTATATTTTCTAAGTGTTTTCGAATTTGTTGTCTACCTTTAACCGCAAAAGCTGCTATTTCTGGACATGTGTTTTTCTCCTCCTGAACGTTTTCCGCATCATAAGAGTAACGAGATAAAATGTCAGGTCCTATATTTTCTTTTCCTTTAACGTACTCTACAGTGAAGTTAAATTGATTTAAATACAAAATCCACCGAGTCAGGCGACCACTGTACATCTTCCAGCTCTTCAAAAACGTCAGTGCTTGATGATCTGTTCTAATTATCAATTGTACCCCTCTTAAATATGTCTCAAACTTATGTAAAGCATATATTATCGCTCACAACTCTTGTTCCGATGTGGTCCATTTCAACTCCGGTCCCCTTAAAGCTTTGCTAATAAATCCAATAACGTGGTGATTTCCTTCGGCATCTAGCTGGTATAGCTCCCCCCCTATTGCGAATCCCGAACTGTCTGTCTGTAGGTAGTATGTACTATTTGGATCATGATGGTGTAAAATAACTGTCTCTAAAAATAATGTTTTCACCTTCTCGAATGCACGCTGTTCTGAGTCACCCCACCTCCAAGTTCTATTTTTCTGAAGTAAATCACATAAAACTCGTGTTGATTCCCCATATTTATTCGCGAATCTACGGTAATAATTGCAAAGTCCAAGGAAAGCTCTAACTTGTTTGATTTTCTTGGGTACCGGAAAATTTTTAATCGCGTCTATTTTTTCCGGATCCATCTGAACTCCCAAAGGCGTTATAATGTGTCCTAACATACGCACTTCGGTGAATAAAAATTGACATTTTTCGAGTTTACAAGTCATGTTTGCTGCCTCTAACCTCTCAAGTACCGCGCCTACATGTTCAAAATGATCTTCTTGGCTCCCACACGTATATATTATTAAATCATCCAAGTAATTAGCGCAGAATTCTCTCAGTCCTGGTCCTAGGATTTTGTCAATTCCCCTTGAAAAACTCCCAACTGATGTCTTTAACCCCTGCGGTAATACCTTGTATACATATGATTTTCCATTGTATACAAACCCAGTATATTTGCGACTTTCTGGACTGATAGGTATCTGAAAATAAGCTGAATTGAGATCTATCGTGGTGATGAATTTTACGCCATGAAAACGCTGTATTATCTCAGAAGTTAAAGGTGGTTTCTCTACTTCGGCAATCATTCTAGTATTTAAAAACCTAGCATCCAAAAGTATCCTGACTGTTCCGTCCTTTTTTAAAGTAAATGTTAGAGGACTAGAAAATTGTGTGGCCTCTCTACTGATGATTCCGAGTAACTCCAATTCTCTAATTTTTTCGTCAACTTTATCTCTATAAGCAAAAGGTACAGGATAAGATCGCTTAACGAAGGGCGTCTCGTCCGTCATCTTTATTTCGTGAGTGTATAAAGTTGTGAGACCCGGTCTGTCTCTAAATACATTTTTATGTTTGGTTAAAATCTTTTCCAACCCTTCTTTTCCTTTTAAATTCAAATCTAGCCCGGACACAAATGTCGTTATTCTACGCTCGAGACACGCCGTATTATTTTTTTCGGGGTTTACTTCAATGCTAATTAATTTTCCACTTGCGCAATTTTGACCGCTAATCTCACCTTTAGATTTCCTATAAGTTATCGATGAATTTACCAACTCTATATCCTTTTTACCATTTTCTGTCTTTATTTTTAACTTTCTATTTTCGCCACACTTAAATTCAGCTACATATTCATCTAACCAATTGATTCCTAATATAATGGGCCTGATCAACTTGGGTATTATTAAACATGGTGTATTTATCGTAACATTTTCAAATCGCAGTGGTACTAAAACCAATCTAGATATCCTCTGACTTTTGTGTCCTACGGCTACCCTGATCTGAATAGCTGTTACAGGCATAATCGGATAAAGTGTTTGATCATTTAAATAATTTTCGTAGAATTCCTGTGCTACACACGTGATCTGACTTCCGGTGTCTATTAAACAATGAACTTCCGTGTTATCTATATGTGCTTTGGCTTCCGGTAATGACGGTAAAGTGCTACCCTTTTCTACTTCCTCATAATCTCGGTCCTCAAAAATGTTGTTAAACCCCCTAACTTCCCTACCCACTTTTTCTTCAATCATTTCCAATTTATTCCATTCATCAGTTATTTGTTGTAGTAAATTGACGCATCCTTCCACACGCATTTCCTCCTCCGTTCTCGTTTCTTCCGCTCCATCCTTTCGTCTCCTTACATTCCGTTCAGCTTTTACTGGGGCAGTCATCCCTTGTTCACTTTTCCCCAATCCTTTCGTTGGATTCCATCCCCACTTCAGCATAATCTTCAATGCAGTGCTGTGTCTTGGTGCCGGCGTCCCTCTTCCTGTGTGAGTCGTATCCATCAGAACTAATGAATCAACCCCCGTCCGTTTCCCGAGTTGTCTGCGACCACTAGCTCCTTCCCGGTTGTAGTTATTGTAGAATTTTCTTTTGGTGAACTGTTAACTTCGGTGCACTTGCTGCAACTAGCGTTTTCGCCCACACTTTCAATTGCGTGTATCCTCCTTTTTATGGCGTGGTAACGGTCACGGTATTTGTCCTTCTTGCTGGATTCCTCCCCACTCCTCTTCTTCATGTTCCGTTCTTCTGGTGTACATACCATTGTATCTAGTTTTCGTAGAAACTCAGCGGCGACAATCTCATCTCCTGATTGCCCCGAAAACCATAGCGATTGAATTTCCTTCGGATAATGTCTCATAATTTCGTCAACTATGCCCAACGGTGTGTCAGTAAACTTTAAAGCCTTCGCTAGCTCCCAATAGTTTGCGAAATGAGTGAGCATGGATATATTTTTCTTGGCATCATATACCCCTTCTGCAAGACGACGGCGAACTTCATTTTTCTTTATGTCTCCCCAATAGGTAGCTAAAAAATCTCGTTCGAAATCTAACATAGTCTCCCATCGTTTATTGTACAATTTTGCCCACGATTTAGCTTCCCCTTTCAAATTTTCCCGTACGACGACTAAAGGATCCGTTCGTTTCACCTTTCTAGTGTATTCTTTTAAATCTTCCAGGAAACTAATGGGATTTTGATTTCCACCGGAGAATGATGGTCGTTCCTGCTGTGGTAACATTTCCACTACTTGGAGAACGCTTTTCGGCGCACTATCCTCTCCTATCACCGCCACTGTTGCTGGGCTTTCCAATTGTTTCTCGAGTTCTTGCATCTTATTGACGAGCGGTGCCAAAGCTGCCTGAATTATTGTAGTTATATCTCCTATGTTTATTGTTGAAGTCTCGGTTGTGACATTTTCCCCGATTGCTGTCACTAAAGCCTGGGCTCGCCTACTTGTTCCACGTTTCCCAACCATTTTCTTTATTTTCCGAGTGTCGCCTGGTTAATGTTTATATTTTTATCTTATTAAGCGACAACCTTATAATCTCTATTTTAATTTCCTAAATTACCTTATGTAAATTATGTTGCCTTCCTTATTCTATTTATTTACTTATTTTATTTTTTTTTCAATTTTCTCGTTTTTCTATATTTTTTATTTTATTTTTTTATTTTTCCTTTTACTTCGTTAACTTTTCTTGTTCCTTTTCCTCGGGTTTTTCCTGTAACATATCATGTGTGAGTCTCTCTTCACACTCTCGCTTATTTTCGCCCTGTTCCTCCGATTTTGTGTCGGTCTCCCCCTCTGGCTGAACGACTTCTATCATATCCTCGACTCGTAACTTAGACCTCTTTGAACGTCTAAATATCTCCCGTAATTCATCTCCCGACGGTATTTCTTTAGCTTCTAATTCCGTCGCATCCTTTTTCCTTTTTTCCGCCATTTTTTGTTTAAAATTTTTAATGAATTTAACTCAATACCAACTATTTATTATAAATATACCTATATATATTTATAATTTTTTTTTTTTTTTTTGGAACCTGTCCCCCTATAAAACACAATATTTTCAATTATTTATATTTGTTTGCATGATGATTGTAACCCAAATTAGATCAACTCTACCATCACTCTTCATTTCAAATAAATGTAGGTAATTGCAAAAAAAAAAAAAAACGGAATGAATATTGTTACTCTAATGTTAATGAATATCCCGTGATTTTCGTTCAACCAATAATTACTTATTGTTTAGAATGCCAACCATTCCTTCAAGTTCCGCAATACCTACGATATTTTCGCAAAATCTGTTTAGAGTTCGCAATACCTATCTTGATGTTATTTCGTCAAATCCCCTCCTTTTTTTTGGTCCGAATGATCAAATGTTCCCTTAAATAGGTATATACCTATAAAACATTCGTCTGTGATATTAAAGTTCTCAACTCGACACTATCCCCAATCAAATATTTTATGTTATTTTTATTTTATGTTCCTTATCTTTTATGTTATGACTTTTTATGTGATAATCCTCACATACAAACCAACAACATTAACTATAAACAAAGGGTCACTTTATGTAGGTAAGTTCCCCCGTTTTTATCTGTAAAGTCTGTTTATTTTTTCCGTAACCGAGTGTTGATATCATTTTCGAGTTTGTTTATTCTACAATCTCTTATAGCGATACGCGTTACCCTCGATGTCGCCTACTTCAAAATTTTCGATGTTTTGTTATCAACATCGCGTTATCTCGTATCAGATTGTTTACATTACGGTCATTAACATTCTGGATTCAGGAATGTCAATACCATTATTCTGTCAATTTATGGCCTGCCTTGAATAAACTGTTTATGCTTGTATCTGACCTACATTCTTTGTTACGATATTTATAATCTCATAAGCAATCAACAAATTCATGGTCACTTGATTTAAACTTTATATCGACACTTTTATAAATTATTTTAAAACATGTAGAGTTTATTCGTTAACACTTTTTTTTATATTTAAATGTATTGTTTATTTATTTATTTATATATTTTTTCGTGTTTATTTAACGGCGCACTGTTCTGATTTTTATTTTATTTTTATTATCACTTCATTTAACATAACGTCCTACTTATTATTATTATTTTTTTTTTTTCACTTTTTTTTTTTGCAATAGATTGACCAATAAAAGTTTTTTTTTTTATTTTTTCTAAAACAACTTGTAAAACTCTGATCTCCTGTCACGGCTGTGCAGTTGTAATATTTCTTCTTTTCATACTTATTTATATTTGTCTGTATTTTATTTACTCCTGGGCACTTGGCACCAGTCGTAATGTTTTTCTTTTCTTCTTCATACTTATTTAACTCTCCTGGTCATCGGCAAGACAGTTGTGATGTTCTGTCTTTTCTCTTGGCTCTGATCGATATTTAAATTCTTAAGGCTTTGCATATGTGTGGTAGGGATGGAAAATTCCTCCCCTACGTCACACAAGCCTTTATAAATTTGGACCCTTATTTCCTCTGATAACTACAGAAAGCTACTTAAAGCTCCCTTGTACTACATACCTTTAGCGATATATGTACTTAACTAATAAATACGTTATTTACGACTTTGAACGTAAATATTTTCGTATTTAGGTTGTAATTAAACTCCATCAAACGTTGTGTAATTTTTTGATTTATGATATAGGACTTTAATTACTTTAAATTTTGTGGTAACCCTCTTGATTCTAAACAGAGTGTTGAATTTCAAACTGTATTGGTCTCTCTCTTGCAAATTTAACCTTAAGTAATTTCTCTAAATGAACTAACTTCCCATTGACGTTTATTATGATTCCCTACATCCTAATGAATTCATGAATAAGCAATACTAATCGAAACTACACATGACTAATTGAACAGATAATTAAATATAACTCAAATGGTTAAATGTTAGTAAATTTGATTATGATTGTATCTCGTATCTGCTGGGCGCCCCTCCGTTTAGATTCAGCTGCTATAAGGTACATATAAAGATGGATTTAGCAGGTTAATGTAATTAGTTAATTGCATATTTGACGAACTCAGAATAACCCTTTTTCTGGCAAAATTTGGCTCCTGCCTCCATCAAGTAAGCAGGGTGATCAGGAGTCAACCCAAAATTCGCACAGTCTTTTGGCACGGTTCAATTGATTGATACCTAAGTTATCGCGTCCCAAATGAACCTTCCTTCGCCATCATGCGCTGCCTCCAGGTCTTCCCCCGAGCCCAGATACCTCCAAATTCCTACTCCTCCAAAGTTTACTATTTACTTAGGGCGAACCGGTTTCGTCCTATATGCAATCATATACTCACGGGTTTGTGTGGAGTTACGGGTCGTGAATCCTCCCTCCACGTTCAAGAAATGAGACGAGAGTGACCCGACAGGCCTAAAGCACTAATTGTAAGTGAGTTCGTTTCATTCAATGAACAGTACATAAAAAGATATATATGTAAACATACGTTTTGGGAAGGTTTATAACTCGCAATACGAAACTACTTGCAACGCATCCCGAGCTCGGATCTCGCCCATCAAATTCTGCGAAATTTTCAGATTGATACCGAATATATACGTAAGAATAGTGTGAAATATAAATACATACTAGTACATTAAGATCTTATCTGGCGATGTGTTCTGGAGATTCGCCATAACTCCAAGCTTTTGTTTGGTTTTGTTGACGGTTTTGTTTGAGAGATCCGCCATCTCTATGGTTTGATTAATGGTCCTTGTTATAGAAGCGACCACTGCCTTCTGTTGGTTGAACTGTATTTTTTTTTTTTTCTTTCCCTCCCCTCCAATGTTCAACTTTTGATAAATTCTTGCTATCCCGTGATTCTCAATTGAATCATGTAAATCCTCATTACCCCTTATTAAGCTATCCCGTGATTTTTCAACTGTTTCATGTAAGTCTTCAATACACCCTTTTGAACTATCCCGTGATTTTTCAACTGTTTCATGTAAGTCTTCAATACACCCTATTAAGCTATCCCGTGATTTATCAAATGTTTCATGTAAATCTTCAATACACCCTTTTGAACTATCCCGTGATTTTTCAACTGTTTCATGTAAGTCTTCAATACACCCTATTAAGCTATCCCGTGATTTATCAACTGTTTCATGTAAATCTTCAATACACCATTTTGAACTGCTATAATAAATCTGTTAATTTTCAATTGCTTAGGTCTGTAGATACCTCTTTACGTTCAAATTAAAGATAGTGTTTAATTCCTTTTTTTTTTTCTTTAATAATTGCGCAATATAATAATTTTTATCCCGTTCCTAGAAGTTAATACCTAAGTACGATATCCACTAATCAAGGTCATTTTTTTTTTCTTTTTACTGTATTCGAACTAGTGTCCCAGTGACCGACTTATTTTGTAAACAATTTGAGCTTTGTAAACATTCTCGACGGCCTCGTGACCTAGATTCAAGCGTATGAGGTATGTTTACTTTAGACATTCCGGAGACGTGTGAGATGACTCTAAAAATTTTTCTTTGTTTGATAATGATGTACTTAGCGCAATTGTCTAGTCTGATACCCGATTACGTATACATATTTATTCATTTATATATACTTTGTCTCAATAAATAATTTATAATATGGATATGTACATACATAAATTAAATATAAAATATTGATTTGTAAATTTATCACGCATAACTACTTTTAATAGTTATTGATGAATTCAGAGGTAGGAATCGATACCCTTTTTCCTCTTTTTATATAAGTGTTTTTCTTTTTGATTAAAATTTTTCTTGGGAACAAAATTACATATATATATGTTTATATACATACATATATAAATATATAAAATATACTTATTATACTTATAATATTTTAATATAGTTACATATCACATATTAAGAGAGTAATATCTTGGTCAAATAATTAATCCAAATACCAATGTTTGCTGCATTCCGCTTTCTCCGTGGAATCTGTAAAATTTTATAACGGAAAAGACTTACCCCTACCAAGGTTTTTCCGACCGGGAAATACACGGTGACCTTGCTGCAATTTTCCTAAATTAATTTTTATTTTCCTAAATTTAATTAAATCTTTTTGACTTCAATTTTTTTTTTTTTTTCATTTAATCTAATTAATTAAAATGATGCATGAACTCTATCGTTCTAAACTGTATTTTATCTCAAAACTCGTTGGTTAGATAACACTTTAAATGATAGTTACTTCACTATTAATTTAGAGATGGTAAATTGTTGTTAAATTAAATTTTTATCCCTCCGAACTTTTATGTATTAATAAATATTATTTTGTTTTATTATTATTATTTAAGATAATTAGTTTAGATATTTATTATTTGTTAGAACACTTTCACTTAGATTGAACACACGTTTTTAATTATAACTTCTTCACGCTAAATTATCACATCACTTCAGTTATTTATTGCACTAATATTAAACGCGAAATTTCTAAGTTTAAAAATACGATATTAAGTGATTATAAAATCCGAATTTTCCACTAAAACAAATTGTATTTATCACGAGCACTTTTATTTTTCACAAGTAATTAATGCGTTGGCTTTATTTTTTATTTTCACTGATTCTAACTGCAAAGTATTTTTTTTTTTTTTGTAGATCACTGACTAGAATGTGAAATTTTTCTAAGTATCAAAATAATTATCACTTAGAATTTTTCAACTTTAAATCACCCACCGTTTCGTCACGTTCCGCGAAGTTACAACCTTTTCGACTACGACCGTAGACTCCCCTCAACTGGCATTTGTCTAGACTTTTATACCCCTCTCAGGTCCAAAAGATCGTATCTGAATCTCCTATAATAAACCAATCTAATTACTATCAACTCGTAATTTCTTGAAACCTCTCCATTATTGTCGAATGCGGTCTCTTAGTACCTTCCGTGTTTGATACTTTAAATTCTGTCTCGTACTTCCATACTTACAAGATCCGGATTTAGTAAGATCCATGTTTAATGGCCCAACTTCCTTTGTCCTGGTGTTCATACAAAATTAGCTTGAATTTAATAATTTTAAAGTTCTATTTTCATCTATTTCGTAACATGTCCGTGCGTACGGCATCTACCATATGTTCCAAATCTGTCCCCCTATTCGCCTATCAGAGATATCTTCATGTCGAAGCCTTTCTCGCAAATTGTTCATTTTTATTTTATTATTTTTCCTCGAGTTTTTCTGTATTCTATATGAACCTTTCCATTTAAAACCGAATTTTCTCTATTTACGTCGTATATTTGAATTTTCCATTTTTTCTCGAATTTTCTTTTATTCACGACACTCTTTCCATGAATTTCCTTATTTATTCTTACGTTATTGTTCATATCTCTATAGATTTTTATATTTCAAGCCGTATTTATTTTATTCACTGTTAATCTAAGATTTCCTTTGTTTTTCTCTGTCGTATCTCCTTTCCCCTCACTTCCCTGTACTTCCCTGATATAACCATATCGTTTTTTGATGTTTGCTGCCTCTTGGAAAATTTCATTTTCTATTTGTTATTAATAAATATATCATTTTTAACATTTTTATAGGAGATACCCCCACTTCGGCCCTTAAATTCCTGTCATTTTTATTGCTTCATAGAGATCGTCCCCCAAATTTTGTCCCGTTCTTACGCAAAATCCCATAAACCATATGCCTTGACAGTTGTATACATTAATTCCTGTACCCACCTGGCAATAAATCCTTTTTTATTTCAGTGTCGTTAACTTTTATGAGAATTCTTTAATGTAAATATTTCATAAGACCCATGATAATTTTTATTACCTTTTTAACGGCTAATCGTCCTTATCTAAACAATTTTCATGTTCGAATATTCCTTGTTTATCACAACAAAATACATCTGAAATCGACAACCATTGTAATGCCTCATTTTTATCTGCAATCGCGTACTATGTTACTCTATAAACTCCATTTTAATTACGTAAAATGACTCCTTTTCCTGAATTTTTCTATCGCAATGTTTTCAGCATTTTCCACTCCCCTCCGTACTGCACTCTATTTCCTTCTCTAACACTTGTTACTGCTCTAGACATCTGAAATGTACCCTCGCCTATCCTTTAAAACTCTCATTTTTTTGACGTTTCCTCCCTAAATCTTTCATCGTAATATTCTAGCTCCGTCTAGAATTGATAACAATAATTTTCCATTGTTTTTTCAACATTTCCATTTCCTTTAGCACGTTTTCCCTCGAATCGATCATCTCCGGTCGTCACAAACAATCGTATTATAGATGAAAATCTCCCTAACATCTTACAACACGTTTTCGTCACTTGCTATGCAATTTTTCACTTAAACTTTTCCATCGTTGTTTACGTGTATCCCTTTTTCCGCACCTGATATGCTTTAATGCGTTCGAGAACTAGGGTTTCTGATCCCTGGAATGTACCGGTTAATGATAACATTTCTTGGGGTCACCGTACTTTTGTCCCTGAACAGATTATTTTTTCCCATGGAGTTTATTCACCTCTCGGTTTGGTGGGAACGTCAAACTCATTAATTACATTCTTAATTGCTAAGTCCAAAGGTCGTTCCTTTGTTCTAAAAATGGGCTCGGCCCTCTTCCCGTTGATAGGCTGAATTGGTTTTTAATCGCTTTTGCTGCAATTCAATTGGCTGTCAATATATCACGGCCCAAAGTATATTGGGGAGTCCCTGTCTTTGATTATTTGTTGATACCATCTGTGATTTTTTATCAATACTCGTCTCACTTTGTCTAATTATAGATCCCTACCGTAAATATGAATTCACTTTACTCTAATCCGATAGATGTCGTAGACGTGTCCGTTTTATAAGTAATTGATATTTTCTTTTTAAATTAAAGTGGGAAGCTACGATATTTCCTAATTTCCACTGTTGATCAATGCAATTCATCACAAATTTAAGTTTTGATCAATTATTATTCCAAGATATTTTATTGTTTTTATTTCAATTTTGGACAGTTGCAAGGAGTTTCTCGGTTCACGTTTATACAGTCTTTATGAATTTTTATTTTTAGGTTTGTATTGAGGTTATCCGTATGTTTGTTGTGGATTTTGAATTTAATATAATTAGTTTTTGTATCATTTAGTGTTAGTGAATTTGAATCAAGCCATTGTTTTACCCGATTCATCCCCTTTTCAGCTTTTTCAAATACAGTCTCCCATGATTTTCCATGGAATAGAAGGACTGTGTCATCTGCAAAACTAATGACTGAGCCGTGACAGTTTAGTTCACATAAATCATTTATATATATCAGGAATAAAATCGGGCCTAAGACACTGCCTTGCGGGACTCCATATTGGTTTTGTATTGGTTGACTTGATTCATTTTGAATCCTGACTAACTGTAACCTTTCTGACATGTAGCTTTTAATGAGGTTTAGTTCACGTCCTGAGATTCCAATCTTTTTGAGTTTTTCTAGAAGATATGTGTGATCAATTGTATCGAAGGCTTTACTTAGATCTAAAAATATTCCGATACACTTATTTCCGTTATCGAGACTATGTTTTATACTTTTTACAATAGAGGCGATGGCATCGGAGGTTCCTATATTTTTTCTAAATCCGTATTGATTTTCAGATAGTATGAAGTTTGTTTCAAGATATTGAGTGAGCTGCTTCTTTATGACTTTTTCTACTATTTTTGAAAGATTATTCAATATTGTTATCGGTCTATAGTTATTTATATCCGCTTTATTGCCAGTTTTAAAGATTGGTATAACAGAACCCATTTTAAGCGTTTCGGGAAAGATACTCTCCATGATACATCTGTTCACAAGGTGGAGGAGTGGTTGAATTATTTCATCTCTAGTTGATTTAATTATTGTCATTGAGATGCCATCTGATCCTGAAGTTAGTGTTGGTTTCATTGAATCTATAATGCTTTTAATGTCATCTGCTGTAACGGTATTTAATTTAAAGGTGATATTATTTGTAAGTGTGTTGTTAATTTCATTATCAGTATAAGGAGGTTTAATTATTTTTTTAGATAAATTAGAACCCACCTTGGAGAAATATTCATTCACAAATTGAACTATTTCCTTTGGATTTTCTTTCAAATCTCATTTTCTTTCATATATCAATTTTCGATTTGGTGTATCAAGTTCGGTAATATCACTACTTTTATTGTTTTTAGTGTATGTTATCTCCTTAATAATTTTCCAGACAAGTTTAGGGTCATTATTACAGTTTTGAATCTGACGTTTGTAATAGTTACCTCTGGCAAATTTTATAAGTTTAGAACACATGTTTCTATAATGTTTGTAAAGATTTAGAAACGAAAGATCAAGTGGATTTTTTTTAGTTTTTAACTGTAATTTGTCCCTAACTCTTATACTTTTTAGAAGTCCTTGAGTAATCCAAGTTTTTTTTTATTTTACATTTGTGTGGAGTTTGTATAGTGAATGATTCTGAACATTTATGAATATTTGTTTGAACAATGCTTGTAAATGAGTGCCAGCAATCCTGAAAATCATTAATTTTAAATAGTTCTCCCCAATCTTCCAATTTTAATAAATCCCTTAACCTATTAATATAAATTCTATTTTTGACTATTGTATTTTTAATGTAAGTATGTGTATTTTAAAGTAGAATGGTAAGTAGCAGTGTAAAGTGGTCAGTAATATTGGAATGGTGAACGGCGGTACCGTATGCTTTGTTTGTTTTTATCATGATGTGGTCAATACAGGAGGCAGATACATTTTGAGCATTTTAGTTATATCCTAATCTTGTTGGTATATTAACTGCACTGATCAGTCCATGGTGCAGTAAGAGTAATTGGTAGTCTTCACATTGGGGGTGTTTCTGTCCAGTATTCAGTATGTTAATATTGATGTCCCCAATTAAGTACACGTTCCGAACATCTCGTAGTTGGGTTAGCTCATCATCCAGGGAGTGAAGAAATGGAGATATGTCTCTTGTTGAAGGTGATCTCTATATCCCTAATACTGAGATATCATTATTAATGTTTATTAGTAGACAGTTAGCATCTCTGAGTTGAATTTCATTTACAATTCCTTGGATCTCATTTTTAATATAAATCTTTTAATAAAATCTCATGTTTATATCAACTTAAAATACGTTAGTTACCTCAAGCATTTGATGCACATTATTATAATCTTTCGCATCGTATAATTTAAATGAAAATCTTAGGAGTTATCGAATTCAAGCGCGTTACTCACACCGATGCGCGATGACGGGATACGGGACTCGCTTGATGCGATGCGGGCATGCGGGTGGTTTCGATATTTTAGAGTAAAATTTCACGGTTGCATGTTTGTTTTATGTTGTCTTTAGGTAGATAGATAAATACTCAGATACTTATTAATAAACCGAAGATGCTTTTATTTCATTGAATTTCATCATATGTCAACGTTAGTAATCAATCAGAACAACAAAGGCAGTGACAGACGTCAAGTATAATTTTGCTCAGCATAAAATAGTGGAATAAAACGTAAAAACTTAAATTGATCATTAAAAACTCCACTCTTCACCTTCCCCCCTTCCCCCCATTCCCCCCATCCCCCCCTTCCCCCCTTCCCCCTTCCCCCCTTCACCCCTTCCCCCCTTCCCCCCTTCCCCCCTTCCCCCTCCCCCCTTCCCCTTCCCCCTACCCCCCTTCCCCCCCTTCCCCCCTTCCCCCCTTCCTCCGTCCCCTCAAGAGTTCCTCAACTCTCTCCTATCCTCCCTCTTTTACCCCCTTCCGCCCACCCCCCTTCCCCTTCCATCCATTATTTGTGAAAGAAAATATTTGAATACAACTATTGTCCAATAGATGGCAATAGTTTTTATAAACATCAAAATAATTTGTTTCGGTTTCTTTTCACATCGTGAATCATTTTAAAGTTTTTTATTATCATTTTTTATTTGTTTTGTGTTGTCATTTATAATAATAATAATAATTGGCTAATTTATATAGCGCCGTTTACGTGGAAAATCACCTAAAGGGCGCTGTACAAATAATATATAAAAGAATTAATATTACTGGCTTAAAACTAAGATTTACAATTACAACTAGTGACTTACATCTAAAACTTATAGATACTTATATTACTGGCTTACAACTAAGATTTACAATTATAACTAGTGACTTACGTCTAAGACATTTGGTAGAATTGATTGATGTAAGTCCATAAGTAAGTATTTGAGTGAAATTTGTCGGAGGTTATTAATCCATAAAAGTGATTTATTTTATCTATTTTTTTTTAGGTTGATTGAAAGTACCTTCACATGATATTTTAACCATGCCTCGGCGAAGAAATAATATAGGACGCAAAAAGTCGTCGGCCAAAAGAGTTCGTTTAAGTCGAAGCAACGAAAATGATCAAGAGAGAGATGTTCGTTTATCGTTGGACCGTGAAAGGCATCTTTCCCAAAGAGCACGAAAATCATCGGTGGATCGTATAGTTCGTTTATCATTGGACGTTGAAAGGCGTGTTTCCCAAAGAGCACCAGAATCGTCGGTGGAACGCACAGTTCGTTTATCGTTGGACCGTGATACGTATAATGCTCAGGGAGAAACAGAAACGCCTGAAGATAGCCCGCTTACGTAGCGACCGTATTCGGCACAGAAATTTAAGGAATATTATACAAAATACTAATAGATGGTCCAATAAAGAATATTCTGAAATGAACTACGATTCGACAATTGATTACAGAAACGATACGGCGATTACCATAGGCTCTCCTTCCGTTGTTTGTCAATACGGCTCAACTCTAAAACGGAAAGATGAGTCCAAGGGTATATGTTGTTCCAATAGTAGATAAGGTTAAACTAGACGACATAGTTGCGCCACCAGATCCTTTAAAATCACTCCTTAACGGAAATAACCCAAAACATATAGAATTCATACGTAATATTCGTCGGTATAATTACGCTTTTCAGATGACATCATTCAAAAGCCAACGGGTGGTTGAACACGGTTTTATGCCAACATTTAAGGTCCAGGGACAGGTTTACCACCTGGTAGGTAGTATTCTTCTATATCAACCTGATGACCCTAAATCTTTACAGATTTATTTTATAGCTCATCTAGAAATTCAAACATCTACTCGATGTAATATAAACAGTATTAATACAAGAGCATCACTGGATAGCTCTATAGTCAAGTCTTTGCAACACATGTTGCATTCACATTACAGATATGTACCTACAATCTTTTAAAACTGCCATGCAAAGTGTTCCACCTGATGTCCCAGACTACAATGTAGTGATTCACGCTAACAAAGTACCTACTGGTGAGCACCGTGGACGATATAATGCCCCCTCTACAAGTGAAGTAGCAGTTGTGATTGCTGGACAACATTTGACAAAAAGGATATCGTACTTCGAAGTCGCGATGAGAATCTAGATGGAGAAACAATTTCTTTATTAAATGGCATAGCAACGAATGCCGGGTACCAGCTAGTACTGCTGTGTATCCAATGAATTAATCCCGGTTCCAAAGGTTAAAAATACCAGAAAATGTGAAGAATTTCGACCATACAACACCTTACAAAAATATGAACAGATTTTTGAAGTGATAATAAAAGAACACATCTTGCAATACCTAGATGAACAAAATATTTTATAACAAGAGCAATCAGGATTCAGATCTAATAACTTATGTAAAACAGCAAAACGTAATTGTCGAAGAATGAGAGAAAGGAATGAATAGTCATGAAAACATATTATCTTTCGAAACTATAGATCGAGAAATACTGATTAAAAAGCTTAAAGAAATTGGTTTCTCATCTGTAGCCATTAAATTTATAGAAGAGTATTTGAAAGACGGAAAACAGGTAACAAAAATTAATAATCAATTTTAAAAAAAAATGGAAAATAAATTAGGATTTCCGCAAGGATCGGTCCTTGGACCTGTATTGTTCATACTCTATATTAATGACATGGTGATATTCTATATTATTTTCAAAATGCAAAGTACGACTATTTGCCGATAATAAACTAATATACTTAATTGGAGATAACTATGAAGAACTAATACATATTTTAAATAATGAGCTAAATAATGTATCATAAAAATCAATAAGCTTAAATTAAATACAAAAAAAAAATGTATGGTAAGAAGGCATCCAGTGAAAGCAAAATTGAAATTGATGGTGAGATTATTGAAAATGTTACTGAAATGAAATACTTAGAAGTTATATTAGATTAAAAACTAACATTCAACAAGCGTGCACAATATACACAAAATAAAATTGGGAAAAAAATATCTTTTTTGGGAAGAATTCGGCAATAACTATCTAGTAAAACTGCAATCACCATCTACAAACAATTATGGCTCCACATTTTAACTATGCTCAACTATCCTTTTCCCATGTTTCAACCAATGAATGTGCATACCCTCAAATTACATGAATGTCAAAATACTTTTCCACAATGTTCCTGCCCGTCTATAACCCAAACCAAAAGTATTAAATATCTTGGGATTGAAATTGATGAAAATCTACAGTGGAATTCACACATTGATCTTACCTCTAAAAAGCTAACAAAACTCATCTACTTCTTCAAAAAATTAAGAAACATCTTGTCGATGAGGGATCTAAAGAGAGTATATTATGCTTTATGCCACTCTCGATTGGAATATGGAGTAATATGATGGGGCTCAGCAGCATCTAATCACTTGAAACAACTTAAGACAACTCAGAATTGCATTATAAAGACCATTCTAAAGGTCCCCATAA
This sequence comes from Limnephilus rhombicus, assembly GCA_929108145.2. Lineage (NCBI taxonomy): Eukaryota > Metazoa > Arthropoda > Insecta > Trichoptera > Limnephilidae > Limnephilus > Limnephilus rhombicus. The sequence continues at coordinate 43,120,201 of OV815288.1, read as the reverse complement.
GGACGTCAACAGTAGAAATTTTTAAACAGTTTGATGTTCCAAGCATACAGAAAATCTATGCCAAAAACATTCTAGTTCATCACCACAATAATGATTCAGAGGCAGACACCTCACACGCTCATAAAACCAGAGCCAAACAAAAAGACATACTTAATATACCAAAGTGTAACTCTTCATTTGGTCAAAGAAGTTCTGCATTTTTAGCAGTAAAGTTATATAACAAACTCCCACTTAGTATCAAACAAATAAAAATAAAAAATAGCTACATTAAGGACATTAAATGTTGGCTGAAGAATCTATCGGAAAATGAACTTACTAGTATACTTAAAACATCATAGAAGTTTCTGGAAAACCTTATCCAATCAATAAAGTTAAACCATAGAAGTCGCTGAAAAACTTATCCAAAGCATAGTCCCCCTCAGCACAGGATCTCCTAGTGAGGAGGACTACGAATATATTTTATATATACATCTAACTAACATGTTTCATATAAAAATGTAAAAAATATTATATAGTTACTAAATAAAAAAAAAAAATAAAAATAAAAATAAGTTTCAAATTCTCCAAAACATGGCAATGAAAATAATATTACGGCGAAATAGATTTTCAAAAGTAAACAAAATGTTAAAGGAACTGAATTAACTAACCGTGAAATAGATGCTGACCTTGAATACGATGATATTTATACATAAAATAATTAACAAAATACTTCTCAAATAAAATTATATTCAACAAAGACATTCACAGACATAACACAAGGACGTGCAAAGAAATCAGGCTTCAAAAAGAGGACACGGCGAATTTGCAGAACAGTTTAAGGGATGAAGTTATATAAGTATAACACACTACCAGAAACTTTAAAGTCCACACCAATTGGAAAGTTCAAGATGTATTGTAGGAGCTACATAAAACTTCATAAAATTTAGTTTGCAAAACGAAATATTAAAAGTAATAATTACAAATTTAAATGTACAAATTACTTAAATACAATTAATAAATATAAAGGGATTTTCCCGTTAATCTAATGTGTGTAGGATTTATAAAAAAATATACGTGCGTGTTTGTTACTTTGCCTTGAGAGGTATTTAGTCGAGTCAACATAGAATATTTTCGATTTCTGTACGTTGTCTGTGGTATACTTGATAATGAAAGGTGCATATCTATGGAAAAAGGACTAAATTTTAACCGTAAATACCTGATCAAAAATTTTGCGTGAAAAAACATTTAAAAAATTTATTTTTAGCATCGTTCTAAATACGAAGTTCGGATTTGCGACATCTGTAGTCTTATGGCAAAACCATTTCAATGGCTTCGTTTTTAGTCAAAATCAAACGTAGGAGCTGAATCAAGAGATATGGAGGCTTTTTTATCCGAAAAACAATAGAAGACATTTAAAATGGCACCAATAAATGGTAAATATCACTCCAGTGGATATATTATTTTTATTTCCTACTACTTAAATAAATTCTCTAATGCGTTGAGAACATACAAGATTGATGATAATATATATGGTGGTCAAAAATTTTTAAAAAATGCGCCAACATTAATTGTTAAAAAGAGTATTGTTTGCACTGCCTTGTCATAACAATTAATTTTACGCGCGTCTTTAACATAACAACGAAAAAAAAATTCAAAAGCGTAACCTCCCCAAAGAGATGCTAAATCCCCACTTAATGTTTCTCTACGGCCTTAGTTTCCGTGGAATAATTCCCGCAATTCCGTGGAGTAATTTGTCACTGCCGGGAATATTTCGATTTTTTTTCTTGGCGCAATAATTTCGCGCCTTTTTCCCAAATGGCAACAATTTGTCATGCGTTTTCGTTTACCGGATCTTTTGTTATGCCGCCATTATTACTTCCGGCCCCTCCTTGTTGACTTCCGGCGACGGAGCGGCAAATCAATTCCAGATTTTCAACCATGAAAATATGCTTACAGATATCATTTTAAGCAGGCTCCGCTTTAGAGTCTTTCCGCTAGTTTTTATAGTTTTTCTTTGTCATCTTTCCTTAAGGTCTCGCCGTAATGTCTTTTTTGAGAGCCTTATGACAAATATGCCTCTTCTCATAAATTTTTTTTCCAAACGTTTCACTAGCGCTTCGATTGATTCGGGGTGCCAAATATGTTTTCGGAAAAGTAACTCAAGTGTAATGTGATGAAATATTTGTTTTATCCGCGTTTAGGGGACTATTGTTGGAGACGACGAGGTTTTACTCTGTTTTATTTCCTACACATCAATTCTTGAAAGCCTTTTACAAAATCTGTGCTTTATTTAACTTTAATATCATGATCGTTTTGTAAAAATATTGCAAAAAAATGAGTGAGCAATTCACACGAGGTAGAAGTGAAACCTTCAGAAAACTAAAGTAGGCAAGAGTGGGAAGATTACGAAGCATTGCAAAAAGAGGAGACAGATTATACTATCTCATTATATCCCAGGCTAAATCAAGCGATTGTCTCTTTTTACTATCGCTATTTTTCGGTTCATTGAGTTTACAATCACAACTGGACTAAAGAAGTTTTCACTTAAAAAATAATTTGACTGAGTATTGATCCTTCCTACCCAGGGATTGGAGGCAACCGCGCTACCCACAGGGCCAAATCGCTAGTTGTTAAGACTGACATTTATTTATTTTTTTTATTTTTTTTATTGAAATAATAGATAATACATAATATAATCAACAAACAAGTCCTGCTAAGCCAATTGAATCGGCTTGTCAACAGGTGCTTATATTTTAGTTACATATTTATACATATTTGTATATTAAGTGCTGTAAAATCATCCAATTTCAGCGATAAACAAGAGTCCATCAGCCGAGTTTCAGCTCGATCGGATGTCGGGAAATGGGTAATTTTCACTTTAAGATTCCACTTCTTTCAAACATTTATTCAATCAAGAAAACAAAAGTGAAATTCATCTACATGTATTTAAAAATAATAACTCGGTTATTATCTCTTAGAAACAGATTTTGCGTACCGTTACCGACTATGAGAAACCCTATAATATTAAACAATATAAATTCGATTTAAGAAAACATAATTCTTATTTCCAGTAGATTCAATGAATTTACGTCGCCGTTTTTAAAATAGTTGAGGCCAAATGGTACAGTTGCCTTCCAAGCAGTTGATTGGGGTTCGTTTCACGTCCCTGGCATGATTTGTTTCGTAATATAAGTGTGCTCTCAACATTCTTTCTACATAATTTTGGGTGCCCGCGAGAGGTTTGTCTAAGTCTTGACACATACGTTTGCCTACCCCTGCGTGGTGGGCCGGATCGGGAGAGACTGGTTAAGGGAGACCTTTTTACCTCTCCAGCCAGACTCTCACTAGTTCTCACCTAGTTCATTTTAATTCTGTTTAATCTATTTTCTGATTGAATCCTCTATTACACCATGAATATTAAAAAAATTCTTGAATAATTTCAGTATCAAAATTCAATTAATCGTCAATGTAACTGAAGAGAAATTATTGACGATGATTGGTTTTTGAGTGCTTACGTAATATTTGGATAGCTGAGCCTTCCACTAGAGTTTACATTTCGGCCTGTTAAATTAATCATTATTTCAAACTACCCACTCAAAATTATTACGAATTTTCATTACCTAACAGCGGCCCACTAAAGTCAAAATCAAGCCCTTCAATTTCTTCTATTATTCTGCCTAGTTTTTATTTTATTTTATTTTTTTATTATAGCGACTATATAAAAAAATTTTACATACAAAATGTAATGTTAAATTAAGTATAAAATATTGTATTTCTTAGTCCTCCTCACTAGGGGGTCCTGTGCCGAGGCGGACTAAAGTTATTTAAATATAGTTCATTTGTCTTCTATGTCGTTTTTAGCGTCTTCACTAGGGTTTTCTCATTAGCCATATTTTTATTCTTGATTTGTATTCAATTGGATTTTTTATTAGTTTTATGTCTTGGGGAAGGATGTTATGGAGTTTTGTTTCAAAGTATGTATAGTTTCTTTGTCCAAATGTGGTTTTATAACTTAGAATATTTTTATCATTTTTATTCGATCTAGTGTTATGCATACACGGTCTAGTAGAGGATTAATTATTTTTGAAGAGCTTCAATAATATATTTTTGCATATATTTGTTGTACATTTGGTACTTTCAATATGGTCTTTATGTTTCCTTTTTGAATCGTATTCAGGCTATGTAGGTACGTATTAGCAGCAGATCCCCATCCTATGATTCCATATTCAATTCGAGAATTACATAACGCATAGTAGACCTTTTTCATATCCTTTTTATTTAACACGTTTTTTTAGATTTTTGAAGAAATATATAAGGCTTGTGAGAGAATGTGTGGGTCCCATCTAAGATTTTCGTCTATTATTACTCCGAGATATTTTATGTTTTGTGTTTTTTTCGATGACGGGGCAGTAACATTGTATATTATTTCATGAAATTTTAGTTCTAGTGATTTTATTGGTTGGCCCTTGAGTTCATTGAAAATGTTATTATTTGGTTTTGCTTATATTAAGGGTAAGCGAGTTGATTTTAAGCCATTTTTAAAGTGCACTAAGCCCTTTTTCAGCCTCATTAAATGCATCAGTCCAATTTTCTTCTTGAAATAATAAAACAGTATCATCAGCAAAACTGATATAAAAACCTCACAGGTTCATCAATATGTATTTTGAACGAATATTACGATAATTGGTTGCTCTTGATGTCAAATGAATTGTGAAATCTTATAATTGTTTTTATTTATCATTGTTATATAGACCTCAATAGGTAAACCTGTTGTTGAACTTACTGTGTTGCTTTTGTTATTTGTGTTTTGTTTATGGCTCGTGTAGGTGTTATTCTTTATTTTTCAGTTCGTTTTTTTTAAGAAATGCCTTCCTGTTAACTTAATCCATTTTTTTATTAGTTTTTGAAAGGTAAATTGTTCACAATGTGTTTTAATTATGACCGGAATAATAATTAAACAATTTTGGTCCTTAGTAGTTGTTGACAAGTACATATCCCTTCTTCTATCCAACGTACTAGTCTGACAAGTTTTATGGTCAATATAACTCGCATGTGACATTTGGAACTTTAGAAACTATCAGTCTATTGAAATAAAACGTGCAATGATCAACTCATAGATCTCTCAGTTCTTCAATATCGGCTGGGTTAAAAAAGCCTCTTTGCAATTTCTCAGTGTGTTTAATGATTCTATTGCAGTAATGCGTTCAATTTGGTGGTTCGCTACGTTTGGTGATTTAACAGAGGTGCCCGGGTTCATGGGATGAGGTTTTTCTAGGTCTTGGAGGTGGATGACCAGGACACACTGAACCCCAGATTCCTACCCACCCCTTAAACCCTTTTCCTTCTCAGAACTCTCCTCTCCTTCCTTTCCCTAAAAAACCCTCCACAGAGCATCCCCAAAGATGACATAATGTGGAGCTCGTGTAAAAAAAAAAAAAACCGTGCAATTATCAACACATATGGTGTGATATCTCGGTGACTTTAATATCGATACTTACGGAACCTTGTGCAGTTGTCGGTATGGAGATCCCTCGGTGTATTAACATAGATTTTTACGGAACAAAAAAAAACGTGCAATTATCAATATATATATAACTAATAACTAATAGCATTTATGTACACTCCCCTTCCATACACAAGCAAATGCTTTTAATGGAAGAGTAGTAAAAAAAAACCTGTAAAAAAAATATTTTGTTGTAAAATTGTAATTATAATAAGTGTTTCAATAAATAAATAATAAAATATGGTGTGATATCTCAGTGACTTTAATATCGATACTTACGGAACCTTGTACGGTGGTCGATACGGTGATCCCTTGGTACCATAACATATATTCTTACGGAAACTTGTGCAGTGGTCGATACGGTGATCCCTTGGTACCATAACATACATTCTTAACGAAACTTGCGTTACTGTTAACTTGATACTGTTAACCATTCGTGCCATAAAATAGATTCTTACGGAAACTTGTGCAGTGGTGGATACTGTGCCATAACGTTGATTCTTACGGAAACTTTTGCAAATATAAACCCTGTGATCCCTCGTTGCCCTAATATCGAATCTCACAAAAACGTGCTGCGTAAATATTAAGGTAAGTAATATTCCTTCCCAATTTCCACTGTTCCCAAAGCTATTCCTATAGTTGTGTCATTTTGAAAACTCATATTGTATTGATTAGAGTCCTTTGATTCCCAATCAACATATTTGCGACTACAGCAGTGCTGGCTAAGGGTATAAATATTTCATGAATGTATAGTTCTTGTTGTTATATTGGACTGTGTGGATTGGTTGTGTGGTTTAGTTTTACATGTATATTTTAATAATGTTTTATATAGTTGTTTTATTTCAGTTAGTAGATAAGTCAAATTTTCTAAATGGTGGTTCAAAATTTTAGTTCACCGTTAATACAAAAACGTTCCACAAAACTGATCAGTGAAACTCTACATAATAAATATCCGATCAATTATAATTGATCGGATATTTTTAACGTCATCATTATTATTCATAAATAATTTTGGTCTTCCAGAAGAAAAAGGTTGCAAGTCAAAAATACGATTTACAAACCAACTTTTTTTTTCAATTTAATTTTAATTTTATCAATTGTTAGAGATTTGGTGGTTGTAACATTTTTCTTTACGAAAATATTGCACTGTGGTTTTAAGAAAAGTGTTTCTACTCACAACGGATAAGAAAAATGCAATGAAAAAATGCACCATTTTTCAAACAGAGCAAAATTATTTTATGGAGCATTTTAATTCAAAATTAAAACCTAGAATGTTTCATTTAACTACGGAAAAAATACGCAATTAAAATCAAAATACTTATAAATGTAACGTTTTTCACTCGAATAAATTGTCACAATATGCCTAAAAATAAATAGACGTTTTTTATTCGTTTCAGATGAATCTTGAATAACTTTACAATATTAAATCTAGTTTTTTTGGAGGGATGTGTAAAAAGCGATCATTTATATTAAATGATTTAAATATTAACCATCTCTCGGCCCAATTCAATCTTTTCTATTAAAATTCATTACAATATGGCCGTCCATCATAAACAAAAACAACGACCGTTGATCACAAATAAAAAATAACTAAAAAAAAAAGAAAATCAAATCACTTGGTTTAAACCACTATTTAATTATCACTATCAACATGTTTCAATAACAACGTTATCTTCATCAGGATGAAATGTTAATTAAAAAAAAAAAAACAATTATAAACAAGTATAGACAAATTAGAAAAAAATTATAACAAAGACATAAATTAAATAGTAGAAGTGATTATTTGCTTAAAATATGCCAGATAATATCCAACAAGCTTTTTATACAAATAACAAATTTAAAAAGATATATGGTAAATAATAAGGATAAATGTGAATTTTTGAACAAATCTGGGATTTATAAATTAATTTGTAATGGTTGTGACTTTTTATATAGGAAAAACTTGCAGAAATTTTAATATTAGAGTTAAGGAACTAAGATGTTTAAATAATAATAATTATTCCGAATTTGCCAACCATATTTTGGAAACTATCATTCTTTTGATATTAATAAAGGTCTTAAAATTTTACACACTAACACTACGGGCATACAATTAGATAATTAAGAAATTTTATTAATTAGAAAAAGCTTTAATGGTAAATTAATAATTATAAATAACCAAACATTTTTTTTAAATAGCCATCTTTTAAAGTTATTTTCTTTGCAATACTTACTATAATTATAATTTTTTATGTTGTTATTTAAACTACTTTTTTATTACTTGTTTTTAAAAGTATTTTATTATCTAAATGCAATTTTACATATACTTAAATAATTTTTACATTTAATTTCAATTATTATAAGCAATAATTATCAGCCTGAAACACTCATCCACATTGAAAAATCTTTCGAGAAAAGATACATGACGCCAACGGGACTTGAACCCGTGCCCTTTTGATTGCCGGTTAGCTGCTCTCCCAATTGAGCTATGGCGGCTTTTTTTTTTACAGTAAATATTAACAAATAATTCACTGTAAAAAAAAAAATATACCGCACAAGAATCTCAACTGCTCCCGTATGGAGCCAGTGAGACTATGGCATCCCCAATTGGGGTATGTTGTGAGGCTGAAGGTAGTGGTGAGAGGAAGGAGGTGGGGCAGAGGAAGGTTGGGAAGTACCTGGCTATTCAGATCTGGTCACCAAACACGGCTAAAGCCATTTTCAAGCAACGCTTCAATTCTGAATGGTCGTCTTACACCAGGGCGATACTAATAGTATCGGTCACCAAACACGGCTAAAGCCATTTTCAAGCAACGTTTCAATTCTGAATGGTCGTCTTTCACCAGGGCGATACTAATAGTATCTTCCACTCTGGAACATGCCGCAAATATACTGTATATTATTTTAAATGAATTAATTGTGAAATAACACAAATTAATCAAATAAAATTTATTTGCGCATGCCGGGTTCGAACCCACGACCTCCGGATCATGAGTCAAGAGTCTTACCCACTGGACTACGGAGGTCGCCATATCTTATACCCGCCAAATGATTCAATATATACTACTGTTTCATTCAACAATTATTGCTTATTATATTTTTTCCACCTGAAAACAACCAACTTTAGTTTATAATATTTAATTTCACATAACTATTTTTATGAGATTATTTAAGCAAATAATCACCTCTACTTTTAATTTTTGTCTTTGTTATAATTTGTTCTAATTTGTCTACTCTTGTTTTTCATTTATTTTTTAAAATTAATTCCTGATGAAGATAACGTTGTTATTGAAACACGTTGACAGTGATAATTAAATAGTGGTTTAAATAAAGTGATTTGATTTTTATTATATTATAATGATGTCACAAAGTATGTTTGCTAAGATTAAAGAAATAACTTAGGTAAATTTTTGGGATTGGTGTCCATGGCTATTACGAATAATTTTTAGAAAAAAAGTTTAGATTCGCCTTAATCACTATAAAAGGAAACTTTCTGCATCACGGGCGGCGGAAAATGATGCATTTTAATTTTCAATTGCGTAAAATTAAATTTCACTTCGCGAATCGATCTACGACAGCCCGCCCGCTGCCGCCCGCCATTCTGTCACTGTTATGTTGTTGGTATCCCTGACCTCACACAAACGATTGTAGCCGACTTCATGGGATACATGATGGGCGCGTAATTATGAAAAACAGAATTAATAATATAATGTAAACGAACCTCTAATCAGAATTACTTCGGTAATAATAAATATATACGAATAGAGGTTTGTTAATATTATAAATCTGTTTTTCATAATTACGCGCCTTTTAATGCTTGTGAATGTTACCTTTACTTTAAAAAACAGCCCACGTTTTGAATGGTTTGTTTGGCTACGCAGGGTTTGTGTAGCGGGCTTGTGTATGTTATCTTTACTTTAAAAAACAGCCTACGTTTTTGACTAGTTTATTTGGCTACGCAGGGTTTTTGTAGCGCGCTTGTATATGTTTTCTTTACTTTAAAAAACAGCCTACGTTTTTGAATGGTTTGTTTGGCTACGCAGGGTTTGTGTAGCGGGCTTGTGTATATTATCTTTATTTTAAAAACATCCCAGGATTTGAATGGTTTGTATCCATTCCAGTACCTACGCGCCTTATTATTTATCCCGCGAAGTCGGCTACATTCATTTGTGTGAGGTCAGGGATACCAACAACATAACAGTGACAGAATGGCGGGCGGCAGCGGGCGGGCTGTCGTAGATCGATTCGCGAAGTGAAATTTAATTTTACGCAATTGAAAATTAAAATGCATCATTTTCCGCCGCCCGTGATGCAAAAAGTTACATTTTATAGTGATTAAGGCGAATCTAAAGTTTTTTTCTTAAAATTATTCGTAATGACCATGGACACTAATCCCAAAAAATTACCATAGCTAAAACCTTTGTGAAAAAAATGTGGTACTACATTAAAAAAAATTGATGTGCAAAAAAAAACATAATTGAGTTTTCAATTACGACAAAAAGCTGAAACAGGCTTACATTTGTTGTTTAATGGAAACCATTCGAATTAAATCGTCGATTTAGAATTTATTATTTCTAATTTAAGAATTTTTGATTTGTGACGTTTTCCTTCTAGGGTAGCGAATATCATTATTGACTCGCATCTTCACCCACTCCCACCGTTCTGCTTGCACCACTCTCGTTACCGAGTCTGTAAGTAAGTAGATTTGAACAATCTTGCAGAATGTTTGTGCGGAAAGTTAGGCGGCGGTTAGTTAACATTTTGATGGCGGTGGTTCGGTGGAGTGCAGGTCGAAGTCCCCTGTTAACTTTAACGGAGGTAAATCTAAGGGTGCTCGCTTGCAGCCTGCTCAGTGCTCACGTATGTTGTACTTTGGGAGTTGGGACAGGAGCGTTAGTATCATTAATATTTTAGTGTTCGCCAATATTCTAACAGATTACCTAACATTACCAAACCTATTCTTTCCATTTAATCCTTGTGCGAAAGGGATAATAAGGAACTCCAGTGAAAAATATTATGTCTTTAAAAAAATATGTTCATATAGACCAATAAACGCTGATTCCGAATATATAAGTTTTATTTGATAATATTAAACGTTGAGTTCTTAAAAAAATATTAAAAAGTACATTTTTAAACCTCTCGTCAAAACACACTGCAAAGTTGGTATTACTGAATGGTTAGTGCTGACGTCACGCGTCACCAGTCATTGTATTGAAATCTTTGATTATGTAGGTATGACACAAGCCATCAGTATTAACAATATTTCATGTTATTCGTTATTTCATACTGTTTATAGAGATTTAGTTGTTGTGTTTATTGAAACTATATTTAAGCCTAAATAATTCAGTATCAAAAATAGAGGTATCTCTATTAGTTTATCTCTATTATTTAAAATATTGAAAAACTACTGCACAAAAAAATAGTAGTGCTACTTCTAGGGAGAATGCTTCGAATAACGCTATTCAAAATGGTGGCACTTGATCAGCTGATTGCCCAATCCTATAGTAATTTTTCAGGAGAGATGACGTCATACGATTCACCGTACATACGGTGGTCTTAGAGGGATCTCGAAAAATTAAAACTTTGACAATTATTTTAACTATTACAACGAACTCTAAAAATAAAAATAAAAATGCAGTTATTTAAGTTAGAAGGTCATTATTCATAAAAAAAAAATGACTGGAGTTCTCTATTATGAGGATATTTATGAAATATATATATTATTTTCCTTCGAAGTTAAATGTCCTATCTAGCGATCAAGCGACGTCCTAGCTGCATGTATATTTTAAATGTTTCGACCTCTATCAGGGCGTAGAAGTTAAGACCCATTACTATGAATTTAACGATCGCGGGTTCAAGTTCGTATTTTGATATTTTTGTTATTTTTTATATCATTTCATGTTTTGTTATTGTTGGTATTTTTTGTTATACAGGGTGAGGCAGCATAACTTGATTTTTTAAAAACTTAATAAAACCCATTGTATGAATCAGAAATTTTTAATTTGTTTTCATAATGTAGGCACATACCTAAAGTTTTATTTTACTTAGTTTTTAAATCGATTAAAACCGATTTCTGGCGTTTGTCATGACTCTTGCAGCATATCTGGCGCTATCCTGGCAATTTCTTCCTGGATATTGGTCTTCAAATCTTTTAGGGTCCTTGAACGGTTTACATAAACTCTGGATTTCAAAAAAAAATCACAAGGGGACAAATCGGCAGAGCGGGCCGGCCATTCCAAATCGCCCCTAATTGAGATGAGGTGCTCTGGGAAGTGTTCTCTCAAAACAGTCATCAATGCTCGGTGATCTAATGGGACAAGGAACTCCAGTTCTTCTTCTTGTCTCGCTTACAGTTTGTTTGAACGTAGTGACCCATATAACAATTGATTTCCGGTCCGCGACAGAGGCTAAATTAAAGCAATTCAGAAAGGCGCGCTGGGTTGCGATCACAGAACATCCGTTCAAAAAGTAGGCCTCATCGGCAAACGTACGCTCCTCACTGTTCCAATGCACGATGGCGACTAAAACTATGTCGAAACAAAACTTTAAAGTTTCACCTCTCGAATAAGATCACTAGCGCTCCGCTACGACATCAACCGACTGAATGGCGCGCATTTACAAAAATAAAGTTATGCTGCCGCGCCCTGTATCACTTTATTTGTGTAATTGTTATATCACTTTTACATCGCTGTATTTTTGTTGTTGCTATTTATTACATCATTATATTTTCTTTGATATGGGTATTTGTTATATCACTTTATGTTATGGTTTGTATTTGTTACATCGGTTTATTATTCATGTTATTGGTGATTATTATATCACTTTATATTTGTTTTTGATTGTATTGGTTAAATCTCTTTATTTTTTCTTGTAGATTGTATTTGTTACATCCTTCAATTTTTTTGTTGTTGCTGCTATTTATTGTCCATTTATTTTAAGTTGTTGTTGGTATTTGTTACACCACTCTGTTTATTGTTGCTGGTATTTCAATTGTTACTTTATTTTTGTTTTCCGTTTGTATTTGTTGTTTGACTTTATTTTTTTAATAACAGAGTGTATATTTTTGTCACGTTCTAAAGTGATTATAATTGTGAACTAAGTATCACCCTGGTGAAAGACCACCACTAAGAAACGAAACAGTGATGGAAAGTAGGTTTAGCCACATTTGACAACTAGATCTGAAAAGCCAGATAGTACTTCTTCCTTTTCCCCATGCTATAGTCCCTAGGCTTCGGGTATTTTGAACTCGTGTGCGGTGGATATTGATGTAAAAATATTTTTTCATAATAAGTCCATCACCTCAGAACAGGCTCAGCCTAGTGAGGTGATTTATACAAAAATTAAATAATATGTTTTTATAAATCTTGGTTTAAATATTAAAAGAAAATATTTTCAAAAAGTGGTCCTCTTCTTTTGATTAAATTTTTTTAAAACTCAGACTTAGAATCGGCTTTTAACGGGGACCTTTTAACTGTAAAAAAAAAAACAAAACGGCTTTCAACGGTCATTTAATGAAAACGTTACATTTGAATATCTGTGAAATACGAGTTACATAACCTCACAAACAACGCTAAAATGTGTTATTTAAGAGTCAATAAATGTTGAGAATAAGTGATCAACTGCGTAACCTAACATAAAATAAACCTCAGTTGTTTTTTTGTTATCAATTTTGAATATATGATTGTCAAGACAATACATCTTGACAAAGTTATTTTTGCTATAAAATAAATAAAATAAAAAAATGTCATCATCATCATCTTCTTCCTCTTCTTGTAATTGGGTCGGGGACTCATTGCATCGACAAGGCTCCTCCATACGTCCCCCTGTCTTACGCTGTTTGTTCGGCCTCAGTCCATGGCAGTCCCATCCTCTCCTCACACAGTTTCTGAAGTTGCCTCGTCCAACTGTGTCTGGGGCGGCCCCCTGGACGTCTATCCACTGGAATCGCACTCAATATCTTCCTCGGAATTCGGTCATCAGCATTCTTAGTACATGCCCAAGGCCCAAGCCACCTCAGTTGCGATTTTTGTATGAAGAGTAACAGTGGTTCAATGTTTAGATCATCTCGGATCGTTAAGCTTTTTATATGATCCTATTTCGTAACCCCCGCCACTCCTCTCAAGTACCTCATTTCGGCAGCTTGGACTGATAAAACAATGTCAAACATTTAAATATTCACAAAACTAGGTCATTCTCATTGTCATTGACCTTGTTAAAAGTCAGCGTTCATAATACTATACACATTTAAAAACGTCGCGCCGTAATTTGATAGCCAAAAAAAATCTCCTTTATTCGTTTCTCTTTACAAAATTTAACAATAAGGAATAATTTTCTTTTTCATTAATCATTTCCCTAGAGTTTCCCCTAATGGCAGCGCTTAAACAAATCGCATTTTCCTAGCACGTCGCTCCCCTAAGCCTACTTTGCCGAGGCCTTTAATTATGTTTGTATATGGGGCCAGGCGACTTGTTTGCCTCGCTGATCTGGAACAATTATTGTAATATGACGGTTTATAAGTCACGCTACTGGAAACGTGATTTATTCGGAATTTGCATGAAGGGAAACAATATATTTTTTAAATTTCACTTGACATAAATAATGAACTTACATGGTTTTGTACAAGAAATGTAGTGGTTGATAGCTGGGTGAGTTGTAGGTTATACTGGCAATTGGTGGGACTAAGTCCGAAGCTCCAAGTAAAATATACAAATTGGTGTAAGTGTGTATATATGTAAAGGAATACCTACCTAGAAATGCATAGGATTCCTATGTGTTCGAATAATAAATTGCTTTTCAAATGTCATTCATTGATGTGTTGTCATGGTGACATAAAAAATATTATTGTTTTTGACTAGCTATGTGGCGGACATTGGATTAATCAAAATATTAGACAAATAAGTCTATAAGTGTAAACATGTTTTTAAGATCGACAAATAAACTTCAAATGTAGTTTCTTTGTTAACACAGCAACACATGATTTGTGCTGTAATTACCAATAAAAAATACAACAAATAGACAAATTGTCTTATAAAACTCAATGACGTTATATAAATAAATAGACCCGCCATAGTTTCATATAAAAAATTTCCGTATTAACGAGTAACCGGTTTAATGCATAAATAATGAAATTACATATGAAACGAAACTTTCTGACAATAATATCAGTAAGGGCACCAAAAATAAAAATCTAGAAAAAATAGCAGAAAGATTTTTTCTCGACAAGTTTTCAGGAAAAATATCAAATGTTAACCAATGGAACAATGATTTTGAGAATGATTGCACACGTTTTGAGATATTAAAGGAGGCAGAAAAAATTGAGACTTTAAAGTATTTACTTGAAAAACAGTGCCTAGATTGGTACACCAGTATGTTAATAAAATGTACAGTAGGTGCAGGATGGGCAATATGGAAAACAAATTTTTGTGAAACATCCGGAAACAAAGGTTGGTCACTTTGATTATATAAATGTCTAGATAGAGTGTTGCGCTGTAACTCCGAAAAAAAGAACAGGCCAGATTTGAAACGCTTGTGTGCGTCACACGCACACAAGTATAGGTAACTTATATTGTTAACGTTAAGCGCTCAACGTCACTGTAGGCGTGATGAGTGATACCAGCTCCCGAGTATTTCCCATAAAAGTGGGTAAAAAATATGTTTCGGTTTAGCGGAACTATAATTCGTTTAATTTTGAATTCATTTAAGTAAGATAGTTTTCTACATATAATGATATAAATGAAAAGAAAATCATTGTTAAAAGAGATTTATTTTTGTTTGATTATTTTTAAAAAATAAATAAGAAATACAGAAAATAAGAAAGATACATTCATAGACGCAGCCAACTGGCCGGCAGGTATCGTTGTGTCTAAATTTAAATTTTTATCATCATCAAATAAAGAAGGTGGCCCACATCCAGGTAAATCCCTAAAAATGGTAAAACTATCTTGTCACACTAAAAAAGACAATGCAACTTTTTAAAACTAAAGCTATCGATAGTTATTATTTATTCTTAATGACCTTCCCTTTTAATTTGTTTTTAAACAGTTTTCGTATAGATTTTACATCCCGGTTAATATTATCCAATTTTGTCTTTTAGTGAAATCTTAAGGCCAAATATTTTTCCACGGCCAAACTTATCAAATTAACTTGATGCAGAAGACCGTAAATCTGATCGGTTTTTAATTCGAAATAATTATCGGGAAAATTTAATTTGAAGAACAGGCAATTCTGTAAACATGGCGTCAAAACATGGGGTCAAACGGCGCTGTCCTAAGACCAAATTACACTATTAAAACTGAATAGTTTCTTTAACTGAATGGTTATTTAAAGGTTATTAACCGATGATAGGTAACATTTTTAGTTGTTTTCAATCGTCCTAAGTAATTCCTGCACACTGATATAGCGCAAATCGTTATTTTCAAATATCACACAACACGTGTTTACCGTAGAACGATAGTGTCGCCACTGAGCGGACAGGCCGAGCTTATCTGCCAACATTTGGCAGATATTAGCGCCGTTTACACGCACACTTCGGAGCGACCGAGTCTCGCGCCACTTCAGGCCGCCGCGCAGAAAAGTCTCACAGTGAACTGCGCTGTAAACCTATCGGTCTTTACTTTTCTGCGCGGCGGCCTGAAGTGGCGCGGGACTCGGTCGCTCCGAAGTGTGCGTGTAAACGGCGCTATTTTTTTTGGCGCTTCGTCACTCGAGCGCTATATCTAGACATTTAAACAATACGACAATACGTATTGTCGTATTGTCGTATAATATAAAATGTACTGAAAACATGTTTTTAAATCAGTAAAGATAATGTCATGTTTGCACATAATTGTTTACATATTAGTTACAGCGCATAAATAAATAATAAAAAAACAACTTAATATATATTTTTACATACATAAATTATATCTAATATTGTAAATTTTTATGTATTTCTCTTATAAGTGAACTATGTATTATAAGTTCACACTTTTAAACACATAACTTCATCTCTCTATATTGTGAATCTTGTTGTAATTCCTCCAACTTGTTTTCAAATACTTGGTTTACACTTTTTGACTTTTCAATGCTACTAACTTTATTACCTACTTATCTCATACACTCTAAATCTGAATATATTATATGTTATCAGGTTAATTCCGCAAATCCGAATATACTTTATGCTACCAGGTTCTTTTTCTATTTTTTTTTGTTATGTAATTATGTATGTATAATATGAACTAAACCTGTAAATTTGTCTGTCCTGGTACGGGAAACTTTCCTAGTTGGACAGGCAAAGCTTCTTATATGTGTTTTGTACTTTTGTATGTATCTATAGTAAATAAATAAATAAATAAAATAAAATAAATAAATATAATCAAAGGTTGGTCACAAGTTAAATGTAGTTTCTTTGTTAACAGAGCAACACATGATTTGTTTTGACATTACCAATAAAAAATACAACAAATAGACAAATTGTATTATATATATTTATGTAAATGAGCAAATTTTAAAATTATACGGAAGATTAGAGTCTGGTTAGACTTGGAAGATATAAGATGATGAATGGGGAAAGGGCAATTTTTGATGGGGCTTGATTGTAAAAAGGATATTTGTTTAGAGAAGAACAACCAAAAAATATGTGATCTAAGTTCCCACTTCTAGGCCACAGAATTTTCAATCTGGAGAGTCAAGGTCGTATATTTTAAAAACGTGACAAGGAATGATATTAAAATGTCAAATTCTCATTCGAATAAGGTTTTTTTTTTTTTAATTGAGGAATAGGCCACTTGCATGGATTTCATAACGACTTGGAAAAAATTGTGTAGATAGATTTTTTTACAAAGATTACGAAAATGTTACAAATTTTTTTTGGAAATGTACGGTTTTTTTATTATTTTTTAATAAATAAATCCATTATTTGGGCTCGTGACGTCACTACATGAAAATGTCCCATCTCCGAAAATGTTCCTATTAATTTTGTAAAATTCCACACTGATTTATTTTTTTTATATGACATCACTTTGATTTCAGGCGAATTTTTGAATTTGACATTTAACGTTCACTAGATTTTGATTTTTAACGTTCACTATTGTTTGTTCTCTGCGAACTTATCATTTGGTTTGACTTTTTGACAGATGTAATGAAGAGAACCTAATACATTTAATGTTATCCCTACGCGTTTTAGAGGTATAATGTTTATGGTGCTGATTTTAACGAAATCAAATTTTATAATATTCTTAATATTATTATAATTTACAAATACAAGTAGGTATATTACATTGGATTTAGTAATATATACGTTGTACATGATATTGATTTATGATCAATATAATGTACAATATAATTTAGCTTTAACCAGTTTCACTTCACTCCCACCACTGAACTCGAACGGTAACTCCACGGGAATTGATCATATCGAGACAAAAATAATCAAATAAATTCAAAATTATATCGTATCTTCTCTTAAACACATAATCAACTTAAGTTTCAAAACTGGCACTTTTCCTAACTCCCTAAAACAGGCCACATTAATTCGAATATTTAAAGCGGGAGACAAATTATTTGTAAATAACTACCGACCGATATCCTTACTAAGCATAATATCTAAAGTTGTAGAAAAAGCGGTGAAACATAGACTCTGTAAATTTCTCGAAAATAACAAAATATTATCTGACAATCAATACGGCTTTCGCAAAGGTAGAAGTACTTCAGATACATAGCCGCCCTCACAAAGATCATTTCCTATAATCTTGACATTGGTCGCAAACCACTTGCTGTTTTTCTCGATCTCGCAAAAGCAATTGATACGGTCTCACATCCATTACTGCCAAAAAAACTGCAGCAAATTGGAATAACTGAAGTAGCCTACACATGGTTTGAAAACTATCTATCAAACCGAACACAACAAACTCTCATTCAATCTGACAAAATACATATAAGCAATAAACTATCTGTCTCCTGTGGTGTACCCCAAGGTAGCATACTAGGAACAATTTTATTTCTTATATACAATAACTCACTATGTGCCATGAATATTGGTGGAAAAATATTATCATTTGCTGATGACACGGTCTTAATATTCGAAGATGAAACATGGCAATTAGTTATTAACCAAACTAATAATGCTCTAATGAAAGTAAAGCATTGGCTTTACACAAACCTCCTCACACTTAACATCGACAAAACACAATATATGTCATTTTCCATAAGCAAATACAATATACCCAACAACTGCCCTAAACTAGTCATCCACTCGTGTCAACTTAATTTAGAAAATCCAGAAACCACATCTAATATAAAGTGTACGTGTTCGACCCTCAAATCATCAAAAATAGTTAAATATTTGGGAATAATCATAGACAACCAACTACGTTGGGAAGCTCACATCAGTGAAACAGTAAAAAAACTTCGTAAGCTCTGCCATATTTTCTGCTCCCTTATCTTAGATTTACAGACTCTAAGAAGCGTTTACTTTGCCCTTTTCCAATCCATAGAAACATACGGTATAGTGGGATGGGGTGGTTGCGCTGAATCCATTATTAGACCAATTATTTTAGTTCAAAAACTAATTCTGAGTAACTAACTAATCATGGTCTTAGATATTCGACAGCTATTTACTAAAACAAGCATTTGTTATATACGAAAAAAATAATCTACTAATCGCTCCACGACATCAAGCACATACCCACTTTTCATCAAACCTGGGTTGCGTGGTCCCAAAAACTAACACCTCAATCGCTCAACGACAATTCTGGTTCATCGCTCCTAAAATATATAATGCTCTGAGTACTGACATAAAGTCAAGTAATTCTGATTTTTTTTTTTATAACACGTGTACAACATTGGATTTTTGAAAGGGGACGAACGTACTTTAGAGAATTCATGAGTTCTTAACACTACATTTTATTTATTAATTTTTGCATTTCAAAATTTTAATTTCCATTTTTATTCCTATTTTTCTTTAAAATGTTATTATAATTATTGGCAACTATCTTTATGTGTGATTGCAAGATTCAAACCCGAACTAAATGCCCTAGAAATATTCATCCTAGACTTGCAGAAAAAGACAATAGATGCCGCATATGAAAATAAAATGGATAAAGATTTATCCAGACACTATCTAGAGGGCACTTAGTTTGGGTTTGAATCTTGCAATCACTTATAAAGATAGTTGCCAATAATATATGCGTTAAGAAAATGAAGATAATGTGGGTGGTTCTTAGTCGAAGTATAATACAGTTAAAAATGACCGAATTTGATATCGGCACCGTGGCGCAGTGGTTAGCGCGTTTGCCCGGAAAGAAAGAGGTCCTGGGTTCAAGTCTCAGAGGTGTCAATATCTTTTTCTGATTTTTCTGTTTCTAGATTTTCGATTGAGTTTCGCTTATATTGTCTTCATTTAATTAAATGTTACAATTTTAGGTTTTACTCATAAAGTTAAAATAAAAATTATAAATAATTTTTTTTTTTTTTTTTTAAGTTGTAATTTGGTATGAAGGTCTGAAGAATAATTACACTGTCTACTGGATTTTGAGTGCTACTAAAATTTTATTATTCAAAAACCAGAAACAGGATAAATAAAGTTCAATCAACATAACCCATTGAAAAGTGAGCCAGTATTTTCTCCTAAAAAATAACCCTGAAACCCTGAATTTAAATGTTTACAATGGCGTGGTACATTTCGAATACCAATATGACTATTAAAAGTTTTTTATTCCAGATTTCCCCATCCCTGATATGGTCGAAGTTACCCCACCTGAAAACTTTAAGAAGATTGGGACAACCCCGGACACTTTTTTTGCAAAGGTCTCGATCGACCTCTGATCGGAGCACGATTCATCCGAAATCGGGAAAAGTTATTTCACAAGTTTTATCATACGTAAAGTAAAGTTGAAATATAGCTGGAAGACTGCGATCTTGATTTAGGGCTCAAAAAGATGGATACTACTGAACAAATGTGGGAAGGCTTTATAAAAATGTTTATTGAGGCATTGATCGTTTGCATGCTCGAATTATTAATTCCTCGGATTTATTTCATTTATTTATTTGGTACACTGCCCAATGGGGGGTTTTCATTCTAGTTTATAAGTTGAGTATCACAGTTATTAATTATTTACTAATACTTAAGGATGTATCCTTTAACTTTATATGCCTTTTCTGAGCCATTGAGACCCGATTATTTTCTATTATTTCATACCCATTTTAATTTAAGAATAATCGAAAATATTATTTATTTTTAATAACTTCAGCCACACGTCTGAAGTAAAACTTCACTAACTTATATCTCAACATCCGTTCGCCTCACCCGATCACACTTTTCATAACGCTCTCGTCACGCATTCACCAGCTTACTCCCCAAGTCAAGCGTGCGTAAAAGCCCGACCGTTCGCCTCGCCCAATCACACTTTTCGTAACCCTCTCGTCACGCATTCACCAGCTAACTCCCCAAGTCAAGCGTGCGTATAGAAGTTTTACTTAAAAAAATAATAATTTTGTGGAACTATAATCATTTTTACTTAGTATGAAGTTCGCTTAAATCTTTTAAACTACGCAACGGATTTTCATGCGGTTTTCACCAATAAAAAGGCTTAGGTATATAATTTGTAAAGGTTTTATGTTAATTGGGGGAAATATACTATATATAAAGGGAGCAGCATGCAGCGGGCTGGCAAGCAGGCAGCGGGCAGCATGCAGCGGGCTAGCAAAGGGGCGGTGTGGATTTAATATAGATGCAAATTAACAGATGGCGTTTGTTATAAAGGTTGGGTAATGGCGTTGTCAGTAGATGGCGTTATATTTCGTTAGCCACAGCAATGTGTGGCCGGAACTGCTAGTTATTTTCACCATAACTAAATCAATTACAACTTTTTCAAGTCTTGAAACTCCGCTTTGCTAAAGTTATTTACATCAATGGAGTTTTTCTTATCTACATACTTTAGTATCGATATGATATTTGCTATAAAAAAATTGTGATTGGAAAGTTTCAAAAATATTTCCGACTATCAAACACATTTTTTAATGATTACATTTATATTAATTAGACGAACTTCTGAGCAAAATACGAAAAAAGTATGCTCCGGGCTGTACATTTTTAAGTGAATTTTATAATTATTTATAATTATATTCGACTGGGTGAACTTTCTAGTAACATTTTTAACCAAGTTTTCAGCAAATAAGGGAGAGTTGGGGAGACTCGGCACGTGCCATGGGGTGAGTGGATATAATTAGGTAGTAATTTTATAATATGGCATGTTTAGATCTAAAAAGTAAAATTGAATTATTGTATCCAGAAAGATATCTTAGAATTATGTACATATACAGCCTTACTAAAAAACCCAGTAAAAGTTTTATTCAATTGACAAACTGCCGCGGATGTGAAAACATTACTAATTAAAAATTTGTTCTTTGAAAGAAATACACATGGTTTCCACGGCCTGAGAGGGTAGTTTATCTCTGTTTTAACCATTGATGTCCGAACGATATTTGTAATTTTTCCATAGTATTTTGAATGATCTATATATTTCTTATTTTTGAAGGTGTCGTAAAAAAAAATACCATTTATGAAAACTAGATAAAATTACCTTTTAGATTTGAGTTTTTGAAATACACTTTAGCTTTCAAAAACTGCCGTATTTTAAGATTCAAACTCGGAAAAAAATGGAAAAAAATTTCCTCCCACAACATTTTTGACCAAAATGTAGAGAAATTTAAATAAAATCAAAATTTAAAAAACACAGTCCTTTTGTGTAATAAATTTGGAAGGAAACTATCACCTCACTTTTTCATCGTGTATACAATAAAAAAATAATAATAAATTTCAAAGTTTTTTTTATTGCCAAAAAAATAACTTAGAAATAGTACCGAAATTTAAAACAGATTTCTTGCATCTCTAAAGACGTTAATTTTTTTGATACGTTTACGAACACATGTGTTAGATTTTAATATTATAAAAAATTATCACTTTTAAGAAATTCTCTTAAAATAAAGATCTTAAAATGAAAATTTTATCTTTTAAGTAACCTATAAAAAATAATATTCTGACAGTTCAACTTTGAAAGTACGGCGTTTGTACAATAACTTGATTAAACTGATGTAAACCACACAAATAACATGGTAAATATATCAATTATGTGAACAGAAGAGTAATTTCGTCACTACAATAGAAATTATTAAGTAAAATCACAAAATTTTCGATATCCCGCCAAAACACACCGAGCTGTTTTGTCATATCTCGGGCCGATGAACTAATGCATAGGCGCGCCAATAATGCCCCTTGCGGAGAAAAATTAAAACAACATTGTTTCCTAGTAAATTAAAACCATATACACCGTTGTCACATCTTCAATGAGTTTTAACAGTGTGACCACGTAAGAAACGTTATTGGTAATAAAACGTCTTTTAGTGTAAACGAGCTCTATTTATTTTATTGCAATAACACAGTTAATCGGTCGCGCTGTCGTTTTTTTTTAGTAAGGCTGATAATGTTTTAAAGAATCTCTACAAGATAATTACGCTTTCGAGAAAAATATTTAAGAGACGATTTTATATCTAACTAGCAGACCCGGCCACACGTTGCTGTGGCTAACGAAACCTTTATAACCAACGCCATCTGTTAAATCAAATCCACACCACGCTGCCCGCTGCCGCTTGGCCAGATATATTATTTATTTCAACCAATTTACACAAAACCTTGACAAACTATATACCTAAAACCCTTCCTCACAAATCACTCTATCTATTGGTAAAAACCGCATGAAAATCCGTTGAGTAGTTTTAAAGATCTAAGCGCACATACAGCGTAAGCAACTTCATTTTATACTTAGTAAAGATTTTTTTTTTACATGAGCTCCACACAGGTGGCCCTGAGGATAATAATTTCCCTCAGGGCCTATGTCATCTTTGGGAATGCTGTGTGTTGGGTTATTTTAAGGAAGGGAAGGAGAAGAGAGTTCTGGGAAGGAAAAGGGTTTAAAGGGTGGGTAGGAATCTAGGGTTCAGTATGTCAAACCTCACCCCATGAACCAGGGCACCACTGCTAAATCACCAAACGTAGCGAACCACTTGGGGTGACCTATGGCAGATAAATATAAAGATAGAAGCGTATCTCAACGAAGAACAAAAATGTATCTCAACGAAACTTTACGAAACCATATAAATTTCATGAGATTATTTTGTTGACTGACGGAAAAGATGTCAGAATATAATTTTTTTTACGTACTCGAAGAAAGAATTTTTTAGGGGCTTAATTACTATACAAACATGCCAATTTGTTTTAAACCATTCTTGTAGTTTAATTTTTTTATTGTTTTACCGGTTTCAAAAGTGAACTTTCTTAATTAAGAGAATATTAAAACTAACACAAGAATCAAATTACAGGCAGATATATTTTTTTACATTCTACGCAGAGGGCCCCGAGGAAAATAATTCCCTACAAGAACGGTCATCTATGAAGGCACTGCATGAAGGGTATCTTTTTAGTTTTTATGGAAGGAGACGAAGTTTTAGGAAGGAAAAGGGTATCAGAGATGGGTTGGAATCTGGGGTCAGTGTGTCCAAGAGTGACGGAAGTATGAATCTATTCCTCCCATTGCAGTACATGGCGATGTTCCAAGAGAGTCCCACTGGAGATTGGATCTCCCAAAACCGGCCTGTCCTGATCCGGCCCGCCACGCAGTTGGTGAGCAGACAATTCTGCCACCATGCACCGCGGTCGGAGGGATAATGCACACTGACCCCAAATTTCTACCTACCCCTCATTTCCTTTTCCTTCCCAGAACTTCCTCTCATTTCTTCTCTTATAAAGACCCTCCACACAACATCCCCAAAGACGACTTAGGCCTTGAGGGAAAATACTCTTCTCAGGGCCTCTTGCATGGAGTTAAAGGAAAAATAAAAAAAAATACTATGGATGGATATTGCAATCCAATATAGTAAATGCATGAGTACTTTTATTTATGATCTCTAGCTGTCTTTGCAATTTACCAACTTTATTAATTATTAATATTATATAATAGTATAATAATATAATATGGAAAGTGGGAATGTGGACGGGAAAATCGTTTTTACTAAATAAAAAAAGTTGCGTATGTCATCATCATCATCACTCGTGACTTCCCCCACTCATCTCTGTTTTGTGCCAGCTCTCTCCAGTTTAGAAAGTAGATATGTCTTTGAGGACGTTGCTCCATCTTAATCTTGGCCTTCCCAGGTTCCTTTGCCCTACTGGTCTTGAGTTCAGCAGTGACTTTGGCTCTTTGATGCTCGGTGATTCTCTCCACATGTTCCAGCCACCGAAGTCTTCCCGGTTTTATAAAAATGTTGTGACGTTTAGCTCCTGCCTGTGTATACTTTTTAAAATGTAACATAATACTGATGTGTAGTTTCGCAGTAACGAAAAAAACATTTATTGACAGTATCGGTCACAGCTGGGACTGAAGCGTATTCCTTTGAAACGTTATAGAATACCTCGTCAGTTTGCTCTCTCTGTTACCAGTCACACGTAAACTATTTCTCAAAGGGTCATAAATGTTAGGATAACTTTCACATGAACCGTCTCGTCACTTTACATACTCAGGTAGGCACAGTCACCCTTGAAAACTTAATTCGTATCGCACAAGTTTGTCAAACTCGTGAAACTAATGGTACCTTTTTGTGACAAAAATTGTATTAACTTAATAAACATTCCTTTAGTTAATTATGTGCAAATAATATTTTAATTATTTAAACGTCTCTCGATCTCCTTTTTCTGGTGCCTTTTCTTATCGAGGCAAACATTTTACTATTTTTGAACAATAATGTTTTTTTTTGTTATTACTTTTTGGGGTATTATGCCGTGTTGCGCTACCTCCTTCTTTAGCCAACGTTTCGGACAGCGTTGCAGTGTCCATCATCAGGGCAGATGTGTAATAATAATGTATTTGTCTTTACAGGTTGTCTGACAGGTTAGGTTAGGTTAGGTTGGGTTATGTTAGGTTAGGTTAGGTTAGGTTTTAGTAGATATTTTTTTGAGGATGTTTTATCGGTAGGATATTTTGTCGGAGGATATTTTGTCCGAATGATAGTTTGTTGGGGATATTTTGTCGGAGGATATTTTGTGGGAATGGAATTGTTTGTTGGAGATATTTTGTCAGAGGATATTTTGTCCGTATGATAGTTTGTTAGGGATATTTTTTCGGAGGATATTTTGTCCATATGATAGTTAGTTGGAGATATTTTGTCGGAGGATATTTTGTCCGCATGATAGTTTGTTGGGGATATTTTGTCGGAGGATATTTTGTCCGAATGATAGTTTGTTGGGGATATTTTGTCGGGTGATTTTTTGTCCGTATGATAGTTTGTTGTGGATATTTTGTCGGAGAATATTTTGTCTATATGATAATTTGTTGGGGATATTTTGTCGAAGAATATTTTGTCCATATGATAGTTAGTCGGGGATATTTTATCGAGGGGTATTTTATCGCGGGATGAAAAAGTCGCAAAACCGTTTAATAATGGCCCTTCAAAAAATAACAAGTGTTGAAATCTCTACACATTATAAATTAAAGTTCTCCGAGGCGTCTGTCTGTCTGTCTGTCTGTCTGTTCGCGATAAACTGAAAAACTACTGAATGGATTTTCATGCAGTTTTCACTAATAGATAGAGTGATTCGTGAGGAAGATTCGTGTATTTAATTTGTCACGGTTTTGTGTAAATTGGTTGAAATATAACGATAATTGTTAGAAGTGTCGGAAAAAGTCGAGACGCGTGGGAGCGTTCATCGAAAACGCCGCCTTATCCCTTTAAGATGTAACAAAGCAATGAATGGTGGGATATTCCTCTTTTATAGATCTACAAAGAAGTCCGCGATGGCATATATCTATCTTTTAATGATAGCTTACTATACCCATTCTATCTTCTAAAACACATGGTCACGTACAACGCGGTAATTGGAAAGCTATTTAGACGGATAAAGTATTAATCCTTATCAACTTAAAATACGTTAGTTAACTCAAACATTTGATGCACATTATTATAATCTTTCGCACCGTATAATTTAAATTAATATCTTAGGAGTTATCGAATTCAAGCGCGTTACTCACACCGATGCGCGATGACGGGACACGGGACTCGCTTGATGCGATGCGGGCATGCGGGTGGTTTTGATATTTTAGAGTAAAATTTCAAGGTGGCAGGTTTGTTTTTTGTTGTCTTTAGGTAGATAGATAGATACTTAGATACTTATTAATAAACTGAAGATGCTTTTATTTCATTGAATTTCATCATATGTCAACGTCAGTAGTCAATCAGAACAACAAAGGCAGTGACAGACGTCAAGTATAATTTTGCTAAGCATAAAATAGTGGAATAAAGCGCAAAAACTTAATTTTGATCATTAAAAACTCCACTCCCCCCCTTCCCCCCCCTTCCCCCGTCCCCTCAAGAGTTCCTCAACTCTCTCCCATCCTCCCTCCTTCCCCCCCCCCCCCCCCCCCTCTGCCCACCCCCTTCCCCTTCCATCCATTATTTGCGAAAGAAAATATTTGAATGCAACTATTGCCCAATAGATGGCAATAGTTTTTATAAACATCAAAATAATTTGTTTCGGTTTCTTTCCACATCGTGAATCATTTTAAAGTTGATAAAAGTCGCATTTTTTATTTGTTTTGTGTTGTCATTTGGTAGAATTGATTGATGTAAGTCCATAAGTAAGTATTTGACTGAAATTTGTCGGAGGTTATTAATCCATAAAACTGATTTATTTTATCTTTGATATTTTTTAGGTTGATTGAAAGTACCTTCACATGATAATTTAACCATGCCTCAGCGAAGAAATAATAAAGGACGCAAAAAGTCGTCTGCCAAAAGAGTTCGCTTAAGTCGAAGCAACGAAAATGATCAAGAGAGAGATGTTCGTTTATCGTTGGACCGTGAAAGGCATGTTTCCCAAAGAGCACGAGAATCGTCGGCGAATCGCACTGTTCGTTTATCGTTGGACCGTAAAAGGCATCTTTCCCAAAGAGCACGGGAATCATCGGTGGATCGTACAGTTCGTTTATCATTGGACGTTGAAAGACGTGTTTCCCAAAGAGCACCAGAATCGTCGGTGGAACGCATAGTTCGTTTATCGTTGGACCGTGATACGTATAATGCTCAGTGAGAAACAGAAACGACTGAAGATAGCCCGCTTACATAGCGACCGTATTCGGCACAGAAATTTAAGGAATATTATACAAAAAGTATTTTGTATAATATTTTTATATTAGTAAATAGATGGTCCAATAAAGAATATTCTGCAACGAACTACGATTCGACAATTAATTACAGAAACGATACGGCGATTACCATAGGTTCTCCTTCCGTTGTTTGTCAATACTGCTCAGCTCTAAAACGGAATGATGAGTTCAAGGGTATATGTTGTTTCAATAGTAGATAAGGTTAAACTAGACGACATAGTTGCGCCACCAGATCCTTTAAAATCACTCCTTGACGGAAATCACCCAAAACATATAGAATTCATAAATATTCGTTGGTATAATAACGCTTTTCAGATGACATCATTCAAAAGCCAACGGGTGGTTGAACACGGTTTTATGCCAACATTTAAGGTCCAGGGACACGTTTACCACCTGGCAGGTAGTCTTCTTCATTATCGACCTGATGACCATAGATCTTTACAGATTTATTTTATTGCTCATCTAGAAATTTAAACAGCTACTCGATGTAATATAAACAGTATTAATACAAGAGCATCACTAGATAGCTCTATTATAGTCAGGTTTTTGCACGACATGTTGCATTCACATAACAGATATGTACAATCTTTTAAAACTGACATGCGAAGTGTTCCACCTGATGTTCCAGACTACAATGTAGTGATTCACGCTAACAAAGTGTACTACTACTGGTGAGCACCGTGGACGATATAATGCCCCCTCTACAAGTGAAGTAGCAGTTGTGATTGCTGGACAACATTTGACAAAAAGGATATCGTACTTCGAAGTCGCGATGAGAATCTAGATGGAGAAACAATTTCTTTATTAAATGGCATAGCAACGCATGCCGGGTACCAGCTAGTACATAACTAAACAAAGATAACCGAAAAGCATGGAGATATTTTCTAGAGGCAAACAAGGTTTTAAGATATATATTACATCAATGATGATGATCGTTTTCTATTCTGTTAGTTGACCTTTACAAATTTGTCCTCAAAACTTTTTTGTAAATCTGAAAAATCATGTTTCATAACACCGTTTAGAAATCAGTACTTATTATATACTTTTATCGGCAGTCACGACAGACCTATTGGCTGTAGATTTTCCCTACACAATAAACGTTATCAAATCCCTATCGATATAATATCAAAAGCAATATGTAAACGGAACATTTTTCAGGCACATTTCAGGGGGATGATTGATGACATACGTTTAGAGGGGATGGGAAGGGGGTTGGGAGGCTGCTTTCCATAATTTTAATACGACGAAACACGCAGTGGGAAATAATTTCTTGTTTGTACTGTGTTAAACACTCCAAACCAATAAAAACTTGGCCCCATTGTTTACTGTTTACATTACCGTAAATATTTCATAAATAATTTAATGCGAACCTGATTTACAGCTCTTATTAGAATATTATTTATTTATTGTTCCTCCACAATTAAAATACATTGTTCAGCATATAATTATTTACATATTTGTAAAAAGCATTAACTTTGTGGCTCGCCATTATTTACAATAAAAACACATATAAATTTGTTGTAGAACACTT
This sequence comes from Limnephilus rhombicus, assembly GCA_929108145.2. Taxonomy (NCBI): domain Eukaryota; kingdom Metazoa; phylum Arthropoda; class Insecta; order Trichoptera; family Limnephilidae; genus Limnephilus; species Limnephilus rhombicus. Next base: position 43,091,019 of record OV815288.1, on the reverse strand, counting down.
TTATTTTGTAAACACTACCGGTTTCGGAAGCACCCTTCCGACGTCAGGAGAATATTATAACTAAACTATGATACAGAATGATGACAGATATACAAATTTTAGGTGTTTGAGTGGGAGGTAAGCAAAGGGGTAATTGCGGGATTTCCGGAAAGAACAGAAGAAATATTTAGAATGGGACTGAAAGATAAATTAATTTGGTTATTCAAGCACCAGATTTAAATGTCCGGGTTTAATTTTCCCCACAGGAAAAACTAAACCCTTTCACACACTTCCCAAATGATCATCTGGTCAATCCACGTTATGCAATTGCACTATATGTATTAATTACAAAACAAAACAAGAAAAACATGTCAACCTACCAGAGACCAGATGGGAAAATAATTCACCGACTCCAGATATTTTCATATCAGAGGGTTCGGCTCTGTGGAATTCCTAATTGAACCTATAAATCCTACTGATCCCTCAATATAAATATTTAAAAAATCTTTTGTAATCCTACATGTATTTAAAATTACCGATTTTTGCATTTTTATGTATAAATTCTTTGACAAATCATGGAAAATATTCAAAATACTAGCATTATTATTTAGGGATTTTCTGATTTCTAGTGCTTCTAAATTATCTAATTTTTTGCTTTTATGATTTACGGTGAAGAATTTTAACCCCTATGTCCTTATTAAAAGTGTGATCTGTGGAAATTAGGTGATTAGCAATCTCTGAAAAATTATTATTATTTAATCATTTTAAATGTTCTGTGATTCTGATATTTACATTTCTAGCCGTCTTACCTATGTAGAACGAAGGACAATCATTGCAACATTGTTGGTTAATGCCTGAGTGGCTTAATTTATGTTCTCTATCTTTACAGTTTTTTAGTAATTTACCTAAATTTTTATCAGTATAGAACGCGGGCTTAATGCGGGTAGGCAAGTTTTTTATACTAAGTGAGGAAAAATTGGATATATATCAGATTCTGCGCCATTGAACGGGATTTATTATTTTATTATTATTTTAAGGCGTACCAAATAAACATGTATTAGTTGAAATGAGTTTAAGTTTCTTATTTAGGATTTTATCAATAAAATCTGCGGAATAACCATTATTTAAAGCAATTTGTTTAATTTTTGAAAGTTTAATCGCGAAATTAACAGATGAAAGATGAACATTTTTACTAGCCGGTGCACCATTGAATGACAAGCAGAATATTTATTTGAAACCGGGTGATTTGACGTGTGATGTATTGTTATATCTGTATACGTCGGTTTACGAAAAATATTGAATTCAATTCTGTTATTTATTGAAGTAAGTGTTATATCTAAAAAAATAATGGATGCATTACTGCCTACCTCTAAAGTGAATTGGATGGTTTTGTGGAAGGAATTTATAAGATGAAGGAATTTACTCAGTTGCCGCTCTGTTCCTGTCTAGATACAAAATATATCGTCCACGTATCTTTTCCATGTTAGAATATTATTTAGAAGTAATGAATTACAATTAAAAATCTTATTCTCTAGGTTATTCATAAAAATGTCTGCTAACAGTGGACTCGTTGGAGCACCTATCGGCAGTCATTGGTTCTGTTGATAGACACAGTTGTTATATTGGAAATAATGTTGGTTGTGTGCACGTCTGCGAAGGTTTTTGTGTATTCTGGTGACGCGCGATATGTTTGAATGTATTCCATAAGCGGCAGGGAGGGAGGGAGGGAAGAAGTGGGGGAATCGCGGAAGGGAAACGAGGGACGGGAGAAGGCAAGGAAAGTGAAAGGGAACGGGGGTTGCCGGTGAGGGGAAAGACGGGGTAGGTAGAATGGGAAGAGAGGAGTGCAAAGGAGATGTAGTAGTGGTATGGCATAGCAGGGGGTGAATTTGGAAAATCCATGCTTCTCACCCGGACAGCTGTATATAACCTACCTACACGTTAGAAAACCTTCTGATTTATATGCGTACATACCAGACGTAAAAACAAAATCTACTCTGTATTCAAAAATACTTCGATAAACAGAATTAAAACACTTTCTTTGAGTGGAATTGAAACAGGCAGTTTGATTTTCTTTGATATTTTTTATCTGCAAAGAGGTTTTTCACATACTATGAACACTGTTAAAAATGTGTGAAAGTGCAAGTTGATTTTCGTGGTTCTAATCATCGTACTTATACTAAAAAAATGTAATTATAATATTTTCATTCGTAATTATTGAATTTAAGGGGAAAGGGGAAGGATCGAGGAGGGTGCGAGGAGGGGTAAAGGGGGTAAGGGGGTTGATGGGGGAGTGGTGTGGGGAGAGGGAAGGTGGAGGAGGAGGAGTGGGGTGGGAGAGGGGGGAGGGAAGGAAGGGGAAGGGGGAGGAGTGGAGGAAGGTGGGGGGAGGTGGAGTGGGGAGGGGTATGGGGTGGTGGAGGGGTCGTAGGAAAAGGAGGGGGAGGGAGAGGGGGGTTGATGGATAAGTGGAGTTGGAAAGGGAAGGTGGAGGGGGGAGAATATTTCTGGTTATTGCTATGAAATTTTATTACTGTGAAATCGAACGATATTAATAGGTTAACGTCTGCGTGGTTGAATTTAAGAACCCGGCTTGGAATGCATACCCGCCGCACCATATAAACATCCGTTTAAGCACTGAGCACTCACACAGAGCGACTCAATATAGCCCAAAAAGGAGTACTAAAGACAATACTGAAAGTTCCGCTTAGAACTCCGACGGAAGAAATATTTAATAACTTTCAAGTCTTCAATGTACAGAAACTTTATTCAAAAAATATTTTATTTAAACTGAAAAAAAAACACATATGTATACTCCACTGCCCAACATAAATACTCAAGCAGGGCAGTAAGCAATAACATCCTGGTTACTCCCAGTTTGAACACATCTTTTGGACAGAGAAATAATGAATTCCATGCTATGAAATTATACAATGCTCTACCAGATCAAATCAAAAATATAAAGGAAAAGAATATATTTAAAACAAAAGTAAAAACATGGCTGAGAGATTAAAGTGATAATAAAATTACAAACATCATGAAGACGATATAAAGAGAATCCATAACCAAATACAAATATTTAAAAAAACTACAGGCCATGGCTGAGAGATTAAAGTGATAATAAAATTACAAACATCATGAAGACGATATAAAGAGAATCCATAACCAAATACAAATATTTAAAAAAACTACAGGCCACCTCAAAACAGGAAATTCTAGTGAGGAGGTGTGTGAAAAAAAAAAGAATCTATACTTATACTATACATTATACATACATGTACAAACCTTGCTATTGAAACTAATAATAAATAAATTATACTAATTTTGATTAAAAAGTATTATATTCCGTGCATACGAACGCTTATACTACTTCTGGCAAAATGTTGCCAAATGCATTCAATCTAGTTACAAGCGAGTATCTGAATGACTCAGTCCTGATAATATATTTATTTATTTATTTGAGACACAAACAGGGTATTTATAAAACATTCTTGTGAGTAATATAAAACACAAATTAAAATACAAATATGAATATCCCTAGAGCAATATGTCTGCAGTAATCACATTTGCATATTCACAGAAGCAAACACATGAAAAACAATGTCAGAATTTTTATACATAACTTAAAAACTTAATTACGAAATTTGATAGGCATAATTAGTAGAAAAAATGGATGAAATATTATTTGTTAAAAAATAATAAAATAACAAACAATTTTTTAATTTTTAGGTACCCAAATCGTGGAGATATTTCTTGACACAATTCATATTATTTACAAAACTATCTATGGTAGCAATTATTACAAGCAATAATTGTCAGCCTGAAACAACGGGACGTTGGCGGCAAGTATCTTTTCTCGGAAGATTTTTCAATGTAAATGAGTGTTTCAGGCTGACAACTATTGCTTGTAATAATTGTTACCCTTTGTGCTATGCATAAAAATCTTGTCTAAACGTTAGTTTATAAATTAAAAAATAATAATTATCTATGGTAGTGTGTGTTTTAGCAAGATTGTTGTATGATCGAGACATTCTAGACATAAGATTAAAGTATCCAGTTTCTTGTAGATTTGGGCCTGGCGTATAACTTGATTAACTGACTAAGTTACTATCTACTAGATTATTCACAATTTTATAAAGCATTGAGAGGTCAATAATTATGTTTCGTCTTTTTAACTAGATTCTCTACTTTGAAATATGTAAGTCTTAGTTCGCACCCGTCTAGATATATAATTGGTGCAATAAACAATTTTAAATAAATTAGTTCTTGTGGTATATAACCGTTAACAATTACCGGTAACAATTTTACCGTTAATAATTTTAAAAATAAAATTCAATACTTTGACAAGACTTTTTCTAGTGAGGTGGGTAAAATAAATCTATGAACGTAAATTAAAATAAAATAAATGCCCGGATTTGCCGGCACTGTAATTTAACTGAATAGGAAATGTCTTCTATCTGAGAGTTTTAAAATGTTTAGTTTAGTTTAGTCCAATCCGGAGGTCGCGGGTTCGAACCCGTCATGCGCAAATAAATTTTATTTGATTAATTTGTGTTATTTCACAATTAATTCATTTAAAATAATATATAGTACATTTGCGGCATGTTCCAGAGTGGAAGATACTATCAGTATCGCCCTGGTGTAAGACCACCATTCAGAATTGAAACGTTGCTTGAAAATGGCTTTAGCCGTGTTAAGTGACCGGATCTGAATAGCCAGGTACTTCCCAACCTTCCTCTTCCCCACCTCCTTCCCCTCCCCACTACCTTCAGCCTCACAACATACCCCAATTGGGGATGCCATAGTCTCACTGGCTCCAGACGGGAGCAGTTGAGATTCTTGTGCGGTATTCACTGTAAAAAAAAAAAAAAAAGTGGTTGAAATTTATTTTTTCGACAGGTAGACCGAAGTGAAACTTCTTTAGCCCCGTTAGTGGTTTGAAATTTGGATGAAACAGAAATGCGTCACTACGATCAGCCTTGCATTCTTTGCGGATCTCCACGTTTTTCACACGATCGTACATGGTCTTACCACACATTCGTCTCAGGGATCTCATTTCTACAGCATTCAGTCTACTTTCATCCTTCCTCTGCCAGTTCCATGCCTCACTGCCATACATCAGGGTAGGTACCAGCACTTCATTATTAACGGCTAGCTTCGCTTTCGCGGACAGTTTTTTGTCGGGGTCAACGGCGTTCAGTCCTCCATTAATAGAGTTACCTGCATTCACCCTTCTTTCAATATCTCTTTCAGCCTTCCCATCTCTCGTAATATATTTTAATATAATGCGGTAAATTCACAACTCCGCGCGAGCTCCTGGTGGCGCATCCAATCTTCACGCCACTTTAAAATAAACAGGCAAAAGAAAAGATAGCGACGTCTAGCGGTTTTCTTGTTTCACTTCTACCGCGTGTGAATTACACACTCTGATTTCTTCACCCTGAATATGTGACCCTGAATTTCTCTTACGGCCTAGGTCATCTTTGGGGGTGCTGTGAGGAGGGTCTTAAAGGAAGGCGGGGATGGGGGACGCATGTGGACGGTGGACGAGGTGGGGGACGATGCAGGGGCAGAGGGAGAGTTTTTTTTTTTTTACATTAACTCCACACAGGAGGCCTTGAGGAAAATAATTTCCCTCAGGGCCTATGTCATCTGGGATGCTGTGTGGAGGGTCTTTTTGGGGAGAGGAAGGAATGAACATTGGTCTTTATGAGACCTATGTTGTAGGAAGGAGGAAACACAGAGGCCGGCAAATCATTCCACAGCCGAGATGTTGAACATAAGAACGAGTCGAAGAAACGACCCGTTCTCATGTGACAAATGTCAACCGTGTACAAATGTTGGGCACGCGTTTGGCGTGTTTCCCGACTATGCACCGGTGCCGAAGGGATCAATGATATTTTATCGAAGCATCTTCCATTGTAATACCGGTAGAACAAGGATAGCATTCCCACCCGACGCCTGTGCTCTAAAGATTGCAATCCGTCTGTTACGATGGGAGAATCTATCAAACGGACGCCCGTTTCTGCACAGAGTCGAGGGTATTTTTCAGGTATTTTGGAGCTCCAGACCAGAGGTGGCTGCCAAATTCAACCGTGAGGCGCACTTGCGATTTGTACAGGGTTTTTTTTATTTTTTACATGATCTCCACACAGGAGGCCTTGAGGAAAATAATTTCCCTCAGAGCCTATGTCATCTTTGATGATGCTGTGTGGAGGGTTGTTTTTAAGGAAAAGGGAAGGAGAGGAGAGTTCTGGGAAGGAAAAGGGTTTAAGGGGTGGGTAGGAATCTGGGGTTCAGTATGTCCCGGTCATCCGCCTCCAAGACCTAGACAAACCTCACCCCATGAACCCGGGCACCCCTGCTAAATCACCAAACGTAGCGAACCACTATGCGGTTAGCAGTTGTGCACTATTAAGCAAGGATCATACTGAGCAGACGCAACGCGACGCAACGTTCCTGTCCCGTTCACACTGGCCGACGTACGTACGCGTCGCTGTGACCACGTGACAAGGGGTCTCTGGTTGTGCGCAGGCGCGTTTGATTTGACACATTTGACATTTATTTTTTAGGTTATGTTTATGTGATTCTCTTCTCAGCAGATGACAGCTGACAGCTTTGCCATGTCTTGAAAGTGAATTTGAAGACGATTTGCTACGATTATTATTATTAAATCAATATTCTCGTAAAAAGAAAAAAGTGAGAAGTATTTGGGTCCACAACATTAACAAACAAAGACAAATGTTTGGAGAGTTCCATACTTTAGTAGAATCTAGTTAACTAATCTAATTAACTAGAATCTGATGACGGACGATTCTTCATGTACTTCCGTATGAGTAAAGTGGTATTTGAAGAGCTTCACAGCATAATTGAATATGACAAAAAAAAGAAAACACGAAAGTCCATTCGTATCAGAGAAAGACTGGCAGTGTGTCTATGTCATGTTTGATTGTCATTCATGATAGGGGTATCATATTGAAAGTCATGCCATGAATGGCTGAAATTTCCTCCCAAGCTGCACTGCGTATGAAGAATCTCTATAATCCTGTAATTTGATTTTATAAATAACTTCGTGCCGTCCAGTTTCAATGAACTGTTCGTCATCCATTTTTGAATATCTGTCAAAAAACAACCACAGATATTGCGAAACATAACGTTAGATGCTTAGGTAATACCAGAAAGATGTAAAATCATCTCGTAGTAGGCGTGACCATACCCCCTCCACCTTCCACATGGCCCACGCCGATCTGGCTGCGGCAGATCCGCGTCGCGTAGGGGGCGTCGGTTTGCGTTGCGTGGGGCTAGTGTGATTCTAAAGCACCCGTTTCCATAGAAAATGTATGGATGGTAAGTAGTCCAGATATGGAAATGATGACGTCTACCTACGTCGCGTGGCGTGGCGTGGGCCTAGTATGTTCCCAGCTTTAAAGTATCTGCGGGCCCTATACAGTACGCCCAGTTTCTGGGAGGCTAACTTTACTCTGGCTTCGATGGAGCCCCAATACCTGAGCTGGTCACTTAGGGTTACACCAAGCATATCAATGGAGGGCCTGTTCGGAAGATTGCTTCCGTTGAAAGAGACTATTGCAAAAGAGACAGAGTAACTCCAGGGGAAAACAGAGGTAAATTTGTAAAATCCACGCTTCTCACACCGACAGCTGTATGTTGCTTCCTCACTGGTCGGAAAACATTCTGATTTATTTGTGTATGTGTCATAGTCAAAGGTCGATATGCAGTCTCTTCGCGGAATGATTGGTTTATCCTAGGTTTGACCAAAGCCTTTTTGATTAAGACTTCAAGTCAGACCTAAGGATTGACTAGTCAAACCTAGGAGCGCCGGAGCTTCGAGGATTGACTATAACTAGAGATGGCAAAATTTAGCATTAATTTTCAGATTTTTTAGCATTAACAATTGGCAATTTAGCGTTTTATAGCATTTTGAGGAATAATTTAGCGTTTTGTAGCAAAATAGAAAAAAATGTATTTCCTGAATGTTTTTAGCGCATATTTCAAGTATTTTTGGTAAAATATATGTTTATCCTTCATTTGCAAGTATTTCCATGTGAAAGATTATAAATAATTAATTTTAATATTAAATTAATAAGGAAAGAAACTCTAAGTACGGGTCGAACACAAACACAACTAATGCAGATTGCGATTAACATCAATAGGCGTAATTTATTTCGCACAATTTGTGTAATGTCAAAAAGCAATTTTAGCCTACAGGACAAAAATATTAAATATTTACACATAAAATAGTAACAAAATTGTAAAAAGTGGTAGGACAGGCTTACAAAAATGAAATAAATCGGTATTTTCGGGAAATTCACGCCTATTTCGCTAAATAGAATAATTTAGCTGAAATACGGCCAAAATCATATTTTTCGCTATTTTTTCGCGTTTTTAGTTAAAACGAAATTTTGCCATCTCTAACTATAACATATGCACCAGAAGAAAAAACAGAAAAATATTGTGTATCCAAAAGGACTAAAAAAAAAACATTTTATTTGGGTGGCATTGTAACGCATGGCGGTTACTCTCTAGTATTAGTATGAAATAATCAACAACAAAGATTATTTCGGCATTACATTATTCTAGTAAATTTACAATACCCAATATCCATCGTTATTGAGTGCCAATTAATAAGCACTGAACATCAAAACAATCAATTAATTATGCCTAAGTAAGCATTGAATGTCGATTCTGTGTAAACAATAGCGGAAGGCTTACTGGTGAAATGATTTAAAATTGAAATATGAAACGCGAAATCGTAATTCATTGAACACGACAAAACGTTTTTCTAAAAAATTGTATTTCAAAGACGATTGTGCTGATGTTAAAGTCTCTTTGTTCAAGCCGACTCTTTTTTATTAGTTAAATTTCGAATTTGGATTAAATGGAGGGAAAAACGATTATTTTGAATGGTAATAATTTACTTCTGATCATGTTCTTAATTATTATTATTGTTTCCAGTTAGAGTTAGAGATCTAGGACAACAGAAACGATCATTCTAAGCTTTGTATGCGAAGTACATTTTCAATTAAGTTAGTCTGGGTCTTGAAGAGACTAATATGGTAGGAGAGCGGTACTATTTATATACGCTGGATATGCATGATACTCCTGCACGATACGCACACGATAACTCAAAAATAATTCCCCGGGCGGTTGGGCTCTTAAGCGAAACTGGTATAAATGACTTATTTTCAGTCGTAAAATTAACCGTGAACCATATTTTAAACGTAGTATCACGGGTCTCATTTGCACATTCAAACAATTTGTTTCCAAACAAATATGGTCAAATAATATATTAGACAATTAATATTTAACAAATTGCTAAACGAATTTAAAGAAAATTGCTCGATAACGAAATTCTCACTGATGTGAAGATCATGGCTATTGGGTATTATGTATTAAGATGATATTTTAAACAGTTTCATGTTATTCTTTAAATAAATACAATGTATGGTCTCCCTGATTGTGTGATATCAGCGTATATAAACAGTTATATTATTTGCTCTTACCATGTACCTAATATTATATTGCATTCTTAACTATCTACTGTCATGTAATCTTCTCCATATTTTTTTAGTGTAATTATAACTGTTTTATGGAGAACCTGAATAACAAATAAAAAAAAAAAATAGAAATTTAATAATTATTTTCCTATTTTACAGTGGTTTTCACCATAAAAATACCGTTTTTGATTTATTCTTCTCGTAACCCAACCTAACTATATATCATTTTCTTATTATAGAAGATCTGTTTGCATAGTATTAAGAGCAGTCAAAACTCAAAACATAACATATCTTTATTTACTATCTAAGCAGCATTGTACGTACGTATAAGGCTGATTACTGTGATTTATATACCAATAATTCCTTAACATATTATTTATTTATTTATTTACTTACGGACTTACGTCCAATTTAAAACAAAGTATCACGTAGTATAGAAATGAACAATGTAAGGATTCGGATGGTACATGAAAGCAAAGACAAACAGTGAAAATAGAAGAAAAAATAAGTGTCAAGTCACGTCAAGACCTTGCAAAAATTAGGGTGAATAGGACATATCTTGATTTGTTTAAAGAGCGACAGGAATCATTTAAGCTAATACCAAAAAAATCAAGGTCTTGACGTGAGTTGACCAGTCTACACATTCTGGACAGTGGTGAGTTATAACCATAGTTAGTCGAGTGCTGATTGAGGAAAAGCAGGTCTTTATTTCTGAGTCTACGAGAAGGTATATTAAATGTGATGAGTTGTAGTAATGTAGGCGAGTCGATTAAACAGTTAATAATTTTCAAGAAACAAATGAGATCAGATTTTATCCGACGGTCTTCTAAATGAGAAGGTTTAGAGTTTGTTCAATTTCAGCATACGAGTAATTGCCTCGCTCTAATAATAACTTATCTTTTCCAATAATTCTTTAACTTCTTCACCTTATTCTTGTAATCCAATACAACTACATAAACTCTTATTGTAGAAGAATGTGTGTGCATAGTATTAATTAGTGAAAATTCTCAACCTATGTTAATGAATGTATATCCGCAAAATGTAAAGTTCACCCGCCATAACACAGGGTCATTCCTAGCATGGAGGGTGAAATATCATAAAAAAAACTATACGTACTTTCGATAATTCATGTATTAAATAAATAAATATTTTCAACTTGTGTTTACCATTATTTTTTTAAGTATGTTGTTATTTTACTACGCTTATGCGTTTATGATTAATTATTTTTTTATTGTTGTATTTTTTTTTTTTTACTTTAACTCCACACAGGAGGCCCTGAGGAAAATAACTTCCCTCAGGGCCTATGTCATCTTTGAAGATGCTGTGTGGAGGGTCTTTTTGAGGAAAGGAAGGAGTGAACACGGGTCTTGAAGAGACCCATGTTGTAGGAGGGAGGAAACACAGAGGCCGGCAAATCGTTCCACAGCCGAGCCATTGAACTCAAAAACGAGTCATAGAAACGACCCGTTCTCATATGACTAATGTCAACCGTGTACAAATGTTGGGCGCGTGTTTGGCGTGTTTCCCGACTATGCACCGGTGCCGAGGGATCAATGACGCTAGTTCCTCGGAGCATCTTCCATTGTAATACCGGTAGAACAAGGAAAGCATTCCCACCTGACGCCTGTGCTCTAAAGATTGCAGTCAAGGGTTTTTTTAGGTATTTTGGAGCTCCAGACAAGAGGTGGCTGCCAAATTCAACCGCGGGGCGCACTTGCGATTTGTACAGGGTTAGCAGTTGTGTACTATTAAAGTATCTGCGGGCCCTGTACAGTACGCCCAGTTTCTGAGAGGCTTGTATGTACTAATCTTCTTTTAATTCCCTTTTAAGTACTTTTAATTCCCATTGTATGTAATTTTTAACCAACAATATAAAATATTATTTTTTTACTCATTCAAAATTTTGTATTCATTTACAGAGATTCTGTGTACATTATCCTCCATGCTGGAGGTCACCTGTATTGTGGACTTTTGAAGGGTAATTTGATTAAATATATTGGATAGTTATATAAGTTCTGCAGATATCACCATCAATAAACCAATTGATAAATGAATTCATTTGCGGCTTCAGATTTCACAAAATGTTTCCACATATTTTTGGAGCAAATATACAGGGATTATAACAGTAGATTACGTTATAACAGTTGGTTCATGTTTTGACGTACACAATTCTAACTCAAATTTCTTGAAAGGATACCGCGCGACTTATAATAATGACCTTGACAAGACTTCATCCCCTGCAAATTGTGAGGGAGGAGGGTACTCTATCTTATTTGCCTAGGATAAGTAGACATCCTGACGGGAAATACCTACTCAGTACAGCTTACGGAGGAGCCCGTACGACTACGTTTTACAACTAAACTATGCATACGGGGTGTAGCAAATGACTTAGGAAATTTCACCCATGATAACCGATCTTTGAAGAACATGCTCATCGTTCGTAATGAGTTTGATAATAAACTAAAGGAATGGCCACATTCAAACACTTATTGTGCACGTTTGCATGATTTATTTCAACAAACAAAACGATATTTTTAGTAAAAATATTTGCTTAAACCTTGGGGTAGGTACTCTGAAATTTGTCGTCTACTTGTCGTCTGTAAGTTTTACGGGATGATAATTTGTTTTCCGTTTTTAATAGATTTATTTTTAATGCATTCCAAACCAAAATGCTGTTTTTGAAAGCAGATAAAAGACGCTTTCAGATTTTAAGACTAAAAAACAATGAAGTTATATAAATAGACTCGCCATAGTCTCACATGCTCTTAAAATAATGTGGCAAGTAAGCAACACTCTTTTGTTTTCAGCGGTTTTCAGTAATTTCTTTCAAAAGTTATTCAAATATTAAAAAGTTATGCTACGTTCACACTGAAGCCAAACTTCCAACGCAAGAACTACCCTTCTACGCAATCGTCCGAAAGTTTGAAGTTGGAAGTTGACCTCAGTGTGACCGTACCATAAGACAATTAAAGAATGTGTGTTTTTTCTCAAATGACGTACAAAATTGTCGGACGGGGAACATGAAAATTAATTGTATTGCTTATAATAATCGATAATAATAAGTAATTTGTGTACACATATAAATTAAATGTTATTTCTTCACTTTTACTAATGTTTGGCGTGTAATGGAAACATTTTCTCATCATACAGGAGGGCATTTTGGCGCTTTTTAAATGCAATTTTTCTACTGGTAAGACATGACCTTTCTTGACGAGTGACAGTTTAGTACTAAAGTACTAGAAATCGATAACAGTACAATTGTCTTGCGTTTGGCTTCCCACTTTGAGATTTTGAGATTGAGGCCTTTTTAAAGATTTTTTTTGTTAACCGATTTATCATATAATCTGTAAAAACATCACTTTATGCCAAACCAAAAAAGCGTATTTAATTATTCACAGATATTATAAAGGTTACACGAATGTATTGTAAAGGTTATTGTCACTTCATATATTTCATTTCTAAATAATTTATGAAAATTCACAAACTTTGACAATTCCAAAACGTGCAAGTAATGGTGGTCGATGAGTTTTAGCAACATTATTATTTGGAAGTCTCCGTAATAGAGTATTAAATGAAAAAGACAAAGCATGGAGTTGACACCTTCTAAGATTGCTTAAATCATATATATCTTACAGTAATACATAAGGAAAAAGAACAACTTTTATGATCTCGTTTCAGTTTCCTCTGCTATCAATACTAAAAGACACAAAAATACGCAAGGAGTTTTTTTAAGTGGTAAAAATTCTCGAATCTTGGCACCGTCAACAGGAAAACCTTGTAAAGTGAAAAGATGGATTTTCAGAACCTTATTTCCTGAAAAGCAGGATCAGACAGGGAAGATGTATGTCCCCAGTACTGTTTAACATATACATGGATGAACTAACCCATAGGTTGAACAATGCTGGAGTGGGCTGCCACATCGGAGATAATGTATCAACAACATGAGGTACGCAGATGATATGGCTCTGATGACACCGTCAATAAGGGGATTACGAATCCTCCTGAAGATCTGTGAAGAATGTGCATACGAAACCAAAATGATCTATATTGCAAAAAAAACAGCACTGTTGGTCATAAAACATGGGGAAGGCCCAAAAATATTCCCCCCGCCTTTTTGAACGGCGAACTTTTAAAAACAGTAGAATCCACCAAATATCTAGGACATATCATCAACAATAAATTAACAGATGACGAAGATATTGACAGGCAGAGACGCGTACTGAGCATAATGCAACATGCTCAGTAGAAGATTTCGGCTATGCCTATGCAGTCCACGGGTGAAAAGGACGCTCTTCCTAGCCTTCTGCACCACCCTGTGCACATGAGAGCTTTGGGCAAACTTCAGAAAAAGAACCATGGAAAGGCTTCAGCTGCAATATAATAATACTTACCGTCTAATGTTCGGACTCCCCAGGCACTGCAGTGCCTCCTCAATATTCACAAAAGGGCGAGTTCCAGGACTTAAAGCTCTTTTAAGAACCAGGATTGCAGGACCGAGGGGAAGGATAAACCACTCTAGAAATATTCTCATAATAGACTCCCGTTTAACTTCAGGATCGAGCTTAGAAGAACATTGGAGAAAGACACTGGCTCCCACAATCTCAGACCCGATGGACTAATAAGAGCTCAATCAAAGATTTTTTCGGTTTTTTGTGAAGACTTATTATCTAATGATGCCTACTACTTTTTTTATTTTTCGTATTTTTTATCTTTACTCTATTTTATAACCTATTTTTTAATGTATGTACTTACACTCTTTATAGGATTTGTGGGATTGCACTCACCTCTCCACATTCTGGAATAAAGACCATTATTATTATTTAACCAATCAAAAGATGTACCTTTCAATATACTTGTAAGTGTGTTGTAGTTCTCATTATCGCACAAGCTGCTTTTTCTGCGAATAATGATGGTAGAAGTATCTTAATATACGTTTTAGGAAGATAGTCGGAAGCCCATTATGTCTGCATGCCTTGCTCTTTCAGAAAGGACATATTTGTGTGTGTGGCTGTCCATGGAATCCTGAGCATTTTTCTCCAGCAGCCCGTTTAGAGGAGTCTATCTGCTTTCTTTCGCTGGCTCTAAGTGTCTACTCTTCCACACCAAATTTCGGGCATACTTCGTAAGGACAACTTTTCTTCATCACAGAATTTTATAATCCATTTACATATTTGAAAGTGGCTGGGAGTTTGCAAAACTTTTCGCCTGCAGCGTCAACTTTTCCTTCTTTGAATGAGAATAGTACATTAATTGGGATTGCATGCAACGGAAATAATATTTGCATTAAACTTTCTGGTTCGCAGTTCCCTCTTCACATTTCCAGTAGATAGTTGGAACTTAGTTCACAATTGAGGCGGTCAGTGGAGAAGTGGCGTAACCCACAAAAACACCTCTCTACATGGTGTTGGCAATCCCAAGGGGTTAAAAGTTTGTTTCGTCAAACAGAAGCGAGAGAGTTCGACTTTTAAAAGATTCTGTTCGGATTGTTTTCAATTAATTTTTAACCTCACTAGGACATACCTGAGGTTAATAATTTTGTAATGTAATAAAATTAACAGAAAATAATATAGGTATTAAAAAATATATATTTGTTCATTTATTTATTAACGGTATAAATATACCATAAATACATATTACATGTCACAAAATATTAGTTGTAGGTAGGTACATAAGAAATAATTTAAAAAAAGAGTTAAGTTAATTTGGCATTTGATTAAGAAATGACACAAAGAGCTACAATTACATTACATTATAATATTGATTGAAGATATATGATAGAATAGCCTTCTTGTACCTAGCTTCCGTGCAGTTAAATAGATCCGCCACATCTGCGTATCTATTACTAACGTCATGTAATCTAGGTAAAAGCGAGTGTTTCGTGTATTCAGTCCTGTTGTCGTTACATTGAAACAAGATTTTGGAGCGAGTTGCTCTAGTCACTAGTCTAGTGGGTATATGAAATTCGATGAGCTTAGTTAAATCATGACTGTATATTCTACCATTTACAATTTTGAACATAAATATTACGTCGGATATAATTCTTCGATCTGAGAGTTTTAATAAATTTAATTCTTTCATCAAGTAATTGTAATTATAATTATACTGTTACATTAATGTTAATTACATGTAATGGGTACCTATTGAAGCAATATATTACAATGTTAACATGTAGGTTGACCATGTGCTGAAATTTGATTTGAAATAATTCATTACGTTATTAATTTAAAGAGGACTACGATAAAAAAAAATAAATATATTAATCTAATATTTTATGCTATTAATTTTAAATGAAAAGATGTACAAATTAACCATATTTTATATGTAGACTTATACGTAGGTATTTAAACAGTAACTTTTTTAAAACGTAGAAAAACTAACAGACGACATCCACCACCCGTAGGGGGTGGGAGGAGGGGGGATAAGGGAGGGGGGAGGGGGGTTGGTGGGAGGGGCGAGTAGGGGGGAAGAGGGGAGGGGAGAGAGAGGGGGGAATGGAATGGGGATAGGGAAGGTGGAGGAGGCGGAGTGGGAGACCCCTAATACTATGCGAGCGAAGCCGGGGGCAAAACTAGTATGAAATATTTGTAAACTAGTACCTCACTAAATGGTAAACTTCGTGTCCAAAAAAATTGTTTTCAATTTTCTCTCATTTAATAAATTAAAACCCCAATTTAGCTTAAATGATAAAATAAATAAATATATAAAATTCCATACGATTTGAATGTACTTCAATACCTGCCTACTTAATTATTAACCACGTTCTGAACGTAATTTATTTTTGTATTTCAAAGAAAATATTATAGAAAATTATGTTCAAAGAAATGTCAACAACTCAATGACAATTTTTATTTGTTTTGATTTTTAACTTAATGAGTAAAAAACTCAAATTATAATATTTAAATAATTGAATTATTAGAGAAATTCAATCGAAAATATTAAAATAGAAAAATCAGAAAAAGATACGGTCACATTTAGGACTCGAAAATGCCTTGCCAACAAGGCATGTCTTTTTGTGTTTCTTCCGCATTATCTAAGTAACAAATTTATAGATAACTTGTTTTGTTTAATGTAGGTACCTACATATGTTAACGATGCGTCGAGAGTGATAAAGAAAATATTTTAAAAATAAGAAATAAATTTTCAATATTAATTAAACTCTTCTAAAACATAAATCATAACTTCGCTACGCTCAGTTCACAGCATGAAATTTCATTGTAGGAGATAACCTCCAAGAGTTGTTAGGTATCTAATGTGTAAATTAAATAAATTAACATGTTAAACAAACATTAAAACTTTTCATTTTTCAACTCTTGGTACCTTTAGCATGTGTGTGTTTCGCAGTGGCGCAGCCTGTATATCCTCTCAGGCATTCTGTACACGTAATGCTGTACTTGGTTCGCATGAGTGAGTAATTAATTTATTTTCAGCACGGGACAAATTACTTTCCCCGCCCTGAAAATAAAGCCCTTGCTCTAAAAAACTGACCAAATAAAACCAACACAATATAATCAAATTGATTAATAGCCATTATTAATTACGTTGCGTAATGATTTTAATTTGCGTCGAAAATTTATATAGAAATCTGATGACCGCAAAGTTATTTGAAAGTTTTGAAAATGTGCCAATAATATTTTTAAGCCTTTTTGACCTCAATTTCTGTCTAGTCATATAAACATCATTCAAAGGCAAATAGTTTAAAACGAGCGACAGTCTTTGGAATGGTGGAAGGTGCGGAAGGCGCCCCATCTTCTTCCTTTCCCCACTACCTTCAGCCTCACAACATACCCCGATTGCGGATGCCGTAGACTCCCTGGCCTCAAGCGGTCAGGAGCAGTTTGGACTGTGTGTGTTACATTAAAAACAAATCCAATGAATGATGTATCCGTACCCACCTCCCAAATTGAGATGCAATTTCAATTTGAGATTCAATTTGGGAGGCGGGTATGAGTACCGCCGCCCTGGGAACCATTTATTGGATAACCAACACATCTGCCATAGGTCACCAAAAGCGAATCGCTACGTTTTGTAACTTAGCGGGGGTGCCCGGGTTTATGGGGATAGGTTTGTCCGGATCTTAGCGGCGGATGCGTCTGCCTACCAGTTGCATGGCAGGCCGGATCGGGAGAGAATGTTTGAAGGAGTCCTTAACCGTACTCTCTCGGAACATCATCTTGGACCGCAGTAGGAGGGATGGGTTAACACGTCTGTCACTCCTGGACACACTGACCCCCGATTCCTACTCACTCATAATACTCTTTTCCTTACCAGAACTTCCTATCCTTCCTTTCCTAAAAATACCCTCCATACAGCATCCTCAAAGATGACATAAGCCCTGAGGAGAAATACTTTTCTCGGGGCCTCCTGTGTGGAACTAATGTAAAAAGAAAAAAAATCTGTCCTCATTATCATCATGATGGCCACCATTCAAAATCAAAACTTTGGTGTTTGAAATGGTTTGATCCGTGATTGGTGATCGTATCGCAGATACAACCCCGCCTTCCTCTTCCCCAAATCCGTTCCTCTCTCATACCTCCCACCACATTGGGAGTAACAAACAAACAAACCCCAATGGGAGTATGCACAGTTCCCCACTGCCACCTTTCGTTCTATTCTCTTAAAAAATGATATTAAAATCAAACACAAAAATCGTATAGCCATGCAAAACAATGATTAAAAAACCCTAAATGTATGTAGCATCATCCAGATAACAATTGAGAATTCTGAAAGCCCTATTCAATATTTGTGCTTTCGAGTAAGAATTTTATTTATTTTCCAATGAAACGCGATTTTTTGCTAGCAATCACTCTGATTAAGCAAATCACAAATATTTACTACCCTCTACAAATAAAAATCCTCGGATTCAGAGCCTTTTTTACTGATTAGCTTGCAGTAAATACATTTATTATTTTTATTTAGATACCACAAAAAGAACATCAGGGCAGATGTGTAAAATCCTCCCAAATTAATACCACAAGGTTACTAATGCAAAAGTGGTCTAACTTTTAGTTTTTGTCAATTGTGAATCACGAGACGGTACCATTAAAATAAAATAAAAATAATAATAAAACTTTATTATCACAGGGACAAACAGATGGCGTTATGAACAAATACACTTATTTTCATTTTATTTATTTTTTGTAAGCAACCACCCCTCATGCATTACAATGTCACTCAAGAAAGAAACTGTTTCCTCTCACACATTTCCCGCGTTCCCCTCCCCCCCATTCCACCTTCCCTCCCTGACGCTAAACTATATTTCTTTATACTAATTTCAAGACGCCAGAGCTCACCACTATATATAAAAACCTTCGCGGGCGTGTGCATAATAGCTCACCAAAGTTTCATAGCAGTCGGATGAATAGTAAAGGAAATAATTTCATAACGCCATAGCTCACTTTTGTACATAGAAACCATCACGGGCATGAGCACATCACATCACCAAAGTGTCATCACATTCGGAAGAGCAGTTTAGGAACGTATGAGCGACAAACAAAGAAACATTCATTTTTATATTAGGTCCTTACATAATATGAAATTGGCGTTTTGCCGTACTGGCAACTTTGATCTCAAATATTTTCTCTTTGGTTAGGAATTCCAAATTCAAATTTATACATCTTTTTACTCATGTATTTGTGTTTTGAAAATTATAATTCATTGGTTTTTTTCCTTAATTGTTTTTTTTTCTTTGCGTCACTTAGTTTACAAAATGGAAAACTTGAAATATCGCGTTATTTACGAGTACGAGTTCCACCGTGGCACCAGTGCTGCAGAAACGGCTCGAAGGATTAATTATGTGTATGGCGATGGTGCTGCAAAAGAAAACACAGTTATGTTTCTTTGTTTGTTTTTTTTGTGTCGTTCACCACAGCTTTCTGAAATCTGGCCAGACGATTACGACAGATGTCTGTTGTCAGCAACTGCAAATCATGATGGAAAAGCTAGCTGCTAAACAACCGAGGCTGGTTAATCGCTCTAGGCCACTGCTGCTTCATGACAACGCTAGACCACACACTGCACAACAGACGGCTATTAGAGGAGCTTCAATTGGACATTCACCGTACTCTCCAGACCTTGCCCCAACAGATTACCATTTTTTTTCAAAATTTGGATAACTTCTTGCAAGGGAAAAAATTCAACTCCGATGGGGCAGTCCAAACCGCCTTCAAAGATTTTATTGATTCCCGTCCAAATGATTTTTTTAGAAAAGGGATCGATGAACTACTTATGAGATGGCAAAAGTGCATAGATAGCAATGGTACATACTTTGATTAAATAAATATATTATATTTAAAAAAAAATCGACTTTATGTTCCTACCGTACAAAACGCCGATTTCATATGTAAGGACCTAATATTATCTACCGTGGTAAGTAAATGCGCAATAATTGTCAGCGGAAGTCAATCAAGGATCGAAGTTTTTGCAGTTTTATTTAACCTTTTAGCATATTCATAATTTACCCATCGTACTGATATTATTTCAAAATACTTGGAGACGCTTGTTTTATATTACCATCAGAAAAAGTAAAATATTTTTTTCTTACATATAAAAATCTCGTGTCCACGGTGTTTGTGGTCGCACTCCTTCGAAACGGCTTGACCGATTTTTATGATATTTTTATGTAAATTTGGTATGAATAAGAATAGGTTTAAAAGCATATTTCATAGCGCTATTTGATTAAGGTGTCCCTATCCAGAAAAAAACATTTTTTTAATTTTGAATAAAAAAATACCTATAACCCGAAATTTTATGTTGTTGAATGACAGATGGAGCTACGTCCGCCTCATCGAACTTTCATCCACACATGCGCAAAACATTCACGAGAAGCGTCGCTTCATTTTGATATTTCATTCAGCACCAAAGATATTCAAATACGGAAATATCTTTGTTCAGCACCATGTTCTCGCGTGAGCAAACCATCGAGCTTATTTGTGTTGGCTAAAGACGGGCTGACAAAAAATATCGTACACTCAATTTCTCTTTATCGTACCTCGAAATTCATATTGATTTTCTTCAGTTCATTTTCCTACTTTAGTTGGTGTTTTTTTTTTGTTTTTATCGGCGGTCATCGTCTACAGCGCTCCATTGCTCTTTCTGTCATAGATCCCATCCCCATACACTTACAAAACATTCGTTATTTTTTATTTAACAACCAAAATATCCACTTCTTCTTCTTCCGTATGGTGGGAGGTCAGATGGGGACATCTAGGTCTGCGAGCCAGTCTAGGGCCTCAGGCGTTGCCCTGTGGACCTCATCAATCCCGCCGGGAAATGAATGGAGCGGGCATTCATTGACCACATGTTCGGTGGTCTGCACCGTACCGCATTCACACATCGCCGACTCTTTAAGGCCCCATCTATGCATCATCTGAACACAACGGCTATGGGAGCACCTTATCCTATTGATGGCAGTCCAGAGTTTGCGAGGCAATGAGAACCCAGGCTGTCTCTCAGTGGGGTCTTGAACGAGATGGGCGTTTTTGACGTTGGCTGATTGCCACTCAAGCTTCCACCTATCTTCTGGGGTGAGAGGTGTTCGAAGGAGTCTTTTTCCTTCCGTCCAGAAGGGTTTTCGAGACTTTAAGCGGTACGCCGGGTGAGAAACGACATCATTGTGCAGAGGTATTTCGCTTTTTTGCAGCGCCTTCTTGTATTCCCTCAGTGTTGCAATCTCTCGCCTGATATTTGGCGGGGTTATGGGCAGAACAGAATTTATATGTCAGAACAACGGTTATCGGGTCAGCTAGTAATTTATATTGAAAATATGCGATTTTCAGTTTTAACTTACCAATGGTGAAAATGTTGCCCGTAAGAACGTAAAAAAACAGCGTAATGTGAAAACTCTGAGCCAATAAGACTGTGGAATACCGGATTGGGGCATGTTATGTGGCGAAAGGAAATGGGAGGGAAGAAAATTTTGGGAAGTACCTGGCTATTCAGATCTTATAATACACGGTTAAAGTAATTTCAAGCAACAACGTTACAATCTCATCTATTCAATTGTTTTGTTGTTGTGGTGGTTGATGTTACCATGTTGTTATTGTGATTCTGGTGGTGCTTTTTGTAGTGGTGCTTTTTGTGTTTTTTTTGGGTTGTTGTGTAGATTATTTTGATGGTGACTGTGGTGTCTATTTTGGTGGTTACTGTGGTGGTTATTTCATAGGTTATTGTGGTGGTTTATGTGGTGGTTGTCGTGGAGATGAATGATGATGGTTTTATAGTGGTTGTAGTGGAGGTTAGTGGTGGTGGTAGTGGTGCTAGTTGTGGTGGTAGATGATTTGGAAATTAAGTGGTTGTATATATGGTGGTTTGTGGTTACTGTTGTTGCTGTTTTCGTGGTTGTTGCGGTTATGGCGGTTGTTGTGGAAGTGGTTATCGTGGTTGTCGTGGTGGTTGGTGTAAGTGTTTGCCGGTATTTTTTTATGATACCAACCTACCTGAAACCTTTTTGAAAACCTTTTTGAAAACCTGAAACCCACCTGAGCTTTTTTTATGATACCAACCTACCTACCTGAAAACCAAGGTGAGTGGAAGGTGCAAGCCCGCAAGCCGCGGAAACGCATATCGGAAATTATTACGGGTACTAAGAAAGACACTGCAATACGCGCGATTGCGCGTAAGTTCTACAATCACGCTTGGCGCTTCACTACTGAAACGGAAGAAGATCACGTAATAACCTTTCTAAAATCCATCGACCCAACTGCAGAGTTTGAGATCGAAAAACTAATCACCAAAGGGAACTACAGTTCAAAATAAGTGTGCCAGAAGAAAGCAAGGAGTTCTTCTTGGACGCAGGTATTTGGCCGGCTGGAATAGCAGTGGCGAAATTCAAATTCATCCATAAAACAAATAAATAGCGTTATGGCAATGCTTAAAATAATTTATAATGTGTGCGGCCTCAACACTAAAACAGATGAATTTTCAAATAATTTACTATCACAAAATACTGAGATTATTTGCCTAACCGAAACATGGTTGAGCGCATCTGTCCATAACTCGGAACTATTCGACAACCGCTACAATGTCTACAGGCGAGACAGAGACACACATTCTCGCGGCGGTGGCGTATGTATAGCGGTAAAGAATACGCTTACGTCCCAACGAATGCAAAACCTTGAAACGGTTGGTGAAAACATATGGCTGAAAGTGACAAAAAATAATTTCACGGCATACATATGAGTAGTATATTTTTACTGTACTGATGACTCTGAAAACCGTATTACATTTTACGAATACATCGACCGAGAGACATCGAAAACATTGAGCAATAAAAATATACTAATATTGGGCGATTTTAATATGTCGAACAAACCCGAAGAAATAATACTAGAACATTCATATTTTTTAAACTCCGTTGGTCTAAGACAATGCAATGTTATAAACAATTATTACAACAATATGCTCGACTTTGTGTTAAGTAACACAACAATATGCGATGTTAATAGAAATGATGAACCTTTAGTCCTAGAAGATAAATATCACCCTTCGTTAGCGATTCATGCAGCACTATCAAAAACCTTATACAGCCGCCGGAACGCTCGACGAAACGCTACCCACTCTACGCGCGTGGCCACAACACCGCCAGCGGTGCCATCTAGCGACAACAACCATCAAACTCCGCAATCTACGCTGTCGGGCAGAATTAACTTTAGCAAATTCAACTTCAAACATTAAATTTTAACCTATGTAAGCAAATTTTTTCTCATTTCGATTGGAAATACTTAAATGATATAAAATCAGTTGACGAAGCAGTAGAATATTTCTACTCAGTATTGGGCAGTATTTTTGATTTGTGTGTCCCCACAAAAAAACCATCCAAAACAAATATTAATTATCCGGTATGGTTTGACAAAAATATAATCAATAAAATTAAACTCGAGGAATCTCTTCGCAGAAAATATAAAGCCACTAAGAGTCACTCAGACTACTCACTATTCTCTGAGAAGAGATCTGAACTAAAAAAGGAAATTTCTTTAAAAAACAAACTTCACTTATCTTATATTGAGAATGGGATTAAAAATGATGTTTTGAAAATATTTATTAAATAATTTTTTGAAATATATTAGGTCTCAAAAATCAAGTGGGGGTACTTCTATTGCGCTCATGGACGCGGATGAAATCATCCAGTGTCCCCAACTAGTGTCGGAGATATTCGCGGACTACTTCAAATCAGTTTATAACCAAACGTGTCCCAAATTAAATGCGGAGAGTCTCCGGCAAGAGGTGCCTAAATTTATAGATTTTATCTCCCTTGATATATTTAAACCTAAGGAAGTAAAAATTTGCATTCAGAACCTAAAGCCCGATAAGGCCACGGGACCGGATGGAATTCCACCTCACGTAATTATCACGTTAGGAGAATACTTATATAAACCGTTGTGCCATAAAATGAACCTCAGTGTTGCCACCTCGTCCTTTCCCCAATCCTGGAAACTCACCAAGGTGAGCCCAATATATAAGTCGGGCTGCAAAACAGAGGCACACAATTATAGACCAGTAGCTATCTTATCGTCTTTTCCGAAAATCTTTGAAACACTTATTTGTGAAAAACTAACAAATAAAATAAAACCGCTTCTTGGGGGAAACCAGCACGGTTTTTTGTCAAAAAATCGACTGTATCCAATCTCCTTGAACTCTCATACAGAGTAGCAAGAGGATTGGATGCGAAATATCAAACAGACGTTATTTACACTGACTTTGCAAAAGCCTTCGACCGTGTAGATCATGACGTACTTTTAAGAAAGATCCATAAAATAGACTTTGACCAACCTCTGATACAGTTTATTGTGACATACTTAAAAAATAGAACACAGTATGTATGCATCGGTGGCCAAGAGTCCAGGGAATTTCCTGCATTTTCAGGAATACCTCAGGGTTCAAACCTGGGACCTCTACTATTCTTGATATTAATCGATGATATTCAAGAATGCATCCAGAGTACTACTTGCTTGCTTTTTGCTGACGATCTCAAACTGCTCAGGACGATACGCGACATTCAAGATTGTTTTAAGTTACAACTTGATTTAGACGCAATATCTTCATGGGCAGATGAGAATAAACTTTTCTTTAATGTAAAAAAATGTGTTGCCATGACCTATACGCGTTCCAAAAACCCGATTAAATTTGATTATAAATTAAATTATGAAATATTGTCATCAGTAAAATTCATCAAGGACCTCGGGGTTACATTCGATCCCAAACTTACTTTTTCATTTATAGTGGAGTTGACATCATCGTGTTACAAACTTCTTGGATTCGTAATAAGAATAAGTAAACAATTTTCCAAGCCCGAAGCAATGACATCGATGTTTAACTGCATTATACGATCAAAATTAGAATACGCTTCTGCTGTTTGGGCCCCATACCAGCAAAAATACACAGATTTATTAGAACAAATCCAAAAAAAGTTTCTAAGGTATCTTTATATGAGAATGCATGGTGAATACCCGTGATTTATGCATCATCTAGATTTGCTATCTGAAACGCGCTTCGAAAGTCTCCATTCTAGAAGGAATGAGACCCTAACAGTCACAGCTTTCAAAATTATAAACTATTACATTGACAGCCCATACCTCTTAGAATGCTATAAATTGTTCGTACCAAACAACTACTGCCAGGGTCGCCACCATGACTTGCTCTATATCCCTCATAGCAGAACAGACGTTGTGGCCCAACATAGCATGACAAGAGGTATGGTGCTGCTAAATGATATTTCCAGGTCTCTTGACATTTTCAACATTAGTCTTGAAGGTTTCAAGAATAATTTTAGACAAGGACTCTAAAATATGTATTTTTGTAATTTCTTTTCTCATGTATATGTTATGTGTAAATGTGTATTGTAATAGGATTAAATCAATCTGTTATGCACAAAAAAAAAATTATGCTGGTTTTTTAGATTATTATTTTATGGGTGGTTATTATATAGGTTGTGGTTGTTGTCGTGGTAATTTTTGTGATGCTTGTTGTGGTAGTTGATGTATTGGACTTTATCCAGGTTTTAAGGCGATTGCTGTGAGGTTTATTGTGATGATTGTGGTGGTGGATGTTGTGGTGGTTGATGTGTTGACTTTTATGGTGATTTTTATTGGCTTATGGTGGTGCTTATTTTGTTAATAGTTGTGGTGGTTGTTACGATGGTTGTTGTGTGGTGGTTTTTGTGGTGGTTAGTTGTTGATGCGTTGGTTGTTATTGTGGCTATTGCAACGGTTACTGTGATGATTGTTAAGGTCGTTGTTGTAGTGATTGTTGCGGTGATTGTTGTGTTGGTTTTTGTGGTTATGGCGTTGTGGTGATAGTTTTTTGGTGGTTGTTGTGGTGTTTGTAGTGGTGGTTTTTGTGATGGATGTTTTAAAAATGTTGTGGTTGTATTCGTGGTTGTTTGTGATTGTTTGCACTCCGCGCAGCAAAGAAATCTTGTCCACCATGGAACATGGAAATCGGAGTATAGGTCACTACCCTCAGCAATGAGGAACGGACTTGAGAAGAAGCTGGCGATCTACCTCAATATTATTAACCTCCGATCGATCGACTCTGACATGATGTAGCGCCGGGGGGGGGGGGGGGGGTTGAAATGTTTTTTTTTATTGCGACCTCATTTAATGCCAATTTTTATATCACATGTGACTTCCACTAAAAATTATGTTCATAAATTCTACTCTAATTTATAACTGCTCTCGGTAATCGAGAATGGTACCCAGGGCAGGTTTTAATTTAAAATCGCATCTGCGTAAGAGTCTCAAAGCAACACACTTACACACGGAACAGTCAATTTCTCAGAATATACGGCATATGGCATGCAACTCAAATGCAAAGCTTCACTCGGTGCACGGTGAATCGACTACTTGTTATTTAATTTATCGTTATATTGTGAAAACAAAACTCTTTCAAATTAAATCTGTGTGGGGTGAATTAAAACTACACTCAGTACATAAATAGTAGTGTGGATCGATTGTTAGTTTTTCTTAGTAGCGAGGTTTGGAATGGATGCTCTATGGGGATACTTTGAAAAGTCATTATAACAGCATTAAGATATTTCGAGTGCAAGTACTGCCATAAGTCAATTCAAATTTAAAAAAAACAGCGAGAAACTAGAAAAAGAAGGGTTTAATATTTGCTTAATAAAAGTAGTTAAAATATAAAAAAAAAATAAACTTTTCATTTACTAATAATATTATCTACTTATCAAGAAACAATAAAAGTACCATTGCTACACAAAAAATCACAAACAATATTATAGTCCTTCTTCGAATTGAATAATGGCATTATACGACAAGATTTTAACTTGTTTTGTATCCACCCTTCAAGTCTTTCAGGGTCGCAAACAACAGAGCATGATGCCGTTACCACTTTGATGCATCTTTCCGTGACTTGCGTATGACAGGGCATCAATCTGAACTTATACAAAATGTTGGATTCAATAATTTCGTGGTCTGCAATGGCATCGATTATTTTCTCGCTTGATATCAGTTTTCTAAGAGGTGTGTGCGGCGAATTAAAACTACACTCAGATGAAAATGATTTTTCATTCGAATAAGAGAATGTTTTCCTTCGAAATATGTCAGCAGATGAATCCAGAACTGGAATCTTACATTCTGATCACATAACTGGTTTTGAATTAAGAGTGAATCTATTCACCGCCCTCATTTTGAATTATTTAATAATAAACTTTGTATCGCCTTCAAGTTACAACTCGGACTGACTGACTCATAAATAAACCAAACCACTCACTAGAAACTAGATCAAAAACTTCGAGCTTTTGAAGGGGGCAATTTTCAACAATATTTCACCATGAATATGCAATAATTTTACGATTTTTTTTATGGGGACTTGTGACGTCACACACCACAAATGAGGATAGAGTATACAACAGGGATGGTGAACCAATGGCACGCGTGCCATTAATGGCACGCGACAGAATATTTTGGGCACGTCACTGATCAGTGATCACAAAATTTATTATGCACTACGAAAAAAAGGGTGAACGAGCGAACCCCAGTGATCCCTACGCTACAGAATGAGCGCGCGGTACGGTGCGGTGCGCGGGGTGGCGGAGGAAGCGCGGCGCTCACTCGTTTGTTTTCGTACCTACAATCTACATCGCGAGTTTCTATTGCTAATGAATGACGCAGTGTTTCTTTATTCATAACATAATTTCATTGATATAATTGTATTTTAAAGTTTATTTGAGTTTTATCTATGATTTAAATGTTATTTAAAATGGTTAGTTCAGCAAAAAACAAAATATTAATTTTTCGAAGAAAACTTCTTCGGAAAGGGTTTCACTTCGTGATGACATTATTTATTTAAGAAAAGACAAACAACTTTGTTTACACCACTTTTATTAATTAATTCTATAAAATCGAGGAGGTACTGCAGCGGCTGGGAAGACAGAATATCATACGTAATCCACTGTTGTAATGCCTCGGAAGCTTCATGAAGTTCTCGTTTTGAAATTGACACAGAGTTTGCGTGGTAGAACAGAAGGTAGTATAAAAAGAGCGCTCTTTTCACGGGCTGCAGAGCCAAAATCTTCTACAGAGCATATTAAATGTTGTATTGAGTACTCCCCTATGCCTGTTGATATCGTCATCATCCGTTAGCTTGTTAGTTATGACGTAACCTAATTATTTTTCGCTTCTATCATTTTTAGGATTTCACTATTCAAAAAGGCGTTACAGTTATATGGCGGTTCTGTCTGACGCTCTCTGTCGACGGCGTTGTAATTGTAACTTAATTACTCATTTTTGTGCCTTGTAATGTAACTTGGCCACGATCCAGTGATCCATGATCTTGACATGTGAAGTGGACTTTCCAACACTAGGATTTAAGGACTACTTTAGAATATAATCAATTGTACACTAAGACCGTTGAGAGATCTACAGAGAGCTTCGTATATAATAATATATAACACTTACCGATCTATTCCGGCATCCGAGCTGGTCTATATGGGATGTATACCTACGCTAGCTATTTATTACATAATTGTGTTAGTGGGGGAATTTCAGAGCAAACGTTATTGGGGAGAGTAATTGATTTGACAGTTAGCAAGCGTTGCAATGATTGACAGAAATTTATACATAATTAAGTACATACATTACGGATAAAAAAATGCCAACCCATAGAAAATTCAAGTAAAACATTATTCTAGCCCTAACCCATGGTACAAATTCGTGACAACAAGTGGTATACCCCAAGGATCACATCTTAAGCCCTTTTATTTATTTTAGCTTTTTAAAAAATATCGAAATTGCATCCGTTAATATTGTTAGTGTTGCCGATATTTTTTCCGATTATCTAAAACTTTTCTTATAAATAACATTAGAAAACTGTTTTCACAATCAAATAAACTTCAAAGCAATTTAAAATTGGTGTAAACTCAAAAATCTTTTCTAAAATATGTAGGTACTCCTAGTTTACTCCTACATCACAATGAAATTATGTAAGAATCATACATTATGTAAAAACTCATGTAAGCGTACATAATATTTTTTTTAAATACATTTTTGACAAATTAAAAAAGTATTTAAAGACTTACATAATGGTATAGAGATAGTATTTTAAAACAATTTGTTTTTCAAATATGAATACCAACTGCCCGTAGCCAGTGGTACTTCGACATCCCCAAGTGCAGTTTGTTGTGTGGCTAAAAGGAATGGAATCGGCAAAGAGGTGTAAAAGAGAAAGGTTTATTTAATTTAATTTAATTTTTTTTTTTATTTAAGTTTTTATTCCAGCAGGACTGGGAGGGTAGTGCAATACCAGTCTGTCATATTACATAAACAACTATAAACTATAAAAGAAAAAAAAAATTTTACACATTAGGTAGGTAGATACCTAATTAAAACATAAAATGAAAACAAAATTCATCACACAAATAACAAAAAATAAGCATAAAATTAAAATAAATAATAATTAAACAGAATAAAAAATAAAAAAGATAACAATTATTACAAGCAATAATTGTCAGCCTGAAACACTCATTTACATTGAAAAATCTTCCGAGAAAAGATAAAGTTTATAAATTAAAAAAATAATAATAAAAAAAGATAGTTTAGGATTGTCCATCAGGGAGGTCGCCTCATCATCTGCATCCATCGCTCATTTATTGGGGAACTGAGCCACTCGGATGCAGCCACGACAATGATATTGGTTGAAGTCCGTGTCCTGCTCCAGAAGCTAGCTAGTCGGTGGCGAAGTAAGGCTGGGAATGAGTGCACCCTCCCATCGGTGAACATCGTGGAGGCACTGCAGAACCTCGGTAGTTGCATAAGTTGCCTGTATGCATTGTTGTAGCACACCCTCAGTTTGTCCCATTGCGCTGCTGAGTATTGTGTCCACAGTTCAGATGTGTACAGGGCAGTGCAGTATGTCTTGAATAGTAATTTTCTGACATCATCGCTACAGTGGTAGAACCGCCTTGAGAGCATTCTGGCACGTATGTTAATTACTCTTCTTTGTCGTTCCATATCTTCTATATCCTTCATGTCTTCGGTTAGGATATGTCCCAGATACTTAACCTGTGAGGCCACAAGCAGTTCATTTCCTTCTAGATATATTGGAGGAATATTTTTAATGGTTCCTTATTATGTTTGAAAGCGACGATGACTGACTTTTTAGAATTGTACAAGTTACGAGAGTTTGCGTACACTTCGCATATTTGCACATGTCGTCTCATCGCTTTAATCGAAGGTGCAAGCAGCACCATGTCATCGGCGTAATTAACGTTGTTACTTCCTTGTCCGCAGATATGACAACCGATTCGTGTATCGTTCAACTCTTGTAAGAGGTCGTTAATATACACTTTAAGTAGAGTTGGAGACATATTTCCCTCTTGTCTGACTCCGCTCTTAAGGAATAATGGTCTTGAATAAGCTCCTGCCCATTGAATGTGATTTTCCTGTTGTCCGTACCAAATAGCCAGCATATTCTAAATAGTAGCAATTCTAATTCAACAAGTCAATATTATACTCCTATGCGACGGATTCAACAGCTTGGAAACAAATACTCCGATGTTGTTGATATATTTAGTATATCAATTTTATTATATAAGCATACCTTATTGAAGTTTTTCATCAAATAGGGGAATATTTTGCTAAAGCTATCAAAATTGACTAACACATTGACAGTTTTTTGTTGGCTGAAAGAAAAAAAAACTATTTCGGATTTTTTGTATTTTGTACCTACATACTGTGTGGTTCAAATTCAATACCTAATATTTTTACTTTGTATTTATTTTTGTGCGAGTGTTTTAAACAGTAGTTTCCTGCACTATTTACTAGTATAATTTCGTTAATATTGTTATATATATGTATGTAAAAGCCTAAATACGCGTAAATAAATAAATAAATAAATAAATAAATATTGACCACTGCTGCTGGAACATCTCACTTTATGAGTTTTTCCCATAATAATTGATGAGAAACACGATCAAACGCCTTGCTTAGATCAAGAAAACACCCATAGACGGTGGTTTTTTTTTGTAGTAGTAGTTTATTTTACTCCATAAATGGCCATATCGGTTGATGAGGTGCTCTTGAAGCCGAATTGGTTGTCAAGGGTATATAATTTCTCTTTGACTAGCGCGAATAAGATTTTTTTAAATAGTCTCGAAAGCATTGTCGCCAAGGAAATCGGTCGGTAATTTCCTAACACCGATGCATCCAGCTGATTGGATTTTAGGATTGGTATGATAATAGTTTTGCTCATATCCATCGGCATATGAGTGTGTCTTAAGAGGTTTGAGTACAGGGCGGCTAGAATAGTATGAGGTTGATCTCCTGCGTATTATATGTGCTCAATACCAAGTAACATTCATGACCAGCTCATCATTGGCCGCAGGTGGACATGTCATTATCGAAGGTTTCGTGGTATCTTCTTGATCCTCGCTTAAACAAAAAAAAGTCTCTAAATTCGTTGGCTATGTTTTCATCGCCCATAATGTTGTTGACGCATAGTGGAACTTTGCTCTTGGCTTTCAGCACAGTTGAAGTTTTTTGCCAAAATTTTCTGAAATCTTTGTTATGCATAGATGTAGCTAAGCTATCCATTCGTGCTTTGCTTTCCGAGTGTTGACATTTTCGGAGAGCAATTTTGAAAGATTTCTTACTAGTTTTCCTTTCGTCTGCGAAACGGCCTTCCGTGGGCCTTCCGGTTTAAACCCAGCAGAGGAATGCATGTCTTGAATGATGGTACAAAGTGGAGACTTCATTATTCCACCCAGGAACAATGTCATACATTTTTTTGGGTCCTTTCCTTCTGAATGCTTTTATGGCGGAGTTTCTTAGTATTTTCTTTATATATGGACAGTATAAATATCTGGTTTTTCAGATCTGGTCACTAAACACGGCTAAAGCCGTTTCAAAATACTTTGCTGCTCTAGTAGTTAAGCGCTCAGCTGCGGAGGTTGTCGGAATTCGGAATATCGATTAGACAATTTTTTCAATTTTTCATTAAAAAACTCTGTTTTTATATCTTTGAAGGTTATTTCCATCAACGTAATATATCATTGAAGAAGAAGATAACAATAATAATCTAAACGAAAATATGAAAGAGAACAAAACACAAAAAAAAAACAGAAAAAGAAAGTGATTGCAACTGGGAAACAACTGGCGCACATCCTGGTTAGACAAGAGGTTCCGGGTTCGAATCCCAGTTGCGACCGATATCTTTTCATTTTTCTTTTCTAGTTTAGATAATTAGTGTTATCTTTTTCATTAATGATAAATACATTTTATTTAATCTGGTTATTTAGGTAAGTTAAATCGGTTCTATTAATTATTAACACCAAAAAAAGATATGATGTTGAATGTGAAATCACCTTCAACATTATTATTTTCACCCTTTATTCCTGGTCGGGTCGAAAAGTAGAATCTGACTAGAATTATTCCCAATAAAAAGAATTATATTATGGTGAAGGTAATATTTCGTCACGAGATTCACACCATCTGCAAATTGAATAAAATGATATAGTCAGCTATCAGGCATGGGGCGAGTCAATATCCGCTGAAGGGAAACTTTTGATGAAAGAGTTGATGGCCGGAAGTGGTGGCGAATGAAACTTAATAACGGGATAGCGCCTACATCCGGTAGAGCTTAACCCCTTTTTACTTCTTATTAATTTTAACTCTTCTACTCTTACTCTAACTTCTCGACTTATTTTTCAAATATTAGAAAACAAGTATTTTTCTTATCGTCTCTGATGTGTGATTTATGCGGTTGTGGATGTCGAAGGACCTTCAAACGTGTGTTTTTATGTGTTTTATAAACTGTGAGAAATGTGTTTGAAAGACTACTGCACATGTAGAGAGAATGCACATAAAGGAGGAGAAAAAAAGGACTTACTGCGCTGGCGCTTACTTCTGTCTCGGCTGGGTTTATTCATACACTGGTCTGACTACATTAGTCGCGGTTACTTGCGGTATGCGGGTTCAGTTTGCGAATGCGTTACGCGGTATATTAGAGGTGTTCATGCGGCGTGTTTCGATTAAGGACTGAATGTGGATATTGTAAAGTGACAGGTATATAAGGATGGGAAGGAAAGGAACATGTGACAATACAAGCTAAGCATATGGTCTATGATGTGTAGAAGTATGTAGGTAAGTGTAGCTATGTATTGTGTAAATGCTCCACCAGTCTCTTTTTGAAAACTAAAACATTAACGTACCGTTTTTTTTTTGCTTTGAATATTGCACAATCAAGTATCAACTGCTTCCGTCTGGAGCCAGTGAGTCTATGGCATCCCCAAGTCAATGGGGTGTGTTGCAAGGCTGCAGGAAGTGGGAAGGGGAAGGAGATAATGAAGAGAAAGATAGGGAAGTACCTGACTATTCGGATCTCATCACCAAACACGTAGGCTGTGAGGGAAATTATTTTCCTGGAGCTCATGTAAAAAAAAAGTTGCCATGGGAAGGGATCGGGAATGTAAATATTGTGATGTACCTACCTGGCTATTCAGTTCTGGTCACCAATTTTATGATTCTGAATGTTGTTTTTGCACCAGGGTGTTACTAGGAATGATTCCTCCGCTAAATAGTAATAACAGCGTTTTACTTAGTGTTTCACTTCATTTTACAAGTTGTCAAAACTAAAAATCAATCTGTAAATGTTGATTTCAATGGTGCGGAAGTGAACTAAACGGAATTCACTTTAAGAGTTAAATTAGTGTTTCGAAAATTCAAAATCATTACAAAGAGTTAGTTAATCAGCTCATGGGGCAACTGAAATAAAACCAGTTGGCAACTCAATCGCTATCCACAGGAAAACAACTTGCGAATTTCATTGGTGGTTTGCACACAAGCATCTTCCCGAAGCCCAATTGTCAAGGGCGACGCAACTCGCCGTGATAGTTACCGCCGCCGTCGCGTTTCAGTTGCCAGGTTGACAGGCTGCTATGGTTGTGCCTCACGACCTGTCAAGTGTTCTAGTAATTTTCGAAATGTCAGAGCAGGAAAATATCGATTTTGTTCAGGAGGTTGATAAATTAATAATTAAGTTGACAAATTTTTAATAAATTACATTTTTGTTAAACAAGCTGATATCGTAAAGTTGAGTTGCGCCTTGAATTGAGTTGCAAACCAGTTTTAAGTTTCTTCATGAGCGAAGGCTCTAACAGTAAACATTTTAAATCAAAGGCAATGAAATAAGCATTACAATTAGAATTAGGCCTGTTAGTAATCATTTTCGCAATAATTTGATAATTTATTTGATGAATTAATTAACTCTGAAACCGAAAAGCTTCAAAAATCAACTCAAAACGTATATTTCTTACTAAATCACCTTTCCTGAACATCTTAAACTACGTACTCTAATACTGTTTGATATCTGAAAGGGTCGGGTTTTCTCTGAGAAAAAGGTTAGCCGGGTACTTTGTTTCTAATGGGCTGTCGCGTTAAGAAAGGCTCGTGGAAACCATCCCTTTCCGAATATCTTTTCACTGCCTTGCCCCACCCCACTCCCGTCTTCCTTCTGCCTTGCCTAGTCTCAGACTTTCCTGAAAAATATTTTTCCAGTAATACCACCCTTTGGCGATAAACGGAAATTTGTGCGAGTGCTACGAATTGTCAAATGTCGTATGTCATTATTCAAGGAGATTCTGTTTTATTCAAGTAGTAACTTAAAGATAATACGTTTTTTTAGTATTGAGTCTTCCAGCACTATTTTCTGAATTGAAATTAGAATAAACGTATTATTTATTTATTATTTACATATGTGTGGTTTTCTTACGAGTACTGCAATTATATTTATCATGTTTTAGTTTTTTTTATTATTATTGTGTAAAAATTGCATACAATTGGAATTTATTACCCGCTAAGCTACTGCAAGTAGCATATCAGTAGAAGATAAGTTCCACAGATTAGTTACAATAACAAATAAGAAACATACTCATATAACAACGTATAACATACCTACCAACCTTGTGATCTGTAAATGTTGAAAATAATTCAGAATTAGCATTTTTATGGTGAAAAACAGTGGAATAGGAAAAAAGTAAATATATATATAAATATATATATATATATATATATATATATATATATTTTTTTTTTTTTTTTAAACATCATGTAACAGTTGAGAAAGCAATACATTAGCAACTTAAATTCTGTAATCAATCGTTTTTTTAATGTAAAAGCCCCCTAGGTAACGTTTATTTGAATTAAACGGTAACGTTTAAAAATTACGTTGAAGAAGAAGATAACAATAATAATCTTAACGAAAATATGAAAGAGAAAAGACCCAGAAAAAAAGATAAAAAGATAATGGTCGCATCTGGGACTCGAACCCAGAACCTCTCGTCTAACCGGTCGTGGGCGTTTACCAATTCCGCCGTTGCCACATTCTGTCAAACCGTCATATTAGTCAACCTCATATTTCAAATTATAGAATTCTCAATATTTAATTCAACAATTTTTTTCTCCAAATTATGGGCAACTATCCTTTTTATTGGAAACAATCAGTATAAGAAGTCGTTTGTAACTTAGATAGCGTCTTGGATAAATATATCCGATTTTATTTGTATTGCGAATAAAAGTACTACCTAATATTATATTTTTAAAGGCAACTCTTTTGATTGGTACCTGTGCTTATAAATATATATTGGTGCCTATGCTTAAAAATAATACGAATGAATTTAAAAATTATTATAAAATTTTAAAATATCTTTTGATGAACGTTTTCAATTTGAGTTGCCTTTGTGGGGTTTTTTTGATAATATAATTAACGTTAAACTTTTTGTTAATTATATTTATTTCACTCCGTAGTTTGATTATTTTGTTTCTTTTTCTTTCACTCTAAGAGTACCCACGCTTGTTTTTTAATGCTCTATGAATAATTCTATGTACGAGGTAAATTCAAATAATATAAAATATTTGCCGAACTATCATCAGGAGTTGAAGCTGCCCTGAAGACTGTGGAGCGCCCTAGCGGCCTGTCTCTCACCATGGAGCATCACCTCAGCGTACGTTGAATTAGATAGCCATATAATAGAATTGGTCGATCTAGGGGTAAGCCATTAAAAATTTTATTTTTAGTTCTTTTCCAAGTTTATTATTTTAGAACTTTTCTAAGTTTATTATTTTAAGCACTAAATCTGTGAAAATAAAAGTAATTCGTTATTCAATATGAATACCGTTTATCATTTCTAATCCTTAGTATTGACTATAAAGTATGTATTCCTCAAGGCCCTGATAGAGAATTTTGCTCTCCCCTCTGCTAGTCTGGTCCATCGACCAGTGGCGCCCTTAATTTAATAAAAGCTGGCAGATTTGGACAACTTTTCACTACCTACATTATCGCTTTTATGGCATAATCATAATAATAATAAGCCTGTTTATTTCTTGTTTTACAATAGTTGGTAGTTTCAATATTACAGTAAATTCAAATTTGCTTTGTATTAGCAAGTTAGCTTAGATTATGTTAGTAATATAAGTATATATTTAAAAAAATATTGATGAATTAACAAGAACCCCGGTTTGGGTAAAGGCCTCCTCCAAAGATGTCCATTTTTGTCTGTCTTGTGTATCAAGTACCAGTTTATGCCAGTTAATCCTTTCTGTAGCAAAGTATAAAAGTGTTGTATTCTTCTATTTTGTTGCCCTGTCGTCTAACTTCCTAAATTTCCATAATATCTTAGTTAATTTTACTTAAGCATTCGTCCAGTTATATATTCGGTCGTATGATGACAGGGTGTTGACGTTGTATGTTGTAATTTTTAATATTGACGGCTTATGGTTTTATGGCTGTGATTTTTGAAAGTTTTTAAGGTTGAGCTTGAGTTTTGTATCTTTGGAGGGTTTTGGTCATAATCTTCCACGGTGACCAGCCGGGTTGGAAGATTTTTTGTGTTTTTTTATTGAAGTTTGTTTATTTGTGGTATCGGTCTAAGAGAAGGGGTTAGTTGCTATGCATTTTTATTCGTTGTATTTGTATTTGTCAAGAAATTCAACATGCTTGGTTTAGCTCCTTCGGTGACACTATTTGACCTTGTGACCTTGTTTTTCGAGCCAGACTGTTGTTTATTCTTTTTTGTTTTATTTTCTTGAATATCAATATTTTCAGGGTATATTGAGAGATTTCTCTTGTTCGCTGTGTTCCCGATTTATAATACTGGATAAAATCGGACATAATAATAAATAACTAATATTCCGGTAGTACTTTTTGCTCTCCCCACTGTTATATTGTATTTCTCTAATCTCTCACCATAACAACATCTTCCGAACAAGCTTTTTATTGATATGCTTGGTGAAACTCTCGTGACCAGCTATCGAAGCCGGCGTTAAGTTCTCATCTCAGAATATGGGCAGACTGTACACTGTACAGGGTCCATAGATACATGAATAAATCACAACTGCTTATCCCTTACAAATCGCAAATACGCTCCACGGTTGGATTTAGCAAACACTTCTAGCCTGGAGCACCAAAATACCATAAACCGTCGACTCTATTATTCTTAAAAAAGGGATTTTAATCTTTAGATCACAGGTGTCGGGTGGGAATGCTGTCTTTATGCTACCGGTATTTCAATGAAAAATGCCGCAATATTCGGCACTATTCAGCACCGGTACCAAACATTTGTATACATTTGTCATTTATCACATGAGAATGGGTTGTTTCAACAACTCGCTTCCTCCATCCTACAACGTGAGTCTCTTCAAAACTAAGGTTCACTCCTTCGTTTCCACAAAATGACCCTCCACACAGTATGA
Organism: Limnephilus rhombicus; assembly: GCA_929108145.2. Classification (NCBI taxonomy): domain Eukaryota; kingdom Metazoa; phylum Arthropoda; class Insecta; order Trichoptera; family Limnephilidae; genus Limnephilus; species Limnephilus rhombicus. The sequence continues at coordinate 43,053,329 of OV815288.1, read as the reverse complement.
CAAAGGCCCTGAGAGAAAGTGCGGAGTTAATGTAAAAAAATATATAATAATAATGTTTGTAAGAAAAGTGAAATCTACTCGTATAAGTGAATAAGAAGCGTTTATGAAATCAGGCAGCGTTGAAAATTTTGGCAACTTTGAGCTGTTAGCGCACTAGTAGCTATTATTAGATACCGCTAGGTGATTCGCTATTTGCATTGCCAAAATATATGTATGCACCATTCTGCACTCTAACTGCTATCTGGAACGTGTATGGGTATTGACCTACTAATGTAATACGTTGAAAACAGGTTGCTGATGCAATATTCCTGCAGAAAATTGAATTTTGTTCCAGGAAACCAAGGTAATAATATTTTGTATATACTCAACAAGCTGAATTGTTTTGAGTGATAAATATCAACAAATCACACCTCAATTTAAAAATTACATATATAAGTAATTTGGATAATCAATATAAAATGTTTCTAAAGCACGCCAGAAAACAATTGCTCTCTGCATTTTTTCTCATTGTCATCTTTGGGGACACTGTGTTGGTAGGAATCTGGGATTTAATGCATCCAGGAGAGATGGACGTATCAATCCAAGAGGTGCAAGGCGACGCGACCGGTCGAGAGGGTCACGCTGGAGGTCAAAAGGTTATCTTTAACCAATTTCTCCCGGTCCGGCCCTGTGTGCAGTCAGTGGGCAGACTCATCACAAACCTCACCTGGACAAACCTCACCCCATGAACCTTAAAAATTATCAAACTTATCGGACCACTTGGGGTGACCTACGGCGGAGCTGTTTGCTGTCCAATAATTGTTTCCCATGTAGAGGAGACTTAGGAGAGTTGTAGACAGAGACGATTTCTCCCTACCTATAACAGTTAGGGAGATGGCAATAACGCTCGTTTGTCGCTTTAGAGACGCGCTACTTCACTCAGTACCCGCCGACGGTGCACGAGAAGCGATTGCGTAATTACGACGTCTGCTTGTAAAAAAATGCGAAATGTAAGTTTTTCTTCAAAATTTTGATTGAATTTATATCATGTTTTATTACTTGTGCGTTGTTGTGTTATTTTTTCTTAAGTTTTATGGTTGTTTAAATCTCAAAGCGTTGCATTGATATTTTGTGTTTGCATCGTGTTTAGAAAATATGAATCATTATTCCGACCAAGTCGTAATTTTGTACACCTAGAACAGTTGTGACAGCCTGTCACAACTCTCCTATTTGACTTCATTTTGCTGCTGGATTATTTCGACACTTTTTTGTGCATGTATATTGTTACGATACGCCGGAATACACCCTTGCAGATCACTAGGCTACACCAGTGTGTTTGCAAACGGTTTCCCCCTCCTCTCTGCACGCGTCCCGCGCGCCAGCGGCGAACGACAACGGCCCCGACGGCCATTCCTTCCACGGCAGCGCCTCGAGTGCACGCGCTGCGTGCATCGTTCCGATTTTGTTCTGGAACACTTCATGGAAACACACGGCGAAGTTCGCCCATCGAAGTTCCTTTGGGGGACGCCAGCCCCCAGGGAACACCTCTCACCTCACCGACCTCCCAGCACCAGCCTGCGGCAGTGAGTACCCGAGCCATTAATCCCTCTTTTTGCGTGTGTTCCATCTTAAATTCAACGCGTAGATTAATAACCGCCCCAGAGAGAGACGAAGCAGAGAGATGTTAGGTCCAATTACCCCTGAATTAGATAGGATTATTGATGCTACCTTGTTCTAACCTTTGACTGCGTTATGTACCATTGTTGTCTTATGAACGGATTCTTTCCAATACACCTGATATTTACCGCAGCTGAATTGTTTCATTGCCTCCCCGGCCCGTAGGATAGAGTTTATTTCAGGGATGCCACACTAACGCCTCAGAGATCCTACAACCCTGGTGATGATGGTCTTCCCCGCTCTGCTGACCGAATTAATTCTGAGCTGGTCTGTCGGCAGAAGGTAGGCACCTCAGTTAGGAGTGCTCAACAATATTAAGTGCAGTCCGCACTAAAAGCTCGTCTCAAAAATTAATTTTCGATAAAAAAAAAATTGTACTTGTAGTATGATGACAATGTTGCGTGCGATGACTACTTTTTTGTTTCAGAATGCCTAATAACTTTACTATACACGAAAGACTTATATAGGCACTGATATTTTTTAATACTCAAACAGTCTAAATACAAAGCTGTCACAACTTACCCCGGTACCAGAGGGAGAAGTTTTTGCTTTTATTGATTTTCTCGAAAACCGTAATACTTTAATTAATTTTGATGATTGTTTTGGAAAGAGAAGGAATGGTGCTACATTAATTCACATAAGTCATAACTGTGGAATGTTTCTTGAGCGAGACATGTAATGATATGATGAGTTGTGACAATTAAAAATTGTCACAACTCATCATGGAAAGAAGTTACCGATGCATTCACAATCACACTTTACGAAGAACATGTATGTATGGATCTCCTTTTAGATATTTAATTTTAAATAATACTTCTCAAGCTTAGGCCTAAGCGAACAAGGACTGTGTTCGTTCTTGCATTACTTCCTGCACGACTTCAATATCTTACCTCTTTCTCTGGCATATATGAAGCTCTTACGTTGGCCTGTATCGGAACACATTCAATTTATAAAGTAACGTGGAAACCTGTACCTGTACAAAACGCATCTTTTCAGACACTCATTTCCTTAAATTCGTAATTCTATAATAATTGTTGATGTCTACGAATTTATAGATATAAATATAATAAGTGGGAGCCTAACTCCTCAATATGTATGTTAATCGATGAGTCATCTTAATGCGGTACGACGATTCATTTTCATTCATTTAAGATAAGCTTGTGTATGATACGATTTTAGATTTTCACGGCCAAAAGTATTTTTGTTATTAGTTATTGGGGTATAATAACAGAAAAAGCTTGTGTATGTTCCTATAAATCCAGCTAAGATCACCGATAAATCCATTAAGATTATTATTTCACCCGTGTTCTATAATAGTAATATATATATAAGAACTACCTCCTTCTTCTGGCGTTAATAACACTAAAAAATAGAAAATAATATGTATAAATGTGTATGTAGCTATGTATAAAATTTATAAATCCTCAAACTGCTTCGACTCGCAGCAATAACTTATTTATGTTACGAGTTTGTACATATACCTACAGAACTTGTTTGTTGTTTGGTTTTTAAGGTTATCATTATCACTGACAACAATGGCAAATAAGTATTTTGAAATGTTGAAACTTATGTTAGTTTTAAGTCTCTAACTTTAAGTCACAGTTGTAAATATGTACATCATTAATCCACTAGTTTTAAGTCAACTATCATAAGTCTTAGTAGTTATAAGTCACTAGCTATAAGTCTTAGATTAAACCAATAGTTACAAGTCTTAGATATAAGTCACTAGTTATAATTACAAATCTTAGTTATACCAATTTTGATTATATATTTACTTGTTCTGTACAGCGCCCTTGAGGTGATTTCTCACAAAAACGGCGCTATATAAATTAGCCAAAAATTATTATTATTATTATTGATGAAAACATTAAGAAAACATAAAATTATTCCAATAATAGAAAAACCTACAAATTTTGTAACTTCGGTAAGTCAGTCGATACTTGTTTTCCTAATTTTAATTAAATAATAAAGCAATGTACGGTAGCCAGGTAATGCTAAAGGGTTAATTAGATTATTAGATTTTTTACCAATAAGTTTTTAATACTGCTTTTTGATGAAAGCTTTTGCTTGTGGTTGGATAATAATGAGAAAATCACCTCACGGTGCTTTACAGCTGAATTTATTTATCAAGTTTCAACCTTAACCGGAACGTACGCCTGCACCGCTGTATCGCGACAGTAATATTATTAATTCCGGTTTGGGTGCTGCTTGCCCTTGGTAACCCTTTGCGCTCGCAATAAGTGGGGTCTCCAATATGTCGCTAACCGACATTTTGGAGACGTTAAAGAGTGATGTATATAAGAACATCAAAGAAATAAAAATCAAAAATTTGATTGAAAAACAATTCCTACAACTTGAAAATACAATCAACAAAGAAAAATATCGGACCAACAGGAAATAATCAAATTAAAAGACCTACTGCTAACGAAAACTGAAGAATATGCCAAAGGACTAGAAAACAGAAACCGAAGTTATCCTGTAAGTAACGGAGCCAAAACAACAAATAATTTACCTCAAGATACAAATAAATTTTCAATTATTATTTCTTCTGATGATAAAAACAAATCATCAGAAGACATTGAAAAAATAATAACAAAAAAAATTTCTGCTGCAAAACTGAAAATTGCAGTAAACGGAGTTAAAAAAATAAGCAAAAATAGACTGATTATACACTGCCCCAAAAAAAATGATGCTTTAGTATTGTCAAAAGAGATTAACGAAAATCTTCGTAACATCCAAGCTGAAGGAGTAAAGAAGAGAAAACCTAGGATCTTTCTCAAAGGACTACATGAAGATTTTCAAGATGATGATATCGTACCAAACCTAATTGCACAGAACCCGGACCTGGAGGAAATGTTAAAAGTAAATCCTGACTCCCTAAAAATGTTACAAACATTTAAAACTTAATATTCAAAAAATTGTGTCCTGGAAACTAGTGGCAGTATGAGACAATTACTACTGTATAAACAAAAAGTTAACATCAGCTACCAGCGAGTTAAGGTGGAGGACAGCAAAGTATTGACGCAATGTTTCCATTGCCTTCAATTCGGTCACACTTCGCTCCGATGTCTGGATAAAACAAATGCGGCTACATGCAGCCATTGCTCTGGAAACCACAACTTTCAACAATGTACCAACAAGAACTCCGATCCTATATGTAATAATTGTTCTTTTCAAAACAAAAACTACAAACTAAGTTATGACACTAATCACAATGCATCCAGCATTAAATGTCTATATCGTGCTAAAATGCTTAGAATCGCTCAAGACAAAATCGATTTTTCGTAAAGTAAGTAGAAGTATGATACATAAGTAACTATTCACGTACTAATTACCCGCATTATATATTTACACTGCATAAATGATTTTAACATACAAACTTATTTATTTATCCTCTAACTTATTATTTAGACTTCTAACTAATAACGCACAGCTAAGTTGCAAATTCTCCAAAATAGAGCAATGATAAGAGCGTAACAGATATTGAAAAGTTAGTAAGTTTAATAGGAGCTACATTGACTAACATTGATGCATTGATATTTTTACATAAAATCTTCGACCATGTATATCTAGACAGGGCGTGTAGGTCTTAGAAATGACACTGGAACCAAAAATATTGGTTTACGAAAACATTTATCAAAAAGAAAGCTATTTATTAAAAAGGAAGCTCTTTATTTCACAGTCAAAAGATCGCAAGAAGCATTGGTTTGCATTTTTAGTTGGTCTACGTGGAGCTAATTTTTTTTCTAGCAAGTTCGCGGTAACGGAATTATTAGCTTTGCGAAGATCATTTTTAAAATACAAATTTCAGGCAGTTAGAAATATTTTAGGTATGGGCTATCGCGGACTTTATTATTAACAATTTAATCAGTTATATGAATATCTAAAAAAATATGTACATAGCATATGAATTCGAGGCAGCGTATCAAGAAAAGTAACATTTGATAAAACATGTTTAATTTCTTATTAGTAAAACAACTACGTCACGCAAGAGATGCAACGGAATTCGATGGGTAGTTGTATTGTGAAATTTCTCGAAAAGGTGGTGTCACTTTGGGATTGGAATTGGGTATGGAAGGGCTAATATATAGTTAATATATCGATGCATAAAATAGATCAAAAAAGACATTCACGGACATAACACAAGAACGTGCAATGAAATCAGATTACCCAAGAGGACAAAGTCAATACGCAAAACAGTGGTCCAAAGGAATGAAATATTATAACGCACTGCCGGGAAATATAAAATCTAAATCAGTTGGTGAATTGAAATTGAATTATAAGAACCACATTAAACAAGAGGAAATATAATAGTACCTACGCATTAGTTTAAGTAAATTGGTAAATTGAAAATTAAATGTTCAAATGAAGACATTGTTATCAAAACAATTGGGTTTTGTGGAAGAAGTGGTGTAAACAAAGCAGCTAATTCGACTTTAAGATGACTTCCAAAAAAAGCCAAAGCCAATACGCAAAGCAATTTTTTCTATAACGAGACGAAATAATTTAAAGTCTAAAAAACTACCTCCAAATAATTAATTCAAAATAGATTGTGAAAACCACATTCATTAAACAACATAATATTAAAATGTACGTAAATTTTAAATAGTAATTTTGGAAACTAAATGAACGAATAACTTAAAATAAAATGTTAACAATATTTATTAACTGTGACTAAGTTTTTTTACAAAATTTGAACAATTATTAATAAAATTTTTAAGTTATTTATTCAAATTTGGTGAATTTTTCAAATTCTGTGAAACTGGAATTTAGACAAATAGCTATCACCTGACACTCGTAACTAGAGACGTACATCTATGTACTTGTCAAATAGTAGAAATTCAATAAACGGTTAGATAACGTAAATAATAATTTAACCACTGATAGATACAATCAATGAAAAAACTGTAACAATAGTAATGAAGAGCAAAAACACGAGGTTTGTTTGTGGTACCGAAATAAACGATAACATAAAATTTACTTAAAGATTCTTTATTGTTTTAACAGCTCCTCACTTATACGTACAACAAACTAAAACCATAGACCATAGAAGTAACTAACATTATATATTCCTTCAACAAAAACATCAGAATGACTAGACCTAAATGCATTTTTTTCTTCTTTTACACTACTCCACACTTTATTATTTATTCTACTTCGCATATTTATTAAAAATTCATCGAAATTAATTTGTCAGTAACATTGCGACGTAATATTTTTATTCTACATTTGTTGGTCTCTTATTTTCCAGTAGTAACATAATATGTGTAAGGTATCTCGAAATAAGTTATTGGTTCGAGTGATTACTAATTGTTTTGTTCATCGTAAATATTTACAGTGAATATTAAACTAGACAGTCGTCCTTACTAAGTAGGCTTTACGTAATCTGTGTTTGCGGCGAGTGGACTCTGGGAGCCAGCCCAATCTCACCGATGCCCTCGACCCTCATCCTATGTTTCCATACCTAAGGCACGAAAGGTGATAGATGATACTTTTATGATAGCCTACTCAACTGCCATCTGTTGGAATATAGCAGAACTTCATGTTACAAAATAAATCCATCGACATCTTTTGAAAGAAGCTGCAACTACGTGAATAATCAATACACTACCTCACCTACCTAAGTGAGGCAGGATATGTATCTATAGCATATAATTAAAATGTATTAAAACTTGGTACCGAATAATATTTTTTTTATTTTTTTTTATATGAAAATGTGAAACTTATATTTCAATAGGCGCCGATTTATCGGCACTGAGCTGAACATAATTTTGTTCTTAGACTTACTATGAAGTAAAATTCGTGAAATCAACGTGAAAAAATAGTCTGGAAAATAATAGCTTCATCTTAACTGTCTAGATATTTGTGTTAGGTGTTCATGCGAAGCAAAAATTTAGATATTCTGAAATAGTTCCAATGTCACTGGAATTACCCACAAAGGTGTTGTTTAGTGAATTGAATTAAAGTGAAGCATAAAAAGTTTCAATATTAAATTCGATTTTGTTAGAAGTCTCTTGCGACTACGAATTAATACATTTTATTATTTTATTATCAGTGCCGTGCTGGGATTTTTTCTGTTTGATTTCATAATTTTTATAAAGGAGTTGTTTTGTTTGAATTCAATATCAGTCGAATTCAAACATTTTTTAAGAGTTTTTTGAAAATGCAAGGAGATAACTTGTTTTTCTTATTATTTGAATTCTTGGTGAATAAGATCACATTTTGAAAATTAAAATAATTTTCTGGTAAAAATATTATATAACGTACGCTTTATATGACGTACTGCTTTTTCGCTTGTCTGAATTCCACACACAATCAGTTCCAATTTTGAAAATGAAATTCAAACCAATTATGTAGCATGCACAGACAACCGAAAAATTGTTATTTTGGTGACAGTTACGAACGAGAGTGTTCCAAATCAAAGTATTGTGAGCCATTATACTTAAACCTTCCCTATAAATAAATAAAAAATAGGTGGGTGTTGTAATGCAGATTCTAGTAGGTAAACGGCAGAGCAAAAGCGACCCATCTCAAGATAGAAAGGAAATTGTCAGGTTCATTTCAAATGAAAGATTTAGTATGTTAGAACAATTCTTATTGTAAGAAAAAATATACAAAATACAAACATACATGTAAATACCTTTTGTGACTTCTATCATCCTAGTAACAACAGGTGAGAGAAAGAGAATTTACAGAAATTGACCGCAAATCCGACGCGCCACTAGCGACAAAGACCATCTGGGACATCCTACCATCCGTAGCCCGGACCAGGCATCTTTCCCAGGAGAACCCTTGAGCATCCAGATGTGTGGATCTTCCACGACCGCAACCAGAATTCGAATTCGAGGCAGCATCCGAACCTGCATGTTTCGAGCCGAATCTGTCGACTTTCGCAACCATTCAATGTCAATTAAAGCCCATGTCGGGACCATACCAAAATGGCACGAGTCACAATCACTTCAATGGGCAACAGGACTTTCGTTATCACGGCACACTTTTCAGATGCATCCGTATCTCGAAAAAGATTCCAACGGTCACATAACTTTAAATTAACGGTCACAATCGCCTTGACGCAACTACATCGCAAAACTCCTCCCGGACGTCAATCCAAAAATAGGACAGGCCTCATTTTTCAAAGAACCAAAAGTCAAAATCGTCCCGTGATCGGGAACACCAATTCACGTCTCCCGCCATCTTTTTCCCTCCTCTGCCGCCCTCCTTCCGGCGCGAGGCTACCAACTTCACCGTCGACAGACTGTCAAACTAAATAATGAAAATAAATTAAATTTTTATTTTATTTATTTATTTATCAATAATAAAATATATTTACAATGGTTTTATTTGTATGCCTGTCTCACTAGGGTATACCTGTGTCGAGACAGGCGTACAGGTATATAAATGAATATAGAAGTTACAAGGATATTTCAGGTAAAATACATATTAATATAGAATTAAAACAGAAGGGTGATTGGAAGGGTGGTAAATCTTTTAAAGAGAGTTATTTTATAAATGTTGGAGATGGAGTAATGAAATAAATTCTGCCTAATCTATTTATAGGTTAAATTTGACAGGATTACATTATTTTCATTTGTTTTATATGGGTTAGGTTGTATGTGAATAGTCTATGTGTGATTTATTTACAGATATTTGTGATAGTGTGGCGTCCAATACTTACAATCCATTTTTTAATATCTTGTTTGAATTTTGTAAAGGAGTCACTTTGTCTGATCGTAGTTGGTAGTGTATTGTATAGTTTGCAAGATATGTATTTAGAGTGTCTTTGCCCGAAGGTGGTTTTGAAAAAAGGAGTTTGGAGAAGTTCGTTGTTTTTGGCTCGGGTATTGTGTATTGTTTGTGTAGCTTTGTATGATGTTTTGTTGTTTTTGTGTAAATTAAGTAATATGGATCTTGAGTAGAGCTGTTTTATGTTCATAACGTTGAAGGAATTGAAGATAGTATCAGTGCTGGTAGTAAGCGGCATTTTAAGAATTATTTTTATGATTAGTTTTTGTGCTTTCATGATGGGGTCAAGGGCATTGGAATATGCATTACCCCAGGCTAGAATTCCGTATTTGATGTGAGATTGGCACAATGAGTAATATACTGTTTTTAAAAGTTTTAGGTTAAGAAAATTGCGTGTTTGTTTGAAAAAGTATATAGATTTTCGGATTTTGTTTATATTAATTATGTATATGTTGCTTCCAATTCAGGTGTGTATCGAAGGTTACTCCTAAATATTTGATAATGTTTACTTTCTCCAGGCATGGGCAGTCACAGTTAGAGATGAATTTTTACATTTGTGTATTTTTAATGGCGGGGCTGGGTTTGACTTTGGGATATTGGTTAGACTAGACAGTAAGTATTTGGTTTTCTGTACATTTAGAGTTAATATGTTCGAGTCAAGCCAATATTTTACCTGTTGAATTCCTTCCTCCGCTTTGGAATATGCGGTAAGCCAATCTTTTGCTTGGAAGAGTAGGACAGTGTCATCGGCGAAACTGACAATAGTGTCATCGATATCTAGGTTGCATAACTCGTTAATATATATTAGAAAGAGCGTTGGACATATAAAACTGCCTTGAGGGACCCCGTAACTAAGGGGCAAATTCTGACTCTTTGTGGTATTGAATTTAACGCATTGGGATCTGTCAGATAAGAAGCTGGAGAGGAGGCCTAATTCTTTGTTCCTAATACCAATATTAAACATTTTGCGTTTTAGTTTGCTGTGTGAGATTGTATCAAATGCTTTACATAGGTCGAGAAATACCGATAGACATTTCAAGCTCTTATCCAGGTGGCCAGAAATATGGTCAGTGACCGTGGCTATAGCATCATTGGTGCTTTTATTATTTCTGAATCCAAATTGCCGCGGCGATTTTAAGTTATTGGTTTCCAGATATTCCATGAGACTATTTTTGACGATCTTTTCGAATACTTTTGAGAGGGAATTTAGCAAAGTAATAGGACGATAATTACTAATATCAAGTTTGGAGCCAGTTTTAAAAATAGGGATAATGAGACCTTGTTTTAGAATGGTGGGAAATAGCCCTTGGCGGATGCTAATATTAAGTAGATGCGTTAATGGTTGAAGTATAACAGGGGCAATTTTTTTAAGAACATTGTTAGATATTTCATCAATGCCGATTGATGAAGAGTTTTTGAGCGAGTTTATTACTATAGAAACTTCTTTCTCTGTAATCGTTTTAAGAACAAAGCGGGTTGGGAAATCATCATTGGTCGCGTGGTCACTTGGACCAAGCGTATCGTTATTTATTTGGATTTTTTTTGCTAGTTCCGGACCTATGTTTGTAAAGTACTGGTTTATGTAATTGACAATTGTGTTGGGGTTCGATGTAAAGTCTACAGTGATATCTTTGATATTGAGAGAGTTGAAGGTGTCAGTGGCTTTATTTGAATTGGTAGCTTCCTTAAGGACTTTCCATATTTTTTTAGGGTCATTGTTGCATTCGGAAATTTTTTTGTTGTAATATTGATTTTTGCTTTCCTAGTGACTTGTGTGCAGATATTACGGTATTTTTTGTAGAAATTATGGAGTGTGATATCATATGGGTTTGTGGCACATTTTTTGTGTATGGAATTGCGTTTCCGAACGCAGTTGATTATAGTATGGTTTATCCAAGGTTTGAGAGGTTTGATCGCTTTAGGAATGGTTTTTGTGGTGATATTGGTGTTTTGGACAAGGATGTCTTGGTAGGTAAGTAGAGAAGTAGTTCCAGGCCTTCTCTATGTTAGTTTTGTTATAGAGTGTGTCCCACAATTTGGAGTTAATTGTTTTGTTAAGATTGTCATAGTTAATTGTTTTCTTCGTTATTTTAGTTGGAGGTTTGCTTTGTACGTTTTGTTTGGATGTTGTGTTTGGAATTAAACATTTGTACGTTGTGTTTGGAATTAAACAGTACCTGCTCGCGCAGTTAACACTCGTAAAAAGTAATTCGTTACAATGAGTAGAAAAAGAGTAGTTCATATATTTTTTTAGGAAGCATTGAGGAAAATAGTATTGCTCTGTACCTATGTCATTTTTATGGAAACTGTAGGGTCTTTGAAGGGTAGAAATGAGAAGAATAAAGAGGTATGAGGGGTGGGTTTTAACCTGGTGGTTAATATATCCAGGAGTGACGTATGAATCCATCCCTCCCACTGCAAGGCACTGGGGTCGAGATAGTCCGCCTGGAGTTGTAAAAGGGTCTCCCTCAACAGACTTCTCATGATCTGGCCCGCCACACAGCTGGTGGACAGACACATCCGCCATCAAGACCCGGAGAAACCTCACCCCACGAATACTGCAAATAAACTGTATATCACAACAGTCAAAAATATTGCGAGATTTTAAGAGCTACGATAACTTGAAATGGGTTCAAATTTAATTGAAAACTTTTGTATCAAACTTAGGGTCTTAGTTTTTTTTTAAACATTTTTTTACTGGGCTATTCACAAGTCTTTACACTCGCATTTCGTATTTAAAAAAAAAATGTACACGTTTTACAAACATTACACACACTCAAAATATTACGTCACAACATACTTTGCTTAGGTTGTTCCCTGTTGACAAAGATCACTCTCTTTACATTCCTCCACCTACCACTACTTTTTCCCCCTCCTCTGGAGTTCAGACCATTGTCATTATTGTCAATCCACTGTGAAAGCATATTTTTATTTATTTTTATAACACATATGTAACCAAACTTATAGATTTTTGTAGAATATTATATTTGAAGAAACTACGGTTGTAGCGAAACCCGATCTGCGTTAAAAATAAAATATAAAAGAGTTGTTAACTAATAACGTGTTGTTTACTTTTATTTTAAAATATTTTGTGATACCCTTAACCTAAAGCATCTGCTCCATATTGACAAAAATGTATTATTTACCTGGGTAAAGTAGTTCTGTGAAAACCTCAGCTAAGAACGGTGCACGCCATCTTCCTAGAAATAAAGTATTTTGTTGTCACCCAACAAAGACAGCTCCATGTTATTAAGTATATTATATTTATATGTGGCCTGTATATGACGAACTGTTCCATGAAAAGAAACAAAATATATTAAAGAATCCGAGAGTCCCCCTTTTATTTGCATTAGCGACAAGGAAACGAATAGAAGAAGGAACAAAATATTGCAAAGGAAAAGTAATGGCGTCCAGAAAGGATATACAAAAGATAAAAGGCGGAAAAATTCCTAATCCACGACCTCCTAATATTATTATATTTTTATACCCAAAAAAATCGGGTAAATTGTTGTCAAAATAAGCCCCCAGATGGTGTTTTGTCGTTTGTTCCATAAATGTTGTTGTCTTGGTTCGGTGGATAATGTTCTTCGATAAAAGCATTTTTATGTAGAATTTTTTACTAGTCACTCTCTTAAAAATTTTAAAGTGAGTTCATCAGGCCTTAAACTGAGACGTTGCGCATAAAATTTCGGTGAAATCATAAACAAAGTTTCTAAGAATTCCAAATTGAAATTTATCAGATTACCATGCTGGTATACAATATTTTTACCAAAAAGTTCAAATGAGTTACACCGTGTTTCCGATGAAAAAACTATTTATGTGGTTCGCAAAGTAGGTAAAATAAAAATTGCAACAATTAATTATTAGATTTTTTTTTAATTTAGAAAACATTTAATATTTGTCTTTAATTTGATTAGATGAGGATTCAACTGGGTCATTTATAAACATTTATTATTCTAAATAAATAAAAAGAAAATACTTTGTTTTAATTTATAAAAATACTGGTATTTTAATAACAGTCCTGATGATGGTACGGAGGTACCGAAACCGGTCTTATTCTTCTTGTGCCCTGTCCGTTCAACGGACGTTGGCTATCATGTTGGCTATGCGGACTTTGTTTACTGCGGCCCGGAACAGCTCCATGGTAGATAGGCCAAATCACTGTCTCAGGTTTTTCATCCGTGAGGTTCTCCTTCTTTCAGGGCCCCGTCTTCCGGCAATCTTTCCCTGATGCAGGATCTCATACTTCTCTGGATGTCTCATCACATGTCCAAGATATTGAAGTTTTCGGATTTTTTTAAATTACTTCCTTTTCCTTATGCATCCGAACGATAACATTTTCATTTGTAACCCTGTCCATCCAGCTTATTTTAATTATTCTTCTGTAGATCCACATCTTGAATGCCTCAAGTCACTTTTAGTTCTTCGGTAAGCGTCCATCTACCGAAACCAGTAGACTAAAAAATAACAATGCAGTGACTCAAAACAAAGTATTTTCTTTTTATTTATTTAAAATGTTAAGTCAAGATGTGTTTGCTTCTTTTGAAAAATTCATTTATTATTCATTTAATTAAAAAAAGGGAATCATATTGATAAATATAAGACCATTTCCATCTTGGTAGAGAAATCGGTCGTTCCCATATTTAATTTGAGTAGTAGCGCTCTGATCGTTTTAAATCCAAAGTGTGTATATAATATAATAAATAAAATAGATTTTATGGGGAATCTTCTTAAGTGGATAATCAGCTATCTTTAAAACAGAAAACAATTTGGGAGGGGGTAATTTTCAATTTGGGAGGCGGGAATGGATACTGCCGCCTCGGGAACCTCTATTGGATAACCAACACCTCTGCCATAGGTCACTTCAAGTGGTTCGCTACATTTGGGGATTTAGCAGGGGTGCCCGGGTTCATGGGGTGAGGTTTGTCTAGATCTTGGAGGTGGACGACTAGGACACACTGAACCCCAGATTCCCACCCACCCCTTAAACCCTTTTCCTTCCTAGAACTCTCCTATGCTTCCTTTTCTTAAAAAACCCTCCACACAGCATCCCCTAAGGTGATATAGGCCTTGAGAGAAATTATTTTCCTCAGGGCCTCCTGTGTGGAGTTCATGTTAAATTTTTTTTTTTTAAAACTCACTGATTATTTTACTATTGAGTTTTAATGAAGAGAAATAAAATCAACTAATTTTTTCCAGTATTTTTTGACAGCATTTTTTTAAAATTATTGATGTTGCGACTGTACGACTGCACGGCTGTGCGGTCTTTGAAGGTCTCTGGAAGTCTATAGTCGGTCGTAAATAGAGCTCGTTGTTTGACTTTTTTCTTTTTCCAAAACAATGTGATCACTGATCACATAGTACTAATTGAGGTAATAATCGGAATCAAACTTAAACACTTTAGTTAAATTAATTGCGCTTAAAAAGTTCAGATAAACTTGCAATAAAGGTGAGATGAATTTAGATTCTGGCTGTAAGGCTTTTATAAATGAAGCTGAATTTTTGCAACGAATGGCAAAATGGCAATAGGGTTTATGACTTAACGCTTTCGATTCTCGTGAAGGGATAGATAAAATAATACAAAGATAAATTTGATGTAAAAGAATAAAGATAAAATGCGACACAGAAGTGAAATTGAAAATAAAAGAGTCCATAGACGGAATGAATGCAGATAAATTTGAGTATAAAATGACAGGTAGAAAATAAGTTAAATATTTCAAATAGTATGACATACCTAATACTCAACAGCGAATTTACCTTTTTGTTATTTTTGACTCGGTCTGTTTCAAATTTAATCTAAATTTATAAGTATATCTACTACTTTAATGATTAATATCGCATTGTTGGGTATATTTATCAAAAGTGATTTCAACAAAATTAAACAAATTTGTTGATTTTGCTCAGAATCAACAAATTTATTGATTTTGCTCAGAATCAACAAATTTTGTAAAAAATGTTTGGGTATTTTTGCGTAATGCAGCAATACAAATAATTGTTATTTTTGTCTTGAAATGGATGAAAATATATATACCGCCATAAATTAGTATCCAAGGCAAATTTTAGAATTCCTTAACGATTTTCGTTCGTGTGGAGGGTCTTTTTGAGGAGAGGAAGGAATGAACATTGGTCTTGAAGAGACCCATTTTGCAGGAAAGAGGAAACACAGAGGCCGGCAAATCACTCCATAGCCGAGCTGTTGAACATAAGAACGAGTCGAAAAAACGACCCGCTCTCATGTGACAAATGGCAACCGTGTACAAATGTTGGGCACGCGTTTGGCGTGTTTCCCGACTATGCAACGGTGCCGAAGGGATCAATGACGCTAGTTCCTCGGAGCATCTTCCATTATAATACCGGTAGAACAAGGATAGCATTCCCACCCGATGCCTGTGCTCTAAAGATTGCAATCCGTCAGTTAAGATGGGAGAATCTATTAAACTAAACGGACCGCCCGTTTCTGCACAGAGTCGAGGGTATTTATCAGGTATTTTGGAGCTACAGACCAGAGGTGGCTGCCAAATTCAACCGTGGGGCACACTTGTGATTTGTACAGGGTTAGCAGTTGTGTACCGTTAAAGTATCTGCGGGCCCTGTACAGTACATCCAGTTTTTGGGAGGCTAACTTTACTCTGGCTTCGATGGAGCCCCCATACCTGAGCTGTTATCAACCTTCTTATCGACCAATCATTTTAAGGGAAAATTATTCCTTGGTTATGAAACCTTTTACATAACGTATTACTATTGTTAGAGTGATAATAGGTATCCATATCTTCACCCCTCAGGCCTTGATCCTAGTTTGTCGTTAAGTAAAAAAAAAAATTGCATCGCATTAAAATTCAAATAAATGTAATATTTCTGAACGTATCCGAAAATTAGAACTGTTTTAAAAAAGCGATGAAATTGGCTTTCAAAGTTTATAATTCGAAATAAACATACAATTTGTGAAATATACCTATATTTTTTTTAATGCGAACTAAAATTACTATTAAAGAAAAAGACGCAAACACGCACTATGTATTATAAACCTTATCGTTAACTCACTTCTGTCGTTTGATGTAAAAATAAATAATATAAAAATCCTAAAATTTCTGAAACATTTTCAAATTGCTCTCGAAAACTTTGTCTTCATAAAGGTGTACATTTTAATTATTCTGTGGTTAACTTTAAGATTTTTGTATAAAGCGCGTTATTTTCTCTTTCTAATACCGTTTAGATCATATTTCTAACCATTATAGTAAGGGAGGCATAACGATTTCTATAAAACCTCCTGGAGTTGTTCCGAAAGGCGAAAAAATTAGCTTGAGATGTAAAAATCTCTAGGTAACAGGTTCTTGTATGCCGATTCCCGTAAGATAACTACCGTCTACCTTTACATATTTAATAAAAAATTAATAAGGGAAAAAACAAATAGAACGCATGGTATTTTTATATTGAAATATCATTGTAGATTCAATTCTAAATCTTGCTCCAGCTTCGTCACCTTTGAAACACTGAAATGGTAATTAATATTGACACGTTCAACCCTATCGATAGCCCATAACACAACAAATGTCCGGCACTCGAGAAACACTCGACCTTAACCCCTCAAGGTGCCCAACTGCTGTTTCGTAATCCCACCACGCCTCTGCTTGTGCACGCTACAGAACAAGGAGAGAGAAGGGGGGTGGTGCTACGTTCACACAACTTTCTCACACTGGGAAACGTGACTCGAATGGGTAGTTTGATAGTTACTTGGGGATGCTATATTTTTGTGCTGGTTTACAGTTCATACATAGGTATTGTGATGAATGTTTTATTTGTGTGTGATGTAGAAAAAAATATTGTATCTGTCGAAAAAGGAAAGGTTATGCAACCATACGACGAACCGTTGTCGAAAAAGGTTTTACAAAATATTGATGTTATTTATTGAACTTATTTCTAAGATTCATCGTGGCAATGTATTGTTACATCACTCTGGTATAAATAAGCCAAATTTGCAGACGTTCAATTTATATTTCCAAAAGAAGTTAATTTAAATTGATATTTTTGTTGTAACTCTGCGTAACTGGCGTTCTTGCTGTAACTCTATGTGGCTAGGCAAGGGGGGCTCCATCGAAGCCGGGGTCAAGTTAGTATTTCAGAGGCTGGGCGCAGTATACGTGTACAACTGTACAAGGCTCGCAGATACTTTAATAATACTTGTGTAGATCACAAGTGTGTCCCCAATTGAGTTATTGTGCTACCCTGTTGAAATCTGGAGCCCTAAAATATTTGAAAAGTATCTTAGACTCTGTGCAGAAATGGGCAGTCCGTTTGATGAATTCAATACACGCACTTGTTCCTAGCCTTCACACTTGGAAACAAATACACCTCAAATATCGACATACTTCCACATTCTACCATTGTTTTAGAAATACCAGAATATTATTTATGTGCCATACCATTTTTTTATGTACTATATTTTGATATTTGAGGATCTTCGCACAGAAGCTATTACATATATTTTTATATATTCCTGCTGTCTATCTACAAGGTACAAACTTATGCATTTTTATGTCTGTATCTTGCACTTTTTCATGTATTATAATAATCGCAGGCATTCAGATCGTCACCTGTAAATCTTATAATATTATTTCTTTAAAACTTTCTATCATATTATTTCTTAGAAAACTTTCTATCTTATTGTTATACATTATTTTCCGATTTTACCTATTGTATAGATTAGGTATGTTGTCAGACCGCAAAGATATTTATTGCATTTCTAGTGGATAATTGATCATGAACAAACGAAAATTCAGTTTTTTCGAATGTTTGTAACAGATCCATATTTTTTTTCATGGGCACCTTTGATCGTTATATATATTTTTTTATTTAGTAACTATACATTTTTTTTTCGTTTTTATATGAAAATCTTAGGTATATATAAAAAATAGAAATTATATTCGTAGCCCTCCTCACTGGGAGATCCTGTGCTATGGGGGAATATGCTTTGGATAAGTTTTCAGCGACTTCTATGGTTTAACTTCACGGTTTGATGAGATTTTCCAGAAATTTCTACGACGATGTTTTAAGTATACTAGTAAGTTCATTATCCGATAGTTCCTTCAGCCAACATTTAATGTCCTTAATGTAGCTATTTTTTGTTTCAATTTGTTTGATACTAAGTGGGAGTATGTTATAAAACTTTACTGCCAAAAATTCAGAACTTCTTTGTCCAAATGAAGATTTACACTTTGGTTTATTAACCCGTCTGCTTTTTTAGGAATAAATACATTCCAAAACACGTAATCTCGTTATACTTTCATAAGACCAAAAACTTCCCGAGCGACCTTACATTTTAAAAGCTATATATCTCTCTTCCTCTCATGCAAACATACATATGTATTTTTTCTTTTAACCAGAAAGATAATGAAATAATGCTTCTTATTGTCTTTGAAATATGAAAGCTATCTTGCATGGATATTTTACAATCTCGATCCAAAGTGACAGTTTCAGAATTTACGCGGCTTCCGGATTGGGAGGTGCGAATATATTGAACCAAGCAGACGGGTTTAGTATGTCTGTTTGTTTGGCTCTGGTTTTATGAGCATGTGAGGTGTCTGCCTCTGAATCATTTTTGTGGTGATGTACTAGAATGTTTTTGGCGTAGATTGATTAATTTAGATATTTTCTGTTAAGTGTGTGAACCCATTTTTTCACGTGTTATAAATCTTTCTCCCTCTCTCTTCCACGAATTATAGTACAATCATGATGCTTCTTTATTCAAAATCTGTATTGTTGTATAATTTTAGTACAATCGCAGACAATGAAAAATCAGGGGATATTGTAATTTAAATTCGAAAAAGACATTAAAAATAATTCCTAGAATATTACAGGTTTTACCTACCTACTTTATCCCTTCGAACTATGAATTTCAATTTTGAAAATGACATAAATTCAAAGCCATTTTGAACACCGATAACACAGGTCTGCAAATTGATATTTTTAATTTTTTTTAAATGGTAATGGGTGAATTATATGTTGTCATGAAGTGCTTTCTTGAATTTTAACTTCCCACCCCTATATGATTATTTCCGTCATCAGGTACTAAATATTTAATAATAGTTGTCAAAAGCTTGCAACATTGGCTAGATCTTCTGATTGGCTAAGAATTCGGTGGGAGGAGCGTGGCGGTCAGCCAGGGGGCTGCGATCTGCGGGCTTCTGGGGGGTTCTTCTGGTTTTAACTGCGCTATGGGTCGGTCTTTCGCATTTTGGCCGGGGCCGCCTAGATCCTTTTTGGTTTCAGCGTTTGTTGGAACCCGTAATTTAAAATATAGTTAAGTTTTATATATCTAAATCAACTCAGTGGTGTTTCCGGACGAGGTTCTCTGCCCAGATGAAACCCGAGACGGGGTAACGTGCGTACAACTTATATTATTATGTGTTATCATTCAACCCTTTTATTATATTTTAGAATCATTAACCTTGAGTTCACAAAGAAATTAAAAGCTTTTCCTAGAAGCGTCGAGTCATTAATAAATTCACAAATTATTTAAAAGCGACAAGAGATCTTCTAATTTATTAAACCCTATCTTTATTCAATAAATGAAGCGACGATCGTTTTGAATCAAATCCGATCGAATTGAGAACACAATATCCCTGGGAGGAGCTAGCCGAGGTTTGTATTATAATTTGGTTTTGGTAAGTATTTAAATTGAACCATTGTTGTTGAGTCTTGAACATTGTGTTATTTAATTTCAAATTTGTTATAAGTTCGTAATCAGGCGGTTCGAGCCCGTCGATAGGTAACACTGACGCCTTTCAACGTGGAGCTAGATTTGGTTCATTATGATATGTCGCTTTCCTTGATTTTTTTCATAAACTCCATGCTGTTTTTCGTGATGTATGTATAAATATGTAAATAATAATAATTTTTTCCCCTTTAAATGTATAGCTAAATAAGTGATTGTGAATAGTTTTAAAAAGTTCAAGCGTGTTTGCAAACGCCGCCATTTTGATCCACGTGTTTTTTCAACCGCCGGTATATCAAGTGTTCGAGAAGTATTTAAAAAAGTTCACGCGTGTTTTAATGATCTGCCATCTTGTCGGCCGCATCTCCGGATTAAAAAAAAAAACCGCCACGTGTTTTCGATCGTTTAAATCAAGTTTTTTGTCGTTAACAGCCACCATTTTGGAAACATCTCAAATCTCCACGTGTTTTCGATCGTTTAAATCAAGTTTTTGTCGTTAACAGCCGCCATTTTGGAAGCATCTCAAATCACCACGTGTTTTTGACCGGTAAATATTTAGTCATGCCGTATTTTGAAAAGATTCGTTTTGTTTTACGCGATTCTTGAAACAAAATGGTTACCGGAAATCTCAGAATTAGATACCTCAGATTAAAATCTGCTAGCGTAGGTAAATGCATTGAAGGTACGGTATACCCGCTCAAAAAGGGAGATAGTGAAATTCGAGTAAAACCACAATTCGGAATTTAAGCCTTGCTTGAAATGGATTTAGCCATATTTGGTGCATATTGTGATCTTCTGCTAAAAAACGGCGTTGTGGTTATTTGTTAGTTAGTTCTTTAACCCGTCTGCTTGGTTCAATATATTTGCACCTCACAAATCGGAAGCCTGGATTTTGCGCGTAAATTCTAAAACCGTCATTTTGGATTGAGATTGTAAAATATCTATGCAAGATAACTTTCATATCTCAAAGACAATAAGAAGCATTATTTCGTTCTCTTTCTGGTTAAAAGAAAAATACATATGTTTGCATGAGAAGAAGAGAGATATTGAAGCTATATAGCTTTTAAAATGTAAGGTCGCTCGGGACGTTTTTGGTCTTATGAAAGTATAACGCGATTACGTGTTTTGGGATGTATTTATTCCTAAACAAGCAAATGGGTTAACAAATTTTCCTTTAGTAAGTGCCGCTCGCATAGCACGCCAATTTAAATTGTGTGACCTCAAGTTTAGTTTGCTTGACATAGGTTTTAAATATATTTGAATAATTTTAAATCGACGTAATTTACTTGCCATATTCGAGTTTAAAATTTTACAAAAGTTAAATGGTCGGGGTGCAGGCACCTAAAAGCAGGTAGAATTCTTCAAAATATTTTTTGGAGACCTTCATAAAATTTAAGGTTCGTTTTATCACCGGGTAGCGGGAGGAACGATTGTATGTTGGGTTCCTTTGGAGACAATAACTATTGTCTTTTTTCATAGGCAAAGAATTTATTTCAAATATCTGAAAGTACTTACCTAGTAGATGCGATTATTTTTAGAATAACGGCCATTAGTTTGAAACAGAAAGTGTGTTGAGACCACATTTTAGCGTTATTTTTCGTTGAAACGAGCTGATGATTTAGAGTGGTAAAATAGTATTTACCTATTTAAACATAGATTTTTAACAGTTAAAAAAAAAAAAAAACGAACGCAAAAAAAAAAAAATTAATCGAGTTCAATTCTCGTGATTTACCAGTGAGATATAATTTTTAGTGTTCAATGATACCGCCTTCCTTATGGGATATAAATACCTACCAGTTCGAATCTGGAATGATAATAATGCAACGCACTCCGACGTAATTACCTTACTTCAAAATTCAGTCGCGGGTTCGATTCCTTGCGAAATTATATATCTCCGTAACCATGCCGATCTCTCTATCGAAGAGTAGAAACCTATTAACGATTAGATAAATATGTTTGTGCCTATGATATTTTAGGGGATACTGTGTGGAGTGCCCTTTAAGGAAAGGAAGGAGAGGAAGGAAAGAGGGATGAGGGGCGGATATAAATTTAGTGGTCAGTGTCCAGGAGTGACAGACATAGGAATTCCTTTCTCCAAATTACGGTTCGACGGCAGGTAGTCTAGACACCCAGTCCGATTTTACCCCATATGGACTCAGGTACTCGTAGCGAATAAAACAACATCCAAATGTAGCGAATCCCTTAAGAGGATTACCTATAACTGAGGCGCTGGTTATACAATAGATAGTTCCGGGGCAGCGGTACCCATGCCCGCAACAACAAATTGATACGACAACGAAGTCTATGTAACGGAAGTACGATAGCTATTTTTTAAATAGATGGATATAATCGGTATCTGTTAATATTAATGTATAGGTATTACTATTAATTAATTATTTTACGGAAAAGTGATAGTGGGTTCGATTATTACTTTTGATTTTCGAGATTTTGCTCAGGATATAACAAGTGTCTAGATTTATTCAACTAACGGTGTAGATTGATTGCATAGAAATCAATAGATGTTAATTGAAATTAAAGTTATTATTTGAAATAATAAAGATAAGGAACGAACTTATTTACAGATATTTGATAAGTTGATAGAAGAAGATCAAGATGGAATGCAACTATAATGTTGGCCCATACCAATTAGAAAATAGTTATTCAAAGAAAATCAAGATGGAATCCATCTTAGCCAAGTGGAAAATTATTTCTTCAAATAATTTTGAAATTTATTTGTTTGAGTAGAGTTTCGCGCTAAGCGACGGACGTGAATCGTATTTTGACTGATTTATCACTCAAATGGTTTTGTAGGAACCGGAGAAATCAACGTATTGTGAAAATAAGATATGAAATTGACACCACACCCTTCCACACATACCTACACTCATCGTGCTGTTTTCGAAAGGACGCTTTTGGGATAGTGCATACACGTACATTACAATTGCTTCGGAGTAATTAACCGAATGTGATAACCACTAACATTCGCCACTCACACATACACTAACCTTGACACTGTTTTCGAAGGGGCCCATTTGAAAGCAGTGTGTACACACCTTACATACACACTACACTTGTATTTTATAACTATTCATGTACATCATTCGACATTCGTATTGTATTTCATATATAACTAGGCTCTGCTTGCTATTATTTTCACCTCTCTTTCAAGCTCGAGAATGAATGTCGTTGGTGATTAATAATTGCGATTTGATGGTTTGCTCGTTCCGGGAAAAAACTAGCTGGCGCCCCGCGGCACAGCCCGCGTAAATGAAGTGGAAAAGTCCCTGACTTCTGAATTATTATTTCATTATTATTATTTTTGTCATCATTAAAAAAATACTCTAATGCGCTGACTAAAATAATAACTTTAAATTATTGTTGTCATCATTAAAAAAATAGTATAATGCGCTGACTACAATAACTTCAAATATTGCCTTAAAACGCGATATATCGACGACAATTATATTGCAGTGAATGTGATAAAACCTGAGGTATTATTAATGTGTGTCAAAGAAATCTTGGAGTCTACCCGTTTCTGCTGACAGTTTAACTTTAAGGGGGATCACTGCGGTGTTCCAATTAGCGCTAAGTTTTTTTCAGCTGTTGTCCTAAATTATACCTACGCCGGAATCTTGTAAGATTTCTGACACTATGTGGGTCACTAAAGGACTTTGAGTTTTGTTGTCTATTTTGTTATCTGTTTTGTTTTAATATGTCATTAACCAGTAATCCGTACTGTTAAAAAGTGGATACTGACTTAACTGAGCCATTACCTGTTCTTTAAAAGGGGGTTAAATGCGCTTTTTGTTCTACGATATGTCAATACATACATCACGACATCTAATGTGGAGTTACCTTACGCTTTGATCTCTTGTTGCTTATACATTACTGTTCAGATAATTTTGTTTACTCTATGTGCCTTGATGCCTAAGTGTTTGTACCTTTCTAATAATTTTGTTATTTTGTTCCATGTTGACATTTCTCTCCTGCTGAGGAACCTGACTATTCCTCTAGACGCCCCGATGGACATTACACACTGACTTGCGCTACCTAGGAAGTTGCGTGTAACAAAGTTCCTGCCAGGCCACTTCCACGTGTTGATTTTGCTGTCTATTTGATATTTTATATAAATTGTAAACTATATAACTTATTGTAAACTGTACTACTTTTTGCCTAGGTTTTTAATGCTGAATCTCTATGTGAACGATTTTTTTGTAAAGTTTATCGAGTCATTCTTTGAAGGGTTTAGATTCAAAAAACCTTCGTTACAACGGCGGTTTTTTCCTGGTGTTTTCGGGGATGTGTCATGAAGTGCTTTCTTGAATTTTAACTTCCCACCCCTATATGATTATTTCCGTCATCAGGTACTAAATATTTAATAATAGTTGTCAAAAGCTTGCAACATTGGCTAGATCTTCTGATTGGCTAAGAATTCGGTGGGAGGAGCGTGGCGGTCAGCCAGGGGGCTGCGATCTGCGGGCTTCTGGGGGGTTCTTCTGGTTTTAACTGCGCTATGGGTCGGTCTTTCGCATTTTGGCCGGGGCCGCCTAGATCCTTTTTGGTTTCAGCGTTTGTTGGAACCCGTAATTTAAAATATAGTTAAGTTTTATATATCTAAATCAACTCAGTGGTGTTTCCGGACGAGGTTCTCTGCCCAGATGAAACCCGAGACGGGGTAACGTGCGTACAACTTATATTATTATGTGTTATCATTCAACCCTTTTATTATATTTTAGAATCATTAACCTTGAGTTCACAAAGAAATTAAAAGCTTTTCCTAGAAGCGTCGAGTCATTAATAAATTCACAAATTATTTAAAAGCGACAAGAGATCTTCTAATTTATTAAACCCTATCTTTATTCAATAAATGAAGCGACGATCGTTTTGAATCAAATCCGATCGAATTGAGAACACAATATCCCTGGGAGGAGCTAGCCGAGGTTTGTATTATAATTTGGTTTTGGTAAGTATTTAAATTGAACCATTGTTGTTGAGTCTTGAACATTGTGTTATTTAATTTCAAATTTGTTATAAGTTCGTAATCAGGCGGTTCGAGCCCGTCGATAGGTAACAATGTATTTTGATATGCTGAATTCGAATATGCCATCCATTTCGACCCATCACGTAAGGATTTTCCGCAAAGTAGAAATTAAACAATAGGCAAAACCCGCCTTACACTACTCTGTAGGGAATGTTAAAAAAAAAATCATAAAATTATACAAATTTAATTAATTAAATTATATTAAGTAATAAAATATTTTATTTATATTATATACAATTATAAATCTATATAAAAACTGCTTTTTTAGTTTCGAAGCTTCTTCTTGTGCTTTTTATTTTGTGGGACGTTTTATTAAAATTGTTGAGGTCCACTGGAGTCGCCTACTTGAAACTCTTCACTAGAACTTTCTTCTGATTCACTTTCTGATGACGGCAAATCGTCTAGGCTTTGGGGTGCTTGTGGTGTAGGAATGCCAGGCCCGTGAGGGATTGGGCGGAGTGCCGAGTCCATGTTTGGGAGGCGGGAATGGGTACCGCCGCCCCGGGAACCTTTATTGGATAACCAACACCTCTGCCATAGGTCACCCCAAGTGGTTCGCTACGTTTGGTGATTTAGCAGGGGTGCCCGGGTTCATGGGGTGAGGTTTGTCCAGATCTTGGAGGCGAATGACCAAGACACACTGAACCCCAGATTCCTACCCACCCCTTAAACCCTTTTCCTTCCCAGAACTCTCCTCTCCTTCCTTTCCTTAAAAAAACCCTCCACACAGCATCCTCAAAGATGACATAGGCCCTGAGAGAAATTATTTTCCTCAGGGCCTCCTGTGTGGAGCTCATGTAAAAAAAAAAATTAAAAAAAAATGTTTGGGTAACAAATTTGTTTTTTTTTTTATTTTTGGTACTAACGAAAAGATTTAACTTTACCTTTTGACCACGTTCTAAGTCCTTCAACACACCCTGAACAAACTCCATGCGGGGCCCAAGATTTGTTCTGGTCCTCTATCTTCACACCAAATACGCAAAATACACCTTTTTAACAAAATCAGTAATATTTCTTTGTTGTTTTTTTCACCACAGATATAGCAAAAACTCTCGAAGAATTGAACAACCTCTTAAAGTCATTTTTGAAACGCACGTTACGAAACAGAAATAAATAAATGAAAGGGAGTGGATGGGAGTGGGCAACTTGGGAATTTCGGCATTCTCTCATCATACTTACTATGGAAAATTCCAATATATATGATTCAACGCTGACTAATTTTATCGTCATGAGTTACTAAATATTTTATTTCAGTCTATAAAAGATAACATTGTCTTATAATAAGTTGGAACTAATAAAAAATATATATTTCGGCAATTTACCCCGTTTTGCGCCTTAAGATAGGCAATACCACAGTATTTTGAGTTTTCCGGAAAAACCTTACGTGATGGATTTTTTTTGATAATTTTCCCGAATTCAGCAACCAAAAATACATGGGAAATATCTCTTATTTCAAAGAAAAAAAAAACAGTCGCAGACCTGTGTAATTTAACACAGGAATAACTTACATCATAGACAACCGAAATTAGTAAATTTGAAGTTGATGTTTTATCAGTCTGCTTATACTTTATACGTTTTAAATTGTTAAATTGTGTTCGAAACTGTGAGTAGTTTTCGTCTAGCATAAATGTAAATTACTCTTAAAATAAATCTTTTGAAATAATTAAATCTACCAGCGAAAATAAACTTAACGTTTTGCATTTGCGAGTAAGTGATTTATTTCACGGTTTTTTAATCTGGTCTGTTCCACACAATGTATCTACCTTGCCTAGACTCTAAACTCGATAAAACCTCCCCCAGACAAAATATGAACATTTGATACAGTCCCTGCGGGTGCCCTTCGTTTCTGAAGTGCGGAGTTACATGATATGAACATTAAAATATATTAGCCCATCGCTGAGGGCGATAAAAATCATATTCGAAAGGCGTTTTCTCGTAAATCTGAAATGTGGATTTAACACATAATTTCGACATGTGTTATTTACATATTTGCTCACTAACTTAAAGCTCTCTCATTAATGTGTCAATCGTTTATCAATAATCAAACAGACAGTTAATATTATTGATGTAAAACTACTACAACACCTACTAAACTGATACAACACCTACGAAGCATAAAAGTCCTATCAAGGCTCCTATTGGTTGAGATATAAAACGGAAATGGCACCAGGTCTGCGCTCATTGGCTGCTTTGATTATGATCTCACTTTTCAAGGCTCTTTGGAATTGTTTTGGTAAAGTTTAGCTTCTACCGCGTGTTAACTGCACTCGATTTTTTTTTATAACTAACACAGACCTGTGAAAAATCACCGATAATTGTTAGATACTTAGGATCTTTGTCTTTGAAAAGAAGAATCCTTGAAAAACACTTAAATTAGATCCACACAGGAGGCCCTGAGAAAAATAATTTCCCTCGGTGCCTTTATCATCTTAGGGATGTTGTGTGGAGGTTTATTTGAAGAAAATGAAGAAGAGGAAGTTCTGAGAAGGAATAGGTATGCGGGGTGGGTTGATCAAATTCCGAAATTCTTAAAATAATTGTATTATTTCACAATTAATTCATTTAAGATAATATATACTACATTTTATGCACGTTCCAGAGAGGAAAATGCTCTCAGTATTGCCTTGTTGTAGGACCACCATTCAAAATTAATGAAAACCTTGAACTGTTACTTGAAATGGCTCTAGCCGTGTTTGGTGGCCAGATCTGAATATCAGGGACTCAAGGTTCAATGTTTAATTGGTCAAAATAGACATAACGTCATTTTATCACACCATATACATTACGTATTTGTAAGTTTTACATTGTTGTCTTTTTCACATCATGCCATTTATTAATTTCAGTTTGCAGTAGGCTGCCATAAATTAGAAGTCATTAAATACGCCCAGACAAGTAACCTCTGTTGACATAATATTTTAATATGTACTATGAAGTCTTTTATGAAAAGCTTTGATTAAAACCTTGAGAAAAGTCAGATACGTCAATGAAATCACTTGTTCGATATAAAGCGTGTAGCGTTACATTTCTGCCGTATTGATTTGACCTCGATTCAGTAAATCAGATTGACCTAAAAGAGATCCGTCACCTAATTATCTGCCCTCCCCGGAGCCAGCTTCGTTATTTTGTACCAATCCAAAAAGACCATCGATCTCAATAAATGAACATTAAGCCGATTATTCTAATCATTACATCTTAGGGTGCATTTTAAGCAGCGTATTTAAAAAATAATAATTATTGTTTTCGTCGGTTTTACAAACGACTGTGCTTAGATGAAGACCTAATCACAAAAACAACTCGAGGCTTTGATTCACCAAGCAATTTTTTAAAACTACCTGTTTTTTCAGAAGTCGGTAGAATAATGTAAAAACTTGTTGACGTTGACGATAATTCACAAAGAATTCAATCTACTAGTTATTTGTTGCACGAAATGTCAGTTTTACGAAAACTTTGTGTTATTACCATTATTCACAATTAAAGCTCTATAAATGAAACATTTGAACGTAGACGAATACTAAAAACTGTTTTAGAAAGGTTATAAAATAAGCTTTCAAATTAACATTTGTAAATATTAAAATTTAGAATGCAAACATAAAAAAATGTGAAGATGACTCACGTGATGTTTTTATGAGAAAACGGTATTAAAATCACGGATTATATAAAGAAAAACAATACTTATTCTATTTTATAAATGTATAATAAACAATTTTGTAATCTGACTTTCATATCATTTTATATAAAAATATTTAATAAAAATTAACAATGTCGAGCGGGCCATAGGCGATTTGGCGGGTAAAATAACTTATTCTGTATGTCTGACAGAATAGGTATTTTTATGTATTTCTATGGACAACTTGAATAGGAATGTACAGCTTGATCCACTATCGACCTTTTACTTTTTGTTTTAGGGATGTCACTAAAACAATAACGGATTTACAACGGTTTCTGTGGAGACACGCGTTGACGTATAAACACGCTTATTGTACTCGACTACTATTGTCATTTTAACGCATATATCTGCTTACGTTGCTAAGGGGTTCTACTTTCTAAAAATAATTGTACGCAAAATTATTGAAATTCTCTATTGTTTTTCTCTATTTTACAGTTTGTATTCGAACTGTCAGTTAATGTGTTAGGTAGGTACTTATCCACCTATTTTACAAAAATGCAATGTTAAATTTTCAACGACTTGTAAAGCAACCCCTAGAGAATCTTCTAGAATAAATCATTTTGAACATATTACATAAGAAAGTGTTACAATGAAATTTCCAAAAACATCCTATTATACGTGCTTGAATAGTTACATAAGAAATTTCACCGAAGAGGGAAATTTGTACTACTTAGTAATCAGATAATCAGAATTGAAACGTTTCTTGTTAAATTCGTATGTTAAAGCCAGGTCATAAATTTCGTTGATTTTCTTTGAGATCAGGTTCCGGGAAGAAGTTGGGTACTTTTCCTGGAACTGTTCTTCGTTGCCGTAATTTCCGTCCTCGCAGACGTGAGGCATATTTGTTTTAGCCAACACACGTGTAATAATCTGTAATAGTCAGAGCTTAGGACTAAAGAGAAGACGTTAAGGGAGATAGCGATTCTTCATTGAGATTTGAATCTTCGTGGAATTTCCTCCAGAATTTGAGAAAAAAATTTAAGTTTTTATATTTTTGATTTGAATTTTCACGGCCACAAGTTTTATCGTTATTTTATTTGGGAGTCTTCAGTTTCATTAAAATCAATCACTGAATAAAAGTGCAGAGCGTTTTGTTGATTCCAGAGTTTTTATTAGAGTTGTGAGACATCGGTATTACAATAGACTGGCGCAGCCGTTAGGATTGATTCTGGACCCTGACCTCAGGCTTGCAATCGTATTTATCTACGTTTCCATCTCTGCATTATCGACAACTGCTAGTTATACTGTTAAAACAAACTACCATCTAGGATATCACATTAGTAAAGTACGTGCTTGTGTATGCAGTAATGCAACACGGTATTGAAACTACATTTATAAGCACACACTCCACGACAATCTTCGATTACACATCTGCAACTGGTGGTAAACTATGTAATGCTATCAGAAACATTTTATTTTTTTATTTTCTCTATTCATCATATAAATTTTTAATCAGTTTTTACAGGTGATTCTACTACCACGCTAGGCACATGCTCGTATTATGGTAGTCGAATTATGAATATATAATTATACAAATGTAAGAATTGTTATTGGTTAATAAATAGTTTAGTTAGGTACAATGTTTTTGTTTAACAACGAATTCTTTAAGTGGTTTCTCAATTAAGTAGATAATACTTATATAATAATAAATCTACATTGGCTAAAAAATACATTACACATAGTACTCAAATGGGAGATGATATATTATTTTAGTCCCACTCCCTCCATGCTGTTGAAGCTATTGTACCAGAATAAATACTGCCTGTTTCATGGGGCGCCAAAAAATATTAAATTAATAGAAAGATAGCTTAGATAACTTACATATTGAAAAGTTCTTCGTCTTAGTAATTATAATATTTTTTTGTGAACACGGCGCAAGAGTCCTAACTACGCCTGAAGCCATGAAAATGGGCTCGCTAGGATTATGTGTGAGGCTGGAAGCACTGGAAAGGTACTAGTGCATTTGTGATTTGGTCACTATGTAAACACAAGTTTTCGAAATACGGCTCATGCCATTTCAAGCAATAACTTTTCAATTCTGAATGGTGATTTTTCACCACGGCGATACTGGGAGTATTTTCCACTATGTAGTTAATAAATATTAACTAATCTTTTGTTTATTGAAAAATATTGCAATCTTCAATGAATGTGAACAGAAAGAATAGAAAGATTCTATTGTGATCGAGATAATATAAGATTTGTATTCACTGAAGAAGAAAAAAATATTTAAATATAAATGAAACAAGAAACAGACCTGGACCCAAAATATTAAACAAAGGTAACTGTCGCTACAGGGTCTAACCCAGGACCCATACAAAACCTTTCAACGCGATGTGTTTTTAGATTTCATTTATTTTAATTTGCTCTATGAGAAAAAATAAATTAATTTTTGGGAATCGCTGGCAACGGTAAATATGCACTTTAAAAAAAAAAACCTTTTGATTCACCTTAATTACATTAAAAGGCAACTATTTGCATTGGGGGAAGTGGAAAATATTTCATTCTAAATTTCATTACGTAAAATTAAAATTAGCTTTCGTCTTGTGAGATTGTACGCCAGAATCACAAACCATGTTACACAAACCTAGCGTAGCCGCTAAACTACTTGAAAACTGGGATATTTTTCTTTCCTTGACGCGAGTAGGCGTTATAAAGGGGCACTTTCTTTTGTATCACAAACCATGTTACACAAAAATATTTTCCACTTCCCCCAATGCAAATAGTTGTCTTTTAATGTAATTAAGGTGAATCAAAAGATTTTTTCAAAAAAAAGTGCGTATTAACCGTTGCCAGCGATCCCCAAAATTTACCAAAAATAACATGTCTATCAGAAAAAAACTTTCATGACTTTATCTGATTTATATCATAAAAATAACTAACCAACCATCACGCCTGTTGGGGTTTCACAAGGTACCCGCAAAGCGGAAGGAAAGAAAAGTGAGGAATGCCGACTTACCCGAACATTTTCTCCCTTCGATTGTCCTTTTCAGGTACGCTGGTTCTTTTATATTCATTCACTAATTGAACTCATGAGCTTAGGTTTTTCACTTGTATAGAAATGTTCAACATGGTCAATTTTAACAGCTCCGTACTCAATATAGATGTTGAAATTTTCAATGAAAGGCTCCATATTCAAAATATGTGTTGACAGGAAGGTGGGTATTTTACAACTGAATAATGTGATACGTGATTGTATCTGGTCGGCATGGTGGGTAGGAAAAATTATGATTTGTTTGGTAGAAATTATAAGAATTTGTAGGTAAAAATTAAAAGTTGGAAAAATAAAGTTGGTAGGCAGAGAGGACGGACCGCCAAACATCTCAATCTTGGCACACACTCCTTGCCACGTTCAAATTCATACAACGTCTCATACATGCTCTTCTATTATTCCAACTCTTCACATGGCCCCACTAAAGTATCTGATTCACTTGGTCGTGCCATGTCTTAATCGGGTGTCCCCAATTTCTTCTACGATTCAAATTTGCGTCATATATTCTCCTTACACTCCTTTCCTCGTTCATTCGCTCTGCCCAAACATCTGAGCGTCCCTTTCTTAATCTTACTCATTACGCTTACTGCAGCCTTGCATTCATCACGGATCTCCACATTTATGTCATTGGCCAATAAAATAACGACTTTTAAATTAAGAACCAAAAAAATTATGACAATATTTCTAGTATAAACAGTTCCGATATAAAGTGAGATATACACTGACCTATAAGTTACTATACGATCACACGTATCCCAACTAACGCAGGTCTTTCCTTCGAATTCACTGATTCACCTGTCCAATTTCACGCCTTCAGACCAGTTTCTGATTTCCTGCTTCCTTTAGCTAAGATCCAACATGGCGGCGGTTCCGGCTACTGAGCGTAACATTAGATTCTTTCATGTTAAATATCTCTGCTCTTTTCCCTCCAACCAATCTCTCCGTGCTCTGATTCTGCTTTGTATTACGGTCTCAAGTCGAATTTTAAAATAGTTGTTGGACATGCAATCTTTTCTGAATCGTGACTTGAGTAAAGATTTTGAAGGTGTGCATTTCATGTATTATACAGTTACTAACTGGAACCCGGCATGCGTTGCTATAACATTTAATAAATAAATTGTTGGTCATTGTGCGTGTCCTTTCCCATTCGTCCCGTTACCCTTCCGCCTCCCCTTTCTCTCCCGCGTCCACTTCCCCTCTCGCGTTCCCACTCCGCCTCCTCCACCTTCCTTCTCCTCACTCCACTCCCCCCTCCCGAATTCCCCTCCTCTCTCCCGCATTCCTTACATTATTTCCCGGTACATTCAGTTTTCAAGCAGCTCACGCGCCAACTATTGCATTTTTTCATACAAATTTAATAATGCCAGAACTCACCAGTAGTTTATAAAAACCTTGTCCTGACAATAACGAATACAAAAAAAAAGAATTATCCAATTTCATGCAGTCGTTCGGAAGTTATGCGCGTACATACATTTTGGCGATTCATTTTTATTTATATATATAGATAGGAGATAGATAGATATTAACTACGACGCCTGAAATAAAATTTCCTGCAAATATATTAACATCGTTTCCACGACAACCGTCTGACGTAAGAAATAACTCACTTTCGTCAGTAAATTTATTTGAAAATAAACGTATAATAAATATAGTATATTAATTTTTATAATTTCATAACACCATTATAATATATAGCCTATCTTACTCACTTACAGTGTAGCTTTCTATTGGTGAAAGAATTTTTAAAAAAGGTTTAGTGGTTCAGGCGTAATTGCATAACAAACAACCTCGCGCACTTTTGCATTTCTAATATTAATACAGATGATTATTATTGAACTCCGGAATGGTTCCACAAAACCAAAGAATATTATTGGTCAGTTTTCCAAACAAATTTTAATCCAAGAATCGTAAAATTTTCCACACATGATTTTCAAAGCAGGAGAAAGTCTATGTTTACATGATATTTCCGAAAACCAACCCCCACCCTCTTTTTTCACCATTTGAACTGAATTTTTAATCTTCTTGATGAAATTTTGCAATCTTTACGCTAAAAATAAGTCGACAACTAATTTAAAAAAAAACTCCGAGTGTTAAGTCCGAGCAACGCTCAAATACAAGTAAAACATTTTTAATGTTAAATTATACAATATTGCTTTGTTATACACTAACAGCCTTACTAAAAAAAAACCACAGCGCGACCAATTAACTGTGTTATTGCAATAACATAATTAGACCCCGTATACACTAAATCACGTTTTATTACCAATAACGTTTCTTGCGTGATCACGCTGTTAAAATGCATTAAGATCTGACAACATTGTAAATGGTTTTAATTTCCTAGGAAACAATGTTGTTTTAATTCTTCTCCGCTAGGGGCATTATTGGTGCGCCGGTGCATATCGGCCCGCGATGACAAAACAGTTCGGTGTGTTTATGGCGGGATATGGAAAATTTTGTTAGTGCCTAAATGTTGTGATTTTACTAAATAATTTCTATTGTAGTGACGAATTTACTCTTCTGTTCACATAATTGATATATTTACCATATTATTTGTGTGGTTTACAGCAGTTTAATCAAGTTATTGTACAAACGCCGTACTTTCAAAGTTGAACTGTCAGAATATTGTTTTTTATATGTTACTTAAGATAAAATTTTTATTTTAAGATCTTTATTTTAAGAGAATTTCTTAAAAGTGATAATTTTTTATAATATTAAAATCTAATACATGTGTTCGTAAACGTATCAAAAAAATTAACGTCTTTAGAGATGCAAGAAATCTATTTTAAATTTCGGTATTATTTCTAAGTTATTTTTTTGGCAATAAAAAAAACTTTGAAATTTTTTATTATTTTTTTATTGTATACACGATAAAAAAGTGAGGAGATAGTTTCCTTTCAAATTTATTACATAAAAGGACTGTGTTTTTTAAATTTTGATTTTATTTAAATTTCTCTACATTTTGGTCAAAAATGTTGTGGGAGGAAATTTTTTTCCATGTTTTTCCGAGTTTGAATCATAAAATATGGCAGTTTTTGAAAGCTAAAGTGTATTTCAAATACTCAAATCTAAAAGGTAATTTTATCTAGTTTTCATAAATGGTATTTGTTTTTACGACACCTTCAAAAATAAGAAATATATAGAACATTCAAAATACTATGGAAAAATTACAAATATCGTTCGGACATCAATGGTTAAAACAGAGATAAACTACCCTCTCAGGCCGTGGAAACCATGTGTATTTCTTTCAAAGAACAAATTTTTAATTAGTAATGTTTTCACATCCGCGGCCGTTTGTCAATTGAATAAAATTTTCACTGGGTTTTTTAGTAAGGCTGCATATGTTTATATTGACACTATGCTGTTTCGGATTAACTGTTCAATCCTCAAGTCAAAATATATGAAAAAAGTGAATTAAACCAAATTATAGGTACATTTAACACAACGTACGAACTGATTAATTTCGTAAAACGATAATATCTTTATTTTGATTACGTACAAAATTTGTGTTATTTTCGAATAAATAAATTAATGAAGTTTATAAAAATTTTATTTCATTTTGGGATACGTTCAAAAACAGCGAATCTATTAATAATACCAAGCGGGAAATTTATTTGATGACACGATTTTATATTGTCTAGGTCCAAGAGGTTTAAAGATGTATTCATTTTTGTGAACAAGTGAACGAAATGCAAAAGACTGATGCAAAACAAGGCACGACCATATGGATTTTTCAAAGAGCACAAGGACACGCCATGTCAAGGTCAAGATAGCGTACTCGCTATCGATAATGCCCGAATAACTACAAGGGCTCGTTTAAACATTACAAGCTTAAAGATCCGGCAGGTGATGTCAATTCCCATAATTTGTAACTGTTTGGATTTATACTGGCCAAATATCCACTCGATGAAGTAAGCACCCATTAATAATCACCCAATAACTAGGTTG
Organism: Limnephilus rhombicus; assembly: GCA_929108145.2. Classification (NCBI taxonomy): domain Eukaryota; kingdom Metazoa; phylum Arthropoda; class Insecta; order Trichoptera; family Limnephilidae; genus Limnephilus; species Limnephilus rhombicus. Next base: position 43,017,577 of record OV815288.1, on the reverse strand, counting down.
CTACGTATCAGTTCAAATTGAAATTTGAATTCCTAATTGAAATTTTTACTACGTGCAAGTCGAATCCAGATTTTCGTTTGTTGACCAAAACATACTAGGAACAAGAAAATTTTTCTTGAGCAGTTCCAAGTTAGCAGCCGGAGAATCCGGGAGTCTCAGACGTATAAAGGCACATAGTTTGGTGAATCGTCTTTACCTGTGAGCTTATAACTTCTGTTAGTTTGAGTTTATTGATTTACCATTTAATATTTTTTTCTACTTGAACTGGCGCCCTTATAATAATTTAAACATCTTGAGATCTTTTTTTAATTCACGACAAGCTATCAATTCATTTATTAGTCTTTTAACTATTTAGTTTCTTTTTCTAAGGACTAAACACGACCCTGAAGAATTAAAATATTATTTTATTAGAGTCTCATGTTCTGTTTTATTTATTTAATAATATAATTTAATTGTTGCCACATCTCTTTAATTTATAACTATAAGTCTTGTGTTGTACTTATTCTTTTATGCAGTGTTACACCTTCTATTTATAAATCATTACATTGGCGTCCACCGTGGTTAATTTAATTATATTTATTAAGCTTTGCATTGATTAGTACAGCATTACAAATTCAAACTAGGAATTATACATGTCTAGTGACTAGACCCTATTAGTCGGTGTGGTGTGGTGTGGTTTTCTCTGATGAACAAAACTTCTCAGATGATCGAGAGTTTCAATGATAAAATTTATCGATTCGTCAGGTTTCAAGTCGTGCTTTATCATCTGGATTGCAATAAATATTCAACTCGACCAAACGCCCGTTCTAATCGATGCTCTGGGTATTTCTGGAGCAAATGTACTCGGCACTGAAAGTGCCCAGCTGTCCATCGAATATCATCGGCTATTTCCGTAACTGTTCAGCTCTTTACTGACACTCCTATCGTACTACTTTACTGACATCTAAAAACTACATATAATACTAAACTACACAAAAACTACACAAACCACCTATACTAACGAAATCTGTTTATTTATTTATTTACAAAATCATCAGATTTTTTATATTTACAACAATAAAATGAATAATAACAGATTTTCACATAACTTAAAATTATAATAAAAAAAACTAAGGGTCCTGTATCCGTGAGCTCACAAGTATACAAAAATACAACATTGTAAATGTAAATGTTAAATAAAGAATAAAAAGGATGTAAGAACACAATATTAATGTTAAAAAAAGAATAAAGAAAGATTTAAGAACACAAATATAAACAAATAACCTGCTAAATAAATTTCAAAGTATTAGTATTCAGAAATTTAACCTTACCAGACAACAGCAATAATAATAATATGTACCTGCAACTCAAAGAGAACCCATTACAGTAAATCGAATAAGGAAAGGATGCACAGCAGTAACATGATCACGTGCAAAAGGGTATTTAAAATTATTTAATGACAGCTATGACATATTGTTTAAAGGTTCTTGAATTAAATTTTTTATCAAACATATTGCTTGCTCTGAATAAAAAACATTTTGTCTGAATTTGAATTTGAATTTGATTTGTAGAACATATTTTAAGATGAAAAAGTGATGGACATTAAAACTACATATGTACATATTTTGGTACAACACAGTCAGTTTCTTCCAACTCTAAAAATCCTTCTTTCCATAACAACAATATTCGCGGATTCATTGTTCGTCATGTTTATGATAGGAAAATTCAGACCTGGTATTCACAAAAAAATAAAATAAAAACTAATCCATTTTGCGGTTCCCACAACAGTAGCGATGAAGTAAATAGACCTTGAAAATGATGCCAGATTTGTAATGTTATTATTATTCAACACACAGCGACTAAAGCCAGTGGTACAGAATTTAAAATAGGGAAATGAAAAAAAAGTCAGGAACTTCTATTATTGTTGTGCAGTACATTATTGGGTTGCTGGGACCATAAATCTGGGAGTTATGGGAATCGGATGCTGGTGGACCACAGATTTGTGGAACTATGGTCACCCTATCCGAGGGAGGATTTCAAATTAAACATTTTTATTTTTTATACGTGAAAGTTTTATATGTTTGGTTTAGGTAAAAGTAACAGAGAAAGATAATGTTAATCGGATAGTGGCTGAGTTGACAAGGTCCGGATCTCACCCAAGCGTGCGACATAGGTTTAATTTGACCAGTGGGTGGCTGAGTTGGCATCGCGTTTGGGCTATGTCCTCCATCACAACACAAGCAACATTTTCCGCTTTGTGTGATGATAGTAGGTGATTTTCAAATATTGTCAGGCTATTGTATCCCGGGAATGTTTACCATTCTTTTAGAAATAAAATAACTAGTGTGCTTTATACCACACGACTGAAGTAAAACTTCACTAACTTATATCTCCTTCTCAACTTCCGTTCGCCTCGCCCGATCACACTTTTCATAACGCTCTCGTCACGCATTCACCAACTTACTCGTGCGTAAAGAATTTTTACTTAAAAAATTAACTAAAATTAATTCCTCGGCTATCTAAGTCTTTCATCGTTGCACAAGCAGCATTTTCTGCAAATTAATGATGCTAGTATGAGATTTTCAAAAATTGAGAGGTTATTTGTAATCCGGGAATGTTTGTCTTTATTTAAGAAAAAGGAAGGTGTCAAGTCACTTCAATTTCATCTAGGGTGGTGGACCTTTTTTATTGTAAAACACTTTTTTAATGAAGAGTCGTTTTATTTACAAACACTTTTGAGTAACAATGAAATCAACACTTTTTGTAACTAATTTTGGCCCGGACCTCGCCTGGGCAGTACAGGGTCTGTACTCTTAGTATCGGTTAATGTGAGAGAGAAACATATTTTAAATAACACCCCTTTCATACTGCTAAAAACTGTAAAAATACCGTCCTTCAGACTATTAAAAAGGCGATAATAACAATAACACAGGTATTAGATATCTACTGGGGTCACGTGATCCATTCTAATTAGTCGGTAACAATAGCTTCTATAAAATTCATCCAGAGGTCTCTAACATTCATACTCTCTTAATAAGCTAAGAAAAATTAAATCAATGTGATTAACTACAGTATTTATCTCATAGATTTCACTATTCTTAACAGAAGGTTTTGAAGTTATCTTTATATTAAATATTTATAACGTCAAAATAAGAAATCTTGCAGGTACTCTAAATGGAAAATTTATCCGGAGTAAAATAAATAAAAAATGAAACCTTTCTTCAAATTCTAAGTGCCAAGAAGAGAAAGTTTTTTTTAACCATTCACCGCTGAAGCAATTCAAACAAATGTATTATGTAATTTCCTAATGTGATGAAGAATTCTCACCACTTAACTTCTGCTTTCCGAGGTCATCCAACTAAAAGTCACATCTTGTTCGTTGATCTAAATTGATTATTTTTCCCATTTCTAGAAAGAAAAAAGGAAGAAAGCCAAGAATATTCCGAAAGAAAAAGCAAGATTCTTAACCGCGTTTCGGAACTAGTGAAGAAAAACTACCGCCATCTGACGAAACGAGAAATAATGCACGGACATATTTCTTCAAAACTAACTTCGTCCCAATTAGGTATTACTGGAAGAATGAAAAGCGTCGGAAAAATAATTACGTATAAGAATGATATAATTCGTATTACAATAAGTTTTCAACAAACACGCTTTTGTAAAAAAATAAAAGCAAACGTATAGAATTAATACGTTTTGTAAAAAATAGATCTCCCGCAGAAACCTAGTTGCGTAATAATAATAAATGATTCTGGAATATTTTAAATGTATTTATTATGTAATAACGTTAGGCTGTAGATTACCTTTACTTTTTTACTCTTATACTACCTGACGTCCGCTGCGTTGCTGATTTTTTCGAATTTCTTATTTTGAACGTCAAGTGTGTAAAATGTCATAGAAAAGAATCAAAATTCTGTTTTAAGAGGTTGAAAGAGAAGGTGAGGTTAGTATGGCGAAATTTAATGTTCACAATCGGTTTGAAGTATTTTTTGCAGTCTTATTTTGAAAGGCAAGTGTGCGAAATGTCATCATTCTCGGAATAAAGCTGTAGATTAAAAAAAAAAACAAATCCGTGCCTGGACACATTCTCTTCTTTACATACATTTATTTATGCATGTACGTAGCTTTAATAATAGAAGTTAGATTTTATCGCACATGTGTCCAAACTGCCCGGAGCAAGTGGTTCTTGTCACGAAATCAACACTGACGCCGAAAAAAATCCAAAACTGTGTGGTAACATTTATAATGAATATTTTGCTAATGTCGGCCCTAATCTTACTCGTAATATTATCCTAGACAACAAAAAAACACAACAACCAGAGCACAACTCAACTATTGAAGAAGGTTTCCACACATTTGCTTCAGTAACTGATAAAGAAGTCGAAAACGCTGTAATAAGTTTGCGAGGATCAGCAAGCCCTGGCTATGACAATATAACCGTAAAAACATTAAAAGCCGTTCATGAGATAATCAGCAAACCGATTGCTCATATAATAAATGTAAGTCTAAAGAAGGGTGTATTCCCGAACAACTATAAGAAGACTATTGTCACCCCTGTTTATAAATCTGGAGATGAAAAAAATATTTCCAACTATCGTCCCATAGCACTCACATCAAACATTGCAAAAATCTATGAAAAAATTGTTAAAAAACAACTCAACAATTAAATAAAAGAAAAAAAGATAATGAGCCCAAACCAATTTGGGTTTAGGGACAATCTCAGCACTCAAGATGCAATTGCTAAATTAACTTCAACAATAATACAAAAATTAGATAACGGAGAAAAGTGTCTTGGTATATTCATCGACTTACGCCAGGCATTTGATAGCATATCACACTTCAAACTAAATGAGAAACTCATGCAAATTGGATTGGACGGAACAGTACTGTCATGGTTCCAAAGTTATCTAAAAGAGAGATTTCAATACGTAAAATAAATAATACACTAAGTGAACCTAAAATCTCATCATTTGGTATACCACAAGGAACTGTCATCGGTCCTATCCTTTTTATTATATATGTAAATCAAATGTTCACTCTCCCCATAGTTGGAGATATCATATCTTATGCAGATGACACTGTAGTTATCACTAAAGGAAAATCATGGGAGGAAACAATGAGTATAGCAAATATCAATATAAACATACTCAAAACATGGTTTGACCTAAATTGTCTCTCACTTAATACGGAGAAAACTTATTTTATTCCTTTTTCTTTGAAAGAAAAAAATGTCGAGAACAATATAACTATTAAAATCCATTCATCACAGTGTGAAAACAAAAAGGAATGCAACGATGAAAATTGCCTACCAATAACATGCAAAAATAGTATAAAGTATCTGGGTGTCATAGTAGATAGACACTTAAAATGGAAAGAACAAGTCCAAAATACAGTAACCAGAATAAGAAAACTTATAAACATATTTATTAGACTGAGAAACATCTTATCATACAATATGATCAAAACTATCTATTTCTCTCTTGCCCAATCTATTCTACAATATGGTATAATCGGGTGGGGTGGGACTTTCAAAACTAACCTCTTACCTGTAGAAAGGGTACAGAGGTTGATTTTGAAAGTCATCTTACAAAAACCATCTTTATTTCCAACAACACAGCTATTTGACTCTTTTAGGGTTCTCAGTCTTAATAAAATTTTCAAAAAGAACTCATTATTGCAAACTCATAAAGATCTTTTCAATCCATCAACAACAAAATTCACAAACATAAATAACCGACCACGATTACGGGGCAATTTAGAAATTCCAAAATTTAAAACGAGTGCTTCCCAACACCATTATGCTTATCAAGGTATAAAATTTTTCAATGCTCTCCCATATAAAATCAAGTCTGAAAAAAATTATAAAGTTTTCAAATCCCAAATAAAAACACTAATAGACCAACCCGACACTAATTATAAGTTTTAAATTCATCATCACAATAATAACAACAAAAAAAAAAAACTAGAACATAATCTCTAAAAATATTTCATCACCATATCAAATTTGAAAGCAAAGTACATACGCATTATTTGCAGGCACCAAATTGATACAACTTTATTATATGTACCTACTCTGACAATACTGTCAGTTATTATGTCCACTTGTGTCCATGAATATATATTTTATTAATATAAGTACTTGTATACTCTGTGTAACTATGCATTTTACAATGGCACTCCAAAATTCAAGCACGAGAAATGTTTTCTCTATTGAATTGGGTAGTTTCATTAAAAATAAATTTACATAATGTTATTAGTTTTAAGAATCAAATGTTTTACTATGAATAAAATACTAATGTATTTTTTTAATTAAAAAAAAAAAAAAAATTATATTAATTTATAAAAATATCACAAGGAGGGGAAGAAGGCCGACGAAGGTCAGATTAGACTGCTTGAAACTGTTTTTAATAGTGTTACAGAACGCAATCGATTATGCAGGTAATAGCGGTATTTTTCAGTTTTTTCCCTTCTCTACATACTTCTACAACATACGAAGACAATGAGACTCTATATTTTTGTATGTAGGTACACAATTTCAGTTTTTTGCACTAAACGCCTAATAAATGTAACACCAACAATGATGGGGGTAGCAATTGTAAAATCATGCAATCTCCAGCGTTTTAAATATAGTGTCCTCCGCGTGCAAAGTCATATCTTCTCCAAACATGAGCTTTCTAAGCTTGAACGTGTGATTGAACATGTGCAATTGAAAACCACCAAACTTAGCAAACCACTTGGGGTGATCTATGGCAACCGGGAAACATTTATTATCCAATAAATGTTTCCCGGTTCCAGGTAAGTATGTTTTCTGTAACTATTTGAAAAAAAAAATAGATGGAGCCTAAGAATTCATAATAAATTGTACTGCGCCCTATTTCACAAAAAATGGTCCTCTACGGTGATTATTTTTTATTATTATTTATACCATATTAAGATATAGATATCGGATCAAATTTAACCAGCTATTTCTGAGCTTTTTATGTGGAGCGAAAAATTGAAAGCGTGTTGGAATTTTTCGTTCAGAAATGTGAAAATGTTATAATATGAAGGATAATCGGAAAGTACATAAATGTACTGTGACCATAACGGGCTGTGGTTTTTTCATTTTTATTTTTGAGGGTTGGCAACATTGAGAAATCGTCGCCTTAGTTCTTAATTGTCCAAACACCCATTTTAGTTTTTGTTCAATCTCCAGTTTAAAATTAAATTGAAGAATAAAAAATTATAGTTAATCACTTTACTACGAATTATTTACACTAATGAGACCTTTCCCTTTACGGAAATAGCTTCATCTTAAACACCCTACCATGATGTTTCATTGAAAAGATGAAAGAAAACCTTCTCCTTCTATAAAACTTTCTAATGGTTGTTTGAACAATTAAGAACTAAAGCAACGAGCTAGAGGAAGATCTTCTGACCAGAGCGAGCAGCGCAGAAACATGGTAGTACGTAAACACACGTTGTTGTGTCCAATTGCGTAAAAGATGTCAGGAAATCCCACCAATCCCGTTTTTTGCGAGTTTCTTGAACGTTTTGAAATGGATGGTGAGTATTTTCTTAGCTCTGTTGTGACTGGAAATAAAACGGGGTTGGCTTAATACACGCCTGAGATAAAAAAAAGTCGTCATAGTGCCGTCATACTAATTTCTCATCTGTAAAAAATTGAAAACCACCATTTCGTATGAAAAAATCATGGCATCAGTGTTTTGGAACCGAAGAGCATCATTTTGGTCGAATTTCTACCTCATGAGGAGACCGTAAATGCACGATATTGTGAGATCCTAACAAAACTCAAAAGGAGCATTAAAAACAAATAGAGGGGAATGCTGGAAATGCACGACAACGTTTGTCCTCACACAGCCTTGGCCAACAAGGTGGCCTTGGACTCATTTGGTTGGGATGTTTTGAACCACTCCCCGAATTCCCCTTCAGATTAAAATCTTTCCACCTCCCTGAAGGCACACATGGGTGGAATTAAATTTTCAACAAAATAGCAAGTGCAGAAAGATGTCCTGAAGTGGGGGAAGGAGCTGTCGGGAGAGTTCTTCGAGGGGGGCATAAAGTAGATTATGCCACGGCTCACCACTTGCATTGAACGAGATGAAATTATATGAAAAATAGTCAACAAGACAACCAAGAATATCCTGTCATTTTGTTCAAATACACTTTTGTTCAAAAAATACAAAAATCTAGCACACTGACATTCTGTTTATGCCTTTTAAATAAAAATATATGCATAGTAAAACTTATGCGTGTCGTAGGTAATTAATTATGCCTAATTATCCGAAACCAACTGATAAATTGCATGAAATCAATTATACGTTCTTAAAATAGCATTAGTTAGAGCGCAAAATGACTTTCTCAATGTATCACAATTTGTGAGATCTAATTCAAGTGACAAAGGAAGCTATCACATGTAATCATCAACATGTAAATTTGAATATTGCCTATTACAAAATTTGCATTAGAGAGCGTTAATATTATCATTTGAAAATGATGGATCAAAACAGCCAATACTGTTTTCGTATGATTACTGCTGAGTAATCGCTCATCAATTATTATGATCTGCATTTCCAACAATTCGGGAAACCCATTGTAAGTAATTCATTTCATTCCGAGAAAACAGAAATTATGTGAATTTAACATGAAACGTTGAGTAGTATCTACAATAACTGGATGCACAAATGCCATATACAACGTCATTAACCCGAATACTATGATTATTTCGGAAAGGATTTCTCTGTGGGCAATAGCTTATGTCATGATAAATTCTGCGCGGATGGTGGATTGATATATTTGAATACCGAAAAGAGTAAATGTTAAGGAAGTGAATTTTTTACCATAACAAAGTATTTCATGTTAACCGGCTGCGCCAGTTTGTTGTCAATGGATTATTGATAATAGAAACTCATTTTTCACAACAAATCACTTTTCCATTATTTTGACATAATGCAGATGTATAAAGAGTATAGGACTGTAAGGAGACTATTGTCTTTTATTATAAAACAATTATTATGGGTACAAAAAGAGAATTCGTGAGTTTGTACTACTATATAAGTATTGGTTAGTCTATTATAAGTCTAAGTCATCTCTAACTGTAAGTCTTAGATGTTAGTAACTAGTAATGATTACCAATTTTATTATTTACTAGCTTTTGCCCCCGGCTTCGCTCGCACAATCGCCCTCCCTCCCCCCAATCACCCTCCCCTCAACCCCTTACCCCTCTCCCTCACCCTCCCATACTCGTTACATTCGTTTTACATCGAAACCTGAATAGAAACAAAATAGTAACCTGAACAAATAATAAAATGACAGCGCACGTCAATTACCCAGCAACGCTTTGCTTTTCGTCCGGACAATAAACGTATAATAAATAATTTCATAACGCCAGAGCTTACTAATATATAGAGCCTATATTTCTCGCAAATAATGTAGCTTTCTAATAGTGAAAAAAAAAATAAAGTCCATTCAGTAGTTTTTGTCTGAAAAAACATACATCCGTTCAAACATTCGCCTTTATAATATTATAAATATGATTTATTTGTACAGCGTCCTTGTCCTTGAGGGGATTTTTCACGAAAACGGTGATGTATACATAAATCAGCCAAGTATTATAATCATCATACATACAGAATTTCCCGATACCGTCTCTCTTAATCTGATCATAGTGGTCAAGTTAACAACTTCATTATCCCACAGTTTTCTAATACTCTTAGAATCTTTCTGATTATCGAAACCAAAGGGTTCCCCGTACCTTGACACCTGCCGTGGAGACCCAATGTACTACCGACATCTGTCGGATAACTTTATAACCTATCTACGAGTATGTCAATAGAATCAATGATAACTATCTGATCTTAAACATTAGAGATTAGAGTCCTCTAAATCTTGGACGGATAATCAATTAAATTAGGTAGGCGGGTATGGGTACCGCCGCTACGGAAACCATGTATTAGATAACGAATACCTCTGCCATAGGTCACTCCAAGTGGTTCGCTACGTTTGGTGACTTAGCAGGGCTGTCCGGGTTCATTGAGTTTGGTTTGCCAAGGTCTTGGTGGCCGATATGTCTGTCCACCTTCTGCGTGGCGGGCCGGGTCGAGAGAGACTGATTGATGATTCTTTGGACCTTTCCAGCCAGAATCCTTCGACCCAACGTCTTGCACCGCAGTTGATGGGATGGATTCAAACGTCCGTTACTCCTGGACACACAGACCCACAGATTCCTATCATATTCCACCCTTCATACCTATTCCATTCCTAGAAATTTCTCTTTTTTCCTTCGTAAAAAAACCCCTCCAAACAGCATCCCCTAAGATGATATAGGTCTTGAGAGAAATTGTTTTTCTAAGAGTATTCTGCGTGGAGCTAATGTAAAAAAATGTGGCATTTTTGTTGCACAGGAGTCAAAAGAACTCGTAACTTTAAGATATCAATTTTTTAAATACATGGTGTTGGGAAAGCAGTACAAGCAGGATGCTGGTCAATCAACACCACATTTGGATTAGATATGACAATAGGTAAACACGTCATAACATTTAGGTTCAAGTCACCGTTTTCCAAATCTTGAAATACATGTGTGTACATTCGAATTATGTACATTATTCAACAAATAGCAGGAATATGGCATTAGAGCGTTGGGGCCGCCCGCAGAGCTATCTATCTACCCCTTTGTCGCGGCGACCGCACACCGCACGTCTCACGGCCCCGCACGGCGCTGTAGGCCAGCCGCAGTGACCGCCGAGTCACATGACGCGCGGTCGGCCCTGACAGCGTCCCACAATATTAATGTTACAAGGGCGCAGAAGATTTGCATAGAGTGAAGATGAAATGTATTTAAAACAAATATTTAAGACTGTTTTTTAATTACGAACATCGTAATTGTGGAACTTCGATTTGGTTCAGCCTCACAACATATCGCAAATTAGGATTTTTTGTAGAAAAAACTTCTTTCTCACCGTTGTAATTTGAAACTCGATAAAACGAATAGCGACACTAAAACGAGACAAACACATTCATCTATAGGATTTAGCCTGCGAGAGAATGAGACAATATAATCGGCCTCCTTTTTTGTGCGGTGCTTCGTAGACTCCCCACTCTGGTCTATTTTCGTTTACTCAAGGTTTCACTTCTACCGCCTGTGAACTGCACACTATGATTTTTTTTACGGCAGCTCCACGCAGGAGGCCCTGATGAAAGTATTTTCCCTCAGGGTCTACGTCATCTTTGGTGTTGCAGTGTGGAGGGTGTTTTAAAGGAAATAAAGGAGAGGAAGTTTTGTAAAGGATCTGAGTGTTAATGGGTCTATGAGTGAGGGATATATGAATCCATCTCTACCACTGCGGTACAAAGCGATATTCAAAAAAAATTCTGCTTAAGAGGTCACAGGGTCTCCCTCACCCAGTCTCTCCCGATCCGGCCTACCACGCAGCTGGTGGACAGACACATCCGGTTCCAAGACCCGGGCAAACCTCACCCCATGAACCCGAGCTCCCCTGCTAAGTCACCAAACTGAACTATCTGAAATTAATAAATTATAAAATAACACAAATTATCAAAAAAAAATATTTGTTTTTTAGGTTTTGGTAAAAAAATAAATATTTTATTTATTTAAATATTTTCATTCATTTTGTCGATTTTCAAGTTTTCTCTTTCTACCTATACCTACCAGGATTATTTAAGAAAAAATCATTAATCTGAAGATCAGGAAGTCTCTTATTAGGAAAGTACCGACTATGAGCAGTCATCTCAAAGCTTTTAAATGCCTTAGATTATTTTCAGTCAGTGATTAATATTTTACGAGAGAATTACCTAGATTTTAGGAAATTATATATTCACAAAGCAAACCTAACATGAAACACTATTCAATTCACTCAATATAAACGCTAAAACCAAAAATCATAAATACCTCACGAGTTAATAATCAAATACAACACTTGAACGAAGAAACAATACTAAAAAAACACTTTGATGTTCGGGCTGATTAAAAAAATTATATTATATTATATTACTTTTGAAATGGATTTATTTTCTTCTTTTTTGATAATCTACCAAGAGATGCTATAAACATCAGAGTTCATGAAATGCATATTGTTATATCACATAACAAACTGTCACGACCGATGCCACGACACGTGAAAGATATGGACTGTAAATCTAATTATGCTAATACAAGACAATTGATAGCGTTATGAAAACTCAATAACAGGAATTGGGAGATGGAAGGAATAAGTCCCTTACCTTTGATGGCTTCTTCCACTGTTTCAGGATCGATCCTGGTGCTGGCAGCCTCCCACAATGACGGCAAAACGTAAGATCACATTTACCGACACTTTGGGATTATATTAATTAGTAATTTTGCAATTATTAGCGAGAGTTCAATGGCGAGATGTCACCGATGTGACTGCGATTTTTCAACACAACAAAAGAGTAACTAATTTAAAATTTTTGTTCCAATTTGAAATGAGTTCCACGTAGATATGAAAACATATTCTTATTTTCCCTTTAAAGTAACTAAGTAGGGACTTAAAGGAGGGGAGAAAAATAAAGAAATAAATGGCTGATGAAGGACTTGGGAAATATGGATTTAGTTTTTAAAAAACTGTTTCAGAACCAAACACAAACAAAACATGAACATTACTTTGTAAACCCATTACCCGGCTCTTCGGTGGAGTTTATTGTATTTATAACAAATAATGTTACTTTGTTTGAACCACTTGTATATTTGTTAAAAGCCGACGACCGTTTTCTTCCTCAGGGCAAACGTATAATGATTTGACAGTTTCAAAATAGTGGATGAGAACACTAAGGATTGTGGTAGGGGTGGAGCCGTTGCTAGGCATTAATGAAGAGTGGGTGGGTAGGGGAACATATCCTTGATTGGGCTGTAAGATAAAATTTTTTGTTCGTTGATAACAGATTCATTATTTTTAAGGGATTTTTTTTTATTTCCAAGGCTTGTATGTTATCTAAGCGTTTTCGTTCAGGGTTAATATGAAGAATATAGTTGATAGTCCGGTATTGCTAGAATTGATAAGCTTCCGGATTCCACTACGTAATACTAGAAGTAAGGATTTATTTCAGTGCAGAAATTCTGGTACTAACTACAATATGTATTCCTCTTTGCCAAGAATAGGTACTAATGGAGGGAAACAATTATACTTAGTCAGTGGACATCTTCAATTTATGTTTAAAATATTGTTACTGAGACAGTTCAGTTATGTACAATGAATGCTGTATATTTCTTATTAGTCATATGTAATGTTTGTAAAAGCTCCGAAAAAGGGCGTTAATAAATAAATAAATATTTATCCCCGTATTTTTTTCAAAACTATGGTTATTTTCAATGATATGGTTAGCGAACTTAGAAAAATTATTATTATTGACACCTTAAATGTTCTTTGATTCTGATTTCAAAATTACGAGTTTTTTTCCCAATATAAAATGAAGGACAATCATTACATTTGAGTTTATATATTCCGGAATTAGTAAATTTATGGTCTCTATCTTTAGCTTTAGTATAAAAAGCTGGTTTAATATTAGAAGGTAGATTTTTGTATTTATATTAGATTTCATTAAACAAATCTTCGCTTACTCCAATGGTACTGGGAGATTTACAAATAGGTTATTTGTAACAGGAAAATGCTAGTATTTAAAAAAAAACTCCAATATAAATGCTCTGTTTCATTCACCCACCGGTAATTTCTACTTCCAACATACCTACCCCAAAACAAGTAGGTATTCGAAATGTTTAACTTGTTTGTTTAATTTCTTCCTTGGACATCTACCCTTTTTTCCTATCCACTTTATAATAACAATAACTCACTCTTACACCCCCTGGTACCTCTATTTTATCGCTAACTAATACTATTTTTATGCTATCTGTACAACCCAGTTTAGCACGAGATTCGGATAGAGAAATAATATTGGATCCTGTCCTTTTCTGACGGCTATTAAAGTTTTTCTGCCATATTAGGCCCTGTGGAAAATAATTCCGTCTTTGGGAAGGAGAGGAGAGGAAATTGTGGAAAGGAAAAAGATATGAGGATTAGGTAGGAATCTGGGAGTCAGTGTGCCCAGAATTAACGGAATGAATATATCCCTCCCACCGCAGTACGAGGTGCTGTAACAGGAGAGTCCTGTTGGAGAGGTCAACCAGTATCTCTCGATCCGACCTGCCACGCAGAATGTGGAAAGATGCATTCGTCGTCAAGATCCGGAAAAACCTCACCCATGAATCCGGGCACTCCAGCTAAATCAGCAATAGTAGCGAACCACTTTAGGGGGCCTATGGCAGTCCTGCTGTTTAAATTTATGGGAAAAATTGTTTTTACATTGTAACTTTTCAAGTTGTGAGGCGAGTACGGGTAATTTTTTATTGAATTACTAACACACTCTTGCGCTTTCTTGATGACACCTCCCAATTTAATACTAACGCGAAAATAAAACTGGATGTGTAACGGTTTGAAATTATAATGCTAAGTAAGCACCCAGTCACTTAGTCGGTTGCTATACATAAAACCAAATTAATTTTAAATTCCTATTTGGAAAGACAAAATTAGAAAAATAGAATCCTGCATTCTTCTGTTGTATAAAACATAGTATCGGCAAGCTAAATTGTCAAACAGTTCCAAATAGAGAAAGTCAGAGAGTCTGGACATTTGTTTTGACGAGGGAGGATATACTACAATCGATCTCTATTGACCTGTGAGCTAATATTTCGTTTAGTTTTGAGTTTAATATACAGGGTGTCCCAAAAGAAAGTTGATATTTAGTGGATCGATTTAAAAAAAAGTAAGGGTTCTAAAGAAAAAATGTTTATTACATACTACAATACACAAGTTGGGAATTTATTTCTAAAAAATAACATAGTCCAATTGTAAACCCTCAAGTTCGCGGAATTCATTTAATCGAAGAGTAAAATTTTTTATGACGGCTCGCCAGGTAGGCTTTGTGATGGCTGCCATTTCGTGATGGATATTTTCTTTTAATTGCATCAGGGAAGTCGGATTTTTGGCGTACACTTTAGATTTGAGATAACCCCACAGGAAAAAGGTCCATAGGGGTTAGGTCAGGACCACGAGGAGGCCAATTTATGTCACCGCTCCTAGAGATCAATTTGCTAGGGAAAATTTCATGAACTCATGGCAGAGACGTATTGGACTTATGTAATGTTGCTCCGTCCTGCTGGAACCATGTTCTTTGGTTATAGCCATTAAGTTTGTAGGGGTAAAAGCATTAGGTCTTTGTGCAAAATGCTGTGTAACGATGATCTATGCACATTTGAAGCACTTGTTTGAAAATTTTGAGTTGTCACGAAAAGACTGATAAACATTCTCTGCGTTTTCTACCGTTCTCGATGAACTTGGTCGCCCGGATTTTGGTTTTGCCAGCGTTGTACCGATCTCTTCAAACTTTTTGACCCATTTTCGAATGAGAGGAATACTTGGCGCATCATTGAATTGACAAACACCTCAAATATTGCAGAATCTTCCACGCGCTACAGTCGCCGAATCACCATTTTTGTAAAACTCACGCACGCACAACGCGCGGTCGCTCCCGAGAAATGCTTCATAGTGACTAAATTCCCAAGAGCCAGACTACTGATTGACATACCCCCACGCCCCTCGGAAAATTTGCGTTCACACAGAAAGCAAAACAAATATCAAATTTCTTTTTGGACACCCTGTATTAATATTGATTTATCATTTTATATTCTGTTCAATTTGAACTGACACCCTTGTAATAGTTTTCTGACCGTTATGATCTTTTTTAAAAACATTTGATTCTATTTTAAATGCTACAAGCTATTGATAGATTTTATTTGCTTCAAATAATTTAAATTATTTAGTTTCTTTTAGGCTAAACACGATTCTGAGTTTAAAATATTGAAACAATATTATGTTATTTGTGGTCCATGTTCTGGTTTTGTTTTTTTTTTATTGAATAATGTGATTTAATTATTTTGCCATAATTATTTTATTTTAACTATCAATGACTTATTAAAATGTTGTACTATTTTTAAAACATTACAGATGTTTAGAAAAAGAGCTGACAGGTTTTTTTAAAATGGTTTGCGTGGGAAATTGTTACGCAAAGTTATCATGTGTTATAAACGCCAAACCAAAATACTTTCACATCTTTGTGATTCTAAGAAGGGGAAACCACAAAGGGTAGAAAGGATTTCAACAACGACTTACAAATTCTGTAAAAGTTTTGCATTGTGATGACCACACAAGAAATACCGCAACTTCCTAAAGCCATTAGCACTGTGGCACCGCCAATGTTTTGATGGATAGAAAATGGGGGATAGAAAAGAAAAAGAAAAAACGAGATTAGAGAAATCTGTCTGGTATTCAGATTTAATCTTTGACAGCCTTACTAACAAAAATAACTACCCAACCATTAAGCTGTATTTTAGTTACACTTTGAATAAAGAAAAAATACAATGTAACTGTATAAAACTCAGTTTCCAATTCTAACTAATAAAAATGTCTTTAGCTGCGCTGCGAAAGAGCTAGAAACGTCCCATTTTGGTAGATTGATGTATGAGATTCCCCTTTTGAAAAGGGGAGGTGATTTCAAATATTTTATTTGTTAATTGAATGTTGCCGCGTGAATTTAATAAGAATTTAATGAAAGTATGTTTTTCAATAACAACAATGCCTTATGCTTGTGTTGGTAAATATAAATCCAAGAAATTAACGCTTTATATTTAAAAAAAACAAAATCCAAATGCCAATATTTTTATTATTATTAACTCTCCGGTTTCCAACTGGGGCCGAAGGTCGGCCCCAAAATTACTATCCTTCTTTTATCTACTTAAATACATGAAATATATTTTTAGTATTTTATTCCTGTGCAAAGGATAAACACATAATGTGCCGTTTAAAAAATTGTGAAAAAATTGTTAATCGCAAGAAAAAATATTTTTCATATATGGGTAATATTCCCTGCCCAATAAATAGACAAATAAAAAAAATTTAAAAAAACGAGTGTGCTTTAGACCAAATGACGGACGTAAAACTTCACTAACTTATATCTCTCTTTCAACTTCCGTTCGCCTCGCCCGACCGTTCACCTCGCCCGATCACACTTTTCGTTACGCTACCGTCACGCATTCACCAGCTTACTCTCCAAGTCAAGCGTGCGTAAAGAAGTTTTACTTCAAAAAGGAAAAATGATTTCTATGGTTTAAAAGCCCCAAAAAAAATTGCATCGAGTCATCAGCCGACCCACATGGTTACCGACGTTATGTTTGGCATCTTGGCTTGTCGAAAGTTAAACATGAAAAAAAAAATTATCACCCTCGTACAGATGGTAAGCGCGTGGATAGACCAACGGCGTAGCGCTGACAAGCTGGACCGATGATCCCATTGCACTTAGCATTGTTAATTTGCGTATTATCGTAAGAGATCGACGTACGCAACCGACCTACGCATCGTACTATTTCCAGTCCTTCCAAGTAGGCGCTGTGCGCTCCGTAGTAATAGTAAGGGATTACGTACAAGCGTAACGTAATCTCATACAAAATCTAATTAAACACAGTCTTATTCAACAATGAATTCCAACTAATCTCACTTCAGGAGTCTATCAAAAAGTAAATTCATCAACCTAATACCGCGAGGAAAATCCAACATGTAGAATATGTAATGCTTTTGTTAAACAGATTCCTTGTGGTTATTTAGATTAGATGAGCTCGGCAAATGGTAGACAGTTTATAGTATATTTAATATCAATACTAGTTCATCAATGATTCCCTCTAGCATAATCAGAATCAAGCCAGAGTTAATGATCCGGTGAATAAATAATTACAATAATTGTAAGACGAGGAACATACAGTGTTGATTAACAGTTAGCTCAAGTATCGTTGCCGCGTAGCGACATTTCAATAACTAACATTTTTCATTAAAACAATGTGGCAAATCAAAGTTAAAAAATGGAATTCCGTTCTGTTTAAATCTGTTTTTTTTTTTTTTTTTTTTTTTTTTTTTATGTGACACCTCACAATAACTATATATGAAAATGTTGTCATTGCGGAAGTAAAAAGTAAATGTTTACAATAATAATATGTTACACATCATTCATTCATCAGTTTTTGCGGTTACCCAATTAGTAGAGAAATATTCTCGGGTCTAATTGGGGAGCTAGTCTATGTACTTATGTTATATATTTGGAACTGCTTATAGATAATATGTTCCAAAAATGAAAATAAAATACTGTAAGATAATTGTACAATTAGAAAAATACATATAATTATAGAAATATAATATCAACAAAATATTGGCAACAGATTATATCTGAAAATCATCGATACAAATAAGATAATCGGTTGCTTATCTGTAAAAATATAATGCGAGTTTTGTGAGACTTTTTATTGCATTGGTAAATTCGTTACATAGCTTTGGGCCTACATATTCATAATGGTGTTGTGCAGCTGTCGTTTTGCATCTAAATGGGTACATATACGTACCCAGATGTTCTAGGTCTTGAGGACACTTCAGATTCTTTAAAAACTGCTAAAATAGACCTTTTTAAAAATAGTTTTGAGACCGGTAAGACCTAAAATTTTTCAAAAAGTTCGCTGGTCGGGAAAATTCTTTGTTTTTTAATAATAACTTTGATGATCATTTTGTGTGTTGTTACTATCGGATATAGATTATTCTTATAGATGCTTTCCCATGCGGTTATGCCGTACTGCAATACCGACAGCACAAGAGCAAAGTAAACCATTTTAATATTTGAATGATTTAGGATATTTTTTATTCGTATAAAAATGTAAGTAAGTTTTCTAACTCTTTTGACACAGTTTTCGACATGTTTCTTAAATTTCATGTTACTTTCTACAGTGATCCTTAGATATTTGACATCTGTGGTTTTCTTAAGGATTTTACAATTATAGTTACACTCTCTTCCTTTACACGGACGACTGTGCACTATCACTCTATTATTGGAGTCAGTTACAGGATCATTAAAGTAAAAAAGTATATATGATGTTGAATTGGCTAACATGCTGAGGTTGAAAGCTGTGATATTTACACGTACAGTAATAAACAACCTGTCACCAAATTACTTTTCAAACTACGTTATGCAAAACAACAAGGACATTCACAGACATAGCACAAGGACGTGCAAAGAAATCAGCCTACCAGAAAATGAACAAGGCCAATACGCAAAACAATTTAATGTAGTACAAATAGCTAGAATGAAATGAATAAATAAAGCATTGATGTAGTTGAAAAGATAACAGAATGGCACTGACGGACATTCATGGTCATCAAATGTGATATAGTTTGGAACACTCCAACCTTAAACACTATGGCTAAAGTCATTTATATTTATTAAAAAAAACATTATGGGTCATTTCGTGTTTTCTCGTGGTCAGGAGTTCAGGTAAAAATCGTCCTCCTTTGTGGTCACTTCTTTCTGTTGCCAAGAAGTGAGCTGCACAAAAAAGGGATCCGGTGGGGTGAAGGCGATGGTATCCAGTAGAACAGTATTTTTAGTTATTTATTACACATCTCTATTAAAACGTTCGTTCTGACGAACTAACGTGAATAAAAATGTTAACCGTTCTTTTAGCAGTTCGGAATTGAGACAATGATTTTAATAAATGGAAAGAAATGACTGTTTTACGGTCGAACAGCATATTGGGTAAAACCTCAAATTGAGGAGTACAACAAAGTCCTCAATCACGATACAAGCAACATTTTCCCCTTACTATGGTTTAGTAGGAGATTTTCAAATACTGTCAGATTATTCCTAACCCAGGAATGTTTATCTTTCTTTTAAAAAAAAAAAAGCATATTCATCAGAACTTCATTTAAAAAAATATATGTCAGAAAACTAACCAACATTACGCTTCTGTAACGCAACATTACAAAGATTATATTTTTAATAAAACAGCATCATTTTAAAATAATGGAAAAGTCAGTCAAACATCAATTAATCCAAAATGTTAAAAAAAGAAGGTCAATAATTGAAATTATTTAATTATAAATATCTTAGGGGAAAGTTATTTAATACATAACCAGATATGATATAAAAAAATTTAATTTAAAAATTTTCAAATTACACTCTAAAAACACGAAGATAGCCTATCAGCGACAGACAGAGGTGTAACCCTAAGTGACCAGCTCAGGTATGGGGGCTCCATCGAAGCCAGAGTAAAGTTAGCCTTCCTAAAACTGGGCGAACTGTACAGGACCCGCAGATACTAATACCCAACTGCTAACCCTGTACAAATCACAAGTGCACCCCACGGTTGAATTTGGCAGCCACCTCTGGTCTGGAACTCCAAAATACTGTCATGAAGTACTTTCTTGAATTATAACTTCCCACCTCTATATGATTATTTCCGTCATCAGGTACTAAATATTTAATATTAGTTGTCAAAAGTTTGCAACATTGTCTAGATCTAGGCGGGTAGAATAGCTTTGGCTTTGGGTATTCCAACGTTTTTTTGGAACACGTAATTTAAAATATAGTTAAATTTTATATATCTAAATCAACTCAGTGGTGTTTCCGGACGAGGTTCTCTGCCCAGATGAAACCCGAGACAGGGTAACGTACGTACAACTTATATAATTATGTGTTATCATTCAACCCTTTTATTATATTTTAGAATCATTAACCTTGAGTTCACAAAGAGATTAAAAGCTTTTCCTAGAAGCGTCAAGTCATTAATAAATTCACAAATTATTTAAAAGCGACAAGAGATCTTCTAATTTATTAAACCCTATCTTTATTTAATAAATGAAGCGACGATCGTTTTGAATCAAATCCGATCGAATTGAGAACACAATATCCCTGAGGGAAGCTAGCTGGAGGTTTGTATTATAATTTGGTTTTTGTAAGTATTTAAATTGAACCATTGTTGTCGTGTCTTGAATATTGTGGTGTTATTTATTATTAATTTGTTATAAGTTCGTAATCAGGCGGTTCGAGCCCGTCGTTACGTAACACTGTCGCCTTTCAACGTGGGGCTAGATTTGGTTCATTATGGTTGTCGCTTTCTTTGATTTTTTCATAACTCCCTGCTGTTTTTCGTGATGTATGTATAAATATGTAAATAATAATAATTTTTTTCCCCTTTAAATGTATAGCTAAATAAGTGATTGTGAATAGTTTTAAAAAAATTCATGCGTGTTTTCAAACGCCGCCATCTTGAGAGCGACATTTTTAACTGTTAGCGTCCATTTTGATCCACGTGTTTTTTCAACCACCGGTATATCAAGTGTTTGGGAAGTATTTAAAAAAGTTCACGCGTGTTTTAAGGATCTGCCATCTTGTCGGCTGCATCTCCGGATTAAAAAACTATCACGTGTTTTCGACCGTTTGAATCAAGTTTTTTGTCGTTAACAGCCACCATTTTGGAAGCATCTCAAATCGCTACGTGTTTTTGACCATTTAAATCAAGTTTTTGTCGTTAACAGCCACCATTTTGGAAGCATCTCAAATCACCACGTGTTTTTGACCGTTAAATATTTAGTCATGCCGTATTTTGAAAAGATTCGTTTTGTTTTACGCGATTCTTGAAACAAAATGGTAACCGAAATCTCAGAATTAGATACCTAAGATTAAAATCTGCTAGCGTAGGTAAATGCATTGAAGGTACGGTATACCCGCTCAAAAGGAAGATAGTGAAAGTCGAGTAAAACCACAATTCGGAATCTAAGCCTTGCTTTAAATGGCTTTAGCCATATTTGGTGACTGCATATTGTGATCTTCTGCTAAAAAACGGCGTTGTGGTTATTTGTTAGTTAGTTCTTTAACAAATTTTCCTTTAGTAAGTGCCGCTCGCATAGCACGCCAATTTAAATTGTGTCACCTCAAGTTTAGTTTGCTTGACATAGGTTTTAAATATATTTGAATAATTTGAAATAGACGTAATTTACTTGCCACGATAGAGTTTAAAAATTCTACAAAAAGCCATCAACCGCGGTAAGCGGTCGGAAGCAGGTACCTAGGGTCGACGGGTCTTTTTACGACCGAGCACCGGATGAGATCTATTGTCTTAACAAATGCACTGTTAGGCATAAACCTTTTTTTTCATATGCAAAGAATTTATTTCAAATATCGGAAAGTACCTACTTAGTAGATGCGATTATTTTTAGAATAACGGCCATTAGTTTGAAACAGAAATTGACCAGTCTCAGAGTGTGTTGAGACCATATTTTAGCGTTATTTTCGTTGAAACGAGCTGATGATTTAGAGTGGTAAAATAGTATTTACCTATTTAAAAATAGATTTTTAACAGTTAAAATAACGACAGCAATAAAAATCTAATCGAGTTCAATTCTCGTGATTAACCAGTGAGATATAATTTTTATTGTTCAATGATACCGCCTTCCTTATGGGATATAAATACCTACCAGTTAGAATCTGGAATAATAATAATGCAACGCACTCCGACGTAATTACCTTACTTCAAAATTCAGTGGCGGGTTCGATTCCTTGCGAAATTATATATCTCCGTAACCATGCCGATCTCCCTTTCGAAGAGTAGAAACCTATTAACGATTAGATAAATATGTTTGTGCCTATGACATCTTAGGGGATACTGTGTGGAGGAAAGGAAGGAGAGGAAGGAAAGAGGGATGAGGGGCGTATATAAATTTAGTGGTCAGTGTCCAGGAGTGACAGACATAGGAATTCCTTTCTCCAAATTACGGTTCGACGGCAGGTAGTCTAGACACCCAGTCCGATTTTACCCCATATGGACTCGTAGCAAATGAAGCAACACCCAAATGTAGCGAATCCCTTAAGAGGATTACCTATAACTAAGGCGCTGATTATACAATAAATAGTTTCCGGGGCAGCGGTACCCATGCCCGCAACCCCAAATTGATACGACTACGAAGTCTATGATAACGGAAGTACGATAGCTATTTTTTTAAATAGATGAATATAATCGGTATTTATTAATTAATTATATTCCAGAGAAGTGATAGTGGGTTCGATTATTACTTTTGATTTTCGAGATTTTGCTCAGGATAGAACAAGTGTCTTGATTTATTCAACTAACGGTGTAGATTGATTGCATAGAAATCAATAGATATTAATTGAAATTAATGTTATTATTTGAAATAATAAGGATAAGAAGCGAACTTATTTACAGATATTTGAAAAGTTGATAGAAGAAGATGTGAATTGTGAAAATTAGATATGAAATTGATACGACACCCTTCCACACATACCTACACTCATCGTGCTGTTTTCGAAAGGACGCTTTTGATACAGTGCGTACATACACGTACATTACAATCACTTTGGAGTAATAAACCGAATGTCATAACCACTTACATTCGTCACTCACACATACACTAACCTTGACACTGTTTTCAAAGGGGCCCATTCAAAAGCAGTGTGTACACACCTTACAATATAGCCACTTCGGAGTAATTAACCGGAGGCGGCTAGATACACACTACACTTGTATTTTATAACTATGCATGTACATCATTCGACATTCGTATTGTATTTCATATACATATAACTACCCTCAGCTTGCTATTAGTTTTCACCTTTCTTTCAAGCTCGAGAGTGAAGGTCGTTGGTGATTAATAATTGCGATTTGATGGTTTACTCGTTCCGGGAAAAAACTAGCTGGCGCCCCGCGGCACAGCCCGCGTAAATGAAGTGGAAAAGCTATACTGTTTTATGATATATTTAAACACTTTTGTCCCTGACTTCTGAATTATTATTTCGTTATTATTATTGTTGTCATCATTAAAAAAATACTTTAATGCGCTGACTACAATAAATTATTGTTGTCATAATAAAAAAATACTTTAATACGCTGACTACAATAACTTTAAATATTGCCTTAAAACGCGATACATCGACGACAATTATATTACAGTGAATGTGATAAAACCTGAGGTATTATTAATGTGTGTTCTGGAAATGTTTGAATGATCCTGAATTATAGGATGCTGTTTGAATGATCCTGAATTTTAGGATGCTGTTTGAATGATCCTGAATTATAGGATGCTGTTTGAATGATCCTGAATTAAAGGATGCTGTTTGGATGATCCTGAATTATAGGATGCTGTAGGAGTGATCCTGAATTGAATTGATGCAGGACGCTATTTGGGTCTTTAAAGGACTCTGATTTTTGTTGTCTGTTTTATTATCTGTTTTGTTTTAATATGTCGTTAACCAGTACTCCGTACTGTTAAAAAGTGGATACTGACTTCACTGAGCCATTACCCGTTCGTTAAAAGGGGGGTTAAATGTGCTTTTTGTTCTACGATACGTCAATACATACATCACGACATCTAATGTGGAGTTACCTTACGCTTTGATCTCTTGTTGCTTATACAATTACTGTTCAGATAATTTTGTTTACTCTATGTGCCTTGATGCCTAAGTGTTTGTACCTTTCTAATAATTTTGTTATTTTGTTCCATGTTGACATTTCTCTCCTGCTGAGGATCCTGACTATCCCTCTGATGGACATTACACACTGACTTGCGCTACCTAGGAAGTTGCGTGTATCAAAGTTCCTGCCAGGCCACTTCGACGTGTTGATTTTGCTGTCTATTTGATAGTTTATATAAATTGTAAACTATATAACTTATTGTTAACTGTACAACTTTTTGCCTAGGTTTTTAATGCTGAATCTCTATGAAAACGATTTTTTTTTGTAAAGTTTATCGAGGGAATTTTTTGAAGGGTTTAGATTCAAAAAACCTTTGTTACAACGGCGGTTTTTTCCTGGTGTTTTCGGGGATGTGTCGTGAAGTACTTTCTTGAATTATAACTTCCCATCCCTATATGATTATTTCCGTCATCAGGTACTAAATATTTAATATTAGTTGTCAAAAGCTTGCAACATTGGCTAGATCTTTTGATTGGCCAAGAATTCGTGGGAGGGGGAAAGCGGTCAGCCAGGGAGCTGCGGGCTTCTTCCCGGGTTCTTCTGGTTTTAAGTTCGCTACGGGTCGGTCCTCGCATCTTGGCGGGTAGAATAGCTTTGGCTTTGGGTATTCCAACGTTTTTTTGGAACACGTAATTTAAAATAGAGTTAAATTTTATATATCTAAATCAACTCAGTGGTGTTTCCGGACGAGGTTCTCTGCCCAGATGAAACCCGAGACGGGGTAACGTACGTACAACTTATATAATTATGTGTTATCATTCAACCCTTTTATTATATTTTAGAATCATTAACCTTGAGTTCACAAAGAGATTAAAAGCTTTTCCTAGAAGCGTCGAGTCATTAATAAATTCACAAATTATTTAAAAGCGACAAGAGATCTTCTAATTTATTAAACCCTATCTTTATTCAATAAATGAAGCGACGATCGTTTTGAATCAAATCCGATCGAATTGAGAACACAATATCCCTGAGGGAAGCTAGCCGGAGGTTTGTATTATAATTTGGTTTTTGTAAGTATTTAAACTGAACCATTGTGGTCGTGTCTTGAACATTGTGGTGTTATTTATTATTAATTTGTTATAAGTTCGTAATCAGGCGGTTCGAGCCCGTCGTTACGTAACAATACCTGAAAAATACCCTCGACTCTGTGCCGAAATGGGCGGTCGGTTTAATAGATTATCCCATCTTAACAGACGGATCGCAATCTTTAGAACACAGGCGTCGGGTGGGAATGCTGTCCTTGTTCTACTGGTATTACAATGGAAGATTCTCCGAGGAACTAGCATCATTGATCCCTTCGGCACCGGTGCATAGTCGGGAAACAAGCCAAACGCGTGCCAAACATTTGTAACCGGTTGACATTTGTAATATGAGAACGGGTCATTTCTTCGACTCGTTCTTGTGTTCAACTGCTCGGTCGTGAAATGATTTGCCGGCCTCTGTGTTTCCTTCTTTCTACAACATTGATCTCTTCAAGACCAATGTTCATTCCTTCCTCTCAAAAAGATCTTCCACACAGCATCCCAGATGACATAGGCCCTGAGGGAAATTATTTTATTTATATTGTGCCTAGTAACCATAAACAGCTACTGTGATTTCAAAGAACTAAAACAAATATCATAATACTGAGATAAGATCCAGTGTTAAAAATAAAGGCAAATAAGTCTGTGCAGGATTGTAGATAGGCAGACATTACACAAGCGTAGCTTTTATTATGTACTTATATTTTATAACAAAGCATGAAGTTATTATAATGTATATTTTAACATATTTATCTTCAATAAACTAAGTTTTTTTATTTTTTTTTATAAATTCCTTTATTTTTCCCATATTAGGTAGTGAGTGGCAAGTGATCGCTTATCTTGATATTTATTAACTAGCGTATTCCAGATTATTTTGTACGTATCTCCAGTTGGCACTAAACCTAACGTAACATTTTTCGCGGTTCCAGTTAATTTTCCAATCAAATGCTGAACGCGTTGGGAATCAGATAATTGTTGATTTAAATGAACATTTGTTCTAAATATTTCATAGAACAGAGACCAATTATCGACCCGATTGTCAAAGGTGGGTATATCAATACAAGGTAACTTAATAGAATTATTTTTATTAGCAGCACATGCACTTGTAGACGCTTTCGGCTCCGTGGCTAAATTTGTTTTTAAATTGTGTCTTGTGCGTAGAATACGTGTGTATAATTCTTCAAATTGCTCCCAAGTCGAATAATCTGGTTTAGAATTTGGGTTTAACGTAGCAATATTCTCGTTAATTTGATCAATAATTAATTCAAATTTATTTTTAATTTCCGTTATACTCTCAGATTCTGACATAAAAAATTCAAATGAACGTGATGTTTCGAAACTGGCTGGCAAGTTTTTTGCAAGCACAGCTATATTTTTAACCCTTTTTAGAATCTTTTCGCTTTTACCTTTTAGTAAAACTAATTATCTTTTTAATTGGTCCTCCATTTTTACAAGTATTTGTAAACTAAAAAGTTTTAATTATTTATAAAATAATGTGCAACAGTCACAAGTGTACTGGGCGGTTTTTGCCTTCGGACGAAAGTATACTGAACGGTGGTAGAACACAGTGGACAAGTTATTTACGAAATAATTAATTATATTGTGAATATTTTAACGTCTCAAATACGCGATGTTCATAAGTACATACATATGTTGGTATCAATATGGATATATGTGACTATTCCAGTATTTAGGAAGTAGTTACCAGTAAGCATTATACAAATACCACAATAAAATCGAAAGGTTAAATAATAATGATATGTTTGTGACAATTTTATGACAACGGGCAAGTAAATAAATTCAAGTGGCGGGTAGATATGACAACATGACAATCTCAAATTGCGGGTAGGTATTTTAATAATGATTTTAAACGAATATTGCTCATTGAATCCTTCTGTAAATATAATCAAATAAATAGATCGATGTTATGCGGCTCGAATGGCCAAATGTTTCGGCGGGGAGCAAGTGTTCCCTCTCAAGAAATCGAGGGATCAAATGCTGCGTTTTGTGGACTGTAAAATTGCGGTTCTTATCTATGTTATTATATTTCTGGAGTTGACTTACCAATATCTCTTAACTGCTGTACACCCACCATGCACTGAGTTTATGTCACCGGGAAGGTAATTGTTAGTTTGGAAACATGAGGAAGGGAAATTGGTGATATTTGATTTGTGGAGTTAATGGTAAGCAAGCAATATTTTTGCGAATTAAAATGCGAGTTTATGAGTTCAGCGGCGTGATTATTACAAAGCGATGCGATTGTTGGGACTTGTGTCCTTTGCGGTGGTTTTATTTGAACTGAGGCAGAGGGCACCAAATAGGTAGTTTCAAAAGGCAACATGTAACAATAAAGGCGTGAACATTTACATTTACATATTTTGAAAATCATAACAATAATGTGGGAACCCACTAAGGCGCAGCCTGTGCGTGGGTAATATAGTAAAAATAAGTTTTATTTATACTACCCGCTTCCTTTTAAAAAATCCCATAAGTAAGTGGAAAAGTAAGAAAATCACAAAAAATATAAATCCGTACACAACGTCATCTCTGATACTTACTGTCAAAAACAAAACACGGACAGTTGGGCATCGATAATTGCTTAATTGTGTAATTTTTAACTTATAAAAAAACTTTATTTAATTCAACAGTAAGTTATTGATTCTGAGGCGGTACGAAGTTAGCCGGGTCAGCTAGTATTAGTATGTACCTATACTTTAAG
The DNA here is from genome assembly GCA_929108145.2 of Limnephilus rhombicus. Lineage (NCBI taxonomy): Eukaryota > Metazoa > Arthropoda > Insecta > Trichoptera > Limnephilidae > Limnephilus > Limnephilus rhombicus. The sequence continues at coordinate 42,989,472 of OV815288.1, read as the reverse complement.
ACGCCGTTACCCGAATTTCTACCGATTTCTTGCAAACCTCCCTTAAACATTTGAAGTTTTTAAGCTTTTAAAAAAATATATGTTATATTTGAAAATAATATCTAAACATTCGTCGCGCCGAAACGCAAATTATATAAAATTCCCGCGATAGAAAAAAATCGCAAAGAATGCTCCAAAAATTAATATAAACACGTTGGTTTCACTTATTTTAAGACAACTGTCGCGAGATTTTTGCTCTATTTTAAACGAGTCATGTTTTATTAAACATTTTCACAATTTTCGCATCGATTTTGTCGCTCTAAATGTTTCATTCGTAACTACATATCTCTTCATCTTTTTCTTCTTGTGCGCGGTAGCGGGGCGTTAACACAAAAAAACCTACAAAAATAAATTTGTTGGTAAGTGACATTTTGGCCAACGCTTATAATATAGGTACGTACAACTACATGCAGGTATATAATTGGATCATATTAAGTCACACGTGACGTCAGATAATCCTCCCAGAATAGTATGATGTGCGCCTGTTAGCCAGACACTTCACGACCCACATCCCTCCAGGGCTGTCTCAACTCGACACCGTGAGATATCTTAATTAGATTTGACAAGTTGATTCGTATAATTGCCTCCGACTCTGACTGTGGCTTTGAACTCTGTATAATAGTCGTGTTATTAACTTTACGCGTTACGAAAATGAACTAAGTTCAAGAAAGCTTTCAACGACTATAGGAGCAGGCAAGCTTTTAACCAAGGGTTTGAATTTATCTTTTGTTTGACTTTTGCTAAAAGTTGGTAAATTTTGTAAACTTGGGTACATTAAGAATTTTTTAAACGTTTGTCTTAAAGCCCTTTCAATTTTTTTAGATACCTACCTACTTTCTTAAATCGATGACTTAATGAAACGAGAGAGAAAAAATAAAGAAAAAAACATGAGTATGAAATTCCCACGAGGTAGAAATGAAACCTTCAGAAAACTAAAGTTGGCAAGAACCACACAAAGAGGAGACGATTATTCTATCTCATTCTGTTGGTGCATGGGTTTGTCTCTTTTTAGAGTCGCTTTTTAGTTTCATCGATTTTCAAAACACAATGGTGCTAAAAAAGTTTCCACTTGCATAAAACGTGAAGAGTTGAACCGAGATCCGCTCTTTCTAATGCACTACCATTGTGCTACTGAGACCTAATATTTTTTTTTAAAAGAAAGACAAACATTTCCGGGTTACGAATAACCCAACAATATTTGAAAATCTTATACTATCACCACAGAAAGCCGAAAATGTTGCTTGTGTTGTGATGGAGGACTTAGCCAGCCGAGGAATCGAACACGCGACGCTCGGGTTGGACCCAAGCGCTATGCCCACTCAACTACTGACCGGTCATGTTCAGTCACTTTTGTCTCACGTTTCATTATTAGAATTATTACCTACCAATATTATTCTCAAGGGCGTATATAAGAAGGATGTTCATCTCCCACCCCCCATCGGCCTCAGTGTTGCTTAGTGGTAGCTGATGGATTACCTTCCTGGAAAACTCAACATATTTTTTTTGTAAAAACTCTTTCTTCAATGTGATGCAAACACTAATTTATGATAAGAAGAGGTTCCAAACAATATTCTAATAAATTTTTCAAATCCCCCTTTTTTCCCTTGCCACCCCCACCAGGATGGAATCTCGCGCCCTTCTTAGGGTCAACCCCCTGTGAATGTTATAACTAAATATATTTATTGGCTGCCATGTTTGGAATAATTGCAAAGTTCTTATCAGAATAATACTAATATTATTATTTTTAATTTATAAACTAACGTTTAAGACAAGGTTTTTAAGCATAGCACAAACGGTAACAACTATTATAAGCAATAATTGTCAGTCTGAAACACTCATTTACATTGAAAAATCTTCCGAGAAAAGATACTTGCCGCCAACGGGACTTGAACCCGTGTCCTTCTGATTGCCGGTCGGATGCTCTGACCACTGAACTATGGCGGCTTATCTAATACCCGCCAAATAATTCAATATATACTGGTGTTTCATTCAACAATTACTGATTATTACATTTTTCCACCTGAAAACAACCATCTTTATTTTTGTGAGGGAGGTATTGTTAGTACTAAATCTCTCGCTAGGTGGCGTCGAGACAAATTATGTCTACATTTTTTGGTGAAATACTTTTAACTTGTTAAATATTAATTATTATTTTTAATTTATAAACTAACGTTTAAGACAAGATTTTTATGCATAGCACAAAGGGTAACAATTATTATAAGCAGAATCTTCCGAGAAAAGATACTTGCCGCCAACGGGACTTGAACCCATGTCCTTCTGACTGCCGGACGGATGCTCTGACCACTGAGCAAGATGTCGGATGCTCAGTGGTCAGAGCATCCGACCGGCAATCAGAAGGACACGGGTTCAAGTCCCGTTGGCGGCAAGTATCTTTTCTCCGAAGATTTTGCAATGTAAATGAGTGTTTCAGGCTGACAATTATTGATTATAATAATTGTTACAGAATGTTACATTATTAGCAATCTCCTTATAGAAAGTGTTTCGGATATTTACACCTATCGGTACGATTTTGTTTTATACTAGAACAAGTCGCTTTACAAATGCTTTTTTGGTCCCATGCCAACTCAGAATCAAGTCAATTCAACACCTCTTCGAAAAGTCATTAAAACTATTTAAAACAAAATTGTAAAATAGCTCACAACCTAAACTAACGTTACTATTAAAACAATTCTTTTTGAGTTGTCCGGTCGTCGCTCTTTTTAATTATCGCAAATGAATGAGGTCGTCTCTATGCATATTTTTAATATGATCAGAATCTGTTTTATTTGAAGAATTAATAACGACAGTAAAATTAGTCGATCAAATTATCCAAAATTGGGCAGCTTTTAAAGTGAACCTTGCTTAACTGTCTCGTGTCATCAAATAAGATGCGACACAGTTTAATTTATTACACGAATTGCAATGATTTCATTGCATTACGTTTTATGGCAATGATTTCGCTCCGCGAGTGTACCACGATGTTATAGGCTTTTTGGCAAGCCGCAAATATCAACATTTTGATGGCTTATATCTTCACTTACTTATTGGAGTAGAAAAATCGCAAAAGTTCTATCCTCAAGATACTCTAATCAATATGACGCACAAAAGGTAATAATTATTATGAGCAATAATTATCAGCCTGACACGAGAAAAGATACATGCCACCAACGCGACTTGAACCCATAGATTTTTTCAATGTAGATGAGTGTATCAGGCTGATAATTATTGCTTATAATCATTGTTACCCTTTGTGCTATGCATAAAAATCTTGTCTTAAACGTTGGTTTATCAATTAACAAAAATAAATAATATGACGCATTTGCAAAAAACATTAAACTTCGTGGTAGGAGACAACCTAACTCTCGACAAACCATTCGCCATTTTGAAAATGGAACTTAAAATATGTCTCTGTTAAATATATTAGTTTGTAGATAGTTATTTTATCGTTCTTTAAAACAAACAATTTTGGAGGGGGATACGGGGACCGCCTCCCTGGAAACCATTTATTTTATAACCAACACCTCTGTCATAGGTCACCCCAAGTGGTTCGATATGTTTGGTGACTTAGCAGGGGAGCCCGGGTTCACGGGTTGAGGTTTGTCCGGATCTTGGCGGCGGATGCGTCTGTCTACTGTCTGTGTAACAGGCCAGATTGGTAGAGACGGGTTGAGGAAAATCTTTTGATCTCTCCAGCAGGACTCTCTCCGAAAATTGCCTTGCACCGCAGTGGTGAATAGATTCATGCATCCGTCACCCTTGGATACGCTGACCCCAGATTCCTACACACCCCTCATACCTTTTTTTGCTTCTCAGAACTTCGTCTCCTTCCTTTTCCTAAAATGACCCTCCACACAGCATTCTCAAAGATGACATAGGCCCTGAAGGGAATTATTTTCCCTCCTGCGTGGAACTAATGTAAAAAAAAAACCACTAAAAATTTAGAATAATAATTTAGAAAATGAAACATATTCGAAGCAAAAGTTCAAGAGTTCAGTAAACCGGGGTTATGGGCAAAGGCACAACCAAAATTAGTTATTTTATAATTGAAGATCTATTGAATTGTCTCGAATAACGAAAAATTGGAATTAATTAAGAATAATATTGTTAATTCTAAAATTGAAATAACATGAGATCGATACAGATACCGGAAAATAATTAATCAGGTCTCAGTAGCTCAATTGATTGTTTTAAATATTAAATCTTAAATTTCTTACGTAAAAACGTAATTATCTTTTGAGAAGAGAACACAATTATGTAATCTAATTTAGAAAACAGCATAAAAAATCGTTTGAATCATTACATAGTATAAAATGAAGTCGCTCAAAATGTATGTGTGCGTTAATCTTTTAAATTACGCAACGGATCTTCATGCGGTTTTCACCAATAGATAGAGTGATTAAAGAAAAATGTTTAAATTATATAAGAGAAAAGCCTAGAAATTCAAAGAAAACATATTTTTTGTGCGATTTTAAACGGCTGGCGGGCCGTACTGTAGTCACTTTTGAAATTCATTCTACGGAAGAAATTGGAAAATAGATGTCCTAGAGTATTTGATTTTCCCTTTTAAAATATCCAGTGTTGCATTGCAAGCATTGTATAATTAGTGGAGATCGCTCGAATCACATTATTATATTATATTTTATACATAGTATAAAATAAAGTGGCTCAAAATGTACGTGCTCATAGATCTTTTAAACTACGAAACAGATTTTCGTGCGGTTTTCACCAATAGATAGAGTGATTCAAGGGGAAGGTTTATATTTATAATAATGCTTATTATAGTAGAAAAAAGCCGAGAAATTCAAATATTCAATTCACGCAGCGGGCAGCGGGCAGCTGGCAAGCGGGTGGTGTGGATTTTATAAAGGTTGGGTAATGGCGTTGTGTTTCGTTAGCCACAGCAACGTGTGGCCGGGTCTGCTAGTAAATTATAATTTTTACATTGTGAATAAAACTCTTCTAATCAAAATATCTAGAAATTGTTTACGTAGGCCCAGAATCACAAAAAGTTTAGATTCTAGTTAAAATGCTCATAAATCAGTTAATCGATCGTATATTTTTATATATACGAACTAAGCATCTTTGAGGATGTTGTGTGAAGGGTCTTTTTAGGAAAAGAAAAGAAAGGAACTTCAAGGAGGGAAAAGGGTATGAGAGATGGGTAGAAATCTGGTGGTCATTGTGTCCAGGAGTGACCAACGTACGAATTCATTCCTCCCATAGCGATATAAGGTCAAAAAGTTTAACTCAACCAGTCTCTTCCGATCTGGTTTGCCACGTAGAAATTCAAGCCTCACCCTATGAACTCGGGCACCCTTGGTAATTCGCAAAATCGTGAAATACGGCAGGGTTGTTGGTTTTCCAATAAATGGTTCCCGGACGGCGGTACCCGTACCCGCCTCCAAAATTGTAAAGAATAAGTAATTTAATCATCATTTAATCATTCAAAGCTCATCAACAATCAATTAGCATTCATAATAATGACGTAATATTTGTATAGCGCAGTTTTGTTTCATTTCACTTCAAGTGCGCTTAACTATAATAAATTAAAAATAAGCCTACAGTGCTCCTTACCAGTCCATTACAAAATATTGATTAAACAAAATTAAATAAAGAATCAACTGTATTTTTACAAAACAGTGACAAGAGAACAAAAAGATTAACAAAAACAGTGCTGTTATATCACTCACAGTACAATAATAATAGACAATAACGGAGTTATTGTAGCACAGGACAGGACAATAACTTTTAAACTAAAATGTAATATACTAACTTCTTACAATAAATTCGACATTAAATTCGGACATTAAACATAAAAGTACAATTAGGTGGAAACCGAAACCAAACAATTACCGGAAACTTAAGAACATGGCTAATTACGTGTATTGAAAAGTTGTCAAAGGGTATGATTTTTTAAATAATTTGTTTTTAAAGCCCGTCTAAATTCAGCCAAATTCTGGATATTAGTAAGAGCTGGGTATTTTAACATTCCTCCATTTACAAATTAAAGTACCTACTAGTAATGCAATAAAGCAGACAAAACAAGAACAACAAATTCAATCATTTACAGATTGATATCAAACACGAGATTTCCATTGAAATGGGCACAACGAGGTTGTTGCAACGGAAAAGCGTAAATGCAGGAAGCAAATGCAATAACGGACTCCCAAATTGGATTTCTTTAGTCGAGGGAGAATTTTTCCTGGAAGATGGATTTAAGAGCTTTGCGATACGACTGCCTTGTATTTCACAAATTGTAAAATAAACATGGGACAAAAGGGACTTGTTCGAAGCTGACAATGTAAAAGGTATTCCGTTTGACCATACTGTATAAATCGTTAAATGATGTTTTCTTATTTATGTAACTAGCTGGGTTACCCGGCTTCGCTCAGTGTTCTGGAATGTTTCACATTGATGTTCCCGATTCCCTACTTCCGAACAATCCACAATTTAACAGAATGTTCCGGGATGTTCTGCAACATTGTGCAATGCTCTCAAATACTCTGACTGGGGAGTCCGGCTTCGCCCAGGGAGTTGATGTGAGATTGAATTGAATCCACGACAGATCTTGCTTTATATACATATGGGTAGCCCCATATAAAAATACTGTTCCAGAATAATGTTTCAGATAATTCCACAACATTCAAAAGTGTTCTGGAATGTTCCACAATGATCTGCAATGTTCCGGTATGTTCCTGAACGTTCCAACCTGTTTCAGAAAATTCCACAACATTCCAGAATTGGTAAATTTTGGGGATCGCTGTCAACGGTTAATACGCACTTTTTTTTGAAAAAATCTTTTGATTCACCTTAATTACATTAAAAGACAACTATTTGCATTGGGGGAAGTGGAAAATATTTCATTCTAAATTTCGATTACGTAAAATTAAAATAAGCTTTCATTGTGTGAAACGAGACCGTCCATTTTGAAACATTTGATAATGAAAATTTTCGTTAATTGCAAACGGAAACCAACGGCTAGAGACAAAATCGCGCGGGCGTTTTTTTTTAATGTTATAAAACTAAAATTCCGCCTAATTAGTAGGTACTTACCTAATACACATGTATTGCGTGCGATGATTAAAATTTATTAGCTTGAATTTTTTTTGACATTAAAATTTTATTTTTATAAGTCAACTATTTCTGCGATGTTGAGCGGCTACGTACGCTAAGTTTATGTGATATGGTTTATGATACAAAAGAAAGTGCCCCCTTTATACCGCCTGCTCGCGTCAAGGCAAGAAAAACATCCCAGTTTTCAAGTAGTTTAGCGGCTACGCTAGGTTTGTGTAACATGGTTTGTGATTCAAAAGAAAGTGCCCCTTTATAACGCCTACTCGCGTCAAGGCAAGAAAAACATCCCAGTTTTCAAGTAGTTTAGCGGCTACGCTAGGTTTGTGTAACACGGTTTTTGATATAAAAGTGAATGTATTATTTATAAAAAATTATTACCGAAATTAAAAACATGTTTTTTTCCGTCATTTTATTCCCAAAACTCCGATAATTTAGTACTTACCTTTCCAGATTTCGTGGTACCTTCAAAATCTTCTAGCCCTTCGTTATACATTCTAGTGTATCAGGAATACCAACACCAAAGTGACAGCGACAGCGAATGAGCTAATTACTAATGGCGTACAATCTCACAAGACGAAAGCTAATTTTAATTTTACGTAATCGAAATTTAGAATGAAATATTTTCCACTTCCCCCAATGCAAATAGTTGTCTTTTAATGTAATTAAGGTGAATCAAAAGATTTTTTCAAAAAAAAGTGCGTATTAACCGTTGACAGCGATCCCCAAAAATTAATCCAGAATTTTCTGGGCTGTTCTGGAATGTGGTGGAATGCTCAAAAATACTTTGGAATGTTTTGAAATGTTCTAGAAATTTCAAGGGGCCTAAACTTCCAGCCCTAATATCTTTAAAAGTACGCCATCCAGGTGAAAACGGGAACTTTCTTCATGGGTGGGGGATAGAGGGCTACCACAAATATAACTCCCATTATCATACCGGGACTCGTCTTTGAGTTTTAGCGGCATGCACATTATACACTTTTTTTAATAATGTATATTGAAGATCAAGATTATTTATACTTGTATAGAACTTTCCGTATCCTTCTAGACTCACCGGCATCCTCCGCCACTCTTTTCAGTACTTTTTATAGCTTTATCAAACCTTATGAAACTTTTCGGAACCTTCTAGACTCACTGATATACTCCGCTACTCCTTCCAGAACCATGTACAGCTTTATCGAACCTTATAGAACTTTCCGGAACGTTCTAGACTCACCAGCGTACTACGCCATTCCTTCCAGAACTTTCTACAGTTTTCGGAACCTTCTAAACTCACCGAAGTACTCCGCCACTCCTTCCAGAACTTTTTATGACTTTATCAAACCTAATTGTTTCAAGTGAAACAGTCTATCACTTGAAACAAAAATTGAGGAAAACAAAAATAATTTCATACACAAAATAAAAAAAAATGGATAAAAGAACAAAAAAGACTATTTTACAAAAATTTTACAACATAAAAGAATAAAACATATACACGCAACACACAAAACCAATATAAAACACGTAATACTCACAAACACATAAAACATAATATTCGCCGATTTTCTTTTAATTTTTTTTTTTTTTTTTTTAGTTTGTTAATTTTATTTAGTTTTAATTTTTGATCTCTATTTTTAGTTTAAATTTAGCTTTATTTTAAATGTTTTTTTTTTATTTCGTCACCAACATGGTATATTTCTTTTTTTTTCAAGCTGTATTATGTATAAATTATTATATTATAAAATGGGGGCCTCAGCACGGGTAAACAACCCAGTGAGGCCAACATTACTGGATTGTAATATGAAATTTTGTAAAATAATGTATCAACAATAAAAACAAAAATAAATAAAAAAATCTAATCTCGAATTAGTTAAAATTTCTCACGTGTTTTGTCCGGCAGTAACCATCTCCTGCGACTCGAATATGAGCTTCATATCAAAATCTCAATCCACCAGCACTCTAGCAACTGACGGCTGCGGTCGAAATTCAAACTAACTGCGTCAGCCTGTAGTAGCTCCTAGAAACATCCAAGGAAAACGAGCGGCTACAGGCTATATTATAATAATGTTTATGAACAGTAGCTACCTGCTACACATGTTGTTAGGTAGTCAGTTTATTACAATTTGATAGAAAGCTGAAACACTAGCACCGGCGTCTAACGGGAACCTTTCAAATGTCAAAAAATTACCATTTCAAGTTCTGCGAAACGACTGTGCCTAAATCTACCTATAAGGTGGGTCTTTCTAAAAACAATCACAAATTTTAGACATGCCAGGAATCATTCATTAGAAAATATCGAGTGTAGTTCACCCCGGTAGAAGCGAAACTGTACCCATACAATATCAATTAATAGGAGCCTTGAAAAGTGAGTTTTAATGAGCGCAGCTTGACGCTTCGTACATACTGTAAGAAAGTAAGGTTTCAATCTATCTCATTATCTTGCAGGCTAAATCTTGTTTGTCTCTCTTTAGTTTTAAAGATTTCAAATCACAACGGTGCTAAAGAAGTATCACTTCAAAAATAAAACTTATGTAACAATAACACACCTAATATGACATCCTTTTCTACGAATGGAGGACGTCGTAGATCTGAATTGGCTAAGCATCAGTGGCCCGCTGTCCATTACCTACCGAAGGATGTATCAGAGATCCAGAGCCGGTCATAGGTTCAAAACCTGATCCTGGTAGCGATATGTATCGTCCCTTCCAAAGGGATCCAGAACCGGTCGTAGATTCAAGACCTGCTCTTTGTAATGAGATGAGTCGTCCCTTCTAGTGAGGTATTGGTTAAATAAAGAAGGTATTGGTTCCATCTGATGCTAATCGCGAGATGAATCGCCCCTTTTAGTAAGGTTGAAGAGTACCTGGTGCAATTCTTCATCTTTCGTATACAGTCCAGAGATAGCGCTCCATGGCACCTTTCCCGAGAGTGTACCTAGTTATATTTGTTTAAGTATAACTGTTTATCATTATTGTGCTTATTTGCCTACAATAAAGGTGTTGCTCCGAACTTATTCCATGTTTATAAATTTCTTTGTTAATAATATCTAAAGTTTTATATTGGCGCCCAACTTGGGGTTGAATAAAAACTGTGTTGTAAAATGTTATAAAAATATGTTATGTATTCAAAACGGCGCTGAATATCCATTTTATTTTCTGCAAAACCACTGGGCCTAAATCTACCTATCAGAAGATAAGGTCTTATTAAAAATATGTATATATGTATAAGACTTAACAGGAATTACTCATTAAAAAAATATTACATGCATCATATAATATTTTTTTCTTGAGAAAATATCTACGTCGACTCAATCTCCTCTCTTCAGAAACCCCTTCAATCTCATTAAATAAGTAGTTCAATCATTAATAACGCCGCGTTCGTTCTGCCGACACACCGAGTAATTCACAATTCATATTACCTGCACGTGTAAACTTTCAGGCAGCTTTCAGCGGCGCTTCTTCACGGGGGACAACGGGGATCATTCGCACCCACCAGACATATCAGAAACCTTAAAAAACGTTGGTGCTTTGTCTTCACCAAACTGAATGATTTCGTTAATATAGCAATTAACGTTTTGCAGAAATACGACGTAAACATTTGTTTCTGATCAAATGCAACAGGTGACAACTCAGGGCCATACCTTGGAACTAGAAACTAGCGATGCGATTCGAAAGTAAAAGTCTCTTGACGCATTTCTTAGTGCGCAGAACCAAACATGCATAACGGGATAATCCGAGATGTCCCTTTGACATAAATATACCAAACCACCCACCCCTTTGCGCATTTGGGAATATTCTTGAATTCTTTCTCAATCCTACGCAATTCGCAAAACCGCGCGTGTTCTCTTATATGTATCTTTATTTCGAATCGACCGGTCATTGGCTGAGTTGGCATCGCGTCTGGGTTCCACTAGATGTCGCAAGTTCGCTTTCTCGGCTGGCTAATTCCTGCACTACGACACAAGCAACATTTCCGCTTACTGTGGCATAGTAGGAGATTGTCTCTGTAACTTGGGAAAGTTTGTCATCCTTTAAAAAAACTGTACGCATGTATAGCCCATGAACTTATCATAAGACCTCCCGTTTTGAAATTTATCAATAGTGTGAAATATTATTTAATAACATTGAATCGTTTGTTTTCGTTCAAGAAAGTTTCGTAGTTTCGGATGTCAAAACTTGGAATCAAGTTTGTTGATAATCTTGCAGGACATTTAGCATTTTTACTACACCTACCGCCTTATTATTATTTTTAATTGTTTGTTTTTATTCTCGTACTTACAGTTTACGTTTAATGTGTACCAGTAAGTTATACAAAACACTTAATAATCAGTAACTGTAAAGGTTATTACTTTTTTTGAACACCTCAATCGAAGAACCAGTGCCAAGGTGTTAGAATTGTTAAGTTAAAATGTTAGTATTATGCTGTCACAATGAAAAACACAGAACCACACTTAAGATTCTTAAGTAGGAGACTGTAGTTATACGAGAGAATAATGTTGTAAAAATTTATAGAGGTTTTTTTGCATTTAGTCACCTGACTGGGCGCATAACTTGTGCTGGAAAATTTTTAAATTTTAATTTTATATTAATTTTTTATTAAAACACCGGTAAATATTTCCCTATCGAGTCCGCGCTCAAAACACACTGTAAAAAATTAAAACAAATTGTACTAGGTAGATTACAGTTAGTAATAAGTAATTCAATAACCGGAATTGTAAAATATGGCATTATAATGGTTATTTTGTTATCTTTAAAAACGCGAAATGTCATTTCTCAAGGAACGCCATGTTGTTAATTACGACGGCAAACGTCTCGCGTGATTCAAACGACGTGCGGTTTATGAAACCGAACAAAATAATGATTAATACACGTTATTTATCATTTCCGACGATTTCAATTCGTACTTATTATTGTCTAACTGACAGAAAGTGATTTTTCCTTTTAAAAATGCATATTTCATCGTCGTAATATCGCGTTTTTTAAATAAAAAAAAATATATATTAAAACGCAATATTTTTTAATTCCGGTTACTGAATTACTTATTACTAACCCTTATCTACCTAGTACAATTTTTTTTTTAATTTTTAATGTTTACTTTGAGCATGGACTCGATAGGAAAATATTTACCAAAACATCTCTCTTTTTATAACCTTTGAAGGTTATTCACATCAATGTGATAGGTATATCATTGAAGAAGAAGGTAACACTATTAATCCTAAAGAGAACAAGACGGAGAAAAATAACTATTTTATCTTGATTAGTTAGATTTCAGTATACGTACACAATATTGGTCCTCACTTCCTCACCGTGGAAGAAGTGCTCGATACGCCACAGCCTTTCAGGAAATAATCTATTATATCGGCCCCAGGGTGCCGTAATGATACGGCCGGTCGCTTACCTTGAGCCAACTGCCAGGAATATTCATGAATGGTATTAATTGCTTAAGCTGACGATTACGTTACAGGTAATATTGTTAACTTAATCCGGCAGGTGATAGCTATGGACCCCTGTACCTTTAACTAAGTGTCTAGAGGTTTGAAACGAGGAACTAAAGTGATCTCTTTATGTGTTGCCCTTTTGATATAAGTTCATGTTAACAAGTGAGGTGGTTGTCAGGATTGCTGCCAATTCCAAATTAGGTTTTGTATAATATTAAGTCTTTTCATTAATACAAGTTATATTATTCAGAACGGTGGCAACTTCGTTTTGCTAGAGGTACGTGAAATGATTGGTAATATTTAACTGCTGTGTGGATTTTTTTTTTTTTTAATTTTAAATTCGATATTTTAGTAAAATTCAAACATTGTATTACTGTAACATGTGGCGAAATTTTACAGGGCGGTAATAATTGATAATTGGACCTTGGGCAGGGGTGTGTCAATTATTTCAACTTTTGAATTCAGAAACGCCCGGGGTCTCAAAAGTTGCGTCTTACAAAGAAAATGAGAACTGCATTTAATTTTTTTTTTTTAAAATGGTTATTAGCCCGCTAAAATGCATTGAAAATCAGAAAACAAACCTAAAACCATTTTTTTTTTTATTTTAATAAAAAAAATTTCAGTAAATTAACCTTTTAACGTTTGTTTATCATTAAAAAATGCGTTTAATTGACAAAAATTAAAAAAAAAAGTTCAAGTGTACATACAAGAAAGTCAACAAGAATTCTGATTTTATCTAGAAAAAGTGTTATTTTCCCCTTTTATATTTTTAACGAACATATCACATATGTTTTTTAAAAAAAAATTATTGGTTCTTTGAACTGTAGTTATGGAATGAAAAATGAATTGGTACAAAATATAAAATATAAACCCTTTGTTTTATATTTTTTTCCAAATGACGAAATCTATTTTTTTTAAACTTCCGGTCATTTTAGCGGGCTAATAGTGAAAAATAATTTCATTTATTTTAACGTTTTCGAATAGCTACAGATCATACGAAACTTTTGATATCCCGGGCGTTTAAATATAAGGCCATTTTTTTCTCTCTATGGAGAGCGACACACGCTATTGGGCAGGGGGTGAATCAGGAAAATCCATGCTTTCGCACTTGAAGTGAAATATCACAAAACTGCGCTATATAAATACTACGTTATTATTATTTCACACGGACAGCTGTATGAAAACCTTTTGATTTATTCGTTCATGCACCAGGCGGAAAACAAAAAATCTTATATATAAAAATATCGTGTCACGGTGTTTGTGGTCGCACTCCTCCGAAACGGCTAGACCGGTTTTTATGATTTTTTTTATGTATGAGGTAGGTATGAGAAAAGGTTTTAAAGTATATTTCATACCGCTAGGTGATTAGGGTGTCCCTACCCAGAAAAAAAAATTCAATTTTTTTGACAATTTTTAATTTTTATTTGGCATCAAAAAATACTTATAACCCCAAATTTTAACCCTCCTATCCCTACCCCCCCCCCCCCATTTTTTAATCGCGATTTTAGTATTTTTTAATGAAAAAATTTAACCGTCTTTCGTATTTCAAACAGAACGAAATTATTTAAGTTGTTGAATGATGGATGGCGCTACATCCGCCTCATCGAACTTTCATCCACACGTGCGCAAGACATTCACGAGAAGCGTCGCGTCATTTTGATATTGGTAAACCATCGATCTTATTTGTGTTGGCCAAAGACGGATTGATAAAAAATATCGTACACTCAATTGCTCTTCAAAATTCACGTTTATTTTCTTTATTATTTTTTGTCGGCGGTCATCGTCTACAGCGCTCCATTCCTCTTTGTGTCATAGATCCATCCCGACACACTTACAATACATTCGTTATTTTTTATATGGCAGAACAACGTTTGTCTGGTCAGCTAGTATTTTAAAATATAACTTCGCAATTACACTTTGTGGCGTCATTATTGATTTAATGAAAACAATTAACTTTGTAATATTAATCTCTTATCCTGACGAAGAAAACATTGTTTTTGAAACATCACGATATTGTTAAAAATACAGGATGTCCGGGGGTAAAGTGCATTAACTTCGGGAGGTGATTCTGAAGGTTAGCAACTTTTTCCGAAATTCTAACATTTTTTTTCCATACAAAAAGACGTACCTACTAAAATTCCTTAGTGTCAGGTACGATCTTACTTGCTGAGCGCCCGCCGGACATGATTGTGGCAACATTGCATTTTGTTTTTACATGAATACCGCACAAGAGCCCAACTGCTTCCGTCTGGAGCCAGTGGGACTATGGCATCCCCAATTGGGGTGTGTTGTGAGGCTGAAGGTAGTGGGGAGGAGAAGCAGATAGGGAAAAGGAAGATGGAAAAGTTCCTGACTATTCAGATCTGGTAACCAAACACGGCTAAAGCCATTTCAAGCAACATTTCAATTCTGAATGGTGGTCTTACACCAGGGCAATACTGAGAGTATCTTCCACTCTGGAACGTGCCGCAAATATACTGTACATTTTTTTAAAAATGAATACATAGTGAAAATAACAAATTAACCAAATAAAATTTATTTGCCACGCCGGGATTCGACCCACGATTTTCGGAGGGCGAGTTTAGAGCCTTACCGCTGGACTACGCCGGACTGCATGGTTGTGACTGGTCCGTATCGTAACAGCGAAAATAATAAAGCTGGTGGCACGCCGGTCTATTTTTATCTTTTTACCACAAAACAACCCCTAAAAGTTGAAATTTCGAAAAAAGTCATTTACCTTTTTTACTTATAATGTCATGTAGATTCACCTCCCGAAGTTAATGCACTTTACCCCCAGATACACTGTACAGAGTGTACAGTGGTACTTACGAAATTAATTGTTTTCATTAAATAAATAAAACATATATTCTGTTTCCGAAAGCACTTCAAAAAACGGATTAAACCAAAAACAATGTAATTTAAAATAAAACAATAACTTTGTAAACACCACTTTTATTTTTATACTTTATGCCGACCGGGTTTCGCTAAAACCGTAGCTTCATCAGGGCAGTATAATACTCTACTAGAGTTTCGCCGCTCTTTCGTTACGGTTATAGCGAAACCCGGTCGGCATAAAGTATTAAAATGAAAGTGGTGTTTACAAAGTTATTGTTTTATTTTAAATTAATAATGTCACATCACAAAGTATCCGCTTCATATGAACAAAACAAAAACAATGTCTTTATTTGAGTGGCATTGCAACGCATACCGGGTACTTGCTAATTTATGAGAGGTAGTGTTCTACAAATCACACAATTATTATTATTAAAAAATTTTGAAAATGCATTTCGAATTGGAAAATATTGGAATCATCGATGGCCAATATTATCTCATAATAACCCAATTGAATAAAATGGTTCACAATCAGAAATAGATGTTTGTTAAGGCTCTGCTAACCGAATTTCTACCGATTTCTTGCATATCCCCCTTAAATATTTGAAATTTGTAAGCTCTTAAAAAAATACATGTTATTTTCGAAGATAATATCTATACGTTCCCCACGCCGAAACGCAAATTATGTGAAATTCCCTCGATAGAAAAAAATCGCAAAGTATGCTCCGAAAATTATTTTTTTTTCAAGTCTGTTTCGGTTATTTTAAAAGTTAAATGTATGAAAAATTCACAATGTTACTTTAAAATTGTACTTGACACAGCCCCCCACGAGATTTTTGCTCTATTTTAAACGAGTCGTGTTTTATTAAACATTTTCGCAATTTTCGCATCGATTTTGTCGCTGTAAATGTTAGCGCTCTCCTCTAACATTCGTAATTTCGTATCTCTCCATCTTCTTCTTTTCAGGCCCGGTTGCAGTTTTTTACTCAAATCCAACATCAAATTTGTATGAAAAAGGTCGCGCAGCCATTCCTCCGTCTTCACTTGTTTTGGTATGAAATTCAGTGCGAAGAAAAATCCCCATTGAATGTCAGTCAAAGGCGTGTTTTTACTGGCTGAATTGTTCACCTGCTTCTTCAACACGTACCACGCTCCTATAAAATAGCACTCGTTCATAACGTAAGAACAACCGCAGTATTCTGAGAATGTCATTTAATTAAACTGTCTAATTTAATAAGTTCCTTCGCAGGCAGTTGGCAGTTGCGCCGGAGAGAATATCAACGGAATTGCGCCTTCGCCCTCCGTAATAATAGTTGCCTTCAAACCGAGGAATTTCCTGTGAAGTAAATATCGATAGCCTTCATAAAAGCGGTAATTAAAATGTTGCCTGAAAAACAAATGAAATTTTAAGTTTACTGTACATAAAACCTTTTCCTACATGCATTAAAGGGTGAAAAAACTTTTAACTTTAATATATTATCAACATTAAAGACAAAGTTTTAAGATCCGTATTGTATTTATAATTTTTGAAGTGAAACTTCTATAGCCCCACTATGATTTGGATTTCGGATGAAACGGAAATGACGATTACTGCACTTGCGACAAATCAACTGCGCTCATTGGCCGCTTTAATCATGATGTCACTAAAGGCTCCCATTGGTGAAGATATGAAACGGAAATGATGCTGGTCTGCGCTCATTTGTCGCTTTGATTATGACCTCACTTTTCAAGTACTGGTTGAGATTGTTTTGGTAAAGTTTCGCTTCTACCGCGTGTAAACTGCACTCGATTTGTTTTCCATGGTGTAATAATATTATTAATTACTTAATTTAATCCTCTTACATTAATTTAGGACTCAAACTCGTTAAATAGATATCAATTAACCTTGACTATCTTAAAATGCATATATTTGAATATCCTTGGAAATGTTCGTAGAAACTGTTAAAAAAGAAAACCTTACAAAAAGAAAACAATGTGGTTTTTCCTCGTTTTAGTGAAAGAAAATAAATACACCCTTGTTAAGTTGCTACCTAACCTGCTTTTCAATACTTCAATACTTCTAATTTCAATACTTTTCTAAAAATAATTCTTATTGAAAAAATATGACTCTAGTCTTATTTTTTGATAGTCATACGGACATTTTTAACTCCGTAGCTTACGAAGAAAATTACATTACCACCTGAACACAGATTTTGAATTTTTTTTTTTAAATATTTTTTTTATATTTTTTATTAGTTACAAAAAGATACACAAATTACAAATAAATTTTATACAGAAATTAAATACATAATAGATGTATTTGATGTACCCCCATACATAAGCAGGTCTTGTGTGTCCGGGGGGGGGGGTGTTATTATAATGGTTTTATGTGACATGATTCAGCTTAAGTTTTCAGTATAATTTTTAAGTGATTTTAAAATTCTTTTATATTAATATTCATGTATCTAATTTTTCTATTTTTTTTTTTAATTCACTAAAAGATACATAAATTACAATAATTAATTACATAATATATGTATTTGATTTACCCCCATAATTAAGCAGGGCTTGTGTGTATAGGGGGTGTTATTTTATTGGTTTAATTTTTTTATTTTTTTTATTCAGTTTAAAAAAAGGTGTCAGCTCCAACAAAAGAGTATGGGATTTGTGCAGAGATGAGATTGAATGAGAAAGAAATGGACGGTATAAGCATAGAGGAAACATGGAACCACATGGTGAGTCTATGTGAATCTGCTAGAGACGTGTGTGGGATAAGTAAGCAAGGTAGAAAGAAAGGTGACGCATGGTGGGATGATGAGATTAAAGCACTGGTCTCAGAGAAGAAAATGGCATGGTTAAGTCTAATAGTGATTGGCAATGCTTCAAGCGAAGAGAGAAAGCGAGCGAAAGAAGTGTATAAGGTATGCAAGAAAAGATTAAATATTGGAGTGAAAGAACGAAAGAAACGCCTGGAAGAGGAAGAGGGAATCAAAATGACAAATCACTTTCAAGAAAACATAAAACTGTTTTGGAAGAAAGTCAAAAAGTCCCAAAGTGGTCCAGAGAACGGAAGCATGAAAGTGATAAAATCAAAAGATGGACAAATGTTGACGAATGAGAAAGAAGTTAAAGAGAGACGGATGAAATACTTCGAGAAAGTCTTTGAAAGTGGCCCGGGTGACAGTGATTCCAGCGGTGAATCGGTTATGAACGATGATGGTGTGAATGTTAGCAAAATCAGCATGGATGAATAAAAAAATCAATTAAATGTATGAAGAATGGTAAGGCTGTGGGTTTCGACAGTATTGCTGCGGAATACTTTAAAAGAGATAGCCATATTATTCTCACATGGTTGTGCAGACTTTTTAACCAGTGCTTAGAGGCGGGTTATACGCCATTAGATTGGAGAAGGACTGTAATCATGCCATTATACAAAGGTAAAGGGTTACGTATGGATTGTGGGAATCAAAGGGCTATTAGCCTGCTTAGTTCAGTCGTCAAGCTGTATGGCAGAATATTGATTGAAAGGGTACGCATGGAAACAAAGGATAAAATATGGGATGTGCAAGGAGCTTTTATGAGTGGAAGGGGGTGCATGGACCAGATCTTCTCATTGCGTAAGCTTACCGAGAGGTTTCTTGCAAAAAACCAGAAACTTTTCTGTGCCTTTATAGATTTACAAAAAGCATACGACCGAGTTGACAGGAAAAAGCTATGGAAGGTGTTGTCCAAGAATAGAGTGAGTACGAATCTCATACAGGCAATTGCGTCTCTGTATGAGGGAAG
Organism: Limnephilus rhombicus; assembly: GCA_929108145.2. NCBI lineage: Eukaryota > Metazoa > Arthropoda > Insecta > Trichoptera > Limnephilidae > Limnephilus > Limnephilus rhombicus. Next base: position 42,970,349 of record OV815288.1, on the reverse strand, counting down.
CGTTGCATGTATTAGGGTGAACGGTGATTTTACGGGATGGTTTGACATCACAAAAGGCGTTGAACAAGGCTGCGTAATGCGTGGTTATTCAATCTATACATGGATAATTGTATGCAAGAATTGAAAGAGATGGGATTGGAGCAGGTGGATGAGTTTGTGTACTTGGGAAGTGTGTATACGAGAGATGGGAGGGCTGACAGAGATATCGAAAGAAGGGTAAATGCAGGTAACTCTATTAATGGAGGACTGAACGCCGTTGGCGCCAACAAAAAAACTGTCCAAGGAAGCGAAGTTAGCCGTCCATAATGGAGTGCTGATACCTACCCTGATGTATGGCAGTGAGGCATGGAACTGGCAGAGGAAGGATGAAAGTAGACTGAATGCTGTAGAGATGAGATCCCTGAGGCGTATGTGTGATAAAACCATATACGATCGTGTGTGAAATGTGGAGATCCGCGAAAAATGCAAGGCTGATGTAATGAGTAAGATTAAGAAAGGGACGCTAAGATGGTTTGAGCATGTAGAGAGAATGAACGAGGAAAGGAGTGTAAGGAGAATATATGACGCAAATGTGAATTGTAGAAGAAGTCGGGGACGCCCGAGGAAGACATGGCATGACCAAGTGAATCAGATACTTGAGTCGGGCCATGTGAAAAGTCGAAATAATAGAAGAGCATGTATGAGACGATGTATGAATGTGAACGAGGCAAGAAGTGTGTGCCAAGATCGAGTTGTTTGGCGGTCCGTCCTCTCTGCCTACCCCTGCGGGGAAACGGCGTGATGGTTAGTTAGTAAGTTAGTTCAGTTTAAATTTTCGGTATAATTTTTAAGCTGAGTTTTAATTTTTTTTATGTTACTGTTCATGTTTCTGATTTTTTCAGGTAGTGAATTAAAAAATTTAACTCCGAGATATTTATGATTTAACTGTCCTATTGTTTTTTTTTGAGTCAAAAGTATTGACGTTTGTCTAAAATTTCTGTTATTTTAAAAGGGTGTAACTTTATTTTGAATAGGTACTATTTTTTAAAAAATTTCTAATGTTGCATGATAGAAGTATAATGCACTTAATTTTCTGACCTTAAATTGTTTGAATAAAAGTTCTGACGAATCTGAAAAGGGTGTTTTTTAAATTCGTTTTATTATTAGTTTTTGTGATATGTACATTGTTTGTGTTTGTTTTGTATATGCACCGCCCCATCCTTAAATGCCGTATTGTATAATTGATTGACATAAAGCGAATAATGTGGCTTTAAGTAATTTTTCGATTAAAATATCCCTTAAACATCTAAATATATATATATATATATATATGTAGAACAATTTTCTCGGTTTACCCGCGTAACGTAGTTTTAGCTTTTGGACCGAACAGACATGCGAAAGCTATCAGTTTGAGACAAAAACTCAAGACATAAGGCCTCTGAAGATGGACAGTGTGATCTGTCCGAAACGTCAGGAGTTAAAAAGTCCTTTTAAGGACTACGTTACGCGGGTAAACCGAGAAAATTGTTCTACATCTTACACCCGTGAAAACCTTAATCATAACATATATATATATATATATATGTCAGTTTCCTTTCTCTGTTGTTGAGAATATTTACAAGTGGGAACCATTGAAACGGGATCATGTTCTGGTACAATATAATAGTAGTGTAATTTTATACGGCAGAGCAGAGACCAGAGCTCAGGATTATGGGAAAGGTATTTTTCTGTCAAGTAGGTGAGAAATCAGAAAATAAAAAGAAGATGAATTTTATAAAACTATATTGTATGCAATAAAAAAACAAACATGAGAGTGCAAATTTAATAATACAAAACAATAACATACCAGATGGACTCCTGAACACGCTAATCTAACTAAACGAATTTTACGACGGATGACGACCGCGAACTTGCTTCGTAGAGAGAAGACGAGAAGACACTTCCAGCCTCCTTAACCGGGGACGTCGCGCAATCCAGAGATCCTAGGTCATCCTTCTATTTAGGAAGAAGGCTGCTACGCCTCCAAGGAGTGTATTTAGCTTCGGGCTATCTTAACAAGCTCCATGAAAAAAGCACGTGGCCCCAACTGGTCACCAAGACTTGCGTATTTCGGTAGAACTGTCAACAATCCGTGACTTCACGACGCGGGGTCATAAAGGCATATTATTCTGCCACCACAAGGACCAATCCCTTTACAAGTTCATTTCCAGAAAACATTTCCACAAAATGGCTAACTGCCAACACCGGAAAAAGTGGGATTTACATATCCACTAAAAATAATACCGTACACGAACTTCTCGTGTTACGTAAAAAACACCCCGCGCCTTTTTTAAGTTAAGATCAACTTTAATCCACATGATTTAACGAAATTGAAACACTTTCAAAGTGAGTGACCAATTCACGAACAGCTGGCCCATCGCTGCCCGGGAGGAAGTGCCCATAAACAAAAAAGAATCTCTCTTTCCCAAAAAATTACCAGTCTCAAAAAAAAACACCATAGACAAAATAACCAAATATGCAAAAACTGCACTAGTCACATAATATTTATGTGACACCATTTATAAAATTATTAATTCTATTATTGACTCACGTAGCTTACTACAACTCTTCCCTCTCAATAGCCTTTCCCATAGACTTGAAACTAGCGTCAATAATTCCTACGGCACCGGGGCACAGTTGGAACACACGCCAAACGCACGTTTAACATTTGTTTCAAATTGACATTCACATGAGCACCGGTCGTTTCAATGACTATTTATTGAATTTAACAGCTCGGCTGTAGGTTTGATAACAACACAGATCTCTTCAAGACCCAGGTTCACTTCTTATTTTCCACGAAAAGACCCTTCACACAACATCCCCAAAGATGAAATTGGCTACAATCTTAGTTCCATGAAATAGGCCCTGGGGAAATATTTTTTTCAGGCCCTCCTGTGTGGAGTTAATATTTAAAATTATATAACTATGCTTATTGAATATTTAGTTTTTTAAAAAATTATTTACTGCTCGCGCTAATTTGATTATTGTTGTATTTTCTCAATTAAAGACTGCTTGCCCTCCAGCTCCAACATTTTTTTTTTTTAAGAAAAACAATCATTTCCTGGCCCCCTAGCATGGTCGATCGATATAGGTTTTATCGAAAATGTCGGTAACTTGCGATCGCTCCCAAGCACGACTGCAGACCGCTAACAAATAAACAACAGTTTATGTCAAATATATTAGGAACCCCTAGTCATTGTGAACTATTGTTTGTTCGTTAGCGGTCTACAGTCGTGCTCGGAAGCCATCGCAAGTTACCGACATTTTCGATAAAACCTATATCAATGGACCATGCTGGACCCCAGGTTGCGAATAACCGGACAATATTTGAAAATCTCCTATTACCACCACAGTAAGCCGAAAAATGTTTCTTGAGTCGTGATGGAGGACCACAGAACGCCTGGGTGGGACCCAAGCGTGATGCCTACCAACCGCTGACCGGTCTACACAAAATACAACTAAGTGTCTTCGAAGGGGTGTGCAGAGATGATAAATCGTCAAATAATAAACGTATACCTACACCAAATTTTCATTCAAATGCGTTTATTTATTTACTATTTTACTATTAGTCAAACATATTATATATAAATTATTATTTTTAATTTTTAAACTAACGTTTTTAAGACAAGATTTTTATGCATATCACAAAGGGTAACAATTATCATAAGCAATAATTATCAGCCTGAAACACTCATTCACATTGAAAAATCTTCGGAGAAAAGATGCATGACGCCAACGGGACTTGAACCCGTGCCCTTCTGATTGCCGGTCAGCTGCTCTCCCAATTGAGCTATGGCGGCTTATCATATACCCGCCAAATGATTCAATATATACTAGTGTTTCATTCAACAATTATTGCTTATTTTATTTTCCCACCTGAAAATTATATATTATATATAATTTCAATCTGTTAATTTCACCTACCACAGGGATATCTCTAGCATGGCGAGTTAAATAATGCTAAAATATCTACCTAATAAAAAATAAATAATAATGAAATAATAAAAAAAAATATATGAAAAATAATATGTATTTTATAAAAATTAAATAAAGAAATGAATATAGATAAAAAGATTATTTAATTAGAATCGAAGAAAATTGAAGAAAATCGGTAAAAAGTTATTTTTTTAAGTTTTTAAGGAATTTAGGTTTGAAACTAGTAAATAATGTACAAAAAATTATAATTTCATAATAAATACCATTTCGGAAGGCCAACTGCCGGTTCACCAAACAAAAAGATAACAATTTTAAATTAATTTTTGATCCCGATTCCCCATCTCTGTTTGAACCTATTTTTGTAAATTCTAGCTTTTTGCAGTCCTGGGCGGGAACGGCATATTGTTTTTTGCCTCGTAAGATGCCATCAAATTCAGTGGAATTTCTATTAGGTTGGCGGGAGCAGTGGAGGGTGGTGATAAAAGACAATGTGTAAGGAGGTTAAACCGAGGGTTGGTTTGGACTTATAAATATGCGCTAGATGGTGTTTTATATAAAGAAAAAGATTTAATTTATATATTTATATAAATTTTAGTATAAAAAGCAGATATTTTAATTTATGTATTTTTTAACCAATAATCACACATCTTAATAAAAGTTAACAAAATTAGCTTCCTCTAGCCTAATCGTACTGAAGATTTACGGCATACGGTACTTTTAGGAATAAACATATTAATCTTAGAAAAAATAACAAAAAATTAATTTGAATCATTATAAACGCAGTTGGCGCAAAACGATATAACGGGGAAGGGTAATTTACCCTTTTCAGCTTTGTAATTCGCAGAGCCATCGCTGTCCGAATGTTTTCTTAAAAATTTTTAAAGAAAGTCAACGCCTTTAGCTACAGAGAAGATCGACAACTTCGCACGGGTAGTTATAAAACCACAAGCAATTTAAAACACGGTGGGTTATTTCCAAAACCTATACCGGTTCAGTCGCTTTACATTTTCAATATCAAAATTTAAATATTTAGAAATAAAATTATTACTTTCTAATATACACATTGGAAAGATTACTTTATCTAGATTTTAGAACAATTTTTGTGTTTGCAAAGTGATAAAAAATTATCAATATTGAGGTATATTTACAATGTATGGGAATAATATCAAAATTTAAATATTTAGAAGTACAATTATTAATTTCTAATATACACATCAGAAAGATTATTTTATGAGATTTCAGAACAATTTTTGTTTTTGCAATGTGATAAAAAATAACCAATATAGAGGTATATTTAAAATATATCTAGCTATCACGACTGAACCGGTATAGGTTTTGGAAATACGCCGCCGGGTAATGAAATTAATTGCATAAGTAGTATTTTCCTGAACTTACTGTGTTTTTTCGTGAACTCCACACAGGCGGCCCTCAGGAAAGCAATTTCCCTCAGGTCCTATGTCATCTTTGGGGATGCTGAGAAAGAAAGGAGAGAAAGTTCTGGGTAGGACTGGGCGTCGACGTGTTCAGTAGTGATGGACGCATACATCCATCCCTCTCTTTGAGGTGCAAGGCAATGGGTCGAAAGAGTCCGGCTGGAGAGTTCTAGGTTATATATCCCTCAACCAGTCTCTCACGATCCGCCCCACCATGCATATTATTTTGTAAATATCCAAAATATAAAGTTTGGTAATTAGTACCCACTAAGGCAAGGACTTACTGAATTTGGTTGTGGGTAATTATACAAGAATATTTCTTTTAAAAAAAATATTCACTCTTGCAATTTACCCTACAGCAAAATTTCTGTTGTTAACATTTATTTTTAAAATTTCTAAAAATTCTTATACTTCGTTCAAGGAATTTACTAATAAGACGTGTATATTAAAAAGTGTGCCTCAATGTGCTGAAACTAAAATTTAATTTCGCTTTATGAAACACCCTGTACCCCGGCATGTCTGATAGGAATTTTTAATAAAACTTTCACCAGCTAGGCCCATTTGTCGGTATTAAGAGCATTCTTGCTTAGAATTGGAGAAAGTCATATATTTATCACAACGCATTTTGTTTCCGTCGCCAACTGACTGATGTAAGCGAAATCTAAATTTGTTATATAATGCTGAATAAATTTTATAAATGGCGATACGGGAATATATTTATGTATTTTTCATGAATTTAAATGAATTTTATTATCATGTTTATGTCTTTCACAGTCATCCCACCAATATTGGAACCCCTCCATTTCATTTCCTTTTACATAAGATATCTCCAATTCATTTCATCTTAAATTCCCCAACATTTGATGTCGAAGTCCCATTCGTTCCACCCCACCCACTACGCCAATGCTCCTAAATTAAATGCGGTGAGGAGGGTGACTGATGGGGAGAGAAACGGTAGATGAATTTAACAAGGTCAATTATGCTCATTTCGCGGTTGATGAGATCTAATTTTTTCATATTTATGATTAAATTACTGAGTTATGAATTAATTGAATTTATACCGGTCAGTGGTTGAGTGGGCATAGCGCTTGGATCCCATCCGGGCGTCGCGTGTTCAATTCCTCGGCTGGCTAAGTTCTCCACCACAACACAAGCAACATTTTCGGCTTTCTGTGGTGGTAGTAGGAGATTTTCAAATATTGTTGGGTTATTCGTAACCCGGGAATGTTTGTCTTTCTTTTCAAAAAGAAGAATTTAATAAATATTTATATTAATAATGTTACCACAAAGTATTTTTGCTAAGTTTGAAGAAAAAATTATGTTAAATCCCGAATTATTTTGTGGTGATGTTTTTTTTTCATTGAAGTTGTGAGAAATTTATGAATACATTCATCCTATTTTAATATTATAAGGCGAAAGTTTGTATGGATGTATGGATGTGTGTATGTTTGTTACTCTTTCACGCAAAAACTACTGAAAGCATTTTAAAAATTCTTTCACTAATAGAAAGCTACATTATTTGCGAGTATTACAGGATATATATTGGTAAGCTCTGGCGTTATGAAATTATTTATTATACGTTTATTGTCCAGACGAAAAACAAAGCGTTTGCTAAGTAATTGTTTGACGTGAGCTGTCATTTTGTTATTTGTTTAGATTACTATGGAGATCCCTTTGATAGTTAAAATATACTGCGCAGGTTTGATTGTTATGTTTTAATAGGTGGCACGCGAGCTGTTTGAAAAATGTATGTAACGGGTATGGAGGGGGGTGGGTGATGGGGGGGGGGGGAGTAGGGGCGGGGAGGGCGCGGGGAGTGAAGAATCCGGTGGCAAAAGCTAGTATATTATAATACAAATTAAAATCGATTATTTTTAAGACCAAACATGAAGTAAATTGCATAAATGCGTGTAAAAGTGGCACTAACCCATAAGCGTCGTCTTCCAGCAATAGAACGGCTCTTAAATTTCCAGTTGGCTCAATCTTCCACACAAAAGGCACCTCTTACAAATTACTGCATGTTTCTTGAAAAACAAAGTAGGATTTCAACTCGACCTGACGGAAGCAAATATCACAATGAATTGCAGATTATTTAAAATTAATATTACAATAAAAATTGAATTTTAAATTTATATCCAGACAAAAAGAGAAAAAGCTAAATGTTAAAAATAGTGACATCTATGAGATAAATACTGTAGTTAATCACATTGATTTAATTTTTCTTAGCTTATTAAGCGAGTATGAATGCTAGAGACCTCTGGATGAATTTTATGGAAGCTATTGTTACCGACTAATTAAAAAGGACCACGTGACCCCAATAGGTGTCTAGTATCATTGTTATTTGTTATTATCGTATTTTTACAGTTTTTAGCAGTATAAAAGGGGTGCTATTCAAATATTTCTCTCTCTCGCATTAACCGATACATAGAGTACAGACCCTGTGCTGCCCAGGCGAGGTCCGGACCAAAATTAGTTTCGAAAAGTGTTGATTTCATTGTTATTCAAAGGTGTTTGTAAATAAAACAACTCTTCAGTAAAAAAGTGTTTTACAATACAAAAAGTCCACCACCCTAGATGAGATTGAAGTGACTTGACAGCTAAAAATAACTACATGTTATGGCGCTAAATCAAATATAAAGTCACGTTTACTTATTTATATGATTGTATTGAGTGATTTATTAATATTTTCGGTGTAAACCTACCAATAAAATCAATTGTGTAAGGCACTTACCGTTAACACAAGTGCCTCATTAGAATTGAAGTGGACGGCCTCCGTGGTCCCAAGGTCCTCTCGATTCATAATATGAAGGACACCCGACGTGTGCATTGTATTTGTCGTATTTCAAAATTAATTAATTAAAAATAACATACGTTTTATTTGCGGCATATTCTAGCGTGTGTTACGTATCGACAGGCTCGAACCGCCTGATTACGAACTTATAACAAATTTGAAATTAAATAACACAATGTTCAAGACTCAACAACAATGGTTCAATTTAAATACTTACCAAAACCAAATTATAATACAAACCTCGGCTAGCTCTTCCCAGGGATATTGTGTTCTCAATTCGATCGGATTTGATTCAAAACGATCGTCGCTTCATTTATTGCAGGTAAGGGTTATAATATAATAAATAAAAAGATTCCTTGTTGCTTTAAATTATGAAGAATTTATTGGTGATTTTACGCTACTAGGAAAAAGCGTGTACCTCTTTGTGAACGGATTAGTTAATGATTTTAGAACCCAATCAAAGGAATGAATTAATAACATAATTAAATAAGGCTTACGTACATTATCTCGCACGGTTTACATCTGGGCAGGGCCGCTCCTCGTCAAAAAGACGTCACTGAATTTATTTCAATTTCTAAGCACGTGTTTTTAAAAAACTGTTATGATATAAAGGATCTATGCCAACCACGCAGGTGGCGTGACCGATTCTTAGCGAAGCTGGGACGAGAAGAGCCTGCCAAAAACCCCAAGCCTTCCGGCTTCGTCCCTTTGGCCCCTCCCACCGAAATCTGGGCCAATCAATGGGCACCTCGGTGTGGCAAACCTTACAAAAAATACTATTGAATTTAGTACCTAGCGCAAATTATTGTACAGGGGTTGAAAGTAAAGATTCAAGAAACTACTTCATAACACATCCCCGAAAACACCAGCAAAAAACCGCCGTTGTAACGAAGGTTTTTTGACTTTAACCCTTCAAAGAATTCCCACAATAAACTTTACAAAAAAAACATCATTCACAAAGAGATTCTGCATTAAAAAACCTAGGCAAAAAGTTGTACAGTTTACAGACACATGATAAGTTATTAAGTTTAGACAAAATATCAAAAAACAGCAAAATCAACACGTCCAAGCGGCTGACAGGAACACCGTTAAACTCAGCTTTCGAGGCAGTGATGTCCATCAGGGCGTCTACAGCAACAGTAATGATTCTCAGCAGCAGGGAACGACTCAATGAGTAACGTCAACATGAAAGCAAAAAAAAATGACATAATTAGAAAAGTACGAACACCAAGAGTAAACAAAACTATCGGAATGGTAATGTATAAGCAACAAGAGATCAAAGCGTAAGGTAACTCCACATTAGATGTCGTGATGTATGTATTGACATATCGTAGAACAAAAAGCACATTTAACCCCCTTTTAAAGAACAGGTAATGGCTCAGTTAAGTCAGTATCCACTTTTTAACAGTACGGATTACTGGTTAACGACATATTAAAACAAAATAGATGATAAAACAGACAACAAAAATCAGAGTCCTTTAAAGACCCAAACAGCGTCTTGCATCAATTCAATTCAGGATCACTCATACAACATCCTATAATTCAGGACCATTCAACCAACGTCCTATAATTCAGGACCATTCAAACACCGTCCTATAATTCAGGACCATTCAAACACCGTCCTATAATTCAGGACCATTCAAACATTTCAAGAAAACACCTTAATAATACCTCAGGTTTTATCACATTCACTGTAATATAATTGTCGTCGATATATCGCGTTTTAAGGCAATATTTGAAGTTATTAGTCAGCGCATTATATTATTTTTTTTAATGATGACAACAATAATTTAAAGTTATTATTTTAGTCAGCGCATTAGAGTATTTTTTTAATGATGACAAAAATAATAATAATGAAATAATAATTCAGAAGTCAGGGACTTTTCCACTTCATTTACGCGGGCTGTGCCGCGGGGCGCCAGCTAGTTTTTTCCCGGAACGAGCAAACCATCAAATCGCAATTATTAATCACCAACGACATTCATTCTCGAGCTTGAAAGAGAGGTGAAAATAATAGCAAGCAGAGGCTAGTTATATATGAAATACAATACGAATGTCGAATGATGTACATGAATAGTTATAAAATACAAGTGTAGTGTGTATGTAAGGTGTGTACACACTGTCTTCGAATGGGCCCCTTCGAAAACAGTGTCAAGGTTAGTGTATGTGTGCGTGGCGAATGTTAGTGGTTATCACATTCGGTTAATTACTCCGAAGCGATTGTAATGTACGTGTATGCACTATCCCAAAAGCGTCCTTTCGAAAACAGCACGATGAGTGTAGGTATGTGTGGAAGGGTGTGGTGTCAATTTCATATCTTATTTTCACAATACGTTGATTTCTCCGGTTCCTACAAAACCATTTGAGTGATAAATCAGTCAAAATACGATTCACGTCCGTCGCTTAGCGCGAAACTCTACTCAAACAAATAAATTTCAAAATTATTTGAAGAAATAATTTTCCACTTGGCTAAGATGGATTCCATCTTGATTTTCTTTGAATAACTATTTTCTAATTGGTATGGGCCAACATTATAGTTGCATTCCGTCTTGATCTTCTTCTATCAACTTATTAAATATCTGTAAATAAGTTCGTTTCTTATCTTTATTATTTCAAATAATAACTTTAATTTCAATTAACATCTATTGATTTCTATGCAATCAATCTACACCGTTAGTTGAATAAATCTAGACACTTGTTCTATCCTGAGCAAAATCTCGAAAATCAAAAGTAATAATCGAACCCACTATCACTTTTCCGTAAAATAATTAATTAATAGTAATACCTATACATTAATATTAACAGATACCGATTATATCCATCTATTTAAAAAATAGCTATCGTACTTCCGTTACATAGACTTCGTTGTCGTATCAATTTGTTGTTGCGGGCATGGGTACCGCTGCCCCGGAACTATCTATTGTATAACCAGCGCCTCAGTTATAGGTAATCCTCTTAAGGGATTCGCTACACTTGGGTGTTTCGTTCGCTACGAGTGCCTGAGTCCATATGGGGTAAAATCGGACTGACTACCTGCCGTCGAACCGTAATTTGGAGAAAGGAATTCCTATGTCTGTCACTCCTGGACACTGACCACTAAATTTATATCCGCCCCTCATCCCTCTTTCCTTCCTCTCCTTCCTTTCCTTAAAGGGCCCTCCACACAGTATCCCCTAAAATATCATAGGCACAAACATATTTATCTAATCATTAATAGGTTTCTACTCTTCGAGAGAGAGATCGGCATGGTTACGGAGATATATAATTTCGCAAGGAATCGAACCCGCGACTGAATTTTGAAGTAAGGTAATTACGTCGGAGTGCGTTGCATTATTATCATTCCAGATTCGAACTGGTAGGTATTTATATCCCATAAGGAAGGCGGTATCATTGAACACTAAAAATTATATCTCACTGGTAAATCACGAGAATTGAACTCGATTAAATTTTTTTTGCGTTCGTTTTTTTTTTTAACTGTTAAAAATCTATGTTTAAATAGGTAAATACTATTTTACCACTCTAAATCATCAGCTCGTTTCAACGAAAAATAACGCTAAAATATATGTCTCAAATATGGTCTCAACACACTCTGAGACTGGTCAATTTCTGTTTCAAACTAATGGCCGTTATTCTAAAAATAATCGCATCTACTAGGTAGGTACTTTCAGATATTTGAAATAAATTCTTTGCCTATGAAAAAAGGTTTATTTGTGAAGACAAAAGATCTCATCCGGTGCTCGGTCGTAAAAATGGACCCGTCGACCCTAGGAGGAGTTCCTGCTTCCGACCGTTTACCGCGGTTGATGGGTTTTTGTAGAATTTTAAACTCGAACATGGTAAGTAAATTACGTCGATTTCAAATTATTCAAATATATTTAAAACCTATGTCAAGCAAACTAAACTTGAGGTCACACAATTTAAATTGGCGTGCTATGCGAGCGGCACTTACTAAAGGAAAATTTGTTAACCCATTTGCTTGTTTAGGAATAAATACATCCCAAAACACGTAATCGCGTTATACTTTCATAAGACCAAAAACGTCCCGAGCGACCTTACATTTTAAAAGCTATATAGCTTCAATATCTATCTTCTTCTCATGCAAACATATGTATTTTTCTTTTAACCAGAAAGAGAACGAAATAATGCTTCTTATTGTCTTTGAGATATGAAAGTTATCTTGCATAGATATTTTACAATCTCAATCCAAAATGACGGTTTTAGAATTTACGCGCAAAATCCAGGCTTCCGATTTGTGAGGTGCAAATATATTGAACCAAGCAGACGGGTTAAAGAACTAACTAACAAATAACCACAACGCCGTTTTTTAGCAGAAGATCACAATATGCACCAAATATGGCTAAATCCATTTCAAGCAAGGCTTAAATTCCGAATTGTGGTTTTACTCGAATTTCACTATCTCCCTTTTTGAGCGGGTATACCGTACCTTCAATGCATTTACCTACGCTAGCAGATTTTAATCTGAGGTATCTAATTCTGAGATTTCCGGTAACCATTTTGTTTCAAGAATCGCGTAAAACAAAACGAATCTTTTCAAAATACGGCATGACTAAATATTTACCGGTCAAAAACACGTGGTGATTTGAGATGCTTCCAAAATGGTGGCTGTTAACGACAAAAAACTTGGTTTAACGGTCAAAAACACGTGGCGATTTGAGATGCTTCCAAAATGGTGGTTGTTAACGACAAAAAAACTTGATTTAAACAGTCGAAAACACGTGATGGTTTTTTAATCCGGAGATGCGGCCGACAAGATGGCAGATCCTTAAAACACGCGTGAACTTTTTAAATACTTCTCGAACACGTGTTGAAAAAACACGTGGATCAAAATGGCGGCGTTTGAAAACACGCTTGAACTTTTTTAAAACTATTCACAATCACTTATTTAGCTATACATTTAAAGGGGAAAAATTATTATTATTTACATATTTATACATACATCACGAAAAACAGCATGGAGTTTATGAAAAAAAATCAAGGAAAGCGACATATCATAATGAACCAAATCTAGCTCCACGTTGAAAGGCGACAGTGTTACGTATCGACAGGCTCGAACCGCCTGATTACGAACTTATAACAAATTTGAAATTAAATAACACAATGTTCAAGACTCAACAACAATGGTTCAATTTAAATACTTACCAAAACCAAATTATAATACAAACCTCGGCTAGCTCTTCCCAGGGATATTGTGTTCTCAATTCGATCGGATTTGATTCAAAACGATCGTCGCTTCATTTATTGCAGGTAAGGGTTATAATATAATAAATAAAAAGATTCCTTGTTGCTTTAAATTATGAAGAATTTATTGGTGATTTTACGCTACTAGGAAAAAGCGTGTACCTCTTTGTGAACGGATTAGTTAATGATTTTAGAACCCAATCAAAGGAATGAATTAATAACATAATTAAATAAGGCTTACGTACATTATCTCGCACGGTTTACATCTGGGCAGGGCCGCTCCTCGTCAAAAAGACGTCACTGAATTTATTTCAATTTCTAAGCACGTGTTTTTAAAAAACTGTTATGATATAAAGGATCTATGCCAACCACGCAGGTGGCGTGACCGATTCTTAGCGAAGCTGGGACGAGAAGAGCCTGCCAAAAACCCCAAGCCTTCCGGCTTCGTCCCTTTGGCCCCTCCCACCGAAATCTGGGCCAATCAATGGGCACCTCGGTGTGGCAAACCTTACAAAAAATACTATTGAATTTAGTACCTAGCGCAAATTATTGTACAGGGGTTGAAAGTAAAGATTCAAGAAACTACTTCATAACACGTGGAAGATACTCTCAGTATCGCCCTGGTGTAAGACCACCATTCATAATAGGCCACTTGAATCACATTTTTTAAACAAAAAATTTCGGTTTAGGCAAATAAACGTTTATTTACATAAAAATAATGTTTTCCACGAGAATGGACACAGGGGAATAACGAGGCATTCCAAAAATATTACATCTCATAAATATTTTTTTCCTTGATCCATCTTATTGATCATAAATCATTATAATGTTCAACGTCTGTATTACTAAATCCAATTTAATATAATAAGAATATTATGAAATTTGATTTTGTTAAAATCAGCATCACTACCATTATACCTCTAAAACACGTACAGACAGCGTAAAATGTACGGAATTCTCTTCATAACACCTGTCAAAAAGTCAAACCAAATGACAAGTTCGCAGAGAATAAACAATAAATCTAGTGAAATCTAGTTAAATGTCAAATTCAAAAATTCGCCTAAAATCAAAGTGTTGACATATAAAAATATAAATCAGTGTGGAATTTTACAAAATTAATAGGAACATTTTCGGAGATGGGACATTTTCATGTAGTGACGTCACGGGCCCAAATAATGGTTTTATTCATTTAAAAATAACAAAAAAACAGTACATTTCTAAAAAAATTTACTAATATCTTAGTAAAAAAATCTATCCACACGATTTTTTCCAAGTCGTTATGAAATCCATGCAAGAGCCCTATTGAAACGTTACTTGAAATTGTTTTAGCCGTGTTAGATACTTCCCCACCTTCATCTCCCCCATTTTATTCCCCTCCCCACTATCTTCAGCCTCACAACATAGGTACCTTAATTGGGGATGCCGTAATCTCAATGCCCTCCCTTTAATTATAATAAATAGCACAAAAATTCAGACAAACTGAAACAAGATAAGTTTTAAGATTTTCACGGCCAAAAGCATTTTCGTTATTTGTTTTTGGGGTGTTATGCCGTGTTGCGCTACCTCCTTCTTTAGCCAACGTTTAGGACATCGTTGCAGTGTCCATCATCAGGGCAGATCCGGTAGATGTACCGGATCTGCCGGATCTGCCCTGATGATGGACACTGCAACGATGTCCGAAACGTTGGCTAAAGAAGGAGGTAGCGCAACACGGCATAACACCCCAAAAACAAATAACGAAAACTGAAACAAGTCTTAGCCTAACACAATACACATTGATTTAAATGTATTTCTGCGAGTTTCCGTATCGATATAGTATTATTGATTTAAGATAGCTGTGGAGCCAGTTAACAGAAGTGTATGGGATACTAAATTCCAGTTATCTGTGCCCTGCCTTGTTACCACTGAGATTATTTTATTAGGTTAATCTATGTAGGACTACAATGTGTACGTACTATCAACGAAGTAGCATTAGTGGGGCTTTTTTACGTATAATAAATTAATGTTATGAATTAGAATATACGAAAAAAAACATTTCATTTTTTTTGTTCATATGAAGTGGATACTTTGTGATGTGACTTTTACTATAAAAGTGGTGTTAACAAAGTTATTGTTTTATTTAAAATTAAAAACAAATTTGCTTTGAATTTGTGTTTTGAATGTTTATTTATTTTATTTTGTTCTTCATTGGAACCGACTATTTCTTGCTCATATTTATCCTCTCGGAATATTTATTTTATTTTATTTATTAATTTTATTTTAGTAATTTGTACATTTAAGTTTACAAATGTACAAAGATTGCAAACTAAATTTTATGTATTTTTATGTAGCTCCTACAATACATCTTGAACTTTCCAATTGGTGTGAACTTTAAAGTTTCTGGTAGTGTGTTGTATAACTTCATTCCTTTGTACAGTAAATTGTTCTGCGTGTTTGCCTTGTCCTTTTTTGGAAACCTGATTTCCTTGCACTTCCTTGCGTTATGTCGGGGAATGTCCTTGTTGAATATAATTTTAAATAAAAAGTAGTTTGGTAAAATGTAGTTAATTATTTTATGTATGAATATCATCGTATTCAAGGTCAGCATCTGTTTCACGGTTAGCCAATTCAGTTCCTTTGATATTTTGTTTACTCGTACTTTTGAAAATCAATTTCGCCGTAGTATTATTCTCATTGCCCTGTTTTCGAGAATTTGAAACTTATTTTGTTTCGTTCGTTACATAGGAAAAGGATAGTTGAGCAATAGTTAAAATGTGGAGCAATAATCGATTTGTAGATAGTGATTTCAGTTTTACTAGATAGTTTTTGCCGAATTCTTCCCAAAAAAATATTTTTTCCCAATTTTCTTTTGTGTATATTCAGCATGCTTGTTGAATGTTAGTTTGGAATCTAATATAACTCCTAAGTATTTCTTTCAGTAACATTTTCAATAATTTCATCATCAATTTTAATTTTGCTTTCACTGGATGTCTTCTTATAGGTATACATGGTTCCGCAAACCTTTTGATCTTCTATCAAAAACAAATGAACTAAAGGATGCATACATTATTTTGAATAGTTATCCAATTTTTCCCCCTTAGCCTTTAATTCTTATACATTTTGCATCTATTCCAAGTGTCGAACGAAACATTTTTTTACATTGCCTCGACAAACATTATAATTTCCCTCACGGCCTAGGTACTTCAAAATTCTAGTTTAGTGTTATCTGAATTCCGGTCACATTTTATAAAATGTTACCCTGAAAAAACCATCAACGTTTTCTTCTGAAAAAAATCTTTTCAATAATCAATGTACCTACAGTAGAGAAAAAATATTAAATATTACAAACTTTCAAAGAAATACAGCTAAATAATTTACATTAATATCAATATTTATTTATTTATAAAGTATACGCTGGATAATAAGGAACACCAGTCTAATTTTTTTTTTTTTAATAAATAAATGACCTTCTTAACTTAAATAACTGCTTTATTTTTATTTTTAGAGTTACTTTAATAGTTAAAATAATTGTGAAAGTTTTAATTTTTCAAGATCTCCCGAAAAGCACCGTATGTGTAGTGAATCGTGTGACGTCATCACTCCCAAAGTTATTTTTATTTTCAACAGGTGTTGTCATTTTGTATGACAGTTAAAAGGAAGAAAGTATGATACTATTCGATAAGTTAAAACATTATTTAGGTGGAATTATTTATTTGTTATATTATATTTACTATATTTTTATATTGTTCAACATTATTACGAGAGAATGGCATAAAGATTGTTTGAAATTGTTATTTTTTGGCTTAAGAATCGAAATCAATACCGATGGAAACCGAAGTTCCTAACTGATAATAGAAGGGGAGCCCAAGCGGGGATTTTTGGATTTACTCAATCCCGTTGTGGGGACCTATTGGATTATGGACCTATTGGGGCACCCTTTTAGCCTCTTGGGCTCCCTACTATAAGATCGGGCAATCAGCTGTTCGACTGGCGCCATTTTGAAATTCCGAGTTCGAAGTATTCTTTTTTTTTTTTTTTTACAGTGAATACCGCACAAGAATCTCAACTGCTCCCGTCTGGAGCCAGTGAGACTATGGCATCCCCAATTGGGATGTTGTGAGGCTGAAGGTAGTGGAGAGGGGAAGGAAGTGGGGAAGAGGAAGGTTGGGAAAAACCTGGCTATTCAGATCTGGTCACCAAACACGGCTAAAGCCATTTTCAAGCAACGTTTCAATTCTGAATGGTGGTCTTACACCAGGGCGATAATGATAGTATCTTCCACTCTGGAACATGCTGCAAATATACTATATATTATTTAAAATGAATTAATTGTGAAATAACACAAATTAATCAAATAAAATTTATTTGCGCATGCCGGGTTCGAACCCGCGACCTCCGGATTGTGAGTCAAGAGTCTTACCAACTGGACTACGGAGGTCGTCAAATTCTCCCTAGAAGTAGCATTACTATTTTTTTGTACATTAGTTTTTGAATACTTTCAATAATAGATAAACTAGTAAGAGATACCTTTATTTTTTAAACTGAATTATTTAAGCTTAAATAATTTTTCAATAAACACCACTTAAATCTCTATAAATAGTATGTAAATAAATTAATAAGATGAAATGTTTTTAATACGATGGCTTGTGTCATACCTACATTCCCATACAATGACTTTACGGTGATCAGTGACGTCATTACTAAACATTTTCATAATACCAACTTGACGGCATGTTTCAATGAGACGATTAAAAATGGACTTTTTAATATATTTTTAAAAACTCTGCGTTTAATATCTTTAAATAAAACTTGTATTTTCAGAATCAGCGTTTATTGGTCTATATTATATACGAACATATTTTTTAAAGCCATAATAATTTTCACTAGAGTTCCTTATTAAGACATTTACATAGAGTAGTATTAATAGTACATATTAAATCACCATACTAGGTGGCTGCCTGTTTCATGGTGACCAATGGAGGATTGTTACTTTGAATGGAGTTGTAATAAATGGACTCTTACCCCCCCCCCCCTAAATTATTTATAAACTTTAATAATATAATCCTTCTTGACTAACTCTGTACGTAGAGTTCGTCGCCTCCATGGTCGTTTCGTAACCTTGTAGTTCCGTCGCTCACTCTTCTCTCCCCTTCATTTCTTTGGCAGCTCCTCGACACCCCTTTACATAATACGTTTTAGGTATACGTGGCGAGATGCTCTCAATTAATCAACTTGTGTGGCCTGCGTATTCGCAATTTTGCATGGGAGAGTTGGCTGCATTGCGCACCGAAATAATCCACGCATAACTCAGGGAAGCTTCGAGATTGTTCGAGTCTTCAGTTGACGGAATTACCTCGGGTCGGGAGGTTGTGTTGTTGAGCGGGCTGTCATTGGCTGGAAACCAGTTCATCATGATCGGACTTCGAGACGTGAGAATTAAATTTTATTTGTAACAGATTGAGATATTATTTAGTCTTAGTTTTAGAGATTACTGAGTGATAAATATGTTTTCGTTTACACGATCACAGGCGCCCATCAGTTATTTCTTTTAATTGTACCTGCAAGATACCGATAGACACGGTCAGAGAAATTAAGATCAAATTCACAGCTGGTTACTTATTACGCATCCAGCCACCCCTGATGATTATTTATATTTTAACTTAATAGAGTCTCATTGCAAATTTTAGAATGTTCCCAAGGGCCGGTTTTCATTATAATAAAATTTATCATTGTTCTGACTTGGCATTCTTTACTGATTACCTACCCTCAGTGCCTTGCTGATTATATTTGTGTTTTAACACTATTTTATATTGATGGATGACCAGCCATGGTGGGTATAATATATTGGTAAATATCTTAATGTTACAATTTTTTGTTTTAAAGGTTTGATATGGTTAATCCAATTTAATTAATAATTTGTTTGTGGTAAATCCTTTGTTCTTTTAGGTATGGCGTGTTACAATTCACTAGGGTCCAGTTTCAAAAGAAAGGAAGTCTAAGATTTATGATCCAAACCCAAAACAATCGCGTCCTTCACTTTAAAGTATCTCAACATGACCTTGGGTAGGTACACCCTCCGAAACCTAGAATTAAACTTGGCTTTTGTTTCTTTTCTTCGCAAGGCCCTTACTAAATATGTAATGTAATTTTTAAACAAGCTTACCAAATCCTCCATGCTGCACAACACACTGAAAGCACTCTTGAAAACACAAGCCATTTCCACAAACCGTCATGCAACTAGTCATTTCAAAATGCGCTCGTCAAAACCAACTTTCGCGCCTAGGTTCAAATGGAATCTCTGTCTCATGACCTTTCCCATTTATAAAACTCAATTTTCTGAATAAATTCTGCCAATAAACGAATTATCTCCGGTTCACCCGCACCAAACTCGTATTCTCCCATCTACCAAACCTCGACTTCCCCACTCTCTTTCTTTTTCTTGTCAATAAAATGAATTATTTCCCGTCTACACGCCCGAACTACTGTTATTATTCCCTGTATAACTGCGAAATGACTGTCTCCCTCCGCGAACTTTTCCTGACTGTCTTTATTTAAGATTTGATTTCACTTCTTTTCCTTCCCTGCCCGTGTGTGCGGTCCAATTCTCCTCGTTTTTAATTTATCATCTTCTTCTCTAAAAATCCTTCAAATATTAGGTTAAATCCAATATCATTACAGATATATTTAACTTAATCGACCAGCCTGTCAAATTTAATCACCATTTTCGGAGAATTCTGACGTTATTTCGTGTTTTTTAGTTTTTGTCGCAGTTTCAGAAATTCAAAATAGTCACTAATTATCATGTACTTGAAAGCCAGAATGTATCCCAAAACGACACGGTCACACGTGGCTCCAAGCCCTTTTTTTGCATTCAGAATGGCCTTAGCCGCGGGTCTTCATAAATTCATCAACCCCGTAGTTATTTGGATTTCAGAAATTATTTTAAGTTGTACAGCGCCCTTAGAAAACGGCGCCATTCAAACCACCCAAGTATTATTATTATTACGACGAGTTCATCACAAAGTCTAGTGTAAACATATTATGGTACTTGTATGTAATGATGTCGAAATATATCAGCAAGATAACAGAATAATATTAAAATCGTAAATTTTAATACCAAACACATTCAAAATACTTGTAATTTGTATCAAGGAATAACTTATTTCAACAAGCTCCCATTAAATAAAAAAAATCGTATCTAGTTTTATTATCTTTTTAATATTGAAATTTTTCTTTATATATTGAATTTTTCATAATTATCTTTTTGTTACTATTTTTAATATTTTATTATTTAATTACTTACATCATGATTCAATATAATTGAGCATGAATTCCCTCACCAAACATAAATAGCGAGCTCTTAATGGCGAGGAAAGGCTATTTTTATATTCATTTGCAATTCTGTGTAGCATGTAAAAAAATGTATAATTATTGTAAAAACATACAAGTTACAACCCCTTATTTTTTCTTTGTATTTAGCGTTTCTCTACAATCTTTTCCTTTACTTCCTTTTCTTTATCTACTTTTTGTTTCTCTGGTTCATAAATTCATCAAAATCAAAACTAAAATTTCATGGAATGGTTGAAAAGCATACATGTTTGTAAATTTTTTGTAGCTTTTTGAATTTTTTTTATTTCTCTTCCTTAGGTTTATTTTTTTAATATTATTTTTAAATATATTATTTACATTCACAAGGAAATTCTTGTATACACCAACAAAACTTTAATACATTATCCACCAAGTGTAATTTCTAAGTAAATGTCAATATAATAGACAAAAAAAATAATTCATGTAATAAATCTGCTCATTTTAACTGTCCTAAAACGGGTTAATTTCCTAGTTGGACAGCCAAAGATCATTATAATGAGTAATATGTAATGTTTAAAAAAACAATAAAATAAAAAATCAAATCGTTAGTTGGTATTTGCGGAGGTAAATATAAAATGCGCATTAATAATAAATGTTATGCCACTGTCGTGAAATTCAATCCAAGTACCTTTAACCCACCTTCATTGATTTCTTTATATCTAATATCTCTTTTTAAAAATTTTAATTTACAGCGTTAAGCGAATTAAAAAAGTACGTTTGATAAATAAAACTTCAAATCTGACTAATCCGAAAACCTGCAACTAATAAACCTACGCAAATTCTCAACAACAACATTATTTATTCCCCGATACAGCTAAAAAAACCCTACGGAAACCAATACGTGATAAATTTTACGTTTTTTGGTGAATTTTTTGAACCCTGTTAAATACTTATTCAAACCCCATTCCTAAACATGTCGCTGTACTTGTATTTATTTTCAAACCAATTATTTCTCATGTTAAATGTCAGTGATCAGTGATCATCCTCTGCATGTCAAAAATAAAGAAAATTAATTTAATAATTTATTTATTATTTATTTATTTATTAATCATTAACGCCCTTGTGGGCTTTTACATACATTTACATTTTTATGTTTTAGTGCATAGAGATGTATTTAGAATACAAAGAAAACATAAATAGTTTTTACACGTGGTACATAGAAATAAAGCTGGTAAGTAAAAAGTATAGCATTATACAATAAAGAGAAAAAAATCAGTTTTATATGTATATACGTATATAACAAATAATAATAATGGTGAGTTTTTAATATATGTGCAATTAATGTGTTGAATACATAGCGAAGTTGATTTTCAACAAAAATACATACTACCGACTTGCACGGCACTAAAATAATTATCATTTTAAAGATTTCTACAATGTATATACCGAACTGTACCGGTTACTGTAGTGGAGCTGGCGACACGGTATCGCTTCCAAGTAAATAAGCACACATTTCACCACTAAAAATTACAGATCCGCCCTGGACACTGCAATGCTGTCCGAAACGTTGGCTAAAGAAGGAGATATCGCAACATGGCAAAAAACCCCAAAAACAAATAATGAAAATACCGAACTGTTTTCGTAAAAATATTTTAGGTGTTCATAAATTTCTTAAACCATTTTACGTTGATTGTGTTGTGAATTCCCAGAAAAAAATTTAAAAAAACTACTGTAAACGAGGTAAATTTAATCACGAAATTTTAAAACTTTCGTTAAGAGTAAAAAATATATAATTCAAGCTGAAAAGGTGTTTGCCGTATTCAAAATGCTTTATTTACTCGCCGTATTACGGTTGGAAAACAGGTGCCTGAAATTCAAAAAGCCCCATCGTTAAATTGTTTGAAATTTGCTCCGTCAATATTATTCTTAACATCTTTTAGCTTCAGACCGTTAGGCTTCAACTCCAGACCTTTGATTTGTTTAAATATGCTTTTATTTATCGACCATTAGTTAGCCATCTATATAATAATTAATTATTCTTGTTTTGAAGGCAAACGGAGGCTTCATAAAATGTTTATTTTTCGGCCTAATTAATTTTAACTGAAAGATTAAATTTCTATTTAATGATTTTTAATTGAAATTTTGATTTATTTATTTGGACTTAACCTCGGCCGTGTTTATATTATTTTTTTAATAAACGCTGAACATATTTATTTATTCATGTAAACGCCGTAAAATGGCTTTTATAAAAATGATACATGAGATTATAAATATACACTGGTACATAGAAGGGTGCCAATCTAATATTAACCACTGGAGCGATAACGCGAATTAAATAAATTTACCTCGATTGCCCGAGATTTCCCAAAAGTACATTTTTTTAATTTTTCCCCAACGTAAAATAGATCATGCCTTCGAATTTTAACATAGAGACACAAACTTATTTAAGTTCTATATAGCTAATGAATTGACCTGTATTTTACCGTTTTTTTTTTTTACAGTGAATACCGCACAAGAATCTCAACTGCTCCCGTCTGGAGCCAGTAAGACTATGGCATCCCCAATTGGGGTATGTTGTGAGGCTGAAGGTAGTGGGGAGGGGAAGGAGGTGGGGAAGAGGAAGGTTGGAAAGTACCTGGCTATTCAAATCTGGTCACCAAACACGGCTAAAGCCATTTTCAAGCAACGTTTCAATTCTGAATGGTGGTCTTACACCAGGGCGATACTGATAGTATCTTCCACTCTGGAACACGCCGCAAATATACTTTATATTATTTTAAATGAATTAATTGTGAAATAACACAAATTAATCAAATAAAATTTATTTGCGCATGCCGGGTTCGAACCCGCGACCTCCGGATTGTGAGTCAAGAGTCTTACCCACTGGACTACGGAGGTCGTCGAAAATCGTCGTTTATCTCATATTTGTAGGATTTATTAAAAATATATTTAAAAGATCGTAAAGTTTATAATCGCGGAAATCCTGCGTGTCTTTTACTTGAAACTGCCGTGAGGGATACTTATTCGAGTCAACATAAAATATTTTCGATTTCTGTATGTTGTCAGTGTTATACTCGATAATGAAAGGTGCATATCTATGAGAAAATGACTTAATTTTATCCGAATACAGCTGATAAAAAATTCGGCGGGAAAAAAATATTTAAAAAAATTCTTTTCAACATCGCGTTCTAAAATAGTCTACGAATTTCGGATTTGTGACATACAGATGTTCATAATAGATATAGGGGTTCATAATAATAATTCCCCCCCATACACACAAGCCTTGCTTAATTATGGGGGTACATCAAATATATCTACTATGTAATTAAATACTGTATAAAATTTATTTGTAATTTATGTACCTTCTATTACTAATAAAAAAAAAAAAAAAAAAAAAAAAAAATAATACAGGATCATAACACAACACAGCTTCATAATAGATATAGCATTTCAATAGCTTTAAATCAATGGCTGGCCAAAGAAATGTTTTAAATAATTACAATATTTTTTTACGAATGGTAGGAAAATGTGGTTCATTTTTGGACCACTATCAATCGCAGAAAAATAAAAGTTTTCTATTATTCGACCAAAATTGCTCCAGTGGTTAAGGAAAAAATAATAATGTACGAGTACACAAAAATAATATCGCAGACGTGATAGAGCTGTTATTAGAAGTTCGTAGATATGTAAAGTAAGTAAGAAACGTTGCTATTAAATATCCGTGTTTAATGAGTAATTCCGAATAGATACTTGCCTACCTTTCTCTTGCCCATCTATCTTCCCTCCCAACTCTTAACCACAATTTACAAAGGCAAGGCCAAGATGTTTTCTAATTGCAGTATTTATTTATCAACTAAAAATTTTCCAAGCATCAAATTTCAAAACCAAAAACACGCGATTTTGAAATACTTTGTAGTGCTTTGACTTAATTTGAATAGACAATCTTGTTTGTTTTATAAAATTCATCACCATTCGGGAAAAAATAAATTGAATCCTATAATTTCAATACCCGCTATATCCGATTTTTTGACAAAACGATCTGAGTATGACATCTTATTCACATTTTTGCGAGAAACAAGACTATTATAAAATTGAGTTTCAAAACCTCTATTATCACAACCAAAAACCATATTAAAACTGCGAGTGAGAAACAAAACCCGCTATATCATTCAAGAAGTTACTATCAAAACCTGCTTTATCGGAATTCAACCAATCACGAGCGGTTTTTCTGCCAAGATGGCGGATGTAGAAACACGCCCCTCAGGTCGGTTGAGTTTCAAAAGCCTCTATATTCCATACAAATCACGAAGTGAGTATCAAAATCCGCTATATCCATTTTATTTATCCAAATTTCTTAAATATTTCTATACGTACCTACATTGAAAAACATACACTTTTCGAATGTATATTACTCAAATTCATTTTATAAAAAAATAAAATGCAATGTTTTATTTACACTAGAGATTGGACAGTTTTTTGCGGTTTTCTCCGAATCAGTGAAAGTTGATATAGCAGATATAAGTTTGTTCCGAAATCGAGCATCGCAATAATAAAAACTTCTTGCAGTAAAACGATGTATTTTATCAATGAATTTTAAATCTTTCATTTCTAATTAGGATAGCTTCTTGATGGTTTTCAGTATTCACAACAATTAAAAATATATTATTATTTATCCAGTTGAGTTTAAATTATTCATATTCCCAAACATGTATTTTAAATTTCTAAATATAATGAGCAGATAAATAATCCACTAATTCAAAACAAATAATATTTTATCAAACTCAAAACCCAAAATTTATATCAAGCTTTTTATTTAGATTCTTGTTGGACCATTATAATATTGAAATTAATGCTGTTCATGGATTAAAACAATCATAAAAGTATTTACCATATTCATTTTACAATAATTATAATAAAATAACATAAGTTTAAATACCACTTTATTATTGTAGTATTTTTAATAGATAAAATCAACCGGTTTTTATTCAACCAAAACCTTCATCAGGGTAATTATAAAAACCTTTTAAATTATTTACAGAATTACGGTGTATTTTTGGAAATGAAGACAATGTTGATATTTGGACAGGTCAAATTGTCTCGTGTAGGTTGAAATTCTTAGAAGCGACCGTTTTTTTTCTGTTTCAAATTTTCGTTTGAGAGCCGCTAATATTGTTTTCAATGATTAAATATTACAATGAGGTTATACTCACATATTAAAAAAAAAAGTTTGTGGCGCGGCGGTTACTTGTGTTCTGCGTATTCGAATTGTAATATTTGATAAAATGAAGACAATATTTGCGAAACTCAATCAAAAATCTGAATAGAGAAAATTCAGAAAAAGATACGGTCACATCTGGGACTTCATTATTTATTCACAACAATATATTATGCGGATGAAAATAATATGGTTTATTTATAACTGAATGGATAATTTATTAATAATGTATGTTTATATTTAGAATGTCCTGTAAGTTACGCATCAAACGAAATGAGGTGGTGGGGGAGGCTATTTGCAATTAAAATAACCGAATATGTTGTGATTCAATTCTCAACCCTTCCAATGTTACATCATTTTTTTAAATTAAATTCAATCCGGTACGCCATTAAAAAAATCATCAAAAAGGGTATTTTTAGGATTTTTTCTGATTTTTCTATGAACTCTATATTAACAAGAAGAGTAAATCTAGTTTATTTTATTTCTTTAAAAAGTAGAATTTAGTATTCAAATGAGCATACACTCAGATTACATGAATGTCAAAACAATTTTCCAATTAACCCAAACTAAAAGTATTAAATATTTAGGAACGATCATGACGACAAACTTCACCGGGGTTACCCACTGACGGAACCTCAAAAAAATTTCAAAAACTCGTACACTTCTTCAAAAAATAACGAAACATCTCATCAACTCGTGATGTAAAATGTATTCTGCTTTATGCTTCTCTCATTTAGAATATGGAATAATAGGATGGGGCTCAGCAGCATCAAATCATGTAAAACATCTGAAGATAACTCAGAATTGTACACTAAAGGTCCCCATAAGGACGTAAACAAAATAAATTTTTGAACAGTTTGATGTTACCAGAGTACAAAAAATCTCTGACAAAAATATTCTGTTACATCACCTCAAAAAAGACACAGGGGCAAACACCTCACACAACCTTATAACCAGAACCAAGCAAATAGACATACTACATACTAAATATACCTAAGTGTTATTTTACTTTTTGACACAGGCTCTGAATTTTTAGCTGTAAAGTTTATAACAAACTCCCACACAATATAAAACAAATTAAAACAAAAAATTTTAACACGCATCTTCTACAAAAATAAAAATAAAAATTTAATAACTAAATAAAATAAAATATGATAATAAAAAACACGTATCGAAACATTGAAGATAAACCAGAACAAAAATACTTGTTTCGAACTCTTAATAAAATCTAATATTACTCCGGATTTATTTTCATTTAACATTTTTCAATAACGTAACATTATTTTAGACGAAACTTTTTTCCATTTAAGTTAATTAAATTTAAAAATTATATTGACCATCGTGACCGTATCTTTTTCTAAATCTTCTGTTTAAGATTTTCGATTGAGTGTTGCTTGTATTGTTTAATTAATTAAATATTACAATTTGAGGTTTTGTGTCTCGAGATTTAAGATAAAAATAAAATTTATTATCGATCTGCAAGTAGGTACTTTAGTTTTGACGGCTGTTTCGGCATTATCAAACCGTGATCATGCCACGTTAAGACGACTTTTTTATAAAACTTTATTTTATGAAAAGTGATTGATTTATGTTTTAGGTAAGAACTTATAAATTATATATATATTTTTTTAATTTCTCTCCTTTTAATGATGGCTGGTTTGTCTTAATTGTTTTGCAATGACGTGAAGCCATTCGATATTTGCTGATTATAAAAAAATAAAAGAAGTGTGTGTTAAATTCGTGAATATGTTATGTAATAAAATTATTGATTTGGTATCTCTAAAACTTACAAAAACTAACAAATTAAATAGTGAAAACAGATCGCTTGGTCTGAAGATAACGGCAAAAATAGATAAAATCCAGTAAGGACAAAATAAAGAAGAAAGTGGGCGCCAGTGACACATATTTAAATGCAGTGTATTTGTGTATGTTGTTGCTACGCTAATGCGTTTATGATTATTTCATTTGTGATTGTAACTAATCTGTGGAACTAATCTCCTGCTGACAAGCTACTTGCAGTAGCTTAGCGGGTAATAAATTCCAATTGTATGCAATTTTTATACGATAATAACAAAATTACAATAAAGTAATTTTATTTAAAGCAAACATAATATCATGCAGATTGGTATTTTGCAAGACAAAAACCAAGGCAAAAAGGTAGCACGGACAAAACGATATCTGAGTGTAATTGAGCTATTGGTCATTCTGACAGTTCCCAACAACTCAGTAATAAATTCATCGCTCCTTTAAAAAACTATTTTGGGAGGCGGGTATAGAAATCGCCGCTCCGGGAACCATTTATTGGATAACCAGCACCTCTGCCATAGGTCACCCCAAATGGTTCGCTAGTTTGGTGACTTAGCAGGGGTGCCCGGATTCATGGTGTGAGATTTGTCCAGGTCATGGCGGCTGATATGTCTGCCCTCGTGTTGCGTGGCGTGCCAGATTGACAGACACTGGTTGAGGAGGTGTTTTGACCTCTCCAGCCAGACTCCTTCGACCCACCGCCTTGCACCGCAGTTGAGACGATGGATTCATAAGTCTATCACTTCTGGACACACTGACCAAAGATTCCTACCCACCCCTCATACCTATTTCCTTCCTAGAACTTCATCTTCTTCCTTTCCTTAAAAAAACCCTCCACATAGAGAAAACATAGGACATCCATTGTGATCCACTCCCTAAGAAGACATAGGACATCCATTGTGCAGCTAATTTAAAAAAAAATCAAAAAGTGATGAATTTTAATTTTTTTAAACTTAGTAAAAAGGGTTACTTTATGGGCCGTTTTTTTTTTAAATCACCTCTCTTAATGGTTTTTCAAAGGGTTGTTGGAATGCCAATTTGTTGAGTTGTCATGGAACCCATTCTGACATAATAAAGCTAGTCACACACATACACACACCCTCACACACACACACAACTAACTACACCACTATCTACATCAACACCAAACTTAACTATCTACATTATCACTCACTCAAACTCACACGAGAGATATAACCTCATTGTTCTTTAAACCTCTCCTATGCTATTTTAATTATTAGGGTGTGGGCTTCTAAAGGCAGAGAGCTTAAAAAGTAGTTTTATTTATTAATAAGTTTTAAATTATTCCGGTACGTATAATACGGTTGAAATACAGATTACCGTTATTTTTCAAATTTAAATAACCTTGGCGAAAAAACGTTTACTTGCTGTTCTAATTCTCAAGAACTATCAATAAAAATACAAACGGATGGCGGTGTGCTTTAATACCCTACAATCTGAGGTCATCAAAACAAAAATAATATATAGGCAGATTTCTCCAGTCTTTCGGATGTCCTCAACGGGAAGTTGGGGTGGCGTAAGGGTGCCGCCGCACAACTTCCGGGTAGAGCCTGATTTGTATTCACTGGCTGTTCGTCAGCACTCCTTAACTCAGACGGGGTGAGAAGGCTTCATGGAACATGGCCGCAATTTATTTCCGGCGATCGATCGAAGGTGTTACGTACTTAGAAATGTGACAAAATGAATTGTCGATTAATGGACTTAGGAACATGATGATCCTACGACCAACGAGCATGGAATTATATGTTACTACCGCACAAGATTATTGACCTTTAACTACTGACGTGGGGCCGCTCAGGCCCAGCAATAAAAATAATATCGAAATACTCCCTTCCCCCGAGCGTGACGCATCCGCCGCTTCCAGTAGCTTCGAATTTAGTGACGCCAGAGCCGTAAGTTTTAAATTTTTAATTTTTAAAGTTCAAATTTCTGTTAGTAAATTCATTCAATTTTTTTTCGGGCCTCTCTGACCCATCGACAGTACTTACGTGACCTTTTAAAGTTAATTTTTACTATTCTAAAATAAACATAAATAACTTTACTAAAGTTTTATATATATAGTTTATTCGAGACACTACTGAAATAATTATAAAAAAGTGAGTTCATTGTTTTTAGTTAGTTTAATAGATAATAGACTGATTACTGATCTCAAGTTATTTTTTGCCAAAAATTATTATATAATATCTAAATTGCCAAGTAAACAATAAAAATAGTATTTTATTTTATTAAAATATATTTAAATTGTCCAATAAATTATAATAATTTGGATCCCAACATTTTCATAGATCTCTAATATATAATCCTTTAAAGTAACAGGCCGCGTGATTTTTTACAATAAAAATAAACAACTTTACTTAAGTTTTATACTATATACAGTTTATTCGAGACACTCTTGAAATCATTACATAGTATAAAATGAAGTCGCTCAAAATGTATGTGCGCATAAATCTCTTAAACTACGCAACAGATTTTAATGCGATTTTCACCAATAGATATTCAAGACGAAGGTTTATATGTATAATACATGCTTATTATTGTGGAGGAAAGCCGAGAAATTCAAATATTCAACTCAGGCAGTGGGCAGCTGGAAAACGGGTGGGTAATGGCGTTGTGTTTCGTTATCCACAGCAACGTGTGGCCGGGTCAGCTAGTATTATTATAAAAGTGAGTTTATTGTTTTTATTTAGATTAATTAATAATACAGGCTGACTTCTGATCTCAAGTGATTTTTGGAAAAAAATTATTACATAATATCCAAATTGTCAAACATAAGTTACTCAACAAAAAAAAAGTATTTTATTTTATTTAAGTACATTTTCTGTCACTGTCCAATAAATAAATATTTGGACCTCATAATTTTCAGGGATCTCTAATATATAAACATTTAAAGTAACAGGCCGCCAAGGCCCCACGTAAGAAAATACGTAAAAAAAATCACCTCAGAGTGAGCAGTTAAAGGTTTACTGTCCTTAGGCTGTGGGACTATGGCATCATCAATTGAGGTCAAAGTGTATAGCGAGGGTGAAGGGAATAGAAGGGAAGGTTTTGAACTAACTACCTTGCAATTATTCCTCTACGTTCTGTTACTCCTATTAAATAGGTTAGTGCCGTTTTAAGCAAGACATTTCGCTCCTAAATGGCGGTCTTTCGGGACTTAACTGTTTTTTAGCTACGTGATATATTAGACAAGAATCCCAATTGCTCTTAGCTATTGGAACCAGTGGGACTATGGAAAAATATTTTTATTTAAAGGGAGTAGGGAGGAAAATATGAGGTAAAAGTTGGAAAGAATCTGGCTATTGAAATAATTACCAGGTTAATTGATAATCTTTCACCAGAAATGCCGATACGAGACTAATCTAGGATGTGCTGCAAATCTAAATATGTCTATTTATATTTTTCAAAAATAATGTTTGTAACGGGTTTGTGGCCTGGCTTTTGAATACAAAACCTACAGTTTTATTCCGAGATTGATGATATTGTATACTTGACCTTCGAAACATAATCTTGATTTTGAAGTCTTCTTACTAAATAGGCTAATGGTACAAGCAGCACGTTACAATTATTATGAACGGACGACACAGATTCATTCCACTAATCTAGGATGTGCCAAATCTAACTGAATATTTATAAAGAAAAATAATGTGGCGCGGCGTGGCGTTTGAACACAAATCTACAGGTTTTATGATTTATGAAATCTAAAATTTTGATCTCCAAACACAATGGAAGGTCAATAACTTCTTGATATTTTAAAAATAATACCAAATGCCCCCCTCTAAAAGCAAAGTTTTGACACTACTTGATGAAATTTTGCAGGTTTGACGCTTAAAGATGAATTTTACTTATACTACCGACCTTGATCTGATTTTGAAAAACTGTGTGTTAAACCCGGGCAACGCCGGAGATCTCAGCTAATATTATTTCTGAATAACTCATAAACAATAAATCAGGATTATTTACGAGTGCCTGATTTCAAATCCTTTATCCGTAGCAAAGGATCTTAACCGCTCAGCCTAAGAAGGAGGTCGCCAAGTAAAGTTGGCAAGTAAAGTTAACATGATATATGCATTTTTTAATAAAATTTCCGGTAAGTATATTATAATAAAAAAAAAAACAAAAAATAAATTTATCACTAGTACAACATTTTTGAAATATTAAATTTTATTTTTTTCCATGATTCAGATATTTCTGCAAGTCTTTAATGTATTTTTTTTACATTAACTCCACAAAGGAAGCCCTGAGGAAAATAATTTCCCTCAGGGCCAATGTCATCTGAGATACTGTGTGGAGGGCCTTTTTGGGGAGAGGAAGGAATGAACATGGTCTTGAAGAGACTCACGTTGTAGGAAGGAGGAAACACAAAGGCCGGCAATCGTTCCACAGCCAAGCTGTTAAACACAAGAAAGAGTCGAAAAAGCGACCCATTCTCATTTGACAAATGTCAACCGTGTACATAATATGTTGGGCACGCATTTGGATCAATGACGCTAGTTCCTCGGAGCATCTTTCATTTAAATACCGGTAGAAAAAGGGTAGCATTCCCACCTTGCAACAGTTTGGGCAAGTACTTGCCTAATTTAGAGAGGTTGTAGCCACGCGGGTACCTGTTTAGTTTGACAGCCGGCCGTTATGTACAGGCGCCGGTAGAGAATTACGAGAAGTTTCGGTAGGTTCGTCAGTTGGTTCCTGGGAGTGCTTGGTGTAACAGCTGGTCTACAAGCCGTCAAAGGTCATGGCAGAAACACACGTGAGCGAAATTATTTCTAACAAATCATCACGAGATAATTCTAACTTTGGCTTTTAATTTTATTAGATATTAATTAATCCATATAAATATGTATAGTCCATCTATACAGGCGCCCATCAGGATTTTAATAATATGTACTTTTGTTCGATACCACATGTTCCGAATTTAGCTTCACATTAATTGATTACTGTAGGTAGTCAACCACCCCTGTAGATTCAATAAATTAATTAGTTCATGCTCTACTGTTAAGGTTTGAGTTTTAGAATAAATGTTTCACCCTTTGTTACAATAACATTCGTTCTTTTCTTTTATTATCCTACCCACATCTCACTTACGCATAGTGCGAACATGTTTATATGTTTTTATTTTAAATAAGAGGTTATGTGGGATGGCAACGTATGCATTATAATTATATGGGAGCATAGAATGTTACAACCTGACGCCTGTGCTCTAAAGATTGCAATCCGTCTGTTAAGTTAGGAGAATCTATCAAACGGACCGCCCGTTTCTGCACAGAGTCGAAGGTTTTTTTGGGCTCCAGACCAGAGAACGCCACCAAATACAACCGTTGGGCGCACTTGTGATTTAAACAGGGTTAGCAGAGAGGCTAACTTAACTCTGGCTTCAACGGTGCTCCCCATATCTGAGCTGGTCACTTAGAGTTACACCAAGCATATAAATAGAGGGCCTGTTCAGAAGATTCCTTCCGTTGAAGGAGACTAGATTTTCATTCCGATCCCTTTTAGACATAATCAGACATGATTGGTTCTTTGAAACATTAAATTCGACGAGATTAATTTTACTCCAAGAAAAAATTCTTTCATTCAAAGCCCTCGAGCCGTTGGAATTTGTGTGCCCTTATATTCGTAAAACAAGAGCATTATAGAAACATATTATAAATTTGATAGCGCCCTTGGGGTGATTTTCCACGAAAACGGCGCTTTACAAGTCATCCAAATATTATTATCATTAAAATCACAGATTAATATTTTCTACATCAATAACAGCAAACTTATTTTGAAGCACCATTTTAATTAAAAATTATTTAAAAACTTAGTTTTAACCTCAGAAACCAACTTGTTTCATTAGCAATGCTTACTTTATTAAGGTTTACTTAAAACTAATTTCAACAAAAGACTTGAAGATCTTAATATGTAGGCAGGTAGGAGTGGGAAGGAAAGGAGGTTAATAGGGCGTAATTTACAAGGATAATAAATTTTATAAATGTTATTTAGTCTTTTGGTGTAGGCGTGGTATGTGATTTTGCAGATCTTAATAAAACGCGCGTGGACGAGATAAACATTTATTTGCAAAATATAAAGTCTGCTTACTGCGTGCGAATTATCGGAGCTGTCTGTGATTAAGGAGAGCGAGCAGGAACATCCATCACCTTTTGTACACTGTTTCTGCTGTCTCGCTCTTGCTTATTTTAAAAGGCAGGCGTACCACCAAAACCATTCTCACAATAAAAGTCATCAAACATATTTTTTGATTATTTACAATATTTTAGGCTGATGTAAGCATAATGAGTAAGATTAAGAAAGGGACCCTCAGATGGTTTGGGCATGTAGAGCGAATGAGCGAAGGAAGTAGTAAGAAGAATATACGACGCGAAAGTGAATGGTAGAAGAAGTAGGGGACGCCCGAGGAAGACATGGCACCATCAAGTTAATCAGATACTTGAGTCGGGTCATGTCAAAAGTCAGAATAATAGAAGAGAATGTATGAGACGATGTATGAATGTGAGTGAGGCAAAGAGTGTGTGCCAAGACCGAGTTGTTTGGCGGTCCGTCCTCTCTGCCTACCCCTGCGGGGAAACGGCGTGATGGTTAGTTAGTTAGTTAGTTAGTTACAATATTTTAATTCTGTTTTATTACAGTGCAGCAACTCATTAAATACATTACACCCATTCTCAATTATTTTTTTGAGACTGTGGTCGCTGTTTCCATATTCCAAATACATATTAACCCTATTTGCCCCTTCTCACATGGGTTTTATAGAAATCGTTGTGTTTCTCTTAGTGTAATAGCTAGAAGTATGATGTAAACAGTTTTGAAGAGAGAAAACAACACGCTACATATATTTATGATTTTAGATTTTCACGGCTAAAAGTATTTTTGTTATTTATTTTTGGGGTGTTATGCCGTGTTGCGCTACCTTCTCCTTTATCCAACGTTTCGGACAGCGCTACAGTGTCCATCATCATCTACACATTTGCCCTGATGATGGATACTGTACCGCTGTCCGAAACGTTAGCTAAAGGAGAAGGTAGCGCAATACGGTATAACACCCCAAAAATAAATAACAAAAACACGCTACATATTCAATATTCAAAGTTAACCACAAACAACCAAAATATACAACTATATAAAATCAAGGTTTCTGACCGCAATTTGAAAAAACAAAAAAAAAAGTAGAAACTAAACTTTTTTTAGGAATTATTGTTGTATGAAATGACAAAACAGTGAGGTGGCTGCTGGCTACAACGTTTATAATTATTTTGTCTAATAAAATATGGGTATAATTTTAGTTAGAAAAAACGTAAGGTCAGCCATTTTTAAAACTTTTTAAAGTTTGTAATCAAAATTTATATAACCACCATCATATTCTTCCCGTTGTCCTATTGCTTCGACAAGGCTCGTCCACACGTCTTTGTCTTGCACTGTTTGATCAGTCTTCCTCCATTGCAGTCCCATCCTCTCAGTCCGAGTTGCCTCTCCCAACTGTGTCTGAGGCGGCCTGGACGTCTACCCTCTGGAATCGCACTCAGTATCTTCCTCGGAATTCGGTCATCAGACATTCTTAGTACATGCCCAAGCATATCAGTTGCGATTTTTCAATAAAGAGTAGCAGTGGTTCAATGTTTAGATCATCTCGGATCGTCGAGTTTCTTATATGATCCCATTTCGTAACCCCTGCCACTCCTCTCAAGTACCTCATATCGGCAGCTTGGACTCTAGAGCGTGTTTGTTCGTTTAGCATCCATATCTGGTGGTCGTATACCGTTTTAAACACTGTCATCTTTGTCTTGATGCTGAGCTCGGCTTTCCTTATCACTGAGCTGTAGAGAAGACGCAAAGAATTAGTCTCTCTTATGTTGTCGTTAATCTTGCGATGTCGTCAGCAAATATTAGGGAAGATTTATATACTTAAAAAAATTCCTTACGTGTATTTATAATGATACAATTCCAAAGCGTATTTTATCGCCATTAAAAAACATTTTTTAGTTTTTGGATATATTAAAAAATGTTCCATTTATTTGAATTTTATTGGAAATCGCAAATATGCTTTCCTCCACAAAATACACTCGATTTTTGAAGAGTTAAAACATACACATTAAAAGACTGAAAACTTGTATAAAAAATACATTATAATATTAAAAGAGTCTTATTTTGGAACCGTATGTCACAGTACATGCATGTACGAATGTTTAATCACATGTAATAGATTTTTTACTACGTCTGTGGAAAACATTGTCTGTTTTATGGCCCTACATTCCACATACATACCAGATCGCATCTACCAGCCCGCCAAAGCACTTAAAACTTTAATCATAAAATGTAGTTCGCATATTAAACACTTCACGGAATGGCCTTTTTATGCCAATTTACAGATGTAGTGGTTGCGCCCGAGTGTGCCAAACATAAATTATTTCTCAGAACTACCACCGCGCAGATAACGGGAATAATCCTCCATAAATTACATTCACCATACACAAAAATTAAAGCGGGCATAATGTCTCGCGAATAACAAGGATGATAAATGACTACGTTTTTGTAATATTTTATTTTGGTTTATCATACATGACATAGTTTGTAATTTACAAAGTTTCATTAACCCACAAATTCTTTCGAAATAATTTTTTTAATTAAATATGAAATAATAGGTTAATTAAGGGCCCGCAACCCGAATTTCTTACATAACGTTAAGTTTTAAAGCTCTTAAAAAATATGTGTTTTTCTTGAAGATATTATTATCTAAACACTCCCCGCGCCGAAACGCAAATTATATAAAATTCCCTCGACAGAAAAAAATCGCAAAGGATGCTCCAAAAATGATTATAAACACGTTTCTTTCAGTTATTTTACAAGTTATATGTTTGAAAAAATTTACAGTGTTTCTTTCAATGCTGTTTAAGACAATGCTTGCGAGATTTTTGCTCTATGTGTTTTATTAAACATTTTCGCAATTTTTGCATTGATTTTGTTGCTGTAAATGTTATCGCTCTCCTCTAACATTCGTCATTTCATATCTCTCCATCTTCTTTTCGGGCCCGGTTGCGGAGCCTTAAGCGAGAATAATTAACACTTGGGCCACGTAGAACTGTATTATATCTGTCATAAAAGTGCACGATTGTATGAAACTCATTATATTATCCAGTGGAGCGTTTTCGGCTAAATTTTGGCCAATTTGCAAACATCTCAGGTCGTTTACTGGTCAAAATGTGGCAAATTTGAAGAGATATTTTAAACATTTATTGGAATGTTATTTCAAAAGTTCCCGCGGGTTGTATGCTTCGATTGATCACAAAAATAGCTTAGTCTTTTCACTTTTCAACATGAGATGTCTCACATCCCTTCTAAATTATTTGTTATTGAATTTCGTGAAACGAAATTTTTGAAAAATTCTTTTTCATTTATATCTGTGCTTATCAACCATAAAAATATGGGATAAATTATTAACTAAACGCCATTTAAAACACTTTCACTTAAAGCAGTTTTTATGTCTCTGCGAAATCCCGGGTATTTCAATTTTCAACGCTAACGCTCGAGTGGTTAAATCATGTTCTATTTTGGCAAGATTTAATATAATTTAAATAGATTTAGGAAAAGATAGTATCAAGCTTTCCCTTTGCATTTAAAAGTTTATTATAGACGCACGCACCTGTATATTTCAAAAACACTACAAAACAGAAAACTGGCTAACAATTCAACCAGTCAAGGCGTGTTCTAGTGTTAGTTACGTTTGTCTGATTAAACGTGATTTTTAGTTTTGGCTAGAGTCGTTCAGCTGTTTTCAAAAACAGTATTTTATAAAATTACTAGACCTGTAGAGAGGAATACAGAGTTATAAATTCTTCAATATTCACAAATTCACTTTATGGTGTGATTTTTAATTATATGAAAACAAATTACTTTGTATGCACCACTTATTTTTTCTACAAAAACATAAAATAATTGAAGGTTATGGACGTTTCTTTGATGTTTTTTTTTTCTACGAAAACATTAAAAAAATGGTAGAAATTGGACAGTAGGAGGCGGGGTAAGGGGTTGGTTGGTTAGTCGACTGAGTGACCAGTGACGACATGCGGAAGAAATTTCTATTTGTTTGATTTAAAAATATAAAAAAAGTCATCAAAAATGCCACCGGAGACCAACATTTCATTTTCATTTTTTACACCAAATAACGCCAGGAATTACTGGTGGAAAGTAAGTTGTTTCGATAGCTATTGGAAGTTGTTATTTTCTGAAATCTCTACCTACCACTATTTTCAATTTGGGAGGCGGGAATGGGTACCGCCGCCCCGGGAACCTTTATTGGATAACCAACACCTCTGCCATAGGTCACCCCAAGTGGTTCGTTTGGTGATTTAGCAGGGGTGCCCGGGTTCATGGGGTCAGGTTTGTCTAGGTCTTGGAGGCGGATGACCAACACACACTGAACCCCAGATTCCTACCCATCCCTTAAACCCTTTTCCTTCCCAGAACTCTCATCTCCTTCCTTTCCTTAAAAAAAAACCCTCCACACAGCATCCCCAAAGATGACATAGGCCCTGAGGGAAATTATTTTCCTCAGGGCCTCCTGTGTGGAGCTCATGTCAAAAAAAAAAAAAAAAATTGGAACGAAAAGGATGAAGAGGAAAAAATGGGATGTCAACCGAAAACAAGATGATCCTACCTTGCTGGTGATGCCCCGGGGCCCCACACTCATGCACTAAAGAAAACTCCACGGTTGAAAGCACGTATCTTGCGCGGATCCGGGTTTCGAATATAAGGCGACGAGACCAAAGTACTTGGCTATCAGTACGGCGCGGGTTTTGAAATTGCACTGATGTTTGCGGTTAGAATCAATCTTCAACCGGTGACAATGGAAAGATGGATATATAAGGATAGGTAGGTAAGACGGGAGGAATACATGGGTGTAGGTACAAATATGCCCGAACATAAGTCAAGTATGTCCCTTAACGCCCTGCACGAATTTATAAACAAGATTGCCTATGGGTGGTTTTTTTATAAACAAATCTACAGTCTTATTCTGAGATTTATGAAAATTTGTATATTTTACCTCATGACAAGAGTAAGGTCACTATTGATATGAGATTTCGAACAACTTCCCACCCACCCTTAAAAACCGAATTTGATACATCTTGTTCAAATTTTTCATGCTTGACCTTCAAAATAAGAGGAAAATTATTGTCTGATTTCGAAAAACTCTATGAAAATCCTGGGAAATGCTGGGAAATTCAGCTAGTAAGTTATAAATACTGTTTTTTTTTTTAAATAATACCTTGTGACAACCTAGTATTTCCATGCATTTCCACCGTCATGTACTAAGAAATTACTAAGTGAAATTGGACCACTCCCAGAGCCACCAAAGCCAGCTGGTTGTCTTGCACAAAGTTATATTAACTAAGTAGTTAAGGTGGCCGAGTCGTTGTTTATCTAAACATTCCAAAGCTTTCGAAACTACACTGCAATATTACGAGCGTACGACTCGACTTTAGCTTATCTCTTAAAGCTATTACAAACATTAAATAATTAAAAATACAGATAATTATTGGTTTGTGGTAGAGTGCTGAAATATTGATATTTTTCCAGATCTCATCATTTTGTATCATCTGAAATAGATGCCTATTATAATTTAAAACATTATCTGAAATAAGCAATTTATTAGGATTATATACCAACCTCATCGTAATATTTGATCGTTGAAGAAGATACATAATATCAATAACTCTAAATGAAAAATGGTAGAGATAAAGACGCCGAACGTAATAACTTCTAGCGCGCAATATTGCAAATTTACAAACATAATATTCAAAATAAAACTACTTTCAATTTTTATATCCCCTGTATCAACTTTCACTGATTCGGAGAAAACGCAAAAAACTGTCACATCTCTAGCGCAAATAAAAAAATGCTTTTTATATAATGAATTATCGAAAAGTATTAATTTTTCAATGTATGTCTAGAAATATTTAAGTAATTTAGATAAATAAAATGGATATAGCGGATTTTGATACTAACTTCGTGATTTGAATGGAATAAGTATAGAGGCTTTTGAGACTCAACTAACTTGAGGGGCGTGTTTCTACATCCGCCATCTTGGCAAAATAACTGGTCGTGATTGATTGAATTTCGATATAGCGGGTTTTGATAGTAACTTCTTGAATGATATAGCGGGTTTTGTTTCTCACTCGCAGTTTTAACATGGTTTTTGGTCGTGATAAACCTTTAAAACCGTTAAAACTCAATTTTAGATTAGTCTTGTACCTTGCAAAAATGTGAACAGGATGTCATACTCTGATCATTTAAAAAAAAATCGGATATAGCGGGTATTGAAATTATATGACTCAAATAATCATAACATACAACACATTCCCCATACACACCAGCCTAGCTTTACTATGGTGGTCACCATCCATAAGACCATACGAAATTATTATTAGTTATTACAAGCAATAATTGTCAGCCTGAAACACTCATTTACATTGAAAAATCTTCCGAGAAAAGATACTTGCCGCCAACGGGACTTGAACCCGTGTCCTTCCGATTGCCGGTCGAATGTTCTGACCACTGAGCTATGGGGGCTTATCAAATACCCGCCAAATAATTCAATATATACTAGTGTTTCATTCAACAATTACTGCTTGTTATATTTTTTCCCACATGAAAACAACCAACTTTATTTTTGCGAGAAAGACATTGTTAGTGTTAAATCCCTCGCTAGGTGGCGTCGAGACAAATTATGTCTGCATTTATTGGGGAAATACTTAAACTTGTTAAATATTAATTATTATTTTTTAATTTATAAACTAACGTTTAGACAAGATTTTGTTTGTTCAAGTCCCGTTGGCGGCAAGCATCTTTTCTCGGAAGATTTTTCAACGTAAATGAGTGTTTCAGGCTGACAATTATTGCTTGTAATAATTGTTACCCTTTGTGCTATGCATAAAAATCTTGTCTAAACGTTAGTTTATAAATTAAAAAATAAGAAATTATTATTACCTATTATATGCATTATAACATGTTTTTTGGAAAATGATGGTGTAACATTACGTTTTTGAACACACATATCGCACATCTATAGAAAAGGGTAGTAATTCAAAAAATGAATTTTACAGGAGAGGAAAAACAAATGATAAAATTAATGAAACCAGCGATCCCATCGAAAAGTGACATTAGCGACATCTCTCTGAGATAGAGTGATCTAACTTAAATACAGTTTTCGTGATGCCTATATAGACAATCACAATCACATTAGGTGACCGGAAAACTTAGAATCATTCAACTTCAACGCCTCCTTTGAAAAATCCAGAGTGTGCAATTTACACGCTGTAGAAGTGAAACCTTCAGAAACCTATAGTAGACAAGAGTGGGGAGGTTACGAGGTACCGCACAAAATTTTTTCTCATTCTCTCTCCGGCTAAATCCTATAGATATATGTGTTTGTCTCGTATCGAGTTTAAAATCACAACGGTGCTAAAGAAGTTTTCACTGCAAAAATCAGAATGTGCGATTCATAAATAAGAGTGGGAAGGCAAAGAAGCACCGCACAAAGAGGAGACCGATTATACTACCCCTCTCGCAGGCTAAATGTAATAGATTTTTTTTATTTATTTTTTAATTTTAAAAAGAAAGACAATCATTTTCGGGTTACGAATAACCCAAGAATGTTTGAAAATCTCCTACTACCACCACAGAAGGCCGAAAATGTTGCTCGTGTTGTGATGGAGGATTTAGCCAGCCGAGGAATCGAACACGCGACGCTCGGGTGGGACCCAAGCGCTATGCCCACTCAACCACTGACCAGTCATGTCTCTTTTTAGTGTCACTATTTTTCGTTTCATCGAGTTTCAAATCACAACGTTGCTAAAGAAGTTTTCACTTCAAAAGGGCTATTATTATTTTTTTTGTCATAACTTTTAATGACTTTTTAAAGGGATGTTGAAATGCCACTTTGTTTATTTGTCGTGCGACCATCACTTTACTATTCTTACGACCTTTTTGGAAGGGATGTTCGATATATTACATGACTTTAAATACGATTTGAAACCTTTCTGTCAATCCTTGGAAACTTACTTATAAGTGAGTTTTAAATTTAACACAAAAATGTAAAATAAATATTGTTGATCGGTTGTAAAAAAATAAGTACACGTTTATTAGTAAAGGGGAGTGTTGAAAATATTTGTCAACAAAATCTTAACTTTCTCTTTATTTTTAGATTCTGTCATTTGAAGCTGTTAAGACTTGTTTACCTCCAATTCCCACTCGCTGTATTTCTCAATAATAAGTTTGGCATTAACGGAGCTTTCATTATAGCTAACAATGAGTCCTCCACTCGACGACAGCGGCGGCGGGTGGTAGGTTATCGGCGAACGACTCATTGTATTTTTAGTTGACAGTATTGGCGCAGTCACACCAATATCCGATAACGAGCTGCCACTGCGGCAGGGGTTCTAAATTACTAAATTCTGACAAAATTTCGTATGTTTTAGAACATAAAATGTGAAATGATATCTCACTTGATGATTGTGGACAGAAGCAATGTGGAAAAGTAGAAAACCCACGAATGGTTGACCAAGAATTAAAGACCTTTCCTCTTTTTCGGTGACTCAGAGATTGTTTCTCAAAATATGGCGGCACTAGCGTGTAGCTCAGATTTTCCCCGAAAAATGAGCCGTAATCCGGTTTGATAGCTGCTTCAGTGCGATCCTAGCGTCAGTTTGAGATGGACGTTCCTCTGTCAAAACGCGATTTTTTTTCAATTAGAACTGTGATCAATTCTCGGACAACCATCGTACTTAGCAGGTGCGGTCCTCATACATACTGTGGATGCGGCGCTTCCCTTCCTTTTGAGGCGTATAATAAATGTAATAATGATCGTTTTTTATTTATTCAGAATTTTTTTTTTATAAATTTTTCTTTTTCATTGCTTTGAATGGTTACATCATTTGTGGATTTTCGACCACTATGCTAGGCTCGTGCCCGTGTTATGGTGGTCATTAAGAGAAGATTTGAACTTATTTTTTTCTTGACGTAAACAGCAACAAATACTGCAATTTAACGACAATTAATTTTACGACACCGTCCCAACCTCAGCGGCCAAAAATAACAAAGTGCGACGTGCGGACCGGACCGAAATAAATAATAACATCACCATTCTCGATTCTAATGTGTCTAGTGTCGCGTAGACGCACAAATACCAGCAACAGTGGATTCTCTGCTCCACGATGTTAGAAAAAGTTTGCCTGAAGCAGTATACGCATTCGATGGGAGCATCCAACGCGCAGAAAACGACTTTAGTGCGAGTAGGCACAGTGCACAGAATAGCGTAACAGAGTGCGTGTATTAAATGTGGTACGTTTTGACAATTTGACTTGAATAACGGATGCCAATTGATTCGTTATATCTTTCGAATATCTATTTAATTAATTTAATTTTATAACTGAATAAGTGTTATAACTGTGAAGCATAACGGATTCATAGAGCTAATTTGACATACCATTTTTTCAGTAATCGTATCTTGTTCGTGGGCTAGTCTGTAGATATTTATATTTGATATTAGGTAGGTATATACTTAAAAATCCCTTATGCAAAAAGTCACCGACCGCCACTGTTAATTTGTATAAAGTAGTTCCACCATTAGGATGGTTCATACATAGACCTCGCTCAAAAATACACAATTGTTGGAACTATGAGAAAAGCCATAGCCGACCAGATGCAAAACGACTGTGGTAATGCAAAATAGCAGCCCTTGCTTGTTAGGAGATTGGCATACTTTTCCACGTGAATTTGTACAATTTAAATAATATTTTCTCATCACATTCTTTTGAACAGAATTTACCAAATTATTAATTGCCAGTATAGGTATACATTTAAAAGAACTTCACTTTCAGGTGACAAATATAAAATTAATAATACATTACTTTGAAGGAAATCACACAAATACGTTTACACACAAAATTTATTTTCATCAGAAGAGTCATCTTGAAGATTAAATAAAAATCAGTCCATGATCTTCTACGCTGTCCAAACCGAGTTCGAATTGCCAGATTTGTTTTCTTCGATTTCCGCATGCTATGATAAAAGATAACGAAAAAAAATCGATCGTTTCGCTTCTATCGAGTGTGCGATTCACACGCGGTAAAAGTGAAATATTTAGAAAACTAAAGAAGACAAGAGTGGAGAGACTACGAAGGACTTTTTTTATCAATATTGAGGACGATTTTGTCCATATTTATGGTCGTCTAATTCTAGGCACCCTTTTCTAAACATTTTGTCATTTTATTAGTATTTCTGTTATCTTCTTCTCATTCTTAAGACGTTTTCACATCAAAAATATTACTTAAGACACAGTCTCCGTAAAAGTATAAGTGAAGGATCTTACAATGTATACGTACTCTATACACCTTTTAAAAGCCAATGACGAATTTTATTATGATCATCAATGGTGTAATGCGCGGGCGGTTTACGAGAAATTCTTTTCACAATTTCTAAAGTAAGATTGGTCAAAATACATCCCCGAACGAGGTTAACCGTCAAAAACCGTTACTGCTTTATAAATTTTCTGCATCATTTCAAAATTTTCCAGTTACTGCTGCATTTTCCCCAGAGGAAATCAAAATTTGACTGAAGTGCGTTTCTCGTGAAAATCAGTCTCAGGAATTCAGTGAACGCATTAAGAGTCTTGAATGTAAGTGAAACCAAACGCAGTCTCACAGAACATTATTCGCTGGGATGATGCCAAAAGGGTTCACGGAACACTCACCTAGCGAGAAAATGATATCACTTTGTTCCCTCCTCTTGTATAAAAGTTATGTACTCAAACATAAATATAAATAGGATTTCTTGTCAAAAATAATTT
This sequence comes from Limnephilus rhombicus, assembly GCA_929108145.2. Lineage (NCBI taxonomy): Eukaryota > Metazoa > Arthropoda > Insecta > Trichoptera > Limnephilidae > Limnephilus > Limnephilus rhombicus. The sequence continues at coordinate 42,925,809 of OV815288.1, read as the reverse complement.
TAGAGTAATATTTTATTTAAATTATTATCGCCCTCTAGTAGGACTGAACTGCCCCAACAACAATCTTTTGTATTTTTTTAGCGACAAATTGATAATTTCCACTGATTATATGCAAAATAATCACATTATCATATCGATCTAGGTGTGATTCTCGATAGTAAGTTACAATATCAATATCACATCAACCAAATAACAAATAAAGCTGCTAAAATGCATAGTTTCACCGTAAGAAATACAGAAGAATTCACAAACACTGTAATTATCAAACAACTGTACTTTGCATATGTATGTAGCCATCTAGAGTTTGCGTCCACTGTGTGGTCTCCATTTTATGCAGTACATAGAAAGAAAATTGAATCGATTCAGAAAAAAATCATAAAATACCTTTCGTAAAAATTGCACAATCGATTTAATAATTATCTTAATAGTAACCAAATTTTTCAAAATTGATACGTTGAGTGTACGAAGATAATTTTCTGATGCGATATTGCTGTATAAAATCGTAAATAACTGACTGTCCTAAATTATTGAACAGAATAGATTTGAAAGTACCTACACGGCATTGATATTTTTAAAGAAAAACACTCTAAAACAAATTCAAATCAAAATGCTTGCCTTATAAGACTGTGTTCAACATATTATAATAAATTTCTCTCTGATAGAGATATTTTCAATTGTAACGAAAATAATTAAAAAAAAAACTCTGTCAAAAGTGTATTAAAAAAGTATTAAATGAGTACGCATAAATATGATGATATATTATGTAACGACATATTTCTTTATTTTATTTTATTTTTTATTTAAAAAATACATACGTATACAGATTCATAGTAAAACATTTGATTCTTAAAACTAATAACAATATATAAATTTATTTTTAATGAAACTACCCAATTCAAAAGAGAAAACATTTCTCGTGCTTGAATTTTGGAGTGCCATTGTAAAATGCATAGTTACACAGAGTATGTTATTACTTATATTAATAAAATATATATTCACGAAGACAAGTGGACATAATAACTGACAGTATTGTCAGAGTAGGTACATATAATAAAGTTGTAACAATTTGGTGCCTGCAAATAATGCGTATGTACTTTGCTTTCAATTTGATATGGTGATGAAATATTTTTAGAGATTATGTTCTAGTTTATTTTTTGTTGTTGTTATTATTGTGATGATGAATTTAAAACTTATAATTAGTGTCGGGTTGGTCTATTAGTGTTTTTTTGGGATTTAAAAACTTTATAATTTTTTTCAGACTTGATTATATGGGAGAGCATTGAAAAATTTTATACCTTGATAAGCATAATGGTGTTGGGAAGCACTCGTTTTAAATTTTTGAATTTCTAAATTGCCCCGTGATCGTGGTCGGTTGTTTATGTTTGTGAATGTTGTTGTTGATGGATTGAAATGATCTTTATGAGTTTGCAATAATGAGTTCTTTTTGAAAATTTTATTAAGACTGAGAACTCTAAAAGAGTCAAATAGCTGTGTTGTTGGAAATACAGATGGTTTTCATAAGATGACTTTCAAAATCAACCTCTGTACACTTTCTATATGTTGTATACTACCTACCTCCTGTTATAATAATGTAATATTTTTTAGTTGTAAGATTACCGTTTAATTTCTAGACACTATTCAATAGTATAAGGAGGAAATCTATAATTGGTTTCTCATTTTGGTAAATTATGCATGTATAAATTAATCCAATTGTAAACCGTTGATTTTCCTAAAATAAATAAATAAAATAATTATTTTATTTTTAATTTTTAACTTTATGAGTAAAACCTCAAATTGTAATATTTAAATAAATGAAGACAATATAAGCGAAACTCAATCGAAAATCTGGAAACAGAAAAATCAGAAAAACATATTGACACCTCTGGGACTCGAACCCAGGACCTCTTGCTTTCCGGGCAAACGCGCTAACCACTGCGCCACGGTGTCGACACCGTGGCGCAGTAGTTAGCGCGTTTGCCCGGAAAGCAAGAGGTCCTGGGTTCGAGTCCCAGAGGTGTCAATATGTTTTTCTGATTTTTCTGTTTCCAGATTTTCGATTGAGTTTCGCTTATATTGTCTTCATTTATTTAAAAATAATTATTATTTCTCTTTATGAGTTGTTGCGCTTCCTTCATCTTTCTACCCTTTCTCTTCCTCCATCATCAAGGCAGATGTGCAGATTGTGGTGAAGTGTCAGTTTGTGTACGCAGAAGTGATACCATGTTGCAACCGTCAATCCTTTGTACTTTTTAATATTTTTGTGCTTAGTTTTTGTATGTTTTATTTTGGTTAATAGGTAACCCTATCGTCCCTAAATGTGTTTGGGGTTTTTGTGGATTTGCCTATCTAATAAGGCGCGCTCGATGCGTTTTAGACTTTCCCAGCACAATAACCACAAATTCAATTTCACAATTCAAATCAATTAAATGCTTAAATAACGGCCATCCTGACAAATTGACAATGTGAGATACGTCGAAATTGTCGATTTATCAGGATGGCTGATTTTGTACCCTATAAAATGTTGTGATAACCTATAGATGTAGGATTTCTGAAAATGTTTGGCTTTTGCTCTAGAGATTATATTTTGTATGTAGACTTTTATTTATTTATTTATTTATTTAAGGAACATAAACAGTCTTAATAACATAATACACATAAGAGGATAACAAAAAAAGACCAATTATTAATGTTCACAGATAGGTATTTAGAAACATAAAAGTAAAAAAGAGACAAGTGCGTCCCATGTTTGAATTTGGCAGCTACCTCTAGTCTGGAACTCCAAAATACCTGAAAAATACCCTCGACTTTGTGCAGAAACGGGCAGTCCGTTTAATAGATTATCCCATACTAACAGACAAATTGGACAGCTCGGCTGTGGAATGATTTGCCGGCCTCTGTGTTCCCTCCTTCCTACAACATGGGTCTCTTCAATACCAATGTTCATTCCTTCCTCTCCTCAAAAAGACCCTCCATACAGCATCACAGATGACATAGGTCCTGAGGGAAAGTATTTTCCTCAGGGCCTCCTGTGTAAAGTTTATGTAAAAGAAAGGCTCGCCACATAGCATCTGCAAAGATATCAAAGGGCCTTTCCTCTGTGTAGAGCAAACTTCATGCAAATATATCTATACGTAAGTATAAATAATTATATGATTAAAGATTTTTTTTAAATCTTGCAAGCCCCTGCATCAGAGAACGGAATTTTACAACACTAAATCCACAATTAAACCTGGTTGTGTCGTTCTGTCGGTATGTCTGTGTGTCTGTGAGTCGGTGTGCTGGTGTACCGCTGTGACGCAGCTCACCTTCAGTCAATATCGCTAACTGGATATTATATTCCTGCACTGGAAGCATTTCCTCAAATTGAATCCTGAGTGATTTTCTTTCAGGCTATAAAATCTGTTCAAATGGCGGATGATGTTTAAAGGGGCTTATAAATAATAAGAAAAATCATATTATATCACTGCATGTTTCGATGGTATTATAGTATGTACTTTATTTATTAATTTATTAAACAATCCAATTTACAAATAATTACAATTCGGGAGGTGGGTATGGGTACTACCGCCCCGGGAACCATTTATTGGATAACCAACACCTCTACCATGGGTCATTCCAAGTGGTTCGCAATGCTTGGTGACTTAGCGGGGTGTCCGGGTTCAAGGGGTGAGGTTTGTCGGGGTCTAGCTGCATGGCAAGACGGATAGGGAGAGAATGGTTGAGGGATTCCCTTTGTCTTCTCCAGCCGCACCCTCTCGAAATTTATCTCTTGCACCGCAGTGGGAGGAATGGATTAATACGTTCGTCATCCGCACTGACCCCTAGAATCAGCTATGCAGCTTGTGTAAATAAAACATGTGTGCAGTTCACACGCGGTAAAATTGAAACCTTCAGAAAACTAAACTTTGAAAGAATGAGATCAATGCAGATTATCAGGAGTAAAATAATTGTAGAGTTTTTTCATTTTAATATTGTTACCAAGCTTAAAAATTATTTTTAAATTTATTCTACGCACAAAGAGGAGGCCGATAGGCTACGAAGCACCGCACAAAGAGGTCACCGATTAGTCTATCTCATTCTCTCGCAGGCTAAATTTTTGTCTCTTTGTACGACAAGTATTTTTTCATTCTTAGATGGCGCGTAACGAGAAAATCTTGTTCGTTACTGGAGAATCGCAGCCCTGGCCTTCTACTCTTTTCCACCGAATATCATCTCACATCAGACATTTTCCATTGTCCTTCCCGTCCCCTATTTTTCGACGCCACAAAACATTTATCAATTGTGGAACGCTCGTGCGGTATTCAGACAAATGACCAATGTTTTTGGAAATAGCGAAAATTGCCACTGCTCTAAGGAGTTTTTCTATTTCTATCCATTACGAAATTCCTCTTCCAGGGTTAGACCGGTTAAAAAACTCTAAAGTTGTAAATAACGAAACAAACAGACAGCCCAATCAGTCAATATTGATTAAAGTAAATAATCTGTTTCAACCTTTACACCTGCCAAGCTAACCCTATTTTACAGGTGATGAAAAATGTGGCGGAACCTTTTCCATTTTATGTTTGAAAGGAGCACTCTGGTTCGGAGGGGAGCCTAAAACTACCTGAAAGCCTTCGAACTACCGAAACCAGTCGAAAGGCGGGGGTAGGGGGTTGGTAAAGTCATTAGGTCGATATGTCTCCCGTGTCTTTGGGGATGAAACGTTAACAGAATGGTAGGTTAGTTGGTTAGAATGCCTTTTACGCTGGTTACTTTAATTAAGTTAACAGATGGAATTTAGAGACGCTGAACCATTTATTATTCTTCTTCTTCATTAATCAACCTTTATATACTCGCGTCCAATGGCGTAACACGTATACTCGAGCACGGTGTCTTAGACTGAGATTTCATCTGGTCTGTATTATTTTAATTGGTTAATTTTTAGCCATTATTGGTATTTATTATGTAAAAGGGGCTAAAATTGAATTTAAAAAAAAAAATTAACTTTTAGTCTATTTGGAAGAAACGGACTTTTAACTCGGCATCTTAAAAATAACTTTGTACTCTAACTTTATTAACAGAATTAAAAGATATTTTTTGTACACTAACACTTAATAACAGAAATAAACTTTTTCGTGTGTTGACTAAAAAATATTAAATCTCATAAATGAAACTATCAAGAATAATAAAATATTATAAAAATAAGAATTAATCATTATAATGATTTTCGGATAGTAATATATATATTTTTACATTAGCTCCACACAGGAGGCCCTGAGAAAATTCCCCTCAGGGTCTTTGTCATCTTTGGGGATGCTGTGTGGAGGGTCTTTTTAGGTAAGGAAGGAGAGGAAGTTTTTTTTTTTTTTTTTTTTTTTTTTTTTAATTGTACAACAGATTTTTATCCAATTACTGTACAATTTTCTCATTTTAACAGTCTTAACACCTAGGAAGATGATTAATATACAAAAAAATCTTAAGGCTATCTAAAGAAGAGTTATATATATCTAGTGTTTCCGATATTTCGTTCAACAGCACCATTCCTCTTGTCATGCTATGCTGTGCTAGAACATCTGTTCTGCCGTATGGTATTTTCTGGGAAGGAAAAGGGTATTAGGGGTGGGTTGGAATCTGGGGTCAGGATGTTCAGGAGTGAAGGAAGCATTAATCCATTCCTCCCACTGCGGTGCAAAGCGATGTTCCGAGAGGGTACAGTTGGAGTCAAAGATTAACCATTCTTTCCCGATCCGGCCTGCCGCCAGAAACACCTTACCTCATCAACCCGGGCACCTCTGCTAAGTCGGCAAACGTAGCGAACCACTTGGGGTGACCTATGGCAGAGGTGTTGGTTATCCAATAAATGGTTCCCAGGACGGCGGTACCCATACCCGCCTCCCAAATTCTAAAAAAAGTAATTGTTACTTACGTAAAAGACCGATAACAGTAAATAAGTGTCGCACGTCCACTCAGCACCAATGTGTGCGCCGCACTAAACAACGCCTGACCACATAAATATTAAGAACCAACTAAAAACCTCAAAGTCCCATTGTTGTTAATTTTTGAGAAAACAACGATTATTGATTTGTTGGTCTGAGAGACTAATGCACGAGTAGGTATAAGAAGATTAAAGAATTGTCAATGATATTGCATCGTTTGCATCTTTTTGCATTGTTTCACTATCACCATTTAAAAAGGAAAGCACCTACTACCGAAACGTACTTATACTAACCCATGTAGTCGTTTTAGTTTGAGTTTTAGTGAAGTTCTTTTTTCTTAGAACAAAAGAAATATTTAAAAAAAATATCCTTCCGTAAATATTCACCTAATTTGTATATTTCAAACAAATTTTTGCTACCAAGTGCCCACACACTGCACCTGTGTAGAATTATCTTACAATATTTATGACTAAATTGTATTAATGATTTGAAATATTTTTCATTAAATAACATATTTTACTTAAACAAATTTTAAATCGGATAAATTTTAAGATTTTCACGGCCAAAAGCATTTGCGTTATTTGATTTTGGGGTGTTATGCCGTGTTGCGCTACCTCCTTCTTTAGCCAACGTTTCGGACATCGTTGCAGTGTCCATAATCAGGGCAGATCCGGACAAATCTACCGGATCTGCCGGATCTGCCCTGATTATGGACACTGTAACGATGTCCGAAACGTTGGCTAAAGAAGGAGGTAGCGTAACACGGCATAACACCCCAAAAACAAATGATGAAAATTTAAAATCCTTAATTATTTTGATAATAATATTTTACCCATCACCCATCTCACCCATCAGAGCCACTTAAAAAATTCGCAATCCTAGACATTAGACAATTATATGTTAAGACAATTCTCATACACATAAGGAAAAATGATTTAACACTCAAAACTCAACAAAATAATTACACCCGCTATTCATCACACCAAAAATGCGAAATTCTTCCAACAAAAACAGCTTTCGCCCAACGACAGTTCTCTTACATCGCGCCTAAAATGTTTAACTTACAGAGTATTGATATTAAGACATCGAAAACTGGTGATCTTTATGCCATTAATATACAGAACTGGTTATTTACTCAGGGAAGGAAATATTACAAAGAATGCCTTACATATTAAAAACCGTTCTTATTTTTTCATATTTCTCGAATAAAAAATCTTATCCCCAAATTAATTTTGAACCAAAACTTTATATTACGATGATGCTTTTTTTTCATATTTTTTGACATTGTTCGTCCATTTCATACGCTGCCTAGGATTACCTGCTTTTGTTTTTGTTTTTTGGGGTCTAAGATTATCTTTGTTCATCTGTTTAGATGATTTATATATTTATTCTTATTTTTATTTCTATTATCCTTAAAATATTATTATTTGTTCCTTTTATTTTTATTTGTTATTCTATTTTATTTGTATTTGTACAAGATTCACCTAATTTAACTCCTTTCCTGTATGTGATCATCTACCTAATACTAGTTTGAATATTTACCTTAATATGTATGCTGTATGTTTGTACTTTCATCTACATATATGGATGATTATACTTAATATTATATGCTTAATATAACATCTTATGAATCTCGACTACCATAATACGGGCATTTGCCTAGCTTGGTAGTCGAAAAACCATGTAAAACAAACCTGTAACATACAAAATGAATAAAGAAAAAAAAATTATGAATTTTAAATTAGGCTGTGTAATTATTAAAACCCGTTAAAGCTGTTTCGCCTTTCAAAGGCGTTATCAAACTAGAAATTATACATAATATTATTGAATATTGCAATGGGTATCAAGGCACATACTTGACTTACTTTAACCAGTGATACCTGATACTATTTGGAGAGTAAAAAATGTTAATGAAATTTTCGTCTCCGGTGACATTTTTGACTTTAGAATCAGTCAGTTAAAATCAGTAGGCACTGGATAATTAGGCACAGAGTGAGACGTTGCGTGGTTACTCGGCTTAGCGACCAGTGATGACGTGTAGAATATATTATATAAAATAAATGTGTGTAAAAAATATATACAAATACGAGTACGTATTCATAAAAAAAATTAACAAAAACCAAAATTTCATTTCGAAATATTTTACTTCAGATAACATCGGGAATGACTGGTTTCAAGTCATATATTATGTAGTTTAATATCCCGTTTAAAAGAAAAACGTTAAATTAAAAATGAAGTTTTACAAATTAAGCTTGGCAACAATAATAACAAAAAATTACGTCATTTTTGGACACCTCCTTTTTCTTTTAGTCCCCTCTCTATCAGAGATTGGCTATCATCTGAGCAAACTTCACCCTACAGGTTCCAGCTCGAGTAACTCGTGCGGAACTGAACTAGTACTAGCCATGAAGATTGCGAAGCCTTACGTTTCCCTCTGCTAAGTCTTGCACATAATAGACAATTCTGTAATAAACGTTGAGTGGTAGTTTACGAACCATAAACTAAATATCTATAAATCATTTATCGGAAGTGCTTTAACTTCTAAATTATTCAGAATACAATAAAGACATTTAATCAACAGATAACTACAGAACTAACTTCGACACTTAGAAAAATACCCAATCAAATTTACTTGCCGCAATCAGAATCCAACGAACCGAGAAATTATTAGGTACTTCAAACCCATCGCAGAGAAACCAATAAAGTGTTTTGTGGGCATGTCCGTGTGCCCTAATGCTGCTCAATTTTTCCATGCTACAAATGAACATTTTCTAAAATTGGAATTTAATTCTCGAACAGATAATTGAATTCCACTGGCTTGCCCGTGGTCTAGGAGACTCGTACGAAGGTTTTATGTAAACCGGCGACATCAATTATCGTGATTCATTTTTAAAGAGGATTTATTTAAACCAGCGACATCAATTATCGTGATTAATTTTTAAAAAGGTTTTATTTAAACCAGCTATCCCTCTGCAATTCCTCCCTCTGCCCCTGTGTAGTCCCCCACCCCTCTCCTGCGCGTCCCTTCCTATTCGTCCCCTTTCCCTCCCGCGTTCCCCTTTCTCCTCCCTGCCCTTCCACGTTCCCCTCCACCCTCCCGGAATCATAACCCCTTTCTTTCCCCCCTTCCTACATACATTTTTCCTACAACTCGTGCACCACCTTACGTATTTTTTATACAAATTTCATAGCAATCGGATGAGTGATATAGGAACTCGTACGGAACAAAAAACATTCATTTTTATATACAAATATAATTAATTTTTAAAACACATAATTATGTGTCTATACCCACTGAACTTATTAAATTTGTCTATTCTTCTATGTATTAATTATTATTGCACTTTGTAAACTAATGAAGAAATCATCGTTTTTAAATGGGTTCACAATATTTACTTATAATTCAATTTATTTTAATAAACACAATAAAATAAATTTGTTTTAATTCCACTTTATTATTTCTTAATCCAACTTTCTTTATCCCTGAGGAAGGTTCAGGATGAACCGAAACCGGTTGGATTGAGAAAATAATAACAATAAAATAAATTTGTTTTAATTCCACTTTATTATTTCTTAATCCAACTTTCTTTATCGCTGAGGAAGGTTTAGGATAAACCGAAACCGGTTGGATTGAGAAAATAATATCAATAAAATAACTCTGTTTCAATTCCACTTTATTATTTCTTAATCCAACTTTCTTCGTCCCTGAGGAAGGTTCAGAATGAACCGAAACCGGATGGATTAAGAAAGAATAAAGTGGAATTGAAACAAAGTTATATTATTTTGTGTTTAGGGAACGTACCCATACTACGTGACACGTTCGGGGGGGGGGGTCTTCAAAATACCACGCTTGGTACAAATAAGCGGCGGGTTGCTTAGGTTTTTGGTCACGGTGGGGGGGGGGGGGGTTAAAAAGTGCAAAAAGTTGGTCACGTAGTATGGGTACGTTCCCTTATTATAATTATGTATTCCCACAAAGTGTTTGCTACATGTGAAGATTCAACTTATTATTTCGACTCCTTACTTTTTACCCTTTACGTTGTAATTTTAACTACACATTTATGTTGTTAACTTCCTCTCCTACCTTTCCATAAAAATACCCTCCACTCAGCATCCTCAAAGATGACTTAGGTCCTGAGGGAAATTGATTTTCCTCAGGGCCTCCGGTGTGAAACTACAAAAAAAAATTAAACTACCCACTCAACATTTTCAAAGATGACACAGGCTCTGAGGGAATTTTTTTTTTCCTCATAGAATTTAGTCTCTTTTTTTTTTTAAATATAAGTACAAAGATCAAAGATTTTACCTCCATCTTTCATAAATAATTATACGATACAGATGATACAACCTTGCTACTTGGTCGATTTTACTGCAAAGCAGCTCGGAAATTTCAGGTTTCAAGGATATATTATTTTATAAGGGTAGAAATTATGAAGGTACCAATTATTATTCCAGTATTGGGAGGCGGCAGACCGGGAGATATATTGAGTCCTGTGATAGTACTAATTAGGATACTTGGGCGATGTGAAGGTCTATTTGATTAAATTTAAGGCTGGTACAAACTAATTGTGTGCGGCAGACGCCATTAAGAAGCATCATTTGAATACTGTTATGCAAAATCTTGCCACCATCTGGCGGTATAATTAGATACTAGAATATTAAAAAGAGGAAGTGTAAAATGCTAATAAATATTTCATGCCTGGAATTACATTTTGAGGTTTTACGTCAAAAATAAAAATAATTATTCATCCTAGACTTGCAGAAAAGTCAATAGATGTCACGTATTAAAAATAAAAATGGATAGAAATTTACAAAGCATACTTTCTGTTGGAATTTAGTTTTGGTTTGAATCTTGTAGATAGTAGCGATAGTAGCCAAAAATACGCGTGAAGAACACGAAGATAATGTTGGTAATTCTTGGCCGAAATATGACATAGTTAAATACGACCGAAATGGATTGGAAAACATTAGCTCAATTGGTAGAGTTGCGCCCCGGCAAGGCGAAAGTCCTGGGCTCGACTCGCAGATGTGAATTCCACCTTAAACTCGTTCGCTCTCCACTGTATATAGGTACAATAGAGAACTGCAATCCAATTTAAAAAAAAAAAAATAATGAATAATGATCTTTTAACTTAAATAACTGCATTTTTATTTTTATTTTTAGAGTTAGTTTTAATGGTTAAAATAATTATCAAAGTTTAAATTTTTTAAGACCCCCAAAAACCACCGTATGTATGGTGAATCGTGTGACGTCGGGCATTCACGTGAATAGGATCGGGCATTCAGCTGATCAACTACCGCCATTTTGAATTCCGTTGTTCGAAGTATTCTCCCTAGAATAGCATTACAATTTTTTTTGTGCAGTAGTTTTTGAATATGTTCAATAATAGGGATAAACTAATAAGAGATACCTTTATTTTTGAAACATTATTTAAGCCTAAATAATTTTTCAATAAAAAAAACAACTAAATCTCTATAAACAGTATGTAAATAAATGAATAAATTAATACGATAGCTTGTGTCATATCATAGAAAGACTTTACGGTGACCTCACAACCTCACAACGTTTAACAATTTTTTTTTTTACATAATCCCGCTTGCTCCCGGAGCAGGCGGTAGCGCAAATTTTTGGCTTGTAAAATAAAACATTAAAGATCTTAACATTTCCTTTCACAGTGTATTCTTGCAAGTGTTTTATTTGTGTTAGTTTTAACACAACTTATCAGACAATACATTGCGAGTTTATTTAGTTCATTCACCTCTTTTAAACTCGTACAAACTTAGTGAAAATTCACAAACTTATGTAATCATATACGTTCTTTGACCTTATAAAAACAAATTTGGGGAACAAAACCGCTTAAGGAAAATAACAAAGTTAAAACGTGCAAGACTGAGCAGGTGTATGATTTCAAATAGAGTGACTTTGGCTATTAAGGAAACAAATGGTTAGTTTGGATGTTGTTCTGGTTTTTGGCACAATTTTATGGCTGTAAATGTCGATGTTAACTACAGGAAAACTATTAAAAGTATCTGTTGGAAGATTTACGGAGCTTTTTTGTAGAAGGAAGAGGATTTCGGGAGATGGAAGGTATTGTTTTCAGGAAAATATAACAAATAACTTAATTGCTTTTTCTTTGAACGGATACCCATTAAAATAAGTTTTTGAATGTTATTATGTTTCTTATTGGTTCATTCTTCAAATGGAGATTAAAAAGAGACCTTGTTATTACCTTTGACACTAAATTAACTTTTATTAAACAGTGTAAAAACATAACCAGTAAAGCTATGCAAATGTTGGGATTTATTTAACGAATTTCGAAGGATTTTAAAAATTTTAATCTGTCAAACTACCATACACTTCTCTTATTAGAAGCCAGCTAGAATTTAACTCCAGCATTTGGTATCCGTGTTACAGTACACATGAAAATTGTATTGTCCAACATAAATTCTTACGTCACATTAATTTTAAATTGGGAACATCCATTAAAAACATTAATTATTCTCCCTGGTGCATCTACTGGGACCTGATTGATACATTAAAAGAGAGAAGAATTTATTCTGACTTATTTTATTTATTTAAAATTGTTAATATCTTGTTGAACTCCCCTGAACTTCTTTCGTTAATATGTTTTCATCTACCGAGTAGATCAGTTCGTCACAAATTACCTTACCATTGTAACAATATAGGTTAAAATGCTAAATTATATTCCATGATAAATCGCCTGCATATACTTGGTAATAATAAAAAATATTGTTGATGATGTGATAGATATTGAGAGATTATCAATATACAAACATTATTTAATTAAAGCTGTTTGTCAGCGCTTTTCAGTTGGGTTATAATCAATATACTTTGAATCCTTATATTCTTCATCAATGTTTCCTCACGGAATTTTTAAATTTGTTTTCATTACGTACTTAACTAAGTAGTAATTTTTTTACTTCAAGACATCTTGTATACATGTAAATGAGATTTTCCTTTTCTTCATATTTGTTTTTATAAATAGCTTACTATTTGTAGTTTATGTTGTCACTTCAATGTGTACTTTTTATTTTTTTGTCATATAAAGGTTTTTTTTCTTAACCGTGTATATTCTGTATCCATTTCAAATTGTTGAATTCCTATACATATAAAAGCCGTTAATTGGCGTTAATTCATAATAAATAATACATTGAAAAAACTAATAACGCGTTGATAAGAAAATTAGAAATGAAGAAATTTCAAATAAAATCATGGTTTAAGGTCCAGAAACAAGTTGCTGGTCGTTCATAACCAGCTGAAGAACCCGGCATTGACCGGGCCATTCGCAGAGTTTTTTCATGTAAATAATGATCTTCCTTTTCTTTTAATGGTCAATTGTGAAAAATGACATCAATTGACGGCCGGCGTAGTCCAGCAGTAAGGTTCTTGACTCGCTATACGAAGGTCGCGGGATCGAATCCCAACAAAAAAAAAGTTTTATTTCACAATTTATTCATTTAAAATAATATATAGTATATTTGCGGCACGTTCCAGAGTGGAGGACACTCTCAGTATCGCCATGGTATAAGACCACCGTTCAGAATCGAAACGTTGCTTGAAATGGCTTTAGCCGTGTTTAGTGACCAGATAAAAATAGACAGGTACTTCCTCACCTTCCTCTTTCCTATCTCCTTCCCCTCCCCACTACCTTCAGCCTCACAACCTACCCTAATTGGGGATGCCATAGTCTCTATGGCTCCAGACGGGAGCAGTTGGGACTCTTATGCGGTATTCATATTAAAAAAATCTCGGAAAAAACAATCGATTTATATAAAAATAAAATTTACGCCGCCTGCTCGTTATACGCCACATAGTGAGCGGACAACTCAGAACTCAACACCTCCTTTGAAGCCATTAAAAGTGATGAAAAAATAAATATATTAAAAATATTTTTATATAGGTAAGGCTACGGTCTATTTTTCATTTTTTTTCATGGCTTTTAATGAATTTTCAATAAGGTATTGAGTTGGGTTCATTCTAAGTTGTCATGGAACCACGCTAGAAGACCGGCCGCTCGCCTGCCCCGCATGCTAAGACCATCTACTTTAAATAAATAGATCGTATGAAGGCACATTTCATACTGAATTTCTAATAATATTGTCCTACCTTATAGGAATCTTGTGGCTTTCCAATATAAATATAGGAAGCATTATAACTATATTTAAACCATCATATTATTTTGAACGCCGATAGTTTTCGTTAGGCTTTTACAAAACATAACATAGTATAAGGCGTAAACCACAATGAGAAATTAGAATGACATCTTTAATTTATAAAACAAAGTCGGGTTAGTTACGCTATTTATAACTCGAGAACGGCTGAATCGATTTTTATGATCTTTAATTTGTTGGATTGGTTTTAAAACATTGAAAAAATTCACGAAAAAAATAATTATGAAGAAAATTCTTTTCCTTATATATTTTGTATGGAACGAATTCCCATTTTTTGAAAGAGACGCAGGAATATTGTGATAAGTATGATATAGAGAAGTGAGTGAATTCCAAAAATTCCAAAATTTCAAATGTCAATGCGCTGATTGTTTTGCTTTTGTTCTTAAACATGTAATGCTGCCCCTCTTTCTAACACATTAAATGCTACAGTCGAAAATGGGACAAACGGTGAACGTATGTCTGTATCCCTCCAAAGGAAAAATACAATCTTACTACATATATTATGTTTTATTTATGTTTTTTATAATTTTGTTACTCTTTCACGCAAAAACTACTGGTAAGATCTGGCGTTATGAAATTTGTGTAAATGAAAATGTATGTATTTCATATATTTTAGCGAAAGAGAGGAAAGGCAGAGGGAAATGGAAAGGGGGAGGTGGCGTTCGCGCAGAGGGAAGAGATAAGGGAGGGAGAAGGTGGAGAAGGTGGAAGGGAACGGGGACGCACGGGAAAGGATATGCAGGGAGAATCAATTTATTTATTTGAATGGCGTAGCAACGCATGCCAGGGACCAGCTAGTAAGTAATAAAGAGCAATGGGCGTGTAAAATAGCAAAGTTCAGTAAACAGTAGTTAAGAACGAGTGTACATAAATAAAAAAAAGCAAAATGAAATCCTGTTTTAAGTTTTACAATACCGAAATGTAAATACTTATATAGGAATGTAATACTTAAAAATATAAATACTTAAAACATCTTCTTGGAATTGGAATTAAAGTGAAAACTTCTTTATCACCGTTATGATTAGAAACTCTGAGGGAGAGACGGGGCGAGAGAGAAATGAAAGGCGTCAGTCGATGTATGAGTCAGTCTTTATTGTTGCGCTACGTAGCGGAGGTCGAAGCGGAGCGGAGTGACGGTGGTGAAGTGTGTTGCTGCTACGTGAAGATATGAAGGTGAAGGTCAGGAGACTACGGCGGTGAAGATCACAGGTCTTCAGGGAGCCGGCGTGTTGTTCTACACCATGGCGGTGTAGAAGTGACCTTGATTCAGGCGGTCGACCATCGTCGCGTTGACGAGGTATGGCGGCTGTGTGGAGTTGGAGCACACACGTGACGCAGGAAGGAACCTTGAGAGGCGGTGAGGATGCTGGTTGCTCGTTGCTGCTCGTTGCAGGATGCTGGCGCGTTGCCGGTTGTTGTTGCTGCTCGTTGCAGGATGCTGGTTGCTGTTTGTTGCAGGATGCTGGTTGCTGCTCGTTGCAGGATGCTGGCGCGTTGCCTGACATCTCATGTCGAGATGGTAGTTGGAGAAGTTCCTCGAAAGTGTTATGAAGATGTTCCTGAAGCCACGCTGAATATGTGTTGTATCCTTGCTGCGAGAACGATATCAGCCCGCGTGGGCGGATATTGCGTAGCGACACTGAATCACCGCCCGATGTGTAGTTGTCGAACCATGAATGAATACACTAGACTTGAGACTGAGCTGTATGTGGCTCGCGCTGACTTATATACTCTGCCGGCCGGGCAAGTAGTTTCGAGAACCGTAAGCAATGCTGGGTGAATTCACGCAAAGCTGAGAAACCACTCGAACCTTCTGTGTGCCCTTGTAAGGTACAGCCAGATGTTCTAGGCCTTTCGCGTAGGTGGCGGAATTATTATTTCTAGGCGGCTGTTGGTACTACGCTAAATGTAGGTAGATGTATCGGCCGTAAGTATGTGCTTCCAGCGAGTTCCATGGAGGTCAGTGGCGTAGCGGTAAATTTTGCAGAGCGGGTTAAGTAGCCGCTACAACTCGATGAAACGGAAGCGAGCGACACTAAAAAGAGACAAATACATAATATATCTACAGGATTTAGCCTGCGAGAGAATGCGACAGCAATGAAATATGTATTTTATTCACGGGTACTCGGTTCCATCATAATACGATAAATCGACGGCCCTAAGCAAGTCCACTTTAGTGAAGTGGTATAAACGACTGACGAACCTTAGCGGCTAGAACACGAAATCAAAAAAAAAAAAGTTTATTTTTGTAAAATCAACATCCAATCTTCAAACTACTCCAACATGAACACGCAAAGAAAAATTTAAAAAAGCGTCATTTAGCGACTACAAAGAAGAAAACCCAAATACTAATAAGATTCTAAATGTATAGGAAAAGACACTCTGGAATTCGACGACAAAAATATGGAAAAAATCATACTTCACATTGATAAAAAGTGGTTAGTCCTCTCCCCACTGTTGTCTACTTGACGGCCGGCGTAGTCCAGCAGTAAGACTCTTGACTCGCATTCCAAAGGTCGCAGGATCTAATCCCGGCGAGGCAAATAAATTTTATTTGATTAATTTGTGTTATTTCACAATTTATTCATTTAAAATAACATATAATATATTTGGCACGTTCCAGAGTGGAAGATACTCTCAGTATCGCCCTGGTGTAAGACCACCATTCAGAATTGAAATGTTGCTTGAAATGGCATTAGCCGTGTTTGGTGACCAGATGAATAGCCAGGTACTTCCCCACCTTCCTCTTCCCTATCTCCTTCCCCTCCCCACTACCTTCAGCCTCACAACCTACCCCAATTGGGGATGCCATAGTCTCACTGGCTCCAGACGGGAGCAGCTGAGACTTTTGGGAGGTATCACTATAAAAAAAAACAGTTTCCTGAAGGTTTTTTTTTGAGGAACGCTAAAGACAAATATTATAAATTGTTTCACTCCGGTATAATACACATCTTTCATGAGTACCTACCGCACTTGTAGTATGATTTAACTTCAAGTAAAAGATTATCGAGACATTTATCATCAAAGTCGGGAAATATTTAGATTCCCAGAAAGCACGTACGAAAATCGTTTATCGAACGAATTATCTCTGATTCCACGGACGTGATTGGAAATAAATATTTAAAGAAAACTTGTATAAAAAGTTGCCTCCCGTATGCGTCGTTAATACGCATTTGCCGTTTGTGCGGATTTTTCAGATATTCTTTTCAATAAATGGAACGCGGAAATGTTCGTGTAATTTAATATTTATACAGAATAGAAAGTCAATTGAACTTTATTGAAGTAATGTGTAATTTAATAATTTGGTGAATAGGTTCCTTAACTGGCGATGTGGGAAGTTTTTAGGCTGTGGAAGAGCAATATATTAATAAAATATTTATTGTCAGTTAATAGGCCACTTGCATGGATTTCATAACGACTGGGAAAAAATCGTGTGGATAGATTTTTTTACCAAGATTACGAAAATGTTAGTAATTTTTTTTAGAAATGTACAGTTTTTTTTTAAATTAATAAGTCCATTATTTGGGCCCGTGGCGTCACTACATAAAAATGTCCCGTCTCCGAAAATGTTCCTATTAATTTTGTAAAATTCCGCACTGATTTTTTAATCTTATGATGAAATTTAACAAACTCTAAACCTTTCTCCTTTAGAAGACCGTCAGATAAAATTTGATCTCATTTGTTTCTTCAAAATTATTAACTGTTTAATCGACTCGCCTACATTACAACAACTCATCACATTTAATATACCTTCTCGTAGACTCAAAAATAAGGACCTGCTTTTTCTTAATCTGCACTCGACTAACTATGGTTATAACTCACCACTGTCCAGAATGTGTAGACTGGTCAACTCACGTCAAGACCTTGATTTTTTTGGTATTAGCATGATTTTTGTCGCTCTTTAAACAAATGAAGATATATGTCCTATTCACCCTAATTTTTGCAAGGTCTTGACGTGACTTGACACTTATCTTTTCTTCTATTTTCACAGTTTGTCTTTGCTTTCATGTACCATCCGAATCCTTACATTGTTCATTTCTATACTTCGTGATACTTTGTTTTAAATTGGACGTTAGTCCGTAAATAAATTAATTAATATGGCAACACTTGAAGAATTTTTCACTCAGGCTAATTTTTGAATTTGACATTCAACGTTCACTTGATTTATTTTTTGTTCTCTGCGAACTTATCATTTGGTTTGACTTTTTGACAGATGTTATGAAGAGAACCCCGCACATTTTACGCTGTCTGTACGTGTTTTAAACGTATAATGGTAGTGGTGCTGATTTTAACAAAATTTAATTTTATAATATTATTATTATTATAATTTACAAGTAAAATATATTGCATTGGATTTAGTAAAATAGACGTTGAACATTATAATGATTCATGATCAATAAGATGGATCAAGGAAAAAAATATTTATGTGCCCTTTCTTGTGGAAAACGTTCTTTTTTAAAATAATTTTTGACTATGTAATTATCTTTTTGTCCCACCTATAAAATTATGTTCCGTTTTTCCGGTTTATAAAAAATGGTCTGATTTTTCGAATTGAAATTTTCAAAAAATTGCCAGAGTTTTAAAAATAGGATTAAAAAAATACAGGATGTCTTAGAATATTTGCCTAGATCGAAAAAAAAATAAAAAAAAGTGTAATGCAAGTGGCCTATTATTTAAATTAGTTTGTTACACATTCACACAACACAATTTGGTTTGACAACATTGACGAAAAAGGTCATTGCAGCTGTACTACCCGGATCCGGAATATAACTGGTCAGTGTCTCTAATTTATCATGCATTATATTTCAAATATCCAGGTTGTTAAGTGAGGTATTAATTGGCTTTCTTTGACCCGTAATTAGTGATATTATTTGAAGTAAAAAATGTAAGTGGAAAGTTGGTCTTCGGTGGCACGGTTAATTTTTTTTTAAATAAAAAAAACAGTAGAAATCGGATGGTTAGAGTTGGGGTGAGGAGTTAGGCGGTTTCTCAGCTGTGATGATATATAAAAGTGTTTTTTTTAAGTTTTGAAATAAAATAGAAACCAAAATGTAAAAAAAGTCAGCGCAGACTAAAATTTCATTAACATTTCTTGCTTCACATAATGTCAGGAATTACTAGTTAAAGTAAGTCAACACGCTGTGTATTATAAACATAATATGTTTGAAATGTATGAAATCTAGGAATCGTGTACAACCCTTAGAAAATGTATACAATTCCGAAGCTATTTAGGAAATGTACAAAATATTGTTTTAAAAATTATTAAATACATTCACATCCTGGGAGATGTATACATTTCCTAGGAATTGTATATAATTACAATATCGTATTAGGAAATGTATAAAAAGAATGCTCTATGGCTATTTATTTTTGCTGGGTAAGCTGGAATGGCACTTGGAAGTACACAATAGTTTATTTTTAAATCACAGATATCTTGCTGTAATACAGTTCCTCTTGCGAAGACACTTTTTAAATCCTTGGCCGATTATAGTGAATTGTAGGCTAGGTTAGGTTAGGTTAGGTAAGCCCCGCCTTCCCCGCGTACCCCATTGATATCTTAAATGTCTTACTTTTCCGATTGCTATTTAGGAAATGTATAGATTTCCTTGGAAATGTGTGTAATATAATTTATTTCACACGTTTCCGGGTGATTTTAGGAACTACATACATTTCCTAGGAATTGAACACAATGACGGATTACATACATTTCCGTTAACATATAAATTAAGGTGGTCCAAATTTTTTTTATTATTTTTCATTTGGCCACCCCGTGAATTTGTTACACGTATTTATAGAAATAACATAGTAAAATTTCAGCGAGATAGCTCAAGTAGAAAAGGGTGCTCACTCGAGTGTTGTTTTTGAATTTTTTGTGTAAAATGCTTATTTTTTACTTTTTACTACAGGCTAGTTTCGTGTGTTAAACTATTAAATAAATATTAAAATAAACTACTGAAGAGTTTTAAAGACAAATTTGAAAAGTATTTGATATTTATTTAGTAGACTGTGAAGTGAATCAGTGTAGTAAAATGTGTTCATCTATTCGAAAAAAATACGAAATTTTTTTATTTGGGGTTCGAGATATCGAGCCATTGATGAGGCTTAACCAACATCCTACTCTTCAGCAAGTTTTACTCCGTTATCACTACAAATTAAATTATGCCAAAAATGTGAAAGATTCCGTGCATGTACTTATTCAAGAACTTATAAAAGTATGGAGTAAATCTAGTATTCCGACCAGATAACAAAATCACTGCATTGAAAAACCGATTAAGTTTCTTAATAACTGGCTGCTATTGAAGAAAAATAGAGGAAGACATTCTGAAGCACAATGAAAATAAGATTATTTGTTTAAAAAAGAACTAGACAAACTTTTTGATTTTGACATGCAAACGCTTTGAATTTGGTAAAAATTGCGGAAGACAGGGCGTTTCTCATCGATCAAAGATGAGCACGTAAGATGATTATGACCTCAATCGACAAGAAACTAGAAAAGGTCAATGAAAGTTCTCTAAAACGGAAACAAAGATCTGAAGAATTGAAAGAAATGGCTGCTAACAGTAATGCTTCATCTTCGGTGGTGTCGAAGCAAGAGTTAGAACTTGAGTGCACTTCAGTAGCATTCTAGTAATGCAAGCATATTAGAGGATAAGTCCAAAGATGAGTTTGTAGTGCGTTGAGCTGTCCACAAGTGACATATTTACACAATACGTTACCAGTGCGCTTGATCGTAACAAGATTTAAACTACCCAAGAGAGAAGAAAAAAATATTGTTCGATTTGTTAGTTATCATCTACACCAAAGTTTGAATCGACGCGTCTTTGGAAGCAAATGTACCAGGAAATGACTTAATACTTTGTAAAAGTTTAAAATTATACGAAGTCATTGATTCCGAAATCAGTATAGCAGCTAGGGATGTCTAAGAGCGTCATTTATGGTATTTGTCAGATGAACTAGTAGCATTTACCTTGTTTTCTGAGAAGCTGTCTGATGCTGAGAAACATGCCATTGTTCAAAAAATAAATTCTGATGGCGGAAATCGTTCAGAACGAGGTGCTTCTGCTAAGCTTGCCTCAGAGGTTACATTAGAAGCTTTTGCAATACAAAGAACGTTGAAAATGCTCTTAGTTCTTGATATCAAGGACTCTCTCTTGCAATTACCTCCTGAGTCAATAACAATGTTGATGACCTTCAAGGCAAAAGCAGAGTCAAAAATTTAAGTGTTGTATACAGCGGAGAGAGGTGTTAAATTATTTGAAGATTACAACACGATACTCACTAAGAATGAGGAAGAAAAGCAATTTTTACTTCACATCGTTGAACAAAACAGAAAAATCGTTTCAAATGAAACATTAAAAAAGAGTTAACAGCATAGTTTTGAAATATTGCTAATATTATTGTTGACTAATATCATGTTAATTATTGCTTTGTTACCAAATTTTTTCAATTTTAAATACGTTTTATACTTATTTGACTAAAATACTTGTAATTTTATTAAACCTTAAATTACGTGTTTTACTTAAAATCCAGAACTTTTGTCAGAAACTTCTAGTTCGATGAGCACCCCCTTATATATAAGATAGGGGGCTGAAATTTTTTACACATAATAGGAATGGTAAGTGTAACAAATAAAATGGGTGGCCACAACTATTTTTGAAAAAAAATTACTATATAGGCCTGGACCACCTTAATGTACATATAAAATAATGAAATCCAAATAAAGTCTATCGAAATATTAAAATAAAGCTTTGCAATTAATGGAATCAAGCAAAAATCCTTAATTGGATAGGTACTTGGAGAATGGCGGTTCCTTTTATCTGTGATTGAACATCAAATAGTTGTTTAACAATCAATAATAATTATTATCGGAAGTAAGTAAATAAATTAATTGATCAAGATCTAAAGATTCCGATTGTCGTATCTGAATAATTGATTTGATTATTTCAAAGAAGTCTCGTAAAACACAATAGGCTCCTTGCATGCATTTTATTATGTCCAGGAAAAAATCTGGTAAATAGACGATTCTACTAAAATTACGAGAATGTTATTTTTACATTAACTCCACACAGATGGCCACAAGAAAAATAACTTTCCTCCCGGCTTAGTCATGTTGAGGGTATTTTTGAGGAGAGGAAGGACTGAACATGTCCATCACCATTCCATCATTCTACAGCTAAGCTTTTGAACGTGAGTTCAACAGCAGGGCTTGAGAATGAGTCGTAGATGCTAACTGATGTTGATCGGCATTTTTACACAGCGAACGTTGTTTAACGAAATTATAAAGCAACATTTTGGATTAGGTACCTATACAATATAAACGATTATTTTTACGCTCTCGGATCATACGAGGGTTAAATTTTAAAACAGTAAAATAAGGCGTCCGTGCTCCACGCACTTTGAAGAAGGCTCAATATGTCGATAGTTTTAATTCAATACATCGATATTTTTAGTTCAATATATCGATATTTTAAGTTCAATATAGGTATCGATGTTTTTAGTTCAATATATCGATATTTTTAGTTCAATAAGTACCTATACAATATAAACGATTATTTTTACGCTCTCGGATCATACGAGGGTTAAATTTTAAAACAGTAAAATAAGGCGTCCGTGCTCCACGCACTTTGAAGAAGGCTCAATATGTCGATAGTTTTAATTCAATACATCGATATTTTTAGTTCAATATATCGATATTTTAAGTTCAATATAGGTATCGATGTTTTTAGTTCAATATATCGATATTTTTAGTTCAATATGTCGATATTTTTTGTTCAATATTTCGATATTTTTAGTTCAATATGGTATATTGATATTCTTAAGCGATATTCAATGTTCCGATATATCGGTGTAGGTATCGATGTATTCCAAGAATCGAAAAAGTATAAAAATTGATATTTTTTCAGACCAACAAATGAAAATTAATAAGTAATTTTTATGATTAAAAATGTTAAATACATTTTTTATCTTTGTTCTTGATTTAATGTAACTATTTTTTAATTTATTCTAAATAATGTCTGTTGATTGGTATTTAGTTAGAAATGTGAGATTGCGCTAGATAATGGTAAATATATATTAGATTTTTAGAGCTCTTCTAAACGCATTCTCTTTCAAATCGTACCGATACATCGATATTTTTTTTAATAAAAAATATCGATATCGATATTTACAAACTTTTTGACACTTCTGGCATCCCTAGTTTAAGGTTTGAAAGGTCATACATAGGCCCATGAATCAGGGTTGCCATGGCTGGGATGTTGTAAAATATCCACAATATAATAAATATTATGCTCAAATTGGGGAATCGCAGGTTAGGGGTAACCTGCGAATTCCTTAACCTCCGATATAAACGAAATAATATTTAAGTAACTACCTACTTTTTGTTGCTTATGGATTTTTTCTTTTATTAAGTCTTAATACACATTTTTTTTGTAAAATTTACTAGTTTAGGTACTCTTATTAGTTTTGAACATGGATAATATTTTCATAATTGGATAATCGGGAAATGGTATTTTATATTATTATTTAATTGATGGTATTAGTTTAAATTTGGGACGCCCGCGTTTTTTTTTTTACATGAGCGGAGGCCCAGAGGAAAATGATTTCTCTCGGGGGCCTTTGTCATCTTTGGGGATGCTGTGTGGAGGGTTTTTTTTTAGGAAAGGAAGGAGAGGAGAGTTCTGGGAAGGAAAAGGGTTTAAGGGGTGGGTAGGAATCTGGGGTTCACCCGGGCACCCCTGCTAAATCACCAAACGTAGCGTAGCGTTTCTAGTGTTAAAAAAACGAGTGTGCTCTAGACCACACGACTAAAGTAAAACTTCACTAACTTACATATATCTCCCTCTCAACTTCCTTTCTCCTCGCCCGACCGTTCGCCTCGCCCGATCACTCTTTTCATAACGCTCTCGTCACGCATTCACCAACTTACTCCCCAAGTCAAGCGTGCGTAAAGGCCCGACAGTTCGCCTTGCCCGATCATACTTTTCGTAACACTCTCGTCACGCATTCACCAGCTTATTCCCCAAGTCAAGCGTGCGTAAAGGCCCGACAGTTCGCCTTGCCCGATCATACTTTTCGTAACACTCTCGTCACGCATTCACCAGCTTATTCCCCAAGTCAAGCGTGCGTAAAGGCCCGACAGTTCGCCTTGCCCGATCATACTTTTCGTAACACTCTCGTCACGCATTCACCAGCTTATTCCCCAAGTCAAGCGTGCGTAAAGGCCCGACAGTTCGCCTTGCCCGATCATACTTTTCGTAACACTCTCGTCACGCATTCACCAGCTTATTCCCCAAGTCAAGCGTGCGTAAAGGCCCGACAGTTCGCCTTGCCCGATCATACTTTTCGTAACACTCTCGTCACGCATTCACCAGCTTATTCCCCAAGTCAAGCGTGCGTAAAGGCCCGACAGTTCGCCTTGCCCGATCATACTTTTCGTAACACTCTCGTCACGCATTCACCAGCTTATTCCCCAAGTCAAGCGTGCGTAAAGGCCCGAAAGTTCGCCTTGCCCGATCATACTTTTCGTAACACTCTCGTCACGCATTCACCAGCTTATTCCCCAAGTCAAGCGTGCGTAAAGGCCCGACAGTTCGCCTTGCCCGATCATACTTTTCGTAACACTCTCGTCACGCATTCACCAGCTTATTCCCCAAGTCAAGCGTGCGTAAAGGCCCGACAGTTCGCCTTGCCCGATCATACTTTTCGTAACACTCTCGTCACGCATTCACCAGCTTATTCCCCAAGTCAAGCGTGCGTAAAGGCCCGACAGTTCGCCTTGCCCGATCATACTTTTCGTAACACTCTCGTCACGCATTCACCAGCTTATTCCCCAAGTCAAGCGTGCGTAAAGGCCCGACAGTTCGCCTTGCCCGATCATACTTTTCGTAACACTCTCGTCACGCATTCACCAGCTTATTCCCCAAGTCAAGCGTGCGTAAAGGCCCGACAGTTCGCCTTGCCCGATCATACTTTTCGTAACACTCTCGTCACGCATTCACCAGCTTATTCTCCAAGTCAAGCGTGCATAAAGGCCCGACAGTTCGCCTTGCCCGATCATACTTTTCGTAACACTCTCGTCACGCATTCACCAGCTTATTCCCCAAGTCAAGCGTGCGTAAAGGCCCGACAGTTCGCCTTGCCCGATCATACTTTTCGTAACACTCTCGTCACGCATTCACCAGCTTATTCTCCAAGTCAAGCGTGCATAAAGGCCCGACAGTTCGCCTTGCCCGATCATACTTTTCGTAACACTCTCATCACGCATTCACCAGCTTATTCTCCAAGTCAAGCGTGCATAAAGGCCCGACAGTTCGCCTTGCCCGATCATACTTTTCGTAACACTCTCGTCACGCATTCACCAGCTTATTCCCCAAGTCAAGCGTGCGTAAAGGCCCGACAGTTCGCCTTGCCCGATCATACTTTTCGTAACACTCTCGTCACGCATTCACCAGCTTATTCTCCAAGTCAAGCGTGCATAAAGGCCCGACAGTTCGCCTTGCCCGATCATACTTTTCGTAACACTCTCGTCACGCATTCACCAGCTTATTCCCCAAGTCAAGCGTGCGTAAAGGCCCGACAGTTCGCCTTGCCCGATCATACTTTTCGTAACACTCTCGTCACGCATTCACCAGCTTATTCTCCAAGTCAAGCGTGCATAAAGGCCCGACAGTTCGCCTTGCCCGATCATACTTTTCGTAACACTCTCGTCACGCATTCACCAGCTTATTCCCCAAGTCAAGCGTGCGTAAAGGCCCGACAGTTCGCCTTGCCCGATCATACTTTTCGTAACACTCTCGTCACGCATTCACCAGCTTATTCTCCAAGTCAAGCGTGCATAAAGGCCCGACAGTTCGCCTTGCCCGATCATACTTTTCGTAACACTCTCGTCACGCATTCACCAGCTTATTCCCCAAGTCAAGCGTGCGTGAAGACGTTTTACTTCATAAAAAAGATTTTTTAGCTATTAAATTTTTTTATTCTCCTGGTGGGGTGGCTTTTTCATTTGGTGGGTTGAAAATTTAAAAACACAAAAGTAGAATGTCGTATAAACAATTGTTGATGCAAGATGCCAATTCATTTATCGGTTATTAAGAATCAGGTCAATTAGTAAAGCAAATAAAATTTGGCAATTAGGCACTTTGAAGGCTATCGAATATCAAATTTAATGGCCTAAGAGAAAAGTTATAAAAATGTTAAGAATACTGTGTTAAATCATGTTATATAATTAAAAACCTAATATTTTTGCCATTTTTCATTGTTCCCAAATTATTGTAGTTTATTATGAGACTGGAAAATCGGGGAAGAAGATGAGTTAATTCAAGATAGAAAAATCCTCTATTTATTATATTGCGATGTTAGAAAGAACCTGACTGTTCAAATCTGGTCTAACACTGGCAATACCATTTCATCCCATGTAACGTTTCGATTTATAATGGTTGTCTTTTTTGGGCTTTACGTAACTTAAAATTTCGTTCAATTTAAGAATATTTTTATTATAAACAATGCCACTCAAAGAAATTATTTGTCCCTGCCTTTCCCATGCATCCCCGTTTTTTTTGCCAATCCTTTCATTTGAATCCATTTCCGCTTCCGTTCCCCTTCTCCGCCCCTTCCTCACCCGCGTTCCCCTTTTACCTGCCCCGTCTTCCCCATCGTCATTTCCCTGCCATGACCCCCTTCCATCGTCCCTCTTCCCCCTCACAATTTACTCTCCCCCTCTCTCCTTCCCTCCCTGCCGCTAAATTTTATGAAGGGCACACATTCAAACGAATCACTTGCCACCTATTGTAAAATCATTATACAAAATTTCATAATGCCAGACCTCACAATTATATGTAAAAAAAAATCTTCATGGGCATGCCCACAACAACCCACCAAAGTTTCATCACAACGATGAATGGTATAGGAACGCACACGGGACATAAAAAGAAACATACATTTTTAAACATAACTATAGATTATTATTGCCGATAAACTTTTCTGGGATGGACAGGTATCTGAAATGAAAAGCCGAGAGCAAGAAAAAACGTGCTTGACATGAAATTTATTTATTTATTCATATATATATATATATTACAATACATAACAAAATGATACTTTCTATGTCCAACTGGGAAAGATACCTGTTTCAGGACAGCCAAATATTCTTCAAAAAGGAATGGTTTCGTTCAAGAGATCACAGAAATGAGCTTCTGTCGAGATAACTTTTGAGATCATTAATAATTGTTTTCTGAACGAATGGATGGTTTCTTTATGTATTTGAAAGAATCGCAAAGATGTGATTTTTTTAAGGTCATTTTGGAGAACATTAATAATTGCATTCAGAGTGAATGAGTGGTTTCTGTAGTGAAATCACAAGTAAAAGATTCTTTCCAAGCAATTTTAATTAACAATTGAATAATTAGAATTTACAAATTTATAAACCAATATATTGTTACGATGCACGAATACGCCCTAAAAAATCACGCTACACCACTGTGTTTGCAAAAGGTCTCCCTCTCCCCCCGCACGCGCCCGGCGCGCGAGCGGCGAACGACAACGGTTCCCCCGGCCATTCCTTGCCCCAGCAGCGCTTTGAGTGCACGCGCTGCGTGAATCGTTCCGATGTTGTTCTGGAACACTCCGTGGAAACACGCGGCGAAGATGGCCCACCTAAACTCCTTTGGGAGGACGCCAGTACCCAGGGAACACCCCTCACCGGCGGCAGTGAGTACTCGAGCCAATAACCCCTCTTTTTGCGTGTGTTCCATCTTAAATTCTACGTGTAAATTAATAACTGCCCCAGAGAGAGAAACGAAGCAGAGAGTTGTTAGGCCCAATTACCTCTGAACTAGTTAGGATTATTGACGCCTCCTTGTTCCAACCTTTGACTGTGTTATGTACCATTATTGTCCCATGTACGGATTCTTTCCAATACACCTGATATTTAACGCAGCCGAATTGTTTCATTGCCTCCCCGGCCCGTAAGATAGAGTTTATTTCAGGTATGCCACACTAGCGCCCCAGAGATCCTACGACCCTGGTGATGATGGTCTCACCCGCTCTGCTGACCGAATTAATTCTGAGCTGGTCTGTCGGCAGAAGGTAGGCACCTCAGGACGGTGTGCCTAACAATATAACGACATAATAATTCCCAATATATTTACAACACTATTTAATTTTAATAAAGTACTATAATTTTTAGAATTTCTTAAGTCGTAAAAATTACACATTAAGCCATATGAATTTTTTGACATATGATTTTTTTTAAGCTCGTTCTGGAGAACATTAATTTATTTAGATGTTTATTTATGTATTTTAATTTAAACTCAGATGGCTTTTATATAAATAATAAAGGCAGTGCATCTTTAACATCAGAAAAAATAGTGGTTGAACATTTACACAATACATACTACACATACCTACATACAAAGATACACAGATACTTTACTTATGTACATAAATCATAGACCCTGTATTTGATGCTTGTATTGTCACATGTTCCTTTCCTACCAATACCTGTCATTTTAACCTTACCCACAATCAGTCTTTAATCGACCATCGCCGCATGAACATCTCTAATATACTGCAACTGCAATTAATCTCGCCTACCACAAATAATTAAAGAATAAACCCAGCCAAGGTAGCAGAGTGCCACAAGGTCCCGCAGTGAGTCCTTTTTTTTCCTTTCTTTATGTGCATTATTGTTACTTGTACGTGGTCTATCATACATCTCAAAACAAAACACACGACAAATAGTATAAATAAAGTAACAAAGTGTATTATAATAATTGGATAATTTGTAGAGCGCCATTTTTGCGAAAAATCACCTCAAGGACGCTTTACAATTTATTACGAACCCTAAGCTCTATCTAATTTTATTATTTACAAATGGATACAGAAACATACTTACCTGCAGGACACTTCCGATAAAACACACTTTATTAGAAAGTTTATGCTTGGGGAACATACAACTTTGCACGTGGAGGACATTATATTCAAAACATTGGACATTGCATGACCTCATCACTGTTGGTTTTACATTTATATTTATAAGAAGATTAATGCCAAAGTCCAGTTAATATTTATTTATTTTGAAAGCCTGGAGAATTTTAAGAACTTGCTTTATTTTTGAATTTTAAGAATTTGCTTTATTTTTACACACATTATTTACAATGTCAAAAACGAAGGTGAAAGGTTTTTTTTTAACTTATGGATACGACTGTCTGAAAAGATGAGTTTTCAGTTTAGCTCTAAATTCCGCTGAATCTGTGATCATTCTTAACTCGTGTGGCAGTCCATTCCAGGCTTTAGGTCCTGACACTCCGAAAGCACGCTCACCGAATTTAGTATCGCTTGGTTCCTTCAACCTTCCGATCGCTGATGTTGCTGCTGACCTGAGGGTTGATTGTCGAGAATTAGAATTTTCTGTAACACACATTTCCGATAAGTAAGCTGGAGCCATACTTTTAAGGGACTTGAATACCATCCAGCAGAGCTTAAACTGGATTCTTTCATTTAAATGAAATAAAAATATAAGCAACCACATTTAAAATACAGTGAGATGTGTAATAACAATAAGTTGCGATAAAAAAAATACCAAAATAATATAAAAATCCAAATAACAAAAATTTAAAAGTAAGGTTAAATAATAGTACAATTTAATTTACTGGTGATATAAGAATGTCTACGTTGCGGGTTTCCGCATTTGAAAGTCTGGTTGCAGTGAAATTGAAATCGGATTTCGATTCCGACGACAGGATTTACGAAAAATGTGTAGATAAGGGGTCTTGCTTTGTAAATGGCTATAAGTTGCCTCATTCTCATCGGAAGGTTCCTATAATGTTATGCTAACCTGACCTACTTTATTTTATTTTATCTCGCTGCAAAAGTTCTTCCGGTCGGAAGTTTACTTTAATTTTTTTTAAATTACTTTAAAATTTAATAAGGAAGGTTAAGAAGATCTGAGATGGAAAAATAATAAGGGGTGGGTAGGAATTTGGGGGTGAGTGTGTCCAGGAGTGACAGATGTTTCAATGCATCCCTTACACTGCGGCAGAAGGCGATGGAGAGAGTCCCACAGTGGAGGTAATCCACCTCTTACCCGCCCTGGTATAAGTAACTGATGGTTACTCCTTCAAGGCTCTCGGAAGATTCTAATTTTTTGATTAAACGAAGCTACATTTCTTTATTTTGATCGAATCTAGACCTCCAGTGTCCATGCATACGTTGTTAGTAAACAGTATGCAAGTGCTTAACAGGAAAAACAAAATGCAAAAAAATAGGTTAGTAAGACAAAGATAAATTAAACAGGGCAAAAGAAAAACTCTTTCATGAGACTCCATGACGCGGAATTGCATCTGCAAAAAACCTGCTAGCACCTGCATAAAATAGAGAACATAAGAAATACAATAAATCTCAAATCAATTGGCAAGTACCAACAAAAAATGAGAGAGTCCCACAGGAGAGATAAAAAATAAAGGTCAAAAGTTCTCCCTCAACCACTCACTCCAAATCTGGCCACCAAACGTACCGAACCACTTGGGGGACCTATTGCAGATACTTTACTTATCTCATGATTGGTTAGTATTAAGAAACGGAAAATTAATCTTGAGTAATATTTTTTAGAATTAAAAATAAGAAATAATTTTGATGAAGTAAGATGTGCATACAAAGTAATACGATCAAGTGAATTTGCGAATATTGAAGACGCAATGTTGAGCAATATCCTACTAATATTATAAAGGCGAAAGTTTGTATGGATGTATGAATGTATGTGTGAATGTATGTATGTTTGTTACTCTTTTGAATTTAAAAATTCTTTCACTCATAGAAAGGAATATTATTTGCGAGTAATATGGGTTTTATGTATTGGTAAGCCCTAGCGCTATCAATAAGCTCTGGCGTTATGAAATTATTCATCGTACGTTTTCTGTCCCTACCAAAATTGAGTTATTGCAAACGTCAGAAGAAAAGCAAAACAAACGTTGCCGTGGAAATGATGTTGGCGTCGTAGTTAATATCTATCTCTAAAAATGAATCGCCGAAATATGTGTGGGCGCATAACATCCGAACGATTGAACCAAATCGGATAATTCTTTTTTTTATAAAACTACTGGTGAGCTCTGGCATTATGAAATTTTAATTAAAAATTGCAATACGTGGCACGCGAGCAGTTTGAAAACTGAATGTACCGGGAATTAATGTATGGAATACGGCAGGGAGTAATGCTGGATGGGGGGAGGAGGCGGAGTGTGAACCCCCCTAATACCATGCGAGGGAAACTGAGTGAATAAGCTAGTTTAAAAAAAAGACAGAACAAAACTCTTGGCGGAAACTTAGAATTTATTAAATATTACTTAGTTTTATCATCGAACTTCACTGATATCTGAGTGAAGGACAAACTTACTTACAACAGGCAACTTATGTTTTTTTGACCAGGTTGGCAAAGGTTGATACGTCAAACAGATTTTTTCTTGTGTGAACCGAGTAAAGTTTGGCGATAAGAAATATATTCCAATATAATCAAATTCTCGGAATAACCTGCCAAATTACAGTTGGAGGTTGGAAACTGGCTTAAAGTGAGGAGATCTTCAGGTATATGCAAGTATTATGTTATGTAAGTTTCTCCTGAAGGTAGTGATAGACTTCGAAAATGTATCTAAGAAGATCAATTTTAAAGCGTGCACTTTTAATTCTTAGGTTTTAAGTACCGACTGGGCTTTTTATTACGAATAATCCCATAAGACTAGAAACGGGTATAAAATAACCCTAACTCACAGTTTGGCTTTGTATTCCATTTTATCGAACGCAGGATACATAGTAAACGTTCATTTCGTTTCAAATAAGCTTTGCATTGAGTCGATAACCGATATTAGAAAATCCTTTCACAGCTGTCCTGTAAGAATACCATCCTATCCCAGGGGAGCCAAGACACGAATGTTTAATGGAGAATGAATAATAGTTTTGTCAATTAAAAATAAAACAATAATTTTGTAAACACCACTTTTATTTTCTACTAGCTGACCCGGCCACGCGTTGCTGTGGCTAATAAAATACAACGTCATCTACTGGATAGTTATCCAACCTTTATAACCTCCGCCGTCTTTGAGTTTATCGCAAAGTGACAGACAGATGCCTCGGAGGACTTCTCTACATATTATAAATTGAAGTCCCCCGCGTCGTCTGTCTGTCTGTCTGTTCGCGATAAACCCGAAAACTACTGAACGGATTTTCATACAGTTTTCAACAATAGATAGAGTGTTTCGCGAGAAAGGTTTAGGTACGTAATTTGTCAAGGATTTGTGTAAATTGGTTGAAACATAACGATAATTGTTAGAAGAGCCGGAAAAAGTCAAGCCGCCTGGTAGCTTTCATTGAAAACGCTGCCTAATCCTTTTGGGATATAACAAAACAATGCAGAGTAGGATATCCCTGTTTTATAGAACTACAAAAAAGTGCGCGAAGGCATATTTCTATCTTTTACGGATAGCTTACTATACCCATTCTATATTCTAAAAAATGTGTCACGTACATTGCGGTAATTGAAAAGTTTTTTAGACGGATACAGTATTAATCCTTATTAACTTAAATACGTTAGTTACCCCAACCATTTCATGCACATTATTTTAATCTTTCACACCATTTTTACGTATTATAAATAAAAGTCCTCCGCGGCATCTGTCTGTCACTTTGCGATAAACTCAAAGACGGCGGTGTTTATAAAGGTTGGATAACTATCCAGTAGATGACATTGTGTTTTATTAGCCACAGCAACGCGTGGCCGGGTCAACTAGTTAATTTATAATACATAGAGATGGTGTGAAAGATTATAATAATGTGCATGAAATGCTTGGGGTAACTAACGTATTTAAGTTAATAATGATTAATACTGTATCCGTATAAATAACTTTTTTTTTGTACGTGACCATTTTTTTAGAAGATAGAATGGGTATAGTAAGCTATCCGTAAAATATAGATATATGCCTTTGCAGATATTTTGTAGACCTATAAAAGAGGAATATTTCACCATGCATTGTTTTGTTAAATCCCAAACGGATTAGGCAGCGTTTTCGATGAAAGCTACCAGGCGGCTTGACTTTTTCCGACACTTCTAACAATTATCGTTGTTTCAACCAATTTACTCAAATCCTTGACAAATTACATACCTAAACCTTCCTCACAAAACAGTCGATCTATTGGTGAAAACCGCATGAAAATCCGTTCAGTGGTTTTTGAATTTATAGACAGGCAGACAATTTATAATATGTAGAGATACTTTATTTATTTATTTTATTTAAGTTTTTATTCCAGCAGGACTGGGAAGGTAGTGCTATCCCAGTCTGCCATATTAAATAAACAACTATAAACTATAAAAGAAAAAAAATGTTTACATATTAGGTAGGTACCTAATTAAAACATAAAATGGAAACAAAATTCATCACACAAATAACAAAAAATAAGCATAAAATTAAAATAAATAATTATTAAACAGAATTAAAAATAAAAAGATAGTTTAGGATTGTCCATCAGGGAGATCGCCTCATCATCTACATCCATCGCTCATTTATCGGGGAACTGAGCCACTCGGATGCAGCCACGACAATGATATTGGTTGAAGTCCGTGTCCTGCTCCAAAAGCTGGCTAGTCGGTGGCGAAGTAAGGCTGGGAATGAGTGCACCCTCCCCTCGGTGAACATCGTGGAGGCACTGCAGAACCTCGGTAGTTGCATAAGTTGCCTGAATGCATTGTTGTAGCACACCCTCAGTTTGTCCCATTGCGCTGGTGGGTATTGTGTCCACAGTTCAGATGTGTACAGGGCAGTGCAATATGTCTTGAATAGTAATTTTTTGACATCGTCGCTACAGTGGTAGAACCGCCTTGAGAGCATTCCGGCCCCATGTTAATTGCTCTTCTTTGTCGTTCCATATCTTCTATATCCTTCATGTCTTCGTTTAGGATATGTCCCAGATACTGTGAGGCCACAAGCAGTTCATTTCCTTCTAGATATATTGAAGGAATATTATTTGATGGCTCCTTATTGTGTTTGAAATCGACGATGACTGACTTTTTAGAATTCTACAAGAAGTTATGAGAGTTTGCGTACACTTCGCATATTTGCACAAGTCGTCTCATGGCTTTAATCGAAGGTGCAAGCAGCACCATATCATCGGCGAAATTAATGTTGTTACTTACTTGTCCGCAGATATGACAACCGATTCGTGTATCGTTCAACTCTTGTAAGAGGTCGTTAATGTACACATTTAATAGAGTTAAACCTTTAAAATTTGTTTCTTATTAAAATGCATTAATTGTCTTATCTTCTTCTAATATAAAAAGTTCATTATCTTTGGCGCGCG
Source organism: Limnephilus rhombicus (assembly GCA_929108145.2). Lineage (NCBI taxonomy): Eukaryota > Metazoa > Arthropoda > Insecta > Trichoptera > Limnephilidae > Limnephilus > Limnephilus rhombicus. The sequence goes on along the minus strand of OV815288.1, from coordinate 42,891,364 downwards.
GGGAGTGATGAAACTTTGCATACCTGACATTCAAAGTACAGGAAAGATTACTATCTCCTTTTCTCACCCATTAACCTTTAAGCGGTCGCGCACGTGTCTGTGAGACCGCAGCGAACTTATTTACTGATTGCGCGCTAACTATAAACAATAGATTTATTGCGCTTCCGTGATATCATCGGGGGGTTGTGTATGTCCCCTCAATACCCTCGTGACATTTGTTGCAAACGCACATGTTCTTTTGCTTATATTTGCAGTCTCAGATTACGCGTGCGACTGGTTATGCACTTGAAAAATCTCTTGAATAATATTGAGAGCTGGGTGAGTACTTCATCAGTATTTGTATCATATTACTTAGAACTAAGTTTTATTTTACGTAAATACGTTTTACGCAAATAAATAGTTGTAAAATTTTATCTTGTTTAGTTATAAGGTTGATTTATAGCTTGTTTTGTGTCAGATGTCTAATTAAAAATTAGATTTAACAGACTTAAACTATTACTCACAAATTAAGAGTGATGTTTTTCTTATTTATTATTTATATAGATAAAATCCTTTTTTTAATATATACTATATACAATATCATGATATTCAGTAGCGGAATCACAGGCCGCGCGCGACTACTAACGTTTGGAGCAAGGGTGCGACTACTGGAAGGTTAAACTAATATTTGGATTTTGGACATTGACTTGATCGAAGTTTTTTTAAGTTTAGTTTTCTGAAGGTTTCACTTCTACCGCGTGCGAGCTAGACACATGATTTTTTATGTGAGTACCGCACAAGATGCTCCCGTCTGGACCCAGTGTGACAATGGCATCCCCAATTGGGATATCTTTCGAGGCTGAAGGTAGTGGGGAGGAGAAGAAGATGTGGAAGATGAAGGTGGAAAAGTACCTGGCTATTCAGATCCCGTCACCAAACACGGCTAAAGACATTTCAAGCAACGTTTCAATTCTGAATGTTGGTCCGCAAAAATACTATATATTATTATAAAATTAATAGTAAAATAACAGAAATTAATTAAATCATTTTTCGGGTTCCAACCAGCGACCTTTGGATTGCGAGTCGAGAGTCTTACCCCTCGACCACAGAGGTGGAGGATGAATGCACGCTTGAGTGAAAATTTCTAGAAAGTCACAAGCTAGGGTTTAAATCTAATTGTTGCATTTCACAGATAAGCAATTGAATCCCATCATTTATAAAAACACTCTAAAAAAGCGTTAGTTTTGAGCAAAAACGGCTTATTCATCGCAGCAAACGAATCATTGCTTCAATAATACCCTTGGAGACATAAACTTAAATCCTCTCTCCCCGGTAAACAATGAAAAAATCACGTCGATCACTCCGGTAGGTCCATTTAGTTCTAGTCGGACTCACCTTGCCGACGTCGCAAAGAATCCCCACCCGCCCAGTCACAAATAACAAAGTGCCAAAATAAATAAGGGGGTAATTGTCCCAAGCAAGTCTGCGCGGTCTCACCGTGACCTTGTTAGCAGGGGGTAAATGAAGTTTTATCGTACAGTAAAGAACATTTTAGTGGAAAGGCAGTCTCACTAATACTGATACTGGGGTAGTAGATGCTGGTGGTCAGCTTTATAAGAAAACTTGGATAAGTACGATATTCACTATCGACAACTTTATGTAAAAGTATTACGAATAATATTTATGCTTTAGTAGTTTGCTTATTTGGAGTAAAAAGGGTAGATGTGTGATTTATGCGGCTTTGTATATCGAAGGACCTTGTATGTGTTTTTTTATGTGTTTTGACCACTGCACCTGTTGAAAGAATGCACATAACAGTAGAAAAAAAAAATTACTTACTGTGGAATCTTGTGGCACTCTACTATCTGGGCTGGGTTTATTCATGCACTTGTTGGACTGTATTAGTCGCGATCACTTGCAGTATGCGGGATTAAGTTTGCGGATGCGGTAAGCGGTAAGAGGTATGTGGAATATTAGATGTTTATGCGGAGAAGGTCGATTAATGACTGACTGTGGGTTAAGTTAAATGACAGGTATATAAGGATGGATAGGAAAGGAACATGTGACAGTACAAGCTACAAGCACAGGGTCTACGATGTATGTAGATGTAGTATGTAGGTAAGTGTATCTATGTAATGTGTAAATGCAAAACCATGTACTACGAAGTGAAAATATTTTTTTTGTCGCCGTTGTGTTTTAAAACTCGACGAAACGGAAGTGAGCGGCACTATAAAGAGACAAACCACAAACATCCATCTATAGGGTTTAGTCTGCGAGGAAAGGAGTTAACTATCAAATATTCACTTACTGACGACCTCCGTAGCACAGTGGGTAAGACTCTTGACTCACAATCCGGAGGTCGCGGGTTCGAACCCGGCATGCGCAAATAAATTTTATTTGATTAAATTGTGTTATTTCACAATTAATTCATTTAAAATAATATATAGTATATTTGCGGCATGTTCCAGAGTGGAAGATACTATCAGTATCGCCTTGGTGTAAGACCACCATTCAGAATTGAAACGTTGCTTGAAAATGGCTTTAGCCGTGTTTAGTGACCAGATCTGAATAGCCAGGTACTTCCCAACCTTCCTCTTCCCCACCTCCTTCCCCTCCCCACTACCTTCAGCCTCACAACATACCCCAATTGGGGATGCCATAGTCTCACTGGCTCCAGACGGGAGCAGTTGAGATTCTTGTGCGGTATTCACTGTAAAAAAAAAAAAAAAAAAATTACTCGATTCCAATACATTACGATGAATCTACGGTCCCTGGCAAGTCTTCTTTGGTATAGTGGTATAAAGCACATGACGAATCTTAGCGGCCAGACATTCATCTGACCAAGTATAAAATCCCATGAAATGAAAAAAAAAAATTGAAAAATCAATATCCAATCTTCAAACCACTTCAAAATGAACAGGCAAAGAAAACACAATAAAGCGACATCTAGCGACTCCGAAGAAGAAAACATAAATATGTACTAATAAGATGCCTTAATATATAGAAAAAAGGTGCATTGGAATTCGACGACAGAAATATGGAAAAATCATCCTTCAAATTGACAAAAAAGTGCTTCGTAGTCTCCTTACTCTGGTCTACTTTAGTTTTCTGAAGATTTCACTTCCACCGCGTGTGAATTGCGCACTCTAATTTTTAATCCACACTCTAACTGGACGGTTATTGTGACGGTTTTTGGTATCTTTTTTGACTTTGAATGGTGAACACTAATAGTTATTGTAATGAACGTAGATCAGAGTTCTTTCAAATAACGCGAACGGAGGATATAAAATACATATTTGCGTATCATAAGTTCTCTTAAAATATATTACTGATAATCTCAGTCTATATTTTATTAAAATAAATGAAGATAATATAAGCGAAACTCAATCGAAAATCTGGTAACAGAAAAATCAGAAAAACATATTGACACCTCTGGGACTCGAACCCAGGACCTCTTGCTTTCCGGGCAAACGCGCTAACAATTATATTTTATATTATATAACAATAATATTTTTAATTATATTATATTTTATTACATCGGTACCGAACAACAGTAGATAATATGTTTAATGTATATGTTACATTGTCGCGGCTACATTGTGATAGAGCAGTTACATAATCGTTATGAATTTGGTTGGGCATTACAATATGTTTGTTTAGTTTGTTCTAAAAAATAATTAAATACATTATTTTATATCACAAAAATGGTAATCAACACACTCTTTTAATTTAGCAGAGACACTGTTATCAAGTTCGGCTACAATGTGTCAGAGATGTCGCCACTAGTCAGTTTGGACAAAAAAGCAGTGTAAAAATGTATTTATTTAAAAAAAATAGTATTTAGCCTGCGAGAGAATGAGATAATATAATCAGTCTCCTCTTTGTGCGGTGCATCGCAGTCTCCCCACTATTGTCTACTTTAGTTTTCTGAAGATATCACTTCTACCGCTTGTAAATTGAGCACACTGATTTTTTAAATATGAAATATAAAAATTCGAATTCTTCATTATTATTTTTGTTTGGAAGAGTTTTAATTGTCTATATATTATATTCATTAATCATTACTTTATATTTTAAATTTTCTGCTAACGGTTTCGAAACATCCGTATCATCAACCAGCAAACTTAAAACTGACTTTAAAAATTCTATGCAAGTACAAAACTAATAGATTTAATTGGGTGAGGGTAGTGGGAGAGGTGATTTTGGGGGTGGGGAGAAACGTGGGAGGAGTCGACAATACATGAAAAACATTGTTAATAAGGGCGATTTGATAAGCGCTATTATTTTTTTTAACTAAATTAATTATTGATTTATTTTTTTTGTTTATTTCCAAGGTGTCTAAAGCGCACAAATCATTATATTTACTTATATTGGAATGTTTAAACTTAGTTTTTTTTAATAAATTAAAAAATACACTTTGTAAAGCACCACTTTTTATCAGAATTGATATTAAACAGCCAACCAGGTTTCGCTCATCTCGAGCTTCATCAGGGCTTATTATAACAACTGTGTTGTTATAATAAGTTGTTATAATAAGCCCTGATGAAGCTCGAGATGAGCGAAACCTGGTTGGCTGTTTAATATCAATTCTGATAAAAAGTGGTGCTTTACAAAGTGTATTTTTTAATTTATTATATAATGTCACACCACAAAGTATTTGCTTCCTTCGATAATATTAGTTTTTTTTTATTTGTTGAAGCTATGGCCTGTCTATTAAATGGTAAGCAAACTCTGAAAAATTATTATTTCGTAAACACAGTTCATAAAATTTAAAATATAAAGTAACAAATGTACATTGAAAATTAAAACTTATCAAAACAAAACGTCAAGAAATTGTTACATAGTAAATGCCGAAAAAATACAAAAAAATTATTTATTCTGTTGAAATTATGAATATGAAAAATTATGAATTTGTTTTATCTTAACGACTTTTCTACTATTAATTTTATTTTAAATTTTGAAATCCAAATTGTTTCAACAATTTCAGTTTTCAAATATCATTGTTTTTTCTCAAAGCCCCCCATTGAAAAAGACTCGTCATTACAAATTTCAATGTACATATTTAATACTACCCCTAAGGTACGTTATAATTTTGCGGGAAAATTAAGGTGCAATACATGGTACACATCATCCACTCCAATGTTTCCTAAGCATTGAAAACGTCTCGGTTGACTACAAATTTTAGTACAAAGGTCGTGGATGACCGCACGCTAAAGTGCAAATGTAACGCTTGATCGCGTATGACATTGCAAATGCGATAATGATAGTGTAAAACGCTCGCTGCAGAGCTAAATGTCCCGGTTGACCGCATGTTTCTGGGCAAATGTCCCGAATGACCGTTCTTGTAAAGAGGCCTTCAGAACAGAACATGTTTTTTTTTAACTTCGTTTTTGAAGTGAAAACTTCTTTAGCCACGTTGTGATTTGAAACTCTATGAAACAGAAACGACACCAAAAGAGACAAACACATACATCTATTGGATTTAGCTTGGGAGAGAATGAGATAGAATGAAACCTAACCTACGTACAGTACCTACGAAGCGTCGCGCTCTGTCAAGCGGTCTTTTACTCAGATTATAATGCTTAAATAAATCCGTTGGAACACAAAACATAATCGACCGATTAGTGGTTGACTGGACATAGCGCTTGGATCCCATCCGAGCGTCGCGGCTAAATCCTCCACCACAACACAAGCAACATTTTCGGCTTTCTGTGGTGGTAGTAGGAGATTTTCAAACATTGCTCGGATATTTGTAACCGTTTGTTAATGTTTCTTTCGTTTTAAATTTAAAAAAAGCCGTAAAAAGCAACGAAAATTTATGTTAGAAGTATGTTTTGCATTGAATTGTATAAAATATACTCGTACATGATTCTGAACGGTGCACTATAACATACTCTGCAGTTAAAAAATACCTAGCACACTCATTCCTGCGAACGTGTGGAGAAATAACCCTCAGTGGAAGAATTCTAACAACTTAATTTTATTTTAACAATGAACTGCATTATTTATTTGGTTTATCTGATTTTTCGACAATAACGCTGTTCCACAATGGCTTAAAGATTACAAGAATTCAACTGTCAATTAAACGTGATGGAAACTGTATGAGTTCGAATCCAGATAAAGTAGACGTATAATATTTATATAATGAGGCAATTCATCAATACTTTTTGCACCTTCTTTTTGCACCCTCCCGGGAACCATTTATTGAATAACCAACACCTCTGCCATAGGTCACCCCCAGTAGATTTTTTTATTTCATTTATTAATTTTTATTTTAGTAATTTGTATATTTAAGTTTAAAAATTTCTAATTAATTATAATATTTCATATTGGAAAACTAAATTTTATGTAGCTCCTACAATACATTTTGAACTTTCCAATTGGTGTGGACTTTAGAGTTTCTTGTAGCGTGTTATATAACTTCATCCCTTTGTACAGTAAACTGTTATTCGCTTTGTCCTTTTTTTGAAGCCTGCTTTCCTTGCACGTCCTTGTGTTATGTCTGTGAATATCCCTGTTGAATATAATTTTATTTGAGAAGTATTTTGGTAAAATGTTGTTTATTATTTTATGTATAAATATCATGGTATTCAAGGTCAGCATGTGTTCCACGGTTAGCCAATTCAGTTCCTTTAACATTTTGTTCACTTTTGAAAATCTATTGCCCTATTTTGGAGAATTTGAAACTTATTTTGTTTTCATTCGTTACAGAAGATCATAAACGTGATTATGTAGATCACATGGATCGCTACGTTTGGTGACTGGGTGCCCAAGTTCAAGCGGCGATGTTGGTCCAGGAATTGGCATATGTAGGATGCATCTGCCCGCCTACTGCTTGGCGAGCTGGATTGAGAGAAACACCGGTTGAGAGAGGCCTTTTGCCGGACGCTCACGACCCATCACCTTGCACCGCAGTTATAAGGATGGTTTCATACGTCTCGACAGACTGACCCCAGATTCTTATCCGCGTCTCGTACCTTTATCTTTCTCGGAACTTCTTCTCCATCCTTCCCATCAAACCACCCTCCATACAGCATCCCCTAAGACGACATAGTCCCTCTGGAAAATTATTTGCTAAAGGCACCTTAAGATAAGGAAAATTAAATTTTCCATTACGTTTTAGTCTAGATCAAGGTTGAAACAAACTTTTTCGCAGGTTCTCAGTGGTCTATGGATGATCCTCGACTACGAATCCAGAGATCGCGAGTTCACAAATAATATTTTGCGTAGATTTTACAATAAAATAGAATCCTACGAAAATGAATATTTTTGCTTTTGAATTTAGTTACGACTTTGTAGTTATTCATTATGAAAAAATGAAACAAAATAAACTATCTTTTATATACGCCGACTGGTGTTGGAACAACCGTTCCTTCCCCAGGGCAAAAGTCTCCAAGTATTAAAATGTGGGTGGAGGCGTGACTAGTAAAAAAAGAGTTGTTGCGAAACCAGTCGGTGTATAAAACAAATAGTTCTACAAAGTAATGTTGTTTCATTTATCAATATTTTTGCATTAATTTCTTACAGGAGGCCCTGAGGATAATTATTTTCCTCTGAACTGTCTAGAGGGTCTGTCATCTTTTGGGAAGCTATATGGAGGATCTTTTCAAGAAAGGATGGATGGTTTTGAAATGTTTGTCGTAGTCCAGGGAAGGTTTAAACGGTGAGATAATATGGAAAAATTGTGAGGAAGAAACAACAATTTCATTTTCTTATAAAAACAGTTCTACTGTTCTACCTACTTTCAGAAGCACAACGTAATTTAGAATTGGAATGCAAAAAAAAAGAATTCTGATTATCATATTTCAGTCTTCTGTCAAACGTTACCTGTCATTCTGTTACCATTTACAATCTTCATCATCAGTTTGTCAGAGCGTGAGAACTTTATTTATTGTTTTAATACGCCAAGGAAAAGACAAGCTGACATAGGTCGTCGAAGTCAATCAAATGGGCGATGAGCTACCTCACGTGCAAACCGCACTGATGACCAGCGAGAGACAGATAATGATAACATTCGTATTGGTATGGCAGATTTGTTTGTGATTTTGATTTTGAGTAGCATTTCACTACGATCCGGAAGTAGATTATTGTGCCGACAATTCCGTGATAATCGGGGAAATGACAATCATTTGTCAATGTTGTAAAGCGTTAAAATACAACGGCGAATCACCTGGATTATGTTGTGCTGGTGGTAAAGTAAAATTGCCACAATTGGTCCCACCACCAGATCCATTACGCTCATTAGTTAACGGATTTTCATGTGGTTTTTACCAATAGATAGTGTTTTGTGAGGAAGGTTAGGTATGTAATTTGTCAAGGGTTTGTGTAAATTGGTTAAAACATAACGATAATTGTTAGAAGTGTCGGAAAAAGTCAAACCGCCTGGGAGATTTCATCAAAAACACTGCCTAATCCATTTGAGATATAACAAAACAATGCATGGTTGGATATTCCTCTTTTATAGATCTACAAAAAAGTCGACGATGGCATACATCAATCTTTTACGGATGGCTTACTATACCCATTTTTTCTAAAAAAATGGTCACGTACAATGGGAAAATTGGAAAGTTATTTAGACGGATACAGTATTAATCCTTATTAACTTAAATACGTTAGTTACCCTAAGCATTTCATTCACATTATTATAATCTTTCACACCATCTCTACGTATTATAAATTAAAGTCCTCCGCGGCATCTGTCTATCTCTTCGCGATAAACTCAAAGACGGCGGTGGTTACAAAGGTTGGAGTGTTTTATTAGCCACAGCAGCGCGTGTCCGGGTCAGCTAGTTATCCAATAAAATTCGTTGATAAAATAATTGAACGATACAAATCTTTAATTGATTCGTCCCAACTCATTTTGTTCGGACCTCACTAAAAATAAACAAAAAATACATTTCCATGAATAAAGTTAAATTTTCTGCTCGGTCAGTATGTTTTGTTCAATAAACCAAGTCACAGAACAGCCATAAAAAAGATAAATAAAACCTAATGGCGCGTAATAACATCAGTTAATATAGGTTCATTTTAATGTTAATTCGTTACGGTCAGTTGGACTCCGTAGCTACTCATTTCCCCAAGGATAATATGGTTAGGGTCGATGGCAATCAATTAAATCAACCAATTTTTCTACTTGCTGTATAATAAATATCCTGTTTACTTTTTCTTTAGCCATTTGTATACGATTCAAGAAACTTAACATAATAAATAGCGAACTCTTGATATAAAGAATGTTTCCTTCTCACTTCACATTACTTATTCTATTTCCTCGCACAGTCAGTTTATAGAGTTGTGTTTGAAGAAGTGTAGAATTTTTTTAGAAGAATATGAAAATGATTTTATTTGAGTGATTTTTATGTGTTTGGACGGCATGGACGTCGGTGACCCGACGATTCTACGACAGTTGCTTCCCCGAAGTTATAAATTATTATGAAATTAAATTTGTTTTGTCCTTTATTTACTGATTTCAAAGCTAAAATCCACTTTAAATATATCTTTAATTGTTGCTTGGTATGGATATCAAACGTATTTATTCACAGAAAGTTAACCGAAACATAGTCCCTTTCAGCATAGGAAGACTACGAGTATGGTCTACAAATACTTTTTATATATATATAAATTTAACTTGTATCTTCTATCTTCTTATTGTGCCCTGTCCGTTCAACGGACGTTGGCTATCATGTTGGCTATGCGAACTTTGTTTGCCCGGAACAGCTTTACAATAGACTTGTGATGAATTGCATTGATCAACAGTGAAAATTAGGAAATATCGTAGCTTCCCACTTTAATTTAAAAAGAAAATATCAATTACTTATAAAACGGACACGTCTACGACATCTATCGGATTAGAGTAAAGTGAATTCATATTTACGGTAGGGATCTATAATTAGACAAGGTGAGACGAGTATTGATGAAAGGATCACAGATGGTATCAACAAATAATCAGAAACAGGGGTTCCCCAATATACTTTAGACCGAGATATATTGACAGCCAATTGAATTGCAGCAAAAGCGATTAAAAACCAATTCAGCCAATCAACGGGAAGAGGGCCGAACCCATTTTTAGAACAAAGGAATGACCTTTGGACTTGGCAATTAGTAATGTGATTAATGAGTTTGACGTTCCCACCAAACCGAGAGGTGAATAAACTCCATGGGAAGAAATAATCTGTTCAGGGACAAAAGAACGATGACCCCAAGAAATGTTATCATTAACCGGTACGTTCCAGGGATCAGAAACCCTAGTTCTCGAACGCATTAAAACATATCAGGTGCGGAAAAAAAGGATACACGTAAACACGATGCAAAAGTTTAAGTGAAAAATTGCAAAGCAAGTGACGAAAACGTATTGTAAGGCGTTAGGGAGATTTCCATCTATAATACGATTGTTTGTGACGACCGGAGATGATCGATTCGAGGGAAAACGTGCTAAAGGAAATGGAAATGTTGAAAAAACAATGGAAAATTATTGTTATCAATTCTAGACGGAGCTAGGATATTACGATGAAAGATTTAGGGAGGAAACGTCAAAAAAAAATGAGAGTTTTAAAGAATAGGCGAGGGTATATTTCAGATGTCTAGAGCAGTATCAAGTGTTAGAGAAGAAGATAGAGTGCAGCACGGAGGGGAGTGGAAAATGCTGAAAACATTGCGATAGAAAAACTCAGGAAAAGGAGTCATTTTACGTAATTAAAATGGAGTTTATAGAGTAACATAGTACGCGATTGCAGAAAAAAAAATGAGGCATTACAATGGTTGTCGATTTCAGATGTATTTTGTTGTGATAAACAAGGAATATTCGAACATGAAAATTGTTTATATAAGGGCAATTAGTCGTTAAAAAGGTAATAAAAATTATCATGGGTCTTATGAAATATTTACGTTAGAGAATTCTCATAAAAGTTAACGACACTGAAATAAAAAAGGATTTATTGCCAGGTGGGTACAAGAACTAATGTATACAACTGTCAAGGCATATGGTTTATGGGATTTTTCGTAAGAACGGGACAAAATTTGGGGGACGATCTCTATGAAGCAATAAAAATGACAGGAATTTAAGGGCCGAAGTGGGGGTATCCCCTATAAAGATGTTAAAAAATGATATATTTATTAATAACAAATAGAAAATGAAATTTTCCAAGAGGCAGCAAACATCAAAAAACGATATGGTTATATCAGGGAAGTACGGGGAAGTGAGGGGAAAGGAGATACGACAGAGAAAAACAAAGGAAATCTTAGATTAACAGTGAATAAAATAAATACGGCTTGAAATATAAAAATCTATAGAGATATGAACAATAGCGTAAGAATAAATAAGGAAATTCATGGAAAGAGTGTCGTGAATAAAAGAAAATTCGAGAAAGAATGGAAAATTCAAATATACGACGTAAATAGAGAAAATTCGGTTTTAAATGGAAAGGTTCATATAGAATACAGAAAAACTCGTGGAAAAATAATAAAATAAAAATGAACAATTTGCGAGAAAGACTTCGACATGAAGATATCTCTGATAGGCGAATTTGGGGACAGATTTGGAACATATGGTAGATGCCGTACGCACGGACATGTTACGGAATAGATGAAAATAGAACTTTAAAATTATTAAATTCAAGCTAATTTTGTATGAACAACAGGACAAAGGAAGTTGGGCCATTAAACATGGATCTTACTAAATCCGGATCTTGTAAGTATGGAGGTACGAGACAGAATTTAATGTATCAAACGCAAAACGTACAAAGAGACCGCATTCGACAATAATGGAGAGGTTTCAAGAAATTACGAGTTGATAGTAATTAGATTGGTTTATTATAGGAGATTCAGATACGATCTTTTGGACCTGAGAGGGGTATAAAAGTCTAGACAAATGCCAGTTGAGGACAGTCTACGGTCGTGGTCGAAAAGTTTGTAACTTCGCGGAACGTGACGAAACGGTGGGTGACTTAAAGTGGAAAAATTCTAAGTGATAATTATTTTGATACTTAGAAAAATTTCACATTCTAGTCAGTGATATACAAAAAAAATACTTTGCAGTTAGAGTCAGTGAAAATAAAAATTAAAGACAACGTATTAATTACTTGTGAAAAATAAAAGTGCTCGTGATAAATACAATTTGTTTTAGTGGAAAATTCGGATTTTATAATCACTTAATATCGTATTTTTAAACTTAGAAATTTCGCGTTTAATATTAGTGCAATAAATAACTGAAGTGATGTGATAATTTAGCGTGATGAAGTTATAATTAAATACGTGTGTTCAATCTAAGTGAAAGCGTTCTAACAAATAATAAATAATTAAATTAATTATCTTAAATAATAATAATAAAACAAAATAATATTTTATTAATACATAAAAGTTCGGAGGGATAAAAATTTAATTTAACAACAATTTACCATCTCTAAATTAATCGTGAAGTAACTATCATTTAAAGAGTTATCTAACCAACGAGTTTTGAGATAAAATACAGTTTAGAACGATAGAGTTCATGCATCATTTTAATTAATTAGATTAAATGAAAAAAAAAAATTGAAGTCAAAAAGATTTAATTAAATTTAGGAAGATAAAAAATTAATTTAGGAAAATCGCAGCAAGGTTACCGTGTATTTCCCGGTCGGAAAAAACCTTGGTAGGGGTAAGTCTTTTCCGTTATAAAATTTTACAGATTCCAAGGAGAAAGCGGAATGGAGCAAACATTGGTATTTGGATTAATTATTTGACCAAGATATTACTCGCTTAATATGTGATATGTAACTATATTAAAATATTATAAGTATAATAAGTATATTTTTTATATTTATATATGTAAGTATATAAACATATATATATGTAATTTTTGTTCCCAAGGAAAATTATAATCAAAAAAAAAAAAAAGAAAAACACTTATATAAAAAGAGGAAAAGGGTATCGATTCCTACCTCTGAATTCATCAATAACTATTAAAAGTAGTTATGTGTGATAAATTTACAAATCAATATTTTATATTTAATGTTATGTATGTATTAATATAATTTCAGAAAATCCAGAGCATTTGAAATAAGTTATGATATTAGAAATTATTTCAATCATAAAATTTATGTATATACATATCAATATTATAAATTATTTATTGAGACAAAGTATATATAAATGAATAAATATGTATACGTAATCGGGTATCAGACTAGACAATTGCGCTAAGTACATCATTATCAAACAAAGAAAATTTTAGAGTCATCTCACACGTCTCCGGAATGTCTAAAGTAAACATACCTCATACGCTTGAATCTAGGTCACGAGGACGTAGAGAATGTTTACAAAGCTCAAATTGTTTACAAAATAATTCGGTCACTGGGGCACTAGTTCGAATACAGTAAAAAGAAAAAAAAAAATGACCTTGATTAGTGGATATCGTACTTAGGTATTAACTTCTAGGAACGGGATAAAATTATTATATTGCGCAATTATTAGGAACAAAAAGAAAAAAAAAAAATGACCTTGATTAGTGGATATCGTACTTAGGTATTAACTTCTAGGAACGGGATAAAATTATTATATTGCGCAATTATTAGGAACAAAAGGAAAAAAAAATTTAAACACTATTTTTAATTTGAACGTGAAGAGGTATTTACAGACCTAAGCAATTGAAAATTAACAGATTTATTATAGCAGTTCAAAAGGGTGTATTGAAGATTTACATGAAACAGTTGATAAATCACGGGATAGTAAAAAGTAGGGTGTATTGAAGACTTACATGAAACAGTTGAAAAATCACGGGATAGCTTAATAGGGTGTATTGAAGACTTACATGAAACAGTTGAAAAATCACGGGATAGCTTAATAAGGGGTAATGAGGATTTACATGCTTCAATTGAGAATCACGGGATAGCAAGAATTTATCAAAAGTTGAACATTGGAGGGGAGGGAAAGAAAAAAAAAAAATACAGTTCAACCAACAGAAGGCAGTGTTCGCTTCTGTAACAAGGACCATTAATCAAACCATAGAGATGGCGGATCTCTCAAACAAAACCGTCAACAAAACCAAACAAAAGCTTGGAGTTATGGCGAATCTCCAGAACACATCGCCAGATAAGATCTTATTATACTAATATTTATTTATATTTCACACTATTCTTATGTATATATTCGGTATCAATCTGAAAATTTCGCAGAATTTGATGGGCGAGATCCGAGCTCGGGATGCGTTGCAAGTAGTTTCGCATTGCGAGTTATAAACCTTCCCAAAACGTATGTTTACATATATATCTTTTTATGTACTGTTCATTGAATGAAACGAACTCACTTACAATTAGTGCTTTAGGCCTGTCGGGTCACTCTCGTCTCATTTCTTGAACGTGGAGGGAGGATTCACGACCCGTAACTCCACACAAACCCGTGAGTATATGATTGCATATAGGACGAAACCGGTTCGCCCTAAGTAAATAGTAAACTTTGGAGGAGTAGGAATTTGGAGGTATCTGGGCTTGGGGGAAGACCTGAAGGCAGTGCATGATGGCGAAGGAAGGTCAATTGGGACGCGATAACTTAGGTATCAATCAATTGAACCGTGCCAAAAGACTGTGCGAATTTTGGGTTGACTTCTGATCACCCGGCTTACTTGATGGAGGCAGGAGCCAAATTTTGCCAGAAAAAGGGTTATTCTGAGTTCGTCAAATATGCAATTAACTAATTACATTAACCTACTAAATCCATCTTTATATGTACCTTATAGCAGCTGAATCTAAACGGAGGGGCGCCCAGCAGATACGAGATACAATCATAATCAAATTTACTAACATTTAACCATTTGAGTTATATTTAATTATCTGTTCAATTAGTCATGTGTAGTTTCGATTAGTATTGCTTATTCATGAATTCATTAGGATGTAGGGAATCATAATAAACGTCAAAGGGAAGTTAGTTCATTTAGAGAAATTAATTAAGGTTAAATTTGCAAGAGAGAGACCAATACAGTTTGAAATTCAACACTCTGTTTAGAATCAAGAGGGTTACCACAAAATTTAAAGTAATTAAAGTTCTATATCATAAATCAAAAAATTACACAACGTTTGATGGAGTTTAATTACAACCTAAATACGAAAATATTTACGTTCAAAGTCGTAAATAACGTATTTATTAGTTAAGTACATATATCGCTAAAGGTATGTAGTACAAGGGAGCTTTAAGTAGCTTTCTGTAGTTATCAGAGGAAATAAGGGTCCAATTTTATAAAGGCTTGTGTGACGTAGGGGAGGAATTTTCCATCCCTACCACACATATGCAAAGCCTTAAGAATTTAAATATCGATCAGAGCCAAGAGAAAAGGCGAGAATATTACAACTGTCTTGCCGATGAAAGGAGAGTTAAATAAGTATGAAAAGACGAAACATTACGACTGGTGCCAAGTGCCCAGGAGTAAATAAAATACAGACAAATATAAGAGTTTAGAGAAAAGACAAACATCACAACTGCACAGCCGTGACAGGAGATCAGAGTTTTACAAGTTGTTTTAGAAAAAAAAAAAAAAAAAAAACTTTTATTGGTCAATCTATTGCAAAAAAAAAAAAAAAATAATAATAATAATAAGTAGGACGTTATGTTAAATGAAGTGATAATAAAAATAAAATAAAAATCAGAACAGTGCGCCGTTAAATAAACACGAAAAAAATATATAAATTAATAAATAAATATACGAAAATAAATATATAAACAATACATTTAAATATAAAAAAAAAAAGTGTTAACGAATAAACTCTACATGTTTTAAAATAATTTATAAAAGTGTCGATAAAGTTTAAATCAAGTGACCATGAATTTGTTGACTGCTTATGAGATTATAAATATCGTAACAAAGAATGTAGGTCAGATACAAGCGTAAACAGTTTATTTAAGGCAGGCCATAAATTGACAGAATAATGGTGTTGACATTCCTGAATCCAGAATGTTAATGACCGTAATGTAAACAATCTGATACGAGATACCGCGGTGTTTGTAAGCATCGAAAGATTGATAACCTAAGCATCGAAAGTGATAACAAAACATCGAAAAATTTTGAAGTAGGTGACATCGGGGGTAACGCGCATCGCTTTAAGAGATTGTAGAATAAACAAACTCGAAAATGATATCAACACTCGGTTACGGAAAAAATAAACAGACTTTACAGATAAAAACGGGGGAACTTACCTACATAAAGTGACCCTTTGTTTATAGTTAATGTTGTGGGTTTGTATGTGAGGATTATCACATAAAAAGTCATAACATAAAAGATAAGGAACATAAAATAAAAATAACATAAAATATTTGATTGGGGATAGTGTCGAGTTGAGAGCTTTAATATCACAGACGAATGTTTTATAGGTATATACCTATTTAAGGGAACATTTGATCATTCGGACCAAAAAAAGGAGGGGATTTGACGAAATAACATCAAGATAGGTATTGCGAACTCTAAACAGATTTTGCGAAAATATCGTAGGTATTGCGGAACTTGAAGGAATGGTTGGCATTCTAAACAATGAGTAATTATTGGTTGAACGAAAATCACGGGATATTCATTAACATTGGAGTAACAATATTCATTCCGTTTTTTTGCAATTACCTACATTTAATTGAAATGAAGAGTGATGGTAGAGTTGATCTAATTTGGGTTACAATCATCATGCAAACAAATATAAATAATTAAAAATATTGTGTTTTATAGGGGGACAGGTTCCAAAAAAAAAATAAAAATAAAATAAATTACAAATATATATAGGTATATTTATAATAAATAGTTGGTATTGAGTTAAATTCATTAAAAATTTTAAACAAAAAATGGCGGAAAAAAGGAAAGTGGATGCGACGGAATTAGAAGCTAAAGAAATACCGTTGGGAGATGAATTACGGGAGATATTTAGACGTTCAAAGAGGTCTAAGTTACGAGTCGAGGATATGATAGAAGTCGTTCAGCCAGAGGGGGAGACCGACACAAAATCGGAGGAACAGGGCGAAAATAAGCGAGAGTGTGAAGAGAGACTCACACATGATATGTTACAGGAAAAACCCGAGGAAAAGGAACAAGAAAAGTTAACGAAGTAAAAGGAAAAATAAAAAATATAGAAAAACGAGAAAATTGAAAAAAAAAAAAAATAAGTAAATAAATAGAATAAGGAAGGCAACATAATTTACATAAGGTAATTTAGGAAATTAAAATAGAGATTATAAGGTTGTCGCTTAATAAGATAAAAATATAAACATTAACCAGGCGACACTCGGAAAATAAAGAAAATGGTTGGGAAACGTGGAACAAGTAGGCGAGCCCAGGCTTTAGTGACAGCAATCGGGGAAAATGTCACAACCGAGACTTCAACAATAAACATAGGAGATATAACTACAATAATTCAGGCAGCTTTGGCACCGCTCGTCAATAAGATGCAAGAACTCGAGAAACAATTGGAAATCCCAGCAACAGTGGCGGTGATAGGAGAGGATAGTGCGCCGAAAAGCGTTCTCCAAGTAGTGGAAATGTTACCACAGCAGGAACGACCATCATTCTCCGGTGGAAATCAAAATCCCATTAGTTTCCTGGAAGATTTAAAAGAATACACTAGAAAAGTGAAACGAACGGATCCATTAGTCGTCGTACGGGAAAATTTGAAAGGGGAAGCTAAATCGTGGGCAAAATTGTACAATAAACGATGGGAGACTATGTTAGATTTCGAACGAGATTTTTAGCTACCTATTGGGGAGACATAAAGAAAAATGAAGTTCGCCGTCGTCTTGCAGAAGGGGTATATGATGCCAAGAAAAATATATCCATGCTTACTCATTTCGCAAACTATTGGGAGCTAGCGAAGGCTTTAAAGATTACTGACACACCGTTGGGCATAGTTGACGAGATTATGAGACATTATCCGAAGGAAACTCAATCGCTATGGTTTTCGGGGCAATCAGGAGATGAGATTGTCGCCGCTGAGTTTCTACGAAAACTAGATACAATGGTATGTACACCAGAAGAACGGAACATGAAGAAGAGGAGTGGGGAGGAATCCAGCAAGAAGGACAAATACCGTGACCGTTACCACGCCATAAAAAGGAGGATACACGCAATTGAAAGTGTGGGCGAAAACGCTAGTTGCAGCAAGTGCACCGAAGTTAACAGCTCACCAAAAGAAAATTCTACAATAACTACAGCCGGGAAGGAGCTAATGGTCGCAGCCAATTCGGGAGATAAAAGGAGATTA
Source organism: Limnephilus rhombicus (assembly GCA_929108145.2). Classification (NCBI taxonomy): domain Eukaryota; kingdom Metazoa; phylum Arthropoda; class Insecta; order Trichoptera; family Limnephilidae; genus Limnephilus; species Limnephilus rhombicus. The sequence continues at coordinate 42,873,191 of OV815288.1, read as the reverse complement.
TAGCGCTTTACATTTAGCTAGATATTACACAAGTAATAAGAAACAAAAATCAGGTTTACAGTTAGTGGAAATCAACGGATAGAGTGCGAATTTTACAAATATTTGTAAATGTTAATAAATAAATAAACGATTGAGAAATACAAATAAAAATATGTTAGGGTACATTATAATTGGGGAGGGGGAAGAAAGAAAATTACTAAAATATTAGATTATCAGATTGCTTGCGAGGGGCGGATCGTCGTTAAGTCTTTGAGGGTGAGTGGACAAGTTCTTAATAAGCGACAATCATATTCAATTATTGAAATAGAGTAAGGCAAATAAATTCGTTAATTTTGATTTTCTAGTTGAAAAAAAAAAAAAAAAAATTGACTTTTTTTTATGTGTTAGTGAGAGAAAAAAAAAAAAAATGTTAGATAAGTAAGAACACTCAAAAGGAGAGAATTAGAGATATTATATGGCACACAAAAGGGACATTTTGAAAAAAAAAATAAACAATGCTTAGGAATTTTTTTTGAAATATTGAAATAAGAAAGTTTATCTATAGATATAGGGTAGACATTAAGTATAGAGATAAAAGGGTAACATTTGAATTAAGGTATAAATATTTTAGATTTCGAAAAAAAAAAAAAAAGGGAAAAAAGGAACGCTGAACCAATTTGAGGATAATAAAGAACATTTATAAAAATTTAAATATTAGAGTGGACAACACTTAGGCTAGAGTTTAAATTTTTTAAGTTTAAATAAATAAAGAAAAAAAAAAAAATGCTGGAAAATTTATATGAAACATGTATACCACTGATTGTCGGATTGGGTGAGGTCGTGCGAAAACCCACATTTCACAAAAAATATTCATACTTACAAAAAAAAAACAATTAATTGCACACCAAGAGACCACCCGCTTTTCAGTTGTTCGAAAGGCCGCGAGATTGTAAACAATCTTTACTTAAATCATTGTAAGGGAGGTCTTAGTCCAATTTGGTTGGGGACCACCAAAACACGCGAGTCGAGGGGCGTGTTCCAGCAAAAAGAAATTAATTTTGAATCTATCAAAATTAAAGAAAATTTCATAAAGTAAAATCTACGCGAAAAGAAAATAAAGAATACAATGAGATTCAAATTCAAGATTGTTAACAATCCGAACAGAATGAGGAGGGGGAGATAGGAAGTAATAGGATACGGAAAAGAGATAGGGGATAACAGAATGAGGAGGGGGAAATAGGAAGTAATAGGATACGGAAAAGAGATAGGGGATAACAGAATGAGGAGGGGGAGATAGGAAGTAATAGGATACGGAAAAAGATAGGGGATAACAAAATGAGGAGGGGGAGATAGGAAGTAATATGACACGGAGTAGAGATAGGGGATAACCAAATGAGGAGGGGAAGATAGCTAGTCTAAATTTGAACACAATTTCGGTGTCTAACGAAAAAAAAAAAAAAAAAAAAAAAAAAAAAAAAAAAAAAAAAAAAAAAAAAAAAAAAAAAAAAAAGAAGAGGACATTAAAATAAAATACAACGTTAGCCACAGCAAATTGAGTTCAGAGGAGGGAACTGTGATGAATTGCATTGATCAACAGTGAAAATTAGGAAATATCGTAGCTTCCCACTTTAATTTAAAAAGAAAATATCAATTACTTATAAAACGGACACGTCTACGACATCTATCGGATTAGAGTAAAGTGAATTCATATTTACGGTAGGGATCTATAATTAGACAAGGTGAGACGAGTATTGATGAAAGGATCACAGATGGTATCAACAAATAATCAGAAACAGGGATTCCCCAATATACTTTAGACCGAGATATATTGACAGCCAATTGAATTGCAGCAAAAGCGATTAAAAACCAATTCAGCCAATCAACGGGAAGAGGGCCGAACCCATTTTTAGAACAAAGGAATGACCTTTGGACTTGGCAATTAGTAATGTGATTAATGAGTTTGACGTTCCCACCAAACCGAGAGGTGAATAAACTCCATGGGAAGAAATAATCTGTTCAGGGACAAAAGAACGATGACCCCAAGAAATGTTATCATTAACCGGTACGTTCCAGGGATCAGAAACCCTAGTTCTCGAACGCATTAAAACATATCAGGTGCGGAAAAAAAGGATACACGTAAACACGATGCAAAAGTTTAAGTGAAAAATTGCAAAGCAAGTGACGAAAACGTATTGTAAGGCGTTAGGGAGATTTCCATCTATAATACGATTGTTTGTGACGACCGGAGATGATCGATTCGAGGGAAAACGTGCTAAAGGAAATGGAAATGTTGAAAAAACAATGGAAAATTATTGTTATCAATTCTAGACGGAGCTAGGATATTACGATGAAAGATTTAGGGAGGAAACGTCAAAAAAAAATGAGAGTTTTAAAGAATAGGCGAGGGTATATTTCAGATGTCTAGAGCAGTAACAAGTGTTAGAGAAGAAGATAGAGTGCAGCACGGAGGGGAGTGGAAAATGCTGAAAACATTGCGATAGAAAAACTCAGGAAAAGGAGTCATTTTACGTAATTAAAATGGAGTTTATAGAGTAACATAGTACGCGATTGCAGAAAAAAAAATGAGGCATTACAATGGTTGTCGATTTCAGATGTATTTTGTTGTGATAAACAAGGAATATTCGAACATGAAAATTGTTTATATAAGGGCAATTAGTCGTTAAAAAGGTAATAAAAATTATCATGGGTCTTATGAAATATTTACGTTAGAGAATTCTCATAAAAGTTAACGACACTGAAATAAAAAAGGATTTATTGCCAGGTGGGTACAAGAACTAATGTATACAACTGTCAAGGCATATGGTTTATGGGATTTTTCGTAAGAACGGGACAAAATTTGGGGGACGATCTCTATGAAGCAATAAAAATGACAGGAATTTAAGGGCCGAAGTGGGGGTATCCCCTATAAAGATGTTAAAAAATGATATATTTATTAATAACAAATAGAAAATGAAATTTTCCAAGAGGCAGCAAACATCAAAAAACGATATGGTTATATCAGGGAAGTACGGGGAAGTGAGGGGAAAGGAGATACGACAGAGAAAAACAAAGGAAATCTTAGATTAACAGTGAATAAAATAAATACGGCTTGAAATATAAAAATCTATAGAGATATGAACAATAGCGTAAGAATAAATAAGGAAATTCATGGAAAGAGTGTCGTGAATAAAAGAAAATTCGAGAAAGAATGGAAAATTCAAATATACGACGTAAATAGAGAAAATTCGGTTTTAAATGGAAAGGTTCATATAGAATACAGAAAAACTCGTGGAAAAATAATAAAATAAAAATGAACAATTTGCGAGAAAGACTTCGACATGAAGATATCTCTGATAGGCGAATTTGGGGACAGATTTGGAACATATGGTAGATGCCGTACGCACGGACATGTTACGGAATAGATGAAAATAGAACTTTAAAATTATTAAATTCAAGCTAATTTTGTATGAACAACAGGACAAAGGAAGTTGGGCCATTAAACATGGATCTTACTAAATCCGGATCTTGTAAGTATGGAGGTACGAGACAGAATTTAATGTATCAAACGCAAAACGTACAAAGAGACCGCATTCGACAATAATGGAGAGGTTTCAAGAAATTACGAGTTGATAGTAATTAGATTGGTTTATTATAGGAGATTCAGATACGATCTTTTGGACCTGAGAGGGGTATAAAAGTCTAGACAAATGCCAGTTGAGGACAGTCTACGGTCGTGGTCGAAAAGTTTGTAACTTCGCGGAACGTGACGAAACGGTGGGTGACTTAAAGTGGAAAAATTCTAAGTGATAATTATTTTGATACTTAGAAAAATTTCACATTCTAGTCAGTGATATACAAAAAAAATACTTTGCAGTTAGAGTCAGTGAAAATAAAAATTAAAGACAACGTATTAATTACTTGTGAAAAATAAAAGTGCTCGTGATAAATACAATTTGTTTTAGTGGAAAATTCGGATTTTATAATCACTTAATATCGTATTTTTAAACTTAGAAATTTCGCGTTTAATATTAGTGCAATAAATAACTGAAGTGATGTGATAATTTAGCGTGATGAAGTTATAATTAAATACGTGTGTTCAATCTAAGTGAAAGCGTTCTAACAAATAATAAATAATTAAATTAATTATCTTAAATAATAATAATAAAACAAAATAATATTTTATTAATACATAAAAGTTCGGAGGGATAAAAATTTAATTTAACAACAATTTACCATCTCTAAATTAATCGTGAAGTAACTATCATTTAAAGAGTTATCTAACCAACGAGTTTTGAGATAAAATACAGTTTAGAACGATAGAGTTCATGCATCATTTTAATTAATTAGATTAAATGAAAAAAAAAAAATTGAAGTCAAAAAGATTTAATTAAATTTAGGAAGATAAAAAATTAATTTAGGAAAATCGCAGCAAGGTTACCGTGTATTTCCCGGTCGGAAAAAACCTTGGTAGGGGTAAGTCTTTTCCGTTATAAAATTTTACAGATTCCAAGGAGAAAGCGGAATGGAGCAAACATTGGTATTTGGATTAATTATTTGACCAAGATATTACTCGCTTAATATGTGATATGTAACTATATTAAAATATTATAAGTATAATAAGTATATTTTTTATATTTATATATGTAAGTATATAAACATATATATATGTAATTTTTGTTCCCAAGGAAAATTATAATCAAAAAAAAAAAAAAGAAAAACACTTATATAAAAAGAGGAAAAGGGTATCGATTCCTACCTCTGAATTCATCAATAACTATTAAAAGTAGTTATGTGTGATAAATTTACAAATCAATATTTTATATTTAATGTTATGTATGTATTAATATAATTTCAGAAAATCCAGAGCATTTGAAATAAGTTATGATATTAGAAATTATTTCAATCATAAAATTTATGTATATACATATCAATATTATAAATTATTTATTGAGACAAAGTATATATAAATGAATAAATATGTATACGTAATCGGGTATCAGACTAGACAATTGCGCTAAGTACATCATTATCAAACAAAGAAAATTTTAGAGTCATCTCACACGTCTCCGGAATGTCTAAAGTAAACATACCTCATACGCTTGAATCTAGGTCACGAGGACGTAGAGAATGTTTACAAAGCTCAAATTGTTTACAAAATAATTCGGTCACTGGGGCACTAGTTCGAATACAGTAAAAAGAAAAAAAAAAATGACCTTGATTAGTGGATATCGTACTTAGGTATTAACTTCTAGGAACGGGATAAAATTATTATATTGCGCAATTATTAGGAACAAAAAGAAAAAAAAAAAATGACCTTGATTAGTGGATATCGTACTTAGGTATTAACTTCTAGGAACGGGATAAAATTATTATATTGCGCAATTATTAGGAACAAAAGGAAAAAAAAATTTAAACACTATTTTTAATTTGAACGTGAAGAGGTATTTACAGACCTAAGCAATTGAAAATTAACAGATTTATTATAGCAGTTCAAAAGGGTGTATTGAAGATTTACATGAAACAGTTGATAAATCACGGGATAGTAAAAAGTAGGGTGTATTGAAGACTTACATGAAACAGTTGAAAAATCACGGGATAGCTTAATAGGGTGTATTGAAGACTTACATGAAACAGTTGAAAAATCACGGGATAGCTTAATAAGGGGTAATGAGGATTTACATGCTTCAATTGAGAATCACGGGATAGCAAGAATTTATCAAAAGTTGAACATTGGAGGGGAGGGAAAGAAAAAAAAAAAAATACAGTTCAACCAACAGAAGGCAGTGTTCGCTTCTGTAACAAGGACCATTAATCAAACCATAGAGATGGCGGATCTCTCAAACAAAACCGTCAACAAAACCAAACAAAAGCTTGGAGTTATGGCGAATCTCCAGAACACATCGCCAGATAAGATCTTATTATACTAATATTTATTTATATTTCACACTATTCTTATGTATATATTCGGTATCAATCTGAAAATTTCGCAGAATTTGATGGGCGAGATCCGAGCTCGGGATGCGTTGCAAGTAGTTTCGCATTGCGAGTTATAAACCTTCCCAAAACGTATGTTTACATATATATCTTTTTATGTACTGTTCATTGAATGAAACGAACTCACTTACAATTAGTGCTTTAGGCCTGTCGGGTCACTCTCGTCTCATTTCTTGAACGTGGAGGGAGGATTCACGACCCGTAACTCCACACAAACCCGTGAGTATATGATTGCATATAGGACGAAACCGGTTCGCCCTAAGTAAATAGTAAACTTTGGAGGAGTAGGAATTTGGAGGTATCTGGGCTTGGGGGAAGACCTGAAGGCAGTGCATGATGGCGAAGGAAGGTCAATTGGGACGCGATAACTTAGGTATCAATCAATTGAACCGTGCCAAAAGACTGTGCGAATTTTGGGTTGACTTCTGATCACCCGGCTTACTTGATGGAGGCAGGAGCCAAATTTTGCCAGAAAAAGGGTTATTCTGAGTTCGTCAAATATGCAATTAACTAATTACATTAACCTACTAAATCCATCTTTATATGTACCTTATAGCAGCTGAATCTAAACGGAGGGGCGCCCAGCAGATACGAGATACAATCATAATCAAATTTACTAACATTTAACCATTTGAGTTATATTTAATTATCTGTTCAATTAGTCATGTGTAGTTTCGATTAGTATTGCTTATTCATGAATTCATTAGGATGTAGGGAATCATAATAAACGTCAAAGGGAAGTTAGTTCATTTAGAGAAATTAATTAAGGTTAAATTTGCAAGAGAGAGACCAATACAGTTTGAAATTCAACACTCTGTTTAGAATCAAGAGGGTTACCACAAAATTTAAAGTAATTAAAGTTCTATATCATAAATCAAAAAATTACACAACGTTTGATGGAGTTTAATTACAACCTAAATACGAAAATATTTACGTTCAAAGTCGTAAATAACGTATTTATTAGTTAAGTACATATATCGCTAAAGGTATGTAGTACAAGGGAGCTTTAAGTAGCTTTCTGTAGTTATCAGAGGAAATAAGGGTCCAATTTTATAAAGGCTTGTGTGACGTAGGGGAGGAATTTTCCATCCCTACCACACATATGCAAAGCCTTAAGAATTTAAATATCGATCAGAGCCAAGAGAAAAGGCGAGAATATTACAACTGTCTTGCCGATGAAAGGAGAGTTAAATAAGTATGAAAAGACGAAACATTACGACTGGTGCCAAGTGCCCAGGAGTAAATAAAATACAGACAAATATAAGAGTTTAGAGAAAAGACAAACATCACAGACTGGCCAAACCAATGTCTCAGGGTTTTCAGCCATGAGGTTCTCCTTCTTCCAAGGCCCCGTCTTCCAGCAATCTTTCCCTGCATTATGAGATGCAATATCTCATACTTCTCTGAATGTCTCATCACATGTCCAAGATATTGATATTTTCCGATTGTTTTAGTTTTAATAATTTCTTTTTCTTTATTCAACCGAACCATAACATCTTCATTTGTAACCGTGTCCATACTGTCCATCCAGCTTATTTTAAGTATTCTTCTGTAGATCCACGTCTCGAATGCCCCAAGTCGCCTAATTAGTTCTTCAGTTAGCGTCCATGCTTCCATTCCATAAAATAATATTGAAAATACGTGGCATCTGACCATTCGCATTCGTAATCCAAGGTTTAGATCATGACTGCAGAACATCTTTTTCTTGCGGATAAAGGTTGCACGAGCTTGCTCAATGCGGCATTTGATTTCAACCGAAGGATCCCATCTATCATTTACATATTTTCTATAAATGTAAAAATTAAAATATAGTAAAATATAGTACAAAATGTAATACATAAAACAAAATCTGAGTCTAAATATCACACGTTGTAAAAGTGAAACCTTCAGAAAACTAAAAAAAAACAAGAGTGGGGAGGCTACGAAGTAATCAGCTTTATTTATACCAAGAAAACCATTAATTTATACAGATTATTCATTATTACATTAATTTATATCATTTATTGCAGTGCAATTAAATAATTCATCTCAGCATTTTAGAACAGAACTTGCAAAATAATTAAATTACTGCAATCTTAATTATTTAAAGTTAACTTTAAAACACATTCTTTGGAATTAAACGCAGTAACAATAAATGCAAATTGAACTAAGGTCCAATATCTTTGTATATTAATATTTCAAATGAGTTCTTCGTTGATGAGAAGAAAATTCTAAGAAACAGCGTTTATTTGTATGTCAAGAGCGTCTAATAAAAATGCCACTGTACAAATTTGTACAGAGTTTTATCGCTTACTATAAATGTCCTTTTAATCTCCTGACTGATGGGGATGGGTTCGTCTAATGAAATTTTTGTTTTGTTGTTTCCTTCAGGACCCCGAGGGCCTCGGCCGTCACCTACCCTTATTAATAATGGGGAATAAAAAATAAAAGGCAGGATACACTGGACAGATGAATCTTTAGAAGTGTGTTGTGTGAGGGGCTATTTAATTTTTAAGAGGATTTTTTAAAGGTAGTCGTTTGAAATAGGTTTTACGCTTTGATCTCCTCAGCAGGACTCTCTTTATGGATGGATTCAAACGTCACTTCCTTGACTCTCTGACCACCAGATTCATTCCACCCACTCATCATACCTTTTTCTTATCCAGTACTTCCTCTCCTTCTTTACTTAATAATTCCCTGAAAACCGTGTCCCCAAAGAGGAGATGGGTGGTGATGGGCGATAACGAACGCATCTAGAATATGTGCCGCTAGTTTATAGTAGGTTTACATATTTTTTAATGAATTAATTGTGAAATATGACAAATTAATTGTGAAATATAAAATTGATTATTTTATAAAATCGCACGGTGGGTTTCTAACCCCCGACCCCGAGATTCGTATCAAGGATCAGAACCACTTAACCACGGAGGCCTTCAGAACGTTTGGCCATTTTCCATGTTCATTGGCCACCATGTATATTTATTTTTATTTTTATTTTATTTATTTATTTTTATTTATTTATTCAACGCCCAGGGGGCTTTTACATGGTTGGTAGTACAATAAATTCATGACAGATGATTTTACAACAGATAAAGAAATAATAAAAATAAAATTAGATAAAAAAATGCACACAATCACAAAAATACAAAAAAAATAAACATAGGTACTGCGATTTTTTTTTTTTTACATGAGCTCCACACAGGAGGCCCTGAGGAAAATAATTTCTCTCGGGGTCTATGTCATCTTTGGTCATATTTTGATCCTATGTCATCCTATGCTGTGTGGAGGGTTTTTTTAAGGAAAGGGAGGAGAGGAGAGTTCTGGGAAGGAAAAGGGTTTAAGGGGTGGGTAGGAATCTGGGGTTCAGTGTGTCTTGGTCATCCGCCTCCAAGACCTAGACAAACCTCACCCTATGAACCCGGGCACCCCTGCTAAATCACCAAACCTAGCGAACCACTTGGGGTGACCTATGGCATAGGTGTTGGTTATCCAATAAAGGTTCCCGGGGCGGCGGTACCCACTCCCGCCTCCCAAATTGATTTGATAAGTTTACAAAATATGTTTAGGAATATTATTGGAATAAGTTTTTTACAAGTTCCACAAAATTCGCCAAGTTGATGTTAAATATGTCTAGATTACTGTATACTAAGTACTGATTTCCCATAGCGTGAAATCGTTGTATGGGAGAGTGGGCAATGTAATTTCGCTTGTGAATGCTGCAGTAGAATAGTGTATTTTGTCGCGTGGTTACTGTCGGTATTCGTAAATTTATATATTTATAAATTATATACTTCCTATGGAATTGAGATGCATAACCAACTCAGCGGAATTTAGATCCAAACTGAAAACTCACTTTTTCCGATACTCCTTTCCATAAATTCATCATTCTATTTAAACTTTGCAATTTTTAATAGTTTTTTTTCCTCTTTTCTCTTTGTTTCTGTTTAATGTAATCTGTTAATTGTGATACCTCAATCTGTTTACTGGTGAGCGATGAATCCCCTTAATGCAGTAAAGATTGACTATTAAATTTATTAATTTATTTAAAATATCTATACCTTCCCGTAAATCCAGTTAACCTTCATTATACTTTTTGCACCCGTATTCTCGAATTGTAATATTATGTAAAAACTTCCTACTTCTTCTGGCGCTAATCTTAATTGTAAATATGTGTGTTAATAAGTCACCAGTTTTAGGTTAGAATCTATATGTCTTATGTCATAAGTCACTAGCTATAAGTCTTAGATGTAAGTCACTAGTTATAATTGTAAATCTTAGTTGTAAGCCAGTAATATAAGTAGCTATAAGTCTTAGATGTAAGTCACTAGTTGTCATTGTAAATCTTAGTTTTAAGCCAGTAATATTAATTCTTTTATATATTATTTGTACAGCGCCCTTGAGGTGATTTTCCACGAAAACGGCGCTATATAAATTAGCCAATTATTATTTTTATTATTATTATTATTATTATGTGTTTTGGCCAAAGAAATTTCATATATTTTGCAACAAAGCCATACATTGCTCTTCCATTGGCCATTATTTTTCTCGTATCCTATTCTCATTTTCTTATCTCCTCCCAAATGCTTGCAGCATACGCAAGGTACATTCCCCCGAGAGCTGCTGCCCTTCGTCTTGATTTCTTTCATCTTTCCATGCCATTTGTATATTTTTACTAACAACATTGCATCAAGTTTATTATGTAAGCACTTGCATACTGCTTACTAACAACGTATGCAGGGACATTGGAGGTCTAGACTAAACTTAATGTAGCTTAGTCTCTCTAAACTAAATGTAGGTTCGTTCTTTCAAAAAAAATTAGAGTCCTTGCGAGAGCCTTGAAGGAGTCACTTATACCACGGCGGGTAAGTGGCCATTAGGTAGAATACAACTTATTTTATATATAAATAAGAGAAGCCTTGGATTATCAGCCAAGATCTATTAACATCGAATATTGTACAAATCCAGTTTATAAGTACGCATGTTGATTGTCTTTTATTTTATTAAACTTAACATTGCCGAGTTATTTTGTATTTTTTGTTATAAAGTGCTTACGTTGTAAACTGCAGTTGTTCTCAATACAGGAGTACCTAGTGATACAGGCACATCACATATACTTGTAAATGTCTTTCATGATCGGTGACCTGAGTTTTGATTTAAATTGATGGAGATTGCACTTCTAGAGAATGAGTGTTCAGTGGGAGGATATTATACTATTCCGCCTTTCCAAGAAGAAAAACCTAATATAAATTTGTCCCCGCTGTGAATATTTCATTCGATAAGCCCACGCAGTAGAGTACATAAAGCTTGGATGTTTATACATTATAATGTAATTATTTTGTATTATCTAACAATGGCCTTGAAAAGGCGGAAGATGAAATTAGCAAAATTATAGAAATTTCGAAAAATCTCTTGTGCGGTTCTCAAATAAATATGTATATACTTGTTCAAGAACTCTGATTACGGGACCTACAATACAAAAGTGGAAAATGAATACGTACTAAGATCAGCCTAATTATATTTAGATATTATAATGCATGATGTCCGGAAACCATAAATAAATCATTCACGAGATTGATTATTTCATGCTTTCCGCTTGGAGAAAGTTTGTCCGCCATTTAACCAAAGATGTCCAATATATGTTGACTATTTTCGGTGTAAATATTTGAAATTTCTATTTTTGAAACTGACAATTCATGGTGGAAAGAAACTGGTGAATCTACGTGACAAATTTTATTTGATTTATTTGTGTGAATTCACAATTTATAAATTTAACAATTAATAAATGTAATACATTCCAGAGGGGAAGATATTTTCAGTATCGCCCTGGTGTAAGACCGTCATTCAGAATTCAATTGTTGCTTGAAATGCTTTTAGCCGTGTTTTGTAACCAGATCTGAACAGACATGTACTTTCTACCTTCCTCTTCCCCACATCATCCTCTTACCACTACCTTCAGCCTCACAAAATTCCCCAATTCCGGGAGTACCACAGTCTCACTGGCTCCAGTTCAGGCTCTTGAGCGGTATTCACATTAATAAAAGAAAATTTAGTGACTTTTTTGATTCCTGATTTCATTTTAGAGTAAATCGTATCCGACGTTGTAATTATAATCAGTCGCTAGGGGGTTAATATCTTATAAAATCCTTCGACGCCATAGACGTCAAATTGATAGACCAACCCATCAGGTAAAGAGGATCAAACCAAGTAGCGCGGAGCGGAGAGGCGGTGCATCCGTCTCCCTTTCTGTGATGTTTCAATAAATAAATAAATTAATCTGACTGCATAAAGGCAACTTGCATTGAAACATCACTATTTAGTCATGAAAATACAAACCTCCTTACGAATTACTAGTCCTTTTTACAAAAACGCGCAAATTTCTGGCTACGTAAAAAACTAAACCACAAATCCAAATCGTGTAAACAAAAGTTCGGGCTTGTTTCCAAAATTATTTTTTTTTATTTTTTATTTATTTATTACACGCCCTAGTGGGCTTTTACATTTTATTTTATACGTTGTTTGGTGTTGTAAATAATGAAAAATTTAAACAAAAAAAAAAGAAAATACAATATCATGGAAAAATGTAACAAAAAAGCATAAAATAAAATTCATACGTAAAAGTGTGAATAGATACCACGACTATGAATAGAAAAATAAAAATATTGGAATAAACAACATTTATATTAAAAAAAAAATAAACAAAAAAATGAAACAATACAACTTTGTATAAACAACGTATATAATGCGTAAATCCGACCGGTTTCGGAACAAACGTTCCTTCTTCAGGGAAAGCTTATATTAATTTGACAGTTTCGAACAATGTTTTATTACGGTAGGGGTGGAGCCGTTGCTAGTTATTAATGTAGATTGGGTGGGTAGGTATTAATGTAGAGTGTGTGGGTAGGGGAACAAATCCTTGATTGGGGTATAAGACAATATTAGAAAACAATATTAAAGAAACCGGTCGAATTTACGCATAATATACCTAAGTGGTTTATTATGGATAACCACAAAGTTATAGCTACATTTAAAAATATAACACTTATATTGATCATTTTCAAGATGAAATTTATTTTTTTACACCATTTATCTAGAGGTTTTTAAAAATGTATTATAATTTACCTACCTCACTCGTTTTTAGCGTCGCTACGTTTTAAGCGATTCGAACATTTTGATCTTGCGTATTGTTTTACAATTGACTTCGCTGCAAACCGTTGCCTTACTTTAGCGAACCTTAATTTTCTGCCCACGTCTGGTTATTTCAACACGCGCTCTTCAGAGAAGCGTAGACCTGGTTCCAATTTTTTTAACCGTTTCGTTGCCTAAAAATGTAAGAAAATATCTCCAGCTTCACGCTTGTAACGCCAGTTTCCGGACACCGCGTATATGTGTTACCATTGTTGCAAATAATACCAAACGTAGTCAGTACAGATCCCACACATATAGTACATTTTAATTTTATATTTATATGCGAACGTTATCTTGAATTTCTCCCACAATATTTCATACCTTTAGTCACATTCCGTGCGCCGCGCGTATCGGATGACGGGACAGCTTGGATGGTTGATTTAGTATGCAAAGCCTTTGATAAAGCTGAATTATGAAACCTCATAGGGAGTTGGGACCCAGATAATAATTATAAAGTCACGTACATGCAGCTTACGTTATCCGCCGATGGCTTAGTGGTTTATTAGGCGGAATCTGGGTTGACTTTTTACGCGCTCTAATTTATATTAATTGTTGTGTAATTTGGATGAAATTCAGATCGTTTAAACAATATTCACAGATTTATTTATTACACAACGTTGGTTAAAGTAGCAGGTGGCGCAATACGGTATAATACTCCATAATAACAATAATACTTTGTCATGAAAATCTCAATTTATATCCAATTATTAATTATTTTAGTAATGTTTATTGTATGAAAGATTTCATTTTTAGCTATAAAATTTTGCTTGTAGGAGGATTTTCAGGCTATTTGTTCATTATTACTATTTAGCAATTTGGGAGGCTGGAATGGGTATCTACCGCCGCCCCGGGAATCTTTATTTGGTAACCAACACCTCTGCCATAGGTCAACCCAAGTGGTTCGCTTCGTTTGGTGATTTAGCAGGGGTGCCCGGGTTCATGGGGTGAGGTTCGTCTGGGTCTTGGAGGCGGATGACCAGTACACACTGAACTCCAGATTACTACCCACCCCTTAAACCCTTTTCCTTCCCAGAACTCTCATCTCCTTCCTTTCCTTAAAAAAAACCTCATAACAGCATCCCCAAAGATGACATAGGCCCTGAGGGAAATTATTTTCCTCAGGGCCTCATGTGTGGAGCTCATGTAAAAAAAAGCACACTAAATCGATTGTCGGTGCATGGGTGCTCAGTGAAATGTATTTCGCCATATTCCGGAGTAATGCATAAAATTAATCAAGTTCACCGAATTGAAACTGACGTGACGTTAAATGATATCAGACGAGCGAAAAAGTATTATTCTAGTCCCCATAGCACAGTTGCTCGATAAGGTATTCTCTATCTAAATTTCTTTAAATGGACAATAGACAGTGTTAATTTCAAGCGACTTCCCAGGATTAAATAACATGTGTTCACAATAATGTCCTCTGCGTGCGAACTCTATCTAAATTTCTTTAAATGGACAGTATACAGTGTTAATTTCAAGCGACCTCCCAGGTAAGTATGGTCCTGTTTTCATTAAATTTCAGGCAGCATCGCGTTCATTGGTCAAAATATTGTACACATATTTTCGTATCGGTGATCAATGAACCGATGTATGCAATTTTTAGCCATAAGTTGTTTATAATTGTTTGCCTAGCTTGTAGTTTTTTAGATTTTAGAAATGTATTATAAGTTTGTACAGCGCCCTTGAGGTGATTTTTCACAAAACGGCGCTATATAAATCATCCAAATATTATTATTATTTTTATTTTTATTTTAACTTTATGAGTAAAACCTCAAATTGTAATTTGAAATCAATTTGTCCCAGATGTGTCAATATCTTTTTCTGATTTTTCTGTTTTCAGATTTTCAATTGAGTTTCGCTTATATTGTCTTCATTTAATTAATTATTATTATTATTAAGGATTGATAGGATAACTGTCGGTAACTTAGTTATCGTTCCCTAGGATAACCGCAGATCGCGAACGAAGAAACAATAGTTGACGTCGAATATATTAACTCATTCTGAACTTTTACTTATTCGTTGGCGATCTGGAATCAGGCTAGGAAACGGTGAGAAGTTCCCGAGAGCTATCCTATCAATTCTTATCTATCGGCTGTGCTGGAGGGCCAGAAGTATTTTCTTTTAATAAATTGTAATTTTTTACTATCTTTTTTTTTATTTCATAAAACTTCATTGGTTACAGATTTTTGGTTTTTTTTTGCTACCACACTAGGCTAATGCCCGTGTTGTGGTAGTCATACATTTAATATTTTAAATGAAACATACTAAATAAAAAATTAAGAAATACACAAAAGTAAGTAAAAAATAAAGTTATTATTTTTAATTTAAAAACTAATATTTAAGACAAGATCTGTACGCTTAGCACAAAGGATAACAATTATTATAAGCAATAATTGTCAGCCTGAAACACTCATTTACATTGAAAAATCTTACGAGAAAGATACTTGCCGCCAACGGGACATGAACCCGTGTCCTTCTGATTGCCAGTCGGATGCTCTGACCACTGAGCTTGTCCCGTTGGCGGCAAGTAGGTATCTTTTCTCGGAAGATTTTTCAATGTAAATGAGTGTTTCAGGCTGACAATTATTGCTTATAATAATTGTTACCCATTGTGCTATGCATACAAATCTTGTCTTAAACATTTGTTTTTAAATTAAAAATAATAATTAATATTTAACAAGTTAAAAGTATTCCACCAAAAAATGTAGACATAATTTGTCTCGACGCCACCTAGCGAGAGATTTAGTACTTACAATACCTCTCTCACAAAAATAAAGTTGGTTGTTTTCAGGTGGAAAAATAAAATAATCAGTAATTAGATAAGTTTTAAGATTTTCACGGCCAAAAGCATTTTCGTTATTTGTTTTTGGGGTGTTATGCCGTGTTGCGCTACCTCCTTCTTTAGCCAACGTTTCGGACATCGTTGCAGTGTCCATCATCAGGGCAGATCCGGCAGATCACATCTACCGGATCTGCCGGATCTGCCCTGATGATGGACACTGCAACGATGTCCGAAACGTTGGCTAAAGAAGGAGGTAGCGCAACACGGCATAATACCCCAAAAACAAATAACGAAAATAATCAGTAATTGTTGAATGAAACACCAGTAAATATTGAATTATTTGGCGGGTATTAGATAAGCCGCCATAGCTCAGTGGTCAGAGCATCCGACCGGCAATCAGAAGGACACGGGTTCATGTCCCGTTGGCGGCAAGTATCTTTTCTCGGAAGATTTTTCAATGTAAATGAGTGTTTCAGGCTGACAATTATTGCTTATAATAATTGTTAAAAAATAAAGAAAAAAATCATATTTAAAAAAAAAACAGAAATAAAAATGAAAATTCTAATTTTGAAATACATAAACTAATAATTAAGATTAAGTGTTAAGAGCTCATGTGTTCTATACAAATATATAAATTAAAACATATAGGTATATAAATTAAAATATAAATAAAATGAAGTGAAAAATTTATAGAAAAAAAAAATGTTTTGGAGAAAAATAGAAATAAAAATGAAAATAAAAATTTTGAAATACAAAAATTAATAATTAAAATGCAGTGTTAAGAACTAATATATTATATTCTTTGAAGTACGCTCGTCCCCTTCCGAAAATCTAATGTTGTACACGTGCTATATAAGGAGATTAACAATTACTTGACTTTGTCAGTACTTAGAGTATTATATATTTTAGGAGCGATGAACCAGAATTGTCGTTGAGCGAATGAGGTATTAGTTTTTAGGACCAAGCAACCCTGGTTTGATGAAAAGCGGGTGTGTGCTTGGTGTTTTGGAGCGATTAGTAGGTTATTTTTTCGTATATAACAAATGCTTGTTTTAGTAAATAGCTGACAAAAATCTAAGACCTAATTAATAATACGTAAATCCCGTTCGTTACATTTTCGATGAGCATAAATCTTTGACTGATCTAAATACGAATAATGATTTTTAATGTTTACTAACGGTGTTCATACGATTGTATTTTTAATAAATATACGCCTTTACCGACATTTACACAACTCGTGATAAACATTAGAATTTTGTATAATCGTGAGATAACTAACTAACTAACTAATTAACCATCACGCCGTTTCCCCGCAGGGGTAGGCAGAGAGGACGGACCGCCAAACAACTCGGTATTGGCACACACTCTTTGCCTCACTCACATTCATACATCGTCTCATACATTCTCTTCTATTATTCTGACTTTTGACATGACCCGACTCAAGTATCTGATTCACTTGATCGTGCCATGTCTTCCTCGGGCGTCCCCGACTTCTTCTTCCATTCACATTCGCGTCGTAAACGTGAGATAAATTATGCTAATTTACTTATGTAAACCGTCCAAAAGAATAGTAGGTATTAGACCCGGCGCTGTATGGAATTAAGTGTGCAAAACATGAGTGCCGCATGCGGTGAACAGTTTTGAACTAAAAAAAGCTTAGAGATTATGATTCTGGATGTTGCCAGGAGTTTTATTAGTCCAATTTTTTTACACCCAACTCTGTTTTTGTTGCACATCAACGACCTTTTGTCATGTGCACCAATTCACTGCTACGCGGATGACAGTACAGTTCATGATAGCTTTTTGTTTGACAAGCCCCCAAAGGGCTCACAAACTCCAACAGCTCGTAAGGCTTTGAAGCAAAGAATGGACGGTTACCTCGAGAGTGTTTTCTCTTGGGGTAAAAATAATCTCGTTGAATTTAATGTTTCAAAGACCCAATCTTGTCTGATTACGTCTAAAAGGGATCGCAATAAAAATCTAGTCTCTTTCAACGGAAGCAATCTTCCGAACAGGCCCTCCATTGATTTGCTTGGTGTAACCCTAAGTGACCAGCTCAGGTATGGGGGCTCCATCGAAGCCAGAGTAAAGTTAGCCTCCCAAAAACTGGGCGTACTGTACAGGGCCCGCAGATACTTTAAAAGTACACAACTGCTAACCCTGTACAAATCGCAAGTGCGCCCCACGGTTGAATTTGGCAGCCACCTCTGGTCTGGAGCTCCAAAATACCTGAAAAATACCCTCGACTCTGTGCAGAAACGGGCGGTCCGTTTGATAGATTCTCCCATCTTAACAGACGGATTGCAATCTTTAGAGCACAGGCGTCGGGTGGGAATGCTATCCTTGTTCTACCGGTATTACAATGGAAGATGCTCCGAGGAACTAGCATCATTGATCCCTTCGGCACCGGTGCATAGTCGGGAAACACGCCAAACGCGTGCCCAACATTTGTACACAGTTGACATTTGTCACATGAGAACGGGTCGTTTCTTCGACTCGTTCTTATGTTCAACAGCTCGGCTGTGGAATGATTTGCCGGCCTCTGTGTTTCCTCCTTCCTACAACATGGGTCTCTTCAAGACCAATGTTCATTCCTTCCTCTCCTCAAAAAGACCCTCCACACAGCATCCCAGATGACATAGGCCCTGAGGGAAATTATTTTCCTCAGGGCCTCCTGTGTGGAGTTAATGTAAAAAAAAAAAAAAACACCCCATCCCCTTAGCTATTAAGTAAATAGACTGAAAAATGCTTTGAAACCATTTTAATGATTGTTTTAGTGACAATGTCCAATTGTTTCTAATGATTAAAGACACTTTTAGCTAGTCAATTACAAAAAAAAACATAAACAAGAATTGTTGAGAAAAAAATTATTTAAGGGGGTACTTTGATGACTACTGGAGTAAAATTAAAATGACCTTTCTTCAGGCACACCGAAATGATCACAAAACACTTATCGGTAAATAGTATGTTCTGTATAGACGTGGAACTAAAAAACGTTTTAATAACTCAGTATTTTGACGGTTATAAAAAACAATGAGATCATCTTCGTGGATTTCGAGAAATGAATTTTTAAACCAATACTTTCAAAATAACGCACGTGCCTTTGCAATAAAAAGAAAACCTTTTATTTAAACTGTTCGTTTGTCTGTCTTATCCGGAAAACTGTAGACACTGATTAAACATTGTTCTCTCCGTGTTCCCTAAACCTATAGCCCTTAAGGACCTCCCATAAAGACAGAAGATACCCTAGCCTGGTAGTGTATTGTAAAGTATGTACCTAGTAAGGTAGTATTGTATTCCTTCGGGGGGGTAGGTACTGTTGTTTTGAGCTCTTGAAACATGTTTCAGTAATTTAATGACACGAGTGGTTGGAACACGCGCAGTACCGTATCATGGTTGCCAAAAAAATTTCGACGTCTTTGAAGGTAATTTTGTACTAGTGTTTTAAGAATATTTTTGATCCAATAAATTATTAGAACATTAAATCTTTACATAGTATAAAATGAAGTCACTCTCGCTGTCTGTGCGCTTAGATCTTTTAAACTACACAACGGATTTTTATGCGGTTTTCACCAATAAATGGAGTGAATTATAAGAAAGGTTTTTAGGTGTTTAATTTGTTAAGGTTTTCTGATTGGCTGAAATATGTAATATATCTGAACAAGCGGCAGAGGGCAGCGGGGAGCGGGCAGCGGGAAGCGGGAGCTGTGGATTTTATTTGTGAACAGATTGGGTTGGTTATAAAGGTTGGGTAATGTCGTGGCGTTGTGTTTCGTTAGCCACAGCAACGTGTCTGCTAGTGCTTATTATAAATTGAGTTTAGCTAAATATGTATAATTTTTGTGGTTGTCTGGTCGATATGGACTTAGTACCTACACCGTGGGAGGGTATAAGTGGAGGGTGAGTGCAAAGGAACCACATAGACGCATGTGTAGTCAGTTTATGACTGCAGGTATTAAAGGTCAAAGTTTATTATGATATCATTCATTACCTGTAAAAATTAAAGGCAATTTTCGCCATTTACCTTTATTTATGGACGGGTCTAACGCTATGCTACGCTATGCGGTTTGGAAAAAGATTGTAGAAATATATAACATATTTATACAGAGCTCTTGAGGTGATTTTTCAGAAAAGCGGCGGGGTACAAATCGTCCAAATTAATTTTCATTTTATTATTGAAAATCTTGGTTTCGAAATATGTTGTTAATTTTGATTTAAAAAGTAGTGAACATAACGTGATTAAACTACCCACTTGGATAGCAAATTGATTCACACAAGATTCATCCAAATTCATCTATCTAATCCCTAAAATTTTCAACCTTCTCTTTACTTTACTTTCAACAACATGAAATAACTCTATGGAACTTACGTCTGCAATTCATTTCAATCATAATACCCATTCATGTTGCACTCGATATATCTTATCTTCCTTCATATAATCCCACAATCCCTGTATAATTTTCCTAATTTAAATACTATGTAAAATATTTTTAACTTAATTTGAATTATATAATATTACAGTAAAATGGTGGGTGAAATAATACTAAGAAATATACCTTTTTTCGTGAAATAAACAAATAATAATAATTTTAAAAAAGCCTTAATTGAACATGGTAAAACGCTTATTTGTTTTTTTTTATGTGGTCTTTCACGCTCTCAAATTAATTTTAAGTATTTTTTGCCTGGAATGATCACAATAATGCGTAGCTAGAATTTTTCCATACGAGCAGATAATTGATAATACAAATTACAAGGTTATGAGTGTTCAGTATTCCGTTCAAAACCAATTATGTGTTTTTGGCAACCCTGCGCAGGAGTAATGCCAAATTTGTAGAAAGACCAAACATTGCGCTCTGATTTACCACTATCTGTTAGTATGTATATTTGCTTACTGCCAAAGATTTAAAATATATTTGGAATGTGTTACATAAAAGTATTATGTAGTAAGTTAAGAATATAAAAGTATATTATTTTAGAGCCACCCATAATGAACACTAAAGTGGATCATTTAAAAAAAATATTTTTAAATTCTAAGAGCGATAAAAGGGTGCCAAATGGATTCAAAACAACATGTTTAAAATTTTTTAAATTTCTGATACGATCCTCTTCCTCCGGATTCACTTCAAAGTTTTGAAATTTTTCATTATAAGGGGTTATTTCTAGTGTATATAAAAGTTACTTTGAATCCTTTAAACCATATTTTTTATAATCTTCCACGGCAAGTATAGCATATTTTTACGAAATAATTTACAAAAAGTCCCAAGATTGAGTCTCGCAAAATAATGTCGAAATTTGAGAGTAAGAAGGATTTTGCTGGTATTTGAATACACTGCCTTGAGATAATTTGAATTTATATATTTTTTAAATAAATAAATCAAAATATTTCCTCTATTTCGTGTTTAATTAAAAATAATTTATTTTTATGGTTTATATAACATTTAAAAAAATAACAAAGGTGGTTTTCTCTCTATTATGTTAAATTTCAAAGTCAATCCGGAGGAAGGAGATATATCCAAAAATTATTGAAAAAATTACATGATTTTTTATCTCCACTTAACACGTCACTATAAGACAAATCAAAACAAGAATTTTTTTCCCATATAGTCGTGACCCACTCTAATGTACCTACACATAGTTAAGAGATTTTGTAGATTAAAATTTAAAATAAAAATTCATCGTAAGCCATTTTGGATAATGTCTTTGGCAAAATATACTACCAGTCCGTTGCAATTCTTTAACATCTTGGACAATATTTTATATGATTACAATTGACTATAAATCATTGGGCCTGAGGTATCCTTATTCAGAGTAGATAATGTTGACAGGCGAAAGGGAGTAGGGAGGGACAGAAGACGGGAAAGAGGGAAATTGCGAAGTATCAAGTACTTCAGATCTATAAACTAAACACAAAGTTATTTCAAGCCATTTCAGCAAGTCATTCAAGCAAGTCCGCCGCCCCGGACAAACTTATTGGTTAACCAACACCTTTGGTCTGCTGCGCTTAGTTACGTAGCAGGGGTGCTCGGGTTGGGAAGAACCTTGTTGACCTCTTCAGTCAGTCTCTCCCGACCCATCGTCTTGCACCGCCAGAAGAAATGGATTCATTCGTCCGTCACTTCTGGACACACTGACCCATAAATTTCTATCCAACCCTCATACATTTTTCCTTCCCAGAAATTCCTTTAGATTTTTTTTCCCTCCTTAAAACGACCCTCCACACAGCATCCCCAAAGATGACTGAGGGCCTGAGGGAAATCATTTTCCTCGAGGCTTCCTGTATTAATTTGGGTTTAATATAAAAATAAAAATAAGCATCGCGAACGCTTCGATAGTGAAAGGTGAAAAGAGAAAAGAGAAAAGAGGTTCCCAAAAAAATATGAGATAGTTTCGAAAAAATCATCACCGAAGCCATATATCTAATATCACATCGGTTATATAATGTGTAATTCTTTCAAAATAAATTAATATTAACATTTAAAAAATGGATTATAATGTCATCAGAAAGTAAAGTTGTTCATTCACTACATCCTCTGCATTTCCACGATCGAAGATTATTTCGTGCATGAGACTGTAGAGGGATTAATTTGCAGAACAACTTGTATGTAATTAATTAGTTCCCTACTTACATGTAAATAACTTACAGTTTTCGTTGCGCTGTAGTTAATAAATTTGCCCCAAAAAAACTCTTTAAATTTATTGATTTCCACGGAGAAGTTATTCAAACACGCCATCAGAATCTTCAATGCCTGGATGCCACACGCGTCAAATATCCAGCATTAACTATTTTACAGTGCGTATATCACAATTTATTATCTATTATTTTTATAATTGAAATGATTGCACCATTGACTACATTGTAATTTATCGTCAATATTGTCGTGTACCGCAGGAGTACCTTTAGCCAAAATCTACAGGAATCGTTGTATCTTATAAAAAGTATAAAAAAGTACTCTAAAATAGAAAAAATTGCGGACTATTTCAAATCAAATTACTTGGACAATTGAACAAATCGCCTAAACGCAATTCAAATTCATACTTGCATATTTAAGTATCTTTATACATAAACGATTCACGGTAGATGATGGAGATTGTAAAGCTATCCGAAACTTTAACTAAAGGAAGAATAAATTCATTTCGATTTGGGAGACGGGTATGGGAATCGCCATCTCGGAGACATTTATTGGATAATCAACACCTCTGCCTTAGGTCACCCCAAATGGTTCGCAACGTTTGATAGCAAACCACTAGCGAGCAGGGGTGCCCGGGTTCATAGAGTGTGGTTTATCTAAGTCTTGGCGGCGGATGCGTTTGCCCACCTTCTGCGTGGCGGGCCGGATCGAAAGAGACTTGTTGACAGAGGGTTTTCGGTTCGCGACCCATCAGAGCCAAAGAATGGATTTATATATACTTTTTCGAGTTACTACATTTCAAGTGCGCACGTCAAAAATCGCTCCACAAAAATCATCTAAATACGTTGCTAATAATACATAAAAATCAAAAAATTCTTCGGTTTGTCTTTACCTGTTGAGTATTTAAATAAACTATCCGATTAAGTCAAGTGTAAACGACCAGCCCCCCTAGCATGGTCGATCGACATAGGTTTTATCGAAAATGTCGGGAATTTGAAATCGCTCCCGAGCACGACTGCAGGACGCTAACGAAGAAATAACAGTTTATGTCAAATAAATTAGGAACCCTTAGTCGATGTGAACTGTTGTTTGTTCGTTAGCGGCCTGCAGTCGTGCTTGGGAGCGATGTCAAGTTACCGACATTTTCGATAAAACCTATATCGACCGACCATGCTAGGACCCCTGGTTATGGTAATTTTAAGTGATAAAAAATCTGTGAAGTGACAGTGATTGGTGTCGCAAATTCTATCTAACTAATTACTACAATAAGAATAAACGTACCTGTTCTCAGACAATTAATATTATAATGTTCTCAGACAAGTAATATTATAATTATTTGGCACTACGTCTCACAGGGGCAGTGGTCCTGTGGTGATAGTGCTCGCTTAACACTCGGAGAGAACCAGTTCGAATCTCACCCATTCTATAAAAAAAAAAAAATCCTTTTTTTTTTCAACACATGTAATTTTAAATAAATTCTTAAAATATCCCAAGTGCTCATACTATTATTTGACGGAAGAACTAAAGTGGAATTTGGCCTAGTGACGAACGCGTTAGCGCCGAGTTTCGAAGAACGATAGTTCGAACCCCGCTAACTCCAAATTAATAATAACAGTTTTTTTTATTAATTTTTTCCATGAATATTAATATATATAAAAATAAATATAAAAGTGCAAAAAATAGGACATTACAATAAATACAATACAAGTTTTAGTGACATGTAAACAGTATAATAAACCCTAAATGGCAGATCCCCCGTGTACCCCCCCAGGGACTAAGGATCCTTTTAAAAAATCTGGAACCACACCGAGGTCACCGATAATCCGGAGCCGTAGCAGCCCAGAACTAGTTAAGTCCCCAAGACAAACCCGAGCCGAAAGCAGAAAAGTTGTGGATAAACAACAAAAGAAGGGAATTAAAACTAATAAACAAGCGTCAATCCCCACTAACACCAACTCTGCTCTTTCTACCACCACCGCAACTACATTCTCCTCTACTACAAGATCCTCACCAACAACACACGAGTCCAGTTCAGCGCTTCCATCTACCAACGAGGACAAAATTCTTCTTCTCAAAACTAAACCGATTCCGACTTCTGTTGAAATCCCCCAATACACTTCTCTCCAGAAAACGAACCAGTCCGAGTCAGCCATGAATATTGTTCAAATTGCCACACTGGCACTGAAAGCAGCCGAGCCTCTCAAAAATAACATAACCAAAGAAGTCCGCGACACAATAATCTCATCTCTACTGGAGATAATTGAGAAAGGACCCACCCTGGGAAAACAACTTCATGCTCTGGAAGTCGAATTACTGGAAACAAATGTGCAGAATGCAGAATGTCAACTGAAAATGGAAGAAAGGCACTGCAGGGAAATGTCAGCTTTCTGCGCCAACGCTAAAAAAGAACCCGTACTCAGTTAGGCCTCGGCAGTAGGGAATCGAGGAGACCGCACCAGACATGCCGTAATAGTATCTTCATCAGACCAAGAAGCAACATCAGAATCCATCACCTCAACAATAAAGGATATTATCAAGCCAGCCGACCTCAGAGTGGGTGTCAGTGGAATGACAAAGGCCAAAAATAACAAGGTCATAATTACCTGCCCTAAAAAGACAGATGCCGAGAAGATCCTAACAGTAATTTCAAAGGCAACCACAGGATCACTAAAAGCTTGTGATGAATTGCATTGATCAACAGTGAAAAATAAGAAAATATCGTAGCTTCCCACTTTAATTTAAAAAGAAAATATCAATTACTTATAAAACGGACACGTCTACGACATCTATCGGATTAGAGTAAAGTGAATTCATATTTACGGTAGGGATCTATAATTAGACAAAGTGAGACGAGTATTGATAAAAAAATCACAGATGGTATCAACAAATAATCAGGGACAGGGACTCCCCAATATACTTTAGACGTGATATATTGACAGCCAATTGAATTGCAGCAAAAGCGATTAAAAACCAATTCAGCCTATCAACGGGAAGAGGGCCGAACCCATTTTTAGAACAAAGGAACGACCTTTGGACTTAGCAATTAGTAATGTGATTAATGAGTTTGACGTTCCCACCAAACCGAGAGGTGAATAAACTCCATGGGAAGAAATAATCTGTTCAGGGACAAAAGAACGATGACCCCAAGAAATGTTATCATTAACCGGTACATTCCAGGGATCAGAAACCCTAGTTCTCGAACGCATTAAAACATATCAGGTGCGGAAAAAAAGGATACACGTAAACACGATGCAAAAGTTTAAGTGAAAAATTGCAAAGCAAGTGACGAAAACGTATTGTAAGGCGTTAGGGAGATTTCCATCTATAATACGATTGTTTGTGACGACCGGAGATGATCGATTCGAGGGAAAACGTGCTAAAGGAAATGGAAATGTTGAAAAAACAATGGAAAATTATTGTTATCAATTTTAGACGGAGCTAGGATATTACGATGAAAGATTTAGGGAGGAAACGTCAAAAAAAAATGAGAGTTTAAAGAATAGGCGAGGGTACATTTCAGATGTCTAGAGCAGTAACAAGTGTTAGAGAAGAAGATAGAGTGCAGTACGGAGGGGAGTGGAAAATGCTGAAAACATTGCGATAGAAAAACTCAGGAAAAGGAGTCATTTTACGTAATTAAAATGGAGGTTATAGAGTAACATAGTACGCGATTGCAGATAAAAAAATGAGGCATTACAATGGTTGTCGATTTCAGATGTATTTTGTTGTGATAAACAAGGAATATTCGAACATGAAAATTGTTTAGATAAGGACGATTAGCCGTTAAAAAGGTAATAAAAATTATCATGGGTCTTATGAAATATTTATATTAAAGAATTCTCATAAAAGTTAACGACACTGAAATAAAAAAGGATTTATTGCCAGGTGGGTACAGGAACTAATGTATACAACTGTCAAGACATATGGTTTATGGGATTTTGCGTAAGAACGGGACAAAATTTGGAAGGCGTTCTCTATGAAGCAATAAAAATGACAGAAATTTAAGGGCCGAAGTGGGGGTATCCCCTATAAAGATGTTAAAAAATGATATATTTACTAATAACAAATAGAAAATGAAATTTTCCAAGAGGCAGCAAACATCAAAAAACGATATGGTTATATCAGGGAAGTACGGGGAAGTGAGGGGAAAGGAGATACGACAGAGAAAAACAAAGGAAATCTTAGATTAACAGTGAATAAAATAAATACGGCTTGAAATATAAAAATCTATAGAGATATGAACAATAGCGTAAGGATAAATAAGGAAATTCATGGAAAGAGTGTCGTGAATAAAAGAAAATTCGAGAAAAAAATGGAAAATTCAAATATACGACGTAAATAGAGAAAATTCGGTTTTAAATGGAAAGGTTCATATAGAATACAGAAAAACTCGTGGAAAAATAATAAAATAAAAATGAACAATTTGCGAGAAAGACTTCGACATGAAGATATCTCTGATAGGCGAATTTGGGGACAGATTTGGAACATATGGTAGATGCCGTACGCACGGACATGTTACGAAATATATGAAAATAGAACTTTAAAATTATTAAATTCAAGCTAGTTTTGTATGAACAACAGGACAAAGGAAGTTGGGCCATTAAACATGGATCTTACTAAATCCGGATCTTGTAAGTATGGAAGTACGAGACAGAATTTAATGTATCAAACGCAAAACGTACAAAGAGACCGCATTCGACAATAATGGAGAGGTTTCAAGAAATTACGAGTTGATAGTAATTAGATTGGTTTATTATAGGAGATTCAGATACGATCTTTTGGACCTGAGAGGGGTATAAAAGTCTAGACAAATGCCAGTTGAGGAGAGTCTACGGTCGTGGTCGAAAAGTTTGTAACTTCGCGGAACGTGACGAAACGGTGGGTGATTTAGATTTGAAAAATTCTAAGTGATAATTATTTTGATACTTAGAAAAATTTCACATTCTAGTCAAAAAAAAAAAAAAAAATACTTTGCAGTTAGAGTCAGTGAAAAATAAAATTAAAGCCAACGCATTAATTACTTGTGAAAAATAAAAGTGCTCGTGATAAATACAATTTGTTTTAGTGGAAAATTCGGATTTTATAATCACCTAATATCGTAATTTTAAACTTAGAAATTTCGCGTTTAATATTAGTGCAATAAATAACTGAAGTGATGTGATAATTTAGCGTGAAGGAGTTATAATTAAATACGTGTGTTCAATCTAAGTGAAAGTGTTCTAACAAATAATAAATAATTAAATTAATTATCTTAAATAATAATAATAAAACAAAATAATATTTTATTAATACATAAAAGTTCGGAGGGATAAAAATTTAATTTAACAACAATTTACCATCTCTAAATTAATCGTGAAGTAACTATCATTTAAAGAGTTATCTAACCAACGAGTTTTGAGATAAAATACAGTTTAGAACGATAGAGTTCATGCATCATTTTAATTAATTAGATTAAATGAAAAAAAAAAAAAATTGAAGTCAAAAAGATTTAATTAAATTTAGGAAAATAAAAATTAATTTAGGAAAATTGCAGCAAGGTTACCGTGTATTTCCCGGTCGGAAAAAAACCTTGGTAGGGGTAAGTCTTTTCCGTTATAAAATTTTACAGATTCCAAGGAGATAGCGGAATGCAGCAGACATTGGTATTTGGATTAATTATTTGACCAAGATATTACTCTCTTAATATGTGATATGTAACTATATTAAAATATTATAAATTTAATAAGTATATTTTTATATTTATATATGTAAGTATATAAACATATATATATGTAATTTTGTTCCCAAGAAAAATTATAATCAAAAAAAAAAAAAAAAAAAAAAAGAAAAACACTTATATAAAAAAGAGGAAAAGGGTATCGATTCCTACCTCTGAATTCATCAATAACTATTGAAAGTAGTTATGTGTGATAAATTTACAAATCAATATTTTATATTTAATGTTATGTATGTATTAATATAAATTCAGAAAATCCAGAGCATTTGAAATAAGTTATGATATTAGAAATTATTTCAATCATAAAATTTATGTATATACATATCAATATTATAAATTATTTATTGAGACAAAGCATATATAAATGAATAAATATGTATACGTAATCGGGTATCAGACTAGACAATTGCGCTAAGTACATCATTATCAAACAAAGAAAATTTTAGAGTCATCTCACACGTCTCCGGAATGTCTAAAGTAAACATACCTCATACGCTTGAATCTAGGTCACGGGGCCGTAGAGAATGTTTACAAAGCTCAAATTGTTTACAAAATAATTCGGTCACTGGGGCACTAGTTCGAATACAGTAAAAAGAAAAAAAAAAAAAAATGACCTTGATTAGTGGATATCGTACTTAGGTATTAACTTCTAGGAACGGGATAAAATTATTATATTGCGCAATTATTAGGAACCACGAGGCCGTCGAGAATGTTTACAAAGCTCAAATTGTTTACAAAATAAATCGGTCACTGGGACACTAGTTCGAGTACAGTAAAAAGAAAAAAAAAAATGACCTTGATTAATGGATATCGTACTTAGGTATTAACTTCTAGGAACGGGATAAAATTATTATATTGCGCAATTATTAGGAGCAAAAAGAAAAAAAAAAAAAATTTAAACACTATTTTTAATTTGAACGTAACGAGGTATCTACAGACCTAAGCAATTGAAAATTAACAGATTTATTATAGCAGTTCAAAAAGGTGTGTTGAAGGTTTACATGAAGCATTTGATAAATCACGGGATAGTTCAAAAAGGTGTATTGAAGGCTTAGATGAAACATTTGATAAATCACGGGATAGCTTAATAAGGGGTATTGAAGGCTTAGATGAAACATTTGATAAATCACGGGATAGCTTAATAAGGGGTAATGAAGGCTTAGATGAAGCAGTTGAAAAATCACGGGATAGCTTAATAAGGGGTAATGAGGATTTACATGATTCAATTGAGAATCACGGGATAGCAAGAATTTATCAAAAGTTGAACATTGGAGGGGAGGGAAAGAAAAGAAAAAAAAATACAGTTCAACCAACAGAAGGCAGTGTTCGCTTCTGTAACAAGGACCATTAATCAAACCATAGAGATGGCGGATCTCTCAAACAAAACCGTCAACAAAACCAAACAAAAGCTTGGAGTTATGGCGAATCTCCAGAACACATCGCCAGATAAGATCTTATTGTACTAGTATATATTTATATTTCACACTATTCTTACGTATATATTCGGTATCAATCTGAGGATTGTGCAGAATCCGATGGGCGAGATCCGAGCTCGGGATGCGTTGCAAGTAGTTTCGTATTGCGAGTTATAAACCTTCCCAAAACGTATGTTTACATATATATCCTTTTATGTACTGTTCATTGAATGAAACGAACTCACTTACAATTAGTGCTTTAGGCCTGTCGGGTCACTCTCGTCTCATTTCTTGAACGTGGAGGGAGGATTCACGACCCGTAACTCCACACAAACCCGTGAGTATATGATTGCATATAGGACGAAACCGGTTCGCCCTAAGTAAATAGTAAACTTTGGAGGAGTAGGAATTTGGAGGTATCTGGGCTTGGAGGAAGACCTGAAGGCAGTGCATGATGGCGAAAGGAAGGTTCATTGGGACGCGATAACTTAGGTATCAATCAATTGAACCGTGCCAAAAGACTGTGCGAATTTTGGGTTGACTTCTGATCACCCTGCTTACTTGATGGAGGCAGGAGCCAAATTTTGCCAGAAAAAGGGTTATTCTGAGTTCGTCAAATATGCAATTAACAAATTACATTAACCTACTAAATCCATCTTTATATGTACCTTATAGCAGCTGAATCTAAACGGAGGGGCGCCCAGCAGATACGAGATACAATCATAATCAAATTTACTAACATTTAACCATTTGAGTTATATTTAATTATCTGTTCAATTAGTCATGTGTAGTTTCGATTAGTATTGCTTATTCATGAATTCATTAGGATGTAGGGAATCATAATAAACGTCAAAGGGAAGTTAGTTCATTTAGAGAAATTACTTAAGGTTAAATTTGCAAGAGAGAGACCAATACAGTTTGAAATTCAACACTCTGTTTAGAATCAAGAGGGTTACCACAAAATTTAAAGTAATTAAAGTTCTATATCATAAATCAAAAAATTACACAACGTTTGATGGAGTTTAATTACAACCTAAATACGAAAATATTTACGTTCAAAGTCGTAAATAACGTATTTATTAGTTAAGTACATATATCGCTAAAGGTATGTAGTACAAGGGAGCTTTAAGTAGCTTTCTGTAGTTATCAGAGGAAATAAGGGTCCAATTTTATAAAGGCTTGTGTGACGTAGGGGAGGAATTTTCCATCCCTACCACACATATGCAAAGCCTTAAGAATTTAAATATCGATCAGAGCCAAGAGAAAAGGCGAGAATATTACAACTGTCTTGCCGATGAAAGGAGAGTTAAATAAGTATGAAAAGACGAAACATTACGACTGGTGCCAAGTGCCCAGGAGTAAATAAAATACAGACAAATATAAGAGTTTAGAGAAAAGACATACATCACAAGCTCAAGATGGTAAGCTCCTCCGACCCACAGTTATCCTCAAAGGAGTGGCTAACGAATATAAAGACGAAGAAATTGTCCACATGATCATTCAACAAAACGATCTCACCTTCGAAACAATCCAGGGCCGAAAACCTGAAGACAGCATCAAGATTCTTCGAATCACTAAAAACCGGAACGAACAGTGTTTAGATTTAAAGCCAGGACTCAAACCAATTATGAAGTTGAGTAACCATCAAAGGTTGGATTGCTATCCAAGAATTATCTGATTTGTTCGCTAGATGTCGATAGAATCATTTCATTTTTTGTCCTTTTCTCACACAACAAACAAGGGTAAATATAGATGCGAAACCGTTATAAAAAGGCTTGCATCAGTAAAATTAATTTACTTCTTTACAAAAACTTGCACTAAGAATTTAAAATACTACTGAACCCTTGTCCGTTGGGTGAGGGAAAGTTATTGTCGTCAGTTGTAAATATTCACATCATAACAATAAAAAATCAAGAAATTAAAGTGAAAACCAAAAAGTGCTTCATTTATAAAAAACCAGTCTACCCAAAGAAATTCTCCTGAGTGAAGACCTACATTTTTTACATTTGATCCTTCGAGCCGTATGATCCCACGAGCGGATACGATTTTTTCGGCTGAATACGATCCTGGGAACCAGATCAAAAAATCAATGAAAGCCAGACATGAACCAGCAATAAACCAGGAGAATTCTGATGAAGCGGATCCACAACAAGGGCAAGTGACCATCCTAATTATCCATTTTGATCCCATAGAAGAAAAAACAAATTCGGTTAGACCACTTCGGTATTTTATTGTTGTTGATATAAAAAATCGCAGCGGGCTAGTTGTTACAATTGATATTGGCGAGATTTTTTGTGGCTGGCTATGATTATAGTGTCGCAAAAAACATAAAGATCGGTGTTTTTTTGTGTTTTCATTGATTTGTTTTTTTGATGTTGACGTTTCGATTCTGTCAGTAGAGCAGGCGACGAGTACAAAGTACTGTCGTTATTTATTTGCAACTGAAACTAACAAGGTTTTTTGTGGCTAGTCATATGATTATGCTACCGCAAAAAACAGAAGGATAATTATTATAATGCATGAAATGTATTAATTGATTATTCAAATAATCTGAAAGCGAACGTTGGACGTTATTTTGACTACCGAACCGAAGTATTGTTCCAGTCGGTAAGGCAGGGCGGTAGGCACGAAGTGATTCCGCCATCTGTAAAAAGTCAAATTCCGACGCGAGCTCTCATAACAAAATAATAACAATAGATTTTCTTTGTTGTTGAATACATGCATCTAGTGTTCTAGTGTTTTGTTAAAACAAAAGGAACTATCTCGAGTAAAAGACAGTGCAAGTTTTTAGTGTTTAACCGTGGTTAGGATTGGGCCACACCAGAACGATCAGTGAGTATTGTTAAATTGATTGTTATTTACAAAAATCATGGATTTAAAAGTGTTAATTGCCCAGCGCGGCATATGTAAAGCCAAATTAACCAGATTCAAGGATTACTTAGAGAACAGGGAGTTATTAATTTCTGAAGTCGAAATACGCATTCAAAAATTCGAACCATTACTAGACATTTTCGAAGCGTTGCAAGAAAAAATTGAAACATTATCGCAGGATGAATTAGAAAAAGGGAACGAACGAGAAATGTTTGAAAACTCATATTATAGTGTATTGGCAAAAGCCAAAGATAGATTAAACGAAACCAGTAAAATCGTCCGTTCCAAAAGCGTCAAGCTCCCAATTTTAGAACTACCAAAGTTCGGCGGAAATTACGAAGATTGGTTACATTTCAGGGATGCATTCATTTCATTAATTGACAGCAACGACGAATTAGATGTTATTCAGAAATTCTATTATTTGAAATCTTGTTTGTATGATGATGCGGCAAGACTGATTGCGTCCTTACCTACAACTCGTGATAATTATTTCATTGCGTGGGAAATGATCACGGATAGGTTTCAGAATGACAGGGTAATAATAAATAAACATGTAAATGCATTGTTTAAATTGCAAGAAATAAAATCAGAAAATCATATGGCATTACGAAAATTATTAGATGAAGCCCAATTGCACTTAAAGGCATTAAATAATTTAAATCTACCCACTGAAAGTTGGGATATATTATTAATTCATATTTTGTCAAATAAATTGGATAACGAAACCAGAATGCGCTGGGAACAATATCCAATAAAAAATAAAATTCCCACTTATGAAGAGTTCATGAAATGTCTATACGAACGAGTGCAAGTTTTAGAATTCTCAGCACCAAACGACAAGCGACAGAATCATGCCAAGGGATTTTTTTCTAATTTTAAAAAAGAAACTTATGTTTCGTTATCATCGCAAAATTTAAAATGTATTAATTGTAATCAAAATCATAGAATTTATAATTGTCAAAAGTTTTTAAATCTAGGAATAAAGGATAGAATGACAACAATACGTCGTTTGAAGGCTTGTCTGAAATGTTTGGCGGTAGGACATAAAATTCAAGATTGTAAAAATAAATATGATTGTCGCAAGTGTGGTGCGAACTCACACAACACTTTGTTACATTTACAAAATGAAGATAAAATGCAAAGTCATCAGGGAAGCGATACTTCTTCAAAAGAACCTCTTGTTAACAATCATGCAACGAAAACATCCAACAATTTCATTTTATTATCAACGGCAGTGATTAACGTGAGAAATAATAAAGGAAATCAAATTAAAGCTAGAATTTTGTTGGACTCCGGAGCACAGTCTAATTTCATTAGCCAGGAATTCGCTTCTAAATTGCAATTAAAAATTAGAAAAACTGATATCCCTATTACCGGAATTCATAATAAAATACAGCATATTAAAAACATTGTGGATTTGGAAATATCTTCCAATTATTCACCATATTCAAAGAGGATTGAATGCCTAGTATTGTCGGAGGTGACCAGTAATCTGCCGCAAATCTCATTTCAGAAAAAAGGCACCGGCATTCCCCAAGGATTGCAATTGGCGGATCCAAACTTTAATGAAACCGGCCCGATAGACATGTTGATCGGGGCTGACACCTTCTGGGAGACTCTGCACTCTGACCGGATGAAGATTCAAGATTCCGGACCAATATTGCAACGAACCGAATTTGGATGGCTGGTTTCGGGACACATCTTCACTTCAGAAAAGAGGCCAGTAAAAATTTGTAATCTTTCACTCAACTTAATACATAAGCAAATTGAAAATTTTTGGAAATTAGAGGAGCTAAGTCCTATTAAACATAGGAATCACGAGGAGCGAGCATGTGAAGAAAGCTTCACAGCTACTCATGAAAGAGATGGCAGAGGCCGTTTCATAGTAAGTTTACCACAACGCCCCTGTGCGAAACAGCTAGGCGAAACTCTCCCTATGGCGGAGAAGAGATTGTATAATTTGGAGAAAAAATTAGCCTCAAACCCAGAATTAATGAAAGATTACAAGAATTTTATGCAGGAGTACAAGGACTTAGGTCATATGACGCAATGTGAACCACCGTCACCAAATCAAATACACTACTATCTGCCTCACCATGCGGTGATCAAAGAATCTAGTACAACTACTAAGACCAGAGTCGTATTCGATGGATCGGCTAAATCCTCAACTGGAATTACCCTAAATGATGCCCTCATGATTGGGCCGATATTGCAAAAGGATTTATGTGCACATCTATTGAATTTCAGAAAACATCAGTACGCGTTAACGGCCGACATAGAAAAAATGTACCGGCAGATATTAGTGCAGCCGGAGGATAGAGACTTACAACGTATCCTTTGGAGAGACTCAACCAGCGAGGAGATTCAACATTATCAGCTGAATACAGTCACCTACGGTTTGGGACCATCATCATTCTTAGCCACCAGATGTTTGGAGCAGCTAGGAAATGAAAATCAAAACACAAATCCCAAGGTCAGTCAAATTCTTAAAGAAAATTTTTACATGGATGACTTAATAGCTGGCGACATTGGTGAAGAAGATTGCTTATTAATCAAGAAGCAACTATCTGCTATTCTAACATCCGCTGGCATGAATCTAAGAAAGTGGCGGTCAAATTTGTCGTCGCTATGCTCAAATCAGGAGGAGGTTAGCGATATGATTATAAAGGATAACTCAAAGGAAGGAAAGATATTAGGTCTTTCTTGGAATAATCAGCAGGATTATTGGAAATATACTGTAGAGCACATAACAAAACCAATTAGAAGCAAGCGGCAGATGTTATCCTGCAAAGCATCCATTTTTGATCCCCTGGGTCTGATAGGACCTGTAACGGTAGTAGCGAAGCTATTAATGCAACGTTTGTGGCAGAGCAAAACTCAGTGGGATGATGATATACCCCCTGAAATTTTGAAAGTTTGGAGAACTTATATAGAAGAATTGCCGCAGATAAATAATTTAAAGGTACCTAGGAAAATCATTTGTCAAAATCATGTGAATTTGCATTTGCATGGATTTTGTGACGCATCACAGAAAGCCTACGGGGCCTGCGTGTATATGGTTTCCACCGATGACTCGGGTGGAATCCACTCCAATCTAATAATTTCTAAATCAAGGGTGGCACCCTTAAAAAGCACATCTCTACCTAAACTAGAATTGTGTGGAGCTATATTGTTAGTAAGATTAATTAATTATGTGAAGGGAGCTATTGGTATGCCAAATGTATCTACTACTTACTGGTGTGATTCTCAGATAGTCTTGTGTTGGATAAGGGACCAACCAGCTAGGTGGAACACCTTTGTTGCTAACAGAGTGAGCGAAATTCAAGAATCAAGTCGACCAGCACAATGGAAGCATGTGAAATCAGAGGACAATGCAGCAGATGTACTATCCAGAGGTAGTAGGACTTCTCAATTATTGACATCCACCATATGGTGGCACGGACCCGATTGGCTAACCCTTACAGAATCCGGTTGGCCATGCGGAGAATCTACGTGCATAGATCCACCTGAGGTGAAAACAAAAACTGTAGTGTTGGCATCAGTAGCGCAAGATTGGGACATTTTTAGGAAATACTCATCTCTAACCAAATTGCAAAGAGTAACAGGTTATTTACTTAGGTTTTTATTTAATTGTAGGAACCCATCGCTCAGGCGTTATGGTCAATTAAAAGTAAGTGAATTAAATGACTCTTTGAATGTTTTAATATCCAGAGCGCAAGCTTATTCCTTCAGGGAGGAGATACGAGCCTTGCAGTCGGGCAAGGATGTCCTAAAAAGTAGTAATTTGCACTCACTAAATCCTTATTTGCATAATGATTTACTTCGCGTAGGCGGCAGGCTTTCCAAAGGAAAATTGCTGTCAATAAACCAACAACATCCAATTTTGCTGCCACCACATCATAGTTTAACCGAATTAATTGTAAAAAACTACCATCATTTACATTTGCATGCAGGTACTCAAGCCTTATTGGCAATAATCAGATTGAAGTTCTGGCCAATAATGGGAAAAAATTTAGTGAAAAAGATTATAAGAAAATGTATAATATGTTATAGATCAAATCCAAAGACGATGCAGCAAATAATGGCGGACCTTCCAGCCGAAAGGATAACGGAATCTAAACCTTTTACGATAAGCGGGATCGATTATTGTGGACCTTTTTTGATTAAGTCGGGTACCCACAGAAGAACTAGTAACGTAAAAGCTTATATATGTTTATTTGTATGTATGGTGTCAAAAGCCATACACTTAGAACTTGTACTGTCTTTGAATACAGAAAGTTTTTTAAATGCTTTGAAACGCTTTATCGCGCGCCGTGGAAGGCCGAGTAAATTATTTTCAGATAATGCTACTAATTTTAAAGGCGCGAACAATCAGCTACGGGATATTTATGATTTTTTGTCAAGCTCTAGCGATGAAATCGAGAGATCATTATCAAAGCTATCAATTCAATGGGGGTACATTCCGCCAAGGGCGCCGCACTTTGGAGGCCTTTGGGAAGCCGGGATAAAATCTGTGAAATATCATTTGAAACGAGTAGCAAGTAACTCCTTATTAACATATGAGGAATTTAATACCGTTTTGTGTCAGATTGAATCTTGTTTAAATTCTAGACCTCTTACCCCATTGTCAAATGATCCAAATGACCTAAACTCCCTCAGTCCCGGTCACTTTCTTGTTGGTGAAAGCTTGGCGGCGATTCCAGAACAAGATCTACAAAATATTTCAGTCAACAGGCTGAATAACTATCAAAAGTTATCCTTACTAATACAATGTTTTTGGTCGAGGTGGCGATTGGAATACCTGGCTCAGCTCCAAGGCAGAACGAAGTGGACCAGCGGACCTAATGCGCAGCTAAAACCAGGCGATATGGTGGTCTTGAAGGAAGACAACCTACCACCATGTGTGTGGAAACTCGGACGTGTGATTGCAGTCCATCCAGGAGCTGACGGGAGAGTGCGTGTGGCAACTCTCAAAACATCGCATGGAACTACTCAGAGGGCGATTTCAAAGCTGTGTCTATTGCCAATAGACGATAACGAGGAGCTGAAGATGTCAACATCCCCAATGAGTGCATAAAACAATGAGTGCATAAAAAAGGACAAAAATAATAAATAATAATAAATAGTAAAAAAAAATAATAACAAATAACAATTTTACGTTGAACAGTATTAAAAACCACAGTGTTAAAAGGTGGATACCAATAAAAACTTGAGTGTGGTAAGGAGTGATATATAAAATAATAAAAACAAAAAAGGATTGTAGATCCATATATTTAAAAAAAAGGGTGAAAACACTTAAAAATGAACGCTTATAAATCAGGATAGCCTGCTGGTTATAATTGCAAACTGCATAGATATATCTGGAGAGACATTGTAATAATTCAAATGTGACAATGAACTATGGAAGGAGAGATGATTTATCTGTATTTAATTTTTTCCCGAGGAAGGAAGGATGACCAGGAAACCTGCTGCGACATGTTTGTGCTGTCTATATTATATGTTTATATGTAATTATTGTTATGGTTTCTGTTTGTTTTTTGAAAAAAATGTAGTTTGTTTTTCGGATTTGTCTTAGTATGTTATTGAATAACTTAATTAATTTAATGAATTTGATTTTGAGCAAGGTCAATATTTAACTTAGGCTCATAATTGGTTTGCATAATGTTATTTGTTTAGTTTGCAGAAAAATGGATTCGATATTTCAAAATAAATATCTGCCCATTTTGGGGCGGAATATGTTTAGATTTAAAGCCAGGACTCAAACCAATTATGAAGTTGAGTAACCATCAAAGGTTGGATTGCTATCCAAGAATTATCTGATTTGTTCGCTAGATGTCGATAGAATCATTTCATTTTTTGTCCTTTTCTCACACAACAAACAAGGGTAAATATAGATGCGAAACCGTTATAAAAAGGCTTGCATCAGTAAAATTAATTTACTTCTTTACAAAAACTTGCACTAAGAATTTAAAATACTACTGAACCCTTGTCCGTTGGGTGAGGGAAAGTTATTGTCGTCAGTTGTAAATATTCACATCATAACAATAAAAAATCAAGAAATTAAAGTGAAAACCAAAAAGTGCTTCATTTATAAAAAACCAGTCTACCCAAAGAAATTCTCCTGAGTGAAGACCTACATTTTTTACAAACAGTTAAGAAACATAGTGCTAATAGTTGACAGTACTACTAGAAATGCACTACTCCGTCTCGGCCGAATAAACATCGGATAAATGAGGGTGCACGTGGAAGATTTATCATCTCTAATCCAATGCTTCAAGTGCATGGGATTCGGGCATTCCTCACCAAACTGCAACGCTTTAAAAGACAGGTGTCTCCACTGCACTGGCGAGCACAAATCGATGGTGTGCCCAAAAAAGGACGATGATTTAGCAACAAAGTGCTGGAATTGTAGTAAAACTTCTAGCAATAAAGACGTTTACTCGCATAAAGCAAACAGTCGACAGTGCCCTTACCGACAAAAAACGGAAGAGAGAGCCCAGCAAAGAACCGACTATGGAAAATGAGGAACTTGACGACAAATACGAACATTTCGAAGAAGAAATTCAAAATATTAATCACATAGAAACATATAACATTATCGATGCTTCACAAGTAACCAAACATTTTACGGGCAATTATTGTTTGAAAATACTGAACCAAAACATCAGAAGTGTCACCAAAAACTTCGATAATTTATTGGTTGCTTTAGAACAAATAAAAATTAAGTTTGACGTTATCATTCTCACCGAATGCTGGATTAATGACGATTTTATTGCGCCCAGCATGCAAGGCTACGATGTTTTCTCTTCAAAACATCACAAAAATCGTAGTGATGGAGTGATAGTGTACACAAAAAACTCTATTTTTGGTTCAAAAATTCCAACTGCAATACTTGAAGCAAACAGTGTCACCATACAATGTCTTGATTCTGTTGTTATAACCGCCATCTATCGGTCTCCATCATATACTAATATATCGCAGTTCCTAAACTCGTTGAACGAAAATCTTCAGAGGCTTAATAAATTCACGAACTGTATCATAGCTGGAGACCTCAATATCAATATAATTGGAGATAGGCACCACCAAGCTGACGACTATGAATGTCTTCTTGCAAGTTATGGTCTTCGATCCGCCGTCAACTTACCTACAAGAGTGACACCTATATCTCAAACCTGTATAGATCATATTTATGTCAGGACAAAATCTAATATCTCTGCAACCATAATAAATACGACAGTAACTGACCACTTTGCTACAATGCTCGCGTTTTCCAAGAAAAATGACGCGAAGAAAGACAATCAACAAAAGAAAATGCAAATAAAATACACAGATTATGACGCTATTAGATCATCTCTTGAATCCATATCCTGAGCTAATATTTTAAATGAAACAGATGTTAACACTGCAATGATGAATTTTACTGAAAAAATAAATACGACTGTGACAAAATACACAACCTTACGAAAATTGGTGCACAAAAATAGAAAAATTAAACCTTGGATTAATGACAACCTGGTTAAATGCTTACATAAGCGTGACAAACTTCACAAACAGTCTTCAAACTCACCGAATAATATAAGACTTCAAAACTATTACAAAAAATATAGAAATATCTGCCGATCAATAGTGAAACAGACAAAAGAAGAATATTATAAACCAAAAATTGAAGAAAACAAAGCTGACCCGAAAGTATTATGGAACGCAGTAAAGGAAATAAATAATGTAAATAGAAAACCAGCAGCACAATTCCAACAAATAGATGTTAATGATACAGTAATAACTGATCAGACTGATATTGCCAATACATTAAATAATTACTTTGCAGAAATTGGTCAAACATTATCCCAAACACTACTAAATAAAACGAACACTGACGAAGATACACTTGCTAATAAATTTATCACTAATGCACAAGATAACAATACATTTAGAGTAAAAACTTTCCAAGCCAAAGACATAATGCATCACATAAATAAACTGAGAAACGACTGTGCGACTGGACCTGACAAACTTGACACTAAACTAATAAAAGAAATAAAACACCAAATAGCCCTACCCTT
Organism: Limnephilus rhombicus; assembly: GCA_929108145.2. Taxonomy (NCBI): domain Eukaryota; kingdom Metazoa; phylum Arthropoda; class Insecta; order Trichoptera; family Limnephilidae; genus Limnephilus; species Limnephilus rhombicus. The sequence goes on along the minus strand of OV815288.1, from coordinate 42,832,578 downwards.
CACCTACATCTGTAATCTGAGTATTACTAGCGGTGTATTCCCCAGCCATTTTAAAAGTGCAAACATAGTACCAATTTACAAATCCGGAGATAAAAATAATCCCTCCAACTATAGGCCTAAATCACTTTTAAATGTTCTCACAAAAGTACTCGAAAATCTTGTGAAAATCCAACTGGTAGACTATCTAGACAACCATAAGATTCAATCAGAAAATCAGTATGGTTTTCGAAAGAATATGGGAGTACAGAATGCAATATTAAAAGTGACAGAAACCATTATAAAAAATGTTGACCAAAAAAAAAGCTGTATTGCGGTTTTTCTAGATCTAAGTAAAGCTTTTGATACAGTGTCCCATAAAATTCTCCTTAAAAAATTAGATAACATAGGTATTAAAAACTCTGCATATAACTGGTTAAAATCATATATAACTGATCGCAGCCACGCACTAAATTAAGGCAAAGTAACAAGCCAAAACAGATACATAACTTACGGTGTTCCCCAAGGAAGTACATTAGGACCCATACTATTTTTACTTTACATCAATTGCCTGTGTCAGTTAGATATTAGCGGAGATGTTATCTGCTTTGCGGATGACACTGTTCTCATTTTCGCTTCTGATTCCTGGACAAATGTATACAAAAAAGCTGCCGAAGGAATCAACCGGATTAAAAATTGGCTCGACAATAACCTGCTAACACTAAATATAGACAAAACAAAATACATGACATTTAGTATAGATCCCAGACGACAACCAAGACTCAATGAAAACCTAACTATACACGACTGCACATCTAAAAAAAACTGCCTGTGCAACCCGCTAACACGGACTCAGATAATCAAATATTTAGGCATTTACATTGACAACTATTTTAGATGGACAGAACAAATAAATAAAACAGCGGGTAAAGTAAGGAAACTTATATATTTTTTTAAGAACATTCGAAACATAATGCCAGTGAAGACTTTAAAAACTATATACTACGCATTAGGACAATCAATTATTGGATACGCGCCATAAATATATTTGGGCATTAATTTCTTTGAATTGATAATTTATGCTATGAGACCATGGGGGCGCCATCTATGGGTTTTGTATTGTATTGAATTGAACCTATGTGACTTGAGATGCAGTGTATTCATGCGTTTCCTTACCTTTGTGAATCAAGCAATTACTTCTGACGGGAGTGTCAGTAAAAGGCCAAGAGATGTCTCTCCTGGTCAGTCATAAGAATAATTCATCCAAGACACCTAAAATGGATTGTTTTTTAAAAATAGTATCCAAACAAGTGAATAACTGTCATCATCTGTTTTTGTTGAAAATATTTCTTTTCATAGTTGAAACTTCCTTGCTGTGCGAAACATCTGTCAAGATTATGCAATATCGCCTTGACATTTTTTATTGAAAAGAAGTGTCTTTTCGTTTGGACATCGTGGCTGAGCTGCATTCTCTGAGTGAGTGTTTGTTTGTTTTCACTTTGGTTTTTGAGATTGCTGGGTCGACTGTTCTTTTGTGTCACATAGGGAAGAATTCAATTTTCGTTAATTTTACATAGGGTAGTAATCCCTCGTGTCAGGGGCTATTTACACGCCCCTACATATTTATTGGTCCTTCGTAGCCTGGATTATTAATTCATTCATACATTCAATTCGAGATTATAGCTTAATTACATGGATGTTTGAATTTACGTATTTTTTTTTGGTAAATTTGAAGTACCTCTCATTTTTTGAGAACTATAGCTGGTCTTGTTTTTGCTTTTGGATGACATATTTGGATGTTCGCAGAATTATCGTAATTTTGGATAATTATTCGCAACATTATTATTATTAATTAATTGTTAACATTGTTCGCAGAATTGTCGTAATTTTGGATAATTATTCGCAACATTATTATTAATTAATTATTAACATTGTAACATTATTGTAAAATTTTGTGGTAATCTTTTCGCATATATAAAAAATGCCAAGAATTACGGAGGAGGGTTTTGATGAGGCTCAAGACAGATCGCTTATTCTTTTAACCGCAAAAAAGGAAAATCTTTTTTTTCGTATGAACGATCTGTATAATGCAACAAATAATATATCTAATTTTGAGTCAAGAAATAACGAAGTGTTTATGGCTCAGTCAGAGATGATTGATCAAATGCGAAGTCAATTTGAAAATATTATAGATAGCATCAATGATCGTCAGTTAACTTTAAATCCAGAATTTAAACCAGATTTTCAAGCTTTAAATGCTTTTGATGATCTTTTTTTGAAGGTCAAACGAACTAGATCGAATATGAAAACTTCTGTAAGAGAATCACTGACGTCACAAAATAAGTCGCGGGAGCCGTGTATGATTAATCTTCCTGCAATAGATCTTCCAACCTTCGATGGTAAGAATGAAAGTTGGTCGAAATTTTTTGAGTCATTTAAAGCCAATATCCATAATAATAGACAGCTAACTGACTCGCAGCGTGTGCAGTACTTAGTCGGAAAACTCACACACGGGGCTTTGAACATAACCGCAGGCATTGTGCCTTCGGGTGATACATATCAGATCATTTGGGAGAGTTTAGTTAAAAAATATCAAGATAAACGTACACTAGGAACACATTATTTAAATAATATTCTCGATGCGAAAAACTGCACGAATACATCTGCCAGTCTCAATTCTTTCATTGAAAGATATTCTTCGTCAGTGTCGGCATTAAAGCAGTTAGGTATTGAAGATTTAACTGATTTTATTTTGTTTCACTGCGCGGTAAGAAAAATTGATTCACAGACGGCTCAGAACTTTGAGCTGACAGTTCGTAATAAAGAAATTCCTTCTTATAATGAGTTAGTTTCGTTTGTACAAGATCAAGTAAAGATTTTAGAACGAACGAGTAACTCGCATGGTGTCGTAAATAAAACGCATCCCATTTCGTCCTCCCGATCAAATAATACTAAATCGTTCGTCGCGAGTAATGCGAATATTCCGCGCTTCCCAGCTCCGCCGAAAGGATGTATTCTGTGTAACAAAACTGATCATTTAATCAACGTTTGCTCAAAGTTTAAATGTATGAGTTCCCCACAGGCTCGATTTGAATTTATAAAATCGAAAAATGCCTGTGTAAATTGCCTTAGTGGTTCACATACAATCAAGTCATGCAAATCGGGGTTAGTTTGTGATTTGTGCAATAAACGTCATCATACATTCTTACATTTCGGCAGTGTGAATAATATGAAAACCAATACTCATGTACATACGTCGCAAGTACCTACCAGTGAAGAACCGTCAGTCCCCCCTCCAGTGTCATCCAGCATCAATGGAACTGGCATTGGTGATAAGCAAGTGGAGGGGACCGCGAATGTCAATCCTTCGTGTTCACTTTGTGCCAAAGTAACACCGAACTCTTCTATTTTACTTTCGACCGCACAAGTATACGCGAAGCTTAAAAACGGAAATAAAGTTATTGTTCGGTGCCTAATTGATAATGGCTCTCAAAATAATTTGATTACGGTCGATTGTTGTAAGACGCTGAATTTACCAATAATTCCTTTGAGTAATTCGTTTGTCAAAGGAATTGGATCAACGTCTCGACCAATTTTCGGTTACGTGTATTTGGATATTGAGTCTCGCGTATACCCAGAGAATAAATATAATATACATGCGCTTGTCGTTGACAGTATCACCGACCAATTACCTAATCACTATATAGCCAAGGGTGATATGAGGTACTTAGAGGGCATACCTCTCGCAGACTTAACATGGAATATTCCTGGATGCGTGGATGTCGTCATCGGTGCACAACTGTTCCCATATATTTATTTAGGGAACAGGGTTGAATCGGGTACTAGTGCACCCCCCGCGTTATCGACCGCTTTCGGTTTCGTGTTGATGGGTGATTACCCCAATAATGTGCTCAACACAAACACATCATTCTCGGCACTCGCACTTAATGATTTAGTGCAAAAATTTTGGCTGTTAGAAGAGATACCTAATATAAAATTTCTAAGTCCGGAGGAGACAGAATGTGAGAATCTCTTTACTTCATCAATTTCTCGCACTGATGATGGTAGATATTCTGTTGCTTTACCTTTCTGTAAAGATCCAAGACAATTGGGTAATTCTCGTACTGCTGCCCAACGCCGATTTTTGGCATTGGAGCGAAAATTTAAACATTCCCCTGCTTTGCAGGAGAATTATAACAAGGTTATCAGTGAATATATTGAAAATAATTACCTATCAGAAGTCTCAGAGTCTGATATAACAGAAGATGGATATTACATCCCACATCATGCTGTCACTCGTCCAGACAAACCAATGCCTCGTATTGTGCTCGATGCTAGTGCTAAAACACACACAGGGCTGTCACTGAATGACATTATTCATACTGGTCCCAATTTGCAAGCCGATTTGTTTCTGCTTTTGCTTGACTTTCGTCTTTTTCCCATCGCTATGACTGCGGATATAAAGCAAATATACTTACAGATTGAAGTTCCTAGCAAGCATCGCAGATACCTGAGGATCTTATTTCGATTCTCAAATAATGGTCTCATACGAACTTTTCAGTTCAATCGAGTTCCTTTCGGCTTGACGGCAAGTCCATACTTAGCAATGCGGACGGTTCGCCAGTTGGCCCAGGATATGAGACCACATTACCCGGATGCTGCCAAAGTGGCAGAGTCCAAGCTGTATATGGACGACCTGGTCTATTCTATTGCAGATGAGCCCAGCGCCATACGTCTTTCTCGAGAATTAATCTCGTTGTTTAAGTCCGGTGCCTTTGATTTAGTAAAATGGACTAGTAATTCTCAAGTTGTACTTGAGAACCTCCCGGATTCTCACCGCAGCCCAGTGGACTTCACTGTTGGTTCTAACAATACCTCTAAGGTGTTGGGCCTTTCGTGGGAACCAGCTGATGACAGCTTCTTCTTTACGACATCTTATGTTCAGGAGAAGTGCACAAAGCGGAGCATACTCTCCATAGTCGCCCGTTTATTTGATGTCCTCGGCTTGGTCGCCCCTGTCATTCTGTACGCTAAATTACTTATCAAAGAGCTATGGCTGTGCAACATTGGTTGGGATGATACACCCCCTGATAGCGTTATTCGTCGGTTTTCGGCGCTTACACAGGAATTTCCGCTAATTTCAATGATAAAAATCCCTCGCCATGTTGGTGTCCTGAAAGACAGTACGGTGCTCGTTGTTGCTTTCTGCGATGCAAGCATGAATGGTTACGGCTGTGTGATTTATTTGCACACCACTGATCTGTTTGGAAAAATTACAGTGAGATTGTTGTGCGCAAAATCAAAGGTTTCTCCCACCAAAGTGACGACCCTCGCTCGTTTGGAGCTCTGTGCCGCAGTATTGATGTCCAAATTAATACGGACGGTTCAAGATAATTATTCTGAGCGTCTTCCTATTGCAGGAACATATGCGTTTTCCGATTCTACCGTTGCGCTCTCTTGGATACATTCTTCACCGCATCGCTGGTCGGTGTTTGTTAGTAATCGCGTAGCTCAGTGCCAAGAAAATTTGTCTCCAGAGAACTTTTACCATGTTGCTGGTAGTGAAAACCCGAGCGACTGCCTTTCTCGTGGCATGCTTCCTTCCCAACTCGTTTCACATGATTTATGGTGGAACGGCCCATCATGGATTCGCAGCCCACCTTTGGAATGGCCATTAAAACCGTTTCACCCTACCAATACTGGTGAAATGCCTGAACACAAGGCTAATGTGCTCATTGCAACATTTCAGGGTGAAAAATCGGTCCTGAGTGAACTGGCTCAGCGTATATCCACTTGGGATAAACTACTAAGGATTGTTGTTTATGTCCTCCGATTCATAAAAAAGATATCACTTTCCTCTGGAACGGTCAATAATCTTATGACTGCTGAAAAGGCTGTGATTCGTGCTGTGCAGAGTATTCATTTTGCAGGAGATATTGCTGCACTCCAGGAAGGCAAATTTCATTCCAAAAGACTTCAGAGTTTATCTCTATTTCTTGATGGAGATAATCTGTTACGTATTGGGGGGCGGCTTTCTAAATCGGATTTACCTTTTGAGGTTAAACATCCGGTTTTGCTTCCCAAACATGACTGTGTTGTCGATCTGATCATCGCTCACTTTCATGTCGTGAACTGTCATACAGGCCCAGGACTTCTTATGTCTATCTTACGTCAACGCTATTGGATATTAGATGCTAGGACTGTTATTAGGGCGATGGTGCGGAAATGCAATTGTTGCTTCCGCTTAAATCCATCGCATCCTACACCGAAGATGGCAGATTTACCGTCATATCGTGTTGCAGAAGCAAAGGCCTTCGTACATACCGGTGTAGATTACGCAGGTCCACTCCGTATTACGCTGACTCGTCGGAGAGGACAACATTCTCAAAAGGCATATATTTGTCTATTCGTATGCCTTGTGACCAAGGCTATTCATATTGAGTTGGTCTCTGACTTAACTTCAAATGCTTTCCTGGCTGCTTTCAGCCGTTTTATTTCTCGGCGTGGCCCGGTAACATGCTTGTATTCAGATAATGGTACTAATTTTGTGGGTGCGAAGGCACAATTAGATGACCTCTACAAGTTTTTGGTTGAATCTGAATATGAGCCCTCATTAAAGCGCGAACTCGCTAAGCGTCGTATAGAGTGGAAAATGATTCCACCACGCGCGCCTCATTTTGGGGGTATGTGGGAGTCGAACATAAAGAGCATGAAGACACACTTGTACCGTGTGATTGGAACTCAGCTTCTCACCTATGAGGAGTTACAGACTGTGCTAGTTCAAATTGAGTGCATAATGAATTCGCGTCCACTTACAGTTATGTCTTCTGACCCTTATCCAGAAGTCCTTACGCCTGCGCATTTTTTAATGTCGACACCATTGCAGTACTTGCCTGCTTCTGTCCTGGCAGACGGTAAAATCAATTTGACTCAGCGTAAGCAATTATTAGACAGCATGGTTCAGTCCTTCTGGAAGAAGTGGCGTTCAGAGTATCTGCACACCTTGCAAGTCAGGCAGAAGTGGACTACTTCTGATCATCCGATTGATATCGGAACTGTCGTACTAGTGGGACAAGAAGATTCCCCTCCGTTAAATTGGCCTTTAGGCGTGATAACTGAAATCCATCCCGGAATGGATAAAATTGTTCGCGTTGCGACGGTAAAGACAAGATTTGGTTCTTTTAAACGTCCGGTTGTCAAATTATATCCCATTCCAACGCAATAATTTTATATTTTATCTATTTTTGTTTATTTTTATTTATTTTTTTTTTTTGATTTTAGTCATTGTTTCAATGATCTCTGACCCAGACATGGCATTACTTAATATCCGTTATCTTGGTCAATTGAACTTTATTACATTGTATTTTTAGTTATTTTTTCTTTATTTTGTGAGATTCTGCGAATTTCCAATGCGTGTCATTCCTGAATATTACCGGTGAATAGTCACTTTATTTCTATTTCATTTCTTGTTTCATTTGTATTTTTATATTCTTTCTTTTGTAAGCTCTACGAACTTCCAAGGCGGGGAATATGGATACGCGCCATAAATATATTTGGGCATTAATTTCTTTGAATTGATAATTTATGCTATGAGACCATGGGGGCGCCATCTATGGGTTTTGTATTGTATTGAATTGAACCTATGTGACTTGAGATGCAGTGTATTCATGCGTTTCCTTACCTTTGTGAATCAAGCAATTACTTCTGACGGGAGTGTCAGTAAAAGGCCAAGAGATGTCTCTCCTGGTCAGTCATAAGAATAATTCATCCAAGACACCTAAAATGGATTGTTTTTAAAAATAGTATCCAAACAAGTGAATAACTGTCATCATCTGTTTTTGTTGAAAATATTTCTTTTCATAGTTGAAACTTCCTTGCTGTGCGAAACATCTGTCAAGATTATGCAATATCGCCTTGACATTTTTTATTGAAAAGAAGTGTCTTTTCGTTTGGACATCGTGGCTGAGCTGCATTCTCTGAGTGAGTGTTTGTTTGTTTTCACTTTGGTTTTTGAGATTGCTGGGTCGACTGTTCTTTTGTGTCACATAGGGAAGAATTCAATTTTCGTTAATTTTACATAGGGTAGTAATCCCTCGTGTCAGGGGCTATTTACACGCCCCTACAATTATCACCCACGGTATGATTGGTTGGGGTGGTGCTGCGAAGACTAATATGGACCCTCTCGACAAAGCGCAAAAGGCCTTAATTAAAGTTATTACTAAAAAACCTTTTAGATTCTCGACAACACAGTTATTTAAAGACTTTGCTGTATTGAACATACACCAACTGTACATCAAAATTATATCTATACATTACCAAAAAGACAAACTAAACCATCATACTGCACAACACAATTACGACACAAGACATAGACATCAACACATGACTCCGAAGACAAATACTACATTTGGACAAAGACATTATCACAATTTGGCTCCAAAATGTTTTAATTTAATTGAAAAAGATATAAAAGATATTCTAGTGACAAAAAATCTAAAACGCAAAATTCATACGTGGGTAGTAAACAAGGGTATTGCATACTGCGTGCAGATAACTTGATCAAACAACACACTCAACGCCTGTATTTTTTCTCTTTCCTCCTTAACTATTTTCATCTATTTATCTCATATCTTTTTTTCATTTCTTTATATTTTTTTCTTTTATTCCATTTATCTATTTAAATTAAAATTATATTTTTTATCTTCCAAGATTAAGATATCAAAATTAAATTAAATTCCTGCCACCTCAGAACAGGCTCAGCCTAGTGAGGTGGTATATACCAAAAAAATTTATATATATGTATATGTAGGTATATTGTATATATTGTAATGTTATTCTTGGTTAATAAATAATTAAAAAAACAACAAAAAAAATATGTCCGTTACTGTTTGCAACCCTTAGATTTCTACCCCTCTCACCTCGCATACCTTTTTCTTTCCCTCCTTAAAATCACGCAGCATCCAGCATCCCTGAAGATGACACGGACCCTTAGAAAAGTTATTTTCTTGATAGTCTCCTGTGTAAAGCTATGTAAGAAAGGAAGCGCAACGCGGCATAATATCCCAAAAATAAATTACGATAAAATAATTTTTGTCCGTGAAAATCTCAAATCATGATGAATAACTAATAACTATACTTGTCACGAACAATATCGTGATACGAGAAAGGATGTGGACTGTAAATTGTATTTGTGTGAAACAAGATAGTTAGCGGCGTTTGTTAACGTCAATCGCAGGATTTGGCAATTGGAAGGAGAAAGTCCCTACCTTTGATGGGTTCATCTGCTGTCACGGGCCGATCTTGATGCTGGCTTCTCTATGGTGGCTGCTTTCGACGATAACAATCACCGACACTTTTTGGTATATTAATGAGCATTTTTACAATTATTAGCGAGATTTCAATAACGAGATGTGAACGATATCATTGCGAATTTTCAACTGATTTGATGTGGGTAATTTTAGATTTTTGTGCGATAATGTTTATGTGTTGCCAGTAGGTATGGAACCTTTATTGGATAACCAACACCTCTGCCATAGGTCACCCCAAGTGGTTCGCTACGATTGGTGATTTAGCAGGGGTGCCCGGGTTCATGGAGTGAGGTTTGTCTGGGTCCTGGAGGCGGATGACCGGGATACACTAAACCCCAGATTCCTACCCACCCCTTAAACCCTTTTCCTTCCCATACTCTCCTCTCCTTCCTTTCCTTAAAAAAAACCCTCCACACAGCATCAATGAAATTATTTTCCTCAGGGCCACCTGTGTGGAGCTCATTTAAAAAAAAAAAAAAAAATTTCTCCTTTTTGTAGTAACTAAGTAGGGACTTTCAATGAAATGATAAAGACAAACTGGGAAAATTACAATGAAGGACTTAGGAACATGGGTTTAGTTTTTAAGCGGTTTCAGATAAAAACAATACCGTTACCCTAAGTTACAGGTACTTTCTTAAAAAGCAGTGCTCTTGTTAATAATCTAAATTGTACGTAGAATTTTATATGAACCTTTATTTTGACCATGAACTATTCTAACTACCGAAAGTTTGTTGAACTAAGTAGGTATATTTGGGTCGGCACTTACTTTATGAAATATTGTCCCAAGGTATTTCTCAAATTAATTAAATTACCTATTCAAATTAATTAATTTCATCAATGGAGTGAAGAACCACTTATTAATGATTTATTGAAAGCAGGAATTCTGAAGTACCTTAATACCATTGATAGAGTCAATACTGGCTGAGCCTACGGAAAGGAATCTTGACTGAGTCAAATAGCATTTAAATCTAAGACCTTGAAAAGAAACGTAATTTATCTATTATTAATAAATGAATTTGGTGGCCACTTAGAAATAAGTTGATATTTTTCAATTAGGTGGCTATTCATTACAAATTTACAAAAACAGGTTGAAATGATCATTTCCATTGATAACAACCATGCTGCTCATTATGTTTTTGGTTCCAAATGAATGAAATCTATTTTTTTATTTATTGTCATCAAAATTATTTAAATCTAATTGTACAAATTGTTTAAATCTCAAGATACATGACGCCATCAGTTGGGAGAGCACCTGACCGGCAATCAGAAGGACACGGGTTCAAGTCCCGTTGGCGTCATGTGTCTTTTCTCGGAAGATTTTTTCAATGTGTATTTCAGGCTGATAATTATTGCTTATAATAATTGTTAAAAAAAAATAATATAAAAATCGAAATGCTGAGATCGAAAAAAATAAGTATCTCTAATAATAATAAGGGTTCTCTACGTGATGTAGATTCACCAGTTTCCCGCTTGTACTACGAGTTTCCGGATACGTTGTATATATATATATATAATTAATATATATATATATAAGAAATAATTTCCAAAATTGACATACCTGCAATAAACAACATTGTAAAAATGTATCGATTCGGTAAATATAACAGTAATAAACCAAGACCTATAAAAATCCATTTTGATAATTCCCAGACAGCAAGAACACTACAAGGAAAAAAACATCTCTTAAAGGACAACCTACGCATTTACTCTGACTCAACCCCAGCACAGCAAAAGCATCTAACGGACCTACGAGTAGAACTAGACAAACGAAAAGCTAACGGTGAGACAGATATAACAATTAAATACGTAAATTCGTCTCCCAAAATCGTCAACATTCATCCAAAAAACTGAGTACTATGAAAATTTATTATCAAAACGTTCGTGGACTACGAACTAAATTAAACGAACTACGTTCTACCATATCTACACACCACTATGACGTATATGTGCTGACAGAAACTTGGCTCGACTCGGAAATAAAATCAACAGAACTAGGACTTAACAACTACAAAATCTTTCGCTGCCATAGAAACTCTAAATCCAGTTCCAAAACAAGGGGCGGCGGAGTACTAATTGCAATTAAAAAAAAAAATTATCAAGATAACTCAAAACAAAAAATAATACACTCGAACAACTATTTATACCAATTGATACCACCGTAGAAAAGATAATAATTGCAACTGTGTACACACCGCCACTATCTGATGCTCTAATCTACCGAAGTCACAGCGAAGACGTTGAAGATCTACTATACAAATACCCTAACTCTAAAATTATTATTCTTGGGGATTACAACCTACCTAACCTGAAGTGGAAATCAAGTGATAGTGGTTTAATTGTAAATGAGGGTGAGAATGATCGTGCACGTGAGATTTTGGATATGACAAATTTTTTAAATCTTTTCCAACATAACTTTATATACAATGCAAATAATCGCTTACTAGATCTAGCAATATCAAATTATCCTAAATTGGTCATTTACAAATGTAATGATCCTCTCTTACCTATTGATAACTACTACCCCCCTCTTTATATTAAGCTAAATGTGTGTAGCGTCAAACCAAAACACGTTGAAGAGACTCTCAACTACAAACGTGCAGATTTTGAATCTATAAATTATAATCTTTCCCGTGTCAACTGGTCTTTTTTATCGGACGTGAATACTGACAAATCCTTAGATAATTTATATTCAATATTGTCTAGCACCATAAAATCATATGTACCACTATATACTCCTAAAAAACATACATATCCAACTTATTTCTCACCAGAACTAAAAGCCTCACTTCAACAAAAAAATAATAAAAAGGGTCCCACAAAATACTGATCCGAAAATTTCATGCTCTGGGAATCAGAGCAAATATGTTGAACTGGCTAAGTTGTTACGTATCAGGTAGAACTTTATTTGTAAAAATAAAATCTTTTATATCCAAACCATTTTCTGCCACTAGTGGAGTACAGCAAGGTAGTCATTTTGGCCCGATTTTATTTCTTATTTTTATAAACGACATAGTCAACTGCTTTAAAGACGTCAAAGTATTGCTTTTCGCTGATGACATTAAATTATATAAAGAGATAACTATCCTTAACTGTGAAATTCTTCAATCAAATATAGACATGCTTAAAATTTGGTGCTCACAAAACAATCTATATTTAAATGTAGAAAAATGCAAAACTTTGACCTTTTCCAGAAAAAAAAATCACTGTTTTACGACTATTCAATAAATAAAATAAATTTAGAAAGAGTATCGGAAATGCGGGATCTTGGCATAATAATGGATGAGAAACTAGACTTCACGGTTCACATTCAACAAACTGCAAATAAGGGTATGAAAACTTTAGGATTTGTATTAAGAACAATTAAAAACTTTGAATCGTTACAAATCATTAAACTACTGTATACATCCCTTGTTAGAAGCCTAATAGAATATAACTCTGTAGTCTGGTTGCCCTTCTACAAAATTCATATTCATACTATTGAAAGAATTCAAAGAAAATTTCTACGCTTTGTAAATTTTAAACTTAACATCCCTTAAGAGCACATAAATTACCCGTCGTTAATGAATACTTTAAATATTCCAACATTAGAAAACCGACGAAAAATAAACGACCTAACTTTTTTATTAAAATTATTAAACTCTAAATTCGACAGTTGTGAACTCCTGCAATTAATAAATCTACATGTACCTACACGAACAACTAGACATACATTGACATTTTATATACGTACATCTCATTCGAACTATGATTTACATTCTCCAATACAACGTTTGCATAGTCTTGGTAACAAATACTTAAACAATCTGGATGTATTTGGCAATAATTTGAACTTAGCAAACTTCAAACGCCATATGTTTGTTTTTTGTAACTTTATTTAGATGTAAGCAATAATATGTGCCAACTATTTATTTCTACCTATCCCATAAACTAATGAAAACAACAATTTTAAACATTACCTACTTTATGTCAACTACTATTATTTTATGGACTATATTTTGTTTCTTATATTTTATGTTACCTGTATTTTGCTAACGCTTATATTTTATGTAACCTAAATTTTTTTTTTTTTTTTAACCCTTATATTTTTTCTAACCTATATTTTGTTTTTAACAAATATTATGTTACTTGTATTGTGTATTGTATTTTGTAAACCCATTCTTTACACTGTAATTAAAAAAAACATGTACTGCATTCTATGTAAAAGCCCTATGGGCGTTTAAATAAAATAAATAAATAAATAAAAAATTAAATAAATATATATATATAAAATAAGGAAATAACAGTTGAAGTATTTTAAATTAATTGTTAATGCGATTGTACTTGGTTTTAGATATTATTGTTAAACTAGCTGACCCGGCCACACGTTACTGTGGCTAATAAAACACAACGTCATCTACTGGATGGTTATCCAACCTTTATAACCACCGCCGTCTTTGAGCTTATCGCAAAGAGACAGACAGATGCCGCGGAGGACTTTAATTTATAATACATAGAGATGGTGTGAAAGAATATAATAATGTGCATGAAATGCTTGGGGTAACTAACGTATTTAAGTTAATAAGGATTAATACTGTATCCGTCTAAATAACTTTTCAATTACCGCAATGTACGTGACCATTTTTTAGAAGATAGGATGGATATAGTAAGCTATCCGTAAAAGATAGATATATGCCTTCGCGGACTTTTTTGTAGATCTATAAAAGAGGAATATCCCACCATGTATTGTTTTGTTATATCCCAAAAAGATTAGGCAGCGTTTCAATGAAAGCTACCAGGCAGCTTGATTTTTCCGACACTTATTTTTTTTATTTATTTGCAAAAACAGTGTAAAAACCAATACATTGCAAAAGCGGTATGTATATGTAAAGGAAATATATTCCCTTTAAATTTGAATCCTATAATGTCAATTAGAATGCAATCATCGATTGTCATTTGTTTTGTTATTCTATTATTTGATTGTTAGAAAAAAACCATTCAAAGTGATATTAATAAACATAAATGTCGTTTCTTAGTTAGAAAAAACTTTGCAACACAAGTGTTTTATTTAGAAATTAATAAAAAGGAATTAAACCTATCAACATATTATAAAACGACATTTATGTTTATTAATATCACTTTGAATATCACTTAACGAACATGTTAAAGAAGAAGATTTTAAAATAACAATGAATCATTTAAATAATGATCAAAAAACAGAAATAAATGAACTAATAGACAAATACACATCAGTGTTCGCGAAGAGTAAATATGATGTTGGCACTGTCAATGGATATGAAGCGAAGATAGACTTATTAGTGGATAAATATTGTAGTAAGAGGCCTTACAGATGCAGTGTAGAAGATAAAAAGGAAATAGAAGAGCAAATAGCAAAATTATTAGACAATAAACTGATAGAAGAGTCGTACAGTCCATTTGCTGCACCGGTCACTCTAGCATTTAAAAAAGAAGAAAACAAAAGATCCAGATTATGCATAGACTTCAGAGACTTAAATAAAATAGTAATACCTCAAGCTCAACCATTTCCATTGATTGAAGACCTAATGACAAAGACCAGAAATTGCAAATTTTTTTCAACGCTGGATATAAACTCAGCCTTTTGGTCTATTCCATTGCGGATTGAAGACAAAAAAAAAACAGGATTTGTAACACAGGAGGGACATTATCAATGGACCTGCCTGCCTTTTGGATTGAAGACTTCTCCGGCAATTTTTCAGAGGATATTAAGCAATATATTGAGAAAATATAAACTAAACGAATTTGCTGTCAATTACATAGATGACATTCTTATTTTTTCAAAAACTTTTGCTGAACACATTGATCATCTGACAAAGCTGCTGAATGCAATCAAAACAGAAGGTTTTAGATTAAAATTTACAAAATGCACATTTGCATCAGATATGGTAAAATATCTGGGTCATATAATTCAGAATAATTCAGTCAAGCCAGTAAAGGATAATTTGATTTCAATAAAGAATTTTCCTATTCCAAAAACACAAAAGAATGTGCGACAATTTCTAGGAAAAATCAACTTTTATCATGAGTACATTCCGAAGAGTGCAATAATACTAGATCCTTTGCATAATTTATTAAGGAAAAATCAAAAGTTTATTTGGACTGATAAATGCCAAAATGCTTTTGAAACGATGAAAAACCTAATATGCTCACAACCGATCTTGGAAATTTTTGATCAAGATTTACCAATTAATATATATACAGATGCTTCTCTAGAGGGTGTTGGAGCTATTTTAAAACAGACACAATCTGATGGAAAAGAAAAACCTGTTGCTTACTTTTCGAAAAAATTAAACAGCGCACAGAAAAAGAAAAAAGCAATTTACTTAGAATGCTTAGCTATAAAAGAGGCAGTGAGATACTGGCAATACTGGTTGATAGGAAAACCATTTACAGTTTATTCAGATCACAAACCGCTGGAAAATATGAATATCAAATCTAGAACCGATGAAGAGCTTGGTGACTTAACATATTACTTATCCCAATATGATTTTCAAATTAAATATTCTCCAGGAAAGTACAATATTGAAGCTGATTGTCTAAGCAGAAACCCAGTCTTAGAACCAGATGAGAACCAAGATGAGCAATTAAAAGTTGTCAACTTAATAAAATTAGAAGATATCTTAAAAGATCAGGTCAAAAATGAGAAGATACAGTGCAGAAAAGATAAATTGATATCGAAGAATAATGTTTATTACAAGAAAGTAAAAAAAAAAGAAAAAATAATTCTATCAGAAAAATTCAGCATAGATTTTATCAAAAATGTTCACACAGACCTAGGTCACATAGGAATTAATCAAATGCAAAAAATGATAAGCTCATGGTACACATCAGAAAACATGACAAACAATATAAAGAGAACTTGCGAAAGTTGTGCAGTATGTTTAAAGAACAAATCAAGAGGTCAAAATAAATATGGATTGATGTCCTACTTGGGTCCCGCAACAAAACCTTTTGAAATATGTTCTATTGATACGATAGGTGGTTTTGGGGGTTCACGGTCAACAAAGAGATACTTGCACCTGTTATCAGATCATTTCACGAGGTTTGCATATATTTTGACGTCAAAAACTCAAAATACCAACGATTTCATCAAACTCTTAAACTCCACAGAAACTAATGACATTGGCATGATACTATCAGACCAATATCCGGGTCTTAATTCTAGAGAATTCAAAAAATTTTTGGATGAAAAAAATATTCCAATCATTTTTACTGCAGTAAACTCGCCTTTCTCAAATGGATTAAATGAAAGATTAAATCAAACGCTAGTCAATAAAATTAGATGCAAAATCAACGAAAATGACTTAAAAGTGGCTTGGACAACTATAGCCCGTAATTGTGTAAAAAACTATAATGAAACGGAGCACACTGTCACTGGTTATGCGCCTCAGTACCTACTTAACGGCACAGATGTTACGATTTTGCCAAATGAGTTAAAACTTAAGAAGACTGACATCGATTTGATTCAAGACAGAAAAAAAGCTCTGGAAAATACTATAAAGTCACATAATTACAACAAGATGATTTACGATAAAACCAGGAGACATATTAACTTCAAAGTTGGTGATACTGTTTTTGTGGAGAATGGAAACAAACTTAACAGGAAGAAGCTCGACGAATTGAGAATCGGACCCTACAAAATAATAGAAAAATTATCAAACTCAATTTACAAGATAAATACTGGTCGAAAAAAATTAGAATCAAATTTTTTCCACATCTCGAAATTAATTCCAGCACCTGCATTGATGAACCATGAAGAGGATATCGAAGATGAATGAAAATTTTTGCAATAATTTTCTTTCCCGCGGGGGGGGGAGATGTAAAGGAAATATATTCCCTTTAAATTTGAATCCTATAATGTCAATTAGAATGCAATCATCGATTGTCATTTGTTTTGTTATTCTATTATTTGATTGTTAGAAAAAAACCATTCAAAGTGATATTAATAAACATAAATGTCGTTTCTTAGTTAGAAAAAACTTTGCAACACAAGTGTTTTATTTAGAAATTAATAAAAAGGAATTAAACCTATCAACATATTATATATATAATACATAAATTTACACTTAAGATACAAATTAAAACATGAGTGATATTTCGTGTTTAAACTCGTTGTAGGACATACGGAAAATATCCACATTTCTTGCGAGGCAATTAATTAACCTAGTAATTCTTCCCAGGAGCATCACCATTGGCAAGTTAGTTCTGAACCTGGGAAGAATCAAAAGCCTGTGTTGGCAGCCTTGCGTGAAATTATCCGGGACATAGAATCCTTTTTTG
Source organism: Limnephilus rhombicus (assembly GCA_929108145.2). NCBI lineage: Eukaryota > Metazoa > Arthropoda > Insecta > Trichoptera > Limnephilidae > Limnephilus > Limnephilus rhombicus. Next base: position 42,814,999 of record OV815288.1, on the reverse strand, counting down.
CCAGTATATCTGGTACCGATATAAAACCAATTAGAAGCTTATAAGCCATCAGTAGTAATGCGAGATCTCTTCTCGAACCAAGGCTGCAGATACCCAACATTCCCAAGATAAATGCTGTTGGAAACAGCCATGGGTAAAAACCAAACTCTCTCATATAGAGGAATCGTAAAAATTTCTTTTGTATTTTCTAACTGTAAGATTGGTTAGTTCCTTCGAATTATGTACGACAAAACTCAACATCCCCAAAACTCAACTTCTAACAATTATCGTTATGTTTCAACCAATTTACACAAATCCTTGACATGGTGAAAACCGCATGAAAATCTGTTCAGTAGTTTTCGAGTTTATCGCGAACAGACAGACAGACGACGCGGGGGACTTTAATTTATAATATGTAGAGATAAATCAAATCAAAAAATATTTATTGTAAAATAAAAATTACAAAAGGTGTAGCAATTTGGGAGGCGGGAATGGGTACCGCCGCCCCGGGAACCTCTATTGGATAACCAACACCTCTGCCATAGGTCACCCCAAGTGGTTCGCTACGTTTGGTGATTTAGCAGGGGTGCCCGGGTTCATCGGGTGAGGTTTGTCTAGGTCTTGGAGGCGGATGACCAGGACATACTGAACCCCAGATTTCTACCCACCCCTTAAACCCTTTTCTTTCCCAGAACTCTCCTGTCCTTCCTTTCCTTAAAAAAACCCTCCACACAGCATTCTCAAAGATGACATAGGCCCTGAGGGAAATTATTTTCCTCAGGGCCTCCTGTGTGGAGCTCATGTAAAAAAAAATAAAAAAAAAAATAAATAAATAAAAAAAATAAAAATAAAAAAAGCTTATGGGTAGACCTCATTTCTTCCAGCTAACCACATTTATTTAATTGCAATGTTTATATAATATTATTTGTTTTACTATAATAAAACAGATAGAGATAGAGATGTAGAGAAGATAGAGATGTAGACACTCCATTGTATGTGTAATAGTGTTGTGCAAAACTGGTATGCATTAATGGCGTACATAAGCGACCCACTCTGTTTTGCCTATTGCTCTCAACGCGTACCGTGGCATGGTGCGACTTCTTAGAATAGTCTTTGTGTGAAGCAGCGTATTTTTTATATATGTATTTTTAGAGGTGGGACTTGAAAGTCTTGAAAAAGTTGAGAGGTTGAATAATCTGATGGATTCTTAGTAATAATTTTGATTATTAATCTTTGAGTAATTTCCAGTGGCAAAATTGAATGTTTCTGAGAAACACTAATTTGTAAATTAATATACGGAACGAGAAGTCAGAATTTATGTTTCCTCTTCAATTTTTTTGTGTTTGTTCTACCCGCATTAACCAATCTCTTAATGCGGCCCTTTTCCTAACCTTGTACACAAGTAGTTCAATAACTTATTAGGTCCCGTACAGGGCCAGCCCTATCGGGGCGCAAATTGCGTCGAATTGCCTAGGCGCTAAAAAAAACTGTGAAACATAAAAATACAAATTTTATTGATTACAGCGACCACCTACCAAGGCGTCTACTGGTTTTGACAGAGAGCGTCAATTTTTTCTTGCGCCAGGCACCGTATGGCTCATGGGCGGCCCTGGTCTCACAATAAAAAATTATACATACATATAACCTGATTTTGGTATTTTTATATCAATGCTTAGCATCCAAAGATATTTCTTTAGAAAGGATGAAATAATCGCGTAATTTGAATATAGAATTCAATCCTTCTTAGCAAAGGAAATATAAGCAGGAAAATTCTAATTAGCAAAACCAAAATTCCAGAGAAATTTGTTTGTGAATAAACTAAAATGAAATAAGGCTCTTCGGAACTAGATTTAAGTCTTGTCCAGGTTGTCTTATCGAATATTGCCATAAAGCATTAAAATATTAAATTCTGCGAATAAAATCAGCATTTTGAATTTATTACTTATTTATTTATTCATTTTCGAGAAATCGATTGTTTAAGTTTTACAGTGTAGTATAGAGCCAAAATAATACTAATTATGAATTTCCCCCTTGTAACTTCAGGACGATAAACAAAAATAAATAAAACATTCATACCGGGTTTATGGGGTGAGGTTTATTCGGATTTTGGCGGCGGATGTATCTGCCAACCAGCTGCATGGCAGGTCGGATCGATAGAGAATGGTTGAGGGAGTCTTTTTGACTTCTCCAGCCGTATTATCTCGGGATACTCATACGTCCGTTACCCCTGGACACACTGACTCTCAGATTTCTACCCACCCCTCGTACCCTTTTCCTTCCCAGAACTTCCTCTCCTTCCTTTCCTAAAAAGAACCTACACACAGCATCCACAAAGGTGACATAGGCCCTGAGAGGAATTATTTTCCTGAAGGCCTCCTGTATGGAGCTAATGTAAAAAAAAATATAACGAAATTTAGTCAATACTAAAAATCATTTTAATGTTTTTTTTTGTTTTTGTTTTTACATGAGCTCCACACAGGAGGCGCTAAGGAAAATAATTTTCCTCAGGGATGCTGTGTGGGGGGTTTTTTGTAGGAAAAGGAAGGAGAGGTGAGTTCTGGGAAGGAAAAGGGTTTAAGGGGTGGGTAGGAATCTGGGGTTCAGTGTGTCTTGGTCATCCGCCTCCAAGACCTAGACAAACCTCACCCCATGAACCCGAGCACCCCTGCTAAATCAAATAACGTAGCGAACCACTTGGGGTGACCTATGGCAGAGGTGTTGGTTATCCAATAAAGGTTCCGTGGGCGGCGGTACCCATTCCCGCCTCCCAAATTGATGGTTCTGTAAAGATTAAATGGTTTTTTCATACGTGTCGTACGTAAGCATTTAAGTATGTAAATCTTCAGATTTCAGAAAGAATTTTGGTGCAGATTTAAAGAAAGAGAAAATTATAAACACACTTTTTAAGAGCAAGAACTTACATTTACCGACAAGTTATAAAACGTTTGTTTAGAAAAGTGTTATTTTTACATATATTAAGCACTAGTATGCCAACTACCTAGAGCCATTGAACAATTATTACATAACAATTATTATAAGCAATAATTATCAGCCTGAAACACTCATCCACATTGTTAAAATCTTCCAAGAAAAGATACATGACGCCAACGGGACTTGAACCCGTGTCCTTCTGATTGCCGGTCAGCTGCTCTCCCAATCGAGCTATGGCGGCGTATCTTGTACCCGCTAAATGATTCAATATATACTAGTGTTTCATTCAACAATTACTGCTTACAAAACAACCAACTTTATTTTTGCGAGAGAGAAATTGTTAGTGTTAAAATTCCTCGCTAGGTGGCGTCGAGACAAAATATGTCTTCATTTTTTTGGGAAATACTTAAACTTGTCAAATATTAATAATAATTTTTATTGTTAAACTAACGTTTAAGACAAGATTTTTATGCATAGCACAAAGGGTAACAATTATTATAAGCAATAATTATCAGCCAACGCATCTAATTATCTGAACAGGAACACACAGGCAATTAGATATTTTTCTAAAAGAAATTAATAAAATAAATAAATCGATCCAGTTTACAATGGAAATGGGGGAAATAAAATTAACTTTCTCGACATAGGTATAGAAATCATTAACAAAAAAATTGAATTTTCAATCTATAGAAAACCTACATATATAGTGATAACATCATACACAATACATCTAGACACCACATTTCACATAAATTATCAGTATTCTATTCACTTATTCACAGACTTTTACATGTGTCTTTGATTTACATAAATTATAATAATGAATTAAATATTATAAAAACCATAGCTCAGAACAATGGATACAAGAGCGAAACTATTACAGAAAAAGAAAAAAAAACTTACATTAACAATCATTTCACAAGGACTCGATAATAAAAATGAAAAAGATTTTGCTAAACAATGGGTTAAGATCCCTTACATTGGCGAAATATCATCTAAAATATCCAGATTAACTAATAATGATAAATGTAAAACAGCTTTTTATAATGTGAATTTTCTAGGGAGAATTTTAATCAATAATAAAGATAAAAGAGAAAAACTTGAAAACTCAGGGGTTTACCAAGTGAATTGCGCTAACTGCCCATCGTATTACGTAGGTCAAACTGGGAGGTCAGTCAAAACCCGAATTAAAAAAAATAAATTATAAACTGTGTGAATGACAAAGGAAATTGTCGAATGTAGCATCACACTTATTAGAAAATAAACACTCGTTTGATAAAGACAGAGATGTTAAAGTTCTCCATATTTGCAATAAAGGTCATAAACTGGATAGACTAGAATCTTTAGAAATTACCCGCTTAACTAAAAAAATAGAACCTAACTTTGGAATGAATAAGCAATTAGAATCATTTGATAAGTCTTCGCTTTGTATCCATTGTAATTTTCATAATAATTTCGAAATTAAAATATGTGTTTAGTTTAATTAAACATGTGTCCTTTATTAAAATAGGAACCTTGTAATGAATAAGCAATTAGAATCATTTACTAAGTCACCACTTTTGTATCCAGTGTAATAATGAGCAAAATTAAGAAAGGGACCCTCAGATGGTTTGGGCACGTAGAGCGAATGAGCGAAGAAAGTAGTGTAAAAAGAATATATGATGCAAATTTGAATGGTAGAAGAAGTCGGGGACGCCCGAGGAAGACATGGCACGATCAAGTGAATCAGATACTTGAGAGGGGCCATGTCAAAAGTCAGAATAATAGAAGAGTATGTATGAGACGATGTATGAATGTGAGTGAGGCAAAGAGTGTGTGCCAAGACCGAGTTGTTTGGCGGTCCGTCCTCTCTGCCTACCCCTGCGGGGAAACGGCGTGATGGTTAATTAGTTAGTTAGTTAGTAATTTTCATAATAATCTCGAATTTAAAATAGGTATTTAGTTTAGACCAATCCTATTCCAATGTAAACATGTATCACTTCAAAAAGTAACTTTGTAAAGATAAAACAATTAGATTCATTTGCTAAGTCCCCGCTTTTGTATCCATTGTAATTTTTAGAACAATTTCGATATTAAAATATGTATTTAGTTTAGACCATTCCCACTCCAATGTAAACATGTATCCCTTCAAAACGCAATAAAAAAATACCATACTTCATAAATATAAGAACCATTTAACAATAAACTTAGGTCATTAGTAACTCATATTACTTGTAAGGTTTTTCCCTAATCATCATTGAAGTGAGCTACAAACCCAAAGTAATTAGCTTACTGGAATTATTAAAATATTTAGAAATTCGACAGTCTAAGATGACTTAGCAACAAATATAATTATTATAATTGATTAAAATCCTTGTAGACCACTCCTCTCCCCCTCCCCAATATGTTGTGTATATAAACCGTAGACTAAGAATTATTTGTACCAGTCTGAAGATGGCTTTAACGAGCTGAAACTGGTTACGGTCAAATAAAATTAGGTGAAATAAAGTTTTATTTTCGTTTTATTATATATAATATATTATTACACACGCGTCTGTTTTGAAAGGAGTCGAGAGAGAAAGGATATTGGAAGAGGATGGTTAGGAAGCTTTTGGATAATTAGCTTTGATCACTAAAAACGGATAAAGCCACCTCAAGCAAAGTTTGGATGTAATCCCCGAGCTATAGGAGGCAAGCATTTCCAGCAAGCTATCACTAGTAACCTAGCAAGGTAGGTTTAATGTCACATTATTTGAATTCCTCATAATAATAAGCAAAATTTGCAAGATTTATAATTTAAAAAAAAGTACATATTCAGTGCTAATGTTTACATTGGTTTAGATGCCTACTTGAAGAACAGAATAGTTAATATTATATACCTATTAATAGTTATAAACTTAGGTTTCTCGTAATCCACCTCACTAGGCTAGCCTGTGTAGAGGCAGTAATTTTTAAGTCAATTTATATTTAATACTTATTAACATGCCTCGACTAATATTAAAATATAATCACCTAATAGATTGGTTGCATTAACAACGATTTTTAATAATAAGAATCAGTTCATTGGTTTAATTTCGAATTTGGGTGAGCGCGCCGGTAAAGACCCTATCATTATTTTTGATCCAATTTTTTATGTTATTTTTGAATTTTTTTTGTGAATCACATATTTTTTACTCTATCTGAAAGAATATTGTAAAGTCTTGTTGTAAGGTATCTGAAGTTTCGTTGACCAAAAGTAGTATGCGTTATAGGAATTTGTAGTAAGTCTCTGTTTTTGTTTCGTGTACAGCGAGAATTTAATCTTTTTTCATAATATTTATGTATATTTGTATAAAGACGATTGAGGATTTTTTTGCGTATATCTGCTGAACGTCAAACACATTCATAATATTAAAGATTAAGTTTGAGTCAGCAATTAGAGGTAGTCTAAGGATTATTTTTATAATAGTTTTCTGTGCCTTTTTAATTGGATCCAGTGCAGATGCAGTGTCACTTCCCCACGCTATGATGCCATACTCAATAATAGATTTATAGACTGCAAAATAAATCATTTTCAAGTGTTCTAAGTCGAGAAATTTTCGTATCGTTCTTAAAATGTGCATCGTTTTCTTATTTTGCTTGCAATAATGAACGACAAATACTACTTTTGCTATAATGGAGGATTAACCTTCCAAATTGGTTTGGGCACGTAGAGCGAATGAACGAAGAGAGTAGTGTAAGAAAAATATATGACGCAAATGTGAATGGTAGAAGAAGTCGGGGACGCCCGAGGAAGATATGACATGATCAAGTGAATCAGATACTCGAGTCGGGCCATGTCAAAAGTCAGAATAATGGAAGAAAATGTATGAGACGATGTATGCATGTGAGTGAGGCAAAGAGTGTGTGTCAAGACCTAGTTGTTTGGCAGTCCACCCTCTCTGCCTACCACTGCAGTAACGGCGTAATTGTTAGTTAGTTAGTTTTATTTTTTATTTAAGCGACTATGTAAAATAATTCTAAAAGTATACGAAATATAATGGTTATATTGGGTAAAGATATTGTATTTCTTTAGTCCTCTTCACTAGGGGTTCCTGTGCTGAGGCTGACTAAAATTGTTTAAATATAGTTTATTCGTCGTTTTCAGTGTCTTCATTAGGGAGTTTTCGTTGATCTCTTTCAGCCATTTTTTTTATTCTTGATTTGGACTCATAAATTTTTTTAATTACTTTTATGTCTTGGGGAAAAATGTTGTGGAGTTTTGTTGCAAAATAAGTGTAGTTTCTTTGTCCGAATGTGGTTTTATAACTTGGAATGTTTTTATGTCATTTTTATTCGATCTAGTGTGATGGATACGCTGTATAGTAGAGAATTCAGTATTTTTGAATAGCTTCAATAATACATTTTTGGCATATATTCGTTCTACATTTGGTACGTCAAAGCTATTGAAAATTTCCACCGAAGGCGTTCTTATAGATACTTTCAGTATGGTCTTTATGATTCCTTTTTGAATTGTATTCAGGTTTTCGTTATTTGTTTTGGGGTGTTATGCCGTGTTGCGCTACCTCCTTCTTTAGCCAACGTTTCGGACATCGTTGCAGTGTACACATCTACCGGATCTGCCGGATCTGCCCTGATGATGGACACTGCAACGATGTCCGAAACGTTGGCTATAGAAGGAGGTAGCGCAACACGGCATAACACCCCAAAAACAAATAACGAAAATGCTTTTGGCCGTGAAAATCTTAAAACTTATTTGTATTCAGGTTGTGTATGTATTTATGTATAGTAGATCCCCATCCTACAATTCCGAATTCAATTCGAGAATGACATAACGCTTGGAAACCTTTTTCAAATCCTTTTTATTTACACATTTCTTAGATTTTTTATGAAATATTTAAGGCTTGTGAGTTTTTCAGTAATTTTTTTTTAAATAATCGGAGACGGTTTACATATATATAGTTCCCGTGAGCACTTAGGCCATAAACCCATTGTACTATTTCCCATTTTACCTCATTCCTTTGACAGTATCCCAGTCCCCTTTATAAAGTTCACCAGGATTGTCATTGAAAATGAAGCTATATCTTCTGGTTGACAATGTGTCTTCCCAGTAATTTAGTAAGTTAGTTAGTTAATTCCAAATTTTTGAACCCGTGGCGGGGGTGAGAACTTGAAGCTTTGAGTCTCTCGGTTTATTGACAGACCTCTTAAGGCTTTCACTGTAAGGTCCAGTTGTTTCGCAGAAATTTACATATATGTCAAAGTCATGAAACGACCATTCAAATTTCTTCATACAGTTGTAATTTTTTTTACATTTTTATTTTTCCATTAAATGCCGATTCTGTTCATTACACCTTTTGTAAAAATTGTGATCAGTGGAAGAGTACAATTAGCATGTTGTTACCTTTGTCAGCTTATTATAATTTAATAGAAAGCTTAGATAGCACCTAGAATCGGCGGTTAACGGGGACTTTTCAAATGTAAAAATAAATCAAAATGGCGCTGAATGGTAAATTTGATAATAATGTTATATTTGAATTTCTGCGCAACAAGTGGGCCTTAGGAAATTTGCAAGTATGAATGTTTTTGCTTCAAAACATAATCAAAATAATGACAACAATGGTTTCTGTTGAGTTCTTACACTTTTGAGATTCTCCGACACTTTACTTGTGGAGATGAATTCAATGAATAGCAGTTTCTTGTCAACAATCTGGGTTTGTTTGATTATTTACGTATTTACAAAGAGATGGCTACCAAGTAGTCGACCTAACTGAAAGGAAGCTGGAATAGGTCTGAATTCTGAATGCTCGCTATCGCCTGACAGACTGAGTCATGACAGAGCTTGGCGGTGAGACAATCGTAGTGCCTCCGCCGGTCATGCGGAGAAGTAATTCCCTGCTGACATCTTACGGATTAGTAAGAAAGCTTTTATATACATGACATCTTGCGGCGTCGTCTGGAAGCTTTTATATATACTTTATTTTTAAATCAATTAATACGCTTCAGATTTTATGTCCGGTTTAAATCGTTCCCGCAGGAAAAACTTAACCCTTTCACGCACTTTTCCACAAATGATCACCTAGTCCAGGGGTGCTCATACTCGAACTGCTGGCGATCTACCTCAATATTATTAGACTCCGATTGATCGATTCTGACATGATGTAGCGCCGGGGGGGGGGAGGGGTAGAAATGTTTTTTTTTTATTGCGACCTCATTTTATATCACACGTGACTTCCAATAAGAATCATGTTCTTCCAATAAAAGCAACACTTACACACGGAACAGTCAATTTCTCAGAATACAATCGACAACTTGTTATTTAATTTATCGTTATATTGTAAAAACAAAACTCATTCAAATTAAATCTGTGTGGGGTGAATTAAAACTACACTCAGTACAAAAATAGTCTGCAACTAGAATTTTATAACTGCACTTCGAATAAGAAAATATTTTCCACCAAAATGTGTCAGCAGATTAATTAACAACTGGAATTATACATTCTGAACACAAAACTGGTTTAAAATAAAATTCTATGTGGGCTTAATTAAAACTGCACTCGGAACATAAAAATGGTTTTTCTTTGATTCTGACAGTACATAAATAGTCTGCAACTAGAATTTTATGACTGGGCTTCAAATAAGAAAATGTTTTTTTTTCGAAATGTGTCAGCAGATAAATCCACAGCTGGAATTTTACATTCTGAACACAAAACTGGTTTAAATTAAATCTGTATGTGGTTAATTAAAACTCAACTCAGAATATGAAAATGGTTTTTCTTTGATTCAGTACATAAATAGTCCGCAACTAGAATTTTATAACAGCACTTCGAATTAGAGAAGGTTTTCCTTCGAAATGTGTCAGCAGATGAATCCACAACTCATATATTACATTGTGAACACAAAACTTGTTTAAATTAAATCTGTGCGGCAAATTAAAACTACACTCAGAACAAGAAAAAAGTTTTTTTTTATTCTGGCAGCAGATGCGTAGTCAGCAACAAAAATTGTATTACTGCACTTCGAATAAGATAATGTTTTCGTTCGAAATCTTTCAGCAGATGAATCCACAACTGTAATTTTACATTTTAAACACAAAACTGGTTTAAATTAAATCTGTGTTGGCAAATTAAAACTACACTCAGAACATGAAAATGGCTTCTCTTTGATTCTCGCAGCACATACATCTGCAACTTGAATTTTATGACTGACAAAGAATGTTTACCTTCGAAATATTACAACAGAAATTTTACATTGTGAACTCGATTAAACTAAATCTGTGTGCGGCGAATTAAAACTATACTCAGATGAAAATGATTTTTCTTTATTCTGGCAGCACATGCAGAGTCTGCAACTAGAATTTTATACGTCGAATAAGAGAATGTTTTCCTTCGAAATATGTCAGCAGATGAATCCAGAACTGGAATTTTATATTCTAATCACATAACTGGTTTTGAATTAAGAGTGAATCTATTCACCGCCCTGATTTTGAATTATTTGTTTATAAACTTTGTATCGCCTTCAAGTTACAACTCGGACTGACTGACTCATAAATTAACCAAACCACACACTAGAAACTAGATCGATATCTTCGGGGGGCAATTTTCAATAATATTTCACCATGAATATGCAATAATTTTACGATTTTTTTATGGGGACTTGTGACGTCACACACCACAAACTAGGATAGAGTAAACAATAAACAAAATGGGCGACCATTGACAATATAAGTTACAAATAAATTTTAAACAAAAAGGCGTGAAAAATGGGCGGTCTCATTAATTTAGGATCAACTAAAACAAAAATTGTGAATACATCTATTTACATCGGCAATTTTTTCTCGAGATCGACTCAAAAACTACTCGCGGTCGACCGTTTGAGCATCCCTAGTCAATCCAAGTTCCACACTTGCACTATATAAGTATAATAAATACAAAATAATACAAGAAAAAATAAATTATTTATTTATTTATTACATGAATTATCGAAAGTACATATAGTTTTTTGTGATATTTCACCCTCCATGGTAGGGATGACCCTGTTTTATGGCGGGTGAAGTTTACAGTTTGTGGTTATACATTCATTAGTATAGGTTGAAATTTTACACTAATTGATACCATGCACACAAATTATTCTACAGTAAGAGAGTTTATGTAGTTATATTGGATTACAAGAATAAGGTGAAGAAGTTAAAGAATATTGGGAAAGATAAGTTATTATTAGTATATTAATGAATTATTGATATATAGTTTACAGTAATCAGTTTTATACATATAATGCTGCTTAGATAGTAAAAAAAGATATATTATGTTTTACCTGCTCTTAATACTATGCACACAGATCTTCTTTAATAAGAAAATGATAATAATAAATACAAAATAATACATGCATTTAAAATGACTGATTTTTGCATTTTTGTATATTAATTCTTTGACAAATCAAATATGCCTAAATTTTGAATGAAAGAGCTAGGTATAATGCCAGTAACCGAAATAACAAATGGTAATATTTTTATAATCTGAGAATGCCAAGTTCTTTTCATCTCATTTCCTAAATCTGTATATTTTCTATTTTTTCAGAAACTGATTTTTTAATATTACAGGAATTTGGAATATCTACATCAATGATTTAAGTTATTTTTTATAAATTTTGTCATCTAAAACTATATCAGGTCTGTTATGACTAAATTGTTCTGTCTGTTAGTATAGTTTTATCATAATATATTTTATAAAATTCATTTTCTAAAAATAAATTTGATTTGTATTCATAATATGGTACTATATTACGGCAGTCAATCAAGTTACGTTTAGTTACCAAACTTTGGTGGATTATATTTTTAAAACTGATTGTGCCTAAATGTATACTCAGACGGCGCTTATACAGAACTTCACGATATAATATGTTCTATGGTTTTCGGAAAAGCGTATTTATAAGAATGTTGGCATTCTCGTTATATTAATTTAAAGGTGAACTACGTTAACAAAGTGTAATTACCATCATCCAAATTCAGCTATAGAACGAATTAATTTACTTAGAAATTTAGCAGGTATAGGTGTAGTCAAAATAACCTCTTTGAAACATAATCTAATAGCTAATAAAATAAATATTTTTATTTTTGAAGAAAACGATTAATTTTGTCAATTCGCCGAAAACGCTATTACGAAAATTCACAGAGATACTGTAAAACTCATTAAGATAAAACACAATCCCATTTCATCAGTTGAAGGGGTAAATAATTCGCGAAGTAATTAATATGATTTAAATGCCACGTGCCTCTCACCGTCATCATTAATTTTCCAGCGGCCATTTTTCCGGTTCCGGAAATAACCGGAAGACCACGTGACAGGTAAAACGGCCTGTCACTTCCCTAATTTATGAGTGACGTCACGGGGCCCGATGAAAGGGTGAAAAATCACACAGCTCGCTGTAAATCGCATTAAAAAATCGCCGAACCACAAAGCGGCGTGAAGGGTCGAAGCGCGGCCAAATGGCAGGGGATGGTAGGTGGTAGATGGTAGGTATGTACTTGATGAATTATTCCTGGAGCCTTTTCACCCCTTCATATCCGTACATTGAGATCGTGATTTTATTTTTTAGCGTATTTTTTCAAATGATTTTTCTGTGTAAAAAAATATGTACACATCAACGGACTTGAGTTATGCGTAAGTGATGACTGGAATTTTGTATTTTTACACATCTCTATTAAAATTTATAATGTTTTACCGACGTTATTCGTTTATATAACAGCATAATACTTGCTTCTACTCAGAAACTACTAGTTTTTTAATCCCTTAGTTAATTTGTTAGGTTTTCGGAACAACTCATCTATTTATTTATTTATTTAAGTTTTTATTCCAGCAGGACTGCGAGGGTAGTGCAATCCCAGTCTGCCATATTACATAAACAACTATAATCTATAAAAGAAAAAAAAATTTATATATTAGGTAGGTACCTAATTAAAACATAAAATGAAAACAAACTTCATCACACAAATAACTAAAAATAAGCATAAAATTAAAATAAATAATAATTAAACAGAATTAAAAATAAAAAGATATTTAAGGATTGTCCATCAGGGAGGTCGCCTCATCATCTGCACCCATCGCTCATTATTGGGGTACTGAGCCACTCGGATGCAGCCACGACAATGATATTGGGTGAAGTCCGTGTCCTGCTCCAGAAGCTGGCTAGTCGGTGGCGAAGTAAGGCTGGAACGAGTGCACCCTCCCCTCGGTGAACATCGTGGAGGCACTGCAGAACCTCGGTAGTTGCATACGTTGCCTGAATGCATTGTTGTAGCACACCCTTAGTTTGTCCCATTGCGCTGCTGGGTATTGTGTCCACAGTTCAGATGTGTACAGGGCAGTGCAGTATATCTTGAAGAGTAATTTTCTGACATCGTCGCTACAGTGGTAGAACCGCCTTGAGAGCATTCCGGCCCGTATGTTAATTGCTCTTCTTTGTCGTTCCATATCTTCTATATCCTTCATGTCTTCGGTTAGGATATGTCCCAGATACTTAACCTGTGAGGTCACAAGCAGTTCATTTCCTTCTTGATATATCGGAGGAATATTAAATATTCCTCCAATATATACAGGCATCAAATTTTGATGTCTCCTTATTGTGTTTAAAGCGACGTTGACTGACTTTTTAGAATTGTACAACAAGTTATGGGAGTTTGCGTACTCTTCGCATATTTGCAAAAGTCGTCTCATCGCTTTAATCGAAGGTGCAAGCAGCACCATGTCATCGGCGTAATTAATGTTGTTACTTCCCTGTCCGCAGATATGACAACCGATTCGTGTATCGTTCAACTCTTGTAAGAGGTCGTTAATGTACACATTAAATAGAGTTGGAGACATATTTTCCCCTTGCCTGACTCCGCTTTTAAGGAATAAAGGTCTTGAAGAAGCTCCTGCCCATTGAATGTGATTTTCCTGTTGTCCGTACCAAATAGCCAGCATATTGACCACTGCTGCTGGAACATTTCGCTTTATGAGTTTTTCCCGTAATAATTGATGGGAAACACGATCAAACGCCTTGCTTAGGTCAAGAAAACACCCATATACGGTGGTTTTTCTTTTTTTTGTAGTCGGCTATTATTTGTTTTACTCCATAAATGGCCATATCGGTTGATGAGGCACTCTTGAAGCCGAATTGGTTGTCAAGGGTAAATAGTTTCTCTTTGACTAGCGCGAATAAGATTTTTTCAAATAGTCTCGAAAGAATTATCGCCAAGGAAATCGGTCGGTAATTTCCTAATACCGATGCATCCAGCTGATTGGATTCCAGGATTGGTACGATAATAGTTTTGCTCATATCCATCGGCATATGTGTGTGTCTTGGGAGGCTTGAGTACGGGGCGTCTAGAATAGTATGAAGTTGATCTCCTGCGTATTTTATGTGCTCAGTACCAATGGCGTCGTATCGACTTTTACCGTGGGCGGTTTGCTTAATTGCGCTTTCAATCATTTCAGGAGAAACATTCATGACCATGTCATCATAGGCCGCAGGTGGACATGTCATTATCGAAGGTTTCGTGGTATCTTCTTGATCCTCGCTTAAAGAAAAAAAGTATCTAAATTCGTTGGCTATGTTTTCATCGCCCATAATGTTGTTGACGCATGGTGGAACTTTGCTCTTGGCTTTCAGCACAGTTGAAGTTTTTTTGCAAAAACTTTCTGAAATCTTTGTTATGCATAGACGTAGCTATGCTATCCATTCGTCCTTTGTTTTCCGAGTGTTGACATTTTCGGAGAGCAATTTTAAAAGATTTCTTACTAGTTTTCCTTTCGTTTGCGAAACGGCCTTCCGTGGGCCTTCCGGCTTGAACTCAACAGAGGAATGCATGTCTTGAATGGAGGTACAAAGTGGAGACTTCATTATTCCACTCAGGAACAATGTGATACATTTTTTTGGGTCCTTTCCTTCTGAATGTTTTTATGGCGGAGTTTCTTAGTATATGCACAATATTACCGTAGAGAGAATCTAGTTCAAGTTTATGAGTTTCATTATCACAGTCAAGTCTTTGACATCTTACGCCATCTGAGGGTTTAATTTTTAACAGTTGTTTATTGGCCGTCGTTTTACTATAATATATGGCCAGGGCGTTGTAAGTTTAAATATCATTTTCGGATATCACCGTCCATTTTCCAAAATCCTTTGATCGATTCTGTCCGTTGGAAATAATGGGGGGTCAGATTTAGATCTATTTCCACAGTTAGTGGGAGATGATCTGACCACGTCGCATTGGCTGTGATTTTTACGCTCCTCATTGCACGATTCAACCCCTGTGTCATAATACAGTGATCAAGCCATCTGGTGGTTCCGTGGGCGTCACTTACATAAGTAAATGTATCAGAGCTAAAATGCACAATATCAGTGAATGTGTAGTTATTTTCTGTACAGAACTGTGCAAGTTCACGGCCAAAAAGTGACATATGATCCGCGTTGAAATTTCCTATAATCATGGAGTTGGAGCTGTTTTGTTCCTCAATAATGGCGTATGTTTTTCCCAGATAGTCTTCGAATTCCGGTAAGTTCTCAGCTGAATTGGTCGGCATATAAACCGTGACTATAAGGAGAGTTCCATTTGCTGTATCCAGTTCAATAGCCGTGATTCGTGGACCTCTACAGTCAATCAGAATGGCTTTTATTGTATTGCGCCATAAAATTGCAACGCCTCCGTAGGGGCAGCCAATTAATGGAGCGTCTGAAAGGTTCTCATAGAAAGGTATAGGTCTCATAGAAATCGTTCTGCTTTCCTTGCTATAATGGTTAGAAATATGATCTAAACTGTGCTAGAAAGAGAAAACGCCACCCTTGACGTTTAAATGTAAAAACTAACGACATATTAATTTAAATATACATCTTTATGAATCCAAAGTTTGAAAAAAATTGGAAAATTTTTGGAAATTTTTAACAATTAATATTTTAATATTTTTTCATATAACGACAAAAGGGTGGGTTTACTATTACGTTTATAATACATTAGCTTAAAAAAGTAAATATGCGTTTTTATTTTATTTTTTATTATTCATTTTAATTAGAAATAACGTAAGGGTGAGCTTTTATGTTTGCATTCAATGTATATATATATATCAAACATTGAATTATTTAAATTTTAAAGAATATTTTAACACCTTTTCAAAACAGTTTTTAGTTTCAAGTGCGTTCAGAAACACTCCATTTATTTGGACTTTGTTGCAACGCCAAAATATTTTGACTTTCCGAAAAAATAGGCTCTAGACCTGCAATGTGTATATATTGTATTTAGTAGATTTCTAGTTATATTCAAACATTTTGAGGCTTTAGATATTTTCAGACTACTCTGAAAGGCAACTATGAATATAATTTGGACTCACCAAACACATGTATTATTTTCTAGATATATATTTCATACATGTGCAATAAATACAACGTAATATTTTCCAATTATTACAAGCAATAATTGTCAGCCTGAAACACTCTTTTACATTGAAAAATCTTCCGAGAAAAGATACTTGCCGCCAACGGGACTTGAACCCGTGTCCTTCTGATTGCCGGTCGAAGGCTCTGACCACTGAGCTATGGGGGCTTATCAAATACCCGCCAAATAATTCAATATATACTAGTGTTTCATTCAACAATTACTGCTTGTTATATTTTTCAAAAATAAAGTTGGTTGTTTTCAGGTGGGAAAAAATATAACAAGCAGTAATTGTCGAATGAAATACTAGTATATATTGAATTATTTGGCGGGTATTTGATAAGCCCCCATAGCTCAGTGGTCAGAGCATTCGACCGGCAATCGGAAGGACACGGGTTCAAGTCCCGTTGGCGGCAAGTATCTTTTCTCGGAAGATTTTTCAATGTAAAAGAGTGTTTCAGGCTGACAATTATTGCTTGTAATAATTGTTACCCTTTGTGCTATGCATAAAAATCTTGTCTAAACGTTAGTTTATAAATTAAAAAAATAATAATTAATATTTAACAAGTTTAAGTATTTCCCCAATAAATGCAGTTATAATTTGTCTCGACGCCACCTAGCGAGGGATTTAACACTAACAATGTCTTTCTCGCAAAAATAAAGTTGGTTGTTTTCAGGTGGTAAAAAATATAACAAGCAGTAATTGTTGAATGAAACACTAGTATATATTGAATTATTTGGCGGGTATTTGATAAGCCCCCATCACTCAGTGGTCAGAGCATTCGACCGGCAATCGGAAGGACACGGGTTCAAGTCCCGTTGGCGGCAAGTATCTTTTCTCGGAAGATTTTTCAATGTAAAATAGTGTTTCAGGCTGACAATTATTGCTTGTAATAATTGTTACCCTTGTGCTATGCATAAAAATCTTGTCTAAACGTTAGTTTATAAATTAAAAAAATAATAATTAATATTTTCCGTTACTAAGTTTAGAATTCATGAAATTAACCCCATTTTACGGTAAATTCTATTTTTTTAATGAGTAGCATACACGGGTTGAAACTATTCCAAGCTATCGGGAAACATTAATTTTATTTTTTGACTGAATAATACACATCTCGAAGTGAGTTACAAAAAAAATACACTGAAAATATTAAATGAATAATTTAACATACGAGTACTAGGGGCAGTCAAAAAGTAATGCCTCCTATTTATTTCTCCTTTAATTGTCGAGATATGAAGAATGAAATTGCATTGGTTGAAAACTACACTATTGACGATTAATTTGTTACTTTTCAATATAATTTCCATCCATTTCCACAGTTTTTTCCGTCTTTTAACAAGGGCATGTATCACAGTATTGTAAAAAGCAAGGTCACATCCAGAACACCACCGCAATAACTTTCCCGGCCGATCTCACAGTTTTGTTTTTTTTTTTTGCCCTTGGTGAGTTTGTGTGATGCAATTCCATTGACTACCTCTTTGATTCAGGATTAAAAAAATGAATCCATATTTGGTCTCCGGTCACAATTTTTTCCAGAAACTAAGCGCTGCAAGTGTTGTGAGGCTATTGTTTTTCTTGTTTCTTTACTCTGGCCCGTTAAGTTTCTTGGTACCCACCTTGGACAAACTTTTGTTGAATAATCAGTTATCGAAAAATCGTCATCACACTGCCTTTACTGAGGGAAATAATGCGACATCTGTAGTTATCTGGGGTCACCACGAATGATGTCATCAACTCGCTCAATCATCTCACTCATGAAATCATTTTATTGTCAACCAGCTTTTCCTCAACCAGCGGTGTTTGTCATTCAGCTTCGTTACAGTGACAACCCATCGTCTAGCACTAATGAGGGACGTCAGCACTGCTAGACTAGACAGTCTTTCATGAATTCGAATGGGCGTTTCACCTTCTACAGTGAAGAATCAATCACAGAACGCTGTCTAATACGAACATCAATGTCGGTTATTTTGCAAGCGACTGCACTGCTGCCACCTGTTGACGCAAAAAGTCAGTACTGCAGCAGATTGTAGAAGAAGGTTTGAGGAATTGTACCGAATTCAAAATTTTCACTAAACTAACTTTATTTAGGTACAAAAAAATAGGATGCAGTACTTTTTGACTGCCCCTTATATAAGTAAAGAAATAACGATCAATATTACATATCCCCATATACAAGCCTAGCTTTATTATGGTGGTACATATAAATGTCACAAAACTGCGCTATATAAATATATCGTTATTATATGTGAAATTATTATTTGGTATAGAATGAATAAAAAAAAGAGAAAGGAGAATATACGATGCAAATTTTAATGGTGGAAGAAGTCGGGGACTCCCGAGAAAGACATGGAACGAGCAAGTTTAGTGAATCAGATGCTTGAGTCGGGCCATATTAAGAATCAGAATAATAGAAGGGTATGTGATTAGGGCAAGGAGTGTGCAAGACCAAGATGTTTGGCGTGTCATCCTCTCTGTCTAACCTTTTTATTCATATATATATTTTTATTTGTGTATACCTCACAAGAGTCTCAACTGCTCCCGTCTGGAGTAAGTGAGATTATGGCATCCCAATTGGGGTGTGTTGTCAGGCTGTAGGTAATGGGGAGGGGAAGGAGATGGGGGAGAGGAAGGTACCTGAAAACTAAAGTCATTTCAAATAACGTTTCAATTCTGAATGGGGTCATACACCAGGGCAATATTGAGAATGTCTTCCACCCTGGGATGCACCGCAAATATACTGTTTATTATTGTAACTGAATTAAATAACACAAATTAATCAAATAAAATTTATTTGTGCACGCCGGGATTCAATCCCGCGACCTTCGGATTGTGAGTCAAGAGCTTCACCCCTTGGCTTACGGAGGTGCTTAGTTAGTTAGTTGTATCATATTTTCTGTAAATAATTCAACTTATTTTTAATCAACATTAAAAAAATAACAAACTCTTTTGTTCCGTAAATAAAAATCTAGCAATAAAATCACAATGAATATTATAAAAATCCAAGTACTTCTCACATTTATTTCTCTATCCTCACCCCATATTCTTCCCATCCCCACTCCTTTCAACCTCACAAAATTCTCTAATATTAGAGATGACATAATCTCACTGGCTTTAGGAAGCTTGGATTTTTATGCTGCATTCTCAAAAAAAAAAGTGACCGACGTTTGAATACTGAATCTCGATTAATAAAAAAACATCGTAAATCGATTATATTTGCAGTGCCTAAAATTTCACCGTTTTGAACTATTAGATATTTTCATAGCTGGAATTTATTACACAATAATGAAATAATCATGTACATATTGCATTGATTTGTGAGAATATTTAGCCCATAAATATTGAAAAAATGATTATGAAAATGGAGGGATTTTTTAAAACTTATTTGAACTTTTAATTGGTTGCATGTATCCGAAAAAACCACAAAATATCATAAAATGAAGCAGGACGATGACTCTACAAAATTTCAGGAAAATTTAATCGATCGGATTAAAATTCAACGACCGTTACGAATCTCGTGCGTGTAATGGGGATTGATATGAAATTTGAATTTAGCTTGGAAATGCCGAATTAATTATTACCTAAATGTTTCGAAAAAGTGGGAAAAGTTCGAACCGAAATTCGATTTTCGAGTACCAACCTGCCAATAAAATTGTAAAACAAAATATTCTTTTTTCCCAAAACACGTTTAAATATCAGATATGATTTTAGATTTTCACGCCAAAAGTATTTTTGGGGTATTCTGCATGATGATGGACACTATAACGATGTCCTAAACAATGGTTAAAAGAAGGAGGAGGTAGCGCAACATGGCATAACACCCCAAAAATAAACAACAAAAACACGTTTGAATATCAGATACGTTTTAATATTTTCACGGCCAAAAGTATTTTCGTTATTTGTTTTTGACCTCCTTTTTTAGCCAACGTTTCGGACAGCGTTGGTTAAAGAAGGATGTAGCTCAACACGGCATAACACCCCAAAAACAAATAACGAAAAAACGTTTAAATATCGTTTATTTTGAATAGTTTCTTTTTACCTTCACATTTTGATATCTTTGATTTTTATTATTGTTTTTGAATGCCGCACAAGAAACTCACCGTCTGGGGCCAGTGATACTATGGCATTCAAATTGGGGTTTTGAGATTGTAGATGGTGAGAAAGGGAAAGAGATGCGGGAGAGAAAATATGGGAAAGTACCTAGCTGATCAGACCTATTCAACAAAGTTTCAGATCTGAATCGTTGTTTTTCACCTCAGCGATACTGAGAGTAACTTTCACTCTGGAACGTGCAGAATACATTGTTTTTTACATTATCTGCACTCAGGAACCCCTGTTTCATCTTTGGAGATGCTGTGTGGAGGGTCTTTTTTATGGAAAGGAGGGAGAGGAAATTCTGGGAAGGAAAAAGGGTTGGCTTGGAATCTGGTGGTTAATGAAGGCGAGAAAATCCAGCTAGAGAGGTCAAAAGGTCTCCATAACCGATCCGGCCCGCCACGCACTAGGTGTGCAAAAGCATCCGCCGCCAAGACCTAGATAAACCTCACCCCATGAACCTGGGCACCCCTGCTAAATCACAAAACGTAGCAAACCATTAGAGCGACCTATGGCAGGGTTGCTTGTTATCCAATAAATGGTTCACGGGACCTCGCAACCCATACCCAAATTACAAGGGGTGAAAGCGTAGCGTAAAAATTTAACAAAGTAATAATAAATAAAGAATAAAATTTAAAAAACTAATAATTTTATGACGTGGTCTAGGGATGAGGCTCTTGACTCGCAATCCGAAGGTCGCGGAATCGAACCCCGGCGTTGGCAAATAAATTTTATTTGATTTAATTGTGTCATTTCACAATTAAGATGGTATAGCCAGAGAAAACCAGAAATATGTCATTTTAAAATCAGGTTTTAGACGTATTGACTCTTTTCCACAAAAAAATATAAATTGATTTTGAAAGTTTGTTCTTTTATTTATGTAGTAAACGCATGTTTAAAATTTTGAGGAAAAATATTTATCTTTAGTTTTATAAGGTTATACCATAGGTCGTTGGCAGATTTGTTAAATTTTCAAAAAAGATTTTGTATTATACAACACCCATTTCAAATTATATAATCATGCAGTAAAATAAATCAATACAGTTTCTGGTAAACGCATGTTTCAGAATATTTATTTTTATTTAAATAAAATCATAAAACATATATACGTACATGTGTTTCTTGACGAAAATTGGTTCATTTGTATATTTATTTGCGCTTTTACAAACTAATATATTTCAGATTTTTTTACATTCTTATTTTGCTTAGACATTATTGATACTTATGATCAAAAAATAATTACAAAAAGTAATTTATTTTAATAGTTTTATCATCACGACTTTCAGCATTTTTGGATATAGGTTTAAATTAAAGCAAATTTGGAATGAAATAAAATCGATATTGAATTATAATTTTAAAAAGCTGGTACGGAGAATAATTAATCTTTCTCATTGGAACCGCCTTGTACGATCGTAAGAACATCTTTCGACTAAATGAAACGCCCTTAATTCATTAAAATGATATATAGTAGATATATTTGCGGCACGTTCAAAGAAGATAATCTCAGCATCGCCCTGGTGTAAGACCACCATTCCGAATTGAAACCTTGCTTGAGATAGCATTATCCGTGTTTGGTGGCCAGATCTGAATAGCCAGGAACTTCCACACCTTCCTCTTTTTCATCTCCTTCCCCTCCCCACTACCTTCAGCCTCACAACATACCCCAATTGGGGATGCCATAGTCTCACTGGCTCCAGACGAGAGCAGCTGAGCCTCTGGTGAGGTATTCACATAAAAAAAAATAAAAAATATATTTTATACGTATTAGCATTTGTGGTGAACAATGCACAAATTCATTCACAGAGGTCACTCTAAGCGCAAAGGTTCGGGTCGCGGCTCACTTAGGCGATCACTACACCGCCTCTTGACCAAATGACGTACTTCAAAAGCTTAGAATTCAATGTAGGTAACTACTTCAGCGTTGTTCAGTGTTTCGGTGGTTACGCTATTCGCATTTGTCTACACATTTCTGCACAAACTCTTGCAGATTTCTGTGAAACACAATGGAGTTCAAAAACTGATTTTACCCTTTTGATGAAATATGCTTAGATTTAGTTTAAAAAATCAATGGTTTCAATAGGCCACTTGCATGGATTTCATAACGACTTGGAAAAAATCGTGTGGATAGATCTTTCTACTAAGATTACGGAAATGTTGGTAAAATTTTTAGAAATGAACAGTTTTTTTTTTTTTTTTAATAAATAAATCCATTATTTGGGCTCGTGACGTCACTATATGAAAATGTCCCATCTCCGAAAATGTTCATATTAAAGTGTAAAATTCCACACTGAATTTTTTTTGTATGGCATCACTTTAATTTCAGGCGAATTTTTGACCTTTGGAGCGGGATATTTCTGACAAGGTAAGCGGAGATAAACCAATCCTCCAAAAAACAAAACAAAAAATTCTGAAAGAATCCGTCCTGAACTTCGTACAAGAGATTTTTAACTTCGGTTTTTTATTTTTTTTATTATCACGTTAAGTTAAAAAAAAAATTGTAAACGCTGCACAAGCAACACACTTGGGGGGTGGGAATGGGTACCGCCGCCCTGGGAACTATTTATTTGATAACCAACACCTCTGTCATAGGTCACCCCAGGTGGTTCGGTACGTTTGGTATCTTAGCAAGTATGCCCGGGTTCATAAGGTGAGGTTTAACCGTGTCTTGGCGGCGGATGCGTCTGCCCACCAGCTGCAAAGCAGGCCTGGTCGGGGGAGAATGGTTGAGTGAGTCTTTTTGAATTCTCCAACCGTACTCTCTTGGAACATCGCCTTGCACATCTTGATGGATTTAAACATCGTCACTCCTGGACACACTGACCCCCAGATTCCTACCGACTAATAATACCCTTTTCCTTCCCAGATCTTCCTGTCTTTCCTTTCTAAAAAGCCACACAGCGTTCCCTCCACACAGCATCCCCAAAGATGACATAGGCCATGAGGGGAATTATTTCCCTCATGGCCTCCTGTGTGGAGCTAAAAATAAAAAAAAATAAAACTGTACTCAAATTTAAAGGAAAAACATGAGTTATTTGCTGACCAACAATCCTACGGTTTTCCGGCGCAGAGTAAAGGTTCTTAAAACATTAGTTCGATAGAATTTTTTTAACTGTGCTTCCCGTGATGCCATTGGCATAGATGTATTACAGTTTTAGTAAATATAATTCCCATCAAATTAATTTTTTTAATTACAAAATTCGAAAAATGGATATGGATTCGAAGAATTAACTTGAAATCAATCGAATTCCATTTTGACAGAAAGCTTTTACATAGCTGGTGGTGTTTTGAGAATATCAAAGGAAGAAAGAATTTCAGATTGAATATTTTTATTTTATTTTCGTAATTGACAGTCTAATTAAGCCTGAAAAAATGTATCAATTTTGATAATTATTTCAGTCAGAAGGATTAATTATTTTTTTTCTCAGAAAAGTAAGTTGGAAATTTGTGTAATATAGTCCAAATGCTAAATGGCCTTGGAAAAAAAATTCAGGTTCGTTGATATTTTCATTTATTGATTTTGATTTATTCGTATCATAAATTTGAATCGGAAATTTATTTTCTTAATGTAATTATGTATTGGGTTAAATAGAGCCTATAATTTTAACCAGCGATTAAAAAGTGTGGATGTCATTTTTATGTCCGATTTTTTTAAAATTAAAACAAAAAATATTTTTCCCACACACGACGCAACTGAGTAATCGGATGTAGCCTATCAGTTGACGTGTTGCGCAATTTGTCTCGTTCCAGCAGCACGGTAACAAACGAAACAGTGTGCGTTTCGCGTGATCACGTTGTCACAAACAATATCGTGATACAAAATGATGGTGGACTGTAAATCTATCTCTACGTGAAACAAGACAATTAAAACGTCAATCACAGGAATGCCCAAAAGGAAAATTGTTAAATGAATAATACCTATATATATGCCCAATTTTTTTCCGTAAAACACTTTTTTAAGTTTCTTTAGAATTATATTCAATCTATCTTTGATGAAAGGGGTTAACTTAAAGTACACTCTTGGGAGATCCCATGCATTTTTTATGCTCCGAAAGCGAAAAATTCTGCCTATTAGAAAGCGCAAAACCAACAGAGTGACTCAACTGCTTAACGGTTCTGCGTTGTCCATCGACATTTTCAACGTCGCTCACAGACAATTCAGCAACTATAAATAATAATATTTGGATGATAAAATCACCTCAACGGATCATTATCTTTTGACGCATGTCACCCATTTTAATCACACCTACCTCAAATTTCTAATCTTCTTCGTGAAATTTTGATGTAAAGAACTTTGAGTTGGCGGCCATTTTGTCAGCTATCAAGTGATTTATGTTTAGTTTGGTTTGGCATTTCAACATGAATAGACTGACGTCTCAACAATGCTTTCAAATCACCTAGCAAGGCATAGATTCGGTGAATGGGCCCAAAACAAGATTGCCGTTGATCCTGATTTTCATAAGGAAATTTTGTTTAGCGATGAAACTCACTTTTTTGAATGGATACCTCAATAAACAAAACTGCCATATTTGGAGTGGTGATAATCTTTACGTATATGTTGAGACACCATTTAATCCCGAAAAATTGACTGTTTGGTGTGCCTTATGGGCTGGTGGAATCATCGGCCCGTACTTCTTTAAAACGATGCTGGTCAGAACGTTACAGTCAATGGTGACCGCTAAAGAGCCACAATTACTGACTTGTTTCGTTCATCAATTGAATAACCATGATGTACAGGAGCTGTGGTTTCAACAAGACGGCGCAACACGTCACACAGCTCGTGCCACAATTGATTTATTGAAGGAAACGTTTGGTAACCGCATAGTTTCACGTTTCGGACCCGTGAATTGGCCTCCAAGATCGTGCGATTTAACGCTGCTAGACTATTTTCTGTGGAGATGTGTGAAATCGCTAGTCTACGCTGATAAGCCCGAAACGATTTACACTTGGAGGACAACATTCGCCGCGTTATCGTTAAAGTCATCGAAAATTGGACCTCCAGATTAGACTACGTCCGAGCCAGCCGTGACGGTCATATGTCAGAAGTCATATTTAAATTATAAAGCCAGCAGGTTATCTTTCGAATACAGTAAATTTAATATCAATTTAAAAAAATGATCTTTGTTTTATTCACATAACACAAAACACCCTTTATAACCGTTTTACGGAGAGCATGATATAAAAATAAATAAACAAATTATCTGATTACATGCCGGCCTCTGTGTTTCCTCCTTCCTACAACATGGGTCTCTTCAAGACCAATGTTCATTCCTTCCTCTCCTCAAAAAGACTCTCTACACAGCATCCCAGATGATATAGGCCCTGAGGGAAATTATTTTCCGCAGGGCCTCCTGTGTGGAGTTAATGTAAAAAAAAGAAGCTATTACACTATTATTTGTTTTTGTAAATGCTGTCAACCTTTGAAAGAAGTTTTCTTTTAATTTTTTAAAATAAATAATTTTGTGTGGGTTTCGCTTGTCCGCACTGCTAGCAATGATATTATGAAGCGGGTGGATAAAACTTAAGGAAGAAATGTGTTATTAAGACTTTTTTGATAAATTAACTTATTTCTACTGTTTAGTTCTGAAACAGCTTATGAACGGAAACCTATTTTTCCAAGTTCCTTGCATTTTAAGTTTCTCCCTTTGTCCCTCTCCTTTCTTGAAAGGCCCTACTTACTTACTACAAGAAGAAGAAGATGTTGACTACCTACCTGGCACGCATACACAATATTGTACAAAAATTGAAAATAACACACTTTTAATTCAGTTGAAAAATCGTCCTGAAATCTTTCACACCTCGTTCTTGAAATTCGCGCTTTAAAGGTCGTAAAAATACTGATTAATATAAAAGTGACGGTAAACAGTAACCACATTTTATACTTTCATCGTGGAAGAGCAGCCACTTCCAAGATAGAACCATCACAGTATATGAACCCAGTAAAGGACCAATTGCAATTTCCTGTGATATGACTTTAAAAAACACCGTCAATTGTCTTGTCTCTTACAAATAAAGATTTACAGTTCATCCTCTCTTGTATCACGATATTGTTCGTGACATCTACATTGCAAGCAAAATATTCAAAATATCTGTTTAGCCTCCCATGTCACAACACTCGTCAAATTTAGTTGAAACAATTAAATTAATTCTTGGTAAATGCAAACTTGGTAAATGAAATCTGGATTGACCAGTCAATTAAAAAAAAAACGGAGTATTTTTTTCAATTTCATGTCCATCAAAAATACAATTGGATATTTTGGCATGTCAACTCACAAAATGATTAGAATAATTGAATTCGGAACGGAAAATGTGGCACCTTTTTATATTGTTCCATTTATCCGACTGATATTACTTTTCCTGATATTCATGACTGATTCAACACTTCCATCATTCGAGTCACTGAATATGATTGCTTTTCAGAAACACAAAATAATTTTCGCTAATTGGATTTTAATAGAATTCATCGGCTAGCCCGGTTTGATTTTGTCTTTGAATAAAAATATTTATGACATCTTTTATACTTTTGTATAATCCCATAGGGTTTTCAATGGTTTGTGAATACTTTGAATAGGTTTTTATCTTTTCATAGTTGGCAAAGTCACTACCGCTGCCTGCACGCTTAGATATTTTAAACTACGCAACGGAGTTTCATGCGGTTTTCACCAATAGAGAGAGTGATTCATGAATACGGCTAGAGAAATCAATGGAGCTCTTTCAACTATTCTCTCCCGATCCGGCCTGTCATGCAGCTGGTGGGCAAACGCATCTATCGCAAAGACCCGGATTTACCTCACCTTATGAACCCGGACACCCCTAACAAACGTAGCTAACCACTCGGGGTGACCTATGGCAGAGGTGTTGGTTATCCAATAAATGGCTCCCGGGGTGACGATACCCATACCCGCCTCCCAAATTTACGGGCACAAACAAACGATTCTTCTTAATATTTTACAGCATAACTTGTAAAATGGATTTCTACTAAAATAATTAAATCACCGCCATTAACGAACTCTATGAACGTGCAGATAGCGAGTCAATTTAATTTTACCCTTAAGGCGCCGTATCTCCGCTCAAAAAGAAGTAGATGGAGAGATATGTAATTACGAATGTTGGAGAGAGCTCGCTAATATTCAAAACGATAGGATTGAAGCGACATTTTTGAAAATGTTTAATAAAACACGACTATGTATTATAACTAGCTGGTCCCGGCCTGCGTTGCTATGCAAATTGTTTCTCCCTGAGTGTCCTTTCCCATTCGTCCCGTTCCCCTTCCGCCTCCCCTTCTTCTCCTGCGACCTCTTCCCCTCTCACGTTCCCACTCCGTCACCTCCACCTTCCCTCTCTCCACTCCACGCCCCTTCCCTTCCCCCGTAACGCGAACCCCCTCCCGAGTTCCTCTCCCCCCTCACACCTCCCCTTCCCTTCCCGCGTTCTCCTTCCACCTTCCCCGCCTTCCCTCTTCCCTTTCCAGCTCCCTTATCCCGCCAACCCTCCTCCTGCGTCCCATATGGTCCCGGCATGCATTGCTATGCCATTGAATAAAGAAATTGTTTCTCCCTGAGTGTCTTTTCCCATTCGTCCCGTTCCCCTTCCGCCTCCCCTTCTTCTCCTGCGTCCTCTTCCCCTCTCGCGTTCCCACTCCGTCACCTCCACCTTCCCTCTCCTCACTCCACTCCTCCCTCCCTTCCCCGTCCCGCGAACCCCCCTCCCGAGTTCCCCTCCCCCCTCCTGCGTTTCCCTATCACCTTCCTCGCCTTCCCTCTTCCCTTTCCCGCTCCCTCGTCCCGCCAACCCTCCACCCACGTTCCTTATATTCAATCCCAGTACATTCAGTTTTTAAACAGCCCGCGTGCCACCTTTTAGAATTTTTATTCAAATTTCCATTTTTCATGTATATTAAATTTGGTACCTAACATAGGTACCTATTTAAAATATCTGAAATTCTTGATTCGATTCAAAATATTAGGGGAGTACCTACTTTAAATAAATTTTTCAACTTTTCAAAAATAGAACCCTGATTGAACAATCATTCATTGTTTTGCAAAATGTCATTCTCTAACACGCGAACTGTCAAACGTGCGATGTTTTCTGTTATTATCTAATTTTTTGCGCAATTTTCTTAATTTTTCTCTCCGTAAAAACCATCCTCGCACTTCAAGGAATATTCTAAAAAAAGAATTAGCGAAATCGGTTCAGCCGATCTCGAGATTTGCGCTTACCAACACATTTAGCGATTCATTTTTATATTATAGATAAAACGATTATAAAACTTTATTCCACTTAATTTTATTCGACCGTAACCGGTTTCAGCTCGTTAGAGCTATCTTCAGACTGGTACAAATATTTCCTAGTCTACGGTTTATATACACAACATATTGGGGAGGGGGAGAGAGGTAGTCTACAAGGATTTTATTCAATTATACTAATTATATTTGTTGCTAAGTCGTTTTAGACTATCGAATTTCTAATTATTTTGGTAATTTCAGTAAACTAATTACATTGGGTTTGCAGCTCACTTCAATGATGATTAGGGAAAAACTTGCAAGTAATATGAGTTACTAATGACCTAATTTTATTATCAAATCGTTATTATATTTATGAAGTATGGTATTTTTATTGTTTTTTGAAGGGATACATGTTTACGTTTGAGTTGGAATGTTCTTAACTAATTATATATTTTAATATCGAAATTATTATGAAAATTACCCTGGATACAAAAGCGGGGACTTAGCAAATGAATCTAATTGCTTTATCTTTACAAAGTTACTTTGTGAAGGGGTACATGTTTACATTATAGTAGGAATGGTCTAAACTAAATACCTATTTTAATTTCGAAATTATTATGAAAATTACAGTGGATACAAAAGCGGAGACTTGATTCTAATTGCTTATTCATTACAAAGTAAGATTCTATTTTTTTAGTTCATTTTCTAATAAGTGTGATGCTACATTCGACAATTCTCCTTTGTCATTCACCCAGTTTGTAAAATGTTCTTTAGTTCGGGTTTTGACTGACCTCCCAGTTTGACCTACGTAATATGATGGGCAGTTGGCGAAATTCACTTAGTAAACGCCTGAGTTTTCAAGTTTTTCTATTTTATCTTTATTATTAATTAAAATTCTCCTAGAGAATTCACATGTTAAAAAGCAGTTTTACATTTGTCATTATTAGTTAATCTGGATATTTTAGTTGATGTTTCTCCAATATAAGGGATTTTAACCCATTGTTTAGTCAAATCTTTTTCATTTTTATTATCGAGGCCTTGTGAAATGATTGTTAATGTAAGTTTTTTATTCATTTTCTTTAATATACTGTCAATAGTTTCGCTCTTGTATTAATTGTTCTGTGCTATGGTTTTTATAATGTTTAATTCATTTTTATAATTTATATAATTAAAAGGCACATGTAAAAGTCTGTGAATGAGTGAATAGAAAACTGATAATTTATGTGAAATGTGGTGTCTAGATGTATTGTGTATGATGTAATCACTATATGTAGGTTTTCTATAAATTGAAAATTCTAATTTTTTGTTGATGATTTCTTTACCAATGTCGAGAAAGTTAATCTTATTTCCCCCCATTGTATATTGGATCGATTTATAAATTTTATTAATTTCTTTTAGAAAAATATCTAATTGCCTGTGTGTTCCTGTCCAGATAATTAGAATGTCATCTACGTATCTCCGATAGAAGGGAAACTCAAACTGGGAGGTCAGTCAAAACCCGAATTAAAGAATATTTTACAAACTGGGTGAATGACAAAGGAGAATTGTCGAATGTAGCATCTGTTAGAAAATAAACACTCGTTTGATAAAGACAGAGATGTTAAAGTTCTCCATATTTGCAATAAAGGTCATAAACTGGTTAGACTTGAATCTTTAGAAATTACCCGCTAAACTAAAAAAATAGATGTCCCAGATGTGTCAATATCTTTTTCTGATTTTTCTGTTTTCAGATTTTCGATTGAGTTTCGCTTATATTGTCTTCATTTAATTAAATATTACAATTTGAGGTTTTACTCATAAAGTTAAAATAAAAAAAAAAAAAAAAAAATAGAATCTAACTTTGTAATGAATAAGCAATTAGAATCATCTGCTAATTCTCCGCTTTTGTATCCATTGTAATTTTCATAATAATTTCGAAATTAAAATAGGTATTTAGTTTAGACCATTCCTACTATAATATAAACATGTACCCCTTCCAAAGTAACTATCTAAAGATAAAGCAATTAGATTCATTTGCTAAGTCTCCGCTTTTGTATCCAGGGTAATTTTCATAATAATTTCGATATTAAAATATGTAATTAGTTTAGAACATTACAACTCCAATGTTAACATGTATCCCTCCAAAAAGCAATAAAAATACCACAATTCATAAATATAATAACGATTTGACAATAAAATTAGGTCATTAGTAACTCATTTTACTTGTAAGGTTTTTCCCTAATCATCATTGAAGTGAGCTGCAAACCCAATGTAATTAATTAGCTTACTGGAATTACCAAAATATTTATAAATTCAAAAGTCTAAAACGACTTAGCAAAAAATATAATTATTATAATTGTTTAAAATCCTTGTAGACCACCCCTCTCCCCATCCCCAATATGTTGTGTATATAAATCGTAGACTAAGAAATATTTGTACCAGACTGAAGATGGCTTTAACGAGCTGAAACCGGTTACGGTCGAATAAAATGAAGTGGAATAAAGTTTTATATTTGTTTTATTATAATATATGTTAATGGAATTCCACCATGAATTATCACTCTCAAAAATAGAAATATTAAAAACACGACTCATTTAAAACAGAGCAAAAATCTCTTGGCGGCCGTCTAAAACAGCATTTAAAGAAACACTGTTACTGGTAAAATAACTGAAACGAACGTGAATTTTTATTTTTGGAGCACACTTTGCGATTTTTTTCTATCGAAGGAATTTCATATAATTTGCGTTTCGGAGTCGGGAATGTATAGATATTATCTTCAAAAACAACATATCATTATTTAGAGCATAAAAAATTCAAATGTTTAAGGGGAGATATGTAAGAAATCGGTAGAAATTCGGGTAAAGGCGGCTTAAAACAAATACAATAAAAGTTTCTTGATAAAACAATTTATTTTTCGTACTTTATTTTCTGCGAGAACTCAGTGTCAACTTGCAATATTTACATAGGATTCACTTGTTAATACGTTTTTCTGTCATTTTAAACCACTGTCCAGAGGTAATTGTCCACTTAATGACTGAAGTTAGAAAATCTTTTGTGTTTGAACTCTCGACGGTATTTTTAATTAAGTTAAAAACATTTGAATTTACCTGCGGAGACTTGCCGTTTGTATCAAATGATGAAATGGTGTTCTGAAGAAAGCTTCGTACATTCCACATCAGTGGCGCAACCAGCGGGGGGGGGGGGGCAGGGGCGCCCAAAAATAAAAATAAATATGTAGAAGTACTTTCCACGAAGAAGTGCAGAATTTTATGCGTGCCAATGCTTGCAGTGGTTTTTATTTACTTCAGCTGGAAGGTACTGCCCAATGCACTGGATTATGGGCGTTATTGTGAAATTCAAGAGCAATCCTTTTCTCACAATAAAGAACTCCAGTCCATTTTATTTAATGAATATTGACCTTCCATCTTAAATAACTGCATTTTTATTTTTATTTTTAGAGTAAGTTTTAATACTTAAAATAATTGTCAAAGTTTTAATTTTATAGATGCATGGTGAATCGCGTCGTCATCTGATCAACTGCCGCCATTTTGAATTTCGTGGTTCGAAGTATTCTCCCTAGAAGTAGCATTACTATTTTTTTTGTGCAGTAGTTTTTGAATATTTTCAAGAGATAAACTAATAAGATATACAACAACTAAATCTCTATGAACAGTATGTAAATAAACGAATAAATTAATACGATGGATTGTGTCATACCTACATTTCCATACAATGACTTTACGGTGACGTCACGATACGACAAACAGTGACGTCACTACTAAACATTTCAATAATGCCAACACGACGGCGTGTTTTTACGACCCGATTAAAAATGGACATTTTAATATTTTTTATAAAACTTATTAATATTATTAAATAAAACTTATATATTCAGAATCAGCGATTATTGGTCTATATGAACATATTATTTTAAAGCCATAATATTTTTCTCTGGAGTTCTTAATTATTAAAGCCTGCACCCTGCGGCATGTAAATTACAGAAACGGATTGTGCCTTACGAGGATGAAAGAAACTTCGGAAACGGACTGTGCCTTGCAAAATGAAAAATTAATATTCTAATATGCTGTTTAAGACTTTATTCGCTCATGTTTTCAATATGGTAGGCGGTTGTGGATACCGCCACCCCGTAAACCATTTATTGGATAACCATTACCCCTACCATAGGTCACCCCAAGTTGTTGGCTACTTTTGATGACTTGACAGGGATGCCCAGGTTCATGGATTGAGATTTGTCTAGGTCTTGGTACTGTTGGATGTTGTGTGTTGTGATTGTCCTATTTTATATTTAACTTCATTTAGCACTGAACACTTTTAATTTCTCATTTTGCTAATTTCAATGTGTGGAGCCTCTTACCTTAAACTTTCCTGTCTATGCCACCCCTTACTAAAATATTGCTATGATTTGTCTGTCTATAATCTCTTTTGTCTGTGGCCGCATCAAACTTTCTCTTTCAATGTTATAAAATGGAGTGTTTTGATTTCGCTTGTCATTCTTTCTCCTAAATTCTGTTTGTTTTCTCTTGAACTCAATTCGTCTTTCGCTTCTGCTAGACTTTAAATTACTCTCAGTTATTGTCGCCAGTCAAGTTTTCAGACCAAAACAAATCTCTGTAAATTATTCACCAGAATAATAAAGTTACAAATATCCAGTGTTTTTACTAACAACGGATAACCTCAAAATCAAACAATATAACAACATTCCATGATACATCGCTTAGTAAATGTCCCCATTTCTAATAATAATTTCCTTTCTGAACTTTCTGTAATAAAACAAATTGCTATAAATAACGGATATAAACCAAAATTAATTGATAACATCCTAAATAAAAAAAACTTGTGAAAATTTCAAAAAAATAAATATCTATACAACTCTAATAATATTAATGATGAAGAATGGCGTAAAATTTTGAATATAAATAATTTTTCAGTTCAATGTTGCAAAAATCTCCCTTCTAATATTAAACCAGCTTTTTATACAAGAAATAATATCGGTAATTTTTTGAGTAATACTAAAGATAAAGATCATAAATTGACTAATTCCGGAATATATAAACTCAAATGCAATGATTGTCCCTTATTTTATATTGGAAAAACCACTCGTAATTTTGAAATCAGAATCAAAGAACATTTAAGGTGTCTTAATAATAATAATTTTTCTGAGTTCGCTAACCATATCATTGAAAATAACCATAGTTTTGAAAAAACAACAGGGATAAATATTCTTCATATTGATCATAAAGGAAAACGTTTAGATAACTTAGAAGCCTTGGAAATTAAAAATCCCTTAAAAATAATGAATCAATTATCAACAAACAAAAAATATTGTCTTATAGCCCAATCATGGATTTGTTCCCCTACCCACCCACTATACACTAATACCTACCCACCCAATCTACAAACTAGCAACGGCTCCACCCCTACCATGATAAAACATTGTTCAAAACTGTCAAATTATTATAAGCTTTCCCTGAAGAAGGAACGTTTGTTCCGAAACCGGTCGGATTTACGCATTATATAAGTGGTTTATAAAAATTTGAATTTTTTCATTTTTCAAACTCAAACTCTCATCTCACTGTACGGTTCCTTGGTGTGGAACAGAAGGAAGTCTACGAAGCAGCTCAAATTACACCCTGACTGCAGATGGGTTCATGCGTCCATCAATTCTCAACACATTGACCTCGAGATTACTACCCACTCCCCGTATCCTTTTTCAGAAAAGACCCTCCACTTAGCATCCCCAAAGACGGCTAGGAGCTAAGTTTAAAAAAATGTACTTTTAAAAGTCAAGTTTATTTTTTTTCGTTATTTGTTTTTGGGGTGTTATGCCGTGTTGCGTTTCGGACATCGTTGCAGTGTCCATCATCAGGGCAGATCCGGCAGATCCGGTGGATGTAACATAATCAAAAACAAATAACGAAAATGCTTTTGGCCGTAAAATCTTAAAACTTATCCTTCAAGTTTGTTATTCAAAATTAAATTCCTTTTGAAAAAATATGATTCGAATAATGTTTGTGGCAATACGGCAATTTGAACTTCTATGAAAGGTAAACAAATTTAAATACTCAGGTCTCTAATAATAATTATATACCTCCCCCCCCCCCCCCCCACCCGCCACTCACCCAAGTAAAAATCGTGGGGACGCCACTGTTCCATACTATCTATTTTGCTTCCCTACTCGTTTCTACGGAGGAAAGTTTGCATTTCACTGAAACGTTCAGCGTTTTAAATGATGAAAAATTCTTTCAGTTTGCCAAGTACTTGACCCCTGACTGAAAGCTAGCAGTCTTCACCAAAGGCAGTTTCAGGACTTTCAGCCGAAGAGATCAGTGACGGTGCGTTTTTGCGGTATACTCTGAAGACGAAGAGTGACGTAAAAGTGATATTTTCTATCGAAATGCTCGCAACTTAAAACCTTTATAACTCCGGTTCTGAGAAACTCCAAATAATATCTGATAAATTAATAAAAAAAATATATAATATACTTTAAAACTCTTCTCAGAAAAAAATTACGTGCGTGAAATTTTAAGCGGGTTTTGAAATGGTTTCTGGTCCAAAGAAATGTACCTATTTTGTATTTGTGCACGGTTTTGTTTAAAAATATAAAAATGCGGATGGATTACGTTACTAAAAATTAATATAGAATTACTTACTTTTCGTTATTTGTTTTTGGGGTGTTATGCCGTGTTGCGCTACCTAATTCTTTAGCAATCGTTTCGGACAGCGTTGCAGATGGTTGATGATGGACACTGCAACGCTGTCCAAAACGTTGGCTAAAGAATAAAGTAGCACAACACGGCATAACACCCCAAAAACAAATAACGAAAAAACTTTTGAAATCTAAAAACGTAAATTAAATCATTTTGCAAAAATAATGCAACGTATATGATAACTTTAAGGGGAACGCACGCGCGGCCCGTTTCATTCTAATCTTAATTTTGGTTTTGATGTCAAAATATCCCAAAACTGAAAAATTATTTTTGAAATTTATTTATTGATTTACGCCCTTTTTCGGGGCTCAAAGGTATATAAAAAATCTAGTTCGGATGTGACCTACTTTATTTACTTGTGTTTAAATTATAAAATGTAGGCCTTTTAAGATTTTAATATTTTATGATTTTAGAAGCAACTTGGACCGATTTATGTGTAAATGAACAACATTTAAAAAAATCCTAGTTTTATTATAGAAATATGATAAAAGAATGGGTGTAAATTTAAATTACAATTTAGGTACCTATTTACATCGGAACACAAATTTATCTTGTATATATTAAAATTAATACCCAAAAAAACTTTTTAAAAAAAAATTGTGTGTTGTAGATGTGACAATACCTAAGTTGTTTTTTTATTTATCATAATTAACTCACAAAAGAATTCGAAAAAGTTGCCTCCTAAGCGAAGCAAAATTGTTTACTTTAGGACTCCGCTACCCAAATTTCGATCGATTTCTTACATAACTCCCTTAAACGCATTACGTTTTAAAGCTCTTAAAAAAATATATGTTTTTTTTAAGATAACATCTAGACATTGCCCGTGCTGAAACGCAAATTATGATATAAATTTCTCTCGATAGAAAAAAATTACAAAGTATGCTCCAAAAATTATTATAAACGCGTTTGTTTCAGTTATTTTACAAGTTATATGAATGAAAAAATTCACAGTATTTCTTTAAATGGTGTTTAAGACAACCCTTGCGAGATATTTGCTGTATTTTAAACGAGTCGTGCTTTATTAAACATTTTCACAATTTTCGCATCGATTTTGTCGCTTTAAATACTAGCGCGCTCCTCTAACATTCGTAATTTCATATCTCTGCATCTTCTTTTTGAGACCGGTTGCGGCGCCGTAAATATCTACTACTAAATAAAACATTACGACGAGTAACCCAACTTATGTGCATTGCGAACCGCCCTTGCCGAGGACATTTTCCTGAATGGACAGAATTTGTAACCGAACAGATTTTTTTAAGTTAAATATTTACTGTGGGGCAGACGGAAGACTTTAATAAATACTTTGGTCTCCAAGGGAGGACGAAGTGTGAGGGGTGGTACGGGGGGCGAACGGTGGTGTAAAGGTTGAAGCTCAAAGCCTCCCCTGGGCCTGTCTCCTAAGTAATACTTCCTTATGGCAGGGAGAAATACATCACTTGTGACTATCTTTTGAAAACTAAGCAAAGAAGTGTAATTAAAAATAATTAACGAAGCTATTTATGCTTTTTGTTTGCATATTTTTTAATCGTTTTATTAGACAAATATATTTCGGAATTTTAGAAAAACAATAAAAATAACGATGCTTTTATGCATTTCACTTCTAGTGCTCTTAAATCTCCGATGAGTGACATCCGGAGGCGGTAAGTGGTGCAACAATATCTGTCCAGACCTTATATATATATATATATATATATATATATATATATATATATATATATAAGGTCTGGACAGATGACAGTGACATCCGGAGGCGGTAAGTGGTGCAACAATATCTGTCCAGACCTTATATATATAAGGTCTGGACAGATATTGTTGCACCACTTACCGCCTCCGGATGTCACTCATCGGAGATTTAAGAGCACAAGAAGTGAAATGCATAAAAGCATATATATACTTGTTCGGGCTTACTTGTACCTACACCCAAGTATTCCTCCTGACCGTCGTACCTACCTATCCTTATGTATCCATCTTTCCATTGTCACCGGTTAAAGATTGATTTCTAACCGCGAACCTTCAGTGCAATTTCAACCTCCGCTCAGTAGGGACAGCCAAGAGCTTTGTCTCGTCGCCTTAAATTCGAAACCCGGATTCGCGCAAGCCAAGTGTTTCAACCGTGGAGTTTTTCTTTGGTCCATGAGTGTGGGACCCCGGGACATCACCAGCAAGGTAGGATCATCTTGTATTCGGTTGACATCCTTTTGTTCCTCTTCATCTCTTTCGTTCCCATAGTGGTAGGTAGAGATTTCAGACTCCGCGGAAGAGATAACATCTTCCAATAGCTATCGAAACACTACTTATGTACATTCATTAATGGTGGTATATACGATTAACATTTGATATTTGTGAGACGTGTGTGAAGGTTTATGTTTTAAAATTATAAAAATTATTAAAAAATAACTCCGGTCTACCTTATACATTTTAATAATTGTAATTGTAAGTGCACCCAACCCGCTCCGCAGGTTTTTACTGCTAAGCCCTGCAGGCAACTTTTCGTTCGGCTTCGCCTAGTTGGTGTTGGGGACCATTTTATAAATCCAATAGGAACTGGTTCCAAAAGTAGCCCGTTCCGGATCCACTGTCATCCAGTGAGAGGTACTCACCGGGGCAAAGTCACCGGGACGGGAATTGACGTCATACGTAATATATAGCCTCGCGATACAACTAAGTACTACCGTAAATCTTTCCATATCCGGAGAATTACTACAAATACACTATTTCGTAGTACTTATACCTAGTACTTATACAAATTCACTTATTCGTCACTGACGAGTTCTTGAATTCGAAACCGAATTACAAAGGTAGCTTTGTTTGAAATTCCACGTACACAAATGATTTTTGTGGCGCGTGCATATGGCGTGGCGTCGGATATGCATCCGAAGCCCGGTTCCCAAATTTAACTACGCAGACGCTGCCCTATTAATTCTGTTCGATGTGAAATAAACTGAAATAGCCTTAAAACTCGCCTTAAAAAAGCCGAGGCAGTCCAGTAAATATTTCTGTCTTTCGATTATAGAACTAAAAATGATGATGATATTTTTTCTCGAATGATAATAATAATACAATTACAAAAGAGAGCTTCCATAGATAATTGCAAAAAAAAATATTGGTATTCCAATTGATCATTCAACTAATTATTGAACAAATTAGTTGTTTTCGAGACAAAGCATCGTAATTATTTTACGGGGAAGAGGTTTATTT
Organism: Limnephilus rhombicus; assembly: GCA_929108145.2. Lineage (NCBI taxonomy): Eukaryota > Metazoa > Arthropoda > Insecta > Trichoptera > Limnephilidae > Limnephilus > Limnephilus rhombicus. The sequence continues at coordinate 42,776,507 of OV815288.1, read as the reverse complement.
AAGAAGTCCAATGAAAGAGAACATTAATTACTTCGTCAAGATGAAATGCGAATACTGCTGGAAATTATATCATCAGTTTTTATCATCCTTGAAAAATTAATACGTTGTTTTTCGTTTACCGGAATTTTAATAACATAAAATACGTAACGCTGTCTCAAATATCACCAAAAATATTAAAATTAAAAATTTCGTCAACTAGATATCACATAATTCAACCTTGGAAATAATATTCAAATTTCAATGTCCAATTAAATACTTTTATACGCACCAGATTTAATTTTCCCCATGGGAAAAACTAAACTCTATCACACACTTCCTCAAATGATCATCTAGTCATGCAATTGCTTCTATATAAGTATAATAAATACAAAACAATACAAGAACAACATGTCAACCTACCAGAGACCAAATGGGAAAGTAATTCACCGACTCCAGATATTTTCATATCAGAAAATTCGGCTCTGTGGAACTCCTAATTGGACCTATAAATCCTACTGATCCCTCAATATACATAAATATTTAAGAAATCTAATTAATCCTTAAATACAACCAATAATAGTATTATTGCTTAGGTTTATATATATATAATATATAGAAATAAATATTTTTGTACATGAACTCCAGACAGGAGGCCATAAAAAAAATTATTTCCGTCAGGGGATGCTTATTGCTTGTGTCATTGTTGGAGACGATAATATGTGGAGGATATTTTTGTGGGGAAAAAGGAGTGATCATGATCGTGAATAACGAGTCGTGAAAACGACCCATTCTCAAGTGGTATAAATATGTCAACCATGCACCAAAGTTAGGTGCGGGTTTGACGTGTTTCCCGACTATGCACCGATGCCGAAGTAATCAACGATGCTAGTTCCTAGATCTTTCTTTGAAAAACCGCTAGAACAAGGACAGCATTCTCACCTGAATCTTATGGTGTAAAGTTTGAAATCCGTTTGATAAGACATGAGTGAAATGAGACATCAATCAAACGGACCGCCCGTTTCAATGCTTTAATTCAAGTATTTTTGGGCTTCAGGGTGGCTGCCAAATGGGACAGTTAGGTGCACTTATAATTTATACAGGATTATCTATCAGATGTTCACTATAATTAAAATGTATAGAGTAGACCAGAGTGATTTTTTATTTTTTTTATAATTTAAAAATATTTTTAATGATGACGTTGATAATAATAATGACCCTACACCATACGAGAAAAAATACATTTTTTTAAATTACTGGAAAAAAGTTTTAAATTGTTGTAATATCTAATCTTAATATATAAAACAAAGTCGGGTTAGTTACACCATTTATAACTCAAGAACGGCAACACCGATTTTTATGATTTCTGATTTTTTGGATTTGTCTTTGCCCCGAATAGCAGAATAGCTATTAAAACATCGAAAAAATGCACGATAAAAAAGTAATGAAGAAAATCCTTTTCCTTATTTATTTTGTATGGAACGAATTCTCATCTTTTGAAAGAACTGTAGAAATATTGTGATAAACTCGCTTTTCCCCGCGGCTTCGCTCGCATGGTATTAGGAGTTTCCCACTCCGTCACCTCCACCTTCCCTCTCCCCACTCCAGTCCCCCCCCCCCCCCCTTCCCCCATCCCGCAAACCCCCGACCGAGTTCTCCTCCCCCCTTCCAGGTCCTCCTCCTCCCTCCTAGGTTCCCCTCTCCCTCTCTGGTTCCCCTCCCCCATCTCTCCCTCCCTCCCTCCCGCTTTCCATAGCAATAGCCACTTCCTCGCGTGCCACCAATAGCAATTTTTTTATACCTACAAATTTCGACTTGCCAGAGCTCACCAAAAGTTTCATAAAAACCTTGTCCTGACAATAATGAACACACAAAAAAGAATTATCCAATTTGGTGAAGTCATTCGAAATTTATGCGCTTAGCAACACATTCAGCGATTCATTTTTATATTATAGAAGATATATGTAATGTAATATCGAATAGTGAGTGAATTCCAAAAATTCAAAAACGTCAAATGTCAATGCGCTGATTGTTTTACTTTTGTTCTTAAACATATAATACTGCACCTCTTTCTTACATACTAAATTACAATAGTCGAAAATGAGACAAACGGTGGACGAATGTCTGCACCCCTCCAAAGGAAAAATACGATATTTATAATAAATCTCCCTCACACATATAAAGAAAATTAGCGCACTTTAAGTGAAATGGCACAAAACTACCCTATATTAATATAACGTTATTATTATAAACACTACGGCCGGCGTAGTGCAGCGGTAAGGCGCTTGACTAGCATTCCGAAGGTCGCAGAATCGAATCCCGGCGTGGCAAATAAATTTTATTTGATTAATTTGTGTATTTCACAATTTATTCATTTAAAATAATATATAGTATATTTGCAGCACGTTCCAGAGTGGAAGATACTCTCAGTATCGCCCTGGTGTAAGACCACCATTCAGAATTGAAACGTTGCTTGAAATGGCTTCTGCCGTGTTTGGTGACCAGATCTGAATAGCCAGGTACTTCCCCACCTTCCTCTTCCCTATCTCCTTCCCCTCCCCACTACCTTCAGCCTCACAATTGTTATGTTCGCACATACGACAAAACAGTTAAAGAAGCGTCGCCTCTCCCACAGGTTGACAATTAAGTGTTTCTGTCGATGGATTCGCAAATTATCGTAATGGCGCGACCATCGCCTAGCAATACCGGAGAAAAGAAGCTATAAAAGGACTAACGCACTTAAATTCGCTCTCTTTCCTCCCGCCCAGCTCATACTAGAAACATCGTGTACCTAGTCCTCGCCCGAGGCGGTAGCCTCGTGGGCACCCCGTTTGGGTACCTGAGACAATGGCGTTGCATTGGCCGTAGATTCGGTATATTAAGTGACTGTGAACCTGGAGCCCTGATCCTGGAAGTGGAGCAGCATGTCCATCTTCGCCCTGGTTGAATGCTGGCCCGCGATGTCCAGCGACTGATTCCTGTCTCCGGCTAAGGACTCTGCCAGTCAGGCATGAGCTTAGCCGGCACCTTCCACCGCACAATCCCTCAAGATGACCAAGGTAGTCTCCTAATTATAACTGTAGATATTCGAGCCATTAACTTCCAGTTTAGTATCATTTCAAGTACCTATCTTCCGTTCTAAAAGCTATCATTTAGGTCTTAAATCGTAATGTCCTATTGTTCAACTTGAACCCCTTTATTGTAATAAATATGCTATGTTAAACCGACTTTCAATTACATTCATTCATCTTGTCAAGAGTGCACGAACCTAACCCTGAGACGAGTCCATGTGAGAGGTACGTAGTGAGGCGTTCGAGCCGCTCACCGTACAGACTGTATTCACAATCTTAGTATATAACACAACATACCCCAATTGGGGACGCCATAGTCCCACTGGCTCCAGACGGGAGAAGTTGGGACTCTTGTGCGGTTTTCATGTAAAAAAATTCCCGTAAGTAAGTGAAAAAGTAAGAAAATCACAAATAAATATAAATTCGTACACAACGCTATCGGTGATACTTAAAAAAAATATGGACAGTTGCACATCGATAATTGCTTCATTGTGTAATTTTTAACCTAATAAAAAAAACTGAATTTATTTATTTCAACGCCATAAAATGGCTAGTACATCCGGTGATACATGATACACAGTGGTACATAGGAGGGTAATTACAATAGTGTACATTAAACAAAGTACATATGTATGATAACAACTAGTATTTAGCTATAGGATTCAAATATGTTTATAACAAACAAAAAAGAATATGAGCTCATACAAAATACACATTTTTATGCAGAATAAACATAAGTAAATAAAGGTGAATTCTTAGAAAAATTCTCAACATCAATTTAATTCAGCTAATAAGTTAACACAACAGTTATTGATTCTGAGGCGATACGAAGTTCGTCGGGTCAGCTAGTAATAAATAAAATATGTAAAAAGCATGCTACAGCCCCATTGACTGTAGAAAAATAAAAACTTAAAAAATATTAGTACAAATATTTTTTGTGTGATAATTTTATAATATTTTAGCCCATGAAGTTGACGAATAGACTTTGTCGTGCAGCCTTCAACAAATTTTAATAAGCGTAGAATACTGATGAACATAAAATTCACTTACACTCGGCCTTAAAAAATGGATATTCTCAGAAGTACTTTACGCACTCCCTTAGGCTCGTGGTAAGTGCTTTCTACGCCTCTTCCTCTTTGTCTTCCTGCCTACAGGTTTAGAGTACTACAGGTTTGCCTCATGCGCGCGTGACACATGTCTTAAATCAATTTTTGATGAAGCATATCCAGGAAAAACTTTATTTTTCATGAGATTACACAATTTTTTTCCAATTTGGGAAGAAAGGTGAAGCTGACAGAAAAAGGAATTAGTGAAAAAAAACGTATCTGGCATTTCAAATCGAAAAAATACCATGATTTTTTCAAGCCTTTAACATTTTAAATAACAAAACAATTTTAATAATTTTCGGAGTACCCTTTGTGATTTTTTCTATCGCGGGAATTTCATGTAATTACCATGTACATATTATCTAAAAAAAAAAAACTATTTTTTTTTTAGAAGTTTAGGAGAAATATATTATAAACTGGTGGAATTTCGGAATGCGGGAGCTTAATGACATTTTTTAAGTTTCGTTCTTTCATAGTTTGAATATAAATACATACATACAGTGTGTTACATAAAAATAATGTAACAAGTGAACTATCTGTGTATGGGTACTTTTGGTGTGAAGTTGTTAACATTCAACATCATTATATTGGTAGCATTGAAATGCTTACCTTTGCTCAGTTGGCACTACTGAGGATCTGCACAGGGGGGTTCAATAGGCAGGACTGGCCTTGAGCTCTTCATTCTTTGAGCAGCCACAGGTGACCATGGCCACCGTCCCTGTGGCGGGTCGACGTAATCAAATATTAATAGTTCGCCATTATTTTAACATGTGAAGATTGATAAATCCGCGCCCACCAGCGGCATCCATTATTGAAGACCATCAGGACAATTATTAAAATCCTGGATCAGCAGCGGAGTACCATGGGAGCACATTATTTCTGCTGGATTAAAACCACATCCAGCATCTGCAGATGCAGTCATGACAAGACCTTCCGACTATACCTGGAGCCAGAGGTGCTCGCAGGGATGCGGCCGAAGATCGCCCACCTTGGCCGTCATCAACATAGTCGGCTGGCTGGCAACCGCCCTTGGACGGGACGTCGCTGGGAAACCGCGGGACTGGAGGCCTGTTCGTCGCTCCAGCCTGCCGTTCAGCACATGTCAGCAGCGGAGGGAACTAACCGCCCATCTCCGAAGGCAGCAAGCAGCAGCATGGATCGCCTACATATGGCATCCACCCATTCATCAACTCCTCAAGATTAAACGGTACTAACGCTCCATAATATGCCCATTCAGAATTTAGTCTAGCCCTGTTTATTATTTGTAATAATTAATAAATTAATTTAACTGTGTCAAAGCACAATACTATTTCATTTAAATAACCTATCCTCATACAAAGTATTACACAGCCGCCTACTTAAGGTCCACGCCTGAGAAATTCTCCAGTAATAATCACACTTGTCTCATGCTCTCCATTATTATATTCCTAACATTTTAGCTTCCAATGTGAAAGTTAAATAATTTTCATAACATTTTGGCGCTCCTACGTTTGTTGGGCTCGATTGGCTAATACTTTGTGTGAGAGGGTTATTTTTAATAATCTCTGAAAAAAAATAACTTCGATAGATGTGTAAATCATTGTAAAAATATCATATATTATCTTCACAATTAATCTCAGTTTATTGTAACATTTTTTGTTGGCAAATCTACAATGCTAATTTCTGTTCAGTCTACCTAACTTGCCATCTATTTAAAGTTTAAATTCTGATAGAGTAATATTCAAATTCAACTTCTTACAAATAATAATGTTACATATTTGCTACCTGCTATTCTTTATTATTTTGCAGTTTATTTTTCTGCTAATTATCAATTCTGTCATATTTTCCATAATAATGCATCATAGCCCATATGAAGAATTATTTTCCACAATAATTTCTTTCGTTGTAGGTAGTCGGTAACATTATGGCGCTCAACATAATTTGATATATTCTATTGTGATAATATAGTCATAAATTTTTATATTTTATTGCTTGATGGTAAATTTCTTGTTCGACACTATGTCACATTTCAATGGTACCTAAAGATTCCCGCGTGGTTTCTTTTGTAAAAATGGATTTTCAATTCATATGTAACAATCATATTGTTGTTTGCGATTATGGCGATTTTATTTCATACATACTATTGGAAAATTTTACGGTTGTGTAAATGCATTACTATGTATATTAAATACATTAAATATTCTTTATCTACAGATACGCGTTATACCTATTAAGTTTTTTTTTAATTTTCGTGTGCGTCGCTTTATTATCAATTGTCGTTTCGCGTACGTTGTTTTTAACCTCAAAGAAGTTGATATCAAAGTCATTGTGTGCATTATAAAATGTCTTAATTTTACACAGGTATTTCAAATTGATTTAATGTCATTACTATCGCGACGTACATTGCTTATCAAAAGGTCTTACATTATATTATAATTATTGAGGTTATATTATGCAGTGAAGTTACAAAGGTGAATACCAACTTAAAAATATAAAAAAAATTGCAATACTATTATTTCATCGGGTTAATAAAAATGTGAAACTTTTCAATATCGTGCAAAAGTTTTTAAAAACTATTATATTATATTCAAATATCTTTTATGGTATTATTATTACGATTCTATATTATTATTCGCTTTAAATATTTTCGGTTTGATTTCAAAGCAACAGCTGTTACCTGTCAAAATAATACACTGTTGACATTTTAAAATTTCAATCTGACATTTCATAGATAATGTTGTTTACAATCTCAACGTGACAGTTCTGTTATAATATGGTTTGTGAATTATTTTGTTTACTTTTCACTTTTATTATTCTAAATAATTATTCTTTGCTAAATAGAAAACGGTCTTACATTCTATTTCATTAGCTACGAAATATTATGTGACAATTGTTACTATATCTCATCACAGCAACAAATTTACAAACATTTATTTTAAATTGTCAACGCGAAGAGGGTACATCCATTTGTAAATAACGTAAGAATGCAGGAATTTTTAAACCGTCATAACATTATTCAAATAATTTTAAATCCAGGTTTGGCACAAATTAATATATTTTCTTCAATATCATTTAACAACAACATCAATTATCAACAATAACAAAGCTGTGTTATTTCTACATTAAGAGGATTATAACAACAATTCGGAAAATTGTTTTGGATGAAATTAACATCTGGTTTCTGTCAATCGTGACATTTTCATAAATTTGATAATTATTTCAATTTTTTCAATTACGGGCATAATGTTTTAGTACATTTGTGGACTTAGAGAATTAAAAAAAAAAAAAAAAAATTATGGACGTCGATGTTGTTTAACCAGGGTTTTTGTTTTCCTGCCGTGCTTGAAGTACCGCGAGAAACATGTTTACACTCAGTAAACACATCATTATAAAATTATGGGAGTACAATTCCGGAGATTGATACTTTTCCATGTTTTGTTTACAAGTTCCGAAGAGATGAGAGTAGTGTATGCCGCTACCTACTCGTAACGTTTCGAATTCTTCGATCGTTCATCTTCATTCCAGGAGACGGAGTAACTATGGACAGATTGATATGAGAGTCTGTGCCATAGCAGGGCCGTTGCCTGACGTTTCGGAACCGATCAGAGTGAAGACGGAGGATCTATTGTCTGCGGATGTTTTCCCTGCAGAAGGTAGAAGGGCCGTTGTCACGCTGATCATTAATGGACGTACCAAAGTAACAGCGTGTAATGTCTCGAGTTTGTTCGGTTTTTTCGATTTAAAGTATTGTCAATCCTAACAACTCGCTCTTATCATATTACTCTATTGAAAAATCGAGTTATGTACGCATACCGCGTTACTACTAAAAGTGATAAATAAATCACTTCACAATTCTCACATCAAGTCACAATATACAAAATCAATCCTTTTACATTATCTTATATTGAGCTCTTGGAAAGAGGCAGATAACGTTTTTGAGCCCCATACATTCAGCAAACACGCTTTTACCAAGTACTTAATAATAAAAAATAAAATAAAAAACAATAATAGTCATAAACTCAACATTTATTGTCTAACTAATCAACCGTAACCAAATTTCATAATATTCTAGTTTCAAAACTTTGTTTGTTCGCATTAATTTACACTTGCTTCTCATCCGTAAGATTTTACAATAGTGTGTCTAGTATAGTATGTCTAGTAAAGTATGTCTCGTATAGTATGTCTAGTATATTTTACAATAGTATATATTTCACAACAATATATTTACAAGTATATTTAGTATGTGTACAATAATATTTTTACAAAAGAATGTTTATTTTATGATTAATTCATACTTTTATTTTTGTTCTCAAATTTAGAATACATTTATGATTATGTAAAAATACAATCTTGCCTTTTGGATTACTTGATTCTGTTTTGAATTTGTTTTTTAAATTTTTCTTTTGCAAATACCTACAGAATTGTTTTGGTGTTTTTCAGGGGTCGCTGTGACAGAGTTGGGTGCTTCAATTCCATTGAAGACGTTCGCCTCTAGCTTCGCGAAAACCTCGAGAGTTCGTCCAGATGGCATTGGATCGTCCATTTCTTCACATGCGGGCACCCATCTACTATGGTTTATAATCATCTGTTATTGTATAGTTTTTACATATGCTTATTTTTGCTTTGAGTTTAGCTTAGATTTCTAGTGGGCTTGTGTTTTTTTAGGGAGTGTTTTAAAAAAAAAAAATTATGGATAATTTTTTTTTGTGTGGGAAGGGCGGAAATGTTACATAAAAATAATGTAACAAGTGAACTATCTGTGTATGGGTACTTTTGGTGTGAAGTTGTTAACATTCAACATCATTATATTGGTAGCATTGAAATGCTTACCTTTGCTCAGTTGGCACTACTGAGGATCTGCACAGGGGGGTTCAATAGGCAGGACTGGCCTTGAGCTCTTCATTCTTTGAGCAGCCACAGGTGACCATGGCCACCGTCCCTGTGGCGGGTCGACGTAATCAAATATTAATAGTTCGCCATTATTTTAACATGTGAAGATTGATAAATCCGCGCCCACCAGCGGCATCCATTATTGAAGACCATCAGGACAATTATTAAAATCCTGGATCAGCAGCGGAGTACCATGGGAGCACATTATTTCTGCTGGATTAAAACCACATCCAGCATCTGCAGATGCAGTCATGACAAGACCTTCCGACTATACCTGGAGCCAGAGGTGCTCGCAGGGATGCGGCCGAAGATCGCCCACCTTGGCCGTCATCAACATAGTCGGCTGGCTGGCAACCGCCCTTGGACGGGACGTCGCTGGGAAACCGCGGGACTGGAGGCCTGTTCGTCGCTCCAGCCTGCCGTTCAGCACATGTCAGCAGCGGAGGGAACTAACCGCCCATCTCCGAAGGCAGCAAGCAGCAGCATGGATCGCCTACATATGGCATCCACCCATTCATCAACTCCTCAAGATTAAACGGTACTAACGCTCCATAATATGCCCATTCAGAATTTAGTCTAGCCCTGTTTATTATTTGTAATAATTAATAAATTAATTTAACTGTGTCAAAGCACAATACTATTTCATTTAAATAACCTATCCTCATACAAAGTATTACACAGCCGCCTACTTAAGGTCCACGCCTGAGAAATTCTCCAGTAATAATCACACTTGTCTCATGCTCTCCATTATTATATTCCTAACATTTTAGCTTCCAATGTGAAAGTTAAATAACTTCATAACATTTTGACGTCCTACCAAATATCTTCATAACAAGTGGACCCGCGGTAATCCGATAAATGTCGGGCATTGTCGGATTATCGAATTTGTCGGATTGTTGGAATTTGAGTACTGCCTAAGAACTTCTGCAGTCCGGATTTTTTTTTAATAAGAGTACCTTGTAATCCGATAAATTACAAATCAGATCTATTTGAACTACGAACCATACTACATAATTATGTATACAATATGTCGGTGGAATTTAGTAAATTAACGGAGAGCTAATATTTTATTATAAAAATACCATCATCAGTGTTATAAAACTTACAAAAAATAATAACTAAACTTATTTACGTTAGGAAATAATTATGTTCAAACAAATGAATATATACATGTACTAGAAATATAAGTGTTTCATAGGATATTAATAATAATCAAAAACTGTAAATACAAATGATCATGTACGTTTTAAGATTTTCAAAAGTATTTTCTTTATTTGTTTTTGGGGTGTTAAGCCGTTGTGCGCTACCTCCTTCTTTAGCCAACGTTTCGGACAGCGTTGCAGGGTCCATTATCAGGGCAGATCCAGTGGATGTGTAATTTTTAGTGGTGAAATGTGTGCTTATTTACTTGGAAGCAATACCATGTCATCAGCTCCACTACTTTCACCGGTACAAAATAACCGTGACAAGCAGTGTCGTCATTGCCGCGAGCGGAATAGAAAGTTCTCTAAATCGTGGTATTTATGCTAGCCTGGGGCACGTCCCTTTGCGAGTTGCCGACGGAAGTGGCTTCATTTTTAACGAATTCTAAATCACAATGGTAAGAATATTAGAATTAGAATTACAATGTTTAAAGCGAATTTAGCCAATATAAAGGTATAACAAGTTATAAAACAAAATGGTTTACCATGAGCCGGTATTACTGTATACTTAGACATGGTTTTTTACGTTTAGCTTTACACTGCAACGCTGTCCGAAACGTTGGCTAAAGAAGGAGGTAGCACAACACGGCATAACACCCCAAAAACAAATAACAAAAAAAGACAAATGATAGTGTTTAACAATAATTTTATAAAATATTCATTTTTTTGTTTTTAGTTGTTAAAACGCGAGACCAAAGTTTGTGCCTTAGTCTTCTCAAAAGAAAAAGTTCGTTGTAGGATATACCATTCTCTTCAGCCCATTTCAAACCCCAAAAACCTGTCCAATCGTGCAGTATATTAGTGAAGAATTTCCGAAAATTTATGTACGATCAACAGTGATAGGCGTGTTGGATTACAGGGGGCGCCGGATTAGACAGGGTCCGGATTAGCGCGGGTCCACTGTATGCTTAAACTTCTACAGAATTCGATTCCAAAACAATGTAAAATTCCTTATTTTGGTGGCTAACATTTTTTACTTACAGCTTATTTCTTAGAGTACGTCAGGGTTATGAAAAACCACTCCCCGCTTCAACTTTTTGATTGAAATGCTTAAAGAACTCCTATAAAATATTCCCTCTTAGAGGCTCTAGATCCCCAATTTGTAAAATGATCTACGCGATTGCAGTAAAGGTTTTCTGAACAAGACTCGAGAGTGGCTCAAGTTGACACTGAAGATCAAAGAGCGCCTAGGTAGTATTACATTTTATTCATTATTCCAGGACACGCCCAACCAACAACCTTTTGTTTTATTTGTAGCAGTATTTGTAGAACAGTAAGTAGAATGAAATAAACGAAGTCTTCATTAAAATTGCGTAGCTCTTTACATTGAACATTTTCCCTCTTTTAAATGATGAATAAAGAATAAAATATGGAATCATTCATTATAATATTTTTTTATTGGTGCCCTTTTTTACTCATTTAAAGTACGCTCTAGCGTGTTTAAATCGCACTTTATGGAACGCGCGTTTTTTAAAGTTACCATGGCAACATCAACAAATCAACAAAATTTGAAGTCTAAATGTCAACTTTTAACTATAAATCTGACAGGAATATTTTAAACGTCAAATAAAACATTACAAATGTTTCAAAAATTTTATTCAAAGTTTACATTCTTTTTTACATCGTTTACATTCTAATTATTTAAATGGATGTGAAAAGAGCAGTTCGTATTATTTGAAATATTAATACCTCCGTTTTTTAAATCGGAGGAAATGCTGTTCAAATTAATAGTATTCTCGGAAGTCAATGAGGCTGCACTTCCATTAATGGCAGTTCCAATAATGTTTGAAACATTCTTCTTATTGCTAATGCTCTCTTCCACGTAACCAGTCGCCTCAGCTGCCGATTTCCATCCTACTTGTCGTTGGATTTGATCAATTGTCATGCCACTATTTGCCATAATGGTAGCGGATGTACGTCGAAACGTATGTCCTGTATATTTCTCAGGATCGTTTAATTTAAGATAGCGTGCGATTTGTAAGGGGCATGATCCAAATGTGTTAATACCATCCACTTAATTGGTGCACTTACCCTTATCATACCGTAAGAAAACCCTGTCTGTCCTTACATTTTGGGGTCGCAATGATAAATATTGCTTCATCAAACGCACATAATTAATTGCACCACTGTCGGCAACAGTAAAACGTCGAGCCTTCACTGTTTTAGATGGTCGGATGGTAATAAGCAATACACTTCCTTCTTCTTTGATATCATATAAGCGTAAATCGCACAATTCACATCGTCTGCAAGAACCAAAGATTCCGCAAATGGCTACCACCTTCAAAAATAAGTACGTAATGTCCGGTGCTTCCGTGAAAAACTTCCGCAAATCATCTTCTTTGAATACATACGCCTTCTTAGCAACGTCATCCTTGCTAATTGCCTTCATGAATGCATGCACTTTCACAAATGATTTTAAATCAACCCCTTTATTTTTTATCCTCAACAGACATTGCAATTTCGAATGTATGGCCCACATAGTCGATGCTTTGTACTATTCCGACATTTTCTGAAGTTCAACTGAACTGATGAACTCGTTCATCTACATCTACTACGTTTTGCTCCTCCATCCATGTTATGAAGCTTTCATTTTCTTTTTTATAAACGTCTTTGGATTTTTCAGGTATTAACCGCGATTCTGCTTTGGTATTTAAATTATCAATGTTAGAACTCATTTTACAACACACAATAACTAGTAAAAACTGTGATGTCAACTATTAATCTTATGTGACAGATTGCAAATTAATGTTTGTGTTTTTCATTTCCATGACAACAAGATATTGTGATGTCACATCACGAATTCATTAATAGTTCTTATTTCCAAATTTTTAATAATAATATCAATATTTATGTTTTCAAAGTGTACCAATAAAAAAAAATAGCGTAAAGTATTCGTGGATAACTGGTCTTTAAAACACTTGCTTTATTTCGAGCACTCGGCTACGCCATCGTGCTTGAAAAATCGCGCGTGTTTTAAAGACCTGTTTATCCACTTATATTTTAATATACTTTTACAATATTCTGTACGATTTTTTTTGATCGTAAAACATTGAATCATCGTATCAATTATTGGCTTTTTTCACACACACAACATTCTTTGTTTTATGTCAGGTCTTATTATACTAGTATATTATTTAACTGCTAGACGAGTACACATTTCTTTTGTATTTCTTTTCAATATTATTTCATTGTACTTCTAATAACAATTGTATTGCATCTGCGATTTTATTTTTTGGTACTCATTCATTCTTATTTTGTTCTTAATAATACTGATACCCTCTTGTGTTCTACTAAATACTTGTATAATCTCATGTATCATTTTAATATATAAGTCAGTTTATGGCGATTCCAATAATATTTCGATAAGACCAACTTTCATACGAAAATTTGGTCAATTGCAACATCAAAAATTGGAACAGAAAATCGGAAAAAGATTCGGTCGCATCTAGGAATTGAACCTAGGAGCCCTGGCAAGGAGGCTTCATTTGAGAGTTGTTAATACTGTTTTCAATAATTGTGGTTTCAGTCAATAAGTTATCCCAAAAATAGAAGATAGAATGTGAAATGTGCATTGTTCATTATTTTATTAATTTACTAGCTGACCCGGCCACGCGTCGCTGTGGCTAACTAAACACAACGCCATCTACTGGATGGTTATCCAACCTTTATAACCACCGTCATCTTTGAGTTTATCGCGAAGAGACTGACAGACAGGCAGACCGACGCCGCGGAGGACTTTTCTTTATAATAGTAGAGATAGTGCGAAAGATTATAATAATGTGCATGAAATGCTTGAGGTAACTAACGTATTTAAGTTGATAAGGATTAATTAATACTGTATCTATCTAATTTTTCAAATACCGCATTGTATGTGACCATTTTTTTAGAAGAAAGAATGGGTATAGTAAGCTTTCCGTAAAATATAGATATATGCCAACTTCGATTTTTTTGTAGATCTATAAAGGAGTAATATCCCACCATGCATTATTTTGTTATATCTTAAAGGGATTAGGCAGTGTTTTTGATGAAAGCTCCCAGGCGGCTTGACTTTTTTCGACACTTCTAACAATTATCGTTCTATTTCAACCAATTTACACAAATCCTCAACAAATTATGTACCTAAACCTTTCTCACGAATCACTCTATCTATTAGTGAAAACCGCATGAAAATCCGTTTAGTAGTTTTTGAGTTTATTGCGAATAGACAGACAGACAGACAGACGACGCGGGGGACTTTAATTTATAATATTGAGAGATTAATTGTGAGTTAGCTCTCATCGTCTTGTAATAAAATAATCTTATGATTTGAGAAATACGTATTTTTATACATATATTTTTTTATTGATTAACGCCCTTTTTCGGGACTTTTACATTTGAATGGTAAGAAATATACACAATTTATCGTACATATCTAAACTACCTCAGTAACAATATTTTACATTTGTTTAAAGAAAAATTGAAAATGTCCACTGACTTGGTATAATTGTTTCCCTCCATTAGAATTCTGGGCAAAGAGGTATACACATAGTAGTTTGTCCCAGAATTTCTACAATGAAATAAATCCTGACTTCTACTATTACGTAGAATCCGGAAGCTTATAAATTCAAGCAATACCGAACTGTCAACTAAATCATTTAGAATTTTATATAGAAATACCAAGTAGGTATATAGAAATACCATTTAAGAGAGTGTTGTAGTTCAACATAATTGCTGGAATACCCATTTTAAAATTTAGAAAACGCAAGAATTTGTTTTGTATTCTTTCAACAGCTTGTACATATATTATAACTAGCTGACCCGGCCACGCGTTGCTGTGGCTAATAAAATACAACGTCATCTACTGGATGGTTATCCAATCTTTATAACCACCGCCGTCTTTGAGTTTATTGCAAAGAGAAAGACAGATGCCGCGGAGGACTTTAATTTATAATACGTAGAGATTGTGTGAAAGATTATAATAATGTGCATGAAATGCTTGGGGTAACTAACGCACTTAAGTTAATAAGGATTAATACTGTATCCGTCTTAATAACTTTTCAATTACCGAAATGCACGTGACCATTTTTTTAGAAATAGAATGGGTATAGTAAGCTATCCGTAAAAGATAGATATATGCCTTTGCGGACTTTTTTGTAGATCTATAAAAGAGGAATATCCCACCATGCATTGTTTTGTTATATCCCAAAAGGATTTGGCAGCGTTTTCAATGAAAGCTATCAGGCGGCTTGATTTTTCCGACACTTCTAACAATTATCGTTATGTTTCAACCAATTACATACCTAAACCTTCCTCACGAAACACTCTATATATTTTGGTGAAAACCGCATGAAAATCCGTTCAGTAGTTTTCGAGTTTATCGCGAACAGACAGACAGACCGACGACGCGGGGGACTTTAATTTATAATATGTAGAGATGTGGGTTCCAGATGGGAGAAAAGTACGCAAGTTGACTTTTTAAATAGGCAAAATATAACAGTTAAATACACTTTATATGGTTAAAGTTTTAGTTAGCCTAGTCATAAATCCCATCATTTTTAAGCCCTTGTTAGATATTTCTTTTATGTGGTTAATAAATGAAAGATTTGATTGAAAAGTGTTGCCATAGTCTTTAATTTGTGTTAATGTCTCAATAGCATTGTTATCAATGTAGTTATTTACGATCACTGGATTTTTTATTGAATAAAATCTAACTATTTACGTAAAATTTCATTTTTTAGCAACATAATATAACTTTAAATTTATATCATTATTTTTTATTAGAATAACTCTGTTTTATAATAACTTTTGAACTTTATTCCCGTCATTGAAGAAGAAGATTAAGTGCAAACGCGTGGATCAGTGTTTGTTATCGCATATTTGCTCACAGTCTTCTTACATAAGTAAGGCCATATCAAGACTCAAATTATATATGAGACGAAGTACGAATGTGAATGAATCAAGGAGTAAATGTCAATTCCGAATTATTTGACGGTTCATCATTTCAGGCTAGCTCTGCCTTTATGCCGACTAAATTAATAATTGTCCTGTCAACACATATGTGAGTGTTGATTATGGAGCCGTGTTTATGTGATTACGTTCGACTGAGTCGAAACAGAGATAAAACCATCACGAGCTCGCGAATTTGGTGGTTAAGAGGAATATAAAGAATATATACAAACACAAAATATCACAAACAGACCAGTTAGACAAGCATACAAAGAAAACTTAAAAACTCCCACGGTAAATACAAGCTTTGGACAAAGACATTACCAATATCACGCTATAAAAGCATTCAACACTTCAAAATAAAATTGAGGAAAACAAAAATAAATTCCGACACAAAATTACAAAATGGATTAAAGACCAAAATAGACAATACTACCAAAATATCATAGCATAAAATAACAAAACATATAAGTAACACACAAAACAATATAAAACACAATCACCCACAAACACACAACACGTATTAAAAATATCGTTTTTAACATTATATAACATTATTTATTCTTAATTTTACGTTAATTCTAAATCTCTAATTTTTAAGTTTAATTTATCTTAATCGTATGCTTTTTATTTACTTTTTTCCTTTTTTTTCACCAATATTATGTATATATATATTTATATGTATTGTGTATAATTTTGTATATGAAATGGAGGCCTCAGCTCGGGTAAACCACCCAGTGAGGCCAACATCATTGAATTATGTAAAAAATGTAAATAATATTGCATCAAATAAATAAATAAATAAATAAACGCTAGAAATATTTCGAATCTCATGCCTGCAAAATTTTAAAATCGAGCGTCTTTTTGCACGAGGCTAGTAAGCGAAAAAGCTTATTTATTTTGTGCATAATTTTATAAGAACGAAAAAAGTTAGAACAGGGAAAACCTCAAAAATTGTCTTAGCCATAAAAGGGTATTTTTTAAAAAATTGTTTCTTGTATTACTTCATAGTTAAGTCATGAAAAAATATTTTTTTTGGTGGTTTACGCTTATATTTTTTTGTTACGTAAATAATTATTTTATTGTAATTCCAATACATAGAAAAGCTAGTAAAAGCTTTGATTTATCCGTAGCATATTTTTTGATGTTCATACTGTAAGCCGATTCGTCGTAAAGATTAATCAAATTAGTATCTAAATAGGATTTCACGTATATATTCATCTTAATGTGATGAACCAGCTAAATTTAGACAAGCGAAGGAAGAAAATAAGGTAAATCGGATTTCGTGGATTTTCCCCATTCTTTTTGCGAGAATCTCTTTCAGTCCCCAACACATATTAAAATTGGGATTTTTTTGTATTACTTGCACTTATCATTTATAAACTGTATGTGCGAGGACAGAAATAAATAAATAAAGTTATTCAACCTTTACGAATACGAGTGTATAACTTCATAATATTTTTGGGGTGTTATGCCGTGTCACACTACCTTCTTCTTTAGCCAACGTCTCGGACAGCGTTGCAGTGTCCATCACCAGGGCAGATCCGGTAGATGTGTAATTTTTTGTGTGAAATGTGTGCTTATTTACTTGGAACTCAATAGCTTGGAAGCTCAATAGCTCTTAGTATCCGGTAATTGACGGCTACACCAAAGCTAAACGCATAAAACCATGTCTAAGTATACATTAATACCAGCTCGTGGTAAACTATTTTGTTTTACACCTTTATATTGGCTAAATTCGCTTTAACCATTGTAATTCTAATTCTAATATTCTTATTATTGTGATTTCTAATTTTAGAATTCGTGGTAAACCATTTTGTTTTACACCTTTATATTCGCTAAATTCGCTTTAACCATTGTAAATCTTATTCTAACATTCTTTTCATTGTGATTTCTAATTTTAGAATTCATTAAAAGATGGAGCCACTTCCGTCGCAAAGGGACGTGCCCCAGGCTAGCATAAATACCACGATTTAGTGAACTTTCTATTCCGCATTGCGCTAATGACGCCATTGCTTGTCACGGTTATTTTGTACCTGTATCGCTTCCAAGTAAATAAGCACACATTTCACCAATAAAAATTACACATCTACCGATCTGCCGAATCTGCCCTGATGATGGACACTGCACCGCTGTCCGAAACGTTCTGAAACGAAGGAGGTAGCGCAACACGGCATAACACCCCAAAAACAAATAACGAAAATCTTTAAATTTATCTAACTTCAAAAAAGATTATTTACTCCTAAGAATAGAAACTGTCACACCCGCCCGTATACCATAATTAGCGTAAGATCCCGATGCTCCGTACGGGTTCCCGCAGAAGGATTGACCCTGTCTAATTTACCTGGACCGTGACGTATGGATCGCTCTTGCGTGGTGCCGCACGCTGTAGCTCACCACGTTTAGCTGACCACAGGCATGCCATCCAACTGGCTTTAAGAAGGACCGATGAAGATTGAATCCATTTAGTTAGAACATTACTTCAGTTTGTAATAGGGTGAGTCAAAAAGTAATGCCTCCTGCTTTTTTCTCAATTTAAAATGGAATTTCGTAGGTTAAAAACCACACTATTGACCATTAATTTGTTACTTTTCAATATGATCTCCGTTCATTTCCATAGCGTTGGTCCATCTTTTAACAAGGGCGTGTATCCCAGTGTTGTAAAAAGCACCATCACATCCAGAGCACCGTCGCCATAACTTTCACTGCCGATTTTTTTCGTCCTTGGTAAGTTTGTGTGATGCCACTCCATTGATTGCCAGTTTTATTCAGATTCAAAAAATTAACCCATATTTCGTCTCCAGTCACATTTTTTCCAGAAACTCCTCTCCTTCCAAACGGAAGCTCTGCAAGTGTTGAGGCTATAGTTTCTTTGTTATAGGTACCCACAAACTTTTGAGTTTTTTTTATGTATTTATTTCTATTCTTTAACACACACTTTACATATTATCATATTGATTTACAAAGATAATAAGTTCAGTAATTTTGAAACAGAAAACAGAAAAAAAGAGTAGCTCAGTTGTCGAATAATCATAATCACACTGCCTTTACTGAGGAAGAGAATGCGCACAGTCCGGCGGTCATCACGAATCTCGCTCAAGGCAGTGTGGAGTTTTCAGCCGGCAATTTTCGTCCTTCAGCTTCGTTACTCATCGTTTAACATCCACTGTTGCATTACCGTACACTTTTTCGACCGGTCAGTGGATGAGTGGGCATCGTGTTTGGGTCCCACCCAGGCGCTCCGTGTTCGATACCTCGGCTGGCTAGTGGCTTAGTCCTCCATTATGACTCAAGCAACATTTTTGGCTTACTGTGGTGGTAGTATTGTTTCAAATATTGTCGGGTTATTCGTAACCCCGGAATGTTTGTCTTTCTTTTTTAAAAACAAAAAAAATCAGTCTTTCATGAATACGAATGGGCGTTTCATCTTCTATATTCAAGAATCAAACACAGAACGCTAACTAATACGAACATCGATTGAGGCCATTTTGCAAGCGATTGTAGTGCTGCTACCTATTGACGCTGAAAGTTACTACTGCAGTAGATTGTTGAAGATTTGAGGATTATCGCCAAATTCAAAATTTTCACGTAACTAACTTTATCTAATATATTAAATTCTCGGGTCACGGTGTTTGTAATCATACTCCTCCGAAACAGCTGGACCAATTTTGATGAAATTTTGTGTGCTTATCTGGTAGGTCTGAGAATCGACCAATATCTATTTTTCATACCCCTAAAAGTAAAGGGTGTTCCACTCCGAATTTTTATTTTATTTTTTTTCAACAAATTTTTAATTTTTTTTTATGGTGAGGCATTAAAAAATACATGCAACCCTTAATTTTCACCCTTCTGCCATTAACCCCTATTTTTTTAAAGTGATATTAGTAATTCAAACCGGTGTCATTTCTGACCCGATGAGAACGAAGCCGGCCTCTTTTCTCTAATTTTAAATTTTTTACTAATCAATTACTGTTTGATATTGTTACTACAAACATGATTCACGGTCCATGCGGTAATTTGAATCTTTCATCACCTTGCATGGTAGACGGAAATTGTACAAAGGGTTTTATTAAAGATTTCACCAACGATACGGTCACACATGTTGAAGGATATGCAATATATCGTCGAAGAAATACCGATAATGGCGGACAATCATTCATTAAAAATATCAGTAACGTAGACATTGACATTGACAATCGTTGGGTGGTACTATATGCACCTCTGTTGAGTAAAAAAGTGGGAAGGAAAAAGGCATGAGGGGTGGGTAGGAATCTGGAGGTCATTGTATCCGGGAGTGAATCCATCCCTCCAACTGCGGTGCAAGACCATTGCCTTGAGCGGAATTGACCTTTTACCTTGACCTTTCCAGCCGGACTCTTTCAACCCATTGGTCGACAGAATCCGGCTGGAAAGGTCAAAAGGCCTCCCTCAACCAGTCTCTCTCGATCCGGTCTGCCACGCAGCAGGTGGGCAGACGCATCCGCCGCCAAGACCCGCACAAAAGTCACCCTTGCTAAATCAATCAAATCAGCGAACCGCTTGGGGTGACCTATGGCAGAGGTGTTGGTTATCCAATAAATGGTTCCCGGGGCGGCGGCACCCGTACACGCTTCCTTTCAAAAATTCCCGTAAGTAAGTAGAAAAGTAAGAAAATCACAAAAAATATAAATTCATACACAACGACATATCTGATAATGACAAAAAAAAAAGAAAAGTTGGGAATGGATAATTGCTTCATTGTGTAATTTTTAACTTAATAAAAATACTTAATTTAATTCAACAGCTATGGATTCTGAGGCGGTACGAAGTTCGTCGGGTCAGCTAGTTTAAGTATAAAAATATGGGGAGCATTAGTTTTTGACTAACCCTTGTACATTATCGGATACTATGGGGAAATTGCCATACTTGCGTTTGGTTTGTTTGCTACCAGGCCAATTATAATGCATATTCACCATGGGACTGCCCTGTGAACAAAACACAGTTGTGCGACGATTTATATTCACTGCCAACCGAAGGTGAGTTAGTTTATTTGTTACATTACGAATATAAATAATCATTTGCCGTTTATATACATTTTAAAGGTGAACATTGCACAGGAGTCCTACCTGTCTGAAGCCAGTTAGACCAAGGCATCCCCAATTGGGATATGTTGTGCGGTTGATTATAGTAGGGAGGGGGATAGAAAGGGGTAGGTGGGGAAGGACTTGACTACCAGATAGTTAAAGCCTTCTCAAGCAAAGTTTCATTTCTGAATGGTGGTCTCACACCAGGACGATACTGAAGCATTGGAACCTGCTACCTGCGCTTGCTAGTCGACAGTATTACTCCTCGACGACACAGGCCATATGTGCGTCGCAGGTTCAATACCAATCGTAAAATCAGGCAGATCATGATGCGCCTGAAGCACTTCACGGTATGCCGCCAGGCATTTCACGATGTGGCTAGGCACATGATGCTGAATATCGCCCTGGTAAAAGATAAACATTTAGAATTGAAATGTTAATGGAACTAGTTTTTTTAGTTTTTACAGAGTGAAAGATACTCTCAGTATCGCTCTGGTGTAGGACCAACATTCAGAATTGAAAAGTTGCTTGAAATGGCCTGATCCGTGTTTAGTGGCTAGATCAGCAAAGCCAGGTACTTTCCCAACTTCCTCTTCCCCGTCTCCTTCATCTGATTGATACTTTTAGACTCACAACATACCCTAATTGGGGTTGCCATTGCCTCACCGGCTGGGAGCACTTGGGACTCTTGTGCAGTATTCACATAAAATAAATAGTTGAAGTTACTGAAATATCACAAGATGATGAAGGGTTCGACAATTTTTCCATGTTTTGTAGAATAAAAACCAATTCTTACAATCATAAGATTTTCTAGTAATACAATATATAACACAATGCCAATTATTTGGCCATGTTCAAAATTCTTCATTTTGTTCTTATTTTCCGCGTTGGCTCGGATATCTAGCAACCTTATCCATTCCAACAAATAAAAGACCACTTTAAAACAATACACGACCTCCTTACAAAATACAAAAGTATTCGAGTATTTTCCTGAATTTGGAATTTCTCGTCCGAGTTTCTGGTCTGGTCATTTTTCATTGTAACGATTTCCAACCCCTAAGGGCCGGACCTCTTCCGGTGGGTCATCGCCATTATAACGGCGGGTTGAGGGTGCATACTAACGGAAAATTCGTTACCAGACGATACGGCGTTCGGTACAAAGGCTAACGTCGAATTTAATCGGCGCGGTTCTGTTACAGACTCAAAGGAAAACATTTCACAGTTTGGTATTCAATTAATTATGATCAATTTGGTGGAAAGTTAAAATTAGATGGTTCCATTATCTTCTACCATTCCCCAGTGTTGTAATAAGTACTTGTACATTGAGACATTTGATCTCGTTACGTTTGACAGACTTTGTAATTTGATTGTATTTCGGTTTTTCTTTTAGGCGAGTCGAGAAATTTTGAGGATTTCAAATGGATCAATCGATTTCCTGCAAAAATACTCTTTTATGTAGGTACTGTTTTTTAATATTTTATTTGAAATTGTTTGTTTCTAAATGGTTAAAGGTAATAACCCGCTTTCAAACATACCTCACAGTGGTAATACAAATAAAGATAATGTACTAATACACGCTACTGAACGAGTAGCGTTAATCGTCGGTTTGTTCTAAAGTACTGAAATAGCTCGTTTATATTTTTGCTAAGTACCAACAAAAATTTTGATCACTCACTCTTTTTTATATTAATCTTACAAAAAAATTTTTTTTTCAGGGCTTGCGTCATATGTGGCGATGCTTTATGGTGGTATGTTTAAGTAAAAGGAAGATGAGGTAGTTCTGGGAAGGAAGGGGTAAAGGTAAGGGGGGGGGGAATGAATTTGGGAGTCAGTGTGTCTAGGAGTGACGCATGAATTCAACCCTCCCACTGCGGCGTAAGACGATGGGTCGAGAGACACCAGTTGAATAGGTTAAAGGGTCTCCTCAAATATGCTTCTTTCGATCTGGCACGCCACGCCCACTCAGCTGTTGGGCAAGACACACATCACCCGATGAACCCTGGAAAATGAAACATAGCGATACAATTGGAATGCCCAATTAAAGTAGTGTTAGTTATCCAATAAATGGTTCCAGAGGCGGCGGTACGCATAATCGTCTCCCGAGTTGTAAAATAATTTGCTTAAAAAAAATTCAAATCTTCGCAGAATAGCTAATTATTATTAAAACTTTTTCAGGGGATAGTCATTCTATCAACAATCATTCTATCAATATTAAACTTGAAATTTAAATTATGGACAAATTTTCTTTGAATGGCTTCAATTCGTTTAATATAAATTTTATATTGAGGATTCCATATCTGAGAAGCAAATTCAAGATGACTGCGAACATATGAAAAATACAATATTTTAAGTGTTTGAATGTTCTTGAATTCTTTTCCAATACGAAATAAGAATCCTAACATTCTAAGGGCTTTCTTCACAATCATGTTAATATGTTCCTCGAATGTGAGTTTACTATCAAGTAGAACACCTAGATCACGAATTTGAGTAACCCTTTTGAGTGATTGGTTCGCTATAAGGTAGTTATAGTCAAATTTAATTTTATTTCTAGTGAAGGTAATCACATAACATTTAGAAGTGTTCATGTTGAGATGATTAATTATACAGTAGTCATTAAGTCTATAAAGATCTTCCTGTAATTTGATGCAGTCGATGATAGAGTTAATCGGAAGATATATTTTCATATCATCAGCGAAGAGTAGAACTTTTGCATAATTAAAGCATTTTATAATGTCGTTGATGAAAATTGTAAATAGTAACGGTCCCAGGTGAGATCCTTGGGGTACACCGGAAGGTATATTTACAAACTCAGAGATGAAACCATTAATTGTTACTCCTTGAGTACGCCCATCAAGATAAGAGACTAACCATCGATACAAATCCCGGTGAATTCCCAAAGCCAGTAATTTGGATAAAAGAAGATTGTGATCAATTTTATCAAACGCTTTCGAGAAGTCTGTATAGATTACGTCAACTTGGATTTGGTTATCCATTGATTTCGTAATATTTTCAATGAATATGGCAAGATTAGAGACAACCGATCTTTTTTTCATAAAGCCATGTTGGTTTCCGAGTATTACAGACTGGACGCAGTTATAAAGTTGTTCGTGAACAATTTTTTCAAAAATTTTACTGAAAATTGGTAACTTAGATATAGGACGATAGTTCCGGACATCATTTTTAGCCCCAGACTTAAATACTGGTGTGATAAGAGCACACTTCCAACGATCCGGAAAGATACCTTCTTTCAATGAGGATTGAAAGAGCAATAATAAAGGCTTCGAGATTCCCTTGCTACACATTTTGATAAAGAATGCTGGAATTTTATCACTACCCGCACCCAATGAGTTAGAAATAGTATCAATTATTTTTTCTATTTTTTCTTTTGAAATTGATACCGAAGAGATGTTAACTTGATTATTTATATGATGGTTGGTAGAGTGTACATCGGAGGAAGTGTTATAATTAAAGGTGGAGACGAAGTGCTGTGAGAACAGGTTGCATATTGCAAAAGGATTCACAGCAGTAACGTCGCCCAGTTTCATTACATGAGGTAAACTAGAATTATTTCTTTTTCCTTTAACGTAGGACCAGAATTTTTTGGGGTTATGGGATATATTATGTTCAGCGTTTGTTATAAATTGTTTAAGACATTCCCTAGACATTTTCTTCTGCCTTGATCGAAGGATGCAGAATTCATGGTAGTCTAAAGGATTGGACCACTTTTTCCATGTTTTGAACACTTTATATTTTTCTTTAGTCAGTTTTATCAGAGCTGGACTGAACCAATAGGGATAAGAGTTGTTAACATGAACATCCTTTGATGGGACGTTTAAACGAATTATTTCATATAATATAACATAAAAACGATCAATGGCATTATTAGTTGATAAATTTAAGAATTCAGCGTCCCAATCAATACTACTGAGGATGTTATTTATTGTTTCAAAATTAGCTTTCCTAAAGAGATTGATTGTCCGTTTATTGTTCACCATAGGGGTTTCCAGGGCTATGTTTATGTCAAAGAGAATGGCTTTATGATGTTTACATTCCGGGGTGAGATACTGGTCAGTATTTGATACGTTAAGAGGGGTCGAGCTAAAAACAAGGTCTAAGAATTTATGATTATTATTCGGAAAGGTGCAATACTGTGATAGATCTGTAAATGAAAGAGTGTCAGATAGTTTTGAGATAATTTCAGATTGATAACCATTCATAATTTGCATACTGTTTCTATTATTAAGAGACCAGTTAATTATAGGTAAGTTAAAATCACCCGAGATCACAAAATGATCGTCATGATGAAGTGCTCTAAGTTCACATAATTTATTCATGAATTCATTAATGCTATGAGAGTGATTGACTCCTGGTGGTATGTACACACAACATGAATGAATTTTTATGATATTCTTGATTGAAATAGTCACCCATATATCTTCTGCATTCGTGATCCATTCACAACGTTCTTGAGCTACGAGATGCTTCTTCAGAGCAATCAGTACACCTCCTCCTCGTTTTGGTTCTTTGCGGTCACGCCTAAATACCAGGTAGCGGTTGTCAAATAGCTCATCACTGGCATGCTATCTAATAGCCAAGTTTCTGTTATCATTATAATATCAAAGTTGTTATTGGTAACATTAAAATAAAAACTATTTGTTTTGGATCGCAGTCCAGTTACATTCTGGTAATAAACATTCAACATTTTGGTTCATTCATTTCATAAAATATATAAAATATTACATCTTTAAAAGAGTTGTAGGCATGCTAAAGTACATTATAAGTATTAGAGTGTTGTTGTAGTAAAGCAAAAACAATTGAAAAATTGAACAGAGAAATGTTGGAATTATAAAAATAGTTAATTGTTAGGATTGCTAAATCTAAAAGAGATTTCAGCAAAAAACCTTAATCAAGTCCGATTCCAAAGTTACTTGAATAATGGGACTGGATTCATTTCTTCGGATAAAAATTTTTCCAAACTTGATCCACCTGAATTTAAAGTTCTTTTCCTTACATAAGTCTCTCACTCTCTTGAAAAGTGCACGGGTAGAAGCCGTCAGATGTTCATTAACATAAATGTTGTTTTCCCCGGGAAGCTTCAGGTCGCCAGAGTTTATGCCGCCTTTCTTCCTTATAGCAGCTAGAAAGTTGTCTCTGTAGCGGCTGGTTGTGAACTTCACTACAATTGGTCGAGTAAATTTAGGATTTTCTCTAGGTAATTCCTTGACCCTCGTACGAGAAATACCGTCAATATCATTCGGGAGAACATCAATACCTGCCTTGGTTCCCAGCAATTTTATGACATCTAATAAATTTTCGTTCTTTTTTTCAGGAACGCCAATAATTTCTACATTGTTTTTTAATGAGGTTTGCTCCAGGCGGTTTAATTTGGATAAAACCAGATTATAATTTGTATCAAGTTCCTTATTTTTAAAGGTGAGGTCATTAATTATAATATGACACTCCTTTAATTGTTCATTCAGTGTTTTTAATTCAGTAAACACTTTGAAAATTTCTTGTTTTATTTCATCTTTGAAAGAAATTAGTGTGTTACTCAAGTCTGGCTCTGAGCCAGTGACGTCAGACGGGTTATCCATAGCAGCAATGCGTTTTGATTTGTTGCCTGTTCTACTAGTGCCACTAGTGGGTAAGACAGACATTTTTAAACATCAATATTCAGTAACCGTTAACACTTATAAAACGATATTCTGATGTATGAGCTATATTATTGTAAAGTTTCATTAAAATCCATTCAGTAGTTTTTGCGTGAAAAAGTAACATTCATTCATGCATCCATACATCCATACATCCATACATCAATACATTCATACATCCATACATCCATACATCCATACATCCATACATCCATACATCCATACATCTATTTATTTATTTATTTATTTATCTATAATAAAATATGTTTACAATGGTTTTATTTGTATGCCTGTCTCACTAGGGTATACCTGTGTCGAGACAGGCGTACAGGTATATAAATGAATAAAGTAATTACAAGGATATTTCAGGTAAAATACATATTATGAATAGAATTACAACAGAAGGGTGATTGGAAGGGTAATAAATCTTTTAAAGAGAGTTATTTTATAAATGTTGGAGATGAAGTAATGAAATCAATTCTGCCTAGTCTATTTATAGGTTAAATTTGACAGGATTCCATTATTTTCATTTGTTTTATATGGCTTAGGTTGTATGTAAAAAGTTATTTATGTCTATGTGTGATTTATTTTACAGATATTCGTGATAGTGTGGCGTCCAATACTTATAATCCATTTTTTAATATCTTGTTTGAATTTTGTAAAGGAGTCACTTTGTCTGATCGTAGTTGGTAGTGTATTGTATAGTTTGCAAGCTATGTATTTAGAGTGTCTTTGCCCGAAGGTGGTTTTGAAAAAAGGAGTTTGGAGAAGTTCGTTGTTTTTGGCTCGGGTATCTATACATTCGTACATCCATACATCCATACATCTATACATTCGTACATCCATACATCCATACATCCATACATCTATACATCCATACATCCATACATCCATACATCCATACATCCATACATCCATACATCCATGCATCCATGCATACATACATCCATACATCCATACATCCATACATCCATACATCCATACATCCATACATCCATACATCCATACATCCATACATCCATACATCCATACATCCATACATCCATACATCCATACATCCATACATCCATACATCCATACATCCATACATCCATACATTCATACATCCATACATCCATCCATACATACATACATACATACATACATTCATACATCCATACATCCATGCATCCATACATCCATTCATCAATGCATTCATACATCCATGCAGTCATACATCCATACATCCATACATCCATACATCCATACATCCATACATCCATACATCCATACATCCATACATCCATACATCCATGCATCCATACATCCATACATCCATACATCCATACATCCATACATCCATGCATCCATACATCCATACATCCATACATCCATACATCCATACATCCATACATCCATGCATCCATACATCCATTCATCCATACATCCATACATCCATGCATTCATACATCCATGCAGTCATACATCCATACATCCAAACATCCATACATCATACATCCATGCATCCATACATCCATACATCCATACATCCATACATCCATTATAATATTAGTAGGAGTAGGATGCCTGAGAAATAAAAACTTCCACTTACCTCAGACTAACAATAAACCCCAAATTGGGTATGACATAGACCCACTGCTTACGAATAGTTGTGAACATATAAAAAGCAACTTAATGTTTCGGATGAAACCCATAATAATAAGTTGTAATTTCTTTTCTTAATATATTATTAATTGTTATGTAGCTACTATTTCACCATAAATTACGTGTATTCTAAGGCTCATAACTCTGTCTGCTCGCAAGATGGCGTCTTATGTCGGATGGCTCCGTTTAATTTAGGTTAACCTTCCAACCAACCGGTTCATCCGGGTTTATCTTGTATTCCCAAATGGACCGGGAGATAAATGATTTCCAGACACGAATGTGAGACTAACACACACGTGATGGTGCCACGTACACTGTACGTGGTACTATGAGGTACTTATTTATCTGATTTGAGAAGAAGAACGTTGTATGTAGATAAAAAATATTTTTTTATTATACTTCAGCTTAATCCAGTCCCACCTAAATTATTTAATAGAAATATGGGGTAACACATGCATTACGTACTTAAACGACTTACAAATAATACAGAAGAAAGTTATTAAAAAACTCTTCAATTATTATAACCCAGACACTCTCACAAAAAAAACTATACCTGGAAATGAATCTTCTGAAAATAAGAACATTATACGAATATAACATATACCTTTTAATCTACAAAATACAAAATGGACTTATACACACAAACACAACATTTATAAAAACTTCACAAGTACACGAACGTTATACTAGACAACATAATAAATTGTACACAAATACTGTCAAGACTGAAAGTGGCAAGAGAAGCACTGGCCACGAGGGTATTCACTTACACAATCTCCTCCCAGATTACCAAAAAATGGAAAAGAATATAAATACCTTAAAAAAACTATTTTAACTTAAATTGTAAGACCAAAATTAAGAATATTACTACTATACTATACACTACATTATATATGTACTACTGTACTCTGTACTTAAGTTAAGAAAGCGAAATATTATATATCTTTTAACTCAATAATTATTATTTTTTATATTTTGTTTATCTCATAACCAGCTTAACATACTTTCATTTGATAATTATATTATTGAAGATAAACCAGTAATATGTCATATTATTTCAGATTTTCACTGCCCAGAAGATTATCATGATTATTTTTTGAGATATTATGCCGTGTTGTGCTTCTGTTTACGAAGGCAATATAAATTCACATAAATCCAATTAATATTTATAAAGACGACAGGCCCAATATTTCTTGATATCTGGTAATTGATGGCTACACCAAAACTATTTAATACCAGCTTTTGGAAGGTTATGGCTGGCATCATCGTATCGGATATACATACATAAGCGCACACTTCAACATAATGTTTGATTACCTACACATCTAAAGCTAGTGGGCCTGACGGAATACCTGCCCTGGTATTACAGAGGTGCGCTGCAAAAATAGCTCCAGTTTTGACGAAGCTTTTCAAAATGTCCCTGAAGTCTGGCTCTGTGCCCCCTGGTTGGAAAAAAGTGCTGGTGTCCCACAGGGATCGGTTCTGTCACCGACTTTGTTTCTGTTGCACATCAATGACCTCTTGTCATGTGCACCGATTCATTGTTACGCGGATGATAGTACAGTCCATGATAGCTTTTTGTTTGACAAGCCCCCAAAGGGCACACAAACTCCAATAGCTCGGAGGGCTTTGAAGCAAAGAATGGACGGTTACCTCGCGAGTGTTTTTTCTTGGGGTAAGAATAACCTCGTCGAATTTAATGTTTCAAAGACCCAATCACGTTTGATAACGTCTAAAAGGGATCGAAATAAAAATCTAGTCTCCTTCAACGGAAGCAATCTTTCGAACAGGACCTCCATCGATATGCTTGGTACTCTAAGTGACCAGCTCAGGTACGGGGGCTCCATCGAAACCAGAGTTAAGTTAGCCTCTCAGAAACTGGGCGTACTGTACATGGCCCGCAGATGCTTTAATAGTACACAACTGCTAACCCTGTACAAATTGCAAGTGCGCCCCACGGTTGAATTTGGCAGCCACCTCTGGTCTAGAGCTCCAAAATACCTAAAAACACCCTTGACTCTATACAGAAACGGGAGGTCCGTTTGATAGATTCTCCCATCTTAACAGACGGACTGCAATCTTTAAAGCACAGGCGTCAGGTGGGAATGCTGTCCTTGTTCTTCGGTATTACAATGGAAGATGCTCCGAGGAACTAGGGTCATTGATCCCCTCGGCACCGGTGCATAGTCGGGAAACACGCCAAAGACGCGCCCAACAATTGTATACGGTTGACATTAGTCACATGAGAACGGGTCGTTTCTATGACTCGTTCTTGAGTTCAACGGCTCGGCTGTGGAACGATTTGCCGGCCTCTGTGTTTCCTCCCTCCTACAACATGGGTCTCTTCAAGACCCGTGTTCACTCCTTCCTTTCCTCAAAAAGACCCTCCACATAGCATCTCCAAAGATGACATAGGCCCTGAGGGAAGTTATTTTCCTCAGGGCCTCCTGTGTAGAGTTATTGTAAAAAAAAAACATCTGCCATGACGACGGACAATGTAATTCTGTCCTTAATTTTGGTTAAGAGGGTATTTATTACCAGAGAAAACCAGAAATATGTCATTTATAAATCAGATTTTAGACGTATTTACTCTTTTCTACAAAAAATTATAAATGGATTTCGAAAGATTGTTCTTTTATCTAGCATTCGCATGTTTTAAATTTTGAGAAAAAATGTTAATCTTTAGTATTTTTTGGTCGTTGGCAGATTTGTTAAATTTTTAAAAGAGGTTTTGTATTCCACACCCATTTCAAATCATAATATAATCATGCAGTAAAATAAATCAATACATTTTCTGGGTTTCGTATGTTTTAGAATTTTTATGTAAGTTTAAATAAAACCATTAAAAATATATACGTACATGTGTTTCTTGACGAAAGTTGGTCCTTTTGTGTATTTATTTGCGCACTTACAAACTAATAAATAAAAATATTACTTCCATTCTTGCACTACCTTACTATACATATATGCTCTGTATTTAAGTTAAGAAAGCGAAATACCTATTATATTTCTTTTAACTTAATAATCATAATAAAAAAATAAAAATGATAGTATATTTCAGATTTTTAATCATTCTTATTTAACTTAAACATTATTGAAAAATAGTAAATACTTATAATAAAAAAATTATTACAAAAAGTACATTATTTTAATAGTTTAATCATCACGCCTTTCAGCATTTTTGGATGATGGGTATAAATTAAAGCAAATTTGAAATGAAATAAAATCGAAATTGAGTTATAATTTTAAAAAGCTGGTACTGAGAATAATTAATCTTTCTCATTGTAACCGCCCTGCACGATCGTAAGAACAACTTTGGACGAAATGTGAATTTTTGGCCGCTGGCTGGTTAAACGCTCTTAAGGAAGGAAAGTGATTCATTAGATGCGAAGTGTTTAAAACCCAGGATGGGTAGCGAACATTTACCAGATGTGGTCATTTGTTCGGTCGTTGGGTGTCATAGCCGTACCCCTGCTCACCCCGCACCTTTACTGCAACCCACGCTGCTCGTCGCTACGCCCGCAGTCGCTGTATTTACGACTATGGACCATATGTGTGGGCCACCGAAGCGGCCTTCTAAGAAACGCACCAGAGAAGAGAACCAACTGATGACCTCTGCAATCTCTACATCCCTAGCTGCCCCCGCTGCCAACCGCCGCGCCCGCGCCTGCCCCCCGCCCCTAAGCACATGGACTGGGAAGTCATCGGACTGTGCCCGCGCCCTTTGGTCCAGTGCCGTACGTATGGAGTGATAAATGATCAAAATAAAATACCTAAGAGATAGTGTATAAAACAACAATCAATAATAATAAACAGTTCACAGTGACAATTATTACCGTATATTACGAGTATATACATTTTCGTTAGCGTTGATTACGTGGTATTTTTATAGTTTCTTTACAATTGTTGTTATGAACTGCAGATTTATAAATATAGGTTTTGAGTATGTGTGAGTAAGATTAAGTTAGGTTAAGTTAGATTAAGTAGATTAAGTTAGATTAAGTTAGACTAAGGATGTTAAGTATATTACTAAATACATGAGTGATCACAAGAGTGCAATAGATACTAGACAAAATATAACATAATACTAGACAAAATATAACATTCTTTTGCAACACATACACAACCAACTATCAATCACACTCACTTACCAATAGGATGCATGATTTAGGCAACAAGTTTGGTGGTATTGTAGATGTATTTGCTGATTCCCTTTACATTCTAAAATGCAATTTATACCAACACTTTGTGAAATCCTACAAATTATTGTAACGTGGGTATAATATATTTAACGATTTGATGTGTTATTGTAATGTTTTATATTATATTTTGTTCTATGTTATTGTTAAATATTACAATGTTTAACATATTTCACGGTTTTACGCAAGAATATACAAGTGGTTTTTTCTTTAAAAACTACTTGTATATTCTTAAAAGTTTTTTCATTTTTATAACGTTTGGTATAAATTCTATGCATGTGTAATCCTCGATATCTTAAATATTATTTTATAATCTATGTAAAAGCCCCCACGGGCGTATAAGAACAATAAATAAATGCTTTTGCATTACCTCTAGTAAGACTGCAATACGATTGTGTCCGCAGCAGGCATTATTATTTGTTTCTTAAACAAGAGCGGTCGGTAGCTAATTTTTATTTCTAGGTTCAAATGTTGAAGTGAGAGAGTAATTATGTATATTCCGATAATCTTGATATACGTACATATAAAAAAATATTTAATTTAATTTATTGGGGGGCTAGAATTCCAATAATCCATGCGCTTGATAGCTGCAAGACGAGTTGTTATCTAACTTCCTAAGTTAAGTTAATTCTAAAGTAAAATCCATGCTAATTTGTACAGCGCTCTTGAGGCGATTTTTCGCATAAACAGCGCTATACATAAGTTGTCCAAATTTATTATTATTATTAAGGGGGTGGCTTACAACGGCAACTACATATTATCGGCAAAATCTAAAAATATATAACGTATAATATTATCGTCACGATTTGACCTTAAAAATTCTAAGTTCTAGAAATTTTATCAATGCCAGAGCTCACCGTTTGAAAGGTTTATGATTTTCGTTAACATACAGTGCATATTTCGTTAACATCTTAATCTAGGCAGAATAAAGACGAAAATAAAAATATTGTAGTAATTGTTGAAATTTGAAAAATATTAGTTAACCCCCCCTTCGTTCTCCTCCCGCCTCCCGGATTTACCTTCCCATTCCTCCTACCTACCACGCTGCTAAACTATATGAAATCAATACACTTCTCTACACTTCTGTCGGTGATTTTCCAAAATTACTCCCTGCTATCCCCTCTCATAACGAAATGAACGAAACCCTTTAAAATACCTCCTCCCAGGCTTTTTCTCCCCCACCATCCTTCCCTCCCTTCCGCTAAATTGTATTAAATACACACACTCCTCACAACCGTCCTCGTGAGAAGTATGCATTTTTAAAATCTACCCCCTACCGCTACTATGTCTCCTTTGAAATCCCTCCCTCTGCCCTTCCTTCACGCATTTTTCAAACAACTTGCGCGCCACCTATAGTAAATTTTATATACACATTTCCAAACGTCAGAGTTTATATATCTATAGACACCTTCTCGGGCGTGCCCACAAAAAATCACCAAAGTTTCATCGCAAGCGGATGAATGCTATATAAAATAATTTCTTTACGCCAGAACTCACTAATATATATGAAAATCATCGAGGGCATGCGCACAACACAACAAAAGTTTCATTGCAATCGAATAAACGGTTTAGGAACGTTAAGATTTATATATTAAGATTTTTAACTATTTTATATTACTTTAAAAAAGCCTTTCGGCTTTTACGTAATATAACGTAGTATAGGGCATAAACTACAAAATGATAATGTGAAAAAATTGAATTGCGAAAGTAATAAAGATCCAAGAGCGTGTTCAGCATAGAAAAGTAAATAGATTTTATGAACATATGTAAATAACAAAGCAAAATGAAATCCTGTTAAGTATGTTAGTAACTTTAGATGAAGATGAGATACACAGTAAACGCATAAGGGTAAGCATATAATGAGTAAAGTACTCGTATATTTCAAGTTGAAAAGACATATAAAAGAATATCTTTTACCTAAGCAAACGACAGCTCAAACAGCGAAGAACAGAAAATAGAAGTTGAAAACAAATAATGTAGATAACAAAGCAAATAATGTCTAAATAATACAATATAACTAGATTAACTCATTAATAAAAACAAGATTGGTATTGAAAAAACAATATTATTTTGTATATTGTGTTTCTTACAGGTAATGGGTACCTACTAAGCTGAAAGAAGCTAATAAATAAAATATTGCTTTTTTATTTCTTTTTTAAAATGCCTCAAATTTTATGTCCGGGTTAAATCTTCCCCA
The DNA here is from genome assembly GCA_929108145.2 of Limnephilus rhombicus. Classification (NCBI taxonomy): domain Eukaryota; kingdom Metazoa; phylum Arthropoda; class Insecta; order Trichoptera; family Limnephilidae; genus Limnephilus; species Limnephilus rhombicus. The sequence continues at coordinate 42,741,604 of OV815288.1, read as the reverse complement.
CAGGAAAAACTTTATCCTTTCACACACTTTTCCACAAATGATCATCTAGTCAATTAACGCTATGCAATTGCACTATATAAGTATAATAAATGCAAAATAATACAAGAACAACATGTCAACCTACCAGACACCAAATGGGAAAATAATTCACCGACTCCAGATATTTTCACATCCGAGGGTTCAGCTCGGTAGAACTCCTAATTGGACCTATAAATCCTACTGATCCCTCAATATAAATATTTAAAAAATATTTTGTAATCCTACATGTATTTAAAATAACTAATTATTTAAGAAAAGGAAGTAATTAAAACTATAAAAATCCGAAAACATATTTACGCTCGACATCGTTCATCGTTCACATAGTGACACTATAAACGTCAGATAGCTAAGTGCGCGGCTAGTGAACTGATCGCACCGCGGCTAGTGAAAACGCTTGAAAATCATGGATTGGCGTTGACTCAGGTTATGAAGAAAATTCGCCTTATGAATTCCTCGTTGCCAAAGATATTCCCGAATAAACTGAAAGAAAAGTTTGAAAACTTACTGAATAATAACCCAGGGCTTAAACCCTTGTGCCAAATTGATTACTTCATCACCGGGGCAGATGAAATTTTGCCCGGCACAATAAGTTCAAAATTCGCACCCAAATTTAAATTCTGTCCAATCACAATCACTGTCCAGTAGACGTAGAACGCTCCTTTTCCGTTTACAAAAATATATTGAGCGATCGTAGACATAATTTTTCTACAGAACATTTAGAACAGTACTTAGTCAGATACGTTTTTAAATGTAAATTGTAAATTTCATTGTTAAATACGTTTTGTAATTGATATTTTCGAAAATACGATTGTTATCCTTGAGAACTAATAGCTTACTAAAATAAAAAATGTTTAAAAATATGACTTACTGTATTAATATATTTTAATAAAACGAATATAAAACTTTATTCCACTTAATTTTATTGGACCGTAACCGGTTTCAGCTCGTTAAAGC